>CM059604.1:20366050-25366050 GCA_030412105.1 Cyclura pinguis
GAGAGTAAAGTAAAAAGGAGAGATAGAGTCTCAGGATGTATAAAGGAAGATTTTATTTCTCAAAATGACCAAAAGTATTTTTGCTAAAAAGAAAAAAAAATGGGGTTGTTAAAAGAAATGGAGGAGGGAAAAATGTAGGTAATGACATTTATAGCCAATGCATGAACTGAATGAATACCAAAATATATATGCACGTATGGCTTTTAATATAAGCCATTTTTATATATATATATATATATATATATATATATATATATATATATGTATGTATGTATGTGTATGTATATGTATATGTATAAAAATATAAAAATTATATATAAAATATATCTAGTAAGAAATATTATATTAAACTAGATAAAATTGTGCACACTAAGACAGTATTTACTGAACAATTTGAAAATGGAAAGGTTTGTTTTTTTTAAAGGCATATATCTGGCAACTGGTAATTCTCAAACTAGAAGGCATGGATTTTTTTTCTTCTATGTAGCAAATAGTGTTACATAGCTTACCACCCTAATTGTGATAACCTGCTGGTGTGGAAGAAGTTTAGGGAATACATGAAAACCTGAATTTTACAGTAGAGGGCTTGACTCTAACTCTACATTTAGACCATGAAAGGCCTAGAATATCAATTTTCATATTCAGCCTTTTCAACAGTCTTGTCATTAAGAGGAAAGGTTTGCCAGAAATACAGATCCTTCAAATGGCTGTGTTCTATGAACTGATCAACCAAGGAAGCACCTAATATAAAGTGGTCAACCAAGGGAACACCTAATTTTGTATTCCCAGTGCTAATGAGATGTTCTCTTATATGAATTTTAAGAAACCTAGGTGTTTCTCCTATGTATAATTTGTTACAAGGACATCTGATAAGATAGACCACAAAAATTGAGAAATGTTTCCAAGAGGAATTTTTTCCCTAGTATTATAATCAACTATCATGATTTTTAATGGAAAGATTTTATATTTTTATGGTTTCTACTTTATATTTTTATGACTTGAGGTACTAAAATCTACAAACTCAGTTGTCCTAAATGAATATTTAGAGCAAGCATAGGCACATGGGTGATAAGTATGGTTTGTTTTTGTATGCCTTCAAGTTGTTTTGACTTATGAAAACCCTAAGCTGAACCTATCATGGGGTCTTGAAGGGCTGAGAGTATGTGACGTGCCCAAGGTCACCCAGTAGGTTCCCACGGCTGAGCAGGGAATTAAACCTTGGTCTCCAGGATCCATAGTCCCAGACTCAAACCACTCTGGCTCTCACATGATGACTGATTGGCACTGTGGTTTCTGCTAAGGTATTGAAATAGGTATACTGATGTACTCTAAAATCACTCACTGCTAGTGTATCATGAATGCTGTCAGTTCTCAGTCTCTCTCCCACCCCCACTTTATCCTTTAATCAGGTGAGAACCTGTAGAACGTTCTCGGAGTCACAAGTAAAGTGGAAAATGAATTATTCTCACTGTGGGTCTATCTTTCATTCAAAACTCCTTTCTTTATTTTACATTATTTTATTGCTTACTTCTTGTGGTTTTATGGAGATTTCATTTGCAATGGCAATTTTTTAAAAAAAGGTTATCATGATCTTCTTCCTTTTTTGGGGGGAAAAACATTTGATCACATAATCACAGCTAGTAACATGGGAAGTGTTAACTATGTTAAAGTGACTGCATCTGTTACCAAAACAGAGACTGAGATTTTATGATGATTGAAGCAAGGTAGTACAAAGACCAGAAAGCATAAAACATTTCCATTACCTCTGTTTTGTCAGGCTGTCTAATTGGTCCTCACAGTCAATTTTTCAGTACTGACTAATGTCTGGGAGCATTTGAAGAATGCTTTCTCTGAGTAGCATCTTCTGCCCTGCTTTTACATATATATATTACTAGCATATTTATCTGGCATTGCCCGGGATTTTATTTTCTCATAGGTAATACTTGTTAGAAATACTTTAGGAATTACCTTACCTTACCTTAACTTAGGAATTAGATGTGATTGAAATACACAGATTTGAGATCCTGTGTCTGTAATTCCCCAAACTGCACTGTCCAGTACCTGTAACTTTTCCCCATATTCCCCAATCCAATCTGTATTCAGAGTTGTTAACATACAGAGGTTGGGTTTCTGAGGGAATACAATGCCCTCCTCCTCCTTGCTCCTAGGCCTTATCTCCACAGCAACTGGCCTGAGGCCCAAGAGCTCTCTGGCTGAGAATTCTACAGGCCCCTTCCTAAACTGCCAACCTCAAGATTCCATGAAATCTTCATAGGCAGCCAATCATATGAGATCTTCTTGCCTGACACTGTCAATCATATAAGGTCTTTGCCTGCCTGACACAAACAAACTCTCAAACTAACAAAGTTTGACTTTTATATATTAGATCACAATCCAAATTAAATTTTCCAAGTATCTATATCTCTGGAGTCTTCAGTTCTTTCTTAGAGAGGAAACGTGATGAGTCTCAAAAATTCTCATTAGCTTCTAGTTCAGAGGCATGAAGAAATGTGCAAGAGCAGTCTTCTAAGATTCCTTTTTTCAACACAGTGCACACAGAGACAAAAAAAAAAAAGACTTGTAAATAACTAAGCAAAAGAGAGAGAGAGAGCAAACTTCCTTTCCAGGCTTCAAAACCTATTATTTCCACAAAAGACAAGAGACAAAACTGATAACCATTTAAAAAAGGATGTCAGAAATTGAAATTTGACCACTTAAGTTTTCTTCTTTACTTTTTCACCACCAAATGAAATCCAAATTATGGGGGGGGGGAATCCTCTCACTCCAAATTGTTTTCCTCTGCTGTTTCTCACTAGGTGCTGCCCGTTTCTGTATGTAATGAAAACTGTCATCCCGGTTACAGAAGGAGAAAGAAGGAAGGGGAGCCATTTTGCTGTTTTGATTGCATCCCATGTCCAGAAGGGCAGATTTCTAGTCCAGAGGGTAAGAGATATGAGCCCTCTTTGTCTAGCAAAACTTGAGTATCACACAAGACCACACAGCCTATGGTCAAAAGGTTGACCAGGAAAGGGGATATATAGCAAAAACAAGAACTGTAAGGTGATTATGAGGTAAAATTGATGAAACATGTGAGGGAAAAGGAATAGACCAATTTCACCCAAACCAACCAGTGAAGTAAAATGGTATGTGACTGAGGATTGACAAAAGAAAGTGCTGCTTCTTATGGTACAGAATTTAATAATTTGCTACCATAAAAGTGTTATAAAAAACTGCTACCATGAAGTGTTGATAGATACCACATGGGTATCTTTAAAGCAAGATTAGGCAAATTTATGAAGGATAAGAATACCAATGGAAACAATCCTGCTTGTTGGCTTCCATAGGATTCTGCTAGGCCACTGTGGAAATAGAATGCTAGACTATAGAGGCTTTTTTATTCTTTTATTCATTTAAAGTATTTCTGTATCGTCTCCCAGCCCAGGAGGGTTTCTGGGGCCATGAACAAATAAAAAACCAATTAAAACAACACAATAATAAAAACATTTTAAAACACATTGAAGATACTCTTTAAAAACTCCTAAAAGCAGTCTAAAAACAATTTTTGAGTCCAGTTTTTGGAACAGTTAAAACAGCAATTTCAAACACTGAATGGTGGTTTTTTTTGTTTTTGTTTTGTCTGAGGCAGCATAGATTTTCTTATGTCCTTAGGGAAGCAGTCAGAGAATCCACATACACATGCACACACGCACACACACACACACACACATACAAGCACACACTTGTTTTTCCAACAAATCACCCAAAATAAAACTAAACAGAAGGGAAAGGAAATGATAGTAGAATGCCTAGATTTTTTATCAACCTTCTTTGTTTGGAGGTTGAAAATGGAACACAACTGCTTGCTGAAGAGAAACTAACTAAGTATTTCCATTTCCTTAAAACCAGAACTTCCCAGTGTATAATTTGAAGTTTACATCAATTCTGTCTTATAATAAAAATAAAATGGAGGCAAAAAAATGTGTCTTTTGGCACCCATAACACTGACCAATTTGTTTTAGCACAAGTTTTCATGGATTATAGTCCATTTCCACAGATTCATTGATGTATACACCTGACTGATTTAAAAGCAGAATAATGGAATATTTTTTATACCTGATGTTAGAATATTATACTCTGTCAATGCAATTGCACTCCATCATTTTCTCCTTCCAGATTTTGTACTGAAGCAGACTAGCACTGCTATTTCTTAGAAAAATGCTAGAAGTAAGTATTCTTCTAATTCTCCTTTCAGATATGGCTATCTGTGTCAAATGTCCAGAAGATCAGTACCCAAACTGGAATCAAGATGAATGCATTCCCAAAATTATAAGCTATCTCTCATATGAGGAACCTTTGGGAATCATTTTAACTTTGTCTGCTGTTGCCTTTGCTATGATCACAGCCTTAGTTCTTGGAACCTTTGTGAAAAACCATGACACTCCCATAGTCAAAGCCAACAACCAGATCCTCACCTACATCCTACTCATCTCCCTCTTTCTTTGCTTCCTCTGTTCCTTGTTGTTCATAGGAAAGCCAAGGGAATTGTCATGTCTTCTCCGACAAACAGCATTTGGCATCATCTTCTCAATTGCTCTTTCTTCTCTTTTGGCAAAGACCGTCACAGTGGTTCTGGCATTCATGGCTACCAAACCAGGCACCAGACTGAGAAAGTGGATAGGGAAAAAGCTTGCAAATTGCATTGTCATTTCATTCTCCTCTGTTCAAGCAGGACTTTGCATTTTTTGGATAATTATTTCTCCTCCTTTTCCAGATATGGATATGCATTCAATGAATGGGGAAATCATTTTGGAATGTAATGAAAGGTCCATTCTCATGTTTTCTTGTGTGCTGGGCTATTTAGGCATTTTGGCCATTATGAGTTTTGTAGTTGCTTTTATAGCCCGACAGTTGCCTGATAGTTTTAATGACTCCAAATTCATTACATTCAGCTTGTTGGTCTTTTGCAGTGTTTGGTTGTCCTTTATTCCAGCCTACCTGAGCATCAAAGGGAAGTATATAGTAGTTGTGGAGATCTTCTCTATCTTATCTTCCAGTGCTGGGTTATTAGGTGGCATTTTTTTCCCCAAATGCTATGTTATTGTGCTGAGGCCTAACCTTAACAATAGAGGGAGGATAATGGAGGGGAAAAAATAGACTGGAATAAGTTCTGGCTGATTTTCTCTTCCTCCTCCTATCTAGGAATTGTATTATAATCCAAATCAAGAACTGAATTTTGAGTTGTATTTCTTGTCTTAATCACACTTTTGAGACAAAGCAAATTGCCCTCTGAATTGACAAATGTTCTCAACCTTTGGTATGGTCATTGTAATAGCAACCTGCACCATTATTTTCATCCCTAAGGGCCACCTATAGTATTAAAAGGATGTCCCCACATTTTGACACCACATTATCTGCCATGGATACTTCAAGCTTTGTGCAAGTTTCTAAAATGCAATTATTAAAAATGGTATTTGCCTTTTAATTGTCAGTGCTGGGGCTACAAACAATGCCTCATATTTGTTAGTAACCTAGGTGAATCCTCTTTGCAGAGTATAGTTCTGTGTGTTATTATCCAAGTTATCATAAAGTTTCCTATTTTATAATCTAGTTGCTTCATTACCAAATGTTTTCTGCTATTAAACAGATCCCACACCTTGTGTACTCTTTTTTTAAATAGTTTTTATTAATCGTTTTTCAAAATACAATACACATTACAGATTTTAAAGAAACAAAAAGAAGAATGTTTTAGAAATGTCTCCAACTTTTTTTCTCCATTCAAACAATATAATTTGTCCATTTCTGCTAGATCAGTCAATTTCAACAACCATCCCTCTAGGTAATACTGAGTTCTTCATACTTTGTGCATATAATAGTTTTGCTGCCATTGTCTTATATGGAAGTACTCACGACTTTTTTTCCAACTGTTCATCAGTAAATCCCCAAAGAAAAAGTTGTGGTTTTATTTAAATGTTAACCTTTGAGATCCTCTGCATCAGAGTATGAATTTGAACCCAGAACTTTTTAGCTTTTTAATATATCCACTCCATATGGTAAAATGAGACTTCTTTTTCACTTTTCCAAATTACATTTGCAACACCCTTGTACATTCTAGACAATTTGTCTAGCACCATGTATCAATGATACCTCATTTTATTTAATATCATAACATAATGTCAATTTCAACCGCCTTGATCACATATTTTCCCATTTTTCCATCTGTATAGTATATCCAAAATTCCTAGCCCATATTACCATGCAGTTTTCACTCATTCATTCTCCATATCAAATTTTACCAGAAGTTTGTACATTTTACCATTTACATGTTCATCATCCATACACAGTTGCAATCAAACTTTGATTTTTGTTGTTGTTGTTGTTATTCAAAGACATAACTCTTTCTGTCCATCTTAAGTCTTTCAAATAACTGTTGATAGGAAAACCATTTGGTTTTCCAAACCCTATGTATTCCTAGTTCTCACCAACTTGCAAACTGCTGTTTTTTCTCAGCATTGAAAAGTGAGTGGGAAAGAATTGGGATCAGTGGTAAAGGAGATGTAGCCAACATTTTTTGACTCATGAAACCAAGTCTACGTAATGTATTTCAGGAATTGACTATTTATATTTCTAATTTCTTTTGCATTGAGAAGCAAAAATGACAGTGCTTCAAATCTGCCTCCCAGTCCTTCTACTTCCATTCCTAACCATTGTGAACTTCTACCATTTCTCATGTAACAGGCCATGTTTTTGATCTCAGATGCCGCAAAATATAGAACTAAAGTGTTCAGCTTTCTTAGCTTACAAAACCTATACTTTGACAGACATTTTGGATGGAGATGCCATGTTTCATGAGAGAGATGGTCCAGGGTGTTACCCCAAAACGTGGGTGCCACAAGGGCCACCCTGCAATGCCAAATACCTTCTTACAAAAGTGGGGAATGAATTATCTCAAAGAGGAGACTTGTGAGAGAAGGGTAACTAAATGAGATCTTTCAACCAACGTTTACGGGCTCACGCAAGAAAAGAACCAGCCAGAGATTCAAACATAAAGTAAAAATGTGTTTTATTGGGGGGAATTCATTCCTGCACGAACACAAGATACAAGCAGTCAAACATTCACACAACAGCTAACTGAAAGGAAGCGAGGAAGGCTGGGATAGAAACTGCAAGGGTTATGGGTAACATTTACCAGATCCTAGAGAGAAGTGGAGAAACGCAGTGGTGTGGCTTAAACTGGTGTCTAAGGGCAGATCAGATCAGGATTCAAGGCAACATAGTGGGGTCCAGCATTTCATCTGAGCGCACCTGACTTCTCAAAACCAAGAGTTTATATACTCTGTTTCCCTCCCAGAAGGGGTGGGAAATGATTGCTCTCTCAGCCTAGTGGACAATGGGAGTTGCAACACAGACAATGGACTATCTAACCACAAAAGTTCACAGTGTTTGGATGACAAAGACGTAATGTGTGTTTTAATAGCTGTCTATTGTGGGTGCTATGAGGAAAGAGGAAGGAGTCCAGGTGCACAGGGGATGGCTATCTGTCAATCAGTGTCCTGGTGGGCTTCTCACATTTGCATTCCCTAGAAAAACTGTAGCTTCTGCTTAAACCTATTATCCACAAGAATAGTGGATTTACTGTATTTCCTGATGTATAAGACTCACTTTTTTTTATTGTTTGAAAATGGGGTTCATCTCATATGCCTGTGTGTCTTCTATGCCAGCAAATAGTATTTGCCAGTGTATAAATGTGGTGCATCTTATACGCTGGTGCATCTTATATGCTGGCAAGTATGATATTTGCCAGACAAATGACTTAATCTTACCTGAAGGGTGTTTAGGTTGACCTGCCTCTCTTGTTTACAGTCAGGATTCTTCCCTTCCTTGGTTTGACCTCTTGGTCACCTCTCAGACTTGATTTTGATATCAGTTGCCAATCCAATATGGTGCCAAATAGTATGGTGCCAATCCAAACCATATTGATATCAGGGACCTTCAAGCGGGACCTTACAAGGGTGAGGGACAGCAGTCATTTGGAACTGAATGGTGCTAACCTCATTATGACATCTACCTTTCGAAAATTTCATATCATTTCCCCTACTCATTCCTCTATGTCATTCAAGGGAAAAAGACTTCTGTTAGGAACTACTTTTCTGTGGAAGTTGATTGTAGGAAGTACTACAATCAAGATCTATTTCTTCGTGAGGATCTGAACAAATGAATCTAAAGAAAGCATCACATGATTACTGCAGAACAGAGTCATGGTACTAGCTGGACACTTCAGTGTTGGACATGAGATTGGCATCACTTCAGGATACCCAAATCTTAATCTCTGCAGCAATAAACCTTGTTCATGCTGCTTATGAATCCACTTCCACACATCAGGTCACTCATCTTTGGGTAGGCCAGATGAACAAGCACATTTTCCAGGAATCAAGTAATACCTTTTTGATGTAAGTAACACCAGAAGAGAGTTATTTTCTTGTTTCATTAGTTATCAAAATAGGCTTTGGGGAGCGGGTTACATTGATCATGCATCTGCTATATTTTCTTTCTCTGTGTTATTATCATTCTAAATGTTAATATATTACTAAACAAAAACAATATAAACATTTTCAAGACTCTGACTTTGCATTTAATCCATAGACATTCCTGCCAAGATATTCTGAGAACTTAAAAATTTTTGAAGCCAAAGGATCCAGGATTTAGGCCACTGCTCAGCAACAGCAGCAGCAATGAGAAAAACTAAACATTCTAATTATCAATTTTCCCACGGGATACCAAAAAGACCAAAACTATTGGGAAGTAATTATCTCCTCCTATCATTGTCAAAATTACTGATTTTCTTCCTGCTACACAGTAGAATTCCATGGGCCACCACCAAGGTCAATAATTCTCCCATCTGAAAAAAGAAACTATAAAACTGTCCCTGCTGTTTACAACTGAGGATATGTTTTATCTTTCAACATTACATACATTGCCTGGTTGCTTCACTGTTTTTCAACAAATGGAAATGCATGCAATAACTAAGTCTGTACTCCCTACACAGAAAGAGAGAGAGACTTAATGCAATGTCACATGAACTTTTTTGACAATCTTAACACTTCTTCATATTGCCTACTATCTTGATTCTCCCATATTTTTGTAGTTTTTTCATCAGTTACATTATTTCTTTAAAAATTAAGAATTGTCAAGGTTTTACTTTCTGTGTTTCCACATCTTAACAAAGTTACTGATTATCAGAGAGCAGCTGTCCTTTAGGATATTATCCCCTCTTAAAAAAAAAAAGGTAAGCTTAGATTTCTTTTTCATCCTGAGAGGAGAAACTGGGGAGATAGACCCAATATGTTCTATAAGTCCAAGAAGCAGACAAGATAACCTTATCAACTGGAAGGAAGGGACTTTGGTGGGGAGATCTCCTACTGGACAATGTGTAAATCAGAATACTGGGAAATTTATTGAAGTTCAAGGAAAACCATACTAACCGAATGCTAGTCAGCTATTGCTACAGTTTGAAAAATGGAAATCCACATTTGAAGGATGGGTCTTCTCAACTTGATCACACTGATAGTGCTGTTTCTTCTTCTACTCCTCTGCCATACTGTATGCAAGACACATTCCATCAATTGCACTGTACATGATGATCCTCAACCTAATCCTTATGCCTTTTATCAGCAAGGACATCTTGTCCTTGGTGGGATTGTTTCCCAGGTGTTCTTCCTGCATAATCCTCCCTCTTTCGTCGAACTACCAATACAGATGCTAATTGATGAACCTGTGTAAGCAATTACTTTTTTTTCCCTATGATATCTTAAGATCGTAACTAAGAACTGATAAGTCTCCTATATTACAGATCGCTGTTTAGTATTGGAAAGGACAGTGAGTTAGACCAAATCCTGATACCCTAATACCAGTATGCATATAATAAATATGATAAACACATTTGGAAATAGAAGTTGTTTCCATTTAAAGTTCAGATTGTATTTTTAAAATGAGAGGTTAAGGCATTGAGGAAAATGATATGAACATCTACCACAGATAGCAATACTGTTTCATGGTATATATACTGTCAAATTTGTTTTTCAGAAATGTAATAAAAACACATGACATGCACAAGTGCTGTGTACTTTGGAATTTGTTTTTTTAAAAAAATCCTTTTGCATGCCTGGATAACTGTATAAAGCTGAATAAGGGCTACACCTGTCAGAAATTGCCTCTAGCTCTTTATGGCAGGGTATCTACTTCCTTGTTCAAGTTACTTTTAGAAAGTCATTTGCATACCACCTTCTTCAATATCATCACAGTCTGCTTTTATCTGGCATTCGTGTGACACTTCAGTTTTGAATATTTGCATACTTTTTTATTTATTTATTTATTTATTCTATTTGTATGCCTCCTTTTCTCCCAGAATGGGACCCAAAGCAGCTTCCAAAAATTAAAGCATTAAAAACAATCAAAACAATTTAAAACATTAAAACATACAGAATTATAAAAACCTATAACAATGTGTGTGTATGTGTGTGTGTGCTTGTGTGTGTGTGCATGTGTGAAGAACAATGCTAGTGAAGGCTATACATGGATTTCTTTTTGGTTAAAGAGGCTATACCTTTCATTACAGTTCAGTGCCAAAGAACTACCAGCACATCTTGGCCTTGGCATTTGCTGTAAAAGAGATAAATGAGAATCCTCAAATCTTACCAAACATCTCCTTGGGCTTCCACATCCTCAACAGCCACTACATAGCAAGTATGACCTGTAAAGCCACTCTCAGCCTGCTTTCTGCACAACACAGGTTTGCTCCAAACTTCAAGTGTGATGTTCAGAATAATCTGATAGCTCTCATTGGAAGCCTTGTTTCTAAAACCTCCACAAATATTGCCACGATTTCTGCCATCTACAAGATCCCGCAGGTAAGATGTATACATGAAGGTACAAATATTTTACAGCAGCGGATTATGTGTTGACATTCACTAGTAAAGCACCTGAAAATCATGATATATCTCATTTCAGCTCACATACGGATCATTTTCTCCACTACAAGATGACAAAACACTGTTTTCCTCCTTGTATCAGATGGTCCCAAATGAAGCCCATCAATACATCGGAGTTGTCAGATTACTTCAGCATTTCAGATGGTTGTGGATTGGGCTGCTTGCTGTGGATGATGACAGTGGGGACCAGTTTTTGCAGACAACAGTGCCAATGCTTTCCAAGAATGGCATTTGTTATGCCTTCATGGTTCGAATTCCACAACAGGCTTATGCAAATGAGCTGATAAACTTGATGATTGGACAAGTGGAGAAATATTCAGTTTTAATGGAAAGAAAAGCCAATGTGTTTTTTGTGTATGGGGAACCTCCATCCTTTCAAGTTCTGAGATTGGTGCTGTTTCTAGCAAATACCTGGTGGGAATTCCCACCAATAGGTAAGGTATGGATTGCTACATCCCATTGGGATTTTGATTCATTGTCAATTCAAAAGACATGGGATGTACAGACGTTCCATGGTTCCATAGTCTTCAATGTTCACTCAAATCAGCCATTTGGTTTCCAAAAGTTCATTCAGAAGATAAGTCCCTCCTGGGCCAAACAAGATGGTTTTATTCAGGTCTTCTGGGAACAAGCATTCAGCTGTTCCTTAAAAATTTCTGAAGGGCAGAAGGAGAAGAAACCATGCACTGGAGAAGAGAAGCTAGAGACCATTCCTGGAACTTTGTTTGAAATGAACATGACTGGTCATAGCTACAATGTCTACAATGCTGTCTACGCCGTGGCACATGCTCTCCATGCCTTACACAAAACCAGCTCCAAGAGCAGATCAGTAAAAGGAAGTAGAATGAGATTTCAAAATGTGCCACCCTGGAAGGTAATTAAACTATAATGCATTGTTAAAAGCAAAGTAGCATATGACTCAGAACTAGTGGAAATTATGACTCTGATTCTATAGCGGGACAAAAGTCTTCTAGACACAGGCTGGCATCCTGTTAGTGACGTGCTGTCATCCTATTGGTGACATGCATGTGTAAGTTGTGCTACATCGCAGGGTGAATTGTTCACCACAGCACAACAGAAGTATTCTGCTAGCAGCAGCTGAAGCTGAGTTGCACATATCATGACACTGTCCATTGTAGCTGCATAGTGCACCTTGTACAATGGCT
Source organism: Cyclura pinguis (assembly GCA_030412105.1). Lineage (NCBI taxonomy): Eukaryota > Metazoa > Chordata > Lepidosauria > Squamata > Iguanidae > Cyclura > Cyclura pinguis. Next base: position 20,378,202 of record CM059604.1, read on the forward strand.
CCCAGTCATTGACGTGAGCTTTTCAATGTTTCTCTTCTGCATGAGCAGTTGCACTATACTGGCATAGAGTATCTCTGCCTGTGGACATTTACACTAAGTTGAGGGGACATTGGATTGCAACCATTGTATAAAATAAGAACATGTTTATATATTCCATCTCAGTTAGAATGGAAATAAAAAGTTAGCTACATATGTTGGCTGCAAAATAAGACCAAGGTATATACTGTGCAACAGAAGAATTATTCACATGTTTTGGTTCCCCTTGTTACATTTTCTAGCTCCATCCCTTTCTAAAAAACACCTCATTCAACAATAGTGCTGGAGATACTATATATTTTGATGAAAATGGAACATTGGTGGTGGGTTTTGATGTGACAAACTGGTTGATGTTCCCCAATGGCTCAGTGATGAGAGTAATATTTGGAACAATGGATCCTCGAGCTCCCCAGGGCAAAGAATTATCCATCAATGATGATGCAATTGTGTGGCACACAAGCTTTAATCAGGTGAATCATAGCTGAAGATGTTTGTTTAAAGCACTATTAACAGATTTTTTTTTTCTTTATTCTGGGAAGACTTCTGTTTGCCCTTGACTTGCTGTATTGGGTAGGGATGTCAGAAATTTTCAGCTTCAGCTTCATTGTGTATCTTCAAACCCTGCTGGCATTCTCATTACATCTTCTGTAAGCAGCAGGTTGCAAGATCTTGATTTATATTTCCAGCATATTCATGTGCATTTTCATCCATATTTTTAACTAATGTACAAACTGTACACTCTTTATTTAATACACACATATTTGTATACTTTTTTTTACATCGACTCATGGATTTGTGTGCATATTTTTTTAAAAATAAGAATGCACATATTATTTTTCCAAAAGTGCATTGCAAGGCTCTCAAATGGGCAGATTTCTGAGGAAGGGTGCTGTTTGTTTCACAAAGAATCTCAGGAGGGAAAACAGTGAATATTTTCATCTAGAAATTTCAACTCTAACAAGATTGTCTCCCATACCTAATATTGCCCATTGTTGCATTCCCATTTGTTAAACCACAAGTTCTTTCCTTGTCTGTGAAGAAGGAAGGAAGAAGTGATCTGATCAAAATTTTCCCCTCTACCTGCATATTCTCACAGTAAACTTTTCAAGCCTCTCTCCATACCTATCTGATGCACACTAAATGCCATGCACACTGAATGGAATGAACTTTTTTATATGATGTAATTTTGGTCATATAAGCCAATATTATACTCCTTTTGAAGCCCATCTTAGTGTACTTCTGGATGATAACTTAACCCTGCAATTGCACCAGTAGGAAGTCAATCTTTTACAGTAGGTCTGGATAACATTGTCTTCCATTTCAACTGTCAAAAAGACAAACAAATGAGTTCTAGAGCAAATCAAGCCTGAACTCTCCCTAGAGACTTTGTCAAAAAGCACACTGTAAACTTTATTGCTACTAGTTAATTTTCACGTCCATTTACAGGTTCTGCCCCTTTCTCTCTGTAATGACAACTGCTATCCTGGATACAGCAGGAAAAAGAAGGAGGGAGAAAAGTTTTGCTGCTATGATTGTGCTCCATGTCCAGAAGGGATGATTTCATACCAGAAGGGTAGGGGGTAAACTGTTACAGACATCTACTGTATAAAAGTCAAAGTTTTGAGTGAGCTTGTCTGTTTGTCTGAATCAGGCAGGCGAAGACCTCATATGATTGGCTGCTTGAGGCTAGAAGATCTCACATGATTGGCTGGCTGTGAAGATTCTGTGGAATCCTGGGGTTGGCAGTTCAGGGAGGGGCCCTTAGAATTCTCAGCCAGAGATTTCAGGCTGGTTGCTATTTAAACAAGGCCTAGTAGCAAAGAGGAGGGCAGTGTATTCCTTCAGGAATCCAACCTCTGTATATTAATAACTCTGAATACAGATTGGATTGGGGAATATAGGGAAAAGTTACACTTACTGGACAAGATAGATTGGGGAATTAGAGACACAGGATCTCAAATGTGTGTATTTCAACTGCATCTAATTCCTAAGGTAAGGTAAGGTAATTCTTAAGGTATTTCTAACAAGAAATTTTATTAGAAAATAAAATCCCGGGCAATGCCAATATATCCTACAGTAAGGGTGCCCAAAAAATACATCTGGAACTAATTTTAGACCTCTGGGTAATTTGCAAAATATCTATAAGGATTTGTGACAACCAGTTGTTTAACAATAAGAAAACAAAATGTCCTCTCCTGCCTCCATATCATTCATTGCAGAAATGATCAATGTTAAATGATAACCAAGAGATGATTATTGTGTGGAAAAACTGTGAGCTATTATATTCAAAACATAGTCCTGGGCTAAGAAAAAATACATATATACATATACATATGCATACACATACACACACACATACACACATACACACAGAGAGAGAGAGAGAGAGAGTAAAATAAAATAGTGGAAGCTGTTAACCCAGACCCTACATACATAAGGCCTATAGCAAGTGATGCAGAGAAAAACTAAAATGCGGATGACATATACAGTCTATCACCAAAGGAAGCTGTTATTCTTTGGCTGTCCTTCTTGGATAGCAAGATACCAAAGCATAGATTTCTCCCAAGTGTACTACTAAGAGGCAGTGTGGCATATGGACTACAACCCTGGAAATCAAGGTTTGATTCCCTGCTTAGTCATGGAAACCCACTGAGTGACCTTGGGCACATCACACACTCTCAGACCCAGAAAACTCTGTAATAGGGTTGCCTGAGAGTCACCATAAATAGGAAACAACTTAATGACATATAGCAAAAACAACAACACAGTACTGCTAATCTGCTAAGACTTGTGACTAGATAATCTTCAACTGTACAGACAGACACACACATTTATAATTGCTTGGAGCTATGGATTCGGAAATTATATCCCACTCAGGCTTTTATTATCCATCCATCAATCAATCTTGCAAAACACGGCATTCCAGATCATTCCTAGATAATGTCTGACTGTTAACAGTTATTTCAAATTGTGCAGACAGGGCTTTCCATTTTATAGCTGACCTCTGACAATCACCTAAGACTGTACTATAAAAATACCATGCAACATTTTGGATTTTACTGTATTTGAGAAGTACCTTGGCTTTTCAAATGGAAGTGTTGCTAACAGTAATCAGTAAACAGTAATCAGCAAACATGACTCAATGTGCAGTATTTATTTAGACTCCCAGAGACAGAGATGATCATCAGAGTCTCTGAATCTTAATAGGTTCTCTGTCACTATCTTCTGTAAAGGGAACATGTTTTGACAGAAAAGTTGCTTGTGCAAACTATATTGTCTCTAGTACAGAAAGCATGTTTTCTAAGCAGAAAAATCATGTGTATTTGGAGGCAAACTGATTTTTCCCAGTAAAATCTCAGGTGTTTGAAAATTGCTTAGATATCCCTCACAGAGCAAGGGAAACTCAATGAAATTACACATTCTTGTATATGGCAATGAAATAAGCAAAAATTTACATAACTCATTGAATCATCATTACCACTTCCTGAAGAAATGATTATTGCTATTATTAAGATGCTATAGATGGCAGAGAAAAGCAGTCCATGGGATGGATCACCAAGAGCATTTGTTCTCCATTTGATAGCTGTAGAGGCTTCCTGACTCTCTAAAAGAAAAGCAAAAACCCTTGTCCGTGATGCAGGATCAGTTCTATATCCTAGATAAACTGTTTTAGGAAGATAAGACACCCCCCCCCCAAAAGAAAGAGATATCCCTCATGCCTGTTTCAAACTTTTTCTACAAATTTCAAAGCCTTGGAACACTTAAACAGATCTTCCTGTTTTCAGACATGGATTGCTGTGTCAAATGTTCAGAAGATCAGCACTCAAATGTGGACCAGAACCACTGCATTGCAAAGGTTATAAGCTACCTCTCATATGGAGAACCTTTGGGAATTACTTTAGCTTTGTCTGCTATTGGTTTTTCTGTGATCACAGCCTTTGTACTTGGAATCTTTGTGAAGCACCAGGATACTCACATAGTGAAAGCCAATAACCGGAGCCTCACCTATATCCTCCTTATCTCTCTTTTCCTTTGCTTCCTCTGCTCCTTGCTTTTCATTGGGAAGCCAAAGAAGATGACTTGTCTTCTTCAGCAAATAACTTTTGGCATCATCTTCTCAACTGCTCTTTCTGCTCTTTTGGCAAAGACTATCACTGTAGTTTGGGCATTCACGGCTACCAAACCAAGTTCCAGGATCAGAAAATGGGTTGGGAAAAGATTGTCAAATGCAATTGTCCTTTCCTGTCCATGCATTCAAGCAGGACTTTGCACGATTTGGCTAAGTACGTCTCCCCCATTCCCAGATATAGATATGCATTCCTTAAAAAGGGAAATCATAGTAGAATGCAATGAGGGTTCAGCAACTTTGTTCTACTCTGTACTGAGCTATATGGGCTTCCTTTCTTTGGTCAGTTTCACTGTGGCGTTCCTAGCCAGGAAGTTGCCAGATAGTTTCAATGAAGCCAAGTTCATCACTTTCAGCATGTTGGTGTTTTGCAGTGTTTGGTTGTCCTTTGTTCCAGCTTACATGAGCACCAAGGGGAAATATATGGTGGCTGTGGAGATCGTCTCTATCTTAATCTCCACTGCTGGTTTACTGGTTTCCATCTTTTTTCCTAAATGTTATATCATTGTGCTGAGACCAGAACTAAATAACAGAGACCAGCTAACTAGGAGAAGCCATAGAAGGATATAAAGGATGTGGGTATACACAATCCATTCAATTTACCATATTTATTTATTTATTTATTTATTGTCATGGAAATACAATCAAATCAGAACAAGAAGAAGAAGAATAAACTTCTGGATATGCAGGCTTAACATCCTAATACCACATGCCCTCACCCTGGAAGTCAGTAGAATTCTGTCTTCTGTGTTTTATTACATCTTAGCTACAGCACACTCTAAGAGTAGCCAAAGAAAGTAGAAACCACAATGCCCTGCTATAGTATTCCTATTTAGTTAGTTAGTTAGTTAGTTAGTTAGTTATTGCTAGTTAATCTTCTACAAATAGATATGTAGATGGATTTAGAGCCAGCATGGTGTAGAGGTTTGAACATTGACATAGTCCAATGACTATGATCCTGGAGATGAGGGTTTGATTCCCTGCTTAGCCATGGAAACCCACTGGGTGACCTTGGGTGCATCACACACTCTCAGCCCCAGATGGTCACCAGAAATTGGAAATGAACTGAAGCCACACAACAACAACAATAACTCTGGTGTGAAAGCCAGCATGATATAGTGTTTGAGCATTGGACTACAACCCTTGAGACCAGGGTTCAATTCACCACTCAGCCATGGAAACCCACTGATTGACCTTGGGTGCATCACACACTCTCTGCCCCAGAAAACCCCATGATAGGGTTGCCTTAGGGTTGCTGTAAGTTGGAAATGACTTGAAAGTACACTACAACAACAATATAAATTGATGAGCACAAAAAATAACTAATTCATTATTACATTGAAAAAGTGTTATTCCTGGGTTTAGTAAATAAAATCCTAAAATCCATCACTTTCTTAATTTATACGTATTCTCAATATATATATTTGCTTATTCTGTTTAAGTTGTTCATACCAGAGAATCATAAGTTCAAGGAAACGAAGAGGAAAAGGTGTAGCTCCCTGACTATAGGCTTCTAAAAATAGTCTATTGCTCTCCAATCGTCTCCAACTCTTGAGATGGGACACTGAAACAATGTAATGCAGAATAGTTTCAGTGCTCACATTTTTTTGCTAGTCACACACACAGAGAGGCAGCACAAGAAATGCAAACAGCTTTTGTGGAATCATGGTACCTAAGGGAAGCAGCAGTGGTTGCTTGTATAAGAACGCTAGATCTTCTAGTTCTTTGTTTTTCACTGTTTGCTCCCCATTCTACCAACTCTGAGTGACTTTGGTAACAATAGATCAGAAATCAAAATAAGTTACAACTATTTTTAATTCATCATCTAGTTCCTGTTAGGAATTGTTCAGGGGTCTTGCCTAGAGATAGGTCTATGAAGTATACAAATTGCCCACCAAAACGGAGAGGATATGAAGAAACAATTCACAAATACATCCAAATTTGTCAACTCTACTTCCACAAAAAACCCTGCTGAACCTATCCTCCTAGAATTCTGTAGATTTCTTAAATAGGGTTCCTTTTAAAGGCAGGAACAAAACATAGGGGTAAGCGGTTAAGAATTCCCATTTTATACACAGACCCCAATTGCTAATGGGACCCTGTGTGCTGCAGTGGTTCGAGCATTGGACTGCAACCCAGGAGACCAGGGTTTAATTCCCAGCTAGGCCATGCAAACCCACTAGGTGACCTTGGGCCTGCTGGTGGAAGGAAAGCAGGGTGCCAGCCCAGCCTCCCATGAAAAGAAGTTTCACATCTTGGGAAGAATCAGAGAGAAGACTCTCTCATGGCCCCACAAAACATGCCTGTGAGAATGGTGAGACTGAGAGCAAGCCTCCTCCTGAAAATCTCAAAATTGAGGAATGCTTTTTTCCCTTTCCTGACATGAGAGGGAAAACAGACAAGAAGCACCAGCCTATATGGCAGAAAGCAATGTAACACATAGATAACAAAGGCCTGGATCAAAGTATATCAAATGGCAACCTGAAGGGTGTACATGACCAGCAAAATGTGCATGCTCTTAGATATCTGATCCTCCGTAACTAAGGTCACTGTGATGTAATTTTAAGATGTTGCTAATCATCATACAGAAATGTATGATATTTCAATCCCAGGTCAACTATTGCATGCAATCTGCTAAAAGAAAGATATATCAATTTTACACTATTGAGTTATGATTAAGCCTCAAATTTCCCGAGCTGTGATTTTGCATTTAACCTAGGCTTTCAAATTATGATAAATATGAATAAGCTTTGGTTCCACATAACTCTAGCTTTGCACAAAAACAAGTTGGATCATTCATTGTATATGACATTTACTCCTTTTATGTCCCTTGAAGAAGAAAACAACAGATGTAGTGTATAGAAAAATATTCCTTGGAGTTCTGTCATGTATGAGCCAACCTCAGAGTTTAAGTACACCCAGGAGAAGAAGACATCTCCCCTGTCATTCTTAAAATTACTGGCTTCCATTCTGTTTGACAATCAGCTTCAAGAACCTGCTGGCAAGATGAACAATCAACGTCAGGGAAAGCTTATAAAACTCTAAATGTTTTTAGAACTTGATCTCAGTATAGGTAGGGTTTACATGTTTTCTGTTTGTTTTCTCTTCAAAGCTTAACTTTGATTTCTCAATACCTAAATCTACCGTGATTTAAAAAAAAAAAAATCAGTGAAATCTTTCTAAACTTGCCTGTTTCTTAACCCTTCTTCTTCCTCAATTTTCTTTGTCTTCCTAGTTTCTTGCTATATAGAATAAGACCCCATTAACAAAGTATTAACACATAGTTATGCACATTGCCTTACAGAATTCATCTATTGAATGTTCTTTGAGGAGCATATATTGTATATCAGCCTTTACATCAGGCATTACTTTGCCTTTTCCATCTTCACCATTTTCTTGACATTCTGATTTTTTAAAAATGGTACAACCTCCGCCTTCTGACAGGTTTTTTTCCTCTGTACACTAGGGAAACATTATCATTACCTATAGGTGAACAACAACCAATGAAGATCTCAGACAAAAAGTAAAGTTACGAGTTTCTCTCACTCACTGCTGGAAGATAAACTGAGAGAAGACAAAGACATTGCTGTCTCTAGAAAAGGATACACTATCATCAGCTCAGCATACTGGTGCATAACCCAAGCTCTAAATCTGGGTAACAATGGAAAAGCCCACAATTCAAATGAATCTGCAACAACTCTGATAAGATTCACATATAATGCTGTCAATGGAAATAAAGGAATTGGCATCTGGTGGAGAAGTTCTGTCAACGGGATCATGCTAGGTATGATGTTGCTGCTGGTGCTACTGTGTCCCTCTGCATGTAAGCTGCATTCTATTAATTGCACCATCCACGATGATCCCCTCCTGACTCTTCATGAATTTTACCATCCAGGACAACTTGTAATTGGAGGGATTGTTTCTCAGGTGTTCTACCTGTATGATAAACTCTCATTTGAGAAGCAACCTACACAAGTGTTGATCAAAGAACCTATGTAAGAAACTGTTTCTCTTCCTCCTCCTTTTTCTCTCACATATTCAGACACTGATCACCAAGATCACATTGTTAAATGAGTAGCAAATTATTTCCTTTTTGATGTGAGAAAAATGACAGCACTGCAAAAGCACAGTATTGTTTGGTTGTTGTTGTTGTTGTTCACTTGCCCTCTACATTATATCATGGCTAAAAGTCTATAGTATGTTTTTCTGCACACACACCCTTGTAGTCAATGGATCCTATACATTTCCTTAAATCTCTGCAAAATATTTAGCCTGTGCCACATAATCTTGTTCCTTCTCATATTTTCCATCTATAACTGTCCAAATCTTCTAATTTTTTTTGAAAAAATATTTTATTCTATATTATTATTATTTTAGGAATGCTACCATGGTTCACTCCTCCTGTTATTTTCAGTCTTTTGCTTGGGCTGTTCCCAACTTATACAGTTAAGCACAGCTTAATTTTTGAAAATCAAACAGACCTGAGACAGCCTCACAACCAAATAAGACTAATGGGAGTATGTATATAACACTTGCATTTGGAAATACAGTCCTGTGTGTCTGTATCTGTGTGCACATGTAGGATGTATAGACAGACAGACAGACACATAAATTGGCACATGCACTGATGAGATATATCTGAGGTTTGTAAGGCTCCTGCTTGTACTTTCCACTTGCAGTATGTTCTATCATTTCATTTCCTTGTACAAGATGCTCTACAATTTTCTGAATGCCTCTGTGATTTCAAGTAATATAAATGATCTCACTTGAACTATTTTCCATCTCTTTTTATTTTTCTTGTCTTACTGAAACTGTTAGCATACATATTCTCAGTGAGAACCAAGTACTGAGTGAAGTAAGAAGAAAAAGTAATTGGATAAGATAGTCTCACTGTACATACCTTGCATTCTTTAAACATGCATTTTAAAAGTTAAATAGTAAATATCTTACATACAGCTTTTTTCTGTCAAGTTGTCCTTTGTACTGTTCTTTATGTGCAAGGGGACTCATTACAGTATTGCAGATGGACTCACATTCTCATTCATTCTTATTCATGGTGAAAGATTTACTAATTTCAGGTGGCTTTTTATGTTTAATCCAAGTGATGTGATTTTAAGCTACAAATGAGTCTTGAAGGTAACCAGATGATTGATGATGAAGAGTATAAATATACAATGTTAATGGTGATACTTTTCTTGTTGTTGCTTTGCTAAACTGCCTGACACTTTTCTTACAGCTCAGTGCCCAAGAATTACCAGCACATCTTGGCCTTAGCCTTTGCTATCCAAGAGATCAATAACAATCCCAAAATATTACCCAACCTCACTCTAGGATTCTACATCCACAATAGCTACTACTCAGCAAGGATGACTTTCATGGTTACCTTAAACTTGCTTGCCACACAACATAAGTTGGTCCCCAATTTCAAATGCCACAACCAAAACAATTTGGTAGCCATCATTGGAGGATGCCTCTCTGAAATCTCTGGCAATGTGGCCATCATTTCAACAAGCCACAAGATCCCACAGGTAAGATATCTGCATAAGGTTTCATAGTTGTGGCACACTGTCTTCACTTCAGCAGAGCATTAGATATAGTTCTTTGGTTACCAGACTGGTTAAATCAAGGCTATGTGATAAGGCAATAAGATATTTTTATTTATGTGTTTGTTTACTTTACATCCTCACCTTCTTCCAAGAAAAGACCTGAGGTGGCTTACAACAGGGTTAAAACAAGATACAGCTAAAACCCTGATAATAAAACTTAAAAAAAACCACTCTTAAATTGGCTATCATGTAAAAATAATTTAAAACAATATAAAACAATTGAAAGGGCTTTACAACAGAGATAAAAATGAAGCATACACTTTCCATTAAAAACCCTTTTGCATGACCCATTGATCACAAATGTTTAAATAAAAAGGTCTTTAGCTGTTGGTGAAAGGAGAACAGAACAGGAGCCCGGCTAACCCCCTATGGGAAGGAATTCCACAGCCTGGGAGCAGATGCTAACAAGGCTGTCATCCATATCCTCCTCAAGCAGGCCTCTAAGGCTTGTGAATCTGTGAGAAAGCACTCTTACGAGGATCACATGACTTGGACAGGCTCTTGTAGGGAGATGGGTTCCTGCAGACTGAGACACATATTTTCTTGCTTTTTCAAATCCCATTTTCTTATTTCTGAATGAATCCTGTCAAATGATGAAAATATTTTCTCTGTACCTGAAGGGGAAACTACAGATGAGAAAAGTTGGTTTACCAACTGAAGGAGATGCCCATACCATAGCAGCAGCAGAAGTCAGATATCTATTTGTAAATTTGGGGTTTGGCATGTTAGTAAGAAAATGAAATTCATTTAGTGCTTCATTTAATTTTCAGATGACATATTTCTTTCCTTCAGTGTGCCTTGAAGTGCCTTCCAAATTCAGCATCAGCGATGCTGTGTCAGTTTCTCTGACTTTTGTTTAAAGTTATGGGTATCAGCTTCAGCATACTGAGCATATCCTCTACAATTTCCTTTCATCGAATATTACCTAGTTTGGATGAGATACTTCCATCTATTCTATTTTAATGGTGTTCTTCACAATTATTCTGAGAATGTTTAATGAGCGCTTAATAAATTGTTCAGAACAATTAAGATGTTTTGAATGTCTGTCCATGAACTCATTTGAACATTCAGAAGATCCATTTGGATCCTCCTGTTTTCTCAGGAAATCTGAACAAAATTATTTGGCTTTCAGATGATATCCAAATGTTAAAGATTTGGTCTTACATTTATGGTCTTACATTTATGTCCCACTTAAGCCTCACTGATTTAAATGTATCTTTCTACCCTATGGTTTCTAAGCCATGTAAGATTTAGAGTTCCATTTTATTTCACACAAACGAGACCATGCATTCTGTAGTACATTCCATTCCTGGGTATAGCTTGTTAAAGATACAGACAAGTAAGAATGGATGAGAAGGTGGACAATAAAGGGTATGTAAAACAAATTGAATGATGTATTTGAAGCAGGTGGCCATGTATAAACTGGAGAAAGGACCTCAAACGACTTGTCAGATAGCTGCTATAACAGAAAGGAGTATAAGTTTGTTTTCTTCAGCTAGATAGTACAGGACTAGATTTTGGCTGAAGGTTAAGAGAAAGTTATGGAGGGTAAATACAGTCCAATAATGGGAGCTGTTACCCGGGGAAGGGTCTTACTCATTAAGATCTTTTAAGAAAATATCAAACAACTGTTTGGGGCTTTCCAATTGTGAATTTCTTCATCATGCAGGCAATCTGATGAGGTGAATTAGAACATCCCTGCAACTCCGTGCTTCTAAAATTCAGCAGTCTGTCTGAAAAATCCTCTATTTCAGCTCACTTATGGATCATTTTTGCAAGGAAATGGGTCCAAAAGCCTATTCCCATTTTTGTATCAGATGGTCCCAAATGAAGGCCAGCAATATAGAGGAATTGTACAGTTACTTCAGCATTTCAGATGGACATGGATTGGGCTGTGTGCTGTTGATGATGAGAAAGGAGATCATTTCTTGCAAACCGTGGTACCAATGCTTTCTCATAATGACATCTGTCATGCCTTCATAGTCAGAATACCAAAATGTGCTTATCTGAATGAGCTAATTGACTCATTTTTAGATCAGCTAGAAAACTATCAAATTTTCACTGTGACAAAAGCCAATGTGTTCTTTGTATATGGAGAACATCCATCATTTCAGATATTGAGACTTATGTTCTTCCTAGCACCATTAGTACCATTACCACCACTGGGCAAGGTGTGGATTATTACATCCCACTGGGATTTTGCATCAATATCTGTTCAGAAGATTTGGGATATTGAAATTTTCCATGGTTCCATATCCTTCACTGCTCATTCTAATCAGCCATTAGGATTCCAAAAGTTCATTCAGATAATAAAACCTGCCTGGATCAAAGGAGATGGTTTTATTCACAACTTCTGGGAACAGGCGTTCAATTGTTGTTTAAAAACGACTAACAGTCCAGGGAAAATGAAAACCTGCACTGGGGAGGAGAAACTAGAGACTATTCCTGGAACGTTGTTTGAAATGGGCATGACTGGCCACAGTTACAATGTCTACAATGCTGCCTATGCTGTCGCACATGCTTTGCACGCTGTTTACAAATCCAGCTCTAGACATAGGAGATTAGAAAAAGGAAGACTGGCATTTCAAAATATGCATCCTTGGATGGTAATCATATCCCAACATTAAAAATAATAATAAAAACCTGTTCTTTAATCATTAGATTATGAACCTGAGGTAATGTGAACTCACATTTTGCACAAGTTGGCTCCAGCTAAGTTTATTTGTGCAAATTCATTTGTGTTGGCACTGCCAGCTACAAAGGGTTGTATCTAGACTTAGTTATACTCACGTAAAAGTTCAATTCTGGTTTGCAATTGATGAAACTTTTGCTTTTGAAGGGGTCTATCCCGTGACCCACTGAATGTGGAACCAATGACAAAATAGCAGTCATTATTTTGACCATTATTATCCATAATCAGCAACCCATATGAAGGCAACTAGAGAAAAATGATTATGAGAAATATCAAAATTATCTCCTATACCGTCCTAAACGAGAGACAGAATTTTGTGATGTTTCAAGAATTTATTTTGTTGATATTCTCTTTTTTCCCTGTCTAGCTCCATCACTTTTTAATTAGCACCTTTTTCAACAACAGTGCTGGAGACACCGTGCGCTTTGATGGAAATGGAGAATTAGTTGCAGAGTTTGACATTACAAACTGGTTGATGTTCCCCAATAGCTCGGTGGCTAGAGTGAAAGTTGGAAGAATGAATCCTCAGGCTCCTCCAGGCCAAGAGTTAACCATAAATGATAACCAAATTGAGTGGCATAACAGTTTCAGTCAGGTGAACTGTTGTTGTATATGTCCAAAAATAACAGAAGGAAAAGTTCAGTTTTGGGCAGTTCATTCTTATTCCTGCCCTTTAAAGATCTAAGTGAATGGGACAATATAGAAAGGATTTAAGATATAAGAACAATATAGAAAGTAAAAACAGAAATGGCCAGCTATTTATCCATTAGCCCTTCCCACTCATCATTTGATGAAGGTATTGATGCCTTTTTTAAAAGCTGCCAACCTTTACATGCCTTTCATCTGTGCCAATTTGGCAGGTAAAGTTCCAGTTAATCTTCCTTTATGCCATTTTTTTTCCAGCTGCTTTTAAAATGTTCCAGTTTGAAGCTAAAGTTTGAGGTCCAAGCAGAACTGGACCTTTCCTAGCCAGGTGACGTGCTACCTGAGACGAAGTAATGTTGGATCCAATTTGAAGCTTTGTTAGGTTTTGGATTTCAGAAAGGGACACTTGCACACACACCCCAAAAAAAAACATAAAGGAAGAAGAAGGAAGATAAATTGAATGGATTTCTTATCCATCCTCAAATCCAAGGCTTCTTTTTACCAGTGATTTCCTAAATTTTGTGCTTTAGGGAAGGGGTTTTTGATTTTCATAGAACAGACTTGTATCTTCTTCTTTTCTCACTATTTGAACTTATGCTGGTTTCAAACATCACTGCTCCCAGGCTATTCAACCTATCCTTGTGAAAGTTGGCAACTTTCTGGACTTGGAAAATTAAGATCTAAGCTGTGTGCTATTTTGTTACAAACTGGCAAAAAAATGGGGAGAAAGCAGTGAAAATTAATTTTGTTGTTGTTGTGTTATGGCAACCCTAAGTTGAACTTATCATCAGGTTTTCTGGGGCTGAGAGTGGTTTCCATGGCTGAACAGGAAATCAAACCCAAGTCTCCAGGGTCATCATCCAACACTCAAATCTTTATACCACACTGACTCTCAAAAATGAATTACTCTCCCATAAAACTGTAGGACTCTCCTTCCACAGGAATAGCCACACCTATCCATGTAAACCTACATGTTTTTCCTCTGAGGGTGGTTGTGTGCCATCTATCATGCTCAGAAAAATGCTGCAAAGGGTTAAGCACGTCCTTCTTTTGGATGTCTTTCAAATATCAAGGCTACTTACACCGAAACAATCCCTGCATCAAAATATCTACAGCTTGTAAACTTTGATGTCCTCAGAGTATACAACAATACCTGTACATTTCTTCGAAACAATGAAAAATCATTGATACTTTCCTGGGAGTGGGGAGGAAAGAGTGAAACACTCTCACACAAAAGCCTTGTGTATTTGTTTAGAATGTTACAAATAGAATTCATTCCTAAGCAAATACTGAGTCTTCCAATTTCATTAACAATTGTCAAAAATTACAATAGCACAATTACAACAGAGGTTGTAGCCATTTCTATATTGCCCATGACAGTCGAAGGAAAGAAGACTTCTGGATCACAACTCATGATCCAGTGGAAGAGAACTGAATCTGAATCAGTACAAGGAGAACTGTTTCATTTTCCAAAGCACCAAATCAGGTTACCAAGTGAATCTAGGGTTCTGTGCACATCCTTAGATTTGAGACTCCTAAATTATTTCTGTAATTCTGGTGAGCTGTGGAGAGAAGATATTTTTGCACAGGTTTTCAACTTAAAAATTGTACTTTACTTCTCGCTGGTATCCTGCCCCCAGTCCCAACCCTGTATCAATGGCTTAGCAGATGGGGGTGGCATGCATTTTCAGACAGTGTAGACACTAGCTAACAAAATAGCCAGACTCAGAGATTCTTCTGACAGTCTCAAGAATGGACTAGATGATCTCTTGCTGAACTTTCTCATCTCCACACAAAGCATTTATCACCCAGGGAACTTTTCAATCCCTTTTTGTCTTAAAAAAATGCTGGAAGGGAACTGAGGGTGTCATGTAGAGCTTATCTTTGAGGGAGGCTTTTAATAAGGTCCTAAAGATCTTGAGAACCAGTGTGGTGCAGTTGTTTGAGTGCTAGACTATGACACTGGAGACCAGGGGTTGATTCCCCACTTAGCCATGGAAATCCCCTGGATTACCTTTGGTGTGTCACACACCTGCAGCCCCGGAAAACCCTATGATAGGTCCACCTTAGGGTCACCTTAAGTTCAGAATCAAACTGCAGGTACACAACAATGACAAAGATCTCTTCCAAACCCAGCTGAGAGAAATTACAACCAGATGTTCTCAAAACAGACTGATTTTTGCTAACCATCTTCCATCTTAATGAACAGCTGCTGCCACTTTCTGTATGCAATGACAACTGCTCTCCTGGTTATAACAGGAAAAAGAAGGAAGGAGAGACATTTTGTTGCTATGATTGCATGTCATGTCCACAAGGAATGATCTCTCAACAGAAAGGTAGGAGAAATAATTTACAGAGAGATCAAACAAGTCCCAAAAAACAGTATTTTTTTCTTATTTATTTATCTGGAGACAGAGGTCTTCTGCTCTTCCTCTTGTTCTCTTGACAAATTTTGAGTCCAGATTTTTCATCTTGGCTATTAATTTATTTCTGGACTGAATTCAAGGTGCTGATAATGAAAGGTCCTAAAAGGCTTGGGATCTTGATATTTGAAGAAGCACCTCTCCCTATACATAGCTGCTTAAGAACTCAGGTCTGGAGGAGGGACTCTTCTGTGTCCCGCCAGTGGGGGTAATACAAAGAGAGAGGACATGGGAGAGGACCTTCTTGATTGCAGCACCCCAAATGACACCAGCCATGGTTTCTTTCCTGTGCCAATCCAAAACATAGATTTTTATTCAACGCTTCAGGGATTAACTTATTTCAGGGTATAAATGTACCTGAGTTTAAATTGTTGTAGCTTTTAAAGTGATTTTAACTGTTGCTTTGCTTCATTTTTCTTTTAGCTTTTTAAAACAATTTATGGTTTTAATATGGAAGCATTTTAAATTGTTTATATTGTGTGCCCACAATATGTAAAATTTAATATGTAAAATTTAAAAATCATAAAAATAATAGATGGAAGGCCTGACTCCTAGAGACTGGAGAAACTGAAATTTGCTATATAATCTGAGATTGCTAAATTAGGAAATTATCAGAATGAACCCGTTTCACCCCAAGATGATTGTGTAAATTTATAAAACTTTACCTGGGTCAACATTAACAGTTTCATATATGATGTGAATGAAACAATAGTTTGGCAGGTAGCACCTACAATTCACGAAAAATAATAGCCAATACTGTCAATTTTCCAAAGAGAAAGAAGAGAGAGAGAGGGAGAGAAAGAGAGAAGGAGCCCAACTCAGTGCTGAAGTTTACCAATCACACTCAAAATTGTGTGAAATGTTCAGGCCATCAACTTAAGTTTAAATAGCAGATTTAGTCAAACTCAGTTCAAAATCTACATCCCCGAACAAAAACCACAGAAATCCAAAGTACTTTTTGGAAAGTAATTGAATTAATTGACAGCTCCAGAGCAAATTCTTACTACTGCCTTAGTCCAGTTAAACTTAGACATGAACAAGTAGGCCATTTTGGCACTAAATTGTTATAGTGCTATTATTCCACTTTCAACATCCTTTGGAATCCTGGGGTTTGCAGTTCAGGGAGGCGCATTTAGAATTCTCAGCCAGGGATCTCTTTGACCTCAGTAAACTGCAAACCCCAGAATTCCACAGGATGTTGAAAGTGGAATAATAGCACTATAACAGTGTAGGGTGGAAATGGCCTTAGTTTAATTTCTCTGAGATAAAGCATTATGATTTGTACAGTATGAAAATGTTGTAAATTACAGATAAGACCGATAGATAGATAGATAGATAGATAGATAGATAGACAGACAGATAGATGGATGGATTTATAGATAATACAGATAAGAAATGTGTTTTAATGTTTTTTATTATCGTGTCAGACAAATTAATATAGTTGTACTATGCTACTACCTTATAAGTATGTGAAGAAAAGGGGGAATGAAAATTTGCGACAGAGCCCAGTCCATTACAAAGTCCAAAAAGTATAACTGGAATATTGCTAAACGCAATTATCAGTCATACAAAATACAATTCACATGCCTCTGTATATCCCCTGAATGTATATGAAAGCAGTTCTGAACAAGCTTTCCTCCCAAGAATCAAATGACAAGCCCTATTTTCATTTTTCTTTGTTTTTTTCAGACATGGATACTTGCATGAAATGTCCAGGAAACAAGTATCCCAACAAGGACCAAACTCAATGTATTCCCAAGGTGGTAACTTACCTCTCTTACAAAGAAACATTGGGAATTATCTTCGTAATCTTAGTTATTTCTTTCTCTTTCCTCACAACATTAGTGCTTGGGACATTCATGAAGTATAAAGACACTCCCGTAGTCAAAGCCAACAATCGAAGCTTTTCCTATATCCTCCTCATCTCCCTCCTTCTTTGCTTCCTTTGCTCCTTGCTGTTTATTGAACCTCCAGGGGAAGTCACCTGCCTTCTTTGACAAATGCTTTTTGGCATTGTCTTCTCAGTGGCTCTTTCCAGCATTTTAGCAAAAACCACCACTGTGGTTCTGGCATTCATGGCTACCAAACCAGGATCCAGAATGAGGAGCTGGTTAGGAAAAAGTCTGGCGAAGTCTGTTGTCTTCTCTGGTTCCTTTATTCAAGCACTCATCTGTATAGTTTGGTTGATTATTTCTCCTCCATTCCCAGATATGGATATGTACTCATCAGATGGGAAAATCATAATGCAATGCAATGAAGGTTCAACCATAATATTTTACTGCGTCTTGGGCTATTTGGGCTTCCTGGCCATTGTCAGCTTCCTTGTGGCTTTCCTTGCCAGGAAGTTACCTGACAGTTTCAATGAGACCAAATTTATCACTTTCAGTATGGTGATATTTTGCAGTGTTTGGGTGTCCTTTGTTCCAACCTACCTGAGCACCAAGGGAAAGTACGTGGTGGCTGTGGAGATCTTTTCCATCTTGTCCTCCAGCATGGGATTGTTAAGTTGCATCTTTTTCCCTAAATGCTACATCATTATACTAAGGCCTGAGCTGAACAACAGGGAGAAATTGATCAGAAGAAATATTTTTAAAAATTAAGTTTTTCTCATTATTTTGATTCCTTCTAATGACAGGGATGGTGTAAGAATGTGAGCATAGTGGCTAGCAAATATGAAGACCCTTGCTTGATTTCTTGACTAGACATGGCAATAATAACCTATCTTAAGTTATCTGATATATGTTCTCCCATTGCCAATGCTACACTGGTTACTATCACATTCCGTAAGGTGGGGGGAATGTCATCATTATAAAACTACTTTAAAATGTTATTTCAGATCACCTGCCAACTAGGAGATTCATTTTGATCCCAGTTCAGTGCCTTCAAAAATGTTTCTCTTACAGTTGTACTAATACGGAGCCAGTCTGTGTAGGACTACTGAATCACATTCTCAAAGGCTTAGATTCAGGTATAGCAATTGGAAATTTAGGCAAAAAAGTGCAGGAATGCTGAGATAGCTGTCTTTCAACTTTAATCATTTAAAATAATCTTTTTATTTCTTCTCAATGCTCAAGGTTTCCAGTAGGGAACTGATTAATTTGCATACTGCAAGTAAACCCATAAATAAACGTAAATAAAGCACAAAGTTTATGAAATCTATAGGTCAAGTGTTGGAACAATTAAATCAAACAGAACAATTGTTACAATAAGAACGAGCAGTGATACTTATAAAGCATATTGTGTCTGTACATCCACTTGAGGCCAAAATGTTTCAGAACGGGGTACATGTCTAATGCCAAGAAGCAGTAGAAGACAGCCACAAATACATCAAGAGATTTTGAGGCTTCTGTAACAAAGGGTTATGGAGATGCAGGTAATTAATTTTTTGCTGGTAAGTCCTACTTCTGTTCCCCCCACCCCCCACTCCTATTTGTCTACCCACTCCTTCAAAATTTGGTATCTCCATGCTTTAATTTCTCCAAAACAACTGACAAATAACTAGAGTGGACATTGAAACTGATTAAGTTTTCCTATAGCTTGGCTAAGTCATTAACCAAAATGCAGACTATAGTCAAGAAATCAGAAGAAGACTACAATCAGGAAAGGAAGCCATGAAGGAACTAGATACTTTACTGCAAAGATATAACATTAAATACTAAAGTCAGAATCATGTCTAGATACTGTTGTGAAAGCTGGATAGTAAAGAAAGCTGACAGGAAGAAAATAAACTCGTTGGGCATGTGGTGCTGGAAAAGTGTCCTACCAATACTATAGAATGCTAAAAAGATAAATGAATGGGTCTTCATAGAATCATAGAAATGTAGAGTTGGAAGAGACCACACAGGCCATCCAGTCCAACCCCCTGCCATGCAGGAACACCCTCAAAGCACTCCCGACAGATGGCCATCCAGCCTCTGCTTAAAAACCTCCAAAGAAGGAGACTCCACCACACTCCGAGGCAGCAGATTCCACTGCCGGACAGCCCTGACTGTCAGGAAGTTCTTCCTGAGGTTCAGGTGGAATCTCCTTTCCTGCAGCTTGAATCCATTGCTCCTTGTCCTGGTCTCTGGAGCAGCAGAAAACAAGCCCTCTCCTTCCTCTACATGGCATCCCTTCAAATATTTAAACATAGCTATCATGTCCCCTCTTAACCTTCTCTTCTGCAGACTGAACATACCCAGCTCTCTAAGTCTATCCTCATAGGGCTTGGCTTCCAGGCCCTTCACCATTTTGGTCGCTCTCCTCTGGACCTGCTCCAGCCTGACCATGTCCTTCTTGAATTGGGGTGCCCAGAACTGGACACAGTATTCAAGATGAGGTCTGACCAAAGCAGAGTAGAGTGGTACCAGTACCTCCCTCGATCTAGACAACATACTTCTATTGATGCAGCCGAGAATCGCATTGGCTTTCTTGGTTGCCACATCACATTGCTGACTCATGTTCAACTTGTGGTCTATTAAAACTCCTAGATCCCTTTCACACGTACTGCCATCCAGCCACGTGTCCCCCATCCTATATTTCTGTATTCCATTTTTTCTACCGAAGTGTAGGACCTTACACTTCTCTCTGTTGAATTTCATTTTGTTAGCCTTGGCCCAGCTTTCCAATCTGTCCAGATCATTTTGAATTTTGATCCTGTCCTCTGGCGTATTAGCAACCCCTCCCAATTTGGTGTCATCTGCAAATTTGATGAGCATGCCCTCTATTCCTTCATCCAAGTCGTTGATGAAAATATTGAACAGTACTGGGCCCAGGACAGAACCCTGTGGCACCCCGCTAGTCACTTCTCTCCAGGATGAAAAGCAGCCATTGGTGAGCACCCTTTGGGAACGGTCAGTCAACCAGTTACAGATCCACCTGACAGCAGCCCTGTCCAGTCCACATTTTACTAGCTTCTTTGCAAGAATGTCATGTGGAACTTTGTCAAAGGCCTTACTGAAATCGAGATATGCTACATCCACAGCATTCCCTTCATCTATCAAGCTAGTAACTCTATCATAAAAAGAAATAAGATTAGTCTGGCATGACTTATTTTTGAGAAATCCATGTTGACTTCTCGTGATTACCGCGTTGCTTTCTAAGTGATTAGAAACTGACCGCTTAAAGATCTGCTCCAGGATCTTTCCGGGTACTGACGTCAGGCTGACTGGGCGATAATTATTTGGGTCCTCTTTTTTTCCCTTCTTGAAGATGGGGACAACATTTGCCCTCTTCCAGTCTGCTGGAACTTCTCCTGTCCTCCAAGATTTCTCAAAGATAATAGCAAGCGGTTCCGAAATGACCTCTCCCAGTTGTTTTAATATCCTAGGATGCAATTCATCTGGCCCTGGAGACTTGAATTCATCCAGTGTGGCCAGGTATTCTTGTACCACCTCTCTACTTATTATGTGCCACATTTCCCCTGCTTCCTCACCTGCTCCCCAACCGCCAGGTTGAGTGCTTGTATCCTCCTGGGAAAAAACTGAGGCAAAGAAGGTGTTAAGTAGTTCTGCCTTTTCTCTTACCCCTGTTAGTAATTCGCCATCTTCTCTGCGCAGCGACCCTATCGCCTCTTTCTTTTTCCTTTTGCTGCGGACATATTTAAAAAAGCCCTTTTTATTGTTTTTAATGTCTCTGGCCAGCCTAAGTTCGTTCTGTGCTTTAGCCTTTCTGACCTCCTCCCTACATTTCCTGGCTACTTGCTTAAATTCTTCTTTTGTGGTTTCCCCCCTCTTCCATTTCCTGTACAGGTTTCTCTTAACGCTTAGCTCAGCTGAGAGTTCTTTACTCAACCGTTCTGGTTTCTTCAGATGCCTTCCATTTTTCCTCCTTATTGGCACAGTTTTAGATTGTGCCTTCAGTATCTCCCTTTTAAGGAACTCCCGTGCCTCCTGAACTCCTTTCTCTTTCACTATTCCTGACCACGGAATTTCAGCCAGCAGCTCCTTAAGTTTACAGAAGTCCGCTTTTTTAAAATCTAAGATGAGTGTCTGGCTACACTTATCTTCTCCTTCCCACTGAATGCCAAATTCCAATAGGGCATGGTCACTCCCCCCTAAAGATCCAACCACTTCTACCTCATTAACAAGGTCATCCCTATTGGTCAGGATCAGATCTAGAATATTTGATCCCCTTGTGGCCTCTTCCACCTTCTGGACCATGAAATTGTCTGCAAGACCAGCAAGAAACTTGCTGGACCTTGCTGTCTTGGTAGAGTTTGACTGCCAACATATATCCGGGTAATTGACATCTCCTATTATTACTGTATCTCTCCTTTTTGAATGCGCGGTCATTTGGTTGAGGAAGGCGTCATCAAGGTCCTCAGTCTGGGCTGGAGGTCTGTAGTAAACCCCCACCAGAATATCCCTATTGTTTCTCGCTCCCTTAATTTTAACCCAGATGCTCTCGACCTGGCTTTCTGGGTTTAAGTCATGGATCTCTTCACAGGTGAAAACATCCTTGACATACAAGGCTACTCCTCCTCCTTTCTTGTTTGGTCTATTTCTACGAAATAGGCTATACCCCTCCATTCCTACATTCCAATCCTGAGACTCATCCCACCAGGTCTCAGTGATACCTATCAAATCGTATTTATTTTGTACTAGGAGTTCAAGTTCATCTTGCTTGTTTCCCATACTCTGGGCGTTAGTGTAGAGACACTTGAATCCCCGGACCCTTCCTGCAAGTCCTGTACTATAGTTTCTACTCCTCCCACCATTGGACGCTTGTACTACTTGGTCAATATAATTTGGGCCTTTCCCCCCTGCATTCGCCGTGTCTTTGCCCTGAATAATATTGTCTCCCTCCCCAGCAGAACTTAGTTTAAAGACCTCTTAATCCTCCATGCAAGACTGTTTGCAAAAACATTCTTGCCAAGTTTCGTGAGGTGCAGCCCATCCCTTGCCAGAAGCCCACGTTCATGGAAATTCAGGCCATGTTCCAAAAACCCAAACCGTTGCTGGTGGCACCATGTGCGCAGCCAGTTGTTGACCTCTGCTATTGCCCTTTCCCTTTGTGTACCATATCCTTGAACAGGGAAGAGAGATGAAATGACCACCTGCGCACCAAGGTCCTTAAGCTTTGTCCCCATAAGCTCGTAGTCCTTTGCGATGTGGTAAAAGCTGCACCTCACAGTGTCATTGGTTCCGACATGAACCAAAATGAGGGGCTTATGGTCAGTGGGCTTGACCAGCCTGGTTAGCCTCTCCGTTATGTGGTTGATCTTGGCCCCCGGAAGACAGCAGACTTCTCGATTGAACTTGTCGGGTTTGCAAATTGCCAGTTCGGTTCCTCTGAGCAAGGAGTCCCCAACAACCAGAACTCGCCTCCTCTGAGGCTTGTCCGGGGCTCCTTGACCAGCAGGTTCTTCTAGGACTGCCTGGACACTCTGTTGAGGCTGGGAGTGTTGATCTAGTTCCTGTTGCCGATGTTGGATTCCTTCTTGTTGACATTCTGTTCCCTCCTCCTGGTGCTCCTCATCGTTCATAAGGCCAAGAACTTTGAAGCGATTGTGTAGGTTGAGAGTCTCTGTTTCCTTCCTGGTCCTCCTACTCCTCCGTGTGACATTCCTCCAAGCATCCGTTTCTTGGCCCAGTGTGCTGACTTCCTGATCTGGCAGCTCCCCCGCACATTCGGTCTTCAGGAAGGTCTTCTCTGCCCTATCCAAAAACTCCTCACCTTCCCTAATAAGATGAAGATCAGAAACTCGTGCCTCCAGCTGGCGAACCTTCTCCTCCAAGAAGGTCACCAGCTTGCACTTGGTGCAGGTGTACCCGACAACATCTTGTGGCAAGAAAAGGAACATCCCACAAGTGCTACAGGTGACCGCGGCAGCTCCCTCACCTTCCATACTTGATACTACAGAGAGTAGTACAGGGAGTAGGTCTAGAAAGAATAACAGGGCTTTCTTCCTAAAATTCAACTGAATTTTGATATCAGAGCCAATTAAAACATATTGCCAATTAAACATGATGCCAATTAGATATGGTGCCCATCCAAACCATACCGTTACTAGAAGCCAGACACGGGTCCTAACAACCCCACCATCCATATGACATGCTTTCAACCATTTGATCATGGCTATCA
Source organism: Cyclura pinguis (assembly GCA_030412105.1). NCBI lineage: Eukaryota > Metazoa > Chordata > Lepidosauria > Squamata > Iguanidae > Cyclura > Cyclura pinguis. The sequence goes on from CM059604.1 coordinate 20,401,794, forward strand.
TAAAGCTTTTATAAGGCATGGTTTCCAGGCCTTTTACCAATTTGATCGCCCATATCTGGACATGTTCCAGCTTGTCAATATCCTTCTTGAATGGTAGTGGCCAGAGATGGACACAGTATTCCAGGTGATGTCTAACCAAAGAAGAAGAGAGTGGTACTATTATGTCTCTCAACCTAGCCACCATACCCCTATTGATGCAGCCTAGAATAGCATTGCCTTTTATTTGGCTGCTGCATCACACAGGTGATTCAATAGACTTCATTGGGAACTGCAACGTCAAAGCATATCAGGAGAGGTGTGGTAACCATGACATATGCCAAAAAAGTGATGGCTTTGGTACCTACTTGGCTCACAGGATGATATCACAACAGCTCTAGAAGGGTAAAAAATGAGCTAATAGCACAGACAAGTGATATTATAGCACAGACAAGTCATATTTACTTGGGCCTCATTTTTCAGGAAATACATGAGCCCACTACCTTTCCTAAAGAAAGCTTCAGCGATAGCTGTGACAGACACAAGATAGGGAGCTTCCTAACATTTTTGTTTTCAGTTTCTAGAAGAAAAGGTGAACTTGGTCCTTTGCAAGAAAGTTCCTTTGTTTACACTTTTTAAAAATGGAAACAACGTATGCATTCTAGCACACCTTGGACTTTTTGTTATTTATGATGCAGCTTCAAAAACTAATATGCTTAGCAAGCAATCATCACCCCTATCATTATCTAAATTACTGGTTTCTTTCTTTTCTTTTTTATCACAATGGCTTTCCAGAGATCACTAGCAGCATCAGCAATCATATGTGGAAAAGTTTATAAGAACTGATAGGTTAAATATAAAACCACAATTAGAACTTGACCAAGCCATGAGCCTGTCATTCATATGTATGATGCTGTATTTTTTCATCACATGGTTCTACCAAAATTTTTAATTCCAAAAGGCAGAATGTGAGTATGCTTCTTCCACTTCCTTCCCCAATTTATTTTCTACTTCCTACTTTCTTACTCGGTAAAAAAAAAATTATTAAGAAATTATGAATTAGAATACAGACTGCTTGCTATAAAACAAGGTGTTTGTCTACATTTGACCAAATGTGCTGTACCATAGTAATGGTGTCTAAGCTAACATCTTAACTGAGTTCACTGAGTTTTTAAAAATTCTACAATATATAATGAAAAACCAACTTTCAACGAATTTTCAGTTATACATCTCCCATCAACAACAATGTGAACTTACTGTTATTTGCAGCTGAACTGCTACAGATGAGGATTTCAAAAGGAAAAGAAGAAGCTTATAGTTCCCGTTCAGTCCAAGGGGGAGAGATGAAGAAATAAAGAAACCATGTCATACGGGATAAACTGAAGGACACAGAATCATTGTTGCCTGAAAAAACTATGATACTGACATCCATGTGACTGAACAGGACAAGCAATATATCAGTGTAGCAAGAGTGTCTGCCAAAAGTCAAGAAAGGCTAGAACATAACTTGCAATATATCCACATACATCCAAAGCTGACCATGGAAACGTGGGTATCAGTTTTTGGATACCACTTTTTTTTCAACAGGATTATGCTGGAGGCAGTATTGCTGCTTGTACTGCTGACTCATACTGCATGCAGGACACATTCTATTAACTGCTCCATATATGATGATCCGTTTGCCATTCGTCATGAATTTTACCAGCCCGGCGATTTTGTCATTGGAGGGATTGTTTCTCAGGTCTTCTTCCTTTATAACAACCTTTCTTTTATGGATCAACCTGCAGCAATACTGATTGATGAACCTCTGTAAGAATTTTTTTTTCTTTCTCTGTCTTACTACTAAGCTTTAATAGCTATTAACATACTGCGTAGTATGTTAAAAGAAGCATCCCAGGTTCTTTGGGCTCCTTGTTCCATCCCCCATTTCCATAATCCATCCCTCGTTCAATCTTATACTTTGTCCTTATCCCCTCTTAATCACTTCGACTCTTCTGGGGGATTTTATTTAATGTCACTTCATATTATAATACTTTAGGTATACTGCCATATTTCATTCTTCCTACTGTTTTCATCCTTCACATTGTCCTGTACCATTGCCACATTGTGCAACATGAAAGAATGTTCACACTTACAGCGCACTTCAACACATAGTTAAATCTGACACTTTTATAAGAGTAAGTGTGTGATACAAGTATTTGCAGAAATGATTTTGTTCTGATTTCTTCATCATTTTCATTCAAAGGTGTATTTAGTGTTCTTTAAAAAGTAATTTGTGAATCAGTCAACAAGTACCAAAGATATCCAAAGATACTCCTCTCAAATTAGCCGACATTGCAGAGGGCTGTAATGATGACTTTAGATAGTATATTCTTCTGACTTCAGTTAATAGAAATGATCCAGCTTGGTCCAGCTTCATGTCATTTCACATGTCTCTTTCACTGCACTCCAGTACACGCAGGCATAAGTTTATTAGACATTAGGATAATCTAAGATTTTTAGCTCTTTGTTCTTCTTGGATGTTATACTTGTTTCAGATGTCTTATTTCCCTTACTTCACTTTATTACCATCTTTCACCATGTTGTCTAATGTAGTTTTAAACCACCTATTAGTCTTGAAAGCATACTAATGAACAATGACGAAGATGAGCATGTTGTTGGTATTCATACTATGGCTTGGTTAAACAACCTGCAACTCTTCTCACAGTTCAGTTCCCAAGAATTACCAACACATCCTGACTTTGGCATTTGCTATCAAAGAGATCAACAAGGATTCCAAAATCTTACCCAATTTTTCTCTGGGATTCCACATCCTCAATAGCTATTACAATGCAAAGATGACGTATAAGGCCACCCTGAGCCTCCTGTCCATGCAACATAAGTTTCTGCCTAACTTCCAGTGTTACAACCAGAACAATCTTGTAGCAATTGTTGGAGGATGTTTATCTGAAATCTCTGCCAATATAGAGATAATTGCAGAGATCTACAAGACTCCACAGGTAAGCTGTATGCATGAGGGTTTCCCAAGTGTTGGATGACATCTTCATTTCATTTAACACAGTTCTCTGGGACTTTTCATCTAGCAAACTGGTTAAACACAAGCAGCACAATAAAACCACCAGATGAACCCACAGTTCATAGTCAATCTGTAGGTAAATAAATTGTCACCAATGGCTTGTCATGGAAACAAAGAGGAGTTAAGGGATTCTTTAGCAGAAGGGCAGGTGGAAAGTAAAAGAATTTATAGAAACTTACTTAGATGCTGGTAAAATTCCAAATTATCTTTGTAGGATGGGAAAGTTGGTGGGATATAATAAAATAATAGTCATGAGATAAACACAAAGTTTCCATTAAAACCAAGAATAACACACATGGGGTAAGGAACAGCTGGTTATGGAGTGTCTATATGAATATGCCCTCAAGTCACCTGTTGACTTATGGCAACCCCATGCATTTCATAAAATTTTCTTGGGAAACGAATACTGCCAATTCCTCCCTCTGAAATATAGCATAAAACACCTGGTATTAATTGATAGTCAACCCATCCAAATACTAACCAGGACTGACACTGCTTAGCTAACAAGATATGGCAGGATCTGGTGCCTGTATGGTATTTAGACTGTTGGTTCAAGAGTAGGATATCACAAAAGGATCTCTGCATCCCTGGTGATCAGAAGCTCATCAGGAAAACTCGGCATAACTCAGCTGTAAATGAAGGTGATACAGATCCCTCAGTGAGTATAACTCTCAAAACCAAGCTGTATGGCTATAGACAAATTAAAATTTGTTCTATAGAGGCCAGGGTAATCAAAAATATGTTCTCTGAGGAAAAGCTGGAGAACCTGACTATATTATCATACAGAAGAAGACAAGAACTAAGTTCCTGCAGACTCAGATGGAAGAACTCAATATCAGGAGAACATTCTTAATGGTAAACATTGTTCCACAGCAGTGGAGTGGTGGAGGCTCTTCCTAACTGTAGTTCATCCAAGAAGAGACTGGGAAGCTGGATTATCCAGTTCTAGATTTCATTTAAAGAACATCCTTGCAGGAAATCCTTGGAAACTATGCTAATAAAATGGCACAGTGTTTTATAATCCATCTGGGATTTTTTTCTTTATTTTTACATTTTATTTCAGCTCACATATGGATCCTTTTTGCCACCACAAGATACCAAGATCCATTCCCCATTCCTCTATCAGATGGTCCCAAATGAAGCCCAACAGCACAGAGGAGTTGTGCAACTGCTTCAGTATTTCAGATGGACATGGGTTGGGCTTGGTGCTGTGGATAATGACAAAGGGGATAGATTTTTACAAATGATGGGGACAGTGCTTTCCCAGAATGACATCTGCTCTGCCTTCACTGTCAAAATTCCACAATGGGCATATGTAGATGAAATTATTGATTCCCTTTTAAAGCAGTGGCAAAACTATAATATTGTGATTGAGAAGAAAGCCAATGTATTACTTGTGTATGGGGAGCCACCATCTTATCAGTTCCTGACACTCTTGCTGTTTCTAGCACCCTTATTGGGATTGCCACCTCTGGGTAAAGTGTGGATTGTTACTTCCCACTGGGATTTTGCATCCTTATCTATTGAAAAGATGTGGGATATGCAAAGCTTTCATGGTTCCATTTCATTCGCAGTTCACTCTAATCAGCCGTTAGGATTCCAGGAATTCATTCATATGATAAGACCTTCCTGGGCCAAAGGAGATGGTTTTATCCAGGACTTTTGGGAACAAGCATTTGGCTGTTCACTAACAAGGAATAACCAGCATGAAGAAAGGGAAATCTGCACTGGTGAGGAAGAACTAAAGATTCTCCCTGGAACTTTATTTGAAATGAACATGACTGGCCACAGTTACAATGTCTATAATGCTGTGTATGCGGTAGCACATGCTCTAAATGCCATCTATGAATTCAGCTCCAAACATAATAGAGGGATAAAAGAAGCAAAACAGTCATTATTGAATGTGCCACTATGGCAGGTAATAGCACTTTTTCTTTTTCAAAGTAGGGTAGTGTCTAATCCAAGTTTAAAAGGAACTCTTAACGCTTCACTTTTGAATGAACAGATTCAGCCACAGTGAGATGTCATTAAACAAAATGAAATCAGCTAGACTTTGATCACTGGTCAAATCAGGGTTCAGCTCATTATAATGCAAGAAAAAAAATCAAACTGTTATCATGCAAATCTCAAAGAAATAACAGAATTACATCATTCACCTTCTTTCCTGCAGCTTCACACTGTTGGTTCATGTTCAACTTATCATGAACAATAATCCCAAGGTCCTTTTCACACATAGTACTACTGAGCCAAGTATCCCCCATCCTATACCTTTGTGTTCAGTTTTTGTGGCTTCAAAGTAGAATTCTGTCTTTGTTTCTGTTGTATTTCTTTTTATTAATTTTAACCCAGTTTTCTAGTGTATCAGGGTCCTTTTGAATTCTGTTTCTGTTTTCCAATGTGTTAGCTACCCCTCCCAGTTTTGAATCACCTGAATATTTGAGAAGGATTCCTTCTACCCCATCATCTAAATCACTGATAAAAAATATTGAGGAGCATCAGCCCTAGAACAAAACCCTGCAGCACTCTACTTGAGACGTCCTTTCAATCTGAAGCACACTCATTGATCACAACTCTATGAGAAATGTTTTCCAACCAATTATAGATCCATCAGATTGTGTTTCCATTTATTCCAATTTTAATCAATTTGCTAATCAAAATATCATGGAGGATCTTTTGGAAAAAAGGCTTTGCTGAAATCCAGATAAATGACATCCACAGCATTCCCACCAGCTTCTAAACTAGTGACCTGATCATAAACAGGTATAAGATTAGTTTGGCATAATTCGTTCTTGAGAAACTCACACTGGCTCCTACTAATCACTGCCTTGTCATCAAAATACAGACAGACAGACTCTTCTGTAATCTGTTCTTTTTTCCCCCCCCCTGGTATTGTGGTATTGAGGTTAGGCTGACTGGTTCATAGTTTCCTGGATTAACTAGGTGATTTGTGGGTAGTTCCTTATCATTCTTGATTTGCAACCCAGCTACTTTCCCAAGGTCTCTGTTGATGCATGGAAGCACACCGTACCCTTTGGGGGAAAATGAAGCAAAATAGTTATTGAGCAGTTCTGCCTTTTCATTAACATGTTAGTATTTTACCATCTTTGCTGATGAGCAGTCCCACCATTTCCTTCACCTTTCTCTTGCTTCAAAAAAAAAATCTTATTGCTCCTTGTTTGCATAGCCACTGTCATCTTATAGCGCTTTCCTGACACTATTCCTGGAAGCCTGGGCTACACTTCTGAATTCTTCGTGTCCTTCCATTCTTTTTACATCCTTTTTAAAAATTATTTTCACTTCCTCCTTGAGTTTACTGTGCAGCCACATTGGCTTTTTCAGAAGCTTCCTAATTTTCTCGCATTTCTTTACAAGTGAATTTGTCTTTGGCATTTAATGCTACTGCCCCTCCTTTTCATCTCCATTTATTCTTTTTGAACAGACAATATCCCTCAATTGTTATATTCCAATCATGGAAGCCATCCCACCAAGTCCCTGTTATACCTATAAAGACATATTTACCTTCCTGCACTAGGACTTCAAGGAAGTCTCTTTTGTTTCCTAAGCTGTATGCGTTGGTGTACAGACATCTAAAGCAAGGCTTGTTGTCATATCCTGTGAATTTTACAGTAGGTGCCATTCTCTTCTTCCTGTAGTATTCACATCCTTGTGTTTAGAGCTTGCTTTAGGACAGATGTTTAAGCTATCATCTCCAACTACTGAGAATTTAGCTTAAAGTTCTTTGGATCACATTCACTATGCTTTTGACAAAGAAATTCTCCCCAGTCTTTGTGAGGTGTAGCCCACCTGTAGCCAGTAGACCTTATTATAGGAAGTAAAGACAATGGTCCCAGAAGAATCAATTCCCCCTATTTTCTTTACAGGAAGTCCTCACACTCTCTGATGCATTTAAGAGTTTCACCATGTAGTTTCAGTGCATTGACTTCTCTTCCAAGAGAAGGAATCAGTAGTACTTGCTGCAAGTGTAACCAATGAGGTTTTCTGGCTGGAAGAAAAACATTACACACATTGCAGCACACAACAGAGCCTTCTTCCTCCCTGCAATTTTTTTAACCTTAGACTGTAAGAATTCTTAAAGATATGAGTGTGTATGCCACTGGCCCTCAGAGACTGAGCTCCAAAGACTGAGGCAGCAGTTATAGAGAGATAATGCCTGCTAACTCCACTCCCAAACCATTCAGTGACAGTGACAGTGATACAGCAGAAGCCCCTACAAAAGCCTTAAAAATTCAAGGAGTCAAATATGACCCCCAAAATACAGCTCACCTTCTGTTTTCCCCTCAGAGATTCCTCAGTAAGCTAGCTCATTGTTGTTCTTTCCAGATGCAATTTTTCTTTTCTTCCTAGTTTCTTTCAGTGTAGGGCCACCACTCCTTAAGTGGAAAAATAGTACTTTCAAGACTTAGTTCTTGGTATATTCTCTTTTAACATAGGTTCATCACTTTCTAAGCAGCATCTCATTCAATAACAGTGCTGGAGAGACTGTGTGCTTTGATGAAAATGGAGAATTAGTCACCCAATTTGATGTTACAAACTGGTTGATGTTTCCCAATGGTTCAATGGTTAGAGTGAAAGTTGGAATATGGGATCCTCAGGCTCTTGCTGGTCAAGAATTAACTGTCAATGATGACCAAATTGTGTGGCATGGAAGCTTTAATCAGGTGAGCCATAACCATTGATGATTGAGTAGATCAAATGGAAAGGATAGCTTTTGGCTTTTTCCCTTTTTCTCCAAAATCATGCTGGGTGAACTTAAAAAACAAAATCACAATTCTTTTCATTCCGTATAAAGTTGTACTAAAAATTAATGGGGTCAAATTTGTTTATTTCCACAAAATTATGGATGGTCACATTAGATTTTTGAACTTATTAATTCTCTTTAGGCAGGAAAAAAGAGGAGAGGAGAACCATGCCTCCTCCTCTATGCCATTTGTTATTTTGTGACCAAATTCGGACATATAGGACAAGAAATTAAGAACAAGTGTCGTGTGATGGTTTCAAAGTTGAAAATGGACACTGGGACACCATGGTTTGAATCCCTATTAGGCCATGGAAAGTATTAAAATCACCGTCATATGCCCCTGTTAACCTTACTGAACTTCAAGACCAGGCTGATATGGTTTGCAGACATGGATGGTATAGGTTGACAGCTATAACAGATCGTACCATTCCAGCTGAAACATCCCTGCTTCATAAATTCTACAGGAATAAGTTAAGTCTGGGATGCATGAAGCCTGATTTTGATCACATAGGATATACTTACCCATTTGTTCCTACCTCAGTCCAAATTTAGAAAGAATTCTAGGCTTCATAGAAGTTGCCTTATTTCTGAAGTAGACTTAAACAAGTCTCAGAACTTTTATTTCAAACTCAGGTTGGAGAAATTCACCAGATAACTCTAAAGTCAATCAATCAATATCTTTTGTTGTTAATTAACTAGAAAATAGATTTCTCTAGACAAATACTACTGTTGTTAATCTTCTTTTCGATGGTCCTATTAGGTTTTTGAACTCCTTAATTCCATTTGGAATTTGTTCATGATAAAAAGCATTTTGTTAGATCAGGTAGCAGTTCTTCTCTTCCATCAATCCACATTAAAAAGAATTCTAGGGTTTGTAGAACTTGCCTTATTGTTGAAGTAGACTTAAATCTCAAAAGTCTTATTTCAAACCCAGCTTGCAGAAATTCACCAGGTAACTCTAAGGTCAATCAATCAATCAATCAATTTGCTCTCAATAAGCTAGAAAACAGACTTCTCAAGACAAATGCTTCTCTTGTTACTCTTCCCCCATAATTCTTGACAGGTGTTGCCCCATTCAGTCTGCAATGACAACTGCTATCCTGGATTCAGCCGGAAAAAGAAGAAAAGGGAGTCATTTTGCTGTTATGATTGTGTTCCATGTCCAGAAAGGATGGTGTCTCACCAGAAGGGTGAGGCATGATTCACAGAGATATCAAGAATTTCCATAATGCAACTAACTAACAAACTAATCAATTTCTTTTTTTAAAAAAATGGAAGTTTTTGCCAGATCCTGAAAAGTGATTAGCAGACCTTGTTACATTGCTTTTTAGAAGAATGACTTCATTGTCATTCTTTGAAGTCATCTTCAGATGCATTGTCTGAAACTATGTTCTAAAGATATTGGTTCTATTATTTTTGTTTGTAATTCCCATGGATTTCAACTGTTTCTACAACTTTATGAAATCCTCTTGATTTTACAGATACAAATAAATACTTGCCTTCATTAATGTGGATCTTTTCAGAAGTAGTTTGGGGATAGTTCAGTGACGGAACGTCTAAGTTTGGACCTTAACCTATTGGACCTACATTTGAATGTGTTGTCTGAGTCTTGCAACAAGAACCTTGTAGCCCATCAACCTTGTGGGACTAACTCAAAGGAAGAGGTAGTTTTTCAAAAGACCAAAAGAACTAGGTTTGGGCTTAGAACTAACTAGATAAGGTGAAATGTGTTGCCTCTTTTGTTCAATTAATTAATGACTTAAACAATACTTGAACTTTGGAAAAATGTGTGTGCTGAAATTCCAACTTTAAATGAATTGCTTAATTAAAAACAAAGGCCTGAAATCAGTTCTCAGTCTCAACTAGAGTAGAGCTATGAGATTTACTCTACAGGTCAATTTGTTTTTGATGTGTGTCTTCAAGTCATTTCTGGTTTATGGAGACCCGAAAGAGAACATATTACAAGATGAGCGTGGCAAGATATATTCAGAGAGGGTTTGCCTTTGTCTTCCTTCCAGGCTAAGACAATGTGATTTGACAAGGTTCACAAAGTGAGTTTCCATGGCTGAGCAAGAATTTGGATCACTGTCTCTAGAGTGATAATCTAACGCTCAAGCCACCATACTACATGGATTCTTAACATGGCTGTCTGACCGTTCAGCTATTGATTCAGAATAATCAATAGGATGCAGGCCAGTTTTAATTGCATTTCCATCTTTCCAGCAGTAAATTTTCAACCTAAATCATAACTTTATTTATTTATTTTATTTAGTTTCCTGGTTGTGACTATAGCTCTGTCCCAATTCTCAGCAGTGAAATGAGAAAACAACATAATGGCTTAAAAATGAAAACATATTCTCGCAAAAGTGGTGGGACATAACATATATCACATAGTACCTGATCTATTCTCCCAGAATATCAGTGTACCAAGTTCCAAATATATGAATGTGACAAACAAAAAAGAATAGTATTGCTCAGTCTTAAAAATGTTCTGAACAACTAAATAAATCTCTCTTTTTCAGACATGGATTCCTGTGTCCAATGTCCAGAAGATCAACATTCCAACAAGGAACATATTCAATGCATTCCCAAGGATCTAACTTACCTCTCTTTCAAAGAAGATTTAGGAATCACCTTCGCTATCTTGGCTATTTTTCTGTCTTTCATCACAGCTTTAGTACTTGGAACAGTTTTGAAACATAAGGACACTCCTATAGTCAAAGCCAACAATCGAAGTTTCACCTACCTCCTTCTCATCTCACTTCTTCTTGGCTTCCTTTCCTCCTTGCTCTTTATCGGACCACCAAGGAAAGTGACTTGCCTTATTCGACAAATATTGTTCGGTATTGTCTTCTCGGTGGTCCTTTCCAGCATTTTGGCAAAAACCATCACCGTGGTTCTGGCATTCATGGCTAACAAACCAGGATCCAGGATAAGGACCTGGGTGGGGAAAGGATTGGCAAAGTCTGTTGTCTTCTCTGGCGCCTTCATTCAAGCAGGCATCTGTAGCATTTGGCTGATTATTTCTCCTCCATTCCCAGGTGTAGACATGCACTCATTGGCTGGGAGAATTATTCTGGAATGTAAAGAGGGCTCAGCAGTTATGTTTTACTTGGTTTTGGGCTATTTGGGTTTCCTGGCCATTGTCAGCTTCCTGGTGGCTTTTCTAGCTAGGAAGTTGCCTGACAGTTTCAATGAGGCCAAATTTATCACTTTCAGCATGCTGGTATTTTGCAGTGTTTGGCTTTCATTTATACCAACCTACCTCAGCACCAGAGGAAAGTACATGGTGGTTGTGGAGATCTTTTCTATCTTGTCCTCCTGTGCTGGGTTACTGGGTTGTATCTTTTTCCCTAAATGCTACATCATTCTAGTCAGGCCTGAGTTGAACAGCAGGGAGCATCTTATGAAAAGGAAAAGAAATTTTAAAAATACGCATTTTGCTTCTTTATAGTCTAGTAAAAAGTAATCAGGTTCACATTAAAAATACTTGCAATAGAAGGGAAGGTGATTGAGAAAGAGATAACATTTAATCCAGCACAGAGCTTGTTAGTTACTAATTCCAAATAATATTAAAAATGAAGATATCAAAAATGAAAGTGTCACTAGTTTGCATTACAAATGTAAGGTAACAAGAGGTCATTTCATTCCTTTGGCAATATAAATTAACTGTTCAAGTTACTGTTATTATTACTGTAATGAAAGAAGTCCAATTGACTTCAATGTGGATTAATTCCAACTAAAAGCAAATACAACCACCATCTTAATTTCTTTCTGTTGGTGGCAGTAGAGGAGGAATTTTCTGTCTTTTGCTGATGTATTTATTCTCAGGATGTTCATGATTAGTGTCTAGAACATTTTTTTTACAAGCTGACAACATCTGGATATTTTATGTATATAGAATTCTGTAGATGAAAAATTCATGATCTTTGAGCTACTGTGTTTTTTTCTGTGGCACAAGTTATTTGAATAGTAAGTTTAACATCTCATACCTTTAAGCAGTTGCATATCTAGCATAAGCAGCACCTAAGGCAAGCATGAAACTTGAACTCCTAGATAGGATCTCCATAAGTCAGAAAGAACTTGAAGGCACACAACAGCAACAGCCATACAGGTCAGTATGAAAATACCTCTCCTGCTACGTTTTAGAAGTACAAAAGTTCTAAACTGAGAATTTCTACCTCTCTGTTATGTGCCCCCTCCTCGGGTTTATTTGTCACTGCATTTTATTTGTCTATTGAAGGGACAGACAACCATGGCCTTCTGGGAATTTTTGTACTGCAACTTCCTGAGGGATAGTCTGGTTAGAGATGATGGGATTTGTTGGTGGCAAACATGGGCAAGGGGCACATTTCTATCCTACCCAGTTTAAAGCCAGTGTGAGCAAGTCAGGGTCCTCCAGATGTTTTTGCATTGCAACTCCCAGCATTCTTCACCTTTGTAGAACCACCTAGTGTAGCAATTCATTATCATTCTCCCTGCCGGCCTAAAGAGGATCAAGAGGCTGGTAATGCAGTTGCTCCTGGTTTTCTAAACAACCTTCTCAACCAGATAAAGGCAAGGATAGAGGGAGGGTGGTTCACAGAAGACAGAAAATATCCCAGGTTAGCCATTCAACTCAAGCAGGTGGAATTTGAACTGAGGACCAACGAAAATCTGCATTTCTTCCACCTGTAGCCAAAGAGGTCCCTCCCCACAAGACAGAGGGAACAAAGGGCAGGTAGGCAACAGGAACGGACTTTTCTCTGTGTGTCTCTTTTTTCCTCTTTCAAAGGCTGGGCATGCATGTGGGAACGAGGGATCAAATCCTGGCCCAGTGTAGATTCCCCCAAAAGGCTGGGGCCGCTACCGCTGTGGCTCCTGACCCTACCCAGAGCTGGTAAAGCATCTTCAAGTCCTCTGAGGTGGCAGTGGTGGCAACTGTCAGGGAACAAAGAGCCAGTGACAGCCAGCCAAAAGGTGTCCCCTCACGACCACTGCATCTCTGGGATTCAAGTGCTCCTCCGCCTCCTCTCGCCTCTCTCCAAGGAAGGATCCTTCAAGACACCCCAAAAATCTGCTCCTGATGGTCAGGAGTTGGGGATGGTATCAGTCTTTCCCCCATTCTGTAGTCCAGCCTGAGAAACCGCAATCATCCTCTCACTGTGAGAAAATTCAAGCACCACTCCCCACTCACCCACCCTCACACAAACGTCCCTCTCCAGCCCAACACCATTCCTCACAGATTTGAGTCTACCCAGAATTTGTATTTGAGATGTCATTAATGAAGCCTCAGCTGGAGGCCTCAGCTCACACACAGAGCAGCGTAATCCACTCAGGTCCCAACAGCATCAGGTGTCAGCTACTTCCTGTCAATCATCCTCCCACCTGTTAACTGCAACCCTAACAGCCCCTGACAGCTTGCCTGCAATTGGGGCAGGGGAAGCCAAGAGGGACAGCTGAGTCCCAGGGCCTTGTTCCCTTCTCCCAGGAGAAGGGAAGCAGAGCCTCCCTCTTCATGTCTCACTTCTCCTATTCCTTGACGCGCAAACAATGGCCTGCTTTCCCTTGGATCCTGGCAGAGAAAAGTACCCTCTACACATGCCTAGAGGCATTCTCACCACAAGCTTACCTCTGGATCCAAAAGGCTTACATAAGTGGGATGAGAGACGTAAGCGACACTTTCCATTCTCTGCCCTGGCAGTCTCTTTGTTTCTTAGAAACACTCCACCCTACCCAAGTGAAGCAGGGAAGGTGAGAAGACTGGCTACAGAATACTGCCCCGCTGGGTCCAGGGATAGATTATCAATGTTTCAAATGGAGCAATTCCTCCAGGCTCCTTGCTGGTTCAGAGCCCAGAAAGGAAAAGACGTGGTTTCTTTCTCTTCTTCTTCCCTCACTTCCTGAACTCTTAATGCTGCTGTGAGCTTCAAAATTGTATGAATTACTTCAATAATTGAGAAAAAAATTGCATGTGCTCAGGTAGTTAGTCTTCCTAAAACTGCAAGCCCGTACATGTCTGTGCAAGGCAAGATCACACAATAGCCACAGTGAAAGGGGTGCCCATGGCTCTCTTGCCCTTTGCCAAGGCCTTGCCCGGAGTATCTAGGGTGGGGCAAACAGGGCATGGGCCCTCCAGATTGAGAGCCACAGGAGCTGCCAGCTCATCCTCCTTGTCCTGCACCAGATTTTTTGTGCCTCCCTGCTACTGGCACCCAGGGCACATGCCCTACTTACCCCACCCTAGATACACCTCTGCCTTTAAGAAATCATAGAATCATAGAGTTGGAAGATACCCCAGGGACCATCAAGTCCAACCTCCTGCTATGCAGGAACACACATCAAAGCATTCCCAACAGATGGCAATCCAGCCTCTGCTTAAAAACCTCCAAAGAAGGAGATGCCACCACACTCCGAGGCAGCATATTCCACTGCCGGTCAGCTTTGACCATCAGGAAGTTCTTCCTGAGGTTCAAGTGGAATCTCCTTTCCTGTAGCTTGAATCCATTGCTCCTTGTCCTAGTCTCTGGAGCAGCAGAGAACAAGCCTGCTCCCTCCTCAACATGACATCCCTTCAAATATTTAAACATGGCTATCATGTCCCCTCTTAACCTTCTCTTCTGCAGACTAAACATATCCAGCTCCCTAAGCCGTTCCTCATAGGGCATGGCTTCCAGACCCTTCACCATTTTGGTTGCCCTCTTCTGAACATGTTCCACTTTGTCAATATCTTTCTTGAATTGAGGCACCCAGAACTGGGCACAATTCCAAATTCCAAATGAGGCCAATTCCACATTCCAAATGAGGCCTAACTCATGCAGAATAGAGTGGTACCATTACCTTCCTCGATCTAGACACCATACTCCTATTGATGCAAGAATCGTGTTGGCTTTCTTAGCTGCTGCATCATACTGCTGACTCATGTTCAGCTTGTGATCTACCAAGATTCCTAGATCCCTTTCACATGTACTGCTATCCAGCCACACATCCCGCATCCTATATTTGTGCATTCTATTTTTCATGCCTAAGTGTAGGAAACTTACATTTATCTTTACATTTCTCCTCCAAATTGTTTTATCTTAGGTAAAGTTGCTAGGGTTGATAGAATTGGGTCTGGTCATGTGATTACTAAAGCCATTGATTTTTAAATAAACTTTTATCCTGTCTCTGTGTTTTGCCACTGAATTTTGTCATGATATTTTGTTTAAAACTTGTTTTGTTTATTTACAGATTGTGTTGTTCTTTAAAACTGTATTCCTTTTGAAGATCTTTGGCCTTTTCTACCTCACCAACACAGCTCCTGCTTTTCTCCACCTGATTCTTCCCTTGGGTCCACCATCTTACATTGCCTTCCCAAGTCTTTTTCTCTAAAATGTAACAATTTTTTAAAGGGAGATCCCCGCAATTCTTGTAGGCTATTTAGAGGCATTACAAAGGCAATCTGTGGCATTCAGACTTTGTTTGTTTGTTTGTTTGTTTGTTTGTTTGTTTGAAAAAAGAAATAAAAGCAACTTTTTCTGTTCCTTTTGAGAAATGAGAAAGTAAAGATTTTTCCAAACTTCTTTGATGACCAACCATGGGATAAAGAGACCACATACAGAGAGCTGGGCTCAAAAAAAGGCCACTATATTTATCCCAAAACATCTTAAACCAACTTAAACTAGGAAAGATTGAAGAGGGAGGAGGAACCTAGCAGAGGATCAGCTGAGGCCTGTCATCACTTCTAGACTTCCTCTTCAACCTTACTTTGGGGGAACCTTACCTCTGGCTGGTTCTTTCCTGCAAGGACCCCATTAACGTAGGTGGAGAAAATCTTGCTAAGTTACCCCTTCTCTCACAGGCCTCCTAACTTTGAGCTAATTAATTCTCCTCTGTCACATGAAGGTACTGATATCATGAATGGATCCCTGAGGCACCCATGTTTTGGGGTAACAAACCAATAGCTGGGTTTCTTCCTATCTGGCCATATACTGGAAAGCAGACCAAGGGAACCCTATCCCCAGGTTGCAGGACTTAAGTGAGAGCAAAGCCGCTGCAGTCCAATGCCAGAGATAGTCTTCTTCCCCATTGCCCAGGTTTCAAGGACTAAAGAGTCAGTTCCAGAGCCATCCATTTCACCAATAAGCAGCTGCAGTGTCAAAGCATATCATGAAAGCTATCTTGTGAGCATGACGTGTACAAAAAAGAAATGGCTTTGGTACTTATAGAAATACTTTTAGAAACAACATTCAACCAACATAAATGTGCTAGATACAAACTGGAAGTCACTCTTGCAGAAGATGCACATCAACAATGATCAGACTATCACATTTTCCAGGTAGGAATTCTGCATTTAAATCTGAGTCTTCAACTAAAGTGAAACAGGAGTGATCTGTACTTTTGAGTAATTCCATTTCTGGACAGAAGCAGATTGCACCAATTGGCTGTATGCCATTTCTTTTTTCTTATCCTCAGAGAAGGAAACAATTGTAGAATTCAAAATAACTAGCATCACATTTGTTATTTGTGATGCATTTTCAAAAAATAATATGCTTGGCAAACAATCATCACCACTATCATTATCTAAATTACTGTTGCTGTTTTTTAAATAGTATGGCTTTCCAGAAATCACTAGCAAGATCAACAACCACCCCTGAAAAACGGTATAAGAATTGACATGCACATGAGGCCATCATTCATCTATATGATGCTTAATTTCTTTCCTGTAATTTCCCATCACATGGTTCTACCACAGTTTTAATCCCAGGAAGTATAATTTGGGTATGCTTCTTCCTTCGCCTTCCTCAATTAATCTTCCATGTCCTTCCTCCTTCCTCTGCAAAAAATTACTCTTATTATGAAATAAGAATTAGAATACAGACTGCTTGCTGTAAAACATTGCGCTTGTCCACTTTAGACCAAATGTTTCGTACCATAGTCATGATGTGTAACCTAATGTCTTGGCTGAGTTATTTTCCAATAAATGATGGAAAACCAACTTTCAGTGATTTTCCAAAATTACACACTGCCAATTGATAACAATGCAAACTTACTGTTATTCGCAGCTGTACAGTTAGAAACGAGGATTTCAAAAGGAAAAGAAGAAGCTTACGGGTCTTCATCATTCCAGGAAGGAGAGATGAAGAGATTAAAAAAAGTATGTTGTTCAGCAACACTGGTGGACATGAAGCCATTGTTACTTGAAAAAATATGGTACTGACATTCAGTTGCCTGAATAAAGGAAGCAGTATGTCAGTGCAGGAAAAGTATCTGCCAGAATTCAAAAAAGCCCAAAACTTTATGGATTAATATGGCCATCTACAAAGCTGACTGAGGAAACATGGTTATCGATTTTTGGAGACCACCTTTTTTCAACAGGATTCTGTTGGAGGTGGTATTGCTACTCATACTCCTGAGTCATACTGCATGCAAGGCACATTTGATTAACTGCACCATATATGACGATCCCTTCCCTATTCGTCATGAATTTTACCAACCTGGAGATTTTGTCATTGGGGGGATTGTTTCTCAGGTCTACTTCTTATCTAACAACCTCTCTTTCAACGAGCAGCCTACAATGACACTGATTGATGAACCTCTGTAAGAAACAATTTTCTCTCTATCTTATCACTAGGCTTTAATAGCAAATAATGTACTGATTAGTGTCTTAAAAGTAATACTGCAGGTTCTTTGGATTTGTCATTCCCTGCTCCACTTCTATTATTTTGTTTTTTCAACTGCTGCCCCATCTCACACTTTGTCTCTGTCTCTAACCCCTCTCAGTCATTTCTAATCCTCTAGTGTGTGTGTGTGTGTGTGTGTGTGTTTAATGTCATTTCATTTTATAATATTTTAGAGATACTGCCAAGGTTCCTTATCCTTACTATATTCATCTCATATGTTTTGCTGGCTTATTTCTACATTATGCAACATCAAAGTCAGATTTCTTGCTCACATTTTTCTAATTTTCATTTTTAATTTTTAAGAACATTACAAAAATAGCACTTGAACACTTTATCAAATGTGACACTTTTATAAGAGCAAGTGCGTCATACAAGTATCTGGAGTAACAGTTTTGTTCTGATTTCTTCATACTTTTCATTCAAAAGTGCATTAGGACTGTATGCTCTTTTTAAAGTAGCTTGTGAATTAGTCCTCAAATACTGTAAACTAGTCCAAAGGTATACTTCTCAAATTAGCTGATTTTGCACAGGGTTGTAATGGTGAATTATTCCTCTGACTTGTGTTAATATAAATGATCCGGCCTGGTCCAGCTTAATGCCATTTCACATGTTTCACACTGCATTCCAGTAAGTGCAGGCGTCAGTTCATTAGACATTAGAATCATCTCAATTTTTTAGCTCTTAGTACTTCCCAGGTGTTATACTTGTTCCTTGTATATATTTCTTGAAAGCATACCAATGAACAATAAGGACCATGAGCATGTTGGTATTGGTACTATTGCTTGGTTGAACAATCTGCAACTCTTCTCACAGTTCAGTGCCCAAGAATTACCAGCACATCCTGGCATTGGCATTTGCTATCAAAGAGATCAACAAGGATCCCAAAATCTTATCCAATTATTCTCTCGGATTCCACATCCTCAATAGCTACTACACTGCAAAGATGACATATAAGGCTACCCTCAACCTCCTTTCTATGCAACAGAAGTTTCTGCCCAACTTCAAATGTCACTACCAGAATAATCTTGTAGCAATTATTGGAGGGTGTCTATCTGAAATTTCCGCCAATATAGAAATAATTGCAGAGATTTATAAGACTCCACAGGTAAGCTGCATACATGAGGGTTTCCCAGGGGTTGGAAAATTTGGTGGATTTTTTGGCTAGCAAGCTGGATAAACAAAAGCAAGAAAATAAAACCACCAGATGAACCCACAGTTCATTACCAATCTGTAGTCAAACAAATCATCACTATGGCTCTTCATCAAGCTAAAGGGAAGTTAATGAAGTAGTGAATGGACTCTTTATCAGAAGTGCGGGTGGAAAATAAAAGAATTTATAGCTACTCTCCCAGATGGCCGTGAAATTCCAAATTCTCTTTGTAATATGGGAAACTGGACTGAATATGATTAAATGATCTTCATGAGACAAACACAACATTTGCATTAATAACAAGAATATCACAGGTACAGTAAAGGACAGCTGGTTCAGAAGTATGTGTGTGCATATGTGTCCAAGTTACCTGTTGCCTTATGGCAACCCCATGAATTTCATTGGATGTTCTGTGGCAGTGAATACTCAGGTGTTTTGCCAGGTCTTTCTTTCGAAATATAGCCTACTGCACCTGGTATTCATTGAGAGTCAACCCATCCAAGTACTAACCAGGCCTGACCCTACTTTGCTTTCAAGATCAGGCGTGATCTGATGCCTATACTGTATTTAAGCCCCTGGTTCAAGAGGAGATCACAAAAGGATCTCTGCGTCCCTGGTGATCACAAGCTCATCAAGAAAACTCAGCTGTAAATAAAGATGATCCAGATCCCCTGGTGAGTATAACTCTCAAAGCCAGGTTTTATGGCTATAGACAAATTGAAATTGGTGCTATAGAGGCCAGGGCTATCAAATACACATCCTTTGAGGAAACATTAAGCAACTTGACTGTAATATCATACAGAAGAAGACAAGGACTGGGTTCTTTCAGCCTCAGATGGCAGAACTCAATTTTGGGAGAACATTTTCAATCATGAAAACTGTTCCACAGCAGAAAGGTGGTGGAGACTCTCTCCAACAATAGGTCTTCCAGAAAGAAACTGGGGATCTGGATTCTTCAATTCTGGATTTCGATCCAAGTACATCTCTACAGAAAACCCTTGAAATTTATGCTCATACCTGTCAGAGTGACTAGGTTCCCACATTAGAGCATGTGCAGAGTACAAAAGCAAAAAACCTGTGCTGGATCATCACCAGTTCCCCAGACTGAAAACATAGTCACACAAAGTGTGTCTAGGTTTGTCTAAAGTTTATTGAAGCATTGCAGGATACATAGTGCTTCAGACAGTGTTTGCCATGAAGCATAAAAAGCCAGTAACATGAGCAAAAATAGCAAAACAAAGAACAAAGAAAAGAAGGTTTTCACATGATGTAAGTCTTTTTCCCCTGTGTAAACCACACCCAGACCCTCACCATGTGACATGTTTTCCCATGTTTCAGAGCCTTCCCACAGGACAGGAAAAATACAGCAGATAGCCATAACATCTTTGCACCTGGTACTACCAAGGGCAGTTTGACCTCTTCCTCTTGCCCACAAGAGAAACACCACACTAACAATCAAGCTTAAGCAAAATATGTGACAATATCCTTGAAACCTATGCTTATAAAATGACACTGTCTCTTATAATCCACCAGTAAAAAATCTTCCCGTATTTATTTCAGCTCACATATGGATCCTTTTTGCCACCACAAAGTACCAAAATCCATTTCCCATTCCTTTATCAGATGGTCCCAAATGAAGATCAACAGTATAGAGGAATCGTGCAACTACTTCAGCATTTCAGATGGACATGGGTTGGACTTGTAGCTGTGGATGATGACAAAGGAAACAGGTTTTTACAAAGAGCAGTGCCAATGCTTTCACAGAATGGTATCTGTTGTGCCTTCACAGTCAGAATTCCACCATTGACATATGTAGATGAAATTATTGATTTGCTTTTAAAGCAGTGGGAGAGCTATAATATTGTGACTGAGAAGAATGCCAATGTATTTTTTGTATATGGGGAGCCACCATCTTATCAGGCTTTGAGACTCTTGCTGTTTCTAGCACCCTTATTGGGATTGCCACCTCTGGGTAAAGTGTGGATTGTTACTTCCCACTGGGATTTTGCATCCTTACCTATTGAAAAGATGTGGGATATACAAAGTTTTCATGGTTCCATTTTATTCTCTGTTCATTCTAATAAGCCCTTAGGATTCCAGGAATTCATTGGTATGATAGGACCTTCCTGGGTGAAAGGAGATGGTTTTATCGAGGACTTTTGGGAACAAGCATTTGGCTGTTCATTAACAAGAAATAACAGGCATGAAGAAAGGGAAATCTGCAGTGGTGAAGAAGAGCTAAAAACTCTCCCTGGAAGTTTATTTGAAATGAGCATGACTGGCCACAGCTACAATATCTACAATGCTGTGTATGCTGTAGCACATGCTCTGAATGCCATAAATGAATTCAGGCCCAAACATGGCAAAGGAGTTAAAGGAGCAAAACAGGCATTACTGAATGTGCCACTATGGCAGGTAATAGCACCCCTTTTTTAAAAAAAAGTAGTGTAGTGTCTAATCCAAATTTAAAAGGAACCCTAACACTTCACATTTGGATGAAGAGAGCCAGCCACAGTGATTTGGTTTTAGATAGAAGGAATTCAGCTAGACTGTGTTCCTTGGTTTTATTACTAAATCAGGATTTGGCCCAGTATAAAACAGAAAAAAATTAAACAGTTATCAAACACATGCCAAAGAAATGAAAGAAATATTAAATCATCCTGTATAACATCCAAGAAATTGCAGTAGAATCACAGGGTCATAGAATAGGAAGAGTTTCTATGGACCATTAGGTCCAACCTAGAATTGAGGTTCCTAGAAGTGAACACAATACTCCTGATGAGGCTTGAATAGCACAGAATATAGTGAGATTATTACTTCCCTTCACTTGGAAATTATGCTTCTATTAATGCAGGCTAAAATAGCATTTACCTTCTTGGCTGCAGCCTCACACTGCTGGCTCATATTCAACTTACCATCAACACTAATCACAAAGTCCTCTTCAGATATTGTATTGATGATTCAATTGCCCCCCTCCCTTTCTATAACTGTGCATTCAGTTTTTGTGACCATACTGTTATGTAGAATTTTGCATTTGTTTCTGTTGGATTTCTTTTTATTAAATCAGCCCAGTTTTGTAATTTAACAAGGTCTCTTTGAATTCTGTTCTTGTTTTCTGCTCTATTAGCTACCCCTCCCAATTTTGGATCACCTGAATATTTGATAAAGATTCCTTTCATCCCACCATCTGAAGGCCTTTCTGGACTACACTGTTATAGTGCTATTTTTTCACTTTCAACATCCTGTCGAATTCTGGGATTTGTAGTGTACTGAGGCCCAAGAGCTCTCTGGCTGAGAATTCTAAATGCCTCTCCCTAAACTGCAAACCTCAGGATTCCATAGGATGTTGAAAGTGGAATAATAGCACTATAACAGTCTAATGCAGAAATGGCCACTCTTTGGCCTATCTTATAATCATGAATTCTAGCAATTTCTGGTCACTGACCTCTAAGGTATGAATTGCTTTCATTCCTCTCCCCTATTGGTTAAGATCAAGTCCAGGATTGCTGATCCCATTCTTCCTTCCTCCACCTTTTGAAAGAGGAAAGTATCTGAAAAGTACATCAGGAACTTGTTCAAAGCCTATACTTAGCAGAGCTAGTCTCCCAGCAGATATCAGGATAACTGAAGTCCCTCATAACTACTAGTTCTTACTTCTTGGAAATTTCTGAGATCTGTTTCTAAAAAGCATTGTCTACCACCTCTTCTTGGTTTGGTGGCCTGTAGTAAACTCCTAGGACAATGTTATATTTATTTATTGTTATCCAAATGCTCTCAACTAGTCTAGGTTGATCACTAGCATGGGTTTCTATAAAAGTGAATTTCTCTTTTGACATATAATGCTACTTCCCCTCTTGTTCTTCTCCATCTATTTTTTTTCTTTTTGAGCAGATTATATCCCTCAGTTGTTATATTCCAGACATGAAAGTGACCGCACCAAGTCTCTACTATACCTTTAAAGTCAAATTTCTTTCCTGCAATAGAACTTCAAACTCAACTTCTTTACCTAACTTTGTGTACTGGTGTATAGACATCTAAACCAGTGCTTGTTGTCATATTTTATTTCTACTGTGTTTTTTACAGTAGCTCTCATTCTCTCCTTCAGCTTCTCCTTTAGAATTCACATTCTTCTGTCTACAACTTGCTTTTGGACAGATATTTAATCTATCATCTCCAACCCCAAAGGATTTGGTTTAAAAAACTCTTGATCAGTTTTGCCATCTTTTTGCCAAAGCCATTCTTCCCATTCTACATGAGTCAAAGTCCATCCATAGCCAGAAATCCTTCATCTAAGAAGTGACAATGGTGGTCCCAGAAGCCAAGCCTCTTCCATCCACAACATCTGCATAGCCTGTAGTATCCTTCCTGTCCCTTTGTGGTCCTCTATCTTTCATTAATGGAATTGTGGCGAATGCCAGCTTTGCCTCTCAACTCTTCCTTTTCCTTCATAGTCCAAGACTATTTGCTCAAAAGTAGTTTTTGCAATTTTGTTAGTGCACACATCAATCAAAAGAAAGAACTACTGCTCTGTGTTCTTGATAAGCTTCAACAACTTGTCAGTAATATTCTAGACACATGCACCAGATTCATCTTGTCCAGCTGGCAAATAGTTCTCTCTGTACCCCTCAGCAATGAGACCACTATCACCAGCACCTTTCTTTTCTTCTTGCTGAATTTGATGGTTAGGTTGGCTTCTTCCTTGGCATGCAGTGCTTTATGCTGCTGGTCTCCTGCTTGTCCCTCTTCACCACTGTTATCCTCAGGAAGATGTAGGAAGCAATAGCTTGCTTGGACTAGTTCTGCATCCCTTGTGGATGGTCTACTTCTGATGGTGAGTGCCCTCCAGGTGTTCCCTCACTGTTACAGCCTCTTCTTTTTTCTTGGTGGTTTCTTCCTGTTGGTTCTGTAGGATCAATTCCTCCTCTGTTCTATCCAGGAAGTCCTCACGTTTTCTGATTTCTTGAAGTGTCTCAACACATAGCTGCAGTGTTTTGACCTTCTTTCTAAGAGATCAACCAGTTTGCACTTGTAGCAAATGTAGTCATTGAGCTTTTCTGACAAGAACACAAATATGGCACACACATGGGGGCAGGCAAAAATAATTCCTCCATCCTCACAGCTATTTTTTCACCCTTTTCAGACTGCAACAGTTCTCACTGATATGACTGTGCTGTTATTGGCTTGCACACCTCACAGATTTGATATGGTTTAATTGGAAAAATATTATTTAATTAGCAAGATGTATTAATCGACACTGATATAAAATAGACCCTGATATGACTGTAAGGTGAAGCTGGGCAGAGGAAAAACACTGGCTGAACCTGGGTGCTGCAATGGTAAGTCAGGGATCCCCTCTAGGCATAGCCAGGTCATTGTCAGAAAGTCACCAGGTAACTCTAGAGATAACAGGCTTAAACTAAGCCATAACAATTCTGCTGTCAGACAATAGTGATGGTAAGTTTCCTCCAAACCACTGATTGTTTCAATCCTTTTTCCCATTGAAATGTGCACTCCCCCATTGCTCCTCACGTGTCCACCATTACAGAGCTATCATGACAGTCATTAATTCTTTGTCACCTGACACTAGGATCATTAATACAGTCCGGACTTCAATGTTCACCCTGTAACTTCCATTGTTTACTTAGATGCAGAGCAGTTAACACCCCAACCTTCCACGCAGATTTTGGGTATAAAAACCCTCAGTTTTGAGCAGTTTTGAGCAGCAATTCGGTATCTTGCTTGCTGAATACCACAATGTCACTTTGATTCACAAATGAGTACTGTCCTTAGGTGCAAGTCTAAGCCACATTGCTGCTTTCTTCACTTCTCTCCAGACTGGTAATTATCACTCGAAATCCTCAAACTCTGCTATCAACCTTTCCTCTCTTTTCCTTCAGTTATCTCTTATGTGAGTATTTCGCTCTTGTGTGTCTGTGATTGAATAACCTTCAGTAAAAGCACATTTTAGTCTTCTTTTGAATTTTGGCTGGTTCTTTATGGCAGAGATCCCATAAACTTTGGTGGAAGATCCCATTAGATTACCCCCTCTTGCAGACCTCCTAATTGAACTAATTAATTCCCCACCATCACATGGAGGTACTAGCATTGCAGGCAGACTCCTAAGGCAACCACATTTTGGGGTAACAGTGCATGCCACATGTGCATGCCACTAGCTCCAAAGCTCCAAAGCTCCAAAGATTGAGGCAGCCTGAGGTAGCCACTGTAGAGTGAGTGACTGCTACTTCTGCCCCCAAGAAAATCAGTGCCTCAGCAGATGCCCCACCTACTTAGACCATATGCTCAGAAAAAAACACCCATATACCTTAAAAAAAAAAGCCAAAGAAACAAGGATGACCTTCAAAACACAGCTAACATTTTGCTCTCTCCTCAGAGATTCCTCAGTAAGCTAGCCCATAGTTGCCCCTTCCAGACCCACTTTTTCCTTTTCTTCATACGTTCTTTCAATATAGGGCCACCACTGTTTAAGTGAAAAAATAGTACTTTCAAGACTTATCTCTTCATATATCCTCATTCAATATAGGTTCATCACTTTCTAAGCAGCATCTCATTCAATAACAGTGCTGGAGAGACTGTACGCTTTGATGAAAATGGAGAGTTAGTCACAGGATTTGATGTTACCAACTGTTTGATGTTCCCCAATGGTTCAATGGTAAGAGTGAATGTTGGAAGATGGGATCCTCAGGCTCCTCCCAGTCAAGAGTTAACTATTAAAGATGACCAAATTGTGTGGCATGGAAGCTTTAATCAGGTGAGACACAGCCATTGATACCTGAGTAGATCAAATGGAAATGATAGTTTTTGGCTTGTCCCTTTTTCTGCCAAATCATACTGGGCAAATTTAATAAACACAATTACCATTCTTTTTATTCTGCATAAAGTTCTACTAAAAATTAATAGGGTTAAACTTGTTTATTTTCATGTTAGATTGTTGAATTTATTAATTCTTTTTAGGCAGGAAAAAAGAGGGAAGAATAACCTTGCCTCCTCCTCTGTGACATGTGTTGTTTTGTGAATAATGGCAATATATGAAGTGCTACAAGGGATTAAGAGCTGGTGTGGTGGTTTCAGTGCTGAACTAGAACACTAGGACACCAGGGCTTGAATACCCAGTCAGCCATGGAAAGTCTTAACATCACCACAGCAGACCCCTGTTATCATTACTGAACTTGAAGACCAATCTGATATGCTTTGCAGACATGGATGGTATATATTGACAGCTCTAATAGATTGTCCCTTTCCTGCTGAAACATCCCTGGTTCAAAAATTCTATGAGCATGTGTTAGTCTGGAATTCATGAACCTGATTTTGCTCAGCTAGAATGTACTTACCCATTGTTCATGAAAAAGAGTATTATGTTAGAACAGGTGGCAATTCTTCTTCACCTCATTCCAAATCAGAAAAGAATTCCGAGGTTTGTAGAACTTGCCTTACTGTTTATAGGGTCTGTAGAAGTTACCTTATTTCTTATGTAGTCCTTAACAAATGTCTGAAATTTTATTTCAACCCACCTGGGAGAAATTCATCACATAACTCTATAGCCAATCAATCAATTACTGTCCACTAATTAGAAAAGTAACTAACTAACTAACTAGAAAACCAAGTTCTCCGAGACAAATTATTCTCTTATTAATCTTTCTCAATGGTTCTGGACAGGTGCTCCCCTGTTCAGCATGCAATGACAACTGCTATCCTGGATTCAGCCGGAAAAAGAAGGAAGGGGAGGCATTCTGCTGTTATGATTGTATTCCATGTCCAGAAGGGATGATCTCTTACCAGAAGGGTGAGGCATAATGTACAGAGCTATCAAGAAATGCCATAAAGCAATAAACTAACAAACTCTTTTTTAAAAAAACAATGGAAGTTTTGCCAGATCCTGACAGGTGATTAGCAGATCTTGTTGAGTTGCTTTTTTAGAAGAATGACTACAGTGATATGCTGAAGTCATCCCTAACTTAGCAGTCATAGAGTGTTGTTCTAGGGCCCAGTACAGATGTTCTCCAATGGATGACATTTGCAAGCAATTATATTCATTGTCAGGGATTCTGTTGAGTAAGACCAATGTATCCTGTTTGATATTTATGTTTACAATCATGACAATATTGTTGCAAATGCCACCCCAACTTTATTCACAGAGGGTTTGCCTTAGCCTTCCTACCAAGCTGAGAGAATGGGATTTGCCCAAGGCAACCCAGAGACTTTCCAAGGCTGAACAGAAATTGGAATCGTGGCCTACAGAGTGACAGTCCAATGCTCAAACCACTATGCTATATTGGCTGTTACAATGGTTGTTTGACCATTCAGTTATTGGTTCAATGGATCTACTCTGGTTCAGATTAACCAATGGAATTCAGGACAGTTTTAATTACACTTCCTTCCTTTCAATAGCAAAATTTTCAACTTAAATCATAAATCAATTTATTTTATCTAGTTATCACTGGTCACTACTATATCTCTGTCCCTATTCTCAGCAGCAAGGTGAGAAAACAGTATAATGACTTTTCTTTTTAAACATATTTCTGCAAAAGTGGGGGAACATAAAAAATTTCACATAGTTCCTGGTCCATTATCCCAGAATATAAGTGTGTCAAGTTCTAAATATATGAATGTGACTATTAAACAAAAAACAGGACTATTGTTCAATCTTTTAAATGTCTTGAACTGCTAAACAAATCTCTTTTTTTCAGACATGGATTCCTGTGTCCAGTGCCCAGAAGATCAATATTCCAACAAGGAACAAACTCAATGCATTCCAAAGCATCTAACTTACCTCTCTTTCAAAGAAGACTTAGGGATCACCTTAGCTACCTTGGCTATTTCTTTCTCTTTAATCACAGCTTTAGTACTTGGAATAGTTTTGAAATATAAGGACACTCCTATAGTCAAAGCCAACAATCGAAGTTTCACCTACCTCCTTCTCATCTCACTTCTTCTTTGCTTCCTTTGCTCCTTGCTCTTTATTGGACCACCAAGGAAGGAGACTTGCCTTCTTCGACAAATGTTGTTTGGTATAGTCTTTTCAGTGGCTCTTTCCAGTATTTTGGCAAAAACCATCACTGTGGTTTTGGCATTCGTGGCTAACAAACCAGGATCCAGAATAAGGATTTGGGTGGGGAAAGGACTGGCAACTTTTGTTGTCTTCTCTGGCTCCTTCATTCAAGCAGGCATCTGTAGCATTTGGCTGATTATTTCTCCTCCATTCCCAGGTGTAGACATGCACTCATTGGCTGGGAGAATTATACTAGAATGTAAAGAGGGCTCAGCAGTTATGTTTTACTTGGTTTTGGGCTATTTGGGTTTCCTGGCCATTGTCAGCTTCCTGGTGGCCTTTCTAGCTAGGAAGTTACCTGACAGTTTCAATGAGGCCAAGTTTATCACTTTCAGCATGCTGGTATTTTGCAGTGTTTGGCTTTCATTTATACCAACCTATCTCAGCACCAAAGGAAAGTACATGGTGGCTGTGGAGATCTTTTCCATCTTATCCTCCTGTGCTGGGTTACTGGGTTGTATCTTTTCCCCTAAATGCTACATTATTCTAGTCAGGCCTGAGTTGAACAGCAGGGAACATATCATGAAAAGAAACAGAAATTGAAAGAATAAACATTTATAGTCTGGTAAAAAAAAATAGGATTCAAGTTAAACATATTTACAACAAAAGGGAAAATGACAAAGAAAGAGAGACCAGTTAAGCTGACGCAGAGCTTTTAAGTTACTAGTTCCAAATAATATTAACTGTATGTAACCATTTTTCTCAAAAATTAAGGTATCATTAGTTTACTTTACACCTGTAACATAACAAGAGGTAATTTCATTCCTTTGTCAATGCAAATTTACTATTCAGGTTACCTTTTTTTTTTACTTTCTAGACAGAAGTCCAATTGACTTCAGTGTGGATTAATTCTGACTAAAAGCATATACATTCACTATCTTGATTTCTTGCTGTTGGTGGAAGTAAATGAGGAATTTTCTGTCTTTTGCTGATGTATTTATTCTCAGAATGTGCATGGTTAGCATCTAGAACATTTATTTTTTAAAAAATCTGTGAACATCAGGATCTTTTATGTATATAGAATTCTGAAGACGGTAAATTCATGATCTTTGAGCTACTGCTTTTTCTGAGGCACAAGAGGTTTTTATGGTAAATTTAACATTTCATATCTTTTTTAAAAAAGCTTGTAAATTGCTCTATCTTCGGTAAAGTTGTTAGGGTTGATAGAACTGGGTCTGGTCATGGTATTATTAAAACTATTGGTTTTTAAATAAAATTCTATCCTGTGTTTGTTTTTTGCCACTCAATTTTCTCGTGATATTTTCCTTGATTTTATTTTTTTTTTTATTTCCAAATTGCACGGCCCTTTAACACTGTATTCCTGTCAGAGATCTTTGGCCTCTTCCTAAATCACCAACACAGCTCCTGCTTTTCTCCGCTGCTTCTTCCCTTGGGCCCACTATCTAACATTGCCTTCCCAGAGTGTTTCCCTCTAAGATGTAACAATCTATTAAAGGAGGAAGATTCCCATAGTTCTCATAAGCTATTTAAATTATCAAGCCAGCAACATGTAGCATCCAGATTTTGGGGGAGGGGGTTAAAAAAAAGGACCAAAAGCAACTTTTCCTGTTACTTTTGAGAAATGAGAAGGGTAAAGATTTCTCCAAACCTCTTTGCTGACCAGCCAGGGGATAAAGAGGCCAGACACAAAAAGCTAGATTCAAAAAAAGCCACTTTAACCCAAAACCTCTTGAAACCAACTTGAACCAGGAAAGATACAAGAGGGGGGAGAAACGTAGTATGGGATCAGCTAAGGCCTACCATCACATCTTGACTTCTTTCTCATCCTTACCCTGGGGAAACTATTTGAGAACTGAGGGGTTCTCAATAACTAGATTGCTTCCCCTCTGACCGTATACTGGAGGGCAGACCCAAGGAACCCTATACCCAAGTTGTAGGACTTAAGTAAGGGCAAAGTTCCTGCAGGCCAGCCCCAGGGTAGTCTCCTTCCACATTCACCCTGGTTTCAGGGCCTAAAGATGCAGTACCAGAACCCTCCATTTCACCAGTGGCGAGGTATGTGATGGGCATGACATGTGTGAAGAAAGGATTGCTTTGGTACCTACTTGGTTCAAAAACTTATATCACAAAATGTCTAGGTGGGCATGAAAGGTATTAATAGGACAGACAAGTGATAATATTGCACTGTCTATCTTGTCCTGACACTTCAGGAGATACAGGCCATTTCTGCACAACAACGCTCTTCCACGTCGTCTCGCTGCAGTCCCGGGTCCAGAAGGGAGCATGTCAGCAATGCTCCCCCTCTGCACCCACTCAGTCCATGCAGAAGAGAACACAATGGCACCACATCTTCCTTCCTCAGTGCAACCAGGCTTTTTCCATTGCTGAGCTATGGAAGGAAGCATCGCCAATGTGCTTCCACATGGCCAAAAGTGATGTGAGTGCCACATGATCGCAGACACAAAACGGATTTTTTCCATTTTGTGAAAACTGTGCAAGCGCGATGCTCTGCAACAGGATGGCAGCGGGACGGTGACGATGTCATGGGGAAGCACGACCTGCCTACCACTGCCATCTAGTGGCAGAAATGAGACAGCGACATCATGCGGAAAGGGCCATAGATGTGAGCCCACTACTTTTCCTATGGAAATCTAGCTCTGAGAGACGCATGACAGGGAGCTTCCTAACATTTTTGTTTTCATTTTCAAGAAGAAAAGGTGAACTTAGTCCCTTGTGATAGAGTTCCTTTGCTTAGATTTTTTAAAAAATGGAAACAATATATCCACTCTATCACACCTTGGACTTAGTCCAAGTCTAGAAGTTATGCCCAAAGGCCTATTAATGTCCTCTACAGTTCTCCCTGGCACTTTGTGGAACCTGGTTCCAACAGGTGGAGGAGTGAGTCTTCCCTGCTGCAAAATCTGATGTATCTGTGCGTTTGTCTAGTTATGATCACCCTCAAATCTGTTTTGGGGGTGGCCTTGATCAGGTTCTGATCTATAATGGGGCAGAGAGGGAAGATTTAAAAACTCCTCCCAGATATTCACCTCAGTCTGCTGCTTTGATCAAGAAACTTGAGAAGCAAATAAGAGAGAGAGTCTCTGGAGGATTTAGCCCTGTGAATTTGAAACCGTTCTCTTTCAGTAGGTACAGAATTCCAAGATTTGTGGTGTCTCATTTGCTCACTATGGCTCATGTGTTACCTTATCTCATACCCCCTCATCCTGCGAGACAGCAAAATTGGCAAGATACATTTTTCATATAAAACTGAGTGCTTATGACTAAAAACATGTTAGATAGGGCACTGGCTGCAAGCATGGGCTAGGTCAGGATGACTTCAGACAGGGACAGGACATAAGTTCTAGAGTATAAGACAGAAAGCCCGATGCTAATGGGTTTGGGATAATCCTCTCAACAGCCTGGCTGTAATTCCCCCAAATTCTAAGGAGATGCTGGTATTGCGGGTGAACCACAAAGTCTCTGACCTCTTGGGGTAACACATGTTAGCTCTTCATCAATACTCTTCTACCAGAAAACCTTGTCAAGTCCCTGGTAATCAGAGCACTGAGCTATATAGCCCCTATATAGGAAGACTTGGATCCAGAAAATTCTGTTGGTGATCTTGGTCTAAACCCATCAAATCATACAGTATCACAATTTATGTTGCGTTGTTTGAGACCTTTCTCCTTTTTTCTGTACATAAAACCCAATGTGTCATAAATAAATGCTTTTAGAAGCAATACTCAACCAGCATAAATGGGCCAAACATAAGCTGGAAGTGATCTCACAAAGAAGATGCATATCAGCATAAATCAGACTGAGTACCAAATTCTCCATTCTCCAAACTCTGCTTTTAAATTTGAGTCATTAATTTCAATTAAGTATAAGTGACCTGTACTTCAGATCAATTTAAGTTCTGGACAGAAGCAGCCTGTACAAACTGGCTGTGTGCCATTTATTTCTTCTTTCCCTCATTGAAGGAAACAATTGTAGGATGCAAGATACTAGCACCAGTTTTGTTATTTGTGATGCAGTTTCAAAAACAAACATGTTGGATAAAAATGTGGTGACATTTGCTCCAGTGGAAAATACATTTGATGAGCATGTGGAACACCTGAGGAATGACTAAGCAAGTGATGACACATTCCCTAGGGGACATTTAGTAAGGGCTGAGTCATGATACTGAAATCATGGCAAGGGGTTGCGTCATGCTAACAGCCCTGGCTGATGACCTGTCAGCAGGTGTGTATGAAAGAGGAGCGGGAACGCTTGCTTTCTCTCTGACTCCGAAACTCTGACCCTGAAACTCTGACTCTGAATCTCTGACTCTGCTTGATGTGTCTGCATGAATCTCTGCCTGTGGATCTGCGTATCCTGTACATAGATGTACGTATTGCAACTGTGAAGATTAAAGCCTCCAGGTATTTTGGATGATAAACACTGTGTCTGTGAGTAACTAACCAGTGGGTAGAGGGGTCAGAGCAATAATGTACCTGTTGCTGTAGTTGTACTCTGCTGCACACGCTTTTTGCTGTTTGGAAACTCTGCTATGTTTATGATTGCCTCTGAGGCACTGTGTCCAGAGAGCATCAGTTTCGGAGATAATTTTGTGTTAGTGCTGTAAATCATCTCCCGTCATAACAGGCTTGGCAAGCAATCATCACATCTATCATTATGTTCATTACTGGTTTCTTTCTTCCCTATTTTTTTTTAACACAAAGGCTTTCTGGAGACCACTAGCAAAATCAACAACCATATCTGCAAAAGGGTATAAGAACTAACAGGTTAAACAAAGAAACCACAATTAGAACTTGACCAAAACATGATCCTGTCATTCATATGTATGATGCTTAATTTCTTTCTTGTATTTTCCCATCACATATTTCTATCACAATCTTTAATTACAAAAAGTATAGTGTGAGTATGCTTCTTCCACTTCCTTTCTTCTTCCCCAATTAATCTTCCACTTCTCTCTTTCTTACTCTATTAAAAAAAATTCTCTTATTAAGAAATTATGAATTATAATACATACGACTTACTGTAAAACAATGTACTTGTCTACTTTTGATGTTTTGTCCCATAATAATGCTGTGTAAGCTAACATCTTTACCCGGTTCATCATCACTGAATTCTTTGACTTTTTTAAAGTTCTACAATAAATGATGGAAAACCAACTGTCAGTGAATTTCCAAAGTTACGCATCTCCCATACTTGTCTCCTAACAATGTAAACTGACTGTTATTTGCAGCTGAACTGCTATAGATGAGGATTTCAAAAGGAAAAGAAGAAGCTTATGGGTCTTGCTCAATCCAAGAGGAAGAGATTGAGAGATAAAGAAACTATGTTATTTAGGAATACTGATGGACATGGAGCCATTGCTGCCTAAAAAAAATATGATACTGACATCCAATTGCCTGAACAGGGCAAACAGTTTGTCAGTGTAGCAAGAGTGTCTGCCACAATTCAAAAAAGGTTAGAACATAACTGGTAATATGCCCACATACATACAAAGCTGACCATGGAAACATGGGTATCAATTTTTGGAAAACACATTTTTTTCAACAGGATTGTGTTGGAGGTGGTACTGTTACTTGTACTACTGAGTCATACTGCCTGCAAGATACATTCTATTAACTGTACCATATATAATGATCCCTTCCCTGTTCATCATCAATTTTACCAGCCTGGAGATTTTGTCATTGGTGGAATTGTTTCTCAGGTCTTCTTCTTGTCTAACAACCTCTCTTTCATGGAACAACCTGCAACAATGCTGATTGATGAACCACTGTAAGAAATTTTTTTTTTCTCTCTGTCTTATTTCTCGGCTTTAATAGCTATTAGTGTACTGATTAGTGTGTTAAAAGAAGTATTCCAGGTTCTTTGGGCTTGTCATTCCCTCCACCACTTCCTTTATTTTGCTTTTCCACCCCTTATTCCATCTCATACTTTGTCTCTGTTCCTAATCCCTCTTAATCACTTCCTATCTTCTGGTGTGTGGGTGTTTGGGTGTGTTTTAATTGTTATTTCATACTATAATACATTAGAGTTACTGCCATATCTCATTCTCCCTCTTGTTTTCATCTCTCACATTTTCCTGGCCCATTTCTACATTATGCAACATCAGTCAGGTTTAATGCTCACACTTAGAGCGTATTTGAACATATAGTCAAATCTGACACTTTTACAAGAGCAAAGATACATTACCTAGCAGAAGGTCCTGATTAGCAGAGCAACACGAGGAAGGATTTAGAAAAGAAAAGGTTTATTTCTGCAGCAGAAATAGGTCAACACTTTGTGGAGGTCCAAAGTGAGACAAAGCACATTTCCCAGAGCCTACGTTATATACGTTAAACAAGTGGATTTCCTTGTGTAAACATACAGAAAACCATTAGCAGTCCAAAGAACATCTTTCTCTGGCCTCTATCAACTTTAAACTGTCTCAATCCACTCATCATTTTCAGATAGCACGTGATAATACAAGAACTTAAGTTTTTTATTGCTTCAGAGAATCTCAAACCATAAACAAGGAATATAAATGGTCCAGTCTGGTCCAGCTTCATGTCATTTCACATGTTTCATACTGCACTCCAGTAAGTGTAGGCATCAGTTTATTAGACACCAGAATAATCTCAAATTTTTAGTTCTTAGTACATCTTGGATGTTACACTTGTTTCTTATATACTTGTTTTGAAAGCATACCGATAAACAATAATGGCCATGAGTGTGTTGGTATTGGTACCATCACTTGGTTGAACAGTCTGCAACTCTTCTCACAGTTCAGTGCCCAAGAATTACCAGCAAATTCTGGCTTTGGCATTTGCTATCAAAGAGATCAACAAGGATCCCAAAATCTTATCCAATTTTTCTCTGGGATTCCACATCCTCAATAGCTACTACACTGCAAAGATGACCTATAAGGCCACACTGAGTCTCCTTTCCATACAACAGAAGTTTCTCCCTAACTTCAAGTGTCACAACCAGAACAATCTCATAGCAATTATTGGAGGATGCCTATCTGAAATCTCTGCCAATATAAAGATAATTGCAGAGATTTATAAGACTCCACAGGTAAGCTGTATGTATGAGGGCTTCCCAAGGGTTGGAAACTTTGGGGGATTTTTTGTCTTGCAACCTGGTTAAACACAAGCAAGACAATAAAACTGTAGTTCATTGCCAATCTGTAGTTAAACTAATCATCTGGCTCTTCATGAAACTAAAGGAAAGTTAATGAAGAAGTAAAGGGGCTCTCTATCGGAAATGCAGGTGGAAAGTAAAAAAATTAT
Organism: Cyclura pinguis; assembly: GCA_030412105.1. Taxonomy (NCBI): domain Eukaryota; kingdom Metazoa; phylum Chordata; class Lepidosauria; order Squamata; family Iguanidae; genus Cyclura; species Cyclura pinguis. Next base: position 20,436,707 of record CM059604.1, read on the forward strand.
GGCTACTCACCCAGATGGCAGTAAAATTCCAGATTATCTTTGTAGTATGGGAAACTGGACTGAATATAATTAAATGATATTCATGAGATAAACACAAAGCTTGCATTAGTACAACAAATAACACAGGTGTAGTAAGGAAAAGGCTGGTTTAGGGGTGCGTGTGTGTACATGCCTTCAAGTCACCTATCAACTTATGGTAATCCCATGCATTTCATAAGGTTTTCTTGGTCAATGAACACTGCTAGTTCCTACCTCTGAAATATAGCTTACAATATGTGGTATTGATTGGTAGTCAACCATTCAAGTACTAACCAGGGCTGACCCTGTTTAGCTTCCAAGATCAGGCAGGATCTGGTGCTTATAGAGGCCATTTCTGCACTAGACTGTTATAGTGCAATTATTCCACTTTCAACAACCTATGGAATCCTGGAATTTGCAGGGAGGGGCCTTTGAAATGGCCCGAGTATTTAGGCCCCTAGTTTAAGAGGAGGCTATCACAAAACGAACTCTGCATCCGTGGTGATCACAAGCTCATCAAGAAAACTTGGTGTAACTCAACTGTAAATAAAAGTGATCCAAATCCCCCAGTGAGTATTACTCTAGAAGCCAAGCTTTATGGCTATAGACAAATTCAAGTTGGTTCTGGAGAGGCCAGGTCTATCAAATCCAAATCCTCTGAGGAAACACTGAGCAACCTGACAGTAATATAATGAGAAGAAGACAAGGGCCATTTCTGCACTATACTGTTCTAGTGCTATTATTCCACTTTCTACATCTTGTGGAATTCTGGGGGTTTGTAGTTTACTGAGGCCAAAGAGCTCCTCCATAAACTGTAAACCCCAGGATTCCACAGGATGTTGAAAGTGGAATAATAGCACTAGAACAGTATAGTGCAGAAATGGCCAAGGATTGAGTTCCAGCAGCCTAAGATGGCAGAACTCAATTTTGTGGAAATATTTGTAATTGTGACAATTGCCCCATTGCAGCAAGGTAGTGGAGGCTCTCCCTAACAATAGGTCTTCCAGAAAGAGACTGGGAATCTGGATTCTCCAATTCTGGATTTCATTCAAGATACATCTTTACACGAAACTTTTGAAATTGATGCTTATAAAATGACACAGTGTCTTATAATCCATCTGGAAAAAATCTTTATGCATTTTATTTCAGTTCACATATGGATCCTTTTTGCCAGCACAAAGTACCAAAATCCATTTCCCATTCCTCTACCAGATGGTCCCAAATGAAGAACAACAATACAAAGGAGTTGTGCGACTGCTTCAGCATTTCAAATGGACATGGGTTGGACTCCTTGCAGTGGATGATGAGAAAGGAGACAGATTTTTACAAACAGCAGTGCCAATGCTTTCCCAGAATGGCATCTGTTGTGCTTTCACTGTCAGAATTCCACAATGGGCATATGTAGATGAAATTATTGATTCACTTTTAAAACAGTGGGAAAACTATCAAATTATTATTGAGAAGAAAACCAATGTAATTTTTGTGTATGGGGAACCACCTTCTTATCAGGCTTTGAGACTCTTGCAATTTCTAGTACCCTTTTTGGGATCTCCACCTCTGAGTAAAGTGTGGATTGTTACATCCCACTGGGATTTTGCATCCTTATCTATTCAAAAGACGTGGGATATAGAAAGCTTTCACGGTTCCATTTTATTCTCTGTTCATTCTAATCAGCCATTAGGATTCTGGGAATTCATTGATATGATAAGACCTTCCTGGGCCAAAGGAGATGGTTTCATCCAGGACTTTTGGGAACAAGCATTTGGATGTTCTTTAACAGGAAATAGCAGGCATGAAGAAAGGGAAATCTGCAGTGGTGAGGAAGAGCTGAAGACTCTCCCTGGAACTTTATTTGAAATGAACATAACTGGCCACAGTTACAATGTCTACAATGCTGTGTATGCTGTAGCACATGCTCTGAATGCCGTCTATGAATTCAGCACCAAATACGGCAAAGGGATAAAAAGAGCAAAAAAGGCATTATTGAATGTGCCATTATGGCAGGTAATAGCACCCTTTTTTTTTCAAAGTAGGATAGTGTCTAATTCAAATCCTATGGGCCATCAGGTCCAACCCCCTGACCAGTACAAAATCTCCAGCTACAGCATCCCCAGCCATTTTTTTAGAACATCCAGAGGAGGAGACTCCACCATCTCACTAGGTTCCATTGCAGAACCACTATTACCATCCAGATGTTCCATCCAATGTTCAGTTGAAATCTGCTGTCCTGTAACTAAACCATTAGACCTAGTCTTACCGTGTAGAGCAGCAGAGAACAAATCTGCCTATTCCTTTTTGTGACAGCACTTGCAGTGTTTAAAGAGTGTACTCATGTCACTCCTCAGTGTTCTTTTCACCAAGCTGAACATGCCCAGTGTATGCTAAAGTTGCATTTACCTTCTTTGCTGCACCTCACATTTCTGGCTTATATTCAATTTAGGTCCTTTCCACACGAGGTGAGGGAATTGCTCTGTGCCGTTACTCACCGCTTCTACTGGGGTCTGAAGCAACGCGGACTGTCCCTGAAGCCCTTCTGCAGGGCTCCTCCCTGGTCCAGGGTGAATCAAAGCAGTGTGAGGTCTGTAGATCCGCACTGCTCCAGCTTCCAAAATGGCGGCTCTGGCTTCCAGAATGGCAGCTTCTGGCTTCCAAAATGGTGGCTTCCAGTTTCCAAAATGGCGGTTTCCAGTTGGTCGTGGGTCCTGACCAACCACTGAAGCTTGCCACGCCTAAAGCCTGCCCTCCACAGATGGCAGGCTCGCATTGCTCCGAGCCTGCGAATCTGCACAAGGGAGCAGGAACGCAATGGCATGTTCCAGGAACAGAAAGACCTGTTTTTTCCGGTCTTTCAAAAACACGCCGGAAGACCACTTGGGGTCATCTTGGAGCAGACTGAGGTGTGGCTCTCCGGTAAGTAGTCCGCTCCTAGTCCACTCCAAGGTGCAGACGACCTCTGTGCAAGGACGCACTGCCCTGTTCTAATTGCCTGGTGCAGAAAGGGCCTTATCATCAACAATGATCCCAGGGTCCTGTTCAGCTACAATACTTCCTTAAGGTATAATTTGTCTTTGGCCCCTTCTGCACCATACCCCATCAGCACATTCTTCCATTAAAATCTCAACGTTGCCATTTGTGTGATGCTGTCGGGTTAGGAAGATTCTCTTCTGCACCCTTCCAACCTAAGGGGATGAGTAGCTGTATTGCCACCTGTGTTCCTTCTGCATTACAGAGTCCTTGATCACTCCCTTTCCCTGCTTTGACCCTGCCCCACCGTTCCTGATTTGTTGGGGGTTTGTTTGCTTTGGGTTGGGTTGGGCTGGGGTTTTTTGGAAGCCATACTAATGCAGCAATGTTGTAATGGCATGACATACCAGTACACTATTTCACTTTTGTACTATAATGCTTAAAAATATATTTTAAAAAATTTAACTCAAAGGAAAAAATTCAGAGAGGTAATAGAAAGTTACCATGCCACAGAAGTTGCTGAGGGAGGGACAAGCCCGGCATACCCACACCCTACCCAATCCTGAATCCGAGAGGACAGGAAGTGCTATCAAGTGCTATTATGGTACCACACTGAGCCGGCTGATGGGATTGAAGTGCTAAGGCAGGTTCTTAACAGATTTTTTCTGAAAATAGAGTAAGGTGGTTTGGTGATGCTTAGGGACAACATAGCAGCTGGATAGCAATAATACTGTGCAGTAGCACAGCTCCTGGACTGGAAACAACCCACTGCTGTTGCATTATAGCCACATTGTGCTGAAATGGCCTTTGTCTCTATTGAATTTCATTTTATTAATTTCAGCCCAGTTTTCTAGTTTATCAAGGGGCTTTTGAATTATGTCCATATCTTCTAATGTGTTAGCTACGTTTCCCAATTTTCTATCACCTGAACATTTGATGAGGATTCCCTCCACCCGATCATCTAAATCATTGATAAGAATGTTGAAAAGTGTTAACCCCAGGACAGAGTCCTACAGCATTCTACTCGAGACCTCCTTCCAATTTGAAGCACACGCACTGATCACAACTCTTTGAGCAAGGTTTTCCAATCAATTATGAGTCTATCTGATGGTGTTTCATCTATCCCATATTTATTCAGTTTGCTACTCAAAATATCATGTGGGGGACCTTATCAAAGGTTTTGCTGAAATCCAGATAAATGACATCCACAGCATTCCCACCATCTACTAAACAAATCACCTGATCAAAAAGAAAGGTAAAAGAGAAGTTTGGCAGGATTTTTTTCTTGACAAACTCATGTTGGCTCCTACTTATTATTGTACTATTAGAAAGATAACTGGACAAATTCCTGTACAGTCCATTCCTATGTCTTTCCTGGTATTGAGGTTAGACTGGCTGGTCTGTAGCTTCCTGAATCTTTCTTTTTGACTTTTTTGAGGAGAAGGATGATGCTTGCTCATTTGCAGTCCTTTGGCACTTCTACTGCTCTCCCTGATTTCTCTAAGCATGTGATTCTGCGAGTAAGTTCCTTCAGTACTCTGGGATGCAGTTCACACATTTAGGTTAACTAGATGGTTCTTGAGTAATTCCTTATCAATCTCGATTTGCAATCCAGATTCCTTGCCAAGATCTCTGCTGATGCATGGATGATCACAGCCTTCTTTTCAGGAAAAACTGAAGCAAAGTAGATATTGAGCAGTTCTGCCTTTTCATTGTGATCTGTTAGCATTTTATCACATTTGCTAGACAGAAGTCGTACTGTTTCCTTCATCCATCTATTGTTTCAAGCATATAGGGAAAGAAATCACTTTTTGTTACTCCTTGCTTTCCTACCCAGCATCTGTTCATTTTGAGTTTTAGCTTTTCTTATACCATTCATAGCTGTAAGCTTGTGTTACACATCTATATTCTTCCCTGGTAACTCATCCTTCTTTCCATTCTTTTTTCTTTTCACTTCCTTCTTGACATCTGTACAAGTGAATTTGACATGTAATGCTCCTTCTCCACTTTTTCTTCTCCATCTATTCTTTTTCAACAGATGATATCCCTCAGTTTTTATATTCCATATATTTATATGGGAGTTCTTGCACCAATTTTCTGTTATACTTAGAATGTCATACTTACCTTCCGGCAATAGAATGTCAAACTCATCTTCCTTGCTTCCCAGACTTTGTGTATTGGTGTATAGATATTGAAAGCATTGCCTGTTGTCATCTTTTATTTCTACTGTTGTTGTTTTTTACAGTGGCTCCTATTCTCTCCTTCAGCTTCTTAAGTTTTTTTTTTTTTACACCTCCCTTTGGACAGATATTTAACCTATCATCTCTAACCGCCAAGGATTTGGTTTAAAAAACTCTTGATCAGATTTGCCATGTTTTTGCCAAAGCCATTCATCCCAGTCATCATGAGGTGTAGTCCATCTGTAGCCAGTAGTCCTTCATCTAAGAAGTGAAGACGGTGGGCACAGAAGCCAAAACCTCTGCCATCAACAACATGTACAGTTCTCCCTCCACATTCACTGGTTTCACCCTCATGGTTTTGATTATTCGTGCTGCCTTGCCTCCCCCCCATTCTCCCCCTCCCATTCCCTTCCAGGGAGGTGCGTGCAGGAGAGTGAAGGGGAGGAAAAATTGTTTCCTCCCCCTCGCAATCTCTGCCAGCCACTGTGGGCACGATTGCCCCAGTAGGGGGGGGATGGTGAAGGGGAGATCAGATCTTTTCTTCCTGGTGGCCATCTCCCGCCCCCCCCACTGCAGACACGATCACCCCAGTGGTGGCGGGGGGGAGATGGTGAGCAGGGAGGAAAAGATCTTTTCTTCCCCGTTTGCCATCTGCCCGCCTGCAGCTCCCAGAGGGATCGCCCCAGCAGCAGCAGGGGGGAATGGCAAGCAGGAAGAAAAGATCTTTTCCTTCCTGCTTGCCATCTGCCCACCTGGAGCAATCACCCCAGCAGCAGCAGGAGGATGATGAGATCTTTTCCTCCCTGTTCGCCATCTGCCTTCCCGCACCTCCTGGAGGGATCAACCCAGCAGTGGGGGGGGGGGATGGCAAGCAGGAGGAAAAGATCTTTTACTCCCCACTTGCCATCTACTCACCCACAGTTCCCAGAGGGATCACCCCAGCAGCAGCAGGGAGGGAGACGGCAAGGCCCACTTGCCATCTGCCCACCCAAGCTGTCACCCTAGCTGTGGCAGGGAAAAAGATAGTGAGCGGGGAGAAAAAGTTATTTTCCTCCTGCTCACCATCTGCCTGCCCACAGCTCCAGCGCAATCACCCCAGTGGCAAGGGGGGTGGTGAAAGGGAGGAAAGATTTTTTTCTCCCCTTCCCATCTCCTGCCCACTGATGGTGACATGTGAGAAGCAGCCTGCAGCAGAGTGCAGGGAAGGAGGAGTGCTGGGGGGGGGAGTTATTCACAGCTATTTCACTTTTGCGAGGGTTCTCTGTACCTATCCCCCACAAATGTGAAGGGCCTGCTGTACATAGCCTTCAGTATCTTCCTGTCTCTGCGTGATCCTCTATCTTTCACTAATAGAATTGGGGAGACTATCACCTTTGCCTCTCAACTCTTTCTTTTCCTGACCAGGGCTTCACAGTCCAAGGTGATCTGCTCAAGTGTGGATTTTGCACTGTTATTGGTGTCCACATGAATCAAAAGAAAAAGATACTGCTCTGTGTTCTTGATAAGCTTCAACAACTTGTGAGTGACATCCTGGATACACGCACCAGATTCATCTTGTCCAGCTGGAAGACAGTTCCCTCTGTACCCCCAAGTAATGAAGCCCCTACCATCAGAATCATCCTTTTCTTCTTACTGGATTGGGTGATTAGTTTGACTTCTTCCTTGGCATATAGTGCTTCTTGCTGCTTGTCTCCTTTCACCACTGTTATCCTCAAGAAGATATAGGAAGCAATTGCTTACTTGGAACAATTCTGAATCCCCTGTGGATGGTATGCTTCTAATAGTGACTGTCCACCAGGGTGCTCCCTCAGTGTTACAGCCTCTTCATTTTCATTGGTGATTTCTTCCTGTTGGTTTTGTGGAATGAATTCCCTCTGTGTTCTGTCCAGGAAGTCCTAGTGATTGAGGTAGCCTGAGACAGATGCTATAGGGCAAGTGGCTGATACCTCTACCCCCAAGCAAGTCAGTGACTCAGCAGAAACTCTCCCTCATAGACTGTGTGATAAGGAAGATATAAGACACACACTAGCCGCCCTCAGACACTGAACTCCAAAGACTGAGGCAATAGTTATGTAGATCCAGTTGCTGCTACATCTGCTCCCAAGAAAGTCAGTGACTTAGCTGAAGCCCTGCCATCTTAGACCACATGGTCAAAAATAAACAAAATCTGCCAGACAAACACCTTTAAGAAAAACAGTCAAAGAATCAAGAGTGACCTCCAAAACACAGCCAACCTTTTGCTTTTTCCTCAGAGACTTCTCAGTTAGCTAACTCATTGGCCATTTCCACATGGGCTTAAAGAAACAGTGCAGAGCGTCCTCCAGGGAGGACGTCTGCGCCTGGGAACGGACCGGGTTGGACCTATTTAGTGTAGTTCCGCACCTCAGCCCACTCTGGAATGACCTGAAGTGGTCATCCAGCATGCTTTTGAAAGACCGCTTGAAACAGGTCTCTCAAAAGCATGGAGCGCGCCACTCCGTGCCTGTGCTCTGGTGCAGATTTGCAGGCTCGCAACAGTGCGAGCCTGTGATCTGCGGGGGCAGGCTTTAGGCTGATGAGCTTCAGCGGTTGGTGGAGAGCCTCGACCAACCGGAAGCCGCCATTTTCGTCCCCGGAGCAGTGCGGAGCAGTGGCCATGCACTGCTCCGGACCAGCCTGGACCCAAGCGTGGAGCCAAGAAGTCCGGTAAGTACTGGCATGGGGCGATTCCCTCGCCTCTGCAGAAATGGCCATTGTCTCTCCTTCCAGAACTAGTTTTCCTTTTCTTTGTACTGTCAGTATAGGTCCACCACTTCTTAAGTGGAAAAACAGTACTTTCAAGACTTAACTCTGTATATATTCTCTTTCAATATAGGTTCATCACTTTCTAAGCAGCATCTCATTCAATAACAGTGCTGGAGAGAATGTGCACTTTGATGAAAATGGAGAATTAGTCACCCAATTTGATGTTACAAACTGGTTGATGTTTCCAAATGGTTCAATGGTTAGAGTGAAAGTTGGAAAATGGGATCCTCAGGCTCCTGCTGGTCAAGAGTTAACTATTAAGGATGACCAAATTGTGTGGCATGGAAGCTTTAATCAGGTGAGACACAGCCATTGATACTTGAGTAGATCAAATGGAAAGGATAGTTTTGATCTATCCCTTTTTCTGCCAAATTATGTTGCATAAACTTAATAAACAAAATCACCACTTTTTTATTCTGTACGAAGTTCTGCTAAAAATTAGTAGAGTCAAACCTGTCTATTTTCACAGCACAATGGATGGTCATGTTAAATTTTTGAACTCATTAATTCTCTTTAGTTAGGAAAAAAAGAGAGGAGGAGAACCTTGCCTCCTCGTTTATGCCATTTGTTGGTCTGTAACCAAATTTGGTCATATATGAAGTAGTAAAAGGGATTAAGAACCAGTGTGATGCAGTGACTTCAGTGTTGGAAATTAACACTGGGAGACCAGTGTTTGAATCCCCATTTGGCCATGGAAAGTCTTAAAATCACTATAGTATGCCCCTGTAGTCCTTACTAAACTTCAAGACCAACCTGATAAGGTTAGCAGGTGTGGATCAAATACCCTGAACACAAAATGGATCATGCCTTTCCTGCTGAATTATCCCTGCCTCACAAACTCCATGGGGGTAGATTAAGTCTGGGCTTCATGAACATAGATTAAAATAAGATTTTCATCAGCTAGATCAATGGGAGTTGTTACTGAAAAAAAATTATTTTGTTAGACCAGGTAGCCATTCTTCTCTGCCTCAATCCACATTTTAAAAGAATTTTAGGGTTTGTAGAACTTATCTCATTGCTGAAGTGAACCTAAACAAGTCTCAGAAGTATTATTCAAACCCAGCTTGGAGAAAGCCAGCAGATAACTCTAAAGTCAGTCAGTCAGTCAGTCAGTCAGTCAGTCAATCAGTCAATCTCTTGGTGGCAATTAATTAGAAAACAGATTTCTCAAGACAAATTCTTCTCTTGTTTATCTTTCCCAACAATTCTGGACAGGTGTTGCCCCGTTCAGTCTGCAATGACAACTGCTATTCTGGATTCAGCCGGAAAAAGAAGGAAGGAGAGGCATTTTGCTGTTATGATTGTGTTCCATGTCCAGAAGGGATGATATCTTACCAGAAGGGTGAGGCATGATGCTCATAGATATCAAGAAATTCCATAATGTAGCTTCCATCCAGATCTTGACAAATGATTAGCAGACCTTGCTAAGTTGCTGTTTGGAAGAATGACCTCAATAATATGCTGAAGCAATCCCTAAATTAGCAGTGATAAGAGTGTTGTTCTGGGGCCCTGAGTACAAATGTTCTCCTGTGGATGACATTTGCATGCAGTTATATTCATTGGCAGACATTCTGTTGAGCTAAGCTTATGCTTTTCTAACTGTTCGATATTCATGTTAATAGTCATGACAATATTGCCATAACTGCAAATGCCACCCCAACTTACCTAAACAACCAGCAGCTGCACCAAGTGAAGAAGACCTGTTCTGCTGGTGATCAGAGCAATACAGGACAATGTTTCCAGATCCCTCTCACCTGTGAGCTCCTGGGTGAGAAGCAGAAGTGAGAATCCTGTTGCAATTATTCATTGCATCACAGCTCATTGGTGAGAGGGAGCTGAAAACATCATCTTGCAGCACCCTCTTTGCCAGTGGAACTGACCTCCATCACTCAGTGTGGTTTCAGTGCAAAAGTTTGAGGAGTCAGGTCAGGAAATGATAAATAGTTAAACATTCATAACTATATCTTCATTTTAAAAACTCAGCTGTGGCTGATAAAAATAACAACCTGTATGCAGCGCATATTGTAACACATTAGACAACCATCTGGATGGGAATATAGTCCCTTTCTGTTTCATTACAGCTGATTGGCTTAAAATCTTGGGATTTATGAAAGTATTTTATTCTAAGCATTAACTAAACAATATCAATCTTCCTTCAAGTCATTTGCACTTATGAAAAAATTAATAAGTTAGCACAAATGTGTGAATACTTCTGTGACAAAGCCTGGGACTGTATAGGCCTGAGAAGCAGGCTGGCCTTAGCAATAGGTTGCCCAGGGACCCAAGGGGTTCTGGGTAGGGAGCTCTACATAAGGGATTGACTTGCATTTTTGAGACAGATTCCTTCTGAGACAGAAAAGGGAGGGTTTGGATGAATAAGAGTTTTGGTTTTCTTATGCCTAGTGAGAGGTAGAGGAGAGACCAAATCATTTCTGAGTAGGTTAGAAAGTGAGATCCTGACTTAGGGATTTGGTCTTTGAGCAGGGAAAGCCAAAGGTCTGAGTGGGTATGAAAACTTTGTACCTGAATACTGAGCTGTGCTTAGGAATCTAGCTAGACATTTGGGAGTTCTATTTGCCTGTATATATTATAATACCCAGTACATTTTCCCTGTTTTTATAGTTTCTGATTCAGCAGAGTACTTTTCTTCAGTTCTAATTTTGATAGAAACATGCTACCAAGGATTTTGAAATCTTTTTGAAAAAGATTAGAGAGGCTTACCCCTTACTCACTAAGATGACGGGTTTGAGAGAGGAAAGCAGGGTTGCATAAAAGGTGGAGGGTTGTATAAAAGGTGGCAGCTGGGAAGGCAGTTACTCTCTCCGGTCTCAGAAAAGGAAAATCAGACCTACCCCACACACATAGCTTCCTTTATTAGATGTCTAGTGTTTTAATAGTACTTTAATACTATTTTCCAGATATAAATATATACTTGCCTTCACTAATATGGATTCTTCATTTTAGAAATGGGTTGGGTGAGATTCATGACAGAAAATGTTGAGTTCAGTCCCTAACCTATTAGACCTACACTTGAACAAGTTCTTTGAGTCTAGTGACAAGAACTTTGCAGTCCACCAGCCTTGCCTGATTAACAGAGAGCAAGAAGTAAGTTTTCAGAAGTCCAAAAGAAGGTTTAGTGTAAGAGCTAACCAAATAAGGTAAACTGTGTTGTCCCTTTAGCCACTATGGTTCAATTAATTAAACAATACTTAAACAATACTTGAATTGTGGAAAAATGTGTATGCTGAAACTCCAATGTAAATGCACAAAACCAGTTCTCAGTCTAAATTACAGTAGACCAGTAGAATCAATTAGATTTACCTACTTGTTGGTTTCTACTTGTTGGTACCTACTCGTTCTGTGGTTTCAAGTCATTTCTGACTTATGGCAACCCTAAGGTGAACCTATTGCAGGGTTTTCTTGGCAAGATTTGTTAAGAAATGTTGTCCCTTTGCCTTACTTCCTGTTCAATCTTTTAAAAAGGATCCTTTTTTTTTCCAGACATGGATTTCTGTATCCAGTGTCCAGAAGACCAGTATTCCAACAGGGATCAAACTCAATGCATTCCCAAGGAACTAACATACCTCTCTTTCAAAGAAGACTTAGGGATCACCTTAGCTATCTTGGCTATCTTTTTCTCTTTCATCACAGCTTTAGTACTTGGAACAGTTTTGAAACATAATGACACTCCTATAGTCAAAGCCAACAATCGAAGTTTCACCTACCTCCTTCTCATCTCACTTCTTCTTTGCTTCCTTTGCTCCTTGCTCTTTATTGGACCACCAAGGAAAGTGACTTGCCTTATTCGACAAATATTGTTCGGTATTGTCTTCTCGGTGGCTCTCTCCAGCATTTTGGCAAAAACCATCACTGTGGTTTTGGCATTCGTGGCTAACAAACCAGGATCCAGAATGAGAACCTGGTTAGGGAAAGGACTGGCAAAGTCTGTTGTCTTCTCTGGCTCCTTCATTCAAGCAGGCATCTGTAGCATTTGGCTGATTATTTCTCCTCCATTCCCAGGTGTAGACATGCACTCATTGGCTGGGAGAATTATACTAGAATGTAAAGAGGGTTCAGCAGTTATGTTTTACTTGGTTTTGGGCTATTTGGGTTTCCTGGCCATTGTCAGCTTCCTGGTGGCCTTTCTAGCTAGGAAGTTACCTGACAGTTTCAATGAGGCCAAGTTTATCACTTTCAGCATGCTGGTATTTTGCAGTGTTTGGCTTTCATTTATACCAACCTATCTCAGTACCAGAGGAAAGTACATGGTGGCTGTGGAGATCTTTTCTATCTTGTCCTCCTGTGCTGGGTTACTGGGTTGTATCTTTTTCCCTAAATGTTACATCATATTAGTCAGGCCAGAGTTGAATAGCAGGGGACGTCTCATGAAAAGAAATGGAAAAATGAAAGAATAGATATTTTGCTTCTTTACAGTCTAGTAAATATAGATATAGATATAGATATAGATATAGATATAGATATAGTTCAAACTAAAAATATTTGCAACAAACAGGAGGGTGACTGAGAAAGAGAGAACAATTTAGCCAACACAGAGCTTGTAAATAACTAGTTCTAAATAATATTAATTGTATGTAACCATTTTTCTTCATAATGAAGATATCACAATTGTAATGTAACAAGAAGTAATTTCTTTTCTTTGGCAATCTAAATTAACTGTTCAAGTTACCTTTATTATTACTTTAATGAAAAAAGTCCAATCCACTTCAGTGTGAATTAATTCCAACTAACAGCATATACAGCTATCACCTTAATCTTTTGCTGTTGGTGGCAGAGAATGAGGAATTTTGCTGCTGTATTTTTTTTTTCTCAAATATTCATGGTTAGTGTTTAGAACATTTATTTTTTAAAATGCTGAGAACATCAGGACATTTTATGTATATAGAATTCTATAGCTGGAAAATTCATAATCTTTGAGGTGCTGTTTCTTCTGAGGCGCAAGAGGTTTGGTAAGTTTAATATTTCATATCTCTAAGAAATCCTGTAAATTGTTTTATCTTGGGTAAAATTGCTAGGGTTGATAGAATTGTGTTCTGGTCATGAGATTATTAAAGCTATTGATTTTTAAATAAAATTCTATCCTGTGTTTGTGTTTTGCCACTCAATTTTGTCATGATCTTTTGTTTAAATCTTGTTTTCTTTATTTACATATTGCATGGCTGTTTAACACCATATTCCCTTCAGAGACCTTTGGCTCCATCTACTTCATAGAATCATAGAATCATAGAAATGTAGAGTTGAAAGAGACCACACAGGCCATCCAGTCCAACCCCCTACCATGCAGGAATATCCTCAAAGCACTCCCGACAGATGGCCATCCAGCCTCTGCTTAAAAACCTCCAAGGAAGGAGACTCCACTACACTCCGAGGCAGCAGATTCCACTGCCGGACAGCCCTGACTGTCAGGAAGTTCTTCCTGAGGTTCAGGTGGAATCTCCTTTCCTGCAGCTTGAATCCATTGCTCCTTGTCCTGGTCTCTGGAGCGGCAGAAAACAAGCCCTCTCCTTCCTCTACATGGCATCCCTTCAAATATTTAAACATAGCTATCATGTCCCCTCTTAACCTTCTCTTCTGCAGACTGAACATACCCAGCTCTCTAAGTCTATCCTCATAGGGCTTGGCTTCTAGGCCTCTCACCATTTTGGTCGCCCTCCTCTGGACCTGCTCCAGCCTGACCATGTCCTTCTTGAATTGGGGTGCCCAGAACTGGACACAGTATTCAAGATGAGGTCTAACCAAAGCAGAGTAGAGTGGTACCAGTACCTCCCTCGATCTAGACACCATACTCCTATTGATGCAGCCAAGATTAACTGCACCATATACGATGATCCTTTCCCTACTCATCATGAATTTTACTAGCCTGGAGATTTTGTCATTGGAGGGATTGTTTCTCAGCTCTTCTTCCTGTCTAACAACCTCTCTTTCATGGAACAGCCTACAACCATACTGACTGATGAACCTCTGTAAGAGATATTTGTTCTTTTTGTCTTGTTATTAGGCTATCAAAGTCTTTAATGTACTGAATACAGTAGTGTGTTAAAAGTAGCATCCCAGGTTCTTCAGGCTTGTCATTCCCTCCACCACTTCTATTATTTGCTTTTCAACTCCCAACTTATACTTTCTCTCTTTCTCTCTAGCCCCTTTCCGTCACTTGCAAACCTCTGGTATGCTTTTAAAAATCATTTCAGATTATAATATTTTAGAGATACTGCCATGTAAGATCAAAGTCAGGTATCTTTCTCACATTTTTTTAATCTTACCTTTTATGTTAATCTTTAAGAAAATTACAAAAATCACACTGAAACACTTAGTCAAATCTGACACTTTTCTAAAAGTAAGTCCATGATACAAGTATCTGGAGAAACAGATTTGTTCTGATTTCTTCGTACTTTTCATTCAACGGTGCATTAGGAGTATATGGTCTTTAAAAAGTAGTTTGTGAATCAGTCCTCAAGTACCATGAACTAGTCCAAAGGTACTCCTCTGAAATTACGTGATTTTGCAGAGGGTAGTAATGCTGATTTTAGATAATATTCCTTTAACTTCAGTTAATGGAAATGATCCAGCTTGATCCAGCTTCATGTCATTTCACATGTTTCTTTCACTGCACTTTAGTATATGCAGGCATCAGTTTATTATACAATAGAATAATCTCAAATTTTAGCTCTTACTACTTCTTGGATATTATACTTGTTTCTATTTGTTTTCAAAGCATACCGATGAACAATAATGATCATGAGCATGTTGGTATTGGTACTATTACTTGGTCGAACAGTCTGCAACTCTTCTCACAGTTCAGTGCCCAAGAATTACCAGCACATCCTGGCATTGGCATTTGCTATCAAAGAGATCAATGAGGATCCCAAAATCTTACCCAACTTTACTCTGGGATTCCACATCCTCGATAGTTACTACACTGCGAAGATGACATATAAGGCTACCCTGAGCCTCCTTTCCATGCAACAGAAGTTTCTGCCTAACTTCAAATGTCACAACCAGAAGTCTCTCATAGCAATTGTTGGAGGGTGTGTATCTGAAATCTCTGCCAATATAGAGATAATTTCAGAGATTTATAAGACTCCACAGGTAAGTCGTATGCATGAGGATTTCCCAAGGGCTGAAAACTTTTGGTGATTTTTTTTGTCTAGCACGGTGGTTAAACACAAGTAAAACAATAAAACCACCAGGTGAAACCACATTTCACTGCCAATCTGTAGTCAAATAAACGGTCAATATGTCTCCTCATGAAATTAAAGGCAAGTTCATTAAGAACTGAAGGGAACCCTTATCAAAAGTGCAGGTGGAGAGTAAAAGGATTTATAACCACTCAACCAGAAGGCAGTAAAACTCCAAAGTATCTTTGTAGTATGGGAAACTGGACTGAATATAATTCAATGATATCTATGAGATAAACACAACATTTGCGTTAGTACCAGGAATAGCACAGGTTCAGTAAGGAACAGCTGGTTAAGAAGTGTGTCTATAAAGCTTAAAATCACCTGTCAACTTAAGGGCAACCCCACAAATTTCATATGGCTTTTTTCAGCAATGTATACTACCAGTTCCTTCCTCTGCAATATAGCCTACAGCACTTTCTATTCATTGGCAGTCAGCCATCCAAATACTAACCAGGACCGTGCTTAGATTCCAAGATCCGGCAGCATCTGGTGCCTACAGGGTATTCAGGCCCCTTATTCAATAGTAAGATATCACAAAAGGATCTCTGCATCCCTATTCACACAAGCTAATCAAAAAAACGCAGCAAAGCTCAGCTGTAAATGAAGGTGATCCAGATCTCCCAGTGAGTATTACTCTCAAAGCTGAGCATTATGGCTATAGACATATTGAATTTTGTTCTATAGAAGCCAGGGCTATCAAAAATGCTTCCTCTGACTCTGTTATCATACAAAAGACATGGACTGGGTTCCCGAAGCCTTAGATGGCTGAACTCAATTTGAGGAAAACTTCTTTAAACATTACAACTGTACCACTGTAGCAGGGTGGTGGAGGTTCTCCCCAACATTTGTTCTTCCAGAAAGAGACTGGGAAATCAGCTTCTCCCGTTCTGGATTTTATTCAAAATACTTCTTTACACGAAACCCTTAAAATCTGTGCTTATACCCTTGAAATCTATACCTATAGAATGACACAGTCTCTTACAATCTATCTGGAAAAAAATGTTTATTCATTTTATTTCAGCTCACATATGGATCCTTTTTGCCAGCACAAAGTATCAACATCCATTTCCCATTCTTCTATCAGATGGTCCCAAATGAAGAGCAACAGTACAGAGGAGTTGTGCGACTGCTTCAGCATTTCAAATGGACATGGGTTGGACTCTTAGCTGTGGATGATGAGAAAGGAGACAGATTTTTACAAACAGCAGTGCCAATGCTTTCCCAGAATGGCATCTGTTGTGCCTTCGCCGTCAGAATTTCACAATGGGCATATGTAGACGAAATTATTGATTCGCTTTTAAAACACTGGAAAAGCTATAATATTGTGATTGAGAAGAAAGCCAATATATTTTTTGTGTATGGGGAGCCACCATCTTATCAGTCCCTGACACTCTTGCTGTTTCTAGCACCCTTATTGGGATTGCCACCTCTGGATAAAGTGTGGATTGTTACTTCCCACTGGGATTTTGCATTCTCATCTATTCAAAAGTTGTGGGATATACAAGGCTTTCACGGTTCCATTTCATTCTCGGTTCACTCCAATCAGCCAATAGGATTCCAGGAATTCATTGGTATGATAAAACCTTCCTGGAATAAGGGAGATGGTTTAATCCAGGACTTTTGGGAGCAAGCATTTGGCTGCTCATTAACAAGGAATAATGGACATAAAGAAAGGGAAATCTGCAGCGGCGAGGAAGAGCTGAAGCCTCTCCCTGGAACTTTATTTGAAATGAACATGACTGGCCATAGTTACAATGTCTACAATTCACTGTATGCTGTAGCACATACACTGAATGCCATCTATGAATTCAACTCCAAACACAGCAGAGGGATAAAAAGAGCAAAACAGGCATTACTGAATGTGCCACTATGGCAGGTAATAGCACCCTTGTTTTTTTCAAAGTAAAGTAGTGTCTAATCCAAATTTAAAAGGAACTCTAACACTTCACTTTTGGATGAATAGAGCCAGCCAAAGTGAGTTGGCATTAGACTGAATTAAATTAGCTAGACTATGTGTATTGGTTTTATTACTAAATCAGGATTCATCCCAGTATAAAGCAGGGAAAAAAGTCAAACTATTATCCAGCAAATACCAAAGAAATGACAGATATAGATACACTACACATAGACACATACACATATATATAATCACTCCACATAACATCCAAGAAAATGCGATACAATCACAGAATCATAGAGTTGGAAGGGGCCCTATGGGCCATCAGGTCCAACCCAGAAGCAAGGTTCTCAGAAGTGATAGCATTTACCTTCTTTGCTTCAGCCTCACACTGGTAGTTCATATTCAACTTATCATCCATACTAATTCCAAGATCCTCTTCAGATATAGTACTGCTGAGCAAAGTCTCCCCATCCTATAACTGTGCGTTTGGTTTTTATGGCCTCAATGTGGAATTTTGCATTTGTCTCTGCTGGATTTCCTTTTATTTTCAGCCCAGTTTTCTAGTTTACCAAGATCTTTTTGAATTCTGTTCCTGTTTTCCATTGTGTTAGCTACTCCTTACTGTTTTGGATAACCTCAACATTTGAGAAGGATTCCCTTCAACCTATCATCTAAATCATTGATATAAGTGTTGTAGAGCATCAGACCTGATTGCTGATCCTCTTCTTTCTTCCTCCATCTTTTGAAAGAGGAAATTATCTGAAAGGCACATCAGGAATTTGTTGGAAAGCCAACAGTTAGCAAAGCTGTTCTCCCAGCAGATGTCAGGATAACTTAGGTCCCCCATAACTACCTTTTTATTTTATTTTTTTTGGAGATTTCTGAGGTTTGTTTCTGAAAAGCATCATCTGCCACCTATTCTTGGTTTGGTGGCCTGTGATAAACTCCCAAAACAATATTATCTTTCTTTCTTTCTCCGTTTATTTTTACCCAAATGCTCTCATTTGGTCTAGTTTGATCACTCTCATGGATTTCTGTACAAAATTAATTTGCATTTGACATATAATACCACTTCCCCTCATTTTCTTCTCCATTTATTCTTTTGGAACAGATTATATCTCTCAATGTTTATATTCCAGTCATTGGAGTCATCACACCAAGTATCTACGTATGAAGTCATAGGCCATTTCTGCACGCTGCGAGGGAATCGCTCCCTGCCACTACTCACCAGATCTTCTGTGGGTCCGGTCCGGTCCGGTCCAGGGTGAGGAGGAGCAGTGCGTGGTTGTAGATCCGCACTGCTCCGGCATCCAAAATGGCGGCTTCCGGTTGGTCATGGGTCTCGACCAACCGCTGAAGTTCACCAGTCTAAAGCCCACCCTCTGCAGATCTCAGGCTCGCATTGGTGAGAGCCTGCGAATCTGCATTGGAGAGCAGGCACACAACGGCGTGTGCCGGCTTTTTGAAAGACCTGAAAAATCAGGTCTTTCAAAAACATGATGGAGGACCACTTGGGGTCGTTCTGGAGCAGACTGAGGTGCGGATCTACGGTAAGTAGGCCGGACCCAGTCTGCTCCAAGGTGCAGACATCCTCCGTGGAGGATGCACTGCACCATTTTATTTACCCTGTGTGGAAATGGCTGTATTTACCTTCCTGCAATAGAGCTTCAAACTCATCTTCTTTGTTTCTCAAACTCTGTGCACTGGTATATGGACATCAAAAGTGTTACTTATTGTCATCTTCTATTCTTCTGTGTTTTCTACAGTGGCTTCCATTCTCTCCTTCAGCTTCTCCTCTAGAATTCACACCCTTGTGTATACAGCTTGCTTTTAGGCAGATGTTTAACCTATCATCCCTGACCCCAAAGGATTTGGTTTAAAGAACTCTTGATCAGATTTGCCATGTTTTTACCAAAGCCCTGTTTCCTAGTCTT
This sequence comes from Cyclura pinguis, assembly GCA_030412105.1. NCBI lineage: Eukaryota > Metazoa > Chordata > Lepidosauria > Squamata > Iguanidae > Cyclura > Cyclura pinguis. The sequence goes on from CM059604.1 coordinate 20,455,683, forward strand.
CACGAGTTGTAGTCCATCTGTAGCCAGAAATCCTTCATCTAAGAAGTGAAGATGATGGTGCCAGAAGCCAAGCCTCTCCCATCAACAACATCTGCATAACCAATAATTAAACAGCAATCTCTTCCCATCCTTGTGTGGTCCTCTATATCTCGCTAGTAGAATTGGGGAGAATACCACCTTTGCCTGTGAAGTTTTCATTTTTTTGCCCAGGGCTTCATAGCCTGAGGAGATCTGCTCAAAATTGTTTTTTTGCAGTGTTGTTGGGACCCACATGAATTAAAAGAAAGAAGTACTGCTTTGTCTTCTTGACAAGCTTTAACAACTTTTCAGTGGCATCCTAGATATATGCACCAGATTCATCTTGTCCAGCTGGCAGATAGATCCCTCTGTACCCCTCAGCAATGAAGCCACTACCAGCAGCACCTTTCTTTTCTTCTTGTTGTATTTAGTGGTTAGGTTGGTTTCTTCCTTGGCATGCAGTACTTCTTGCGCTTGGTCACCTGCTTGTATCTCCTTGCCCTTGTTATCCTCAAGAAACTGTATGAAGCAATAGCTTACTTGGAGCAGTTCTGAATCCTTTGTGGATGGTCTGATGATGATGAAGACTGTCCTCCAGAGTCTTTCCCCTCACTCTTACAGCCTCTTCTATTTTCTTGGTATTTTTTTCCTGTTGATTCTATAGAATCAATTACCCTCTCTGTTCTGTCCAGGAAGTCCTTGTGTTTTCTGGTGTCTTGAAGTATCTCAACACATAGCTGCAGTGCGTTGACCTTCTCTTCCAAGAGACTCACCAGTTTGCACTTGCCGCAAGTGCAGCCATTGAGGTTTTCTGGTAAGGAAAACATGGCACACACATTAGATCTGGCAATGATGGAACCTTCTTCCTCCATCCTTGTGGCTATTTTTTTCTACCTTTTCAGACAGCAACTATCTTTCTTGATATGACTGTGCATGCCACAAGGCACATGCCACTGTCCCCCAGGGACTGAGCTCCAAAGACTGAGGCAGCCTGTGGCAGTCACTATAAAGTGAGTGGCTGATTCCTCTGGCCAAACAGGTCAGGGACTCAGCAGATGATCCTCCCTTTTAAACCATGTGCTGAGGAAGTTCTGAGACATGAGCTACTGCCCCTCAAAGACTGAACTCCAAAGGCTGAGTTAACAGTAATGTAGATCCAGTGGCTGATACCTCTGCTCCAAGAAAGTCATTGATTCAGCAGATGACCCATCTCCTTAAACAGTGTGCTGAAAAACAAACAAAAGCCTCCACACAAGCTTTCCAAAAAAATGGTCAAAGAATTAAGGGTGACCTCTAAAACACAGCTCACCTTCTTCTTTCTCCTCAGAGACTCCTCAGTCAGCTAGTTTGTTGTTGCCCATTCCAGACCCAGTTTTCCATTTCTTTATACTGTCAGCATAGGTCCAGCACTTCCCAAACAGAAAAACTGTATTTGCAAGACCTAGCTCTTCATATATTCTCTTTCAACATAGGTTCATCACTTTCTAAGGAGCATCTCATTCAATAACAGTGCTGGAGAGACTGTGTGCTTTAATGAAAATGGAGAATTAGTCACAGGATTTGATGTTACAAACTGGTTGATGTTCCCCAATGGTTCAATAGTTAGAGTGAAAGTTGGAAGATTGGATCCTCTGGTTCCTCCAGGTCAAGAGTTAAACATTAACAAGGACCAAGTTGTGTGGCATGGAAGTTTTAATCAGGTGAGCCATAGCCATTGATGCTTCAGTATATCAATTTCCCCTTTGTTCAAAGGGAAAGGATAGGTTTTGGCTTGTCCTTTTTTCTGCCAAATCATGCTAGGCAAACTTAATAAATAGAATCCCCACTCTTGTCATTCTGTATAAAGTTGTATTAAAAATTAATGGGGTTAAACTTGCTTATTTCACCTGTCTTTACTTCTGCACTCCTAAGGATGGTCATGTTAGGGTTTTTTTAAGCTTATTAATTCTCTGTAGGCAGGAAAACAGATGGGGGGAGAACCTTGCCTCCTCCTTTGTGCCATTTGTTGTTTTGTGAAAAATGGCCATATACGAAGTAATTACAAAGAACTGAGAACCAGTGTGGTGTGGTAGTTTCAGTGTTCAACTAGAACACTAGGATAGAATCATAGAGTTGGAAGAGACCACAGGGGCCATCCAGTCCAACCCCCTGCTATGTAGGAGCACACATCAAAGCACTCCTGACAGATGACCATTCAGCCTCTGCTTAAAAACCTCTAAAGAAAGAGACTCCACCACACTCTGAGGCAGCATATTCCACTGCAGAACAGCTCTGACCATCAGGAAGTTCTTCCTGAGGTTTAAGTGGAATTTCTTTTCCTGCAGTTTGAATCCATTGCTCCTTGTCCTAATCTCTGGAGCGACAGAAAACAAGCCCACTCTCTCCTTGACATGACATCCCAAGAAAGATATCGACAAGCTGGAGCATGTCCAGACGAGAGTGACCGAAATGGTGAAGGCTCTGGAAACCTTGCCCTATGAGGAATGGCTTAGGGAACTGGGTGTGTTTAGTCTGCAGAAGAGCAGGTTGAGAGGGGACATGATAGCCATGTTTAATGATCAGCTACAATGAAGTTTCCCACAGTTCATGAAAAAAAGTATTTTGTTAGAACAAGTAGCAATTCTTCTCTGCCTCAATCCACATTTAAAAAGAATTTTAGGGTTTGTAGAACTTACCTCATTGCAGAAGTGGACCTAAACAAGTCTCAGAAGTATTATTCAAACCCAGCTTGGAGAAATTCACCAGACAACTTTAAAGTCAATCAATCAATCAAATCAGTCAATCAATCTCTTGGTGGCAATTAATTAGAAAATAGACTTCTCTATTAGAATTAGAATTAATTAGAAATAGACTTCTCAAGACAAATTGTTGTCCTGTTTATCTCTCCCCACAATTCTGGACAGGTGTTGCCCAGTTCAGTCTGCAATGACAACTGCTATTCTGGATCCAGCCGGAAAAAGAAGGAAGGAAAGGCATTTTGCTGTTATGATTGTGTTCCATGTCCAGAAGGGATGATCTCTTACCAAAAGGGTAAGGAATGATGCACAGAGAGATAAAGAAATGCCATAAGGCAACTAACTGTTGGTTAGTTAGTTAGTTAGTTAGTTAGTTAGTTGCCTTGTGGAATTTCTTTTTTAAAAAGAAGATATCTAACTAATTTCTTTTTTTAAAAAAAATGGAACTTTTTGCCAGATCCTGACAAGTGATTAGCAGACCTAGTTGAGTTGCTTTTTTGGAAGAATGACTACAGTGATATGCTGAAGCCATCCCTAACTGAGCATAGGTACAATGTTTTTCATGGGCCCAGAGTACAAATGTTCTCTTATGGATTACATTTGAATGCAATTATTGGCAGGCATTCTGTTGAGCTAGATTTACGCATTCCTAATTGTTTGATATTCATGTTTACAAGAGTGACAATATTGTCACAATTGCAAATGCTCCCCAACTTAGTTTAACAACCAGCAGCTTCATAGAGTGATGAAGGCCCTGTTCTGTTGGTGATCTGGGCACTACAGGATGATATTTCCAGACCCTTCCCATTTGATTTCACAGATATAAATAAATACTTACCTCATTAATATGGATCTTCCATGATTTTTAGAAGTGAGTTGGGGAAGGTTCAGTGACAGAAACTGTTAAGTTCAGTCCTTAACCTATTGGAGCTACACTTGAATAACTTGTTTGAGTCTGGAGACAAGAACTTTGCAGTCCACCAATCCTGCCCAATTAACACAAAGCAAGAAGTAGTTTTTCAAAAGTCCAAAAGAACCAAGTTTGGAGTAAGAACTAACTGGATGAGGTAAAATGTGTTACCTCTTAAGCACTATGGTTCAACTAGTTAATGACTTTAACAATACTTGAACTGTGGAAAAATATGTGTGCTGAAACTCCTACCTATATGAATGGCTTATTTAATGATAAAAGGGTGAAACAATGTCTTTGTCTTAATTACAGTAGAGTCATTGAATCAGTCAGATTTGCCTACTTGTTGACTTGTTGTTAAGTAGCTTCAAGGCATTTCTCACTCATGGCAACCCTAGCATGAACCTATCAAGGGGATTTCTTGGCAAGATTTGTTCAGAGAGAGTTTGCCTTTGCCTTCCCTCATGGCTGAGAGAGTGTGAGTTGCCCAGGGTCACACAACAAGTTTCCCTAGCTGAGTGGGAATTTGGTCCCTGGTCTTCAAAGTCGTAGTCCACCTCCCAAGCCACTATACCATACTGGTTTTCACCTTTATCAACTAACCGATCAGCTATTGATTTAATGGGTCTACTCTAGTTCACACTAACCAATGGGATTGAGACCATTAATTAAGTTTCCTTCTTTTCAAAAACAAATTTTCAACTTAAATCTTAACTTACTTTATTTTAATTAGGTAACTTGTCATGACTATAGTTCTGTCCCAATTCTCAATAGTGAAATGTATAATATAATGCTTTTTTAAAAAATATAATGCTCTAAACAATAAACAATAATGCTTTTAAAAATACTCTTGTAAAAATGGGGGGCCTGAAATATTTCACATATATTCTGGGATAATGGGCCAGGAACTACATATGCCAAGTTCCAAATATATGAAAGTGACCATAAAAAAAAAGTACTCTTGTTCAATCTTATAAACATCCTGAGCAATTAAACAAATCCCTCTTTTTCAGACATGGATTCCTGTGTCCAATGTCCAGAAGATCAACATTCCAACAAGGAACAAACTCAGTGCATTCCCAAGGATCTAATTTACCTCTCTTTCAAAGGAGACTTAGGGATCGCCTTAGCTATCTTGGCTATTTTTCTGTCTTTGATCACAGCTTTAGTACTTGGAACAGTTTTGAAACATAAGGACACTCCTATAGTCAAAGCCAACAATCGAAATTTCACCTACCTCCTTCTCGCCTCCCTTCTTCTTTGCTCCCTTTGCTCCTTGCTCTTTATTGGACCACCAAGGAAAGTCACTTGCCTTATTCGACAAATGTTTTTTGACATTGTCTTCTCAGTGGCTCTTTCCAGCATTTTAGCAAAGGCCGTTTCCACATGTGGGGGGGGGGAATGGGTGAAAACTCTCAAAAACGGAGCTTACCTGCAGCCGGGTAAGTCCGTCGCGACCTGGAGCAGTGCGAGCTCACTGCTCTGCAGTCCTCTGGCATCCCAAATGGCTGCTTCCAGTTGGTGGAGGCTCTCCACCAACCGGAGAAGCTCGCCAGCTGGAAGCCCCCCCCGGCAGATCTGCAGGCACACACTTGCGCACGCCTGCAAATCCGCGTCAGAGCCAGGCGACGGAGCAGCATGAGGCTGCGCACTCCATGCTTTTTAAAAACCTCGAAAAAGGGGTTTTTAAAAAACAAGCAGCGTGGCTAGTTCCAGCCGCTCCTGAGTGGATTCTGGTGTGGAACTACAAAAAGTAGTCCACGCCAGTCCACTCTACGGTGTAGAAGACCTCCGTGAGAGGTCGCTCTGCACCATTACAGAAGTCCAGTGTGGAAATGGCCATGAACCATCACTGTGGTTCTGGCTTTCATAGCTAACAAACCAGGATCCAGGATAAGGACCTGGGTGGGCAAAAGACTGGCAAAGTCTGTTGTCTTCTCTGGCTCCTTTATTCAAGCAGGTATCTGTAGCATTTGGCTGATTATTTCTCCTCCATTCCCAGGTGTAGACATGCACTCATTGGCTGGGAGAATTGTACTGGAATGTAAAGAGGGCTCAACATTCATGTTTTACATGGTTTGGGGCTATTTGGGTTTCCTGGTCATTGTCAGCTTCCTGGTGGCCTTTCTAGCTAGGAAGTTACCTGACAGTTTCAATGAGGCCAAGTTTATCACTTTCAGCATGCTGGTATTTTGCAGTGTTTGGCTTTCATTTATACCAACCTATCTCAGCACCAAAGGACAGTATGTGGTGGCTGTGGAGATCTTTTCTATCTTGTCCTCCTGTGCTGGATTATTGGGTTGCATCTTCTTCCCGAAATGGTACATCATTCTAGTCACGCCTGAATTGAACAGCAGGAAGTATCTCATGAAAAGAAAAAGGAATTGAAAGAATAAATGTTTTGCCACTTTAGTGTGTTAAAAAATTAGGTTCAAATTATAAATATTTGCAACAAAAAGAAAGGTGACTGAGAACAAGAGAGAACAATTAAGCTAGCATATAGCTTGTAAGTAACTTAGTTCCAAATTATGTTAATTGTATGTAAACTTTTTCTCAATAATGAAGGTATAACTAGTTTACATTCAATTGTAATGTAACAAGAGGTGATTTCACTCCTTTGACAATGTAAATTAAGTGTTCAAGTTACTATTATTATTACTTTAGCGAAAGAAGCCCAAATGACTTCAATATGAGTTAATTCCAACTAAGAGTGTATACATTCACCACCTTAATTTCTAGCTGTTTGTGGCAAAGGAGAAGGGATTTTCTGGCTTTTGATGTATATTCATGACCAATCATTGAATAACAAGAAAGTTGGGTTACATATGGGCCACTTTATTTGACTTAAAAAGTTTTTAAGTTGCCTTGGCCTGGAAATGGAGCGAGAGAGGGAAGCAACCTGATGCGGATCCAGCTATGGCCAGGTTTCATTCCTTGACTAGCTCCTCAGCTTTCCCTTGGGTGAAACACCTTGAGCTCCAAGCACAATCCAATAACTGAGTTGCTCCCCAACTGTCCATAAGCAGAAGATAAGCCCAGGGAACTCCCACCCAAGTCAGAGGACTGTACAAATGAGAGCCTGAATCCCAAGTTAGCCTCCTTCCCCAACCCATTAGGTCACAGGACCTAAAGAGGAACTTTCAGAGACTCATATTTTCCCCCGACTGCCTGCCATGGACAAGGGACATGTGTCTTCCTAGTCCCTTTCCCCCACCAGGCCAGCCAACATGGCCATCACCCCTGATGAAGCTCCTCCAGGAACAACATGTTAACCTCATCCAACAAATGAATACCATCAGCCCAGTAAGAGCTCTGGTTGACAGAAAACCATGGTGGGATGTAGGAGGAAGTGACTTAACCCCATACCCAGGCCATTACAGACTTCTCTATTTACTCTTCTTAGGGCAAGATTGATACATCAAAGGTCGCTTTCACCCCACCAGACCTGGTGGGGCAAAATAGAAGGAAAAACAAGGGAAACTCCCAACCAACAACTTTGTTTAAGCCAAAAATCACATACAGATTGTAAAATTAGGGTTTTGCCTTTCGGCAAGCCCAAGTCATTCCCATCAAGGTGAATAACTAAAACTTGCAGAGGAGGCCCAGTGGCTCCTCAAACAGAAGAGGCAAAAAATCTTTCCACCAGAGGTCTCATCTCCTGAGAATTGAAGATCAGAACGGTATGTGACAGGTTGACAGGGCCTTAAATATCTTGTGACTCTGCCTCCCCTTCACATGTAGCATTCTGGCATCCAGTGCTAACTGCGAGGCACATTGGTCACTTTCTCTGAAGGGCATCAAGATGATACTCTTCCCCAAAGTGTCATTCACCCTACAGGTCCAGGTAGACATTTGTTCTCAGGATGTTCATGGTTGGACTCTAGAACATGTAGTCTGACAAAAGCTATCAACATCTTTAAATGTTATGTGCATAGAGTTTCACAGATAGAAATTGCATGATCTTTGAGCTACTGTTCCTTCCGAGGTAGAGGAGATATTCTATTGTAAGTGTAACATTTCACTTTTAAAAAAATCCTGTAAATCAGTCTATCTTGGGTAAGTTTACTGTGGTTGATAGAATTGGGTCTGGTCCTGTGATTACTAAATCTATTGATTTTTTTTAAAGGAAATTCTGTCCTGTGTTTGTGCAATGCCACTGAATTTCCTCACAATATTTTGTTTAAAACTTGTTCTATTTATTTATATATTGCATGGTTGCTTAACACTGTGTTCCTTCAGAGATCTTTGGCCTCTATTTCACCAACACAACTCCTGCTCTTCTCCCCCTGCTTCTTACCCTAGGTCCACCATCCTATATTGCCTTCCTAGAGTGTTTCCCTCTAAGATGTACCAGTTTTTAAAGGGACATCCTCACAGCTCTCATAGGCTATTTAGATGTATTAGGCCAACAATGTGTGGCATTCAAATGCTTTATATTTAAAAAAAAATCTAAAGGCACAAATTTGTTACTTTGAAAAATGATGAAGTAAAGGGGTTTTTTTTCCAAACTTCTTTGTTACTGGAAATGGATGAAAAGTAACAGTCACTTACCAAGGGAATGTGCACACAGCAAAGAGTTCTTATGTGAATAGTTTTCAATGTTCTGTGCTCTGCAGTGATAGAAATCCAGGAAATGAAGGAAAATTTCATTTGAGGGAATCAGAATTCTTATGTGTGGGGCAAAACCTGCATTTCCCCCACCCACATAGCTACACTCCTTCTCTAATGGCTGAATATAATTTCTTATATATTATTTCCCCCAATCTCTTAATTTATCCTCTTTGTCTCTTTCTCTAACCCAAGAAGACTTCGGCCCTTTCCGCACCAGGCAATTAGAACAGCGCAGTGCATCCTCTCACAGAGGTCGTCTGCACCTTGGAGCGGACTAGGAGTGGACTACTTCCCAGAGATCCGCACCTCAGTCCACTCCAAAACGACCCCAAGTGGTCCTCCAGCATGTTTTCTAAAGACTGCAAAAAACAGGTCTTTATTTTCCTGGAAAGGGCCATTGCGTTTCTGCTCCCTTGTGCAGATTCGCAGGCTCGCACCAATGCGAGCCTGCGATCTGCGGAGGGTGGGCTTTAGGCATGGCGAGCTTCAGTGGTTGGTCGGGACTCCGGAAGCTGCCATTTTGGAAGCCGGAGCTGCCATTTTGGAAGCCGGAAGCCACCATTTTAGAAGCCGGAAGCCGCCATTTTGGAAACTGGAAGCCGCCATTTTGGAAGCCGGAGCAGTGCGGATCTACAGACCTTGCACTGCTCCAATTCACCCTGGACCAAGGAAGAGCCCTGTGGAAGGGCTTCAGGGACAGTCCGCGTTGCTTTGGACCCCAGAAGAAGCGGTAGGTAATGACACGGAGTGATTTTCTCGCCTCGTGCGGAAAGGGCCTTAGATTCTTTACTGTCTTTATCCCCCACCCCTAAAATCCAGTCTACTGATGTTTGCATGATTCTCTCTATCTTAGCCTAATGTTAAGAATCTCACAGCCACTGCCTTTACAGCAACTGAGTTTATTTCTGCCAACGTTTTTGCCTTTTGGGGTTTTTTTAATATGTCATATTCCCAAGTGCAATTATTGTGTACGTTCCGATTCCTGTGTCTTCAATGAAGATCCCAACTAAAATAGCCCTGTGTGTCAGTTACTGGGACCAGTGTATGTGCGTATGTACATGCCTTCAAGCTGCCTGTCAACTCATGGCAACCAGTGGTGGAACTCAGAGTATGTGGAGGGGGTGGGAGAGGGCGGGGCTACAGCATGAGGGGCATGGCCACTGTTGGCGGGGCGGGGACGTGGTGCATGGCAGGATCACCAGGGGGTGCAGGGGCATGGCTACAGGCCGGGACACCCCAAAAACATTGCCACCTGGGGCAAATCTCCCTCACCTGCTACCACATTCCAATGCAACTGATGGCAATAGCATGAATTTCAAAGCATTTTGTTAGGCAAAGTATATTCAGAGTAGTTTTGCCATTTCTTTCCTCACTAATATAGCCTACAGCATATGGTATTAGCAGTCTAGATATCCTTTTGCCAAGAGTCAGAAGTGTGCTTTTCTAAGAATGCTACAAACTCATACAAGGGAATGAAAACACTTCCCTGCAGATAAAATGTAGAGATAGACATAGAGACAGCTAGATGATGTAGATATAGATATAGATGTAGATAGATATAGATATGACAGTCAGTGTGGTGTAGTGGTTTGAGCCTTGGACTATGACCGCAAACACCAGGGTTTGATTCCCTGCTCGGTCATGGAAGCCCACCGTGTGACCTTAGGCACATCATGTACTCACAGCCTCAGAAAACCCCATGATAGGTTCACCTTATGGTTGTCATAAGCCAGAAACAACTTGAAAGCACACAACAACAACACACAGATATATAGTACTGCCAGAACAATGGCCCTGGTGTCTTTTTGAGCCAAGGATTGTAGGCTTCATGATTCTTCACCCATGATTTCTTCACAGAAAAGATACTGCAAGTATTGCTACATTGATATTCCTTTCCTCACCTTACAAACAGTAACAGGGGGCTACTGAAAAGCCGTGAGGGGTACAAAAATAGCCCTAGGACTTGCAAGCTGCAACTTGACCATCCCTTCTTTTAGAGTATCCGCAACTCTATTGCCCCTTCCTGCAGAGAGAGCTTGTAACTTTCATTAGCTGCTGAGCTCAGTGGCAATTCCCCAACTGGATTTTTTCTAGGCAGCTTGCCCCACCAGTAATCCCACAACTGTAGATTTTGCATGTGCCCCACTGCATATATTCTAAGACAGACCATCCCAAACATATAGCCATTTTCAAAGAAATCAATGGGGTACCCTACAAAGCCCCCTCAAAAACAGATTTCTTTTATATCCACATAGCCAATATTGCAGATCAGACCATTCCAAACATATGCACCATATGAAGGAAAACCATCAAGCTGTTTTCATGTGATGGAGTAACACCTAGATACCAACAGAAATTTAATTATATCTGCAGGGAATAACAATATGCTGCTGTTAGGTGAACCAAACAAGAGCCTGATGTGATTTTTGTTGTCCTAATCAAGGTACTACCATGTTATGGATTTCTAAATCAACACTAACCCTGCTATGCTCTACATAGCTATACTAGAAACAATCATAAGTAGAATAAATATTAATCAGAAAGGAACTGCTGGAAAATACAGGTGTGGAAACTAGATACAGCTAAAGTTATGCCGTAGATACATCAGTGATGATGCACATGAGTTACCTGTGGTTCTCTGTAACTCTGTTCTGCATGGATGTCCCCTAACTGGCTATGTGTCACTTTTTTCTTCTCTCTCAAAGAAGAAACCAACACTCAACAGAATTCAGGAAAATATGAGCTGCTGATTCATTATTCATAACTATTCATTCAAAATGAGTAACAACCAGGCAGAAATGAAACCCTATTGACTAGACTACACGTTCAATCAATTGCTAAATGATGATTCAAGGAGAGCCAACACTGTGCAATGGTTTGAGCACTGGGTTACAACCCTGGAGATCAGGTTTTGATTCCCTGCTAGGCCATGGAAACCCACTGGGTGTCACATACACTTTCAGCCCTAGAAAACCCTGTGATAGATTTGCCTTAGGGTCACCATAAGTCAGAAACAATGTGAAAACACACAGCAACAACATGAGTCAACATATAGGTAAATCCCCTTTATTCAATGGTCTACTTCAGTCAGCACTAACTGCAGGGTTTAGACCTCTGTGTTCCACTGCACAGCAGCTCAGTTTTGTTTTGTTTTTGTTTTCAAAATTTCTATATCCTGTATTTTTAAGCCACAATTCAGCTTTATGAAGATACAACACACATTTAGAAGGATGAGATTTTCACCTCGTGGTCAAGCACCAGCATGATCATGCATAGCACTGGAATAATTTGGAATAATTCTTTACAGATTTGTCTCCACCCCAATACTTACTTCTGTAAGATCCATTTTACTGTCATTTAAAGAGGGGACCAATACTCAGAAAACAGAATAGCAGGCTCCTATCTAAAGCTCTGTATTTGGCACTGGTCTCATCTTGTCATCGCTGAACCAAGATTCTTCTGGTTGAAGGTAGCATGGTTAATTACTAGCACCAGCTGCTCAGTTTTGTATGGATTTACATGCCATTACATAAAGAATAATGTTATTCTTCTTTAAAGTATTTGTCTGCATCCTAGTTTTTAGCAGAAAGTATTTGCATAGTTGTATGGCTCAACCTGTACAACTTTCAGAGTTTAAATCCTTTTGTAAGATACATTCACTATATCTTCTCCTTCAGAATAAACCACTCTTAGTGAAAGGAAGTTGTTTAAATTGACAAGATGTAAGTTATGTCACAGGATTTAGGGTTCTGTATCCTATTGTGCAATTGCTCAGTACTGGATGGTTTTTGCACTGCGGGCAATATGGCAGGGCTTATTTATTCTGGAGAACTACTGTGTCTCCAAATTTCATTCTCTTCGGCAGAACTACTGAAAACTAGCTGTTCCGGTTTTCTAGTGGAAAACCAAAAATCTGTAACTGGTATCTAAAGCATGTTGCGTTGGGCCCAAATAGTTTGGATCAAATTGGAATCCTATCCAAATCAGATGGCAAAGTGAATCAGAGACTAGAGCTTTTGCACAGCTCCAGTTAATATGGCAAACATTAATCAAAAGTTACTTAGTAAAAAGAGGTACTTTAACATTTACCTGAGTAATACCTGAGTTTCTTGTGACTCTGCATTACACTTGAGCTTTCAAGTTATTCAGAATACAAATTTGCCCTTGTGTACTCCATCAGTTGACAGAAGCAAGCTAAACCTGCTGCGTTGTTGCATTTACCCATTCTTCTCCTTTAAAGAAGAAAACAACCCTTGTAGTGTTCAGGAAAATACCACTTGCAGTTCTCTCAGACAACTTGAAAGGCTAACAACACCCCTGGGAAGTTATCATCTCCCTTCTCATTGTCAAAATTACCCATTTCCATTCTGTGCACCATGGATTTCCAGGACCAGCTAGCAAAATCAACAACTTGAATCTGAAAAAAAAATCTAAGCTATAAAATACCACATGTTGTTCAGAGCTGGATCTAGGCATAGGCAGGGCTGTCTCATTATTCCATGTGTTTATTTCCTCTTTATATTCGAAGTTTACATTACTTTTTCTTTTGAAAAAAAAAATACAGTCTTTTTGTTCTCCATCTATTCCTCTTTTCCAGTTCATCTCCCACTTCCAGTTCATCTTCTATATCTTTAGTTAATAAGATATTAAAATGCACATTGCTCATAGAAGGGGACCATACGTTCTTTTGTATAAATGTTCTCAACCTCTCTTTATCTTGGCTATATTTCCCTCTTCAAGCTTCACCATTCTTTAAAATAAAAACCTCCGATTTACAGATATAAATAACAACTAAGAATTTTTATTTGCCTATCTGCAGAAAGTTCTATTTACCCACAGGTGAAGAACTGTATGTGAAGATTTGAAAAAGCAGGGAGAAGTTACTGTTTTTCATCATCATCTTTAGAGGATGAAGTGAAGTGGAGGAGAAATTACACTGTTCTCACTGGACTTTGTGTCATTATGACCAGCTGAGAGTACTTTGGGGTAGATTGCCTGACAAAATAAGCTACAAACCAGGGTAGCAAAGGAATCTTTTACCACTTCAGGTAACAGTGGTGATAAGACCCACATATAATACTATAGATGGAAACATGGGAATCTACATCTGGAGAGGAAGCATCATCTACAGGATCATGCTGGTGATGCTGTTGCTACTTGTTCTGCTGTTTCGTATTATATGCAAAACACATTCTGTTAATTGCTTCATGTGTGATGATCCGTTCCCTATTCCTCATGAATTTTACCAGCCAGGTGACCTTGAAATTGGTGGAATTGTTTCTCTGATGGCCACCTTCTATGATGAAGTACTTTTTGAGAAACGTCCTGCACAGATGTTTATTGATAGACATGTGTAAGGAATAATTTCTTCTTGTTCTCTCCCCTGCCTACCAGTTCATATAACACTACATTTAGACCATAACAGAGAGTAGACAATATAATACCTGTGTGTTTAAGTTACAGTCCATTTGTAAGGTAGTCTGAGAAAAATTTCAGTCTTGCAAGATTTTAGTTTATGATTTGGGCTCTTTATGTCATAGAGTTTTTGATTACCATGTTCTATTCCTACTGTTGCCATTTTTCAGATTCATTCCCACCTTACACATGGGCAAACTCAGCTATACTGCTGAAATTTCAAGCAGATTTGAGAATGACCCACAATCAAATATGACTCCTGAATGAGAGCCCATGCATAATGTTTGCATTTGCAATATAATTATGTCCTTCTAGATGTGCACACATACAGGCACTGCACATTAATCTGGGGTACTGTTTTCAAATGTAATTGAGTCTGTGGTAGTTTATAAGGCTCTACTTCTCACTTCCAATAACTTCTTTTGTTTTACCTCCTGCTCTTCAAGTATAGCAATGTATCTCTCTGATTTATGACAGCCAGAATGGTAAAGTGTTCTGAGTGTTGGACTATAACACTGGAAAGCAGGGTTCAATTCCCCACTCAGCCACGGGTGACCTTGGGTGTGTCACACACTCTCAGCCTCTAGAAAATCCCATGATACGTTTGCCTTAGAGTCAAAATAAGTTGGAAATGACATGAAAGCACTTCAACAACCATAAATCTCTCTGATCCTATAGCCAGAATTCTGTAGGTGACATAAATGGATGTGACCGCCTCTTCTGCCAGTGTATGTTTTTTTTTTCAGTTTTTGTAGAAAGAACTCCACAGTATGGCAACCCCTGTGCAAGAACCTGTTATGCAGAAACTCAATTTGATGGCACCAAGACACAGCCAAACAGTAGCCAGGGAATGAAGGTTTCCAGGCAACTTGCACTTGCAATTTTGCAGCTGGAAACAGAAAAGAACCATTACCTCAGCTCTTCCTGTAGCCTGATAGGGCCTGGGAACTCCTTGCTTCCCACAACCCACACCACTGATTGGCTATGAGGATATTTTCTGGCTCTTTCAAGATGCGCTGCACAGGAATGGAAGGGAAAACCCAACGGAAAGTAACCTGGTAGACAGTTACACTATACCAGTGTGAAAATGATTTTCATTTATCAGAAATCAAGAACTTAAAATAAGGGTTATGAGCAAATTATAAGCAGGTCACAATAGCTACTCTTGCTGAAAGGAACTTTGAAAGAACCTGCAGCTACTGGCTTGTCCTAGGTAAGTCTTAAAAAGGAAATGCACTTTCCATGAATTCTCATCTATGAAGGTCTGTGGTTAAGTTGCTTGTGAAAAATTCTACTCTAGTGGTGAGTCCCATGTAAAGTAAACCCACCAAATCTGTTCTTGAATGGTAAGTCAACACATTGAAAAATTGCTTTGATTTCATCTGTCTCTTCTACTGGAAATGACAACAGAATTCAAGCCTATAATTTTTGTCTTACTGGAGTGTGTTTAGAGGGAAAAGGTAGAAATCACATCTTGCCAATAATCGTGTTTCTTCTCATTTCTACACTGCTCTTAGAATTCCTCAGTATTCCTTTACTGTGTTTTCTTCAGTGATTTTAATCTAGATTTCAATCTTGAAAGCATGCAGTCTATTAAAGATGAGAAGTACAAACACATTTAGGGGGTGGTGGCACTATCAGCGATAGTAGTCGTGGTGTTGATGTTCTTGTTGCTTGGTTGAACTGCCTACAACTCTTTTCACAGTATAGCAGTTAAGAACTACCAGAATGTCTTGGCCTTCACATTTGCTATCAAAGAGATCAATGAGACCCCCAACATCTTATCAAATCTCTCTTTGGGGTTCCACATTATCAACAGCTGCCTCTCACCAAGGATAATCTACATAGCCATCTTCAGCCTGCTTTATACACATCATAGGTTCATCCCCAACTTCAACTGTTACAACGAGAACAATGCCATAGCTCTCATTGGAGGAAGAATGTCTGAAATCTCTGCCAATGTGGCCATCCTATCAGCAAACTACAAGACTCCACAGGTAAGCCATATGCACAGAAGATTCACAAATCCTCCCATCATCTTCCTTTTCGTAAAGCATTTGATAGTGTTCTCTGCTATATTTTGTTTAGGAATCTGGCTGTGTGATAATACAACAAGGTGGATTCAGAGCTTCTCAGAAATTTGTATCCAAATAATGTCTGAATTACTTCTTGTGAAAATGAGTTTGGAGGTGAGATTACAACATAACACACAGATGTGTTCTTCTGGAAATGTTTATCAATTAAGCAAATGAAGTGGTAGAAAGAATTTTTGTGAAACTTACAGATGACATAAAATTGGAAGAAGCGGACACAGCTAACACAAGGGAAGAGAGGAGTAAAAATTAAAACAGTCAAGAAATAATAGAAAGCTAAACTAGAACTAACACAACACAAATACTCAATGTTTCACATTTAGACCAAACACAGAATTATTAATGAATGAATGAATGAATGAACGAATGAATGAATGAATGAATGAGTCACAGATGGGTGGTATGAGTAATTCCAAATCCCACCCACAGTTCATAAGTAAAAACTGAAGTAAGCATGCTATTTCATTTCATACTGTTTAGACCAGATGCTAGCTGATGCACATTAAATCTGTGGGAACAGTCTCAGAGGAGGCAATGAAGACACTCAGGATGATGAACTGTTGTGAAAGGTTGAAGGAAAAGTTTCAAGGTTTTCCTGAAAAGAAGAGGACACTGAAGAATGATAAACACAGTTTGTTTCAAATATTCTAATGACAATCACATAAATTATGGCAAAGACATCTTTTCTTTTCCCCCAGAAAGGAAGATCACATATTGGTTGATATTTTGGATAAATTTCTTAATGGAAACACAGTTCATGAGTGGAAATTATTACTGAGGGTGATAGTGTTACAGGCCAGACTATTTCAGTTGGCAACTTCTCCGCTTGCTTATACAACACAAAAAAAAGGGACAAATAAACTGGTGCTATCTATAGACTGTAGAATAGAGCATAAGATCTGTGACATTTTCGGCCTACTTTCTGTATTGTAGCAAAAGAAAGAAAGAAAGAAAGAAAGAAAGAAAGAAAGAAAGAAAGAAAGAAAGAAAGAAAGAAGCTTGTTTAGGTTTCAGTCTTGAAAGATTGCTATATGTTCTACTCAGAAATGTGATCAAAGAAACAGGGGTTGACAGGAGTTAATCCCATGAATTTGTGCATTAAATAACACCTGATGACAGCTAGTGGACAGATTACTAAAAGCACAGTGAGCACTAGATAAAGACCTCTAGTGCACCAGATATAAAGGTGTGTCTAAGGCTTCCGGTTGGATGGGCAATGCCAACCAACCACAATGATATGTGGACATCAAAAGAGATTAAAAGAGATGTCAGGGCCCATAAACCAGGCTGCAGAAAAAGAAGGCAATAATGTAACCTTCCAGATATGCTGTCCCTTATAGCTCTGACATGCTGCCAATATCAATTTATATTGGTAAGATGGACATCTAGGACATCTAACAGTGGATACAAGCTTGAGTTACAATGTAAGACTGAGTTACAATGTAAGGCTAAGTTACAATATAAGTTACAATATAAGACTGCTACTGTGAGCTGCAAACTCTGGTGACCAGATAGAACCCAGAATTAGCTGACAAGTGACAAGGACCCTCATTCCTTCAATCTAAGTGACGGAGTCACATCTGTTTCAATGCTAAGTCCTTCAAGCACAGGCTGAGTGCTAGTTTCTTTGGGATCTCTAATTCAAGATTTCCTGTATTGGTTGGATAAGATGGCCTATAAGACATTCTACAACCCTACTATAATTTAATATTCCACTGTAATCCATCTGATAAAAAAATGTCTTATATTTCAGCTCACATATGGATCATTTTTGAAAGAACCGGATAATAAAATTTATTTCCCATATTTGTACCAAATGGCACCAGATGAAGTCCAAGAGTACCGAGGAACTGTGCAATTATTTCAGCATTTTGCATGGACATGGATTGGACTTTTCGCTATGAATGGTGAAAAAGGAGATAAATTTTTACGGACAGTGATACCAGAGCTTTCACAGAATGGTATCTGTGATGCTTTCACACTTAGAATACCATATAATAATTATTTAGATGTTTTAAGAGAATTAGTTTTAAAACAGTTGGAAAGCTACATTGCTGTTGAGAGTAAAACCAATGTAATTTTTGCGTATGGAGAACCTCCATTCTTTCAGACTTTAGAAGTGATACTGCTTTCAGCATCATTCTTATCAGTTTCACTTCTACCTAAAGTGTGGATTGTTACATCCCACTGGGATTTTGCATCTCTGCCTTTTGGGATTTTGGATCTGCAAACTTTCCATGGTTCTATCTCTTTCACTCCTCACTTCAATCAGCCATTACGATTCCAGGAATTCATTCAGATAGTAAGACCTTCCTGGTCCAAAGGAGATGGTTTCATCCAGGACTTCTGGCAACAAGCATTCTGCTGTTCATTAAAAGGGGGTAACGAATATGGGAAGCTCTGCAGTGGTAATGAAAAACTGGAAACCCTTCCTGTCACTTTGTTTGAAATGAGTATGAGTGGTCACAGTTACAATGTCTATAATGCTGTGTATGCTGTGGCACATGCTCTGAATGCCATAGTTGAATCCAGCTCCAAACACAGTAGATGGATAAGAGGAGTAAAACTGGAATTCATGAATGTGCAACCATGGCAGGTAATTATAACTGAGCATTTGCATTTTTATTTTTATTTCAAAGAGAGGCTAGCACAGACCAAATGACACCAATAAGATTTAAGTACTGTATTTCTTGGTGTATAAGACTCACTTTGTTTCCCAAAAAATACTGTTTGAAAATGGGGTGCATCTTATACGCCAATGTGTCTTATACTCCATCAAACAGTATTTGTCACTGTATAAATGGGGTGCGTCTTATACACAGGTGCGTCTTATACTCTGGTAAATATGGTAAATCATTAATAATTTAGTCCCATTGATTCCGATAAGACTCCATGAAGTACAGCTAAGTCTAAGTACAACCTGCTATAAAGGAGTGAACTTTTGTAACTATGATTCATAATCAGCTGCACATGTGTAGTATTTAAGTGGAAGAAAATCAGAGTTAAAATATACAGGACATACATTATCCAAAAGAAGGCAGAACAGTCTTCTTTACTGCCCTGGATGTGGAAAGCTCTCTGCTGGGAGACCCAGTTGGTGCTGGTGCTATGAAGTGGGGATGGGAAAAAAAAACCTTAAAATATTGAGTAATGGTTGAAAAACATGTTTTTTAAAGTGTCAAGAAAACATAACAAGTATAATCCTGGACTGATGAGAATCTTCACAGTTCAGGACTCATTCTGCGCAAAAGTTTGCACATGGTAATTTTGTGCAGAAAACAGTATTTTCTGTACAGAAACAGCATTTTCTGCATGGAAAAATAATACTTCAGGATGCAGGAATGTTGTATTCCTCACAGAAAAATATCTGTAATTGGGAACTTGTTCTGTATAAAATCTGCACATGTTTGATTTACATAGAAAACAGCATTTTCTACACAGAAATTAATATTTCTGCATGGAAATATTATTTTCCATGCAGAAAATGCTGTTTTCTGTGCAAAGCACCCACGTGTGAACTTTGTCCAAAACAAATCCCCAATTACAGCTTTTTTTTTTTCTTACACAGAAATCAACATTTTAACCACAGGAATTAATTTTTCTTAGCTGAAATATTATTTTCCCACACAGAAGATGCTGTTTTCTGTGCAAAATAACTATGTTTTGGTTGCAGATAAATCCAAAATTGCAAACTGCATGGTTTTTTTAAGACTTTCTCAAAGCACAAAGAAAATTGCAGAAATGACTTGTTGCTACCTTCAATAAGAAAGTTAATGAATAATTACACCCCTACTAGGACATTAGTACCTGACTGTCCACCAAAGCTTTTGAAATGCTATTATTGTACCTTCTAAAGCATTGTTTTACACTGTTTTAATTCTTCTAAGTTATCACATGTTTCCCATTCTGAGAACTTCAGCTATATTTTAATTGATAAATATTACTCATGTTGGCTGAAGTAGGACTTTTTCAAGTTTGCAGTACTCATTTTAAGACCTGACTTGGTTCATTTTCTTTTTCCATCTAGGTCCATCACTTCCTAAGGAACATCATATTCAATAACAGCGCAGGAGACACTGTACACTTTGACGAAAATGTACAAATAGTTGCAGGGCTTGATATTACAAACTTTTTGGTGTTCCCAAATGCTTCAATGGTTAGAGTAAAAGTTGGAAGATGGGATCTCCAAGCTCCTCCAGGCCAAGAGTTAACCATTAATGATGACCAAATTGTATGGCATACACATTTTAATCAGGTGAACCATAGCTACAGAAGTCTGAATAACTCAAAAAGGAACATTTATTTGGGTGCAGGTCATTCTTCCGCCTGCTTCTCACGTTTTTCAGGGTAGCATTGTTTCTACCTTGAAATCTTTGTCTCTTCCACTCTCTGAAAATATGCAATATACTAAAAGACATCAAACCTGTCTGTTTCACATTTATTGTTGTGAAGAATTGATAGATTTTTTTATTATTATTATTATTTCAAGAATGCATTGTAGTGGAGATTAGGAGAAAGAAAGGAAAAGATTTTCTTCCTCAACTATGGCCATTTCCATACCGGGCTTCTGAAACGGTGTAGAGCGACCTCTCACTGAGGTCTTCTACACTGTAGAGTGGACTGGTGTGGACTACTTTTTGCAGTTCCACACCAGAATCCACTCAGGAGTGCCCGGCACTAGCCGCGCTGCGTGTTTTTTAAAAACCTCTTTTTCAAGGTTTTTAAAAAGCATGGAGCGTGCAGCCTCGTGCCGCTCCGTCGCCCGGCTCCAAAGTGGATTTGCAGGCACGCGCAAGTGTGTGCCTGCAGATCTGCCGGGGGCGGGCTTCTGGCTGGCGAGCTTCTCCGGTTGGTGGAGAGCCTCCACCAACTGGAAGCTGCCATCTGGGACGCCGGAGGACTGTGGAGCAGCGAGCTCGCGCTGCTCCGCGTGGCGACGGACTTACCCGGCTGCGAGTAAGCTCCATTTTAGCATGTTTTCACACGTCCCCCCCCACACACATGTGGAAAGGGCCAATGTTATTTGCTGGTTTCTATCTTATTTAAGTAGTCCTGTGGATTTACCACAGTGGATTGTGTCTGTTTTGCTTTATCTGAGTATTTGCTAAGTCTCTCCTGTTCATTCTGCAGGATCAGGTTTTGTACCCTAAAATGTTACCCTCAGTATGTCACATATTACTTAGTTTTAATAGTTTGTAAATTATCATTTCATCCAAGTTTTGATTCTGCTAAGAAGGCATAGGAGACCTTATTATTACATAAATTCATTTCTGGTGGGGAAATCTCAGTTGAGGTCTGATCTCCAATCAGTTCACATCTTTTGAGCACAAGACTAGCAATGCAGTTTCAAAGATCATTCTTATGGCTGAATATACTAATGTATTAATCAGGCCAATATACCCATGGAGGAAAAAATCAAAATGAAAATCAAATGGGGGGGGGATCAAAATCTGATCCCAGAGATGTCTCTTCTTATAGGCTTTGTCTTGGCATCTTCAAATCCTTCAATACTTGTTGTCATGTGCCTTCAAGTTGTTTCCAACTTATGGTGACCCTAAGGTGAACCTATCATGAGTTTTTCTGGGGGCTGAGAGTGTGTGATGCACTAAAAGTCACCCATTGAGTTTCCATGGCTGAGAAGGGAATTGAATCTTGGCCTTCAGGGTCATAGTCCAATTCTCAAACCACTACTCCAGACTGCTCTCCCTTCAATACTAGTGGTCATGGTCATGTAAAATATGCTGCATTTAGATAATATTAATTGACTGACCCTTGAGGTTATAACATAACTAAGAACACCAGAGTCATAAGTCTAATGAGAAATACACCCTATTTGGATATCAATTTGAGCTGAAATGTTTCCGATTCTTTTTTAATCTTTACCTGACTGAAGACAGTTATCCTTCAATCTCTGCACTTTCCAAATTTTCCATAGGGTTCTATCATTTAAAAGATTGCATACAGTAGGAAAAAGAATTGCCCACAGAAATCCACTTTATTACAGCAAATGTGGTAAAAATGGATTATATTGAGGGAATCAATGAGGAAAATTAATTGGGGAAAAAAGTGTGTTGGGCACAATTGTATAGCAAAACAGGTGGACATGGTCTTCAAATTTCAGCACAGATAATAACATTTTGTAGTTGTCAAGTATATCTGATAACTTTATTTATTGAAACTACAGTTGGAAGTTCTATAAACTGACACCAAGAATTTTCACAAAGGGAAGATATGGAGTATACCCTCAACGTTTCTTCACCAGTTCTGTAATTTGCCCCAGTCCAAAATGAGCATGCTTATTCAATTCAGTACAGTTCATTTCTGAAAATTATCTCTGGAGAGAAGGAAACAGATTCTATCAGAGCAGCGGGTTTCTCCATCATCCTTACACACACCTACACAGACACAGACACAGACACAGACACAAAACCCAAGACTGGACTGAAGTATCTGGCAGAATGGCCAATATGGACATTTTTATCAGCATGTGTGATCTCAGGCTGGCAAAATAATGCCATCTCACGGATCCATACAGAAGTCTTGAAGCTGGGTTCAACGATTGCTGGTTGAAAAGGACTTAGCGCAAGAGGGATTTTTGTCCTATCTGAGCAAAAATATTTGCCAAAAACGGATGTTGTAAGTGTTTGTAAAGCTTATCACATATTTTGGAAGACCCCGAAGTTCCCTTCCAAAACCAGCTCAGGAGAAATTTGCTGGTATCTCTACTGTGGCAAAAGAATACTCTTTGAAGACCAATCATACCCATGACACACTTTCTTTTTGGTAACCCACCTCTCTCTGAAGGAAACTATACATTAGTAACATATTTATAGATTGAAAAATGAGAAACGTTTGCACCTGACAGTGTCACTGTGATTTGTATACAGGCACAGACAGATTTAAAACATTTATCTATCTATCTATCTATCTATCTATCTATCTATCTATCTATGGACAAGGTGCTACCTGTTGCTGTGTGCAATGGAAATTGCTATCCTGGGTACTACAAGAAAAAGAAGGAAGGTGAGAAGTCTTGCTGCTATGACTGTGTTGCTTGTTCAAAAGGCATGATTTCTTACTTTAAAGGTAGGAGACAATATATACATAGATATCAAGAAATTAATATTAATTTTAATATAACTCATGTATTATTTATTTATTCGTTCGTTCATTCATTCCAGAGCTTGGTAACTCACCTTTCAAAGGAAATTTGTTCCTGTTACTTATCACAATATTTGTAATAGAAACCTATTGCCATTATGCACTAAAGTATCAAAGAAGGAACTTAACTACATTGCTTGTTGTGCCACTCATTCTTTTTGCTTCGCTTTCTGTTACTTTTAGGTAGGAACCAGAGGTGTATCTGGGGTGGGGCAAGTGGGGCATGTGCCCTGGGTGCCAATACCAGGGGGCACAAAAAAGCCAAACCCCTTCCACCCTTCCACCTTGGCCTAGTCTGCTGTCACCCCTGCTGGGGTTATTCTTGGCCCAGTGCTATGGTGGTGGCAGCTGCCCTTCCATGCAGGCCTGGCCTGCCACTGCCCCCACTGGGGTCTTCCTCAGCCTAGTGTGACAGCAGCAGTGGCGGCAGCAGCAGTCTTTCCATCCAGGCCTGGCCCATCACCACCCCTGCTGGGATCATTCTGACTTGGCCCAGTGTGGCGGCAGTAGCACTTCCACCTGGGCCTGGTCCACTGCCGCTCCCACCAGGGGTCATATACTAGTTCATCATGATGACTTTTTTTTTAAAAAAAAATGGAGACCTATCAACACCAAACAATATATTCTGAGATAAACTTCCAACTGACTCTTGGACAGATATTTGACAATATCTTAAATATGTATTTAAGAAGATCTTCCTTTTTTCCAGATATGGATGCCTGTGCCCTGTGTCAGGAAGACCAGTACCCCAGTGAGGACAAAACTCAGTGCATTCCTAAGATCATAAACTTTCTTTCTCATAGGGAAACTTTAGGAATCATCTCTTCTACTTTGGCTATTTCCTTCTCGTTGATCACAGTTTTAGTGCTTAGAACATTCGTAAAGCATAAGGATACTCCTATCGTCAAGGCTAACAACCGGAGCTTTACCTACATCCTTCTTATCTCACTTTTCCTCTGTCTACTTTGCTCCTTACTGTTCATTGGAGAACCAGGAAAGGTGAACTGCCTTTTCCAACAAATGATTTTTGGCATTGTCTTCTCTGTGGCCCTTTCAAGCATTTTGGCAAAAACTGTCGTCGTGGTTCTAGCATTCATGGCTACCAAACCAGGATCCAGGATGAGGGCATACATGGGAAAAAGACTGGCAAATTTAATTGTCATTTGTGGCCCCTTTATTCAAACAGGCATCTGTATAGTCTGGCTGGTCAGTTCTCCACCATTCCCGGATATGGACATGCATTCGTCATATGTGGAAATCATACTGGAATGTAATGAGGGCTCCACTACCATGTTTTACCTGGTTTTGGGCTATTTAGGCCTCTTGGCCATTGTCAGCTTCCTTGTGGCTTTCCTAGCCAGGAAACTGCCAGACAGTTTCAATGAGGCTAAGTTTATCACTTTCAGCATGCTTGTGTTTTGCTGTGTTTGGGTGTCCTTCGTTTCAGCCTACCTGAGCACCAAAGGAAAATATATGGTGGCTGTAGAGATCTTTTCCATCTTGTCTTCCAGTGCTGGATTATTGGGTTGCATCTTTTTCCCTAAATGCTACATCATTGTAGTCAGGCCAGAGCTGAACAGCAAGGAACACCTCTTGAGAAGAAAAAAATGAAAGAATGTCAGTTTGTCTCTTTATTCTTTGTCATAGCTTACTGGAGATACAGAAGATGAGGAGAATTCTAGGATTCTAATTTTGAGCAGAATTAGAGAGGTGGAACCCACCTGAACTAGGCTTCCAGACATTAAAGAATATAGTTTATGGTAAAACCAATGTTGGTTCACTGGGAATTTAAAATAAAATAGACTCAAAAGAAACATTGTGTTTTTAATAAATTATTTTTAAACATACATTTTTAAAAGCCCACTTCTCTGGCCTGCTTCTTCTACATCATGCTGTAGCCAGACAAGGGTGGTTCAGAGATAACTTTTGTTTCCCAGATTTTATTTTAATTGCCACTGGGGAGATGCTCATCAGGTACCAGGTTATTTTCAAGTATACCATATCAGTTCAGATGAAAGGATACTTTACATTGCAATGTTTTGTTGCGCTAGGTCTCTTCCCACAGCATCTCATGCCTGGTGAAGCTGGTGGGGCATGAGATGCAAAGCCAAATATGTCACCCATCAGACACCAAAGGACACACGTAATCCATTATAGATATCTGACATGGAAATAAACTGAAGCAAATTCATTTACACCATCTCAAAATAGAATCATAGAATCATAGAAATGTAGAGTTGGAAGAGACCACACGGGCCATCCAGTCCAACCCCCTGCCATGCAGGAACACCCTTAAAGCACTCCCGAAAGATGGCCATCCAGCCTCTGCTTAAAAACCTCCAAAGAAGGAGACTCCACCACACTCTGAGACAGCATATTCCACTGCTGGACAGCCCTGACCATCAGGAAGTTCTTCCTGAGGTTCAGGTGGAATCTTCTTTCTTGCAGCTTGAATCCATTGCTTCTTGTCCTGGTCTCTGGAGCAGCAGAAACAAGCCCACTCCCTCCTCTACATGGCATCCCTTCAAAAGGGTTGCTTTTTCTCACTTTCAGCTCTCTGTTGTGCTGGGAGAAAAGCTGTGGGTTCCCCATCTCCACTGCGAGCTTTTGCTATCTTGTTCTTAAAATTATGACCTCTGATGTTGCAGAATGGTTAGCTCTGCATACAGTCTGAGTACTTGTTTCCAAGTCTGTGCTAAACCCCTAGTGTGGAAATAATGTTCATGCTGTGTTTGTTATGGAATAGTTCCAAGTATTTTATCTATCCATATGTGCTCAGATGTTTTCTGGACCAAAGTCCTAACTCTGATAACTTCCAAGCATGCATGCTATCCATACTTGCTCAAAGGGCTTCAAACAATCCACAAGTGGAATAGACCACACTTGGCTTGCTGAATCTTCAATGACTACAATTTGAATTCAAAGGTGGGCAATTGCAATGGGTCCAGCATCGAATTTTCTGCCCCAGGACCCACTAGGGGCCATATACACTGCCCAAGTCAAAACCAAGAATTGCAGTGTTGAGATGTCTAATTCTGGTTTTGAAAAATGTATTTTTAAAATGTTGAACAGTGTTTATGTCTGTGTGGGATGGACTTGCCAGTCCATGGAGAATGGCAGTCCAGTTATCCCTTTTTCCAGGAATGGACATTATTGGTGCACCAGTAAAAAAAAATGCACATACACACAAATAATATACTATATTAAGACATTGTCTGCTCCAGAGGAGTCCTGTCTCTGCCTTTGAGAACTGAGAATCAGAAGAAGCAGAGGGAAACAAAGGGAAATAGTATGAAAGGGAGAATAATACATGAATGTATAAATACCAGTGTTAGCACATCATGTGAGTCAGCTTGTTTGGATCCTTGCCTACCCACTGGTGTTGGGCCATGGTACTTTCAGTCAGGCAAAAGTGTAGGGAAAGTATTCTACTTGGGAAACTTGTGGATGGACTGTCAGTCACACAACTGAGCTACAGAAGTCCTGAAGATGGAGGCCCATAAACTCCTGTTCATAATCCTGAGCGCTGACCCTTCCCTCCACCATCACACATACAGTACATAGTTTATAGGGGGGGGCGGTATTTTGATGATCTAAAAGCTATATTATTCCATAAGTAGATATTGTTAAAAGTGACATTAGACTGTTAATAACCATAACTGAAGAAAAGATCAGTTGGAAGTGATCCATTGAAGGAACCACACAAATTTCCCAGACTATGGTTCCACATATTAACCTAGATCTTCATGTTATGCTAAAAATGAGTGATCTTTGAATATAAGTCATGCTCTGGACAAATGCTAGCATTAGACCTACTGAACTATTTACTTCTTTTTGCCCTCAGAGAAAAAAACAACACTTGCTGCATTCAGTGAAAGACCTTTGAGCTTTGTCATGTATGATGCAACTTCAGAGGCTAAAAACACCTAGGGAGAGGTATAATCATCTCCCCTGCTATTAGTCAGATGACTGGTTTCCATCTTTTTATACAACCAGTTTCCAAATGCTTGAACAATCACATTTGAAAGATGATATAAAGTTCTACATGTTGTTTACCTAGCCTAGAATTCTGTCATTAATTTTGTATGTTAAATTTCCCTGTTACTTTTTCAGATTTGTTTCCATCATCTGTTTTTGTCTGGACTTTTAATTTTTAAATATTATACTGGCAATACCTTGTTTATCACCTCATTTCCCTGCTAATCTCCCAATTACTAGTATCTTACTCTTAATCCATGGAGTTTAGTACTGAACAGAATTTCATTCTCTCTCTCTCTCTGCCTCACAAACACATGTACACATACAGTGTCACTGTAGTATAAAGTACCCTACATGTTTTTTTAATGTCTTGTGTCAGCCTTCCTATTGATTCTTACCTTGCCTCATCCATCATTGCAGTCTGTTTGTGAGACTATAGCAGCTTAATTTGACAATGGAAACATGGGTAACCAGTCATCAGAAAAGAAGTTTTGCCAATAGGATTGAGGTGTTGCTGCTACTGCTTCAACTGCCATGTCGTACTGTAGGCAAGAGATATGCTATGAATTGCACCATATATGGTGATCCCCTCCCTATTTTTCATGAATTCTACCAGCCTGGAGATCTTATCATTGGTGTGATTGTTTCTCAGGTCTTCTTCCTCTATAACAATATCTCTTTTATGGAGGTTCCCCAGCCTGAACAGATATTAATCAATGAACCTATGTAAAGTATAATTTCCTTCCTTCCTTCCTTCCTTGCCTCTCTTTAGCAACAACTGGTTTACTTTACACTGTGAGAAAAGTAGCATTCTCTGTTCCAACTATATTTGGTTGTTAATTCCTCCCTTTCCCATCAACCTTCTGTACTGTGTTGCTGGATACAAATCATAGACTGTCTCACCGTGTAGAATGCATGTTGTGCATTTCGGGGGGGGGGGGTCTGCAGAATAGCCACATGGTGGATTATTTCTTTGTTTGCTACATCACCTCTTGTTTCCTTTTATCCTCTCTGTTCATCTCTGTTTCCTTTCAACCACTTCCATTCCTCTAAATTTTTAATTGTCTCAGTACACATTTGTCTTTCTGCATTTGTCTACTACACCTGCAGTATTGTTTTCACCTGTAAGTTAAGTTAAGAAAAGAGATTCCACTTGAACCTCAGAAAGAACTTCCTGGTGGTCAGAGCTGTCTGGCAGTGGAAAATGCTGTCTCTAAGTGTGGTGGAGTCACCTTCTTTGGAGGTTTTTAAGCAGAGTGGCCATCTGTTGGAGGTGCTTTGATGAGTGTTCCTGTATGGCAGGAGGTTGGACTGGATGGCCCATGTGGTCTCTTCCAACTCTGTGATTCTATGATTCTATAAGTTACAAAAACTTGTAATGCTCCAATTTGTGCTTCTCTGTGCAACAATTTCCATCACTTCTTCTCATATTAGATGATCTTCAGTTGCATGGATGTGTCTCCATTACTACTTGCTTGAAACAACCTCATGTCATTGTACCTTTCTTTCTTTTCATTGCCCTCAAATACATGCAGTCAACCATTTATTAAGAACCAGAAAAATCATGAAGTGTTCTGAATATTCAGGATTTTGTGAAAGGTATACTTTCATTTGTCTTTCTTACTTTACAGTCTATATTCTCACTATGGGTTTAAGCTCACCATAAACGGGCAGTGATAAATTAAAATGAATGCATATCAATGTTATCACTGCTGTAACTTCTTTAAAAAGATGTAACTTCTCTTGCAGTTCAGTGCCTAAGAATTACCAGCGCATCATGGCTTTGGCATTTGCTGTCAAAGAGATAAATGAAAATCCCAAAATACTACCAAATGTCTCTATGGTATTTCATATCCTCAATAGCTACTACACAGCAACGATGACCTATAAGGCTACCTTGAGCCTGCTTTCCGCACAACGTAGGTTTGTCCCCAACTTCAAGTGTCACAGCCAGAGAAATCTCGTAGCTCTCATTGGAGGATGTATCTCTGAAATCTCTGCCAGTGTGTCTATTCTTTCAGCAATCTACAAGACTCCACAGGTGAGCTGTAGGTTTGGGGATTCCTAACCACAGAATACAGTTGTCATTTCAGAAATGCACTGGATAAAATCGTCTGTTATGTCCCCTCCCCCCCAAAAAAAATGGTTAAAAATGGTGTAGGTGATAGTACATCAAGCCGTTGCCAGCTATTTAGAAAACAGTACTCAAGGGGTTTGTGTAATGGGCCCATTCATGTGTTTATCAATGACTTATATGAAGAGATGGAGGAAATCTCTATCAATGCATCAAGGTGCAGGAAAACTGGGTGGGATATGTAGCACCTCAGAAGAGAATAATAAAATTCAAAATGGTGTTGAGAAAGTAACAGATACAATGGAGAAATTTCTTATGCAATGAAATCTGTTAGTGAGGGGTGGTTCTTGTTCACTATTATCTTTTCAAACAGATGTCAGGCAACACTTTTGGGGAGGAGATCTTTAATTCTGTATTGCTTCCTTCCCATTTGCACAAGTTAGCCTAATTATATTATTTAACATTCTCCTACAGTTTGCCTGGAAAATCCTTATCACTTTCTTTCAGCTCACTTATGGATCATTTTCACCAGCTCAACCTCCCAAAGCCCTATATCCATTTATATACCAGTTGGTCCCAAATGAAGGACACCAGTATATTGGTGCTGTCCTGTTATTTCAGCATTTCAGATGGACATGGGTTGGGCCGGTTGCTGTGGCCGATGGTAAAGGGGACAGATTTTTGCAGACGTTTGTACCGTTGCTTTCCCAGAATGGCATCTGCTATGCCTTTATAATCAGATTACCAAAAGCAGATTATCTAGAGGAAATGATAGATTTGATCTTACTTCAGTTGGACAGCTATAATGTTATAACTGAGAATAAAGCCAATATACTGTTTGTATATGGAGAACACCCATCTTTTTATATTTTGAGAACATTACTGGATGCAACACCCTTATTGGGACTGCCACCTCTGGGTAAAGTATGGGTTACTACATCCCACTGGGATTTTGCATCACCCTCTGTTCAAAAGATCTGGGAGATTGATTTTTTCCATGGTTCCATATCCTTCACTGTGCACTCTAATCAGCCATTAGGTTTCTATGAGTTTATTCAAACGATAAGACCTTCCTGGACCAAAAGAGATGGTTTCATTCAGGACTTCTGGGAACAGGCATTTGGTTGTTCATTAAACATGAATAATAGACCAGGAGATGAGAAACCCTGCACTGAGGAAGAGAAGCTGCAGAGCCTTCCTGGAACTTTGTTTGAAATGAACATGACTGGCCACAGCTACAGTATCTACAATGCTGTCTATGCTGTGGCATATGCTTTGCATGCCTTATTTGAATCCAGATCTAAACAGAGGATATCAACGCAAGGAGGGAGAGTGGCATTTGAGGACATGCAAACAACGCAGGTAATTACCCCTCCCATTTTTTTTCCAAAAGCTGATTCTCAACCAGAGAAACTAGTGTTGTCATGAAAACCTCATATGTGATGTTCAAAGATCCTTAACTGCCTTTTCATTAGTATGATGGAACTCACTAACATGAATATTGGTTTATTGCTTCTGTTTAACTTCTGGTTTATTAACTTCTGTATTAAACTTGTTGCTGAAACAGCAGTTAGATTGAGGGCATTTGCTACATCAATAATAGCCTCGCTTATGAACATTGTTCAAGGACATCATGATTATGATAGTTACATCCTGCTCTGGTCATGTAGACACTGGACAGTAGAGATAGATAAGTAACACTGAGTCACTTATGAGTGAAAATTTAACTTTGCCCATGTGTGCTTTATTCTGTTACTGCAGTCAAGAAAAATGGTATAAATATTTGAAACCAGAGAAATAAAGTCATCCTTCTGGATCACTACTGCTAGTAGGCTTGATTGAACACAGCTCTGATTACCAGCAGGATCCTTTGGCCAGAGGCATATCTAGCATAAACAGCGCCTAAAGCAAGCATGGAAGTTGCACCCTCATCTCTGGGACCAGGGCCACTTCCTTTTCCTCCTCCTCCTCTAAAGCTTCTGACATGGCATCTTTGTGCACCTCTGGCACTGGTGCCCACAGCACATACCCTACTTCCCCACCCTAGATACACCTCTGCCTTTGACCAAAGAAAACTCTTGCAGTGTTTAATTGCTTTCTATTTTATTTTATACTTTGTATTTGTATTCTGTGTTTTTGCCTCACTTTCCATCCGGTTTCTGTGCTCATCCCAGCTCCCTGTCCAACTTCTTGAATACAGTGGGTCAGAGATTTCACACCTACTCACACTAGTAACTATGATGACTGGGTAATTCAGGTAGCTGAAGGCAAAAAGTTGCTATGTTCTGATCAGTTTATGACTGAGATAAAAACAGAACTATGATTTTGTTTTAAACAATCCCACCTCACAATCCATTTGGCTTACTGGCACCACCTACAGTATGATTAGAGTATACAAAGCATTGATTTAATTGGGTTTCACCCAAGCGCAATTCAGAATTAGTTGATTTTCAATTACAAAATTCTCAAAATGGGCTGGCATTGGTTCTGATATCCAGTCATGTTAAGGGTAGACGTGATCTAGCAAGCTCTGTTAGATTGTGTACCCCAGAAGCATTGTGCCTGAGAGAGAGGGATCTCTTTGTCAAACTAGTGGACTCTGCAACACATGGGGAATATGAAGATTCTATTATCAGGAGTCATCTAAGGGCTGGCAAGACATTGCAGTCTGTTGTGAAATGGTTAGCCAGTAGAATGACTGATGTGCTGCAGTCTGATGCACAGCAGGCACTGCCATGCATTGGGGTACTCCACAATACGCCTCCGGACACTGGCTATGAAGTGCCAGAGGAGAACAGGAATGCTTGATTAGCATGAGAAGTTCCCAGTGAACATTGGAGCACTCTTGCTGGTGACCAGGTGCTCCTTTTCACAATTCATTAACAGGGTGTTTTGTTTGGTTGCTTGGTTTGGTTTGGTTTTTTGCATTTCTGCAACCTAACTACAGAGTGGTAAACTTACAAAACAGAGACCATGATGTAGAATCGCAGTCATTATCTTTCAACTCCTTGGCAGCAGGAACTCAGCTGGTGAGTGAATGAGGATTAAAGCATTACTTTTCATAATCCATGACCCAGATTTGCTTATGATAGCACTTTCTGAAATTCCTTCTAGAAATTTCAAGACCCAGTTGCTGTGTTCTTCATATCTTCTAGGTCCATTACTTCCTAAGTCGCACCTTATTCAATAACAGTGCTGGAGAGACTGTGTACTTTGATGGCGATGGAGAACTAGTTGCAGGGTTTGATGTTGTAAATTGGTTGATGATGCCCAATGCCTCACTTGTTTGAATCAAAGTTGGAAGACTGGATTCTCAGGCTCCTCTGGGCCAAGAATTAACTATTAATGGTGACCAAATTGTTTGGCATAGCAGTTTCAATCAGGTTAGCCTCAGCTCCAGATGCTTGAATATAATTATTTGTATTCATGTATTTGTTACATTTGCTAACCTTTCATTCAAGAACCTAAGGCTGCACACATGTACTGTTTCCCTAGGAGATACAGTAGGCTGAGAGACAGCAACAAAGGTAAGGTCACATAGTGAAATTTCTGACCAAAAAGCCAGCTTTCCCCAGTCCTAATCAAAATACTAAACATTGGCTCAAAAGGGAAAATATGAATTTTGTCCAACTCAGGCCATTTCCGCACGGGGTAAGTAAAACAGTGCAGTGCATCATCCACAGAGGACGTCTGCACCTTGGAGTGGACTGGGTCCAGACTACTTACTGTAGATCCGCACCTCAGTCTGCTCCAGAACGACCCCAAGTGGTCCTCCAGCATGTTTTTGAAAGACCTGATTTTTTCGGTCTTTCAAAATGCCAGTGTGCACCATTGCGTGCCTGCTCTCCGATGCAGATTCGCAGGCTCGCGCCAATGCGAGCCTGCAATCTGCGGAGGGCGGGCTTTAGGCTGGCGAGCATCAGTGGTTGGTTGAGACCCACGGCCAACCGGAAGCCACCATTTTCGACACTGGAGCAGTGCGGATCTACGACCATGCACTGCTCCTCCTCATCCTGGACCGGACCAGACTGACAGAAGATCCGGTGAGTAGCGGCAGGGAGCGATTCCCTCAAAGCGTGCAGAAAAGGCCTCATTCTTTTTTCTTCTCTTCAGGTTCTGATTTATGCAGGGCAGCCCTCTCATTTTGTTAAATCAATGTCTGACCCTCTTTTTAAAAAATGCTCTTATTACAAAATTCTTCACCTAAAGATTTCTTCAAGCTCCTCTGAGAGGGTTACAGTTGATATCTGACTTCATGATTATATTTGTGTTGGGCAGAGAAACCTTCCCGCCATACTTTTATCACTTTCTGTTTGGGATCAAATTCTTTTATATCTATAGCAGGATATTTAAGTATTTTTAAACTCTAGATTTAATTATCACACCAGAGATGGAAGTTTTCTTTAGAGAATTCTATATACTTACTACTTTTCAAAATTGGATAAGGAAACTGTGTTGCACTCAGTGGTCCTTGTACACATACCTCTGAATTCTGAATCAGTTTTGGGGGGATGGTGGAGTCTAGGTCTCATTTCAAAGCCAAATTATCATTTTGCTAGATATTAATAACTTCTGTGCACAAGATCAGCAAACTTCTGCCCGAACATAGTAGCCTATTCATGAATCAACATGCTGGTCTAATTTCTGAAAAAGATACCTCCTGCCTGACTTCTTGACAATTTTCAACCAAGAGTCTGACAACACTTGTCAATGTTAACTTTAAAAATAAAGGGGTAAGCTGAAACAGTTTCCAACATGCAGAGGAGTTTTCTAAAGCTTGCCTCACCTTGAAAAAGGCCTTCACAAGTCTATATTGTCCCCTTCTGAAACAAAGGGAGGAGACATTGGCCAATCTTCTCTAATGCCATCAATCATTCAACATCTGCAAATCATTATTGGGATATCACACATTCTTCTCAGAGATTTAATTTACCTCCATAATTCTGGACAGATGCTTCCCGTTTTTGTATGCAATAACTGTTAACCTGGCTACAGGAGGAAAAAGAAGGAGGCACTACCCATGGACTGCCAACAACATGGAATATTTTACGAGTCTAAACCAGCCAGGGTATACAGCTGCTTGGGGATGGGGCAGCATTGGCTCTCCTTGAAACTATGCTGTGTTTCTCCACATCACCAACTGTAGGGAGATATGTTATTTTGGAAAAATGTTCTGGCCAGAAATTTCACCATCTCCTCCCCAGAGGCTGTTTTGGGCCTGAGAGATGCCTTCTTTAAAACTTTCCAGAACAGGTTTTTTTCAGACTTTGTTTTTATCCTTGCTAACCATTTTCTATGATTCTGGACAGGTGCTGCCCCTTTCTGTCTGCAATAACAACTGCTATCCTGGCTACATGAGGAAAAAGAGGGAGGGGGAGATGTTTTGCTGCTATGATTGTGTTCCATGTCCACAAAGGATGGTCTCTCACCAGAAAGGTGAGAATCACAATGTACATAGATAGCAAGAAATTCCCCAAATGTAATATTTTATTTACTCATTTAACTGGAGATTGTGTACATCTTAAAAGCATATGAAATACAGACCTTCAACAATCAAATATATCTTCCTTTTTTCTTCCAGATATGGATATCTGTCTCAAATGTCCAGAAGACCAGTATCCTAACAAGGACCAAACTCAATGCATTGCCAGGATCCTAAGCTATCTGTCTTACAAAGAACCTTTCGCAATACTATTAGCTATCTTGGCTATTTCATTCTCTTTGATCACAGCTTTTGTACTTCAAATATTTACAAAGCATAAGCAAACACCTATAGTCAAGGCTAACAACTTGAATTTGACCTACCTCCTTCTCATTTCTCTTCTTCTTTGCTTCCTTTCTTCTTTGCTGTTCATTGGACAGCCTGAAAAGCTGATCTGTGTTCTCCGAGAGATGCTTTTTGGCCTTGCCTTCTCTGTAGCCCTTTCCAGCATTTTGGTAAAAACCATCACAGTGGTTCTGGCATTCCTGGCTGTCAATCCAGCATCCAAAATGAGGAGATGGGTCAAGAAAGAACTAGCAAATTCTATTGTCCTTTCATGCTCCTTTATTCAAGGGGCCATTTGTACAGTTTGGCTAAGTATATCTCCTCCATTTCCAGATATGGACATGCACTCAGTGGATGGGGAAATCATACCGAAATGCAATGAAGGTTCAACTACATTGTTTTACTCTGTTTTGGGCTATCTGGGTTTCTTGGCCACTGTCAGTTTCCTTGTGGCTTTTCTAGCCAGAAAATTGCCTGACAGTTTTAATGAAGCTAAATTCATCACTTTCAGTATGCTGGTGTTTTGCGGTGTTTGGGGGTCCTTTGTTCCAGCTTACCTCAGCACCAAGGGGAAATACATGGTGGCTGTGGAGATCTTTTCTATCTTGTCCTCCAGTGCTGGATTACTGGGTTGCATCTTCTTCCCTAAATGCTACATCATTGTACTGAGGCCTGAGTTGAACATCAGGGAGCAGCTCATTGGAATAAAAACTGGAAAAATATAATATTGTATCTTTGTAAGGAATTGGGAATGTTCTAAAAATCTGAGCATGGTTGCTTGCATATGTTAATGTCTGTTCTCTGTACATCTTGATTGACACGTAATGGCTGAACCAGCATAGCCTTTTGAAACAAATTCCCCATGGGTTGGCAGTAAGCCTTCCACAAGCCCTAGCAGCTACATAGGACCCAACAAAATTCCCCACATCTCATGTGTACTTTACATGAGGTTGCATGGAATTTGAAATTAGAAGGGATCACAGCAATCACTGCAGCTTCTATGCATATCTTGCCTCTTACCTGAAGACAGAAAACACTTTATTCACCAGGCTGTCAGTTCTTTTTGCTGACCAATCATGGAATAACAAAACCAGAAACAGAGAATTGGGTTGAAAAAAGCCAGTTTATTAAACCAAGAGCATTTTTAAACTGAGTAGAACTGGAACGGTACAAGAGTGGGGGAGTAAACTAGTGTGGGATCAGATGAGGCCAGGTGTCACTCCATGACCTCCTCCTCAGCCTTCTCCTTAGTGAATCAACTGAACCCCAAAGGCAACTGAATAAATGGTTTGCTCCCTATATCGTCATCTATTGGAAGGCAGACCCAAGGAATCCCACCCCCAGGCCACAGGACTTAAGTAAGGGCAAAGCCACTTAGGCTAGCCACAAGCGTTTGTCTCCTGCTCACCCATCCCTGGTCTTAGGACCTAAAGAAGCACTTCCAAAGCCCTCCATTCACGAAAATGATAAGAGAATGTTCACCACTGTGTTACCTTGACTTCTGGAGGTCTCTGGGGACACCCAGGTTTTGCTCCAAAGTCATAAAGGTTGGGGAAATTAGCAGAGCACTGCTTAGCAAAGCGGAAGGGCAGGGCAATGTAGTGAGACCTTTAACCCTATGTTTATGGGGTCAGACTGCATGAGAGAAACAAGGCAAGTGTCCAGTTAAAAGTATTTTATTAAGCAAAATTGGCAGAATTCACACACACACACACACACACACACACACACACACAAAGCAATCACTCACACAAGGATTACTGAGTTTGCAAGACTTAAGAGCAGGAAAAGCAGAAGGAAAGAAAGAGGCTATCCTGTACCTGGTCCTGAAGACTGTGGCTCAGGAAGAAACAGACAAAAACAAAAACAAACAGACTCAGCAGAGAACGAATACTGAGGGGAGCTCTCGACTAGCAGAACGCCAGTTGCTAGTCAAAGGTGGGAGTTCTCCAAAGAGAGCCCAGAAAGGGGACCCAATTATAGTGTAAAGCATGCTGGGGGGGCAGACCTTTTCTGGAGAAGGACAGATGTTCAAATCATGCAGATGGACCTTGATTTGCATTTCAAACCTCATCTGGGAGACATTTAGTCTCTCAAGGTGTCAAAGTTATGGCCGGCCCATTTGACGTGCGTATGTGTGCCTTTCTGAGGTTTTCCTCTTGGATACGTGACTGAGGGATAATTGGTCAGACCTTTGCCAGGGGGTTTCAGGCTTTAGACCAGATGTCTACATCGCCATCTGGTAAACCTCTGGCTCAATAAATATAGATAATAAATACTTCACTTCCCCGAGATTGGGTCTGTCAGCAGATAAATATTTCAGTCCCGCTGTCAGCAGATAGTGAATATTTCCTTTCCGTTAATAGCATGGGTTACAACTGCTTGTCATGGACAAAGGACAAGCATCTATTTAGTCCCTTCTCCCTACCCTTCTGGCCAAAAGAGCCCTCACTCCTTGTTGCAAGTTGCCCAGGAACAACCTCTTACTCTCTTTGAAAAAATGCACACCATCCATCCTGTAAAGGTTGGGTGCTGAAATACAATATTGTGATGTGGGAGGAACTGCCCAAACACCCTGTTCAGGGCATTACAGATTTCCCTATTTCCCCTTCTGTGTCTTGTATCACTCAATCAGGGATCACTCTCACCCCACCAGACTTGGCAAGGAAAAATGGCTGACCACAATTATATTTTTGCCAGCCATCTATTCTGTATGACCCAAAAGTCAGGCAGAGCCTGAAGGATAAGGGCTTTGTCCTTCAACAAACCAAGGTCATTCCTTCCCAGATGAATGACCAAAATGTGAGGAGCAGCCCCTTTGCACTCTCCAAACAATAGAGGCAACAAACCATGCCACTGAAGGCCTCTTTTCCCCAGCCACTCTGCTGTGGCCTGGTCACTCAGCCCAAGCTGACCACCAACATAGCCATTTTAAGCCTGGAATGCTCCTCAGTAAGCTGTACTGTGGCCACAGATTAGAATGCACCACCTCTCCAGATGAAACCTAAAATTTGTAAAGTAGAACAACATTAGGGAACAGAACCATACAATTCATGTATTGAGAGCTGGACATACCTTGTATAAGCATGGAATCTCCAATGTCCACACACAGACCCATGGCAAAAGGTACAGAAATTGCCCCAATTCAAAACTAATGGGCTTCAAACTTAAACTCTTGAAAGCCCAAGTGCTGTAAGACCTTAGAGGTAATAGGTCATAATTGGTATTTAGTAAGGGCCAAAACTGTGACAAAACTTTTTGTCAGTGTGACAAAATAAAATCTAGCCTACATCTCCTAAGTCTCTCAAAATTCTGTAAAGCACAAACCAGGCATAAGGCTGTCCCAGTGTTATCTTCTCCCCTGTCTTCCTCTGATCCTTCTTAGAGGTATGGATCACACTACAGCTTCTTGCCCAGAAAATGTTAGATCTCACAGCTTCAGTGTCCTACCCTATATATCCCCTCCACTACAACCAGCTCACTAATCCACAAGGTGCCAAAAAAAAAAAAAGGCAAAGACACTGCACGAAACAAAATGGTCCCATAATCAGAAGAGCAAATGGTCAATCAAATACACCCTAACCTCATAAGGACAGGTGATAATGGTCCATAGCTTTCAGATATCCTGCCCCTCTCCCAAGACATTCCCTCCAGCACTTTGTGAATCCTGAAGTCAGTCATGTTATCCCGATACTCTTGCTCCCTTGCAGCAAAGGCACTGGCCTAACCCAAATGGATTGCAAGCTAGCCTCCCACCCCACAGGTGTATGCAGAAATACAAGAAATAGACAAAAAGGATTGGTCAAATATCCCAAAGCCCCTCAGCTAACCTAAAGTGCTCAAACTTCAACCCAGCTGTCATGCCTCAAACAGACCAGGCAACAAATTAGTAGAGTCTTACTCACAGCAGGGAGAGAGAGAGGAAGGAGTCCAAACAAATCTGAATCCAAACCATGAGACCAAAATAAATCCAAGTCCAAGCCAGGATTACAAAGTTTCAGAGTATAACAATTTACAAGGGCAAACCAGAATCATTGTCAGGTAGGGAGGGGTCAAAAGAGAACCAGCATTCAGCAAACAAAATACCAACACAGGGCTGCAAGAACCAAGAAGATCAGTTGTCAACCCTGAAGACATAAGCCAGCTTTTGCCTTTTATAGTCTAATGATGTTGCCACAGATGTTCCCTCATTAAAGCCCTTTTCTTACTTAAATGAGCTGAATGCCTGAGACCTTCTTTCTGATATCATCTCTCCAACAAGATAGGAGTCTGTGTCATTTCATCTTCTGATACTTGTTCCCCCTGCTCAGGCCCCTGCTGTTGCTTGTTATTTTCCACTGGGCAAACTTCTGCCTCAGCTTCAGAATCCTCCTCCTGTCATGGTCTCCAAGGCAGGGCATGATACCAGCCTATACAGCCCATGAAAACTATCTGGTCTACAGAAGGGGCCTACTGGGTTATGAGAGGGTCTGCTAGCCTCCACAGAAGCCTAGTGGGGCCTGTTGGCCTCCACCTCCAACTACCTAGTTGCTGAGCCCTAACAAATCCTACTGTTTCTCCAATGGGTCTATAGTTGCCACAGCCTAACAGGCCTCCAAAGACCTAGCAATTGCTGTGGCCTAGTGGGGCCTACAAAGATTTATGAAGAGGCCTACTCTGAAGTGTACTAGGCCCTAAAGGGCCTACTCAGCCCAACTGGTGTGATGAAATACCTCGTGGGGTCTTCCTATGTTCCTGAAATGCCCAGTGAGAACTAAAGCCACACAACAGTGACAAGGCCTAGACCAGTCCCAGAAACCCTCCTATACCTAATAATGGAGCTAAACAATCAGTTGAGGGGGGAACAATGTCATAGCCAAGCCTAACACAAATGCAACAACAACAGCTCCAAACTTCCCAAATCCCCCCAAGCACTAACCTCCCTTAATGAGCCAGATGTCCCCAGACACCACTCTCTGTAGAACCATTTGGCTCTACAGTAACCAGCTGCCAACACAATCATCTCCCTGTTAGCCTTCTGCAAAGACTGTCATGCTACTCTGCTCTATCATGAAGCATCATCCAAAAGGAGATGAGGAGGGGTGGACAGACCGAATAAGCCCCCTAGCTCTGTCTCCAAATACCTGGCCTCATGGTACATTGCAGCTGATGTCATCAACACTGGCAAAAGCAGGTCTTCCCCAGCAGTGCCTCTCGCCGCACAGGTTTGGATCCATAATTAGCTAGGGATTTGGGGCCCATTAATCCAGATTCTCCTCATGATGGTTTCCACAGTCAGTGTATCACAAACAGTCCCAGCAAACCTCTCACCCTTGTCTGTTCCACCTCTTTTTTAACATCACAAAGGACCAGTCCCTGGTCTGAGGCTCTGGCTATAGATTCTCAGCAAATTCTCTGCTCCCAATTATTTCCCTGCCAGTAGGACAGCAAAAATGCCCTTTTCTTTGCTGTCCTTCTGCTGGCAGGGAAATAACTTTTTCACTTAGACTGTTAATGACTAACTGCTTGTGCAGAAAGGTCTTATAATGGCGTATTCATTCTGTTTTGTTTTGTTTTTAATTCTCTCTCTTATGATTTAATTTTTTTTGTACTTTTAAGGCAATGAAAGTGGATATTTTATTTAAAAATGTAAGGTTACTTTGCTGAATTATTAAGCTGAGATATTATTAGTGTTATTGATATTATTAGTGTTATTAGTTTGCTGAGACGGTTAATAAGAGTTTCACTGAAATAGTCCATATAGAAATTCTTAAGATGGGTTCATGACAAGGATCATGGGAAGGACAGGTAGAACAGGAAGAAGCCAAGAACTAAGTTGGAAGCCAGTGAGCTGTAACTGCCAAACAGCCACCTGGAAAAGTTAATGAGCCAAGGAAGTGGACAAGGCTAACTAAGGGATAGATAGTATTTTAATGAGAAACATCAAAGGATCTTGCTTTGAGATCTTGCTTCTTTAAAATTTCCAGGATAGATTTTCATCAGACTTTGTTTTTATCCTTGCTATGACTCTGGACAGGTGCTGCCCCTTTCTGTCTGCAATGACAACTGTTATCCTGGCTATAGAAGGAAAAAAAGGAGGGGAAGATATTTTGCTGCTATGACTGTG
The DNA here is from genome assembly GCA_030412105.1 of Cyclura pinguis. Classification (NCBI taxonomy): domain Eukaryota; kingdom Metazoa; phylum Chordata; class Lepidosauria; order Squamata; family Iguanidae; genus Cyclura; species Cyclura pinguis. The sequence goes on from CM059604.1 coordinate 20,496,551, forward strand.
CTTCATGTCCACAAGGTATGATCTCTCACCAGAAAGGTGAGAATCAAAACGTACATCAATCGCAAAAAATTCCCCAAATGTAATATTTTATTTACTCACTTAAGTGGAGATTGCGTACACTTTAAAAGTATACGAAATAGCAGATCTTCTGAAAAAGTCCAATAACCAAATATAACTCCTTCCTTTTTCCTTACAGACATGGATACCCGCCTCAAATGTCCAGAAGATCAATATCCTAACAAGGACCAAACTCAGTGCATTCCCAGGTTCCTAAGCTATCTCTCTTGTAAAGAACCTTTAGGAATAATATAAGCTATCTTGGCTGTTTCATGCTCTTTGATCACAACTCTAGTACTTCAAATATTTACGAAGCATAAGCAGACATCCGTAGTCAAAGCCAACAATCGAAGCTTTACCTACATCCTCCTCATATCACTTCTCTGCTTCTTTTCTTCTTTGCTGTTCATTGGACAGCCACAGAAGCTGATTTGCCTTCTCCAGCAGATGTTTTTTGCCACTGCCTTCTCTGTAGCCCTTTCCAGTATTTTGGCAAAAACCGTCACAGTGGTTCTGGCATTCATGGCTATTATTCCAGGATCCAGGATGAAGAAATGGGTCAAGAAAGAACCAGCAAATTCTATTGCCCTTTTCTGCTCCTTTATTCAAGGGGCCATTTGCATTGTTTAGCTAAGTATATCACCTCCATTTCCAGTTACGTACATGCGCTCTGTAAATGGGGTAATCATACTGAAATGCAACGAGAGCTCAGCTTCCATGTTTTACTGTGTCTTGGGCTATTTGGGTTTCTTGGCTATTGTTAGCTTCCTTATGGTTTCCTTAGCCAGAAAGTTGCCTGACAGTTTTAATGAAGTTAAATTCATCACTTTCAGCATGGTGGTGTTTTGCAGTGTTTGGGTGTCCTTTGCTCCAGCTTACCTCAGCACCAAAGGGAAATACATGGTGGCTGTGGAGATCTTTTCTGTCTTGTTCTCCAGTGCTGGATTACTGGGTTGCATCTTCTTCCCTAAATGCTACAGCATTGTACTGAGGCCTGAATTGAACATCAGGGAGCCACTCATGAAAAGAAAAAAATGAAAAAAATATAATTTTTTCTCTTCATTCGGCTACAGATATCATAAGAGATGCCGATGATAAGGGCTAAGGACAATCTTAATTTTGAATAGAACTGAAGATTTGCACAGTGTAACGAGAAACCATAGAACTGAAATGGTATAGCTCACCTTCACTGGGCCTCCATCTATAATCAGCTTTTTTGTATACTACCTATTACCACATACCTCATGTATACATCACATATCCTTAGAAGACTTTCCGCTAGCATGCAGCATCTTCTTCCATACACTCAGGCCTCCACATTTATGGGTTTGACTTCATGGATTTGATCATTTGCAAGTTTCTTCAACATCTCCCCCCTCCGACCTCAGTCACTTCTTTTCTGGTGGAACCTTCCTTCTTGGCACCTCCAAATGGTTGTTCAGCCCTTAAAAACCTGCCTCTGGTCCTCCTCTTCCTCCACCAGTCCCTGCCTGGCCAGCTAAAAATAGCTCAGAGCCTGATTTCTCATCACCACAATCCCTTTCCCAATTCCCTCACACACACACATACATGTACAAGGAAGGAGATGGTCAAGAGAGAGGAAGTACAGGGCCACCATGCCAACCCCCCCTCCTCCTCCTCCCCCTGACCTGCTTTGGACCCTGAGTGCCTGTTCTGCACCATGCCTCAGCCACCTTCCCAAAGAAATGCACACATTTTGATATTTGTAATTTTTCCATTGCATTTCCATTGCATTGGGAAAGGGTTTGTGGTTTCATGAGGGTCCTGTGTCCCTAACGGTAGTGAATGTGGAGGCCAACTATAATATGATATACTCATTGCACTTGTCTTACTTTCTATGTGGCTCTTAATAAACTAAATATGTTGACAGCATAAAGTCACTTATGTCTTCATGGAATCATGAAATTTGTGGTTCAATCTCTAGAATCTCTGACAGATACATTAGTACACTGGCAGCAGAGGTGTAGCTACAACAAGGACAAAATGGAGCATTGCCTTCTTCAATAAGTATTCTGTCCCCGCCACTGAAATCTTCATTCAGTCCCAAAACAGCTAGCATTGCAGTTACTTAAACATTCAGTAGAGCATTTAGAAATATAGACTGGAATTCATTTGGGGACTTATATCTCAGTAAGTGGTCTTATGTCTGTAGGAAATAGAACAGAGTAGTTCTGCAGGATCCATATTCAGCAAGGAACTGCTGTTACATTACTACGTAGGGGATCCAGCAAAGTGACCGTGGGACAATGCACAATGAGACTGATGCACAATGAGACACAATGCACAATGGGACTGATGAGCATCAGGACTGATGCAAAATGGGGTACCAATGCACAACAGGACCAATGTGCATTGGGACCATTATAGACCCTTTTGCAATTCACTAACAAGGTTTCTTAGCACCTCTGCTTCATAGCTAAGTGCTCATAAAGTGATATAACATAGGCCATGATAGAGAATTCTGGCCACAGCTTAGTCATCCAAAGAAATGGAGCAGACAAAGAGCTCTAAGTATAAACAGTTTTTAAATGTTTCACTCTCCACAGTGCTAGAAATTTGGGGACTGAAGGAAAAATTCATTGTGAGAAGCGTAACTATTATTAGGGAAGGCAATATCTTCATTCCCCACCATAGCTACATCCCTGAAGTCTAGCAACATGTCCTGTTTACAGATAGGTCATGTAGGTCTCTGCTCCTTCTGCTGAAACTATCTATTTGTAGCAATTGCTCCTGCACATTTTTCTGTATAGACATTCCACTTGAGCTTTTTCACAGGAGGCTAGGCAAGAGTCAACAGAAGAAATTCTCCCTATTAATGAGCAACCCAGTTCCTACTCAGACAATCAGTGGTCTATTCATGTATTCCCAGTTGCTGGTGTGAGCACACAATTACAATATCAGACAATATAATTCCGAAGTACAAGGCCATCATGCCAACCGTCCTGCTCTTCCTTCCCCTGACCTGCTTTGGACCCTGAGTGCCTGTTCCACCATGAGAATCTTTTTTCTGTGAGAACCAGAAAAAAATTTACTTGAGACTTGTTGAAACTATTTTTTTATTATTATTATATGAAATGCAGTTTTTACAGTAGCATAGATGAAAGTATAGATTTAATTGTTTGTTCTATCTTTCCTCCATAAAACTTTTCAAGGTCCCTCAGACAGTACTTCCTTCCAAAGAGGCATGAATGGGAGTTGATGTGAGAATGTGGCTGCCTATCTGAATGTGCTTCTGAAACCATTTTTTCCCATTCTGCTTTCTCTATATTCTAAACTTAAACCAATTGTTTTAAAACATGGCCCTTTCCCTCAGGAAATCTCACTCAGGTCTGCAACTTGTACGAGTAATTCCCTATTGGTGTCCAAAGTAAAAATGTGTAATTTGTTTCAGATTAAGCAAATTGATGCTGTTGTGTGCCTTCAAACCAATGCTGACTGATGGTAACCCTAAGACGAACCTATCATGAGGTTTTCTTGACAAGATTTGTTCAGAGGAGGGTTGCCTTTGGCTTCCTCTGAGGCAAAGCGAATGTGACTCACACTTGGTCATCCTCTGGTCTCCAGAATCACAGTCCAACATTCAAACCACTACATGCTGGCTCACATTACCCGGGAGTAAATCCCACTTAACTTTTGTGTCGAAACATTTAGGACTGTGCTATTCATGCTTTTAAATAGTTCAGACTATGATACATGAGGTCAAATTATTTGCCACAAATTTATGCAAAAGTATCACAGAGATTTCTTAATTTCTCTTTAACCCAGTGTCCATTATCCAAGGCTCTGTTTTTAACCAGCTTCTAAACAACCCTATAGAACCCAATATACGTTTTACTAAGGATTAGTATATTAACAGGCATCTAGAAGTAACCAAACGGACTGAAATTTTCCTTTGAAAACTTATTTTTCAAACTGAGGAATGGTTTGTGATAAGGCAAGGAGCCTGAATTCTCTGGAACAGTCAAAACCCCAGGCAGCAGCCTAAACCACTCTATCATTCACAGTCAAGTTTTATATGCTTGCCTAACACTGCAGCATAGTCCCAATAAGGCACAGCTGGTGGTCCCATTGAAAACCAAAGGAAATTAGATTTTTAAAAAGCAATGACATTAAATAAGAGATCATCTCCAATGTAAAGAGTTGAATAAATTCATTTTATTAAAGTTAGTGTGTCCATTAATTAATATTTCATTAAAAGATTCTTTTGCTGACCCACTATGGGAATAAAGAGACCAGGCACAAGAGAAATGGGCTGAATGAGGATCACATTAACAATCTATTTAATTGTTAAACTCTGTGATGACCAGTGGAGGGGGAGCTGCCTGATGAGGGAGTGACTGTAGCAAGGCGTCTCCACCAGACCACCTCCTCAACTTTGTTACCAGACCATACATCCCCATGTTGTGGTTTAATTGACAAAACATATATTTAATTGGCATAAAATATAAATTATATTCTGCTATGACTGCGAGGCTTGCTGGCAAAAAGGAAACTGGCTCCACACATGGGTTGCAAAACTAGATCAAGAAGGGACCTCAGGGCATGGCTGGGTTATAGCCAGGGAAATTCCCAGACAACGGACTTGCAGATGTCTCTCAACAACTCAGCCTTTAGAAACAATGGCACCAAAACTGATTCCACAGAAGGATTGATTGTCTTCAACCTTCTCCCTTTGTCCAGCAAAACCTTTCCTTTGTCCCCTCACCTGTCCAACAATTAAAGAGCTGTCACAATTCCCATCAGTTCCTCTGTCACCTAATGCTAAGGCCATTAGTTCATTCCAGACCCCATTGTCCATTCTCCGGGCCACATTGTTTACTCTACCAGAGAGCAATTTACATCTTCCCCCTCAGGGCGGAAAAAGAGTATTTGAACCCTAACTTTTTGCAAGCTAACTTGTAGTACTTTTGGCGTACAGATCATCACTCTATCACTCCAATTTCCAATTTGTACTACCCATGGACTTCTAGTCTAAGCCACGATCACTCCTCCGCTTCTCCCTGTATTGGTAAATATCACCCACTTCACCCTAAACTCTCACTATCAAAACCTTTCCTCCCGTTTCTTTCAGTTAGCCTTGTGTGAATGTGAGTCTGCTTGGATCCTGTGTGTGTGCAATTGTTAATGCCCCCCCCCCAAAAAACAAGTAAGTTTACTTTTGACACTCAAGCTGTTTTTTTCCCTGAATTAGTACCAGTATACATTAGGTGTAAAAGATCTCGTAAGGTTACTGCCTTCTCACAGGCCTCCTGTTGGAACTAATATTCCCCATCATTTCATGGAGACACTGGCATCACGGGTGGAGTCCCAAGTCACCCATGTACCAGAGTAACAACTTCCTTTGAGCAAACACCAAAGTCTTGAGGACAAAACAATAACTGGATTGCTCCCCCACCAGCCCACTTAGGAGGAAAATTCAGGAATCCCTCCTCCAAATCCTGTGACTTAAGGTGAGGGCAGAGCCCTCTAGGTCATCCCTACATGTAGTCTCCTTTCCTACCTCCTGGGTCCTACAACCTAAAGAGGCAATTCCAGAGTTCTTCCCCTCACTAAATGAGTGCCAGAGGTATTCACCATAACTGAGCACTGAATGACATGTATAGGGGGCAAACTTCTTCACTGTCTCCTTTGCCCCACCATGTGACTTGATTTGGCACTTAGTACCAATCAAATATAACACTGGTCTCACTCCACGAAGACCATCAAAAGCTTACCATCCCCTGCAGCAACATTTGTCACGTGAGTCTAGGTAAGTATTGCTTTGAATATTCATTGAATCCTTACTCCATCAGCTGTGAATGCACAAAAATCCCACAGCTTGCTCATGTCAGGAATTGGGCCATGTGAGTATTCTGCATGATTTCTCAAAGTGCCCACATCCTTCTGCTGCCTTCTGTCTAGTCCCCATCCCCAAATGTTAGCAGAAACAGATAGGAGCCACGCCTCCTTTGAAGATAGGTCAGGTCTGCTTAGTTGAATCTTTAAGAAACGTTCCAAACCGCATTCTCAGATGTAACTATGATGATGGAACTCTGTGGCCATAGCAACTTCTGATAATGACATATCCGTCCCTAGCTCTAAAGCCAAGCAGCACCCCAACCAATGCTATGCTAAGGGACTGCAGATCTAGATGCTGGGAAATTATGACCGCAGCACTCTCCTGGTCATGAGCTTTGTTGATACAAGCAACTCCAAGATCATAGCAGAGAGTGTAGTGGTGTACGTCTGGATGTGAGCAGAATAATCAAAGGTACATTTGAGATGGGCTGTGCTTGTGGAACTCTGTGCAAAACAATTAGTGTAGGAACATTCCTTCAGATAAAGACCAATGTACCACTTCATCCTGTGATTGTAATTGTTTATGATAAAATATGTCTCAGGATTAAAAAAAACTTGGTTTCTTTCATATTTTTTTTCTTCTCATAAGATGCTGCCTGCTGTTCAGTTCAGGTGTCAGTATAATAATGTAGCATTTAGGTAAAAAGGTGCAACCCAGTAATCCAGCACCAGAGGCCAAGATGGAAAAGATCTCCACAGCATCCATGTATTTCCCCTTGGCGCTCAGGTAGGTTGAAACAAAGCACACCCAAATACTGCAAAACAGCAACATGCTGAAAGTGATAAATTTGGCCTCATTGACACTTTGAGGTAACTTCCTGGCTAGAAAAGACACAAGGAAGCTTGCGGTGGCCAGGAGGCCCAAATAACCCAAGACATAGTAAAACATAGAAGGGGAGCCCTCACTACATTTCAGTATGATTCTTCCATATACTGACTGCATGTCCACATCTGGGAATGGAGGCTTGGTACTTAGCCAAACAATACACACACTGGCTTGAATAAAGATGCTGAAAAGGACAATAGATCATGTCAGGCCATTCCCCACGAAGGTCCTTGTCCTGGATCCTGGTTTGGTAGCCATGAATGCCAGAATCACTGTGATAGTTTTTGCTAAAATGCTGGAAAGGGCCACAGAGAAGACAATGCCAAAGAATATTTGTTGGAGAAGGCAATTCACCTTTCCAGGCTGTCCAATAAAGAGCAAGGAGCAAAGGAAGCAGAGGAGAAGTGAGATGAGGAGGATGTAGGTAAACCTCCAGTTGTTGGCTTTGACTATGGGAGTGTCCTTTCATGAATACTCCAAGCACTAATATTGTAACTAATGAAAAGGAAAGAGCCAAGGTTGATAAGAAGAGCCCTAAACCACCTCTATAAGTGAGATAGCTCAGAATTTTGGGAATGCATTGAGTTTGCTTCTTGTTGGGATACTGGTCCTCTGGACATTTGATACAGGCATTCATATCTGGGGGGGGGGGGAGGCATGTCTGATTCTTTTGAAAAATCTGAATTTATTGCCTTCATGTACATTCAGAGAGCACATGATCTCTAAATAAATACATGCAATATAAATACCACATTTTATTTCCAGCACATTTTTTATCTTACCTTTCCAGTTAGAGATCATCCCTTCTGGACATGGATCACAATCTTAGCAGCAAAAATCCTCTCCCTCCTTCTTCTTCTTGCTGTAGCCAGGATAGCAGTTGTCATTGCAAACAGACAGGAGTGGTGTCTATCCATAAACATGGGAGATGATTATCAAAGACCGTATGCAGCAGAATTTCTGGCCTGCAACCAGTGGGCTGATTTCTTTGAAGTCAAGAGATTTCTCCTAAGAAGGACACTGGAAAATGTCTAGGGCTTATTATAACCTTCCTCAGTATTAAGGTGAGTTTTGCAAAAATGCACAATGACTTTCCAATTCAAGTTGAGAGAAATAATCAACAGCTTTCATGGCTGTCAAATGCCCTGTGCTAAACAGAGAAAAAAACGATGCCTTTTTCAACCCATGTTCTCAAGTATTATTCACTACCATTTGGGGGGGGGGGTTGGATCTAAAGCTAGGTATTTTTAGAAGTGTCCTATTGAAATCAAAGATTTCATTGATTTCTATGACCCGATCCAAGTACTCCCAATAAGAGAAAATTAGAGGGACTGGATTTAAAATTATTGAGTCACCTTTTGGCTATTGATTCAAGGAGTCCACTCAAAATAGCCTAAACATAACCAGACGCAATATGTCAGATGCAATTAATGCAAACGTATTTTCAAAGGTGAGCACAGACACAAATTGGCTGGAATAATTTTATGCAGAATTGATTTATTTTATATTTTGATCAGAAATGAATCTGTTTCTTTTATAAAAAAAAAAAATCTAATTACCTGCCATGCTTGCACATGTTGAAGTGCTACTCCCCTTCTTTCTACTGGTCCCCCATGTTTGCAACTAGATTCGTAAATGGCATGCAAAGAATATGCTACAGCATAGACAACATTGTAGATATTGTAGCTATGGCCGGTCATGTTCATTTCAAACAAACTGCCAGGAATGGTCTCTAGCTTCTCATCTCCTGTGCAGGGTTTGTTCCTCTTCTCTCTATGACTCATTTTTAATATACAGTTGAATGTGTCTTCCCAGAAGTCCTGAATAAAGCCATTTCCTTTGACCCAGGAAGGTCTTATCAGCTAAAGGAACTCCTGAAATCCTGGTGGCTGATTGGAGTAAACAGTGAAGTTTATGGAACCATGGAATGTTTGCATATCACAAATATTTTGAAAAGACACTAAAGCAAAATCCCAGTGGGATGTAATAATCCACACTTTACCTAAAGGTGGCCATGTTCTGCAGGTTGCTAGAAACAGAAGAATCTCCAAAACTTGGAATGATGGAAATTCTCCATATACAAAGAAGACATTTTCCTTTCTCTGGAGAAAAAAATCATTGCTTCTCAACTCCTGTAAAAGTTTGTCTATCAGCTTATCTATAAAAGGTTGTTTTGGCAGTCTGACTATGAATGTACAGCAGATAAAATTTCAGGAAAGGATTGGCACTACTGTTTGTAAGACACTGTCCCCTTTATCATCATCCACAGCAAACAGACCAATCCACGTCCATTTGAAATGCTGAAGTAACCTCACAATTCCTTTATATTGTTTTCTTTCATTCGGGACCATCTGGTACAAAAATGGGACAAGGATTTTGGCCCCATGTCTTGGCACAAACGATCCATAAGTAAGCTAAAATAAAATTTATTAGGATTTTCAGGTAGCTTGCCAGAGGACGTTAAATGACAGAATTATAGTGTCACAAAGGCCCTGTAGGTCTTTTTATAAAGTAGCAATAGGGTAGTGGAGGTAATGTCATGTCTGTGTGATTCAGAAAATCAAGAATGGATAATTCCAAACAAATAGTTGCCTAACCTCTGAAAAACTTCCAAAGAGGAACCACTTTCAACATAGAGCATGTTTAATAGCATTATGACTTACCTGGAAACGCGCAGCCCCGTCACTGCATGAGAGGGGAAGATTTTGATGCCCTCCCTGGAGGAGGCCACCAAATTCTGCAACTGACACAGGCTGTGCCAGATGTGTCACATGACAGAGCAGAGCGAGGGCCGATTTAAACCCCACTCACCCCATATGTGGCCCTTCTCGAACTTTTAATAAAGGTGGCCCTTAGTTAACCCAAATGTCATGTGTCTGTACTTGCTTTTTCGGGGTAAGGTATCAAGGGACATTTCTCAAAATTAGTAATGAAAATCTAGTCATGCCATCTGCAACAGCAGAAAAGTAGTCATAGAATCATAGAATCACAGAATCATAGAAATGTAGAGTTGGAAGAGACCACACAGGCCATCCAGTCCAACCCCCTGCCATGCAGGAATACCCTCAAAGCACTCCCGACAGATGGCCATCCAGCCTCTGCTTAAAAACCTCCAAAGAAGGAGACTCCACCACACTCCGAGGCAGCATATTCCACTGCCGGACAGCCCTGACTGTCAGAAAGTTCTTCCTGAGGTTCAGGTGGAATCTCCTTTCCTGCAGCTTGAATCCATTGCTCCTTGTCCTGGTCTCTGGAGCGGCAGAAAACAAGCCCTCTCCTTCCTCTACATGGCATCCCTTCAAATATTTAAACATGGCTATCATGTCCCCTCTTAACCTTCTCTTCTGCAGACTGAACATACCCAGCTCTCTAAGTCGATCCTCATAGGGCATGGTTTCCAGGTCCTTCACCATTTTGGTCGCCCTCCTCTGGACTTGCTCCAGCTTGACCATGTCCTTCTTGAATTGGGGTGCCCAGAACTGGACACAGTATTCAAGATGAGGTCTAACCAAAGCAGAGTAGAGTGGTACCAGTACCTTCCTCGATCTAGACACCATACTCCTATTGATGCATCCGAGAATTGCGTTGGCTTTCTTGGCTGCCGCATCACACTGCTGACTCATGTTCAGCTTGTGGTCTATTAGGACTCCTAGATCCCTTTCACATGTACTGCCATCCAGCCACGTGTCCCCCATACTATATTTCTGCATTCCATTTTTTCTACCTAAGTGTAGTCACTCCTCTGCCATGTGAAAGTAGCACTGTTATTGAAAGAGAACTATAATATTCCCCATTAATCTCCTATTCAAAAGAGTCCTATAAAGTTTGTGGTTGCATTACATTTAATCAGAGCAGTGTAAAATAAATGGAAACCTTTGCTTCTTTTGGTTACTCCTGCTTTGAGTGAATGGGAGTGCAGTAAGCAGTCAACAGCCTGTTTGATTTCAGTGAGTCTCAGTACGACTAAATCTCTATCCAATTTCATGGTTGTATTAATAAAACTTAAGATTTATCTTTTGTATCACATATGGACTTTTGATCAAATGAAATCTTGAAATATGCATAACATGGACTAGTGTCAAACCAGATATTCCCCATGCTAAGGCTCTGCCTTTTTATTTTATTTGTTTTAGTGTACAGTGTTACATTTGCTTCTGATCAATTTTATTTTGTAAGGTTCACTTGAGTTCTCTACTCCACCAAGATAATTTTGAATGGTATCCCTATATTCTGAATTAATATGTTCTACTCAATTTTGTTGCACATGTAGGTTTCACAGAGATTGCTTCAACCACATAAACTGAGTCATTGATCAACATGTTTTAAAATACTGGGCCCAGTAAGGAGATCTTTATCATCCTCAACCAAAACTTCCCTCCAATTTGTTGAAAAGCCATTAATTCCCATTCTTTAAGTTTGCATTTCCTAGTAGCTTTAAGTTCACTTCATGCATGCATTATGAACACATCTTACCTGTGGAGTCTTGAGGCTTCCTGCAAGGATGGCCACATTGGCAGAGATTTCAGAGATACATCCTCCTACAACAGCCACCAGAGTGTTCCCTTTCTCACATTTAAAGTTGAGAAAAAATCTATGATGTGTTGAAAGCAGGCTAAGGGTGGCCTTGTAGGCCATCCTTGCTGAGTAGTAACTGTTGAGGATATGGAAACCCAGTGAGAAATTGGGTAAGATTTTGGGATTCTCATTGATTTCTTTGACAGCAAATGCCAAGGCCATAATGTTCGGGTAATTCTTAGGAATCAAGCTAGAAAAAAAAGTTGCAACAATTTTTTAAAAAGTATTTGCAATTATCATTTGTCAACTACATGCTTTCAGGAGTGAAAACTAAATGAGGCCATTTTCCAAGTTGTGGTTATTATGAAGGAGCACAGTAGAGAAATGCACAGTATCTTTTCATTCTAACAGGAGAAAAATGGATTAGTAAACCCTGCTCAAAGATATAAGGTAGAAGGTGAGACAGAGAAAGAACCCACAGAAGAAAATGAATTCAAAATAAAGCGATTACAGTGAAGCCCAAATTATGCCATAATTGCACTTTTCTCACATCAAAAATAAACCACTAGCTATTAAGAACAGTCTTGTTTAATGATCTAGCTTTAGCTGTGATGCTCTGGACATATTTTAAAAAGATAGAGGAAGGGAGAAAAAAATCGTGCCTTACATAGGTTCATCTATCAACATATATGCAGATTGCTCCATGAAAGAATGGATCTTATAGAAGAAGAAGACTTGAGAAACAATCCCACCAATGACAAGCTTGCCAGGTTGGTAAAATTCATGAGGAATAGATAGGGGTTCATTGTGCATGATACAATTAGTAGAACCTGTTTTGCATACAGTAGGACATAGCAGTACAAGCAGTAACATCATCACGACCGCAATCCAGTTGACAAAACTTGTCCAGGAATGATTTCCCAAATTTTTGCTATCAACTTCAATCCTCTGGGTGTGGGGGGAGAAGTCATTATCATTAGTTGTGTTACAGAAAGCTGTGAACCATGGATTATTCTGTTACTACACTGATTTACTGTTTGATCTTGCAAATCTGTATGCCAATATTATCATTATGGTTAATAATAATAATAATAATAATAATAATAATAATAATAATAATAATATAATTTATTTGTTGCGTGCTTCTCTTCAAGGTTCGAGGTAGGGTACAACATAAATTAAAATACATTAAAAATGGACCATAAGTTAAAATATACCAAAAACCATTTAAAATACAAACATATAATTAAAATACATAATTATTAAAATATATGATAATTAAAAATAGACTGGGTAGGCCTGCCAGAAGACATAGGTCTTCAGTATTTTTTTGAATTCAGACAGCATAATAATTCTGTGCCCAGTAATGTCCTGAAGACATTATATTCTTTTCTATTTCCTTGAGCCATTTTCAAAAGCTGAATGAGACATATAAGGTTCTTTATTTTCTTTGAAAAATCTCCATATATAGCTATTCAGTTAAAGATAGTCCTTATATTGGTATATTAAGTGTAAGTTTGAAATTCCACAAATTTTTTTTTGCCATTTTGTCAATAAGAATTTTAAAAATCCAATAACAGTAGATGAGTCAAAAATAATGCTTCATGAGTGTCATAAAATTTGTTTTCAAGTACTGTAAGGCTCTGTGGATGGTAATTCATTACTAAATTCCAACATTTCAGAATAAGAAACTAGGAAATTGAAGATTATTTGGGGGGACTAGGAGATATTAGGAACACAAACACTTACGGTTTTATTATTCTAATTAAATATCATGGTGCAACCAAGTGATAAAAACCCCTGAAATATAACCAAGAATAGCTCATACAGATATACAGCAGAAATCCTTCAGCTAGGCTGAGTTCAGAGCAAGATACAGAATTTTATAGCTTTGATAGATGTTATCGATGAACTTGTAGTGAGCTTTTAAAATTAAATGTGTAATAGCATGGAAAGCAGTAGTTTTGATAATTAGCGGGGGAGGGATTATTATTGCTTTCCCTAATGTGTTGTTAAGCTTTCAAACTGCATCATGCATAACAGAATTGCAAGCTCAATTTTTTCTTTGAGACACAAGAAGTTTTTTCTTTGGGACACAAGAAGAAGCAAATGGCAACTCAACCAGTAAATCTAGCTTGCTTCAGTCCAGATCTAGAATTACAACGAGCCAAAGGATGCTTGCATTTAGTTGCCGTTTTGAATGCCGTCAAAGCCCAGTGAATTTGAAGTTGAGCCATATCATTCCGGTGTAAAATTCCATCAGTGGGTTACTTCCAACTAATGTTTGCCCCATTTATGGCTACTAAAGGTATTACAGTGGTATTTATGAACAGGGGAATAGTTATACAGTTTTTCTAGATGTCTGGTTTTTAGGCCTTTGGATGATTCAGAGGAGATGTTTCTGCTGTAATGGAAATAATTTAGTTAATTTACACAAAGCCATGGACCACTTTTGGCAGTGAATTATATGATTTGTTAATTTGTAAATCACTACCTACATGACAGGTTCACTTCAGTCTTAAGTAAGACAACTTTTCCACCTTTCTGGCCATTTCCGCACTGTACTGTTATAGCGCTATTATTCCACTTTCAACATCCTTTGGAATCCTGGGGTTTGCAGTTTAGGGAGGGGCCTTTAGAATTCTTAGTCAGAGAGCTCTTCGGCCTCAGTAAACTACAAACCCCAGAATTCCACAGGATGTTGAAAGTGGAATAATAGCACTATAACAGTGTAGTGTGGAAATGACCTCTTTTAAGACTTTAATCCCTCCAGTCTATTTAATAAGTCTCAGTCCATCAGTTACAGTTGAGCGACTATGACATAAGAAGACCACTAGATGGTGGTAGTATCTAAGCAATTCCACTACTTTCTCTTTTTCTATATATTTTAAAAGACAGCTCTTTTTATTCACTCTGCCTTGGCTCTTGCTTGTAGCTTTGCTCTGCCAGCACTGAAGTGGCCCTCCCACAGCAGGATAAATCTCACAACTGCACAGAGAAGGCTGCCAGCTCCTTCAACCCACAATACGTAACCCAAACGCCTATGAAATCTTCTGTCTCTGCTTTCTGTTGTTCCCTTCTTATCTCACAATTTCCTCCCTACTCTGCTCAGCCTCCTACCTTTTGAAGGGCTGCCATATGGCCCCAAACTTTCCTCACAACACCATCTGAGCTTATACCAGAGCCAAGTTACTGATCTGCAGCTCTTCCTCTATAGTGGCACCTCCCTCTACATCCATACAACTCCCATATATCCCATTGCCTCAGCCTGAGTGTGCTCAAAGGTAGTTCCCTTGGTAAGTGTACATGTTCCATCTTCAAACTTGAGATATCCAGCAAAAAATAAAATAAAATAAATTACCAATTTCATAGAGAAAAATGAGCCATAATTTGGGTTATAACAATTAGCCAATCATTCCATTTAAATATCTCCCAGAACTCAAAAACTTTCAAACTCACACTAACCCTCTCCCAAATGTGAAACATTCCTTGCAACTAGCAAAGTCTTTTCACAACATTTAGCCTCCCTGATAGCACTCAGTCCTCTTGTAAATAACATGGATAATGAGGTTTAAAGAAATATATCCTCAAAATTAATTTCAATGGTATATGCATTCCCAAGCACAGCATGATGGAGTTGTAACCCAATCTTCATCTATACGGGACTAGTGTAAGAAAACGATTTCTTGACAGTGTCCATCTCTACTCCTCATGTCTCAGTGTTCCATGATTGGGAAACCCAAATCTTTCAAGCTTCCAGAAAGTTGCATAGATTCTGCTACTTTGCTGGCCTGTTTTGAAGCTCAATTCGTTTACAACCACAATCCTCACAATCTCAATCCCAGTAAAAGTAATAACCTTAGAAAAAGTCAGGAGAGGATGTTCCATTGATTTCTAAAGCAGCCAGCACAAGAATGGGAGACACAGCAAAGGCCCAGTTAGAGACACTGGAAGAAAAAGTCACAGAAAGAGGATAAACACATCTAATTGACCTTAAAAGATATTTCAGCCCTTGAGGAGTGCTCACACATCACATTAAGCCCTGATTTCTGTTAGTCATGGCCCTGGATCCTGTACTGAGAGATGGAGCATAACGTTCCAACTTCTCCTTCCTTGTCCCTTAAAAAAAAAAACTTTTTCATGGCTGTTCCCTCCTGACTTGGCCATTTAGTGACCAGTGAGGAGAGGATCAAAAAGTATCCTACTATGTGCCTATAGCTGGACATGCAATAATGATTTCATCCTTTGAGATCTCCAGAGAACATTTGGGAGGCCCCAGGAGTTGCCTTCATCATTATGTATTCAGCTATAGACACATAGCTAGATGTTCCTTCTCCACACCCTGGTCTCCACCAGCTAATAAATGACCAGGGAAAGAGTGCACGATACATTTTGAAGGGCTTTTGTTCATTCCATAAGTGAGGTTGTGAATTCCTTCTTCTTCAATGAATGAAAAAAAGACATACATAGGTGTTAGGTTGGGCTTCTGCCCCTGTATGTTACTAACTAGATGCCACAGTTTCTTGCTTAAGCAGTGCATTGCATAATAGGTCACAAAACTCTGGCTTCTCTTGCTCCTCACTTGTTTTTTTCCCTCTCTCCCAGTATACCAAACACACTTATGGAATGGGTGAACTGGTACAGATCACTCTATCACCGGTTTGCCTGTCATTAAGCTGTTTCACAAAGAGAGAGCAGAGATAAATTTGGGCTTTACCATGAATTACGTCTTGCAAAAAGTAGTCATCTTTACCCTTCCCAACTGACAGCACCAAATCTCTTTAGGATTTCAGGGGGTTCTGGTACCTTCCATGTCAGTGAGGTAGCAAATCTCCTTAGGATTTCAGTCTGATGGATCTCTCCAAGATGCTGAAACCAAATGGTTCAGCTCCTTGGGCAGCTTCTTTCAAGTTTAGATTAAAACTCAGGATGGATTTACTGCCACCACATGCCACTGTACCTTTGAAGAAAGCATGAAGACATTTATGTAGGTCCCATTAACTTCTATATGAGGAGGGCTATTTCCTTCCTTCCTCCATCCCTTCCTCCCTCCCTCCCTCCTTTCCTTTCTTTTTAAAAAAGGAGAGACTCCTATATCTATGTAGGACACAGGTGATCTGCGGCATTCTTCAGATATTCAGAAATTGGGCAGACTAAACACGTAAGAAGGAGTAATGCACAACCTTACACCCCTGTTGTGCTTGGGTTGCTGACTGGGGCAGGTAATAGGGAAACTATAACCTCCTGCTAAAATTGTTCCACTAGCTGCTGGTCCGTTTATAGGAATAATTCAAAGTGCCAGTTATGACATTTATAGCCTTACACAGTTTGGATTCAGACTATCTGGAAGACAGTATCTCCCTATATGAGCTTATTCCAAGCTTTAAGATCTGCAGTGGGAAGATTTTTGTCAGCCTCACTCCTACCACAGGCATCTTTGGTGAGAACATGGGAGAGAGCCTTCTAGACGGCTTCTCCCAAGTTGTGGACCTCCTTTCCACAGGAGGTCTGGCTGGCCCCCTCCCTGCTATCTTTCCACTGAGAAGCAAAGATCTTTGTTATTTAAGCAGGCCTTTGGTTTTTAACCTGTTGTGGCAGATGGAGCTTTTAATGAAGAGTATTCTGTTCCTGTTTTGTTTCAGATTTGTTTTTAAACTGTTTCTAACTTGTGTTTTTAATTAGCTTTTAAAACAGAACTGTGGTTTAACTTTTGAATTAAGAGTTTTCTAGCTGTATTTTATTTTCAAACAGCTGTAAGCTGTCTTGAATCCTGTGCTGAGACAAAGGCAAGATATAAACTAACTAACTGACTGGCTAAATAAGCTTGTGGTTTGAGTGGAGATGGAATATGTCTCAACAAAATGTTTCAGAGTGAGGCACAATCCCTTCGTGGACCACAGGTGACCCCTGCTGCTTACATACTCTGTTTTTCCTCCACACATGGAGGATGATCTTTCAAAAGACAGCACCTCCTCTCCAAGCATTTGGCAGCCCAGAAGAAGTGGGCAAGGGTAGCACACACCTTTCCTTAAATGTTCTTTCCATCTAGTTTCATAATACTTTAAGAGTGCTAGCACATGGATGAAGAACAGTCAAATCTGCCAGTTTTGCTTTCTTTCA
Organism: Cyclura pinguis; assembly: GCA_030412105.1. Taxonomy (NCBI): domain Eukaryota; kingdom Metazoa; phylum Chordata; class Lepidosauria; order Squamata; family Iguanidae; genus Cyclura; species Cyclura pinguis. The sequence goes on from CM059604.1 coordinate 20,513,928, forward strand.
CATCTGATTTCTTTTAAAACTCTGAGTTCTTTCAATTGAATTAATGAGAAAACTTGAAATTTCTGAAGGTTCATGAAAAAGGAACAAAAATAATTCTCAGCCATCTGCACTGGCTATATTTAACCTATTCCCAAGAGGGAGAGGATCATGTTGCATCTTCAGGAATGTGATTTCAGTTGAACACTTGGAGTATTTCACTTTGAGAAATGGGGAACTCCTCCTCTTTTATGCTAATGGGTCACCAAACCCAAAGTAAAACATCTTAGGCATATGTACGAAGTAGCAAGTGGTAACTATGGCTCATTTTAAAATGAGAAGAAAAAGTGAGGCATGCCAGAAAAACTTAGGTCCTAGCAACAGTGTAAATATTTTTACTTTTATTTTCTTCACTGGAAATGTACTTCCTCAGGGATCAAACATATGACAAACATTGTTTAAATTAAAAACCATGTCCAGTCTTGCTCTGCCCTTCAGATGTGTTCCAAAGTGTTGTTATGTCAAATTTGGCTTCCCTTTTTTGCCATCACCTGCTGTAATGTCCTTCTCTCCAGCTTTTTTTTATTCCAGTGACAATTTCACTGCTTTCTCCACTGTTGTAAAAACATAAGCTAGTCTGGAAATGCATTGACACCATTGTCTGTGAAAACCTGTCTACTTCGTCTGCAACAACAGCAGAAAGCCTAGTATCTGTGTAGGAAAAAAATGACTCAAGTGAGCCAAACTGATCTTAAAATCATTCTTCCAATGGCACATAAAAGGATAGAATCATAGGTTTGCATGTTCCTCTGTCAGTCCCTTCAAATGGTATCAGGCAGTATAGAATGTGAGTAGGTTTAATGCAGGAGGAATTTAAGGTGCGTTGTACCCAACAGCCATAACATTAAACATTTTCAATGAAAAAAAAAGTCAGAATGAAGAGACAATGTTCTTTTATTTCTGATTCTCCCAAACTGTTTTCTCTCGTTCAGCTCAGGCCTCAAAACAATAATATAGCATTTAGGGAAAAAGATACAAGCTAGTAAACCAGCACTGGAGGACAATATGGAAAAGATCTCCACAGCCACCATGTATTTTCCTTTGGTGCTCATGTAGCTTGGAACAAAGGACACCCACACAGTGCAAAACACCAGCATACTGAAAGTGATAAATTTGGTTTCATTAAATCTGTCAGGTAACTTCCTCGCTAGGAAAGCCACAAAGAAGCTAACAATGGCAAGAAAGACCAAATAGCCCATGGCACAATAAAACATGAAGGATGAGCCCTCATTACATTCTAGAATGGTTTTTCCTTCTAGTGAGTGCATGTCCACTTGTGGAAATGGAGGAGATGTACTTAGCCAAGCTATACAGATGCCTGCTTGAATAAAGGAGCAGGAAAGAACTATCAAGATTGCCGTTCTTTTTCCCACCCAGGTCCTCATTCTGGATCCTGGTTTGGTAGCCATGAATGCCAGAACCACAGTGATTGTCTTTGCCAAAATGCTGGAAATGGCTACAGAGAAGACCATACTAAAAACTGCCTGTCGGAGAAGGCAGTTCACCTTTCCAGGCTGTCCAATGAATAGCAAAGCACACATAAAGCAAAGAAGGAGGGAGATGAGGAGAACATAGCTGAGGGTCCGGTTGTTTGCTCTGACTATGGGAGTGCCTTTGTGCTTCAAAAACATTCCAAGCACTAAAATTGTGATGAAAAAGAGAGAGATGGCAAAGATACCTAAGATGACTCCTAACGCTTCTCTGTAAGAAAGATAGCTTACAACCCTGGGAATGCACTGAGTTTTGTCTTCCTTAGGGTACTCATCTTCCGGACATGTTATGCAGGCATCCATATCTGAAAGAAAGGAAGAACTCTTTAAATTTTTCAAAATGTTGAATAATATCTACTTGACACTAAGTAGTAAGGGCATAGAGAATGCATATTTTATATACTGTTATATTCTGTTCCCTTTGAATTTTGAGCAACTCTTGTTTCATACAAATTGACTTCTACCCATCCTGGGGCCCTTTCGCACTACAGAATTGTAAACTATTATTCACTTTAACTTCCACGGCTATGTCCTCTGGAATCCTGCGGTTTGTAGTATGAGGCACTAAAGTATGAGGCTCCCTGAAAGAAAATTCTAAGTGTATCTCTCTAAATTGCAAATACAGAGATTCTATAGGATGGAACCATGACGGTTAAAGTGGAATCATAGTGCTGTTGTAATATAATACAAAAGAACCCTAAAATAAGTACATCAGTACATCAGGGAGGTTTTTTCCACCAAAAATTGATAGAAATATTTGACATGTTTTTTCTGAAAACCAGATAGAGAAGGATTCTGGTTTTAAGTTTGTGCATCTTTAAACTCTCCAGCTTTTAAAAGACAATGTTTATATCTATCCCTGGCCTTCCTTCAGAGGTATTCAAGGAGTCTATTATGAGCAGTGCCTTCAGGCAGCCTCATAGCATATAGCTTCCTTTGCAGGCACGTCTTCTCATTCAATCCTGTTTTCTCACGAAAAATATAATACTGCATTGCATGTATCTTGGGCTGTATATATCTTGGTATGTCTGAAGTGACCGTCTTCCATGGAAAAGTAATTGCAACCAAGATCTTTCTGAGTTTTTGTTTTGTTTTTTGTTTTTTCCCAGTCCCAGGTGGCTTGCTTCTCTGTGCCAGCTACAAGTCTTAGGGATTCCAGGCCTACAAACAGATCAATTTGAGCTAACAGTATTTGCATCTCAAATTTCCAGAGGGGGCAATTACTGTTCTGCTTAGCGAGTTTCATCGATCCCTTTTGAAAGTCATTCTTCTCCTTTTCACTCTGTCTCTTTTTCTCTATATTTGACTTCTTAAAACAAATATTAGCTTAAATTCCTTACCCATTCCAACCTGGGACTCTTTGGTATTTGGAAATGTCAACAAACATTGTCTTCAGTGAAATCAGCTACAAGAGAAAAAAAAATGGGGTCCACTACCTAAGGTTCATGACTAGGAGAGAGAAGTGGAGGTGTGTGGGATGAGGTTTGAGAATATCAGTTTACATCATAAATTAAGGAGAGGTTGTTGTTATTGTTGTTGTTGTTTGTATGTCTGTTTGGATTGTAACTCCCAGAACATCCCAGCCAGAATCTCTACCTCTCTCACCCCCCAATGGCATATGGTCACTTGTTCAAGTGAAGTTGCACCTATCTTCACCTGCAGCATAATATTTGCTATCTCTCCTTGGTAACATCCTACCTCTCTGTTAAGAAATTGTCCTTTCTTGACATGGAGCACAATCATAACAACAAAATACCTCTCCCTCCTTCTTTTTCTTCCTATAGCCAGGATAGCAGTTGTAATTGCACACAGAAACGGGCAGCACCTGTCCATAAACATGAAGGATGATTGTCAAAATGAGAGGATGTCTTGGTAGCATCTGGTGTCATGAAAGATGACATGAGAGATGCCAGAAAATTTCTTTCCAACCAGATTTAAGAAGGGAACTTCAGGCACTTTTTAAAATGTGAAGTGAACTTTGCAAATCATGTAAGTTCCTTCCGTGTTGGAACAAAAAAGAAGAAGAAGAAACAGCAGCTGACAAATGCTTTGCTTAATAGAAGAAATATTCTTCCTTGCCAAGCAAAGTTCTTTTTCCTCTCAGAGGACCATCCAGACTGGTCTCCAGATACCACATCTATGGGGCTGAGTTACTCTGGCAACCAGACATTACTTAATTTGATGAAGTGGTCCTTTTGTGCGCGTTCAAAACATTTCCAACCCTAAAATGAACCTATCACAGCATTTTCTTGACAAGATTTGTTTAGAGGGGGTTACCATTGCCTTCCTCTGTAGCATGGGGCTTGGCCAAGGTCAACCACTGAATTTTTATGGCTGAGTGGGGATTTGAACTCTGGTCTCCCAGAGTCCGTGTCTAGCACTCAGACCACTACACCATACTGGTTCTCTTTGAAGGACAGGCAGAAAATGAATAAACCAAGAAAAAAAGAAGGCTCTTCTAGGCATATGGGACAGCACCCAAATGAAGCAGGGCTTGTTACCATCCAGAAGTGAAGTAAGACCATTAATATAGGAGTTTAAAATTATTTCAATGATTATAAGATTATTTTTTTAAAAAAAAGTAATATGCTTCTCTTCCCATTCCAGTACACCCTCACAAAATTGAAACATGCTATCAAGACAATGCAAAAACATGGAAGGAAACAACTTTGACCTAATCATTTCTGTTTACTGCATTTTTACAAAGAAATGAAGAATATGTGATTTCATATTTTTAAGTGCTATGCAGCGTAACTCAGAAACTGAAGAGCAGGCAGAGACTGAACCAGTCAAAACCAAAGATCTCCTTTCTGTATAGTCAACTAGCATATCTACCTGGAATTGCCCAGGATTCTATTTTCACATAGGTAACACTTGTTAGAAAGTTTTGAGATCCTGTGCCCCTAATTCTCCAAACTGTCTTGTCCAATAGCTGTAACTTTTCCCCATATTCCCCAATCCAATCTGCATTCAGAATTATTGACATACAGACTTTGGGTTTCTGAGGGAAATACACTGGCCACCTCTTTGCTGCTAGGCCTCATCTCCATAGCAACTGGCCTATTCAAGACAGGCCCGAGAAGAGCTCTCTGGCTGAGAATTTTAAAGGCCCCTCCCTGAACTGCAAACCCCAGGATTCCATAGAATCTTCTCAGGCAGCCAATCATATGAGGTCTTTGCCTGACACAGACAAACAAACTTAGACTTTTATATATTAGATTTCTTCCAAATAAGGTTTACCTGATTAAAGCTTTTATGCCAGACAATTTGGTCCTCGTGAATGATTATCTCGTGGCCTGTGGGAGCCTGAAGATCCAGTCTTCCAACTTGGACTCTAACCACTGAGCCATTGGAGAACATCAGCCAATTCGTAATGTCAAACCCTGTAACTAATTCTCTATTTTCATCAAAGTGCACAGTATCTCCAGCACTGTTGTTGAATGAGACATGACTTAAATAGTGATGGAGCTGGATTGAAAGAGAGTAATAAGAACAGTAAAATTAGAGTTTGAAGTATCTACAATAAGCTTCACAAAGGCCTGCCGCTACTAAAATCTGCATTACTCTTTTTGAAAACCAGTATATGTGGCGATAGTATTGTCTTTCTCTACAGCTGACTCAAGGTAGGTGAAATCTAAACTTAGCCCTTAATGTATATCCACTGTAATCAGTAGGACTAAAGTGATTCATGACTTAATTAAAACATGTCAGCTGGAATCCTGTTGGTGACCTATGTGTACATAAACTTGAACTCAGGTACACATATATCTTCTCCTCCTCCTATGTTGCCATTGGTTTTATTGGATCAACTTATAGCATGATTAGTGTAGTAAGCTGGGCCTCAACCACCTGGTAGGTGCATTCTGGGATTCTTGTTGGTGTCGAGTGCAGTCCAGTGGCATGAAATATCCCTATGTGTTAGTGACGTTGTTGGATAATTTTTGCATTCACTTTGCAGTTTGAGGCGGGGAAAAGATACAAAGACTGAGAATGGATGGGGAGTGAACTGCCCTTTGTCACTAACCTGCTTGCAGAGCTTTCATAGCTATTAGGGGAGAGATGAGTGATGCTTGTGCACTGAATTTTCATTTTTTGCTCCTGCGCTGTATAACCCTTGGAAGTCCATCTTCCCTTTGCCTCAGCCCTGGTAGGGAATTGGATGCTGGCCAAAGGGATAAATCTGGATAGAATTTGTTCAGGGGCCCAATTTAACCATTGGCTGCAAAGGGATGCTGGAGGCCAAGACCAAAAGAGTTGCAGTGTTTCTCTGCTGTGTACTGTCAGCTGTATCGTTACCGTCAATAAAGCTTATGCTATTGTGGTAATGTGTGCCTGTGTTCAGCACTGAAAGAACATTGGGAGAGGCCTAGAACTATACCTGTAATGATACATCTCGATCCCAAAGACCTACTGTGGCGGGAATGACTATTCAAAATTTATTCATAAAACCAGACAGAAAGCCCAACACTTTGTGAAGTTAGGTTGATGGAGACATATAACAGGGCTTTCTCTGTAGCAGTGCCTCAGCTGTGGAGCTCCCAATCCAAGGAAATAGGTTGATCCCATTTCTTTTAAGCTTCCAGCAGGTAGCCAAAACAGTACTGTTCTGCAGGGCATTCAGTATTTGGAACTTCAGTTAAGTATTTGGAACTTATCTGTTTCGAAACTGGATTCCAGGACTATTTTTAGACTGTTTGTAAGAGTTTTTAAGATGTATTTTAATGTGTTTTTATTTTATTTTTTTATATTTGTATTGTTTTAATTGGGTATTTATTTGTTCATTGTGTCAGGAGCCCTTCTGGTCTGGAAGGCAATACAGAAATACTACAAATATATAAACAAAGTTTCTGGAATTGTTTTATACAGAACTGGAGTTCCTCTTATGTCTAGATCACAAGATCTTGAAAAAACAATGAATTCAGATTACCAGCCATGGCTGACCAATTTGAAGTCTCAATTTCTGTCTTTGTACCAATCTTCCATGCTTCAAGATGGATTTGTACCCAGCATGCAATGCATGTGCCACAGCATATACTGCATTGTAGACACTGTAGCTGTGGCCAGTCATGGTCATTTCAAACAAAGTTCCAGGAAGAGTCTCCAGCTTTTCCTCTCCAGTACAAGATTTCTTCTCTTCCTTCTTTTTAGAAGGATCTATAGAACAACTGAATGCTTGTTCCCAAAGGTCCAGAATAAAACCATCTCCTGTGATCCAAGAAGGTCCAACTGAGTGAGTGAATTCTTGGAATCCCATAGGCTGTTTGGAGTAAACAGTGGAAGATATGGAACCATGAAAAGTTTCTATATCCCAGCCTCTTTGAATAGTGGGTGAGTCAAAATCCCAGTGGGAGGTAACAATCCACATTTTACCCAATGGAGGTGATGTCAAGAGTTGTGCTGCAAACAATAATGTTCTCAAAGAATAAAAGGATGGGGTTTCACCATATACAAAAAACACATTTGCTTTTCCTGCAGTAATTTTGTTATAGCTTCTGCCCTGATGAAAAAGTAAATCTGGTATCTCATCTGCATAAGACCAGCTTGGTAATCTGTATATGAAGGCATAGCAAATGCCATTCTGTGAAAGCATTGGCACCATTATTTGTAAAAACTTGTCTCCTTTGTCATCATCCACAGCAAAAAGTCCAATCCATGTCCATCTGAAATGCTGTAGTAACCTCACAAGTCCTCTGTACTGTTGGATTTCATTTGGGACCATCTGATACAAAAATGGGACATAGATCTTGGGAGGGTATGGTGGCAAGAATGATCCATAAGTGATCTGAAATAAAATTTATTTTAAAATAATTCAGGTAGATTATGCAAGAGTCTTAAATCACCCCATTAGAGGGACTCCTATAGGTCACATGTGTCTATACCCTGCACATTGTGGGAAATTCAGGCTTCCAGATAAACAAGAAATTGTCCAGTAATTTCCAATGAAGGACAGGCTTGTCACCCTGGTGAAATTTCTGTTGTTGTTTACTATTAGGACACTATCCTTGCTTTCTTCATTTATATATTTCAAAACTGCTATATTGTCCCCTGCCCAAGACTGCTTTTAATCTAGTTAACCATATCCAGTTCCTTCAACTTTTCTGCAAAGGATTTGTTTCCCATTATGAATGCTGATCCAAGGATATAACATAAGATTTTTAGTATTTAATATATTCTTTAGTAAAATTCCTCAACAGATGGCAAAGCAGACAGACAGAATATGTCTTTCCCCTCTTTTTTAACATATGGGCCCAAGAACTAGGCACAGCATACCATATATTAGTGCCAAATACAGAAGGTCTCTTACTTCTTGTGGCTTAGAAATGATGGTTCGATTTTGGTGTACCTATATTTAACAGAGACCATTGAAAGCCATGAAAGCGAGCTTCTTGGATTGAGGGTACATATGTACACACCAGAGATATCAGAAAGATTTCAAGATGTGATAACATAATTGAAATGTAATGTAATGAATTAGAATCATATCCATATATTAATTGGAAAGGCTCTACTTTATTTAAATGTGATTTAGCTGCCAAAGACCAGTCGAGGGAAGTCAATGTGTGTATTTTGAGATGAAGAATAGCAGTTAGAATGTTGGTGTTTGACTGTTGACTTTGTTTTTTAAAAATAATAAGCTGGAAAAAAAAAACAAGAAAGTAATGAAATTTACCTTGACTAACATAAACATCATTGAGTTCAGTGCATCTTCTCTAGCATGACCTTTTCGCACAACATTTGCCATGTGAAAGGGCCCCTCAAGTGTCATGCGAATGTGAGGAACGGTCCACATGACGCACTCACAATCGCGCGATGCTCCAGGGTCTGGCAGGCGCCACTCATGCACTTTTTCATTTTCAGCTTTAACCTGAAAATGTTGCGTGATCGCACCTCGCTCTGGGGCCCCACGCGCAGTTGCCATGCGTGCGGAGCTCCAGGACCATGGCAGTCATGCTTCCTGTCCCAGCCCACTGCAGAAGGAAGAGGTGGGATTCTCACGTGAGCAGCCAGCAGCTGTGGAGCTGAAGCAATGGGGACTCAAGAGCCTCTCGCTGGAGGCTGCTCACACGATCCCTGCACCCCAGCACTGAGAAAAGGTGAATTGCGGAAAGGGCCTCTATCTAGAGCCATCCCTATCATTCAATTACCACAGCCTAATGTATAACTTGAGAGCCAGTGTGGTATGGTCGTTTGAGCATTGAACTACAACCCTGGAAACCAGAGTTCAATTCCACACTCAGCCATAGAAACCCACTGGGTGACCTTGGCATGTCATAAACTCTCAGCCCCAGAAACTCTCATGACAGATTCACTTTAAAGTCATCATAAGTTGGAAACAACTTGAAAGCACACAACAAGGTATACCTTCCCTTTTTTTAAAAAAAAAAACTATACTGCATTGCAGACTATTATCTGAACCAGAAATATTTTTTCCATAAACTAATGCCAAGTCAAGTTTCCTCCACTGTAGTTCTTTTCTTTTGTTGTGGGCTAAATCATAATTTTGCATTGTCCTTTCTTGAAGTGAATATTGTCCCATTCAGCCTATTTCTCTATTCTGTTGAAGTCATTTTGGATTTCTTCTATGGTATTCCAGTCATTGCCACCTATAAGTTTGCTAAGCATTCCACCCACATCCTCATCTAACTGATTGATAAAGACAAAGAAAGAATTAGATACAGTCCAGAGCCCTTGGCCACCCCTACTCAAAACATCCCTCATATTCATAAGAAGCCATTGGTGAACTTTCAGTTTGCTTTCCAAAATATCTCTAAGAACTTTGCAAAATGCTTTCCTGAAATTGATAAAGTGTGCAACAGTTGAGAAATCCCCTTGCATACTGCTTACCTGTGGAGTCTTGAACCTTGCTGAAAGGGTAGCCACATTGGCAGAGATTTCAGAAATACATGCTCCAACAAGAGCAATCAGAATGTTCTGGCTGTGACATCTGAAATTGGGGATGAACCTATTTCGTGTTGAAAACAGACTCAGGGTAGCCTTATAGGTCATCCTTGCTGTATAGTAGCTGTTGATGATGTAGAACCCCAGAGACAGGTTGGATAAGATTTGGGGATTCTCATTGATTTCTCTGACAGCAAATGCTAAAGCCAGGAGGTGCTGGTAGTTCTTAGGCACTGATCTGTAAGAGGTGTTGCAGGCTCTTTTACCAAGAAATAACAACAATAACAACAGCACAGCATAAAGTTGAGGTTTACCTCATATCACATTAAATAAAACTGTAGATGAAGACTGTAAAAAATAAAGTATCTGAAACAGATGTTTTTCAAAGAAGTAGTCTTTGGATCATTCCAGAACTTAATCAATTTTCTCTGTATTTAGTGCAGTCAGTTTCTTTGAATACAAATGATTGCAATAACAAAACAAAAAAAGGCAGTCCAAGGTAAAGTGGCCCTATGTAAGGTATGATATTCTGGATGGCTTTTTCAAAGAAAATGCTAAAAGAGAACATGTCCTGTAAGAATGTTTCGATTTTTTTTTTAATTTCCTTCATTTCACACTAAGCAATAAACCCAAGTTAGTCCCTATGTGTGATGGAAAGACACCTGGAAGACTGTTAAAAAATAACAGAAAGAATGGAACATGCTTTTATAGAAATAAACAGTAATATGAAATTCAAAATTTGAAGTTTAGAAAACCTGATAGTATGTAAGAGAAATCAGAGAAAGATCATTGTGGAAAATCTAAATAAGAACATAATCATAATCATAGAAACTGTAGAGAAATGGTTAGGATGTTTTCATTACAGTGGGATTACTCAAAGATAATTTACAAGTGGTTTATATCCAGCAATATAATATAGAAGTAGTGCAAGGTGAATTGCACAAACACAAAGCAAAACAATGATTATGAAGCTTTAATATTTCAGAAATTCAACTTTTTAATCACAAAACATGTAAATCTGTTCTTATGTAAGTAAAGCATATGAAAGAGATGGAGAAAGAAAGAGTGAGAAAAATGTGTCTTACACGGTTTGTTCTGTCAACATCTCTGCAGGCTCTCTCATGAAAGACACTTTATCATGGAAGAAGGACACCTGAGAAACAATTGCACCAATAATGAGGTCACCTGCTTGGTAAAATTCATGAGGAATAGGGAGTGGATCTTCAGGTATGGAGCAATTAATCCAAACTGTTTTGCATATAGCACAAACCAGCAGAACAAGCTTCCATAGTACCACTAACATGATCATGTTGAGAAAGTTTCTCCTCCACACACAGAATTCTATGTTTCCATCTACAGCATTTTGTGCCTCTTAGCACTATTGTTGTAACCTTTCTGAAATAATGGAGGATTCCATTATTACCCAGTACAAGGTAGGGTACAGAGTCACCCTGCACAGGTATTGGTTGTTCCTTCTGTTCACTTTGTCTCCTAATGATGGTATATTGTCCTTCTTTCTTTAAAAAAAAAACTGTTCAGCTATGTGTAAAGCACTCAGGTTTTAAAGAGGTTTTTGCAAATAATAGTTTTTAAAGACCTTGATGAAGAGCAATTAAGTTGACTTTTCATTTTGCTAACGCACCCTGGAAATCCACTGTGTAAAAGAATGGAAGCTGTAATTTTAACAATGACAGAGGAGACAATGGCTTCCCCAGAGTTATCATCAGCATTTGGCTTTAGCCTTTGTTGCAAAACATTGTTAGCCTTCGAAGTTGCGTTGTGCATGACTAAATTTAAGAAGTATGTTTCTCAATACTATGAAGACTTGTTTTCTTCTTTGGAGAAGAAAAAGAAAGTGTCACATAGTCAGTCCAGTACTTTGTTCACAGTTAGAGCTTCTTAGAGAGGCCCTGCGGCTCTTACTCTTCACAACGTAATCAGGGAACTGACTAGTCTTGTTCACTTCTTTAAGAGACAAAGGCCATTTCCGCACTAGACTGTTATAGTGCTATTATTCCACAGCCTATAGAATCCTGGGGTTTGCAGTTTAGGGAGGGGCCTTTGAGGATTCCATAGGATATTGAAAGTGGAACAATAGCACTATGCCATTTCCACACTACACTCTTATAGTGCAATTATTCCACTTTCAACATCCTATGGAATCCTGGGGTTTGCAGTTTCAGCAGGGGCCTACCGGCCCCTCCCGAAACTGCAAACCTCAGGATTCCATAGAATGTTGAAAGTGGAATAATTGCACTATTAAGAGTGTAGTGCGGAAATGGCCTATAACAGTCTAGTGTGGAAATGACCAAGTGAGTGGCAAGTAGCCCAATGAATCTAGACTGTTGTCATCCAGAGCAATATGAAGTCACAGCCTGGGAACTGTGCAACTTTGGTGGTGTAGCTCATTTGCATAATGCTGATATGCAATCTTTTTCAGCAGATCAGTTCAACTTAATATTTGCCTGATTTATGATTATTAACAGGGTGTATTTATTTAAAAGTATCAGTTCTTAAGTATTAGTTCCATTTTTAACTTATTAACATAAGAAACAAAGAAAGGTCTCTGGCCACAAGGTACTGACCGTTTAAAAATTGACTGTGGCAGTACTGGGGAGAGGGGTAGGAGAACACGGCAATGAAACGGTTCATTTTCTGGGCAACATCAGTTCCATTATGTGAACTTTGTTGTTGGCTAAAAATGTATGGCACATTCGCAGCCAGGTTGGGGTTGTTTGGGGTTTTAAAGATGCTTTTTAAAATGCCCCATAATCAGTGGAGACACATACACATAATATTTTATATATTAAAGGGTTGGGAGCTTTGGGATTGCTAGGCAGGCACAAAACAGGGGCTCAGGGGCCACAAGCAGCCTGCAGGCAGCTCTTTCCCTACCCTTGTTTTCTATGGTGTAGTTGGAGAGAGATACTGTCTCCCGTCCTCCTTAAATTGGTCCAAATTGCTTCGGACAGGGCCAATACATTATGGATCTGGTTCAAGGTGATCCAAAACATACTTTAGAGTTACTATTATGTGCCTTCAAGTCTTTTCCACCTTATGAAGACCCTAAGGCAAACCTATCATGGGTTTTTCTTGGCAAGATTTGCTTGGGGGGGTTGCCTTTGCCTCTCCTCTGAGGCTCAGAAAGCGTGACTTGCCTAAGGTTACCCAGTAGGTTTCCATGGCTGAACAGGGATTTAAACCCTGGTCTACAGAGTTAAAAGTCCAGTACTCAAACCACTATACACCACTTTGGCTCTCAAAGCTACTGTAGATCAGATCCAATCAGCCTGGTATGTTTTAGAATTTGGAATTTATCCAATGAAATTGTGCAGTCTTTTTATTTAATAGTATTTTGCTGTTATTTTTGAAAGCAGTAATTGATGAGATGCTATGATTTACAGGTGAATGTAAGGAAAAGGAAAAGTCTCTGTTTAAAAGATTATAATTTAAAACTTAACCTTGTGGGTTTGGAGTGAGTTGTGGTATAGACACAGGATCATCAATAGGTTTTCTCCAGATATTTTCTGCTTAGAATCCTCTCATAAGTGACTATTTGTTGTCAGAGACCAAAGAGGACACTGAGGTATGAAAAACACAGAGGAAATTGTTGCAATGTTTTTTATTTGGCTATCACACCAGCTCCCTAAAGATGCTCAAAGCATTTTGAAAAAAGAACACACAACATATGAACAGGCCATAAACTATACACACTGATGTTTGAAGTGAGCATAGGCATGTAGGGATGTCTCATGATTGTCAAATTTTGCAGGATTTCCCATCATAAACGGAGGTTCGTACACCCTCAATGCATTTCTGGGCCACTGTGAGCTCCTTTCATATATACTGTATATACTCATATATAAGTTAACATCTGGTATAAGTTGAGGGCAGGTTTGGGGGCCAAAATTATGGATTTTGATATAACCCATGGATATGTTGGGGATCATTCTGCAAAGGGGAGAAAGCACCAGCATTGCCTCAGAGGGCCAGCCACCACCACCACTTTCCCGCTCAGATATTTAAAAAGGCCTTTTGCCACTGTAATCAGAGAAGAGGATGATCCCCCTCCCCCAATTTTGGGGATAAGAGTTAATATTGTACCTTAACTTTTATCCAAAAAAAAAAAGGAATCACTTGTTCTCTGAGTACAGTGGCAAAAGGCAAGAGCTTCATCCATCTTAGGAGAACCTAAAAACACTAAACCTTCTACTCTCTTGGTGCTCCTTTGAGGGAAAGCATCATTTCCCACTCCACCTCCAGGCATTCAAAAAAGGCCTTTTGCCACTCTACTCAGAGACAGAGATGGTTCCTTTTTTGATAAAAGGTACAATATTAACTCTTTTTCAAAAAAGGAACCATCCCTTCTCTGAGTAGTGTGGCAAAATGCAAGAGCTTGGACCATCTTGGGAGAACCAACCCCGTCTACTCTCTTGATACACCTTTGAGGGAAAGCACAATTTTCCCATCCAGGCATTCAGAAAAAGCCAGAAGCAGCGGTGCAACAAACAGAGCAGAGGGGGTCAGTGCTTCTTTTTAAGTTCTCTCAGAATGAAGTAGGCTCTCACCTTTTGCAGTCTACTCAGAGAAAGGGATGGTTCCTTTTTTTAATAAGAGTTAAGTTACAGTATTTATAAGCTGACATAAGTTTTTTGGGTTAATTTTTTGACTAAAATTTTGAGAGTTATACATGGGTACATACAGTAATTTTCATAATTGTCACAGTATCCAGTCCAGCTTCTGGATGAGAGAGTCTCATCTATCTGTGACAGACCTCTGCATATTTGGGGCCCTAGAAACTGAGTGTTCCATAGGTAAAGGAGAACCTTCATGAAAAATCTGTGCTCATTCCCCCCACACACCACTTCCAGGACAAATAAAATTCAAAGGACTGATATGGGTATGTCAATGAAGAATTTTTACATTGATACTGACTGCATGCAGAAATAATTATTTCAGACCAAAAACATTGCTCTGTAAGCTGACATTCTGCACATGCTCATTTATCCTCCTCCCCATTATTTACTCCCCATGCCTAGAGTGAAGTGAGGCAGTAGGAGACAGAGGGAGCTTTTTATAAAGCTCATCCAGTGTGCGATGTGTGTGAAATTATCAGGACCCTACAAGCTGGCTCTGAATTCAAGCCTCAGAACTTTATTTTAGCATAGTTCTTTTTAGCCATTCCACTTGGGGGGAAGTAAATGCACAAGAGAAAAAAAAAAGATGTCCTCAGATAATCATACCGAACACCCCTTCCCACTGTAAACTAGAACTGCCTGAGGGATTAAATTGTATCATCACGTTTGGAGAGGGGGGTTATATGGGAGAGATTCAATTCACCACTTCCCACAGATCTTCTATCCCTCAGAACGCAGCTATTCCAATGCACTGGGCAAGTCAGAACTGTCCCATCTGGGGAGGAAGGTTTTGTTTTGTTTTGTACAGAAACAAACAGAGGCATCTTGTAGGGATCCCAGAAGGATTTCTCCCAATGCATCTGAAAAAAAACTAAGGCCATTTCCACATGGAGTAAGTAAAACGGTGCAGTGTGTCCTCCACAGAGGACATCTGCACCTTGGAGCAGACTGGGTCCGGACTACTTACCGTAGATCCGCACCTCCGTCCGCTCCAGAACAACCCCAAGTGGTCCTCCAGTGTATTTTTGAAAGACCTGATTTTTTCGGTCTTTCAAAATGCTAGCGCGCACCATTGTGTGCCTGCTCTCCGATGCAGATTTGCAGGCTCGCACCAATGCGAGCCTGCAATCTGCGGAGGGCAGGCTTTAGGCTGGCAAGCTTCAGCGGCCAACCTAAAGGAGACCCACGACCAACCAGAAGCCGCCATTTTCGATGCCGGAGCAGTGCGGATCTACAACCACACACTGCTCCTCCTCACCCTGGACCGGACCAGACCAACAGAAGATCTGGTGAGTAGCGGCAGGGAGCGATTCCCTCACCGCGTGCAGAAATGGCCTATGTTGCATTACATGCTAAGGAAGTATGAGGTGGAGTCGGGCTGGAGGTAATCTGAACACTCTCTTTTTAACTCTGTGGACGCAGTGTTGCAGAATCACATTGCTGAAACAAAGCACAGGAAATCAGAAACACATAGTTTCAGGAAATCACAGGCTTTTAGAATCAGAACTTATTGATCACTTGTGGGAGTGCCTTCTCAAAATATCTTACTGTTTCTGACCTGACAGAAGTACTGACACAACACTGTCAACCACCCTTGGTTAACAACATACTTAATAAAGAGAAACACAACCAGGACTATGTTGATGAGGAACAAATCTACAGAGACCATCTTGACTTAAGTTGGAACTCTCCTTCACAACCTGTTCTCCAGAATACTGTACACATATTCTTTTTGCTTAGACAGTTTAGATGTCCAGGTTCTCTCTTAGCTCTGCCAATACATGGTTGCCAAGGGAGCAGATACAGGCAACACAACCACACAGAGGTAAGGCAACTGGGAACTGTGCGATGAGGAAGACAGGAACCAATGGTTCTAGAAAGTACTGTAGCTATCTGAGAAGAACTGAACAAGCGTAGTTGAAGAGCAGGAGAGGTTGGTGCAGAACTGTCAGTCATGAGCACAGACAAGAGGGGCAGCTCAGAGCCCAAAAACCTCAAGGCTGATGTCACACATCAGAAAGATATTGCCAGCCTGCACACACTCAGCTAGCTGAGGTCCTGCAACAAAGAAAAAGTGAGCTAGGGTATGTACAAACCATTATTTTCAGGCAGCACTGGTAGTCACATTCTTCTTACTGAACCACTCTCCTGCTCACTTCAGATAGACTTGGAAATGAACTGAATTCACGTGCGTCAATCTCTACTTTACTTTACTTTACTTTACTTTACTTTACTTTACTTTACTTTACTTTACTTTACTTTACTTTATTTATTTTTTTGCAAAAACACTTGAAATCAGAAGCAAAGGAGGTCTGGAAATTAAAGTCCTCATGTACAACCTAGAGCAGTGTGTTATAATTTATACACCATGGATGAAACCATACCAATCAAGTTGCCAGAGGTTTAGTTGCAGCTTTTCTACAGTTGTGCCCCAACAACTTCAAATGGAGACGGGGGTTGGAGCAGGACCACAGCAGGGCCCTCTCCACACACACACACACACACACACACACACACACAAGGGGCATCAGAAACCATCCTTACTTAATTCTTTAAACTAACCTACTTGGATTTTGTAGGGAGAGGTTCCTATATGTGAGCCACATTAGCCTCTGAAACAATGCAGATAGTGATAGAACTAGATTCAAAGCAGAGAAGCTAGCAGGTTTTGCACCACACATTTTTGGCAGAGATAGTCCTCTACACTGACCACCTTACTTTCTCTTCCCATCACTTTGATTAGCATTAGCACCACCAAATCTGCAGTGGCCCTTTCCTTGTGCCTCCCCTTCTCTCACCTGTATTCTCATGGAGCCAGCCCAAGGCTTTTGCTTCTAGCAGCTGCCAGGTGTCACTCTCTTCTGCAGCGTGGACATGAAGCCAGAGGATAGCAAGAACTGTTGCCCATGCTGTTGGCACTACCTGGGGTTGTGCAGATGGGAGAACAAAGAATGCTATTTTTTTGCTCATGCATCTCCAGTCTAGTACCAGGCACCTTGTTCCTGGATAGGAACTGGCACTTTGCTCACAAAGACCTAGAATGCAGGTCCTACAGGAGTATCCCAATTTTCCAAGTGCCCTACCTGGGTAGGCATTTTTCTGCAAGTGTTTACTTCATGCAGGCCTAGAATATTGAGTAGGAAGGTGTCCAGGGACCAAGATCCATCAGCATTCTGCAAGCAGATCAGCTTCAAGACAAGAGACTTCTTTGCTGTTAGGGAGTATAGAAGCAAACAAAACATACCCCAGTAAATTCATATTAAGTAAATCACAATGAATCAGTATTATGAAATCAACAGCAGGCTTAATAATCATTTCATTTCATTTCCTCCATTTGTATATAAAGAAGGGTCACAGCTGATAGCATTCAAGCATACAACAATATTCTGTAGGTTGATCTTCAGCCATAAAAGGAGCTATCTTGCTATCTTGGCCATCTTCTGAATTACATGGACTCTAGCAATACAGTATGACCCCCATATCCACGGGGGGTTGATTCCGGGCCCCCTGCGGATATGGAAATCTGTGGATAGTAAGGAATGCCCTGGGTCTGATCACAGTGGGCCCTGAGCCTGCATCTGGAGGTGGGAAAACAGTGGGCAGCACAATCCCATGCTGCCCACTGTCTTCAACAGCAGATAACTGAATCCACAGATTATGAATCCATGGATATGAGGGTCGTACTGTACATGGATCCAAGGATAAAGATGATAGCACAGCCCTCCATCAAGGTCTAGGTATCCTTAGCCAAACAAGTCATCTTTTAGCTTTCCAGGAACCATTTATATCTTTAATAATATACCAACCATCCTCTCACCTAGCTAAGTTTTGCCTCTCTCAGATATGTCTCAGACGACACTGCATTTCTTTTGCTCCACACACTTTCACATATATTAAAATATCCCCACCTTAACACCAGCCTCTGAAGCCCTGCTAATGGACACACCTTAAAGGAGTATTAGACTTCCAGGCACTCAACCAGGAATAGAATTATGCAGCTCTCCAGATATTGGAGAAATGCAACTCCCAGCAGTGCTAGCCAGCAGAGCTAATGTTGAAGAATGCTGAGAGTTGTAGTACAACATCATCTGGAGATTTATAGCATTCCCACAGAGGTATTAGAAATGCAGAGTAAGATCTATTATTACAAGAGAGTCAACGAAATCCAAAATCAATGAGACCTAAGATAGTCACAATTAACTTGGATCCCAAAGATTTCAATGGTCCAACTCAGGGTCTTTTTGGAGCTAGCCTCATTGTTTATGGAATTTCTACAGTAGATTCATGGGGGCTGTAAGTTGGCAGGTTTTGAACAGGGACACCTCTGTGGCAAGCTGTTCCTACTTATACTTTAGCATTCTGTATTTTATAGATGTTATTTCTGTTCTTTCTCTTTTTCAATGCCATGACTGGGATACAGAGAGAAGATGACTTATGGCAGATAAAGGGAGAGTGGGTTTGCCTTCTCTGAAATGGATGTTGTTTATCTTTCACTGCCCTGCCATGGCAGCCATTTTGCAACGGTGCCAAAAATCCTTTCATAATGTTCTCATTATGTCAACAGGCTCAGAATATCGGGAGACTTCAGTCAGTTTAACCCATGAAATCAGCAGGTAGGTAGAGAGTGGAAAATTTCTTGGCACAGATTCTAGATTCTTGCCATTCACTTCTAACTATTGTCCTTCTATGCTTCCACTTCGCTTTTTGTTTGTTTGTTTTTCAACACACCTTGTCTAACCATGAGCAAAATAGTGAAAAAAAGATCTGTAACCATAGAAAGTCCAACCGTTACAGGCAGATTGAGAAATATACTGAATAACTGTCTTGGTTTAGCTACAGAGGTTTCAAACATAGAAACTGGGATGGTACACAAAAAAATCTATGTCTGTGAATAGAGACAGAGACAGAGACAATTTCTGCACAAGGTAATACATCGTAGTTGCCTCGAATTCTCACCCTCCCATCTGCACATTGTACCAGTTTAGCTTTGTAGTCTTCCTCGTGATTTTGCATATTTTCAGCTCCTAGCACAGTTCAATGCGACAAAAAACTGATGTATTGTAAAACCTGAAAAACTCCAATGCAAATCTCCCAAACCGTTTCTAGCTCATTTTTGCCAACATGCAGAACTGTAACATTGATTCACAGAGCAAAAGTGGCTGGCTAGGGGCATTCCCAGGCTGCCATTTCCATCCCTATCTCTCTCCACCCATCAAAGGACAGGCTGCTGTCATAAAGACAGCAGGAAAAGAGTGCTAATGGACCGTTAAGGGGTCTTTTTTTTCCCCTCTCATCAACGAACATACTACTGCACACACTTAGAAAAGGAAATCTGTGGAAGACACGAACTTGCTTGATGAATGAAGGTAATTGATTGGAGGAAGATCCTCAAGCAACTTGCTCTTTTATTTCTCTTTCAGGTTGCCTCACGCTTGCTGAGGAATAGCCTTTGTACTGCAGCCTTAAGTTTCACTTTGCGAAGTAGCGAAGTAGCAAACTTAGTTTGACAGTTTAATTTGCAGCTAATTGACAACTTAATTTGACAGCTTACTTTGAAAGACCAGTTTGGAGTTGTTTTGTATGGCTTTGCTCTTCAGATGTTGCCAGTGAATCTTTTGGATACTGATTTTCTTCCCTTCTTGGACTCTTGATGAGGTTTAGCCTGGATTTTGAGGATGTTTGCTTTTTGACCCAGCCATTTAAAATATGTGTCTTCTTCTTTAAGAAACAGACCAATCAGCGATGGCTGAGGGAGTGAGGGAGGGGAATGGGAGTGGCCAGAGTCTTGCTGTGTGGATGCAGCAACCACTTTTCTCCAAAGTAATATGATGTAAATGGGGTGTGTGCAGACAGCACAGTTTCTGAGCATAAAAACATCGCTCTTGACACATGGTGAACCGCTCCTCTCCTCTAAGTCCAAGACATACCGCACATTAGGGATGTAAATCCTGAACTACCTTGTCCTTGCACAGAAAGATGAATAATTACAATGGTTCCCTCCCCACTGCAGCAGCAAATGAATATTTCTCTACGCTATTTTCCTTGGATTTGAACATCTTAAAGACTAGCAGGAGAGCTGTTCTGCAGAGAAACAGAGTGGGGTTTTGTGCAAGAAAACTGTTATCTGCAAAGAAAATATGTTTCTTGTACAGAAAGTACCTTTCCTACTCAAGAAATCTGTACAGTACAGAAAATGTTTTTTCCAAGAAACAGTTGTTTTTGGCAGCAGAACAATTCCCCCACAACACTTCAGGATATTCAAATAACAGGGAAAAACTGTGCAAAATTCTCACTGGTCTATTATACTTCCCAGTTAGTTCCCCTGATTGTCAGGAAACCCATTTTTCAACCTAGGAATGAATCATTGCAAATATTCTTTCCATTACTAGCACACATACTCACTTGGGAGACCAGGTTGATCAAAGATCACACTATGACCTTGAAGGAAGTCTCTAGGGGTAGAATAACTTTTCCAACTTATATCATTGCTGGCAAGGACAGCGGCTGCTGAATAATAAATCTTCCTCAAAAATTCAGCAGTCCTCTGAATTTTCTTGAATATGGAAATATTGCTAAATCGAGAAGTACAGGAAGGGCAGAAAGTACAGCCTCTTCTAACAATGATCTTGTCAACATTCGTTTCCACTAGAAAGAGAAAGATAGCACAAATATGACTGGAAGTAATGTTTCCCCTTGGTACCAAACACCAGGTGGCATGTCCCTTGAATAGCATGAATGGAAAGATTCCCACAGTCCCAGAGACTATAATCCCCATTGAAAACCTTACTGCCAGCTCCATGCTCCTGGCACTGGAGAATCTGGCACAATGGTGCTCACCCCTTATGTTACCAGGCCATATACCCCTACTCCATAATATGGTTTAATTGGCAAAATATTTAATTGGCATAAAATATAAATTATATCCTGCTATGACTGAGAGCTTGCTAGCGAAGAGGAACTGGCTGCACACATGTGCCCCAAACCTAGGTCAGAACAGGACCTCTGGGCATGGCTAGGTCATAGTCAGAGAAACTCTGGAGATAACGGACTGGCAGATGTCCCTCAACAATTCAATGTTTAGAACCAATAGCACCCAAAACTGCTTCGACAGAATGACTGATTGTCCTTGACTTTCTCCTTTTGTCCATTGAAACTCTCCTTTTGTCCACTCATTTGCCCTACCATTAAGGAGCTATCACGGTTCCCACCAGTCCCTTTGCCACCTAATTCTAAGGCCATTCTGGACCCCATTGTTCACTCTGCAGCCTCCACTGTCTACTCTGCCAGAGAGCCATTAACACCTTCTCCTTCAGGGCAGAAAAAGCGTATTTCAGCCCTGGCTCTGAGCCAGATAACTGGTAGTACTTCTGTCTGCTGGCCATTACTTTACCACTCCAATTCCCAATCTGGTACTAACTTTAGACTCTTGGACTGAGCCACAACACTTCATCTCTTCCACTTCTGGATAGGTAAATATCACACATGTCACCCTAAACTCTCACTATCCAAACCTTTCCTCCCTTTTCCTTCAGTTAACCTTGTGTGATTGCAAGACTGCTTGGCTCTTGTGTGTATGCAATCATTAATTCCTCCAATAAAACAAACAAGCTTATTTTTGAATCTCTGGCTGTTTTTTTCTCTGCATTAGTACTGGTATACAGAAGAGTAAAAGATTCTGTAAGGTTACTCCCCTCGTGCAGGCCTCCACTTTCAGCTAATATTCCCCAAGGTTTCACAGAGGTACTGGCATCACAGGTGGAACCCTGAGTCACCCATGTTTTGGGGTAGCACCTACCCTAAGATGCCCCTTTGAAGGAAATATGTAAATTTCTTTCTTAGCCCTCCCACACCAGTATTTGGAGAGGGTTGTGCAGCAACTGTTTTACTGCTTCTGAATACTACCAGAGAGAGATATGTAGCAGAGGACAGCTAACACATTTGCAAACTAAAATAAAGTCTTTTTCTAGGACATGTCATGTCCACACATTCAAACATATATGAATAACAGTAGGTACCACACCAAAACATCCAAGTAAAGAGGTAAAGAGACTGGGAAGACAGACAACCACAATAAAGGAGAAGGTCTCAGTCAGAACACAGATCTTCAGCACCATGTGGGACATCTTTTGACATTTCTGAGCAGCAGTCTTCACGGGCAGGCTAAATAACTTTACCACCAAATACATGCAACAGATCAAGTTGGGTTCATGGCCAAAAGGCAGATCTCAGTTGCTATTGGAAAGGCTCTTAATATAATTAAGATATATAGTTAATAGTGGTTCAGAACCGAAATCTAAAATAGCACTGGTGTCATTAGATGCATTAAAAGTTTTTTATATGCTGGGAAAACATATCTCATTAGATTATTTTAAAAACTACTCATAGTGATTATGTAACTCTTACTGGTTTCTATTATGTCTATTAAGTCATCATATATGAAGGAAGAGCCACACCGAGAAAAACCAAAAAGATTTTGGAAATAAATGGGGATTTTAAACAGTCTTCCTGACTCTGTGTTCAGCACAATGTAAGCTGTCTGAGCGCTCAACACTCCAGAGCTCAGGCTTGTCTCCAGAGCCAACTGCCGTTCTTCCATTGAACTTGTTCCTTTCAGTTCTTGCAAGAGGGCCTGAGCTGTCAAACGATGAAGAGGAAACCTGCAGAGGTAACGCAGCAGGACAAGAGAGACAGATATGAATCTGACATAGGAAGGTGCACAGTAAAATTACAAGAACATTTAAGAGGAAAGAAGAATGTCTTGCATCACCTAGAAAGAAGAATCGAAATAATTTAATTTCTGCTACAGATTAGAACTGCGAATAAATCTAAGCAGGAAGATTTCCAAGGAATGGTTTGGTGAAATTAATTTTTCAAGGTCCTCGGTAAGAAAACATGGCCTATTCTGTAGTGACAGTAATTCTGTCCCACTCAGTCAATGCCTGCCAGTGAGCTCTTAACATGACACTAGTTGCAGTTCCAGATGGGAGTCTTTTTGTACCATCCAGTTGTCAGTAATAACAATAATAACTTTTTATTTGTTACCCACGTCTTTCCAAGGCTTGATGCAGGATACAACATAAATTAAAATACAGTTAAAAGACATTGTGGTTAAAATACACTAAAAACACATAAAACCATTTAAAATACAAATAATTCATAATTAAAATATGTCATAATTAAAAATACATCATAATTAAAAATAGACAGGGTAGGCTTGCCAGAAGGGATAGGTCTTTAGTACTTTTTTGAATTTGGACAGCATATTTTGCCATCGACTGTGGCAATGACCTCTTCCAGCAGTATGCCAGTTTCCACAGTATGCCAGTTTCAGATAGAACCAAGATAATATTCTGCATGGTGCTACCTACTCCACACTTTAGTTACGAACTCTTCTTCCCTCCCCCCATTTTGTTGCTTTTGCTCCTCTCACTCAGTATTGCTTGGATGTTTCCATGCTCAGCTTGTCCCCTTCCCATAATGCTACTCTTCCTCTCCCACCTCACTTGCTGCTCCCTCCATTTCAGAAGCTGAAGGGCACCTTCTCCTTTCCGAAGGGAATGTCCTATACATGTCCTATATTGCTTCTCTGCACTGTGTGCCAATGGGGTTTCTTCCCCAGTACTGAGATAGTAACAGAGCTGTCCTGTGCCTGCCTCCTCAGAAGCAGAGTCCAATGGGTCTTACATCCAAATACATGTAGAAGCACACTCTGTAATGCTTGGTATTGTGGTCTTGATTCCCAGTAAGAATTCCAGTCCCAATGACTGCTTACTCTGAATTTCCCTGACTCTGTAATTCTAGGGTTTGTGGGATTACAATTTAAATCCAATCCAAATTCCTCATTGTTCTCAGTGGTCTTCCTACTCCACAGAGGAACAACAAAGGTCCTTTGGTTGTGCCTCATTCTTCTCACAGTGACTCTAATGCTTTAGAACAACTGTACTATGGGCAAAAATGTGAATGTTCCAGTTAATCTGCCCTCTGTACCAGCTAACATTACTACAGCTCCATGTCAGCAAATGCTTCAACCACTAAAAACCTGTTAAAAAGCTCCTGCCAAAAACTGCAGGAGTAATGCTGCTGGCATTATCTCTTCCACTAAGTTATACAAAGTTGAGAACACAGTCATGCTTCCTAATATTGAATGAGCAGGCATTTTTCTTCCCCCTATTTTTTCCAGAGCATCTAAGGTACACTTAGAACACAGAATTTTCTGCCTTTTTTTTTATTCACAGTCTGTGCATCTCAGTTTTTGCTATATATGTGTATAGTGTATATATATAACAAAAACTTTAAGAGAGCCAGCACAACAAAGTAGTTTGAGCATTGCACTACATCCCTGGATACCAGGACTCGACTCCCCACTCATCTGTGGAAACCTACTAGGTGACCTTGGGTGCATCACATAATCTCAGCCCCAGAAAACCCCATGATAGGGTCACCTTATGGTTGCCATAATTTGGAAACAACAACAAAGTACCTTCAAATTGCCTATGAACTCATAGTGACCCTGAGAATTTCATAAGGTATTCTTAGGCAAGGAATGGTTTTTCTGTGCCTTCCTCTGAATCTGTCCAACAGCACCTGATATTCTCTGGTGGTCTCCCATCTAGGTAATGACCAGACCTGACCCTGCTTGGCTTCCAAGATCAGATAGGATCTGGTACCTTCAGAGAATTTAGGATCCCTGAGCTAATAAATCCATGCTTTAATTACAAAAGAAACCTATGACAAGCCAGTCAATCAACCAAGAGCAGCCAAATAGCCAAGAAGTACTTATTCTTTTTCCAAAGCCTATGAATGGATACTTATGAAGAGAAAAATCAGTGGTCCATGTGTAAGGCCCCGCTTTGGGGGTCCCCGATATTAGTATGGTTTGGATGGACACAATACCTAATTGGCACCATATTGGATTGGCAACTGTATTAATTGGCTACGATATCAAAATCAAGCCTAAGAGGTGACTGAGAGGTCAAATCGAGCAAGGGAAGAAACCTGACTGCAAACAAGAGAGGTAGGTCAACCTAAACACCCTTCAGGGAAGACTAAGTCATCTGTCAAGCAAATAAATGCCATTCCTGTGGATAATAGGCTTAAGCAGAAGCTGGAGTTTTCCCAGGGAATACAATTGTGACAAACCCAGCAGGACACCAGTTGACAGATACCAATCCCCTGTGCACCTGGACTCCTTCCTCTTGCCTCGTAGCACCCACAATAGACAGCTATTACAACACACATTATGTTTTTGTCATCCAAACACTGCAAACATTAGTGAGTTGATAGTCCATTGTCTATGCGGCAACTTCCATTGTTCCACACCTGTACTGCACATATCTTCCACCACCACAGGCTATTTTTTAGATACAAATACTCCTGATTTCAGGATGCCCAGTGCAGTCTCTCAAAGGTCTACCTGTCACTCTGTCCATCTAGCTCCTGAATGAGAACTGTCCTTAGGTCCTACCTAAGCCAATCCACATTTCAGCTCTTCGCTATACTTCTAGACTGGTAATTATAAACCCCCTAAAAAACCTCAGCCTCTCTATCCATAATTTTTTTTCCTCCCTTTATCCTCCATTTAGCTCTTATGTGAATGTTTGACTGTCTGTATTTTGTGTGCATACATGAGTGAATTCTCCCCAATAAAAACACATTTTTAGCTTGCTTTTGAATCTCTGGCTGGTTCTTTTCCTACTTGAGCCTGTAAACATTGGTAGAAAAGGTCTCGTTAAGTTACCCCCCCCCCAAGCCTCCTCTTTGAACTAATTCATTTCCCACTTTTGCAAGGAGGTATCTGGTATTGCGATGCGGGGGAGTCCTTGGAGCACCTTTGTTTTGGGGTAACACATGTAACCTACTGTGTCTTCTGACTAGCCTCAGCTTTTTGTGACCTCTTTTTGGTGCAAAAAAGCATTCTTAAAAATTCATAGAAACACATGTATGAATTTTCTCACTATCCTATGTTTAAGCCCCTATACTCCTTGTGTGAGTGGGCGTCAGGGCCAAATATGACTGGGCTTTTTTGGGAATGATTTTAGAGGATTAAACAGTGTTTTTAGGGCATGTACAGTAGCAAAGTAGGGAAGAAGATATATCGACTGATCATGATAACTATGGCCATTTTACACCCCTCAAATACCAATTGTCAGAAGGTTGTGCCCTCTCCTTGTGTCCTGGTTGTGGGTTTCCCATCGGCATCTATTGACTACTTCGCCTAGATGAGCCTTTGGTCTGGTCGAGTAGGGCTAAAGCGGTGTGCAGTACAAGATGAATAATAAAGAAATTTTGGAAAGGAAAGATCCCAACCTTTCATTCTCCTGCCCCTGGAGTGAGAAATTTATCTTTTCTGTGAAAGTCCAGCCTTGTATGCTGTACTGGACTACAACAGACCCTTCTGAGAGGCTGACATCCTGTGGAAAAAAATGAAGTATCAGGTCAAGGAAAACATCGGAGAAGCCTGCAAAGAAGATTAGATCATCTAATAATAATGACCAAAAGCCTGTTTCTAGTCAGTACTCACCACTGTTTCCTGAACATGAGAGTAAGGGAGCACCTAATCCCATCCCTTTCTGCCACATGGGAAAAGACACATTTGAAGAGGACAAATTCCTATTTGCATGAGGGCTCTCCATATGAGCAACAGCCATGCAAAATTAATTGTGTGGAAATTCTCCCACATAGATAGGACTTCTTTCTTCATAGGAATTGCTTTCTTCATGAGTAGGCAGTGACAGTAGGAAGCTAAGCATTCCCTACTCTCAAGTTCAGGAAAGCATGATGAAACTTTTCCTGATTATTTTAGTTAAGATTCAATACAGTTGCCATATTGCTGACTGGGTTGTATACAGACCTTGTTCATTTGTACCATTAGCTGGTCCAGATTTCCAGTTTTCATTTAGAACCTAAAATGAGTTAACCACCCTTTTAAGACCAGCAACCCAAATCAAACTGCCTAGTCACTATTTTGGCCAATTTTGAGAGAAATGAGCCTTCTCCTACCTCTCAGGATTTAGCCATGAGTGAAGTCACAGCTATGGGATAGGAGAAAGAGATCAGTGACAACAGGAGAGAAAAGAGGTTCATTTTGAACCCTCTGGTAAGGGGATGGCAATGGGTAATAGGTGATTATTGCCCATAAACGACAACTAAGAAATTCAGAATTTTAATGTAGTTATCACTGCCTCGTATCCAGTACAAAACAAAAGACAGAGCAATGTTAGAACTTTGAGCTTCTTTCTAAGTTCAGTGTGATTTCATCCTCCCTTCTCCAGCTTTACTAGTAGAATAATTACACAATGCAACAAACATGTGTAAAATGAACTGTGAAAGAGATGTCACATACCCTCCAACTACACCAATTTGGCAACAACAGTCCTAATTAATCCTCTGCCATCCCATTTTTCAGCTGCTTTTAAAATGCCCCAGGTTCTCTCCTCTTCTCCATCTTTCCTCCTTAATTCCAAGCTTACTTCACTTGCTGCAAACTGAGTTTCAAATGCAAACATAGTTTATATGCAGTTACCTCAGAGGGGAAAGAGGAGAGGAGGCCTTGCTCTTCCCAGTGGAATGAGGCAAAAGGAAATGGATGCAGCCTCTGCTAACTTGTGTGTTCTTCCCCGTTAACAACTTTTGCCATCTTGACTATATTCTGTTCCTTGGCTACACATTTATACTCAGTATATACTCAGTTTACTTAATGTCTATATTTCACAGAATTCAGCTTTTCTTCAAGCAGAATTTATAGTGAGAATTGTAACTTAATTTTATGCTTAAAACATATTACACACAGACCTCTGAAAGAACAGGCCTCTTCCTTATTACTCAGCAAGCTCAGTAGATCCCTACCTTCTTCCACCCCTTCCCCTCATATCCTGTTCTATGTATGCCACCATTAAATCAGAGTGTTGATTTGACCCACTTGCCTGCTGCTGCCCAGAAATTTGAGCACAGATAAGAGAGTATTCCCCTGTGTAAATGATCTGGGGGATTGGCTGTACAAGCCTGGCCTCAAGCCCAGAAGGCAAATCCCAATGAAGAGAGATGTCCATCATTACTGGATCCATGGCCTTCTTCATAGATTGTAATGCCTATGGAATAAGAAAGACCTCTTAGTAAAGGAGTAGGGGATTCCCATTAGTCCTTTCTGCCCAGGTAAGAGGTAAAAACACACTCTGCCCTCTCCTTCAACTTTCCCCTTTTATTTTGCTTTATTGTTTCGTGAGAAAGCAATTCTCTCTGCTTGTTGGTTGCCATCACTGCATTTGTAAGAGCACACTAAAAGTGGAAATTATTGTTTCTCCTGCCTTAAAAATGTCCTCACCAGTCACATAGGGATGGGGGGGGCAATGGGGATGGTTTGCCCCCAGCGGCAATGTTTTTGGGGCGTCCCAGCTTGCAGCCACACTGCCATACACCATGGCCATGCCCCCACATTCCATGGCGACACACCCCCATGCTGCAGCCATGCCCCCATGCACCGTGGCCACATCCCTGTGCGCCATGGCTATGTCCCCACACTGTAGCCCTACCTCCCTCCCACCCACCCCTACACACTCCAAGCTCTACCGCTGGTCCTTACTGACACCACACATTATCTGCACCCTGCAAACAAACTCCATGTGTCTGTGTTGTCTGCCTTCAAGTCATGTCTGACTTATGGCAACCCTAAAGCAATCCTATCATGGCATTTTCTGGGGCTGAGAGTGTGTGAAATGCCCAAGATCACCCAATGGGCTTCCACAGCAGAGCATGGAATCGAACACTGGTCTCCAGGGTTGTAGTCCAAAGCTCAAACTACTATACCATGCTGGCTCTCAGAAACAAGTATCTACACACCCTAAAAATGCAACAGTCTTAAAAGTAACAGGCATATTGGGAGGGCAAATGCATTTGAGCAGTACCCTCCAAATTCCAGTTTATATGCTGAATTTTCAGCATAAGAAACATGAGAAACATGGCAGTGCCACCTCTGGTATTCAGATAAGGATTTTTTTCCCCCCAGCCTTGTTCCAAGTGAAGCTACATAATGAACTTCGGGAGAGCTTCTCCAGGAAAACCTTAAAAGCAGAGCTGTCCTACAGTTGCCAATTCTTCATGTTTCCTGTTCCTGTTGAAATGGCCCGTGGGCGAGGTGAGTGAACTTCTACCCCACTCCAAAACAGCACACAAATTATTCTCTTACTTTCACATCATGGTTTTTGAATTACTGTCATGCATAAGCAAGCAGGCCTTCCAAGGAGCTTAAGGGTATTTGGTTGCAAGGCTTGCACCAAATGGAAGAAGCCCAACCCAGATTTCAAAGAAAGAACAGAAACAAAAACTTGGAGGTCCGCTGAAGGCTACATATACCTCATATACATGACAGCCCAAAGACGATATCCTATTGCAAATCAATTGATAAATAAAGACTTTCAAAGAAATGGCAGCACCTGTGAGCAACTAAGGGGAAAAAAAACACTTGTAACTTAACTACTGAAAGCCATCACGAGAAGGCAGAAGTTCAAAAGGGATGGAGATTTTGCAGCATTCCAGACGCCAACTCCCAGCATACCCAGACAGCACAGCTCATGTGAGAAAGGCTGAGCATTATAATCTCTCAATACCTGGAAGCCTGAACCTATGTCCTAGAAAATGGAGATGAAATTACAAGAGCTGAGGAGAGATGTTAGGAAGCTGCCAGGTCAAATCATTCATCCAGCTACCTCCGAGAATCATCTACGATCATGGGCAATGTCTGTCCAGGATTCCAAACATCATTCCTCCCAACCCATCCTGAGATGTTTGCAGTTTAATCTGGAACCTTCTGCTTCCAAAGTATTATTTTATCACTGATCTCTAGCTCTTCTCCATGTGCTGAGTGACTCTAGTATATCATGAGGAGAAAGGCAAGCTGACTAGGTGCTGCTCACCCTGACTTGCATTTTCTCTGTGTCCCTGATGAATTCAGCACATCCATGGCCTGCTTTGGCCATACCCTCTAGTGTCTCTGTGGCAGGGCATTCACCAATTCCAAAAGTGAAGCACCTGTTGAGGAGGGAAAAAAGAGACCAAGTCAAAGGCCTACTTTAAGATGCAATGAAGTATTGCAAGCAGTATCCTCTATCAAAGCTTGCTAACCAGGTAGTTTTTCTTATCAATGGAGTCTATCATCTCCTATGTTTTTCAAGGAAGTGAATGTTGAGTTCCAAGGCCCCAAGTTCTGCCAGGAAACTATTTCACCTTCCTGCTTCCTCAAAGCTCCACCCACAGCCATCCAGTATTTGTCCATGCTCTGGTTCCACCCTTTCCAAAGCATCACTGAACTTGAACGGAAGTGACATGCACAGTTCTTACCTGTGGGAGCAGTTATGAGTTTCAACTTCAGCAATGACCTCATCCTTGTCAGATGTTTCTGTATGCATGAATACAAAGAGCTGAAGGGAAAGGGGAAGGTTAAAAGTGAACAAAGACTCTGCCCTCTCTCTGTATATTAACTCAAGGACTAACTATCTTCATTCCTAGAATGACTATTTCAGCCGCAAGCAGACAAAATTTAGGTGGTTTATTGACAGCAGGAATAGCTCAAATCCTCTTGAGACAATAACATAGCTCTCAAGATACCTTATTATGTACAAAATTATGAAATATTTTTTAAGTGGACAGTGATGTGCCAGGAGGTGGGGGGTTAAAATGCAAAAATTTATTTCAACACATTTCATTTGAATTAACAACAGTCAGCCATGCCTTAGCTACCTCAGACCTTGTCCACTGCAAGATCTTTGGCAATGGTAGCCCCATGCTACCATTGAGCAGTGTCCAGAAACCTCGGTTAGTGTACAGTGTTGCAGTCAATCTGTTAGCTGGTACAGTTGCCCTTTCCGTTTGATGCTCCCAACCCCCCATGGGGAAAGGAGAAGGACGGGACCAGGACATCCCTTATGCATGATGTCATCATGGTCCCATTTTTCTCCTGTCCCCAGGCAGTGCAATCACGCTGCGAAACATTGAAGGGTTTTCCTCATCAATACTGGTGATCATGCCATCATCCCACCACCGTCCACACTTACCTCCCCTGTGGAGGCCCTGGAAGTACAATGGTTGCACTTCCTGCCCCAGTGCAGCCTGGGACAGTACCCACCTGTGCTGTGGCAGGAAAAGGCATGGCCATAGTGCTTCCTGGAACATGGAAGCAGCCAGTGAGGATGGGAGCGCTCTTGTGCTGCCCTCCCAGCAGGGCTGACACTGGGACCCACATCAGATGTCTCTGTGACAAAGTAAAGTGCAGAAAGGGCCACAGTACTGAGATCAGATATAAGAAAAGCTGTGATCACATCGCCAGTTGCTTTCCAGACCTAGCTGTTTCTTTTAATCTTTAAATCCTTAAATCATCTGTGGTTTGATTATTTAAGCAACCAGTTCTCCAATTATTAACCTGTCCAGATATTTACAAGATGTCTTCTTGAGAAAACAATTACTGACGTTTTTCCTCTTTTTCTCCCAGACTGAAGAATGCACTCCCTTTAGGGTTCATCTGGACTAGCCAAAACCTCAGGATTGGGCTGGAGTTGTACTGTACTTATAAAAAATTTTTAAAATATCCATCAAAATGTTTCTAAGCAATGTTGGGGATGTCAAGGGATGAAAGGTTCCTTTTTTCATATGTGGTAGACTTGCAAGAAAACAAAAAGTTACTGGTCTAAGATTTATGTTAGGCCCTTTCCGCACGTGGGGTGTGAATCGGGCAGAAATGAGCAGAAATGGGACTCACTGGATTTTTCCTGCGACCGGGCGAGTCCATCGCGAAGAGCAGCAGCGCGAGTTCGCCGCTCCGCAGTTCTCTGGCGTCCAAAATGGTGCCTTCCGGTTGGTGGAGGCTCTCCACCAACCGGAGAAGCTCGCCAGCCCAAAGCCCGCCCCCAGAAGATGTGCAGGCATGCACTTGCGCGTGCCTACAAATCTGCTCCGGAGCTTGGCGACGGAGCTAGACAGGGTTGCCTGTTCTGTGCTTTTTAAAAACCTCCAGAAAGAGGTTTTTAAAAAGCACGCTGCACGACCAGTTCCGGTCGCACAGAACTGGACTGAGGTGTGGAACTACAAGAAGTAGTCCACACCAGTCCACTCTATGGTGCAGAAGACCTCCGTGGAAGGTCGCTCTGCACCATTTTAAATACCCAGTGCGGAAATGGCCTTAGTCCAAAAAATTTAAAGGTAGATTTTGTACTGCTACTAGAAATGTTTCTGTTGGGCATTATTGGTAAAGAACTGGACAGTAAGTGTGGATCATTTCTTTGATATATGACAACAGCATCAAGAATATTGTTTGCTCACACTTGGAAATGTCCTGAAGCACCAATGATGGAAGAGTGGATTGTTAAAGTGGCTGAGTTAGTCCAAATTGCCAGCACACTCTCAGCCCTGATAAACCCCATGACAGGATCACCTTAAGGTTGCCATAAGTCAGGAATGACTTGAAAGCACACAACCACAACAACAGCAACAAACATTGGTAGTGAGGGGAACACAGGGAGATGTTGTGTTCATGGAAGGGATGACAGGAAGTGCATGAAACTTCACCGATACGACAGTTAACTACACCTCATGCAGGATAAAACAGCGGACGAAACCCCAGTATATCGAGGGCATGACTGGATGCGGGTCTGGAAACAACTGTTACAAGATGTGAAATTTAGAAACAGAATAGTTGGACATTTACCAGAACTATTTACCTATTTGGAACACTCCTCAGACTTGGAATCATTTCCATTCTTCTTTTAGGGAAGGAGTGAAACTATTTCCTCAAACTGCCCCAGTGAATTTATTAACTACCTTAAGCACTATATTTTAGTGGAATGACATGGTAAAATGTAATAAAATAGTGGAAGATAAAAGGTGGGGGGTCATATTCAGAAGTTTCTTTTGAACTCCTCTGGGCTATTTTTTCCTCCCCTGTCAAATGGTGAGGGAGAAACCACACATCCTGTCCACTCTATCAAATGGGTAACATGCTATGAGGGGTGTCACTTACCATTTTGAATTATTTCAGTTGGTTCATTTTGCAAGTGATTTTTTACCCCTTATGGCATTTGATTCAACTGGAAAGCCTTGGTTGTGGATCTTTCTACACCACTGGGATGGGAAGCATGTGGCTCTCCAGTTTTGGGGCCTACAATTCCCATGAGCTCTCTCCAGTCTATCCAGTGGGGGAGAATTATGGGATTGCAATTCAACACCATCCAGAAGATCACATGTTCTGCTTCCGTGCTCTGCCTGATGCAATGAACCACCAATGTTGGAAACAGGAATGAAGGAAGCCACCTCAATTAGATCATCAGTCCATCCAGCTTGTGAGACCTATATTGGTTAGCAGCAACTTTCTAAGGTTTGTAAATAAATAAATAATGTGAAAATTGAACCTGGGACCTTCTGCATGCCAAGCAGCTTCTTGAGATTAGAGATTTCTTGGCCCTGTCTAGAAACAAAGCAAGGGATGCTGAACAGAGGTGTGGAACTGGTTTTGGAGTTTGTTCCAGTTTGAAACTGGCTGGGACCACCTGGCTTCCATTGCTTGTACTAGTAAATCTTATACTTTGTAAAGAGGAGACAGTTGCATGTAGCACAGGTAACAGGCAGTAACAGAAATTGATTTAGAAATATGCCCTAGTAGAGCATTGTTATCTATATATGATAAGGCTAATCGCACCCAGGAAACGAAGGATTTAATTATCAAGTTACTGACCGCAGCAAGGCTAATTATATCAATAAAATGGAAAATTCAAGGAGATTTTCAAATAGAGAATTGGTATAAAGAACTATGGCAAATTGCAATTAATGACAAGTTAACATGGAATTAAGGTCAAAAAAGGAATAATGAAAGGGAGCAATTTTGATGCAATACAGAAGATATTCGTGAAAAAGATGTTAGCAGAAGAGGAAGATGTTACACCTCCACAAGAAGAGTTACAATTTTGGAAGGTGAAATAATTTGAGAAATAATAGGCTCTGGGGATGGTGTACACTTAGTAATAGTGCTAAGTTTAATTTAGTAGAGTATTGAATAGAATAGATGGGGAAAAAATATATAGCATATTGGTATGTAGGGTAATAAGAGTAATTAGATAAGGATAATTATGGTTTAGGAAAGAAATAAAGAAATTATGAATATTATATTTTGAAAAGGATAGAAATAAGACCGAAATGACTAATCAAATATTTTGAAAATGTTAATTATGGGTATAATTAATAACAACTGGTATAATGAGAAAGAAATTTAGATATATATAATCAAAAATAAATAACCAATATGATTTATAATACACTATATAAGTAATACTATGTATAAGAAATATGGAGAGAAATAGAAATGTAAGCATTTTTTTTCTTTCCCTTCACTTTTATGTTTGTCACATTATGTATTGTTGTTTTGCTTTATTTTCTCACAATAAAAAAATAACAATAAAAAGAATAGGTAACAGGCAGTGTGCCTCCTCAAGAGCTATGCACAACTAGATTGGCATTACATATCCAGTGAAATCCCCCAAATGGTGATCTCAGTACCTGACGAGCGTATCCCTCCATACATGGCTGGCTGTAAATTTCCTTCAGTGGTTGCAGAATCTCCGCATCTCCTAAATTAGCCTTCAGTTCCATCACACGCCGCAGCGAGTCCAACATGGTCCACTGTGTGTATTTTACACTCTTTCTGCAGAGAGCACCACAAAATATTTGATGCAAAGGGGGTGACTTCCCTCACTCTATTCCCATCCACCCACCACTCAGTCCTCTGGCTGCAGAATTTCCTCAGGCAGGCTCATACTCAGCATAAGCAATGTCCTAAAAAAAATCCATGAATGCTCAGCCATAAATACCGTAAGCCAAATAGAAGATCTCCATCCTTTTCTTCTCTCCCTTAAGTTCCTCCTCCTCCTCCTCCTCTTTTCCATAGAATGACTATTTCTTAACCAATTAACTGTCCAGGTTTAAATCACAGTATGAAGTTAATTTACCATGCAATTGTCTAACTGCCTACTCAAAAGCAGGTCCCACTGAGTTTATGGGGACTTACTCCTGGGAAACTTGGTGCAGCTTTAAACGGTATCACTTTAATCACCAAAGAAGCTCCTTGAGAATTCTAGTTGAAATAACCTGAAACCCAGAGACCTAATAAACTGAAATGTAATGAGGCAATAAAGGTTTATGTTGTTGTGTGCCTTCAAGTTATTCCTAACTTATGGTGACCCAAAGGCAAACATCACACAGTTTCCTTAGCCAGATTTATTCAAAGCAGGGGTTGTCATTTTCTACTTCTGAGGCTGAGAAAGTAAGAAAGTATGACCTGTATGAAAGAAAGTATGATTTGCCCAAGATCAACCCAAAAGAGGGGATTTGAACCTTGGTCTCCCAGAAGCATAGTCCAACAGGCAAATCTCTCTAACATACTGGCTCTCTATCAAGGTTTATAGCCATACTAAAAGTAGTTCAATGTAAGGGTCCACTTGAGGGCATCTCAAAGTACTTGCTGTCTCAGGGCCACTACCAAAAAATGATCATCAGAAGGTGACTGGCACGTTTATCTTATGTCAGCATAAAATTTATTAGAGCACACTCATATAGTTAAATGGAGTACATTGAAATAAATTAGATTAATTAGAATCATAGAATCCTAGAATCGCAGAGTTGGAAGAGACCACAATGGCCATCAAGTTCAACCCCCGCTATGCAGGAACACACACTCCAAGGACCTGCAGCAAACAGCCATCTAGCCTCTATTTAAAAACCTCCGAAGAAGGTGACTCCACTGCACTCCAAGGCAGCATATTCCACTGTCAAATGGCTCTTACCATTAGAAAGTTCTTCCTGACATTTAGGTGAAATCTCTTTTCCTGTAGTTTTAATCCATTGCTCTATGTCCTAGTCTTTGGAGCAGCAGAAAACAAGCTTGCTCCATCTTCAACGTAACATCTCTTCAAATATTTGAACAGGGCTATCATGTCAGTTCTGAATCTTCTTTTTGTCAGGCTAAACATTCCTAGCTCCCTAAGCTGCTTCTCATAGGGCATGGCTTCCAGATCCTTCACCATTTTGGTCACCCTCCTGTGGACACGTTCCAGCTTGTCAATATCCTTCTTGAATTGTGGTGCCCAGAACTGGACACAGTATTCCAGGTGACCAACCAAAGCAAAGCAGAATAGAGGTCCAAAGCAGAATAGTTATGACAAATTAATTCTGATTATGAATTGGCAACTTCAGTGGATCTACAGACCAATTTTAAACCCACCAAAAACTTACTAGGGCCAGAGCGACTGAGGGAGAAAGATTGCTATGATTGCGCAGCCCTAGAATTCAATAACCAGTGGCAGAAATGGAAGAAGACAATTCTGGTTTGGAAATACCACATCTTGCTCTAAAACAAAGCAAAGGGCAGACTTGGTTTTAAAGTGTAGCTGAACTATTCTGAATCCAACCTTTTATGAGCTTTAGACACATGAACCTATCTTGGCCTAATTTTAAGGATGACGTGAGGGCACAGGTTCTGTATGTATTTGTTCAGCCTCCGTAAACTGAATTTGTCAAAACCAGGAGGAAGGGAACCCTTTAATTTTCCTAAACTGGAGATTGGTCTTAGGACAGCAATACTGCAGAAAAAAATGGAGAAGGGAGTCCAAAGCAGACATTAATCATGTGATTCCTCTCATACTTACAGGTAGAATGAGAAGTAACTGCATCCAAATGCATAGATGTTGAAGTAACTTCCTAGGGGGAGACTCTTCAACAAGAAAATCAGCATCTCCTAAGGCCAAAGTTAATAGTGATTCTGTCAGATAACCTTAGTACCCCAGCCTAACCCACTGAGACTCTTTCAACGATAAGATACATAGTCCTAAATATAATCCATATACTGTCATTCTTCCATGAATAATTTCCTATCTGCCCGTCCTACAAATCCTTTGTATTTCCTAATTCTATTTCATTCAGGTGTGCATGTTGTGTGTATTAAACGGTTGCTACTCTAATTCCCTGTGCAGAAAATATGTAGACAATTCACCATAAAATTGCAGAAAAGAACACATCTATTCTGTGTAAGATGAAATAACTACGGCCAGTGGCTAGAACACTGGACAGTCTGGCTTTATGTCATTCTAATCTTCTGCTGTCTGTATGAGTTTAGCTGCCTCCCATCAACCTTTTCCAATTGGTGTTCGATTCTGTTAGCCCATCTTTCCTTGTCCAAAATTACTTCCATGGTGACCCATTTTTGTGCAGTCTGATGGCACCTTAGCACTCTGAATACGAGATCGTGAATTTAAGTTCTTTTCAGTGCTGTAAGTCATGTTGCTGGAGCAATCCACCAGGAAGAAGAATTCACCAGTAGCATTCAGACTTGGCTTTGGGGCAGAAACCTTGGGATGCAAGCTAAGCAGAAGCACTGGATCTCCCATCACTGAACCTATGTCGTAAAAAAGGGAAGGAGATGCCATCTGAAGTAGGATTCAAAAGACATTTCCACATGCAATCACACCACACTTGGAGCGGGCATTTATTTCCCATATCCTTCCCACAAGTCAAACCTCTAAGGCAGAGCTTTCCAAACTTTTCATGTTGGTGACACTTTTTAGACATGCATCATTTCATGACACAGTATTTCAGTAAATAATTCAGACAGTGAAGGCAGCCCCTCCACCTGAGCCTGGCCTGACACTGCCCTCGCTGGAGCCTGCCTCAGCCTTGGGGGGGGGGTGCAGTCCCTCCACCCAGGCCTGGCCCATCACTGCCACTCTCGCCAGGGCCTTCCTTGGCCTGGGGTGGCTATAGTGGCAGCAGGAGAGGCATCCCCTACACCTGAGCCTGCCCCCCTCAATGGGGTCTTCCTTGGCCTGGGGCAGTGCCGGCGGCAGGGGGAGCGGCAGCCCCATTCCCTCTGTTACATTTGCACGACACACCTACACACTGCAGCTGACACACTAATGTCTCACAACACACAGTTTGGAAAGCTCTGCTCTAAGGCTTTCCCTTCTATCATCCAAGCCCTTGCTCACCTGGAACAGCCCCAGGTTTCCCCAGTTCTACAAGGGCCACAGGCTTGTGAAATTCCGCTCCATAATATATTAGCAATTCCACATCTTGCTCAAAGTGATGCCCTTCTTCCAGGGAAACCTTGAATGCCATAAACAGAAGCAAGAGTTGAGGGCTTGACATGATGTCATAATAACTAAAAAAAAAAAAACTCCTCTGTCCTCAAATTTGCCATTGAATAAAACTGAACACATGTGCAGTTATGGTCACCACTCCCCAAAAAAGATGTTACAGAGCTTGAAAAACTTGAAGCAAAATCATGGAGGGTCTAGAGCTACTCTCGTATGAAAGCTTTCAAAAAATTTAGGGGTTTTGTGTTGCATCCAGATAGGCAGCTCCTAGCATTAGCATCAAAGTGCATTGCCTATATTCTTTCTTTCCCTCTTAGATTTGGGGGGAGGGGTAAAAAATTTATCCATTTCAGTTTTTAATCTGAATGTAGGAAGAGGGCTTTCTCAGAGCTCACATCTTGACTGTATAACTCAAAGTAAATCTTCTCAACCTCTGTTACACAGATGCTGCTGCAGCAATTTTACTGTTCCTGTGATTTTCCTGTTGTCATATTCATGTCTGAATGCTTTTCTTTTATTTCAGTTTTTCTTAAATGATCAGATTTAAATGCTCACATAGAGAAGAAAGGAACAGTGAAAATACCTGAGGTATATATTTGTATTTAATCATGTTTCAGTAATGGGGGAAGAATGGAAAATGTGTGTCCTCCTCATTCCACAATTGCTTATCTTACTCTCCCATTGCTTTGTTGCTGCCATTGCTGCAGACAGTTCAAGAGACAGAAGGAGGCCTACTTTTTGAACTCTTGATGATTCCAAAGCTTAGTATGTAAAGAATGTTTTGTTTCCACTGAACTTACCTCCCCTTCAGCCTCCACACATGGCTCTAAATTTACCTGGCCAGGGGGAGATTTAATCCTTTATCCATAATGACTTAGACCAGTTTGAACTGGAAGGCATTTGTTTACTTTCAAGTAAAAAATTAAAATATCTTTTTCATTAAATGCTACACCTCTAGTATGATTATTCACTTTGACCCACAGAGGCCATTTCCACATTAAATTGTTATAATGCTATTATTCCACTTTCAACGTCCTATAGAATCCTAGGGTTTGCAGTTTAGGGAGGAGCCTTGGAGGCCTTTGAAAGTGGAATAATAGCACTATAACAGTCTGTGCAGAAATGGCCAGAATCCAAAAGAGCCAAGAAGAACCAAGGCAAAACCACAGCAGAATGTTGGGAACGTGCAGGAATGTTGAAACTGCGGGAACATCCTCAGCTAGAGCTTGTTATCCAGGAAGCAGAGGTCTATGGTGTATCCCCAAAATAAACAAAGATACAAAGGTTTAGATATGGCCATCAACAGTAACAATGTGTATGCCTTTGTCTTTCCAAATAGAGGAAGTTTTAAAACAGAGGACGTTTCAAACACTTAATATCAGCTCTCCAGCATGTCAGTGTTCTCACCTGGGCAGTGGTGTGGTCTTCTGTTCTGTACTGCACACCTGTGAGGGTGTAATTTGACTCCACGTGGGAGATGCCATAGTGAGAACCCAAGGTGGCACTGAGGCAGAGTGAGTAGGGAAGTTGCTCCTCAGAGAGCTGTGGTGTGCAATTCATGGGACTCTTCTCTTGTAATCCTGCACACAAGGGTACAATCAAATCTACTGAAGAGCATGCAACAAACCTCCAACTCTCAGTTGTAGGTACTAAGATAGCCTTCCCCTCCTCATCTGGTGGACCACAGAAACCTTGACCCAGCATTAATAGCACTTCAGTGGCATGAGCAATCATAGGACAATAATAAAGCTGCGTTGGTAAATGCAGGGGCAGCTGTGTTGACCATAAAGCATATTTCATAGTCCATATTGTGGTGATGCCTTTTATTAGGCCAAATCAAAATGCCACAAAATTATTTATGTTAACTTTTGAAACTTCACAAACTTCGCCATCAGGCAAAGCTGGTAAAAAGCATGCAGGGGAAGAAGGGAAAGCCTGTTGATGTGAGTCTCCAGGCCCACATTTTGGTTTGTGATGCTGCAGAGGAAGAGCCTGTTTAGACAACAAAGAATGCCTGAAGAGGAATCAAAGGCCTTAATAGTGTGGGCTGGGACACAGTAAAGCACCTTAGTGGGGAACCTTTGTGGAAGTAAAGAGGAGAAGTTGGAAGGTGGTGAAGGAGTTTCTCACCCTGAGGTATACAGCGGGGATTCGGTACAACTGGCAGGATAAAGCAAATGGACCTGCCACCAAGCGCTGGAGCCAAAGCCTGGACATAACGCAGCTTCAGTGTGGCTTCCCCACCTGGAGGAAGGCTACCCAGTCTGCATCCAAAAACATCTCTTTTCTTTGGATCCCTTTCAAAGAGGGCAGCATCTTTCCCCCAGATTTCCTTTACTTTTTGTCTTGCCTGGAGAGGACAGGAGAAAAGGGAAAAAAATAGGTGTTGAGGTTTTGGACAGTCAAAAAGATGGACATAAAGAGACTGGAATGAAATTGTCCCTTCTTATTCCTCCAACCCCAATACTCTTCTGGTTCTTAATTTTTAGCAGAAAATGCATTTCCTTTCTTGCTTTCTCTTCCCTGCTTTCCTTGCCAACAAAGCCACAAGAGTTCTTGGTAAAATAAAGAGTAAGTTTAGAACTTCCCCGCACATGGAACAGACAAAGATGGTGGAACACTAAGGTGGCAAAGAGTAGACTGTGCCACTTCAGAAACTAGGTGTAGGGGACAGCATTTTTTAAAGTTTTTCTCTGTAAAAATACTCTACAAGTAAGAATTAGTGCACTAAGTAGAAAACTTTTAGCCTACTCTGTTGC
Organism: Cyclura pinguis; assembly: GCA_030412105.1. Classification (NCBI taxonomy): domain Eukaryota; kingdom Metazoa; phylum Chordata; class Lepidosauria; order Squamata; family Iguanidae; genus Cyclura; species Cyclura pinguis. Next base: position 20,554,868 of record CM059604.1, read on the forward strand.
CCGTTGTGCTGGTTTTCTACTTAACAGGTCACTTATTACTGCTGCTACTACTACTACTACTACTACTACTACTACTACTACTATTATTATTATTATTATTATTATTATTATTATTATTATTTTTGGGAAGCACTCAGTTTGATTATACAGCTTCAACCTTTTGTGACACAGTTCTGTCTGCCATCTTCAAACTCTTCTGTCTTCATCCCCATGCCACTGTGCTATATGTGTAACTGATGAGCGGGCAATCTCCAGACCACAAACCACACGTCATTGATGGATGCCTTTTGTTTGGTCCTCTCGTCTCTCTCAGTCACTGCTGTTGCTGGTGCACGCCATTCTTATGTGGCATGTCTGCTGTAGCGTTGAGCTCCCAACACCAATGAAGGATGAGTTCAGAAGCCTGATTTCGCCAAGAAAATGGGTTATGTGGGTATGTCTCCTCTCACATACATGGTTGAGTCCTCTGCGTACTTTATCAGATATATTCTGAATAGTTCCATCAAAATAACCTGGACAGGCCTTTATATCTATGCAAAGATTTGCGAGTTCCACATCTGAGTCCAGGTATGCAAATTAGCTTAGCTTGTTATTGGTTTTTTAAAAAAATCTAAACAAACTAGAGAATTTCTGAGCCATGTTTGAAGATCTTAATACCCTAAAACAATAGCATCCCCAGGAGATCCATCCCCTCCACTTTGGCCTTCACACCTGTGCTTTTTCCATGATCTGGGCTTCAACTCGTGTCCCATCCACGAGGCCTTCAAAGGCATAGACAGCAACATCCTTGTCCAGACGAATGTCAACAACAACCTCCAGGGGAACAGTATCTTTGTTCTTGTACCGAAGTTCAGACACAACATCAGCTATGAACTCTTGGATTACCACATCCACTGAAATGCTTTGGAGGGGTACTGAGCACAGAAGCAAAGAACAGGGAAGGAAGGTGAAAGACTCTTGGATAACTAGCTATTCATTTATTAGCAAAGTTAAGGCCTTTCAAAGTAGGACCGAAGGGCTCCTAATCTGATCAGAGAAGCAGTGCCAAGGAGGAGAATTTCACTGTTCACCCCTCCACATTCCTACAGTCTTTTCTTAAGCTGCCCCCTTAAAAAACTTATCTTTAACCTTAGTCTACATGTAACCTATTTAGCTTTTTAAAAAAAAAAAAAAAATGCTTCTCCCACAAGAGCTCTGGGTAATGTACAATACAAATTATTTTAAAAGATATCCAGATTAAAAGCATAAATACTTTGAACAGAAGAAAAAACATATTAAGCAGAATAACAATTAAAACCATTTTAAAAGCAACAGTTAAAATGGCTTTTAAAACTACAGCCATTTAAAACCACATACCTATATTCTTGAAATAAATTAGTCCATGAAAGCTTTAATAAAAAGCCATGTTTTAGCTTGGCACCAGAAAGAAATCAATGTTGGTGCCAGTTGGGCCTCCAAAGGAAGGGCATTCCATAATTGGGATGTCAGAAGCAAGAACGGCCTCTCCTGTGTCCTCTCATTTCATGTTGACTTGGTGGTGGGACACAAAGGAGGGGCCCTTGTGCAGACCTCAGTTCTATGGCAGGTACAGATAGGGAGAGGTGCTCCTTCAAAATATATTTCTGCCTCTGATAATTTCAAGGAAAGGAATTCTCCCTCTTTCTCTCTCCCTCTCTCTGAGGCTATTTCCGCACTAGATTGTTATAGTGCTATTATTCCACTTTCAACATGCTACGGAATCCTGGGGTTTGCAGTTTAGGGAAGGGCTTTTGAGGGAGGGGCCTTTGAGGCCCCTCCTTAAACTGCAAACCCCAGGATTCCACAGGATGTTGAAAGTGGAATAATAGCACTATAACAATCTAGTGCCAAAATGGCCTTAAACTCTCTTTTCTTTTTCCAGAAAAAGGATTGCTCCATAGCAGTGGCAGGGCTGCACATTGCCCACCCCTGAACATAAATGTAAGTTGCTTCCTGTTTCCTTCAAGGTTTGTGATTTTGACCATATTTGGACCCTCTGCTATTCCAGAGAGCCAGGAGAGAGAATGAATCTCATCATTACATTTTAACTAAAAAAAACCCAAAAAAACCCTGAACACTAACTCACTAGAATAGTAACTTGTTGTTGTGTCCCTTCAACTTGTTTCTGATTTAGGGTGACCCTAAGGCAAAACTACCATGGAGTTCTGTAGCTGAGAGTCTGTGATGCACCCAAGGTCACCACTGGGTTTCCATGGCCAAGTGGTTTCCAGGGTCATAGTCCAATACTCATACCACTACACTTAGTTAGTCACTTACTAACTGACTAAACACTATCATGCTAAAACACAAAAGGACTCTGACCCATCCAGTAAACTGCAATGAGAACGAGAAAATAAGAAAGGAAAACAGAAAAATATTATTGTACCTTACAGATCCATCTAAACAAACTACTAATAACTATACACACAAATCATTGCACCATTTGATTTCTTATTGCTCAGAAAGTCTACAAATGGTTTCCATTATCTTTTGAAACATCTTCACTTGGCTTATCCTTTAAAACCCATGTTAGTTTGGCCATTTGTGATAGTTCAGCAACTTTAACAATCCAGTCTTCTGTCACTGGTGCTTCAGTGCATTTCCAAGTTTGTGAAAATAATATTCTTGCAGATTAAATTTTTATGTAAGTAGAGATCCTTCAGTAGGAATCCAATTTTTATAGAATACTGCATTTTATAGTCTATTATGTCCACATTAGGCGCAGCTACACTACCCATTTTACAATATCTTCAAATATCTTAAGGAACACTGGGATGCTAGGGACGCTTGGGTTCTCTGACCAGCCACTGTTAGTAAGGTTGCAGGCTCATAATGTATCAAGTGGCAATGCAAAAACTGGATGTGCAGATCTGGTTAGGCAAAGCATTTCAGACTTGAAATTTCTCTTTACCTCGGTAGAATGAAAAGTAATGGGCTGATTACTAGCAGTTAGATCTCCTTGCTGCAGGAACTACAAGAGCTAAACTACTTTATATGCTGAAGACATGTAGAAAATGCCTACATTTTGCCCTAGAGATTTTATGATGTCTACATACTGACTGAAATCACTACTAGAATGCAAGATTATGAGTGGAAAAGGAACTCCAGGAGTTGCCATCTGCTGGCGGGAGTCTATGTGTATCTACACTACACAATTAAAGTAGCTTGATACCACTTCATCCTATGGAATGCTGAGATGTACATTTTGGTGTGGTATTTAGAATTCTCTGCTGGAGAGCTTTATTGCTGTTCCCTAAACTACAGCATTAGATGTCAAACTAATCTAGGTATCTTACCAAACTACAAAGCCCAGGAAATAGTAGGATGAAGCCATGGCAATGCAAGTGATATCAGTTTATTTACTATGCCATGTGAATAAACTGTATACTGCAATGCACACAATTTGCTGCTACTTGATGGTCAAGGATATATTGCAATGCTCTCAATTTCTTCATCTTCGTGAATCACATAAGTGACCACTACTCATTGACTGTATCCTTCTATTAAGAGAGCCAAAATTCATAGCTCTCCATTGGCTTATCTAGACCTCAGAAAGGGTATCTTTTTGGCTGTGTAGCTACTTTCTTATTGATATACTGTTTCTTAACTTGAATAAATATTATTGTATGTTCATATTTGCAGAGAGGAGAGGTACAACTCAGTCATCGAAATGGGTGAGGGTCTTTATATAATATATAAAATCAGAATACAGAATAAGAAGAACCTCTAGACAGTTGACTATGCCCATGAAGTTGACCCAGGGTTTTACACACACACACCTTCCCCAACCTACCTTTGTCAGGATATTTCCTCTCTGAAGGCCTCATTGAATCCATGTTTGTTCAAGGAAGAGGCTTTGGCTGGAAAGATCAAATGAAGTAGAGCAGTATTACGGGTTGATTACTGTTGGCCCTACAAAATTTGCTAGAGTTAGGGGCATATCATAAACCATGTTTATAGATATTTGCATTTGCAGGATATTTATTTCCCGCAAGCTTGACGGTTTGAACAGCTTCTTCTTAAATTCTTTTTTCTTAATTTCATCCAAAATAGTTTGATTTTTATATTGTTCCTTTCTTTTTAGTTCTGCATTTTGTTGTACAAAAAAATCCTCTCATTATAGCTTTATTTGCTGTTTCAAAGGATGACAACAAAAAGTTTTCATTAAAACTGAGATTTGGCGATTAAACTGTGGAAATGCCATTCATCTTTGGGCAAAATTATATGAAGTATTTCTCATAGACTGTGTTTGTATATAGTGACAAGCCATTTCCATTTTGAATTGGATTGGGGGAGTTTTGTATATATACATTTGTGTCTGTGTGTGTGATGTAAAACAACTAAAACATCAGGCTTCATTGTCCTGGCTGATGACAAAGTAAAAGTATTTGCAATTTAAAATAGATGTCCTTGAGAAAGCTTAACACAATGATCAAACAGAGCACCTCATACACAGAATAATAATACTTAAAAAAGAATAGTTGGCATAATTATATACGTGTTCTGCTCAAAAGTACAGTCTATCAAATTAATGGTTCTTATAGCCCACCCCTTTAATTGTGCACAGCATTGCATCACTCAACATTTTATATTCTTGCAACAGATGTCTTCATAGCTGATATATGCTTGGAAAGGGCTGTCTGTAGAATATGTAAGCTTCTCCATTGCATTCCTATACATTTGCACTTGCAATTAAAATAAGTACTGTTGTAGTTCTTATAAAGTGAGTTTATAAAAATTTGTACCGCAAGAAAAAGTGTCCTTGCAGATACCACAAGCCTGTCAGGGTGATATGGTACCAAATCAGCACAAAAACATTGAGGTTCGCAGCCTAACTCTAAATATCATATTTGGTCAAAAGCAGCTCATAAACATGTATCCTAGAGGGAGGGAAAAACAGAAAGCTAGTGTTTTTCAAAAAGATACCCAAAGCAGTTGACAGATTAGGCCTGAAACCTTACCCACTGCCTTTGTATTGGTCTCATTACATAACACACCAAGTTGGATGACTCTGTGATCAATCATTTATTTGTAAAGCACAACAGACAGACTGATCCTTTAAATGATAGCATAGATTCTAATGAAAACCAGCCTTTGGTTAGTGCAGCTTAATGATCTGAATGCTAGAACAGGCTCAGAATTTAATAAGGGAAAAGGAATATACTCACCTTGATGAGCTGAGGGTACGTAGTTAGGTTCCAAAGCTCTCCCTTCAGCTGGATTACAGGGAAGTCATACATTTTGTGCCTCTTTGCCTTTCTGTTTCTCTGGCAGCATCAGCATTGCCATGAGTCACCTTAATTCCACGCCCTATCTGCGAATGCCTTCCAAATGTGCAGAGATCGTCACAGTGTCTGCTTTGCAGAACAAAGACTGCAGCAATATAGTATCAAAGGAAGCAAAAGACTGGGCACTTTTGTGATTTGGAAAATTGTTTCTTCTCTCTGCAGAGCAGTAACTCACTACAGCTTCTCAAGGATGTGGATCATTTTTGTTTCCTTTTCCTGACAGTTGGTCTGAAAAGGGAGAGCTCATTCCAGGGCTGGCCCAGACGTTCGTCAATCCACCACTGCTCCCATCCCAGTCCAAATAAACAAGCTGACTGGACTGCCAGTGGGGTGTTGCTTGAACACTAATGATGGAGGAGCATCTTCCCCCACCTCACTTGACACAGCAGGGCTCTTTGAAATGGATTGCCAGCTGAGTGTTGCTTGAACACTGGTGATGGAACAGCATTTTCCTCCACCTCACCTGAGGCAGTAGTCCTCTTTGGAGGGCCGGGAATAAAGCTCTATCCATTGGACAGAATTTGGAAAGTTACTTTTTAAAAGGAATTTGTCATGTAAACATTGCAAAGTCTCCCAAAGAACATGTTACCAGTAATATTAAGAGAGGAAAAATAAGTCCAAGACCTTATATACCCTGTTTTGTTTTTTGTTACTTTGTTTTCCTGGGGATAAGGGCCTTCAGTTTTTAAACAAGCCTTAAGTTTGAACAAAAATATCTCAAAATGCCCCGAGAAAGTATTCTTAACCCAGAAAAAGAAGACGGAAAATAAATATTACTCACTTGTTGTTGTTGTGTGCTTACAAGATGTTTCTGACTTATGGCAACCCTAAGGCAAACCTATCACAGGGTTTTCTGAAATGGAGAGTATGTGACAAGCCCAAAGTCACTCAGTGGGTTTCATGGCTGAGTGGGGAATTGAACCCTGTCTCCAGGGTCGTAATCCAACAGTCAAAACACCGCACCATGCTGCTCTACTCACTACATAGGAGAAATTAATGGTGTTATGCATTAGTGGGGAGGCTGCCATTGTGTCCGCATCCCCCCCAAAAGTAACTATATAGATATTGTTGCTAGAAATATATTAGGTTTAATTGCTGCAGTGATTAAAAAATAACATTTCTTAGCATGCAGCAAAAGACATTGTTGTGTAGTGAGAAACAGATACAACATCCTGTCCAATTTGTCTGGTCTGAACAGAAGCTAAAGTCGACAGACTCAATGACCTAGCCTATACGGCAAGGGACGGTCTAGCAGAACTGAACTCTACAGATCTGAAAAGGAGGGCAAATATGGTTCTGTGTGTCTTTTACAAACTATTTAATTTGGGGTGCAACAGTTTGAGCGAAAATGAGACTGGTTGTAAATTGGGTTAAAAGTAAAGAGAGGTGAAGAGTAGAAAGGATAATGTAGTGGGGTTATGTTAGGGGCAGGGAAGCTGGTAAAAGAATTTATTTAAATATTTTATGTAGAACCTAAGTATTTAAGGATTGGGAAGAAAAAAATATTTCACATAAAGAAGGTTGAGGTAAAGAAAATTCTAGAAATAGTATATAATTTGGGGAAAACTCACACAGTACGGGTGAAGAAAATGGGAAGGTGTTATTATGATATGGCTATATAAATTGTAGAAAGTTTTTTTTTTTTTTACTGGATGGAAATTTTGTTATAAAAATAAAATTTAAAAAAATTGGGGTGCAATTCCCAGCATGCTTTACCATTGGCCATGCCGGGAAGGGTTTGCTGGGAACTGTAGTTCTCCAATAGCTGTAGTTCTACAATATCTGGAGGCACTAAGTGCACAGGTGAGCTTGTCACCTTCTTCGCCCTTAAGAAGGACAGCTTTTTCTGAGAAACAGGCAAATGACCAGACGTTTCTTGGTTCAAAGGCTAGATGCCAGATTTATTGAGTACAAAAGTATAAAAGTAAGAAAATATGAGTCTGCTGCAGCAGGGTGCCAAAAAGGTTCGGGACAAAGGCCAGAGGCGGGGCAAGGCCTTTTTACCCAGGCAAACAGTATGCACACCCACTGCGGCATTTTTCAACCAACCATAGACCCCCTGTACCATATTAGGTAATGTCCAGAGGGGGGCAATGTGAGGTAGAGTTATGATGAGTCAGCAGACGGGAGGGGGCTAGAACTCCTGTGTACGTGACTACCTCCTGGCTTATAATGGAGATTGTCTTTCTTTTACTCACAAGCTGAGGAAATGAATACTTAGAAAGTGAAGAGGGAAGAGATGGAAATGGGGTGAAAGGACAGAAGAGGAAGAGGAAGAAAATAAAATATTTATATTTGAATTTAAAAAGGTGTTAATATTGTTGGATATTTAGAGTTGGTCTTTATTTTTATTTATTTCAGAACATACACCCCCTGCTACTGTACTGTACATATAAAGCATATGGGCAATTTGTGATATTCATGAAAAATTCCAAGTTTCTCAGTGGCTGAGTATTTTTATTTGCTGATAACTTTGCTCTGGGTTCAATCCATATGGTAAGAGATCAACAGCCATATTATATTCAAGAACACATTTTTCTACATGTCAGTTTCTGTAGAATGATGAATGCCCTCTTCCCCAAATTTTGTCCTCACAGTTACACTCATCAGACAATGCCACTCATTCTGCAGCACACACTGAAATGAAGGCAATCAATTTTAGTGCATTTCTATAACAGCCTGACTATTTACGTGTTAAAGACTATCTATTTACTATTAAGTGATCTTCTAGTATGGACTGTGCTGAACAGGAGCTCTGCAGGTTTTTGTTCTGAGTGACAGTGTTTGACCAGGCACATTTTACACAGCTACTATGGAGATGAAGCTCCACATGGACAGCATTGTTAAGGAAAAGTTAGCCAACAGCACCCCAGTGTGGTCTTCTGTGTCACAATGCAAAACACTGGTTTGTAAGAATAATACAGCAACAGTTCAAAACACTGCACCACTGCAAAAGCTATCATATTAGGAAAATGTACCTCTTAACTTCTCTTCTCCATGCTAAACATGCCTAGCTTCCTAAGCCATTCCTCATAGAGCATAATTTTCAGGCCTTCTACCATTTTGATCACCCTCCTCTGGACATATTCCAGGTTATCAATATCCTGCCTGAACTGTGGTGTTCAGAACTGGACACAATATTCCAGGTGGGGTCTGGCCAATGAGCATCAGAGTGTAATCAAATATGGCAAAAGTAATTAAAAAGAATACATCAGCTAGGAGTCTTCAGAAGTTTGCTTTTGCCTGATACCACTGCGAAGGGCAAGATTCTGCCCCTCCTCTCCTCTCCCCCCCCCACTTCTGAGTTTACTGATTATAAACTACTTTTGCACTTAGAATTCTGTTTGCAGCACTTGAAGTAAGCTGGAGACAAATGAGGAAAGCTGAAAAAGGTGGGACAACAGAGGATTAACTGGGCCTGCTCCTAATGAACTGTAACAATTGCAGGGGTACACAACATTGTTCAGGTCACCGCAGCTGCTAAAAAGTTTGCCAGGTCTTGGAATGCAAGCTGAAATCTTGAGGAATTGCTATGATTATTAGGCTCTCCAGGCAGGACGACCACTTCCTAGGCAAGCAGCAGTGAAAGGGGGGAAAGTCCAATTTTTGTGTAAGAGGTAATTTTAAAACCTGGGCAACTACCTCCACCTGTGCCCAAGGGGTGGAAGTCTGTGGGTCTATGAACCCATTTACAGCAAGACAGGATGTGGAATACCAGTGTCATTGTTATTGTATGTCTTCAAGTCGGTTCCAACTTAAGGTGACCCTAAGAGAGTAAATGAGAGTAACCACTGCAGCTGCGCAGCCCCAGAGACAGAGCTTTTTTCCCTTGGCTAGGTGGATTTTGCTTTGATTCCTCTTGTGCCCATTTCTTCAAATCAGCTGGCCCTGAAGCAGTCCTGAACCACCCCTTCAACCCTTGCCTGCTTCACCTTGTGTCCTCCCAAGGACTTCTCCCCAGTCTCAGATTTCAGCCCTGTAATGGGATGCTGCTGAACTCATCAACTTAGCCCTGATATGGTCACAAAATGAAAGGAGCATTTTAAAAAAATGGGTGCTCAGAACTATAGTTTTGTGGCTATATTATTTAAAAAAGGAATAATCAGATTTGCAGAGTGCGCTCCCTTTAGCTTCCTTCAGACTTTGTCCTTAGCCTGAATGGAGGAAATGACCTCAGGAAAGGGACACAGATGCTGTACACATTGGCTTCACCACACTACCCCTCAGTCCTAGAACTTGCTGCACTGAACTATGAGTTCTAAAGGGTGTTTTCACTTGTGTTTGCTTGGATGCAAGGGGAACCCTCTGTCTGATCCTGGATCCTGCTATAACATGGTGCCTGGGTACAAAGACAATTCTCCTTGTCTCCTATTGAACTCAAAAAGAACCCTTCTTCATCCATTGCAACCCAACACACATAGGACATAGGTGCAGCTTGTGGAATCTAAATCACTAAAATTGGAGGTGCAGGTGATCTTCTAGATATTGTTGAACTGCTGTTCCTACCAGCCCTAGCCAACATAGCCAATGGTGAATGCTGGGAGTTGCAGTTCAACAACCTCTGGAGAGCCACATGATTCCCATACCAGGCATTAATCTGCACTTTAGCCATCCCAACACTGAATCAATGGGAATTTGTTAAGTACATGTGTCACCTTCTACGCCCTTAAGAAGGACAGCTTCTTCTGAGAAACAGGCAAATGACCAGACGTTTCTTGGTTCAAAGGCTAGAGGCCAGATTTATTGAGTACAAAAGTATAAAAGTATGAAAATATATAAATCTGCTGCAGCAGGGTGCCGGAGGTTCGGGACAAAGGCCGGAGGCGGGGCAAGGCCTTTTCACCCAGGTAAACAGCATACACACCCACTGCAGCATTTTTCCACCAACCACAGACCACCCGCCCCATATTAAGTAATGTCCAGAAGCTTCCATCCATATAAGGAAATGTCCAGAGGGAGGCGCTTCAGGTGAGGTGGAGTCATGAGTCCGCAGACGGGAGGGGCTAGGACTCCTGTGTATGTGACTACCTCCTGGCTTGTAATGGAGATTGTCTTCCTTCACTCACGCATGTAAGTTCCATTATTCCAATCATCTATTTTAACTGGGACTACCAACTGGAATTAAAGCCAAGATACATCAAAGCCGAGTTGATGCTAAATAACAACAATAAGCCATATTTCTGCTTAATTCCTAAACACAACTTCTCTGAGTGTTTTTTTGCAGGAGGATATGGCTTACTGAGTGACTGCCAGTTGCAATTTAACTCACCAGAAAATGATGGCTTTGGTGTGACACAACCCCATCATATTCCAAGGATGAAAATTGTGGCTGGCAGTCAGGTACCAAAAGTCTGATCTTTCTGTCTCTGAGAGCTTTTAAAATTTAGGGTTTAAAAAAAAATCTAAGAATGTCATCTCAAGAAAATGCCTCTGCAAAATTTTCTGCGGTATCTCCTTGAAAAAGAGACAATACAGCCAGCCCATTTCCTTGCCCCAAACAGAAGTGAAATAGAAAGGGTGATTAGGTTCATCCAGAGATATTCATCAAGCAGGACATGGTACATTTGGAGGAAAATGAGAAACCACACTGATAGACAGATTTCCAGTGCTTTCAATCAGATATTGATGTTTCCTCTTTGGTCTTCTGCTTCCTTACATTAAGTTTCACATGAAGAGATTAGAGGCTACGAAATGCAGGACAGATCAAGAGTGGGTAAAGTTTGGTCCTCCCCTCAGATACTGTTGAACTCCCAACTTCTTTCACCACTGGCTATGCCGACTAGGCCTGAGGGGAGTTCCACAGCATCCAGAGGTCTACATCATTGGCAGAGAAGTACAAATATGTACCATGGTGGCTGCTGGCTTCCATGTCAGTGGGGGCAAGTCCAATTTGGGTTTTGATCCTGATTCTAAAGAATCTCCCCAAGCCTATCCGCAAGACAGGGTCAGCATCTTAGCTCCTTTAAAGTTTGGACTAAAACACAAAGTAGACTTACAACCCCCCTCAGCATGGAAGCCATCAGCTGCCACTAGCTCTGTGATTTTCCCTGATTGATTTGCATCATAAACATGAATTTGCTTAGTGTGCAGTGTAGGTGTATGAAACACAAAGGGGCCAATGTGTCCTCATCATATTGGCATGGTTGACAAGATCAAAAGGGAAAATTAACCCAAGTTGAAAGGCCTTCACAGAACTTTCCAATTGCCTAGAAACAACAACTCAAAAACTCCTGTCTCAACTGTGCCTGTAACTTGTATTTACCTGAATGCTACTCAGTGCTAACCCCCAATGGGATATCTCTCCAAAGCACAAAGCAAGTACAAAGCCTGTAATTAGATATAATTGGCACAGGCTGATCCAGCATGAGCTTAATTAGAGGCCTTATCAGGCCTGCAAACTAAGTTTGCAATGAACTTTGCCAAGTAGTTGATTATTAGGTGCTGCAAAGAAAAGAGAAGCTCTTCTCCTCCTCTGGACACAGCTGCTGCCTCACACACATTAGAGTTTAATAATATCAACAAGAAACTGTCACAGCTGAAGCCAAAAGGGAGATACAGAAACAGCTAGCGGCCTAGTCAGGAAGGAAAAAAAGGTTTCAAACTTTTCCTTGGCTCTGGCTGATTTCTCATGCAACAGTTTTTAATTCAGTACTAGAGACAAAAACACTGAAACATTCAAACAGCCTTCAAAGAGTGCTTCTTTTTTTGTATCCATATAACTACTTTAAGAAAGGCATGTAAGATAGTGATTCCAAAACTGTGGTCCTCCAGATTTTTTTAGACTTCAACTCCCAGAATTCCTGACTGTTGGCCAAGCTGGGAACTGAAGTTTGGAACACCTGGGAGACCAATGTTTGGGAACCACCAGTAAGAGATGCTACTGTAGTCATAAAAATTTAGGGCCAAGGAAGCACAACAGAGGACTTGGAGCAGGATCAGCTTTAAGCAATATTGCTAGTAGGTAGTCTTAGACTGGCCAATAGTTTTCAGTCTACAGAGAAGTCTCTTTGGATGATATTAAGCTTTACAGTACTTGTTTAAACTGGTTTATTGAATCTTGCCCTGAGATCTAGGGGGGACAGAAATATTTTATAAAGAAATAAGTAGCTTCACTTTAAAATGCAGCAAGACTGTGCTGTAACATTTGGAGACTCTCCTTAATATGCTGCGGCAGAGGGCAGCCCTAGATCCCAATTCAGCTCCCAAGGAACAACATCATTGTAACTTACCTCTTACAGGGCAGTATAGCTATGTTTAGTTGCTTCTGTAGTTACAAGGTGTGTGGTGTCACTACTTACATGTGTTTTGCAATACAAGACAGTGTCTTGTAGTGTTCTGGTGATGAAAAACCCTGTATTGTGGAGTAACAATGAAATAGAAGTACTTTAAATAAATTGTAACTACTTTTTTAGGTTGTAAACTGTATAGGCAACTAACTTCTTTTAAAACTAATTTCCCATAGCTCCTGTTGTTCTGAAGTTAAAAATGAACACATTTCAATGTAAATCAAATTGTGTCATGCAGCCCACACATTGGGCAAACTTTTTTTTCCCATGTACTACACTCCCTCCCACATCAATGGAGGAGGGGTAATACTATAGATTTACAGTTTGTGGTTTATTCACTGCTTCAGAAAGTTAATTTTTTGGACTGTATTTCCATACCCTCCAATATATTTGTCACATATGCATTCTACCCTTTTTCCATGGAACCATCCTATTTCTTCTTATTATCAGGTTCTATGCGAGGTTTGCTCAGCTTAGGGCCAGAATAGACAAGACTATCTGTCATCCAAAAAATGAAAATTTTGAACTGGTAGCTGTGGAATTCTAGCAAGTATAGCTGGAAAAAGTACGTTGCCCAGGCTTGAGTAAATTTTAAATGTGACCAAGCATAACTGAAAAGCTTCTTCTGGTAAGACATTTAGAATCATAGAATCATAGAAATGTAGATTGGAAGAGACCACACGGGCCATCCAGTCCAACCCCCTGCCATGCAGGAACACCCTCAAAGCACTCCCGACAGATGGCCATCCAGCCTCTGCTTAAAAACCTCCAAAGAAGGAGACTCCACCACACTCCGAGGCAGCATAGTCCACTGCCGGACAGCCCTGACTGTCAGGAAGTTCTTCCTGAGGTTCAGGTAGAATCTCCTTTCCTGCAGCTTGAATCCATTGCTCCTTGTTCTGGTCTCTGGAGCAGCAGAAAACAAGCCCTCTCCTTCCTCTACATGGCATCCCTTCAAATATTTAAACATGGCTATCATGTCCCCTCTTAACCTTCTCTTCTGCAGACTGAACATACCCAGCTCTCTAAGTCTATCCTCATAGGGCATGGCTTCCAGGCCTCTCACCATTTTGGTCGCCCTCCTCTGGACCTGTTCCAGCCTGACCATGTCCTTCTTGAATTGGGGTGCCCAGAACTGGACACAGTATTCAAGATGAGGTCTAACCAAAGCAGAGTAGAGTGGTACCAGTACCTCCCTCGATCTAGACATCATACTCCTATTGATGCAGCCGAGAATCGCATTGGCTTTCTTGGCTGCCGCATCACACTGCTGACTCATGTTCAGCTTGTGGTCTATTAAAACTCCTAGATCCCTTTCACACGTACTGCTATCCAGCCACGTGTCCCCCATCCTATATTTCTGCATTCCATTTTTTTCTACCTAAGTGTAGGACCTTACACTTCTCTCTGTTGAATTTCATTTTGTTAGCTTTGGCCCAGCTCTCCAATCTATCCAGGTCATTTCAAATTTTGATCCTGTCCTCTAGCGTATTAGCAACCCCTCCCAATTTGGTGTCATTGGCAAATTTGATGAGCATGCCCTCTATTCCTTCATCCAAGTCGTTGATGAAGATATTGAACAGCACTGGGCCCAGGACAGAACCCTGTGGCACCCCGCTAGTCACTTCTCTCCAGGATGAAAAGCAGCCATTCGTGATCACCCTTTGGGTTCGGTCAGTCAACCAGTTACAAATCCAACTAACAGTAGCCCTGTCCAGCCCGCATTTTACTAGCTTCTTTGCAAGAATGTCATGTGGAACTTTGTCAAAGGCCTTACTGAAATCGAGAAATGCTACACCCACAGCATTCCCTTCATCTATCAAGCTAGTAACTCTATCATAAAAAGAGATAAGATTAGTCTGGCATGACTTATTTTTGAGAAATCCATGTTGACTTCTCGTGATTACCGCGTTGCTTTCTAAGTGATTAGAAACTGACTGCTTAATGATCTGCTCCAGAATCTTTCCGGGTACTGATGTCAGGCTGACTGGGCGATAATTATTTGGGTCCTCTTTTTTTCCCTTCTTGAAGATGGGGACAACATTTGCCCTCTTCCAGTCTGCTGGAACTTCTCCTGTCCTCCAAGATTTCTCAAAGATTATAGCAGGCGGTTCCGAAATGACCTCTGCCAGTTCTTTTAATATCCTAGGATGCCATTCATCTGGCCCTGGAGACTTGAATTCATCCAGTGTGGCCAGGTATGCCTGTACCACCTCTCTACCTATTATGTGCCGCATTTCCCCTGCTTCCTCACCTGCTCCCCAACCGCCAGGTTGAGTGCTTGTATCCTTCTGGGAAAAAACTGAGGCAAAGAAGGTGTTAAGTAGTTCTGCCTTTTCTCTTCCCCCTGTTAGTAATTCGCCATCTTCTCTGAGCAGCGACCCTATCGTCTCCTTCTTTTTCCTTTTGCTACGGACATATTTAAAAAAGCCCTTTTTATTGTTTTTGGTGTCTCTGGCCAGCCTAAGTTCGTTCTGTGCTTTAGCCTTTCTGACCTCCTCCCTACATCTCCTGGCTACTTGCTTAAATTCTTCTTTGGTGGTTTCCCCCTTCTTCCATTTCCTGTACGTGTTTCTCTTAACACTTAGCTCAACTGAGAGTTCTTTAGTCAACCATTCTGGTTTCTTCAGATGCCTTCCATTTTTCCTCCTTATTGGCACAGTTTTAGACTGTGCCTTCAGTATCTCCCTTTTAAGGAACTCCCACGCCTCCTGAACTCCTTTCCCTTTCACTGTTCTTGACCACTGAATTCCAGCCAGCAGCTCCCTAAGTTTACAGAAGTCCGCTTTTTTAAAATCTAAGATGAGTATCTGGCTACACTTATCTTCTCCTTCCCACTGAATGCCAAATTCCAATAGGGCATGGTCACTCCCCCCTAAAGATCCAACCACTTCTACCTCATTAACAAGGTCATCCCTGTTGGTCAGGATCAGATCTAGAATATTTGATCCCCTTGTCGCCTCTTCCACCTTCTGGACCATGAAACTGTCTGCAAGACAAGCAAGAAACTTGCTGGACCTTGCTGTCTTGGCAGAGTTTGACTGCCAACATATATCCTGGTAATTGAAATCTCCTATTATTACTGTATCTCTCCTTTTTGAATGTGCAGTCATTTGGTTGAGGAAGGCCTCATCAAAGTCCTCAGTCTGGATATCCCCACCAGAATATCCCTATTGTTTCTCGCTCCCTTAATTCTTACCCAGATGCTCTCGACCTGGCTTTCTGGGTTTAAGTCACGGATCTCTTCACAGGTGAAAACATCCTTGACAAACAAGGCTACTCCTCCTCCTTTCTTGTTTGGTCTATTTTTACAAAATAGGCTATACCCCTCTATTCCTACATTCCAATCCTGAGACTCATCCCACCAGGTCTCAGTGATGCCTATCAAATCGTATTTATTTTGTTGTACTAGGAGTTCAAGCTCATCTTGCTTGTTTCCCATACTCCATGCATTAGTGTAGAGTTTAGTTAGTTACAGCCAGTATCAGTATCTATCTGCGCCTTGCTCACCCCCCTTGACAGTTGAAATGTGGCTGTTGGACAGTTGGCAACCAATGCAGGATGTGGGTTGTCATTCAGAAAAATGAACAGAAATATCTTTAGAGGAAACTTGGTTCATTGGCTATGTTATTACTATCAATTTTTTGCAAGAAAGAACAAGAAAATATCAGCAAGATATTGGTACCATCAGTGAAAAAGGCAGCAACAATATAACGTTCCTCAAAATCTCAGCAACTGGTCATTTCCTGTTTCTGGAAAAGGTGCCGTTTCCTTTGAAAAGATCTAGGGGGACTTAAATAGCCTATGAATGTCCAATCTCATCTCCCATAGACTTCTCATGGACTTTTTCATGGCAAATTGGGGGAGGAATGGGGGTCAGTTTGGGTGATGTACGGTTGCCAAGTTCAAAACTGGAGAAGGCTCCTGTACCTTTCATTGTTGTGCAGAAGGGGAGATTTCAGTAAGTTCAGCTTATCATGCAACCAGGTAACAAGGAACACCTGCTAACACTCCCTCTTCTGCACAACTGTTAAAGATATAGGAGCCCTCTCCCATTTCAAACTTGGCAGCCCTATGTGTGAGCATGGCTGGCCAAGGTCTAGAGAAGGCTCCAGAACCAGCAAAGTTGCCCATCCCCTGTGTTAAGTGGAAGTGAAGATAGGGCTGTGAACTCCTATTCCTGGCTTTGTGAGCACTGGAAGACTCTGTAACACAAGAGCCATGGTGTTAATAACAGTCTGGCTTAAAAGCCTCAGGTCAGATAATATGCCGGTTACAATATGGGATTTATATTTTATTCATGCACCTCCCCTGGAAAGTCCTCTCATAATCTCTGAGCAATTGTTAAAAAGGGGGCAGTTTTACCAAATCTTCTTTACTTAAAAAGTTATGCATGTGAAAAAAACAGGCTGTGCATTCACAGTTCTGTTTGGTGAGGGAAGTTCTGAACAGGCTGACATCTCAAGTTATTAGATTTCAATAAACACTATTCTGTCTTTATCCTCACCTTGTCCCCTTACCATTGGCAAAACACTTGTTTTTCATCTGCCACCACTAAAGGGAAACTTGCAGCTGAATGCTTCGAGTTATTTAAATTCTTGCTTGGATCTATGAAGTTTTAATGTTACCGGCCTGGTGTCTCTTCCCCAATTGTAGAGTGGGCAAAAATCTACCTCTTGGGTATTTAATTGACTCAGGGGTGTAACTATGAGAGGATGTTGGACTTCCAGCTAAGAATCCCCCCCCACACATTTTCCTTCAGTTTCCAAATTTCTAGCATGACAGAGAATGAAACAGCACTCATGCTGAAAACTGTATAGTAGCTGTTTTCACATTCCCTTAGCAATTTTGCCTGCCTCTTTCCTTCACATGCCAAAAGTGCGTTTCTAAATGCTCAGCTGAACTTTAACTTAAGTTACTGCAATGCTAAAAACTTGGAGATTGAAATAACCCCCCTTAGCTACACCCCCTGTTGGCAGATAGAGACAACATCTGTTATTAAGAAGTATCAGCAAATGAGCTTTTCTTTCCCCCTTCTTCTTTCTTTTCCGTGGTACAACACCAACAGACATCTCAAAGTTGCAGAGATCAAAAACCATAGGTTTGCACTAAAGAAGTGGGATTTTTTTATTAAGTGCTGATATCAAAAGCCAGAATAACTGAGGGGAAAAAAGGTTTGTTTTACAGACACAGAGCAATAAAAGCAGTCTTAAATAGGTCAGTTTTCCCTAATTTTAACTTGGTCCTTCAACGTTAAATTTGGGCAGAATCCTTTACTTTGAATTAAGAATTGGGGGTTGAGAGCTTTGGGGAATTGGGGGTGCAGGGGGCATAAAAGGGGGTCCATGGGCCACATGGCAGCCCATGACCCCCACTTTGTACACCCCTGTTCTAATCTGATCTCCCTCTGTTTCATCCTGAAAGCCTGGTACTTTCCTCTAGTCCTAGTAGATTTTTTTTTTCCTTAGAAGCTGCATTGGCTGGATTTCTTCTTTCAGGAGGGTAGATTGGAATGACAAATGAAAGTTGTTTGCAGCTGTTTGGTCATCCTTTATCTGCTCCAACCTGATTTCAGAATTGACATGTGCTAGCTCCAAAGTAAAAACCATAAGAAAAGATTAAAATATTGCTACTACTACTACTATTTTTGTTGTTGTTAGTTGAATTTATATCCCACTTTTCTTCCAAATGGAATCCAACAGAATTGTCTCTGGGGTAAATTTTAACAGAAGTGATCATCAACAGATTTGGATCAGATCAAATCCAGTTCAAAATGGAAGCGATGCAACAGATATTTTCCATATAGCCCCCATCCCGTAGGGTCACCAGCTTTTGAAAAGCAAAAAGAAAGGACAAATGGATCTGACAAAGGAGGAGAGGAAGAATTAGGAATCCAAATCCCTCAGGTCTGTCAAGGCACTCAGCAAAGGCTGCTCCTAGGTTGGATTAGGCCAGAGACTTCCCTCTCCCCCCTTCCTATCTCTTCTGACAGCATCCTCAGGTGGACGGCAATGATCTACTCAGTAACCCTGATGGGGCTGAGTCTGGCTGCTCTGGGGCCTTTAACCTGGCATGTCTCTCTCCCTCCGCCTCACAACTCTGTTACCTGATCACCCACTTCCTCCAGTCTCGATGCTGCAAGAAAACCCAGACACTTCAAAAAAAATTCACCCAGACAGAAATTTTAGCTCTGAAAAAGAGGACATGTTGAGGAAAAGGAGGAAGTATGGCAACTCTACTATACCCAGAGACTATTCTAAGGACCTTCTGCAGCAGGGGTGAGCAGTTACACTAGGAAGTCCTACATGCCATGCCAAGGTCGGGTAAAGCCATGATGTTACATTGGGTTTGTGGTCATGGGACATTGACATTCTGAGGAACAGCTTCAGGAATATGCATCTTGAATTTTGCATTGATTTGCCTTATGTTCGTCCTTGTTGGACCTCACACTCAAGCATATCTTACATTTGTGGGGGAAGCCCACAGTCCTTCAGAAATTGTTGGACTACAGCTTCCATCAGTCTCAGCCATTGGGCAAACTGGCTAGAGTGGAAGGAGGTTTGAGAGGGACAAACAGTGGGTTTCACCAATTACAAAACACAAGGAAAGGAAATAGCTGAAACTGTGCGTGGACAGGACATGGGCATGAGAAAGGGAGGCAGTCTATGGATATAGTCTAGACCAGAGCTTTCCAAACTGTGTGTTGTCATAAGTTAGTATGCAAGCTGCAGTGTGTAGGTGTGTTGCACGAACATAACAGGTGGAGGGGCTGCCTCTCCCCCTGCTGAGGTGAGCCAGACGTGGGTGAAGGGGTTGCCTCTGCTGCTACCCCAGGCTGAGGAAGAATCCAACAAGGGTGGCGGCAGACCAGACCTGGGTGGAGGGGCTGCCTCTCCCACCACCACTGCCCCAGGCTGAGGAAGACCCCAGTGAGAGTGGCAGGCCAGGCTCGGGTGGAGTGGCTGCCCCCACATACTGAATTACTTTCTGAGTTACTGTATCACGAAATGATGCATGTCTGAAAACTGTGTCACCGACGTGAAAAATTTGGAAAGCTCTGGCCTAGACGGTTAACATCCCTAACTGTCAGTAAAGAAATAAATGGAAAGGGGAGGGAAAGTTTTTAGAAAGTCGTAAAGCAATACAAATTATTGTCATTCAGAGCAAAAATCGAAGCAAGATAAGAGTCAAAAAAGAAGAAAGCAATCTGACTTTGGCAATTGTAAGTATGTATATGACATTATATCTAGTCTGACTGGAAAATTCCTTAGTGAAATTATTGAGTCAAAATGGCAGCTAGAAGAGAGGGAGAATAGTAGCCCTAAAACAAGCCAGCTTACTTTTCTGTGCCACTGCTGCCTCTTTTGAGACAGTGCTCCTCCCATGACCATTAGCTATGTGGCTGGCAGCTGCCATTCCTATTTCTCACTCAGCCCATAAGGGAAAAAAACGCCCTCATCATGCACTGCCATTCCCAAAGGAGTTCAGGGAAGCAGAGGGCAACTGTCATCTTCATAGAGGAGTGCTGTTCCACCTGCCACTATTGGAGACTAAGGGCCTTTCTGCACTACACTGTTACAGTGCTATTATTCCACTTTCAACATCCTGTGGAATTCTGGGGTTTGTAGTTTAGTAGGTGAAAGAGCTCTCCAGCTAAACTTCAAGCCCCAGGATTCCATAGGATGTTGAAAGTGGAATAATAGTACTATTAACAGTGTAGTGCAGAAAGGCCCTAAATCACACATACAAAAACTACTAAACTCCTCTCCCTGCTAACCACCATTTTGGCACCCACAAAGAGGCATCTAAATTGACAGGGACATTTTGAATCAGCTTTAGCATCTGACTAATACATGCAACCATAAAACAAAGTAGAAAGTTTGCAGAGATCCTTGTGAAGAGCAAATCTTGATAGGCTGCATTCGGTGGTTATTGGCAAGACCAAGCCTCACAGATACAACACTGTAGAGGGAAGACAGAAAGTGCAACCATATATTAACAGAGTGTATGTGCATGCAGTTATGTATTGCAAAACTTCAAAGTTTGGGGGGAATACCACATCAACTAATGCAAACTACTTTTAAAATATAATATGAACATGCATTGATGATGAAGGAGCACCCAAAGGCCTAAATCCAATTGCCAGTTCCATTAGAGTTGCCAGCTCGGAGTCCCTGAGGTTTCCAGGCCAAAACCTGACATCTAGCAACTGCCCCAGTGACTTCATCAAGCACTAACCACACCTGTCCCCAGCTTGTCATTCAAATGCACAGGCCATTTCCACACTACACTGTTATAGTGCTATTATTCCACGTTCAACATCCTATGGAATCCTGGTGTTTGCAGTTTAGGGAGGAGTGTTTAGAATTCTCAGCCAGAGAGCTCTTTGGCCTCAGTAAACTCCAAACCCCAGGATTCCATACGATGTTGAAAGTGGAATAATAGCACTATAACAGTGTAGTGCAAAAAGAGAGAGCACTTTTTTTGTCTGTTTAGGAGTTGAAAGATGAATCTAATGCAGCTGTTCTGCTAGCTAACCTGGAAGTTTGCACACAGACCTTTTCTCTTGCCCAGAGCTGAGCCCACCGATACTGAAGAATTTGAACCCTCATCTCATGAAATTCACAAAAACTTGAGAATCAAGGCCAAGCCCTGAGATTTGGCAACCCCCAACTCCAAATAGAGTAGAGTTATTGAATCATCTCTGAACGGTAAGCTGGTACTTCTGGGAATCTCACTGCTTCAAGAGTTCTACTCTAGCTGGGACTGCAGCTGCATTTAGGCCCAAGGAGAAAGTGTTCATCCATATGGTCAAGCAAAAGGCATTACCTAAGTATTTTCTGGTTCCAATCCTACTTACAGTTACTTGGGAAAAACCTGTATTGAACCAACTGGAATTTAGATTGGAGTAAATATTCTTGAGAGCATCTGCTCATAAATTCCGGAATATAGATTATGTGATGATGTGTGTTTGCTAGCTTTGCTCCTTCAGTCATCACGTTCTGCATGTGAAGAATGGCATTTTGAAGGGGATCCTCCTCTATGTGTGGAGACTCACTACATGATCAGGAACACAGATTGTTCAAGATTTCTCAGTTACATAGAGAGACTCTAGACATAACAGAAAGTCTCTCCTTCTGAATGTCACTTTCTTTTGAGGGCAACACAAGAGGTGGAAGGACTACCATGTTCCCCTTCTTGAGTGTTTACTTAATCTGGACTACAGGACATCTGACTACAGCTAATCTTGCACTGTACTTTCTGTCAGTGACTCTTCCAGTGTGGACAATTGTCAATTTTCTTTTTCACGACAGAGCGAAAGAGATTAGAGTCAGGAAAATATCTTTCATGTTCTAATCTGCTGCCTGAAAAAATTACTTCATGGTTCTTCGTAGTAAAACTTCACCATCACCCCGCCAGCTTCTTTTTTAAAAAAAAAAAAGCAACAGTGAGATGTGTGTTCATTATATGAATGCAATATTCATTTGAACATAATCCATAACTAGAAAATCTGAGGATGTGTTTTCACAGATCTGGCAGAATGGACTTTACCAAGGCCATTTCTACACTACACTGTTGTAGTGCACTTTCATCATCCTGTGGAATTCTGGGGTTTGTAGTTTACTGAGGCCAAAGTGCTCTCTGGCTGACAATTCTAAACGCCCCTCCCTAAACTGCAAATTCCAAAATTCTATAATAGCGCTATAACAGTGTAGTGCAGAAATGGTCTGAGAGATGTGTCTCACATCTACAAAACAAAGTATGACTTAGGTAGGCAGGCAGGCAGCTCACTACAAAAGAGAAGCAGGGGGAGCAAATCAAGAAATGTTTCTATTGCAATAATCATCTTGCAAGAATAGAAAAGTCCAGCTTTAATGTTTAGGTGATCGTTTTCCACACTGTAACTCTTCCAGACCTAATAGGAAAACTTAGGAAACCTGATTCTTTTTTCTAAAGCCACTGTCAAATTTCTTCTTGTCCCTCCCCACCAGAGCTCTGATCATATCTCAGTGCCCCACATACCTTGATGGTCATGACATCCCTTGGTATGGTTTGAATCTATAAAGGAGAGAAAGAAAATTAGCTCATCCCCTGGTTTCTTTAAACACACATTCAGCTTTAGAAGGGGAGGAAATCTCACATTCTATACTATGTTAGAAAGAACTGGGAGTAGAATTGGTGATATTCCCTACACAAGAAAAGTACATCTCCCTATTTCATTCAGTTAAAGATGATATTTGAGGAAGAATAAGTTCCAGCATTCAATCTCTTACTGAGATTTACCTGCATTCTGCTATCCACCCACCCATACCTAATCCAAATAGGACAGGGTGTCTGGAAGGAGAGGGAGGCTGAATTACAAGTGGCTCCCCTAAAAACAAAAGGCTTAGTAACTTCCATTTATTTACCTTCCCCCATAAAAATACAGTTGTGGTTGCTGCAGCTTCCCATCGACATGGCAAATACAGTCTTGCTGGTTGAGTTTTTTTCAACTGACATGACCTTGAAGATCTCATAGGGAGGAACTAAGACTTCCTCCTCCTGTTGAAAATGGGACATGTCACTTATTTCAACTCCCTTGCAGGTGATCAGTTTGAAGAAGGTGACTGTGTCAAAGCATTTAGCTGTTTCGGGATCCTCTTTGGTGGAGGTGAACTGCCCGAACCGGAAGTAGAGGCCAATAGAAAATTTCAAACCACTGCCCCTGTAGACTCGCTGACAACTGCACTTCTTGCCCCGAAATTTGGTTGCCCAGGTTAAGAGGAAATGGAGGGACTTGAAAGGATAGGCTTCATATTCCTCAACCCCTTTTCCTGCTGTGCGGGTGGCAGAATTGAACTCCCGATAGAGTGGAGGGAATTCTGAAGTATAGGCGTAGAGAGCCACTTCGGAGAGTTCTTCTACGTTCCTTGGATATAACCATGGCCGATTTTCCTGCCAGTTAAATATAGCTTCCTCCCAAGCTTTTCTATACAGTAGAGATGCATTCAGCTCACTTCGAAGGAGAGAGGGCAAGAGGCTCTTCATGCTTCCCAGACAGCCATCGTACCGATCATCAAGAGAAGCATGTGCCATGTTCAGTACAGGCTTGAATGAGTTTTCTGACATCCCACTGAAGCTAGTCTGAAATCAATGGATAATTGCATAGTATAAGTCATGCTGCCTGCTCAGAAAACAAATAAGCCAGTTTGGTAGGGTCCCTGCTATATTAGGTAGACAAAGAAATCCCTCCAATCCACCTTTGGGCAAGTGTTTCATTATCATTACTGTGTGCCCGTAACCTTCAGTAATTTAATGCGTTAAATTAAGGAAGTTTGGTTGTAGAGGTGCACAAACTGGAGGTAAAGTGCACATAACAATGTGTATATGTCATTGGAAAGACAATACAGTCATCCCTCCACATTCGCTAGGGTTAGAGGCACAGGACCCCCCCGTGAAAGTGAAAAAAAGTAACTCTAGGCCCTCCCAAACCATATTGAACAGACAAAAAAGTATGATCACCATAGTCAACCCACCATGGATTCCTTTGAGGTATCAGGGTTCCTTCACAAAGCAGAAGTAGGTGGCTGATGGGCTTACTGCCACTTCCACTTCTGCCCCACACCATTTTTAATAGGGACTTAACAAGCCTCGTTCGCAATTTCTCAGTCTCACGAGGCTTGCAGTGCCTATTAAAAATGGCATAGGGAGGCAGCAGAGGTGACAGCAAATAATCCGTGTATAATCAAATCTGCAAAACTGAAACCTGCAAATGTGGAGGGCTGACCATACAAATGTGCATGTATTTAAGCGAAATTTGAATGAAAATGTATATGAATTTTTATGCCAACTTTCAAACAAAACCCTCATAAACCAATTACACAGACTGTGTTAGTAAAATGATTTTATTAGTAGAATGATAAACTAAGGAATCCAAAATAGACAAACAAAATGGACAAACTCACAGAGTCTGTCCACTTCCTGTGTTAAATAGGAGTAGGAGACTCTGCTGAAGAAAGCTTCTAATCATTTAGGAATCCAGTGGTAAAATGCTGGAAGCTGAACTTTTGTGTCTCCTCATGAAAAGCCTCCATTCAAGTATTTGGTGAGCATGGTCCTCCACATGAAAGGAGAGGTATACACTATTCCATCCCGCTCTGTCATGACTTTCTTCACTCAAAGGTGTCAGTAAGACTATAGTAGAGACTGTTGTACTCATGTTGTACTCAGATATGGCAGGGTCTCTCTTCAGACTCTCTTACACCTTCTTCTTCATGTATGGAGTATCCACACTTGCCAATTCCCTGAATATGGCTAAAGCCATACTAGCTACAGCCATCTCTTTAGCACTGACAGGATTGCTATCTGCAGTCCTGCCATAATGGTTAGCCACAGTAAATCCATTTCTCCTTCTCAAATCTGAGCAAATTCTGAGTGTAACCCTCCACCCACTTTTATTTTCCCTAACTGGTCCCTTTTCATTCAAAGAAGAGAGAGGAAGATGAGACTTACCATTGAAGCCACTTGCGCAGGGCACATCACTGATGCGACAAAAAAAAAAGCTAGATATTGAGGCATCACCATCTTAATTCTCTGCATGAGTGTCAAAACTACACAGGAGTGCTGGGTAGCTTAAGCGATTTGGATTAGTTAATTCTAGGAATCAAGCTGACTATTAAGACTAAAACTGAAAGGGAAAGATTCTTTAGACAATTAAGCCCCTTCCCTCTTCACCCTCTGACTGCAATCTCTTGGTTCCTACTTTTAAGAGTGTTTAACACAGATAAAACAGTTGGTCCAACTGACATAAAGCCACAGATTAATTCATGTGATGGCTGCTAAGGTGATAACAAAACTGATACAAGATGTGTTAATGAAACAACTTGTCTACTGTTTTACCCATCTCAAACATGTGACTGTCTCTGAAGAAATAGATTCCACTCATAAAAGGTTTTCTTTACACTATAATGGCTGAGGTCTAGTCTAAGTTATTTCAAGTAGACAGGCAATAAGAAATTGGAGAAGAATGCAGTAAACAGCTTTCAAACATTTGTCTGAGTGAGAGGATTTAAAGGCCTGCAAGACTCTGAACATTCATGCACATACACCCATAAGTTTTGAAAGTGCTCATGGAATTGTTGAGGTTTCTGTTCAGAAATCTAATATGGCACCTTCCAAAGGACTTGACAGCATCCCAGCAAAAGATATTCCCAGTTCTTGAGAGCTGACATAAAGGGATGCATATATACATGCCATATATGCATACTATGTATCCTCTAGATTTGCTGCCCAGGACCAAATAAACCAGAAAACACTCTGAGCTGTCAGAAGTGTTAACTCAAAATGTGGGCGACTCAGCCACCCATGATGCCAGTCACATGCAATTTGACTGTTATATAATAAAATTCTAATGGTTTTATTTTCTATAACTGTGACTGACTATTTGATTTAAGAATTGGTTAAGGAAACTATCCAATCTTTACCACATTGATCAACCCAGCCTGTTTTCCAAGGTAGTTATCCCCTACCAGATCCAAAGTAAAAGGGATGAGGTAAGTGATAGGTGGTCTAGGTTCAGAATTCTTATTGAGGTACAATGCTCAATGAGGTACTATACCCCAGCACAAGTATAATTCCAGTGTACACATACATATCCCTTTTCTTGGCCACTGAGGAGGTTGGTATTCTCTTCCAGCCTCTGCAACAACCAAAGCCAGCCAAGATTCATGGTTTCACTGCGATAAACCCACTTTACATTCATTCATTGGCTGATGGAAAGTGGATGAGAATCAGACAAATGTCTGGATGTGTCCCCTTAGTTGGACACAGAACAATGGCATCATCCACTGATATCTCTGGAGGATCCTTGTGGATCTCAGCAGTTGGTGTCATCATATTGTGTCTGGCCATTGGGACATAGCCAGACACTTCTTGGATCCCTATCCTGCTCTTTACCAGCCACTAAATGGCCATGGAAGTGGTTATTGCACAGAGACAGTGAATCTTGGAGGTGATGAAAGTCATAGCATAGTTCTGCCTGTGAAACCTTTATGCTATGCTCAGTGATGCAGGATTTCAAACCAATGCCTTTTTTTCTCTATATACCCTTTTGTTTTTTTAATTCAGAAGACAATAATGTTTGAAATTCATTTTGGAATGTGCTTTACATGGCCATAGCCAGTCATATTGTTATTGCCACTTTTTTCATTTCAGAAATATAAAATTTATTTCAGTAAAATGGAATTCTATTTCAAAAATAATGTTGCCATTGTGAAACAAATATCAAGAATATTTACCAGCCTACAGCAGATCACCCTTAGAAATCATCTACCAGTAGATCCTGATCTTTCATCTATGCAGCCCAGTTGTAAAACGTATCTGGCTCCCAAAGAAGGCTACCTGTATTTTTTCTGTCTACTATATGTGTAAAAGTACAGTCATCCCTCCACATTCACTAGGGTTTGGGGCACAGGATCCCTGTGAAAGTGAAAAAACTGTGAATAACTCTAGGCCCTCTCAAACCATGTTTAACACACAAAAAAAAGTATGATCACCATATTCAACCCACCATGGATTCCTTTGAGGCATCAGGGTTCCTTCACATGGCAGAAATGGCTGGTTGGTGGGGCCTGCTGCCACCTCCACTGCTACCCCACACCATTTTTAATAGGGACTTACAAGCCTCGTTCACAGTTTCTCAGTCTCGCGAGGCTTGCAGTCTCTATTAAAAATGGCATAGGGAGGCAGCAGAGGTGACAGCAAACAATCCGTGAATAACAAAAGTGAAACAGGCAAATGTTTAGGGCTGACTGTATATACACATATACCTTTACTTTTGTTAAACTATATTTGAGTAACTAGAGCTTCCAAGATGTACTCCTGAGTATCAGAGCATGTTATGAGATACTGTTGGAATGCACAAACTTTTCAGTCCTGGGTGCAACATCCACTGTTGCTGGAGAAAGGAAACACACTTGCACATGGGCACACAGACACACATCACTAGCTCAAAGAAAGCTCTGATCTTGAGGGTGGGAATCTCCAGCAATTTTGGAAATAAAAGAAGAGTGTCTCCACTCCTAAAGCCCTACTAAATGCCCAAAAAGTGGCTTTTCTGAAGCATATGCCTAGCAGGGAAGCACCCATCATGAGATTACTAGTTGATGTGCCCTGCCATTGACCATAAGAATTTCTGCCACCCCATGGGGATCAAACCACTAGCAGATCATGAAAGGTAGAGGTTGACTGGGAAACAAGATTATGGAGGTGGGGGTTACAACTCCGTAGAAACATGCCTTAATTGCCTCATTAATTCAAGTTGCTTTGGAACAGGGCTTGTTTGTATGGAGCACTCATTGTAGCTCGTGGCTCCCACGTCAGTCTCATGGTGAATCTGCTCTGTTTCTTAGGGCCTTATCACACTACACTGTTACAGCACTATTATTCCACTTTGACTGCCATGGTATTATCGCATGGAATCATGGGATTTGTAGTTTAGCGAGAGCCATTTAGAATTCTCAGCCAAAGAGTTCCAGTGCCTCAGCAAGCTACAAACCCCAGAATTCCACAGGTTGAAGCCAGGGCAGTTAAAGTAGAATAATAGCGTTATAACAGTGTAGTATGATAGTGACTCTAGGTAGTGCCCTTTCCACACCAGGCAATTAGAACAGGGCAGTGCGTCCTTGCACAGAGGTCCTCTGCACCTTGGAGTGGACTAGGAGCGGACTACTTACCAGAGATCCGCACCTCAGTCTGCTCCAAGACGACCCCAAGTGGTCCTCCAGCGTTTTTGTGAAAGACTGGGGAAAAAAACTCTTTATTTTCCTGGAACGCGCCATTACGTTCCTGCTCTCTTGTGCAGATTTGCAGACTCGTACCAATGCGAGCCTGCCATCTGCGGAGGGCGGGCCTTAGGCGTGACGAGCTTCAGCGGTTGGTCAGGACCCACGACCAACCGGAAGCCGCCATTACAGACGCTGGAAGCCACCATTTTGGAAGCTGGAAGCCACCATTTTGGAAGCTAGAAGCTACCACCTTGGAAGCTGGAGCCGCCAGTTTGGAAACTGGAAGCGGCCATTTTGGAAGCCGGAGCAGTGCGGATCTACAGACCTGGCACTGCTCCGATTTGCCCTGGACCAAGGAGGAGCCCTGCAGAAGGGCTTCAGGGAGAGTCCACCTTGCTTCGGACCCCAGAAGAAGCAGTGAGTAAGGGCACGGAGCGAGTCCCTTGCCTCGTGCGGAAAGGGCCTAGTTTGAGCTTTAAAGGAGCTATTTAAGGTACTAGACCTGTTTCGAGGAAAAGGTTCAATACATTAGATGGTTTTAAAAATCAGCCTAAACTCTACAGTGCTATGGAAGCCAACAACCCCCGCTCCAGAGCACAAAGTATCCATTGCCTTCACCATAGCCTAGCAAGGTCAATATTGAGAATAGCCAAACACAGAAGGCCTTGACAAAACTTTCTCATCTATGTGGAGAAAACAGCCAAAAGTTTTGGTTTAACTTAGTGAATAATATTTGCTCTGGCCTGTGTTTACCTGAATGTTCCTCTTGTCATTTAGTGCAAACTCCCCAAGGGGCCCCTCTCCAAAGCATAAGCCAAGCCCAAACCCTGCAATTAGGCATAATTATCACTGCCACATCCACACAATGCAATTAGAGGTCACACATCGGGCATGCAAACTAACTTTGGAGCAAACTTTCCAAGTAGCTGATTATTAGGAATGAGAAAGGTAAAGCAAATGGAAAAACCAATCCATTGTCACTATAGCTATTGACTCACACTTCATCCAGTTTAATAATATCAATAAACAAATGTCATAGGTGGTGACCAAAGGCAAACACATAAACAACCAGCATAAAGCTGACCAATAAAAGAGTTTTCCCGTTTCCCCATTGAGTTCACAAAACACATTGCTGCTTAGGACAAAAAGCAAAAGAATAAGCCCTTGTGTACATGCAACAAATATTTGAATCAAATCACAACACTGACAAAAGGACAGAACCCACTGCCCTACAAACAAGAGAATCTTTTACAGTAAAAAATTATAGCACAATGATACTGTTCTAACAGCTGTGATTCCATCTTACAGAATCTTGGGATTCACCACTTTCACTGATACACAGTAAATTTAGTAGAAGGGCTGAGCATCCTGTTTTCAAATAGATTGGAAGTGCCTCCTCTTGGTCAGGTTGGCATTTTAATAGTCTTATTTGGGGGAGAGGAGGGACCAGCATTGTACGTTTTGTGGGGATTGCTGAATGTGCAATCTGCAACTTCTAAACCTTCGTGCACACAGTGGCTGAGTTCTCTTCTGCAAAGCTTGTCCCAGCTCTCCAAAAAGTAACATTATTGTCTCACACACACCCATACGTGTGGGTTTAGTTCTTTGTTAAGAGCAGGAGAACAGATACCTGTGCAAAGATTTGCCACCTCTTAAGGAGAAGACCCGAGAAGGACTGAGCCAAAGTTGCATAGGGTAAAATTTACTTTTCAGCAGGATTGTGTGCATGTTTGGATCAGTCATTCTAAGTTGCTCTGCCCTACCTCACAGGATTGTTGAGGAGACAGCATGAGAAGAAAGGGTGTGTCTGGAGCCCTGGGATCTATTAAGGGAAAGTTAAGGGAAAAAATAGATAAATACCATAGCAGGGAAGGGCAGATTTTTAAAAAAAGATGAAGGGCTGAAGTTTGCTTTGTCTTTTATTTTTATCTCTAGACCTGGAAGCTTTAGCTATGGCATAAGAGACAGCAAAGGAGCCAGTATGGTGTAGTGGTTTGAGTATTGGATGACTCTGGAGGCCATCATTCAAATCCTCCGCTCTGCCATGGAAACTCACTGGGTAACCTTGGGCAAGTCACACTCTCTCAACCCCAGAGGAAGGCAAGAGCAAATCCCTCTGAACAAACTTTGCCAAGAAAACCAAGTGAAAAGGGTCACCCATAAGTCATTCATTTTAGGGTAACCATAAGTCAGAAATGACTTGAAAGCATGCAACTACAAAAGAAGACAAAGGGCTAAAGCTTGTAAAAGTGGTGTGGGAGGGGTTTAGATTCTAGAATTCCTCATTGGCTATGCTGATTGGGGGATGTGGAGTGTAGTCCCCCACAATCATTTTTCAGAGCTCCAGATTGGAAACGGCAAGTTAGGGGAGAGCAGCAAACTAGGGAACATGGTAGGACTTGAATGTGGGGGCATCTCCAGACAGGGGTCTCAGTCAAAGGCCATTTCTGCACTACACAGTTACAGTGCTATCATTTCACTTTCAACATCCTATGGAATCCTGGGGTTTGCAGTTTAGGGAGGGGCATTTAGAATTCTCAGTCAGAGAGCTCTTTGGCTCACCTCAGTAAACTACAAACCTTGGAATTCCACAGGATGTTGAAAGTGGAATAATAGGACTAGAACACTATAGTGTGGAAATGCCAAATTGCAGAGTGCCCAAAGTGAACCAAATATTTTTAGCACAGGAGACAGAAAAATACAGAACATGTAATAACAGATCAAATCACTAACAATTTGCTGCCTTTCTTAGAACTTGTAGGATGGGGTGCTGTTTTCGACTCTGTGCAGCAAAATCCCTTGTCTCAGCCTGGATTGCCATCTTGGTTTCAGTGAATCATGACCTTCTCTTCACCCATTTCTTTCCTTGGGCCATTTCTGCAGGAGTCTGTTATAGCGCAATGATTCCACTTTCAACCTCCTATGGAATCCTGGAGTTTGCAGTTTCGGGAGGGGCCAGCCAGCCCCCCCCGAAACTGCAAACCCCAGATCCATAGGAGGTTGAAAGTGGAATCATCATGCTATAACAGACTCCTGCGGAAATGGCCTTGGTCTGCTCCCCCACCCCTGTCCTTTCTTTGCCTTGCTGAAAAAGTGTGCCAGTGACCTTGGGCATGTCACACACTCTCAGTCCCAGAAAGCCCCACAATAGGTTCACCTTAGGGTTCTCATAAGTTAGAAATGACTTGAAGGCACACCACCATCATCGCTACATCAAGGCAAACTCCTCCTCCTGATTTAGACGGTAGTGACTGGTCAAGTTTTCCCACCATGCAGGAATACACCATCAAAGCCCTCCTGATACATGGCCATCCAG
This sequence comes from Cyclura pinguis, assembly GCA_030412105.1. Taxonomy (NCBI): domain Eukaryota; kingdom Metazoa; phylum Chordata; class Lepidosauria; order Squamata; family Iguanidae; genus Cyclura; species Cyclura pinguis. Next base: position 20,586,540 of record CM059604.1, read on the forward strand.
CCTCTGTTATAAAATCTTCAAAGAAGGAGACTCCACCACACCTGCAGGCAGGTTATTCCACTGTTGAATTGGTCTTACCATCAGTAAGTTCTTCCTAATATTTAGGGAGAATCTCTTTTCCAGTAGCTTGAAACCATTGTTCTATGTCTTAGTCTCTAGAGCAGCAGAAAACAGGCTTGCTCCATCCTCCGTATGACATCCCTTCCAATATTTAAACAGGGCTACCATGTCACCTCTTAGACTTGACCAAGGCCAGATTTTCAAGGCTGGGAAGGAATTCCAGCTATGGTCTCCAGGATTGTAGTCCAATGCTCAAACCCCTATACCATGGTGGCTGTCAGATTTCCTTTAGTCAGGGTTTAATATATATATAAAACTTATTTTCAACAAAATGAATTCAGTTCTGCTAAGAAACCAAGAATAACTAAGGGCAGTCACCATCTCTCCTCCTGATCAGTCTCATAAGCTTGTTGTTGCAGAGGTGAGGTTGATGACCATAAACGCCACACCGAGTGTTTATGGTATATAGAAGAGGGAACATATGAAACATGAAAAAAACATTGGGGACATCATAGACAAGTTTGCACCAATGAAGGCAAGAAAAATAATATTGTAATTTGTTTGTACATGGAAAAAAATTAACTATTTTGAATAATCAAGTTTTGTTTTGTTTTTCTCCAGAGTCATAATTGTGTTTAACAAAGAAGTAGAAAAGAAAAGATGGAATTGGAATGATATGCATGCAGGGATGGTGGGGGCAGGGGTAGGGGTAAGAAGGTAGATACTTTTTAAGGTTATGCTAGATACACCACTGCCTTGGGATACTTGCCCTGTGAAGTTAGCAAACGGTGCAGTGAAGAACTTAGCTGGCATGAGAACAAATGCCCTTTTCAACTTCGAGTAGAGGAGTTTTTCTAAATTAAAATTGATTAAGAATTACCTAAGATCTACAGTGAGTGCCTTGCGTTTAAGAAATCTTGCCATACTATCTATAGAACAGCAACTGAGTAATGTCGTTGACAATTTTGCTAACAGAAAAGCAAGAAAAATAACATTTTAGAATGTTGGAATTAAAGTTTTACTTCAAAAATAAACATGGTCTTGTAATTTATTTCCCTATATGTCAGTTTGACTTTTTGTAGTATTTTAGTGTGTACTGAGAGGGGTGGCAAACTGTGGGACTGCCCCCAGGTGGCCAAAACTCTTGCTACACCACTGCATGCATGCATGCATGCATTCATTCATTCATTCATTCAGTAAAAAGCTATAGCCAGAATCCTCTACAAGAGTTACAACATCGTATCTGGACTTGCCTGGGCCTGAGCCAATTAGGGCTTTATAGGACATAACCTGCACTTTAAATGGAAGATAACTCTATTATGACCTGCATAACTAACTGAAGACAGACAATTTCATCCTATTTATTTTTAAACTGGAGTCAAAAGTTTGAAGGCTGATGATCACATTGTCGGGGAGGTAAAATAAATTGATGTCCACATTTTAAAGACTTCACTGCCTATTTCTGTTTCTCTCCAGATGGATGTGAGACAAACCAGATCCTGGAAAAATCAAAGTACAGTGAATGAATTCATCTTATTGAGATACCAGGAGTATCCTGCTCTCCTCTTCACAGCCCTCTTAGCCATATATATGGCCATTTTACTGGGCAATAGTCTCATTGTGATGGTGACAACATGGAACTCTGCCCTTCAAACCCCCATGTACTTCTTCCTCTGCAGCCTTTCAGGACTGGAAATGTGTTACATTTCAGTCACCCTCCCTAAGATGATGACCAATCTGATCTCAGGGGCCTCTCCATTTCACTAGCAGCCTGTGCATCACAGATGTTCTTCTTCCTCTTCCTGGGTGCAACAGAACGCTTCCTGTTGGCAGTCATGGCTTACGACCGCTATCTCGCCATCTGTTTCCCTCTCCACTACATGACAATCATGAGCCACAAAGTACAAATGGGGCTAGTGGCCAGTTCATTTGCCATAAATCTTCCAATGCAGCTGGTCCAAATTGGACTCATCTTCTCCTTGCCTTTCTGTGGACCCAGTGAGATTGACCACTTCTTTTGTGACATCTCAGCAGTACTCAGCCTGGCATGTGCTGACTTGAATATCAGTGAGTTGGCTGTATATGCTGAGAACATCTTCTTTGTTTTAATCCCCTTTGTCCTCACCATGACCTCCTACTCTTACATCAGCAGAGCCATTTTTCGTATGCCAGCAGGCACTGGCCGCCAGAAGTCCTTTTCTACTTGTTCCTCCCACCTCACTGTGGTCAGTCTCTTCTATGGCTCTGCAATGCTTGTGTACCTGCGACCACAGACCGGTGATTCTCTGAAAGTTGACAAGGTGCTCTCCCTACTGTACACAATCATCATTCCCTTTTGCAATCCTCTCATTTACTCTCTGAGGAACAGGGAGGTAAAGGCTGCCCTTAGGAGGCTAGTGGGAAAGAAAAGGCATGTTGAAATGAGTGCAAGTACAATGGACTGACCCACTATCAGAACATCACTTGTAATAACCCTTAGCAATTATATTTCCATTTAGTAGCAATTCACATTATCTTCCAACAGAGGTTTGGAAAGTGTGAGCCGTGGGATGCATGTGGCTCCTGGGATCACATTTTAGCACCCCTGGTGACCCCCAAGAGATTGCTGAAGCCTCCAGGACTCCTCTTCCATTTTGTTAAAAAAAAAGAAATCTGCAGAAAAAAAAGCATATCCCCCCAAAAATATGGTTTGGGTCAACTTGTCCCCACAAGTCCTCAATAATCTACCTGATACTGCTTTTTGTGACCTTCAGGCTCGTTCATACTCATCCTGCTCACCAAGCTCACTGAGGCCATTTCCACACGGGGTTTTTAAAACGGGGCAGAGCGTCCTCCAGGGAGGATGTCTGCACCTGGGAGCGGACTGGGTCAGACCTACTTAACGTAGACCCGCACCCCAGCCCGCTCCAGAACGACCCCAAGTGGTCGTCCAGCATGCTTTTGAAAGACCGCTTAAAACAGGTCTTTCAAAAGCACGGAGCGCGCCAGTGCAAGCCTGCTCCCTTGTGCAGATTCTGCCAGGGGCAGGCTTTAGGCTGGCGAGCTTCAGCAGTTGGTCGAGACACTCGACCAACTGGAAGCCGCCATTTTCGACGCCAGAGCAGTGCGGAGCGACAAGCACACACTGCTCAGGAGCAGCGTGGACCGGACCGGGAAGCCAAAAAGTCCGGTAAGTAACATCACGGGGCGATTCCCTCGCCCCGTGCGGAAATAGCCTGAGTATACCATGTGTTGGTTCTTTTCATCTAGCAGAGAATTTAAAGAAGTTGACTGTCATTAATTATTGGAGACCTTTTACAAAGGCCAGATTTAATGTTTTTCTATCTGAAATGCTGTGAAGTAGATTTGCTGGTGTCCCTTACACTGCAGGGGTATGTCCCTGCAGCAGTCAGGAAGTAGAATCCATGAAGCATATTCTTTAGTCCTATGATTCTACAAGGAAATATGACAACGTATGATAAATCCATTATTGGCAAACCTACCAGGACGATTGACCCAAGATATTAACTCCAAGTTTTTGTTTGAGGCGGTCAGGATGAGAGAACTGTTAATTTCTGTATTAGGGAAATGTCTAAAATAGGCTATGCCTGTATGATTTGACCCCATTTCTCTTTGTGTTTTTAATTTATCATACATGTTGTGTACTTGTTGAGTCTATGGACCAGAATAAAGAATTTGATATTTAGGTTTGGGAATAATCAGCCAAAATACACCTGATTCTCAGAAATGGAAGTGACATAGCTGAACTTCACCTCCAACTCATGCTGGAAGCACCACTGCAACCTGTGGGAGGGTTGGAGGGAATAGCCCCTGTCACATCCACAGCGCTAAAACAACAGGGAATAATTTTCCCCATATTGGAAGAGCAGAAGCTGAGGCTGAGAGATTTTGCCTAAGGCTTCCTGGTGACTTCATAGTAAATTGAATGGAGAACTTCGTATTCCTCCATTTTGTCTCTTAGTCAATATACAGCTTACTTTTTACCAAAGCTTCAAGAAGTTACTTTTTTTGGAGTACAGTTCTCAAAGTAACCCAGAATATCCCAAGATACCTGGGGGATTCTTGGAGTTGTTGTCCAAAAAAATTATTTTTATTTCTAGGCTCTGCTCTTTGGTTCTACCCTCAGTTTGCTTCCTAGTTTCTAGCTTCTTACTCATCTTAGATATATTATTATGCCCCAACTCTGACAAGGCAAAGACCAACTCTACTCTCATTCTCATCCAGATCTTAGTGTGGGAGTGAGAAGTCTTCCATGTTTTGAGAAATGCTTTGTTATTTTTAACTAGGATCATCAGATCCAAGAACTAGGATCTAGGGGGAAAAATAGTTTTAAGGAACACAGATCTTAAGTAGTTTGCCTTAGCAAACAAACTAACCAGAGCCCACACATACAATAATCCAACCCAGATTAGCCTTTATTTTAATAATTTAATTCAAGAGAGTCTTTTTTTTTCTGCTTTATCAAATACTTGGTAGCCAGAAATCCTTCATCACTTATTGCATATCACTCAGAGACCAACCAATAGATCCAGATTTATCCTCACTACTGTAAGAGTGCATATGACAGGCACTCCCTTTTTAAAAACTTTGAGAATAGAACTTTCTCTATTGTAAGAACATATTTATTTTTTTGTTTCAGTTACATGATAGCTGCACCTTTATCTACTATATAATAGTCAGTATTTGTCTGTGAGTTTGTTTGTCTGCATCAGGCAGGCAAAGACCTCGTACAATTGGCTCAGTGAGGCGAGAAGACCTCATATGATTGGCTGGCTGTGATATTCTATGGAATCCTGGGGTTGCCAGTTTAGGGAGGGACCTTTAGAATTCTCAGCCGAGAGCTCTTGGGCCTCAGGCCTATTGCTATGGAGATGAGGCCTACCATCAATAAGGATGCCAGAAAATGTTTGGGAGGCATATGTGAGAAAAATTAAAGTGACATACACAACATAGTTATAAGGTCTTCTCGCCTCACACAGTAGATTGTATGGGTTTCATATGTGAGGAATCTTAAAGTTGAAATTCTAAACAAAAGGTACTTCCAGAAAAATATAAAGCCTTTGCACAAATTCAACAGAAGGCAAAAAAAATCAAAAGCCAGAACATTAACATCACCAGAGAACACAGATTGGATTTGGGATTATGGGGGAAAGTTACAGGTGTTGGAATAGGACGGTTGTCATGGAGACAAGGCCTAGCAGCAAGGAGAAGGGCAGTATATTCCCTCAGAAACCCAATCTCCGTATGTTAACAACTCTGAATATAGATTGGATTGGCGAATATGGGGAAAAGTTACAGGCACTGGAATAGGCTGGTTGCTATGAAGATGAGGCCTAGCAGCAAGAAGGAGAACAGTATATTCCCTCAGGAACCCAAACTGTATTTAAATAACTCTGAATACAGATTGCATTGAGAAATATGGGGCAAAGTTACAGGTACTGGAGAAGACAGTTGGGTGAGTTCCTAAGAAGAAAATAAAATCCCAGGCAATGCCAGGTAAATACGCTTGTAAAATCATAGAATCATAGAGTTGGAAGAGACCACAGAGGCCATCCAGTTCAAACCCCTACTATGCAGGAACACACATCAAAGCACTCCCAACAGACAGCCATCCAGCCTCTACTTAAAAAACTTCTAAAGAAGGAGACTCTACCACACTCCAAGGCAGGATATTCCACTGCCAGACAGCTCTGACCATCAGGAAGTTCTTCCTGAAGTTTGAATCCACTGCTCCCTGTGCTAGTCTCTTGAGCAGTGGAAAATAAGCCCAGTCCCTCCTCAACATGACATCCCTTCAAATTTTTAAACATGGCTATCAGGGCCCCTCTTAACCTTCTCTTCTGCAAACTAAATATATCCAGCTCCTTAAACGGCTCCTCATAGGGCATGGCTTCCAGACCCTTCACCATTTTGGTCGCCCTCCTCTGGACACGCTCCAACTTGTCGATATCCTTCTTGAATTGAGGTGCCCAGAACTGGACACAGTATTCCAAATGAGGTCTAACCAAAGCAGAATAGAGTGGTACCATTACCTCCCTTGATCTAGACACCATACTCCAATTGATGCAACCAAGAATCACATTTGCTTTCTTGGCTGCCACATCACACTGCTGTCTCATGTTCAGCTTGTGGTCCACCAAGACTCCTCGATCCCTTTCACATTCAGTCAAAGCAGTGCTAGACATCAGTCCGTAGATATACCCATTTCTCTCCTAGAAATTTCAGGGGTTTACATACAGAAGACCACCCTGCAATTATTTTTTTAAAAAAGGCTGGGTATCCTGACCATTTTCAGATCACACAGAACTCCAAATTTATGCCATGCAAAGCATAATTAATATAGGAAATGCACTGCCAAAAACTATTGTCAATAAAGGTTTTAAAAGAATATTGAATTAAGTTCAGAGAGGCATAACTAGTGGCCATAATATTTAAGTACAACTTTGAGATTCAGAGACCATCTCTTCCTGAAAAATAGTTGCCCATGGCAACTGATGGCTTCCGTGTCAGTGGGGCATGTGATCTACTCCAACATTTGGTCTGAACTTTAATGGAACCACCTCCCCAAAGTGCTGAACTCATTTCAGGGATAGAGTTCAGGACCTTGCATAGCTCCTTGAAAGCTGGAGCGGATTCACCATCTTGATTGTATGAAAGCACCAGGGAAAAGGTCCTTATGATCTTGTAACCCTTCTCGTGACCTTTCCCAAGTCACCCAGTTGATGATGTTTGAAGGCAGGATGCAGGAATAGGTGAAAGTTTGGTCTGACCCAGCAGGACTCCTCTTGTATTCCTAATCTTAAAAGTAGTTCATCTGTTGTTTACCCCAGTGAAGCGCATTATTCTCCTTGGAATTCACCACTGCTGAAGCTGATGTCAATGGAAAATGTTGACGAGCTAACAATGCCCCTTGGTGGTTAGGTTAGTTAGCAGTTAGCTTCATTCCATGTCTTTACATATTGACCCTCTTCTCTGCACATCAGGAGAGCATTATTTCACATGACAAAAGGTCGGGGTTCCTGGCTGTGACCCGAGCCAGAAGAATACAAATACAAAGAATACAAAGCTGTGAACCAGCGCAACTCAGTTTAAGAAGGTAACATTCCTTCTTTGATAATAAACTAGAATTCCACAAAATTCTATAAAATATCTTTAGAGTTTGATAGAGTTTGAACTAGAAACAGAATTACAAGATCCCCATTATAAACTCTGAGGCTGTAATCTTGCACCTCCTTACCTGGAGTAAGTTTCATTAAACCCAACACAATTTACTTAAGAGCAGAGATGGATAGGATTGTATGGGGGAAATAATTCTGTTGTGGTACTGGAATAGCATCCAATTCATACACGCCTATGGAATAAAGGAAAAGGGCTCAGCTACACACTATGCATTTGAGATAGTATATTGTTTGTCACTCTTTCTACATTACCTCAGGAGACTATTTGAAGAAGAATATGGGGAAATCAACCCAGTGTAAACATTCCTGAGCATTTTCATGAAGAACATGGTACAAGAGAAAGCAAGAACTTTTACAGCCTGTGCCATTAAATTTGAATTAGTCAGGCTTCCAAGAATCTTGGAAAATTGGTGAGACATAGTGGTTCATGGCCTAGAATACTTCAGAAGAATGCTGTACGGCTTATAATTATAAATGTTTCAGTTTCTAGTCCCTGTGGTCAAAAAAGTCACTGCATAGAGTATTGTTAACAGTGGTTGGTTCCCCTTATTGTGGATTGCTTTATTTCATTTGCTTTGACTGATGTGATTTGATGCAATCTGATTTTGCATGCAATCGAACAAAAAATTTCTCTTGTGCATTCGCAATTGTGCTTGTGCAAAGAGCCCTTGTTTAGCAGAACTTCTCAGTAAATTGTGCCCTTCGTTATTTTGACACTTTGTCATCAGAGAGGGATAGAGGAGAAATTTGCTTTCTCAGGCAAACTCACCTGTTTCCTCTTTCTGTTCCAATACACACTGAAATACAATTACAGTATATTTCAACATTTGTACAGTTCCAAATTTCACAATGCAGTTTTCAAATGAAAGCATGCCTTTATGCAATGTATTTATTAGTTTTAGATAAATGCAAAATTATTATACCTGGCAAAATTGCCCACAAAAATGTGTATGTTCAGCACAGCTGTATAGAAAAATCCAGGTATATACTATACTTAGTGTGATACATGTCTATGTCCTTCCAGATTACCTTGGAAGAGAATTAATTCATCACCAAGTCTCCTTTTAAGCCATGATGTTGAAGGTATGTGATAGTGAAATTCTGGTAGCAACAGTCAGGTACCAGCATCAGGCAGCTGATTCTGGATGTCGTGAAATGGGAGTACAATGGGTACAATGGGAGTAATTTAATTTATTATTGTTGTATTTTTACTTGCATGAGATAAAGCAGTCTGTTTTTTTCTTTTCTTTTCTAATATTCTGGATTTCAGTCTGCTCTTTAAAGAAGGTTTCCAAGGTTCTGAACTTATTTCAGGTTATAAAGTGACACAAAATGTAGGTCTGTAGCTCTATCATTTTTCTCCTCCTGTATGACTTTTTAAACATTTTTTTTCTGATGAAGAAGCAAGTGCAGTTTCAAAAGATTGCATGAGGTATTTTGTGCCATTTCACCTGTCCAATAAAGGTTTCACTCTTTTGCAAATTCTTAATTTTGTTGTATTTTGCCATATAGCCAACACGGATACCTCTGAATATGTTTCCTGCATTTGAAGAGACCGACTTTTACCACAATAAGGGAAACTTAAGAAAAGGGAGTTAACGATCTGAGACTTAACTCTTTCAGGTTTTGACCTTCAATAAAGGTAAAAGTCTTTCATTTAGACTACAGCTGGCATGTTTTACCTGTACAGCACCTCAAAAGATTTTACAGATGTAAAAGTACGGGGACTTCTTGAGAAATATAGTGTTCTCTTCCTAAGAAAGGAGCAATAAGCTTCACACAGGAGCAATCTAGATCTCAAAGGAAGTTACTTTTCTGTTGTTAATGGAGGTGAAATTTTATTACCTCACTTTTATTGCCCTTTGTCCCTGGCCCCTTACGTGGCCAAGAAGAGGAGTAGCCTTTGCATGCACTGAAATCCCTGTAGAACAACTGAACTACAACAGAAACAACATTTGATACCAAACATAGGCCTGTGACACTTATCATCTTTCTTCTCCTGTATGATTATTTAAAAATGAAAATGAAAAGCAATAAATCAGCAGCTGCCAGTTTGAGTTGGGAACAAAAAGAATATTCAAATAATTAATGAAAAATGGGTTTCCTGAGAGTTGGTAACCTTGATGAGGAGAATCCTGGGCAGATGAGAATCTTCACAGATCAGAACATATTCTGTACAAAAACTGCATGTGGATTTTAGGACAGAAAATAGCATTTTCTGGGCAGAAACCCAGCTTCTCACAAAGAAAGCACGTGCAGAAAATCACATTTCCATGCAGAACACAAAATGTTCTCACTGACAGTGCCATCATCTGTAGCAAACACACTGCATATAGATTTTTTTCACAGGATAACTCCTCAACTGTGAATAGTCCTGGAAAACTTCTAGTTTACAATGACTATCTCATAGCAGAGAAAAATACTAAAATTATTCATAGGACAGGAGTATGTGCTAGGTGTATCCATTGATACAAGATGACTGTATTTTCAAAAACATATTTACTTGAAATACATGTTCATCAGTAGTTATAAAATACATGTCCATGAGTAGTTAAAGACAGCTATAATAATAATTCTCTCAGTTGTTCCTGATAGGGATTGTTTTCCAGATGAGGGAAGTGAGCAAAATGAAAACAAATATTTCCCTTCCTCAACTGATTGAGTAATAAATCAGGATATATAGCCCATCTTCATGTTCATTTCAGCTGGTCCACAGACTCATATTTCAAAGGGGAATTTGTACATTAAACTCATATTCATGTTTACCTCTTCAGATGGATGCTAAGCCAAGCAGACAATGGAAGAACCAAAGCACTGTGACAGAGTTCATCTTGTTGGGATACCAAGAACAACGTACTCTTCTCTTTGTTGCTTTTCTCATCATTTATCTGGCCATTTTACTGGGCAATGGTCTGATTGTAGCAGTGACAACATGGGACCCTGCCCTGCAGACCCCCATGTACTTCTTCCTCCGCAGCCTCTCAGGACTGGAAATATGTTATACTTCAGTCACTGTCCCTCAAATGCTGGCCAGTCTGGTTTCAGGGGACCTTTCCATCTCACTACCAGCCTGTGCTACACAAATGTTCTTTATGCTCCTTCTGGGTGGAACAGAGTGCTTCCTATTAGCAGCCATGGCTTATGATCGCTATCTTGCTATATGTTTCCCTCTCCACTACATGACAGTCATGGATCACAAGGTGCAGATGGGACTAGTGGCTGGTTCCTTTGCCATTAGTCTCCCAGTGCAATTGCTCCAAATTGGACTCATCTTCTCCTTGCCTTTTTGTGGATCCAATGAGATCGACCACTTCTTCTGTGACATCCCAGCAGTACTCAGCCTGGCATGTGCTGATGTGTACATCAATGAGTTGGCTGTGTATACTGAAAATATCCTCTTTGCCATATTCCCTTTTGTGCTCATCTTGGCCTCCTACGTATACATTGGCAGAACCATTTTTCGTATTCCAGCAGGCACTGGCCGCCAGAAGGCCTTTTCTACTTGTTCCTCCCACCTCACTGTGGTCAGTCTCTTCTATGGCTCTGGAGTGATTGTGTACTTGCGACCACAGACCGGTGATTCTCTGAAAGTTGACAAGGTCCTCTCCCTGCTCTACACAGTCATAATTCCCCTTTGCAATCCTCTCATTTATACTCTGAGGAACAGGGAGGTGAAGGCTAGCTTCAGTCAATTCTTGAGCTTTCAGCAGTCCTTCAAGGTGAACACAGGATGAAATGAAACCATTGAGTGACTGAAATCAATGCTTCAGCCTGAGTCATAACCCCAAACATTTTACATAGCTCCTTGACAAGTCTTGTTGAGAATTAATGGTAAAGAACTGAATAGTAAATATGGACTACTTTGATATATGATAACAGCTGCAAGAATACTGTTGCTCAAACTTGGAAATGGGCTGAAGCACTGACAAAGGAAGAGCGGATTCTTAAAACTTTGGAGATTGCCCAAGTTGCCAGTGGATTTTAACATATAAACCAGTCAAAAATTTTCTAAGGATAAATGGCTGTGCTACTCTGTTATCTAGACCTTGCAACTTACATTAAACAAACTTCACTTGTGTGCATTTCCTCTCTGATCATGTAAACTTAAAATTTCTATGAATCAGCTGATGCCTCAAATAAAATCTGTCTATCTGACCAGACTGTGCTAAGTAGGCAGGCTGAAAGCAGAGTCTGAAAAGATGTTCCCTCTTGACAAAAGTAATTTTGTTTGTCTCTTTACTATCTGTTCAGGGTCCATTCCAAGTTAGTGTCATACCTGGAAAGATGCAATAAAACTCACCCAACAGTGCTACCTCATTTTGCTGAAAATGTGTGGTAGGTAATATCCAGAGGAAATACACATTTTTTGGGAGAATGTAGCCTGCAGTGTGGGTGATGGGAGGGGAAGCAAAACACTGAACAAAGTTGCCCATTACTTGTGATAGATAGTGTGTTGCACTTCAGTGTCCTCAAGGACACAGCTCTTCATAGCAAAAAGGTCTGCCAAGGTGGGAATATGGGGATACATGTCTAACTCTTGGCTTAGATGATGAGGCAAGCATCTCATTTCTGCCACTGCTAGTTCACTCAGAAAGACCAGTGGAACAAGAAGTGATAGCAAGGAAGTGGCAGAGCAGCAGCAGGGCCAGCAGGTTCCCCAGCTGGGCGGTGGGCTTGCTGTAAGACATTGGGCTTGGAAGGTATCCAACACTGGCAACTTTTGGCACTGGTCTTGTTTACACATGCACACATATGCTGTAGACCATGATGGTAGAAACAGGAAAGGCACGAGAAAATTTGTCCCATACAATGCATAGTCTAGGAAACTCACTACCAAAAGCTATTGTCAATAAAGGCTTTAAAATAAGATTAAATTAAATTCACAGAAGACAGGTTGATATGCTAGTGGCCATAATATTTAAGTACCACATGGGGATTCAGAGGCCATCTATTCCTGAAGATCAGTTGCCTATGGCAGCTGATGACTTCCAGGTCAATGGGGCAGGCAATCTGCTTCAGTGTTAGGTCTGAACTTTAAGAGTACCCTTTCCTTGAATTGTTGAACCCATTTCAGAAATAGGGTTCAGTACCTTGGATAGCTCTGTAAAAGCTGGAGTGGATTCACCGTTCTAATGATAGGAAAAGCACCAGCCTCCAATGAAGCAACAGGAAAAAAGGTCCTCATGATCTTGTAACCCTGTTTGTGACCTTCCCCAAGCCAACCAGTTGGTGATGTTTGGAGGCAGGATGCAAGAACAGGTGAAAGTTTAGTCTGACCCAACAGGGCTCCTCTTGTGTTCCTAATTTTAAAAGTAGTTTATCTGTTGTTTACCTAAGCGAAGCACATTATTCTCCCTGGAATTCACGCTGCTGGAGCTGATGTCAATAGAAAAATGTTGACTTAGCTAACAATGCCCCTTGTTGGTTAAGTTACTTTGCGGTTAACTTCATTCCATGTCCTTACATACTGACCAACTTCTCTGTGCATCAGAAGAGCATTATTTCAAATGACAAAAGGTCAGAGTTCCCTACTTTGGCCCCAGGAAGAGGAATAGAACACTCACTCAAAGCTGTGAACTGGAGCAACTCAGCTGTTAAGAAGGTAACATTCCTTCTTTGATAATAAACTTGAATTCTATAAAAATCTGTAAAATACATCTAGAGCTTGAACTACAAACAGAATTATATGATCTCCATTACAGACTCTGAGGCTGTAATCTTGTACCTGCTTACTTGGAGGAAGTTTCATTAAACCCAATGCAGAACAAAGATGAATAGGATTGTACAGGGGAAATAAATCTGTTGTGGTACTGGAATAGCATCTGATTCATGCAAACTTGTGGAGTAAAGGAAATGGGCTTAGCTGCACACTACACATTTAAGAAAATAAACTGTTTACCGTTCCAACTCCATTACCTCAGAAGGCTGTTTCAAGAACAACTTGGGGAAATCAACCCCGTATACACATTCCTGAGCATTTTCATGAAGAACATGATACAAGGAAAAGCAAGAACTTTTACAGTCTGTGCCATTAAATTTCTATCAGTCAGGCTCCCAAGAATCTTGGAAGAATAGTGACACATGATGGTTCACAACCTAAAACAGTTCAAAAGAATGCTGTATGGCTTATAATTATAAATGTTTCTTTTCCTAATCCCTGCAGTTATTATATTCAAAAACTCACTACATACAGTACCTTAAACAGGGGTTTGGTTTCCCGTTATTGTCGATTGCTTTATTTCATTTGCTTGATTGGTGTTATTTGGTGTGTTCTGACTTTGTGTGCAATTGAAGAAGTAATTTCTCTTGTGCATGCTGCATTGTACTTGTACAAAGAGCCTTTGTTCAGCAGAACTTCCCAGTGAATTGTGCCCTTTGTCATTTTGTCATCAGAGAGGGATGGAGAAGAAATTCACATTCTAATGCAAATTTACCTGATTCCACTTTCTGTTCCAATGCACAAACTGAAATAAAATTACTGTATGCTACATTATTTGTACAGCTCCAAATTTTGCAAGATGTTTTTCTAGTTAAAGCATGCCTTCATGCAATGTATTTATTAGTTTTAAATAAATGCAAAATTATTATACCAGGCAAAATTGCTTGCAAAATGTGTATATTCAGCATAGCTGCGTAGAAAAATCCAGGTATTGCATGAAATGTGAAAAAGTCAGAGGAAACACAATGAGTCTACATGTGCCTCTTTGGAAGATATATCTAGTAAGAAACCCATAAACCCAGAGACACAGTCTTTAAAACAATGTGGACTGTTTTATTCTAGAATTTAGAACAGTAAGCTTCATATTTTTCTTTCTCAGGGCTCACCTTTGACTCTGATCTCTTACAGTGAGATGACTCACTTAGAGCAACAACACCCCCCTCACATATATCTCTCTTCTATTTCACTCTTTCTCTCTCTCTCTCTCTCTCCGGTTTTCTTCTTCTCTTTTCTATTTTATCTTACATTCTGTTCTCACAGTTTTACACTCACAGGACAACGAAAGCAGTTTACTTCCACGTACGCTAGTATTAGATGAGATGGCACACTCATTTGTTTTCTCTCTGGCTCCAATTTTGGGTGCTTAAATTCTGAGGATAAATGAGAACATGGGAGAATCTCATCCAGTATGTCTACTTTAAATTAAGTCCCACTGAATCAGTGGTTGCTGGTGGTACCCATGTTACTAGTATCTGTTCTGGATTTCAGTCCAATCTCTAAAGAATCTATCCAAGATTCTGAACCTATTTCAGGGTGTAAAATGATACAAAATGTAAGCCTGTGACTCTGGCCATTTCCACACTCTTATAGCACGATTATCCCACTTTCAACATCCTATGGAATCCTGGGGTTTACAGTTTAGGGAGTGGCTATAAGAGTATAGTACGGAAATGGCCTATACATCATCATTTTTCTTCTCCTGAATGATTTTTTAAGCATCTTTTTTTACCAGTGAAGAAGCCAGTGGACCTTCAAAGCTTATGCGAGGTATTTTGTGCCATTTCAGCCAGCCAATAAAGATTTCCTACTTTGTGGATTTTGGATTTTGATGTATTTTGCTGTAGTGCCAACACAGCTACCACTGAAAATGTTTCCTGGATTTAAAGACACCAAATTTTCCCACAACAATGGAAACCTGAAGAAAAGGGAGCTAATAGACTGTGACTTTTGAGATTTTGACCTCCAGCAAAGGAAAAAGTCTTTCACTTGGTCTACAACTGGCATATTTTACCTGTACAACACCTAAAGGGTTTTCCAGATGTAACAGTACAAGAAATTTTGATGAATTCAGTGGGTTTTTTTCCCCCATAGGATAATCCCAAACACTCAAAGCAGAAATAAAAATTTCCCTCTCTCATTACAGAGAGAAAAATTATTCATAGGATATCAGCATGTGCAAACCGTATCCATTGATATATGTGGAATGTATTTGCAGATGCATATTTACCTGAAATATAGGTTTGTAAATAGCTATAAAATTCATGTCCAAGAGCACTTAATAGAGCTATATTAGTAGTTCTCTCAGCTGTTCCTTTTGTTTTCCAGATGAGGGAGGTTAGGAAAGTGAAAACGAAGATTTCACCTTCTCAGTTGATTAACAAATCAGGATATGTAGCCCATCTTCTGGTTCATATCAACTGGCCCACAGATTCATCTTTGCAGGCGGAATTTAGATATTGAATTCATATGCCTTACTTATCTCTGCAGATGGAAGCTGACCGAAGTGCACAATGGAAGAACCAAAGCACTGTGACAGAGTTTATCTTGTTGGGATACCAAGAACACCGTACTCTTCTCTTTATTACTTTTCTCCTCATTTATCTGGCCATTTTACTGGGCAATGGTATGATCGTTGTGTTGACAACGTGGGACTCTGCTCTAAAGACCCCCATGTACTTCTTCCTCCGCAGCCTCTCAGGGCTGGAAATGTGTTACACTTCAGTCACCCTCCCTAAGATGATGGCCAGTCTGGTCTCGGGGGGCCTCTCCATCTCACTACCAGCCTGTGCTACACAAATGTTCTTTATGCTCTTCTTGGGTGCAACAGAATGCTACTTATTAGCAGCCATGGCTTATGATCGCTATCTTGCTATATGTCTCCCTCTCCACTACATGACAGTCATGAGTCACAAGATGAAGGTGGGGCTAGTGGCCAGTTCATTTGCCATTAGTCTCCCAATGCAGCTGGTCCAGATTGGACTCATCTTCTCCTTGCCTTTCTGTGGACCCAATGAGATTGACTACTTCTTCTGTGACATCCCACCAGTGCTCAGCCTGGCATGTGCTGACTTGTATGCCAATGAGTTGACTGTATATACCGAGAACATTCTCTTTGTTATAATCCCCTTTGTCCTCATTGTGACCTCCTATGCATACATCAGCAGAGCCATTTTTCGTATGCCAGCAGGCACTGACCGCCAGAAGGCCTTTTCTACTTGTTCCTCCCATCTCACTGTGGTCAGTCTCTTCTATGGCTCTGCAATGCTTGTGTACTTGCGCCCTCAAACCAGTGATTCTGTGAAAGTTGACAAGGTCCTCTCCCTGCTTTACACAGTCATCATTCCCCTTTGCAATCCTCTCATTTATACTCTGAGGAACAGGGAGGTGAAGGCCAGTCTCAGTCGATTCTTAAACTGGCAGGAGTCCTTCAAGATGAACACAGGATGAACTGAACCTACTGAGTGGCTTAAATCAATGCTTCAGCATGTGTCATAACCCCTTCTTCCAAAATTCTACATAGCTTCTTGACAAAGTCTTGTTCAGAATTAGCGGTAAAGAACTGAATAGTAAATATGGAGTACTTTGATGCATGATAACAATTGCAAGAATGTTGTTTGCTCAAACTTGGAAATGAACTGAAGCATTGACAATGGAAATGTGGGTTGTTACAATTGTGGACATTGCCCAATTTGCCAATGAATTTTAAAAGATAAACCACTTTAAAAATTTCCGATGGATCGGAAACCAATTTTTGAGCAATAAAAGATATAATGATGTAATAATCTATAGTTATGATTGTTAATAATTTCAGCATGATGAATCTAGTCAGATTGGTAACAAGACACCTTCCAGTTATTGGTTTTTCTTTTCCATTATAGCATGTGGGGGCAAGTCAGAATTCTCTTGTGTTTTAGTTAGTTATGATAACTAGGTTGAATTTATGATAATAAATCAGTGTTTTAGTATGTGTTTTAATATTTCATCTTAGTTTTATTTTCATTTAATTTAGTTTAGCTTAGTTTGAGTTTGAGTTATCCATGTATATCTTTAGTGTATAGTTTTTTTTCTTTTTCTCTTTTTCTTTTTTTGTTTCTATTTTTGTGAATTAGTTTGTATTAAAACTAATAAATATGAATTCAAAAAAAGTTCTACATACCTTTGAGAGGCCCTAGTGGGTCCTTCACAAAGTTTAGTGGGATTCCTTTTGCAAACATAGGCACAGTCAACAGGGGTCACTGTCTCAAGTAAAAGGTCAGAGATCAGAAAGCATACTTTAATTTGAGATTGCAGCTCCTAGTGACCATACCATTACGTTATTGAAAACTGTGATGTGCTTTGATACTGAAAATGTTCTGACTTGAATTTTGAATGTTCTAGACTTTGCTCACTTGAATTTTGCCACAAACTGATTGTGCATGTATTATGAAGTCCGAAAATGGTGGCATCCATCTCCTCAACTTTTATGGGCTTTAGAACGACAATAGAAGAAAGGATGTTTCACTAAAATTTCACAAAAGCCTTTTGTTTTCTTACAAACCTAAACTCTTCTGTCTCCTTCTGCTCTGTTGTCCTGAATAAATTATATTCGTGCTGTGTCCTGTTGGGTTTTGCAAGAAAGGTTCAGGAGGTCCTTCGCAACATCTCCAAAAGCCTCAGCTATCATGCTGATAGCACTGCCATATATGTCTCCAGAATATTTGGGGAGAAGGCTTATGGACTAAGCACTGAGGAGCTGTCCTTCCAATAAAACAAAGCTCTAATTAGGCCCAAATTATACGGCTGCATTTTTGGGGACCCACCTAAAGTTAAGTGCCCATTGATGCTTTGGCCAGTTCATTTTTAATTGCTGTGTTCGAACTATCCTACCACGAGTCAGACCAAATGGATGGCAGAGTAAGAATTCTGCTAAAGAAGCCCCTGAGCCGTAAAACTGGATTGTTGTTTTTATGTAAAGTCAACTCCAGCTTATGCTGACTCTATCAGAGGGTTTTCTTTCTAAGATATGTTCAGAGGGAGCTCACCACTGACTTCCTCTTAGGATGAGAGAATGTAACATGCCCAAGGTCACTCAGTGGGTTTCCATGGCAGAGTGACTATTCAAACCCCAGAAATACTTGGTAGCCAGAAATTTTTCATCACTTACTGCATATCACTCAGAGACCAACTAACAGATCCAGATCTATCTTCGCTCTTGAAATGGTACATGTGACAGGCACTTCCTTTTTAAAAACTTTGAGAACAGAACTTTCTCGTTTGGCTTATCTCATCAATACCAGTAAGAAGATATTTATTTTGTTTCAATTACATGATAACTGCACCTTCAGATTCAATCAAAGTAGTGCTAGAGATCAATCCATACATGCGCCTATTTCTTTCCTAGAAATTTCAAGTGTTTACATACAGAAAGACAGCCCTGCAATCTCTTTTTTTTTTAAGCTGGGGATCATGACGGTTTTTAGATCACAAAGAACTCTGAATCATAGTTAAAATGAAATGTTGTATACTCTTGGATCCCTAGTGGACACAGGTCGTTAGAAATGTAGATGTTTTGAGAGTTCTGCTAGTTAAGGGTGGACAATGTATGGTCTGTGGTCAAATGGCTTCAATATCAGGTTTGTGGCAAATCTGCTCTGGGTTTTATTCCAGACATGAAAAGAGCCATGCCCTATGAGGATAGACTTAGAGAGCTAGGTATGTTTAGTCTGCAGAAGAGAAGGCTAAGAGGGGACATGATAGCCATGTTTAAATATTTGAAGGGATGCCATGTAGAGGAGGGAATGGGCTTGTTTTCTGCTGCTCCAGAGACCAGGACAAGGAGCAATGGATTCAAGCTGCAGGAAAGGAGATTCCACCTGAACCTCAGGAAGAACTTCCTGACAGTCAGGGCTGTCCGGCAGTGAAATATGCTGCCTCGGAGTGTGGTGGAGTCTCCTTCTTTGGAGGTTTTTAAGTAGAGGCTGGATGGCCATCTGTCGGGAGTGCTTTGAGGGTGTTCCTGCATGGCAGGGGGTTGGACTGGATGGCCCGTGTGATTTCTTCCAACTCTGCATTTCTATGATTCTATGATTCTAGGTGTCCAAAGTGATAAATTTAGTGCAGGGAGGGGGCAGAGATCAGTTATGTTGCATAGCAAATTTAAAGTCTGGAATGAAACCCAAAGCAGATTTAACACACTGTCATTGTGGTCCCATCACTGTTGCAAAAATAAAATAGTAGGCAATAAAAGGAGAATTTCACTCCTAGTAGTCTCCTAGTGGCATGATTGTATTGTAAATGCACTGTTGAACAGAAAGATATTTTCAAGCATTTAGTCTTATATTTTTGAGTTCCTAAGCGATTCTAAACAAGCCATTTTGTGGCTTAAAACTCTTTGAAAAAAAATTGATTTGAATTCATTCTGTCTTATTGGATTCTTGCACACTGATAATTACAAGAACTGTGCCTAGAGTCAAGGCCATGAGATAAGGCAGTAAAAACTATCTGATCACTGGCTGTCCTACTCTGAGAATATCTGTTTATTTACAGGATAAACAGTGATAAACAGTGTGTTGCACTTCAGTGTCCTCAAGGACACAACTCTTCATAGCAAAAAGGTTCTGCCTAGTTGGGAATATGGGGATACATGTCTAATTCTTGGACTGGATGATGAGGCGAGCATCTAATTTCTGCCACTGCTAGTTCACTTAGAAAGGGCAGGGGAAGAGGAAGTGACAGCAAAGAAGAGGCAGAGCAGCAGCAGGGCCAGCAGGTTTCATGGTTAGGCAGTGGGCCTGCTGTAAGAAATTGGGCTTGGTAGGTATCTAACACTGGGAACGTTTGGCACTGGTCCTGTTTACACATGCACACATATGCCGTAGACAGTGATGGAAAGAGGAAAGGCAAAAGAAAATTTGTCTTCTGCAATGCATAACTAATCTAGGAAGCTCACTGCCAAAACCTTATTGTCAATATAGGTTTTAAAGGAAGATTAAATTAAAGTCAGAGAAGACAGGTTGGCATGGCCAGTGGCCATAATATTTAAGTACCACTTGGAAATTCAGAGGCCATCTATTCCTGAAAAACACTTGTCAGTGGTAGCTGATGGCTTCCATATCTGTGGGGCAGATCGTCTGCTCCAATGAATTTTAGCAGAACCCCCTCCCCAAATTGCTGAACCTATTTTGGGGATATAGATCAGCACCTTGGATAGCTCTTTAAAAGCTGGAGTGGATTCACCATCCTGATGGTAGGAAAGGCACCAGCTTCCACTGAAGCAATAGGAAAAAGGATGTCATGATCTTGTAACCCTGCTCGTGACCTTCCCCAAGTCACTGAGTTGGTGATGTTTGGAGGCAGGATGCTGGAATAGGTGAAAATTTGGTCTGATCCAGCAGGGCTCTTCTTGTATTCCTAATCTTAAAAGTAGTTCATCTGTTGTTTACCCAAGTGAAGCACATTATTCTCCTTGGAATTCACCACTGCTGGAGCTGATGTCAATGGAAAATGTTGGCTAAGCTAACAATACCCCTTGGTGGTTAGATTAGTTAGCAGTTAACTTTACTTCATGTTCTTACATACTGACCATCTTCTCTGTACATCAGAAGAGCATTATTTCAAATGACAAAAAGTCAGGGTTCCCAACTGTGATCCAAGCCTGAAGAATACAACACCCACTCAAAGCTGTGAACCAGAGCAACTCAGTGGTTAAGAAGGTAACATTCCTTCTTTGATTAGAAACTAAAATTCTATGAAATTCTATAAAATATATTTAGAGCTTGAACTAGAAATACAATTAAGATCTCCATTATAAACTCTGAGGTTATAATCTTGCTCCTGCTTACCTAAAGTAAGTTTCATTAAACCCAATCCAACTTACTTAAGACCAGAGATGGCTAGGATTGTATGGGGAAAATGATTCTGTCGTGGTACTGGAATAGCATCCGATTCACACACACACTTGTGGAGTAAAGGAAAAGGGCTCAGCTACACAGTATGCATTTAAGATAGTGTATTGTTTACCACTATGGTTACATTACCTTAGAGGGCTTTTTCAAGAATGGGGGAAATCAGTCCTATGTACACATTCCTGAGCATTTTATGAAGAACATGATGCAAGAGAAAACAAGAACTTTTACAGTTCACGCCATTAAATTTGTATCAGTCAGGCTTCCAAGTATCTTGGAAAATGAGTGAGACCTGACCTAGAATACTTCAGATGAATGTTGTATGGCTTATGATTGTGTTTGTTTCTAATCCCCATGGTCATTATATTCCAAAAGTGACTACGTACAGTATTGTTAGCAATGGTTTGGTTACCCTTATTGTGGATTGCTTTATTTCATTTGCACTGACTGATGTGATTTCAGAAAAAATCTGACTTTGTGTGCAATTGAACAAATAATTTCTCTTGTGCATGCACCACTGTACTCATACAAAGAGCCCTTGTTTAGAAGAACTTCCTGATGAATTGTGCCCTTTGTTATTTTTCTCCTTGTGTCATCAGAGAGGGATAGAGGAGAAATTCACGTTCTGATGCAAACTCACTTGTTTCTTCTTTATGTTCCAATACACAGACTGAAATGCAATAATGTATACTTCTATATTTGTACAATTCCAAATTTCACAATACAGTTTTCTAACTAAAGCATGCCTTCATGCAATGTATTTATTAGTTTTAAATAAATACAAAATTATTATACTGGGCAGAATTGCTTGCAAAAACTATGTATATTCAGCACAGCTGTGTAGAAAAATCCAGCTACTGTGTGAAATGTGCTTAAAAATGCACATAAGTTTTTTGTAGAGTTTTTTTTTTTTTAATAGATTGCATACTCACGCAGAAATGGGATGAAGCAGATTAGGGCTAGAGGAATAAGACAGTAAGCAAAAGCAAAATTAACAGATTTGTTGGTATCAGCTCCCTGCTTACATGATCGGAGTGTATCTTGCAGAATTGTGTGGTTCTTGTTTATTTTAATTAGTCATGACAGGTGACTTCAATGCCAGTGAATACACTCTGGATTCTAGTCTGAACTGCTGAAACCTGTCCCCAAAATAAGTTGGCACCTTGGATAGCTTCTTTAAGGTTCAGGCTGAAACCTGTAGTAGCTTACTAGCCCACTAACATGGAAGCAATTGTCCCACCCCTGATTTTCTTTAGTGCCGTTTACTTTTCTTTGTAACATTCTTGTTAATTGTGATATTTACTTTTGCTCGTTGTTAATGTCTATGGTAGGACAGCTAATAAATATGAAATCTCAAAGTATTAAGAGGAACATATTCCTTCCAGCATCTAACTCCTCGTTCTATTTATTGAATCTAGAATTGTTGTTATTGTTGTGTTGTTGTTCTATGCCTTAAATTGTTTCCAGCTTATGGTGACCATAAGGTGAACCTTTCATGGGGTTTTCTGGGGGCTGCGAGTGTGTAACACACCCAAGGTCACCCAGTGGGTTTCCATGGCTGAGCAGGGAATCAAACCCTAGACTCCAGGGTCAGTAGTCCAAAGCTCAAACCACTACACCACATTGGCTTTCATAGTACAATACATTTCTTTGTCCTTGCAGAGCCCCTTGGAAGAGCATCAGGTCATCACCAAGTCTCTTTTTAAGCCATGATGTTGAAGGTATGTGACGGTAAAATTTTGGTAGCAGCAGTTAGGTACCAGTATCAGATGGCTGATTCTGGATGTCACAAAAGTGTAGCACAATGGGAGCAATTTAATTTGTTATTGTTGTACTTTTACTGTTTTTACTGTTTATCATTTTATTGTTGTATTCTTGCTTACCTCTGCAGACAGATGCTGACCCAAGCGGACAATGGAAGAACCAAAGCACCGTGACAGAGTTCATCTTGTTGGGATACCAAGAACAACGTACCCTTCTCTTTATTGCTTTTCTCCTCAGTTATCTGGCCATTTTACTGAGCAACGGTCTGATTGTAGTGGTGACAACATGGGACTCTGCCCTGCAGACCCCCATGTACTTCTTCCTCCGCAGCCTCTCAGGGCTGGAAATGTGTTACACATCAGTCACCCTCCCTAAGATGATAGCCAATCTGATCTCAGGGGACCTTTCCATCTCACTACCAGCCTGTGCTACACAGATGTTCTTTATCCTCTTTCTGGGTGGAACAGAGTGCTTCCTGTTGGCAACCATGGCTTATGATCGCTATCTTACTATATGTCTCCCTCTCCACTACATGACAGTCATGGATCACAAGTTGAAGGTTGGGCTAGTGGCTGGTTCATTTGCCATTAGTCT
Organism: Cyclura pinguis; assembly: GCA_030412105.1. Taxonomy (NCBI): domain Eukaryota; kingdom Metazoa; phylum Chordata; class Lepidosauria; order Squamata; family Iguanidae; genus Cyclura; species Cyclura pinguis. The sequence goes on from CM059604.1 coordinate 20,609,738, forward strand.
CCCAGTGCAACTGCTCCAAATTGGACTCATCTTCTCCTTGCCTTTCTGTGGACCCAATCAGATTGACCATTTCTTCTGTGATATCCCACCAGTACTCAGCCTGGCATGTGCTGACTTATATGTCAACAAGTTGGCTGTGTATGCTGAGAATATCCTTTTTGTCATAATCCCCTTTGTGCTCATCTTGGCCTCCTATGCATACATCAGCCGAACCATTTTTCACATGGCACCAGGTGCTGGCCGCCAGAAGGCCTTTTCTACTTGTTCCTCCCATCTCACTGTGGTCAGTCTCTTCTATGGCTCTGGGGTAGTAGTGTACTTGCACCCACAGACTGATGATTCTGGGAAAATTGACAAGGTGCTTTCCCTACTCTATACAGTCATAATTCCCCTTTGCAATCCTCTCATTTACACTCTGAGGAACAGGGAGGTGAAGGCTAGCCTCAGTCGGTTCCTGAGCTGGAAAAAGTCCTTTAAGGTGAACACAGGATGAGCTGAATCCACCGAGTAACTTAAATCAAATGCTTCAACTTGTGTAATAACCTTGTATTCCAAAAATTCTACACACTTTTGAGAGGACTTAATAGGTACTTGATAAGGTCTTTACGGGTTTCCTTTAGCAAATGTGGACAGGACCGACAGGGTCACTTTCTAGGAGAAGAGGACGGAAAGGAGAAAATATATTTTAACTTGAGATTGCCGCTCCTAATGGCCACGTTCAGAGTTTTCACCCTGAAGAGTTGGTTTCTTTAGCTATGAAAATCCCTTCCTCCAGTGCCATTAAATTGTTGAAAATTGTGATGCGCTTTGATGTTGAAAATATTCTGACTTGAATTTTGCCACAAATTGATAGTGCATGTATCACAAAGTTCAAAGATAGTGGCATCTATCCCCAAAACTTTGGTGGGCTTTGGACTGACAATAGTAGAAAGGATGCTTCAATAAGGTTTCATAAAAAATTTTTACAACCTAGACTCTTCTATCTTCTTATGCTCTGTTGCCCGGAATAAATGATATTTGTGCTGTGTCCTTTTCATTTTGCACAAAGAGGTTAAGAGGTCCTTCCCTACATCTCCAAAAGTTTCAGCTGTCAAGCTGATAGCACTACCATATCTGTCTCCAAAATATTTGGGGCGGGGGCTTAGGGACTTTAAAAAAAAATGCAAAGAAGCTGTCTTTCCAAAACAAAGAAGTTCTGATTATGCCTCTGTGATATGGCTGCTATTGGGGGCAGCATCAGAAGTTATTATTCTCATGTATAAGTCGACCTCATATATAAGTTTGTTACTGCCCTGGCTAGCCCGAGCTTTGGGGATATAAAAAGATATCTTTTGATATCACTAATTCGGCTTCACGTATCCCTTCCACGTGCTTGCGAGGCCCCCGGACAAGCACGCACACAGGCTCAGCCGATAATCACCGTAATGTTCCAAAACAATACAGGCAGGCCAGAAACAGCCGACTCGCAGCTTTAGGAGACCTCAAGGCAAGTACCTCCATTAGGTGTGCAAGCAACTTTCAAAAGATTCTCTGTCTAGCACTGGCAGCTTGATGATCGGACTATACAACGCTCAAGCACTCCGCGTTTGCATACCGGCTACCCTATTGACAATTTGGCTGTAACGCAATCATTCAAATTCTGACCTTTCGGAGGCTTTGTCTCCAGCTCCAAATCTATTGTTTTCCCAAAGTCCGACCTAGCCTGCGGTCACAATTCTCCTTATAAAAACCCCTGACTTTGAGCGCTTCTTTGGATCGCTCCCGAGTTCCAGACCGCCTTGCTGCCGCTTCGCTTGGCAAGCTTCCCCTCAGCTCCACGTGCTGAGAAACATCGAACCCCCGCTTCGCTCTCCATTTTCTTCCGCACTTCAGAACAGGTTTCGTATCACCCGAATTAACTATCCCTCTGAAAATCCCGCTATCTTACTCACACCTTTATTTTCATTAGTTATCTATGTGCATGTGTTGCTTACATTGTGTGCCTGTATTTAATAAAGATCATTCATTATTTTAAACCAGTCTGCTTCTTGACTTGGCCTGACCCCGTAAACACTGGGTTACAAGATTCCGCTGCATTACCCTGCCTCTCGTTTTGCCAACTAGTGCTCTCAACTAATTTCCCCAATTTTTGTGTAATTGTAAGGTTATTTAGGTGTCCCTCCTGGGACTCCCAGAATACAGGGCAACAAGTTGAATTTTGTAGCCAAATTTATGGATTTTGGTATGATCTATGGATAAGTCAGGGGTCATTCCACAGAGAGGGAAAAGCACCAATGCCACCTCGGGGGGCATTTGTCCCTGGCTGCTACAGGTGCCACTACTTTCCAGCACAGGTATTCAAAATGGCCTTTCCTCACTCTACTCAGACAAGGGGATAGTTCTTTTTAAAGTCTGATAAAAGTTAAGGTACAGTATTAACTCCTATCATAAAAAGAACTGTCCCCTTCTCTTAATAGAGTGGCAAAAGGTGAGAGCTTAGTCCGTCTTGGAATAGCTGGGAGAACCTAAAACAAGCTTCGGCCTCCTCTACTCTTGCAGTGTTCCTTCGAGGGGACATGTCAAAGAGCCATTGCCACTGCCATGTTCCCACCTGGGCATTCAAAAAGGCCAGAAATGGCACCCTGGCAGAGAGAGTAGAAGGGGTTGGTGCTTCTTTTGGGTTCCCTCAGAATATACTAAGCTCTTACTTTTCACCACTCTAGTCAGAGAAGGGAGGGTTAGTTTTATAAGCGTTAAGGTACAGTACTTACATTGATCTAAGTCGGCCCCGGTTTTGCAGGTCAATTTTTTTACTAAAATTTCTAGACTTACACACAAGCATATACAGTAAGTGGAAGGGAGGGACATGTAGAATTCTCAGCCAGAAAGCTCTTTGGCCTCAGTAAACTACAAACCCCAGAATTCTACAGGATCTTTAAGGTAGAATAATAGCATTATAATAGTGTAAGGCCTAAATCTATGCAAGTCAAGCTCTCCCTGCATGCATTAAGAGTTTGGCTGAAATGCCAACTTGTGACCTTTGAGATCTCAGATCAGTGAGCTGAGCCAGGGGTAGGTTGGTGGGTGGGAATGGTGAGAATTTTCACAAATCAGTGAACGAAACTAATTGAGTTGGGTGAAATTGATGGACTCTTTGGCTCATCAGAAACTAGAGGGACAAAAGAAAACAAAAGTCATCTCCCCTTCATTGAAAATACATGGTTTATTCAATATTCAGTCAAGAACCTGGGAGGAAAAAAACACATGGGATGGAATCCTGTATAGCTGTTATGAATGCACAACCTATATCTATATGCCTATGACTGCTTCATATTCACGATCCCTCCATAGTCCATCAACTTAGTAGGTATGTATGGGTCATTACAATCCCCCAGTCTTCAATTACTGGGAAGCAGACTCTGTGATCAATGGGAATCCATTCCTCTGTCAATCAAGAAACAGCTGACTGACAGTCCCATTCTCCCTCATGCAAGTATTCTCTAACACAAGAGGGAATTGTGAGATGGGTCCATTTCTTCCTGTTACACCACACTTCACTCACAGGGTGGGGTGAGAATGTTAATCAGCTGCTTCCTAAGTGCTGCCAGGCAAGCAGGGATGGCAGGATCGGGCCAGGATTCACAATAAAGCTATGTAATACCAGTAGTTATGCAACAACGTAGTATATATAGGATTCTGGCCAATGTTTATTCAATATTATTCAATAAAGCACTTGAGGCAAAAAATGTCAGATGGCAGCTGATGACCCCATAGTTATATCCTCCTGTTCATTCCAATGTGCTGTGCTTACTATACTTTAAAAGTTTCTTCTCTGCTGTTTAACTAAACCAGGAAGTTTGTTCCTGTGAGACCCCACATAGTTAGTTGTCTTTCGTTATCCTCTATGTGAATAAGCACTTTATATATACCTCGAGAATCTGTCAGTTGCTCTGAAAGGGTACAGGCCAAAACCAACTTGATTCTAGCAGAGGAAATGAATCCAAAATTGAACACATGGGCACCTTGGCTGCAAAGAGGGTAAATGTGCCTTCTTCTTCTTCTTCATGGTGCTTTTGTTAGCTTAGTGAGGGAACGTAGCAGACCTCCAACTTCAGGCACTCTCTGTCCCATATGATGTACTTTTTCTATAACATTGGTTGCTACAGTACATATGACTGCTTATCAAAGAGTGCCAGCCCTATCATTAGGCACAGGGAGGCAGCTAATCTGAGTGTTATGAAAGCCATTTTGAATCCCATCTTAGCAGATTGGAGGGATATAAATGCAATAAATAAAATAAAAATAAATACATTGTTTGTTATTTTTGTTGCTGTTGTGCTACTGTCCTTGCCGGTAATAACAGCATTTTAATTGCCAGGAAAACATGATAATCTCCAGGAAGATGGAAGGCAGTAGGAAAAGAAGGAACTCACACTACAGGTAGATTGATTCAATAAAAGAAGCCGTGGCCCTGAGCTTGCAAGACATGAGCAAGGCAGTTGCTAGAGATCTTGAAAGTCTTAAGTCACAAACTGACTTGATGGCAAATAACTATAACAAAACTTCCAGAAACAAGAAGAGGTTTTTAGTATTTTTGTTTTAGGTTTCAATGTGCTATGGATGCTGTACACCTCAGTGCTTGCTGATGACTTCCCTTCTTCTAGATTGAAACTTTGTAGGAACTATCCAAGGTACTGAATCACATCACCAAAACAGGCATCTGGGATAGCTTCTTTCAAGTTCAGAGTAAAAACCCAGAGGCGATCCACTGCCTCACTGCCATAGGAGTCCCTAGCTGCCTCTGGGACGTCTTGGCAGTGCAGCATCATCATATCAACCACTTCTCTTACCTCCATCATTTCATCATTTTTCAAGCTTCAGGTGTAGATCAGATAGCACAATTCACTCAGTTGAAAGATAAGCATGATCCATAAGAACTTCAGAGGAGGATACTAAGAAAATGGTGAGGTGGTAACAGGAGAAATTATTTAGATTCATATACTGCACAGGTGAATTTGGGAGGCTTACATGTTGCCATCAGAATACAAGTTTGCAGGAAAGGTTATTTAGTGAAAGGTACATTTGGGAACAATCAGGAGAGATGCTTTCCGTTGATCTTTGACACATCAAGGCTTTTAGCATTTGCTCTTCAATTTCCTGGTCCAGCTTCCACTGTCAGAAGGTAAGGTGGACAGATTTTAGCAGGAGTTTATTAGTATGTAGTTTGCTTTGAAGCTGGTTGTGAATTGGAAAGAATTAATTGCTGTTTTTTATGGAAAGAAAACAGGGGTTATGAAATAGAGGGTTGATATCAGCTCCATATCCAGACAATGCACATTGTTGCTTTTTTGGACATTAGATGTGGCAAGCAAAAATAACCTGGAGCAGGTATCTAAGCCAAATCTTGTATGAATCTTGGCGCCTAGAGAATTTTCCTGCTGTGACTAAATAATCAACACAACAGTCATGTAGATCAAGGAAGGTGGAGCATAAGGAAAAGAGACTCCATGGAATTTTATCCTTATCTATCCATTCTCCCTTCTCATTGAAGTGCTTCTTGATGCAGATGGAAAGACAGAAATCTGGAAGCAGCACTCATCACGGATGAAAAGAATTGCAAGGAAAACTATTTCTGGTATCTCTCACATGAAACTGCTGATGCCGTAACAAGGAGACCCACATTCAGGAAAAAAACTTACCTAGCACTGAGGTATGTGTAGGGTCTATTCTACTTGTATAACTTTGTCCTAAAATGGAGCAGAATTATATGATTGGATGAGCAAAGGAACTTTGTATGGTGGCAGGGAGAAGTTATTCCATTTCCAAAGACGGTCTAATCCCTGCCGTGGCCAGCCAAATGTTATCTGTTCCCAGCATCTGGTATTCAGGTGCTACATGGACTTATCCTCCAGGAATTTGTCTAATCTTTTTAAACGTCTCTTAGTAAGCCATTGTTATGTGTCAGGGAACTCAATCCCGTCATGCAGAGTAGACAACTTTGGTGAGCCTGGGCCCTCCATGAGCCACACGGACTGATAACAATGACCCCTCCCCAAATGATCAAAACAAAGCTAGAAGTAGTCAGAAGGTAATTTCTGAAATTTTTACTGTTAAATAATGTAGGAGAAGGGTCTATAACCTATTTAAAATGTGAAGCATCATTTCTGGAAGGTTCCAGGGCTAGCAAACCACATCTCTCTTTTTTTCTTGTCAGCAAAAGGGAGGTTCAGAGGAGTCCAAAGAATGTCAGGAGTGCAAACCAGTCATAGAAAGCTTCAAGTGGCCCCAAAAGTACATTTGGCCACCCATACCCCAAGATAATACATGGGGAGAAGAAAGACTGTGTGGTTCTTCTGCCTACCAAGTTTACTGTGTTAATTAAGTCTGAGGCCATTTCCGCACTACACTGTTATAGTGCTATTATTCCATAGTCCTCATCTATGGAATCCTGGAGTTTGCAGTTTAGGGAGGGGCATTTAGCATTCTCAGTAAACTGCAAACCCCAGAATTCCACAGGATGTTGAAAGTGGAACAATAGCACTATAACAGTGTAGTGCAGAAATGGCCTGAGTGTTCACAAAGCCTGCCTGGCTCTCAATACATTCTTTAAAAGAGCAATTTTCCAAGGTTTTCTATGTTGTGCTACAAGCAGTATGATTTTCTTTGTGAATGACCATGGAAACAAAATTTGGTTTGCTTGTTTGTTTGTTTTAATAGACGTCCTACCATTTAAAGCATGTGTTCACACTATATGGATTGAGGGACCCGTAGACTGGTATCAAACATGGTTTAATTTGATTCTTCACATGGGTGCTAAGTGTTCTAAGTTCATAACATATTTGATTGCCAAATATTATAAGTGCTACAAAGCCTATAAACACTGTTAAATACTACTTGGAAGTATAGAACTGCAGAACTGACGGAGGTGACCTAAGATTGCCTAGGCTTTTAGTTAACATTAGTGGTATTTTGTTATCTATCTCAAGTCACTAGATTTCAGTTAGGGCTAACTTATAATATAGTGCTATTATTCCACTTTCAACATCCTTTGAACTTCTGGGGTTTGTAGTTTACTGAGGCCCAAGAGCTCTCTGGCTGAGAATTTTAAATGCCCCTCACTAAACTGCAAATCCCAGGATTCCACAGGATGTTGACAATGGAATAATAGCACTATAACAGTGTAGTGTGGAAATGGCCTAAGAGAAAATGCAAAGGAAGACAGAGTTAGTAAGTCACTTGGAGGCTTGTCACATGCATTGCAACCTTAAGTTGCATATTAGCTTCAACTGCAGCATAGATCCCATGTGACTATTCAGAGAACAGACAAATCTAAGGCTTGTGTCTGCCATTCTGCTCCTAAGACAAACCTAGCTTCAAAGTAGTGGTGAAGCTGGAACTAATCACAGCATAGGATGCCATATAATACCCTATTCATATTTTCTAAATAATGTATTCATTAAAAGTGTGGCTGAAAGTCTGCTGACATTCCCTCTTCTACACAATCTTTAAAGGGATGGAAACATTGTCCTTTATATCATCTGGCAACCCTAGGTGTGGTCCTTAACAGCAGCAAATTCCCAGCATATTGAGGACCCTATCACCCTATGCAGTTATAGTGCTATCATTCCATTTTGACTGCCATGACAACATTCTGTGGGATACTGGGGTTTGTAGTAGTGAAGCCCAAGAACTCTCTGGCTGAGAATTCTAAATGCCTCAGTGTGAGACTGAGTGAGTAAGGTATGCCCTTACCTCAATGCATTAAACCAGGGAATCATTGCTGGCAATCGAACGTGTCTGTATGCTTCTCTGTTCTTTCTGCAGATGGATAATCAACAAGCCAGACACTGGGGAAACCAAACCACTCTGAATGAGTTTGTCTTGCTGGGATATCATAAATACCCTAACCTACTGTTCATGGTCCTCCTGGCCATCTACCTCACTATTCTATTAGGAAATGGTCTGATTGTAGTGGTGACTACCATGGATCACACCTTGCATACTCCCATGTACTTTTTCCTTCGCAGCCTCTCTGGGTTGGAGATGTGTTACACCTCAGTTACCCTTCCCAAGATGATGGCCAGTTTGGCTACTGGGGACCTCTCCATTTCCCTGCCAGCCTGTGCCTCCCAGTTGTTCATCATGCTTTTCCTGGGTGGGGCTGAGTGCTTCCTTCTGGCTGCCATGGCCTATGACCGCTATCTTGCTATCTGCTTGCCCCTGCACTATATGACCATCATGAACCAAAGGATGCAGGTGGGGCTGGTGGTTGGCTCATTTGTCATCAGTTTCCCAATGCAGCTGGTGCAAATTGGGCTCATCTTCTCTCTGCCATTCTGTGGACCCAATGAGATGGATCACTTCTTCTGTGACATCCCACCCCTCCTCAATCTGGCATGTGCGGACCTCTATGCTAATGAGTTGGCGCTCTATTTTGAGGACACAACTTTTGTACTGGCTCCATTTGTGCTCATCTTGGCTTCCTATGTATATATCACCAGGGCTATACTGCGCATGCCTTCAGCCACAGGTCGCCAAAAGGCTTTCTCTACTTGTTCCTCTCATGTGACTGTGGTGAGTCTTTTCTATGGCTCTGCATTATTTACATACATTCTCCCCAAGACCCCTGACTTCATGAAAGTTGACAAATTGCTGTCTCTCTTCTACACAATTATCATTCCTCTTTGCAACCCCCTTATCTACACTCTAAGGAACAATGAAGTGAAAGCTGTCCTAAAGAGGCTTTTCAGTAATAAGAGAATCCTTGAAATAAGCAAGGTTGAGACCATCACTTGAATATTACCCATGATTTCAGTCTGTCTCTAAACCCACCTTCCACAAACTCAATTTTACATTGGTTAGTATCCCATTTTGCTGTTATTTGCCTTCAGGTCCACTTCTACTTATGGTGACTCTATGAACAAAAGAACTCCAAGAGTCCTAGTCATTAGCTGCCCCACTCAGACCTCAAGGGTATGGCTTCCTTAATTGAATCAATCCACTTGTAGTATGGCCTTCCTTTTTTCCTAATGGAAAATACATCTGTCCCCCATTAAGGAAAGTTACAATTAAAATTTCTTCACCCGGTAGGCCTAACTGGCCTACTATGATCCAAGATGGGGGATGACAAATGGATATATGGCACCCCATCTCTACCTAAATTCCAAGTCATCCAGAGATGAAACTGGACTTTAGAATCACATCTAATCTGCCTATTCAGGCATATATTGAGCAAGGGAGAAAGAAGCACAACATAGTGAAATAATTAATCTTTTGGGGAGTCCAAGATGAACCTGTATTGCTCTTACATCTGTCCTCATTTGCAAGAAAATGGCCAATGCAGTCTTCAGTGGTATTGGGTGAGCCCTCTACCTCCACACCTGCCTGTGCTTGCAGATGGTCTTCATACTCTTTCTGGCTGCAAAAGAATGCTTTCTGTTGGCAGCAATGGCCCACAATGTCTTTCTGACCATCAGTCTTCCTCTCTACTAGATAATAATCATGAGCTATTTAACGTAGATGAGGTTAGTCATTCACTGAATCTCCCCAGTTACTAGAAATTGAACTTTATGTAGATGCCATGAGATTGACCACATTTACTATGGCTTCCCACCAGTACTAAACTTAGTGTGAGCCATCTTGTCCACCAGTGAGTTGGTTGTGTATATGGAAAATGCTCTCAATGATTTTATGAATGCTTTCTCTGTTCTACATGTTGCCTTCATCTCTGAGGAACAGAAAGTTGAAAGCCAGATGCAGAAGAGTGCTGAGTGGAAAACAATCCTATGAGCTGCACAGATGAGCTAAGGCCACCAAATGATGCATCTAAGTAACTTACATCCATATGTTAACTTGTTTAATTTCCCCTTTCTCCAAATCCTCTCTTTTATGTTCAGAGGGCCCAGTAATTCCTTCACACAAGGCTCAGTGCAGTTCCCATAGATCATCATAGGAAGGAGCAGTAGTTTTCTAGAGAAAGACACATTCCTGCATCATGGATTAAGGCCTGATCAGGGCTGCCACACCAAAACAGATTTGAAGACAACCCCTCCCCTCCATGACTTCGTAGCCAAAGGTCATAAACTGAGATCAGGAATACCCTAGAAGCCACTAAAACCTCACTCCCCCCACTGTGTGTGCACATCTCCCGTGGTTTGAGATAACATCCCAAAAGATCTACCTGTGTCCTGACTTTAGGTATCAGGATCTGCCTTCCAGAGGCAACTGGAAACTCATGGAAGGGATACATTGGATGGGCTGGAGAGAACTGCTCCCCTGATGAATCAAAGGGCATAATCTCTCTAGCAAGAAGGGGGATGGAATCCCTTTTCTCATCCTCAATGAATGTGGACAAGCATACTGTTAAGGAGTTTGTTTACACTGAAGTTCTATGATTCTTTGCTTCCTAATCCCTATGGGAAGATGAGAAATTGTGAAAACAGGAATGTTTATCTGAATTATGCTGCAAACTGATTAGGAAATCCTAAATGGTAATACCTGTTCTACTGATTTTCATGAAGTTTTGAACTGTCTTTTAATTGAAGAGCAGGAAACTTTAATAAACATAATGTCCAGTGCTGATGGACATGGGTTGTTTTCTTTCCTACATCTTTAAAAGCTTCAACTACTCAAGTGTCAGGTTGCACAGATATCACCAATGATATCAGGGGCCAGGGCTGGTCATGGGAGAAAGGCAAATCCCATGATAGGAAGGAGCCCATGTCTTTTTCTGTACTCCAGGGTGTCAGGGGACAATGGGAAGAACTTTGTCACTCACCTTATAAGGTCATATCCTTTCATGCTGCAGCTTTGGTCACATTTTGGAGGCACTCGCAGTTAGCAAACTGATGGCCTTGGGAAGACATGACATATCTGGCAGGGCCCTGCAGCTCTATGATATTAGACTGACACAGAGTGAAGTATTTATTACATTTCAGAAGTCTAAAGCCAACCAGACCAGAAAGGGTATTGTTCTCTTCCTCTAAGACTGCAGAAATCCCTCATTTGTGCCCAGGGCATTGTAAGAATTTCTAGCTAGAATAGGCACCTGGTGGGGATTTCTCTTTGCCCATCAGACTCATTCTCCCCTGACTAGGTATCAGTTTTGGGCAATCACATCTAGGGCACTGAAGAAACTGGGATGGAGGGGCATAAATTCAGGACCCATTCCTTTCAGATTGGGGCAGCCTCAACTGCTGCTGCAATAGGTTATAGTGCCCATGCCATTCTATCAATATGAAGGTGGCATTCTCCTGTCTGTTGATGCTATGTGCAGGCCTTCAAGCATTAGTCATTCTCTCTATTAGCAACTGTGGCTGTATAGAAGCAAAGTGATGATCTATGGGGACAGCATGTTCTTCTGGGCTTCACAGCAGGCATGCAACACTCACTTCAGATCCCATTTGGGGCCCTTTTCACACCTTACCTTTTCGCGCTGCTGGGTTGGGGTTCTCGCACAAGAAGGCTTGGGAGGAATACTGTCGCATCCCTTCTCCTTCAGCTCCGCAGCTCCTTCCTCGTCGCGCGAACACCCAGTCTCTTCCATTCGCAGTGCAACCTGGGACCTCGCAGGCTGCACTGAGGAGAGGACGCGCAACCAGCCCGGCTCCCGAGGCTCCGCACGCCAGGTAAGTGCACTCGGGGCCCCGGAGCAATACGTGACCGCACACCATTCCAGCTTTGAGCCAAAAATGAAAAAATCCGTGCGCAGTCCGCATCAGGCCCTTGAGCGTTACGCAAATGTGAGTGCATCATGCAGACCGCTCCTCACATTTACGCGACACTCAAGAGACCTTGGCCATTTCCACACTAGACTGTTATAATGCTATTATTTCACTTTCAACATTCTATGGAATCCTGGGGTTTGCAGTTTAGGGAGGGACCTCAAGCACTATAATAGTCTAGTGCAGAAATGGCCCTTATTTAACAGAAAACATGGCATCTGGTTTCTTTATTTCCTGAGTGGATCAGCAAGGTTGTTCTTATGGGCTCCCAACAAGCAGCTGTCTTTTGTCATTCTCTGCAGCAGGGTGGGCAACTGTGGAAGGCTAAGGGGCTGCATTCACACACAGCCAGTAGATCTTTGAAGGCCAAGGAAGCCATCTCAGGCAGCTGATTTGGAGTGCCATGAAAGGTCAGCAATTTGTTATTTATCTTAGTAACTGTAGTTGCATTTTATTTGCCTGGAAGAAGAAGAAGGATGTGGCATTTTTGCCTCAGGTACAAAATACTTAGTGCATTTGCTGCACTATATGAAGTAGATTAATGTCTTTGGTGGGACCAACTAACCATGTTCTTGATCCCATCTCTTCTCTTTGGGGGTTTAGAGAAGTAAATACAAATTACCAAAAAGCAATGATTTAGATTTAGAACCTAGGATTCATCATGTTAGGCCAAGGAAATTCATAAGAATTGGCAGGAGGTAGGGAGAATAGGTGAGAGATTAGTGAATGAGAGAAAGTGACTTAGCATAGTAAATAGCTTGGAATCAAGGATGGCTTGTACCAGCCAACAGAGGCTAGTTGCTCATACCAACTAGAGCAAACCAGTGGAATCAGTCGGACTTACATAAGCATCGATTTACTGTTCAGTAATTGATTCAATGGGGACTAGCAACTGGATTCATGCCAGAATATGATTTTGCAAGAAAGGTTAAACAGCCAAAAACACATTGGGGGACAGTCAAGAGAAATGCTGTCTGTTGGTCATTGATGCATCAAGACTTTTGGATTTACTCAGGTCTTCAGCTGAATTTGGCTTCTACAAGGAGGAGGTAAACTGAGCTGATTCTACTGGAATTTATTTGTATGCGGTTCATTTAGGGAGTGGTCATTACTTGAAAATAACAACTCCTTCTTATCATTGCTGCTGCTGCTACTGCTTTGGCAAGTGGAGATGATTATGATGATGATGGTGGTGATGATGATTATTAAAAAGCGGGTAGATAATAGGAAAATGCTGTCATCTCAAAACTCAGATGTACAAGATTTTAGTTTCTTTGGAGTTCTATATGACAAGCTAAGTTAGAGGCAGATATATGAGCCAAGATAATCATACTTCTCAACCTTCCATTAATCTTGTGTGCATAAATCTGTGTATTTGAGGATCCAAAAAGACACACCTGCTGATCAATGCAGATGGTGTTCTTTTTCAGCTTTTCTCCTTTCTTGCTGCAAAGTTCATTGGCATATATACAAAGCTGCAAAAGCAGCACCAATCATAGATGGAAACAAGAACATGTATGTAGTTTGTAGAATGAGATCTTAGAAATCACTGATTCTGCAGCAAGAAGACCTAAGTTTAGAAAAAAATTGCTCATTTGAGGTATACATAGGATTGATTCCAGTTTCATTTTAAAGGTGTCCTAAACAGAATAGAATGGTAAAATTAGAAGGGAAGAAGAGTTTTGTAGATGAGGAGGAGGGGAAACCGGCATTCCTATCCTGAGAGAATGTATTATCTACAGTGGCAAGGAAGACAAAAATCCTACATAATTCAAGATAAGAATTCAACAGTCTTTCCTTGTTAACTGTCTCCAACGTTAGGTCTTTAGATACTGCGTACCTATCCTCCATAATGAATGACTAAAAGAAAAACTGTGTCTGTTTGTCTGGACCCCATTTCCATAAATTTCAAGGAAAGGAATGATGTTTGAGTATTACGAAGAAAAAGCTTCTGTCTCTCTAAGTCAAAATAAGCAAAAAGATTTTATTTTTCCAGATCTTATTTTATTTCTGGTGCTGCCAGACACATGATTCATTGTGGAAAAAAATGGATCTAAAGTCAATTATTGATGATTTGTTAGGCTATAAAAATGATGACTAATATGTAATACACATATTCATATTTCAGACTGAGACTGAAACTGACATTAATATATTGACAAATTTGCAGATGACACCAAATTGGGAGGGGTTGCTAATACGCCAGAGGACAGGATCAAAATTCAAAATGACCTGGATAGATTGGAGAACTGGGCCAAGGCTAACAAAATGAAATTCAACAGAGAGAATTGTAAGGTCCTACACTTAGGTAGAAAAAATGGAATACAGAAATATAGGATGGGGGACACGTGGCTGGATAGCAGTACATGTGAAAGGGATCTAGGAGTTTTAATAGACCACAAGCTGAACATGAGTCAGCAGTGTGATGCGGCAGCCAAGAAAGCCAATGCAATTCTCGGCTGCATCAATAGGAGTACGGTGTCTAGATCGAGGGAGGTACTGGTACCACTCTACTCTGCTTTGGTTAGACCTCATCTTCAATACTGTGTCCTGTTCTGGGCACCCCAATTCAAGAAGGACATGGTCAGGCTGCAACAGGTCCAGAGGAGGGCAACCAAAATGGTGAGAGGCCTGTAAGCCATGCCCTATGAGGATAGACTTAGAGGGGTATGTTTAGTCTGCAGAAGAGAAGGTCAAGAGGGAACATGATAGCCATGTTTAAATATTTGAAGGGATGCCATGAAGAGGAAGGAGAGGGCTTCTTTTCTGCTGCTGCAGAGACCAGAACAAGGAGCAATGGACTCAAGCTGCAGGAAAGGAGATTCTACCTGAACCTCAGGAAGAACTTCCTGACAGTCAGGGCTGTCCGGCAGTGGAATCTGCTGCCTTGGAGTGTGGTGGAGTCTCCTTCTTTGGAGGTTTTTAAGCAGAGGCTGGATGGCCATCTGTCAGGAGTGCTTTGAGGGTGTTCCTGCATGGCAGGGGGTTGGACTGGATGGCCCGTGTGGTCTCTTCCAACTCTACATTTCTATGATTCTATGACCTAAATGTATGACTGAAAGGTCTCATGGATGCTTCATCATAGGCTTCCCAGTCACTTCATGTTCATGGTTCTGATACTGGCCTTGGCTGGCAATGTTCAATAGAGAACTGGTAAGGAGAAGAATGGTAAAATATCTATCTCCCTTCCCACTACCATTTTCCTGCTGAAAATCATTCTCCTGTGGCACTAAGCAACATACACTGCTTTGGGGACACCAAATTGGTGACATTATATTTACTGTGACTCCAAGACAGATGGCATATTCATTTATATTTATCTACTAATTCATTCAGTTGAAACATTTTTACCCCACTTTTTAGTCAAAAAGACTAGAGATAAATGTCAAAAAGGAACTACATAGAAAATATGTGACCAGGGAAAAGGCTCCATGACACTATCCTGCTGTCCATTCAGTCAAGCAGGTAAGCTAACACTTGAATGCAGGACTTTCTGAAGATGAAAGATGATGTACTTTTTAACAGGCTGTTCATCCTGTGTTAAAACCTCTGAAAACCCATATAGTGAAAGATGCTTAATGTTTTACTTGATTCTTCATATGACTGCAAATATGTGCAAAGGCATATGAAAGGGGAAAATTTTCAGTGCCGGGTATAAGGGCTGCTTAAATGTTAGGAATTTTAATTAATTTTTAAATCTATCCCAGGATCCTTTTACACTATGGCCATTTCTGCACTACACTGTTATAGTACTATTATTCCACTTTCAACATCCTGTGGAATCCTGAGGTTTGCAGTTTAGGGAGGGGCATCTTTGGCCTCAGTAAACAACAAACCCCAGAATTCCACAGGATGTTGAAAATGGAATAATAGCACTATAGCAGCGTAGTGCAGAAATGGCCTCTGTCAGTGATTCTCAATGTATCTGATGCAGAGGACTGGCAGGGTTAGGGTTAGGGTTAGGGGTTCTTTTATTTTCTAATGTGCCAAAGACTGGCACTCTATATGTTCTCATTGACTGTGGAACAGCAGCCAGTAGCTTATGGACTGGCACCAGTTCATGGGCCACTACTTAGACCAGCACTGTGCATAGTTAGAACACAATGCATCCATTTTAACAGCCATGGTTCCAGTCTACAGAATCCTCAGATTTGCAGTTTAGGAGGAGATAACTTAGAATATTTAGAATAATAGAAGAGGGAAGGATATTTACAATCCTTAGCCACAGAGCTTGAGTGCAGCCATGGCAGCTAAAGTGGAACCATAGTGTTAAAATAGTGTGAAAGAGTCCCCAGTTCTTTGTTTCATCCAGACCACCTGCCCCTGCATCTCATGATACCTCTTCTCCTAGGAAGGGGACTGCAGGAGGCAAAAAATGCTACAGTCACTTGCTGTATTGCTTCAGCCCTGCCCCAAGTCCTGAAGCAAGGGTTGCCACTGTGCCAGTTTCACAGGCAAGTACTTCTACATAGGAAGCCCATTTCCAGCTTTAGTGGTGGGTAGGTGCCATGTTCATCTTGGAACATTGAAGTAATGAGTGAGGGTACCAAGATAAGCTTGATGGTTCTGGGTTTTCTCTAAGTGTTTGCCAGTGGTACAGGATGGATGGATGGATAGATGGATGGATTGAAAAACAACTCATTCTTATACATGACTATTTGGAAGTAAGTCCTACTGAGTTTAGTAGTTTAGTGCATAGGAAGTATATATGAATTATTACATTTATATTCCATGTTTGCTTCAAGCAGCTGAAGGCACCATATAGTGGGCCCTCCATATGCACTAGGGTTTGTTTCGAGGCCTCCCTCCGGTGGATACCAAAATCCATGGATGCTTAGGTCCCATTAAGTACAATGGTGTAGTGAAATGGCATCCCTTATATAAAATGCCAAAATCAAAGTGTGCTTTTTGGATTTTATTTTTTAATTTGTTTGTTAAGTTGTTTGTTTATTTGGGAATAATTTCAAGCTGGGGTTGGTTGGATCCATGGATGAAGTATCCATAGATATGGACAGCCAACTGTACATGGTTTTGCTTGATCCCATTCTATCCTCACAACAACCCTGTGAAGTAGGTTAGGTGGTGAGATAGTAACTGGTCCATATTCACCCTTTGAGCCTCATTGCCAGATGAAGACTTCACCCTAAGGCATTCTAGCATTGAACTTAGATTCAGCACTCTAACCATTGTACTATATTGGTTCTTTTTGTATATAAAAATCTTATATATGTCGACTTAGATTTAGACTTGAGATTTATACACTTTACATTAAGGTAAATGGATATACAATTTCAGCCTATGTATTTTGAACCTCTGCAGTACTACAGATTGTTTGGTTAATAAGTACAAAAACATATTCCTTCAAAAATGAATTTATGTATGAGTAGGCTGCACTTACATGCTTATATGTCACTAACAAGAAGCTGACCATAATGTTTATTAAGGGCATAGCAGTTACCAGCTTCACTTCCACAATACGGTAAAGCTTGAAAGAACATGCTAAGCCCTCAATTCATTCTGCTGAACCATGGATGGGAATCACATGGTCCTCCAGGTGTTGTTCAACAACAACTTCCTGTATTCCTTACAAGCAACTATCCTGGCTAAGATCAATGGGAGTTGTAGTCCAACATCACATGAAGAGTACATTATTCCATCTCTGCATTAAATCAAACTATTACTTCTGATAATTGAATAGGTTTGTTTCTTACTCTGTTCTTTCTGCAGATGGATATCCAACAAGCCAGACACTCGGGAAACCAGACCACTGTGAATGAATTTGTCTTGCTGGGGTATCATAAATACCCTGTCCTACTGTTCACAGCCTTCCTGGCTATCTACCTCACTATTCTACTAGGAAATGGCCTGATTGTAGTGGTGACCACCATGGACCCTGCCTTGCAAACTCCCATGTACTTCTTTCTCCGCAGCCTCTCTGGACTGGAAATGTGTTACACCTCAGTCACCCTTCCCAAGATTATGGCCAGTCTGGCCACTGGAGACCTCTCCATTTCCCTGCCAGCCTGTGCCTCCCAGATGTTCTTCCTGCTTTTCCTGGGTGGGACCGAGTGCTTCCTGCTGGCAGCCATGGCCTATGATCGTTATCTTGCCATCTGCTTGCCTTTGCGCTACATGACCATCATGAGCCATAGAATGCAGGTAGGGCTGGTGGCTGGCTCATTTATTGTCAGTCTTCCGATGCAGTTAGTACAAATTGGGCTCATCTTCTCTCTGCCATTCTGTGGACCCAACAAGATGGACCACTTCTTCTGTGACATCCCACCCATTCTCAGCCTAGCATGTGCTGATCTCTATGCAAATGAGTTGACTATCTATATAGAGGACACAACTTTTGTACTGGCTCCATTTGTGGCCATCTTGGCTTCCTACGTATACATCACCAGGGCTATACTGTGCATGCCATCAGCTACGGGTCGCCAGAAGGCTTTTTCCACTTGTTCCTCTCATGTGACTGTGGTGAGTCTTTTTTATGGCTCTGCAATGTTTGCATACATCCTTCCCAAGACCCCTGATTCCTTGAAAGTTGACAAGTTACTGTCCCTCTTCTACACAGTTATCATTTCTCTTTGCAACCCCCTTATCTACACTCTAAGGAACAAGGACGTAAAAGCTGCTCTGAAAAGGTTCTTGAACAATAAACGGACTTCTGAAATGGGCATGGAGACAAACTAAGAACATAAGCCAATGATCTCCTATGCTTTCAGTCTGTCCAATATCTCCTTGGATGTCCTTGACTTCTGGGTTGAGAAAAAAATCCAGCAAAGCCTTAGTATTGATGGCCAAAATGGCATGTTATTGACCCCTTCAGAATGTCTGGTCTTTTATGATCCAGGATGAGCTACCCATTCTTCCACTCAGGTCTGTATTTTGGGGCTATTGTTGTTGTGTGCCTTCAAGTCATTTCAGAATTATGGCAACTCTAAGGCAAACCTATCACGGGGTTTGAGGGACTAAGAGTGTGTGACATGCCCAAGGTCACCTGGTGGGTTTCCATAGCCGAACAGAGAATTGAGCCCAGGGTCATAGTCCAACACTCAAATCACCACACCACGCTGGCTCTCTTTTTGGGTTGTACTTCTTGCCATATAGTCTAAACGTTGTTGATGTTATTTATTTACTTAATTTGCGGAACTATAACTTGCTAAAATTCTTTCTGGTATACACCATTAAAGGTACAGGAGCCTTGTCCTCTTTTGTATCTATTCCCACATTATATCAGCCTTTTCCAAACAGGGTGGTCCCTGTATATGTTGTGTTACACAGTGGTGTAGCTGGGTTCAACAACACCTATGGCAAGCATGGAAGTTGTGCCCCTAGGTGCTGCTGCTTCACCCGCTGCCACCATCCTGAGTGGAGGAAGACTCCAGCAGGGGTAGTGGGGATAGTGGCAGGCCAGGCCCGGCTAGAAGGCTGCTGCTGCTACTGCTGCCCCCACACACCCCTCCCAGGCCAAGGAAGACTCTGTCAGTGGCAGTGGTGGACCAGGCCCAGTTGGAAAGGCTGCTGCAGCCACTGCCATCACCACCACACCAGGTGGAGAACGACTCCAGATGGCCCCGATGGAAGGGTGGGGGGTTCGGCTTTTTTGTGCTGCTCAGCATTGGCATATGTCCTGCTAGCCCCACTCTAGATACACTTCTGGTGTTACAGTTCCCATCATCCCCTACAACCATAGCCAACACATGTTTGAGGAACTGTTCACTACAGAACAGGTAGAATATCGCTTTAACCTTCCTTGGGCTAATATTTATGAGAAAACATTTTTATAAAAAAAGGAAGGAAGGAGGGAGGGAGGGAGGGAGGGAGGGAAGGAAGGGAGGAAGGGAGGGAGGAAGGAAGCAGGCAGGTAAACAAGCAAGCAAGAAAGAAAGAAAGAAAGAGTGAGTGTGAGAGAAACCATAGAATCGTATGCAGTCAAAATGGTCCAGTAAAAATTTAATCAGGATTTTTTTTCTGCAGTCCTTTTCTCTCATTAGCTTTTCAACTCCCTGACATTTTAGAATTTTTACCCATAGTTGGAATCCAGCGTCCTCCCAGCTTCACTTCTTATAAAGTTATCGTTTGTGGGCTAGGCCAGATCCCATCAAGAAAGAGTCAGCATGGTGCAGTGATTTGAGTGTTGGGCTACGATTCGGGAGAACATGGTTCAAACCCCTACTTGGCCACAGAAACCCACTGGGTGACCTTGGGCAAGTCACACTCTCTCAGCCTCAGAGAAAGGCAAAGGCACCCCCCCTTGTGGGTTTACAAGCAGGTATTGACAAATTGACTGCTCTGTAGAGTAGGACTCTAAAGAATCTCACCTAACTACAAATCCAAGAATTCTTTGGGAAGATGTTGTGACAGTTAAAGTGATATCAAACTGCCGTAACTGCGTAGAGTCAGCCCTCCGCATTGTAGTTTTAACTTTCATGGATTTGATTATTTGAGAACTTCTCCAGCCCTTGCCCTAGCACTTCTTTTCTGAAGTAACCTTCCCTCTTGGCTGCTCCAATCAGGCCTCGCAGCCTTTTAAAAGCCTGCCTCTGGTCCTCCTCCTTCTCCATCAGCTGCTTCCTGGCCAAATAAGGATGGGTTGTAACCCAGTTTCTCAGAACTGCAAAAACTCTAATGCTTCCCATACATCCAAGGGAGGAGATGGGGGGGGGGAGAAGAAGCATAGGACCGCCATGCTGACCCACCCCTTTACTTGACCTGGTTTGGACCCTGAGTGGCTATGCTCCTCACCATGCCTGAGCCTCCTTCCCACAGACACACACACATTTTGATACTTGGCAGTTTTTCCACATTTGCAGGGGTCCTGCACCTCTAACCCTAGTGAATGTGGAGGACTGACCATACTAATATTGAGACACTCTAAATCAGTGTTGTTCAAAGTGGTGAGCTATGCTGCTCCACAAGTTATCAGCTGCTGATCTGTAGCAAGATGCTAGGAAAGAAATAAAGAGTTATACTCAGTGAGCACAAATGTGGTGCTGGTTCCTGGCAATTTGGGGTTGTAGGGAGTCTTCAGATTCCCTACATTAGGCAGCATAAGACGCTCTGTTCTAAAACACTTGCAAAAGATGTGAAAATCATTCTGAGCACTAGGGGACACTGTAAAGCAGATGAACTAATGAGGAGCTGCAGGGCTGGATTGGTTGGATCCCTGGATTAGTCTTAAAGCTCACATGAGAAGGGAAGATGTGGAATATATAAAGGAATTAATTGTATGCTATTTCCGTAACAGTTCCATTCTGCTCCAGCAGAGAGCAGAGGAAAGCAACAAGCCACTCTTCAGCTGTGAAGTCAATGATGTCTGGGCTGGGTACCTTGTGGTCCTGCAGATGTTTTTGGACTGCAAAATTCAAATTGGTCCTAGCCTGCTTAGCTAACCACGAGGGATTATTCCCAATCCCTAGATTATGTCCTGGGTACATTCTTAGGATGTTGGCAATACCAGCCAGCACAGTGTAGTGGTTTGAGTGTCAAACTAGAACTCCAGGGGACTAGGGTTCAAATCCTTACTCAGCCATGGAAACCTATGGGGTGACTTTGTTGGCAAGTCATCCCCCCTCAGCAGTCCAGGAAGGCAACAACACACCTCCTCCACACAAACTCTGGCAAGAAAAGTCTAGAAGAAGATCGCCATCAGTAAGAGCCAGTCAGAGCTGACTTGAAGGCATACAAAAACAACTAGCATGCAAATAACTCCATTATAGCCATTCTTTCCAAAGTGGTGCTCCCCAGATCTGTTGAGCTACATTTCCCATCATCCACTGCAAGCACTGCCAACACATCACCATTTGGGTGATCAGAAATAGAGGTTGACTTGAAGGCCCACAACAGCAGCAAACAGCCTTCACATTCCCAAAAGCAGTGGGGGGAGCATTTTAAAAATCACCCTCACAATCGCTTGCTGTATACTTGCATCCTGATAACCTGGATCTGCTTAGGATTAGAAGCTCCCTTTCATATTTTCCTCCATTGCGTTTTGAGTTGATTCTGAATAAGCAACTACACACCTGCAGTGATTCCCTTTTCCCTGTTGTAATCTAGGATTCACCACCTCTCAAGCATAGTTGAGGATATTGACCACTGTCAAGTTGACTTTAACTTATGGTGACCCTATGGATGAGAAACCTTGAAGTCATCCTATCATCAACTACCCTGCTCAGGTCTTGTACATTCAGGGACATGTCTTCCTTATCCACCCATAATGTGGTCTTCCTCTTTTCTTCAGCTGTGTAGGGACAGCAGAGCAATGAGGGCAGTGTGCCCCCAGCAGCAATTTTTTGGAGGATGTCACCACATGACTGTAGCCCCAACCCCATGTGACGTAGCCCAGCCCCTCGGCTCCCGCTCCGCACACTCCAAGCTACACTGCTACTTTTCTTACTCCTTCTACCTTATCAAGCATTCTTGCCTTTTCTAAGGTGTCTTGTCTTCTCATGTTAGGGCCAAAGTACAACAGCTTTGTTAGTCATCTTGGCTTCTAGGGAGAGTTCATGCTTCATTTGCTCTAGTACCCACTCATTCTCTTTTTAGCAGTCCAGGGTATCCACAGAACTCTTCTCTGGCACCACATTTCAAATGAGTTTATTTATCTTTCCTATCAGCTTTCTTCACTCACACAGAGACATTTATTTATTTTTTATTTGTTTGTTTGCTTGTTTAACTTACATCCCACCACTTCTCCAGTGATCTTAAGGAAGTGTGTAACATGCCTCTCTTTCTCCCTACGTTATCCCCACAACAGGCCTGTGAGATAGACCAGACAAAAAAAATGACTAGCCTGTAGCTAAATTGCCCAAATCCCTCCAGCCAACACTCTAACAACTGCAGTAAAGGCTCTTATTTTTAATTGCATTAGACTTCACAATATCCTTTCTGGTGTATTATTCTTGGCCCATCTATTGACCCAAGAAATCTCCCTCTACAGTGTGGCCTAGTCACAGTAGCACTCCTTGAATCCAGTTTTGATATCAGGGGAAAAAAATGGAAGAGAAGTCAATTTTGTCTTGAATCTATACTATAGTTGGGAAGCCCTGAAATATAAAAAGAAGCACTGGAGTATTATATAGGCGTTGTTGGGTGCCTTCAGGTTGTTTCTGACTTTTGGTGACCCTACGGTGAAGCTATCATGGGGTTTTCTGTGGGCTGAGAGTGTGTGTCACACCCAAGGTCACCCAGTGGGTTTCCATGGCTGAGCAGGGAATCAAACCTTGGTCTCCAGGTTCATAGTCCACTGGTCAAATCACTATACCACACTGGCTCTCATTATGTAGGAGACAGTCTTGTTATTGTGGGGAGATATTTCACTTGAGGGCATCATTAAGCTCATTTTTAGGGTACAATCCCCTTTCCCCCCTTTTCCACAGCTTTAACGGTAAAGGAGATGTAATGTTATGGAAAGGGGAAAACATGTTTTGTTTATTAGAGAAATTAAGGTACAATTGTGTATGTGAAGTATAGTACATGTAATAAGGTAAGGATCTGTTGAGAGGGTGAGAGCATGGTATGTTGGGAATGACTTCTGCTTGGCTGAATGTCTGAAGGGTTTTTAAAAGTGTGTGCGTGTGAAAGTTAGGCCATTGTGCTACACTGTAGTGCGCTACACTGTTATAGTGCTATTATTCCACTTTCAACATCCTGTGGAATTCAGGGGTTTGTAGTTTACTGCGGCCAAAGAGCTCTCTGGCTGAGAATTCTAAATGCCCCTCCCTAAACTGCAAACCCCAGGATTCCATAGGATGTTGAAAGTGGAATAATAGCACTGTAACAGTGTAGTGCGGAAATGGCCTTAGAGATATAAGTCTGGCATAGTTAGGAACAGGAGTGAGAGATGTAACAGAGTTAGTAAGGGTCAATCAGGATTTGGATGTGTAAAATAAGTACCCTTGAACTGCATGTTATACTCCTGCTTAATAAATTAATTTTTATACACCTTTGTGCCTCTGAGAACACTATCATGGTCTTATGGGTGTGGATGAGTTCAGACACATGGTATCTGTGCTGGCAGCAGTGGTTTGAGGATGGTGGTGTCCAGTGGTGGGCTTATACAAGTAGAGTCTCACACAGGAACCACAAGGGCATCTAGAAGGTGCCTCATACTTGGTTCCATACTGGTGGAACTGGTAGAGGTCCTCACCATTGGTGGCAGAGGTAGGATAGGTAGACAACCTTGATGGAGGGGGAGACTTTTATAAAATGTATAGCCTGCCTTCCACTTCAGATATAACTCTTAGAGTAGCTGTGGTTATTATGGCAAACCAATGGCAAGTGTAAAATGTGTTCCTCGATGTAGGACTAAGTCCCATTATACTGAATGGGGATGCATAAGGGCAGGGGTGTGGTTGCAGGCATCACAGGATTTTACTGGTGGAACATTGCTACATTGAGTGCAGTGATGAGCCTCCATTTTGGTTGCACTTCCAACAGACTCAGAACAGTAGTACTAAAGGGCCTGAGTGTGAAAAATACCCAGGAGAAGAGGCAGAAGTAAGAGGGTGGCAGATTTGGCAGTTGAGACATGGACACCACCACTGGTAACTGTGTTCTTCTCTATAGTGCGCCGAATCCAGTCCATGTAGGAGGTGACTCGGGTGTAGACTCCAGGCCGGTTGGGCTCTGAACAGCTCAGCCCAAAACTCACCAGTCCAGCCAGGTACCAGGTGTTATTCTTCTTGCAAGCCAGTGGTCCTCCAGAGTCACCCTGAAAGAAGGAAGAAGGAAACAAGGACCATCAGTCTTCTAAGAAGGGAACATGTAAAAGGCAGTAAAAGTTTACGTTAAGTGATGATGTCCCTGTAGCTTTTAGCTCCTCGCCCCTCACCTAGCCAAAAGTTGCAAACTCTTGCCCTTCTATGGTCAAAAGAAGAAAATGGCAATGACAGCAGCAACAGCAACAATGGTAATACTAATAATGGTATTACTTTAACAAATAGTAATACTCAATTTTAGGTATTTTTAACCAAAACTACAGTTTGTGAAATATCCTTTTGTTGTTGTGTGCTTAGATTTATCTTTGAATTATATTTAAAGTTACCTAATATCTAGATACAGATTACATATCTAAATACACATTTGCCTATTATTTCCAATTCTATTTGGTTTGGACCTGAGGAAAGCATGATATAAAGATAGTAGAGAGGGGTGAGAGAAGGGAAAATTGGGAAAGATTGCCGGGGAGAGAGAAGGATGAACAGGAAACATAGGGATAAAATAAAATATGTCTAAAAATGGAATGGGATGGAGGGAGAGTAGATGGGATTACAAATATACGAAATATAGAAATGTTAATGTTATAAATCCATTATATATACATACATATTATACATATATATATACATACACATACATAAAATGTATGTATGTATACTTTTTATTTTATTTTCTATATATCTCATGAAAAAAGAGTGTAAAACTACTGTTTGATTTTGTAATGTGGAATGTTTGATTTATAAAAATTATAATAAAAATTATAATTATAATACTCAATATTTATATATGCTGGGGTTGGGCAATTTGTGGTCCTCCAGATATTATTAAAGTATATCTCCCACCAGCCCAAGCCCAGCATAGCCAGTAGTGATAAAACATTGGAAGCTCAGTCTAGCAACATATAGAGAGTCACATGTTCCCCACCCCAATATATAACTTCAGAGCAGCTTTCCTACCCTGTAGCTGTGATATGCCACAACTCTCATCATACCCAGGAAGCATGGCCAAAGCTCACACTCACTGGGTGCTGAAAATTGTAATCCAATGTATCTGGAGTACACCAGGTTGGAAGAGGATTGCCTTTGAGTGTTAGAGCTTCTTCTTGTCTTATTCTTACACGTGATGTAAGAACAAGAAACAGTAAGAATTTTCTCATCAACTGTGAGATGGCGAGCCATTTTTTTTTTCTTGTTCTTGAGAGAGTGGGAGTTCTCACATTTGCGGGAATGATTTTTAAGCAACTCCTGCAAAATACTGTGCAAAACTATGGCAGCTGCTACTTTCTTACATGAGCTTTTTTTAAAAAAAAAACACAAGCATTGGCTGTTTGTGTCTTTTTGATAATTCCGCCATTGTTATGCTTGCTTCGGGTGCTTCGCAAAAGGAAAAAGGCAACACCTTTGCCCAGAAACATTTTTTGCCCAAACTACAGAGACAAAGCAACAGCTCTCGAGGAGGCTCATGATTTCACAGCAGGCCCTTGCACATTACACAGCTATAACACTTTGATGTACTATGACCACATGTCCCACCTAAGGGCGTTATCACATGAGGCAAGCAATTTACAGCAGGACAATAGTGTCTTTGGCTGGGACTTACCACATCACCTGACTCCTCTTCTATTGTTCTCCCAGTGAGAGACCATTTGGGAAGTATTTCTTTTATAAACAAGGTCATTAACAGATTTTGTGTCTTTGTGTAAAAGAAACAAACAATCTCCCACCAGAAGAACAGCAGAAGAGGAAACAACATTATGTGATAAGTCCCAGTCAAAGACACTATTATCCTGATATAATCATGATTTACATGTCTTGTGTGATAACGACCTAAGATCAAAATGGTTGCATGCTGTTATAGCTGGGACCTGCTCACACTAGACAATCATAGCACTATGATTTCACTTTAAATGCTATGGCAACATCCTATGGCATCCTCGAATTTGTAGGTTGGTGAGATACCAGAGATCCCTGGCTGAGAATTCGAAATAACCCTCATCATGTAGTGGTTGTAGCATTGGCCTAAGACCCTGGAGACCAGCGTTTGATTCTCCGCTCAGTCATGGAAACCACTGGGTGATTTCTCTATCAGCACCTTGAATGAGAGATGCAAGGAGGCACAAGGAACCACATAAAATTGCCCACCTCCACTTCAAAGCTACAGCATTTTATAAATATCCACATTCTGAAGTTGCTTGGACACATATGTCCTGATACAATGGTGGAGGATATGACACACACACACACACACACCTGCATGCCAACATACATTATACCCTTTACTCTTGTTTAGCTGCTGTGATCCATAATTCTTACCTGGCAGGAGTCCTTTTTCCCTTCTGCATATCCAGCACAGATCATATCATCATAAATAAGCCTGTAGCCCTTTGGCACAGTCTCGGTCTCACTGTCAGTATTGGAGTCATTATGATACATTTTGTCACACTCATCAACATCGAGGATTGGCACCTCCAACTCCTGCAGAGTCCGAGTAAGGAAGGGGGCTGGTGCAAGAAAAGAGAAGCAGTGGGATTCCACTGGACTAAATGCAGATTGATTATCCTCCATTTACTCTTCAGCAGTCTCAAAATTAGCAATGCCCTTGAAGTTCATAAATGTCTGATTGTTATTGTATGCCTTTATGTTGCTTCCAACTTAAGATGACCCTAAAGCAAGAAAACCCCTATCACGGGTTTTTTTCTGAGGCTGAGAGTATGTGACATGCACAAGGTCACCCAGTGGGTTTCCATGGCCAAGCAGGGAATCAAATCTGGTCTCCAGGGTCATAGTCCGATATTCAAACTGCTACACCACTCTGGTTCTCGAAATACTTGAAACACAGTACAAATGTTTCTTCTGGACATATTTAGAATTAAGAATCATTTCCCCCTGAAAAACAAAGGATCTTATGGTACCTTTAACAAATGCATTATGGCATAAACGTCTCAGAGCCAATGTGATGTTGTGACTGCGCTAGGACTCAGAAGATCCAAGTTCTGCATCCCAAAGGGCCATGACATTCACTGGTTGACCTTGGGTCATTCACCATGGCCATTTCCGCACCACACTGTTATAGTACTATGGCCCTTTCCAGACTTGCGGGGGGGGACGACGGAACAAGCTACTCACCGGATTTTAACTTCGTCCGGGCGAGTCCATCACGATGAGGAGGAGTGCGAGCTCGTCGCTCCGCACTCCTCCAGCGTCCTTAATGGCGACTTCCGGTTGGTGGAGGCTCTCCACCAACTGGAGAAGCTCGCCAGCCGGAAGCCCACACCTGGCAGATCTGCAGGCACGCACTTGCGCGAGTCTGCAAATCTGCTCCAGAGCTGGGTGACGGAGCGGCACGGGGTTGCGCGCTCCGTGCTTTTTAAAAACCTCTAAAAAGAGGTTTTTAAAAAACACGCTGCGCGACCAGTTCCAGTTGCTCCGGAGTGGACTGAGGTATGGAACTACAAAAAGTAGTCCGCCCCAGTCCACTCTATGGTGCAGAAGAACTCCGTTGGAGGTCGCTCTGCACCGTTTTAATAGCCCGATACGGAAAAGGCCTATGATTCCACTTTCAATATCCTGTGGAATTCCAGGGTTTGCAGTTTAGGGAGGAGCATTTTAGAATTCTTAGCCAGACAGTTCTTTGGCCTCAGTAAACTGCAAACCCCAGAATTCCACAGGGTGTTGGAAGTAGAACAATAACACTATAACAGTGTAGTATGGAAATAGCCCATATCTCAGTCAGACCCACTTCCTAGAGCTGTTATGAAGAGGAAATGGGGAGGACGAGAGGTCTGTGCACTGCCTTGTGCTCATCAGATAAATTTCAAAATAATAAATATGTCCATCATTAAGTTACCAAGTGACTCTTCTCATCTTTTTCCGCAACAGATTAATGTGGCTACAAGTACTATACAATTATAGAACTATGATTCCACTTTAACTACCGTGACTACATTGTGTGAATCCTAGGGTTTGGAGTTTGGGGAGGCACTAGAGCTCTCTGTAAGCTTCTCTATAAACTACATATCCCAGGATTCCATACGATGGAGCCCTAGCAATTAAAGTGGAATAATAGCGCAATAACTATGTAGTGTGAAAACATCCTTCAGCTCTGGAAACCTAATTAGTTTTACACAAACCCTTGAATATACATGGTTTTAAAACATTTTAAAGGACTGAACTGGTTTTAATCTGAATTTTTAATGTGTTAAAGGTTTCTAACCTTTCAAAACCATTTCTCATGTTTAAGGTTTTAAATCTAGTTCACTAGAAAGAAGGCAGTATATAAATATTTGGAAACAATTGGATAAATAAATATGCCCCTATGAGTGACTTCTCCAAGTTGTTAAAAGGACAGTGGCTTGGCGCATGCAAGAGTTCTTCCAAGAAAATCAGTTTTTTTCCACCCCCCTCTTGCAAAACACCACTTGGCTCAGTGCAAGCACTAAACAAAGGGTGGCCCTGGGCCTGCATGTCCTCCCCTCCACCACCACAATCTCTATTTGCAGCTATCAAATACTCCAAACACCCCAAACTGCCTTTTTTTTTTCTTCTGCTGTCCTGAAAGGAGATAGCCAGCATAGTGTGTGGTTTGAGCATTAAACTACAACCCTGGAGACCAAGATTCAACTGCCTGCTCGGACTTGGAAACCCACTGGGTGACTTCAAGCATGTCAGAGACCCTCAGCCCCACAAACCCTGTGATGGGTCACTTTAAGGTTGTCATAAATCAGAAACAACCTGAAGGCACATAACAACAAACAATAACAATTCCAAAAGGTGAGTTGTCTCTCTTGGAATATTCCAGGAGCAGTCATTCATATTTTAAATATGTCACAAAGGGCTCACAGAGAGACAGAGTCCTGTTTCATGTCAAAAATACTAGTTTTTCAAAACTGGAATTGAACATCTGGCTTTATTGGGATTCAGCTTCAGTTTATATACCCTCATCCAGTCCATTACAGCATTTGGACACTCTCCAGCAACTCCACAGCTTCAGCCAATTCCAGTGACAAGGAGAAGCAGAGATGAGTGTTGTCAGCATACTGATGGCACCTAATCTCAAAACTCCCGATAATCTCTAACAATGACTAATAAAAAGGTTGCAAGCTCTTACTTACCATCTGGATAGAGGTTACCCCATCCAGTGACCCAACATGACATCCCCACAGGAAAAGGCTCTGGCTCTGTTGTATTAGGCAGGCAGATGGGCAGGATGGTTCGGGAGAAACTGACCGGCTCCTTCAGACGCACCAGTGCAATATCTCCACTGAGTCCATCTCCAGCATAATAGGGGTAAACTATGATCTGGCCAATGGCAGAAGAAATCATGGTGTCCGCAGGTTTGGGGAGGTCATACTCCCCTAGGTGTATCCGGTACATGAATGGATTCAGTGGCCTATGGAAGCCAAGGAAACATCAATGTCTCCTACAGAGGGAATGTCTGGTTTTAAATCCTTGCTCTAAAGAAAGCCTTATGAAAGGTACTCTTGCTCAAGCTCATCTGCCTTACAAATATTACAAAACTATGACAGATTTTTAAAAGTCAAATATTTTATACACTAAAAAACAATTGAACTGTCTGGTCCCGGCTAGGCTGACTTGCATTGCATTACTTTCAATGAGATTTATAAACATATTTAGAAATTATGGATTGTGATAACTCAGTCATAGATGGTCCATTCACTGCAATTGTAATTGTAATTGTAATTGTAATTGTAATTGTAATTGTAATTGTAATTGTATATGGTAATTTTCTTATACAATGCTTATAATTTCTATAGTGGTTTTAGACTGCAATCCTCTACTCACTTATCTGGGAATAAGTCTTATTAACATGGTGGGACTTTTGGTTGTTGTTGTTGTTGTTGTTGTTGTTTTACTAAACATATGTAGGAGCACACTATAAGAGTGTTTCATCTACAGTCTCCCAATAATGTATAAAACAGTCTCATAAGTTTGATCGGCAGATTGTCCAAGGCTCACAGGGTAGCTTGCATGTCCGCAATATTCCCAGCTAAACCGCTAACTGAATTGGAAGCTTCCTGACTCAAAATATACTTGAAATGCTACACTATACCACCATAAAGCACAAAGCTAAAACAATTCAAATATCAAAAAAGCAAGAAAAAAATCATTCAATTGCTAGCAGGTCAGAGGTAATTGCATTTCATATGGTGTTTCATAACAACAACAATTTGCATCATAACAACCTTTCGGGTATTAATTGACTCTGCAATTGAGATAAACACCTTCATAATTAAAGCTTTTCAGGTGCAAAAAAATGTTGGAGCTAATCACAGCTGACAAATATATGCACTTTTGGATATGAGTACTTTTTAGTCGGATCTGTTTTAACTTTTGCAAGCCGCCTTGAGTCCCAGAGCTCTGAAAAGGGCAGGACACAAATGAAGAGGAGGCAGAGAAGGAGAAGGAGGAGGACAAGATTGAGAAGGAGAAGATGATGAGGACAAGGCAGAGAAGAAGAAAAGGGGGGGGGGAATAGGAGGAGCAGCAGCAGCAGCAGCAGCAGCAGCAGTAGTAGCAGAGGCTGGTCCATTGCAGAATTGCCCCTTCCTGCTATCTCTCTGCCTCCATCCTGTGATGCTTTTCGGGGGCTGTGCTCAGCCAGTGAGACCCCCTAAGCACACAGTAGCATCTTAGCACCCTCTTCTTTTTACTCACCCATCAAAGCAATGAGCTGCAGTCATCACCCACTGGGATGAAATGAGGCTTCCACCACAGACATGTCGCCTATTTTCTCGGATACTGACCTGCCACGGCCATTCCCCTTCTTCGGCCTTCTGCCCCCCAACAATCCGAGGGGAGTGCACTTTGGGTTGGCCACAGACTTCAAAAGAAAGAGAAAAGGGAGAAGAGAGTGAGAAGAAGGACAGAGGTGAGTTGGCACTGTGAGCATGGTCATGTTCACACTTTTCAGGAGTCTGAGCATGTTCATTTTACAAGGGCCATTTTACAAGTAATACTAGCCACGCACACTGTTGTATTAATTCCTTTCTATCACTGAAAGATGGGGCTCTGGCCAGGCCCTTTCCGTTGCAGAATATGCTCCTTTATTATTGTCGTCTCCAGGGCTATGGAGCTAGAGTTAGAAGCAATTTTGGATAGAGTCAGCATCAGAGTCAGTAGAAATGTACTGACTCCAACTCCAGCTTCAAAGTAAAAATGTATATTAAATGCCTAGTTTGTTGCATGTTTGTTTTCATAGGAATCTAGGAAAGTTTTCTTGTTCAGAAAATTTAATCAAATAAATATATTTTGTATTCTATCAATTTTCATAGCCTGATGATTCCCATGGTGGTGAGGAAATGCCTTGTGCTACCATTTTAGTACAGTAAATTTTGTTATTACTAATTAATATCCGTTTGCCATTTATGAAGGAGTCAGAGTCAGATAATAGAAAAATAGTGGAGCTAGATTTTGAACCAGAGTCCAAGGTTTGGCATACCAACTCTGCAGCTCCGGTTGTCACTGTTGTTGCTGTTGTGGTGGTTGTCACCACTATTATGAATGTTATCTGTGGAAAAGCAAAGTATCCTCTGTGTATGTGTGTGTGTGTGTGCGGCCTAGGAAAAACGGGAATTACAAATTAACCCAAAATAAAAACATTTTTTTATTATCTACCCGGTTCAAACATTGGCCAAAATAACATTTCAAAACAGATTTTTAAAATATTCATTTGCAAAGTCAAATCAACATAATGTCATATCTGATCACAAATGAGTTAATTAGATAAATACTGGGAACATGAAATGATAAATAGATAAACAAAGGGAAGGATCCTGTTAAGAATTGGTGGAGGCACCTAGGCAAGGAATGGGGGGAAAGGGCACCTATGGGGGGAAAGGAGTATATGTATAAAAAGAATGGATAAAGGAATAAATGATGGAAACCAAAGATGTAGCAAGAGAGACATGGTAGAAATTAATATAGTGATGGACAGATGGATGGGTATGTTAAATATACCATGATGCATTACATTCAGAGCTGTAGTACAAAAGAAGCTCGGTGTGTCCAGTCAGCCAGCAAACACTATTTGACCATTGCTTCTCTCCATCAGGTAGGAACTGCTTAGGAACAACTGCTGGCGTTTTCTATTGGTGCTCCATAACTGTGGAATAATTTTACATTGGAGGCTCACCATAGCCAGAGCCTGAACATCTTCTAGAGGTCATCGGTTGGTTGGTTCACTGGTTAGTTTGTTCTGAGTCTTACATGTTTCCTATTTCTTTTCAAATGTTTAAAAATGCTGACACTTAACCAAAAGTCTGAAGAGCAGGATGGGTTGGAAGTGGATATGATTGAATCAAAGCCAATTATACACAATGTGTGGTTGTTGTGGGTAAACAGAAATGAGGAAGGTGTGTGGGTGATGTATAGGTGTGGCTCAAATAACAATGGAGTGGTAGATGGAAGTATATGTAAATATTCAGCTGTATACAATGACAGGCAAATAAAGGAATTATGTGGTATTTACGAGCAAAGACTGGTAATTATGAGCAAAGGAAGAACACGGATACACGGGGGGGGGGGTTCTATTCAGAGGTATCTTGGGCTCTCAGATGGGTTCATTTAACATACCCAACAATCTACATAGTACCACCCTATTTTGACTTTACTCCTCTCTATATGATAGATGGGGGAAATTAATATAGAAAAAATTAATCAACTTACACAGAGATCTGAAACTTCTCTAGTGCATTTTGATTCTCTTTTCTCCTGAATGTTCTTTCTCTCCTACTTCTGGCATTGCACTGTGATGTAGCACGTGCAAATATGCCCATCTTCAAATGAGTGACGCTGGCTGTACCAGCTAGAGCACCACTTATTTTCTCTTAAGAGAAACAGAGGCCATTTCAGCACTTTACTGTTATAATGCTATTATTCCACGTTCAACATCACGTGGAATTCAGGGAGGCCAAAGAGCTCTCCAGCTAAGAATCCTAAATGTCCCTCCCTAAACTGCAAAACCCAAAATTCCATAGAATGTTGAAAATGGAATGATAGCACTGTATCAGTGTAGTGTGGAAATGGCCAGAGAGACAGAGAGAATCTGAGGGAAAGGAGGGTTCTGGAAAGTAACTTCTGTTCTAACTTCTAACAGAAATTGGCCATGCTGACTTGTGATTTTAGAAGTTGTTGTCCAAAACAGTTTTTTTTTCTCCCAAGCTCTGGAAAAGAGAGGTGGGGTTCTGATGGTTACATCTGTACAGCATATCCCACAACATTTCACAGGTGAAAAAAATGGGATATAGAAGGCCAAGCAACACCAGAACACCGTCACAATGATAAAAGTTAGTAATCAGGAAGAATGTCCAAGCTAGGAGAGGCTGCAGCAGTTTGCTTTTGCCTGAGCCTACTGGGAAGGGCAAGATTTTGCTCCTTCCTCTCCTCTTCCCCCTGCTGAGTTAAGTATAAAATACTTCTGCACTTTGAATTCAGTTGGCAGCTATGGAAGTAAGCTGAAGATAAATGGGGAAAGTGAGAGGAGGAGAGAAAAACCAGGATATTCTTAAAGCAGCTGAAAAAGTAGGATGACAGAGGACTAATTGGGGTTGTTCCTGCCACATAGGGATACATATATATATAGGGATACAGGAACACACAGGTTGATGTCCTATAAGGATATCTGTGTTAATTCTGAGAGCGATATACCCTTACATATACATAGGGCACCATTAATGGACATGGTGGTTTAGCAGCCACACAAAAGGAACGTTTTCTGCCCCAAAGAGATTACAGTCTCAAAATCATCTGAAAGAAACAATCCAGGATGTGAAGTAAATAAAAAAGGAATTTATTTCATTTGTTTAGGATTAGTGGCAGACCAAATTGCTTCTCGGCCTCCACCCTACCGTACGCTGAGCCTATTGCTATTGCAACATGGTATTTGCGAGTAGGTAAGGCTTCTTACCTTTTGGAGGAGTATTTTCAGCACCTGTAAGTGGGGGAAAAAAATGAAGTGAAATCAGAATGGGACCAGAGACAGAACAGAAAACTATGGCTTTTGCATTGCTTCTGGCTTGCTACTGTCTGGAAAAAGACAGACTTGTATAATAAGTACACACTGGGGGAAAAAAACCCTTTGCCCAGGGGTGAAAAGTTTGGAGCATGGCAAGTCAGGCCAGGTCAATGAAAGCTACTGAGGCATCACAAAAAGATTTCTTATCCACCACTGCAATGGATCTGTCTCTGAGATGCGATAGCCAGCAATTCTAATCTCCCTAGCATTGCATTACAGGCATGGGAACAAAGAGGTAACTTGAACTTCCCATGGGGCCTAGAGAGGCACAAACTGTTTCAGTCCAGATGAAAATATGCCACAGGCTAATTGTATAATACGAGAAACTCCTGAAATGTTGCATGTTTAAATGGCCACAAAGGAAGAAATCAAGATCCTCCCACATTTTAAATTTTTCTCTCTGCTCCTCCCCCACCCTTTGTCTTTCACTGATACACACACATACATTTCCAGAATTGAGATTTCTGCATGTATTGTGGCCAGGCCCTTGTACATTTATTGTCTGCACACCAGGCAGAAAATGAGCAAGTGAAATCTTCCCTGGAATGGGCCCCTATAGAAGAAGAAAAGCTAGATCTGTCGAACTTTTGCTAACATCCCCACAGCAGAGGAAAAGCTGCACCTGTGGAATTATTTCCAGCTGCATAGCCGGCATACAAGCATCATAGGATCTTCTGGGGAAAATAAACTGGCATTGAGAGGTAAGAATATAGTTTATACACCCTAGTCCCAGACCTCCCTGCTCTAGTGTTACTGCCCTGGCTAGTCCGAGCTTTGGGGATATTAAAAGATATCCCTTGATATCACAATTCGGCTGCACTTCTCTATTCCTTTCCATGTGCTTACGAGGCCATCGGACAAGCACGTAAACAAGCTCGGCCGTTAATTGCCGTAATATTCCTGGATAATTCAGGCAGGCCAGAAAATAGCTGATTCACTGCTTTAGGAGACCTCCAGGCAAGTACTCTAATTACATATGCACGCCACTTACAAAAGAGCCTCTGCCCCGCGCTGGCAGCTTGATGGGTAAACTATGCAATACCCAAGTACTCTGCGTTTGCAAACTGGCTACTCTACTGAGAACCGCTACGATAACTCAATCATTCAGATTCTGACCTTTCGGAGGCTTTGTCTCCAACTCCAAATCTATTGTTTTCCCCCAAGTACGGCATAGCCTGCAGTCACATTCTCCTTATAAAAACCCTTGATTCCGAGACCTTCCTCGGAACGGTCCAGAGTTTCATCCCGCCTTGCTGCCGCTTTGCTTGGCGAGCCTCCCCTCAGCTCCACGCGCTGAGCTACATCGCACCCCAGCTTCGCTCTCTATTTTTCTGGGCTTCAGGACAGGTGAAGTATCACCCAAACCAACAATCCCTCTAAAAATCCCTCTATACCACTCCAACCTTTATTTCCTTTAGTTATCTTGTATGAGTGTGTCGCATACACTGTTTTGCCTGTATTTAATAAACATCATTTATTATTTCAACTTCTGTGTTCTCCTTGACTCGGCCCGACCCCCTAGACATAGGGTTCAAGATCTCGCTATGTTACCCTGCCTCTCATAACACTAAGCAGTGCTCTGAGCTAATTTTCCCCACCTCTAGTTGAGGACATTTTGGTGTCCCTCCCGGGACCCCCCGTACACAGGGTAACACTAGCCCATTAGAAAAAATTCCACTGAATTTTATCTTTGCATGGAAGGATAGAGACCATGTTATGCCCTTGCTGAACCCTAAACAAAGGAGTTGTAATAGGACACTGTTTTTTAAAACTTATTTTACATTTTTGGACATGTTTTAAATTGTTGCTATTGTTTTTGATAGTTTAATAAGATCTTCTTCTGTTTTTATCTTTCATAGAATCATAGAATCAAAGAACGATAGAGCTGGAAGAGATCACAGGAGTCATCCAGTCCAACCCTTTGCCATGCAGGAATATGCAATCAAAGCACTCCCAAGAGATGGCCATCCAGCCTCTATTTCAAAACCTCCAAAGAAGGAGACTCCACCACACTCCGAAGCAGCACATTCCATTGTCAAACTGCTCTTACCATTAAGAAGTTCTTCCTTATGTTTAGGAGGAATCTCTTTTCCTGTAGTTTGAATCCATTGCTCCATGTCCTAGTCTCTGGAGCAGCACAAAACAAGTTTGCCCTATCTTCCATATGACATCCATTCAGGTATTTAAACATAGTTGTCATGTCACCTCTTAACAGTGATGTAGACTCGAGTCGATAGACTTGGACTCAAGTCAAACTTAAGCCACTTCAGCGACTCAACTCCGACTTGACTCAGCCATAAAGGATGCACTGACTTGACTCAACTCAAGGCTTGTATATTTTTAATGACTGACTTGATGCCCTTGGTACAGTAATATAATGCATTCATCCAGAAACCTTATGACTTTGAACAATGCCTACATAATGCCTCCATCTCTTTTTGCCTACTAGTCACATGACAATCTCTCTCAAGCCCAAAGTGTGGGCGCATTTCTCAGAGAGGAACAGTAAACGGGTTAAGCAATGGGCTTGAGGCAGGCTGAGGTCTGCTCAGCAGCCTGTCCCCACTGCATATCAGAGGAGCCTTCTAAAATATTTCCTAAGAGCAAAAGACATAACTCACTCCCAGAGTGCAGGGTACATTTCTCAGAGGGGAACAGCAAATGTGTTAGAGAACAGGTGTGAGGAAGAAGGATCCTTCCTTTTAAAGCTCTTAAATCTTCAGTAATGGGGAGTAAGATAGGAACCTATCCCCCACTTCTGAAGCTGCAGATGGCAAAATTGCAAATGTGGAGAGCCAACTCTGCTTAAATTGTTAAAACTGAATTTATTTCACGCTATCCAATAATTCTGGAATTTTTGTTGGGATATAAACTTGACTTCCAGGCCATTTCCACACCGGGCTTCTGTAATGGTGCAGAGCGACCTCTCACGGATGTCTTCTACACCGTAGAGTGGACTGGCATGGACTACTTTTTGTAGTTCCACACCAGAATCCACTCAGGAGCGGCCAGAACCAGCCGCGCTGCGTGTTTTTTAAAAACCTCTTTTTCAAGGTTTTTAAAAAGCACGGAGCACGCGGCCCCGTGCCGCTCCGTCGCCCGGCTCCGACGCGGATTTGCAGGCGCACGCAAGTGTGTGCCTCCAGATCTGCCGGGGGCGGGCTTCCAGCTGGCGAGCTTCTCCGGTTGGCGGAGAGCCTCCACCAACCGGAAGCTGCCATTTGGGATGCTGGAGGACTGCGGAGCAGCGAGCTTGCGCTACTCCACGTCGCGATAGACTTACCCAGCTGCCGGTAAGCTCCGTTTTTGGGCGTTTTCGCCTGTTTCCCCCCACACATGTGGAAAGGGCCCCAGACTTGAGACTTGACTTGAAAGTATTTTCAAGGACTTGAGACTTGGAATAAAAGACTTAAATACATCACTGCCTCTTAACCTTTACCACCTTTTTTTCAGTGTTGTAAGCCACCTGGGCAAAAGGGCAGGATATTGATGATCATGCTAATCTTGATGATGGATAATTTTAGTCCTTCAGACTCAGGTGTTGTTGCAAAATTCACACAGAAATTGACCTACATTGTAGGCCTTCTGCAGCAATGTCATCTACATAATTGTAAATGGTGGCCAGGATCCTGTAAGAAACATGCACATGAACGAGTAGCTTACGCACACATACGTCTCTTTTGAGCAAGGCACAGAGAGTTCCTCTATAGCTATTTGTGCCCAATCCAAAACTTCCCCCAACCTAAGCAGATGTCAAGTCTCTGGAAAATTGTAGTGGTCATGGAAACTGCTTACGCATAGGGAGAAGGAGAAGGCAATACTTAGGATTAAGATACAGCTGCTCTGGGCTCCAAAGGGGAAGGAAAAGTAGGGTGCATGCCATCTGGGAGGACACCAGTGTATCTTCCTTCCTCCAAGTCCAGATTAGCTGCATTTTCATTGGCTGAACTAACACCTCCCTCTGTCTCCTTCCCATGGGAGGTCATGAAAACGTGTAGGTGGAGCATTACAGTCTGCCTAGTTGTTGTAGAATCTTGGCTAGTTATCTTCAAATTTCATCCCCTTCCCATGTATCTGTCATGGACCAGGTCTCAGGTTCTCCAGGTAAACAGCAGCCTCAAAGGAGGACGCACAGAAGCAAGCGTACCAGGAGCTAAACAGGTTGGGATGAGAGCCAGCTGGCTCCAGCCTTCTTAAGGAAATGCACTGAGCAGTGGCTCAATGCCAGAAAAAATTCATGGGCTGCCGGCCCTTGTCTCTGTGTGCTACAAATACTCTGCTCAATGTCTGCCTAGCTCTCTGACTTCTGGATTGTCTGACCTTGCTGCCCACCAGCTTCCTAAACTCTTGGACTGACGTTGACTTCGTTTTGGCTCCATCCTGGACAATCAAGCACTTCTGCACTACTATCTGTCCCCGTTTGTTATCGATGTCCTCTTGTTGACCCTGCACTTCGTTGTCTGGCAACGGACAGTTGGTGTCTATGACAGTATCACTATTTTATGTAACAAAGAAGAAATAGTCAGGTTGAGAAATATTTAAATATTTCCCACCATATTTTTGGTTTGTGGGTTCCTCCCACCCAGCTGATGAAATACATTAGGACAAATATATCTTAAGGCTGTTTTTCAGGGGGCAGGGTAAGGAAACGCCTCACAGTATAAGTTTATTTTATGCTCTAGTTCTCAATACATTGGCATTCTCATTGGGGGTCAGGAAATATCTTTCAACTCACTTGATGTATTTTTTCTAATCATCATCATCAGAGTTCAGAGAGTTAATAACTAAAGTATACAACCAAAGAACCTAAGAAAATTGGTTAGCAGACCACTTAAAAAATTTCTTTTTATTGCACAACAAAACATATGCATATTATAATGACACATTTTTTATCAACATCAGCAACACATCATGGGCCTAAGGCAGGGATAGGTTTAAGGGGTAGGTTTCAATGGGAAAATTCATCAGCCAGGATCCCATAGCAATAAACTGCTCATTCAGCAGCCTGATACAAGGCAAGTTACAATCACGCCACCCATGCAGCGGTGTATTCGAGACCTCCTTGCAGAAGTGGAAGAGTGGCAGCAGTGAGAAACTATTGCAGAATACCGAAATCCTGACACAAGCCAGCTCTATGCACAGATGCCTATCTCTTCAGTGCTTGGCTCAGGACTGTTCAGAGCCAAGGCATGAGAGAAGTAGCTTGAGAAAAGGCACTGGTGGTTTTTCCCAGCTATCCTTCTCATAGTACTTTAGCTCTAAGGATTTCTCATAGTCAGAGACTGAATAGATAGGCACATCTGGATACAGTCAATGTCTGTCAGAAGCAGATGCACACCAGGTGGTCAGTGACAACACCAGTGGGGAAATCTTTTCTGCCAAAAGTGAAAAGGATTTCAACCTATCCCCCATCAGTACCGTATTTTGAAAATAACATACCTAGGCTAAAATTGCATAGCCTGTTCAACAACCTGGTCCCAGCCAAACAGCCTCAATATCTCTGTTGCTAGAAAAATAAATCAAGTGCAGAGCTAAGCAGAGATATTATCAACAGTTCTGCAACTTTTCCACCAACCTTCTGAATGGAGTTCATCACCCACCAGTCATCTGTAAACCACACTCTGGAGTTCTTCTGTCCTAAATCCTTCTACCAACCTCATACTCATCTGAGAGAATAAGAACATCCTGGATGTTGGTACTTGTGGTTGTGTTATTATACAGTTATTATACAGAAAACATTTCATTAAAATACTGAAAACTACCAACTGAAGCAGGTAAAAATCTGACTACCATGAAACCAATGGCAAAATAGTTTTGAGTAAATTAAAAAAAATAAAAAACTGAGTGAATAAAAATGAACAAAAACAACATATCAAGAAAGGAGAAAATTAATAAGACTTTATTAAGTGAATGCAAAGGTTCCTATAACATTTCCTAATACCTCCACCCCTCCACTACAGTACTTTACGAGCAAAAGTTGTGGAAATGTGTTAGAATATACATGGGTGAACGCACAATACTCTCAAAAGAAGATGCAATCATGTATAGGTACTAAGCTTAAGGTGTAGCAATTCTTCTGATACAAAATGTGAAGCTAGGACAGTATAATGTCCTGGCCATATTTACTGATGGCAATAAAATATTTAGCGTGATGGGAATAAAAAGAATTGTAAAGAACTCCAGAATTGCTCCTCTAAACTGGGAGAATGGTTTCTAAAGTGGTAACTGAAAATTCAGTAAAGTGATATGTATTAGAGAAAAATAAAACCCAGCTTCACACATACTCTGATGGGATGTGGGCTGACAGTTCTTCATGGTCTCTGTGCCTCACACAGTGGGTCTTCATGCCTACACAGAAGCTCTAGAAAGTTTCAGAAAGTTCTAGAGCTGAGTAGCTTGGCAGGAATCCCTCCCCCGCCTGTGTACTGACCATGCTCATGCTTGCTGCTATAAAATCCATGATGCAACCATAACTGGAATACTGTGTACAGTTCTGGTTAACACAGTTAAAAAACACACTGCAGGGATGGAAAACAAGCTGGAAAATGATAGCCAAAATAACCAGAGGACTGGAGCAACTCACTAATGAGGACAGATTGCAGTGATCAGGGTTGTCTAGCTTACGAAAAAAGGCAAATACAGGGAGGACTGACAGAGGTGTATATAATTATGTCTTTCATAATCCTAGAAACCAAAGTTACCTGCTGAAACTGAGTGGTAGAAAATTCGGAACAGGTAGAAGTACACAGCATAGTTAAGCAGAATATAATTGAAGTGTGGGATTCACTGCCCCAAGGCATAGCAATGGTTGCCAGCTTGGATGGTTTTGAAAGAGATTGAATAAATTCATACAAGAGGGGCCCATCAGCAGCTGCTAGGGAGGATGGCTATATAGTTGGCCCTCAACATTCACTAGAGTTAGGGGTACACAATAGTTGGAAAACCACAAATATCAAAATGTGTGCATGTCTGTGGGAAGGGGACTGAAGCATGGTGGGGAGAGCAGGTACCCAGGGTCCAAACCTGATTAGGAAAAGGAGAGTAAAAGAGAGTGGGGCAGCATGATGTCCCTGCACTTCCTCTCTCGACCATCTCCTTCTTTGGGTGTGTGAGGGGCACTGGGAAAGGATTTGGGGTGCTGAAAAATTGGGCTGCAATCCATCCTTAGCTGGCCAAGCAGCAGCTGGTGGAGGGGGAGGAGGAAGAGGACCAGAGCTAGGTTTTTAAAAGGGCAGTATGGCTGGACTGAAGCCGCCAACAGTGAAGATTTCCACAGAAAAGAAGCCGTTGGGGGGGGGGGTTTGGAGAAACACACAAATAATCAAATCCATGAAAGTGAAACCCGCAAGCATGGAGGACCAACTGTATATGTCACCTCCAGTAATAGAAGCAGTATGCATCTATGTATCAGTTGTTGGAGAGCTTAAAAGTGTGCAGTTCCACTCATGATCTGCTAGCGGGCTTACCACAGACATTGTTGGCCACTGTGTGAACAGAATGTTGCGCTAGATAGTTCTAAGTCTAGTATGGCTCATCTTAAGTTCCTACACAAGTCCAAACGCTGAAGATTTAGAAAAATTCTGTGAGGTTCCAAAAGAACTCTTAAAGCTAACTAAAAAAAACAGATTAAAAAAAAATAGAAAAATTAGGTTATGCAGAAGCAAAGCTCAGAACAGTGCGAGGAGCAAAAAATGGACTTCCAGCTTCTTTCTAGGAGAAGTGCAACATATCCTAATTAAAAACAAAAGAAAATCCCTAAGAAGGACACAAAAAGAAAAGAAAAGGCACCTTTATATCTGGGCTTTTAAATATAAAGCCCATACACCATTTGAACTTTTCCTGCAACTTCTTTGGTTCTGCCTCACTGGTGCTGTTAGAAATTTGTCCCAGTTAAAGATTGCTTCTGTGCTGGTTAATCATGTTATCAACTAGCACTACAAAAAATAAATTTTGTACTGACAGAAACTAAAATCTCATGCATAACATATTCACATATA
Organism: Cyclura pinguis; assembly: GCA_030412105.1. Classification (NCBI taxonomy): domain Eukaryota; kingdom Metazoa; phylum Chordata; class Lepidosauria; order Squamata; family Iguanidae; genus Cyclura; species Cyclura pinguis. Next base: position 20,652,192 of record CM059604.1, read on the forward strand.
ATAACATCTTCTGTCTATATTTTGCACAAGAAGGTTACTCAGGGGAGTGCCTTGGAGGACAGAGATTTCTAAGTAGAGGTTAGAAGGCCACTTCTCAGGAATATGCTTTGCTTTGGATTCCTGTCCGGGCAGAGATTGAATTAGATGACCCTTAGAGATACCTTCCAGCTCCATGATTCTATAAGTCAGATCTGACTCTTCAACGCCCCAAAGCCCTAAAGTAATGAGAAACAATAGTTCCAAAGCAGAAGCAAAAATTACACGGGGAAAAAACAGACTTTGGGGATGCTACTCACTCAAGGATGGCTCTGAGTCACAATTCTGTAGTAGGCCTTTCTTGGTTCCATTTTTTTTTTTCTCTAACACACAAAATAAAAACAGCTGCTACCAGTTTCCCTGCCCCATTTTCTGACCAGAAGGCAAACCTACCTTTAGCTCAATAAAACAACTCTTAATGAAAGTATAGATGTTTTCTAAAGCCATTGACTCTGCCTCCATCTGTGGTCTGGATTCTCTAGCTAGGCCATCACGACAACTATCATAGTACTCACAGTCAGGGGTGAACAAATTCAATCACCTTTAACTATCAAGATTCTTAAGTACATAGGAATCCTGTCCATGTGTTCAGTGTAGCTTACGTCCAGGTAAGTGTTTGTAGGATAGACCTCATAAATTCTTTGGTATTCCTGGGAGGGTTCAACAGCTACATAAATTTGTGTGTTTTCTTGATCATTTAGTACACTTCTAACTGACAATTCCTTAGGATTCAACTCCATAGTAGTCTTGATTGTCTAATTTTACCTGATAATTTCTGGCCTAGTCTAGTCCTAGCCCAAATCTTGAGCCTCCTCAACTCTAGGGTCCATTGAATGATCCTCTCACCCACAATACTTGGGACAGGAGAAGAAGGATGGTTCCTACATTCCCAGGAGGTTACATTCATATGCACACACAGCATGGGGAATAGGCCATGCTTGTTGGGTAATTCTGGGAGTTGTAGACCCATAAAGTACCAATTTCTAGTACATCTTTCTCACACACACTCACATCCCTCCCACCACTCACCTCTCAGCAACAGGAGTAGCAGCACAATCTGGGAGCAGGAGAGACTCTGCATGGTCCAGGATCATCAGCCCTGGATCATCCAGCAGTGATGCCAACCAGGGAAGGTAAGAGGAAAATGTGCTGGGCTGGGATGCTGAGGCAGGATTGGTGCCCGGCAAAAAGGAGCAGCCTCTTGGCGTTGCTGAGTACCAGGGAGGTTGCCAACAAGCTAAACCTGAGCTGTTGAGTATTGTCCTCTACACTCCACCCCCAGCTACCCGGTGGGGCCAGCTCAGCTGCCTACTCACTGGAAGCTAAACTATCCTTAACCATTTTTATCTCCACCTCCATCTCTGGGCGGGGAGAAGAGGCTAGTGGTTTTAGAGCAATATGAAAGAGGAAGGAATTGGTGTGTATGTGTGTGAGACAGAGAGAGAGAGAGAGAGAGAGAGAGAAGTGATAGGCTGCCAATAGCAAAGTAAGACAGAAATCTTAGTTCACAACTCTCTAGAACAGAAATTTTCAGCTAATACAGTTCTTTATAGAGGAGAGAGAGCAAATGCTGCACTCACTGAATTTCTCCCTTCAGGAACTGTAATGACTACTAATTGTTTGAGTGTAGTACATTTCAAAGTGCTGGCACATGACCTTTGAAAGACCCTAAATAGTTTGCGATTGATTAGTGTACCTGAAGGACTACCTACAGAAACTTTTTTCCCCTTTCTTTCAGTTTCAGCTAGATCATAGAAATTGTTCGGGAGCACTTCAGTGTTCTTAATACTCTGAAAGGGAGGAGAACGAGATCAAAACCAGCATGATAGTACCCCCAGGCATTTAGTCCAGCTCCCCCTCACTTTAGCTACTCTGCCCACCACCTTTTAATCCTGCATTGGACACCAACTATCACAATCAGTGGTGTGATCTTGGTAGGACCTCAGGGAAGATTATCCAGGGATCTCCCTCAGCAAAATGATCAGGAAGGCTCCCAAACACTATTAGGGGTGTTTGTCACTCTATGAAGTAAAGGACAGAATGCATATTAAAGTTCGGGGGGGGGGGCAACTGCCTGGGTCCATAGTCCAAAGGCTATGTCCCTTGGACATAGCCTTCAAAATTTCACAAATTGATACCTGGGCAGCTGTGACCAAGCAAGATCAGAGAGTGGTCAAGATGACCGGTGTTATTAATGAGGAAGAGCACACAAGCTTGGAATGCCTGAAGCTGTTTGTTTTGCCTGAGCCAACTGGGAAGGCAAGATTCTGCCTCCTCCTCTCCTCTTCCTGCTGCTGAGTTAACTAAGTGCAAACTACTGTTACACTTTGAATTCCATTTGCAGCAACTGGGGTAAGCTGAGGACAAAGGGAGGAGAGAGAAATTGGGAGGAGGAGAGAGAAATTGGAACATTTTAGAAGCTGGAAAAGTGGGATGACAGGGGATTAATTGGGACTGTCCCTGCCAAATCAGGACAGCTGCAGAGTATGCTGGGATCATCCAGGGGCCCAACAGACTCCTTGAAACTTTGAGGAGAGGCAATTCCTCCCCCCCACACACACACTTTTATTTTTATCTTTATTTTGGCAAGTAAAAGGGTGAGGGTGCCTGGAGAGGCTGAGGGACACAAAAATAGCCTCAGGACCATGTAGACCCAGGGTTATATTTTGCCTACCCCGATCACTGGAGTAATTTTCTACCTTCATTTCATCTGGGATACCATTACGTCTAGAGTGAAAAGGCCAAATTGCGCTTTTGGCCTCATGTGTGTACATGTGCTCATGCACATACAAAATAAAAGTACAACAATGCTTGAGAAAGTTGGTAGCAGCAGAAGAATAAGAAAACCCCATTATAGGTGGACAGACTCAGTGAAGGAAACCATGGCTCAGCATTTGCAAAACCTGAGCAGGGCAGTTAAGAACACAATGTCTCAGAGGTCTGGTATTCATAAGATCACCCTAATCAGCAGTGAAGAATTTAAAAAAAATCAGGGAAAAAATCTTATTTTCTTTGTTGTTGTGTGACTTCAAGTTGTTTCTGACTAGTGGTGACCCTATGGCTAAACTATCATGGGGTTTTCTGGGGGTATGTGATGTACCCAAAGTCACCGAGTGAGGGAACTGAACTCTGGTCTCCAGGGTCCTAGTCCAATGCTCAAACCACTGTGGCCATTTCTTTACTAGACTGTTATAGTGCTATTATTCCACTTTCAACATCCTATAGAATCCTGGGGTTTGCAGTTTAGGGAGAGGCCTTTTGAATTCTCAGCCAGGGAGCTCTTTGGCCTCAGTAAACTACAAACTCCAGAATTCCACAGGATGTTGAAAGTGGAATAATAGCACTATAGCAGTCTAGTGCAGAAATGGCCTATATCACGCTGTCTCTCTCTCTCTCAAAAAAAATCTATTTTTCAGTAAAATGTGGAAGAACATCCAGGCAGATATTCAAAAGAATTTGGTGTCTATGTGCCACATGCTCAAATGCTGAAAGTGTGGTAAAATCTTCAGTCCGCTGAATAGTAAAAGGCAGACCTTTTCTCTTAAGTGTTTCAAGATCAGTAGGAGAGTGTTTGTGTATATGTGTGTTAAGCACTAAAAAGACATCAAGAATCTATTACCACTGATCATGAGTTAATTTCCAAGAGGCAGGTAAATAAATTTAGGAACACATGCATGTCTGCAAATGTCAAGGATTACTCCAATACATCATTAAAGATTGGCCATGATGTTTTAAAGAAGCCTGAGGTGAATTACATCCATCTCTTCGTATATGACCATCAACGCTTTCCTCATATATTTTAGGAGCACCCAGTTTTTTCTTGCATACCCTCCAACTTATCACAGAGAAAAACCAGGATATATCTGGCCAAGCAACATCAGATTGTGGTAAAAATGACCAAAAGGATCAATGAGGAAGAATAACCAAGCTAGGAGAGGCGGCAACACTTTACTTTTACCTGGGCCTACTGGGAAAGGCAAGACTCTGTCCCCTTCTTTTATCTCCCACCCTACCATGTTCATTGAGTGAGAACTACTTTTGCACTTTGAACTCAGTTTGCCGCAACTGAAGCAAGCTGAGGATAAAGAGAGAAACTGGGAGGAAGAGAGAGAAACTGGGATATTTTAAAAGCCACTGAAAAAGTGGGATGACAAGGGATTAGTTGGAACTGTCCCTGCCAAATCAGGACAGCTGAGAGGCATCCTGGGACCTTCCAGGGCCCCAAAGGACTGCCTAAAAACAAATAAAAACTAGAAATGGCCAAAACTTTACTTTTGGATCTGAAAACATGCCTTTTTCTAAATATTAGACCGGAGGTGTATCTAGTGTAAACAGCACCTAAGGCAAGTATGGAAGTTCCACCCTTACCTCCAGGGCTGTTTCCTCCTCCTCTGCTAAATCTTTCAGAACGGCTTTGTTGTGCCCCCCCACCCCCAGCATTGGCGCCCAGGGCACATATCCTATTTACCCTACCCTAGGTACGCCTCTGTTTTAGATAGCACCACGGGGCCCTGCATCCTTCGTAAAAGCTGAATTGCCATACTTGGTATGCAAGTAGATGGCAGCAATCCACAGGGCTCACTTGGTGGTGGCACCTCACTTTTTAAACCACTCCTCCTCTGTCCATCTGCGAGAATCCTTCCCTCTTGGTTTTTAGAAAGGAACTGAAGGCAGTGTTTTATTCTTCAGCCATTAAAATAAAGCCTGTTACTTCAGCTACTACTGCTTTGCTGTTTTGCTTACAATTTTCTCCAGTAGTTTATGAGATTTTAAAAATTACTTTTCCTTGCATTGGGAGAGAGTTGATATAAGAAGGAATGCAATAATAAATCTGAAGTAGAATGAATAATTAAAACATTATCTAAAGGACAGATATATTCTACTGTAGAAGAGCAGTGGGCAGATTTCAGGTTCAAAGGACCAACAGATGTGTCTCGATTCTTGATAGTTTTTTGACAGAATCCTGAGGTTCTAGTTAAAATCAGCTGCATATGCTGCTTCAAGCTACCTCTGTTCAAACACCCAGGAATACATTTCTTCAGTCTGAGTACTGAGCTCATAATGATTTGACCCATACCAAAAAAAATCAATTACCAGTTTCTTCTTTCTTTCTTTCACCTGTTTATTTAGCATGGATGGGTTGCCGTTAGTATTTTTAGTACAACTAGAAATAAGGAATCCTTGCTGATCTACAAACAAAAATTCTGCAAAGCTCTACCTTTTGTGCTCTAGAATATGAATCTTGGCACTAATTTTACATGATCAGAGTGTTTGGTCTGTCTCTGAGATAAGCCAGCAAGGCACAGGTGCTAGGCATCCAAACCAATAGCCCAGGACATTGTAGCTCCTCCAGTTTCCATCCTGTAAATTCAGCTTCCCTCCCATCTCCTCGAGGCTTCTATTCCACACCCCAGCCCCAACTCGCCTCCCGTGGGAGTAGCCAAGAAGAATCTGAGCACTTGCAGAGCTGGTTTCCCTGGAATTGTGCTAGTAAACAGCATCGTAAGTGAGATGTCAACATCCATGCTGGCAGGAGGCACTGCAAAGCAGATGAGTCACGCCAGGGCCCTTCCAAAGGCTGGCAATGTTCATTTATGCAAGACTTGTCTGCATTTCCCCATGGTTAATGCAATCTATGTCAGTAGGGTGGTTACCCGCCCCACAATTTAGTCCCAGCTTTAAGGAAAGTAGCCAAAGTACGGTCCTTGGAAACAGATGTGTAACTGAATATGCCCCACAATTTGCATAATTCCTTTAAAGTTTTTTTAAATATATTATATAATGTAACATTGATAGTGTTCTATTTTGCTTTTTATGAATTTGATTAGATTTTACTGAATGTTATTGCATTTTATTGTAGATTGTCATTACTTGAAATTAAAAAAAAGTTTGCACTAAAATCCAGAGTGGATTTATTGCCTCACTGACATAGAAGCCACAATTTAACATCTCCTAAGAGGAGTTTTCAATATTTAAGCTGTTCTTTTTTTCCCCCAGAAACTGGGTATTCTCTGAGTATACTGCATTGTACCTATACAGCTCAGAAGTAACTAGCTACAAATAATGAGTTAGTTTTATCACTTTCTTCCAGTAATAACAAATGGGTAACTTAACTGCTTTTGCAGTATAACTGGGCCTTTTATTTTCCTTTTATATTCACAGGGCAGGACTGGCCATAGTGCAGCCCAAGGGATATGTGTGGTCCCTGAGGTTTAATTCTCTGGCCCCTGGAACCTGCTGGTGACCTCTCCAAAGCCCCTCAAACCCTAAAAAAAATATATATATATATATTTTTAATCACACTGATTTTCACACTTGGTCAAATTGATGTAAAACTGCCCACATATTTTATTCCTGCCCCCTAGAATCCCTCCCAAAACTGGCCTCAAGTCAACCAAAATGGCAAGCAGAAATGATGCAACAGTTCAGCCCATTGGGAGGTGCAGGAAGGTAATGGCCTCAGTCCCCTCTGAAAATTGGCCATCCTGTTGTAGGAGATGTGCCCTTCCTAAATGTTTGAGGAGGAGTATCACATGGTTCCAGTGCTGGCTCACACTCTACCTCATGCTATTGCATATAGATGTATGGAGGAAGTCTAATCACTTTGGAGAAATTAGAAAGTACACACTAACTTTTTGAAGCTATAATTGTAACGGTAACTGAGCGCTCCCTTGAAGTGACACTCTGAATTTATTACTCACTTGCATTACCGAAACAAAAATGGTAACTGACTGATTGTAAACCTTGTGTGTGGCTGCTACTATAGACTCTGTTGGAAGACTGTGAACCGTAGCTGGCTTTCTGGACAGGAGACCTACCACAGGTGACAATATCAATAATGTCCCCGTGTCTCTTACAAGCTCACCGAGCCTATAGATTGAAAAATTAAGATAAGGAAGCCACATTAACTTGTGGTAGTAAGAAAGCAAACATCTGTTAGTGCTAGGGAATTAACACTTATACTAGCCCTTTGTAAGCATACTGCAAAGTTTCAATTCTGTGGCCACCCCCACCCCATAAAACTGACATTTATATAACATTCTATCATCATCATCATCATCAATCATCAGTAGTTCCACAGTCTGTCAGGTGTTCCTGACTAGAGTTTTAGACCATTAATGACTTTGATTCTATCCAAGAATCAGGGAGATATTTTCAGAGAATATGGTGCATCCCAAGCAGTTTCCTTTTTTTTTCTTCCCCTAACCGTGCTACAGAGCACCTGTAGCTACTGGAACCACAGGTGTTCTCTTTTTGAATCTCAATTAGTAGGCCTACAAAAAAGAAAATTCTCTTCTTTCCCATCTCTTTGTCTTTGATTCTACTGGCTCCTAGAGTTGCTGCCTTTATAATCCTGACTTTCCTGTTCTTAGCACCCGTTATGTCTGGCATATGATGTTCTCACGGCTTGTCAGTTTGAATCACAGGCCATTTCTGCACTACATTGTTATAGTGCTATTATTCTACTTTCAACATCCTTTGGAATTCTGGGGTTTTCAGGTTAGTGAGGCCAAAGAACTCTCTGGCTAAACTGCAAATCCCAGGATTCCATAGGATGCTGAAAGTGAAATCATAGCACTATAACAGTGTAGTGCGGAAATCCCCTTAAAGTACTGTATGATTTTTATATCACCGTTTTCACTAGTAGTTGTACTAGTAGTGAGAGCCAGCTTGGTATAGCAGTTTGAGCGTTGGCCTTAGACCCTGGGAGACCAGGGTTCAAATCCCTGCTCGGCCATAGAAATCCACTGGGTGACTGTGGGCAAAGTAAACTCTCTCAGCCTCAGAGGAAGAAAATGGCAAACCACATCTGAATAAATCTCTCCAGGAAAACCATGTAATAGTTGGCCTTAGGGTCACCATGAGTCAGAAATGAGTTGAAGGCACACAGCAGCAACAACAGTAGTAGTAATGGTGGTGGTGGTGGTGGTAGTAGCAGCAGTGCAGGCAGCCCTCCAATTTTGTGGGGTTCAGCATTTACAGATTTTATTATTTGTGGCTTATTGAATTTTATTTACTCAATTTATTTTCTAAAAAAATTCTTACTGTATTAGTCCCCACAATGAAACAATATCTTCTCTCTAGGAGTCCCTGGCTCCTCCAGCATGATTCTATGGTCTGCTTCCACTATGGTCTGCTTCCATAGATTTGCACTGGCAGACCTAGAGATTTCTAGAGAGAACACTCCTCTAGCATTGCTAGATCGTCCAGTGTGACTCTGAGGCCCACTTCATATGGAAGGTGACCACAGAACCACTCTGGAGAACCTAGACATTCCTACAGAAGTGTTCTTGGGGGTTTTCTTTACAAAAAGGGTTCACAATTTTTATTTTTATATGTGTTTTTTTCCCATTTTTGTGCCATTTTGCATTCCTAACCCCCATAAAAGTGGAGGGCTGACTGTAATATATTCATTCATTTCCTGCCTTTTTCCCAATATTAGGTGTCAGGGCAGCTGATTCATTATGGTGCTACAGTGGAAATTATAAATTCATATTGCTCAGGTAGAATGCTCCTCATCAAAACTGTTGTGCAAGGGAAAAAGGCCACCTGCTGGTGACTGCTGTCCTATTGCATCCATTAACAATGCTTCCTCAGCTACACTCAGTAGCTGGCTGTGCTTTTATAACAATATGCTACAGGCACAGGACCAGCCAGCATCAAACTGCCACAGTGCCACTTTGCCAAGTCAGTTGCTCTTACCAAGCCTCTAGGCTACAGATGAGAATCACAAAGCTCTCCAGAAGTTATTGGGCTCATCACTGGCTACATTAGGACTTGTAGTCCAATATCATCGGTAGGGCTCATTATTCTTACCTTTGGTCTACAGAAACTAATTAAACTTTTTATTTCAAAATAAATTTCATACAGAGCAGCATGGCTCCTTCTTATGCAGTTCTGGGAGTTGTAGTTTGCTGAGATATTTAGACCTCTCTGCTAGAGATTCGGTGCCTTAGTTCAGGACATGAACTAGTGATCTCTAGCAGTAGAGTGGGAATTAGGCAACCTGCTAGATCGCTGATTCATGAAACTCACTGACTGATCTAGGACCAGTCATTGTGTTTGATCTGAAATGACTTCACAAGGTTATTGTAATAAGAAAATCTAAGAAGAGGGATGAGGGAGAAACCATGCATGCTACATTCAGCATCTTGGAGGAAAAATGGGGTATGACTCCCTACAGCAAAATGGTGGGTGGTCCTACACTTACAAGTAAGGCTTCAAAACCACCCATGAGGGCCACTCACAGACAAAGAAGGGGGTTCTCTACCTATAACATCTCCTGGTACGTAGAAAAACATTAGTAGGAAGGGATAAAAATACCAGAGCTCAATCTCTGAAGAATGGGCATAGCTTCTTCTTTCATGCTGCTAATGAACCCTTCCCCACTCCCAATTAATCCAGCAAATAGGGAAGAGTCGTTTACATTATAAAGGAACCTGGGATGAAACAAGGACTCATGGGATCCTACAATCCATCGAACATCTCCCAATCTCTCTTCTAATGCAGATTTCACTGGACAACATGAGGAGGATGAGGAAGAAGATGAAGGGGACAAGGACAACAACAATTGGATGATTTCTGTCTGAAGCAACAGACAAAGTGACATTCACTCCACACATGCAAAGCAAGCTGGATTGACGGTTGGATCTTATTTCAGGCCCATCCAAGGAGCTGTGTTGTCCACAACAATTATAGTGGTCTCTCTATGCTTAGTGATAGGGCTTGCCCTTGTAGCTGGTGGTGGATTCCATGGGCCCTTTCCACTCTACATTGCTATAGTGCTATTATTCCACTTTCAACATCCTATGGATTCCTGGGGTTTGCAGTTTAGGTGGGGGCATTTAGAATTCTCAGCCAGAGAGCTGTTTGGCCTCAGTAAACTACAAACCCCAGAATTCCATAGGATGCTGAAAGTGGAATAATAGCACTATAACAATGTAGTGTGAAAGGCTCCATGCCATCCATCCAGGAAATCCACTGTGGGTTATATTATAGCCTTTGAAGGAGCTATCCAAGGTCCTGGATGTTTCCCTCTATGAAGGGAAAGACAACTTGCCCTCTTGATCCCTGCCCTTCATGGCTGGTCGTCCAGGGAGGAGTTGCAATTAAGACCTATTTAAGGTACATTATTAATACATCCCTTAGGGAGGGCAATCTTCCAGCTTGTTTAAAAGAAGCGATTATACGGCCGCTTCTAAAAAAGCCCTCCATAGATCTCCTGGATATGAATAATTATAGACCAGTCTCCCATCTTCCATTTTTAAGCAAGGTGATCGAGAGGGCTGTTGGTCTTCAGCTCCAAGCTGTCTTGGATGAAACATATTATCTAGACCCATTTCAAACTGGCTTCAGGGCAGGATATGGAGTCGAGACTGCCATGGTCGCCTTAGTGGATGATCTTCACCTAGGTATCGACAGGGGAAGTGTGACCCTGCTGGTTCTCTTGGACCTCTCAGTGGCTTTCGATACCATAGACCATGGTATCCTTCTGGAACGCCTGAGAGGGTTGGGGATCGGGGGTACCGCGCTTAAGTGGTTCTGGTCCTATCTCTCAGGTAGATACCAGATGGTGATGCTTGGGGACAGTTGCTCCTCAAAAAAGGAGCTTAAATTTGGTGTCCCTCAGGGCGCTGTCCTGTCCCCAATGCTATTTAACATCTACATGAAACCGCTGGGAGAGATCATCAGGAGGCATGGAGCAAGGTGCTATCAGTATGCTGATGACACCCAGATATATCTCTCCATGCCTCGGATAACAGCATCAACTAAGGGTGGCATCTCACCTCTGAATGAATGTCTTGAAGCAGTAATGGACTGGATGAGGAAAAACAGACTGAAGCTGAATCCAGATAAGACGGAGGTCCTTGCCGTTGGGGGCCCTAGCCCAAACATGGAGATTTGTCAGCCAGTCCTAGACAGGGTCACACTTCCCCTGAAAGACTGTGTTCGCAGCTTGGGGGTACTCCTGGACTCGCCACTTCAAATGACAGCTCAAATAGATGTGGCGGCCAGAAGTGCCTGCTATCAGCTTCGGCTGATACGCCAGCTACGCCCCTTTCTGGAGCTGGAAAACCTAAAAACAGTGGTGCATGCGCTGGTAACTTCATGGCTCGACTTCTGCAATGCGCTCTACATAGGGCTACCCTTGTGCTTAGTCCGGAAACTTCAATTAGTTCAGAATACGGCTGCCAGGTTGGTCATCGGTAGACCTAAAACTTGACCATATAACACCAATTTTAAAATCTGTTGATTGGCTGCCTATTAGTTTCCCGGCACAGTACAAGGTGTTGGTTATTACCTTTAAAGCCCTTCATGGCTTGGGGCCAGCCTACCTACGGGATCGCCTTCTCCCATATAATCCGCCCCGCACATTAAGGTCCTCTGGGAGGAATTTACTGCAGCCAGTTAGAACTAGGTTGGCTGCGGTTACCCAGAGGACCTTTTCTTCTATCGCTCCCAAGTTATGGAGTGGCCTGCCGGAGGAGACCCGGCATATTACCAGTCTGGGCTGCTTTAAAAAAGCGGTCAAGACTGATCTCTTCCGACAGGCCTTCCAAGATTAGCATTTCCATCGCCTCCCATCAATTGTCTTCTTGTTTTGTTAATAGTCAACTGATTGACTGTTAATTATGTGTTTTAAGGGGTTGGTTTAGGTGGGTTGGTGGATGGTGAAGATTGGGTATGTTTTTAATCTCTTTTAATGTATCTAATGTATTTTATGTTGTTCGCTGCCTCGATTCTTGTGGAGAGGCGGGATAGAAATAAATTTTATTATTATTATTATTATCCTACATTGATAAAATGACCATGAAACTGGAGAAGAGCCGTCGGTGACAAGCTCACACATCTACAAAAAACAGAGCACAGTCCTCTCTCGACTTAAAAGAATTCTGTTCTTTCCTGGTCTAATGATGTTGCCTAAGTCTGACAAGCTCTAAAACTGCCTTGTGACTTGAAAAGCAGAAACGTTTGGTTCCATTCCTTTGCAGATGTGGAAGTTTAAAGCTCCCAACCCCACACGTAGCTGCTGCCCCAGGGAGGTTGCAAAGCTTTGCATGATCATATGCAGGAGAGGAAGATCTGGGAAGAAGGGCACGACAGGCCAAGTTTTGCTCCCAGGCCACCAGACTTCCCTTCTTCTGATGGAGAAACTTGAATGGCTTCTCACATTTCACAGATGAAAGCAAGATCACAGTTGCAACACGTAGTTCTCAAGAACAAAAGCCTTTCAGGAGCAAGATCATATCCTCCAGTCCATTTGAGGACAGGGAGCAAGTTCAGAGACTGTAGCACAGACCATATGGCAGAGCTGGGCAAAGGGCAGCACTAGGACACCAAGAAATTCTTGCACCCCCTAAAACTGTCCCTCTGACAGCTATTTATCTGGCCTAAAGAAAAGGTGAATTGGCTTCCAGATAGAAATGGACTTCTGGACAGTTCTGTTTTCATGGGGGAGGGTCCTCATTTTATATTTTTGGCAGTCCACATGGCCCTCTGGAAGGTGCTCAGGGTGCAGGGGATCCATCAAAGTTGCCCACAGCTGCCATACAGTATTCACAGCTCTGTCCCCCCATAGAGGGGAAAGTCTCAGAGACAACCAGTACTGTCCCCTAGAGTCTACTGCCTAAGGCAGTTGTCCCCCTCTCCCTAATGATAGGGCTGGTGTTATTATCAGCTGCAGGAAGAGGAGAAGACTTAAAGCTTTCAGGATCTACTTTGGCTTTTTGCCTGAACTCCAAGCTGCATCAGGTGGAATCAGGTGTGAGAAAATGATGACTCATATATACTGCTTGGATGGTGATGATGATTTGATTTTATCCACAATAGTATCCAAAAATTATAAAAATAATTTTTTCTGTCATTCTTCCTTCCCCTCTTTGACTTCCCTTACATGTTTCACTTTGGATTCAATATACACAAATAATTTCATCCTTTCTTCTCTCCATATATTCTGCTTAATTTATTATTCTGCAACTTACTCCAGTTATAATCACACTTCTAATAAACTTAGAATCTTTTATGTCAAGAAAGAAAAATATTCAGAAACAACCATTTCTTTCTCTCCATCTTCTTTGGTCATGCTCTATAATGGGTTTCCACTCTTCTTGGAAACTCTTGGAGGTACATGTCTCTTAATAATGTGAAGGTGTTCCTTCTCAATCGTGTCAAAGATTTTTAATAGTCAGTCTTCTATGAATGGTGCACTGCTGCTTAGAATTGAAGAAGAGGGTGCCCTACTTTTTTGTTCAGAAAGTACAAGAGCAGAGTTCACATCTCTGTCCCTTAAAAGCTGCTCTTGGCTTTCTTCTTTTCAGCAGCCTAATTCAGGGAGTGATGGGGGGGGCTTCTTGCTGCTATCCCTAGGAGTCAGAAACCTTGTTGTTCCACGTGAAGTTACCTAGTGATTTGCCTGGATAGGTTTGTTTTATTGCTATTGTGCGCCTTCAAGTTGTTTCTAACTTTTGCGACCCTAAGGCAAACCTATCACGGGGTTTTCTGGGGCTGAGAGTGTGTTACACGCCTAAGGTCACCCAGCCCGTTTCAATGGCTGAGTAGGAAATCGAACCTTCCAGGTCTCCAGGGTCATAGTCCAATGCTCAAACCACTACAACAGGCTGGCTCTGTATAGGTTTATTTATTTATTTTCTATCCCCAGCCAAACAGCTGAGAGTACAGTTAGATGGAAGAAAAAGCATCTTTGTTTTTCAATCCCACCTCTGTCGGACAGCGATTCGCTTTTAAAAGCCCGATTTCCATAAATGGAACTTCTTTTACCCTCAGCGAATTCCTGTCCAGTGGTGTTGCGACACAGACAAGAAGGCTGGTGCTGGAACAAGGTACCTTTCCTACTCTTGCGCCCAGAATCCCCAGCCAGTATAGCTGAAGGATTCTGGGAACTGCAGTACAAATCACCAGCCAACATAGCTGAGGGATTCTGGGAATTGCAGTACAAAAAATAACTTTCCCATCCTCTGGCCCTAAAGGTGTGTCCCTGACAGAGCTTGAACAAATTCCATGGAACCCCCGTCACCTAGAAGTGTCTGACCGGTTTGGCCACTTTCCATATCCAAGTACTATTACCAAACTCTAGTTTCAGCACCTTATACGGAGTAGGACAAGTGATGGTTGGTGTGAGGCTGGACATTCTGGGGCTGGTCGCTATCTCTCAGCCTAACCTGCCTCCCAAGGTTGCTGTGAAGCCAAATTAGAGCGTGGAGAGAGAATCACGTGGGCCTCCTTGAACTCTTCTGAGAAAAGTGGGGTAGAAATCATAGAATCATAGAGTTGGAAGAGACCCCAGAGGCCATCCAGTCCAACCCCCTGCCATGCAGGAGCACACATCAAAGCATTCCCAACAGATGGCCATCCAGACTCTGCTCAAAAACCTCCAAAGAAGGAGAGACTACCACACTCCCAGGCAGCATATTCCACTGCAGGACAGCTCTGACTGTCAGGAAGTTCCTGCTGAGGTTCAGGTGGAGTCTCCTTTCCTGCAGCTGAACGAAACCAATACTCTTGAGCCTCAATACACACGCAGCCCCCTGCTTATTTCCCTTCCTTCCCTCGCTTCTGAGGGCTCGCTGGACAGTCGAAACGATCAGGGGATTTTCAGCTAGCCTTTAGCTGGAAAATCATCAGCTAGGTTCAAGTTGCAAGCGCAGGCCCCATTTCCCTACGGCATTCTTCGTCGCTCAGACAATTGCGCCGTGCTGACACCGATGGGTTCCGAGAACTCACGCCGGCGAAGGAATTTGTTGGCGCTCCGTACGCGGAGGCGGGGATAACGGGGATGGTTTCTGGATCCTGGCCTGAAGAGGTTTACCTTCGCTTTCTTCCCCGGCTCTGGAGCGGAGCAGGAAGGAAGGAGCGGCGAGCCACCGGGGACCGGCGGGGTGAGAGAATTATTTGGTGTGGTTGTTTCCTGAGGAGGCTCATCTCTTTAGCATCACCAAACCTACAGCGTCCCCACCCCCGACCCTTGCACTCCGAGCCTCCCGATACGAGGCCTTTTCCCTTCCCATCTAGATCTGTTGGCTCGGCTTTTCCTGCATCTTAACCGCCTGAGGGGAATTTCTAAATTGAGTAACTTGAGCAGTAACATGAGCATTCAGAAATTGAATTTACCCATCCAAAGCAAAGGGGCAGGCAAACAGAGAACAAGGGGGCAGGTAAAAGAGAACTAGGTGTGGATGATTTTCAGTGTTTCTCTTCAAAGCTATAAAGAGTTCTGGGTGTGGATGATTTTCAGTGTCTCTCTTTGCAACCCTAGAAATTTGGGGACTGAAGGAAAATTTCAGTGAGGAGGTTAGAACTCTTATTTGGAGGGACAGTACTCTCATCCCCCTTCCAAGTCCCCATAGCTACCTACAGCCCTGTGGAGAAGATGACTGTTTTTCTAGGAAGACCACCCCACCCCAAACTTTCCTTTGGAACAGCACAGCTGGTATCATGTATGAATGGCTGTGGATTGGCTCTGTTCCATAGCTGTTCCTCAAACCATTCCTTCTTTGGGCATTAGAGGCTGGGGCAGGAATGCCATTGTCCCTATGACTGCTGTTTCTGGTTTATAGTTTCTCAAAACAAAGGCTTTCTCTCTGAATTCCCCAAAACAGCATATGGCAAAGAGAGATGTCTATACTTTTCTTTTCTCTTTAGTTACTCACAGCTCCTCCCAGTTGCTTACCAGTAGGTGGTAAGTCTTTGTTTTGGCTTGGTTGTATTAATCCTCTTGTTCTTATTAATTTCTGCTGAAGTTCTTCTCCTTCTTCTTTTGCTTCTATCTTCTTACTCCCAGTCAATGTGGTAAAGGATAAATTGGAAATAAGCTTCAAATATGCTTAAAAAGGAGAAAAACAAAACAAAAGCAGCAGCCAGGGCACTTCTCCAAGTTGCTCACAAATGCAGCGGAGGCTCCAAAGATAGTGAAAACAGTTGCTGCAAAACATCCAAAACAATATAAAGGGAGCAGAAGGAATGCTACATAGTACTGAAGTATAACAGCCTCTGAAAAGTCAAAACAATCAGGGCAGGACCTTTTTAAGATTTTCGGATGTCTTCATTCAGACTACCTGTGTTGTAGTGGCTGAACTGGGACATAGCAGACACAGGTTCAAGTCCCCACTAAACCACTAAGCCATGAAATTTTACTGGGCAACCTTGAACCAGTCAGTCTCTTTCAGCCTGTCTTACCTCCCAGAGTTTTTGTAACAATAAAGGAGGAGAACTGTGCCTACTGCCTTGAGCTGAATGGAAGAAAGCTGGGATAAATAGAAAACAGACAAATAAATGAGCTGTATATGAGTCTGAAGGAAATCCTGGTCTGAAATGCTAGGACCTGCTACGCAGAGCACCAAATATAGAGCTAGATGGACCAAAGATTTGGTTTCAGTGTCCTTTATATTATAAGCTTAAGGGCAAGACATATGTCTGTTACAATGTTTTATGTCCTGTGGCTTCATTTTGTATACATTCTAGAAGAATATTGGTGCAGTGAACCAATCTCATATTTCTGAAAATTCTTGCTACATGGGAGGATGAGGTAAGAAAGTCAAATCTGTTACTCTACAAAACCAGAAAATCCTACCTGCTCCCAAACATTTCATTGATCTACTGCTTCATTCTTGATAATTTTAAGTTCCATTCCTTTTCTCAGGCTAAAATCATAGAATATCATGCTAACTCCTTTTGTGTTTTAACCTAACTGTTTAATGTTCTTTAGCCTTCATTCTGGGTTCACGGTTGTATAATTATGCACTGATGGGCAATAAAAAGATGATAGGAAACAGGTTGTGGAAACCTGGGGGGAAATGATACTACAGACTAATTAGTTGCTACTGCAGGGGCAGTGGATGTGCATCTCCCCAAAATGTTGGACTGCAACTCCACTCACTCATCCCTTGCCAATGGCTGCATGGGTAGGGCTGCTAGGAGTTGTAGTTCAGCAAGATCCAGAAGACCACAGATTCACTACCCTGCTGTATTGGATCCTTCCTCCCATTCAGTTCCTTGCATTCCCCCACAAAGCTAGTGGGAGGTGCTGCAGAAAAGGATAGAAAGAGGACATTACTTTGTCAGTTTTATAGAGCAGTCCAATACTTCTCAGCTCAGACATAAGTATCTGTAAATCTTCACAGGCTTCTCCCATTTATCTGACAGGTTAGGGCCCAGAGCACTGTCAGAAGATGGAATTGGTTAGAAAGCAGAACCCATGTACTGTATTGTAGCGAGGATGAAGGATTTACTGAGGCTTACCTGGGACAGAGCATGCATGCACAACTTGCAAACTCAGCTGGCTTGGCACCCTTCCCCGCCCCCAACTCACTTTGCAAGCAGTGCAGACATGCGAGCAGTCCCAAGTGAGCCTTCAGAGGCAAGAAAAACTGATGAAAGAGCAGATCCCCAACTGAATTAATGGAACCTGTCCTTCATTTGGAGGTGTTGAAAGAGTGAGTTGTCAGATAATGGGGCATCAAAAGGTGGGGGCTTCCTCTATAGGACTGGAGCCCCATTTCTATGAATTGGTGCCATCTGGCCAAACAAAAGTAAAAGCAAAGATACAGGTTTTGTTTTCTACAGATGATGGATGTGCCACATGGCTTCTTCTTCTGTTTCAGAGATCATTGTCAGCCATGGTGTCTCCGTGTGGTCTTATGATGCTGTTGGAGGAACCAGGTGAATTGTCTCTCTGTGGTTATTCAGTGAAGTGTTTGCAGAATGACAAGTATCCATTGCTTGAAGCTGTAAACTGGGTACCAGACACTGTGTACAGCTTAAAAATAACAGTGTAATGACTTAGTTGTTTGTGCAGCCAACTGGTTGGCCTAGTCTTGAATGGCCAAGATGACTAGAGGAGGATCCATTTAGCTGAGAACTCTGAGGAGGGGCAGGCCCAAGCTAGGCCTTGAACTAACCGGTCTACTTCTCTGTTTTCCAGTCCCAATGCCTTTAAAAAGCATCTCTGTAGATGTGTTGGTCCGAGGCTTTGTAGCTGATGTGGTTTCAGAGCTTCGGTACAAGAACGAGGAGAAGAACCCAGTGGAGGTTGCCTTTCTCTTCCCTCTGGATGACGAGGCTGCTGTATATGCCTTTGAGGGTGTGATCGGCGGGACACGGATTGAAGCCCAGATCCGAGAGAAGAAGCAGGTGTGTGAGTCCTGAGAAGAATTTGGGGAATAGTGTAAGCTAGTTTGTTAGATGACAGGCTGTCTTCACATTAATATCTTGTCTCAGGAAGCCTTCATATTGTGCACAGTATATGTGAATCTACGGTGGGTTGAATCCATGGGTTGTAGTTTTGGGTGTGTGTGTTAAATACTGTTTTGGGGAGAGGCTGTAGATATTCATGGTTTTTGCACTTTTGAGGGGTTCCTGTGCCCCAACTCCTGTGTATGTGAAAGGAGGATAGTCCTGATTTATTTTCTAATACAATGTGTAAATGTATTGGGAGAATATATTGCCTTTCACCCAATATGAGACCCAAGGAGGCAAACAACAAAGATTGTAACAAAATATGGCTAAGAAACAGAATAATAAAAAAAAGTTTTAAGTTATCCTTTTAAAAACAGCTTTAGAATATTTAAAATAGTTTAAAGGCAGTTAAAGCATAACAATGATGTTGTAAACATACAGGAGCCCCCATTAGGAGACCCATCTGCAGTAACCACTTAATAGCCAAAAGCCTTTCTAATTAAAAAGATCTTTCTCTGCTGGTGGATGGAGAGTGGTGGGAGCAGCCTAGATTCAAATGGGAAGAAATTCCACAATTGGGGGCAGCCCCAAAAAAGGCCCTGTCGCATTTACTTGGAGGGTGTCCTGTGTTTTATCAGCCATGATTGTGCATTTACAGAACAGCCAACATCTTAAGATGTGATCTCTGTAGGCTTTCTAGCATTAAAGTATAATTTTAATTGGGTATTAAGTCAATTTACTTTCCCCAGGCCATCTGACTTCGGTGTGGGTCTGGCTGCCCCACTGGTGCTTTGATCTCTTCAAGAATTAAAGAAAACTACAAGGGGTCAAACAGGATCTAGATTGGCCCTTTCGTGTGTCTTTGAAGTGATGACTGGGTAGAGCAAGTCTAGATTTAAATAAATCTCTTCCAGGTTTATTTGGCCTTATTCGTTCTGCAGCCATAAAAATACCAGAACTTGTGATTAGCTTTTACAAACAAGCTCTATGTACATGGAGTGCCATCAGTGGTCAAAAACTAATCAGTCAAAAGCTACAGGTCTTTTTAAGGTTCGGAGAAATCCTCGCTTATTACAACATCTGACTGTATCACTGACCTCTTCACATGTCATGCTTTCTCTCTCTGTCTCTTGTCTACTGCATCTCAGGCAGAGCAGGAGTATGACGATGCCTTGAGTGAAGGCCATGAGGCTTTTGTGCTTGGAAGAAATGAAAACAGCATTGACATTTTCAATTGCATCCTGGGGAACCTACCGCCTGATGGGGAGGCCACACTGAAGCTGTGCTATGTCCAGGCGTTAGCTCCAGAGCCTGATGGAGCCGTCCGCTTTGTCCTGCCTGCTGTTCTGAACCCCCGCTATGTGCCACAAGGTAAAATAATGTATCCCCTAATTTGGAAGTTAGGCCCCAAATAAAAACCTCAAGCAATACAGATGTTCTGCCTCCTGGCCCTTACTCTTCTCCCTGCTTTGAGGCCACTCAAAATTGGTCTGAGCAGAGACGCATCTCAGATTGTTCCCACCCACACCTCATGTCCTTATGTCTGGATCCTGCCTGTAGCCACTTGTCAGACTTTCTAGAGACAGAGACAAACATAACAGACCCAGAGTAGGCAAGAATCTTCGAGCTTGGTTTGATCTGTACGCCTTGGTCTCCCAAATATTTAGGATTTGAGGTCCTAGAAACTCCACCCCCCATGGCCAGTAGTAAAAGATTATGGGAACAGTATTCCAAAATATACAGATGGCTAAATGCTCCCCACCTCCAACATACAGACATCCATTAAGGTTTGATTTGCACATGTGGCAGAATGAGGTGCTAGGATGGAGCATACCACTTTAGACAGCAGGTGGAGGTCTGCACACTTTGAATGTTCTTTGGCCTCAAAAATTCTCTAAATAAAATTGTGAAAACTTGAGAAATAGATAAGCTGTCCTGAATCTCCCTCTCTCTCTCTCTCTCTCTCACTCACTCACCAGTTTTTGGTGTGTGTGTGTGTCTGTGTGTGTTTTGATAACCATATTCAAAATTACATCCCTCACTCTCCCAAGTGCTGCCTGAAGTAATTCAATCCACTATCAGAATTCTAAAGCTCTTGTTCTGATACCTGTGTGTAGAGCATGCCATTGTTGTTGTGTGCCTTCTAGTCATTTCTGACATATGGCGACCCTAAGGTGAGCCTCTAACAAGGTTTTCTGGGACTGAGAGCATATTATATACCCAAGGTCACCTGGTGGGTTTCCATGACTGAGTGGGAATCGAAGCCTGGTCTCCAAGGCTGCAGTCCAATGCTCAAACCACTATACTATGCTAGCTCCCACTTATTTACTACACCCTCTTCCAGTGTATGTTCTTGCCTGCTGGTTTTTCTACCTCACAGAGTTCTATTCCTTATCCTTCTTCTGATTCTAGAACTGTGTATCACATAGTGTATACTTTGCAGTATAGCATATAGTGATGCTGTTATTTCAGTTTGATATTTTCAACAAGAACTTCCCAACATTCACAAACACAGTAGAAAGAACATGAGATTTACAATAATTTGAACGTGGGACAATGCAAAACTGCCAACTTCACCATCCAGGCAGAGGGTGTAAAGTGGAAAACTCTTTAAAGTTTGGCTTTGAATCCCTCTGTATTCAGCTGTTTTTGTCATCCGGAGTTAAGTTTCCCCACCCACCCCAGAGGCTCTTCATCTTTTAAAAGCTACATAGCAGGCTGGTCCTCTCTCTGCTGAGAACAGCATTTGAATTTGACCAGCACGAATGAGTTGTGTATAATTTGAAAACAGGTTTGAGAGCCAGAAATATGGATTTTGATATGATCCTCAGATATGTTGGGGGTCATCCCATGGAGAGGAGAAAGCAACAACACCACGTCGGGGAGGACCACCCACACCTGGCTGCCACCACTGCCATTTTTCCACTGAGGCATTCAAAAAGGCCTCTTGCCACTCTGCTCAGAGGGGAGAATGGTTCCTTTTTTTGATAAAAGTATGACTTGTTATTTTAAAAAAAGGAACCATCCTCTTCTCTGAGTAAGTGGTGAAAGGTGAGAGCTTAGTCCATCCCAGGAGAACCGAAAAGAAGCACCAACCTCTCTACGGTCTAGATGATCCTTTGAGACTGAAAGCAGTGCCACAGCAGAGAAAATAGGGGCAATCAATGTTTCTTTTAGATTCTCCAAAGACGGAAGAAGCTCTTCCTTTTTGCCACTCTGCTCAGAGAAGGGAATGGTTCCTTTTTTGATAAAAGTTAAGGTACGGTGTTTATACTGACCTGTGGCTAAAGCAACCAAGGTTTTTTGGGTCAATTTTTTGACTAAAATTTTTAGACTCTACATAAGTATATACAGCAGTTTATTTCTGGCAAGAATTTAGTCAGTATCTGCAAATTTCTTCAAAAATGAGGTGGCAATTTAAAATATTTGGATGCAAAAAAGATGAAACTGGCAGATTTCTCCATCCTGGTTGTTTTCCCCTGAAACACGTTGTCCACTGATTCGTGTTGTCAGTGCATTTCATGTGTCTCTCTCCTCAGGATCAGAAGGGAACACTATCACCACAAGTGTACTACAAGTGCCCCAGGGACAGCTTCCGTGCACGCTTACTCTGAGTGCCACAGTGCATGGCACCTGCGGCATCAACCGTATAGAATCAAAATGCACCCTTGAGCCACTGCATTACATAGCAGAGGACCGGACCAGTGCCCAGGTGAGGCTATGGATGAACTACATTGCTGACAGTTTTGGAAAACTGGTGTGTCTTTTTTTCCATTACCCAAAACAAAATCCATAAACATCCCAACCAAAATCAGGGCAGTTTGTGGTGAAACATATAAGCCAAGACAGACATGTTGTTGTTCGCATTCTTGGGCTTTGTGGGACTTATCCCAAGGCAAATAGTCAATGCGTGGGCGCAAAAATGATGACCTGGATTGGAACCATGGCACATAAAAGGGGAGACTTCATTGCTTTGTGTTAACCCTAACTGGTATCAGCAGGTCTACCTTTAGCATCTGAAGAAAAGCTCATGTTGCAAATAGCCAAAATGGTAAGGGGCTGGAAATTCTGGGGTGGGGGGCTAATGTTAAATCTCCTCATGATCCTCCTCATCTTCTGCCTCCCATTATGGTTCTGATCCTCATCACATTCTCCTTTCCATTAACTAGCTATTTCAGTCTGACAATTCAGCTGTGCATAGAGAGAGAACAGCAGGACAATGCTAGGACTAGTTTGGATGCAAATCAGGAGTGGAGAACTTTCAGCCACCATGGTCAGTGGTCAAGGTTTGTGGAGGTTCTCCTCCAAAACATCAGAACAGCCAAAGTTTCCCCACCCCAGCTCAAAATCAAACCCTTACCATTTTGCAGGAGAATGGGTCATTATCCTCTATAATGGACAGACATTACAAATAATGTCACACTGACTCCTTATCTGTGAATCATAAGGTGGTAGATAGCTTTTGCAGGCAGGAAGAGGCCAACTGAAAGGAGCATAACTTGGTGGCTTTTACATAGCCCTTTTTGCTGGACTGTCACAAGGCTGCAAGACTAGTTCAGCAGGCATAGCCCTGATCTGTTTAGAAGAGAAAGCACAAGCCCGCTTCCCCATAAGGTCACATGCTGATATCACAAGGTAGGCTGGATTCACGGAGTTTATTCCAGTTTACAGTGCTGTTAGTCATCTGTATGTATAAGCAAAGTGCACTGTAGAGTAAATGACTGAAAGAGCTAACAAAAACGGTGTGAGAGGCTCCGTGTTGGCTTGAATCCAGAGTGAAATCCTGCAGGTTGAGATTGCAGTCTACCTCAAACTCAGGTTCCTGACTGTAGAACAGGGATGGGCAACCTCCTGGGGTCTGGGATCCATTAGTCCCGTTCCTCAGGACCCTCTTGGAACTGCACCAGCCCCTCAAAATGAAACCAGAAATGACTGGAAGGCAGTGTCCTGTTTTGACCAAAACTGGGCTTGCAGTTAAAATAGGGTGACTGTTCAGGACAAGAAATTATTGTCAGGAAAATATATGGAGAAACAGAATGGCTTCTAACTGGCAAGGGGTCAGGCAAGGCTGCATTTTATCTATTTATCTGTCTATTTAAGCTGTATGCTGAACGTATCATACATAAAGCAGGATTAGACTTGGTGGAAGGCGGCATGAAAATTCAAGGAAGGAATATCTAAGATTTGAGATATGCAGATGACACTATACTACTAGCAGAAAATAGCAAAGAACCGGATGACTTACCGAAGAAAGTCAAGGAAGAAAGTCCAAAGACTGCAGGGTGGTGTCATTTTTTTTTAAAAAAAAATCCTTTTATTACAAGTCACATGCTTAGTATACGTTAATATATACTATATTACAATGTTATTACAAGGCAAAACATTTTTAACAACTATTGCTTTTTCAACCTATCCAAACCCCCCACCCCCAAATGGCTGACAGATGATCTAGATCTCATTTGTATCAAAAAGCTTTTTCAGAGATATGGACTATAACTTTAATTAATCATTTTCATACCCCAATTTTTCTTTTACTTTCTCAATCACAATGTTCCAGTTATCACTCCATGATTCTTTACTATATTGTCCACTATACTTTAACCTTCTTTCTCTGATAAAGTCAAATAGTATAGCTACTTTTATAGATTTTAACAAATAAAACTCGTTCCACTTTGATTTCTTTTTCCACCCTAAAGCCATAACGGCATGAGCAGCTTTTAAAATTTGTTTGTTACATAATGTTTCATTCCTATTTAAACCTATTATCCCTATGTTGAGGGTTAAACAATTTTCTTTACGTAATTGAACCTCTCTCGCTATTATTATATTTGTTTCTTAACTTCTTTCCAAAATTCCTGAGTAAATGGACACTCCCACCACACAAATATATAAATATCTTTAGCTACACATCGATGCCAACATTTTTCTGAAAAATTGCCATTTATATATGTCATTTGATGAGGTGTTCTGTACCACCTACTGATCGTTTTCATTTGTTATTCTTTTACATTTGTGTTTTTCTTTTTAGCAATTTCTTCTAACCAAATTTTAATATCTTTTCTATCTACCAATATAACTTTTTCCCAGAAAGCTCAAAGACAGTTGAACATTAAGGAAAACAAAATAATGACCACAGATTATTGACATAATTTCAAAGCAGATGATGAAGAAATTGAAATATTTAAAGGTTTTCCATACTTTGACTCAGTCATTGAATCGGAATGGAGATTGCAGTGAAGAAATCAGAAGACTTGGAAGAGCCCCTATGAAAGTGCTAGACAAGGTCCTCAAGTGTAAAGATGTATCATGAAGTTAGGATTGTCCATGACATCATATTTCCAATTTCTGGCAGCAAGCAGTGTTGATCCCTTTGAGTTACAGGAATCTTCTGTAGCTTAAATTGTTATCATCCCCTGGAAGTTCAGCTTGGCACATGTTTGGGGGAAAAAGCATTGCAGTCTGCTGCAATTTTTCCAAATGATGTGCAACAGGGGAAAACAGATGAAGGAAAGCTCATATGAAGTTCAGTTTGCAACATATTTTGTTTATCTTCCTCTTCCCAAAGGTCTCCTTGGCTGAAGGGCACAAATTTGATCGAGATGTGGAGCTCCTGATTTATTACGAGGATGTTCACAAGCCCAGTGTGCTCCTGGAAACTGGGAAGCCTGGGATTGCCCCTGGTGAGCAAAGGCAATGGCGAGGGTGGGATCCACAATGCAAAGGGTGGCTAGTAAAGTCAAAAGGCACCACACTGGCTTAAAAATCCTTGTTTTGACTTCCCCACTTTCTTCAAAACACAGGTTCACTGATGGGAGACCCAGCACTTTTGCTTACCTTGTACCTCAATTTCACAGACACTAAGTCAAGTCAGAAAGTTAATGGAGAATTCATCTTCCTTCTGGATCGTTCTGGCAGCATGAACTGCAACACTGATCACAATAATGACTCACCATCGCGCATTCAGAGTGCCAAGGTGCCCTGTGGTTGAATGAGGGGGATGATAGGACTTCTGGGAGATGGAGGGGGGTATTGTGGGCTGTTGCATTCATTGACTGCGTATATAGGAGAGGAGATACAGTATTCCACTATTTGTATGGCTTCTTTATGGTACTGTATTTCCAGAATAATACATGACAGCTGGTGGCACTGATTCAGGTGGGGGCTGAATGGAGCAGTGAATCTCCTTTGGGATCTCCTCCAGACTTTAAGGGGGCTATCCAAGGTGCTGAATTGTGTCTCTCCAAAACAAATTCATCACCTTGGATAGTTCCTTGAAACTTCAAAGTAAAGCCCAGAGAAGATGCATTGCCCCACTGACATGGAAACTACCAAATGTCACTGAACCTCAGAGGTGTTTGTGATTAATGCTTGTGCACCCATGTTATCCTAACAGGTAGCCTGGGAAGTAGTGACTGAATGAGAGCAAGTGACACTTTTGGCTGAATGAGGATTTCAGCCTTGATTTTCCAAGCCCAAACCCTTTAACCATCAGAACGCACAAGTACAAGAACAACACTATGAATGATTGGAGGTGGCTGGGTTGCTGGGAGAAAGAAGAGCTTGTAATGTTGAAACACATCCTAAATGGTGGGGTGGGATATTCAGGGTGACTCCAGCTATTTCCTTTATTCTGTTCTATTCTATTCTATTTTTTCCCCTTTCTGCATTCCAGGAGACCCTCATCCTCCTTCTGAAGAGCCTGCCTTTGGGATGTTACTTCAACATTTATTGTTTTGGATCCTGCTATGAGTCATTCTTCCCATAAGTATTAAAACATTTAATATAGTCAGACCTTCTGCTTCAAGGGTGGGAAACTTTTGACCCTCAGAGTTTTTGGAACTGCCAGAATTCCCAGCCAGCATGTCCACTTACAAGGTATTGTGGGCATTGCAGCACAAAACATCCAGAGAACCCAAAGTTCTCCCAGTCTGCTTTACTTCCTGATTTCTCCCAACTCCCACAGGTTTCTGTGCTGTCCTTCTTTGATTTTGATAAAGAGCAAAGGTAGGTACTGTTGAACCATGTGGAGAACAAAATGCTTGTTTGGTTTTGCAAAGGGAATTTAAGCAAAGCCAACATATTTAATCAAGGAGAAAGAAGAGAAGCCATACTGAAGGACGCTTGTGTAAGTCTGCTCCATTTCCTTGAAATCTTGTCTTTGGTTCTACTTTCTTCTGTAGAGCACTTACAGAAGCACAGCATCCGTATCAGTGATCTTGGCTGCTGTGTCCAGTTTGTGTTTTCCTGTTCCCAGGACTGTTTTGTTTTTTGCTGTGCTGCTTATTTTCATTTCTATGAAATTCTTGTGTTTGTATGATTTTATAGTCCAGATGCCAAAACCGTTTGACCACCCTTCATTAGGGCATTCCTTCCTGCCCTGCCAAATGTGTTGTATTGGCCCTGCTATCCCAGATCTTCCTCTTCGTTGTTCACGCATCCTAAGTTCTGTATTTTCCCTTCTTCTGCCTGATGTCAGACTGGCCAGACATAGATGAGAAAGAGTGGCTATTGGCCACTGCAATCTGAGCAGATGGATCCCTGGTATTTGATATGCGGGGCCTGATTTTTCCATACATACCAAATGCTTGAGAGTCAGTCAGGTGGCATCGCAGCTCATGCCTGCTCTCAAATAGGAAATTTGGAGTGTCCTCTATCAGCATGATACAGGAAATAACTTTATGATCCCATGTATGGGATGTCCCATACAAAATAGGATTCTTGCAAACCCTATGTGTGAGTCTTGAGTTTTAGTAAATGGGGTGAGTGATCCCAATGAGTCAGGCTGAAACATTTTCAGGAACCTGTAAAGAACACTTGACTGAATTTGGGAAGATGCCCCCTCTAGCTTTGACTCTGTCATCTCTTCTGCAGGCAGAGTGTAGAATACACCCAGAAGACCATGTCAGAGTCCCTGAAATATGTCAAGAAGCTGAAGGCTGATTTAGGGGGAACAAAGATTCTGCAGCCTTTGAAGGCCATTTATAGCCAGCCATGCCATGAAGGATGTCTTCGGCAGGTACTGAGTGTCTGTGGAGCAGGGGAACATTCCTTTTTGTAGAGGAGCAAGTTTTGTGGTGAAGTCAAAAGCCTTCCAGAAGATCAGCTAAATACAAATGGCCAGGGTGTCAATCACTTAGGAAACATAGTGGAACACACACTTTCGTTTAGAAGTGATCAGAAATCTCTGACTGTAGCCATGAACAAATAAGCAAGCATGTCCATAATTTAATAAGACACTTTATTAATTTACTAGTTATGTTTCCTTAATAACTGATTAATTAATTAGTTAGTTGCATTTAGTTATTTTCATCTGGTATGCTCAAGGTATGATCTCTGCTCTCATGATTTCTCTCATTGCAACCACCCCACAAGGTTGCTCAAGCTGTAAAGGTCGGAGAGACTTACTGAAGATCACCAAATAAATCTTCCTGACATGAGTGTGGACTTGAACCTTTATCTCTCAAGTTCAGTCTAGCATTCTAACCACTACCCCATACTGTCTCTGAGTAGTAGAATCTCAGATAGGGACTTCTTGGGGGAGGGAGGTACAAGGATATTAAGTATATTTTGGATTTTCTTTACAATTCCTCTTTAGAGTTGCTCTTCACATTAAAAACACTTGTATGGCATATAGATGGCCCTACACATGTGTGGAGTTTGCTTTCATGGATTTGATTATTTGCAGGTTTCTTCAACGCTTGCTACCCCACCCCACCCCACCCCCCCACACACACCTTCTTTTCCAGGGGAATTTTCCCCCTTCATGGCTCAGGCCATGCAGCCCATTAAAAATCCACCTCTGGTCCTCCTCCTCCTCTACCAGCCACTAAAGACAGCTCACAACCTTATTTCTCAGTACCACAAACCCTCTCCTGATGCCTCGCCACATCCAAGGAAGGAGATAGACAAGAAAGAGAGGAAGTATAGGGACACTGTGCCGACCCACCGACCCCTTCACTGTTTTTTCCCTGACCTGGTTTGGACCCTGAGTGCCCAGTCTCCCTACCGTGCTTCAGCTCCCTTCCCACAAAAAAACCCACACATTTTGATATTTGTAATTTTTCCACTTTTGCAAGGGTCCTGCACCCTAATCCTAGCAAATGTGAAGGGCTGACTACACTGTCCTGTGACTGGCATCACTTGCTGACCTGGGCATAGAGAAGTTCTGTGGAGTTGTACCTTGCCTTTTTCCTGTTCTTCTTCTTTGTTATTGAGCCCTCTCATGATTAGAATAGCCTTTACCTCACCCCTACTTTCTCTCCCTCCCATTCTCTCTTCCCCTAGCTTTTTGTGTTCACTGATGGTGAGGTTAAAAATACAAAAGAAGTCATTGCCGAAGTTAAACGTCACAGCAGCTCCCACAGGTAAGGCTAAAAGGCAGAAGATAAAATGCCTCCCAGTCTCCATTCGTGGCTCATTGGCATCTTTGGCCTGCTTTCCTCTCCTTGCTCCCCAACAGATGCTTCTCGCTTGGGACTGGTGAAGGGGCCTCAACCGCCCTCATCAAAGGTGTGGCTCGAGCAGCTGGTGGCAGTGCAGAGTTCATCACAGGAAAGGAGCGCATGCAAGCCAAGGTGAGCACAGAAGAGCTCTGTCTTCCTCTTTCTGTTCAGATGTTCATCTCCACTTGTCTTGCCTGAGCTGTCAGCAACTTGCTATATTGCTGTTCACTTTTGCAAAATGCAGCTGCATTTTGGTGTCCTCTCCATAAAAAACATTTGGTGAGCATGAATAAAACTTGAATAAAGACTATCCCAGTGGATCATACCTTAAGATGCTGGACATTGGAGCAATTGAGTCTTGGACTGGTATTTTAGCACGGTCCTGTCCTCTCCTTCCATTGTTTACCTGGATGTCTGTTTCATACTGAGTCAGTAGGACTGCTGTAATTGAAACAAGCATCTAATTGGAACAAGAATCCTAGGATTTAGGCCGAAGATTTCTGCAAGGGCCATGAATCTGTTTGCACAATTTAAACAAGTGTGCCAGCTGCACGCATTCCTGGACTTGTCTGATATGGGCACAGTTCCTTAGTTGGATTACTGTAACATGCTTTATATTAGTCTGCTTTCAAAGAGGTTGTTTTTGTTTTTGTTTTTTGGAAAATGTTTAGATTCCAATAGGCCCTCCACTTTTGCAGGTTCAGCACTCACATTTTGATGATTCATGGGTTATTCACTATTAACATAAAATATAGAATGAGTTGGCAGTTGATTGTATTTCACATAAGCGATGTGTATTAATTAGCTAATCGGGTAAGTTTATGCTTATAGGTCCCACTCCCAGAGAAAGGTGGCATACAAGTAAAATGAATTTAAATAAACAAATATGAAAATAAAGAATAGACAGCAAGTATTAACCTTCATTAAAAATTAAGAATTCAGTCATTTTTACTGTTTGATTATTATTCGCTGCTTGCAACAAGGACAGGAACTAATTTTTAGTTATTTGTAGTTTTGTTGTTGTTTTGTAGTTTAGTTTAATGTTTGTCATTTTGTTTTCTCTTTTGATAGTGTATTGTTGTGTAGTTTTTTGTGCATTGTTGTGTAGTGTTTTAGTGTTGTTCTACTCTTTCTTGGTTTTTATCTAATAAAAAATAATAATAAAAAGAAAAGGAAAGGAAACGTATGGAAGAGCCAGCATGGTGTAGTGGTTTGAGCATTGAACTATGATCTTGGAGACCAGGACTCAATTTCCACTTGGCACTGGAAATCCCCCAAGTGACCTTGGGCCCATCACACACACTCAACCCCAGAAAACCTCATGATAGGTTAACCTTAAGGTCGCCATAAGTCAGAAATTACTTGAAGGCAAACAACAACAAATGAAAGGGCTCTCTGTGGCTGTTCTCAGACTCTGGAACTCTCTTCCAGTAGAAGCTTGACTGGTCTTCTCTCTGTTTTCCTTCTGCTGTCAGCGAAAGACCTAAATATTCATGCAAGATATTTGTGGAAAAGGTTTTAATAAAAGAGGAAGGTGTCATACCTCCACAAGAAGAATTACAATTCTGGAAGGTGGAGTAAGTTGAAACAGAATTGGCTCTGGGGAGTGGGTTTACTTTTAGGAATAGTTTGATATGTTTAGAAACAAGATCATATTTCGTAATAGTAATAAATTAAATATAATTGAAAAGTGTAGAGTTAAGAATCAAATTATTATAATAATAATGAGTATAATGAGAATGAGATCTAGATATAGCTAACAAAAGTATATAAGCAGTATGATATATAATATATTGAATAAGTATATGATTGTAATGGAATTGGAGAGAAATAACAATGTAAGCTTGTTTTTGTTGAAATTTCTTTTTTTTTCTTCACTGTTATGTGTATCATGTGGTATTTTCCTTTTTTTTTGTTCTGTTTTCTTTTCTTGATAACCAATAAAAAAAGATTTTAAAAAAAGCAAAGGACTTAAATGTTCAAGCAGCATTTTGACAACTAAGTAGCTGCTGAGGAGAAGGCTTTTAATGGACAGGTGCTTTACATTGTTTTTTTGTTTCATTTTGTTTTAATTGATGTACTGTTAAAACTTTTTAAAAATCCTAGTATAACTTAACTGTATATTAATGTTGTAACTTGTTATTGTGTGCCTTCAATTCTTTTCTGGTTTATGGAGATTCCAAGGTGAACCCATCATGGGATTTTCTGGGGAAGGATTTATTCAGAGAGGGTTTGCCATTCACTGCTTTCCTCTCAGACTGAGAATGTATGTCTTGCTCAGCGTCACCTGGTGG
Source organism: Cyclura pinguis (assembly GCA_030412105.1). Classification (NCBI taxonomy): domain Eukaryota; kingdom Metazoa; phylum Chordata; class Lepidosauria; order Squamata; family Iguanidae; genus Cyclura; species Cyclura pinguis. Next base: position 20,683,156 of record CM059604.1, read on the forward strand.
ATTTCCATGGCCAAATAGGGATTTGAACCCTGGCTTTATAGTATCTAGCCCAAGCACTCAAACCACTTCACAACACTGGGTGTCAGCATTGTAACTGACTCTGTTTGTATTCAATACCACTTTTAATCATCTTATGAGCCCTTGGGGTCCCAGTTGTAGTAGGCAGGATATAATATCAGATTGATAATAGGGTATATGAGATAAGATAATAGGTCAGCTTTTTCAGCCACTTTTCTGGCTTCTTTGTATCCAGTGTCCAGACAGTTTGAAGCAAAACCTCACATTCATAAGATCTAGAGACTGAGAGGATTTGTGGCAGGGGTTGGATTTTATTTCATTTTCTTAATGTGAAACCTGAGCTGCTAATTTTGCAGTAAAGCACTGACACTTTCCTACTCCATTATAAGATGGCTGTCTTCTTGCAGGCACTACAGTCTTTGAAGAAAGCCCTGCAACCCCCCGTGACAAAGATTTCTCTCAAATGGGACTTGCCTCCTGGTCTCGAGGCTGTGCTCGTGGGATCTGGCCCTCAGGTCATTTTCCAGGGGCAGCGGTGCCTCATCTATGCCCAGATTCGTGGGCAGCATCAGGCAAGTAGCCTCCGTTAAGGTCCTAATCAGTAAAGGATCCCTGTCTCATATCCTAAATAACAAATCAGACAAGCCTTTGCTAACAGAGTTCTAGCATAGCAATCTTTGGAGATTTATAATCCCAGCATGCATTTGTCTAAGGGGAAGCTGGCACCACCCCCATCACCTTGCTGTGACATTTTCTGTTCCTCTGCAGTCTTCTCCCTCCACAGAAGGAACGGCTGTTCTTCATTACACCTTCCAGGAGCAGACTTTCATGGAGTTGGCAAAATTCTCACTCCATGCTGAGGATGAGGACAGGTAGGACCATCTCTGTATGCCCTCACTGAGTTTGTCAAAGATGAAATATTTACAAAGAGAACTGGAGACTTTGCATTGATTTCTAGCAAGATGGAGAAGCTAGGGATCCTGGTTCCAATGTGAAGTCCCTTAACTCCATGTCTAGGACGCAGATTATAGAAATCTGACAGTTCTTGGTTGTGTTCACTCTGTGTAAGTGGTTGAGAAATGAACAAAGCTTAAATGGGTACACCAGGTTTTGTGGGACTCTGAAGAACCTGTCTTACAGAGCACTTTTATTAATAAGATCTGGTGGGTTTATCTGACAAATGCAATTTCCCACTGGTGCCAGCCCTACCATTAGGGAGAGGAGGAAGGAGGAAAGTGCAGCCCGTGGGCTACATGCACCTTTTCAAACCCTGAGGCCCCCACCATTCCTCCCCAAACCCACTAAATTGGGATTGAAAACTGGAGATAGCTCATATACCTGCAATTATGGTATAGAGGAGGGAATTTCAAAAGGTATTGCTTGTTCCACAACCAGGTAGCAAACGACATAGTTCAGACATGTGGAACAGTGGGCATACCTCTCACTTTCTCTGTTTCCAGGCTCCCTGTTCATCGGCTGGCAGCTCACACCCTGTTGCAGGAACTGGAGGGGGCTGGGGAGATGGAAGAGGAATTAAAACGCCTGGCACTCGAGACAAGCCTGAACTCTGGGGTGGTGTGTTCACAGACAGCCTATGTTGGTGTCAGCACAGAGCTGGGCAAACCAATTCAAGGGCCTCTTATCCGTCGAGATTTATCAACCGCATGGCATGGTGAATGGAAGGAAATTTTTGTTGGGTGCACTGATCAGTGAGGGGCAATGAAACTGAAAGACTATTTTATTTGCCTGCAGCCATCTAAGAGAGCTTTTCCAGATGATAAAAAGTGTGTTTCTCAGGACATTAGGTAGATCGTTTTCAGCCTTCAGAAGCCCACTGCAGTTTAATTATTCACCATTATGCACCCAGTCCAGCTTAGACTCCATATTACACCAATGTGGACTGTTCCTTTAGTACAGGAGTACACACCTCTGGGGAGTTCCCAACATCCACCAGAAAATTAAGCATAAAAGTAGCAATCATCTCTCAAACCCTTGAAGGCCATTTAAAGGCTATTTCATCCCTCCAGGTGAAACAAATGGTGCAGGCACAGGAGTAGCCTTTAATATTTCAGGAGCACCTTTGCCAAAGTCAAGATGTATGACTGACTGTTTTTATGCTGATTTTTTTTTCCAGCATGAGGATTTCAGAATTTTTAAAAATGGGTGGGTGCAGCTTCCTGATATCTGAGTAAGGATTGAAAGAGTGCTCAGATCTGACAGAGTTATCCACACCTGTTTTAGTACCAACGTCATCTTACAGTTGCATAAGTGAGCACCATTTGTTGCAGTTCCTGGACACTTGAAGGAGTACTTCTTATGACTTAAGACTTTGGAATATATCGAATATTTAGACTCATATATAGAATATATATAAAACCATAAAATCATACAGTTGGAAGAGGCCACAGGGGCCATCAAATCCAACTCCCTGCTGTGCAGGAACACACATCAAAGCACTCCCAACAGATGGCCATCCAGCCTCTGCTTAGAAACCTCCAAAGGAGTAGACTCTACCACACTCCGACGCAGCATATTCCACTGCTGAACAGCTCTGACCACCAGGAAGTTCTTCCTGAGGTTTAAATGGAATCTCTTTTCCTGTAGTTTCAATCCATTACTCCTTGTCCTAGTTTCTGAAGCAGTGGAAAACAAGCCCCTTCCCTCTTCGATATGACATCCTTTCATAGCTATCATGTCCTCTCTTAACCTTCTCTTCTGCAGACTAAACATACCCAGCTCCCTAAGCCACTTCTCATAGGCCATGGCTTCCAGACCCTCCACCATTTTGGTCACCCTCCTCCGGACACATTCCAGCTTGTCAATATCCTTCTTGAGATGAGGTGCCCAGAGCTGGACACAATATTCAGATGAGGTCTAACCAAAACAGAATAGAGTGGTACTATTACTTTCCTCGATCTAGACACCATACTCCTACTGATGCAACCAAGAATTGCCTTGGCTTTTTTGACTGCTGCATCACACTCCTGACTCACATTCAGCTTTGTGGTCTACTAAGACTCCTAGATTTCTTTCACATGTACTGTTGTCCAGCAGGTGTCTCCCATCCTATATTTGGGCATTTCATTTTTTGCATCTTGAGCTTTGGTGGATAGGGAAAAGCTGGATCTAGAAGTGATTATCTTCTCCTTGAAAAAATAGAAGGCCCTAATGGCTTTGGAAGAACAGCAATGAAGGCATCTCTGGAGGACTTTTTGTTGGACCTTATTGATTTGTCCAGCAATATGATGCACGTTTCTTCCCTTCCCAAATTTCTTTCTCTAGAAAGTGACTGCTGTTCCTTCATGGAGGTCCAATCTTGAGTTTTCTGAACCTGAGTCCTGGTTGACTTGAAAGCCTGTGCTGAGGAGTCATGATCTTCTGAAGCTTCTTTTTCCACCCAATGTGCCTACCTCGCAGTTGCTGTTAGAGGAAACAGGCTCATTCCACATCAGTTGCTAAGTTCTAGACTCGTACTTCTAAAACTATTTGATGTGACAGACCAACTGTGTTTGTTTGTTTGTTTGGTTGGTTGGTTGGTTGGTTGGTTTTTTTATCAGTGTGCCACAAACCATACTTTTTGTGCTACTGGCTACAACTGTTTGTTTCTCTCCTGAAAATTCAATGCAGACTCAGTATGCCACGAACCACACTTTTTGTGTTACTGGCTACAACTATTCCTTTCTCTCCCCAAAATTCAGTGCAGACTGGCATCTGATGGGTTGGGGAGCAGTTGTAGTCGACTGACCATGATTTGTATTAGCACTGGTCTAGATCACCCTCAGTTCCATGGGGGGGTGGCAGAATAGGGTCAACATAGCCTGAATGTACTAACCTCGTTTGATTTTGAAAACTAAGCTGGGTTGAAGATGGCTAATGCTTCCCAAGGATTAGGATGTCCAGGTAGAGCTAGGAAAAAGTCCTACCTGGTATTCTAGATAACTTCGGACAGTCAGTGTTGACAGTACTGACCTAGATGCACCAGTGATCTTATTTGATATACAGGCTTCCCTCACTTACCTGAGAAATTAAGGAGCACTGTCAGAAAATGGAATTGGTTGAAAAGCAGAACCCATGTACTGTACTGTAGGGAGCATGAAATACCTATAGAGGCTCACTGGGGACCCCTGTGCACACATCGCTTGTACAGTCTTTCAGCTGGCTTAGCTCCTTTTTTTCCCCCTCACTCAGCTCGCTTTGCAACCCCTGTCAAATTAAAGGAACTGAAGCATCAAAAGAGCAAGTTGCCAGAAAATGGGGTGTTGATAAGCAGCGCTTCCTGTACAGAAGATTTCTATGTCCCTATTATTTTTTAAAAAAAAAAGAAAAAGAAAAGAAATGTGTTTCTGTGCTAAGGACCACAATCACAGGAGCTTTTTTTGTTTGTTTGTTTGTTTCCTCCAAGGTTTTTTTAGAGAACCTATGTTGGCTTTAAGGGAGTACTCTGTAGCATCACCAGCAATCTGTTCAACACTCCCACCACAAGCAGACTGTAAAAGGGCACAGGCAATGAGCACACATCAACAAATGGCGGTAGGACAGAAGTTCAAGAGGATACTGTCTAGCCCTGCATCATTTTTTCAGAGAAACACCAGTCAGCCACTCCACAATGGTAACTAAATGAATGCATTCATTGCACCTTGCTTTCACCTTCTGGAGGTGAAAGCCAGACTCTGAACATACGTGCCTGGCAATGATCACCACAGATCATTGTTATGGTAGTTGTACAGCTGTTGATCATGGTCTGATCAAGGTGAGTTGCAACAGCTGTACAACTACCATAACAATGACACAGAAAAACAAATAGATCCCTAAATGCATATTTGGGTTAAAAATGAGTCCTAGATCTGAAAAGGCTGAAGTCCAGTTTGTATATTTTAGGTGGACCAGTAGAAAAAGAATCACCACTCTTGAAGCTGGTCTCCCTGCAGAATGCCGATGGCACCTGGCGTCTCAGTTCTGGCCTGGCTAACGCTCTAGGCCAGGCTAAGGCCACCTTGAGCAAGACACCTCCTCAAGTGAGCTTGTGACGGGCTTGGGCTGTCTAAAGTGGGAAGAAGAGGGCCTAGCTCATCTGGCTAAGTGCCTGTGGTTTGAAATGGCTGTCATGACCATTAAAATTTGAGGACTGTGGATAATAATCAAGGACAGTTGTGACCGGCACATGACTCAATTCATACATAGAGCTGTATCCTATTGGTAGACACAACCAGAAAAGACCCATTGAATTCACTGCTGAAAGGCTTTTAAAATATATTATCAGTCAGTTTTCAAAGAATTTTAAAGATATTTTTAGTGCATGTCATTTTGGGATCATGAGTGGGCACAAAAGTGATTAACAAATATTTCTAACTAGCGTATTCACCTGGCGTTGCCCAGGGTTTTTATTTTCCTCTTAAGAACGCGCCAAACTGTCTTCTCCATTTCCTGCAACTTTGCTCCATATTTCCCAATGTAATCCATATTCAGAGTTATTTACATACACAGTTTAGATTCCTGAGGGGGTATACTGTCCTTCCCCTTGCTCCTAGGTCTCATGACCATAGCAACCAGCCTATTTCTGCACCTGTAAATTTTCCCCATATTCCTCAATCCAATCTGTATTCATAGTTGTTAACATACAGAGGTTGGGTTCCTGTCCTTCTCCTTGCTTCTAGGCATCGTCTCCATAGGAACCGGTGTATTCCAGTACCTGTAACTTTTCCCCATAGTCCCCAGTCCAATCTGTGTTGTCTGGTGATGTTGATATGCTGCCTTTTTTTTATTTCTGTAGAATTTATGCAATGGCTTTATGTTTTTCTGGAAGCATTTTTTGTTTTGAATTTCAACTTTAAAATTCCTCACATACGGACCCATGCAATCTACTGTGTGAAACGAGAAGACCTTGTAACTATGGCTATTTCTGCACTACACTGTTATAGTGCTATTATTCTACTTTCAACATCCTGTGAAATTCTGGGGTTTGTAATTTACTGAGGCCAAAGAGCTCTCTGGCTGAGAATTCTTAAATGCCCCTCCTTAAACTACAAATCCCAGGATTTCATAGGATCTTGACAGTGGAATAATAGCACTATGACAGTGTAGTGTGGAAATGGGCTATGTTGTGTATGTCACTTTAATTTTTCTCACATATGCCTCCCAAATGTCTCACATATGCCTCCCAAATCAATCCCTTATTGATGGTAGGCCTCATCTCCGTAGCAACTGACCTGAGGGCCAAGAACTCTCTGGCTGAGAATTCTAAAGGCCCCTCCCTAAACTGCCAACCCCAGGACTCCATGGAATCTTCACAGCCAGCCAATCATATGAGGTCTTCTTGCCTCACACAGCCAATCATATGCTGACATAGACAAACAGACAAATCCGCAGTGTTTGCTAGGTTTAGAGCTAAAAGTGTGTTAATGTTTGATAATCTGGTTTGCCAACTACCTTTTCCCTGGTCAGTGCGTTTGATAAAGATTTTGTTATATTTTTGTAAAAAGCAGTCTCAGTAAAATGCCTCTTGAATCTGAATCAATTGCACACACTACCACCAGTGACACAGTCATTTGGATAAATTAATCCATGCTTTGCCCTATTTCTACAAGGGTGCAGATTTAGGGAAAGCAGTAGAGGGAGATAAGCTAGGAGAGGAAGCTAGTGGGGGACGAAAATGTAGAAGAGTGCTGCTTCTCTGGGAAGGGAGAATTCATAGCAGGCCTGATTTGTTATAGCCGTGGCCTGGCCCAGATCTCCAGGTTTTGACATGCTTTTATGTCATAGATTGTGGATAAACTGTAACCAGAGTTTGGGGTTTGGAACATCATAATAACAGACCATGGTTTGTTTTCTTTAAGAATGCAAGCATTATTTTCACACAGGGCCAATATATGAACAAGAATCAGCTTGTCTCTTGTATTTTCTCCATCATCACCAGGTAGCCCAAAATGTGTGGGCAACAGTGCTGGCCATCCTCTGGCTCCATTCCAAGGCTTTCGAACAGAGGGCTGAATGGGAGCTACTGGAAGCAAAAGCTCTCAGCTGGCTGCAGACAACTGCAGGTGAGATACTGTGAGCCTGGGAGACCTGAGAATGGAGTGAAAATAAACAGGGGTATAAGGCCAAGAGCTGGGAAAAAAGGACTCCAATTGCAGCCCCATTCCTCAAATACAATCAATCCCTCATTATGGTTCTAATTCCTGAGGAAGAATTGGCCCATTCTACATGGATCTCACTCCAGTCATTTTTTTTCTTTTCTCAGCATTTAATGTGACACAATTAAAAACACATGCATGGTGATGTAACAACACAAAGGTTGCTTTAATGGTATAGTCAAGCAGAAAAAGCAAGGCAGCCTTGCAAATCAGTCTCACTCCAGTCTTGATTTCACTTTTCCAAAAAAATGGCAATATAGATAAAAATGCTCACCTCTCACCAGTGATCAGAAAAAAGGAGGATACAGTGAAAGGTGGAGTATATAGTACAGGTGAGAAAATAAGGAATCAGTAAAATCCCCTGAAATGAATAAAAGAGATACAGGGCAAAAATAGCAATTGTTCAGAGACAGCTGCAGGAAAGTAGGAATCGGAAGGGCTTTCTGGGAACTTGGGCTTTATTTTGTCTCTGTTTGGATGGGTCTACATTTTTTTAAAAAAAACATGACCATGATGATAGTGATGGTCTACTGCCAGAGTTGTCATCTGTCAGTTAAGATTGCATCTTTTTGCTTCTCTTGTTTTTTGTTTTTTTCATTTTAGGATTATTTTATTTTATTTTATTTTTGCTTTTGGACAAAAACTGTGGTACTGGAAAATAAAATGTTCAGTTGTAAAAAATAAGAGGGAAACTGAACACATGAGGCTTATTGAATACTTGTTAAGCACTTAAGTGACTTAATGCTATTGTTACTTTTTTTTAAAAAAAGAAGACTTATTGAATACTTGTGCATAAACTAAAATGTGGTAGAAGTGCTGATAGAGCTTAACTTCCTGCTTCCCTTCCCCACCATGCACCCTCCTCTCTCTTTGCTTGCAGGGCCTCAGCTGGTTAAATGTGTGAAGGCTGGCAATGCTCTGCTGGGAACCAATGTCAGCCCCCAAGTGTTTGGGCTCTGAACTTGCAAGTTCAGCTGGAGCTCCTGCTTCTCTCCTGTCTTCATATCAAAGTATCCCCTGATGTATCCTCGTGGGCTGGCATTAGACCCTGCATTGTAGCTCCTTCTGATGCCCCAACATTTTAATTGTAAAAATTCTAGAATTTCTTCTCATTAACAGATGCCTTAGTTTGATTCCTGCACTGCTTCATATCCCAGTGCTCTGGGCAAGAGGAGGAGGAGGGGGGAGGGGGAGGAGGAGCGGAACAAGAAGAAGAAGACAACGACATCCTTGTTGATAGTACCAAAAAAAGAGTTTCTTTCTTTATGAAAGAAAGAGAACACAGCTTTACAATCAGGGAAAAGAACAGAAATAAGCATTCAATATTTAACCCAAGTTTCTCTCAAAATAATCTTTAATGCTTTTCTCCAGTGCCTTTTATCCTGAAGTGAGTAACATTAGCAGTACCTGTGCACTGTTAACCTGAAATGTGTAACATTAACAGTACCTGTGCACTGTGCCTTTATCTTCTGTATTATTCGTTCCAAGAGACATCAAGAGTCAACACGAAGAGGAGAAACCAGACTTCAGTTTCTCTGGATTCAACTTGTACCACCTGTGACCAGTCAAGCTCTGGATAGCCAAGGAATTCTTGCAAGCTATTCAGCTGGGTTAGAAATTTTGCCACTCTCTAGAACCGCAACATTCTGCACAATTGGGAGTTGAAATCCAACAGCAGGGGTTCTTAACCCATAACCCATGGACTCCTAGGATGTTCGGGGATGAGCCTCACAGAAAGCTATACCCAGTATTCGACATTATGCTGCAATTGGCCTACGCTGTATGTGTAGGGCCTATAGGATTAACCATATGGATTCAAAAATGTACCTTATAACTCCTGCAGTACACAGCAATGGACTGAGCTAGTGTCCAGGTAGGTCTACTGATAGATTAAGAGGATAGGATTGATCGTTTTTTCTCAGTGGGGTTTTCTTCCTTTCTCCTTAGGGAATGCATAGGTTACAATATCTCAGCATGGAAAGTTGTAGTAGAAGAGCTGCAAGCTCAGTATAACATTTGCCCTAAAATTTTATGCACGAAATTAAAGAACACTTTTTGTCTCTTGAAAACTCCTAAACATGCATTGTGGGCCTCTTCTTTTCTCCCCAATACTTCCCTATTCCTTTGGAGTACATATGAACAATGTGTAGCCCTGTACTCTCTCAAGTGATTTTTGCTGCCCTCCAAATTTCCTGGACCACCTTTTTTCTGTTTTTCAAATATCTTTAAAAAAAGAAAACAGGAGTGGACTTGTGGCCACTTTCAGTTTTGTTTCAGGAAGATTGGGTAGTCCATGTGGCTTCCAGAGAATCCTCAAGGGCAGAAAATCCCCCCACCTCCAAAATTGCCTACCGTATACGACAACTATAACATAACGCTTGATGTTAAAGATGGGATTGTATCCACACTTTTTTAGGAATAATTTTTTGCTATGCTTCCCTTATATTGATTATACAGTAGGCCCTCCACGGGGGTTAGGGACACAGAACCCCTGCGAAAGTAAAAAAAAAAAAAAAAAACTGCGAATGACCACGGCCAGCCAAGAGAATTGAGGGGGGGAGATCTTTTCTCCCCTTTGGTCTCTTGCTGCCCCCCCCACACACACACATGTGCGATCATATGGGCAGCTGAGGCAGAAGAGCATGGGGAGAGAGATCTCCCCCCCCCTTCACTCTCTTGTCACAGCCAGCACAGGCAATCGTGCAGGCAACAGCGGGAGAAGAGCATGGGGAGGGAGATCTTCCTCCCCTTCACTCTCTTGCCACCCCACACACGCAATTGCGTGGGCAGCAGTGAGAGAAGAGCAGTGGGAAAAAAACATGGGGAGGTATATCTTCCCTCCCGTTGAGTCTCTTGGCCACTGCAAGGTGGGCAAGAGAGTGTGGTTAGGGAGGCAAGCAGGCACCATACGTAATCAAATCCACGAGAGTCAAACCCGTGAATGTGGGGGAAGAACTGTACTGTTTTGGTAGGCAGCTATGCAATTTTCTTTGTTTTTTCCCAATACCTACTCTTAGCCTTGGAATAAGAAAGGGCATCACTTTTGTTGCTCCTTCTTTTTTTATTTCATGTTCTCTGCTATATGCCCACTTCCAAAAGTGCCACATGCTGGGGAGGGAGAAGATCCTGGGGAAGAGGTTTATAAGTCACTAATGCAATGTGTATGTGCCTATCTACATGTTTCGAAGGATCAGGAGAATCTGGATAGCATGCAGAACTTGCCACAAAAACATAGATGAATTTGTGCAATGAATGTGTGCATAATCTTTGTCTACATCTTCAGCCAAGCATATGTTGACCTGTATATTAAAATATGTTCTTAAGTTTTCCTGGTGCTGAAGAGCTCCTAACTTGACAAGATTACAAAATGGTATAATTTATTAGGAGATGCTTTCCCTCAGGCCTAGGAACCCGAAGGCAATCATGCACAGAAGCAGAGTTTTCAGGATCATGGACAGAGTCCAAGGAGGGGATCATTTTCCTCCCTTGAGACTTGTGATGTTCCTTCAGCCTGATTACCCTTCTCATGCTCCACTGCCTTCCAGAAGGAAGTAGATTCTTACAGGGGCACTGCAAGGCCTTTTGTAGCAGTTGGGTCATCCCTATCCCAGGCACAGACTTAGAGCTTGTAGTGTCTGCTCCAGGTTTGTGGTTTTCAACTCACCAGTCTCTGATTCTGATTCAATGGTGCCTCAGGCCCCATCCATCTTCCATCAGCTCAACTGGCCTCTGTGTCCATGTCATCACTGGAATCTGGACATATTTAACTTAACTAACTATAGAACTTTTAACTGAGTTCTATAGCATGCTGTACAATCTGAAGGCATCTGCAACTGCAGTTTAGGGAAGAGCATTTAGAATTCTCAGCCAGAGAGCTCTTTGGCCTCAGTAAACTACAAACTCCAGCATTCCATGGGATGTCGAAAGTAGAATAATAGCACTATAAGAGTGGTGCAGAAAGGCTCCATGTCAGCCATCCAGCAAACCCACTGTTGGTGGTATTATAGGCTTTGAAAGTTTTATCCAAGGTCCAATGGCACTCCAAAAAAAAAAAAAAGGCTAAGGTTAATGGGTTAGTTGTGGCATACATGCTTGTGGAACACATTCAAAAAAAAAATTTCCCCTATTGGAGGGTTATCTTTCATTGGCAAAATGTAAGAGCCAAGCTCACATGTCTCCAAAAAACAGCACAGTCCTCTCTTGATTTAGAAGAATTCTATTTTTCCTGCTCTAATGATGCTGCCTAAGTCTGACAAGTGCTCAAACTGCCTTGTGACTTGAAAAGTAGAAAGGTTTGGTTCTCTTTTTTTGCATATGGGGAAGTTCAAAGCTATACATAGCTGCTGCTTTAGGGAAGATGTGAAGTTTTGCATGATCGCATTGGGGAGGAGAAGAGGAAGGCAAGCCTAGTTTTCCTCCCACGCTACCAGAATTCCTTTCCTCTGATGGAGAAACTTGCATGACTTCTCACATTTCACAGATGAAAACAGAGTCACAGTTGCAACACCCAGTTCTCAAGTCTTTCAGAAAGAAGATCATATTCTCCAGTTCATTTGAGTGTAGCTGGCTAGTTTAGAAGATATAGTGCAGTCCATATGGCAGGGCTGGGCAAATGCCAGAAGAAGGGAACCAAGACATCTAATATATAAAAGTCAAAGTTTCTCTGTTTGTCGGTGTCAGGCAGAGAAGACCTCATATGATTGGCTGTGTCAGGCAAGACGATCTCATATGATTGGCTGCCTGAGAAGATTCTATGGAATCCTGGGTTTACAGTTTAGGGAGAGGCCTTTAGAATTCTCAGTCAGAGAGCTCTTGGACCTGTCTTGAATGAACTGGTTGCTCTGGAGATGAGGCCTAGCAGCAAGGAGGAGGCCAGTGTATTTCCCTCAAGAACCCAACTTCTGTATGTTAGTAACTCTGAATACAGATTAGATTGGGAAATATGAGGAAATGTTACAGGTACTGCACAAGACAGTTTGGGGAATTATAGATGCAGGATCTTAAATCTGTGTATTTCAACCACATCTAATTTCTAAGGTAAGGTAAGGTAATTCCTAAGGTATTTCTAACAAGTATTACCTATGAGAAAATAAAATCCTGGAAAACGCTGGTTAAATACGGTAGTTCTTGACATTTTTGACAATCCATATGGCCCCGGAAGGTGCGTAGGGTATTTTGGAACCATCAAAGTTGTCCACAGCTGCCATACAGCATTCACATCTCTGTCTTCCCATATTGGGGAAAGTCTCAGAAACCACTAGTGCTTTTCCCCCAAGTCTACTACCTAAAGACAGTTGTCCCCTTCTCCCTAATGATAGGGCCAGCACTATTATCAGCTTTTGGCACTGTGCAAGAGGGCAAGACTTAAAGTTTTCAGGATCTACTTTGGTTTTTTGCCTGAACCCCAAGCTCCATCAGCTGTAGTCAGGTATTAGGTAGTGATGACTCATCCATACCGCTTAGATTTATTATTGTTAATTTTTATTCACAGCAGTATCCAGTAAGAATAAGATAAACTTTTCTCCTATTCTCCCTTCCCTCTCCTTTCCCTCACTTGACTTCCCTTGCACATTTGGATTCAATATATGCAAATAATTTCATCTTTTCTTCTCTCCATACACTCTACTTAATGTGTTATTCCACTACTTATTCCAGGTATAATCACATTTCTAAGGATAATGAACTTAGAATCTTTTGTGTCAAAAAAGAAAACACAGGTTCAGAAGCAAGCTGTGTTTAATCTAATTTTTCTCCCCATCTTTTGTTAAGCTCTGTAATGGGTTTCCACTCTTCTTTGAAGCTTTTGGAGGGCTGTGTCTCTTAATAATGTTAAGGTTTTCCATCTCCATTATGTCAAAGATTTTTTTAATAACCAATCTTCTATCAATGGTATATTGCTACTTAGAACTAAGGCATAGGGTGCTCCATTTTTTTTCCCCAAGAAGTACAAGAACAAAGTTCACAACTGTGTCACTTAAAAGTTGCTCCTGGCTTTCTTCCTTTCAGTAGCCTGATTCAGGGAGTGATAGGGGGACTTCTAGCTGCTATCTCTAGGAGTCACAAACCTTGTTGATCCACCTGCAGTTGCCTGCTGATTTGCCTGAATAGGTGAACCTATCATGGGGTTTTCTGGAGCCGAGTGTGTGTGAAACCCACTGGGTTTCCATGGCCAAGTGGAAATTGAACGCTGGTCTCCAGGGTCATAGTCCATTGCTCAAACCACTATATCATGCTGGCTCTCAGTCTAGCATCCTTTAAATCAGGAATGAGCAGTCTTTTCAATCAAGGCCACATTACCTTAGAGCAGCCCGCCAGGTTTCCCTCATCTTCTGGTCCCCCTGTATCCAATCAATAAAGCCTGGAATTGGTATTTAAAGCTTGTGGACAGGAACTGAGACCATTCCAGCCTTAGAGTTTCGGAGCCTAGGAACCGTCATGGAGAGACCTTTCTTGTTGTATGCCTTCAAATTGTGTCTGACTTATGGGGACCCTAAGATGAACCTGTCATGGGGTTTTCTGAGGCTGAGAGTGTGTGACATACTCCAGGTCACCCAGTGGATTTCCATGGCCAAGCTGGGAATGGAAGTCTGTGCTCCAGGGTCATGGTCTAATGCTCAGACCACTACAGTCATCCCTCCACATTTGCGGTTTTCACTTTTGCAGATTTGATTATTCACGGATTACTTGCTGTCATCTCTGCTGCCTCTCTGTGCCATTTTTAATAGGAACTGCAAGCCTCATGAGACTGAGAAACTGCAGATGAGGCTTGTAAGTCCCTGTTAAAAATGGTGTGGGGCAGCAGTGCAGGTGGCAGTAATCCCCACCAGCCAGCCACTTCTGCCTTGTGAAGGAACCCCGATGCCTCAAAGGAATCCATGGTGGGTTGAATATGGTGATCATACTTTTCTTCTATGTTAAATATGATTGAGGAGGTCCTGGAGTTGTTCATGGATATTCCACTTTCACGGGGCTCCTGTGCCCCTAACCCTAGCGAATGTGGAGCGATGGCTGTGTACCACGCTGGCTCTGGATGGGTATATTTCTTTATTTTAGATCGCGCCTTTCTTGCTGTAAGAAACCTCTCCCGGTCTACTTTTTGCCCACTCGTTTTAAGGCGTGTTCATCTTGTCTTCTGCAGCTTTTGAAACGACAAAGAGTGCAGAAGTGATTCCAAAGGAAAAACAAGGTAGATTCAGGGGCTGGTGTTAACGACGTGAGAAATTCCAGTAATTTTCTCTGCGTATTCACTACTGCCTTTCCCCTGTAACTCTGCTCTCTATTCTGAAAATGCTCTAGAAAGGAGCGCCGGATCCTTTTAAACTATAAGGCCAGTTCCGCACTAGACTGTTATAGCGCTTTTATTCCACTTTCAACATCCTATGGAAACCTGGGGTTTGCAGTTTAGGGAGGGGAAGACAGCTGAGAGTACAGTTAGATGGAAGAAAAAGCATTTTTGTGTTTCACTTCTGGCTCTCTCGGACAGCGATTCGCTTTTAAAAGCCCGCTTTGTATAAATGGAAGCTTTTTTTTTCCGACAGCAAATTCCTGCGCAGCGGTGTTGCCACTGGGGAAAAAAAAGACTGGCGCTGGAACACACTGCTTTTCCTACTCTTGCGCCCAGAATCCCCAGCTAGTATAGCTGAAGGATTCTGGAAAGCATAATACAAATCCCTAGCCAGCATAGCTGAGGGATTCTGGGAACTGCAGTAGCAAAAGTAACTTCCCGATCCTCTGGCCCTGAAAGTGTGTCCCTGACAGAGCTTGAACAAATTCCGGGTTTTTTGACACCCTGTCACCTAGAAGAGTCTGACCGGTCTGGCCACTTGCCATATCCAGGTACCATTACCAAACTCTAGTTTCAGCACCCTGTATCGAGTTGGGTAAGCGATGGTTGCTGTGGGGCTGGACCCCCCCAGGGCCAGTCGCTATCTCTCAGCCTAACCTGACTCTCAAGGTTGTTGTGTAGCCAAACTAGAGCGCGGAGAGAGAATCACGTAGCCCTCCTTGAACTCTTCTGGGAAAAGTGGGGTAAAAATGAAACGAGGGCCATTTCCGCACTAGACTGTTATCGTGCTATTATTCCACTTTCAGCATCCTATGGAATCCTGGGGTTTGCAGTTTAGAGAGGGGCCTCAAAAGCAAATCCCAGGATTCCATAGGACGTTGAAAGTGGAATAATAGCACGATGACAGTCTAATGGGGGAAATGGCCCAACACACGCAGCCTCCTATTTATTTCCCGTCGTTCCCTCGCTTCTGTGGGGTCGCTGGACAGTCGAAACGATCAGGGGATTTCTTCCCTTTTTTTTTTTTTTTTTTTTGTCAGCTGGCCTTAAGCTGGAAAGGCGGAGCGAGGCTCAAGTTGCAAGCGCAAGTTTCAGTTCCCGACTGCATTCTTCGTCATTCTGAAAATGAAAATTGCGCCGCGGTGAGGGCGGTGCATTCCGAAAACGCGCCCAAGCGAAGGCGTTTGTTGCCGCTCCCTCCGCGGAGGCGGGGTTAACGGGAAAGTTATTTCAATGCTGAGTTGAAAAGTTTGCTTTCGCTTTCTGCCCAATCTCTGTAGCAGAGGAGAAAGGAACGAGCAGCAAGCCACCGTGATCGGCTGGGTGTGAGTATTGTTTTGTGTGATTGTTTTCGGAGGAGACTCATCTGTCTAGCGTCACCAAACCTACAGCCTCCCGTCCTGTCAGACCGTTGCACCCCGGATCCTCCAGGTAAGATGCCTTTTCCTTTCCCAGGTAGATCTGTTGGCTGCAGAAGACCCGCTTGGCTTCTCCTGTGTCATGGACTCCTAAGGAGACTGCGCTAAACTATCCTGAATCGCTGGCCATTTCTGCACTAGACTGTTACAGTGCTACTATTCCACTTTCAGCATCCTATGCAATCCTGGGGTTTGCAGTCCCTAAACTGCAAACCCTGGGATTCCATAGGATGTTGAAAATGGAGTGATAGCACTATAACAGTCTATTGTGGAAATGACCCCTCTTTCCCCTTTGCTTCTCCTGAATTCATTCAGTAAACCAAGAAAAAACCCATCCCGCTTCCCTGTCTCTCATCCCCACATCCCCATTTTCCCTGTTTTAGTTTTTAAAAGGTGGCCACAGTGGGTAGGCAACAGTTCTACTTTTAAGTTGGATATGTTGAAGATGAAGCCTTCTTTCTGGATGTGGTGGAGCTTATTGCAGAGATCTGACAGGTGGCCCTTTCGCGCTATGCAGTTAGAACCTGATGATTCCGGTGCCAGGGTTCTGTCCTATGGAATCTTGGGATTTTTGAGTTTAGGGACAGGTCTTTAGACTGCCCAGCCCGAGAATCCCAGCACCTTAGCAAACAACAAATGCTAAGGTGCCAAAGGATGTTGCCATAGCAATTAAAAGTGGAATTTTTTGTTGTCGTGTGCCTTCAAGCCATTTCTGACTTAGTTCGACTCTAAGGTGAACCTGTCATGGCGTTTCCTGTGGCTATGAGTGTAAAATGCACCCAAAGTCACCCAGCAAGTTTCTACAGCTGAGTGGAGAATCAATCCCTCATCTCCAGGGTCAGAGTTCAAGGCCATTTCCACACTAGCCTGTTATAGTGCTATTATTCCACTTTCAACATCCTATGGAATCCTGTGGTTTGCAGTTTAGGGAGGGGTCTTTGAGGCCCCTCCCTAAACTGCAAACCACAGGATTCCATAGGATGTTGAAAGTGGAATAATAGCACTATAACAAGCCAGTGCGGAAATGGCCCAACTCTCAAATCATTACACCATGCTGGCTATAATAAAAGTGCTATAATTGAATAGTGTGAAAGGGCCCAGTTGCGGAAGGATGGGTACTCCCTATGATGAAGATGAGTAAAGAAAAAATGTGCCTGTGATGTTGGATTGCAGCTCCCATGCACTTTAGCCAGCATAGTTAGTTAGGAATGCTGGAAGGTGCCAGTCAACAATATCTGGAGGGATGTATTTTGCCATCTTCTGCTGTACCTGCTCAGGGTCCAGCCTCTACTCTCAGTACTGTTATTTCTTCTATAAAAACTTGTCCCCAGTCCAGCAGAACCAAGACTGGACCCCTGTGAACTACAGCTGCTCTTTCCTCCAACGAGGAAACAGTGGGTTCTTTCCTGTCAACTGGACTCCAGATGAGTTTCTCTCCAAACAGAAGCAGAGGTGTAAGCTCTGGCACTGCAATAACTTGAGCATTCGGAAACAGAGTTTACACATCCAAAGCAAAGGGGCAGGCAAATTGAGAACAAGCATGGCAAGTAGAAGAGGACTAGGTGTGGGTGATTTTCAATGTCTCTCTTCAGTGCTAAAAGAGTTCTAGGTGTGGATGGTTTCCAGTGTCTCTCTCTGCAATGCTAGAAATTTGGGGACTGAAGGAAAATTTCAATAAGGAAATTAGAACTCTTATTTGGAAGGGAAATGCCCTCATCTCCCCTTCTGCTCCCCGTAGCTCCACCCTTATGCAGAAGATTACTCAGTTTTCATAGGAAGACCAGCCCACGCCAAACATTGTTTTGAAACAGCACTATCAGCGCCATGCAGTGGCTTTGGATTGACTCTGTTCCAGAACTGTCCCTTAGACCATGGCTTCTTTGTACATTAGTGGCTAGAGCAGGAATGCCATTGCCCTTATGACTGCTGTTTCCAGCTTTGTCATTTCTCAGAGCAAAGGCTTTTTCTCTGAATTCCCAATAATGGCATATGGCAAAGGGATATTTTTATACATTTTTTTCCCTTTTTAAGATCGTTGGCTGTCTTCATTCAGACCACCTGTGTTGTAGTGGCTGAACTGGGATGTAGCAGATACAGATTCAAGTCCCCACTAAACCACTAAGCCATGAAAACTCACTGGGCAAGCTTGAACCAGTCAGTCTCTTTCAGCCTTCCTTACCTCTCAGGGTTTTTGTAACAATAAAGGAGGAGAACTGTGCCCATCAATGAAATCCTTGGGAGGATGAGGTAAGAAAGTCTAAATTGCTCTGTTTCTCTATAGAACCAGAAAATCCCACCTCCTCCCAAACATTTCATTGATCTACTGCTTCATTCCTAGTAACTTTAAGTCCATTCCTTTTCTCAGGCTAAAATCACAGAGTATTCTGCTAACTCCTTTGTGTTCTTTAACCTAGCTGTTTAAGGTTCTCTAGCCTTCATTCTGGGTTCACAGTTGTGTAATTATATACAGATGGGCAATAAAAGGATGATGGGAAACATTTTGTGGAAACTTTGGGAGGAGGAGTGATGCTAAAGGCTAATTAATTACTTCTGCAGGGGCAGTGGATGTGCACCTCCCCAAATGTTGGACCGCAACTCCATGCACCCACCAGTGGCTGTACGGGTAGAGCTGATAGGAGTTGTAGTTCAACAAGATCTGAAAGGCCACATTCATTACCATGCTGTATTGGATCCTTTCTCTCATACAGTATAAAAAAGATCCAGCAAAGCTATGGGTGGTGTTGCAGAGAAGGATAGAAAGTGGACATTACTTTGTCAGTTTTACAGAGCAGTTCAATACTTCTCAACACAGACATAATTACCCACAAGTCTTCACAGACTCCTCCCACTTATCTGACAGGTTAGGGACCAGAGCACTCTCAGAAGACAGAATTGGTTGGCAAGCAGAACCCATGTACTGTACTGTAGGGAGCATGAAGGATTTATGGAGGCTTACAAGGGACTGACCATGCATGAGAAGCTTGCAGATTCCTTCTGCTGGCTTGGCCCCCTTTTTTGACCCCTCAGCTCACTTTGCAAGCAGTACGTACTTGCAAGGGGTCCCAGGCAAGCCTCTGAGTCAAGAAGAACTGATGAAGAAAGAGTGGAACCTCTGTTGAATTAATGGAAGTTGTCCTTGTTGGAAAATGCAGGGGGGCATGCTGTAGATCTTTAGCATGACCCACAAGTAACCTGTCCTTAAAAGCAAGACAAAATACTTGTTCGGTCCCATACAACTGCCAGTGAAGGAGGCCAGCCGGTTTGACTAAAACCTACAGTTTATTGAAGAGAATAATCAGCAAAGCTATGTAAAATCCATATCTGAACACACAGACAGCAACAGCTAAGAGAATACACGAAGAGAAAAAATACAGAAAGAGACACTGCCTGTTTTCAGGCTGTTCTTAAGTAGAAGCATGTCAACAAGTTTTCACACCATGAGACAGGGAAGTTCGTTAGACTAAACACACCTTTGTTATGAGAGAAGCGAAGCTGCAGAGATTCTCAGGCAAAACCTTATCTGCTTTATGGCTGGGAACAGCTGGACAGCAGAGAGAAGGATAGCGCAGTAAGCAAGAACACAACCCTTAACACAGACAGAACTGTCTTGGCCTGCAAATGCCAACACTCCCCTTCTTGTTTCGTAGCTGTCCTGCTCACTGGAAACTGCAGGACCCATCATCCCCAACCTGTGAAGCATTTGATTATGATTGACAGCAGAAAGCGGTTTTGTAAAAACATCAGCAATGTTCTCCTGTGAAGTACAATAAGTCAGACTTATAACCTTTCTTTGCACGGATTGTTTTACATTCTGATATCTGATATCGACATGCTTTGTTCTAGACTTTACTTTGTCACTTGCAGCCATTTGAATACACGCTTGGGAATCACAGAACACTTCCACAGGCGTGTTTACATGTATGTTCAGGTCTTTTACCAACTGCAAGAACCACACCAATTCATTACACAGAGAATTCAGACTAGCATACTCAGCTTCAGCAGTGGAAGTTGCTAGAGTACTTTGTTTTTTCACTTTCCAGTCAATCAGAGCCCCACTGTATTTTACAACATAACCAGAAGTGCTTTTGCGATCTGATACATCTTCTGCAAAATCACTATCAGAATAGCACACAATTTCTGGCATTTGAACAGGAGTGATACACAAACAGTGATCCATGGTACCTTTTAGGTATCTCAACACTCTTTTTACACCTTGCCAGTGATACTGGGTGGGCTGAGCACTAGCCCTTCCCAATATGTTCACACTCAGGGCAATGTCAGGCCGACATGTCTTGGCTATATAGAGCAAACTCCCAATTACAGATTGATACAGCTGAATTTCTTGAAACATTACATCACCAACATTTTTACAGAAACCAGGCACCATTGGCATTTTCACACTTTTACAATCAGTCATGTTACACTTTTCCAGCAATTTTACAATCTTCTGTTTCTGACTCAGCAAGAAACCACTCTTGGTTTTTTGTATTTCTACTCCAAGATAATTTTGAACTGGCCCCAGATTTTTGATCTGAAATTTCTTGCCTAGTTCACTGGAGAACATTTGTACCTGTTTTTGTGTGTCACAGATCAAGCACAAGTCATCCACATACGCCAAAAGTATTTCTAGACTCTCCCCTGTACCTCGGACGTATACATAGGGGTCAGCAATGCTTTGTTTGAACCCACACTCTTGCATAGGCTTGTCTAAACACAGGTTCCAACAACGAGCTGACTGTTTCAGACCATACAGAGCCTTATTCAGTTTCCAAACTACATTTTTCTTTCCTTGGACAACAAAACCATCAGGCTGTTTTAGGTAAATTTCCTCTGGCAGGTCTGCATTGAGATAAGCAGTGGTGATGTCAAAGTGTGTGACAAGGGATTTCCACTGTGCTGCAATGGCCAGCGCCAGTCTTATGGACTGCATTTTGACTGTTGGTGCAAAAACCTCATCATATGTTTGCTCATCTTGGTTGTACCCACGGGCCACCAACCGAGCCTTGTGTTTGACTTGCCCATCAGCAGTGGTCTTCAACTTATAGACCCAGTGGCAATCAACAGGCTTGACCCCTTTTGGTAATTCACACAGGGAATACACATTGTGCTGAGTGATTGAGTCAGTTTCACTCTGCATCGCCTCCCACCAGAATTCTGCCTGCTCTTTAGGCATGTTTTCTACTTCAGCAAAACTTGTGGGCTCACAATTTACCAGACAGGCACGCACTGTCAGTGAAGAATATGGGGAATATCTTTTTGGAGGCTTCCCTTTTGTTTTTCTCTGTGACCTTCTGGGAACCGTCCGGTCTGCCTGACCGCCATTACCATCATCCAAACTGCGAGACCTTTTTGCAGCTCGCTTCTGTTCCTCCCCCATGTGTGGAGCCGCTTCTCCCCTCGCAGCTCTCCCCCTTTGTGCTGGCTCTGGCTCAGGCTCAGATTTAACCCCTGAGGGACCAGGAACTGAGGCGGCAGGCTGCTCTGGGCGAGCACGGGGCTCACGGGAGACAGGAAGGAAAACTTCAGAAGCTGCTTGAACACGCGACCAGTTTGCATGTTCCTCAAAAGTTGCATTTCTGGACACTATACAGAATTTTCCTCCAGCATAAAACCTGTACCCTTTGCAATTTTCTTGGTACCCCAAAAAACGCAAACGTTGATCTTTTGCCTCTCCTTTTTTTCTTTGGTTCTTGGGAATGTGAACCCAGGCAAAACTGCCAAACACTTTCATGTGAGCAATGGAAGGCTGCTTGCCAAACAAATGCTCATAAGGAGTGGTCTGAAAGACTGAACTCCAAAGCCTGTTGTGTATGTAACTGGCAGTCAGGATTGCCTCTCCCCAGAAATTCAGAGGCAAATCTGCATCACAGAGCAAACTGTGCATAAGAGTCTGCAACACTCCAGCAGTTCTCTCAGCTATCCCATTCTGGAAACTTGAATGAGCGGCAGTGGTCCTGTGCACAATGCCTTTGCTTTTGAACCACTGTTGCAGACTCTCTGCCACAAATTCTCCTCCGCGATCTGTTTGAAACGCTTTCACCTTAGAATCAAACTGTCTCTCAACATAAGCACACCAGTTCTTAATTATTTGACACACTTCGGACTTCTGATTCAGCAGATAACAGAACGTGTACCTGCTAAACTCCTCTACTAACACCAAACAGTATCTTTTTCCTCCCAGACTGTTCTGAGACATCGGCCCAACTACATCAGCATGTACCAGTTGGAAAGGAGCAGTAGGAACTCATGAACTGGTTCTGGGAGCAGGAAGCTGCATGGATTTAGACTGTTTGCAAACAGCACAGTCAAGAAAAGTATCACAGGATTTCAAAGAACATCCCTTGCAGCTGTCTGCTAACTTTTTCAACACAGGAAAGCTAGCATGTCCCATCCTTCTATGTAACAAATGAATGCATTCATCATGTTGTGGTTTGTTATCATACATGGCACAAACCTTGTGGTGAGGCATGAGTTTGTACAATTTCTCAGTCAACTCTGCTACAGCACAAACAGCCCCATCTTTCAGTACTTTGCCCTCACGTTTAGTGAACAACACCTCAAAACCATTTTGAGTTAACTCTGACACAGAGAGCAGACAGAAATCAAGTGAAGGCACATACAACACATTGTCAAGATACAGGTCTAGAGCAGGAATGTAAGCAGATCCCACACCCCTGACCTTAGCTTTAGTCCCATCAGCCAGGGCATCAGTAGCCACACTGGCTGGATGCAAAGTCTTGAACAAACCTTCACAGTTGACCAGATGCTGAGAACACCCACTGTCCAGCAGCCAAGAAACTGCATCAGTGTCCTGGGAGTTCTCAGAAAACACACAGTCTGTTGCAATGGCAATGCGTGGACGGCTCCCACGACCTCCTCTGAAGCCTCTGCCACGACCCCTGGCACCTCTCTCACCTTGCTTCTCCAGCGGACAGTCTCTCTTGAGATGAGAGGCAGAACCACAGCGATAGCACCTTCTGACAGCGTGAGCTCTCACCAGCCCCTCTGGTCTGCACTCGCCAGCCTGGGTAGACCTCCTCCCAGTTCCTGGCTCAGCAGCTGCCGGCGGCTGTGGGGGTTGCAAGGCATTCCTCCGGGCTCGTTTGTCCTCTTTCTCCAGGAGACGAGAAGTCACATAGGCCACTGTCAGGTCCCTCTCTGGAACAGCCTCCAAGGTAGCCACTATCACATCCCAACTGGGATCCAGGGAACCCAAAATGCAGTAAGCTTTGTCAGATTCAGACAAAATCTTCCCTCTCTCACGAAGTGCAACAAAAGCATATCCAGTGTCTGCAGATGCTGCTGGACTGGCACTCCCGGCCTCAGCTTTGTATTATACAGCCTTGTCGTGAGAGACAATTTACTTCCAGCTGTGACTCGTACATACGTGTCTCTTAACGCTCGCCAGGCTACACGGGGGTCACCAGCATCCCGAATATGCAACAGCTGGTCATCTTCCACAGCCAGAAAAAGAAGAGACATGGCCTTTTGCCGCACCTTAGCTGCGTCGGCTGCATCTCTTGGGAGGTCCAGCGGGTCAGTAAACGCTCCCCAGACACCTTCTCCTCGGAGAAACATTTCCATTTTCACTGACCAAGCAAGGTAATTAGTCCCGTTCAGCCTCGTTAGAGGCAGGCTACTAATTAACCTCTGCTCCATGGCTTTATGATCCCCGGCAGCAGTCGCAGCACAAACCTTGAAAAATCACACCGGCAGAGAGGCACTATCAATCAAAAACTGGCCTCAAAAACACCCCAGCCCCTGGCAGTACCAGGACGCACAGCGCGAGCGTGCTGGGCCCATAACCTGTTGGAAAATGCAGGGGGGCATGCTGTAGATCTTTAGCATGACCCACAAGTAACCTGTCCTTAAAAGCAAGACAAAATACTTGTTCGGTCCCATACAACTGCCAGTGAAGGAGGCCAGCCGGTTTGACTAAAACCTACAGTTTATTTGAAGAGAATAATCAGCAAAGCTATGTAAAATCCATGTCTGAACACACAGACAGCAATAGCTAAGAGAATACATGAAGAGAAAAAATACAGAAAGAGACACTGCCTGTTTTCAGGCTGTTCTTAAGTAGAAGCATGTCAACAAGTTTTCACACCATGAGACAGGGAAGTTCGTTAGACTAAACACACCTTTGTTATGAGAGAAGCGAAGCTGCAGAGATTCTCAGGCAAAACCTTATCTGCTTTATGGCTGGGAACAGCTGGACAGCAGAGAGAAGGATAGCGCAGTAAGCAAGAACACAGTTAACCCTTAACACAGACAGAACTGTCTTGGCCTGCAAATGCCAACAGTCCTAAATTTGGGAGCGCTGAAAGAGTGAGTCATCAGACAAGGGGGTATCAAGGGGTGGGGGCTTCCTGTATAGGACTACAGCCCCATACTCATGAATTCTTGGCATCCTGCCCAACAAAAGTAAAACCAGACATACAGTTGTTGTTTTCTACAGATGATGGATGTATCACGTGGCCTCTCCTCCTGTTTCAGAGATCATCATCAGTCATGGAGCGTGTTTGTGGCCTTCTGACGCAGTCACGGCAACCAGGTGAATTGCCTCTTCATGGTTATTTAGCCAGGTGTTTGCAGAATGACGAATAGCCATTGCTTGAAGCTGTAAACTGGGTAATAGATACTATATAAGGCTTAAAAGTACTGCTGTAATGACTTAGGCTATTTCCACAGCTCACCCTTTTCTGATGTCATCCTAGTGTCATCCTGGCAGCACCTTTGCTGGGATGGGAGTGTGTCCCCCATGTTCCCCTCCACACCTAGCCAGCTGCCTGTGGATGGAAGTGCAAGTGACACACTCTTTCCTTCCACAGTGCAACTGATTTCTTTCTTGTGCTGCATTGGGAAAGGAAGCGCCTAGATAGTGCTTCCCCCCATTCTGCATGGTCACCAGTGATGGAAGCATCACGGAACCGGAGGCCATTAATGAACCATAATGATGTACGGTAGCACAACTCGCAGACCACTGCCGATGGGTCCCCATTGAAGGACAGTAATATCACGCAAAAATGGCCTTAGTTCTTTGTCCAGCCGACTGGTTGGCCTAGTCTTGAACGGCCAGGTGACTGAAAGAAGATTCATTCAGCTGAGAACTCCAAGGAGGGGCCAAACTAGGCCTTGAACTAACTGGCCTACTTCCTTGTTTCCTTGTCCCAGTGCCTTTAAAAAGTATCTCCATCGATGTGTTGGTCCGAGGCTTCGTAGCTGATGTGGTTTCTGAGCTTCAGTACAAGAATGAGGAGAAGAACCCAGTGGAGGCTGTCTTTGTCTTCCCTCTGGATGATGAGGCTGCTGTATATGCCTTTGAGGGTGTGATTGGTGGGACACGGATTGAAGCCCAGATCCGAGAGAAGAAGCAGGTGTGTGAGTCCTGAGAAGAATAAATCTTTGAGGAATAGTGTGGCCTAGCTTTTGAGGGGAGCCAGAAAATTTGTTAGACAACAGAGTACCTTCACACTGATGTCTTGCCTCAAGAAGCTTTCATATTGCACACTGTACATTTGAATCCACAGTCGGTTGAATCCGTGGATCATACTTCCGTGTGTGTGTGTTAAATACAGTTTGGAGGAGCTGTAGATATTCATGGTTTTTCCACTTTTGTGGGGCTCCTGTGCCCCTAACTCCTGTGAATATGGAGGGATGACTGTACTGATTTATTTTTTAATGCAATGTATAAATGTACTGGGGAGAATGTATTGCCTTTCTCTCAATGTGAGACCCAAGGTGGCACATAACAGAGATTATAACAAAATATGGCCAAGAAACAGACATAATAATAAAAGAAAGTATTTATTATCCTTTTAAAAACAGCTTTTAAATATTCAAAATAGTTTAAAGGCATTTAAAACATGACAGTGATGTTTTAAACATACAGGAGCCCCTATTAGAAGACCCATCTGCAGCAACCATTTAATAACCAAAAGCCTTTCTAATTTAAAAAAAAATCTTTAGCTGCTGGTAGATGAAGAGCAGTGGGAGCAGCCTAGATTGAAATGGAAAGAAGTTCCACAATTGGGAGCAGTCCCTAAAAAGGCCCTGTCACATTTACTTGAAGGGGTATCCTGTGTTTTACCAGCCACGATTGTGTATTTACAGAACTGTCAGCATCTTAAGATGTGATCTCTGTAGGCTTTCTAGCATGAAAATATCATGTTAATTGGGTATTTAATCTATTTCCTTTCCCCAAGCCCTGTCGCCTCGGCATGGGTCTGGCTGCCCCACTGGTGCTTTGATCTCTTCACGAATTAAAGAAAACTATAAGCGGTCCTACAGACAGGATCTAGATTGGCCCTTTTGTGTGTCTTTGAAGTGATGAACTTGACTGGATAAAGCACGTCTCAATTTAAATAAATCTCTTCCAGGTTTATTTGCCCTTATTCTTTCCGCAACCATATCTTAGAAATACCAGAGCTTGTGCATGGAGGCCATCAGTGGTCAAAACTAATCAGTCAAAAGCTACAGGTTTTTTTTAAGGTTCAGAGAAGTCCTTACTTGTTACCACATCTGACTGTATCACTGACCTCTTCACATGGCATGCTTTCTCTCTCTGTCTCTCTCTGTCTCTTGTCTACCGCATCTCAGGCAGAGCAGGACTATGACGATGCCATGAGTGAAGGCCGTGGGGCTTTTCTACTCAGCAGAGAAGAAGAGAGCAGTGACATTTTCACCTGCAGTCTGGGAAACCTTCCCCCTGATGGGGAGGCCACATTGAAGCTGCGCTACGTCCAGACGTTGGCTCCAGAGCCTGATGGAGCCGTCCGCTTTGTCCTGCCCGCTGTCCTAAACCCCCGCTATGTGCCACAAGGTAAAATTCTGCAACCTCAAACTTATGAGTTAGGCTCCAAATAAAAACAACAAGCAACACAGATGTTCTGCCTCCTGGCCCTTACTCGTCCCCTTGCTTTGAGGCCAATCAAAATTGGTCTGAGCAGAAGTGTTTCTCAGATTACTCCCACCCATACCTTGTGTCCTTGTGTCTGGATCCTGCCTGTAGCCACTTGTCAGGCTTTCTAGAGACAGAGAGAAACATACAGTCCCAGTGTGGGCAAGAGTCTCAGAATTTGCTTTGATCCATATGCTTTGGCCTTCCAGGATTTTAGAACTTGAGGTCCTAGAAGCTCTACCCACTGTGTCCATATTCTAAAATATGTAGATGGTCAAGTGCTCCCTCCGGAACATGCACACATCCTTTAAGGCTTGGTCTGCACATGTGGCAGAATGAGGTGGTAGGATGGAGTGTATCACTTTAGACTGCAGGTGTTCTTTGGCTTCAAAAATTCTCTAATTAAAATTGTAAAAGCTTGAGAAAGATAAGCTGTCTTGAAGATTTCTCTCTCTCTCTCTCATATTTACCAGTTTGTTGTTGTTGTTGTTGTTGTTTTTGATAATCAGACCGGAAAATTACATCCCTCATCCTCCCAAGTGCTGCCTAAAGTAATGCATTCTACTATCAGGATTCTAAAGCTCTTATTCTGGTACATATGTGTAGAGCAAGCCATCTTGTTGTTGTGTGCCTTTAGGTCATTTCTGACTTATGGCGACCCTAAGGTGAACCTACAACAATGTTTTCTGGGACTGAGAGTATGTGATGCACCCAAGGTCACCCAGTGGGTTTCCGTGGCTGAGTGAGAGTCACAGTCTGGTCTCCAGGGCTGCAGTCCAGTGCTTAAACTTCTACACTATACTAGCTCTCACTTATTTACTGCAACCTTTTCCAGTGTATGTCCTTGCCTGCTGGTTTTTTTTTTGCCTCCCAGAGTTCTATTCCTTATCCTTTTTCTAATCCTACAACTGTGCATCATATAGCGTATACTGTGCAATGTCACATATAGTGATGCTGTTGTTTCAGTGTAGTATTTTCAACAAGAACTTCCCAACATTCACGAACACAGTAGAAGGAACATGAGACTGAAAACAATTTGAATGTGAGACAATGCAAAACTGCCTATTTTGCCATCCAGGCAGACTTTTTAAAGTGAAAAACTCTTTAAAGCTTGGCTTTAAATCCCTACATATTCAACTCTGTTTGTCATCCAGAATGAAGATCTTCAAGTTTTATTTTTGAGGGTTCCCCCTTCCCCCGTCCCAGAGAGGCTCCTCAACTCTCTCCCCTCTCTGCTGAGAAAAGCTTTTGAATTTGACCAGCACAAATGAGTTGTGATTTCCCTGAGTACATGTCAGCCTCATGTATAAGTCAAGGAGTGGTTTTGGGGCCAAAATTGTGGATTTTGATATGACTCATGGATAAATTGGGGATCATTCCATGGAGAGGGGAAAGCAGCAGCACTGCCTCAGGGGGCCACTTTACACCTGTCTGCCACTACTGCCATTTTCGTGCTCAGGCATTCAAAAAGGTTTTTGCTACTCTGTTCAGAGAAGGGGATGGTTCCTTTTATATATATATAAAAGTAAAAGTGCAGTATTAAATCTTATTTTTAAAAAAGGAACCATGACCTTCTCTGAGTAGAGTGGCGAAAGGCAAGAGCTTAATCCATCCCAGGAGAACGTCAAAGAAGCACCAGTCCCTCTACTGTCTTAGGTGATCCTTTGAGGGGAAGTGCCATTTTTCTCTCAGGCATTCAAAAAAGACCAGAAGCAGTGCCACAGCAGAGAAAGTAGAGGGAGTCAGTGCTTCTTTTAGGTTCTCCCAGGGTGGAATAAGCTTTTGCCTTTCACCACTCTGCTCAAAGAAGGGAATAGTTCCTTTTTTGAAAAGAGTTAAGACACAATACTGACATGTGGATAAGTCAACCAAAGTTCCGGGGTCAATTTTTTGACAAAAATTTTTAGACTTCTGTATCAGTGTGTGTGTATACATACACACACACACACACACACACACACACACACACACACATATAGTACTTTCTTTCTAACAACAAACTGGAAATTTCTTCAAAACTATGAGGTGGCAATTTAAAATACTTGAATGTGAAAAAGATGAAACTGGCAGATTTCTCCATCTTGGTGGTTGTTCTCCTGAGACGCATTGTCCACTGAGTTGTGCTGTCATTGCCTTTCATGTTTCTCTCCCCTCAGGCTCAGAAGGGGACACTGTTACCAAGAGTATACCACGAGTGCTCCCAGGACAGCTTCCCTACACACTTAGTCTGAGTGCCACAGTACATTCCACTTATGGCATCAACCGCATAGAATCAAAATGCACTCTTGAGCCACTGCGCTACATAGCAGTGGACCGGACCAGTGCCCAGGTGAGGCTATTGATGAACTAAGTTGCTGACAGTTTTGGAAAACTGGTATGCCTTTTCTTCCATTCCCCATAGTAAAGTCCATAAATATCACAGACATGTTCTTGTTCACATTCTTGGGCTTTGTGGGGCTAATTCCAAAGCAAATAGTCAAAGCATGGGAGGAAAAATGATGATGTAGATTGGGACCATGGTATATGGAAGGGCAGACTTCATTACATTGTGTTTTCCCTAATTGGTACCAACATACTCCCAGCCTGCCCTTAACGTTTGAAGAAAAGCTTATGTTGGATATAGTTAGCATGCAGATGGTGAGAGGAGATTCCCAATGGGAGTTTAGGGGTGGGGGGCCAGTGTGAAATTTCTTCCTGATCCTCATCACCTTCTCCTTTCCATTATCTAGCTATTTGACAATTCACCTGTTTAAAAAAAAGATATAAATAACATCAGGACAATGGTAGGACTACTTTGGATGCAAATCAGGAGTGGAGAACCTTTAGCCACCATGGTCAGTGGTCAAGGTTTGTGGAGGTTCTCCTCCAAAACATCAGAACAGCCAAAGTTTCCCCACTCCAGCTCAAAATCAAACCCTTACCATTTTGCAGGAGAATGGGTCATTATCCTCTATAATAGACAGACATTACAGAATGTCACACTGATTCCTTATCTGTGAATCATAAGGTGGTGGATAGCCTTTGCAGGTAGGAAGAGGAGCATAACTTGGTGGCTTTTACGTAGCCATTTTTACTGGACTGTCACAAAGCTGCAAGACTAGTTCAGCAGGCATGGCCTTGCTGGGTTTAGAAGAGAAAGCACCAGCCCCCTTCTCCACAAGGTCACATGCT
This sequence comes from Cyclura pinguis, assembly GCA_030412105.1. Lineage (NCBI taxonomy): Eukaryota > Metazoa > Chordata > Lepidosauria > Squamata > Iguanidae > Cyclura > Cyclura pinguis. The sequence continues at coordinate 20,713,078 of CM059604.1, forward strand.
GGTATCACAAGATAGGCTGGATTCACAGAATTAATCCCAGTTACAATGCTGTTAGTCATCTGTATGTATAAGCAAAGTGCACTGTAGAGTAAATGAGTGAAAGAGCTAACAAAAATGGTGTGAGAGGCTCCGTGTTGGCTTGAATCCAGAGTGAAATGCTGCAGGTTGAGATTGCAATCTACCTCAAGCCCAGGTTCCTGGCTGTAGAACAGGGATGGGCAACCTCCTGGGGTCTGGGATCCTTTAGTCCTACTCCTCAGGACCCTCTTGGAACTGCACCAGCCCCTCAAAATGAAACCAGAAATGACTGGAAGGCAGTGTCCCATTTTGACCAAAACTGGATTTGGAGTTAAAATAAGATAGACGTTCAGGAGTAGAGGTTATTGTCAGGGAAGAATATGGAGAAACGGAATGGTTTCCAACTGGCAAGGGGGTCAGGCAAGGCTGCATTTTATCACCCTATCTATTTAACCTGTACGCTGAACATATCGTATGTAAAACAAGATTGGAATTGGTGGAAGGAGGCATGAAAATTCAAGGAAGGAACATCAAAGATTTAAGATACGTGGATGACACCACACTACTAGGAGAAAATAGCAAAGACTTGGATGTCTTCGTGAAGAAAGTCAAAGAAGAAAGTGCAAAGACAGTTGAACATTAAGAAAACCAAAATAGCAACCACAGATGATTTACGTAATTTCAAAGCAGATGATGAAGAAGTTGAAATACTTAAAGGTTTTTCATATTTTGGCTCAGTCATTGAACCAGAATGGAGACTGCATTCAAGAAATCAGGAGAAGACTTGGAAAGGCAGCTGTGAAAGCATTAGACAGGATTCTCAAGTGTAAAGATACATCATTGAATACCAAAATTAGAATTGTCTATGCCATCATATTTCTGGCAGGCCTATCCAATCTATTTTTAACTATGATTTTAATTATAATATTTGAATGATTTTATTCCCTTAGTGTATTTTAGTGTGTTTTAATGTTAATGTGTTTTTAATTGGTATGCTAGTTTTAATTCTATTTTGATCTTTGTTGTACCCCGCCTCAAGCTTTGAGGAGTGGCAGGTAACAAATAAAAATTTATATTATGATTGTTGCTGTTGTTGTTATTTAATTATTATTTCTGGCAGCAGGCAGCTTTGATCCCTTTCAGTTACAGGAATCTTCTATAACTTAATTTATTATCATCATCTGGAAGTTCAGCTTGTCACGTTTTGGAAAAAATCATTGCAGTCTGCAGCAGTGTTTCCAAATGATGTACAACGGGGAGAAAGAAGATGAGAGGGAACTCATGTGAAGGTCAGTTTGTAGCATGTTTTGTTTACCTTCCTCCTCCCAAAGGTCTCCTTGGCTGAAGGGCACCAATTTGACCGAGATGTGGAGCTCCTGATTTATTACGAGGATGTTCACAAGCCCAGTGCGCTCCTGGAAGCTGGGAAGCCTGGGGTTGCCCCTGGTGAGCAAAGCCTAAGATGATGGCTGGGAGGCTGAGATGGGGGCTGCAATGCAAAGGGTTGCTACTGAAGCAAAAAAGCACCACCATGGCTTTAAAATCCTTGGTTTTACTTCTCTGCTTCCCTCAAAACACAGGTTCACTGATGGGAGATCCAGCACTTCTGCTTACCTTGTACCCCGATTTCACAGCCACCAAGCCAGGCCAGAAAGCGACTGGGGAATTCATCTTCCTTCTGGATCGTTCTGGCAGCATGAGCTGCAACACTGATCACAATAATGACTCACCATCGCGCATTCAGAGTGCCAAGGTGCCCTGTGGTTGAATGAGGGGGATGATAGGGCTAATGGGAGATAGAGGGGCGATCTTGTGGGCTGCTATAAACGTAGATTGTGTATGTAGGAATGGAAACATAGTATTCTGCTATTTGCATGGCATTTTTATGATGCCGTATCTCCAGGATAATACATGGCACCTGACGGCACTGATTCAGATCAGTGGAGGCAGTGAATCTCCTCTGGGTCTCCTCCAGACTTTAAGGGGGCTGTCCAAGGTTCTGAATCATGTTTTTCCAAAACTATCTTGGGTAGTAGCTTTAAACTTCAAAGTAAGTCTCAGAGATGATGCATTGGCCCAGGGACATGGAAGCTGCCCAATGTTACTGATACACAGAGGTGTTTGTGGTTAATACTCATGAACCCATTTTATCCTAACAATAGCCTGGGAAGTAGCGATTGAATGAGAGCAGGTGACACTTCTGGCTGACTGAGGATTTCAGCCTTGGTTTTTCAAGCCTGATTCCTGCAGCCATCACAACACCCGAACACAAGAAGACTATGAATGATTGAAAGGGGCTGGGTTATTGGAAGAGCCTGTAATGTTGAAACATATCCTAAATGGCGGAGTGGGATATTCAGGGTGACTCCCATTGTTTCCTTTATTTTATTATTTTGTTTTCCCTTTTCCGCATCCCAGGAGACCCTGATCTTCCTTCTGAAGAGCCTGCCTTTGGGATGTTACTTCAACATCTGTGGTTTTGGATCCCACTATGACTCATTCTATCAGTGAGTATTAAAACATCCAATATAGTCAGACCTTCTGCTTCAAGGGTGGGAAACTTTTGACCCTCAAGAATTTTTGGAACTTGCAGGATCCCCAGCCACTTTCCACTCGCAAGGTGTTGTGGGCATTGTAGCACAAAACATCCGGAGAACCCTAGGCTCTCTCAGCTTCCTTCACTTTCTCATTTCTGCAACTCCCACTGGTTTCTGTGTTGTCCTTCTTTGATTTTGGCAAAGAGTGAAACTAGGTACTGTTGAACCATGTGGAGAACAAGATGCTTGCTTGGTTTTGAAAAGAGAAATAAAGCAAAGCCAATACCCTTCAGGAGAAAGAAGAGAAGCCAAACTGAAGGAGCCTTGTGTAAGTCAGCTCCATTCCCTTGAAATCTTGTCCTTAGCTCTACTTTCTTTTGTACTTTCACAGAGGCACATCACCCCTATAAATGATCTTGGCTGCTGTATCTAACCTGTGTTTTCCTGTTCCCAGGTCTGTTCTGTCTCTGAAATGTTTTTGCTGTGCTTCTTATTTTCATTTCTGTGCAGTTCCTGTGTTTGTGGGATTTTATAGTCCAGATGCCAGAACCACTTGACCACTCTTAGATAGAGCATTCCTTCCTGCTTTGCCAAGTATGTTCAATTGGCCCTGCTGTCCCTAGTCTTCTTCTCAATGTTACACATCCTGAACCCTGTATTTTCCTTTCTATTGCCTGGTGTCACACTGGTCAGATGGAGAGGAGAAGGAGTGGCTCTGTGCCACCTGCAATCTGAGCAAATAGATTCCCAGCATTTGCTAATCAAGGCCTGATTTTTGCAAACATACCAAATGCTTGGGAGTCAATCTGGTGGCCTCACAGTTCATGCCTGCTCTCAAATAGGAGATTTGGAGTGTCCTCTGTCACCATGACACAAGACCTAATTTTATAATCCCACGTATGGGATGTCCCATACAAAATGGGATTCTTGCAAACCGTATGTGTGAGTCTTGAGTTTTAGTAAATGGGACCAGTGATCCCTATGAAACATTTTCAGTAACCCGTAAAGAACACATGGCTGAATTGGGAGAAACATGCTCTGTAACTTTGACTCTCTTGTCTCTTCTGCAGGCATAGTGTAGAATACACCCAGCAGACCATGTCGGAGTCCCTGGAGCGTGTCAAGAAGCTGGAGGCTAATTTAGGGGGAACAGAAATTCTGCAGCCTTTGAAAGCCATTTACAGCCTGCCATGTCGTGAAGGATATCCTCGGCAGGTACTGAGTGTCTGTGGAGGAGGAAAGTTCCTTTTTGTAGAGGATCAAGTTTTGTGGAGAAGTCAAAAGCCTTCCAGAAGATCAGCCAAACACAAATGGCCAGGGTGTTAATGACTTAGGAAGCTTCAGCCATGCAGAAGTTACCAATCAGAAATATCTGACTGTAGCCATGCAGAAATAAGCAAGCACATCCGGACACCTTATTAATTTACTAGTTATGTTTCCTTACTAACTGATTAATTAGTTAGTTAGTTACATTCAGTTACTTTTCATCTGGTGAGCTCAAAGCATGACCTCTCCTCTCATGAGTTCTCTGATCACAGCCACCCCACAGGGTTGCTTAAGCTGAGAAAGACAGAGAGACAGGCTGAAGACCACCAAATAAATCTTCCTGATACAGAGGCGATCCTCCACCTTTGCCTGGTTTCACTTTTACAGATTTGATTATTTGCAAGTTTCTTCAACCCCTGACTCCCTCCACCTCAAGCACTTCTTTCCCAGGGGAATTTTCCCTCAGTGACTCTCATCAGGCCTTTTACAAACCCATCTCTGGTCCTCCTTCTCATTCAGCAGGCACTAAGAACACCTCACAGCCTGATTTCTCAGTACCACAAACTCCCTCCTGATGCCTACCCCTACCCAAGGAAGGAGATGGGCGAGAGCGAGAGGAAGCATAGGGTCACCCTGCTGACCTACCCTCTTCCCTCTCCTTCCCCGGACCTGTTTTGGATCCTGAGTGCCCATTCACCCCACCATGTCTCAACCCCCTTCCCACAAACACGCAAACATATTTTAATATTTGTGATTATCCACTTTTGTGAGGGTCCTGAGCCCCTAACCCTAGTGAATGCAAAGGGCTGACTGTACTTTGCTGTGACTAGCATCACCTGCTTCAGAGCTAACCTGGATATAGAGAAGTTGTATGTAACTGCCCCTTGCTTTTTTCCTGTTCCTCCTCTCTGTTACCCCAAAACATGGGTCAATCCATGATACTGGTACCTCCATGAAACAGTGGGGAATATTAGTTCAAAAAGGAGGCCTATGAGAGGGGGGATAACCTAGCAAGATCTTTAACACCTGTGTATACTGGTACTAGTACAGGAATACCAGCCAGAGATTCGAGAATATCGTTAAAATGTTTTATTGGGAGAATTGATCAGCCACACACACACAGGATCCAAACAAGCACATATTTATACAAGGCTAACTGAAGGAAAAGGGAGGAAAGGTTGGATAGCAAGAGTTTAGGATGAAGCAGGTGATATTTACTAATCCAGAGAGAAGCAAAGAAGTGATGTGGCTTAGACTAAGAGTCTAAGTGAAGATGGGAATCAAAGTGACAACCAGCAACCATGTACTAGCGAATTGGTTGGCTCAGAGCCAGAGCTTAAATACCCTTTTTCTGCCCTGAAGGTGAAGGTGTTAATGGCTCTCTGGCAGTGCAAACAATGGGGTCCAGAACAAACTAAGGGTCTTAGCATTAGGTGATAAAAGACTGATGGGAATTGTGATAGCTTCCTAATGGTTTGACAGGTAAGAGATAGAGGAGATATGCAGAAGGAGGAAGTAATAGGTTGGTAAGGTTAGTCACTCTGCAGAGACACTCTCAGGTGTCTTAGTCACTGAAGGGAGAGTCACTGGCAAGCTCATCAACACCAGAGCTTCTCTGCTGGTTTCCTGACTATGACTTAGCCATGCCCTGAGATCTTACCTAACCTAGTTCTGCATGTGTTCACTCAGTTTCTCTTAGCCAACATGGCCATGCAGCCATAGCAAGGTATAATTTATGTTTAATACCAGTTAATATTGATTAAACCTTATTAAGGAGTAGGGGTGTACAGCTTGGTAAGATCTCTGTTATTGAGTCACCTCATGGTGAGAACAGCCTTTACGTCACACCTACTTTCTCTGCTTCCCATTCTCTCTTCTCCTAGCTCTTTTTGTTCACCGATGGTGAGGTCCATAATACAAGTGAAGTCATTGCTGAAGTTAAACGTTACAGCGACTCCCACAGGTAAGGCTGGAAGATAGACGCTAAAATGCTTCCCAGTCTCCATTTCTGGCTTTGATCTGCTTTCCTCTCCTTGCCCTACAACAGGTGTTTCTCCTTTGGAATTGGTGAAGGGGCCTCTACTGCCCTCATCAAAGGTGTGGCTCGAGCAGCCGGTGGTAGTGCAGAGTTCATCACAGGCAAGGAGCGCATGCAGGCCAAGGTGAGGGCAGAGGAGCTCTGTCTTCTTCCTGTTCACATGTTCATCTCCACTTGTCTTGCCTGAGATGTCAGCAGCTTGCTGTATTACTGTTCAGCTTTAGAAAATGCAGCTGGGTTAATGTATTCTTACTTTAAAAGGTACTTGGGCTTTGTTTGGAAAGCATGAGTAAAACCTGAATAAATATTATCCTTGTGAATCTTCCTTCACATCTTAGGAGGCTGGGCATTGAAGCAGCCCAGCCTTGGACAGGTATTTTGGCACCGTCTTCTCCTCTCCTTCCATTGTTTACCTGGATGTCTGTTTCACAGTGAGTCAACAGGACTGCTCTGATTGGAACAAACATCAAATTGGAACAAGAATCCTAGGATTTATGCCTAAGATTTTTGCAAGGGTCATGAGTCTGTTTGCACAATTTAAGCAAGTGTGCCAACTGCACCCATTTCTGGACTTGTCTGCTTTGGGTACAGTGCCTTAGTTGGGCTACTGTAACATGCTCTATATGTTAGTTTGCCTTCAAAGGGTGTTTGAAAAATGTGTAGACCCCAGTGGGCCCTTCACTTGTGCAGGTTCAGCACTCACAGATATGATGATCTGTGAGTTGTTTTATTGTATTTATTTTAGTTTATTATTTTAGTTTATTTAAAAAATTCTTACCCTCTTTGCCCTTGCCACAGAAAAAAATGTTCTGTCTAGGAATCTCTAGGAGCTCCAGCACAATTCTGCGGCCCACTTCCACTGAAGGGTTCTTGGGGCCCTTTCATGCTATAGAATTATAGTACTATGATTCCACTTTAACTGCCAGGTTTCTGTCCTATGGAACCCTGGGGCTGGCAGGTTAAGGAGAGACATTTAGAATTCTTAGCCAGAGTGCTCCAATGATTCACCAAACTGCAAACCCCAAAATTCCATAGGAGGTAGCCGTGGCAGCTAAAGTAGAATCGTAGCACTATAATTATGTGGTATGAAAGGAAAGGTGTGAAAGAGCCAGTGTGATGTAGTGGTTTAAGTGTCAGACCACAACCCTAGACACCAGGGTTCGATTCCCATTCAGCCATGGAAATCCACGGGGCAACCTTGCACATGTCACACACACACAGCCCCAGGAAACCCCATGACAACAACATGAAAGGGCTCTCCATGACTGTTCCTGGCTCTGGAACTTCCTTCCAATAAGAGGCTTGACTGGCCTTCTCTCTATTTTCCATCTGCCATCAGTCAAAGACCTACATATTGAAGCAGACTTTTGACAACTCAGTAGCTGCTGAGAAGAGGGCTTTGAATGGACAGGTTTTGTATGTTCTAATTTTTATTTTATTTTAATTGTTGTGCTTTTCAAACTTTTTAAAATTCGGGTTTTTTTAACTCTTAAAACGTGTTTAACTGTGGATTAATGTTATCGCTTGTTGTTGTGTGTCTTCAAGTCTTCTCTGATTTATGGAGATCCTAAGGCATAGCCATCATGGGATTTTCTTGAGAAGGTTTGTCAGAGAGGGTTTACCAGTGTCTTCCTCTCAGACTGAGAGTGTGTGACTTGCTCAGGATTACCCAGTGGATTTCTTTGACCAAGTAGGGATTTGAATCTTGGCTTCATAGTAGCTAGCCCAGCACTCAAACCACTGCACAACACTGGCTCTCAACATTATAACTGGCTCTGTCTTTCTTCCATGCCACTTTCAATCATCGTGCAAGTCCTTGGGGTCCCAGTTGGGGTAGACAGGATATAAAATCAGATAGATAATAGGGCATCTTAGATAATTAAGGCAGCTTTTTCAGCCACCTTTGTGGCTTCTTTGTAGCCAGTGCCCAGACAGTTTGAAGCAGAACCTCACATCCATAAAATCTAGAGACTGAGAGGATTTGTGGCAGGGTTTGGATTTCATTTGATTTTTTTTTTTAACGTGAAACCTGAGTTGCTAATTTTTCAGTAGAACATTGGAGTGGCATTTTCCCACTCCAATATAAGATGGCTGTCTTCTTGCAGGCACTACAGTCTTTGAAGAAAGCCCTGCAATCAGCAGTGACAAAGATTTCTCTCAACTGGGACTTGCCTCCCGGTCTCGAAGCTGTGATTGTGGGATCCGGCCCTCAGGTCATTTTCCAGGGGCAACGGTGCCTCATCTATGCCCAGATTCGTGGGCAGCATCAGGCAAGTAGCCTCCATCAAGGTCCTAATCACTGAAGAATCCCTGTCTCATATTTTAAATGACAAATCAGACAAGCCATTGCTAAAGGAGTTCTAGCATAGCAATCTCTGGAGATTTACAGTCCTGTTACCCCAAAACTTGGGTGACTCAAGGGTCCACCTGCAATTCCAGCACCTCCACATGACAATGGCAAATTAATTAGCTCTATTAGGAGGCCTGCAAAAGAGAGGTAACCTCACGACATCTGTCCACCAGTATTTATGGGGTATTACATGAAAGAGTCAGCCAAAGATATCAAAATGAGCTAAATTGTATTTTATTGAAAGATTCACACATGCACGTAAAAAGACTCAAACTTCACACACTCACACAAGAGCTAATCAAAGGATAAAGCAAGGAAGGTTGTGGATAGAGGATTTTGCAGGGAATTGGTGATAAATACCAATCTGGAGAGCAGTGAAGAAAGCAGCGATGTGGCTTAGACTAGTGCCTAAGGACAGTACTCATTGAGGAATTGGAGTGACAGTGTGGCAACCAGTAAGTGAAGTACTGCATCGAACTACTCAAAATGGAAGGTTCTTATACCCAAAATCAACTCTGAGGATATGGGTGTGAATGGCTCTCTGGCCAAGCAAACAATTGAGGTTGCCACATGGAGAATGAAGTCCGGACTGAGTTAATGGCCTTAATGTTAGGTGACAAAGAGTTAATGGCTGTTGTAATAGCTCTATAATTGTGGAGAGGTTCACGGACAATGCAGGGAAGCATCCAGATGTGAGGAAACAGAGTTGAAATAATCAGTGTTTTGGTAGGAACTTCCCTTAGCTATTGTATGCTGTCCGAGATGTTCCAGTTTCAGCTTGAGGCTGTTATATCCGGATTTGCCTGGTAATCTGCCTGACAATGACTTTGGCTACACCTAGAGGGGATCTGCTGTCCTGCTTTGCAGTCCCACTTGTTCAGTCACTAATTTTCTTCTGCCCAGCTTGACCTTCCAGTCACCTCGGGATCCATTTTATGTCAACACTAATTAATGTATTTCGCCAATTAAATCATATTTCACCAATTAAACCATATCAAATGGGGGGGGGCATAAAAATCCAAGCATGCATTTCTCCTCTAAGAGGAAGCTGCCACCACTCATATCACCTTGCTGTGATACTTTCTATTCCTCTGCAGTCTTCACCCTCCACAGAAGGAACTGCTGTCCTTCATTACACTTTCCAGGAGCAGACTTTCATGGAGAAGGCAAAGTTCTCACTCCATGCACAGGAAGAGGATAGGTAGGACCATCTTCTTTGTATACCCTCACTGACTTTGTCAAAGATGAAAGGTTTTCTTAGTTACAGAGAGAATTGGGAACTTCCTCTTGATTTCTAGCAAGATGGAGAAGCTAAGGATCCTGATTCCAACATGGTCCCTTAACTCCATGCCTGGGACATAAATTATAGAAATCTAACAGTTCTTGGTTATAGTCACTGTGTGCAAGTGGCTGAAAGATGAACAAAGCTTTAATTGTACACCAGGTCTTGTGGGGGTCTGAAGAAACTGCCTTAGGGAACTCTTTTGTTCATAAGATCTGGTGGACTTATCTGGCAATAGCAACGGGGAGGAGTAACACTGGATCTCCCAACATAATTTCCCACTGGTGCCAGCCCTACAATTAGGGAGAGGAGGAAAGAGGAAAGTGCAGCTCATGGGCTACATGCACCCATTAGACTCCACTTTTGTAACCCTCGAACCTCCCCTCCGCCCATTCCTCCCCAAAGCCCACTAAATAGGGGTTGTCAGATTGAAAACTGGAGATAACTCATATACCTATAATGATGGTACAGAGGAGGAAATTTCAACAGGTGTTGCTTGTTGCACAACCAGGTAGTAAACAATATTACCTCTTCTTCACAATTATGTTTGTTTGTTTGTTTGTTTGTTTGTTTGGAGTATTTATACCCTGCCCTCCAGTTTTCATTCTTGCAACCTTACATTGAATCTCACGTCTTTTGGAAAAAAAAAATTTTGTGGGATGATTTTCAAGCAAAAAGAGAGTGTGTAAGACGTGTGCCAAATCCGTGAATTACTCCAAAATGGCTTTTCTAAAAGCTAGTCAACTACCAACTCCAACTGTGTCTTGGAGGTTTTGTTCATGTGGTCCAACCATGACTAGTGGCTTGTTTTTTCATGCTAGTGCAGAAGGCAAGTGGAAAAGAGCTCCTAGGTTTCTTCAGTTGTTATGTTCACACAATGAAAGCAGAGGCTGTGATCTTTCCATAGTTCAAACATGCAGAACAATGGGTGCATGTCTCTCTTTCCAGGCTCCCTGTTCACCGGCTGGCAGCTCAGACCCTATTGAAGGAACTGGAGGGGTCTGGGGAGATGGAAGAGGAAAAGAAACGCTTAGCACTGGAGACAAGCCTGAGCTCTGGGGTGGTGTGTTCACAGACAGCCTATGTTGGTGTCAGCACGGAGTTGGGCGAACCGATTCAGAGGCCTCTTATGCATCGACGTGTACCAATCAAATCGCAAGGTGAATTGAAGGAAATTCTTGTTGGGTGGACCAATCACTGAGGCACAATGAAACTGAAAGACTAGTTTTTTGCTTGCTGTCATCTAGTAGAGCTTTTCCAGATGATAAAAAGTGTATTTGTCAGCATATTAGTTAGATCATTTTCAGCCTTCAGAATTCCCTTGCAGTTTAGTTACTCACCAATTTTGCACCCACTTCAGCTTAGACTCGATGTTATAGCAAATATAGACTGTTCCTTTAGTAAAGGAAATCCCAGGGACTTCCCAACATCCATCAGATAATTAACCATAAAGGTAGTAATCATCTCCCAAAGCCTTGGAGACTATTTAAGTGCTATTTCACCCCTCCAGGTGAAACAAAGCAGGGAGCACAGAAATAGCCTTTAGTGTACCATGCCGAAGGCAAGATGTGTGACTGGCTGTTTTTGGTTTTTTTGCTGATTTTTTTTTTCCAAGCATGGAAATTTCAGGATTTTTAAAAATAGGTGAGATCTGAGTGAAGATTAAAAGAATGGCCAGATCTGAAAAAGTTATCCACACCAGTTTTAGTACCAATGTTATCTTTCAGTTGCCTGGGTAAGCACCATTTGTTGCAGGTCCTGGACACTTGAAGGATTACTTCTTATGACTCATGCCTTTGGATCATCTTGAGCTTTGGTGGATGGGGGAAAGCTGGATCTAGAAGTGGTTACTTCCTCCTCGAAAAAAATAGAAAGACCTGATGGTTTTGGAAGCACAGCCATGAAGCCATCTCTAGAGGAATTTTCGTTGGACCTTACTGATTTGTCTAGCAATCAGATGCATATTTCTTCCCTTCCAAAATTTCAGTCCCTAGAAAGTGTCTGCTCTTCCTTCATGGTGGCCCAATTTTCAGCTTGTAATTTTATTTTATTTTTTTTTTGATAGTAGTTACAACTTTTTCCATAATGTTACAATAATATCACAATATTATTACAGCAATATCAGTTCATCCCCTGATATGTTAATATAGTCTATAATATAACATAATCAATTATTTACTTTATCTGTTACTCCTCAAATATTTCCCCCTTCTTCTTTTTTAATAATTATTATATAATTATCCTCTCCCTCCCACCCACCCCCAGGGGACAGTCTAATTATTTATTATCATTCTAGTTCACCTTTCATGTGGTATATTGCCTTAATCTTATTTATGTCTTCGAATCCCTCTCTCTGTTTTATGTTCTCAAACAATATTCTCCCATTTCTGAACCATGACTCCTCCTTCAGTTGTCCCATAAAGATCCCTCTTTTTTCAAACAAATAATCAAACATCATGTATTCAGAAACATAATATTTTCATTTATTAAGGTCCTGTCTTTCTTGATTCTTCCAGTCATATGCAATGGCAGCTTGTGCCCCTTTTAATAACTGTTTTATTAAATATTCCTCATCCTTATTTAGTTCTAAGTTAAGTTGGGTTTGTGAGTCAGAGTCCTTATTGACTTGCAAACCTGTGCTGGGAGGTCATGATCTTCTGAAACTTGTTTTTCCACCCAGTGTGCCTGCTTCACAGCTGCTACTAAGGGAAACAGGCTCACGCCACATCAGCTGCCAACTTCTGGACCAGTACTTCTAAAATTATTTGATGTGACAGACCTACAGTTTTTTTAAAAACAGTGTGCCAGGGACCATATTTTATTTGTCCCACTAGCTACAACTGTTTCTTTTTGTCCTGAAAATTCAGTGCAGACTGGAAGCTGATAGGTTGGGGAGTATCTGTGGTCCCCAGACCTCCTATTTGATTAGCAGTGGTCTAAGTCACCCTCAGTTCCATGGAAGAATGGCAGGGTATTAGTCTAAACATACTAACCTCATTTGTTTTTGAAAGCTAAGCTGGATTGAGCCTAGTTAATGTTTCCCAACAATTTCCAGGTAGAGCTGGGAAAGAATCTTGCCTGGCATTCCAGATAGTTTCTGCCAGTCCGTTTTAATAGTAGTGACCTAGATGGACCAATGATCTCATTTGATATACAGACTTCCCCCACTTATCTGACAATTTACAGACCAGAGCACCATCAGAAAACAAAGTTGGTTGAAAAGCTGAACCCATGTACTGTACTGTAGAGAGCGTGAATGACCTATGAAGGCTTACTTAAAAAACAACTGCACATGTGCTGTTTGCAAAGTCTCTCAGCTGACTTGGCACTTGTTTTCACCTCTCAGCTCGCTTTGCAATAGCATGCAAGAGAGAGCTATCCCAAGTGTGCCTCCATAGGCAAGAAGAACTGATGAAAGAATGGAACCCCTGTAAAGGAACTGAAGCATCAAAAGAGCAAGTTCTCAGTTAATGGGGTGTCAAAGGATGGAGGCTTCCTGTACAGAAGATTTCTATGTCCCTATGATTTAAAAAGAAAAGAAAAGAAATGTGTTCGATCTGGAATGCCAAGGACCACAATCACAGGAGCTTTTTGTTTGTTTGTTTGCTTGTTGGTTTGTTTCCTCCAAGGTGTTCTTAGCGCATGTATGATGCTACCTCCGCCTGTGCCTGTGAACTGTTTTATGTTACCACCACCAATGGCTACAATGTGCCCACCACAAGTAAGCTGCAGAAGAGGAGAAGCACGTACAACAATGAAGATGCCACGGATGTTCAAGAAGGCGGCATCTAGTCCTCTTCCTTCTCTTCAGACTAACAGTCATCAGCACAGTGGTAACTAAATGCATGCATTCGTTGCAGGCTGCTTTCACATTCTGGAGGGGAGAGCCAGATTCTGAACATAATTTATGTGTGTGTACGTGTGTGTGTGTGTAATAACAATGAATTATGTACCTGAAATAACGTGTAACCATCTGCGTCTTTGCATGTTTGTATTTGGTTACACCTGTACTTTCATCCAATGCTGAAGTTTTTGAATTGGAGAGGGGGCAGAATGTGGTATTAGCTTTACTCTATGTTATTATAGTGCTATTATTCCACTTTAACTGCTATGGCAACATCCTATGGAAATCTGGGGTCTGTAGTTTAGTGAGGCCTGAGAACTCTCTGGCTGAGAATTCTAAATGGCCCACCCTAAACTGCAAATCCCAAGATTCATACTGTGTTACCATGGCAGCTAAAGTGGAATAATAACACTATAACAGTGTAGTGTGATAGGGCCTAGAAAATGGAAGAGAACCGTTGTGAGGTATGTACACAGAAGCCAGGGATTTCTGGCCCACAAAAACCCTACCCCTGAGAATATCACTTGGACTGCTTTTTATCTAAACAAGTATCAGATACCAAGAAAAAGAAAACCCTGAAAGTCTACTCATCTGTAATTAACAATGAGATGTACAAACTGGCTCCTTAAAATGGAGCTCTCCAATCTCTTGAAGGCCATATATAAGCAGCCATATTCTGCTATGGCTATCAAAATCTAGCCCAGACTGATAAATCAGAAAAAGAAGGAACCAGTCAGAGACTGTATGTTTCAGAATACATCTTTGCTCTAAAGAGAAGGTATTAGTAACGAGTTATTTGTGTGTTTTTTAAAAGGAAAAATACATTCTAGAACAGGTCACACTGTTAACCCTTCATCTGGCACTGTTATTATGTTAACGGCGCCCAGGGCAAGGGGACAGGGTGACCAGCAGGCAGAAGTGGGTGGAGTGAATGGCAGAAGTGGGCAGAGTGAGTGGGGTGGATGGGGCAAACAGCAAGCGGAGGTGGGCGGGGTGAATGGCAGCGGGGCAAGCAGGGGGATTCCTCTTTTTGCACCCCCCCCACATGGGCACTCGGGGCAGGCACTGCAGTTACCTCACCCAAGATCCGCCTCTGCATAATAAATATTTGAGGGGATATTCACAGTAAGTAACAGCACAGAAGCTAATTCCCTTCTTGTTTGTTTGTTTTGTTTTGTTTTGTTTTCATAGTTGCACATTATGGAGCAGCACTTGGATCTCCAGGTAATTCATGAGAATGGGTTTCTTTGATATAAATAGAAAGACAATTATAGAACTAAATAAATAACAGCTTGAGCAGATTCTCATGGTAGGAACCATCATGCCCTGGCAAACTTGGTTTCACAAAATTTCACTCAGTTTCATACAGAAGTGCCTGTTTGGAGAAAAGCAAGCAATACAGCAATTTTCCCAAAAGTTACTGAGACTAAAGCATCTAAGATGGTTACAGGCTTTCCACTTTGTCATAAAAATTGAGGCGTGCACATCAAGGATTGGATAAAAGTCATAAATATCATGTCACCCCACCAACATAAGCATTTTCCCATGTCTTCTGTTATTTACATATCTTTCATGCTCGGAGCAAGAACAATGTCGTGGATCCTTATCTTAGCATAGTCTTCTCACAACACCTTCCCACTACTTTGCACCCCCTCCTTTGATCTTCTTCCCTCTTGCCAGATACAAAGTGACATCAAACAATACAGCAATTAACCATTTGGAGGCCTGGGATACTTTAGGCATCTCAACCAGATACATAGTTGCAGGTAGCTCTTTACAATTGATACATATTAGCAGTTTAGCCAACCATCTCCTATTTGATCTATCAGATCTATCCTGTTACCTTTACTGTTACAGACATATGACAGGAGCCATGCATCCTGACAGGAACTGGGTAGGAAAAATATAGCTGCATTTAAGCTGGACTTGTTCTCTGTAAGCATCCATAACTAGATATTGAACTATGACACAATTAAATTAGATTGGACTTCCGTGCTTAGTCATATCAAAGGTCCTGCGTTCTGTTGTGGCAGAGATCAGCCAAATGTTTCGGCAAAGCCAGCAGCCCCTTGTGAAAGTAACACCTCCATCTTGTTTTTTGAACCCAACATCAGCTGTTTGTGACCCTGTTCATCTACAACTGCCCTTTATAGCTGGCTCATTGTTCCATAAATCTGTATAACATTGGGGAGGATCCTTCCAAAATATTTTCACCCAGTTCTTCAACCCAAAAGTCCCGCAGAGTGGCCAACATAACGATTAGCAGTGAAGAAGGCAGACGTTGTCTGCAGAATTACAATTTAGAAGGCATGACACACACAAAAGAGGAGGAGGGGAGAGAAGCAGAAAATATGGGAGCTCAGGCACCAGTTCTTAATGTTGCATAGTAGTTCCTATAAATGACAAACTTGTGTGGAGTTCAGGAAGAAAAGGAATCTAGTGGAGCACTTTTGAGAGAGTGTTTCCCACATCTTGTAATAATAAATTGCATAACTTAGGCCATTTCCGCACGAGACTGTTATAGCACTATGATTCCACTTTCAACATCCTATGGAATCCTGGGGTTTGCAGTTTAGGGAGAGGAAGACAGCTGGGAGTACAGTTAGATGGAAGAAAAAGCATCTTTGTGTTTCAATTCTGCCTCACTCGGACAGCAATTCGCTTTTAAAAACCCAATTTGCATAAATGGAACCTTTTTTTCCCCGATAGGACTCCCTAAACTGCAAACCCCGGGATTCCATAGGATGTTGAAAGTGGAATTATAGCACTATAACAGTCTCATGCATAAATGGTCTTAGTAGGTTATATCCTAACCTTAATCACTGGAGTGTTGATCTTCATTTGATGTGTTGGAATCTGATATGTGATCATGGTCTGACCTAGGGTGGGTTGCAATAGCAGTACAATTACCACAACAACTACATAGAAAAACAAATAGATCTCTAAATACATATTTGAATTAAAAATGAGTACTAAGTCTGAAAAGGTTGAAGTCCAGTTTGTATATTTTTTTAATAAATCTTTATTGAGTAAAATAGAAAAGAGTAACATATCACACATTCAGTTACAACAGAAAAGAAGATAAATTCACATACTTCAGTCCTAATAGGCGATTTATATCTTCATGACTTCCCCCTCTGACTTAGGGAACAGGATAAGATCCACTCTATTTTATAGTCTGACACGTTAACCACTAAAGTTGTTGTTCCTAAGTATTCTCAAAAACCAATGTTCACCGTCTTAATACCATTCCATAAATTCCTAAAATAATTTATTATGTTACCCCATTCTTGAATAAATATCTGTTTTCTCTCCTCTTATTATATAAGTAAGTCTGTCCATCTGTATTATATCAAACACATTCATCTCCCATTCTTCTAATGAGGGTATAATTTCCAATTTCCACTTTTGTGCTAACAACATCCTTGCAGCAGCTGCCATACAGAACAGTTGTTTTCCAGCCTTTTTTTCTAAACCATCATCCATTATGGAAAATAAATAGAGTTCTGGAGACATTTCAAAACGAAAGCTTAATATTTTCGCTATTTGAATATGTATTACCTTCTAAAAAATTTTAACATTTTTACAGGTCCACCACTGATGATAGAAAGTGCCAATTTCATGACTGCATTTCCAAAATTTGTTTGAGTAGTTTCAATACACTTTTGATAATTTTACAGGTGTAAGATACCATCTAAAGTACATTTTGTATAAGTTTTCTTTAATATCTTGGCATGCAGTATATCTGACCTGCTTTGTTCAAATTTTCTCCCAATGTTCCATAGGAATTGAATGCAGCCATGTTTTTGTTTAGTACAGTTGTTTTTTCTTTATTGACTTTTAGGCCTGATAATTTTTCAAAATCTTTGAGAATGGTTTTAAGCTCATTTAAGTTACAATTTGGTTCCTCCAAGGAACCAAATGGGGGGGCAGGGGGGGAGCTATGGTGTGAGGGGCATCGCAAAGTCATCAGCAAATGCTCAAATTTTATATTCATTGCCTCTTAATTTGATCCCCTTTGTTTTAGGATTGCTTCTAAAGTTTGCAATCAGAACTTCGATCGCCATCAAAAATAAAAGAGGAGATAAGGGACATCCGTGTCTCATTCCTCTTTGCACTTTAAATTTTTCAGATTTCTGAGCATTTACAATAACTTGTGCAAATTGGGTAAAATATATTGCTTTAATCCAACTCAAATTTTTCTCCCGTATTCATTTTTTGACAAATATTCATCATAAGTTTCCAATTGATGGTGTTGAAGGCCTTTTCAATATCCAGAAAAATAGCAGCTAATTTTTGGGGGCATGATTTTCATAAAGCTCAATTATATTAATTATGTTTCTTATGTTATCTCTTATTTGCCTCCCAGGGATAAATCCAACTTGTTCTTATGGTATTACTTCCTGAAGAACTCTCTTTAACCTGTTGTCCAGTACAGTGGTAAAAAGTTTATAATCTGTGTTTAGTAAAGAAATTGACCAATAATTTTTCACATTAAGCAGATCCCTTCCTTCTTTATGAATCAATATTATGTCTGCTTCTATCCAGGAATTGGGAATGGTCCCCTGCAACGCCTCATTCTTGATCTTTTGAAGTATAGGTGATACCTGATGTTGAAAAATTTTATAAAAAGATGCCGAATAACCTTCTGGGCAGGGGATTTCCCTTTTTTTGCTTTCTGAATTGCTTCTGTCACTTCTGCCATTGTGATGGGACTGTTTAAAATGTTCCTCTGTTCTTCTGTTAAAGTCTTTATATTTTGCTGAGATAAATAAGTTTTTATAACTTCATCATTTAAATCTTGGTATTTATATAATTCTGAGAAATTGCTTATAAAAATTCTCCTTATCTTGGAAGGGTCTGTGTATATAGTTTCTCTGCTCTTTATTTTAGTAATCAGCGTTTTCTCCTTTTTCATTTTCAGTCTGAGAGCCAGCCATTTACCTGCTTTGTTGGCCCATCAAAATGATGCTGTCTTGCATATAACAATTTATCATTAAGTCCAGTTTGTATATTTTAGCTGAACCAGTAGAAAAAGAATCACCACTCTTGGAACTGATCTCCCTGCAGAATGCAGATGGCTCCTGGCCTCTCGATTCTGGACTGGCTCACATGCTGGGCCAGAATAAAGCCACCTTGAGCAAGACACCTTCTCAAGTAAGTTTGTAACAGGACTGGGCTGTCTGAAGTGGGAAGAAGAGGGCCTGACTCATATGGCTAGGTGCCTGTGGCCATCCTGACCATTAAAATTTGAGGACTGCAGATAATAACTAGGGACAGTTGTGATTGGCACATGACTCTATTCATACGTAGGCCTGTATTCTATTGGTATAGTCAGCCAGACTAGACCCATTGAATTCACTGCTGAAAGTTAAGTCCAGTGGCAGAGCTTGGAGTGTGTGGAGGAGGGGCCAGAGGAGTGGGGCTACAGTGCGAGGAGCATGGCCACCGTGCAAGAGGGCATAGCTGAGGTTTGCAGGGGTGTGGCTGCAGTGCAGGGGTGTGTGGCTACAAGCCAGGACACACCAGAAACATTGCCACCCAGGGCAAGCCACTCCCCTACCCCCCATCCGTATGCAACTGGTTATGTTAATGGCAGTATAAATCCCATTGAGTCAATCTGTTCACTCTAGTTGGGGATACAATAGGGTTCAAGCCATATGTTAATGCTACCCATGGTTTGCTGCCTCATGGCTAGTTTAAGACTTTATGCATAGCAGGAATGATAGAGACCCAGTGTAGCCTAGTGGTGTGAGCATTGGACTATGACTCTGGAGAACAGGGTTCAGTCAGTACTTAGCCGTAGAAACCCACTGAGTATGACCCTGGGAAAATCACATTTTCTCAGCCTGAGTGGAAGACAGAGGCAAACCCCCTCTGAAAAGAAAATATTGGCAAGAAAACCCCATGATAGGTTTGCCTTGTGTGTGTGTGTATGTGCCTTCAAGTCACCTGTTGACCTGTGGCAACCCCATGAATTTCATAGGATTTCCTTAGGCAATGAATACTTAAGAGATCGTTTTTCCAGTTCCTTCCTCTGAAATATAGCCTGCAGCACCTGGTGTTCATCTTAGGGTCGCCATAAGTCGGAAACACTTGAGGGCCCAGAACAAGAACAATGAATTAATAGCATGTGGAATGAGATACAAGGGAGGCCGCCTTACGAAGATAAGAAATCAGAATGCTTCCCCCGCAAAATTGTACTATTCCAGATGGTCTTTGGTTTTAACAACTGGTTTTTAAAATATGCTCTGAATCAGTTTTCAAAAAAAATTGAAATGTTTTAAAGCATGTCATTTTGGGCAGAAAAGCGATTAACAAATACTA
This sequence comes from Cyclura pinguis, assembly GCA_030412105.1. Taxonomy (NCBI): domain Eukaryota; kingdom Metazoa; phylum Chordata; class Lepidosauria; order Squamata; family Iguanidae; genus Cyclura; species Cyclura pinguis. The sequence goes on from CM059604.1 coordinate 20,732,740, forward strand.
CTAATAAGAGCCATGCTATTGTTAATCGCCATCGAGTTGATTTTGACTAATGGCAACCCTTTGAATGAGAGACCTCAAGTCACCCTGTCATCAACAGCCCTTCTCAGGTCTTGCAGACTCACGACTGTGGCTTCCTTGATTGAGTCGATCCGTCCATAATGTGGTCCTCTCTTCCTACTGCCATCTACCTTGCAAGTGTTATTGTCTTTTCTAGTGAATCATGTCTTCTCATGATATGGTCAAAGCACAATAGTCTCAGTTTAGTCATCTTGGCTTCTAGGGAGAGTTCAGGCTTGATTTGCTCTAGGACTCATTCTATTGTCTTTCTAGCAGTCCAGGGTGTCCGTTGAATTCTTCTCCAGTACCACATTTTGAATGAGTTAATCTTCTTCCTCTCAGTTTTCTTCATTGTCCAGCTTTCACAACCATACACTGAAATTGGAAATACGATGGCATGGACAATCCTAACTTCAGTATTCAATAATATATCTTTACACTTGAGGATCTTGCCTAGTTCCTTCACAGTCACAGCTGCCCTTCCAAGTCCTAGTCTTCTTCTGATTTCTTGACTGCAGTCTGATTAATGATTCACCCAAACTAGATCAGACCAAAGCCCTATTCAATTCAGCATTCTGTTCCCTCTGCAGTAGGAAAGTGGGAGAGGCTTACTTATGCTTACTTATTCCATGGAAATGTGAAGCTTAATCTTTGTTCATGCAGCCTAGGATTTTCATGCCCACTTCAAACCATGCTTTTATATTCTAAATTGTGGATAATCTGTAATCAGAGTTTGCAGTTTGAAACACCATAGTAATGAATCACACTTTGTTTTCTTTAAGAATGGTTAAGCATTATTTCTGCAGAGGGCCAGTATATGAACAGGAATCAATATGTCTCTTGTATTTCCTCCATCATCACCAGGTGGCTCCAAATGTGTGGGCAACAGTGCTGGCCATCCTCTGGCTTCACTCCAAGGCTTTGGAACAGAAGGATGAATGGGAGCTGCTGGCAGCAAAAGCTCTCAGCTGGCTGCAGACAACTGCAGGTGAGATACTGCGAGCCTGGGAGACCTGAGAATGGAGTGAGGATAAAGAAAGGGGTATAGGGCCAAGAGCTGGGAGAAAAGGACTCCAACTGCAGACCCATTCCTCAAATACAATCAGTTCTTCATTAAGGTTCTAATTCCTGAGGAAGAGTTGGTCCATTCTACATGTACCTCACTCCATTCTGATTTCAATTTTCAAAAATAAAAGTACAAATAAAAATGCTGACTTCTTACCAGTAGGCAGGAAAAGGGGGGATGCAGTGGAAGGTTGGGTGTATAGTAAAAGTGAGAGTGTAAGGCCTCACTAAAATCCTCTGAAATGAATAAAAAAGACACAGAGCGAAAATAGCAATTGTTCAGAGACAGGTGCAGGAAAGTAGGAATTGGAAGGGCTTTCTGGGAACTTGGGCTTTATTTTGTCTCAGTTTGGGTCTGATTTTTTTTTAAACAAATTACAGTGATGATTGTGGTTGTGATGGTGATGATGGCTGACTGCCAAACTTTTCATTGCTCAGTTTAAGTCTCATCACTTGGCTTCTCTGGGTTTTTGGTTTGCGCTTTGGACACAAAATATGGAGCTGGAAAATTTATGAAGTGCAATTGTAAAAACAGGAGAGAAACTCAATACGTGAGGCTTATTGAATGTTTAACAAGCACTTAAATGACATGGGGAATATCACAGAAAGTTGCACTCAGTTTCAAAACAAAGTGTCCAAGCCATATTAAAACATCTTCATTTGGGCCAGAATCTCCTCTTTTTCAGCTTCATCTTCAGGATGGTAACAGATGGTTGCCTCCTTGTAAATGCTCTTGGCTTACTTTGGTTTTGTGTTCCAGATCTGTTTCAAATCCTGTGTTCACATTTTCCCTTGGCAGGAGGTGGGATTTGTACAGCTGTGGTACCTATTTATTTTTTTAAAAAAGTTCTGTGTTTCTTTTTTTCTTCAGTCCTGCAATAGAAATTTCTTCAAATGTAAACCAGGATTAGTTAGTATTCCTCTAGAAGCAGACAGTCTAGAGCAGTGGTTCCCAACCTTTGATCCTCCTGGTGTTTTAGACTTTGGCTCCAAGAAGCCCCAGCTAACTTGGCCAACAGTAAAGAATTCTGGGAGCAGAAGTCCACAACATCTGCAGAATCAAAGGTTGGGAACTACTGGTCTAAAGTAGGAGCAAGGATATCTCCAGCTGTCCTTTGGCCATAGAGGAGGGCATGAAATAGAGATAGATGGACCCTGCTTGGTTGTTTGCCCCCTTCACTCACAGAGTGTCAGTGCTCCCAGTCGCTATGAGGAGATTCTCATCTGTGTCATTTTGAGTTGCCGTCTCCTGTGGCCCAGAATGAAAGCAGCCCAGGTACCAAACAAAACAGCATTTCTCCATTCTCAAAATAAAGGCCTTATTGTCCCAATGCCCTCTAAGGATATTTTTGTTGATCAGAAACTTTAAAAGGTGAGGTCAGTCATGGAAGGCTACCTTTCCCATATATAAACATATGTCTGAAATTAAGTGCTATTGACCCTTTTTTACTTTAAAAAAATACAAGCAAGTTATTATTGTACATTTCATAATGATACAGATACAACTTAATACCTGTCAGGTTGAATTTGATTTAACTTTTGGATTATGTGTTAGAAGCTTAAATTTAAAAGTTATCAAAAGACTAATAAAGAACAAACAGATAAATTCAAAAGTCTACCACAAATTACCACAAACCTCTTCTTTCCTTTTCTATCTGTAAACATTGATTGACCATTTCTCATCACTTCCCTCTTACCCTTTGTTGAAGTTCTTCATGTAAATTTATATAAACTTCTTTACCTTGGAGTTTTATTTCAATCCTACTGTCCTTTCTGCCTCTTTCTTTTATTACCTCATTGCTGTCATAATGTTGGTGTGTCTAATGATTTATTCAAACTATTAGTGCACTTGAGCTTCTTTATCCATACTTGTCTCATTAATTGTGTTGAAAGTATGTGTAATCTTGAATTAATCTATAATCATATTTTTCCATTTCTCCCTAAGAAAATTCATCACTGGTGCCAATTCCTCCTTAGTTTTCTCTGTCAACATTCCATTAATATGGCAAACTAGAGAATCAAGTTCTTTGATTTCTAATAATTTAAATAAGAAGACTTGCTGAGTACTTGTGCATAAGCTAAAATGTGCTAGAAGTGGTGATCAAACTTAACTTCCTGCTTCTCTTTCCCACGCACCCACCCCCCTCTGCTTGTAGGGCCTCAGCTGGCTGAATGTGTGAAGGCTGGCAATGCTCTGCTGGGAACCAATGTCAACACCCAAGTGTTTGGCCTCTGAACTTGCAAGTTCAACTGGAGCTCCTGCTTCTCTCCTGTCTTCATGTCAAAGTATCCTCTGATATATTCCTTGTGGGCTTTCATTAGACTCTGGGTTGTAGCTCCTTCTGATGCCTCAGCATTTTAATTGTAAAAGTTCTGAAATTTCTTCTCATTAACAAGTGCCTTAGCATGATGATCCTGCACTGCATCATATCCCAGTGGTTTGGACAGACAGACAGACAGACAGACAGAAAGAAAGAAAGAAAGAAACGAACATGCCCAGAAGAAGAGTATATCATTCTTTGTGAAAGAAGGAAAACCCATCGTTACAATCAAGGGAAAGAGAATAGAAACAAGCATTCAATATTTAACCTAAGCTTCTCTCAAAATAATCTTGAATGCTTTACTGCAATACCTTTTAACCTGAAGTGTGTAACATTAAAAGTACCCATGCACTGTGCCTTTATCTTCTGTATTATTGGTTCCAAGGGATGGGAGAAGAAATAAATGGCAATTCACACAATTGTGCTATAGTTGTCATTGAATGAGTAGTCAGATTTTCAGTATATGATTAAAGCTACTCTTGGGAATAGGGTCAAGTGAGTTAAGGATGAATGATGGGTATGTGAGTAATAGACAATTACAGACATACCTCACCCTAGTGGCACCTTTTGTTCAAGAGATACCAAGTGTCAACACTAAGAGGGGAAACCAGCCCTTAATTTCTCTGGATTCAACTTGTACCATCTGTGACCAGTTAAGCTCTGGATAGCCAAGGAACTCTTGCAAGCTATTAAGCTGAGTTGGAAATTTTGCCACCCTCTAGAACTGCAGCTCCTAGCATTCTGCACAATTGGGAATTGCAGTCCAACAGCATCTGCAGCAGGCGCTGTTAACTTTTAGTCCATGGACTCCTAGGAGGTTCTTAGATGAGCCTCACAGACAACTATACCCAGTATTTGACTTATGCTGCAACTGGCCTACACTATATGTGTAGGGCCTATTGGATGAATCCATATGGATTCAAAATGTACCCTTTAAGTCCTGCACTACACAGTAACAGACTGGCCTAGTGTCCAGGTGAATCTACCAGTGAATTAAGGAGATGGGATTGGTGGCTGTTTCTCAGAGGGTTTTTTTTTCTTCTCTCCCTAGGAAGAAACAGGTCACATCTCACCATGGATAGTTGTTTTTAGCTATAGAAGAGCTGCAATGCATATGTGCCCATCTATATGCTGGAAATGATCAGGAGTACCTAGGTAGGATGCAGAACATGCCACAAAAACATAGATGAATGCGCATGATGAGTGTACATGCATAATCTTTGTCTATAACTTCAGCCAGCATATTATGACATGTACATGAAAATATGCTTTTAACTTTTCCTGACATTGAAGAGCTCTTAACAGATTCAGTAGGAGATGCTTTCCTCAGGCCTAGGAGCCTGAAGGCAATTATGCACAGAAGCAGAGTTTTCAGGACCACGGACAGAGTACAAGGAGAAGACCTTTTTCCTCAATTGAAATTTGTGATGTTCCTTCAGATAGACTATTCTTCTCCTGCTCTACTGCCTTCCAGAAGGAAGTAGAATCTTACGGGGTACTACAAGGCCGTTTGTGACAGTTTGGTCATCTCTAGCCCAGGCACAGACTTAGCGCTTGTAGTGTCTGCTCCAGGTTTGTGGTTCAGCTCAGCAGTCAGGCATGCCACATTCTACATCAGTCTTAGTAATTCTCAAAGCCGTTCATGGCTGTCTTTACATGTGGCCCAGTATTCATCTGAGGCCAGTCTCATATTGATGGAGGTTGTTCCCGCTGTAGATTGTCACCAGACCAGCTTTTGACTCACCTACTTGTTTCAAAAGTACTGTTTAAGTAAACTACTCAGTACATTTGACTCTGGCTTATGGTCAGTCGCTGATCCTTTTAGGTGGGTGGGAATTACCATTAGGCAAGTAGACAAGGAGATCCATGTGAACTGAAAGAAAGAGAAGATTTTGTTGTTCCCTTTCAGTCTATCAGTGTGATACAAATTGTAGTTGTGGTAGTGGTGGGCCTTCAAGTCATTCCCAACTTATAGGCACCCTAAGGCAATGCTATCATTGAGTTTTCTGGAGCTGAGAGTGTGTGATGTACTGAAGGTCACCCATTGGGTTTACATGGCCCAGAAGGGAATCGAACCATGGTCTGCAGGGTGGCAATCCAACTTTCAAACCACTACACTACACTGGCTCTCTTGCCTTCATATGCTTCCCTCAAAATCCATTCCCTAAGTCCCTATAGCACTAAGTCTAATATAGCACTTCTGACTACAACAAGCCAGGTAAACAGGAGCTGCCTCAAGAATCCCTTACTGAACATGTATGAACAGCAAAACAGCAAGAAAGGGGGGAAGCAGATAAGCTTGCCTTACCAACTACCCCCTACATGTTTTTTAAAAAATATCAATCAGTTTGGACACCAAAATGGAAATCCTAAGAAAGGGGGAGGCTGATGAAAGAAATAAAAATTATCCCTGGATGATTTGAGAAGAAGCTTTCAAGTAGTCTCCAGAAGGTTTGCCATGTTTTTGTTGAGCGATACAAGGCTTATCAGACCTGGTTGTTTCATTTCACATTTGCATGTTGTTAGTTATGGGCAAGAAGTCTGCTGAGACACATTGAACTGATGTTCTTTTTTACAGTACAGGAACTTGTCTTTATTCTTTCCATGTTACATCTGCCTCTGGTACCAAATTTTCTGCTAAAGAAGTAATGCCTAGGAATACCTCTACTTTGTTAATTGCATGTACCTGTACATGTGTGTATGTACAGTATATACATACATTGTAATAACACCCACACTTAAGCATTGCTCCAATGGCTTCTCATTATTATCATTATTATTATTATTTTACAAATTTTTGCAGCAGCCTCTCTAGAATTTAATAGGCCTGACAGAGCCTTTTCAGTGGATGTTTAGACTGGTGTGTGTGTGTGTGTCCTTTCAGGTCACCTGCGGGCTTATGACAAGCCCATGAATTTCATAGGGTTTTCTTAGGCAAACAATACTCAGAGATTGGCTTTGCCAGTTCCTGCCTCTTAATTATAGCTTACAGCTGGTGATAGTCATTGGAGGATTCCCATCCAAGTGCTAACCAGGGCTGCCCTTGCTTAGCTTCCAAGATCAGAGGGGATGGGATGCCTTTTAGGCCGTTTGGGAAGATGTGTAGCCTGGTTAGTTAGAAAGCGAAGAAGTTGGTGATGGTGAATTCAGACTATGGGATAAGCATTCACACACACACACACACACACACACACACACAGAGAGAGAGAGAGATCCTAGGATGAGAAGCAACATGGGCTCCCCCAAACAGATGCCTGCCTAGGTATACAGAGATACAGGCCATTTCCGCGCTAGACTATTATATAACCCCAGGATTCCATAGGACGTTGAAAGTGGAATGATAGCGCTATAACAGTCTAGTGCGGAAATGGCCACAATCTGCATTCCCCTCTCCTTGCAAATTAACGGTTTCTTTCTCTTTGCGCCATACTCCACAACGTTTTTGAGCTTTTTGGGCTTTTCCAGGGACTGGTCCACCGCATCAAGTGCGTGGACACTCTCTCGCCTCCCCGGCTTTCCCCGATGGCTCCCTCCCACCAATCTCCCCCCAGAGACAAACAGCCATCGGTGACGCTTGGCCAGGGAGCGTGTGTCCGCTGCGGAATTTGCTGACGCTCCCTGGCCAGGGGCCAGGAAGAGGGAGGGCAGGGCCAATGCGAAAAAGGGTTTGCTTCCCGTCTCGCTTTTGCAGCATCAAACGCTTCGCTTTCGCTTTCCGAAGAGCAAGAAACAGAGCCGGAGCCTCCCAGGTAGGGAAAGCTCCGACCCCGATAATGCCCTCCTTCTGCTGGATCGAGTCCACACTTGATCGCATTGTCTGCACCTTGGGTCTGTTTTGGAACTGATTCCCACCATACCTGACTCATCCCCTTGGAGAAGCCACCCCGCCCTACACTGTTAGGCCGATCCTGCCCATTTCCTCACTAGCCTGTTGCAGTGCTATTACTTCACTTTCAACATCGTAAGGAATCCTGGGGTTTGCAGTTTGGCACCTCCCTAAACTGCAAACCCCAGGATTTCATACGATGTTGAAAGTGGAATAATAGCACTGTAACAGGCTAGTGCGGAAATAGCGCGTGTCTCTCCTTTCTTCGTTGTGCAATCGCCCAGTGTAGTTTCTATTTGTAGTGGGGGAGTGTTCACTAACTCTCCGTCCCCTGCAAAGTGGGCAGGAATTAAATCTTTCTCTCCCTGCAGTTCTCTCCGTCTAGATAAGCAGCATTACTGGGCTCTTTCCCTCCCCCTTCTTTAATTTCTGATGGTCAGAGGCACCCAGGGATAAACTCTGCTTGGAAGTCAGGTGATCTGGTGAATCCAGCCCCAGCTGTTCAGTGCTGAGAGGAGAAAACATTTTGCCCCTGCATCTTTGCATGCATAGATGCTTCCCATTTTTAAAGGCTGCCTTAATCCCATTAACCCGGATATTCAATTACCCAGGTATATGTTGGCAGTCAAACTCTGCCAAGACAGCAAGGTCCAGCAAGTTTCTTGCTTGTCTTGCAGACAATTTCATGGTCCAGAAGGTGGAAGAGGCGACAAGGGGATCAAATATTCTAGATCTGATCCTGACCAACAGGGATGACCTTGTTAATGAGGTAGAAGTGGTTGGATCTTTAGGGGGGAGTGACCATGCCCTATTGGAATTTGGCATTCAGTGGGAAGGAGAAGATAAGTGTAGCCAGACACTCATCTTAGATTTTAAAAAAGCGGACTTCTGTAAACTTAAGGAGCTGCTGGCTGAAATTCTGTGGTCAAGAACAGTGAAAGAGAAAGGAGTTCAGGAGGCATGGGAGTTCCTTAAAAGGGAGATACTGAAGGCACAGTCTAAAACTGTGCCAATAAGGAGGAAAAATGGAAGGCATCTGAAGAAACCAGAATGGTTGACTAAAGAACTCTCAGCTGAGCTAAGCGTTAAGAGAAACATGTACAGGAAATGGAAGAGGGGGAAAACCACAAAAGAAGAATTTAAGCAAGTAGCCAGGAGATGTAGGGAGAAGGTCAGAAAGGCTAAAGCACCGAACGAACTTAGGCTGGCCAGAGACATTAGAAACAATAAAAAGGGCTTTTTTAAATATGTCCGCAGCAAAAGGAAAAAGAAAGAGGCGATAGGGTCGCTGCGCAGAGAAGATGGCGAATTACTAACAGGGGGAAGAGAAAAGGCAGAACTACTTAACACCCTCTTTGCCTCAGTTTTTTCCCAGAAGGATACAAGCGCTCAACCTGGCAGTTGGGGAGCAGGTGAGGAAGCAGGGGAAATGCGGCACATAATAGGTAGAGAGGTGGTACAGGAATACCTGGTCGCATTGGATGAATTCAAGTCTCCAAGGCCAGATGAATTGCATCCTAGGATATTAAAAGAACTGGCAGAGGTCATTTCGGAACCGCTTGCTATAATCTTTGAGAAATCTTGGAGGACAGGAGAAGTTCCAGCAGACTGGAAGAGGGCAAATGTTGTCCCCATCTTCAAGAAGGGAAAAAAAGAGGACCCAAATAATTATCACCCTGTCAGCCTGACGTCAGTACCCGGAAAGATCCTGGAGAAGATCATTAAGCAGTCAGTTTCTAATCACTTAGAAAGCAATGTGGTAATCACGAGAAGTCAACATGGATTTCTCAAAAATAAGTCATGCCAGACTAATCTTATCTCTTTTTATGATAGAGTTACTAGCTCGATAGATGAAGGGAATGCTGTGGATGTAGCATATCTCGATTTCAGTAAGGCCTTTGACAAAGTTCCCCATGACATTCTTGCAAAGAAGCTAGTAAAATGTGGGCTGGACAGAGGTACTGTCAGGTGGATCTGTAACTGGTTGACTGACCATTCCCAAAGGGTGCTCACCAATGGCTGCTTTTCATCCTGGAGAGAAGTGACTAGCGGGGTGCCACAGGGCTCTGTCCTGGGCCCAGTGCTGTTTAATGTTTTCATCAACGACTTGGATGAAGGAATAGAGGGCATGCTGATCAAATTTGCAGATGACACCAAATTGGGAGGGGTTGCTAATACGCCAGAGGACAGGATCAAAATTCAAAATGACCTGGTCAAATTGGAGAGCTGGGCCAAGGCTAACAAAATGAAAGTCAACAGAGAGAAGTGTAAGGTCCTATACTTAGGTAGAAAAAATGGAATGCAGAAATATAGGATGGGGGACACGTGGCTGGATGGCAGTATGTGTGAAAGGGATCTAGGAGTCTTAATAGACCACAAGCTGAACATGAGTCAGCAGTGTGATGCGGCAGCCAAGAAAGCCAACGCAATTCTCGGATGCATCAATAGGAGTATGGTGTCTAGATCGAGGGAGGTACTGGTACCACTCTACTCTGCTTTGGTTAGACCTCATCTTGAATACTGTGTCCAGTTCTGGGCACCCCAATTCAAGAAGGACATGGTCAAGCTGGAGCAGGTCCAGAGGAAGGCGACCAAAATGGTGAAGGGCCTGGAAGCCAAGCCCTGTGAGGACAGACTTAGAGAGCTGGGTATGTTCAGTCTGCGGAAGAGAAGGTTAAGAGGGGACATGATAGCTATGTTTAAATATTTAAAGGGATGCCATGTAGAGGAGGGAGAGGGCTTGTTTTCTGCCGCTCCAGAGACCAGGGCAAGGAGCAATGGATTCAAGCTGCAGGAAAGGAGATTCTACCTGAACCTCAGGAAGAACTTCCTGACAGTCAGGGCTGTCCGGCAGTGGAATATGCTGCCTCGGAGTGTAGTGGAGTCTCCTTCCTTGGAGGTTTTTAAGCAGAGGCTGGATGGCCATCTGTCGGGAGTGCTTTGAGGGTATTCCTGCATGGCAGGGGGTTGGACTGGATGGCCCGTGTGGTCTCTTCCAACTCTACATTTCTATGATTCTATGATTCTATGATTCTAACGCATACTTTGAGGGCCTTTCCACATTATATTGTTATAGCGCTATTAGTCTACTTTCAGCATCCTGTGGAATTCTGCTGTGTTTAATTGACTGAGGCCAAAGAGCTCTCTGGCTGAGAATTCTAAAGGCCCCTCCCTAAACTGCAAACCCCAGGATTCCATAGGATGTTGAAAGTGGAATAATAGCGCTATAACAACATAGTACAGAAAGGCCCTGAGTTTGGGGTCGGAACCTGTGGCAGCTTAAAACCCACCTTTGTTGGACAGGGGCTACCAAACCCACAATAACATACCGTACAGTTTGGCAGGGAGGATAATCAATTAATCCCCCGTCATCCCACTTTTTTCAGTTACTTTAAAATGGCCCCCGTTTCTCACATCTTCTCCTGTTTTCCTTCTTCATCCTTAGCTACTTCAGTTTCAGTTGAGCTCAAATTGCAAAATTAGGTTGCTCTCAACTCAGCAAGGAAAAGAGATGGGGAGCAAAATCTTACGCCTTAGCCTGTTGGCTCAGGCAAAAGCAAACTGCTGCACCCTCTCCTAGCTTGTATGTTCTTTCTCATTAATAATTTTTGCCATCTTCACCATACACCATTTTGCTTAGCCACACATGTCCCAGTTTTCATTTGTGAAAAGTTGACAGGCGTGCAATAACACACAGTTATGTGAAGCTGGCTTGCAAACTACCGTGTTCTTGCCTCTGTTAATGGAATCATAGAATCATAGAGTTGGAAGAGACCGCAGGGGCCACCCAGTCCAACCCCCTGCCATGCAGGAACACACCTCACAGCACTCCCAACAGATGGCCATCCAGCTTCTGCTTAAAAACCTCCAAAGAAGGAGACTCCACCACACTCCGAGGCAGCAGATTCCACTGCCAAACAGCTTTGACCATCAGGAAGTTCTTCCTGAGGTTTAAGAGGAATCTCTTTACCTGCAGTTTGAATCCATTGCTCCTTATCCTAATCTCCGGAGCAGCAGAAAACAAGCCCACTCCCTCCTCGATATGACATCCCTTCAAATATTTAAACATGGCTATCATGTCTCCTCTTAACCTTCTCTTCTGCAGACTAAACAGACACAGCTCCCTAAGCCGTTCCTCCGACATGGCCTCCAGACCCTTCACCATTTTGGTCACCCTCCTCTGGACATGTTCCAGCTTGTCAATATCCTTCTTGAATTGTTTCAGGGGACATCCAGATTCACAAAATACAGGCCATTTCCACACTACATGTTATAGTACTATGATTCCACTTTCAACATCCTATGGAATCCTGGGGTTTGCAGTTTATAGAGAGGGGCATTTAGAATTCTCATCCAGAGAGCTCTTTGGCCTCAGTAAACTACAAACCCCAGAATTCCACAGGATGTTGAAAGTAGGATAATAGCACTATGACAGTGCAGTGTGGAAATGGTCACATTCATGGCCATTACTTCCCATTACTTAGTGTTACAACCTAGAAATCAGAGTGAGCACCTGTGTTTAGGAAGCTAATACTGATGAGATGGAAAATGACAGTAATCAAGAAGTGTTCAACCATGATCTCCTTGGGTTCAAACCATAGTATGAGTTCCTGGTGCTGTGGTTAGCACAAACCATGGTTGGACACTGGGTGAACAGTATGCTGGACCAGATGATGATCAGATCATGGTTATCCTTGGTGTGATTTAGTGTGACTCTGTTCGTGTTTGCTTGCTTTTTCATTCACTTATATTTTGCCTTTTTCTCAAAACTGAGGTTCAAAGTAATTTACAAAAATTAAAACAAGTGCAGATAGAAATGTATACTGTTAATTGATTGTTGTCAAAATAAAAGTACATACCTGTATCAGTTAAATTAGGTAAATTGGACATGCATAGAAGTTGAAGAGCATTTCCGAGTACTCATCAGTGGGAGAGGGATTGCGTCAGGTCGCTAAGCTTCCCTGTCATGGAAAATACTAACCTGCTGAATATGTAGTCCTTGTTATGGATGTGTATTCCTTGCTAACTGCTTTCATTTATGTAACCTTTGCTAAAAGGCACTACTGTGTATCCAGGCTTAAGTATTGCTAATGGCTGCTACAGTGTATTCAAAAGGCCACTTGCTGTTACATTTGCCCTTTCCACACCCTACCTTCTTGCATGGTCCTCTGGTAGAGATCCCAAAGGATCCCAGGAAGGGAGTGCGACAGGAGCGCTCCCCTCCATACAAGACTGGCTCCCTGCAGAAGGAAGCATGATGGACACGCTGCTTCCTTCTGCAGTGTAGCTGAGTACTTTCCTAGGCTGCACTGGTGCAAGAAGTACCGCCATTGTGCTTCTGGGGCTTCCACAGGACGGGTAAGTGTGGGATGGTGGCGCAATCATGGGTTATTGATGGAGAAAACCCATCAGTGATTTAATCCATGATCGTGCCACCTGGAGACAAGAGAGGAGCAGGACCGTGACGGCATCATGCAGAAGTGTCATCATGGTCCTACTCCTCTCCCATCCCTGTGCTGGGATTGGAGGCTACTTCAGAAAGGGCCATTGTGTTTCATGAAGGGGACAAGAGGGAATAGGCTGGGAAAACAAAAGTTAAGACTGATGGATCTAGGATGTTATGAGAACAGAGTGGTGTGGAGATAAGGATTGAAAAGTATGCAAACAGATCACCTTGGTCAAGGATTTGTGATTTCAATGGAAGGCACCAGCCTGGGAAAGTAAAGGGGGGATAGACACATGAAGGGATTTGTGACTTTGATGAATGAATGCTTTACGCACTCAAACTTGTATTGATAACCTGCAAAAGATGTTTGCTGTATGTATCCTTCAGTTTCGGCAACTTCTGATGAATTGCGCTGTGTTGCTCATGCTTATCCATTGAACAAACTGCTGTCTACCTCAGAGTGAGTTTTGTGGAGTGTGAGTTATCCAGTACATGACAGAGTATTTGGGTTTGGGTATGCAACGGATGGAGGCAGATGGAAAATTGTACAAATTCACTTCTATTAACTCTTTCCATTCCTGTAAACAAAAATAAAAGCAGATGTTCATTCTTACTTCCACAGTTGGCGTGTGTGCCATTAAACCTGTGCTAAGGTAATTGTCAGCCATGTCTGCTTGTGGCCTTCTCACATACCATCGGGAGCCAGGTGAGTCACCTTGCTGTGGAGTAAGTGTTGTCTGAACTGCAAATTACACAAAGAAATGGTTGGGATAGTGGAGTTCTGTAGGTAGTTTAGAGCTGATGAGGTAATACTATTGAAAGCTGTGAGGAAAGCCTGGAGGGAAAAGAAGGTTTAGTTTTTGTCTAGGCCAATTCAGAGTTTGGGGGAAAAATTTTTTTGGACTACAGCTCCCCAAATCCCCCAGGCAATAGTCATGCTGATGGGGGTTCTGGGAATTGTAGTCCCAAAAAGTAACTTTTCCAGACTCTGTTTTGGTTGGATTTACTTTGCAACAAATAGTGACAATTATTTAAAAGGAAAGGACGACCATTTAGTGGCACATTTAGACTCCAGCTAAAAACACATTTCTTCATTGAAAGCCTTTGCAAGATTGGCACACACTACATTAGTCTGATTATATCTTATTATTTATCACTTTTTTAGAGGGTTTTTTTAATAATATTTTTGTGTCAGATAGTGTTTTATGTAAGTTGTTAGCCTCCCTGGGCTCTTTGTGAGGAAAGACAGGATGTAAACACATAAATATTTAGTGTGCCTTGGATGAAGTCACTTCCCACCTGACTTGAGCTGTCAGTTTTCACCAGGAATTTACTTTGGAATACTTGAGAGGACAGCAAAACAGAAGGTGGGGGGGGGACTCTTCTAATCCCATCAATGAGGCTTTCATGCCCACAAAGTAAGGTATCACAATGTTAAGCTAAAAGGTCAACCTAGTAGTAAGCCAGCTAGTAGTAGGCCTGTTGGAAGTGGGTTTTCCCCTAAGCCGTTCAGTGTGATATAGTGGTTTGAGGAAACATCTTGAAGGCCCACAACAGCAGCACCCTGAGCAAAGAACTGACTAGTTCATGTTCATTACTTAGCTGGAGGAGACAAGGTCTTGAAATCACCTCTTCTTTCCTCTTTCTATATCCCAGTGCCCTTGAGAAGCATTTCAGTGGATGTGTTGATCCAAGGCTTCGTGGCTGATGTCGCATCTGAACTTCGGTACCAGAATGAAGAGAAGAACCCAGTGGAGGTCCGATTTGTCTTCCCCATGGATGAAGAAGCTGCTGTATATGCCTTTGAGGGACTGATCGGAGGGACGCGGATCGAGGCCCAGATCCGAGAAAAGAAGAAGGTGTGCCAAAAATAGAATCTGTTGATGGAAGAGAACCTACTAGGCAACTGCATTTTCTTTTTAAGCCTGTGCTTGTCTGCTTTACAACTAATTTCCTTCTCCATTACAGGCACAACAGGAGTATGAGGATGCCCTGACTGAAGGCCGTGAGGCTTTCCTACTTGAAAGAGAAGAAAACACCAGTGATGTTTTTACCTGCATTCTGGGGAACCTTCCTCCAGATGGGGAGGCCATACTGAAGTTGCGCTATGTTCAGGCATTAGTTCCAGAGCCTGATGGGGCCATCCGCTTTGTCCTGCCTGCTGTCCTCAACCCACGTTATGTACCTCATGGTAAGAGCCCACCACCTAATATACAAAATTGGCCCCCATAGTTCCCCTCACAAAAGCAATTTGCTGCCATGTGCCTCTCGCTGCAATGCCAAATCCTAATCCAAGCTTCTGTATGCCTACACACCACTGAGCCACCTGAAGCAGGCTCCCTTCTACCCTGTCTCTTAATGACCAGAGATTTGTGTCTTCCCTACTCCCCATGTGGCAGTCTCTTGAGGAAAGAAATATAAAGAAGCAGCCATTGTTCAGATCAGATTGTTAGGCCTACATCTGCCTCCACAGAGACTTAGGTTGATTTTTGTGTGGGTGGGTGGGCTTCCCCACACTGGCCTATAACAGCAGTCTTACCCATGCTTCTTTCTGCAGACTCGGAAGAGAAAACTGCCACCACAAATATACCCCGAGTGCGCAAGGATCAGCTTCCCTACACACTCAGCCTCAGTGCCACTATGAAGTCCCCCTATGGCATCAACCGCGTGGAGTCGAAATGCACTCTTGAGCCCCTGCGCTATGTAACAGAAGACCATACAGCTGCCCAGGTAGGGCTACTGATGTGCAGAAGAAATGGAATTGGTAGCTATATCTGAACAGGGGAGTGTTGTTTTTAATCCCTGCTCTGCTGGAAAATCCATACATTTCCTTATTTCATCATAAAACGTTGCTGTTGGTGGAGATCTAAACATGACTGCGCAGTTTTGCAGAGCACCAATTTTGAAGCTTTGAAGAGTGCTATTTTCACTCTTCATGTGCTGGTCTGCCTTTAAAAATGAGCATTTTGTGGGTGGAAAGAATCTAGCTTACTCCTAGTATTGCTTTGCTTGCTTTAAGTGTGATGAGACACCTTTTGTTCTTGCCAGCCTGAAAGAATATTCTAAATGTGACCACCTCCCTGAAATGACATGCTACTGCCTTGCGACTTTTCCGAATGGATAGTCTTTGAGGTAGAACTAATGGGGTCAAAAGCTCCTCTAAAAGAAAATAGGAAGAAGCTGTTGATGGGTTGTTTGAGTCCTCTTTTCCCAGGGTTCTTGTTTTCTTTCATTCTTATCATGTTGCCCTAAATGTGGTTGGTTTTTTAATATTGTTTTCCTTTGCTCTGTCCTGCACCTCCTGGAAGACATTTGCACATTCTCTGTCTGCCCATGATACCTTTCAACAGGGCTGAGGACAACATGATTCCTCTGGTGTTGCTGTTGTCTTGTTATGTGTCTTTTAGTTCTTTCCTACTTATAGCACCCTAAGGTGAATCTATAATGGGCTTTTCTAAGACCGAGAGAGTGTGACTTGGCCAAGGCCACCCAGTGAGTTTCCATGGCTGAATGGGTGATTGAATCCTGCTCTGCAGAATCGTAGTCCAGTGCTCAAACCACTACATTACATTGGCTCTCTCCCATGTACTGTTGGGCTTATCCTCTGTACCTTTACTTAAAAGATCCCAGGAGAGAACAACACTCTTGTTGCTCCTCCTTTTAGTACTCCAGCCTTCCCTTGTCTCTTGATTTCTCCAGTCATACTATCTATTGATAACTTAGGAAGCTGCCAGACATTGGAAGGGGACCACAAGGGCCAACTGACCTTTCTGCATTCACACCACCTTAGCTGGCAAGTTCAGTAACGCAGAGATTGCAGGTACAGAAAGCATAATGCATAGTGCTTGTGCTATACTTTTTTTCAGAAGTACAACCAGCATGTTGATATTGATATGAAGACATGTGTAATGTGCATTATTCCTTGTGGATATCTTTAGAGAATGGCCATATCAGATCCAAGTCACAGATGAAAGATGAATTGGAAGTTACTTGGAAGGAAGACAGGGTGTATGAGCAGTAAATCCTAAGAAGACACAGAAATTAGTTGTCTCCATATCTGCTCAGAAGGAGACTTCATTGTTTAAAATTGATATATTTTCCTGTTGTTATAATAACTGTGTTCTTCGGGCACAGACTATAGGAATCAGTTAATTCAACCTTCCACAAACTAACAAGTGAGACTTAAATTCTTCTTGGAAGCAGAATCTCAACATTGGCTTCTTTTTATTCTCTGTTCCCAAAGGTCTCCTTGGCTGAAGGGCACAGATTCAATCAAGACGTGGAGTTGCTGATTTATTACAATGATGTTCACAAGCCCAGTGCCCTCCTAGAAGCAGGAAAACCTGGGGCTGCCCCTGGTAAGCAAAGCCTGGGGATAAGACAGGACAAAATGCAGGAGCTACTGAGAGGTGGAATGCATTGTGGATGAAAATGCCAGTTGAATCTTTTTTCCTTTTGCCACCCCTAGGCTCACTGATGGGAGACCCAGCGCTTCTGCTTACCCTGTACCCCAAACTTCCAGCTCCAAAACCTATCCCAAATGATGCTGGAGAATTCATTTTCCTGATGGATCGCTCTGGCAGCATGGATTATGGATCACGCATCCAGAGTGCCAAGGTACCCTGTGGGTGCATGCATGAATAGAATGAGTCAGTGCCTTTGAATGAGGAAGAGTGACGGAACAAGCAGGCTGAGCATACAGAGGAACATAGAAAGCCCAAGACATTTTGTCACCTGAGGCAAAGGACAAGATGCCACCTCTTCTAGTCACAGAAGCCTAGCAAGCTGGCCATTGACTTTTACATCAGCCTCAATTATGGGATAGTTTCTTGTACTGCACCTGAGGGAAACAGGCTTGCTTAGCAGGACAAGCTGCATGGCACATGCAGCTCTCTCGTCCAACAATTTGCTGGCATGCCTTAATAATTGCTACCTGAGATGTCTTGCCTTGCTTCAGAGGTGGGCAATTGCCAGTTTTCGCCTTTGTGCCCCCAGCATGGTCCTGTGCCCCTCAAAGGCTCACCAATGCAGTTTCAGAAAACTGGAAGTCACCAAAGCACACTTCTCAATTTTAATCAATTTTTTTGCCTTTTTTGCTGGTTTTTATTTTATTTTTTGTGGGGCTTGCAGGCTGTAAATCAGGTCTGACTGCCAAATGTTGTGACCGGTGGATTATTTAGTTTCAATCTTTGGGAGCTTTGGGAGGTGTCCTGCAGGATCTGGAGCATCTAGAAAGAAGTTGGGGCTGCATGCGACTTACCAGCTACACTTTGGCCATCCCTGTTGGTTCAGACCTGCAGAGACAGAAGAAATTCAGAGTGGCGTTAGCCCTACAGTTAGGCAAGGTGAAGCGGCTGCTTTAAATAATTGATATTGGGGTGAGTTGTAGAATTCTGCGCAAGCCATTCTTGCAGCCGTTAGGTATGGTAGAAGACACCGTCCCATTACCAGTGCTAAAGTGTGATACAGTGGCCAGCCCAACCAGCTTCTGTCCTGTATTTCAAGCAGTAAAACTGTGAGGAAATTATCTGTGGAAGAAGAGGGGTTAAAGGCTGGGGCCCTGTAATGTTGACAAGACCTAAAATAATAAACTGGGGTACTGAGGGTGATTGTTTCTCCTCCATCTCAGGAAACCCTGATTCTTCTGCTAAAGAGTCTACCACTGGGGTGTTACTTTAACATCTATGGCTTTGGGTCCAATTATGATTCCTTCTACCCGTGAGTATCAGAATGGCATATACATCATATCAAACCATGTTGGTTCCTTGTTTCTCCAGCTTCCTGCTCTGTGTCATTTCCTTGTACTAATGGGGAAAAGGAAGGAAGGCTGTGACACAGCCAGAGCTTTGACAAAACAAATATGAAAAAGCATTGAAAGGCTTATCCAAGAGATTGAAAAGAAACCTGAAGAAGTTTTCAGCTGAATAGCCCAAGAAGAGACCTTGCACTGCCTACTTGTTTCATTGCTCCCTTCTTTTCCTCTTCCTTATGCAAGGCACATAAAAGGCCATTGCAGATGTTCTTACCCAACATTTACTCCCCTAGTTTTTCTCTTCCCACATCTGTGCTTGCCCCACTTTTGTTCCATTTAGCACTTAACACAGTACTGGCAACAAGTATGCGTCTGAGTGCATAAGGGACTGGGTTGTGAATTCAAGAGAGTAAATGAATGGTTTGTGTTGTCTGATGATAGTGGTTAAATTAGTAGGGCCTAAAATACCCTAAAGGCACCAGATCCCAGATGATTTTGAAAGCTAAGCAGGGTCAGCACTGGTTAGTACTTGGATGGCAGACCACCAATGAATAGCAGATGCTACTGGCTGTATTTCCCAGGAAGGAACTTGCAGAATCACTTCTCAGTATTCCTTGCCTAAGAAAACCCTATGAAATTCATGGGGTCACCGTACGTTGGCAGGGAACTTGAAGGAGTTAGGTATGTAATGGGTTAGTCTGGGATGGTAGAGCTAAGAAGGAACAAGGTAAAGGACAGAGATTGGCTTGAAGAAACCGAGACCTCTACATTCTTGACCCTCTGTTACCCTTTACAGGCAGAGTGTAGAGTACTCCCAGCAGACCATGTCAGAGTCCTTGGAACGCCTTAAGAAACTGGAAGCTGATTTAGGGGGGACAGAGATCCTGCAGCCTTTGAAGGCCATTTACCAGTTGTCTGGTCGGGAAGGCCATCCACGTCAGGTATATCACGAGCTCTGGGAGCGACTGTTCCGTTGTGTATTGAGTCACAGTATGCACAATGTGAAAAAGAAACACTGTCACATATGTTGTCTCTGCTGAGTGTCATCAAACTACAGTTCCGGTGTTTTAAGAATCCCTGTATCTCTTTTAGGAGATATAGGAATCCATTTTTTGAGCTTCTGACAGGCAGAAAAAAAAGGCAAAAAACCATTGCTGTTCCGCAGGATCTTTACTGTTTGAAATTGCAACGGTTTTAAAACTTTATTTTAGGATTGTTTTTAGACTGTTTTTGAAAGTTTTAAATAATATTTTAGTTGTATTTTCAAAATGTTTTAGCTTCGTGCTATTTTTATTGCTTTTATTGATTGATTGATTGATTGATTGATTGATTGATTGATTGTCTCGGGGGCCCATGTGGACTGGGAGGTGATAAAGAAATTGTTGTTTTTGTTTTGTACCTTCAAGTTGTTTCCAAATTATGGTGACCCTAAGGCAAACCTATCACATGTTTTTCTGGGACTAAGACTGTGTGGCATACCCAAAGTCACTCAGTGGGTTTCCATGCTACTGGCTGTATTTCCCAGGAAGGAACTTGGCCAAGCAGGGAATCAAATCCAGGTCTCCAGGGTCATCAAATCCAGGTCTCCAGGGTCATCATCGGATGCTCGAACCACTACACCATGCTATAGAAATACCTTAATTAATTAATTACGTCATAGGACTCTTAAGCCTGAACCCTATTGTCAGTGCTCAGTGGGGTTTACCTGCATTTTGACTCATGATTCAACAATTGATTTTCTGGGTCTACTCATGTTGAGATTGACAAATAGGATGTAAGTCTCTTCCACATTATACACTTTTATACCATTTTAACTGCAATGGTGATATCTGGGGACAGATCTTTAAATTAGCTCTAGAAGTACCCTGTTCTAAAGCATCCAGCTGTGTGTTAGCAGGTCATCATAGGGCTTAGAAAGGCTTTGATCTCACCTCTCTCTCCGCCCCCACCAGCTGTTTGTGTTCACTGATGGAGAGGTGAGTAACACAGAGGAGGTGATTGCTGAAGTTTCTCGTCACAGAAGCTCCCACAGGTAAGACCTGAGCATGCAGGTTCATCTTTTTGCCCTCCACGCCCCATCCTGCATCTGCTTTTACAAGCCAGCTTCTTTTTTACAACAGGTGCTTCTCCTTTGGGATTGGAGAAGGGGCCTCCACTGCCCTCATCAAAGGCATGGCTCGAGCAGGCGGTGGCAGTGCGGAGTTCATCACAGATAAGGAGCGCATGCAGGCCAAGGTGAGGGTGGAGGAGCTCTGCTTTCCACTTCCGGTTCTGCTCACTCCTTTAGCTTGAATCCTTGGTGACTGAAGAGGCTTCTCCTCATCTCTGGAAATGTACAGGAGGTTAGGATCCAAGGTCCCTATCAACAGGAAAGCGCATTGGTTTAAGTGGGAAAGCATGAAACCTAAGTTGCTGTCCTCTCTCTCCCTTGTTTTTCTTTTCCATCGTGATATCTTGAATACAAGAGGTAGTACATCAAGAAGGGCACCTTGATTCACTCTTCTCCTGTCATTTTTGTGGACTGTGCAGCCAGTAATACCAAAAGTATTACTCACATTTTATTTTTCCATAAGACCTCCTGGTTTCCTTGGCATGTGCCAATGCAACATTTATTAATGTGTCCCTCCCATCTAGGACAGGATCTTGCATCAAACAGTTCGGGCAAAGTGCTCTCCCTAGAAGGTAGCTTTCACGTTCTGGACCATGCTACCATGGCCATTTATTGGCTGCAGAAAGGCAGCAGTCCCCTGAGCATTATCCATCTGTAATTCTGCAGCCAGAAGAAGAAACTTTAACATCACTTCCCTGGATGGTAGCAACTACAAATTTTCTTTTTTTAAAAAAATTTTTATTGTAAAACAAACAAAAAGATAACATAACAAACGTGAAGTGAAGGAAAAGGAAAAAAATGCTTACGTTTCTATTTCTCTTCAAATTTCTTATACACAGTATTCCTTATACAGTATGTTATAAATCATACTGGTTATACATTTTTGATTATATATATCTAAGTCTCATTCTCATTATACCAGTTGTTATTATACCCATGATTAACATTTTCAAAATGTAATATTAATAACTTCATTCTTATTTCTATCTTTTTCAAAATATAATATTCATAATTTCATTCTTATTTCTATCCTAAACCATAACTATCATTACCTAATTACTTTTATTACCCTACATACCAATATACTATTTTTTTCACCTAATTAACCCTAAATTAAACCTATCACTATAACTAAGTGTACCCCATCCTCAGAGCCTATTATACCTCATACTATTCCACCTTCCAAAATTGTAACTCTTCTTGTGGAGGTGTAACACCTTCCTCTTTTGCTACTACACCTTTTCCATGAATATCTTCCGTATTGCATCCAAATCACTCCCTTTCATTATTCCTTTTTTAACCTTAATTCCACATGTGAACTTGTCATTAATCACAATTTAGTAACCACAAATTTTCAATCAGAATCTGATTTCCAAATGAACTAGCAGTGTGATCTATTTTTTTTAAAAAAAAATATGTTTCCATTTTTTGTGTTTTTGTTTTATTTTGCAGTAGAGGACTGGTACTTTCACATTCTAACATAAGGTGGGCTGTCTTCTTGCAGGCATTACAGTCTTTGAAGAAGGCCCTTCAGCCAGCAGTGACAGGGATCTCTTTGAGTTGGGACTTGCCTTCTGGTCTTAAGGCTCTGCTTGTTGGCTCAGGCCCTCAGGTCATTTTTCCAGGGCATCGCTGCCTCATCTATGCCCAGATCTGTGGGCAGAAACAGGCAAGTAGCTCCTAACTGGGAAATGATTCCAAGCCCCTCCCCAAGAGATTTCTATCCTCAACAGTCCTGTGCATGGAACACATACATTGGAGTCCTTGGTTCACTGGAATGTACATTTCCACAAGGCACTCCTCCTTGGCTGGACTTTTTCTCCTCCTTCTCATTTTCTACTCTGATACTTGTTCTTCCCCAGACTCCAGGCTCTACAGAAGGGACTGTTGTTCTTCAGTACACCTTCCAAGATGAGACCTTCAAGGAGACAATGAAGTTCCCACTTCAAGCTGAAGAGAGTGACAGGTAGGTAAGCCCAAGAGTCCTGTCTCCATCAAGGCACCTGGACTAGAAATAGAATGTCTAGAAATTCTGTTTGTGGTTGATGGCAAGAATGAGGAGGAAATAAAGGTCAACCTAGACAATATGCAAAGTCGGTGACTGCCTTTCATGGCAACATTTTTTGCTTTTTAGTAGTAGCTAGAGGGACCTCAGCTGAGGACTGAGACAACACAGTGGAAGAGTTCCCCATTTATTCCCAGAACACAGCCCCAGCAGAAGACTACCCACATTCCAAGCTGCTCTTCCTTGAAAGGAAGGCAGCTCCTTTTGGTGTAAGTGGCAGCTTCCCTCCTCAGGACAGTTTTCCTCAGGACCTCAATGCAGGAGGAAAAAATTAAACCCACATTCAGTTCTCTGATTCAATCTCAATCATGGCTGATGTTTTTTTGCAGACAAAAAAAGAATATACTCAGTACACTTATGTCTTTCATATATTGTCAAAGTTGGCTTTAAGAATAGGGAAAGCAGCATATAGCAGGAAAGGTCATGATGTAAAATGTATAGAAGGTGTAGGAGTATGATATTATTAAATATACTTGTTATATCGAATGAAGGGAAGGCAGGAAGTGAAATAGATATTACACCATTTGAAAATGGATTATTTCATTACAGGTTTTTATTAGATTTGTAATGAATATAAACATACATGTATGATAATATATGTATTTATAGACACAAACTCATTTTGTTATACAGTCATCCCTCCATATTCGCTAGGATTAGGGGCAGAGGACCCCTGTGAGAGTGAAAAAACTGAATAATTCTAGGCCTTCCCAAACCATAGTTAACAAACAAAAAAAGTATGATCACCATATTCAAGCCACCATGGATTCCTTTGAGGCATCAGGGTTCCTTCACAAGGCAGAAGGGGCTGGCTGGGGGGGGGGGGGCTTACTGCCATCTCCAGTGCTGCCCCACACGATTTTTGATAGTGACTTACAAGCCTCATTCGCAGTTTCTCAGTCTCACAAGGCTTGCAGTCCCTATTAAAAAATGGCATAGGGAAGCAGCAGGGATGACAGCAAATAATCCATGAATAATCAAATCCGCAAAAATGAAACCTGCAAATGTGGAGGGATGACTGTATTGCTTTGTTATTGCTGTTGATGCATAATAAAAATTATATCTAAAAAAGGAATAGGTGAAGCAGCAATATCTACAGTATGTTTCCCTTCTTGGCCTTGTGGCACTTCAGAGATTAATCCTGAAGATTAGAACTCTTCCTTCGTACCACTTTAGTACTGGTGACCTAAACAGTTCACCAGTAACATTTCGTACTAGTATTAGCAGCATCTGTTGTTATTGCTGAGATGGAAAATGTCTGCAAATCTAGTTTTCAACTGTATTAAATATGTGCTAAAGTTGGTCCATGGATAATACATGCACTTGATTATAAAGATATCCATTAGCTTAGGTTTAAACAGGTGCAAGCTGTTTTAAACACAACTCCTATAGGGAAAAAAAGTGGCCCAATGAAGGCCAGGATGGAGAACTTGTGACCATCAGATATTGCTAGAATACAATTCCTTTTAGCCTCAGACAGCACAGTCAGTGGTAAATATATTAAAAAAAAAAAGACAGCACAGTCAGTGGTCAGGGATTTTGGAAACTGTATTTCAGTAACATCTGGGGAGTCATTGGTTCACCCCCGCTAAATTACACATTCAAGGTGTCTAGGTTTTTGGCTATTCTTCACAACCAATAATGTGCCTTCCAGGCTACCTGAAGATTCAGGTTGCACTCATCTAATATCAGTGTGAGGTGGTGTGACAAACTGCTATAAAAATTTTTGTTAGGAATCTATCATGGATATATACAAAATGGATGCCCTCAGTTCTGTTTTAACAGAAGGAGGCTTTGCTGACATAAGCAAAGCATGATTAGAAACTTCCAAAGAAGATTAGAGGTATCTCCTCTTTTGCCAACACAGCCTCAGTAACAAGCATGTACAGATGAACACAGTAAAGACTCTTTGATTTCTGTATATGGGTTGCTGGCACTCTCTATAGTGCCTGAGGCAAGGACCACAGATTCTGCAAAGATCAACTTTGCTCCAAACTCTCCTTGTTTACCCAGGTTCCCTATTCATCGGCTGGCAGCTCATGCCCTGTTGCAGGAACTGGAGGGAGCCGTAGAGAAGGAAGAGAAGCTGGCACTGGAGATTAGCTTGAGCTCTGGAGTGGTGTGTGCACAAACAGCGTTTGTGGGAGTGAACGTGGAGCTGGGAAAGCCAATTCAAGGGCCCCTTATCCATCGAGAAGTGCCTCTTTTTGCATGTGAGTTGAAGGACATGCCTGAAATGATTACTGAGCAATTTATGAACCAACCAGAAAGGGCTGGGTGAGAGGATTAGAGCTAGCATAGTTGCCTAGAAAATAAATTGTGATGTGCTTTCTTTTACCCACCTGATCAACAAAGAGGAAAATGCCAGCTCTCCCAGCAGGGCTATATTCTCATATAGTTGCTTTATGCCACAGAATCATCATCTAGGTTCAACAGCCTTCCATGCTCACACATCATGTGAAGCATCATCCAATTTGCATATTCCTATTTGCCTTACAGAGATCTGACCTATGTTTTTGAATGGATTAGTGCCACCACCAATACCAGGAGTGGCACAGACAGTCCATATACAGTGCACATAGGTAAAACTTCTTTATAAGTTCCTAATGTCAAATTGCTTGGGGCTCTGTACGGCTAGTTGACAGAAGATCTACTTTGGCCTTGTATTGTGCTATGGAACGTTCAAACTGGGTGTATTTGAAAGACTGACAGCTCATATAAGAGCCTCCCTGAAATTGGTGTTCATCATCTGAGACCCTGTTTTGTGGCATATTATCTAGAGTAATGAGGCTGGTGGATGTTTGAAACAGAGATTTTTTGTGTGTGTGGCAGCACTCCCTCTCCAGAGAGTTTACCTTGGCCTCCTCTTTCTTGATCTTTGGTCAGCTGGTGAAGACAACTTTGATTTGCCAAATTTTTAAGAGTTAATACTACTGGCTGATTTTAAGGGCTAATCTACACAGGACTGAATAAGGCAGTTCTACTGTTTATTGAAAAAAAATATATAAAAGGGTAATCCCTCCTCCCATCTCTACCTCTAGGCAGCAAGAATCAGGCAACGGAGGAGAAACTGAGGGGAGAGAAGCAGACTAGGGCACTAGGCAACCTTCTGTAAGCAGTCCTGCATGACTTGACTGCCACTGCTTGGCTCACCATGGAATCCTGTGGAATTCTGGGGTTTGTAGTGTACTGAGGCCAAAGAGTTCTCTGGCAGAGAACTGTAAATGCCCCTCCCTAAACAGCAAACCCCAGGATTCCACAGGATGTTGAAAGTAGAATAATAGCACCATAACACTGTAGCGCAGAAAGGCCCATGGTTTACAACCAACTGGACTCCAGTTCCAGTGTGAAGTCAGGCGGCAAGAGTGAGGGGAAGGTGTGTTGGGCAGGGAGCATGCCAAAGATAACCAGAACTCGGGGGGGGGGGTCTCAAGCGAGGTAGTTTTTGCCCTCTTTTGCCCTTTTTCTTCCCCCTTCTCACCCTTAGTTGAGTAAATTGCAATCCTATGAGATTTTACCTAGGAATTAAGTCCTACCAGAGTCAATAGCGCTTACTTTTGTGTAGCATGTTTGAAACAGAAATTATGTAGAGGGGTGTTTTCAAAGTAGTCATTCAGGGATGAGACTGTCTTTAAAACAGAAATAAATCCATTGGAAAAGAACGATTTGGCAAAATGTTTGAATCTGTGCTTATATGTATATGCAGATGTACACTATTAAACATATAACATGGATAAGTGCCCTTTTGCATGCGTGCATGCTTTTAAAAAAACAAAGTTAAATAAATAAATGAAGTATAATTTCTCGATCTAGTAAAGAGAGGTGGGATTGTAGGATTTAAGATAAAACTACAAAAAAGATAGTTGGAAGTCATATTTTTTTTCTTTTTTGTATTTGTTAGTCTGTTTCATATTTACGTATTTTAGGTTGTTAGTAGGTTATGTAGTAAATCTCTATAGTTTTTTGTTTTTGTTTTTTTTGGTATGCTTTATTCTGTTTTTATTCTATGTAGATTTTAATTATAAAAATGATTGAAGAAGCAGATACTTTTCCAGGAAGTCCAAAAGGGGTGAGCAATGAGGCTTTTTATAAAAAGTATCTTCTTTTTAAACAAATAGTTTGTGTCAGAGCCTCAACTCGAATGCTCAGATAATGGGGGGAGGTTGATCCCCAAATACTATGAATTTTAAAAAATAAAATATAAGGGGGAGAACACATAGTCACCTCCTCAATTCACTCTCATCACTCTTTCTTTCTCTCTTTCTAGGCTGCTGTGCTCCAATGCCACCAGTACTTGGAAAGCGAATGAGACGTGCAGTCATGAAAGGAGGTAACAAAGTCACCGTAGGTCCTTCCTGATCTAATTAGAAAGTCCTAACTCTGAGTGCAGGATTAGTGGGAGGCAAAAGCATCCTTAATTTTCTATAACACTCCGTAGCGCAAGGTACTTATTTGAATCATGCGGTTGTGTTGTATTTCCATTTGTTGTGGCAAGGTCCTTTCTGATAAAGAGACTTGATGCTACTAACCAAAAGGCTTTGAGGAAGTATCCTAATTTCCCTTAATGGGTTTTATGTAGCAACACCGAGAATGTTACAAATGGAGGATTACACGTTCGGAGCACCCTGTAAGATTCTACAGACAAGGCAAAGCAGTTACACAATAAAAGCCTCACGTGGAAGTACACACTGTGTTGTTGTTTGGTAAAGGTAGGCAGGATGTGCTGTGGATTTGAGGGGAACTGTTAGTAGAACGTGACACTTCTTGATGTACAGGATGGAGTAAGAGAGACAATTTGGGATCCACAGATGGAAGCCAGGCTACCCTTCCAATTCCTACTGTTTGTGACAGAGTGCTACTTTCAACCCCTTCTGTTTTCAAAACAGCTTCAAAGGATCAGTCTACTGTAGTTGTTGTTTTAAGTCTTGGTAAATATGAGGCCTGGAAAATTGGTTTTCAGAACAGAAGACAGAATTCTGAATCAACTACAGTTGGCCCTGCACATTCACTAGGGTTAGAGGGGAAGCACCCCCGCAGAGTAGAAAAAATCATGAATATCAAAATGTGTGTGTGTCTGTGGGAAGGGGGCTGCGATATGGTGAACATAGCAGGTGTCCAGGGTCCAAAGCAGGTCAGAGAAAAGAATGGAAAAGGGGTGGGTAGGCATGGTGGCCCTATACTTCCTCTCTCTTGTCCATCTCCTTCTTTCGGTGTGGGGGGGCCTCAGGAGAGGGTTTGTGGTGCTGAGAAATTTTTCTGGGAGCCATCAGTAACTGGCCAGACAGTGGCTGGTGGAGGAGGGGGACCAGGAGTGGATTTTTAAAGGGCTTCATGGCCTGATCAGAGCTGCCAAGGGGAACATTCCCCTGGAAAAGAAGCACCTGAGGAGAGGGGATAGGAGTTGCAGAAACTCGCAAATAAATCTGTGAAAGTTAAACCTACAAATATGGAGGACTCATTGTACTTTGTTAACTAAGTTTGCTTAACTAAGTAACTTTTCCTAGGCCAACGCCCCAGAAACCCTTATCTCACTCACCCACTTACCTTGTAGCTTCTACTAGCAATGAAGTGGAAAACAGACAGGTACAGACATGGTTCTTTTTACCTCCTTGTATGAGAAGCCAATAGCAGTTTCATGTGGAGATAGGTTAGGGTTTAAATTGGAGGAAACGGCCAGTACTCTGTATCAGCTAAATGATCAGTTGTACCAGTTAACGAAGTAACTTCTCCTGGCCTCACCCCACTTCCAGACTTGATGGAAACATCATGCACCCTTGCTTTAATCACCAGCAGAATGGACTTCCTTCTCCCAATGCAGTTTGTGTCTGATAGAGAAGGTTGGGGGAAAGTTAAGACCATAGCAGTAGTGCCAAAATTGTGACTAAGTAGCAATCATTAATACGGAATAGTTATGGATAAGTAAAGCATACGCTTAACTAAATAACCTGGCCTGGCCTGACCACTTCCCCGAACTGACAGAAACTTCAGGCAACCATGCTCTAGTTGCAGCACAGTGGACCTCCTTCTGCCCATCCATCTGGTGCCCAATAAAATAGGTTGTAGGGGGAGTTAGAATAGTGACAATAGTGTCAAAATTGTGACTAATTAGTGACCATAAAAATATATGAGTAAATCTAAGTACAGTCAGCCCTATGTATCCACAGATTCAATCAACCACGGCTTGAAAATATTTTAAAGAAAAATTCCAGAAAGCAAACCTTTGCGTTGTATAAGGAACACCATTTTACTGCACCTTTGTATATAATGAGACTTGAGCATCCACAGATTTTGGTATCCATGGGAGATCCTGGAATTAAATCCCAGTGGATACTGAGGGCCCATTGTCACTGTTTCATATTCCTGATTGCTACTTAGTCACAATTTTGACACTATTGCCGTGATTATGTAGTGGTTTGAACAGTGGACTACAACCTTGGAGATCAGGGTTCGATTTCTCACTCGGCCATGGAAACCCACTGGGTGATCTTGAGGTAACTCAATAGCTCGCAAATATTTCCAATTACCACCCATATCCCTTGTTTGGATTGCTCTGATGTGGTCCAAACAATCTCTATAATTGTTTGTACTGATCAGCCTTAGAATGATTCCAAAAGCCAGTGCTGCACTGATTACTCATAAATTCAAGGGATTAGACAGAAAGGATATAGAATGGGATACAGCTCTCTCTCCTTCAAGTGAACAGCATAACAGAAAGGACTTACTTAAATACGTTGGAAAGAAATAAAATAGTTACAGGCTTTCCTGCATCATAAAACCCTTCAAAGAAAGTTGGAAAAATGCAGCGATGTGAACTCTCTTTTTCTTCGTCTTCTTCTCAGCGGAGGATGACGTTTCTTGTGAGTCTACGTACCATGCAGTTCATCAGTATGACCGTCTGATTCCAGGTAATGTAGATCAGAATGGCTGTTCAGTATAAAGGGGACGAAGAAACCGAATGTAAAAGTTAGAGACAACATAAATGATTTCCAAACTCTGGTATGGAACAAAGACCATCTTTGAATGAAATCCTTTAAGATGCTCTGGTGCAGAAGTCCCTTCTAAAACCCTTTCACTTGTATTCCTTTGCAGATGAGTCTTTTGATGCAGAAATAAGTGATGATTCCTATCTTGCATGCTTCTCATCTTCAGGTAATCATCATAAAGGCTGTTCTAGTAAGGCAATTCACCCCTTTTTCTAATTGAAAAAAGAATGCAGTTCAGGGTTTCTGTTATTGTCAAGGGCTTCAAAAATAACCTGCACATTCTATAAAGAGGAACACTTTAACATTATTCTCTAGTAAATGAACACAAAGAAGAACTGGGGATATATCCATTTTCCAGCAGGTAAATGAAGGAACCAGTAGCCATTCTTCCTTAACTAACAACAAATACTATATGTTGGATTGCATTATGGGCTATAGCACATTTCACTATTGTTTTAAATATATATTTAAATATATCTGGAAAATCATTTTAGCACTACCTGAAAGAAAAAATTAAAAACCTAGCACCTACCACAAAGGTTGTAATGAATATTGGCTGCTCACTGATAGGTTTGCCTACCTGTTCAGTTACTGCTCATATTAAACGTATAACTTTTTTAAAAGGCAGGAAAATAGCACTAAGGGGATCTACACCTGAGAAAAGTCTTCCACCCCAGTCACCACCCCCAAAACATTGGACAAAAATAGAGGGCAGCAGCATTAGAAATACATGGGAAGGGTACAAGTGGATGATAAAATAGTGGGGAGACACTCAACCTGAATAAAATGTGGCAGAATGAGCTTTGGCAATTCCATCCCAAAGGTTTGTTCTTGAAGAAGCCTCACTAAATAGTTGGCAATCTTGTCTGCAAATATGCCTCTCCTTCTTCAAAGTCAGCAAAGCTGGGAGCGTCAACATATTGTGTGACTTTGAGTTCCACAAATTCATCATGCAACCGTAGTACCCAGTTCTTGCCAATATGGCATTTGCTCAGGTTAGAATTTTTTTTTATTATTGTTTACTTTTTTTCTTTTACTTATTTACTTTTTTTTTACTTTTTTGCATATTTATTTACAAAGGTTAGCATCTACAAAGATTAGCATCAACATAGAGTATCATGTACAAATTATAGACTTACTATTCTCCTTACATAATATAGCCCAAATAAAGGAAAATAAAGGAGGTCAAAATCAAATATAAATATATATCGTGTTATCTAAATTATTCTCTAAAAACTATAACAAAGGTTTCCCCCCATTTCTCACCAAAATATGTAATTAGATCTTCCCACTGATTCTTAAAATTGTTTAGTGATTTATCCTTCACCAAGCTTGTCAATTTATCCATTTCTAATACTCCATAAATATCTATAATCCATGAGTCTATGGTGGGAGGTTCTTCCTTTTTCCATACTTTCGCATAAAGGATTCTAGCTTTAGTTATCAGATTAAGTATTAATTTCTTGTACCGTTTCTCAACATAGTTCTCAATTACGTTAAACATATTAACAAATACAATTCAGGTTTCATTGGAAAGTTCTTCTTTATGATTTTTATTATTTCTATATGTATAGTCTTCCAATATCTCTTTGCTTTCTTACACTTCCACCAGCAATGGTAAAATGAGCCTCTTTCAGATTTGCATTTACAACAATTTTCACTCCCACCTCTATAAATTTGTGCAATTTTAACTGGAGTTAGATGCCATCTATATAACATCTTATAATAATTTTCTTTAAATGCTTTAAATGGCAGGCTGTAAAATTTAACTCTCTCCAAGCCTGTAACCAACGTCAAATTGAAGTGAATATCAAACGTCTTGGGCCCATTTTATTATACTGCTTTTAACAGTCTCATGTTCTAGTTCCCGTTTTAAGATAAGGTTATAAAATTTGGCCGTGATACGTTTTTTGCCAGCTTCAAAGATGGCATCCAACTCCGAGGGAGAATTACTTAATTGTTCTTCATTCTTATCTTGTTTAAATCTAGTATATAACTGCAAATATAAAAACCAAGGACAATTTATCCCATCAAGTGACAATTCTTCTTTAGTTTTGAACATTGGTTCATTACCTCGAAATCTTAATGGATCTTTATATGTCCACCAATTATTTTGAGGTTTGCTTACTAAATTGTAAAAAGCTTCTTGTGGGGACACTCATAATGGCATTTGTGGGCAGAGCCAGGATTTATATTTGGACCAAATTTTAAATAGCGAGTTTCTTATTGGATGTTTACAGAATTTTTTATCATGATTCTTTTTAAGATACCATACAGATGAATGCCATCCATTAGTTAAATCTGCTCCTTCTAGGAGCAGTAATCTTTTGTTGTCTAATAAAATCTAATCCATTATCCAAGTTAGGGCATTAGCATATGCACATAGTTGTAAATCAGGTAAACCTAGTCCCCTTCTTACTCTGAGATCTACCATTAAGTTCCGTTTTATTCTTGGTTTTTTCTCAGCCCAAATAAATTATGTTAAGTCTTGTTTCCATTGATTAAAGGTATCTCATTTGAATACAATTGGGATGTTTTGAAAAATAAAATTCGTCTTAGGTAATATACTCATCTTTATAGCAGCAATTTTCCCTAACAACGATAGTTTTAGTTTGTCCCAAGATATCAATTCTTTTTTATCTCTTTCCAAATTCTAGAATAATTGTGTTCAAAAAGCTCTTGATTGTTCTTAGTTATCCAGATACCTAAATATTTAATTTTCTTCTCAATTTTGAATTTTGTTCTGGATTTCCATTCTTCCTCATCTTTTGCAGTTAGATTTTTTTGTTAGTGTTACTGATTTTTCTTGGTTAATCTTAAATCCTGCCATCTGTCCAAAATCTTCCAAAATTTGGGTAAGTTTATGTATTGATTTGACAGGATTTTCTAGGATTAAGACAAGATCGTCCGCATATGCCTGGAGCTTAAACGTCACCTCTTTAATTTTTAAGCCTTGTTTATCCTTATCACTACTTATCGCATTATTAAGTACCTCGATAACAATTAAGAAAAGAAGTGACAAACCTGGCGGGCAACCCTGCCTCGTTCCTTTTTCAATTTTGCAGGGTTTTGTTTTTTCTGAATTGACGAGTATGTAAGCCTCCTGCTCAGAATAAATTGTTTGAATCCATTTAATGAAATCATTCCCTATGTTCATCTTTTGGAGGACTTGAATCATGAATTGCCAGGAAACATTGTCGAATGCTTTTTCAGCATCTAGGAATAACAGTCCCAATTTCTTATTCTGATGTGATTCATAATGTTGTATAATATTTATCAAAGTCTGGACATTGTTTCTCAAGTGGCGGCTGGGTAAAAAGCCTGATTGGTCTTCATGAATCCAATCCACAAGAATGTTCTTTAGCCTTTCTGCCAAAATTGCAGTGAATAATTTATAATCTTGGTTTAACAATGAAATTGGTCTATAGCTTTGTGGGATTGTTGTGTCTTTCCCTTCTTTAGAGATCAATGTAGTATTTGCCATTTTCCAAGACTGGGGTTTCTCTCCATTTACCACTTGGTTCAGTGTTTCATACAATGGCAGTATAAGCTCATTTTCAAATGTTTTATAGAAGGCGGCCGAGAATCCATCGGGTCCAGGGACCTTTCCTAATGTAGCCCTTTTAATTGCCTCAGGTATTTCTCCTATAGTAATAGGTGGATTTAATTTGTCTCTTTGCTCATCTGTCAAACATGTAATATTAGCTTTCTGTAAGTACATTTTTATTTTTTGTTGTTGGGTATCTTGCTGTTGGGTGTCAGCATATAGTTGAGAATAATACTCGTAAAAAACTTGTTTGATTTTCTCTTGTTTCATAGTGGTTTCTTCTCCATTCTTAATTTCAGTGATTATCCTCCTTTCTTCTCCTTTTCTCAATTTGTAAGAAAGCCAGTTACCGGGCTTGTTAGCAGATTCAAAGTGCCTTTGTGTTAAATATTTAATCTTCTTTTCTACTTGTACATCCAAAAGTGCTGCGAGTTGATCCTTCAGAATTTTTATTTCATTCACTAATCTAGTTTTTGATGGTAATTTCTTAAATTTTTCTTCTCTATCCTTAATTTCCTCTAGAATTTGGTTTTCTTTTTCCAGTCTTTTCTTCCTCAATTCATGTTCCAGTTGGATAATTATTCCTCAAATATATGCCTTGGCTGCATCCCATACCGTATTAATTGGAGTACCTGTATTCATATTTTCTTGGAAGTATAGATTCAGCTGTTGTTTATCTTGTTGACTGTGTTCTTGTCTGTAAATATTTGATCTTTGTATCTCCATTGATATCCTAACTTCCGGTTCTCCAAACAAAGCAGTACTGGGTTGTGATCTGACATTGTTTGTGGGAGAATTTCTATCTTTTATAAAAAAGTGTTTCAAAAGTGTTTTTGATGCAAAAAATATATCAGTTCTACAGCACGACTTATGATGATGTGAATAGTACGTGAAATCTTTCTCACTTCCTTTTTTGTATCTCCAAATATCTTACAAGCCATGGTCTGAGATATAGTTAAGAAAATTCTTAGGTAGCCTCCCTTGTGACTTCTTTATTTCTTTATGTGATTTCCTGTCTAGCATCGGGTCCACAACAGCATTCCAATCCCCCATCATAATAATGTTCTCATATTGATATCCCGCTGCGGTTTTAAAAAGATTTTCAAAAAATATTGACTTGTTTTCAGTGGGGATATAAACACCCACTAACAGTACTTTCTCGTCTCGTATTTTAATTTCTACAGCGATATAGTGACCGGAATCATCATGAAATATTTCAGTTGGTGCTAAATGTTTACCTATATATAAGACAACACCTTTCTTTTTTCATCTGTTTGCTGAGATGAAGCATTCCCCCAATCTGGGGTTTTTCAGATGTTTGATGTCTGATTGTTTAACATGAGTTTCTTGAAAGCTTACAATGTCTAGCTTCTGTTTCTCTAGATAATGAAAGATCTTCCTTTTCTTTGTTAACACATGAAGACCGCAAACATTCCATGTCAATGCTTTGATGTTAGTCATGGTTACTTTGAAGTCTCCTTTGAATTTAATTTCAGTTCTCAAATGTACTTTGTTGTTCTTCTTTTCCACCGACCAATAACTGCTGTTTTCCTCTTTGTTCTTCTTCTTTCTCTCCGCTGTCCTCCTCCTCTTCTACTTCCTCCTCCTCTTCTTCTATTTCTGCTTCAATCTCTTTGTCTTCCCTTCTTTTTTCTTGGGTTTCTTCAAGTGTTGGTTGTTTAGATCTTTCTCTACATACAAATTGTTCTTGCTCCTCTTGTTCTTGGGAGTTCTGTCTCTCCTCTTTATTCATTTCCTTCTTTAGTGCTTCCCTGTGTTCTTCTAAGAATGTTTTGGCTTGTCCTGGCGATGTTAAATTACATCTCTTTCCTTTGAAGTAAAATGAAATCCCTTCTGGAAATCCCCATTCATAGTTGATTCCAGCTTTTTTAAGTTCCTGGGTCAGGGATATATAATCTTTTCGTTTTTGAAGTATCGCTCCAGGTACATCTTTAAAGACTTGAATTGTTTGTCCTTCAATTGTTAATCTTTCAATATAACTTTTTTGAATTATCATGTCTTTAACCCTTTGGCGAACAAAAAAGATGATTATATCGCATGTTAAGTTATTCTTTCTGGCCATTGGTGATCGTATTCAATAAAGTTTGTCAGTCTCCAAATCCATCTGTTCTGCAGGCCGTCCTAGAAATTTTGCCAGTGCCGGTATCACTCTTTCATCTAATTTTTCAAATATTTTCTCTCTTAAACCCCTCAGTTTGAGGGATCTTTTTCTGTGTCTGCTTTCTGATAGATCTTACAGTTTCTGGAATTATATTTGTGTTGATTTATTATCTGCTTTTATTTCTTCTATTTCTTGTATTTTTTCCTCAAATTCCTGTATTTTACTATTAAGTTTTTTTTTATTTCCTCTGTCATTACCTCAAATTTATCACTTAGAGTCTTTATTTCCTTTTTTCAAATCTGCTTTAATCTCTTTCTTCGTACTTTGAAATTCTTGCATTATCTGTGTGGTAAATCTTTTCATTTCTTGTGGTATTTGTGGCTCCATTGTTAAAGTAGCCACACTGGACATTTGTGCCTGGTTGTTGTCTTCTAAATGAGTTTTTTTTTGTCTTCACTCTTGTAACGGGCATAATATAGTATGGGTTGCAATAAGTTAGATTTCTCTTTTTTTTTCCTTTTCCCTTCTTCTGTATTGTTTCCACCAGGTGTCACTGGTGTATCTAAGCTATGTCTGTCAATTAGTTACTGCAATCTATATTTACATTTCAATCTTCAAGGTCAGTAACTTCCTAGCTGTTCTTCTGCCCCTTATCAAAAAAAAAAAAAAAATAGCGCACAGCTGCACCTTATCTCTATTGTTAACCTTGTATATGTTAGCTTTCCAGGAGCTGAATCTAATTCAGGCCTTCCAGCTTTCAAATTATTAGCAAAGGTTCAACATTTATATACCTATACACAATTTCTCCAGCAATCAAGTTCTTCAGGGCCACCCACCAATCTAACAAGCAAAGTTAATTCTATGCAAAAAGTCAGATAGATTCAGTTTTCAAATTAGACCCTATTTATAATGTTATAACTTATTGTAGGACTGCTGTGTCTATTATTGTTATTGCTATTAGTGTGATGAAATCATACAATAATATATTCAATAGGTATATATGAAGAGAGATATTATTAATTGTATTAATAACTAATTAGTTTCACGTATATATTTCCCATGTACTCAATATAATTCTAAATCTAAATCAATTATAAATATATGAATCAATTAGATATAGGAATAGATATGTAAAAATAGATATATGAAGATCAAGTTATAAAAAGTTATCAAATTATAAAACAGAGTAATATAACTAAGAAAGAGAGGATATCAAATATCAATGTCAAATCTTATTACTTATTTCCCACTAACCCAATACTTATTATTTTAGTAATTTTCCTGTTTTCTTTGACTTTCTTCTTTAATGTTCCAAATGTATCTCAATGACCATAAATGGTCAATGTCTTCAAATATCAAAATCACATGATATTCCTGTTTTCTCGTTGCTCTTAATTCGAGAAGAGAAAGGAGAGGGGAGATTAAATTGAAGATAAAAGTCAATGAGGTATATTGTATTATTCTCAATTTCAGTCCAGTTGGCAGCGGGGGGGGGGGGGGGCAGTAATTCTGGATTAGAGTTTTAAAATGGGGAAAAAACAACAACAGCGATCCAGTCCAGTTGTATTATTCTCAGTTTTGATCCAGTTCAAAGAAGGAAAGAAGAAAGAGCTAACTCTCCCCCAGTTTGTTCAAAATAGCACTCCAGATTCGCAGTTCCACTGTTTATAAATCCTCAGCTTCAAAATTTCAAAGTTCAAAATTAGTATAGCCCAAAGTTACAAATCCATAAATATTTATCCGTAAATAAATAGTGTCTTCAGTCTCTGTATGTATAAGGTTCGGTGAGAAAGAGAGAAAAAAAATTCAAAACTGATGATCCAACGATCCAACTCCTTATTTTCCTTAAATTATAATTAACACAAAGAGATAAGAAAGAGAGGCTAAATCTGAAGTAAATCCATATGAAGCATAATGTTTAAGCAGGATCTTACTTGCTTATTTACTTTCGAAGATCTTGATCAAAGAAAGTTTTATTTTAAAAAAGACAGTGGCTGGTGCTAGAGCCAATGCCAGCTTTCCCACCAATCAGCCGGCTTGCCTGCCATGGTTTCAGTTGCTCTCGATTCTCCCTGCTCCATCCGTGGCCAGCTGTTCTGCTTCGTGTTTCAGCTTCAAAAACTTCTTTCTGGGTCACTGGGGCAGGGTCCCCAAACCTTCTGGTCCTTTCCTCTCCTTAAAGGGTACCTCTGTGGGGTTATTTCTGATGTTATTTTCCCCTTTATTCTGCTGCGGTTTAGGCTGTCACTTTCGGACATCCTCAAGTGACAACCAATCGCACTGCCATTACTGCCAATCCTTATCCTCAGGTTAGAAATTTTCAGCATTCCTGACTGTTAAAGCTTTAAAAAGGTTGTACCAAAAACTGTGACTGGGCAAGAGAAATAAACTGCACAAGAGAAGAGAAGATAGAATTTTATCAGATGCCAAATACTACAGACATTGGAGGGAGGGAGAGATAAGCCAAGATACAGATATACAGTGATGGTTCTGAAAGTTCCGTGAATTTGCCATGCATGTCCAAACTACCTTAACACTAACTATCTTACATTAATTACTTTTTAAGTTATTGTTTTGTGACTTGCCCATTTGAAGCAATGTGGGAAGGATCCAGTCAGGACTGATTAGGGCAAGGAGGCCTTTCTTCTCCACAGTCTTTTCCCACCAAAATCCCTCCTATTTGCCTGAGTGGGTCATCTTTACACATAGGGTCACATAGCACCTTGCAGTTTGTAGAGAGATAGGATAGCTTTTTACAAAGGAAAAAGTGTGAAGAGAAGGGTGAACTCCCTGTTGCACTGTTCCAATTCAGATTCCATGGGCGTTTTGACTTCCTGCCTTGTCTATTGCAGATAGTGAGCCTGTCCCCACAAAGGAGGAGTCCCCTCTCCTGACCCTGATTTCCCTGCAGAATGCTGATGGCTCCTGGTTCCTTGATTCTGGCTTGGCCAGCACACTTGGCCTGGTTGAGGCTGACATCTTGAGCAAAACACCTGCCAAGGTGAGCTTGTGGGTTATATCTTGGCATAGTACTGAGGGGGGGGAAATTAGAGCATTGACCTGCAAATAAGAATTCCCCCCATCCAAAGAAATTTCCCTTCAGTATGCAAATTTCTAGCATTGCTGTAACTTAAAACTTCTGTTCAACATTTAGAGGTACGTGTTAGGCATCCAAAGTAAAGGAAGCAAGCATGGTGTAGTAGTCTGAGTGTTGAATGAGGACACCAAGAGACAGGATTTTGAATCTCCAATCAGACATGGAAACCCACTGGGCAAGTCATGATTTTTTTACCTCCAAGGAGGGCAATGGCAAACCTCCTTTGAATAAAGTTTGCCAAGAAAACTCAACTTAAGGTTGGCAAAAGTCAGAAATGATTTGAGGGTGCACAACAACAAAGAAATGGCACAGGGAAAGTTACCAAGGAATTGAGAATACAGCAGATATAAGAATTTCAGGTCTTGGTGACTTTCAGTACAGGAAGTCTCCACATTTGATGCACCATTATCTGATGACTTGCTCTTTTGAGCTCCCAAAGTAAGGACAGGCTCCATTAATTAGATGGGGATTCTACTCTTTCTTCAGTTCTTCTTGCCTATAGAGTCTTGCATGGAACTGCTAACACATGCACTGCTTGCAAAGTGAGCTGGGGGTGAAAGGCACTAAGCTGGCAGAAACACTTTCCAAGCAGTGAACATGCAGACAGTTCCAAGTGAGCCTCCATAAGTCCTTCATGCTTCCTATAGTATATGGGTTCTGCTTTTCAACCAGTTCCATTTTCTGACAGTGCTCTGGTCCCTAAGCTGTAAGATAAGTGAAGGGAAGCCTGTATCTCACTATCTGCAATGCTGGAAATTTAGGGACTGAGAGAACATGTCATGGGGGGCAGAATTCTTGTTTGAGGGAGCAATGTTCTTCACCTCGTCTCATAACTACATCCCTGGAGTAGATGCTAATGATGTCATGCATGGCGGATGCCATCTTTCATCTAATTGCTTAGCTGTGCTTGTTTCTTATAGAGTTAGGGATGCATTTACCTACTCTTAGGGAGGTATGGAGGCTTCGGAATGTATAGAAGCTTAATGCAAGGAACTGCTTCTAACTACCTCTGAGAGAATTTGCCTGTGCAGATATAGCGTTGTTAGAAATAGGCATTGTTTCATGCCTTCTCTTTTCCTAAGACTGAAGACCTACAGTACTACCACTGTTTGGCTTGCAGAGTGAAGGAGACATCAGTGTGATCTTCCTTTCACTTTAGAAGCTTGGTATATTCACCATAGTTTGCTTTAAACAGAAGTTACATTTAACAGTGGTTAACAGAGACTATTTCAAGTAGCACTGATGTCAGTGGGTTAGTGAGTCTGCTGTGAGTTTTAGTCTCAACTTCAAAGAAGTTATCCAAGGTGCTATCCCTGAAATAGATTTGAGTCTTTGGATGGTTCCTTTAAGTTCAGACTAAGGCCTTGAATTGAATCAGCATCCCCCTGACACAGAAGCCATCAGCACCACTCAACCTGCCTCAAATGGTGGTTTCATGCCGTGGTTTGTAAGCCATACCTGGAACCTT
The DNA here is from genome assembly GCA_030412105.1 of Cyclura pinguis. NCBI lineage: Eukaryota > Metazoa > Chordata > Lepidosauria > Squamata > Iguanidae > Cyclura > Cyclura pinguis. The sequence goes on from CM059604.1 coordinate 20,772,599, forward strand.
TCTCTAGTTATCCAGCTTCAATGCTTAATCCCCAGTTTAAGAAATCAATCTGCATATGTCAGTGAGACACCAAGACTCAGTGTGCCTCTTGTCTGCCATTCATTACTTCCAGGTAGCTCCAAATGTGTGGGCAACAGTGCTGGCTATCCTTTGGCTCCACTCCAATGCCAAAGAGCAGAGCAATGAGTGGGAACTCCTGGAAGTGAAAGCTCTGAGATGGCTCAGGGCAACAGAAGGTGAGATGTCTTGGGATGCTGGTTGGAGGTATCTGAGAGTGGAAAGATGCTGGGAAAAGGAAAGATGCTAGAGTAGGGAGGGTGGCACTTGGAAAAATGAAATTCAGTACCCATCTTGTACTCCTGCTGCAACCCATTCTCATGTCAAACATACATTTTGAGGCTTGTATCTGTCAGGATGGAGCAAGCATTTGCTCCTTTCTTCAATCCTAGCTCAGCACTCTTTTCTGCTGGAGTTGGGCTCAGTTGTCTGTAATGCTCGTTATCCACAGTCCATGTAAGTCAAGCCCAATTAAAAATTGAATGCTGAAATTCTATCCCACTACTTGTCTTCCCTTCAGCCAAGTAGGGTAGCACAACTTGCTCTCTCCCATGAGGGATTTCATTAAAATTAGCCATACGGAAGCAGTGAACAATCTAAGAGGGGACAGTGTGGCCTGAGTTTAGAAATGGGATAGATGATACCTAAGGCAAAGGAGTCAGGACCACATAGGTGGAAACAGCCAGCCATGCCTCAGGGTTCATCAGTCAACCTTAGAACGCTACAAAGTTGTTCAAGCATGTTTGTATTGGATTGGACTTTCTATCACTGTCTATTTTCCTTGCAGGGCTTCAGCTGGCTGAATGCATAAAAGCTGGAAATGTCCTGCTGGGAACCAGCGTGAGCCCCCAGGTTTTTGGTCTCTGAGCTGCAGTGTGTAATCTTACAGTATAAGGTGGAGCTTCTGTTTTTCTATCCCTTCCTGCTCCTGAACTTGCCTGCTTCTCTACAGTTACATTAGTGCCTCCTTCTGCTACGAATATTGCTGTTCGTTGTAGTGCCTTAATGCAGGGAGTAGGCAAGAGCTGAATGATAGACGGATAGATAGATATGCCTACTGGCTTTTCATGTGGCCCTCTTACTGTATGGCGTGTATTGTTACTTTTGCAGTGAGTGCTGGACTCAGCACATTATGGCTTGACCTAGCAAACTAGTTACATGCAAGAAGGCATTCTCAGAATCAACATAAAATGCATATGCCTTAACTGTTACAAGATTCTGATGTTGCACCCTTTCTTTTTAGGTTGGTAGTATTTGGGATTCTAGTACAGTGCAGGAAGAACATGTCAAAGTGAAGTCATCCTAACCCTACCTGAATCCCTTTCCTTACTGATCACACGTCAGGATTTCATCTCTTAGGATGGCTGCCCCAGCTGTAGCAAAACTCTGTCAGTTTTCCAAAACTCTCCATAAAACAGAGTTTTTTGAGCAGTAGTGTTAAGAGTTGCACTTTTTCACTGTTCTTCCATGACAATGCGCTGAAATGGGTTGTCCTTTACTCTTGCTTCTGTAGGTAAGGAATAGCAGAGTGGACGGGCACCTGATAGAGAGAGAAAGCAACCTACGGAGCCCAGTCTCATTCCTGCTTTTGCTCCAGTAGTTTTTCTGACGCCCTTTCTCGGGTGGTTTTAGATGGAAAACATATCAACACAATTAAAAATCAAGCAGTAAATCTTAAAAACCAAACCAGCTCATGACACAATAGCAACACAATAAAAATACAGTCTAAATCACAGTAAATTCTTAATAGTAAGAGTAATTTGATAAAAGAACCATGTATTGGAGGATCTCTTTCTCAGCCTGAGGGCCTTTCCGCACTATATAACCATTGCACTATGATTCCACTTTAACTGCAATAGTTCTGTTCTATGGAATCATGGGGTTTGTAGTTTAGGGAGGGATATTTAGAATTCTCAACCAGGGAGCTCCAGTACCTCCCAAGACTATAAACCCCAGGATTCCATAGGAGGCAGCCATGGTAGTTAAAGTGGAATCATAGTGCAATAGTTATGTAGTGCAGAAAGACCCTGAGTCTCAACAGCCATCTGTTAAGGTCGTTTGGATTTTTGGCATTGAGCTGTGAAGCTGGACTAGATGGCCAACAAGAACCCTTGTAATGGAAGTGAACTGTTATCTGTGCTTTACCAAAGTGTGTGCTTGTTCCATTGCTCAGTCACTGAGCCAGATTAAACTGCGCGGAAAAAAAATGCATGTCTGTCCATCAGCTTCTCTCTGGGTACTTTCTTTTGTTTTCCAGTGGGTGGGGAACACAGGGGTCACTGTCAAGGTTCACTGCTCCCTTCTTCCATGGATCTGCCTGGCTCCACGTCTGTATGTGGAGCACGTTTTGGCAGCCAAGTCATCTTTCTGGTTAAATACACAGAAAATTACTGCCTTTGGGTTTCTTGATTTGGGAGGTAGGAACAGTGGCTGAGACCTTTTGCTAATACACAGCTTGATAGACACAGAAGAATTGGCAACTGCAATATTTTTATGTAAGCCTTTTTCTCTTCGTAACAATGAAAAAAGGATGGAAAAGCTCAGATATTTGCATGCAGAAGACATGCTTGAAAGGCCAAGAGTTTTGTGAACCCGTCACATTCTTAGGTCCCAATGCAACAATGAACAGAAAGGCTGACTGCAGAATCGTTGCACATTTATGGACGTGTGATGCCAATCTAATAGGAGGAAGCACTGGAAGGAGCCAAAAATATGATGCAAACTCCAAACAGAATCATCACCCAGTGCCATTTGAGACAGAAGGATCCATTATATTTCACTGTGATCAATCAACAAAGGAACACAGGGAGTGCTGAAGAAAGTAAACAGTTCTAATATGCCAAGGAATAAGTCAGTGGTTGTGTTATACAGGTAACTGAGAAGATGGGTAAATGAGTCAGATGATTCATTCCTGGTGCGACTTACAGGGCATAGCTGGAAATGTCACCAGTGGCCAGGGCTCCTTAAAACTTCAGTGGAGTGGTGGTTAGAGATGTAGGATGTATTTGCAAAAAGCACAAGATTCAATATCCAGGAATCTGAAACATGTTCACATTCTTACAAGCAAGTGCTTCATGGTATAGAAAGAACTGGCAAACACTAGTTGGCTTTTATCCTTTCAGCAATTCCATCTACTTTGGTGGTGGTGGTGTTAGGCTCCTTCATGTCAATGGCAAGCCTGTCCTAAAGTTTTTTTGGCAACATTTATTACAAGGAGGTTTGTCACTGCCTTCCTCTTAGGCTCAAAGAATGTAATTTTCCCAAGGTCACCTGGTGGGTTTCCATGATGAGTGAGGATTCAAACCCTGATCTCCCTAAGTCCTAATCCTCCTCCTTCTTTGGAGGTTTTTAAGCAGAGGCTGGATGGCCATCTGTTGGGGAGTGCTTTGATTGGGTTCCTGCATGGCAAGGGATTGAACTGGATGGCCCCTGTGGTCTCTTCCAATTCCATGATTCTAACCCAATACTTTAACCACTGTACCATTCTGGCTATCACTTAGCTACCTATATATCTAAGCTAGTTATGATTTCGTCAAATGACGCAAAGTCTCACCAACTTGTAAGTTTGGTCTTAACTCTGCTCAGTTCATATAATGGAGCTTCTACAGAATAAGCTGTATTAAAAGGATGGTTTTCTTTGTTGACGGCATTTTTGGCAAGCACATTTTTTTAAGCTTGATGACTGTGAAATGGATTTTTCAGAAGAAAATTCTTAAGGAGAGTTGGCAGATTGCTTGAAAGAGCGTTTTGATAGTGGCCTCCAGGTGGCACTCTGCATTTGGAGAACCTGATAATCCCTAGTAATACTGACAGCAGCATTTTCCCCCCCTTCATTAGAGAGAGACTTCCTGGACATCATAAAAAAAATTAGGGGGTTATTTGAGATTCGGATGAATCCATTAATGAATTGGGCTGAACTGAACAGATGCCTGAATCATTGCAAGACTCATAAAATGAACCAAATCTAAATGTGAATACTTGTACAGATTTGTATACAAATTGAATTTGGAGGAAGTGTATGCTCCACATTCATCCTTTGTGCATGGCCTATTGCATGTTCTCTGAGGAGAAATCAAAATATGCCTTAAACTGCTTATCACTTCTTACAATTGCTTAGCCCCATAATGTATTTTTTAAAAATTCACAGGTGTCTTGCCTAGGTAGACTTCTGCGTCACATATTTCTATACATATTTCTCCCCCAAAATAAACAGCTGAAGGAAATAAGTACCTCCTTTATTCTTTGTTGTTTTGAGAATCCCAAACTGTAAAATATACTTCTGTTTTTCTGGAACTTCATTGGCTGCAAATTATGTCCTTTTCTCCTAAGAAATAAAACAGTAAATATAATTCTCTCTTATGTGACAAGGAAGCTTCCAGATAGCAACCGTTTCTGACAGAGAAAAGAAGCATTTTATGTATTTACTGAGTTTCAGTGGGAAGTACAAAGTTGTGGTTTTCTGAATTGAGATTAAGACTAGATTCAAAACTGGGCTTCCTGTGAATCAGCACAAGCCAAACTAGAACTGTTCCTAAACCTCTAAATACAAATCTGAACTGAATCTTGTAGTTGATGTCAACAGGAAGCTTGAGTGGTTTGCAAATGAATTAGGGAAGTACAAAAATTATTTAAAAATACCAAATGCATGCAGCTAGTGTGGTCCACTGGACAGCTTCAATGGGAAGTTGCTGTGTTTGGCTCCCTTTTGTCACACATCCAAATCCAGCATCCCCCCTCTCCCCAACTTCTAATTTTTAATATCCTTGACTTTCCTCGCTTGTTTTTCTACATTGATTCGCATGTCCGCTCCCAAACATCTGTGAAGACTGTCAGACCAGATCCTTACCTTCAGAGGTCATCTGCTATTCCTGTGTGTATCTGATGGGGATTTTGCCCTCTCAGCTGAACTTACCAAAGGACACTGAGTTTGAAGTAATAGAATGCCTGACATAGAGCAAGCTAATTTTCAATCACTTTTGAGCCCAAGTAATGAGATGGGAAATACACACGGCTTCTTGGTGAGTGGGTTCCACAGAACAGAGTGGTGTTTTTCCCTCTACCTTGATGTGATTTATGGCTAAGGGTAGCATAGGGCAGTGCAAAATGAAGAACTGGGGCTTATGCCAAGTGCCTGACTGAAGTATTTATATTGCGAGTCATAAGCTGGTCAATTTTTCTCGATTCTGTGATGCTGCATTCTAGTCAGCCTGCCACAATAGTCCCAGGATCTGCCTTTAAGCAGATTATACACTAGGGGAGGACACATTTCTTCATTTTCCCTGTATATAGGGATGGTGATAATGCTTCTAGCTTGACTCACAGTAAGTGAAGCTGTGATCCAGTAATAGGTCCTGACTTAACAGTTAAACCACAAGACATCTTCAGGGGTGGACAGTTTCTGGCCTGCACCTCCTGCCAGCCCTTATAACTGTCTTATATGAGCGAGGGCCAATTGGAGGTACAGCCCTACAGCATCTGGCAGGTCATCGATTGTCCATATTTGGACTTTGAATTTTCTCACAAGGAAAGGCAGCTTCACCTAGTTCCTAGAGACATTTATATTTTTCTGTGCATTTTTCAGACTTTATTTTGGCGGTTACCTTGAGCTTGGGGGAGCTTCAGCAGTTGTTTTCAGCACTGACACTCATTCATGTTTTGCCTCTTCCAGATACCTTATATACTAATGTATAAGTCGATCTCATGTATAAGTCAAGGGCAGGTTTGGGGGCCACGATTATGGATTTTGGTATGAGCTGAGAATAAGTCGAGGATCCTTCCGTGGAAAGGGGAAAGCGTCAAAACCACGCCAGGGGACCAGTTGCCTCTGGCCACCACCATTTTCCCACACAGGCATTCAAAAAGAGCCCTTGCCACTCTGCTCAGAGAAGGGAATGCTTCCTTTTTTGATAAAAGTTAAAATTTTGTCCCAAATTCGTTCTGTTTAAAATTTCAAGCATGAATGGCCAATCTCTTTATTGAGAAGAGTTAAGGTGCAGTACTTACACTGTGCCATGGATAAATCAACTCAGGTTTTTTGGATCAATGTTTTTACTAAAAATTTTAGTCTTATAGTCTCAGTCTTATAACAACACATCAGCCATTCTAATTTTTCAGGGCAGTGTCTTCTCTTTTTCTGTTGTTCCTAACACTGCCTGTGTATAGCTGTAGTGCATGCATGTTTACTCAGACACAAGTCCCATCCCGGTCTGGTGGAAATTAATCCCATGTTTATAGTTAGGAACGTAGCCTAAATATTTTCTTTACACGCAAATTGAACGTGCTAGGCTGTATGCAGCACTTCTGAGTTATGTCTGATGCTAGACTTCTGTACATAAAAATGTGGAATTCAGCATAAATGTGTGAGGGGTGAAGTCTTCCTACTACTGTCCCATGAGTGCCCCTAAAAGCCTGCTCTTGGGGTCTGGAAATCCCACTGAAACATGTTTCAGTGCCAGATGGTACTGGGCAATAGAGAGTTTAGATGCCCAAAATCAAATTACTAGGTTTGCCAGTTCACGATCATCCCAGGCCCTGAGGTTTCTGGACCAAAACTTGAGACATAGGGATGTTTCCTGCTGATGTTATTAAGCATTATGCATTAAGTACCAACCACCACTGCTCACCTGCTTGGAGAGATAAGGTAAGGAATATTTAATGTAATCTATTTGCTTCTAGCCAGAAGGTGGATGCAGTGCAGAGCAGAGCAGAGTGGAGGGCGAGCCCTGCCAACAAAACAATAGGAATGGAGGAGGAAACTAATTAAGTGACTATGGAGATTTGCAAGTTGCAGCAACTAACCAAGCAAGCTGCTGGTCTCCTGAGTGAGCTGGAGATCTGCACGCAGTTCGATCTTCTTGTGCAGAGTTAAACCCACCAAAACTAGAGAATTGCCACCCTTGTGTTCCAGCTGGAGGTGGCCCATGAAAACTACAGACTCCAGGTCAAGGCCTAAGATCTGGCAATCCTACACACTACCACCAATGTCACATGAGATGTAGGCCTCTGTTCATGGCACTGATGAACAGTGGATATCCCTTTTCCTCAACTTATTATCTTAAGCAAATAAATAGACTATTATCATTTATTTGTGTAAAAGGTTTGGTGTATGCAAACCAGACTTGCATAACTTTGTGGGCTGCTAAGCTAAACACAGGCTATGTGTGGTGGTGTAAAAAGGACTAAAGATAAAACTTAACTCATAAAGACAGTCAAGCACCCAGCAGGTGGCAGTGGACTTTGTACAAACACATCATCTCTTTCCTGATCTCTCCCTGTCCAATGCTGTATTAAACCTACACACATGATAGTCACTATTTCTTGGACTGTTCTTAAGCCGCCTTGGTCAGAAATCTGCAGTTAAGGAAAGCGGCCTATGTTTTGTATTATTGAGGCTTAATGTGCAGCCTCTAATTTTTTTCCAGATTAAATTTTTTTTGGCACATACTTAGCCTTTCTTGGCATGCAAAGCTACGCAACCTACTTTTCAATATTTAGAAACTGTCTTTTTGCCCTGCTTAGCATTTTCCCCCTTTATTTCAGCTATATGTGCCTAATTCCTTGTAAACTCCTTTATGTATATGTATGTGGCAAACCTGGATTCACCTTTGTTAAATGTCTTCCTACATCATTTATTTCCTTCTTTTGATGTCACAATCAAAACCTGGCATAATAATCTAGCTGAAGGCTTGCCACTGCCAAATAGTCTCAGTTCTAAAGTTTGCTGCCAGGTCAGATTATGACCAACCTGTCTGTTTTAAATGTACTGAACTTTTTATCACAAGGTACCAGCCTGGCTGATTCAAGGTGATACATAGCTGCTTGGCCGGTCATCTTGGGTGAGCAGGAATTAAGCAACCAGACAGGAAAGTTTGTATTGGCTAGAAAAGAGAGGGTAAGTTACTTCCACCCTCCCATTTCATGCTACAAATTAATAAGAACCAATGCTTTAATTGATTAGATTTGTAGCTAGATTTTTTTTCTCTAAGGAACCTATAGCTCTTCCATCATCTTGGTTTATCCTCAAAACAACCCAAAAAAGCAAAAAACAACCCAATGAAGTTAGGCTGAAAGGGAACTAAATTTCCCCAATAAGCATTATAACCGTGCTGGCATTTCTGCCTTCCTCTTTCCAAGAAACCTTTCACGCTACATAATTATAACATTATGACCCTGCTTTAAGTGCTATGGCAACATCCTATAGAATCCTGGAATTTGCACTTTAAGGAAATATATTGAGAATTCTCAGGCAGAGAGCTCTAGTGCCTCATCAGACTACAAACCCCAGGATTGCCTAGAGTGCAGCCACAACAGTTAAAGTGGTATCATAGTGCTGTAACTGTGTAATGCCATAACTGTGTGTATTCCAGCACTCCAATCACTCCAGTAAACTAACTCAGTCTTTTACCTAACACATTGTGGTATTGCAGATAAGAAACTTGTTGAAGATCGTGAACTTAAAAAAAAACTGGCAAGGGTAATTTACATTATATATAATCTTGGCTCCAGTATGTTGATGTTATCATCACATGCCTAGGCTCATTGCCAGTGCAAGTTATGTTCAGCAGTATAATAGAAATTACAGACATGTTGTCAATTTCTTAAGGGAGTAGTACACAGATAAATGTGCATGTAAATGTTTTCCTTTTGGTGTTACCACCCTGCAATTGGCCTTTAGTTTTGCCTACAGTTTGCCCAGCTTGTGCTTTAGTGGCAATGATCCAGGATAAGTTGTAAGGTCAACCAGCATTGGAAAACTGAAGCCACATGTAATACCAAGCCATGCTGATAATGGAGTCTTGGAACAAGGGGACCCACCATTACCAGATGCCCACCTGAAAGCAAGACCTCAACATCACATTAGGAAAACTACATTTCAATCAGAAAACCAAGGGTAGAAATGAATTTGGGGAAAGAAAAGGTGAGGAATAATAAAAGAGATGAGAGAGAAAAGATGGAGCAAAGCATGTTTTCCTTTTGGTTTAATCTCTGTATCAGTATCTATTGAATCCCACATCTTGAATGCAACAATGTTAAAGGTAATTTGTAATATTTCCTTTACCCAAGAGCACACTATAACATCTGAGGTCAGGAAGAACAAATGATCCCACAGCACAGCCACTACCACCATCTTGTGTGTCAGTGCAGGGATTGGAAGGGGGCGACAGGCAAAAGCAGGAAGCTACTTACTGGTGGAGGCTAGGGCTACCTGAGTGATAACTGCAGAAGGCCCCTGTACCTTTAATGGTTGTTTAGAAGAGAGAATTTCAGCAAGTGTTCCTTGTTACCTTGTTGAGTGACAAGCACCAGGCTGAAATTCTGTCTTCCACCCAACCATTCAAGGTACAGAAGCCCTCTCTAGTTTTCAGTTTGGCAACCCAGGAAACCCAGGAGAAGTGACCCTCCCAATCTAGTGGTAGATACACCCCTGGTTTACCTCTTTTTGCAGTAGTGTCATTCCCCTGTCCCAGGACGCAGATAGGACCCTTCCCAACAACCACACTCTAGTAACATGAAAGGAACAGTACTTACAGTGGCTACTGTGGTGGGAAAAAAAGAGCCCAGGATTTGGGCAGCATTTATATAAGAAGGACTTGTTAATTAGGCCACAGCTGGGTAAGACTATGAGCCTATATAATAAAAGGCCAGAATGGAATGAAACTGTTGGAGTCAACTGATTCCATCAATAGTAGTAGCTTGGCTTCCTTCTGAATTCCTTGCTCATGGTCCTTGAACCTTTGATCTTTGCCTGGGCTGTAGATTTTGCCCCTGGACACACTCTCTCTGGACTCACAGTAAATTCAGACCGGGTTTCTCTAAAACTGCTAAGAACTCAGACTGACCAAGAAAAAAATTGTCTGCTAGCTCCTGTTAACAGCCTGGTTATACAGCTGGAAGCATTGGTGGGCTGCCAGTACAGAACAAGCAGTGACATTACAACTTCACATCCTGCTTGAAATTCACTATGGCCTGTAATATAGCCTATGTATGCAAATCCATCTCAATCAAGCTTTAGTCATGTCTTCCAGAATACCTAGTTTCACATGTCCATCTTTTCCCCCCTCCCATTTTCTTTTCTGTCTTATACCCAAGGTTATGCAGGTACTGAACATGGTTTGTCCTCAGCAAAATAGTTGGAGGGGGCTATGTTCCTTTGAGTTATCTTAAATGCACTTTGCAAAATTCCAGGTTTTCCCTAAGATGCATGTCCCTCCTTATTGTTTCTCCTGGCCCTGTTTGAGATCCAGTCCTGTCAGCATTCACCACATTAATTTCCTGTTAGCTGGAGTTATTTTTAATATGTGTAGGGATGTAATTATTTGCTAAGTTTCTTCTTCAAGGAAGCAATGAGTAATTTTAGCAATTTTCTTTTTGCTGCAAGAAAGTTATCAAAACCCACAGTTTTTGAAGCCTTTTTGCAGTTGAGAAGTTATTCTGTGGAAAATTTGCATGTAGTTGTTTTGCACAGAAAAGAGCAGGGAACAGCATTTTCTGCACAGAAAATAATATTTCTGTATAGAAATATTGGTCAAGAGCCTAGATCAACTACGCTAGTTACTTGACACTACCACCATCCATCCTGCTTACCAGACAGAAGCTGCTGCAGGTGATAGAGGTCTGTTCTCCCATCAGTCAAGGTATAACATACCAACTTTTCCACCAATTCTCTCCAGTGATCTCTGGTGCAACAATCAGAAGCAGAATTCCTGTCGCAATGCCTTCTCACATTGGAGATTGCTGGCAGGAGAGAGAGAACATCAGTATGCTGCATCCAGATTGACAGCAGAACAGGCCTCCATCACTCATAGCAACTGATTGCCCAGCAAAGAAGGACTGAGGGAATTTTTTTATTGTGGCAATAGTGCGATGCTCAAGAATACATAGAGACCATGAATACAAATCTGTTACAGATGTGTAACTCTAGGTTATAAATTCATAACTGCAGTAGTGAATTCCATCCATTATTTTCTGTGCAGGAAATCTCGTTTTCTACACTGAAGATGCTGTTTTCTATGCAAACCATTCATGTTCCAATTTTGTGCACGATAGGTCCCCAATAACCGCATTTTCTGATAGGAAACAGCTTTTTCAGGGCAGGAAATAAGTATTTATGCATAGAAATGTTCTTTCCCATACAGAAGATGCTGTTTCTTATACAGAAAATGTTGGTTTCGGCACAAAACAACCACATGTGAATTTTGTAAAGAAGAAGTTGTGAACTGCAGAGTTTCTTATCTATCTAGGATTCTTCTCATCATGGTTTCCCAACACTTGGCAAACATGTTTTTCAACAATTTTTCAAATATTTTCAGATAACCTTTCCATCTCTAGTGTCCATTTATTTTCTATCCCTCACATTTGTTTCTCAAGAATTTTACTTAAAACCCTGTATGCTGGTTTAATTAAGATTGGCTTAAGTGTTTGCAATTTCTCCCCAGTGTGTATCAGATGCACATTTGACAAGTGTATTCTCAAATTCTTTAAGAAACTCATCAGTGTGAATTTTCATAGCCACTGGATATAGAAAGAGTTAGCTCGTTTAATCTGGACATTGGCCAGTATCCTCCATTGCATTCGTAACTATGTAGAAGTAGTTACCTTGCTCTCCCTTCCTCACTTGTATGATTTTTGAAAAGATACTCTCAGTGGTGGAGCTTGGAGTATGTGGGGGAGGCAGGAGAGGGGGGGACTGCAACACAAGGGGCGGGGCCACTGTGTGCTGGGGTGTGGCTGTGGTGCATGGGGGTGTGGCCGTGGTACATGAGGGCATGGCCAGGGTGCATGAGGGTGTGGCTATGGCGCCGGACACCCCAAAAACATTGCCACCTGGGGCAAATTGCCCTGGATACTCTTATTATAATTGTTGTGTCAGCTGGAGACTTCTTAGTGGGATATTCAGGAAAAACCAATTCAGTATTCCTCATTGTTCTGGATCTGAGATGCTTGGTTTGTTAGCTGTATCTGTTATTGTAAAATCTTTTGAAAATGAAGTTATGGATGACTTAAGGGTTCAACTCCTAGAACCCATCTTAAAATTGAGATAGCCACTCCAAGCAACAGCAAGGGTGAGCAGAGTGCTTTAGGACGACACAGCTAGCCCCTTCCACCCCAAGTTGTGGTGCATTGCAGCTTGAGAGCAGAACGGGGCTTGTTGTACCACAGCTTGGGGGTGAGAAGGGGCAAGCTGTGTCATTCCAAAATGTCCCACTTGTCTATGCATCAGACCTCCATCACTTGGAGTGGCTCCCTTGAGTTTAACATAGAATCTGGAGAATATCTGCAGGCCTAGCAATAGGGCCCCGATTGTGCAGAAGTAGCATGTCTCACCGTAGAGCAGTTGCACATCAGTAACTCTAGGTTATGAATCCAAAACTGCAATGCGGGATGCCAGACATTGTTTCATTAATTACTACTGTTTGGGTGTGGCTTGCCAACCAATTGTGTGATAGTCTAAGACTTTCTGAACCCCGTTTTCGCTAATTGATACTGAAGAATGTCAAGCAGAACCCTGTAAACAGCCTGCTTATGTAACCATGCATAAACATTAAACTTGCCGACCAAATACTGACAGAAATGGAAATTAGATTGGCATGGCACCATTTATAATATCAGGGCTCTCCTTGCTTGGGCTTGCTGCCAGCTGCCCTGATAGATTTCTGTGCGTTTACTAGCTGTATGGAAGTAACTAGTAAGAAATCTGACATGTGCTCTATCCTGGGTACTTTAGCTCTGACATGTAAAGCTGCTTTTGTTGAATATGGAATCAGGAAAGGAGGTAGTAATCCTATCCTCCTGCTAAAAGCAAATTAATTCAGAGGAACAACATCTTTTTTTCTTTCATCCAAATGAATAGTTGCACTGCTGAAAGACCTGCCTGTATTTGCTTCCTCATCTGCTGACATTCTCATGCTCTCTACCACTTAAACATTCCACTGCCCCCCATAGTATCGGAAGCAATGTTAGAACTCTTATTTCCAAGCTCTGGAATTCCCTTGCTCACTGGCAAGCAGACATAATTATTCAGAAAATGGCTTTTCCTACATTTGCAGAAGAAGGTTAAAATTAATTTGTGCCTTTTTTTAGGAAAAAAAAAGTTTGTGTGTTTTCTAACTAATTTGCTGTTACACATTCTATTTCTTCACATGGTCTGTGTTCTGCTATTAGCTGGCTTAAATACTACTTTTAATGGAGATGCAGGAAATAAACTTAATGAACTAATTAATTAATCAATCAATTAATTACCTGAGATATGTGATCAATAAAGAAGTCACTACATTCATGCTTTATAGCAATTTAGTAGTCAAAACTCTGAAGGCCGATGTGGTGTAAACGTTTGAATGTTGGACTATGACTCTGGAGGCCAGGGTTCAAATCCCCACTCAGCCATGGAAACTCACTGGGCGACCTTGGGCAAGTCACACTCTCTCAATCTCAGAGGGAAACAAAGGCAAACGCCCTTCTGAACAATTCTAGCCAAGCAAACCCTATGATAAGTTCACCTTAGGGTCACCATAAGTCAAAAATGACTTGAAGACACACGAAAAGAAGGAGGAGGAAGAGGAAGAAAAAGAAATGGTAGTCAAAACTCTTCCCTAAAAATTCTAGAAACTGTAGATTGGTGCCACTACAAACATATTGCAAGAGATTTCTAGTTGGTTCACAAAACTATAGCTCTCTCTGTTATTGTATATTTTGTTTGTTTTGTTTTGTTTCCTGTTGCTGTTATGTGTATTGGTAATTATTGTAGTAGATTTCATGTAAATATAGTCTATAATGTCACTTTTCTATTGTATAGCTGGTACAAATGTAAAGTAATCTACATGGTTTTGAAAATTAATATATTGGGGGGGGAGCTATAGCTCTCAGGGTTACTTGGCCTAAACACTACTGTTAGTTCCAGATATTCAACATCTTCATTGATGACTTGGATGAAGGAGTGGAGGGCATGATGATCAGATGACACCAAACTGGGAGGGGTTGCTAATACGCCATGGAACAGGATCAAAATTCTAAAAGGCCCTTAACAGATTGGAAAACTGGGCCAAAGCTAACAAAATGAATTTCAACAGAGAGAAATGTAAAGTCCTACACTTAGGCAGAAAAAATGGAATGCACAAATATAGGACGGAAGACACGTGGCTGGATAACAGTACGTGTGAAAGGGATCTAGGAGTCTTGGTAGATCACAAGCTGAATTATGAGTCAGCAGTGTGATGCAGCAGCCAAGAAAGACAATGCGATTCTTGGTTGCATCAATACAAGTATGGTGTCTAGATCGAGGGAGGTAATGGTACCACTCTATTCTGCATTGGTTAAACCTCATCTGGAATACTGTGTCCAGTTCTGGGCACCTCATTTCAAGAAGGATATGGACAAGCTGAAGTGTGTCCTTCACCAAAATGGTGAAAGGTCTGGAAGCCATGTCCAATGAGGACAGGCTTAGGGAGCTGGGTATGTTTAGTCTGCAGAAGAGAAGAGAAGAGGGGACATGATAGCCATGTTTAAATATTTGAAGGCATGTCATGTCGAGGAGGGAGCAGGCTTGTTTTCCACTGCTCCAGAGACTAGAACAAAGAGCAATGGATTCAAACTTCAGGAAAAGAGATTCCACCTGAACCTCAGGAAGAACTTCCTGATGGTCAGAGCTGTTCAGCAGTGGAATATGCTGCCTCGGAATGTGGTAGGGTTTCCTTCTTTGGAGGTTTTTAAGCAGACGCTGGATGGCCATCTGTTGGGAGTGCTTTGATGTGTGTTCCTTCATGGCAGGAGGTTGGGCTGGATGGCCCCTGTGGTCTCTTCTAACTCTATGATTTTATGACTCTATGATTCTAGGAGGAGGTAAAACTCTGCCCTTCCTATTAGGCCCATGGAAAAACAAATTTCTACAGCCTCTTCTAGCTCATGTGGTCTTCCTCATTAATGACTTTTGCCATCTTGACCACACCGTGATGCTACTTGACCATATGTGGCCCAGTGTTCATCTGTGAAATGTTGGAGGGCATGCTATTGCTAAATGTATAGCTAGTTTAGCCTTAATCAAATTCCATCTTCACCATAGAATAAGTGTGTGGCTTCCAAATCATACCCAACTCTCAGTTTTCAGGTTAGTGGAATAGGAAATGATAGTGCCTAAGGCTGCAGTGCTAAGCCCAATACCAAAGCTGGGGAAATGTTTTCCTATTTTTCCTTCCATGATGCTACTGGAAGTGATATGGATTGACTATCTTAGCACATTCCTGCATAGAAAGCAGCTGGCACTGTCGAATTTCAGTGGTTGCCATCTGAGCAGTGTGGAATTGACTGGTGTCCAATATAAGCCACCAATCCTGGAAAGCTGTCCATTTTAGTTCTAGATAGTTGGGGGGAGGAAATCTCTTTGTATGCCCACTTATTCCAAGATATAAATAATACCATGGACCAATATTCTACACCAGCTACTTAGCTTACTATACTTGACTAAGTAACCTCTCCTGACCTGACCCTTCCCCAAATCTGACTGAAATGTCACTTACTTGCGCTCTGATCGCTTGCAGAATGAATCTCCTTCTCCCGAAGCAACTGACGCCCAATAAAAGAGGTTGCATGGGGGGGGAGGGTGATAATGGTGGCAATAGCATCACAATTGTGACTAAATAGCAATTATGAATAAGGAGGAGTTGTAGATAAGATTTATTATTGTGGCAGTAGGGTCACAATTATGACCAAATAGCTACCATAAATACAGAACAGTTCTAGGTATGAGTTACTATCATGCCAAAAGTGCCACAGTTGTGATTAAGTAGCACTCATTAATATGGAACAGTTTCAGGTAACTGTTCTGTATTCACAGTTGCTACTTAGCCACAATTGTGACACTATTGCCACACTATTGCCAGAAAGTAGCAATTGTGAATACAAAACGGCTAGCTGAAGCTGCTAGTGTCCTGGAGATCAGGATCTGATTTCCCACTCAGCCATGGAAGCCCACTGGGTGACCCTGGGTGTGTCACACACTCTCAGCTCCAGAAAACCCCATGATAGGGTTGCCTAAGGGATACTTAGTCACTACTTAGTCAAGATTGTGACACTACTGCCATAATTGTTAACTCCCCCACCTTCCTTTACCGGGCATCAGCTATATGGGGAGAAGGGGGTCCATTTACTGGGGATTGGAGCATGGGTGAATGATGTTTCTGTCAGATTTGGAGGGATCAGCCAGGAGAGGTTACTTATTCAAGTATACTAAACTACATAGCTGTTGTAGAATGTGGACCTCAGGAGTGCAGGCTTGACTGAAGTCAAGAATCCACAGCATCCCTTGATGCACAAATGACCTGAAGTGATCAGCTAAAACAATCTCCCTCTCTTTAGCTGTGTGAACAAGGGATATTTTCAGAACTACCCCCTCTTAAAAACCTTTGGGCATTGGCTATGAGAAGGGTGGTTCCCAAACTTTGGTCATCCTGATGTTTTGGATTTCAGCTCCCAGAATTCCTGACTACTGGCCAAACTGCCTGGGGCTTCTGGGAACTGAAGTCCAAAATGCATGGAAGACCAAAATTTGGGAACCATGCGTAATAGAACTTAAAAGCAGCCACGCTAGAACTGGTAGAAGGTCCAGCATCCTGCTTCTTTATAGTGCCCAGCCTGAAACATATAGGAAGTCCTCCATTAGGGCAAGAAAACAATTGCCTTCTCACAGGTTTGCTTTCAGGCAAACAGATTTGCAAGGGCATACTGCCTCTGAAGTCAGCGCTTACATAAGCTAACATGGCTGGTAGTAGCTGCTGATAAGTCAGCCAGTCTCTCTTGCATATAAATAGGTCCTTCAGTGTGGTCAGCTGCCTCACATGAAAACTATTTAATTCTGATCTTCAAAAAGCTGTGTGTAATTCTGGATTCCGAAGGTACAGAAGACTGGCACTTCTTATGAAATTGGCACAGTTGGCCAGCCACCCCTGGCTTAGTGGTGGGTGAGTGACTCCATGACCCAGAACCAGGCGGCTGCAGCAGACGGCAGGAGTTAATTCCTCTCCCGTGCAAAACCGGATGTTTCAAGCAAGTGAGGATTTCATCCACCTCTGGCACACACTTTCACTGAAGGCTTAGAGTCTGGAAAGCTGAGGAAGAAGCTGGTTAAGGAACCAACTCCCCCTCCGCCCTTAGCTCTCTGTTCCCAAATCAAAGGAACCAGCTGGCTCAGGGTGAGCCACTGCAGGGCATTCCCCTTCAGCTTTGATCCTAAGGCTGCCCGGAGGGGGTTGCAAGAAGAAGCGAAGAGATCCGGCTCTGACCTGCCGCTCCTGGCAGCTTGCCACTTGGTGCCAACATGTTTCCAGGCTCCAAGCCAGTTCCTTTTGGACTCGCATCCCCCCTCCCCAAATTACCATGGAAACTGTCCCCGTAATGAGGTCTATCCAGATTCCCTCCTCAGCCACCCTGCAGTTTGAAAGGTTGCCCCCCTCCCCTCTCCCTTGAGAGGCCTTCCCTCAGCACAGCCACCCCTTGACACAAATCTCAGTCACTGGGAGTCTCGGGGCCAGGTCAATGCTGAAAAGAATCGTATAAGGGGGCTGCTGTTTTGTCAAGCCTGAAAGTCCCACGCCTTGGCAGGCCAGGCCTGAGGCACAAAAGGGCATTGAGAAGGCTCACTTGCTCGCACACACATATGCACACCCTTCGCAGTGCCCAGCATTGGATCTTTTGTTCTCTTCACTGCGAAAAGTTGCCTCACCCAGAGTCCTGGCTGAGTGACCAGCCAAAACCTCACACGGGTGGGAGGAAGCGGGGAACGAAGGATCTTTTCAAGGGCAGCAGCTAGCTGTCTCCTTGGTATGGGCCAACACTTGTTTTTGCTGGGCATTTTAACAGCTGTGTGAGTCAGAAATTCAACAGGTGAGGCTGCCATGGTACATATTGAATATCTACATACCCTCCTTTGCCAGACTAGGGACCTTTCTACACTACATTTTATAGTGCTACTATTCCACTTTCAACATCCTGTGGAATTCTGGGGTTTGTAGTTTACTGAGGCCAAAGAGCTCTCCGGCTGAGAATTCTAAATGACCCCCCCCCCGAAACTGCAAACCCCAGGATTCCACAGGATGTTGAAAATGGAATAATAGCACTATAACAGTGTAGTGCGGAAAGCTCCTAAAACTGGAACAGATGTGCACAGTTCCATGGGTGTCATAATTCAATCTCATGGACAGCTGCTTTTAATTGACTGAGTTCTCTCTTTCCCCTGCCTTTTACAAGGTGCACTTCTTACTTTCGATTTTCTCCACAGCAGTTTGGAGTCACAAGCACAAAATGTTCTGTTCCAAGGCTAGGAGAAGCCACAGCAGTTTGCTTCTGCCTCAGCCTGCTGGAAAGGCAAAGACTCTGCCCCCTCCTCGCGTCTCTCCACTGCTATGTTAACTGAACACAATCTATTGTTGTACTTTGAACTCAATTTGCAGCAATTGAAAAAAGCCAAAGGCAAAGAGGGAAAGTGGGAGGAGAAGATAGAAACTGGGCCATTTGACTAGGAACTGAAAAAAAGCAGGACAGCAAAGGATTAACCCAGGCTGTCCCTGCCAAACTAGGACAGTTGGAAGGGATGTATCTATCTGTCACACAACTATTAAAGGTACAGAAGGCCTGCCAGAAAAAAACCTGACTACAACAATTGTTTCCACTATAGGTGACCACATTTCTTTACATATTTTGATCAACAAAATTGTATTTGTGTACTTATTTGTAACACTGACAGCTCACCTTGCCTCCAGTGGGATCACACCTTCTCTTGTTTTCTCTTTACAAAAACCCCGTGAATCCAGAGTTACTCAGTGAATTTCAGTGACTCAGCGGAGACATGTACTTGCATGTCCAAAGTGTCTATACAACACTCTAACCATTACCCCACATTAACTCTTCTCAACACTGGCATTCAGCATCTCTTCACCTGGGGAAGTGCTCTTGTGGGGAGAAGAACAGAAACAGAAAAGTGCTACATGCAAAAAGTCACATCCTTGTACTCTTTATTAGTTAATCCAGGGTAAATATCAACTGCTGGCTGTATGCTTCCAGACACTAATATGAGGATTAGAACCCATTTGTATAAAAAGGGAATTAACAAAGAAACAAAGAAAGAAATTATAATGCAGCTTTCGACCGTATAGCTTTCAACATTTCAAAGACAGCAACCGGGATAAATGGGGCCAAACAATGTTAAGAGTGTAGCCAAGATAACAAAAGTGATTAATGAGGACTGATACACAAGCCAGGAGAGGCTGCAACAGTTTGCTTTTGTCTGAGCCTAAAGGGAAGGGTAGGATTCTGACTCCTCTTTTCCTCTCCACCTTCTTCTGAGTTAACTGAGGGCCTTTCCACACTACACTGGTATACTGCTATTATCTCACTTTCAATATCCTGAGGAATTCTGGGGTTTGTAGTTTACTGAGGCCAAAGAGCTCTCTGGCTGAGAATTCTAAAGGCTCCTCCATAAACTGCAAATGCCAGGATTCCCTAGGATGTTGGAAGTGGAATAATAGCACTATAACAGTGTAGTGGGGAAATGACCTAAGTTGAGGACAAAGGGGAAAGTGGGAGAGGGAGAGAGAAACCGGGACATTTTAGAAGCAGCTGTAAATGGAAGGCATCAGAAAATGAATAATGGGGACAGTTAAGGATTATGTGACCACTCAGTAGAGTACAGTAGAGCAATGAAAGGGTGTCCTGGAGTAGCTAATCTGAACAAATTTTTAACTCCTCTTAACACTGATGTTCTGTTTTTTAGGTCCTTTCACGCTTCAAAGAAGAAATGGGATTCCTGTAATACTTCTGCAGAACAAGGAATATCAGACACTGCAGCTTTTTCTCACCACTGCCAAAATTCTTCTCCTCTCCACAACTATTAAAAGTACAGGAATGCTGCTCTTCTTTCTATCTGGCTGCCCACATTTAAAACAGCAGGGCTGCCAATTCGAGGATCTTGACCCTCTGTTTTCCCAGCTTAACCTCTAGGTCCTTCTTACTTCCCAGCCTGGAGACAGCAAAATCATAATATTTTGATGTGGAATAGCTACTTGTCACCTAGTTCTAAGCTCACACACTGATTTACAATCCTCATTTCATCACAGTGGACAGATTGTTCAGTAGTATGTTGAACAGCTGTCTAACTGTGGATGAAACCTAATTAAGTTTATCAGCTTGTAACTGCATCTTTAATAGTTGTGTTACAGTTCTTGTGTGCCTTCAAGTCATTTCCAACTTCCTAAGGTGAACCTATCACAGGGTTTTCTGGGGCTGAGAGTGCATGACATGCCCAAGGTCACCCAGTGGCCGAATGGGGAATTGAACCCTACAAGGTCGTTGTCCAGCACTCAAACAACTATACTATATTGGCTCTCTGGTTGTGTGGAAAAGGGAATTTCAGTCGGTGGTTGTCCCACAACCAACTAATATGCAGCATCTATTGAAATTCCCTCTTCCACATCACCATTAAGGTATAGGATCCCTCTCCAGTTTTCAGTCTGGCCTCTCTAAATACGAGCCATGTTAAAAGTAATTTGATGTCATATTATATGCCCTTTGTCTTCTAAACCACTCATGATGGAGCACAGCTTGGCCCAATTTTAGGGCCTTTCTGCACTACACTGTTATAGTGCTATTATTCCACTTTCAACATCCTATGGAATCCTGGGGATTGCAGTTTTGGGAAGGGCATTTAGAATTCTCAGCCAAAGAGCTCTTTGGCCCCAGGAAACTACAAACCCCAGAATTCCACAGGATGTTGAAAGTGAAATAATAGCACTATAACAGTGTAGTGCAGAAATGGCCTATGAGTCATTATCATGCAGGTTCCCATATTGCTGGACTACAACTCCCAGAAGTCCTAGTGTAGGATGGAAAGGCCCTTACACAACAAGGCTTGAAGGAGGGCCAAGGAGCCTTTGTTCTTAAGAGACATCCATCCTAATTGCTCTGCCCATTAGGTAATACATTATTCCCAGAGAATCCAGCGGCTTGCATTTCCCATTCTTTCTGTTCCTTCCTTCCCTAACTGACCACCTCTTCTTTCAACCAAAGACAGGGAGGAAAGAGCCCAGGAGTTCAAATGTCCAACCCACCCACTCCTCCTTTCAAATCTAAGTCGCTTTGTGCTCTGGGAACAGCTGGTTCCATCTTAGACCAAGGAAGGATTAGCTTTCCCTGTGGCCCAGTGTGGGGTTAAGTGCGTTTTGGGCCTGCTTGAAGGGTCAGTGTCTCCCACGCCCCATGCCTGCTCTGGTGTCTCTTTAAATCAATCCTTGTTTCTCCTCACATGCTCTGCCAAGTGGCCTATTTTTAGAGACACTCCTTGTCTCCAACCCGACCCCCCTCGACTTGTTTTGCAGCTTCCCCTGCCAGCCTCCCCGAGCCTGGGCCAAGTGGGGCTGGGAGTCCAAAGCCAACTTCTTTACCCACCCCAAGAGCGTCCCTCTGTGTCCCCTCAGCTCTGCATCCCACCCTGTTTTCCTCACCATGGCAGTGTCCCTCTAATACTTCTGGTCACTGCGCACAAGACCACCTTGAGGACTGGATGCATACCCAGCAATACACACCCACACCAGCGTACTGGTGGCCCTTGGCTACAGAGAGCTGTTTTCTCCTTTTCTAATCCAGTCCAAACTGTTTCCTCTTTACCAGGCACTGCAAAGTTTTATTCCTCTTCCTCCCCGCCCCACCTCCTTTCAAAGCAGCCAGGGAGACGGTTCCACTACAAACTGCACATTGTTGTATGCCCAGAGACCTTCTCTTTTCTTCAAACTCAAGAGCAGCAGGGAGGAGAAAACAGCAGAGCTGAGGCAACTATCTTTGCAGCCCTCTGGCAGGCCAGGAACAAAATGTCCCAGAAGTACATCCAAAAAAGAAGAAAAAGTGGGGGGCTTGAGGGGTGTGAAGAACAGAAGAAGAAGAGCAAGCAATTCTCTAGAAGCACAGATCAAGCCAGAGTGGTACTGCTGTGAAGAAACAGGAAGGTCCATCTAGATTCCGGTCAAATTCAGCCTTTAAAAAAAGAAAGATGTTGACATCAAGATTCAGGGCTGTCCCTACTGTTAGCCTGCTTTGGTGATGGAAAGCAGGAAAGGTCTAAACAGTCAAAGCTGCTGCAATTCTGCTTGGGATAGTGGATTTTTCCGTTGTCCTTGATAGAGAGATGAGCAAAATTACCACCCCAAGAAGAAAAGTTGCCTGTTGTGATTCAGTATGAGCTGCAGGTCCATACCATCCAACATTTCACAGATGGAAACTGGGACATATGTGGCCAAGCAGCATGCGAGCATGGTCAAGATGGCAAAAGTTATTAATGAGGAAGAACACACAAGCAAGGAGAGGCTACAGCAGTTGGCTTTTGCCTCAGCCTACTGGGAAGGCCAATATTCTGCCCACCGCCATCATCACCACTGAGCCTATTGAGTGCAAGCTACTTTTGCAATTTGAACTCAGTTTGCAGTAATAGAAGTTAGCTGAGGACAACGGCCACTTCCGCACTACAGTGCTATAGCGCTATTATTCTAATTTCCATAACCAGTGGAATTCTGGCGTTTGTAGTTTGCTGAGGCCAAAGAGCTCTCTGATTGAGAATTCAAAATGCCCCTCTCTAAACCGCAAACCCCAGGATTCCATAGGATGATGAAAGTGGAATAATAGCACTAGAACAGTGTAGTGCGGAAATGGTCAAAGAGGGAAAGTGGGAGGAGGAGAAAGAAACTAGGACATTTTAAAAGCAGTTGAAAAAGTGGGATGACAGACAGGTTTAACTACGACTGTTCCTGCCAAATAAGGACTGCTAGAGGGTATGCAGATCTGAATTTGAATCCTTCTAGTCATAAGGCATGCTCAGAGAACTGATTCCCAAAGAAACATAAGAAGATACAATAGTTAATTCTTCCCCTTTCATGCTAATAAAACAAGGGAGGGGAAACTGTGACCCTCTAGATGAACTCCCATCATCACCCATAGCTCTGGAGGGTCCACAGGGGCCATACACAGACTGCAAAAGCAAACCTTTTCACCAGTTATAAGAATAAAACTCTTACTTTAAATCCATTTAGGTACAAAACAGTTTGAATTCAGACAATTAGAAAATTCTGGCTTGCTGGACAGCATACTATGAAAGATAAAATCTTAAATTTTACATTGTTCTCACTGAGGAATATTTGTGCATCTCAGGAGGAAGCAAATTCCATAACCATACGGGCCATTACCATGAAGGCCCAGCAGTGTCTTACACCAGTTCTCATTTCTTCCCAGGACAAGACCCTGAGAAAACAATCACTAATGATGCCATCACGAAAATGTTTTATTCCGCTGGTGCTGAGAGTTCCTCCACTGAGGCAGATCGCTAGCCCTCTATGCCATTCTTGTGTCCATAGCTGCTGTGGATAATTCGTCATCCAGTGGCCAGCCTTATAGAAATGAGACTCTCTGTAATTAACTAGGTTGGTTCTCAGACAGAAGACATCAGTTGGTGACCAGGGTCATAATCAAAGCCTTAACAGCTTTGTAGAAGCTGCTAGGAACCCAGAGTCACTTGCACAACATCACAAGATAACAGAATAGAAACTTTTAGAGGGATGATAATGACAATATCATATCCCAAATTGCATATCCCCCAACTACCCCAATTTGGCAGGATAGTGCTGGTCAATCCTCTGCTGTCTCATCTGCTCAGCTGCTTTTAAAATATCATGGTCCCTCTATCTTTTTCTCATTTTCCGCTTTTGTCCTCAGCTTATTTCAGTTGCTGCAAACTGAAGCCATTTCTGCACTACACTGTTATAGTGCTATTATTCCACTTTCAACATCTTGTGGAATTCTGGGGTTTGTAGTTTACTGAGGCCAAAGAGCTCTCTGGCTGAGAATTCAAAATGCCCCTCCCTAAACTGCAAACCCCAGGATTCCATAGGATGTTGAACATGGAATAATAGCACTATAACAGTGTAGTGCAGAAATGGCCTGAGATTAAAGTACAGAAGTAACTTCCACTCAATTGACTCAGCAACAGGGAGAAAAGATGAGGGGTCAGAGTCTTGCCCCTTCCTAAACCTGGAACATAAATTCCAAAGTTTCTTTCCTTTATATAATAGGTTCTCCCCCACAGTTAATAACATTTGCTGCTGGTTGCCTGGTCGCACATTTTTGACCACACCCTGCCTGCTGTGGTTGGCCACAGTATCCCACTTTTAATCTGTGAAATGTTGGAGGGCATGCAGTTATTATCATCGGATATTGCATTGTGAAATGAACACATCTGTATGACTTTCCCAGTTTTCATCTATACTGTGTGGGGTTACACTGCATTTGTCTTAAGTATTTACACATGTACGGTCCTCGATAACTTTCATTTCTGAGAAGAAAGACCACCTGTACCCTCTCTACTGTGGTGCTTAAAAATACAAACCACATAATTTTCCATTTGCTACCCTTTTAAGGTACCTAAAAATTGTGCTGCCAGAGACAGGCTGCCTCCTCCTGCCTGGCAGCCCCATGCATCTGTTAGTTTTACTAAGGCGGAGATCTGAATTGTTCCATAAACCTGGATTGTTGCCCTGAAAAGGATGGGAGGAATGGTATGGGTGAATCATATTAAGTTATTCAATATATCATTTTTGGAGTGCTGCTTCATTGTGGCTGATCCACTGCAACGTCTGAATTATTTATTTCTTTTTGTGAAGCTTGCTTTGACTATGGCTGTTTAGCTGAACTGTTGTTAAGTTGCCCTGATCTTTGTGTTCATAAATCTTGTAAATAAAATAAAATAAATGATGAGGCTGCATGTTTGTTCTCTCACTATAAAAAGAAATGTCTCTTCCACTTGGTTACAGATTGTACACCGGGAGTGGTGAATTCCTAACATGAGCAAAGCCATGGCTCCAGAGTTGCCCTCAAAAACCTATGTTCTGTGCTGGAATTGGGTGTGGTTTCTGGCCTTCCCAAGATTTCTACTCTGAGATTACTGCTAAAAGACAGGGAATTGGGTCACCAGCCAGGAATAGTCTGGGAAGAATTAATGATTTGGGGCCTCAGTTTTACCAATACATACCCATTAACTTTTCACAGATTAAAATCAGGACACATGTGACCAAACAGTATCAGAGCGTGGTCAAGCTGGCAAAAATTATTAACAAGGAAGAACACATAAGGAAGGCGTAATTGCAGCAATTTGCTTTTGGGCTGAGCCTACTGGATAAGATTCCGCCCCCTCCACTTCCCTCCCTTCTGTCAACTGAGTGTAAACTACAGTTGGCCCTTCACATTTGCTAGGGTTAGGGGCTCAGGACCACCACAAAAATGGAAAAGTCACAAATATCAAAATGTGTCTATCTGTCTATGAGAAGGAGGCTGAGGCATGGTGGGGTGAGCAGGTACCCAGGGTCCAAACCAGGTTAGGAAAAGGAGAAGGAAAGGGGCTGGGTCAACACAGTGACCCCATACTTCTTCTCTCTCACTCATCTCTTTCTTTGGGTATGTGCGGAGCATCGGAAGAGTGTTTGTGGTGCTGAGAAATCAGATTGTGAACCATCCTTAGCTGGCCAAGCAGCTGCTGGTGTAGGAGGAGGAGGAGGAGGAGGACCACAGGAGTTTTTTTAAAGGGCTGCATGGCTTGGTTGGAGACACTGAGAGGGAAGATTCTCCTGGAAAAGAAGCACTTCAGGTGAGGTGGCAAAGGTTGGGGAGACTCACAAATAGTCAAATCTGGGAAAATCAAACCTGCAAATGTGGAGGGATGACTGTACTTTCACAATTTGAACTCAGTTTGCAGCAACTGAAGGAAGCTGAGAACAAAAGGAGGAAAATGGGAAGCAGAGAGAGAAGCTGGGACATTTCAAAAGCAGCAGAAAAGGCAGGACAACACAGAATTAATCAGGATTGTCCTGCCAAATCAGGACAGTTGCAGGGTATGCCGTTGGCTGTTGAGAGGATCAGGAAAATAGCTGCTTCCCTGCTGTATGCCATCTGCTGCATTGTTTACCACCAATAAAGCTTACTCATAGTGGTAAAGAGTGTCAGAGTTAGGTGTCAAATGAACTCTTGTGCTGCCTCAGAGTGTGGTGGAGTCTCCTTCTTTGGAGGTTTTTAAATAGAGGCTGGATGGCCATCTCTCGGGAGTGCTTCGATGTGGATTCCTGCATGGCAGGGGGTTGGACTGGTTGGCCCCTGTGGTCTCTTCCAATTCTATGATTCTTGGGACGGCCTGGAACCACACCCCATTCTGGCCCAGAACAACATACTACCCCCAATCCCACTTATTTGTGTGTATGAATGTGTGTGTGGGAGGGGAGGGAGGAGGGACCAGTTGTTGTTATTCAGATGGACCTACTCTTATTAGTTAATGTAGGTCATCATGGCAGATCCCAAGCCACCTTCTTTCATCATATTAGAGTGCAGGATCAGCTAATGAAGATGAGTGCTGGGAAATTCAGGATAAAGAAAACTCACACAGTGAGTGAAAAATTAAACTGCAGGACTCACTGCCACAAGATGTGGTAATAGCCACACCAAGCTGAATGGCTTTAAAAGGAAAATGGACAAATCCATGAAGATACAACAAACAATATGTACTAGATGTGATGATTATGGGTGCATCTTGATTGACTGAAAAATCCCAGACTTTGTTCCTTTCTGATTTTATACTGGGTTTAAAAAAACTGACCTGAGGAGCTATATAAAATGTCTCTTATCTTACCAGAAGCTGCCATAACATGTATGGATCTCCAAAATACAGGCAGTCCCCACCTTTTGACACCCCATCATATGACGACTTGTTCTTTTGACACTTCCAAATGAATAACAAGCTCTATTAATTCAACAAGGACTCTACTATTTCATCAGTTATTCTTGCCTAGAGAGGCTTGCTTGGGACTGCTTGGATGCATGCTTCCTACAAAGTGAACTGAAAGAAGGACAAAAGGTGTCAAGCAAGCTGAGAGACTTTGCAAGTAGCATATGGCATGGTCAGTCCCAAGTGAGCCTTTGTAAGTCCTTCATGCTTCCTACAGTACAGTACATGGAGTCTGCTTTTCAATCAATTCTGTTTTCTGATCGTGCTCTGGTCCCTAGCTTGTTAGATAAAGGGGAGAAACGTGTAAAATCAGAAGGAACATAAACATAACAGGTCTTTCTGACCTAATCAGCCTGGATGAGACTGAAATTGTTACATCCATCTTTAGAAGCAATATCCCTTTCACTATCTTCTGCTGGAAAATATGAACGGAAGGGGGCAATCATATCCTGATTGAGGACATAGATTGAAGGAACAGAACAGTGAACTAGATAGGCCTTTAGTCTGATCCAGCACAACCCTTCTTAGGGTCTTATGTACAAAGAAAGTTTGACTTGACTTGGCCTGAGTTCAAAGGCTAACAAGAGGCAAAAGGTTATTTGAGGTTTTGTTTTGTTTTTTGGTATTTGTTTTGTTTTGCAGATTGCATCAGTTGAGAGAAGAGTGATCACAAATAGATTCCAAGAGAAATTGGAGAAAAGGGCCCCTTCCTTCCTCCGCTGCAGCCCTAATGGAAATCTCTCTAATGAAGCTGGTGTTTACAGGGAGAGGAGATCCTCCATCGGGACTCAGGAGGATGTTTAACCCCTGAAACAAATATTAACTTCAGAAGAGGGAGTTTTCCATAGGAAAGAGTTAAATTCCTATCTCCCCTTCCCTGCTGTGACACACACACACCCTTAATTATCAGCAGTAATGGCATTTGGATTTTTTAAAAAGCTTTCACATTATACACAAAGATGCATTTAACCTGATGTCTAGCTTGGGCCTCCATTTGTATTCAAGTTATGCATTGATAATAAGTGAGGTGGGATAGGAACATGGAAATTTCAACAATCTTGGCTCAAAGTGGGTGCCTTTAGGCCACCTGCCAAGTGTTTGAACAAGGAAGTAGGGAAGGGTCTAGGGCAGGGATGAAAATCTGGTGCCCTGACCTAGACTGTACATTCCAGCAGCCCCATCCAGCATAAGCCACTGGTGAACAATGCTGGGAGATAACATCTGGAGGGCAATATGATTCCCACTTCATGGCCTAAGGGGTGATGGAGACCATGCCAGTGACCTAAGAAATGAGCTGAGTGTGTGCGCGTGTGCGTATGTAGTGTAGATTTTGCACTAGGATTAGTCCAGGATGCAAACAATACAGGGCCTAACTGGTTTGACCAGACAGACGTGCCAAAAGAATGTGCCAGGCAAAATAGTCCCACCCAGCCCTGCCAGAAAAAGCAACATTTAAGTGGGTGGGTGAGGAACAAGAGGCAACCACTAGCTGTGAAGTGAGAAGCGGAGGAAGTTGCAAAACAGAAGAAATTTTGGATGTGCAAAGCAGCCTAGAAGGTCCATAACTCAGCCTCTGTTGTACATAGACAGTTTTCCATATATGCAGTTTTACATTAGGAAGGGCATATTGGTGAACTTTTCTTGTCAAAGCAACCTTTATGACCTACCAAGCCAAATGCATGCAGATGTTTTTTGGCACCCTTCCTGGGGTAGGAGTTTCAGTACATTTTCTACTGCTATCCTACTATTCTTTTGGAAATGCAAAAACTGGAAGACATGGGAAAGACATGCTGTTAAGAACATGACAGGTCACAAGCAGTGGTTGGTGGGCTCTGAGTTGGTACTTAGAAAAGTTATTTTCACAAATCATGCTGAAGAGACCTAGGAATTCAAAAAGAAAGTTCTGTTCTAAATTCATTTGTGTGTGTGCATATATCCTCAAGTCACCTGTCGATTTATGACAACCCCATTAATTTCACAGGGTTTTCTTAGAGAAGAAATACTCAGAGACAGTTTTTCCTCTGAAATATAGCCTATAGTATTCATTGGTGGTCTCCCATCCAAATACTAATCAGGGCTTACCCTGCTTAGTTTCCAAGATCAGGAAGGATCTGGTGCCCTTAGGGTATGTCTACTCAGAAGTAATTCTTCTTGAGGCCTAAGCTTGGCTCAAAATATTTTGCCACCCTGAAACAGAGATATATTTACATGTGCAAAGTCAATTATATCAGGGAAGTACTAATCCAGGGCCTGCCCTTCCATTAGGCAGAAGGAGGCAACTGTTTCACAGGGATGTAGCTATGAGACAGGGCAAAAAGATGGTACTCTCCCCACATAGGAATTTCCCTCTCATTAAATTTTCCTTCATTCCCCAAATACTTAACTTTAACTGAGCGTTTAGAAAAGGGGCAGCCACTGTTACCAAGGAAATGCAAACACAGCAAGTACAATATAAGAGTTCCAGGTACAAAGAACTTTTCAGTGTCTCACTCTCTGCAATGCTAGAAATTTGGAGACACAAGGAAAATTTCAGAATACAGGGCAGAATTCTTCCTTAGGGAGAAGGGCCTCACCACTCCCATCCCCCAAAGTTACACCTCTGCCACTTCAAGTGATGATGATGAATGCCATGGGTGAAAAGTGGCATTACAGTGTTGGAGCTAATCTTCTGGCCTCATGCATCCTCCTATATCATAGACACAGACAGTGTTGAAGTAAGGCCATTCCACACTACACTGTTATAGTACTATTATTCCACTTTTGACATCCTGTCAATTCTGGGGTTTGTAGTTTACTGAGGCTCAAGAGCTCTTTGGCTGAGAATTCTAAATGCCCTTCCCAAAACTGCAATCCCCAGGATTCCATAGGAGATTGAATGTGGAATAATAGCACTGTAACAGTATAGTGCAGAAGTGGTCTAAGCCTAACCTGTCAGTCAGCCTGATCATCTTTTGGATGTGCAGAGGGAGGACGACTTGTCCTTCACTTCAGTCTCTCTCTCTCTTTTTTTTTCCCACAGTCTTGTTCTTCACCTCAGTCTCTTTTCCAGTATCACCATGTTGGGCTAGCCCTGAGTAAAGAAGTATATTGCCTGGATAATCCTGTTTATTCCCCAATGAGAGTTGAAATGCTTTTTGCAGAGAAAAGATATTCTCTTTGTTTATATCCTGCCTTGTCTCTGGGGAACTCTGGTGTACATGATTCAACTCACCTCGCTCCACCGCTATCTGCCAAAAAAAAAAAAAAATCAGATTAGGCCCAGGAAATAAAGACAGGCCCAAATCACCCAGAGATCTGTACAGCTGAGGCAAGATCTGAATCTGTTTTTCCCTCATTCTGATCCAGAATTTTAGCCATTACAACTGAGTGTCTCAATTTTACGTATAATCTGATTGCAAAAAATTAACATGTATATTTCTGGGGCATCAGTATGGTGTTACAATTTGACAGAGTTGAAATCCTTGCTCAGATGTGGAAACCCACTGGGTGACCTAGAGCAAGCCACACTCTCTCAGAAGGCAATGATAAAACC
Source organism: Cyclura pinguis (assembly GCA_030412105.1). Taxonomy (NCBI): domain Eukaryota; kingdom Metazoa; phylum Chordata; class Lepidosauria; order Squamata; family Iguanidae; genus Cyclura; species Cyclura pinguis. The sequence continues at coordinate 20,802,976 of CM059604.1, forward strand.
CCTCTGAAGAAACCTTGTAAAGAAAGCCCTGTGATAGGTTGGCCATAGGGGTGAAGGCAAGCAGCAATTGTGAGAGGTGAATGTCTTTGAACGGTTTTCAGTTTTAATTAGGGATGTTTTGCAGTGGGCGCATATCTGTGAGTAGGGAGAGGAACCCATCACATTTGGGAAATTGTCAGATCTTATCAACACATTTTTGTCAAAACTGAGGCCATCTCTGCACTACATTGTTAAAAGTGGTATTATTCCACTTTAACATCCTGTCGCATTCCGGGGTTTGTAGTTTACTAAGGCCAAAGAGCTCTCTGGCTGATAATTCTAAATGCCACTCCCCAAACTGCAAACCCCAGGATTCCATGGGATGATGAAAGTGGAATCTTATCTCTTTTTATGATAGAATTATGAGCTTGATAGATGAAGGGAATGCTGTAGACGTAGCATATTTTGACTTCAGCAAGGCCTTTGACAAAGTTCCCCATGACATTCTTGCAAAGAAGCTAGTAAAATGCAGGCTGGACAGGACTGCTGTTAGGTGGATTGGTAATTAGTTGACCGAACGAACCCAAAGGGTGCTCACCAATGGCTGCTTTTCATCCTGGAGAGAAGTGACTAGTGGAGTGCCATTCAACATCTTCACCAGTGACTTGGATGAAGGAGTGGAGGGCATGCTGATCAAATTTGCAGATGACACCAAATTGGGAGGGGTTGCTAATACCCCAGAGGACAGGATCAAATTTCAAAATGACCTTGACAGATTGGAGAACTGAGCCAAAGCTAACAAAATGAATTTCAACAGAGAGAAATGTAAAGTCCTACAATTAGGCAGAAAAAATGGAATGCACAAATATAGGATGGGGGACACGTGGCTGGATAGCAGTACATCTAGGAGTCTTGGTAGATCACAAACTGAACATGAGTCAGCAGTGTGATGAGGCAGCCAAGAAAGACAAAGCAATTCATGGTTGCATCAATAGCAGTATGGTGTCTAGATCGAGGGACGTAATGGTACCACTCTATTCTGCACTGGTTAGGCCTCATTTGGAATACTGTGTCCAGTTCTGGGCACCTCATTTCAAGAAGGATATCGACAAGCTGGAACGTGTCCAGAGGAGGGCAACCAAAGTGGTGAAGGGTCTGGAAGCCATGCCCTATGAGGAACAGCTTAGGGAGCTGGGTATGTTTAGTCTGCAGAAGAGAAGGTTGAGGTGACATTTAAATATTTGAAGGGATGTCATGTTGAGGAGGGAGCAGGCTTGTTCTCTGCTGCTCCAGAGACTAGGACAAGGAGCAATGGATTCAAGCTGCAGGAAAAGAGACTCCACTTGAACCTCAGGAAGAATTTCCTGATGGTCAGAGCTGTCCGGCAGTGGAATATGCTGCCTCGGAGTGTGGTAGAGTCTCCTTCTTTGGAGGTTTTTAAGCAGAGGCTGGATGGCCATCTGTTGGGAATGCTTTGATGGGTGTTCCTGCATAGCAGGGGGTTGGACTGGATGGCCCCTGGGGTCTCTTCCAACTCTATGATTCTATGAATAATAGCACTGTAACAGTCTACTGCAGAAATGGCCTGGGGCTCAGCTCCAAGTATTTTCCTCGTGACATCTAATCTCCAGCTCTTCTTTTTAAAGTTTCCTTTTCCATAGTTGATGCTAAGATTTCTGAGGTAGATCTAAAACACTTGTTAAAATAGACATATAGATTCTAAACAGAACTAGTTACAAATAAATGAGTGGCTTACAGTAAGTCCTTGTCACAACAATTAAGAGATAACTTATTTGAAGGGTAGCAGCATTCCTTTTAGTTACAGTGGTCTTGTGGCCTCCCTATGTATGTACGATTTTTATCACAGTCTTGTAGCATTATGATTTTTTTTAAAAAAAGAGTCTATTTTAACCATTTTCAAATAACAAGAAAGCCCAACACTTAAAAAAAACGTGAATGGAATTCTAATTTTAAAAAAAAAAGCAGCAGCAAGTTATTTGCATTCTGTGCACACCAATTTCAGAGTTTGTTGTTCAGATCACAGTGAAATCTCCTGAATAAATATAGTTTGAGTAAACATGGTTTGAAACTAAGTGCTTTCTTGGGTAATCTGATTACTGAGGTTGAAAAGCAGGGAGTAAAATGCCTGAAGATATTCAGAGAGTTGATGGACAAGTTGAAACTTGAACCTAAGTACCCCCTGGCTGTTTAAAAAAAAAACGTGAGGAGGACACTAGGAGAAAGGAGAGTTTGTACCAGGACAGGACATCGAGGCTGCCGAGGAATTAAACCTGGAAACTTTTTATAATTCAGAGTACTTGACAGTCACACGCAGATCAATTCCGGAAAACTGCAAAAAAATCAAGGAAATCTGGCAGGAGTTTGGGGTCAGAGCTGTTAATTTCAGGCAAATAGCGAAAAACTTTCTGTTTTAAAGCACGAAATATTGCCTTATTTCCTGATCTAAGAGTATTTCCGCACTAGACTGTTATAGTGCTATTATTCCACTTTCAACATCCCATGGAATCCTAGGGTTTGCAGTTTAGGGAGGGGTGTTTAGAATTCTCATCCAGAGAGCTCTTTGGCGTCAGTAACCTACAAACCCCAGAATTCCACAGGATGTTGAAAGTGGAACAATAGCGCTATAACAGTCTAGTATGGAAATAGCCTAAGATCTAGGGGAGTGCGATGTGGTTACTGCTACCCAGGTGAAAAAACCGCACTCTCTACACGCGGTTTAAGCGGCGATGCCTTCCCCACGTTCCCCAAGACTCTGCTCCAAAACAGGTTCTTCCCTGCTCCGCTCTGTGTTTAAAAAGGAGACCCCTGCGAGAGGGAGCAGCTGTGACCGTGGATCTTTTTTCTTACTCCGGATTAACTACTAGGGTTTGGCTCGCCATGGCTCGGCTCGCTTCGAAAACGCCCCTTACGAGTTGCAGAACGAAAAAAAGGACCTCAGACCTTCGGCCTGCAGGGGGCGCAGCTTTTTTCCTTCCCTCCCCAACTTGTTTCCCGCACTTGTGCGCCTTTGCTCGCTACCCAAAAGCGAAAACCACGCAAGGAAGGAAAAGTGTTCGGCAAATCGAATCACAACCCCAAATCGGCCGGTTGGCTGGAGGAAAGAGGATCGAGCTCCGGGCTAAGGTGGCCTCGGTAAGGATCGCCTTTGTTAGAAAGATGGTTGCCCGTCTGTCTCCTCCGCTTTCTCCCCTCCCTCGATCTCCTCCTCCTCCTCCCGCCCCTCCACCCCTTTTCCTTTCCTTGTTGGCAATCTGGGTTGGCAGAGGCGGAGCTGGGGAGGGAGGGGACCCGGGGGGAGGGGTCTCTCTCCCCGGGGGTGGGGGGAGGTGGTGTTTGCAGTCAGAGAGTCAAAGGCAAGTGAAGGTGGAAAGAAGCGGCGGCGGCGGGAAGGCGAGGGAGGCCGACGCACAAGCCCCGGAGGCGCGCAGAGACCCAGACACACGGACAGTGGGTACCCCCCGATGGGGTGGGATGGGGGTACTGGAAGAGATAGGGAGGGAGGAGGCCGGGTTTTTTTGTATTTACAAAGCGAGGCTCTTTTTCGGTGTCCCCCCTTATCTTCTTTCCCCTGCGCCCCGAAATGGGAGGGAGCGCGGATCCGTGGCCAGATGTTGTCCGAGGGGATTAAAGGCTGTTTGTCGCAGAGAGCAAGTCACCACCTCCTCTTTCCCGAAAAGCCCCCCTCCTAAATCAGATGCCTTTTCAGCCCCCGTAGCCTTAAGCTCTGCACCCCCAATATGTATTTGGCGCTGGAAATAGGTGGCCAAATATCTGTGCGAAGGGACAACGCACACACGCCCCTCGGCCGCCTTCCACGCTCCCTTCCCCTCCCACCCGCGCGCCGCGAGGTGCTTTGATTTGATTTCCTGCCTGATTCCTCAATTCGCTTTCCAACGGACATCATCGAGGGACTCAAATGTCAAATGGAAAAACACGCCGCCGGGAGGGGAGGCGACACCCCTCCCTCCTTCCTTTCCCCATCACTCAAAGCCCTCCAAGGACCAGATTGCTTGAGGGGGATCCCCTTGGATGGGAGAGTGGGGTCTGGCAGGTTGGAGAGGGGAGAGAAGGAGAGAAGGGGAGGGATGTGAATTGGAGTGGGGGGGGGAGGGATATTTGCCTTCTGCTAGAGGAAAGGGATTAAGGTGGGAGGGGGGCGAGGGCTTTGCAAAGCCGGGATTCCCTAGGAGCAGAGCCCTGTGTGCTGTGGGTGCGCCAAAGGCTTCTGGGTGCTGGTCCCGTTTCCACCAGGGCAGTAAGTCCAAGTGGGTAGAACCAAACGGGGCCGGGTGGGCTGGGAAGCTCTGAGCTTGCGTTGGCTGTGGCGGGGGGGTCAGGGTGAAGGGTTATCTCTAGTAGGTTATGGGTGCCATATGGAGGCAAACAGGACCCCTGTGTTTTCTCAGGGATATGTGCAGAGGGGCATACTGGAAGGGATGAGACTGTCAGGATACTGGGATTCCCTCTATGGAGCTGTGAATGATGGGATTTGGAGTCCTCTGGGAAAGGGGTGTGTGTGTGAGAGAGAGAGAGAGTGGGAGGAGAACTGCCAGGTGAGAACAGGTAAATCCAGGTACCTGGTGGCCTTTGGGACAGAGAGGGTAAAGGATAAAGCTGGAACCGCAGGAGTCTTCTGGGAGAAAAAGGGGAAGAGGGGGCAGGGCAGGTTTTTGTCCCATCTGGGGAATTGTAATACAGATACCCAGAACATATCCTATACCGGAGGCTGTGGGAGTGTGACTCCTGACTCAGGAAGGTGAGAATCACAGTAGGACAGGGAAGGAATGCCAAGACTCAGGCTGCTAGATTTTTTTCCCTGGCTCTGGAAAGGGAGTATTTTAGGACATTACCGGGTCAGGGCCGGCCAGGGACCAAAAGAGATAGCTGTCCATCACTTGGAATGAGGAGAAGGGTCATTTTATTTGCCTTGGTGTTCTAGCAGATAGGCCAGGGAGGGCTTGCTTCATATGGTCTCAGCCACAGGTATATGTGTATTTCTTTCCAACTTTTTTTATGTATGTATGTGTGTTTGTGTACCAGGGACTCCTGGCACCAGAGTCACTCCCTGTGTTGGTATCTGTAGACACCGGGAGAACTCATTGCCAGGTTTCACAAGGTAGCAGCATCACCGTGCCCTACTTCCTTGGCTTGGGTCAGACTGAGAATATCTTGGTCCCTCCCCACAGACAGAGAGCATGGATCAGTAGGGTGGCCTGGCTTTTCAGCCACTTCACATTAAACCTCTTGATGGTGGTCGGCAGGAAGGGCAAAACCAAAGAACCCACCTTTAAAACTGAAAGGCCTGGAAACACATGGATTGGCAGAAACCAGTTGTAGTTAAGAGACACACATACACATGCACCACATGTTGCAGCATAGTAGCATTGTTGTTTTTGTAATTTGATTTTTAAACTCAAGCACATGTTTGCCGGGTGTCAGGAGATGTTCTCTGTGTGTAGCAGCTCAGGCTGTCTGAGACACTATGCTACACACAGCCCACTGTGAACTCACCTGAAACCTGGCTTGGGCTTCCAGGGAATGGGAAGGGTTTGACAAGCACATAGATTAGCTGGTGCCTGTGTGGGGAGGGTGTGAGATCAAGAGAGAGAGAGAGAGAGAGAGAGAGGGGGAAAGGAAGGTGGGTGGAGGGATCTTCCTTCGTTGCTGAAGCAGTCTTTAACCCACAGCTTCTAAATTTCTGTGCCTAACCTGCTGCTTGCACTACTGTAGCTCAGCGAACTGAAAGTGTGTTCTTGGCAAAGCAAGCAGGCAGGCATTCAACAGGTGACACTTCCTCTGAGCAAGGTAGTTCAGTGCCTGGCAAGGTGCACCTGTTGGACTATGGTTGTGTCATTTAGTTGGATGAAGATGCTGGAGCCCTGCTGTGGTGATGGCAATGGTAAAGAGTGGGGAAAAGGAGGCAGCTAGAGAAAGGGCAGTCAGAAAGAAGAAAAGGCAGGGAGCTTCAGAATGCAGAATGCTGAGAGCCTGCAAAATAATTTCTTGTGTTAATGTCAGCTATCTCTGCCTTTCTCAGAAGCTGGGGATGGGGTACCCATTTCATATGAAAGTGCTGATCCTTAGTCCTTTGGTCCTGCCTCTGTAAACTTTGATCTTTCTTTTGTACCATCATTTCCTGGGATGATAGGAATCTGGCTCCTCCATGGCTTTGGGCCCTGCCTTCTCAGCTTGGTGTTTGCAGCAGGGGTCTGTTATGTATGCAAGTGCTCTTTCAGTGGCGGGTAGAGGAATTATCTTCTGGATGCCTGGTCCTTGCCGGCCCCACCAAGGGCCCCAGACTGACAAGGAGCTCCCAGGGAACTGGATCGCTGCCCATGTCAGGGTGATCAAAACAGCTATTTATGGCCGAGGAGGGAGATCCTTGGACAGAGCCCAGAGTGGAAACCAGCCATGGCACCTGAAAGGCAAACAAGAGGCCTGGGAAAGAAGGGAAGTGGCCTTCTCTTATGGAGCCCTTGGGATCCGGCCTTTAGTGATGGCTAAGCGTCAACAAGCAATGGCAGAGGGCGGGGTCATATTTTCTTTATTTATATTACGTTTACATCCTACCTTTCATCCAGAGAGCTGGAGGTGACATGCATGGCTTTCCTCCTTCCCGTTTTGTTGTCACAAGGGAGATCAGACTGAGGCCTCCTTTACACTACACAGTTGGCAGTTGGATACAACTTTAACTTCCATGGCTGCATCCTTCTGAATCCTAGCATTTGTTGTTTGGTGAGGTATTAGATCTCTTGGACAGAGAATTCTAAATACCAAGCAACAAATCCCAGGATTCCATAGGATGGGGCCAGGGCAGTTAATGGTATCAAAAGTGCTATAGTTGTTTAGTGCATTGTTTCCCAAATGTTGGTCTTCTGGATATTTTGGACTTCAGCTGCCAGAATTCCTGGCTGGGGCTTCTGGGAGTCAAAGTCCAAAAACCTGGTGTAGTGGGAACCACTGGTGTAGTGTGAGAGAATGTTGAGAAATACTGGCTGTGTGTTTCTCGGCCATTTCCACACTAGACTGTTATAGCACTATTATTCGACTTTCAACATCCTATGGAATCCTGGAGTTTGCAGTTTAGGGAGGGGCCTCAAATGGCCATAAAGTTGGAGGGAGGACTTGAAGTTGGATATCTCAGGTCTCAGTCCAGTGATTTAACCACTATACGACACTGGCTTTCTAGCAGCCAAGCAGGAGAATATAGCCAGTGGGCTTACTCATCCATCTCCTCCCATCCTCTTCTTTTTCTGTGCATTAAAGAACAGTTCTGATGCAAAAATCCTTCACTTGCATGACAGGGCGTGTAAATTTCTCAGAATTATCTCCCAGGGAGTGAAAAGTAGAAGTATTGGGGAAGAGAGAAGTTGCCCTATTTGGAACCACACTTTTGGTCTTCAGTTCATATGTTCAGTTAAACCCTCTTTGTGCCTGGTGTGGGAATAAGCATTGCCGTCCTGCAAGTCTTTGAGCCGCTCACGTCTTTGTGACTATGTTTTGTTGCCCTGTGGAGCTAGGTAGATGTGTCTGTGTGCACGTCTCCAATTTCTCTGGATGCCCTGGGGCAGAGGGAAGATCCATGCTGTTTTTCCAAACTCAGAGGCTCCTTGGAATATGCAAGCATTGGCAGAGTATATGAGGACACACCCCGTCTCAGCACAGTGTGTTACTTTCTGGTCTGGAATTGCACAAAAGGCTTCACAATGCCTGACTTTTTTTCTCTGTGTAGTTAACAACCGCCCTTTGAGGTAGGTTAGACTGGAAGCTGCTCTTCATTGAATGGCTGCACCATCAAGTGATGGTGTGTGAATGAGCTATCACTGTTCCGTCACTCCATATGCAGCTTCTAGATGTGCCTCAAGAGTGATGTTTCTGGGTAGAGCATGTTTGGCTTTCGTTTGCCATCACTGCATGTGAAGGAGCTGTTTTACTGAACAGAAACACACAGTGAGTGCGTTCCCAAGTAAACACATATCCATTTTGTGCTGCGTGATACACTGTCATGTGTGAATCAGCATGGAGAGAGAGGTATTTGCCCCAGACTACTCCATGGGCTTTAGGGGCCTTTACCCATATGATATTTTGTCCTTCACAGGGACTGGCTGGGTTGTTTTAAATCAAAACGATGTAAATCAACGAAAAACAGAACTGGTGCAGATCACTGATTTAAATCATATTTTCCATTTTGCATATATTTCCTGAATAAGCATAAGTAGATTACCTGTTTGCTATAACATATGTTCTTGTTCTGATTATTCATTTAATCAGTTTATCTACTGCTTCCTGTGTCTAATGATATCTCCAAAGATATGTTGTAGTCATAATGAGTTGGATCCAGACTAAGGCTGCAGCCTTACACCCACTTAACTGGGAGTCACCCCAATAGGATGTTCTTCAAGATAGATATGTGTAGGGTTGTGCTATATTTTAGTTGCACTTAGTAACCGTTTCCATCAGTGGGACTCACTTGCATGACAAACAAGATCCTATCAAACCCAGAAGTTACCAAGTTCTTCTTCCTTATCTGAATCCAATCCTCTGATTTGCAACTCAGCAGAAGCTTGATATAAGCCAAGAGCATAATCCAGAATATCTGGTCATGTGTCTACCATGGCAGAATATCTCTTAGAAGACAGATGTGCTTTATGTTGGGCTTTGCACAGCAGCTAAACAAAATCCTGTACGTGAAAATTAAAGGTGCAATTGCATGTGCCTTTATTGGGAAATAAGTCCCACTTTATTCCACAGGTATTATATCCAAATAACTTTGCATCATAGCACTGAGACGTACTCATCAGAGCTTTCCATAAGCAGACTCATTAATTAATGAACTGAATGTATGTCTTTTCCTTCTGCTAAAAAGGGCATACAGGGGGGATAATGACAACACATTTCAAATAAAAAAATATATATGGTGGGCCCTCAGTATCTGCCAGGGTTTGGTTCCAGACCCCTCCCTGCCCTCCATGGATACCAAAATTCATGGATGCTCAAGTCCCATTATGTATAATGGTGTAGTAAAATGGCATCCCGTGTGTAAAATGGCAAAATCAAAGTTTGCTTTTTGGAATTTTTTTAGGGGGGAGATATTTTCAAGCCATAGGTTTTTGAATATGTGGATGCAGAATCTGCAGATAGGGAAGGCTGACTGTACAATTAAAAGATGATAAGGTTAAAAACATATCAGCAAAAAGAGAAACAGCCCTCTTCTAGTTACCATAGATGACCCCACTCAGGTATCAAAAGCCTGTGAGTAAAAGGTGTTTTTGCCTGGCAAAACAAATAACAGGCCAGCCTGCCCTATCCCATGAAAGGGAATTTCAGAGCTTGGGAGCAACCACAGAGAAGGCTGTTTCTTGCATCCTGACCAAATGTGTCTCTTCAGGTGGCAGGCTCAAAGAAAGGCTTACCCTAAAGACTAAAAAACCCAGGCAGGATCATAAGGGATAATACAGTCTTTCAGAGTTAACTGAGCATGAGATTTTTTTCCCCCTCCCATGAAATGGAAAGTAAATGTTTGTGTTATTGGATTGCCAGAGTTATTAATATTCATCATTTGAGAACTGAACACGTGGAGGGGCTTAGGTTGCTGGAGAGCGTAACAGAGAAAGAGGAGATCATCCATATGGTCTCCATGGATGATCTAGGAGAATCATACTATAGTGCCTGCAGGGATTTGCTAGATCCCAAGGATAGTGGGAAGCCCAATGCAATAAACATGATAACACATGCCTTGCTGTATTATTGTCCTACTTCAGCTTGAGTGTTTTTCTTGTTAGAGTTATTTTCCTTGCCTAACTTTAGAATAGGGAACATGGTGTTTTCCAGATGGTGGATTATAACTCACATCAGCCCTAATAGGATACCCAGTGGTAAGAGATACTGGGTGTTGTGGTCTTCCAACATCTGGAGGACCACAGGTTTGGCATGCCTGCTTTTAATCAACCTGTTTGATAGATAATCAAGATTCACTTTTTTAAAATTACACAAATTAACATGAACACGTTTGTTCATAATCTGTTCAGATTTGATTTTAATCCAGTTTAAAAACAAACCAAAATGATTTTAAGGTGCTATTTTAATGTTGTTGTTTTCTAAAAAACTTGCTTTTATCCATTTTGTGTGGGGAGAACTGTGTGTAACTGTTGAACAGGGACCTAATATTCCAGCCACTGAACATACTTGCCAGGAGAAAGGATAAGGGAGATTTGGTACAGGACACACTGGCTTGGGATAACTCCAAACAGACTTTCCAATCAGACCTTAATGTTTCTTGCTGTTGCCCATACCATTAGCCACAAAAAAAAAGAAAGAGGGAATAGAAAGTGCAGCGTGAATATAGGGATGTACATATTATTATAGATTACAGAATCTGAATGAAGTAATAGATTCTATGATAATAGAATTTGGGTTCCTTTAATGCAGATTTTTGCTGGCAAAGTGGAAGTGAGGAACCGCCAAGCATAGATCTCCCTGTTGTGTGTAGGCTGCAGTTCCCTTGTCATTTCTGTTGTAACACTTTCTTTCATGTGTCAGAGCATTTATAGTTCACTGCTATAACGCTTGATCAGCTGTTGCAGCCCCAGCAGGAAGGAACAAGAGTGCTTGCTCTCTGTGTGTGTCAGTCAGGGCTGACCTAAGATATTCTATACCCACAAACTCAATGCACTGCACAGTTTGGAAAGTGTGTTCCATGTTCACAGAGCACATGTAGCCATGTCTGCTCTGAGAGTTAGTGGTAGGGTTTCATGTCTAAGATTCACAGCATCTTACTGGAGCCCTTAGAATGAAGGGATGGCCCTGGGTTGTTTTGCTGCCAGACTGGCTCAGGACACTCAGCAAGGAGCCATTGTTTCTATGAAATCACAATTGGTTGTGCAAGTAGGGGAGAAGGATCTGGAAAACTTGAGTTCCCTTTCCCCCCGCTCTACCATGGACTCCTGCGCAGTCTTGGGCTAGTCTTTCTGATTCTCTCTTGGCCTCAGTTCTCCTGCCTGTAAAATGGGACGTGGTGATTTTGTTGTATGAATCATAAGCTGTTACATCCAAAAGCAGCCCTATGAATCAGTACAAGCTAACATCACAAACTGATTAATACCAGTGTAGGATAGACAGCACTTTTGTCACAGAGCAGACCAGTTGAAATCACTGGGATTTTAGATTATTAGCACCTTACGTGCCCTATTTGTTTCACTGGGTCTATTCTAAGTACAATAAAACCTGTATCTAAGGGTGTGACAAAATATTAAGTGTCCCAGCCCATACATAAGATTGTTAAAATATATTTCTGATATTTAGTCCATAAAGCAGCCATGGAGAATGTAAAGTTCTCTAGGGATTGCTGGACTGTATCTCCCATGATCCTTTACCATTGGCTATGCTGGCTTGGGTTGGTGGGTTTTTAAGTCCAGTAACATTCGGAAAGCCACATGTTCAACACAGTTTGCATGAAGACTGAACATGTAAACAAGGACAGAATTTTAGATGTATCCCAAAACTTGTGTTATGTCCTTCCTTACTTCTTATCTTTTTTGGATGCCTTTGTGATAGTAAAATGAAAGACTGTCCTTTGCCTCAAGGTTGTTGTGGGTGTTAACCATTATAACGCTTGCAAAGTACAGGAAAATAGGTTATGAATGTTAAACTTTAATATAAGGATGCAGAATTTAGCTGTTTTCACAACTAATGGGTGTGTGATGTGTCTGCATTTTTTTTGTTGTTTTTGCATTTCTAGCATCAGTAAAATCACGGCAATACATTTGCTGTCCAAACAAGCAGCCAATTTAATGTGAGATTTATTTCATTTTCTGACTCATATTCATAGTCCTGGGCCACAAACAAAGCACACGGAACCTGGCCCTGTAGTGTTGCAGTGTTTGAAATTTTGTATGTGGAGAAGAAACTCACAACACTGTCAGTGGGGCATATTTGTTAAATTAAGTTCATATCTGTGGGTTGCTTCACACATATAATCCTTACCATTTGATGACTGGTAGTTAATGGGGGTAGCCCAAAACATATTGCTGCCTGAGGCAAAAGAACAAGGTGATGCCCACTCTCACCTTGCCCTCATTCACATAATGACTGAATCTTATTTCAGTACTGGCAACAGAACGTCCTTCATTAGACATGAGAAAAATAGGAGGGCTTACGGGTTATAGAAGAGGTCTGTCCGTCTCATTTGCCTCTATCCATCTCATTCCCTTCAGCATCTGCCATCTCTGCCTAATGAAGGGGCCAATCCTGGCAGCTGATTGTATGACCAGATGGTGCCACATTTGCAATGTTGCATTTGAGGTGATACTGGATGATGGTAATGCAGGTTCCATCTTCTGGAACAGTAGCAAGTGATGGCTCCCATGTCAGTTGGGCGGAGATCTGCTCTGGGTTTTAGTTCAGACTTTGAAGTCACCACAGGTGCAGAACCTGTTTGGGGGCAAAGTTTAGCATTGTGGATAGTTTCTTTGAAATTTGGATTAAATCCTAGAGACAAGTCACCTCTCTATTGATGTGAAGCTACCAACCACCCAGATGGCTCATTCACTCCCTTAATCATCACTTGATCATGTAGTCATTAAACAAGAAACATGCATAGCTGAAAGTAGCCCTAAGACAGTGCAGATCTTTGAGGAGAACAAGGAAGCAGAGCCTGGATAGTCTTTCCATCCCCAGTCAGCGGGTGGTAAGAAACATCAGGTGGTAAGAATCTCCCTAGCTAACAAGGTGTTTGATGTCAATACCTTCATCTTTTGCTCCAGGTGCCATGACGGAACTTCAGGAAGTACAGATCACAGAGGGGAAGCCACTCCTGCAAGCCCCAGGAACACCTGATCCGGGCAAGGTCAGCAAAAGAGCAGGTTTCCTCAGTCTCTCCCACCAACCCTGGTGTTACTCTTTTTCCCTCCCACTGGTATTTCCCAAATTATCCAGTCCCACCTCTTACATCTCTTGCTCTTTTCCCAAGTGAGCCAGGATGGCTGAGGAGATGCCAGCACTATGTCTTAAATCTGGTGTTGTCCACTCTAACTGGCATTGGCTTTCCAGTACTTCAGGCACAGGTTTCTGCTGTTGCCTCTACATGATCCTTTAAACTGGAGGTGTCAGGGCCTGGGAACATCTGCATGCTTAGAGTCTTCTGCATGGAAACTATGCACTCTACCAGACCTTCAAAAAGTTATTTTGGGGATTGGCTGATTAGTGTTTTTGGATGAATTCTCCAGTGAGCAGGGCCAATGGCTAAGCAGTGGTTCCCAAACTTTGGTCCTCCAGATGTTTTGGCCTTCAGTTCCCAGAATTCCTGATTGTTGGCCAAGTTAGCTAGGACTTTTGGGATCTGAAGTCCAAAACACCTGGATGAAAGTTTGCAACCACTGGGCTAGAGGTTCCCAAGAGCTGTTGTCCAAACACAGCAACTTCTCTGGGCACTGGACTGTCTGACTATGATCGATCACTCTTCCACTGTAATCCTTCCCCATAGCAACAAATAGGAATTTTGATCAATTTGCAAAACACTATAGGCCAAATCCGTGGGGCTGCCAGAACTCTGACCAAAGGTGATGCAGGAACAAGATGCAACATTATGCTGTTTTGGTGGGGAAAGGGACCGAGACCATATAGACTCTTATCTTGACCTCCCCCTCCCTCTAAATTGCTACGAACTCAACAAACACAGATTGGATTTCTGTCTGAATACAGTTCACAGCCAGTAACAGAAACACGACAGGATCCCTTTGGTCACAACAGGTGCTGTGCAAGCATATTCATAGGTCTCCTTCTGTGGTGTCAAAAAATTAAAACTTTTTTGGGGTTGCGGTGACCAGCTGACTAGGAGAAAAAGTCAAACTCAGCTCTGTTTTGTGCCTTCCAACAGCCATTTGGATGCATAAAATAAAACAGCCAGTCAAGCTTCTCACACCGATTGGGATAAACAAGATTACCTGCTGACTTCTGTGCCTTGTGCTTTTGTTCAAAATACAGTGTTAGAGTGCATTGGAAATGCTGACAAACCTTCTCAAAAGGCGTACTGATGATAGCATCAAAGGGCTGACATTATCAAACACCTGCCAAGCTTCACAGCCCAGTAGGAAGCCCACAGCCAACATGCTCCCAGCATCCCTTCTTGCTCCTGCTCTCTTCCTGTTTCTCTTTCTTGTCATCTTGGCTGTTCCTGTCTATTCACTTGTCCTTTCTAAGCATGCAGGGAGTGACAAGATTGAAGAAGCAACAACTTCCTCTTTTCTTGCCCTCTTCCTCTGGCTGGGTCAGTGAGGCTTAAAAAGACAGGGGCAGCAGCAGCAATGAGAATGGCATGGACCTACTCAGGACATCCTCCCCCTGGAGTAGCCAAATACCAAAGGGGATGACTGGATACCTGCACTATAATGGCCCTGAAAAGGGAATTTCACCAGATGTGGCTTGAATGGTGACGTACAGTGCGCTCTCCACTTTTGCAGGTTCAACACTCGCAGTTTTTATTATTTGCAAGTTAAATTTATTTATTTAAATTATTTATCATTTTAATTTTATTTATTTATTTATCTTTTCAAAAAACTTACTATATTTCTCCTGCCACAGAAAAACATGTGTTCTCTCTAGAAATCTCTAGGGCTTCCAGTGCAGTTCTATGGTCTACTTCCCCTGGAAGTGGACAACATAGAGTCTCAGTGAAAGACCTAGAGATCCCTAGCAGGAACCTTTCTTTAGGCATTGCTAGGTCCTCCAGCATGACTCTATGGCCCACTTCCACCAGAAGCTGACCATAGAATCATGCTGGAGGACACAGAGATTCTTAGAGAAGTGTTCCTGGGTTTAAAAAAGTAGCATTTGTGGTTTTTTATTTTTATTCTCATTTTTTCCACTTTCACACTGATATTGCATCCCTAATGCCCATGAAAGAGGAGGGCTTACTGGATGGGGCAATTCCTTCTTCTGCATAATTCATGAAAGGTGCAGAGGCCTATCATCTTTTGCATCTGACCACCCTTTGCGCTCTAGACCAAGGGCTGGCCTAGGACTTCTCCCTCTGCACCCATTCCACATGCAGAAGCTGACAGAATGGGCAACTGAATTGCAATTCAGCAATGGTGATTGGATGGCACCCTCCACACCAGCACCTGAAGACAGAAGGCTTTCTTAGAGAGCGCCGGACAAGCCCTGTGGTCTACACACACAAATGCAAAGCTTTGTCCCCCAACACTTTGCTGTCACTCCCTGTCTGCCAGCATTTGCTCACTCTGCCTAACGGTAGGGTCGGACCCAAGAAGTCCTGCCAGAAAATACATTTGGAGCCACTATTGGCAGTTTCTGTGCTCAGAGCGCTCACTCTCTGAGCAGTGGCATAAGCCTGTCTCCTCGCTATACCTGGAGGAATGATTTTAAATGCTATCCAGATAATCAAGGGATACATCCTTCTCAAGTGGACGACTGGATAGTCACATACTGAGCCTAGGACATTGCCTAAAGACGCCTGATGCAGCAGCATTGCTGACATTGATCCATGCTTAGATATGAAGCCAGCTGGGAGTGTATTCTGCCCTGAGTTCTCAGCATGCAGAATAAAGGCAATAAATAAATAACACTCTTGCTCTGCTTTAAATGTTTTCCAGCAGTGGAAATGCTGCACTGTAGTATCTTCGCTGTAATGTGACTGAGGCAGAATTTTGTCAAACCATAGCTGACATATTGTTATGTTTTGAAGCTGAGTGGTGAATACCATATTATACTGCATTTGACCTATAGAGTGGCTGTGCAGTAATCTGTCTTGATAAATTTCGGTCTTTTGTGTTCAGATAGAAATCTAAGTGTTGTTTTCCACGTGCTATCTGCAAAGGACATCCAGTCCTGATTATCAACTTTTTTTTTTTTTTTGGTCAGTGCTTCTAGGCAGAGTGTGGGAGGTGTGCATCCCTTCCAATGCTGCTGCACTGCAACTCCCAGCAGTCTTAGTTAGCATAGCCAATAATGAGGGATGCTAGGAGTTGCAGTTCAGCAACATCTGGAGGGCACATAATTCCAATTCCTGTCCTAGGCCATTTGCCACCTGTATGATACCCACATGCAAATGCACTGATGGGGAAGGACCTTTTCCCTATTGAGTTCATGCAAGTTATACAGCTGTTAAAAGGCACAGAAGCCCTCTCAGGGGGCAGAAAGGAAACACAGGCCATCCTGCATCTGTGTTTCACACAGAGGCAGCTCAGCCAATGTGATGAACATGGCAGAGAAGTCAGTATCTTTTTACTACGTGCTTCCCAGCAACAGATGCCCTGTCATCTGGGGTTGTCATCTGATATTAAGGGGCAAGCCTTAAGTTGCCGAGAACACAGGGTGAGCTGCATAGTCTAAACCAAGGATGTGAAATATGTGCCTCCCCAGATGTTGTTGGACTGCACATCCCATGACTTTTCACCATTGGTTGTGCAGGCAAGGGCTGGAGACTGCAATCCCACCACCTCTGGAGGGCTATGCTTTCCCTTCATCTAAACAATGTCATTTATGATTCAAGAGTATGAGACAGGCTTGCCCTTTTTGCAGCTTCTGATATCAACAGCTGAGTAATACATTAGCTAACTGGAAACATGGAACAGAGCCTGTAGATAACTATGGTGCAGCTCTGAAGTTTAGTTAGCCTTCTGGTGAATTCATCTCAGCGCTGCTCATATCCCATGGCAATTTTAAGGATCTCAGCCAACGGTACGGAGATTCTGTGCACTCTGCTCCCCCCCCAACTTTTCCCCATAAATCTGATTCTTCTTCCTCACTTACTTCCTACCTTCTTGCACCTTCTCTGTCTGTGTGTCTTTCCCTTCCCTCTTCTTTCTCTGTGTTCTAGGATGCTGAACTGATAACATCCAAACTTCTGCAGGAATGCGGCCAGGTAATGCCCCCCTCATGCCTCAGCTTTCCCATCTCATTCATGGGGTCAAAACTGCTAAAATCCCCACCATCAGAAAACCCAAAGTAAACGAAGAGATCCCATTTGTTCTCATTGATCTTCTGTCTCATCTTCCCCCCTTTTGCCAAAATTTGAATAAACAATGGGTATCCCCTGGCACATAGTCAGTCACACAACTGTTATGGCACAGGGGTCTTCTGTGGAGTTGGGGGAAGAGGGTAGCCATGTGTTCTGTCTCTGTCTGTGAAGGAAGAGTAATATTCAGAGAGTCAATGGAAGCAGAACAGGGAGCAAAAATTGTAGGAGCTACTTGATGTATCATGGGCATGTTGAATTGGGGTCTTTTCTAGAGTTTTCTAGGCCTGGTGTCGTTTGCATTGTTTTTTCTGTTAGGGCGTTTGTGCACTTTACTGCTCCGTACGAGGCAGAGATTTCAATTGCCCTCCTTCCCTGTGCTAAAAAAAGACCCTGTAACTTTCTTTAAAATACATTTTCTCAATCGGGGTCCCTTGAAATCCTAAGCTTCTGAGAAAGGTTGCTAGAGGTTCCGCAAGAGATTGTGCTTGGAGGGGAAAACCTTTTTTGAGCCGTAAATACAGTCATCCCTCCAGATTTGCTAGGGTTAGGAGCACAGGACCCCCATAAAACTGAAAAAAATGTGAATAACTCCCTCCCAAACCATATTTAATACAGACAAAAGTATGATCACCATATTCAACCCACCATGGATTTCTTTGAGGCATCAGGGTTCCTTCACAAAGCAGAAGTGGTTGGTTGGTGGGGCTTACTGCCACCTCCACTGCTGCCCCACGCCATTTTTAATAGGGACTTACAAGCCTTGTTCACAGTTTCTCAGTCTCACAGGGCTTGCACTCCCTGTTAAAAATGGCATAGGGAGGCAGCAGAGGTGACAGCAAATAATCCATGAATAATCAAATGTGCAAAAGAGAAACCCACAAATGTGGAAGGCTGACTGTATAATAATATTTATGCAGGCATTCTCTGAGACCTGATTTTTTTTCAAGGATTCCTCCAGGATAAAAAAAAAAACCACTGAAAAGGGATGATTTAAAACAAGAATGGGGAAAGTCTATCCCACTGTGCCTCCCAACATATCTTGACATCTCCAAGTCCCCTTCAAAACCACACAATCTTATTGCCCCAGAGTAATTTGGCACTTGTGGAGGCCACCAAAAGTGACGGATTAGTAAATGATACCCTCTCCCAAAAAAGGAAAAGCAACCCCCCTAAAAAAAAAATCAGAAGTGACAATTGTTAGTGATCTCCAGGATAGATTTTCGACGAATCTTGGGATGTGGCCTTCATGAGTCCACTGGAATGCACATTGGTCCTCAGCGATTCCTAGCTGTAAGCTGAATTGCAGGAAGGCACTATAAGTTAAACCACTTACACTGAGGCCATTTCTACACTAGACTGTGTAGACCCTTTGAGGCCCCTCCCTAAACTGCAAACCCCAGAATTCCACAGGATGTTGAAAATGGAATAATAGCACTAGTAAGCGTCTAGTGCAGAAATGGCCTAAGTCAGAGTATTGCTCTGTTGGACTAGGAGTCCTGCTGTTCTGCTGCTTTCCTTGCAGTGGCAGCAGCTCTCCAGGGTTTTAGACTGGGGTCTTTTCCTTGGAAATTGAAGGGATCCTTTGCATTCAGCACAAGTACTGTATCAATGAACGGCATCTCTTCTCTCCCCACCCCCTACCCCAGTTTTGCCATTATGTAATCATTAAATGCTCAAGAACCTTGCCAGACAGGAAAAAAGAAGAAGAAGAAGTGACAACTCTCCCTAGGAGTCCTGGCTCTGAGCCCAGCTTGTTCTTTCTTGGTTGGCTTTGATTTGCAGCATGTGCCTTCCCCAGTCTGTAGCCCTCTAACCACGGGTCTAAATCTCAGCCACTTGGTCCATTAGCCAGTAAAGGCAGGGTCTTGTCAAACCAGAATTGCGTTTCAGTTAAACTTTCTCTCATCCCAAATTCCACTCTCCAGTCTTAAATAGCTGAATGTTTTGGGCTTGCCAAATAGTACCAGTACCCCTGCTCCTATGCCTGCAACAGTGACTTAAGCCACAAAACAGCATTACCGAGTGATCATGCTACGAAAACCACCATTTTTCAGTCCTTGCTAATCAAGCTGCCTTCAAAGGCATGGGAGCAGCCTGAGCGGTTTATTGGTTCTGGTGGCAAATCTAATGCATCTCCGTGCTGTGGAAAGCTGCACCTGTTGGAACTCTGCCCCATCATCCAGCTAAAAGTGTAACAGCCATAGCTGCTTAGTCACGACCTTGTTGGCTGGTTTTTCTTAAAGCACTATCTTGGGACCTCTCTTTCCCGAATGGAAAAATAGGGATATTTAATTATGGGGTTGGTGTGAGGTTAGGTCAACAGTCTTTTGTATATTTGAAATGGCAGACTTCCTGATTGCAAAATCCTTGTTACATCAGTCTGCCCTTAAACAAGGTAAGTCTTGCTTGTGCCTGTTTTCTAGAGGAGGAGCTACCTAACAGAATCAAATGTCAACTGGGTCCTGAACTTGGCCCTATTACATTGGCATTCAATTCCATCCCAGAGTTAGAGAGGGAATCCAAGAGACTTGGCTTCCAAACCTTACCAGCTGTTAGGATTTTAAATACTGCTTGGATGGGTTATAAATCGTTTTATTGATCGTTCCCTTTAACAGTGAACCAAGATGGTGAGTGCCAATTAAAATGGAGCCAAAACAGGACCACTGAACACACAAAGAGTAGTTTCTGCATGATGAGGGGAAGTCCTGTGGTTTGCAGAAGTATAGAATAGTTTTAAAAACAGGCCAAAGCCAACTGAGCACACCCAGTGCCTAGAGAACAGAAAAGAAAAATGGAAAATAGTTGAGATTGGATTGTTCTGGTTTGGAGCAAATTAATGATGATGGAGATTATCCAGTGTTGTAGTGTACTGTGTTAGGGCCTAGCAAATTAACTGCACACTTGTCCCTTTCAGGGCAGCCCAGATTCTTTCCCACCTCTGTCTTTACATGGCATTAGAGAAACCAGCTGCAGGCCTGTATTAAGATCCCTGTAGGGGAGATGTATATAGTCCCATTAAATAAACACATTGTCAGCAGTTCTGATAACCAACTGTAATCCTGCTCAGTTGTGTCCCTTATACATTGGACAAATACATGAGGGGTCAGCAGAACCAGGCTGAATGGCCATGCCCTCCGATGCCATTCTTTCTAGCTAGAGATACATCAGAAACAGCAGCAGCTAGGCAGCCTTTGTGTGAACAGTGGTAAATGCAAGGGCTGGCTTCCTTCAGCATAGTATGTGGGGCTAGTCAGTTCTTGCAGGGCTATCTGGTGTGATCCCCTGTCCCATCTGTGTGTGGAACCAGAATACAATACAGTCAGCCCTCCACATTTACATGTTTAACTTTCACAGATTTAACTGTCCAACCCCTCCCTCGCTAAGTGCTTCTTTTCCAGGAGAACCTCCCCTCTCAGCAGCTCCATTCAGACCATGCAGCGCTTTCTAAAACTGCCTCTGGCCCTCCTGCTCCTCCTTCTCCTCCACCAGCCACTGCCCGGCCAGCTAAGGATGGCTCACAGCGCAGTTTCTCAGTGCCACAAACCCTCTCCTGATGTCCCTCCACCACACACACACAAGGAAGGAGTTAGGTGAGAGGGAAGAAGTATATGACCACCATGCTGACCCCGCTACTTCTCTCTCATTCCCTGACTCAGTTTGTACCCTGGGTGCCCAGTCCCCCCAACCATGCCTCTACCCCCTTCCAACAGACACACACACACACACACACATTTTGATATTTGTGGTTTTTCCTGCATCCTTAACCTTAGCAAATGTGGAAGGCCACGTGCAGTCAAAATTCAGAAAGAGGTTGGAAATGTTCCTTTTTTTGGACTACAGCTCACAGCATGACCACATGAAACAACATTATGCCTGTCAGGTCACAAAATACAATGGTCTTGCAATGTTCAGCTTGTTGGGTCTATCCTTTCTTATCCACCTTAACCCCCTCGTTCCCAACTCTTCTCCTTTTGGTTGTGGGAGGCAGCTTTGCCTACCAACCTGAAATGTAAAAGCTCACCTGTTCCTCAGCGGTTGCTGCCTCTTTTCTGGACGGCTTTTTTGTTTCCACCTTCCACCCTGTTCATGCCTGTATTATTGCGGTTTGGACAAGGAGTAGTGCCAAATGGCTCAGCTCTCTGTTCCCCTGCCACTCGAATTGCTTTTGAACACATTGAATTCCCTTGTGAACCATCAGAGAAAGCCTTCTCAACAGGAAGGGCTAGGAAAGTGAACAATGAACTTTTAGTTTTTAAAAAACAGAATCTGATTGTTTTGAATATCGGCCCAAGTTTTTCTCTGTGCATCATGGGAACAAGGATAAGGCGGAGATGGTCTCTTCTGCCCTGAATACATCCCTTGTTCTGGAATGTTGGAGAGAGTCAGTACTTAATATTTAAGATGACAAACGCCCAAGCTTAGATCCTCCCTGTGAATCACACCCTCTGACCTGACAGGCCCTTCAGGTGCATTCTCAAGGACACAATATGACTTTGAGAAGTTTTATAATTTGTACGTAATAATGTATACTCCCAGGAGAGCAGAATCTGCTATATACACATTATTCTAGCGAACCCCAATCTGAGGTTTGAAAAAATAACACTTTTCCTGCTCAGTGCTACTCTGTTTTTAGCATTACTTTGCATCTTCTTGGACTGGGCTTTGCCCTATAAAAGAAATTTTTGGATTTGACCCCTTTACTCAAATACTGCCTAGTTCACAGGTGCTCAGCTCTTTCTTGAGAGCTTGGAGAGAAGAGAAAGAGTTAATGGATCCAGTTAGGAAAATAAAACAGATAGTTGGCTGAAGTAATGAGCTATGCACAAACAATGCCACCTACTAGTACTAGAGAACAGATTTTGCTTCTGTGAAATGCTGATACAGATCTTTATGGGTTTTTTTAAATCTTTCAGTGCTAGGAAGGGCTTAGCTAAGGCAGAAAAACCCAGCATTTCAAGAATCATAATTTTTCAAAAGAGGAAAAAGAGTGCCAGGGATCTGGTTCTTAGGGTGATAAAGACAGGTGTAAAAAACCTGCTTAAATCTCACAAGCTTTGGGTTGGCAGGTTGAAATGGTAACTAACCACTCTTTAGCTGTCTGCTCAACTGCAGCAAGAGGTGCAAATGTATGAAGGGAGTGTCATTTTTATCTTCATGCTTTGAAAAGTTCCACCTACTTACTGAGAAATAAAAAAAATCAAGCTGCTGTCAAAGTTACAGGGGCCAGGCTGGGTTTTTGGTCAGTTGGCAACCTGAGCAAGAGGTTCTGAGCAGAATTTCTAGCAGACAGAACAGGATGAGAAATTACTCATAAGAGCAGTTTGCTTCTTCTTTTGTGTGCTTTATAAAGTGGTTAAAATAAGCCAATATATCTGGGAGCTGCAAAGGCTAACTTTTACCCCCCTTTTGCAAGTAATTTTAATCTCCTACTACATTTCCTTCTTATGTATGTACACAGTATAGATATCCTCACTCATCTGGAAAAGAAGAACTTCACAATGTTATTCTTTTGATAATATCTCCAGAATCCTGTAGCCTGCATAGCCATTGGCCGTGCTTGTTGGCAGATTCTGAGAGCTGTAGTCCAAAAACATTAAGAGTCAAATTTGTCCTGAGTGATGTTTTTACCTTGATTCATTATTCTGCTGTCTCAAAGCTTTTGGGAGTCTTGCTACTTGGACCTGTCTTGTTGAGGTCTTTTAAATGGAAAAGCCAAAGATTGGCACATCATCATCATGTGCCTTCAAGTCATTTCTGACTAACAGCAACCTTAAAGTGAAACTATCACTGGGTGTTCTCAGCAAGGCTTGTTCAGAAGGAATTTACCATTGCCTTCCTCTATGGCTGAGAGAATGTTGCTTGCATACAGTCACCCAGTGGGTTTCTATGGCCAAATGGGTATTTGAATCCTGGTCTCCCAGAGTCCTAGTCTTAACTCTCAAATGACACCATGCTTGGTCAGGAACTGGAGACTATGCAAAATATGTCCTTGCTGTGCAGACAGCCACAGTGGTGAGGGTACTCTGAACACATGAAGAGAGGAGTAGAATCATAATGTCTAGCCTGCAAACCCTCCCATGTACACTGTACCTCAAGCATAAATTCTGTCTGCAAGCTCTATGAACATACAATTTCAGACACTCCATTTTGGGGTGTTCAAGATTGTTAGATCCCTTATGAATAATTTTTACATGAGTAGGATCTCTTTGTGCAGTCTTCAGTCTTCCTTGGTTTGTGCCTTCTGCATGATTCTGGTTACAGTTGTCTAGCATTGCCACACTGCATTTGTTCACCCTTCTCTCTCTTGTCCTTCTCTCTCTCTCTTTGCTTCCATAGAAACATACAGTGGAGACGCCTTATGGCATTGTGACAATCACCATCCATGGAACACCCAAACCCAAGCGTCCTGCCATCCTCACCTACCATGATGTGGGACAAAACCGTAAGACCAGAATGCCCACCTGTTGGGGGGCGGGGGGCTGGGAATTTGCCGACCACAGCAACCCCAAGAAAGAATTTGAAAATTTGCATTCTTCAGGGTATTCCCCAAAATCTCTTGTCTTAGAAGAGCTGAAAATTTCCACTCTGTGTGTGTGTGTGTGTGTGTGTGTGTGTGTGTCCATGATTTATTTTGCTTTTTCTTTAATGGGACCTCAGATGTAAAGTAGTAGCCGGGAGGAGGGGGGAGACAAATACTGGTTACTTAGAGCAAACAAAAAATGGCCTAATATATCCCACAAAGCATATATACACTAAAGCTCCCAGAGGTCAGGGGGTTTTAACAGCCCAATCTATGTAGCTGAGCCATTTGATTTATGCTCTTGGAAGCATCATTTGGGAGTCAAAAGCCTTTGCTGAACTTCTGCCAAGTGCAGATGCTGATCACCCTTCTGCTTCTGCCGGTGGCAAGTGGCTTCTACAAGAGTGGGATGGTGAATCCGCTCTGGGTTGTAGTCTAAACTTTAAAGAAGCCACCCAGTGTGATAAACCTTATCCCCAAAATAAGTTCAGCACCTTGGGTAGTTCCTGTAAAGTTCTGACCAAAGCCTGAGTGCATCCACCACCTCACTGATGTGGAAGCCACTGATCTCCATTGGCCCTTGCCTTCCACATTCTGTTCCACTCACCATAGCTAATCCCAAGGCTTCTCCTTGAAGGATGAGGATCAAAAACTGAATGTTGTTTGTTGTTAATTGCAAATCAAGTTGACTTCGACTTATGGTGACCCTATGAATGTGATACCTCCATGTCACTCTGTTATCAACAGCTCTGCTCAGGTTTTGCAAACTCAGGGCCAAGTGGCTCCCTGCATGAGAAACTATCCATCTGTAATGCGGTCTTCCTCTTTTCCTACTGTCATCCACCTTACCAAGCATTACTGACTCTTCTAGTGAGTTGCATCTTCTCATGATAAGTTCAAAGTACAACAGTCTCAGTTTAGGCATCTTGGCTTCTAGGGAGAATTCAGACTTGATTTGCTCTTGCATCTGTTGAAAACTGTTAACACTTGAGAATTTCAACTCTGATAGCTTAATTTTTTTAAAAAAGGAGAATGTCTGGGTTCTCATCCTGGACTCGCTAGGGCCATTTCCGCACTACACTGTTATAGTGCTATTATTCCACTTTCAACATCCTATGGAATCCTCCGGTTTGCAGTAAAGGCCCCTCCCAAAACTGCAAACCCCAGGATTCCATAGGATGTTGAAATGGAATAATAGCACTGTAACAGTGTAGTGCAGAAATGGCCTAGGTAATTCTGAATAAGTCAGTCTTTCTTCTTCAATGTTGCCTACACATATCTCAAGAGAGCTTTTCCTGCTGCAAACAAACTCTGAAGGCTCCTCTACTAACAGTCAGAGGAGGCTAGAGATGACAGAAAACACTTATTCAAGGGAGGAGGAGTTGCTTATCATTCCTTATCTTTGCAGCTAATTTTTCCTGCTACTCCCTCCACTTTGCAACTCCTAGAGAAAAATTAGTCCCTAAGAAGGGGAGATAAACATGAGAGACAGAGAAAGAAAAGCCAGCAGCTCATCCTTCACAGTTTGTCAGATTTTTTTTAAAATTGCCTCCAGCTTTTTCTGCCTTTAGCAGAAGGAAATTTTCAGATTTCCCCAGAGAATGGCAGAGCTGCTGCTGCAGGACTAGTGTAACCTGTTATGACCCACTTGGTTCCCCACATAGTTAACAGAAGTAGTTGTGGATTGTTGTGAATGTGAATTAAGCATAGGTTCGTCACAGGGTAGTGACCTAAAGTATCCTAAAGGCACCAGATCTCATCAGATCTTGAAAGCTAAGCAGGGTCAGCTTAGGTGGGAGGCTGCTAATGAATGCCAGGTGCTACAGGCTATATTTCAAAGAAAGGAACTGGCAAAACCACTTCTTAAATATGCCTTGATTAAGAATACCCTATGAAATATTTGAAGAGATGTCATATGAAAGATGGAGCAAGCTTGTTTTCTGCTGCTCCAGAGACTAGGACATGGAGCAATGGCTTCCAACTTCAGGAAAAGAGATTCTGTCTAAATATTAAGAAGAACTTCCTGACAGTAAGAGCAATTTGCCACTGGAATACGCTGCCTCAGAGTGTGGTGGTGTCTCCTTCTTTGGAGGTTTTAAAACAGAGGCTAGATGGCCATCTGCCAGGAATGCTTTGATTGTATAATCCTGCGTGGCAGGGGATTGGACTTGATGGCTGTTGTGGTCTCCTCCAGGTCTATGGGTCTGAAATTCATGGGGTTGCCATAAGTTGACAGGTAACTTGAAGGCACGTACACACATGTAGACGTGATAGGATGGAGAACCTTTAATCCTGCAGTGGTTTGGGAGACCAGCTCCCAGAAGCCTAACCAGTTTGGCTGGTGGTTAAAGATAGTAGAAATTATCATCCAGAACATCTGCAAAGGCAAAGGTGCCGTACTCCTGGGTTATATTACTCTTTCCCAAGCCAGAACCAGTTTGGATAACCACAAGTAATAAAATGTTTTTATAACAACTGGGCTTTTGGAGTGGAAATGGGAGTGGTTGATCCTGAAACTCATTTTTGATTGTATGCATTGTTTTAATGCTGAGGCTTGTTTGCTGCTTAAAAAAACATATCCCTACTCTAAAAGATACCTTTTTGGTCTCTTTTTTAATGTGGATTCATACCTTGAAATGAGAATCCTCATGTTCTAATTTCAAAAGTTGATTGGAAGTGTTGAAATTGACACATTGTCTTCTATGTTGCCAGTGTGTCAAGCTCTCTTCTAGAATTCTTCCACCAGCCATCTATTTTCTGTAAGAACCCAGCAAGCTTTGCTTTTCCACAGAGATAACTCCCCCTTCAGAGAGAGCATAGGCAGTCCCCAATCCAAGCTTCCCTACTTGCCTGAATATACCTTCCCTTGTTCTTTTGCTAAGCCAGTTGAAAGCTGTTTGCTGCCATCCTGTGTATACTCACTCAGGAGTCGATTTCACAGATAATAACGGACCTTTCTTCTGAGTAAACATGCATAGCATTGCACTGTGAGGTAGAATTCCCAGTGCCTCCTCTGTTTTTTTGTTTTTTTTAAAGCATACCCTCTGATGCCTACTTCACCATAGAGCTGTCCCTGTTTTGATTTGCACCTTGTCACTGCGACGGCAGTACCTCTTGCCCTTCTGCAGCCTTACACCCCCTTCTTCTGTCTCCCCCACCCCAACCCCAGATCATTCGTGCTTCGACACCCTTTTCCACTATGAGGACATGCAGGAGATCATAAAGAACTTCGTGGTGATACATGTGGACGCGCCCGGCATGGAGGAGGGTGCCCCGGCCTTCCCTGTGGGGTGAGCCTTGCAGCCTCTGCTCCTGCCCCACCCGCACTGTTGGGTGTTGTGGGGATAAATCCTGGCTTGCTAATTCAGCCTTTGCTCCCTCTTTCCTTTCTAGGTATCAGTATCCTTCTCTGGACCAGCTGGCTGACATGATCCCTTGCATCTTGCAATATGTCAAGTAAGTCAGGAGGGGATATTTTGGGGCAGGAGGGGAGGTGTAAATGAATATCTATTGGGATGTGAAGTAGCTTTCTGCAAAGGCCTCCCAGCCATTTCCCATAGGAGGCTGAAGGGTAACATCTGAAAGGATATAGTTATGACTTGAGCAGTCACCACTGCTCAATGGCTGTTCTATAATTTCCTAGGATATAGTGTGCCTAAACAAGCAAAGTACTCCAGTCTTAATTCTATATAGTATTAAGTACTAGTGAAGGCTGCAGGCTAACACACAGTTCTTTTGAACTGCATTGCATTTGTTAGTTTTGACTGCACAGGTTTCCAGTCATGGCCTGCAGAAAGGGAAGGAATTGATACAAACTTACTCCTGCACAAATCTTCCCTTTTTCATAACTGACAATAAGAAACCCCTGTGCTTGCTGTTCTTGGGTAATACAGACATCAGAGCCAAAATGTAAACAAACAGCTCAAAGAGAATGTTGAAACTCAATGGATTCTCTTCTGACTTACTCCTTGGATTTCTCCTTTGTTTCCTAGAAGAGGTTCAGCACCTTTGAGAGTTAGAAAGGTCTCAGGAACAGATTTTCCCATCTCAGAGATGCGTGGGTATGATAGGATACACGTGTTGAGCATCCATTAATGGCACCGAGCTTCTTTCAGAAAGAGTGTTTAAATTCTAAACCAGGATGGGCACCTCCAGATGTTGTCCCTCCAACTCTCAGCATTCCTCAGCATAAGCTAGGCTGAATTGGACTGGTAGGAGTTTAACATCTGGAGGGCCGCATGACTCTGAGCCCTGCTCTGAACCCATTCTACACTTTCTTATTTCACATACACTACCCCAGAAATGGAACAGAACCCAGGAGTTCTGGCTCTCGATATTCTTTGCTCTAAGCCATGAAATCCATCCCATTCCAAGACCAATTGCCAAGTCCCAGGGATTTCCTGCAGGTGAAGAAAAGAAGAGAATCTGTCTTTCTAGGCATTTCTTGTTTTCTAGGAAGAACAGGCCTCCGCAGCTGATCTCTGCCCACCCTGAGGCTATGGGTGAAAACTCTGTCTCTTCTTCTAGCCTGCTAGAGACCTTCCCTATTCAGCCTCACCCCTAGGGTACTCATTAGTATGATCGCAGTTCTAGACAGATAGTCACAATTGCTACAAAAAATGTTAGAGAGAGACAAGCTTGTAGTACTTCCAAGACTGCTTTGTTGCAGTCTGGGTTCAGAAAGATGGTCTCTTTCATCAGATGTATGAAGTGTGAACCTCAGCTGGTGGAACCATGTGTATCTATATTGAGAGAGATAAATATAGAAATCCTCACAGAGAGGGGGCGGAAGATAAAAGAACAGAACGTAAACAGCGGAGCCAAAAGGCCACAAAATCAAAAGGCACAATCTGTGACATTTCCAAACATAAACACAACACAGAAAGGCACAAGATAAGCAAAGACAAGTAACTCCTGTAACATACTTGTCTTTCCAAGCTCCATAAAAGAAACCCAGGAGGCCAGGCAGCTCTTGCACTCTTGGGTATTTTGTAACTTGCCTCTCTCTTTCTCCTCCCCATAGCTTCACCAGCATCATTGGAATTGGAGTCGGAGCCGGAGCTTACATCCTGGCACGCTACAGCGTAAGTGGGCTGAGATCCAGCACTGGTCATGTGAGGAGACATTAGATACATAATCAGCATGCCGAACAGATGTGGTCAGATTGCCTCACAGTGACTTGGACATCTCAGAAGTAACAAAAGAATCAGACCACCAAGTGGCTATGTTCTGTGTTCATCATCCTAACAGAGATGAAGTAGCCCTGTGAGAGTGACATTTGGGTTATTTTGTTGAGCTGGTGTGTGATGGAAGAAGGGATCCTGTGTTGCTTCCACTGGAGAGCATGTGTCATGGATTGTAATTGTTGAGAGAAGAGAATGAGAGAGATTCCTAGTTGAATTCACAACTGAGACATGAGCTCACTAGTGGAATTAGGTAAATTCCTATGCTTTCACCAAGAATGGGCAACTGTTGCCTTTCACTTTCTGTTGGATTACAACTCCAGTCCAGCAGTCTTTGGAAGGAGGTCCTCTCCTTGTCCTCCCACCAGCCAGCAAAGACCTTTCTTTTCAAAACTTAAGTCTATTCCGCACTACAGTGTTAGAGTGCTGCTATTCTACTTTCAACACCCTGTGGAATTCTGGGGTTTGTAGTTTATTGAGGCCAAAGAGCTCTTTGGCTGAGAATTCGAAGTGCCCTTCCCTAAACTACAAACCCCAGAATTCCATAGGAGGTTGATAGTGGAATAGCAGCACTTTAACACTGTAGTGCGGAACTGATGTTAGTTTTGGCAACTGACTGGCTTCTGAGGGAGTTTTTTTATTATGAAGATGCTGAATTCCCTCTTCTTCAGTTGTCGTTTTAATATAGTATTTAAGTATTTAATGTATTTTTCGTTGTTTGTTTGTTGTGTGCTTTCAAGTCATTTCTAGCTTATGCTGCATGCAAGGTGAACCTATAACAGATTGTCAAGATTTACTCAGAGGGACCTTCCTCTGATGCTGAAAGAATATGACTTGACCGGGGTCACCCGGTGGGTCCTCATGGCTGCATGGTGATTTGAATCCTGGTCTCCTGATGTCCTAGTCCAACACTCAAACTACTATACTATGCTGGCTGACGTGTGTTTTTTTAAATCATTTTTAGTTGTAACTGTTTGTAATCATGTGATTAGCTACTTTGGGTCCCAGTGTTGGAAGAGAAGTGAGGTATAAATCAACATAAGAGTAAATAAACTCCCATTAGCCTTCATCAACATAGCCAATTTTGAGAGATGTTGGGAGATGCAATATCTGGAGTGGCACAGTTGCCCATCCTTGCTCTGGTCTTAGTAGGCATATTTTATCCTGACCTTCATGACACGATTAGCTTATGACATTCATGTCTCACCTTTCCTCTGAGGAAGTCAAGGCAGTGTCCTAGGTTCATCTCTCCCACTTTATCTCCACTCCCATTTCTCTTCCTAGAATCCTAATATATTGGTTAGGCTGAAATATAGTAAATGTCTTGAGGTCACCCAGCAAGCTCCAGGCCTACAGTGGAGGGTTTTATCCCAGATCTCCTGAAGCCACCTGTGACAGTCCAACCATATGTGGCTGCTAAGGACTGCTGTGATAATGTTATGAAGCAGAGTGAGCATTTTGGGAAGGCACTGTAGGAGAGCTAATGGGGCATTGTGTCAAAGACAGACTGAGTAGTGCTCTGGTCAAAATCACCCTTCAGCCAAAAGGAAGAAAGAAGAAGAAATCATTAACATAAGAAGGGCACTGTTGAGTCAAACCAAGGGTACATTGAGTGCTGTGTCCTATTTCCACCATTGTCTAGCCAGCTGCCTGTGCAAAGCCAATAAGGCAACAGATCTCCTCTGTTGTGTGCCCCCCACCATCTAGTGTTCAGAGGTATATCTCTGTCTCACTGCCATAGCCAATAGCACTAGGTGACCTACCTTCCTCCCTGCATTTTTCTAAACCTTTAAAAATAACAAAAAATGTATTGTTTTGTTTTATTTCATTTGACTGATCTCCTGCTCTTTGATTGAAAGTACTCAGAGCAGTGTATACCGTAGTGATAAAACCTGACAATACAGTCAGAACTTGGAAAAGTTACTTTTGGGCTTAAAACTTCTGTAATCTCAAAAAGTCTCAAAAGTAACTTTTCCAAACTCTGGATAGCATCACTTGTACAGTAGGCCCTCCAAATCTGCAAATTCTGTATCCATTGATTCAACCAACCATGGCTTGAAAATATTCCAAAAATAATCCAAAAAACAAACTTTGATTTTGCCGTTTTACATAATTTTTTACTACACCATTGTACATAATGGGACTTGAGCATCCACAAATTTTGGTATTCATGCTGGGTCCTGGAACCCAACTCTAGCAGATACCGAGGTCCCACTGTGAACTGGTAGCTGTCACCAGATCCTTTTGTGATGAACTCCATAGGTTAACTGTTCACTGCATGAAACAAAATACAACTTCCTTTTATCCATCCCAGACATACAGTTGATCCGTTGCACTGAGTTACCCAACTGAGAGAGGGAAAATGTGTTTATTTAGTATAATTCTGTGCCCCCTTTTGAATTTTTTATTTGAATTCAATTTTTTATTGAATTTTTTTATTGTTGGTAAAATGATAGCAGCAACAATAACCAGTATTATTATTTTTACCCACAGCTGTCTCATGCAAACACGGTGGAGGGTTTGGTTCTTATCAACATTGACCCCAATGCCAAGGGCTGGATGGACTGGGCTGCTCACAAGGTGAGGTTGCGGGGAAGGAGAAGAGCTCACACGGGGATTTGAATTCTAGTCTCCAGAAGCTATTAATAAATTTTTGAATATTTAAATACATATTTGAATATTTAAATCTATGTTTAAATCTTGAGTTAAGTCTTGGGGGTCCCTGGCAACAAATTATATTTACAGGGGGTCTCTGGTGAAGAAAAGGTTAAGAACCATTGATTTATACTTTCTGGCAGTAGTTTTTTTGGGATTTTAGACAGGGATATTTTTCAGCCCCATCCAGAGGAGTTAGGAGTTGAACCTGGTACCTCTTGCACGCAAAGCATGTACTCTGCCACTGAGCTATGGCACTTAGTCTAGCCCTGACCCAAGATTAGGCTCATTTCCGCATTCCTTCCTAGAAGCCCAGAACTGTTATTCCTTCAGACTTCTACCCGAGGCCACCTGCCCCTCCAGGACTTTTACTTATTCAGTGCAGTTCTCTCGTGCTTTCCAGCTAAAAAGTCTCTCAGAGCCTCTTACATATGATCAATCAAACGAAGTCCCTCTCTGCAGAATTGCAGTTTAAAGAAAAAATACAAAAAGAAGAAGGGATGCTAAGGGGGAAGCAAACTCAGGCACTAGTTTTAAAATCAAAGTAGCAGTTCTTATAGAGACCAGCTGGAAATGGTGCTGGCAGTGGAGGGGCCCAGTGGAGTTGGCCTCTCAGGCAGGCTGAGTGAATGGCCCACTTCCTCTCCGCTGCCCTTCCGTCATTTTTTCAAGCACCTGCCTCAAGCTCTCTGCAGCCTTCTCACTCCTCTGTAGACCATTGTGTGCTGCCGCCAGCTGCCTCGCTCTGACCTCCTGCCCCATCAGCTGCTGGTATACCCGGCTGACAAAGTCTCCCCAGTTCCCAAAGGGCATTTTCCTCAGCCTCTGCCGGAAATGCTGTGGCAGTTCCTCCAAGAGCAGTGCTTCTAGCGGCGCTGTCTTTTTTGTTTCTTTCTCTCTCTCTCTCTCTCTCAAAAGACATCAGTGATCTTGTTCTTCAGGCTGTGGAGCACCCGCCTGCCTGTCTTGTCGCGCTCTTGCTAAAAATGGCTCTCCCTTGATGACCGTGAGGTGACAGTTTTGCCACATTGGCCAAAAGAGAAAAATGAGCCATTGCTCACATGCATGCATGACTTCCTTGTTAGAATTTAATGTAAATTAAAAATGTATTCGTTGTTTTTCACTTTAGACTTAACCACAGATTAGGATGGAAAAGATTAATATGCATTTTATCAAATGTTACAGAGAATGTGTCTATTCCAGTCCTCCCCCAGTCCCAGTCTGGGTATTATGCATTCATTTAAATATATAAAAAATCTAAATTAGCATGTTTCTCAACATTTAAAAAGAGTGTGTATGGCTTTGCATCAACTCTAAACTTTTAAAAGAGCAGGAACCTCAGTCTGCACTCCCATCCCACCCCCAAAGCAAACTGTTTAGAACTTAGGCAGATTATTAGTCAGGTTTGTAGCTACTGGGATTCCTTTTTCTGAATTTTTGGCTGAGGGACTTTATGACACAGTGAAGGCAAACTAATATATTTAAAAGCCCAAGTATAGGAGCCAAAGCTTGTCTAATAGCAATCCTCACTTGGAAGATAACCCTCCCAGTTTCTTGATCTTGAGGAGTAGAATTGGGGGCAATGCAAAAAAAAAATACTCTACACATGCTCAGTGGAACTCTCTTTATAATGTTTTGTATGTTCGAAAGCCAAGCCCTGGACTTGAACACGGTCTAAGCTCTGTATGGGATGTTGAGAACCACAGTCTCAAAGGTCTTTATTTCGCTGCTGGGGACAAAGCTAATCCCATTTCTTCTCATACAGACCTCTATCTGACTCATTCAAAACAGTGCCCATTTTGCATCCCCTCTCATCTCATTCTGCTTTTCTCCTTAGCTGACTGGCCTCACATCCTCCAGCTCTGAGATGATTCTGCAACATCTCTTCAGCCAGGTGAGTTTATTGAATGGGAGGATAATGATGTCTGTGTAAAACAGGGTGGCAAGGATAGACAGGAGGAGTGAGGTACCTCTCATACTGAGCTTAACCTAATAGGTTGTTGCCTATAAATTCTCCTAGCTTGATATACATATATTGATGTGTTTGTTTTAATAATAAGAGTAATTACATAATATCATAAGTGTGCATGGCACTTGACAACAGAACAAGGAAGAACCCCCACCCTTTTCCTTAGCAGCCTTAGACTAGGGTGGGCAGTTTTGGGAGAGCTGGCAGCTGCCAATTTTTTTTCCTCCAAAACCCACCATGATTCACATTGGGACCAAAAACTGCACAAAACAATTACCCAACCTGAAATTAAGCAGATGTACGCTTCCAGTTTTTATTGCTGGATTCTGGAAGATAATTTCGACTTGTGTGGTCCTTCTTGCTCCCCATTTCCATGACTCCAAACATAAACAGGAGGAGCAACAAAACCAAATTTTGTTGAATGTTTGAATATACCTGTTGCTGGAGCAAGCCCCAAATCTTAGAAAAAGCTGGGGATGGAAGGGACACGTGGCCCATAGATCACACTTTGTCCGTGGGTCAAATGTCTACTTCTTCTGTTCACTTTTTAAAATAATATTTTATTTAATTTAAATTGATTGATTGGTTATAATTATTGAAGGAGTAGAAAATCAAACAAAAGCGGGGAAAACAGAACCACTTAAGTAGATTCTTGCCCAAGGAGTTTGCAGTCTAAATTTCCAGCATTGGAGAAACAACCAAGAGAAGGAAAGAATACCTAGAAGGGCAAGAAGGAAAGGTCATGCACAAAAAACTCACTTGTCTTTAAACTTAATTTTCTGTGGGGTGGTCACTTCCCACTGTCACCTACCCCTTGCTGTATATCATAACAACCAGGTACATCAGAACACTGAAATGTGAATTTTTAAAACTAATAGTTCCTGTTTCACAGAACACTTTTTTAAAAAAGGTACCTCTTTTCACTACTCTTTCATATAATGAAAAAATCTTAGAAATGATAAGAGAAACCCATGTCAAATTTCTTTTAAATGTAACTATAAAATACTTGTCACACATGTACCCCACTTGTTACATTACTTTTGAAAAGTGGTTTTGTTTATGCCATCGTTGCCAAAGAAAATAACTCACTACAATTAACTGTGTTACTTGTAACTTTTTACTTTCAGACTCTGCTTAAATATGTGTTATTTAGCCTAGGGAGCCTAAAAACCCTAAAGGCACTAAATCCTGTCTGATCTTGGAAGCTAAGCAGGGTCAGCCCTGGTTAGTATTGGATGGGAAATTGCCAATGAAAACCAGGTGCTATAGGCTCTATTTCAGAGGGAACTGGCAAAACCACCTCTGAGGATTCCTTGCCTAAGAAAAGCTTATGAAATTATGGGGTTGCCACAAGTCAACAGGTGACTTGAAGACACATGCAAACAATTCAGCCTCAGGAAAACGATGGAAAAATTGGAGGAATGTTTTTTTCTGAAAGGTTCTTCCAAATGTCCTGATGTATTAGCTGCTGCACTGGGTTTATACAACCTTCACAGGAAAACCTAGACTGTAGTGGTTAAGTGGGGCTGGTATCATGAGTGAGCCAAACACATTAACATTCAGGGATGTTCAGAATCATGATTTTTAAAAAACCTTGAAAGAGGAACAGGCCTGTTGCAGTGTCAGTTTTAGTTATTTCAGCAGTCATGAGCTAAACTCGAGGGCCTGAGCACAGCCTGTTTTACAAATTTGTTGCAAAATGAATGAAGATAGTTTTCCTTTCTCTAAACAATGAGAAATTTGATTGGAGGAATTTGATTTGACTGGACATTTGATGTCCAATTAGGCATCTCAAAAAATTCAGTTTGGATCTGCCAAGATAGGTGGTTTTTGTATATAGAAAGGAGAGATGCTGTTTAGCATTCTTGGAATTTGTGTGAAAACTTAATTTCAGCTTGAGGGAGGTTAATAGAGTTGTCCAGTGATGGGAGAGGTGGAAAGAACCCTTGATCTTTTCTTGTGCCTTGTGCTCAGCTGAATTTGCAGAAGTCAACAGGCAGAGGTTTACATAGCGTAGAGATAAGCATTGTTCCTGGGGGGAAAACCCCTGCATTTTAGGATGGTGTTAAGGCACAACTAATGAGCTTGGATGAAAAATTGGCATCACTAAGCAATACATGAAGTATAACAGGACCAAAGATGTGGTTCATACACTTCAGCCATGCCCTTTCTCTGCTCATCCATAGGAGGAACTGTCAAAAAATACTGAACTGGTGCAGCAACAGCGGGATATTTTGAGCCACGCAACCAATTTGCCCAATATCCAACTCTACTGGAGCAGTTACAACAGGTTAGTGCTTGCAACATATGGTTTGAGAACACACCCTCAACCTAAGATCACAGTGAGGGTGCATCATGGTTGAGCCACTGGCACGCATGGAAATGGAACCAGAACCAGGAAGCAAAAAGCAGGAAAGACCCAGCTGAAACAGCAACATTTATACAATTCTTCCTTCCTAAGGTGATCCAGTGGCCAGCCTGGGTGGATGGGGTTAGTTCAGTGCCTAAGAACTCTGCTGCTTGGGATGTTTCTCTAAACAATTGCACTAGTGGTTCATCACATGGGGCAGCGTTGTGCCAGGCTGGTGGGTTAGGACTTAGCAGCATTGTGGGGACATAAATATTAAGAAGATTGTCTGTCTGTCTGTCTGTCTGCCTGCCTGTCTGCCTGCCTGTCTGCCTGTCTGTCTATCAACCTACCTACCTTGAGTGCTATTTCCTTCCAACATGGGCATTTCTTGACCTTGCAATAGTTGAGGCTTTATATTCTGAATTACTTCTAAAATGAGAGAACTAGTTGGCCTGCAAAGAGCATAGCCTCTCTATTTCTGCATAGCACCCTTTTCTGATAAGTCTTGTGACTGAAATGAAGTATGCCTACAGCACACATGCAGGGTTGCAACAGGCAGTCTCCTTCCAGGGTAGGCAGTTCTGTTGCATCTTTGCATTGGGAACAGTTTGCCTCCCCAATTGGGCTCCATGCAGAGATGCAGCAGAGTTATGTTTCTCAAGCTGAAATGATTGAAAGAGGAAATGGGGTGGGGATCATGCAGAGATCCAGCAGGCAGCTTCCCAAGTGAGTGGGTGCCGGAAAGGGCAGTAGTGTTATAAAGCGCTATTATGAAGCACCTGCTTTGCATGCTGAAAGTTCCAAGAGTCTGATTCAATAAGAATATTGCATCTTGAGTTACAGAGGGTGAGTGAGTCTGTCAAAGTCCTACCCAGCATGGTTTATAGGTTGCTCTGATTATCTTACCTCTGTGACTCCAGGCAATGTGGGCATGTGTTTGTTTGTTTTTTACTACAATGTGTCAGAAGTCTATTTAAGTTGAGAACATTGTGAAATAACACGTCAATCTCTTGGAGACGGTATGGATGATTGAGGATTTTCCTTTAGAGAGTTCAGGGTATAGGGTTGCCAGATTGAAAACTGGAGAGGGCTCCTGTACCTTTAATAGTTGTGTAGAAGAGAGATTTTCAGCAGGTGCTGTTTGTCACACAACTGAGTAACAAGCAGCACCTGCTGAATTTTTCTCTTTTATACATTCATTAAAAGTACAGGATCCCCTCTCCAGTTTTCACTCTGGCAACTCTGCTGGAGCAGGTTTTTGAAGCAGAACCTTGAATTGGGACTGATTAGATGTTTGGGATTCACAGGAGACTTGGCTGAAAGCCTACATGTGTGTATAGCTCCACACACACAGTTTTATGTCCTCCTGACATGTGTCAAGCTCCCTCAAGGAGCTTTTTGCTTACTGGGGAGAGATGGAGGGGTGACTCAGACCACTGAAAAGCCCCTGGTCTCAGTTCAGTGGAGGAGAAATGACAGCGCACTCTCAAATGGAGTGTACCCACCTTTTTCTTTCCTCAAGAGTTTATCGCAGCTGGAGATTCATGGTCTGGATCACCTCCCTCCTTCCCTCTGGTTTGAAGATGCAGCAGCACCCGCCCCTCCCAGGTCTTGACAGCTGCGGGACGTGGGAGGTTTTTGGACAGAGTGCAAGGGCAAGAGAATAGCCCTCTGCATCCTGTCCAAAAAGGATGCTGGCCATGAATTAATTCCTGATGCCTTGCTCAGAAGTAAAGAATGCGTGACCCTTCTGATGTTACTGAACCACAGCACTCATGGTTTCTTACCACTGGTTATGCTGGATATGTATAAGAGGAAGTTGCAATCCAGCAATATCAGGAGGACCACATGTTATTCAGCCTGCTCTAGCATTTTTTTCCCCTGGCACACCGGTTAAGGAATTGTCATTCCAAAGAGGTTGCAGATTTTGTTTTAGTAAACCATAAATGTAGTCTCCATGTATCCTTCAGTATCTTAAAGACTGCTTCCTCGAGATTTAGGAAATGTCTAGATAATATTTAAATATGTATCAATGAATGACCGATTATTCAGCTTAAAAGGCACCGTTTGGATCATTTGTATATTTTGATTTTATGTCACCCACATTGAACATTTTTGTAAAAAGGCAAGATGCTAGTGCTGGTAATTCTGAGTAGCTTTATCACCATACCATCCCTATTAAGTGCCTAAATACATGCATCGCTGGCCCAGAGGAAGCTTGACAGCTGTGTAACAGGGAGAGATGCTGGATGGCATACAAAGGTCTAGAGCAGTGGTTCTCAAGCTGTGGGTTGGGACTCTAAGGGGAGGTGTGATAGTTGCTCAAGGGGACGGAAGCGCAAGAAAGGTCAGTCTTCAAGTACAACAGATGTGAAAAAGAAGGACAAACCTCTGTGTTTGTGTGTGTGTGTATGTGTGTTCGCATGCATGCGCACCATTTAGGATTCACAGGTCTCTGCCAAGCAGTAAAGCAAAATGTCTTCTCCCATTATGCCTTCCTCCAACCTTGAGCATAGAAAAAATTGGCTTCCTCTTTTTTATGCTTTCCCCACTGCCTTCTCCAAATGGTCTGTCATTGGCGCAGCAGGTGTGTGCCCCTTAGCGACCACAAGGCAGTTTCTCAGATGGAGGAGGAGGGAAGTAAAGAGAGGAAGCAAAGGACACAAGATCTCAGTGTTGGACAGAGGGCATGTGTGAGAGAAGGGGAAAGAGAGGTGTAGGATAAGACAAGGGGGGGCACGATGTTGAACGGGGTGTACCACACTTGTAGATCTAAAGGGGGTTGCAGGGATAAAAAGTTTGAGAGCCACTGGTCTAGAGGATAACCCCTTGCACCCTTCCCCTCCCCACAAAAAGACATATGAGAGTTGGACATGGAACTGCACAGAGCTAATGTCAGATCTCAGCAATAAGGAACATCCCTAATGTTTAGCAGGTTGCAAAATTAAGCTCTGAGTGATAACTGGATAGGGTTTGAGTGAGGGAGGAGACTGAAATACCAGGTGCACACAGCCCTGGTAAAATTGTCAATGCCTGACTGAAGGGTGATTCTATGCCTTGGCTTGTGGAAAGGAGAAATTTGGCAAAGCGTACCTGCCAGGTACAGGAACACTTAGGACTCCAGGCATTGGCAAGCCTATCTAGGTTAAACAGTGAGAGAGACAACAGCATAAAAAAGTGTAGCTATGGTTTTGTTATGAGGGAAACTATATGAATGCAGGGAGCTGGCTGCTTAAAGAAAGCTGAGCTTAAGAGATCAAAAGAAAGATGCTTACCAATCTCCTCTTTAATTCTTACAGCCGCAGAGACCTGGCCTTGGAGCGAGGAGGAGACCACACCTTCAAGTGAGTACCCCATCAGCCAGCCATCTAGCCTTCCTGTTGAGTTCACACATTTGCCTTATTCGTCTGGAGTTTGCCACCTTTATCTCTGGCAGAGCTCACGTACCTTTATTCCAGTGAGAGTCGGATACACAACAGGGAAGCTTTCCACATCCCTGTGGCTGGGCAAAGCTGCTGCTGTGGATCCTCTGCCTCTTGTTCGTTGGGTTAAAGGCACAGCAATCCTGCCAGATAAATAGATGGTGACACTCTCTAGATGAATTTCCAAGTTTCTACTGCAAACTGTGTGGTTTCCAGTGTGATTCCAAAAAAGGGGTTAAAAGAGCAGAAAAACGGTTTCTCTATCTTGAAAATGGAGGCAATGTCTTCCTGTTGTTGTGTGCCTGCAAGTGGTTTCCAACTTACAGCAACCCTAAGGCTGACTTATTATGAGGTTTTCTGGAGCTGAGAGTATGTGACGCGGCCAGGGTTTCCATCAGTTTCTATGGCTGAGAAGGGAATCGAACCCTGGTCTCCAGGATTGTAATCCAAAACTTAAACTATTATACCACACTAGCTCTCAGAGGTAATGTAACACATGTTAATTACTGGAGGTACTACTTACTTATTCTTACAGCCTAGCATTAAGAAAGATGTGCATAAAGAAAGTTGCCAGAAGACCAGGAAAAAAATGGTCTGGCTTGTTCTTCCGCTTTTAATAGCAGCTTGGCAATGCTTTAGGTGAAGCTTCTCATGATAATAAGATAATACCACCTAATAATGTCTGCAGAGTAAGTTCTTTAAAAGGCACAGAAACAGTAACTATGTAAAAAGTATGCAACTCTTTATATAAATATTCTGTATTTCCACATTAACAGCTAGGCAGGTAGATATAAAAATAAGTAATTCAGGATGCCTATGAGGAAGAGCTGAGGAATGGGCTTTTAAAAATACACCGATGTCGCCCATCTTTTTTTCTCCTTTGCTTCTTGTTCTAATTAATCGTACTTTGGATTAATTACTCAGAAGCCCAGTCTATTTTTCAAACTGATTTTTAACACTCTGAAACCTCAGAGACATGTTTGCTTGATTAACTAGTCCAAAATTAAAGATGTGACCTTGTGAATAACTCAATGAGGTGGCAAAAGGGAGGTAGAAGTAACACTCTGAGCTGGGAGATATTGGAAGAGGGAGACTAAAAAATAGAGATTTCTCAAGTTTATGTCTGAACATAAGCAACCTTCTGTTGCTGTCACTGAGCTTTTGTTGTTGTTTTCACTGATCCCTGCTTACGGGGCTAGTGTCAAGGATCAACATCCTTGGGCAGCTGTCAGGGCCTCACCACTTCTAATCCTCCACTCGCCCTCATTGCTGTCATGTATTTCCCTGCTAGCTTTCTGGGTGATCAAGGAGGAACAGGGAGGAGGAGTAGCTTCTGCTGCAGGCATTGGGTGTGGCTAAAGGGGGAATGAATAATAAAATCACGGAATCTTAGAGTTGGAAGAGGCCAGAAAGGCCATCTGGTCCTGCCATGCAGGAACGGGCAACTACATCACTCCTCAAAGATGCCGATCCAACTTCTGTTTAAAAGCCTCCAAAGGCAGAAAGTCCATCATCCTCCCACCCACCCCCATCTATTCTACTGTCAAGAAGTTCTTACAATAAGGAAGTTTTTCCTGATGTTTAGGTAGAATCTCTTTTCTTGTAATATGAGTCTATTGGTTCACATTCTGGTTTCTGGATAAGTGGAAAAACAGCCTATTTAAAATCAGCTTATTTAAAGATGACTGTATCATGTTGTCTCTCAGGCTATTTCCACTGTTATAGTGCTATCATTCCACTTTCAACAGCCCATGGAATCCTGGGAGTTTGCTGTTTAAGGGAGGGGCGTTTAGAATTCTCATCCAGAGAGCTCTTTGGCCTCAGTAAACTACAAGCCCCAGAATTCCACAGGATATTGAAAGTGGAATAATAGCACTATAACAGTGTAGTGTGGAAATGGCCGCAGTCTTCTCTTTTCTAAGCTAAACATGCTCAGGTCCCAAAATCATTCCTCATAAGGCCAGCTAGCCCTGATTATACCCTTGGTTCCTCTCTCATGATCTCCATGGATTTCTTAGTCATGTACACTCGCTTCTTTCAGGAACCATTAGCAAACTGTTTTTAGACTGGTACACATGTATGCATGAAAACCCCATGATAGATTCACTTTAGACGCACCCTAAGTCTGAAACAACTTGAAGGCACACAGCAACAACATGTATATTTTAAAAGGCCACAAGTTACACAAAATCATCTGCACACCCTTTCTCCTGTTCACACCAGCAACACTGCTGGAATCTGGGGGAAAGGGGATAGGAAGGTTTCATCTCTGTAGGACTTGGATGTAAGCCTGGTTCTCCTGCCAAGTTTAGGACGGACTGGCCAGCTCATGCTATAAAGTTACTCTAGGCAAAAGATTAATTTTGCTTCTTCCATCCTTGGTGTCTTATATGTAGGCCACTGCAGTCCTTCCTCCAGGGCCTTTCCAGTTGCCGTTAGCTAATCAGTAAGTGGACAGAGGGACAAGAAGGTTCTGATACTGGGGAAGTGTTGACTGTGATTCTCCCTTGACCCTGTTTCTGCAACATGTGTTCCTCCCCTATGGATTTTTCACAGCAAAACTCTGCCTCTTCACTCTCAACACCCCAGGCAACTTGCCTATTGAGCTGGGTTGAGCTGACCCTGCAGGAGAAGGGTATTGAAAGTACGAGGGGGTTGCTAAGCAACCTCAGGAAGTGCTTCCAGCAAAATGGCTGGGCTTCAGCCGATGCAGGAGGCAGGAGTGGGGTAGCTGCCAGGTCTCTCTTTCAGGCAAGCATTCCGGGCCGAGGAGTCTTAGCTTTTTCAGACCCTTTTCTGCAGGGAGAATTCTAGAAAACCACCTTGCCCGCTTCTCCATCACCCAGAGAAGCCTGAACAAACAAGTACCGGGCTTAGGTTTGGCACATCTTCAATGGCTCCACGAGGTGAGAGGTGGGAGAATTGATGTGAATTATAACGGCTCACTCACAGATAGGCAGAGAAAGTCAGAAGGAGTAGAAACAACTACACAACAGCAGAGGAGGAGCCTCTAGCTGTCTTTCTCCCCCTGGTGTTTATCTTTTCTTAGATTTAAAGGCTAAAGTTTCCTGTTTCTCCTGTTCTACCCAGCTTCTTGGGAAAATGAGGGGAAACCTGAAAAACTAATACAGTTGCGATATTGTAAGCAATCATGGACTGTAGACTGAGTGTTAAAGGAAGGTAAACAAACGGGAGGCAGTTCCTCCTCCGCTTTCACTGCAGTGTTTTTTCTCTACCTGTGCAAAGAAGAGTTCTTCTGCAGTGGGGTTCCTTTTATATAGACAGTAACTTGTACACAACCCAGCAACTTGTGTTTGCCAGAGTGAAGATTGGAGAGGGCTCCTGAAGAAAAAGGAATTTCAGTATCTGTCATTTGTCATACAGCCAGGTAAGAATTAGTACCTGCTGAGATTTCCTCTTCTACGTAACCATTAAAGGTACAGGATCCATCTCCAGTTTTCACTCTGGCAACCCATATGAGGATTTCTTGGGCTCTTCCACCCTATACAGTGCTAGCACTATATTCCACTTTTAACTGCTATAGCAGTTTGAGGTTCAGGGAGGGGTATGTATAACTCTCAGCCCGCAAACCTTAGTGCTTCGCCAAACTGCAAATCCCAAGATTCCATAAGGGTGCAGCCATAGCAATTAAAATTGATTCCTAATGTTCTAAATTGTGTAGTGTGAAAGTGCCCCAAGGTATCCTTTCTAATGGATCAATTATCAATTTTAAAAGTTTTCACACTACATATGTTTGCATTTTTAATTATCCTGGCAGCTTTTTCTCTGCTTACTACTCTTGTTTTGGCTTCAAGTCTACCTGAGAAAGAGTTCGAGAGAATAAAAATGTTTGATGGGCATTTTGGTTGATCCTGATCATGGCTTTCTGTGTTGGTGAACTGACACTGGTATCTTTTTATGTAGCATATAGTGTGGCTTCAGTATCCTAATTCTAAGGCTTGGAAAGTAAAGCTGAGTTGCAGATTTAAAACAGCTTTGTCCTTCTGTCTCATTTTTTAATCTTCTTCATGCTGGCAGGTGTCCTGTGATGCTGGTGGTGGGAGACCAAGCCCCTCATGAAGATGCAGTGGTGAGTGTTAGAATCATAGAGCTGGAAGAGACCACAAGGGCCATCCAGTCCAACCCTCTGCCATGCAGGATTACACAATCAAAGCATTCTCAACAGGTGGCCATCCAGCCTCTATTTAAAAACCTCTAGAGAAAGAGAGACCACCATACTCCCAAGCAGTGTATTCCACTGTTGAACTGCTCTTACTATCAGGAACTTCCTCCTAATGGTTAGATGAAATATCTTTCCCTGCAGTTTGAATCGTTGCTCCACATCCTAGTGCCTGGAGCAGCAGAAAAAAACTTGCTCCACCTTCCATATGACATCCCTTCAAATATGTAAACATAGCTATCATGTCACCTTCTAAACATACCCAGCTCCATAAGCTGCTCCTCATAGGGCATCGTTTCCATGCCTTCTGCCATTTTGGTTGCCTTCCTCTGGACGTGTTCCACCTTGTCAATATCCTCCTTGAATTGTGGTGCCCAGAACCGGACACAGTGTTGGTAACTATCACAAAATTGTGTGTGTGTGTGTGTGTATTTGTGTGTGTGTGTGTGTGTATATATACACACATACATACATAAACACACACACACACACAATTTGGTGTCATATAAGACTCACTTTTTTCCCTTAAAAAATGATGTTTGAAAATGGGGTGCATCTTATACACCAGTCCATCTTATACACTGGCAAATAGTATTTGCTGCTGTATAAATGGGGTGTGTCTTATATGCTGGCAAATACCAGTCCTCTACTTTCATGTTCAATTGGAGTTAAGGCACGCCCTCTCTCATTGCAGATCTGCTCTTTATCCTCACACAGACTGTCTGCTTCTCTCTCCTAACAGGTGGAGTGTAATTCCAAACTGGATCCCACCCAGACTTCTTTCCTCAAGGTATGCGGTGCCTCTCATGGTCCTGCTACATGCAGAGGATAAGCTGTCCATCTAGCTCTCCACTCCCTTCTGTTTGTTCCATCCACGAGCATGATTTTTTTCCTCTCTCTCTTCTTCCTCCCACACCTCTGGATGGAGTCTGACAGCCCCAGAACTTCACCTTTCTGATCCCTAAAGCTTGCCCAAGATACTCTATTTGCTATCAGCCTCTCCTTGTTAGTGCTTGGTTTGTATATTTTTTACATATTAGTGTGATAACTGTCTATGTGGTATTTTTTCTTGAGAAGGTGGAAGGTTGTGGATAGAGATTTTCTCTGTGCTGGAAAATTCATCTCCAAATTTTGTTGTCTCCTTGCCTCCATTATTTTCTGTCTTGTTCTCCACCTTCTTTTTTTAACCCTTTATCTCTCCTTTTTGGTTAAAAGAATCTGCTCCCTTGCAAACAGTCATTCCAGGCCCCCACATAGAGATAAGGCCAGGATCAGTCCTCAGTTCAACACAGAGAGAATGGATGTGTGCTGCCCATTTTGACTTCTCTTTCTGTCTTTTAGATGGCAGATTCAGGAGGACAACCACAGCTGACCCAGGTAAGATCCTCTGAGGCTTGGGAGAATGGTTTGGATCAAGATGAAGTTGGGCTTTCTGTTTTATTTTATATAATTTTTTATTCTGCCAGGTCAGAGATGATGAATGCATGGGCTGCAATTTGCAGAGGGGCCCCGCCTATTTAGGGAGTGGGGTCCTGGATTCCCTCTTGCTATATTTTTTTTTCTTGCCAAATTGCTGGTTCTGGGAATTTCCTGAAGCAGTGCTCCTCAAAGAGTTAGTCTGCAGCAATTTTCCAGGAAAGACAGTAGCAATAGAGCTAATCTGGTTTGGGGATAGAAATGCCGGTTTTGTTGTTTGAAATAA
Source organism: Cyclura pinguis (assembly GCA_030412105.1). Lineage (NCBI taxonomy): Eukaryota > Metazoa > Chordata > Lepidosauria > Squamata > Iguanidae > Cyclura > Cyclura pinguis. Next base: position 20,847,932 of record CM059604.1, read on the forward strand.
AAAATGAAAGGGGAAGGGGGTACTGCCATTTGGCCCTATTCTAAAATGTGACTAAATCAGGATAAAATGGTTGTTACCTAACTTTTAAAACCAAAATTGCATTGTAGCTGCATCTCTAAAGGTTAGAGTATTTTTTTCCCATCATTAAATATTCCAAGTGTTTAAAGTAAAAGTGGGGAGGGGGCACTTACCATGGAAAGAGTTAACTTTATTAGCACACCAGAACAAACAATTGAACAGGTTTTGTTGCTCTTCATTCCACCTTCTGTACTCCCCATGTATGCACCCCTGTGATGTTTTCCTCTCTTCTTTTTTTCCTCTCCATTTTTTTTTTCAGCCCGGCAAACTGACTGAGGCATTCAAGTACTTTGTGCAGGGCATGGGATACAGTGAGTATTGCCTCTGAAATTCTCTGTTCTCTTTTACACTCTGTCAAAGGCATGCTTTACTAGTAGAGTTAAGCTGTGTATTTCATGTATCCCAAAACAGAAGTTTCCCTAAGTATAAATTCCTGTGTATCCCCTGTGATTACCAGACCTGCATACAGCCAACACTAGAAATCCAATCAGATTAGGTGACTGATGATGCCCAGTCCCATTGAGGGGTTTAGGGCCAATTGCCACCATGGTTCTTGTTTTGGGGAGGGGAGGGGAAGGGAGAATCTAAAGGCAGTGGTGGTCATTATCTCTACTTTGGCTAGGCCCAGAACCCAGTTAATATCATCTCCATCATCATTCCGATTTGCTTGCTGTAACACAAAGAGTTTCTCTGACCCTTCTCCATCAAAGCCTCCATCTTCTCCTGTGGTGTATAAGAGGCCCTCTTTAATCAGGTTGCCTGAAGGCTTCTAAAATCTCTGGCCTAATCCTTGGACAATGGGGGATTTTCATTTCTAAGGAATTCCCCACCACTTTAGACTGAGGTGTCTTTTCCTGTTTCTCCTCAGTCCCTCACGTACTGGACAAGAAACTGAGTCAGGGGTCAGGTACCTTCTGTGATAATTCCCTCCCTCACATCTCCCATAATCTTTTGACACACTCTTTCCTCAACATGTCTGCTCACTCCTCCTGTGACTCCCTCACTCCCGTGTGCACAACCCTTCATGGGGACACACTGAGTTGTTTGCAGTGATGGTGAGAAAGCAGGAACTGCTTTGTTTGGATTTCAGTTGTGCACCTAAGCCGAGGAAGTTGATGATGGGCCTTTGTATGGTATCGTACAAGGGCTGCTAACAGCTCTTGCCTCTGCACCATTGAATCTCTGGGTTTGCGCTCCAAAATAAAAACTGCTGACATTATTAACATTTTATGGAAATGCCCTGATGGTGTGCAGGTGATAGATTTGCTCCCCATGTCTTGAATTCAGGATTTGTGAGTTTGCAGAATATTGGGAATGGGGAAGAATGGAGGGCATCTTGGGTTTTGCAGTGGGGAGAGCTTTCAGGCAAGTTGAGGATGGGTGACAACTGCAGAGAAGGAGGCATGACTTCAGAACTAGCTAACTATCCAGTGTACGAAAATAATTTGCATTACCTTTAAGCTTTGCAGCCCATGAAATCCTTCCCTTTCTGCACTCAGCTTCTGCAAAAAGGATCTCCATGAGTTTTTACTGAAAAGTTTCATTCCTCACCCTCGGTCCACCCTCAGCTCCCCTTAATAGCTCAGAGATTCCAAGGAAGCAGAGGACTCAAAGGAGCTTGATCTCTGTAAATATAAATAATTGGGAATCCTAACCAATTCCCTTGTGGTTCCAGGCCCTTATTTTGCACTCAGATAAGTTCTCCTCAAATGCTTCAGCGGAGCTCTGGGGATATTGCTCACTTTGCAGTGCCGCGCACCCATCATTTGCTTGCCTCTGAGCGAGAATTTGAGGGCAGAATATAGCGCTGCATATGAAAAAGGTTTTATCTGACTCTGACTCTTTTCTCATTTCCACAGTGGCTTCATCCTGCATGACCCGGCTGTCTCGCTCACGCACCGCCTCTCTGTCCAGCGCCACCTCGGGGGACGGGAACCGCTCCCGTTCCCGCACCCTGTCCCAGAGCAGCGAGGCGGGGGCGCCTCAGCACCCCGCCCCCACCATGGAGGTGTCCTGCTGAGCGCCGGGCCAGGGGACAAGACCACCTCCCACCTCTGAACAGGACTTCTGCTATCCCACGATGCACTCCGGCCACTGGGCCATGTGACGATCTCCCCTAACGGTACTAAACGTCCAGGGAGGCCCAGATGGGATGCAATTTTACTCTTTTTAAAACAAACATTAACTCCCCCCAACCCATCCTTCTCACTCAACACATACATACCTCCCTCGCCAACCCTGTCCGCTTCTCTCCCATAACCTAAAACTAGTGTCAGCCTCCAGACTCTTTAGGGACCCTTAGCACCTAGAGTGGAATGGGTGGAGTACTATAAATTGTCTAAACTATTAGACCCTCAAGCACTTAACTTTGAATTTTTTCTCTCTCCCTTCTGCACACTTAGTTTTCTTAACCAGGGAGGTCTGGATTATCGTTGGGTTGTGTTTTTCTGTCTAAATCATAACTAATCACTGTTCTTCCCTCTTGAATTCTGAGAGAGTAGCCTGGAATTCTTGGATTAGCCTGGATGGGCATTTGGATTGCCTCGCTAGCTCTCTGTGTCCCCCACCCTCCCTCCCGGAGTGTACATAGCCAAAAAGCAGAACCTCACAAGAGAGACGCACAAGCCCCTGTTAAGGACTTGCATTGCTACTGTCATGCTGACATAGTGCTCCTGAGATGGGAGTTGTTGTCTCAAACACCCACCCCATTATACCTTTGTACCCTCACACCCATTTTGTCTGGTTTGGTCTCATTTCCTACTTCTTCCATCATTCGGTCTGTGCTAGAAGGTCCTAGTTCCTTCTCAGGGTTCAGACAAACTCCACTCCACTCTTACTTTGAAAGACACTGGCCTTGCATTTTTACCCCGTCTGGCGTAGCTTTTCTTTTGTTATCTTCCCCACTTCTATGCATATATTCCTCTGTAACCAAGGGCTGCATTTCCCTGTTTGTTGTCTTTCCTCCTCTCCGCCCTTTGTAAAACTAACCCTTTGTAGATGGTAGCTGCTTTGTGGTGTGCATGTACAGTTCCTGCTAAGACAGTGAGTGATTTGGGTGATTAGGGGCATTTGGGAGGCTGGGTGAGGGTGAAATTGGGAGGGTGGGGGTGTTGGGGAGGGTGGGATCATTCCTCTTGAAGGTTTCAGGGGAATGCCAGGGTGGGAGAAAAGCTGGGGGCTTGATCCAGATTGTCCTGTTGCAACTGTGCCAGCACAGCAGGCAGCAGGCTATGTTATTATATACTGGCTTTGTGTAATCAGATGTGTGGAGGAGACTCTGACCATCATCAGCTGTGAATTTCTTTTTGCAACAAGTGCTGACTGTAATGGGTTCCAGCTTCTGGCTTTGAGCAGGGCTCTCATGGTGCCGTGGAGGGTGAACTTTGCATCAGCTTCTTCTGTAAACGGGATTCCAACTGTATCAGTTCTCTGAATGTTACTGGCTGTATTAAAAAAAACTCTAAATGTTTAGATAGTGTTTGCCATGTTGATCTCAAAAGAACAGGGATTCAAAATAAGGTCAAATATTTTCTTTGGACCAGCTGTAAGTGAAGGTATTCTGTGTATGTAGGCTTTGGAGTGGCACACAACACTTTCAAAAGGTGTAAAGGATTCTGTGGAATCTAAAATATTGTGGTCCAGTCACCTGACGTACTCGTTATTTCTGAATAGGCACTGGGAGTTAATGGTTCAGCTGCCTGTATAGAGGGGCATTGTTTGAAATGGAATTTTAACTCCTGCATATCATGGGATCCGATTGTGTTTGAGAATGTGTGAGCTCTGTTTTATTCTCCCCAGAGCAACCGATGGTGAGTCCCAACTCTTAACAATAAAGTCTCTAGAGAGGAATGAGTTTTTGCTTCTTTTCATATGGCTGAGATGACCACACAAGGTACCAGTCCAGGGCCAGCTCTTGTGGAACTGTGATGTTCATGATTTTGATAAAAATTAAATATAGGGACTTAAATCCAATTACTAGTTGCACCTAATGTAGCCCCATTGATGTAATGGAAATTACATTAAGATGATCTAACCAAGTTCCCCTTGATTCGAGAGGTCTACCCCAGCTGGGATTTAGACCATAGCTTGTCAAGTTGGAGGGATCAGATCATTGTTGAGCCTCCACAATCTGACTTCTTGCAAAGCATGCAACTTCTGCTAAGCAAACTCAAGTGGCGAGTGCTGATAACTTTACACTCAAAATGGAACCATTGGGAAGGGAATCAGTATAGCAGAAGTGGTGGAAAACTTTAAAGCACTTAAGGAGTTCTAGTCTACTACTGCTACTACTACTGTTGATGTTGTTGTTGTTACTGGTTTGGTGAGGAGTTTGAGGGTGCTCCCTAGCCACAGAAATTTGTCAAATGGAAAAGAAAAGGTGTCTCCCCACCTCCAAGTAAAATTGAGGTTGCTGGCCAAGATGCCTTACTTAAATTATTAGGATGTGGCTAACTGGAAAGCTGGACAGGCTGACTCCAGCTAAGCAAAATAATGAGGATGTTCTTTAACATGTTGTTGCAAGTTCCACTTGAAATACTTGATACTTTCAGTACATTCATATACCTCCATTCAGTTCTCCACTCTGTATTGTAGGTTTGTGTTAGCAACATTTTCATAATGCAGATGAGGCAAGCCTGAGATGCAGCCCATGGCCCAAGCAAAGGAAGTGGGGCTCCACATCCTATAGGATGTTGTATTATGCCTACAGTCTAAATAAGTAGTTGCTGTCCCAAATGAGAGTGCAAATAAGCCTTTTCCTGCCTACATCTCTCACTCTGGCCTGAGTCCTGTTGGTTAGTCTCAACTAAAGTAGACCTGTTGAATCACCTGTTGCATGGTGACTCTACATGTAGGTATATCCCATTGTCAAGACTAACAACAGGATTCTGGCCTCTGCCTTTATCACTGTACGGTAACAGCTTCCTTTTTCTGTTCCAGAGAACTTCATCCAACTGCCTTGGCTCTGAGATCATATGCTGAAAAAGCATATCCTCTAACTGAGGACCAAATAATCTACTATTAATCATTGCTCACAGCCCTCAATGAAGATTGGCGTGCCCACTCTCCAATAAAATCTTACTTGAAACAATGGAAAAATGTACTTGTTTACCACTTTTCAATAAGCCCAAGAAGTTCATACTTATAATCTCCATGTTGTACAGAATGATGGCCACACCAGATGTTAGGCCAAACCAAATGTCATGGGAGTTCATACACCATGTTTCTTTTGTTCTTTGTTTTGCTAATTTCTTTTACTTTAAAGATCAGGACTCAGTCTTTTCTTCCCCTTTCCTTATGTCATCACTCAGGTAACCTGTGGCTCTTACTAGCAATGGAGTGGAAAACAGACTGATGCAACTGGAGGGGGGTCTTTATTTGAGAAACCAATATCAGTTTCATGGGGAGGCAAGAATTTAAATTGGACAGAACTTTTTGAAAAACTTTCCAGAGAACAGAAAATTCTTGATTTTCACAAAGGGAGCCATAATTATCAGCACAAAGATAGAGAGATACAAGGAAGATCTCCAGCTTCTGTTCCATCACATTGCTGAAGAGCTGAACTAGAACAGTAGCAGTCTGGATTATATTATTTCATTTTACAAGTGGGTGGGCTGAGGGTTTTTTTTAAGGCCTCCCATATTTCCCTGCATGCAGGAAATAGAAAGAGACAGACAAGCAAACTACATACAGTTGGACCAGGACTCCGGAAGACAAGTGTTCAGATCTTCACTTATCCATGGACACCCAGTGAGCAATCTTTGGCAAGTAATGCTCTTACCCTTAGGGGAAAGCAATGGAATATCTCCTTGGAATAAATCTTGCCAATGATAGGGCTGCCATAAGTGAAAGTCGGCTTAGATGCACAGCACACCAGCAGGGCAAGTGAATGTTAAACAAGCTGAAATGTCCAGAATTTTGCCACCAATCTGCATAATATAGAGTCATTACTCAATTCTGAAAAAAGGATTGTGGGTTAAAGGCTCTAGAACAGGGCTTTCCAAACTGTGCCGCAACGCATTAGTGTACCACCTGAAATGTGTAGGTGTGTCGCCTACAATCTTGGAATTGTATGTTATTATTTATAAATCATATATTTTTAAAAATATATGAAAGGTTTTCATGAGGTATGTTGTGTTCCCCATACATTTTTTTACTACAATTTATGTATGTGTCTATCTCTTATAAAGGGTTAGCTTAACCTCCAGTTTGCTAGTAAAACTGAAATTACTGTGTCGCAAAATGATGCACGTCTAAAAAGTGTGTCACCAACATGAAAAGTTTGGAAATCTCTGCTCTAGAACATGCACCTACAAGAAGGATTTAGAAGGGATTCTCTGGGCAGAATTACCCTTGCAGAGCTGTTTTCTATCTGAGGTTTCCTCCCAGTGGGGCTGACCTTTTACTAAGAGCCAAAAAAGCAAGTATTTCTCTTTTGCCATCTTGTGCCAGCAAACGCTCCAAGACCAAAACAGCCACTTATTCTGCCAAGTCCTCCCCTGGGAGGAGAGCAGGCTAAAAAGAGAGGGTCAAAGCCTCTTATTGTTCATCAGAGGGAACAAAAGGAGCATCCATCTTGGTGGAATGGTGAAGTTTTCAACCTGTCCCTCCAAAGGCCTGGGCCCTCAGCCCAGCTCGGGACCATGTGACTCTGTCCAGTGTTTTCACTATAAACGGACTATGGGTCCTGTCTCCACTTCAGCATGAAGGCTGGAAGGCCTTTTGTTTGAAAAGGCAGCAACACAAAAGAGTTGAGGTTGGAATGCAAAAGCAACATCTTTGGAAGCCAAAGCCATGGTACTCATTGGGGCCAAGTCCCAAGTCCATTCACAGGCATTATGAGTTAGGTCACCAGGTAAACAAGCTTGTTCTCCAACTCCTAAGACCACGCCAGCTCTGCTCAGGTGTAGTTACATGTGACTCTCCTGTTGTACTCACCACTGAAGTTAATAAGTCAAACCACATTGGTTTGGGCGCAGGTTATTCAGATAGGCAAATTTGCTTTCCCAATACTCATGTCATCACTTGCACTGAATTACTTGGACCTGGATGCATATTGTAATGCAGACCTGCTTCCTGGTGCAACTATTTAAATGCAGATATGAGCAATTACAGCCTAAATACCCTAGAGGTACCAGATCCTGTCTGATCTTGTAAGCTAAGCAGGGCCAGCCTTGGGTAGTACTTAGACGGGAGGCTGCCAACAAATACCAGTTTATATAGGCTACATTTCAGAAGAAAGAATAGACAAAACCACCTTCAAGTATTCCTTGCATAAGAAAATCCTATGAAATTCATGGAGTTGCCATAAATCAACAGGCAACATGAAGGCAGGCATGCATGCATGCACATATGTACATGCATGCACACATACATTCACACGCAACTACAGCTGGACTGGGCACAAGGCTCACTTTCCCACTACCTCTGATATTAAAACTAGGCTGTTTTACACTATATTGAGAGAAATCAAATGCAGAGTTAGTGCTTTTGATCTCGTTAGCCTAGATGCTCAGAGCTGCTCCTTCAATCATTTCTCCTGTATGATCTTTAACCTCTCTGCCTGACGACAAAGCCAGTGAAGTTTCAAAAGCTTGCAGGATGCATTTTCTGCATTGTGGTTGGCCAATAAAGGTATCACTCTTTTGTGGATTTTGGACTTTGCTGTATCCTCCATTTGTTGTAAGAGACAAATTTCCACCAAATTCCCTCTTCCATTTGTAGTTTCCTTGCCCCCGTCTTGCTAGCTGATTTGGGGATGGCGCAGGGGGCTGCAGAGCAAACTGGGAAGTGGGAAGGCAGAAGCCAATTCTGTAAATAAGAGCTTAGGTTCACAGAATGAAAATGTTAAGATGCAAGCCATTTAAATCAATGGGTTGGACCCATATTTACTCAGAGTGCCCAACAGAATCAGTGGAGCTTAAGGTAGTCCTGACTAACTTAAGTCTTACTGATTTCCATTAAGTCTCCTTTGAATATAACTAGGTCTGGCTCCAACCTTAAACATGACCAACAGTGTTCTGAGTGTAAACTTGGTACTCAACTGTTCCCTCTTAAATGCAGCTGTACTAAGCTAGCAGATCAGGAAAGTAATGGTTATCCTTAGACATATAAATGCCATGAAATGGGTTGGGGAATTAGGGTCTTCCAGATGTTACAAATCCTATCAGCCCCAGCCAGCACTAGGGAGAGGAGCTGCAGTGCAACATCTAGGGAATCACATGCTTTTCACCCCTGCATTACAAATTATTGGACTAAAGTTCCCATCAGCCCTATACAGCATGGATACTGGTGACAGATAACTAGAACTGCAGTCCATCCAGCTGTGGAAGACTACCATTTCCTACTCTTGTCATAGAAGCAACTAAAAACTAATTAGCAGCTTAAAAAGCCAATGTGATTCTGGGCTGCATCAATAGGAGTAGAGTGTCTAGGTCAAAGGAAGTAATAGTATCACTCTGTTCTGCTTTGTTCAGACCTCACTGGGAATATTGTGTCCAGTTCTGGGCACCACAATTCAGGAAGGATATTGGCAGGCTAGAATGTGTCCAGAGGAGGGCAATCGAAATGGTACAAGGCCTGGAAACCATGCCCTACAAGAAGCAGCTTAGGGAGCTGGGTATGTTTAGCCTGGAGAAGGAAAGATTGAGAGGAGACATGATAGCTATGTTTAAATGTTTGAAGGGATGTCATATGGATCCTGTTTTCTGCTGCTCCAGAGACTAGGACATGGAGCAATAGCTTCAAACTTCAGAAAAAGAAATTCCATCTAAACATTAGGAAAAATTTCCTGATGGTAACAGTAGTTCAACAGTGGAATAAACTGTCTGGGAGTGTAGTGGAGTTTCCTTCGGAGATTTTTAAACAGCTGGGTTGGACAGCCATCTGTCAGCAATGCTTTGATGGTTTATTCCTACATGGCAGGGGGTTGGACTCAGAGGCCCTTGTGGTCTCTCCCAACTCTATGATTCTGTGGGCCTTTCCACACTACACTATTATAGTGCTATTATTCCACTTTCAACATCCTATCGGAAAAGACCAGATCAACAATTAGCATGTTTCCAATTCCATTTCTAAAGTCCATGAAGGTGCTGCCCTCTGCTGACCACTACAAGAAGTATGCAGCAAAAGTAACAGTGGACAGATAAGGAACTTGCTAAAAAGAGCGGGGGGTGGGGACTGGTGAAAGGTCCATTCTGCAAAGCTCTCTAGCCATTATACACTGGAAAAAGTTTCAGGGATATTTGGCTGAACTCACAGTTGCTGATCTGCTTATTTTGTGTTTAAAATGTGACATTCCAATATGTTTCTGAAAGTTGGGGAGGGGGCCCAAAAGGATTTTAAAAGCTTTAATTCCCACTTACCCCCCCCCCCGCAAAAAAAGTAAGGTTAGAGGGAAATTATTTACAGCATTCCGTTTGCAACTGTTTTATTGAAAACAGTATTATGTGTTAAAGTGCTCAAGATAGCCGACAACAAAAAAATTACAACTATTATAGTTGACAATGAATCTGGTTATTCGTAGTGGTTTCAGCATCAGACTACAACCCTGGAGACCAGGGTTTGATTCCCTACTCAGCCATGGAAACCTACTGGGTGACTTTGGGCATGGCACATGCTCTCAGCCCCAGAAAACCCCGTGATAGATTGGCCTTAAGATCACCATAAGCCATAAATGACTTGAAAGCACACAACAACAACAACAACAACAACAACAACAACGTCTGTAAAAGAAAACATAATTCTTTTGGTACGATGAGGGCATACCAAAAAAAGAGAGAGAGAGAGAGAAAGAAATCATGCTTCTAATGAAATAGTAGGCACATAAGTCTCTTTCACACTACACAATTATAGCTGTTTCATACCTCATTAACTACCATGGCTCTGTTCTACTGAATGCTAGGAGTTATAGTTTTGTGAGGTATGTAAATTCCCTGTCAGACTTCAACAAACTACAGTGAGGACCCCACATTTGCTAGGGTTGGGAGCACAGGACCCCCACAAATGTGGAAACGTCACAAATATCAAAATCTGTATGCTTGTCTGTGGGAAGGCAGACAAAACACAGTGGGGAGAACAGATATCCGGGGCCCAAACCAGGTCAAGGAGTAGGTCAGTATTGTGTCCTGTTTCCTCTCTCACACCCATCTCCTTCCTTGGCTGTGGCGGGCATTGGGAGAGGGTTGTGCTGCTGAGAAATTGGGCTGTGAGTCATCTTTAGCTGGTGGAGCAGCTGACAGAGGAGGCAAAGGACCAGAGGGGAGTTTTTAAAAGGCTGCATGGCCTGCTCAGAGCCACTGTGAGGGAAGATTCCCCCAGAAAAGAAGTTCCTAAGGTGGAGGGGCAAGGGTTGGATAAACTCACAAATAATCAAATCTGTGAAAGCCAAATCTGCAAATGTGGAGGGCTGACTGTACAAATACCAGGATTCCACTGGATGCAGCCAGAGCCATTAAAGTGGCATCTAACAGCTATCATTGTGGAGTGTAAGATGAGCCAACGTTTTCAGAAGCACCTAAGAATTCCAGTTTCTCAATTCATTTCTTTTGTGTACTTCATGCCTTGTCTTGTTGAAGCTCAGGCCACAATAAACGAGTTAGGATGCTATCCAGCACGCTGTTTGCTCACATAGAGCAAAGTACAGAGGCACCCGCAAGTTCAAACAGGCGTCAAGGACCGAGTACACGAACTGCTCCTACTCCCCTTACTCGGAAGGCCAGAATGTACTTACAAAATAAACATACTGTCTCTAACACTTTGGGCCATGTGTACCACTGCCTATGGAATGGCTGTACTCAGAATTTACTGCTTGAAGCAAAGAATAAAATGGCACCTCTCCCCATTCCAGGTACAGTAGCCAATTGGACAGGCAGTTGAATATACAGTTCTTCCATGCCAGTGATGAGACAGCATTGTCCACCACATCTGAAGGTGGCAGAACAGCTTAGAGAGAGGAGGGCAAGTCAGTTATCACTTCAGCACTTTGCTGTCACCTCCCAACCTCTGCCACACGAGGAGATCACCTCACTCAGTCTAATTGTTGAGCAAGCCTTGCTACCTAACTACACACACATGAGGCTATGTAGTCCAGAAAGTCTTGGTTTCCCAGAAGTGGATCTTCCTCAGTCCAGAACTGTGTGGCAGGTCTAGTCGTAGTATCTTGCAATAATTTGGAGAAGGTGATTAATGAGGTCCTACTCCCCTTGCCACAAACTGGTCAATCCAGGCCAAGGAGCTCAGAGGAAGAAATTTGGAAAGGTAGTGTCTCATGCCCAAGAGATGACCTACAAAGGATTTCTGGATTGTGCCCTTGAGGCTTAAATCCTGTTCACACTTACCTGGAAGTCAGCCCCACTTTAACACTATGAACCTGACTTCTGAGTAGAAATGCATAGGATTGCATCATCAATCTTTCAATATCCCACAGATTTAACAGGAAAGCCAGTGTGATGTAGTTCAGGGTTCAGCACTGGACTATGACTCTGGAGACCAGGGTCTGAATCCTTGCTTAGCCATGGAAACCCCTTGAGCAAGTCACACACTCTCTCAGTCTCAGAAGAAGGCAAAGGCAAACCTCCTATGAACAAATCTTCAAGAAAACCCCATGATAGGGCTGTCATAAATTGGAAACAACTTGAAGGCACACCACAAGAACAAGGTCTAGCAGATTGCTAATGTCTTGCAAACAGCATGTGTGAGATTTTACTTCTTTTGCCAGCAAGTGAAGCAATGAATGCTTAGATTAGAATTACCAAGGAGAATAAAGATTTCACAGCCCACTCATGAAAAGCTTCTTCACATGCTTCATTTTGGAAATGAAAAAGAAATTGGGCACAAGTTATAAAATATTCCAAGAACCAGTGTGATGTAGTGGTTTGAGCACTGGTCTATGGCCATTTCCACACAACGGCGTCATCTTGGCAGGGGGGCATGTTGAAGCCAGTCCGCAATGTGTGACATCACACAATGTCATTGCAGTCCTGCTCCTGTCACGTCCCCAGCTGTCATGGTCGCATGGTATACTATTACCGGAAAAAATCTGGCAATGGCCTCCCTTCGCTCATCACCAGTGGCTGTGTGGGATGGGCGGAAGCACTATCAAGTGCTTTCTTCCTCAGTGCAGCACAGGAAAAGACTGGCTGCATTGTGGAAGGAAGGAGTGTGTCTTGAATGCTACCCATCTACCAGCAGCCGGCTGGGTGCAGAGGAGAGCGTTTGGAGTCCCACTCCCATCCTGGCAGTGGCACTGCCAGGATCATGACGGGACAACGTGGGATCCAGTATGGTGCAGAAAGGACCTATGACTCCAGAAAACAGGAGCTGAATCCCTGCTCATCCATGGAAATCCACTGGGTGACCTTGGACAATTCAAACTCTCTCAGCCTCTGAGGAAAGCAAAGGCAATGCTCCTCTGAACAAATCTTGCCAAGAAAACCCCATGAAGGGTTCACTTTAGGATTACTATAAATTGGAATTGACTTTAAGACAGTTAACAAGAACACCACCAAACTAAAATATTTACCTGCCTTTCTCGTGTACCATAGATCAAAATACAGAGATATTGGGTAGGGCCTTCAAGATGAGGGGAAGAAACCTAAACAATTCTTCCTCTTTTAGTTGCCAGAGACACACACACAAGACAACAAGAAGCCAGAGCACTGGTTTATTTGCCTCCCTTCTCATGGCCAAGGGGAACAGGCAGCTACTCAGGAGGTATGACACATCTCCGCCCACTTCTAGTGGGTCTTGTCATAGGTTCCAGCCCCCTTGTAGGCCCCAACATAGCCAGAGTTCTCGACCATGTCTGCACGTCCAGCTATTCCCTTGCCTTTGCCACTTTCATCAAAACGCTCCTTGTGAGAACCTGTATATTTGCTAGTGTCTGTCAGTCTGTCCACTGCCCCAGCATGGACGGATTTCTGTAAGAGATGCAAGCAGCATATTAAAGGGTGATGGCTCTCACAAAGGTTCTGTGCAGAAGTGAGTTTTGAGTGGATTTAAAGATGTTCCACCACTGGTATTTGATGCCTGAAAAACTTAGTAAAAATAACAATACTGGCACTAGAAAATGCTGGAAATGCCAAGAAGAGTTAGAGACATTTTACCACATGTGGACTTCTCCAAAAGTGAAAGCATACTGGATGGCAATACATACTAGGGTATGCCAGATTTTTCAACAAAAAATTCCTGGGTCACCAAAACTGTACGTACTTAATATGATATATGAAGTAGAACCCACTGTTTTAAGGAAATACGGGAGAACTCTACTTTATGCCATAAAGGCAGCTAGAATCACTCTGGCAAAAACTTGGAAAGACAGAGATACACCCAGTCCAGAAGTATGGTTTCCTGAACTCCTTGAATTGAAAAATATGGACACTTTATCTAATGCTACTAGAGACAAAGATTAAAATAAAGTTAGAGAAGAACGGGCTCTTATTTTAGAAAAGAGTAAAAACTTAGCCATTTGTTTAATATAGATCAGCTGATAAGATGACAGAAATGAATATGACGACATTGAAGACTGAGGAATTATAAAATTCATGGTTTGTAAACATGGACTTAGAATCGTCATTTATCTTATAATAGGAACTTTGATAAGGATCAAGAGTGAACTGAAAAGATAATTTTGTGCTGTTAGAGGGTCAATTTAAACTTTCATGTACAATATAAATTAAGAGTCCAACAAGGGAATCAAGAAGTTAACAATATGTTGCATATAAATGGAGCATGTTCAGTTAATTTTTAGTTAATTTAATTTAGAGTATAATATGTCAGAATGATTGAAATTAGAACATGACTCACCAAGGATTTATATAACAATATTGCTTTATTTCTTAAACATTACTGTGCTGATGTAGAGTTGAAGAGTGTAGAGAATGCTGTTCTCTTTTTTTAAAAAAACAAAAATTATTTTTTTAAAAACCAAAAAAAGGGTGATGGCTGGGGAAGGCAGGCGGGTATTATGCACAAACTACTTGTTGCAACAGCTCCACTGGCTGCCCATCCATTTCCAGACAGAATTCAAAGTGTTGGTAACTAATATCCTCCTTATTATATTTCTGCAAGCAGGTTTATTCTGACAGGCCTTTGAGCATTGATTATTCAGGGGAAACTGGACTCATATAGTGTGCTGGACTTTTATATGTCCTTGTTGTTTTAATTTGTTTTACTTGGTTTCACTTTCATGATGGCTTAATTGCTTTTTAACTTCGCTTGCTCTTTATTTTTAACTATGCTAGTTTTAACTGTCATAAGCTACCTCGAGTTCCAAACTGGAAAAGGTGGGATGATAATAGTAACAACAGCAATAACAACAAAACAAACAAGCTGACTCCAGTATACGAAAAATTCACAGATGTCAGTGGAGCAGTGTCAGAAGGCATGATGTGTGGTTTACACCTATTCTGCACAAGTTTGGATCCATAGAGGCCGTTCATACTGGGTCCATCTCTGCCCTGCTTGGTGTAGTGGTCTGAGCTTTGGACTAAGACCCTGGAGACCAGGGTTCAATTCCCCACTTGGCCATGGAAACCATGACCTTGTGTTATCCTGATTTCTGGGGTCCCTTGGGGGACGACTTAATGTGCTCCACATGATAGGGACTGGAAACTAGCCAGAGCATGAGCAATAGCAATGCGAGAGGCAAGGTAACCTAGCGGGGTCTTTTTACCCAGTTTTTACAGGGTCAGGCCAAGCCAAAAACCAAACGAAGATGTCTAATGAATGATTTTATTAAATAAAAGTCTCACGCACAAATGCAATCACTCACACACTCACTCAAGACCTATTAAAAAGTGAAAGAGAAGAAACTGGATAGGGGAAGTATTGGCCATTTCTGCACAGGGGAATTAAAACGGCGCAGTGCATCCTCCACGGAGGACATCTGCACCTTGGAGTGGACTAGGTTCGGACTATTTACCGGAGATCCGCACCTCAGTCCACCGTGAAATGCCCCCAACTGGTCCTCCAGCGTGCTTTTTAAAGACCGGAAAAAAGAGGTTTCTCATTTTTCCGGAGTGCGCCATTGCGTACTTGCTCCCTTGTGCAGATTCGCAGGCTCTCACCAATGCGAGCCTGTGATCTGTGGAGGGCAGGCTTTAGGCGTGGCGAGCTTCAGCGGTTGGTCGGGACCCATGACCAACCAGAAGCTGCCATTTTGGAAGCCGGAGCAGTGCAGATCTAAGACCTCATACTGCTCCGATTCACCCTGGACCAGACCGAGGAGCCAGAAGATCCAGTAAGTAACGGCACGGAGCGATTCCCTCGCCTCGTGCGGAAATGGCCATTGAAGGGATTGTAGCTGGGGTAATACTGCACCTTTTCCTGAAGTCCTTTGTCTGGGAAAAACAGCAAAGAAGTGGAGCTCAGCACGAAGAGGGCTGAGGGGATTACTCAATGGATGGAGAAACGGTCTGCTGGTATGACCAGGAGTGATCCAAAGAAACGCTCAAAAACTGGGACTATTTGTAGGGGAAAAAGTACCTGGAGGACTAATCCTTTCCCGGGGATAACAATGGGTGTTGCAACGTAAAAGAAGCCCCACGATGGCAACTCCTTTTTGCATGATGGGATTACGAGGTATTGCCAAAGTTTCAGGATCTTCAGTTACTTTGGGTTGTAGTGTGAATTTATGCAAATGGTCCTTGCCTGATAGGATTTTATTGCTGTTGGTGCTCAACTTGGGGGAAAGCACACTAATCCCCACAAGTTGGCTCCTCAGTGGCTAAGGACCTCTTTTTCTAGTGTGGGCTTGCACAGCTTAAGGTCTCCTGGGGCTATATGATGGAGGATTGTACTGGCCTGACCTGGTTTTCTATTGTTCGACCGTTGCTGCCTACGTGCACATCCGGGTGACCTCTCATGCACATTGAATCATATTTTAATATCAAAATTGTAGACCTCAGGATAGGGTTTACCAGTGAAGTAACACTTGGATGCATAACACACCCTCAGCCCCAGAAAACCCTGTTATAGGTTCACCTTAGGATCACCTTAAGTCAGAAATGACTTGAAGCACACAAGAACAAGTGGTTAGTGATGGACTGGGATTTGGAAAGTCCAGGTTGAGTTCCTCATGCAGCCATGAAAACCAACAGATAATCTTGGGCAACTTTCAGGAGTGCTTTGGCTGTGTATTCCTGCATGGCAGGGAGTTGGAATAGATGCCCCTTCTGGTCCCTTCTAACATTCTGTGATTCTCTGACATACCTTACAAAGTGGCTGTGAGAATAAAGTGGGGAGGACTAGGAGTTGCTCCTGGAGAGAGGAGAACTTCGAAGGAAATGCAGAGGGTAAACATAACAAATAAATAAATACTGGGAAGAGTTCTAGTGCAGAAAGCGTCACTCCATGTCATGAGATTTTTCCAAATTAGGAATGTATGCAACTTAGTGATGAACACTTGATTGGTAACTGCCAGTGTACAGCAGTCCCAATAGAAGATGCTGCATAGGAATGTTCTTTCTGTATTATCTAACTCTAAACCTACCAAAAAAGACTCCAAAGAACAGCTTACAAATCGTCAATTTAATAGTTCCTTGCCCACAGGCCTACAATCTAAGAAAGGCATGAGACATAAGGAAAAGGGAATGGCAGTGGAGTGGGGATTAAGTCCATAAGATGCTGGTTGCTCTTCTCTCTCTCAGGGGCTAGAGCTATGGCAGCTGGAACACAGAGGGAATGCTGTGCTCTGGGCCCAAGACACAATGGAGCTGTGTCTGGCTGCTCTTCTCTTCCCTCCGAGGGACCTTGTGGGATTCCTGGATGGATTCACCTCCCATTGCCCCCTATGCCCCCCAATGGAACCTCAAAACTGGGGTGGTGGGATTTTCTTTCTCCAAATAGTCTACAGCAGCCCTCAGTCTGGACACAGAAGGAATGCTATAGAGTATTTTGTCACTTTTTTTCTCTAGTGCTTTGGGCCCTCCTCACCCTTTTTAGACTTCTAGAGGACATCCTTCGTTCATACAAACTTTGCTTCAACAGAGGAAGGCCCTTTCTACATTCTGTGGAATCCCAGGGTTTGTAGCTTACGGAGGCCAAAGAGCTCTCTGGCTGAGAATTCTAAATGCCCCTCCCCGAACTGCAAACCCCAGGATTCTATAGGATGTTGAAAGTGGAGTAATAGAACTATAACAGTGTAGTGTGGAAATGGCCAAAGTGACCATCTCATAGACCAATTTAAATATGCAGTCAGTTTTGGGATCCTTCCTCATACTCTCCCTTGGCCATACTATGCTAGGAAACGTTCCACTGTTTTTTTCTAAACCAATTTTTACCAATTTTTCTACAGTCATAGCACTGAGGAGAATTTTTTTTTTTTTTACTGCACTCAGCTTTCATAGGGCAGCTTTTTGTCACTCACCGTGGCTCCGACGTTGCAGGGCTCCTTGCCTTCCATCAGCTTATATGTAGCTTGCAAAGCCTCCTCTGGTGACTTCCCTTTGAAGCGTTTAACACTCAGCTCCTTTATGGCTTCCAGAAACTCTGGATATGTGATATTACGGGCACCCTTGGCCCTAGGGATACGTAAAAACAACAGCAGACAAAGAGGAGCTACATCACCAGTTAAATAGGTTGGGGTATTCATCAAAATAGATGTGTTCCTGAAAGTTACTGATTTAACAGAAAATTTTGCACCAGAGGCAGAAACAGCAAGGAAAGAGTAAGGACACAAGGAAAAAGAAGGATAGTTTAACATGTTCTGGCAAACTTTTTATGGGCTTTTCCCACTAATCTGACAGGTTAGGGACCAGGGCACTGTCAGAAAACAGAATTGCATGAAAAGCAGAACCCAGGTACTGTACCATAGGGAGCT
Organism: Cyclura pinguis; assembly: GCA_030412105.1. NCBI lineage: Eukaryota > Metazoa > Chordata > Lepidosauria > Squamata > Iguanidae > Cyclura > Cyclura pinguis. The sequence continues at coordinate 20,865,828 of CM059604.1, forward strand.
TGAAGGACTTGTGGAAGCTCACTTGGGACTGACCACGCGTATTGCTTGCAAAGTTTCTCAATCAGCTTAGCGCTTCCCCCTACTTTCAGCTTGCTTTGCAAGCAGCACATACATGTGAGCGGTTCCAAGCAAGCTTCCACAGGCAAGAAGAATTGATAAAAGAACAGAACCACTGTTGAACTCATGAAACTGGTCCTTAATTTGGAAGCATCAAAAGAGTGAGTTGTTAGATAAAGGGGTATCAACAGGTGGGGGCTCCCTGTATTCGGAACTAACATTATACACATGTGAATTGAAACAACCAGGTCAGATAAACCTTGCGTACGTAAAACATTCTGAGCCTTGTATAAACCATTTGAAAGCTTCTTCCAAAACACATCTAATGATGATTTTTTCTTTCACCAGCTTCCACTTTTCTAGTAACTTCTATTTTGGTGGCCAGATTTATATTTTTTAAAAAATGATGGGGGTAGCTGATAAGGTAGGTCAACCTATTTTTCTCTTTTCTCTCTGTTTTGCTGTGCCCACATGTTCAGAAAGAGATTCTAGAGGCAGCTGCAGTTTAGCTTGCCTGGAGTAGACAGGCACATCCGGCTATAATAGATTTGGCTACAGCAGAATCCTATACTTTCCCAGGTCAAGCTTTATTGCATGGTTTATTGTAGACATGCTGCCACAACCTGACATTGAAAGTCTGTGTTTCTCTAGCTCCCTTTCACCATCTTCCTAATTCTGATTGTTGCTAAAACAAAAAACAAACTTCCACATAGAAAATTAAGAGGAAAATGTGGATGGGCAGATATAAAAACAAAAACTTTTATAAGAACAAGCTTCTTTGTCAAAGACTTTGGACATTTCCGCACTACACTGTTATAGTGCTCTTATTCCACTTTCAACAACCTATGGAATCCTGAGATTTCCAGTTTAGGGAGTGGCGTTTAGAATTCTCAGCCAGAGAGCTCTTTGCCTCAGTCAACTACAAACCCCTGAATTCCACGGGATGTTCAAAATGGCATAATAGCACTGTAACAGCGTAGGGCGGAAATGGCCTTAGTTAACTGAGATATGCCTGTAGTTAACTTTACCATTTCACAGCATAGGTGGAATAAAATGTTAATGTTATGCCATGTTTTTAAACACATACACACACACCCCTCAACTCCTTGGATATAAAAACTATCATATCAGGGAGGAAAAGTTCTAGCCCAGTCATCTCTCTGCTGTGTTTGTTTTCTACTTGTAAGGAAAATTCTTTTTAAAAAAAAAGAAAAAAAGAAATCACACTACAGTGATGTTCCTCATGGACTGAGATGAGCGATTACTCTAGCCTAGGATTCTACCACCCAATTTTGATTCATGCACAGATGTAGCCTCCAGTAAGCATGGCTACTTTCCTGCCAAGTTCTTACTGGTGGGCAAGGAAAAAAATTATCCCACAATATTAATGAGGGCTGAACTGATCTTTTTGTCAGTATGGTTTGGTGAGCTAATTTTTTCCACAGATGACACAAGACCAAAAGGTTAGTGAAAGGGCTAAACATCTTGGTTGGAACTGTGGTGCCTCCTCCAACCCCCCCCAAAAAGTCCTACCCCACCAGCTCACTTGACTTTGCTGAAGAGAATGTCCACATCTGTGCTGGTCACTGCTTTCCCATCCATAATACCACATTCCTTCATCATCTTGGAGAAGTTCTTGCTTGTCATGTCATTGCCAGAGGCAGCTGTGTCTCCATAGACAGCAAATTTACGGAAGGTTGCTTCCAGATCTGCCATTCCTCCTGCAGTTTGAAGGAAAAGGAGTGAAGAGAGTCAACGGGATGAAGGGCTCATGAAGCCCTTCCTCACCCTAGAAGAGCCTTTCCTTCAGGAGTCCCAGTTTGGTAGGGACACTCCCAGTTAATCCTCTGTCCAACTTTTCTGTTGTTTTTAAAATGTCTATTTCTCTCTTCTCTACTTTCACTCTTTGCCTCTGCTTACCTCAGTTGCTGCAAACTGAATTCAAAGTGCCAAAATAGTTTGCATTCAATTAATTCAACAGGGGTAGGGGGAAGTAGAGGAGGGGTATAGTCTTGCCCTTCCCCATTGGCTAACACAAAAGCAAATTGCTGCAGTTTTGTAGCTTTTGTGTTCTTCCTCATTCATTACTTTTGGCATCTTAACCACACTCTGATGTTACTTGGTCACATGTATCCCAGGGCCTTTCTGCACTACACTGGCTATTATTCCACTTTCAACATCTTGTGGAATTCTGGGGTTTGTAGTTTACTGACGCCAAGAGCTCTCTGGCTGAGAATTCTAGATGCCCCTCCCTAAACTACAAACCCCAGAATTCCATAGGCTGTTGAAAGTGGAATAATAGCACTATAACAGTGTAGTGCAGAAATGGCCCAAGTAGCAAAGGGGAATTGTCCCTGATCAAATTATGGGTGCAATATCATAGACCATTTCCACACTACAGTGTTAAAAGTGTTGCTATTCCACTATCAACCTCCTATGGAATTCTGGGGTTTGTAGTTTAGGGAAGGGCACTTCAAATTCTCAGCCAAGGAGCTCTCCGGTCTCAGTAAACTACAGTCTAAGTAAACTCAGTAAACCTAGTCTAAGGCCATTTCTGCACTACACTGTTAAAGTGCTATTATTCCACTTTCACCACCCTGTGGAATCCTGGGGTTTGCAGTTTAGGGAGGGACATTTAGAATTCTCAGCCAGAGTGCTCTTTGGCCTCAGGAAACTACAAACCCCAGAATTCCACAGGATGTTGAAAGTGGAATAGTAGCACTATTACAGTGTACTGTGGAAATGGCCATATTGTCCCACTTGCAGGCATGTATGAGTAGATAGTCAACTTTCTCACCTTGTGATTCTCACAAACTACATACAAACACACTAAAAGCTGAGTGTATAATTAAACACATTTTCTAGTTAATTAAACACATTTAAATGGTGGAAATATCCAAAAACATACCCAGAGAAAGGGAAGGGAAGGGAAGGGAAGGGAAGGGAAGAGTAGGTAGCAGCTACCCAGAGCACAGCATCCAGTTAGGAGTAAAGAGGGGATCCTTGCAGAGTCTAGGGAAAAAGCTTATTTCGGGGTTCTGACCGTAGGGGGAGACTGTCTGCTTTCCCACCTCCATCTTTGAAGATTTACAAAATCATGTAAAAGACCCCGACATGCAGACATGATGCTCTAGAATTGTCAGTCTTGCTCAAAAATGGTGAAGAGGGCAGAGGTCTCTTAAGTCTAACCACAGAAAACATCTAGTTATGACCATAAACACCTCACAGCTTTTATGCAGTGCCTGTTCCAACCACTTCTCAACAGCTACATTGATTTGAAACTGGAATTACCTGAGTTGGTAGATGGTCAGAGCCCTGCCTGGTTCCCACTTGGGTGTGTTTTTCCAGGGGAAGGAGAAGACCTGCTCTGTGCTTGCCACACCAGTGGCTTGGGAATACAGTTTGTGGTGGGAATTGTGACCTCATCAAGTTGTCTATGACATCATGGCCAATATCACTTGTCCCCCCCTCCCCAACTCCAGGATTACTGAATTTTGCAGCAAGATGTTCAGGGAAACTTCATCACACAGTAAGATAATTCATCCAGCATTGTTCTAATATATGCCTCAAATTGGATACATAAATGTAATAAATCGAAACAATATAACCCAACATGTGCATGAATGCAGAGAGATTTGCATGCTGGGTTACGAACAGTTGGAATTCAACTTTTGCTGTTGTTGTAGTTGTTGTGTGCCTTCAAGTCTTTTCCAACTTATGGCAACCCTAAGGGAAATCTATCACATGATTTTCTCAGCACGATTTGTTCATAGAGGGGTTCACCATTGTCTTCCTCTGAGACTGAGAGAGTGTGACCCCTCAAGGTCACCCAGAAGGTTTCCATGACCAAAAAAGGATTGGAACCTTGGTCTTCAAGAGTACTAGTCAAACATTCAAACCTTTACACCACACTGGTTCTCACAGCATGCTGGTTCTCCTACATACCAGTTACCTTATGGTATACAGCCAATAAATATTTTTAATGGACTTATGAGGAGGTCAGTTGAAGACCTGACTGTCTACTTTCATCAGGGCTATCCACTGGTTATAAGAAGCAGTGTCCTATCTTCTGAGACTACAATCTAGGATGTAAAATGACTGAGATTCCTCTTTACTGCAGTGGGACCTGTTATTCCACTGGGAGCTCTAATAGACTGGATGGGGCAGGAATGAGCACAGCTCATTGCTGACATTCTACCTCCAGAGGTCTCTTCTAATGTCCCAGAAGGTGCTAAATCCTAGCAAGCTGATTTTTTTCCCCACCTTTGGTTGTCACCTATGAGATCATCAGCCAATTGGTTGTTGCTCCCTCAGTCCTCCAGCCCAGTTGTTTTGAGATCCTGCTGCCTGCCATTTTGACACAGGATGATCTGAGGACCATGGCCTAGTTTGGCAGTTGCCATTCCTGGGGTTTGCTACCACCTAGGCAGACTGCAAAAATTCATGACCCATCACTGGAAATGGGTGGAAAGGTGCACTTAGCTCCACGACTTCAGAAAAGGGATGTGAAGACATGTGCTCAGGACTGTCCCATAATGAAAGAAAATACGTAAAATGCATCTTCTTCATTTTGGCGTGGATGCTCTCCTGATAGTTTTCATGGATCATCCAGCCATAGCCTCCCAGCATGATTTTTCTTGCAGGGTGCTTCCCTTCATATGTTGTTGTTGTTGTTGTTGTTGTTGTGTGCCTTCAAGTCATTTCTGACTTATGGTGACCCTAAGGCAAACCTATCATGGGCTTTTCTGTGGCTGAGAGTGTGTGATGCACCCAAGGTCACCCAGTGATTTTCCATGGCTGAGTGGGGAATCGAACCATGGTCTCCAGTACAACACTTGAACTCTATATACTATGCTGGCTCTCTTACCTTCATATGCACACCTCAAAATCCATTCCCTAAGCCACCTGCTTGGATATAACTTGGTCAGTCCATCCATAGTAGGCTAGCTGTGTGGTCATTCACCCAGACAAACAGACACTCACTAGAAAGAAGTGTTACCAGAGCAGTTGTTTATTGGACATCCCCTCCCATGGTCAAGAAGGGCAGGTAAGGTCTCAGAAGGTACTGCAAGGCTCCTTCCCCCCAATCTAGTGGGTCTTGTCATAGGTTCCAGCCCCTTTGTAGGCCCCAACGTAGCCCTGGTTCTCAATCAGGTCTACACGCCCAGCTAAACCTTTGCGTTTGCCACTCTCGTCAAAACGTTCCTTGTGAGTGCCTGTATATTTGCTTGTATCAGTCAGTCTTTCCACCACACCGATTGCAATGGATTTCTGAAAGACAGGCAAGCAACAAGTCAGTGATGATTGTTTCCATGCTGGGCTGAGTCCAATGAATGCAAAATTAGTCCAGGGGTTCTGTCAATGTGCTCACTTGTTTTTCAGAAACAGCATCTAAACATTGCACAAATAACAGTGAGAATCCATTATCACAAGGAGACATATCAGTGACCTTTTTAAAAATCCAGTCAATGAATATTTAAGTTTACAATATTTAAGTTTACAAATATTTAAGTTCACAAATTTACCAAGAAAGAAAGAAAGAAGGAAAGAGAGAAAGAGGGAAGGGAAGGGGACAAGAGAGGAGAAGAGAAGAGAGGAGGAAAAGAAAATAATCTTTAAACTTTAGAACACAAACGATACTTACAGGTATTCATGGCTGCTGGACTGAACGTTTTCAGTAAATTGTAGCATTTTAAACATAACATTTAAGGAAGATACAAAGAGCACTTAGGTTAAAGAGCACCAAAACCAGGACCACATATATTGAACTAAAATATATACTTTTGAATCCAGACTATCCAAATGTTGCACAAAAAGTGAATTATGAAATCTAACCACATTGTGCAAATAAATTCTATTTATATCTTCTCCCTAATTGTGTATGTGTATTTAAGTCTATTTTGCCATTTATATTCTAAGAGTTATGTGGGGCACCAAAGCCTTGTTCTCACCTAGGGAAACTCTTACTCATCCAGCTTCAAAACATTTCAGCAAGCCTTGCTTACATAGTTTTCAAACATGCCTTTGCAATCATAAAGTTTAGAATCTCCCCCCCCCCCCCGTTTCTCTCTCTCTCTTTTAAAAGCTGTGTTTCTCGGGAAGATAGGTTCCGTACATTTTTCCTACATACTTACAGAAATACAAAATATTAAAGGCCACAGAACATTTTTTTAAAAGTGCAATTGCCTCCCATTTCTCAGATTAACACTTACTGTTGATCCCACATTGAGTGGCTCTTTGCCCTCTATCAACTTGAAGGTGGCATGCAAAGCCTCCTCGGGGGACTTGGCTTTGAAGCGCTTTCTGCTCAGATCCTTAACAGCTCGTTGGAACTCAATGAAGTCGATGTTTTGGGCCCCTTTGTTTCTAAGGGTGGCAGAGGGAGAACAGTTATCTCTGATTCCCAGTACCTATTTTGCTTACCATACTTTCATTCTGCTCATCTTTTTCCTCATCTTTCTGCCTCCAGGGCAGTCAATTGGTTCTGAGTTCTGTCTTCTGCAAACAGAATTGCTGAAGGAGCCCCAGTCCAGTTTGGAGGAGAGCATTCTGTGTCCACTGAGCACGCTCTGTCCTCATTATACCGTTTAGTCTATGTGCTGCCTTTTTATATCCCACCTCCCCAATCTCTTCCCTGGAAAGGTATTAATTACTTCTCCCAGCCATAGAATTTCCCTGAGATTGCCAATATCTTTTAACTATCACAACACAACACTTGTGTTTGCCATTCACAACCATAGGGCAAAACCTGCCACAGAAAATGGGTTGGCACTACCAGGGAGAGTGTTAGCTAGAACCTTTCCCCTTAATGTAATATTGCAGAACTTTTAAAGAAACTGTTAACATAGAGAAGTGTTTACAAATAGCACCACTTGCAGTCCAAAATGGTACAATCATTCCTCCATCCTAGGACCATATTGGCAATCCCAAACCAGACTTTTGTTGTGAACTAGCACTTCTATCAAGCTTTTGCTAAAAACAAGGGAAGCAATTTTGTTCACCTCACAGCATAAAAAGTTCCCATAGGCAACTAACTGGCCACTCCGTGAACAAAATGTTGGACTAGCTAAGCCTGTGGTCTTAGGTATTCTAAGGCTGAAGGAGATGCATTTGAAAATGTGGTTTTCCATGCTGTGTGGCACAAAAAGTAACATCAGTGCCAAAGAGAACTATAGTGACATGTGGATGTAGTGGGGGTTGCATGACACGTTTCATCCTGAGCCAAAAGACAAAATGGAGCTTTCTCCTCAATCCACAGACAGGTGTTCCTGCATGGCAGGGGGTTCGACTGGATGGCCCCTGTGGTCTCTTCCAACTCTATGATTCTATGACTGTAGGTGACAACTGGCAGCTAACTCTTACTTGAACAGTGGTGAAGAGTTGGCTCCTCCACTTCTGAGGAAGCAACCTAATTTAGGAGACTCAAGACAGGCTATGTGACATAGACAATTGTGTTATCCAATGGAAGGAAATGCCTTCTGAAAGGAACAGTCAAGATTTTGTCCCCAGCAATCTGATGTCATGCTACCTACATCACGATGTCACACTACCTACTGATCTGGCTTGGACTCCGGCACTGAACACCAGCTACTGGCCCCAGGTGTTCCAGCTCACTTGTATTTGTTGAAGACAATGTCCACATCAGTGCTGGTCACCATCTTTCCATCCATCACATCACACTCTTTCATCATCTTGGAAAAATTCTTGCCTGTCATCTCGTTGCCGCTGGCGGAAGTGTCTCCTCCATATACTGCAAACTTACGGAAAGCCTTTTCAAGTTCTGACATTCTTCTTGCCACTGTGGAGGAAGGAGCTGAAGGAACAGTCAACAAGGTATTTTCGTTAGGGACACCTTGGACTTTTCCTGTGGCTTTAAATAACTATGAGAAGAGTAGATGGAATGATGCCATAGTAGGAAAATCTGGGAGCTAAGGGGAATTTTTAAAAAAATGGATAATGGTTTTCATTTCTTGCTTTAAAAAAGTGTTTTCTCAGTTCAGGGAATCCATGTTAACTCAGCATTAAACAATTACATGTCCCTCGACTGGGGACCAAAGTAATTATAGTTCAGAAAAGTCAGCAATCATGAAATTGTGACTACTTTTACATTTATCATGGGAACCTATGGCAAATGTGAAATTTACTATATCCCTAAAACCTAAAGTTTATTTTGGGAATGTAGTAAAATTTACCTCATGGTGTGGCCTGGTCACCATTATAACTCCAGGTGTCTAAAAAGTATTTACTCCTGTAGGTACAGTAAGTTACTATTTCCTTACTTTTACAAAAGTAGCAAAGTCACTTTTTAATTACAGGAAGCCCCCATCTTTTGACACCCTGTCTTCTGGCGACTCACACCTTTGATGCTTCCAAATTAAGGAGAGGTGCCATCAATTTGACGGGTGATCCACTTTTTCATCAGTTCTTCTTGCCTATGGAGACTCACTTAGAACAGCTCACACACGCATGCAGCTTGCAGAGCTGAGAGTGGGGGAAGGTGCTAAGCTGGATGACTTTGCAAGCAGCACATGCACCATCGGTCTCAAGTGACCCTCCATAAGTCCTTCATGCCCTTTACAATACAGTACATGGATTCCACTTTTCAACCAATTTTGTTTTCTGACAGTGCTCCAGTCCCTAACCTGTCAGATAAATTGGGGAAGCCTGACTTCTAAAACATATGAATGCTGTGCTTCTGTCGTATGGTACCAAACATTCTCCTCCTATCCATCCCACTGTTACCTTAGCACAAGAGAGCACAAGTAACAGCTCAAGGCACAGGTGAACCATGTGCTATTCCTTCTCTGCCATTTAATGAGGCCGCAACACCAGAATTATAAAAGTAACTTTAAAAGTTATGGTTATATCACAAAAAAATATGATGTTATTCATCATTAAGTAGATTCATAGGCCTACATCCAAACAAGTTCAAAGAAGAGAAGAGCCATTGAAGCAATGGACTTGCATAAAGTGTTGACTTACCATTCAGTAAATGATTCAATGAGTCTAAGGGCCTTTCCGCACTACACTGTTATAGTGTTATTACTCCACTTTCAACATCCTGTGGAATTCTGGGGTTTGTAGTTTACTGAGGCCAAAGAGCTCTCTGGCTGAGAATTCTAAATGGCCCTCCCTAAACTGCAAACCCCAGGATTCCACAGGCTGTTGAAAGTATAATAATAGCACTATAACAGTGTAGTGCAGAAAGGCCTTATGTGGGACTAGTGACTGGATTTAAGTGATAGTATAGCATACTTTTATCTTTGCTATTGCAAAAAATATAATATTTTTACAAGTAACTAGTTATACCCAGTTATACAGTTGACCGGATAAATGTGATTTGCCAGACCAGAGCTGTGAAGAGAACAGCTCAAGCAGGAAGAGCGTGAAATGCCAGGCAGTGCTCCAGTCTGACCTTTCACAGTGGAGTGACAGCTGTCATTGGCGAGACTGTGCCACTTAAGATCTGTATTGCTTCCTTTTATCTTTCAGCATGTTTCCTTCCTTTTCCAATCATGGGGAAGGACCCAAAGGTGTTCAGGATAATGAAATCTCAATGACTGCTGGATTTCCTGCCTGATTCTCCTGTTTCTTATGTTTTGGTAAAAACTGACAATACTTTATAGTGGAAGTCTATATACAATATATTCCAAAGTTAGCCTTATGAGCAAGTTGGTGTGAATGTGACTGTATCTTTCTTCTTTCTCTGAAGCTTTAAAACTTTAGAACTTTGTGCCCACAGAGAAAGTGAAGTGAGAAATTCTGTAACTTTGAAAGTTACTGCTTATCAGTAGTATCTTCCCGTTTACTAGTTAAACAAGTATCTCACAATTTTATAAAGTCAAATTGAGGGAAATATCCAGATCCAATCCTTCAAGGTCACAATATTAGTAATAATTTTGACTCTGTTTGCCATTTCAGCTCAGCTGAAATATTAATACAACCCAATTTCTTCTCCAAAGCACAGTCCTGTTATGGTGATTCATAGCAAACATCTTGTATCTCAGTGGTTCTTAACTTCTTTACTGGGGAGCCTCTGTAAATATAGTTTGTTGCTGAGGTCACCCAAGATTTAAATTTATTCATTTAAATTTAAATATTCAAATATTTATTTATTAAAGGCTTCTGGAGACTTGGATTCAAATCCCTGCTCAGACACTGGGTGACCTTGGGCAAGTCACATTCTCTCAGCCCCAGAGGAAAGCAAAGGCAAACCCCCTCTGAATAAATCTTGCAAAAAAAAAACTGTGATAGGTCCAACTTGGGATTGCGAAGTCAGAAGTTACTTGAAGGCACACACCAACAAAGTGTTGCTGATGGGGAGGTTCTTTCTTGCCATCATGTCTCTCCCCTTTGAAAACTGACTTATGGTGACCCTACAGCAGCCCTATCATGGGGGTTTTCTTGTTAAGATTTGTTGTCTTTGCCTTTCTCTCAGGCTGAGATGATGTGACTTGCCTGATGGCACCCAGCGGGTTTCCATGGCTGCATGCAGATTCAAACTCTGCTCTCCAGAGTCATAATGTGAGTGTGTACACACACTTGCTGCCACGTCCCTTTCATCAGAGATGCTGCAGTGGGGCAGAGGGGCTGGCTGCCAAAACTGTTCCCTCATTTGCCAAGAGCAGTCTGGATGTGCCCACAAGCCACCTTGTCCATTGGTACCCACCCTCCCTAACTGTTCAGCCTTGGTTTTTTTTAAAAAAAAGATAGGGAGAAAGAGAATGAGAGAGAAAGAGCCTTTTTGCTTTGAGTGAAAGAAGGAAAAATATGCTGGATTTGGCCCCATTGTTCACTGACAACCTCTCTCACCTTCTATTGCATTGGCCAGAATGTCACAATGATGCAAAGAGATAATACTAATGCATTCTCTAAAAATTACATGTTATTAATATTCAACACAATCTACAAAAGCCATAACCATATTATTATATTTTAATACTATTAAACACACATATTTAGGTTCCAGCTATTCTGCACTGATTTCTATCACCACTCAACTCAAGGTATTACTAGGCTTTTTCATCACTTATTTTGGCTTTGGATCTGCCTTGCCTTCTGAATTCAAACCACCAGATTCCCAATGACATACTCAGAGCAATTCTTGGGTCTTGGATATACTATATCTAGTGAATATGTAACTCCATCCAAAAAGACAATCAACAGATCCTGGAAAGCAGAGAGAGGAGCCCTATGCTCCTTAAAATATCCATGGGGTTTACCTGGACCTGCAGACTGCAGAACCTTTGTTTGGTCTGTTTGTATTTTGCCTGGGAGGGGAAGCCTTGCTCTGTACAAAGCAGAACCAGAAGGCTTTAAGCATATATTTTAAGTGGGGATTATGACCTTGTGGGTTGCCTATGATGTCACTTTTGACATAACTGGTTAACCTTGTACTAAGAAGGAAATGAAATTGGTTTCAGAATCAGTCTATTTAGAAAGAAGAGAATGATCTCAGAGGCTTAGGAAATCAGAGAAATATCTGGGATATAAAAGATACAGATCCTGTTATGGCTACGCTGGAAGCAAGCAATGTCTTTTGACATTTCTCCATACACTGGTATGGGTTTGAGGTGTAGTACAGGAGTACAGGGGCAAGGAAGAACTAACTTCTCTTCCATGGAAGGGAAGTGGCATGAAAAAATATGGTGGGATAAAATCCACTGTGGACTCATCAAGAAGATAGGCCTGAGCGAAACACCAACAAAGAGTTCGTAGAAATTACCATGCCTGAGCATCCAAATAAAAAGACTGCCAGGAAGCATTTCTGGAACTGACAGGACAGCTAGTTTGGTAGCACAGGATTTCTCTCCTGATTCAGTTCAGTTAAACTGGCTTGGGGTGATTTGTATAAGTTTACACAGTGGTGCTATCAGGGCAGAACTTTGAGGCTAAATTCCTGGAACTCCATATGACGGAATGATCAGGAGGACCCCTGAAATCCAGCAGACATTACTTAAAGAGCACCCGTAAGACAAGAAAACAAAGTCTAAAACTACCTGGCTGTACCCCTGAGTTCATGACTAAGCAGAGATCTGGGCATTTTACTTCACATTCACATTTACTTCACAGTGGAGCCATGTTGCTCCACTGGCTGAATTTTGAGGATTTGCCCAGGGAGCTGAACTGGAACAGCACTACAGTCAGTCCTCCATATTTACTAGGGTTAGGGGTACAGAACCCAAACAGAAGTGGAAAAATTGCAAATATCAAAATGGGGGAAGGGGGTCAAGGCATGGTGGGGAGAGTGGGCACCCAGGGTCCAAACCAGGTCAGGGAAAGGAAAGGAAAGGAAAGGAAAGGAAAGGAAAGGAAAGGAAAGGAAAGGAAAGGAAAGGAAAGGAAAGGAAAGGAAAGGAAAGGAGAGTGGCTCAGCATGGTAGCCCTTTACTTCCTCTCTCTCACCCATCTCCTTTCCTTGGGTGTAGGGAGGCAACCGGAGAGGGTTTGTCTTGCTGAGAAACCAGGCTGTGAGCCATCCTGAGCTGGGCAGGCAGTGGCTGGTGGAGGAGGAGGAGGGGGAAAACCAGAGGCAAGTTTTTAAAGGATTGTGCAGTCTGATCAGAACTGCCAAGAGGGAAGGTCCCCCTGGAAAAGAAGTGCCGGGGGGGGGGTATTGGAGAAATTCACAAATAATTAAGTTCATGAAAGTCAAACCTGTCAAGGTGGACTGTATTAACAATATGCAAGTCCTTGCCATCAAAGCCTTAAGACCCATGAAAATTATTGAGACTTTCTCTGGTCCCTTAGCCCAGCCAGTGAACTCAAAAAATGAGGACGTACAGTCTACTTCGCCATTCATGTCATGTACTATGCAGAGGAAACGACCGAAGGCATGGTGCTGCTTTTTCCAAATGACGGCTCCCCATCATGGTAGTAAAAATGTAATACTAAACTAAGTTTGACATCACCTTCCCGTTGACTCCATGGTGAACTTTATACCACTACATTCTTTTGTGCCCTTGCCCTTTAATCCTACCCCCACAACCCCTCACCTAGGGAGACTACTTCGCCCTTGTATGTCTTTGCATGTGCTTGCGCAGGTAAGAAATCTGAGTGAAGCATCTGCCACATTCTAAGCATTCATGTGCCAAATGTACAGTGTGCACCTTCCGATGCTTGTGCAGGTATGAACGCTGGGCAAAGCGCTTCTTACAGGTCTTACATTGATATGGCTTCCCTGGCCTGTGGATGTCCAAGTGCTTCACCAGACAGGAAAGTACGCTGAACTGCCTTGGGCACTCGGGGCAAACAAAAGGCCCCTCCTTGTCTGCCAAAGGGGAAGCTTGCTCCCGAAGCCAAATGGGACCACTGGGGGAATGGGACCTTTTACAGCTATGATCGGCCACAGTATGGGACCACTGAGTATGCATGGCAGTGTTAGCAGTAGAAGTGATCTTCCTTTCCATGTAGGCAATACTCTTGTGGACTTCACTTGAGGCATTCAGGACTGTAGAATTAGTGGACATAGTAGATGGCAACTCAGAACAGGCTGCAATGTCAGTTTTGAGGTGAGGCAGTAGAGGCTTTTTCATGTCAAAGCTGCCATCATCAATCCCACAGCATCCGCACTCACAAGTCTGCCTAAGGGGCAGGATACGAGGAATTCCACTGACTCCGATTTCCCAAATACTGTTTTGGGAAAGATGTCCAAGGCTATCACTTGCTGTAGCGTGGCATTCCCCACACTCACAGGATTTCAGACTGGCAAAAGATTTGTTGTCCTCCTCAGAGTCATGGAAGTTAAGGCACCAGAGAGGATCTGTGAAGATGCTCTCTCCAGGAATATCTTGTCCATGCACTCCCTGGTGCTTCCGATCTTCTTCCTCTTCTTCCATTTCATAGCCTTCCTCATGCCATTTCTGGTGCTTCTTCAGTTGCGCACGGCGCCTACACCGGAACCCACAAATAGCACAGCCATAGGGTCGCTCTGAAGAGTGGACAGACAGATGTTGAATGAAGCCAGAGGCACACTTGAACCTCTGTCCACAGTGTTCACAGAGATAAGACTTCTGTTGCTTCCTCCTAGTGTGAGTGCGTTTATGCCGGGCAAGATCAGAAGGCCAAAGGAAATTTTTCCCACAATGACCACATATGTGGGACTTTTTGGTCAATGTTTTATGAGAGTCAGTATTCTCCACTTCCAATGGCAGAAGAAAAGGTGCCAATGTGGCACCTAGACTGCATGCTTCTGATTGGCCCAGATTTCGTCTAACTGCTTTCCCTCTAAAGTGTTCATAATGATGATATTGGGCAAGGGCAGCGGGCCGTTGGAAGGCCTTCCCACACTGGGCACAGATGTGGCAATTCTTGGTACACGTGCTGCTGTCAGAGTCTTCACTCAAAGTTTTGTAAGAATTTGCAAATGTGTTCTTTGCTTGCAGAGGGCTGAGCACCACGGGACTTGGGCAGCATGCTTCCAAGTGGCACAGGTTCTGCCTAGCTGCATTCTTCCTAGAATGAACGTGCTGATGACGGGCAAGATCAGAGGGATACCGAAAGTCCTTTCCACATTGCTTGCAGATGTGTGGACGCTTTGCACGCCGGTTCTGGTCTGTAATTGATAAGGACTTTGGATGGGGAAGGCTTGGTCTGAATACTTCCAGTTCATTCTGGCCCAGCCTAATTGCTTCACTCTCACAATGCACATTGTTATAATGTTGGGTAAGTTGAGAGGGCGAACAGAAGCTTCTTCCACACTGATCACAGGTGTGCAGATTCTTAGCATGGTTTGTCCTTCCCAGCAACTTTTGGCTCATGTGCACTGCTGACTGCTTCTGGCTCCATCTCTGGCTTCGTCTAAAGGCTCTCCTAGAGTGAGTCTGTTTATGTCGGGCAAGGTGAGAGGCCCACTGAAAAGCTTTATCACACTGGTCACAGGCATGTGGATTTTTTGCATGGTTCTTCTGGTTTGTAGTGAGCTTTGAGCTTTGGCTGAATGTTTCCCCATCACCTACAGAATCTTCATTGCTCTGCTGGCAGGCCAAGGGGACTGTCTTGCTTTCATCTGACTGGTCGCAGGATTCCGAAACTACAACTCCCCTTTCTAGACTCTCTGAATCTGCTCTCTCAGTACGTGCTGACTGGTGTATTTCCTCTAAACTTCCACCACCTGCTGAGACAGAAAAACATACAAAATAAACTTCTGTCTGAAGAATTCTGGATAAGCCTGGACATTAAACTTCCTTCTACAATGAATAATTTTAATCTGTGGTTTAAATGAGAACTGTGAGGTCTTAATGCTTTTTATACTCTTAGATCTGTGAGACTGCTTCCTTCACACTTTTGCCTTTCTCCAGTATCTGCTCAGGGTAGCAAAGAAAAGACACGACTGTTCAAGTCAGAGATGAAGAATCACGAACAGGTAACAGCTTAATCTGACAGGTAACAACAAGGCTTAATCTCAGGAAAGGCTTACATAAAGTAAGGCAAGTTAAGTCTTCTTAGTACCATATCACTTAAGCCACCTTAGATCCCATGTAGACAAACAGATGGGATACAAATAAATTAAATTTAAAGAAATAACTTTTGAAATGCCTATAGGAAAATACTGCTTTGAACATTCCTTCAAAATTTCCATGGCCCAGAGAAAGACTTTAGCTTGGTCCTCCCTCTGACAGAAAGGGTTTTCTGCATGCAGATAGGGCTTCTGTTTGTAACTATAAAATAGGTGAAATGAACTATGTTTTTTCCCACCTGTATTCAAAAGGGGCACAATTACAGGAAAGCTGCATTACTTGCTTTCTCTTGACTGTGTTAAGTCGGGCAAGGCTTAGCTGGGAATCCATTTTAGAAAACCATGGATAATATCTAAATGACTGCTGAACAAGCACCAGTTTCATTCTTTTTCCATCAGCAATGACCACTGACACGTATCAAGAATTATGGGAAAGATATTAGGTCAGAAGATGTGGGTGGTAAGCAAATTCAGCAAGGAAACCATGCCTTATGAGGAATTATTGAGGGAGCTGAGTATATCTGTCTTGGAGAAGAGTAGACTGAGAGGTGACACAATAACCATCTTTAAATATCAGAAGGAAAGTCATGTAGAAGATGAAGCCAGCTTGGTTTCTGCTGCTGCAGAGACAAGATTACAAACCAATGGCTTCAAATTACAAGAAACAGAGATTCTATTGAAACATTAAGACCTTCTTTACCATAAGAACTGTCTGACCATGGAATAGACTGCCTTGAGGTGGAGTGGATTCTCCTTCTTTGGAAATCTTCAAACCGAGGTTGGATGGGCATCTTTAACTGGCAGGGATTTGGACTAAATGACTCTTGTGGCCCCTTCCATCTCTAAGATTCTATGATACAGTTTATAATCTAGCTGAAGATTTTATGTTTTAAAAGTACCCTAGCCACTGACTTACCAGGAGATGTTTCGGCATTATAAGGCTCAAGCTCGAGGACCCACACTTGTCCCCCTTCTATCCAGGAAGCAGCATCAAAGTGGAGTTCTGGCCAACCTACACAGCAGAGAGAAAACTACATGTTTTACTGTGGTCTGTTGTGGGCTCTCACCTAAAAGGTCTAGTCCTCATGGTATGGAGATTTAGATTATCACTGAATCTCCAGAGTCGTGAGGACTATACCCTTTTACGTTATTTAATTTTACAGAGCAAATTAAATCTGATATTCTTAGGAAGCCTAAGATGACTCGCAGATGCCAGATACTATGTTCTGTAGATAGATAGGCAGACATACAGACAGATCGACACACACACACCATAAGATAGAGAGAGACAGACAGACAAAGAGACAGACAGATCTACATACACACAAACATACAGAAGTTGGAAATGCCATGGTAGTTAGTTAGATATAGATATAGGTATA
Organism: Cyclura pinguis; assembly: GCA_030412105.1. Classification (NCBI taxonomy): domain Eukaryota; kingdom Metazoa; phylum Chordata; class Lepidosauria; order Squamata; family Iguanidae; genus Cyclura; species Cyclura pinguis. The sequence continues at coordinate 20,882,724 of CM059604.1, forward strand.
GGTATAGGTATAGGTATAGGTATAGATATTATAAAACCACCATGGCATTTCCAACTTCTGTATATGGATATGCAAGCTGAACTATGAAGAAAGCTGACAATAGAAGAAATCAACTAGTTTGAAGTGCTGGGCTGGAGGATTAACAGGTAACACAGACCACCGAAACCACAATCCATCTTTGAAGCTTGACTTCATTGCCTACAGTTTATTAGGTGGATCTTTGTGGACTCTTTTTATAGACTGAGAGATATTTTGCAGTCCCATCAGAATATTTTTATATTGCAAAAATGTGAATGTACTTTATAAACGTATCTGTGATGTATCAGATTGATTGTTAATTGGATTCTGTAATACGTTTGGATGCATCTGAGTTATCTACTATATAAACATCAAAGTTTGTCTGTTTGTCCGTGTCAGGCAGGAACACCTCATCTGATTGGCTGTGTGAGGCAAGAAGACCTTATATGATTGGCTGGCTCTGAAGATTCTATGGAATCCTGGGGTTGCCAGTTCAGGGGGGGGGCCTTTAGAATTCTCAGCCAGAGAGCTCAGGCCGGTTGCTATGGAGACGAGGCCTAGCAGCAAAAAGAAGGAGAGCAGTGAATTCCCTCAGGAACCCAACCTCTGTGTGTTAATAACTCTGAATACAGATTGGATTGGGGAATATGGAGAAAAGTTACAGGTACTCAACAAGACTGTTTGGGGAATTAGAGACACAGGATCTCAAATCTGTGTATTTCAACCGCATCTAATCTCTAACGTAAGGTAAGGTAATTCCTAAGGTATTGCTAACAAGAATTACCTATGAGAAAATAAAATCCCAGGCAATGCCAGGTAAATACACTAGTTTTTAATAAGATTGATGAGACAGTTTGTAACGTTCATGGTCATATTTTGCCTAGTAGTATAGGGGTACACAACTGTAGTACTGTGAACAGAATTAGAGGCTCCTTGTGGTTTTTACAGTGCTCCTGTTACACTTTGGACATATTGTGAGAAAATATTGATTTATCAGAAAAGATAATGATGCTGGGGAAAGTTGAAGGCAGTATGAAATGAGGAAGATCACATTAGAGGTGGACTGAGTCAATCAACAACGCTGCAGCCCTGAGTTTGCAAGATGTAAACAGGGAGGTTAATAACTAGGGGCTCTTTTACACTACACAGTTACAGTGATATGACTGCATGTTATTTGTGGTGGCTCTATCCCATGAAAGTTTATAGTTTAGAGATGCACTTGAGCTCTCTGGTTGAGATTTCTCAATACCCCTCCCTAAACCCCTATTATTCCACAGTAAGCAGCTGTACCAGTTAAAGTGGTATCATAGCACTATACCTGTGTAGTGTGACAGGGTCCTGGATCTGTTGGAAGTTCCTCATTCATTGGGTCACTGTAAGCTGAAGCCAACCTTACAGTTGTTGCTGCTGTGTGCCTTCAAACTGTTTCTGCCTTATGGCAACCCTAAGGCGAACCTATCACAGGGTTTTCTGCGGCTGAGAATACATAACCATTTGTTGTTGTTGGGCGTTTTCAAGTCATTTTCTGACTTGTGGCTGTGGCGACCCTATCACAGGGTTTTCTTGGCAAGACCTGTTTTCAGGAGGGGGTTGCCATTGCCTTCCTATGAGGCTGAGAGAGTGTGGACTTGCCCAAGGTCACCAAGTGGGCTTCCATGGCTGAACAGAGATTCAAACCCTGGTTTCCGGAGCTGTAGTCCAAGCACCCAAACCACAACACAACACTTGTTCACGCAGCACTACAAATACATATGGTGTGTGCATTCGTTTGTGTGTGTGTGTCTGTGTGTGTATACACACCTATACATAACTCCTATAATGCCTATAAAGTGTCTAACCCAACTCTACCATCTATAAGCCCTGAGAGCACATTTGATACAACAGGCCTACTGGATCTAAAAATACCCAATCCCCCCCCCCCCGTCCAGGACTGCTGTTCTCAAAAGCAAGACCTATTTTTAAAGTTTTGCCCCATTCTCTACAAAAAACTCACCTTTTGCTGCCTCAGCTTCTTCAGCTGCCAAAGGCCTAAGAGCAGCTGGAATGTCTTCACCCCTCACTGGTTCAAAAGAATCCATTTTCTTCCTGGAGCAAGCTACCTGCAGGCCAAGAGTTACCAGTTAAGAATATTTACCCAGTTAATATGCTGCTTGCCCTTATCAAATGTCTTGAAGAGACGAGTTAAGGAAAGAGAGTGGCTCTAGATCTGCTGAAGTCCCATAATGAGATATGAGGAAGGAGATAACTGACCAATTACTCCATAAAGCCAACCTGATCTTAAATTAAGACTCTTGCCAAAACAAGGTACCTCCTTGCCCTGCAGAAAGTACTTTAATAGAGGCAAAGCTAGCAGCATAGAATAGCTCCTCATTCTAGCCAACTGTTATTATTTGCAGTCATTTTTCAATACTCAACAGTAGCAAAGGTGACTAGGGACAGCCACCTATGGCTCCAGTTGATTTGCTGCAAGACCCAGGAAATGTCCCCTCTTTGTTATCTGGTGGTGTGTTTGTTCTTTTTAATAGCTTTTGTTTTTTGTTAAGGTGCTTTCATGCCATCTTATTTAGGGCAGAATCTACCTCCTGGAGAGAGGTTTTAAAGTCTTCCTCCCAACTGCAACCTGTAGGTTTTGCCCAAGGCAAGAGAAAGATTTTGGTTGCTTGCAGCTGGCCTTTATATTTTCAGGAACAAGTTATCAGATGATTGCTTTCAACCATTGACCTTTGAGGGTGACCAGGGAATTTGCTATAGTCTCCATATTGAGCTTTGGTGTTAAAAAAAACAACAAAAAACTCACATGTCACAACATCTAACCTAATTATTGGAATTTTCTGGGTTTTTTCCCCACAATCGTTTTTATATCATATAGCTGGATGTAGAGTTCTGGAAAATTTGAAAGCATACTTTTGTGATATTTTGGTTGGTCTGAATATAGCTATTGCCCAACTCTGGGAGTTAGTGTATAGTTAATTGGTTCTCATAATTCATATCAGGAACACACGTGTTGATTAAAAGCTCCCAAATTTGTTGTTCTAATGCTTTAAAGTTACTTTGGCATTTGTAAACCAATTTTGAATAATATAGAGACCAATATTTTTTTCCCCCAAATGCTGAATACTAGAAAAATTCAAACCCAAGAAGGGTTGTTTGGAGGGGCAAAGCCTGCAGTCCTAGGTGTGCTGATGTGAGTAATCCCCAAACAGTAAGCCTCATCTCTTGGTATGCAATATGCTGTATAGCTGCAATCTTATAAACGCTTACCTGGGCAAAAGCATTCTCTGTTGAATCCAGTAAAGCTTGCTTCTAATCACACAGAAGTTTGGTTTAAACATTAAAAATGGTCACCCTCAGTTAACCAACTAAGGTTTAACAACTAACCTCCCAAGAGAAGTTGCCCAGTCATGAGTGATCTACTTTAACCAAAAAACCAAAAAAAAAAAAAAAATCTGTTAAGACAATTCACTTGACAAGCAATCTTGTAAATTGAAAAAGATAAGCTCTTAAATCTGTTCTGCTTAAAGTTTATGCTTTAATATGGCCTCATTGGGTCATGTTAGCTCTTTGTTATTTGCAATAGGATTCCCCCCCACCCCATATAAAAACTGTACTGGATTGGAGAGCTGTTTGCATGCCTGTGGCTGAATTGTTCTGTGGTTTGCAAAAAACATGCATACTTTTAAAAACAACAAAAACTGATTGGGGCATCTCCCTTCTTTGAGCTGTTTTAAGTGCTGCAACAGATGGGCATTACCCCCATTTAAAATTATCCCTCCTTGACCAGATGAGAACCTGAGTTAGAAAAACTTAATTTTTTAAACTACAACTCTGAGGATCTACCAGTGAGCATGGGCACTGTTTCCAAACCAAAGTATGGGAAGTCTGCAAGTACAATTTTTTAAAATCTTCATAAATCAAATGAAATTCTCAGTGCAGTTAGCCTGCCTTGAGAAGCTGCGGTGTTGCTGAAGCCATTTTGTGAAACTTGACATGCCCATTATAAATGTTCAGTATTATACTTTCACACTTGGAAAGGAGAGATTAGGGAACGCTTAACTAGATATTTCAAAAGAGGTATGTGATGCTGTATTGATAACACAGGTATAAGGTGTTTTAAAAGTGAGCACAGCATCTGCTCTTAAAGCACTGAGCATTTTTGCATGTTGAACCTTGAACATATCCAAGAGTAATCATTGCCTCAGAGTGAAAAACTGAATGCCCTGTACATTGGAAGTGGAATCTAGCCTGTCCAGAGTATTTCATCATAAACACTCCAAACCCTTCTTTTGTGTTCAAGGCCTGAGATTGCCAAGCACGGATGTTTAAGCCATCTGAAAAAGCCATAACCACAATTACACATTATGCAAGCGGCTAAGAAAAACTGAAGTATTAAAATGGACAAGTCAAGAGGCAGCATCTCTGTAAGAGCACAGTCTCCTGGTCGATTTTAATTATTTTGGTATTTAGCTGGTTAGTTTATTTGTAGCAGTTTATAATCATTGTTGGATTATAATCTCCACTTTGCCTTTGAACAGCTACTGAAAAGGAGGAGGGAAATTTAGCTTTATGTTACTCTACAAGCATCCTAAAAGTGAACACAGCAAGGCACCTGGAAGTTATAAAAGACTGTAAAATTAAATGTTGGCTCTGTTCCCTTGGTACAAAAATTCATAATCACTAAAGAAGATTAACATTGTCATAGTTGCAGTGAACATATAGTGAGCTAGTATGCAGGAGGGGTGGGGTGGGATTTGTTCTATTTTGCCATAGGGCTGGCGGGGGTGTTATCTTTTCTAAGGTCTTCCATACAGGCAGATGTACAAATAAATTGCCCTTTAGCTAGCCCATTATACTATCAGTTAATGTGACAGAGTATAAAAGTACTCAAATTGAGTAGAGAAGTGATGTGTGTGAACCCATCCAGACATGTGGCCAGCCCCATGGCATAAATGAACAGTCACAGGAAGCATGGAAAAGACCACAGGGTTATCCTTTTGAAGCCTCTCTCTGCCAGAGAGGATAACTTATCCCCTAAGCCTTATTTTCTTACCCTTCTATAAATTATTATGAGCAGGACTGAAGTCATTGATGCTCTACAAAGCAGAGAGAGGCAGGCAATCAACAAAGTCTAAGTATCTCCTTCTTTTCCCCACTTTTCCCCAGCCCACAACAAAAACCTAGATAGAAAATGCCATAAATTGGACCCCAGACAAGAACATTTGGGGCATCTTCATCTCCCCCACCTCTGCCCTACCTTGAGGAGGGATCTAGTGTGCCCCCGTGCTATGTCCAAAGATGTACATCTTGTCAGGCAGAAGGTCCTGAAATGTATCTGAGAGCTCAGAAGAAAATTCTAGGCAACCCCTTCCTTCCAACCCCGCCTCTTGCATGCCATGTCTTTTAAATTTATCTAGAGCTGGTGGGACATCATTGGTGGATGTTGTTTCTTCTCTGCTTCTCCAGTGCTTATCACAACTGACCTATTAGAGGCTTTATCTTTTTTTTTTCCCTTTGTCATTGCTCCACCCCAAATGCAAACAGCATGGGCTTTTCCATACCCTACAACCACAACCTCTGAGTTTCCATTTGCTGAGAGGGAGTTGTTGTAAAAAAAGGATGCCCAACAGATGGCCAAAGGACTTTTAATATAATCTGGCTATCAAGTGATTGTTATGGAAAGCTGCCGGCCATCAGAGATGCAAAGGATGTAGAAAAGGCCGTTTTGCTTCTCACAAAAGAGAGGAGATGGCTTTGCAAAATATTTTGGGCAGTATTTACTTACCTTCTCAAACAGCAGTTTCATACCTGCATTAAACGTCACCTCCTCATGTTAACTTCTGCATTTGTAGGGTTTTGTTTTTTGCTTTGTTGTTGTTGTTTGTTCTACTTGCCCTGCTACTGTAGTCAGGAGTAAATGTATTCCTTTTCCTTACCAATTTATCTTTGGTCTTCAGGCAAAGAAAGAAGAAATATTGCCTTGACCCCTTGCATTGACTGACAGTTATGGAGGAAGCTAGTTTGGAGAAAAGAATATTTGTACTTAGTGATGCTGAATTTGGTTATTCAACCTGAGTAATTCTCTTCTGGATTATATTACTAATGATGTGTCTTAATCCTGAACTCTTTTCAAGTATCTCAGCAGAAAATTACACAAACACCAGCAGCAGGTCAGACCAGGAGTCACTTTCTGAACTACAGTTCCCCAAATCCCTGGCCAAAACAGTCACTGTTGTTGTCCAAGTAACTTTTCTAGGTTCTGCAAGTAAAAACCAGCAGTCTATGAGTACTGATTTAACACCAGATTTCCACAGCTAGAATACAATCTAATACAACTTGATGGCTCCCCCTCTCTAAATACAACTGTGAAAGTATAGCAAGCTGTAGTTTGTTGTTGCTGTGTGCCTTCAAGTCATCAGACTTATGGCAACCCTAAGGCACACCTATCATGTGGGTTTCTAGGGGTGAGAGTATGTGACAAGCCCAAGGTCACCTAGTGGATTTCCATGGCCAAGCAGGGAATCGAACCTTGGGCCATTTCTGCACTACATTATAATAGTGCTGTTATTCCACTTTCAACATCCTATGGAATTCTGGGATTTGTAGTTCACTGAGGCCAAACAGCTCTTTGGCTGAGAATTTTAAATGCCCCTTCCTAAACTGCAAACCCCAGGATCCCATAGGATGTTGAAAGTGGAATAATAGCACTATACTGGTGTAGTGTGGAAATGGCCTTGTTTGGTCTCCAGGTTTGTAGTTCAGTGTCCAAACCACTACATTCTACTGGCTCTCTCCACCAATATATACCTACAATCTTTATGTTTTTCCCTAATACTTGTGTCTGTGTGTACAAACTGATTGAGATAGATAGATAGATAGATAGATAGATAGATAGATAGATAGATAGATATCAATTTGTACACACAAACATAAGTATTAGGAGTGTAATATGAATGCTTATATCCTTATCTATATATTTGTGTGCCTATGTTTCAGAGGAAGGAACTGGCAAAACCACTTCTGCATGTTCCTTGACTAAGAAAACCCTATGAAATTCATGGGTCACCATAAGTTGACAGGCAACTTGAAAGCGTGTGCGCCACACACACACACAACACACACACACACAAGCATAAGCAAAATAATACTTCTCATTCCTACAGTATTTTTTTTTAATTTCTCAAAGTGCTTTCAATAGCCTTTCAGTCTTCTTACAACCCGCTATGGTAAACTAGAATTACCCTTCCACTTCTGTTACAGATTAAAAGCCAAGGTTCAGAAATTGTTATTTGCCTAAGGCCACCAAGATAGGTCACGGCTGGGACAATATTGGAACCAGGAATTTCCCACACTCTCGTTTTAGGTAGTAGGACCTTTGGGATTTGCCTGGGATCCAGACATGGAGAGAGCAGTGTCAACACAGACAAAGTACACAACAACTGAAGGGGGAAAATGCCATTGATGCTGGGTGGGTTCAGTTCCCTGCTTGGACATGGAAACCTTGGCCTTGGGTGCATCACACACTCTCAGCCCCAGAAAATGCTGTGACAGGTTCTCTTTAGGGTCGCTGTAGGAGGGCCTTATCTGAGCATTCAAGGTCACTGATTTCTCTGAATCTTGAAAAGAGGTCCCGTCTTAGCCAGTGAGTGATGCCCTCTATTTATTTTCCCAGACCTGTGGCCTGCAATTATTGAACATTTCTACATTTTGGTTGCTTCCAACAAAAGTGTTTTTTTATTATTCACTTGCTGCACTTTTCCTTTTCTGTTGAGGTCAATATGGTTTAATTGAGTTTAGCAGACTTGATTGAGTTAGCACTCCCTGTCGTCAATGAAGGTCAATGAAGATTTAAGTAAATTTCTTCTCTCACCACCATTTGATTGCTGGAATCATAGGTCTGCTGGATTCAAAAGCAGCCCAGAACAAGACTTCCTTTCTTCATATAACTAGATTCAAGAGACTCAAAGCCAGACTGGTTCACAGAGAATTGGCTTCTCTCTTTCACAGTCCCCTGAGACAATAGGACCAGTTTACAGAATGTTGCAGACCCATGATATTTTTAACAACACATTCATATGGAAAAACAGAACATGTGAACTGGAGAACTGCAGATACAGCTGATAGCAAGAAGGGTAATCTCCTGGCTAACAATAAATTGTGGAATCTCTAATTTGAATTGCATCTCAGCCATATCTCAGATGGCCTTAAGTAGATCACTTACTCTCTGGGCCTCTCATTGGGAAGACAACAGTAGGTTAAACACACTTAAAACATATTAAAGATTACTTGTACTACTAAGGCTCAGCTAACACAGTACATTCTGAAAAAATTTGGGGTAAATTTCATGTCACACTGTAGAGAACCAAATTTTTTTATGGAGTGGCTTTTTGCTAATCACTGTCAGTTAAATCTACCTCATATGGTTGTAGTGAGAACTGTATGACCATAGCAGGTAGGAAAAGTATTTGCAGGGTTGTGGTGTGTTTTCTCAGTTTCAAAGGTGCTATAGATTGCCTTATATCTTTTTATGCTGAAATATATTAACCAGCTATGTCACCAAGTACTGCAATTATTCAAGTGTTCAAAGAGTTCAGACTTTGCCAGGTACCACCTTAGAAATTAACTGACAATCCTCATATATGCCAAAATAGAAAATCCCCCCAAAATATTACCAAGTCTTTCACATAATTCAATTATCATGCTATATTCCTAGTCAGGATGGTAAAAACAGATTTTTGTAACATGTTTCTGTAGTGCTTATGGATGTGTAAGTAACTGATGGTTATTTTGGATTATGCTTATTTAGGAATGTACTCAAATAACACAGCCAATCTTTTTTTTTAAAGACGGGGTGCTGCATCTCACACGTGCGTATATTCACTTTCAAGTTACCTATCAAATTATGGTGACCCCATAAATTTCATAGGGTTTTCTTAGGCAAGAAATACTGAAGAGGTAGTTCTGCCAATTTCCTGTTCTGAAATATAGCCTACAGTATCTGATGTTCACTGACAGTCTCCCATCCATGTACTAACTAGAGCTGACCCTGCTTAGCTTCCAAGATCAGACAGGACCTCATGCAGTCGTTGATAATGTGCTGTACATAGGACTACTTTGGACATGAGAAAGATAATTCAACAGTGGTCCAAATTATGAAGTGATGTTTCATCTGTGGTTTTGTCTGTTATCAGTCTTCCAGTCTAATGTAAAACATATCTCTTGGCCTTCAACCTGGTGGATAAATTTGCTTGCTTAGTAGTGTTTATTCTAATAGTTTTGTTTGCATGGCTTGTTTCACTTCTTTGTATACCACCTTGAGCATATGGAAGGATAAGTATCATAAGATTTTATGGAATTTTATGTTCCAGAGAGTAGGACACAAGAGCAGTGGATTCAAACTACTGCAAAAGAGATTCCACCTAAACATCAGGAAGAACTTCCTGATGGTAAGAGCCATTCAACAGTGGAATATGCTGCTTTGGAGTGCCATGGAGTGTCACTCTTTGGAAGTTTGGGTGGCCATTTGCTGGGGATGCTTTGAGTATGTGTTCCTGCATGACAGGGGATTGGGCTCAGTGACCATTGTGACCTCTTCCAACTCTTCTTCTATGATTCTATGAATGAAAACTATGGTGGAAATTTGCACTCCTTCTCTAGTTATTGGTGTCTGCTTTTTCCCACTACTCAGAATAAGAATTTCACCAATTGCCAACTTGCCTATGAAGAAATCTTGCCTACCAAGATTAGAAGATCCCCATGTATGCCAGTCTGAAGAATGTGCTAACTCATCGAAGATGACTGACGCCCCCAAGCAGTTACCTTCTCAGATGAAGATGGGTTTTGCAAATGGCTCAGATTAGATTTATAAATTATTTTCTTCTTTGCACTATAGAGTCCATGCACCATTTTAGCATTTACATCAGAAGTGTGTGGCCCTCCACATGTTGCTGGACTATGATTTCTACCAGCAGTAACCAGCATAACCAGCACTGAAGGATAATGGAAATTATAAACCAACATGCAGAAACATGCATTGAAGTGCACTGTATAATCAGCCAGGATTGAGGAATAAAAGGAACAGCAATTCAAGTTGGAGTGAGTAGGGCTAAAATAGCAGAGAAATTATGTCTCAGATAAACACTGTGCTTCATTTGTCTATAGGGAAGCCTCTCAGCTTGTGATTCTCAAGCACTCTGTAGAGACTCATGGGCTGGAGGAGGGATGGCATTTTTCAAACAAGGAGGTTGAAGCAGCAGCTACCAACTCGTTCTTGGTAAATCTGTTGAATGAAGCCGCTTAAAGAACATTGCTCAAGGTGCACGCTCACACAACCATTTAATGGAACATTAAATCATTTCTCATTTTATTTTTTTATTTCCAGTTTCAATTTTTTTTCTACAAGAAAACAATAAAAAAATAGAAAACTCTAGAAGTTGTCAAGCTCCCTGACATGCCAGGTGACTACAGAAACAAAGCTCTGTTGCTGGATCACTACGAAGATAAGGTACTGGCACTGGGTCGCTTGCTACGCACACAAGAGACTGTGGCACTCAGTTGCTATGGAGCCAAGGCCCCATCATAGGTACTTGAAGTCCCCTCAGGCCAAGAGTGCTTGGTGCAGCCCGCCCTGCCTCTGTGGCACTTGACAGGAAAACAGGCTTAATGAGGAACAGGGCTCCTGGGTCATCAGTAATTGGTGAAGAAAGAATTCTGAAGGGTTCAGCTTCTCCGACCGTAGCAGCAGTACGGAGGGAAAAGATGCACCAGCAGAAATGTTCCTTGCATACAAAACTTTTTCAAGGTATACCTCAGGATTCATTTCCCATTTGGGGGTATCACCTTTCACATATGCCAACCGTGAGGTCTGAAAGGGATCGATCCCTCAGACAGTGGCACCAAAAGGAAGCAGCATCAAGCTCACGAACGAGAAGAAAACAAGGGGCTGGAATCCAGTATACCCAACCACATCACCCCAAACCCTGTTTGACTAAAAAAAAAAAAAAAAGATTGCTACAGCATCACTGCCCAATTCCACACCTCAGCTTTATCACAGCTTCTCTCTTTCATCTCCCAGGGCTGGCACTTTTTTTTTCTTTTCCAGGTTTCTGTGCTATCAACAGCTGCATGACAGACAACATCTGCACCTTTTGAATTGCTGCCTTGCTGTTTAAGACAGAGACCTGTTCCAACAAAGTCGACAACCCTACTACCTTCTACTCCAATGCCTTTTGCAGATGGATGCATGGCCCTTGGGAAGGCATCTTATTAGCTGCCTCTCCTGGTCTCTGCACACCTATGCTACAAATGTAAACAGGTCTGAAACTGGTTTAACTGTCTTTAGAAACTTGTCCTTTATTGAGCCAGTCCACTAGTCCATCTAGCCCCATACTGTCTGCACTGACAGGAAGTGTCCATTCAAGGCCATAAGCAGAGGACTGTCTGAGCCCTGCTATCTCTTTTAGCTAGAGATACAAAGGATTAAACCTGGAACATTAATGCATGCAAAGCATGTGCTCTACTACTAAGCTATAGGCTCTCTGAGGCCCCTGCCCATGAACTCTGGGAACTATAGTTTTGTTAGGGCCATGAAGAATTCTTTGTAACAGAGTGCCACATCACAGAAAACGCTATAGTTCCCAGGGTTCCTTGGATGGGAGTTGTCATGACAGTTAAACAGGTTCGAAACTGGTTTATATATGCAGAGTAGACATATTCAAGCCTGCACTGGCTCCAACTGCAATTCCATAAGGCCTTGTCCTGTCTTAGATGCTTCCTGGTGTGGTCCCTTTTGGACCACGGGGCCAGGCGATTCCTCCTCAGGTCGTGGCTCCTCAGAGTCTTGCGACAGGCTCTCCCAACCTTGCTGTGCTGGTGGCCCTCTAGGAGAAAGGTTGGAAACTACTGCTCCACCAAGAGTCCGCTTCCTTCGAGGCCTGGGAGGGTCTGCTTGTTCTTCTGAATGCCAGAGGCTCTGAGGTTTGGTGGTCTCCCCTTCCGAACTTAGGGACTCAGGTCCTTTCTCTTGGGGACTCTGGGTTTCACACACCTCATCCTCCACCATCGCCTGGGGTTTAGGGGCTGTGTGAGAGCAGCGGCGAGTACGGGCCTTCCGACTGTGGTGGACTTGAAGGTGCAACTCCATGAGCTCAGGAGCTGAGGTGGCAAAGGGGCAGAACTGACAGCGGTGCAGGGCTCCTCCTGCCAGGGCTGGGCGCAGTGACAAGTCCAAGGGCTGGAAGTCAGCCTTTCCGTTGAGCAGTGGCTTCCGGCGGGATGGACGGGACCGAGCTGCACCCAAGCCCCCCAGGGGTAGGAAGGGATTGTGGCTCTTGGGGAGCTGCGTAGGGGGAAAGGCTGGCACTGCAGTGGGAGTGAGGGGGATGTGGCACCGTTCCAGTGTTCCTGCAGCCGCCGCCGCCGCCGCCGCCGCAGCTGCCGCACTCTTCTGCTCTCGGTGGTGGCGCTGCAGGTGGTATTTCAGAGAACCAGATTGGGTGCCAGCATAATCACAGTGAGGGCATTTGTATGGGCGCTCTCCTGCAGGGGAAATAAAAGGGAAGGGGAAAGACAAATCAGTAAGGCAGCTGTATGAGTCATGCTTAAACAATGTTGACCTCCTGTTGGCTAAAGAGGAGGACTATAGAAATTTGGCTCTGTTAGACCTCACTTCAAACTCCAGATTTGTCAAGAGGCTCAATGAACTAAAGGTACATGAAACTGCAGCTGGACAACTCAAGACTCATGAAGCTACCCTAAAAGAGCAGAATAGCACTCTTCTGTGTATGAAAGGGAAGGAGAACAACAGTGCAAACGTATGGCAAGTATTACCCAGCATGGGCAACTAAGCCTTATGGGATCACCTAAAATGGGACACTCACACCCATTTAGGTACTCTGCCTGCTGCAGGCAACCTCAGTTTTTACCTGTGTGGACGCGGAGGTGCACCTTGAGATGATGGGAGGATCTAAAGGACTTCCCACAGAACGGGCAATCTTTCCCAGTGCCCCGGCGGGATCCATCCAGGCGTGACTGCCCCTGCATGTCTGGAAAAAGATGTTTGATTATTAAGGAGATTCTAAGATTTCTTTACCTTCCCTTGTTCAGTCTCTATATTATTTTCTCTCAGCACTGTCCCATTTAAAACCTCCGAAGATAAAAAAATCCTTACACTGAAGCACACGAGAGCCTAGAAACTTTTTGAACTACAACTCCGAGAAGCCTCAACCAACATGGTTGCTAACCATGCGGCTGGGTTTTTAAGAAGTTGTGGTTCTAAAAGTATCATTTTTCCAGGTTTTGAATACACCGCACTTTAGCACAGGTAACCTCCTTTAGACAGGTAAGACAGCTACATATGGCATTGCATTTATGCCAAACTGATAGCTGTCTTAAGAAATATAACTTAACAGAACAGCTGCAGAAATGATGCCAGTGTCAGAAGAATGGCTTCAGGAAAAATTATACACAATGCTTGTTAAGAAAATCACAGCTATTCATGCAAGTTTAGGAAAGGAAAATGCTATGCAGTGAGCGTACAGAAAATGGCAGTGCTTTCCATGGTTCTGAAGATAGTAATATGAAAAGGATAATTTGCAACAACAGACTTGGCTATTATAGGAATCTCTGAAGATAGTTTTAATTGGTGGGAGAATATATTCTTTTGTTATATTAATATTTTACTGTACTGTAGTGTTTTATTCTCTCTCCTTTTTTTCTGCTTGTTATGTGAGTTGTATGCATAATTTTGGTGCCCCACCACTGCAGCATTATGGTAGAAAAAAAGCTTATTTTCTAAAAACTACTCCATACAAAGTGATTAAAGAGGTAACTTCTATACCAGAGATATGTATACTTCAAGCTTCCCAAATTTACGTCGCTTTTACTGGAACTCTGAGCCCCACCAACCAGAATGGATGCAAAACAGTGGCTTGGGAGTGGGGTGATGACACAGCATGATAGATCTATATTTAGAATTAAGGGAAAAGACACCTTTGAGCAATGCTCTGCCAAGAAATTTGTTCTCACAACTGAGTGTACCATTCTTTTACAGACAATGTCAATCCTAGTTTTCTCTCAAGCTCTCATAGTCTCAGCAGACTAATTTTAAGGGCATGGACAATCTTCATTACTGATTTTCAGAAGTGGAAGCCCTACCATTCTATTGCAAATTATCCAGACACTCGGATCTACTTTCTGCCCACCCCGTTTTATGCAAAACCTGCCAAATAATGTGTCTCTGTGTTTTAAAAGATATCTCTCCTTTTCCCACAGTCATCAGCTTAGTTGAGGAGAGATTATCCTTTTGGACCTGTCTTTAAAAGAGATTTAGGCATGTAAACACACAGATCTGTTTCAACAGTGGCACCATTTCTTACAGAAATCTACTGTATCCCTTCTCTTTCAGTCTTCAGGCTGTTGCTGGAGATTCTTGATAAAATTTCAGTGTAATGTTATTTTATTTTTGTCTCTCAGTTGCTACCCTCTGCTTTTAATTTAACTGTCAATTTTTAAGTATCTGTGTTTATTATTTTTTTAAGTCTATGGTTGTCATTTATTGTGTATTTTATTGTATTTGCCATTGCCGTGTGCTTTCAAGTTGTTTCTGAATTTGGTGCCCCTAAGGCAACCCTCTCATGGGATTCATTGGCAAGATGTGTTCCAAGGGGATTTGCCTTTGCTGTCCTCTGAGGCTGAGAGAATGTGACTTGCCCAAGATCACTCAGTAAGTTTCCATGGCTGAGTGGGGAATCAAACCCTGGTCTTCAGAATTGTAGTCCAACACTCATGCCACATAATTTTTGTTAACTAGCTGGTACATCTTTTCATTAAAAGCATACTACTAGTAGTATAAGGAGAACATAGAGGAACTTAAACAATCTGAAAGCCGATTAGAAAGGGACAACTGGACTAGGAAAAACTGTTGGAGGCCATCAGAAACCCCCACCTGCCACCTTCCAAAAAAGCTCTAGCCTTTTGAGATCACATCCCCTTTTCATCCCAGAAAAAGGCAAACTTTAAGTCTGTTGCTAGGATGTAGGTGGATATAGAAAGTAGGGTCATCTTATCCATTAGGCACTCTAGGCACAGTGCCTAGGGCCTGCAAAATGTTATGTTAGGGCCTACGAAACAGGATTACAAAAAAAAAAAAAAAAAATTAAAGAATTTGGGAAGGAAAACACCCCCCCCAAAAGACACTGTAATTTTTATCCACAAAAATCATAAATATTTTTTTTAAAAAAATAGAAACAGGCTTATTAAACAACCATCCTTGAAAACATAAATATCATGAATCACATACATGAATCGACTACAAAAGTGCCTAGCTTACAATGAATTATGAACTTGAGAAATTAAGTAAGCCAATAACTAAAATGATAAATGCCAAGCAACAATCAATAACTATTGGATAAAACGAGTGATTTAATAGGTAGGTAGGTGCTAATGCTTAAGTAATATGAACTGTTTGCAACAAGGGCAGGAACAAATTTTAGTTCTGTTTGGTTAATATTTGTTTTAGTTATATTTAGAGTAAGATGCTTGTTGTAGGTAGAATTTGTTGTTTTTTATGTTTCTATGTTAGGATTGTATTGTTTTATTCCCCCCTTTGTTCTTTTTACCAAATAAAAAATTCCCGACAGGGCTTTTTATCAAAAAAAAAAAAAGGAGTGCCTAGGGCCAATGAAAACCTTAATGCAGCCCTGAAAGAGGAAAAGTGGTCTTTTTGGTTGTTCTGTTTAAAGTTGCTAGGCAACCTCACCATGCTTCTGGCCTTCCCTTCTTCTTTCCTGTAATCACTTCTGGGATAGCCTTTTGGCTACGATCAAGGCCATTTCCACACTACACTACACTGTTATAGTGCGGCTATTCCACTTTCAACATCCTGTGGAATTCTGGGATTTGTAATTTACTGAGGCCAAAGAGCTCTCTGGCTGAGAATTCTAAAGACCCCTCCTTAAACTGCAAACCCCAGAATTCCATAGGACGGTGACAGTAGAATAACAGTACTATAACAGTATAGTGCAGAAAGGCCCTAAGTCTGACATTATTTAACTTGGGCAGAGAAAACACATGAGGAGGGGACGTATCCTACCTCCACCCACCCCTTCATTGCCATTTCTGTCATCCTATCTAGGGAGAGAGAAGCCTTCTCAACGGTAGCACCTCTTCTGTCCATGGAAGCTCTTACTCTGCACAGGAAGAACCTCCATAAGCAGAAAAAGTGCTCCTATTCAGAATACATTTGGAAGGGGGCAGAAATGGCAGCAGAGGGGGAGGAAGATCTAGCCACGCTTCCCACATCTGTTCTGTTCTGAGCCTGGAGAAACTTGAGCCCACCATGTGTTTTGGCTTACAACTTACCATCAGCCTTAAACTGCACTGCCAGTGGTCATATTGCTAATTGTTGCTTTTTGAGCTAGATTTGTTTTAAAACCATCTGAATTCCCCAATAAGCTTTATCCAGTTTTAAAATGGTAGAACAGGCCTATGGTCTTATTATGCAGCCAGACAATAACAGGAGTAACCCATGTGTTACCTAGCATAGCTGAATGGAGCAATGGTGGATATCTTGGGTACTTGTCAGTATAACAGCGTTACTATTGATTTGTGCTGGCCTTTTGGGTAAGTTGAAATACATATAAATGCGCGCATGCACACACACACAGAAGGTGCAGAATGAGGTCTTGAATTTCTGCCTGAACAGTCCCAGTATCCAGGGGAAAAACAACTACAGGTGCGCTGTGGATGCTGTGCACTCTGGGCCTGGGCCCATAACCACTGTTGGGTATGATAGGAGTTTCAGCCCCACGGAAACGCAGAGGAAAAACCAGAGTTCAGCGAGCCAACAGCAGCAGCCTTGTTCCCCAGTAAGGATACTCACACACGGAGGAATTTCTTCCAAAACAGGAGGCACTTTATCTTGCAGCAAAGTTCCGTTATATACAAAACATAGGACAGACGGACAAAAGCTTACGCCAGGCACCAGGTTTGGTCAACAGACCAAATACATACTGGTGTTGCTTTGTTATATACATATCTACAACCAATCAGGTAGAGGTTTGCACACCTCCCTCTACCATCTGCACACGACCCCAGTTTCTTATGCAACCTTGCAATTACCCACAGCTGGGGCATGATGAAACATCTTTGCAGTGGGTTGATCATTTTCCCAGGGTTCCCTGCCTGGAATCCCTGACAACTGTGGCCTTGGGTAGCAAGAAATCAATTTTTCCATCCAAGTACACATTTATAAATAACGGAATAATCTCACAACCTGACTTCTAATTGTACTATATTATCTAGTGTGGTAAATTCTAGCTCTCACCACTGGAGGGCAACATTTAAACAATACATCTGCCATGCATAAAAATAGCACAGTTAAATCACCTCCTCATCTAGGTGAAGTAACATATGATTCACACTTCATAGCTTTTCTTTCTTTGAGCTAAACAATATGTTAAACATAAAAATGAGTGGGTTTCTATAACACAGATTTAATTAAACTAGCAGTCATTTTCTGTAGCCAGGAATAGATGCAACATTACTAGCTTTATGAGGGTGTTTATTTTTGTGACAACCTCACCCAAACACAAAGCTAGAACCGTAAAAACATGAAATTCTTATATTTGCAGTATAGAATGTAAAGTAGCATTCACTCAAACAGATGTAATCTGTTCTTTCTATTTCCAGTGGGAAACTTTTTGGGTTACAGTTGTTGTGTGTTTTCAAAGTCATTTCTGACTTATGGCAATCCTAAGGTAAATCTATCTTCGCACAATTTGTTCAGAGGGGGTTTGCCTTTGCCTCCCTCTGAGGCTGAGCAAGTGTGACTTGCTCAAGGTGTCCCAGTGTCCTACTCCAACACTCACCACTACAACACATTGGTCCTTCAATTATTATACCATAAGCTTTCACGGATGAAAGCTTATGCTATAATATTTTCTTTAAGCTTTAAGATGCCACAAGGATCTCTGCTGTTTCTTATTTCCTTCAAAATTTCAAGTTGAATTTGCTTTGTTCAGAATTTGGGATGGTGGGCAGGTTTCCATAACTGGAGAGCAATGGATGCATTTCAGGAAGTCCAATTAATATTATCAATTTTGAGACCATGCATTTGGGTTGCACAAAACTCCTTGTCAGGCTTAGATGAAATCAGTAAACAATTATACAGTGGGTTGCCTGACACTTCCAGCAGACTAGGTATGGAAGTTTTATCTGGAAGATTGCCTCCTCCAGTATAATCTGCCCCATACACTCAGGTCCTCTGGGGGCCATTTACTTAAACCAGCCGGACCAGACTGGCTATGGTCACCCAGAGGACCTTTTCATTGACCATCCCTAGATCATGGAATGACCTGCTGAAAGAGATTCAACAGGAAAATAGGCTGTCTGAATTTTAAAAAATACTAAAGAACTATCTCTTCCGGCAGGCCTACACAGTCAATTTTTAACTAAGAATTTTAAATTGATGTAGTTTAAATAGTTTTATGTGTTTTTTCTGTATTTTAA
This sequence comes from Cyclura pinguis, assembly GCA_030412105.1. Taxonomy (NCBI): domain Eukaryota; kingdom Metazoa; phylum Chordata; class Lepidosauria; order Squamata; family Iguanidae; genus Cyclura; species Cyclura pinguis. The sequence continues at coordinate 20,901,243 of CM059604.1, forward strand.
TCTATGATGTGTTTTTAGTTGTATTTTAATCTGTGTTATACCCAGAGTCTTAGAGGGAGGCTAGTAAGAAATAAAAATGTATTATTATTGTTGTTGTTACTATTAATTTACAAATGTCAGCTCAGTTTATTATATTTTGTTTCCTGCTAATTCACATGAATGGCCAAGCTAGATACAGGTGGGCAGATTAGATAGCATTTTTTTTTCCTGTGCTAGTGTATGAGGGTGTGGGAAACTGCATGATGAGATTTATTTTAAAAGGGCTCTGCAATGTGTACACCGTCCCCTCCCTGGCAACGTCTTCAATTCCTTCAAAACCCAGGCATCATGACCAATGGTAAGAGACATGGGAGTTGGAGTTCAAAATATCTGTGGTGGTGGTACAACAGTGCTCCAGCTGGGTTTAAAACAAGAGATAGGCAATCTGTGAAACAGCGGGTACTGAGATATACAGCCCCCCCCCCCAAAGAGGTGAAAGATCTGATTGGTATGCAGAGTGAAGTCAAGTTGCATCTGCATAGCAGTGTCTACAAAGTGTTGTTTGAGCAGGAACAAGGGCATAACCCACCTGGGGAGGAGTTTCTTAATAGGTGGGTGATGACCCCCCCCCTTCCAGTCCTATAGCCAAGACATACTGGTGGAAGGCAGCAAATACAAAGCCCCTGCGCCCCAAACTTGGCTCCTTTCTCAGACAATAAACAATAGCCAGCATGCTGTAGCAGTTTGAGGCCATTTCCGCACTACACTGTTATAGCGTTGCTATTCCAAGTTCAACATCCTGTGGAATTCTGGGGTTTGTAGTTTCCTGAGGCCAAAGAGCTCTCTGACTCAGGATTCTAAAGGCCCCTCCCTAAACTGCAAACCCCAGGATTCCATAGGATATTGAAAGTGGAATAATAGCACTATAACAATCTAGTGCAGAAATGGCTTGAGTGTTGAATTACAACTCTGGAGACTAGGGTTCAAATCCCCACTGAGCTATGGATACCCATTGGGTGACTGTGGGCAGATCACACTTTCTCAGACGAAGACAAAGGGAAACCCCCTCTGACCACACCTTACCAAGAAAGCTTTGATAGGTTCACTATAGGTTGGAAACAGCTATAGCTTGGAAACAACTTGAAGGCACACAAAAACAACAACACTAACAACAACAACAATGGTGGCAACCAGGTAACACCACAAAGGCCACTGGCAAAACTATTATTTTAGTAAGTATTTTTACAAGGTACACATCCAGTAAATATTGCTTTGTGTACTTTTGGCCTGCACTGGTTAATTATTGACCTCTATTCATACCTTTCAACTGGACATATGCCTTCATTTTCTCATCTCCCCCCACAACTGACCTCACGCATTCCCTCTTATAAAAGGAAGAATAATACATGAGGCTACATTAACAATGCAATATGGAGGGTGGAATTAGTTCCTTTTTCTCTGAGGAAGCAGAGTTCTGTGCAGCAACACATAAATCTATTAGTATTTACAATGAATTGGTCTAGACAAAGCTGGGGAATCACACAGCCAACTCCCAGCAACCCGTGACACTAACTGTGCCAACTGGAGCTTCTGGGATTTGCAGTCCAACAACATTTGGAGGGCCATATGATTACCAATCCTGGTCTGAATGGAGGATTTGCATCCTTGTGGGGTTTTTTTTTGGGGGGGGAGGCGGGAGTTCAGACCATTATCAACCTACCACACTTGTCCACAAAAAAGCAAGCAAACAGAAAACCCACATCTTTACAAAGCAGTAGTGTCCATTTTGAGAATCTGCCTGTCCATACTTACTCTTTTCCTCCTGGGTCAGTAGAGTTGGGCTGGCATTAGCTGCAGTGGAGGTTCTCACATTGGTGGGAAGCCAGTGTCCTGTGAGAAGGTGAGAACCCAAAGACTGTCCCTTGCTCCATTCTCTCTCTCGGGACAAGTGGCTTTGGCGGTGCAAGGCCATCTGCTGGAATGTGCTGAAGGTCCGGGCACAATCCGGACAGCGGTGGGTCCCCCCCGTGTCTTCTCTGACAAGTTTGGACCCACCCGCATATGGACGTTCCCTCCACTGCTGGCCGCTCTCCACTGCCCTAGCTGTGGCCTGCAGGCGCTCGGCACAGCTGGCGTCACCATAGCCCAAGAAACTGCCAGAGCCAGCTTTGTCTGTGGGCCGGGAAGAGAGAAGAGATGGATACAGGGCCTCACAGCCCACCAGTAAGCTTTGTGCTGACCGGCTGGCCCCCAGCCCTCTTTGTTCGCTCTGGAGGCCCAGCTTGCTGAGATGAACTTTCATGTGATTTTTGAGGAACCACGGCTCCTTGAAGCCGCGACCGCACACCTGGCACTTGTGGTCAAAGGAGTCTTTATGCTTCCGCATGTGGCCCTTGAGGAACCAGGACTGGGTGAAGGCTTGCCCACAAACCTGGCAGCGGAACTCCGTGGGCGCAGAGGCCGAGGGAGTGGCGGGGGCAGAGGCTGGAGGGGCCGGTGGGACCGGGGCGGGGGTCGGGGTGGGGACGGGGGCAGGAGGGGTAGGTGGCCTGGCAGCAAGGAGGTTGTGGACCTGCTCATGGTGCCACTGTAGTTCTGCCTCTTGGGCGGCAGCAAAAGGGCACTGCCCACACTTGTATGGCTGGTGGAGGATGCGGAGGTGGCGTTCTCGTTCGGCAGCAGTGCGGAACTTGCCCTTGCAGAAGGGGCAGCGGAAGATGGGCCGGGGTGGGGGAGGGACAGGAGCAACTGGTTCCTCTTCCTCTTCTTCTTCCTCCTCCTCTTCTTCCTCCTCCTCCTCCTCTTCTTTCTCCTCCTCTTCCTCTTGCCCCCGCAGAAGCGCCCGCTCTTCCAACTCAAGCAACAAGCGGCTCTGGTGGCTGAGGCGGGCACGGGCCTCGGGGCAGTGCGAACGGAGGTGGAGGCGCAGGCTGGCACGCTGCCCTGCCTGATGGCCACAGTAGGGGCAGGTGAGAGGGTAAGCGCTGGTATGGATCCGTGTGTGGAGGGCCAGGATGCTGTTGAAGCGGAAACGCTTGCCACAGATGGGGCAAGGGTAAGGGCGAGCCTCACCCCCTGGACCTCCTGGCCCATTGGAATAGCGTTGCAGGTCCAGCTCCCCATTGAAAGGCAGGGTGTCGGCTCCATCGCAGGAAGAGGAGGAGGAGGGGGAAGGGAGGGCCACTCCGGCTGGGCTGGCAGAAGGCAACTGGTAATCTGGACCCTGCAGTGGCAAAGAGGAGAAAATGGAAGTGTGGAGCTGCATTTTCCCCTATACTAGGCATAGAAGGAGGGGCACAACAGCCCCTCCAGAGACCTTGGAGAACTGCACCCTCCAGCAAATAAATAAACTAATCAAATAAAAATAAATGTTTTGTCGCCAAATGCCCTATTGGAGAGTGGGGGCATTACTGCATGGTTTTTATGCTTCAGCTCATTTTAGACCCAGGAGAAGCCCTTTTTTACAACAAGAAGTGACTGGAAATCAGATCTTATTCACTTCCTCTCCTTGGCCTAAAATGGCCAGGGGCAGGGAACATGGCAAGAATGCCTTCCGATATCCTCTAAGGGGCATCTTGGGGGCAAAAGAAAATATTCATTTTTTTTGACCCCTGCAGGAACCTGGCAGCTACAGGGGGCTTCCATGCAGCTTGTAGGCCACACTTTGCTCACCCCTGCCTTATACCCTTTATGTGCGCCACTGTGACTTGCTCCAGCTTGCTGCTGGAGGAAAGAAGAGATGATGTTAACCTTCCTGTTGACTTTTCAGAGAGCAGTCAGCAAACCAGGGGCTGACACACAACCTGCAGACAAAGCAAACAAAAAAGCCCCTTCTCCCCTCATAAAAGGCTCCTCTGGGATTTGAGCTTCCCTTCCACCAACAGCAGCAGTCAGGCCAGTTTTTCATCCATGGAACACTATGTAAGCTAGCAGCTGCTAATACAGCCAAATAAACGTTGCTATTGGGAGGGTAAAGTTCTACCTAAGTTTAGGAGAAATGGGTGATATAGTTCTCCCTTCAGAAGCAAAAGTCCAGTACTGCTTTTTTGATACAGATCAATTTTGAAAACTAATAATTTCTAGGCTCACTAGTCAGAAGAGAAAATGAGCAAAGCTTGAGTACAGAATCCTGTGGGGACAAACAGTGGACCTTAATTGAAGAATCAAGAATACGAAGGGCTGTCAGACCAACTGTTGCAACTAAAGATACCAGCAAAGTTCTCCTGAGCTATGATGAGAGGGAAAGCCAGTATGATGTAGTGAGTGTTTTGAGTGTTGCACTATGGCCCTGGAGACCAGGGTTTGATTCCTCACTCAACCATGGAAACCACTGGCTGTGTCACACACTCTTAACCTCAGAAACTCCTGCGATAGGGTCACCTTAGGGTCACCATAAGTTGGAAATTACTTGAAGGCACACAACAACAACAACAACTAGAAATGAACTCTGTATGATTGTAAATTCTTGTCTCCAAGAATCAAGATGCTTTGGAAACCTCAGAATTATTCCCTGGTGTGAAGCAAAATCTGAGCCAGAAGGAACTGTCAGCTTTTCTAGTCCCTCAGTATTTTCTCCTACCACACATAATGGAGTGACATGGCTCCATTACATTAAAAACATCCTCAGTGGAGGATGAGCTCATTCTGTTCTTTTCTTTGCTTGTTTTTGTTTTATTCCTGCAGTCACTTATTTTGCTTTTCTTATTCCAGTTTGACTGAACTGCCCCCACCCCCAAGGGTATAACGAAACAACGTTCATGGGGGGCAAGGCAGAGGCAAAAACTGAGGAGCTGGAAGGCTTTAAGAAGTGGTCACTATAAAAGAGGTTTTTGTGGGGAAAAGTTTTCACAGATGATGATAAAAATAACCTCCAATCAATGCATTTCAATTAGAAAGTATGCTGTGAAGCTTCTGGTAATTAGTTTCAATCCAAGTATTTTCCACATGCAAAATAGTTCTGTAAATTCTCTAACAGTGGCCAGGAATTAAATGCACATTGTGCATCTTATCCTACTATAATGATCTGAACTGTTAATGAAGTCTAATGTAAAGTGATTTCTCTGCAAACATGTGGAAAAACTGCCCGCTTCAAATTCCTTCAAGTATGTTACCTTCAAAAGGCAAGATTACTAAATTTTGATTTCTGCGGTGTGTTGAAGTTGAGAATAAATTTTCACACACAGCTAAAGGTGAGCCCCACAGCATACAAAGTGTACATGCATGAAATGGCTTCCTCGCATATGTGAAACATTTTAGTAAGTTCATGAAGCGTTAGTGTTGGTGTTTTGCAGGATTTTACTATATGCTTTTCTCTGGATGCCTAAACTGTATTTCTAAACGCTCAGCTGAAGTTTCAAGTTACGGCAATGATAGAAATTTGGAGACTGGTAAGAAACTGGGGGGCAGAATTCTTATTTGTAGGGGCAATGCCTTCATTCCCCCCCATCTGCTATACTCCTGCTGCCCCACCTCAGCAATTGATACTAACTGCCTGGAAGAAAAGCTGAACAGCTCGCCCTGATCCAGTCAGAAATGTCCTCTCTTTTCCATCATAGAGTCAAACTGACACCAATCACCCTGTGGGAATAACTCTGGCAAGTTATCACTCAATATTGTTTGATTTTGATCTTGTTCATGTGTTTTGGATTATATTGGTAAGGCACCTTGGAAGAATCTGTGTTGTTAAAAGTGGAACTTAATTAAAATAAAGATAATAAGCCAATAAATGCTGCCTCTGTTGAAGCTCTTCTGGTTGCTGCTGTGCAATTTCAAGTCAGTTCCAATTTATGGTGACCCTAAGGCAACACTTCTTGCATTTTCTTGGCAAGATTTGTTCAGAGGTTTGCCACTGCCTTCCTCTGAGGCTGAGAGTGTGGCTTGCTCAAAGTAACCCAGCGGATTTCTGTGGCTGAGCAGAGATTCGAACTCTGGAGTCCTAGTCCAACATCCAAACCAATACACAATGCTGGTTCTCTTATTTGTTTAAATTTAAGCCAATTTAAGGCCTGAGGAAATGACTTAGCTCTCAGCCTCTGCAATCTGTGCGCCTACTAAATGTAACAGAGCAAACTGGCAAATGTGCAGTGATTTCTCTGCAAACACTTGGAGAGCGTTTTCAATGAACAGAGCCAATTTGCTCTGTTACATTTAGTAGGCGCAAGAATTTCAGAGATTGAGAGGTAAGTAATTTCTCCAGGCCTTAAACTGGTCAGGAGGAGATCTTCTTATTTTGCTAGTCACTGAGAAGTGGGCAGTTTGGGTAGGAGATGAGGATCATTTATACATTAATCCAAGATGAACGTGGGAGAAGTCACCCACCTTCAGGAGCCTTCAGACTAATGGCCAATGAAGGACGGAAGGTTAAAATAGAAAATTCAGGGAGAGGAGGCATTTGGGTCGCTTTCCTTATCTCCAGCCACATTCGGTCTTGGTCTGCTGACTCCAGTCACTCACCTCCATGGTGCTCTTGATCACATGCTTCAGTCGTTGACAGATGAAAGGCCAGCCAATGGGATGGCACCCAGCATGTCACACTGGACAGGTAGTGAGGTGGGAGCATGAGCTGCAGGAAAGGGATGGAGGCGGGAAGAGAAGAATTTCAACAAGAAAGGTTCAGTCTTTCCGGGCACAGCTGCCATTTCAAAGTTCACATTATGTTACAAATCTATCAAGTTTCTTTCACAAAGATGCCAAGGCAGCTCAATCTGTGCCACTGCCAGGGCTCACATCTTAGAGCATCTTTCATAAAATAGAACTAAACAGACCCCAAACTTGTTCATGCTGCCTTTTTTGTTTACAGATGGAGGATTCACAAATCAGAGGAAGGGCTTCTGGTAATGTGAAAGAGGTTCTGTTTCCTGACCAAATTTGAGTTTTGGTGTACCATTCCCTAGAAAATTAAACCCTGTTCCTCTGAGAGTACAGAAAAGGAGCTGATTCAAAGCCTGACCTGAGATAGCACAGCAATCTTTATTCTGTTTCCCTGAGATGCCACAGATGGCCTACAGAACCTTGACAAGAGTTTTTACTCATGGTGGATCTTGGGTCAACATTCTTGGGGTTGCTGAAAGCCAAACTGCTCTGGCAGTAAGAGGACATACAGAAGGAAGCCAAGCCAAATAAAAGGTTGCCAGGTTGCAACCTGGAGATATTTGTCTGCCTTTCTAGTGACTCTGAAGGTAGGGGAAAAAAAATAAGGAAGCAGCCACAGCTTCTCTTACCCTGTTGTTCCCTGTCTAGCCCTGTCTCCCACTCTTTCTTCTCACTTTCTGAACCAAAAAAAAAAAATGACTTAAGTGTTATACCTCCCTGCAGGCAAGAGGCAGAGGGAGTCTGTGACAGGCACAGGCTGGGAAAAGCTATAGCTGCATCTGCTGTCATGACTAAGGAGTTCACAGAAAGACTAACAAAGAAAAAAATATCCACCAGAATCTGAAGCCGCTTGAAATTTCTTTCCTGATCTCATACAAGGCTGTCAGTCACAGATAGCAAAACTGATCCTCCTGAAACTTCCAGGAAAATGTGTTCATCACAGGAAGGAAGGATGATCCAGTTTGGTGCAATTGGTTAAAATCTGTGCTTGGAAGAGAAAAATGCACATTCAGTTCCCATCTTGGGAGCTGTGAAGCTGAAAGAATAACTTAACAACAAATCACAGTAAACATAATCTACCTCACAGCCTCTTGAGAGATTCAAATGTGGTTGGAGCTTGCTGGAGGTGAGGAACACACATGGCAAATGGTGTATTAATAACTGCCATCTTAGCAACAGTTCCCAATACTTCAAAGAATCTCACAGTACAAGCTCTTGCACGTAAAACATCCCATTCCTTTGCAGAGTTCAGCAGAACACCCACCCACAGACCGGAATAACAGAAAAGCCTACACTTCCACAGAAGCCAATAAAAACAAAAGCATTAGGCTCTGGAATTCATGAGATGTGATATAAATGTACTGGCTTTGGGATCACCTGCTACATATGGGTGTTCTTCCTGCCTCTGATAGCATTCTTGCCAAATATTGCTGCTCCTATTTGAAAGTGATGGAGTGTGTGTGTGTGTGTGTGTGTGTGTGTGTGTGTAATATATCCAAAACAAAAACACACTGGTCATGAACTGTTGCTTTACCTACAGCCACTGTTGTTGTTGCTGTGTGCCTTCAAGTTGTTTCCTACTTGGCGACCCAAGGTGAACCCATCATGAGGTTTTCTGCAGCTAAGAGTGTGTAATGCACCCAAGATCACCCAATGGGTTTCCATGGCCAAGCAGGGAATCAAAACCTGGTCTCCAGAGTCATACTCTAATGCTCAAACCACTGCACCATCTACAGCCATTGTTGTTCTGTGCCTTCAAATTGTTTCTGACTTATGACAACCCTAAGGTGACCCTATCAGAGAGTTTTCCCAGGCTGAGTATGTGTGATGTGTCCAAAGCCATCCAGTGGGTGTCTGTGGCTGGGCAGGGAACTGAACCCAGTTTCCAGGGTTGTAGTTCAATGCTCAAGCCACTACATCATAGTGACTCTCTCTCTAGCTGACCTAAAATGGCACCAGGAGATATTCACAAATATTCTAGCTTCTGAGGGTGAAGGTATTTCTTATTAATAACGGATCAGAATACTGACAACAGCTTATCATCTGTTAGGGAAATATTTGACTCAGAAAAATTTTAGACAGCAAAAGGCAGGAGAAGTTGCAAGTTTCAGGCAGGATGGAAGGAGGTACCAGAGAGACTAATAAGGAAAGGAAGTAGACTGTGGGCAGGGGTGCATGAATGTAATGGAGATGGCAGAAGAGGAGAAGGCCTGAAAGCAGGGCTGGGGAACTAATGACCTCCCAGGTATCATGTCCATTTGGTCCTGGCCAGTTAGGCCAATGGCAAAGTACAGTATCAGGCCATTAACATCTGAAGAGCCCAAGGTTCCCCACTCATCTTAGAGAAAAACAAGAAGAACTGAGGGAGAGGTTGCTGGGCTTGACGTAACACAGTGTAAAATTGAGGAAGTACTGGAGCTGCCAGATATTTTCCTGATAGAACCTCCATGTCTTTTAACAGTTTTATTGGCCCCATTTTTTAAAAAACTGGCCTGTTATTAGAAAGACACAAAACTGTACATGAACCTCTTGGTCGAGTTCCCATCCTACTGCACATCTGAAACACGGCTATGTACAACAAGTACCAAGGAAATGTATCCTAAGACACATAAATGCCCCCCAATACCATAAGCAATGTACCCTGATCAAGCTGTTCACCCAACTCTCACTCCCATTCTGCCCCCAGCAAGGCTGTCATCTTCTGCAATACAGTTCTGTCCCTTCATAACTTAATCAATAACATGGCAAACATTTTTTCCAGATCCTTTCAAACATCCCTTCTTTGTAAAAGAAACCAGCAGTCTCCCTCTCTCCTTGCACCAAGCCAAGTACTGGAGGGAAAGGGAGAAGGTGTTCCAAGGATCTTCTCACACCAGTGCTAGAAACCACTGAGCAAAGACAGCTTCCTTCCTGTTTTCCTCTCTCTTGCTTGCTCCAGGTTTGTGGGTTTGTTCCCGGATGAACTCCCTCCCTGTGTGGGGCCTGTATCCTCTCTGCCTCTAGACTTGCCCTCGTCTTCCAAGCCCAATCTGTATAGCCATCATAGTGCCATGGCAAGATTTTATGGAATCCTGGGGTTTGTAGTCTGATGAGGCACTAGAGTTCTCCAGCTGAGAATTCTGAACACCAATGCCTGAACTGCAAATCCCAAGATTTCATATAATGTTGTTACAGCAATTACAGTGGAATCATAGCATTATAACTGTGTAGTGTAGAACCAAAGTCTTCCAGAGGGGCCCTCCTCTGTATTCCATCAGCCTAGACAATTTACAGTAGTTAGAAGGAGACCTCAGGTCTGTTCTAGTACAGCTCTTTAACTGCATTTGTGTATTTGTTGCATTTATATTCTGTCCTCTGATGAACTCAGTTAATATGATTCCCAACAGTCCAGTGAGGTAGGTCAAGCTGAGAAAAGACTGGCCAGTGAGTTTCAGAGCTCAATGAGAACTTGGAGCTCCCAAGTCCCAGTCCAACAGTAGAATCACTCCAAAACAATGACTTGAATGAATCCTTAGAGACAGCTGTGATCTCTAGCTATTTTATCTAGCGTGGTATGCATGGAAACATTCTGTTAGCATAGCCATCTACATAATGGCTGCAAATGTGATCATCATGACCATATCTTCCCTCACGGTGGACAGATAACTTTTCTAACCTTCTTGCATCTCTTATCGTACACATATCCAATTGTAAAACCACCAAAAGGCATTGGAGCTAGATAATAGATTGAAATACATTCACTGTACACAGGTAAATTAGGCTAGTAAATGAATGAAATTATATTGTAGGTTGCTTTGGGTCTCATAATAAAAGGTGAGATATAGATTAAATAAATAAACACAAGATTTTTTTTAAAAAAAAATCATTTTCTCTTAGCTGTCCCCTAAAGAAACTCAGGGAAGGGGGGGAATGCATGCATCTCATCCTCCTTTTCAATTAATATAAACCAGATTGGCCAGAGAAATGGTAATTTGCTGAGTTTTATAGCTGAGTAGGAATCTGATAGCCAGTGTGATACCATGTTTTGAGTGTTGGACTATGACTCTGTAGACCTGGGTTCAAATCCCTGCTCAGCCAAGGATACCCCTTCTCATACTCTCTCAGCCTCAGAGGAAGAAAAAGGCAACCCCTCCACAAACAAATCTTGCCAAGAAAAGCCTGTAACAGATTTGCCTTAGGGTTGCCATAAGATGGAAACAATTTGAAGGCAAACAACAACACCAGGGATTTGAACATATGTATTCACAAACGAGAGGAACCAGAGACTCTACACCACATGGACTCTCATTCCATCTCCTCATGGAACTATAATTTTACAAAGAATAACTAGGTATTTATAAGAATGAATTCATAGCATCCCCATCAAACCCCAATTGCCATGATTTCTATAGAGGAAGTCTCAACTGTTAAAAGTTTTACACACACACAATATCAGGGGAAGCAATCCAGATGTTGGTGATTATTAGTTCCATCATTCCTCACAATTAGCTAGAGTTGCTCAGCTGATGACAGCAGGTTTTCAACAACAACAACAACAGGCAGGTCACAAGTTTCTCAGTCCTGACTCAAGGCCTACAAAGCAAATATACCCTTTGGGACAGTTAGCCACTAATTCAAAGTTAAAACTGGGCTTAATTGGAGTTAGTAGCAGGCTGAGCAGTCTGCAGAAGAATTTGGGGTATCTTTATGTCAGAGATGAGCATGAGCACCACTGGTTCTCATTGATCTTCCCTCAGACTCTTCCCTCATCCTATCTGATCATTTGTTTGTCAGATAAGCTTTTTATTTCACAGAAGCATCCTGAAAAGGGACATAGGTGCAACACAGTGAACTGATCACTATGCAAATTGAGTTAACAGCTCACCTGAATCCACTTTCTCTGAGAGTACAAGGCAGCAAATACCCAGTGCTGTGAGCTATTTTTCAGAGGAAGAAACTGGCAAAACCACCTCTTGAATATTCCTTGCCTAAGAAAATCCTATGAAATCTGCAGGGTTGCAATAAGTCAACAGACCACTTGAAGGTCCATACTCTCTCTCTCTCTCTCTCTCTCTCTCTCTCTCTCCACACACACACACACACACACAGCAGGATATCTATCCCCCTGAATGTAATACATAATGAAGTCTCTTTAGAGTGCTTGCAGGCCAAAATGCATTCCTTGGTCTGGCCCACCAGCCAATTTATATCAGCACTGTAACCCACTATTTAAAAAAAAAAAAGACTTCCCACCTCTGTATTAGTTTGCATCACTTACAGACTGCATTGTGTAAACTCTTGAGGCACCATGGGCCCGACACTAACTAGGGACACATGATGTATCCCAGATGCTTATCACATTCCTTGTACCTCACAAACAACCACAGAATCAGAAGTTTGGACTCTGCATTAATGAAACTGAACTCCTTCTTGCTTCCAATGCTCACTAATAGGCTTTCAAATCTTCACTTTGCCCATTAAAATGAAAATCTGCTCTTTGACCACTCTGATTTACGAGTGCAACAGATCAGTCAAAGTATGTTAGGAAGTATTTAAAATATGCAATTTCCAGCACATCCTTTTTACATTCAAAAGAAATTGGCAGTAAGAAAATTTTAATCCCTGTGAATATCGTGCTGGGGGTAAAACAGTGTGGTGGGTATGGTGTGTGGAAGCTACAAGACGATACCTAAGATGAAGACAGTACAAGGCCTCACAGCTTCCTCTGAGTTCAAGGCATCCTTCTTTGTCAAAGGAGAGAGACGGAGTGGGGAAATCTTAGCTGACAACTCACAGTTTGGGTATGTATGAATCAGAGCAGTGAATTCATACCATTTATCATGTGATATCCCCTTCCCTTCCCCCATTCCTGCCCCACAGCAACAGACCTCACGGAAGAACAGAGGGAAACTATGAGAAGTGTCTGTCTGGAGTTGATATATTCTCACTGGTAAGGCAATATCTTTCACAGAACCAACTTCCTGTGTGCGTGTGTGTGCGAGGCTGAGTGCTTCCTCCCGCTTAAAAAAATAAAATAAAACATCAGTCACATTCCTGTTTAGACAAGGCCAGCAGATCAGAGATGCAAGGCTATATTTTTTTGGCCTTATGTCTAGTTTTCTGTTTTCAAGATAGATATAGCTACAGAGGAACATTCAGTCATGCCATTCCCCCATACCTGCTGTCTAAAGTGGTTCAGTGCAGGAACAGTTTTGCCAAAACCTCTGCTGTTTATATGATATAATTCACACAACTAAAGACAGAGACCTCAGTATTTAACCACTGTATTTAGATAGCAGGCTTATCACAAGGTTGTGTACTTATTTCTTTATCACATCCCATGAAACAGCACTTCTTTCTCAACCCTGCAGCTGTTGCCATCATCATCATGTTTTATTATTAGTATTAGCATTATTTCCAGCCTGTACAAAGACTAGACACTGTACATACAACAAATAATAAGCACAGGCCTGACCTTCAGAATTTATCTCAACTTACAATGTGACACACACAGACATATCTGTGTGCCTTATATTTTCTGACACAAAATCACATATAAACTGTTTGTACATCCTGTTACACAAATCTTCTCCTGAAAGACAAATTTACAGCAGGGGTGAGAACTTGAAGCAAGATGTTGTACTGCAGCTCTCATCATCCCTAGTAAGAACAGCCAAAGGTGAAGAAGGTGCTGGTCATTTCAGTCCAATATTAGGAGAACCATACATTCTACATCCCCAAGAGAAACGGGATATTGAGTGGTTTAAGAGTCATGGCTCCTTGCTCATCACCAAAAGGTATCACTGGTTGTAGGTTAACAATAAAACTGATCATTTAGAACGCTAGTCCTCCTTGAGAAACTACAGTTCCCAGAATGCCCAGGGAAGACAAGCATGATTATTAAAACAGTTTAAATCTCTACTGCAGAAATGTTCTCATTAAGTACAGTGATTCTGGAACAGAAGACCTTGAATTCAGCAATGCTACATACCTTGAACTTAGCAATGCTGATTTGGTACAGTGTTCAAGTAGTACTTAGTTGAAAGATATTTGGCAACCCATGGGAAGATCAAGGGCTCTGAACACTTCTTTCTAAATTTCTCTCACCTTGAGCTAGGCAATCATTTAGTTTGTAAACTAAAATTAGATTGTGATTACCGTCGGATGGTGTACAGCAACCTTTGAATGAAGGCAGTAATGGAGTGTGGTGGAAACTCCCTGGAATTTTTACGTGTATAGACAAAGGCTATTATTTCAGGATAACAACCTTAGAATAACATTATAAACTTGTATGAACAAGCCCTAAGGTGATTCAGACAGACTATGTAATACGGCAGCCTTTTGAGAGTCACAGAAATATTCCTCAGGCAGGAAAAAAAAGTCATTACTTTGAACTTTTTATTGATTCCTGAAGAAAAGTTTAGTACAACTTAAAAGCTTGCCATGTTGAAAAATGTGCAGTCTGAAAGCTTGTCATGTTGATAGGGTGTGTGTATGCGTTCTGTGGGAACAGTTTATGTCCCTTTTCAAATGACCGAATCTTGGCTTTTAATAACAGTGGAAAATAGAGCTTGAGACTGGTTGGAAATCAGTGTGTGAAATTCTATCCCATAATTTCAGTTTGGGGTGGCTGAGGACAACTGATTGTGGTTAGGGGTGAAGGAGAGGTACTCTACACATCCTTTAACATCTTCTTGACTATTTTGTAAGCTCTATAACTGTTACTGAAGCCAAACCATAAGTAAGGAAGAGCATACCAGATGACATCTCAACACCCTTATGATGAAAACATTCCAGCTACCTAAAATGGTGGCCCAACGTGAAGGGAAATTATTTTGGGTGCTTGTCCTGTGGCCAGCATTCCCCAAATCAAACGATATTGCCTTGTTCTTCCGTAGGCTGATAGTATACACAACCCTGCATAAAAGATAGCTGATTCACTTTGGCACCATGCCATGCTGGGCCTATGGCACTACCCAAATGACTAATTGTGGGGAGTAGATATAACATCATCCCCCATAATACCAAATCTTTGCAGCCTACTCAGTGTGACCAAGACAGACTCTCCTCTCTTGCTTGTTTGTGCACAACACAGGAAGGGAGATTTACACTTTGAAGACGACACAACTGTGCTGAACAGGGTGTTTTGTACATAAGGGTGCCTATTCGGTCTCGCTCAAAAAACAAACAAGATGGCTGCTTCTTTAGGGGAACTCATCCTAAGGAAAAAAGTGGGCAGGTTTTTTTCCCCCCTTGAGAATAGGAAGAGTGGCTGCCAGGCCTCAAGCCAACTCCCGCCAACTTCCAGGCTGTGAGTGAGTAGGGGGGAGGGGGGATATCAATGGGAGCCAGCCCCAGGCCCCCCACTCAACACCACAATCCCTGCCTTGGCCTACAAGCCAGACAAGAGAGTGACTGTCCCAGTGAGAGAGACACAGAGCTGACCGCCCCTTTCCCACCCCACATACCCCAAACAAAGGGAGCAGCTGCCTCAGCAAATGCTTCAGTGCACATTCCAGGGGCGACAGCAGAATGGGGGGGGGGGAGAAGGGAAGAAGGATGAGTCAAGGGGGCTGTTCCACAGACTAAGGCCTATTGAACCCCCCATACAATTTGATTCCCACCCTGAGTTAAGTTTTAAGTCTATGAGAATCACAACTTTGTGGCTTTGGGCTATGAGACCCCCCCCCCCCACTGCACTCCTCATCGTCCATTTAGTGACACCGAAACAGCATTGAAAAATAGGGGACTGTAACCCTTTCCACAATGTGTACCAGCAAGGAGGAGGCAGGATGCCCCGGATGCCACTCCAAACGGGATGCAATCCCGCCCAGCCACCCTCCCCAACACCCCCCACCCCTCCACCGCCATGGCTCCGAGCCACCTGCTCAACAAGCCCCCCCTCCATACCTCCCAGGAGCGCCTTCACCCCAAATGGCTTCCGCAGCCCACCCGGGCAACCCCGTTTTCCCTTACTCCCGTGGAAGATTTCTTCGCCTCCCTCTCCTGCAATAACTAGGGAGGTGTGCGAGGCAGCCCCCCACAACATCGCAATCGGGGTCACGTGGCTGGGGGGGCGCGAGGAGGGGGAAAACAGCGAGCGAGAGAGAGCGAAAGAGGCGGCGATGGAGGAAATCGCCCGGGTCATTCGGGGATAAGCGAAGCCTGAGGCCGAGGCCGGGCGATTTCCGTGCGCCGCCGCCGCCGCCGCCGCCGCCGCGCGCCCGGAGCTTGGCCCGGTGCACTCCCACGGCCGGATGCCCTCTTCTTCTTCTTCCTCCTCCTCCTCCCGCCGCCGCCGCCGCCACCCCGAAGCCTCCCTCGGCCGCGCTTCCCTTCCTGCCTGCCAGCCCCCCTTCTGCTATCTATGCACCTGCTCTGGGTGCCGGAGTTGGAGCGGCGGCGCGGGGGGGGGTGCGTGCTGCGAAGAGCCGAGTGGTCGGGCGGGTTTTCTGGGGAGGGGGCCGCCCGGTGGGCGGGCGGACGGACGACGCGGCGCAGCGCAGCTACTCACCCAGGCGCACGGCGAGGCGGCGCGGAGGAGGAGGGGGCGCTCCGGGGACCCGCCGCGTCGTCGGGGCTGGGCCGGGGCGAGCGAACCTCCCCGCCAATGGGGCTCCCCCCTCTCCTCTCCTCCTCGCCTTCCCTCTCACTCACTCACTCTCTCTTCCTTCCTCCCTCCCTCTCTCTCTCTCTCTCGCTCCCTTCCTCCCTCCCTTCCATTGTACGGAGCCGCAGGCAGCGGCGGCGATTTGCATTTCTGAGCCTTGCGCGGCGAGGGATTGCCCGGCTCCATTGTGCGCTCTCGCTCGGCCGGGCGCGGAGGGGGCAGCAGCCCTGCCCCGAGGGAGGGAGGGGGCACTGGAAGCGGGGGGGGGAGGGAGACGCGGGGGGGGGAGACGAAACGTACTAGTCTGTCACCACCCGCTTTAGGCCGTAGGTAGCAAATGGGAAACAAAACACACACAAACGCGCATAAACAAAATTTGCCATGGGGAAGAATCAAGGAGAAGCAGGTCTGTGTTGACGAGAAGTCGGGAGCGGGAGCCCTGCCTCAAAAGGGGAGGGTGGAGAACAGGCGTTTTTGGACCCCAGAAATTCGAGGCAACGAAGAGGATGGGTGGCACTGCCCTGGTTCCACAAAGTTACTCTCTGGGCATCCTGGTTGCAAGTACGCGGAGGAACACCGCTTCCTCTGAGAGTGATGTTGGATAGATAAGGCCCACATGAAGCATCATGGGGAGAGGGAAAAGAATTTGCCTACCCCGTTTGGCAAAGCCAAACAGTGCTGTCTGGTGGAAGCAGGTTGCGAACTCCTGGATCTTGGAGACAGGGTGGGCATGGCTTTGATTGACCAGGATAAAAGTGGGGAGGATGGAGGAGAAAGGCACCATCTTGGCACAGACAAGCTTTGTCTCCTTTGCTCCACAGTGGTGGGAGAGAGGGAAGGCATTAGCCTGGTGCACTTTTTTTTCTTTCCTTTTTTTGATGGCATATCATATGCCAGGGGGAATAGAGAGGGGAGGCTGTAGAATACTGCCTTGGCATAGCTAGGCACTGACTGGCTTTGTATGCTCTGTTGTGCCATGATAAGAGGGAGGGGGGAAGCACATGATTAGCATGGCCAGCTTGGCAGAGCCGATCCCCATCTACGTAACAGTTTCATAGCAAATGCGGTACTGTTTGGAAGGCCCGTCTGCTTGCAAAGTCAGCGCAGCTGAATTCCTGGCACTGTGAGCCATTTTCTGACAAAAAGCTATTGGGGGAGGCATGGGGGGGGGTCCTGTGGCATTGTTTTGTTGGGCTACAGCAAAGAGGGGAGAGCAAAATGCTAAGCTGCGGCCTCCTCCGCATAATGACCGAAGCCAGATTTGTGAACTGATAAGGGGTGGGGAAGGATTGTGGACTACTGATGAGTAAGAGTCAGGCCTCGCCAGGCCCTCGCCAGGCCACATTGCTGACAAGACAGGCCTTGAAAGTTTGGTCTAAGGCATGAGGCCTGCTGAAAGGGGCTCTCCCTCTTGCTCTTCAGCCACTGGGGTCAGCTCAGGAAAAAGGGTAAGAACAGAACATTATGGTTGCCTAGCAACCACAGGCCGGGTTTTTATTCATCTCCTGCACAGGCCTCTGCCAGGGTAGGAAAGAGGACATATAGGCCAGTAAAGAGGGGGCAGGAGCCTGCTGCCATTGTATCCCTCCTGTAAATGCCCCCTATATGTGGGAGAGAAGGGGAAACAGGAGAAAGAGAAAGGGTGTAGCCAGGTCAGCCAAAAGAGTTAAATGTTGGTATGATCATAAGTAACTGGAATTGGGGCTGGGGAAAAGGTAACCTGGCTATGGATGCAAATCTAATGTTTCCTCGGAAGGAAGCTCCATCAGTTTTAATGAAATCGATGCCCAAATGTGCACATAATTGCCCAAAACAAATTACCTATTGTTGTAAAGGAGCTGGCTGAAGATATATTTTTGCCCCTTACAGTCTCTACCAAAACTAAACTAGAAGTAAAACACTGACTTTTAGCATTAAAAGCTAAAAAAAAAAAAAAGTATCAAAACCCAGTGACAAGTAAAAAGGGTCTAATTACAATTCCAGTCCGAGCTGATAAATAACGAAAGTAAAATGAGGGGAAAACAGGTAATATACAGCCATGTCTGAAACCAAAGAACAGAATAACAGAAGTGAGTAATATATTTCAGCATGCTTTTTTATATATAAAATAAGGTCTTGTTAGACAAACCTGACTATTTTGACAAGATTACATGTTTAGCAACAATAACCATTAATTTACAGAGACCCAAGGTGTTTGCTTAGTACCTTACGATGGCTTACGTTTGCAGGCAGCAGTAGCTAGAAAGCACTCATCAAATGCATTATAAAATGAGTGTTTCCACCATATTTAAGTTTTCCTAACACCTGGGCCTGCACAATCAATTTGCACAGTATGCAGTTTTAAAAACATGGTACATTTCAATCAAATAATGACATTATGCCCATTCCAATTTCTTTGAACCAATACAACTATAGCACTCTGCCCAGCCTGCAGAGCAGCCAAAGCTCCTCTTTAGAAAATCCTCATTTTATAGGAACACTGCAATAATAGAGCATAGGTTTCTTCCTGGACCAAATTCAGCCAAGCCCCAGGGACAATACTATCATTCTTTACCTTTGTCCTGGTACCCAGCACTCAAATGAAATGTAACCATAGAAAGAAACAGATGCTACAAAATCCAAACCTGGAATTCTGATTTTGGCTACGAAAATTGCTTGTCTTTGCTTGTCCTTTTCTACCCAAATCCTCTAAATTTTGCAAGTGAATCGGTGGGGACAAGATCTCACAAACTGAAGATGAGGCACTAAACAACTGCCTGGATTGTACTGTTTCAAACTTGGAGGCTGAAGCTCAAGGGACTGACTGCTCCCAATGTAAAAAAAAAATCCTTGCACTTAGAAGACTAAATATCAGGGAGTTGAGTTCTCACCTAGCCTTTTCCCTGATAAATCAATTTTCTGTGTGCAAGGAAGATTTTTTTATGGAAAACAGCATTTGAACCTACACATGCAATCTTAGGCTGACATCCTGTTGGTTAATCCCAAATACAGTAAACCTATTCAGTGTATTGTTCATTGGTGAGTCAAAACATTGTAAACCCCACTGGTTCAATAAAGCTACTCTAGTCAAGCCTAAATAGAACTTAGGCCTCAGAGTGAAGGAACACATAATGGCATACTTAAAACATGGAACTACCTGATTAGATGAGGGAGAAGCAGGGGCTGATTCAGTTAAGACAACAAAAGGATAAGGAATACTGGACTGTTCCCAAGGTCATATTCCCACAAGTTGATGTCATTACCATTCTTGAAACTCATCTGGGGAACAAACCAGATGTCATCCAATTGTGGGGCTAGTAACAATGCCTGGGGGCTTTTAAAAATGTACCAGACCGACACATGGGGTGGATATATCCATCAGGAGCATAGCATATAGGGAAATCTAATACTTCCTTCATAGTCTTGATTAACACAGCTTTAAGAAAAAGTTCCCATTGGTGGTTATGAGCTAACATCAGAGCAGGTAGGTGATTTTTTTAACTGAGATTATGGGTAAGGAAAGGTTAACCCACCCTGCCTGCTGCACTCCTGATGAAAATTACACCCGCCACTTGCACCTACTGGTATTTAAAAACAAAAATTAAGTATAAAAAGAAACATCCAGACATGGTTGCTGGCCACGTAACAAGAGTAATGTCTCGTCTGAGGATTTAAAGAGTAAAGTATTCGGGGGAGATAAACTGCAACGAGGGAAAGACGTGATCCACTTATCCATCTGCCCACTATTACTGTTAAAATGAATACCTTTTCTACATAAAAGGAATGTAAATGAACAGACCTTCTGCTGTGTCTAGCTGGTCTTTAAATTATACAGCCCAACCACAGGTTTACATCTTTGCCAACTGCCTTCACAACAGCTAAGACTAATTTGTCCTAGGTTTGTAAATCTGAAGTTGATTTTTTTTTGTAATATATTTTATCCTAGTAATTTAGGGTGAAAGACTAGCACTAGTCCTTTCCAAAAATATAGCTCTAAATGGAGAAATTTGTTCTAATGCCAAAAGGAGGGGGAGATTGTCTAATTTAGGCAAAATAGACCAGTACCAGTCTTCTCAAAAAAGTGGTTGTAAATGGAAGAATTTGTTGTAATCCCAAAAGAGGAGTTAGTAGGGATCCACAGTATTCAATTATGAATTGGATAAAGACTAAGAGAAAGATGTGGGAATGCCATGAGCTGCACTATATATACTAGAGCTGTTAAATTCCTAGAAATTGGTGATATTTAACATACTTATGAATTAGAAGTCTGCTAAATAGTCTTGCACTCTTTATGGGTTTTATGTTCTAACTTCCAATTCCAAGACTGTTTTCTTTCATTACCTATCTTGTGCTTTTAAGATGTACTTCTTGTGTATTGGGCAGAGGGATATCTTATATTCAGCAGAAATGTAGTACAGCTCTTTTTGGATTATATGTCCTCAAATTGTTTATGTATCTGGAATGGACATTTTACCAAGCACTCCTTCCTGGCAAAACTCCCCACACATTAAAAAGAAAAATAGCACACATCAAGGATATGACCACACCAGAACCCTTGACAAGCTAATTTTCTGTGTGTGAAAAGAGCTGTTTTCCCCTTTATGGTGGAGAATCCAAATGGGTGTTCTCTTCCTATCTGCATCCTAAAGGGCCACAGTCCAAGAACAGCCTCCACAGTATCAGTTATATTGCTATAATTACTGAGTTTTCCAGATTCAGCTGCAAGTGCCTCTGAGATCCTTCTGATAGTGTGTGGTGGCTTTATGTCCTATAATAAGCACCTCCCCCAACAATGCAGCCTAGACACACTTTTTTCCTCCTTTTTTTCCTTTGGAGTTAACCTGGATGTGGTTCAGAAAGTACTTCTTATGGCTGCTCAGCAAGTGTATCCCATGTTCTTCCTTTCATCTCCCATCAAACTAAGCAAAATACCAATTTGTCTAGGGACTCACAGCTGTGATTGTGAAGATAGGGCACCAGGAAACTGAACAATTCAAAAGACTCTAGGTGAACTTCATCACTGATGGATAAGGACTGGCTCAGCAGAATTTCGTCCTCCTAGTCTATGCCTTACAACTTAACATGGAGCCTGTAGGTTTGGCCTTGTTTGCCTGGTACACAACCACCTTTCACCACCAACACCATCAGCTCAGCAAACAACTTTCAGTATTTCACAGCCCACAAAAATGGTGGGAAAGGCACTGGATGAGTACTGTGTTGTGGGACAGAGGCATCCCAGAGTAGGATCGCAGACAAGTCTGGGTATTCCTTATTGGATGGCAGCAGAGTGATGTGCATGGAAGAACCATCAGGTGACTTGGTGGGGGCAGGTCACAGTACTGCTGGACAACAGCACCCATTCATGCCATGTCCCCTCTCCAGTGTTCTGTGGAGCTCAGACTGTTCTGTTCCCAGAATCCCTGGGAATTGAGTCCTGTCTTCCATGACTGCCAGGGGAGAAGAGTTTCCGGTGTAGGCTCCACACCCAACGCTGCAAAAGAAAGAGGGACATGTGAGAATCCAGATACAAAGACTCCCAACACTGCCCAAAAGGTTTGCTGACTATCCTCAAGCTTCTATTCTTCATGTTTTATGTCTTATACCAGTATGCCTGAAAGCCATCCTGGTCTTGTGAAATTCCAAGTGTATTTTAAGTCCTCTGAAGGGGAAGCATACAGCACCTATACCCTGAAATAAAGCACATATTTTATAGTCCCTCTTTTTTATGTATATAGCATTTAAAGTGCTACCCCTAAACTGTTTCTGTAACAGTTTACAGCTACTCGTGCAAGGCAAGTCAATATTATTTCTCTTTTATCAGATATGGGAAATGAAGCTGAGAAACAGTGTCTTGCCCCAGGTCACCTAGGTCAAGATGAGATATGAATTACTAACTTTATTAGAAACATTAAACCAGTTCTGTAGGTATATTAAGATAAATTTTAAACAACAGTAGTAGTACAGACAATTGGGATTGGTACACAAAAGACAGAGGAACTGCAAAGAGAGGAAACAGAGAGGTTTTTTTTAAAGCACTTGCACACAGGATCGTACATTTAAACGAGGATGAAGTTAACTTGTGGGACAAGAAGGTACATCTGGAAATACAGACTAAGAGAAAGATGTGGGAATGCCATGAGCTGCACTTCAGGGAAAAGGGGGACAGTCAGTAGCAAGTAAAAGATTGGGGTTGAAGGGAGTTGCACGAAGGCAGAGAGGTTTGGCGTGGGCGCTGCAGTACCTGGCCGCCATGGCCTCAGAGTGGGGTCACTGGTTCGCCGGCAACGCCAGAGATCTGGCAAATAAAGAAAACATATGAAAGCCACCATGGTGAACCCTGAAGGGAGAAGGGTGGGACAGGAAGAGCATACCATCTTGCACACAAAAAGCCCACTCAACATATACACAGAGTTCCATTCACACTCCAGAAGAGTATGCTCCTGGTGCTTTTGGACCTGTGTGACATGATGGGAAGGCAGGGTGGGGTACACCACTCCAAAAGACCTAAAGAAAGAGTGAGGAGATTGCCATTCCCAGAATCCCTTGCAGGTTAGGACTCCTGGGAGCTGAAGTCCAAAATCAGATATCCAGAAGGCCAAAGTTTTCCCACCCTCTGTATAAGGGCACCTTTCTAGATAAGATACTGCGAGCCCTCCATGTCCATGCATTCTGTATCCACAGATTCAAGCAACCATGGCTTGAAAATATTTAAAAAAAATTCCAAAACGCAAACCTTTTAAGTTGTTCTCCATTTCATATAAGGGACACCATTTTACTGCAGGACTTGAGCATCCACAGATTTTGGTGTCCATGGGAGATCCTGAACCAAAACCTAGTGGATACTGAGAGCCCACTGTACTTCACAATTGTAGGACCAATTTAAACACACCAGCATGATCACTTGTCCTGGACTGTAGCACTTCAGGCTCCAGACATCTGGAGAGTGCATGCAGTGTATTCTAAGAGAGAGAACGCCAGTTCTATAGGAAGCTAATATAGCAAGGGAGGCGTTGGGTTGAACTTTTTGTCCTTGCTATGCTAGGCTTTTCTTAATAGATAGAGTGTTCGTTTCAATGGAGGAGTGTTTAAATACATAACTCCCCCCCGTCTCTCTGCAGCCTTAGTGAAGTCTAAGTCATATATGAACAGACCCATCAAAACAGACATCCTCAACAGTCATTTAACAGTGAGTAAACTCACCGACTGGTGGTGACCTAAAGCAGAGTTGCTACTGGGCAACGATCCTCTTCCTTGTCTAAGCGGTTCTGGGTGGACTGGGGAGGTTCCTGTGGATTCAGAGGTCTCAGCTAATAGAAATAGAAAGATAAGGCAGGACTAAGTGCAAGCCTGAACAGTGACTCACACAGAGAAGACCAAGAGAACTGCGGTGAACTCACCTCTCGGAATGGGCTTGACATCCGGGTCCCATTCTTCCTCCTCGAAATGTCCGGGCAGTGAAAGCCCAGTAGGAGGCCCAGGACCCAAGCCAAGAGGGGCCAAACGCTGGGGAGGGCAGGAAGAAATACTCATGGAGACAGATGGGTGGGCAGCTGAAGCAGTGGAAGGGAAGAGAAAGAGAAACACCTGATGCATTCTGCTTCTTCAAACTTCCTACAAGCCCTATCAGTTTCCTCCCAACACCAGGGAAAAAATCTCATTCCATACAGCTCCACCTTTTTTTCCCTGCCTTTTTTCCCCTCCACATTAAGCTCATGTGGAAAGCAGAAAGCAGCATTAGGAATAATATGTAGTAAACAATCATGCCACATTCCTAGACTGTTTGCACATTTTAAATGCAGAAGTACAACTTTTCCTACTTTCTCCATAAAGAGGGATTGTGCTCTGTGAAGTTACATAAAAATGCCCCATCTTCTTCTTTCCCTTGTAGGAAAGTAAACAGACTCTCCTTTCAATGACTGACAGAACCACAAGAAGAAAAGTGACACTTTGCTGCCTGAGATACAGGATCCCCTAAGCTAACTAGACTGGCAGTTATATTACTTTAGTAGTGGTGATGGAACAAAATTTTGCACTGTGGCAGAGGACAGCACGTTAGCCTATGGATTGCAGGAAGGATACATGACACACCCTACGCCATCCCCCCCCCCCCCCAGTCTTATAGCTGTTCTGTACTCCCTCTAGTATCTGCTGCCTGAGGTGGTTCTCTCACTTGAATGGCAGGATTAGAATACGTTCTACTCTGATACTCTGGTTTTCAAGAGTAAGGAATGTCTGAGAGAGTACCTCTTTCCACATAGTTCTACCTATACAATGAGAACTTTATTACAGCTTCTTCTCTGGGCTATCTCAGCAATTGAAATGGCAGTGATCATTAAGGAAAGATTCTTTTCTGTGATGCCACTCTGACTTTGGAATGCTCAACCCCCAGGAAACTCAGTAGTTGCTCATTCTGAAACCATTCCAGTGTAAGGAAAAGCACTATATTTTCCCATTCTTTAAATGTATTTTCTGTTGCTTAGATATGTTTCTTGAAGTTTATTTAGGTATTGACTCTGTTTTGTTGTGTTTTCAGTAATGATTGATTGACTGACTGATTGTAAATCAGGCTGATATTTCTAACTGAAAGGTGGAAGGAAATTTCAAAATAAATTAAATAACCATTCTTCTTGGAAGAAGAGTTTATACTTCTAGTTCTTTTCTTTCTTTCTTTCTTCTTTCTCTGTCAATGAAAATGGTAAAGGACCCTGAGTATTTCTTAAAGCAAGGCAATCATCTGCAAAAACATTGTCCTGATAACCAGTCTTGCCCTACTGGGTGTTCCTGATCACCATTTCCTTAAGCATCTTCATACCCTGTCTCCACAGCAGTTGGGCTATAACGTTTGTCCACTGATGTTTGACCTCAGCAGAGGCTGCCTGCAGTGTGTAGGCCTGCCGGGCTGGTCCTCGTCCAAACCACAGTTCAAAGCGTAAGCCAGTAGGTCCCACGCTCTCCGTCAGCCCCATAGAAGCTGTCTGTGCCAAAAGAAAATATGGGCAGAAGGTTAATGGAACATTAAGTAGATATTTCATTTGGGCCACCTGCAAGTAGGACATTCTTATTCAACATTGAGAAATGTGCAAGGTAGTGGGAACCAGGACAATCTTATTGCAAAGGGCAACAGGACATCTAAAAAAGGTCTCAAATACAGAATCTGTAATCTAAAATTTTGGCCTCAGATCCCAGCTACGAATATAATTTTATTCCATTGTATCAGAAGAGATGGTAATGAACTAGCCAGCCTGCATCAGCTGCATTTTACATTTTGATTCCCAATATGTAATGCTGTCCATCAGTCTTCGCTGAATTTTATTCCTTTTAAAAGCCCAATGGTCCAATAGACCCTTGCTTTCTTAAATCCTGCCCACCATTTCATTTGCAATTCCTCACAGCTTTGTATTATAGGCAAATCTGACAAGCACATGTATTTCCTCCAAACAGATGACAACAGCTGCAATTCCATTTCGAGTAACAATTCTTTCAGTTTGGAGCTAGAAGAGCTCCAGAGTGTATGGCTCACAGTTCTAGGAAAGGCGCTGTCTGTGATAGTAACTCTGCCTACCTGCAAGGCCTGTTTGCAGACATAGCCACCCTCGGCTCCCTTGCACTTGGTGAAGAGCAACAGCTGCTCAAAGAGGAAGAGGTGACGCTGGCACTTACGGCGCCCACAAACCAGGGTGAGTTCGCCACGCTGCAGGAGCGGCCCTTGTTCTGACAATTTCATCTGCAGGGGCAAAAGAGTGCTATCAGCATCCTGAGGCTGCCATTGCCCACTCTCTCCTCCCTCAACTAGTTCCAAAAGCAGCAGCAAAAGGGCCCCCATACCCCAGTTTGCTCACTAGGTGCCCCCACTCAGTATATACCCCTAGGCCAGGGCAAAGCCCTCACAATGTAGTAAGTTCAAAATTGGGCAAAGGATCCCACAGCCAGGCAAGTATATTAGAGCACAGGATAAATCAGGCTGGGCATGGGATAAGCAGCAGGGGAGGAAGCAGCACATGCACAGCTATGCAGCAGGAAGGATGCAGCGCTGCATGCTGGGAGCGTCCATGCGCTCACCTCGCAGCCCCGGATCTGCTCAGCGGCCAGCAGATCCCTGCCTCGCTGCTCCTGGGCTTCCAGCAGTTGCTGGGCCTCCTGCAGGGCTTGGCGTTCGGGCCCCCGCTCGAGCTCACATTCGCGCAGCAGCTCACCCAAGAAGCGCCGATACTGCTCCAGCTGCTCCAGGGGCACACGCAAAGTGCGGGCCACGTGCCCATCCTCATGCAGCTCAGCTGGGCTCTTCTGCAAGGAGAGTGGAGATAAGAGATAGCTGAGCTCGCAGAGAGTGAAAGCCCAGACAGCAGGCACTCTTCATTCCACCAGCCTGCCAAGAAACCCCATAAACCTAAAGAGAAAATGAAGATGCAGGGTGCTTCCCAGTGGTGTACTAGGGCAGGGGTGGCGAATGTGACCCATGGGTCACACACAGCTTTCCAGCCTGTTTTTAAAACCCCCCGAGTCACCAACACTCCCAGTTGGAAGAAAAAAAAAAGACAAGAAAAATGTGGAAAATGCCATTTTTTTACCCCCCTTTGTTGTTGTAGGCCCAGGAGAGAGACCTTTCTGTTAGTCCTAAGTGTTGCAGAATTAATCCTCTATGGCTCCAGGTGATATGGATGGCCATTTTGAGCCAAAAAGAAAAAAAAAATCAGAAAAAGTAAAAAAGAAAATTGCCTGCCACAGAATGTGGAACAGCCCTCAAAGGTCGCATGGAGGGCAAAGCAGCTCCCTGACATCTGGCTGCTACCCACCTAAACGAAGGACTTGTACTACTACAAATCAAAAGTGTGACTATTCTGTCCTTTTGTCTTTAACAGAGATTTTCAGCTAAGAGAAAAGAGAGAGGCATTCATGGAAAAACAAGGGGAGTTTATCTTTTTTTATATATATATATATATAATTTTATTAAAGTTTCAGCAAATAAAACAAACAATTATCTCTGCAATGTTTACATGCAATGTTACTTCTTCTTCCTTTCCTTTCTGGATTACAATTATTAATATTTCCTCTATTTGTTATACCACGTATTGCAATAAAATGTTAGTAGTCAAACTTAATTCGTTAGTTCCTGCTATATTTCTCTACTTTACTTGTTACATGATATTTCTATGATTATTACCCTGTATAGTAATTGATATCATGAATTATGCATTGCTTTCTGTCCCCACCCAACCCAAATCTGTAACCAATCCCCCACTCTTTATTAATGTCTTCGTCTGATTTCCCTTTTAATCTTTGTGTAAGAATGTCCGCATTTCTATTTTCCATAAAAGTTGTCCACCACTGTTCAATAGTAGGTATAGTTTCATTTTTCCAAAGTCGTGCATACTCAATACGAGACGTCGTCACCATATATAGTATAATTCTCCAATATTTCTTCACTGACATTCCATCTAATATATGTGTCATGTTTAACAAGTAAAGTTCAGGTATCATCCCAAATTGAATCTTCAAAATTGAACATATTTTCTTATGCATTTCTTTCCAGTATTTTTCTGCTTTGGGACATGACCACCACATTTGAAATAGTGTACCCGAACTCTCTTGACATTTCCAACATTGCCCTGTACCCGTCTTATAAATTGTCTTTAATTTTTCTGGTGTCATGTACCATCTATGAAATAGTTTATAATAATTTTCTTTTAAATTTTGAGCAGCGGTAAATTTCTGTGTTCGTTGCCAACTCTATTCCCACCATTCTAACTGTATTGGATGTCCGACATTTTGTGCCCATTGTATCATTCCTGCTTTAACTGTCTCGTCCTCGCATTCTTGATGTAAAATTTCTTGATATAAATAAAACAAAGGGGAGTTTATCAATGTGACTAGGACCTCATGTAAAATGTGTGACAGGGTGACTGAAAGATAAAATTCTAGTCTGGAAATGGCCATATATACATTCTGAAACATAACACATGGCTAGCACAATGTCCATCCTTGTTGAACACTTGCATCTTGAATCTATTCTCTCTTCACTCCTCCGCACCACTATGAAGCATTCCATTTGCAAGTGGGTGAAAGGATCTATTATGAGGCAAAACTGCTCCTTTTAGCAACTGCCAAAAGAGCAATTAATTTTGCCTACCCCAAAAGGTCAAAGTTGAACCTCCACCCCCACATCCCATGTGACCCACAGCTCATACCTTGCTGGATGCTCGAAGTGAAGCCAGGGCAGCCTGGAATTTGTGGTGATCTTTGGCATAGGTGGCATAAAGCTGAAGTTTCTCTCTCTAAAGGAAGGAGAGAAAAGGGTTCTCTCATTCAGTCAGCCTAGCAGAAGCCAGGAAAACTGGCTGCTACAATGGAACAAAGAAAATTCTAGAGCATACACAGAAGATTGTATCTCCGTCTCCCTATCTACCAAATGGGAACACAAGCTTTAGAGACAAGCATAAAAAACAAAATTGTCATCTTCTCCTTTTTTGGCCCTGTGGCTATGTTTCTTAAACAGCAGTCTGACAATTACCCATTATTTCAACTCTGTGTCAGAAAAGGTTTCACCAGCTACATCTCAGTATACCAGGTCATTAAAGGCACAGAAGCAGAGCAAGCTAGGAGGAGAAGAAATAGGAGGAGGAGGAGGAGGAGGATGTCATGGTGGTGGTAGCAGTAGCAGCAGTGGTAGCTCTAACATAGGCATGAGCAAAATGCAACCCTCCAAATCTTGTACTGCAACTCCCATCAGTCCTAACCAATAAAGCCAATGGTGAGGAATGCTGGGAGAGGCACTGCAGCTACATCTAGGGCGGGACATTTTCTCTACCCTTACTCTGTGAGGAAGATGCACAGGAGGAAAGCGTTAACAGAAAGAGGTAGAAATTGTACAGCAAGCATGAAAAAGAAACTATATTGTAAGAACCTTGTATTGTATTGTATTTTTTGCAAAGAAAGGGTAGGCAACTTATGGCCCTCCAGATTTTGCTGGGTTGCAACTCCCATCAGCCCTAGCCACCACAGCTAAATGGTGAAGGTTATGAGACAATTTGGAGTGCATCAGCACTCATGTCTTGCTTTGGATCTCCCGTGGGCAATTCATTAGCCCTTCTATGAACTGAATGCTGGACTGGATAAACCTTTGATCTGACCCAGCATAAGGAGGATGATGTGAATGGCAGACCAACAATATACGGAGCAGGACAAGTTGCCCTATCCCAGGTATAAAGGAATGGCGTTAGGATAAAAGAAGACTGGACATGGGTAAATCACTCTCAGGACCAGGAAGAACAAGGTGTAAGGTATAAACTGGAATACAGGACAGTCCTGAGAGTATCAGAGTGGAGGGAATGCTAGAGCTACAAAAGGGGTATTCTTAACACAAGTAGAGATCCCAACCTATTAAAAGCAGTGCAAGCAGCGATTGCACACGGGTGGAAGAAAGAAAAAAGACAGAGCCTTAGCAAATGAAAGTATTGTATTTCAGAATATATGATGTTTGATTATATAGTGGAAAAAGAGGGATTTATATGAGGCAATTGAAGGAAGAGGTTTGGCTCAGAAATTGAAGAATATTGATTGAGAATGTAAGGGGGGAGGGATACAAGGAAGTGAACAAGACAGTTAAAGCCACATCCCACATGAAAGGAAAAGGAAATTTATAATTAATAATTAGACTATTCCCCAGGGGAAATATATAATAATATATTTATATTATTAAATATAAAAAAAGATATACATGAGGATTTATGGGTAAATTTTATTAACTGGTTATAATATGGAATGTATTAGTGGTTGCACAGAAATTGTTGTAATAGTACTGTTAACAGTTCTAATTAGAGGAAATATAACAGAGAGAGCCAATAAGATCAGAGATCCTTTCACATTACTGCTATGACTTTGTAGTTTAGGGAGAGGTACTTGGAATTCTCTGCTAGAAAGTTCAGGTGCCTCACCAAACTATAAACCCCAGGATTCCACAGGATGGAATCATGGCAGTTACTAGAGTCATAGCGCTACAATTTTATAGTGTGAAAGGGACAACGAGGCTGGTTAGTAGTTTTGCTTTTCTTCCAATCACCAGAAAAAGCAAAAGGTAAAGCTGACTCACCCCACTCATAACCCTTAAAAACCTGTGCACTCCTGTGGCTTAAACTACTATGCTGCACTCCCAAATAAATTCAGGCTCCATCTTTAGGGCCCTTTTTGCACGGCATCTGCCATACGAAAGAGGGCCTGGAGCCTCACGCAATTGCGAGGAGCGATCTATGCGATGCCCTCGCAATCGCGCAAGGCTCCAGGGGCCGGCAGGCAACAATCGTGCATTGCTTCCGGGCCCCGCACGCACTTACCTGGCGTGCAGAGCCTTGGGAGCTGGGCCGGTCATGCTTCCTGTCTCAGTGCAGCCTGGGAAGGTCCCAGGCTGCACTGTGAAAGGAAGAGGCCGGGCTCTCGCACGAGCAGGAAGCTTGTGTGGAGCTGAAGAAACCTGGACGCAAGGGCCTCTCACAAGAGGCTGCTCGTGCAAGCACCACACCCCAGCCCCGAGAAGAGGTAGGGTGCAGAAAAGTAGTATGGGTCACTCTGGAATCAGAAGGCTTGGGTGACTGTGATTGTTTTTTGACTACAGTCTCCATTGGTTCTAGCCAGCATATCCACTGGTAAAGGAAGACAGAAACTGTAGCCCAAGGCATCTAGAAAGCCAGAATTAACCAGCCCCTACTTTATTTCACAAACTGGTTGTAATACACAGAGCAGAGGAGCAAGTATTAGTGTCTACCTGGGGTTGCACATTTGCTCTGGGGCCAGCCCCTAACCAACCTAGCTGGTTGCCATATGTTTTGCTGAAGTGTTAAAGACTCAGAGCATTTAATTTTCACAGACTACTACCTGTAGCTCCTTCTTTGATACACAGAACAACAATTTCAGCAGGTATCTGTGGTTGGAGTGATCAACTGACCAAAGATTTGCATACACAAGAAAGAGGAATACAAAGTGAGAGATGCACTACTGAGTAGTGTCATAGTACTTATTTCTAAAAGGAGAAATGTTGCCTAGGTGTCTCGACGTGGAAGTCATATTCTCCCCCTTGGAAAACCACCTATCTTTGCCAGATAGGCAGATGTGTCTACAGTTACTCCATGATTGACAAAAGGCTATCTCTACACATGCTCAGTAGTGATCTCTACTCCACTGTATATCATATACTTCAGAAACTGAAGGCTAAGCCATGGTAACAAAGTGAATCTCATGGAGGCTTTGTCCATGGAGGTGAGGAAAAGGAAGGAGAGGGGAAAGGCTTGTGGTGGAGGAAAGGGACTGCAGCATACAGCAAAGTAAAGCAAATTTCAAAAATGTCAGTGAGATTAACAGGAAGGGGTGGGCTGAAGCACTCACATGGCGCAGGAAGCAGCCCCCAGCACGTGACGGGTGGTTCATGCATCCCTCTAACTCGCCAAGGAGGCAGCTGCCGTGGAAGGCCAGCAACTGCTCCCGCATGGTCCGGAGAGCGCTGCCCAGGCACCGGAGTTCGGCCGGCCAGGCCTGTCCCCCAGGCTCCTGAGACAGACAGAGAGGCTGGGAAAGGGCACTCACATATTCCCGCTCACACTCCAGCAGCTCAGCCAAAAGCTGCTGTTGGACCCTGAGAAGAAAGTGAGGGAATAAGCAATGAGATACTGAATCAGTTGGCCCTGCCTGGGCAATTCAGAGCATGCGAGCCCTATGAAGTCAAGAAAGAAGTGTACAATGTTTTTTGGCAATACATAAATCAGCTAGGCCAAGGGTGGGTGCTTTCAGAGGACTGGCTCCCTGAGGGACTGGGGTGCATAGTCCCACCACCACTGGATCCCCTTCACTTAAAATTGGGAAAAAAATGTTTTCAAAAGGTCAGTTCTACTCAATAAGGCTCCCAAAGAGTGGGGAAATTTTGCTGTTCTCTCCCCCACACCACCCATGCTGTTTTAAGTCCAGGAGATACCTTTATTTACCCGGGGGTAAACTGAGAATCAACTTCCAGTTCACTTCATGGTTATATAAAACTCTCTCAGGTCTAAAACAGCTCAGGGTTGTGTGCAAAATGTAGAAAAACCAGGAGAAGGGGGCAGAGGGAGCTGGGAGCACACTTTCCTTTGCCTGACTCGGGGCAGGTTTTGGATACAGTGGTACAGTGAGGGAGAGGCACATCTGATCAGCTAGTGTAAAGTGCTAGCAGTGCCTCATGACCAAGCCCTACTGAGACAGACAGATAACAATTCTTGCAAAGCTCCATGTATCTGAATATGCCTCTGGTTCATGAATGGAAAGCAGGGAAGCCATTTTCACCATCTGCAACAAGGACCAAAATGTCTTGGACTGGCCCCTCTAGGCTCTTAGAAATGCAAAGTGTTCAGCCCTGTACATAGCCTTGGATTAACAACATAGGAAAGAATGAGATTATGTTATCCCTCCTACCTCCATTTCCAGTGCTCTTCCTACTTACCCAAGACAGCGCCTTCTTTCCATACGGGGTGTGGCCCCCCACGGAGCTTCAGCAACATGTGTCCCACTACGACCCAACAGCACATGTTCACGGGGAGAACAGCTCCGATCTGCCAGCTCACGGCTGCTCACCTCCAGGCCACGGATGTGTACGCTGGGACGACCGGGGTCACTTGAGGCCCGCAACGCCATGGGGGAAGCAGGAGATAGGGGTGACTTGGGACTCCCCTGCCTCTTCTTGCCGCTCTCCAGGGCATGGCTTCGAGTGGGAGAACAGCAAGGGGAGGCTTTGGGGCTGGCATGTGGCTGAAAAAGGGAGGTCAGGCTGCAAGAGGAGCCAAACCTGGCACTCAGGCCCCAGCCATGCTTCGGGGAGGACGAGGCACTGATGCTGCAGGCACGCGGCCGTGGGGCACAACCAGCATCTGGGGAGGGTGGAGTCTTTCCTTGGGAGGACCTGGGGCTTTGTAACACTGTCCTCTCCAGGGATGCCCCCTCGGCCAGGCCTTCAGCTGGCCTCTTCCCTTCTTTCTTCTCTTCCACACTGTCACTAGCATGTTCAAGGCATGTCTTGTCTTCCAGAGTTTGCTGTTGGATCTGTTGTGGTGGGGTAAGAGGTCAGAGGGACAAAAAAAAGAGAGTGTACAAGAGAAAAGTGACCAGCTTGGCCAAGTCCATAAAGCTGCTCTTACAGTGGGTCTCACTGCCTACCCGCTACCATGAGACCAGTGTCAAGGGAGGGCAAACTAGGCACTCATTGCACAGAAGCTGACACTGAACTAAGCCATGTAGCTCTGCTTGTTACTTGCTGTGAGCACAGGAGCAGGAGAAGATGTTTTCTCTAAAAATATCTTTAGGACATCCTGGATACCTAACTATAAAAACAAACTTTTCTAAGTATTTTCTTTACTCATTTCCAGTGTTACTTTTTCTAAACACATATCCTTGGTGTACACGGTGAGGTTTTGCAATTCTGCACAACCCATGAACCTTGGTAAGACTGCAAAACAGAGGGGGGAGGAGACACTAAAGGCACAATTCACCCAAGGTACTAGTTATCTTAAAAGCTGGCCCTCCATCCCACTGCAATCTTTCAGAGCTGCCAGCTTTTTAACCTGACAAGACAGACAAAATCCAAAAGGTGCAGATTCCCAGCAATCCAGACCAAGACATTTCATTAGGTATTCCTTAACTCCTCCTACAGCCCCTGCACTGCTTTCTCCCAAACTGCCAACTCCTGCCTCCTCCAGGCTGCTTCAGCTAGAGTTCCTCAATTTATGCAACACAATCTCCCACCTCAGAAAAACTATGCTTTCTGAAACAATGGGCCCATGCAACCCCACTCACTCCTTTCAACCATCCCAACAGGGTCAAGACCTACTGTCCAAGAAGCCACGAACTCTGCCTGTTCCTGACTTTTAAAAAAAGTATTTTGTGACCTATTTGTTCTCCTTCATGTCAAATGCAGAATATCTGCCTGGTTTCTCTCACTTTGTTCAACCAGAAAATTCAGCTCCAGCACTGGGACTAGTAGAATGAGTTTTGGTCTTTCTTCTGCTTGCTCAGTTTTTCTGTGGGTTTATCCATAAGGTTCAACCATACAAGGTCCACCAAGGCCTACAAAGCCTCAGGTTCACCAAAGAAAAGTAATGAGAGACTCTTTAGGAATTACCTGTGTGTTTGCCTTTTCCTGCTGCAACACTTCCAGGCGCCGATTGCTGAGCTGAACAAGTCCATGAAGGGCCTCATCCACCTCTTGGTAGAGCCTGGTGGCAGCCACAGCCTCCATGCTGCAGAAAGACAAGGAGTGGGTCATTCTGAGCACAGCTGCCCTCTGTGCAAAATGCTGAGGGAATGAGCTCACAGTGGGCACATTAATACCTACAAGGGCCCTTGTGGGACACAATAAACTTTAGAGCCAATCCAAATGACAATAACATATTTCCTGGATGTTTTGAATTGCACACTGTAACATTCTCTCTTTTTAAGGGAGAGAAATACCAGTATTTGGATTTGTAATTGGTTGACTGACTGAACCCAAAGGGTGATCAAGAATGGCTGCTTTTCATCCTGGAGACAAGTGACTAATGGGGTGCCACAGGGTTCTGTCTTGGGCCCAGTGCTGTTCAATATCTTCATCAACGACTTGGATGAAGGAATAGAGGGCACGCTCATCAAATTTGCAGATGACACCAAATTGGGAGGGGTTGCTAATACGCCAGAGGACAGGATCAAAATTCAAAATGACCTGGATAGATTGGAGAGCTGGGCCAAGGCTAACAAAATGAAATTCAACAGAGGGAAGTGTAAGGTCCTACACTTAGGTAGAAAAATTGAATACAGAAATATAGGATGGGGGACACGTGGCTGGACAGCAGTACATGTGAAAGGGATCTAGGAGTTTTAACAAGCTGAACATGAGTCAGCAGTGTGATGCGGCAGCCAAGAAAGCCAATGCAATTCTCGGCTGCATCAATAGGAGTATGGTGTCTAGATCGAGGGAGGTACTGGTACCACTCTATTCTGCTTTGGTTAGACCTCATCTTGAATACTGTGTCCAGTTCTGGGCACCCCAATTCAAGAAGGACATGGTCAGGCTGGAGCAGGTCCAGAGGAGGGCAACCAAAATGGTGAGAGGCCTGGAAGCCATGCCCTATGAGGATAGACTTAGAGAGCTGGGTATGTTTAGTCTGCAGAAGAGAAGGTTAAGAAGGGACATGATAGCCATGTTTAAATATTTGAAGGGATGCCATGTAGAGGAAGGAGAGGGCTTGTTTTCTGCCGCTCCAGAGAGCAGGACAAGGGGCAATGGATTCAAGCTGCAGGAAAGGAGATTCCATCTGAACCTCAGGAAGAACTTCCTGACAGTCAGGGCTGTCTGGCAGTAGAATATGCTGCCTCGGAGTGTGGTGGAGTCTCTTTCTTTGGAGGTTTTTAAGCAGAGGCTGGATGGCCATCTGTCGGGAGTGCTTTGAGGGTGTTCCTGCATGGCAAGGGGTTGGACTGGGTGGCCCGTGTGGTCTCTTCCAACTCTACATTTCTATGATTCTATGATTCTATGAGTATGTGGAAAAGACCTTTCTATACTTGAAGGAAGGTATGGGTTTTGCTTTTTTACAAGCATCTCCCAGAAATTCTTCAGCACAGGACATTCTTATTGGGGAACAGGGCTAGCGGAAAGGACTTCCGTCAATTCCCCTTTGAGGAGAGGAGCCCCTGCTCACATTTAATCTCCTCCTCATGACTGAGCTAGGGTTTCAAAAGTAATAGGGCCTAAATAACCTAAAGGGACCTGATCCCATTTGATCTTGGTAGCTAAGTAGAGTCAGCTTTGTTCAGTACTTGGATGGGGGACAGCCAATGAATACCAGGTGCTGTAGGTTATATTTCAGAGGAAGGAACTGGCAAAACCACCTCTGAGTATTCCTTGCCTGTGAAAACCCTATGTAATTCATGACATTAGCAGGTAATTTGAAGGCACATACACACATATATAGCCTGCAAAAAATGGTGGGAGGGAGAAGGGGTTCCTTCTTTGAGCCATTTCATTGGCTGGACTGAAAAACTTCACAGGCCACAAATGGCCGTCAGACAGGAGTTTCCTCACCACCGGCCCTGACAGCCCAATGGATCCCAACACATACATCAGGCTGCTCCATGGTTTTGGGTTATTAATTTGCCCATGATCAACTGAGCTGTGGCTGCTCCTCACCTTCACCTTTGAGTTTTAGGGAAGCTGCACAGTTAAAGCAAATGGTCACAATGCAGTGAACTCTTTTTGTTTTTGCCTTGTTAGGCAAAGGAAAACTTCGTGAGGCTGCCATTATAAGAGGGGCATGGGAGTAGAAGGAAGAAAAAAGTGAGAGGAATGTTAGATTCTTTACCTGCCAGCAGTTTTAATGCTTCATGCTGATCGACCATTTGCCCATTTTTGTTTGCAATGTTTGATAGTCAGCATGCTGTACTGGTTAGTGAATCGAACAAGGTTGAGAAAAACTTGAGTTTACATCCATATTCACTTATGAAGTTCACTAGGTGGCCTTGGGCCAGCCTAGCCTACCTCATAGGGTTGTTTTAAAGAGAAAATGATGGCTCTAAGTGCCTTACTAGAACAGTATGATAAAAATGAAATCAATAATTAATTTCCTCCCTTTTGCAATCATGCCAATGAAAATCAGTAACAAGCTGCTGTGAACACCTAATTGGCTGTCACAAAGCATCACTTCTGGATACTGTCACTTTATATCTTCTGTATGATTTTTAATATTTTTGCCTGATGAAGAAGCCAGTGAAGCTCCAAAAGCTCGCATTATGTATTTGTCCATTTTGGTTGGCCAACAAAGGTATCACTGTTTTGTGGATTTTGTACTTTGTATTTCACCTCCAGATATATTACCACAGCTCACTTAGAACTGGTCTCCTCGCTGGACAGAAGGGTTGTTTCCCCAAGATAATTTAACACCGGCAGTTTTTTTTTTTTTTAGTATAATAAGTAACACTTACCAGTCCCTCTTAAAACATTTGGTCATGGGGAGATTTGAGGCAATTTTTTCTGACAATTGTGTATTTTAAGTGTACTTTTCAAACACAAAATTAAAAAGTAACTTGTTACTAACATGAGAAATACCAAGTGACAGCAATGTTCTAGTTTTTTTGGAGGGGAAGATTTAAAGCAACAAATTACAAAAACAACATTCTAAGCTCTGGCCTTGGGCAGGACATTTAGTATATCAAGAAAGAGCAAAAAATTGTTAAGTTCTTCAACTTATTATGGTGGTATTTTTACAGCCATGAAGAAAGAGAGGGCCTTATGAGATTTACTGCCTCACGTGTCAAAATAACTTTATTAGTCTTACTGTACACCTTGATTTTAGGACAAAGGAAAGGAGTTTGCTATTCCATTTAAAGTGCCAAAATACCTTGGACCTGCCTTTATCACTCTGGAGGACCAATTCAACGTGCAGGAAATTTAAATGAGCAGGACTGAAATGTATTGCATGATTTAAAAATGAATTAAGGGGTGATTGTCTTATCTGACATTATTTTACTAAGAATCAGCATTTCTTGAAAAGGATGTTCTTCTAAAATACTGAAGAATTTCAAAGGAAGTGGAAAGAGAACCTGAGACAACTGTTATGCTCCAGCCTTTGTCCTTACCTGCAGGGTCCCAGGGGAGGCAGCCGTGCCAACAAGGATCCCCCGCGGCGCTGGAGCTCCAGAAGACGTGGCTCAGAGAGCAGCTTCCGCATTGTCTCCTGGTGCAATGTGATCTGTGCTGACACTTCCTGTGGAGATGAGACACCAAGAATTAGCACAGGGCTTGTAAAAGTTACTTTTTAGACTACAACTCTCAGAATTCTCCCAGCCAGCTTCTTCACTAACCCTGCCAGCAAAGAGATTCTGGGAGCTACACATTGCAGCCCAAGTAATTTATCTGTAAGGCTGTAAGTCCTAAGAATTATGAAAACAGAAAAGAATCAGATTAATACCAAAGTTCATAAATATTAATATCATGCATCATAAAAAGGATCAATTACTTGCCATGCTTCTGTTTTCTCATATACAAATGAAGCAACTTTCCATGAGAGCTTAGAAAAGTTCCTTTTTTGGACAACAATTCACACAATGCTCATTCTGGCTAGAAGATTATAGGAACTGTAGTCCAAAAAGTAACTTTCTCTGGGTTCTTCTTTACATACATCCACATTTCCGCTAGTGACAAACAATTCATTTTCTCACTGCCCTTCTCTATACAGTTATCACAAAAAGAAAACAGTTCAAAGCCCACACCTCAATTACCTAGCAGCTCTATT
Source organism: Cyclura pinguis (assembly GCA_030412105.1). Lineage (NCBI taxonomy): Eukaryota > Metazoa > Chordata > Lepidosauria > Squamata > Iguanidae > Cyclura > Cyclura pinguis. The sequence continues at coordinate 20,939,649 of CM059604.1, forward strand.
CCACCCTTTTTTCAGTTAGACTACGTTAATACTCTGAACCAGTGGAGAGAATCATGCAACCCTTCAATGTGGAGCTGAAGGTTGGTCTCTCAAGATAACTGAAAATGGAGAATTATAGCAAGTACCAGTAGGGGAAGGGGGTGGATTCCAGCATGTACTCATAACCACCAGAGAGGTGTCACATAACTTTACCTCCTGATTTGATGCTGTTCCGACTGCCTTGAAGTGGGCACTGGCCTCACACACAGCCTGCAGGACACTACGGCAGAGTGCCTGTAGTTGCTCAAGAGCCTGCCCAGAAAAACAGAGAAAGAGGTAAGCATCCAAGAAGACAGGGCTGGCCCAAGACATTCTGCTCTCTGAGGCACAGAACAAGATAAGTACTTCTTCCATAGCCCATTTTCAGAAGCTAATATAACTGGTAGGTTAAATTGTACTTTTAAACACTACTGATAGAACAGTTTCCTCTGCTGCACCACTCCATGAGTGAAGAAAGTTGTTCAGGGCACTGCTTCTCAGACTTTCTGACGTGAAGGACTGCCATATATTTTTCCTAATGTTCCAGGGAATGGTAATATATTTCTGCCACTGGATGCAACTCATTTCTATCTGACTGCAGACTGGCAGTCCACAGCTGATGGACTAGCACCAGGCCACAGACACACCACCTGGACTAGCTCTGATCTGGTGGGCCTAAGACATGCTGCATGGCATACACCACTCTGTCCTCCAGAAGAAGGGAACAGAGTTCATGAGAATGTGCTACCATTGCTGCCTAACATCTGCTGCCTGAGATGTTTACCTCAATCTGCCTAATGGTAGGGCATCCCTGAGAGATGCAAAGAGCTAGAATGTACATGAAGGTCACTTAGAAGAACTGTCTTGCACCAGCAGGGTTCACATCAATTTGTTAATAGAGTTTCTGTGGTTACAGTGACATGTGAAGTTCTTACAAGTATCAAAAATAAGCTGAAAGCCTGAAGGGCAGAAGGAAAAACATTTTAAAAATAGAGCTAGGAGCAATAGGCAAGGCCAAGAAAGGGGATTCTGCAAAGCATTGATGACTGAATCCTGTAGGGCAAGATGAGGTTCATTTAATTGCTAGTCTCTCTTACCTGGTGCTCTGCAACCCATTTCGCTGATGAGTAGTGCATGGTCCCACCTAGCGCTGGAGTCAGCTGATCCAAGGCCACATGGTGAGGCAGCTCAGAAAGAGGGAGAAGCCGCACCTCCTGTACGATGAACAGACGGTGTAAGGCACGTAACGTTCTCATATCTGACCTCCTCACAAGAATACCCACCACCAATATCTTCACTGCTTATTCTCTAAATCTATCTCAGCCATGAATCTGGCCTGGGTCAAAATTAGGCACAAACTGACATTACAGGAGTCTTCTAGATATTCATAAGTCTTTCAGATACTCACTTGCATGTTTTAAAGGGCAGATATATACAACGGAATACTCATTTTAACCACAGAGTTTCTCTTTGAATAAAAGATAGTGTGGTATTCAGTGTGTTAGCCATTTATACCTCATTCAGATTTATTTACTTATTCTCCACATTTATTTTTCTTCAGCAAGGTTTCCCCTCATTTCATCTCCCTGACAACCTTGGGAGATTGGTTAGACAGAAAAAGTGACTTACCCATGATCTCCATGGGTGATTTGGGATTTGAGCTACACAAGTCCTAATTAGATCATACTAACATTCATGACAGCCAGTGTGGTGTAGTGGTTTAAGCACTGTACTACAACTCTGGGGACCAGGGTTCAATTCCCCGCTTGGCCATGGAAATCCACTGGGTGACCTTGGGCACGTCACAGCCTCCGAAAATCCTATGATAGGTTTGCTTTTGGACTGCCATAAATTGGAAACAACTTGAAAGCACACAACAACAACAACATTCATTCAGTAGTTGCCCTATTCATTCAGTTTGGCTATGGTTCCAAAAGAAAGTATACTAGAGATAACTACACGGCCCTCCACTATATGAACAAATATCATATGGTTATTTTCTTCACTATCACAGCAGATAATACCTTTCCTGGATGTGCTGCTTAGAGTAAATATATAGCACATCTTTGGGGATGGGTTTGTTTAAGTGGCAGACATGAGCTAAAAGGGTCCAACCTACTTGGAATTTTTCTAGAGATAACTGTGTCCCAATCCTGACACACATTTCTTTAAAAATGTAAATTACATCTTTCTTCTCCCCACGCCCAGATCATGACCTGTTCATCTCCCATTGTCTCCTTGTTCCACACTCAGCTCTGGTCACAGATGGCCTCCAATGCAGCCCCATAAAGGCGAAACTTACCACAGCAGGTTCCAAGGCCAGTTCCTCTTCATGGGGTACAAAACGGTCATCAGGAGGTAAGACCACCAGCAACTGACTAATGGGGGACGGAGAACTCTCCTAAAGGAAAAAGGCTCTTGCTTCAGGCCGGCACATTTTCAAGGGATACGCAGAGAGAACAGGAGAGGAAAAGGAAGGGAGAAAGGGACTCAAGTAGGGAGGCCCAAATTTGGGAGTCAAAAACAGAGGAGAGGCCTTGAGAGTGCACAGAGAATTGCCACAGGGTAATAAGGGAAGCAAGAGGCAGCAAGATGCCATAGAAAGGTATTCTCCATACCATCTTTGCAATGGTGAACCTGCCACCCTCTGAAGAGCAGCCAAGGCCTGTGCTTGACCGTATAAGCAAAACAGGGGAAATTTTTTTTTTAAGAATTAAATAAAATAACATCTAGTACCAACCGAATGGTCTGTGTGGGAAAAAAATGAAGACACTTTTAATTACAACAACAAGCACATTCTTCCTCCTCATTACACATCCCACGTTTCCTGGATATGAGATGCAATGATAATATGTTTACTCTTCTTCTCCTGACCCCCATGTATACTCTTTCATTATGAAGTTAGTCCAACAGCCACACATTACTACAGTCTGAGGGGACAGGTTGTGTCTGGTTTTGTTTTACAAAAATAAACAGTTCTTCACAAGCAAGATCCTAAGGAAGCCATTAGCAAGAAACAAGGATGAGGTGTTTTGAGAGATAGCAAATGAGTTCCTGAAGCCAAGTCACAATGGTACCTGGAATGTGCGTAAGGCTGGCAGTAACACAGGGGCCTGGAGGGCCCAGTCATCCACCTGGCTCAGGTCCAACAGCACTGTTAGCCCAAGGGCCTTCAGCTCTTGCCTAGAACAAGTGAGAAGAAAGATGGAATGAGGCTGTTGTTCTCACCATTAGGCAAGGTAGCCTTAACAAGGGTTACCACACACATTCATGAAAGCTGGGGCAGCATGCGGAAACTGAAAAGTATGGCCATTTTCGCACTACACTGTTACAGTGCTATTATTCCACTTTCAACATCCTGTGAAATGCCAGGGTCTGTAGTTTACGGAGGCCAAAGAGCTCTCTGGCTGAACATTCTGAATGCCCGTGCCTAAACTGCAAATCCCAAGATTTCACAGGTTATTGAAAGTGGAAAAATAGCACTATAATAGTGTAGTGTGCAAATGGCCCTAGTCTTCAGTTAAGGTCTCTATGGTATTTCTCCTTTCTATAATCTCCACAATTTATTATATCCCGACCGTATTCATTCTATAGATGGAAAGACTGAACCAACATTTGCAAGTAACCTTGCTTTTTCTCTCTCTTTCGGCAGTACTGATCTAGAATGTGAAGAATAAAGAAAAAGATGTTTTGTTATCAGGAGTTCCAAATCTACAGTAACTGGACATATAAATGTAGTATGAGTGACAAATAACATAATTGTAAGTGTATTATTATTTCCCTAAGTTTCCAACATGCTCTATATATACAATTTCACCAAACTTACAACAATCCAGCAAGGTAGGTCAGTTTTATTATTCCTGTATTACAGATTGGGGAGTTAACAGTGGCTTGCTTAAAGTCACCAATTGACTTCACAATTGAGGAAAATTAGGCCTTTTTTCAGCTCACAATTTATTCTCTTAACTGTAATTGTATATCTGGTCCTGAAAAAAAAATGTAATAGCGTCTCAAACACCCTTTTAATCTCCTGACTCAAAATAGCCATTCATTAAAAAAAAAACTGGTTTCAAGCCAATTTGTTAATGGTTTCCCAGATCAGCATCCTTAAGAGTTGTGGTTTTATGAGGAGAATTTCCTGAATTTTCCACCTGCCTCAGTGAATTATTTCAGGATTCTTTGGAAGGAAATCCTGAAGGTGGCTCTCACATTTAGCACAGCTGTTACCTCAGATAGGCTGATATAGCAAATTTCCTGCTGGATCATCTTGGGAAGCTTTTGAGGCAGATGTTTACAGGGCTGACTCAGCCCTGTAAGCTTGTGCTACTTGAGGTGAAGGACAAAAAGGCAACTTCCACACACTGCCATTCTACATACAAGTCAAAAGGAGCCCCATTCACACTATGCAATTAAGAGTGCTATTATTCCACTTTAATTGCCATGGTTCTACCCTATGGAATCCTGGGAGTTGCACTTTAGGAAGGGTCTCTGGAATTTTCAGCCAGAGAGCTCAAGAGTCTCACCAAACCATAAAACCTAGGATTCCACTGCAAAGAAACAGGGCACTTATAGTGGAATAATAGTGCTATAATTGTGTAGTGTGAGTGGCAGCTGAATCTTCACAACACGACACACTCAAGAGTACCTCCTCCTTTAGTCAACTATGTCATGTGACTAGTTGAAACAGCAACCAGCCCAGATCAGCAGCATGAAAGCATCAAGGCCAGCGCTACCATTAGGCAGAGTGAGGCAACTACCTAAGAAGGCAAAGCCAAGTGGTGGGGAGTCGCAGTGAAGTGGTGGAGGACTATATGGGCCATTTGACCTGTCCTGTGCTCCCCATGAATGCTGCGTTCTTACCAATATCATCAAAGTAAGATTCAGCTGTCACTCCAAACAGGTTCTGTCTGTGGAATGTTGGAAGGGAAGGGAGCCATTTTGTCTTTTTTCCACAGGCTACATCACCTCTTGATCTAACCCTACATGGTTCAAGGGAACATTGTAGGATGGGGTGGGCAAAGTGCAGCCTCTGGGCCACATGCAGTCAATGCAATGTTTTACTTTCCCCATACCCCAGAGCCACAATCTCTGGAAAAAAAAAGCTTGTAAAAAACAATATAACCTGGGACATGGATTCCCTCAGCATCTACTACCTCCTGAGAGAATTCCCTCATTCCACCTCATGGTAGCTTACCTGAGAAGTGAATGCATGTATCTCAAGGCATTGACCAAATCCTCTTGTCTGGGAGGCAGCTCATCTTGAAGAGGCTGTGGCACTACCACCAGCAAAGAGTGTCCTGCCCTGTCCATTCCTCCTACATGGAGTCAAAAACAAGGAAAAGGTGAGTCACAGCTCAATAGCTTTTTGCTTTGGGCCTGAAATAGTTCTTCAGCACAATTCATAACAAGTACCACTCAACACCCAAAGCTCACTGAACATCACAGAACTGACTCAGTCCCATTTAGGCCTAAATGATGCTTCCTTAGAACGTACCTGCCACTGAAGTTGCTTGTGCCAAACATACTAAGCTTGCACCAAAGGGACGTGAAGACAGAACCGTGCCTTAATCATCATTCATGGTGTTTTAGGCCCTTTCCGCACGACATTTTCCATGTGAAAGGGCGCCTGGAGCGTCGCACGATTTTGAGGAGCGATCTGCACGACACACAATCGCACAACACTCCAGGGGCCGGCAGGCGCCAATCGCGCACCTTTTCATTTTCAACTGGAAGCCGAAAATGGTGCACGATCGCACATTGCTTCCAGGCTCCACGCACACTTACCTGGCGTGCAGAGCCTCCAGAGCTGCACTGGTTGCGCTTCCTGCCCTAGCACAGCCTGGGAAACTACCAGGCTGCACTGCAGAAGGAAGAGGCGGGGCTCTCGTGCAAGCAGGTAGCTCGTCCGGACTGAAGCAGCAGGGATGCAAGAGCCTCTCGGCGGAGGCTGCTCGCGCGATCCCCGCACCCCAGCGCCAGAAAAAGGTAAGGTGCGGAAAGGGCCTTAGTCTATTTTTTAAATGTTTTCATCCATGTAATTTTTAAAACAAGAGGCAGCTTGGTGTAGTGGTCTGAGCATTGGACTATAACTCTGGAGATGAGCGTACGATTTCCTGCTCAGCCATGGAAACCCACTGGATAACCTTGGATGCTCACACACTCTCAGCCCCAGAAAACCCCGTGACAGGTTCTCCTTAAGGTTGCCGTAAATCAGAAATGACCTGACGGCACACAATAATAATAACCACCATGTTTTAAATGTTTTTACTCTCTGTGTTTCTTAATGGCAGCTGTTGATTTAGAAGCAGCAAACAAGTGCCATGAATGAGGACTAATGACGGTTTTCAATTCAGTACCAGAAGTTACAGCATCAATGTGGTTGTGGTTTGAGCCTCGGACTAGGGCTCTGGAAGACCAGGGTTCAGATCCCTGCTCAGCCATGGAAACCCACTGGGTGACTTTGAGCAAGTCTTACTGTCTCTCAGCCTCTGCGGAAAGCAATGGCAAACCCCTCTGAGCAAATCTTGCCAAGACAACCTCATGATAAGTATGCCTTAGGGTTGCCAAAAGTCAGAAATGACTTGAAGGCATACAACAACAACCAAAAATTCTGGACTGATCTGGAATTTTTCTTAACTTGACTGTATTCATTTGCCGTCTAATGCTCCAGGTCATTGCAAATCACTGAAGAGAATTCCACTGGTGAAATTTGCCACATAGAACAGCCCTATATGATTCCTTGCTTGCATGAGGTGGGCCATCAAACTAGAAAACTCTGCTGCCTGACTTCCAACTGACTTCAATCGCTTTCCAATGCAAAAGATGAACTCCATGCAAAAACTCAAGTCTCTCATATGTAGAAATGTCTCTCAGCTTGTGACCTTCTATCCTGACTAGAAAGTTCAAGTAAGTTGGCTTCCACAGTCCTTCATTCTGTGGGAAGGGAGTGTAGTACAGGTGTGTAAACTGTGGCCCTACGTATATTGTCACCCATCGTCCTTTACCAACGGCCCTTTTACCTGGATTACTGGAGTTCAACAACATTAGAAGGGCCACTCATTCCACACCATCTGGAGTATCAGAGAGTTATTCTTAGTGTGTCATACAGTCATTAAAATAGTCACAGAATGAGAGGCGTAGTTTCTAGAGTTTCATCTGTTACTAGGTATAGATGATAACAGGATAAAAATAAATTCTACAAGAACAAAACCCGATAGATTTACACTAGAGAATAATGAAAGGCATCCTAAGACGTGGTCCAAAGGACAAAACTGGATTGAAAGTAAGCAAGTAAAATCAAAGGGCCCACTGCTCACACATTACAATTTTTGTTTCTGTGCATATATACCATCTAAAGCATGTAGCATAGGACTGAGACAACCACAGGCCACCAGCGTCTGTAAATCATCTCCATCTATCAGACCAAAACACACATTTCAAAAATATGTTATCATTACAGGAAGTAGTCCTGAGGTCATTCTCTATTTTTTATTTTTAAAAAAGTCACTGTTCCATCTTCCCAGTGCTGTGTTCCCCTTCAGGGTTGGAAAAAGATTGCAATTTCCTCCAAATCAAATATTCCATTTCCTACAAGTTCCTATCATTATCCATTCTGTAGCAACAAACATATGACAGAAGTTTGGATTCTGTGCTATGTTAAGGAAAGGACATCTTCCCATCTCTTTTTCCATTCTACCTGTGAATTTCAAAAGACTTCTCTGGGGTCACGGGAGAAAACGACAGGTTGGCAAGCTGTGGGTGGAGAATCACCACAAACCTGGGGCCCTTTCAAACTACACAATTAGAGCACCATGTTTCCTCTTTAACTGCCCTGGTCACATCCTACTGAGTCCTGGGATTTGCAGTTTAGGAAGAAGTATTTACAATTCTCATCCACAAAGCTTTAATGCAATGTTTCCCAAACTCTGGTCTTCCAGCTATTTTAGACCGCAGCTCCCAGAATCCCTGATCGTTGGCCAAGACAGCTGGGACTTCAGGGAGAAGCCCAAAATACTTTGAAGACTAGAGTTTGGGAATTGTTTCTCTAATGTTTCCCAAAACTACAAATCTCAGGAGTCCACAGCACATTGCCATGGCAGTTTAAAATGGAATCATGGTGCTATAACAATGTAGTCTGAAAGGGGCCCAAGACTGGATGCTAGAATATGTTAACTTAAGAAAGTTCAGAGAAGGTTAAGCTTCCATGCTATCCTTCCTTTACACTCTCTATCATTCAGACCTCTCCCCTGCCAATTCTCCAGTAAGGCGTTTGGGGAGTCAAAGGTGACAGCAGAAGAAAAGATGTCTTTTCTTCCACAAATTTCATTAAAGCTACAATCCTATAAATATTGAATGTGGGGAATACGTCTGACTGAACCTACTGAGTGGGACTTATTTCTATGTAGACACATACAGGACTGCAGTATAACAGGGTGGGAATCATGCAGCCCAGCAGACGTGCCTGGCCTGTAGGTCCAGCATCCCTAGACAGCAAAACCAATCATAAGGAATGCTGGGAATTGCCACTCAACCTGCCACCTGGCAAGCTGCACAATCCCTGCCTTGCATTAAAAATTAACAAAAACCAGTGTATATACCCAACGTTGCCCAGGATTTTATTTTCTCATAGGTAATACTAATTGTTAGAAAGATTTGAGATCCTGTGTCTCTAATTCCCCAAACTGTCTTGTCCAGTACCTGTAACTTTTCCCCATATTCCCCAATCCAATCTGTATTCAGAGTTATTAACATACACAGGTTGGGTTCCTAAGAGAGTACACTGCCCTCCTGCTTGCTGTTAGGCCTCATCTCCATAGCAACCAGTTTATTCAAGACAGGCTACAGAGCACTCTCACTGAGAATTCTAAAGGCCCCTCCCTGAACTGCAAACTCCAGGATTCCACAGAATCTTCACAGGCAGCTAATCATATAAGGTCTTTGCCTGGCAGCAATTTTACCAGTTGCCAGAACCTGAAAAATGTATCAAGAATGGTATGTATGCCTTACTTTTGCATTTTATTTGCAAATAGGAAAGTTATGTCATGACAAATAATATTAAGGGTGTTTACAAAACTGTTGTTGTTGTGTGCGTTCAAATAGTTTCTGACTTATGGCGACTGTAAGGCAAACCTATTGTGAGGTTTTCTGGGGCTGAAAGTGTGTGACATGCCCAAGGTCACTGAGTGCCATGACTGAATGGGGAACTGAATCCTGGTCTCCAGGGTCACTGTCCAACACTCAAACTACTACATTTTGCTGGCTCTCTGTTTACAAAATATACATCCTGTTTTTCATCCCTTAGGACAATCTCACTAAGAAGATTACCTGTTCCTTACGTCACCTATTCTTAAACACCAGGCACTCATAAATGCCTTTAGGCCAATTTCAAAAGTCCTATGCAAGAGGCCCGTCCAGACTTCCGGCAAGACTGCTCTCTATTCCTTCCTTGGCAGCCTGTTGCATGAAGAGTGAAAGAGTGGGTGGGGGACACAGAGGGAGATAGAAAGAAAAGGGGATAGCAGAAAAAGAGAGAGAGCAGAAGAAGGGCTGGGCACACCTACTTTTGGATCTACTGGGGATACCTAATTTTGGATCTTTCCTGCATTCCCTCCACAGGCATGCAGGAAAGATTACCCAGAGGTAATGTGGCACTTGACAGAAACTATGTTCCCCACCCTTTTCATAAACACACATCCACATGGTGACACAGCACCACTATCATGAGACTCATTCTTTTCTCCCCTCCTTTTGCTCTGCAACAACCCTATATAAATATTCTTTACAATTCACCTTAAAATTCTTTCCAAACTGATTTTCTACAATTGGATGGATGTGAGGAATCTAAGGATGAGATCCAAAGGTTCCTCTCCTCTGACAGAGTTTTCTATTGATGGAAAAAAATTCTTCCACCAGAGAAAGACTCCTTCTGCTAGAGAAATTAAAACATTTGTATTCAGCCCCAAATGTCTCTAGCACCTTGGAAACAGCATCCTGCTTCTGCTTCCACCCTAGATGGCACTTGAAAATGATTAGACAAGTATGTGGAAAACAGGTTAAACAATGGCCATTCCCCGTACCATCCACTTGCAACTCAGGGCTGGCTCTACTATTAGGCAGAGTGAAATGGTTGCCACAAGCAGCTGATTTCAGAGGGTGTCATGAAAGGGCAGGGAGTTTTAAATTATTTCTTTTGTTATTACTGCAGCTTTAATGCCAGAACTAGGAAGAACAACTTCCAAGATTCATTTTCCCATGTGTCAAAATAGGTTGGCTCGTTTTGGGTACTAAGTACCTAGATGTGGGTAGGCAATGGGTGCAAACTACTGCTTTGCCTCAGGTGGTAAAACATTTTGCACCACAACAGGACTTTCTTATATCTATAGCCCTCCAAAGAGCTTGTAGATGGGGAAGCAGAAAATGATATGACAAACCCTAGAGCTTGAAAAAAACTTGGTTTTTGGACTACAACTCCCAGAATATCTGAGTCAACATGGCTACATGCTGAGTAAGCGATTTCCTGGAAACTGCAGTACAAAGAATGCCTTTTTGGATTACAGCTTCCAGTATCCCCTAGTAAGTATGATGGTCACATGCTGTCTTGCAGATTATGAGAGTTGTGGTGCAAAAAAGTAACTTTAGATGCTAACAAATTCACAGAAGATTATGGCAGTAACCCTGCTGGTGCATTACATCATAGTACTTATACCCATGTGAGCACTGGCAGCAAAAAGAAAAAGACCAGAGGTGCAATAGTTACAAAAGATTGAAGAAATAGGCTGTTCAGGTTTTGTCTGGTTTCCTTTGACATCACTGCATGATCCTGGAAGATGTGCAATCATTAGAGTAGTGGATCAACACGATTTCAACCTATAGCCTCTTTTCTATTAAACAATTACAGTGCTAAGATGCTACTTTAACCACCATGGCAGTCTTTATTGAATCCTGGGGTATGGAATTTCGTGAGGCACTAGAGATTTCTGGCAGAGAATTTGCAAATCCCAGGATTTCATAGGATGCAGCCATGGCAGGTAAAGTAGTATCCAAATGCTACAATTTCCACACTACACAATTCTGGCAGACCTGCGTACCTTAGCCAAATGGCTGAACAAAACCTCTGCGCACAAAAGTACTATATCTCCAATGACTGGATATGTTGGGGACAACCAGCAGAGGATAGCTCTCTGTTATGGTCTGTTTGAAAACCTTCCAGGAGCATTAGTCTGGGTGCAGTGTTATTATTCCATGGGAAAGAATTTTAGGGTAAGATTCTTGCTGTGGAGGAATCCTAAAGAATGCCACTAGTGGTTTTTTTTGTTTTGTTTTTGTTTGAAAGCAGAACTTCCCTTTGTCCTCTCTGGCTGCTTTTGCTGCTCTTTCAAGTTCCCCACAATTTATTCCCTGTATTCTCCGCCCCTCTCCCCCCACCCACCCTGTTCATTTTCTGTGGTGCCTTCATTTATGCTTCCATCTAGCCAATGCCCCCCTCAGAACGGCTGACCTCCCATTTTGCAAGCCACAAGCCTTTGGTAACGTGATCCCAGCTCTAGTGTTATTTGGGGTTGTGTCTTGTGGCTTTGAGTGAGGGAGTGGTTTTTGCAAATGGTTGTGATGTGGCGAGCAGGGCAGCTTGTTTTGCTCAGACCTCGTGATGTTTAGTAAGATGGCAAAAATGCTGGTTCAAAGACAGGCAGTTTGGAGAATCTAAGCAGATTCGTTTTGCAGAGAGTCTGGCTTTGGGATGCCACCTGGCTAGGCAGCAGCAGTTTGCAACAGCAAGCTAGGCTTCATATGCATTGGCACATCACCATCATAGTCTAGACAATTAATTTGCTTATTTTCATGCTGCTCTTCATCCCACGTTAAAAGGATAGTTTACTAAGTGTAATAACAATTTTTAAAACCCTAACAAAACTATATTTAATTGGAACAACAAACAAGAAAAAAATACATAAACCAGCAGCACTGTGTGGCTTCATCCATCAATTTAAAATGTCTCGGCATGAAACAGAAATCAGAATGTGAGGGCATGTGCTTTATTTTAAAGCAGAATCACAGTCTCAGATGCTTCTGAGAGTGTGATGCTGCTTTGAAACAAAGTGCTTACTTTCCGTACTGCTCAGTTTCTGAATAAAAATTCGGCCTTTTTTGCCACTGACTCATTCAAATTTGGCAACACTGGGAGCACTACTGACAAAAATGTGGATGCAAAATGCAGCCCATGCATTGCCCACTTCTGCATTAGAGAATTCGGTTTTCTCTCTATATTCTTTCCAGGGCCTGTAAACAAGGCAAAACTAGGCACCTTCTTGCAAAAAAATTCTCCCCACCCAGAAGCACTCTGATATTGACTCACCTGTTAAAGCAAAGACACCAGATTGCAGAAGCGCCCAGTTCACAGACTGCCCAAGATGAGTTGTGGGAGACTGAGAGGAATTCTCTGTTTCCTCTGGCTTCTGATCAACTACTGCACTTAAGGGTTCCTCTCTCCCATCAATACTTGGCTCATAATTTTGTGGCAACTTAGTAAGTGTGGATTCATTAGTGCCAACTGTGAGGTCCTTTTCTCTCAAACAATGTCCTTCAGAATCGTCCACTCTTTGTTCCACGGTGCCAAGGCCCTGCTCCTCTGTGCCAACTCTTGGTTGACCAGCATCAGCTGCAGCAGCCACCTCTTCATTGCTAAGGTCTTGGCCTTCTGGGTTGACAGTCCTGTCTCTGGTGTTGGCACCACTATCTCCCGTACTGATAGAACACTTTTCCATACAACTCTCTGGCTCTCTGCTGCCCACACTACATTCTGTAGTGTCAACAGGCAACTCCTTGGTGCCAACACCCTCCTCTCCAGCACCACAGCTCTGGTCTTCTGCAATACCATTTCTCTCCTGGGGGACGTTACAATCGGTGACACCAACACAGCATTCTTCAGTACTGACAGCTTGTTCTCTGGTACCAAAGTTTTCTTCCTTGTTTTCAGAATCTTGTTCTCCAGGACTAATGCAGACTACCTCCTTGCCAGCTTCTTTTGTATCAGCAGAAGCTGTTGCTTCTTTGCTAGCCAAATCACCCCCTTGTCTACTTCTGCCACCACCACCTCCTCTCCCAGCTCCCTTTTTTTTCCTGCGGTTTCCTTTGGCAGCACGTTTCGGTGTGGCCAGAACTGGAGACTGGTTTCCGATGCTGTCTTCTCTGGAACAAACTGGATCTTGGTGACCAGATCCCAACAGATCAGCTTTTCCCAGTGTAGCATCCTCAGCAGCACCCCCAAAGATGCCAGTTCGTGGCTTGTTTCCAGAAAGACCCTGGTTTTGCTCCGGTTGCCCAGGACTCAAGCTCCTCGCTGCCTTAGAGGCTTCTGGAATTTGACCCAATGCCAGGCTCGAGCCTCCTCTTGTCTGATCAGTCCTGTCTCCCCGGGGGCCACTTTCTTGGCTAGACTTCTCTGTCTCCTGGGCTTTGGAGCACTGACGCAAGGCAAAATTTTCCCCGCACCCAGATTTATGGTGGAGCCAGGCCCGGTGACGCCGATTCCGGTTTTTGCTGTGTCCCTTCCGGGCAGGCATAGTTTGGATCAGGTTACCACAAGGTTGTGGGATCCTGGGCGCCTGGTGTAGGACAGGGCTAACCTCCAAGAGGTGAATGTATTCTCCCTCAGACTCCCGGTTCTCTCCGCCAGAATGGCGTCCGTCCCCAGGACTCCGGGCTCCCAGCACCTCAGGGGCCAAATCCACAGGGCAGCGCTGACCCACAATGAATCCGTCTTTGTGTACAAACTGGGGGTACACTAATTCTGCCCAGGGCAGGCTCAACACTTTCTCCCCTGCTGCCAGCAGGCAGCGCTCCAGGCGTCCCCCTCGACGTTCCTTGTTGATGCCATTGAGCCACTCAACAGTGAAAAGGAAGGGATAGGAGTCCGGGGACACAGGCAGCTCCTGAACCCCACGGTGGCCCTCTGGAGATAGGCACTTCAGCACCAGGCGTGGGGCACACTCCCGGTGAGGCACCACTTGCAGGTAGAAGTCGCCAGGGCAGAGGCGTTGCCAGGGCAATGAGCCCAGCTGAACCAAGATTTTCTCACGAAGGCAGAGTGGCCAACCCTCATGGCAAAACAGAAAGCCACTGTACTGGGCCTGAAAAAGAGGGAAGGAAAGACAATAGGCAAAATGACACAGAGGACTGGAAAACTGTACATCAAGAAATCAGTGACCTGTATAAACAATGCAAATTTGCATTTATATGTTTATTTTGCATAGTTTGTTCCACTTCTGCCAGCCTCACAAAGGGGCAAAGAGCCACACCCAGGCCAAGAGAAATGCTGATCTCCTCTCCCTTCTTGACTGCACCAGTTATTTAGCTTTTAAGCATACTTTCACCCTTCACGGGCTAAAAACTTGCTTTGGTTTGTACACAAAGGCTGAGATGCTTAGGATGACAACTTCTGCAGACAGCTTCTGCCTTTGTGTGGTGCAATTCTGAAATGCATACAAATTATATGTGTGGGGAGGGCGAGAGAGGAAAACTGTTTTGGCTTAATATTTCAAAGGGGTTTAAAAACAATAAAGCAACTCTGAGAGGAGGAAAAAAACTATACATATCTATCAACACTTTTTTGCTAGCCAGGACTGAGAAATTATTGTCTGAAGAGGTCTGTGGGAAAAAGGAAGGAGTTAAGACTCAGTCACATTCCAGAACTGAGTTCCCATGCTGAAGAAAATGTTCGCTTTAGGGTGGGGAACCTGATGCCTTTCAGATGGTGCTGGATTACAACATTCTCCCATTGTCCCTAGCCATTACCTATGCTGCCTGAAACTGATCAAAGATGGTAGCACGCATCTTCCAACAAAATCTGGAAGGGTCGTAGGCTCTTCCTATCTGTTTTAGATCAGGGTGGGGAAAACTTCCTGCCATGTTTTGGACTACAACTCACATCATGCCCACAGTGGCCAGGGCTATTGGGAGCTGAAATTCAAAACATATGGGGGAGAGATAAATGAAACCCCACCGCTGATTTAAATCTGTTTAAAGCTTCCAACAGCAGTCTGTCTTGGGATTCTGGGGCAGGATCATGGAGGGTTTTCAAGCAGCCCTGAAGCAGTGAGCTAGATTTCCTACTCAAGCGCTACTCCAAATGAAAAGAGAGCCAAACCGAGGCAGCAGCTCACACAGGCTTCACTTTGGATGCGAGCCAGGATGTGCTTGGCAGGGACAAGGAAGTCAAGGGTGTAGCGCAGGGCATCGTGTTGGTACGTCCGCTCCAGCACCTCGAAAACCTGGCTTAGTAGGGTGGGGGCAGTGGCTTCAAAGGGGGGGTACAAGGCGGCCAGCGTGTTCTGGACACACTCTTCCACAGGTTCAGGTTCCTGTAAAACACAGCAAAGAGAAAGCATTTGGAGTGGGGTGGTGAAGGTTAGCATCCAAGAGCTTCCCTCACAGACTGATCCTGCTCTCCCCCAACCTGCAGGACCCTTTTCTGCCCACAGAGCCAAAAGAATCCATGTCAATCCTTGGAACATTAAGCATTTTTAGAACAATCACCACAACCCTTAATTCCAACCAGTTCCTGTGGCATTGTCCCCACACAGGTGCAACATCCTTTCTTGTGCCTGCGTGTGTTTTTTCTCTCCTTCACTCCCAAACTCGTGATGCTACGCTGGTGCCAGGGCCTCTTGTTCTCGACCTTTTCCCGTTTTTGTTTCCCCTCGCTCAGCGAACTGCCAGTGGAGTTGGGCCATCCTGGTTACCTAGACCAGCAGCAGCCACCAACACCGTGGGATCATCATGCGTCTTGCCTGGAGGCTGCCCCCTAGCGGCGTGCTAAACGGGACAGGGCAATGAGGAAGTTGTACCAGGATGGGGCTGGGGGAAGGGCACAATGCAGTAACACAGATCAGCAATGTGTTAAAAGAACAGGGGGCACAAGGGGGCAGCGAGAAAGAAAGCGCTTGGGAAAGTGCCAAGGCCTGAGAATGGAGCAGCCCGAGGCTCCATCTGGAATACATTAGCGGCTGTGAGCTCATTCCTTCCGCAGCACCACCCAGCAAAGGAAATGGGGGGGGGGCAGAAAGAGAGAGAGAAACTCTAAGGGAAGGTGGCCAACAGTGAGAAGCAACCATTATGCTAAATCTTTCAATCGTACCTAATACAGAAAAAAAAAAACACATACACACACAATGGACTCTTTGGATGGTACCTACCAGTTGCATCAAATTCAAACCTCATTCTGGACTACAATTTTCGAATACTGTTTTTGGCTGCTCCTGGGCTTGTGTGTGTGTGCGTGCGCATGCACAACAGCCCTGCTTTCTTGCCTTGTTGCCAGAATCCAGATCAAATGACTTTGCAAATGATTTCACTCTGCTTTGTTTTTGAAAGTTCTGTGGACACCACAGAGTCAGATTACAGCTTGATTGTAAGCAGCACACACTGGAAACTATACACATTTACAGTATGAAAATGTGCATGTACATTTTCTAGACAGCAGGGAAATCATAGTTTCAAGTTAGCCTTTCCTTTGTTTGTTTGTCTATTATTGGTGGAGCCAGGATAGAAGCCAAAGGTGTGAAAGACTGCAGTCTCTTAGAACAGACATATTTGTACCATTAGGTCTTTTTTCCTTCTGTTATTTGCTTCATCAATTTACATGTGCAGCCTTCAGGGACATTTTACAGAAACCTCACAAGAAAAAAAATTGTTCCTCACAAAAAAGGCCTCGTGCAGCTGCTTTGTGATTGTCAAAAAAAGGCAGCAAACTGTTCATTATTTAATTTATTACTGTATTTTACTGATGGGTTGAGTGAGCAGAGGTACTTGTTGTCCCAAGTCCCCCAATAATTTGACTGGCCTTAGGTAGTTTCCAGCTTGGCTTGCAGGACTGCAGTAAGGATTTCTTGCTTTACCTCAGGCAGCAAGATGCCTTGAGTAGACCCTGCTGGAATAACATTTCTCAAAAGGAAAGATGCTGAATCGAAGATCTGTTGTAGCCTAAACACACTTCTGCCTGGTCCCAGATAAATAAGGGCTGATTAGGATTACAAAATGGTGGCAGGAAGGGCATTCCACCATACGTGGAGATCCTAAACATATGAAGAAACAAAAAACTCAACTATATGGAGTCCAGTCAGATAGTGGGAAGAATCACCATTCCAGAATAGCTGATGGTTCTGCAGCAGAGACTATTCCCAGCTCTGCTGTGAATCTTCTCCAACCCAGTTGCCTCCAGAGTTACTGGGCTACAACTCTGACCATCTCTGTTGCTATAGTCCAACACCTATGAGCGGGCCCAGCTTGGGGAAGGCTGATCCTGGAGGACTAGATCATGAGGCTTTTTAAAACAGATGCTGAACCACTAAGCACTCCTGAAGACTCCAACCTACTCTTATCCTATGAGAAGCCTAAATGAGACCAGCAGGAACATTTTCACACCCCACAACTACAGCACTACCATTCTACTTTTACCTGCAATGGCTGCATCCTGTGAACTTTTGAGATCTGCAGTTTAGGGAGGAGTATTTAATATTTAAGGAAGAAGCCAGCATAGTAAAGTAGTTTGAGCATTGGACTACAACCTTGGAGATCAGTGTTCAATTCCCCGCTCAGCCATGGGTATGTCACGCACTCTCAGCCCAGAAAACCCCATGATAGGTTCACCTTAGGGTAACAGTAAGTCAGCAACAATTTGAAATTGACCCAGCCTGGTGTAGTGGTTTGAGTTTTGGAATACAACCCTGGAGACCAGAGTTCAATTCTTTACTCTGCCATGGAAACCCGCTGGGTGACCTTGGATGTGTCACACGCTCTCAGCCCCCCCCCCAAACAAGATAGCTTTCCCTTAGGGTCACCAACTTGAAGGCACGCAACAACGACAATTTAGAATTCTCAGCCAAAGAGATCTAGTGCCTCCCCAGACTACAAATCCCAGGATTCCCTAGGATATTGCCATGGCAACTGAAGTAGAATCACAGTGTGGTGTGAAACAGCCTCAGGTGCTTTTCGGGAAGCAACACTAAGCCCCTCTGAACTTTAACTCAACTCCCGAGATGCATACAGTTCTGTAAAATGGTGGCAAGTATAGTAACGTGTTCCTTGCACATTCCTGATTCCTTCCCTCACCCCTACCTCTGTAGTTTCTGCCACTTTCTGGCAGAGGGGCAGGAAAGTACAAATTCGCAGCCAGCCGAGCCTGAGGGAAAGTTTTATATCCCCGACAGGAAAAGGCAACCCCCCTTCCCGTGCAGACACTGGCAGGAGGCAGGAAGGAGCGGGGAGGCCCCTTCTTGGCTCAGCGTCCTGGAGGGTGTGCAAGACAGACGGTTCTAGCGAGAAGAGCGGCTGGCAGGAACACACAGACAGCCGTCCTCCTCCAGAAAGACTGCTGGTGGTATCTCCTCTCTCGCACACAGATGCAGAACTGGAGCCTGCATATTTCCATGCTCCAACACTCTTTCTCCAAATGTGGAGACTCCTCCAACCAGCAGGACTAGTGACCATACTGACTGGGCAAATCTGAGGGCTGCTGTCTGAATTGTAACTTTTCCAAGCTCTGATCCACAGCTACAAGAGGGAGGGAGGGAGGAATAGGGTTGGAGAAATCCCCATGGTTTGCAGAATTATATATTTAAAACCCGGAGGAAGGAATGAATTAAGGGAAGGGTGACTCCAAGGGCCTTTCTAACCTACATTGTTATAGTGCTACTATTCCACTTTCAACATCCTGTGGAATCCTGGGGTTTGCAGTTTAGGGAGGGGCCTTTAGAATTCTCAACCAGAGAGTCCTTTGGCCTCAGTAAACTACAAACCCCAGAATTCCACAAGATTTGAAAGTGGAATAATAGCACTATAACAGTATAGTGCAGAAAGGCCCCAAGAAACAACTTAATGAGGGCTGAGCACACTCAAGAAGTATGGAATGCTGACTGGCATCTTTACAGGAGTAGGGGCAGAAAAAACAGGGGAAGAGAAAATGGAATGGCATATCCTAGAATGGCAGCCTGCCTGCCTGGCTCCCTAAAAGGAAGTGCCCTTTGTTGTAGTTATTTGCCATCAAGTTGGCTTTGACTTTTGATGAATCTATGGCCAGGAGACCTCCATGGGCCCTGGTTATCAACAGTCCTACTCAGGTCTACAGACTCAGGGCTGTGGCTTGAGTCTATCCACCTGTAATAGCGTTTTCCTCTTTTTCTACTGCCTCCCAATTTACTTAGCATTATCATATTTTCCAATGTGACATGCTGGCTCATGATATGTCCAAAGTATGATAGCCTCAGTTCAACCATGCTGGTTTCTAGGGAGAGTTCCAGCCTGATTTGCTCAAGGATCCATTTCTTTGTCTTTTCAGCAGTTCCTAGAATCTGCAGAACTCTTTCTTCAGCACCATATTCAAATAGTCTCATTCTTATTCTTTTCCTATCAGTCTTCTTCAGCTTCACAACCATCCACAGACATCAGAACTACCATGGTATGGATGATTCTGACTTTGGTGTTTAATGACATATCCTCACACTTGAGGATCTTATCTAGTTCCTTCACAGTGGCCTTTTGAAGACTTCACCTTCTTCTACAATGCAACTTTTTGTTGCAGACTGCACTTACAAACCATACCGACAAATTCCATTTTTACATTTCAGAAAGAGGTGGAGGGAGGGGATTCCCACATGTGACACGTTCCACAGCCTAGTGCCTGTACAGTCCACATTAGACCTATTCTGTTGCCCTAAGTGTGCTGGTCAGGTAGGGCTTTTGAATTACACAGAATCCTGCATCCTTTTGAGAAGAGTCCTATGTAGCTAGCAACAAGCACAGCTGACCTAACAAAAGACAGCCAGGAAAACATTTCTGGAATTATGCCTGTCTTTTGTGTTCCACCCAAAGCAATTCTTTCATTATGTTATTTTGGCTAGATTGATCTCTAACAATTACCACTCATCCACATCCGCCCCGAGTTCAATTGTTATCACCACATGCACGAATGAGAATACTTGTTCCACACATACCAGTGCTGGGAACAAGGGAAAAGCACCAGGAATACTGATTTTAACTAAGGAGTTCAGATTCCTGATAATGAAATGGTTACAGCAAGACTGGCACAAGACATTTGGCTATCTGGGGTAAAGGGTAAGGTTCCCTTGCCCTCTTACATTGCGCTGAAGGTCCATGAGGTCAATGTCCATCCTTTATTGCCTCAGCTGCCCAATTCCAGACCCTGGTGCCTCTCTGCCCCCTTACCTACTAATTGGCCATGGGGATGCATCCTGGCAAAGCCCATCAAATCACAAACACCCATGGAAACAAGGGCTATTCTAGTGGATCTTGACCTAGGCAGGCTCCCGACAGATCTTTAAAGAAAGACTGAGATGAAAATGAATTATATATATCTAAGAAACATCTTGAAACTTTGTTGTGATTGCTGGGTAGAAAGGGGAATACTTTTTTGAAAACATCATTGTCAGATGGTGCTCTCTACTGCATTTTTTCTAGAAAATTTAATGTGCATTGCATGCACTGCTACAACAATCCTTACAACAAACGTATAAATAATTACTTCCATAGTAGAAGTGCATGATTGAGGCTGAGAGAGAGTGTGAGAGCAGGTTTGCCTAAGGGCCTTTCTGCCCTACACTGTTAGAGTGCTATTATTCCATTTTCAACATCCTATGGAATCCTCGATTTTGCAGTTTAGGGAGAAGCATTTAGACTTTTCAGCCAGAGAACAATTTGGCCTCAGTAAACTACAAATCTCAGAACCCCATAGGATGTTGAAAGTAGAATAATAGCACTGAAACAACGGAGGGTGGAAAGGCCCCAAGACAGAAGCAAGCAGATTACAACATTCCAAATGGTGGACTACAATTTCCCTCATCCTTAGTACTGACTATGCTGGTTAGAGTGGCTTGGAATCACTAGCCAATAGCATGTGGAGGACCCCAAGTTCTCCAGTCCTGGCCTCAATTCACCTAGTAAGATTAAGATTCAAAGTAAGGGTGTCTTAATTCACAACTCTGTCTCTTAGCCACTATGTTTCATTACACAGGGGCTGATCTCAAATAAAACAGGCTTCCAGTTAAGTCCCATCTTTGGTCAAGTTCACACAGGCATGATGCTCATCACTCAGGGACAGTGCCTATTATATGATGACTTGGCATTTGTGAAAAAGCCATCACATGTCAAATCCCAAAAGCAGAGCTCAGCTCAGCTCATCTGCTAATGCAGGGTTGGGTAGACCGCAGGCTTGTAGGACCTACTTTGCTTTTTACTAGAACCCTGCAATCCACCAACCAGAGCCAGGTACAAAAGACCCGCATGGAGAATCAAGGAATCCTGAGCTCGAGAATTTGTTTTATGTTCCAGAACTGAGCTGACGTGGTGTAGTGGTTTGAACATTTAACTAGGACACTGGGAGGCCAGGATATGAATCTCCACTCAGCTATAGAAACCCATTTGTTGATCTTGGGCAAGACATACTCTCTCAGACTAAGAGGAAGGCAACAGCAACCCCCACACACAAATTCTGCCAAGAGAACCCTCATCTCAGGGCTGCCACATCAGAAATGACTTAAAGACAGAAAAGAACAACAGTGAAAACAGAATGGAATTCAGACCTCCCCTAAATTCCCACCCAGTTACTTTGCATCTTTTTCATTTTTAGCAATTTAAATTAAATGGGGGAGGGCTTTGTAATCTGCATTGTTAAAAAGCTAGAGTTGCAAATTCTTTCCAGTCTACTGCAACTCACTCAGAGAGCTCCCATCAAATCCACATCTACCTACACTCTATCCTTGCTCTCACTGCCACCTCAGTTACAGCACTGTTTTTTAATAAAGGGAGGTTATTGCAAATCTTCAGCGGTCTGAAGCTTAAAGAGTTCAACCTGTGGTGAACACAACCGCTTTTTCTCAGGTAATCACATGCTCCCTCTTTCTCCTACATCATATGCAAACAGCAGTAGTAACAGCCTTGCATAAGAATTGCCCAGTCTAGATCAAATCATGGGATCATGTCGTTCCGCCATTCTACTCTAGTCTCCTCCCCATTAGCAGTAGGGAGTATGTACAGCTACACTGTGCAAACCAGTGGGAGATAGGTACATAATTCGGCAGCAGCTTTTATGATCATGGAAGCTTTAGAAGTTTGCAGAAAAATGGTTTCTTGTATGACTGAGGAGAAATCACCTGCTGTGTCCTTTTCCTCTGTAGGTTAGGTAAATCAAAGTCCACAGACATGAATCCTGCTGCTTCCTAGCTTCACTTTTGTGCAAAATCTTTCTCTTTCTGCTGTTCTTAGTAAATATTGCCTGCATTGTTATTTTAAATACATAATGTGGGAAAAAAATTAATTACTGATCAGGGGCCTTATTTCTGAGATGTATAAAAAGCATGTTCATTCTTCCCACCCAGCTATTCACATGAAAGCTATTACTACCAGATATCCAGTACAGTACCTTGCAGAAGCATTTATTCCCCCTCCTACCCTTTTGGTATTTCCACACATTGTTGTGTTACAACCTGGAACTTAAAATGGATTCAACTGGCATTATTACTATTTGACATACATAAGATAACTCAATGCTGTGAAGGTACAGAATATTTTTACTGCACCGCAGAAGTTAAGTAAACCAAAACAAACTGGCATTTGGGTAACAAGGCCAATTAAATCCTTTTCAGTTCCAGGCTATAACACAACAAACTGTGGAAAGGAGGACTGAATACTTCTATGAGGCATTACAGCAGTGAGCTCAAGGGAGCAACAATGGCTCTCCCACTCCCAGTGTTATCTTCACAACACTCCTCTCAGGTAGATCAGTCTGAGGAAAAGGAAGTGCCACCCAAGGCCACCAAGTGAGTTTTCATGGCCCTATGGTGACTTGAACAAGATCTTTGAAGTTCCAGTGCAACACCTTCACTACACTGCTTGGTTCTATATAGCTATGGAAGGATTTAAAACCTCAGCAAGTTTGTTGAGCCCCGGCTAAACAAGGGTGGGGAGAATACTTCTGCAAGGCACTCTGTATGGATATGTGTGTGATTTTATATAATTTATGCAGAAAACAGCACTCAGGGTTTAAAATCTTTTACTCTATAACTGTAGTGTCATCGTTATGTTTAAATCATCAACATGTTCTATTTTTAAAGGGCTCTCTCAGTGAAAACCTCTTTAGCTTGAAATGCATGAGGATCTGGTATTTTCTGTTTAAAGGATGCATGATACTTATTGGGAGGTCTTGTGATTCCCCACAGTTTGTGTTCTCCATTCCAGTGTATTCAACTTTAGGAAATATCACCTCAATCTCAGCTTTGCTGCTGGGGTACCCACATAATAATAGCTGTCATGGTTATGTCTCTATAGACTTAAGACCAGCCCCACCATTAGACAGAGTGAAACAATCACTGCTAGCAGCAATTGCAAGAAGGGGTGGGAACACACACAGATATGTATATGGTGTATTCATATTAGTAATTCTTTGTTGGTTAATTGTTTTCCTAAGAATAGTTGGAATGGAAGAGTGGAATACTTTCCACATATTCCAGAAACAAGGACAACAATGGTAAATTTCCTCCCCTAGCCCTTTATCCTGTGCCTGTCCCAGCTATTCCTCTCTCTTGGAGACAAGCTTATCCTGCACCCAGTAAATCAGCCTGCTGCCTTCAAGTGTTATAAAAGATGCTTTCCTGTCCCCAGAAACCAGTTTCTTAATGTGAAATGAAAGGAGGCAAAAGTTTGCCCTTCACTACAGGAGGACAGCATATTATCTCAGGACAGCCCTATTGAGGATGCTTACTGGTGTACCTGAGGAATCATTTCTTCCTTGGCAAGCAGCACAGCAAGGGGGAAGAGGGCTGAAAAATTACCTACAAGCCACCCTGCTGAACAACTGCAGTGGCTTTCCTTTTCAGGTAAGTCTTTGCCGTCATTTCTAGTTTGCACATATCTGGAATTATGAGTAAAAGCACAGGATTCTCATCTCCTTATAAGGAGCGGCTAGGCACAAAAGAATAGCACACTTGTTTAATCTCCATCACACATGTCAAGGTGCAAAGTACCCAAAAGCAGTCATGGCTTTAGATACAAGATAGAAAAAATATCCCACAACCACTTCTCCCCATTCCTGGCAGTAAACTTACTATTTTAGTGGGGGTGGGAAAACAACTAATAATCTGCTGCTTGAAGTGACTGCCCCAGCCTGCCTAAGGTTAGAGCTTGCCCTGCAAATGCTCTACCAGAAGTTTTGGTTCCTTCCGATTAAGAAGGAACTTCTAGTTCCGATGACCAGCAGTTTAGCTCAGGGACCATTTGTTTTAAAAAGGAAGCCAGAAACAAGGCGCCAGTGCAAAGTAGATCTTCAGTATCACACTCTCTCCCATGAGAAAGTACTTCAGCTGAGAGACTCATAGCATACAGGAACCATCAGACTCAGAAGAAAGGCCTTCCACTGTGAATTTGGGGGGCACGGGACACCAACTTTTGCTCAGGCCAAGCTATAACTGCCCCTTCTTCTAAAACTAAGTGATTTCAGGAAGCGGCAAACTGGACCTTCCCCCTCACCATTTTTTGCTATTTTTCTCTTTGCCTCTACCACTGCCAGGTTCCAGTGCATTTTATTAACTGCATTATCGCCAATGTGAGCCTCTTCAGGAGAGAGCTTTCTCCCCATCCCACCATCCTCCCTGGCTTGGCTAACAGGAGAGGGCCTTCTCCGAGGCTTTGGGACTCCCTTCGCAGAATGCAAGGATGTTCCTGTTTAAACAGGTCCTTGGCTGTAACCGACCGGGGTAGAGGGATATGCAATTTAGGTGTGCCTTTTTACCATGCAAAATGTATTTTAAGTGTTTTAATTGCTTCACGTGTTTTAATGTTAATGTCTTAAAAATAGTGTTTTAATTGGATGTATAGTTTAATACTTTTTAAACTTTTTGTACTCCACATGGTTTTAGATGTTCCAGTTTAATTTATACTGGAAGCCACTATGAGTCCCATTCAAGAGAAAAGCGAGATTTAAAGCAAATAAAAATTAATGAAATAATGATTTTTAAAAATTGTGTGTGTGGGGGGACCACTCTGACTGTGAATTCTGTAAGTTGTAGTCCAAAAAGTGATCTTCCCAAGCTCTGGTCTTTCACCCACACAAACCCATATCCGGAACTAGGTAGAGATGGGAGAGGAAAACAGCTGACAGAAAAGGGAAGATTCAGATTAGAAAAGAGACCAACAAGGAGAAAAATGCTCTTCCACTGTTTCTTTGCTCCATATACTTGTACATTACATTGAGAACATGGTTACAGAACAGCCTATAAATGCCTAATGTGATTAAATATAAGTGTATGTTTGGCTCCCCCCTCCACGCACACACAATCTGCTTTTCTTTAGAAAAACCAGCTGTTTGGAGTTTTATTATATACATTATACATAATATGTAGTTTGACCTTTATTTTATTTTTTTCCTTTCCTTTTCTTTTATTGGTTTGGTTTGGTTTGTTTGGATATACAGTAAAGTCTCATTGCATGCGTGTTTTAAACCGAATACAACTCCAGATCAACTTACTTGCAATTTCTTCAAACCAGGCACTCGCACATACACTACAGTATAAGATACTGAGCTGTGCTGCCCATTGGCCAACTGTGTGGGTGTGTGTGCAACCTGTCAATTTACCGGACCCCATGAATTTCACTGGGTTTTTCAGTCAAGGAATACTCACAGGTGATCTCTCATTGCCTCCCTTTGAAATACAGCCCACAGCCCTTGAATGCAAGAATCTGTTCAAAATAATCAGATTTCATGATGCTACCCATCTTCCACATGGGGCATCCAACCTGAGCCCAGCTGGAGGAGCTGCCTGGCCACCACACAGGAATGAGATCAGATCTCTCCTTGAGATCCAGCTTTCAAGAGCAAAACCACTCCTTGCCTTCCTGTCTAAAAATTTAAAGCATTTTTTCTCCTTGGGCCATAATTGATGTTATCAATGACTTTTTGTCTAAAAAGATTTGCAGAAAATGTTGTTAAGGGATAAGGGAAGGGCTGGCAGAAAGCAGAATGGAGAGCGCCTCGGTTTTAATCTAGATACCCGTTTTAACTAGTTTCGGCTAAAGATTCAGGAAACAGCAAAATGAAACTCCGGGTTTAAGCATCCTTTGTGGTGAAAGCTTCATATTAATCCCAGGCTGCAAATCATACACGCGTGTATTCCGTGTTAATTAATCTGCGGTTTAAAAGAAAGCCCTCATCACCCTGGTTCTCTACCCAGAATCGCAAGCAGGCGCTTCATTCATATAAAAGCATGCATTCACAAAAAAAGTGGAGCGGGGAGGGTGAATGGGAAGATGGAAGCAACCCGTCCCTTCGCCTACTCCAGTTAAAGAGCAGCACTGCAAGTCTCCAGCGTTCTGCAAGCTTACTGACAAGCGGCACTTACTTACGAGCAAGCAGGGTTAGGATTCGGCTGGAAGTCTATTCGGAGATACCCAGGGCGATAACTCTTTCCTCGCCCCAGGCTAATATTCTGGAGGAGGGGGGGTCTTCCTTTCCAACAGCGCCCAACTCGAAAACCTTTCTATACCCTCTCCCCACGCAGGCACCACCACCACCTCCCGCATCGCAATACCCTCTCCGACGCCCTGCGCCTCCTGCCCACTAATGGTGCCCGTCCTTCCAAGGGGAGAAACTGGGGCTAGGGGAAGGAAAAGGAAGAAACCCTCCGCTGCCTTTGCTGCTTCTCCACCCCGGATCTTCGCCCCCCTACCTCCCTGTTTGCAACCTTCCCCTCCTCCTCCACACTTTTAGAACACTCCATGTTACCCACCGGACCGACGCCCCCGTAATGCACACCCCCTCTGAGCAAAGCGCACAGGGGCTCACCATGGCGCAGGCAGACGGGACGGGCTCGCCTGGTTCCACCGCTATAGCCGCTGCTGCTGCTGCTGCTGCTGCTTCTGGCGCGCCGCCGCCGCCGCCGCCGCCGCCTCCAGACTCCGCCGCGTTGCGCCCCCCACCTCCGCCTTCCAGACCCAACTCCCTTCCCTTGTTGGGCTAGCCCAGGCTGGAGGAGCCTCCCCCTGGCAGAAATCCCGGCTCCCAACGCCGCGGCCGCCTGCAGCTGCAGTCCCTGCCGGAGGGGAGCCCGGCCAAGGGCACGTGGAGACGCGACTGCGGCAGCGCGCCGAGGGAGGCGCGGGGAGGGGAGAGGGAGGCGAGGAGGGCGGCGGGGACCGGGCTCGGCTCCGCCTGCCCGTCGTGCCCTTGAGGAGAGCAGACCGGACTGCCCAGCTTCTGGACCTCACTTGCCAGGAGCGGCAGGGCTGGGGTCGTGGTCGGGGGGGGGGCAGGGTTGCCTCTGAGCTTGTGCAGAGCGCCTCTCCCTCTGAGCAGAGTTAGCGATGACTGACTTATCGCCAGGCGGATGAGAGCCCCAGCAGATCTTTTCTGAAACGGGGGCTTTAGTTACTTTTCCCACTGAAAGGGGAGGAAATAGTTTAAGGTATGGGGTGAGGCTGAGCGATTTGGGGAGTCGTAGTCTCATAGCGTTGAAATTCTCTGGGGAGGCGTGGAGTGCCCCTTACTTTTGGCGATAACAACGGCTTCCTTCCCCAAGGCTATGTGATTTGTCTAAAACGGGGAAGAGATCCGAGTAGTGCTTGTGGGTTTCATTAAGAGCTTTCCTACCTTTCCTCTCATAATTCAAGCACCACTTGTGTAGTTAAATTTAAGCCAGATGCTCGGTAAAGTGACCAGATGAAAAAAAAAACCCACAAAGACAGACCTTCCATAGTTGTGCAGAAGGAAGAAATTTTAGTAGTAGTTAGCACCTGCAGAAATGTTTCTCTCTATCAATTTTTACATCAGCAGGTTGTTGTTTTTGTGTGCCTTGAAGTCATTTAGGCTTTTCCCTGATCTTAAGGCAAACCTATCCCAGGGTTTTCTGGGGCTGAGAGTATGTGACACCCAAGGTCACCCAGTGGGATTCCATGGCCAAGTGGGGAATCGAACCCTGATCTCCAGAGTTGTAGTCCAGTGATGAAAACACTACATTGTGCTGGCTCGCACACTGGTAGCACCCTGTCCTTTTTCGTGAATCTGAGCTGCGTACCAAAAGGAGCAGGCCCGTGTGCGTAGGCAGAGTGCCATTATGAGTACTGTACTGTAATCATAACCAGCTCCTCTACTTCAAGAATTTGAGATTAGGGTCTCCAGGGCACAATTTCAAGAGACAGTTTAGCCACAACACTTCCCCTGTTCAGTTACATACTTCATATCTCTCCTTTCTCCCAACACTGGGGTCTCAGTTACATACAGAACTTAAAGAAAAGGAAAAAAAAACAGATGCAGCTAAATAACCCAAGTTACCATACTAAAATACAATTTTAAGCATTGTTATAATAAAACAACAGGCAAATTAAAAGCAGTGTAAACATGCAACAAAGTAGGGGAGAAAGTAGAAATAACAACTCATTCTTGGGTTAGGGATGGGGAAAGGGTGGTCTTCCGGAGGTTATTGGACTAAAACTCCCATCAGTATTCACCATCACCTATGTCGCCTTGGGCTGATGGGAACTGTAGCTCAAAAACATCTGGGGAACCACATGTTCCCCCATGCTGCATATGCTATGATTTGAAAAACACTTAAGCAGAATGCTATAAATCCCAGATTGCATCCTTGTGTCTGTGTGTACCCACATGCATGTATGTTTTGAAGCTGTCTGTTGACTTATGGCAACCCCATAAATTTCATAGTGGTCCACATTAATTTATGCTGAAACAAAAACTACTATTTATTTGTTCCATGTTCAAAATTAGTTATGAAAAACATCAAAATAACTCTGTTTTAGCTTAAACCCAACAAGGGCCATTTCCGCACTAGACTGTTAAAGTGCTATTATTCCACTTTCCCTGAACTGCAAACCCCAGGATCCATAAGATGTTGAAAGTGGAATAATAGCACTATAACAATCCAGAACAGAAATGGCCTAGGCTCCAAGTAGCCTGACATTGGCCATTTCCACACTACACTGTTATAGAGCTATTATTCCACTTTCAACATCCTGTGGAATTCTGGGGTTTGTAGTTTACTGAGGCCAAAGAGCTCTCTGGCTGAGAATTCTAAATGCCCCTCCCTAAACTACAAACCCCAGGATTCCATAGGATGTTGAAAGTGGAATAATAGCATGATAAACAGTGTAGTGCGGAAATGGCCATTCTGTTGCCAGCAGAATGCCTCCAGGAAGCTTACAAGCATGGGCTGAATGTAACCACTGTCTTTTGTTGTCATCATCTGCCAGCCAGCACTATGCTGCTTCTGAACATGGAAGGTCCAGCTAGCTATCATGGTAAATAAGGCATTCTCTGTTAATATTGTTAAGGATCACATGGATATGTTCACTCGATAGCATGCTTTAAATTGAATGCATGTGTGAGGAGGAAGGGATTTTTATCTTGTTTAACCACCTTGTTAGTGTGAATAACACATCCTTTCCTTGCTAGCACATAGCTACAACAAAACCCTCAGACTTCTTGGCTGTTCAGATAAAGAGGCAATGGTATGTGCTCCCAAAGGGCTTTTCTTTTCTTGCTGTTGTCAACTGCTGCCAAGTTGGCCTCTTAACCGCCCTGCTCAGGTCTTGCAGATTCAGGGACATGTCTCCCTTGATTGAGTCTTTCTGCAGTGCAGTCTTCCTCTTTTCCTACTGCCTTCTACTTTACCAAGCACTTTTGTCTTTTCTAGTGAGTCATGGCTTTTCATGATATGGCCAAAATACAACAGCTTCAGTTTAGTCATCTTGGCTTCTAGGGAGAGTTCAGGCTTGATTTGCTCTAGGACCCATTCACTTGTCTTTTTAGCCATCCAGGGCATCCATAGAACTCTTCTCCAGCACCACATTTCCAGTGCATTGAATTTCTTCCTACCAGCTTTCTTCACAACCCAGCTTTCACAACCCTACACAGAAACTGGAAATACCATTTTCTTCCCTGGTTTCTAGCAATTAAAGACCACAAGCGCACATATACAGACTGACATTGTGTCAGCAGCTTTTTAACGCCAGCCAGGGGAGTGACTATTTTCTTCAAGGTTTTCCTTTGAGTATCTTCTTACATTCCAGGAAAAATTTTAAGCTTATTAAGAAAAAAAAAACTTTCCAGGCTTTTTAGTTCCAACTGAGCAAGGCTTGGAAGGGGAAAAAGAATAGGGAGGGATGAAGACATTTATGCTCAGAAAGTTGGCAACGGGGGGAAAAGTCAAATGACTCGGCTTTGATTAGTTTCCAGATTTGCAGCCAAAAGCACAAGTAAGAGTAACCAGTCTATTTTTATTAAAATTGTACAGCTAGAGAAGGCAACTAATTAGCTCAGATCAGCTTCCCACCAAGTTCCCTTCCTCTGGTCTCCAAAGCACCCTCACTGGACCACTCATGTTCTGCCTACAACAAAACCCCTTCTGTTCCTAAGCCCTGAGAGGGTTTTCCACAGCTTTCCATTCCCATCAGTTCCTCAACTCCCTTCTGCCTCCACCCCTTCAGGTCTCCATCCGTTAAATCCATCCTTCCCTCAGGTTAATTTAATGAGGTACCTAACTACCCCAAAACCACCAGATCTCATTTGATCTTGGAAGCTAAGCAAAGTCAGCTCTGGTGAGAACTTGGATGGGAGACCAGCAATGAATACCAGGTGCTGTAGGCTATATGTCAGAGGAAGGAACTGGCAAAAACACCTCTGAGAATTCCTTGCCCAAGAAAATCCTATGAAATTCATGGGGTCCCATAAGTCAACTTGAAAGTACATATACACACACAGGAAATTATCAGGAAATTATCCCCTGCTTATAATACATATCTATATATATAAGCAGGAGATAATTTCCTGATAATTTCCTATATATGATATCTATAGATATCTATATCTAGAGATAGAGATAGAGAAATCTAGATATATATGATATCTAAAAGTCCCCTTTGTTGTTGTTGTATGCCTTCAAGTCATTTCCAAGTTACGGCAACCCTAAAGCAAACCTATCATGGGGGCTCCCAGGGCTGAGAGTCTATGATACAAAAAAATCCCTTAGTCAAGGCCAAAATACTACCATGGCTTTTAGAAAAATAAATATAGATACTGTGCCCCATTTGCACAGAAATTCTGTGCAGCCTAGAACAGATTTTCACACCATTTTCCATCCCTAGTGGCCCTTATTCAGAACAATTTAGCTTCAACAAGGTTTTTGTTTCATTTTATTTTGTTTTTTGCAGCATATGCATTCACAATCACATGATATGTCATGTGCTCTGTAGCAGAATGTGTCCTCACATTCAACACCCTGAAACATGTGTGCCACTGAGTACGTACAAAATGCCTTTCCTCGTTCCTAAGTTTCAACAGCAGCAAGCTTTCACAAACGTAGGGATATGGAAAAGGTTTCTGGATCATAGGATGTAACTTCGATGTAAGCTTGAGCTTCTCCACTGTTTTTCAGTTCAGAAATTAAGTCCTCTTCCTAAGTTGATCTCCAGTTTGTTCCCAAGGAAAGGTTTCCTTCAGGCCCTGCATCTTTTCCTGGTAAATCCTGTTGAAGTATTCAGATTGTGCTACAGTGAAATGAGTCTTCCAGTCTCCACAGATGCCTATACAATGAGGGGAAAAAGCAAATAAACAAACAAACAAACAACATCTTACCTAGAAGAGAGTGGCCTTGGCCCACAGGTGTCGTAAAACCATGGGTGGGCAACTTGGCCATCCAGATGCTTTTGGCTTTCTGTTCCCATCAACTCTAGTGAGCATAGTTGGTGGTGAGACATTATGGGAGTTACATTCCAAAAACATCTTTGGGCCACCATTATCCACACCTGTCCTAAAGCTAAACTCTTTTGAGAAGCTCCTCATTCGCATCTTGAAAACTGAGCTACTTTTTGTTCACAGGAAGGTTCTGTAACTATAGGCTCAACAGAGCAGTTCCAATTTTTCTTAAAGTTAAGCCTTCCAGGATCAGACTTTGTATGTCAGGTCCTCTCCAAGCCAAAGAAAATACACTGTGTAAAACCAGCACTGCTAGCCAGGGCGGTGCTAGACATATGCAAGAACTGGGGCCCAGGCCTACATGACACATCTCCAGACAGTGTCCATATGCACAAATTTAGAAATAGTTACTAGGAGTTCATTAAAATTTCACAACAGCCACAGCTGGTTAGTTAATTTCTCATCCAGATCATCCTACAATAAATTTATTTCAAATAGCATACATTCTACAATTAATTTATGTTCCAATCTGGATCACTAGTAGTTTATCTATTGCAATTAGTTTGCAATGGAGTTTTTTTTTTTAATAAAAAGAGAGAGAAAAGAAAAGAAAAATGAGTGACTGATTTTTTTTTCCTCATGAGCTTGCCCCCACCAAAAAAATAAAAAAACAGAAAAAGAAAGGGGAAGAAATAAAGGAAGCAACATAGGGGAAAGGATAGCTTTCTATTTGCTCTGCTCTGCAGTTTCTGGGATTTTCTCTGTCTAGTGATGCTTTGTAAATTTCCTGCCTCCAAAACATTCACACCCAGAGGAAGGGACAAACAGAACAGGTTAGGAAGCCTTCCATAGCAAGTGCTCATTGCTCTTTGTACCATAATAGAAGACAGAGAGACACACAATGGTCCAGAGAAAACAAGACATACCACCACCAGTTGTAAACAGGGAGAGTGACCTCCTGCTCAGGTTATTTACACATTTAGGAAGAAAACATGCATTTTCCTCTCTTTCTTCTTCACTTACCTCACTCCCCACTCCTTCCTGTCTTTTTTCTTCTTGAAGAAAAATTGCCCTCATCCCATGCTATTAAATGAAATTTTCAGTTGCTCCCAGTGTAAATGTGTGTGTGTTTTAATTTGATTTCCAGGGTTGCTCAGGGCAGGGACATACTCCTGCTGTTCTTATGTGCTTTCAAACTCTACCTTATGGTGACTTTCAGCCCTATTACATTACACTGTTATAGTGCTATTATTCCACTTTATCTATCATATCAACATTTTCTGGAATTCTGGGGTTTGTAGTTTAATCAGGCCCAAGAGCTCTCTGCCTGAGAATTCTAAATCTGCCTTTCTAAACTGCAAATCCCAGGATTCTGTACAATGTTGCCATGGCAGTTAAAGTAGAACAATAGCATTACAACAGTGTAGTGTGATAAGGCCTCTTATCATAGGCTTCTCTTGGGAAGATTTATTCAGAAGAGCTTTCCCATTGCTTTCCTATGAGGATAATAATGTGTGACTTTTCCATGATCACCCATCTGAGTGGGGATTCAAACTACACCTCTCTGGAAATCCTCTCCTGAATGTCAATTAAGCTTAGGTGGGGGAGGTGTTACTGCCCTGGGTAGTCCGAGCTTGGGGGATATTAAAGATATCCTCTTGATATCATAATTCGGCTGCACTTCTCTATTCCTCTCCACGTGCTTGCGAGGCCACTGGACAAGCACGTAAACAAGCTCGGCCGTTAATAGCCGTAATATTCGAACTACAATTCAGGCAGGCCAGAAATAGCTGACTCACTGCTTTAGGAAACCTCCAGGCAAGTACTCTAATTAAGTATGCACGCCACTTACAAAAGAGCCTCTGCCCCGCGATGGCAGCTTGATGGGTAAACTACACAATACCCAAGTACGCTGCATTTGCATACTGGCTACTCTATTGAGAACTGCTACGATAACTCAATCATTCAGATTCTGACCTTTCGGAGGCTTTGTCTTCAACTCCAAATCTATTGTTTTCCCCCAAGTACGGCATAGCCTGCAGTCACATTCTCCTTATAAAAACCCTTGATTCCGAGACCTTCCTCGGAACGCTCCAGAGTTTCATCCCGCCTTGCTGTTTCTTTGCTTGGCGAGCCTCCCCTCAGCTCCACGCGCTGAGCTCCATCGCACCCCAGCTTCGCTCTCTATTTTTCTGGGCTTCAGGACAGGTGAAGTATCACCCAAACCAGCAATCCCTCTAAAAATCCCTCTATACCACTCCAACCTTTATCTTCTTTAGCTATCTTGTATGAGTGTGTCGCATACACTGTTTTGCTTGTATTTAATAAACAACATTTATTATTTCAACTTCTGTGTTCTCCTTGACTCGACCCGACCCCGTAGACATAGGGTTCAAGATCTTGCTACGTTACCCTGCCTCTTGTAACGCTAAGCAGTGCTCTGAGCTAATTTTCCCCACCTTTAGTTGAGCACATTTTGGTGTCCCTCCCGGGACCCCTAGTTCACAGGGTAACAGAGGACTTCCCATTAGAACCAAAATAACTCTGTTTCCCTTGCTTAACTGTCATGTGGGGAGCAGCACATAGGGAGAGGAATGTTAAACTTTTCCTCGGCAGCTGCAATCTCTCTTGAAAACCGCCCCCTGAATTACTATTAGGCTGAGAAAAATAGCCTTCTATTAGCACCAGGGTACACTTAGGTACACACAGGGCTCTGGGAAATCCATCTGGAACTGTAGGAATGGGGCCTCGTGGCAATACCTTTGGCTCCTAGGTCACAGGGTGCCTTTAATGGTCTGTAAACTGGTTTAGGACACTATAGTCAGTGAAGGAGAAATGGCTGGCTCAGAGGCAAAGTTGGGAGGTCAGAGCTCAAGCAAAAAGGCCAGGGACCTTCACATACAGCTAATAGGTCAATCAAGAGACTCTGCCTTGCACTGTACCCTGCCTAGCCAGTCACTCTCTTCTGAAGCTTCCTTGCCTCACCCTTCCTCAAGAAGGTCCCCTTCTTTTGATCCATAAACTCCTTGGGAAGCACTGTTGAGTTGCACATGTTGTTGTTCCTCATGGCTTCAAAGGAGGCATTTTCCACTATGGAGGTAATGGCTGTCTCATCCAGCTCCTTTCCTAGAAAATGGGAGAGACGCTTGACACTGCCATGCAGGTCCTGTGGAGATAACAGAATACTGGCATGAGAGAGATCTCTATTAGCTGAAGTCTATCATCAGTCTTAAGGACTAGAAGCCTGAGTGAAAACACAAAAACAGAAAACTGAGACGCTCACGATGACCTGTGACCTCAATATCAAATTATGCAGAGTGACTGTAGATTAATAGTCTCCTGCTTATCTTGTGTACAGACATAATAGTGATTTTAAGGTCAACTCAGATCCCTCCGTTATCATGCCCCAGTGAAAACAAATTTTAACCAGGAGGACCAGGAATCAGCTTTGGCACACTTTATTACATATCCTTTATCGTTTTGTATCCATTGTAAATAATATATACCCCCCCCCCATGTTTCAAAATGTGGGGAAGTTCACCCCATCTCTCTTCAGATAAAGGCTTTAAATAAATCTTCCCCAACAGCACCTTCCAGATGTGTTCGACTCCAACTCCCACTATCTCCATCCAGTGTATGCAGGCCAATGATAATGGGAATTATAGCCAAACACAATTTAATAATGCCAGGATGGGGAAGGCCACCTTAAATTTTGCTGAGAAGGCAGCTCCAGAATAAATAACAATGGAAAAGAAGGCATGATAGGAGCACAGTGTGACAGTAACTGAATAAAAACTGTAAGGGGCTGGAACTGAGTGTTATAACACACACTTTACATGCTAAATATCCCTGGCATCTTCAGGCTGTGCTTGGAAAGACTCCTGTCTGAAAACTTGAGAAGCTATTGCCAGTCAGACACAATAGTGGGGCAGGGGATCAATGCTTTGGTAGTATAAGACAGCATCCAATTTTCTCCTGTATAAATAGTATAGCAGACATTTTAGAATTCTGTTTTTCACTTTGGTAAAATAAATCTACTCTGTCATGCTAATTAATTTAGTAACTTTCAAAAAAATTAGCCATGTTAGTCTCTTGCAACATGAAAAGTAGGAAGGGGAGGGAAGGAATGTGGCAGCACCTTTAAGACTGTCCTTTTAAAATTATTTTAGCATGAGCTTTTGTGGATATAAACCCACTTCTTCAGATGCGGTACAGAGTGATATTAAAGCCTCTGGTTATAAAGCATACTGTACAGTTGTGGGAACAGGACAGAATGTAGTAGGATCCAGAAAGATGCAAGTCATCTCCCTTGCTTTAAATTTTCAAAGGGCTGGATAAGGTGATACAGGTCTTTCAGATCTTTTCAGTGGTTAGTTAGTGATGATGTCTGAAAGCATTAAATAACACAGTTCTCTCACAAGTTCTGGGAGGCAGGCATTTATTGGCCTACAGGATACATAACATGGATGATAATACAGGGACAAGACCCTGCCACAAATCCAGATCTACTCTTGGAGCAATATTACAAGAGCCAGTAACATTACGTGCAACATCAGAAGTGCATTTATGTGTTCTTCCTCCAATGTGATATATGCCATCCTATGACAGCAATGCCCCACTATACTCTACAGAGGATAGTCTCTGGGCAGGAGGATAAATGGACACAAATCTGGCATTACAAACTGCAGTTCCCAAAAACGAGCTGCAGAATATTTCAGTCTTCCTGGACACACAGTAATAGGTTTACAGGTCATAGTCTTGAACAAGGAAATTGCAAAGGAAGACAAGAAAGAGAAATGGCTGAATTCATTCAGAAACTTGTTCACAAATTCCACTCTATTTGCAGAGGTATGAACAAAGGCAATAGCTTCCTTGCATGCTGCATATACTAATACAAGAATCATTACTACTACATATATACCCAGGGATATATACTACATATATACCCAAGGAAACTAACTTTTGGTAAGCAATGTATTGTTTTCATACATCACCCCTGTAAAGAACTGAAAGACCTGTATCACTTCATCCAACCCTCTGAAAATTTAGGGCAGGGGACATGATTTGCATCTTTCTGGATCCTATTACATTTTATCCCATTCCCACAATTGTATAAATACGCTTTATAACTTGAGGCTTTGGTATAACTCTGAAGAAGTGGGTTAATATTCACAAAAGCTTGTGCTAAAATAAACACCAGTAAGTCTTAAAGGTGCTGCCACATTCTTTTTTTTCTCCGCTGTTACCCTGTGAACTGGGAGTCCCGGGAGGGACACCAAAATGTGCTCAACTAAAGGTGGGGAAAATTAGCTCAGAGCACTGCTTAGCGTTACGAGAGGCAGGGTAACGTAGCGAGATCTTGAACCCTATGTCTACAAGGTCGGGTCGAGTCAAGGAGAACACAGAAGTTGAAATAATAAATGATGTTTATTAAATACAGGCAAAACAGTGTATGCGACATACTCATACAAGATAACTAAAGAAGATAAAGGTTGGAGTGGTATAGAGGGATTTTTAGAGGGATTGCTGGTTTGGGTGATACTTCACCTGTCCTGAAGCCCAGAGAAATAGAGAGCGAAGCTGGGGTGCAATGTAGCTCAGCACATGGATCTGAGGGGAGGCTCGCCAAGCAAAGCGGCAGCAAGGCGGGATGAAACTCGGGAGCGATCCGAGGAAGGCCTCAGAATCATGTGTTTTTATAAGGAGAATTGTGACTGCAAGCT
Organism: Cyclura pinguis; assembly: GCA_030412105.1. Taxonomy (NCBI): domain Eukaryota; kingdom Metazoa; phylum Chordata; class Lepidosauria; order Squamata; family Iguanidae; genus Cyclura; species Cyclura pinguis. Next base: position 20,977,092 of record CM059604.1, read on the forward strand.
ATGCCGTACTTGGGGGAAAACAATAGATTTGGAGTTGGAGACAAAGCCTCCGAAAGGTCAGAATCTGAATGATTGAGTTATCTTAGCGGTTCTCAATAGAGTAGCCAGTATGCAGACGCAGAGTACTTGGGTATTGCATAGTTTACCCATCAAGCTGCCATCGCAGGGCAGAGGCTCTTTTGTAAGTGGCGTGCATACTTAATTAGAGTACTTGCCTGGAGGTCTCCTAAAGCAGTGAGTCAGCTATTTTCTGGCCTGCCTGAATTATCCAGGAATATTATGGCAATTAATGGCCGAGCTTGTTTACGTGCTTGTCCGGTGGCCTTGCAAGCACATGGAAAGGAATAGAGAAGTGCAGCCAAATTGTGATATCGAGGGATATCTTTTAATATCCCCAAAGCTCGGACTACCCAGGGCAGTAACACCGCCTCCCTTCCTCCTTTTTACATTAATGTTATAGGATTGCTTTTCCTCCCCTCCTGCTTCAGAACAACAGGATACTTAACATCATCTAGAAGAAAAATTCTGTTCCCTTGCTTTCACCTGCTGCAGCTGTTCATAGCTGATGAAGAAAACATTATTTTTGCCTTTCAGCTTCATCCATCCTGTGATGTGGTCAAACCAGGATCCAAAAGGCACTACACAAAGACATGCATACCAGAATATCAGTAACATACTAAACTTCCAGCACTACTTTGCATATAACTCTTTTCAAATGTGTTTTCCATAAGTGGAATAAATGCATGGAGTCCATGTCCTCAGGCCCAATGTCAATGTCATATTTCTTCACTGTCTTTGCCTTTGACCTCCATACATAGAGTTGAACATCAGAAATGGAACTGATCCAGATACAGAGACATGCAAGCAAGTGCACCAGATCATTGCAACTCTTGCCTACTCCATATATGCAGAGAATATGCAAAAGGGGTTCATGTGTGATCAGGTAAGAACTTAGAGATATGCTTCTGGAGGTGTGAGAGGTGAGAAGACTTCTATGTGTCTTTTTTCCTGTCGCTGCAGCATTGCCAGAGGAAAAGTTACATCAGGCAAAGATTGTAGACCTGGCAATATTACATGGATGCTACTGTTCAGGTGATGAGCTTGTTTGTCTTTAACTCTACATTTGGAGAGAAGGGACAATTGCCCCTTGTGCCAAGCAGCTAGTTTTTGCTCATCATCTTGAGTCCTTCAGCTGTTACATATAGTGAATCTTTTAATGTGAATGTGTGAACTCACAGTAAGATCTGCCCCAAACCCTATCTAGTCTAGTTCTCTAACTCCAGAAAAAGGCCAGCCAGATGTCTCAGGAAATTCACAAGCAAAGCCTGATGGAATTAGCCGTTGTTTCTTGGCAGCACAATCACAGTTTGCTTCTGAAGAAGAAATTCTGTTTTGAGCAATCATAATTCAAAGTCACAAATAAATTAATCCTGTCTGACATTTTTTTATGATTTACTTAAAAGCTGTCTGAACTAGTAGACCATCACTGCACTGTGCAGCAATGAGCACCAGACACATCAATTGGATTTCTATTGTTCCAACATCTTCCTATTTCTCCAACCATCTCTCTCTTTCAACTCACCATCCCCACTCAAAAATCTCTCCAGGAAGTGGTTAAAAGACTTGGGATCTCCAAAGGGGATGCACATCTTGGAGAAATGATAGTAGGAAACTAGCACATCCCGTGGGTTCCGCAATGTGTATACCACCTGTGGAAGAAAACACTTGCTAACTCTTGAGACGGATTATGAGGAACTGCCAATATATGAAACAGCCTATTACTCATACTGTAAAATCTACAGCTTTGCACATTCCAGGGCTGAATCCCAGCAGCAGCACAGTGGCATCCAAAACAATAAAAGTGAGAATTTACAATCAGATACAAAATGTGACTTACTGCAGACCAACATGTGATTTAGTGCAGATCTACATACTTGGCAGGGGAGATATCATAATATGGAAACATTTCCTTTACTCTGTAAATACAACTGTAACTATAAGAAGTGGTTGTGAGATTTGGGATTGACCACATCCATTGGATGAGTCATGAAGATTAAAAAAAAAAAAGTTCTGGGGCTAAAAGGTAAAAAATCAGACCTGGAATTAAAATTATAGTGACATATGAGATTGGCTTAGATTGTCTAATTTTTGTAAAGAGTGAACATGGATACATATCAGAGGTGTCATGCTTACAGGACTAGCTAAAGCAAAAGGGGCTGAATAGAGAAAAAGTGGAGCAACTAAGATAAACAATATGCAGAAAATATTTATTTCTCCTATGCTGCTGATCAAGCTAAGTATTATATCCCTGTTGTTAATTATTTACATTTATATCCCACCTTTCTTCCAAAGAAAAGTGGCATATATAATTTTCCTCCTTACCATCTTATCCTCACAACAATTGTGTGAAGTCATTTGGCCTAGGAGTGACAAGGTCATGTTTCATGCTTCAGCAAGAGCTCGCACTTAGATTTCTCCAATTTTTTCCCAGAACTTTAATTACTACTTGGATCCACAGGTTAGAGGTCCTTCCCTTCACTCACAAGGTATCCTCATTATAGTTGCTTCTACTCAGTATCTTGCCACCCACCTTGGCTTTGGAGCTGAAAAATGCTTTGGGAAAGATCTGAATGGGAAGATGGCAGGTGAGCAGACGTGGAGATAGGAGGTTGTGTGCTGTCTCTAGGCCCAACTGAGTGGTGAACCAGGGAGAACGAAGGGAATTGAGGCAACTTTGGTTCCAGGTGGGGTTCCCACCATTGAGAATCAGGCTCAGAATCTCAGTCATCCATACTGTCCCTGGATAGAAGGATATGAGAGAAGAAATCGTGACTCATATCCTACACATATCTCCTGAGGTGTAAGTTCAATAGAACTTATTTTTTGTATACAGAGGATGGAAACCCAAGTTATGTCTTCCAAAATTCAGAATCAACAGTTCAGTCTAACTTCTCAAGTGTTTGAATATTTTTAAGTGCCATTTTTTAACTACACATCCATTTTTGTTCCTTGTTCCTCCTCTTAAACTAGCAATTAAGGAATCCATGTACAGGGGCGGGGGTCAAACTGGAAGGAAATTAAATACCCTGTATTTTTTGCAAGCAGTTTAGGCAAACTTCAAAGTTTCCTCACAAAATTGTCCCAGTTCCACATACTTTGAAAAGTTGACCTATACCTTGAAAAGGGATATGAGTGCACATTTATAATACATCAGAAGGATGTTATTGTAATAACTAGGACAAAGGTAGTTCTAAATATTGTGAATAGGTCCAAATATATCCTTCCACAAATCCGGAAGTTAGAGGTGCTGATAGATCCCAGTCCCAAACCTTTTCTCATATGCATATGCAAATATTATGCAGATTGGTGTCATTTCAACCTGGATTCTACATCTTTTAAGTACCTAACAACAAGCCTTCAGGAATGTCTCTTGGTTGAACGTCTGAGCTCAGGAAAGTGTAAATCCAATTCCCCACTCTATCCCATTGTAGAGGTCCTTTCCTACCAGACTTAGGATAAGTGACGTTGAAGATGTCATCATCTCGCACTTGGAACTCATTCTCGGCAAAGGAAAGGCTATCCACAGAATTATATCCAGGGGGAAACTTTATCCCCTTATATTGAATATACTCCACAGCCATCTCCTGTGAAGCAAAAGAAAAGCACAGCATGGTGACAAATCTCCAATGAAATTATGAGATTGTCTTCATAATTGAAAATGAGATTGCCTTCAGGGCTGTTTGAGTGTCGGAAAGAGTCAAAACAGTTCACAGCAGTTTTGAACTTGTGACCTAAGGTGTGCCCCTGGTAACTCCACTGAACTCTGGTCAACGAAAAGAACTGCAAACTTCATCTTGTACCAAATATTGAGACTAGTCCTAAAAACTTCTGGGCCAAGCTTGCACACTAGTCTTTAAAAGAGCTGCTCCTGCAAAACAAAAGCTACAGGTTGCTTCTAGACAGCTTGGTCACTTTCTCTCTGTCTTTGCTTTGTTGTTGTTGTACTGTGCCTTCAAATTGATTCTGACTTGTGATGACTCTGAGAGAAAACTATCAGGGGGTTTCCTGGGGCTGAGAGCATGTGACATATCCAAGGTCACCCAGAGAGTTTCCATTGTGGAGCAGAGAATCAAACCCTGGTCTTCAGAATTGTAATTTAACACTCAAACCACTACACCAGGTTGGCTCTAATTGTATCCCTGTCGGTACTCTCTACATTTCATTTCCCTCTGACTGCGCTGTTTACAATCCTCTCAACCTTCCCCCTGCAGTTGTATGTACGCATGGGGACAAACACAGATACACCTATACCTCAGAATAGTGCTTAATACATCTGATAAAGTGGGCTTTAGTTCACAAAAGGCTATGCCATAGCAAATCTGTAAATCTTGAAGCTGCCTCATGACTCTTTGCAAAGGCAGGACATGAAATGTACATACATGGATTGCAATAAGTTCTGAAGACAAGCATTCTGGAGGCTTTCAGGCTTTCGTATTTGAGTCCCAAAACATGTTGTGGGTGACAGTTTGTACACAGCCAGGACTGGAAATATGAGTCCTGTGCTGAGCCAATGGCTGGGATTAAATGTCATTGCAAAATATAAACATAGGAAAACTTGTTTAGAATTATTTGATCATTTTGGATATTAGTAACATACACTTCAAACTCGTAACAGTTATAAATAAGAATTTGATGCTTCTCAGATATCTGTTTTGCTCTTTGGCCAGTAGATTTGAAGGCTGGGATAAGTCTGTTTCTTAGGCCATTTCTGCCCTACACTGTTATAGTGCTATTATTCCACTTTCAACATCCTGTGGAATTTTGGGGTTTGTAGTTTACCAAGGCGAAAGACCTCAGAGGATTCTGAAAATTCTAAATGCCCGCACCCTAAACTACAAGACCCAGGATTTCATAGCATGTTGAAAGTGGAATAATAGCACTATAACAGTGTAGTGTGAAAAGAGCCTTAGTGAGTTAGCCAGTATTTCTTGTTTCTTTTCTTCTCTGTTATCTTTAGTATTCTTAAAAACTGTAATAAAACTGTTGTGCCTCTTTTATGGCAGAGGCAGGGAAACTTTTGACTTCAAAAGAACTTTCAGACTTCAAATTCCAGAAGCTCCAGTTAGCATGGGCAATGCCAAGGTATTGTGGGAGTTGTAGTCCAAAAAATATAAAGGCTGATGCTTCCTCACCCCTGTTCTATGGTATGTATAATCTAGCCAAATGTATATAGTCTATATTTAATGACAATAAACATAGTAATGAAACTACTCCATACTTTTTTTAAAAAGTGTGAAAGTCAGGGATTGGCTGTGAGTCACGTGGCTCTTACAACAATGACCTTCTTCCTCCCATAGGATATATGCATAGGTAGACCGCTCAGAACATGAGCTAAGGTATATGTGCCATCCAGTACAGAGTTTTGTTAAGCAGAGCCTAACCCTGAGAGGAGAAAACTGCCCCTCCAAACATTAAAGCCTCCAGCTTTAATCAGCCCCTGCCAGAATGGATTTGTAGTTCCACATCAGGAGGTCATTGGTGCCCCACCTCTGGCCTAATCCTACTCATATGGCCGCTGCTTAACACTGGTTCTCTGTGATGTGAAAGAGAGGTGAATACATACATACATACCCATACACAGGCCACATGTGAGCTAGGCCATGCCCGTAAGAAAGTGGAAATTACAGTGGTTCTTCTGACATCATATGTGCTGTCATGCAGGAGACACCACACACATATATTTTCTCTAAAGCTGGTCACTCACCTGGGAAAAAACTTTTTCCAGGATATGCAGAGACCGGGAGAAATCATAAGCAGCACCAACTAAACTCACAGGGATCAGTGGGAAATCTTGCTAACATACAAGCCCAAAAAGAGGCCAGGACAATCTCCCACCTAGCAGCTTCAAACTCGGGCGTCAGCCTCGGCTCTCTTAGAAAACTGAAATGGAGGGTCCGGCCGTTCTCATAAGTTGCTCGCATGGAGCAAGCAGGCCAAAGGCAAATCATTAACAGAACACCCTGCATGCACTCCATGCAGCCCCACTGATCCTGGCTTTTAAAAAACGTGTGGGTGGAAATAACGAGAACCAAATGTGGTAAATCTTGTCTGTGGAAAGAGCCTGTTGTGTTATTTTGTCCCACTCCCTATGCCTAGGACTTGTTATTTTGTTCTTGTTAACACCTTCAATTGATGTCTTTTTCCCTATCTTTCTTATCTACCCATTTTGGTTAAAAAAAAAATGAGATCTGTGGGTCTTACACCCCCCTCCAGTTTTATTGCAGTTTTTGCAAATACGTTTAATGAAACTGGAGCCGCCCCTGGACCCAGAAACAGGAGATGCAGAAAGTTTCCCATTGGAACCAGCTGCCCACCTTGCTCCTTAGAGAGGAATTCTCTTGTACATTTATATATTGTCTATTTGCTTGTATGTTGGTAAACAAGACATATATTGCAAAGATACATTTAATCTCTAACAGCTGTCTTGTAGCGTTCTTCCAGCCAGCATAGATACATAACAAAAGATTACAACTGTAAGTATGAAAATATGTTTATTTTCTCAATTTTTTTTTCATCTGGATCCTACCCTTCCTCATCCAAGGTGAACTATCTGCATAATAGACAACCTTGATAGCAGGTTTTCTTGCTAAAGACATTTATAAAAAGAAGATACATTCAAGTCAGCTGTGAAACTCATTGCCTTTGGGAATTAAAGAGACAAAAAAGGCAGCAGTTGCCACAATTTATGAAAAGGTTTCCCCAGAGGAAGTGATCATTTTTCCAACAAACTCTTACAGAGTGACATGTTTGTATTCTGTGTATGAAGCAGAATCTCTGTGAAGTTTGAAACGTCATTGAAGCAGTTTCCCTGGTGAAAATTGTGTGGTTTATGAAATTGGTTTGTTTCATTAGTACACAATTAAGGTCCTTTGTGCCCTTTTATTCAAAATACTGTATTTATAATGAATGGGTAGTATTTTTATGATGTTTCCGTGGCACCCGCCATTATCATTTATATAACATTGTTTTGATAGTTTACATCATTAACATACATACACACATATACACAAGGGTTGCCGGAGGGCCCCATCGCTTTAAAAGTTGTGTACAAAAGGCAATTCCAGCACATGCTGCTTGTTGCTGGTTGCATGTCTAGCAACACCGGCCAAAATGCCCTCTTTTACACCACATTGAAAGGGACAGGAGCTGTCTCCAGTTTTCACTCTGGCAACCCTATAATACATACATTCATATATACATACAATCCTAAATTCATAATGGCCAATGTGCAACATACAATAAACATTTGATATTTTTACATGTTCCTGGTATATTTTAATGGTCTGCTTTTAATGTCAGTAGCTGAGAGTCCAAACTGAGATATATCACCAGTCAGAATTCCACAAGATGGCTTCATTCTGTAATATTTTTATGCATGTGTAGAGGTTCTTCCTGAGGCACCATTTTGAAAAAGTAGTATACCTTGTGAGAATGAAAGCTTTATCAATATCGGTCAGTCACTGTATATGTGCGTGTGTGTGCAAGAAACATTAGGATCTGTCCCTTTGACATGCATAAGTTGTGGAAGCCAATTTTTCTTTCTAAAACAACAGTCATAGAATCGGTAAGCTGGCAAGAGCTAAGTGCAGCTAAGGAGCGACCACACATGTTCCAAACCAAGGGGCGAAAAATGCCCCAAATGGAGCCTATCTTCCAAACAGCCATTCTGTAGCTGCTATGGCAAGGCAAGGCCCTTTGAGAATGGTGCAAGAAGAGCCGATTTTTAGAGCGGCAACGACACTCTAGACTGCTTAACACAAATGTGTTAAATTCAATTGAAGGAGAATGAAGGAACCAGTGCCATTTCTCTAGAGAACGGGTGGGAAACTTTTGCTTAGATAGTCTTGAACTTACTCCAACTCCCGCCAACCCCAGACAGCAGTAAGAGAAGATGGGCGCTGTAGTCTAACAACATTTGGACATTCACAAGGTCCCTACCTCTACTTAAGGAGAGCTAGGGAGTTAACATGCGAGAATGGTAGATGTAATAGCTATAATTTAGTTTCACAGTATCCACCTCATAGTAATATCCCAGTTTATAGGTACCAATTGTGTGTAATAATTTCTCAAGTCTACAGAAACCAAGCATGAGTGATCTTTCAGTCCGTTTTTCATGGGGGTTTTTTTTATGCTGTTTTTAATACTGTAAGCCTGTTTGCTGGAATTGCTTTATTCCTGATTTTTTGTAAGATGTCTGGAAGACTTTTCAGCAACAGCGTCTACTTCCTCTTTCAAGTGTGAGGTAAATTTCAGCCCCAAACTCCAGTCACTCTGCAGTGACTTGCAATCCAAAGTCCTGTTTGAGGTAAATTTTGACCCAAACTCCCATCTGAGCTAAATCTCAACCATAATTTTAACCCGTGACAAAGTGTGATACTGTTCTCCACCTCCTCGCACAAGTAATTTCCCTGCTTCTCTGTATCAGTCCCTTCACCCTACTGGACTGGGGGGGCAAAATCTCTACGCAGTAATCCTTTTCTGACTGCCATGAAGTAGCAAAGCTAAGTCTCCCACAGACAAAAGTTATTCAAGAGTTTACTCCTCTATGCCTCCTAGAGGAAAGGCCGTGTATTTGCAGCACGCGTTCAAGCTTTGCAAATTAAAAAACACAAAAACGCATTGTTTCCATTAAGGAGAGGTTAGTCCATATTTTCAAGGTCCTCTGAGCCAGTACTTCTTAAGCTATCTGATGTGGGGGTGGTATTTTTTTTTCAATAGGTACCAGTAGTATATTTGTACTCACTGGTTATAATTTGGGCCATTTCCGCATTAGACTGTCATAGTGCTATTATTCCACTTTCAGCCCCTCCCTAAACTGCAAACCCCAGGATTCCACAGGATGTTGAAAGTGGAATAATAGTACTATAACAGTCTAGTATGGAAATGGCCTTACTTAAGACTCCCTCCCTCCCTCTCTCTCATTCTCTCTTTTTTCTGGAAACTCTCCAGGCGTCACCACTCTGCATAGCACTGCCCTGAATCACAAAAAAAGGAAAATGATCACAACATAAATTCTTAATGCTTTTTACCACATTATTTTGAATGTATCCAAGAAAGGCCCTTTAGGCCATGCTCAATCTATGCATCCAATGATAACTTTATGGCAGTTAACATTAAGCATAAGGGCAACATGTGCCTTAATTTTGTAAGAACTAGTGTCCTCATTCTGCTAATCTGGTTAGGTTATCAGTGTCCAGGCATGGAGGTGGTGTGCATGTGTGCTTCGATCTCCTATAAGCCACAGGAAATTCTTATACGTGTAGTTTTGTGTAGCAAATGTAGACTAGATGTTAGGAGCACAAACAGGGAAGGCCCCAATTCAAACTTTGAATCTGCCACAAACTCATTAAGTAACTTTTGGAAACCCATGATGGTTTATGCCTAAACCTCCATATAGGCTGTAGAAATAAGACTGGCATGACTCATGGGGTTATACATGAAAACAAGCTCTTGCCATCTCATTTCCTTGGACACAGGGAGATTAGCTTCCATTTCTCCTCTATGGTGTCATTCACATGTTACAAAATTATGATTTATACAATCAATCTGCAGATTGTGGCTTGAGGCCAATCCCAAATCATGATTTCTGTAAATTTATAATCTTTAAACTTGTGCTTTCCTTCCTTTGCATGTGTAGGAAAAGAACATAAAAGCTTGCTGTCGCCGCTGCATTTTCTCAAAGCAGAGAACCATGGATTGTCATGATATCTGAACTGAGCTGCTGCGAGCTCTTGAAATAATCTTATTTAAATTCTAAGTATGTATTCTGACTACACATAATTAACATAATTTGGATCTTATACACATGTACATAGACTAGCTCTAGCTAATGGACACAGGACGTGACCGTTTAGCTCCTTTTTCTCAAAATGGTTAAGTCCACAGAGTAATGTTTTCAACTAAAAAAAATACCAAATCATTTAAATCAAGAATAAATTATCTTCTGAATTTAAGTTCTAGAGCTCCAGCATACATAGATGGTATGTGAGAAGCGTATTTCTTTAATATTTCAAATAACTTCTCTTAATTACAGTGGTATGAAGAAGTGTCATTCTTTTTTTAAAAAAAAACAGGGCTAGAACTGGTTTTCCCATTAATTCTATTTGTCTCTTTGTATATGACAGTACAGTGAGCCCTTGGTATCTACTAGAGTTTGGTTCCAGGACTCCCCATGGATACCAAAATTTGTGGATGCTCAAGTCTCATTATGTTCAGTGGTGTAGTAAAATGGTGTTCCCTATACAAAATGAAAAAATCAAAGTTTGCTTTTTGGATTATTTTTTTCAGAGTATTTTCACGCCATGGTTGGTTGAATCTGTGGATACAGATATGGAGGGACAACTGTATGTGAGATTCAGTATTTATCCCTGGTTTTGTAAGAACTATCCCCAAACTGCATTTTCCAAAATTCAAAAAATATCTGCACAACGCGCAATGGGACATAAAGTCACAACATTGACAAATAAGGGCAATATTTTAAAAAACAGTAATAAATGTAAAGTAAGTCAATGTATATATATTTATTTATTTTACATCTTTTGCCCCCTGTTTCTCCTAGCTAATGAGAAGAGGTACACAGAACACTGACATGTCTGCCCTCTGGCAAAGCAAATTCTTGCTCATTTTAGTCATCTGATTTCTGACATTTTATTATCCAGTATGTTATCTCTGTAGTCATAAGCACTGGAAACTTGTTTGCAACAAGGAAACAAAAAAAGCAAAGTGCTGGTGCTGATACAGGTTGGAGCACATGTGTAAATTACATGATCATGTTTCTGTTAGTCTGGAATGTTGTAGTTGTGTGCCTTCAAGTCATTTGCAATTTATGGCGACCCTAAGGCAACCCTATCACGAGGCTTTCTGGGGCTGAGATTGTGGGACGCACCCAAGGTTACCCAAGGCGTTTTCATGGCCAAGTGGGGAATCAAACCTTGGTCTTCAGTGTTGTAGTCCAGCGCTTAAACTGCTACATTACACTGGCTCCTTAGTCTGGGTAGTTAGCACAAATCTTTTTACCTAGCCATTTTACCTAGCCATCCCGGTGGATTCTCTGGTGCTGCAGTAAGTTGGATGGATGGGCAAAGCCTTTCTGACAGACAGGGCATTTGTAAGGGGTTTCACCAGTGTGTACCTTCTCATGCACTGCCAGATATGCCAGGTCTTTAAACAGCTTGCCACAGTGTTGGCACCGATGGGGCCGCTCTGTGCTGTGGACACGCTGGTGCTGCAGGAGAAGCGAGGGGCGTGCAAAAGCCTTGTTGCACGTGCCACAGGCATAGGGACGCTCACCTGTATGTGAGCGTGCATGGATAGCCAGGTACGATGACTGCTTGAAAGCTTTGCCGCACGTTGGACAGGCAAAGGGACGCTCCCCCGTGTGCACTCGCTCATGTGAAGCCAAGGCATTGGACTGTTTGAATGCCTTACCACAGAGAGCACAGGAAAAGGGCCGGTCCCCTGTGTGCACCCGTTCGTGAACACGCAGGCTGTGTCCATAAGCAAACCTCTTGCCACAAACACCGCAGACATGGGGCTTGTCATCGCAGTGCTGCCGCTGGTGCAGGAGGAGGGCCCCTGCTGCTGCAAAGCCCTTCCCGCAGGCAGTGCAGGCAAATGGTCGTTCCGTACAGTGTGTTAACATGTGCCTTTGCAACTCATAGGACGTTTTGAAGCGCTTGGTACAGGCAGCACAGCGGTGCGGCCGTTCCCCAGAATGGATCCGGCGATGCTCTGCTAGATTAGAGGCTCGCTTGAAACGCTTCCCACAGAGCTCACAATGGTGAGGCCGCTCTTCTGTGTGGACAAGGCCATGGCTCTTGAAATCAGAATGTCGCTTAAATGAGGCCTGAAGTGGGAAGAGGAAGCAGGACAGAAAGCAATACACACAGACATACAGTGAGCAGGCACCAGAGATCACCTGTGTAACAGAGGAAATTAACATCCAACTTCTGGCCTTCTGTAGCAATCACTTCTGGCTTTTCTTTTTGATTACTCAAACTGATACAGCAAAGCAAGGAGAAGATAGACAGCTCTCTGAATTTTCATATAGGTTAAAAACAGAAGATTGCTTTAAAAGATGTATAGGATTCATATAGCACCTGGAAAACTGAGAAAAAGACATTTCTACCATATGCTTTTATGGCCTTGAGTCCACTTCATCAGATGCAACAGAGGACTGCTCACTTCAGAAGCACTGCTGTTTTGGGGATGGCTAGTTATTACTAGTTACTTGACACAACCTGCAGAGCACCAAAGGACAGAACTTCCACAGAAAAGTGTATGTCTGAGGGTGTGTGTGTGTGATACTAGATGGACATATTATAAGTAGGATAATTTATAAACATTTTTTTCATCGCACCCTTTGATTTCCCTCTTTTCTGTAGTAGTTATCAAATGTAACACACCTCTGTGGGTGGAGTATTGGGAAAATAGCTCAGAGGGCATGCCACTTGTTTTAGGGGAACCAATAATATTTTAACAACAAGCACAGTCTGCTCTTCCGTACTAATGCAGACTGGTACAGAAACATATTTCAGTAGTTTCTTCTTCCATTTATTTTCTCGCTTCTGGTTCTTTCTTCCCCATGAAAAATAATCCTAGGAAAAGCTTTCCACCCTGTAAACTTTTTATAGTTCAGCTAAAGAGAGAAGCATAACATACTTGGTTCCTCTCAGCTGTGAACCTCTCTCCCTCCAAACAGCAGTTGGTTGTTCTAACTCCTGCCAAAGACTCATAACAGGAAACAATAGTTTAAGAGGATCCTCCCCACCATTCAAGATTCTAGTTCCAACTACCTTCTGCATGCATACATTACCATTTCAAACCTCCACAGGCTGGTTGACAGTTTCAAACCTCTCACCTGGCACAGATGGCAGCGAAATGGGCGTTCTTCGTTGTGCACCACCTCGTGACTGAACAGTTCCCAGGCCCGCTTGAAAGTCTTTGCACAGATGGCACACTGAAATGGCTTCTCATCCACAATCACTTCTCGGATCTCAAACTCTTCTCCCTCTCTGTGACTGTGTTCCAGATGCTGCTGCACTGGGCATGGCGAGAGTGCTATTTCTGTGGCAGGTAACAACTTTGCTGAAGAATACACCCCATGTTCATCTATCAACTGCACAATATCATCTGAGTGAGGAATTTTGTTATTCAATGCCTCCTCTGCTTCCAGTCCATTCTCCACAGGTACTTTCTTCTTGTGTACCTCCTGCAACTGTAGATGACTCCTATGGGAATGACTTCCTTCTTCATTGTTGGCCATGGGCTCCTCCATCTCCTGGGCCATAGCACTCTGCTTCCTACACTGCTGGGTTTTGTGGTCAGGCAGCAAAAACAGATGCAATTCTGCCTCTCTTTCCTCAGTTTCAGAGGTGGCTGTGTAATATTCTTGCCTTGGGAAGCAATGCAACAAAAAGGAGTCTTGCACAAGTGGTCTGGAGAGGTTCTGCCGGAGTCCAGATCACTCTCACCATCACTCCAGTCATCAAGGGATTTTGACACCTCTGATTCATCAGAGCCATTTGTAGGTGTTTGACTTTGCAACAAAACAAACTTCCTCATGGGAGAGGAAGGAATGTCCATCATAACAGATGCTGCCAGTTTTGCTGTCTAGCAGGGCTATCAATAAAAAATAAATCACAAAAATCAGGCATTTGTGTAGTGCTTCATTTCAGCATTGAAAAGACATACTGTATCTTTTCGGTGACACACAACACTGTTTGGTAGATCAGTAATCTTACGCTCATAATGTAGATGAGAGGCTGTGGCCATGAAAGGCAACTAGTCTAAAATCACCTAAAGAATTCTTACCTTTGAGGCAATTTACTCTCACTTGCGCATATTTGTAGTCACTACAGAAAACCAAGTCAAGAAGAGCATGGCTTCAACCTGACCATATTCACATAATAAGCATGCCTCTTTCTTTTTCAAGCTCTAGGACCCTTGCCTCTCTTCATGGTGATAACAACTTTGGATATCACTGATTCACAATGAGTTGCAGAAATGACCTCAACAGTGTCCCAGCAGGTGTTCCAGAAGGTCCAGCACCAAGCCAATCAGAGACAAAAAAATGAGTAGTATTTTGTCAATTCACCAAAGGCCCTTTCAGTACACCAGCATTTCAGCATAAGGAACATTTAGCCTCAATATGTGTACATTTTGTTGCATGCATACATCAAATTCATACACCAGAAACACAGTCAAAATATGGCTTAGAAGTACCCAGTACATGCTTGTATGATCACTACATAATAACAAAGACATGAACAGCACATTTCCTACACAGAAGTAGTAATCATGTAATAATTTTTTTCTGCAGGTACTAAGTCAGCCTTAATGTCATAATGAATGGTTGTAAGATGCCATGTGCTGCAACTTCGTTAGTATAATGTCCAATTTATTTCCTAAGATGCTCTGCAATGCCAACAAAGAGCTAAATCCAATTCTTAGTCCCTGCCAAAGTAGATCCACTGAATCAGTGTGTAAGCATTGACTTAAGAAGTCCCATTAATTCAGCAACCTGATTCTAGTTAGGATTAACTATTTATCTTACAGTACATATTCTGGGTGAGGAACATGTGGCACTCCCACAGGTCATTGGACTGCAACCCACATGATCCCTCACCAGTGTATAGGTAGTCTGGGGCTGATGGGACTTGCAGTTCAATAACATCTGGAGGGCCACATGGTTCCAAGCTACAATATGTACTAAGCTTCCCAAAATACACATAGAAAAAAAAAGAAATTCTATAACTAATCATACCTATGCGGTACTGGTTATAGAAAAGGGAGAGCAAACCCAGGATTTGTGGCTGAGGAATTATATAACATTTCCGAAGCACCTGTTGTCTGAAAAAGAGGTGCTAGGGAACCAAGTTTTCTTGGAAATAATGTCAAATCTCAGATACTCTGGAATTCCATTGTATTAAGATTTGAAAAACAAAGCATTTTGCTCATCTCTTCTTCGGCATATTCAGTGGCTGAACCCTAGCATTTCCAGAAGGTTCTGGATGAACCCTCGTTAAAAGTTTTCCATCATTCTTAACAAAATCACAGTACTTGATTGCAGCAAGTAATGTGATATGGTTGATCTAATGTCAGGGTAGCCACAAAGAGATGGAAGCCTTAGAAGTGAAAATATCTGTCACCGCTGTATATATTTACCTAAATGAAGTTTCTAAGAATTATCATTTCAAAATAAACACAGGCAGCAAAACAGTCCATTGCTTCAATTTCTTTGAACTTTTAATTCAAATAAAATCCAAAAAGAAAAAATATGAAAGATGACTGGTCTCAACTATTTGCAGAATTTAGGAGTAGATACTCAAAATACTGAGGGAGAAATCAACTTGTGGAGATCACACAAACACACGTAATACGGTGTTTTCTTTTAATAGCATTTTGCTGACAGAAAGTTTGTCATAAAATAGACTTGTAACCTACAGAATCAGAGAACTGTAGAGGGAGGTGGTGACTCCAAAGGTCTCCTAGTTCAATTCCTGCCAGTGAGGGAACCCACAGCTAAGGCATTTCTGACAGATGGCCATCCAACCTTTGTCTAAAAAGGTCTCTTAATGAAGGAGAATTGCACCTTTTGAGCTAGTACAGTCCACTGTCAGACAGCAATTACTTTGAAGCAGTTCATCCTAAAGTTTATCTGGGATCTCTTTTCTTATAATTTGAATCCAATGAAGACTTCCAACAGGTTTCATCAGGGTCATTTTACAAAACTTTCTAGTAAACTAGGCAAATGATAGAAAAAAGTTTTTCTTTTGAGAATGACATCCAAATATCTTATCTTGGTAACACAGTAAATCAAACCTCCATCCCGCACTATGAATGAGTGTCAGTAAGAATTACCTAAATTAACTAGAAGAGGAATGAATACCAATAACACAAAGAGTCCTGCATATTTTAAATAACATTTGGAATGAATTAATACATGTAAATATTTAGATTTTATTTTCTCCTCATTCCTTTTTCTTTTGTATTGTGCTTTTTTTTTATTGCAAGGCTAAGAAGGGCTAGGATTGGCTTATCATTAATCTTTGTTAAGACACTTTAGAATATTTTAGGGAGGGAGGTAACATGCTTTTTAAGGCTTATCGCCGAGACACATAAATGCTTTTTAAGGTTTATCTTGAGATGCATGCAAGGGTATCCTTCATGGACAGGAAATCTCATATATAGCACATGGCAAGCCAGTATCCTCGTTTAATTTCTTCTTCCTCTACACTTCCTTCTTTTGCATTTTAGAAAAAGGATCCATTGCCTATGCAGTCAGTACGCTGCTTGCGAAGGGTGCTACGCAAGGGATTATATATTAGATAAACCATGCATGTTTTATATCCTTTACTTATTCAATCTATACCCAGTTCGAAGGAGCAAAGGGACAGAAGAGAGTCAATAGACCATCCCGAGATTGCTGCATCAATTCTTTGCAGGTAGAGAAAGTGTCACCCATTCAGATCTACATTTATCACAATCCCCCCTTCCTGGGGCAACTTAATGCACGAGTACTCCGCCCTTGGCCACTTTCTACTGGAGGGAAGGAGCTATCCTTATTCCTTCCCCTACCCCTTCAAGGAAAATCAGGTGCTGCCACGGAGAGGGGGCTCAGACAGCTGCCTGCCAAGAAGAGATCCTCCCTACGTGTCCTTAGGGGGAGCACCCGGGGAAAAGGGGGCTGTGGGTGGGTGCAGCCTGCGCCCTCCGTGGCTTGCGGGGCTTCAGTGGGGAGCAACGTTCTCACTCACCCGACAGCCTCCCCTTCCTCCATCTCCTCTCCCTCCTCCGCCCCTTTCACGCCGACGCCGCTTTGCAACGCCTTCCGCCCCCAAGCGCAGAGTCTCCCAAACACTCCCACAAACATCCGAGCAGCCCTCCTCTTCCTCTCCGCAGACCCGGCAGCACTTCCAGCCGCTCCATTTCTTCATCGCCCCCCCCCCACGTCTCAAAGGCGCATGCACCGTCTTGCGCGCACTCACCTAGGGCACCTGTCCCGGTATTTGTCTGTCTCCAGGTAAGGAGGAAGGTCTTCGCCACCGCCTCCTCCCCCGTCATAGTGGGGTTGAGGAGCTGGGCGGAGAAGCGCAGAAAGGATTCTAGCAGATGCTTGGCCATTTCCGCGCTAGGCTGTTAGAGTGCTATTATTCCACTTTGAACATCCTATGGAATCCTCAAAGGCCCCTCCCTAAACTGCAAACCCCAGGATTCCATAGGATGTTGAAAGTGGAATAATAGCGCTCTAACAGTCTAGCGCGGAAATGATCCTTGTCTGCCTCTCCTTCCCAATGTTAATATAATATGGCTGGAGTCTCCGAGTCTATTGTTTGACTGTTGTCGAAGAAGAAAATCGTATTGGACTCAGATGTAGTCACGCTATTTAAGGCACAATCATCGAAAACAACGTTTGAAGATTTACAACCAGTGCCATAATCTGTGTCTTCCTGTATACTATTACACTCTGATCCCATTCCCATAACCATGGGCCTTTCTTCCCCCACCACACTGTTATAGTACTGTTATTCTACTTTCACCGTCCTGTGGAATTCTGGGGTTTGCAGTTTAAGGAGGGGTCTTTAGAATTCTCAGCCAGAGAGCTCTTTGGCCTCAGTAAACTACAAACCCCAGAATTTCACAGGATGTTGAAAGTGGAATAATAGCACTTTAACTCCATGAAACTGCTAATATAGCTGTGGTTTGATGTTAATGCCATCAGTGCTTTTGGAGAAGTGGATTGGAATAAAACACAAGTTCACACTGGAATAAATCAGCCTTAATGGTGCTACTAAATTCCTACTCTCTTTCCCTACTTTTTCTTTTTTATGGTGCTGCGAAATAACATGGCTATTCAAAAAAAAAAAAAAAAAAAAGTTGTGACCAACTGAAGACATTAATTTCAGTGGATCTTCTCTTTAAGTATGACAAGTGTGGATCCATTCATCTACTTTGAGTCATCCTTGCCAATTAAAATGTAGAAGGTAAACTCATACTGTTTTAAGGTAGTTAAAACTGTCATTAAAGGACCTATGAGACGGTACTGTTTTGGCTGCCCATCTGAAAGTCAAAAGAGATGGAACCAGCCTAACTTTGACAGTTGAGGTGCTGCCACTGAGAAATTATTAGGGATTTGAATTAATAGCAAATTAAGGTTGTCAAATTCTCATACCTTACATGATTGGTTCACATTTTGGAGGCTGCTCGGAAAGCCAATGTTGTTGTGTGCCTTCAAGTTGTTTCCAGCTTGAGACCCTAAGACAATCTGATCATGTGGTTTTCTAGGGGGTGAGAGTATGTGATACACCCAAGGTTACCCAGTGAATTTCTATGGCTGAGCAGGGAATAAAACCTGGTCTCCAGAGTCATAATCCAGTGCTCAAACCGGTAGATCATGCTGGCTCTCAGAAAACCATACACAGAAAGGAAAGCTTATATTATTGTGATGGTCTAATAGCATCTGAACTATTTTCGATCTATTCTGCCTTCATTTAAAAGAAAGTTGTTAAGATAAACTTGATTGCCAAATCAGCAGGGAAAAAAAATTGTCTGGCCCACTCTTGTGTCATTAACAAAAGTTGATTTACAAAAATCACCAAGCAAAATCAGTAGATAAAATGGCTGCTGAAGGAGCAGGTAGAAGCTGGCAACACTTGTTTGAAGCCACAATGAGCAAGATTCCCCTGCTCCACCCATATTAATGCTGTTAAGGCTGTTTTGTGGACAAACAATGCAGGTTTCTGTTTATCTAAACTGGCATTTCTGAACAGCATAATAAAAGCCTGAACATAAGCCCTGTTGTACATCAGCACTTAATAATGAAAACAAATTTCAAATGATACGACCTGTGACTAAAATGTAATCACTGTAAGCCCTTTGAAGCCACATCCTTTGCCTTGCCAATCAAGTAAGCAGTTGGATTGTTCATAATTTGCTAGACTAGGGAAAGTTGCCTTCAGAGGCTTCAGAAAGTATTTTACTAGAAGTCAGAGA
Source organism: Cyclura pinguis (assembly GCA_030412105.1). Taxonomy (NCBI): domain Eukaryota; kingdom Metazoa; phylum Chordata; class Lepidosauria; order Squamata; family Iguanidae; genus Cyclura; species Cyclura pinguis. Next base: position 20,996,145 of record CM059604.1, read on the forward strand.
TTCGGTGCAAAATTCCATCCACCTGCAATAGCAGACGTTGGGGTGGAGCTGTCTGCATCTTTAAAATTCTACTGTTTTACTCTTTAATGAAGAATGCTGGTTCAACTCATGCCTGCCGCTTAGTTCTTGGGGGGAAAAAACTGTCTCTCCAAGGCTGGCTCTGGACATTTTGTTGCCTGAAGCAAAGGACAAGAGTACTGCACATACTTTCCACTTACCAAAAAAAAAAAAAAAAAATCATAATGAAATGGCAATTAAATTTTATTTCAGTTCTGGTAACTGTAAGCAGAGAGCCAGCATGGTATAGTGGTTTGAGTGCTGGATTACGACCCTGGGCTACAATTCCTCTCCCTCCCCTGTTAGCCAAGGAAAAGGAAAACGTTCCAGATGTAATGGTATCTGTTTTCCCTGCTGTTACAGGGAGAAAAAGACCAGAGGAAATGACTCTTGCAAGATCGTATGTGCACCAACACTCACAAAGATAATTTAATAAAGAAAGTAACATACACAGAGATTTAGGAGAGGTCAACCTGCACATTCAGTTTATGCAGATTTACTACACAATCTGAAGTGCTTACCTAGTATGGTGTGGTTTGAGCACTGGTCTGTGACCCTGGAGACCAGGGTTTACTTACTTGGCCATGGAAACTCACTTGGTGATCTTGGGAGCATCACATACTCTCAACCTTAGAAAACCACTGACAGGTTTGCCTTAGGGTCTTCATAAGTTGGATAGGACTTGAAGCCGTGATGTAGACTTGAGTTGACTACTCAGACTCAAGTCGGACTTAAGTTGCTTCAGTGACTCGACTCAGACTTGACTTGGCAATAAATGATGCACTGACGTGACTTGACTCCAGACTTGTATATTTGTAGTGACTGACTTGCTGCCCTTGGTTCAGTAACATAACACATTCATCCAGAAACCTTACAACTCTGAACAACGCTTCCATCTCATTTTCCCTATTGGTCACATGACAGTCTGTCTCAAACCCAAAGTGTGGGCACATTTCTCAGAGAAGAACAGCAAACAGGTTAGACCAGAGCTTTCCAAACTTTTCATGTTGGTGGCACACTTTTTTTAGACATGCATCATTTCGTGACACAGTAATTCAGTTTTACTAGCAAACCAAAGGTTAAACTAACTATAAGAGATACAGACACATACATAAATTGTAATAACAAAATGCATGAGGACACAACATATCTCATAAAAACCTTTCATGTATTTTTAAAAATATCTGATTTATAAGTAATAACATACATTTCCAAGATTGTAGGCAACACACCTACACACTTCAAGTGACACACTAATGTGTCGCGGCACACCATTTGGAAAGCCCTGGGTTAGACAATGGGCTTGAGGCAGGCTTGAGGTCTGCTCAGCAGCCTGTGCTGCTCCATATCAGAGGAGCCATCTAAAACTTTTCCTAAGAGCAGAAGACAAGACTCGCCCCCGGAGTGCACGGTGTATTTCTTTTCTTTTTTTTTTAAATCATTTTATTCAATTTCACATATAAAACAAACAATTGTTACTGTAATAGTACATGATATATTTTAATCTTCCACACTGATCTAGAATTTATTTTCAATACCTCTTAATACTTCTATCTCTATTTGTACTGCATTTTAATGATATTGTTACATGTCAGTTCTTGCATTTCAATCTCTTCATTACAGTTCCATGGCTTACAACAGTAGCTTCCTCATTTCAAATCCTAGTCATGAATTACTCATTTTCATTCAACATTACCCAGCTATTCATTACTATCTGCCATTCCTTTTTAATCTCCTCTTCTGATTTCCCTTTTAATCTCTGTGACAAAATAACTGCATTTCTGTTTTCTGTAAATGTTCCCCACCACTGTTCTATAGTTGGTATCAGTTGAGTTTTCCAAAGCTTAGCGTACTCTATCCTGGCTGTCGTTATCATATACAGAATTATTCTCCAATATTTCTTAGTATCAGTACCATCAAATACATTTGTCATATTTAACAAGTAAAGTTCCGGTATTTTAACAAATTGTATTTTCAATAAATCACAAATTTTATTATGGACATCAGTCCAATATTTCTTGGCTCTGGGACATGTCCACCACATATGATATATTGTACCGACCTCTTTCTGACATTTCCAACAGAGTCCTGTACCAATATTGTAAATCTTTTTCAACTTATTTGGTGTCATGTACCATCTATGGAACAACTTATAGTAGTGCAGGGTGTATTTCTCAGAGGGGAACAGCAAATGTGTTAGGCAGTGGTCTTGAGGAGGAAGGATCCTTCCTTCTAAAGCTTTTGAAGTTTCAGTAATGGGGAATAAGAAGGATCCTATTCCCCACTTCTGAAAAATCCTCCCACTTCAAAAATGGGAAGTAAGTAGGATCCTATTCCCCATGTCCCAAGCTGCAGATGGCAAAATCACAAATGTAGAAGGCTGACTTGGCTTAAATTGTTAAAACTGACTTTACTGAACTCTGTCCAAAAATTCTGGAATATAAGTTGGGATATAAAATTGGCTCCCAGACTTAAGACTTGACTTGAAAGTATCTTCAAGGACTTGAGACTTGACATGAAGGTAGAGACTTGAGACTTGTGGTTAAAGAGTTAAATACATTACTGACTTAAAGGCACAAAGCATCAAACAACAGAAAACAGGCTAGCTTAGAAGATGTATGGCAGGCTGTTTTTCCCTCTTTACTTTCCCACTCCATCCAGCTTCTATTGGCTGAGATGGCTGTCTCTCTCTCTCTCTCTCTCTGCCAAATGATAGTTCACACACACTATTCCTTCTCTGAATAAGGTTACCTTCTGTATAATCTTGGTCTCCCTTTATTTACCTTAACTGCCTATTCCAAAAGAATAGTTTTATGTTACTTAAAATAGGCATTTCTATTAGGTTGGCCATTAGTTATTTGAACAAGACATGGCTGCACCTGCATGTAGCAGCAACAGTTTTGCTTATGCTCATTGGAAGAACTCTGACGCTGTTAAGATGCTGAGTATATTGAAAGGATCCAGTAAACATGTCCCCCACGTGTGTTCATTGCCTCAGCAATGTCAACAACACTGTAAAAGTGGAATGTTGTGAACTGTGGAAGAGAAGCTAGTCTAACCGGAACTCAATGCTCAAGTTGTTTGGGTCACAGGCAGCTGAATTAAAAAACAAAATTCAAACAGCACATCTGGCTTGAAAGGTGAGAAAGTTAATGGGGGAAAAAAACAAGGGCTTCTAGCACCTCCTGCTACAGAAAAATGTCTTAAAGCAAAGCATAAAATGGATAACTCCCAAGACTTTCTGGTGTGAGTTGAAATCGTTTAGGCTGTGCTCCCAGACAGAGTGTGGCTTGCCTTTTGTTTCTGATTCTGTTTTATACACACGTTTGGAATAGCAAAATAATTAACTGAATTCTGCTTATCAAGGCACTGAGTATTCTGCTGTACTTTGTAGGCACTAATAGTGTGGTTACTCTGCAATAGCTCTGCAATTAATATCCCCTACATTGTAGAGAGGTGGAGCTGGTTCTGACTGAAGAGTAGGCTGCCTAAGGCCATCAGGGAAATTCACTGCTGAGACAAGAATCGTAGGAACATAAGAAGCTGCCTTATGCTCTGTTTACAAAGGATCCTAATCTTCTCTCCCAAGTTTTTTCATTTAAAACCCTGGTTGCATAGAACTGAACTTTGTTTTGCAGTGCAGTCCTGATTAATTCTCTGTCATCTTCACTTTTTCAGCTGCCTTTAAAATGTCCCAATTTTAATTTCCTCCTCCTACATTCTCCCTTTGTCCTCAGCTTAATTTAACTGCTGCAAACTGGGCTCAAAAGGCACTAAAAATAGTTTGCACTCAGTTAATTCACACCAGGGATGAGAGAAGGGGGAGAATTTTCATCCTTGTGAATAACTTTTGCCATTTTGATCACACTCTGATGTTGCTTGGCCACAGTGTCCCAGTTTTCATCTGTGAAATGTTGGAAGGCATATTTCACTGAGCAGTCTTCTAAAATACATGATTTTAATTAACTCTGATTTATATAAGCATATATTTTGGAGCTAATAATAGAGCACAAAAACCAGGCCTGTGTGCCTCCACCCCACAAAAATAAGTTTGTGAAAGCAACTTCTTCAGTTTTGCTCCAAGGATCAGCCTTAATAGTGGGACTTCTCTTCAGTGTCAGGGCTTCCCTGAAATCCATCAAGCCATGAGAGAGAATAGAAGTGAGTGTCTCTTAATATATGTGAACTGCATTTCTTCTGTCATTTAGTTGCCACAACTACCCTCTCTACATAGTGGTTTACACGTTGGACTAGGACTCTGGAATACCAGAGTGCAGCCATAGAAACTCACTGAGTAACTTTGGACACAGCCTCCTTTGAATACATCTTGCCAAGAAAACCCTATGATAGATTTACCATAATTCAGAGTTGATTGGAAGGCACATAACAACAATAACAATTGGTTGCATACATTCAGCAGCATTAACTACTGTCTGGTCAGAGAGTAAAGAGGGTTCTCAGTAGAAAAAAAACAACAGCCTGCCCTAGTTCAGATGTGTACACAATGTTTCTTAAAACGTGCGCCCAAGTTCCTTCCCAAAAGTCGGTAGGGAGTAGACCAGGGAACATGAATCACATTGTATGGACTATCTTGAGTAAATGGAAACGGTTGGAGGGAACAAGTAAGCACTAAAGTGAGAATGTCTGCCTTGCATTAACACAACCCAAATATGTTTTCCTAGAAATTCTCAGCAGTGAAACTGCCAGCAGCTGGTTCCCCACAGGATTTGAGTGGGCTGCTGTCATGACTACATCTGGTTGCACCCTAGGAAGGGCTGACTAGAACACTTTAGCTCCTCAAATTTTTAAAAGGAATCTCCATGACAACTCACGAGAGAAAGAGAGAGAGAGAGAGAGAGAGAGAGAGAGTCTGCTAGCCTCAGTCACTATGGAGACTTTGAGGTTGCAATGAGGATGGAGAGAATGTTTAGTTATACAGTACTCTGTGGGGAACTTTGCTCAGCCTGTAGAACAAATCCCAAAGTGAGTATTTTCTGTGAGCCTGGAAAAGACTTCAAAGGTTTTGGAGGCAAACAGTGCTTGCTTCAAGCCAAGGCTCAGCCCTTGAACCTGTTTTAATTCTAGGAATAGTTTGACTATGAGTATGTACAGAGCGCTTTCTTCTCCCAGCTCTAGCCAGGGTCTCAATGTCTAGGAAGTATGCAAGGGTTGCCAGACCAGGGTGTGCGCATCATATAGACTGTCTTTTGCCAGGTGGGCACCTTTCATTCCACCCACTGTTAAATGGCAAAGCCACTAGCATTATCAGTTGAGGACCACCTGGCCTTGAGGTTTCCAGGCTACAACCTGAAAGCTAGAGATTACCCCTTGTGATGTCATTAAGAATTAAGTACTAACCACAGTGCTGTCAGTGTGTCAATCAAAACCATGCACGTACACATGATGGGGGGAAGGGACATATTATCTTGTTTGGAAATTAAGACCAAAATCTTAGCTAAAGGGGCAGTTCTGAGATCAAGGTGAAATGAGAGGATTATTACTTTGCATGTACTTAGGAAGACAGGATAAGGGTCATTTAATGTAGCCCATTTGCTTCTAGCCTGAAAGTGGGTGGAGAGAGGAGGGTGAGCCCTGATGCCAAAATGCCAGGGAAGGAAGGAGGAAGCTAAGTACAGTACCTAGAGATCTGTACCCAGCCCAGGAAAAAACTGAGAAATTTGTACCTTCATCTCTCACTTGGAGATGACCCAAGAAAACTGGAGACTCAAGGCAAGACCCTGAGATCTGGCAACCCCCGAAGCCATTTATTATCATCACACAACCTTCCCACAGAACAGACCAAGCTGCCCTCTTATAAGCAGGCATAAATCTCAGCTGACAGCAAGGACAATTGGATCAAAATTTGAACTGGTTTATACTGTCAGGAGATGGTATCTTTCATCCTTTTCTTCCTGTAAAGCTTCCTCTTCCCCATCAAAGCACTTTAAGGCTTAGCAGAGCACCCTTAACCAGCAAATAACACTAACGTCTTACAAGGCCTACAAAGGGGAACACTCTATTTGATGGATCGCTCTCTGTTTCCCTTCGCTACAGTAAATACTGCAGCAAAAGCAAAGGCAGAATATTGGAATGAGGAAGCACCAGCCTGTGCATGGTAGCTACCTGGAACTTTTTTCCACTTCCATGCATGGGCAGTGAGTGGAGAGTCAGGACCTGGGATGTGGGAGAAAAGTCTAACCATCAGCCAGGATGAGGGAACTGCCTCAGGCAGTGGATGTGGGATAGTGATGGCAGATCTTATTTCTGTTCCCCCTGAGCCCCACAACCATCCCCACATCATCCTTAATGTGTACTCTGGGTGCACTTCTTGCTTGTTGTGTGACTAAGCTGGTCAGTTCTTTTATTTAGTCCCCTTTCCTGCAATGATCAAATAGCACCACAGTTTTGGAAGGCAGAGTTGTGTGTGCCACATGGCCTATCTTGTACCCTGCAAGTTATACTCTTCTACTCAGGTGCAAGGGGAGATGCTATCAGGGCCACCTTATCCATTAGGCACTTTAAGCACAGTGCCTAGGGCCTACGAAAATAGGATTTTAGAGCCTATGAAAATATCCCTAGGGGTACATTGAGGTGAGGCAGGAAATCCAATACAAGAGTGCCTAGAGCCTATGAAGACCTTAATGCCGCCCTCAGTGCTATCCCATTGTCACTGTTGAACCTGCTAGTCCTTTGGAATGCTGTAAGTAGATCGGAGGAGGAGGAAGGGAAGAAACCTTGTCCTTTATCTCAGAAAGCCAAATGGATTTGTTTAGCATTCAGTTGGACACAAGGGACAGAATTCTATAGATGGCTTATACTGGCATGACTCCAATTATGCCGATGTAAATGCCTTTAAAGACATTGCTGTAGGTAGTGTCCTGTACTTCCTTGAGCAACAGGGCAGAAGGGCGACTCAAGGCTCTTGGCTGCATTTTTTTCCTCCTTGCAGGCAGGGACTACCCACGGGGAGTATCCTCAGGCACTTGTGGCATAAGGAAAAGAAGCCATCATCCTCTGGACCTCTATGGGAGCTATGCTGACAAAAAACCATGCTGTGCCAGCAGCGGCATTGGATCTTGGGCACTCTCTGCAGTTGGAAGAAACTAGAGAGTTGGAAAGCTGATAGAGTTGAAATCTGGAAAATGGGGAAAAATTGAGCATATGTTATGTGCATGTATTTTTTAAAGGGACTTCAACATCAGGCAATGTCAGGAATGGCATTCAGTACAAAGCATTCAGTTTCCATGCTTAAAACAGTCCAAGCCACATTAAAACTGAGTTCTTATTTTGGGCTGGAATCTCCCTTTCTTCACATTCTTCTTAGGCAGGTCATGTTGCATCACACCCTTATAAAAGCCCTTAAGTACTTCTGTTATTGTGCCTTAGGCCTATCTCTCACACATTGTGTTTATTTTCTTGAGTCAGGGCAAAATCGCTTGTCTGGGATGACAGCTGGCCAGCGGTGGCAGGACATATTTGAAGCGTCAACAGGCACAGACAAACACATTTCTTACTGAACTAAGTTCATAAATGCGGTGTCACTGTGTAATAGATAAGAACAGGAGAAAGTGCCACTAATACAGGATGTAAGAAAGAAGCAAAGGATGCTTTGTGCTCAGCCTTTTCAAAAAAGTGTGCAGTCTGACAGAGCGTTTGTACACTTAGAAAACTGAATTTAAAAAGCAACAGTCTGAAAATATCTTGGATCATCAGCCCTGGGAACCAGACTCATCTTGTCTATACCACCACACATAGACACACTGTGGTAATCATCAAAGGCACTCTTTCTGTGGATTATTTGGCTCACACCTTTAATCCTCATCCCTTACTGAAACTACTCCTAAATCTGTGTCACCACAGTTAATACATATTCTTCCCCCTCTTTGTTTCCATCTTTCTTCACCTGTTCTCTCCTTCCTATGGCAAACTTGAAACCGAAAACTCCTCAGGGCAGAGGCCTAAAGTTTTCATCTTTTGCTCTATAATGTACCAGGCACATGGATGTTACAACGTAAATACTGAAAATTATCAGATTAGAAACTCAAGGGGACTACTACACCTTTAATTGTTGTACAGAAGAGGAAATTTCAGCATTTGTTGCTTGTTACACATCCAGGTAACACTGACTGAAATTCCCTCTCTTAAAGGTATGGGATCCCCCTCCAGTTTTCATTTCTGGCAACTCCAATAGCAACAATAGAACTAAATGTAGGCAAACAGAGATTAACAAGCTCTCTTATTGCTGACACTGTTGGTAAACAGGCCAGGTTAATGGTCTCCATGCGCTCTCTTCGTGATTGGCAAGAGGACAGAGAAATGACATTCAAGGCGATTTGGAAGCCAGAGGCCTCATCTCTGTCCTACTGGCTACATGGAGCAACCTCTGCCCTATGTGGGTTATTGACCCCCAGGAATGCAGCCAAATGAGGCAAAGGTGACCCGACAGTGAGAAAAAACTGGTCTGGGGTCAAGGAAACAGAAGGAGGCCTCTCAGCCAGATCTCACTGTTGTTGTCCAAGCAGCAAATGTTTCAGAAGCACTACAGAGACTCCGTCTAATGTTTGCTCCACAAGGGGATATTCAACTGCCTTTTCTATTTTTTCTTCATTTGAAGGTTGACAATAAAGATATACATTGGATTCAGCCAAATTTTGAACTTGAAATTAACTGAGATACAGATCCAAATTAGTACTTCCAGATTGGATCAGATTGGCCCAATTTGGTTCTGGCAGAGAACAGCCTGAGTTGCAGCAGTGTGGATTGATCTGGAGGTGTGGAGATCAAAAAGAAACAGGGAAAAACTGGACAATGTTTCTGCAATTTGACAGTATAAGAATTGCCAAGGTGATATGAGGTTGATGGGACAGGATGTGGATAGCTTTGTTTCCTGATAATCAGGGCAAGAATCTCACGAGCACCCTTGTATCAGACACAGTACTTATGGGGAGGAATTGTGTATGGTCACTAAAGTTATAAAATCAATTCTGTTCTTCATCTTTTTGTTCATTTGCTAGCGATGTTGTTGTTAGTATCAGATCGCTGGAGCCAGCATGGTGTAGTGGTTTGAAGATTGGACTACGACCCTGGTCAGCCATGGAAAATCACTAGATTACTTTGGGAAAGTCACACCCTGTGATAGAGCCACCTTAGGGTCACCATAAATCAGAAACAACTTGAGGGCACACAACAACACAAGCAGATTGCTAGAAGACCTCTTGTGAAGGTTTGGTGATTGCTGATTTGTCATTTGAAATTGGTGTCTCTGTACTGTTATTTTCCCATCTTTTATCTTATTAATTTGAGTAGTAGTAGTAGTAGTTGTCTGAGGCAGCATATTCCACTTTCAAACTGCTCTTACCATCAGGAAGTTCTTCTTCATGTTTTGGTGGAATCTTATTTCCTGTAGTTTGAATCCATTGGTCCATGTCCTAGTCTCTGGAGCAACTGAAAACAAGCTCACCGTAGCTCCCATATGACATCCGTTCAAACATTTAAACATGACTATCAGGTAGAAAAGTCTCAGCAGCAAGTTACTTAGGGACAGGACCCAGAAGGTACAAAGACTTCTGCTTAATTCCTTCCCAACAGCTCTCAGTGTCCTCTCCCTGGTAAGATGTTTAGGTAGGCAACCATGAAAGAAATGAGAATGGGGGAAGTACAGGGCCATGGGATGGAAATTTCCAGTGCCAGCTCAGATTATACCTTGGTCAGATGGTGGCAATGGGTGATACTTGCTGTATCCATGTGTGTGGTACTTCAACTCTGAACCTTGTGGGCCATCTTAGGAGATCTAGCATGGTGCCTCCAAAACGAGGATGACTGTGCCAACCTAGAAGGGTATGTTAGAATCATAGAGCTAGAAGAGACCATAAAGGCCATCAAGTTCAACCCCCTGCCATGCAGGAATACACCCATCAAAGCATTTCCGACAGATGGACATCCAGCCTCTGTTTAAAAACCTCCAAAGAGATTCCACCAGATTCCAAGGGCAGTGTATTCCACTGTTGAACTGCTGTTATCATCAGGGAAGTTCTTCCTAATGTTTAGATGGGATATATTTTTCCTGAAGTTTGAAGCCATTGCTCCATGTCCTAGCCTCTGAAACAGCAGAAAACAGGCTTGGTCCATCCTCCATATATTGATTAACATGACCTAGCCACCTCCTGCCCTGCTCTACTTTTCAGTCAATCTGCCTCCCTGCCCACCTCTACTGACCACTGCTGCCTGGTTGGTATTCACCCAGCACCCACCAAGCCACCTGTCAGTGGCATACTTAAAACTTTTGACTATTACATTTGATCCTTGCAGAAGTATTCAATGTGGCAGCACTTCAGTGCTGAAACTGTAACTTGATCTAGCATAGCACCCCCAGGTAAGGGGACTATGCTCATGATTTAGCTACCTGCTTTTCCACTGTGGTTCTAAACCTGATTACTCACCCACCCACCCACCCACTGCCGATTGTGCTGCTTTTCGGAGAGATACTTTAACCCACTGTAGCTCTTCTTCTTTCACTGGTTCCTCTTTGGTGCAGTTCATCAACTGTACAGTTTTTGGAATAAAATGCCAGCAATACCAGGGAGGCAGCACCAGGATGAAAACATCAGTTGACAAGATGGAGAACTCAGCTGAGTGCATATGCTTTTAAAAACTGCATTTTCATTTGTTTGTGAAACAAAAATCCAATTGAACTGTAAAAGTGTCTAGTAAAAGTGTCCCCCCCAAATACATCTGCCCTCAATTTGGTAGGGTTAATCCCCTCTTCAGGATCTACCACAGGGGCGGGGAAAGGGTTGTCTGTGAGCCACACACAATCCCCCAAACCCATTTTTTCAAACCCCATAGCTCCCTGAACGCCTCCAATTTTTTTTAAAAAATGCCAATTTTTAGGTCATTTTTCACTTAACACCCCAGATCGCCACCTGAAAATGTGGTAGTTTAATTTGCCAACTACGCAAAACTTTCCCTGCAGAGACACACACACACAAACAATGAGACAAACAAACCACATCTGAAAATGCCACTCAGAAGTGGCATGATATCAGTTCTGGTGCACCCAGTCATGCCCAAGTGAAAATTGCCTCTGCCCCCTGCACCGTTCTCCCCGTCCTATCGTATCTCTAAATTTAATACAGAAGTGGGATTCCAGAAACTTGATTCACATTTGGAGTTTGGACTGGATGAGGCAGGTTTGATTTGTTTGGACCAAATGAGGGCTGAATCCACATTATTGAAGTGGGTTGCCAGCTGGATCCAGGGGCCCATATACCATTGTAATTTTAGAATAACTGCACTAGACACAACTAAGCAGTCGTCTGGAAGCAGCTGTCTCCTTCTTTGTGTCTTGTTACGAGCACTCACAAAGTCTCTTGTTCCTGGCCCAAAGGAGTTCTCTTCATCAGCTTCAAAACTGCAACAAATTCTGTCAAGGTAAGATGGAGACAGCTGGCTTTATGAAAAAGATTTCAGTGCTCCAGCCACGACTTTCGGGATTACAAGAACCTCTTTCCCATGTCAGATGAAGGGAGATATTAATTTTCTTGCATAATGAACATTTTCCTGTTAGCAGTGGCTGTTCTAGGACCTCTTCCAGAGGTGGTTATATAAGCAACCACTTACATACACACAGAACAGCTCTGGGATATATACGCCTAAGTCACTGGCGTCCATAAAGACTTACAAAGCAATAAAAGTCAGGGATGGACCGTGCCCTGAGGAGCTTACAGTCTAAATATTGTCAAAGAAGTAAGGAGGAAAATAGCAACAGTTTTCACCTGCAGCCTGGGTGTTAACTGGGGCTAAACAGGCCTTCTGATGAGTTTAATACTTCCACAGCACTTAGAGCCAGGCAGTGTGGTGAAGGTATTGCATTAGAACTTGGGAGATCAAGTTCAAGTTACCACAGAACCATGAAAATTCCCTGAGTGGCCTTGGGTCAGTCACTTTCTCATCCTGACACACCTCACAGGGTTGTTGTAGATAAAGTGGGGATGAAAAAGTAAGAGCCATGTATGCAGCCTTTTGAGCTTGCTCATATATATGAAACAAATAAGTGAATGATGGCCTTTGGTCTTTTGGAATACCAAAAAGTTATATAACAGACAGAAGCATCCCAAGGCAGTTAGAACCAGCTCCAGTTGGCTGGGGGAACAGAGATTGTTCAGATGAGGACAAGAGATAAAAAGAGAATATAGAGAAAGAGACATTTCAACTGCACAGTCTCAGAATATCACTATTTATAATTAATGTGTTACAGGAATAACTGGTTAATGAGATGTTCCTTTAATTTTTGGTTCTTTGATAATAATTTACATGTTCTTTATCCAATCTTCTCTTCCTTTTCCATGTATTTGATGGAGAAATCCGCTGGTGATCTTGACAAAGGCAAAAATAGAGGGATGGTTAATGAGGAATAATAATAAATGGTAGAAAGGTGTGATTAGCAGTGGGAGAAAAAGGAAAAGTTTGAGAGGGAAATGGTTTAACAAATTCTTTCCAAGTTTACAAAGTCAGCAAGGCAGCAATTTCTTTTTTGATGGAAGCTCTGATCTCATTTCCAACTCCTGAATTTTCTCATTAGTATCCACACACACTTTCATCTAAATTCATCACAAAATCACAAGAAACAGAATTTCAAATCTCACTGTGTAGTATTTGCCTGAGAGGAGTTGACATGCAGATTCAGCATTCAAAAATCTTTCAAGTTGCCCCACCACACTTTGCGGAATCTTTTACCTTTGAGATTTGGGTCTGATTTCCAAAAATAACTTGACACGCTGCTGCCGCCTGGGCCATTATGTGCCAAACCTGAAATGACATCCCCTTCACACAATAAAATAAGCTGGAAGTATTTCTCCTTGAAAATAACTTTTACTGTAATATCTGTGGAATTCTTATAGAGTTTGTTGTTCTGAACTTCCCTGACAGGAGCCCAGTGCAATATGAACTTTTGAGGCAACAAAAGGGACGCTAAGGACAGCAGTCTGCTGGATTTGGAAACCTAGCAGGCAATGGTAGGAGGCGAGCGTGTACAGCCAGTCTCACTTTAGAAGGGCAAGTCCTGGAACCAATCTTGGTGTCATGTTCATTGTCCCACAGCCAATGAGAGGCAATGGAGCCTTGAGCATTTACCTTCTGTGTGTGTACACCCACAGCTGATGCAATTCTGGTGCAATCGGGCCGTATTGCTGCTGCCTCGGTCGCATGTGTTTTGCTCTTTGCGCTGGTAAAATAGTCCTGAAACTTCTTCCCCTTTCCTGACCGAGGTAGGTGGGGACAAACATTAAAAGACCGGCCTCTGAGCTCATGCTTAGTTTAACTATTGCTGCAAAGAATATTATTTCGCCCAGCACTACTCAAAGTGATTAGTGGTAGTCATCGGCTGCTTAGAAGCAGGAAGGAAAGAAGGAAAGAAGCAAGCGAGCAAGGAAGGAAGGAAGGAAGGAAATTTAACCAACAGGCACAAATATGGTACCAGATCATAGCACACTGGATAGAAAAAAATGCCAGTTGCCCCACATCAAGTAGCTTATGAACATTGATTTAATCCACAAAAGTGGAGTGCACAGCCTTTTTAGCCTCTGGGCCAAACGTGGGATAGGGGAGCTGTGAGATATACGTGTGTATACCACACTAACACACACAGGACCTATCCACTACTTTTTTTTATCCTGCTGTTAACAAATAGTTCTTGAGGTGGCTAAGGAACACATTTAAAGACAAACAACAACAACAACCCTTAACTGAAAACAATTTAGCAAGAACATCATTGAAATAATGATTTTTTTAAAAAACAAACATTGGAATCAACACAATAAACATTAAAAACATCAAAATCCAGTTTGAAGAGATGCGTGTTCACACGATCTGCCTAAAAGCAACAAAAGTGAGAACTGATCGCAGCTCAACTGGGAGTTAAAAACCTCCAAAAAAGGAGATATCATCATGCTCCAAGGCAGCATATTCCTCTGTTAAACAGTTCTTATAGTCAGAAAAGTTCTTCCTAATGTTTAGGTGGAATCTCTTCTCTTGTAGTTTGAATCCACTAGTTTGTGTCCTGCCTCTGGAGCTGAAAAACACAAACTTAGTTCCATCTTCTTCCAGATGCCCCTTCAAATATTTAAAAATGGCTATTCCATCAACCTCTCAGTTGTCTCTTCTACAAGCTAAACACACTCAGCTTCTTAGGCCATTTCTCACAGGGTATGACTTTCCTATTATTCTGTGTATGTCAGTCCTGTATGTCAGAGGAAGCTCAGATACGAAACCTTTATTTGAAATAAGAGGCACACATAATGTTTAGTAAGAACAGCCCAGGGCAATCCAACTCAGTTAGAAACAAAATTCTTCCCAACTTCCAGCCAAACTGAGTCAAAGCGCTTTGCACCTATGAAGTTCAAAATAATCTGAGTTGATATTATTAGCCCCAGGCAATCTGCAGGCCTATATATTACACAGTATATAATTATACAAGATTCCCTTTGAGCATGTGCAAAGTGTTATCCATGCTACCAGCTAACCATAGCCCTGCCTCTTCACTCCTCTAGACATAAGGTATTAAAGGCTGAGTCGCAGCACTTCATTTTGCAAGAATTAACTACTGCCTAGCTCCGCCTTTCCCATCAGAGAAAAAGAAGCAAGCGTCTAAAAGGTGAAAGACACCTAAAAATGACACCCATCGCCCCCTCCCTTTTCTTTGAAGCATGCGCACTGGTGAGCATAGGCAGCAGGAGGAGCAAGGAGTGGCGGATGGATACGCTAGAACACTTAACCACTGGTAGACTATATAGGAAAGCTCCACCCCACTGTGATTCATTCCCTTCTCTACCCAGGTGCAAAAAAGGAGAATAAGGAGAGAGCAAGGCGTTTGGGTGAGACCGGGGAGATGGCTGCTTAGTAGAGCTGCGCGGATCTGGAAGCCAACAAGCGTGTTTTGCACGCTGCAACAAAACCAGCAAGATGGAGTGAGTAGATTGTTGGGTCGCTCTCGGAATATCTGTGTGTGAGAGAGAGGCAGGCCGGGGGGGGGGAGGGAGTGACAATCAGTGGGATTTCCCTAGATTCGACCCTCCTGCATCCTCCGGAAGATCTGGGAAAAGGGGATCTGTCCGTCGAGTTGTCTGTCGCTGCGGCCGGGGCGTTTGGGCGGCGGCGGAGAGGGGCGGCAGGATGAATAACGGGAAGGGGAGGCTCTGTCGCCCAGTGCCAAGCCCACCAGGCGTCCCGAGCCTTGGCGCGTCGCGGGGGCGAAACGCTCCCTCCCGCTGTGTCGCCCTCCTGTTGCGCTCTCTCTTCCGTTTCCATTTGGGGCTGGGGAAGTGGGGAGCAGGTGCACCAGGCCCGATCCCGCTGGGAGATGCCGAAGCCAGAGTGCGCTGCCGTCACCTGCGCTCCCCGTGCAGGGAAGACGGGAGGAGGAGGAGGAGGAGGAGGAGGAGGAACTGAGCGCCGCCAGCCGATGCCACACCTCCTGCGAACGGGGAGGGATTCCGCTCTCGTGATGGAAGCCGTCGCCCTTGGACTTTGCGCGCCGCGAAGGCAATTCGGTGCTTCTAGCTCTTTGGGACTACAACTCCCATCATCCCCAGCCGTCGGCCAGGCTGGCTACCCATATGGAAACTCTAGTCCTAAAGAGCTGGAAGGTAGCAGGCTGTCTGTCCTTTGCTCATGGGGGAGGGTGTCACAACTCCCCACCCTCTGTCCATCTGTATAATGTCTTTGCTACGGAGGCCAATCGGAGGCCAATCGTCGTATAAACGTACCCAGCAGGGTGCCTGCCCTGCTCTGCAAATCCTGTCAGGCACAGATTGCTTGCTCCAAAGTCTGCTAAATTCTCTGACAGAACAAAAACGCCCCCGTTGTCAACATGGGTAAGCTGCTCTCAGCTTAAAGAATGAAGGGGTCTGTTGCTTTTGTTGGTTTCATAGAAACTAAAATTACACAGATGGATGACCCACCTTTTGGTTTCTTCACATTTCAGGTCTTTTGCCACCACCACCATCCCTGCCTGCAGGAGCCAAGCCACTCCTTGCCTGCCATATCCCAATCCTGTCTTGAGTAATAATCGCTACCATGTCCATGCTGGCGGCACTGACCCTGGACCTGGACCTAGACCTGACCATGATCCCAGCTAGCAATGTGTCCTGCAGGCCGGAGCTGCTCAAGCACCGGCTGCCCCACGCCGGTCATTATGAGTTGCTAGCCGGACCTGTAGACGAGGGCTTTGCCCTCAATGTGGAGCATCCGCAACTCACAGGTGAATAAATGGGAGGAGCTGGACCCTTAGAGATGGGAGAGTATTCTCTTGATGCACAAGGAAAGGGCAACAGGGTCTCTCAAGGTCTTTGAGTGACCAGTGTTTGCATGGAATGCAGTTGCTCACCTGCAGCATTAACAACTGAAGTGTCAACTTAGGAAATATTTGATACTCAAGTTTCTCAACATTATTCCCCATCAGACCTCTCTGTCTCTGTCTCTGTCTGTCTGTCTGTCTGTCTGTCTCTCTCTCTCTCGCGCGCGCGCACGCACACACACACACACACACACACACACACACAGTGTGGGCCCTACTTATCCACCACCTCCAAATGTGTGATTTCCAGTTCAAGTGAAGTCTTGTATTCCTTATATCTAAAATGATGGTGATGTATGTGGAGACACACTGAAGTGCCTTCATGCAGGTTGCCCTTTGGGCATGAGCATTTGCAAATTCTATTTGCGGAGGTTCCTAGAATGGAATGCCCAGATATATGGAAGGTCCACCATATATATAAATTAATGATTCACCTCATACTTGTAAATGACAGCTTGTGATTTGGAAGGCAAATGCCCAGTAACAAGTATTGGCTAAGTTTCCATTGATTTCAAGTGCAGGTGGGCCATTTGTAGGCTTCCAGATTACAAAACAAGCATAGACTGCAACATTCATTAGCCCTACCGGGCATAGTTAGTGTTTCCAATCCAACAGGTGATGGGCCATGATTAGAGGGCATCTTTGACTTCTCTTCCTCAGTCTTCCATATGGATTCTGGTACTTTGTAGTTTTACCTATTTCCTCTGGGTGTGTGTGTGTGTGTGTGTGTGTAAATTATTCCACATGTACCAATGGCCTATAATCACATCACCCAACATAGAAGGGTTTTTGGCTCCCAATCCATCTATTATGCTTCGGAGAAATTGATATGCTCTGCTTTTGTCAGTCTCATTGTCCCTTGTTTGCTGACTTTTCTTCACTTGTGTGTAGGCGATGGCTTCTCAGACTGGATGACAGAGCGCACAGACCTGGCCACGCTCCTGAGTGTGTCAGGGGAGCCCTCGCTGTTCTCACTGCCCTCCCCTCCTGCTCCAGACCTGGAGGCCATGGCCTCACTGCTCAAGAAAGAGTTGGAGCAGATGGAGGATTATTTCTTGGAGGAGTCACTTTCACCAGACCAGGTAGCACCCAGCACCCCTCCCTCTGATGGGAACTTCCACTTTCCTTTTGGTGATGGTTTCCAACCCCAGGGCCATCTCTACACACCTGCTCCCCTGCAGACCTTGGATTCAAGCTGCTTAGAATTGCTGGAGCTGTACGGCAGAGATACACCTGCCGAGCTCCCTCTTCAGGGCAGTGAAGTCCATGGCCCAGTACAGCGACCACCTGCACTGGCACCCAAGGGGGACCGGCGCCAGAAGAAGCGAGACCAGAACAAGACAGCAGCCCTGCGCTACCGCCAGCGCAAGCGGGCTGAACATGAGGCACTGGGGGATGAGTGCCAGGCCCTTGAGGCACGCAACCGTGAGCTACGTGAAAAAGCAGAATCTATTGAGAGAGAAATCCAGTATGTGAAAGACCTACTCATTGAAGTCTACAAGGCACGAAGTCAGCGCCTGCGCACCACCCCGTAGAGGCACAGCCCTGAGCCTTCATCCTCTCTCCCCTAAAAGAATAACATTAAGAAACAGAGGGACACTGGATGTAGGCAAGAACAGAACAAGCACGTAGGAATAAAGTTTGGGAAGTGATGAGGCTTAGTATCCTGCCTGCTACTCTGGAGGGCAGAGCTTAGATGAAAGTTTCAGAGTTGTGGGGCAAATAGACTCTGTTAGGTGAAGGGTAGAATGGATTCCATTTGGAGGAAACAGACTGCTGAAGTAGGAAAAGCCCAGAATTACCCTCTTTGGTAATAGTCTCAGGATTTCTGGTATAGGTTTGATCAAAGTAGAACCTCTTTCACTTCCCTTTTTTAACTCCCCCCCCCAACCTACCCCACCCCAAGGGAAAACAAAGCCCAGGAACCAGATGACACTCTCAGAGCTTTGAGATAGCCTTTTTTTTATGTATACTTCGTAACACTTGTTTCTTGTGCTGTCTTTTTCCAACTATGCATCAATAAACATCTCTTTTAAACACTTGCTATGAGTCAACCTGCAAACAGAAATTCAAGCAAAGCACTCGTAACACAAAATACCAAGGTTTATTAATATACCAACACCATCTTTTCATTTTGCACAGGCTGCAAGGCATTATTAACAAGCACCAGGAATGAAAAGCAGAATCTTGATTCAGCATACACCCTCTCCACAAAGTGGGTGGGGTGGTTCATAAGACAGTCTCTAAGAGGCCAAGAAGGCTCTAGCTTCGCTCCAGGAGAGAAGCCAACAAGACCTTAAAACACAAACAGGATCATTAGTAGAAATCATCATCTCCTTTTTCCACTGATTGCTGATTCTGGATCTGCTGCTGTTTCCGGTACAACTCAGCCACCTGCAACCAAAGAGAAACAAACATTTTATTTCCTCTCTTGCCTCTTAACTTACTAACCTTATGGCCTGCTGACTGACTTTTAGCTTATTCCCTATCACTCTACAATTTAACTGTTCCTAAATCTATGGATCTCTGGGGCAAGCTGGTTCCTTAATACTCTCTGGACTGAATTCATTTCAGACCAGGCAAGACCAGTAGCTTGCAGTCATCCAATTCACAAGAAGACCTGCAGGTGAATCCCTCCTTCCCTCCACTTTAACAGGCTGCAACCATTCATACTATAGCAGTTAAAGAAAGCGAGACAAATTTCTGCATACTCTACAGACAGGCAATGATTGTGAGATTCACTGAAACCTCATACATACATGCCCTGCCACTTCTATACCTGAGCACTGGTAGTAGCCTCCTCTGTTTTTTTATCCTCTCGGATGCGTAGGAATCTGGGGAAACGTAAGGAGATGCCCTTTTCTTCATCCACCTGCAGTTGAAGGACAAGTTGGCCGTGAAGTTCAGATAGGTCATGCAATGCTCCACTTACCATTGGACATTCCAGTTTTCCATCCCAACACTTCTTCTGAGCAGGTGTTGTCTACAAGCTAGCTAATTAGATTTGGTGATTTTGCTAGCAAGTGAGGCAGAGCAGCTATGCAATATACCACCTCAAAGACCCATATGTGCCCATTCAGCAATGTCTTTTTGTTCTTGTTATGTACCTTCAAGTCAACTCCAACTCAGGCAACCCCAAGGTGACTTTACCATGGAGTTTTCTTGGCATGATGTATTGAGAGGAAGTTTGCCATTGCCTTCCTCTTAGGTTGGAAGGGTCTAACATTCAAACCACCACTCCACCCTAGTTTTCTTTTGCTGATACTTAATTTAGGCTTGAAAAAAGCATCTGAATAATGTAAGCACTGACCACCTTTTTCATGAATACAACGGTGGTTTCTTGTAGCAAGTCTGGCATTTTACATTCTGTTCTTGTCTGCATGCAAACGCACAATGTGCAGCTCTCGAGGGGAAACACCAGAGGAGAACCATGCATAACATACACCAGAGGCTGAACAGAACTGAAAAACTAGTTTAGGATTTCTAGACATACCAGTCTATTTAGCAGCTTTTATGACTATTTACATACTAATTCCAAAATGTGTAGATGTAACAAAATAACATGTCAAGCACGTTCAGAAATAGATGTTCCTGTTAAGCCATGGGCTATAATAATAATTGTATGTTTTGCAAAAGTATACAGACAACAGTTCCATCACACATATCACTAGTATATAGTAAGATATAACTCCTGCCCTTTTACCCTTACATTGGCAGCACATAAGTACTCGTTACATGTCTTCAAGTTGACTCCTACTTATGGTAACTTCTCACAGGGTTTCCTTGGCAAGATTGCTTCAGAGGAGTTTTGACACTGTATTTGCCTAAGGCTGACAGAGCGTGACTTGCCCAAGACCATCCAGTGAGTTTCCACAGCTCAGCAGGGCACTGAACCTGGTCTGCTGGAGAGTCAGTCCAATACTCAGATCACTATACCATGTTGGCTCTTTTTGAGGGTGTAGCTGCACTATAAAATTATGGCACCTTGACACCTCTCTTGCTGCTGGCTCTCATATTGTTCCTCATTTGTAATAATTAAGACAGGGTTACAAACAGTGCAAACCTCATTCAACAAGTGATTCTGTGTTCTAAGCAATAGACCATACAGGAAGTTGGATTACAACATGTCAGTTTGAGTTGCTAAAAGGTCAAGAGGGGATGAGCTTCATTAATTCAGAATCTAGGTGGGTCTTCACCATAGTAAAAACGTAACTGAAATTTTCTTCAGAATGCTCTCCAACCTGACACTGAAAGCTGGTGTTTCTCCAGCCCTTCCGATGTCGATGCTGCTAAAAGTACTTACAGTTGAACAGACAATGTGGAGGAAAAAAAGGGCTGGGTGGGTATAAAAAACACTTTGTAAAAAGGAGTTCCATTGACAGAGATTTTGATAATTGAAATATGCTCTTGTTTTTCAATAATTTTTCTGTTTGTTTTTATCTCTTAGCCCTTCCAGGCTGAGAGCTTATTTAAAAAAAATTAAAAAACATCCACCCCGCAGACAGTGGCGAGAGTTTAAGTGACATTTTCTATTTTTCACCATTTTTACATAGACTTTCCATTGATTGTCCTTCACTCACCAATCCAGTTGCTGCTCTGTGGACAGGAGAAATGGATAGGTCTGCACATTTCACTTCCCAGACATGCTGGGCCTCCAACCAGTGGTCAGGCTCTGCTGTCCCACCCCAGCGGTAGTATGGACGTGGCTGTGGAATCACATGGTCCTGCAATAGAGGGACTAGGATGAATTCCAACATTTGCATGGCAAGGACCAATCCAGGGAATCAGCATACTGATTGCTTGCCCCATATGATTTTTCCCCCATCTTTGGCTGATCAGGGTGAGCACACTCTTACCACTTTTTGGACAAGAGTGAAAGAACTGGTTTCTCTTACTGAATGGAGAAGAGTTGGCTAGTGCAGGAGACCAGATCCAAGAATGCTAGCCTCCCTTCCTCTTTGCCTCTCCTTAACTCCATATCAATAGAGATTTTCTGTGGAAAATATGCTGGGGGAGGGAAACTATGCGCCATTTCTGTTCCCATGCTTAGAAGACCTCAAGGTGAATGCCTTGTCTGAGTAGAAAGAAGTTCCTACCTTGAGAGAGGCATGGAGTTTCTCAAGGTCCTCATCTGTAAATCCAGTTCCAATCTAAGAACAGGGAGAGGGACGAGAGTGAATCAAATGGCTATTAGTGCCTCACAGCGCAAGCAATGATACCAGAAATGCAAGAGCCACCCATTTTATTCCTCAGACACTTACACCCCTGCATATTATTTTGGTAGAATAGTCTTTCTACCCCACTGTCTTTTTCCTTGCAGCCAAGACAAAATGACATCTTTTGCAGCAACCCCTATGTTTGCAGGTTCAGATCATGCTGGTTGTATTACATTCTCCCCAGATACAAAACTTCCCAAAGTCCTATGACAGGAGCCAAGTGCTCAAATGCCCCCAACAGAAGGGGTTAGCCTTGTCTTACTCTGGAACTGAGTGTAATACCAGGTCTCTTTCAGGGTTCTTTTGGTACTGGCACATGTTACTGCTATAGCATAAACTTTATTGGTGGTAAAATGATGCAGCAGATGGTATACAGCACAGAAGCATTCCAACCCTTTTGCTGATGGTGTCCAGCACCCTACACAGCCATTGGTAGAACTGTGTCCCCAAACTCAGACCTCTCCCTTCAGATAGCAATCAAATCAAATCCCTATAGGGACATATAGGGAACCTAGATTGGAGGTACATTTTCCCCCTTCCCCAGGCTGAGGCCCATGGAAGATAAGTTTCCAAGATTTTGATAATGCAGAAGCAAATAAAATCAAAATGTGCAAATGTGACCCATCTCCCCCTCAACAGCTGTAAGAATTGTGCAAGCAGGTTAGCAAGAGAGAAAAATTCACTCCCCTGTCTGTTCTCAGTCTTCATATCTTTTCCCAGCCTCAAAGTGTAAACTGAATGCAAAAAACATCCAACAATGTCATTAATACAAGTTAATTCTTTTACGCCACTGGACAACTGTTAATGTTTGGCCATGATGTTAACAAGAACTCTAAAACCCATATCTTCCTAGTGGCAGAGGCCCAGCTTACAATAAGCCTGAGGATGCCTGACCTTGCAGATGCTCTGGAACTCCTCGCTTTCTTCATCATAACAAGCCAGGAGGAAACCGCCGTATGTGCCTGCACGCTTGCCCTTGCCCAAGTAGGCACCAATCACCACCAGGTCCAGAGTGTCCCCCACACCTTCCAGATAATCTTTTTTCAGCTAGTATAGAAAACACAAGTTACTGTAAGCAGCCATTCAACCCCCAGGAAAAGGGGTTAAACCTGTCGACCTAGACAAAAGAGATTTGTCAGGGATTTTCTAAGCAATGCAAGCTTTGATACTGTATTTGAAGGAAAGAAACATGTTAGTTATATGATACCATTATCTATATTGTTGTAACCCACTATGCCCATTTTATTCAAACTGATAAGCATGTAAGAAAAATAGCTGACTATCCTCCCTCCAGGAACAGCATGGCCTATCAGGAAAAAATGGGACATTGTCTCCAGTCCTTCCTTACATCAGTATCCCTCAAGCAATGTTGTTCTCTCAGGTGGTTGTTCTCTCAGTCAGGTAAACTGAACAGGCAGTCAATTCTTACCTTCAGCCAGTTGTGAGATCTCTTTGCAATTTCATATGTGGCATCCACTTCCAGTGTTTTCACCATTAGTCCCTCACAAGAGTCTGAGGGAGACACGTCATCTTATTAGCCCATCTCACATAGCAGATTATTTAACCTGATTCTTTATTCAACAAGCTTAAGGCAGAATACACAGTATCTATGCTTTTCTCCTTACACATACTCTGTAATAGATTGGCAGAGTTTCATGCCTAGGAAGGGATTTGAACTTAGATGGTCCTACATACTAATCCAGTATTCTGTGCATTACTACACTACACCAGCTATAATGCTAGGATTTAACAGATGTCTGAGGTTTATCAAGAACAGTACAGGGAGTGAGGAAACACAAATAAATTGACATGTACCTTTGATGGAGCGTTCCAGGAACTCAGCTATCTCATCTGTGTTACTAGTGTCCATGGAGGTGGCAAAGAGGAACTGACCTTCAACCTCAGTGAAGGAATCGCGCAGTAGGGCTCGGCGCTGGGATAGTGGTTCCCGGACTAAAGACTACAAGGATACAAATTTAACATTTAACAGTTAGGCAAAGAACAGGGGATCCAGTGGAGTAGGACAAGGCAGGGCATCTGGAAAACAAGTTGAGGTAATGAAGGGCAGATGGTACTTAAAGTGATGTGCTGAATAAGAGCATCAAGTGTTCAGTTGTATAGAGAAACCAGAACACTTACCTGCCCATTGAGGTAGAGCATGTCAAATGCATACACGCAAACTTGCACTCGGATATCTTCAGCATCCACATCCTGAAAGAAAAATGGTGGAGTTAAGAAAAGCAGAGAGTAGAGATTTGAAAACTGCTCTGACTTTGGTTCTCCACACAGATCTTTTACACCTTCCAGTTAATAGTTGCTAGCAAAGTAATTTCTTTTCTGAGCATTCCATAATTTGTTAGCCTAGTATGATATATGCTAACCATTATCACAAAGCCAAATATAATCCTCCTGCCCCACCTGCCTATGAATAACCCAGTTTATTCCAGTTGTGTTGTGCCCCAACTGAAAGGCAAAAACAAATAAGGTCAACACATTTTTTGAACAATTCAGTGATGACAATTTACCTTACGTTTCCGGGTGGTCAGCACCTGGAATGGTTGGATCTGTTTGGAATCAGGATCCCAGGCCACAGCCTCTGCATCCAAAATGCATGACTGTACGGTGCTCTTTTTTACCTGCAAAATCATGCCGGTTCAGGTTAGCTAAGTTTCTCCTTCTCCCAAAATCTCAGCATCAACACTACTCTCTACTAGAGCCCATCCTCAGCATTATCTATGCAGACACCACTATGCCAGAAAGTCAATATCACTTCTTCTTTCTCCTTGTTATACACTCTCTTGATCCCATGTTTCCAAAAGTTGCTGCACCTTAGGGATACGGCTGACAATATCAGGATATTTGCTTGTGTTGTTCTCTTGGTTCCGGCTGTAGATATGCACTTCTCCATTCTCCAGGATGTGGATCTGTGAGGAAGGAAAAAGTCAAGCTTGAGACTCAAGTGCAAGAGTGAATGGAAGATCCTTCCTTGGGGTATACACCAAACATCCTTACCTGTGCTCGCTCCCCATCATACTTATATTCACAGGTAAAAGCTGCCTCCTCAAAACGCTTTAATACCTCTCCAATTCCTTTGGTTGGGTGAGCCAGCATGGGCTTCAGGGGGATTCCTGTGGGAGAAAATATGCAAGATTGAGACTTGCAGGAACAGTTGAACTCTGTGTCACAGAAAGATAAAAAGACAAGAGCTCTCAATGGGGGTAAATGAAGGATTATTTATGATTGTGGTGAGGAAGAAATGTGCAAGAAAAACACAACGTTTTCTTAACACATATATACATTTTCTTATTTCAGCAAAGACCTTTTGAGTTCTCTTATTGCAAAATGTGCATTTATAGACACACAGACACGTTTATGCGTATGTACAGTCAGCCCTCCATATTTGTAGATTCTGTATCCACGGATTCAACCAATCATGGATTGAAAACATCACCCCCATGCAAAAAAATATTCCAAAAAGCAAACTTTGTTTTTGCCATTTTATATAAAGGACATCATTTCACAATACCATTGTACGTAATGTGATTTGAGCATACACAAATTTTGGTATCCATGGGAGGTCCTGAAACCAAATCCTAGCAGATACTGACGGCGCACTGTATTTGATAATGTACAGTATCATTATGCACCAATATGTTATATGTACATGCTTTGTACCAAAGACAGTATCTGCATGTTTGCGCAAATCTGAAATCATTTGTAAAAAATATCGTAAAGCAAGGAGAGAATAGCTAAGGAAAGGTAGTCACATAGTCATCCATGGGAAAGAAAATTTGGGTCTTATTGGAACTTCTTATACCACATGTCTGTTTTAATATACACAACTATAAACAAAGACAAACAGAAAACGGCTTGCTTTTTAAAAAAATTATGACTCATATTGCATTTACAGAACTGCACAAGATAGCCACTTCTAGGAGGCAGGCGTTAGCACTGCATAAGCAAGATATTCCTGCTGTATCAAACACTCTTCATTCCAAGAAATATGATAGATACCTGGTGTGATTTTGCAGTGCTGAGGCAGACTCTCCACACCATGCTGTAGGAGGACAGGCACAATGGTGTCATAATTTGGCAGCTCACTGAAAACAAAAGCAAGCAAGAATGAAGAAGAACATCTGATCTGGTCCTTCTAAGCCAGAGGTGGGCAAAGTGTGGCCTATGGGTTAAATTTGTCCCCAGGGTAATTTTGGTGATTTCCAGAGGTCAAAGAAATTGCATCCCTCTAGGGGATGTGGAGGTCTTTTTGCCCACCTGGATCATTTTAGGTTCAGGAAAGATCTTTTTCTAAAACAGGAAGGTCCTTTAAAAAGGCATTCCCTGAGTCTAAAATGGGAATAAAGGGGGTTTGGAGACATTTGGGGGCAAAAAAATTGTTTTGTGGGGGAGGTGGCTGTCCAAGGTCTCTGGCGGAGGGCTAACATGGCCCTCTAGCTTCACAGTTACCTATACCTGTTCTAATTCTAAGGTCTCCCTGGACTGTGGTTGCCTAGAAGGTATCTTGCAAACGTCTGCTACTGCTCTCACACCTAGAGCTGCTCTAACACTTTAAGGCTGCCTGTGTGGGCACTTCTTGTCATTGCAGGATCCAGGTTATGGGAGGGCAAGACTAATGCAGGGAAAAACACAAACAGCACTTGAGCCTGCTTACCATAAGGACATGAAAGGGAGGATATTAAAACATTAAATAGCATGGGTGGACTCTGACAGATAACAGTCTATAGGTGGTGAGCACCACTGTTTAAGCTTCCCATCCTACTACCCACTGCAAGTTTGATTTATCTGAAAAGACTCCCATCAGCATGGCTGAAGACAAGAAGATCAGATACTCTCACACACACCAGTTCTCTTCCTGGGCTTAAGCTACTGCAGCCTGTGAAGACAGATTGCTGGTCACAAATAGACAAAAGTTTATCTCAGTTCGTTCAGTAGGAAGTTACTCACCAGAAAGCTTGCTTAACGATCAGGGCTCTCTCATCTAGCCAGGCTTTGCGAGCTTCTGCAGACTTGCCCTTTGCAGCATCCAGAACTTCTGGGGGGAATTCTATAGAAGGGGAAAATACAGGCCTAGCAGGTTGCTTATATATAAATTGTTAGGGTCTCCGGGTGGCTTGGATGTACCTATTTTGTACATTCAAACTTTCACCTTAACAATACACAATATTGTGCTCAAGTTTACTAAATACTAAGGAAGCTAGGAAATACAGACTAATTAGAGAACCGGCATGGTGTAGTGGGTTGAGCATTCAGCTACCACTCTAAAGAAAAGGGTTCAAATCCCCACTTAGCCATGGAAACTCACTGGGTGATCTTGGGCAAATCATTATCATCCTCAGAGGAAGGTGAAGGCAAGGCCACTCTGAATAAACTTTGTCAAAAAAACGCCTTATGGCCTTAGGGTTGCCATTAAGTTGGAAAGGATTCGAAGGCACACAACAATAACAGAGCTTGACTGCATTTTACAGCTTTATATTTCTGTTTCATAGCAACTGTGGTGTGTCTTTCAGTCTTTCACAGCAACTATGGTATCTTTCAGTAGATTGGCTAGCAAAGTTTCATTTCCTTATCCTTCTTCTATCCTGTGTTCTCTTAGCTATTCAAATTCCACATTCTTCAGGAGACTTAGATTTGAAAATAGGATTATGTATCTTTATCCAGTTGTGACTAACTGCAGAATATACAATACCGTGTCTTGTAGAAGACATCAAGTGCCATCCCACCACACATAACCAAACCCATTGCACTAGATTGTCAGCACTGCACAATTAATCCCCTACGCATCTTTAAAATGTCATCATGAACACACTTTGCCCTGGAGGAGTGAGTGATGCTGCCTGGGCCAGAGCTGACAGGACAGACTGTTCTGCTAGCCCAATCCGCAGCTTCCCTTCCAGTGATCTGAAATACAAAACAAAACAAATCCCCACTGTAGCATAGTAAGGCTGGGAGAACTTTGTGATAGAGTCATAGAGCTGGAAGAGGCCTCATGGGCCGTCAAATCTAACCCATTGCTAAGTGCAGGATCTCCACCTAAAGTGTCCCCAACAGGTAGCTGTACAGTCTCATTTTGAAGATGTTCAGAAAAGAAGACCCTACCACCTCTTTAGGCAACTGTTTCATTGCCAAACCACTCTTATGGTCAAGAAGCTCCTTCTAATGTTCAATCGAAATCTACTCTCCCGTAACTTCAAACACTTAGACCTGGTCCTACCCCGAGGCAGCAGAGAACAGGCCTGCCCACTCTTCTTTTATGTAAAGAGTGCAATCATGTCATTCCTCAGTCCTCTTCACCAAGCTGAAGATGCCCAGCTCCTTCAGTCTTTCCTAATATGTTTTGTTCTCCATACCTCTTCTAATCTTTGTTGCCCTTCTCGGAACTTGCTCCAACTTGTCTACTTCTTTCTTAAAATGAGGTGCCCAGAACTGAACATGGTACTCCAAATGAAGCCTGATCAGCACAGAATATATTGGGACTATTCATTCCCTTGACTAGAAAACTATGCTTGTATTAATGCAGACTAAAATAGCATTTGCCTTTTTTGCTGCAGCAGCTAACTAATGGACAAGTAAGGATTAGAAGTAGTAACTATACCAATATAGTTTTAAGAAGTCTGTGGAGATGGGCAAGATAAGAATCTAAATGGGCTGATATATGAACACAGTGTGGAGCTGGTGAGGAACAGATGAAACACAGAAACAGTTAAGAAAGACATGGCTACACTCACCGAGCAATGTAGCGAGCCTCTGAATGGCGACAAGCGACAAACAAGGACTTGATAATGTCAATTTTCTTGTTCATGGACTAAAAGGGAAAGAAATGGGAGTGGTCAGCTATATTTTCAGGGGCTAGGGAGAGGGAAGAGTAGTCTAGTGTGTGCTTTTTCTAGTGCTAGATAATGACAGCAAGAACCCTCACAACAAAGGCTCTTCCTACAGATATATGGCATTCTCAGGGGGCTCAAGAAAACATTTGTACAACTCTGTCTAGATATTGCCATTTCCTCAATTGCTTTAATTCTAGTTGATATGAGAATCTTTGTACTAATAATCTCCCAACCCAGTGTTGAGTAAGATTAAACTATCTTGAAAAGATCACGTCATGCATGTTGTATCAAGAAGAGGACAGGGTTAACACTGTCACAACCCAAAGAGAAACCCATGATTCTTACCTGGCCCTAGTTTTGCCCTATTCCCTGACAACCCAATGGCACTCTCTTGACTCTGCTCTCTGACCTTCAATGCCCACTCACCCAGTACTTACAGAACTTCCCATCATGCGCCCAATTGCCTGCAGTTTGCCAAAGACTGCAGCAGCACCAAGCTTGGGTGGAGCAAACATGGTGCCTTGTGTGGTGCGGCTGTTTTCAGCAACTAACCCCAGATCTCCCTTCTCAGCTGCCTCTGCTTTGATCTGACCCAGCTGTCGACCTGAAGAAAGATCAAATGGTTACTAATAAAAAATTCAAAGCTTTTCCTGATTTCTTATGAATTTCTAACATTCTCATCTTTGTAATACAGACTGAAGCACCCATTTTTAAAATATGTGTGTATTTTCTCAGCTGTCTTATCGGTTGCAGCTGTCCAGCTGCATCCTAGTAGCAACTGCAATTAGGCAAACTAACCTGTGGCTTGAGCCAAAGCCTTCATGAGGATTGTTTTGCCAATGCCCAGTTCTAGCCCCTCGTATGCTGGACCTAGCCGATTTAGACAAAGGTAGACACAGGGCAACAGGTCTTCTGGAGATAAGGCAATCACAGAGCGAAACAGATTGCTCAGGGTCTCTATAATTTTCAACCTGGAAACACAGAGTAGTAGTGTATTGGATGGGGCTAAGGTATCATGCTACTGCTTTCCCAGTCTATTTCCCATTCTATTGATTCTTTTAAGTCACCTTACCGGGCAGACTCCTGTTCAATCCACTCAAAGGTACGAGCTACAGCCAAGTACGGTACTCTGTCAGGAAGAGAGAATGATTCAGAAGCATGAAGCCAAACCACATAGACCAGCAGATGTAAAACAGAGTCCCATGTCACCTCCTCATACTTATGTTGCCTTGCTCTTAGAGGAGTGGATTGGAAAGTTTTCAGAAAGCCAATCTGATGTTCAAAAGTCAGGAAAACATCCACTCATCCTCTATCTGATCAGTTTAAATAACTTGAGAGAGCAGAATGGCACAAGCAGAGATTAAAACAGTGAGCCAAGAAGAACTGTAAGAGAAAGTCATTTTTGACCAACAAAAGTAACGTTTCTCCACACGCCCATGAGTCACCAACAAGTAATACCAAGTAAAACAGCAAGTGCTAGAAATGCCTAAGACAGAAAATTCTAAACAAGATGCGTGGGACAGCAACTGGATAGGCAGAAAAGATGAGCTGTCCACTTGCTAGAAACAGCACAGACTTGAAATGCAGACTCTTCCCTAATGACATTGAATTAATGATCAGTCTCAGTGCTGTGACAATAGGGTGAGGCTGATTTGAAAACAGGTAAGGCAATACACCTATGTCCTCTTGTCTTTGGATGATAAGACAGATATAACAATAAAGGTAGTACGGAAGCAAGGGTTGAACATGACAACTTTCTTCAACACAAAATTCTCCCTCAGTAGCACTCACCTCTGACCAGGACCCCAACAAGCATCATGGATAGGATGATAGTTGCTCTTTGCTGGGTTGTACTCTGAAGGCTCAAGTGTGTGAGAGGGCATTGGAGAACTGTAAAAGCAGGAAAGATGTATGTAGTTAGTTTGAGAATACCCACCGTGTATGTTTTCTGGTAGCCTCACAAGTAAATGTGTAAAAGTTACTATTCCACATGTTTTCTTTCAAAGAATCTGCCACTTGCTGCTTATACCACTGTAAATCATTTGTAGCACATCAGTCCTAGTACAGCGGTGGTGAAGGAAAGAATCTATGCATAGCTTGTTTACTATAACTTCTTTATCTTATCATCAAAAGCTAATTTTTGCTCACCACATGCAAATGGCTACTTACAAGCCTTTCCATGGAACTGATAAGGCCCCAAATGATTTAAAGATTATAACTTTTGTTTCAAGTGGAGATGGCTGAAGTGCAGCCCATTGTGCTGCACCTCCCATGATCCCTCAGCATTGGCTGTGCTAACTACGACTCAAGGGAGCTGCAGATCAGTAACATCTGAATGTTTGAACTTTGCCTGCTTCAATTTGGACTACCCACCATTGGCAACAATAGCATGCCTTCAAGCCACTTTCAACTTATGATCAACCCTAAGGCAAACCTATCACTGAGTTTTCTGGGGGATGAGAGTGTGTGATGTGCCCAAGGTCACTCTGCTGAGCAGAGAATTGAACCCTGGTCTCCAGGGTCTTAGTCCAATATTCAAGCCTTAATGAATACAAATTAATCATATAAAAGATTATAACTATAACCATTATGCATCTCATTTGTGGCTGGAGACTGAGGGGTCAGAGTCCAATAGAGTTCTAAGTAATCCTGGGGATACAAAGCGCCTCAATAAAGTCTCACAAGTGTATGATGGGATATGATATGATACAATGGGATATGATACTCTGCCTAGCCTGGATTTGGAACTACTACCTTTTTAAAAATAAACCAGACAATAGTAAACTAGTAAGAGCTCTAGGGTGAGGATCACCCCTTATAGTTATGAGAAGGCAAAAATGTGGTATCTAAGTCTGATTAACTCACTGAATGAAAGGACCAAGCATTGCCAAAACTAGTGATTCAGCAGTATCATTGGGCAAAGGAATTATTGACGTAGGTCAACTGCCTGTGGAAACACGGACAGTGAAAGAGAGTCCATTGATTACAAAACCACTGTCTAGCAACTCTGAAGCCTGAACGCAATGCACACAACATGTGATTGTGGGACTCCTAGGAGGCTGAAAGTAGCAATATCTTAGTTAACATCTTTAGTATTCTTTTAAGGGTTGGTCTCCGTCAACTGTGTCTCAGCTCTCACTTTAGTTTTTCTTTGAAAAAAAATTGCTAAATCGTTTATATACAAATAGACTAATTCTTGTATGGATTTCCTACATCAGAGGTGGGCAACTGCAGTGAATCTGAGTCTTTTTTCCTGCCCCAGAAGCCTCCAAATGCTGCATGGACTGCCAAAAGTGTGCGTGAGGGGAGGGTGAGGGTGGAATTGGCTTTGGGTTTTTAAAAAGGATATTTTAATGTTATACAGTGCAGAAGACTCTGAAAGCTATTTAAAAGCTGAACTGCCACTCCTAAAGGATTCCAGGAGAGGCAATTTACCCCTTTTTGCTGGAATAAGAGACGTGTAGGGAGACTGCAAGGGCCAGGATCTCAAAGAAACCTTTAGGATCACATGAAGCCCAAGGCTCCATTTTGCCTCTCCCAACATACTATTATTTTCAAGACCTGGTGGCATAAAAAGCTAATATGAGACAAGTTGCCTCTCATTCCACCCTCCAAATAATACTAAACACTTACTGTCCAGCTATACCATTCAACTCATGTTTATTGACTTCATTATGGCTCTTTGCTGGAGGCACATTTTCTTCCAACACAGGTGCCTGTTTTTTGTCTGTTTTTACAGAGGGTTTTCTGGGGGCTGTAAAGAAGAAAAAAGACAAATGTGACACTACTCCTATATGGGCTGAATTATAATCATTTTGGATTCATGATTAATATATGGGAGTTATTTCAAAGTCAGAGGCATTCAAAGTCTAATTTTGGGAAAAAAATGCTGTACCCAGAACTTTAAACCTCACTTAAGGTATTAAAGTAGAGACTGAAGATCATCTCTTGGCCCTACCAGGCCTACATAACATACTCATGCCCCAGCATCTGTTCTCTTTATGATATAGGAAATTGGAACAGAAGGTATCCCTTCATCCACACAGCAAAACCTTCCACAATTCTAGAAACATTTTCAGATTTCCTTTCACAAATTATACTAACAAATGATATTTTTAAAGTGTGTGTGTGTGTGTGTGCGTGCACACGTGTGTGTGTGCATATGTGTATGCTTTCATGTCAACTTATGGCACATTTCTATATTTTCAAAAATATGAAGCTCAAATCCAACATGTATAACTGTGGCCACTTTCCTACACAACATCCTCAGTGTGTTCTCCTACATGCACACATTCCCACAGAAATGGTCTCCCATGTGCTCACCGAAAAAGCTAGAGATGGACTTGTTGGATGGCTTAGGGGATGTAAGCATCTTCTCTTCCTCTGCTTCTGTCTCTGCTTCATACTCTACCAATTTTGAATCTTCTTCTTTCTTGACTTTCTCTTCTTCCACTTCCATCGGTCTCTCATCTGGCTCTCTATGTGAAACTATAAAAGATGCAGAAGCCATGTGTCCAACAGAATTTGAACAAGATTCAACCTGGACCTCTTTAAAACAAAAGAGGTTTTGTTTTGCCCAACTCAAGCTTATAGAATCACAGAAGGGTTACTTCTGACATCTCCAGGCACAGCCTAAATGTGTCCTGCAATGAAGCAAGAGTTCTGGGAACATGTTTTGGAGCTGTCCCATGGTAGCTACATTTTGGGAGGAAATAATCTTACGAGTAAATTTTGTTTTGTCAAAGTTCCTTGATACTGATATGTATGTTGTTTTGAATTATATAATTCTTGGAAAATAACAATCAGCCAACAGAAGTGGGGATTTTTTGCACCCTTTAGATTGTTAAAAAAAATGATACTTCATTACTGGAAAGGTAATTTTTCTCCACCGGTTGATCCAATGGATAGAAGATGTAATAGCACTTGCAACATTTGAAATAATGATGTACAGATAAAATTAACAAATGGGTTTATATTTGGACATCTGGTCAGCGTTTATAGAAACTTCTGATTACTATAGACTATTTTTTCGTCCTTTTGTGTTTTTATTTTCCTGCTTTTCTTAAACTGGAACACCACTGAGATCCCTTTTGAATGAAAACACCTTTTTAAAAAAAAAAAAATAATGTGCCTAGAACTGTCTAGGCACATCTCATCCTGGTTCCTGTGGCTGGATAGGCGCCACACTTTCACTCAAGAAAGGGCGGCATTCCCACATCCATTCTGACTGTCCAGTTCTGTTTATTTCTAGGTCATTGCTTCTTCACCACCTGCTTGGCTTTCTGCAGACCACAATAAAGCATATGAAAACACTTACCATCTCCATCATCTCCTTTCTGCCTTTTGGCACCAAGAGCTTCCTGAGAGTTATTCTGGCTGTCGACTTCTTCCTCTGCTTTACGTTTAGGGACCTGCTTGCGGGCTGAAAAGAAGATACAAGATCATATCACTCCCATTTAAATAATAATTTCAAAGCCAAAACAATTTAAAATGCTCAGTATCAGAGGTGTCAGAGTCATAAGGCAACAACTATGCCAATAGGAACAGAGGTGGGCAACTGTGAGAGTACTGTGGGCCAATTTTGGCCCTTTAACACCCCCCTCCCCAATGGACTGTAGTGGTTTTGGTTTAGTTTTATTTTTGTCGCGTCTAGTTTTAATTTAGCTTTAGTTTTGGCTGATTTTTTGGCACCTCTCTAGCTCGTTTGGTTGGGGGGGCTGTGGCAGGCAAATAAAGACAAACCACCATATAATAGTGCATTTTTTCAGTGGATTGGGCACTTTTAAGACATTTTTGCCCTCATTTTAAAAAGTGGAGATAGGAGTTTCAAACATTTCAGGGTGAGCTAGGAGGCAGAAAAAGGAGGTGGCAGCTATATGGAGACTGCAGGCTACATTTTGCCCACTGCTATACCACAAGCTCCAGTGAAAGAAGAAACACAAGACTAAACATTTCTGGGTATCCTCAATGACCAAAAGAATGAATACTTACCAGTTTTGCGTCGTGGGATGCTAGAAGGTGAGGGTGAATTAGAAGCAGTTGGGCTGGCACTTGATGGGGTGCTCTCTGTGTGGTTATTTTGCTCGGGACCACAAGCAGACTCCTAGAAAGGTACAGCTACAATGTGAAAAGGTGTAGTAGACAGAAGAAAACCATACCAATTTAAGTGTCACATTTGTGGGGCTGGACAGAGCGAGAAAACTCGGGATTTTCCTCTGCCAGAATCTGCCATGTTTGTAGGCACCTACAAGAAACATGTTACTGCTGTAGCATAAGTTTTATTGGTGGTAAATGATGTATCAGATGATTCAGAACAGAGAAGCATTCCAGCTCTTTTCTTGAAGGGGTCCAGCGTTTCCTCATAGTCAATGGAAGAACTGGTTCCCAAACTCATTCTACCTAGACTGTCCCCAGCTGTCAATCAAAATCAGTCACCATCACTGGCTATATGGACTGGGACACACTCCCACAAGGTGAGGCTAATGGAAGATGGACTCCCAAAGGTTATATAGTGCAGAAGCAAACAAAGTAAAAATGCACAAATGTGACCCATCTCCCTTCCATTAGCAATGAGAACTATGCAAGAGAAGAAAATTCACTCCCCCATCCGTTCCCATACATCCTACCTTTTCCTAGCTTTGGACTGCCAAGTTAAAGCACTAAGGTCACCAATACACACTGACTCTTTGGTGCCACTAGACAGCTGTTAACATTTGGTCATGACTCTAACAAGGACGCCAAAACCCATCTGCCTGCTAGCAGAGCAAAAAAAACTATAAAGACACTTGATGTAGCCATGGTAAAAAGGGAACAAAACAATTCTTAACTCTTTTATCCATAATCCTGAAGCAGGGCATCCTGAACAGACGAAGTTGCTGGGCACTAGAATTGCCCAACAAGGTCATCCATTTAGAATTCCAGAAAGGATCAGAGATGAAGAAAATCTGCATTACACGATTGAAGGACAAGATGGATGTCAGTACAGTTGTTAAACAAAGATCAGGATATGGCAGAAATAAGCCTACCTGTTTGCTCACATCAGCCTTTGTATCCTTTTCTTTTGATTTCCCAGAATTTTCTTCACCTTTATAATTTTTGGCTTCTGGATTCCCTGGGAAATCTGCACAGAGCTCTGTACCATTTACTGGCTCTTCAGAATCTACTGGTTTCCTAAAAAGAGGGAGAGCACTTAGGAACAGAGCTGTTGGACCTTAGTCCAAACACCTCAATGCAGAGAATATGGCTCTCCCCGCAGACAATGTATTTTTACTACCACCCTGTAAGTTAGGTTAGGCTGACAGATAATGATGGCCCAAATGCCTACTATGAGCTCTGTAAGTGACTGAAGGCTTGAACCTGACTCTCTCCAATGTTTGCACACTGCAGTACTCTAATTACTACAACATACTGGCTTTCTTGTGTATGTATACACAAGCCAAATATAGTTTCTTTGCACAAGAATGAATCTGAGGTCTATTTTAGTCTCCATGTACCATCAACCGAGTACAGGACCAAACATGAAAATCCAGCAGTGTTTTTTAGGTAGCAAATCAGCTCCAGGCAGAATGAAGAGACAGAGTTCTTGCACAAATAAAGAGTAACTAATCAATAAAAATTGGACAGCAAATGTTTTCACAAGAGTACATGGATTTCTTTTATGACAACATGATACTGAGCTGATCTGCAAATCTGTCTGGAAAAAGCAGGGTGGGTGTGGAGAGGAGAGAGAGAAGATTCTGCACCATTTTCCAGTATAGTATTAGATTTTGAGGATGAACCCACAACCTGTCCACTGAGCCTTTCAAAGAGAAAGCTCTCTAGCAAAAGACTACAGCAATCAGTGCTGAATCTCTAATTGTAGCTCTCTGATACTTTTAACCTCAGAACTTACAGCAACTCTGAATACAATAGTTAAGGCTGTATGTACTACATAGACCATATCAGCGAATTTTGTAGTGCATATGGGGAAAGTGTATTCAGTGAATATTTAGCATCCTAAATAACTGTATAGAGCAATGGAGATAACTCACTTTTTAAGGGTGGGTTCTTCTGGGTGATTATTCTCTGCTGTGTCTTTTCCAGGCTTTGTTCGTGCTAGTGGCTGGAAGAATGATCTGTCCACATACAAATAAACATAGTTATACATGTTCTTCTTTACTTAAGGCTGCAAAGTTTCCTGCCATTTTTGCAACAACATGATTGGTGACATCTGAGCTTGTGAGAGCAATCCACTTCGAAAAGCCAATAGTTTTCCTAATACTGCCTCTCCTCCTTCCTGTAAGTTACAACTAATAAAACAGATGTCTTAGGACAGGGGCCCTTAAGCCCTGTATCATGAGTAATCTCTCCCTCCCCTGCAGTCTGATAGGAGAGGAAGGAAGGGGAAAAAGAAAGGGACAAAGGAGAGAGTTCAAGAAATGGTTTCTTTTGTTCATTTCTGGTTCTGGCAATATTAACTGCAGGCTTCAGTCCACCATCATCTACTGGTATGGGACCCATAACAGTATCTGACAGGGAATGTGGCCCTTAATAACAAAAAAAGGTTCCCACAATTGTAGCCTGCTTGCTTCAGAGGGATGAAAACATGCTACAGAAAAAGGAAGCAGTGCTTGGAAGTGTAAAATTATTTTATATTTGTACTTTAAGATTTGCATTTTTGGTATTAAGCATATTGTGCCTTAATTTTCAATGGTTTGAAAAAACAATGGAACTATCTAAAAGCTGTCATTTGAATATTTGTTTTTAAGAATTATTAACACTCTTCAACCTGCAGGGAAAAACCTCACAAGCAAACAGTTTCCCCCAAAGTTGCCGATTCTACATTTGTGCAATGGAAGCAAAAAAATCTTCCACGATTTAGGTTGCTCTCACACACAGTGCCTTCCAAAATTCCAGACTGATGCTTACCTTATTGTGCTCTGCATTGCAAAGGCTTGTATGGATTAGGGTATGTGTTAGATCCTATTTTGTCACAGGGCACATCTGATGGAAAATGCAGAGAGGAAGCAGGTAAGTAACTACAGTTAGGTCATGCAACCATGCACGCTATGTTCCAGGACTGCAATATCTTGTCTGGAGTGATGCAGATATGGGACAATTTCAGTCAATTACAGCATATACTGCTTTGAATTATTCCTTTAAGGGTTGTTTGTTGTATGACTTCAAGTTGTTTCTGACTTATAGTGACCCTAAGGTGAACTGACCATAGGCTTTTCTTTGTAAGATTTGTTCAGAGGGGGGTTGCTGTTGCCATTGCTTTCCTCTGAAGCTGAGGGAACGTGATTTACCCAAGGTCAGCAACTAGGTTTCTATGGCTAAGTATTCAGACTCTCTCTCAGACTCAGTCTAATACTCCATACCACACTGACTATCTTAAGTGTTGTTACTCAACCTAAATACTTAGGATCTGACAGTTAGAAATAACAATTAATAAATAAATAATGAAGGTGTGACATAAATAGCATCTCATAGAGATAGGCAGGTGGAACAGAATGACATCACTGATATCGATAAAACTCACAAATATAGTATTGCATGAGGAAGGAGACAAAAATCTCGAACATTAGGTGCAATGATCTTCTTCACAAGAACAGTCTACCCTCAGACATAAGATATATCTGGACAGCATATCAATACATCAAAATTTGTAAACAAAATAGTACAATTCCCATTTAAAAATGCACCCTTCTCAACATACAAAAGAACTTATAATTGTATGCAGCATTCAGGATTGACTAAAAAAATCAGTGGGCAGAATCCTGCTAGTGACATACTTGGAAATTATACCTACATATATTATGTTGTGGTCACTGTGGAAGGAGGTAGCCAAAACCTCCTTCATATAATATAACTCTGCCTGTGCAGCTTACTGTTCAGTTGCTGTTGCAGCCCTCTCCTGATCATTTAGTGGCTGAGGGAGGGCAAAAGTGTTGGCCAGGTAGTGTTTGGCTGTGTCCCTACAGTTGGATACACACAGGAAATATCATTTTCCCTATAGGTCGTGTGTGGGCAATGCTGATCTGTGATTTCAGACAATGATTTTTATATTTTTAAATTGGATTTTAAAAAATTAAAACAGTTTTCAAAATTTTCTTCGAACTATTAATAAAAACGAACCTACTTCAAAGATATTAGACATTTCCACATTACACTGTTATAGTGCTACTATTCCACTTTGAACATCCTGTGGAATTCTGGGGTTTGTAGTTTACTGAGTCCGAAGAGCTCTCTGGCTGAGAATTCTAAATGCCCCTCCCTAAACTGCAAACCCCACAGGATGTTGAAAGTGGAATAATAGCACTATAACAGTATGGTGTGGAAACGCCCACTGTCATGAATACTAATCATACAACTTCTAATTATATTCTATAACTATATTAACAGCAGTTAATGGAAAAATACATAATCAGTCCAATTGTGTAGATGGTATATATGGAGCCCTTGCTTCTCTCTAAGTGCAAAGACACAGAAGTTCAGTGAACAGAGGATCTGGGAAGATGAATTAGATCTGAACAAGAAGGAATCTGGATACGAATGCAAGGAATTCTATCCTTTGAACTGAAAATTAACCTAAAAACAATTCAAAATAATTGCTTTGTATGTATATATCTTCTAATGAAACAACTGAATATGTATTAATGTTATATTAAACAATAATATATTTCTACTTAAAAAGATAATTAAATGGAATTTCCTCAGTATTGATCCAAACTGTAACTGACATCATATACAATTTGGTTCTTCAAGAAGAAATTTAATCCAGCATTCATCTCAAATGATGATTAGCGCTTGGGACTTTGTACACTGGATTAGGTCTTTTCAGAATATTGTACATAAAGCACCACAACTGCATTTCCCCCATTTTGTGCAATCCTCTTACAGACCCAACTGGACAGAATAAATGAGGGCAGTTGCACCAAAATTTTATGAGTAAAACTTTTTTTAAAAAAAGGTTGTTAAAGTGTTTTTTGGGTAGTGTTAAGTACCCAGCCTTGTGGAAGACTGTTTTGTTCCTTTGCCTTTTAAAGCAAAACGTCTTCATTGCGACAGGGGAAAGTACAGAATGCCACTCCTGTCAAGCAACTAGGTAAGAAGCAACAGCAGCTGAAATTCCCTTTTCTACACAATTGTGAAAGGCACAAGAGCCATCTCCAGTTGTCATTCTGGAAACCCTACATTCAGTGGATGTGTGGAAGAGAGAATTTCAGCAGCTGTTGCTTCTTACCCGGTTGCGTGACAAGCAACACTTTCTGAAATTCCCCAGCTACACAACCACTAAAGGTATCGGAGCCCTCTTCAGTTTTCACTCTGGCAACCATTGCCCCGTAACGTCAAAAAAAAAATTGACGTTACCTGAGGTAACTGGAAGGAAACAGAAACCTGGCATTCCCTCCTCTCAGCCACTTCCAATTTTGCAGAAAGAAGCAACCAAGGTAGTAGCACCAGAAGACCTCTTGGCTGAGAGAAAACAAAGGGCATGTGAGGAGGAGGGGGACCATAAAAAAGCGAGACAAAGGAACAGGTTGCTACCTTCCCGCCATCTGCTCACCACACCCCACCTCCCTCAGGAAGGAAGGAGCTCTTGGGCCCCACGCTTCCCAGCCGAGGGGAGAATTCCCGCCAAAACAGCTGCCCCCCCCCACCACATCGCGAGAATTTTCCTTACAGACCCTACGAGGGAGCGGGGCGCGCGGGAGAAGGGTTACCTGCGCGAGCGTCCACGTCTCTCCTTCCCCTCAGCAACCCCCCCTCTTTTTTTTTTTTCGCGCGAAAATCCTACCGAGCCTCTGACAGACAGGTCGGGCGACGAGCCATTGACGTCACACATTCGACGCTGCGGCATGCTGGGAAAGAGAGTTCTCCTGAAGATCTTAGCCGCCGATAGCTCCTCGCGTGGTTCCCCCAGCCCGTTGGCTCATGGGGAAAGCGGGAAATGTAGTCGTGCACATATATATGCGTGGGCATGTGTAGTATGTGTGTGTATATACATGTGTGTGCGCGTTTGTACATATATATATGTATATATATGCATATATATGCGCATATATATGTGTACAACTATATATATGTCATGCACACACACACACACACACACACACATATGCATGCAGCAGCACGCTATATATATGTGTATATATGTGTGTGTGCATCTATGTGCGTGTATATATATACACGCATATTGTGTGTATACGCACATATATATGTGCACGACTATATATATATGTATGTGTATGTATATATACGTATCTGTGTGCAAACATGTGAATGTGTGTGTATACACACACACACATATGCACATATACATGTGCACAACTATATAGATGTGCACATATGTATGTGTACACACACTATGTGTGTGTATATATACATGCAGTGTGTGTATATATATATTTGCATATATATACATATATATATATATGCATGTATATATATGTGTGTGTGTGTGCAAGACTATATATGTCATGCACACACACACACACACATATATATGTGTGCACACACATGCATGCTATATATATGTGTGTATACACACATACACACATATGCATGCACACATATATTTGCATGACTATGATCATTTCTGCACTAGACTGTTATAGCACTGTTATTCCACTTTCAGCATCCTATGGAATCCTGGGGTTCGCAGTTTAGGGAGGGGCCAGCCAGCCCCTCCCTAAACTGCAAACCCCAGGATTCCATAGGATGCTGAAAGTGGAATCATAGCACTATAACAGTCATGTGTGGAAATGGCCTATGTCATGCACATACCCACACGTGTGCATGTGTGCCATCAAGTCACCTGATGATTTATGGCAACCCCTTGAGTTATAGAAAAACCTAAACCTGTGGTCAGGCAATGCCTTTATTGAAAGGATGTAAGAGTGTGCAAGCTTCATCAGTTGGTACAAAAACTGAGGAGGAAAGAGAAATCCAAATATCTGGATTCCACCTGTATTTCTCCAGGATCTGCATCACCTAGCACTTAATTATTTTGTTATATCGGAGTTGATCCTAATAGACTATATAGTATTGCCTGACAGTGGATTTTGCTGTTTCTCAAGGACCAATGTGACTATCCTTGTTTTGGCAGTGTGGTAGAGCTAACCATTTTGTACTCATTGAAGCCCACTGAGAAATACCTAGGGCTGAAATATTTATTTTAACAAGCACATCCAGTGGTTTGGTATCATGGGAGTTTAGCCCTAAACAGCTGACAGGCTAAAAGCTCCCTGCCAGATCTGGGATGGAAAGGATTCTGAAAGAAAAGGACTTGGCAGAACAAGTGGATTCCGAAATGACAACTGGGGAAGACAGAATTGCCTGTGGGTACACCTGTATGTTATTGTGAACATGGGAGATCTTTATTTGTAAGAGTGCAGATTTGCTTAGGTGGAAAGCAATGCAGACCAATGGAATTTTATCAAAGACCTGATTCTTTTCATGTCAACAGATGTTTCAGTAGTGTTCCACTACTGTAATTTTCTTTTGCAAACAGTTCAATTGCTCCTCACTCATGTCACCTTCTTTCTGAAACTTGTGGTCACCCAGTGACTCTGAATTGCAGGTGAGGAAAGTTTTAAAATGTACTCATATTTGTATTCCCATTCCCAATGCCAAACAGAAGGGAAGTGGGATGGGGGAAGCCTCAAGCAAGGCTTCCTTCCCCCCTCCACAGCTCCCTCTTCCTGTTCCCATGCAAAATGGAAGGGAATGTCCATGCAAGTTCTCTGCACTGGGCCAAAATGCATAGGAATTGGAGGGGGAGGTCCTGAGAGGGAAAGGAAGGCTTACGCAAAGCTTTCCTCATTCCCTTCCGTTTTGCCTCAGCACAAGTTCTCTGTGCAGCAGCAAAATACATGTGAATGGGAGGAGGAGAATGGAAGAAGAACACATGCACCTCATGAATAATCAAATTTGTGACCTGTGAATGTGGAGAGAGGACGGTATATCAGAATATGAGATGGTATGTAGTATCACATTGCATGC
Organism: Cyclura pinguis; assembly: GCA_030412105.1. NCBI lineage: Eukaryota > Metazoa > Chordata > Lepidosauria > Squamata > Iguanidae > Cyclura > Cyclura pinguis. The sequence goes on from CM059604.1 coordinate 21,038,597, forward strand.
ATCCCTATCACTAACAAGAATACAAAATAACCAAATGTGTCAATAAGCTGCAATTCTATGAAGTATGTTATGTGTGTACATAAGCAGCAATTCTTGAAAATTATGGGTGGGGTGATGGGTCCAGGCTATGTATGATGCACTAGGTGGCGTTCAGCTTAGTGCAGGTGTTAATTTCTTTTGCGGTCCACTTTTTAAAAGAAACATAACTATGGATGCTGCTTTTCCTAGACTGTAGGATACAGAGGAAGAAGACCACTATTTACGGTTGTTGTTGTTAACTGTATTCAAGTTCAACTTACTTCAACTTAGATGACCCTATGAATGAAAGAACTCCAGTCACTCTCTCATCAACAGTCCTGCTCACGTCTTGCAGACTCAGGGCCATGGCTTCCTTGATTGAGTCTATTCATCTGTAATGCGGTCTTCCTTTTTTCCTACTGCCTTATACCTTACCAAGAATTATTGTCTTATCTCATATGTCCAAAGTATGACAATCTTAGTTTAGTAATCTTGGCTACTAGGGAGAGTTCAGGCTTGATTTGCTCTACAATCCATTTATTTGTCCTAACAGTCCGTGGTATCTGTAGAACTGTCCTCCAGCACTAGATTTCAAATGAATTTTCTATCAGCTTTGATTCACAACCATACATGTTAATTGGAAATACAATGGCATGGGTCACCCTAACATTAGTATTTAAATGATACATCTTTATACTTCAGAATCTCATCTAGTTCCTTCTTACTTGCCCTTCCAAGCCTTCTGATTTTTTGACGGCAGCCTCCATTCTAATTAATGACTGAACAAAGGTATGGCAGATCTTGAACTATTTTAATGTCTTCATCATCCACTTTAAAGATATAACCAAGTATACATAAGATGATGTACATATTAACATAAAATAACACTACACAGAAAGTAAACAAAATCCACAGTTCCTGTGCTTTTAAAGATGGGAAGCTTTAACGAGACGTTCCAATCCTGGTCTTTAATCTTAATGTATTTCTATTCAGTTCTTCATACTATTTAGTGCACTTTCGGCATTTGAAATTAGAAACACAAATGGTTCAAATCGTATACTAGCTACAGGTGATATGTGAAAACTCCTGCCTTGCAGCATTCTGCTGTATTAGATAGCTGGGTTGCAATCCTAAACTCACTTGGGAGTAAAACCTACTGAACTTAGTAGCCATGCACAGGATTTCACTGTACCTTACTTCCAAACTCTGTTTTGTTTTTTCAAATCTGACACCAATATGCCCAGCTGCAGACGATAATCTGTCTTGATCTTGTTCCTAGGCTGCTCTTAAACATTTTTACAAACCTTAGAGAGAAGCTGTTTGAGAAATTGTTTTGTCCACATTGCGGTTATCTACTCATAGTACACACAAGTCATCCTTAACCTAAGCACTTTTGCTCTGTTTAGCCTTGTGTCCCCAAATTATGCTCACCTACACATCTGAATGAAGCACTGATCAAAAACTTGCTTTTACAATCAATTAATTCCAGCGTTCTGTTTAAGCATTCTGTTTTAGACTCTAAACACAGGGAAGGTGACCACACTCATTCCAAACACACCTTTTTGTTATTCACCATGTTTTAAGGGCAAATGTCTGCAATTAAGCCACTCCATGGACACAAATGGCTCCTTGCTACAGGTGTTACCCCTCAGGATGTGAACACCAGAGGACAGAGTCCATGTGTTCGTCTTTGCTCTTCTCTTGTGTGTATTCATTAAAACTTCACTTAGTATGCCTGAACAGGCCCAAAATCAATGGATTACAAAAACCAACTGCAAAGTCCAGTATTTGTATGTTCTAATGCTCTGCATGTCTCTAAGGCTGTGTATACTTAAAAACAACCAAAACTGGTATGAGATGCAGAATCCAGAAAGTGTGGGCATTTCTGGGCAGATAATTCAGAAGCTGAGGAGGGAGGGCAAAGCTGAGCAGAATTCCCAGCCATCACAGGATGGCTCTATATAGCTTTTGAACCCTTTGCATAATTAACCAACGTGGAACATGTAATGCAGAGCTAGCAAATATGTTTAACTGCCTGATTCTATGCAGAGTTACTCATATATAAGCCCAATAATTCAGACTCCTTGGGTTTAACTAAGTCCACATAGGCTGCACATTAGATAATATGTACAATATCTAGCTTTCTTCATAGAATTTCAACCACCATGGAACATTTTTTTTAAAAGAAGCTTAGCTCACTCTGATGACCAAAAACAGCATCTGGCTTTCACAGTTGCAGAATGTTGTGCTTTGATTTGTAGAACAAACTAGTGTTCACGTCTAAAAATCCACAGCAACTGTCTACATACTCCAAGACATGGGAATTTGGCCAAAAAAATACTCCTTTAAACCAGTGCTACTCAAAGTGGTGGTCTGTGGAGCAGTGCTGGTCCCCAAGCCATTGGCCTTTGGTCACTGGCAGGTTTTCAGGAAGGGGAGAAAAAACTGTAGCCAATGGAAACAAATATAGCACTGGTCACTGGCACACTGGGGGAAAACAGCTGCCAATCTTCCACATCAGACAGCTTGAGATGCACTGCTTTAAAGTGCCCCTGCTTCTGTTCCCTTTTCTCTGGAATAGCTGTGGAAGCTCACTGTGTCTCAGTACCTGATTATGGTGGCTTGCATATGATATTTCTGGGCACATTAGCAATTTGGGGTCACATGGATGGGTACTGTCAATTTGTCCCTGATTACTGGCCTGCAGTCACTCTACTTTCCCAGATGAGACTGCTTCTACTCAAAGGTTCATGACAGTACAACGACACAACATTTTCTTCACACCTGAGAGTAGCAATGATTGTGGTGTTCACTAGGCTTCTGCTCAGCCATACACTACATATGATCAGAACCTGGAAATGTTACTTGTTCGAACTACAAGTCCTAGAATCCCCCAGCCAGCACAACAGGTAGGGGATTCTTAAACTTGTACCCCAAAATTTAACTTTTTCAAACTCTGCCTCTGACAGCTACCATTCCTCCTGGCCTACGGTGTCTTGAAGTTTGTCTGGTGACTGGGCAGCAGACTGGGGTCAAAGAGAGGCTCTCCAACCCAAAGGCGTACTGCAAAGATGTGTCGGCAGGGCAGATGGTGAGCCACATAAATGGAGCAGCTGCAAGTGGCCAGGTCATGGCTTACCAGAAAAGAGCAGGTGTGCCCTTTCAAAAGGTACCCCTCAGGTGTCTCTTTCAGCTCATAGTGTGCATGGACAACCAGATCCAGCTCCTCAGCAACCAGGCTGGTGCTGTCAGAGATGCAGGTAGCATGGTATAGCTCAATCACAGGTGCCACGTTGAGTGTTGACGTCTCCACTTGTAGGGACTGGAGATCCAGCAGGCCTCGGAGGCAGGCAGCCAGTGCCATAGGGGGACTGAGCACTGTCAGAAGCCTATGGCGATGGGCGCTAAGGTGGTCCAGGAAGTGGCATTCTTTGTTCTTCTCAAAGGCCCAACACTCTACCCAGGTGCCTTTGTGGGGGTGCCAGCACTCCAGGAAGTACTGCAGAAAGGGGAGTGGAGCCACATCTTCCAAGTCACTCAGGTACTGGCTGTACACACGGGGTGAGTCTGCGTTTGCCAGGTTGAGCAGCAGGTTGCGGATCTGGTCCTCCTTTGGCACAGCCAGTTCAGAGGCCTTGCAGTAGAGAGCCTCCAAGACCTGCAGGCGGCAGATCTGCACCCGGGCACACGGCAACACCTCCTCTACTGCGTCCAGCCCAGTCATACCAGCCCCAACTGTGAGCACCTTCACGCGCAATTTAATGTCTGGGACACTCTGCACCAAGGAAGCCACCATAAATATAAGGAGGTCAGGCAGCCCCTGACGTGCCAGGCAATAAGCCACCTCACGACCACGTCCGTTGGCATCTTGGCACAGTACTGTATAAAGCTCAAAGTCTGCATTGAGACAGGCAGCCCGTTCCAGAAAGAGACGAGCCGGGAAGCACCGCACCAGTTTCTGCATGTGTGAAGTGGTCAGGAAAATGCTATTGAGGACAGCCACATCCTCCTGGAACACCATTTTGACCTTGGCACCCACATCGGCCTTGAAGAGCCCATCCAGAACCGCCAGGAGTTCACACATGCCCTTGTCTTTGGCTTTGCTATAGTCCTCCAGGTTCCAGATGAGGTCAGGTGCCAGGAAACGCTTTGATATGCTGTTGGTAATGCGGATCGGCAGGCCCAGGCTGGCCCTCAGCTGGTGTCGCTTGAAATGTTGGGAGAACTCCAGCTCAGACAAGCGGTGGTTGTGCTCTAAGTTGGCTTCAATCACCACCAGGCGGTCCTTTTTGGGGCCTAAGCGTAGTGTGATGGAAGCCGGGCAGTCAATCTTCTCACTGCTGCAAGAGGAGAAATGATCAAATGGATGAGTTTCTCAGGTAACACGTAACCACTGTTCATCCATTCATCCAAACACAAATAAGGCTAAAACTGAGGACAGGGATGTGGATGGCAGGTAAGTTCTATCCCACAACATCCCTGAGTACACCTGGCTGTAAGTTAGACCGCCACATGTGGAGCTCAAAGGTCTGAAAGGGGTTCTGTAAGGAGGAGCCCTGGTGGCTCAGTGGTTAAATGCTGGTAACGCAGCCACAAGGTTGTTAGTTTGATCTTGCAGGGCTCCAGGTTGACTCAGCCTTCCATTCTTCCACAGATCAGTAAAATGAGTAACCAGCTTGTTGGGGGTAATTAGCTAACACATTGTAAACCGCTTAGAGAACACTTAGCTGATAAGCGGTATAGAAATACACATGCTATTGCTATTCTGTAACCGCATTCAGCTGAACATGGTTATAAAGCTCCCATAAGTAGAAACCAAACCTTTATCAGGACTCCTGCTCACAGTTTTGTAACTATGTTCAGCTGAAACTGGCCGCTCTTTAAACCTCTGCATTCAATGCACATAGGTCTAATCTACTTTGGATGCTCAGGAATTTTGTACAGAGGGGCTTATGAGATTTAGCTCATGTCCCTCGACTATTTTAGTCCTTTACATGTTCAGATGAATACCTGAATAGGGCCAGTGTCTTCTTGGGAATCTTCCCAAACCTTAGCACAAATCCTTTTAATTGAACATGCTGGGACACAGCTTGAAAAAGTTAATTTTTGACTATAAGTCCCAGAATCCCCCAGCCAGCACGGCTGAGATTCTTGAAGTCCTAACCCTCCAAAACCTTTTCTCCTTCCACATACACAGCATGTGAACTACTCTGTGGGACTATTAAAGAGCTGCCATCTATGGCTGAAATGGGATAGAAAATACAAACCAGGATCTTCTTAGAATTTTTGACACTAGAGGTACCCAAGGATTTTTGCCTCTTTCTACAAAGAAAAATCATGCTTTCTCAAAGATTCCATCTTTTTCCCTTTCTCTCTTTTCTCCCTCACCACGTCACAACCTTGCAACTGACTCCTCGAACAACTATGAGTTACCATGTGTCTTGGTTCCTTCAAATCCCTCTTCACTTTTTCTGTAAAATGTGATGCATCCCCCTCTGGGAGCCTGGCAGGAACTCCAATCAGTAACATAGCCTCAGCACATGCAGTATTATTTCTCAGTATATGCCTCCTCCCTTTCTTTTGTTATTAGTCCAGTAATGAATTTCAGACTGTAAGCATCTTGGGGCAGGGCCCTGTCCTCTTGCATGTGCAGTGAAAACATGGAGTACTTGAATAATCATCATTAATGCTAAAAACGACTTACTGCCGGTTCCGTTGCACTGTGCTTTGTCCAACATAGGTCCCACTGTGCTTGCAGATGAGACGCACAAAACGGAAGCGGAGTGTCTCAGCCAAGCTGGGCTGGTAATGTGGTGGGTTCTGGCGCAGAGAAATGAGTGGCTTCAGGCTGGCGATGATGAACAGCACCTTGTGCTTTTCACACCAGTCATCAAAAAACAGGCTGAATTGGTGCCAGGTGTGGAACTCCTGGCCCAGGCCCAGGTCCCCCATGGCACCTGCAAACAGAGCAGAAGAGTCAATGACATCATGGGGGAAAAAAGGGAGAATTCAGATGCTGTGGAATCAGTAGTTCAAAGTGATGAGGTTTAGTCCTATTTAGGTGCTGTCTCTAAACAGAGTACAAGCCACTCTATTCTGCTTTGGTCAGAACTCACCTGGAATACTCTGTTCACTTATGGGCAAAACCATTCAAGAAGGCTATTGACAAGCTGGAACGTGTCCAGAGGAGTGTGACCAAAATGGTAACACCATGCCCTATAAGGAGTGACTTAGGGAGTTTGGTATGTTTAGTGTAAAGAAGAGAAGATTAAGAGGTGACATGATAGCCATGTTTAAATATTTGCAAGGATGTCGTACTGAAAACGGAACAAGCTTGTTGCCTGCTGCTCCAGAGATTAGAACACAGAACAATGGGTTCAAACTATAGGAGAAAAGATTGACACATCTTTACAGAAATCCAACTGAATTCAATAGGCTTTACTCCTAATGTGGATACAGGATTGTAGCCTTAGCTTCTCACTGAAACCAGTGGGAATTGTAGCGTAATTCCTCTGCTTGCTTACCTGGGAGTAAGCCCCGCTGGCCACAGTGGGATTTATTTCTAAATAAACATGCAAAGAATTATGGTATTTAAAATGTCTGATTATGGCTGCACTATCACCAAAATGTAGTTGTGCTTCTATTGGACACCTTTCCCTTCAATTTGCTCTTTCTGACAAGACATATATTTCCATATCACCTTGAAAGTGCATGTTTTTGCATTATGTCTGGAACATCTAGAAGTGCTATGTAAACAGTGGCTTGCAGCCAGGTCTTCCTTCTGCAGACAGAACAGCTCCATCTGTCCATGTAAGAGTTCAGATACAGAAGAGCATTTCTGAAGTTGGAAGAAGAAAGGAGGAAATATTTTTCTCTTACTCCCTGACAATCTACTCCAGAGAACTTGGCGGATCATTTCTCACAGTGGGAAATACAGAAATGGGGGCTACAGATGAAAGGTGGCAGTGGCAAAGATTGCCACTCCCTGCCTTTCCCTATATAAACAAATAAATTCCTTAGAAAATTCTCCCAAAAGAAATACAAGAAAGCTGATTCCAATCCACTACTTAGTTATCCCAAGCATGCAACATAGGAAGTCTTTGCCTTTTGATAAGCCATTATCTGACAAATTGCTCATTTGATGCTTCCAAATTAAGGACAAGTTCCATTAATCTGACGCGGGGCACGCTCTTTCATCAATTCTTCTTGCCTATGGAGGCTTGCTTGGGACCACTCACACACTTACACAGTCTCAAGTCTTGCCTTTGGAAAGAGTGGGTCCTCTGGTCAAATTAATGGAACTTATTTGTACTGCAAGCATTGAAACGGTGGGCTTCCACCAGTTCTTCTTGTCTAGGGAGACTCATTTGGGACTGCACATGCACTCTTTGCAAAGTTTGCTCAGAGTGGGGAAAAAAGGCACCAAGCCAGCTGAGACACTTTACAGCAGGGCTTTCCAAATGGTGTGCCATGACTTGTTAGTGTGTTGCCTGACATGTGTAGGTGTGTTGCCTACAATCTTTGAAATGCATGTCATTATTTATAAATCATATATTTTTAAAAATATATGAAAGGTTTTCATGGGATATGTTGTGTCCCCATACATTTTGTTATTACAATGTGGCTCTATCTCTTATAAGGGGTTAGTTTAATCTCCAGTTTGCTGGTAAAATTGAATTACTGTGTCATAAAGTGATGCATGTCTAAAAAGTGTGTCACCAACATGAAAAGTCTGTAAAGCTCTGCTTTACAGGCCAGGCACCCATAGCTGGTCAGTCCCAAGCAAGCCTTCATAAGTCCTTTATGTTCCCTACAGCAGAAGGGTTTCGCCTTTCAACCATTTCCACTTGCTGACAGTGCTCCGGTCCCTAACCTGTCAAATAAGCAGGGGAAGCCTGTATATGCTAGTCATGTGGATTTCAGTGTGCAGCATATTACAGCAAAGCAATCAGAAATAAGATTCTCAAACAAAGAATTGGATAAAATGCTTCCTGAGTGTAATTTCCTGAGGTAATTTTCTTACCTGAGATAAAGAAATTCCTGAGGTAATTTCCTTACCTGGAAATTATGATGCCCCAATCACAGCATTTAGTGATAAAATCTAGACTGTATCTGCTGAAAGAAATGTGTTTTCTGTGAATTGGTGTGCCTTGCCACCCTTCAAAGTAGAAGTAATCTGCAAAAGAAAAACGAAAGCTGATCAAAGTACCATATTTAAGAATAATTTGATGTGTATGTACATAAAAGTTGGAGAAATCATTTTATGATAGAGATGAGGAGCCTGTGTCCTCCCCCACCACTGAAGAACTATGTCTCCTAACATGCCCCCTCCCTTTGGCCATGATACAGGGGCTGATGGGAGATGGAATTCCAACATCATTTGGATGTTGGAATCCAGCATTTGGATGTTGGAATCCAGCTATAAAACTATCAGTAATAACTATCCCTGTGAGGTTGTTAGTACCTTCAACTTAAGATTATAAGAACCAAAAGATGTGATGTAGGTAGTTTTCAGAGTGTAGTGTCAGATCTGAGCCATTAAAGTGTTCATTCTCTAAAACAGTGATTACCAAACTCTAGCCCTCCAGGGGTTTTGGATTTCAACTTCCAGAAGTCCCAGCTGCCTTGGCCAACTATCAGTGATTCTGGGAGCTAAAGTACAAAACACCTGGAAAACCAGAGTTTGGGAAACACTGCTTTAAAAGAAGTGTGCTATGTTTGTATTTCTGATTCCTCTGTATGTTTGTGAAAGCAGGACAATGAAGGAAAGCTGCCTGGATGAAAATCAACTCATATGAAATGTGGTGCTGGAGGAGACATGGACCACAAAAAGACAACTGAATGAGGCCTAAAGCAAACCAGGTTTGAACTCTCATTAGAAGCCAAGAGAGCTAGATGGAGACTCTTGTACTTTGGACATATCATGAAAATAATGTGACTCATTGGAAAAGATTATAATCTTCATGCAAGTGGAAAGCAACACGAAAAGAGGAAGACTATACTACAGGTGGATTGATTCAATCAATGAAGCCATAGTTCTGAATTTGCAAGACCTGACCAGAGCTGTTGATTATTGGATTGCTATCAGTCTTAGAGTTACTAGAAACTGAAGTCGACTTGATGGCAAACAACAACCACAACATCTTGCACAAAAATGAAAAATACAAGTGCACATCAACCCGGGTTCCCTAAAATTTAATGGAGTTTTCATGCACCTAAAGGATGAAAAGAGTTCTTCCTGGCCTATACTTGCTAGCAAAAACTGGACCACTCCCTACTACAGCTGCCAGGGTGGAAACTGACGATGATTCCTATATCTTGAAAGGTTGTGTTAACCAGGTAACAAGCAATACCTGCTCAAATTCTCTTTTCTGCACAATTTTTAAAGGTACAGGAGATTTCCCCCGTTTTCACCCTGGTAACTTTGCGTGCTATACATCTGTATCTTGTATAGGAACAGGCATATTTATACTTACAGTCCACAGCAGAACAAAAACTCATGTCAAATACTAAAAGTGACATACATGTATGCATTTGAAATACAAGGCACTCTATGCAAAACTATTGTGGAGGATAGTGTGTGTGGGAAATAAATTCATTTGCGTGCATAATGCGTGCATAGGTTTATGAATCGTTCTACAGGGTCACAGAGCCTTGTGCCCTGGGGCCCAGACATTCAGTGTGCAAAGAGCGCTCCCTCTTTCTTTCTTTAGCCCCGATCCCTTGTCTCTCCTCCCTCGCCTCAGAAATACCTGGCTTTTTGGACTCGTACCTGGCGGGCTGTTTCCCTACCCTCTTCAGCTGTCCTGGATCTTTGCCTGCGCGGGCTCTAGCCCGCAACCAGGCCGGCGCGCAGCTAGAGACCCCGGCGCTCCGTCTCCTGCTTGCTGATTCCGGCTGGGCAAAAAGGCGAGCCGCGAGCTCCCCCTGCTGGAGCTTCCAGAAAGGCAGCCGGCTGCACGACCCAGGGAAGACACGAAGAAGGGGGCTAGTTGCTGGAGGAAGGAGAGAAGAGGTACAATTTAGGAAAACAACGGCGCAAGAAGAGTTTAGCCTTTCTCCTGCACCTACCAGGGTAAAGAAGATGGTGCCTCTGAGCATGTACAGAGTGCTTTCCCAGCATTAGCTCTGAGCAATGTGGACATCTGAGGTCAAGGACTGGAGCTTCTAGTTCAGAATTTGTGGCTAACCAGGAATTGTTACTGTGTGGCTTCAAATCATTTCCGACTTATGGCTACCCTAAGGCGAACCTATCATAGGGGGTTCTAGGCAAGATTGTGTTCATCTGGGGATTTGCTTTTGCCTTCCTCTGAGGCTGAGAGTGTGTGACTTGTCCAAGGTCACCTCTGGTCTCTAGAGTCACAATCTGGCTCTTAAGCCACTACTCCACAGTGGCTCTCATTAACTAGAAGGAGGACAGAGATGTGTCTCAGGCGTTGTTGTTGTGTGCCTTCCAGTTGTTTCTGGCTTATGCCGAACCCATCCCATGGTTTTCTGGGGCTGAGAGTGTGTGATGTGCCCAAGGTCACTCAGTGGGTGTCCATGGCTGAGGAGGAATCAAACCGTTGTCTCCAGAGTTGTAGTCCAGTGCTCAAATTGTTACACCACACTGGCTTTCAGACATACCCTCCAATTTTTCAAATATGAAAATTGGGACAGGTATGGCCAGGCAACATCAGAGTGTGGTCAAGATGGCAATAGTTAGTAATGAGGAATAAGATGCAAACTAGGAGAGGCTGCAGCAGTTTGCTTTTGCCTGGGCCTCCTGTTCCTTCCTCTCCTCTCCTCTCCTCTCCTCTCCCTGCTTCTAAGTTATTTGTGTGCAAACTACTTTTGTGTTTTGAACTCCATTTGCAGCAATTGAAGTATATCGAAGACAAAGAAGAAAAGTGGGAGGAAAGAAAAACCTGGATATTTTCAAAATAATTGAAAAAGTGGGACAACAGAAGATTAATTGAGACTGCCCCGGCCAGATCGCAACAGCTGGGGATTATGCTCCATATGCGATAAAGCCTGATGTTTTTTGGCTTGGTAGATACTCTTAAGGTCTTCTTTAGAGAGCTATACAAAAAGCAGAAATGAACAACACATAAATTATATGCCATCTACCTTTTTAGTGTCCAGAGATGTGTCTCCTTTTCCTTTTGTATTTCATTGCATACTCTTTAGTTTCTGCTTTAAAAAAAAATTAACCAGGAATACCAAGCACCTCTTGCTTGCACTGCAAGTGGGAAGGGCCTAATTCAGATTCCTACTGAGGTTTTATGAACCTCTCATGGTTTTATGGTCTTATAGGTTTTATGAATCATCTTAATGGAGTAATTTCTAAATCAGAGGGAAAAAAGGAAAAAAGCCAAGGTAGCTGAAAGCCGATGTGGTGGTATGAGTGTCAGACTCCACCCTTAGAAAGCAGGGCCATTTCCACACTACACTGTTATAGTGTTATTATTTCACTTTCAACATCCCCTGGAATTCTGGGGTTTGTAGTTTACTGAGGCCAAAGAGCTCCCGGGTTGAGAATTCTAAATGCCCCTCCCTAAACTGCAAACCCCAAGATTCTATAGGATGCTGAAAGTGGAATGATAGTGTAGTATAGTGCGGAAACGGCCTACAGACTGTGATTTTCTCTCCACTTAATCCACTTCACAGGGTTCTTGTGGGAATAAAGCCAGGAGCCCGGCACACCACCTTGAGTTCACTGGAAGAATCTCATTTAAATGAAAACACATCTTTTAAACCTTAAGTTTCTGCCAGTTTCGGGGCCAGGCAAGGAAGGTAAAAGAGCCATGCGGTCCACAAGAAAAACACCACCACCACCAGGCTGGTCTCATCATCTATAAAATCCATCATCCATGAAACAGTTCATCAGCCATAAAACGTTTGAAGCTCTGTGCTAATTTTGGTATTGTGTTTCTTACTGGGTAGTTTTTTTTTTGGGTGTGTGTGTGATATAGTAAAAATACTTTGGGATTTATGCATATAAGAAGCCTTGTTGAAATTTTAATGGTAAAACAAAATTAAGTAAACAACAGCAAATGACAAGGGGCAGGATGATACTGAGGGAGGTAACGACTATTATTAGTATTATTATTCAAAGTTGCCAGATTGAAAACTAGGGGGAGTTTCCTGTACCTTTAATGATTGGGTGGAAAAGTAAATTTCAGGTGTTGCAAGCAATACCTGGTGACATTCCCTCTTCCACACAAATAACAACAACAACAATAAAAACAAAACATCACCATTATTATGATTATTATTAAACATTAATAATGCCCTTTTCACCAAAGGGCGGAACAGTGAGCGACCAAGACAATAAGCACAACACTATTGACCATATATTAACAGGTACAGGAGCCATTGTTAGTTTATTCTGCAGCAACCCTATATTAACTGCTATTATTATCACCCATATTGTATTAGTTGCCCCTTTTCTAAAACAGATGTCAGTTCTCATCTGACCAGCGCAAGCGTTATTTATTCATTTTTTTTTTAAAAGTCAGCTGCACTGAATGGCGGGGAAACGCTGCCAATCCACCTCACCCGCAACAACGCGCTTTTCGCAACTGGGCAGAAAACTAGACGACTCCCACATGAAGAAAGGGAGCCAAAGGTCCGCCTCCTCCCCGGATGAATGACAAGCGCCTCGACCACTCGCGACGATGCATTCGGGTGGGAGGGGCATTAACCCTTCCTTCACCAGGGGGTAGCTCACTGTTGCCTGCGTGCTGGCTTCCTACCTTGGAAATCCCGTCGCGAAGGTCGCGGGTTCGGGGCGCGGCGTTGCCCTTCGATGCTTCGTCTTGGTAAAGGGGGCTGAAAAGATCCGCTTGTGCGTGGGCCGGCAGGGATTAAATCCGTACAGAGGTTCAAGAGAGGCCTTGGTGATGAAGATGCCGTGTGAGATACGTTGTGTAGAAGAATTTTTGGAGGTTTTGGGCGAGACTACATCTGAATGTGCGGAGGGTACTGTCATATTCTTTTTTCCCTGGAGGGACAGTGGGCCTGTAGGTTTCTTAATTGTCCTAAGCCACTTCCGCACTACACTGTTATAGTGCTATTATTCCACTTTCAACATCCGATGGAATCATGGTGTTTGCAGTTTAGGGAGGGGCATCTTTGGCCTCAGTAAACTGCGAACCTCAGAATTCCACAGGATGTTGAAAGTGGAATAATAGCACTATACCAATATAGTGTGGAAATGTCCCTAATTATGCTGGACAAATTATCTTTCTATCTAAGGCCAGTTGTGCACTACTCTGTTATAGTGCTATTATTCCACTTTCAACATCCTGTGGAATTCTGGGGTTTGTAGTGTACTGAGGCCAAAATGGCTCTGTGGCTAAGAATTCTAAATTCCCCTCCCTAAACTGCAAACTCCAAGATTCCAGAGGATGCTGAAAGTGGAATAATAGCACGATAACAGTGCAGCGTGGAAATGGCCCAACAGCCATACAAAACGTGCTGGTGGGGACAATCCTTTTCGTCATATGTTTTGTACCTCTTTTTAAAATATATTAGCGTTACTGTTTGTTTCATATAAATAGGACATGTTTCAACTGAAGCTGTCAAATCTCCAGCTTTTTGTGTGATGTGACACAAATGTGCGATCTGATATCTCCCCTTCCATGTCCAGTTTTGTACATTGCAGTGCTATTCCCAAGTAGATAAAACTGGTTATAATGTGGCTTGCTGTTAGGGCCTTTTGTCGGATCAGTGAAAGATGATGGTTTGCAAATCTTTGCCTTCACTGAATTGTTGCATTTTCTGTTGCATTTTGACATGTAAGTATCCTTTTCCTTCTCTCACTCACTGAAAAAAAAATATAGATGTTTAAAAAGATTTGCAAAGCCTTCAGTCTTGGACACACTTATCTGTTCACAAGCCCTACTGAACTCAGTAGTAGATCCTACCTCTATAGCCATTTCTGCACTAAACTTTTATAGCGCTATTATTGCACTTTCAACATCCTGTGGAATCCTGGGGTCTGCACTTTCGGGAGGGGTCAGCTGGCCCCTCCCTAAACTGCAAACCCCAGGATTCCATAGGATGTTGAAAGTGGAATAATAGCGCTATAAAAGTCTAGTGCAGAAATGACCTATGTCGAGCCTTCCTTCTAGACCTAACAGTGACTCTAAGGCAGCCCTATTAAGGAGTTTTCTTGGCAAGAGGGTTCGCCACTGACTTCTTCTGGGGCTGAGCCTATGACTTGTCCAAGGTCATTCCGAGGGTTTCCCATGGTAGAGCAGGGATTTGAACCCTGGTCATAGTCCAACACTTAAATCACTACACCATCCTGGCTGTATGTAATCAAGTACAGAATTGTTCCACTTTGCTTTTTGAAATTCAAAAGCTGATATATCCCTCCTCTCAAGATGCTGTACGATATGTTTGTTAAATAGTAAAATTAAGCATCACCCTAGCAGTGGTGTGGTTGTAAAGTCGAAGGCTTTCACGGCTGGAATCCATAGGTTGTTGTGGGTTTTCTGAGCTTTGAGGCTGTGTTCTATTAGTATTTTCTCCTGATGTTTTTCCTGCATCTGTGCCTGGCATCTTCAGACGATATGGTGGCATGGTTCAGACATCAGAAGAGCCTCAAGTCCCGGAAAAAAACACAGCAGTGAAGATAAGCAGCCAACCAAAGGGAATGTGTTCTTACCATATATCAAAGGGGTCACTGATCGTATAGGGACACTGATGAAGAAACATAACCTCCAAACAATCTACAGACCGACCAAGAAAATTCAACAAATGCTACACAAGAGGGGTCCTCTAGCTTCTGCTGGAGTTTACTGCATACCTTGCAGCTGTGGCCAGGTCTACATAGGGACTACAAAATGCAGTGTCCAAACATGAATAAAAGAACACAAAAGACACTGCAGACTGATCCAGCCAGAAAAATCAGTGGTAGCAGAACGTGTTATAAACCAACCTGGACGCAGAATGCTTTTTGAAAGCACAGAAATTCTGGATCATTCTGACAACTACTATGTCAGACTGCACAGAGAGGCCATTGAAATCCATAAACACATGGACAGTTTCAACAGGAAAGAAGAAACTCAGAAAGTAAACAAAATTTGGCTACCAGTACTGAAGAACACTAAAATGAAGACTCAAAAATATGCCAGTGAACACCACCCAGACTCCGGAAGTCCCTCTACAGGGAACAATACAAAGGGTTGCTTATGTACTTAATGCACTGTTATGCATATCTCCTGACTAACAATACAACCCTGGGGGATGTCCCATTTAACAATAGGCCATCACAACTGTAACACATTCAAATTGCTCCCTCCCACCCGGGGACTATACAAGTATACATATTCTGTCTCACTTCCATGCCACCATATCCTCTGAAGATGCCAACCACAGATGCAGGCGAAATGTCAGGAGAAAACACTAATAGAACATGGCCTCAAAGCCCGGAAAACCCACAACAACCAGTGGTGTGGTTGTTGAACTGTGATTCCCAACATTCCTACGTTGACCAGGTTGTACACATAATCCTCCTCTCTCTACAGTATTTTGAAACAAATCTCCTTCATTCATGGCTTCTACTGGATGCTGTCAAGTCTGGTCTTTTCTGATCTTGCAGAAACATCATTTTTGGCTTTGTAGCTGAAAACATCTAGAGGACAAAGGTTGTCACCCTGCCACTATCATTAAATATTAGCAGCACAGAATCTAGTTTTCTTCAGGTTATATCTGTGATTTAGTCATCCCAGAGATAATGAATTTGTAACCTCCCAAATGAGACTAGACTGCATTTGCCCCTTAAGAGTTACCAGACTGAAAAATAGAGAAGAGCTCCTATACTGTTCATGGTTGTGGAGAAGAGGGTATCTCAGCAGATCATGGTTGTCATATAAAGCTTTCGCGGCCGGAACCTGCTGAAATTCCCTCTTACAGTCATTAAAGATACAGGAGCCCTTTTTGGAGCCTTCTGGAAAACTACCCATTCCTGTTATCATCACTCCAATATACAGATCAAAAAGTGTGAATTCATACACAAGATTAAAGAGATCAAGAACACACCAATGCATGGCAAAGGCTTTGTAATCCAAAGAAAACTATAAGCAGTTGAAAAATGAAGAAATAAAGCCATGGAATTTTAATAACAAAATGAATATAGCAGTCTGAATGGCTTGCTATGGGATATGATGAATTTAATTTCTAGATTTTTGTTGTGCCTTCAAGTTGTTTCCAATGTATGGTGAGTCTAATGTGAACCTGTCAAGGGGTTTTCTTGGCAAGATTTGTTCAGAGGGGGTTTGTCTTTGTCTTCCTCTGAGGCTGAAAGGGTGTGATTGGCCCAAGGTCATCTAGAGGGTAACTATGGCTGAGCAGGGGTTTGAACCCTGGTTTCCAGGGTGGCGAGCCAGGCGATTTCTCAAAGTCTGGGAGGTGAATTCTCTACAGATTGGGCAAGCCCTGGTGTTGTGGGCCTCACCCAAACAGAAAAGACACTCGCTGTGACCGTCAGTTAAGGCGACCTTACGACCACACACTCTGCACGGCTTGAACAGCGCCGACATAGAAGAACGGAGAAGACGTCGGGGAAGAAGCGTGGAGAAGACAAGATGGCGGAGACGAAGAGGACGACAAAGGAGACGAAGACGACAGGGGGGAAAAAGAGAGGTGGAAATCCCGTAAACGGGAGCCAAAAATCACCAAAACCAAGTCCGCAATCCGAGGGGTAGTCCAAATCCAATTCCGAAGTCAAAGCCAGTCAAACAAACACACCAAGAGTAAGCCAAGCAAGAACCAAACTCAGAACCTCCGTACGAGACGGCGGACGAGAAAGAACTGAGGAGAGACCGTTGCTCGGCGGGCTGAGCATGCTCAGTGCAGGCAGAGGGGGAGGGGTTCCCGCCAAGCTACTAAGCTCTAGAATTTTCCGAACGGTACCGCGCATGCGCGAAAGCTCCTAGTGTGTGAGGCACAGAGACCACGAAGAAGAACTGTGAATAACTCCCCCTGCAATCCCCCTCCTATTCCCTTCTGGGGTCTCCCCTCCCATCCCCTTGCTTTTTGCTCTGGTGCCTGAGCCTTCCTTCTCTGGCCATTTCTGCACTGGCCTGTTATAGGCCCTTCCCTAAACTGCGAACCCTAGGATTCCATAGGATGTTGAAAGTGGAATAATAGCACTGTAACAGGTTAGTATGGAAATGGCCTCTGTGACAGAGCCAGAGGCTTTTACCTGTGTGCATTCTCAGTGCTGGGACCAGAGGCAAGTGAATGGGAGAGAAAAGCTCCAGAAGGGCACATGCAAGGCACATGCATGCTTCCTCCCGTTTCCCTTGCCTTTTGTCCAGGTGCTTGCCTTCCTTCTGTGTGCCGAGCAAAACACAAGGGAATGGGAGGAGGAGAATGGGGAGGGAAGACACAGGCACACCTTGTGAATAATCAAATTCTTAAAGCTCAAACCCCTGCAGGGGGAGGTTTATACTCTAAGGTTTCCAGTTCAGGATTGTTTCAGGTCCTGGGGTTTGGCCCAAACCTGACATCTAGGGATGGCCCCTGTGGGGAAGTCATTTAGCATTATGCATTAAGTACCAAACACAGTTGCTCACAGCTTGTCATTCAAATACTGTACAAACACACAGAACATATTTTCTGTTTAGAAATTAAGACAGAAACCTTAGCTGAGATCAAGGTGCAATGAGGGGATTATCCCTTCTCACTTACTTAGGGAAACAAGATACAAAACTTTGAAATCTAGGCTACTTCCTTCTAGCCAAAAGGTGAATGGAGAACAGAGCAGAAGGTGACACCTGGCACCACAAGCACTTGGGAGCAAAGGAAGGAAGAAACTAAGTAAATACATAAACCCCTGCAGAGTCTTTGCAAGTTGCAGCAATGGATCAGTTAAGCCTTGCAAAGCTGTTGCTTTTAATAGCTGAGCTGGAGATCTACACATAGATCTTTCTTTTTGCCAGGACCTAAGCCCCCTCTCTGCCAAACTGGAGAATTTGTACCCTTATCTCTCACTTGGAGAGAGAAAACTAGAGACTCTGGGCCAGGTCCTGACTTCTGGTAACCCTATTATATGCTCAGTTTTCCTGTGGCAAATACTAGCCAGGATTCCTGTCACTCAAGAAGATAGCAAAGGTAGGATTTCCACACACTCATGCTTGATTTTAAAATGCATGGCATGCCAAGACCTCTCGTTGCAGTAAACACTCTGGTTTAGGAGGCCTGAGGCATATCCCTAAACCTGCAACAAAGCCTTCTCTGAATCCAGAAATAGAACAATCTCATTTTGATTACAAAACTCTTGTTTTCAGGATGGGCCCAAGACATTCTGAGGCAGAGAAAGAAATTCCTCCTTCCTCTCAGTCTAGGTACATTGTTGTACCCAAAGACAGTCTAGTTATTTTAGCATGTGAGGCAGAAAATCCCACAAGTGCCTCTTCCCATTCCTGACAACAACCGTACAACTGATGAAGTAACCTAACAAATTGCTGCTCTTTTGCAACACCCAGAATCTCCCACTGAAGCAAACTGTTTCACTCTGCCCCTGGGTGTTGTTGATCTATGACTTAAGTAAAACATTTAATTTTGACTTTTTAGAAGGCCCTGGTCGTTTCCTACAGCACTTTTCAATAAATGCAGAAAATATTTTACTAGCCTGACTTGATGTTTAGAAGAATCCTACATTTTTATTTACTCATTCAGTTACTATTTATGATAGTAAAAATGGGCTAGACTTTTGGTTTTAATGGTTTATACTTTTAACAGGTTGTATTTTGTTTGACAGTTTAACTGTTTTTTAACAGTTGTATGGTGTGAATTTTTAACTGTTTGTTGTAAGCTGCCTTGAGTCCCCCACTGTGAAAAAGGTGAGATATAAATAAGTATACCACTACTACCATCACCACCACACTTCTGAAAAATTCTCAGCCTCACTCTCCCATTAGAACATTCTTAGAACATCTGTTGCTTATTATAATAAAAATCTTGTGATAGGAACGTGTGCATTTACTTATTTTCCTCTTCTTTCTAAATGTGAAGACTCTTAATGAGCAATTTTAAATAAATATATGATTCACTTGAGGGTTTTAATTCTTGAGTTAAGTTCTGGTGATCCATGGTAACAAAAGATATTTAAAGGAGGTCCATGGTAAAGAAAAAGTTAAGAACTGCTGGCTTAGGCTACTAAGACACAGACATTTATTATTTGAGCTTCTGGGGACAATCCAATTCACAGTTTGCCCATAAATGCTCCAAACCACCTGGGTCTAAATTGGGTCTTTGCCTCTCGATGGGCGTCTCCCAGTAAATGTGGAATTCATCCTGAAGTTGAAAAATTGATATAGGAAGTCCCCATCTTTTGACCCCCTGTTATCTGCCGACTTGCTCTTTTTTTCTTTTTCTTTTTTTTTTGATGCTTCCAATTTAAGGACAAGTTCCATTAATTAGACAGGGGGTCCAACTCTTTCATCAGTCCTTCTTACCCATGGAAGATCACTTGGGACCAGGACTGGCATGCCTATGCTGCTTGTAATGCGAGCTGAAGGGGAAAAAAGGTGTCGCTCTATCTGAGAGACTTTGGAAACAGTGCATGTATGGTTGGTCCAACCTGAGTCTCTATAAGTCCTTCATGCTCCCTACTGTACAGTATATGGGTTTTCTTTTTCAACCAATTCTGTTTTCTGACAGTCCTCTGGTCCCTAACCTATCAGAAAAGTAGGGGAAGCCTGTATATATTTGTATTTCTTTTTGGCATGTGATCTACCTTAATTTGATTTTTTTAAAGAAAATATTCCATAGGAGAACTCAAAACAAAGCAGACCATATCAAAGGAGAATATTTGACTTTTTCCTCTGTATGAAAATGATTTCAACTCCATCTACCTGAAAACTTGTTATTACTTTTTGACTATAACTCTCACAATCATTCAGCCTTAGCCACTGGCCAGGCTGCCTGAAGGATTCTGAGAATCTTAGTTCCGAAAGTTAACCTTTCCGAGCTTTGATATGCATGCCATTGTCCTTATGGCCCAGTCCTATGCGTGTCTACTCAGAATTAAGTCTCACTGAATTCAAGGGGATGTTCTACTTCCAGGTAAGTGTAAAAAAAAACCAAAAAACAACCCACCCCCTTACTCTGTTGGGACCAAACCAGTTTCATGGATTTCATGGACATTGGCTCTGTCCAGTGCTCTCAGGTTCAGCTAGGTTACCAGTGAAGAAAATACCACACTGAACAATGGCCATCCCCAAGCAAAGTGGTAAATGAGGAATTGAACATCCTTATTACAATATTAAACGTTTTTTAATGTGCAAACTACAAAAAATAAAGCTTTAATAAAAATCTTACAAAAACAATTTTTTTCCTCTTTAAAAAAATTCTAAAATTTACATATGTAGCTATAACCATTGCAAAATCCCAAACATGCAGTTTTGGTATAGGAACAATGTTACACGGGTTAAAAAACCGGTAGTGTTAGAAGGCCTAGAAATACTTAAAATGTGTTTGACGGGCATGTACAAAAAACCCAGGCGACATCCGAACAGTTATTTTAAGCATACTCAATGGGAATTTTTTGACTCTCTCTCTCTTCTGAACAGTATAGCTCCCATTTCCTTTTAACAAACAGCTTTTGACCGTTGTCACCATTTCCAAAACAGTTTAAACCCAAGTCTAAGGTCCCCCTTGGTCTTGTGGAACTAGCTAGTCAGTCTTTACCCAGGCTGTTGTCCTCAGGGGGAGAAAAAGCAAGTTTATTGTTCAACAACACAACAAAACAAATAGTTAACTGTGGGTAGGGCACGGACTCCTGACAACTGTAATAGAAAAGCTGAAATGGACAACAAATGAGTCCTTCCACCTCTTACTGAGGCAGTATTTAAAAAATGAATACAAAAGTCTACTGGAAGTAGGTCAGTTCCCATCATCATCATCACAACATCAAACATGACTTGATGAGGAGGCACTGGACTGAAGGCCTTTGAGGTGACATTCTCTTAGGGGTGGGAAACAAGTGACTGTCCAGAATTTCTTCAAGCTCATTCCCCTCCATCTCTTACCACTGGCTACGTTGGCTGAGGCAATGGGAACTGCAGTCCAATAACATCTGGAAGGCTACATGTTTTCCACCCCTACATAACCTGGAGGCCTGCCCCATACTAACGGAATTTTGACCACATAATGAATGAGCAAGATATGGTTAGATAACATCCATCTTTGATACTGTTTTCTTGGACCATCTAATAATTATGCTTTCAGCTTATGTTCATATAAACAGCATGATTTTGGTAAGTCTGGAAATGAAACTTGCATTATTACTGCTCACGGTCAGATTTTGTTCTTCACAACATGGTATGCTATTGTTTTTGAGGGAACTTTCTTGCCCTTTATGCTCCTTTAGATGCTGCTAGACAAACAAAAGGAAAAATAAAGTATTTAACCAAACTGAGTTGCTGAAGGCATTCTTTGCTTTGATTGCATTTGAGATAACTGCCTCATTCTCAGAACGTGGTTCCAGCTCCTAGAAAATTTCAGGGTAGAGAAAGATACCCTGAGGTCTGAACATTTCCTAAACCTCCCCTCTACATTCAAGTCAGCTACATTTTTTTTCTCCTCTATATTTAAGTCAGCTGAAGGATTCCCCAGTTTCAGCTACTCTCTGCTCTGTACTGTACCGTGGCTCAAAACTTTCTGTGCATTCACAACATCCGGCCTTCCTCTCTTGCCCCCCGGGGCCTGAATTTCGCTTTGCATTTTTTCCACACAATGAACAACGGCTCGATTCCTCTCGTACGTGGGTTCTCATGTGGTTCACCAGGTTGAATTTGTGCAAGAATCTTTTCCCGCATTCGGTACACTGGTGAGGCTTGACGCCCGTGTGCACCCTCCGGTGTCTTGTGAGGGTTGATTTACGAGAGAAGTTCTTCCCACATTCAGGACAGGGGAAAAGAGCGTCTTGCTTGTGAGCAGCCTGCTTGTTTGCAACTAGCTGTCCATCACTGTTCTGCCGAGAAAACTGTGTGGGCTGAAGGCTGGGAAGGAGATGGCTTTTTTGCCTCTTTGTACTTTCTTGTACTATGAACTCTTCCTCATTTTTGGACTGGTTCTCCTCACCTGTGGGATTGAAAGAAAACTCAAATTTTAACCATTGCTAATCTTGTTTAACCAATCCGACAAGTAAGAAGGGCTCTGTCATCATGACCTCTGCAAGGAAAGATGCATTTTATATCTAAAAGCAAAAGATGCTAAGAGCTGTAGGCTACTATTACTACTAATTTTAAAAATTATTTAAGAACAACTATTTAATAAATATAAAAATATTTATATCCTGCCTTGTGGCATACAACTACATCAACATGAATAGTTTAAAACAAACTGTTCAATCTATAGCAACCAATCAGAGTTAAAATGGATGGATTGCAAAGACTTGGAAAAACAAGAATATTACTAGTACTTTGTGAAGAATGGGATGTCATATGGAGGATGGAGCAAGTCTGTTTTCTGCTGCTCCAGGGACTAGTACACAGAGCAACAGCTTCAAGCTTCAGGAAAAGAGATTCCATCTAAACATCAGGAAGAACTTCTTGATGGTAAGAGCAGTTTGACAGCAGAATATGCTGCCTTGGAGTGTGGTGGAATCTCTTTCTTTGGAGGTTTTTAAGCAGAGACTGGATGGCCATCTGTCAGGAGTGCTTTGATTGTGTCTTCTTGCATGGCAGGGGCTTGCACCTGATGGCTCTTGTAGTCTCCTGCAAGGCTATGATTCTATAAGCTCCCTGAAAGTCTATGTCATTACCTAGGAACAGTGGTGTGACATGGTCTACACTTTGAACTAATATCTGCAAGTGCAAGTGAACCACATGGTACTGCAGTTACCCTGAGCTTGTACCCCTCTGGAATGCAGGTATGTGTCTATGTGTATGGGGTGGGGGAGGAACAGTATAACTGATCAAAAACTTCATATCTGTTCAAACTCAGGATATTAGAGAAAAGGAGTCTAAGACTAGGTTTTGCCCTGAGATGCTGATCTTCTACATTTAATTTTTTTTTTTTTTTTACAAATGTGGAGAAGTCAGTGCTTCTCTTGTATTCTGAAAAGGGTCTAGAAATGTGGCTCTGTCTGGTTCTGCTGGACATGTGGCTCAAGCTCTGTTAAAAACTCATGTCCACATGCCACTTTCTGTATATTGCTTGATCTACCCTGTAGAACCCTCACAAATGCCCTTACCCAGTGAAGAGGGATTCTCATTAAGCTCTTCCTTGGCATCTCTGCAGAGTACCACAGGCCTGGTGTCTACTGTCACTTGTTCAGTTTCTGGGAAACTCACGGCTTCCTCAAACACGAATGGCCCCAGCACCTGAAACAGCAGCATGGGCCCCAGTCAAAACAAAGATTAACAATATCAGTAATTACACAGGTAAAACAGGATTCGCATTTCAAACCTTGAAAAAAAAACCCAGCATGTGGAACCTAAAAAGTCTAGGCAGAGGAGACTATACAGAGCCAGCCCAAGACATTTTGCTGCCCGAGGCAACAGACAAGATGATGTGCCCTCTTTCCATGTTTAGAAGCTGGCTCAGTTGGTACCTGAATCTTGTTTCAGCCCTAGCAATGAGATATTATCTTCTGCACAAGAGTAGTTCGAAAAGGTGGAGTGGAGGTTTCCAGGACAGGCTGTGAGGCATACACAAAATTGTCCTTCAATGGAGAGGAAAAGTCAATGATTTCAAAGGAAATAGGTGAATGGGTGCCACTACTTCCACCTTTTCTCGTAAAGTCAGCTCTCCTTTTGTGGGGGTTAGGAGAGCAAGACCCCCACAGAAGTGGAAAAACCACAAATAGAAATAACAATTGTGAACATTATTTATTTTTTGTTTCAGCAAAGAACACTTTTCTAGGAATCTTTAATCCAGTGTGATTTTAAGGTTCACTCTTGCTGGAAGAGGACCATAGAACTGTGCTGGAAGACCTAGAGATTTCTAGAGAGAATGTATTTTTTCTGTAGCAGGGCCAAAGAGAATAAGAATTTTTAAAAATAAATAACCTGCCAATCATCAAATCTGCGAATGCTGAACCCGCCAAAGTGAAGGGCCAACTGTATCTGCTGCTGTGGTTTCTGCATAAGGGCAGAGTCAGGCCTGCAACCAGGCTAGATGAGCCCTGGATTTGATTCAAAATGTATAACTGAAGGTGTGAAAAGAGTATATATTCACAGTTCACTTTGAAATAAGCAAGGTACAATCTGTGACTCACAAAGGCATATGTGGACCACTGTGGTCTAAATAAGCTGCCTAATGTTATACCTCCCAAGTTATTACAAAAATCAGTGGGAAGTCCACACAATACATTCAACTTGGTGGCCCAGAATTAATGTTCACTTGGCATATATGGCTAGCACTAGCATCTACAGGACTTGGCCAGATGGTGTACATCTTAACTACACTGTTGTTTTTGTGAAGGGGGATAGAAGGATTTTGGGGGCAGGGAACCCCCCATTCCTGTAACAGTCAAACATTGCAGATGTCAAAGGATTACTTCCATTGCTTCTTTGCTCTAACTACCTTCTCACTGTGAAAACGGTGGGTTTAGCCATTTTATGAGCAAGTCACTTTCACTGTGGTTACAGAAAAATAAAACAAATCTATACACAAAAACAGTGCAACTCTTGATGTGAACAATACTTTAAGCTTCTGATCTGAGACTTGAATTTCAAAGCAGGGGCACTATCAAACATGACTCTGCACATGAAACTTGTTCCAGTATAGTCTCTCGTTGTGAGAGCTGTATCGTCTCTGTTCTGCCCACCTGAACTGGCTTGCATTCTTGAATCCACGGCTGACTATACTCTACGACTATGAGCAGACAATACTGACCGGGTACATAATTCAGCATCTAGAGTCAGTTTATACTTCAAAAAGAATGGAAGCAGGTTTCTAAGCCCTGTGTGATTTGGACAATGTGGGATTAAATTTTAGACGTCAAAGGGAAAACAAAGTAGGTTTCCCAGCCTTCAGAGCAGAGAGCTCTGAGTTTTGTGAGAGGTTGCCAGGGGCTCCACAAAAGATCATGATTGAAAAATATTTTGTTTTTGAAATATAACAATTTGAATGCAGGGGTTCCTTGAGACCTGAACATTATTTCAGGGGTTTCACTAGGGTAAAAAGGTTGGGAAGGGCTGGCATAGAGGATCAACACCCATACCGCAACCAACGTGCATATTTTCAGGGTTTTACCAGTGGTAATGTCCACAAACAATATTGGAGAAAACTGTCTTTTTTAAAAATAATTTGAAGTCAAGATTCCTCTAGTATCAGTGCAAGGTACCTAAATTCAACATTAGATCTTAGCAGTATGACCACAACCCTCCAGCTTCTCAGACTTCCAGATCTCATGCTGAAGTGCTCTCACCTGCTGATCCCATCTCTCTCCCTCTTGCTGCTTCAGCAGGAAATGCTCTGCCAAGGTCACTGCCTGGTTACAAGTCTTTGGGCGATATTCCTGAACCCAGTCCTGCATTTCTTCTGGCAGGATGGTCAAAAACTGTTCTAGGACCAAGAGCTCCATAATCTGTTCCTTGGTGCGGCTCTCCGGCTCCAGCCAGCGATGGCAGAGCCCCCGCAGCCTGGCACAGGCCTCACGGGGCCCTTCAGCCTCCTGGTAACGGAAATGACGGAAGTTCTGGCGCTGCCTCTCCTGGCTGACAGCATCCTCCCGCAAGATGGCGGCCTTTACTTTCCCATAATCCCCACTTTCTCTGGGATCCAAGCTATTGTAGGCCTGGAGTGCGGTTCCATTGAGGGCTGGCACAAGTCGGGTCACCCACTGTTCCTTTGGCCACCTGCAGGCTTCCGCCACATCCTCAAAGGTAGCCAAGTAGGTCTCGACATCTTCTGTCAGTGTAAGCTCGGGCACCTGCAGATTCCGCCAAGCAGGCGATTGGACTGGCGTCAGATCTGGAGTCGGTAACTCCTGACCCTGGATTTCCCAGCGCTGGGGCGTCTCCAGTCGTTCACTCCTGGTCTGCTGAGGCGTTACCAGTTTTAGGCCTCCTGCAGCACTCCCAACCTGCACAATACGATAGGTTTTTACAGAACCCTCTGATACTCCCAATGAATCAGAACCGGTTGGATCGGGCTCCTTCTCCACTTTCACCAGGGGTTGTGTTCGCTGTTCCAGTGGAGCTGGACACTGCAGGTACTGGGCCACCATATTCCGCTTTGCTGTCATTTTCCTCCTCATTCTCGGGTTACTCTCTGCACGTACGTGGACTTTTTTTTTTCACACTTTCCAGCTAGCAACCAGTAGAGACGATCAGGCAGGCGAAATCCTCAACTGGTCCAGAGAGCAGGCTGGAGAGGTGATAATTACAAAATAGATTAAAGTATGTAACAGGATTTGGTACGAGTTCCCACTAAGCCATAAAACTCCCTGGATGACTCTGGACAGTCATTTTCCTCTCACTCTGGCCTACACTACAGGATTGTTGTGATAATAAAAGCAGGGGAGAGAGGCAGCACCATATATACCACCTTGAGCTCAATGGAGAAAAGCTGGGATATAAATGCAACTAATGCAGTCTATTTTTAAAAAAATAAGCAGTAAATATGACTGTGGCAATTGAAAAAAAATCAACTAATATTAATAGGCTTACAAGCTTGAACTGGTGATATTAATCATTGCTGGTTTAAAAATCCTAACAGTTGCTAACATCATGAAATAGATTTCTTGTGCTTTAAGTGGTAAGTAAAGGAACAGAATGCAGCAGTAAAGAAAATTCTGATTTTAGCAACATCAGTGTGTTGCAGAAAGGGGCATGATCTCACTGTTGCTATTCATTTTCTGAATTTCTTTTACAGTTAACACGCTGGCTTGTTAAGTTCATTGCTAATAAGGAAGATGGGTTCTCTCAGAGGTAAGACATTTGCTCAAACCTGAAAGACACTATGGTCAAAAGTATGTTGTTCTACTCAGCCCGCAATCCAGAAAGTAGGCTAAATGTGACCCTCCATGCTGGATTACAAATACCAGCCTTCCTTATTATTGGCTATGCTGGCTAGAGCTGATGGGACTTGTAGTCCAACAACATATGGAGTGCTGCACTTTGCTCATTCTTTTGTATATGTATTTGGACTAAACAGGACTTACTTACAAATAAATAGATCAAATACGACTGGACTGTGATACTTGTTCTAAAGCATTCGGAAAGAAAACCCCAAGTATCCTCCAAATAGGAATGACGGTATCGGTTTTTAAGGTCTTTTCTGCATACAGATGTTGATAAAACTTGTCTCTGACAAAACACACAAAAAGACTTAGTTCTGGATAATCTAGTCATCATTCTTGGATTGTTATGACACATGCAACTGTTTCCTCTTCCTGTTCTTTAATTGTTGGCTTGCCCTCGCTATTAAATGTAATAACAAGACGAAATATGTTGCTGTTAATTAGAAGTGAAGCCCGTAGGGCCAAAGTAAAACTTGACATCTATGGCCTGCAAACAACCTGCCCAAGGTCAGGTGAGGTAAGAAAAGAAAGTCACTGTAGGAGAGAAAGAAATTCCAGATTTGGTCTGATTGAAGAAGCAAGGAAGGGGCTGTTTAACCATTTTCTAGCAAGTGATTTTTTTGCTTTTGTGAAAAAAATCTTCAAGCTATTAAAAATCCTCCCATGGATGGAACAGCTGCTGAAGGAGCAGCAATTATATTTGGAAGAGCAACCCATCAAGACAGGGCAAATACACTGAGCTTCCTCCGGTTCCTCTGATTATGTATGGGCTGGTAGCCGTGTTTGGACATCATACTTAATTTGGCCTAGCACTATGGTCCTCCAGATGTTTTTGAACTGCACTTCCCATAATCCCTCATTTTTGGCTATGCTGACTAGCACTAGTGGAAACTGTAAGTGAAAACCATCTGGAGGGCAAGTTGAGAAAGTAGATAGGGTCAAGCTTTTCTCTGATCGTTTCTGCCCTACACTGCTATAGTGCTATTATTTCACTTTCAACATCCTATGGGATTCTGGGGTTTGTAGTTTACTGAGGCCAAGGAGCTCTCTGGCTGAAAATTCTAAATGCCCCTCCCTAAATTGCAAATCCCAGGATTCCACAGGATGTGGAATAATAGCACTGTAACAGTGTAGAGCAGAAATGGCCTCTGTCTCTCACAATACTAGAATGCGGGCTCATCCTGAGAGGCTGAATGGTCCAAAATATCTATGCTTTCCTCAATTTGATGCCCTCCACTTCTGTTGGACTACAAATCCTATCATAGCCAGCAGCTATGCTGGCTAGTGGATTTGCGGAACCATAGTCCAGCATGTCGGGAGGGACCCAAGCTGGTGAACGCTTATTAAATGTCATTAAGTAGGCTCTGACTTATGGTGACCCATGAATGAGTACCAGAGGGGAGATTCAAACCCTAGTCTCCATAATTGTAGTACAATTCTTAGACCAATACATCATCCATGCTGGCTTTCAGGCGACCAGGGTTCAAATCCCCACCCAGCTATAGAAACCCACTGGGTGACCAAGGCAAGTCACATTCTGTCAGCCTCAGAAGAAGGCAATGGCAAACCTCCTCTGAATAAACCTTGCTAAACCCTCTCCCCTCCTCTCTCTGTGATTGGGTCACATTAGAGTTATGATAAGTTGGAAACAACCTGAAGACACACAAAAATGCCAACATAATACTTTCAATTGTCTTGTAGTAAAACCTACCCATGACTAAGCTAGCCATTAAAAAATCCCACCATTTTAGCTAGTATCTAGAGGTCATTGTTAAAAGAAAAACAAAACAAAACTCATCTCTTCCAGATAACATCTATTAGCATTTACGTTTAACCTTTCAACGAGATATTTTTCTTTACAACCTGAGACAACGGGCAATCAGTCAAAATCCAAGGAGGACTTTGTGTTGTATTGGTTCCACAGTGACAGAATCAAGTTGAACTTCAGAAGACCTACTCTCTCCAACACCATAATTCAAATCTGAAAATTCTCTTCTCAAGTCAACATAATAATCTGTTCTTCATAGGTAATCCCTGCAAACTGGTTTAGATTTGGGTAGATTGTTGTCATTGGGAAATATTGACGCTCCCAAGAAAGAAAAGGCCTAAGTGCAATTGAAATCAGGGCTACACATAGGTGGTACAGATAGGTGAGGTACAGGATTGTAACCAGAGCAATGTTATGATATGGACCCTGTACCATTACACAGAGCGTAAATTTAAGCTCTTCTAACAGAAGTATGCCTGGTTCTAAATATGTTAACCCTCAGCATGCTGATTCTCCTTTGTGTGAATAACACAGTTTATTTAATTTGAAAGCTTTAAGGCTGGTAAGACATTTACATAGCGAGACCCCTGTTCTCAAGTGCAAATACAGCACTGAAGTTGATGTTTGTATCTTTAAACTGTTCCTTAATAGTTATGGTCCTGGAAAAGTTATTTTATGGACTACTATTCTCAGAATCTCCCAGTTTATAAAGTAAAATTCAAAGCTATCTGTTAATCCTCTAAAACCTGAACACTTCAGATCCTGGAGCAGACAGCATTTGCAAGCTGGACTTGTTTCCTACACCCTTTAACTCCATGCAAAGAAAACGCGTTCAGTCTTATATGGACCAATGCATTCTTTATTTAAGTCTACATGACCTATTCAAACATCACTCAATTCAAGGCATACATGAGGAGTAAATCAGGTTGATGCCAAGGACACAAAAAAGGGGCACAGTTTGGAGAGGACAAAAAAATAATACTCTTACAAGCTTTGTTCTCAGGGGCACTCTAACCAAGCAAGAAATGTTGGGCTGGTCCAGGGTGTGTCAATTTGCAAGCTTCCAAGTCCACCAAAGTGCTCTCTACTTTTTCAGTGTTAATAAATTTCAGATGGGTATGATCTTACCCGTCTCTTGCCTTACCAACCTTGCTTTTCTGGAATCTGATGTTCTCCCCTCTCCTCTTCCCTTGAGCATGGTCAGATCAACAGAGCTATTGCAACTGACCAGGCCTCGTTGCACCCATGCTGTCTGAGGCCATTTTGTATTTCCCACATAGCACAGAACATCTGTTAGAAGGTATACAATTCGGTGTGCAGTCAAACAAAAGCTCAGTCCAGGAGAAAACATTGGCTTCACAAAAGAAGGACATAGAGGACTAGCCAGACTGCTTGGCTCCTTTCTCTTCCGGATCTCTGCTCAATAATCACCTCTCACAAGCCTATGCGTGATACTATTGGTCCACACAGTGCTTAATTTCTGCAGACACAGGCCCTGCCAGGATTGATACTTGTCAAAGCTTTTAAAGTCATTAGGCATAACTCGTTAAAAAAAATCTACATGGAGTAATTAAAAATGCAAACAGCATTATGAATAAATGCAATTCCCTATGAAATTAATGGGGTCACCATCAGTCAACAAGAGACTTGGAAGCACCTGCACACAAACAAAGAAATGCAATATGTATCCAGCAAGCACATCATAGTTCCAGCAAATGAGTCAAGCCACTTGCTATAAAGCTGTAGTTCTAACCAGTGATTTCCCACAAAATCAGGATCTGAGGTATCAACACACCCGCATCAAATCTCAAAATTAGACACAAACACCACAACCTGAGTTACTTCCTAGTCAAACCAAGGTTTAGGACCAAGGTGGGAAACTTGAAGCCTCCCAGATGTTAAAATACAGCTCCCACTAGTCCTAGCCAGTATAGCCAATGGTGAAGGATGATGGGAGGTACAATCTAGTAAAAGCTGGAGTGCCAACGTTTCCTCATCTCTGGTTTGGGGTGACGAGATACAAAAGTGGACAGGTTTTGTGTCACAGTCTAAGGCCTGCAAAAGAGGAAATTTTGTCAGATGCAGCTTTTCTCCAAAGAAAATGTAAAGAAAGGAACCAGATTTGCGGGATTAAGTTCCAAATATACTAGTCGTTGAGATGTTTGTGGACTGCACAGTCCTACATTAAGGCCACCACTATAAACACATTTGCTTGGGAGTTAAGTCCCGGTGAAATGAGTAAGAATTACTTCCAAATAAAGAATCTTTGCAGATGCCCAGCATTTTGTCCCCCACTCACTTAAAATAATTAATCACTATGTGTGTGGGAGAGAACACACTTTTATTTTCAGATTTTGATACTGAAACCACAAAGCCTTTAATTCAGAGGCAGATAACTTCAGAAGTTATCTCGGTTTTTCTTCAGCTGCAACTTCCCATCAGCTCTAGCTAGGAGAGCCAATGGACAGGATGATGGGAGTTGTAGCCCTGGAGCTGCACATTATCCACGCCTGGTTTAATTTTGTTCACATTATTTCTGTAGTCAGTTCCAATGCATGCTCACTCAGAAACAAGTTTCACTGTGTTCTGTGGGGGCTTAGGCTTAGTTTACTGAGGCCAAAGATCTCTCTGGCTGAGAATTCTAAATATCTCTCCCTAAACTGCAAACCCCAGGATTCCATAGGATTTTGAAAGTGGAATATTAGCACTATGACAGTGTAGTGCGGAAATGGCTTTAGTCCCAAATAAATCAGCATAGGACTGTGGGGTTAGGGTTACTTAATTAAGAATTGGATTAAGTTTGCCTTCCTCTACTCTAAATACCCGAAAGGCACCGGATCACATCTGATCTTGGAAGCTAAGTAGGGTCAGCCCCGGTTAGTACTTGGATGAGACACCACCAATGAACACCAGGAGCCCAAGGCTATGTTTCAGAGGAAGGAACTGGCACAACCACCTCTTGAGTATTCCTTGCCCAAGAAAACCCTGTCAAATTCATGGGATCCCCACAAAATCGACAGGCGACTTGAGGGTACATACACACCCAGGGCCATGCCAAGAAGCGTCGCCAACTCCTCCCATTACTTGTACTACATTAAATAAATCAACAAAATTACAGAGACAGCTGAATAACATTTCAAACCCTATCCCTTCAACGAAATGAATCTGAAGTTCTAAACTGAGCCAATTTTGGAGAGAAAAGTTTCCCTCCCCGAACTGATTTTCAGATTGGTGTTAGACATTTATCAGAATCAAGTAACACCCCCTCCTACCATCCCTTCCCGTACAGTATTTTCTACTCTCCTCCTGGAGCAAGAGCCTTTTATTATGCAAATTTCCAGGTTACACAGAACTCTTCATCACTTTTCTCTCTTCTCCCGCTTAACGACTCTTAGACAAAGCAAACCGTGGAGAGGACCGAGGCAACCGGTTCCCTGGGACAACCCAAACACCGGGAACATTTATAAATGCCGCGGTTGAGGAAAGGGGAACAGTTGTACCTTTTTTTTTGGTGAGTCCCGGTTGCAATGTTAAGTTCTTGCCCAGCAAGCGTGCACTGCCTGGTGGACGCAAGAGCCACAACCCCGGGTGACTGAAGGGCGACACACACACGCACACACACACTTCCTGGGCTTATGTGATCTTTGCAAAATGCAACTTGAACCAGCGCTGCGGTTGCTTTCTCTCCTATTTCCAAAATTAAAAAAAAAAGAAAGGGAGAAGGAGAGGTGCCGGGGCTCAAAGCTGCCCGGAAACCACATCCCTCTGACCCGGGAAGTCCTTCCCCCTAGTGATCCCAGATGTGTGGAAATGGGTTGCGATTAGGCGAAGGGACGCTTGGAAAGGTACTCTGCCTATGCTCAGAGGCACTTCCCCCCCTCTATGCTTTCATTTATTTGCAAGAGTTGCGCTTTCTCGGATCGGAAAAATTAAAACCTCCTGGTGTTGCTTTTGAAAAGAAAAATACAAAAGGAAATAGGAAGGCTTAATTTTTGGCTATCCGGGCCGAGAAAGGGTTAAATGGGCAGAGCCCTCCGGGTCCTAGAGCCGCCCGGATTGTTTTGGGAGCCGGGAGACGGGGGGGGCTTCCTTTCCCCCCCCCGCAGGAGATCTGGGGAGCAGGATCGCGTTACAAGGGTGAGTTGAGAGCTGGGGGGGGAGGTGGGGTGCCTACGTGTAATCTGCTGCACCCGGAGGCCCAGGCAGGGTTGGATGGGTTATGATTGTGGTTTACCACACTTACTGCAAGGAAACAAATTGCGGTGAAACTTGTCTACATAATGCCTGTTGACTCGGGAGGAAATTCCACAGCATTCATTGGAGCTTTACTCCCAAGTAAGAGCGCAGCCCCGGTGCAATCGTTCGGAGAATCTTTCGCAAGGTGGTGCTTGATAGAGAAGTAAACTCCGTGATTTGGTGCACTAGGACTCCCCCCCCCCCCAAAGCGTGGATCACATTCTAAAGGTTTGCAGATTGCAATGTGGGGAGTGACTGTTTCCGAATTTAGCGCCTAACTTTTTGTTGGTTTGTTAAGTAAAGGTAGCAAGGTTGTGCAAACGTGCCTCAAATGGCTGAGATTAGCCCGTAAGCGATGCCGACTCTCCAGGTGGTTCCCCGAACCGAGTGTCTGCACATTGTTGGACTGCAGGTCCCAGAATCCGTGGTCATTGTCCATGCTGAATTGAGCTTCTGGGAACTCAAGTCCAGTAGTTCGGTGCTCACTTTTGGGAATCACTGCATTGCATCGTTTGATATAGATCAAACTTCTGTTTAAAGCATCAAGAGCAGGCAATGCTGTTTCTCTGTGAGTATATATATGTACGTATGGGCATTTCCGCACCATACTGTTATAGTGCTATTATTCCACTTTCAACATCCTATGGAATTCTGAGGTTTGTAGTTTATTGAGGCCAAAGATGCCCCTCCCTAAACTGCAAACCCCAGCATTCCATAGGATGTTGAAAGTGGAATAATAGCACCATAACAGTGTAGTGCGGAAATGGCCTGTGTGCCAGCATGATGTTGTGGTTTGAGCACTGGACTATGACTTTGGAGACCAAGGTTCAAATCCCTATTCAGCCATGGAAAACTCTCTGGGTGATCTTGGGCAAGTTAGGTTCTCTCAGCCTCAAAAAAAGGAAATGGCAAGCCACTCCTGAACAAATCTTGCCAGGAAAACCGTGCAACATTTTTGCCATAGGATTGCCATAAGTCAGGAATGACTTGAAGGCACACCACAGCAACAGATGTATGTATCCACCCTCATCCTGTAGTGAGTTGGCAGCCTCTAGGGTAAAATCTGAAGTGAGGTTGAACTAGGTAAAAAAGAGATGTCCCCAGTAAACTCAAAGAGCCCATGAAGAACCAGCACAATGTAGTGGTCAGAGTGCTGGACTGGCACTTGAAAGATCCAAGTTTCTAGTTCCCAGTGAGCTGTGGCACTTCCTGCATGACCTTGGGCTATTTCTGTTCTCTCAGATTTTGTGGGAATAATAAAGTGATTGTGAGGAGAATCATGTGCGCCGCCTTGAGAAGATGATATATAGAAGTAATACATAAGTAAGCAACACAGTACACTGAGAATCTAATCCTAGCTCACGTTTGCTCGTGCCTTTATTACTGCTTGTCTCATGATGTGCCCTTATGACTCCATCACCCCCATTTTTTACAGTAAGTTGCAAATAGGAAATGCTTATATTTTATCATATAAATATTATTTGTATGTATGTGTGTCCATATAATTGCATTGCATTAGATTATATTTTTCTGAGGAGCTGAAGACAATTCCCTGCTCTTAGCCATACAACAATTCTCTTAGGAATGTAGGTTGAGACTGTGTGACTGGTCCAAAGTTGTCCAGCTAAATAATTGTGTCTGACTTATTTGTGTGTCTCAGTTTATTTATTTAAAAGGTGTTAAATATCATAATTGTATGCAAGTTTTTTTTTTGTATTTTGTTGTGTACTTCAAGTTGTTTCCAACTTATAGATACCCTAAGGTGAACCTGTCATGGAGTATTCTTGACAAAATTTGTTCAGAGGTGGTTTGCACTTGCCTTTGTCTGAGGGTGAGAGAGTGTGACTTGCCCATGGTCACCCAGGGGGTTTCTGTGGCTGAGCAGGGCTTCAAACCCTGGTCTCCAGAGCTGTGGTCCAACACTCAGACCACTACACCGTGGTGGTATATATATATATTTAAATAGTGCTTTCCTTTGTATACAACATACAAAATGGCTTGGGTATATGTGTTTTTATTATTAAGTGTTATACCACCTAGTACGAGCTTCCTAGCTCCATTTCTTTCTAGGATCACCCAGCCTGGTCTAGATGGGTGAGATATTTTCATAAGCATTCCAAGATACTGGTTTGTGGCCTTGAGCAAACCTTTTTCTTGGTCTGTGTCTATTCTCCATTTTTGAATAGGACACAGTGACTTGCCTAATGCTGCTGTAGTGAAGATAAGCTAAGATAGAAATTAAAAAAAAATCTAATTAAAATTTAATTAAAAACTGTGATGTAGATATGAAATACCACCAGGAGAATTATTTCTGAATTCCGTCCATGTGAATTTCAACCCTGTGAAACTCACTAGGCTGTTGTAGATAAATTATTACTTCTCAAACTAACCTACTTTTGCACAATATTATGAGGCAAAAATGCTGCTCTTAGCTGTTTGAAAAGAAGTTGGGATGAAAACAATATAAAATAATGTACCCCTAACTCACGTAGAGAAGCTTTGACTGTAGACAGTTTCTACAAACGCTTACGACTAGGCATGCTGGTGGGAGTGGCTGATGGGAATTGTAAGCCAATTGGAAAAGCATGGATGGTCTATCCTGTTTTTTTCTGGCAACCTTAAACTTTGAAGTCTGATATGCTTAAGATGATGATGGTGGAGAAAAGAACATGAACATGAATATTTCTACAGCTTGTTTATATTTCTCTTCTTTTCTCTGTCAGAAAAATCACTGGATTTCCTAGTTGTTGTATACCTGCTGCCTCTGTGTATCTGCTGTACTTCATGAGAACACTGCGCGTGCAAGGACTCGAAACCTTGTGTTTGAATTCTCAGAGGGCAACTCAGCATCACACACTGGTTTGGAAATAGACACGTGAATCTGGGTTTAAAAGTTCATTTTAGAGCTGGAATAATAAGAATGACAGCTTCCATTTCAGGACTGCAGAATAAGATTCTGCTCAAAGAAGGTCTACTGCCAGTAGTGAAAATTGAGGAACCTGACCTTGAGGATTCTGTCCCGGAGGAGGGCCTGAAACGTGTAACTACATCCCCATTTATCATCCAGGCTGGGACATCTGGAGAGCTTCTAAGGTGTCTGACATCACAGCAGTCCAACAACGAAGGCCAGGAGACATCACAGCACTGGGAAGTTCAGTGGCAGGAAATAAGAGCTCCAGAGATTGCCTCCGCCTCCTCTCCTGCATGGGGTAATCTTCAAGTTCCTCAGCTGACTTTGGCTGATGATATTGAGGTCTATTTGTCTACATTTGAGCGAGTGGCTGATGCCTGCCAGTGGCCCAGGGAACAATGGGTGGCCCGACTGGTGCCCGCCCTCAGTGGGGCAGCCCAGCAGGCCTACAGCAGCCTCAGCAGTAGAGACAGAGAAGACTATGGGAAGGTCAAAGCTGCCATCTTGTGTTGTTGCAATATTGGAAGTGAGACCCGGAGACAGCGCTTCCGGCGTTTTTGCTTTCAGGAGGCCGAGGGTCCCCGACAGGCTTGTGGGAATTTGCGCGAACTTTGTTGTCAGTGGCTGAAGCCAGAGATCCACACCAAGGAGCACATCTTGGAGCTGCTGATCCTGGAGCAGTTCCTGACTATCTTGCCAGAGGAAATGCAGACCTGGGTTTGGGAATGTCGCCCTGAGACGTGTGCCCAGGCTGTGGCCCTGGCAGAGGAGTTTGTCCTGAAGCAGCAAGAGACCGAAAGATCAGATGCACATGTGAGCACATGTTAAAAACTTCCAAATTCAATGCAGTTGTAAAATGTTCAATGTTTCCTAAAGAGCAGCCTGAAACTAGTCCTTACCTCCTCTTTGCATGCCTCAATCTGAGCCTGTTTCTGCTATGGCGCCATGGTTGTAGAATGTCCTGTCTTTGGATGTCTGACTGGCCATTGAGTTGGGAACCCAAATTAAAACTTGGTGTTGTGACAGGACCCTACTTCTTTCTCTCTCAGAGTGGTATAGCAGCCCTCCAATCTGATAAAGTGCCCTGTCTTCTCCACGCTGCTCTGCCTCTCTCCTTACAACACCACCTTTGTGTAAAAGGGGGAAGACTTCCATAGTTGTTTAGAACCCCTTTAGAGTTCTGTGGTAGTGTGTTTTCTGGTTGTCTTTAATCCTGTGTACCACTCAGACAAGTCAGTATTTATAAAAATAAACTGTAATATTTATTAAACTAACATACAGAACAAAGTGTTGGAGTTCATATGTAGATCAAAGCTTCAGAGTTCTTTTAGACAATTTCCTTATATCCTTTAAACTCTCATATAAACACAAGTATTATAAACAGCCTCTCTCGATGGCTACACTCTCACGGAAGGCTCAACTCCCAATCTAGGTCACACTTTCTGACCAGATTCTATAATGGTTTAATTACTCTTCTGCCTCTCTCTAGGCTTTTCCTGAGAATTAAACCCTTTCCATACAGGCAACGACTGTGGCTGATTGAGGGACTTTACTCCAGAGTTCTTCCTCACTAAAGGACTGAAAATAACAATCTGTGTTTGCCTTTATATATCTTTTCATCTTAGCCACCAGCTCCTCCGACACACTACAAGGCTGGATTTCTCTCCTGAGGAGCTATTCTGGTTGCCTGGCAACCTGCTTTTAGGCTGCTTTGGCTCTCAGGATAGCTATAGCCCCAGAACTTGGTCACATTTGGCTGTTCATCCAAGCTTTAGGGGTCCACTGACCATGGCTTGGCCTGATGGTTTGTGAATTTTGTCTTCTCTTTTTTTGGTTTTCCTTTATTTTAAATTGTTTAAAAATTATACGCTGCCATGAATCGCTGTATATAAAGTGGGAGGTAAATATTGTGATAAGTAAATAGAGAATATCCCAGTAGGACTTGGAATATTGCTAGGTGCATATCTGTGAATATGTGGATGTTGGACAGGCAGCTAACACTATTCCAGATCTGCTCAGATATGACATCTAGGCTGTAGCGTGCAAAGAAAGCAAGAGTGAGGATTCAGCCTGGCCCCTAGGAACTACCTTTCTTCCTGTGTACCTTTTCTCTCTTCCCTGGAAGTAGAGATAGAGACAGTGCTCTGTCCTACGTAGTCACAAGCATACTTACTTGAAAGTAAGCCTCACTGTTTTCAACAGCAATTACTTTCTAAGACGGGTGGGAACTGTTCAGACCTCAAGATGTTGCTTGCAGATCCCAGCATTCCTCACCCTTGGCTATGTTGGCTAGGGCTGCTGGGAGCTGCAGTCCAACAATACCTGGAAGACTGCATGATTTCCTCCTCTGCTCTAGGAATGTTGTCTAGGATTGGAATCTTAACCTCTGTATTGATTATAACGGGTAGAAGATTCTGGGAGTTGTAGTCTATAAAAGTTACTTTTCTGGGGTTCTTTGTCACCCTCATCCTGTAGGCTGTTTCGGTACTGGTTGCATATGTTTTTCCATCTTCAGGTCATGGTTCACATGAAGGTAGAAGAAGAGGCCTTGGGGATGGAAGAAGAGGAAATGGCATTGCCTACTGCATTGTGGGATGTCACTGGCCCTCAGGTCCATCCCGAATGTCATTCTCGGAAGGCAGTGGAATGGAGAGGACCTGTAGAACCACCACATGAACTGACCTGCATCCTCAGGGAGGAAACTCAACCTTTGCAAGATATAGGTAAAGACCTGTATGTGTATGTATATAATCCTTGTGCTACAGGGATGAGGAGTGTGTTCGTCTCCAAACATTGTTGGATTACAGCTTCCATCATCACTTATCCTTGGCTACACTGGCTGATGGGAGTTGCGGATCAACGTCACCTGGGGTCTCCTTCACACTAAAAAATTACAATGTGATTATTGCACTTTCACTGCCATGGTGCTTTCTTGTGGAATTTGGGGATTTGGAGCTTAGGGCAAAGTATTTAGACTTCTCAGGCAGAGAGTTCCAGGATCCTTCCTTAGGATCGAGGTAGGGAGTAACAACAGACTGGACACATAACACCAGTTTAAAAACATATAACATCTGTTACAAGAGCATGTGAAACCAATACCTATTAAAAATAATCAATACATACCTTAAAATTCATAATTCAAAAGCTGTCTGGATAAGCCTGCTGGAAACGACTTTAGTGCTGTGTTAAACTCAGATAGTGTATCCTGCTGTCCAACCTTTTCTAGCAGGTCATTCCACAATCTGGGGGCAGCTGGAGAAAATGTCCTTTTGGTAACAGCTTCCTGCCTAGTCTTGGCTGACTGAAGTAAATGTCTCCCAGAGGACCTGGATTGTATTGGAGAAGGTGATCCTGTAGGTAACCTGAACCCAAACCATGTAGGGCTTTAAAGAGTAGATGTCTGGGATTTGCAAGAGTGTTCTGGGGGAGAGAGGGAGAAATAATACAAAAATAATACAAAAAAGAGTGGAAGAAGTTAAAAAGAATGAAGATAGGTTCCAATTGGCTGATGGACCAATTGTGAGGAGGAGGAGGAAGTGACATTTTACATAAAACTTAAAACTGTAAAGAAGATTGGGAATAATATCACCTTTTAGATGTAGTATTGTAGTTTCAAGCCACTGACTGTTATTTAAGGCTGCTAGGACATGTAGTGGTTTGAGCATTGGACTACAATTCTGGAGACCAGGGTACGATTTCCGGCTTGGCCATGGAAACCCACTGGGTGATCTGGGGTGTGTCACACACTCTCAGCCTTCAGAAAACCCTGTGATAGGTTTGCCTAAGGGTCACCATAAATTGGTAATGACTTGAAGGCACACAACAACAATAACATCTGGAGGGCTGTAACAAGAAGAAATTTTGTTTCTTCTTATTGACTTGTTTTGTGCTAATTTGTATGTGTGTGTGTGTGTGTGTGTGTGTGTGTGAGAGTAGGAATCTTAAGGGATGAGGAAGATAGGCAAGGAGTTGGGAGGTACATTTTGAGCAGAGAATGTGAGTACTTCTGGCCTAAAAGAATGTTAAGACCCAGACACTTGGTACCTCCTTTCATCCTTTTTCAGGATTAGCAATTAATATAAAATAAAGCCAAATGAGTAGCTCAGAATGACCTATCTGATTGGTGAGATGGATTTTGATGTGAGCACAAGAAGTAAGAAGAATCACAGTGTGTCTCTTTGCTCCTTCCAGGATGGGCATGTGGGGTGGAGTTGAAGGAGGGAGGTGTTATCTTTGCATTAGCATCTTCCCCATTCACAAGTCCAGGGGAGAGATACAGGAAGATCTCACGGTGATTATCTTAAACAAAGGCACCAATATCTTTAACAAAGGGGATGCAGTGTTGTTAGGTGGACTTGTGCTTATCAGGTTTTAATAAGCAAGCTTTAAATAAAAGCGTGAGAGGAATGTGAAAACTAAAACAAATTGGAGCTTGTTGGAGAATTGGTGTATTTCTTGATCTGGTGCTTCCATGGCTGTGCCTCTTAAACAAGGAAATAAGTGTTTAGCAGAGGTGAGCATGGGAAAAAGTTTAGGAGACAATGGGTTGCCAAATGCTCTTAAAAAGTCAAGTATTCAGTTTTGCTTGAGGCGTTCATAGATGTTCAGCACTAAGGGAATCTGTGTTTCTGTCTTGTAAAACAGCAAAATATAGCTTGCTTTTCAGACTGCGAGCTGTTCTTTCAGCATTTTGGAATACCTTGTAAAACTTGTTTCTAGCATGAAATAGTAAAGGTCAGCAATGAGCTATACTGTAGAGCTGCTATAAGCCATTCTTTTTCCAAACTCCTACCCTACTACTGCTGCTTCCTTCCCTGTGTCAACCCTTCACATTTGTGGGCATAACTTTCACAGATTTGATTATTTGTGAGTTTCTCCAACCACTGTCCTCCCACCTCAGGCACTTCTTTTCCAGGGGAAGCTTCCCTCTTGGCAGCTATGAGTAGGCCATACAGCCCTTTAAAAACCTCCCTTGGTCTTCCTCTTCCACTAGCCACTGCCTGGCCAGCTAAGGAGGGCTGGCAGCTTGATTTCTCAGCACTAGAAACCTTCTCCTAATGCGCCGCCCCCACACCCAAAGAAGGAGATGGGCTAGAGAAAGGAAGTATAGTGCTGCCATGCTGACCCATCCCCTGTTCCTCTGCTTTCTCTGAACTGGTTTGGATCCTGAGTGCCTGTTCTCCCCACCCCGCCTTGATCCCCTTCCCACAGAGAGACACTCACATTTTGATATTTGTGATTTTTCCACTTTTGCAGGGGTGCCCCTAACCCCAGCAAATGTGGAGGGTCGATTGTAAAGGGATAATGGATTGTCTTGCTCATTCCGTGGTAATTTTTTTATTTTTTTAGTTAAATGGTTAGAAATTATGTGGCATTCCAGATGTTGTTGGGTCACAAAATCTGACCAGCCCTAGCCAACATAATCACTGACTGTTGCAGTGCAATTCTGGTCCTTTTCACGCTACGCAACTATAGCATCGTGATTCAACTTTAACTCTCATGATTCCTTGCTATGAAATCCTGGAATTGGCACTTTAGGGAGAAGCATTTAGAATGCTCAGCCAGAGAGCTAAAGTGTCCCCCCCAACTACAGATCGCAGGATTCCATGTGCAGGTATGGCAGTTAAATTGGAACCATAGTACTATAACTGTGTAATGTGAAAGGGACAATGAGCTAGAGGGCTGCCACATTGTCATCCCTGATTTCAGTGCCTTAGAACATCATCTCTTGTCATCTGACATATGCTAAGTTGCTTGGACTGCCCTTTGTTAGTATATTTTGTTTCTGGATGGACACGCTCAGGAATGAGTGGATAAGCAGGTATAGCTATGTTTATCATCTCTTCAAGGGTGCTGAGAAACAGGAGCTAAAATGAGGCTGGTGAAGAACAAGAGAGAAGTATCCATGTGCTCGAGGGCAGGGTGGGGTCCAGGGTTTGCAAAAGTGCAAAAGGGAAGTACTACTAAAAGTACTAATGGGAACCAGTGTGTTGTAATGGTTTGAGCATTGGATTACAACTCTGGAGAGCAGGGTTCAAATCCCTGCTTGGCCATGGAAACCCACTAGATGACCTTGGGCAAGTCACACTCTGTCAGCCTCACCAAAGACAAAGGCAAACCCCCTCTTAGCAAGAAAACCTTGGTTTGCTTTAGGGCTGCCCTAAGTAAGAAATTACTTGGAGGTACCATCACCACCACCACAAACTTTTAATAGCTTGAGGATTTCATCTGGCAGAAAAAGCTGCAATATTTTGTCCCAACATATTGCAAAGTTATGTGTCACCACAGACTATAAGTTCAACCCTGTACAACTCGTATCAAATCCATGATGGCATATACTTTTTTAAAAAAAGTTCATCTTATCCCTACAAACGCTTATAATACAAATCCACCCTTTTTAAATTTACAGGTACAGATGATCCCTTAGGCACATCCCATTTCTGGAAACAATTTGACTGTACCAGTAGAAATAAAAATTGGACTTTTGTTGTATTTAAATCCCAGCAGGTGCTGGAACTACTATCCAAACAACTGAATACTCTCCTGAAAACTCCTTGGAGTTGGCCAGGGAATCGTGGAAGAAAATGGGTGAAGGCACTTCGTCGGACTGGGAGGAGGATAGGCGCCCAGGTGAGCGAGATGGCTCATCAGAAGAGGAGGTTGGCATCCGAAGAAGAAGGCTAAGAAAGGGCCCAGCAGTCCGACCTTCACAGACCATCAGGGCGAAGGAAGTGCTGCAGGAAACCAAGGACCCGGGAAGCCAGGCAATGGCATTCTTTTGGGGGGAGAAACCCCATCAGTTTCAAGAGTGCGAGGAGAGCTTCCGTGCCAGGCAGGAACTTGCTTTGCGCAAAGGGATCCACCGGTGGGAGAGGCCCTTCCCATGTGCTGTGTGTGGAAAGAGATTCACCCGGCTGTATCACCTCACCACTCACCTGAGGATCCACTCAGGTGAGAAGCCTTACCGCTGTGCTGAGTGCGGAAAATCCTTTGGGGACCTGTCCAATTGTTACAAACACCAGCGGAGGCATCGAGGTGACAGGCCTTACGTTTGCGATGCGTGTGGGGACTGCTTCAGCAAACAGAAAGAACTCCTTGCTCACCGGAGAACTCACGAGAATGGAAGGGTAGCCTCTCTGCGTTGACTGGAGGGGTGGGTGGAAACATAGTTCATTACAGACGTGGAGGCCTACCTGGGAAGTAGCTATTGACAGAACGCTGTATTATGGTAGCTTTGTAGATAGAGCTGATATAGAGTAATGTTTTGAGTGTAGGACTAGGATACTGAGAAACCAAGGTTTGAATCTCAGCTCAGCCATGGAAACCCACTGGGTGAGCTTGGGCAAGTCACACTCTCTCGCCCTTAAAGGAAAGCTATGGTAAACCTCTTCTGAACAAAGCTTGCCAAGAAAACCGTGTGATAGGGTTGCCATAAGCTGGAGTCAACAGGAAGGCACATAACAGCAACAGCAGTTTTCCGGGTCTGCCAGAATAGTAGTTGTGGGACTGGGAGTTTCATCGTCATATCTATGGGGGAGTCATGTTAGCCATGCTGTGATCTAATTGTACTTGGGAATAGCTGAAACATGGGAGAGAGGACAAGGAATTTCAACCACGCAGCATCACTGTAAAGGTTTTCCAGAGGAAGACTGATCCAGAAAGAGGCTTCAAAGGATGTTACATGCAAATATATAGTTAACATAGGCTCCTATTGGTCCATCTCTCATGCTGGAGTGTTAAAGTTGCAAGTGTTAGCTTCTGCCCATTGCGAGATGGTTACCTGTAGCTCAGCCTTCCCCAGCTTGGTGCTTGGTATATGTTTTGAACTGCAACTGCCAGTATTCCTGAGCTATTTGGCTGGAGGATTCTGGGAGATATAGCCTGGTGCATCTAAAGAAGCCCAGACTGAAGGAAGCTGAATTGTAGCCTCTTTGTCGGTGATTCTTTGAACTTACTATTTGGAAATATGTTTGTGGAGAGCAAGTATTCTGGAACACTGGATGAAGACGAACATAATGAATCTCCTAGTGCTGTTGGTCATAGATTTTGATATTCTGCCTTTGTGAGGAACATGAGAAAAATGGGCAGATACTAAAACACAAGCAGGGTTTTTTTTTTTGCCACAGCTCATTAAAAAAAGTGTTAGCGATAATTCTGTACACCAAGCTATCATTTTGCTATTTGTATACCCTGCTAAATCCAGTTGAGAAGCTTTTCCATGCTAAAATTATTTTGTGTTCTGCCAGCTATCAAAGTATTTCTTTCTGCCCCAGTTCGCACTCTTCTGGCAATTTCTGCAGGGTGATGTTTTAAACTAAAATTTATGCTGTATTCGTTGATCTCTACTGGTGACAATAATAATAGGTACTTTGTATACGTTGGTACAGCAGACCAAACTGCAACCCCGTTAAGGTGTATTGATATCACAGTATTTCAGGAGTCTGGAACTGAAGGAGGTTGCCTTATATAATGTAATCTAGTAAATTCATGGTCAAGACATGGTTTGAACTGGGGAATTGTTTCTTCACCATTCTGTCTCTAAGGCTGCAACATAAGTTCAGTGGTGCTTACTTCCAAGTAGGCATGCAGCTGCATTCTCAGGTCCTCCAACAGGTCCGAGGTGTGATATAGGAGCTGAAGGTGACATCTGTCTTCCTCAACAAGCCTTCTCCATGTGTCTTAGACTACAGCTTCCATAATCCCTGGTCAGGGCATATGCTGTCTGAAGAAGGTGGGAGCTGTAGCCCAACACATCCAGAGGACATTTGATAGGGGAAGATACAGGTTATTTAGGACCAAAATGGAGTTGCTGTTCCCCCAAGTTTTCATTGTACGGACTGGGGATGCGTTGTGTCACAAGTGGACTTTACCTGAGCCCAGCTTTTCCCAGACCTCTTTTCTTCTTGATGATGCAGCTGTGGT
This sequence comes from Cyclura pinguis, assembly GCA_030412105.1. NCBI lineage: Eukaryota > Metazoa > Chordata > Lepidosauria > Squamata > Iguanidae > Cyclura > Cyclura pinguis. The sequence continues at coordinate 21,083,426 of CM059604.1, forward strand.
GGATATACTTAGCTTGTCTCTAAATCAAGGTAAAAGCAGAACAAGTTCTTCAGTGTACTGCCTTGGTGTGCATCAAATTTTTCTTAATCTTGAGTCTACTATGTGGCTAGGACTATACAGACGAGCAAATAGGTCACAAGAGTATTTGCACACCACAAGAGTATTTGCACGCGCCACTCCCTCATAATGTATGCATTTTCACTGTGGTTTCTTCATTTGTTTCCTTGTTTTCCAATGGACTTGGACATACTTGTCCTTGTTTTGTCTATATTTTGGTCTTTCCATCCCCCTGGCTTGTGTCTGGATTTAATTTTTACCCAGTTTCTAATTTGTTTTTGGTACCTTTTCTCATTGCTGGTTTTAGTCGAGTAGCTCACTCTTTATAAATCCACAGTTTGAATCCATACTAAGTTATTGCACTTAGATTTGATTGAGGTGAGTAGGGCTTAAGACGTGAACCGTTTTGCACATGAATGGTTTTTAATTTCACTGAGGCTTTTGTGCTATGGACAAAACCTGGCAAATAAAATGGCTGCCTCTCTTTAACAGTCTAGTTTATTGGACATAGTGGTCTAGCTGCTCTGTTGATGTAGCAACCCACCTTTTGAATTTCAAGCATCATCCACGAATGTGCCCAAGCCAATGCAACCAGTGTGCTCAAGCCAATGCAATCAGTGCCTCTAATTTCAAAAGTTAAAAATGGAGATCAAGGGTGGGAATCCTGCAGCCCTCCAGATATCATTGATCAGGAGTCCCCAGTGTTCTTCACCACTGGCTAGTCTGAATAGGGCTTATGGTAGTTGCAGTTGACAACATCTAGAGAGCTGTACAATTCTCAACCTGCTTATGTTTTTTTAAAAAGTTATCTGTTGAACATGAGGCGTGATCATTGCTGCTTGCAAGTTTGAAGTTGTCTCATTGAGTTTATTTAGAATAGGGATGGGCTGACTTCAGGTATGTGATGTCTTTTTTGTTTTTTGTTTACTAGAACTCTGAAGTCTACCAGATGAAGTTATGTACAAAATAGGAGTTTAGGCGAGCTCATGTGTGGTAAAAATTAAGGAACAGGACATCTCTGGGCACATTTTCAGCCCAGAAATTTGTGATCAATACCAAGCTAACAAGTCTATTCCCCCCCCCACAAAAAAGTCACTCGTGGTATTTCCTGAAATGTTCTTTTTTAAAGCAAACTAATGCAGGGGTGTGGTGAGGGAAGCTGTTCAAGTTTTGCAGTAGTTAGCAATTTAACATCTGAAACCCTGTTTCGAGGCTGATTAATGTAAATCTCATTGATTTCAATAAGTCTACTCAAATTGCCCCATGCTGAAAAACCTGCATTGGTTGACTGCTGCTTTCCAGGCCCAATTCAAGTATTTGTCTTAATCTTTAACACCTTATATGATATGAGATCTGACTCTCTAAAGCAGCCATTCTCTACCTTTGGTCTTCTAGTTGTCTGGGACTTCAGCTCCCAGAATCTGTCATCATTGGCCAGCTGATGGAGGAGGCTTCTGGGAGTTGATGTTCAGAACAGTTGGAGAATCAGAGGTCAAGAATGGCTGCTCTAAGAGTGTTCTCTTGTTACCTCCTCTTTGGATGCTGAGATCTTCAGGACAGGTCTTGTCAAGAATTCTAGCATCTACAAAGGCCCGTTTGGTTTGATTCTTGGTAGAGAGATTTCTCATGTGTTGCTCCCAGATTGTGGAACGAATTCCCTGTCAAGGTTACTGCTGGGCAGGCAAGGTTTCCTCTGAGTGGACGGCAGAGGAAGAGGCGATGTGGCCAGAGAAACAGGTGCAAGGTTAGCAGGATTGTTTAGGCTATGACTTGTGTACTAGAGAAAGCCACACGCCAGAGCACTGATTGGGTCACCTCACTTGTTTCAGGGTGACAAGGAAGCATAAAAAGTCTGGTGTTTACCTTGGCCAGTTAGAAACGCCTAGCTGGACCTGTCATGCCGCTGACAGTTTACTAATGGTAAGGGGAGACGCTGCTTGCTTTTTCCTCTGTTATCTCTTGTTATTCTTGTTTGTCTAATTGCTGCTGGAATGTTTTGCCAAGTCTTTATCTTAGAGTGCGGCAATAAATTCTGCCTCTAAGTCCTACTTAATGAGCCTCTGGAATTTTTTCTGCTTCACTGGGACCCTCTGCTGCGGCGAAGCCTTGCTTCACAGATTGTACTCTGCTCATGCTCAGAGGAGCCAAATCCTGCCAACCCTGACATTCCCCTCACTGCTTTTGGAAATTGTGTGAAGATACATGTTTTCAAGCTGCCTTTTTAAACTGTTCTCATGTTTGATTCCTGATTTTGATGTTTTCAATTTTTTTGTTTTAATTTTTCTGATTTAATTCAATTTTAAAATTTTTTAAAGTTTTATTTATTATTTATTTGGTTGCCCAGAGGAGGTCAATCGAAATGGTGAAGGGTCTGGAAGCCATGCCCTATGAAGAGCGGCTTAGGGAGCTGGGTATGTTTAGTCTGCAGAAGAGAAGGTTAAGAGGGGACGTGATAACCATGTTTAAATATTTGAAGGGATGTCATGTTGAGGAGGGAGCAGGCTTGTTTTCTGGTGCTCCAGAGACTAGGACAAAGAGCAATGGATTCAAGCTGCAGGAAAAGAGATTCCACCTGAACCTCAGGAAGAACTTCCTGATGGTTAGAGCTGTTTGGCAGTGGAATATGCTGCCTCGGAGTTTGGGGGAGTCTCCTTCTTTGGAGGTTTTTAAGCAGAGACTGGATGGCCATCTGTTGGAAATGCTTTGATGTAGGTTCCTGCATGGCATGGGGTTGGACTGGATGGCCCCTGTGGTCTCTTCCAACTCTATGATTCTATGATTCCATTTGAAATCTTGAAATTTTGACTTGGAGCAGAGAAGTAGCATACACCAAAAGTGTTATGCACCTTCTCTTCCCAACCAAGTAATTTTACATGTGTAAATGGCTTCAGGGCTCTAGCACAGGTATTTATAGGTATTTCTCAGTATAAATCTGAGGGCACTTCAAGAGTTGTAGAAAGTCCAAATTTTCAACTGTAACGGTTTACTGCCCTCTAGTGTTTAGGTCCAGAAATGACTAGCTCTGAAGTACTTGTCAAGTGAGAAGAATATAGGAACAAAAATATAAAATGTTATTAGGTTAGAGAATCTTTACATTGTATATACTTACTTGCACAATCCTTCCTTCCCTCAAATAGAGTTTATGTCAAATAACTGTACTTTAAAAAACAAACTATTTCAGGCACAGTTGGTTTGTTCTTTGTGAGCTGCCTCCGGAAGCTTGCATAATTCCTTCTTTTGCACTGGTATCTCCTTAATGGGAGATCTTCAAAATCAGAACATAGTATAGATATGAAAGAACCAGCTCAGGGCTTGCTTCTAGTGAGGCATGTATCTCAGGCAGCAGATTTTGAGTATCAGCAAAAGGCAAGATGGTGTTATTTGATTTCTCCTTTTTGTATATATAGAGGTATGAGGAGACATGTTTGTGGGAATTTCAGCATCGTGTGCCAAAGTAACTTGCTTGGGGTTTGTCTTCTACTAAAATTGTGTCTTCATCTTAAATAGCCTGTATGGTAGCGAATGCAAGGCATTCTCTGGTATTGGTAGTATGGTTTTTGAAAGTTCACGTAGTGATTGGCACATTTACTTGTCTTTCACAAAGGTGCTGGACAGCTACAAAACCCTCTGGCTACCACTCTAGAGAGGGCAGGGAAATGGATCTGCAAAGAGAGACCAGTTAAGGCCTAAGAAATACAGATTATATGATAAAGTGGAATAGAACTGTAACAAATAAACAGGAAGTAATATGGGCACCCAGCACAGCCACATGTTTATTTCAGACTTGAAGGACATAGAGAATGTTTCCTGGCCCATGAGTTCCAAAGTTCTTTCCCAGAGCAGTCTCCCCTCCCCACAGATTAGTTGATTCAGTACGGGAGGTAATGTTGTGATCTGAGTTACCTTTCCCTTCCTGCCAGAACAACCATACAGTACCAATCTGTATGGAATTCTCTCATTCTGTTCCCTAGTTAGCAGGCATGAAATGACAATGGTAGTGTATGAACTACGTCTAATTCCTTCCTACCTAATTTTTCATTGACACCGTTAATAAATTTAAATGAAAAATGCTGTTTAATTTGTGGCACTGCTTACCACATATTAATTTATCTCATTTGGCTTGAAGTTAGAAAATAGGCAGACAGGTGGTGCAAGAGTTAGAAAAGACTCGACAATTTTTGAAGGTCTGGGGGCCACCCAGCAGGCTATAACTGCACATTTTTTCAAAACTGAAAAGCTATTTTTGACCTAAGACCGGCAGGGGGAAGGGATAAATAGCTTTTAAATGGTCAGTCATACCCACTGAGGTTTCTAAGAGAGTAGTTGGCCATTTCTGCGTTTTGTGGGAGGTTGATACCAGGAAATGATGGGGGTTACATTGGGGCTGTATGCAATTGGCAGGCCAACCTTTGTCTACCCTGCATTAAAAGTGTGAATCTGGGATCTGGAACACTTGAACAAATCTTGCCAAGAAAAGCCCATGATAGGTTTGCTTTAGGGTCTCCATAACCACACAACCACAACAACAGGTCTTCACTAAGTACATAAACATGATGGGGTCAGGGCAGGAGGATTTGTTAATTTTCCTTTTTAAGTGATTCTAGAGTAAACTTTCACTGTACGAAAATATCTGCACTTTATGGAGGATGCACAGGATACCATGCTCTGCTCAGAAGAGAAATCCCATATTCACCTCCCCATTTTTCCATATTTGTCCTGGGTTCAGAAGATCCATTTGGGAAAACACAAAAGGCAGCATAAGTTGCCCAGTGTCTTCAAAATGATAAATGTGAGGAGATTTCTGCTTGTGAAAGTGCTGTTTGTGTTTGCTTCGTGGCCTATTTAATGGCTGAAGAATGATACAATTCTACAAAAGCCTTATACTGCCTATTTGTTTCCCGTTTTGACTAGCTCCGCCCTACAGTTCAGGTCAGGTCTCATTACAATGATATAACTCTTGGGATAAAAGATACAAACCAGCAGCCCAGCACTGGAAGCCAAGATGGAGAAGACCTCAACAGCTACCATGTATTTTCCCTTTGTGCTCAGGTAGATTGGCACAAAAGAGATCCAGACACAGCAGAAGACCAACATGCTGAAAGTGATGAGCTTGGCTTCGTTGAAGGTGCTGGGTAAGCTCCTGGCAAGGAAAGCCACCACAAAGCTCGTGAGAGCCAGGATTCCCATGTAGCCCAGAACAACGTAAAACATGACAGGGGATCCTTCATTACATTCTAGCACCATTTCCTCAGAAAGAGAGTGCAAGTCCAAATCCGGGAATGGAGGAGAAGCCCAGAGCCACCCAGTGCAAATGCCTGTTTGGAAAAGGGAAGAGGAAAGAACCACGGGACACGCCAGTCTTTTCCCCACCCACTTTCTCATCCTGCTTCCTGGCTTTGTGGCCGTGAAAGCCAGAACCACAGTGAGGGTTTTGGCCAAGACCGAGGAAACAGCCACTGAAAAGACGATGCCGAAAGAGACTTGTCGTAGGAAACAGGTAAATGTTTGAGGCTGTCCAATGAACAGGAAGGAGCAGAGGAAGCAGAGGAGGAGGGAGACGAGGAGGCAGTAGGTGAGATCCTGGTTGTTGGCTTTGACGATGGGTGTGTTCTGGTGTTTGATGAAAATGCCCAGCACCAAAGCTGTGTTGAGAGAGAAAAAGAAAGCCAGGGAAGATAAAGCAATCCCCAAGGGTTCTTGATAAGAGAGGAAAGTTGGAATCTTTGGAAGGCACTGGGTGTGATCATTGTTTGGATACTGATCTTCTGGGCATTTGAAACAGTCATCCATATCTGAAGAGAAGAAGATATGTGACATTAAGACCAGTGGAAGATAATGAGTTCCTCTCTCTCTTCCATATCATCTATTAAATTGACTGGCTCCCCCTCCCTCATACTGGTGGCTCTTCCTATCAAATTCTGATTTTGAAAGCATCCCTCATTGCTGCTCTACCTTGAAGTTAAAGGATGTTTTCTAAGAAAAAAGAATAGTGAATTTTTAAAGATCCAGAAATATATCTGAGGGTTGGTGAGATAGACAGTTCTCCATCCACATTCGTGGGTTTCTCCTTTGTGAATTTGATTATTCGCAAGGTGCCCACTTCCCTCACCCCCATCCTTCCCCTCCAATTCCCTGGCCTTTTGCCCAGGTATGCTGACTTCCTTCTCTGCACCCTGACCAAAAGGAAGGGAATGGGAGAGGGAAGGTTCATATGCATGCAAGCCTTTCCCCCTCCATTCTCTTTCCTATTGCCCGCGTGCTCAGGAAGAAGGCAGGGTGAGCAGGAGACAGAAGAATGGAGGGGGATAAGTATCTTCCCCTCCATTTGCCCGCCTTTAGCCTGCAAGCACAAGAAGAAGGGAGGCCATGCGGGTGACAAACAGGAGAATGGACAACGGGCGTGTGTTTCTCCCTCCATTTGCTTGTTTGTCACCTGTGCGGGCAGAAGGAAGGCAGGGCATGTGGGCAACTTGGAGGGGAATGGAATGGGGAGGAAGTGTTTCCCCCTCCATTTGCCTGCTTCTTGCTCTCATGTGCAGAAAGGCGGCAGGGTGTGTGGGCAACAGGAAGGATAATGGAGGGGCAGCCCGGGAGGAAGTGGAAGTGTTGACTTGGGTGGGTGGGTGGGTTATGGGCAGTTGTTTTTAAAAATTTTTTGTGAGAAGTCTGCACCCCGAGGCCTCACAAAAGTCAAGGCGTCACCATACAGGAAATGCTGAATTGGCTTGACCGCTGCATGATCCTTAGGATGTAGTGGAGCTGCTTGCTGAGAAGGAAAAGTGATTTCTATTACTAGCTACTAAGTCCTACATAGGGAAGAAGAAAATTCAAAAAATAAGACTCTCATTAATAAACTTCTCTATACATAAAGCTAAAGCATTAGCTAAACTCTCAATTGTCCATACTGACAATTTCTTCCACAATCTTTCCCAGGCCTACAGGAGATTCTGAGGAACAAACCTAAGACCTTCTGCAAATAAGGTACTGGGAAATTTACAAGACGTTACCTACATTGATATTGATGATTTCACTTATGGTCTGAATGAAACAAATTTTTGGCTGGTCTCATGATCCATAAAGTTTCTTTCACGCCAGGTCACATTCTAAATGGTCCAAAACCAGTAATCTCTCACCCACCAAATGGATGCTGGAAAACTGATCTGCTTGTACTTGAACGAGTTCTACCTAAATCTAAACAGGAGGTGCCTGAATTGGTTGATGGATGGCCTTCAAACCTTTACTAAGGTCTTCATTTTGGCCCTATTGGATAACACGCCAGGTTTTGTGACTTTGTGATCAGGCACATGGATTTGTAAACCAGAAGAGACAGGCAAAAACAAACAGCATAGATACTTTTATCAATGAGCTGTGGTCATACCGTCAAACTTTGGATTGAGGATGCCTTTTTAAGAGTTCTGAACACCTATAATTTTGGCTCTTGTGATGATGGTGAACTTCATTTAAAATCTACCTTTCTGCTAAAAGTGGCACTCGAGGCAGCTTACAAATTGAAGTTAGTACAATATAGTTGAAACGTACGAAAGGAAAATATTAAAACAGAGTTAAACTATTAACAGTATTAAAACAAGTGAAAACATATGCTCAGAAAGATTAAAACACCATTGAAAACAGTGGGTGGAATTTAAAGGGCGGTTACGAATGCATGGCCACTGTAGTTCCATAGCTATGTAGTACCTCCTGGTCCAACCTCCCCCACAGTCTCCACTTGCTGGATAGCCCCTGCTGTGATTGATCGGGGTCTGTCCTCTTGTCAATCAGCCAACAGCTGACTGATGGCCCCATCTCTTTCCATGAATGTTCTTCAGTTCAAGAGCCAGAATCAAGGTCCCTGTTGCAGTTCACCTTGGGTTGGGGATCAATTGCATGAGGAGGGGTGGAAATGTCAGCTGCTTCCTGACTGATGGAACAGGCCCTTCATTGAGTGTAGTGGCTGCTGCCTGGTAAGTGGGGATTGGGGGATTTTCATGGTCCCTACGTATCCCCTAAGATGGGAATATATAGGGACCATGAATATGAAATAATCATGTATGCTTAAGTAGACCCATTCCGCAGCTTACCTGCTTCTGGTGCAGTTGCGCGGGGATCACGCGAGCAGCCTCTTCCGAGAGGCATTTGTGTCCCCTCTGCTCCGTCTCCGCAGGAGTTGCCTGCTGGCCGGCAGGCAGCGTGAGGGCTCTGCCTCTTCCTTCCGCAGTGCAGCCAGGTATTTTCTCAGACTGCGCTGGAGAAGGAAGCGTGAGGGCTGCGTCTCCAGAGGCTCTGCACGGATGGTAAGTGCGTGTGGGGCCCCGGAGTGACGCGTGATTGCGTGTCATTTTCGGCCAAAAGCTGAAAATTAAATATTGTGCGATTGGTGCCTGCTGGCCCTGGCAGCGTCGCGCGATTGCGAGGACGTCATGTGGAATGCTCCTTGCAATTGCACGATGCTCTGCAGGCCCTTTTGCATGACAAATGCCATGCGAAAAGGGCCTAAGTTGTGCATTTGTGACTGCCTTAGTGAATTCTGGCCAGTACAATTTAAAACAATACAGCAACAAATCAAGGTCATTCATGATAACACAGAGGGCTTCCCATCATCTCACAAAAGTGGAAACCGGGGAATAAAAAGCTTGGAGAAGTACTAGTATCCTGGGACCTATTGGAGAAAGAAAGTCCTTTCTAATTCATAATTTTTCTTTATTGTGATTGCATTAAACCTTAAGTGCTCTATGTTCATTAATACGGGTTGCCCTCTATGTTTGTGGGTTTAACTTTCCTGGATCTGATTATTTGTGAGTTCCCTAAACCCCTGCAGCCCCGCTTCAAGAACTTCTTTTGTGGGGGAACTTTCCCTCTCTGTGTCTTCAATGAGGCTGCGCAGCCCTTAAAAAACTCACTTCCTCCTCCACCAGCCAGCGTCTAGCCAGCTAAGGATGGCTTTCAGCCCAATTTCTCAGCTCCACAAATCCTCTCCAATGCCCCCCCACATAACCAAGGAAGGAGATGGATGAGAAAAAGGAAGTATATGACCACCATGCCCACACCACTTTCCTTCTCCTTTCCCTGACCAGATTTGGACCTTGGGTTTCCATTTCTCCCCCCAATGCTTCCACCCCCTTCTCACAGACACACACACACTTTCTGATATTTCCATTTTCCCACTTTTATGGGGGTCCCGTGCCCCAGCCTTAATAAATGTGGAGAGACAATTGTACTAGTATCAGGGATCAGCATTTGTTCCCCCTTCAACATGTACACATATTTCATAGTTTTCATACACCATTGTATTCATTTATTTCATACCTCCGTATGTCTCTTACCTTTCTCATCTGATATTTTTCCTTCTGGGCATGCAGCACAATCATAGCAACAAAATGGTTCCCCTTCCCTCTTTTTTCTGCTGTATCCTGGATGACAGTTCTCATTACACACAGCAAGGGGCAAGATCTAGAAATAAAAAATGGAGCTTGTGTTTGTTGGCCAGTTGTCTCTCTCAGCTAATTCTAGATGTAATTAAGACATCTAGAAGTGAAATCATTGCTTGTTAATCATGAAAAAATCATGAGGAAGAAAAAACCATGGGGTTGATGATACCCAAAGATTTTGCTGTTCAGACTTTGTATGGTAATCATGAAAAAAATAGGGCTTATGATCATGGAAATATCTTTGCTATTCAACTTTTTTTAAAAAAAAATTCTACAGCTAGATTTCACCTGGTTAAATTCTTTATGCCATGAGATCTTCGTATTTTCAACAGCGACCTCTTTGCCTGGAGAAGCCTCTGGATCCACCCTCCCAATTTTGATTCTCTTGATGGATTGGTTTGGGAAAATGAGCCAGTTGATGAGATCAAATCCAGCCACTAATTCACCATGACTATTGAAAAAGACCTCCTCTCCAGCACTGTTGTTAAATGAAGTGGTCCTAAGAAAAGGGTGAAGCTACAAAGAAGGTAGTTAAATCAGGGAACAACGCATTATGAAAAGAGTGCTTGAGATATTCAGTTTTCTGTTTCTTGAGGACATTTGTTCTTATTTCAGAGCTAGAAAATTCCTTTTTAAAGGGCGCTTTTATCTTTTGGTATAAAGCTTTCATTCGTCGTGCTATCGTCTTGTGTCAACACTAGTATTAATTTTGCATAAACTGAGGTTACAGGTGTTTGAATAACTTTAGTGGCTGGGATAGTAGCTTGTATACTACCTCAGAGTAGGTAGGGAATGAGAGAGAGATGTTTTAAAACTAGAATCTCAAGAGGGAGAGAGAAGGAAGAAACCTTGCGATTTTCCATTTTCCATAGATTCTCCATCCTCATGTTTGGTTTCTACCACCCTTTTAACATCTCTCATAGTATATTTTTTAAGTCATGAGTCTACCCATGGATGCTGGAACAGCACCACCAAAACTCCTGTGTAGCTGAGCCCCATGAGGAACCAGCAACCAGAACTGTCCTAGCTTCTTCCCATCTTCACATTTCCTTAATAGAGGCTCAGTATATTCCTCTTTCCCTCTTATGTCAACTTTATGCTTCTTAACCTTTTCTTTATCATGGACCCCTTTTAAATAACTTTTGTTACCACAGACCACGAAGACTTAACTCAAAGTTTAAAACCCTAAAGTAAATCAAATGTTTTAAAGTTGCTCATCAAGGGTCTTCAAATTTGGAGAGAAGGGAGTAGTAAGTAAATGCACACATTCCTACTGTAATATATTTTAACTGTAAAAGCCCATAACATTTCTTCAAGCCTTTGTGGACCCCTATGAGGACCTTGCGGCTCCCTGGGGGTCGAAGGACCCCAAGTTAAGAACCACTGCTTGGAATATTTTAAGCAAGAAAAGCAGGGAAGGAAGCCTGCGTATGAAGAAGGAGTGCCGCAAGGAAAACTTCACCACAATACTCCTAGCAGTTGCAAGAAGAATAAAAGGAAAGAAGGAGAGAACAGTGCAAGGATGTTCTCTACAAGCATTTCCATCACACACATTAGCATTCTCAAAGCAATAGAAGAATTTACCTCCCAATGTTGCACCTGCAAAGGATTACATCTTTTCACACTTGCAGCTGGGCTGTGTTTAGATCCGGATGAGTACCTGGCGTGTAAAGCATGTGCTATGGCATAAACAGCATTGTAGATGCTGTAGCTTTGGCCAGTCATGCTCATTTCAAAAAAAGTTCCCGGAAGGTTCTCCAGCTTCTCCTCTCCAGTGCACCCTTTCATGTTCTCCTTCTCTGTATTAGTATTTGGCAAAAAACATTTGAATGACTGCTCCCAGAAAAACTCAAGAAAACCATCTCCTTTTGGATGGAGAGGATTTAGCATCTGAAGGAAATTTTGAAATTCGAACATCTCATTGGAATGAATTGCAAAGGATAAGGCACCATAGAATACTTCTGTATCCCATAGAACATTAAAAGTGTACGCTGAGAAAGCCCATTCAGCTGTCATGATCCACACCTTACTTCTAGCCATCGCTTCGAGATACGTCATTCCTAAAAGACGTCTTAAAGCCATGAAGGCAGACACAGTCCGAGTGTGTGCATTCATGACAACGACATTGGTCATGTTCAGAAAATGGTTCATGCTTTCAGCGTGCTCCGTTAGATATTCTGGGTAATGCACAACAGTGATTTCTGGTATCCTTTGAGTGAAAGCAGTGCAGATGCCATTCTGGGAAAGCACTGGAATCAATGTTTGGATGAAGTATATCCCCTTTGCATCTTCTGTTGCAATGATGCCAACCCAAGTCCATTGGAAATGCAGGAGAAGCTGGGTGATCCCAGTATACTGATAGCTTTCTTTGGGGACCATCTGGTAGATGGAAGGGAACCTGGTTTTGCCTCCCGCCAGTGGAATCAGAAATCCAAATGTGATCTAAGTTAAAAAAAATTTTTTTTCAAGGGCATGAAATAGCTATTTTATATAAGGGACTGTAATGCTTTCTGCCATAGCTTTGTTGGGACGTGATCTAAAAATCCTCTAGCATTTTCTTAGGGTTTATCCAGAGCAGACTTGCAAATTCTACTCCTTTCTGTGGCTACCAAAGGTGAAAAATCCATTTTCGAGCAGGTCAGATTCTGAGTAGCCTTTTTGTATCTATACACTCCGTCACCCTATTAGAAAAACGTTAAGGAATTTCTTTTGAGTAAATATTCCCACCTAATGTGTTAAGAAATCTTATCAGTGTTATACTCCTACATCACTCCTGCATTTCCTGCCCAAATTTCACTGTAAAAACAAATGTGTCATGTCTCCAAGCCAGGAGAATTTGTCTCATGTGCATATGTTATTTTGACAGCATGACATGAAGAACTGAGTTAAGCATTGTTCTTTTCGGTAAGCATTCTTATCTAGGGTAAGGTGTTGTGTCAATATTGGATTTTATCCTTTAAATTGACTGTAAAAAAGAAAGCTTGAAACATCATTTGCCCAACCCAGCAGAATCTGTCTCACGTGGATATTTTATTTTGGCAGTATCACATGAAGAGCTTGAAAAATCTCCAAGAATCTTTGCATATTCAGAAAAAAGGAAAGCTTCATCTGCAAGGGCATTTTACCTTGCTTGATTTCTTTCTTTAAGAGTAAGAGAAACTTGTCTGTTTAATGCCAACAGTTATTATAAAACTATTTTACATCACTTTGCTGTACCTTACACCCTGAAGATATTGCAGGTGAAGTCATGTGGCAAAATGAATTCTGCATAGCTTATGATGGAACTATACCTGGGGAATTTTGTAGGTATCTGTTATGCTGGCAATGTAGCTGGAGGTCTCAGAGTCAAGTCCCCCAATGACAGCTACCAGATTCTTTTGAATGCCACAGTGGTAGTTGGGGACTGGCCTCTGCCAGGTGGAGAGAAGTTCCAGGGTGTTCTGATAGGTCATTCTTGCATCGAAGTAGCTGTCATAGATGTGGAATCCTAAGGTCGTATTAGGTAATACATTGGGATTCTTCTGGATCTCTTTCACAGCAAATACCAAAGCCAGGACATGCTGGTAGTTCTTTGGAATCACCCTGCAATTACAGTGTCATGATTTTTAAAAAGAGAAATTTCCTTTTTAGTCCTTTTGAGAAGGAACATCTTTTTCTAAGCAGCTGCTCCCTCATCAAGCCTGTTACTGCTTTTGAGAAGGAACATGTTTTTCTAAGCACCTGTTTCCCTCATCAAGCCTGTTAATGCATCTTTAATTATTTCCATAGCTTCAATAACATAAATTCCTAGAAGCCTTGAGCTAGAATCATAAAAATTAAAAAAAGGGGTAGAATCTAAAATGAAAGAAACCCAACACATTCTAAAGTTTAGGGGGTTGTAGACAGGAATAAAGCAATATGCCTAAGCCTATGTAGTAAAGCAGAGAACAATTGTAGTTCTGAACTCAGGAAAATAGGAAACTGAGTGCCATTTGAGACACGATATTCCAAGGGTTCTAAACGTGGCAAGAGAAGTCTGTGGAAGTAGCTTAGGAAGAAATAGCATGGAAACCATGACAGGATTAGAAAAATAACTTGCAACACAAATGTACAGAGCTGGTAAGAATGAAAAACAGAATGCAAATAAGTGGATGTCATTTGGTAAGCCCACTACAGGTTGGAAAGTATTTCTAACATCAATAAGGAAAGAGATTGGTTTTTGAACTTGCTGTTTAGGGAGATGTGTGTGCCATGTGCCTTCAGGTTGCCTGTGGAGTTATGTAGATCACATTAATTTATAGGATTTTCTTATGCAAAGAATAGTCAGAAACGTTTTTGCCAGTTCCATCCTCTGAAATGGAGTCTACAGCACCTGCAATTCATTCATGGTCTCCCCTCGCCAAGTACTATCCAGGGCTGACCCTGTTTAGCTTCCAAGATGAGAAGGGATCTGATGTGTTACGGTATTTAGGCCCTAAATAGGTAGATAGGTCTGTCTAAAATGATATTTGCTTACTCATGGCATGGCTTTGTGAAAATGAAGGGAAAATATTGTCTTACACAGGCGGATGAATTGGCTTCATATTCGGGTGTTCCGTGAAACATAAAGGTTCATCAATGTAAAAATATTGAGACAGAATCCCACCAACGACAAGGTTGCCTGGTTGATAGTATTCGTGCATGACAGGCATGGGATAACTCATATTGCACATGGGTTGGTGTGGCTTGAACGCAGCCAGAGGCGGCAGGAAAAAAAATAGTAGTGAGAAAACTGCTATCTGGAGAGAAGAATCCTTGGAATCCTGAGTAAAGAATCCATGATTGTATTCTAACCCCTTGTCACCATTTGTGCAATTTGATTGAATCCTTGGAATCCTTGGAATCCTGAGTAAAGAATCCATGATTGTATTCTAACCCCTTGTCATCATTTGTGCAAGTTGGCTACATCCTCATACTTGGAGTATTTCCTTGGTGAATAGATAAAAGACTGGTAAATGTTAAGATGGAAGTTAGAGATGAGGGATGGCTATCTTGCAATATTTCCATTAGAATCATCTCAGTTCTGCAAGGATCTGTTATAAACACTTTTGAGACTGCTTTGTGCAATCATACTTGTGGTCTATGAAAATTGGTGTCAGATTTGGAAAGAGAGATAGATTGCATGTAATTGAAATAATTACAAAGGGGCATAATTACTTCCCCTTGCTATTATTTGTTTCGTAGCACTGTGAAAGAAAACATGTTTTTCAGCCAGTTCTTTACAAATGGGCAGATTTTTCCTTTTTATGTAATTAGTGGTCTGTTGAACCCAAGGAAGGCTAAGGCAAATGGAGGAAGATTTTGCTAAAATCCTATCTCTATTTTAACTGTATAAAATAACTTCTCTCCTTAGGAATACCATTTGAAGGCTTCATGTGCTCCTTTGTCAAATATGCTCATTCTCTTAGCAATTCCCTTGCATTTGGCTGGGCGTGGACAAGGAAGGCAAGCACCCAGACAAAAGGCAAGGGAATGGGGGGGCCCCCCACACATTCTCCCTTCCAGAGCTTCCCTTTCCATTCCCTTGCCTCTGGCCCCAGTATGGAGACCTCTTGCTGATACAATGGGGAAGGGAATGAGAATGTAGAACATGATTTAACTAAAATCCTATCTCCATTTTAACTCTATAAAATAACTTCTCTACTTAGGAATACTATTCAAAGGCTTCATCTGCTACTTTTCCAAATATTCTAGTTGTCAAAACCTACAGTCAGCACACTGTACTCTTTTTCTTAGGGGAATCTCCCAGTGTTTTGAAAGTGTCACCACTGATTTTTCTCTCATCAAGGTTTTTAATTTATCAATTTCAGCTAAGTGCACAAGTGTTATCAGACAGTCCTGTTTCACTGAAATGTCTGTATTCTTTCACTTCTCTGCATGGAGCAGTCATGCTGTGTTGGTCATATATCCTAGGATCATACTATACTTCTATAGTTGATCTATAACTATCTACTCTACAGTCCTCCCTCCACATTCACAGGTTTGACGTTCCTGAACTCAATTATTCCAGAAGTGCACTCATGCCCCCCCAACCTCTACTCCTCCCATTCCCTTGCATTTCGCTAGGAGTGGAGAAAGAAAATACTTACCCAGACAAAAAGCAAGGGAGTGCAGGGGGAGGTACATGCACTTCTTCTTTCTCCCCTCTGGAGTTCTCCTCCATTCCTTTGCTCCTGTCTTGGTGCTAAGAACTTACGCTGCGGCCAAAGGCAAGGCAAGGGTCCTTCCTTCACCCTTTCAGCCCCCTCTCATTTTCTTGCCTCTGCTCCCGGCATGCAAAAAGCAAGGAAATGGGAGGAGGGTTGCGGGAGGGGGAGTTATCCCATTTTTTCCCACTTTCAGGGGGGTTCTGCAACCCAAAGGGGCGCACTGTATTGGTTAGCTAATTTCATATATTTATAGGACAGTAAGTGTATCAACGTTATCACATCTAAAATTGGTACAGAAAGAAGATACCAATTTCTACCTGGCAGGATCTTAAAAAAGTCTGTGGCTGCTTATGCTGCCTCTTAATTGCTCTACTGCTGGTTCCACTGAGAAATCCCTTTAGGAGAAGGGATGGAGGCCAGCCCCACAGAGTGTTCCAAGAAAGAAGGAAAGAGGGAGAGGGAGAGAGAGCACAAATTGGGGGTGGAGTGGGGAAGAGAGACAGATCCAGAGGGGTAAGGTGAGCTAATCCAGCAAGGTGGCTAAAGGAGCTTCTGGCCGCACATCGGTGATGGAACAGGGCAGGCTGGTGGAGAAAGTGAAGCAGCCATTGGAAGAGGTGGGGAAGGGAGAAAGAGAAGGCAGAACGTAGTTCAATACAATGAAGGCTTGGAATATTTCTGGTAGCAGTTACCACAGGTTGTACAGTAGGGGTATTTAGAATGAGAGTTTTCATTGTGGTTGGTGATTGAAAATAGCTGGTGAATGTGTCCTCTTTTTTGCTTTTCAAGCTATAGTAACCCTACCTTATAGTGCTGTAGCTATACAGTACTATAGATGTTTCGAGAAGTATTTTTTTAAAAAAAGGTTTTATTTTAAAAAAAAAAATATTTTTCTTAGTTCCATCTTAGTAAGTGTGTCTCCCAGTTAATTACTGAGAGAATATCCCAATTTTCCATCTCTGACACTTAGGCCATTTCCTCACGAGCCTGTTATAGCGCGATGATTCCACTTTCAACCTCCTATGGAATCCTGGGGTTTGCAGTTTCGGGAGGGAAACTGCAAACCCCAGGATTCCATAGGAGGTTGAAAGTGGAATCGTCGCTCTATAACAGGCTCGTGCGGAAATGGCTTTAGATGCAACTAAGTGAGCTCCATTAGTGAGCTCGGCTGTGGCCTCCTGAGGTAAAACCTGTTCGACGACTTTCTCAATTTTTACATGATGCCCATGATTCCAGTCCATAATGGAAGCTGGATGACATAATGGAAGCAGGATGAGGAAAGGTGGTAGAAAAATGGTCATCTGTATTGCAGATGGCAGTATCCTGTTTACCTTGACCTTCAAGCCAAAACATCAAAGCTATATCCCAGTCATGTAAAAAAAAATAGCTTTTTGGATTACACTCTCCCCAGCTTCTACACTTTGGGACCACACATGGCTTCATCAGAATATATCCCTCAGGTAGCTGTTTTCTAACCTGAAATATGAAGAGCTGTTTGGGTGCTGGCAATGCAGCTGGCAGATTTGATGATGATGGAGATCCCTTCATCAGTGACCTGAATGCTCTTCAGCACGATAGTTGAGAACTTCATTCAGACTGTTTTTTGTGAGAACTTAAGAAAGTAGGTAGGTTTTGTTATACAGCTTGGAAAGGACTTGAACTTTTGTAAACTTTAAGATGGGAGACTATGAGACAGGCATGTTTTATTCCCACTCCTAGTGTGATGATGCTGAGGACCACGTAAAGCAATCTGCCTTATTTGTGCCGTTATGTATGGTAGTGATGGAGCACATGTCTGCAGCAACAGGCCATTTTTCTTCCGAATACTGTACCGAAGAAGCAAAGTGTTAGAACATTATGTGATGGAGCTGGGATGGCAGCCACGAAAACATTAAAAACTAAATTAGATTTGAAAAGATAGCTAGCATTTTCCTCTACAGAATATCAGGGATGCAGACTTGAGTTGATTCACTCAGACTCAAGTTGGATATAAGTTGCTTCAGAGACTCAACTTGGACTTAGTAAAAATGATGCACTGAGTTGACTCATGACTTGTCTATTTTTAGTGACTGACTTGCTGCCCTTGGTCCAGTAATATACCACATTCATCCACAAACTTTATGACTTTGAACGATGCTTCTGTCTCTTTCTGCCTCCTGGTCACATGGTGACATGTCTCAGGTACAAAGTGTGGGTGCATTTCTTGGAAGGGAACAGCAAATGGGTTAGGCAATGGGCTTGAAGCAGGCCTGAGGTCTGCTCAACAGCCTGTCCCTCCTGCATATTGGAGAGCTTTCTAAAACTTTTCCTAAGAGCAGAAGGCAAGATTCACCCCCAGAGCATAGGGTGTGTTTCTCAGAGAGGCGCAGCAAGTGTGTTAGGCAGTGGGTGTCAGGAGGAAGATAAAGGCAACCCCCTTCTGAACAAATCCTGCCAAGAAAATGCCATGACAGGCTTCCCTTAGCGTCTTTGTAAGTCAGAAATGACTCCCAAACAAACAACAACAAAAACAACAAAAATAGAAACAACAGGGCCCCACTAAGTACATAAATCAAACATGATGGGATTTGTTTCCTTTTAGAGAGATTCTAGAGTAGGCTTTCACTTTGACTGATTCTCTGCACTCTACGGAGGTTGCGCATGATACCATGCTCTGCTCAAAAGAGAAATCCCATATTCACCTCCTCCGTTCTTCTATATTTGTCCATGTTACAAAAGATCAATTTGGGGAAAAAAAGGAGCATAAATTGCACAGTGGCTTCAAAATGATAAGTGTGAGGAGCTCTGTGACTGTGAAAATGCTGCTTGTGTTTGCTTCATGGCACACTTAATGGCTGAAGAATGATACAATTCTACAAAAGCCTTATACTGCCTATTCATTTCCTTTTTTTTTAATTAGCTGCCCTCTACAGTTCAGGTGAGGTCTCATCACAATGATATAACACTTGGGATAAAAGATACAAACCAGCAACCCAGCACTAGAAGCCAAGATGGAGAAGACCTCAACAGCTACCATATATTTTCCCTTTGTGCCCAGGTAAGTTGGGACAAAAGAGATCCAGACACTGCAGAAGACCAACATGCTGAAAGTGATGAGCTTGGCTTCGTTGAAGGTGCTGGGTAAGCTCCTGGCAAGGAAAGCCACCACAAAGCTCGTGAGAGCCAGGATTCCCATGTAGCCCAGAACAATGTAAAACATGACAGGGGATCCTTCATTACATTCTAGCACCATTTCCTCAGAAAGAGAGTGCAAGTCCAAATCCGGGAATGGAGGAGAAGCCCAGAGCCACCCAGTGCAAATGCCTGTTTGGAAAAGGGAAGAGGAAAGAACCACGGGACACGCCAGTCTTTTCCCCACCCACTTTCTCATCCTGCTTCCTGGCTTTGTGGCCGTGAAAGCCAGAACCACAGTGAGGGTTTTGGCCAAGACCGAGGAAACAGCCACTGAAAAGACGATGCCGAAAGAGACTTGTCGTAGGAAACAGGTGATTGTTTGAGGCTGTCCAATGAACAGGAAGGAGCAGAGGAAGCAGAGGAGGAGGGAGACGAGGAGGCAGTAGGTGAGATCCTGGTTGTTGGCTTTGACGATGGGTGTGTTCTGGTGTTTGATGAAAATGCCCAGCACCAAAGCTGTGTTGAGAGAGAAAAAGAAAGCCAGGGAAGATAAAGCAATCCCCAAGGGTTCTTGATAAGAGAGGAAAGTTGGAATCTTTGGAAGGCACTGGGTGTGATCATTGTTTGGATACTGATCTTCTGGGCATTTGAAACAGTCATCCATATCTGAAGAGAAAAATACATGTGACATTAAGACCAATGAAAGACAGTGAGTTCCTCTCTCTCTTCCAGATCATCTGTTGAACTTACTGGCTCCCCTTCCCTAATACTGATGGCTCTTCCTATCAAATTCTGATTTCAAAAGCATCCCTCAGTGCTCCTCTACCCTGAAGATAAAAGATGTTTTCTAAGAAAATGAGAAAGAGAATCATGATTTTTTAAATATCCAGAGATATAACTGAGGGTTGGTGAGATATGTAAGGGAATGTTGAACTGACCTGATCCCTACATGACCTTTATGATGCCGTGCAGCTGCTTCTTGAGCAGGAAAATCATAGAATCATAGAGTTGGAAGATACCACAAGGGCCATCAAGTCCAACCGCCTGACATGCAGGAATATACCATCAAAGCATGGCCATCCAACCTCTGTTTAAAAACTTTCAAAAAAGGAGACTCCACCATACTCCAAGGCAGTGTATTCCATTATTGAACTGCTCTTACTGTCAGGAAGTTCTTGTTAATATTTAGGTGGAACCTCTTTTCCTGAAGTTTGGAGCCATTCTTCCATTTCCCAGTCTCTGGAGCAGCAGAAAACAAGCTTGCTCCATTTTCCATATGACATGCCTTCAGATATTCAAACATAGTTATGATGTGGCCTCTTGACCTACTCCTCTCCAGGTAAAACACACCCAGCTCCCTAAGAGGTTCTTCATAGGGCATGGTTTTGAAGTCTTCTTCCATTTTGCTCACCCTCCTCTGGAGACGCTCCACCTTGTCAATATCCTTTCTGACCTGTAGTGTCCAGAACTGGACACAGTATTCCAGGTGGTTTCTGACCAAAGCAGAATAGAGTGGTACCATCACTCCCCTTGGTCAAGACACTATACTCCTATCGATGCAAGCCAGAATCACATTGGCTTTTTGAGCTGCCCCATTATACTGCTGACTCACGTTCAGCTTGTGATCTACGAAGATTCTTACTGCTTTTCATTTGTAGCCTTGGCCTAGCCAGGTGCTACTCATCCGATATCTGTTTTCGTGCCCAAGTATAGTAGCTCAGACTTCTCCCGAACGTGCCTGAAATAGTTGATGGATGGGTGTGAAACCTTTACTAAGGTCTTCATTTTGGCCCTATTGGATAACACACTACATTTGGTGACTCTGTGATCAGGGATGTGGATTTGTAAACCATAAGGGACAGGCAAAAACAAACGGCGTGGATGCGCTCTGTCACTGAGCTTGTGGTTGTACCATCAAAGTTTGGATTAAGGATGCCTTTTTAAGTGTTCCAAACACCTATAATTTTTGCCTCTATGATGACAGTGAACTTTATTTAAAATCCTGCCCTTCTCCCAAAACTGGCATTCGAGGCAACTTACAAATTACAACAGATACAATATAGTTGAAACATATGAAAGGGAAATATTAAAACAGAGTTAAACTATTAACAATATAAAAACAACTTAAAACATATGCTTTGAAAGGCTAAAACACCATTGAAAAGAGTGGCTGGAATTTAAAGCGGCAGTTTCCAATGCATAACCGTCATAGTTCCGTAGCTACGTACTATCTCCTGGTCTGACTTTCCCCTCAATCTCCACTAACCGGACAGCACCTGCTGTGATTGACAGGGGTCTGTTCCCTTGTCAATCAGGAGACAGTTGACTGATGGGCCCCTCTTCCTGCTTTCCATGAATGTTCTCCAGTGAGACAGCCAGAGACAAGGTCCCAGCTGCAATTTCCCCCTGGGCTGGTGATCAGTTGTGTGATGAGGAGTGCAAATGGCAGTGAATTGTTTCCCAATTCACTGTGAACTGACCCTTCATTGAGTGTAGTCGCTGTTGCCTGGTAAACAGGAGTTGGAGGACTTTCATGGTTCCTACATATCTCCTAAAGTGGGAATATATAAGGATCATGAATAGGAAATAATCACTAATGCTTAACTCCCACATACACTCAGGGAAGGGGGGTGGATGAGAAAGAGGAAGTATAGGGTCACCATTCCAACCCAACCCTTTCCCCTCTCTCTGACCTGGTTTGAACCCTGGATGCCCATTCCCCCATCATGCCTCTACCCCTTCCCACACACACACAGACGTTATTTGTGATTTTGGCGCTTTTGCAAGGTCCCTGTGGCTCGAGCCCAGTGAATGTGGAGGGCCAACTATACTAGGAATCCTTCAGAGATCACTGTCTTTGTCCCTCCTCCCCAATATTTCATTGTCTTTGTACACCATGATTTTATTTCATAGTTCTGTATGTCTCTTACCTTTTGTGTCTGATATTTTCCCCTCTGGGCATGCAGCGCAATCGTAACAACAAAATGGCTCCCCTTCCCTCTTTTTTCTGCTGTACCCTGGATGACAGTTATCATTACATACTGCAAGTGGCAAGACCTAGAAATAAAAGTGGAGATTGTGTTTGTTGGCCAGTTGTTTCTCTTAGCTAATTCTAAATGTAGTTAAGACATCTTGAAGTGAAACCATCACATGGTAATTGTGAGAAAAAAACATGGGGTTGATGATCATGCAAATATTTTTGCTGTTGAGACTTTTTTTTTAAATCTACAGATAGATCCCACCTGGTTAAATTCTTTATGCCATGAGATTTTCTTATTTTCAACAGTGACCTCTTTGCCTGGAGAAGCCTCTGGATCCACCCTTCCAATTTTGATTCTCTTGATGGATTGGTTTGGGAAAATGAGCCAGTTGATGAGATCAAATCCAGCCGCTAATTCACCATGGCTATTGAAAAAGACCTCCTCTCCAGCACTGTTGTTAAATGAAGTGGTCCTAAGAAAAGGGTGAAGCTACAAGGAAAATAGTTAAATCAGGGAACAACGCGTTATGAAAACAGTGCTTGAGATATTCAGTTTTCTGTTTCTTGAGGACATTTGTTCTTATTTCAGAGCTAGAAAATCCCTTTTTAAAGGGCACTTTTATCTTTTGGCATAAAGCTTTAGTTGTTCATGCTGTTCTCTTGTGTCAAAACTAGGTATTAATTTTGCACAGACTGAGAGTTATAGGTGTTTGAATAACTTTAGTGGCTGGAATAGTAGCTTGTGTACTACCTCAGAGTATGTAGGGGATGAGAGAAAGATGTTTTAAAACTATAATCTCAAGAGGGGGAGAGAAGGAGGAAGCCTTGAGATTTTCCATTTTCCATAGGTTCTCCATCCTCATGTTAGGTTTCTACCATCCTAGTAACAATCCTCGCAGTGTATCTTCTAAGTAGTGAATCTACCCATGGATGCTGGAACAGGATCACCAAAACTTCTGTGTGGCTGAGCCCCATGAAAAACCACCAGCCAGAACTGTCCTAGGCCATTTCCGCATTAGTATTTTAAAATGGTGCAGAGCGACCGCCAACGGAGGTCTTCTGCACCCTAGGGTGGACTGGGGTGGACTACTTTTTGTAGTTCCACACCTCAATCCACGCAGGAGCGACCGGAGCTGGTCGCGCGGTGTGTTTTTTAAAAACCTCTTTTTAGAGGTTTTTAAAAAGTACGGAGCGCGGAACCCCATGCCGCTCTGTCGCCTGGCTCCGGAGCAGATTTGCAGTCGCGCGCAAGTGCGTGCCTGCAGATCTGCGGGGGGCGGGCTTCCGGCTGGCGAGCTTCTCTGGTTGTTGGAGAGCCTCCACCAACCAGAAGCCGCCATTTGGGATGCTGGAGGACTGCGGAGCAGCGAACTTGCGCTGCTCCTCGTGGTGACGGACTCGCCCGGCCGCTGGTAAGCTCCGTTTTCGGGTGTTTTCGGGCGTTCCCCCCCCCCACATGTGGAAAGGGCCCTAATTTCTACCCATCCTCTCATTTACTTGAGAGGGTCTTACATATATTCTCATTTCCTTGATATATTAATTTTTTGCTTCAAACCAGTGTACCCTTTTCTGTACCATAGACCACCTTTAACTATTGTTCGTGACCACAGACCACCAAGGTTTAATACCCTAAAATAAATCAAATATTTATTTAAAAGTTGCTCATCTAGGGTCTTCAAATTTGGAGAGAAGAGAGTAATAAGTAAATGGATTCCTATTTTAATATATTTCTCTTTCTATTTTAACTGTAAACTGTAACATTTCTTCAAGCCTTTGTTGACCCCTTGTGAGGACATTGCAGCTGTCTGGGAGTCCACAAACCCCAGGTTAAGAATCGCTGCTTGGAAGAATTTAAGAAGAAGCAAGAAGAAGGAAGCCTCCATATGGAGAAAGAGTGTGGATGCTGCTGGCAGTTGTAGGAAGGAAAGGGAAGCAGAAGAGAACTGCACATGGATGTTCTCTACAAGGAGTCCTATCACACCCATTAGCATTCTCAAAGCAATGGAAGACATTACCTTCCAATGTTGCACCTGCAAAGGATTACATCTTTTTCCATTTGTGGTTGCACTGTGTTTGCTTCTGGATGAGCACATGGCATGTAAAGTATGTGCTATGGCATAGACAGCATTGTAGATGCTATAGCTTTGGCCAGTCATGCTCATTTCAAAAAAAGTTCCCGGAAGGTTCTCCAGCTTCTCCTCTCCAGTGCACCCTTTCATGTTCTCCTTCTCTGTATGAGTATTTGGCAATAAACATTTGAATGACTGCTCCCAGAAAAACTCAAGAAAACCATCTCCTTTTGGACAGAGAGGATTGAGCATCTGAAGGAAATTTTGAAATTCGAACATCTCATTGGAATGAATTGCAAAGGATAAGGCACCATAGAATACTTCTATATCCAATAGAACATTAAAAGTGTACGATGAAAAAGCCCATTCAGCTGTCATGATCCACACCTTACTTGTAGCTATCACTTCCAGATAGATTATTCTTGAAATATCTCTTAAAGCCATGAAAGCAGACACAGTCCGAGTGTGTGCATTTATGACAACGATATTGGTCATGTTCAGAAAATGGTTCATGCTTTCAGCGTGCTCCGTTAGGTATTCTAGGTCATACAGAGCAGCCATTTCTGGTATCCTTTGAGTGAAAGCAATGCAGATGCCATTCTGGGAAAGCACTGGAATCAATGTTTGGATGAAGTATATCCCCTTAGCATCTTCTGTTGCAATGATGCCAACCCAAGTCCATTGGAAATGCAGGAGAAGCTGGGCAATCCCAGTATACTGATAGCTTTCTTTGGGGACCATCTGGTAGATGGAAGGGAACCTGGTTTTGCCTCCCGCCAGTGGAATCAGAAATCCAAATGTGATCTAAGTTAAAAAAAATTTTTTTAAGGGCATGAAATAGCTATTTTATATAAGGGACTGTAACGCTTCCTGCCATAGCTTTGTTGGGACGTGATCTAAAAATCCTCTAGCATTTTCTTAGGGTTTATCCAGAGCAGACTTGCAAATTCTACTCCTTTCTGTGGCTACCAAAGGTGAAAAATCCATTTTTGAGCAGGTCAGATTCTGAGTAGCCTTTTTGTATCTATACACTCCGTCACCCTATTAGAAAAACGGTAAGGAATTTTTTTTGAGTAAATATTCCCGCCTAATGTGTTAAGAAATCTTATCAGTGTTATACTCCTACATCACTCCTGCATTTCCTGCCCAAATTTCACTGTAAAAACAAATGTGTCATGTCTCCAAGCCAGGAGAATTTGTCTCATGTGCATATGTTATTTTGACAGCATAACATGAAGAACTGAGTTAAGCATTGTTCTTTGCGGTAAGCATTCTTATCTAGGGTAAGGTGTTATGTCAATATTGGATTTTATCCTTTAAATTGACTGTGAAAAAGAAAGCTTGAAACATCATTTGCCCAACCCAGCAGAATCTGTCTCACGTGGATATTTTATTTTGGCAATATCACATGAAGAGCTTGAAAAATCTCCAAGAATCTTTGCATATTCAGAAAAAAGGAAAGCTTCATCTGCAAGGGCATTTTACCTTGCTTGACTTCTTTCTTTAAGAGCAAGAGAAACTTGTCTGTTTAATGCCAACAGTTATTATAAAACTATTTTACATCACTTTGCTGTACCTTACACCCTGAAGATATTGCAGGTGAAGTCATGTGGCAAAATGAATTCTGCATAGCTTATGATGGAACTATACCTGGGGAATTTTGTAGGTATCTGTTATGCTGGCAATGTAGCTGGAGGTCTCAGAGTCAAGTCCCCCAATGACAGCTACCAGATTCTTTTGAATGCCACAGTGGTAGTTGGGGACTGGCCTCTGCCAGGTGGAGAGAAGTTCCAGGGTGTTCTGATAGGTCATTCTTGCATCGAAGTAGCTGTCATAGATGTGGAATCCTAAGGTCGTATTAGGTAATACGTTGGGATTCTTCTGGATCTCTTTCACAGCAAATACCAAAGCCAGGACATGCTGGTAGTTCTTTGGAATCACCCTGCAATTACAGTGTCATGATTTTTAGTCCTTTTGAGAAGGAACATCTTTTTCTAAGCAGCTGCTCCCTCATCAAGCCTGTTACTGCTTTTGAGAAGGAACATGTTTTTCTAAGCACCTATTTCCCTCATCAAGCCTGTTAATGCATCTTTAATTATTTCCATAGCTTCAATAACATAAATTCCTAGAAGCCTTGAGCTAGAATCATAAAAATTAAAAAAAGGGGTAGAATCTAAAATGAAAGAAACCCAACACATTCTAAAGTTTAGGCAGTTATAGACAGGAATAAAGCAATATGCCTAAGCCTATGTAGTAAAGCAGAGAACAATTGTAGTTCTGAACTCAGGAAAATAGGAAACTGAGTGCCATTTGAGACACGATATTCCAAGGGTTCTAAATGTGGCAAGAGAAGTCTGTGGAAGTAGCTTAGGAAGAAATAGCATGGAAACCATGACAGGATTAGAAAAATAACTTGCAACACAAATGTACAGAGCTGGTAAGAATGAAAAACAGAATGCAAATAAGTGGATGTCATTTGGAAAGCCCACTACAGGTTGGAAAGTATTTCTAACATCAATAAGGAAAGAGATTGGTTTTTGAACTTGCTGTTTAGGGAGATGTGTGTGCCATGTGCCTTCAGGTTGCCTGTGGAGTTATGTAGATCACATTAATTTATAGGATTTTCTTATGCAAAGAATAGTCAGAAACGTTTTTGCCAGTTCCATCCTCTGAAATGGAGTCTACGGCACCTGCAATTCATTCATGGTCTCCCCTCGCCAAGTACTATCCAGGGCTGACCCTGTTTAGCTTCCAAGATGAGAAGGGATCTGATGTGTTACGGTATTTAGGCCCTAAATAGGTAGATAGGTCTGTCTAAAATGATATTTGCTTACTCATGGCATGGCTTTGTGAAAATGAAGGGAAAATATTGTCTTACACAGGCGGATAAATTGGCTTCATTTTCGGGTGTTCCCTGAAAGATAAAAGGTCAGCAATGTAAAAATATTGAGACACAATCCCACCAACGACAAGGTTGCCTGGTTGATAGTATTCGTGCATGACAGGCATGGGATAACTCATATTGCACATGGGTTGGTGTGGCTTGAACGCAGCCAGAGGCGGCAGGAAAAAAAATAGTAGTGAAAAAACTGCTATCTGGAGAGAAGAATCCTTGGAATCCTGAGTAAAGAATCCATGATTGTATTCTAACCCCTTGTCATCATTTGTGCAAGTTGGCTACATCCTCATACTTGGAGTATTTCCTTGGTGAATAGATAAAAGACTGGTAAATGTTAAGATGGAAGTTAGAGATGAGGGATGGCTATCTTGCAATATTTCCATTAGAATCATCTCAGTTCTGCAAGGATCTCTTATAAACACTTTTGAGACTGGTTTGTGCAATCATACTTGTGGTCTATGAAAATCGGTGTCAGATTTGGAGAGAGAGATAGATTGCAAGCAAGTGAAATAATTACAAAGGGGCATAATTACTTCCCCTTGCTATTATTTGTTTCGTAGCACTGTGAAAGAAAACATGTTTTTCAGCCAGTTCTTTACAAATGGGCAGATTTTTCCTTTTTATGTAATTAGTGGTCTGTTGAACCCAAGGAAGGCTAAAGCAAATGGAGGAAGATTTTGCTAAAATCCTATCTCTATTTTAACTGTATAAAATAACTTCTCTCCTTAGGAATACCATTTGAAGGCTTCATGTGCTCCTTTGTCAAATATGCTCATTCTCTTAGCAATTCCCTTGCATTTAGCTGGGCGTGGACAAGGAAGGCAAGCACCCAGACAAAAGGCAAGGGAATGGGGGGGGGCACACATGCCTTCCTTCTCCCTGCCAGAGCTTCCCTTTCCATTCCCTTGCCTCTGGCCCCAGTATGGAGACCTCTTGCTGATACAATGGGGAAGGGAATGAGAATGTAGAACATGATTTAACTAAAATCCTATCTCCATTTTAACTCTATAAAATAACTTCTCTACTTAGGAATACTATTCAAAGGCTTCATCTGCTACTTTTCCAAACATTCTAGTTGTCAAAAGCTACAGTCAGCACACTGTACTCTTTTTCTTAGGGGAATCTCCCAGTGTTTTGAAAGTGTCACCACTGATTTTTCTCTCATCAAGGTTTTTAATTTATCAATTTCAGCTAAGTGCACAAGTGTTATCAGACAGTCCTCTTTCACTGAAATGTCTGTATTCTTTCACTTCTCTGCATGGAACAGTCAAGCTGTGTTGGTCATATATCCTAGGATCATGCTATACTTCTTTAGTTGATCTAAAACTATCTACTCTACAGTCCTCCCTCCACAGTCACAGGTTTGACGTTCCTGAACTCAATTATTCCAGAAGTGCACTCATGCCCCCCCAACCTCTACTCCTCCCATTCCCTTGCATTTCGCTAGGAGTGGGGAAAGAAAACACTTGCCCAGACAAAAAGCGAGGGAGTGCAGGGGGAGGTACATGCACTTCTTCTTTCTCCCCTCTGGAGTTCTCCTCCATTCCTTTGCTCCGGTCTTGGTGCTAAGAACTTACGCTGCGGCCAAAGGCAAGGCAAGGGGTCCTTCCTTCACCCTTTCAGCCCCCTCTCATTTTCTTGCCTCTGCTCCCGGCATGCAAAAAGCAAGGAAATGGGAGGAGGGTTGCGGGAGGGGGAGTTATCCCATTTTTCCCCACTTTCACGGGGGTTCTGCAGCCCAAAGGGGCGCACTGTATTGGTTAGTTAATTTCATATATTTATAGGACAGTAAGTGTATCAACGTTATCACATCCAAAATTGGTACAGAAAGAAGATACCAATTCCTGCCTGGCAGGATCTTAAAAAAGTCTGTGGCTGCTTATGGTGCCTCTTAATTGCTCTACTGCTGGTTCCACTGAGAAATCCCTTTAGGAGAAGGGATGGAGGCCAGCCCCACAGAGTGTTCAAAGAAAGAAGGAAAGAGGGAGAGGGAGAGAGAGCGCAAATTGGGGGTGGAGTGGGGAAGAGAGACAGATCCAGAGGGGTAAGGTGAGCTAATCCAGCAAGGTGGCTAAAGGAGCTTCTGGCCGCACATCGGTGATGGAACAGGGCAGGCTGGTGGAGAAAGTGAAGCAGCCATTGGAAGAGGTGGGGAAGGGAGAAAGGGAAGGGAAAACGTAGTTCAATACAATGAAGGCTTGGAATATTTCTGGTAGCAGTTACCACAGGTTGTATAGTAGGGGTATTTAGAATGAGAGTTTTCATTGTGGTTGGTGATTGGAAATAGTTGGTGAATGTGTCCTCTTTTTTGCTTTTCAAGCTATAGTAACCCTACCTTATAGTGCTGTAGCTATACAGTACTATAGATGTTTCGAGAAGTATTTTTTTTAAAAAAGGATTTTTTTTTTACAAAAATATTTTTCTTAGTTCCATCTTAGTAAGTGTGTCTCCCAGTTCATTACTGAGAGAATATCCCAATTTTCCATCTCTGACACTTAGGCCATTTCCGCACGAGCCTGTTATAGCGCGATGATTCCACTTTCAACCTCCTATGGAATCCTGGGGTTTGCAGTTTCGGGAGGGAAACTGCAAACCCCAGGATTCCATAGGAGGTTGAAAGTGGAATCGTCGCTCTATAACAGGCTCGTGCGGAAATGGCTTTAGATGCAACTAAGTGAGCTCCATTAGTGAGCTCGGCTGTGGCCTCCTGAGGTAAAACCTGTTCGACGACTTTCTCAATTTTTACATGATGCCCATGATTCCTGTGTATAATGGAAGCTGGATGACATAATGGAAGCAGGATGAGGAAAGGTGGTAGAAAAATGGTCATCTGTATTGCAGATGGCAGTATCCTGTTTACCTTGACCTTCAAGCCAAAACATCAAAGCTATATCCCAGTCATGTAAAAAAAAAAAATAGCTTTTTGGATTACACTCTCCCCAGCTTCTACACTTTGGGACCACACATGGCTTCATCAGAATATATCCCTCAGGTAGCTGTTTTCTAACCTGAAATATGAAGAGCTGTTTGGGTGCTGGCAATGCAGCTGGCAGATTTGATGATGATGGAGATCCCTTCATCAGTGACCTGAATGCTCTTCAGCACGATAGTTGAGAACTTCATTCAGACTGTTTTTTGTGAGAACTTAAGAAAGTAGGTAGGTTTTGTTATACAGCTTGGAAAGGACTTGAACTTTTGTAAACTTTAAGATGGGAGACTATGAGACAGGCATGTTTTATTCCCACTCCTAGTGTGATGATGCTGAGGACCACGTAAAGCAATCTGCCTTATTTGTGCCGTTATGTATGGTAGTGATGGAGCACATGTCTGCAGCAACAGGCCATTTTTCTTCCGAATAATGTACTGAAGAAGCAGAGTGTTAGAACATTATGTGATGGAGCTGGGATGGCAGCCACGAAAACATTAAAAACTAAATTAGATTTGAAAAGATAGCTAGCATTTTCCTCTACAGAATATCAGGGATG
The DNA here is from genome assembly GCA_030412105.1 of Cyclura pinguis. NCBI lineage: Eukaryota > Metazoa > Chordata > Lepidosauria > Squamata > Iguanidae > Cyclura > Cyclura pinguis. Next base: position 21,113,622 of record CM059604.1, read on the forward strand.
CAGACTTGAGTTGATTCACTCAGACTCAAGTTGGATATAAGTTGCTTCAGAGACTCAACTTGGACTTAGTAAAAATGATGCACTGAGTTGACTCATGACTTGTCTATTTTTAGTGACTGACTTGCTGCCCTTGGTCCAGTAATATACCACATTCATCCACAAACTTTATGACTTTGAACGATGCTTCTGTCTCTTTTTGCCTCCTGGTCACATGGTGACATGTCTCAGGCACAAAGTGTGGGTGCATTTCTTGGAAGGGAACAGCAAATGGGTTAGGCAATGGGCTTGAAGCAAGCCTGAGGTCTGCTCAACAGCCTGTCCCTCCTGCGAATTGGAGAGCTTTCTAAAACTTTTCCTAAGAGCAGAAGGCAAGATTCACCCCCAGAGCATAGGGTGTGTTTCTCAGAGGGGAGCAGCAAGTGTGTTAGGCAGTGGGTGTCAGGAGGACGGTAAAGGCAACCCCCTTCTGAACAAATCCTGCCAAGAAAATGCCATGACAGGCTTTCCTTAGAGTCTTTGTAAGTCAGAAATGACTCCCAAACAAACAACAACAAAAACAACAAAACCAGAAACAACAGGGCCCCACTAAGTACATAAATCAAACATGATGGGATTTGTTTCCTTTTAGAGAGATTCTAGACTAGGCTTTCACTTTGACTGATTCTCTGCACTCTACGGAGGTTGCGCATGATACCATGCTCTGCTCAAAAGAGAAATCCCATATTCACCTCCTCCGTTCTTCTATATTTGTCCATGTTACAGAAGATCAATTTGGGGAAAAAAAGGAGCATAAATTGCACAGTGGCTTCAAAATGATAAGTGTGAGGAGCTCTGTGACTGTGAAAATGCTGCTTGTGTTTGCTTCATGGCACACTTAATGGCTGAAGAATGATACAATTCTACAAAAGCCTTATACTGCCTATTTATTTCCTTTTTTTAATTAGCTGCCCTCTACAGTTCAGGTCAGGTCTCATTACAATGATAAAACACTTGGGATAAAAGATACAAACCAGCAACCCAGCACTAGAAGCCAAGATGGAGAAGACCTCAACAGCTACCATATATTTTCCCTTTGTGCCCAGGTAAGTTGGGACAAAAGAGATCCAGACACTGCAAAAGACCAACATGCTGAAAGTGATGAGCTTGGCTTCGTTGAAGGTGCTGGGTAAGCTCCTGGCAAGGAAAGCCACCACAAAGCTCGTGAGAGCCAGGATTCCCATGTAGCCCAGAACAACGTAAAACATGACAGGGGATCCTTCATTACATTCTAGCACCATTTCCTCAGAAAGAGAGTGCAAGTCCAAATCCGGGAATGGAGGAGAAGCCCAGAGCCACCCAGTGCAAATGCCTGTTTGGAAAAGGGAAGAGGAAAGAACCACGGGACACGCCAGTCTTTTCCCCACCCACTTTCTCATCCTGCTTCCTGGCTTTGTGGCCGTGAAAGCCAGAACCACAGTGAGGGTTTTGGCCAAGACCGAGGAAACAGCCACTGAAAAGACGATGCCGAGAGAGACTTGTCGTAGGAAACAGGTAATTGTTTGAGGCTGTCCAATGAACAGGAAGGAGCAGAGGAAGCAGAGGAGGAGGGAGACGAGGAGGCAGTAGGTGAGATCCTGGTTGTTGGCTTTGACGATGGGTGTGTTCTGGTGTTTGATGAAAATGCCCAGCACCAAAGCTGTGTTGAGAGAGAAAAAGAAAGCCAGGGAAGATAAAGCAATCCCCAAGGGTTCTTGATAAGAGAGGAAAGTTGGAATCTTTGGAAGGCACTGGGTGTGATCATTGTTTGGATACTGATCTTCTGGGCATTTGAAACAGTCATCCATATCTGAAGAGAAGAAGATATGTGACATTAAGACCAGTGGGAGATAATGAGTTCCTCTCTCTCTTCCATATCATCTATTAAATTGACTGGCTCCCCCTCCCTCATACTGGTGGCTCTTCCTATCAAATTCTGATTTTGAAAGCATCCCTCATTGCTGCTCTACCTTGAAGTTAAAGGATGTTTTCTAAGAAAAAAGAATAGTGAATTTTTAAAGATCCAGAAATATATCTGAGGGTTGGTGAGATAGACAGTTCTCCATCCACATTCGTGGGTTTCTCCTTTGTGAATTTGATTATTCGCAAGGTGCCCACTTCCCTCACCCCCATCCTTCCCCTCCAATTCCCTGGCCTTTTGCCCAGGTATGCTGACTTCCTTCTCTGCACCCTGACCAAAAGGAAGGGAATGGGAGAGGGAAGGTTCATATGCATGCAAGCCTTTCCCCCTCCATTCTCTTTCCTATTGCCCGCGTGCTCAGGAAGAAGGCAGGGTGAGCAGGAGACAGAAGAATGGAGGGGGATAAGTATCTTCCCTTCCATTTGCCCGCCTTTAGCCTGCAAGCACAAGAAGAAGGGAAGCCATGCGGGTGACAAACAGGAGAATGGACAAGGGGCGTGTGTTTCTCCCTCCATTTGCTTGTTTGTCACCTGTGCGGGCAGAAGGAAAGCAGGGCATGTGGGCAACTTGGAGGGGAATGGCATGGGGAGGAAGTGTTTCCCCCTCCATTTGCCTGCTTCTTGCTCTCATGTGCAGAAAGGCGGCAGGGTGTGTGGGCAACAGGAAGGATAATGGAGGGGCAGCCCGGGAGGAAGTGGAAGTGTTGACTTGGGTGGGTGGGTGGGTTATGGGCAGTTGTTTTTAAAAATTTTTGTGAGAAGTCTGCACCCCGAAGCCTCACAAAAGTCAAGGCGTCACCATACAGGAAATGCTGAATTGGCTTGACCGCTGCATGATCCTTAGGATGTAGTGGAGCTGCTTGCTGAGAAGGAAAAGTGATTTCTATTACTAGCTACTAAGTCCTACATAGGGAAGAAGAAAATTCAAAAAATAAGACTCTCATTAATAAACTTCTCTATACATAAAGCTAAAGCATTAGCTAACTTCTCAATTGTCCATACTGACAATTTCTTCCGCAATCTTTCCCAGGCCTACAGGAGATTCTGAGGAACAAACCTAAGACCTTCTGCAAATAAGGTACTGGGAAATTTACAAGACGTTACCTACATTGAGATTGATGATTTCACTTATGGTCTGAATGAAACAAATTTTTGACTGGTCTCGTGATCCATGAAGTTACTTTCACGCCAGGTCACATTCTAAATGGTCCAAAACCAGTAATCCCTCACCCACCAAATGGATGCTGGAAAACTGATCTGCTTGTACTTGAACGAGTTCTACCTAAATCTAAACAGGAGGTGCCTGAATTGGTTGATGGATGGCCTTCAAACCTTTACTAAGGTCTTCATTTTGGCCCTATTGGATAACACGCCAGGTTTTGTGACTTTGTGATCAGGCACATGGATTTGTAAACCAGAAGAGACAGGCAAAAACAAACAGCATAGATACTTTTATCAATGAGTTGTGGTCATACCATCAAACTTTGGATTGAGGATGCCTTTTTAAGAGTTCTGAACACCTATAATTTTGGCTTTTGTGATGATGGTGAACTTCATTTAAAATCTACCTTTCTGCTAAAATTGGCACTCGAGGCAGCTTACAAATTGAAGTTAGTACAATATAGTTGAAACGTACGAAAGGAAAATATTAAAACAGAGTTAAACTATCAACAGTATTAAAACAATTGAAAACATATGCTCAGAAAGATTAAAACACCATTGAAAATAGTGGCTCGAATTTAAAGGGCGGTTACGAATGCATGGCCACTGTAGTTCCATAGCTATGTAGTACCTCCTGGTCCAACCTCCCCCACAGTCTCCACTTGCTGGATAGCCCCTGCTGTGATTGATAGGGGTCTGTCCTCTTGTCAGTCAGCCAACAGCTGACTGATGGCCCCATCTCTTTCCATGAATGTTCTTCAGTTCAAGAGCCAGAATCAAGGTCCCTGTTGCAGTTCACCTTGGGCTGGGGATCAATTGCATGAGGAGGGGTGGAAATGTCAGCTGCTTCCCCACTGACGGGAACAGGCCCTTCATTGAGTGTAGTGGCTGCTGCCTGGTAAGTGGGGATTGGGGGATTTTCATGGTCCCTACGTATCCCCTAAGATGGGAATATATAGGGACCATGAATATGAAATAATCATGTATGCTTAAGTAGACCCATTCCGCAGCTTACCTGCTTCTGGTGCAGTTGCGCGGGGATCACGCGAGCAGCCTCTTCCGAGAGGCATTTGTGTCCCCTCTGCTCCGTCTCCGCAGGAGTTGCCTGCTGGCCGGCAGGCAGCGTGAGGGCTCTGCCTCTTCCTTCCGCAGTGCAGCCAGGTATTTTCTCAGACTGCGCTGGAGAAGGAAGCGTGAGGGCTGCGTCTCCAGAGGCTCTGCACGGATGGTAAGTGCGTGTGGGGCCCCGGAGTGACGCGTGATTGCGTGTCATTTTCGGCCAAAAGCTGAAAATTAAATATTGTGCGATTGGTGCCTGCTGGCCCTGGCAGCGTCGCGCGATTGCGAGGACGTCATGTGGAATGCTCCTTGCAATTGCACGATGCTCTGCAGGCCCTTTTGCATGACAAATGCCATGCGAAAAGGGCCTAAGTTGTGCATTTGTGACTGCCTTAGTGAATTCTGGCCAGTACAATTTAAAACAATACAGCAACAAATCAAGGTCATTCATGATAACACAGAGGGCTTCCCATCATCTCACAAAAGTGGAAACCGGGGAATAAAAAGCTTGGAGAAGTACTAGTATCCTGGGACCTATTGGAGAAAGAAAGTCCTTTCTAATTCATAATTTTTCTTTATTGTGATTGCATTAAACCTTAAGTGCTCTATGTTCATTAATACGGGTTGCCCTCTATGTTTGTGGGTTTAACTTTCCTGGATCTGATTATTTGTGAGTTCCCTAAACCCCTGCAGCCCCGCTTCAAGAACTTCTTTTGTGGGGGAACTTTCCCTCTCTGTGTCTTCAATGAGGCTGCGCAGCCCTTAAAAAACTCACTTCCTCCTCCACCAGCCAGCGTCTAGCCAGCTAAGGATGGCTTTCAGCCCAATTTCTCAGCTCCACAAATCCTCTCCAATGCCCCCCCACATAACCAAGGAAGGAGATGGATGAGAAAAAGGAAGTATATGACCACCATGCCCACACCACTTTCCTTCTCCTTTCCCTGACCAGATTTGGACCTTGGGTTTCCATTTCTCCCCCCAATGCTTCCACCCCCTTCTCACAGACACACACACACTTTCTGATATTTCCATTTTCCCACTTTTATGGGGGTCCCGTGCCCCAGCCTTAATAAATGTGGAGAGCCAATTGTACTAGTATCAGGGATCAGCATTTGTTCCCCCCTCAACATGTACACATATTTCATAGTTTTCATACACCATTGTATTCATTTATTTCATACCTCCGTATGTCTCTTACCTTTCTCATCTGATATTTTTCCTTCTGGGCATGCAGCACAATCATAGCAACAAAATGGTTCCCCTTCCCTCTTTTTTCTGCTGTATCCTGGATGACAGTTCTCATTACACACAGCAAGGGGCAAGATCTAGAAATAAAAAATGGAGCTTGTGTTTGTTGGCCAGTTGTCTCTCTCAGCTAATTCTAGATGTAATTAAGACATCTAGAAGTGAAATCATTGCTTGTTAATCATGAAAAAATCATGAGGAAGAAAAAACCATGGGGTTGATGATACCCAAAGATTTTGCTGTTCAGACTTTGTATGGTAATCATGAAAAAAATAGGGCTTATGATCATGGAAATATCTTTGCTATTCAACTTTTTTTAAAAAAAAATTCTACAGCTAGATTTCACCTGGTTAAATTCTTTATGCCATGAGATCTTCGTATTTTCAACAGCGACCTCCTTGCCTGGAGAAGCCTCTGGATCCACCCTCCCAATTTTGATTCTCTTGATGGATTGGTTTGGGAAAATGAGCCAGTTGATGAGATCAAATCCAGCCACTAATTCACCATGACTATTGAAAAAGACCTCCTCTCCAGCACTGTTGTTAAATGAAGTGGTCCTAAGAAAAGGGTGAAGCTACAAAGAAGGTAGTTAAATCAGGGAACAACGCATTATGAAAAGAGTGCTTGAGATATTCAGTTTTCTGTTTCTTGAGGACATTTGTTCTTATTTCAGAGCTAGAAAATTCCTTTTTAAAGGGCGCTTTTATCTTTTGGTATAAAGCTTTCATTCGTCGTGCTATCGTCTTGTGTCAACACTAGTATTAATTTTGCATAAACTGAGGTTACAGGTGTTTGAATAACTTTAGTGGCTGGGATAGTAGCTTGTATACTACCTCAGAATAGGTAGGGAATGAGAGAGAGATGTTTTAAAACTAGAATCTCAAGAGGGAGAGAGAAGGAAGAAACCTTGCGATTTTCCATTTTCCATAGATTCTCCATCCTCATGTTTGGTTTCTACCACCCTTTTAACATCTCTCATAGTATATTTTTTAAGTCATGAGTCTACCCGTGGATGCTGGAACAGCACCACCAAAACTCCTGTGTAGCTGAGCCCCATGAGGAACCAGCAACCAGAACTGTCCTAGCTTCTTCCCATCTTCACATTTCCTTAATAGAGGCTCAGTATATTCCTCTTTCCCTCTTATGTCAACTTTATGCTTCTTGGTGGAAAATACATTTCCTTTTATGAGGGGAATTCATGCCCCGAACATTCCAGGACAGTAGTTTCAACTTCATGTAGTGTAAAATTCTTGTTCTATACTTACTTAATTACTCTTCTGTATCTTCCGATCCTTCTTCTCCCAAATCTTCTAATTCTAAGTCCTGTATTGAATTAATTTCTTCACCTTCTTCCTCTTCTTCCTCTTCTTCTTCCTCTCGTTCTATCACTTCCTCTACCTGTCTTCTCTCTGATTCTCTCTCTTCTCGTATTTTCCCTGATCTTTTCTGTGTATTTTCTTCTCTTAATCTTGTATCCAAGCCTTGTGTTTTTTGTCCATTTTCTTTCCTCTTCTCTCTATCCTGTTCCTGTATTACTTCTTCTATTTTATTTAGTTCTTCTTTATGTCTTCTCCAGAATTCGTTCGCTTTCATAACGGTGTTCAAGATAACTTTCTTTTGTTTCCAAGTGAATGAAATACCTTCAGTTCTCTCCCAAGTATATCTTATATTCTGGGCTCTCAACGCTTGCGTTATAAAATTATAGTCCCTTCTTCTCTTTAATAGGGCTGGATGGACATCTTTATAAATTTTCACTTCTTGACCCTCCACCACCAACTTCTTTACATAACTGCTTTGTATAACCAGATCTTTAACCCTCTCCCGCAAGAAATATATCACGATGTCCCTTGGTACATTCTTTCGTTTTGCCACCGCCGAATTCACCCGAAAAGTCCTATCTATTTCCAGATCCAGTTGTTCTGGTACCCAACCAATAAACTGCGCCAATGGTCTTATCAGTCTTTGGTACAAATCTTCATTTGCCACTTCTCCCAGCCCTCTTATTTTGATCGATTTATTTCTGTTCCTTATATCCAATAATAATGTTGTCCTCTCCAGTTGGTCATTCCTCTCCTCTGTTTTTAGTGCCTGCGCTTCCATCTTAATTATTTTCTCTTCCGCCTGCTTCACTTTTTCAGTTACATGTATTAATTCTTTGGATATATTGTCTAACTTTGTGTTAAAAGTTTCTAATTCTTTCTTAATATCTGTCTTTATTTCCATTCTCATCTGCTTCATTTCTGTTCTTGTCTCTTTCATTTCATTTTTGAATGTCATTGTTAGTTTCCGTAATTCTTCAGTTATATCTGTTCCCGAGCTTATCCCTTGATTTTCTGTTCCTGCTGCTCTTACTTCCGAAATTGGCATTTTAAGTTCTATTGAGGCCCTTCTTTGTAACAGTGATTGAATCTGTGTTTGAGTTCCTGGACCTCCCTTTCTTTTTCCTGCTGCCATCATTTTGATTATTTAACTCTCTTAATTATATTTTAATCCCTTCTTTTACAATTAATAATCTTTTTACTTTTTATTTTTTACTTTCTTAATCTCTATTTACTTATTTGTTTATATGATCTTTGTTATCCTCCCTTTCTGGTTTATCCCTTCAATTTCCAACCAATTACAATTACTTCCCTCTTCCCCAAATATTTCCCTCCTATCTAGATTACCATCAACAATCTCACAAAACCCACCAATTATCTACCTTTCTCTTATCTCAATCCACAATCTTTAAATCTCCCCAATCACTCAAAATATACTTCTTATTCCACTTGTTATGACCTCAGTATACAATTACTTATACTTATTTAACCAATTAAATAATTAATTAATCAGTCACAATCAATTACAATTAATTACAGTTTGTTACAATTAATTCTGTGTAACTACAATAGTGATTACCGTATTAACAACAGTAACTATTTCCCCCCCCTCAACTTCAAATTATTTATTCCAACTCCAATTAATTCCAATATATTACTACTTTATTTAATTAATTTCAGTTAATTTCAATTTTTTAATAACTTAGCCTTTTATCCCTTTATGGTCTATTGTTTTTAAATTTTCAAAGGTCTAAACCTATATTATACCAAACATAAATCTCAATTTTATTCCACCCACTTTAATTATCCACCCCTCTTCTCAACTCCCCTTATTTTATGATTCCCTTATAACTCTATATACTTCACATTCACATTCAATTTAATCCCAACCCTCAATCAACAATTCCCTCTTCTGTCTTCTTTCTTCTTTCTTTCTTTCTTCTTCTTCTTCTTCTTTTTTTTTTTATTTTTTGTTTTCTCCAACTCCGTCTCTTTCACCACAAATTTATACTTCACAGCAGCACCTCCGCAGTCAGGTCACAGTCAAATCACCAAATTAAATCCACTGACAAGCTCTTCTCTAATTGTTTTCCCCCACACTGTCTCTTTCGGCACAAAGTCACGCTTCGCGACTTCACAACAGCTCCTCCACAATCAGGTCACAGTCAAATCGCCATGTTAGATCCACGCTTCTAATCAGACAGGCGGGGTTTACTTTCTCGAGTTCCGTTACAATTTCCATCCAATCCAGTTCAGTTCTAATGTTCCTTCTCTTTTCTTCTCCTAAAGTCCCAACTTTATATCTTCTTTACTTTTAAGGAATCCTAACCAACAATCCAAGTATAATCAAACAGATAGGTTTCATCTACACTTCTTCTACGACATTAAAGCTGTCCGCTTTGTGCCACCGCTGATTATTTTTTCCGAACACCCAAATTCTCTATTTTTTTTTTTAATGTCTGTGTTATTTTCTATACTTTGTCCTGTCCAATTGTAGTTGTAGTATCTTCAATCTTCAATCTTTTCCCCTCTCTACTTCACGTACTTGCGAGTACTTAATTAAACGTTTTACTTAAGATTCTAGGCAGAGCGCAGTTTTCCAAGTCCTCACACTTCTTTCTCTCGTCTCTCCCTTTTCCGTCCTAGGGTCTAAAAGTCCTTCGGACACGTCTTTCTTTTCCCCCGAACAGGGCTCTCGATCCCCATCAAACTCAGCAAAAATTCATTAGGATCTCACTTACCCAACGGCTTTCTTCTAAGATAAATGTAGAAAAATAAAAAAAGAAACAGTGGTGACACGGCAAGCCTTTCTGTTGTTCAGGCTGCCCGGCGCGGTAATGGCGGCTCCGCGATCCCTGCAGTTCGTCCGTGCTCCTTTCCACCTCCTTCTCTTCTCGCACCCCGAACTGGATCGGATCCCCTTCGAGCCCCTCCGTGTCCCCCTTTTTCCAGGGGTCAGTTTCCTCCAGATATTGACACTTAGCGAGGAAATACCGACCGCGCCAGGGTACGGAGTTCACCAACTTCGCGAACTCCGTCCAGTCGCCGCGTCGCCTCCACCGGAAGTAAATTAAACTTAGACATAACCGCAATTCAAGAAACACACATAAGATCTAAAGATTTGAATTACATTAAGAATCCTAAATTAGGTCAGGCTTTCTCATCTACAATAAATAAAAAGAAAAAAGGAGTAACTGTGTATATAAATAATAGGCATGAAGCAAAACAACTATATAGTGATGATTTAGGGCACTGTGTGATAGTGGAAGTAAAAACTCAAGGGTTAAAATTTGTAATAGTAGCAGTCTATGGACCATTAGAAAATAAAAGTAAATTTTATGGAAATTTGTTAGAAAAATTACTAGATTTCAAAGATGGGAAATTAATTTTAATGGGGGACTGGAACGGGGTGTTGAATCCAATAACTGATAGATTAGGTAAAGGTAAGATAAATAACAAAATTAATCAAGGGAAGTTACCAAAAAAGTTTTTTGAAATATTAGATTATATGTCCCTAGAAGAGGTAGGAACTAGCACAAAAAAAATAAAGAATATACTTTCTACTCGGAAAGACATAAATCCTGGTCCAGGATAGATATGTTTTTTATAACCCGGGAGTTTCTAAAAAATGTGGTGAATCTAGAAGTAATGCCAAGAACAATTTCAGACCACTGCTCAATCCTGATGACAATGCAATTTGGTAAAAATAATTTTAGTTGGAGATTAAAAGACAGTTTATTAAAAAAGGAATCGGTAGTTAGTAAAGCTAAAAAGGAGATAAGTAGGTTTTGGGAGGAAAATGAGGGTAAAGGACAATCAGTGCAGATAGTGTGGGATACGAGTAAGGCAGTTATGAGAGGCTTTTTCATTAATCAACAGGCATGGGTAGTAAAAAATAGAAAAGAAAAAGAAGAGAAAATTCGAAAAACATTACAAAGAAAAGAACAGGAACTAAGGGAAAAACCGAAAGATTTAAAGATAAATAAGGAGATAACAGTGTTGAGGAAACAATTACAATTATTAATGACGGAAGAAATAGAAAAGAAATTGAAAGTCATTAAACAAAGGCATTTTGAACATGCGAATAAACCAGGAAGGTGGCTTGCGTATAAATTAAGAAAGGAGAGGGAAAAACGAAGTATTGCTTGTTTAAAGGAGGGACAGAAGATATATTATCAACAATCAAAGATCAATAATATATTCGTAAAATATTTCGAAGAATTATTTAAGGAGAAACAATACTCACAAACACAAAAAAGTAAGTTGATAAAATATTTGGAACATATAGACACGAAACGGTTAACAACAATACAAAGAGAAGAATTAGATAAGCCAGTTACAACAGAGGAAATTAGGATAGCTATAAGGAATCTAAAAGTAGGAAAAGCACCTGGTCCTGATGGTTTTACTGAGGCCTATTACAAAACTTTTCAAGAAGAATTAATACCATTTTTTGTGCAAGTAGTAAATGCAATTAAGTATCAAGGGTTACCCAATTCGTGGAAAGAATCAAATATTACACTAATCCCAAAGGAAGGGAAGGATAAGCAGGACAAAAAAAATTATAGACCAATTTCACTATTAAACATTGATTATAAAATTTTTACATCAATATTAGCAGAGAGATTGAAAAAGGTATTAGTAAATTGGATAGGGGATGATCAGAATGGATTTTTGCCAGGAAGACAATTGAAAAATAATATTAGAATAATTTTAGACACAATAGAATATTATCAAAAATCGATTCAGAAAGAAGTAACATTAATTTTTTTGGACGCGGAAAAAGCGTTTGATAATTTGAGTTGGAATTTTATATTTGAAGTAGTGAGTAAGTTAGGGATTGGTGAGAGGTATAAACAGTGGATTAGAGCAATATATGATGATCAAAAAGCTTCTTTATTAATCAACGGTGAAAAATCGAAGCAATTTAAGATTAGTAAAGGTACAAGGCAGGGTTGTCCGCTTTCACCATTACTTTTTATAATGTGCTTAGAAATATTAAATACAAAAATCAGAAATAATAAGGAAATTAGAGGGATGAAGATCAAAGAGCATGAATTTAAAATTCAAGCATATGCAGATGATATGGTTGTAATTTTGGAAGACCCACTTAATGGTATTTGGTCTTTGATGGAAACCTTAAAAGACTTTGGAGAAGTAGCTGGGCTAAAAATTAATAAAGATAAATCAGTGATGATCACTAAAAATATGACTCAAAATCAAGAAACAGAATTAGTGGAATGTTCAGGATTCAAAGTTGAGAAAAAGGTAAGATATTTGGGCATAATAATAACAAAAAATAATTCGGACTTATTTGATAATAACTATAAAAGGATAGGGAAGGAAATATCAGAAGACTTAAATAGGTGGAAGAAATTGCAGTTATCCCTACTGGGGAGAATTTCTACTATAAAAATGAATATTCTTCCGAAGTTAATGTTTCTGTTCCAAAATTTACCTATTTTATTGAATGATAAAGTAATTACTAATTGGGAAAGAGAAATAAATAGATTTATTTGGGATGGGAAAAAACCAAGAATTAAGAGTAAATATTTAAAGGACACAAAAGAGAATGGAGGTTTAAATATGCCGGATCTGAAACATTACTATGAAGCCTCAACATTAATCTGGTTAAAGAATTGGATTATGCTAGAGGATACAAAACTGTTAAATTTGGAGGGATTTAATCTATATTATGGCTTTCATGCATACCTGTGGTATGATAAACATAAAAATAATAAAGTATTTTTAGATCACTATGTAAGGAAAGCAATTTTAAGGATTTGGTTTAGAGTAAAGAAAAAAATATATTTAAAACTACCATATTGGACTTCCCCACATGAGGCATTTTATAGATTAGAGAAAGTTCAACTAAAGGAATGGCTATTATATAAAGATATACTTAGAAAGGAAGGGAATATGATTAGATTAAAGAATAGAGAAGAATTAATGAGAGAGGGTTATACATCGCATTGGTTATTGTATTTGCAATTAGCGGGGAAATTTAGGGAAGATATAAAGAATAAAGGGATATCGTTAGATGACACAGAATTGGATATCATAATGAAACCGGGAGTTAAAAAACCATTAAGCAAAATTTATAAGTTACTATTAAAATTAGAATTGGAAAAAGAGAGTATAAAGGAGAATATGATAAAGTGGGCCCAGGATATAGGTCATCCGATAACTTTAAAACAATGGCAACAAGCATGGAAAATTAATCAAGACTTCACAAGAAGTTATTATTTAAAGGAAAATTTTTTTAAAATGTATTACAGGTGGTATATAACCCCGATACAAATCTCTAAAATATATAAAAATAAGAAGCTTGCAAAATGTTGGAAATGCCCGGGGGTGGGGTCTTTTTTTCACATGTGGTGGCAATGTACGAAAGCAAGTACATTTTGGTCAAAAACACATGAATTAATTGAAAGAACGTTTAATATAAAATATGATAAGCTCCCAGAAATATATTTATTAAATATTATAGATGGGATAGATTTGAAGATTAGGACTAAGTATTCAAGAATTTTATGTTATATTATTTACGCAGCCAGGATTGTTTACGCAAGATTCTGGAAAGATAAGGACACACCATCGCAGGAGGATATCATACATAAAGTTTATGAATTGGCGGAGATGGATAAATTAACATTGATGATGCAAAATAAATCGAAAGAAAGCTTTGAACGAGAATGGGAGATCTTGAATCAGTGGTGGACAGAAATATGGAATGAACATGCCCTGACGGGATTGTATGATTAATTTCATGTAGTGAGAGATAAAATTAAGAACTTAAAATAGATATGAAAATATTGAAAGAAATGGTAAGGAATAATTTAGATTTTCTTTAGTCTGATTAGATAATGAGAAATATTTAAGAATAGAAATAGAAGTATATAAGTTAAGGATTATGATGTAAATTGAAAAGATAAATAAGAAGACGATAAGATAGAAGATTTGCGAGGAAGAAGTAAGATTGAAGAAAGTATGTTTGAAAGAAGAAGCTGTATAGATAGCCGAACAGAATATGGTATGTTTCAGTGAAATTTAAGGAAAGAATAGGTGAGTAGGATTGACTGGAAAGAGAAAAGGTTGCGCCCTTCGGTGATTGTAAAAGAAGTCAAAGTATGAATGTAGGGAGAATGTGAAGTTTGTTTGAAAGGATATTATTGTATTATTGTATTGAAATGTATTAAAATGTTGTTGTTTTTTTCTTTTTTTTCTTTTTTTTGTAATTGGGTGTTATGTGGTTATGTGTTTTGTATAATGTACTATTGAATGTATGTTATGTTATGTTATGTCTTTTTTTTTTGTTAAATATAATAAAATTTATATTTTAATAATTAAAATTTAAAAAAAAAAAAACTTTATGCTTCTTAACCTTTTCTTTACCATGGACCCCTTTTAAATAACTTTTGTTACCACAGACCACGAAGACTTAACTCAAAGTTTAAAACCCTAAAGTAAATCAAATGTTTTAAAGTTGCTCATCAAGGGTCTTCAAATTTGGAGAGAAGGGAGTAGTAAGTAAATGCACACATTCCTACTGTAATATATTTTAACTGTAAAAGCCCATAACATTTCTTCAAGCCTTTGTGGACCCCTATGAGGACCTTGCGGCTCCCTGGGGGTCGAAGGACCCCAAGTTAAGAACCACTGCTTGGAATATTTTAAGCAAGAAAAGCAGGGAAGGAAGCCTGCGTATGAAGAAGGAGTGCCGCAAGGAAAACTTCACCACAATACTCCTAGCAGTTGCAAGAAGAATAAAAGGAAAGAAGGAGAGAACAGTGCAAGGATGTTCTCTACAAGCATTTCCATCACACACATTAGCATTCTCAAAGCAATAGAAGAATTTACCTCCCAATGTTGCACCTGCAAAGGATTACATCTTTTCACACTTGCAGCTGGGCTGTGTTTAGATCCGGATGAGTACCTGGCGTGTAAAGCATGTGCTATGGCATAAACAGCATTGTAGATGCTGTAGCTTTGGCCAGTCATGCTCATTTCAAAAAAAGTTCCCGGAAGGTTCTCCAGCTTCTCCTCTCCAGTGCACCCTTTCATGTTCTCCTTCTCTGTATTAGTATTTGGCAATAAACATTTGAATGACTGCTCCCAGAAAAACTCAAGAAAACCATCTCCTTTTGGATGGAGAGGATTTAGCATCTGAAGGAAATTTTGAAATTCGAACATCTCATTGGAATGAATTGCAAAGGATAAGGCACCATAGAATACTTCTGTATCCCATAGAACATTAAAAGTGTACGCTGAGAAAGCCCATTCAGCTGTCATGATCCACACCTTACTTCTAGCCATCGCTTCGAGATACGTCATTCCTAAAAGACGTCTTAAAGCCATGAAGGCAGACACAGTCCGAGTGTGTGCATTTATGACAACGACATTGGTCATGTTCAGAAAATGGTTCATGCTTTCAGCGTGCTCCGTTAGATATTCTGGGTAATACACAACAGCGATTTCTGGTATCCTTTGAGTGAAAGCAGTGCAGATGCCATTCTGGGAAAGCACTGGAATCAATGTTTGGATGAAGTATATCCCCTTTGCATCTTCTGTTGCAATGATGCCAACCCAAGTCCATTGGAAATGCAGGAGAAGCTGGGTGATCCCAGTATACTGATAGCTTTCTTTGGGGACCATCTGGTAGATGGAAGGGAACCTGGTTTTGCCTCCCGCCAGTGGAATCAGAAATCCAAATGTGATCTAAGTTAAAAAAATTTTTGTTTCAAGGGCATGAAATAGCTATTTTATATAAGGGACTGTAATGCTTTCTGCCATAGCTTTGTTGGGACGTGATCTAAAAATCCTCTAGCATTTTCTTAGGGTTTATCCAGAGCAGACTTGCAAATTCTACTCCTTTCTGTGGCTACCAAAGGTGAAAAATCCATTTTCGAGCAGGTCAGATTCTGAGTAGCCTTTTTGTATCTATACACTCCGTCACCCCATTAGAAAAACGTTAAGGAATTTCTTTTGAGTAAATATTCCCGCCTAATGTGTTAAGAAATCTTATCAGTGTTATACTCCTACATCACTCCTGCATTTCCTGCCCAAATTTCACTGTAAAAACAAATGTGTCATGTCTCCAAGCCAGGAGAATTTGTCTCATGTGCATATGTTATTTTGACAGCATGACATGAAGAACTGAGTTAAGCATCGTTCTTTGCGGTAAGCATTCTTATCTAGGGTAAGGTGTTATGTCAATATTGGATTTTATCCTTTAAATGCACTGTAAAAAAGAAAGCTTGAAACATCATTTGCCCAACCCAGCAGAATCTGTCTCACGTGGATATTTTATTTTGGCAGTATCACATGAAAAGCTTGAAAAATCTCCAAGAATCTTTGCATATTCAGAAAAAAGGAAAGCTTCATCTGCAAGGGCATTTTACCTTGCTTGACTTCTTTCTTTAAGAGCAAGAGAAACTTGTCTGTTTAATGCCAACAGTTAGTATAAAACTATTTCAAATCACTTTGCTGGACCTTACACCCTGAAGATATTGCAGGTGAAGTCATGTGGCAAAATGAATTCTGCATAGCTTATGATGGAACTATACCTGGGGAATTTTGTAGGTATCTGTTATGCTGGCAATGTAGCTGGAGGTCTCAGAGTCAAGTCCCCCAATGACAGCTACCAGATTCTTTTGAATGCCACAGTGGTAGTTGGGGACTGGCCTCTGCCAGGTGGAGAGAAGTTCCAGGGTGTTCTGATAGGTCATTCTTGCATCGAAGTAGCTGTCATAGATGTGGAATCCTAAGGTCGTATTAGGTAATACGTTGGGATTCTTCTGGATCTCTTTCACAGCAAATACCAAAGCCAGGACATGCTGGTAGTTCTTTGGAATCACCCTGCAATTACAGTGTCATGATTTTTAAAAAGAGAAATTTCCTTTTTAGTCCTTTTGAGAAGGAACATCTTTTTCTAAGCAGCTGCTCCCTCAGCAAGCCTGTTACTGCTTTTGAGAAGGAACATGTTTTTCTAAGCACCTATTTCCCTCATCAAGCCTGTTAATGCATCTTTAATTATTTCCATAGCTTCAATAACATAAATTCCTAGAAGCCTTGAGCTAGAATCATAAAAATTAAAAAAAGAGGTAGAATCTAAAATGAAAGAAACCCAACACATTCTAAAGTTTAGGGGGTTATAGACAGGAATAAAGCAATATGCCTAAGCCTATGTAGTAAAGCAGAGAACAATTGTAGTTCTGAACTCAGGAAAATAGGAAACTGAGTGCCATTTGAGACACGATATTCCAAGGGTTCTAAATGTGGCAAGAGAAGTCTGTGGAAGTAGCTTAGGAAGAAATAGCATGGAAACCATGACAGGATTAGAAAAATAACTTGCAACACAAATGTACAGAGCTGGTAAGAATGAAAAACAGAATGCAAATAAGTGGATGTCATTTGGTAAGCCCACTACAGGTTGGAAAGTATTTCTAACATCAATAAGGAAAGAGATTGGTTTTTGAACTTGCTGTTTAGGGAGATGTGTGTGCCATGTGCCTTCAGGTTGCCTGTGGAGTTATGTAGATCACATTAATTTATAGGATTTTCTTATGCAAAGAATAGTCAGAAACGTTTTTGCCAGTTCCATCCTCTGAAATGGAGTCTACGGCACCTGCAATTCATTCATGGTCTCCCCTCGCCAAGTACTGTCCAGGGCTGACCCTGTTTAGCTTCCAAGATGAGAAGGGATCTGATGTGTTACGGTATTTAGGCCCTGAATAGGTAGATAGGTCTGTCTAAAATGATATTTGCTTACTCATGGCATGGCTTTGTGAAAATGAAGGGAAAATATTGTCTTACACAGGCGGATGAATTGGCTTCATATTCGGGTGTTCCGTGAAACATAAAGGTTCATCAATGTAAAAATATTGAGACACAATCCCACCAACGACAAGGTTGCCTGGTTGATAGTATTCGTGCATGACAGGCATGGGATAACTCATATTGCACATGGGTTGGTGTGGCTTGAACGCAGCCAGAGGTGGCAGGAAAAAAAATAGTAGTGAGGAAACTGCTATCTGGAGAGAAGAATCCTTGGAATCCTGAGTAAAGAATCCATGATTGTATTCTAACCCCTTGTCCCCATTTGTGCAATTTGATTGAATCCTTGGAATCCTTGGAATCCTGAGTAAAGAATCCATGATTGTATTCTAACCCCTTGTCATCATTTGTGCAAGTTGGCTACATCCTCATACTTGGAGTATTTCCTTGGTGAATAGATAAAAGACTGGTAAATGTTAAGATGGAAGTTAGAGATGAGGGATGGCTATCTTGCAATATTTCCATTAGAATCATCTCAGTTCTGCAAGGATCTGTTATAAACACTTTTGAGACTGCTTTGTGCAATCATACTTGTGGTCTATGAAAATCGGTGTCAGATTTGGAAAGAGAGATAGATTGCATGTAATTGAAATAATTACAAAGGGGCATAATTACTTCCCCTTGCTATTATTTGTTTCGTAACACTGTGAAAGAAAACATGTTTTTCAGCCAGTTCTTTACAAATGGGCAGATTTTTCCTTTTTATGTAATTAGTGGTCTGTTGAACCCAAGGAAGGCTAAGGCAAATGGAGGAAGATTTTGCTAAAATCCTATCTCTATTTTAACTGTATAAAATAACTTCTCTCCTTAGGAATACCATTTGAAGGCTTCATGTGCTCCTTTGTCAAATATGCTCATTCTCTTAGCAATTCCCTTGCATTTGGCTGGGCGTGGACAAGGAAGGCAAGCACCCAGACAAAAGGCAAGGGAATGGGGGGCCCCCCCACACATTCTCCCTTCCAGAGCTTCCCTTTCCATTCCCTTGCCTCTGGCCCCAGTATGGAGACCTCTTGCTGATACAATGGGGAAGGGAATGAGAATGTAGAACATGATTTAACTAAAATCCTACCTCCATTTTAACTCTATAAAATAACTTCTCTACTTAGGAATACTATTCAAAGGCTTCATCTGCTACTTTTCCAAATATTCTAGTTGTCAAAACCTACAGTCAGCACACTGTACTCTTTTTCTTAGGGGAATCTCCCAGTGTTTTGAAAGTGTCACCACTGATTTTTCTCTCATCAAGGTTTTTAATTTATCAATTTCAGCTAAGTGCACAAGTGTTATCAGACAGTCCTCTTTCACTGAAATGTCTGTATTCTTTCACTTCTCTGCATGGAGCAGTCATGCTGTGTTGGTCATATATCCTAGGATCATGCTATACTTCTATAGTTGATCTATAACTATCTACTCTACAGTCCTCCCTCCACATTCACAGGTTTGACGTTCCTGAACTCAATTATTCCAGAAGTGCACTCATGCCCCCCCAACCTCTACTCCTCCCATTCCCTTGCATTTCGCTAGGAGTGGAGAAAGAAAATACTTGCCCAGACAAAAAGCAAGGGAGTGCAGGGGGAGGTACATGCACTTCTTCTTTCTCCCCTCTGGAGTTCTCCTCCATTCCTTTGCTCCTGTCTTGCTGCTAAGAACTTACGCTGCGGCCAAAGGCAAGGCAAGGGTCCTTCCTTCACCCTTTCAGCCCCCTCTCATTTTCTTGCCTCTGCTCCCGGCATGCAAAAAGCAAGGAAATGGGAGGAGGGTTGCGGGAGGGGGAGTTATCCCATTTTTTCCCACTTTCAGGGGGGTTCTGCAACCCAAAGGGGCGCACTGTATTGGTTAGCTAATTTCATATATTTATAGGACAGTAAGTGTATCAACGTTATCACATCTAAAATTGGTACAGAAAGAAGATATCAATTTCTGCCTGGCAGGATCTTAAAAAAGTCTGTGGCTGCTTATGCTGCCTCTTAATTGCTCTACTGCTGGTTCCACTGAGAAATCCCTTTAGGAGAAGGGATGGAGGCCAGCCCCACAGAGTGTTCCAAGAAAGAAGGAAAGAGGGAGAGGGAGAGAGAGCACAAATTGGGGGTGGAGTGGGGAAGAGAGACAGATCCAGAGGGGTAAGGTGAGCTAATCCAGCAAGGTGGCTAAAGGAGCTTCTGGCCGCACATCGGTGATGGAACAGGGCAGGCTGGTGGAGAAAGTGAAGCAGCCATTGGAAGAGGTGGGGAAGGGAGAAAGAGAAGGCAGAACGTAGTTCAATACAATGAAGGCTTGGAATATTTCTGGTAGCAGTTACCACAGGTTGTACAGTAGGGGTATTTAGAATGAGAGTTTTCATTGTGGTTGGTGATTGGAAATAGCTGGTGAATGTGTCCTCTTTTTTGCTTTTCAAGCTATAGTAACCCTACCTTATAGTGCTGTAGCTATACAGTACTATAGATGTTTCGAGAAGTATTTTTTTAAAAAAAGGTTTTATTTTAAAAAAAAAAATATTTTTCTTAGTTCCATCTTAGTAAGTGTGTCTCCCAGTTCATTACTGAGAGAATATGCCAATTTTCCATCTCTGACACTTAGGCCATTTCCTCACGAGCCTGTTATAGCGCGATGATTCCACTTTCAACCTCCTATGGAATCCTGGGGTTTGCAGTTTCGGGAGGGAAACTGCAAACCCCAGGATTCCATAGGAGGTTGAAAGTGGAATCGTCGCTCTATAACAGGCTCGTGCGGAAATGGCTTTAGATGCAACTAAGTGAGCTCCATTAGTGAGCTCGGCTGTGGCCTCCTGAGGTAAAACCTGTTCGACGACTTTCTCAATTTTTACATGATGCCCATGATTCCTGTGTATAATGGAAGCTGGATGACATAATGGAAGCAGGATGAGGAAAGGTGGTAGAAAAATGGTCATCTGTATTGCAGATGGCAGTATCCTGTTTACCTTGACCTTCAAGCCAAAACATCAAAGCTATATCCCAGTCATGTAAAAAAAAATAGCTTTTTGGATTACACTCTCCCCAGCTTCTACACTTTGGGACCACACATGGCTTCATCAGAATATATCCCTCAGCTAGCTGTTTTCTAACCTGAAATATGAAGAGCTGTTTGGGTGCTGGCAATGCAGCTGGCAGATTTGATGATGATGGAGATCCCTTCATCAGTGACCTGAATGCTCTTCAGCACGATAGTTGAGAACTTCATTCAGACTGTTTTTTGTGAGAACTTAAGAAAGTAGGTAGGTTTTGTTATACAGCTTGGAAAGGACTTGAACTTTTGTAAACTTTAAGATGGGAGACTATGAGACAGACGTGTTTTATTCCCACTCCTAGTGTGATGATGCTGAGGACCACGTAAAGCAATCTGCCTTATTTGTGCCGTTATGTATGGTAGTGATGGAGCACATGTCTGCAGCAACAGGCCATTTTTCTTCCGAATACTGTACCGAAGAAGCAATGTGTTAGAACATTATGTGATGGAGCTGGGATGGCAGCCACGAAAACATTAAAAACTAAATTAGATTTGAAAAGATAGCTAGCATTTTCCTCTACAGAATATCAGGGATGCAGACTTGAGTTGATTCACTCAGACTCAAGTTGGATATAAGTTGCTTCAGAGACTCAACTTGGACTTAGTAAAAATGATGCACTGAGTTGACTCATGACTTGTCTATTTTTAGTGACTGACTTGCTGCCCTTGGTCCAGTAATATACCACATTCATCCACAAACTTTATGACTTTGAACGATGCTTCTGTCTCTTTCTGCCTCCTGGTCACATGGTGACATGTCTCAGGTACAAAGTGTGGGTGCATTTCTTGGAAGGGAACAGCAAATGGGTTAGGCAATGGGCTTGAAGCAGGCCTGAGGTCTGCTCAACAGCCTGTCCCTCCTGCATATTGGAGAGCTTTCTAAAACCTTTCCTAAGAGCAGAAGGCAAGATTCACCCCCAGAGCATAGGGTGTGTTTCTCAGAGAGGCGCAGCAAGTGTGTTAGGCAGTGGGTGTCAGGAGGAAGATAAAGGCAACCCCCTTCTGAACAAATCCTGCCAAGAAAATGCCATGACAGGCTTTCCTTAGAGTCTTTGTAAGTCAGAAATGACTCCCAAACAAACAACAACAAAAACAACAAAAACAGAAACAACAGGGCCCCACTAAGTACATAAATCAAACATGATGGGATTTGTTTCCTTTTAGAGAGATTCTAGAGTAGGCTTTCACTTTGACTGATTCTCTGCACTCTACGGAGGTTGCGCATGATACCATGCTCTGCTCAAAAGAGAAATCCCATATTCACCTCCTCCGTTCTTCTGTATTTGTCCATGCTACAGAAGATCAATTTGGGGGGAAAAAGGAGCATAAATTGCACGGTGGCTTCAAAATGATAAGTGTGAGGAGCTCTGTGACTGTGAAAATGCTGCTTGCGTTTGCTTCATGGCACACTTAATGACTGAAGAACGATACAATTCTACAAAAGCCTTATACTGCCTATTTATTTCCTTTTTTAATTAGCTGCCCTCTACAGTTCAGGTCAGGTCTCATCACAATGATATAACACTTGGGATAAAAGATACAAACCAGCAACCCAGCACTAGAAGCCAAGATGGAGAAGACCTCAACAGCTACCATATATTTTCCCTTTGTGCCCAGGTAAGTTGGGACAAAAGAGATCCAGACACTGCAAAAGACCAACATGCTGAAAGTGATGAGCTTGGCTTCGTTGAAGGTGCTGGGTAAGCTCCTGGCAAGGAAAGCCACCACAAAGCTCGTGAGAGCCAGGATTCCCATGTAGCCCAGAACAATGTAAAACATGACAGGGGATCCTTCATTACATTCTAGCACCATTTCCTCAGAAAGAGAGTGCAAGTCCAAATCCGGGAATGGAGGAGAAGCCCAGAGCCACCCAGCGCAAATACCTGTTTGGAAAAGGGAAGAGGAAAGAACCACGGGACACGCCAGTCTTTTCCCCACCCACTTTCTCATCCTGCTTCCTGGCTTTGTGGCCGTGAAAGCCAGAACCACAGTGAGGGTTTTGGCCAAGACCGAGGAAACAGCCACTGAAAAGACGATGCCGAGAGAGACTTGTCGTAGGAAACAGGTAATTGTTTGAGGCTGTCCAATGAACAGGAAGGAGCAGAGGAAGCAGAGGAGGAGGGAGACGAGGAGGCAGTAGGTGAGATCCTGGTTGTTGGCTTTGACGATGGGTGTGTTCTGGTGTTTGATGAAAATGCCCAGCACCAAAGCTGTGTTGAGAGAGAAAAAGAACGCCAGGGAAGATAAAGCAATCCCCAAGGGTTCTTGATAAGAGAGGAAAGTTGGAATCTTTGGAAGGCACTGGGTGTGATCATTGTTTGGATACTGATCTTCTGGGCATTTGAAACAGTCATCCATATCTGAAGAGAAAGATACATGTGACATTAAGACCAATGAAAGACAGTGAGTTCCTCTCTCTCTTCCAGATCATCTGTTGAACTTACTGGCTCCCCTTCCCTAATACTGATGGCTCTTCCTATCAAATTCTGATTTCAAAAGCATCCCTCAGTGCTCCTCTACCCTGAAGATAAAAGATGTTTTCTAAGAAAATGAAAAAGAGAATCATGATTTTTTAAATATCCAGAGATATAACTGAGGGTTGGTGAGATACGTAAGGGAATGTTGAACTGACCTGATCCCTACATGACCTTTATGATGCCGTGCAGCTGCTTCTTGAGCAGGAAAATCATAGAATCATAGAGTTGGAAGATACCACAAGGGCCGTCAAGTCCAACCGCCTGAAGTGCAGGAATATACCATCAAAGCATTTCCAACAGATGGCCATCCAACCTCTGTTTAAAAACTTTCAAAAAAGGAGACTCCACCATACTCCAAGGCAGTGTATTCCATTATTGAACTGCTCTTACTGTCAGGAAGTTCTTGTTAATATTTAGGTGGAACCTCTTTTCCTGAAGTTTGGAGCCATTCTTCCATTTCCCAGTCTGTGGAGCAGCAGAAAACAAGCTTGCTCCATTTTCCATATGACATGCCTTCAAATATTCAAACATAGTTATGATGTGGCCTCTTGACCTACTCCTCTCCAGGTAAAACACACCCAGCTCCCTAAGAGGTTCTTCATAGGGCATGGTTTTGAGGTCTTCTTCCATTTTGCTCACCCTCCTCTGGAGACGCTCCACCTTGTCAATATCCTTTCTGACCTGTAGTGTCCAGAACTGGACACAGTATTCCAGGTGGTTTCTGACCAAAGCAGAATAGAGTGGTACCATCACTCCCCTTGGTCAAGACACTATACTCCTATCGATGCAAGCCAGAATCACATTGGCTTTTTGAGCTGCCCCATTATACTGCTGACTCACGTTCAGCTTGTGATCTACGAAGATTCTTACTGCTTTTCATTTGTAGCCTTGGCCTAGCCAGGTGCTACTCATCCGATATCTGTTTTCGTGCCCAAGTATAGTAGCTCAGACTTGTCCCGAACGTGCCTGAAATAGTTGATGGATGGGTGTGAAACCTTTACTAAGGTCTTCATTTTGGCCCTATTGGATAACACACTACATTTGGTGACTCTGTGATCAGGGATGTGGATTTGTAAACCATAAGGGACAGGCAAAAACAAACGGCGTGGATGCGCTCTGTCACTGAGCTTGTGGTTGTACCATCAAAGTTTGGATTAAGGATGCCTTTTTAAGTGTTCCAAACACCTATAATTTTTGCCTCTATGATGACAGTGAACTTTATTTAAAATCCTGCCCTTCTCCCAAAACTGGTATTCGAGGCAACTTACAAATTACAACAGATACAATATAGTTGAAACATATGAAAGGGAAATATTAAAACAGAGTTAAACTATTAACAATATAAAAACAACTTAAAACATATGCTTTGAAAGGCTAAAACACCAGTGAAAAGAGTGGCTGGAATTTAAAGCGGCAGTTTCCAATGCATAACCGTCATAGTTCCGTAGCTACGTACTATCTCCTGGTCTGACTTTCCCCTCAATCTCCACTAACCGGACAGCACCTGCTGTGATTGACAGGGGTCTGTTCCCTTGTCAATCAGGAGACAGTTGACTGATGGGCCCCTCTTCCTGCTTTCCATGAATGTTCTCCAGTGAGACAGCCAGAGACAAGGTCCCAGCTGCAATTTCCCCCTGGGCTGGTGATCAGTTGTGTGATGAGGAGTGCAAATGGCAGTGAATTGTTTCCCAATTCACTGTGAACTGACCCTTCATTGAGTGTAGTCGCTGTTGCCTGGTAAACAGGAGTTGGAGGACTTTCATGGTTCCTACATATCTCCTAAAGTGGGAATATATAAGGATCATGAATAGGAAATAATCACTAATGCTTAACTCCCACATACACTCAGGGAAGGGGGGTGGATGAGAAAGAGGAAGTATAGGGTCACCATTCCAACCCAACCCTTTCCCCTCTCTCTGACCTGGTTTGAACCCTGGATGCCCATTCCCCCATCATGCCTCTACCCCTTCCCACACACACACAGACGTTATTTGTGATTTTGGCGCTTTTGCAAGGTCCCTGTGGCTCGAGCCCAGTGAATGTGGAGGGCCAACTATACTAGGAATCCTTCAGAGATCACTGTCTTTGTCCCTCCTCCCCAATATTTCATTGTCTTTGTACACCATGATTTTATTTCATAGTTCTGTATGTCTCTTACCTTTTGTGTCTGATATTTTCCCCTCTGGGCATGCAGCGCAATCGTAACAACAAAATGGCTCCCCTTCCCTCTTTTTTCTGCTGTACCCTGGATGACAGTTATCATTACATACTGCAAGTGGCAAGACCTAGAAATAAAAGTGGAGATTGTGTTTGTTGGCCAGTTGTTTCTCTTAGCTAATTCTAAATGTAGTTAAGACATCTTGAAGTGAAACCATCACATGGTAATTGTGAGAAAAAAACATGGGGTTGATGATCATGCAAATATTTTTGCTGTTGAGACTTTTTTTTTAAATCTACAGATAGATCCCACCTGGTTAAATTCTTTATGCCATGAGATTTTCTTATTTTCAACAGTGACCTCTTTGCCTGGAGAAGCCTCTGGATCCACCCTTCCAATTTTGATTCTCTTGATGGATTGGTTTGGGAAAATGAGCCAGTTGATGAGATCAAATCCAGCCGCTAATTCACCATGGCTATTGAAAAAGACCTCCTCTCCAGCACTGTTGTTAAATGAAGTGGTCCTAAGAAAAGGGTGAAGCTACAAGGAAAATAGTTAAATCAGGGAACAACGCGTTATGAAAACAGTGCTTGAGATATTCAGTTTTCTGTTTCTTGAGGACATTTGTTCTTATTTCAGAGCTAGAAAATCCCTTTTTAAAGGGCACTTTTATCTTTTGGCATAAAGCTTTAGTTGTTCATGCTGTTCTCTTGTGTCAAAACTAGGTATTAATTTTGCACAGACTGAGAGTTATAGGTGTTTGAATAACTTTAGTGGCTGGAATAGTAGCTTGTGTACTACCTCAGAGTATGTAGGGGATGAGAGAAAGATGTTTTAAAACTATAATCTCAAGAGGGGGAGAGAAGGAGGAAGCCTTGAGATTTTCCATTTTCCATAGGTTCTCCATCCTCATGTTAGGTTTCTACCATCCTAGTAACAATCCTCGCAGTGTATCTTCTAAGTAGTGAATCTACCCATGGATGCTGGAACAGGATCACCAAAACTTCTGTGTGGCTGAGCCCCATGAAAAACCACCAGCCAGAACTGTCCTAGGCCATTTCCGCATTAGTATTTTAAAATGGTGCAGAGCGACCGCCAACGGAGGTCTTCTGCACCCTAGGGTGGACTGGGGTGGACTACTTTTTGTAGTTCCACACCTCAATCCACGCAGGAGCGACCGGAGCTGGTCGCGCGGTGTGTTTTTTAAAAACCTCTTTTTAGAGGTTTTTAAAAAGTACGGAGCGCGGAACCCCATGCCGCTCTGTCGCCTGGCTCCGGAGCAGATTTGCAGTCGCGCGCAAGTGCGTGCCTGCAGATCTGCGGGGGGCGGGCTTCCGGCTGGCGAGCTTCTCTGGTTGTTGGAGAGCCTCCACCAACCAGAAGCCGCCATTTGGGACGCTGGAGGACTGCGGAGCAGCGAACTTGCGCTGCTCCTCGTGGTGACGGACTCGCCCGGCCGCTGGTAAGCTCCGTTTTCGGGTGTTTTCGGGCGTTCCCCCCCCCCCACATGTGGAAAGGGCCCTAATTTCTACCCATCCTCTCATTTACTTGAGAGGGTCTTACATATATTCTCATTTCCTTGATATATTAATTTTTTGCTTCAAACCAGTGTACCCTTTTCTGTACCATAGACCACCTTTAACTATTGTTCGTGACCACAGACCACCAAGGTTTAATACCCTAAAATAAATCAAATATTTATTTAAAAGTTGCTCATCTAGGGTCTTCAAATTTGGAGAGAAGAGAGTAATAAGTAAATGGATTCCTATTTTAATATATTTCTCTTTCTATTTTAACTGTAAACTGTAACATTTCTTCAAGCCTTTGTTGACCCCTTGTGAGGACATTGCAGCTGTCTGGGAGTCCACAAACCCCAGGTTAAGAATCGCTGCTTGGAAGAATTTAAGAAGAAGCAAGAAGAAGGAAGCCTCCATATGGAGAAAGAGTGTGGATGCTGCTGGCAGTTGTAGGAAGGAAAGGGAAGCAGAAGAGAACTGCACATGGATGTTCTCTACAAGGAGTCCTATCACACCCATTAGCATTCTCAAAGCAATGGAAGACATTACCTTCCAATGTTGCACCTGCAAAGGATTACATCTTTTTCCATTTGTGGTTGCGCTGTGTTTGCTTCTGGATGAGCACATGGCATGTAAAGTATGTGCTATGGCATAGACAGCATTGTAGATGCTATAGCTTTGGCCAGTCATGCTCATTTCAAAAAAAGTTCCCGGAAGGTTCTCCAGCTTCTCCTCTCCAGTGCACCCTTTCATGTTCTCCTTCTCTGTATTACTATTTGGCAATAAACATTTGAATGACTGCTCCCAGAAAGACTCAAGAAAACCATCTCCTTTTGGACAGAGAGGATTGAGCATCTGAAGGAAATTTTGAAATTCGAACATCTCATTGGAATGAATTGCAAAGGATAAGGCACCATAGAATACTTCTGTATCCAATAGAACATTAAAAGTGTACGCTGAGAAAGCCCATTCAGCTGTCATGATCCACACCTTACTTGTAGCTATCACTTCCAGATAGATTATTCTTGAAATATCTCTTAAAGCCATGAAAGCAGACACAGTCCGAGTGTGTGCATTTATGACAACGATATTGGTCATGTTTAGAGAATGGTTCATGCTTTCAGCGTGCTCCGTTAGGTATTCTAGGTCATACACAGCAGCCATTTCTGGTATCCTTTGAGTGAAAGCAGTGCAGATGCCATTCTGGGAAAGCACTGGAATCAATGTTTGGATGAAGTATATCCCCTTAGCATCTTCTGTTGCAATGATGCCAACCCAAGTCCATTGGAAATGCAGGAGAAGCTGGGCAATCCCAGTATACTGATAGCTTTCTTTGGGGACCATCTGGTAGATGGAAGGGAACCTGGTTTTGCCTCCCGCCAGTGGAATCAGAAATCCAAATGTGATCTAAGTTAAAAAAAATTTTTTTAAGGGCATGAAATAGCTATTTTATATAAGGGACTGTAACGCGTCCTGCCATAGCTTTGTTGGGACGTGATCTAAAAATCCTCTAGCATTTTCTTAGGGTTTATCCAGAGCAGACTTGCAAATTCTACTCCTTTCTGTGGCTACCAAAGGTGAAAAATCCATTTTCGAGCAGGTCAGATTCTGAGTAGCCTTTTTGTATCTATACACTCCGTCACCCCATTAGAAAAACGTTAAGGAATTTTTTTTGAGTAAATATTCCCGCCTAATGTGTTAAGAAATCTTATCAGTGTTATACTCCTACATCACTCCTGCATTTCCTGCCCAAATTTCACTGTAAAAACAAATGTGTCATGTCTCCAAGCCAAGAGAATTTGTCTCATGTGCATATGTTATTTTGACAGCATAACATGAAGAACTGAGTTAAGCATCGTTCTTTGCGGTAAGCATTCTTATCTAGGGTAAGGTGTTATGTCAATATTGGATTTTATCCTTTAAATGCACTGTAAAAAAGAAAGCTTGAAACATCATTTGCCCAACCCAGCAGAATCTGTCTCACGTGGATATTTTATTTTGGCAGTATCACATGAAGAGCTTGAAAAATCTCCAAGAATCTTTGCATATTCAGAAAAAAGGAAAGCTTCATCTGCAAGGGCATTTTACCTTGCTTGACTTCTTTCTTTAAGAGCAAGAGAAACTTGTCTGTTTAATGCCAACAGTTAGTATAAAACTATTTCAAATCACTTTGCTGGACCTTACACCCTGAAGATATTGCAGGTGAAGTCATGTGGCAAAATGAATTCTGCATAGCTTATGATGGAACTATACCTGGGGAATTTTGTAGGTATCTGTTATGCTGGCAATGTAGCTGGAGGTCTCAGAGTCAAGTCCCCCAATGACAGCTACCAGATTCTTTTGAATGCCACAGTGGTAGTTGGGGACTGGCCTCTGCCAGGTGGAGAGAAGTTCCAGGGTGTTCTGATAGGTCATTCTTGCATCGAAGTAGCTGTCATAGATGTGGAATCCTAAGGTCGTATTAGGTAATACGTTGGGATTCTTCTGGATCTCTTTCACAGCAAATACCAAAGCCAGGACATGCTGGTAGTTCTTTGGAATCACCCTGCAATTACAGTGTCATGATTTTTAAAAAGAGAAATTTCCTTTTTAGTCCTTTTGAGAAGGAACATCTTTTTCTAAGCAGCTGCTCCCTCAGCAAGCCTGTTACTGCTTTTGAGAAGGAACATGTTTTTCTAAGCACCTATTTCCCTCATCAAGCCTGTTAATGCATCTTTAATTATTTCCATAGCTTCAGTAACATAAATTCCTAGAAGCCTTGAGCTAGAATCATAAAAATTAAAAAAAGGGTTAGAATCTAAAATGAAAGAAACCCAACACATTCTAAAGTTTAGGCAGTTATAGACAGGAATAAAGCAATATGCCTAAGCCTATGTAGTAAAGCAAAGAACAATTGTAGTTCTGAACTCAGGAAAATAGGAAACTGAGTGCCATTTGAGATACGATATTCCAAGGGTTCTAAATGTGGCAAGAGAAGTCTGTGGAAGTTGCTTAGGAAGAAATAGCATGGAAACACTGACAGGATTAGAAAAATAAGTTGAAACACAAATGTACAGAGCTGGTAAGAATGAAAAACAGAATGCAAATAAGTGGATGTCATTTGGTAAGCCCGCTACAGGTTGGAAAGTATTTCTAACATCAATAAGGAAAGAGATTGGTTTTTGAACTTGCTGTTTAGGGAGATGTGTGTGCCATGTGCCTTCAGGTTGCCTGTGGAGTTATGTAGATCACATTAATTTATAGGATTTTCTTATGCAAAGAATAGTCAGAAACGTTTTTGCCAGTTCCATCCTCTGAAATGGAGTCTACGGCACCTGCAATTCATTCATGGTCTCCCCTCGCCAAGTACTGTCCAGGGCTGACCCTGTTTAGCTTCCAAGATGAGAAGGGATCTGATGTGTTACGGTATTTAGGCCCTAAATAGGTAGATAGGTCTGTCTAAAATGATATTTGCTTACTCATGGCATGGCTTTGTGAAAATGAAGGGAAAATATTGTCTTACACAGGCGGATAAATTGGCTTCATTTTCGGGTGTTCCCTGAAAGATAAAAGGTCAGCAATGTAAAAATATTGAGACACAATCCCACCAACGACAAGGTTGCCTGGTTGATAGTATTCGTGCATGACAGGCATGGGATAACTCATATTGCACATGGGTTGGTGTGGCTTGAACGCAGCCAGAGGCGGCAGGAAAAAAAATAGTAGTGAAAAAACTGCTATCTGGAGAGAAGAATCCTTGGAATCCTGAGTAAAGAGTCCATGATTGTATTCTAACCCGTTGTCATCATTTGTGCAAGTTGGTTGCATCCTCATACTTGGAGTATTTCCTTGGTGAATAGATAAAAGACTGGTAAATTTTAAAATGGAAGTTAGAGATGAGGGATGGCTATCTTGGAATATTTCCATTAGAATCATCTCAGTTCTGCAAGGATCTGTTATAAACACTTTTGAGACTGGTGTGTGCAATCATACTTGTGGTCTATGAAAATCGATGTCAGATTTGGAGAGAGGGATAGATTGCAAGCAATTGAAATAATTACGAAGGGGCATAATTACTTCCCCTTGCTATTATTTGTTTCGTAGCACTGTGAAAGAAAACATGTTTTTCAGCCAGTTCTTTACAAATGGGCAGATTTTTCCTTTTTATGTAATTAGTGGTCTGTTGAACCCAAGGAAGGCTGAGGCAAATGGAGGAAGATTTTGCTAAAATCCTATCTCTATTTTAACTGTATAAAATAACTTCTCTCCTTAGGAATACCATTTGAAGGCTTCATGTGCTCCTTTGTCAAATGTGCTCATTCTCTTAGCAATTCCCTTGCATTTGGCTGGGCGTGGACAAGGAAGGCAAACACCCAGACAAAAGGCAAGGGAATGGGGGGGGCACACATGCCTTCCTTCTCCCTGCCAGAGCTTCCCTTTCCATTCCCTTGCCTCTGGCCCCAGTATGGAGACCTCTTGCTGATACAAAGGGAAAGGGAATGAGAATGTAGAACATGATTTAACTAAAATCCTATCTCCATTTTAACTCTATAAAATAACTTCTCTACTTAGGAATACTATTCAAAGGCTTCATCTGCTACTTTTCCAAACATTCTAGTTGTCAAAAGCTACAGTCAGCACACTGTACTCTTTTTCTTAGGGGAATCTCCCAGTGTTTTGAAAGTGTCACCACTGATTTTTCTCTCATCAAGGTTTTTAATTTATCAATTTCAGCTAAGTGCACAAGTGTTATCAGACAGTCCTCTTTCACTGAAATGTCTGTATTCTTTCACTTCTCTGCATGGAACAGTCAAGCTGTGTTGGTCATATATCCTAGGATCATGCTATACTTCTTTAGTTGATCTATAACTATCTACTCTACAGTCTTCCCTCCACATTCACAGGTTTGACCTTCCTGAATTCAATTATTCCAGAAGTGCACTCATGTCTCCCCAACCTCTACTCCTCCCATTCCCTTGCATTTCGCTAGGAGTGGAGAAAGAAAACACTTGCCCAGACAAAAAGCAAGGGAGTGCAGGGGGAGGTACATGCACTTCTTCTTTCTCCCCTCTGGAGTTCTCCTCCATTCCTTTGCTCCTGTCTTGGTGCTTAAGAACTTACGCTGCGGCCAAAGGCAAGGCAAGGGTCCTTCCTTCACCCTTTCAGCCCCCTCTCATTTTCTTGCCTCTGCTCCCGGCATGCAAAAAGCAAGGAAATGGGAGGAGGGTTGCGGGAGGGGGAGTTATCCCATTTTTTCCCACTTTCAGGGGGGTTCTGCAGCCCAAAGGGGCGCACTGTAATGGTTAGCTAATTTCATATATTTATAGGACAGTATGTGTATCAACGTTATCACATCTAAAATTGGTACAGAAAGAAGATACCAATTTCTGCCTGGCAGGATCTTTTTTAGTCTGTGGCTGCTTATGCTGCCTCTTAATTGCTCTACTGCTGGTTCCACTGAGAAATCCCTTTAGGAGAAGGGATGGAGGCCAGCCCCACAGAGTGTTCCAAGAAAGAAGGAAAGAGGGAGAGGGAGAGAGAGCACAAATTGGGGGTGGAGTGGGGAAGAGAGACAGATCCAGAGGGGTAAGGTGAGCTAATCCAGCAAGGTGGCTAAAGGAGCTTCTGGCCGCACATCGGTGATGGAACAGGGCAGGCTGGTGGAGAAAGTGAAGCAGCCATTGGAAGAGGTGGGGAAGGGAGAAAGGGAAGGCAAAACGTAGTTCAATACAATGAAGGCTTGGAATATTTCTGGTAGCAGTTACCACAGGTTGTACAGTAGGGGTATTTAGAATGAGAGTTTTCATTGTGGTTGGTGATTGGAAATAGTTGGTGAATGTGTCCTCTTTTTTGCTTTTCAAGCTATAGTAACCCTACCTTATAGTGCTGTAGCTATACAGTACTACAGATGTTTTGAGAAGTATTTTTTTTAAAAAAGGTTTTATTTAAAAAAAAATATATTTTTCTTAGTTCCATCTTAGTAAGTGTGTCTCCCAGTTCATTACTGAGAGAATATGCCAATTTTCCATCTCTGACACTTAGGCCATTTCCTCACGAGCCTGTTATAGCGCGATGATTCCACTTTCAACCTCCTATGGAATCCTGGGGTTTGCAGTTTCGGGAGGGAAACTGCAAACCCCAGGATTCCATAGGAGGTTGAAAGTGGAATCGTCGCTCTATAACAGGCTCGTGCGGAAATGGCTTTAGATGCAACTAAGTGAGCTCCATTAGTGAGCTCGGCTGTGGCCTCCTGAGGTAAAACCTGTTCGACGACTTTCTCAATTTTTACATGATGCCCATGATTCCTGTCTATAATGGAAGCTGGATGACATAATGGAAGCAGGATGAGGAAAGGTGGTAGAAAAATGGTCATCTGTATTGCAGATGGCAGTATCCTGTTTACCTTGACCTTCAAGCCAAAACATCAAAGCTATATCCCAGTCATGTAAAAAAAAAATAGCTTTTTGGATTACACTCTCCCCAGCTTCTACACTTTGGGACCACACATGGCTACATCAGAATATATCCCTCAGGTAGCTGTTTTCTAACCTGAAATATGAAGAGCTGTTTGGGTGCTGGCAATGCAGCTGGCAGATTTGATGATGATGGAGATCCCTTCATCAGTGACCTGAATGCTCTTCAGCACGATAGTTGAGAACTTCATTCAGACTGTTTTTTGTGAGAACTTAAGAAAGTAGGTAGGTTTTGTTATACAGCTTGGAAAGGACTTGAACTTTTGTAAACTTTAAGATGGGAGACTATGAGACAGACATGTTTTATTCCCACTCCTAGTGTGATGATGCTGAGGACCACGTAAAGCAATCTGCCTTATTTGTGCCGTTATGTATGGTAGTGATGGAGCACATGTCTGCAGCAACAGGCCATTTTTCTTCCGAATAATGTACTGAAGAAGCAAAGTGTTAGAACATTATGTGATGGAGCTGGGATGGCAGCCACAAAAACATTAAAAACTAAATTAGATTTGAAAAGATAGCTAGCATTTTCCTCTACAGAATATCAGTGATGTAGACTTGAGTTGATTCACTCAGACTCAAGTTGGATATAAGTTGCTTCAGAGACCCAACTTGGACTTAGTAAAAATGATGCACTGAGTTGACTCATGACTTGTCTATTTTTAGTGACTGACTTGCTGCCCTTGGTCCAGTAATATACCACATTCATCCACAAACTTTATGACTTTGAACGATGCTTCTGTCTCTTTCTGCCTCCTGGTCACATGGTGACATGTCTCAGGCCCAAAGTGTGGGTGCATTTCTTGGAAGGGAACAGCAAATGGGTTAGGCAATGGGCTTGAAGCAGGCCTGAGGTCTGCTCAACAGCCTGTCCCTCCTGCATATTGGAGAGCTTTCTAAAACTTTTCCTAAGAGCAGAAGGCAAGATTCACCCCCAGAGCATAGGGTGTGTTTCTCAGAGGGGAGCAGCCAGTGTGTTAGGCAGTGGGTGTCAGGAGGAAGGTAAAGGCAACCCCCTTCTGAACAAATCCTGCCAAGAAAATGCCATGACAGGCTTTCCTTAGAGTCTTTGTAAGTCAGAAATGACTCCCAAACAAACAACAACAAAAACAACAAAAACAGAAACAACAGGGCCCCACTAAGTACATAAATCAGACATGATGGGATTTGTTTCCTTTTAGAGAGATTCTAGAGTAGGCTTTCACCTTGACCGATTCTCTGCACCCTATGGAGGTTGCGCATGATACCATGCTCTGCTCAAAAGAGAAATCCCATATTCACCTCCTCCGTTCTTCTATATTTGTCCATGTTACAGAAGATCAATTTGGGGGAAAAAAGGAGCATAAATTGCACAGTGGCTTCAAAATGATAAGTGTGAGGAGCTCTGTGACTGTGAAAATGCTGCTTGCGTTTGCTTCAAGGCACACTTAATGGCTGAAGAATGATACAATTCTACAAAAGCCTTATACTGCCTATTCATTTCCTTTTTTTTTAATTAGCTGCCCTCTACAGTTCAGGTCAGGTCTCATCACAATGATATAACACTTGGGATAAAAGATACAAACCAGCAACCCAGCACTAGAAGCCAAGATGGAGAAGACCTCAACAGCTACCATATATTTTCCCTTTGTGCCCAGGTAAGTTGGGACAAAAGAGATCCAGACACTGCAAAAGACCAACATGCTGAAAGTGATGAGCTTGGCTTCGTTGAAGGTGCTGGGTAAGCTCCTGGCAAGGAAAGCCACCACAAAGCTCGTGAGAGCCAGGATTCCCATGTAGCCCAGAACAACGTAAAACATGACAGGGGATCCTTCATTACATTCTAGCACCATTTCCTCAGAAAGAGAGTGCAAGTCCAAATCCGGGAATGGAGGAGAAGCCCAGAGCCACCCAGTGCAAATGCCTGTTTGGAAAAGGGAAGAGGAAAGAACCACGGGACACGCCAGTCTTTTCCCCACCCACTTTCTCATCCTGCTTCCTGGCTTTGTGGCCGTGAAAGCCAGAACCACAGTGAGGGTTTTGGCCAAGACCGAGGAAACAGCCACTGAAAAGACGATGCCGAGAGAGACTTGTCGTAGGAAACAGGTGATTGTTTGAGGCTGTCCAATGAACAGGAAGGAGCAGAGGAAGCAGAGGAGGAGGGAGACGAGGAGGCAGTAGGTGAGATCCTGGTTGTTGGCTTTGACGATGGGTGTGTTCTGGTATTTGATGAAAATGCCCAGCACCAAAGCTGTGTTGAGAGAGAAAAAGAACGCCAGGGAAGATAAAGCAATCCCCAAGGGTTCTTGATAAGAGAGGAAAGTTGGAATCTTTGGAAGGCACTGGGTGTGATCATTGTTTGGATACTGATCTTCTGGGCATTTGAAACAGTCATCCATATCTGAAGAGAAGAAGATATGTGACATTAAGACCAGTGGAAGATAATGAGTTCCTCTCTCTCTTCCATATCATCTATTAAATTGACTGGCTCCCCCTCCCTCATACTGGTGGCTCTTCCTATCAAATTCTGATTTTGAAAGCATCCCTCATTGCTGCTCTACCTTGAAGTTAAAGGATGTTTTCTAAGAAAAAAGAATAGTGAATTTTTAAAGATCCAGAAATATATCTGAGGGTTGGTGAGATAGACAGTTCTCCATCCACATTCGTGGGTTTCTCCTTTGTGAATTTGATTATTCACAAGGTGCCCACTTCCCTCACCCCCATCCTTCCCCTCCAGTTTCCTGGCCTTTTGCCCAGGTATGCTGACTTCCTTCTCTGCACCCTGACCAAAAGGAAGGGAATGGGAGAGGGAAGGTTCATATGCATGCAAGCCTTTCCCCCTCCATTCTCTTTCCTATTGCCCGCGTGCTCAGGAAGAAGGCAGGGTGAGCAGGAGACAGAAGAATGGAGGGGGATAAGTATCTTCCCCTCCATTTGCCCGCCTTTAACCTGCAAGCACAAGAAGAAGGGAAGCCATGCGGGTGACAAACAGGAGAATGGACAAGGGGCGTGTGTTTCTCCCTCCATTTGCTTGTTTGTCACCTGTGCGGGCAGAAGGAAGGCAGGGCATGTGGGCAACTTGGAGGGGAATGGCATGGGGAGGAAGTGTTTCCCCCTCCATTTGCCTGCTTCTTGCTCTCATGTGCAGAAAGGCGGCAGGGTGTGTGGGCAACAGGAAGGATAATGGAGGGGCAGCCCGGGAGGAAGTGGAAGTGTTGACTTGGGTGGGTGGGTGGGTTATGGGCAGTTGTTTTTAAAAAATTTTTGTGAGAAGTCTGCACCCCGAGGCCTCACAAAAGTCAAGGCGTCACCGTATAGGAAATGCTGAATTGGCTTGACCGCTGCATGATCTTTAGGATGTAGTGGAGCTGCTTGCTGAGAAGGAAAAGTGATTTCTATTACTAGCTACTAAGTCCTACATAGGGAAGAAGAAAATTCAAAAAATAAGACTCTCATTAATAAACTTTTCTATACATAAAGCTAAAGCATTAGCTAAACTCTCAATTGTCCATACTGACAATTTCTTCCACAATCTTTCCCAGGCCTACAGGAGATTCTGAGGAACAAACCTAAGACCTTCTGCAAATAAGGTACTGGGAAATTTACAAGACGTTACCTACATTGAGATTGATGATTTCACTTATGGTCTGAATGAAACAAATTTTTGGCTGGTCTCATGATCCATAAAGTTTCTTTCACGCCAGGTCACATTCTAAATGGTCCAAAACCAGTAATCTCTCACCCACCAAATGGATGCTGGAAAACCGATCTGCTTGTACTTGAATGAGTTCTACCTAAATCTAAACAGGAGGTGCCTGAATTGGTTGATGGATGGCCTTCAAACCTTTACTAAGGTCTTCATTTTGGCCCTATTGGATAACACGCCAGGTTTTGTGACTTTGTGATCAGGCACATGGATTTGTAAACCAGAAGAGACAGGCAAAAACAAACAGCATAGATACTTTTATCAATGAGCTGTGGTCATACCGTCAAACTTTGGATTGAGGATGCCTTTTTAAGAGTTCTGAACACCTATAATTTTGGCTCTTGTGATGATGGTGAACTTCATTTAAAATCTACCTTTCTGCTAAAAGTGGCACTCGAGGCAGCTTACAAATTGAAGTTAGTACAATATAGTTGAAACGTACGAAAGGAAAATATTAAAACAGAGTTAAACTATTAACAGTATTAAAACAAGTGAAAACATATGCTCAGAAAGATTAAAACACCATTGAAAACAGTGGGTGGAATTTAAAGGGCGGTTACGAATGCATGGCCACTGTAGTTCCATAGCTATGTAGTACCTCCTGGTCCAACCTCCCCCACAGTCTCCACTTGCTGGATAGCCCCTGCTGTGATTGATCGGGGTCTGTCCTCTTGTCAGTCAGCCAACAGCTGACTGATGGCCCCATCTCTTTCCATGAATGTTCTTCAGTTCAAGAGCCAGAATCAAGGTCCCTGTTGCAGTTCACCTTGGGCTGGGGATCAATTGCATGAGGAGGGGTGGAAATGTCAGCTGCTTCCCCACTGACGGGAACAGGCCCTTCACTGAGTGTAGTGGCTGCTGCCTGGTAAGTGGGGATTGGGGGATTTTCATGGTCCCTACGTATCCCCTAAGATGGGAATATATAGGGACCATGAATATGAAATAATCATGTATGCTTAAGTAGACCCATTCCGCAGCTTACCTGCTTCTGGTGCAGTTGCGCGGGGAGCACGCGAGCAGCCTCTTCCGAGAGGCATTTGTGTCCCCTCTGCTCCGTCTCCGCAGGAGTTGCCTGCTGGCCGGCAGGCAGCGTGAGGGCTCTGCCTCTTCCTTCCGCAGTGCAGCCAGGTATTTTCTCAGACTGCGCTGGAGAAGGAAGCGTGAGGGCTGCGTCTCCAGAGGCTCTGCACGGATGGTGAGTGCGTGTGGGGCCCCGGAGTGATACGTGATTGCGTGTCATTTTTGGCCAAAAGCTGAAAATTAAATATTGTGCGATTGGTGCCTGCTGGCCCTGGCAGCGTCGCGCGATTGCGAGGACGTCATGTGGAATGCTCCTTGCAATTGCACGATGCTCTGCAGGCCCTTTTGCATGACAAATGCCATGCGAAAAGGGCCTAAGTTGTGCGTTTGTGACTGCCTT
The DNA here is from genome assembly GCA_030412105.1 of Cyclura pinguis. Classification (NCBI taxonomy): domain Eukaryota; kingdom Metazoa; phylum Chordata; class Lepidosauria; order Squamata; family Iguanidae; genus Cyclura; species Cyclura pinguis. The sequence continues at coordinate 21,151,910 of CM059604.1, forward strand.
AGTGAATTCTGGCCAGTACAATTTAAAACAATACAGCAAGAAATCAAGGTCATTCATGATAACACAGAGGGCTTCCCATCATCTCACAAAAGTGGAAACCGGGGAATAAAAAGCTTGGAGAAGTACTAATATCCTGGGACCTATTGGAGAAAGAAAGTCCTTTCTAATTCATAATTTTTCTTTATTGTGATTGCATTAAACCTTAAGTGCTCTATGTTCATTAATACGGATTGCCCTCTATGTTTGTGGGTTTAACTTTCCTGAATCTGATTATATGTGAGTTCCCTAAACCCCTGCAGCCCCGCTTCAAGAACTTCTTTTGTGGGGGAACTTTCCCTCTCTGTGTCTTCAATGAGGCTGCGCAGCCCTTACAAAACTCACTTCCTCCTCCACCAGCCAGCGTCTAGCCAGCTAAGGATGGCTTTCAGCCCAATTTCTCAGCTCCACAAATCCTCTCCAATGCCCCCCCACATAACCAAGGAAGGAGATGGATGAGAAAAAGGAAGTATATGGCCACCATGCCCACACCACTTTCCTTCTCCTTTCCCTGACCAGATTTGGACCTTGGGTTTCCATTTCTCCCCCCAGTGCTTCCACCCCCTTCTCACAGACACACACACACTTTCTGATATTTCCATTTTTCCACTTTTATGGGGGTCCCGTGCCCCAGCCTTAATGAATGTGGAGAGCCAATTGTACTAGTATCAGGGATCAGCATTTGTTCCCCCCTCAACATGTACACATATTTCATAGTTTTCATACATCATTGTATTCATTTATTTCATACCTCCGTATGTCTCTTACCTTTCTCATCTGATATTTTTCCTTCTGGGCATGCAGCACAATCATAGCAACAAAATGGTTCCCCTTCCCTCTTTTTTCTGCTGTACCCTGGATGACAGTTCTCATTACACAGTGCAAGGGGCAAGATCTAGAAATAAAAAGTGGAGCTTGTGTTTGTTGGCCAGTTGTCTCTCTCAGCTAATTCTAGATGTAATTAAGACATCTAGAAGTGAAATCATTGCTTGTTAATCATGAAAAAATCATGAGGAAGAAAAAACCATGGGGTTGATGATACCCAAAGATTTTGCTGTTCAGACTTTGTATGGTAATCATGAAAAAAAAAGGGTTGATGATCATGGAAATATCTTTGCTATTCAACTTTTTTTAAAAAAAAAATTCTACAGATAGATCTCACCTGGTTAAATTCTTTATGCCATGAGATTTTCTTATTTTCAACAGCGACCTCTTTGCCTGGAGAAGCCTCTGGATCCACCCTTCCAATTTTGATTCTCTTGATGGATTGGTTTGGGAAAATGAGCCAGTTGATGAGATCAAATCCAGCCACTAATTCACCATGACTATTGAAAAAGACCTCCTCTCCAGCACTGTTGTTAAATGAAGTGGTCCTAAGAAAAGGGTGAAGCTACAAGGAAAATAGTTAAATCAGGGAACAACGCATTATGAAAAGAGTGCTTGAGATATTCAGATTTCTGTTTCTTGAGGACATTTGTTCTTATTTCAGAGCTAGAAAATTCCTTTTTAAAGGGCGCTTTTATCTTTTGGTATAAAGCTTTCATTCCTCATGCTATCCTCTTGTGTCAACACTAGTATTAATTTTGCATAAACTGAGAGTTACAGGTGTTTGAATAACTTTAGTGGCTGGGATAGTAGCTTGTATACCACCTCAGAGTAGGTAGGGAATGAGAGAGAGATGTTTTAAAACTAGAATCTCAAGAGGGAGAGAGAAGGAAGAAACCCTGCAATTTTCCATTTTCCATAGATTCTCCATCCTCATGTTAGGTTTCTACCACCCTTTTAACATCTCTCATAGTATATTTTTTAAGTCATGAGTCTACCCATGGATGCTGGAACAGCACCATCAAAACTCCTGTGTAGCTGAGCCCCATGAGGAACCAGCAACCAGAACTGTCCTAGCTTCTTCCCATCTTCACATTTCCTTAATAGAGGCTTAGTATATTCCCCTTTCCTTCATATGTCAATTTTATGCTTCTTAACCTTTTCTTTACCATGGACCCCTTTTAAATAACTTTTGTTACCACACACCACAAAGACTTAACTCAAAGTTTAAAACCCTAAAGTAAATCAAATGTTTTAAAGTTGCTCATCACGGGTCTTCAAATTTGGAGAGAAGGGAGTAGTAAGTAAATGCACACATTCCTACTGTAATATATTTTAACTGTAAAAGCCCATAACATTTCTTCAAGCCTTTGTGGACCCCTATGAGGACCTTGCGGCTCCCTGGAGGTCCAAGGACCCCAAGTTAAGAACCACTGCTTGAAATATTTTAAGCAAGAAAAGCAGGGAAGGAAGCCTGCATATGAAGAAGGAGTACTGCAAGGAAAACTTCACCACAATACTCCTAGCAGTTGCAAGAAGAATAAAAGGAAAGAAGGAGAGAACAGTGCAAGGACGTTCTCTACAAGCATTTCCATCACACACATTAGCATTCTCAAAGCAATAGAAGAATTTACCTCCCAATGTTGCACCTGCAAAGGATTACATCTTTTCACACTTGCAGCTGGGCTGTGTTTAGATCCGGATGAGTACATGGCGTGTAAAGCATGTGCTATGGCATAAACAGCATTGTAGATGCTGTAGCTTTGGCCAGTCATGCTCATTTCAAAAAAAGTTCCCGGAAGGTTCTCCAGCTTCTCCTCTCCAGTGCACCCTTTCATGTTCTCCTTCTCTGTATTACTATTTGGCAATAAACATTTGAATGACTGCTCCCAGAAAAACTCAAGAAAACCATCTCCTTTTGGATGGAGAGGATTTAGCATCTGAAGGAAATTTTGAAATTCGAACATCTCATTGGAATGAATTGCAAAGGATAAGGCACCATAGAATACTTCTATATCCAAGAGAAGATCAAAAGTGTACGCTGAGAAAGCCCATTCAGCTGTCAGGATCCACACCTTACTTGTAGCTATCACTTCCAGATAGATTATTCTTGAAAGACCTCCTAAAGCCATGAAAGCAGACACAGTCCGTGTGTGTGCATTTATGACAACGACATTGGTCATGTTTAGAGAATGGTTCATGCTTTCAGTATGCTCCATTAGGTATTTCAGGTCATATAGAGCAGCCACTTCTGGTATTTTTTCAATGAAAGCAATGCAGATGCCATTCTGGAAAAGCACTGGAATCAATGTTTGGATGAAGTATATCCCCTTTGCATCTTCTGTTGCAATGATGCCAACCCAAGTCCATTGGAAATGCAGGAGAAGCTGGGCAATCCCAGTATACTGATAGCTTTCTTTGGGGACCATCTGGTAGATGGAAGGGAACCTGGTTTTTCCTCCCTCCAGTGGAATCAGAAAACCAAATGTGATCTAAGTTAAAAAAAATTTTTTTTCAAGGGCATGAAATAGCTATTTTATATAAGGGACTGTAATGCTTTCTGCCATAGCTTTGTTGGGACGTGATCTAAAAATCCTCTAGCATTTTCTTAGGGTTTATCCAGAGCAGGCTTGCAAATTCTACTCCTTTCTGTGGCTACCAAAGGTGAAAAATCCATTTTCGAGCAGGTCACATTCTGAGTAGCCTTTTTGTATCTATATACTCCGTCATCCCATTAGAAAAACGTTAAGGAATTTCTTTTGAGTAAATATTCCCGCCTAATGTGTTAAGAAATCTTATCAGTGTTATACTCCTACATCACTCCTGCATTTCCTGCCCAAATTTCACTGTAAAAAAAAAAAAGTGTCATGTCTCCAAGCCAGGAGAATTTGTCTCATGTGCATATGTTATTTTGACAGCATAACATGAAGAACTGAGTTAAGCATTGTTCTTTGCGGTAAGCATTCTTATCTAGGGTAAGGTGTTATGTCAATATTGGATTTTATCCTTTAAATTGACTGTAAAAAAGAAAGCTTGAAACATCATTTGCCCAACCCAGCAGAATCTGTCTCACGTGGATATTTTATTTTGGCAGTATCACATGAAGAGCTTGAAAAATCTCCAAGAATCTTTGCATATTCAGAAAAAAGGAAAGCTTCATCTGCAAGGGCATTTTACCTTGCTTGATTTCTTTCTTTAAGAGCAAGAGAAACTTGTCTGTTTAATGCCAACAGTTAGTATAAAACTATTTTACATCACTTTGCTGTACCTTACACCCTGAAGATATTGCAGGTGAAGTCATGTGGCAAAATGAATTCTGCGTAGCTTATGATGGAACTATACCTGGGGAATTTTGTAGGTATCTGTTATGCTGGCAATGTAGCTGGAGGTCTCAGAGTCAAGTCCCCCAATGACAGCTACCAGATTCTTTTGAATGCCACAGTGGTAGTTGGGGACTGGCCTCTGCCAGGTGGAGAGAAGTTCCAGGGTGTTCTGATAGGTCATTCTTGCATCGAAGTAGCTGTCATAGATGTGGAATCCTAAGGTCGTGTTAGGTAATACGTTGGGATTCTTCTGGATCTCTTTCACAGCAAATACCAAAGCCAGGACATGCTGGTAGTTCTTTGGAATCACCCTGCAATTACAGTGTCATGATTTTTAAAAAGAGAAATTTCCTTTTTAGTCCTTTTGAGAAGGAACATCTTTTTCTAAGCAGCTGCTCCCTCAGCAAGCCTGTTACTGCTTTTGAGAAGGAACATGTTTTTCTAAGCACCTATTTCCCTCATCAAGCCTGTTAATGCATCTTTAATTATTTCCATAGCTTCAATAACATAAATTCCTAGAAGCCTTGAGCTAGAATCATAAAAATTAAAAAAAGGGTTAGAATCTAAAATGAAAGAAACCCAACACATTCTAAAGTTTAGGCAGTTATAGACAGGAATAAAGCAATATGCCTAAGCCTATGTAGTAAAGCAGAGAACAATTGTAGTTCTGAACTCAGGAAAATAGGAAACTGAGTGCCATTTGAGATACGATATTCCAAGGGTTCTAAATGTGACAAGAGAAGTCTGTGGAAGTAGCTTAGGAAGAAATAGCATGGAAACCATGACAGGATTAGAAAAATAAGTTGCAACACAAATGTACAGAGCTGGTAAGAATGAAAAACAGAATGCAAATAAGTGGATGTCATTTGGTAAGCCCACTACAGGTTGGAAAGTATTTCTAACATCAATAAGGAAATGCAATTCATTCATGGTCTCCCCTCGCCAAGTACTATCCAGGGCTGACCCTGTTTAGCTTCCAAGATGAGAAGGGATCTGATGTGTTACGGTATTTAGGCCCTAAATAGGTAGATAGGTCTGTCTAAAATGATATTTGCTTACTCATGGCATGGCTTTGTGAAAATGAAGGGAAAATATTGTCTTACACGGGCTGATAAATTGGCTTCATTTTTGGGTGTTCCATGAAAGATAAAAGGTCAGCAGTGTAAAAATATTGAGACACAATCCCACCAACGACAAGGTTGCCTGGTTGATAGTATTCGTGCATGACAGGCATGGGATAACTCATATTGCACATGGGTTGGTGTGGCTTGAACGCAGCCAGAGGCGGCAGGAAAAAAAATAGTAGTGAAAAAACTGCTATCTGGAGAGAAGAATCCTTGGAATCCTGAGTAAAGAATCCATGATTGTATTCTAACCCCTTGTCACCATTTGTGCAATTTGGTTGAATCCTTGGAATCCTTGGAATCCTGAGTAAAGAACCCATGATTGTATTCTAACCCCTCGTGCAAGTTGGTTGCATCCTCATACTTGGAGTATTTCCTTGGTGAATAGATAAAAGATAAATTTTAAAATGGAAGTTAGAGATGAGGGATGGCTATCTTGGAATATTTCCATTAGAATCATCTCAGTTCTGCAAGGATCTCTTATAAACACTTTTGAGACTGGTTCGTGCAATCATACTCTTGGTCTATGAAAATCGATGTCAGATTTGGAGAGAGGGATAGATTGCAAGCAGTTGAAATAATTACAGAGGGGCATAATTACTTCCCCTTGCTATTATTTGTTTCGTAGCACTGTGAAAGAAAACATGTTTTTCAGCCAGTTCTTTACAAATGGGCAGATTTTTCCTCTTTATGTAATTAGTGGTCTGTTGAACCCAAGGAAGGCTAAGGCAAATGGAGGAAGATTTTGCTAAAATCCTATCTCTATTTTAACTGTATAAAATAACTTCTCTCCTTAGGAATACCATTTGAAGGCTTCATGTGCTCCTTTGACAAATATGCTCATTCTCTTAGCAATTCCCTTGCATTTAGCTGGGTGTGGACAAGGAAGGCAAACACCCAGACAAAAGGCAAGGGAATGGGGGGGGGCACACATGCCTTCCTTCTCCCTGCCAGAGCTTCCCTTTCCATTCCCTTGCCACTGGCCCCAGTATGGAGACCTCTTGCTGATACAATGGGGAAGGGAATGAGAATGTAGAACATGATTTAACTAAAATCCTATCTCCATTTTAACTCTATAAAATAACTTCTCTACTTAGGAATACTATTCAAAGACTTCATCTGCTACATTTCCACACATTCTAGTTGTCAAAACCTACAGTCAGCACACTGTGCTCTTTTTCTTAGGGGAATCTCCCAGTGTTTTGAAAGTGTCACCACTGATTTTTCTGTCATCAATGTTTTTAATTTATCAATTTCAGCTAAGTGCACAAGTGTTATGAGACAGTCCTCTTTCACTGAAATGTCTGTATTCTTTCACTTCTCTGCATGGAGCAGTCATGCTGTGTTGGTCATATATCCTAGGATCATGCTATACTTCTATAGTTGATCTATAACTATCTACTCTACAGTCCTCCCTCCACATTCACAGGTTTGACGTTCCTGAACTCAATTATTCCAGAAGTGCACTCATGCCCCCCCAACCTCTACTCCTCCCATTCCCTTGCATTTCGCTAGGAGTGGAGAAAGAAAACACTTGCCCAGACAAAAAGCAAGGGAGTGCAGGGGGAGGTACATGCACTTCTTCTTTCTCCCCTCTGGAGTTCTCCTCCATTCCTTTGCTCCTGTCTTGCTGCTAAGAACTTACGCTGCGGCCAAAGGCAAGGCAAGGGGTCCTTCCTTCACCCTTTCAGCCCCCTCTCATTTTCTTGCCTCTGCTCCCGGCATGCAAAAAGCAAGGAAATGGGAGGAGGGTTGCGGGAGGGGGAGTTATCCCATTTTTTCCCACTTTCAGGGGGGTTCTGCAGCCCAAAGGGGCGCACTGTATTGGTTAGTTAATTTCATATATTTATAGGACAGTAAGTGTATCAACGTTATCACATCTAAAATTGGTACAGAAAGAAGATACCAATTTCTGCCTGGCAGGATCTTAAAAAAGTCTGTGGCTGCTTATGGTGCCTCTTAATTGCTCTACTGCTGGTTCCACTGAGAAATCCCTTTAGGAGAAGGGATGGAGGCCAGCCCCACAGAGTGTTCCAAGAAAGAAGGAAAGAGGGAGAGGGAGAGAGAGCACAAATTGGGGGTGGAGTGGGGAAGAGAGACAGATCCAGAGGGGTAAGGTGAGCTAATCCAGCAAGGTGGCTAAAGGAGCTTCTGGCCGCACATCGGTGATGGAACAGGGCAGCCTGTGGAGAAAGTGAAGCAGCCATTGGAAGAGGTGGGGAAGGGAGAAAGGGAAGGCAAAACGTAGTTCAATACAATGAAGGCTTGGAATATTTCTGGTAGCAGTTACCACAGGTTGTACAGTAGGGGTATTTAGAATGAGAGTTTTCATTGTGGTTGGTGATTGGAAATAGTTGGTGAATGTGTCCTCTTTTTTGCTTTTCAAGCTATAGTAACCCTACCTTATAGTGCTGCTAGCTATACAGTACTATAGATGTTTCGAGAAGTATATTTTTTAAAAAAGGATTTTTTTTAAAAAAAATATTTTTCTTAGTTCCATCTTAGTAAGTGTGTGTCCCAGTTAATTACTGAGAGAATATGCCAATTTTCCATCTCTGACACTTAGGCCATTTCCGCACGAGCCTGTTATAGCGCGATGATTCCACTTTCAACCTCCTATGGAATCCTGGGGTTTGCAGTTTCGGGAGGGGCCGGACGGATTCCATAGGAGGTTGAAAGTGGAATCATGGCGCTATAATAGGCTCGTGCGGAAATGGCCTTAGCTGCAACTAAGTGAGCTCCATTAGTGAGCTCGGCTGTAGTCTCCTGAGGTAAAACCTGTTCGAGGACTTTCTCAATTTTTACATGATGCCCATGATTCCTGTCTATAATGGAAGCTGGATGACATAATGGAAGCAGGATGAGGAAAGGTGGTAGAAAAATGGTCATCTGTATTGCAGATGGCAGTATCCTGTTTACCTTGACCTTCAAGCCAAAACATCAAAGCTACATCCCAGTCATGTAAAAAAAAAATAGCTTTTTGGATTACACTCTCCCCAGCTTCTACACTTTGGGACCACACATGGCTTCATCAGAATATATCCCTCAGGTAGCTGTTTTCTAACCTGAAATATGAAGAGCTGTTTGGGTGCTGGCAATGCAGCTGGCAGATTTGATGATGATGGAGATCCCTTCATCAGTGACCTGAATGCTCTTCAGCACGATAGTTGAGAACTTCATTCAGACTGTTTTTTGTGAGAACTTAAGAAAGTAGGTAGGTTTTGTTATACAGCTTGGAAAGGACTTGAACTTTTGTAAACTTTAAGATGGGAGACTATGAGACAGACATGTTTTATTCCCACTCCTAGTGTGATGATGCTGAGGACCACGTAAAGCAATCTGCCTTATTTGTGCCGTTATGTATGGTAGTGATGGAGCACATGTCTGCAGCAACAGGCCATTTTTCTTCCGAATAATGTACTGAAGAAGCAAAGTGTTAGAACATTATGTGATGGAGCTGGGATGGCAGCCACGAAAACATTAAAAACTAAATTAGATTTGAAAAGATAGCTAGCATTTTCCTCTACAGAATATCAGGGATGTAGACTTGAGTTGATTCACTCAGACTCAAGTTGGATATAAGTTGCTTCAGAGACTCAACTTGGACTTAGTAAAAATGATGCACTGAGTTGACTCATGACTTGTCTATTTTTAGTGACTGACTTGCTGCCCTTGGTCCAGTAATATACCACATTCATCCACAAACTTTATGACTTTGAACGATGCTTCTGTCTCTTTCTGCCTCCTGGTCACATGGTGACATGTCTCAGGCCCAAAGTGTGGGTGCATTTCTTGGAAGGGAACAGCAAATGGGTTAGGCAATGGGCTTGAAGCAGGCCTGAGGTCTGCTCAACAGCCTGTCCCTCCTGCATATTGGAGAGCTTTCTAAAACTTTTCCTAAGAGCAGAAGGCAAGATTCACCCCCAGAGCATAGGGTGTGTTTCTCAGAGGGGAGCAGGAAGTGTGTTAGGCAGTGGGTGTCAGGAGGAAGGTAAAGGCAACCCCCTTCTGAACAAATCCTGCCAAGAAAATGCCATGACAGGCTTTCCTTAGAGTCTTTGTAAGTCAGAAATGACTCCCAAACAAACAACAACAAAAACAACAAAAACAGAAACAACAGGGCCCCACTAAGTACATAAATCAAACATGATGGGATTTGTTTCCTTTTAGAGAGATTCTAGAGTAGGCTTTCACCTTGACCGATTCTCTGCACCCTACGGAGGTTGCGCATGATACCATGCTCTGCTCAAAAGAGAAATCCCATATTCACCTCCTCCGTTCTTCTATATTTGTCCATGTTACAGAAGATCAATTTGGGGGAAAAAAGGAGCATAAATTGCACGGTGGCTTCAAAATGATAAGTGTGAGGAGCTCTGTGACTGTGAAAATGCTGCTTGCGTTTGCTTCATGGCACACTTAATGACTGAAGAACGATACAATTCTACAAAAGCCTTATACTGCCTATTTATTTCCTTTTTTAATTAGCTGCCCTCTACAGTTCAGGTCAGGTCTCATCACAATGATATAACACTTGGGATAAAAGATACAAACCAGCAACCCAGCACTAGAAGCCAAGATGGAGAAGACCTCAACAGCTACCATATATTTTCCCTTTGTGCCCAGGTAAGTTGGGACAAAAGAGATCCAGACACTGCAGAAGACCAACATGCTGAAAGTGATGAGCTTGGCTTCGTTGAAGGTGCTGGGTAAGCTCCTGGCAAGGAAAGCCACCACAAAGCTCGTGAGAGCCAGGATTCCCATGTAGCCCAGAACAATGTAAAACATGACAGGGGATCCTTCATTACATTCTAGCACCATTTCCTCAGAAAGAGAGTGCAAGTCCAAATCCGGGAATGGAGGAGAAGCCCAGAGCCACCCAGCGCAAATACCTGTTTGGAAAAGGGAAGAGGAAAGAACCACGGGACACGCCAGTCTTTTCCCCACCCACTTTCTCATCCTGCTTCCTGGCTTTGTGGCCGTGAAAGCCAGAACCACAGTGAGGGTTTTGGCCAAGACCGAGGAAACAGCCACTGAAAAGACGATGCCGAGAGAGACTTGTCGTAGGAAACAGGTAATTGTTTGAGGCTGTCCAATGAACAGGAAGGAGCAGAGGAAGCAGAGGAGGAGGGAGACGAGGAGGCAGTAGGTGAGATCCTGGTTGTTGGCTTTGACGATGGGTGTGTTCTGGTGTTTGATGAAAATGCCCAGCACCAAAGCTGTGTTGAGAGAGAAAAAGAACGCCAGGGAAGATAAAGCAATCCCCAAGGGTTCTTGATAAGAGAGGAAAGTTGGAATCTTTGGAAGGCACTGGGTGTGATCATTGTTTGGATACTGATCTTCTGGGCATTTGAAACAGTCATCCATATCTGAAGAGAAAGATACATGTGACATTAAGACCAATGAAAGACAGTGAGTTCCTCTCTCTCTTCCAGATCATCTGTTGAACTTACTGGCTCCCCTTCCCTAATACTGATGGCTCTTCCTATCAAATTCTGATTTCAAAAGCATCCCTCAGTGCTCCTCTACCCTGAAGATAAAAGATGTTTTCTAAGAAAATGAAAAAGAGAATCATGATTTTTTAAATATCCAGAGATATAACTGAGGGTTGGTGAGATACGTAAGGGAATGTTGAACTGACCTGATCCCTACATGACCTTTATGATGCCGTGCAGCTGCTTCTTGAGCAGGAAAATCATAGAATCATAGAGTTGGAAGATACCACAAGGGCCGTCAAGTCCAACCGCCTGAAGTGCAGGAATATACCATCAAAGCATTTCCAACAGATGGCCATCCAACCTCTGTTTAAAAACTTTCAAAAAAGGAGACTCCACCATACTCCAAGGCAGTGTATTCCATTATTGAACTGCTCTTACTGTCAGGAAGTTCTTGTTAATATTTAGGTGGAACCTCTTTTCCTGAAGTTTGGAGCCATTCTTCCATTTCCCAGTCTGTGGAGCAGCAGAAAACAAGCTTGCTCCATTTTCCATATGACATGCCTTCAAATATTCAAACATAGTTATGATGTGGCCTCTTGACCTACTCCTCTCCAGGTAAAACACACCCAGCTCCCTAAGAGGTTCTTCATAGGGCATGGTTTTGAGGTCTTCTTCCATTTTGCTCACCCTCCTCTGGAGACGCTCCACCTTGTCAATATCCTTTCTGACCTGTAGTGTCCAGAACTGGACACAGTATTCCAGGTGGTTTCTGACCAAAGCAGAATAGAGTGGTACCATCACTCCCCTTGGTCAAGACACTATACTCCTATCGATGCAAGCCAGAATCACATTGGCTTTTTGAGCTGCCCCATTATACTGCTGACTCACGTTCAGCTTGTGATCTACGAAGATTCTTACTGCTTTTCATTTGTAGCCTTGGCCTAGCCAGGTGCTACTCATCCGATATCTGTTTTCGTGCCCAAGTATAGTAGCTCAGACTTGTCCCGAACGTGCCTGAAATAGTTGATGGATGGGTGTGAAACCTTTACTAAGGTCTTCATTTTGGCCCTATTGGATAACACACTACATTTGGTGACTCTGTGATCAGGGATGTGGATTTGTAAACCATAAGGGACAGGCAAAAACAAACGGCGTGGATGCGCTCTGTCACTGAGCTTGTGGTTGTACCATCAAAGTTTGGATTAAGGATGCCTTTTTAAGTGTTCCAAACACCTATAATTTTTGCCTCTATGATGACAGTGAACTTTATTTAAAATCCTGCCCTTCTCCCAAAACTGGTATTCGAGGCAACTTACAAATTACAACAGATACAATATAGTTGAAACATATGAAAGGGAAATATTAAAACAGAGTTAAACTATTAACAATATAAAAACAACTTAAAACATATGCTTTGAAAGGCTAAAACACCAGTGAAAAGAGTGGCTGGAATTTAAAGCGGCAGTTTCTAATGCATACTCGTCATAGTTCTGTAGGTACGTACTATCTCCTGGTCTGACTTTCCCCTCAATCTCCACTATCCGGACAGCACCTGCTGTGATTGACAGGGGTCTGTTCCCTTGTCAATCAGGAGACAGTTGACTGATGGGCCCCTCCTCCTGCTTTCCATGAATGTTCTCCAGTGAGACAGCCAGAGGCAAGGTCCCAGCTGCAATTTCCCCCTGGGCTGGTGATCAGGAGTGCAAATGGCAGTGAATTGCTTCCCAATTCACTGTGAACTGACCCTTCATTGAGTGTAGTCACTGTTGCCTGGTAAACAGGAGTTGGAGGACTTTCATGGTTCCTACATATCTCCTAAAGTGGGAATATATAAGGATCATGAATAGGAAATAATCACTAATGCTTAACTCCCACATACACTCAGGGAAGGGGGGTGGATGAGAAAGAGGAAGTATAGGGTCACCATTCCAACCCAACCCTTTCCCCTCTCTCTGACCTGGTTTGAACCCTGGATGCCCATTCCCCCATCATGCCTCTACCCCCTTCCCACACACACACACACACAGACGTTATTTGTGATTTTGGCGCTTTTGCAAGGTCCCTGTGGCTCGAGCCCAGTGAATGTGGAGGGCCAACTATACTAGGAATCCTTCAGAGATCACTGTCTTTGTCCCTCCTCCCCAATATTTCATTGTCTTTGTACATCATGATTGTATTCCATAGTTCTGTATGTCTCGTACCTTTTGTGTCTGATATTTTTCCCTCTGGGCATGCAGCGCAATCGTAACAACAAAATGGCTCCCTTTCCCTCTTTTTTCTGCTGTACCCTGGATGGCAGTTATCATTACATACTGCAAGTGGCAAGACCTAGAAATAAAAGTGGAGATTGTGTTTGTTGGCCAGTTGTTTCTCTTAGCTAATTCTAAATGTAGTTAAGACATCTTGAAGTGAAACCATCACATGGTAATTGTGAGAAAAAAACATGGGGTTGATGATCATGCAAATATTTTTGCTGTTGAGACTTTTTTTTTAAATCTACAGATAGATCCCACCTGGTTAAATTCTTTATGCCATGAGATTTTCTTATTTTCAACAGTGACCTCTTTGCCTAGAGAAGCCTCTGGATCCATCCTTCCAATTTTGATTCTCTTGATGGATTGGTTTGGGAAAATAAGCCAGTTGATGAGATCAAATCCAGCCGCTAATTCACCATGGCTATTGAAAAAGACCTCCTCTCCAGCACTGTTGTTAAATGAAGTGGTCCTAAGAAAAGGGTGAAGCTACAAGGAAAATAGTTAAATCAGGGAACAACGCATGATGAAAAGAGTGCTTGAGATATTCAGTTTTCTGTTTCTTGAGGACATTTGTTCTTATTTCAGAGCTAGAAAATCCCTTTTTAAAGGGCACTTTTATCTTTTGGCATAAAGCTTTAGTTGTTCATACTGTTCTCTTGTGTCAACACTAGGTATTAATTTTGCACAGACTGAGAGTTATAGGTGTTTGAATAACTTTAGTGGCTGGAATAGTAGCTTGTGTACTACCTCAGAGTATGTAGGAGATGAGAGAAAGATGTTTTAAAACTATAATCTCAAGAGGGGGAGAGAAGGAGGAAGCCTTGAGATTTTCCATTTTCCATAGGTTCTCCATCCTCATGTTAGGTTTCTACCATCCTAGTAACAATCCTCGCAGTGTATCTTCTAAGTAGTGAATCTACCCATGGATGCTGGAACAGGATCACCAAAACTTCTGTGTGGCTGAGCCCCATGAAAAACCACCAGCCAGAACTGTCCTAGGCCATTTCCGCATTAGTATTTTAAAATGGTGCAGAGCGACCTCCAACGGAGGTCTTCTGCACCCTAGGGTGGACTGGGGTGGACTACTTTTTGTAGTTCCACACCTCAATCCATGCAGGAGCGACCGGAACTGGTCGCGCGGTGTGTTTTTTAAAAACCTCTTTTTAGAGGTTTTTAAAAAGTACGGAGCGCGCAACCCCATGCCGCTCTGTCGCCTGGCTCCGGAGCAGATTTGCAGGCGCGCGCAAGTGCGTGCCTGCAGATCTGCCGGGGGCGGGCTTCCGGCTGGCGAGCTTCTCCGGTTGGTGGAGAGCCTCCACCAACCGGAAGCCGCCATTTGGGACGCCGGAGGACTGCGGAGCAGCGAACTCGCGCTGCTCCTCGTGGTGACGGACTCGCCCGGCCGCTGGTAAGCTCCGTTTTCGGGTGTTTTCGGGCGTTTCCCCCCACACATGTGGAAAGGGCCCTAATTTCTACCCATCCTCTCATTTATTTGAGAGGGTCTTACATATATTCTCATTTCCTTGATATATTAATTTTTTGCTTCAAACCAGTGTACCCTTTTCTGTACCATGGACCCCCTTTAACTATTGTTTGTGACCACAGACCACCAAGGTTTAATACCCTAAAATAAATCAAATATTTATTTAAAAGTTGCTCATCTAGGGTCTTCAAATTTGGAGAGAAGAGAGTAATAAGTAAATGGATTCCTATTTTAATATATTTCTCTTTCTATTTTAACTGTAAACTGTAACATTTCTTCAAGCCTTTGTTGACCCCTTGTGAGGACATTGCAGCTGTCTGGGAGTCCACAAACCCCAGGTTAAGAATCGCTGCTTGGAAGAATTTAAGAAGAAGCAAGAAGAAGGAAACCTCCATATGGAGAAAGAGCGTGGATGCTGCTGGCAGTTGTAGGAAGGAAAGGGAAGCAGAAGAGAACTGCACATGGATGTTCTCTACAAGGAGTCCTATCACACCCATTAGCATTCTCAAAGCAATGGAAGACATTACCTTCCAATGTTGCACCTGCAAAGGATTACATCTTTTTCCATTTGTGGTTGCGCTGTGTTTGCTTCTGGATGAGCACATGGCATGTAAAGTATGTGCTATGGCATAGACAGCGTTGTAGATGCTATAGCTTTGGCCAGTCATGCTCATTTCAAAAAAAGTTCCCGGAAGGTTCTCCAGCTTCTCCTCTCCAGTGCACCCTTGTGCACTTGCCCAGACAAAAAGCAAGGGAGGTTGAAAGTGGAATCGTCGCTCTATAACAGGCTCGTGCGGAAATGGCTTTAGATGCAACTAAGTGAGCTCCATTAGTGAGCTCGGCTGTGGCCTCCTGAGGTAAAACCTCTTCGACGACTTTCTCAATTTTTACATGATGCCCATGATTCCTGTCTATAATGGAAGCTGGATGACATAATGGAAGCAGGATGAGGAAAGGTGGTAGAAAAATGGTCATCTGTATTGCAGATGGCAGTATCCTGTTTACCTTGACCTTCAAGCCAAAACATCAAAGCTATATCCCAGTCATGTAAAAAAAAATAGCTTTTTGGATTACACTCTCCCCAGCTTCTACACTTTGGGACCACACATGGCTTCATCAGAATATATCCCTCAGGTAGCTGTTTTCTAACCTGAAATATGAAGAGCTGTTTGGGTGCTGGCAATGCAGCTGGCAGATTTGATGATGATGGAGATCCCTTCATCAGTGACCTGAATGCTCTTCAGCACGATAGTTGAGAACTTCATTCAGACTGTTTTTTGTGAGAACTTAAGAAAGTAGGTAGGTTTTGTTATACAGCTTGGAAAGGACTTGAACTTTTGTAAACTTTAAGATGGGAGACTATGAGACAGACATGTTTTATTCCCACTCCTAGTGTGATGATGCTGAGGACCACGTAAAGCAATCTGCCTTATTTGTGCCGTTATGTATGGTAGTGATGGAGCACATGTCTGCAGCAACAGGCCATTTTTCTTCCGAATAATGTACTGAAGAAGCAGAGTGTTAGAACATTATGTGATGGAGCTGGGATGGCAGCCACGAAAACATTAAAAGCTAAATTAGATTTGAAAAGATAGCTAGCATTTTCCTCTACAGAATATCAGGGATGCAGACTTGAGTTGATTCACTCAGACTCAAGTTGGATATAAGTTGCTTCAGAGACTCAACTTGGACTTAGTAAAAATGATGCACTGAGTTGACTCATGACTTGTCTATTTTTAGTGACTGACTTGCTGCCCTTGGTCCAGTAATATACCACATTCATCCACAAACTTTATGACTTTGAATGATGCTTCTGTCTCTTTCTGCCTCCTGGTCACATGGTGACATGTCTCAGGTCCAAAGTGTGGGTGCATTTCTTGGAAGGGAACAGCAAATGGGTTAGGCAATGGGCTTGAAGCAGGCCTGAGGTCTGCTCAACAGCCTGTCCCTCCTGCATATTGGAGAGCTTTCTAAAACTTTTCCTAAGAGCAGAAGGCAAGATTCACCCCCAGAGCATAGGGTGTGTTTCTCAGAGGGGAGCAGCAAGTGTGTTAGGCAGTGGGTGTCAGGAGGACGGTAAAGGCAACCCCCTTCTGAACAAATCCTGCCAAGAAAATGCCATGACAGGCTTCCCTTAGAGTCTTTGTAAGTCAGAAATGACTCCCAAACAAACAACAACAAAAACAACAAAAACAGAAACAACAGGGCCCCACTAAATACATAAATCAAACATGATGGGATTTGTTTCCTTTTAGAGAGATTCTAGAGTAGGCTTTCACTTTGACTGATTCTCTGCACTCTACGGAGGTTGCGCATGATACCATGCTCTGCTCAAAAGAGAAATCCCATATTCACCTCCTCCGTTCTTCTATATTTGTCCATGTTACAGAAGATCAATTTGGGGAAAAAAAGGAGCATAAATTGCACAGTGGCTTCAAAATGATAAGTGTGAGGAGCTCTGTGACTGTGAAAATGCTGCTTGTGTTTGCTTCATGGCACACTTAATGGCTGAAGAATGATACAATTCTACAAAAGCCTTATACTGCCTATTTATTTCCTTTTTTTAATTAGCTGCCCTCTACAGTTCAGGTCAGGTCTCATTACAATGATAAAACACTTGGGATAAAAGATACAAACCAGCAACCCAGCACTAGAAGCCAAGATGGAGAAGACCTCAACAGCTACCATATATTTTCCCTTTGTGCCCAGGTAAGTTGGGACAAAAGAGATCCAGACACTGCAGAAGACCAACATGCTGAAAGTGATGAGCTTGGTTTCGTTGAAGGTGCTGGGTAAGCTCCTGGCAAGGAAAGCCACCACAAAGCTTGTGAGAGCCAGGATTCCCATGTAGCCCAGAACAATGTAAAACATGACAGGGGATCCTTCCTTACATTCTAGCACCATTTCCTCAGAAAGAGAGTGCAAATCCAAATCCGGGAATGAAGGAGAAGCCCAGAGCCACCCAGTGCAAATACCTGTTTGGAAAAGGGAAGAGGAAAGAACCACGGGACACGCCAGTCTTTTCCCCACCCACTTTCTCATCCTGCTTCCTGGCTTCGTGGCCGTGAAAGCCAGAACCACAGTGAGGGTTTTGGCCAAGACCGAGGAAACAGCCACTGAAAAGACGATGCCGAAAGAGACTTGTCGTAGGAAACAGGTAATTGTTTGAGGCTGTCCAATGAACAGGAAGGAGCAGAGGAAGCAGAGGAGGAGGGAGACGAGGAGGCAGTAGGTGAGATCCTGGTTGTTGGCTTTGACGATGGGTGTGTTCTGGTATTTGATGAAAATGCCCAGCACCAAAGCTGTGTTGAGAGAGAAAAAGAAAGCCAGGGAAGATAAAGCAATCCCCAAGGGTTCTTGATAAGAGAGGAAAGTTGGAATCTTTGGAAGGCACTGGGTGTGATCATTGTTTGGATACTGATCTTCTGGGCGTTTGAAACAGTCATCCATATCTGAAGAGAAGAAGATATGTGACATTAAGACCAGTGGGAGATAATGAGTTCCTCTCTCTCTTCCATATCATCTATTAAATTGACTGGCTCCCCCTCCCTCATACTGGTGGCTCTTCCTATCAAATTCTGATTTTGAAAGCATCCCTCATTGCTGCTCTACCTTGAAGTTAAAGGATGTTTTCTAAGAAAAAAGAATAGTGAATTTTTAAAGATCCAGAAATATATCTGAGGGTTGGTGAGATAGACAGTTCTCCATCCACATTCGTGGGTTTCTCCTTTGTGAATTTGATTATTCGCAAAGTGCCCACTTCCCTCACCCCCATCCTTCCCCTCCAATTCCCTGGCCTTTTGCCCAGGTATGCTGACTTCCTTCTCTGCACCCTGACCAAAAGGAAGGGAATGGGAGAGGGAAGGTTCATATGCATTCAAGCCTTTCCCCCTCCATTCTCTTTCCTATTGCCCGCGTGCTCAGGAAGAAGGCAGGGTGAGCAGGAGACAGAAGAATGGAGGGGGATAAGTATCTTCCCCTCCATTTGCCCGCCTTTAACCTGCAAGCACAAGAAGAAGGGAAGCCATGCGGGTGACAAACAGGAGAATGGACAAGGGGCGTGTGTTTCTCCCTCCATTTGCTTGTTTGTCACCTGTGCGGGCAGAAGGAAGGCAGGGCATGTGGGCAACTTGGAGGGGAATGGCATGGGGAGGAAGTGTTTCCCCCTCCATTTGCCTGCTTCTTGCTCTCACGTGCAGAAAGGCGGCAGGGTGTGTGGGCAACAGGAAGGATAATGGAGGGGCAGCCCGGGAGGAAGTGGAAGTGTTGACTTGGGTGGGTGGGTGGGTTATGGGCAGTTGTTTTTAAAAATTTTTGTGAGAAGTCTGCACCCCGAAGCCTCACAAAAGTCAAGGCGTCACCATACAGGAAATGCTGAATTGGCTTGACCGCTGCATGATCCTTAGGATGTAGTGGAGCTGCTTGCTGAGAAGGAAAAGTGATTTCTATTACTAGCTACTAAGTCCTACATAGGGAAGAAGAAAATTCAAAAAATAAGACTCTCATTAATAAACTTCTCTATACATAAAGCTAAAGCATTAGCTAACTTCTCAATTGTCCATACTGACAATATCTTCCACAATCTTTCCCAGGCCTACAGGAGATTCTGAGGAACAAACCTAAGACCTTCTGCAAATAAGGTACTGGGAAATTTACAAGACGTTACCTACATTGATATTGATGATTTCACTTATGGTCTGAATGAAACAAATTTTTGACTGGTCTCATGATCCATGAAGTTACTTTCACGCCAGGTCACATTCTAAATGGTCCAAAACCAGTAATCCCTCACCCACCAAATGGATGCTGGAAAACTGATCTGCTTGTACTTGAACGAGTTCTACCTAAATCTAAACAGGAGGTGCCTGAATTGGTTGATGGATGGCCTTCAAACCTTTACTAAGGTCTTCATTTTGGCCCTATTGGATAACACGCCAGGTTTTGTGACTTTGTGATCAGGCACATAGATTTGTAAACCAGAAGAGACAGGCAAAAACAAACAGCATAGATACTTTTATCAATGAGTTGTGGTCATACCATCAAACTTTGGATTGAGGATGCCTTTTTAAGAGTTCTGAACACCTATAATTTTGGCTTTTGTGATGATGGTGAACTTCATTTAAAATCTACCTTTCTGCTAAAATTGGCACTCGAGGCAGCTTACAAATTGAAATTAGTACAATATAGTTGAAACGTACGAAAGGAAAATATTAAAACAGAGTTAAACTATTAACAGTATTAAAACAATTGAAAACATATGCTCAGAAAGATTAAAACACCATTGAAAATAGTGGCTCGAATTTAAAGGGCGGTTATGAATGCATGGCCACTGTAGTTCCATAGCTATGTAGTACCTCCTGGTCCAACCTCCCCCACAGTCTCCACTTGCTGGATAGCCCCTGCTGTGATTGATCGGGGTCTGTCCTCTTGTCAGTCAGCCAACAGCTGACTGATGGCCCCATCTCTTTCCATGAATGTTCTTCAGTTCAAGAGCCAGAATCAAGGTCCCTGTTGCAGTTCACCTTGGGCTGGGGATCAATTGCATGAGGAGGGGTGGAAATGTCAGCTGCTTCCCCACTGACGGGAACAGGCCCTTCATTGAGTGTAGTGGCTGCTGCCTGGTAAGTGGGGATTGGGGGATTTTCATGGTCCCTACGTATCCCCTAAGATGGGAATATATAGGGACCATGAATATGAAATAATCATGTATGCTTAAGTAGACCCATTCCGCAGCTTACCTGCTTCTGGTGCAGTTGCGCGGGGAGCACGCGAGCAGCCTCTTCCGAGAGGCATTTGTGTCCCCTCTGCTCCGTCTCCGCAGGAGTTGCCTGCTGGCCGGCAGGCAGCGTGAGGGCTCTGCCTCTTCCTTCCGCAGTGCAGCCAGGTATTTTCTCAGACTGCGCTGGAGAAGGAAGCGTGAGGGCTGCGTCTCCAGAGGCTCTGCACGGATGGTGAGTGCGTGTGGGGCCCCGGAGTGATACGTGATTGCGTGTCATTTTTGGCCAAAAGCTGAAAATTAAATATTGTGCGATTGGTGCCTGCTGGCCCTGGCAGCGTCGCGCGATTGCGAGGACGTCATGTGGAATGCTCCTTGCAATTGCACGATGCTCTGCAGGCCCTTTTGCATGACAAATGCCATGCGAAAAGGGCCTAAGTTGTGCGTTTGTGACTGCCTTAGTGAATTCTGGCCAGTACAATTTAGAACAATACAGCAACAAATCAAGGTCATTCATGATAACACAGAGGGCTTCCCATCATCTCACAAAAGTGGAAACCGG
Source organism: Cyclura pinguis (assembly GCA_030412105.1). Classification (NCBI taxonomy): domain Eukaryota; kingdom Metazoa; phylum Chordata; class Lepidosauria; order Squamata; family Iguanidae; genus Cyclura; species Cyclura pinguis. The sequence continues at coordinate 21,172,669 of CM059604.1, forward strand.
GGAATAAAAAGCTTGGAGAAGTACTAATATCCTGGGACCTATTGGAGAAAGAAAGTCCTTTCTAATTCATAATTTTTCTTTATTGTGATTGCATTAAACCTTAAGTGCTCTATGTTCATTAATACGGATTGCCCTCTATGTTTGTGGGTTTAACTTTCCTGAATCTGATTATTTGTGAGTTCCCTAAACCCCTGCAGCCCCGCTTCAAGAACTTCTTTTGTGGGGGAACTTTCCCTCTCTGTGTCTTCAATGAGGCTGCGCAGCCCTTACAAAACTCACTTCCTCCTCCACCAGCCAGCGTCTAGCCAGCTAAGGATGGCTTTCAGCCCAATTTCTCAGCTCCACAAATCCTCTCCAATGCCCCCCCCACATAACCAAGGAAGGAGATGGATGAGAAAAAGGAAGTATATGGCCACCATGCCCACACCACTTTCCTTCTCCTTTCCCTGACCAGATTTGGACCTTGGGTTTCCATTTCTCCCCCCAGTGCTTCCACCCCCTTCTCACAGACACACACACACTTTCTGATATTTCCATTTTCCCACTTTTATGGGGGTCCCGTGCCCCAGCCTTAATGAATGTGGAGAGCCAATTGTACTAGTATCAGGGATCAGCATTTGTTCCCCCCTCAACATGTACACATATTTCATAGTTTTCATACATCATTGTATTCATTTATTTCATACCTCCGTATGTCTCTTACCTTTCTCATCTGATATTTTTCCTTCTGGGCATGCAGCACAATCATGGCAACAAAATGGTTCCCCTTCCCTCTTTTTTCTGCTGTACCCTGGATGACAGTTCTCATTACACAGTGCAAGGGGCAAGATCTAGAAATAAAAAGTGGAGCTTGTGTTTGTTGGCCAGTTGTCTCTCTCAGCTAATTCTAGATGTAATTAAGACATCTAGAAGTGAAATCATTGCTTGTTAATCATGAAAAAATCATGAGGAAGAAAAAACCACGGGGGTTGATGATACCCAAAGATTTTGCTGTTCAGACTTTGTATGGTAATCATGAAAAAAAAGGGCTGATGATCATGGAAATACCTTTGCTATTCAACTTTTTTTTAAAAAAAAATTTACAGATAGATCTCACCTGGTTAAATTCTTTATGCCATGAGATCTTCATATTTTCAACAGCGACCTCTTTGCCTGGAGAAGCCTCTGGATCCACCCTCCCAATTTTGATTCTCTTGATGGATTGGTTTGGGAAAATGAGCCAGTTGATGAGATCAAATCCAGCCACTAATTCACCATGGCTATTGAAAAAGACCTCCTCTCCAGCACTGTTGTTAAATGAAGTGGTCCTAAGAAAAGGGTGAAGCTGCAAGGAAAATAGTTAAATCAGGGAACAACGCATTATGAAAAGAGTGCTTGAGATATTCAGATTTCTGTTTCTTGAGGACATTTGTTCTTATTTCAGAGCTAGAAAATTCCTTTTTAAAGGGCGCTTTTATCTTTTGGTATAAAGCTTTCATTCCTCATGCTATCCTCTTGTGTCAACACTAGTATTAATTTTGCATAAACTGAGAGTTACAGGTGTTTGAATAACTTTAGTGGCTGGGATAGTAGCTTGTATACCACCTCAGAGTAGGTAGGGAATGAGAGAGAGATGTTTTAAAACTAGAATCTCAGGAGGGAGAGAGAAGGAAGAAACCTTGCAATTTTCCATTTTCCATAGATTCTCCATCCTCATGTTAGGTTTCTACCACCCTTTTAACATCTCTCATAGTATATTTTTTAAGTCATGAGTCTACCCGTGGATGCTGGAACAGCACCATCAAAACTCCTGTGTAGCTGAGCCCCATGAGGAACCAGCAACCAGAACTGTCCTAGCTTCTTCCCATCTTCACATTTCCTTAATAGAGGCTTAGTATATTCCCCTTTCCTTCATATGTCAATTTTATGCTTCTTAACCTTTTCTTTACCATGGACCCCTTTTAAATAACTTTTGTTACCACACACCACAAAGACTTAACTCAAAGTTTAAAACCCTAAAGTAAATCAAATGTTTTAAAGTTGCTCATCACGGGTCTTCAAATTTGGAGAGAAGGGAGTAGTAAGTAAATGCACACATTCCTACTGTAATATATTTTAACTGTAAAAGCCCATAACATTTCTTCAAGCCTTTGTGGACCCCTATGAGGACCTTGCGGCTCCCTGGAGGTCCAAGGACCCCAAGTTAAGAACCACTGCTTGAAATATTTTAAGCAAGAAAAGCAGGGAAGGAAGCCTGCGTATGAAGAAGGAGTGCCGCAAGGAAAACTTCACCACAATACTCCTAGCAGTTGCAAGAAGAATAAAAGGAAAGAAGGAGAGAACAGTGCAAGGACGTTCTCTACAAGCATTTCCATCACACACATTAGCATTCTCAAAGCAATAGAAGAATTTACCTCCCAATGTTGCACCTGCAAAGGATTACATCTTTTCACACTTGCAGCTGGGCTGTGTTTAGATCCGGATGAGTACATGGCGTGTAAAGCATGTGCTATGGCATAAACAGCATTGTAGATGCTGTAGCTTTGGCCAGTCATGCTCATTTCAAAAAAAGTTCCCGGAAGGTTCTCCAGCTTCTCCTCTCCAGTGCACCCTTTCATGTTCTCCTTCTCTGTATTACTATTTGGCAATAAACATTTGAATGACTGCTCCCAGAAAAACTCAAGAAAACCATCTCCTTTAGGATCGAGAGGATTTAGCATCTGAAGGAAATTTTGAAATTCGAACATCTCATTGGAATGAATTGCAAAGGATAAGGCACCATAGAATACTTCTATATCCAAGAGAAGATCAAAAGTGTACGCTGAGAAAGCCCATTCAGCTGTCAGGATCCACACCTTACTTGTAGCTATCACTTCCAGATAGATTATTCTTGAAAGACCTCCTAAAGCCATGAAAGCAGACACAGTCCGTGTGTGCGCATTTATGACAACGACATTGGTCATGTTTAGAGAATGGTTCATGCTTTCAGTATGCTCCATTAGGTATTTCAGGTCATATAGAGCAGCCACTTCTGGTATTTTTTCAGTGAAAGCAATGCAGATGCCATTCTGGAAAAGCACTGGAATCAATGTTTGGATGAAGTATATCCCCTTTGCATCTTCTGTTGCAATGATGCCAACCCAAGTCCACTGGAAATGCAGGAGAAGCTGGGCAATCCCAGTATACTGATAGCTTTCTTTGGGGACCATCTGGTAGATGGAAGGGAACCTGGTTTTTCCTCCCGCCAGTGGAATCAGAAAACCAAATGTGATCTAAGTTAAAAAAATTTTTTCAAGGGCATGAAATAGCTATTTTATATAAGGGACTGTAACGCTTTCTGCCATAGCTTTGTTGGGACGTGATCTAAAAATCCTCTAGCATTTTCTTAGGGTTTATCCAGAGCAGACTTGCAAATTCTACTCCTTTCTGTGGCTACCAAAGGTGAAAAATCCATTTTCGAGCAGGTCACATTCTGAGTAGCCTTTTTGTATCTATATACTCCGTCATCCCATTAGAAAAACGGTAAGGAATTTCTTTTGAGTAAATATTCCCGCCTAATGTGTTAAGAAATCTTATCAGTGTTATACTCCTACATCACTCCTGCATTTCCTGCCCAAATTTCACTGTAAAAAAAAAAATGTGTCATGTCTCCAAGCCAGGAGAATTTGTCTCATGTGCATATGTTATTTTGACAGCATAACATGAAGAACTGAGTTAAGCATCGTTCTTTGCGGTAAGCATTCTTATCTAGGGTAAGGTGTTATGTCAATATTGGATTTTATCCTTTAAATTGACTGTAAAAAAGAAAGCTTGAAACATCATTTGCCCAACCCAGCAGAATCTGTCTCACGTGGATATTTTATTTTGGCAGTATCACATGAAGAGCTTGAAAAATCTCCAAGAATCTTTGCATATTCAGAAAAAAGGAAAGCTTCATCTGCAAGGGCATTTTACCTTGCTTGACTTCTTTCTTTAAGAGCAAGAGAAACTTGTCTGTTTAATGCCAACAGTTAGTATAAAACTATTTCAAATCACTTTGCTGGACCTTACACCCTGAAGATATTGCAGGTGAAGTCATGTGGCAAAATGAATTCTGCATAGCTTATGATGGAACTATACCTGGGGAATTTTGTAGGTATCTGTTATGCTGGCAATGTAGCTGGAGGTCTCAGAGTCAAGTCCCCCAATGACAGCTACCAGATTCTTTTGAATGCCACAGTGGTAGTTGGGGACTGGCCTCTGCCAGGTGGAGAGAAGTTCCAGGGTGTTCTGATAGGTCATTCTTGCATCGAAGTAGCTGTCATAGATGTGGAATCCTAAGGTCGTATTAGGTAATACGTTGGGATTCTTCTGGATCTCTTTCACAGCAAATACCAAAGCCAGGACATGCTGGTAGTTCTTTGGAATCACCCTGCAATTACAGTGTCATGATTTTTAAAAAGAGAAATTTCCTTTTTAGTCCTTTTGAGAAGGAACATCTTTTTCTAAGCAGCTGCTCCCTCATCAAGCCTGTTACTGCTTTTGAGAAGGAACATGTTTTTCTAAGCACCTGTTTCCCTCATCAAGCCTGTTAATGCATCTTTAATTATTTCCATAGCTTCAATAACATAAATTCCTAGAAGCCTTGAGCTAGAATCATAAAAATTAAAAAAAGGGTTAGAATCTAAAATGAAAGAAACCCAACACATTCTAAAGTTTAGGCAGTTATAGACAGGAATAAAGCAATATGCCTAAGCCTATGTAGTAAAGCAGAGGACAATTGTAGTTCTGAACTCAGGAAAATAGGAAACTGAGTGCCATTTGAGATACGATATTCCAAGGGTTCTAAATGTGGCAAGAGAAGTCTGTGGAAGTAGCTTAGGAAGAAATAGCATGGAAACACTGACAGGATTAGAAAAATAAGTTGCAACACAAATGTACAGAGCTGGTAAGAATGAAAAACAGAATGCAAATAAGTGGATGTCATTTGGTAAGCCCACTACAGGTTGGAAAGTATTTCTAACATCAATAAGGAAAGAGATTGGTTTTTGAACTTGCTGTTTAGGGAGATGTGTGTGCCATGTGCCTTCAGGTTGCCTGTGGAGTGATGTAGATCACATTAATTTATAGGATTTTCTTATGCAAAGAATAGTCAGAAACGTTTTTGCCAGTTCCATCCTCTGAAATGGAGTCTACGGCACCTGCAATTCATTCATGGTCTCCCCTCGCCAAGTACTATCCAGGGCTGACCCTGTTTAGCTTCCAAGATGAGAAGGGATCTGATGTGTTACGGTATTTAGGCCCTAAATAGGTAGATAGGTCTGTCTAAAATGATATTTGCTTACTCATGGCATGGCTTTGTGAAAATGAAGGGAAAATATTGTCTTACACAGGCGGATAAATTGGCTTCATTTTCGGGTGTTCCCTGAAAGATAAAAGGTCAGCAATGTAAAAATATTGAGACACAATCCCACCAACGACAAGGTTGCCTGGTTGATAGTATTCGTGCATGACAGGCATGGGATAACTCATATTGCACATGGGTTGGTGTGGCTTGAACGCAGCCAGAGGCGGCAGGAAAAAAAATAGTAGTGAAAAAACTGCTATCTGGAGAGAAGAATCCTTGGAATCCTGAGTAAAGAGTCCATGATTGTATTCTAACCCGTTGTCATCATTTGTGCAAGTTGGTTGCATCCTCATACTTGGAGTATTTCCTTGGTGAATAGATAAAAGACTGGTAAATTTTAAAATGGAAGTTAGAGATGAGGGATGGCTATCTTGGAATATTTCCATTAGAATCATCTCAGTTCTGCAAGGATCTGTTATAAACACTTTTGAGACTGGTGTGTGCAATCATACTTGTGGTCTATGGAAATCGATGTCAGATTTGGAGAGAGGGATAGATTGCAAGCAATTGAAATAATTACGAAGGGGCATAATTACTTCCCCTTGCTATTATTTGTTTCGTAGCACTGTGAAAGAAAACATGTTTTTCAGCCAGTTCTTTACAAATGGGCAGATTTTTCCTTTTTATGTAATTAGTGGTCTGTTGAACTCAAGGAAGGCTAAGGCAAATGGAGGAAGATTTTGCTAAAATCCTATCTCTATTTTAACTGTATAAAATAACTTCTCTCCTTAGGAATACCATTTGAAGGCTTCATGTGCTCCTTTGTCAAATATGCTCATTCTCTTAGCAATTCCCTTGCATTTGGCTGGGCGTGGACAAGGAAGGCAAACACCCAGACAAAAGGCAAGGGAATGGGGGGGGCACACATGCCTTCCTTCTCCCTGCCAGAGCTTCCCTTTCCATTCCCTTGCCTCTGGCCCCAGTATGGAGACCTCTTGCTGATACAAAGGGAAAGGGAATGAGAATGTAGAACATGATTTAACTAAAATCCTATCTCCATTTTAACTCTATAAAATAACTTCTCTACTTAGGAATACTATTCAAAGGCTTCATCTGCTACTTTTCCAAACATTCTAGTTGTCAAAAGCTACAGTCAGCACACTGTACTCTTTTTCTTAGCGGAATCTCCCAGTGTTTTGAAAGTGTCACCACTGATTTTTCTGTCATCAATGTTTTTAATTTATCAATTTCAGCTAAGTGCACAAGTGTTATGAGACAGTCCTCTTTCACTGAAATGTCTGTATTCTTTCACTTCTCTGCATGGAGCAGTCATGCTGTGTTGGTCATATATCCTAGGATCATGCTATACTTCTTTAGTTGATCTATAACTATCTACTCTACAGTCTTCCCTCCACATTCACAGGCTTGACCTTCCTGAATTCAATTATTCCAGAAGTGCACTCATGCCTCCCCAACCTCTACTCCTCCCATTCCCTTGCATTTCGCTAGGAGTGGAGAAAGAAAATACTTGCCCAGACAAAAAGCAAGGGAGTGCAGGGGGAGGTACATGCACTTCTTCTTTCTCCCCTCTGGAGTTCTCCTCCATTCCTTTGCTCCTGTCTTGGTGCTTAAGAACGTACGCTGTGGCCAAAGGCAAGGCAAGGGTCCTTCCTTCACCCTTTCAGCCCCCTCTCATTTTCTTGCCTCTGCTCCCGGCATGCAAAAAGCAAGGAAATGGGAGGAGGGTTGCGGGAGGGGGAGTTATCCCATTTTTTCCCACTTTCAGGGGGGTTCTGCAGCCCAAAGGGGCGCACTGTATTGGTTAGCTAATTTCATATATTTATAGGACAGTAAGTGTATCAACGTTATCACATCTAAAATTGGTACAGAAAGAAGATACCAATTTCTGCCTGGCAGGATCTTTTTTAGTCTGTGGCTGCTTATGCTGCCTCTTAATTGCTCTACTGCTGGTTCCACTGAGAAATCCCTTTAGGAGAAGGGATGGAGGCCAGCCCCACAGAGTGTTCCAAGAAAGAAGGAAAGAGGGAGAGGGAGAGAGAGCACAAATTGGGGGTGGAGTGGGGAAGAGAGACAGATCCAGAGGGGTAAGGTGAGCTAATCCAGCAAGGTGGCTAAAGGAGCTTCTGGCCGCACATCGGTGATGGAACAGGGCAGGCTGGTGGAGAAAGTGAAGCAGCCATTGGAAGAGGTGGGGAAGGGAGAAAGGGAAGGCAAAACGTAGTTCAATACAATGAAGGCTTGGAATATTTCTGGTAGCAGTTACCACAGGTTGTACAGTAGGGGTATTTAGAATGAGAGTTTTCATTGTGGTTGGTGATTGGAAATAGTTGGTGAATGTGTCCTCTTTTTTGCTTTTCAAGCTGTAGTAACCCTACCTTATAGTGCTGTAGCTATACAGTACTATAGATGTTTCGAGAAGTATTTTTTTAAAAAAAGGGTTTTTTTTTTTAAAAAAAATATTTCTTAGTTCCATCTTAGTAAGTGTGTCTCCCAGTCAATTACTGAGAGAATATGCCAATTTTCCATCTCTGACACTTAGGCCATTTCCGCACGAGCCTGTTATAGCGCGATGATTCCACTTTCAACCTCCTATGGAATCCTGGGGTTTGCAGTTTCGGGAGGGAAACTGCAAACCCCAGGATTCCATAGGAGGTTGAAAGTGGAATCGTCGCTCTATAACAGGCTCGTGCGGAAATGGCTTTAGATGCAACTAAGTGAGCTCCATTAGTGAGCTCGGCTGTGGCCTCCTGAGGTAAAACCTGTTCGACGACTTTCTCAATTTTTACATGATGCCCATGATTCCTGTCTATAATGGAAGCTGGATGACATAATGGAAGCAGGATGAGGAAAGGTGGTAGAAAAATGGTCATCTGTATTGCAGATGGCAGTATCCTGTTTACCTTGACCTTCAAGCCAAAACATCAAAGCTATATCCCAGTCATGTAAAAAAAAAAAATAGCTTTTTGGATTACACTCTCCCCAGCTTCTACACTTTGGGACCACACATGGCTTCATCAGAATATATCCCTCAGCTAGCTGTTTTCTAACCTGAAATATGAAGAGCTGTTTGGGTGCTGGCAATGCAGCTGGCAGATTTGATGATGATGGAGATCCCTTCATCAGTGACCTGAATGCTCTTCAGCACGATAGTTGAGAACTTCATTCAGACTGTTTTTTGTGAGAACTTAAGAAAGTAGGTAGGTTTTGTTATACAGCTTGGAAAGGACTTGAACTTTTGTAAACTTTAAGATGGGAGACTATGAGACAGACATGTTTTATTCCCACTCCTAGTGTGATGATGCTGAGGACCACGTAAAGCAATCTGCCTTATTTGTGCCGTTATGTATGGTAGTGATGGAGCACATGTCTGCAGCAACAGGCCATTTTTCTTCCGAATAATGTACTGAAGAAGCAAAGTGTTAGAACATTATGTGATGGAGCTGGGATGGCAGCCACGAAAACATTAAAAACTAAATTAGATTTGAAAAGATAGCTAGCATTTTCCTCTACAGAATATCAGCGATGCAGACTTGAGTTGATTCACTCAGACTCAAGTTGGATATAAGTTGCTTCAGAGACCCAACTTGGACTTAGTAAAAATGATGCACTGAGTTGACTCATGACTTGTCTATTTTTAGTGACTGACTTGCTGCCCTTGGTCCAGTAATATACCACATTCATCCACAAACTTTATGACTTTGAACGATGCTTCTGTCTCTTTCTGCCTCCTGGTCACATGGTGACATGTCTCAGGCCCAAAGTGTGGGTGCATTTCTTGGAAGGGAACAGCAAATGGGTTAGGCAATGGGCTTGAAGCAGGCCTGAGGTCTGCTCAACAGCCTGTCCCTCCTGCATATTGGAGAGCTTTCTAAAACTTTTCCTAAGAGCAGAAGGCAAGATTCACCCCCAGAGCATAGGGTGTGTTTCTCAGAGGGGAACAGCAAGTGTGTTAGGCAGTGGGTGTCAGGAGGAAGGTAAAGGCAACCCCCTTCTGAACAAATCCTGCCAAGAAAATGCCATGACAGGCTTTCCTTAGAGTCTTTGTAAGTCAGAAATGACTCCCAAACAAACAACAACAAAAACAACAAAAACAGAAACAACAGGGTCCCACTAAGTACATAAATCAAACATGATGGGATTTGTTTCCTTTTAAAGAGATTCTAGAGTAGGCTTTCACTTTGACCGATTCTCTGCACCCTACGGAGGTTGCGCATGATACCATGCTCTGCTCAAAAGAGAAATCCCATATTCACCTCCTCCGTTCTTCTGTATTTGTCCATGCTACAGAAGATCAATTTGGGGGGAAAAAGGAGCATAAATTGCACGGTGGCTTCAAAATGATAAGTGTGAGGAGCTCTGTGACTGTGAAAATGCTGCTTGCGTTTGCTTCATGGCACACTTAATGACTGAAGAACGATACAATTCTACAAAAGCCTTATACTGCCTATTTATTTCCTTTTTTTAATTAGCTGCCCTCTACAGTTCAGGTCAGGTCTCATTACAATGATATAACACTTGGGATAAAAGATACAAACCAGCAACCCAGCACTAGAAGCCAAGATGGAGAAGACCTCAACAGCTACCATATATTTTCCCTTTGTGCCCAGGTAAGTTGGGACAAAAGAGATCCAGACACTGCAAAAGACCAACATGCTGAAAGTGATGAGCTTGGCTTCGTTGAAGGTGCTGGGTAAGCTCCTGGCAAGGAAAGCCACCACAAAGCTCGTGAGAGCCAGGATTCCCATGTAGCCCAGAACAACGTAAAACATGACAGGGGATCCTTCATTACATTCTAGCACCATTTCCTCAGAAAGAGAGTGCAAGTCCAAATCCGGGAATGGAGGAGAAGCCCAGAGCCACCCAGTGCAAATGCCTGTTTGGAAAAGGGAAGAGGAAAGAACCACGGGACACGCCAGTCTTTTCCCCACCCACTTTCTCATCCTGCTTCCTGGCTTCGTGGCCGTGAAAGCCAGAACCACAGTGAGGGTTTTGGCCAAGACCGAGGGAACAGCCACTGAAAAGACGATGCCGAGAGAGACTTGTCGTAGGAAACAGGTGATTGTTTGAGGCTGTCCAATGAACAGGAAGGAGCAGAGGAAGCAGAGGAGGAGGGAGACGAGGAGGCAGTAGGTGAGATCCTGGTTGTTGGCTTTGACGATGGGTGTGTTCTGGTGTTTGATGAAAATGCCCAGCACCAAAGCTGTGTTGAGAGAGAAAAAGAACGCCAGGGAAGATAAAGCAATCCCCAAGGGTTCTTGATAAGAGAGGAAAGTTGGAATCTTTGGAAGGCACTGGGTGTGATCATTGTTTGGATACTGATCTTCTGGGCATTTGAAACAGTCATCCATATCTGAAGAGAAGAATACATGTGACATTAAGACCAATGAAAGACAGTGAGTTCCTCTCGCTCTTCCAGATCATCTGTTGAACTTACTGGCTCCCCTTCCCTAATACTGATGGCTCTTCCTATCAAATTCTGATTTCAAAAGCATCCCTCAGTGCTCCTCTACCCTGAAGATAAAAGATGTTTTCTAAGAAAATGAAAAAGAGAATCATGATTTTTTAAATATCCAGAAATATTACTGAGGGTTGGTGAGATATGTAAGGGAATGTTGAACTGACCTGATCCCTACATGACCTTTATGATGCCGTGCAGCTGCTTGTAGAGCAGGAAAACCATAGAATCATAGAGTTGGAAGATACCACAAGGACCATCAAGTCCAACTGCCTGACGTGCAGGAATATACCATCAAAGCATTTCCAACAGATGGCCATCCAACCTCTGTTTAAAAACTTTCAAAAAAGGAGACTCCACCACACTCCAAGGCAGTGTATTCCATTATTGAACTGCTCTTACTGTCAGGAAGTTCTTGTTAATATTTAGGTGGAACCTCTTTTCCTGAAGTTTGGAGCCATTCTTCCATTTCCCATTCTCTGGAGCAGCAGAAAACAAGCTTGCTCCATTTTCCATATGACATGCCTTCAGATATTTAAACATAGTTATGATGTGGCCTCTTGACGTACTCCTCTCCAGGTAAAACACACCCAGCTCCCTAAGAGGTTCTTTATAGGGCATGGTTTTGAGGTCTTCTTCCATTTTGCTCACCCTCCTCTGGAGACGCTCCACCTTGTCAATATCCTTTCTGACCTGTAGTGTCCAGAACTGGACACAGTATTCCAGGTGGTTTCTGACCAAAGCAGAATAGAGTGGTACCATCACTCCCCTTGGTCAAGACACTATACTCCTATCGATGCAAGCCAGAATCACATTGGCTTTTTGAGCTGCCCCATTATACTGCTGACTCACGTTCAGCTTGTGATCTACGAAGATTCTTACTGCTTTTCATTTGTAGCCTTGGTCTAGCCAGGTGCTACTCATCCGATATCTGTTTTCGTGCCCAAGTATAGTAGCTCAGACTTGTCCCGAACGTGCCTGAAATAGTTGATGGATGGGTGCGAAACCTTTACTAAGGTCTTCATTTTGGCCCTATTGGATAACACACTACATTTGGTGACTCTGTGATCAGGGATGTGGATTTGTAAACCATAAGGGACAGGCAAAAACAAACGGCGTGGATGCGCTCTGTCACTGAGCTTGTGGTTGTACCATCAAAGTTTGGATTAAGGATGCCTTTTTAAGTGTTCCAAACACCTATAATTTTTGCCTCTATGATGACAGTGAACTTTATTTAAAATCCTACCCTTCTCCCAAAACTGGTATTCGAGGCAACTTACAAATTACAACAGATACAATATAGTTGAAACATATGAAAGGGAAATATTAAAACGGAGTTAAACTATTAATAATATAAAAACAACTTAAAACATATGCTTTGAAAGGCTAAAACACCAATGAAAAGAGTGGCTGGAATTTAAAGCGGCAGTTTCCAATGCATAACCGTCATAGTTCCGTAGCTACGTACTATCTCCTGGTCTGACTTTCCCCTCAATCTCCACTAACCGGACAGCACCTGCTGTGATTGACAGGGGTCTGTTCCCTTGTCAATCAGGAGACAGTTGACTGATGGGCCCCTCTTCCTGCTTTCCATGAATGTTCTCCAGTGAGACAGCCAGAGACAAGGTCCCAGCTGCAATTTCCCCCTGGGCTGGTGATCAGGAGTGCAAATGGCAGTGAATTGCTTCCCAATTCACTGTGAACTGACCCTTCATTGAGTGTAGTCGCTGTTGCCTGGTAAACAGGAGTTGGAGGACTTTCATGGTTCCTACATATCTCCTAAAGTGGGAATATATAAGGATCATGAATAGGAAATAATCACTAATGCTTAACTCCCACATACACTCAGGGAAGGGGGGTGGATGAGAAAGAGGGAGTATAGGGTCACCATTCCAACCCAACCCTTTCCCCTCTCTCTGACCTGGTTTGAACCCTGGATGCCCATTCCCCCATCATGCCTCTATCCCCTTCCCACACACACACACACACACACAGACGTTATTTGTGATTTTGGCGCTTTTGCAAGGTCCCTGTGGCTCGAGCCCAGTGAATGTGGAGGGCCAACTATACTAGGAATCCTTCAGAGATCACTGTCTTTGTCCCTCCTCCCCAATATTTCATTGTCTTTGTACACCATGATTGTATTCCATAGTTCTGTATGTCTCTTACCTTTTGTGTCTGATATTTTTCCCTCTGGGCATGCAGCACAATCGTAACAACAAATTGGCTCCCCTTCCCTCTTTTTTCTGCTGTACCCTGGATGGCAGTTATCATTACACACTGCAAGTGGCAAGTCCTAGAAATAAAAAGTGGAGATTGTGTTTGTTGGCCAGTTGTTTCTCTTAGCTAATTCCACATGTAATCAAGACATCTTGAAGTGAAAGCATCACATGGTAATCATGACGAAAAAACATATGGGGCTGATAATCATGGAAATATCTTTGGTGTTCAGACTTTTTTTAAAAAAATCTACAGAAAGATCCCACCTGGTTAAATTCTTTATACCATGAGATCTTCTTATTTTCAACAGTGACCTCTTTGCCTGGAGAAGCCTCTGGATCCACCCTTCCAATTTTGATTCTCTTGATGGATTGGTTTGGGAAAATGAGCCAGTTGATGAGATCAAATCCAGCCGCTAATTCACCATGGCTATTGAAAAAGACCTTCTCTCCAGCACTGTTGTTAAATGAGGTGATCCTCAGAAAAGGGTGAAGCTACAAGGAAGACAGTTAAATCAGGGAACAATGCATGATGAAAAGAGTGCTTGAGATATTCAGTTTTCTGTTTCTTGAGGACATTTGTTCTTATTTCAGAGCTAGAAAATCCCTTTTTAAAGGGCACTTTTATCTTTTGGCATAAAGCTTTAGTTGTTCATACTGTTCCCTTGTGTCAACACTAGGTATTACTTTTGCACAGACTGAGAGTTATAGGTGTTTGAATAACTTTAGTGGCTGGAATAGTAGCTTGTGTACTACCTCAGAGTATGTAGGGGGTGAGAGAAAGAGGTTTTAAAACTATAATCTCAAGAGGGGGAGAGAAGGAGGAAGCCTTGAGATTTTCCATTTTCCATAGGTTCTCCATCCTCATGTTAGGTTTCTACCATCCTAGTAACAATCCTCGCAGTGTATCTTCTAAGTAGTGAATCTACCCATGGATGCTGGAACAGGATCACCAAAACTTCTGTGTGGCTGAGCCCCATGAAAAACCACCAGCCAGAACTGTCCTAGACCATTTCCGCATTAGTATTTTAAAATGGTGCAGATCGACCTCCAACGGAGGTCTTCTGCACCCTAGGGTGGACTGGGGTGGACTACTTTTTGTAGTTCCACACCTCAATCCACGGAGGAGCGACTGGAACTGGTTGCGCGGTGTGTTTTTTAAAAACCTCTTTTTAGAGTTTTTTAAAAAGCACGGAGCGTGCAACCCCATGCTGCTCTGTCGCCCGGCTCCGGAGCAGATTTGCAGGCGCGTGCAAGTGCGTGCCTGCAGATCTGCCGGGGGCGGGCTTCCGGCTGGCGAGCTTCTCCGGTTGGTGGAGAGCCTCCACCAACTGGAAGCCGCCATTTGGGACGCCAGAGGACTGCGGAGCAGCGAACTTGCGCTGCTCCTCGTGGTGACGGACTCGCCCGGCCGCTGGTAAGCTCCGTTTTCGGGTGTTTTCGGGCGTTTCCCCCCACACATGTGGAAAGGGCCCTAATTTCTACCCATCCTCTCATTTACTTGAGAGGGTCTTACATATATTCTCATTTCCTTGATATATTAATTTTTTGCTTCAAACCAGTGTACCCTTTTCTGTACCATGGACCCCCTTTAACTATTGTTTGTGACCACAGACCACCAAGGTTTAATACCCTAAAATAAATCAAATATTTATTTAAAAGTTGCTCATCTAGGGTCTTCAAATTTGGAGAGAAGAGAGTAATAAGTAAATGGATTCCTATTTTAATATATTTCTCTTTCTATTTTAACTGTAAACTGTAACATTTCTTCAAGCCTTTGTTGACCCCTTGTGAGGACATTGCAGCTGTCTGAGAGTCCACAAACCCCAGGTTAAGAATCACTGCTTGGAAGAATTTAAGAAGAAGCAAGAAGAAGGAAGCCTCCATATGGAGAAAGAGTGTGGATGCTGCTGGCAGTTGTAGGAAGGAAAGGGAAGCAGAAGAGAACTGCACATGGATGTTCTCTACAAGGAGTCCTATCACACCCATTAGCATTCTCAAAGCAATGGAAGACATTACCTTCCAATATTGCACCTGCAAAGGATTACATCTTTTTCCATTTGTGGTTGAGCTGTGTTTGCTTCTGGATGAGCACATGGCATGTAAAGTATGTGCTATGGCATAGACAGCGTTGTAGATACTATAACTTGGGCCAGTCATGCTCATTTCAAAAAAAGTTCCCGGAAGGTTCTCCAGCTTCTCTTCTCCAGTGCACCCTTTCACATTCTCCTCATCTGTATTAGAATTTGACAGTTTACATTTGAATGTCTTCTCCCAGAAAAACCCAAGAAAACCATCTCCTTTTGGACACAGAGGATTTAGCATCTGAAGGAAATTTTGAAAATCAAGCATCTCACTGGAATGAATTGCAAAAGATAAGGAACCATAGAATACTTCTGTATCCAAGGAAATATCAAAAGCGTGTGATGAGAAAACCCATTCAGAAGTCATAATCCACACCTTACTCGTAGCTATCCTTTCCGCATACATTACTTTTGAAAGTTCTATTAAAGCCATGAAAGCAGACACAGTCTGAGTATGTGCATTCATGACAATGACATTGGTCATGTTTAGAAAATGTTTCATGCTTTCTGTGTGCTCCATTAGATAGCTCAGATCATATACAGTAGCCACTTCTGGTATCTTTTCAATGAAAGCAGTGCAGATGCCATTCTGGAAAAGCACTTCAGTCAACATTTGCATGAAGTGTACCCCTTTACCATCTTCTGTTGCAATGATCCCAACCCAGGTCCATTGGAAATGTAGAAGAAGCTGGGCCATCCCACTATACTGACAGTTTTCTTTGGGGACCATCTGGTAAATGGAAGGGAACCTAGTTTTGCCTCCCATCTGTGGAATAAGAAAACCAAATACGGTCTAAACAAACAAAAATAAAAAAAAAAGAATTTTTTTTAATGTTCAGGAGGACTTGACTATAGCTATTTTATGTAAGGCACTGTAATGATATCTCCCATAGGTTTACTGAGACCGAATAGGCAAATCCTGATCTAAAAATATCCCACATTTTCTTGGGGTTTATCCAGAATACTCCTGCATATTCTACCCCTTTCCATGACTATCAACAATGAACAATCCATTTTTGGGCAAGTCAGATTTTGAGTTGCTTCTTTGTGTTATACATTCCATCACTCCATAAAAAAAAAGTTAGAGAACTGCTTTCGAGTACATACTCCAGCCTACTTTTTAAGCAGTCTTATCGGTGTTCAGCTTTTATGTCACAACTGCATTTTATGCCTGAAATTCACTGTGAAAAGAATGTTTGAACTGTGAAACATTATGTGTCCAAACCAGTAAAGTTTGTTTCATGTGCATATATTATTGTGGCAGCATAACATGAAGAACTTGAAAAATCTCTCAGAACTTTTGTTTATTTATAAAAAGGAAAGCTTTATCTGCAAGGGCATTTTACCTTGCTTGATTTCTTCTTTTAAGAACAAGAGAAACGTGTTTGCTTAATGCCAAGAGTTATTATAAAACTATTTTAAATCACTTTGCTGTACCTTCTACCCTCAAGGTAATGTAGGTGAAGTCATGTGCGGAAATGAATTCTGCACAGCTTATGATGGAACTTTACCTGTGGAATCTTGTAGGCATCTATTATGCTGGCAATGTAGCTGGAGGTCTCAGAGTCAAGTCCCCCAATGACAGCTACTAGATTCTTTTGAATGCCACAGCGGTAGTTGGGGACTGGCCTCTGCCAGGTGGAGAGAAGTTCCAGGGTGTTCTGATAGGTCATTCTTGCATCGAAGTAGCTGTCATAGATATGGAATCCTAATGTCATATTAGGTAATATGTTGAGATTCTTCTGGATCTCTTTCACAGCAAATACCAAAGCCAGAACATGCTGGTAGTTCTTTGGAATCATCCTGTAATAACAGTTGCATGATATTTTTAAAGACGAATCTCCTTTTTAGTGCTTTTGAGAAGGAACATCTTTTTCTAGCACCTATCTCCCTCACCAAGGCTATTAATGCATCTTTAGTGTTATGATGTCCATGACTTCAAAAACATAAATTGCTAGAAGACTTGACCTAGAATAATAAAGATTAAAAGAAAGTGGTAGAACCTCAAATGAAAGAAATGCAATGCATTCTAAAATTCAGACAGTTAAACACCAGAATATAGCAATATGCCAAAGACCATGTAGTACAGAAGAGAAGATCTGTAGTTCAGAACTCAAGAGAATAGGAAACTGGGTGCCATTCTAGATACAATATTCAAAAAGTTCTAAATGTGACAAGAGAAGACTGTGGAAGTTGCTAACGAAAAAATAGTAAACTTATGTGAAGCCCATTATTTTTAAGGTATAGGGCTTTCTTATGCAAAGAATACTTAGAGATGGTTTTGCCAGTCCCATCCTCGGAAATAGAGTCTATAGAATCTGGGATTAATTGGTGGTCTCCCATGCAAGCACTATGAAGGGCTGACCCTGCTTAGCTTCCTAGATTAGACAGATCTCATGCCTTTAGGGTATTTACGAAATGATATTTCTAAGATAATATTTCCTTACTCATAGCATAGCTTTGTGAAAATAGAAGGAAAATATTGTCTTACACAGGGTTATAAATTGGCTTAGTTTTAGGGTCTTCCTTGAAAGGTAAAAAGTCAGCAATGTAAACAAACTGAGACACAATCCCACCAATGATAAGGTTGCCTGGTTGATAGTATTCATGCATGATAGGCATGGGGTAACTCATATTGCACATAGCTTGCTGTGGCTTGAACTCAGCCAGAGGCGATGGGAACAATAGCAGTGAGAAAACCGCTATCTGGAGAGAAGACAGAATCCTTGAATCCTTAGAATCCTGAGCCAAGAATCCATGATTGTCATCTAACTCATTGTCACATTTTGCGCAAGTTGGTGGCATCGTTACACTTGGAGTATTTCCTTGGTGAATAGATAAAAGACTGGTAAATTTTAAGAGGGAAAATACAGAGGAGGGATGGCTATCCTGCGCTATTTCCATTAGACTCAGATTTCAATGTTGCAAGGGTCTCTTATGGACACTTTTGAGACTGGTTTGTGTAATCGTACTAATGACCTATGAAAATCCATGTTGGATTTGGAGAGGGGGATAGATTGCAAGCAATTGAAATAATTACAAAGGTGTATAATTACTTCCCCTTGGTATTATTTGCTGTGTGCCACTGTGAAAGAAAAAATGTTTTTCAGCCAATTCTTTACAAATGGACAGATTTCCCTTTTTTATGGTCTGTGCTGTGTAACCCCAAGGAAGCCTAGGGCAAATGGAAGATGATTTTACTAAAATTCTATCTCCATTTTAACTCTATAAATGGAGTTTCTCTACTTAGGAATGCTATTCAAAGGCATTCCTACAGTCGGCATACTGTATTCTTTTTCTTATTAGAGGTTCCCAGTCTTTTGAAAAAGGTCACCACTGATTTAACTCTTACCAATTTTGTCAATTGATCAATTTCAGCTGAGTGCATAAATTTTATCCGATAGTCTTCTTTCACTGAAATGTCTCTATTCTTCCATTTCTCTGCACAGAGGAGTTGTGCTGTGTTGGTCGTATGTCTTAAGATTGTGCTGTACTTCTGTAGTTGATCTATTACTATCTATTAAACAGTTCTCCCTCCACATGCACAAGTCTGACCTTTGAGAACTTGATTATTCATGAGGTGGGCACCTGCCTCCCCCACATTCCCTTACCTTTTGTCTGGGCACTTGTGCATGCCTAGCAAATGCCTTCCTTCTCCACTCCTCTGCTCCCCCTTTCATTCCCTTGCCTCTGGTCCCAGTGCTGAGAACTCATGCCAAGGGTCAAGGCAAGGGAATTGATGTTGGGGGAAAGGCTCACACATGCCCTCCTTCTCCCCTCTTGAGCTGTCTGTGATGAAGTATAGGTGGAGTGGTGTCCTGAGTGATAGAAAAGCCACCCAGCAACAGGTTGCTATGTAACTAGAATGGCCACCCCAGAGGAAAGCCCAGCCTTTTTCTGGGAAGTGGGGGTTGAAGGCCTAAGTGGAAATGTATTTATAGCAGGCACACAGATTTGGTTGAGAGAGATTTCCAGAAGAGTCAGTTTTCAGGGATCAAGGGCAAAAGGTGAATCCTTCAGCAAAAGGAGTTCTCATTAAACCAAGGGATGGGGGTTGAATGAGAAGGGTGTTTTCTTGGGGAAAGCCTAGGAATGGGGTGGAAGAGAAATCAACCTACTGTTAAATCTGGTGATTGAGCGTGGCCTAGATTTGGGAACATAGCCTTTGGCAAAGTGGGAGGCTGGAGGGCTATGTGTGTGAGACTTGTTGTAAAGAAACAAGGAACTATTTAAATGCATTCTGATGATCTGTTTAAACTTGGACATACATACAAAACCAATACGTCATTCTGTTTGCTCTTTTAATAAAGATTATATGATTTTTTAAATAAAGTTGACCTCAACAGTGATTATAACTAACCAAAACCATGCTACCATAAATCTTTAAAGGGGGTTTAATTAATAACGGAAAAGTTTTACCCTGATTACACAGACGTGTTTTTTTAATAGTTTGGTTTCATATTTCATGACAGTATTCTAGTACGGAAGAGATTTTTTCACACAAATATATAATAATATATATTAATTTACTGTGGTGTAGTAGTTTGAGTGTTGGACTATGACTGTGGAGAGCAAAGTTGGAATCCCCACTTGGCCAAACCCACTGGATGACCTTGGCCAAGTCGCACTCGATTAGGCTTAGAGGAAGGCAAAGGCAAACCATCACTGAACAAATCTTGCTAAGAAAAGCCCATGATAGACTTGCCTTAGAGTCTTCGTAAATACACCACCACCACCACAACTACCACCACCACCATCACCACCACCGGGCCTCATTAAGTAAAATAAATCAAAGATGATGGGTCATGGCGGGAGGATTTGTTAATTTTCCTTTTTTGAGTGATTCTATAGTAGTCCTTTACCAGGTGCAACTCCCTGCATTTTATGGAGGTTGCACGTGACAGCATGCACTGCTCAAAACACAAACCCAATCTTCACTTCCCCCATTCTCCTATATTTTTTGTTGCTACGGAAGATCCATGGGAGGGGGGAAGGTAGCATAAATTGCATAGTTTCTTCAAAATGGTAAGTGTGAGGAGCCCTCTGCTTGTGAAAATGCTGCTTGTGTTTGCTTCATGGCACACTTAATGGCTGAAGAATGATACAATTCTACAAAAGCTTTATACTGCATATTTATTTCCTTTTTTTTTAATTAGCTCCCCTCTACAGTTCAGGTCAGGTCTCATTACAGTGATATAACACTTGGGATAAAAGATACAAATCAGCAGCCCAGCACTAGAAGCCAAGATGGAGAAGACCTCAACAGCTACCATATATTTTCCCTTTGTGCCCAGGTAAGTTGGGACAAAAGAGATCCAGACACTGCAAAAGACCAACATGCTGAAAGTGATGAGCTTGGCTTCATTGAAGGTGCTGGGTAAGCTCCTGGCAAGGAAAGCCACCACAAAGCTCGTGAGAGCCAGGATTCCCATGTAGCCCAGAACAATGTAAAACATGACAGGGGATCCTTCATTACATTCTAGCACCATTTCCTCAGAAAGAGAGTGCAAGTCCAAATCCGGGAATGGAGGAGAAGCCCAGAGCCACCCAGTGCAAATGCCTGTTTGGAAGAGGGAACAGGAAAGAACCACAGGACACGCCAGTCTTTTCCCCACCCACTTTCTCATCCTGCTTCCTGGCTTTGTGGCCGTGAAAGCCAGAACCACAGTGAGGGTTTTGGCCAGGACCGAGGAAACAGCCACTGAAAAGACGATGCCGAAAGAGACTTGTCGTAGGAAACAGGTAATTGTTTGAGGCTGTCCAATGAACAGGAAGGAGCAGAGGAAGCAGAGGAGGAGGGAGACGAGGAGGCAGTAGGTGAGATCCTGGTTGTTGGCTTTGACGATGGGTGTGTTCTGGTGTTTGATGAAAATGCCCAGCACCAAAGCTGTGTTGAGAGAGAAAAAGAACGCCAGGGAAGATAAAGCAATCCCCAAGGGTTCTTGATAAGAGAGGAAAGTTGGAATCTTTGGAAGGCACTGGGTGTGATCATTGTTTGGATACTGATCTTCTGGGCATTTGAAACAGTCATCCATATCTGAAGAGAAGAATACATGTGACATTAAGACCAATGAAAGACAGTGAGTTCCTCTCTCTCTTCCAGATCATCTGTTGAACTTACTGGCTCCCCTTCCCTAATACTGATGGCTCTTCCTATCAAATTCTGATTTCAAAAGCATTCCTCAGTGCACCTCTATCCTGAAGACAAAAGATGTTTTCTAAGAAAATCAAAAAGAGAATCATGAAGTTTGAAACATCCAGGGTTGGTGAGATAAGTAAGGGAATATTGAACTGACCTGATCTCTGCATGACCTTTAGGATGCACTGGAGCTGCTTGTAGAGCAGGAAGACCATAGAATCATAGAGTTGGAAGAGACCACAAGGGTCATCAAGTCCAAATCCCTGCCATAGAGCAATATACCATCAACGCATTCTTGACAGATGACCATCCAAGCTCTCTTTAAAACCCCCCAAAAAGTAGACTCCATGATACTCTGAGGCAGTGTATTCCATTGTTGAATCACTCTCACTGTCAGGAAGTTCTTCCTAAGTTTAGGTGGAATCTCTTTTCCTGAAGTTTGAAGGCATTCCTCTATTTCCTAGTTTCTCGAGCAGCAGAAAACAGGCTTGCTCCATCCTCCATGTGATATCCCTTCAAATACTTAAAGCTGTCATGTTGCCTCTCAACCTTCTCTTCCTCACGCTAAACATACCCAGCTCCCTAAGCTGCTTCTCTTAGGGCATGGTTTCGAGGCCTTCTACCATTTTGTTCACCCTCCTCTAGACACATTCCAGCTTGTCAATATCCTTCCTGAACTGTGGTGCCCAGAACTGGACACAGTATTCTAGGTGGAATCCGACCAAAGCAGAACAGTGTGGTACTATAACTTCCCTTGGCCTAGACACTATACTTCTATTGATACAACCTAGAATCACATTAGCTTTCTTAGCTGCTGCATCACACTTCTGAGTCATGTGCAGCTTGTGGTCTGTTATGACTCCTAATCGTTTTTACATGTACTATGGTCAAGCCAAGTGTCACCCACCTGATATCTGATATTCATTCTCCCCCACCAAGTGTAGTAACTTCAACTTCTCCTGATTTCTACTAGTGGCTTCCAAGTCCCCAGTGGGGAAGGAGAAAAATTCTAAAAGTAGAATGCTCTTATTAATAAACTTCCTTATTCATAAAGCGAAGGCATTAGCCAAATGCTCAATTGTCCATACTGACTGGAAACATTACTTCAGCAGTCTTTTCCCTGCCTATGGGAGATTCTTAGGAATAAATCTGAGATCTTCCGCCAACAATGTACTGAGAAATTTACGAAGCATAGCCTACATTGATATTGACGGTTTTGCTTTTGATCTCAATGAAACAAAGGTTTAACTGGTCTCATGATCCACAAAATTTATTTCACACCAAGTCACATTCCAAATGGCAGAAATCAATAATCACTATCCCAGCCCAATGCATTCTGAAGCAAAAACCCAGGCCGATCAAACAAAACCAAAAGCATGGGAGAAAACTAAACTCTTTGTACTTGAACTAGTTCTACCTGAATCTAAACTTGAGGTGCCTGAAATAGTTGATGGATGGGCTTCAAATCTTTACTAAGGTCTTCATTTTGGCCCTATTGGATAACATACCAGGTTTGGTGACTTTGTGATCAGGCATGTGGATTTGTAAACCATAAGAGACAGGCAAAAATAAACAGCATATATGCACTCTATCACTGAGCTGTGGTTGTACCATCAAACTTTGGATTGAAGATGCCTTTTTAAGTGTTCTAAATACCTATGATATTACCAGGCTGTCCACTCTCACACTCTGATATGGTTTAATTGGCAAAATATGATTTAATTGGCAAAATATATTAATTGGCACAAACATAAAACATGTCCTGCTATGGCTGTATGGCCAGGCTGGATAAGAGTTAAAGACTGGCCAGAAGTGTTGATTGTGAATTAGGTCAGAAAATACCTCCAGGCATAGCCAGGTCATAGTCAGAAAATCACCAGGAAACGTCAGAGATAATAGACTTGCAGTTAGCCTTAACAACTCAACCTTTTAGACAATAGCATCTCGAAGATTCCCACAAGATGCCTGATTGTCTTAACTCCTTTTCCTCTGACCAATCAAATCTCTCCTTTGTCCTCAAACTTGTTCGACAAGTACTGAGCTATCAGGACAGTCATTAGTCCTTTATCACCTAACCCTAAGACCATTAGCCCCTTCTGGACCTCATTGTCCGCTCTGTGAATGCCATTGTTTACTCAGCCAGAGAGCCATGAACATCCAGGCAGTAATTGAGTATTTAAAGTTTTTGTCCAGTCAGTTCAAACTACAGCTATCGCTGGTTGCCACTCTGCTGCTCCGAGTGCTGATTGTGTGTTGTCCTTAGATTTGTGACTAAGCAACATTGCTTCTTTGCTGTTCTTCTGGATTGATAAATATCACCCACTTTGCCCTGAAATCTCGCTACTCAAAACTCGCCTCCCTTTTCCTTCTGTTAGCCTTGTGTGATTGCATGACTGCTTCAGTCTTGTGTGTGTGAGTATCAGTTCTCCTAGTAAAACACAACTAAGCTTTCTTTTGGATATCTGATAGGTTCTTCCCTACAGAAGTACTGGTAAACATTAGTGTGAAAGATCATGTCAGGTTATCTCCCTGTTTCAGGCCTCCTATTTCGAGCTAATATTCCCCATTGATTTCATTGATTCACTGATTTCATAGTTCTGTATGTCTCTTACCTTTCTCATCTGATATTTTTCCTTCTGGGCATGCAGTACAATCATAGCAACAAAATGGTTCCCCTTCCCTCTTTTTTCTGCTGTATCCTGGATGACAGTTCTCATTACACAGTGCAAGTGGCAAGTCCTAGAAATAAAAAGTGGAGCTTGTGTTTGTTGGCCAGTTGTCTCTCTCAGCTAATTCCACATGTAATCAAGACATCTTGAAGTGAAAGCATCACATGGTAATCATGACGAAAAAACATATGGGGCTGATAATCATGGAAATATCTTTGGTGTTCAGACTTTTTTTTTTTAAATCTACAGAAAGATCCCACCTGGTTAAATTCTTTATACCATGAGATCTTCTTATTTTCAACAGTGACCTCTTTGCCTGGAGAAGCCTCTGGATCCACCCTTCCAATTTTGATTCTCTTGATGGATTGGTTTGGGAAAATCAGCCAGTTGATGAGATCAAATCCAGCCACTAATTCACCATGGCTATTGAAAAAGACCTTCTCTCCAGCACTGTTGTTAAATGAGGTGATCCTCAGAAAAGGGTGAAGCTACAAGGAAGACAGTTAAATCAGGGAACAACGCATGATGAAAAGAGTGCTTGAGATATTCAGTTTTCTGTTTCTTGAGGACATTTGTTCTTATTTCAGAGCTAGAAAATTCCTTTTTAAAGGGCACTTTTATCTTTTGGCATAAAGCTTTGGTTGATCATATGTGTAAACACTAGCCATTTATTGTTCATATCTTGAGAGCTGAAGGTATTTGAATAAGTTTAGTAGCTGGAATAGCAGATTGTGTACCACCCCAGAGTAGATAGGGGATGAGAGAAAGATGTTTTAAAAGGCAAAGCTCAAGAGAGGGAGAGAAGGAGGAAGCCTTGAGATTTTCCATTTGCCACAGATTCTCCATCCTCATGTACAACCACCTTTTTAGAATTTCTTGTGGTGTGTTTTTAAGTAGTGAGTCTACCTATGGGCTCTGGAACAGGGCCACCAAAGCTCCTGTGTAAGTGAACTCCATGAGGAACCACCAACCAAGCTGTCTCCGTTTGTACCCATCCTTGCATTTGCTTAATAGTATCTTGTAGATATTCCTCTTTCCTTGACATGTTTACTTTATGTGTTAAACCAGCTGTTCTTAACCTTTTCTTTACCACGGACCCCCTTTAAATATCCTCTCTTTCCTTATACTACCAAGATTTAACTCAAGGTTCAAAACCCTAAAGTAAATCAAATACTTATTTTAAAGTTAATAATCAAGGGTACTCAAAGTTAGAGAGAAGGGATTAGTAAGTAAATGCACACATTCCTATTGTAATATTTCTCTTTTTATTTTAACTGTAAAAGCTCATAACATTTCTTTAAGCATTCATGGACCTTCTGTGAGGACATTTTGGCTCCCTAGGGGTCCGCAGACCCCTGGGTTACGAAGTTCTACTTTGAAGAATTTAACCAAGAAAAGAAGAGAAGGAAGCTTCCATATCAAGAAAGAGTGTGACAAGGAAAATGGAAATGTTCTTCACTAGAATGCTCTAGGGTCTTCAAATTTGGAGAGAAGGGGGTAGTAGATAAATGCACACATTCCTATTGTAATATTGCTCTTTCTGTTTTAACTGTAAACCTGATAAGATTTCTTCAAGTCTTTATGGACTTCCTGTGAGGACATTGCAGCTCGCTGAGGCTCCAAGGACCCCAGGTTAAGAGTCACTGCTTGGAACAATTTAAGGGAAAGAAGCCTGCATATGAAGAAGGAGTGTACCAAGGAAAACTTCACGACAATACTCCTAGCAGTTGTAAGAAGAACAAAAGGGAAGCAGAGAGAACAGCACAAGGATGTTTTCTTCAATCACATCACACACTTTAGCATTCTAAAAGTAATGGAAGACATTACCTCCCAATGTTGCACCTGTAAAGGATTACATCTTTTTCCATTTGTGGCTGAGTTGTGTTTAGCTCTGGATGAGCACATGGCATGTAAAGCATGTGCTATGGCATAGACAGCGTTGTAGATACTATAGCTCTGGCCAGTCATGCTCATTTCAAAAAATGTTCCTGGAAGGTTCTCCAGCTTCTCCTTTCCAGTACACCCTTTCATGTTCTCCTCATCTGTTTGAGAATTTGGCAGTGAACATTTGAATGTTTCCTCCCAGAAAAATCCAAGAAAACCATCCCCTTTTGGGTTGAGAGGATTTAGGATCTGAAGGAAATTTTGAAAATCAAGCATCTCACTGGAATGAATTGCAAAAGATAAGGAACCATAGAATATTTCTGTATCCAAGGAAGTATCAAAAGTGTGTGATGAGAAAGCCCATTCGGAAGTCATAATCCACACCTTACTCGTAGCTAACCTTTCCGCATACATTACTTTTGAAAATTCTATTAAAGCCATGAAAGCAGACACAGTCTGAGTATGTGCATTCATGACAATGACATTGGTCATGTTTAGAAAATGTTTCATGCTTTCTGTGTGCTCCATTAGATAGCTCAGATCATATACAGTAGCCACTTCTGGTATCTTTTCAATGAAAGCAGTGCAGATGCCATTCTGGAAAAGCACTTCAGTCAACATTTGCATGAAGTATACTCCTTTACCATCTTCTGTTGCAATGATCCCAACCCAAGTCCATTGGAAATGTAGAAGAAGCTGGGCCATCCCACTATACTGATAGTTTTCTTTGGGGACCATCTGGTAAATGGAAGGGAACCTAGTTTTTCCTCCCATCTGTGGAATAAGAAAACCAAATACGATCTAAGCAAAAAAAAAATAAAATAAAAAAAAAATTAATGTTCAGGAGGACTTGACTATAGCTATTTCATGTAAGGTACTGTAATGATATCTCCCATAGGTTTACTGAGACCGAATAGGCAAATCCTGATCTAAAAATATCCCACATTTTCTTGGGGTTTATCCAGAATACTCCTGCATATTCTACCCCTTTCCATGACTATCAACAATGAACAATCCATTTTTGGGCAAGTCAGATTTTGAGTTGCTTCTTTGTATTATACATTCCATCACTCCATAAAAAAAAAGTTAGAGAACTGCTTTCGAGTACATACTCCAGCCTACTTTTTAAGCAATCTTATCGGTGTTCAGCTTTTATGTCACAACTGCATTTTATGCCTGAAATTCACTGTGAAAAGAATGTTTGAACTGTGAAACATTATGTGTCCAAACCAGTAAAGTTTGTTTCATGTGCATATATTATTGTGGCAGCATAACATGAAGAACTTGAAAAATCTCTCAGAACTTTCATTTATTTATAAAAAGGAAAGCTTCATCTGCAAGGGCATTTTATCTTGCTTGATTTCTTCTTTTAAGAACAAGAGAAACGTGTTTGCTTAATACCAAGAGTTATTATAAAACTATTTTAAATCACTTTGCTGTACCTTCTACCCTCAAGGTAATGTAGGTGAAGTCATGTGCGGAAATGAATTCTGCACAGCTTATGATGGAACTTTACCTGTGGAATCTTGTAGGCATCTATTATGCTGGCAATGTAGCTGGAGGTCTCAGAGTCAAGTCCCCCAATGACAGCTACTAGATTCTTTTGAATGCCACAGCGGTAGTTGGGGACTGGCCTCTGCCAGGTGGAGAGAAGTTCCAGGGTGTTCTGATAGGTCATTCTTGCATCGAAGTAGCTGTCATAGATATGGAATCCTAATGTCATATTAGGTAATATGTTGAGATTCTTCTGGATCTCTTTCACAGCAAATACCAAAGCCAGGACATGCTGGTAGTTCTTTGGAATCATCCTGTAATAACAGTTGCATGATATTTTTAAAGACGAATCTCTTTTTTAGTGCTTTTGAGAAGGAACATCTTTTTCTAAGCACCTATCTCCCTCACCAAGGCTATTAATGCATCTTTAGTTTTATGATCTCCATAGCCTCAATAACACAAATTGCTAGAAGCCTTGACCTAGAATCGTAAAGGTTAAAATATATCATAGAACATTGTATCGGAATGTTTCATTGACCTTCTTATAATTAAAATATATTTTTTAAAAAATAACATTGTAGGACCTAAAATCATAGAAACTCAACACATTCTATAGTTCAGGCAATTAAACACAAGAATAAAGCAATATACCTAAGACTATGTAGTAGAGAAGAAAACAATTGTAGTTCAGAGCTCAAGAAAACAGGAACTGGGGTGCTGTTCTGAATACAATATTCAAAGGGTTTGAAATGTGACTATGGAAGTTGCTTAGGAAGAAATAGCATGGAAACCATGACAGGATTAGAAAAATAAGGTGAGACACAAATATACAGAACCAATAAGAATGAAAAACATAATGTAAGCAAGTGGATATCATTTAGGAGGAAGAGTATATAACATTTGATAAGCCTACTTATCAGGTTGGAAGTATTTCAATAGCATCAATACGGAAATGAAAGAGATTGCTTTCTGAACTTGCGTTTATTCAAATAGGGAGTGTATGTACCTTCAGGTTTTTGGTTGACTTATGCTGACCTCATTAATTTACAGGATTTTCTTATGCAAAGAATACTCAGAGATGGTTTTGTCAGTTCCACTCTCTGAAACAGAGTCTATAGCACCTAGGATTCATTGGAGGTCCTCCATCCAAGGACTATCCAGGGGTGACCCTGCTTACTTTTCAAGATGAGATGGGTTCTGATACCTTTAGGGTATTTAGGCCTTAAATAGGCATTCAGCTCTGTCAAAAATAATATTTCCTTACTCATAGCATAGCTTTGCGAAAATGAAAACAAAATATTGTCTTACACAGGCTGATAAATTGGCTCTGATTTAGGGTCATTCTGGAAAGGTAAAAGGTCAGCAATGTAAATAAACTGAGACACAATCCCACCAATGACAAAGCTGCCTGGTTGGTAGTACTCATACATGATAGGCATGGGATAACTCATATTGCACATAGTTTGGTGTAGCTTGAACTCAGCCAGAGGTGACAGGAAAAATAGCAGTGAGAAAACTGCTATCTGGAGAGAAGACAGAAAACTTGAATCCTTAGAATCCCGAGCAAAGAATCCATAATTGTCATCTAACACATTGTTGGCTGTTGTGAAAGTTGGTTGCATCTTTAAACTTGGAATATTTCCTTGATGAATAGTTAAAAGACTGTTAAATTTTAAGATGAAAGTTACATAGGAAGGATGGCTATCTTGCAGTATTTCCATTTGACTCAGATCTCAATGCTGCAAGGGTCTCTTATTTGAGACTGGTTTATGCAATCATACTAACGGTCTATGAAAATCCATGTCAGATTTGGAGAGAGAGATAGATGGCAAGCAATTGAAATAATTATAAGGAGGCATAATTACTTCCCCATGGTATTATTTGCTTGTGGCACTGCGAAAGAAAACATGTTTTTCTGCCAGTTCTTTACAAATGGGCAGATTTATCTCTGTTTATGTCGTCAGTGGTCAATGACCCAAAGGAAGACTAGGGCGAGTGGAAGATGATTTTACTAAAATCCTATCTCCATTTTAACTCTACAAAGTGACTTCTCTACTTATGAATACTATTCAAATGCTTCATCTGCTACTTTTCCTAATATGCTAATTGTCAAAACCTACAGTCAGCATTCTATACTCTTTTTCTTATTAGAGGTTCCTAGTCTTTTGAAAAAGTTACCACTGATTTTTCCCTTATCAATATTGTCAATTTATCAGTTTCAGTAAAGTGTGCAAGTTTTATCGGTCAGTCTTCAGAGTGGTCCTTCTGTGTTGCTCGCATATCCTAGGATTGTTCCGTACTTCTGTAGTTAATCTATTACTATCTACTATATTTATTAGCTAATTCCAGATATTTCTTGGGAAGTGAACCTATCAATATAATTACATCTAAAACAAGCACAGAAAGAAGATATCACTGTAGGTTTTCAAGGCATTGAAGGAAGCAACATAACACAATCAAGACAGTGACTATTGAAATAACTGACAAGATACCAGCAGAGGTGTCCCTAGTTTGATTACAGGGCCAAGTGTGGTATTATTGTTGTTGTTGTTATTATTAATCATTTTTATTTTATTTATGTGGTCAGTGAACGATAAGGTTCGTCAGAGAAAACAGTATATTAGTTCTCATTTTGGTTGATCCCAGAGTCTAGTTCCTGTGTCAGTAAATCAGCTTATAAAGCATTGCCCATGGAATGGAAGGGCACATGTAAAGTTGTGTATGTAGTCCCCCCCCAGGTGCAGAATTCAGGGAGCCTTGCCCACTGGTAGGGCAGAGCAGTGATGTAGACTCAAGTCAATTGACTAGGATGCAAGTCCGACCCAAGTCACTTCAGTGACTTGACTTGGACTTGACTTGTAAATAAATAACATCGACTCAACTTGACTCATGACTTGTATATCTTTAGTGACTGACTTGCTGCCCTTGGTTCAGTAACATAACACATTCATCCAGAAACCTTACAACTTTGAACCAAGATCCTAGGGAAGATTCCTGGAGGCAAAAGGCTCACCACTACATCCGTGGCAGAAGAACAAAGGAAAGGGGCTAACTCCTTGCTGACTGAAGGAATGAACACTCACCGAAGTTGGTTGAACCTGGATTTATTGCTGACCTGGACTTCTTGAATGAAAGAACAGTAATTATCTGACTGATAAGCTTCTGTAAATAACTGTAACTGGATTTACCTTAGAAGAGCCTCTGATCAGCAGCTGCAAGTAAGGTTTGTAATAGTTTGTTAGCAAATTACTGGTCAAAGGAGGTCAAAAGGAGTTAACTCCCTTTTGCTACACTGCTGATAATTTTGTGGAACTCTTAAGTGCCCTGGCTATAAACGAAATGCTTACAAGACAAGCTTGCAGGGAAAAGGGAATTTCTTCATCTCCTGTGTTTGATTTACCACAGAGGAAGAAACAGACAAAAATCCCTGCCTTTTTCCCTACCAAGGTCGTATCCAACGAAAGCCAGGCTCCAGCTTGTCATAGCTTTCTTGACTGGACGATAGAATCTCCTTGGAGAAGGCTTGAACTTTATTCAAATGTTGAGGCTCCTGTGTTGACAACAGATTTGGCAACAGAGCTAGTTAAAGCTGAAGGCTTGTTAAGATCAACACAGCCCTCAGTAAATAGCTGTGAGGAGACCACATGCAACTATAAGCACATGGATCAAACTCCTTTAGAGCAAAGTGACTCCCTGGTAAAATGTGATTCAGTTGTTGAGTTTTTTAAAAATAAGCTGTATAAGTCCCGTATAGAAGAGCGTTTGGATATGCTAGCAGAGCTTTTTGGTAAATATTCTGAAGAAATTAAAGATCTGAAATCAATTAAGAACTTCCTGTCAGAATGCTATGCACTCCTGGTCACCTTGGTAGAAATGCATAAAAGAGAGGAGAAAACAGCAACTCCAGCTATGCAAATTAGTTTTTGTAATAAAGGTACAAATACAGACTTTCCTAAGCCTGACTCTAAGAAAACAGTTAAAATTAAAAAGAAATCAAGTTGCAAGATACAAAAGAAAAAGAAGAACACCAAAACAAACTCCAAAGTTAAAAATAACAAAAAAATGAATTTTAAGAAACTTTTTAAACTTTTAGGAGATCAGCCCAAGAAATGTTCTAAAATATGCCAAAAAAACCATAAAAGCAAAAATTATAAAAGCAAAAAAGAAGATTCCTCTCATACTACTACTCAATACAGAGGCCTGAACAACGTAGAGAATCATACACTCAAGAATCTATCTAACGACTCAATATCTCCTTTAAACTTAATTCAAGACCCTTGGCATCGTGTGCTCATTGAGAGCCGGGAACAACTTTCTAAGTTTCACAAACCAGATAATTATGAAGTTAAACAAGCTCTACATAGTTGGAATCTTGTTCTAGAACACTCGAAGCTGGTTTTTGTCAATTATCCAAAACCAAGAGGTCTGTTATCACAGCTTCAACGCAAAATGCATTTTATGCTTCTGATGGAGAGGAAATATCCCTGGCCACCAATATAGAGAACATCTTGAATACAGAATATCTTTTTTACAATCAATACCGAGCTCGTGCAATTATAACCTTTAAGAATCAACAGATCACTAGTGAAATTTATAGGCAAAAAAACGAACTGGCAGAAATTGGCATAGAAGTATGTCGATACTTCAGGAACAAGACTATCATGCCTCTCCTCCACAATGTTTTACAGCCTTTGCAGATCTGTAAAACTGGCACATTGATAAGTTTAGAGAACACCCAGATAAATCATCCTCTTTTTAATGATAGTAATACAGATAAAAGAATTGAATTTTTTACAATGGAGGAAAGAAGCTTGATTAGCTCATTTTTGGCCCTTCCCTTGGATTCTAAGAGAGAAATTATCACCAGATTAACTGCTCTTCAGGACACTCTTAATGCAATACAGTTATCAGTGGAAACCAGACTGAATCCTGATATACAGAGTGGTGTACTGACTAAGAGTGAAAGAGTTGGAAAGAAGCAACAGGAAGGAGAGGATAGCATCTTAAATAAAATTGATGAAAATAGTGAAGAACATTTTCCCACTATTGAATATAATTTTGTTTTGCCAATAAAGCCTTCTATGTCCTCAGATGAGTGGTTACAAAGAAGATTCCTTACCTCGGATGAACTTGGACAGCCCCCCCATGTATCTGAAAACCAAATTACCTCTTCCAGTAGAGGCCACTTTAACCCCTCAGCTGGAGGAGGGTCTGTTTACCTGGATAAAGAAGGAAAACTTAACAAAATAGTAGAGCTTGATTGACTTACCGAGGAATCTCAACATGTCCAAACTTTTTCTTACCCTAACCTAGATGCAACAGGGGACTCTCAAAATCAATTTAGAGCTGAGAATGTTTTTAAAATTTTATCATGGAATGTGGCAGGATGGTCCTCTAAGTTAGCCGATATTCATTTTAAAGATTTTTGTGCAAATTTTGGAATAATTTACATTCAAGAAACCTGGGTTACCTCCCCATATTTCCCTGCACTCCCAGGGTATATAGCATACTTTCTTCCAGCTATTAAATCAAAGGTTAAAGGCTGACCACATGGCGGCCTGGCAACTATGGTGCTGGTTGATTCTAACTCAACAACCTCACAAATGAATATTGGAGATTGCAGTAATATACTTACTGTTCAAATTGATTGGCCCAGTGGTGTGAAACTCTTTGTGATTAATGTATACTGTCCTCCTTCGAATTCAAAGTATGAATCATAGAATCATAGAATCATAGAAATGTAGAGTTGGAAGAGACCACACGAGCCATCCAGTCCAACCCCCTGCCATGCAGGAACACTCTCAAAGCACTCCCGACAGATGGCCATCCAGCCTCTGCTTAAAAACCTCCAAAGAAGGAGACTCCACCACACTCCGAGGCAGCATATTCCACTGCCGGACAGCCCTGACTGTCAGGAAGTTCTTCCTGAGGTTCAGGTGGAATCTCCTTTCCTGCAGCTTGAATCCATTGCTCCTTGTCCTGGTCTCTGGAGCGGCAGAAAACAAGCCCTCTCCCTCCTCTACATGGCATCCCTTCAAATATTTAAACATAGCTATCATGTCCCCCATGAGTGTGCTTTTAGATGGACTGATTTAGAGTCAGTTCTTACTTCCCTTTTCAATTTGCATGCAGATCCCTTAATTATAATAGCTGGAGATATGAATGCTAGACTGGGTTCAAATAATTATAAAATAGCCGAGAAATTGGGTTTAGGCCCCGAGGATCTGAACCATCTCCCCATCAGGAATTCAAAGGATCAAGGGATCAGCGTGGCTGGCCAATTTCTTTTTTCTCTTATTTTTAACTATCAGCTGTTCCTGTGTAACGGGACAGCTAGAGATCCTGAGTCAGACCTCTATACATACATAGGTCCTAAAGGGAAAAGTGTGATTGACTATTTAATTGTTTCACAAGCAACCATCCCATTTTTGGAAAACTTTAAAGTTTTGGCCAGACCCGAGAGTGACCACATGCCAATTCAAATATCCCTTTGTTCCTCGTTTTGTTTCATAACATCCCCTGAAAATCTGATGGTTCATCCGGTAAACCCAGCAACTCAAGGAGAAAAAAGGGTCCGCTGGAATGAGAAGGTACAGGATATTATAAACTCTTTTTTAATGTCCCCAAATATTCTTCTCTTAAGAGACCAACTTTTAACCTCTCCTAACCCGCTGGATTTCTTTGATAAATTAGTCCAAGAAATTAGGCCTTTTCTAGTTAATACCAAATGTAGGCACCCAGGTAAACAATCTAAACACAGCTGGTTTGATTCTCAGTGCGGTACTCAGAAGCGTCTTTTAACAAGAGCTATAAGAAAATTAAGACACGAAGATTCACAAGAAAATTATAGGGTCTATATACACCTTCGCAGGGAGTATAAAAACTTACTCAAAGAAAAAAGAGCAGGATACATGAAGCAGATTTGGATGGAGCTAGCCCAGGCACTTGCAGAAAGGGATTCTACTAAATTCTGGGCCATGGTGACGAAAGGGACAAGGGGCGTACACGACTCAACTGCTAACCAAATCACCTCTGCTCAATGGCAAGCTCACTTCTTCACCCTCTTCAACCATACTATCTTTACGTCCACTCTGAAGCCCAGCCTGGTCATCCCTGTACTTTCTTGCTGTCCTGAATGGGATCCAGTATCTCCCAATGAAATTAACTTTTTGATTAACTCCCTACCTATTAAAAAAAGCACCTGGAGAAGATATGCTTCCTGGAGAACTATTTAAATCAAATCCTGGTTGGTGGTCTCCAATCCTTGCCTCACTCTTCACCTATATTAACCAACATGGGAAAATTCCCCAGGGGTGGAAAGTGAGCATAGTTGTTCCCATTCACAAGAAAGGTTCTAAGGATGACCCAAAAATTTTTAGACCTATTAAGTATAGTGTCCAAATTATGTACTAAGTACTTATTGGGTAGGTTGGAGTCGTGGGCCATTGATAACAATATTATTGCAGAAGAACAAGCAGGCTTTATGAAGGGCAAATCTACGATTGACCAGTGCTTCACCCTTCACCATGTAATTCAAAAATATTCCCAAAAAGATAGAAAAGAACTTTTCACTGCTTTTGTGGACCTCAGCTCTGCTTTTGATCTTATTGATAGAAATCACCTTTGGCAAAAGTTAGCTGACA
This sequence comes from Cyclura pinguis, assembly GCA_030412105.1. NCBI lineage: Eukaryota > Metazoa > Chordata > Lepidosauria > Squamata > Iguanidae > Cyclura > Cyclura pinguis. The sequence goes on from CM059604.1 coordinate 21,207,582, forward strand.
TTAATATTGACAGAAGACTGCTTTTTCTAATCCAGTTGTTACATACTAATACCTCCCTTAGGGTTAGACTTGGAGCAAATGGACTTTTGTCTGATAATATCCCTACAGATAGAGGAGTTCGTCAGGGATGCCTTCTGGCGCCCTTTTTATTTAATTTTTATATAAACGATATTGTCAGAAAGATGAGTGGCCCAGAATGTTTTCCAGTTTCCATTCAAGATGTTAAACTCTTGATTCTCCTATATGCTGGCGACATAGTTTTGATCGCTACCATTCTGATTGGGATGCGGAGACTACTAAAGAAGTTAAGTGCTTTTTGTTTAAAAGAGCAATTAATAGTAAATCATACTAAAACCGAAGTGGTGGTTTTTGGGAAGAAGAAAAAACCACATAGTTGGAGACTTAATGGAAACTTCATAGAACAGCAAACTTATTTTAAATATCTGGGTTTGGGTTTTAACTCAAAACTGTCATGGAAAATGCATTTCCAGGCAGTTAAGCTGAAAGCCTCTCATTCTATTAATTCTCTACTGAGATTTCATAAATTTTATGGGGGGAATTTGGTTGCTCCCACTGTTGAGGTCTTCCAAAAGAAAATTGTTCCCCAATTATTGTATGGTGCGGAGATCTGGGGATATGATAACTCTTTTCCTTTAGAAACAGTTCAGAATGCTTTTTTGAAATCTTTGTTGACCGCCCCAAAAGGTACCCCTGCTTATATCTTAAGAGCGGAAACTGGGTTAGTCTCTTTACAAGCTGGAGTACAGGTGGCTTTAGCTTTATATTGGCTGAAGCTGGCCAGTATGAACGACAATAGGCTTCCCAGAAAATGCTTTCTAGAGCAGTTACAGTCCCCCTTCCAAAATTCGTGGACAAATTCCATAAGGCCTATACTCCTCTATTTTGAGATCAATTTAGAAGCCTTACCCACCTATTCTTCCAAAAAAATTAAACAACTGTTTAAACAAAAAATCTACCTCGCTTCTAAATGGGGTGACCTACATTTGCTCTCCCGAACAGCATATTCCTTATGGTACCCATTATATAAAACATATTTTGGAATGGAGCAATATCTTTTAAACCTTACCTTTGCTCCACTCAGAAAAGCATTTACAGCTTTACGTTTTCAGTGTATGCCATCTGCCTATTTGAAGGGAAGATATGATAATATCCCTGTCCACCAAAGACTGCATCTGTGAGAACGGGGATGTAGAGGACATCCAACATTACCTTTTATATTGCCCTCTATATATATATCCCAGGCAAAAGTTCCTTAATTGCTTCCTCCACTCCTCTCCCCTTTCCAATAGACCACCTCTTGAGCAGATTTGTGGACTATTAGCTGATAACGACCCCTATGTCACTGTTATGGTTGCAAATTTTGCGTTAGCTGCAAGTAAGATAAGATCTAGATATCAAAACTATCCCCACAACTAATACAGAGGTGATAAAAGTAATTGATCCTGGTCTTATAGAATACATAAGTGTAATTTTAAATTGTATATTTTATATAATATGATATAATTTTATATTGAATTTTACATTGGACTACATTATATCATCTTAGAGACATATTTTATATTTTATATTGCTCCAATTTTTTAAAATCATTACATTGATCGTTTATTCCTCATACGTTGTTCCTGTATATTAGCTTTTATATGAGTCTTTTACCATTTGTAATGTCTTATTCTGTTATTTAGATGTATTTTGTCTGACTGCGGTGAGTTGCAATGGCTTTTAGCTGAGCAATAAAGATTTATTCATTCAAACCTTACAACTTTGAACAACGTTTACATCTCTTTTTGCCACTAGTCACATGATAATCTGTCTCAAGCCCAAAATGTGGGCCATTTTTCGGAGAGGAACAGCAAACATGTTAGGCAACAGCTTGAGATGGGGTTGAGGTCAGCAGCTTGTCCCCGCTGCATATTAGAGGAGCCTTCTGAAACTTTTCTTAACAGCAGAAGGCAAGATCCAACCCAAAAGTGCAGGGAAAGAGCCTTCCTTCTAAAACTTTTGAAGCTTTAGTAATGGGAACTAAGAAGGATCGTATTCCCCACTTCAGAAACTGGCTCTCAGACTTGAGTGTTTACTTGAGACTTGATTTGAAAGTATCTTGCAAAGACTTGAGACTTTATTTGAGACCTAAAGGTAAAGCCTTGAGACTTGAAGCAAAAGACTTAAATACATTGCTAGGCCAGAGAGCTTAATGAACTTTCTTCTGCCTGTAACAGATCTAAAACTGATATATTGTGCCAGATTGGTTAAAATTTGGCAAGAAAGTTAATTTTTCTCTTTTGATTGTTGTAAATTATGAAGTGGGGAAATAGAGGAAGAGAATTACTGGATATTGTCTCTGAGAGGCTTGAAACAATTTGGGAGTCATATACTGTTTAAAGGAAGAATGGAAGTCACTACTTTTTTTTCTTCTTTTCTTTCCTTCTTTCTCTTGTAATTTATTCTTAAGTTCCAATTGGTATGGTTAATGCTTTTTCTACATTTTTCTTTTTTATATGTTTGTAGAATTTTAGGGGTTCTTTTTGTTTTAGTTTAGTGTTTCAATAAAGATATTTTGAAAATAAATAAAATAAAGAATTAGCATGGTTTAACCTAGAGGGATGTATGAAATAGGAATGGGCAAATCTGTCAAGCTTGATCTCACTGAGGTTCTCAATTTTCCACTCCTAGGATGATTTTGTCCCACTGTCCTCTTTGGATTGTCAGCTATTTTTTCCCCCAGAGAAATGCATATGTATTTTTTTCTACATTTTTAAAATTGTGCACATTTTGTACACATGTGCCCATTAACTAAAGTGTATCAATCTATTTCTAACTGATTCATTCAACTTTTTTTTTTGCAATGTACACTTTTCCCCACAAAGCTTAAAGTTCACGCTTCATTCCATGTATTTTGAACTGTGTGTTGTGTTTTCAAAAGCAAACTCATAATGTGCAGATTTCTTTTTAACTGCAAACTGTATTTGGATCCATGTTCAGTTCTAGCAAGAGTATCTCACGCTGAAATGGGAACCCAACACATTTTTCGTGCTTCCCTATTGACATTGCTGACACCAGGAATGGGGAAGAAAAACCACAACAGGAACTGCAACGTAAATGCGTGCCATCATGTCTCCAATTCTAGGAGGTATATAGAAAAAAAAATGAAAGCATAGTTTTTGCTCTGGGGACATTAATATATTAGCAAAGTATTCTACAGTTGTTAAAATAGGCTTTATGCTTCCGGTCGCATGGCGGGCGCGAGCGGCTGCTCGGAAAGAAGCTGCGCAATGGCGCGGCTCCGAGCAGTCACCCGCTGGATTCCAGCCGCTTCTTTTGAGATCCAGAAGCGGCAAAACACCCCTCCAGTACTAGGGGTGCGGAAAGGGTCCGAAGGGGACCCCTTAACTGGCGCATGGCTCTACCTGGCTGGGGGAGCGGGAAGTGTCAGGGGGTCAAAGGACCTGGATGGAGCCAGCGGGATCGTCGCTTGAGCGGCACAAGCGCCGCCGCCGACTTTTAATTAAGAAATCAAGTTTTAAGCTGAAAAGAATAAGATAACACAACCTGTTCTGGTCTTCACTTCGGGATCATCACAACAGAGCTGGCTTGCAACGCTGTGCAGGAGCAAAGTAATGGAGGGACCCAGGAATGTGAGTGCGAAGTCCTGAGCTTTCATCTTAAAGGGGCGGCTGAATTTAAAGAAAGGGCTAAGAGGCATATCTGCTTTCTTACGATGATTGATGCTAATACTGGTAAGAGACTTTTGGCTTGTAATATGGACTTACACTCTAAAATGTCAAATAAATGAGCAGTTGGTATTGCCTTAAAGGAAAAAATTGGAGTTTCTAAAATTTAATACTCTCCATTTGGACACTGAACTTTTTATAATTCGTTATTTTAATATTCTGGTTGAACTGAGATGAGTGGATTATTGGTTCTTTTGCTATGGATTTTGGACTTTAGAAGAATACCTGGAGAGGAAAAATGAAGGAGTTGGGCGATTTCTTTTTCTATGTTCCTTTTTTAACTCCTGTTTTGGGACTCTTGTTTCCTGACTTCTATTTGGATTGGGATTGTTGAGACTGCTGAGACTGTGCTGGAAGGTCATTTAAAGAAGACATCCCCATTCCCATGGATGAAGCAGCCTGGAATTTAAGCGACTACAAAAATACAATGAATCTTCAGAAACAAACTCCGGGCAGCGAAGTCCAAGAAGGGAGGGGGGAACAAAAGGTGGATTTTGGCACAGGGTTTTAAATATGACAAGTGAATGTATTTCAGCAATGACAATTAAGCATATGTATGTGATTGATATATTTTTACTTATTTAAATATTGGGATATTGTCAAAGGGTTGAAAGGGGTAATGAGATTCCTAAGTCTGTGATGGAAGGTACTTAAGCAAATACCCTTTTACCCATGGACTGAGCAGCTTGGAATTCAAGCGTCTATAAGAATACAAAGAATCTTCAGGAAATAATTTCGGGCAGCAAAGTCCAAGATGGGAGGAAAGGGACATTAAGATGGGGAAGTTTACGATGGAAGTGCTTCAAGCAAATACCCTCACACCTATGGTTGGAGCAGCCTGGAATTAAAGCGACTTTAAGAATATAGTAAATCTTCAGGAAAATGCCGGGCAGCAAAGATTTGGTTGGGAGGGGGGTTATGAGGGAGAGTATTCAAGTAAAATACCCTCACTCTCTGGGACAGAGCAGCTTGGAGTATAAGTGACCATGAGAATATGGAGAGCTTTCAGAATGTATTCCTGGGCTGCAAAGTCCCTGATGAGACAGGGGAATGGGAAGTGGAGTCAATTACAGGGTTTTGAATTATGTGTGTTAGAATTGTACTTTGGCAATGTCGATTAAGCTTACAAATGATTGATTGATATATCGATATTTTTTTGAAAATGAACATTATGATATTGTTGAAGGGCAGAAAGGGGTTGAATAGGACTTAAGAGTAGAGGTGGGAAACAAGATATCAAAATATAATGGAATCCAGGGAAAGAAGGTGAGGGACTGTTACAGTAATAATAGCTCAGACTTCCAGATATACACTGATAGACTTTTTCTTATATAACAGTAAGACTTCAGTTAAGTAATGGAGAGTTAGTAGAAAATGTATGAGAGGATAGTAGAAGTTCTTAAGAGATAAGCAGAGAATATGTCGATTTGAGAAAGCAGAATGAAGTGAAAGCTGGGAACTGACAAGATGAAATGACAGTATTTTGAGTGAGTAGTAGAGGGAAATGCTTGTTCAAACAGTTGAGATAATCATTGTATTGTGATTCTAATGTAACATGTAGAGTGATTTGCGAGAAGTGAAGACCAGACCAGAGTGGAAGATCAGAAATAATGCATGTAAAACTACAATTTAAAGAATCTTTTTTTATTTTGTGAAATTTAATAAAATTAATTAAAAAAAATAAAAAATAAAATCAATTTATCCTTTGGCCTATAAAAAAAAAAGGCTTTATCAGCTAACAAATTGAAACAATTTGTGTATTCTGCAGTCCTATCCATGTTTGCAGGCATATTAATCATACTGATTTAATTAATGTAATTATAAAAATATAATGACCAGAATGCTGCTACAGCCTATGTGTGGTATTATCTATTTTTTGATAGTGCTCTATGTATTTGACTTTTTTTTATATAGCTCGTTTCATATATGTTCATCTCTTTGATGAATGTGTAGTTTTGGCATTCTTTATATCTTTATATCTTGTTTTATTAAATCAATACATTCTATTACATCTTATCTTTATGTTTCGAGATTGCTTATTTGTCTGATATGGGATTTTTTTGTGCTAAATCCTGCCAGTATGCTATCTTAGTATCCTAGCAAGCCCTCACGACCTTCGTTGTCTCCTGCTCCCTGAAACCCTCCAGACAGATCTCTGCCTCCTGAACCTTTGGACTGGACGGTGACCTGGCTCGACTTGTGCTTTCCTGGTGCTTTGGTATATTCGGACTCTCCCTGAAAGTATTCCTGACCTCCCTCCTCCCTTGCTGGCTGTGGCTCGGCAGGGAGAGATTCCTGACACTGTTTCCCATGGCTATATCTTGGTTGGTTGGTTGGTTGGTTGGTTGGTTGTCCTCCTAGACTTCCAGGCATCAGAGGAGCAAGGTGAGCATAGGGAAGTTCTCTTAGTAAGTGCACCTCAGTCACACTGACTTTATCCTGCTCTTCCCAGTTGTATTACATTTCCTTCAATATACTTCTTCTTCTCTCTTAATTACATAGTCAGACCTTGTCTTTCCTCTGATCCTGGTTTGTAGTAAACATATTTCTCTTCACCAAAGATGGTGTTCATCCCTATGAAATTTCTCACTAGTACAGTCATCCCCCCACATTTGCTAGGGTTAGGGGCACAGGGCCCCTGTGAAAGTGGAAAAACTGTGAACAACTCTAGGCCCTCCCAAACCATATTTAACACACACACAAAAAGTATGATCACCATATTCAACCCACTGTGGATTCCTTTGAGGGATCAGGGTTCCTTCACAAGGCAGAAGTAGGTGGCTGGTGGGGCTTACTGCCACCTCCACTGCTGCCCCACACCATTTTTAATAGGGACTTACATGCCTCATTCTCAGTCTCTCAGTCTCATGAGGCTTGCAGTCCCTGTTAAAAATGGCATAGGGAGGCAGCAAAGGTGACAGCAAATAATCTGTGAATAACCAAATCCACAAAAGTGAAACCCGCAAATGTGGAGGGCTGGCCATAGTTCCTTTTCACTAATTCCAGACAGCTGCCTTTTGAATTTATCCTCTTCTTCCCCACCCCTCCATCTTCCTGTCTCCAATGGCTATATCTGGGTTGGCTGGTAGTCGTTCTAGACTTTTAGGCATCAGAGTAGCAGGGTGAGCATAAAGAGGTTCTCTCAGTAAGAGCTAAGACTAATCTTTCTGTTCCCAGTTGTATTACATTTCCTTCAATATACTTCTTCTTCTGTCTTAATCTATAGTCAGACCTTGTCTTTCCTCTGATCCTGGTATGTAATAAACATATTTCTCTTCACCAAAGATGGTGTTCTGTTGGTGAGTCCAAAACCTGCTTCTATACAGAATAACAATATCAGCTCAACCCAGCCTATACTATCATGGAATGTTGGCTGTGCAGCCCCTGAAAGCTTAGGAAGCCATGTACTGCAATCCTGTAGCTTAGGGAACTTCTCCATTCCAGAGTTAGTGGCATATGTGCAAAAACAAAAATTCACTTTCATCAGCATAAACTGTTTGTGAAAGAGAATGTTGCTTCCTTGCTGAAAAAAAAATATGAACCATAAAAACATTACTTCAAAAAAGTAACAAAAGGGTAACAGCGGGACATGAGAACTGCTGTCAAGACAAAACCACATGCCTTTTTCAGGGTCAGCAATTCAACATTACCTATGAACTTCTCACAGTCTAACAGAACTTCTACCATCTCTGGTAGTAGATGTCACATTTTGGTTCCCTGGATGCCCTGGACTTTAGTTCCCATGATTTATGACCATTAGCCATGGTGGCTGGGGCTTCTGACAGGTGGAGTCCAAAATATCTGGAGGATCACATTTTGAGAATCACTGGTCCATAATACATGGAGAAGCAGTCGCTAACTACATCCCACTTCAGATCTGATGCTGTTGTTTCAACCAGTCATGGTTTCTTGGACTGAAAAAAGTTGTAAATTCTAGTGTTGCTTCCTCCCACTTTACAGGGCTCTCACACAGCTGGTTTTATTAAAGCATACTAGGCTCTGACATCCAAGCTGGGAAATGAATTTAAAGGATCTCAACCAGTGAGGAATGAAAAAGAGGACCCAGTGGCATAGATTAGTGCAAGTGGAGTAGGAGTGGGGGGGGTCGGAGGTGTGTGGGCATGGCTATGACGTATGTGGGCATGGCTACGGGGCATGGGGAGGAGTTATGGCTTGTGGGGACGGGGCTGTGGTGCACAGAGGAGGGGCTACAGTACGTGTGGGCATAGCTATGGTGTGCAGGGGAGAAGCTACAGTGCATGGGGGTGGGGCTATGGTGCACAGGGAGGCAAGCAAGGAGTGGCAGTGCTCCAAAAAAAGGTTCTGAGGGTGCACCGCCCCCCTCGCCCTCCATCCGTATTCAACTGAGAGGACCAAAAGGACCTAATCTAAGGCCCTTTCCGCACGAGGTGAGGGAATCCCTCTGTGCCGTTACTCACCGGTTCTTCTGGGGTCTGAAGTAATGCAGGCTGTTCCTGAAGCCCTTCTGCAGGGCTCCTCCTTGGTCCAGGGCGAATCGGAGCAGTGCGAGGTCTGTAGATCCGCACTGCTCCAGCTTCCAAAATGGGGTCCCGACCAACCTGTGAAACTCGCCACGCCTAAAGCCCGCCCTTTGCAGATCGCAGGCTCGCATTGGTGCGAGCCTGCGAATCTGCACAAGGGAGCAGGAACACAATGGCACATTCCAGGAAAATAAAGACATGTTTTTTGTGGTCTTTAAAAAACACACTGGAGGACCACTTGGGGTCGTCTTGGAGCGGACTGAGGTGCGGCTCTCCAGTAAGTAGTCCGCTCCAAGGTGCAGACGATCTCCATGAGAGGACGCACTGCCCCTTTTTAATGTCCTTGTGCGGAAAGGGCCAAAGTCGTTTTTAACTTATAGCGACCCCATCATGGGGTTTTCTGTGGCTGAGAGTATGTGATGCACCAAGATCACACAGGGGTTTTTCATAACTACACTAGATAAACTCTAGAGTTTTCTATTTACTGTGACTAGATGGAACTGCATGTAGGTCTATTCACAAACCACCTTACAACAAGTACTAACAAAAAAAGAAAAAGGATGGTTGTATGTGAGAGGAAATCACACTCCATTTTTGTCCTCTGGTCCCAAGACAATACAATAGAGGAGCTTTTCATCCATTTTAAATTCATTGCTCTGGATGGAGTGAATAGGATGATGACCGTTGCTGGGTTTAATGGAGTGATTTCCTTTGTTTTCCTTTTCAGACTACTTTTTCTGTCCATTTTTATGACAGCAGGTAACCTGCTTTTGTCACTACCCAGTGAGCAGTTGCAATGGCCAGCAGTTGCTGTTCCCCATTCTGAGAAGATTTCAGGAGTGTGGGGGTGAGATGAAGTTACAATCTCTACAGAGGAAGCTATCATTATTATCCACTTGAGATCACGCTCTCTCATCAAGACACATTGTTCCAGAGATGTTTAGGGAGAAAGAACACTGCAGCCCTTGTCTCCAAATATACTTCCAGCACCAGAGGCCACACTAAAAATAGTTTCAAGGAAGCATTCACACCATGAAAGGTAATTCCCATCCTCACAAGAAGATCATTTCCAAAAATCTGTAGAAAACTCAAGCCCAACCTTTTCTTCAAATTTCTAGCTTGATGTTAAATTTTAAGCAACTATGAAGATAACTTATTGTAGACCAATGGTGGACAACTTCCTGCACCTTGGCTTCAGTTTCTGATACCACTGTGACTTGTGTCAGGAATCTCTCCCTGCCATGCCGCAGCCAGCAAGGGAGGAGAGAGGTCAGGAATACTTTCAGGGAGAGTCCAAATATACCAAAACACCAGGAAAACACAAGTCGAGCCAGGTCAACGTCTAGTCCAAAGGTTCAGGAGGCAGATATCCGTCTGGAGGGTTTTAGGGAGCAGGAGACATGAGGGTTTGCTAATAATTTGCTGCAAGCAAGGAGCAGCCACGCTGGCAGACTTAAATAGCTCCTGTGACCAGGTGCTGCTTGTTATTGTTTCCTCAGCCTAGTCCATGCAGCCTCCGTCTGAGCAGCCCGTTTCAGCCTTCTGCGTGACTGAGGGCTGATGGGCACAGCTGGCTGCAACTCCTCTGCATCACTGCTGGTTCCCTCTCCATCATAAGCTGGCTGGGGCAACTCTGTCTCTGTTTGACCTTCAAGTGCAGGGGATGTTTGCAGGTTGACTTGCTCACTCACTGGTTCAGCCCCATGCACAATCAGTTGCTCCTCAATCACAGCAGCAGCATCTATCACAACTTGCATTTATTGGCAAGTGCACCAGCTCTTTGGCAAAATGCTAGATAACTTTATGCAACATAAAATCCTGCCAGTATGCAAGGCTGAGCTCTTCCTTTCTTTCTGGGAGAGCTGGCCCAAAGTAGTGGGAAGTTGAGAGATTGCTTCATATTCATTGTTGCCAATAAAAGTAGAGTAGGGGTGGGAAGAGTGAAGGCCATGGGCTGCATTTGTCCCCTGGATTCCATTTTTGTGGTCTCTAATGCTCTCCCCACCTAGCACTCCTAATTTTTATTGTCTTTAATTCCTTTCCTGCCCCAAAGATGAGTACATTTGGATCTATTTTGTGGGTAAGCAATCAGGGGTGGGCTGGATGATTCTGTCAGAGAATTTAATTAAAGAGAAATTTGAGATCATCTAAACTACAACTGAATATTCATTCACTACTCACAACTTCCATAACACACACACACAGTACAGGTAGACTCCTCCTTAGATCTGAAGAAAAGTCCTGTGGGGCTAAGACTCTGCTAAATTAAGATCTAATAATGCTTAAAGTGTGCATCTGTAATGATCCTGGAGGACATTAGGCTATCTGAAGGAAATGAAAGCTATTTCACAACATCACAGATGTAAGCAAATTATAATTTCCCTTGTCAGGGATTCCAGGCAGGGAACCCTGGGAAAATGATCAGCCCACTGCAAAGATGTTGCATCATGCCCCAGCTGTGGGTAATTGCAAGGTTGCATAAGAAACTGGGGTCGTGTGCAGAAGGTAGAGGGAGGTGTGCAAACCTCTACCTGATTGGTTGTAAATATGTATATAAGAAAGCAATCCCCAGTATGTTTCTGTCTGTTGACCAAACCGGTGTCTGGCGCAAGCCTTTGTCCGTCTGTTCCATGTTGTGTATATAACGGAACTCTACAAGATAAAGTGCCTCCTGTTTGGAAGAAACTCCTCTGTGTGTGAGTATCCTTACTGGGGAACCAGGCTGCTGCTATTGGCTCGCTGACTTCTGGTTTTTCCGCTGCATTTCTGTGGGGCTGAATCTCCTATCATCCCCCAACATCCCTGGAGGACTTTAGGTCACCTGAAGGAACTGAACATTGTTTCACAACATTGCAGATGTAGGCAAATTGTAGTTCCAGCACATTGGCAAGTCAAGCATAATTAAACTCCTCCCCACCAGCTTTGACCAATCTCTCTCCAGAACTGTCTCTCCAAACCAGTGCCTTCCCTTTGACTTATATGAGCATTCTGTCAGAACACGCTGCTGCCCAAGGAACCAAGCTCTTCATCTAACAGCTCTCTTATTCATCCAACCTTGGTTTTGGGACCAATGACCATTTTGGGGACTCGTCCAGGAAAGACACACAGAGAGATTGCAATCTCCCTTATTCTCTTGATCTATCTTTGTGGTGAGTTGGTCCTTCTCTACTTCATCAATCTACCATTTAACAGATATGAATTTTTCCTCTTCTCCAAACTGAGGTTTCTCTTTCTCTGCCTCTCCGTGTGTCTCTCAACTACTAGTGTAGTCCATCTGTATAGGACTAAATTCCACTTGTGTGTGGATTGGACCTAAGCAATATATTCATTTGAAGCTTAGGCTTTCACAAGTTCCTCCTTGGAACAGAGAATAAATATACACTTTCAAGTTATAAAAGAAGATATAGGGGAGTATTTCAATGATTCTTCTCTTCTCCTTCAACCTAACTGTTAGCAAGTATAAATTGTTACCCTTCCCACAGATTCCTCCAGAAGTTCCTGCTAAAGCAGGTAAAGCAAGTGTTTACAAGAGACAAGATCTTTTCTGTGATAGCACGTGGTTTGTGGTATGCCTTTCCCAGAAAAACTCTCCAAGTTCACTTTATGGTCTTTCTGAAACCAAGTGGTGATCTTTTTACTTTTCCACAAATTCTAACAACTATTTTAGCACTCTTCTAACAACTATTTTAGTGCTTTTCTAACTTTACACTTTCATCCTACTTTGAGTTTTAATTTGGTTTTCTATATTACAATGTTTTACTCTCTGCAGAAAGTTTTGTCTTGATTTTAATATTTTGCTTTTTCTAGTTATTGTTTTATTGCATAGCTCTATTTTAAGTTATTTTATATTTTTACACCATAGTCTCTTTAGAGAGGTTTGGCCAGTGAGTGAAGAGGAGGCAAAGAAGGAAGGAAACATGATGGCTATGGATGAGTTCATAAACCTATTGTTAATGCACTAGAACTGCATTATTTGTAAAGTCCAATTATTCTTAATAACACAAGTCTTATATGTATTCCTTTTTCTTTCTTCATTTTTGATAAATGGTGGAAAAACTTTTAAAATGTTTTTGTTTACTGTGAGGACATCACAATTCTCCTATTGTTTTGAAGTCTCACCTGGAGATGGGACTACGTCAAACAATTATGGTGATGAAGCATGGATTTGGCCATCATACCAAACCACAGGTAATTTCTGAGAATTCATGGGCTCAGGGAACAGTGATAATATACTGCAGAAGGAAGGATGAAGAAGACAATGTACTCATTTGAAACTTAGGCTCCTACTGGTTTCTCTTTCCTCCAAATCACAAGATTGTGCCTAGTGTTTGGGGAAATTAATTTCCCAGCCTTGCTATTCAAAATCTTTTTAACAGGAGGCCACAAACCTTCTAAATGTTAGGACGTGGCCTTCCAAATGTGAACAATATGCAGTAACAGTGAGCAATTTTCAGGTTTTAAGGAGTTTGTTAAATATGATCAGATGACTAATTTCCACTCATTTATTGGATATTTCTGATCTATTCCAGAAACAAGATGGCATTTAAATTAAATCAGATGTGAGGGACTTGTTCTTAAAAGATCACAAACGGCCCTCGAGCTGGCAATTTCTAGAACACAGAATTCAGTAGACCACAATCTACTCAGATAAGCTTTGCTATGACCGTGCATGGTAGGAGAGAAGCGGTGACCATGTTGTTTTCTGCACTGCCACATCTGCTTTCACATCTGGTGCTTTATCTACCCTTACCTCCCAACTTCATCAGGGGTCTGCCTATTTGCTGCTGATTTAAGTATTCTTCTTCTAAATTAAGAAAACAGTTCATAAACCATGAAGTCTGGAAACCTGTCAGGGTAACTGTATGGGGGAGGTAATGGCTACAGGAAGCAAAAGGCTGAGACTGCAGCAGCCATGGAGAAGGTAGGGCACTGGAGAAATAGACTACTCCAAGCCGGCAGATTTTGTCTACTTCCCAATGCCACTGATAACATAGAGTACTGTCCGGATTCTAGCCCAAATGCGGAGAGAGACTTTTCCTGGGTATGCAAGCATACCTCAGTTAATAAAGCCTCTGACAAAAGTATTTTTATGCCTGCTCAGACAACTCTTTTCCCTCATCCTCCATCTAGCTGGAAGGTTTTTTTTAGCTGCGTTGACTCAAAAGCAATGAAGGAGGGCTGGTGAAACCCAGATTTTTCAAGTGGAATTTTACTGTACCCAATCCTACCAAAACTGTGTGTGCCTGCCTACAATTGGAAAGGTAAATAGCAACTCCCTCCAGAATCTTTTACTGCATATGCATGTAATGCAAAAAAAGGGGAGAACAGATAAGCCTGTCTTATTAGCTCCCCTCAGTATGTTAAAAAAAAAAAAGCATGCAGATCCATAAGTTCGGTCTCCAAAATAGAAATCATAAGAAAGGTGGAAGGTAGTGAAAGAAAAAAATGCCCAGGGATGCATTTTGGAAGAAACTTTCAAGTGGTCTCTAGAAGATCGGAAATGTTTTTGTTTAGTTATGCAAGGCTTACTGGAGCTGGTTGTTTCATTTCACATGTGCATATTGTTAGTTTTGAGGCTTTATCACATGAGGAAGTAAATAATAATTAACAGCAAGGTGATAGCATCTTTGGCTCAGGATTTATTACATTGCCTGGTATCTCTTTTGTTGTTCTCCCAGTGGGAGACCATTTGGTGAGCATTTCTTTTACAAAGGAGGTCATTAACAGATTTTTTGAGTTATTAAAAGAAACAAGTGTCAAGCAGTCTTGCACTGGGAGAACAACAGCAGAGGAATGACATCATGTGATAAGTCCCAGCAAGAGATGGTGTTATCCTGCTGTAATTATGATTTACTTGTCTCATGTTATAGAACTCTTGGATTAAAAGTTTGCTGAAATGTATTGCTCTTCTCTTTGTGGTGGAAGAAACTATCCCTCTTCTTCCCATGTTACTTTTGCCTCTAGTACTAACACTTCCATTAAAGAAATAGTGCTCAGGAACACATCTACTTTGTTAACTGAGGTATACCTGTATAAGCAAATCACTAACTACCATTCATGTATTTGAAACAGAAGAACCGTACTGGACAGCTCCAATATTGGAAGAAGTGTCACAAATTTTTACAGAACCTGATTTGTCAGGTAATGATATATGCAAAAGTTCATTACCTTTTGTGAATTAAATTCCTTCAGTGAGTTTTATGCAAGTGTGGCCTTGGGAACTACTGTAGCTACTGAGGCCAGATTTTAGCCCTGTGGTCTTCAGCCTCATGGTAGACCACCCCACACTGCTTGGAGCCTGTCTGCCTTCATCTCTACAGGAAGCCCCCACGTTTTGATGCCCCATTATCTGACAACTTCCTCTTCAAGGTTTCTAAATTAAGGATAAATTCCATTAATTTGATGGAGATTCTGCTCTTTCATCAGTTCTTCTTACCTACAGAGGCTCACTTGGGACCACTGTCTCATGTGTGCTGTTTGTAAAGCAAACTGAGAGAGGAAGAAAAGGTGCCAAACCAACTGAGAGACTTTGCAAGCAGAGCATGTGCAGTCAGTCCCAAGTGAGCCTCCGTAAGTCCTTCATGCTCCCTACAGTACAGTACGTGGGTTCTGCTTTTCAACCAATTCTGTTTTCTGACAGTGCTCCTGTCCCTAACCTGTCAGATAAGTGAGGGAAGCCTGTACTCCCTTTTCTAACCCTATTCCTTGTTTTCTTAGCGGTACCTCTTTTGAGCACTCAAGCTTCTCCTCATCCATCCAGCATTATGATACCCACAAGCTCCAACTTGTGGACCACATTTATTTTATTTTGAATTGAACTCATCTATCTAATGATGATTGATCTTTGAAGGTAATTAAGAAAAGGCAACTGATTAAATTCCACATGAGGAATGTAAAAATATTCAAGGGTGACCACTCGTCCTGTGAACAATACTCCAGTGTTGCCTTACTTTGACCTGTTTTTAGATCACTGTCATGTTTAATTTCTTCAATACCATTTTGGTGCTGAGGTAGCAAATTGTGGATGAAAGGCTGAGTCTGTTTCCACACGGCACTCTGATAGTGCAATTATTCCACTTTCAACCTCCTATGGAATCCTGGGGTTTGCAGTTTTGGGAGGGGCTGACTGGCCCCTCCCGAAACTGCAAACCCCAGGATTCCATAGGAGGTTGAAAGTGGAATAATCGCACCATAAGAGCGCAGTGTGGAAATAGCCTCAGTGACAGAACTCCTTGCCATTTACACTTCTTTATACCCACTGAAATTAATGGTATTTAAAGGAGAATTACTGAGCTACTAATTCATATAGAACTTGGAGATAGTGGGTTACAAATAACGAGTTATTTGCAATCAGTTTTTTCCCCCAATAGGTAAAGCAGTCAGCAGGGTATAGTGATCTAAGTGTTGTACTAGGACTAGGACTCTGGGAGACCAGGGTTCAAATTCCTTCTCAGCCATGAAAACTCACTTGGTGACCACGGGCAAGCCACATACTCTCAGCTTCTGTGCAATTCCCCTGTGAATAAATCTGGCAATAGAATCCCCTGATAGGTTCATTTTCTGATTTGAAGCCACACAACAACAATCTCTCTGAGATGGTCAGGTTGGGCGGTATTATTCTTGTGCCATAAGTACAAACTAACATTCCCTTTTTAGCAATCGGTGGTTGTAACTTCTTGAGGGAGAGGGAGCATGCTGTTGTCTGCTCATGCAGTTGTTTCAGCTTACTTCACACTGTTATTGCTAGGCAAGATTGCTTTTTTAAAAAAATAATAATAAATGAGAAGGAAAGATGCCAAGCAGTTATGATGCATAAAAAAAACCAGGTATACGGTATTTGTCATCAGCAACTAAAAACAAACGACCTCTAAAGTCATTCCTAACAGCACCATGCACACTCACACACGTCTCAAAGGCTCAACCTGTTCAGTTTACTGAACTGTGACAAAGTTTCTTTGGACATTAGATATTTGGAAAGCCAGGGTATCTAGATGGCTCATTGCGAGGCAACAGGAATAGCCCCTCCGGAACAAAAGCCAGCCCAGTAGTCTGAGTGGGAGGGACTTAGGATGAGTGCAATTGTATAGAAGGTAAAGGAGGTGTGTTTGTTTCAGCCTTCTGTGAGAACTCGGCAGAGAGAAATAGGGTGGTCTCGGGCGTGATTATCAGTTGAGGGGAAGACACAGGGAACTGGTGTCTGAAGTTGGAATCAAATGATCAATGTCTGCCAGCCGTTTAAATTGTTAATGGATCATACAACTGGAGGAGAAGGTACAGCAGCTTGAGGACCGTTGATCTGCTCTTCAATATGGGGTGTGAGGTTTTCTTGGACGGAGTGGAGCAGTTTGTACTAGAGGAGGAACACAAAGAGAATGTCTCTGAGGAGGAGGTTAGTTCCCAAACACGAGAGGTAGACATTTGGAGGAAAGTGACCCATAGAGCTAGAAAGAGGGGGGATCTTTCTGTTGGTTTGGAGCTGCAGAGTTGAACGTAAGCTCTCTCCCTTTGGAGCCAGAACGAGGGACAGGAGTAGGAGCAACCGTGTCAGACCTGAGAAAATGTTCAGGGGAACTTGGATGATTCTGTGCAGGGGTTGGCCGAAGGTGTGGTGGGTGGTGGTAGGGGACTCCCTGCTCAGGGGGACAGCAAAAGGAAGAACATGGAAATGGTGAGGTCCCTCCATGCAGAAGATTGTGAAATCCTAATAGGGGACACAGAAAAGGCAGAACTAATCAACAACCATCTTTGCCGAAGTTACTCCCAAAAGGGAAACAATGCTCTACAATGTGAAAAAGGGAGTCGATGATGCAGTAGGGGAAATGCAACACAGCAGAGGTAAAGATGTGGTACAGCAATACCTGCCTACTCTAAATGAATTCAAGTGTCCGGGGCTAGATGAGCCGAACCCAAGAGTATTAAAAGAACTGTCCGAAGCGGAACCCCCGGCAATAATCTCTGATAATTCCTGGAGAAACAGAAAAGTCCCAAGAGACTGGAGGAGGGTAATTATTGTCCCATCTTCCAAAAGGGGGTGGTGGTGGAAAGGACTCAAACAATTACCGCCCAATCAGCCTGATATCAATATCGGGAAAGATTCTATAGCAGATCCTTAAACAGACAGTCTCTAGCCACTTCGAAAGGAATGCCATGATCACTAAAAGTCAACATGGGTTTCTGAAAAAGAATGCCAGATGTAGAGTAATCTTAGTTCTTTTTTTATTTAATGATAGAGTTACTCGCATGGTAGCTGAAGGGAACACTGTGGACATAGCATTTCTTGACTTCAGTAATGCCTTTGATAAGGTCCCTCTTGTTATTCTTGCAAACAAGTTCCTAAGATGTGGGCTAGACAATGCTATTGTCAGTTGGAGTTGTAACTGGCTGAGCAATCAAATCCAAAGAATTCTCAGGAACGGCTCCTCCTTATCCTGGAGAGAAGTGACCAGTGCTGTGTCACAGGGTTCAGCCCTTGTCCTAGTGCTAATCAACCTGTTCACGAATGATTTGGATGAGGAATTGGGGGCATTCTTATCAAATTTGCAGACGACACCAAATTAAGAGGGGTAGCCAACACGCCACAGGACAGGATCGGAATTCCAAGTGACTCTAACAGTTTAGAGAGCTGGGCCAAAACGAACAGAATCGATTTCAACAGAGAGAAGTGTAAGGTATTACACTTGGGTAGAAAAAAATTAAAATGCAGAGATACAGGACGGGTGACACCTGGTTTGACCACAGCACATGTGAAAGGGATCTAGGAATCTTAGCAGACCACAAGGTGAACATGAGTCACCAGTGTGATGTGGCGGCTAAGAATGCCAATGCGATTCCGAGCTATATCGATAGGAGTCTAGTGTCTAGGTCAAGGGAAGTGATAGTACAACTCTATTCTGCTTTGATCAAATCCCACCTGGAATACTCCGTCCAGTTCTGGGCACCAGATTTCAAGAAGGACATGGACAACTTGGAACGTGTCCAAAATTGCAGAAAGCCTGGGAACCTTGCCCTATGAGGACTGGTTTAAGGAACTGGGTATGTTCGTCCTGGCGAAGAGATGGGAAAGAGGCGACAGGCTGGCTACGTTTTAATATTTGAAGGGATGTCATACGGAGGATGGAGTAAGCTGGTTTCTGCTTCTCCAGAGACTAAAAGATAGAGCAACGGCTTCAAAGTTCAGGAAAAGAGATTCCATCTAAACATTAAGAAGAACGTATTGCTGGGAAGAGCATTTGGACAGTGGACTACACTGCCTCGGAGTGTGGTGTACTTTCCTTCTTTGGAGGTGTGTAAACAAAGGATGGATATAGCAATTTGTCAGGAATGTTTTCATGGTCTATTCCTGCATGTCAGGGCATTGGACTGAATATCCTTTGTGATTTCTTCCAACTCTATGATTCTATGGTTCTAATTGAACTCTAACAAGTTCCTTTATTTCTCCTTTACCTGGAATAAATGTCACCGTTTGTTTTATAACTGCAGAGTCTGTCTGAGTGATGAAAAATCTCTGTAAGAAAGGGAAACCGCTATCTTAAATAATGTATTTGGTTGTGAGGAACTGTGAAAACTCTAGCCCTGTAACAGAAACTTTGTGATAAAAGGGTGGAGTCAGGAGAAATTGATACTGACAGAGCACCTTTCAGAATTTGAACTGAGGCCAGACCAATTGGAGGGGGAATAAAGGGCCTATCTCGCTAAATACTGAAAGCAAAGATTTCCAGTTGGGTGAATTAGAAGAATACTAGATAGAAATTATTGCGAAACGTAAGGTAATTGAGACACAGAGAATATTTCAGACCATAGACTTTGCCAACCTTGTCTGTAATCGTCAGATGCTGCAGAGATCAGGCTGGTGAATGGGTCAAATCAATGCAATGGAAGAGTTGAAGTCCTCTTTAACGATCAGTGGGGCACCATCTGTGATGACAATTGGGGCATTGAAGATGCCCGAGTCGTATGCCGGCAACTGGGCTGTGCGCCTGCAAGTTCAGCCCCAGGTGGAGCACGATTTGGAAGAGGAAGTGGCCAGATCTGGCTTGATGACGTCGAGTGCAAAGGGACAGAGTCAAATCTCATCCAGTGCCCATCAAGGCCTTGGGGAGAAAACAACTGCAACCATGGAGAAGATGCGGGCGTTGTCTGCTCAGGTAAGTTCATGATCCGAAGGGGTGATGTACATCCGACATGTGACATGATCAGGTTTTTCAACAAAAGGAAGAGGAAATCAATTTTCTCAGACATGTGCCCTAATTATATATCTCTATCTCTATCTCTATGTATATAACTATTGACCTGTCGATGGATGAAACTTTATATGCCAGCGAGAGAAGGAGGGTCACTTCTTCCAGCTGGAATGTCAAGTTCCTCCTGTTAGTGACTATCATGAGAATAGCTGTATCTGTTTGAAAAATAGAGATTTCAGAGCTGTTGTGCAAATGGGAAAAATGTTTGTTTCAGTTCTTTGAAGAGTATATCAAAATTCACAAATTTCTTTATGTTTGGGATGAAAATAACTTGAGATTTTAAAATACTGAATGTGGGAGAAAGCAAAACATACAAATAATGTATAAAACATGGTGACTATAAAGTCTTTTATAAAGCATTTTCAAGGATTTGAGGATGGACCTTTAAGCCATTCAATTTCCCTCCCTTCCTCTTGTCCAGATGTTTCCCTCAAGAAAGGGACTATTTGTGGAATCAAACATTTTCACCTTTCTGGAAACAGAAAGTTTCATCTGAGTTCTGCTATGGCTCTGTTAGATTCAAGAGAAATATCATTTCTCCTTGGACTTCAATTGCAACCTGTGCATATCATTAAGACCTAACTGGCTTGAACTAGAATATGTTTTTTAAAATGTCCATTTACAGTCATTTTACTCTGAGATTAGAGTAAATTTTCCTTAGGTCATTTAAGAAGATATGACCAAAATTAAATTCTTTTGCAGGGGGTGTGGGTGTGGGCTTCTCTTCCATTCATCATGACTTTTGCAAATCCAGTGATACCACAACTGCACTAGATTCATCATTATGACATATGAAAAAGGAGGCAGTTTTCAAAGAATCTTCACAGCTAGCATTACTCCTGCCGTGTGAAAGAGGCCAGAGGCAAAAGAAACACAATTCATCGCAGGACATTGCCTTAAGTCTCATTAGGCAGTAATTTCTAAAGACTTCCTTTGTCCTTCATCTTTTTTGACATAGTATTTATAGGAAAGATTCAGGAGGAGAAAAACTAGCAGCTTCCATTTGCTGTTCAGGTGTTCCCTTAGCTGACTGGTGAAAGCTGCTTTGCCTCTTCCCTTCCTCTTCTGAAAATGAAGGATGCAAATGACATGATATCAACAGTAGATAAGAACAGGCTGTGAGCACCACAGGGATTTATTTCTGTTAAGATGCATGTGGAACTGTTTTGCTAGGTAACACAGAGGCGAGAGAACATCCAACATGTCACAGTTTTCCCAGTGGCATTATTGCTTTCCCAGGGGCTACTTCAGTTTCAGTAGAAATATCCCATCCCCTTTGCTGTTTGTCACAGGTTGTGTGCATTAATTGTATCTGCATTTTACAAATTTTACAAATGTTCACAAATGTTATGCTATCTTTCTCTAAGGCATACACAAGTCATAAATTAGAATGTAGGATTGTTACTTTGTCCAGGTATGATGACACCTGATTCCTCTTTCTCTCCAGCAACAGAACCATCACTAACAATAGAGCAACACCTGATCAAAATAGAAGCCAAACTTGATCAAATGAGTAATACCATCAATGATAACATCCAGCAAATAAAGAACAGTCAGGAGAGCTTGAAGACCACCTTACTTCGTATTCTTGAACATCTGTCATCAAGTGCAAAACTGCCACACCAGTGAACCAGATGTTTTGCATCTAGTTATTCCTTCATATTTCTATCCTTTTTTCATTTATTTCACTTTCTTCTACTTTATTGCACTTAGCATGTTGAACGTTGTATATCATTCTGTTCTGAACAATGATGTTCTGAGAAGTTAGTCATGTGTCAAACAAAATATAGTAACATATGGCATAATTTCCTTTGTGTCCGCCTTGATTCAGAGGGTTGAGATTCTTGGGAATACATTGTCCTTTCAAGAGAAAACTGCAGCTATGCAGAGAATGTCTCTCTTGTCAGGAACTATGAGGCTATTGGGCTAATGGCACCACACATCTCACATTTATTCCTCTTCTCCACCACACTATATTTTGAGAGCAGGTCTCATGTTTTTCTCTGCAAGAAAGAGTTGCTGGTAGGTAAATAGGGGTTACAAGAGTAAGTCTTATGAACAATGCAAGTACATCAGAATTACTGTTTAATGAAGGGTGAAGTGAAGGTTTCTGAAATCTCTCTCTTCTGTAAGAGAAGACAGGCATCTCGTAGAGAAGTTTTGTTGGGACAGCCCTTGTCATTTAATGAGGGGGAAGCTAAAAATGTTGTAGCAGATTGTTGACTTCCTGTTGAAATAGGATTTTGTCAGGTAAGAAAGTTTTCTCACCTGTCTTATGTTCCAGAAGTACTAACAGCCCAGAGTAGCCCATTTTTCACCCTCTGAATTGCCTCCCTCCCTCCATAGACATTTAACAGCTATAGCAGCACCCCAGTGCTCATGCATGGAAATTTTGGACAGAGTGCAAGGGGCTGGAAAATAAGCCCTTGCACCTTTTTAATGAGCAAATAAATAAATAATTCCTATGTAACACAGGCCCTTTCTACACGAGGCGAGTGAATCACTCCGTGCCGTTACTTACTGGTTCTTCTCTCTTGGAAGCAACACGGACTTTCCCTTAAGCCCTTCTGCAGGGCTCCTCTCTTGTTGCAGGGCGAATCAGAGCAGTGCGAGGTCTGTAGATCTGCACTGCTGAGGCTGAAAATGGTGGCTTCCTGTTCTTCGTGGGTCCTGACCAACCGCTCATGCTGACCACGCCCACAGCCCGCCCTCTGCTGATCGCAGGCTCTCATTGGTGTGAGCCTGCACATCTGCACAAGTGAGCAGAAACACAATGGTGCGCTCCAGAAGATTGAAACACCAGATTTTTCCAATCTTCACTTAGCGCACTGGAGGACCACTTGGGGAGCTTTGGATCGGACTAAGGTGCGGAACTAAGGTAAATAGTCCGAACCTAGTCCAATCTAAGGTGTGGACGACCTCCGTGACAGGATGCCTTGGCCCGTTTTAACTTCCTTGTGTGGAAAGTGCCACAGGCTGCATCCATATTTGTTATTAACAGGATCTCTGCCATTTTAACTTCTCAGTCCTGAGGGCTAAGACAAAGCAAGAAGCAGTTTCTCTAAAATCCAAGTGTGAGGTCTTTTGCAGTAGGGGAACACCAAACCCCCTTTGCTCATTGAAGTCCATGCTCTTACACCTGTGTATGTCCTTCTTCCCATGTTTACAGTAGTGCAGGGTCTGACCAAACTGAACCTCTCCCAAGGCAATGTTACCTCATAGAGACTTTATATAAGTATCTCTTCTCCTTCCCCTTTAAGCAGGGATGCCTTATCCATTGGGCACTTTAGGCACAGTGCCTGGGGCCTACGAAAAATATAGGACCTATGAAAACAGAATTTAAGGGTCTATGGAAACATCCCTAGTAGTACATTGAGGAGTAGGGGGACGACTTGGACACAAGAATGCCTAGGGATTACAAAAACCTTAATGCGGTCCTGCGTTTAAGGCAATGAGCTCATCCTGGAGCCCCTCATCAAGGCCTTAAAACTCCTGTCCTCGTATGCCTTGCTTTTCCCCATGGCTGATGAAACCTGTTGCCAATAAACTCACCTGGCCCTGAAAAGATCCTGGCCCTCTAGCATTGGCTGGGACATATGCCAAGCTGCCTGAAGCTTTCCTGGCACCGCTATCAAAGATATGGTTATTGGTTGTGTCTTATCTGTCCTGGCCCATCCACCTGTAAAGCCAAGCTAGCTCTTTCTACCTCCCTTGGTTGTTTCCTCCTCTCTGTTAAATCATCTTTCTGACCATCTCTTGTAAGGTAGCCAGCTACAGCCTCAGCTTCACTTACATATTACTGATTACCCTGCTCAGGTGAGTCTCCCTCTATTCTTGTAGCATTGCTGGCTCTACTGGTTCTCTTGGCTGACATAGGAAATCCTTCCAGGTTTCCTCAGATGTGCCTAGAAGCTCTACCTTAGTGAATCCCTCCAGCTTTTTAGACCTAGACAGCTAGTCTTTGGGTATCAAACCAGCTGGGGAGTGTACATTTTGTTGGCTCTTCGGCATTCTTACTCATTTAATTAATTTAAAATGTAATGTACCAATTCTGGAATTACATTAATGCTCAAATACCACTCTAAATCAATCACTTTAGTTAAAAAAATCATTTAATTTTGTTTTCCTTTTTCATTTAGAATATCTAATTCAACTGTTAGCTTAAATAATTTTAACCAGTAAGTTCCTATTATTGGGCCTTTAGAGTGATGTGATATGTCCATGTTTGGATCCTAGCAAAGGAGAGCAGAGCAAAGCCTTCCAGAAAGAATTCAACAAAAGCATTTTATTCGAAGGGCAACATAGATTAAATTGCAAAAAATTGCTGAAAGCTGCCCCACAAGGGAAGAGTGGAAGAGAAACAGCAGTTCAAAAGTTACTGTGTGTCTGAAAAGAGAAAGGGAGCAGAGTGAGGAGAAGAATGAGGGAAGAAGCAGGAATGAAAGCACATGGAACATTCAGGAGCAAATAATAAAACTGCCCATTTACCTAATCTTGGGCTATTTCTTCACTAAAGTATTATAGTGCTATTATTCCACTTTCAACATCCTATGGAATCTTGGGATCTGCAGTTTAGGGAGGGGCATTTAGAATTCTCAGCCAGAGAGCTCTTTGGCCTCAGGAAACTACAAACCCCAGAATTCCACAGGATGTTGGAAGTGGAATAATAGCTTTGTAACAGTGTGGTGTTGAAAGGCTCTTAGTCTGCTCAGATGAATGGAGGAATATCTATGGGACCTTTACTGGGACGTGAGTATCTCAGTAGCTGGGTTCTCTCTCTCTCTCTGTCAAAACATGCAATAGCTTTTATCAACATGAATTCACCTGGAGAAGCAAACATTGCTTCCGTAGAAGAAAAATTGAAGAACCATAAAACCAGGGTTCTAAAAAGTAACAAAAGGGACAGAGATAGAATACACATACTGCTGCCACAGCAAAATCAAATGGCTTTCCTACTTCAGTTAGAAAGGCAGTTTGTCAGCCATTTTGTGTGTCCCGCCCCACAATGAACTTAAGAACCAATGGAAAAGCCCTGGGCAACCATGCTGCACCTCACATATGAAACTCCCATTCTATTGGGTCACGTTTTCCTTGGACTAAAACAAGCTGCCGATTCAAATACTCCCTCCTGCTGCCCTCACCTACGCAGTTGTGTCACAGTGGAAGGCTCAGGAGGAAACCTCGTGTTTTGCTAAACCACAGAGTCCTGTGAGGTCCAAAGTGGGGAAGGGGTTTAAGGGCTCTCCAATAATTACTGGCCCCGGAAACTTTCTTCTCTTACTTCACATGTTTTTTTAAATGAGCCCACTGAAGAAACTAGAAAGTGAACAATGAAGCATTGTATCTCCCTTTATGGAGAGCCAGCTGGTGTAGTGATTTGAGTGTTGGACGATGACACTGGAAGACCAGGATTCAAATCCACTCTTGGCCATGGAAGCCCACTGGGTGACCTTGGGCAAGTCATACTCTCTCAGCCTGAGAAGGAAGCAAGGGCAAACTCTCTCTGAACAAATTCTGCCAAGAAAACCCTGTGATAAGTTTGTCTATGGGTTGCCATTAAGTCAGAAATGACTTGAAGGCACACACCACCACCAATAACAACAACAACAACATTTTTTATGAGCCCATTGGATCTTTAAGGTCTTTAGGAGAGTTTCTTCTTTCTGTGTTCCACCATCTTCTGAGGATCATTTGGTGGAAACAAGAGGGTCTCCTCAGTGGCTACTCCCAGACATTGGAACTCCCTCTGCAGGGAGGCTAAGACGGCCCCTGCCTTGATCTCTTTCTGGTAGCTAGTCAGAACATTCTTGTGCCAGCAGGATTTTGAAAACTGACTGGGCTGCTTCTTAATAGTGTGCTGGGCTGGTTTGTGATTTGTATATAGTCTTTTAATGAATTTTAATTTTCTTAATTTTATAAACTGTCTTTTAGGTAACTTACATTTAACATCAACTTTTTATTGACATTTTTGTATAGTTTTAAACTGTATGGGTTTTTAACATGCTGTCAGCCATCTTAAGTCCCATTATTGGGGAAAAGGAGGAATATAAATTAACTAACTAAATACTACTACTACTACTACTATTAGTTTCCTATTTGCTATTCACAGCTCAGAATGTTGTATGTGGCTATTAATATACACACACCCTTTTATACTAATGACAAGAAAGATAATATATAACAAAAGCCAAAAACAAACAAACAAAAACCCATCCCACATTGAGTTGATACCTTTATTCGGACAACTAAAAAGTGCAAAATGCATTATGCAAGCTTTTAAAGTTCACAGGCTTCTTCATCAGCCATGAATCCTAAAAGTCATTTTTAGGGAAACAAATATAATGCTGAAGGGTCACAGAGCTGCATTCTTGCTTAGATGTTACATCTCTGTTTAAGGTTGTGGTGGAGGGAGGTTTAATGCAAGCAGAGGTCACACTCTTCATTGGCCATGAAGTGGACACAAAAGCATAGGCTAAGGTAGCACATTTCTTTTCTCCATTGTTAGAAACAAAGTGACTTCCGTTGAAATCAAGCTCATTTCTGGAACTGGTTGTTGTTCAACTTGTGCCTTGCCAATTGATTATTCTGCTTGAAAGATCCACCACTGTCTTTCACAAGTGGAGGGAAGGAACAGAAATGGCTGGTATTATCTAGGGTTGCCAGAGTGACAACTGGAGAGGGTTCCTGTCCCTTTCATGGTTGCGTAAAAGAGGGAATTTCGGCAGGTGTTGCCTATTACCTGATTGTGTTATAAGTGCTACCATTAAAGGTATAGGAATCAAGGAACCATAAAATTGGAAGAGACCACAGGGCCATTTAGTACACCCTCCTGCTGTACAGGAACACACAATTAAAGCACTCTCGAGAGATGGCCATCCAACCTTTGTTTAAAAACCTCCAAGGAAGGAGAGTCCATCACACTCTGAGCCAGGGTATTCCATTATCAAACAGCTCTTGCTGCCATGAAGTTTTTCCTAATGTTAAGATGGAATCTCTTTTCCTGGAGTTGTCTCTAGTTTTCAATCTGACAATCCTAGTGTTATCCCTTCAGAATTATACTTTGTTATCACAAAAATCACTCCAGAGATGTTTAGGAAGAAACAGCTGCTGCAGTCTCTTACACCAAACTACACTACCAGCACCAGAAGTAGCCTTAAAGTTTTTATTAAGCAGGGATTCTTCTGACATTCACCCTAGGAAAGGTAATTCTCATCCCCAACCCTTTTAGAAAAATAACATTATTAACCCATATTAAATATTCCAGCTCAAATATCTCCTCAGACTTTTGGCACAATGTTTCATTTCAGATAACTATGTAAATATTGGGTGAATCGAAACAGGCTATATATTTTCCATTGCTGTGAATGCTCCAGAAGCTTTTGGGGGGAAGTGGGAGGGATCACTCTCTGCTTCATGGTAAACTGAGGTAGCTTCTCAGAAAAGTTCCTTTTTTTTTTTGGCTGCTAGCTCACATGCTGTTGTCAGTTCTGTTACCCCAAAATGTCGGTGCCACAAGAGCCAACCCATGATGCCGTATGTTTACAGGGTCACACAGGAATAACCAGCAGAAAAAACAAAATGTGAACTAAAATGTGTTTTTATTAGCAAAGAAATCACACTTGCACACAAAGTTCCAAGCATGCACACAATCATGCACACAGTCACACAACAATTAACTGAAGAATAGGAAGCAAAGTTAGATAGAGACTGTGAGGGATTTTGGGCGATAAATTGCCAGAGCCAAAGATAAGCGGAGAGATGAGGTGATGTGGCTTAGATGGCAACCTAAGGACAGTTCTGGGTTTGGGAATCAGTTGGACGGAGTGGCGTCAGGAATGGTGAGAGACTGCAATCAGCAGCCTGGAATGCATACCTTATATACTCAAAAAATAGCCTGTGGTGGTGGCTGTCCAGATGCTGAACAATGGGAGTTGTGATACATATAATGAGTGCTGGACATGCTAATATTCGCAGTGCTTAGGGTAACAAAGATATAATGGGCGTTGTAATAGCTTTGTATTGTGGGTGCTATGGGGAAGGAGGAAGGAGTCCAGGTGCAGAGGGAGTGGGGCTAAGCCAGTCATAGTCTTGGTGGGTTTTTAGCCTTTGGGAAAACATTCAGCTTCCACCTAAGCGGATCAACCACAGGAACAACAGCTATTTGCCTGACAAATGACCTAGTGTTACCTGGAGGGTTTTTAGGGTGACTTACCTTTCCTTCTCACATTTACAGTCAGGGTTTTTCTCTCAGTTGGTTTGACCTCCTGGTCACCTTTCAGGTTTGATTTTGATCTCAGTCCTAACTAATACAATTGCCAATTAAATACAATGCCAATTGGATATAGTACCCATCCAAACATATCCTTATTGGGAACCTCGAGGTGGGGTTCTGACACTTCTGAACTGGAAGTGATTAGGGTCTTAAGAAGGTGGGGCAAAGCTGTCCTTTCTAATGAGCCCAGTCTTCTCTTGACTTTCTCATGATGTCTCCAAATTATGACAGTCTCAGTTTAGTCATCTTGGCTTCAAGAATGGCTTGCATCATGCCCATTTAAAGGCAAGAAGGATAGGAACAGATCACATTAGAGACAATAATTTCAGCTCTGCATGGGTTATCAGTGGTTAAAATATTAGGGTACTGCTTATGGATCAGTATGGGGCAGCTTCCTACACCACATGTCATTTCTTGCCACTGAGCTACTCTACTATAGACCTCTTCTGTTCTTCAGGATAGAGTTTCTCTTTCCTTTCTGGAAGAGAAATCCCCCTGCCCAAATGATTCAATAGGTGGATTTGCCGCTGTTGTTGCTGCAAATTCTGATGGCAGTTTAAAGACAAATGGGACTAAACTAGGGTGCCAAATTGGCTTCACTGGTTGAATGCAGCCTGGAGGTCATTGTCCACCACTGCTGTAGATAAAGGAATCTTCTAATTCTTTTTGTCCCATGTTCCTTTCTGTTCCAAAGCCTTTTGCTTATGGAGCTGTTCCTTCATAAGCAATGAGAGTTTGACTGGATAATTTGTGGGAAAAAAGGAAGAGACATTTTGGAGCATCTGAACTGGATTCATTCACTGTTCAGTTCTTCAGAAATATCTGTGTTATTTCTTCATCTATTGCATGGTAGACCGTATCTATCTGTATGGGCTAGCCTTTATCTCAGTCCCACCACTGTTGCAAGCACAGTTAGTGGGCATATGAGAGAGGGCCTTCTTAGTGGTTGCCCTTAGACTGTGGAACTCTCTTCCCAGGGAGGCTGGAATGGTCCCCACCTTTTTGTCCTTCCGTTAGCAGACTAAGACCTTTTTATTCAAACAGGCATTTAAACAGAAAGGTTGTTAAAAAATGGACTAGGAGATGCTGTATTGTTTTAATTGCTGTTTTAAGAGTTTTAAAATCTATTTAAATTGTATTTTATTCTTTTACTGAGGAGTAATTGTTTTAATACTGTAATTCTATGATTATCATTATCATTATTATTATTTATAATTCTTTTTTAATATTCACTTTTTGTATCTTTTAATTGTGTTGAAACATTTTCCTGAGGCTAAGACCTAGTTCAGATCAAGGTCAACAACATTTACAGGATGCATCTGCAATGACATTACGGGACTTTGATCCACTTGAAGGAACTGGAAGTTATTTCATAACATCTGAAAGATAAACCACAGCAATATTCACGCATGACAACTGTGCTTGACTAGCTTCCCCCCTAAGAAATTTCACTAGTCTTTTTCCAGCAATGTATCTCCAAACTTGTAACAAACCTATGAATGTCTGTGACATTCAGTCTGTAACATTCACTTTGATGGTCCCATCAGTACAAGCCACTACCCAAATGTCCAACCTCTCCATTTGATAGTGGAATTGGTAGCTCCCAAGCTTGGCTTCTGGGGACAATGAGTACCATTACTGAGCCCACATTGTGGAGACATCTTGGAAAGAGGCTGAGATTGATGACAAGGACTCTTATTCTCCTGGCTTGTCTTTATGGTGAATCAACCTTGCTTTACTATATCAATTAGCAAGTGTGAACCTTCCTTTCTCTTCTCACAAGTTCTGAAGATTTCTTTCTTTTTCATTCTCTGTCTGTCAGTCCTTTTGCCCTCCTTTTTCTCTTCCTCCCTCTTCCTCTCTCTCCTTCACCTCTCTCTCTCTCTCTTCCTCTTTCTCTCTCTCTCACACACACAGAGACGAAGACAGTCTCTTCCTGTGGTACTGAATTTGACTCATGGATGGACTGCACTCCTTTGAAGCTCAGGGTTGTTTTTTTCTTTGTAAAAGAGAGCTACTTTGCCAATGTCAAGTTTGATTTGGTATGAGCATTCCACAAATTCTTGAACTTCCTCTTTCCAAAGAATAGATTTGGAAAATTCAAGGTAGACTTTTCAGGATGTGGAGTATAGATTAAACAAACTAGGAAAATATCTAAAGTAATTTTAAACATTATTTTCAAGTTTCCCATCTATTTGTGATATAACAGCTATAATTCATCAAAAGGCCTGGCAGTACCTCTGACTTCAGACATAGACTGTACATTATGTTTCCCCCCCCTTGCTTTGGCATTTGTTACAGTTAATCAAACTAGATCACCTCTCTCCTCCTTTTAAAACCAACCAACACTGAACCACTGTACCATTTTTACACCAATAAATATAAAATCTTTTTAGAAAGATGATTAATGAATTGTGGCTTAGGTTTTGCATTGTGCTCTGCACTGATGTTCTAAGCCGTTGCTTATTACAAAATTTCAAGTGGTTTTCTGTATTTGTTCTTGATTTTTCTCACTTTAGGACTTTTGTTATGAAAATTTCATTTATATGAAAAAACCCCACAGATGCATAAATTGCATTTTTGTGCAATATCAACTTAAAATAAAGCAAAAATAAAAAAAAATGACCGAGGATGAAAAAATCCACAGTGATTGACAACTTCTTGTTGATATATTTCGGTGTGTTGAGAACTTCCTCTTGCTGAAAATAAGAAAATGTGGAAATATCCTTATTCTGTATTATTGTGTATTGCCTTTTTCTGCAATCTCTTAGACAGCAATATTAAAGCATTTCCTTTGAAATGTAGTTTCAAATGTAGGATCAGGCTCTCAAGTTTTTTTTTTTGGTTCATGTTCACTGAAAGTTCCTACTAAGCTGTGCTGACAGATAGATGATACATGGGTAGATAGATATTTAGACAGGCAGATAGAGTTCTGCACTCTGGGAAGTGCCTTTGAACTCTAGATAAAACCTGGAGCAGATTCACTACTCGTTGATATGAATGCAACCAGTTGTCACTGGGTGTGAGTGGTAAAATCTCATCAACCTTTCTTAGTGCACAGGCAACAAACTAAGGATGGATGAATCCCTTTCTTCCACATTTGAATCTTTTCAATTTCAGACCTTTTTTGTTAAGTGTATGAAGACTCTTCATTTGACACTTTGGACCAGTTTTATTTAAAAACACACAAAGAATCTGATGAAATTTGGAAGCACTAGCGACTTCTGTAAACTTAAGGAGCTACTGGCTGAAATTCCGTGGTCAAGAATAGTGAAAGAGAAAGGAGTTCAGGAGGCATGGGAGTTCCTTAAAAGGGAGATACTGAAGGCACAGTCTAAAACTGTGCCAATAAGGAGGAAAAATGGAAGGCATTTGAAGAAACCAGAATGGTTGACTAAAGAACTCTCAGCTGAGCTAAGCATTAAGAGAAATGTGTACAGGAAATGGAAGAGGGGGGAAACCACCAAAGAAGAATTTAAGTAAGTAGCCAGGAGATGTAGGGAGAAGGTCAGAAAGGCTAAAGCACAGAACGAACTCAGGCTGGCCAGAGACATTAAAAACAATAAAAAGGGCTTTTTTAAATATGTCCGCAGCAAAAGGAAAAAGAAAGAGGCGATAGGGTTGCTGCGCAGAGAAGATGGCGAATTACTAACAGGGGGAAGAGAAAAGGCAGAACTACTTAACACCCTCTTTGCCTCAGTTTTTTCCCAGAAGGATACAAGCACTCAACCTAGCGGTTGGGGAGCAGGTGAGGAAGCAGGGGAAATGCGGCACATAATAGGTAGAGAGGTGGTACAAGAATACCTGGCCACACTGGATGAATTCAAGTCTCCAGGGCCAGATGAATTGCATCCTAGGATATTAAAAGAACTGGCAGAGGTCATTTCGGAACCGCTTGCTATAATCTTTGAGAAATCTTGGAGGACAGGAGAAGTTCCAGCAGACTGGAAGAGGGCAAATGTTGTTCCCATCTTCAAGAAGGGAAAAAAAGAGGCCCCAAATAATTATCGCCCAGTCAGCCTGACGTCAGTACCCAGAAAGATCCTGGAGCAAATCATTAAGCAGTCAGTTTCTAATCACTTAGAAAGCAATGCGGTAATCACGAGAAGTCAATATGGATTTCTCAAAAATAAGTCATGCCAGACTAATCTTATCTCTTTTTATGATAGAGTTACTAGCTTGATAGATGAAGGGAATGCTGTGGATGTAGCATATCTCAATTTCAGTAAGGCCTTTGACAAAGTTCCCCATGACATTCTTGCAAAGAAGCTAGTAAAATGTGGGCTGGACAGAGGTACTGTCAGGTGGATCTGTAACTGGTTGACTGACCGTTCCCAAAGGGTGCTCACCAATGGCTACTTTTCATCCCGGAGAGAGGTGACTGGTGGGGTGCCACAGGGTTCTGTCCTGGGCTCAGTGCTGTTCAATATTTTCATCAATGACTTGGATGAAGGAATAGAGGGCATGCTCATCAAATTTGCAGATGACACCAAATTGGGAGGGGTTGCTAATACGCCAGAGGACAGGATCAAAATTCAAAATGACCTGGACAGATTGGAGAGCTGGGCCAAGGCTAACAAAATGAAATTCAACAGAGAGAAGTGTAAGGTCCTACACTTAGGTAGAAAAAATGGAATACAGAAATATAGGATGGGGGACATGTGGCTGGATGGCAGTACGTGTGAAAGGGATCTAGGAGTCTTAATAGACCACAAGCTGAACATGAGTCAGCAGTGTGATGTGGCAGCCAAGAAAGCCAACGCAATTCTCGGCTGCATCAATAGGAGTCTGGTGTCTAGATCGAGGGAGGTACTGGTACCACTCTACTCTGCTTTGGTTAGATCTCATCTTGAATACTGTGTCCAGTTCTGGGCACCCCAATTCAAGAAGGACATGGTCAAGCTGGAGCAGGTCCAGAGGAGGGCGACCAAAATGGTGAAGGGCCTGGAAGCCAAGCCCTATGAGGATAGACTTAGAGAGCTGGGTATGTTCAGTCTGCAAAAGAGAAGGTTAAGAGGGGACATGATAGCTATGTTTAAATATTTGAAGGGATGCCATGTAGAGGAGGGAGAGGGCTTGTTTTCTGCTGCTACAGAAACCAGGACAAGGAGCAATGGATTCAAGCTGCAGGAAAGGAGATTCTACCTGAACCTCAGGAAGAACTTCCTGACAGTCAGGGCCGTCCGGCAATGGAATATGCTGCCTCGGAGTGTAGTGGAGTCTCCTTCCTTGGAGGTTTTTAAGTAGAGGCTGGATGGCCATCTGTTGGGAGTGCTTTGAGGGTGTTCCTGCATGGCAGGGGGTTGGACTGGATGGCCCGTGTGGTCTCTTCCAACTCTACATTTCTATGATTCTATGATTGTATGGTCAAATGTAATAGGTACAGCTATTCTCAGTAAGGAGATGATTGTTTCATCAGCCTGCCATGCAGGTAGTAAACATGATGAGACTCTTGTGATAACACAAGTTTTGCATCAAAATCTTCCTTGAATGATCAGGCAGTCAAAGTTAGATTTTAAGAGATAAACATTCAATGCCCAGTTTACCAGTTTTGCTTTCTCCCATATTTGAAGTATTTTTTTTAAATAATTTCTCTTGAATTTCAGAGGAAACCTATAAATTTAGGAAGGTTCTTTTTTTTTACAAAAAGTGAATGCCAAAACATTTTCAACAGTCAACTGTCACTTAAAAAAAAAAACACTTCTTCAAACATAAATTATTCTCAGTTTAGTTTTCCTGTGACTTTTTTATTCAAACAATGGCAGATATAGGGGAGAAAAATTAGAACAGTGGAAGGGGATAAGGGGTCTTTGACCCCCTACAAAGCTAATATGACTAAACTGAGTCCATTATAATTTGGACATATTATGAGATGACATGATTCAATGGAAAAGACAATCATGCTCAGTAAAGATGAAGGAAGTAAAGAGGAACCTGTTACTTGAATCTTCTATTCTGTAACACATCACTGTGAATTGTTTTTACACAGCAAAGAAAAAAGAAGGAAGGTACTGAGAACATGTTATGATGCAGCAGCATAGACTAACACTGCACATGTGCTTTTTCATTCTAATTTATCCCTGACAGGACATCTGACCCTATTGGGGGTAAAAAGTTTTCCCAGCATTTAGTGTTTTGTTTTTTTTGTTCCTAAATCTAAACAAGCCACTGCAAGAACTGTATCAAAAGTCAGTGGGTTAACTGATTGAGAAAATGTGTTTGTTCACAGAAATAATGACAGCTATGTTAGAATGATCTCTTCTCTATCTTTCAATTTATGTTAAGCAACTCTCTCATTGGAAGCGCTATAAAAATCCTGATGTTTCAATAAAGCTTTGTTCTTTTTCCCCAGACCACTGTCTGCAGCCAAGCTAACAGCAGTGGCTGACAATATGTTCCTTCTTGACCAAAAGTAATTGCGTGTATCTCTGTGTGTGACTCCTTCCCAACCTGACTCAGGGTCAAATTTCAGCTCCGAGATTCTACCTGAGAAACAAGGGTGGACCAGTATTTCAGTCATTCCCAACAACCCTATTCATTCATTCACTCATTTTATATTCCAGGAACCAATCAATCAATCAATATAAAATCAATAATAGTTTCTGAGAGTATGGCCTGAATGACTCTAGGGGAGCCAAAGTTGATTCTCTCAACTTAAACAGTTCATGAAAGTATCATAATGATAAACATATTGATAAACATGAATTGTGATAAATATATACACACATACATTAAGATGCTTTCCTCACAACAGTGCCATCCCAGCAAGAGGACGCGCTGCTGCCAGTCCGCCATTGCATGATGTTGTCGTGGTCCCACTGCTCTCGCATTCACAGCTGACACGATTGTACAGTATACTGGTCAATCCAGTAATGGCCTCCCTTTGCACAATGATTGTGTGGCCAGCAGCTGTGTGGATATGGTGGAAGTGTGATCAAGCGCTTCCTTCCTCAGTGCAGCCCAGGAAAAGGCTGGCTGCACTATGGAAGGAAGGAGTGTGTCTGAAACACTACCCATCTGGCGGCAGCTGGCTAGGTGCTGAGGGGAACATCTGGATCCCACTCTCATCCCTGCACAGACACTGCTGGGATCGCAATGGGATGGCACAGGATCCAGTAAGATGGGGAAAGGGCCTAAGTCAGAAAAGAAGAATCACTGTGAATGAAGTGTGAATGGAATCCAGCCCAAAAGTTTCATAAATGTATGGCTGTACTCTGCAGGCAAGGAAAGTGGAATGGGCTGGATTCAGATGCAAAATGCAGTAGGAAGGGAAATTCAAAAGAATCCTTGTAGTAAACATAAATCATTCATTAGGGAAGAAGACATATCTCTGTTATTCTTTCATATATCGTAGAGTAGGACTCCCTTGCTGAAGAAAAGTCATAGGATTGAGGCCTGACCCAAATTAAACCCTAGGTGGACTTAACAAGCATTCTCTCTGCTGACTCCAAGGTGAATTTACAGTAAAGTCAGCCCTTTTAGGGAATTGAAATTTGGGCCATCAGTACAGAAAGCTGTAACTTAAGGGAGGTGTCTTAAGCTTCCTTAAGTTCCTTCCTCCTAATTTCAAATAGTCTCTTTTCTGGTATGTTATTTCTTAACCTTTGTCTGTGGCAATACCCTATATAAGTAATGCCCAAAGAGCAAGCCACAGCCCAATTGTCTATGCAGAGTGAAGAATCAGCTTGCATTGAGTTGCAGGTTCTGGCTGCTTGGATTCTCTCCTCATTGGAGAGAACTGTAGAAAGAGTTTTGTGAGAAATGGCAGTGAACCTCATTCTTCTGGGCTGTCTTTGGGGTGAGTTGAATTTCTTCTATCAGTCCATGTCTGCCCTTTCCACAAGTCATTCCCTAACTGCTACATAGGGTTATGCAAATATATGCAAATTTTCTTATTCTTTATGAGAATGAGCATCTCAACATTTTATGATATACTGTTCAGAAAATGATGAGCTGCTAATAAGATTTTCTGCATTTTGGCTTTTTTTTTTTTGAAAAATTTGTTTGCACAAAGCCCTTGTTTTCGCACAAAGCTCCATCATTTTGCACTTGCTTTCTGCACAAAATAGTGGTTTTGCCCCAAAAACTAAGCTTTTGACCAAAATGAATTTTCCACAAAAAGTTCAGAAATGTGGAAAAAAAGATGGTAAAACATCTTGTAATCTTATCCAGCGGGGAGAAAACTTTTGAAACCTATCATGCTTGCATGTGAGAAAGAAATAAGCAAAGATTTATATCTCTATTGTTATGCCACATCAATGTCTAAAATAACAGTATCATTCAGAAATTAGAGAACAAGTGGGGAGTTGTAACAGAATGTCACAAGGCACCCACATAGTCCCTAGCAGAAATGCTTCTATAAAGGCATTTATTCATCCTGGAAAGGAGAACTATTGCGTACGGGGTTAGCACAAGTAGGAGAAGGTTTCTGGGACTGCTAAGTAGCTGTGTGCATGTTTGCACCCTCTCACACACCTTGTTTCAAATGCAAATCGCAGCTTTGTTTATTTATATTTTTGCTATCCTGATTGCATCACTCAATTTGGACAGCAGTATCGTAAGGCAATGGGGGCTGCAAAACCCCCATCTGGCCGCTAAACCATAACTAGCATGCTTGTAAACCACTCTCTCAAAAACTAGGACAACAAGACGTGTTTGTGCAAGTTAAAATAGTTCATTCAGAGGTTAGGTGAAGTTATTACTGTTATGGCAAGGGTACCAACCATCTTAAATTTTCCTTAAGAATTTCTTTACATATTCTGCCTTCTCTTGGGGCTTTGGCCCTAGATAACAATATTCATTGCTGGGGCTAAATCTGGCCAGATTAGATTTTGAAAAGTAAGTGTTTTTTTCCCCCTTCAGGAATACTTTGTGTTCCCTTTTAGTTTTCAGATATTCTTCTAGATTATTGGGGGGGGTGTGTGTGTTAAAATTTAATTTCAATTTTCTTACCAATTAATGGATGGATTTCTTTTTAAGGTGACACTCCTCATCAAACCAAGAGTGGTCCTTTACCACCAATGGTTTCTTATCTACTGAGATCTCAGTATTAGATCTAAAAGATTCAATTAAGGAACTGAAGATGTCCAAGATCTGATGTGATTTTTGCTTTAAGCACAAAATTGGATCCCTCCTCTGATTACAGGGATTAGAGGTTAGGAGGGAGGATATCATTTGAGCAATATGCTCATCCCATCAAAGTGTCTTGAAACTGTTAATTGCAGACTGGGTTAGAGGGTTGTTCTGATTTAATCAAAGGCCGTTGGGGATTAGTTTTAAGAAAGCATATATAGGCTGATGATTAGTATCTCCAGAGAGTACTAGCATGACGTTAGCAATTCTGTCAAGTGAAATACAGAGAGACAGATATAATCTATAACACTGAGGGCTCTTAAAGAAAGGTAGGTGAAATCTCTATTAATATCTCCTGGCCATCTCCCATTGATAAATTTATAGCT
The DNA here is from genome assembly GCA_030412105.1 of Cyclura pinguis. Taxonomy (NCBI): domain Eukaryota; kingdom Metazoa; phylum Chordata; class Lepidosauria; order Squamata; family Iguanidae; genus Cyclura; species Cyclura pinguis. The sequence continues at coordinate 21,244,803 of CM059604.1, forward strand.
GATTTTATATAGGAACTTTGTCAGAGAGATATGATTTGCATTGATAAGGGAGTCCCTAGAACTTCTGGGAGGGTAGAAGTAATCATCATTTGCTTCTAATCCAATCACAGCTGAGAGGTGCCGAATGCTGTTACCTACTCTTTCATTAAAGTCCCCAACGATAATTATGTCAGCATGCAGGTAAGCCTTCTCCTGTGATTCTAAGAAAGTAGAGAGCGAATTCCAAAGAGAAACCTCATTATACTTGGAGTTTCCATTGGGAATGTATATGTTTACTACAACTGAGGCCCTTTCCACACCACCTTCCCAACCCGCCATGAGATGGGAGGAGGACAGGATGGTGACAACAGTTCTGCATGACATTGTCATGGTCCCATCCCCAAGCAGAGCAATCATGGATTAAATCATTGATGGGTTTTCCCTGTCAATGAACCATGACTGTGCCACCATCATGGACTTACCAGTTTTGTGGGAGCCCGGGAAGTGCAATGGCTGCATTTCCTGCTCCAGGGCAGCCTGGGAAATTACCCAGCTACACTGCGGAAGGAAGAGGCATATCCATTGTGCTCCCTTCTGCAGGAAGTTGGTCTTGTGTGGAGGGGAGCACTGCTGTTACACTCCCCTCCTGGCTGAGCCAGTGCCAGGATCTCCACTGGAGGACTCTATGAAAAGGTAGAGTATAGAAAGGGCCTCAGATTGCTTATTGTCTGCTGTAATTTTAAGACAAGGGCTGGAAGTGTCTATGTGACATTTATATGCTCAAGTTAGTCTTCCCATTTTAGAAAGGCAAAGATTGTCAAAGGTCCACTTTTATGTTCTAGGTAAATGGCAGGAAGAGACCAAATGTTATAACCTAGAATTGTCAGCGTATCCATTTCCTTTTCTGTTATCCATATTTCTTCTATACAAATAATATCATGGGGCAACAATGACTCAAGAAACTTCTGGTTTCCCCTATGTGATTTCCACCCTGCAATATTCCAGGATAGAATTGCAAAGTGGTTTGGTTTTGGGAGGTGGGAGTTAATAAGTGGGACCACTGTGTTCACAGAACATGAGAAGCAAATGCATGATTGAGGTTAAGTACCAGGTAGATGTATGTTATCATTACTTATGGGAGGGACTGGCATTGTGATGGCCTTGTTGTTATGGTTCACCCTGCTCACCCTCGTACCCCAAATTTGATATAGTTTAATTGGCAGATATGATTTGATTGGCAAAGTACAAAGTACATTAATTGGCATTTGATATAAAATGGCCTGTCCTCTGTCCTGAGGTGACAGAGGAAAAACCATGGCTGAACACATGTGCTGTGAAGTAGTTCAGGAAATACTCTCTAGGTAAAGCTGAGGTCATTGTCAGGCAGATCACTGCACAACTCTAGAGATAATAACCTTAAGCTGAAACTGGAACTTCTCTGATTGCACGCAATAGGAAAAGGAAGTTCACACTTAAACAACAATAGTTTCAGACCCTCATCCTAACACCTGGGCATTTCCCCCATTGTCCTTATTTCCATCCACTAATTACACAGCTATTATGACAGCCATTAGCTTCTTGCCACCTAACAGTAAAGCCATCAACTCTGTCCCAACCCCCTTTTCTGTGTTGCAACTTTCACTGTCTATTTGGCTAGGAAAGCCATTGACACCCACTCCTTCCAGGCACAATTTGGGTATATAAGCCCTCTGTGTGGGGCAGTTCAGTGCAGTACTTTGACTTGCTGAATGTCACACTGTTGCTCCAGTTTCTTTATGTGTACTGTCCTTAGGTGTCAGTCTAAGCCACATTGTTGTCTTCTTTGCTGTTCTCTGGACCAGTAATTACAGTATCATCTGAATTCCTAAAACTCTGCTATCAGCAACTTTCCTCCCCTTTTCCTTCAGTTAGCTTTTGTGTGAGAGTGCAAGTGTTTGGATCTTTGAGTGCACAAGTGAATCTTTCAATAAAACACATTTGAGTTTATTTTGGAATCTCTGGCTGGTTCTCTTCTGCAAGGACCTGCAAACATTGGTCTTGTTAGATCTTGTTAAGTTACCCCCCTCTTGCAGGCCTCCTAATTGAGCTAATTAGTTCCCGATCTTTGAATGGAGGTACTGGCATTGCTGGTTGGCCCTTGTGGTACCCACATTTTCATGTAACATTGTTTTCAGTAGACTTTTACCTGAAGTAAGGATTGGTCCTTGTTCTAGACATAAATCTATTTGATTGGGAGTGTTTTCTTAATCTTTATTCCAACATCTGGTTTTGAAGGGAGTTGGGCTCACACTGTGATTATTTTTCCTTACAGGATATTTGTTGTTACATGCTTTTAAAAAGTGGTTTGGACTAACCAAAAGTTTAGATTCAGAATTTAATTGCCTCTCCTTTCGGTTGCCCTTGTGTTTGGCTGATAAGAGCGGTTTTGCCACTAGAGGGCCTGCATGAATTAAGAAATCACGGATGGTTGAGAGTAAGATATTATTCCACTCCTTCCTGCAGGTTCTGATATTTTTAAAGCCTAATTCCACACTCCTTTTTGATCCATTTGACATACAAATGTTGCAACATTCAACTTCATCCCATTTCAAGGGAATCTGGGTTATGTATGGTACTTTCTGAAGCAAAGTCTTTTTTTTTACCTAGAAAGGAACCATGAAGATCTTTTACACAGCAGTTGTAAATAAATAAAATAGCGGACCCCTCTCTAACTTTACCAACCTGCTGAGATTTATCTATTGGATTAGGTTTGGGAGATATCTGGGTTTCCTTAAATTCACTTAAGTCTCTGTTCTCCAATACCAATTTACTTTGCCAAGTTATATTGCTGTCTGGTAATAGTACAGAGGGAGAGCCACCATGGTGTAGAGATTTGAGCACTGGAGTGTGACCCTGGAGACCAGAGTTCAATTCCAGGCTTGACTATGGAAACCCATGGGGTAACTCTGGATGCGTCATAGACTCTCAGCCCCAGAAAACCCCATAATAGGTTCACCTTAAGGTTGTCATAAGTCAGAAACAACTTGAAGGTGCACATCAAGAACAACAACAGTGCAGAGCAATTGTTCTTAACCTGTGGTCTGTGGTCCCCCAGGGGGGTGCAGTGCCCTTACAGGGGGTTCACAAAGACTTGAAGAATCATTATGAGCTTTTCCAGTTAAGAAAGAAAGATGGTCATACATTGATCTCAAAGAGCAGGAGTCTTTTATCGGTGATAGATATCATTTGTACAAAGTTTCATTACAATATCTCAAACTATTCAAAAGTTATGAAAATACAATTTGATAGCAAAAAAAATGTTCTCAGCTTTTGCTACTTCTGCATGCAGTGAGAACATGCAAGTGAATGATGCTGAGTGACTGAGAAAAAGCATATGGCATTTGTTTTGTTGATACACCTTAGTAGCTGCAGCAAATTTGAAGACCTGTGATGAGCAACTTTAAATAAATATGTGATTTACTGTAGGGTTTTAAATCTTGAGTTAAGTTTTGGTGGTCTGAAGCAACAAAAGATATTTAAAGGGGATCCATTGTAAAGAAAAGGTTAAGAACTGATGATTCATTAGTGGAACACATTTTGTACTCATTTAAAGTCACCAGTGAAATCTCAGAAGTTGGAAGGAGATGAATCCATCCAGCTTTTGTTTGCCTTTCTTGACTATAAAACTCAATCCACCCACAGTTTCTACAGTTCAAATCTTTCATTCAGAGGTTAAGTGAAATTATTAATGCTATGGTTTTCTCAGTATACCAGAAACAGATTGAAGGATACTGAAAGGACAAAATTCTATTTTCAATTAGTTGTAAACTGAAGATCAAAGTAAAAGATGCAAAAGGCATGTCAGATAAGACTGCAGTTCCTAATCCAGTTGAACGCAGTGGAGTTGAAATGCTGTGGCCTAAATTTTCTTTTAAAGTAGATTCACTGAATCCATTAGATTTATCTCCTCAACATGAAACAATTGACTGAAATGTTCCATTCTAGTTAGGACTAACCAAGAGGATGCCAGCCAGTATCGTATCTGGCCTCCTGAGGGAGATTGCAGAGTATTGTCACTTAGATGATAGCCTTAGCTTGACCACGTGTAGGATTATAACTGGAGAGAGAGATGCGAGTGTGCACAAAAGTCTTCCTCGTCAACATTCTCAACATTCCTGAGTAGCCTGAAATAAATTATATCTCATGCATTCAGCAAAGTCCCGGTACAGTTGGGTTTCTGCTCATGGGAGCTGAATATGGTCACAGAGTGTTCTTTAGGTTTTTTGAGCTTAACTTATTTCCAGATCATAATGGAATATTGGTGTGTGTGTGTGTGTGTGTGTGTGTGTGTGAGAGAGAGAGAGGCTTCCATGCATACTCACATCCCTGTCCCCTGTTCCAGCCCTAAGCAGATCCAGTCAGATAGATGTTCATAAATCTGTGTTGTTGTATGAAGACTGCAGTTAAACAGATGCAGCCAGGTGACAAATTTGTTGCATCGATTGAAGCTATATACAGTCAACAACAAGCAAGACTGGTTATAAACGGGGAAAGAACACAAATGATAGAATTACATAGAGGAACAAGACAAGGTTGTCCTCTGTCTCCTTTGTTGTTTATTATGACACTGGAAATACTTAACAATGCTATAAGAGAAGATAAAGAAATAAAAGGTGTACAAATAAAGAAACATCAATATAAGTTAAAAGCATTCGCCGATGACTTGGTCTTTTTATTGGAGGATCCAGGGAAATGTATTGAAAAATTGATTTCTACAGTGCAGGAATATGGAGATTTCTCTGGCTTTAAAGTTAATAAGGAGAAAACAGTTTTTTTAACTAAAAATATGTCTGAAAGAGAAGAGAAGGAATTAGTGCAAAAAACAGGATTCAACAAAGGACAAAAGGTAAAATATTTGGGCATCTGGATAGCTAAAAGAAATAATGAACTATTTCAAAACAATTATGAAAAAAAATGGCAAGAAATAAAAAAAGATTTAGAAACTTGGACTTTGATGCGATTGTCGATGCTGGGGAGGATAGCTGCAATAAAGATGAACGTTTTGCCAAAAATGATTTTCTTGTTTCAGAACCTCCCCATAATAACGAATATGAAACCTTTCATACACTGGAAGAGAGAACTAACTAAGTTTATATGGCAAGGGAAAAAACCTAGGATAAAATGGAATAACACGACTGATTTAAAAACTAGAGGAGGAATGGGACTACCAGACTTTCAAATATATTACAAGGCTGCAGCATTTACGTGGATAAAGGACTGGGTGGACCTACAAGATATGAGAACGTTGGCATTGGAGGGAGCAGACCTGAGAATGGGGTGGCATACCTATATGTTTTATGATAAAGCAAAAATAGACAAAGACTTCACACATCACTATATCAGGAAATCACTTCTGAAAGTTTGGGAGGATTACAAAACTAAAAACATGCGGCAGCTCCCCACTTGGGTCTCACCTCAAGAGGCTTTCTTCGGCCGATGGATAGATACAGACAAATGGCTGCAATATGAAGATATAATTGAGAGATCAACGTTTGATAAACTTGAGATCAAATCGAGAGAAAAATTAGAACAAGAGGGAACAACATTGAGTTGGTTCCCTTACAGACAATTAGCAGAAAGGTTTCAGATGGATATAAAAATATACGGCATCGACTTAAAAGAGAAAACTGGAGTTATTAAACGAATGTTCGAAAATCCACCTCATTTATTAGCTCAAATATATCAAGAAATGCTACAACAGGAGAGGCAGGAAGAAACAGTAAAGGCAACAATGATCGCATGGGCTCAAAATATTGGACATTCAATTCAATTAGAGTCTTGGGAACAGAGCTGGAAAAAAACACATAAATTTACAGTAGCTCAGAATTTGAAAGAGAACTATTATAAGCTATTTCATAGATGGTACATGACACCAGATAAATTGAAAAAGATATACAAAACAGGCAATGGGCATTGTTGGAAATGTCAGAATGAGGTCGGTACGATATACCATATGTGGTGGACATGTCCAAAAGCTAAGAAATATTGGAGTGAAATACACAAAAAAATATGTGCATTAATGAAAGTTCAGTTTGTTAAGACACCGGAATTGTATTTATTAAATATGACTGATACATTAGAAGAGGTTGGTATAAAGAAACATTGGAGAATATTGCTTTATATGATAACAACAGCACGTATTGAATATGCTAAGTTGTGGAAAACTCAGCAAATACCTACAATAGAACAATGGTGGGGTACACTAATTGAAAATAAAAATGCTGATATGGTCTCTCAGAGATTAAAAGGGAAATCAGACGATGAGATACAAAGAGAATGGCAAATTGTAAACGGTTGTGGGTAATTGCTGGGTAAACAGATGGAAATCTGTAATTCACGATTTAAGATTAATTAGGAGGATGCTACAGTGTATATATCATGAGGCGGTAATATAGAGATGGAGAGGCAAGAATCAATGAGTACTATTAGCAGCTAAATGTAGTACAATATTATAAACATGATAAGAAATACTGATAATGAAAACTAGATCAGTGCGGAAGAGCAGAAATATTTCAGTTAAGCTGTCAGTTACAAATGTATGTTTTATATGTGAAATTAAATAAAATGATATATAAAAAAATAAATCTGTGTTGTTGTGTGCCGTCAAGTTGTTTCTGGCTTATGGAGACCCTAAGGCAAATCTGTCAGAGATTTTCCTGGGGCTGAGAGTGTGTGATGCACCAAAGGTTACCCAGTGGGTTTCCATGGCCGAGCATGGAATTGAATCCTGGTCTCCAGCTTTGTAGTCGAATGCTCAAACCACTACACTACACTGACTCCAACTGACTGTTTTTCTTCATCCAAAAGAAGATAACATCAATTTTGAAGCCTTATGCTCATAGAAATAAGAAAAAGTGCTTCAAGTGCATGTATAATAGCATTTTTTTTCCAGAGACACAATATGCATTCATTTATAATACACACACACACAGAGTCCTCCATCGACATTTGCAGGTTTGACCTTTGCGAATTTGATTATTCACAAGGCATGTGCCCCCCCCCCGCCAATTCCCTTCTTCCCATTCCCTTGCTTTCCTCACCCCAGGCTTGCAAGGCATGTGTTTAAAATGGATGGTTGTTTTCCTTTTGTGCGAGCAAAGCCCAAACCCTACTGCTGGGGGCCTGTCCTCTCTGCCATGTGGCTGCCCATGCTGCTGGGTAATGGCTGCTGATTGTTCAGGTGCTCTGTTTGCTCCTACCCCTCCTTTTTCAAGATGACGAGCAGAAGTAACTAGAACTCCAGAGCTCTGCTCTTCTCTGTCTGAGGGGAAAGTACCAGTAAGCCTTTTAAATTGTCTTTTTTCTCCCCCCAGTGCTGGGGCCAGAAGCAAAGGAATGGGAGGGGGATTGGGGGGGGAGAGTTATTTGCATTTTTTCCACTTTTATATATTCCAAAAGTTTGCAAAGGAGAATGGAAAAAAGTTTTTAAAAACTTTCATAAATATAAATGTTATCTATCTCTTCTCTATTATTTTTTTTAACCTTCCTCTCATATATATGTATTTAAATTTTAATTGAAATAATCATAATTTTTAAAAGGCTTCCTTCTCCCATGTGTAATAAGAAAGACAGGCTATTATCTAAAATCTTTTCCTGCTTGATTTTATTATGTTCACCTTTTATGCTATTAATAAGAGTCCTCCCAGGATGAGATCCTTTTTTCTCCCTTGGAAGAAAAAAAATGCTTATCAGGTCATCCCTCTTTGGTATTTAAAACATTTCTATGCATGTACTAAAACAACTAAGGCTGCAGTTCTATACCTATGTAACCCTGGATGTGCCATTGAGTTCAATGTTACTTCTGAGTTAAATCATATAAACCTATGCTGCACAGATCAGCAATTTGAGATTTGTTTTTTCCTCACACATGAAAGCACTATGCAGGCTCAGGCCTTTAATCCAGAAGTAATAAGATAACTGAATTGGTTTCTTTTGTCAACTCTTTCAATTTCAATTTCAATTTCAATTTCAATTGACCTTTATTAGGCATATTATAACATAAACATATACCCATCAATAAAACATCAAGGATCCTTGCTTGACAGTTTAAACCATAAATTTGCCACCTCAACCAGGAAATTAGCCATTAATCTAGTAACCTGTGGGTTTTGGTCATACAATAAGTATTCTACAGATAGCCTTTCTGGGTAGATATTCATTTCCAATAGTCTCCTTAACAGCTTTTCCCTTGAATTTGAATACAATGGGCAGCTCAATATAATATGAGAGAGATCATCAGGAGCTTGTGCACAATGGTATGTACGCTTTAAGAAAGGGATCTGTAAATATCTGCCCTTGGTCACATTCGAAGGATGTACATTCAGCCTTGCAAGTAGAAAGGCCTTTCTTGCCACCAGCAATGTAAGAGTTTGAAAATAATCTGAGATTCTACCCGGCTGGGCAGACACACCAAGCATCAGCGGGGAACAGACCCTAGGGGGTGATGGATATGAAAGATGATATTCCCTCTCCAAGAGGCAGGCCCTAACAGTTTTGAAGCACTCTGTTTCAGTTAGTAAAAAGAGAGAATCTAATCTTAGGCCCAGGGATATTACTTTGTTTTCATACAGTGAGGCCCGTCTAGTATAATAGGCATCGGATAGTAGAAAGCATAGGAGGCCAGATCTATTAGGCCTAAAATGGATCTTAAACCAAAATTTAAAGGTCATCAGCCAGGCACTAATTTCAAGAGAGTTCAGGCCCAATTCAGCATAAAGTGTAAGAAGGTAAACACATAGGGGAACAGATAGTATTCTCCTAAAGAAATGTGCCTGAACTCTTTTAATCTCTTTATTAAAGACTGGAATCCAGGTAGGTATATTATAAAGTAGTAAAGGTCTTAATTTGGCTTTATAGATTTTTAAGGCCGCCAAAATATCCTGGTTCCCATTTTAATAATAAAAAGATTGTATAGCAGCCAGGGATCTTTTCCCTGCCTGAATTACCTTATCCCTTTGTTTATGCCAATGTCCATTAAAGTGGAAAAGTACGCCAAGGTATACGTAACTCTTGACCTGCTCAATTGTCTGGTTGCCGAACTTCCATGTCCTTGGGACAAATTGCTTGCAGAACACCAGTATTTTAGATTTATCACAGTTTACCCGCAGATGATATTTGTCACAGTATTCAAAAAATCTTTTCAACGCTCTTGTCAAACCCACCTGGGATAATGAAAGTAAAAATGTGCCATCGACATATTGTACGACAAAAAGTGGCCGATTACCCAACGAAGGTGGGTGAGAGTCTATTGAAGTCATAAAAGCAGGTAAGTCTGCCACAAATAAGTTAAACAGATGGGGAGCCAACACACATCCCTGTCTGACCCCTACATCAGAGCGAATCGGGTCTGTTAATAGACCAGTTTCGGAGAATTTCACTCTGCACTGGTTATTTAAGTGAAGTTGGCATAGTAGATACAACAAATGAGGATCTACATTAAGCTTACCAAGCTTATCCCATAGCGGTGGCCAGTGAATTGAATCAAAAGCGGCCTTCAAGTCAATGAATGCTGCGTACAATTTGCCCTCAGGGCGTGACAGGTATTTCTTCACCAAGAAAGAAAGCACTGTTATATGATCCACAGTGGACATATGCCTTCTGAAACCCGCCTGCTCTGGATCAATCAGGACTTGGGAGTTCATCCAGCTCAGTAACTTCGTGTCCAAATAGCTAGCATATAATTTACCTACCACTAATAGGAGGTGTCAGGACCCTGGAACTCCAGGACACAAGCTCTGAGTCTGAGCCAGAGGCCCTGGAACCTGCTGCACCCACACAGCCCGTCCCAGAGGCTGCCCCAGACACAGAGCCCTTGGCCCCAGTAGCCCCAGCAACAGAGCCAGGGGTTGCCTCAGACCCAGCCAAGCCAGAAGAGTCAGATAGTGAGAGTCAAGAGCAGGTACCTACTTACCAGCAGCATCGGGAGCAAAAGAGTGCTCTCAGGAGGTCAGAGCGTTTAAATAGAAAACGCCAGGCAATCAGGTCCCAGCTGAGAGAACACCTGGAGGAGTGATCTGCCTATAAAAGCACTCACTCAGCCTTAGGTCATGGTTGGCTCACAACCGTCCCGTTTGGGGGGAGTTACGTGTTGGATATCTCGAATCCCTGTCTTGCCTCCTGGAACGCTGCCCGACCCGCTGGAACATCGCCTCCTTTGGATCTCGGACTGGCCCTGGTAACTTCTCTTGTTTGAGCTAACTCAGACTGTTCACTGAGAACCTGGCTGTGACGTAACAGCCAGGAAGTCTCCTTGCTGCCAGCAGCTCTTTATTTTACGGCTGCCTTATCTTTTCATTTGCCGTTCGCCTGGAAGGCTCTTTGATTTATTGCCTCATTAGCAAGAGACTTGTTAACCGGCTTTAGGCTGCCTACCAGGCCTAGGAGCGGACAGGAGGCTTATTGGACGACAATTACCAGGGTCCTTCCTATCCCCTTTTTTAAAGGTAGGGATTATGATAGAGTCTTTCCAGGTGGCTGGGATCTCGCCAGAGTTGTTAACTAGGGTAAATAGATTAGCTAATGCCTTTGTCCATTGCTCAGGGCAAAATTTCAAAATCTCTGCTCGGAGGCCGTCATATCTTGGAGATTTACCAGATTTTAGTTTAAGAATCAACTGGCATATCTCCACAGCCAAAACTGTACTCCATAAGTTAGGAGGATTTCTAATAAGATCAACTTCTGGTGTTTGGGTACTCATTTTCACAGAAAAATAAGAAACCCAAGTCGAGGGCAATATCGTAGATGGAACCAGAGAGTTCTCCTTATATATATGATTCCTAACAGCTGCCCAGAAGGATTTCACATCTTTGGATTTCAGAGCTTTATCCAGAGACAACCACTTGCATTGAAAAAATAGCTTCCTTTTATCCTCAACCCATTTAAAGTATTCTTTACGGGTTTCATAATAGGGCTCCAAATTAGCCCCTGGACTGGCCGAAGCCTGATGAAATATTTGTCTTAAATTCAGTTTCCAGGTGAGACAACTCTTATCAAACCAAGTTCCTCTACCTTTTATGCGATTAGGAAGATGAGAAGCCTTATTTTGAAAGATAGTCATAATGTTTAAATATGCCAACAGAGCATCATCTACCTTAGAGCTGGTAGCTAGGGCATTAAAACAATTTAAAACCGATGTATCCTTAAGACTATTACTAATAAATTCTTCCATTTTGGGGTCCCAGCGGATGCGCTTCACTCTCTCATAGCTATAGCCGGCCATATCATTTTGAAAAGGTAATGAAGCTGACACAGATAAATTTAGGGAGACAAGTAACGGTAGGTGATTGCTTTCAGTCCTACAGCAGATATCAAAATGAGCAATTAAGCTCAACAACTCGGGACTGATTATTACATAATCAATAGTACTTCTCCCAATTGGTGAGATATAAGTAAAACCATGGGTATTTGGGAACCCCTCAGAACCGTTTAATATTTAAAAAGAGTTACTAATACAAAAATTAGCCAGCATTGACCCATTCTCATTAACTTTGGCATCGATGCTGACCCGGGGAAGGTTTAAAGGGTAAGGAGGCGAGTCCAGCTCAATCATAAGGTGATCACAAAGAAAATCATTAGAAGGCCCAATTCTTGCATTAAAATGCCCCATAAGAATGATCCTTGGAGAACCACTTCTAATGGCAATATTATCAACATATCTAGACAACTGGTCCCAATAGGGGGACAGATTAGGGTCATTTGATGTAAGAGAAATATAAATGTTAAGCAAAGCTATCTTGTCATTACCTAATTGCAGGGAAATAGCCTGCGCTATTGGTATACAAGGTGGGAACACTGTATATTTAAAACAACTCGATGGCTTCAGGAGTATAGCCAGCCCCCCCCTTATTTCTACCCCACTTAGAAGATCTAGAAGCAGGTACACAAAAGGAAACATAGCCAGGCAATTGGATATCATACAGATGCCATGTTTCTTGGAAGCATAAAACCTGGAACCGTCCAATATAGTCGATAAAGTCCATATCTGAACTTTTCCTCAGCCAACCAGCTATGTTCCATGAGAGGAATGACAATTCTGTATTACCCCCTTCTAATCACTGCTCCGAATGTGATAAAATTGCAGAGAAGGGGGTTTCTTCAGTCTGAATACATCCGTTTATAATAGAGCTGGGGGGCCAGCAGTCGGAGAAGAAAAGGGTGGATTTGTTGTCATCTGGGATTGAGTTATCTTCTGGAATTTATTAGTTGTATCCTCCAGCTGAGCAGATACCAATATTTGGTTAGCAACTGAGAGGTCCTGAAGCACCCGCAGAGTATTCTCCTCCACGGACTCGAACGCTGATACCACACCAGGGTTTAACGAAGGGTCCATCATCAGTAACTCCTCTGGTGGGGTTTCAGCAGGATACAAATTCTCTAAGGTTAGTTCTGCCAGTTCCCTGGCCCAGGATTTTCCCTGTACCCAATCAACCGTCCCTTCCCCAATTCTTGATCTTACCTCACTCTCATAGTCCTGTAGGAGTAGGAGGTCATCAGTTATAGGTTTCGCCCTTGGGGCAGAATAGGTGTTGGGTGGCTGGTAGGCTGTACAAACCTGAGCAAGGTTAGCCGAAAGTGATGATCTATTGGTAGTAGCATCGACCTTCTCCCCCCCATTCTTCGTTAGTCCAAAAGACTGGACTAGATTTTCCAGAGGTTGTTTCCCTTTAGAGGAGACTAATTCTAAAAGCCCTCCCGTATCATCCAGTGGTTGTCTAAATGACTCAGACTCGAAGGAGGCCGCCATTAAGTATTGATTGTTATAGATATTTTCTAATGCCTGCTTTAAGCTATTCTGTTCTTCTTTAAGCTAATTAAATTCATCTGCAATATTGGGCCGACTCCACATTGAGGATAAATGATGGTCCCAGCCTGCTCCTCCCAGTTTCCCTTGCTTACAGGCCACCAATGTGTTAATCATATTGTTCTTAAAAACTCTAGAACAGTGGATGTCATAGTTTTTTGCCAGAATATTCCTTATAGCAAATAATGCAGGGCCTGAAGGTGAGTCAAAGACCAATATCAGTCTTTGATAATGTCGCAGATCAGGAAGAAACTGGAAGGACTTTAGCATGATCTTTCTGGGCTCACGCCTCAGCAATCTACTTAGGGATGTTATAAAAATTTCGCCATTTACCTCTATTAATAGTATTTTTGCCAATAGCAATCATCACTTGTGATGTTTGTAGTGTCAGAGCCGATGAATTTTCAGTGGGTTTAGGATAGACGTATTGGAAGGCAGCCTGCCTGTCTGTCCTATTTTTAAAATTTTTAGAGTGAATAGAGGCTTTTCTCTCAGAGGATTGTTCAACAAGCACCTCTATTCTATTGCTAATAAGGTACACTTTGTTAGAAGTAGTTTAAAAGTCCTGGAAATTAATAACGCCTCTCTTGCCAGAAGCTCTTTCCAAGGACATTTGGCTGGCTGTCCCTCAGAGCAACCGCCGTTACTTAAAGGAGAAGCCAAGACTCCCACATTCTCCACATTCTGCATATGGTCATTATCTGTCATTAATTGTTCCTCATGCAGGGATTCCAATGCCACATATCTATTATTTAGCTCCAAATCAGCCTGCAGAGCAGAAGCAGCTTCCTTGTTGGCAAAAAGAGAGTCTATTTTGGTCTGCTTAGAGGGTTTGCTATCCGAGTCAGCGTTTGCCTTGGAGCGTCGGTGTTTTCGTAACTTCATACACACACTAATTAACTCGGCTAAGATAGTACGATAGTAAGTTAAATTTAACTTAAATACTTAAAACTTCTGACTTAAAGGTTACAGCTGGCTAGGCCTACCGCAATGAAACAAAAACGGGGAGAACAACTCACAGATAGCAGCGTTTGCTGCAACCTGACGCCATCTTCTTTCTGTCGTCAACTCTTTTAGCTGAAAGATGGATGATCAGGGAAGAAGAGATTGTGCTGAGTGATTCTCACTATTCTGCATACAGTTGGGCATCAACTCCTATTTTAATACAGTTGGCTCTCCACATTCACTAGAGTTAGTGGCACAAGGTCCCTGCAAAGGTGGAAAAAATTTCAAGTATCAAAATGTGGAGGGGGGAAGGTGGGCCAAGGCAAGGTGGGGAGAATGGGCACCCACGGCCGAACCAGGTCGGAGAAAGGAGGGAAGGAAGGGTTGGCATGGTGGTCTATACTTCTCTCTTTCTCATTTCCTTCCTTAGGTATGTGTGTTTGTGCGTGTGGGGGGGGGTAGGTGGAAGGGGGAAAGATTTGTGGTGCTGGGAAATTGGGTTGCAATCCATCCTTAACTGGCCAGTCAACAGCTAGTGGAGGAGGAAGAGCACCAGAGGCAGGTTTTTAAAGGGCTGCATGGCCAGATTGGAGCCACTGAGGGGGAAGATTTCCCCAGAAAAGAAACACTTGAGGTTAGGGGGGAGGGATAGGGGTTGAAGAAAATCACAAATAATCAAATCTGTGAAAGTCAAACATGTATATGGTAAGGGCTGACTGTGTATACTCTCCCCTTGGCCTGACTCCAGTAACTGGGGTTACTGATGATGATTGACTTCTTGGACTATTTTCTTCATCTTAAGGAGGTGGGGACTTCTACTAGCTTTGTAAGACTACAGGATTTGTTATTGCTGTTGCATTGTTGTTGTTGTTTCTGATCCCTTGTCCTTTTATTGTGGGGAAAACATCAAAAGGAAAAAAACATCAAAAGGAAAAAAAATTAAACATAACTTTTAATTATTGATTTGCCTGGATTTTAGCAGCAAGTTAGTCTGGCACTGAGTGACAACTTGCACATGGTTTTAATATGAATCCTGGAGCTATATCTCTGATTTCATCAATTAATGAAAAGCATGTGGGACAATTCGTTGATTCCATTACAAGATAACTCAAAAAAAGTGTGGCTTTTCCAAATAAACCTTTGCTAACTAGTTGTATATTAGCTGTGGTGGTCAGTGACTCTTGAAGGGGAAACAATCATGGTTTCATGTGAACTAACCCAGAAAAATGCTTCTATTTCTTTTGAATTGTATTTCCTTGGTCTCAGGAAATTTCCTTCAGAAATTTCCTGAGAAGCTAACATTGTGGTAGAATCCAAAGACATAGCTGTGTTAGTCTGGAGCAGTCTGCAAATGGTAGCTTTGAGACTGAGAGAAAGAAGTTGGTAGCATAAGTTTTCATGTAGACTTAAGGCTATTCCATCAGATGTATGGAGTAAAGTGTTCTGAGACACCTCAGTTTATGCATCTGATGGACTAGACCTTAGGTCTACAAGAAGTTGTGCTATCAACTTCTTTCTCTCAGTTAATCTCAAAGGTTCTGTAAGATCCTCTGGCAAGCTGGCAGTGTGAAAGTTGCATGGAATATCTCACTCTCTGTGATAAGAAGGGGCTAAGGAATGGGTTATTTACAAGGGTTGGAGAATAACTGTTTACCTGTCTACCTTGAACAGAGGTTGTACATTACCAACTGTTGCCTAGCCTATAATCAAACTTCTATCAATTTTGTTATTTTGTTGAAATTTTCCTAGCACAAACTCTTTGTATGAGTGACTTGGACACCTAGGCAAACGACATTAGAGTGTGCAGACTTGTAGCTTAAGGCTCCCATGCTGTTCTGATCCTGGTCTGTTAATGTAGAGAACAGGAATGCATTTCTTTAAATAAAATTGGATCCTTGATTCATCATCATGTTCTACTAATCTTTCCTGGTGTGACTGTGAGAAGCAATTCTACATCACTCCGATATCAGTGGAGAGGTGAACAAGCTTCAGCGTTTAGTGTAAACTTTAAAGAAGCCATGAAAGGAACCGAACCTGTTTTGGGGACATTGGCTCAGCATTTTGGATACCTTTTCTAAAGTTTGACTAAAATCTAAATTGGCTTCACCCAGCTGCATGACGTGAAAGCCACAAACCACAAGTGGTTGTAAAATGCAAAAAGCTAGTTTGTAGATAATAATCTGAGGGTGGCACTCTCCTTATCCCATTTGCTCATCCATGCTGTAAATTTCTGTTCACCTAGGTTTCTTTAGTGACTCAAGTACTGCAGGTACAGCTGGAACCAGGCTGGTGAATGGTTCAAGTCGCTGCAGTGGGAGAATTGAGGTCTTCCACAATGGCCTGTGGGGCACTATCTGTGATGACAACTGGGGCATTGAGGATGCCAGAGTCATATGCCAACAGCTGGGCTGTGGAGCTGCAAGTTCATCCCCAGGTGGAGCACGATTTGGAGAAGGAAATGGTCAGATCTGGCTGGATGATGTCGGGTGCACAGGAACAGAATCAAGTGTCAATGAATGCCCAGCAAGGCCTTGGGGAGAACATAACTGTAATCATGGAGAAGATGCTGGCGTTGTCTGCTCAGGTTAGTTCATGATCCTAAGGGGTGATGTACATTTGAATTGTGATATGATCAGGTTTTTCAACAAAAGAAAAGGAAAGCAATTGTTCTGACTAAGGCCTGTGCATTAATTTATATTTATATGTCAAGTAGAGAAGGAGGATCGCTTCTGCCTACTTGGATGTCAAGCTCCTACTGTTAGTGACCAAAGAGGAAAGACCCTTGGGAGAGGAGAATGATAGTTCTAGATAAATACCAGCTAAGTCCCATATGGTGAATATTACCTTTTTTTTTTTGTGTGTGCACGTGGTGAGCTCTAGTATTAAGATCTACTTACATGATACAAGGGCATATAATTAGAAGATGGAGACCCAGCATGATGCAGTGATTTGAGTGTTGGGTGATGACTCTGGAAACCTGGGTCTGAATCCCCACTCAGACATGGAAACCTGCTAGATCACCTTGGAGAAGTCATCCTCTCTCAGTAACAGCGGAAGTCAAAGGCAAAACTCTTCTGACCAAATCTTGCCAAGAAAACTCCATCATAGCTTCACCTTAGCATTGCCATAATTCGGAAATGACTTGAAGGTGCACAACAACAGCACAACTAGAACAAAGTCCAAAGCAGCACCTTGAATTGAGATCAGAAGCAGATTCTCTCTCTGATATAACTCTTGTGACTTAAGAGAGCTGCATTACTCTTGTGCCTTAAGAGCAATTTAACATTCCCTTTTTAGTAATTGATGGGTGCAACTTCTTGAGGCAGAGGGAGCATGCAGGTGTCTGCTTATGAATCTGCTTCAGTTTATTTTATAATGTTATTCCTAGGCAAGCATTTTTTTAAAAAAATTGAGAAGGACAGGTGCCAACAAGTTATGAAACAAGTTATGAAACAAAAGAAATGAGATATGTTTGTCACTTGAAGCTAACAGCCACATACACACATATCACAGATACTTCAGCTGCTCACTTTACTGAACTGTGATGAAGTTGCTTTGGGCATTAGATATTTGGAAGGCCAGAGCAACTTGATAGCTCTTTGCTAGACAACAGGAATAGCAGCTCAGGAATGAAACCTAGTCCAGGAGTGTCTGTGGGAGGGACTTAGGGATGAGAGCAATTCTATATAAGGAATTCTATATAAGATGTTTATTTGGGCCTTCATTGAGAACTAGCATGAGAGAGAAAGGGTGGTCTTGGGCGTGATTATCAGCTGAGGGGAAGACACAGGGAACTGGTGTCTGAAGTTGGAATCAAACGATCAATGTCTGCCGGCCGTTTAAATTGTTAATGGATCATACAACTGGAGGAGAAGGTACAGCAGCTTGAGGACCGTTGATCTGCTCTTCAATATGAGGTGTGAGGTTTTCTTGGACATAGTGGAGCAGATTGTACTAGAGGAGGAACACAAAGAGAATGTCTCTGAGGAGGAGGTTAGTTCCCAAACACGGGAGGTAGACATTTGGAGGAACGTGACCCATAGAGCTAGAAAGAGCGGGGATCTTTCTGTTGGTTTGGAGCTGCAGAGTTGAACGTAAACTCTCTCCCTTTTGAGCGAGAACGAGGGACAGGAGTAGGAGCAACAGTGTCAGACCTGAGAAAATGTTCAGGGAAACTTGGATGATTTTGTGCAAGGGCTGGCCGAAGGTGTGGTGGGTGGTGGTAGTGGACTCCCTGCTGAGAGGGACAGCAAAAGGAAGAACATGGAAATGGTGAGGCCTCTCCATGCAGAAGATTGTGAAATCCTAACAGAGAAAAGGCAGAACTAATCAACACCATCTTTCCTGAAGTTTCTCCCAAAAGGGAAAAAATGCTCTACCCTGCTAGTTACTCTGCCTCTCGCATTGCTATTGGTCGTGCTCTGGCTAGTTTCCATTCCCCGTCACGTGGAGCACAGTGAGGTGTCCCCCAAGGGACCCCAGAAATCAGGGTAACAAGATGCTGCAGAGATCAGGCTGGTGAATGGCTCAAATCAATGCAATGGAAGAGTTGAAGTCCTCTTTAATGATCAGTGGGGCACTATCTGTGATGACAGGCCAGACTGTGGTTGTTGTTGTTGTTACCATCATTATTTTGATAGAGTTACTAGCTTGGTAGCTGAAAGGAATGCTGTAGACATAAAATGTCTTGATTTCAGTGAGATCTTTGATAAGATGCCCTATGATATCCTTGCAAACGTATTACTAAAATGGGAGCTATACAATGCTGTTGTTAGGTGGATTTCTTACTGTTGACCAACTGAACCCAAGCATTTCTGAGCAATGACTTCTTTTTATCCTGGAGAGAAGTGACTAGTGTTGTGACACAGGTTTCTGCCCTAGTCCAAGTGCTATTCAAGATTTTCATAAATGATTTTGATGAGGGAATAGAGGGCTTTGCTATCAAATTTGCAGATGACATCAAATTTGGAGGGGTAGCCAACGTGCCAAAGGACAGGATCAGAATTCAAAGTGACTCCAAAAGTTTAAAGAACTGGGTTGACACTGTTGCTTCTACTCCTGTCCCTCATTCTCATTGGAAAGAGAGAGAGCTTATTTGAAGGGATGTCATATGGAGGATGGAGTAAGCTGTTTTCTGCTTCTCCAGAGACTAAAAGACAGAGCAGTGGCTTCCAATTTCAGGAAAACAGATTCCATCTAAACATTAAGAAGAACGTATTGCTGGGAAGAGCATTTGGACAGTGGACTACACTGCCTACGAGTGTGGTGTACTGTCTTTCTTTGGAGGTGTGTAAACAAAGGCTGGATAGCAATTTGGCAGGAATATTTTCATGATATATTCCTACATGTGAGGGCAATGGACTGAATGGCCTTTGTGATTTCTTACAACTCTATGATTCTGTGGTTCTAATTGAACTCTAACAAGATCCTTTATTTCTCCTTTACCTGGAACAAATGTCACCGTTTGTTTTATGACTGCAGAGTCTATCAGAGTGATCAAAAATCACTGTAAGAAAGGGAAACCGCTATCTTAAATAATGTATTTGGTTGTGAGGAACTGTGAAAACCCTAGCCCTGTAACAGAAAGGTTGTGACAAAAGGGTGGAGTCAGGAGAAATTAATACTGACAGGGTACCTTCTTCAATTTGAACTGAAGCCAAACCAATCTGAGGGAGAATAAAGTTCCTATCGCAGGAATTACTGAAAGCAAAGATTTCCAGTTGGGTGTATTAGAAGAACATTAGATAGAAATTATTCCTAAACTTAAGGTAATTAAAACATAGAGAGTATTTCAGACCATAGATTTTGCCAACCTTGTCTGTAATCGTCAGATGCTGCAGAGATCAGGCTGGTGAATGGGTCAAATCAATGCAATGGAAGAGTTGAAATCCTATTTAACGATCAGTGGGGCACCATCTGTGATGACAATTGGGGCACTGAAGATGCCCGAGTCGTATGCCGGCAACTGGGCTGTGCCCCTGCAAGTTCAGCCCCAGGTGACGCACGATTTGGGAGAGGAAGCGGCCAGATCTGGCTTGATGACGTCGAGTGCAAAGGGACAGAGTCAAATCTCGGCCAGTGCACAGCAAGGCCTTGGGGAGAAAATAACTGCAACCATGGAGAAGATGCGGGCGTTGTCTGCTCAGGTAAGTCCATGATCCTAAGGGGTGATGTACATCTGACATGTGACGTGATCAGGTTTTGGAACAAAAGAAAGAGGAAATCAATTTTCTAAGACATGTGCCCTAATTATATATCTCTATCTCTATCTCTATCTCTATCTCTATCTCTATCTCTATCTCTATCTCTATCTCTATCTCTATCTCTATCTCTATGTATATATGTATTGACCTGTCGGTGGATGAAGCTTTATATGCCAACGAGAGAGGGAGAGTCACTTCTTCCAGCTGGAATGTCAAGTTCCCCCTATTAGTGACTGAGGAGGAAATAACCTGTGGGAGGGGGGAATGACAGTCCTAGAGAAATACTGGCTACGTCCCATATGGTGAAGATTACCTCTGGAAATAATTTTGTCCGTGGGGAGCACTCGTATTCAAATCCGTTTATATTTTATAAGGGCATATAATTAGAGGATGGGGAGCGATCATGATGCAGTGGTCTGAGGGTTGGATGATGACTCAGGAAACTGGGTCTGAATCCACACTCAGCCACGGAAAGTGACTGGACGACTTTCGAGAAGTCACCCTCTCTCAGTGCCAGAGGAAGTCAAAGGCAAACCCCCTCTGAATAAATCTTGCCAAGAAAACTCTGTGGTAGCTTCACCGTAGGCTCGCCGTAATTTGGAAGTGACTTGAAGGTGCACAACAACACGAACAACAAAAGGGCCAAAACCAGCACTTTGGATTGAGATCATAAACTCTCTCTCTCTCTCTCTCTCTCTCTCTCTCTCTCTGTCTGGCTGTCTCTCTGAGATGGTCAGGTTGGGCGGTATTATTCTTGTGCCATAAGTACAAACTAACATTCCCTTTTTAGCAATCTATGGCTGTAACTTCTTGAGGCAAAGGGAGCATGCCGTTGTCTGCTCATGCAGTTGTTTCAGCTTACTTCACACTGTTATTGCTAGGCAAGATTGCTTTTTTAAAAAAATAATAATAAATGAGAAGGAAAGATGCCAAGCAGTTATGATGCATGAAAAAAATCAGGTATACGGTATTTGTCCTCAGCAACTAAAAACAAACGACCGCTAAAGTCATTCCTAACAACACCATACACACTCACACACGTCTCAAAGGGTCAAACTGTTCAGTTTACTGAACTGTGACAAAGTTGCTTTGGGCATTAGATATTTGGAAAGCCAGGATATCCAGATGGCTTGTTGCGAGGCAACAGGAATAGCCCCTCCGGAACAAAAGCCAGCCCAGTAGTCTGAGTGGGAGGGACTTAGGATGAGTGCAATTGTATAGAAGGTAAAGGAGGTGTGTTTGTTTGAGCCTTCTGTGAGAACTCGGCAGAGAGAAATAGGGTGGTCCTGGGCGTGATTATCAGCTGAGGGGAAGACACAGGGAACTGGTGTCTGAAGTTGGAATCAAATGATCAATGTCTGCCAGCCGATTAAATTGTTAATGGATCATACAACTGGAGGAGAAGGTACAGCAGCTTGTGGACCGTCGATCTGCTCTTCAATATGAGGTGTGAGGTTTTCTTGGGCAGAGTAGAGCAGATTGTGCTAGAGGAGGAACACAAAGAGAATGTCTCTGAGGAGGAGGTTAGCTCCCAAACACGAGAGGTAGACATTTGGAGCAACGGGACCCATAGAGCTAGAAAGAGGGGGGATCTTTCTGTTGGTTTGGAGCTGCAGAGTTGAACGTAAGCTCTCTCCCTTTGGAGCCAGAACGAGGGACAGGAGTAAGAGCAACCGTGTCAGACCTGAGAAAATGTTCAGGGGAACTTGGATGATTCTGTGCAGGGGTTGGCCAAAGGTGTGGTGGGTGGTGGTAGGGGACTCCCTGCTCAGGGGGACAGCAAAAGGAAGAACACGGAAATGGTGAGGTCCCTCCATGCAGAAGACTGTGAAATCCTAACAGGGGACACAGAAAAGGCAGAACTAATCAACACCGTCTTTGCCGAAGTTACTCCCAAAAGGGAAACAATGCTCTACCCTGTGAAAAAGGGAGTCGATGATGCAGTAGGGGAAATGCATCACAGCAGAGGTAAAGATGTGGCACAGCAATACCTGCCTACTCTAAATGAATTCAAGTGTGCGGGGCTAGATGAACCAAACCCAAGAGTATTAAAAGAACTGTCCGAAGCGGAACCCCCGGCAATAATCTCTGATAATTCCTGGAGAAACAGAAAAGTCCCAAGAGACTGGAGGAGGGTAATTATTGTCCCATCTTCCAAAAGGGGGTGGTGGTGGAAAGGACTCAAACAATTACCGCCCAATCAGCCTGATATCAATATCGGGAAAGATTCTATAGCAGATCCTTAAACAGACAGTCTCTAGCCACTTCGAAAGGAATGCCGTGATCACGAAAGGTCAACATGGGTTTCTGAAAAAGAATGCCAGATGCAGAGTAATCTTAGTTCTTTTTTTATTTCATGATAGAGTTACTCGCATGGTAGCTGAAGGGAACACTGTGGACGTGGCATTTCTTGACTTCAGTAACGCCTTTGATAAGGTCTCTCGTGTTATTCTTGCAAACAAGTTCCTAAGATGCGGGCTAGACAATGCTATTGTTAGTTGGAGTTGCGACTGGCTGAGCAATCAAATCCAAAGAATTCTCAGGAACGGCTCCTCCTTACCCTGGAGAGAAGTGACCAGTGCTGTGTCACAGGGTTCAGCCCTTGTCCTAGTGCTAATCAACATGTTCACGAATGATTTGGGTGAGGAAATGGGGGCATTCTTATCAAATTTGCAGACGACACCAAATTAAGAGGGGTAGCCAACACGCCATAGGACAGGATCGGAATTCAAAACGACTCTAACAGTTTAGAGAGCTGGGCCAAAACGAACAGAATGGATTTCAACAGAGAGAAGTGTAAGGTATTACACTTGGGTAGAAAAAAATTAAAATGCAGAGATACAGGACGGGTGACACCTGGTTTGACCACAGCACATGTGAAAGGGATCTAGGAATCTTAGCAGACCACAAGGTGAACATGAGTCACCAGTGTGATGTGGCAGCTAAGAATGCCAATGCGATTCTGGGCTATATCGATAGGGGTCCAGTGTCTAGGTCAAGGGAAGTAATAGTACAACTCTATTCTGCTTTGATCAAATCCCACCTGGAATACTCCATCCAGTTCTGGGCACCAGATTTCAAGAAGGACATGGACAACTTGGAACATGTCCAAAATTGCAGAAAGCCTGGAAACCTTGCCCTATGAGGACTGGTTTAAGGAACTGGGTATGTTCATCCTGGCGAAGAGATGGGAAAGAGGCGACAGGCTGGCTACGTTTTAATATTTGAAGGGATGTCATACGGAGGATGGAGTAAGCTGGTTTCTGCTTCTCCAGAGACTAAAAGACAGAGCAATGGCTCCAAAGTTCAGGAAAAGAGATTCCATCTAAACATTAAGAAGAACTTATTGCTGGGAAGAGCATTTGGACAGTGGACTACACTGCCTCGGGGTGTGGTGTACTTTCCTTCTTTGGAGGTGTGTAAAAATGGATGGATATAGCAATTTGTCAGGAATGTTTTCATGGTATATTCCTGCATGTCAGGGCATTGGACTGAATGGCCTTTGTGATTTCTTCCAGCTCTATGATTCTGTGGTTCTAATTGAACTCTAACAAGTTGCTTTATTTCTCCTTTACCTGGAATAAATGTCACCGTTAGTTTTATAACTGCAGAGTCTGTCTGAGTGATCGAAAATCACTGTAAGAAAGGGAAACCGCTATCTTAAATAATGTATTTGGTTGTGAGGAACTATGAAAACTCTAGCCCTGTAACAGAAACTTTGTGATAAAAGGGTGGAGTCAGGAGAAATTGATACTGACAGGGCGCCTTTTAGAATCTGAACTGAGGCCAGACCAATTGGAGGGGGAATAAAGGGCCTATCCCACAAAATACTGAAAGCAAAGATTTCCAGGTGGGTGTATTAGAAGAACATTAGATAGAAATTATTCCTAAACTTAAGGTAATTGAAACACAGAGAATATTTCAGACCACAGACTTTGCCAACCTTGTCTGTTATCGTCAGATGCTGCAGAGATCAGGCTGGTGAATGGGTCAAATCAATGTAATGGAAGAGTTGAAGTCCTCTTTAATAATCAGTGGGGCACCATCTGTGATGACAATTGGGGCATTGAAGATGCCCGAGTCGTATGCCGGCAACTGGGCTGTGCACCTGCAAGTTCAGCCCCAGGTGACGCACGATTTGGGAGAGGAAGCGGCCAGATCTGGCTTGATGACGTCGAGTGCAAAGGGACAGAGTCAAATCTCGGCCAGTGCACAGCAAGGCCTTGGGGAGAAAATAACTGCAACCATGGAGAAGATGCGGGCGTTGTCTGCTCAGGTAAGTCCATGATCCTAAGGGGTGATGTACATCTGACATGTGACGTGATCAGGTTTTGGAATAAAAGAAAGAGGAAATCAATTTTCTAAGACATGTGCCCTAATTATCCATCTCTATCGCTATCTCTATCGCTATCGCTATCGCTATCGCTGGGAAGAGCATTTGGACAGTGGACTACACTGCCTCGGAGTGTGGTGTACTTTCCTTCTTTGGAGATGTGTAAACAAAGGATGGATATAGCAATTCGTCAGGAATGTTTTCATGGTATATTCCTGCATGTCAGGGCATTGGACTGAATGGCCTTTGTGATTTCTTCCAACTCTATGATTCTGTGGTTCTAATTGAACTCTAACAAGTTCCTTTATTTCTCCTTCACCTGGAATAAATGTCACCGTTTGTTTTATAACTGCAGAGTCTGTCTGAGTGATCAAAAATCACTGTAAGAAAGGGAAACTGCTATCTTAAATAATGTATTTGTTTGTGAGGAACTCTAGCCCTGTAACAGAAACTTTGTGATAAAAGGGTGGAGTCAGGAGAAATTGATACTGACAGGGTACTTTTTAGAATTTGAACTGAGGCCAGACCAATTGGAGGAGGAATAAAGGGCCTATCCCACGAAATACTGAAAGCAAAGTTTTCCAGGTGGGTGTATTAGAAGAACATTAGATAGAAATTATTCCTAAACTTAAGGTAATTGAAACACAGAGAATATTTCAGACCACAGACTTTGCCAACCTTGTCTGTTATCGTCAGATGCTGCAGAGATCAGGCTGGTGAATGGGTCAAATCAATGCAATGGAAGAGTTGAAGTCCTCTTTAATGATCAGTGGGGCACCATCTGTGATGACAATTGGGGCATTGAAGATGCCCGAGTCGTATGCCGGCAACTGGGCTGTGCACCTGCAAGTTCAGCCCCAGGTGACGCACGATTTGGGAGAGGAAGCGGCCAGATCTGGCTTGATGACGTCGAGTGCAAAGGGACAGAGTCAAATCTCGGCCAGTGCACAGCAAGGCCTTGGGGAGAAAATAACTGCAACCATGGAGAAGATGCGGGCGTTGTCTGCTCAGGTAAGTCCATGATCCTAAGGGGTGATGTACATCTGACATGTGACGTGAGCAAGTTTTGGAATAAAAGAAAGAGGAAATCAATTTTCTAAGACATGTGCCCTAATTATCTATCTCTATCTCTATCTCTATCTCTATCTCTATCTCTATCGCTGGGAAGAGCATTTGCACAGTGGACTACACTGCCTCGGAGCGTGGTGTACTTTCCTTCTTTGGAGACGTGTAAACAAAGGATGGATATAGCAATTTGTCAGGAATGTTTTCATGGTATATTCCTGCATGTCAGGGCATTGGACTGAATGGCCTTTGTGATTTCTTCCAACTCTATGATTCTGTGGTTCTAATTGAACTCTAACAAGTTGCTTTATTTCTCCTTTACCTGGAATAAATGTCACCGTTTGTTTTATAACTGCAGAGTCTGTCTGAGTGATCAAAAATCACTGTAAGAAAGGGAAACCGCTATCTTAAATAATGTATTTGGTTGTGAGGAACTATGAAAACTCTAGCCCTGTAACAGAAACTTTGTGATAAAAGGGTGGAGTCAGGAGAAATTGATACTGACAGGGCATCTTTTAGAATTTGAACTGAGGCCAGACCAATTGGAGGGGGAATAAAGGGCCTATCCCACGAAAAACTGAAAGCAAAGATTTCCAGGTGGGTGTATTAGAAGAACATTAGATAGAAATTATTCCTAAACTTAAGGTAATTGAAACACAGAGAATATTTCAGACCACAGACTTTGCCAACCTTGTCTGTAATCGTCAGATGCTGCAGAGATCAGGCTGGTGAATGGGTCAAATCAATGCAATGGAAGAGTTGAAGTCCTCTTTAATGATCAGTGGGGCACTATCTGTGATGACAATTGGGGTACTGAAGATGCCCGAGTCGTATGCCGGCAACTGGGCTGTGGACCTGCAAGTTCAGCCCCAGGTGGAGCACCATTTGGAAGAGGAAGCGGCCAGATCTGGCTTGATGACGTCGAATGCAAAGGGACAGAGTCAAATCTCGGCCAGTGCCCAGCAAGGCCTTGGGGAGAAAATAACTGCAACCATGGAGAAGATGCAGGCGTTGTCTGCTCAGGTAAGTTCATGATCCTAAGGGGTGATGTACATCCGACATGTGACGTGATCAGGTTTTTCAACAAAAGAAAGAGGAAATCAATTTTCTAAGACATGTGCCCTAATTATATATCTCTATCTCTATCTCTATCTCTATCTCTATCGCTATCGCTATCGCTATCGCTATCTCTATGTATATAACTACTGACCTGTCGGTGGATGAAGCTTTATATGTCAACGAGAGAAGGAGGGTCACTTCTTCCAGCTGGAATGTCACGTTCCTCCTGTTAGTGACTGAGGAGGAAATAACCTGTGGTGGTGGGGGATGACAGTCCTAGAGAAATACTGGCTACGTCCCATATGGTGAAGATTACCTCTGGAAATAATTTTGTCCATGGGGAGCACTCGTATTCAAATCCGTTTATATTTTATAAGGGCATATAATTAGAGGATGGGGAGCGATCATGATGCAGTGGTCTGAGGGCTGGATGATGACTCAGGAAACCTGGGTCTGAATCCACACTCAGCCACGGAAAGTGACTGGACGACTTTCGAGAAGTCACCCTCTCTCAGTGCCAGAGGAAGTCAAAGGCAAACCCCCTCTGAATAAATCTTGCCAAGAAAACTCTGTGGTAGCTTCACCGTAGGTTCGCCGTAATTTGGAAATGACTTGAAGGTGCGCAACAACAAGAACAACAAAAGGGCCAAAACCAGCACTTTGGATTGAGATCATAAACACACTCTCTCTCTCTCTCTCTCTCTCTCTCTCTGAGATGGTCAGGTTGGGCGGTATTATTCTTGTGCCTTAAGTACAAACTAACATTCCCTTTTTAGCAATCGGTGGCTGTAACTTCTTGAGGCAAAGGGAGCGTGCCGTTGTCTGCTCATGCAGTTGTTTCAGCTTACTTCACACTGTTATTGCTAGGCAAGATTGCTTTTTAAAAAAAATAATAATAAGTGAGAAGGAAAGATGCCAAGCAGTTATGATGCATGAAAAAAAATCAGGTATACGGTATTTGTCCTCAGCAACTAAAAACAAACAACCGCTAAAGTCATTCCTAACAGCACCATACACACTCACACACGTCTCAAAGGGTCAAACTGTTCAGTTTACTGAACTGTGACAAAGTTGCTTTGGGCATTAGATATTTGGAAAGCCAGGATATCCAGATGGCTTGTTGCGAGGCAACAGGAATAGCCCCTCCGGAACAAAAGCCAGCCCAGTAGTCTGAGTGGGAGGGACTTAGGATGAGTGCAATTGTATAGAAGGTAAAGGAGGTGTGTTTGTTTGAGCCTTCTGTGAGAACTCGGCAGAGAGAAATAGGGTGGTCCTGGGCGTGATTATCAGCTGAGGGGAAGACACAGGGAACTGGTGTCTGAAGTTGGAATCAAATGATCAATGTCTGCCAGCCGATTAAATTGTTAATGGATCATACAACTGGAGGAGAAGGTACAGCAGCTTGTGGACCGTCGATCTGCTCTTCAATATGAGGTGTGAGGTTTTCTTGGGCTGAGTAGAGCAGATTGTGCTAGAGGAGGAACACAAAGAGAATGTCTCTGAGGAGGAGGTTAGCTCCCAAACACGAGAGGTAGACATTTGGAGCAACGTGACCCATAGAGCTAGAAAGAGGGGGGATCTTTCTGTTGGTTTGGAGCTGCAGAGTTGAACGTAAGCTCTCTCCCTTTGGAGCCAGAACGAGGGACAGGAGTAAGAGCAACCGTGTCAGACCTGAGAAAATGTTCAGGGGAACTTGGATGATTCTGTGCAGGGGTTGGCCAAAGGTGTGGTGGGTGGTGGTAGGGGACTCCCTGCTCAGGGGGACAGCAAAAGGAAGAACACGGAAATGGTGAGGTCCCTCCATGCAGAAGACTGTGAAATCCTAACAGGGGACACAGAAAAGGCAGAACTAATCAACACCGTCTTTGCCGAAGTTACTCCCAAAAGGGAAACAATGCTCTACCCTGTGAAAAAGGGAGTCGATGATGCAGTAGGGGAAATGCATCACAGCAGAGGTAAAGATGTGGCACAGCAATACCTGCCTACTCTAAATGAATTCAAGTGTGCGGGGCTAGATGAACCAAACCCAAGAGTATTAAAAGAACTGTCCGAAGCGGAACCCCCGGCAATAATCTCTGATAATTCCTGGAGAAACAGAAAAGTCCCAAGAGACTGGAGGAGGGTAATTATTGTCCCATCTTCCAAAAGGGGGTGGTGGTGGAAAGGACTCAAACAATTACCGCCCAATCAGCCTGATATCAATATCGGGAAAGATTCTATAGCAGATCCTTAAACAGACAGTCTCTAGCCACTTCGAAAGGAATGCCGTGATCACGAAAGGTCAACATGGGTTTCTGAAAAAGAATGCCAGATGCAGAGTAATCTTAGTTCTTTTTTTATTTCATGATAGAGTTACTCGCATGGTAGCTGAAGGGAACACTGTGGACGTGGCATTTCTTGACTTCAGTAACGCCTTTGATAAGGTCTCTCGTGTTATTCTTGCAAACAAGTTCCTAAGATGCGGGCTAGACAATGCTATTGTTAGTTGGAGTTGCGACTGGCTGAGCAATCAAATCCAAAGAATTCTCAGGAACGGCTCCTCCTTACCCTGGAGAGAAGTGACCAGTGCTGTGTCACAGGGTTCAGCCCTTGTCCTAGTGCTAATCAACATGTTCACGAATGATTTGGGTGAGGAAATGGGGGCATTCTTATCAAATTTGCAGACGACACCAAATTAAGAGGGGTAGCCAACACGCCATAGGACAGGATCGGAATTCAAAACGACTCTAACAGTTTAGAGAGCTGGGCCAAAACGAACAGAATGGATTTCAACAGAGAGAAGTGTAAGGTATTACACTTGGGTAGAAAAAAATTAAAATGCAGAGATACAGGACGGGTGACACCTGGTTTGACCACAGCACATGTGAAAGGGATCTAGGAATCTTAGCAGACCACAAGGTGAACATGAGTCACCAGTGTGATGTGGCAGCTAAGAATGCCAATGCGATTCTGGGCTATATCGATAGGGGTCCAGTGTCTAGGTCAAGGGAAGTAATAGTACAACTCTATTCTGCTTTGATCAAATCCCACCTGGAATACTCCATCCAGTTCTGGGCACCAGATTTCAAGAAGGACATGGACAACTTGGAACATGTCCAAAATTGCAGAAAGCCTGGAAACCTTGCCCTATGAGGACTGGTTTAAGGAACTGGGTATGTTCATCCTGGCGAAGAGATGGGAAAGAGGCGACAGGCTGGCTACGTTTTAATATTTGAAGGGATGTCATACGGAGGATGGAGTAAGCTGGTTTCTGCTTCTCCAGAGACTAAAAGACAGAGCAATGGCTCCAAAGTTCAGGAAAAGAGATTCCATCTAAACATTAAGAAGAACTTATTGCTGGGAAGAGCATTTGGACAGTGGACTACACTGCCTCGGGGTGTGGTGTACTTTCCTTCTTTGGAGGTGTGTAAAAATGGATGGATATAGCAATTTGTCAGGAATGTTTTCATGGTATATTCCTGCATGTCAGGGCATTGGACTGAATGGCCTTTGTGATTTCTTCCAGCTCTATGATTCTGTGGTTCTAATTGAACTCTAACAAGTTGCTTTATTTCTCCTTTACCTGGAATAAATGTCACCGTTAGTTTTATAACTGCAGAGTCTGTCTGAGTGATCGAAAATCACTGTAAGAAAGGGAAACCGCTATCTTAAATAATGTATTTGGTTGTGAGGAACTATGAAAACTCTAGCCCTGTAACAGAAACTTTGTGATAAAAGGGTGGAGTCAGGAGAAATTGATACTGACAGGGCGCCTTTTAGAATCTGAACTGAGGCCAGACCAATTGGAGGGGGAATAAAGGGCCTATCCCACAAAATACTGAAAGCAAAGATTTCCAGGTGGGTGTATTAGAAGAACATTAGATAGAAATTATTCCTAAACTTAAGGTAATTGAAACACAGAGAATATTTCAGACCACAGACTTTGCCAACCTTGTCTGTTATCGTCAGATGCTGCAGAGATCAGGCTGGTGAATGGGTCAAATCAATGTAATGGAAGAGTTGAAGTCCTCTTTAATAATCAGTGGGGCACCATCTGTGATGACAATTGGGGCATTGAAGATGCCCGAGTCGTATGCCGGCAACTGGGCTGTGCACCTGCAAGTTCAGCCCCAGGTGACGCACGATTTGGGAGAGGAAGCGGCCAGATCTGGCTTGATGACGTCGAGTGCAAAGGGACAGAGTCAAATCTCGGCCAGTGCACAGCAAGGCCTTGGGGAGAAAATAACTGCAACCATGGAGAAGATGCGGGCGTTGTCTGCTCAGGTAAGTCCATGATCCTAAGGGGTGATGTACATCTGACATGTGACGTGATCAGGTTTTGGAATAAAAGAAAGAGGAAATCAATTTTCTAAGACATGTGCCCTAATTATCCATCTCTATCGCTATCGCTATCTCTATCGCTATCGCTATCGCTGGGAAGAGCATTTGGACAGTGGACTACACTGCCTCGGAGTGTGGTGTACTTTCCTTCTTTGGAGATGTGTAAACAAAGGATGGATATAGCAATTCGTCAGGAATGTTTTCATGGTATATTCCTGCATGTCAGGGCATTGGACTGAATGGCCTTTGTGATTTCTTCCAACTCTATGATTCTGTGGTTCTAATTGAACTCTAACAAGTTCCTTTATTTCTCCTTCACCTGGAATAAATGTCACCGTTTGTTTTATAACTGCAGAGTCTGTCTGAGTGATCAAAAATCACTGTAAGAAAGGGAAACTGCTATCTTAAATAATGTATTTGTTTGTGAGGAACTCTAGCCCTGTAACAGAAACTTTGTGATAAAAGGGTGGAGTCAGGAGAAATTGATACTGACAGGGTACTTTTTAGAATTTGAACTGAGGCCAGACCAATTGGAGGAGGAATAAAGGGCCTATCCCACGAAATACTGAAAGCAAAGTTTTCCAGGTGGGTGTATTAGAAGAACATTAGATAGAAATTATTCCTAAACTTAAGGTAATTGAAACACAGAGAATATTTCAGACCACAGACTTTGCCAACCTTGTCTGTTATCGTCAGATGCTGCAGAGATCAGGCTGGTGAATGGGTCAAATCAATGCAATGGAAGAGTTGAAGTCCTCTTTAATGATCAGTGGGGCACCATCTGTGATGACAATTGGGGCATTGAAGATGCCCGAGTCGTATGCCGGCAACTGGGCTGTGCACCTGCAAGTTCAGCCCCAGGTGACGCACGATTTGGGAGAGGAAGCGGCCAGATCTGGCTTGATGACGTCGAGTGCAAAGGGACAGAGTCAAATCTCGGCCAGTGCACAGCAAGGCCTTGGGGAGAAAATAACTGCAACCATGGAGAAGATGCGGGCGTTGTCTGCTCAGGTAAGTCCATGATCCTAAGGGGTGATGTACATCTGACATGTGACGTGAGCAAGTTTTGGAATAAAAGAAAGAGGAAATCAATTTTCTAAGACATGTGCCCTAATTATCTATCTCTATCTCTATCTCTATCTCTATCTCTATCTCTATCTCTATCGCTGGGAAGAGCATTTGCACAGTGGACTACACTGCCTCGGAGCGTGGTGTACTTTCCTTCTTTGGAGACGTGTAAACAAAGGATGGATATAGCAATTTGTCAGGAATGTTTTCATGGTATATTCCTGCATGTCAGGGCATTGGACTGAATGGCCTTTGTGATTTCTTCCAACTCTATGATTCTGTGGTTCTAATTGAACTCTAACAAGTTGCTTTATTTCTCCTTTACCTGGAATAAATGTCACCGTTTGTTTTATAACTGCAGAGTCTGTCTGAGTGATCAAAAATCACTGTAAGAAAGGGAAACCGCTATCTTAAATAATGTATTTGGTTGTGAGGAACTATGAAAACTCTAGCCCTGTAACAGAAACTTTGTGATAAAAGGGTGGAGTCAGGAGAAATTGATACTGACAGGGCATCTTTTAGAATTTGAACTGAGGCCAGACCAATTGGAGGGGGAATAAAGGGCCTATCCCACGAAAAACTGAAAGCAAAGATTTCCAGGTGGGTGTATTAGAAGAACATTAGATAGAAATTATTCCTAAACTTAAGGTAATTGAAACACAGAGAATATTTCAGACCACAGACTTTGCCAACCTTGTCTGTAATCGTCAGATGCTGCAGAGATCAGGCTGGTGAATGGGTCAAATCAATGCAATGGAAGAGTTGAAGTCCTCTTTAATGATCAGTGGGGCACTATCTGTGATGACAATTGGGGTACTGAAGATGCCCGAGTCGTATGCCGGCAACTGGGCTGTGGACCTGCAAGTTCAGCCCCAGGTGGAGCACCATTTGGAAGAGGAAGCGGCCAGATCTGGCTTGATGACGTCGAATGCAAAGGGACAGAGTCAAATCTCGGCCAGTGCCCAGCAAGGCCTTGGGGAGAAAATAACTGCAACCATGGAGAAGATGCAGGCGTTGTCTGCTCAGGTAAGTTCATGATCCTAAGGGGTGATGTACATCCGACATGTGACGTGATCAGGTTTTTCAACAAAAGAAAGAGGAAATCAATTTTCTAAGACATGTGCCCTAATTATATATCTCTATCTCTATCTCTATCTCTATCTCTATCTCTATCGCTATCGCTATCGCTATCGCTATCTCTATGTATATAACTACTGACCTGTCGGTGGATGAAGCTTTATATGTCAACGAGAGAAGGAGGGTCACTTCTTCCAGCTGGAATGTCACGTTCCTCCTGTTAGTGACTGAGGAGGAAATAACCTGTGGTGGTGGGGGATGACAGTCCTAGAGAAATACTGGCTACGTCCCATATGGTGAAGATTACCTCTGGAAATAATTTTGTCCATGGGGAGCACTCGTATTCAAATCCGTTTATATTTTATAAGGGCATATAATTAGAGGATGGGGAGCGATCATGATGCAGTGGTCTGAGGGCTGGATGATGACTCAGGAAACCTGGGTCTGAATCCACACTCAGCCACGGAAAGTGACTGGACGACTTTCGAGAAGTCACCCTCTCTCAGTGCCAGAGGAAGTCAAAGGCAAACCCCCTCTGAATAAATCTTGCCAAGAAAACTCTGTGGTAGCTTCACCGTAGGTTCGCCGTAATTTGGAAATGACTTGAAGGTGCGCAACAACAAGAACAACAAAAGGGCCAAAACCAGCACTTTGGATTGAGATCATAAACACACTCTCTCTCTCTCTCTCTCTCTCTCTCTCTGAGATGGTCAGGTTGGGCGGTATTATTCTTGTGCCTTAAGTACAAACTAACATTCCCTTTTTAGCAATCGGTGGCTGTAACTTCTTGAGGCAAAGGGAGCGTGCCGTTGTCTGCTCATGCAGTTGTTTCAGCTTACTTCACACTGTTATTGCTAGGCAAGATTGCTTTTTAAAAAAAATAATAATAAGTGAGAAGGAAAGATGCCAAGCAGTTATGATGCATGAAAAAAAATCAGGTATACGGTATTTGTCCTCAGCAACTAAAAACAAACAACCGCTAAAGTCATTCCTAACAGCACCATACACACTCACACACGTCTCAAAGGGTCAAACTGTTCAGTTTACTGAACTGTGACAAAGTTGCTTTGGGCATTAGATATTTGGAAAGCCAGGATATCCAGATGGCTTGTTGCGAGGCAACAGGAATAGCCCCTCCGGAACAAAAGCCAGCCCAGTAGTCTGAGTGGGAGGGACTTAGGATGAGTGCAATTGTATAGAAGGTAAAGGAGGTGTGTTTGTTTGAGCCTTCTGTGAGAACTCGGCAGAGAGAAATAGGGTGGTCCTGGGCGTGATTATCAGCTGAGGGGAAGACACAGGGAACTGGTGTCTGAAGTTGGAATCAAATGATCAATGTCTGCCAGCCGATTAAATTGTTAATGGATCATACAACTGGAGGAGAAGGTACAGCAGCTTGTGGACCGTCGATCTGCTCTTCAATATGAGGTGTGAGGTTTTCTTGGGCTGAGTAGAGCAGATTGTGCTAGAGGAGGAACACAAAGAGAATGTCTCTGAGGAGGAGGTTAGCTCCCAAACACGAGAGGTAGACATTTGGAGCAACGTGACCCATAGAGCTAGAAAGAGGGGGGATCTTTCTGTTGGTTTGGAGCTGCAGAGTTGAACGTAAGCTCTCTCCCTTTGGAGCCAGAACGAGGGACAGGAGTAAGAGCAACCGTGTCAGACCTGAGAAAATGTTCAGGGGAACTTGGATGATTCTGTGCAGGGGTTGGCCAAAGGTGTGGTGGGTGGTGGTAGGGGACTCCCTGCTCAGGGGGACAGCAAAAGGAAGAACACGGAAATGGTGAGGTCCCTCCATGCAGAAGACTGTGAAATCCTAACAGGGGACACAGAAAAGGCAGAACTAATCAACACCGTCTTTGCCGAAGTTACTCCCAAAAGGGAAACAATGCTCTACCCTGTGAAAAAGGGAGTCGATGATGCAGTAGGGGAAATGCATCACAGCAGAGGTAAAGATGTGGCACAGCAATACCTGCCTACTCTAAATGAATTCAAGTGTGCGGGGCTAGATGAACCAAACCCAAGAGTATTAAAAGAACTGTCCGAAGCGGAACCCCCGGCAATAATCTCTGATAATTCCTGGAGAAACAGAAAAGTCCCAAGAGACTGGAGGAGGGTAATTATTGTCCCATCTTCCAAAAGGGGTGGTGGTGGAAAGGACTCAAACAATTACCGCCCAATCAGCCTGATATCAATATCGGGAAAGATTCTATAGCAGATCCTTAAACAGACAGTCTCTAGCCACTTCGAAAGGAATGCCGTGATCACGAAAGGTCAACATGGGTTTCTGAAAAAGAATGCCAGATGCAGAGTAATCTTAGTTCTTTTTTTATTTCATGATAGAGTTACTCGCATGGTAGCTGAAGGGAACACTGCGGACGTGGCATTTCTTGACTTCAGTAACGCCTTTGATAAGGTCTCTCGTGTTATTCTTGCAAACAAGTTCCTAAGATGCGGGCTAGACAATGCTATTGTTAGTTGGAGTTGCGACTGGCTGAGCAATCAAATCCAAAGAATTCTCAGGAACGGCTCCTCCTTACCCTGGAGAGAAGTGACCAGTGCTGTGTCACAGGGTTCAGCCCTTGTCCTAGTGCTAATCAACATGTTCACGAATGATTTGGGTGAGGAAATGGGGGCATTCTTATCAAATTTGCAGACGACACCAAATTAAGAGGGGTAGCCAACACGCCATAGGACAGGATCGGAATTCAAAACGACTCTAACAGTTTAGAGAGCTGGGCCAAAACGAACAGAATGGATTTCAACAGAGAGAAGTGTAAGGTATTACACTTGGGTAGAAAAAAATTAAAATGCAGAGATACAGGACGGGTGACACCTGGTTTGACCACAGCACATGTGAAAGGGATCTAGGAATCTTAGCAGACCACAAGGTGAACATGAGTCACCAGTGTGATGTGGCAGCTAAGAATGCCAATGCGATTCTGGGCTATATCGATAGGGGTCCAGTGTCTAGGTCAAGGGAAGTAATAGTACAACTCTATTCTGCTTTGATCAAATCCCACCTGGAATACTCCATCCAGTTCTGGGCACCAGATTTCAAGAAGGACATGGACAACTTGGAACATGTCCAAAATTGCAGAAAGCCTGGAAACCTTGCCCTATGAGGACTGGTTTAAGGAACTGGGTATGTTCATCCTGGCGAAGAGATGGGAAAGAGGCGACAGGCTGGCTACGTTTTAATATTTGAAGGGATGTCATACGGAGGATGGAGTAAGCTGGTTTCTGCTTCTCCAGAGACTAAAAGACAGAGCAATGGCTCCAAAGTTCAGGAAAAGAGATTCCATCTAAACATTAAGAAGAACTTATTGCTGGGAAGAGCATTTGGACAGTGGACTACACTGCCTCGGGGTGTGGTGTACTTTCCTTCTTTGGAGGTGTGTAAAAATGGATGGATATAGCAATTTGTCAGGAATGTTTTCATGGTATATTCCTGCATGTCAGGGCATTGGACTGAATGGCCTTTGTGATTTCTTCCAGCTCTATGATTCTGTGGTTCTAATTGAACTCTAACAAGTTGCTTTATTTCTCCTTTACCTGGAATAAATGTCACCGTTAGTTTTATAACTGCAGAGTCTGTCTGAGTGATCGAAAATCACTGTAAGAAAGGGAAACCGCTATCTTAAATAATGTATTTGGTTGTGAGGAACTATGAAAACTCTAGCCCTGTAACAGAAACTTTGTGATAAAAGGGTGGAGTCAGGAGAAATTGATACTGACAGGGCGCCTTTTAGAATCTGAACTGAGGCCAGACCAATTGGAGGGGGAATAAAGGGCCTATCCCACAAAATACTGAAAGCAAAGATTTCCAGGTGGGTGTATTAGAAGAACATTAGATAGAAATTATTCCTAAACTTAAGGTAATTGAAACACAGAGAATATTTCAGACCACAGACTTTGCCAACCTTGTCTGTTATCGTCAGATGCTGCAGAGATCAGGCTGGTGAATGGGTCAAATCAATGTAATGGAAGAGTTGAAGTCCTCTTTAATAATCAGTGGGGCACCATCTGTGATGACAATTGGGGCATTGAAGATGCCCGAGTCGTATGCCGGCAACTGGGCTGTGCACCTGCAAGTTCAGCCCCAGGTGACGCACGATTTGGGAGAGGAAGCGGCCAGATCTGGCTTGATGACGTCGAGTGCAAAGGGACAGAGTCAAATCTCGGCCAGTGCACAGCAAGGCCTTGGGGAGAAAATAACTGCAACCATGGAGAAGATGCGGGCGTTGTCTGCTCAGGTAAGTCCATGATCCTAAGGGGTGATGTACATCTGACATGTGACGTGATCAGGTTTTGGAATAAAAGAAAGAGGAAATCAATTTTCTAAGACATGTGCCCTAATTATCCATCTCTATCGCTATCGCTATCTCTATCGCTATCGCTATCGCTGGGAAGAGCATTTGGACAGTGGACTACACTGCCTCGGAGTGTGGTGTACTTTCCTTCTTTGGAGATGTGTAAACAAAGGATGGATATAGCAATTCGTCAGGAATGTTTTCATGGTATATTCCTGCATGTCAGGGCATTGGACTGAATGGCCTTTGTGATTTCTTCCAACTCTATGATTCTGTGGTTCTAATTGAACTCTAACAAGTTCCTTTATTTCTCCTTCACCTGGAATAAATGTCACCGTTTGTTTTATAACTGCAGAGTCTGTCTGAGTGATCAAAAATCACTGTAAGAAAGGGAAACTGCTATCTTAAATAATGTATTTGTTTGTGAGGAACTCTAGCCCTGTAACAGAAACTTTGTGATAAAAGGGTGGAGTCAGGAGAAATTGATACTGACAGGGTACTTTTTAGAATTTGAACTGAGGCCAGACCAATTGGAGGAGGAATAAAGGGCCTATCCCACGAAATACTGAAAGCAAAGTTTTCCAGGTGGGTGTATTAGAAGAACATTAGATAGAAATTATTCCTAAACTTAAGGTAATTGAAACACAGAGAATATTTCAGACCACAGACTTTGCCAACCTTGTCTGTTATCGTCAGATGCTGCAGAGATCAGGCTGGTGAATGGGTCAAATCAATGCAATGGAAGAGTTGAAGTCCTCTTTAATGATCAGTGGGGCACCATCTGTGATGACAATTGGGGCATTGAAGATGCCCGAGTCGTATGCCGGCAACTGGGCTGTGCACCTGCAAGTTCAGCCCCAGGTGACGCACGATTTGGGAGAGGAAGCGGCCAGATCTGGCTTGATGACGTCGAGTGCAAAGGGACAGAGTCAAATCTCGGCCAGTGCACAGCAAGGCCTTGGGGAGAAAATAACTGCAACCATGGAGAAGATGCGGGCGTTGTCTGCTCAGGTAAGTCCATGATCCTAAGGGGTGATGTACATCTGACATGTGACGTGAGCAAGTTTTGGAATAAAAGAAAGAGGAAATCAATTTTCTAAGACATGTGCCCTAATTATCTATCTCTATCTCTATCTCTATCTCTATCTCTATCTCTATCTCTATCGCTGGGAAGAGCATTTGCACAGTGGACTACACTGCCTCGGAGCGTGGTGTACTTTCCTTCTTTGGAGACGTGTAAACAAAGGATGGATATAGCAATTTGTCAGGAATGTTTTCATGGTATATTCCTGCATGTCAGGGCATTGGACTGAATGGCCTTTGTGATTTCTTCCAACTCTATGATTCTGTGGTTCTAATTGAACTCTAACAAGTTGCTTTATTTCTCCTTTACCTGGAATAAATGTCACCGTTTGTTTTATAACTGCAGAGTCTGTCTGAGTGATCAAAAATCACTGTAAGAAAGGGAAACCGCTATCTTAAATAATGTATTTGGTTGTGAGGAACTATGAAAACTCTAGCCCTGTAACAGAAACTTTGTGATAAAAGGGTGGAGTCAGGAGAAATTGATACTGACAGGGCATCTTTTAGAATTTGAACTGAGGCCAGACCAATTGGAGGGGGAATAAAGGGCCTATCCCACGAAAAACTGAAAGCAAAGATTTCCAGGTGGGTGTATTAGAAGAACATTAGATAGAAATTATTCCTAAACTTAAGGTAATTGAAACACAGAGAATATTTCAGACCACAGACTTTGCCAACCTTGTCTGTAATCGTCAGATGCTGCAGAGATCAGGCTGGTGAATGGGTCAAATCAATGCAATGGAAGAGTTGAAGTCCTCTTTAATGATCAGTGGGGCACTATCTGTGATGACAATTGGGGTACTGAAGA
Organism: Cyclura pinguis; assembly: GCA_030412105.1. Classification (NCBI taxonomy): domain Eukaryota; kingdom Metazoa; phylum Chordata; class Lepidosauria; order Squamata; family Iguanidae; genus Cyclura; species Cyclura pinguis. Next base: position 21,283,891 of record CM059604.1, read on the forward strand.
TGCCCGAGTCGTATGCCGGCAACTGGGCTGTGGACCTGCAAGTTCAGCCCCAGGTGGAGCACCATTTGGAAGAGGAAGCGGCCAGATCTGGCTTGATGACGTCGAATGCAAAGGGACAGAGTCAAATCTCGGCCAGTGCCCAGCAAGGCCTTGGGGAGAAAATAACTGCAACCATGGAGAAGATGCAGGCGTTGTCTGCTCAGGTAAGTTCATGATCCTAAGGGGTGATGTACATCCGACATGTGACGTGATCAGGTTTTTCAACAAAAGAAAGAGGAAATCAATTTTCTAAGACATGTGCCCTAATTATATATCTCTATCTCTATCTCTATCTCTATCTCTATCTCTATCGCTATCGCTATCGCTATCGCTATCTCTATGTATATAACTACTGACCTGTCGGTGGATGAAGCTTTATATGTCAACGAGAGAAGGAGGGTCACTTCTTCCAGCTGGAATGTCACGTTCCTCCTGTTAGTGACTGAGGAGGAAATAACCTGTGGTGGTGGGGGATGACAGTCCTAGAGAAATACTGGCTACGTCCCATATGGTGAAGATTACCTCTGGAAATAATTTTGTCCATGGGGAGCACTCGTATTCAAATCCGTTTATATTTTATAAGGGCATATAATTAGAGGATGGGGAGCGATCATGATGCAGTGGTCTGAGGGCTGGATGATGACTCAGGAAACCTGGGTCTGAATCCACACTCAGCCACGGAAAGTGACTGGACGACTTTCGAGAAGTCACCCTCTCTCAGTGCCAGAGGAAGTCAAAGGCAAACCCCCTCTGAATAAATCTTGCCAAGAAAACTCTGTGGTAGCTTCACCGTAGGTTCGCCGTAATTTGGAAATGACTTGAAGGTGCGCAACAACAAGAACAACAAAAGGGCCAAAACCAGCACTTTGGATTGAGATCATAAACACACTCTCTCTCTCTCTCTCTCTCTCTCTCTCTGAGATGGTCAGGTTGGGCGGTATTATTCTTGTGCCTTAAGTACAAACTAACATTCCCTTTTTAGCAATCGGTGGCTGTAACTTCTTGAGGCAAAGGGAGCGTGCCGTTGTCTGCTCATGCAGTTGTTTCAGCTTACTTCACACTGTTATTGCTAGGCAAGATTGCTTTTTAAAAAAAATAATAATAAGTGAGAAGGAAAGATGCCAAGCAGTTATGATGCATGAAAAAAAATCAGGTATACGGTATTTGTCCTCAGCAACTAAAAACAAACAACCGCTAAAGTCATTCCTAACAGCACCATACACACTCACACACGTCTCAAAGGGTCAAACTGTTCAGTTTACTGAACTGTGACAAAGTTGCTTTGGGCATTAGATATTTGGAAAGCCAGGATATCCAGATGGCTTGTTGCGAGGCAACAGGAATAGCCCCTCCGGAACAAAAGCCAGCCCAGTAGTCTGAGTGGGAGGGACTTAGGATGAGTGCAATTGTATAGAAGGTAAAGGAGGTGTGTTTGTTTGAGCCTTCTGTGAGAACTCGGCAGAGAGAAATAGGGTGGTCCTGGGCGTGATTATCAGCTGAGGGGAAGACACAGGGAACTGGTGTCTGAAGTTGGAATCAAATGATCAATGTCTGCCAGCCGATTAAATTGTTAATGGATCATACAACTGGAGGAGAAGGTACAGCAGCTTGTGGACCGTCGATCTGCTCTTCAATATGAGGTGTGAGGTTTTCTTGGGCTGAGTAGAGCAGATTGTGCTAGAGGAGGAACACAAAGAGAATGTCTCTGAGGAGGAGGTTAGCTCCCAAACACGAGAGGTAGACATTTGGAGCAACGTGACCCATAGAGCTAGAAAGAGGGGGGATCTTTCTGTTGGTTTGGAGCTGCAGAGTTGAACGTAAGCTCTCTCCCTTTGGAGCCAGAACGAGGGACAGGAGTAAGAGCAACCGTGTCAGACCTGAGAAAATGTTCAGGGGAACTTGGATGATTCTGTGCAGGGGTTGGCCAAAGGTGTGGTGGGTGGTGGTAGGGGACTCCCTGCTCAGGGGGACAGCAAAAGGAAGAACACGGAAATGGTGAGGTCCCTCCATGCAGAAGACTGTGAAATCCTAACAGGGGACACAGAAAAGGCAGAACTAATCAACACCGTCTTTGCCGAAGTTACTCCCAAAAGGGAAACAATGCTCTACCCTGTGAAAAAGGGAGTCGATGATGCAGTAGGGGAAATGCATCACAGCAGAGGTAAAGATGTGGCACAGCAATACCTGCCTACTCTAAATGAATTCAAGTGTGCGGGGCTAGATGAACCAAACCCAAGAGTATTAAAAGAACTGTCCGAAGCGGAACCCCCGGCAATAATCTCTGATAATTCCTGGAGAAACAGAAAAGTCCCAAGAGACTGGAGGAGGGTAATTATTGTCCCATCTTCCAAAAGGGGTGGTGGTGGAAAGGACTCAAACAATTACCGCCCAATCAGCCTGATATCAATATCGGGAAAGATTCTATAGCAGATCCTTAAACAGACAGTCTCTAGCCACTTCGAAAGGAATGCCGTGATCACGAAAGGTCAACATGGGTTTCTGAAAAAGAATGCCAGATGCAGAGTAATCTTAGTTCTTTTTTTATTTCATGATAGAGTTACTCGCATGGTAGCTGAAGGGAACACTGCGGACGTGGCATTTCTTGACTTCAGTAACGCCTTTGATAAGGTCTCTCGTGTTATTCTTGCAAACAAGTTCCTAAGATGCGGGCTAGACAATGCTATTGTTAGTTGGAGTTGCGACTGGCTGAGCAATCAAATCCAAAGAATTCTCAGGAACGGCTCCTCCTTACCCTGGAGAGAAGTGACCAGTGCTGTGTCACAGGGTTCAGCCCTTGTCCTAGTGCTAATCAACATGTTCACGAATGATTTGGGTGAGGAAATGGGGGCATTCTTATCAAATTTGCAGACGACACCAAATTAAGAGGGGTAGCCAACACGCCATAGGACAGGATCGGAATTCAAAACGACTCTAACAGTTTAGAGAGCTGGGCCAAAACGAACAGAATGGATTTCAACAGAGAGAAGTGTAAGGTATTACACTTGGGTAGAAAAAAATTAAAATGCAGAGATACAGGACGGGTGACACCTGGTTTGACCACAGCACATGTGAAAGGGATCTAGGAATCTTAGCAGACCACAAGGTGAACATGAGTCACCAGTGTGATGTGGCAGCTAAGAATGCCAATGCGATTCTGGGCTATATCGATAGGGGTCCAGTGTCTAGGTCAAGGGAAGTAATAGTACAACTCTATTCTGCTTTGATCAAATCCCACCTGGAATACTCCATCCAGTTCTGGGCACCAGATTTCAAGAAGGACATGGACAACTTGGAACATGTCCAAAATTGCAGAAAGCCTGGAAACCTTGCCCTATGAGGACTGGTTTAAGGAACTGGGTATGTTCATCCTGGCGAAGAGATGGGAAAGAGGCGACAGGCTGGCTACGTTTTAATATTTGAAGGGATGTCATACGGAGGATGGAGTAAGCTGGTTTCTGCTTCTCCAGAGACTAAAAGACAGAGCAATGGCTCCAAAGTTCAGGAAAAGAGATTCCATCTAAACATTAAGAAGAACTTATTGCTGGGAAGAGCATTTGGACAGTGGACTACACTGCCTCGGGGTGTGGTGTACTTTCCTTCTTTGGAGGTGTGTAAAAATGGATGGATATAGCAATTTGTCAGGAATGTTTTCATGGTATATTCCTGCATGTCAGGGCATTGGACTGAATGGCCTTTGTGATTTCTTCCAGCTCTATGATTCTGTGGTTCTAATTGAACTCTAACAAGTTGCTTTATTTCTCCTTTACCTGGAATAAATGTCACCGTTAGTTTTATAACTGCAGAGTCTGTCTGAGTGATCGAAAATCACTGTAAGAAAGGGAAACCGCTATCTTAAATAATGTATTTGGTTGTGAGGAACTATGAAAACTCTAGCCCTGTAACAGAAACTTTGTGATAAAAGGGTGGAGTCAGGAGAAATTGATACTGACAGGGCGCCTTTTAGAATCTGAACTGAGGCCAGACCAATTGGAGGGGGAATAAAGGGCCTATCCCACAAAATACTGAAAGCAAAGATTTCCAGGTGGGTGTATTAGAAGAACATTAGATAGAAATTATTCCTAAACTTAAGGTAATTGAAACACAGAGAATATTTCAGACCACAGACTTTGCCAACCTTGTCTGTTATCGTCAGATGCTGCAGAGATCAGGCTGGTGAATGGGTCAAATCAATGCAATGGAAGAGTTGAAGTCCTCTTTAATAATCAGTGGGGCACCATCTGTGATGACAATTGGGGCATTGAAGATGCCCGAGTCGTATGCCGGCAACTGGGCTGTGCACCTGCAAGTTCAGCCCCAGGTGACGCACGATTTGGGAGAGGAAGCGGCCAGATCTGGCTTGATGACGTCGAGTGCAAAGGGACAGAGTCAAATCTCGGCCAGTGCACAGCAAGGCCTTGGGGAGAAAATAACTGCAACCATGGAGAAGATGCGGGCGTTGTCTGCTCAGGTAAGTCCATGATCCTAAGGGGTGATGTACATCTGACATGTGACGTGATCAGGTTTTGGAATAAAAGAAAGAGGAAATCAATTTTCTAAGACATGTGCCCTAATTATCCATCTCTATCGCTATCTCTATCGCTATCGCTATCGCTATCGCTGGGAAGAGCATTTGGACAGTGGACTACACTGCCTCGGAGTGTGGTGTACTTTCCTTCTTTGGAGATGTGTAAACAAAGGATGGATATAGCAATTCGTCAGGAATGTTTTCATGGTATATTCCTGCATGTCAGGGCATTGGACTGAATGGCCTTTGTGATTTCTTCCAACTCTATGATTCTGTGGTTCTAATTGAACTCTAACAAGTTCCTTTATTTCTCCTTCACCTGGAATAAATGTCACCGTTTGTTTTATAACTGCAGAGTCTGTCTGAGTGATCAAAAATCACTGTAAGAAAGGGAAACTGCTATCTTAAATAATGTATTTGTTTGTGAGGAACTCTAGCCCTGTAACAGAAACTTTGTGATAAAAGGGTGGAGTCAGGAGAAATTGATACTGACAGGGTACTTTTTAGAATTTGAACTGAGGCCAGACCAATTGGAGGAGGAATAAAGGGCCTATCCCACGAAATACTGAAAGCAAAGTTTTCCAGGTGGGTGTATTAGAAGAACATTAGATAGAAATTATTCCTAAACTTAAGGTAATTGAAACACAGAGAATATTTCAGACCACAGACTTTGCCAACCTTGTCTGTTATCGTCAGATGCTGCAGAGATCAGGCTGGTGAATGGGTCAAATCAATGCAATGGAAGAGTTGAAGTCCTCTTTAATGATCAGTGGGGCACCATCTGTGATGACAATTGGGGCATTGAAGATGCCCGAGTCGTATGCCGGCAACTGGGCTGTGCACCTGCAAGTTCAGCCCCAGGTGACGCACGATTTGGGAGAGGAAGCGGCCAGATCTGGCTTGATGACGTCGAGTGCAAAGGGACAGAGTCAAATCTCGGCCAGTGCACAGCAAGGCCTTGGGGAGAAAATAACTGCAACCATGGAGAAGATGCGGGCGTTGTCTGCTCAGGTAAGTCCATGATCCTAAGGGGTGATGTACATCTGACATGTGACGTGAGCAAGTTTTGGAATAAAAGAAAGAGGAAATCAATTTTCTAAGACATGTGCCCTAATTATCTATCTCTATCTCTATCTCTATCTCTATCTCTATCTCTATCGCTGGGAAGAGCATTTGCACAGTGGACTACACTGCCTCGGAGCGTGGTGTACTTTCCTTCTTTGGAGACGTGTAAACAAAGGATGGATATAGCAATTTGTCAGGAATGTTTTCATGGTATATTCCTGCATGTCAGGGCATTGGACTGAATGGCCTTTGTGATTTCTTCCAACTCTATGATTCTGTGGTTCTAATTGAACTCTAACAAGTTGCTTTATTTCTCCTTTACCTGGAATAAATGTCACCGTTTGTTTTATAACTGCAGAGTCTGTCTGAGTGATCAAAAATCACTGTAAGAAAGGGAAACCGCTATCTTAAATAATGTATTTGGTTGTGAGGAACTATGAAAACTCTAGCCCTGTAACAGAAACTTTGTGATAAAAGGGTGGAGTCAGGAGAAATTGATACTGACAGGGCATCTTTTAGAATTTGAACTGAGGCCAGACCAATTGGAGGGGGAATAAAGGGCCTATCCCACGAAAAACTGAAAGCAAAGATTTCCAGGTGGGTGTATTAGAAGAACATTAGATAGAAATTATTCCTAAACTTAAGGTAATTGAAACACAGAGAATATTTCAGACCACAGACTTTGCCAACCTTGTCTGTAATCGTCAGATGCTGCAGAGATCAGGCTGGTGAATGGGTCAAATCAATGCAATGGAAGAGTTGAAGTCCTCTTTAATGATCAGTGGGGCACTATCTGTGATGACAATTGGGGTACTGAAGATGCCCGAGTCGTATGCCGGCAACTGGGCTGTGGACCTGCAAGTTCAGCCCCAGGTGGAGCACCATTTGGAAGAGGAAGCGGCCAGATCTGGCTTGATGACGTCGAATGCAAAGGGACAGAGTCAAATCTCGGCCAGTGCCCAGCAAGGCCTTGGGGAGAAAATAACTGCAACCATGGAGAAGATGCAGGCGTTGTCTGCTCAGGTAAGTTCATGATCCTAAGGGGTGATGTACATCCGACATGTGACGTGATCAGGTTTTTCAACAAAAGAAAGAGGAAATCAATTTTCTAAGACATGTGCCCTAATTATATATCTCTATCTCTATCTCTATCTCTATCTCTATCGCTATCGCTATCGCTATCGCTATCTCTATGTATATAACTACTGACCTGTCGGTGGATGAAGCTTTATATGTCAACGAGAGAAGGAGGGTCACTTCTTCCAGCTGGAATGTCACGTTCCTCCTGTTAGTGACTGAGGAGGAAATAACCTGTGGTGGTGGGGGATGACAGTCCTAGAGAAATACTGGCTACGTCCCATATGGTGAAGATTACCTCTGGAAATAATTTTGTCCATGGGGAGCACTCGTATTCAAATCCGTTTATATTTTATAAGGGCATATAATTAGAGGATGGGGAGCGATCATGATGCAGTGGTCTGAGGGCTGGATGATGACTCAGGAAACCTGGGTCTGAATCCACACTCAGCCACGGAAAGTGACTGGACGACTTTCGAGAAGTCACCCTCTCTCAGTGCCAGAGGAAGTCAAAGGCAAACCCCCTCTGAATAAATCTTGCCAAGAAAACTCTGTGGTAGCTTCACCGTAGGTTCGCCGTAATTTGGAAATGACTTGAAGGTGCGCAACAACAAGAACAACAAAAGGGCCAAAACCAGCACTTTGGATTGAGATCATAAACACACTCTCTCTCTCTCTCTCTCTCTCTCTCTCTGAGATGGTCAGGTTGGGCGGTATTATTCTTGTGCCTTAAGTACAAACTAACATTCCCTTTTTAGCAATCGGTGGCTGTAACTTCTTGAGGCAAAGGGAGCGTGCCGTTGTCTGCTCATGCAGTTGTTTCAGCTTACTTCACACTGTTATTGCTAGGCAAGATTGCTTTTTAAAAAAAATAATAATAAGTGAGAAGGAAAGATGCCAAGCAGTTATGATGCATGAAAAAAAATCAGGTATACGGTATTTGTCCTCAGCAACTAAAAACAAACAACCGCTAAAGTCATTCCTAACAGCACCATACACACTCACACACGTCTCAAAGGGTCAAACTGTTCAGTTTACTGAACTGTGACAAAGTTGCTTTGGGCATTAGATATTTGGAAAGCCAGGATATCCAGATGGCTTGTTGCGAGGCAACAGGAATAGCCCCTCCGGAACAAAAGCCAGCCCAGTAGTCTGAGTGGGAGGGACTTAGGATGAGTGCAATTGTATAGAAGGTAAAGGAGGTGTGTTTGTTTGAGCCTTCTGTGAGAACTCGGCAGAGAGAAATAGGGTGGTCCTGGGCGTGATTATCAGCTGAGGGGAAGACACAGGGAACTGGTGTCTGAAGTTGGAATCAAATGATCAATGTCTGCCAGCCGATTAAATTGTTAATGGATCATACAACTGGAGGAGAAGGTACAGCAGCTTGTGGACCGTCGATCTGCTCTTCAATATGAGGTGTGAGGTTTTCTTGGGCTGAGTAGAGCAGATTGTGCTAGAGGAGGAACACAAAGAGAATGTCTCTGAGGAGGAGGTTAGCTCCCAAACACGAGAGGTAGACATTTGGAGCAACGTGACCCATAGAGCTAGAAAGAGGGGGGATCTTTCTGTTGGTTTGGAGCTGCAGAGTTGAACGTAAGCTCTCTCCCTTTGGAGCCAGAACGAGGGACAGGAGTAAGAGCAACCGTGTCAGACCTGAGAAAATGTTCAGGGGAACTTGGATGATTCTGTGCAGGGGTTGGCCAAAGGTGTGGTGGGTGGTGGTAGGGGACTCCCTGCTCAGGGGGACAGCAAAAGGAAGAACACGGAAATGGTGAGGTCCCTCCATGCAGAAGACTGTGAAATCCTAACAGGGGACACAGAAAAGGCAGAACTAATCAACACCGTCTTTGCCGAAGTTACTCCCAAAAGGGAAACAATGCTCTACCCTGTGAAAAAGGGAGTCGATGATGCAGTAGGGGAAATGCATCACAGCAGAGGTAAAGATGTGGCACAGCAATACCTGCCTACTCTAAATGAATTCAAGTGTGCGGGGCTAGATGAACCAAACCCAAGAGTATTAAAAGAACTGTCCGAAGCGGAACCCCCGGCAATAATCTCTGATAATTCCTGGAGAAACAGAAAAGTCCCAAGAGACTGGAGGAGGGTAATTATTGTCCCATCTTCCAAAAGGGGGTGGTGGTGGAAAGGACTCAAACAATTACCGCCCAATCAGCCTGATATCAATATCGGGAAAGATTCTATAGCAGATCCTTAAACAGACAGTCTCTAGCCACTTCGAAAGGAATGCCGTGATCACGAAAGGTCAACATGGGTTTCTGAAAAAGAATGCCAGATGCAGAGTAATCTTAGTTCTTTTTTTATTTCATGATAGAGTTACTCGCATGGTAGCTGAAGGGAACACTGCGGACGTGGCATTTCTTGACTTCAGTAACGCCTTTGATAAGGTCTCTCGTGTTATTCTTGCAAACAAGTTCCTAAGATGCGGGCTAGACAATGCTATTGTTAGTTGGAGTTGCGACTGGCTGAGCAATCAAATCCAAAGAATTCTCAGGAACGGCTCCTCCTTACCCTGGAGAGAAGTGACCAGTGCTGTGTCACAGGGTTCAGCCCTTGTCCTAGTGCTAATCAACATGTTCACGAATGATTTGGGTGAGGAAATGGGGGCATTCTTATCAAATTTGCAGACGACACCAAATTAAGAGGGGTAGCCAACACGCCATAGGACAGGATCGGAATTCAAAACGACTCTAACAGTTTAGAGAGCTGGGCCAAAACGAACAGAATGGATTTCAACAGAGAGAAGTGTAAGGTATTACACTTGGGTAGAAAAAAATTAAAATGCAGAGATACAGGACGGGTGACACCTGGTTTGACCACAGCACATGTGAAAGGGATCTAGGAATCTTAGCAGACCACAAGGTGAACATGAGTCACCAGTGTGATGTGGCAGCTAAGAATGCCAATGCGATTCTGGGCTATATCGATAGGGGTCCAGTGTCTAGGTCAAGGGAAGTAATAGTACAACTCTATTCTGCTTTGATCAAATCCCACCTGGAATACTCCATCCAGTTCTGGGCACCAGATTTCAAGAAGGACATGGACAACTTGGAACATGTCCAAAATTGCAGAAAGCCTGGAAACCTTGCCCTATGAGGACTGGTTTAAGGAACTGGGTATGTTCATCCTGGCGAAGAGATGGGAAAGAGGCGACAGGCTGGCTACGTTTTAATATTTGAAGGGATGTCATACGGAGGATGGAGTAAGCTGGTTTCTGCTTCTCCAGAGACTAAAAGACAGAGCAATGGCTCCAAAGTTCAGGAAAAGAGATTCCATCTAAACATTAAGAAGAACTTATTGCTGGGAAGAGCATTTGGACAGTGGACTACACTGCCTCGGGGTGTGGTGTACTTTCCTTCTTTGGAGGTGTGTAAAAATGGATGGATATAGCAATTTGTCAGGAATGTTTTCATGGTATATTCCTGCATGTCAGGGCATTGGACTGAATGGCCTTTGTGATTTCTTCCAGCTCTATGATTCTGTGGTTCTAATTGAACTCTAACAAGTTGCTTTATTTCTCCTTTACCTGGAATAAATGTCACCGTTAGTTTTATAACTGCAGAGTCTGTCTGAGTGATCGAAAATCACTGTAAGAAAGGGAAACCGCTATCTTAAATAATGTATTTGGTTGTGAGGAACTATGAAAACTCTAGCCCTGTAACAGAAACTTTGTGATAAAAGGGTGGAGTCAGGAGAAATTGATACTGACAGGGCGCCTTTTAGAATCTGAACTGAGGCCAGACCAATTGGAGGGGGAATAAAGGGCCTATCCCACAAAATACTGAAAGCAAAGATTTCCAGGTGGGTGTATTAGAAGAACATTAGATAGAAATTATTCCTAAACTTAAGGTAATTGAAACACAGAGAATATTTCAGACCACAGACTTTGCCAACCTTGTCTGTTATCGTCAGATGCTGCAGAGATCAGGCTGGTGAATGGGTCAAATCAATGCAATGGAAGAGTTGAAGTCCTCTTTAATAATCAGTGGGGCACCATCTGTGATGACAATTGGGGCATTGAAGATGCCCGAGTCGTATGCCGGCAACTGGGCTGTGCACCTGCAAGTTCAGCCCCAGGTGACGCACGATTTGGGAGAGGAAGCGGCCAGATCTGGCTTGATGACGTCGAGTGCAAAGGGACAGAGTCAAATCTCGGCCAGTGCACAGCAAGGCCTTGGGGAGAAAATAACTGCAACCATGGAGAAGATGCGGGCGTTGTCTGCTCAGGTAAGTCCATGATCCTAAGGGGTGATGTACATCTGACATGTGACGTGATCAGGTTTTGGAATAAAAGAAAGAGGAAATCAATTTTCTAAGACATGTGCCCTAATTATCCATCTCTATCGCTATCTCTATCGCTATCGCTATCGCTATCGCTGGGAAGAGCATTTGGACAGTGGACTACACTGCCTCGGAGTGTGGTGTACTTTCCTTCTTTGGAGATGTGTAAACAAAGGATGGATATAGCAATTCGTCAGGAATGTTTTCATGGTATATTCCTGCATGTCAGGGCATTGGACTGAATGGCCTTTGTGATTTCTTCCAACTCTATGATTCTGTGGTTCTAATTGAACTCTAACAAGTTCCTTTATTTCTCCTTCACCTGGAATAAATGTCACCGTTTGTTTTATAACTGCAGAGTCTGTCTGAGTGATCAAAAATCACTGTAAGAAAGGGAAACTGCTATCTTAAATAATGTATTTGTTTGTGAGGAACTCTAGCCCTGTAACAGAAACTTTGTGATAAAAGGGTGGAGTCAGGAGAAATTGATACTGACAGGGTACTTTTTAGAATTTGAACTGAGGCCAGACCAATTGGAGGAGGAATAAAGGGCCTATCCCACGAAATACTGAAAGCAAAGTTTTCCAGGTGGGTGTATTAGAAGAACATTAGATAGAAATTATTCCTAAACTTAAGGTAATTGAAACACAGAGAATATTTCAGACCACAGACTTTGCCAACCTTGTCTGTTATCGTCAGATGCTGCAGAGATCAGGCTGGTGAATGGGTCAAATCAATGCAATGGAAGAGTTGAAGTCCTCTTTAATGATCAGTGGGGCACCATCTGTGATGACAATTGGGGCATTGAAGATGCCGGAGTCGTATGCCGGCAACTGGGCTGTGCACCTGCAAGTTCAGCCCCAGGTGACGCACGATTTGGGAGAGGAAGCGGCCAGATCTGGCTTGATGACGTCGAGTGCAAAGGGACAGAGTCAAATCTCGGCCAGTGCACAGCAAGGCCTTGGGGAGAAAATAACTGCAACCATGGAGAAGATGCGGGCGTTGTCTGCTCAGGTAAGTCCATGATCCTAAGGGGTGATGTACATCTGACATGTGACGTGAGCAAGTTTTGGAATAAAAGAAAGAGGAAATCAATTTTCTAAGACATGTGCCCTAATTATCTATCTCTATCTCTATCTCTATCTCTATCTCTATCTCTATCGCTGGGAAGAGCATTTGCACAGTGGACTACACTGCCTCGGAGCGTGGTGTACTTTCCTTCTTTGGAGACGTGTAAACAAAGGATGGATATAGCAATTTGTCAGGAATGTTTTCATGGTATATTCCTGCATGTCAGGGCATTGGACTGAATGGCCTTTGTGATTTCTTCCAACTCTATGATTCTGTGGTTCTAATTGAACTCTAACAAGTTGCTTTATTTCTCCTTTACCTGGAATAAATGTCACCGTTTGTTTTATAACTGCAGAGTCTGTCTGAGTGATCAAAAATCACTGTAAGAAAGGGAAACCGCTATCTTAAATAATGTATTTGGTTGTGAGGAACTATGAAAACTCTAGCCCTGTAACAGAAACTTTGTGATAAAAGGGTGGAGTCAGGAGAAATTGATACTGACAGGGCATCTTTTAGAATTTGAACTGAGGCCAGACCAATTGGAGGGGGAATAAAGGGCCTATCCCACGAAAAACTGAAAGCAAAGATTTCCAGGTGGGTGTATTAGAAGAACATTAGATAGAAATTATTCCTAAACTTAAGGTAATTGAAACACAGAGAATATTTCAGACCACAGACTTTGCCAACCTTGTCTGTAATCGTCAGATGCTGCAGAGATCAGGCTGGTGAATGGGTCAAATCAATGCAATGGAAGAGTTGAAGTCCTCTTTAATGATCAGTGGGGCACTATCTGTGATGACAATTGGGGTACTGAAGATGCCCGAGTCGTATGCCGGCAACTGGGCTGTGGACCTGCAAGTTCAGCCCCAGGTGGAGCACCATTTGGAAGAGGAAGCGGCCAGATCTGGCTTGATGACGTCGAATGCAAAGGGACAGAGTCAAATCTCGGCCAGTGCCCAGCAAGGCCTTGGGGAGAAAATAACTGCAACCATGGAGAAGATGCAGGCGTTGTCTGCTCAGGTAAGTTCATGATCCTAAGGGGTGATGTACATCCGACATGTGACGTGATCAGGTTTTTCAACAAAAGAAAGAGGAAATCAATTTTCTAAGACATGTGCCCTAATTATATATCTCTATCTCTATCTCTATCTCTATCTCTATCGCTATCGCTATCGCTATCGCTATCTCTATGTATATAACTACTGACCTGTCGGTGGATGAAGCTTTATATGTCAACGAGAGAAGGAGGGTCACTTCTTCCAGCTGGAATGTCACGTTCCTCCTGTTAGTGACTGAGGAGGAAATAACCTGTGGTGGTGGGGGATGACAGTCCTAGAGAAATACTGGCTACGTCCCATATGGTGAAGATTACCTCTGGAAATAATTTTGTCCATGGGGAGCACTCGTATTCAAATCCGTTTATATTTTATAAGGGCATATAATTAGAGGATGGGGAGCGATCATGATGCAGTGGTCTGAGGGCTGGATGATGACTCAGGAAACCTGGGTCTGAATCCACACTCAGCCACGGAAAGTGACTGGACGACTTTCGAGAAGTCACCCTCTCTCAGTGCCAGAGGAAGTCAAAGGCAAACCCCCTCTGAATAAATCTTGCCAAGAAAACTCTGTGGTAGCTTCACCGTAGGTTCGCCGTAATTTGGAAATGACTTGAAGGTGCGCAACAACAAGAACAACAAAAGGGCCAAAACCAGCACTTTGGATTGAGATCATAAACACTCTCTCTCTCTCTCTCTCTCTCTCTCTCTGAGATGGTCAGGTTGGGCGGTATTATTCTTGTGCCTTAAGTACAAACTAACATTCCCTTTTTAGCAATCGGTGGCTGTAACTTCTTGAGGCAAAGGGAGCGTGCCGTTGTCTGCTCATGCAGTTGTTTCAGCTTACTTCACACTGTTATTGCTAGGCAAGATTGCTTTTTAAAAAAAATAATAATAAATGAGAAGGAAAGATGCCAAGCAGTTATGATGCATGAAAAAAAATCAGGTATACGGTATTTGTCCTCAGCAACTAAAAACAAACGACCGCTAAAGTCATTCCTAACAGCACCATACACACTCACACACGTCTCAAAGGGTCAAACTGTTCAGTTTACTGAACTGTGACAAAGTTGCTTTGGGCATTAGATATTTGGAAAGCCAGGATATCCAGATGGCTTGTTGCGAGGCAACAGGAATAGCCCCTCCGGAACAAAAGCCAGCCCAGTAGTCTGAGTGGGAGGGACTTAGGATGAGTGCAATTGTATAGAAGGTAAAGGAGGTGTGTTTGTTTGAGCCTTCTGTGAGAACTCGGCAGAGAGAAATAGGGTGGTCCTGGGCGTGATTATCAGCTGAGGGGAAGACACAGGGAACTGGTGTCTGAAGTTGGAATCAAATGATCAATGTCTGCCAGCCGATTAAATTGTTAATGGATCATACAATTGGAGGAGAAGGTACAGCAGCTTGTGGACCGTCGATCTGCTCTTCAATATGAGGTGTGAGGTTTTCTTGGGCTGAGTAGAGCAGATTGTGCTAGAGGAGGAACACAAAGAGAATGTCTCTGAGGAGGAGGTTAGCTCCCAAACACGAGAGGTAGACATTTGGAGCAACGTGACCCATAGAGCTAGAAAGAGGGGGGATCTTTCTGTTGGTTTGGAGCTGCAGAGTTGAACGTAAGCTCTCTCCCTTTGGAGCCAGAACGAGGGACAGGAGTAAGAGCAACCGTGTCAGACCTGAGAAAATGTTCAGGGGAACTTGGATGATTCTGTGCAGGGGTTGGCCAAAGGTGTGGTGGGTGGTGGTAGGGGACTCCCTGCTCAGGGGGACAGCAAAAGGAAGAACACGGAAATGGTGAGGTCCCTCCATGCAGAAGACTGTGAAATCCTAACAGGGGACACAGAAAAGGCAGAACTAATCAACACCGTCTTTGCCGAAGTTACTCCCAAATGGGAAACAATGCTCTACCCTGTGAAAAAGGGAGTCGATGATGCAGTAGGGGAAATGCATCACAGCAGAGGTAAAGATGTGGCACAGCAATACCTGCCTACTCTAAATGAATTCAAGTGTGCGGGGCTAGATGAACCAAACCCAAGAGTATTAAAAGAACTGTCCGAAGCGGAACCCCCGGCAATAATCTCTGATAATTCCTGGAGAAACAGAAAAGTCCCAAGAGACTGGAGGAGGGTAATTATTGTCCCATCTTCCAAAAGGGGGTGGTGGTGGAAAGGACTCAAACAATTACCGCCCAATCAGCCTGATATCAATATCGGGAAAGATTCTATAGCAGATCCTTAAACAGACAGTCTCTAGCCACTTCGAAAGGAATGCCGTGATCACGAAAGGTCAACATGGGTTTCTGAAAAAGAATGCCAGATGCAGAGTAATCTTAGTTCTTTTTTTATTTCATGATAGAGTTACTCGCATGGTAGCTGAAGGGAACACTGCGGACGTGGCATTTCTTGACTTCAGTAACGCCTTTGATAAGGTCTCTCGTGTTATTCTTGCAAACAAGTTCCTAAGATGCGGGCTAGACAATGCTATTGTTAGTTGGAGTTGCGACTGGCTGAGCAATCAAATCCAAAGAATTCTCAGGAACGGCTCCTCCTTACCCTGGAGAGAAGTGACCAGTGCTGTGTCACAGGGTTCAGCCCTTGTCCTAGTGCTAATCAACATGTTCACGAATGATTTGGGTGAGGAAATGGGGGCATTCTTATCAAATTTGCAGACGACACCAAATTAAGAGGGGTAGCCAACACGCCATAGGACAGGATCGGAATTCAAAACGACTCTAACAGTTTAGAGAGCTGGGCCAAAACGAACAGAATGGATTTCAACAGAGAGAAGTGTAAGGTATTACACTTGGGTAGAAAAAAATTAAAATGCAGAGATACAGGACGGGTGACACCTGGTTTGACCACAGCACATGTGAAAGGGATCTAGGAATCTTAGCAGACCACAAGGTGAACATGAGTCACCAGTGTGATGTGGCAGCTAAGAATGCCAATGCGATTCTGGGCTATATCGATAGGGGTCCAGTGTCTAGGTCAAGGGAAGTAATAGTACAACTCTATTCTGCTTTGATCAAATCCCACCTGGAATACTCCATCCAGTTCTGGGCACCAGATTTCAAGAAGGACATGGACAACTTGGAACATGTCCAAAATTGCAGAAAGCCTGGAAACCTTGCCCTATGAGGACTGGTTTAAGGAACTGGGTATGTTCATCCTGGCGAAGAGATGGGAAAGAGGCGACAGGCTGGCTACGTTTTAATATTTGAAGGGATGTCATACGGAGGATGGAGTAAGCTGGTTTCTGCTTCTCCAGAGACTAAAAGACAGAGCAATGGCTCCAAAGTTCAGGAAAAGAGATTCCATCTAAACATTAAGAAGAACTTATTGCTGGGAAGAGCATTTGGACAGTGGACTACACTGCCTCGGGGTGTGGTGTACTTTCCTTCTTTGGAGGTGTGTAAAAATGGATGGATATAGCAATTTGTCAGGAATGTTTTCATGGTATATTCCTGCATGTCAGGGCATTGGACTGAATGGCCTTTGTGATTTCTTCCAGCTCTATGATTCTGTGGTTCTAATTGAACTCTAACAAGTTGCTTTATTTCTCCTTTACCTGGAATAAATGTCACCGTTAGTTTTATAACTGCAGAGTCTGTCTGAGTGATCGAAAATCACTGTAAGAAAGGGAAACCGCTATCTTAAATAATGTATTTGGTTGTGAGGAACTATGAAAACTCTAGCCCTGTAACAGAAACTTTGTGATAAAAGGGTGGAGTCAGGAGAAATTGATACTGACAGGGCGCCTTTTAGAATCTGAACTGAGGCCAGACCAATTGGAGGGGGAATAAAGGGCCTATCCCACAAAATACTGAAAGCAAAGATTTCCAGGTGGGTGTATTAGAAGAACATTAGATAGAAATTATTCCTAAACTTAAGGTAATTGAAACACAGAGAATATTTCAGACCACAGACTTTGCCAACCTTGTCTGTTATCGTCAGATGCTGCAGAGATCAGGCTGGTGAATGGGTCAAATCAATGCAATGGAAGAGTTGAAGTCCTCTTTAATAATCAGTGGGGCACCATCTGTGATGACAATTGGGGCATTGAAGATGCCCGAGTCGTATGCCGGCAACTGGGCTGTGCACCTGCAAGTTCAGCCCCAGGTGACGCACGATTTGGGAGAGGAAGCGGCCAGATCTGGCTTGATGACGTCGAGTGCAAAGGGACAGAGTCAAATCTCGGCCAGTGCACAGCAAGGCCTTGGGGAGAAAATAACTGCAACCATGGAGAAGATGCGGGCGTTGTCTGCTCAGGTAAGTCCATGATCCTAAGGGGTGATGTACATCTGACATGTGACGTGATCAGGTTTTGGAATAAAAGAAAGAGGAAATCAATTTTCTAAGACATGTGCCCTAATTATCCATCTCTATCGCTATCTCTATCGCTATCGCTATCGCTATCGCTGGGAAGAGCATTTGGACAGTGGACTACACTGCCTCGGAGTGTGGTGTACTTTCCTTCTTTGGAGATGTGTAAACAAAGGATGGATATAGCAATTCGTCAGGAATGTTTTCATGGTATATTCCTGCATGTCAGGGCATTGGACTGAATGGCCTTTGTGATTTCTTCCAACTCTATGATTCTGTGGTTCTAATTGAACTCTAACAAGTTCCTTTATTTCTCCTTCACCTGGAATAAATGTCACCGTTTGTTTTATAACTGCAGAGTCTGTCTGAGTGATCAAAAATCACTGTAAGAAAGGGAAACTGCTATCTTAAATAATGTATTTGTTTGTGAGGAACTCTAGCCCTGTAACAGAAACTTTGTGATAAAAGGGTGGAGTCAGGAGAAATTGATACTGACAGGGTACTTTTTAGAATTTGAACTGAGGCCAGACCAATTGGAGGAGGAATAAAGGGCCTATCCCACGAAATACTGAAAGCAAAGTTTTCCAGGTGGGTGTATTAGAAGAACATTAGATAGAAATTATTCCTAAACTTAAGGTAATTGAAACACAGAGAATATTTCAGACCACAGACTTTGCCAACCTTGTCTGTTATCGTCAGATGCTGCAGAGATCAGGCTGGTGAATGGGTCAAATCAATGCAATGGAAGAGTTGAAGTCCTCTTTAATGATCAGTGGGGCACCATCTGTGATGACAATTGGGGCATTGAAGATGCCCGAGTCGTATGCCGGCAACTGGGCTGTGCACCTGCAAGTTCAGCCCCAGGTGACGCACGATTTGGGAGAGGAAGCGGCCAGATCTGGCTTGATGACGTCGAGTGCAAAGGGACAGAGTCAAATCTCGGCCAGTGCACAGCAAGGCCTTGGGGAGAAAATAACTGCAACCATGGAGAAGATGCGGGCGTTGTCTGCTCAGGTAAGTCCATGATCCTAAGGGGTGATGTACATCTGACATGTGACGTGAGCAAGTTTTGGAATAAAAGAAAGAGGAAATCAATTTTCTAAGACATGTGCCCTAATTATCTATCTCTATCTCTATCTCTATCTCTATCTCTATCTCTATCGCTGGGAAGAGCATTTGCACAGTGGACTACACTGCCTCGGAGCGTGGTGTACTTTCCTTCTTTGGAGACGTGTAAACAAAGGATGGATATAGCAATTTGTCAGGAATGTTTTCATGGTATATTCCTGCATGTCAGGGCATTGGACTGAATGGCCTTTGTGATTTCTTCCAACTCTATGATTCTGTGGTTCTAATTGAACTCTAACAAGTTGCTTTATTTCTCCTTTACCTGGAATAAATGTCACCGTTTGTTTTATAACTGCAGAGTCTGTCTGAGTGATCAAAAATCACTGTAAGAAAGGGAAACCGCTATCTTAAATAATGTATTTGGTTGTGAGGAACTATGAAAACTCTAGCCCTGTAACAGAAACTTTGTGATAAAAGGGTGGAGTCAGGAGAAATTGATACTGACAGGGCATCTTTTAGAATTTGAACTGAGGCCAGACCAATTGGAGGGGGAATAAAGGGCCTATCCCACGAAAAACTGAAAGCAAAGATTTCCAGGTGGGTGTATTAGAAGAACATTAGATAGAAATTATTCCTAAACTTAAGGTAATTGAAACACAGAGAATATTTCAGACCACAGACTTTGCCAACCTTGTCTGTAATCGTCAGATGCTGCAGAGATCAGGCTGGTGAATGGGTCAAATCAATGCAATGGAAGAGTTGAAGTCCTCTTTAATGATCAGTGGGGCACTATCTGTGATGACAATTGGGGTACTGAAGATGCCCGAGTCGTATGCCGGCAACTGGGCTGTGGACCTGCAAGTTCAGCCCCAGGTGGAGCACCATTTGGAAGAGGAAGCGGCCAGATCTGGCTTGATGACGTCGAATGCAAAGGGACAGAGTCAAATCTCGGCCAGTGCCCAGCAAGGCCTTGGGGAGAAAATAACTGCAACCATGGAGAAGATGCAGGCGTTGTCTGCTCAGGTAAGTTCATGATCCTAAGGGGTGATGTACATCCGACATGTGACGTGATCAGGTTTTTCAACAAAAGAAAGAGGAAATCAATTTTCTAAGACATGTGCCCTAATTATATATCTCTATCTCTATCTCTATCTCTATCTCTATCGCTATCGCTATCGCTATCGCTATCTCTATGTATATAACTACTGACCTGTCGGTGGATGAAGCTTTATATGTCAACGAGAGAAGGAGGGTCACTTCTTCCAGCTGGAATGTCACGTTCCTCCTGTTAGTGACTGAGGAGGAAATAACCTGTGGTGGTGGGGGATGACAGTCCTAGAGAAATACTGGCTACGTCCCATATGGTGAAGATTACCTCTGGAAATAATTTTGTCCATGGGGAGCACTCGTATTCAAATCCGTTTATATTTTATAAGGGCATATAATTAGAGGATGGGGAGCGATCATGATGCAGTGGTCTGAGGGCTGGATGATGACTCAGGAAACCTGGGTCTGAATCCACACTCAGCCACGGAAAGTGACTGGACGACTTTCGAGAAGTCACCCTCTCTCAGTGCCAGAGGAAGTCAAAGGCAAACCCCCTCTGAATAAATCTTGCCAAGAAAACTCTGTGGTAGCTTCACCGTAGGTTCGCCGTAATTTGGAAATGACTTGAAGGTGCGCAACAACAAGAACAACAAAAGGGCCAAAACCAGCACTTTGGATTGAGATCATAAACACTCTCTCTCTCTCTCTCTCTCTCTCTCTCTCTGAGATGGTCAGGTTGGGCGGTATTATTCTTGTGCCTTAAGTACAAACTAACATTCCCTTTTTAGCAATCGGTGGCTGTAACTTCTTGAGGCAAAGGGAGCGTGCCGTTGTCTGCTCATGCAGTTGTTTCAGCTTACTTCACACTGTTATTGCTAGGCAAGATTGCTTTTTAAAAAAAATAATAATAAATGAGAAGGAAAGATGCCAAGCAGTTATGATGCATGAAAAAAAATCAGGTATACGGTATTTGTCCTCAGCAACTAAAAACAAACGACCGCTAAAGTCATTCCTAACAGCACCATACACACTCACACACGTCTCAAAGGGTCAAACTGTTCAGTTTACTGAACTGTGACAAAGTTGCTTTGGGCATTAGATATTTGGAAAGCCAGGATATCCAGATGGCTTGTTGCGAGGCAACAGGAATAGCCCCTCCGGAACAAAAGCCAGCCCAGTAGTCTGAGTGGGAGGGACTTAGGATGAGTGCAATTGTATAGAAGGTAAAGGAGGTGTGTTTGTTTGAGCCTTCTGTGAGAACTCGGCAGAGAGAAATAGGGTGGTCCTGGGCGTGATTATCAGCTGAGGGGAAGACACAGGGAACTGGTGTCTGAAGTTGGAATCAAATGATCAATGTCTGCCAGCCGATTAAATTGTTAATGGATCATACAACTGGAGGAGAAGGTACAGCAGCTTGTGGACCGTCGATCTGCTCTTCAATATGAGGTGTGAGGTTTTCTTGGGCTGAGTAGAGCAGATTGTGCTAGAGGAGGAACACAAAGAGAATGTCTCTGAGGAGGAGGTTAGCTCCCAAACACGAGAGGTAGACATTTGGAGCAACGTGACCCATAGAGCTAGAAAGAGGGGGGATCTTTCTGTTGGTTTGGAGCTGCAGAGTTGAACGTAAGCTCTCTCCCTTTGGAGCCAGAACGAGGGACAGGAGTAAGAGCAACCGTGTCAGACCTGAGAAAATGTTCAGGGGAACTTGGATGATTCTGTGCAGGGGTTGGCCAAAGGTGTGGTGGGTGGTGGTAGGGGACTCCCTGCTCAGGGGGACAGCAAAAGGAAGAACACGGAAATGGTGAGGTCCCTCCATGCAGAAGACTGTGAAATCCTAACAGGGGACACAGAAAAGGCAGAACTAATCAACACCGTCTTTGCCGAAGTTACTCCCAAAAGGGAAACAATGCTCTACCCTGTGAAAAAGGGAGTCGATGATGCAGTAGGGGAAATGCATCACAGCAGAGGTAAAGATGTGGCACAGCAATACCTGCCTACTCTAAATGAATTCAAGTGTGCGGGGCTAGATGAACCAAACCCAAGAGTATTAAAAGAACTGTCCGAAGCGGAACCCCCGGCAATAATCTCTGATAATTCCTGGAGAAACAGAAAAGTC
This sequence comes from Cyclura pinguis, assembly GCA_030412105.1. NCBI lineage: Eukaryota > Metazoa > Chordata > Lepidosauria > Squamata > Iguanidae > Cyclura > Cyclura pinguis. Next base: position 21,305,569 of record CM059604.1, read on the forward strand.
CCAAGAGACTGGAGGAGGGTAATTATTGTCCCATCTTCCAAAAGGGGGTGGTGGTGGAAAGGACTCAAACAATTACCGCCCAATCAGCCTGATATCAATATCGGGAAAGATTCTATAGCAGATCCTTAAACAGACAGTCTCTAGCCACTTCGAAAGGAATGCCGTGATCACGAAAGGTCAACATGGGTTTCTGAAAAAGAATGCCAGATGCAGAGTAATCTTAGTTCTTTTTTTATTTCATGATAGAGTTACTCGCATGGTAGCTGAAGGGAACACTGTGGACGTGGCATTTCTTGACTTCAGTAACGCCTTTGATAAGGTCTCTCGTGTTATTCTTGCAAACAAGTTCCTAAGATGCGGGCTAGACAATGCTATTGTTAGTTGGAGTTGCGACTGGCTGAGCAATCAAATCCAAAGAATTCTCAGGAACGGCTCCTCCTTACCCTGGAGAGAAGTGACCAGTGCTGTGTCACAGGGTTCAGCCCTTGTCCTAGTGCTAATCAACATGTTCACGAATGATTTGGGTGAGGAAATGGGGGCATTCTTATCAAATTTGCAGACGACACCAAATTAAGAGGGGTAGCCAACACGCCATAGGACAGGATCGGAATTCAAAACGACTCTAACAGTTTAGAGAGCTGGGCCAAAACGAACAGAATGGATTTCAACAGAGAGAAGTGTAAGGTATTACACTTGGGTAGAAAAAAATTAAAATGCAGAGATACAGGACGGGTGACACCTGGTTTGACCACAGCACATGTGAAAGGGATCTAGGAATCTTAGCAGACCACAAGGTGAACATGAGTCACCAGTGTGATGTGGCAGCTAAGAATGCCAATGCGATTCTGGGCTATATCGATAGGGGTCCAGTGTCTAGGTCAAGGGAAGTAATAGTACAACTCTATTCTGCTTTGATCAAATCCCACCTGGAATACTCCATCCAGTTCTGGGCACCAGATTTCAAGAAAGACATGGACAACTTGGAACATGTCCAAAATTGCAGAAAGCCTGGAAACCTTGCCCTATGAGGACTGGTTTAAGGAACTGGGTATGTTCATCCTGGCGAAGAGATGGGAAAGAGGCGACAGGCTGGCTACGTTTTAATATTTGAAGGGATGTCATACGGAGGATGGAGTAAGCTGGTTTCTGCTTCTCCAGAGACTAAAAGACAGAGCAATGGCTCCAAAGTTCAGGAAAAGAGATTCCATCTAAACATTAAGAAGAACTTATTGCTGGGAAGAGCATTTGGACAGTGGACTACACTGCCTCGGGGTGTGGTGTACTTTCCTTCTTTGGAGGTGTGTAAAAATGGATGGATATAGCAATTTGTCAGGAATGTTTTCATGGTATATTCCTGCATGTCAGGGCATTGGACTGAATGGCCTTTGTGATTTCTTCCAGCTCTATGATTCTGTGGTTCTAATTGAACTCTAACAAGTTGCTTTATTTCTCCTTTACCTGGAATAAATGTCACCGTTAGTTTTACAACTGCAGAGTCTGTCTGAGTGATCGAAAATCACTGTAAGAAAGGGAAACCGCTATCTTAAATAATGTATTTGGTTGTGAGGAACTATGAAAACTCTAGCCCTGTAACAGAAACTTTGTGATAAAAGGGTGGAGTCAGGAGAAATTGATACTGACAGGGCGCCTTTTAGAATCTGAACTGAGGCCAGACCAATTGGAGGGGGAATAAAGGGCCTATCCCACAAAATACTGAAAGCAAAGATTTCCAGGTGGGTGTATTAGAAGAACATTAGATAGAAATTATTCCTAAACTTAAGGTAATTGAAACACAGAGAATATTTCAGACCACAGACTTTGCCAACCTTGTCTGTTATCGTCAGATGCTGCAGAGATCAGGCTGGTGAATGGGTCAAATCAATGCAATGGAAGAGTTGAAGTCCTCTTTAATAATCAGTGGGGCACCATCTGTGATGACAATTGGGGCATTGAAGATGCCCGAGTCGTATGCCGGCAACTGGGCTGTGCACCTGCAAGTTCAGCCCCAGGTGACGCACGATTTGGGAGAGGAAGCGGCCAGATCTGGCTTGATGACGTCGAGTGCAAAGGGACAGAGTCAAATCTCGGCCAGTGCACAGCAAGGCCTTGGGGAGAAAATAACTGCAACCATGGAGAAGATGCGGGCGTTGTCTGCTCAGGTAAGTCCATGATCCTAAGGGGTGATGTACATCTGACATGTGACGTGATCAGGTTTTGGAATAAAAGAAAGAGGAAATCAATTTTCTAAGACATGTGCCCTAATTATCCATCTCTATCGCTATCTCTATCGCTATCGCTATCGCTATCGCTGGGAAGAGCATTTGGACAGTGGACTACACTGCCTCGGAGTGTGGTGTACTTTCCTTCTTTGGAGATGTGTAAACAAAGGATGGATATAGCAATTCGTCAGGAATGTTTTCATGGTATATTCCTGCATGTCAGGGCATTGGACTGAATGGCCTTTGTGATTTCTTCCAACTCTATGATTCTGTGGTTCTAATTGAACTCTAACAAGTTCCTTTATTTCTCCTTCACCTGGAATAAATGTCACCGTTTGTTTTATAACTGCAGAGTCTGTCTGAGTGATCAAAAATCACTGTAAGAAAGGGAAACTGCTATCTTAAATAATGTATTTGTTTGTGAGGAACTCTAGCCCTGTAACAGAAACTTTGTGATAAAAGGGTGGAGTCAGGAGAAATTGATACTGACAGGGTACTTTTTAGAATTTGAACTGAGGCCAGACCAATTGGAGGAGGAATAAAGGGCCTATCCCACGAAATACTGAAAGCAAAGTTTTCCAGGTGGGTGTATTGGAAGAACATTAGATAGAAATTATTCCTAAACTTAAGGTAATTGAAACACAGAGAATATTTCAGACCACAGACTTTGCCAACCTTGTCTGTTATCGTCAGATGCTGCAGAGATCAGGCTGGTGAATGGGTCAAATCAATGCAATGGAAGAGTTGAAGTCCTCTTTAATGATCAGTGGGGCACCATCTGTGATGACAATTGGGGCATTGAAGATGCCCGAGTCGTATGCCGGCAACTGGGCTGTGCACCTGCAAGTTCAGCCCCAGGTGACGCACGATTTGGGAGAGGAAGCGGCCAGATCTGGCTTGATGACGTCGAGTGCAAAGGGACAGAGTCAAATCTCGGCCAGTGCACAGCAAGGCCTTGGGGAGAAAATAACTGCAACCATGGAGAAGATGCGGGCGTTGTCTGCTCAGGTAAGTCCATGATCCTAAGGGGTGATGTACATCTGACATGTGACGTGAGCAAGTTTTGGAATAAAAGAAAGAGGAAATCAATTTTCTAAGACATGTGCCCTAATTATCTATCTCTATCTCTATCTCTATCTCTATCTCTATCTCTATCGCTGGGAAGAGCATTTGCACAGTGGACTACACTGCCTCGGAGCGTGGTGTACTTTCCTTCTTTGGAGACGTGTAAACAAAGGATGGATATAGCAATTTGTCAGGAATGTTTTCATGGTATATTCCTGCATGTCAGGGCATTGGACTGAATGGCCTTTGTGATTTCTTCCAACTCTATGATTCTGTGGTTCTAATTGAACTCTAACAAGTTGCTTTATTTCTCCTTTACCTGGAATAAATGTCACCGTTTGTTTTATAACTGCAGAGTCTGTCTGAGTGATCAAAAATCACTGTAAGAAAGGGAAACCGCTATCTTAAATAATGTATTTGGTTGTGAGGAACTATGAAAACTCTAGCCCTGTAACAGAAACTTTGTGATAAAAGGGTGGAGTCAGGAGAAATTGATACTGACAGGGCATCTTTTAGAATTTGAACTGAGGCCAGACCAATTGGAGGGGGAATAAAGGGCCTATCCCACGAAAAACTGAAAGCAAAGATTTCCAGGTGGGTGTATTAGAAGAACATTAGATAGAAATTATTCCTAAACTTAAGGTAATTGAAACACAGAGAATATTTCAGACCACAGACTTTGCCAACCTTGTCTGTAATCGTCAGATGCTGCAGAGATCAGGCTGGTGAATGGGTCAAATCAATGCAATGGAAGAGTTGAAGTCCTCTTTAATGATCAGTGGGGCACTATCTGTGATGACAATTGGGGTACTGAAGATGCCCGAGTCGTATGCCGGCAACTGGGCTGTGGACCTGCAAGTTCAGCCCCAGGTGGAGCACCATTTGGAAGAGGAAGCGGCCAGATCTGGCTTGATGACGTCGAATGCAAAGGGACAGAGTCAAATCTCGGCCAGTGCCCAGCAAGGCCTTGGGGAGAAAATAACTGCAACCATGGAGAAGATGCAGGCGTTGTCTGCTCAGGTAAGTTCATGATCCTAAGGGGTGATGTACATCCGACATGTGACGTGATCAGGTTTTTCAACAAAAGAAAGAGGAAATCAATTTTCTAAGACATGTGCCCTAATTATATATCTCTATCTCTATCTCTATCTCTATCTCTATCGCTATCGCTATCGCTATCGCTATCTCTATGTATATAACTACTGACCTGTCGGTGGATGAAGCTTTATATGTCAACGAGAGAAGGAGGGTCACTTCTTCCAGCTGGAATGTCACGTTCCTCCTGTTAGTGACTGAGGAGGAAATAACCTGTGGTGGTGGGGGATGACAGTCCTAGAGAAATACTGGCTACGTCCCATTTGGTGAAGATTACCTCTGGAAATAATTTTGTCCATGGGGAGCACTCGTATTCAAATCCGTTTATATTTTATAAGGGCATATAATTAGAGGATGGGGAGCGATCATGATGCAGTGGTCTGAGGGCTGGATGATGACTCAGGAAACCTGGGTCTGAATCCACACTCAGCCACGGAAAGTGACTGGACGACTTTCGAGAAGTCACCCTCTCTCAGTGCCAGAGGAAGTCAAAGGCAAACCCCCTCTGAATAAATCTTGCCAAGAAAACTCTGTGGTAGCTTCACCGTAGGTTCGCCGTAATTTGGAAATGACTTGAAGGTGCGCAACAACAAGAACAACAAAAGGGCCAAAACCAGCACTTTGGATTGAGATCATAAACACTCTCTCCCTCTCTCTCTCTCTCTCTCTCTCTCTCTGAGATGGTCAGGTTGGGCGGTATTATTCTTGTGCCTTAAGTACAAACTAACATTCCCTTTTTAGCAATCGGTGGCTGTAACTTCTTGAGGCAAAGGGAGCGTGCCGTTGTCTGCTCATGCAGTTGTTTCAGCTTACTTCACACTGTTATTGCTAGGCAAGATTGCTTTTTTAAAAAATAATAATAAGTGAGAAGGAAAGACGCCAAGCAGTTATGATGCATGAAAAAAATCAGGTATACGGTATTTGTCCTCAGCAACTAAAAACAAACGACCGCTAAAGTCATTCCTAACAGCACCATACACACTCACACACGTCTCAAAGGGTCAAACTGTTCAGTTTACTGAACTGTGACAAAGTTGCTTTGGACATTAGATATTTGGAAAGCCAGGGTATCTAGATGGCTCATTGCGAGGCAACAGGAATAGCCCCTCCGGAACAAAAGCCAGCCCAGTAGTCTGAGTGGGAGGGACTTAGGATGAGTGCAATTGTATAGAAGGTAAAGGAGGTGTGTGTGTTTGAGCCTTCTGTGAGAACTCGGCGGAGAGAAATAGGGTGGTCTTGGGCGTGATTATCAGCTGAGGGGAAGACACAGGGAACTGGTGTCTGAAGTTGGAATCAAATGATCAATGTCTACCAGCCGTTTAAATTGTTAATGGATCATACAACTGGAGGAGAAGGTACAGCAGCTTGTGGACCGTCGATCTGCTCTTCAATATGAGGTGTGAGGTTTTCTTGGGCAGAGTAGAGCAGATTGTGCTAGAGGAGGAACACAAAGAGAATGTCTCTGAGGAGGAGGTTAGCTCCCAAACACGAGAGGTAGACATTTGGAGCAACGGGACCCATAGAGCTAGAAAGAGGGGGGATCTTTCTGTTGGTTTGGAGCTGCAGAGTTGAACGTAAGCTCTCTCCCTTTGGAGCCAGAATGAGGGACAGGAGTAGGAGCAACCGTGTCAGACCTGAGAAAATGTTCAGGGGAACTTGGATGATTCTGTGCAGGGGTTGGCCAAAGGTGTGGTGGGTGGTGGTAGGGGACTCCCTGCTCAGGGGGACAGCAAAAGGAAGAACACGGAAATGGTGAGGTCCCTCCATGCAGAAGACTGTGAAATCCTAACAGGGGACACAGAAAAGGCAGAACTAATCAACACCGTCTTTGCCGAAGTTACTCCCAAAAGGGAAACAATGCTCTACCCTGTGAAAAAGGGAGTCGATGATGCAGTAGGGGAAATGCATCACAGCAGAGGTAAAGATGTGGCACAGCAATACCTGCCTACTCTAAATGAATTCAAGTGTGCGGGGCTAGATGAACCAAACCCAAGAGTATTAAAAGAACTGTCCGAAGCGGAACCCCCGGCAATAATCTCTGATAATTCCTGGAGAAACAGAAAAGTCCCAAGAGACTGGAGGAGGGTAATTATTGTCCCATCTTCCAAAAGGGGGTGGTGGTGGAAAGGACTCAAACAATTACCGCCCAATCAGCCTGATATCAATATCGGGAAAGATTCTATAGCAGATCCTTAAACAGACAGTCTCTAGCCACTTCGAAAGGAATGCCGTGATCACGAAAGGTCAACATGGGTTTCTGAAAAAGAATGCCAGATGCAGAGTAATCTTAGTTCTTTTTTTATTTCATGATAGAGTTACTCGCATGGTAGCTGAAGGGAACACTGCGGACGTGGCATTTCTTGACTTCAGTAACGCCTTTGATAAGGTCTCTCGTGTTATTCTTGCAAACAAGTTCCTAAGATGCGGGCTAGACAATGCTATTGTTAGTTGGAGTTGCGACTGGCTGAGCAATCAAATCCAAAGAATTCTCAGGAACGGCTCCTCCTTATCCTGGAGAGAAGTGACCAGTGCTGTGTCACAGGGTTCAGCCCTTTTCCTAGTGCTAATCAACATGTTCACGAATGATTTGGGTGAGGAAATGGGGGCATTCTTATCAAATTTGCAGATGACACCAAATTAAGAGGGGTAGCCAACACGCCATAGGACAGGATCGGAATTCAAAACGACTCTAACAGTTTAGAGAGCTGGGCCAAAACGAACAGAATGGATTTCAACAGAGGGAAGTGTAAGGTATTACACTTGGGTAGAAAAAAATTAAAATGCAGAGATACAGGACGGGTGACACCTGGTTTGACCACAGCACATGTGAAAGGGATCTAGGAATCTTAGCAGACCACAAGGTGAACATGAGTCACCAGTGTGATGTGGCGGCTAAGAATGCCAATGCGATTCTGGGCTATATCGATAGGAGTCCAGTGTCTAGGTCAAGGGAAGTGATAGTACAACTCTATTCTGCTTTGATCAAATCCCACCTGGAATACTCCATCCAGTTCTGGGCACCAGATTTCAAGAAGGACATGGACAACTTGGAACGTGTCCAAAATTGCAGAAAGCCTGGGAAACTTGCCCTATGAGGACTGGTTTAAGGAACTGGGTATGTTCATCCTGGCGAAGAGAAGGGAAAGAGGCGACAGGCTGGCTACGTTTTAATATTTGAAGGGATGTCATACGGAGGATGGAGTAAGCTGGTTTCTGCTTCTCCAGAGACTAAAAGACAGAGCAATGGCTTCAAAGTTCAGGAAAAGAGATTCCATCTAAACATTAAGAAGAACGTATTGCTGGGAAGAGCATTTGGACAGTGGACTACACTGCCTCGGGGTGTGGTGTACTTTCCTTCTTTGGAGTTGGGTAAGCAAAGACTGGATAGCAATTTGTGAGAAATGTTTTCATGATATATTCCTGCATGTCAGGGCATTGGACTGAATGGCCTTTTTGATTTCTTCCAACTCTATGATTCTATGATTCTAACTGAACTCTAACAAGATCCATTATTTCTCCTTTTCCTATAATAAATGTTACTGTTTGTTTTATAACTGCAGAGTCTGTCTGAGTGATCGAAAATCACTGTAAGAAAGGGAAACCGCTATCTTAAATAATGTATTTGGTTGTGAGGAACTGTGAAAACTCTAGCCCTGCAACAGAAAGGTTGTGATAAAATCGTGGAGTCAGATGACATTGTTATTGATAGGGCACTTTTTAGAATTTGAACTGAGGCCAAACCAATCTGAGGGAGAATAACAGGTGTTTCTGATGAACACTTAAAGGAAAGATTTATAGCTGCCTTTATCATAAGAACATTAGATACAAATCAGTCCTAAACTTAAGCTAACGGAAAGACACAGAATCTTTCAGGTTATAGACCTTGCCCACATTGTCTATAATCCTCAGGTGCTGTTAGGATCAGGCTGGTGAATGGGTCAAATCAATGCAGTGGAAGAGTTGAAGTCCACCGTCATGATCAGTGGGGCACGATCTGTGATGACGATTGGGACATTGAAGATGCCAGAGTCGTATGCCGGCAACAGGGCTGTGGACGTGCAAGTTCTGCCCCAGGTGGAGCACGATTTGGGAGAGGAAGCGGCCAGATCTGGCTTGATGATGTCGAGTGCAAAGGGACAGAGTCATATCTCGGCCAATGCCCATCAAAGCCTTGGGGAGAAAATAACTGCAACCATGGAGAAGATGCGGGCGTTGTCTGCTCAGGTAAGTTCATGATCCTAAGGGGTGATGTACATCTGACATGTTACTTGATCAGATTTTTCAAGAAAAGAAAAAAGAAATCAATTTTCTAAGACATGTGCCCTAATTTTATATATCTATGAATATATCTATTGTCCTGTCAGTCGATCAAGCTTTATATGCACATTTTAACTGGAATGTGATCAGGTTAGAATTTAACAGGAAGATGTGTAATGTGATAAGGTTTTTCAACAAAAGAAGAATTTTTTCTCAGGAAGACCTGTGCTGTATTTCTTTTACATACTCATCTGTCAGTGCATGAAACCTTATCTGTCAAGGAGAGAAAGAGGATCACTTCTTACTGCTTGAATGTCAAGCTCCTGCAGTTAGTGGTTGACGAGAAATTAGGCCAGAGCTTTCAAAACTTTTCATGTTGGTGACACACTTTTTTAGATATGCATCATTTCGCGACATAGTAATTCATTTTTACTAGGAAACTTGAGGTTAAACTAATCCCCTATTAGAGATATAGACACATACATAAAGTATGGCAACAAAATGTATGAGGACATAACATTTGCGTGATCAGGGGCGAAAGGCACAGCAAAGAACACCCAACACATAAATGTGGATAAACAAGGCCACAACTTTATTGGCTACAAAGCATACCAGGTTGGTGTACGCATGGGTAGGGATCCGGGCATTGACCCACCTGCCTATTGGCCAGTGAGCCCACTCGTCCAGCCCAGGGGAAGTAAAGGCCCCTCCAGACGCTGCCCTCCTGCCACCAGGGGATGCATGCTACCTGCCCACCCGACCTGGGCAATTAGCCACACACTGCACCCCCTGACCTCATCTGGGAACCCACCTGTTCCCTTCCATGTGGCGAAGGCACCAACTATCCCGGATCTCCTGGCCATGCGACCACCTAGTAAAGTTGTGACAATAACAAACAGCAACATGATAACAAGAAGCCAACCAAAACCATACCGGGTGGGAGCGCCAGGATGCCACCGAGGAGAGACTGGCTCCAAGCTGGACTGGCTTTCCTGGTAAGTACCCCCAGAGCAAACCTGAGTGAAGTCAGCGCGACTTCACCCATGCCCACTTCTGTAGCCAATGAGTCCAAAGCGGTGCTTTGAACTCATTGGCTGGCTGCACATCCAAGGGTTTGGGGCATGCATAGAGGGCGCATGCTCAGAGAAAACATGGCCGCAAGCCCCGACTGCGAGGAGCTGCTGCTGAGCGCCCTGATTTGCAAAGGCGCTGGAGAGGTGAGTCTCTCTGCGCACATCTCACAATAACCCTTCATATATATTTTAAAAATATATGATTTATAAATAATAACATACATTTCTGAGATTGTAGTCGACAAGGCAACACACCTACACACTTCAGTCAACACACTACTGTGTCGTGACACACCATTTGGAATGGCCTGAATTAGGCTGTGGGAGAGGGGAAAGGCAGTCATAAATAAATACTGGCTAAGTCCCATATAGTGAATATTTACTCTGGCTTCATTTTTGTATGTGTGGAGTACTAGTACTAAAAGCTGCTTATATAATATGAAGGCATATAATTAGGAGATGGAGAACCAGCATGATGTAGTGGTTTGAGTGGTGGGCAGTTACCCTGGAGACCTGGGTCTGAATCCCTGCTCAGCCATAGAAACCCACTGGAAAACCTTGGTGAAGTCACCCTCTCACAGTCTTGGAGGAAGCCAAAGGCAAATCCGCTCTGAACAAATCTTGCCAAGAAAACTCCATGATAGCTTTACCTTAGGGTTGCCGTAAGTGGGAAATGACTTGAAGGCACACAACAACAGCAACAAAAAGAACAACAACAAAAAGAACACAATCAAAAGCAGCATCTTGAACTGAGCTCAGAAGCAAATATTCTGTGATATGTTCAGGTTGGGCTGCATTACTCTTGTGCCTTAAGAGCAAATTAACATTCCCTTTTCAGTAATCAGTGGGAGGCAGAGGGAACATGCAGTTGTCTGCTCATGAAGTTGCTTCAGTTTATTTTGCAATGGTATTCCAAGGCAGCACTTTAAAAAAAAAATTGAGAAAGATATTTGGTAACAAGATATGATCAATAAAAAAAAAATCAGATATATTTGTCACTTGTAACTAAGAACAAACCACACAGTCCTTCCCAGACACGCACACATATTTTCACATACCATATATACTTCAACTGTTCAGTTTACTGAATTGTGACAAAGTTGCTTTGGGCCTTAGATATTTGGAAGGCTAGTGCAACTTCATGACTTTCTCCTAGGCAACAGGAATAGCACCTCAGGATTGAAACCCACCCAGTAGTGTGCATGGAAGGGACTTGGGGATCAGAGGATTTTGATAGAACACAAATTATCTGTATGAGAACTAGGCAGAGAGAGAAAAGGGGGTCTTGGGTGTGATTATCAGCTGAGAAAAGGACACAAGGAACAGGTGTCTGAAGTGGGACTTAAATGACAAAAATCCATCAGAAGTTTAAACTGTCATTGTATCATAGAACTGTCGGAGATGGTCCATCAACTTGAGGCCCATGTATCCTCTCTTCAATACATTAAGGAGTAGGGGGTTTTCTTGGACAGAGTGGAGCAAGCTGTACTGGAGGAGGCACTCACAGAGGGTATCTCTGAGGAGGAGGCCAGTTACTGAACACAGGAGGTAGACCTTTGGAGGAATGTGGCCCATAAAAGTAGAAGGAGTCGGGAGCTTCCTGTTAGTTTGGAGCTTCAGAATTGATTGTAAGCTCTCTCCCTTATCAGTGTGGATGAGGGACAAGAGCAGGAGCCACACAGTGTCAGTCCTCAGAGAAAGTGCAGGGGAACTTAGAAGATTCAGTGCAAGGATTGGCCCCTGCCAATCACCAATGGAGATGTGTGGTGATGGTAGGGGACTCCCTGCTGAGGGGGAAAGGCAAAGAAAGAACAAGGAAATGGTAGGACCTCTATGTGGAGAAGATTGTGAAATGATACTAGGGGACAGAGAAAAAGCAGAACTACTTGAGACCTTCTTTGCCTTGGTCTTCTCCCAAAAGGATATCAATGCTTTCCTTGTGGAAAATAGAGCAGATGATACAGTAAGGAAAATGCAGTACAGCATAGGTAAAGAAGTAGTAGAGGAATAGCTGGTTACTTGAAGTGAATTCAAGTGTCCAGAGCCAGATGAACTATAACTAGGGTATTAAGAGATTTTTCAGAAGTAATCTCAAAAGTACGGACCATAATCTTTCAGAATTCCTGAAGAGTGAGAGAAGTCTCAGCAGACTAGAGGAGGACAAATAGGTCCCCATCTCTAAAAACTTTTTTTTTAAAAAAAGGGAGATCCAAAAAATTACTGCCCAGTCAGCCTGACATCAACACCGAGAAAGATTCTAGAGCAGATAATTAAACAGACAGTCTGTAAGCACTTAGAAAGGAATGCTGTGATCACTAAAAGTCAACATGGATTTCTCAAAAACAAGTCAGGCTAGACTAATCTTATCTCTTTTTTTTGATAGAATTACTGGTCTGGTAGATGAAGGGAATGCAGTGGACATAACATATCTTGATTTCAGTAAGGCCGTGGATATTCTTGCAACAAGCTGTTAAAAGTGTGGGCTAGACAATGCTACTGTTAGGTGGATTTGTAACTGGTTGACTGATCGAACTCAAAGGGTGCACACCAAAGACTGCTCTTCATCCTGGAGAGAAGTGACTAGTGGAGTGATACAGGTTTCTGTTCTGGGCCCAGTGCTATTCAACATCTTTATCAGTAATTTGGATGAGGTTGTGGAGGGATTCTTTTCAAATTTGCAGATGACATGGAGCAGTGGCTTCAAACGTCAGGAAAAGAGATTTCATCTAAACATTAGGAACAACTTCCTGATAGTAAGATCAGTTGCAGTGGAACGTGCTGCCTGGGATGGTGGTGGAATCTCCTTTTTGGGAGGTTTTTAAAGAGAGGCTGAATGGCCGTCTGTCAGGAATGCTTTGATGGTATATTCCTGCATAACAAGGCATTTAAGATTTCTTCCACCTCTATTATTCTATGATTCCAATTGACCTCCAACAAAATATTTTATTTCCCCTGTTCCTAGAATAAATTCTAGTGTTTGTTTTATAACTGCAGAGTCAGTCTGAGTTATCCAAATTCAGTGTAATAAAGGGAACACACTGTCAAAGTATTTGGTTCTGAGGGACAGTTAAAATTCTAATGCTGCGACACAAAGTTTGTGATGAAAGGATAGTGTCAAGACAAATTGATACCGACAGGGCACCTTTGTGGATTGGAACCGCCAGACTAATCTGAGAGAGAATAAAGGGCTTATCACATGAATACTGAAAACAAAGATTTCTAGTTGGGTTTATTATAAGAACATTACATAGAAATCACTCCTAAACTCAGGCTAATCGAAATACCGAGAATCTGGTACCTTATAGACCTAACCTGTCTTCTCTCTAATCCACAGATGCTGCAGAGATCAGGCTGGTGAACAGCACAAATAAATGTAATGGAAGAGTTGAAATCTTCCTTAATGGTCAGTGGGGCACCATCTGATGCCCATCAAGGCCTTGATAACGACCAGCTAAGTCCCATACAGTGAATATTACCTCTGGCTTCCTTTTTTTGTATTATGGGAATACTAGTATTAAAAGCTGCTGATATGATATGAGGGTGCATAATTAGAAAATGGAGAGCCAGTGTGATATAGTTTGTGTGTTGGGCTAAGACTCTGGAGATTTGGGTCTGAATCCCTGCTTAGCCATGGAAATGCACTGGATGACCTTGGTGAAGTCACCCTCTGTCAGTTCCAGAGGAAGTCAAAGGCAAACCCCTTCTGAACAAATCTTGCCAAGAAAACTCCATGATAGCTTCACCACAGGACTGCTGTAAGTTGGAAATGGCTTGAAGGCACACAATATCATCAACAAAAATAGCAAGGCGAAAACCAACAGCTTGAACTTAGCTCAGAAGAAAATATTCTGTGACGCTATCAGATTGGGCTGCAATACTCTTGTGCCTTAAGAGTAAGTTAAGGTTCCTGTTCAGCAATCAGTGTGTCCAACTTCTTAAAGGAGGGGGAACATGCAGCTGTCTGCTTATAACGTTGCTTCAGCTTATTTGACATTGTTATTCCCAGCTAGTTTTTTTTAAAAAAAAAAGATTGAGAAGGATAGGTGCCATCAAGTTATGATGAACAAGAAAATGAGATATATTCCTTATTTGTAACTAAAAACAATCCAAATTGTGAAGTCCTTCCTAACAGCACCCCCCCCCATACCAAATAAACTCCAACTATTCAGTTTATTGAACTCTGATAAAGTTGCTTTGGGCCTTTGATGTTTAGAAGATCAGTACAACCTGATGGCTTTTTGCTAGGCAACAGGAATAGCAGTTCAGGAATGAAACCTAGCCCAGTGGTGTGTGTGTGTGAAGGAGTTTATGGATGAGAGGATTTCTCTATAATTCAAAGAATCTCTGTGTGCTTAAGCCTTCAGTGAGAACTAGCCAGAGACAGAAAGGAGGGTCTTGGGTTTGCTTATCAGCTGAGGAAAAAACAAAGGGAACGGGTGTCTGAAGTGGGACTTTTTCAACTACAGAAAAGGAAAGCAATTGTTCAGACTATATTATATATATTCACCTCTCACTGCATGAAGCTTTATACGTCAAGGAGAGAAGAAGGATTACTTCTTCCTGCTCCTTCTGAAACTGGTCCAAGAGGAAATAGGATTTGGGAGAGCAGAATGATAGTCCTAGATAAATACCAGCTAAGTCCAATATGATGAATATTACCTCTGGCTATATTTTTGTATGTGGAGAGTGCTAGTATTAGAATTTGATTATATGACGTAAGGGTATCAAGTTAGAAGATGGAGAGCCAGTATGACGTAGTGTTTTTGAGTGTTGGGCTGTGACTCTGGCGACCTGGGTCTGAATCCCTGCTCAGATATGGAAACCCACTTCATGACCTTGATAAAGTCACCCTCTCTCAGTGCCAGAGAAAGTAAATGGCGAACCCCATCTGAACAAATCTTGCCAAGAAAACTCTATGATAACTTCTCCTTAGATTTACCATAAGTGGGAAATGACTTGAAGGCTCACAACAACAACAACAAAAGCAGCAAGGTCAAAACCAACAGCTTGAATTAAGCTCAAAAGAAAATATTCTGTGATATGTTCAGATTGGGCTGCATTACTCTGGTGCCTTAAGAGCAAGTTAAGATTCCCTTTTAGTAATCAGTTTGTGCAACTACTTCAACGAGAGGGAGCATGCAAGTATCTGCTCATGAAATTGCTTTAGCTTATTTCACACTGTAATTCTTAGGAAGGAAGATTCCTAGATCTCTTTCACACATACTGCTATCCAGCCACACGTCCCCCATCTTATATTTGTGCATTCCATTTTTTCTGCCTAAGTATAAGACCTTACATTTCTCTCTGTTGAAATTCATGTTAGCTTTGGCCCAGCTCTCCAATCTGTCAAGGTCATTTAGAAATTTGATCCTGTCCTCTGGTGTATTAGCACCCCTCCCAATTTGATGTCATCTGCAAATTTGATCAGCATGCCCTCTATTCCTTAATCCAAGTCATTGATGAAGAGCACAGGGCCCAGGACAGAACGTTGTGGTATCCCACTAATCACTTCTCTCCAGGATGAAAAGCAGATATTGGTGAGTACTCTTTGGGTTCGGTCAGTCAACCAATTACAAATCCACCTAATAGTAGCTGTGCCCAGCCCACATTTTATAAGCTTCTTTGCAAGAATGTCATGGGGAACTTTGTCAAAGGCCTTACTGAAATCAAGATATGCTACATCTACAGCATTCCCTTCATCAGTCAAATTTGCAGATGACATCAGCAGTGGCTTCAAGCTTCAGAAAAAGAGATTTCATCTAAACATTAAGAAGAACTTCCTGATAGTAAGATCAGTTGGACAGTGGAACATGCTGCCTGGCAGTGTGGTGGAATCTTCTTTTTGGGAGGTTTTTACAGAGAGGCCAAATGGCCATCTGTCAGGAATGCTTTGATGGTATATTCCTGCATGGCAAGGTGTTTAAGATTTCTTCCAGCTCTATGATTCTATGATTCTAATTGAACTCCAACAAGATACTTTATTTCTCTTTTTCCTGGAATAAATGTCATAGTTCGTTTTATAACTAAAGAATCAGTTTGAGTTATCAAAAATCAGTGTAATAAAGGGAATACATTATGTTAAATAAAGTATTTGGTTCTGAAGAACTGTTAAAACTCTAGTCCTGTAACAGAAAGGTTGTGATAAAAGGGTGGAGTCAGGACAAATTGATACTGACAGGTCACCTTTTTGGAATGGAATTGCGAGACCAATCTGAGGGAGAATAAACGGCCTATCAGATGAACACTTAAAGCAAAGATTTCTACTTGGGTTTATTATAAGAACCTTAGATACAAATAATTCCTAAACTTAAGCTAGTAGAAATATGCAGAATCTGTCATCTTATAGACCTTGCCTGCCTTGTCTGTAATCCTCAGATGCTGCAGAGATCAGGCTGGTGAATGGCTCAAATCAATGTAATGGAAGAGTTGAAGTCCTCCTTAATGATCAGTGGGGAACTATCTGTGATGACGATTGGGGCATTGAAGATGCCAGAGTCGTATGCCGGCAACTGGGCTGTGGACCTGCAAGTTCAGCCCCAGGTGACGCACGATTTGGAAGAGGAAGTGGCCAGATCTGGCTTGATAACGTCCAGTGCACAGGGACAGAATCATATCTCGGCCAATGCTCAGCAAAGCCTTGGGGAGAACATAACTGCAACCATGGAGAAGATGCAGGCGTTATCTGCTCAATTTAAGTTCCTGAGCTGAAGGGGTTATGTACATTCTAACTGTGATGTGATCAGGTTTTTCTACAAAGGAAAAGTAAAGCAATTGTCCTGACTGAGACTTGTGCCCTATTTTTTATGTATATATATTCATTTGTCAGTACATGAAGCTGTATGTGCCAAGGAGAGAAGAATAGTCGCTACTTCCTGCTTGGATGTTAAGATCTTGCTGTTAGTGACCCAAGAGGAAATAGCCTGTGGGAGAGGGGAAAGACAGTCCTAGATAAAGACCATCTAAGTCTCATACAGTGAATATTACCTCTGACTAAATTTTTGCATATGCTGAGTGCAAGGATTAACATTTGTTTATGTGATAAAAGGGAAATAATTAAGGATGGAGAGCCAACGTGATGTAATGGTTTGTGTGTTGTGTGATGACTCTGGAGACCTGGGTCTGAATGTCCACTTAGCCATGGAAACTAGATGACCTTGGTGAAGTCACCCTCTCTCAGTCTCAGAGGAAAACAAGAGCAAACCCCTCTAAAGAAATCTTGCCAAGAAAATTCCATGACAGCATCACCTTAGGGTTGCCATAAGTCAGAAATAAATTGAAGGTGCACAATGACAAGAACAACAACAAGTCAAAAGCAGCACCTTGAACTGAGATCAGAAGCAAACTCTCTGTGGTATGTCCAGGCTGGGCTGCATTACTCTTGTGCCTTAAGAGTAAGGCCCTTTCCACACCTTACCTTGTTCCGGCCCTGGGGTGCAGGGATCACGCGAGCAGCCTCTGCCAAGAGGCTCTCCCTTCCCTGCTGCTTCAGCTCTGCATGAGCTGCCTGCTTGTGCGAGAGCCCCGCCTCTTCCTTCTGCAGTGCAGCCTGGGAAGTGCGACCGGCCGGCTCCAGAGGCTCCGCATGGCAGGTAAGTGTGTGTGGGGCCCGGGAGCAACGTGCAATTGCACATCATTTTCGGCTTCAAGCTGAAAATGAAAAGGTGCGCGATTGGCCCCTGCCAGCCTCTGGAGCATTGCGCGATTGTGAGTGTGTCGTGCAGATTGCTCCTCACAATCGTGTGATGCTCCAGGCCCTCTTTCGCATGGCAAATGCTGTGTGAAAAGGGCCCAAGCTAGCATTCTCTTTTCCGTAATCAGTAGGAGACAGAGAAAGTAAGTGGATGTCTGGTCATGAGGTTGCTTCAGCTTATTTCACAATGCTATTTCTAAGCAGGATTTTTTTAAAAAAAAAAGTGAGAAGGATAGGTGGTAATGAGGTACAATGAATTAAAAAGATCAGATATATTCATCACTTGTAACTGAGAAGAAAGCACACCCTGAAGTCCTTCCTAACAGCACGCACACACACACACAGAGACTTATACACTTACACACACCATATACACTCCAACTGTTCAATTTACTGAACTGTGACAAAGGTGTTTTGAGCTTTAGATATTTGGATGGACAGTGCAACTTGATGGCTCCTTGTTAGGCACCAGGAATAGTACCTCAGGAATGAAACTCAACCCAGTGTCGTGTGTAGGAGGGGCTTATGGATGAGAGGATTTCTATAGAAGACTCTTTGTTAGGCAACAGGAATAGCACCTCAGGGATGAAAGCCATTCAACCCACTCCAACAGGAATAATACCTCAGGAAGGAAACCCAAGCTCTCTTCTTTATCAGTGAGGATGAGAGACAGTATCAGGAACAACAGCCTGCTGAAATCAAATTTGTGGATGGCTCAAATCAGTGTAATGGAAGAACTGAAGTCCTCCTTAATGATTAGAAGGGCACCATCTGTGTTGACAACTGGGGCATTGAAGATGCCAGAGTTGTATGCTGGCAAATGGGCTGTGGAGTTACAAGTTCAGCCCCAGGTGGAGCACAATTTGGAAGAGGAAGAAATAAATAAAGTGAGTAAGTAAAAAAAAAGAGAGAGATTTGGAAGAGGAAGTGGCCAGATCTGGAAGGGTGATGTTAGCAAGCTAGGTTAGAAAATTTCTAAAGAAAAGAAGTAACTTACTTAGATCTGTTTTATTTCAATTGGTTCCCTTAAGTTGGACATTCCGTATTATAATTTCATTCAAGAGTGTATTAATTAAGCTATTAGTAAATCTATTAATTAGGAACTCCTCATCTATTCCAGGAAAATAAATTTTGAACCACATGTCTCTTGGACCTCTGCTGGAATCCATGGTGGAATCAGTAACTGAAAAAAAATTGGAAGATCAAGGAGATAGGGTTATTTAAGACTGTTACCGAGTGAAAAAAAAAAAAAGAGAAAGGGTTTTAGGAGGAGTGGATGAGAAACAGTATTTTCAAAAAACTAATTCAACTGTTTTTTTCAAGCTCAGATAAGAAAAAGAAAAGTATGAGTAAAATCACAGATAGCATATTCCAGCTTCATTCTGGAGAGTGTTTGAATGCAGTCTTATAACTTAAATTTAATGGCAAATTAAACTGAATTTATGAATGATGAACTTAACACATTAGCCCTTTTCTACTAAATTTCCAGCCACTGGTACAGAGACAGGTCCAGCCAAGATCAGACTGGTAAATGGTTCAAGTTACTGCAGTGGGAGAGTTGAGTTACTCCAGAGTGGTCAGTGGGGCACCATTTGTGATGATAGCTGTGGAACTGAGGATGCCAGGGTTGTATGCCGACAGCTGGGCTGTGGAGCTGCAATATCAGTCCTACAGAATCCCAGTTTGGGAGAGGAACAGGCCCCATTTGGCTGGAGAAATCTAATGCAAAAGAACTGAACCAGACCTTAGGCAGTGCCCAGGAAAGCTATGGGCAGAACATGGCTGTCATAACGGAGAAGATGCTGGTGTTGTGTGTTCAGATAAGTTCATCAAGTACGAGTCAATTCACACTTAATTTTTCATATGATTAATGTTGGCTGTTGCACTGAATGTATTTATAAGATACATTAGTCAGGACTGTGAGTTCAAATGTAGTTTCAGCTCTTGCCAAGCTGCCTCAGAGCATCTACCAACTGCCATTAGGTATCTCTTTGGATAATCTGTGTTTCTCCACAGGAAGAACTCTGTTTCTCAAAAGAATTACTCAAGAGGCCATGTTCTTGGATACAGTTGCAAGGACCTCAGCTTCTAACTCCTTAAAGCACATAGGTCCCACTAACCTTTCCTATATGCAGCTATGTTCATTCAACAGTGTTATAAGGAATATAAGCCGGCCTTTTCTGTTTAATATACTAGTCTTCAGGTTTGGAAAAAAAAGAAAGAGAGAGAGATTTAGTTTTATGGGCATCCAGGAGGAAATTGGTCACATGTCAACACAGGACACGTGGATAATCACAGATGATTAGAATAGAAAAGTAGGAAATAGAGCAGACTCAAACATTGTAGGAGAATTTGGCAGTTAAGGACAGAAGAAAAGCAAAAGTAAAAGGGGACAGAAATAGTGTCAGAACCCTCACTGCAACTGATCAATAACTTGTGCACAGGGAGAATGAAAACTACTGTAATAATTAAGGCAGAGAAACAGAAGACCACCACCACCACCACCACCACAACAACAAAAAAGTACAAAGATAGACCTCTTCCACAACACCTAAGATTTCAAAGGGAAATTTAAACCAAGGCCCTTTTCACACCTTACCTTGTCCTGATGTGGTCATGTGGGGATCAGGTGAGAAGCCTCTTGCGAGAGGCACTCGCATCCCCTCTGCTTCTCCTCTGCACTAGCTCTGTGCTGGCCGGAAAGAAGCCTGAGGCCTCCTCCTCTTCCTTCCGCAGCAAAGCTGGGTACTTTCCCAGGCTGCGCTAGGGGAGGAAGCACAATGGCCGTGTCTCCGGAGGCTCCGCACGCAAGGTAAGGGCATGTGGGGCCCAGGAGTGACATGCAATCGCGCATCATTTTCGGCAAGAAGTCAAAAATGATATATTGTGCAATCACCGCCTACTGGCTTCGGGAGCGTCGCACAATTGCGAGGACGTCATGTGAAATGGTCCTTGCAATCGTGCGACAGTCCGGAGGCCATTTCGCATGAGAAATGGCATGCGAAAAGGGCCCAAGAGTGGGATTCTCTATGAAAAGCAGGGGTACACATTGCATGTTCAAGAAGAAATAAAAGTACAGTGAAGCAATACATTGAAGAACTGTATAAAAGAGATGAAAGGATGACAGATTCAGAACAATTTGAAGATAAAGACACAATTTTAGAAAATGAAATGGAAGCTGCACTCAAAGCACTTTAGGCACAGTACCTAGGACCTATGAAAAATTTGGGGCCTATGAAAGCAGGATTTAAGGTCCTATGAAAATATCCCTACTGGTACATCAAGATGAGGTGGGGAGTTGAATACAAAAGTGCCTCAGGGCTACGAACACTTTAATGCAGTCCTGCCTTTAAGGGAATGAGCTCATCCTGGAGCCCCTCATCAAGGCCTTAAAACTCCTGTCCCATTATTACTTGCTATTCCCCATGGCTGATTAAACCTGTTTCCTATAAACTCACTTGGCCCTGAAAGGATCCTGGTGCTCTAGTGTTGGCTGGGACATATGCCAGGCTGCCTGAACGTCTTCTGGCACCATTGTCAAAGATAGGGTTATTGGGTTGTGTCTCATCTGTCCTGGTGCATCCACCTGTAAAGCCAAGCTGGCTCTTTCTGCCTCCCTTGGTTGTTTTTCCTTCTCTGCTCCCCCCTCATCCTCCTGACCCCCTCTTGCAAGGTAGCTATAGCCCCAGCTTCACCCACATACTACAGATTACCCTGCTCAGGTGAGTCGGCCTCTATTCTTGTAGCATTGCTGGCTCTACTGGTTTTCTTGGCTGACATAGGAAATCCTTCGATCCTTCCAGGTTTCCTCAGGTGTGCCTAGGAGCTCTACCTTAGTGAATCCCTCCAGCTTTTTAGACCTAGACAGCTAGTCTTTGGGTATCAAACCAGCTGGGGAGTGTACATTTTGTTGGCTCTTCAGCATTCTTACTCACTTAATTAATTTAAAAAGTAATGGACCAATTCTGGAATTACATTAATACTCAAATTCCACTCTAAGTCAATCACTTTAGTTAAAAAAGATCATTTAATTTTGTTTTCCTTTTTCATTTAGAATATCTAATTCAACTGTTAGCTTAAATAATTTTAACCAGTAAGTTCCTATTATTGGGCCTTTAGAGTGATGTGATATGTCCATGTTTGGATCCTAGCAAAGGAGAGCAGAGCAAAGCCTTCCAGAAAGAATTCAACAGAAGCATTTTATTCGAAGAGCAACATAGATTAAATTGCAATAAATTGGTGAAAGCTGCCCCACAAGGGAAGAGTGGAAGAGAAGCAGTAGTTCAAAAGTTACTGTGTGTCTGAAAAGAGAAAGGGAGCAGAGTGAGGAGAAGAATGAGGGAAGAAGCAGGAATGAAAGCACATGGAACATTCAGGAGAAAATAACAAAACAGAACATTTACCTAATCTTGGGCCATTTCTGCACTACGCTGTTATAGTGCTATAATTCCACTTTCAATGTCCTATGGAATCCTGGGGTTTAGGGAGGGGCACTTGGAGTTCTCAGCCAGAGAGGTCTTTGGCCACAGTAAACTACAAACTCCAGAATTACACAGGATGTTGAAAGTAGAATAATAACACTATAACAGTGTAGTGTTGAAAGGCTCTTAGTCTGCTCAGAGGAATGGAGGAATATCTGTGGGACCTTTACTAGGACATGAGTATCTCAGTAGCTGGGTTCTCTCTCTCTTTCAACACATGTAATAGCTTTTATTGGCATGAACTGATCTGGAGAAGCAAATGTTGCTTCCTTCGAAGAAAAATTGAAGAACCATAAAACCATTCTTCTAAAAAGTAACAAAAGGAGTGGGGACAGAATACACAAATTGCTGCCACAGCAAAATCAAATGGCTTTTCTAGTTCAGTTAAAAAAGTAGTCTGTCAGCCATTTCGTGTCCCCCAGTGAACTTCTCAAGAGCAATGGCAAAGCACTGCACAACCATGGTTCACCTCACATATAAAACTCCCATTCTATTGGATCATGGTTTCTTGGGACTAAAACAAGCTGCCAATTCAAATACTTCCTCCTGCCATCCTCACCTAATCAGTTCTGTCACAACGGTAAGGCTCAGGAAGAAATCTCTTGTTTTGCTAAATCACAGAGTCCTGTGAGGTCCAAAGTGGGGAAGGGGTTTAAGGGCTTTCCAATAATACCTGACCCCAGGAAACTTTCTTTTAAATGAGCCCATGCACTGCAGGACAAGATTCAAGAGAGCCAAACAGGCTTTCTCCTGGGTAGATAGATACATGAGAGAAAATGTTAGAACAATCATACATGTGATTGAATTTTATGATAAAACCCTGGGGAAGAAAGCAGCACTTATTTTTCTGGATGCTTAAAAAGCTTTTGATAATGTTTCTTGGGAATTTATGTTAAGAGTTCTGAAAGAATATGACTTAGGGGACGATTTTTGCAAATGGATGGAGATGATTTCCCAAGACCAATCAGCGAGGTTAATTATAAATGGAGATACCATGGCAAGCTTTGCAATAAATAAAGGGGCACGACAGGAGTGCCTGCTATCACCACTATTATTTATAGCTGTTTTTGAGGTTCTGCTGATAACAATAATTGAAGAGCCACAGATAAGAGGTTTGAAAATAAGGAAAAAAGAACTGAAACTAAAGGTGTTTGCAGATGATGTAATTATAGTTTTGGAGGATCCACAAGAATCAATTCAAGTGCTGATGGAAACTTTACAAAGATATGGGCTAAAAGCAAGTTATAAGATAAATAGAGAAAAGGCAATGATGATGAACTTTAATATGACAAAAAAAGAGCAAGCAGAACTGGAGAGAAGATCCGGATATCAACTGACCAAGAAAACAAAATATCTGGGGATAACTATGATGAAAAAGGATCGAGAACTATTTGAAAACAATTATTCAAGAACATGGAAAGAAATTAAATGTGATATGGAGAAATGGAAAAATCTGAATTTATCCTTCTTGGGTAGGATAAATGCTTTTAAAATGTCCTTATTACCAAAGCTTATGTTCCTCTTTCAAAACTTACCAATAATAGGAAAAGAGAAGATATTTAAGGCATGGGAAAAGGCCCTACAAAAATTTATTTGGCAAGGGAAAAAAACCAAGAATTAGATTTAAAACATTCAAAGATGCGAAAGAGAGAAGAGGACTTGACCTACCATCATTAAAAATCTGTTACCATGCATGTTGTTTAGATTGGATCAAAGACTGGATTCAATTAGAAAACACAACCACTAAAGAGTTAGAAGAAATAAATAATAGATTTGGATGGCATGGATATCTATGTTATGATAGAGCTACAGTGAATAAAGAGTTTAAAAACCATTGCATCCGAAAGACATTGTTGAAGGTTTGGTCACAAATAAAGCAAACATTTTATACAAAGCTACCAGTATGGACCTCACCACAAGAAGCTTATAAAATTGCCCCAACAAAACAAGGAAATGTTAGCAAATCTGATTGAGATAGATTCTCAAACATCGGACTGGGAAATAGACTGGATTTTTAGAATTGGCTCCTCAAGAAATAGAAGAGAGGATTTTCTGAGAAATGTGCTGATATCCTGTGTTAAGAAATCTACAAGAGACCTCATTCTTCAGGCTAACGCTAAAACAGGAGTTGAGGTTAGAGGCCAGAAGCTGTTACTATATAAGGATATACCAATAAGAATACTCCAGAAAAGGCGGGAATATAATTTCTTAATCTCTAAACTTTGTTGGTATGGAATCCAATATAGATGGGCGCGATTGGAAGGTGCATCTTTCCGATACCGGAAGAAGTTATTTGTGATCTCTTCAATACAAGAAGCTAAAGACTTTTTGAAGAGATACGGCAAAAACTTCTCAGAGAAGACAGAGAGATCAAAGGATGAACCACGAGGAGCAGAAGGAGGCAAACCCTTAGAGAAAGAAGAAGGTGAAAAGATAACTTTGGCTTCCTTGGAAGAAAGTTTAGATGAGGAAACACAAAAAACAAAACAAAAGGATAAATCGGAAGAGGATCTTGCATATCAAGTCAGTTCTGTGACTTTGGCATTGCCGTCATTGGATAGTAGCGACTTAATTGCGTAGAGTGAACATAACAATGGCGGATTTGAGGATTATGTCATGGAATATAAAAGGCATATGTACACCTGAAAAAAGACAAAAGATTTTTCACTACTTGGGCAAACAAAAATTGGATGTGATTTGTTTGCAAGAAACTAGAATTAAACAATGTAAAGAACAGCTTTTAAAGAACAGAAAATTTGGGAAAGAATATGCATCTTTGCCTGATGAGAAGAAACGAGGAGTAGTATTGTATGTGAGTGAAAAAATCTCATCAAAAGAAGTCTTTCGAGATGAATATGGCCACTATATAGCGGTAGAAGTTGAATGGCAAGCACAAAAACTGTTATTGGTGGGAATATATGGCCCACACAATGGAAGAGACATATTCTATAAAGACCTCCAAGTTCAGATTATGGATAGTGAATACGACCAAATGATTTTAATGGGAGATTGGAATGGAGTGATATGCCCATCTCTGGATAGAAAATCAGATAAAAAGAAAAAAAAATCAAGGCAAGCTCCCTGTATCTTTTGATAACTTGATACGAGATACGGAAACAATTGATCTATGGAGATTTTTATACGGAAAATCACAAGTATATACCTTCTATTTGGAGCCGCATGCATCTTTCTCACGTATAGACATGTTTTTGTCTCAAAGTCTCTATGTGCATAGGTAAAATCGATGGAGATTCAACCCAGTACATTTTCAGATCATAATGCAATTGTTATGAACTTTAAAAGGAGGAGAATTGAATATAACTGGAGACTTAATGAGCATTTATTGAGAGATGAGAAAATTCTGGGAAAAGCAAAAGAAGTTCTGCACAACTATTTTTTGGAAAATATCCCAGGAGAGACTACCCTCCAAACGATATGGAATGCTAGCAAAGTGGTCATTCGAGGCTTTTTCATTCAGCAAAATGCTGTGTTGAATAAAAAGAAGAGGGAGAAGATACAACAGATAAATGAATTAATCCAAAGCAAAGAGACAGAATTACAAATGGAACCATCAGAGGAAAAGATTAAAGAAGAAATAAAAATATTGCAAAAACAGTTAGAGTTGATGATGACAGAAGAAATAAGCAAGAAATTGAGGACATGGAAGCAGAAGCATTTTGAATGGGTGAATAAGCCCGGAAAATGGTTGGCTCAGAGACTGAGATATAAAAATCAAAATCTACCCATTTTGGAAATAAGCGATGGAAAAAATATTTACCATGAGGCAGAGAAGATTAAAAAGGTGTTTGCACAGTTTTATCTTAATTTGTATCAGAGAAGAGAGATTCGGGAGGGAGATATTGAAAAACTCACATCATCTGCAAAAATGAAAGAATTGACGGAAGAGCAAAGAATTAAACTGAACGCATCCATTTCGGTAGCTGAAGTGGTTGAACCAATAAGACTTCAGAAGAAGAACAAAGCTCCTGGTCCAGATGGACTGCCTTCAGAGTACTATGGATTATTGTAAGACGAATTAATTCTACCCCTTCAGGCTGTTATGAATGAAGTTAAAAATGGTAAAATACCAGAGTCCTGGAGACAAGTGTTCATAACTTTGATATCAAAAGAAGAGCGGGACACAACCCTTCCGAAAAATTATCGTCCGATTTCACTTCTAAATGTTGATTATAAATTATTCATCTGGATAATGGTAAATGGACTGAAAGAAATTCTGAAAGATATTATATCAGAAGATCAAGCGGGTTTTCTGCCAAATAGGCAAATAAAACATAATATGAGGTGCATACTGGATATAATTGAAATCTTTGATAAGCAGCCAAGTAGAAAGCTGGCTATGTTATTTCTGGACATTGAAAAAGCTTTTGACAGCGTGAATTGGCAATATATGTTTAAGATGATAAGTAAGCTGAAAATGGGAGAAAATTTTATGATGGCTATTAAAACCATATATAAGAACCAGTATGCACAAATTTTGATAAATGGAGAGAAATCGGAAAGATTTAAAATCAAAAGGGGTACAAGGCAGGGATGTCCACTCTCTCCTTTACTCTTTCTTATATGTTTGGAAACTCTGATTGTAAAACTTAATGAAGAGAAAGATATGAAAGGAGTTCGGATTCAGGGTATAGATTATAAGATAAGGGCTTTTGCAGATGATGTGGTTTTGATTATGGAAGATCCCTTGGAAAATATTGGAAAATTTAAAACTATGTTGGAAGACTTCTCAGCTGTTTCTGGTTTAAAGGTTAATGAGGAAAAGATGTATTTTTTGGTCAAAAATATCCCGAAGAAAGAGGAAAAAGAATTAGAAGCACTGACAGGCTTCTCAATATCTAAAGTGAAATATTTGGGAATCTACTTGACTAGTAAGAATTCAGATCTTTTCAAGAACAACTATGAAAAGATCTGGAAAGAGATAAAAAAAGACTTCAGGAGTTGGAAAAATAATAATCTTTCTTTATTAGGCCGAATATCAGCTTTTAAGATGGTGACATTACCAAAAATGCTTTTTTTTATTTCAGAATACTCCAGTAGTTAACAACGAATCAATATTTAAGGAGTGGCAAAAAGATCTTACAAAGTTCATCTGGAACGGAAAGAAACCTCGTGTCAGATTTAAAACACTTTGTGATGATAAGAAACATGGAGGACTGGCACTACCTAATTTGAACTTGTACTTTCAGGCTTGCCGTTTGGATTGGCTTCGGGAATGGATAAAGCTAACAGATTATAGACTTCTTGTACTTGAGGGATCACAGTTGGCTTTTGGTTGGCATGAGTATTTGGGCTTCTTTAAAGATATGGTATTACAAGACTTTAACCATCATTTTGTAAGGAGACCCATACTTAAAACATGGAATAAATATAAATTTAGACTTTATCCGAAAACCCCGCTTTGGATATCCCCACATGAAGCCTTTTACAAGCGAGAAAATATTTTTCACGGTAAATGGATGACATACGGAGACATGTTAACAGTAAAGGGAATGGAAATAAAAATGAAAACAATAGAGGAACTGTGAGAAGAAGGCATGAATTGCCATTGGTTATTGTATCGTCAGTTGTATGAGAAATTCAAGATGGAAAAGAAATTGAATGGGTTTCAAATAGAAAAAAATTGGTTTGATCTGGTAATGTTTGAGAAGAAGAAAGGATCCATCTCTGTAATATATCAACATTTATTGGAATGGTTCACTGAAGAAGAAGTAGTAAAAGAACCAATGATTCGGTGGGCTCAAAATGTAGGCAGGGAGATAAGATTGGACCAATGGCAAAAAACTTGGCAAAAAAGACTGAAATATACTGCTTGCCAAAACTTGTGAGAGAATGTTTATAAAATGCATTTGAGATGGTATCTCCTTCCTGAAAGGTTGGCAAAAATGTATAAATGTGATGATAGATATTGGAAATGCCAAACAGAAAAAGGCACTTTCTATCATCAATGGTGGCTCTGTAACTATGCACAGAGATACTGGAAATATATTCATTTGGCTATGGAAAAAATTTTAGGGATTAAATATGTGATGCTTCCAGAAATGTATTTATTGAATATCTTGGGGGATGAATTGGAGAAAAAGTTTGGAAGATTATTTTCTATATGATAGTATGTGCCAGAATAGTCTTTGCAAGGTACTGGAAATCTCATGAAACTCCTATGGAAGGGGAATGGGAGAAAGCTTTGTGGGATATGATGATAATGGATAAACTGACTCTGCTTCTCAATAACAAAGACCCAGCAGATTTTAGTAAAGACTGGGAGCCGCTTATATGTTTCTTTAAAGAAAAGTGGAAAGACAAAATAATTGCAGAAGGATTTTAGAATGAAGTGATAAATGTGATAGCGAACTTAAAAAATGTTGTTTTACCTATTCTCAGTAGATAAGATTTGTATCTTTTGAATTTGGAAGAATTAAGATGTTATTAATTAGCAGATCAAATAGATATAACTCAGATCCTGTGAAGACTGATATGTATATATAAGCAGATGATATATCAACAAGACTAATCAGGTGGAAATTTTCTTTGTTTTTCTTTGTTCTATGTTGTTTTATGTTTTATATTTTGATTTATGTTGTTTTATGTTATGTTCGAAATATGTATATGTTTTAATGTTTAAAAAACTTAATAAGAATTATATAAAAAAAAAACAAGGAAATTTACTAACATATCAAGAGTTATTGAAATGCAAGGGCGACAAACCAAGAATATGTACAGAATAAGAAGAATTAAAGGCTGAAGGGCATGAACTAAATTGGTTTCCATGGAGACAACTCAGAGAAAGATTTAGAATGGACCAAAAACTATACGGATTTGAGAGAAAAATGAATTAATTAGATGTACTGATGAAAGATAACCAAAAGAAAAGAATTTCCAAATTTTCTAAATTATTGCTGAAAAGAGAAATGGAATCAGAAGTAGTCAAAGATACAATGGTTAGATGGGCACAGAATTTGGGACATTCAATTGAACTAGAAACTTGGGAAAGAGTGTGGAAAACAGATATAACATTTACATTAAATCTAAACCTAAGAGAAAACTTTTATAAAATGTTTTACAGATGGTACATGACCCCAGAAAGATTACAAAAAATAATGAAAAACAGGAATTCAAATTGTTGGAAATGTGATGAAAAGATGGGTCTTTTTTTCATATGTAGTGGACATGTAAGATAGCAAAAATTTTTTGGAAGGGGGTACATGATGAAATTCAAAGAATTTGTAAGCTGAATTTTGAAATGAAACTGGAGCTTTATCTGTTAAATATGCTAGGGCAACAAGGGGAAATAAGAAGTCATCAGAAGATATTATTATATTTAGTAACTGCGGCAAGGTTGACATATGCGCAATACTGGAAAGAAAAGAAATATATTGGTATAGAAGAATGGAAGTTAAAAGTTCTGGATATGATAGAGATGGAAAAATTAGCATCTTCTTTGAAGAATAAATCTATCCAGAACTTTGAGAAAGAATGGAAAGGAGTATTGGATTGGGTAAGGATATAAATGTATAAGAAATCAAAGAAGAAATAATGTAATTGTTCTTCTACATCAATAATGTAATAATGTAATTGTTCTTCTCTCTGTAAGATGGAAATTATGTTTGTATGGAATGGAAATAAGCAATCTCAACTGGAAGATTTAAGCATGGAAGTGTGTTTTTTTCCCCGAGATTAAACTTTTAATAAAAATTAAAAAAAAAATAAAGAATGATGTCGGCCTAATTATGTAGTATTAATTTCAACCACTGTCTCATAAATAATAATCTGCTTTATAAGATGAGTGCTGGAAACACTAGGGGGTCCAGCCAAGCCAGACTTTATTCTCAATGATTCAATGGGAGAGATATCTGTACCACTCAGCTCCCAACTCAGATGATGTCTCTGAAAGATGCTGTGTCTGATGGCCCTAAGAACACTCTCCCAACATAAGTAATGTTACAAACTGACAAAGCAGTTTCTGCACTAAAACCAGATCTTGACTCACCAGGTCTAAATCCAGCAAATCTATTTCATCTGTCTGAAGCTGGTGAGCAACCAGAAGTGCATCTTGAGTGGCAACAGATGCATATGGTAAAGCCAAAACACCAAAATTAACTATTGCTTCTGCCAGATTAGGACCTGGCCTCTTACCTGTGTTATTACAAACTTGTCTCCATTCTGGAAAGACAAGAGGAAAATATCAGCCACATGTCTGATATTGGCCACTTCCACACGGGCTTAAAGAAACAGTGCAGAGCGTCCTCCACGGAGGACGTCTGCACCTGGGAGCGGACTGGGTCGGACCTACTTACTGTAGTTCCGCACCTCAGCCCGCTCCCGAACGACCCGCAGTGGTTGTCCAGTGTGCTTTTGAAAGACCGCTTAAAACAGGTCTTTCAAAAGCACGGAGCGCGCCACTCCGTTCCCGCGCTCCGGTGCAGATTTGCAGGCTCGCACCAGTGCGAGCCTGCGATCTGCCGGGGGTGGGCTTTAGGCTGGCGAGCTTCAGTGGTTGGTTGAGACCCTCGACCAACCGGAAGCCACCATTTTCATCCCCGGAGCAGCGCAGAGCGATGAGCACGCACTGGTCCAGAGCACAGCGGACCAGACCGGGGAGCCAAGAAGTCCGGTAAGTACCGGCATGGGGCGATTCCCTCGCCCCGTGCGGAAATGGCCATTGATACCGACAGTACTCTATAATTTCAATGAAAGAAAGAAGTTTCCTCCATTTTTGCCTATTGCCTAGTATGCTGTGACACCTCTCCAATTTAGGGAGAACTCTTTTCATACTTTAGCTGTCCAGCTTCATGAAGAAGTTCTCACTGACTTTGTACAAAGTAGTGCCTACTATTTAAGAGTCATTGTCAGAACTGAGGGTTCTTGACAACATTTCAAAAATTGTTGAAACTGGAATTTCCATCCATAAAATAAGTCTTCTACGACTTCCATTTATTTGTTGTTGTCTGCCTTCAAGTTGTTACCAACTTATGAGGGTTTCTGGAGGAAGATGGTGGCATGCTTGCCACCCTTTTTGTACTCCTGACTAGGAGAGGATGTATTGTGCAGCAATTCCTGGACTCCATCAAAGATGAAACCAGATGAAACCAGTGAAAACTACCCCTTGGATAAAAAGGAACATGGAAAATTGATAGAGTAATGTCCCAGGATCCCTTCCTGGCAATCTGAATCACAATATATGCGGCTAACGATTGCAAGTGGAGGGGAGAGAGATCAAATGAGCGAGCCCTGCTGCAGGTACCGCCAACTTTTAAAGTCACAAGTGCTGCTCAAGCTTCTTTCTTACGATTAGGAATCTAAAAGTTAAAAAGTGAACTCTGTGTGAACCTTCCAATTTGTAAAAGTTCATCTGTGAAACTGAAGAAATATAGGCCATTTCTGCACTAGGCGAGGGAATTGCTCCGTGCCGTTACTCACTGGATCTTCTGGCTCCTCTGTCTGGTCCAGGGTAAATCGGAGCAGTGCGAGGTCTTAGATCCACACTGCTCTGGTTTCCAAAATGGCAGCTTTCGGTTGGTCGGGGGTCCCAACCAACCGCTGAAGCTCGCCACGCCTAAAGCCCGCCCTTTGCAGATCACAGGCTCGCATTTGTGCAAGCCTGCAAATCTGCACAAGGGAGCAGGTACGCAATGGCGCGCTCCAGAAAAATGAGAAACCTCTTTTTTCCGGTCTTAAAAAGCGTGCTGGAGGACCAGTTGGGGGCATTTCGGAGCGGACTGAGGTGCGGATCTCCGGTAAGTAGTCCGAACCTAGTCCGCTCCAAGGTGCAGATGTCCTCCATGGAGGACGCACTGTGCCGTTTTAATTCCCCTGTGCGGAAATGGCCATAGCCTTGAACTTGGCATGAGAATTCCATCTCTTGTCCAATCTGGACAATTCCAGGCTTAACAGTTCTAGTAACTGAAACATCTGCAAGGATGCAACTCTTTGGTGTTGTGTTATATTCCACTGGGTGACCTGAGGCAAGACATTCTCTCTCAACCTTAGAGGAAGGCAATGGCAAACCTCCTCTGAATAAATCTCACCAAGAAGACCCCATGTTAGAGTCACCTAAAGGACACCATATGTTGGAAACAATTTGACGGCACACAACATGTGTGTTCTTGGCTCCTGCTGCTGCAGGCTGCATTGGAGTGGCTATTGTAGAATGTTTTCTGGTAAAAACAGAGCTTGGAAAACTTGCTTCAGTGGATTGCAGCTCCCATGTGCAGCAGTCATAAAAGAGTTAAAACAGAGGTGGGGAATCTCTGATGATTGGTCATAGCGGCTAGGGATTCCAAGAGTTGTAGTGCAACAATTGCTTTTCATGGGACTGCTGATTCGTGAAAGCCGTGGTGGCTGGAAAGATATTCCAGCCATTCTGGAAACCAAATGTTTGCCACTTTTCCAGGGCAGAATGCTCCCTGCACCAGATTTTGATCAGCATCCTGTTGGTGGCAAAGGCATAATTAAGGGCTATGCTTGTGTATGTAGACTCACGGGCCAGCATGCATCAACAGCTGCCAGGGACTGTTCAGTATCCTTTGCCAATGGTGGGCTTTGGGGGTGCCCTGGGCTTGTTCTATCTACCCTTGAGTAGGTTTGTTCTGTTTACTGCTTACACTGAGGACCAAAGTTGTTCCTTCTTTACTCTATTTTCAAGAGCAGCCAGAACAAACCCAAGCACAGTCTTGCATCCAACAAGTAAGTTGCTGAGGAGATCAAGGTTTGTTGGAGAGCCCCTTGGGCTGTTGCACATTGCACTGTTGCGCATTGAGGGAATCAGCCAGGACAACAGGGCAGAAGCAGCATCCTCCACCACCTCTGAGAAGTATGTTGGCCGAGACTTTTACTTCACCAATGTAATGGAGGATCTCAGCCAATGAGTTCTTGTTAGTAGCCCAGCATGGTCAACCATTATCTCTGAATGGGAACTAATTGCTATGAGATGTTTTGGAAATGGTTTGCAATGTTGTTGAAGGAAAGATGCCACATCTCAGACCAACTAAGTGGGGATAGTTCACATAAAAAATAAAAAAACAACAACCCTTGAATGTTACACGATAATGCCATTTGTGCAGACATGGGTAGAAGCACTTTCTGCAACAGCCCTTACTTATTTCTTTTCTAGATATGTGAATTTCTTATCATACACTAAAAAGGAATCACAACTAGGTTTCAGTGGGATCCACAAGGGGGCATTGCTGTCTTTGAAATGTAGCACAAAGGTTGCCACATTTCACTTCTTAACAAAATGTTTCATTTTCTATGCCAATAATGCCCATTTGAAAAGGAAAATAGTTCACCCAAGATTAGAAGTAACTAAACATGGAAGATGTGTCAGGAACGGTTTTAAAAAATGAGGAGAGATGTCATTCCTACACTTCTACTTTGGCCACGGGGGCTTCAGGAAAGACAAATCATAGTGGGAAGTGAAGTTCACGAGAAACATAACTAGTGAAGCCCTACCAACAGGAAATGTAAGCTCATGGCACCAGGGAGTAGATGGAGGAGGGTAGGATCTCTGTATCTCAGGAACTGGGTCTTCTTCTGTGGGTCTTAGAACATGAATTTTTGGGCAGGAGCGCTGCCTTGAAAAACTTTTTTTTTTAAAAAAAACATGTCCTACTTTCCCCCTTCTGCTAAAGACTGCTTCCAAATGGCTTCTTCAGACTCTGCAAATTCTGCCTCACCGCTTGCTCTCCTTCCTCCTCCTCATCCCAAAGTTTCTCAAACCACAGTCTCTACCAGACTTGGAAATACTGAGTTACCTCACTTGTAACTGAATATGGTATTGCAAGATTGCTTGTCTTGAGCTTTCAAGTAATTTCTGACTTTGGGACACCCCAAGGCAAACCTGTTATGGAGTTTTCTTGGCAAGATTTAATCAAAGGGGGGTTGCCTTTGTCTTCCTCTGAGACTGAGAGATCACCCAGTGGGTTTCCATGGTTGAGCAGGCATTTGGACCCTGTTCTCTAAAGTCATCTGATGCTGAAACTACTACATCATAAAGGATTGCTACTTTGTGGATTTTCTTAGCTTAATGTTAACTTCCTCAGTTCTGTTCCCACTTTTCTCTAACTACCCAAAAGTGTTGAATCCATGTGTAATTTTTTTTCTTAGAGTGCAGTACATGTGCTGTTGTCAGGAAAAAAAAAGCGCATGAATATTTTTGTTTTCAGCTTTGCGTAGGTAATTGATCCCTTTCTACTGCATTTCAAATGTGGTATTCACTTTTCTGTCTCTTTCTCAGGCTCTTTCTCCTTCTATCTTGTCCCTCACACCTGGCTATATGGCATCCCATCTTTCTCTCCCACCATCCTTTTTGTCCTTCTTGCCCCTCCTGCCTAGGCTGATCTTCTCTTTCATTTTGTAATCCATATTTCTCTTTCTTTTCCACTCTACATCTAACTGAATACCTCCTTCTAGTCTCTCTTCATTTTAATCCTTTTCTCTTACATTGCCTACAATTTCTGGCTAAACATCTTCTCCTTCCCTTCTCTCACCTTTTCCTTCTCTCCCCAACCCCAGACTTCCCGACTGCATTCATTTTCTCCCTCCTTCCTTTATTCACCTCCTTTGCTCCTTCTCATTCTATTTTTCCTTCTCCCCACTCCTCATTTCTCCTGGCCACATTTGGTCTCTTTCCTCCTCCTGTCCATACTTCTCATAAGTACATCCATCTCCCATTTCTTTCCTTCCATCTTTCTTCTCCTTCTACTCATCCAAAACCTTGAAAACATGGGTCAGTATTCTATATCAGATGCTTACTTAAGTACAATTAAGTAAGTAATTTCTTCCAGCCTCACTGTCCTCCCTCAAAACCTGATGGAAATGTCATTTATCTGTGCTCCGATCACTGACAGGATGATCATGCATGCATCTCCCCATGCAGTTGATGCCCAGTAAAGTAGGTTGGGGGAGGGAGTTATGATCATGAAACAGTGTCATAATCATGACTGAACAGCCATCATGAATATGAAACAGTAACTTAATTTACTCATCTGTAATTACAGTCGTCCCTTCACATTTGCTAGGGTTAGGAACACAGGGACCCCATGAAATTGAAAACAACGTGAATAACTTTAGGCCCTCCCAAACTACATTTAACACACAAAAAAGTATGATCATCACATTCCACCCACTATGGATTCCTTTGAGGCACCAGAGTTCCTTCACAAGGCAGAAGTGCACAGCTGGTGGGGCTTACTGCCACCTCCACTGCTGTCCCACACCATTTTAAATAGGAACTTACAAGCCTTGTTCACAGTTTCTCAGTCTCACAAGGGTTGTGGTCCCTATTAAAAATGGCATAGGGAAGCAGCAGAGGGGACAGCAAATAACCCGTGAATAATCAAATCTGCAAAAATGAAACCCGCAAATGTGGAAGGCTGACTATATTTTCTTTCTGTTCTGTAACTGCTGTGATTCACAACCGCTACTTGGTCAAAATTGTTACACTGCCATGATCAAAACAGGTGGCTTGTTTCCATTTATTTCTGGAGAAAGCAGAATTTATTTATGGATGGAATAAAGAGGAATAAACATTTGATTTACAGCCAATGTAGTGTAGTGACCTTAATGTTGAACTAGGACTCTGGGAGACTAGGGTTGGAATTTCCACTCAATAGTGGAAACTCACTGGGTGACCTTGGCAAGTTACCTACTCTTAGCCTAAGAGGAAGTCAATGGCAACCCCCCAAACAAATTTTGTCAAGAAAACCTTAGGATAAGATTCCTATAAGTCAACCTGAGGGCATAAAACAGCAAGAGCAACACAACAGAAACAGTGGGCTTGCTTCTGTGGAAGGGAGAAAAAATATCTGAATCTTTATTCAAGGAACACTTTAAAAAAATGTGAAAATATTGTGCTGAAAACTGACAGCATCCAAGTGTATGTGTTTATACACATCAATAGGCAGCGAAGAACAGAGGAAGTAAGATACAAAAACTTAGGTTTATTACCAAACAGAGAATAACAAAGGAAAAATCTGGAGAGACATATAGAACAGAAATTAAGAAAACAATATATAGTTCAACAGTTCAAAAGAAAGCAAACATTGAGTGTACCAGCTGCCTGATAAGTTTTGATATTTGCAATTTGATGTATGTGCCAACATTACTCAGCCCAACAATTCAGGTGTGAGAAGAAGGATGATTATTCCATAACATACTGTCACAATAGAAAAGTTGTTATCCCATTTGTAAAGTGGCCTTGAACTTTACAAAATCCTTTAATGTGTGGCAATCCTTTTTCACAGCATTTCCTATAAAATATTTCATTTTATAAGATGGCACTGTTTTTCTTGTGTGAGAGAGCCCAGGTGAGCCTAACATATTTCACTGCCTGTTGTAAAGAACAAGATGGCACACTCTTCCCCACTGGACATACAAAAACTGATTGGACTTTCATTGTACTTGAAACCCACTGAATGCTGGCAATGGGATACTGAGGGTAACAACAATGTCTTCCACAAAATCAGAGTCCAATAGAGCAGAACAGGAGCTTAGGACAAATTGGACAGCACACACAGCTCTGTCGTCTAACCGGACTGCTGTGGCTGTCACCCCACAGGCTCTGCTACCTAAATAAGATGTCCCACTGCCTGGTAGTCCTAACAAGAAATGATTTTAAAACAACATCTGTAGACAGATCATGTTCTTTAAAAAGGAAAGGATCTGTGTATCGTAACAAAAGTAGCTTGAAGAACAGTTTGTGATATTCCAATCAATATCTAACATGCATAAAGGGGTGGGTGTAGAGATATACACATACACAATGAGGTTCAATAAACAAAGCAGAAAACTACTTCTGGGCTCCCACTTATTGATAAGTATTTCGTTCTTATTTGCAATAGCAAAGAATATTTTCAGTTAATGTCTGTAGGAGGTCCATTGGTTTCATTTATGTCATATCAGTGAAACTTGTATTGGATAACAACTGGAAGCAATTTTGTTATCACTATTGTTTCCTGAACAATGATTTCCTTATTATTAGCTGTTCCTTTGTGTTCAAGTAAGGTTTCAAAACTATAACATAGCGTTTGAGAAGTAAGATGAAACCCAGTAAGCCCCTCCCCCAGTGGATACTAAGATAAATAAGATCTCCACAGCTACCATATTTATCTCTTTACTGTTTAGATAGCTTGGTTAAAAAAGAAACCTATACACTGGGGGAAAAAAATCATCATTCTGAAAGTGACAAATTTGGCCTCATTAAAACTGCAGGTAGTTTTCAGGCAAAAAAAGCCCACAATGAGAGGGCTAAGAGACCCATATACATCAGTACAGCATAAAACATGACAACCAAAGCTTCATTACATTGAATAATGAAAAAAATTCCAAGAATCCCAACAGTGGTGAAGAAAAGGAGAAGCAAAGGTAGTCAAAACATGTCCCAGAGGTTCATCATGGCAAAGGAAAGTTATTACCTTCGGCATGCATTCGTTTCTCAGTTTAATAGGATAGTGGTCATTTGAAAATCTGTTGCAATCATTCATTTCTAAAATGAAGAAACTTTGTGATTCATAAAAGAGTGTTACAAAATTGTCCCTTTTGTAGTAGCCCTATTTATTCCCGTGAAAGTAAGATAAAATAAAATAATTATGCTGTCATTTGCCTGTCAATGACATAATTTCACAGACACAAAAATGCTAACCACTATTTGCACTGAAATATGCTTGTTTCCAAAACTAGAAAGACAAATAAAGCTGAGGAGGAAAGTTCAACCTCTACTGGGTAAATAGCAGGCCTTGGAAAAATTGACTTTTTTCAATTGCAGATCTCAGAATTTCCCTTTCAGCATAAGACTTAGCGGGCTCTCTCTCTTGCTCTCTCTCTACATATATGTATGTGTATAAAAAAAACAAAAAAACTATTGACCTGTGCAGAGAGCCAGCACGTTGTAGTGATTTAAGCATTGGACTATGATCTTGGGGACCAATTCAATTCTCTGCTTGCCGTGGAAACCCACTGAGTGACCTTGGATCTGATAGGTTTCCCTTAAGGTCACCATAAGCCAAAAATGACTTGAAGGCACATGGTAACAACAAATAGACATGTGCTGTTGGAGATGGTCCCTTCTGAGCACAGGGAAAAATTATACAGTGGCCCCTCAACAGGGCAAAGAACCCTTGTAAAAGTAAAATAGAAAGTGAATAACTCCCCTGCCCAAATGAGTGCTCCCCCCCCAGCCTCTTCCAGGGCTCCCCCTATTCGCTTGTCCATTGCCTAGTCATGTGTGTCTTCTTTTTCCACGCCGAGGTAAAAGGCAAGTGAATGGGAGGGGGAGCCCTGAAACAGAGAACGAAGACATGTGCCCTCCCATTTATTTGCCTTTTGCCCAGGTGCAGAGAAGGAAGGCACAGTGTACCCGGGCAAAAGGCAAGGGAATGGGAGGGGGAGAATGGGGAGGAGAGGCAAGTGCACATCTCATGTATAATCAAATTTGCAAAAGTCAAACTCACAAATGTGGAGAGAGGACTGTAACAGCACTGGTACATGCTCTCTGACAATATTGATGTATCCATGATAACAGACCTCAGTGCAGCAGGGTTAGAGTGTTGTCCAAACATAGAAGTAGTTAATTCCTATTTTAAGGGAGATTAAGAGAGAGGTCATTTCACATCTTGGTATGGGGAAACTACCTCCCTGCACATTCAGACACTTCTCACTTCTGCACTCAAAATAACCTGACAAAATC
The DNA here is from genome assembly GCA_030412105.1 of Cyclura pinguis. Taxonomy (NCBI): domain Eukaryota; kingdom Metazoa; phylum Chordata; class Lepidosauria; order Squamata; family Iguanidae; genus Cyclura; species Cyclura pinguis. Next base: position 21,344,148 of record CM059604.1, read on the forward strand.
CCCAAGTAGGCTATTCTAAAGCCTTTGTCTCCATGACTGGACTGTTACTGTCCCAGTTTTGATCCGACTTTGTGGGACATGCATCTTCCAGGTCTGGCTTCCAAGCCAGTGCCACAATCCCAGATTCTAGATTTCTTTTCTTCTGAGGATATTCTATTCATTCAGGCAGGGACATACTGGAAAAGGAGCACTTTTGTCCACATCTGACCTTTTCAAGTCGTGTGTTTCAGAGTACTAGGGAAACATAGTATGGGGTGGCACATAGCCTGGATATTCATTCTAGAACTGGATACAGTGCTATCAAATATACATCTATACAGAGATAGACACATCTGTGCATATACACAGTTAAAAATATATTACTGCACAGCATATTACTTCATTTAATTTCAGGCTTAATTTTGGCCTATTGTCAAACCATAGCAGTCCTTAAATCTTGAACTAGGGACTTTGAGAACTGGTGATGGATAGCAAATCCCACATTTCCTACTCCTTGTGCATCTTGGAAGTTAGCATTCAGAGGAAACTGCTCGTCTTGGGGCACCACCCACTGCAGAAGAGTAGATAGAATCCTTGGGTGGTTTATACAGGACATCGTTTGGTCCTACAGATCTACACTGCCTCTACACTACACAATTTGAGCAGTTTGTTACTATTACAACTGCTATGGTTCTACGTTATGGAATCCTGGATTTCTACTTTGGTGTGGGACCAAAAATTCTCTTCAAGAGAGCTCTAGTCCACTCTTCTGAATTACAGCACAACAGCTCTCTAATAAATTTTCAGTATCTCACCAAACTATAAATCCCAGAATTCCTTCTGACAGATCAATAATAAATTGGTGCCAAACTGTGATAACTGTGTATGCACTGTTCATCTTCATAGCAGACTCAAGTGCAAACTGAGCTGCTTATCTAATATATAAAAATCAAAGTTTGCCTGTGTCAGGTGAAGACCTCATATGATTGGCTGTGTCAGGCAAAGATGTCATATGATTGGCTGCCTAAGAAGATTCTGTGGAATCCTGGGGTTTGCAGTTTAAGGAGGGGCCTTTAGAATTCTCAACCAGAGAGCTCTTGGGCTTCAGTCAACTGTGCCTGCCTTGAATAGGCTGGTTGCTATGGAGATGAAACCTAGCAGCAAGGAGGAGGGTGCTGTATTCCTTCAGGAACCCAACCTCTGTATGTTAATAACTCTGAGCCTTTCTGCACTACATTGTGATAGTGCTATTATTCCACTTCCACATCCTGTGGAATTCTGGGGTTTGTAGTTTACTGAGGCCCAAGAGCTCTCTGGCTGAGAATTCTAAAGGCCCCTCCTTAAACTGCAAACCCCAGGATTCCATAGGATGTTGAAAGTAGAATAATAGAACTATAACAGTGTAGTGTGGAAAAACCCTGAATACAGATAGGATTGGGGAATATGGGGAAAAGTTACAGGTACTGGGCAAGACAGTTTGGGGAATTAGAGACACAGGATCTCAAATCTTTCTAACAAGTATCACCTATGAGAAAATAAAATCCTGGGCAACGCCAGGTATATATGCTAGTTGACTATATAATCAGATTTGAACAGATGCTTACCTCCAGGCAGGGGTTCTATAAATGCACCAGGCACCTTTGTATTGCTGCCACCACCTAGTTAGTTGGTAATCTGTGTACTGTTGTGGGTGCTACACATTAAAATTAACATACACCAGGCCTTTTGCAAAACGCCTCTTCATTTTGTGGTGAGTGCAGAGCATTTAGATAATCTTGCCATATTAAAGGAAGCATCAAGCATAGGCCCTTTCCACATGTGGGGGGGGGGAACGGGCAAAAACACGCTAAAACGGAGCTTACCCGCAGCCGGGTAAGTCCATCGCCACACGGGGCAGCGCAAGCTCGCTGCTCCACAGTCCTCCGGCGTCCCAGATGGCGGGTTCCGGTTGGTGGAGGCTCTCCACCAACCGGAGAAGCTTGCCAGCCGGAAGCCCGCCCCCGGCAGATCTGCAGGCACGCGCTTGCACGCTCCTGCAAATCCACTTTGGAGCCGGGCGACGGAGCGGCACGGGGCTGCGCGCTCCGTGCTTTTTAAAAACCTCGAAAAAGAGGTTTTTAAAAAACACGCAGCGCGGCTAGTTCCGGCCGCTCCTGAGTGGATTCTGGTATGGAACTACAAAAAGTAGTCCACGCCAGTCCACTCTACAGTGTAGAAGACCTCAGTGACAGGTCGCTCTGCACCGTTTCAGAAGCCCGGTATGGAAATGGCCATAGCATGACTAGAAAGATTCAGAGAGATTTGGATGATTCAGCAAAATTGGATTTTTTGCAGAAATCTGCACAGTTCACACAAGGTACAGTCTTCCTTTAATTTGCTGAGCCAAGAAGTAGGCACAGACCTTTGGTTCTCCTGCAAATTGTCTGCATGAGAAAAACAAGAAAGTCTATACAGCTTTGCAATAGAGATTGATGCCAATGCAGACATATTTTTTCCTAATGTGTTTGTTACTGCCCTGGCTAGCCCGAGCTTGGGAATATTAAAAGATATCTTTTGATATCAATAATTTGGCCTTCTATCTCCTCCACGTGCTTGCGAGGCCCCCGGACAAGCACGCACACAGACTCGGCCGATAATTGCTGTAATATTCCAACACAATACAGGCAGGCCAGAAATAGTCGACTCGCACCTTCAGGAGACTTCAAGGCAAATACTCAATTATGTATGCATGCAACTTTCAAAAGATCCTCTGCCCCGCGCCGGCAGCTTGACGATCTGACTATACAACGCTCAAGTATTCCGCGTTTGCATACTGGCTACTCTATTGACAATTTGGCTATAATTCAATCATTCAAATTCTGACCTTTCGGAGGCTTTGTCTCCAGCCCCAAATCCACTGTTTTTCCCAAGTACGAACTAACCTGCGGTCACAATTCTCCTTATAAAAACTCCTGACTTTGAGCGCTTCTTCAGATCGCTCTTGGCTTCCATCCCGCCTTGCTGTCCCTTTGTCCAGTAAGCCTTCCCCTCAGCTCCACGTGCTGAGATCCATGCTCCCCAGCTTCTCCGTTTCTGACTGGGCTTCAGGACAGGTGAAGTATCGCCCAAACCAACAACTCCTCTAAAAATCCCTCTATCCCACTCCAACCTTTATTTCTATAGTTTCTTTGTATGTTTGTGTTGCATACACTGATTGATTGTATTTTTAATAAAAATCACATTGGTTATTTCACTCTGGTTTCCTCCTTGGCTTGGCCTGACCCCGTAGACATTGGGTTCAAGATCTCGCTACGCTACCCTGCCTCTTGCAGTGCTAACTAGTGCTCTTTGACTAATTTCCCCAACTTGTATAATTTTAAGAGCAATTTTATGTCCCTCCCAGGACCCCCAGAAAACAGTGTAACATGTTTCATGGAGTAAAGTAGTAAGTTAACAGGGTATAAATATTATATGTATGGGAACAGATTTTGCACCTCTAAGATTCTCCTTTAAGAATGCTTACAAGTTGCTTGCTGGAATCTTGTCTATTTGTAAAGGCTGAATTTTAAAAAAATGCAGTCTTGTACACATGTATCTGATGATAAGCTCCAATGAAGTCAGTGAGACTTAGAGTAGACATGTATACATTTGCAATATTAAGAGCTTTTAATAAGACACCACAAGTGCACCACAAGATGACAATCCACTATTTTTGGCAGTGTTCATTAATTCATCATAAAGGAATAAAACAACATTTAGAAGATGCAGAAGTTCCACAAAAATGAAAGCTGATAGTGGCATGGATTCCTAAGGAATGTTAGCATGTGCTTGTCCCAACTTCTGCTGTTAGTTATCCTATACCTTTGTTCTCTGCTTCCACAACCATCCTTCATTAAATACTTCTTCTACCTCCCAAGAATATTTTGGAATGTACCACTTGAAGGTTTGCCTGTGAATCTGGAATAGACTTTGCATCATTACCTGGTTAAAATGGTGATACCAGTGAAAAAGATCTAGGAATCTTAGTAGACCAAAAGCTGAACATGAGTCAGCAGTGTGATGCAGCAGCTAAAAAAGCCAATGTGATTCTGGGCTGTATCAATAGGAGTATAGTGACTAGGTAAAGAGAAATAATAGTACCACTATATTCTGCTTTGGTCAGAGCCCACCCATACTGTGTCCAGTTCTGGGCACCACAATTCAGGAAGCATATTGACAAGCTAGAACATGTACAGCAGAGGGTGACCAAAATTGTAAAAGGCCTGGAAACCATGCCATATGAGGAGAAGTATTAGGGAGCTGGATATGTTTAGCCTGGAGAAGAGAAGGTAAAGACGTGACATGATAGCTATGTTTAAATATTTGAAGGAATGTCATATGGATAATGGAGCAAGCCTACTTTCTGCTGCTCCAGAGACTAAGACATGGAGCAATGGGTTCAAACTTCAAGAAAAGAGATTCTATCAAAACATTAGGAAGAACTTCCAGGTGGTAAGAGCAGTTTGACAATGGAAAGCACTGCTTTGGAGTGTGGTGGAGTCTCCTTCTTTGGAGGTTTTTAAACAGAGTCTGGATGGCCATCTGTCAGGAACGCTTTGATGGTGTATTCTTTGCATGGCAGGGGGTTGGACTCACCGGCCCTTGTGGGCTCTTCTAACTCTATGATTTTATGATTCTATGAATGATGCTGTCATTTATACAAAACTCTAAAGCCTTCAAAGGCTCTCAGTTCCTGAGAATGGGTGACAAATCACCATTAAAATAAATGAAATCAACAATGGAAGAATTGTCTGTAAGGAAATCAAAGTCAGCTGTTGAAATAAAAACTCTCCCACTCATATTTATCTGGGAATGTAATGCTGTGCAAGAATCTGCATAGCAGACAACCACTCTGACAGTGCTTTGCTGCACGGATGCTTTTTGCTTCTGGAGGAACTGTGTAAGAGGTTTCCACTGAAATTGAGATAGAGCAGTCTAACCACAAAGGCAGTGCAAATGTCATTTTTAGTAAATACTGATTCAGTTGTCTGTTGAAACATCTCCTCATTGCTTCCTGTGTAAGAGCCCAACCCAAGTCTATTTGAAGTGTGAAACGTAATTGTACTTTTCCTGATAACTGGAGATCTTGGTTTGAGGCCATCTGGTTAAAAAAACAACAACACTGAGGCCCTTTCCGCACAAGGCTGGTGAATCAGTTCATGCTGTTTCTTACCAGGTTTTCTGGGCTCGAAACAAGACAGACTTTCCCTCATTTCCTTCCGCACAGCTACTGCGTATGTTCCATGCTGATTCAGAGGAGTGTAAGTTCATGAATCCACACGGCCTTCGCTGTGGCCACTCCCTATACTCCCCTCACCCCGCCCCATTGGCTGTGATTGGCCCCCCTTTTTTTGCAAGGTTTAGTACGTCATTGCGTACGTGCGTACGTGCGTAAGTCCATACTACCCCCTGGCCCTTCCCATGAGCCCTCCCCTGACCACCAATTCGCATTAGCGTGAATGTACATGTCTGCACCACTGTGAAAGTACGAATTGGATCAATCTGGAAAATTGGAAAACCGATTTTTTTCTGATTTTCAAATAGCATGCTTTACCACCACATGGGGGCGCATTTAGTCGGAATTACATGCGGAACGAAGGTAAATAAACTGAACCTAGTCCGCTCCAACATGTAGAAGACCTCCGTGGCAAGATGCATTGGCCCGCCTTAATAACTGCGTGCGGAAAGGGCCTGAGTCTTATCACTCAGCTAAGGAGCAAAGAACCCAAAGCTGAGGTTAAGCAAACAATAAGTGTTTTGGTAACAACTGTGTATCACTTTGGTTTTTTATTTCTTGATATATGCTACGACCTTTCAGAAAAAAACAAGACATGCTTAGAACGACAAGAGAGGCTTGTGGCATCTTCACACATTTGTTATGGCACAAGCCAGAATCTGGTTAGTTAGCTAGCTAGTCTTGCAGGTAGGGTAAGAAGCTTTGGCCCAGCAAATGTATTGGGTTCAGTTTCCAGAAACTTCAGCCAGTGTGGACAAGGGTAAGGGACTGTAGGCCCTGTACTCAAAAACATCTTCCGCTTTTAGGTACCATGGTTGATTTTTGTTTTGGTTTTTTCCTGCAAGAGACTAACAGAGTATTCTTCCAGTATAAGTCATCCAGTGTTAACTTTGGTGAATGTTACTGGTTGCGTTTACAGTAACACTGAACATGATTTGTCTGAGATTAAGAATCTTTAAATATGATTTATTTCACTGGATCAGTTAAATCATGCATGTAAATTTATCCAGCTATAATTAGCTTAAATGTATCTAAATGAGCTGTACTTATGTTGAAACAATGGCCCTTTCCACATGTGGGGCGGAAATGGGCGAAAACGCCAAAAAATGGAGCTCACCGGCAGGCGGTAAGTCCATCGCGATGCGGAGCAGCGCGAGCTCGCTGCTCCGCAGTCCTCTGGTGTCCCAAATGGCGGCTTCCGGTTGGTGGAGGCTCTCCACCAACTGGAGAAGCTCGCCAGCTGGAAGCCCGCCCCCGGTAGATCTGCAGGCACGCACTTGTGCGGGCCTGCAAATCCGTGTCGGAGCCGGGTGACAGAGCGGCGCGGGGCTGCGCGCTCCATGCTTTTTAAAAACCTCGAAAAAGAGGTTTTTAAAAAACACGCAGCCTGCCTAGTTCCGGCTGCTCCTGGGTGGATTCTGGTGTGGAACCACAAAAAGTAGTCCACACCAGTCCACTCTACGGTGTAGAAGACCTCCGTTAGAGGTCTCTCTGCACCGTTTCAGAAGCCCGGTGTGGAAATGGCCAATATCTGTAGCCACATCTATTTCTCATTTGCCCTAAGAAATATATCCTACCCACGTTGCCCTTTTCATTATGGGATACAGTTAAGTGGGGAAAGGTAATTCAGACAGTCATGAACAAACTTGTAATTTAAAGGATCCATTTAATTTAGGATAGGCAACATGTGGCCCTCTAAGTATTGTTGGGTTGCAGCTTCCATCATCCCTAACCAGGAAAGCCAAAGATGAGGGAACCTGTGAGCTTCAGTCCAACAAGATCCTGAGAGCCTAAGGCCCCTTCCGCAGGACATTGGTATCCCGCATTGGGGACGGGAGAAGGATGCGTCTCCCGGATGACGCTCATGCATGATGTTGTCCATGTACCATCATTCTCCTACCCCCTGGTGGTGCAATTGTGCTGCAAATCATTGGCTGGTTCTTCCTGTCAATGAGAGGCAATTGCGCTGCCCTTCCGCCACCCTCCCACACTTACCTGTTCTGCAAAGGGTCAGGAAGCGCAATGGCCAGGCTTCCCGCCCCAGCGCAGCCTGGGACAGTGCCTGGACGTGCTATGGAAGGAAAAGGAGTGGCCATTGTGCCTTGTCCATTCCAGCAGGCAGCTGGTGTGGAGGGGAGCAATCCTGTAGTGCTCCTCTCCTGAGAGAGGCTTTCCTGGGATCCCTGCAGGATGCTGCCAGGATCCAGGAGCCTGTGGAAAGGGCCTTAGTTTTCTACTCGTTTGATCTAATGTACAACTGTATGTAAGTACCATGGTTTGATCTGATGTACAACTGTATGTACAACTATTCGATCTGATGTACAACTGTATGTAAGTATCATGGTTTCAATATTTCTTAATATTGCTCCTGAAAATACAACTTATAAGATTGCCTGCCCAGCTTAGAAGGCAATTAATTTCAACATGAACACCAACCTGTGGGATCTAGGACAGGCCTAAGATATTTGCCATTAGAATGGTGGTTTCAGAATTCATGCCCCCAATGATAGCCAAAAGACTGCCCTGACTTCCACATTTGTAAGCAAGGACTCTTTAATGCTGAATGAAGGAGAGATTCATAGCACGTTTAAAAGCCACCTGAGGGATAAAGTAATTTTCAAACATGTGGAAACCAAGGCTGATATTGAGTAAGAGATTAAGCTGTTCATTGATCTTCTTTTTTGTAAACAGGAAAGCCAGACCTTCTAAATGATTCTATGATATCAGTTTATATGAAGCAACATCACACCACAACCATCACTTTGGCAAAGTCTAAACAATCCTTTACATAGAGGTCTTATTACAAAAGAAGAACTTGATCTCAATGGAATTTAAGTATGTCTATATCTCTGGACATAGGTCTTGATCCAGGTGAAGTTAGTCACTATTGATTTATAATCATTATTCCTTGCCTGCAGCGTATCTTATGTGTGGTAAAGTTTGGCTGAAGTAGGAAGTATAGATTGTTATTTGCATGTAGTTTCTATTAAAATGAACAGGAGTAAATTGTTATCAACTTCACACATTGAGATTAATGGGACCCATGGAGGTAACTAACTTCATCTGGATTTTTTTTTCTTTTGTGGAAAATAAAATCAAAGGCCATAACTTTTGACTTACAGCCCCAGAATTAACACAACACGTGTAATTAACAACATTGCTTAAGAAGTTTCTTATTCCAATCTCAGAGAAAACAGAGTTCTTTAAAACGAAAAAGTTTTACTTCCAGATCATGCAGTCAGACACACATCCCAGGATTTTCCTTAACAGCATAGCTTATGGTATGCATAGCTTCACACCACCATGCATGGAATCCTGGTAATTTAATATTGAAATACAATGGAAGTGTAAGTAGTGCGATAAATTTCAACAGGTATCAGAAGATTTTGGACTGCGTGCCATTTACTAAACAGGGACCCTTCTGTTTCACTTTGGTCTCTATAAGAAAACACACTGAGTAGTTTAAACAATATTGTGTCTCTCTCTGCGTATGCGCGAACACATATTCAATGAAAAAGAGAAAGAGAATACTCACCTTTTGTTAAGGATACACATTTGTCTGGGGGATTTATTGAAATTCTCAATATGAAAGAGGTATAAATTTGTGAGGAAAACTCCCACCTATAATGTAGTCTCAAAAAGTGTAGTGTTTATGGACATAGAATTATAGAAGCATAGATTTGGCAGAGACCACAATGGCCATCAAGTCCAACCCCCTACCATGCAGGAACAAACGCTCAAAGCATCCCCAGCAAATGGTCATCCAGCCTCTGTTTAAAAACCTCCAAAGAAGGAGACTCCACCGCACTCCAAGGCAGCATATTCCACTGTTGAATGGCTCTGACTGTCAGGAAGTTCTTCCTGATGTTTAGGTGAAATCTCTTCTCCTGTAGTTTGAATCCATTGTTCTCTGTCCTAGTTTCTGGAGCAGCGTTATATGTTTTTTTTGTTGTCTGAAAAGACTGACATGTTTTGCATGCGCATTGTGGCAGACGAAATAGCAACAGTAAGAGCAATTCCATTGTGAACACAAACTGTTGGACTATTTCCCTTACTTCAGAGTCTGGCAATTTTCTTTTACCTATGGGTGTTATCTTTCCTTTGCTAATCACTCCTGGACTAATAGGCATGGCTCTGGACATTTTGACTTTCCAAAACAAGGCACTGCTCTATGAATCTCAGTTGGGTTGGATAGTGTCCAAATCAGTCAGAACAGAATCAGAGTCCAATCTGAATCACTTTTAGTTGCAACCCTAATTTTGGCAGCCATTTTAGATTTTTAAATCTCCCCTCACTTTTTGGTCATTGCAGAGTCACAGCAAGCAGGCTGGTAAAGATTGTAAAATCATAGAATCACTGGCATTGCCCAGGATTTTATTTTGTCATAGGTAATACTTGTTAGAAAGATTTGAGATCCTGTTTCTGTAATTCCCCAAACTGTCTTGTCCAGTACCTGTAACTTTTCCCCATATTCCTCAATCCATCTGTACTTGGATTTATTAACATACAGAGGTTGGGTTCCTGAGGGAACATTCAGAGCAACCGGGCTAGTCAGAGCTCTCTGGCTGCGAATTCTAAAGGCCCGTCCCTGAACTGCAAACTCCTGGATTCCATAGAATGTTCTTAGGCAGCCACATATGAGGTCTTCACCTGACACACCCAATCATATGAAGTCTTCCCCTGCAGCCAATCATATGAGGTCTTCGCCTGACACAGACAAACCAACATTGATTTTTATATAGTAGATGAAGTGGGAAGGGATGATGCAAGCCATCTAGTCCAACCCCCTGCCATGCTGGAACACACAATTAAAACGCTCCTGAACAATGTCCATCCAGCTTCTCTTTAAAGATCTCTGCGGATGGAGAGTTCATCACCCATTTCTGTGTCCTTTGATGTTTTATGACCAACACGGTTGCTTCAGAACATATTTCATACAGATTTTGTCTTCTTGTCTGAAACGAATTTTGCACGGTCACCATTTTATACTTTTTCATTGTTCATCTTAGATCTCTAAAAAACTTTGGCATAAGTGCTAGACTTGGGATTTGAGTATCCTGGGTTTCTCATGGTTAAGTAATGTTGCTACAAGGACAATTTTTTGTTGATAGGAGGTTGGTAGCAGCTATTTTGGATACTGTTCATGGTGTAGGAATAGAATATTTAGAAGGTTGAAAAACAGACTCAGACCAAGGCCATTTCTGTCTTCCACTGTTATAGTGTTATTATTCCACTTTTAACATCTTGTGGAGTTCTGGAGTTTATAGTTTACTGAGGCCAAAGAGCTCTCTGGCTGAGAATTCTAAATGCCCCCTCCCTCTTAAATTGCAAACCCAGGATTCCATAGGATGTTCAAAGTGGAATAATAACACTATAACAATGTAGTGCGGAAATGGCCAAACACATTTCCTGCAGATAGCTTCCAGACTTGGGAAATCTGTCTATATTTCTCTCTCCCAGGATATAGTGAACAAAAACCAAAATTCTGTCATGCTTAAACAAGACATTACTCAATACCTGTGTTTTCCCATTGATTGCAATCTCTTGATCTTTCATTCCACAAATGGGATTGTCAACAGCGCAGCATTTTCAACTCATATTAGTACAATGTTCGGGCACAGGATCTGAATGTTCAGAGTTGATTTCCTGTTTGGTAGAGAACTGCTGAATGCAACATAGATCTTGTGTTTACCCAGGATTAGGCTGTGGTGAAGGAAAGCATAACAAAAGCTCCAGAACTGCAGCTTCATCACAATCTACTATTAAAGGAACTATCATTGCGAACTTAGGCACTTTGAGAACATTAAATGGCATGCCACAGATTATATGTATATGACTTAAGATATTGCAGACTCATCAACTTAGAGATAATTTTTTTTCACATGTCATGAAGAGATGCAGTTTTCAAATCACAGTAACAAACTGATCAGGGATACTGTTGAGAACTTTGTTCCATTACTTTTGTTATAAGAACATTCAAAAATCTACATACTTCATCCTAAAGTTGATTGAAAGATTTTATAATTTCTTTTAAAAAAAAATCTGAGAAAAAATTGAAATGGATATATTTAACTGCCCAATTAAAAGGTCTAGAGTGGTCAGTGCTTTTAAAATTCTGGTTTTCAGTCATGCTTTTGATATTGAATTAGAATGGCTACTTCTTTTTTTTTTTTTTTTTTTTTGAGGTTCCTCACCTTTCATGGCTCTGTTGCAGTTGAGTCAGAAGTTCAAATTCTTTTTAAATAAGGAATTTAATTTTTTTTTTTAAAAAAATGTTAATTGAAAATGACTTAATTTTTTTTAAAAAAAGGAATGTGGAAGAAAATGAAAATCGAGATTTATCCATCCATATCATATTTGTGTGTGCTGACAGAGAATCGTGTCAGTGGGCATCACATCTCTGGGTTATGTGATCCTGTCATGCGTCTGTTAGTTTATGCACACATTTTGTAGGTTTAGCACTGAGTGTGAAGACTGCAAGGATGTTCTGCGAACTTGGGTAGGAATACACTTAACATTTATTGCTATTCTCCCCTCCTCTTTTAACTGTAAACCCTTTCTGCTACCATGATGCCTTTATTCTGGACCTGCATGTAATGTACATGATGCATTTTACTATAATTGTACAGTAGTGTATGTATTTACATATGCATGTATTTCCTGCCTTTTCCCTAGAAATGAGATTCAAGACAATTTACAAAAATTAAAATATATGGATAAAAAGGTAAGTAAAAACATACAAAAAACATTGTTAAGATACAATTAAACTGACTATACAGTTGGCCGTCCACATTTACTAGAGTTAGGGGGTGCAGGACCCATGCAAAAGTGGAAAAATTGCAAATATCAGAATGTGTTTCCACTAGAGATTACTGTGTGGGTAACAGAACTGTGAGAAGGGCCTATCCCAATGAGCTGGGACAGGCTCAAGTAGCAAGATATGGTCATTCAGATAGCCTGAACTAAGCCACAGAGTGGTTTGTGGGATATAAACAGTAGTTTAAATTGTGCACAGAAAGAAATTAGTAGCTAGTGGAGCTGTTGTAACAAGGAACTTATATGCTTCCTATAGCCAGCCCCAATCACCAGTTCTGACAGTTGAAACTTTGATAACTTTTCAAAGGGAGCCCCACATAGAGAATGTTCAGGAAGTTCAAATAGGGTGTAACTGTGACATGTCACTGTGGTCAGATCAGACAACTCTAGGAACAGAGGCAAATTGGTGCACAGGTTATCCTGGCAACTGTTGAGCCTGAACATTCAGACCCAGGACTGAATCTAGGAATATACTCAAACTGCAAACCTGTGCTTTCCAGGTGAGTGACTTAGTAAAGCCTGAATCACTATTCCCCAATTTTCTAGTTGTCTTGTCTGGATGAAGATTCAGTTAGTTTGCTTTCATTCAGTCCATTACTGACAACAAACATTGGTTTCCAAGTCCAGTCCCATAGAGGCAACCCAAAAGTATGCCATTATCAATGATATTGAAAGCTATTAACAGGTCCTACAGAACTGAAAGGTATATTGTCTCTCATCTAATTCCTGGGATAGGTCATCTACCAGTGCGACCAAAGCCATCTCTGTCCCATAACTAGATCTGAAGCCATACTGAAATGGATCTACACCAGCCATTCTCAGCTTCTGGTTTTCTAACTATTTGGGACTTCAGCTCCAAAAAGGCACCACCATTGGCCAGAATGGTAGGAGCTTCTGGAAGCTGAAGTCCAGAATGGCTGGAGGATCAAAGCTTGAGAATGGCTGATCTAGATTATCCGTATTATCTGGAAACTTCTGCAGCTGGGACACATCATCAGATACTCTAGTACCTTGTTCAGAATATTCCCAGAAATGACATATTGGAAACTAGCTTATAATTATCCTATATGGTGGTCTTCAGGGAGAACATTTTTGGTAGACATCCTCCATTATGCATGTTGGAACTCGAGCGCACTGTAAAGAGGCATTGCCCACTTCCTTTAGCAGCTCTGTCAGTCCCTCCCTGATCTTTTTAATGACTGAGAAAGGGCACCATTGTAGCATGTAAATGGTGGCTCCATTTCTGTAATTGCTGTAGGGTGGACAAACTGTACATCAGAGCTTATCCCCAAATGGCTATACTTTCAGACTCAAATACATGAACCTATTGTCTTTTCAAAATTAGACCATTGGGCTTTCTACCTCAATTCAGTCTGCTTCACAGAGCTTGAAAACAAGTTAGTTTTTATATATTTATGCTGTTTGGTTTAATTCTTTGCCCAGCTGACATTAGTCTTTGCTCTTACCCAAAGGGGGTTGAACCCCTTGGTGAAACAGGCAATTCATTGATGACAATTCATTAATTGTTATGCCTGCTCACCGAATGGTGATGCAACATGAAGAAAAGAGGAAGCTACTGTCACAGGATTCAAATGCTGGTTGTGAGTTTCTGTTTCTGCAGGATGGATGGGGGAAGAGGAAGAGGGGGACACACACAAAGTCAGCAGTCTGACAAATAAAGATCCCTCGCAGGGGCTCTCTGTGGCTGCAGCTTCACATCTCTACCTACGCTATGCTGTTCTTTGTGGGGAACAGCACTGCCAGCTTGCCCCCCTATCTGTTCAACTAGCTACTTGCTCCATGCATAAAATAGCAGTGGTCTTTCTATGCAGGAACCTCTCTTTTATGTAGGGTGGGAGAGCAGGTAGGTGGCAGTAGTGTAGACGAGACATCAGGCAAAGTGAGCTGGAGCATGGGGAGTGGGGAAGAGAGTGAAGTTAGGCATGCTGAAGCATAAAAGGCAGGGAAGTAAGGAGGCAAGAAGTTGATGATAGCACTGACACTGAGACCCAGCATGGTATAGTGGTTTGTGTGTTAGACTATGACCCTGGAGACCAGAGTTTGATTCCCTGCTCAGCCATGGAAATGCACTGGGTGACCTTGGGCTCATCATAGACTCTCAACCTCAGAAAACCCTATGATAGGGTTGCCAAAAGTCAGAGAGGACTTGAAGGCACACAAGAACAATAAGCTGTGATACTTCAACTCCTGAGTCTCAGGTAGTGGGAGGCTTAGGGCTGCAGGTGAAAGAGAAGAACAGTTGATCACATTGTAACACTCAGTGATGCTGGTTCTTTTAGGATATGGATGCAATGAACAGCCCAGTGGTTGAAAGGAATCACAGATTTATTAGACTGCAGGCTAAAATGTACTGATGTTAAATAAAGTCTTTATCCAAATGAGGGTCCAAAGAACAATTCTTGTCTTTAATTGGCTATTGGAAACCCAGAGAAACAACAGAGGAGTACCGCAGGCCAGTGTGATATGCAGCACCTTGCCAGCACTTCTGGTTTGCATTGAGTTTTCTCTGGCTAACTCTGAAATGGAGTTTTATAGACAGACACTCCTGACTAGATGCACTCTTGCATTCCCTATTGATAACACCTATTGTCTGCCGAACACGTGCTTCTGATTAATGGCAGCTTTGTTTAATCTGTTCATCTAAACAAACTGTTCCATAGGCCATTTCCACACTACAATGTTATAATGCTATTATTCCACTTTCAACATCCTACGGAATCCTGGGGTTTGCAGTTTAGGGAAGATCATTTAGAATTCTCAGCCAGAGAGCTCTTTGGGCTCAGTAAACTACAAACCCCGGAATTCCATAGGATGTTGAAAGTGGAATAATAGCACTATAACAGTGTAGTGCGGAAAGACCCATAATGTGTCTTCTGATAGCTGATTGTCTATATTTATGTCTAAAGAGTCAGAGGTATGTCTAACAGGTGATTGGTACAAGTTCCTCCCTACATTCCAAGGCTTTGCTGAGCATGCGGTGATGATAAGCACAACCAGGGTTATACGCACATTTAACAGTTAGCATCAGCCGAAGTTGCAGGGGCTTCTGGGAGAAATAAGCTAAGAAAGTCAGCATAACAGGCCAAGAAGGTTAGCAATCCTCCTCATACACAATTCTTCTGGTTTCTTTTCCCACTACACACTCAATCTGAAGTAGACCACAATGATGAGCAGATGCAAGCAGACAATAGGAGAGACAGAAAGGCAAGGGAGTGCTGGGAATACAGCAATGGTGGTGAGAGAGGATGGAGACAGACACAGAATAAGAGTGAAGAAATTGAGATAACAGATGAAACATTAATGAAAAATATGGTGGCATGTTGGGGGAACAGATGATACCATGGAGTCTGTGTGGTTGCTGAACAGCCTTCATGAAAGACGCAGGGACCAATTTTCTTTCCTAGGTTGTCTTTACTAACTGAACTGTGGTGGGATTGGAGCAGTAAGAAACAAAACTCAACAAGACTAGGCTTATGCCACAATCATAGCACTTTTAAATGAAGCAAGTAGGGGCAAAACTGCTGATCCAAATATATGCCGTTCTGACACCGCTGTGGTTTCTTTCAAAAGCAACAGTTAGCACAACAAATTCTATCAAAATCTACCCTATCATTAACATAAGTGGATTATGAGTGGTTTTTTTACTCACAATTAACAGTTGACAAAAGAAATTAGACATCATGTATTACCATTCCAAATACTGCTGTTTCATATGACAGTATTCCTTCAAAGTCCTAGTCAGAGTGCTTTTTAAGACCCCTTACTCTTTTTCTAAACTTGAAATGTTAGACATTGAGCTTGGGACTTGTTACAGCCATTGCTAGCCCGAGCTTGAGCGATATTAGATATCATTTTGACCTCGCTAATTCAGCCTTCTATACCCATTCCTCTCCATGTGCTTGCAAGGCACCTGGACAAGCACGCACACAGGCTTGGCTGATGATCACTGTAATATTCCAAACAAATACAGGCAGGCCAGAAATAGCCGACTCGCAGCTTCAGGAGACCTCAGGGCAAGTATCTCAATTATGTATGCACACTACTGGCTATACAACACTCAAGCACTCCGCGTTTGCATACTGGCTACTCTATTGACAATTTGGCCATAACTCAATCATTCAAATTCTGACCTTTCAGAGGCTTTGTCTCCAGCCCAAAACTCATTGTTTTCCCCAAGTACGAACTAGCCTGCTGTCACAATTTTCCCTATAAAAACTCCTGACTTTGAGCGCTTCCTCGGATCGCTCTTGGCTTCCATCCCACCTTGCTGTTGCTTTGTCCAGCAAGCCTTCCCCTCAGCTCCATGTGCTGAGATTCACGCTCCCCAGCTTCTCCACTTCTAACCAGGGTTCAGGACAGGTATAGTATTTCCCATACCAAACCTCCTCAAAAATCCCTGTATCCGCTACTACCTTTCTTTCCATAGTTTCTTGCGTGAGTGTGTTGCTGTCAGGGATTCCAGGCAGGGAACCCTGGGAAAATGATCAGCCCACTGCAAAGATGTGGGTAATTGCAAGGTTGAATAACAAACTGGGGTCGTGTGCGGATGGTAGAGGGAGGTGTGCAAACCTCTACCTGATTGATTGTAGATATGTATATAACAAAACAACACCAGTATGTATTTGTCTGTTGACCAAAACTGGTGTCTGGCGCAAGCTTTTGTCTGTCTGTTCTATGTTTTGTATATAATGGAACTTTGCTGCAAGATAAAGTGCCTCCTGTTTTGGAAGAAACTCCTCCGTGTGTGAGTATCCTTACTGGGGAACAAGGCTGCTGCTGTTGGCTCGCTGAACTCTGGTTTTTCCGCTGCGTTTCCGTGGGGCTGAAACTCCTATCATCCCCAACAGTTGCATATATTTGTTTGATTGTGCCTAAATAAAACAATTATTAATTTTAACATCTGCCTCATTCTTGACTCGGCCGGACCCTGTAGACATAGGGTTCAAGATCTCGCTACGTTACCCTGCCTCTCGCATTGCCAACTTGTGCTCTGTGCTAATTCCCTCCCCATTGTGTGAGCACATTTAGGTGTCCCTCCTGGGACCCCCAGAAATCAGAGTAACAGACTGCAGCTTAAGACATGTGCTCAGTGATATGGTCCAGCAAAAGACTATAGGATTCATCCGGAAACACACACATACACAGTGGTGTCCTTGCCTCCCCTCCAGCTGAAGCAGAGGGAAGGTTGGCTTGGCAGAGAAATCAACCGCTTTCTGCCTCCTCCCTTCCCTGACTATGCCCATTCCACCTGGTCAATGTGAGAACAATTGTGTCACTTCAAAAACTGTTGCCTGGGTTTGCTTCTTTCCTCTTCCCTTCCCACCCTCATTGGCTTTAGTGTTGTGTCCATTGGATTATAAACCCGCAGAAAGATCTGTTTTGTTAATCTTTGTGAAGTATTTGGAAATAACAGTAAGAGCAAAGAGCAACAACAAGGGGTGTGTGTATGGCTATGTGTGTGCAAGTGTACCTAGCCAAGTAAGAAATGGTCTTGCCAGGTATATTGTATTTACAACAATTGTGTCTGAATTTGCATCTGTACATATAAATTAGTGTGTGCCAGTTTCTGTGCAAAACAGAGCCTTCCTTTGTCCTGCTCTTTGGGTAATGCATGGGGGAGTGTAGTTTAATTCCATTTCAATATCAATTTTTAGGGCTATGTTTTAACTGTATAGTATTTATTTTAATTCGTAAGCCACTTGGAGTCCTGGTTTTGGGGAAAAGGCAGGGTATAAATAAAGTTAAGAAGTGATCATTCGGTCTTCTGTAGTGCCTTCACCTTACAGTGGAGGCATTTTGGAACCCCAATTTGTAACACAGTTTGCCTTTTTGACTGAGATAGGTTCTTCTTTGTACTGAAACAAGATTCTGGTCTTGTGTACTACTCTCAGCAAGACCTTGCAGAGCAACCCATGAGTTGATCTTACAAGGGAAGCCAAAAAACTAAAATTGGGGTTTGCCAAAGACTTTGCACATGGTCCTGTCATGTGACGGTGTGAAGAACCAGTTTCCTCATGTTGGGCAATTCTTTCAGTCATGTTTGTGTATGGTTCAAAGTTAGCTTTGCTATTTGCTTCTGCAAACAGATGCCTCCATCTCCCCAATCATTTTCTGTTTGATCAGCCGCTTCAAAAAATGACAACATTTACTGGTTTAAAGCAATATCATCAGCAATGTATTTCCCAGTCACTGAATAAGTGACAAATATTGAAGGGAATCTTGGTGGTATACAGAGGTGGGAATGAGTGAATGAACAGTTTCATTCTCTGAGATGAGAGAAATAATGCAAACATTCCACCCTTCTTTATTTGAATATCTTCGGTAATTTTCTACCTTAATTAACATAGCAAGAAATGCATATATAACACCATATAGAAAATAAATTTATTTTTGTATCATAGCAAAAAGGCTTCACTATTCACTAACCTGACTGTATGAAACGTGAGGTCATCCTACTAAGAAAAGTAAGATCCTATCCTCTGCAAGCCAGTCTTTTCAAGAGAATCCTGGTTTTTATGTTACATGTACACTTGTTATCAGAGCTTCATCAAATTACATTTTTGGACTATAATTCAAGGAATTCTCCAACCAATATGGGCATTGTAGCATATCGAAAGTAATTTCTCCAAGCTTTACTCTGTTCCACAGATATCTACCATGGGCTGGATTGAGACATGATCATGCTTAGCACAGACATATTGAAACTGATGGAACAAGTTAGTTATGATCGACATAAATGCCGTTATAGAATTCCCATGGAGGAAACACACAGTGTCACTTACGGTGAGGATAAGTAAAGGTTACATGAGTGACTGAGCAGTTGATTCAGCATAACTCCCTTAGATTAAGTCCATTGGGCTATCACAGGGGTGTGGAATAAGGGCACTCTAGAAGATGTCATTGGACTTCAGTTATCAATCCTCTCCATTGGTTATGTTGGCTGGTGGGAGATGCAGTCCAATAACAATAGGAGGACCATGTATTTCCCATTGCTAGATTATCAGATTCCGTGTAGCTCAGTATTATCTGCACAGACTAGCAGAGTCTCTTCTGTGAAGCCTTTTCAATCCCCTCTTTGAGATGTAGGAACAGAACTTACCATCTCCAGGCTGCATGTCACCTTTTGTCTCAATGATCTAACAGCTCTAATATGTGTAAATTTAGCTGGATATTAATTGCTTCTTCTATTCTCTGCCATGTCCTGGCACTGAGTTGGGGCATTAATGAGGGAGGAAATGAGGTGCAGGAGTGTAACTTGCTTTGAAACTTCAGTCCCAGATATATGTCCATGTTTTAATTTACCCAGGAGAAACAGATACTTCTCACATGTGCCCTGAAGAACACTTTCCATATTTCAGAGCTGATCCCTGAGACTGATGACTTCAGTGAATCTTAAGTCCCATGAAACCCTAGCTGTATATGTGGAAGTAACATGCAATGAACATTAGGGTTACCCCTCATTTCAGGGTAAACAGCTCATCACTTGTGGGGAACTGAAAGTTGTTTCACAATGCTACAAGCATGGAAAAAAAGCAGTGCCGGCAGTTAGCCAAGTTAAGCCCAATGAGACTCCTCCCTCTCAGTTTCCACCAGCCCCTTCCCAGCATTTTGTCTCCCAACCTTTGCCCATGGCAATGAACTATATACGTGTCCCATCAGGACAAGCTGTAGCCCAACAGAGTGCTATGAGCACTCCAACCGAGCAAAGAATCTGCTAGCTCCTAGCTGAGTATTGGGGACCAATGGCTTCTTCTACTCTTTTTTTTGTGTGGAAATATGGGAGGCTCAGAGAGATGATAACGGCTTTTTTCCTCCTGGCTTGTCTTTGGGGTGAGTAATTTTTCTTCTCCTCCTTTAAGCTGCAAGTTAGCAAATGTGTATCTTCTCCATCTTCAACTCTACCCATGCGGTGGTGCTGCAGTCAGCTCCTACACAATGTAACACTGCTTGCTTGGTTGTAAGAGTTCTCAGTAGATCAAGTGCTGGCAGATGGTGATGGAGACTCATTGATATCCATCCCACTGGTCTATTTCTGGGGGACTGTTTGGTGCCTGCTGGCTGTTGCAATTCTCACAAAGAATTCTGGGCTATGTGGAAATTGATCTGACATAGCAAAGCTCTTCTTAGCTCTTAAGCAATAGTATTCATATAGGAACATTAAGTTTCATTATACCTTTGCCATTAGGAGGTTCTCTGGTTGGAATGGGTATTGGTAGATCATAGTGCATTGATGACCCATCAGGCATTTGATTTCTTGACTAAGTTGAGCTCAGTTTGATCCACTAAGCACTTTTCAACATTCCTAATCAACAGTCATAGTGTTTGGTTAAATAAAATGATTTTCTTAGGCAGCAAGCAGGGTGTAGGGGCAGCAGGAGCAATTTCTTACCTGTATTCCAAAATTTTAGCCCCCCACTGCAACACTTATCCTGATCTAGCCCAATGCTTGTAGTGTATTGGAGGATACTATTCCATTGTCAGTGTTGAAGTAAAACTGAACTGATGGTCCATCCAGCTTTGGTATGTGGAATGGGAAGGGGGTGCTATCATGTTTTTCACCTAAGGGAGGAAAATATCTTAGGTGAGCCCAGTCAAGAATGCATACCTGGGGATGCTTGATACAGGTTAGCCATTTTCAAAGAGGTAGCCCTATTAGTGTGCTGCAACAAAATTACAAAAAGTTATATAGTACCTTTGATATTAATAGGTTCATTGCAGTATGAGCTTTGTAGACCTTCTGCCCACTCCCTCTGGTGAGTGGACTGCATACATCTGAAGAAGTGGACTGTTTGTCCAAAAGGCTCAATCTATAATAAATCTTTTAAACTTTGGGATTTATTGTAAACACAGGTTAGCCATACCTTAACTATTTTGAGAACTTGAGTAATTTAATAACGCTAATACGAATAATAGTGGGAAGGGTAAGAAAAGTGTAAACACACAAGGCTGACATTAATCTGCTTCTAAATTAGATGCTACATCTTAGCCTCGAAATAAGTGAAATAAAAATATGAAGGACGTTTTTGAGTATGTGCAAAGTTTAACACTACCACCGTCATCATTGTTTTATCTATAACACGCTTTTCCCCCAGGCAAAGGACTCAAAGCAATTTACAAAAATGAGACAATACAGATAAAAAACTCACTTCAGTAAAAAATATATGGAAGTGAAAATATAATTGTCAATAGTGTTATTGATACTCTCATAATATTAAAATAATACCTTCATTAAGCAGTGTAAATATTAACTGAGAATCTGTTTGCTTTATCTTCAGTTGATAAGTGGGGGGTGTACCATAAACCCATACAAGGGTACAGGGGAAAGTACTTCAGGATTTCTCATTAACTTGAGAGAAAGGTTAGGTCACTGAGGCCAGCAGGATGCCTGGATGCTGGTCTTCTCTCATTCAAATTAAGCCAAATGTCAACCTTCCACCTAACTGATTTTGCATGTCAGCATTAAATTGGAAATGTGGGGATACTGGAGGATGATGGTACTGACCAGCTTGGGCTGCTTGCGCATTTTACTTGTTTGGACTACAGCTCCCAGAATCCCCCAACAGCATGGCCACAGGACATACTGAAGGTTTTTGTAAGCTGTTATCCAAAAATCTAGTGGCAGTCCCAATTCTGGAGCATTGCACATTTTTGAGATTGCTGCTTATTAGCCACAGAACACTGTGGCCATTTTGTGACTTGCTGGTGTCATCGGACACATTGGATCTCCAACCTAAACTGTGTTTTAAAGGTATAAGTCAAAAAGGGAGAAGTAGACATTGTTGTACATAAGCAGGTATTTTAACAGGGAATCATATGCCAGATTTTAAAAGTGTGAATCTGACAGGTTTTTTATTATATGGTAACCTTGTCCCCTGACCAAAATTGGATGGTCAGGGATAGCTACAGAAAATTTTCATCTGTCATTTCATCTTCTTGTGTTTTCCCATAGCTTTTTCCACATTTTTTCTTCCCTTATGAAATCCATAAAGGTAGAAAAGCTAGAATAGCAATGCACTCAGAGCTTTGAATTTTATTTCTAAAAGTAATTCGTTACTGTCACATGCAGTCAGCCAACACCATTGTTCTAGTCTTTATAAAGCAATGTTATATTTTCCCATTTCTCGTGTTCTTTATGAATACTTTTAAAAGCCATCTGAATGAAATAAAGCAATGCTTTATACTGCAGGATGCACTGTCCTCCCATACTCAGTGTAAGCAGAGCTCGCTGAAGATATTTTGAAGCCTGAGATAGAGTAGCAAATGCTTCTCCTCCCTTAGTCAAGGTGCATTGTATCCTAAACCAACCAAGATATTTTGACATCTGAGGCAAGGAAGCAGTCTCCTCTTTCCTGATTGTAAAAGTGGAAGAATAATTAATTAAATAAACAGCATCTTGCTGGCCTTTCATGACATGTAAAATCTGTTGCCTGAGGCAACTGCCCCACCCTATCTAACCTGGTTGTCACCTCAGCGCCTCCCAAGACAGAGCATGAGTCGACAGCTTCAGCCATGAGCTATCCGACTGCCACCATTTAGTAAACCCACTCCTTATGACTATAAAAGAAGAAAAGGTTATCATTATGTGGCAGAGTTAACAAAGTTATTCCTCACTAAGTTACAATCACAGTGTAATTTAGATTTTTCCTTCTTGCTGGGGGAATGAATTAATGAAAAGGAAGTGGTTATTTCTAACTGTTGTTGTGTGCCCTCAGGTTGCTTCAGACTTATTATGACCCTAAAGCAAACCTATCACAGGGTTTTCTTGGGGCTGAGAGTGTGTGATGCACCCAAGGTCACCCAGTGAATTTCCATAGCTGAGCAAAGAACTGAACCCTGGTCTCCAGGGTCGTAGTTCAACGCTCAAATGACAGTACCACACTGGCTCTCTCATTACTTCCAAAATCGGGAAGCGCAAAGAGATGTCCTTCTAGAAAGAGTGTGTGTGTGTGTGTGTGTGTGTGTGTATGTCTGTATGTATATATATGTGTGTGTGTATGTGTGTGTGTGTGTGTGTGTGTTTATTTATATATAGTCCCAAAATCCCAAAAGTGGGATTTAGGATTTATTTAGTGGCACCTAAACATTGTCCTACGTGCTTCTGGAAGCTGGGATTTACCTCCCCCCCCCCCTGCCCAAAATAGACTTTCTCCTATAAGATTTCTGCCCAAATATAAATGTATTTGACCTGAGTGTTTCAGGATTGATTTGGTTTTGTACTGATCAAATACCCAGGAAAGTACCTTCTGCAACAAGAGCTGGGTTCTGTTGCCACAATTGGAGCATTCACTGCTGTTTTTTGTATACTCCATTTTAGAAAGCAAAATGGGCCAGGTCCATATTAGCCCACAGGGTGGATCCCCTGGATCATTTTTCTAAGTGGCCAAAACAGCAGGCAAGCATTGGCGCAGAACATTCTCTGGCCACTAGATTAAAAAAGAAAGCAACACTGAAAATAAAGGGAAACATAGACTTTGATCACAAATCTATAACCAAGCTGCCAAATCAGCAAAGGTACACAAACAAAATACATTTGCGCCATGTTATATATTAAATTACATGGATTGTTCAGCCTTTCACATTGTGTTGTGTTTTTATTATGCGTAAATAGGTGCCAATGGGAAGGGGACTGAAACAGGGTGAGCATCATGGAAAGCTGGTATTTTTTAACCCTTTATCTATTTTGCCTCTACTCTGGAAAAAAATGCCTCATCCACACAGTGCTGTTTGTATGCAGAGGTGGAAGTTCCATCCTGATTAGGAGCATAACATTTTTGGCCAGGTCTGTGATGTATGATAACCCATCCACACTGTTGCCTGCAATCTGGAGTACAGGCTTTCCCCACTTATCTGACAGGTTAAGGACCAGAGCACTGTCAGAAAACAGAATTGATTGAAAAGCAGAACCCATGTACTGTGCTGTAGGGAGTATGAAGGAGTAATGGAGGCTCACTTGGGACCGACTGCATGCATGCTGCTTTCAAAGTCTCTCTGCTGGCTTAGCATCTTTTTGGCTCTCTCAGCTCACTTTGCAAGTAGCACACGTGGGGTGGTTTCAAGAGAGCCCTTGTATGCAAGAAGAACTGATGAAAGAGTGAAATTAATGGAATTTGTCCTTAATTTGGAAGCATCAAAAGAGGGAGTGACCAGATAAAGGGGTATCAAAAGGCTTCCTGTACAATTGTCGTATTTTATCAGCTGCTATATCCAAATTTTTAAAAAATAAACACCCAGGGTCAAGCTGTATGTTTAATGTAACCTAGAGATTTGGCCTGAGGTGGTTATTTTTAACAATGTAGCTAATCTGGCTGGATGTATCACCAGGTTCTTTAGCCTCTTGGCTCTGAACGTCTCCCTTCAAAAGAATAAATAGAAACAAAATATACGAGGGCGCCTTCATAGCTGTATTAGGAAAAGGGATTTTAGCAGGCACACTTTCTTTTGCTGTTTTTTTCCCCCCAAAAAGTAACCCCTGGCCAAAGATCCTTCTTCTTTTGCACATGGTGAACCCACTGCAGTCTTCCCCAAGTTGGTCCCTTCCAGATATATTGGATTGTATCTCCATTCTTCCCTTAAAACTGTTTGTGTTGTGTTGAGCTGATGGAAGTTGTAGTCCAAAATATCTGGCAGGTGGGCAGGAGGGGAAGATCTAACATTCTTTCTATACTCTGTACAGCTTCATACTCTGTCTTCAACTTCTTCTTACCAGCCTTATTGCACTGTTCTCCATGAACCTTCCATTTTCTATTTTTTTGTACCTCGTGCAGTCTCTGCTCACAGATCTATGTCCAGGAGATCTCTGCTCATCAGCCCTATCCTTTTCATTTGCATTGACAGTCCTCCCTCCCATAGTAATTCCACTCCTTCAGCAGAATATATGCTAAATAAGGCAAAGCAGAAGGAAAGAGTGGCAATAGATTTTGATGAACATGAATGCGTACATTGACGTGAATGACAATATTTAATGTAGGACGCCCTGTTCTTACTATGAAGAGGTTTTATTTCACTCCAACATGCACTCAAATCTTTCTTGTGGGGTTCCATAGACATCTCTGCTAAATAGTGAGGAAAAGTAAAGAAAAATCTGAGAAGGATGAGAGTGGGGACATGACAGGAGTATGAACCTCCAAAGTGGCCTCTGCAGAGTGGCCTCTGCAGGGAGACAGTGTGGCCTTCCAACCTCTAGCAGTTTCTCACCTCAGAGGTAGACCTTTGATCTGATCCAACTCTTACATACCCATTGGGTGAGCCAGGAGTATGATTGTCTTGCCAAAGGTGAATGGCCAGTTCACCAAAGGCAAGCGGTTCATTTTTAGGGATCCGGAGGAAACAAAAGAAACCAGTTGTAGTGGAAAAACCTCAGACTTACTGAACAGCAAGCAAATTAAACAACATAAGCATACCAGCAATATTAGCATAAAGATGAAACCCACCTAAGCCTGTGCTGCCTAATATAACACAAAGATGGATTTCTCACCCAAGCAAGATTCCAGCTTCCCAGGAGCCCGGAATGAAGCAGCAAAGGAGACTCCTCTGTGTAGCCACATGCATGACACTCCAGCTGTAAGCCCATGCTGAGCTCCCACTGAGAGCACATTCTAGCAGGGTTTATATCCCTTGGTCTGGGAGGACTTGACCAGCTCTCATGGGAACATCATGATTGTTTACACACTGGGGATGAGCTAAACTCCTTTGAACTATCAAGATCACCAATTAGATGGCTATTGTTTGGGCTCCTCCCAGCATCCATTATCTAGGATTAATTAGCCACTTGTCTCAAGCCAAAGGCAGATGTTCATTAGCAAGCATCACCTGCAACTTTGTTTTGTCTATATTTTAAGCTAACAAGCACACGCTACATCAAAGCAAATTCAAACCAGAAGACAGAAATCAAAGCAAAAGACAGTGTGCTTAGCAAACCCAGAAATCTTTTCTAAACCTGTTTTAGGAGCAACGTGGAGAAACTTAGACTAGGGAGGAACAAACTGAGATCAGGCCACATCTTTAAACCTCCTTGAGATTACGATGGTCTTCCAGTCATTTCTCATATAATGGTAAGAGAGAGAAATAACTCTCTGTTTACATGAATTATGGTATACACTTCTTTATACAGTTAACACTGTCAAATCCAGATCAGCTCTTTGTGTATTGTCTCTGCAGTAATCGTTTGTGGTAAATGCAGCAATAGCCATAGGAGTAACCCAAGAATCTCTGTGATGTAAACGTTAAATATTGAATGCATCCTGTTAATGTGATTGTGGAGTTCTATGGCTCCAGATTATTCATATTTTCAATTTCACTGCTAAACCCCACAAGTCAACACATATAATCACAAAGTTCTACTCATATAGGGATGGAACTTACTGGAATGACAAAGACAGAATAAGCATTCAGGGTGCTGATTCCTCATCTGAGATTGTATTTGTAGCACTGAGTGACAGTTTCTAAGACTAGCGTGACATGATGCCAGGCCCTTTCCACATCACACTTTATCTTTTTCCAATGTTGTCTGGTGGGGATCCTGGCAGTGGCTCTGCCAGGAGGGGAGTGTGATGGGAGTGCTCCCTTCCACACTGGCTGGTTCTCTGTGGAAGGGAATGTGATGGCCATGCCTCTTCCTTCTGCAACACACTGGGTACTTTCTCAGACTGCTCTGGGGCAGGAAGTGCAGCCATTGCAGTTCTGTGGCTTCTGCAAGACAGGTGAGTCTGGGATGGTGGCATGATTGTGTGTCATTGATGGGGAAAACCTGTCAATGATTTAATCTGTGATTGCACTGCCTGAGGATGGGAGAAGGATGGGACTGTGACAACATCATGCAGAAGTGTCATCACGGTCCCGTTCTTCTCCCATCCCCATTGTGGGATGGGGGGGTGCTGCAGAAAGGGCTTCATTCCCAACCCATCATACCTCCAAAGATCTCCGTAGAAAATGGCCTGGAATCTGGCTGCTTAATACAATGTCTATTTCTTTATACACCTGTCAGACATAAAATTCTTCAGGAATGGCTCTCTTGAGAACACATTCACCTGGAAAGTTAGAAAGCAGAGGGCTTGCAGTCTCACCACCACTACAGGCATTTTTGGTGAAGACACAGGAGACCACCTTCTCAGTGTGGCTGCTCCCAGGTTGTGAGATGTTCTCTCATAGAAGGTTTAGTTGGTCCTCTCTCTGCTGTCCTTCAGTTAGCAGGAAACACCTTTTTATTTAGAAAAGACTTTGGCTCTTAACTTAACTTAAGTGGCAGAAGGGTCTCTTAAGGTGAGAAGTGAAAATTAAATTTGGGAAAGAGGCTTTAAAAGGGGAAAACAGGCCTGGATTAGCACTTGCTTTGAATTTTGTATTGTTATTCTGACCCACTGGATCAATGAGAACTTGACAACATTTACTGTTAGTGAGCTCCATTGATTCAATGACTCTACTCTAGTTGGGACTAGCAATCAGATTTAAGCTGGTTTGTCTGGTTTGCAATTTTCAGCTACAGTGTATTCATCATTTTCTAGTTTTTGTGATGCAGTTGCCCAAGCAATTGTCCTTTGCGGTCCAAGCTTGGAGTGGTTATGAAATCTGTGGCTTCCTGAATCTTACATTACCAGTAGAACAATGCTGAAAGAGCAAAATAACTCAAGCATGAAAAGAGAAGGTGGAATTTTCATTTATGAAAGGAGAACTAATCTTAATCTTAAAGCCCAACTAAAAAATATTTTGGAAACTAGTTTGACCTCTAGAGCTGTGCTTTCATCAGTATTAAGTGGTGGGAGGTTGCAAAATGGATCAGGATCCTGGCAGTGGGAAGGAAGCTTTCATCTTTTGCTCCAAGTGCAGCCTCTATGGGAATGGGATGTACCTTGGCTTACTATGCACAATGAGAAGAAAGCACCTTCTGATGCCAAAGGAAGGTTCCTGTTCATTGCAAAAAGTGTGTGTTGAGTTTCTGAACTGGGATGCAGGCAAAGGGTTTAAGACTCCAGCCCTATATGCAATGGTCCTAGTCGGCTCAAACCAGATCAACACAACTTCCTTCTAGCTATGTATTCCAAGCTAACAACAACACCAACTTTAGGGACAAACTGATCTTCTCAATTGTGAATACTATGATGGAGAGAGGTTGTTTAGTTATGGTTCATACAATGATCATGTAATGACATATGATGCATGTGACAGATTTTGCCAGCTGTCTGACTTAAGGCCAGTACTTACGTGGATTTGAACCTCATGTAGCTAACTACCACTTAGGTTAAAAATGGTTGCACCTAAAAGTTTACTGTGGCCCTTTTCACGTGGGGGGGGGACGGGCAAAAACACGCTAAAACGGAGCTTACCTGCAGCTGGGTAAGTCCGTCGCCACGCGGAGCAGCGCGAGCTCGCTGCTCCGCAGTCCTCCGGCGTCCCAGATGGCGGCTTCCGGTTGGTGGAGGCTCTCCACCAACCGGAGAAGCTTGCCAGCCGGAAGCCCGCCCCCGGCAGATCTGCAGGCACACACTTGCGCGCTCCTGCAAATCCACTTTGGAGCCCGGCGACGGAGCGGCACGGGGCTGCGCGCTCCGTGCTTTTTAAAAACTTCAGAAAAGAGGTTTTTAAAAAACACGCAGCCCGGCTAGTTCCCGCCGCTCCTGAGTGGATTCTGGTGTGGAACTACAAAAAGTAGTCCACGCCAGTCCACTCTATGGTGTAGAAGACCTCAGTGACAGGTCGCTCTGCACCGTTTCAGAAGCCCGGTATGGAAACAGCCTCAGTTTCAAATTACCAATAATGCTAGTTATAAAGAAAACTTTTTTGGTTAAGTTATATTTTACCCCCTTGATTAAGAGCCTGAAACTAAATACTTGATTAAGGGGAAGGATTTACTTTGACTGATTCCCATAATATATTTTAAATAGTATCACTTGTTTTCATGTTCTCTCTGATTTTGCTTTAAATATAGTTTTTTTATAGGGAGTGCTGTACAGGAGAATATTAATACACAAAACTGCCTTACATGAAGTCAAAGCCTGGATTAGGACTGGGTTTAACTTTGTAGTTATTCTTTATGTTATTTTATTTTTAAAGCTTGTTGTTTTTGTTATATGCCTTCAAGTTGTTTCTGAACGATGGTGACCTTAAGGCGAACTTAGCTTGGGGTTTTCTGGCGCTGAAAATGTGGGGCGTATTCAAGGTCACCCGGTGAAGCAGGGAATCAAAGCCTGGTCTCCAGGGTAGTAGTCCAATGTTCAAACCGCTGACTGTCTTTTTAAAGCTAGTTGGGAACAAATCATTTTGCAAACAGCATGTCTAGCCTGACTGTCCAGTACAGTGGCATGAATCTGCCTGCTGGGAGAAGAGAGCTTAATCTCTTCCTCTTTAGATGGAATTGACCTTTCAGATTTACCTCACTGATTCCAGAGCTTGGAAAAGTTATTTTGGGGGGTTACAGCTCCCAGAACCCTCCGGTCATTATGCTTTCCCAAATTCTGTCTGGCTCATGCCCCCAGGTCCATGAACAGCCACTAGATTTCTGCTTAGACTCTTTAGACTACTTTATTTCTTTACTTAAACACTTTAAGGCCCTTTTCACATGTGGGGGGGGGGACGGTGTAGAGCGACCTCTCACGGAGGTCGTCTACACCGTAGAGTGGACTGGCGTGGACTACTTTTCGTAGTTCCACACCAGAATCCACTCAGGAGTGGCCGGAACTAGCCAGGCTGCGTGTTTTTTAAAAACCTCTTTTTTGAGGTTTTTAAAAAGCACGGAGCGCGCGGCCCCGCACCGCTCCGTCGCCCGGCTCTAAAGTGGATCTGCAGGCGAGCGCAAGTGCGTGCCTGCAGATCTGCCGGGGGCGGGCTTCCGGCTGGCGAGCTTCTCCGGTTGGTGGAGAGCCTCCACCAACCGGAAGCTGCCATCTGCGACGACGGAGGAGTGTGGAGCAGCGAGGGTGTGCTGCTCCGCGGGGCGACGGACTTACCCGGCTGGAGGCAAGCTCCCTTTTTGTGCGTTTTTGCCCGTTCCCCCCCCACACACATGTGAAAAGGGCCTAAAATTGCCCTTCCATTCTTATAAATATCAGAACAGTATTATTGTTCTGTGTCTTCAAGTCATTTCCGACTTATGGTCACCCTAAGGCAAATTTATCATGGGTTTTCTTGGCAAGATTTGTTCAGAGGGGGGTTTGCCTTTGACTTTCTCGGAGGCTGAGACAATGTGACTTGCCCAAGGTCATACAATGGATTTCCGTGCCTGAGCAGTGATTCAAACCCTGGTCTCCAGAATTGTAGTCCAGTGCCCAAATGACTATACCAGTAAAACAGTAAAAAAATTAAATCATAAAAATGATGTGTTCTATTCTAAACTCACTTTCAGATGATACAAAGAGATTGTTCTGGATGTGACATGGCATGCTTGAGAAGGAGGGACTGAGTTAACAGGGTTTTGGTCCAATAGTAGAGTGAATAAAATAATACCTTGATAAGCCAACATTTGCTGGAATACACGACTATCTCTCTGCCCCGAGTAGGCTTTGATGTTTTGTGTGTGCTCAAACAAGAAGATGCCAGTGATCAATATTTGGTGTAGGGCCCAAACAAGTACAAAAATGTGCAACTACTGGAAGTATCCCCTACCTGGCCTCCTTTCCAGCCTCCTTTCCCTTCTCATGCTTCACCCCCCCCTCCAAAAAAACCAGAATCATCTGGGACAGGAAAAGTGAATCATCTGGAACAGGAAAAAAAACACTAGAGGCCATAAAGAGAGCCAGCATGGGGTAGTGGTCTGAAGGTTGGAATACAACCCTGGAGACCGGGGTTTGATTCCCTGATCAGCCATGGAAACCCACTGGGTGACCTTGGCCACATCTTACACACACCCAGCCACAGAAAACCCCATGATAGATTCACCTTACGATCACCATAAGATGGAAATGACTTGAGGCACACAACAACAACAAAGAGGCAATAAAAGAGCAAGATGCTTCAGATCTTTACTGAAGCATTGCATTCTTTTTGAGGCCGTGACGATGATGGTAGCTGGTGAGATGTTAATAGTCTTAGTTTCTCCCTTTCCCAAGGTGTGTTGGGAAGTGAGAGAGAGAAAGTAACTGCAGTAGATGCTTGAAGTGTGGACTGGATAGGACACTGGGTTGAACATCCTTTGGATAACTCACCCTCTGTAATGTTAGCAAGATTCTCAGAATCAGGTGGACAGTGACAGTAACTCCTCTGAAGCTGAGATTCACTAACTACAGTTGGCCCTCCATATTTGCTAGGGATTGGGGGCACAGGACCGCCGCAAAAGTGGAGAAATCACAAATCTCACAGAATCAAAAAGCTGGAAGAGACCATAAGGGCCACTGAGTCCAACCCCCTACCATGCAGGAACACACAATCAAAGCATTCCTGACAGATGGCCCCCCAGCCTCTGTTTAAACCCCCCCCCCACAGAAAGAGACTCCATCACAGTCTGAGGCAGTGTATTCCATTGTCAAACTGCTCTTACCATCAGGAAGTTCTTCCTAATGTTTTGATGGAATCTCTTTTTCTGAGGTTTGAAGCCATTGCTCCATGTCCTAGGCTCTGGAGCAGCAGAAAACAAGTTCACTCCTTCTTCAATATGACATGCCTTAAAATATTTAAACATAGCTATCGTGTCACCCCATAATCAAAATGTGTATGTGTCTGTGGGAAGGAGGCTGAGGCATGATGGAGAAAATGGGCACCCAGGATACAAACCAGGTCATGAAAAAGAGAGGGAAAGGGGAGGTCAGTATGATGGCCCTATATTTCCTCTCTCACACCCATCTCCTTCCTTGTATGCGTGGGAGCATCAGGAGCGGGTTTGTGAGCCATCTTTAGCTGGTCAGGCAGCACCTGGTAGAGGAAGATGACCAGAGGCAAGTTTTTAAAGGGCTGTTCGGCCTGATTGGAGCCGACGAGAAGGAAGGTTCCCTGGGAAAAGAGGCACTGGATTTTTGGGGGGGGGGGGGGTTGGAGAAACTTGCAAATAAATCTGTGAAAATCAAACCCACAAATGTGAAGGGCCAACCATATGTTATTGGAAGTTATCATAGATAGGAATAGCTAGTCAAATTAACTTACCTACTTTAGTTAAGTAGGAATTAACTTGTTAGGATAGCAGTTTGTAACATAAAGGGACAAATTAATTAAATTTAGATTTAAATTAAAGTGATTGATTTAAGTTAAAAATTTAGTATTAAATTAATTCAGGAATTAATTCAGTGCTAAAGAACTAACAAAGTTTATATGAGTTCCTTAGCCAAAGCCCTGTTCTTCTGACTTTTAGCAAACCTATTTCTTGTTTTGCATTAGTTCTTCAAGTTTGGGGAATTGCAGCGTTTAGACCGTGAGATCCAAATGATTTATTTAGCTCATGATTACAGTGTGACGTATTAGTTAATTCCAAATTTTAAAGATTTTGAATTTAAATATATTAGGGGCAATTTGGAAGGGAATAGGCTTGCTTGCTTTGAGATGATCCTTCTTTGGCCATTTCTGCACTACCCTGTTATAGTACTATTATTCCACTTTCAACGTCCTATGGAATCCTGGGCTTTGCAGTTTAGGGAGAGGCATTTAGAATTCTCAGCCAGAGTCTTGGGCCTCAGTAAACTACAAATCCCAGAATTCCACAGGACATTGAAAGTCGAATAATAGCACTGTAACAGTGTAGTGCGGAAACTTTACACCAGACACAGATACTGCACAGAGACTCCTGATCTGTCCCAGGAAACTGAGTTTAGAAGCTCTTTAACCATGGAAGTTTAGCTGGGTTCTATGGGGAACCAGTAAGCTAAAGAAAGAAGAGAGAGGAATAAGGAGAAGCTCAGAACAGAGACAAAATGAAGTGAAAGTAATCATGCATGATATTTTTCCTCTTCATTCTGGTAAGATCCAGTGCAGGCATTGAACTTCAATTTACATGGCAGCTTAAGGTAAATTTAACGCTTGCTCTCTCTAGTAGGTTCAAAGAAGTCTCCAACACAGCTTCACAAAATATCCTCCCACTGTCTCAATTTGGCAGGGGCAGTCTAGACTAATCTTCTGTCATCCCACTTTTTCAGCTGCTTTTCAAATGTCCCAGTTTTTCTCCCTGCCTCTCTCCCTCCCTCCCTCCTCCACTTTTCCCTCTGGTTACTTTAATTGGTGCAAACTGAGTTCAAAATGCAAAAATAGTTTGCACTAAACTTGGCAGGTAGGAGAGAAGATGGGGGGGGGGGCGTAAACTTTCCCTTACCAGTGGAATGAGGCAAAAACAAGCTGCTACAGTCTCTCCTACTTTGTGTGGTCTTTCTCCTTAATACCTTTTGCGTTCTTGACCACACTCTGATCTTGTTTGGCCACATGTGTCCTGGTTTTCATCTGTGAAATGTCAGAGGGCATGTCACATAGAAGTAATAGATATCTTTGAGGCAGATTTAAAAATCTGTTGAGATAGGTCGTTTGCATTGCAAAAGAATTACTGGAAGTTCTTTTCATTTTTGCAGACATTTCAAAGAGGAAAAGGATAAGTAACTTCCTAGAAAATCCACATTTGCTAAGAACAGCATTGTGCAAAATATATTTGCACACCAAAGACTCTGTGTACGTGATTTGTCAGCACGCCCCATATGGCAACCCATGCATGCTGCACAGATCTCTTGCTTTGGTGATTTTGACTGGACCCCAATTGTTTGGGTTGATTCAGACCCAATCCAGTTGATTTTGGATCCCAGATCTGAAGGGAGATTGAGAAATCCACATCTTTAGGTCTCTCATTGACCTATACTGGGCACTAAATCAGTTCTACCTTGTCAAAGTTCTTAAAAAATTATTTGGAAAAGTTCGTGAAATCTGGTCCTACAGTAACCCATCTAGAATAAATAACCTCTGTTGAATCAAAATCCAGGGGATATTTTGCTAGTCATCTTTGAATTTGCTTTTGGCAAAATATTTTTTTAGTAAATTTTATTAAGCATTTTCAAACTACGTACACACACAACAGAAAAAAGAACAATGAATAACAAGCAAGAAAAAGAAAGAGAAAAAGAAATACCAAGAATGAATAAAGATCATAAACAGTAATAAAAGAGAAATGCACATTTGGCTTCCAGCCTTCCTGACACAGATTATATATGATGATATCAAATAACTTCTCTAATTGCAAATACTGTTCAAATGCTTCCACTGCTTATTTTCCAAGAATACTAATTGCCAAAGCCACAGTCAATCTATTATACTCTTTTTCTTATAAAAAGCTCATTCAAGTTTCCAGTCCTTTGGAAAATTCGTCAATGATTTTTGTCTTATTAATATCGTTAATTTGCCGAGGTCAGCTAAGTCCATTAGTTTTATCAATCAGCCTTCTTCATTGGAATTGCTATATTCTTCCATTTCTGTGTGTATAATAATCTTGCTGTGGTGGTCATGTATTGTAGTATGTTGCCATACTTCTCCAGTTGATCGTCTACTGATCATCAGTGATCCAAGTTCAGTGGAACATTAATTTTCAGAATTTTATGCATCCACAAACATACTGGATTCCAGAATGTTTTGGCCATTTCATGAGTGCATCACGTACGATAAGAAGATCCCATTTGTTGCTCACTTTCCCAAAATGTATTAGAAGTCTCTTTATGCATTTTGGCCTATTTTTTCCTAGTGTCTAATACCAATGATACATGACCTTAGAAAAATTCTGGATTTCCCTCCTGGATGAAGGAAAACAAACTGAAACATTCCAGACAAGAGGGGCTTTAGGGGCTTACCTAAAGATCCTTATCTGGGGTTGGAGGTGTGTCAATTAGTTCTGGAAGGGGTCACTTGATCTGTCATTATCCCTCCTTCTACATCTGGGCTATGAGATCGCTGTCAGATCAGTAAAACAAAGATTGTGGGATGATGTTTTTTGTGACCTTTTGGCTAGTTCTTACCCTGCTAACCAAGCTCATTGAGTCTTTATATTTCTTCCTTTTTTAAAAAATTCTTTTTATTTGACAATAACAACATAAAAACAAGTATCAATCACATACATAACATCCTATATGTAATGAAATAAATGAAATAAAATAGACAAATATCAATCCCATACATAACATCCTATACATAACGAAGTAAATATCAATACATTCCAGTATTCTCTCCTCTTACAAATTATTCTTACCTTATTAAATATGAATATACCTTATCTATCTATCTATCTATCTATCTATCTATCTATCTATCTATCTATCTATGTATATGTATATGTATATGTATATATAGTCTTTATATTTCACCTAGCTGACTATTTAAAGAATTTGAGTATCATTGTAGACTTTTTACCAAGCCAGATTTAATGTTTTCCCTCCAAAATGCTCTGAGCTAGATTTGTTGGTGTCTGTTACATCATAAAGTGATGTGAAAAAAACAGAAAGAGAAGAGAAAAAGAAAGAGAAAGAGAAAAAAAGTACAGAGTCCATAAATCTAAATAGTGGAAATAGATGAGCACAGGCTGTTTTGATGTGACTGTGCTTGTGCGTCTGTATGTTTGCAAATGTGTGCAGGTGGGGAAGAAACCTGAATGACAGCCCAAGGA
This sequence comes from Cyclura pinguis, assembly GCA_030412105.1. NCBI lineage: Eukaryota > Metazoa > Chordata > Lepidosauria > Squamata > Iguanidae > Cyclura > Cyclura pinguis. The sequence goes on from CM059604.1 coordinate 21,379,757, forward strand.
GTTAGGGTTCAATCAGATATGACATAAAGAGATGGTAGAACTAAGAAGATAGCTGCCTTCTTCCATCCAGTGCCCTACAGGTATGCTGGTCTATGATTTCCATGATGGCCATTGGCTGGAAATGATGGAAATAGCAGTCTATTGAGCTTTTATGGGACCAGTTGGGGAAAGTTGGTACATGGATGATCACCACCTTCATCCTAGGGGAAGGCTAGAGCTTACTGCTGTTGGATAAAGAATGTTGGACTACGTGGAGTTGGTTCTGATCCAGCAGGACAGTTCTTACTCTCTTTTGCCTTGCTTGCCTTTTCTGTCCCAATGCTATTTTAAACATGAGAGAAGTTCTCCTCCTTCTCTTTCCTGACTTCTCTCTGCAATTCATTTGCCTAGGTACAGCTTGGAGCACAGGGACTCCAGAGGCAGATCAGCCTCAGATCCGGCTCGTGAATGGTTCAAGTCGCTGCAGTGGACGAGTTGAGGTGCTCCATAATGGGGTGTGGGGTACAGTCTGTGATGACAGCTGGGGCATTGAGGAAGCCCGAGTTGTCTGCCGGGAGCTGGGCTGTGCTGTTGCAATATCTGCAACACGAAATGCATATTTTGGAAAAGGGGATGGTCGCATCTGGCTGGATGAACTCCGGTGCACAGGGACTGAATCAGCCCTCAGCCAATGCCCAGCAAGGCCTTGGGGAGAAAATGATTGCCATCATGGAGAAGACGCTGGTGTTGTCTGCTCAGGTAAGTTGACTACAGTAAGAGCTAACAGTAAATTAAAGGTCTGTAATGGGACCATGTGTTGCATTTTTTAAAAAATTGTTCTTGTCAAGGTATTGAATGATTTTATATTGTTTTAAAGTATTGATGCTTTAATGTGGTAGCTTATTTAATTGCTTTTTAACTTTTTAAATTACTAGTTTTTAATTCATGTGGTTTGTTTTAATACATGGGCAAATCACCTTGGGTCTTATTTGGAGAAAAGGCAGATACAAATTAAACCTAAATAAATAAATAAATAAATAAGTGAATGGGAACAGTTAAGTTGACCACAGTTAACAGTAGCTTGCTGCTGTTGATTCACGTTACATTTCTCAGAACAAATGAAAAAGATCCACCTCGAACACATCAACACAAATTCAACCAACCTCAAAGATATATACACTATACTAAAGATATATGTGCTATAAAGAAACAAACACCAGTTCACAAAAGGAACAGCTCCTCCTGGTTTGTTACTGACACATAAAAACCTATTTCACTCAAGAGATAATACCGTGATATGTAAGTAAAAGGATGCAAGGCGTATAAATCACAGCACTAACTGTTGGCTGAAATCCTATCATGTCTTCGGAAATGGACTTACATTTGCATGAATTAGAACAGAGCAGTTCTGTAACATCCATATCCAGTAGAGGGCTGTGGTTACATTACCACACAGCAAACCAGCAAAGTGACTATTGCGCAAAGAGATCAATGCACAGTAGGATGCGCATTGTACCAGTCCTGATGCACATTGAGCAATTCACTAAGACGTTTTCTTGGTGGCTCTGCCACTTTTGATCAAAGTGAAATGTAAGGTCTAAGTATTCTCCTAAAGGGAAACTTCCCTCTTTTTAAGCGGGCAAAAGCCTTTTGCCCTTACTAGTCTCAGACCTTTGACTGCTCTTGATTCATTATATGAGGTGTTATACAAGACATTATATTATACATGAGGCATTACACTTCTGATGAGAGGAGAACTGCCATTTGGCATGTCCGCTTCTGTGCCTTGACAACAATTTGATACACAGGCCTCATCTCACACAGCTCTTCATGACAGAGAAAGTGTCTTCACATTTTGTCTAATATCAGCATGGCACGTGGCTGTTAAAAGACCCAGGACAGGAGGCATAATTCAGACTTCCCATTGCAACAGTAGTGTGTAGGTACATTTCATAGTATTTTTCATGTATGCTCACCCTCATGTGGTGAATACTGGCAATTACCATAGGGGAAGATTTTATGAAGGAACAGGTCCCTCTGAAGCGTTCAATACCATAAGAGGACAATCTATCTCTTTCTGTCATTGTTTAGACCAGCCATCTTTCATTCTAATATTCTATTCCCAACATTAGTTAGAACTGGGGGCTTTAAAGGCAGATGGAGTGTTTTGGAAAGAAGGGAAGGCTTTCATATAGCAAGGACTCATGGCAAGACTGATGCTTCCTTGTGTGGTTGGTGCTGTCAGAGGTTAATCTATCCTATCCAAATCAACCAATGGAAAACTGCCCTTGTTTTAATATCTGAAATCCTTTAGATTCAAAACTGTGTTTGGCTCAGCAAACATTGACATTTCAGAAATATTGGAGAGCAAAAGAAATTAGCACAATTCTATTCAAAACTATTGATGATGTGATACAGAGAGTGCTTCCCTGTATGATATGATGTGGATGTCTTCAGTGGTTACAACATACCAATTAGCTATTGGAAAAAAATCTTTGGCATTTGTAGAAACACATGTTCTTTTAAATTATATCCCTATAATATATCATGGAATTCAATTAGTGGTCAGTGTGGTTGGGTCTTGCACATTCTTACTGTTATTAAAAGACTGTACTCCAAAGTTGGAAAAATAAACATTCATCATCTATTCTTCAATGGTCAAAACATCTAATTGATTTATCTACACATGAACATGTATTTTATTGACATCAATTTCAAGATAATGTGTTTTGGGAAATGTAATTATAATAACATATATGCCTAGCTCACACTCATATTCTGTTTGTTGTTGTTGTTGTTCTTGTGTGTCTTCTAGCTGTTTCTGACTTATGGTGGTCCTAAGGCAAACCTATCATGTGGTTTTCTGGGGCTGAGAGCATGTGATCCACCCAAGGCCACTCAGTGGGTTTCCACGACCAATTGGTAATCGAACCCTGGTCTCCAGAATCATAATCGAACCACTATACCATGCAGGGTTTCCATATTCTATGTACACTTTCCCTCAATTTTTCTCCTCTTCCCCCCTTTCTTTATAATCACACTTATTAAAAAAAACTCATTTTTTTTAAAAAAAACTATGGTGCTCAATTCTATTTGCTAGACCCCTGTCAGAGGTCCCTGTCATTCCTTCACATCCTTGCGCTCAGCATGGGGAAATTTATTTTCTATCTCTCTTGCTGCAAATGCATCCTCAAGTGCAGCGTGGTAATTTTGTCCATGGGATGCACTTAAGCTGTCCATAAGGAAGAAAAGAAAGAGAAGCATGTGTGGATACTCTCAGCAAAATTCGTTTGCTCCAGATGGGAGTCGGATAGCTGTTTCCAGCACAGGTAGACAAGGGCCATTTCTGCACTACACTGTTATAGTGCTATTATTTCACTTTCAACATCTTATGGAATTTTGGGGTTTGTAGTTTACTGAGGCTAAAGAGCTCTCTGGATGAGAATTCTAAATGCCCCTCCCTAAACTACAAACCCCAGAATTCTACATGATGTTGAAAGTGGAATAATAGCACTATAACAGTGTAGTACAGAAATAGCCAATGACCCAGAGGACCAGAGACTGATGGAATGGCCTCCAGTGGTTGGTGGTCAGGCTCTGAATCAGGAAGATAAGGAGGGAGAGCAAGATGAAGTGATATAATGCATCTGCTTCATAGGTGCTCAGGCAGAGCAGCTCAAAATAAGCAAATGGAAGCACTGCTTTTCACAGAACACCAGCAACTGAGGGCACCCATTGTCACAGGTCATTGAGGTGTCTCTGTGTGGCTTTTCAGAAAAAGGCCATTCATTCATGGAGAACAGGTCAATCAGCAGCTATTTAAAATAAGAGACAGAGAACATCTCTGGCCAGTGGAGGCTCTGTGAGCAAACAAAAAGACACAGGTTCCATTCACATGCCCTGTTTGTGAACATGCACAAGGAATCTGGTGGGCTACTGGCAAGGATGTAGGCTAAGAATATTGATTTTACTGAGAATGTGTAGTTCATGTGTCATAAAAATGTTCTTTGTTTGCTTGTTTTTTTAAGCCCAGCTGTGGATACTCTAAGACTTGTTGCTTAGCATCAACTGCATTGGAGGTGTTCTTTGTTCTACTTTTTTTATTGACAGAGGTGAGGCTGATGGGTGGTTCAACTCCCTGTACTGGCAGGGTTGAGATACTCCATAACCATAGATGGGGAACAGTGTGTGACAATGGCTGGGACTTAAACGATGCCCAAGTTGTGTGCCGGGAAGTAGGCTGCGGAGATGCTTTGGCAGCAGCTAGTGCGGCTAAATATGGACAAGGATCTGGTCCTGTCTGGATGGACCAAGTGAATTGCACTGGGGAAGAAGACAGCCTAAACAAATGCCCACCAAAGGTCTTGGCAGAACACAGATGCGACCACAGCAAAGATGCGGGAGTGGAATGTGCAGGTAATCATCACACAACTATGGAAATAGAAAACACTGATGAAATCATAAACCCCAAAGGATTTTCTTCTTAGCTACTTAGTTCACCATGGGGTGATAGCACCTAGCTGGGAACTAAATGGGATTAGCAACTGGCAGAACCTGGGCCAAATATGCCTGGCCCATCCATTACTAAATAGAGGCTTGAAAGAGGTATCAAGTGGGGGAAATTGGAAAACTGAAAGGATGAAAGTGTTTATAAAAAAGGAAGGAAGGGAGGAAGAGAGAGAGAGAGAGTATATTCTGAAAAGAAATCTGAAACTGTTGGCTGGGTGGAATGAGGAGTCTTCCAAAGTCCCTTGGAAGAAGGACGTGAAGGCCTCATTTCGGCTCATTTCTTTAAAATGTCTCCCTCTGCAGTTCTGTCCCACCAGCAGAACTCCTCCACAGTTAGCTGCTTTTCTTGTGTAATAGAAGATGGAATGAAAATTCTAGAGCAGCTTCAGAATCTTTATTGAAGTTTTAATATTCTCTTAGAAGGCTTTTTCCCCTCCTGGAAAAAAAAATTCAGAGGTAGGGGTGAGAACATCTGATTTGCAGGAATTGGAAAAGCTCACCAGAAGGTGAGGTCTTTCAGAAAGCAGTCCCCTACCATCTGGAAGGAAGAGGTGGTCCTCCAGAAACTTACCTCATATGAGAAGTGGATCATATTTGTATAGGGAGACAACTAGGAGATTCATTCTTCATGCCCAGAAACTGCACATGTGTGCTACATAGAGAAAAACTAGGACTGAAGTACAAGTGGTCACTTAGGAACAGCAAACTTTGCTGTTTGGGGGTTAGTTTGCCTAGCAGCAAACAGTTGGCGCTCCACAATCACTATGGTTAGGGTTGCAGCACTCCTGCAAAAGTGAAAAAAATCATAAATATCGAAACCTGTGTGTGTGTGTCTGTGGGAAGGGGGCCCAGACATGGTGGGGAGAATGGGCTTTCAGGATCCAAACCAGGTCAGGCAAAGCAGAGGAAAAGACCCTATCCTACCTGTGACTCATCTCCTTCCTTGGGTGTGGGAGTCATTGGGAGAGGCTTTGTGGTGCTCAGAAATTGGGCTGTGATCTATCCTTAGCTGGTCAGACAGGAGAGGTCTATGTGGTCTGATTGGAGCCACTGAGAGGGAAAGAAGCACTTGAGGTGGGGGGCAGGTGTTGGAGAAACTCACAAATCTGTCAATGTGAAACTGCAAAAAGGGAGGGATGATTGTATGTCATTCAAATAAACTAGGGGCTAGGAACTTGTTGATTGTGGGATATGTGTTACCCCAAAACCTATTCCATGGTCTCAAGTTTCTAGAAAACTCTGAAAGCCCCTGGACTAATTCTGGACCTAAACCAGAAGTAAAATTGTGTCACTTCCAAAATGTTTCCATGTGGCCTAGGGTGGTGGTGGCAAAAATTGCCCCTTATCTCCTGTTGCAGGTGACCACATGTGAATTAAATATACAATTGTTCACTTATTTTTCCTTAAAAATACTAGTAATAAACTTTAAAATAATTTCAGTCCAACTCCAAAATGGTAGAGAAGGCATGCATCACAATACAGGTTTTGCCAAGTTTGCTTTGCCTTAGTGTGATCCCAAGAGATTTCATATTTGAACAGAACACAGTGATTATACTTCCAAAGCAGTCACACCACATCAGTGACACATTTGAAGGTTTACCACACAGTTAGGGCCACAGAGTGATGGTGGGAAAGGGCAGGTATACTGTGAGAAAGCAGTGATGCAGTACAACAACTCCAGAAATGTTCATGCTTTATCAATATTTTCATTCTCCTTAGAACCACCTGAGATCAGATTAGCAAATGGACCCAGCAGATGTTCTGGAAGAGTAGAGATACTTCATGACAAACTTTGGGGGACTGTTTGTGATGATGATTGGGACCTTGACGACGCCAAAGTTGTTTGTCAGTATTTAGGCTGTGGAAGTGCTATCTCAGCCCCACGAGGTTCTCGTTTTGGGCAAGGAACAGGCCCGATCTGGCTGGATGGTGTTAACTGCACAGGGACTGAGACTGCAATCAGCAAATGCCCAGCAAAACCATGGGGAGAACATGACTGTACCCACACAGAAGATGCTAGTGTTGTCTGTGCAGGTAAGAAGGATATGTGCAAATTCAACCTTGAAGCAGAGCATGGGAAGAACCTTTTCTAATTGCAGAGAGCCCTAAACTTGATAAGGATCCAAAAGTTCATCAGTTCCAACCATTTGCTGTGAAGCCGGATAATTTTATTCATTCATCCATCATATTTATATTCCACTTTTCTCCCAAATGGGATCATCTCTTCTTTAATTATTTCTCTCTGCAGACACATCCAAGAGCCTTTCCACATTACACTGTCATAGTGCTATTATTCCATTTTCAATATCCTATGGAATTCTGGGGTTTGTAGTTTCCTAAGGGCCAAGAGCTTTAGCCTCCCTAAACTGCAAACCCCAGGATTAAGACTTCTGGGTTGGTTCCACATTAAGGCCATTTGCACACTACGCTGTTATAGTGCTATTACTCCACTTTCAACATCCTGTGGAATTCTGGGCTATGTAGTTTACTGAGGCCAAAGAGCTCTCTAGCTGAGAATTCTAAATGCTCCTCCCTAAACTGCAAACCTCAGGATCCCATAGGATGTTGAAAGTGGAATAATAGCACTATAATAATGTAGTGTGGAAATGGCCATCATTAATAATTTTTTTTTTAAAAAAATCATCAGGATCCTTCCTACAGGTATTCCCTGTCGAGAGGTAACAGAAGTCCCTTTCAGCAGGCTTTGAGGCAGTATTCACTTGATTGCCCCCTCTCTTTAAGGATCCTTCCTACAATTATTTAAAACAAAAGTTACTGAAAGTGGTTTTGTTGCATTTCTACTAACACGATTTTGTTGTGTTTCTGCTATATAGCTTCGGATCTGTAAAGTTATGAAAGGTAATTGTGACATAGGAGCTCAACCCATGCCTTTTAGATCTCGTCTAAGTGGATCTGATATGTCTGTTGACATCACTTTGGGTTTTCAGTCGCAAAAAATGAAGTTCTCCTCTTCTTGAAAAGAAGTGCTCAGAGAATTGTCTTTGGCTTTACTTCAGGTTATGTGCTAATATGTTTTAACCCAGAGCTTTCCAAACTGTTCATGTTGATGACACACTTTTTAGACATGCATCATTTCGTGACGCAGTAATTCAGTTTTACTAGCAAACTGGAGGTTAAACCAACCCCTTATAAGAGATACTGACACATACATAAATTGTAATATCAAAATGTATGGGGATACAATATATCTCATGAAAACCTTTCATACATATTTTAAAAATATATGATTTATAAATAATAACATACATTTCCAAGATTGTAGGTGACACACCTACGCACTTCAGGCAACACACTAACGTGTCACGGCAACCGTTTGGAAAGCCCTGTTTTAACCTGTTTGTTTGTTTGTTTGTTTCTTTGTTTCATCAGAGCTACGTCTAGTGGATGGCTCAAGTCGCTGTTCAGGGAGAGTTGAAGTGTATCACAACCAGAAATGGGGCACCATTTGTGACAACAATTGGGATTTAAATGATGCCCAGGTGGTGTGCAGAGAACTGGACTGTGGAACAGCAATAAAGGCATCTGGAGGATCACGGTTTGGCCAGGGAGCTAATACCATATGGTTAGACCAAGTGAACTGCACGGGAAAAGAAGCCTTTTTGAGTGAATGCCAAAAAGGGGCCTGGGGAGAGCACAGCTGTAGCCACAACAGGGAAGCAAGTGTGGACTGTTCAGGTATTTTAGCGTGATGTGATGCAGTTACGGAAACTTGTGTAAGGCCAAGGTCCTTGAGATCAAGGTCAAAGTCTTGGTTACAGCTAGTGTTTTTTTCCCCCAAAGCATACTTTCCAGAATCTAGATAAAAGATGGATGGTTCAACTCTTTTAAGGAAGATGGTTACAGCTGATATATAATGCCAGAAATATTTGGAAGACTCCCAGACAAGGCAATCCTTTTCTTTAGAGTAGCATCAGTTTGCCACAATGCAACGTAGCTTTCTTCTGCAAGACTCCATCCTACCAACCAGCAGCTACACTGAGATACCCACAGCCTCAACCCATGTGTATGAATGAGGGAGTGAAAAATGAGATGAGGAGATATAAGAAGAAGAAATCTGCCATTATAAACCTTCAGCACTCAATTAAGCAAGCATCTTCTAGCCTCAAAGTGCACTAATAGAGCCATTTGCACTATTAGGAAAACAAAAACATCAAAATATAGCTCTTTTTTGGGTCTCAGTGCACTTCCCATCCTTTAAGGCACGTCAATACTAATGTAGGGGAGGGGAGCAGTGAATTTTACCAGATGTGTTATAACTATTGCTGCTGTTGTTGTCATACTCATTCCATCCAAAACTGCAACTCAAGCTGGCTTACAAATTAAAATGACTACAGTACCGCTAAAAACATATCATTAAGACATTAAGACACACTTAAACTATTAACAATATTAAACCAATTTTAAACATATAGTTAAAAAGAGTACAAAAGGATTTTTAAGTGCAATTTAAAACAATACAGCATCTTTCTTTAAAACCTTTTCCATAAAAAACTTTCACTTCTAAAAGCCTATCAGAATAATAAAGTGTTTGCATACTGATGGAAGGAAGGAATAATCCCAATGACCTTTCCCCCTAGGACTACTTCCTAGCAATATGCCTAGTTCACCTACTTCAAGAGGGGCCCAGACTCACGTATTGCATCTCAGTTGCTTTCACAATGGCCAGCTAACCACTTTACAAAGCAACAGTATGACTGGATGTGATGGGCCCTTACTTGTCCCCAACTGGTGTGTCAGTTCCCAATCTGATAAGGCTCCCTGTCTTTACCACACAACTCTGCCTTGCCCCCTTATAACACCATCTTTGTGTAAAAGAGTGAGGGTTTTCAATGTTTATTTAGAACCACTTAATAATTTTATGGTACCATGTTTTCTGTGTTACTTTGTATACTGTACATAACTCAGTTGAGTCAGAGTTTGAAAGATAAATTGTACATTTAGTAAGATAACAATAAGAATAAAGTAGCTTGTGAGATTTCAAAGGCAGGTCAAGGCTGATACATACCCTCAGTGCACCTTTTAGAGAATATAACAAGTAACTGCCTGCACAGAAACAGTTCAATTATATCTTTAGACTTTCATATAAGGCACAAGTATTGTTTAACAGCCCTTTGCCTAAACTCCCTCCAAAGACTCAACCCACAATCTAGGTCACACTCTTTGACCAGAGCGTACTAAATTTCAAGTACTCTTCTGCCTTTGACTAGGTTTCCATGAGAATTAAATCTTCCAGCAAAGTCACACTCTCTGGATGACTGAGAGATCTGTTAGGCTCCTTGCCAGGCTGTCACTGGGGGAATCTCAATACCCACAGATGCTTGGCTTTATATAACTTTTTCACTCAGCCACAAGCCCCTCCTGTACACTACTTAACTGGGTTTCTCTCCTGAGGGGCTATTCTAGTTACCTAGCAACCTGCTTCCGGGTTGCATTAGCACTTCAGATAGCCACACACAGCCCAGCACTTTGTCACACTGGACTTCCCTAATTAGACTAGCAAAAAAAGGAGAGGGTGAGGACCTGGGAGGTAGAGGCATAACTGTATCTTTAATCTTTTTCAGATCCAGATGAGGTCAAGCTGGTGAATGGAACCAGCCGCTGCACTGGGAGAGTTGAGGTGCTCCACAACCAGCAGTGGGGAACAGTGTGTGATGATGGCTGGGATCTGAGCAGTGCCCAAGTTGTGTGCAGGGAACTTGGCTGTGGTGTTGCCTTGTCCGCCCCACGAGGAGCTACCTTTGGAAGAGGGGCTGATCCTATCTGGCTGGATGACGTCAAATGTAAGGGGACAGAAGCTGCACTCAGGGATTGCCGCCTAAAACCCTGGGGAGAACATAATTGTAACCATGGAGAAGATGCTGGAGTTGTTTGTTCAGGTAAAGGGTTCTCTATGCCGCATATCTTTCAGCATCTCATGGGTGAAAACTGGGACATTTGTGGCCAATTTAAGGAGGAAGAAAACATAACTAGGAGAGGCTGCAGTCATTTGCTTCTGCCTGAGCTTCCTGCCTCCACCTGTCCTCCCCTCCAGCTAACTGATTGCAAAGTACTTTTGTACTTTTAACTCAGTTTGCAGCAACAGAAGTAAACTGAGAACAAAGGGAGGGGGAAACAGGAGGAGGAGAGAGAAAATAGGACATTTTAAAAGCAGCTCAAAAACGGGGGGATGAAGAAGGATTAACTGGGACTATCCCTGCCAGATTGGGACAGTTGGAGAATATGATGCTGTGGCCTCGGGAGTGAAATAGGCATGACTGTTTTATTAACAGTCAGTCAATCTGAGCTAAGGAAGAATCACTGGGCGGGAGGCACAGCCTGCATCATATAAGTCTTGCAAAGAAAAAGTGCATCTCATTAAATTGATGCAAGTAGTGATCAATGAGCATAATATACACAAAAGAAATATTTCTTTTCTGGGCTATTGTCCTCCCCTCCTCCATCTCCAGCATTGCTTTTACTTTAGTTCTTAGCTGCAAGGGAAGGGAATGCTAAACTGACACCATTGCATCTTTCCTGAAAAATTTGTTCACGCAAATATCTTATTAATGTGGACCTATTCCATTTGACATCTTACTAGCATTATTTCCTAACTGAAGTAGGAAAATTGCTATTTCATTACCCCACAAACCATCTATCTTTATGCTCATGGTTGCCTATTTTATTTTCTGCAACTACACATCAAAATTACTAGAAGTGATCTTTTTCTAACTAAGATGTGATGTCCAAATCACTTTTTCTATTTTAGGGACAACTGCAAGATATGTTAAATGCTTTAACTGTTAAAATAGTGGGCAGGGGGGCAGATCAAGACAGTAATGCAAGAGAAGGGTTTGACTGTTTTAACTATGCTGTTTCCCCAGCAAGAATCCCTTCCATCACCACTCCCAAAAGCCGTTATCCATCATATTGAGGGTGCAAACAACAGCTTCACTTCTGAGCAAATAGCAGATGAGGAGGATCACTGTTGGGAAAATTACATGAAGGGAAAAGCAAGCATGGCAGTCTCAATCCAGTTTGGAGACTTCAATGTCTGTTATTTAGAAACAAAGAAAGAAAGAAAAAAGATACAGACATGTATCTGTATGTATCATTAGTTTGGTCCTCTGATTAGGAACTGAGTCCAAATTACCATAGACCCATTGATTCAATAGGACTTACAAAAGTGTTAACATACCATGTTCCTACTGAGTCTGTCAGTCTACTTTAGTTGTGGTTATAACTAGATTTCAATCCTGAAACAATGGTGGGAATTCTGCACTCTCCAGAGACAGTCCGACAAGAGCTCGAGGGCCACATGATTCTTGCCTCCATCCTATCTGGATAGCCAGGGATCCCCTGAAACTATTCTAGCAGGAGACTAGATTCCACCATATCAACCACTGCATCTGCACATTAAATATGGAGTGTGAACAGCTGCTTCTTGCTAATGGGTGTATTTATGATTCTTAAATAATTTCTTTACAAAGTGTTGCTCCTGCAAGCATCCACAGATTGCTTTGGAAATGGGATAGATAAAGAGGGGCTGTTTCCCCTTCCTTCTCCTCTATGGGGGAAAAAAGAAGACCTGAAGCATTCATGCTTTTTGTGAGAGGTGGTCCAGCCTTCTCAGTCATTAGATGTTCATGAAATGTGTTGATAACATCTGCTGGATACATGTCTTCTAATGTTTGGCTTCTCTTCAGAACTCAGGCTGGTAAATGGCTCAAGTCACTGCTCAGGGAGAGTGGAGATATTCTATAACCAACAATGGGGGACCGTGTGTGATGACCGTTGGGGCCCTAGACATGCTGAGGTTGTCTGCCGAGAACTGGGTTGCGGCGTCGCTTTGAAAGCTCACACAAAAGCTTTCTTTGGACAGGGGACAGGGCCCATCTGGCTGGACGATGTAAATTGTCAAGGAACAGAAACTTCCCTCAGAGACTGCTCAGCAAGCAGCTGGGGCCACAACAACTGCAACCATGGAGAAGATGCTGGCGTTGAGTGTGCAGGTAACCTATGTCTATTGCATAATGATTTGCAACCAGGATATCTGTAGGCTGCCTGCTGATTTGACTCAACACTGGTGGCCTTGTTTCATATCTCATTCCAAGACACTCTTCTCAGTCCTAGCAGACTACAGACATCTTTCAAAAGAGAAGTTCAAGTGTCTCATGCTTTCAGCATTCAGATAAGATATAAAATTGTCTTTGTTTTGTGTGTTTCATTCTACTTCAGGCTTAGCATATTTTTTCTCTCTCTTCGTCTCCTCTGGGCTTGTAATTATCTCTTCTTATTGTTGCAAATGATTTGTGATAACTAGTACTTATTCTGTTGGAACTCTTTTTGAACTGCCTGTGGCATCTTAAAATTTCTGATGTTTTTCTTTTACCATTTCAGACCCGGTGGAGCTGAGGCTGGTCAATGGCTCACATCGGTGTTCGGGAAGGGTAGAGGTCTTGCACCTTCAGCAGTATGGAACTGTGTGCGATGACAGCTGGGACATAAATGATGCCATGGTTGTGTGCAGGTATCTTGGTTGTGGAACGGCTTTATCTGCCCCCCGTGGGGCTCGATTTGGCCGTGGAGCCGATCCTATTTGGTTGGATGATGTGGAATGTGCAGGAGCAGAAACATCCCTCAGTGCTTGCAGGGCTAAGCCTTGGGGAAGCAATGATTGTAACCATGGAGAAGATGCTGGTGTCATATGTTCAGGTAATCCTTGGATACAATATTCTGTAACAGAAGGGGAGTGGGGTCAGTTCAGCTCTCTACAACCTGCTCAAATATTCCTGGTCTTCAAGTGAATTACCTCCTTCAGACATTCTTTTAAAACACTAAAGCCTTATTCCACATTCTCCCCACAAAGGCAACTGAATACTAACTTCTAGAGGACAACAAAGGGACAAAGCTATTGCCCTCATGTTCTGCTTGTGGACATCCCATAGGCATCTGGTCAGTCACTGTGGGGAATAGGATGCTGAGTCTTTGGTCTGTTCTGACAGGGTTCTTCCTGAGTTCATGTTGTTGGCTTCTCATTGAATGCAGAGAGATCTTCTAACATCTACCATGAGCTGAGGCTCCACTTTGGCATGGCACAGTTTGTTCCACAAGGACAAGATGTGCAGTTGTTGGCTTAATTGGGGATACAGTGAAAGGGCACCAGAAGAGATCAAGATATTTGTCATTGTAGCCTTGAGGCAACCTGCAGCCCTTGACACTTCCAGATTCCTCAAAGTGGCCTTTTTATGGCCAAAACTGAGTGAATTGCCTGAAGCTTCCAGGAAAGGCAATTCTTCTTTCAAGTAGGTTGCAGTCCTCTCCCTGCACTGTTTTTTATTTCTTAAAATACCAGTTTTTCAAAACCAGAAGTGGACTTATGGTCATGTCCACTTGCCCCTCACCCCCAGTTTGACTCTTTTGGCAGTCCCAGTGGCTTGTGAGGACCAGCTTAGAGCCAATCCAGTGTCAAGTATTTGCTTGCCTCTAGAGAACAGGTTCTTCCAAATCTGGGCACTTCCAGAGTCTTCTGGGCTTATTCTCTGTAAAATTAACTCTTCAGTTTTTCATTGCTTCCCTCTCTTCTCAGAGAGTCTTAGGTTGGTGAATGGCTCAAATCGTTGCAGTGGGAGGGTTGAGATCCGGACATCCCACAGTGATGAATGGGGAACTGTATGCGACCGTACCTGGGACATCAATGATGCTTCAGTTGTGTGCAAGCAGCTAGGCTGTGGAACAGCTTCATCAGCCCCAGGGGGAGCTCATTTTGGACGTGGATCAGGTTCCATCTGGTTGGATGACATCAACTGCCAAGGCACTGAAGATGCCATCAATGAATGCAGAGCAAACTTTCAGGGGACAAACAGCTGTAATCATGGACAAGATGCAGGAGTTGTTTGTTCAGGTAATCTACCACAGTAACTTTGAATGTTTGTAAAATGGGAATGGGGTCAAATGTGATGGAGATGCAAATGAAAAGTTAGCACAAGAGGTTGAACCTTTCTTAGAACTTGCAAATAACCAATTTCTTGTAAGTGATGTACTTTTCTAATAGCATAGGTACAACTAAGGGCCTTTCTGCACTACACTATTAGAGTGCTATTCTTCCACTTTCAACATCCTGTGGAATTCTGGGGTTTGTAGTTTATTGAGGCCAAAGAGCTCTCTAGCTGAGAATTCTAAATGTGCTTCCCTAAACTGCAAATCCCAGGATTCCATAGAATGTTGAAAGTGGAAGAATAGCACTATTACAGTATAGTACAGAAAGGCTCTAAGTTAAACTATGACCACAACTTAACAAGGGATAAATTCAGTGCATTGGACTGTAACTTTCAATGCAGTGCACTGTACCTTTGCGGTGTAAATGAAGCTTTCAGTCACTCTTACATGTATAGATGTGTGACTCTACCCAATAGAAGAAGAGGGAGGAAACCAATGGATGGCTTTTGTTGTGTTTCATGCTTTTTTTGTAGGTATTGAGGCCACAACAAGGTGAATAGGATGACAGTATGTTTTGGACCACAGGCCTGTTAAAGGCACATCCAGACTGATTGAAAACTCCCAGATTTTGTTGCTGTTGTTTTTGACTTCTTATTGTGTTAAAATAATCCAATCTGGGGAGGTGGTATAAAAAGAATCTGATTGTACCAGGACCTGACAGAAAATATTTTGGGATAAAAAAAGTGGGTATCAATTTCCAAAATAGAATGAGAGAACAGGAACAAAATCTGTGACCTTCTGGTCTTTTTTAAAATCAATTTGGATGTGCCCAAAGGTAACTATTTAGTTACCTTTGAAAAAAGGGACAGACTGCATTTTTACTATTTAAAATGTAACTAAAGAGCATAAACTACTTGCTGGGACCTTGGAACTATTATTAATTAGTTTTTTTTTCTTTTAAAGAAGCTTCTCCAATCATCCGGGTTCCATCTGGAAGCACTTACAGTTCTTGAAACATCAGTTAGTATTCAGAACTAAGAACACTTGGGCCATTTCCGCACTACACTCTTATAGCGCGATTATTCCACTTTCAACATCCTATGGAATCCTGGGGTTTGCAGTTTCGGGAGGGGCCAGGGGCCCCTCCCAAACTGCAAACCCCAGGATTCCATAGGATGTTGAAAGTGGAATAATCGCGCTATAAGAGTGTAGTGCAGAAGTGGCCTAGGAAGGATTATGTAGACAAACAGGCATGCGATCCGTGGTTCAGTGTCAGGGGTGATATTTCTGGAATAACCCAGACACAGAGGAAATAAACAAACAAAAAACAGCTGCTTAGACTAAAGGTATAAACATCTTTGGGAAAGAACCACCATCTTTTCTTTTGAAAGAGGCACTCAGAAGCTACTTATAAGCTTCTTAGTGGGGCAAATTTTCCCCATATTTTAGGAAGATGCAAACTCTAGGTTTTCATTCAACTGTCCCCCAAGACAAAAACACAGTGGATAGCAGTAGTGGTAGTAGATGGATGATGATGATGATGATGATGATGATGATGATGATGGTTGTTGCTGCTGCTGCTGCTGCTGTTTTTTATTATTATTATCATTATTATTGTTGTTGTTATCCCAGCTTTCCCCAAGAAGAGAAAATGACAGGCCTTATAATTAATATGGGAAATAGGTTTTCCTGTCAGCTTAGGGCAAGACCCAGAGTGAAAGGCCATTTCTGCACTTAACAGTTATAGTGCTATTATTCCACTTTCAACATCCTATGGAGTCCTGGGGTTGACAGTTTAGGGAGGGGCATTTAGAATTCCCAGTCAGAGAGCTCTGTGGCCTCAGTAAGCTACAAACCCCAGAATTCCACAGGATGTTGAAAGTGGAATAACAGCACTATAATGGTGTAGTGTGGAAATGGCCAAAGACAAAACATTTTAAGCAACTGTACCCTAACGAAAGAAGACTTAGGATCAACATCCTTGTCCTCCCCCCTTCTGCTCTGAAATCGGACTTTCCAGCTTTGATGTTCTTCTGGCACTTTCACATTCACCAAGCTTTTCAAAAAAGGTCAACAGCAATTACACTGCGTAAAACCTCAGCTTGCTCAGTCAACTGAAAGCACTCTGTGACATGCCTTAGCTGTGTACAGACCAATCTATCTTTGAGGATAGTGAGCTTCTTTGTACCCTGCCTTTCATCCTTCCCCGTGATCTGTAGCACCTCCCTGCCTAGATTCAAATGATGAAGCTGTATTTCTTTTCTCTGCATTTTCTAAGATTGGCAGCTGCAGCAAATAAGTTCTTAGCCAGTGGGTTCCCTTTCCTTAGCATGGATAGAAAATTCTCCATTCATATCTTTATACCTGTACTGAATATATGATCATCTTGGACTTTCTAGCATCACCCACTCTCAATGTGGGGAATATCAGACTGGAAGGTGGACCACACCCCTGTGCCGGAAGAATTGAGGTTTTCCACCAGGAGCAGTGGGGAACTGTGTGCGACGATGGATGGGGGCTGCCAGATGCCAATGTTGTCTGTAGGCAGCTGGGCTGCGGCATTGCTTTGGAAGCTCCCCATGGGGCACATTTTGGAAGAGGTCAGGGTGCCATTGTTCTGGATGATGTGAACTGCACGGGCTCAGAAAGAGCCCTCAAAGATTGCAGTGGCCGTGCTGTGGGAGAACACGACTGTGACCATGCAGAGGATGCTAGTGTAGTATGCTCAGGTAACTCCTTCAGGTGCAAACTACATTTTTCACACAGATGCTCGGTTTAATTCTACTTAAAATTATTAGTGGAAGCAGGCTTAATGAATTAATGAGATTTGCTTATATGTTCACTTACCATTCAACAACAGTTTAAATGGGTCTAGTCTAGTTAGGACTGACCAAGAGGATGCAATTTTTAGCAAAGAAATGTTGGGGTGCATATTTATTTCATCATTGCTTTATTCCCCACCTCTCTTCAAAATCCCTTCACAAGATTCTTGATGGACATTTGCCCTTGCAAATATAACTAGAAAAAGGGAAGGGAGTGATGCAACAGGGGGAGTAAATCTGGCTGGAAAAATGCCCAGCAAGAGAAGAGTTTAGCACCCTTCCCTCCTATACCTTCGTACCCACCAAAAGTAGTGTTTCACACTGAAAGATGAAACTGAGAGAACTATTTGATTTCCAGGAAGGAAACAGATCTCCCCATTGTTGCCTCTCAGTAATGATATATTCAGACAGTGTTAATGTTGCCAGACACCACAGTTTCCCGTTAGGTGTACAAGAAATAACCAATGTGCTACCCCTATATGCACAAAGTGCCAGGATGTGCTTTTCTGTCACAAAGAGACCTTGTGACCTGTGAATATTATAGGCTGGGGTTTGCTTAGAACATACATGGCATCAACCTTTGGTTTCAGATCTTGGCTTGTTTTCACATGCAAGTGAAAACATCTGCTCTCTTTACGGGAGGGGTAGTACATGAGGCATTTGTGAAGATGACAACACAGGCTCTGTGCTAACACAGAGAAGGTACATTGCTTCAGCTGGGACTATCATGTGACCTTTTCCCTTTGGTTTTCCAGGTCAAATTGTGGTCCGATTGGCCGGAGGTCCTGATTCGTGCAGTGGCCGGGTGGAGTTCAATCACAATGGCTCCTGGGTTTCAATTGGTGACTCTGGCTGGGGTCTTCGAGAAGCCACGGTGGTATGTCGGCAGCTGGGCTGTGGCTTAGCATTGTCCGCACCAACAGGCAATAAATATGGCATGGGTGTTGGCTCAGCCTTTCTGGATGATGTGCATTGTACTGGATCAGAGTCAAGCCTCACGGAATGCAAGGCTTCGCCTGCAGGACCCCATAAGTGCATCTGTGGCTCCTATGCGGGAGCTGAATGCAAGGGATCATCAGGTAACCACTCTATCCAGGGGTGATTATGACTTGGATTATGCCACCCTCACAGCCCTCACTTTCAGCTTCTCTTCTGTCCTCTTCCACAGGTTCTGGTGTAGTCGCAGCTGTGATTCTGAGTCTCTTAGCTGTTGCTCTGCTTATTGGTGGGGTTCTTTTCTACCTAAGAAGAAAGAAAGTGAAATTGTTTACTGTGAATCCCTTTGCTCACAGAAGAGGTAACAAAGTGCCAACAGATTTCTCAGCCTTGGTTATCTGGCTGGATATCCCCAAGTTGATCTCTGTCTGCCAGTTGACTGCAGAGTATCTTGCACAAGTCACCATCTAAGGACAGAGTCCTGTTCCAGTTAGCTTATCACCTCTAGGTTTTGTATGGCATTTTAGCACTCTGTCAGGACACAACTAGGACACAAACTACCCTCTAAAGGTTACAAATATTATAAGTGCAAAAATTTTAGTCAAAAAATTGACCTCCCAAATTGACCTCCCCCCAAAGATTCCGGATTCTATGTAACAAGATTCACTTTTTGGAAAAGAAAAAAAGAAAGGTTCGACAAGTGGGTTATGCTGAAGAAGCAATGTTATGGCAGGAAGGCACAAACAAAGGAGCTGGAAATAGGATATCATAGAACTATAGAGTTTTCAGAGTAGAGTTTAACCCTAGAGTTTGGCTCCAGCATGATGTAATGGTTTGAGTGCTGGACTACAACTCCAGAGACCAGGGTTCAAATTCTTGCTCAGCCATGGAAACCTGCTGGGTGACCTTAGGCAAATTTACACTCTCTCAGCCTCAGAAAGAGGGAAAAGCAAACCCCTTGCCAAGAAAGCCCTATTATAGATTCACCTTAGGGTAACCATACATTGAAAATGACTTGAAGGAACATAAAACCAAGGAGTTATAAGATCAAGAGAACATGCTAAATGATTATCTCTTTTTCTTGCAGAAGCATTCATGGAAAATATCACAGTAGGATCAGATATGGTAAATGGCATTCGAGAAATGTATATGCGGGGAAGAGAGCAAATTGCACCTGACGGAGACCGCGAAGGTGATACCATTTGCCTGGTGAAAGCCCCCTCTGAGCCTTCTGCAGAGAATACTGATTAAGAAGGAGTGAATGATGGCTCAGATACTGAGGAGAGGTAACAGGAGGAAGCCACATCTATGCCAGTGCCTTTTTTGTTACCGTGCATGTTTCGAAACTATGTATGTTTTTGCTGGGATCCTTGGGAGCATGCAGCTATCCCAGCTTCTGGGAGTACCAAAAAGGAAGTGAGTCACCTTAAGCGTGGACAGGAGGCAACAAAATGGACGTTCTTTGGAATATCCCTGATGCAGAAGCTTTTAAAGGATGGGACTTTGGAAAATCTGTTTCACAATTTTGCCTTTCTTACCAACCTTTACACATAACTATACATGCTTCCCTGCTATATTCATGACAGAGCATATATTTACCTACTACACACTAAGACCCAGAAATCATGCCTCCTGC
Source organism: Cyclura pinguis (assembly GCA_030412105.1). NCBI lineage: Eukaryota > Metazoa > Chordata > Lepidosauria > Squamata > Iguanidae > Cyclura > Cyclura pinguis. Next base: position 21,399,575 of record CM059604.1, read on the forward strand.
TGCTCTTCTAACTGACTTGCAAGATTATTTTTTTTCAATTCAAGGGGAAGCATTTGAATACAAATGCCTTTTAATATGAAAAGACTGTTAGACTTCTCCATATTACAACTCAGTGATGATTCCCAGCTCCACATCTAAGTATTATGTACTTTGGAGAAGACTTGAGTGCTACGTAGCTATAGATTCATTCTCTATTATACCTTTGCTTTATTTTAACTGAGTAAACTTGTCACACATCCATTCAGGAACACTGTTTAACTGATAAGGAAAATCTTATCATTGCTTAATGATTAAACATTGATGTTAAGCTAGTAAGATATTAATCTTGAAGCCATGTCTACTCACCGTGCCTACGAGGACAAAAACCCCATTTGTTTTATCTCCTAACAGGTACAGGAAGCCCCTGCCTTTGGCATCCCCTTATCTGATGACTTGCTCTTTCAGCACTTCCAAATTAAGGACAAGTTTCATTAATTTGATGGGGTTCCACTCTTTCATCAGCTCTTATTGCTTGAAGAGGCTCTCTTGAAACCACTCGCATGCATGTGCTGCTTGCAAAGCAAGCTGACAGGGGAGAAAAGGTGCCAAGTCAGCTGAAAGATTTTGCAAGCAGCATGCATGCAGTCAGTCTCAAGTGAGCCTCTGTAACTCTTCCTTCTATATCACAAAGAGGAGCAGCAAGCTTGCACATTCATATTATATTCACTACTGAATATAGACTGTGTATAGGCATGCATTATTTCAGCAGAAAGCCAACTGTAGAACTTCACTCACCATATGTTTCTCATACACACAGTCTTCTCTGGAGGCTTAAATTCAAGACACTCTGTTCTAGACTAGAAGAGAAGGTGGATTTGCACAGCACTAACTGGTCAGCCTTTCTAACAATCATAAAGCAAACATCTTCTCTTAGAGCTGGAGTGTGCAGTATAGATGGGCTGGCCCTTGTGCTTGTCACAAAGAAACCTCTGTCTTCTTATATCAGAGAATGAATGACAGGAAGGAATCCCTCAGTGTTTGGAGACTCAGTGGCATGAGTTCCTCAAGACAGTCCAATCCCCTCCTCCAGGGTTGGAAAAACCCACAGACTCCGGAGATGATGCCTTGATGTTACCCTAAAGGTGGGGGACATTGGGGTCCACCGACAATGTCAGCATCTCCTTAGAATTTGGGGGAATTGTAGATCAAAGGAGCTCTGCAGGAGGGGAATAACTGCAGGATCTTTTTACCTATGTATACTAGTACTAACTGTAGAGAGAATTCCAATTAAAATCGAAGAAAGTATTTTATTTGAATTGAAAAACACATGAGAAATCAAACACTCTTGAGAACCATACAGAGCTATTGGAAAATGAGGCCAGAAAGGTTGGATAAAGAGAGATTGGTTGAAAAGGGTGATAATTAGCAGCCCTGAAGAAGAGGTCACAGCAGAGGGACTCAGACAGCATCTGAGGATAGCATGGAGGAATGGCAGTCTAGGGTACTACATGCTTTGTACTACAAATGGCTGGGGTTGAAGCTGGGGTTTTTATATCCCATTTCACACCCTGAAGGGGTGAGTTGACAAAGCTGTAACAGCTTTCCGATAGGATTGACAAAGGGTTCTGGAATGGGCTAATTGCTTAACTCTGGAGTGACAAAACATTGGTGGAACTCATGATCTCTTAATGTTTGATCAGGCAGGGGTGTATAGGGAAGATCTCCATAGGATAAGATCAAGGGATGGTCTCTGCTCAGCAGTCTGGGTAGTTCTTTTTTCATTGTATTAAAAAACAACAACAAAAGCCTAAAGAGGAGGGGGATTAGCACAAACCTATCAGCACTGGGTTTTCTGCATAATCCTATCTTAACTTTCTTGATCCAGAACACATCTCTGGCCAGCCTGATCCTGAACACGGTCTCTGGCATGTGTGACCTCAGTCATTTTCTCCAGTCATTAATAAGTCCAATTTATGAAAAATCACATATCTCATAGGAGGGGTGGTAGGGTATGGCAACACTGGGACAACCTTTCTCCCTTTGACCAAGCGGCTGATCCCTGCCACAAATCAGAGCTCATATGCCTCTGTTTATCAGGTGTGATGGATGGAGATATATATATATCTGTTCCTATGAGAGAAGGCAATTAGAGTCACCCAGTCTGCTGTACGGCTGAGTGGGAATCTGAGTCCAGGCTTCCTCAATCTTAAACTAATAATCTAATTATAATTCTAGTCCTCAATTAAAGGGTGGGAAGGAGATGACACAAGGAAGCTACCAGTGTGCAACCACTCCAATCGATCTAGAGGCTCTAATAGACCATCTTTTTTTAACCCTTTTTTTAAAAAAAATGGTTGTAGCTGGGCTCTGAATATTGAAAAACTCAGCAAAGAATGCTGTGCGCATATCCTTCTATTTCAGGACACACTATCTCCACAGGACACACTCATTCAGAATCTGTATACAGGTATATCTTGGTTAACAAAGTAGATATGTTGCTGGGCTTTGCTTCTTTTAACAGAAACTTTGATACCAGAGGAAGAAACAACATGAGAAGAATAGGGATAGCTTCCTACACCACAAAAAAGAAGCACCATTCAACATGTTTCATTAGATTTGTTATCCAAAACTAACATTATGCATGTGTGAAATGAAGAAACCAAGCCAGGTAAACCTTGCACAAGTAAATAAAAACATTTTGGATCTTCTAGAGACCACTTGGAAGCTTCATTCCAAATGCATCCCAGGATGATTTTTCTTTCTTTCTTTCAACAGCATCCATTTTTCTTATGATTTCTAAAAAAATTTCTTCTGGGTTGCCGTCACCTGCAAAACGAGGCCATGGGGAAGGATCTGCGAAAGCACTTTTCTTGTTGTTGTATTCCTTCAAGTTGTTTCTGACTTATTGTGACCCTAAGGCAACCCTACCATGGGGTTTTCTTGGCAAGATTTGTTTGGGGGGCTGCCTTAGCCATCCTCTGGGACTGAGTGACTTCCCCTCCCCAAAGCCATGCAGTTTCTTTTTTGACTGCTGGTCCAATTTCATCATCTATTTATAAAGAGCCATCACTGTACATAGTGCTTTACAAGAAAAAGAACAGTGAAAAGAGTGCCCTGTCCTTGGGCTTACAATCAAAAGACAGGACACACAAGGAAAGGGGATGGCAGTAGGAGATAGACGAAGATCCCTCCCTTCTCTTTTGATTTAACCCCTTGGACAGGCAGAACTCAGGTACTCATGCAGTTGGTTCCCACAGCTGAGTGGAATTCCAACCCTGGTCCTACTTCAACACCCAGCAACTACACCTTGCTGTTTCTCTTGCCATCTTTCCTGAGAGAGGTACAATGCTGTAATGAGTGCATGCCAGAGTGAAAATCACTGAGGTCAGGATAAAAAATAAACAGTTGCTTGCCACCCTGAGGTGGAAAGTTGGCGTGACTACTCTTCCCATTGGTTGTAAAGATGTTCATAAGTAACAAGCTTGGTTCACATGAATGTGACAATGGAAGAAGGATTTCAAGTTGATTTATGACTGATTTAGGAATACAAGAATAATTATTACCCCGTAATAAATGGATTGAGGCTTTCTATAAGTGGCTCTTTCTCTCTCTCTAGATGCACCTGGGCATAGTCAACATCTGAATGTTCCATTCATTTAAGCATCTCTATTGTGTAGAGGAACACAATTGCTTTTTCAGTGTAAATGGAACAATTTTAGCAGTTGAAACAAAACTTGAGATTGCAAGAGGCTGTTTAACACCACAGCACTTATTGCAATGGTCAATGAACCAGGACAATGGAGCCATATGATTCCCCAACTCCTACCATCTCCTAAAATTATACTTGTAGAAATCAGAAATTGAAGGATGTAATCATTATTTATTATTTCAGGACAGTCTAAATATAAAATGTGTGCTTTCTTCATTTTGGTCTGGGACTAATACCCATACTTTGAAGCTGTTTACTAGGAAGCAATGAACACAATTTAGCCTGTGTTAAAGAACTGTAAAGCCCTTTTGCTCTCAGTTATAAAGATGTTGGCTGCAATGCTATTACAGTACGTGTTCCAGGGGACAAGTCAGGTTGGACTACTGCAGAGGGTGTGAGGCCAGTGTTCACCCTTGCATGCCCCTACAAGCAGGCCATACCTTTTGAAAACTTACCAATGAAATGCTGAAAATAAAAGAAGGTTTTCATTCATATTTCTTTGTGTGTATGGGGGTACTTTTCAACTTTTCTGCCACTCCTCACTTAGTAGCTCCAATTTAATACAGTGAGACTTCTTGTTGTTGTTGTGTGCCTTTAAGTTATTTTCAACTTATGGTGACCCTATCACAGGGTTTTCTGGGGCTGAGAGTGTATGACGAGCCCAAAGTCTCCCAGTGGGTTTCCATAGCTGAGCAGGGAATCGAACCCTGGTCTCCAGGGTCATAGTCTAACACTCAAACCACACCACGCTGACTCCCCATAGTGTCTTTTTCTAGCAGTCACCAAACTCTCCCAAAATACTTAAAGAGATTTAAAGGGTACAAACTGATTAAATTGAATCGCCTATGGCAAAAGCAACAAAGGAGCATTTGAAATAAAGAAAGTAATTGCAGCATAATTTTTCATGGATAGAACACACTTCATCAGTAGCATGAACCATTATTCTTAGCAGGCAGACATTACACTAGAGACAGGATACATGTTGTTCTCCTTATGCTGTTGGACTGCTGCTCCCACTGTCCCTTACTATCAGCTAAGCTGTCTAAGAATTATGGGAGTTGTATTCCAACATCTCAAAGGGGCATGTTTCCCACATCTACAAGCCCTCCTCCCCATTTTCAGTGCTATACAAAACCAAGGATATTCATTGTCACATGGCTACTCGAAAGCGGAATCCTGTGCCCAATTACATGAGTAAGTCCCCTGAACTCTGAGAGAGTTACTTCTTAGGAAACAATTCAACCCTTCAAGTATTTTTACAGGTTTGTTTCACCAGTTACCTTGGCTTGTTTTTATTCTCTTAGTGCCCAAATCCATTCAGACCTCCATTCAGTGAAGGGGCTAAAGTAGTGAACAGGAACTCCAACCAAATAAGTAAACACAGATTTATTTTTATTTTACAAAACAACTCAAAAAGCTGCCAATGATCAATTTAAGTCAGAAGTTTACATAATATCCTTGGTATGTCAAAGATTTTCAAAGCCTGAAGGCCCAAAAAACCCTCTTAAAGCAACAGGTAGCTGATCATTTCTGGAATACTGTGCAGTGACATCCTACATGGTACAACGTATCCAGCTCATACATGACCCAGAAATACATGTATACATGACTGCATTACATATGTCCACACAGTTTTGACAGAGGCACATATGTGGCAGAGGAGTGTATGCATGGGATGAGACACATTCAGAGCAGAGGTTGTGAATCAGTAAATTTCCCTAATGACATTCCAAGCTGCTTTTCAAATTCTCCCATTTTTTAAAAAGAAATGCTAACTCCACACAAAAGCCAGGAAACTCAGAAATCCATTGGAGAATATGCATGTTAAGAGTGTCAGATCACACCTAATACTGCTAATCCAAGCTGCCCCATGATGGAAATTCTTGAAACATGTGTCTATGGGAGAACTTCTAAACAAAATCTTCCAGGTGTTACCTTCAACAGGGCCTACTGACCCTTTCCCTTCTTTTGAAGTACAGAAGGTGCTCCCCACCCTTTAAAGTGATGGATTTTGCATGCACAAACCATGCTTTATGAATCTTTGGACATGCACCATTTGCCCAATCCATGGATTTGCAAAAGGTTGTGGCAGGGAGAGGTTTAGTGGTAGAGTGCTCCTGTCCCACAAGCATACAGCCAAACAGAATGGTTACCTCTGATAATACTCAACACTCTTGAGAGGAAAGAAAAAAGATACTTTTGGTATTCCCTGTTTTCCTGAAAAGACAGTGTTAATCAGTTCTATTGGCACAAGGATTTGCTCACCTGCAGCTTTTTCTATGTGTGACCATCTCTGAACATTAGGCTATGAAAAACAATCTCTACATTGCGTCTTCTGCCTCCAAGCAGCTGCCCAAGTCTCACCTCTATCCCACAGCCACAATTATGTACCCATTTACTTTGGTGTGAGGCCCTTAGAATTCAACAAAATTTATTTCTGAGCGGTATGTATACCTATCCCCCAACACTTCACAGATGAAAACGGGGATACTTGTCACCAAGCAACATCAGAATGAGGTCAAGATGGTAAATTACTAATGGGGAAGAACACATAAGCTAGGAGAGACTGCAACTGGAAATTCTGAGACAGTAGTCTAAAAGGGTAACGTTTCCAAGCTTAAGGACTACACTTAGGCCCACCATTTTGGGCCTAAAAAAGCTTTTTTTAACAATAGGAAGTAATTTTCTGTTAAATTCCTGTTTCAAAAAAAGGCCTCTTCTGGGCCTACACTAGCCTGGGTGGGGTCCAATAACCAGTGATGTATTTAAGTCTTTTACTCCATATCTCAAGTCAAGTTTCAAGTCTCTACCTTCAACTCTCGAGTCGAGTTTCAAGTCCTTGCAAGATACTTTCAAGTCAAGTCTCAGGTCAAGTCTCAAGTCTGGGAACCAACTCCGAACCCCAACCTATATTCCAGAATTTCTAGTCAGAGTCAAATAAAATCAATTTTAACAATTTAAGTAGAATCAGCCCTCCACATCTGTGAATTTGCCGTGTGCAGCTTCAGAAGTGGGGAATAGGATCCTTCTCATTCCCCTTCTCAAAACTGGAGGCTTTTGTGTCAATGAGCATAACAGAGTCTGCAGCTTTGGAAGTGGGGAACAGGATCCTTGTGCCCCCCATTTCTGAAGCTCCAAAAGCTTTAGAAGGAAGGATCCTTCCTCCTTAAGCCCATTGCATAACATATTTGCTTTTGCCCTCTGAGAAACACATCCTGTGCTCTGGGGACAAGTCTCGCCTTCTGCTCTTAGGAAAAGTTTTAGAAGACTCTTTCAATGTGCAGCAGGGACAGTTTGCTGAGCAGACCTCAACCCCACCTCAAGCTCATTGCCTAACATGTTGGTTCCTCCCCTCTGAGAAATGGCCCAAGCTTTGGGCTTGAGACAGATCATCATCTGACCAATAGGGAAAAAGAGATGGAAGCATTACTCAAATTTGTAAAGTTTCTGGATGAATGTGTTATGTTATTGAATCAAGGGCAGCAAATCTGTCACTAAAAGTATATAAGTCTTGGGTCAAGTTGAGTCAGTGAGTCATTTATTGCCAGGTCGATTCCAAGTTGAGTCACTGAAGTGACTTAAGTCTGACTTGAGTCCGAGTCAATTGACTTGAGTCTACATCACTGTCAATAAAATGGCTAAAAGGCCACCATGTCCTCCAGAGGGCATTTAGGAGCAAAAAATATTTTCCATTTTTTTTCTTTTTGTATGTGACACACTGGCCACACTTTGGAGTTGACCATCTTGGAGCCCATGCTATAAGCCATGCCTTTCTGAGTCCATTTCACTCCATTTCCTCTTTCTTGGGTTTTACTGATCCAGCGATTCAAGTATAGCTGGAATACCTGGCATGAAATAGACTACTTTGGAAAATAGTGGAATTTCCTTCACTTGAGGTTTTTAACCAGAGGTGGGATGGCTGCATTGTCAAGTATGCTATAGCTGAAGATTCCTGTATTGGCAGGGGTTGAAGAAATAACCCTTATACAGGCCCTTCAACTCTACAATTCTATGGTGGAAATATTTAGGGCTGACAGAGTAAAAACTGGACACTGCTCCTGTACCTTTAATGGTTGTGCAGAAATTTCGGGAGGTGTTGCTTGTTACCTGGCTGGATGACAAGCAACATCTGCTGAAATTCCTTCTTCTAATACAACCATTAAAAGTCCACAAACTGTTCCCAGATTTTACTCTGGCAGCTCCACCATGGCGAAAATATCACAGCTCTCACAGGCTGTTACACAAGTATAAGTAGTGGTTCTCATGGTTCTGCTGACTGCCTTCTGGCCTGAATTTTCTCCCCTTCCTCTACGAAAAACAAACATTTCAGGGACCAGGCTTGGTGATAAAGAAAAGTCTCAGGAACAGAAAAATACTGTATGAAAAAAAGGGGAACTAAAGGACATGTGGGTAGCGTGCTGTCGGGGACTTGCAAGGAGAGTATGGCTTAGCTTGTCTCACATAGGCCATTTCTACACTAGACTGTTATAATGCTATTATTCCACTTTCAACATCCTATGGAATCCTGGAGTTTGCAGTTTGGGAGGGGCCTCAAAGGCAGTCCCTAAACTGCAAACCCCAGGATTCCACAGGAAGTTGAAAGTAGAATAATAGCACTATAACGGTCTAGTGTGGAAATGGCCATAATCTAATGATCTACTCTTTCATATATTTTAGTTTATCCAGCTATGTAGAAGCAGAACAACTGGGCATGGTAGGAAGGCATTTTTATTCATAATTTGAGAAGAAGGAGAGCTGAGAGGAGAGATAACTCCAACTAGGTACATACACTGGCAATTCAAGAAGTCCAAGATTGATGGCATTTTCAGTAGATGTTCTGCTGTATGGGAGCTTGTTTTACAAGCATAATCCAAAATACACTTATGAGGGAGTAAGTCCCAATTAACATAGATAGGACTGAGTGGTGTGTGCTAAGTGAACAACAGAGCACTTTTCCTGGCTATACTCCAGTTACATTACAAGAGGATGGGCTGATAGTTATTAGGGCAAGTCTGCAGACACTTGCTTTCCCCACCCCAAATCTAGAAATCATTCTGCACTTATCTAGTACTTTCAATACACAAATGACCATACAGCCTTCACATAGCCTATCCTTTTCAACAACCCTTTGAAGTAGACCCCAGCTACTCCCATTTTACTGATGAGGAACTCAGGCTGAGAATATAACTTGCCCAAGGCTGCACACTGAGGTGATAAAGGCGTGGAGATTTGGACTTGGGGATACACTTGATTACATTGGCTCAGGGATTTACTGTGGACAAGGCTCATAAGGATCATTCCTACTGGTCTGAATACTAACCCTCACCTTTGTAACCTAGAAGACGAATGCTACAAGCTACAAGGTGCAGTCTAGATGCCAGCAACAGAGCAAAATGGATGCCTCAGGACATTCACAGGGAAGACATGATAAGAACAGCCATCTATTTCTGTCCCTAGCACCAGCAAATCAGATTTTATGCTGCCTCTGGACAGAAGACGTTCTGTACCCTCCTTCATGCAAATATATACGCCCAGTTGACACCTGGAAAGCTCCCTTGCAGACAGGATCTTGAGATCTAAGTGAAAAGAGAAGACAGTCCCAAGGGCTCCAGTTTTCAGTGGAGTTCTATGCTCTACCATTCCATTGTCCCAGGATGCCAAGCCATCTGTCAGCATCAACTTCCTATTTGCCTAATCCACAGAGCAAGCAACTTTCTGGTAAGAGGAGGCCTGCTGTCCTCTCAACCTTTTCCAGTCTCTGCAGGGTGGAGAGATATTGTCTACATGCCCCATGAGTAGCTGCCAAAGCAGCAAAGACTCTGGGGATAAGGAAGAGATTATTATTCCTAGCTTCCATTACATCCTAACAAAGTCACCCTGAAAAAAGGTTCTTGTGGAAGACCAGTGTGGGAGAAGGAATAGGAGCTATCAAAGGAACACGATGAAACTGTTTCATCTGCTCTAGAAAGAATCTTTCATAGGCCCTTTCCACATGGCATTTGCCATGTGAAAGGGCGCCTGGAGCGTCGCACGATTGTGAGGAGTGATCTGCACAACGCACTCACAATCGCACGATGCTCCAGGGGCCGGCAGGCACCAATCGCACACCTTTTCATTTTCGGCTGGAAGTCGAAAATGGTGCACGATCGCACATTGCTCCCAGGCCCCGCGTGCACTTACCTGGTGTGCGGAGCCTCCAGAGCCGCAGCGGTCATACTTCCTGCCCCAGCGCAGCCTGGGAAAGTCCCAGGCTGCACTGCGGAAGGAAGAGGTGGGGCTTTTGCGTGAGCAGGCAGCTCATGTGGAGCTGAAGCAGCAGGGACGCAAAAGCCTCTCACAGGAGGCCACTCAAACGATCGCCACACCCCAGCGTCGGAAAAGGTAAGGTGCGGAAAGGGCCTTAGTTAGGGAGTGACAGGTCATGAGCTGGGAAGACAAGGTGAAGCTGGTTCATTTCAGGTTCACAGCACACCTTTCGGTTTGTCTTCTTTTTTTAGAATGTCTGCCTTCTCTTCTGTGTCTTTTGGGACTCTCAGTTCACTATTTGCCTCTGACTCTATGGATGCCACAGGCTTGCTTTTTTCAGCTGCCTTTTCTTTTGTGTGGATTCTCTGGTGTGTCACCAAAGCACTCTTTTGCCTGAATCTTCGGCCACACTCAAGGCACCGATATGGCCGCTCCCCAGTGTGGATTCTCCGGTGTATGAGAAGATCCGAGAACCTGGTAAATCTCCTCTCACATTCATCACAGGGAAATGGCTTCTCCCCTGTGTGGATTTTCTGGTGCCTAGTGAGGTCTGATGGGTAGCTGAATCTCCTACCGCACACACCACAGCAAAAGGGCTTCTCTCCAGAGTGTGTCCGCTGGTGTGAGATCAGATTGGAGCGTTGAATGAACCGCTTCCCGCACTCAGTGCAGGAAAATGGCTTCTCTCCCGTATGGATCCGCTTGTGTATTTTCAGGGTGGAGGAGGAAACAAACCTTTTCCCACATTCCAGGCAGATGTAGGGTTTCTGGCCTGTGTGGATTCGTTCATGCACTCTGAGCGCTGACTGGTGGCTGAAACACTGCTGGCAATGCGAACAGCGGTAGGGCTGCTCTCCAGAGTGGACCCTCTCATGACTAATTAGTGAGGCCCGCTGGGCAAAGGATGCCCCACACTCAGTGCACGTGTGCGGTTTTTCCCCCGTGTGAATCCTCTGATGTCTGGTCAAATGGGATAACTGACTGAATCGTGTTCCACACTCCATACAGCGAAAGGGCTTCGCACCTGTGTGGATGTTTTCATGCTTAGCCAGGTCAGATGGACGTGCAAAGCACTTCCCACAGTCAATACAGATGTGGGATTTCTCCTTTCTTGGAGACACATCAGAAGCAGTGCGCATCCCCACTTCCCTGACCCTTGGATGTGGAAGTTGACCACCGGCTCGGTTTGCGGCCTTGGCACCTGTTAGACAGGGGAGAAGAAATAATATGAAAAAAAAATGTGTTACTAGTGTTGACAGCCCAATTTATCTTGATTAAGATTAAGACTGTCTTACAATTCTGACGTAATGCACAAGAAACAGAATGTGGCAAGAGAGCAAGTACAGGATTCCAATTTCCCCGACACTAAGCTTCCATGTATCTTATTTTTAAAGCATGTTTCTAGCTCTTACGACTGTGAAGACATTCTTGAAAATAGGTGAGCAAATGAAGTTTTTTCAGAGAGTCTGTCCAAGCAAGAAATACTGCTAAAACAGACCACCTTAAACCAAGGAGGTATCAAAAATAAGGTATCCAAATAATTTATGCAAATTTTTACCTTGTATAAAGGTAGTACCAAGCAACCACACAATATTTGGATTTGGAGATACTTCCTTTTCCTGTGACATAAGGGCAGCCTGGTTAATGACAGAATTAGCAGAACTGCACGACTGAAAGAGACCAATAAGGACCATCGAAAATAATATCTCCTTCCTCTTACCAACAACCAAAGTAATCTAGGCTACAGGCTCTTGCAACAAGAGAATCAGCGCCTACAATAACTTTAGTCAGCAAAGGAAAGATTCAGATGATTTGCACTAACAAAAATGCTGATCTGTGCGCTGAAGATTTTTTTTTTTAAGAGAAACACACCTATTTAATATTTTTCTTTTGGGGCAATACCATGCCACCCAGTCCTTATCATTAACTATAGCCATTCCAGTGCCACAGGAAGAAATGGGTGTGAAACGGTTCCACTTATAGACCAATTGAGATTCACTTTGCACATGGTAATAGACACAACTCCACAGAGAACATTGTGAAAAATTCTGTTACCCTTAAAAATGCCTCTGAAGGACTTGATCCCTTTTTGTTAGGACAAAATGAACACCTGTAAAATGTATGTATGTATGTATGTATGTATGTATGTATGTATGTACGTATGTATGTATTTATACCCCGCCCTAAGTCAAAGATTTCAGGGCAGCTTACAAAAAGCATTACAACAAGTTACACAATTTAAAACAGTACATGAATTGAATAAACTAAAAGCATATTAAACTTCTGTAATAAGTTTACAAACATACTCAGGATGAGTTTATGAGGCCCACTGTGGTGTAGTGGTCTGAGCGTTGAGCTATGAACCTAGAGACCAGGGTGTCAAAACATGGAGATGTGGGCTAACAAATCAGGTCTGCTTTGAATTCTCCCTTCTTAGAGAAGCAGCACCTTTCTATATTTTTGTCCCCCACTGGCTTACTCTTCCAGTTTATTTCCCTCTGCTGCTTTCCCTAAATTCACACCCTTGTAGATATAGGGCAAAGCATGGATTAGCTTATCCAATGACTGTGACACTGTTGGCATGTGGTAATTGATCCAGATTCAAGAAAGAATCTATGAAGATTGCTCTTTACAAAAATGTAAAAAAATCTTTATTTAACAAACTAATAAAGGAAAAGGTAGTTGACAAATTAAAGATTCTCAAACATCAACACACTTTTAGCTCTAAACCCAGCAAACACCCTCTTTCCTCTCTCTTTCACACTCTCTGATGGATCTCTCTCAAACTCTCCCTTCAAAGCCCCCGTTTCAGTTATTTTCAGTTAGACTCACTCCCCTCATTTAGCCCCTTCTTCTGGCTAGCCTGGGTTCCATATTTAACAACCAATCAATTTAAATTCTCTTGGTTGCTAGGGCGGCTCTGTCGCTACCCCTCCAGGGTTCATCACACAAGGTTCAATTCATCTCTCAGCCATGGAAACCCACTGGGTGACCTTGGGCACATCATACACTCTCAGCCCCAGAAAACCCCATGATCTATTTGCCTTAGGGATGCCATAAGTTGGAAATTACTTGAAGGCACACAACAATGAGGCCCCCAATTTAGTGCTTTAATCCTTTTTCTTTGTCTCATTTTGAGCTTATCATCTCCCTTCCTGAACAATGGTGTCCAGATTTGAGCACAACCTGTTCGCTTGAGGCACACTATGCAGAACAGGACTGTCAGTGCCAGCCAGTGAAAAAAGCCTTACCTGGCAAGCTGGTTTTCCCATTATCCTGCTGCCTGGCCTCCTTGGCCTGAGGCCTCAGTCTGGCATCTCTTTGGCTTTCAGAGAGATTTACTGTCATCTCCTGGAATAAGTCAGAGACCTGAAATGATATTAGAAACCAGCACTGAAACCCTTCCCTTCCAAAGAAAAATATTTTCTTTAAAAAAACAAACATGAGCAATGTCACTGGTTAAACAGAGGATAAAATGGCTGCAGACCAGCAGACATGAACTAGAACATCTGTTGGTATGCAGAACACTTTAGCCCTCTTTAGTAATGATGTGGCAGAAGGAGAACCAGATCCACTGGCTTCAGTGTCCATGCACCTGTAAGTCTCCTCGCCTGATGTCTACATTTTAACGCATGAAAAGAGTCCCATGTGCACAGACCACCCATGGATCTCAGTTCCCAGGCACATGGACAGTCTAAGTATGTACAGCTATATGCATGTCAAGGGAAGACATGCACGGGCAGATATTTTGGGGACAGGAAGTGGACACTGTCCTAGATTCCTGGCACGTTGCTTTAACAAATTCCAGTGCAGGGACTTGTTCAGCAAGAACATTTCAAGGCTATGTCTGGGAGATCTGATATACCCTTCAGAGTAACCCAGCAGAGAAAGAAAAGCACAGAAAGACTACATATCACATGTAGAGAATCATACAGTTCCTTAGAGTAGGGAGGCTAAATTTTTCTACCGAGTGTTCAAGCACACAAATAACAGTCCAAAATATACTATCCCACTATATCATACTATCCCACTATATAACAAAATAGCAGCTGGTTGCCTGAATCTGATTTGGGTAACAGTCTGAACTTTAAAGGAGCTATCCAAAGTGCTGAATCTATTCTTGGGTTAGGGCTCAGTAAACTGGATCTCCTTTAAAGTTTAGACTAAAACCAATGGCTGATTTATACTGTACTGACGGGGAAACCACCAACAGCCACCTGAGGATAGAGGTGAGGCACTGCGTATCTTATGCTCTCCCATTAAAAAAACAAAACAAAACAAAAAACCCTCTCTGAAGATAGAAAAAGAAGTGTTAGGGAGAAATGTTCTATCTCAGTGGTTCTTAACCTTTTCTATATCATGGACCTCTTCAATATTTTCTATTGCTGTGTACCACTGAGACTTACAGCAATTTCTGACTATGTCTGCAATAGCAAGAAATATCATGTGCTTTCTCTCAGCCATTCAGTATCATTCACTTGCATGTTCTCACTGTGTTCAGAAGTAGCAAGTGCTGAGTACATGTTTTTTATATCAAACAGTTATTTTCATAACTTTTCAACAGTTTGAGATACTGTAATGCAACTTTGTACAAGTGATGTCCATCACTGGCAAAAGGCTCCTACCCTTTGAGATCAATGCATGACCACCCATCTGTCTGTCTATCTGTCTATCCAGTTTGACTATAAAAGTTCATAACTTTTCTTCAAGCCTTGACAGACCCCCTGTGAGGACATCACAGAACCCTGAAGTGTCTGTGAACCACGGGTTGTGAACCACCGGTTAATAACCACTGTTCCAACTTAACCTTAGATCTGCTAGTTTTCTACAATAAGGGCTTTACCGCTTAAGGGAACATTCAGACACCAAATTCTCCACCTTTGAAGGATTCAAATCTAGGGTCCCTATCACACTAGACTGTTATAGCACTATTATTCCATTTTAACTGCCCTGGCTGCACCCTTTGGAATTCTGGGGTTTGCAGTTTGGTGAGGCACTGGAGCTCTCCGGCTGAGACTTCTAAATGGCTCTCTGTAAACTGCAAATCCCATGATTCCATGCAATAGTGCCATGGCAGTTAAAGTGGAATAATAGGTTGTTGTGGGTTTTCCAGGCTTTGAGGCCGTGTTCTATTAGTATTTTCTCCTAGGAGAAAATACTAATAGAACACAGCCTCAAAGCCCAGAAAACCCACAACAACCTATGGATTCCGGCCGTGAAAGCCTTCGACTTTACAAAGTGGAATAATAGTGCTATAACAGTGTAGTATGATAAGGAACTAGGAAGTGTTCTGCCACATGATGCAGTGCTTACTTTGGCTGAGCAGTGGGATAAAAATGTTTAAACAAATCACATACACCTTAAGTCTGAGGGGTGTTTTGCCCCTGTTCCCTCATGATCTTGGAGCAGAGCTTCTGCATATCTCACTGTCCTTTCCCAGAAACAGTGAAAGGCAACTTAAAATTACCCAAAAGTTCTGCTGGAAAATTTTGGCCTTTCACCAGGCAGAATTTGAATTTGGGGTCTATTTAATTTGTTCACGTTCAGCAAACAAGGTTGTCTGACTTGTTTGTCCCCAATACTCTCACCTGCAGTCCACTTTGCAAGCTCTCCTGCTGCCTCAGAAGGAATCCCTCCGCTAAGGCGACTGCCTGGGCACAGGTTTCAGGGCCACGTTCTCGGACTCGGTTTTGGATTTCCTTGGGCAGGACTATCAAAAACTGCTCTAGTATTAGCAGCTCCAGGATCTGCTCTTTAGTCCGACTCTCTGGCTCCAGCCAATGATGGCAGAGCTCACGCAGCCGGCTGCAAACCTCACGAGGCCCTTCAGCCTCCTGGTAACGGAACTGGCGGAAGCGCTGGCGTTGTGTCTCAGCACTGCTGATGCGGCCTCGCAGGGCGGCAGCTTTGGCCTTCTTGTGCTCCCCTTTGTCTGTGGCATTTAGGCCAATTAAGGCCTGCTGAACTTCTGCGCTGAGAGCAGGCATCAGGTGGCTGATCCCTTCTCGAGACCACTGGCAGGCAGCAACCACACGGTCAAATGTGGCTAGGTCATCCCATGAAATCATGTCTGAAGTCCCCCATCCTGAGAGGGGATACTGGGCTGTTTTCAAATAGTCCTGCCACGGAGCTTCCAAGTGGCGGGGCATCCCTTCTGATAGTGGTGGTGGCCATTGGGACAAGTCCTGAGCGGTGCCAGACTGGACTGGGCAACCATCTCTCCTTGATTCCCTAGAGCCTGACTCGGATCCTGTTTGAACCTGTTCTGCCATTTCCACAAGATGTTCCACTTACTTGGTTGCCTTGTGAAGAAGACCACGTATGCCACTTCGTCTTGTTTGAGTTGGTTCTCTCCCAGTCAAAAAACTTATCCTTCTCCCTAAAAATTCATTATTTTGCACCTCAGAATAGGTCAAAGGAAAACCCTGGGACATACGCCACACTTTCACACCTCTTCACAGTCCCCACTCTGTAGACTAAGTGAAAAAGTCCTCTCAGGAGCCTAGATATTTCAGTGTATTAAGGCTTGAACTTGGAGCCAACACATTTCCCATCCAAGGAACTGTAATTCATTCTTGAGGGAAAACAAAGGGGGTCGGGAGAAAATTAATTAATGTCCAAGCAAGATCTTAACAATGTAAGCAATTAAATGTACAGCAGCAAAGTCTCTGCCCCACAATGAACGCATCATCAGAAACTATGGTTTAGTATTAGGCAAACAAGGCTAAACTCCCACTGGGCTCATAAGTTCCTCCTTTAGGATGGTTGTAAGGAGAGCAGAAGCTTTTGCCTTATTTTATCATTGTGTCCAAACTATCTGTAAACTGTGGTTAATATTAAGTAAGCTTTGTTGAAGCAACCCAGCTTCAAAAACTGTCATTTGAAGGTGGTCTGTTTCAAACAAGCTGCAGTTAAGATCAACCACAATCTGGTGAATGCAACAAACTCCAATATGAATGGAATGCTTCTGAATTCTTTCTCATGATCATATCTGGGGAACAAGAAGAAACATGTAATGGGAAGATTAGATGTAATCTTGTCACAATAAAACTTGATTAATTATGATTTCTGAATGCAGCCAACAGCTCCACCTAAATTGAGCAACAGCTAACTGTTAACTAACTGCTAACTGAGCATGGTTCCTCACTTTTTAAAGCAAAACCATTAATTTAGGTGGAGAAAAACCAAAGTTTATCAATAATTTCACCCAAAATGAAGGAAAGAGAAGTTTAGCTGGATAAGAGAGATAAATGTAACCATTTTCAAACATTTTATCTCCCAGCAATGGCTCTGCCTGCCAAAGAACCCTGCTAACTCCTTGTGTTCTCAGGGTATGCATGCCTAAATCCTACCGTGAATGTCAATTCAAGTAGATCCATTGAATCAATTCAATTTACTTATATGTTGACTCACCATTATTCACCAATTGATATAAGGGGCCTACTCTATTTGGAACTAACCAGTAGAATTCATGCCATTATTGTCAGCACTAGCTCAATACATTTTGACTAGACTGGTTGACTGAACATTGGCAATAGACCATGATCCTCCACCACCACAAATGAAGGCCGCAGATCAATTAGGAGGACCAGACAAATGATGTGGTGCCCATAATTCTGGCCATTTCCACCCTATGCTGTTATAGTGCTACAATTCCACTTTCAACCTCCTGTGGAATTCTGGGGTCTATAGTTTACTGAGGCCAAAGAGCCCTCTGGTTGAGAATTCTAAATGCCCCTCTCTAAACTGCAAACCCCAGGATTCCATAGGATGTTGAAAGTGAAATAATAGCACTATAGCAGTGTAGTGTGGAAATGGCCTCTGTTCTCCAACAGAAGCGCATGCCTAGAGGAACAGCTGAAAGACTGCTGCCGTTGTTTTCCAGCATTTATTGCCTGATGCATTTGCCTCAATCTTTCTAATGGTTGGTGTAACCCTGATAATCAGTTCACACAGAGTTGTGGACAGACTTATTGTTGCCCATTGTGAGCTGAGAGTACACCCAAGAACAAACCAACTTTATCCTGCTCTGTGCTCTGCCAAGGGATGATTCACAGCAGTGGGTAAGCTGCATTTCAACCAAGTCCATCTATCATAACTGTTCTTAAAGAAGAACATAGAATATACTCTCAAGAACCTTTAGGGCTTCCAGAATTTTAGAAACCAGCCATCCCTTATGCCCCTCCTAGACAGCTTTCCCCTCAAAACTCCAATTTATGTGAAGCATCAAATTTAGGAAGCATAATACAATTACAATTTAATAGAGGTGCAGTTGCAAATGTGACTTGCAAGACTTCAAAGCACCAGGAAAATACTAAATTGTGCCACATTGTAGAAGTGGACAGCTGAAAACAAGAAGGTGTGGACATAACTGGACATACAAGAGACTTCTTCCACAAACACTTTGTCTGAAATCCAAGGTCTCCAAACATGGCTGGCACGGGGAGAAAGAAGAGAAAGAGAACCTCTTCAGAAAGAAAACAGAGATGTTGTTGTGCAGAGTCCAGAGAGGGATAAGCCGAGCCCTTAATCGGCTCAGGAGTTAAACACATTCTGCAGGGAATCAGCATTGGTCATGCTCGCTTGCCCTTCCCCCATGGGCCTCAACTCACTGGGGGTCTCTTAATCTCCCCACCCCACCCCCTAAATCCTCCTAGGCAAACGGAATGAAAAGCCAAATAGGAGTCCTACAGAAGCCAAGTTTTTCCTCAGTGCTATTTCGAGCTAGGAGCTGTTTTCTCACATCGGCTTCTCTACCCCACATCATTTGGCAAGAAGCTATAAGAGAGACTGCATCCAACAGCAAGGTAGAATGAAAATCTCACAAATAGGACCAAAATAAATAAATAAATGCCCACAGAATGCTGTGCCCTCCTTATTTATACTACATGCACAAAATCCGCACTGATTAAAATTCATGCCCCTCTCTGAGCCCACGTTCACAAGCGTGAGCATGGATTAAAACCCTTCCTTCACCCATAAACGTATACTGGAAGGATGGCAAAATTCCAGCCTTTTTCATCCCTTAATCACTCTCCCTTGCACCAGCTACTCAACCATGCTCTTCTCACAAGGAATCTGGGAGTCCTGGCTCCAAGCCTTCGACAATCCACCTCCCAATCTCTCACTTGTTCTCAGAGCAGAGGATAATCCAGGAATCTGCTGCCTCAATGCAACCATCCATCCCTTCTAATCCATGTTCAGAAGTAAGAAATCACAGAGAACATCCCTGTTCAGCCTGCTGTCCCACAAATAACACCCATTCTAAGAGGCTCTGAAGTCTTGCCACAGTTCTCTTCTCCCAAACTGGAACCCGATTTTGTAGATTACAACTGCAGGTATAAGGACCTAGGAGGGGAAACACTGCGAGGCGGAAAGGTAGGAAATAACGGATTCTGGGTTCAAAACTAGCCTTATAGTTCCCAGGTGGCATCAGTGCTAATCAAAGGCCATTTCCGCACTACACTGTTATAATGCTATTATTCCACTTTCAACATCTTGTAGAAGTCTGGGATTTGTAGTTTACTGAGGTCAAAGAGCTCTCTGGCTGAGAATTCTAAATGTCTCTCCCTAAACTGCAAACCCCAGCATTCCATAGGAAGTTGAAAGTGGAATAACAGCATCATAACAGTGTAGTGCAAAAAAAAGTGGTAGTCCCTAGAATAGCACAGCTCCTGAGATACAGGGTGCACTTTCCAGGAAAGAAACGAAACAGTTGTAGCCAATGGGCACAAATCTAGTGCTAGTCTGGCACATTGGAAAACAGTAACTGCCAGTCCTCCACATCAGATAGCTTGAAAAGCACTGCAGTAGATCACATGTTTAGCTTGAGAAAATGGGAAGTGAAGACCTGTCCCATGAAGCCCAGTCTGAGGAAAGGGAAAATATCCACCATAAAGTAACATTAGCCTTAGAGCAAGAAAACTTGGGGCTCAAAGTTCCTGTTTAGCCATCAAGCTCAAGGGCTTGGTTGCCATTTCTCAGTGTAAAATATATCTAAGGAAGTGGACCGTTATACACGAAGTAAATTGGTTAGTTTTAAAGGTGCCACAAGACTCCCTTCTTCCTTCCTTCCTGAAAAGACTCTGAAAAATTGCTACATCGCAGGATTGTTGCGAGGACCAACGAATTCTTAGGACCGCAGGCGCTGCCTGAAGGAAGGACGGGCTGTGTTAAAATGAACCAGAGTGTACAGCATCATAGAATATAGGATGCATATCCTTTTTCCTTCTGACGAGTGGAATAAAAATCTACATCCAGCTATCTAGATATGCGATCCACGTGTGATATAAATATATAGTGCATTATTTCGCCCATCTGTGCCTTCCACAGAGATCTTTGCAAACAACAACAAAACTGCAGCGCAGCCTCTAAAAGCAAGCGGTGCAGCCTCGCTTTGTATTCCCAGCCAAGGCAGCCAGATACAGGCTACGCTAAAGCCCTTCGTTCCTCTCCCGCCGGTCTTTCGCCTCCTCCAGATGTGTTTCTCCTTGACATCTGGATCTCAACATCTTTACTCTCTTTACTCACCCGCTTCGCTCCAGCCGAGCCCCGCCGCACAATGCCCCGCCGCAGAAGGTCTGCAACCCTGCAGAGGCAAATCCCCCCCTTATTAAAATTCAAATCCCAAGTTTTGATCCCGGGAAGAGGAGGAGCAGGAAGGTGTCCTGGACTAATTCATCCCCCCTCTCGCACGGCTTCCAGAGCCTCTCTAGGGCTGAGAGAGAGAACTGACACTAGGTTTAACCCTTGGCAACTCTTAGGCCACCTAGAAGAGCATCTTCTAGGCACTGGATTCAAGATATAATGAATTAGAAGTACAGTTTCTTAAAATTGAAAATAACGCGGTTATTTGCACGCCGTGTTGTGCGAAAAACAGCCTTTAGATGCCGAAAACAGCGCAGGCGGGAGGTTCACGTGACGTGGGGGCTGTTCGCACGTGCGTTAAGCGAGCAGAGACGTGAAGCGAACGTGCGAATAAGTGACTAAGACCTGGATCAGCCACTGCCTCCGCTTGGAAGAAGCCTGGTTCTCTAGCAAGTCAGTAAAGCAGGGGGAGTATGTGGTCCTCCAGCTCTTGTGGGATTGCAGGTCCCAGCAGCAGAAAGCAATATAATCCATGGTGAGGAATGATGGGAGATGCAGTCCAACAATGGCTGGAGGGTTATGTGGTTCCCACCCCTGCAGTAAAACCTCGGTATCCTCCAGAGGTTGGATTTCAACTTTCCTCTTCCTTTACCATGGGCTATGCTGGTTAAGGCTGCTGAGAATTGCAGTACAATAATATGTTCATTATTGCCCAGGTTTGCCTGTCTCCCCAGTGGGATGGTGTGTGCTTTAAAACAGGCAGACAAACAACAGGTATATCCTTTCTCCAGTACTGTACAGAGATTTTCAGAAATGGGAAGACAGCATCTATTTGATGTCTGTGGTAGTTGCTAACAGCACCCAGTTCCGGTCAAAGGGGAAATGCCTCCTTCTGTTATTTCAATATGTGATTCCAGTGCATCCAGTTACAAGCCTGCACACTATGACTACACTCAGGCTGAAATATTAGCCACACTCACTAGTGCAGGGGTGCAATTCATGCAGACGTTATTGGACTGCAACCCCCATCATCCACTACTGTGGACTCTGATGGCCAGGGCTCTGGGACTTGCTGTCTAGCAAACTCTGGAGAGCTGTATGATTCCCATTCCTCGTCAAACATGACCAGTTTAAAATAACTGTAAAAATTAACACCTTGGTTGGGATTTGTGTTATTAAAAGTTGATCACTATTAACAGTTTAATTAATATTGAGTTTATATGAACAACATGAGATCTGTTTGGTCTCATGTCAAAGGTTTGTCTAATCCAGAATCTTGCAGTGCCTGTCCTACCTGGTCATCCCCTAAAACTGGCATTCTGAGACCCACTGCTTCTAAACATGCAGGTTTCACGTTCCCAACAAGCCCAACAGTCGTTGATCTCCTTACAGAGGCTTCTCAGCCTGTGCCTGTCACTACATCTTCTGTCAGTGAATTCCAGAAATTCATTCAGCATTATGTGAGCAAGTATTTTCCTTCGTATTTCCTGCTCAGGCTTCCCCCACTTATCTGACAGGCGAGGGACTGGAGCACTGTCAGAAAATGGAATTGGTTGAAAGTGGAACCCATGTACTGTGCTGTAGGGAGCATGAAGGACTTTTGGAGGTTCACTTGAGACCGATTGCATGTGTGCTGCTTGCAAAATCTCTCATCTGGCTTAGCACCTTCCCGCCAGTCTTCAGCTTGCTTTGCAAGCTTGCGCATACAAGTGGTTCCAAGCAAACCTCTGTAGGCAAGAAAAAATGATGGAAAAGTGTAACCCCCCACTGAATTAATGGAACTTCTCTTAATTTGGAAGCATCAAAAAAGCGAGTCACCAGATAAGGGGACGTCAAAAGATGGGGGCTTCCTGTAATAGTTACATTTATATATTCCTGTCTATTTTACACTGAAGGTGACGTACATTGCTGGCCTTCTCCTTATCTTATCCTCAAAGGAGTCATGTAAGGCAAGCTGGGTAGAAAGAAAATGATTACCCCAAGGTTGCCCAGTGAATTTCAGAACCTAGATCTTCCACATCCCACTCTAGCACTCTAACCACTACACCATACTGGGGTTTTCCTAACAATCCATTTCATCAGCTTGAATTTTACTGTTATGAGAAGGACAGAAGACATTCTACACATTTTAGAAACCTCTCTTGAGCCTTCCATAATTTATTATCCATCTTCTACTACACCATGTTGAGAAGATACTTCAAGTACTTCTGTTTACCCTCTTTTGCATGCTCCTCCTCATCTCTGTGATATATATGGAGAGACAAGAACTGAACACAGTCATTCAAGTGTGGCTGTACCCCAAAAGGATGTTCACAATCCACCATAGCCTGGTAAGGCTGCTCAGTATGGTTGCCATTTTACAGGCAATTATGTTCAGGTCAGGCAAAAGGAAGAACTGAGTGTCACTCAGAGGGCTATAATTCTAGGCACTCTTTCTTGGGTAGCAGGACCAGCCCTACCATTAGACAGACTGAGGAGGCTTGCCTCAAGCAGCAAATTGTGGGTGTCACAAAAAGGCAACAAATACTTATTTAATGTTTTGTTATTAAAAAAAAAAACCCTGCCAGAGGAAGAGAGATGCCTGTGGGATTCTCCATCTAAATAACTTGTTTTAGAGTATTATGCACCTTGATTTGGATGAGTGCTTCAGGGAAGGGTAGAGTGCCATTTGCAGCTCAGTCAGTAAAATTTCATGGGCCACTCGTGGGAATAAGGGCCACTGAAATCAATGCGATCAACATCTGAATAAACTGAGGATAGCACTGCAAGTCACTCCAGGGACACCTTGTACAATCCATAGAATCAGCTGATTATTTTGAAGCTTTCTGGTCCAAAACGAAGCAGTCTTGTCCCAAAGCAAAGGCCAGGAGGTTCTGCTTGTCTGAACTGTTTCATCCACATGTTCCTGTGTCTCTGCAACAAGGAATTTCTCCTACACCAGAGTACCAAGGGTTAAATGGATCCAGCTTTCTGGGTCCCAGTGCCCTCCAGATTTCTCAGAGCCAGGGGGAAGGAATACGAAAGAGAGCTTCCTCTCTCTCCGAGTCAGCTTTGATTTTTCCAAAAGCAAACAAGCAAAAGCGGTAGATCTTGAAGCAGCAGAAGCCGTGAGGCTGGGTGAAGCAGCAGAGGTGAGTACATAGTGGTTCCTGAGATGCAGCGTTGCATTTTGAGAGATGCTTGTGAGCCTGGAAACACGTTTAACTGACTGAGAAGGGAAATTGAGTGTTCTGATATGAAGGTGGTCTATTATGTTCTTATGGAGCGGTGCTCAGCCGCATTTAGGAGGGAAAAAAATCACTCAACATTCAGAATATGCTCCACAAAGGGCTAGCTGGTATTACTCACACTAGATATGAATCTTTTGTGATCCAGAAATGCTATTAAAAATGCTTTGAAGTCTCTATCTCTATCAAGCCTCTCTTGCCAGAGCCCTGTGAAATGGGTCTTGCTTATTCCCATTTCACAGATGGGGAGAACTGAGGGTTTATTTATTTCTGCAGGTTTGTCATTGCATAGTGCACTGAACCCTGCACTCAATCTGGGAAACAGCATTTTCAGGGCAGAGTGCCACAGATTTCTTCTCAAATATCTCTTCTTTGCCTGTGTATTTTAAGACATTAACAGCTCAAGCCTGTGCACATACGCTCTGAAGTAACCCTTGATCAATGGGATCAATGGGACTTACTTCCAGGTGTACAAAATTGCAGCTTTCATGAATGACTCCACCATGAGACTGAGACCTGAATTACTAAACTATCAACCTCCACATTTACAAGGGTTAGGGACTCAGGATGCCCCCAAAAGTGGAAAAATTGCAAATACCAAAATATATGTGTGTGTCTGTGAGAAGGGGGCCAAGGAATCGTAGCGCAAATGGGCACCCATGGTCCAAACCAGGTCAGGGAAAGGAGAGGGAAGGAGGGAGTTGGCATGGTGGCCCTATACTTCCTTTCTCTCACCCATCTCCTTTCTTGTGTATGTGTGCGTGGGGGCATTGGGAGAGGGTTTGTGGTGCTGAGAAATTGGGCTGTAAGCTGCCCTTAGCTGGCCAGGCAATGGCTGATGGAAGAGAAGGACAGAAGGGGGGTTTTTAAAGGGCTGTGGGGCCTGATCAGAGCTGTTCAAAGGGAAGGTTCCCCAGAAAAGAAGCATTTGAGATGGAGGGGAGAGGTTAGAGAAACTCGCAAATAATCAGATCCATGAAAGTTAAACCCTTAGATGTGGAAGGTTCACTGTATTTCCAAGTTACTTGCTGCACATGTTCGTGATCTACTTTTGGTAGGGCAGGGGCAGGACAGAACTGTGTGTCAAGAGAGAAGCAGATTGTTGCTGGTTATTTTCACATCTCTGCATTTTGTTCTCATGTTATACAAGAAAAGATAGTGGTACTAGGTGCAGCTTTAGAATCCTGAGGATGTTCTAAAGGTGTGAAGACTGATCTAAAAGGATATGAGTCATGGCAGAAGAAGTCTCAGGAGCCAGAAAGAAAGCTGAGTAAGATTTTGCTGTGTGTCCTGAATAGCTATTTGTCCCTCAATCCCCACTTGACTAGCACAAACAAGCAAACAAACAAAAAACTATGTTAATTACATTAAAAATGACTAAATTAGATTGCACTGTATATACAGGTTTCATAAATCTGTTTTTCTTTGTGTATCTTGCTTATTGAATTTAAATTTAAGCTGTAAGTTCTTAACCTGGGGTCTGGGAACACCTGTGAGTCTATAGAGAAGCCCTGTTGCTTGAGACCAACAGCAGTAGCAGCAACAAGGACATGGCAGCAGGTGTGTGTGTGTGTAGGTGTGTGTGTGTGTGTGTAGATGCCAAGGGAGCAGTTTCAACACGGGAACGGTTTCAGTGAGCACACCCCTCAGATACGTGTCCCTGACGAAAGGGAAATGGCAGCAGGCATGTACATGCACCCAAACTATGATTCTGTAGACCAGAGTTTGAATCCCCACTTAGCCATGGAAGCTCACTGGGTGAACTCAGGAGAGTCACATTCTCTCAGCCTCAGAGAAAGGCAAAGGCAACAAATCTTGCAAGAAAACCCCTGTGATAAGTTTGCCTTGTCATCATAATTCAGTTTTCAAAGGAGACAGACATGATGGCTAGAAAGAACCTCCCCCTGTCAATTACACTTTATTGTTGTGTGCTTTCCAGTCACTTCGAATTATGGCAACCCTAAGGTGAACCTATTACAGGGGGTTTTGGGCAGGGGAGCAAAATTTATTCAGAGAGAGTTTGCCTTAGCCTTCCTCTGAGGCTGAGAGAACGTGACTTGCTCAAGGTCACCCAGTGTCTGAGTAGGGATTTGAAGGCCATTTTTGCCCTATACTGGTATAGTGCTGTTATCCCACTTTCAACATCCTGTGGAATTCTGGGGTTTGTGGTTTACTGAGGCCAAAAAGCTCTTTGGCTGAGAATTCTAAATGCCCCTCCCTAAACTGCAAACCCCAGGATTCCACAGGATGTTGAAAGCAGAATAATAGCACTATGACAGTCTAGTGTGGAAATCACTCTAGTCTCCAGAAGCTTTAAATAAATAAATAAATAAATATTTGAATATTTGAATTTAAATATTAAAAACTTGAGTTAAGTCTTGGGTGTACCTGGCAACAAATGGCGTCCCTGGTAAAGAAAAGGTTGAGACCCACCACTCTGAAAAAATTTCACCTCTCTGCATCTTCTATTTTTAGTCATTTATTTTTATTTACTTAATTTATATCTTGCCTTTCTCCCAAGATGAGACACAAGGCAACTAACAATATCAGTAAAAATTAAAAACAGTTGAAATCTTCTGTTTAACAGATGTGCCTGATTCTTCTTGCCACTCCAACTCCTTCCCTCATTGGCCATTTCCGCACATGGTGAGGGAATCACTCCCTGCCACTACTCACCAGATCTTCTGTCAATCCGGTCCGGTCCGGTCCGGGCTGAGGAGGAGCAGTGCGTGGTCGTAGATCCGCATTGCTCCGGCGTCCAAAATGGCGGCTTCCGGTTGGTCATGGGTCTCGACCAACTGCTGAAGCTCGCCAGCCTAAAGCCTGCCCTCCACAGATCGCAGGCTCGCATTGGTGCGAGCCTGCGAATCTGCATCGGAGAGCAGGCACGCAATGGCATGCGTCAGCATTTTGAAAGACCTGATAAATCAGGTCTTTCAAAAACACGATGGAGGACCACTTGGGGTCATTCCGGAGCGAACTGAGGTGCGGATCTATGGTAAGTAGTCCGGACCCAGTCTGCTCCACGGTGCAGACGTCCTCTGTGGAGGATGCACTGCACCATTTTTATTACCCCTGTTACCCTGATTTCTGGGGGTCCAGGGAGGGACACCAAATTGCTCTTAAAATTCTACAAGTTGGGGAAATTAGTCAAGAGCACTGCCTAGCAATACAAGAGGCAGGGTAACGAAGTGAGATCTTGAACCCAATATCTACGGGGTGAGGCCGAGTCAAGGAGCAAACCGGAGTGAAATAACAAATGTGATTTTTATTAAAAATACAATCAATCAGTGTATGTAACACAAACATACAGAGAAACTATAGAAATAAAGGTTGGAGTGGGATAGAGGGATTTTTAGAGGAGTTGTTGGTTTGGGTGATACCTCACCTGTCCTGAAGCCTGGTTGGAAGCGGAGAAGCTGGGGAGCGTGGATCTCAGCACGTGGAGCTGAGGGGAAGGCTCGCTGGACAGTGACAGCAAGGCGGGATGGAAGCCAAGAGTGATCCGAAGAAGCGCTCAAAGTCAGGGGTTTTTATAAGGAGAATTGTGACCGCAGGCTAGGTCGGACTTGGGGAAGACAATGGATTTGGGGCTGGAGACAAAGCCTCCGAAAGGTCAGAATTTGAATGATTGAATTATAGCCGAATTGTCAATAGGGTAGCCAGTATGC
The DNA here is from genome assembly GCA_030412105.1 of Cyclura pinguis. NCBI lineage: Eukaryota > Metazoa > Chordata > Lepidosauria > Squamata > Iguanidae > Cyclura > Cyclura pinguis. The sequence continues at coordinate 21,426,994 of CM059604.1, forward strand.
AAACGCGGAGTGCTTGAGCGTTCTATAGCTCGATCGTCAAGTTGCCAGCGCGGGGCAGAGGACCCTTTGAAAGTTGCGTGCATACTTAATGAAGGTATTTGCCTTTGAGGTCTCCTAAAGCTGTGAGTCGGCTACTTCTGGCCTGCCTGTATTGTGTTGTAATATTACAGTGATTATCAGCTGAGCCTGTATGCGTGCTTGTCCGGGGGCCTTGCAAGCACGTGGAGGGGAATGGATATGTGAAGCCGAATTATTGATATCAAAATATCTTTTTATATCCTCCAAAGCTCGAGTTAGCCAGGGCAGTAACACCCCGTGTGGAAATGGCCATTGTCTTCATGGTCCTGGACTGTGTCTCTTCTTGCCATGTATAATTCTGCTCCTATATACTGCATGATTCTTTATCATTCTGCCCAACTTGATCTACCATTTCCCTCAGACTACTGCCCTGATTCTTCCACATTTTGTTATTAACTTTTCCCTCAAAGCAGCTAGCATGATTACATTCTGTGACATCATGGCTCTGGGAGAAAGGTGGCATACAAATATGATAGACAGACAGACAGACAGACAGACAGGCTAGGCTAGGCTAGGCTAGGCTAGGCTAGGCTAGGCTAGGCTTGCATAATTTTGTTTTTAGCTGTTACATTTACATCTTCTATATTCTCTCTCTCTCTTTAGAATCAGACTAAGTTACTTAGGACCAGACAAAGCTACTACTAAGCTACTTAGACCAGACTTTCACTGTGCTCTGTATTCTACCTTGGGTTTTGCAACTGGAATGTCTTGCTTGCAGCAAGCACTGCTCATGATAAGGTCTGGCCTAGCTAACACCATCTTTTCATTGCAGTTCTGCCAGTTCTGGTGTGGGAGATGTGGACTTAAGCCCTGCTAAGGCCAACTCCAAGAAGACAAAATGACTGCAATCCAAGAAAAGTGGTAACCCTGACTCTTCTTCAGCTTTTAGCCACTTTTGTGAGCAATCCAGAGAGAGGAATGGAAGAACCAAACACAGCCCACCCTGAACTGGGGGAAGGGGCAGGAAAATCACCTCGTATCATTCAATCCGGGGCCGTCAGTGAGTTTCTGAGGTGGGCCACACCTCAGCAGAGTAGGGTTGAGAGACAGGAGGGAATGCCATTACATGGAGAAGCCCAGTGGCAAGAAATCCTAAGGACAGTCCAGGCTTCTCATGCAGGATGGGCAAATTCTCAGCTGCCAGAGTTGACTCCGTGGGATGACCTGTCCACATTTGAGCGGGTGGCTGATGCCTGCCAGTGGCCCCGAGGGGAAGGCATGGCCAAGCTTCTGTCAGCTCCAGTCAGTGGTGAAGCACAGCCAACCTTTAACACCCTAGAAGCCAGGGACACGGGAGACTTTGGGAAGGCAAAGTCTGCCGTTCTGCGGGGGGATGTGGCAAACATAGAGGTGCAACGCCAACACTTTCGCCAGTTCCGTTACCAAGACGCTGAAGGGCCTCGTGAGGTTTGCAGCCGATTGCGCGAACTCTGCCATCGCTGGTTGGAGCCAGAGAACCGCACCAAGGAGCAGATCCTGGAGCTTCTGATCCTGGAACAGTTCTTGATGATTCTTCCAAAGGAAATCCAAAACCAAGTTCGGGCACGAGGGCCAGAGACCTGTGCCCAGGCTGTGGCCCTGGCGGAGGGTTTCTTGCTGAGGCAGCAAGAGTTGAGGGAAAGGGAACAACAGGTGAGGTTATTTATTTGTGATCATCTTGGCAGATGCGAGGAGAACTAGAGTTTGTCCCACAAATCTTTAGGGCTCCAGATGAGGGAATCTCCCTGGACACTAACTTGTACGCACACATGCACACACACAAACAAACACAGACTTGGTTGTTTCTACAGATGGACTGGAGGGGACTCAAATTTTCCTTGAAGAAGAGTGTCACCTGAAAAGACTATTGGGGTAACAAACACAGAATGGCAGAAAATCCATTTCTAAAAGTGTATGAAAAGTTGTTTTTCCAGCAGTGGGGAAGTTACTTCTTTTCAGGAAGTACTCCCTCTCCCTAAACTCTGAAGCAGTTGGCAACATGAGGCCTACGGGCTGTGATGCGCACACACTGGGTCTGTTTGGTTGCTCTGCCTCCACTTGCCACTGCCAACAAAATGGCACTGCTGGAATACATTCTGCGCCTGGAAATTGTGCCGTCTAATGTTGATGGCCTGTTTGTACTCCAAGATGCAGAGCTGGCTGTGGTTTCTCAGTGGTGAGTAAAATGCACTCTGTGCATACTCAGAGGTATATATGTCTTAAATAGTACAGGGCTTTGAATGCTGCCACTGAAAATTGATGCCAACTCTGGTCCCAAAAAGGCAATGGGGAAGAAGAGTTTGGGAGGTATGCTGTTTCTTTACTCTGGCTGGTGCTATGGAGCAATCCAGAAGGTGTGAAGAAGTGCATACTTTGGTAGCCTAGCAACACTCCACACATCATCTCAAGGAAGAGCATTTGTAGTTGCCCAGCAACTGCTTACATCCTCCTCTCCTTGGAAGTCCTGGAAAAGGACCCAAGACTTCAGAAGTCTTTTGCTTGCTTCTGTTATTAGAGAACAGCAGCAAGGGGGCCCAGATGAAGATAGCCTCTGGTTTCTGCCTCTTGTGGAAGAATTTGCAGATTGCTGTGGGACATTAGTATATTGCCTTTGTTGACTGATAGATACTCGTTCCACATTCACCTGTTCCCAAATTGTTTCCAGAATTGATGATGACTGTTTCAGGGGTTCCTCTCTGTAAGGGATGAAGGAGGGGAAAAGAAGAATCTTGTATTCCTCTCCTTTGGTTATGCTGTTCTGTATCTGGAGGACTCCAGGTTTGGGAAAGCTCCCTTGGGCCCAATATTGTTTTGTTGTCAGTAACATTTATTGTCATTTCAGATATCAGGAACAGATCAAGGAGGAGGCGTGAACTGCTCTGGGCTTCCACGGCCTCCAGTCAGTATCAGGCCAAGGCCAACTTACAAGGAAGCCAAGCAGCAGGATAATGGGAATGGCAGCTCACTGGGTAAGGAATCCCATTCTGTCCTCTGCCTTTGGGGGTACAAATCCCATACTGTCCCTGCTTTGGAGACAGAGAACATATAGTTCTCCAGATATTGTTGCACTGCACCTCCTATAATCCCTTAACACTGGCTATGCTGATAAGGGCTGATGGGGATCTGATGGCATCCGTAGGGCCATGTTTTTTCTATCCCTGCCCTACTCTCTTCCCTCACTAATCTTTCAACGTTAAGTACATTACTCTTAAGTGGTTTCCATGCTTTATTGCAAATCCAGATACCTGATCTATAACAGCTCAGTTTCTGAGAGCGTTTCCAGATGGATGTGTCTTCACGTTAGCCACTAGAAAGCACTGTGCAGCTGGGTCCATCTTTTTCTTTAAAGAAAAAACCCAGAAGCTGCATTGGAAGAAGAAGGGAGCGTTACATGTGAAGGATGATATCTGAAGCCCCCCAAAAATGCAGCAAATGAAGATGGCTAACAGTGTGATGCAAACCTTATCTGAAACCACTCAAGTACACAAATTAATACAATTAAATTAATCTCCTTTCTGTTTTTGAAAACAACTGTTGACTGGTTGTCCTTTCTTTTAAAGTTCTTGGTCGTTAATGGGACCCACTGGCTGATAGAAAAAAGTGTCCATTTGAATGGTATGGAAAATCAGAGACAACTGTTTAACACACTCCAGTGTCTTAACATAGTAAAGCACTGTTTTGCACTGTAAAGCCAGGCATGAAGATGCTTCATTCTGAGTTCTTTGGTCTATGTAGTGCAGTGTTGTCAACTTCCATGGACAACAGCTTGCCAATGTCTCAGAGACATAGTTTTCCTGCTTCAATTAGCCCGAACTCCTTTTAACTGGAGATATTAGGATCTGAAGAAGGGATCTTCTGCACTTATGGCACATGCTCTAACGGAGTGATGGCTCCTTGGAAAATTGGATTGGAAGCAGACATCTTCAATATTCAGGGAATGTGCCCCTCAAGATTAGAACTCACACTCCATTTTAAAAAGCAGATGGCTTAAACCATTGTGCTACTGTTGCAAATACCCCCTTTACCCTCCAGATTTGGCATTCAGGTTTATCAGTATTCGTGCAAGTAGAATTGATCTGCCACACTTTATTTAGCTGTAATTTTTCTATACTGTATCTCATTGCCTTTTTTAGTGAGGTGATACTGAATAAAATTCCTTTGTCAAATTCTGCATCATAACTCATCAAGTAGAGTGGGTTTAATTTTTTTCCCCCTTGGGTCCCTACCCGCATAATCACATTTGGCTCTTTTTTTGTTTTTAACATGCCACAGGTGCCAAGTTTTTGGGAAGAGCTGGACAGTACTTCCAGTGTCCAGACTGCGGAAAAAGGTTTAGGGGAGAGGAGGAACTCCGAGCTCATGGTGGCATCCACAGGAAGGACAGACCTCATGCCTGTGCTCAGTGTGGGAAAAGATTTACCCGCCCCTCAGGCCTAGCCAAACACCTGAAAACTCATTCAGGAGAGAAACCCTATCACTGTGTCCAGTGCCCCAAAAGCTTCATTCAGATGTCGCATCTTACCAGACATCAGAGAATACACACTGGGGAGAAGCCCCACCCTTGTGCTGAATGTGGGAAACGTTTCAATTGCCCATCAGACCTGGCCAAACACCAGCACATCCACACTGGTGAGAAACCCTTCCGCTGCGCTGAGTGCGGGGCAAGGTTTAACCAGTTCTCACACCTCACACGGCATCAGAGGATTCACACAGGTGAGAAGCCCCATGCCTGCACTGAATGTGGGGAAACTTTTAGCCAGCGGGCACATCTTATCAGCCACCAGAGAATCCACACGGGAGAGAGACCCTATCGCTGCACCTACTGCCAGAAATGCTTCAGCCACCTCTCTGCTCTCACTGTGCACAAGAGGATCCATATGGGGCAGAGGCCCTATGGCTGCCCTGAATGCGGGAAAAGGTTCATCGCTTCATCTGCTTTGACCAGGCACCAGAGGACCCACTCGGAAGAAAGGCCTCATACCTGTGATGAGTGTGGCCGGAGGTTCAATCAACTCTCTCACCTTCACCGGCACCGACGGACTCACTCAGGTGAGAGGCCCCACCGCTGCGTAGAGTGTGGGAAAAGATTTAATCAGCTCTCCTCTCTCACCAGGCACCAGAAAATCCACACGGGAGAGAAGCCTTATCCCTGTGATGAGTGTGATAGAAAGTTCGTTCGGTTGGCTGACCTCATCATCCACCAGAGAATCCACACGGGAGAGAAGCCGTATCGCTGCACTGACTGTGGGAGGAGGTTCAGGCAGAGACAAACACTGGTCAAGCATCAGAGACTTCACCCAATAGCAAATTCATAATACATGTGCGCGCGCGCACACACACACACACACACACACACAAATGCACAGATTAAACTTGCCTGCTGTTTCGGTTTGTATCCAAGAAACTCATACTCTGAAACTTGAAATTTTAAAAAGCAGGGAGAGAGAGATGATGATGAATTCCAATTTCTTCATTTTTCCAATCAGTTCCCCTTTGGTTGTACCAAGAGAACAGATGTTCCCCCAACAAACATTTTTAACCAAAAAAAAAAAAAAAAGGATCTTCCAATCACATTGTGGGGGTTTTGAATCCAAAAAGGTCATATTCACGCATGTGGGTGTGCACACACACACATTTCCCTTCCTTGTTCATGTTTCTCATTTTGGGAGGCCACAGTGTTGGAGGTAGCCTTCATAGTAAATCAAGGAGCAGCCATTTAGAAGTGGGAACAGCTGGGATGAATAGGCTTTTCTCTATCCCATTCCACTGGTCTGAAGGCTCTGGAGTCAACTGAGCATAAAATATAGATACTTTAGTATTGGGAAAGAGTAATTTCTTTTTAAAGAATCTGAAGAAACATTGGGGAAATAGAAAAGAATTGGGGGGGGTTATCCAAGCTCACTTGCTCCTGTGTTATTTTCTTGGTACCAAAATGGCTTCCCCATTGTTAACCCTGTTTTGTCCCTTGATGTGCTCTTCCACCTCCTTTAAAAATGAATGGTTACCCTACATACAATCTCAATTTCACAGTGGATTGATTCAGGACAAATCTTTTCCTCTTATCCTGAGATGGAACTTATTACCATTATTCTATGTAGCCCCCTGGAAGGTAACAAAAAGGCCTTACTATCTGTATCAGCAGCCCTGCGGGGTAGGTTATTATCATTCCCACTTTTCCAGAATGAGGAACTAAAACAGATTATGTGACCTGCTTAAAGCCATACATTTAATCTGGTGCATCTGAAATCTGAACAAGGACATTCTAAAGATGGAGGGCTGCATATACTGGATTGGACCCTCACCTTCATAAAACAGTGCTGTTTACTCAAACCAACTATTATGCAAGACTCTATTAACCCACATTTTACAAATGAAGAACTGTGGATGAGACAAAACAACTTGGCCTAGCCAATCCATTACAGCATGGCAGACCTGAAACCCAGGTTACTCTTGCTTTGATCATCAGTTTCAATCTTCTCAGAAAAAAAATATTCGGGGTAGCCATGTTGGCAATGCAGCAAAATACAACAAAATTCAAAACCCACAAACTGTGATACCCTTTGGGGACCAACTCCAACATATAAAACACATTGTGCAAGCTTTTGAAACTTCATTGGCTTCAACACGCAAAGATGTTAAAAATCATACAAAGTTAAAATGGTGATGATATTAGAATCACAGGCCTATATTCTGTCTCAGATGTCAGTTTGGCGAGTTTTACCTATACAGAATCTTTTTTTTTAACCCCAAAATGTAACAATAGAGAAACTCCTTGAGAAATTCAGAATTCCCTGCCTAAGAGACGAGCATGCATAGGACAAGGACAGAAGGATCTCAAGGGAAGCTACTTTTCTGTTGCTAATGGAGTCTTGTGGGATTTGGCTTGGCTGGAAAAGATCAGAGTAAAACTAATGTTCTTTCCTAAATGCCAGTACTGCAACACCAGTCTAGTGTCCTTTCTGATGCCTTTCTGATTGAAACCTTTTACTTGGAAAGGCAGAGATGTGGAATTCTTTCACACTAATAAAGACAGTTATTTCATAGGTTGGAGATAAAATCACAGTGGCAGCTTCTGTATCTGAAGAGCCTATCCAGTGTGCCAAAGGATAATAGCACTTACATTTCTCTTGAACCTGGCTATCTAAGCATTTCTATTTCATTATTTTTTGGGTTCCAAATCCAGTCAGATCTGAAGGCGAGAGAGAGCTTTCCCACTGAGCCGCTGTCTTTTGTTTGTCCGCATTTTACTCCTCTATTGTACTGGTCTCTAGGACTAGAAAAGTTTTCTGGTAGTGGAGGTAGGGAAGCTTGTTAGATCCCCTTTTATTCTGGTTCTTGCTGCCTGTCCTCATCCAGAGATGAGATAGTGCTTAGAAAATGTACCAGTTGACAGAAGCAGGAATGCCAAGCCTCACATCTTCCCAACTCTGAACGAAAATTTCTGGATGAGAAATGGAACATGGTTCCTCTTTGAGAGTGATGTGGGCCCCCCTTTTTGAGAAAAGAAGTTCAGGCTAAGAGAAAAAATGTTGCTAGGTACTAAAATGTTGCTAGATATTTATTCCTTGGGGGACAGCAGAAGCTTTGGGGGCTAGGAGCGGTAATGAGAAACCTGATTATTCTCTCTACCCTCCTGGATACCTGTTTCCAAGGAAGAGAAAAAGAGACTGGCACAGTTCCAAAGGACAACCAGAACTTCATTCCTAAGGTATAGGGAGGTATAGTCTTATTTGCCTCAGCAATGTCTTGATCTAGTTTTGTGAGTCCTACATTGATTTCGAAACTCCTCCTTGAATGTACAATCTACAATGGAGCTGGCAGAGCATAGTAAGAAATCATCAACAGTTGCAATCTTGTGGGGACTGGGTATGTTTAGCCTGAAAAAAAAAATGACTGTGAGTTTTTATTATAATATTCCTTCATGCTTTTGGCATTGGTTCAGACTATAGCTCTAACCAAGAACTACTAAATCAATAAGACTTCTGGAAGGGAGAATCTGGAATGTCAGCTGCTTTGTAGTATTTTTTCCCCCAAAGAGTCTTTTCCACTTGCTTCTGTACCATTGTTGTTGAGTGCCTTCAAGTTGTTTCCAATTAATGGCAACCTTAAGGGAAAGTAGCATGGGGGTTTTGGAGGCTGAGAATGTGTGATGTTCCCAGTGTCAAGCAGTGGATTTCCATGGCTAAGCGGGGAATCAAACCCTGGTCTCCAGGATTGTAGTCCAAGTTCCTAAGAGGACCTGTTATGCCCTAGCTGGTTGTCTTTGTACCTTTAGAGGGCTCTGTTGAAGATGGAAGTGAGGAACACAAAAATAAAGAATATTAAAATTTTATTTCATATATATTTTAACACGTAAATTGTTACTTGAATAGGTGCATTTTTCCCCAAGCAGTTTTATCAATGCTCATTGCCTATGAAACCATAATCACGTATAATCTGTTGACCAGATTCTGAAAGCCATGGAAGTCTCGAAACCATGCCCTATGAGGAGTGGCTTAGGGAGCTGGGTATGTTTAGTCTGCAGAAGAGAAGGTTAAGAGGGGACATGTTAGCCATGTTTAAATATTTGAAGGGATGTCATGTTGAAGAGGGAGCGGGCTTGTTTTACACTGCTCCAGAGACTAGGACAGGGAGCAATGGATTCAAACTGCAGAAAAGAGATTCCACTTAAACCTCAGGACGAACGTCCTGATGGTCAGAGCTGTTCGGCCGTGGAATATGCTGCCTCAGAATGTGGTGGAGCCTCCCTCTTTGGAGTTTTCTAAACAGAGTCTGGATGGCCATCTGTTGGGAGTGCTTTGATGTGGGTTCCTGCATGGCAGGGGGTTGGACTGGATGGCCCCTGTGGTCTCTTCCAACTCTAAGATTCTATGAAAGGAGATAGTCCGATAGTCCTCTTGCACAATTAAACTCAAAGGCAGAGGGGAGCTGCGGGGGGGGGGCATTTTGGTGCATCTACTGCACATATTCACTATCTAGTTCTTAAATTGTTCCTTGGAAGAAGTTTTGATATCATTCTTAAGGGTATAGAGCTTAACTGGCTTTTTAATTCCAGAACTTAATTTTGATAGATCATGAGGCTAACACAGAAGACAGTGCCTCTACAAATATGCAGAATTAGTTCTGCTTAGTGTGGAAGTAAGGGCCACCTACCCCTGCTTTTTTGCTTCTGACGGGGCCAGTCACACATTTTCCAGAACATCAAAAGTCAAACAGAAAGATGGTCACCATCATCTGCCTCTTTGCCTCATCTACTGCAACCTAACTTCACTGTAAGAGGGTGGAATTTTCAGATTTTTTGAGCATCTCTTCTGTTGAAATGTAATAGTGTCTGTGGAGAGTGGGTCCAGACTCTGGGACTGTGAGTGCTATTTTGGTTAAGAAAGTGTTTCAGACTGAAACACTCCCCATCTGGTTTGCATGCAAGTCCAAGAAGTGGCTATCAAGGCATACATTCAAAGTTGCCTATTATAGTTTTTTGTAAGTATCTGGAGAAGGAAGGAGGAAACCTCTAGAAGCCCACTGATGACACTATAAGGGCTAGATGAGAAAAGGGAATGAGAAGCGGAGACTGAATGGCCTGGGAGTCATGTAGAATCCAAATAAGAGTGTGTATGTGTGTTGTGGGGGCGGGGAAGAACTAGTATCTGTGAGGGGAAAGAGACTGATAACTTGCTGCATTTTTGTGCTAATGATTCATTAAAGTATGACTTGATTAATGCAGAGGTTTGCTTGACACTTGCTCTCTTAATCTTGATCTGTTTATGCAAGGACATCTCCCAGAGAAACTAAAAAAAAAAAAAAAAATCTACACCCAACAGTCTGTGCATGAAGCATTTCTGGGTTTCTTATGGCTACCTCCCTGTTTTGTCCTCACAGTACTGATCCACAGAAGTCAGTTAGGAAGGCTGACCTCTTGTGGGGAACTCTGCCATTCATGTAATAGTGAGTCTCTCAATGTTTGCCTTGAAGAGAGTAATAAGATAGAAACATCTAGCTTCCAGCCCTCTAGTCTGCAACCCTTTCCACAAACCGCCCCAACCTGCAATGGCCACAGGATTGCAGTGGGATTGCGACAACAGTTCTGCATGATGTCATCACAATCCTCTCGCGATCCTGTGGCCACCCACTGCAATCACGAATTAAATCATTGATGAGTTTCTCCTGTCAATGAGAAATGATAGTGCAGTCCTCCGACCTCGCTCCCGCACTTACCTGTTATAGAATGGCAGGAAATGCAATGGCTGCACTTCCTCCCCCAGCACAGCCTGGGAACTGCCGGGCTGCACTGTGGAAGGGAGAGGCAGAGCCATCATGTTTCTTCCCATCCAGCAGGCAGCCGGTGCAGAGGGGAGCACGACAAAAGCCCTCCCCTCCCAGGAGAGGATTTCTGTGAATCCCCACACTAAGCAGAGGCTGGATGGCCATCTGTCGGGAGTGCTTTGAGGGTATTCCTGCATGGTAGGGGGTTGGACTGGATGGCCCGTGTGGTCTCTTCCAACTCTACATTTCTATGATTCTATGATTCTATGGCATCAGAAACAGGTAAGGTGCAGAAAGGGCCTGTGTGTGGAAAGTCCAGTCTGCCATGTTCTCCTAATTTAGATGATCGCTTTAAGCAGGTATGACTTCCTATGCATAGACTGCAGGGGTGGAAACTGAATGTTTCTACAGGAGAGCTTACCTTGTTCAATGCAATCTTTAAAGAAAATATGTCTTATGTCAGTATTATGTACTGCAGTATGTATCCTGTGACCTCTGCTTGAGGGATTGATACCCTGTTTTCTAGTCCTCCTTGTGATACAAGGACACGTTCACATCTGTAGCAACCCCGCTTTCCCATTTGTCAAGTTGGATGCTGTTACATGCAGATGTTTTTCACAAAACAGAGCACAGAAGATTACCATTTTAATTCCCCACCAAAACCAAGATGTGGCTCTTCAGCTAAAATGAACTAAAAGGTGAATATCTGTTCTATTTCCATGAGCAGACATAGTCCTTAAAATAGCACACATTTCAGGACAAAAGCCTATTGTAAATAGACCCATTGAATCATAGAATTATAGAGTTGGAAGAGACCACAAAGGCCATTGAGTCCAACCCTCTGTTATGCAGAACTACACCATCAAAGCATTCCTGACAGATGGCCAGCCAACCTCTGTTTAAAAAATCTCCAAAGAAAGAGACTCCACCATACTCTCAGGCAGTGTATTCCACTGTCAAACTGCTCTTACCATCAGGAATCTTTTCCTAATGTTTAGATGGAATCTTTTTTCCTGAAGTGTGAAGCCACTGCCCTGTCATAGGCCATTTCCGCACTACACTCGTATAGCGTGATTATTCCACTTTCAACAACCTATGCAATCCTGGGGTTTGCAGTTTCTGGAGGGGCCGCCTGGCCCCTCCCGAAACTGCAAACCCCAGGATTCCATAGGATGTTGAAAGTGGAATAATCACGCTATAAGAGCGTAGTGCGGAAATGGCCTATAGTCTCTGGAGCAGCTGAAAACAGGTTTGCTCCATCCTCCATATGAAATCTCTTCAAATATTTAAACATAGCTATCATGTTGCCTCTTAGCCTTTTTCTCTAGGCTAAACATACCCAACTCCCAAAGCCACTCCTCTTAGGCATGGTTTCCACGGCTTCCACCATTTTGGTTACCCTCCTCTGGAAACATTCTAAAGCTATCACTTACGTAATGTCTGTTGATTGAACAGGTCTATTGTTTTTGTGTGCCTTCTGGTCATTTCTGACTTACGGCAACCCTAAGGCCAACCTATCGTGGCGTTTTCTTGGCAGAATTGGTTCAGAGAGGGTTTGCCCTTGCCTTTTTATGAGGTTGAGAGAGGGTGACTTGCCCAAGGTCACCCAGTAGATTTCCATGGCTGAATGAGGGTTCAAATCCTGGTCTCTGAGTGTCCTGACCCAACACTCAAACTATGACAGCACACTGGCTCTTGCTGAGTGGGTCCACCCTAGCTCAAACCATCAATTGGGTTAGGCCTTAGCTGGGAGATGTTTCCCTTCTGTGGCCATTGCTGTCATGTGATGTCAAGTTGGTTTCAACTTACAGCAACTCTGGGGGGTTGGGGATAGGACCCCATCCCCAACATTGTGCTACATTGTTATAGTGCTATTGTTCCACTTTCAAAATCCTATGGAATGCTGGGGTTTGCAGTTTAGGGAGGGGCACTGAGAATTCTCAGCCAGAGAGCTCTTTGGCCTCAGTAAACTACAAACCCCTGAACTCCACAGGATGTTCAAAATGGAATAATAGCACTATAACAGTGTAGAGTAGAAATGACCTTTGATTCAGTAAACTCAGTAGGAGACAGCCAGCATTGTGTAGTGGTTTGAACACTGGACTACAATCCTGGAGACCAGGGATCGATTCCCTGTCCCAGAAAACCCTGTGATATGATCACCATAAGTTGGAAACAACTTGAAGGCGCACAACAACAACAAAACCTAAAAGGGGTTGCTCCGGAAGAAGTACTGTACACATAGGACAGCTCCTACCTTGAGAAATGGCTGCAGTTCCTTGCATTGCCAGATGACGGTGCTACAGATCTGTTACAGGGCACCCTGCTTGTGTTTGTACTTTCATTTTGTTTGTTTTCTTTTCAGTCTATTTGACAGTTGCAGCAGCTGTCTTGTCTTTTCCTCAGAGGGCAGTTTGGTGTTGATGCATATACACAGATTTTAGTCTCAGCCAGTTTCCTTTCACTTCAGAGCCTTAAGTCTGGCCACAGCGCAGTGACTTCAAAGCTGGCTTGCATAGTTCACCATATTGTTTGGGTGGAAGGGTGTTCAGGAAAAATTTAGTACCATTTATGCAATTTATTTCCATATTAGCCCTCATCTAGGCAGGTAGAGAAAACCACTCAGTCTCTTAATTGGCAATTGGAATTGGTTTTCTGACCCTAAGGAGAATTCCAATGTATTATGGGGCATTAAAATGCCCTGTGTCCACAGGAATGTTTGTGAGTGCAGAATCAAAGGTATTCCACAATGTCCAAATATTCTGAGGCACAAATTATATGTTCTTCTAGGTGGAACATTTGCTTTGAGTAGCTCTCAGCCTTACTTGCTTGGAAAAAAAAAAGGAACCCAAACAAATGAAATAGGAAAAAAAAACTTTACATGGCAAGCAGTTAAAAGTCAGTGGCCCTATTTATTGAGTTGAGAATATTGTAAAAACTTTACCTTGTAAGTCTCACTGTGTATGAGTTTAGCAACAACATATAACTGTGGAAGACCAGAGATTATCTGCCTAGGGGAGGGTTAATATCTTGTCCTTCTTGACAATCTTTCAAAGGCCATTTCTGTCCTACACTGTTATAGTGCTATTATTCCACTTTCAACATCCTGTGGAATTCTGGAGTTTATAGTTTACTGAGGCCAAAGAGCTCTCTGGCTGAGAATCCTAAATGCCTCTCCCTAAACTGCAAACCCCAGGATTCCATTGGATATTGAAAGTGGAATAATTGCATTATAACAGTGTAGTGTGGAAATGGTCCAAGCTGTTTAACACAATTATATGAAAATAGGCAGGAAAACTAGTATGGGGCAATGGATAGCACACTAGCAGGGAAAGTTGAGTCCACATCCTTATTCTCTGATTTATGTGGGACCAGTCACTACCTCTCAGCCTAACCTACCTCACAGGGTTCTTCAGGCAATAAAATGGAAGGGGGTACCATATATACTGAGATGGTGGTTGCCTGACCTTGCAGAATATGAACTGTATCTGCCAGCATTCCTTATTATTGGCTATGCTGGGTTGAGCTGTGGGAAGTTACAGTACAAAAACATTTGCTGAGCTGTACAATTTCCATTTCTGATATATGCTCCTACAGGTTCCTTGACGATGGTACAAGATTTGGATGGGAAAAAAAAAGAAAGACAAAACCTTAACTCTGAATATCAAAGTAAATCAAAGGTAATTAAAATACCACAAAGAAATATCAGAAACATTTCAGTTCTGACAGCTTACAAATCTAAGGCTCAGGTAAATAGAGTTGTCTTATTCACATGGATACACCAAGGTCTCTTAAAAGAGCCAGTGGCATGAATCTGGCAGATGCTCTTTGGAAACATTTTCCAGGTTGCACTGTGTTATCAGTTACTTGGTTATGTTCTGTGAAGAATTTTATTTTTTACATGGACTAGCACTAATAACTCTTTATGCTTAGTTTTCCTGAAAATGATTAAAATGAACAGTTTTCAATCATCCAAAACAGAATACTATAAGGTATTTATTTGTTTGTTGTCTGCAGTTGAATTGACAGACTCAGACTAAAGTTGGACTTAAGTCGCTTCAGTGACTTGACTCAGACTCGACTCGGCCATAAATGATGCAGTGACTCAACTAGACTTGAGACTTGTATATTTTTAATGACTGACTTGATGCCCTTGGTTCCGTTAACGTAACCTTACCTAACCTAACCTAACCTAACCTAACCTAATCCAGAAACCTTATGTCTTTGAACAATGCCTCCATCTCTTTTTGCCTACCAGTCACATGACAATCTCTCTCAAGCCCAAAGTGTGGGTGCATTTCTCAGAGGGGAACAGCAAACAGGTTAGGCAATGGGCTTGGGGCAGGCTTTAGGTCCTTCTAAAATGTTTCCTAAGAGCAAAAGACAAGACTAAACCCCCCGGAGTACAGGGTGCATTTCTCAGAGGGGAACAGCAAATGTGTTAGGCAACAGGCTTGAGGAGGAAGGATCCTTCCTTTTAAAGCTTTTGAATCTTCAGTAATGGGGAGTAAGACAGGGTCCTATTCCCCACTTCCGAAGCTGCAGATGGCAAAATTGCAAATGTGGGGAGCTGACTCTGCTTAAATTGTTAAAACTGAATTTATTTCACTCTATCCATTAATTCTGAAATTTTGGTTGGGGTATAAAGTTGGCTTCCAGACTTGAGACTTGACTTGAGACTTGACTTGAAACTATCTTCAAGAACTGGAGACTTGAAAGTTGAAGGTAGAGACTTGAGACTTGACTTGAGACTTGGAGTAAAAGACTTAAATACATCACTGTGTAGTTGTAGTCTGTCGTTGGACTATGACTCTGGAGACTAGGGTTTATATCCCTGCTTATTCATGGAAGCCCACAGGGTGACCTTGGCCAAGTCACACTCTCTTGGGCTCAGAGGAAAGCAAAGGCAAGCCCCATCTGAACAAATCTTGCCAAGAAGGATCAGTGATAGATTCACCTTAGGGTTGCCATAAGTCAGAAACTACTTGAGGGCACACAGCAGCAACATTCATATCCCACCTTTCTTTCAAAAAGCTCAAACCTAGTAGTATTAACTTCAATAGTGTAGGTGAGAGGTCTGAAACCGAGAAAGAGTGGCTCGCTGAAAGCCATCCAGCAAATTCATGGCTTGGGTACAATGGAAACTTTGAATACTTATGTTCCAAAAAGGTAATGCTAGAGCACATGACAGCAACAAGCATCAGTTGCTGTGAAACTGTTAGCTGTTCCGGAATACAATAATATGGCTGCCTAGACCCACTGTTTAAAGACATTGGTTCATTTCTCTCTGTGTATGAAGCTCAACCTCCTGTTCAAATTACCAGCTGGGTGTTGATCCTCTTATTATTCTGCCAGGGCAATGATCAGCAGAAAGTCCCTTTGCCAAGGTAAACAGCACCCAAATTCGCAGCTGTTGCCTGGAGCTTCGTTAAGCGGGAATGCGCCACCCACCAGCTGGATGGGTGCCAGGCCCACTCCCTGATTGCTGGCTAACAATGCGCAATGAAAAGGGACAGGACCTTTGTGCACTCTGGATCAAGAGATGGAGGCCTCCTGACCCATCTGTGGCCATGGCAACAGAACAATCCTGACTCAAGAGGAGCAAACATAGGTGTTTCTAGGGAGGCCGTTTCCATAGATACTGGTCCCCTGAGATAACAGGTCAGGATCCTTCACAGGTCAATGATCACCTCCTGTGTGAGATCACGTTACCCAATTAAAAGGGAAAAAGAGAAGGGATAAGGCCATTATGACTGGACCTGCTTCTTCCTCCCTCAGATTGGTATGGCAGCTTCCCTAATCTGATAAAGCGCCCTGTCACTTCACACACAGCTCTGCCTTCCCCTTTGACACCACTTTTGTTGAGTGAGGTGTTTCAATGTTGATTTAGAACCCCATTACTCTTTTATGGCAGTGTGTTTTCTGCTGGTTCTTAAAATCTGTATACCACTCAGCTGAGTCAATGTTTAAAGATAAACTATAATATTTATTAAAATAATATACAGAACAAAGTATTGGAGTTCATATGCAGATGAAAGCTAATGCAGCTCTTCAAAGTTCTTTTAGACAGTTTCCTTAAATCCTGAAACCCTCGTATAAGTAAAAGTATGGCCCTTTCTGCACCATGCCATGACCCCATAATATCCCAGTGTCATCACAGCAGTGCTGTTGCCAGGATGGGAGCAGGATCCGAATGCTCCCCTTCACACCCGGCTGGCTGCCAGCAGATGGGTAGCATTTGGGACATGCTCCTTCCTTCTGTAGTGCAGCAGGCCTCTTCTTGCACTGTACTGAGGAGGGATGCACTTGAAAATGCTTCCGCCTTTCCAGCACAGCTGCAGCTGATGCAATTGTTGTTCAAAGGGAGGCCATTACTGGACTTTTCCTGGTAATGGTATACTGCGCAATTGCAATGCTTGGTATTGGACAGGAGCGGTTTTATGTAAGACTTAAGGTATTAAGTCTGTGGATTCAGAACTTTCCTCTTATATCCAAATTACTTGAAAGAAATGGCACCTCAGTTCCGAAGACAAATGAGGGACAGACTGTGATGCTTCAAGTTAAAACATTTGGCTACTGGTTAGTAAAGCTTCCTAGTCAAGGTTGCAGATCTGTAATTTCTGCCATTCGTATGCAGGTCTGTGGTTGTTTTCTCCATGGACTGGAGCTGTCATCCTATACATCCACAGTGAGTCATGTGAGTGAAATTGCAGAAGACATCAGAAGTGTTGTTTCTTTGTTATTAAATCGCCTACCTATTCATCTACAGAACCATATACCCAGTGTCTGTGAGAGCAGCATAGATGCACGATGTCCCATCATATCTTGTTCAGCACACAAGGGAACGGGGGGCCTGGGGAATTGTATATCCTTCAATCTTTCATAGATGAAAACTGGGACAGGTGTGGCCAAGCAACATCAGGGCATGTTTAAGATGTCAGAATTTATTAATGACAGAGAACACACACTCTAGAAGATGCTACAGCAGTTTGTGTTTGCCTGAGCCAATTGGGAAAGGCAAGATTCTGCCTTCTCTTCTCCTCTCTTCTTGACTCAGTTAATAGAGTGCAAGCTACTTTTGCACTTTGAACTCAGTTTGCAGCAGTAAGCTGGGGACAAAGGGGAAAAGTGGGAGAAGGAGAGAAAAACTGGGACATTTTAAAAGTATCTGTCCCCGCCAGATCAGCACAGTTGGAGGGTATGGAATTGTTTCTTGAATCCCTCACTGCAGTAAGTGGTTCACCTCAAGATAAGCAGGTTTACATGTTCCCCCTTCCGTTCTGTGGCCCATCAGCTTGACTGTGAAGTGCACACAGCTGAGTACTGGTGTACCCAGATGAAAGGTGACCTGGATTTTTTCCCAACAAACATCTCAGACTGCATTACAGTGCCAAGGGGTCCAAAGCTCAGCTCTGGACACCAAAACAAGCTTTTCTTTTTCCTTTCTCCTTTTACTCCTACAGTGACAAACCATTCCGGTGAGTGACTCTCCATGGAAACCCAGCCTCAGGGTACAACAAACAGAGCACTTCACACCTGCCCACTTAAGCCCCTCAGTCCTTCCCCAGAGGCAGCCGCTTGCATTTGTACATCAATAAGCTCCCACTGGCAGAAGCCAATCCACATGCTAGGCAAAGGCTGCCAAGGCATAAGGAAAGGTCAGGGCGCATCTGTCTCCTCTTGAGGGACAAGTTACCATTGGGCAGGTTGGTATGAATGATCCTTCTGGAAACAGATGGCCCTTCTGCAAAAGGCTTGCAGCCAACAAATTGGTAATAGTGCAAATTAGTTAACCTGCTGGGTAAAGGAAGCTAATGCTCTAGGAAAGGACTCCTCCGTTCTGAGTTTCATAAAGCTCATCTTCAAGATCACTTAGCAGGGAATTAGGGGCTGCTATCCTTCAGGGCAAATAAATATCTGACTTTCAAAGAATGCTTTATAGGTAAAGTGGCAGTCTTATCTGCAGTTGAGACCAGGATACAGGAGTTGTTGCAATGTGTCTTCAAGTAGTTTCCGACTTATGGCAACCCTAAGGTGAGCCTATATGGGGTTTTCTGTGGCTGAGAGTGTGTGATACGCCCAGGGTCACCCAGTGGGCTTCCATGGATGAGTGGGAAATTGAACCCTGGGGCCTTTTGACATTACACTGTTATCGTATTATTATTCTACTTTCAACATCCTGTGGAATTCTGAGGTTTGTAGTTTCCTGAGGCCAAAGAGCTCTCCGACTGAGAATTCTAAATGGCCCTCCCTAAAGGGTAAACCCCAGGATTCCATAGGATGTTGAAAGTGGAATAACAACACTATAACAGTGTAGTGCAGAAAGGCCCCTGGTCTCCAGAGCTGTAGTCCAATGCTCACACTACGCTGTCTCTCTGGAGCTACTTTACTTTAAAATAGCACAAGACTGAAAGATAAGCAATCGCATCTGCACCGTCACAAAAGTGAGGTCCACTGTCCAGAAGCGTGGTCCAAATGAACAGAACATGAGTAAGGAGGTGAGCCAAGATTTATTTCTGCAGCAGAAATAGGAACATACTTTTTGGAAGTCCAAAATGAGACAAAACATATTTCCCAGTACCTACCTTTTATACACTAAACAGGTGGATTTCCTCATGTAAACATTCAGAAAACAATTAATAATTAGTTCAAAGCACATCCTCTCTGTCTGGGATCTATCAACGTTTTCAAATTGTCCCAATCTGTTTATAATTTTGAGATAGCATGTGGAAGTCAACTAACAGGAACTTAGGTGTTTGCTTGCTTCAGAGAGTCTGTTATCTTAAACAAGGAATGTAATTAACAGTTGCAAATCAAAGAGGAATCTCTCATTTCTCACTTAGGTGTTAAAAAACATAAGATGGAGCAAAGAATCTTAATCTATTTAGCCTACGTGACCCTCTCACTTCTAGGGAACAGACATCTTGAGACTTTTAAATTCAGATTGGAAAAAGGGAATTTCTAGCTTAGAGAGTAAGGGTTTCATTATTATTATTGCTATCACAGCACAGCATCAGAAGTCAAGCTTCTGAAATGTTCTGATCTCTGGTAAAACTCCCTTTAATCCTTGCAACATTTATTCCATAACCAAGAAAGTAGAAACTTCACCATCACTTACCTCTTCACTGCCAGACGGATAATGCCAAGTTATCAGTCAAGGGAAACTTCTAGAAGGACATTGGGCCACCCGTATATGTCTAGTTGTCACTGACAGTAGCAAAATGGAACCAATAGCACTTCAAATTGCAAGTATGGGTTCACATAGTATTTTATGTCAGACAGAAGTTTTTCAATACAATCTTTCCCTGCCATATTTGTTTTTTGTGTGGATTGGGTTGCCAGATCTCAGGGCCTGGCCCTAAGACTCCATTTCTCATAGGTCATCTCCATGCAAGAGATGAGAGTGCAAATTCTCCAGTTCTAGGCAGCTCACCTTCAGGCAAGAGGAAAGGTTGTTGTTACTTTTGCATGCCTTCCAGTCATTTCCAACTTATAGCAACCATAGGACAAACCTATCACAGGGTTTACTGGAAACTGAGTGTGTGAGGCACCCAAAGTCACCCAGTGGGTTTCCATGGCTGAACAGGAAACTGAACTGTGGTCTCCAGAGTTGTAGTCCAGTTTTCAAACCACTGTACTGGACTATGTGCAAATCTTAAGTTCAGCCAATAGAGTTTCAGCCTGCTGCAGTTTCTGAGGATTACTTGATTTGTTCCTGCAACTTGCATAGACTCTCCAGGTGGTTTTTGTTAGTTAGTTAGCCTGCTCCTCCCTACCCCTGAGTTCACCCTCCATTCTACTCTGCATCCACTTCCAGGCTAGAAAGAAGTAGGCTAGATTCAATGTTCCTTGTCTCATCTCCTTAAGTAACTTGCGAGAAGGAATAACTTCCTCATTTCACCTTGATTTGGGAACAGCTCCTTTAGCTAAGATTTCTGTCCTAGTTTCCAAACAGGAAAATAAGTTTGTTTTCTCTCACACACTTTCTCTCCCTCCCTGTTTGAATGAAAATCTGTGAGCAAGTGTCCTTGGTACTTAATGCACAATACGAAATGACATTAGCAGTAGCTGTCCCTAAGTCTTAGGTTTTGAACACAAAACCTCTGGGCCCAGGACAATCCTGAACTGGTAACCTAAGTGGATATTTAAAAATTAGTTTGTGTGGCTGAATGTTTAATCTTTTGAGGCTCCCCTGAATCTAAAGTAGTACATGTAAAACTTACCTGTGCTACCATAGTGAAAATTAGAACTAATTTTTACAGCAACCTCCATCTCCCCATCCCACCTGAGCAAAAGAAGCATATGTTTTTGGCATCAATCAGAGATGTAGATACTGGCAATGACAAATCAGTACGGGAATGTCAAAAGATGTAAAAGTTTGGTGACCAGCTTGACAAAAAGATTCAAAGGATACTTCTGTATATGATCACAGCGGCCAGACTGTTATACGTGCAAAAGTGGAAGGATGAGACTATGCCTATCCAAGATGAACAGTGGAGATGAAGATGTTGAATTTAGCAGAAATAGATAAACTATCTGTGTTAATTACGAAAGGCTCACTTTCTAATTTCAAGAAAGACTGGGATAAGCTGGTTGCATATTTAACAGCTCACTGGGGGCAAAAGTCAACTCTTGATTTTGAAGAAGAATAGATTAATAGTACTTATTATCAAGCAGATGTGTGTGACAATTTTAAAAGTATACTTTATAGTATAATAATATAAAGCTGATTTCTAGAGTAATAAGTTAAGGGAAATATATTTTATATATATTCTCAAACAACTGGCAACCAATGAGTGGGAAGTCATTTGTATTTAGTCGCCGCTTTAGTCAGCTAGTTCAGCTTAGTTAGCTTTTGTTAGTAGCGTAGTGTTTAGTTGGCAGTATGTATTAGTTTTAGTTTTGTTTGTCTTTATCCTTATAAGTGGGCCCTCTATATAAACTGGAGTTTGGTTCTAAAATCTCCAGTGGATACTAAAATCCATGGATGCTCATGCCTCCTTATATACAATGGTGTAATAAAATAGCGTCTTTTATATGAAATGGTAAACAACTCATAAGTTTCCTTTTCTGGATTTTTTAAAAAACATTTTTTTAAAAAATTTCAAGCTGTGGTTGCTTGAATCTGTGGATGCAGAGGGCTGATTATGTGTTGTTTTATATGTGAAAATGTGTGGTCTAATAAAAATAAATTTTAAAAAAGACTTAAAACTTCATAAATACGTGTGGTCCAACTGCCTAGAGAGAGGACATCGTCAAAAAGAGGCTGGACAGTGACCCGCTGAGGATGCTTTAGTACTAAGCGAGGAATTGGACTAGATCATTCACAAGGCCCCTTCTAATTCTATGATTCCATGATTCTGTGTTTCTGTTGGCAGTCATAAATCATGAGAGAGTTGCTTTTGTTTTTTCTTTTTGATTTATTGGTTTAATCTGTGTCCTGTCCTTCCTCAAAGAAGCCCGGAGCTTGGCCTCTTTCCCTGAATGTGGCCTTCAGGCAGTATTGTGTCCTTTGAATCTGGCATCTGCCCAGGTGAAAGAGGACTTGTGTTGCAGCCTCTTACTCTTCTACTGTGCAAAATGGCTGTTTCTCAACAGGATTTTTTTACTGCCTGATATTTGATGGGCAGTGGCTATTTTCAGCTGCTGGAGTATGCCCTGGTGGGGCTGGAAAAGGGATAGCCAGTGCAGCTTGAATTTAGCCAAGGAAAAACAAGTTCTGCTAAGATGTTCCTGGCTAGCAAAAGCAGATTTTTAGAGTCTTAGAGTGCTGGACAAATGATGCTTTTTGGCTTGCTACTTGGTCTGCCTGTGTGTTTGTAAAGAAAAAGATACAGCAAAATAAGATTTAGATCACCAAGCAGTTAGTCTACTAAAGAAAACTAGCCTTTTTAATGTCCCATTGGAGAATTTCACTCACATACCCTCCACCTGCCTCAGTTTAGCAGGAACAGCCTGGATTAATGCTTTGTCTTCCTCATTTTTTCAGCTGCTTTTAAAATAACCCAGTTGCTCTTCCCTCTTTCCACTTTCCCCCTTTTGTCTCTGGTTTAATTCCATTGGTGCAAAATAACTGCAAAGTGCAAAAGCAGTTTGCACTCAACTCAGAGGGGAAAGAGGAGAGGGCAGAATCTTGCCCTTCCCAGTAGGCAAAAGCAAAACTGCTGCAGCTTTTCCTACCTTGTATATTCTTCCTTATTGATAACTTTTGTCATCTTGGCCATTCTCTGAGATTGTTTGGCCACAGCTGTCCCAATTTTCATCTGAGAAATGTTGGCACATATGAAAAGGAGATGTGCAAAGTAATTATATAACACAAACCAGGGGTTTGCAGGAAGAAGCAGTTATCCAAAAGATTTTGTTTCTTAACGGTGGTTCCTCTGCATTCAAATTGAATTCATTGGATTGAATTTTGACTCATAGTTCAGCACTGGCAAGAAATGAAGAGTGATTGTTACAGCAATTTGTTTGTTGGTCTGGGAGACCAAGGTTCAAATCTCTACTCAGCCATGGAAACCTACTGGGTGACCTTGGGCATCTTATACTCTTTCAACCTTAGAGGAAGGCAATGGCAAACTTCCTCCAAATAAATCTCGCCTCTGATAGTGTCAGCATAAATTGGAGTTGATTTTGAAGGCACAAAATGACAAAAGGGAAAAGGCCCTCCACCACCTTTTAAAGCAGCAGGGGGCTGGGATTGTGGGCAGACTGGGATAGCATTGTCCTCCAAAAAAGGGAAAGGGCCAAGAGGCTTAGGATAATAAGTTGAGAAAGGGTTTTTTACCACTGCTTCCCAACATCTACAACTCAAAGTGCTCACCTTATATCTGATGGTAGCTCTGTCCCTGACAATGAGATCAGGATGTACAGTACTGCTTTTGGTGTTCTTTGGAGGGTCTTAGGGGCTGAGACTGTACAGTGATCTTTTGTTACCTGGCAAGAGACGAAAAGATCGACCTGTGCAGGCACAGTGGTCTTTCTTGTCCAGATTGATATGCTTTGTGCCATTACAGCTGAACCATCTATGCCTTAGAGAAACAGAGGAGAAAAGAACAGATCCTTCTTTCCAGGAACATCTGGGACACAAACGTAAAAGCAGCTGGGCCATTGGAGGTAAAAATAACCTTGATAAGTAGCTGCTAATCTTGCCCCATGGAACTGCCTAGACTCCAGAGCCCTGACCTTTTGTAGCAGAGAGGGAAGAAGAGAGAGGGGTGGCTTGGCCTCTCTCCCTGTTTGTGTGGCTGGAGTGAACCAGATGGGAAATGATCGCTATAAAAGGCTCACAAGGATCTACACGCAGCAGGTAGCAAATGGAGAGCCAAGGCAGGGGTGAAGACTCAGTCGATCAACAAAACACTCTGGAAAAGGAAAGCTTCAAGTGCTCCAGCTTCACCGTGGCAGGTAAGCCTCTACCTTACTCAAGGGAGGCAGAGAGTTCTGCTTGCAAATGCCTGGGACTGTAATTCAACTGCAATACTTAAAAGGCTCAAAAAGTGCATTTAATTTTCAATGCCTCTCCTTTGTTTTCTCTTCTGCATCAAGAGCGTTTGTGGGTGACCACCCTCTGAGCTCAAAGGCACTTACAGAGGTGCTTCCAAACATCCCACTGTTGTGGAAATGCATTTCTGTTGTGTGAGGTGGCAAACAATTGCAAAGCAACTTTAGAGTACTGCCTCTGCCCATCCCAGCTACGAGCCACCTGAATAATATTGGGGCTGAAACCTGCTTGCCTGCAAATTGTATCCTCTTGCCCTGCAAGGGTTTTCCAGTTAAGGTGGGCATTGGTTGTGATTGTGTTGTGAAAGAAAGTCACTCTGCACACACAGTCAGGGCCACCTCATTTTCCATGTCTGTAGTCTAGCCGAGACTACCAAGAGGAGGGAGCAACCAGGGCATTTTGCATGGGGCCTCCACAAAGCAACCCCTTCAGTTCCTGTGTGTATCATTAGCTTCTGGCTCTACTCTGCCACATTGCTCACATTAGCCTCCTGCATACATGGGTCTTAGGGAAAGCAGTGACAGGACCCTCAACATAACTTCTGCCAGGGATCTTCTGGTTGGCATCAAGTCTCCATCCCACTGGCCCAGGATTCTGTGCTTTGCACCTAATTTTGTGGCCAGACGCAAGAACAAAATCGGACAGCATCTAGTTGCCCTTCAAAGGCAGTTAGTCGACAACATAACCCAGCAACTGGGTTTTCTGCTTATATCATCTGTCTGGTGTTGTCATTTTTGAAGCTATGCCAAGGGTAATGATAGCTCTCACATGGGAATACAAGCTGTTTTGGTATGACTTAGAAGCTGTGAGACTTGGGAGGGAAACATGGCATATGCAGGTAGTGCCTCTGCACTCTAAAAAAGCTTGCATTTTGTGCAAAACTGAGCTGCCTAAGTCTGCCCAGGTGGAAAAACAGTTATGTAGTTTTATAATGGACATCATGCCAAAATATCTGGGATAATTTCTACTACACAGCTATACCTATTTTGTAATTTGGGGAAACAGGAGAATGATAAAATTCTCTTTAGTGTTCCCACTTGATATTGGCCATCTGTCTTCATACTCTCTATGGTGAGATATATACCAAACATCTGCACCAAAATGAAATTCCAGAAAAGAAATCAAATTCTTCACAGTGCTTGGCTCACAATTATGCTGGGCTAATGACCATCTTTAGGCCAAAGAGGAAACATCAGAATAACAATGTATATTTTAGTTTTACCTGCCCTATACTCTAAAACTGATAAAATCATGGAGTCTGCTTCTTATATATAAAATGCAACACAGAGGAGAAGGAAGCTAAGAACGAAATGCTGTCTTTCTACCTCATTTTGCTCTGCAGGCTTGCCCAAAACATTTTTGTCCCTTCTACTTGGCTCACTGTATGGAAGCAAGGTTGGGATGTTCCCATTGGTTCTGCCACTCATGGCGGCCAAATACTACCTCCAGTACTAAAGACAGTATGCCTGATTCACCCTTAGGATTGGTGAGGTAACCACCTCAGCACCATAAAAAGGCAGCAATTTAATTTAACTTGCATTTATTTAATAGTCAAATTGCTACTATTATATCTTTTATTGCTGAGGAGAGATACTTCAGCTTTTTAAAATTTTGCTTCATATTCTAAGCTTGTCTTGGGTGACAGGATGCTAACCACCTTGATGGAGGAAGAGGGCATTTGCTGCCTTGCCTCAGGCAGCAAATGTCTTGGGCCAGCCCTGGAAGAAGCAGCAGGAGGGTGCCATTTTGCTCATGTCCTGTTTGTGGGCTTCACACAGGCCTTTGGTCTGAGCCAGTATAGCTGGTCTTATGTTCCTGTCACCTAGAATCACAGAATCACAGAGCTGGAAGGGGCCCCATAGGCCAAGGAGACCACCACCACCACAGTGCAGGAACCCCAACTAGAACATTCGCAGCAGGTGGCTGTCCAGCTTCTTTTTGAAGACATCCAGAGAAAGAGACACGACTGCTTCCGTAGGTAATTGGTTCCACTGTCTAACCACTCTTACTGCCAAGAAGTTCTTCCTAATGTTCAATGCCAGTCTATCCTCCTGTAATTTAAAACCATTAGTCCTGGTCTAGCCCTCTAGGACAGCAAAGAACAAAGCTACACCCTCTTCTCTGTGACAGCCCTTTTTAAAAAGTGCAATCATGTCACCCCTCAGTTTTCTCTTCAGCATTTAAAAGTCTTCTTTTAGTTGAATATGCCCAACTCCTTGAACCTTTCTAGATATGTTAACAATATATTTTTTACTATACAATTCATTGCATCGTTTATACCCCTCCCTGTTAGATCTGCATAGGAAAGAGACCATTACTTCTTTGTCACATACTGCTATGTTTACTTTCTATTGTTCTTAGCAAAATTTTGTCACAAGGCAATTCCAAACTGAAAATCTAGGGAGGCTATGGAATTACAAATTTCTCTTCACTATTTGGTAGGATATTACAAACAAACTCAAGGAAGTGTACAGGGAAGTAAGTGGCCACTTGGTCAACGTTGTTCTGAATTCACATTTCTCTCCCTTTGCAGGCATGAAGCTAGTCCCTGGTGACATTGCCAAACGACTGGATGAGATGGTGCTGCTGACAGCCCAGAACCTGCCCCAGGTGGAGGTGGCTACTAGTTATACCATCCTCCGAGAGTTAGGCAGTGGTTCCTATGGACACGTGCTGATGGCAGTCCACCAGCGCCAAGGTATGTCAGAACCAAGGAGGTGGAAGAAGGGATGGGAAAGTCTATGACACAGAGCTTAGAACCAATGTAATTTTGAGCCTGAGAGCACTAGGTCTAAACCCTGGTACATAACAAGAAAAAAAGTGTTAAGCATATGCACTGTGCTTTTTTTTCAATATTATAGAATCATAGAATCATACAGTTGGAAGAAACCACAAGGGCCATCAAGTCCAAGCCCTTGCCATGCAGGAATACACCATCAAAGCATTCTCAACAGATGGCCATCCAACCTTTGTCTAAAAACCTCCAAAGAAAGACACTGTACCACATATCCAGGCAGCACAGTCCACTGTCTAACCACTCTTACCATCAGGAAATTCTTCCTAAACTTTAGATGGAATCTCTTTTCCTGAAGTTTGAAAGCATTGCTTCATTTCCTAGCCTGTGGAGCAGTAGTAAACAGGCTTGATCCATCTTCCATATGGCATTGTTATAAGAACCAGACTGATCCCATATACAGTCTGATTCTCAGTGAGTTGATAACCTGTTTCTGGACTGAACTACTGTGAGCCCCATTAGACTACTAGTGGGTTCACAGAACTGAAGATTCCTTTATTCTCTCTCCTCCCCAAATGGACACCTGCCCATAGAAAACTGTCCTAAAGGACAGGGCTACAACCCTTCTCCCTAATGTGCTAGCTTGCTCTGGGGATTATTCATGTGGAGAAACATTTCATCATGTGAATCCTCACCTATGCTCTGAAGTGATAAAGGTTGGTCACAAGTTTGTCAGCTCATCAGTTATCCTGTCAGAAAGAAAAAGGGTGGCATTCTGTAAGCTAGCCTTTGTTATTCCATCCAAAGAGCAGGGCTAAAAGGGTAGATTGCTGGTAAAGTAGCAGTTGGAAAGTGACAGTTAAAAGCACTTGGGGGCGGGATTCGTTGTTGTTGTATGCCAAGTCATTTCTGACTTCTGGTAACCTTAAGGTGAACCTAATGTGGGGTTTTCAGGGGCTGAGAGTATGTGACACACCCAAAGTCACCCAGTGAGTTTCCATGGCTAAGCAGGGAATTGAACCCTGTTCTCTAGGGCCATAAGACGCTTCCACACGAGACTGTTATAGCCCTATGATTCCACTTGCAACGTCCTATAGAATCCTGGGATTTTCAGTTTCGCCTCCCGAACTGCAAACCCCAGGATTCCATAGGATGTTGCAAGTGGAATCATAGCACCATAACAGCCTAGTGCGGAAATGGCCATAGCCCGACACTCAAACCACTACAGCCTACTGGCTCTTGAGAGATTCACAGGGGAACAATAAGAGCAGAGTCCTCTTCGTACTGAAGCCAGGAAACGTGTGCCAAGGGTCAATTATTTTTATCTCATTCTCCAGAAGACAAAGGAGGAGGAGGAGGAGGAGGAGGATATAGTTGTTCCTAGCCCAAACAACATAGAAACATAGTTTTCATTTTCATACTCTGAGGTTTTTGTAGTGTAGAAAGAGACTGGGGGTGTTATTCTATCTCCTGACTGAACTGTGGAGTTGGAGAATATCTAGGATTTTATCTCAGAACTGCACTGCCTCAGTCACATAATTTTATGGAGAATCCAGGTATGACCACAGATGTTTGCCTACTACACTTGGCCCTCCACATTCGCTAGGTTAGGGACACAGGACTCTCGTAAAAGTGAAAAATTTGCAAATAACAAAATTTGTGTGTCTGTGGGAAGGGGGATGAGGCACGGGTAGGGAAAATGGGCATCCAGAGTCAGGGAAAGGAGATGGTTGGCATGGTGGTCCTGTACTTTCTCTCTCTTGCCCATCTCCTTCCTTGGGTGTATATGGGGCATGGGTAAAGGGTTGTGGTAATGAGAATTTGGACGGAAAGCCATCCTTAGCTGACCAGACAGAGACCAGTAGAGGAAAAGGAGGACCAGAGGTGGGTTTTTAAAGGGCTATGTGGCCTGATTGGAGCCACCAAGAGGGAAGGTTCCCCCCAAAAAGAAGCACCTGAGGTGGGAGGGCAGGGGTTGGAGAAACTCGCAAATAATCAAATCTGTGAATGTCAGACCTGCAAATGTGGAGTGCTGACTGTACTTCTGTCTTTTTGATTAAAAAAAAAGATAAGGAAGGAAAGATGAGGATAGCTGCAAGATGTCTTTTGATTGCACTCAGTGGTATCCTGTGTGGAAACATCCCTGCCTTCATATCTTAATTGGATTACTATTCTCCTTGCTAAACTTTTAAGTCTCACTCATAACATTCTAAATAGTCTCCACTATTTATTGCCACAGCAGTTCCCAAAATAAATGAGTTCAAAGGCATAGCTCGCTTGTCTCACTAAAATTATTTAGCTCAAAATTAGCCTGCAATCTTTTGCATGCTTACCTGTCAGTAAGTCAAATTAATAATGACTGGACTTATTTTTGAGTAGACAGGCATAGGATTGCACTAGTGTAATTTAGACTGACACATTAGAGCTTTGCTAAACATAATTATATTTATTAGTTTGCTAATTATGCATGTAGTTTAAATCTATTTTTAATTGGAATTTAATTTTTTTGGGGGGGCCTGGTTGTTATGTCTAAAAAAAGAACATGTAAAAGCTAAAAAAAACAACAACAACAGCCTTACACCAGTCTAGCTTGGAGGATCATTCCATAATTACCTCAAAACTTCACTCAGTTCATTTGCTTTTTACTCCATAAAAAATAGTGTGGCTGTTAATTTACATGGGACAAGCTGGTTTGATTTGAAATGAGAACTCTAACTCCCTTACACTCTCTTCTAATTCATAAATTGAACATTTAAAATGATTCTCCTCTCTTTCAGGTACGCCCATGGCTCTGAAATTTATTCATAAGAAGGATACTGAACTGGAGGATTTCTTGAGTGAATACTGCATTGCACTGACTTTGGGGGCCCATCCCTGCATTGCCACTGCCCTTGGAATTGCCTTCCAAACCCCTCAACATTACGTCTTTGCACAAGAATTGGCTTTAGCCAGAGACCTCTTCTCTCTCATGGTACCACAGGTAACAAGTCAACCAAATATTTAATTAGAATGATAAAATCAAGCATGGGAACTAGCACCCCCTGGAGCAATTATGCCTTCCATAGTTACCAGCCGATCCCTATTTTCCACATTTTTGAGAAACAGTCTTAAAGATGAGGTGGGGGAGAAATGGAGATAAGAGAGGCCAAGGTGACCTTCACACGTACGGCTCAGCCTCTCCTTTCTCTAAACCATTTCAGATACTGAAAAAAGCTACCTTAAGAATTGTTTTTCTTTTGAAGAAAATCTGTATTAATAAAAATGATTCTGAGCAGGTGCTTCTCATTATTTTAGAGAAAAACAATTTTATTTTCCCCCACCTTTTAGCCACTCCTAGAGTTCTCAATGGAAAGTTGAGGAGTAAAGCTTGGCATTGCTCATCGCCATCCAGCAGTCTTTGAGGTCATGCATGATTTTTGAATTTCTCCTCTTTTTTTCTAGGTCGGTATACCTGAGCGGCGGGTGAAGCGCTGTGCCCTCCAGCTTGCCAGTGCCCTAGAGTATATGGAAACCAAGGGGCTGGTTCACCGTGATGTCAAGCCGGAGAACGTGCTGCTATGTGACCCCGAGTGCCGGCGCATCAAGCTGACAGACTTTGGACTAAGCTGCCCACAAGGCCGGGCCATTGAGGCCTTGCCTGAGAGCCTGCCCTACACAGCACCTGAATTGTGTGTCCTTGGCCCTAAAGCTCGCATGGAGGCCCAGCCCAGCCTTGACACTTGGGCCCTGGGAGTGCTGCTCTTCTGTGTGTTAACTGGCTACTTCCCCTGGCTCACAGCTGTGCCTGCTGACCAGCATTACCGCAGCTTTGTCTGCTGGCATCGCAGCCCCCGCTTTTCTCCATGCCCACCTCATTGGGAGCGTTTTACCCCCCAGGCATTGGAGATGTTGCAGGGGCTGTTGAGGCCCAACCCAGATCAGCGTAGCCATGCCAAAGAGATCATGAATTATATTAAAACACCATGGCTGCTGCCAGAGGTCCAGAAGTGTGCCCGGCCCAACAGAGAACTTCTTGGCACCAGACGGCGGTGCTAAACAGCCAGGCCAACATTATGGAGAAGGGAAAGGATGCTACCAATTCCAAATCTTGCCTTAGCAGTTGAGGGACCAAAGACACCCATCACCAAGACATCTCCTTGTTCTCAAGGAGAAACTGTCAAGGCAGGGTAACACAGGAAAGACTGTGTCAGTTTCAGAAAACAAAGCAAGCCACCACAGGGAAGCACAAAATACCTCAGGGAACCTCACCTTCCTTTACCCTTAGCAATGTTGCCCTTTCTAGTCCCATCTCTCACTCTGGATCAGAAATCCAGACACTCGGTTTCAGTCTCTTTTTGGGCAGTAGCTGACCACCTTATCTTGTAAATAAAGTCACAGGGAAAGGAACCAAAGAGAGTCACATGTACTGGGCCTTGAAGCCTTGGCATCTCTTCCCAGTCACTCTTGAGCTGACCAAATGGGGTTGACTTACAATGGCTTCTGAATGAATGGGTTGGAAATGAGATGCCTTGCTTTCCACAACAACACTGGTCAGATTTACAAAATGTGTCTGTGTTATTGTGACCCATGGTGTCCTGTCATTCAAAGCCTGTTTGGCAATGATTGGGCAAGATCAGTGGGCAGTGCTGAGCAATTGATGCTGCTGTGAGTCTACCTACCTACGCACTTGTTTATATGCTGCAGTGCTATCAACTCAATTTGTACATTTGTAAATAAACAGATTTGTGTTACAAAGGCACTGTATGTTGTTAGTCTTCTCTTTTCCAAAATGAGGTGGTGTTGCAATCATTGACAGGAACATTGCATTGCTTGAGAAATGGGGTAAAAACTTGATAGTTGTCGCAATTACAGAGATGGAGATGGAGATGGAGAAAAGGAGAGAGTTAAAGATGATTCAGCTGAAATCTGAAAAGGTGCAAAAATTTCAGTCTTTCTGCCTTGACTTCCTGCCTACAATCAAGCTGACATTTCCATTCACCTCCCTCCTCTCACCTTCTTCCTTTAGCCTTCCTGTCCCTGGGCCTTTATTGCAGTTTCCTAAATGTTCGTACCTCTTATATTAATGACATGCTCCCCCTGCTCTCTAAACCCTATGTTAAGTTCTCTTAAGCCCTTTTTTTCAACTTGCCTCTCCACCCCTTTCTCTCAAGCCCCTGCTTCTTACATGGAGTCTGGACATAACCAGTTGGCCAACTGCTACGATGGCAGAGAAGGCTGTACCACCCCAGGCTGCAGATGTGGGATCACATTTTTAAAATGTTCTCCTGCACTCTAGACTTCTCTACAGATCTTTAAACACCACTCAGTCAGAAACCTGCTCTAACACCTTTTCTCATTTCTACTGACACAGATTTTGGACTAGGGTGGCATTAAGAATGAATATCCCTTGCCTGCACTCTGAAGTCCTACAGTATATTCTACCATTTCAGGATTTTGTCACCTCATTCTGCTGCAGGTATAGAGCCATCCTTAATCTCTCTCCCTTCTTCCTCCAGTTGCAGTCCTGGGCTCATTTTCTATCTAGCTTCCCTCTCTAGAGTAAGATCCAAATGGCTTCCCTTTCCTCCTCTATGTGACAGCAGTGGTGCTGGTAGCTTCCATGTCAGTGGGGCAACGAATTTCCTCCAAGCTCTTGTTTCAGGAGAGTTTGTTATTAGGGCTGCCAGATCTCAGGGCCTGGATCTTCTTTGCTGGTCCTCAAGGCAAAGGGAAGGAATCTCAGGGTGAGACCACTTCCTTTGAAGATATATGTCTATTTATTATCCTAATTTCCTGATGCTTTTTATTTGACTTGTATATTCTGCACAGCTATGATTGTATCATCCCTGATGACAGGGATTACCAGGAGCTGCCCTTTGTAACATCGCTGGGGCGCACCTCTTGTGACACCACAAGGACTCATCTCTAAAGTCTCAGGCTTTGAAATCTGAAATTTCAGGGCCTGAGACAATTCTGACTGAGCAACCCTACTAGAATGAATGGGGTTGTGATATTAATTTCTAACATATACGTGTTGTTGCTGTTGTTGTGTGCCTTCAAATCATTTCTGAGTTATGGCAACCCTAAGGCAACCCTGCCATGGGGTGTTCTGGGCAGAATTTGTTCAAAGGGGCTTGTCCTTGCCTTCCTCAGAGGCTGAGAGAGTGTGACTTACCCAGATCACCCAGTAAGTTTCATTTGGGGGTGACAATTTCCACAGCCTACATTTCCAAGCTCTGCAGATAATTGATACAAGTCAGATTGGTCACTAAGCCGGACGAGTGCTTGTGATCCAAGATGGCTGCTCTGAAGAGAAGGTGCTTCTTTATATTACATAGTGAGGGGCCACACTTACCCCACACCCTGAAAGATTTCTGACTTCTCAAGCCTTGTCCAGCATGAAGCTACGAAACACAGACATCCAAGAGCAGCTGTAACCGGAAACGATTAACAAGCGGCCGGTTTGGCTGGGCCTGTTGCGTCCTCTCACGCACCTGCTAAATATAACCCAAAGCTGAAGAAGGCCATAGCAGGTGGGTGGGAGAAAAATATGGTCCTCTTGCCCTTCACTTCCTCTCTTTTTTGATTCTGTTAAAGATAGGGTTCAAATTATGGGGGCACAGAACTTGAAGGAGGTTCTATTCTGGAATTTGTGGATTTCTCTACAACTAAGACTGATCCTGCACAAGCACAGAACTTGGTACCTGACACAGAACCGGGCATCCCCACAAACAGCATAGACATTCACACTGAGCACTTAGCTTTTTAGTTCCTAAGGATGCAAGGAAAGTTTGAACATTCATCAGCAATACGTGGAGAAAGTTTGGAGACATTATTTGTTAGTTCAGAAACCAGAAAGGAGCTGGACAACATTTCTATGATCAGAGGGAAGGCCTTGCTGACTCCTACTTCAGTGTTAGTTCCCACTGAGTAGCTAGTGTCAGGGTCATCTTATCCATTAGGCACTTTAGGCACAGTGCCTAGGGCCTCTGAAAATTTTAGGGTCTATGAAAACAGGATTTTAGGACCTATGGAAACATCCCTAGTGGTATGTCAAGGGGAGGCAGGGAGTTGAGTACAAGAGTGCCTAAGGGCTACAAAATCTTAATGCGGCCCTGGCTAGTGGCCCTGTTATTTGACTGGCGATGTGGCTCAGCTGCATAGAGCTAGAGCAGAGCTTTCCAAACTGTGTGTCACGACACATTAGTGTGTCAGCTGCAGTGTGTAGGTGTGTCAAGTGAATGTCATGGTTGGAGGGGCTGCCTCTCCCGCAGCTGCTGCCCCAGGCTGTGGAAGACCCTAGTGAAGGTGGCAGTGGGCCAGGCCTGGATGAAGGGGCTGCCTCTGCCTCTGCCACCCTGGGCTGAGGAACACCCGGGTGAGGATGGCAGGCCAGGCTCAGCTGGAGGGTCTGCCTCGACTTACTGAATTACTGTGTCATGAAAGGATGCGTGTCAACTTGAAAAGTTTGGAAAGCTCTGAGCTAGAGGCTTTATGTCTGTTGTACTCAGAAAATACTGTCACGGGTTTCTCTGGAATAAAGTAAAGGAATACACTAAGGAATGTTGTTAAGATGGGAGTTCAAAACCTCTCTTCCACGAGCCCAGTGTTTGGGCTGAATCCTCAATAGTTTGCTGACTTCAATGACTTTGCTGAAAATCCAATGAAATTCATGACATGATGGTCCTTTTCGAAAGGTATTTTCGATTCAAAAGGGCCCCTTGAGCGTCGCACACGTGAGGAGCAGTCCACATGACGCACTCACGTTTGCGTGACGTTCCAGGCCCCGGCAGGGACCACTCATGCATTTTTTCATATTTGGCTTGAAGCCGAAAATGCTGCGCATTGCTCTGGGGCCCCACGCACACTTACCTTGTGTGCGGAGCCTCGGGAGCCAGACCAGTTGCGCTTCCTGTCCAGTGCAGCCTGGGAAGGTCCCAGGCTGCACTGCGAAAGGAAGAGGAAGGGCTCTTGCGCAAGCAGGAAGCTCGTGCAGAGTCAAAGAAGCAGGGAAGCAAGAGCCTCTCTCCGGAGGCTCCTTGCGTGAGCACCGCACCCCAGCGCCGAAAATAGGTGAGTTGTGGAAAGGGCATAGTTTCTTGTTCATCACTGTTGTTGTGTGCCTTCAAGCCCATTCCGACTTATGGCGACCCTAAGGTGAACCTCTCATGAGGTCTTCTGAGGCTGAGGGTGCATGATGTGCCCAAGGTCACCCCATGGGTTTCCATGGTTGAGTGGGGAATCAAACCCTGGTCTCCAGGATTGTAGTCCAATGCTCAAACCACTACACCAAGGCTAAACTAGTTGCTGTTGCTTTTTCCTGTGCTGTTCTTCACCGGAAGATTCATACAATAGCATTACCAGCAGTAGCATTCTGCAATCTACAGATTGTTTTGTATTAGTATATATAATGAAGGGCTGAATGCAAAGAAACAGCAGCTACCTTTCTGGGGTGTCTATTGTGGGCCCAAGCATCCCCCAGTGGAAAAGGTAAGGCTTTATCACCTTTTCGCACCTGGTGCTCATGCATCCTCAATGACACTGCTTTTCGTTCAGATGCCCTGAAAAGTATTCTTGGATATTCCCAGCTGGCAGTTTCTGAGAGGGAAGAACGAAGTGAGAGAGTCATTAAACTGTCAGCCCTCACGGTGAGTTAGGGGAGCTGGCAGGGCTTGGAGAGCTATGTTCAAAACATAGTAAACCAATAAAATTGACACCATCGCCTCTGGGTTGGTTTCAAATGGGCCTGGATAGTTTTTCTGCCACTTGGACTACGAACGTGTTTCTCCCACTTCCCCTCACACTGACCTCAGCTTTAGTTTAAAATAGAGTAACATATGCTACCGATTAATAGCTTTCAGAGAAGTGTCAAGTCTGCAGCATCACTTGCTGGGTTGCTGGTCTTCAACAGGTCTGTCAGGATGTACTACTTTTTGTTGCTTCAGGTTTTGGGGTGTTTTTTAAAGCAAGCAAACAAAAGCAACTGAATATTAAAGAGGGAGGACAAGCTTCCTGTATGTTTAATAGCTGTGCTGAAGAAAAAAGTTCAGAAGGCACTATTTTCCTCAGCAACATGTGATAAGCTGTTATTCACTCAAATTTCTTTTTCCGTCCCATCAATATTTATATTTATATGCTGCTTTGGGAGGTATGCAGGAGCCTCAAAACAGTTAATGAGGAAAATATAACAGTCACAAATCAAATTAAAAATCAGTCAAAGCAACAACCGGAATTATTGAAAAGAGCAGCAGCTTCAACCAACCTGTCCAAGGGTAGTGTTGACCGATCTCAGGGCCTGGCCCTGAGTCTTCAGTTATCATAGGCCAAACAAGAGCACAAATTATCCAGTTTCGGGGGCTCATGTCCAGGCAAGAAGAAAAGGCTGTGTGCAGATCTCCAGAGCAGCTGCTTGCTACAGGTTGCAAGGATTAACTGATTTGTTTATGCAACTTGCAAAGACCCTCCAGAGAGTCTCCGCATTTACTTAGTTAGCTTCCTTCTTCCCTTCTAGTCCCTGTGGCTCCAGTCTCACTCTAGCTCTACAGCTGCCCAGGTTTCCGCACCTTACCTTGTTCCGGCGCTGGGGTGCGGGGATCATGCGAGCAGCCTCTGCCAAGAGGCTCTCCCTTCCCTGCTGCTTCAGCTCTGCATGAGCTGCCTGCTTGTGCAAGAGCCCTGCCTCTTCCTTCCACAGTGCAGCCTGGGACCTCCTCAGGCTGCACTGGGGCAGGAAGCGCGACCGGCCCGGTTCCAGAGGCTCCGCACGCCAGGTAAGTGTGCACGGGGCCCAGGAGCAATGTGCGATCACGCACCATTTTCGGCTTCTAGCTGAAAATGAAAAGGTGTGAGATCAGCCCCTGCTGGCCCCTGGAGCGTCACGCGATTGTGAGTGCATCGTGCAGATCGCTCCTCGCAATCGTGCAATGCTCCAGGCCCTCTTTTGCATGGCAAATGCCGTGAGAAAAGGGCCTAAATGTTCCTTCTCTCTTCTCCCTAAGTAAGTGAGAAAAGAATAATCCCATTTTATCTTGATCTGAAAACAGCCTGTTTACTTCAGATTTCTGTTTTCATTTGCATACAGAAAAGTGTTCCCTCTCTGTGCACATTTAAATGATAAGCTCTGAGCAACTGTGGTTGGAACCTAATGCATAATACTTAATCACATCACTAGGGGCTAGCCTTGGGTCTCAGGTACTGGCCCGGAAACCTCAGAGCTTGGGATGATCTTTCCCAAGGATGACCCTGACCTGTCAACCTTATCCAAGAGATCAGGCTATATTAAAAGCAATAGTCTCTCTTCCACATCTGCAAAAGGTCTATGAAATCTTTAGCAAAATAAAACTTGTTAGTCTTTAAAGACTGGAAGTTTCTTTTTTCTTTTTTCACTCTTTTTTGTCATGAAAAAGAGCAACCTTTATCATATTCCTAAAGTCTATGAGGAAAGAGGGAAAAGGCAACCTCAAGTAAAGCATTCCAGAACCTAGGTGCTTTCACCAAGGAAGTTCTGTTCCTGTTACCAAGTACTGTTTAAAAAGGAGACACTTTTGTGGAAAAGGAGCATACTGCTTGATATGAATGATTTGAAATAAGTTTGTAGATCAAGGGCATGCTGTGGATGTAGTATGTCTTGATTTCGGCAAGGCATCTGATAAAGTCCCCCATGATAGTCTTGCAGGCAAGCTGGTGAACTGTGAGCTAGACAGTGCTACTATTTGTTAAACAATGAAACCCAGGGTATGTTCACCAATGATTGCTTTTCATCCTTGAGAGAAATAATTGGTAGGGTGCCTCAGGCTTCCATCCTGGATCTGGTGTTGTTCAACTTCTTTATAATTGATTTAGATGTGGAATAAAAGGTATCCCTATCAATTCCCAGATTACATTGACTTGTGGTGGAAGGGGGGGGGGTCAATACTCCAGAGGTCAGAA
Source organism: Cyclura pinguis (assembly GCA_030412105.1). Classification (NCBI taxonomy): domain Eukaryota; kingdom Metazoa; phylum Chordata; class Lepidosauria; order Squamata; family Iguanidae; genus Cyclura; species Cyclura pinguis. The sequence continues at coordinate 21,464,457 of CM059604.1, forward strand.
TCAGGATCCAAAGTAATCTAGACAGGTTGGAAAACTGAGCCAAAACTAACAAAATGAATTTCAGCAGGGATAAATATAAGGTGTTCCATCTAGGCAGGAAAAATGAAATGCATAAATATATGATGGGTGACACCTGGCTTGAAAGTATATGTATATGTGAAAAGGTCTTAGTAGACCACAAGCTAAACATGAGACAACAATGTGATGCGACAGCCAAAAAAGCCAATGCAGTTCCAGGCTGCATCAAGAGGAGTGCAATGTCCACATCAAGGGTGCTGTTCTGTTCTGCTTTGGTGAGACCTCACGTGGAATACTGTGTCCAGTTCTGGACACCACAGTTCAAAAAGGATATTGACAAACTAGAACATGTCCAGAGAACGGCAATGAAGATGATCAAAGATCTGGAAACCAAGCCTTATGTGGTGTGACTTGGGGAGTTGAGTATGTTTAGCTTGGAGAGTGAGAGGTGACATGATAGCCATCTTCAAATACCTGAAGGCATGTGATGTAGTGGAAGATGGAATGAGCTTGTTTTCTGCTGCTCCAGAGACCAGAACACAAATCAATGGATTCAAATTACAGGAAAAGCAATTCCACCTAAACATTAGAAAGGACTTCTGTGACAGAGCCTAGGGGTGTGGCTAGCCCGAGTGGCAGGGCAACCCTAACAACAGGTTGCCATGTAACCAAAGTGGCTCTATATGAGAGAAACTCAGCTCATTGGTGCGAGGGAGAGGCTGAGATGTGTGAGGAAAAGCTCTATATAAGGCACAATGATTTGCATTTTAGGGATTCATTCAGTGAGATTTCCAGAGAGAGAGGGTTTAAATTACAGCTCTTCAACCAGGGGATTTGTCTGAATAAGCACGATTGTCTTTTCAGAGGTCTAGAGAGAGAGAGACAGAGGAGAAACCAAACGATTTTTGAGTTGGGTCAGAAGGTGTGACCTAGACTTGGGATTCAAGCCTCTGAGCCAAAAGGAGAAGTCAAAGGCCTGTGTATGCATTACAGCTTTGTGCCTATATATTGAGTGAAGCTATAAGAACCTGGTTAAATACCTTTTGAACTTCTGTATTGCTTGGAATTACTTATGACAACCAATACTTTTTGCCTGTTTGTTATTTTAATGAAGATCACATTATATTTTTATAAATAGGTCTGACTCAGCAGAGTACTTTTCATTAGTAACATGCTACCATGGATTAGTAAATCATTCTGAATGACAACTGTGAGGCTTTACCTTTTCCACACTAAGCTGGTGGTTTTAAAGGGGAAAGTAGGGTTATATAAGAAGGGGGGGCAGGTGCTATAACACACTGAAAGGGAAGCTGCTACTTCCATCAGGGAGAAAGAAAACCAGGCCTGGCCCCTCCACAACTCCAGCCATTTCTGCAGTACACTGTTATAGTGCTCCACTTTCAACATCCTGTGGAATTCTGGGCTTTGTAGTTTACTGAGGCCAAAGAGCTCTCTGGCTGGGAATTCTAAATGCCCCTCCCTAAACTGCAAACCCCAAAATTCCATAGGAGGTTAAAAATGGAGAGCACTGTAACAGTGTACCGCGGAAACAGCCTTCTCTACTGTAAGAACTGTTTGACAGTGGAACAAAGGTTGGTGGACTCTCCTTTGGACATCTTTAAACAGAGTCTGGCTTGCTTTAGTTGTGCATTCCTCCATGGCAGGGGGAGGGACTAGATGGCCCTTCCAGTTCCTTCCAGTTCTAAGATTCTATGATTCTATGACTTCAGACATTATGTTAACAAACGAGTTTCCACAATGCATTCACTGTCATACAACTAAGATGCTACTGAATCAAGGAAAATGCCATATATGTGAATTCTCAAGTGAAATGTGATTGACCTACAACAACAGCACTACCTCAAGAAATGAAAGTTCTAGACCCCCTACAGCAAATTTGTAGTATCTGCATACTAATTACCTATTATGTGGCCAATCCAGAAAGGACTGGATTTAATTTAAAGCAGACTATTCCCCACCACTGCTAAAATTTACTTTGCCTTGAACACCATACTGGGGACAATTCAGAGAATGCCAGAGTTGTAAGTCATTCTGGATTTTTTCCAAAGGAGGCCATGACAGACATTGCAAAGGAGCACAGAGGAGATACCAGGAGACTTGTAAAAATGCCAGCCTTGTAAACAGCTGTTTTGATTGAGCAGCCCAAGGTTTGCAAAGCTTATTTCAATTAACACTTAGAGAAGCTGACTTGCAAAATACTTGCTTCAATCTAGCACCTTGGCCTTTGGGGCTGTAATATACAGAATGAATGATGAGATCAAAGAAGTTTATGAAAGAAAGTTGGGGAAACTACCACTTAATTCGCTATTTAGATATTAGAGAAAAATACTTATTTTTTTCTCATTACAGGCCAGTTCCCACATGTTACAAATTATCAATGCTAACACCCAGATAGATAGAGAGGTACAAGGTTACAGACACCATCAAGTGGATATGGCTGTTGAGGAGGACAGGATCCTTGCTCACCAATAGGCAGGAAGCTAGAGTTGATCTGATAATTTGGCTGGAAACTCAAGTCGGGCAACTCCCTAGACATTACAAGTGTGGACTGTTTTATCATGAACAGCCAGGGAAAGGGACCCGTTACAGCCAAAGGATTTGTTTGCCTGGATCTTTTTAATGGGCTGTTTGTGCTTTGGAGCCAAAACATAAAATTTTGTTAAGAGAGCACTGGATGTACTTTGCTGCTTGTCAGTCTTCTTGACCTTTGGATGGGCACTGGGTAGCTCTAATCCTTTGCCACTTTAAAATAGTTCGGGTGTGAAGATCTGAAGAGCAATGATAACTTAGCCAAGGTGCTTATCTGAACTGTTGTGACCGGACTACATTGGAAATGCTGTTCCTAGATGAACATACTGTTTGCGCAACCCAGTCCCTATTTTTTGGTTATAAAAAAAACCTAAGCTGGCAAGGGGCTAGCTGCAGGCCATTGAGGCTAGGACTAGAGGAATGACACTCCACACCCAACTGCTCAGTTTGATTGTGATGCTATGAACTTACTTAGCTTACAGGGAAGGAGGAGGCAAGGGGAAAGTCTCCCGATCTCTCCTACTCCAATATCCATTTTCAGCAAGTGCATAAATATCCCCTCACTGGACCAACCTCTAATCCAAGTTGCAGGTGGGGTGCTTAGTGTCAGGATGTCAGTCAACTGACCATTTCATTTGGCTGATCAAGCGATGCAGTTTGACCATGATCAAATGTTATTTGATCAGCCAAATACTTTCAACAAGTTCCATGAAGTTGTGATGATGGGTAAGTGGCAGCTGGCCATTTTTATTGCATAATGCATTCCGCTGGTAGCAATGGATGCGATGTATCCCATGATACTTCAGCATTGGCTGTGATGGTTAAGGTTGATGGGAGTTGCAGTCTACTAAGATCTTAAGCATCCATGTTTGCTTTCCTGGTATAGATACAGAAGCAAGACTGTTCTGAACTGTGGGCAAGACAGCTTGTCCCTGTAATGCAGAAAATAGTCTCTATCTGCCTTGCTAGGACACCACCTGGGTGACATCACAATCTGGGGGGGAAGTCTTCCTGAGAGGATGACATCACAATAGAAAGCCACATCTAAATGGATGACATCACAAAGACTGGGTGTGTAATTGATTTATCATGCCTCTAAGACCGTAATACTTTCCTCTGTACAAAGCGTGCCAAAGGTCTTATCTGAATAGTCAGTGTCCTGCAATCTTAGCTGCAATTAGTCTGTATCAGGCAGCTTTGCAGCTGACGCAAAGAGCTTTACAGAGGACATGCTAGATTTGAAGTCTTCTATTCCCTTCCCAGGAAACATCCACACATTAACACTAATTTTCCAATAGATGATTATTGTTGTTGGCTGGTGTGACTGTGAACTTATGCAGCCCAGTGCGTCAGAGGTTTCAGAGAATTTTTAACAATGCCACTCTAGAACTTGCAACAGTCAATCATAATTTTATTGTAACTAGCAAATAGCCATTATATAAAAATATTGCAAACATCACCTTTGGTCTTTGCACGCAAGTACAGTTGGCCCTCCACATTCACTAGATTTAGGGGTACAGGACCTCTGCATAAGTGGGGAAAAAATGTAAATATAAAAATGTGTGCGATTGGGGAGGGGAAGGCATTGGTGGGGAGAGTGGGCACCTAGGGTCCAACCAGGTCAGGGGAAGGGGGTGTTGGCTACCATACCTCCTCTCTTGTGCCCATCTCACAGTTAATCTAATCTGTGCAAGTGAAACCTGCAAATGTGGAGGTCTGACTGTATAAGGCCAAAACCAAGAATTTATAAGTTCTAGATGTTACATATTTATTATGATCAATAAAAAGCACAGTTTTTCCAGGCATGAAGTTGTGTGGAGAAACAAAACAGCTCATGGGGCTGAATTTGAAGGAAATCTTGGGCTTTGAAATAGTCATAGAAACCAGAGCTTATCTCTTGAACTTAACAAGCCCCAGAACAAATTCAAAATACCTCACCATTAAAGAACCATGCAGAGCACATATCCAGACTATGTAAGCATAAGGTCAAAGCCATCAGAACGTCTTGAGAACCTCTTCCCTTTTTCACCTCAGGAATTTATTTTTTTACCACTGACGCAACCCTAATCCAGCCCTGTTGTGATCTGTTTATTCTCAGCCCATTTACAGGGACCCAAACCTTTCCCTATTTAAAGAAGAGTGGCTGTCCCACCAATAGCAGGGTTACTAATTGTGGGTAAATAAAGACAAAAATAAGGGGATGATGGCAGGACAGATGTCAGTATCTAGCTTTCTTTGGCAGCTTCTAGGGCCACAACTCTTCATTAGGGTCCATCACTAGCACTTACCTTTGGCCTTGTATTAAACATTTTCTGAGGTCCTGTTCAGTGCCGGTGGCTGGGTCTGGTTGCCTTTCTTTAGAGACTACAATGTCTTAGAGTGACATCACACTGGGAGCATTGTGAGATCTTATCATGATGGCTAGAAGTAGCAGCTCAGGGTGGCATGGAGCACTACTGCCAGCCAGACCTTATTAGCTATCTCTGCTAGCCAGAAATATGGTTGCTGCCAGAGGAAATGTTTTTAAAAAGTCACTTTGAAAGAGGCCTAAGGTATTCATGAGAGGGTGGGTACCATACCAGTAAGAGACAGGCAGGATAAAATTGTCTTGGTGGAGATTCAGGAAACCAAGAAGTGAAGCTATGGCAGTATTTTTGGAAGAGAAAGGTCTCTGTGGGGTTGCTTTAGCTGGAGTTCCTGCACTGAATGCGGAGCTGAACTTAACATCCTGGAGGGCCCCTCCAACTATTACAATTCTAATTGTCATGGCTGTATCCCACAGAATCCTGGCATTTGTCTCTTCATGTGGAATTTAGAATTCTCTGCCAGAAAATTCCAAGTCCCTCATCAAACTGGTAATCCCAGAACGCTGGGGGACACAGCCATGACAGTTAAAGTGATATCAAAATACTCTTGTTGTGTCATGTGAAAGAGACCACAGGAAAGGGGGAAACAATGTTGCTTCTTTATGTGAGCCTGAATTATTTTTAAATACGTTTTCATCTTCACTTTTCTCTCAAGAACCATATGTACTCTCTCCCCTCACCCTGCTAATTCTATCCTCAAGAGCCATGTGAAGTTGTTGAAGACTTGAGGATGGTGACTACAACATTGTTACCTGGTAGCTGAGCAGGGATCTGAATTAGTGATTAGTGGCTATACCAAACTAAGTAAGAACCACAAGTCCTTAAAGTATCCAGAAGCTCCCTAGACTTCCCAGCCAGATTTAACTTCAGCTAAAACCTGCTTGTTCTTAAACTAGAACAAGTTTCTAAGCAGGAATTCAATTCTGAGTGGTGTGCGGTAATTGCATCTGAGGTCAGTTGCTATGGGACTAGATCAAGAGACAACCTCCAGTCAGTGGACAAAACTGAAGTTACCTTATATGAGTCAGACCACTGGTACGTATAGGCCAGCACTATCTATTCTAACTCTCTGAGGCTTCCCAAAATTTCTGTTAAGGGCCCTGCCCATACCTCCTAACCTTTTCATTGGATATGTTGAGAACAGAACAGTACATCCACAGGGAGTTGTTACTGCCCTGGCTAGTCCGAGCTTTGGGGATATTAAAGATATCCTCTTGATATCATAATTCGGCTTCACTGCTCTATTCCTCTCCACGTGCTTGCGAGGCCATCAGACAAGCACGTAAACAAGCTCGGCCGTTAATAGCCGTAATATTCAAACTACAATACAGGCAGGCCAGAAATAGCTGACTCACTGCTTTAGGAGACCTCCAGGCAAGTACTCTAATTAAGTATGCACACTACTTACAAAAGAGCCTCTGCCCTGCGCTGGCAGCTTGATGGGTAACCTATACAATACCCAAGTACTCTGCGTTTCATACTGGCTACTCTATTGAGAACCGCTACGATAACTCAATCATTCAGATTCTGACCTTTTGGAGGCTTTGTCTCCAACTCCAAATCTATTGTTTTCCCCCAAGTACGGCATAGCCTGCAGTCACATTCTCCTTATAAAAACCCTTGATTCCGAGACCTTCCTTGGAACGCTCCCGAGTTTCATCCCGCCTTGCTGCCGCTTTGCTTGGCGAGCCTCCCCTCAGCTCCACATGCTGAGCTACATCGCACCCCAGCCTCGCTCTCTATTTTTCTGGGCTTCAGGACAGGTGAAGTATCACCCAAACCAGCAATCCCTCTAAAAATCCCTCTACACTGCTCCAACCTTTATTTTCTTTAGTTATCTTGTATGAGTGTGTCGCATACACTGTTTTGCTTGTGTTTAATAAAACATCATTTATTATTTCAACTTTTGTGTGCTCCTTGACTCGACCTGACTCCGTAGACATAGGGTTCAAGATCTCGCTATGTTACCCTGCCTCTCGTAACGCTAAACAGTGCTCTGAGCTAATTTCCCCCCCTTTAGTTGAGCACGTTTTGGTGTCCCTCCCGGGACCCTCAGTACACAGGGTAACAGAGTGAGATGTTCTAGTCCAGTGGTTCTCAATATTCTTCTGGATTAGAGGGCCCTTGAAAGATCTGATGAAAGCTATGGACCCCCAGAACAGAAAAATGAGCTTAAAAAACACTTTTCAGAGTAACAGGAAGGGAACTGAACGAGAAAAATAAATCTTTTCTCAAGCTTGTTTCCCAGTCACCTAAAGGCCATCTGTGGACTCTTAAGGGTCCATGGATCACAGGTTAAGAACTCCTGCACTAGTCAAAGGACTAACAACTCCTTTCCCTTTTAAAGCAAACCTGATCGAACTGGCCAGCTGTTCTTTGGTTAGCAAAGGCAGGCAATGATTGCTGGAATTTTTAGGAAATAAACTTAGTTAAAAAAAAAACCCCTCAGGTTATGTACTTTTAATTGTAAGATCCCCTGAGCAAGACAACAGGGAAAGACAATATAAAAAGGTGTTTCAAAACCATATGCAATGCACATTCATTTCTGCAATACATCAACCGTTCCCCCTTCATTCATTCATGTTGGATGAGCAGGCAGCATTCCTTCTTGGAATGGTTTTCAGGAAAACGTTGATCTCTCACTCCTCAGTTGAATAGGCTCAACCTATAAAACTCAGAGGTCATCATATCACTCTAGCAGAACATGGATGCTACAGTAGTCTCCACTGAGAAAATGCATGACCAGCATTTCATAAACTCTGTATCCACTTGAAGCTTTGTTTTTCATCTATCTCCTTTGTGCAATTTCTTCTCGAGATAGTGGAATGGTGGAAATATAGGAAAGTAAAATAGCAATACAGGCATTCTAATACTTTTTTCTTTCTGTTACTAGCACCTATGACTGTAGTCTCAGCACTGAACAATCTACCCACCACCAAGTTTTCAGGAACCTAGAGAATGTGACATGGTCTGAGGGCACAGGTGTTTCTTTTATTGTTAAGGCTGACCAGGTGTCAAACTGGTCAGTGCCTACAACTCCCATGTAAGTGACTTTAAATACTCAGAAAGCAAGGAAATGGCTGCCAGTTGAAATGGAGAGGCAGCCACAGAGATGGCTATCTGATCTGCATTCCCCTCCAGCTCTGCAGTGGATTGAGCCCCTGCAGTCTGTGCCCACAAAGCACTTCTAATTCTACTTATGGCACTTGTCCAGGAATTTCTTCCTCTCTTTGATTTACATCCTTGGTCTTATTCATAGTGAATGTGACTGGTGTTGGCTGTCCTAGAACAGCACACAGTAAATCATATGCCAATGCTTAGATTTGCCAGGCCTTCAGCTACTTCAGACTCTTCCCACATCTTCTCCCCTGCCCAAAATCAGACTGGTTAGACAAGAACAATGTCTTCATGTCTTCAACCTAGTCCATTTTGACAAGAAGACGCCCACTTTTAAGGCTGCTTTCCTAGTTTTGACATAATGCAAGCCACTGCTGAGTTTCAAATGCTTCACCATTTGATGGACTTAACGGTTGTCAATGGAGCTGAGCTTGCTAGATTAAAAGAATATTCTATGAAAGAATGTTTAGGGTCATCTGCATAGGAATTGCAAGGAGCCATGCAGATCCATAGGTTCTGGACAGATTTGTGTTTCTGTGTGTGTGCATGACTTCAAATCACCTGTCGACTTATAGCAACCCCAGGAATTTCATAGAGTTTTTTGGGCAAGAAATACTCAGAAGTGGTTTTGCCGGTTCCATCCTCTGAAATACAACCTATAGCACTTGGTATTCCTTGGTGGTCTCCCATCCAAGTACAGGTGTTACCCTACTTAGCAACAACAACGAAAAAGGAGATTAATACAGACTTTCCCAACCCTCAGTTGCTTGGTGGCTCTAAGTTTTACAGGCAGTTCAATTCTTTTGCTAGCCTCTTTAAACCTAGATGCTCTCAAGCAGATCATCTAACATCAGAAAACACATAGATGGGAATTTACAGAGTAAAGCAATAAAAGTATACAAACGATCCAATAATATGCAAGTGGGTTTAGATGTGTAATTGAACGCAATGGATTCTGCATATCAAAACTGCATAAGACCAAGCTGTAATATCTTGAAATCATAAGAATATGTGCCTCTTGATAAAATATTAAATATAGGAGGATGATGCAGAACAAAATCTGCTAGGATTGCTTTCTCTGTCCCAGAAGAAAAAATGGGGATATCCTTTTATTCTGACTATAATGATCTGAGATATCTGCTACCCTCTTTCTTCCCAGTGGCAGAATCTTTACTTAGTATAATAAAAACTCAGAAAACATAGAAAAAGTTTGTTCATCCACCTTTGATTCCACCTAAACCAACTAGGCAGGGTGGATAATAGGTCAGCTAAGATGTGTTAAGGACTATCTAACTTGTGCAAGGTGACCTGTACTGAAAGGCAGATATTTTGTTTTCCCACAAAAGAGGAAAGAACTCCTGTCTCTCTTAGGCTATCTGCAACTGATGTTGTGTTGTGACTTCCTGGCTGGTACTCCAGGAAAGCAGCCAAGGAACTGTTGTGTAACAGCAAAAATGTTTGTGTAATCTCTTGTCAACAATGTTGAGCGTCTGCTTTCACACCCTGATTCCATGGCACATTGGACCCTCTCCAGCAAGCTAACAGCTCAGGCTGGCCCCCAAGATGCCATTCAGCTGTTGGGACAACTCATCAGGTCATCCAGGTCCTCCTCTCCTGCCCTGCAGCGAAAACAACACATACACACAAACACTGGAATTGTTAGTTTTTGAGACTTTCTTGGTCTAGGAGCAAGAGACTGTGTTGATCCCTGTTGGTTCGACTGAATGCAAAGTCAAAAACATCAGAAGGGACAAAAGCAGTTTATTTGGTGTATCTCACCTGCCAATGGCAGAATCCCATTGTTACTGCCCTGGCTAGTCTGAGCTTTGGGGATATAAAAAGATATCTGTTGATATCTCGAATTCGGCTTCACATATCCCTTCCACGTGCTTGCGAGGCCCCTGGACAAGCATGCATACAGGCTCGGCCGATAATCGCCGTAATATTCCTAGACAATACAGGCAGGTCAGAAAATAGCTGACTCGCTGCTTTAGGAGACCTCAAGGCAGGTACTCCATTAGGTATGCACGCAACCTACAAAGGATTCTCTTCCCCGCCCTGGCAGCTTGATGATCGAGCTATACAACGCTCAAGTATTCCGTGTTTGCATACCGGCTACTCCAATGATAAATTCGGCTCTAATTCAATCATTCAAATTCTGACCTTTCGGAGGCTTTGTCTCCAACTCCAAATCTATTGTTTTCCCCTAAGTCCGACCTAGCCTGCAGTCACAACTCTCCTTATAAAAATCTTTGATTCCGAGACCTTCCTTGGATCGCTGCTGAGTTCCAGACCGCCTTGCTGCCGCTTTGCTTGGCGTGCTTCCCCTCAGCTCCACGTGCTGAGATACATCGAACCCCAGCTTCGCTCTCCATTTTCTTCCGGACTTCAGGACAGGTTTCGTATCACCCGAATCAACTATCCCTCTAAAAATCCCGCTATCTTACTCACACCTTTATTTTCCTTAGTTATCTGTGTGTTTGTGTTGCATACGTTGTGTGCCTGTATTTAATAAAGATCATTCCTTATTTTCCGACCGGTTTGCTTCTTGACTTGGCCTGACCCCGTAGGCATTGGGTTGCAAGATCCTGCTGAGTTACCCTGCCTCTCGTTTTGCCAACTTGTGCTCTGAACTAATTTCCCCAACTTCGATAATTTTGATAGCAATTTGGTGTCCCTCCCGGGACCCCCAGAAAACAGGGTAACACCATGCTGCTGATTATTTGTAGCCTGATGCTTCCTGATCAAAGCCAGCATGGTGTAGCGATTTGAGCATGGAATTACAAACATGGAGACCAGGGTTTGAGTCCCCACTTGGCCATGGAAACCCACTGGGTGTCCTTGGGCATGTCTCATGCCCTCAGCCCCAGAAAACCCTGTGACAGCTTCGTGGTAAGGCTGCCATAAGTAAGAAATGACTTGAAGGCACAGAACAACAATTTACTGATCAGCCTACAAATAAAGACCTCAGAAAAGGGCATTCAGAGGACAAAGAGCTTGGAACTGCATGTGCAAATGAACCATGCCATTTGCTGCACCTGAAAGCAAGCCTTTACATTAAAATTGTTGATGGTGTAATAATAGCAATAGAAGCTCAGGATATAATATCCATATATATATCTACAGAGACAGGGTGAGAAAAAGGTATATCATTTATCTTTAAAATATTTCAGTCCCAGCTCAAGGTTCTGTCATTGCACCTGACATTCTCAATGAACACTACCATCTCACTAGCTCACTCACCTGCTATTCAGCTGTCAAAAATTCAAATAATTTTAGTTCATTAGTTACTTGCCCACAGATCACATAGCAAGAACGTCACCCATGCCTTAGTCCCCATTCAGGCTATTCTACTGTAATGTATTCCACATGGGGCTGCCTTGGGGGAAGAAAGGATTTAGAAATCACAGCTAGTCCACAGCATGGCAGCAAATGGTCAGGATACAGAGGGCATATTGCTCCAATTAATTTTACTAGTTTCTTTGAATTAGAGCCAAAAGAATTGCTTGGTTTTGTCATCCAATGTCTTGACCATTACAAGGTCAGGATTACCACTGTCACATGAACCTATCTCCTCACTTGCGGAAACCTTTGTAATCCACCCAGCCCCATATTTTCTGATGTGCTGTGACTGCCTATGCAAGACAGGGTTTTCTCCATGCATGTGTGTGTGATTGTGTGGGCGTGTATGTGCCTTCAATCTCTTACTGAACATGTGAGGAACAACAGAACAGAGGCAAAAGGGCAAAGCAGATAAGTCTCCCTTACTAGCTACTCCCAGCAGGTTAAAGATGTATGAAGCTATAAGTTTGGATGTCAACATGGAAGTCATAAGAAAATGGAGGTTGGTGAAAGAAACAAATCACCCCTGGATACATTTTGGAAGAAGCTTTTAGGTGTTTACTTTTGTTTATTTATGGAAGGTTTGTCTGACCTACACGTTTCATTTCACATTTGCACATTGACAAATTTGGCTATAAAGTCTGTTGAAACATATTGAAATGCTCTGCTTTCTTCTGGTGTAGGAACCGATCTCTATTCTTTCCATGTTATTCCTGGCTCTGGCACCAAATGTTCTGTTACAGAAGCAATGGTCAGGAACCTATCTATTTTGTTAACTGAGGTATAACTTTAACTGTAGTTATATTAAAGAGCTTGCAACTTTACTGCACCCCTTTCGCCAAACACTTTACCTGCAGACTTCCATAATCAATCAAGAAGCTGAAATTCTATTTCATCTGACTGCTGTTTCTGTTCAGCAAAAGATTCTCATCTAATTCTGGTAGAAGGAATGAACAAAAAGTAAGTGCTGCCCCCCAAAGGATAAAAGATATCTTACTTAACTATTACTCCTACTTGATGAAACTTAACAGTTTCACACTTAGTGTGTCCATTCTGACTGCCACATTTTCACTAAGGACATTAACAAACTACTACGTGTGTAGGAGATGGTGATTAGGACATATGAATTCTGCAAACAAAGTCCCGTGCAGAATAATTGGACATATTTAGCTTTGGAAAATATTAACAGGAGACATGATAGCTGTCTTTTATAAACAGAAATCTAGCCATCCCGTCCTTTTAGTGCTCATGCACCACTCAGAGTAGCTCACGGCAATTCAAAACCATAATAAAAGAGAGAAACACACACTCAGTATTTCAAATAATAGAGTAACAATATAAAAGAAGAGATCAGAGACAACTATATATATATGTATGTGTGTGTGTGTACAAATATAATATACACACTTAGCAGGCAAAAGCCTGCCAATACAGAAATGCTGTCATCAAAAAGAGATTGGTAAGAGGGAGTTAAGAGAGGGGAGAAGGGAGGTCAAGTATGTGAAAGTTATGGTGGGGATAATGAAACTGACTTGCTTAAAAGAGCAAGAGTAAAACTAATAAATCGAAATTGCAAGGAAGCAGAAAATTTTAGCTAAACAGATGAGAACAAACTTCCTAACGGAAAGAGATGACTATGAAAGCCTCAAGAGGTGGTACAATTTACTTCACTGAAGGCATTTAAGCCAATATAGTTGCAAGAGAATGTAATGTAGTGCTTTGAACATTGGACTACTAGCCTGGAGACCAATGTTTGATTCTCTGCTCAGCCATGGAAACCTGCTGGGTGACCTTGGATGTGTCATACACACTCTCAGCTCCAGAAAACCCTGTGATAGATTCATTTTCAGGCTGCCATAAGTCAGAAACTACTTGAAGGCACACAATAAAGTTGCAAAATGGTTGCATTAAGCATGTGGCTGGATTAGACAACCTCCACAATGCCTTCTAATTCTAAAAATCTGTAATTCAACAGATATATTGAATAAAAGTGTAAGTGTGAAAGGAATTGCAGAGTTGTGTTTCTCTTGGGATATACTGGTATGGTTTCACAGTAGCATACCTGTTTCAGACAGCTTTTTATAAAGCCAATTTGTATGTATATTTTAACAACTACAGACCTGGTATACTCTTTTCTTCTCACATTTGTCTTTTATTTTATTTCTACAATCCTTCAAAGATGAAGAGCATGACAGAAATATGTATCAGATAAAATCAATTTCAATTAGCTATTTTTCAGTAAATGTATTTTATTATATTGATGATATCACAGTAACCCAAATTTGTTTTCTTTGAGTTGGACTCCCACACCAGCATATTCTATCCATTACCATTTCTCCCATCACTCACTTGCCCATGCGAAAGCAACAATCTGGTGAAATTTGCATGGAAAACTTAAATACACCCTCACAGTCAGCTTTGGAAACCCTGACAAGCTAACCTGGTAGTTTAGAATAAAACTTGCTCAAATCTGTTCTTGTTCATTTCAACTATTTTCTTTGCTGCCATTTAAAATACATGTCAGAGTAGGTGGGACCTTGAAATTACACAAACTGTAGTAGCCTCATTCACCAAACAATGCCAGACCTGTTAGATGCAGAGCAGAATGCCTATTGAAATGAATAAATCATTGTAATTTGGTGTCTACGAGGCCTTCTATGATTATTCAGAAAATCATGGGGTCACCACGCCCACAATAGTAATGCCTGCCCTGTAATGCAACACTCAAGCCATTTAAAATTCTCATAAGCTAATTAAAAATGATTTATCACTCTTCTTTTATGTAGTAACACTTTTCTACATCCTCAGACTTCTGAGCCATAGCTGCAGGTCGCCTAAAGCTAGCATATATGTATAGCCGTGCGTTGTGTGTGTTCAAGTTGCCTATCAACTTACTGAAACCTCACGATTTTCAAAGGGTTTTCTTAGGGCCTTTCCGCACTACACTGTTATAGTGCTATTAGTTCACTTTCAACATCCTGTGGAATCCTGGGGTTTGCAGTTTAGGGAGGGAGGGGCATTTAGAATTTTCAGCCAGAGAGCTCTTGGGCCTCAGTAAACTACAAACGACAGAATTCCACAGGATGTTAAAAGTGGAATAACAGCACTATAACAGTGTCGGCGGAAAGGCCCTTAGGCAAGGCATATTCAGAGATGCTTTTCTTAACTCCTTCTTCTGAAATATAGCTAGCGGTACGTGAGATTGGTTGACAGCCTCCCAGCCAAATACAAACCAAAGAAAAGCGAAATCTCCCCTACCCCTCCTGGCGTTTAGCCCTTTGTGGTCACATGACACCACGCCAAGATGGCGACAAGTCCGGTCAAACTCCAACTCCCAAGATGCTAAGGGTGGCCAACGGCAGACAGGCAACGAGGTGGAGCCGCTTGGCGTCGCGGGCGGTTAGTGTGAGCGAGATAAAGGTTGGGTGTCCCGCGCCGGTGCCTGTTGGGAGGGTGGCGCGGGGGCCCCTCCCCCCCGAGCCCCGCCGTCCCTCTCCCATTCACCCTCCGTTGCAGCGGAGCGCGCGGGGAGGAAAAAAACCGCCCAGGTGAGGCAAAAAAATATCCCACAGAAATAGAGAGGGTGGGGGAGGAAGAAGAGACGTCGCGAGGCCGAACGGTAACGAAGGGGGAGGGGCGGAGACGCTCGGTTCCTTAAAGGGGAAGGTGCCTTCTTAAAGGGAATGACGCACGGGCTGTGTTTTTTTGCCCGCCGACAAAATTGAATATTGATAGGTGGGCGAAATCTGGGTTTCGGGGTGGTTGTTTGTTTTAATTAAACGAACGATGGCGGTCCCTAAAAGTTATCCCTTACTCCAACAGTACTGGAAACGTGGGAGGAGATTATAAACGCTTGCATCAGTACAGGGAACACTTGTCCTGTGTACTAGAATTACGAAAGGCAATACCTTTTTCAAATCTGGTTTTCAATATATTGGGTCCACAGACTTATCCTTGGAATCCTGTACCTAATGGCATGTGGGCAACTCTGTGTGAAAGGAAAAAGGTTCCTACTCCTGAGTGGCTTGAAACTGGTTTAAATACGTTGGGATAGGTTGCTGTTGTTATTTACAGTGCCTATTGGTGCAGATTGGTTCAGAGGGAAAACATTACCTCGGTTCAGTGTCCCTTATCTTTCGAGCCTTAAGCTACATGTCTTTTATACAGAACTTGGAAAAATTATTTTTGTTGGACTACAGCTCCCAGAATCCACCAACCAGTGTGGTCATGTAGCGGTAGTCCTAAAAAATACTTTCCCCAATGCCTCTGAATTGCTGGTGGAATTGTAAGAAAGCAAAGCAAAAAAGAAGAATATTCATTTGGAGATTACAAAGATTATAAAGAAGAGTTTCCCCATGAAACCGGAATTATACTTTTTTTATTCAGATGACGATTATATCGAGAAACAAATTTAAAAAATCATACTTAATTTGATAACTAAGGTCAGAATCCTTTATGCCAAGGAATGGAAAAAGGAAGAGATTCCTAATGTTCATCCGTGGCTTATAGAAGTTTATGAGATATTAGAAATGGATAAATTAGCAATGCTATTAGAAGACAAATCATTAGACAATTTCAGGAGAGATGGACAGACGTTTAAAAGCATCAAATAGCACGCATATTGGTTCTTGGTCCCAGATGCATGCACTTAATCACATATATTTATTAGAGTGGCTAACAAAACAGAAAGAACTTAAACATCACAGCATGATGGTTTGTTTTTTCCCCGTTTTAAGACATCCATCCACTTTGGAATGTTCCATCCTCTATTCTGTAACTGCTAGTTTGGACACAGCTTTCCTTTTCTAGAAGATAGAAACTGGAAGATCTTGCCATAACATTGGAACATTTCTCTTTTGTTCGTCGCTCTAATAAATATGTATTCATAAGTGATTAACACCTTCTGGGAGCCAGAACAGACTTGTCTGAAGGACTGCTTGGTGTTTTACAAATCATCTTTCTTGTGTTTTTGAAGGAGTGAGATTTGTTGTGTGCAGAAACCGGGTGAGGGTGGTAGCGGGGGGAATCACTGGTTTTGGTGTCCCACATTGTTGAGATCTTTTAAGTTGTGAAGGAACAGAAGCTCTCCTTGCTGCATAAAGGATTTTTTGTTGTGGGGGTGAGGGGAACAGGAAAAATTGGTTATTTCCTACTTCTTGATTCTTCACTGGCCATGAGAGATAGCCCTCTTCACTGGTAAAGATGTGTCGTCTGTGGGATGAGATTCAGTCTCTACCATCTGCTGAAGGAACAGAAGAGGTGGACAGATTTCCAGCTTCATGGATCTGATTTGTTTTTTTTACCAGACTCCAGAGAGCAAGCCAACTGGAGTCTTCTGCAAAAATCTTACAGTAAGAATGCTCTAATTCCTTTGGATTGTTTGGAATTCCACCAGAACTAAACTGAACTCACAGGTCTTCCAAATAGACGTCTACTCCTGGTTACACCAGCTTCATTTCAGCAAAAAATTTAGATTGTTTCATTATAGTTTAAAAACATACAAGGACTTGTTTATGAAGCAAAAGTTCCATAATATACTCACTATTTCTTGATCTAATGCATAATATTATTGTAAAGGTAGTCACTGGTAGAGATGTTCTCCTAACCTGGTCTCCCTGCCATTTAAGCATAATGGATTTACACACTAAAGGATACCATTTTCCTGATAGGAAGTGCAGTTCCTGAGTGCTAGTCGCAAACTGTTTAGAAAAGCCGCATTCAATCAGTTTGATACTAGCCTGCATTGCAGAGCAAGGCACCTAGGTTTTTGTAGCTTTGAGTTAAACTGATGTAAACATGCCAGAGTGGTTCAGTGTAGTAGACTAGGAATCCAGGGTTTAAATCCACACTTCCCAGCCTAGAGACCTACTGGATGGAATTCAGGCAAGTCACACTCTCTCAGCTTTAGAGGAAGTCAATGGCAAACCTCCTTTGAATGCATCTTGTCAAGAAGATTTGATGACTGTCAGAGTGCCCTGAAAGTATCTAACAACAGTAACAACGAGAAGTTTGCCAAGCAGGCATGCTGTGAATCTGGGAGAAGAATCCCCCTTCCTAAACGCTGTACAACGTTCCATTTTTTTAAAAAAATAGTGTTTGTTATTGTTAGTTATATCATCCCCCCTCCTCATTTTACAATAATCCTCCAGTAGAATGGCTTTCAGGGGCCTGTAATCCCATCTCAGGAGAACAGCAGGATATAAATTAAACAAGTAAATACGTTTTGGTGATTCTTACTCCCAGTTGTAGATGGGGAACCAACACTCAGAGAATATGACTTGCAAAAGGCTACTTGAGGAGCTCACAGTTGGATTATGATTTGTTCT
This sequence comes from Cyclura pinguis, assembly GCA_030412105.1. Classification (NCBI taxonomy): domain Eukaryota; kingdom Metazoa; phylum Chordata; class Lepidosauria; order Squamata; family Iguanidae; genus Cyclura; species Cyclura pinguis. The sequence continues at coordinate 21,482,176 of CM059604.1, forward strand.
CCCTGCCCCACAAGTGAATTCAGAGTTGTTTGTTAAAGATATTTTTGTCTTGCCTTTCTGTCTGACAACATCTTTCCAGGGAAGGTGAAGAAAATGTCTGATTAAGGATGGTGATGTGAAAGTTTGTTATCTAAGCCTTAAGTGTTGCTTCCAACTGCAGCTGTTCGTTGGAGTCCCCAAAGGAAAATAGCCCCAGCCTCAGTTTGTCTACCCTTGAAACTAAAGGGTGATAACAGTAGATATTTTTTTGCGGGAGAGACAGATCTTGTTTTCTTGGGAAGCTGGGCAGTCTGCAATTTTGGGTTGTCTCATGTGATACAAGGAAGAGTCCTAGGCAGTGATAAAGAAGACACCAGCTCATCTGGCTGTGCATCTGGCTGAGACAACCTCCATCAAAATGGTTCACCAAATTGTCTGGGAACGATGGGTGTTGTATTCCAGCAAATCTAGAGGACACCAGTCTGGGGAGCCTGTTCTTCTATTACTTCACAAACCTGCTGTTCAGTGGGAACTGTTCAGCCAGTGATCTGCAAGTTGTACAGTTATATGTTTCTCTGTGAGGATTGGTGAATTACTCACTTTTTTTTTTAAGCAGCAGGTCTATAAGGGGGCACTTGCGAGAAACATCACTCATATCAGAAACTCAGCTGTATTTTTCCCCTGAAGAGTTAGCTCTTGGAACTTGTCTTGTGAGTGCTTGTCCTCTCAACTGCTTCTCCATGTAAAAGTGAGGGGGTAAAGTCTCTGTGCATAGATTTCAACAGCTAGAGTCATCCCTCCACATTCACTAGGGTTAGGTGCACAGGATCCCTGTGAAAGTGGAAAAACTGTGAATAACTCTAGGCCCTCCCAAATAATATTTAACATACAAAAAAGTATAATCACCGTATTCAACCCAACGTGGATTTCTTTGAGGCATCAGGGTTCCTTTACAAGACAGAAGTGGGTGGCTGGTGGGGCTTAGGGCCACCTCCACTGCTGCCCCACACCATTTTTAATAGCGACTTACAAGCCTCCTTTGCAGTTTTTCAGTCTCACGAGGCTTGCAGTCCCCTATTACAAATGGCATAGGGAGGCAGCAGAGGGGACAGCAAATAATCTGTGAATAATCAAATCTGCAAAAGTGAAACTTGCAAATGTGGAGGGCAGACTGTAGAAACAAAAGGGTAAAATTGCAGTGTGAGGCTGAGATCTATGATGGTTATGATCAGAAGACACAGTCTCATTTCTTGTTTCTGGCAGGTGAAATCCAGTGCAATGGTGGGAGCTCAGCAGCTAGAGATGCAGGCTGCGGCAGTGCCGGCAGCAGCCCCAGCCGGTGCAGGCCCTGGTGGGAGCAGTGGCGATCACCAGTATGAATGCCTGGAATGTGGCAAGGTGTTTAAATGGTCATCACGGCTCATCCACCACCAGCGAACTCACACGGGCGAACGCCCTTACAAATGCTCAGAGTGCCCCAAGGCCTTCAAAGGGTCGTCAGCCTTGCTGTACCACCAGCGAGGGCACACGGGGGAGCGACCATACAAGTGTGGCGAATGTGGCAAGGCATTCAAACGGTCCTCCTTGCTTCAAATCCACCAGAGTGTGCATACGGGCCTGCGCGCCTTCAAGTGTGCCCAGTGTGGCTTGGCTTTCAAGTGGTCCTCCCATTACCAGTACCACCTGCGCCAACACACAGGGGAACGACCCTACCCTTGCCCAGCCTGCGACAAGGCCTTCAAGAACTCCTCTAGCCTGCGGCGGCACCGCCACACGCATACTGGTGAGCGCCCCTACGTCTGCCCCATCTGCGGCAAGGCCTTTGCACAGTCCACCAATCTCCGGCAGCACCAGCGGGTGCACACGGGTGAGAGGCCCTACCGATGCCAGGACTGTGGCAAAGCCTTCACCCACTCATCTAACTTGGCACTGCACTGCCGATCAGCACATGCTGCCCGCCCTGCCCACACCTGTGTCATCTGTGGCAAGGCCTTTGCTTCAGATACCTATCTGCAGCGCCACCTAGAGACTCATGCTGATGTTGCACCCCCAGCACAGCTGTTCCTAGAGGAACCAACCACCACCGTAGAGATGCTGTTTCGATGCAGGATCTGCCATCTCACCTTCCCTCTGGAGGAGGAGCTGCTGAGCCACCAGGAAACCCACTTGGCCCCAATGGACCCTTTGCCTCTACCACCACTATCGCCACCATCACCACCACCACCACCAGCCTCTGTGCAGGAAGAGGCAGCTCCTGTGGCATCCCCGACACCCTCACTAGCTTGCTCTGTGTGTGGCAAGACTTTCAAGAGTGCGGCAGGGTTAACACGGCACCAGCAGAGTCAGCACTCTTCAGACCGCACATACACGTGCATGGTGTGTGAACGCTCTTTCCCAGCACTGGCTAGCCTCTTGGGCCACCAACGGTCTCATCCCCCTGCTGAGCAGCGGCTAGAGGAAGCTGAGGTGACATGTCCAGCACAGGCTGAGCCAGCGCCCCCAGCCACTGTGACACCGCCCCCACCCCCTGAGCGACCCTATGTTTGTGGCGAGTGTGGGAAGGCATTCAAGGGCTCGTCAGGGCTGCGCTACCACTTGCGTGACCACACAGGTGAACGTCCCTATGCTTGCAGTGAGTGCGGGAAGGCCTTCAAGCGCTCATCTCTGTTGCGCATCCACCAGCGAGTGCACACAGGGCTACGGGCTTTCACCTGTCCCACATGTGGGATGGCATTTAAGTGGGCCTCTCATTACCAATACCACTTGCGCCAGCATACTGGTGAACGCCCCTATGCCTGCCAGGATTGTGGGAAAGCCTTTAAGAACACCTCATGCCTTCGCCGGCACCAGCAGCTGCATACGGGTGAGCGCCCCTTTGCCTGCCAGACCTGTGGTAAGGCCTTCACTCAGACATCCAACCTCCGGCAGCACCAGCGGGTTCACACGGGTGAAAGACCTTACTGTTGCCGGGATTGTGGCAAGGCCTTCACCCACTCCTCCAACCTGGCACTGCACAGGCGCACCCATTCGCGAGAGCGCCCCTTCCAGTGTCCAGTTTGTTCTAAGGCCTTTGTCATGGCTTCTTACTTACAGCGGCACTTACGTACTCACAGCAGCACTGAGGCAGCCAGTCGCCCAGCTGCAGCCTCACCTGCTGCTACTCAGGAGGTGCAAATCATGCCCAACATGCAGGCCACTCTGAATGTGGAGTTAAGTAGCAACCCAGCCCCAGCTGGTCCTTCCAACACTCAGACTTTCCTGCTAGTGCAGACAGCACAGGGTTTGCAACTTATCCCCAGTGTGCAGCAGCAACAGCCACCCCCACCCCCCCAGAATTCATCCCCCAAACTTATCCTACTGCCCAGTCCCCAAGTGGTATCAACAACACCCACTGCTTCAACCACCTTTACCCTCTTGCCAAGTGCTCCCACCACCTCTGCCAAATCAGTCCCTCCCCGTCAAAGTAAGGGCAAAAAATCAGTGTCGCTGCCTCCTCTGCCACCACCCGTGTCTGGGAACCAGAATATCGTTCTTGTGCCCAGTGCAGCTGGGACCAACCTGCAACCTCTTCCTAATGTGCAAATCCAGAAGGCATCAGGGTTGCAGGCTGGTGGGCAGAATGTTATTGTCCTCCAAAGCTTGCCAGAACAGCAAGTGGGCACACTTCAAATCCAAACTATGACAACCACTCCCCCAACAGGCACCATTCAGATTCAAACGCTGGCCCAACCTCAGTCAATTCAGGGCCTTCCTGCTGTCCAGCCAGGTGGTACTCTGCAAATCCAGGCCATGCCTGCTCCCCAACAGCCTGGCACAATCCAGATTCAGGCTGTCCCACATGCCCAACAGCCTGGCCTTGTGCAAATCCAAAGCCTACCCCTCCCTTCGAGCACTGTTCAAAGTTTGCCCACCTCTCAGCCAGCAGGCACAGTACAGATCCAAAACCTGGCCAGTTGTCCTCAAGCTGGCACAGTACAGTTCCAGACAGTTCAGTCTTCCCCAAAGGTGAACACTGTGCAGATCCAGGCAGTGACATCTTCCCAGCAGGTAGGAACCTTGCAACTTCAGACCCTCCAGCCTTCGCAGCAGGTAAACCCTCTTCAGATTCAGACCATGCCACCCTCGCAGCAGGCCAACACTCTTCAGATCCAAAATTTGTTCTCTTCAAATCAGTCTGTGAATGACATTGAAATTCAGGGTCTTTCACCTTCCCAGCAACTGGATGGTTCCATTCAGATCCAAAGCCTGGTATCTTCCCAAGAAGGGCAGCAGCTACAGCCTTCAGAAGAGATGGACAGCATCCAGCTCCAGACCCTGGGCCCACCTCAGGAGATGAGCGAGGTGGGGACTCCTCTGTCAAGCTCTCAGGAGCTGTCTGAGGTGGATCTCCAACAGGGATCGACCATGGAAGAAGAAAGCCAGAACCTAATTGTAGTGCAGAATTCTCCAGGAGAGGAGCTGTTAGGGCCTGGGGCTGAGGTGGAGAGCCTTGAGGGTGTACAGGACATGCACTTTGAGACTCTGCAGACTGAGGAAGGGGTTCAAAATGTATTGGTGCTAAGGGGTGCAGGTGGGGAACAGACCCGGCTGTGTGTGCAGGGAGTGGAAAATATCCAGACAGTACAGGAACTGCCTGGTCTCCAGCTGCAGAGTCCTGAGGATGGCTCGGGGTCTGGGCAGAACGTTCTGATCATTCGTAGTGCTCAGGGAGAACAGACTCTTCAAGTGTTAGAGAGTGTTCCCACACTGCAGATGAGCAGTCCAGATAGCACACAGCCTGCCCTTGACAACAACAGCACTTCCCAAATGGTGCAGCTTCTGCAGAGCCCAGTGATGTCCCAAGGCCTGCCCTCCATTCAGATTGTGCAGACAGTACCCAGCATGCAGCTTGTTCACACATTCTGAAAGGTGTGTGCCTACATGCTTTGTGCTGGTGCATCAACTGGGACTCAGTTGTGCTCTTCCAAGCAATCGTGCTCTTCCAAGCAAATGAGAAGGAGGGTGCCCTGCCTGCTGGTTGCTAGAATTGGTGGCTGTTGCCAGGTAGGGTGGAGTCTCTCTGGGCAACATCAAGACTCCTGGATGGGATTGTCATCTCTCCCAGCGGCTTGGGTTCCTCACAATAAAGTCTTTCTCATTGTGATTGCAAAGCATGCTTGTGGCTCTTCCCCTCCCTGCTCATGGGTGTGCTGCTGCTGCTGCTTACTACCCCTGCGGCCACCATGATTTCCCTCTTGTGTCCATGCACTTGTATGTCCTATATTGCATGAAATAAAGGGGTAGACTGGTGAGCCCTCTGTTCTGTCCCAGATCCCTGCCCCCCTCCCATGTTGAAATATTTTGTTCTGCAGAGATCCAAATGTAAGTGCAGCCTAATGTTTAAGACTGTGTGTGGCAGCCAAGTCTTTGGTGTTTTCTTGCCACATAAAACGGGGAATGGGATTTGTGGGTAGCAATTGCACATCTGGCTTCTCATATCCTTTACATGTTACAGCATTGGATCAGAATGCTCCCAAATGTTACATAGCTGTGTAAGCTCCTTTTGTATAATGGAACAGTGGGTCAGTTTTTTGGGGTCTTCCACAGCTGTGGGAGGCAGCCTCATGAGGTTGTCACAGGCTTTGTGGCCCAGCCGTATGGCCTTTTCCACTTGGGCTCTTTTGTCTCCTATTCCCCATTCCAACCCCACCTTCACCATATGCAGAACCACTTTTCTGAGTGAACCCCAGTTCCTGGTGCTAACAAACACGAGAGGGACAGAGACTTTCCTGCCTGAGAAGGAAAATAAAAGACAGCTTTGAAGCACCTTTGCCTTTCTTTCAGTCCTGTTCTTGAATGTATCATGCACAATCTGGGTTCACATCTCATAATATATGAGTTTCTATTCTCTTAAGATCTAAGGTGTTATTGAATCAGTTATATCCATTTGATACTACTTTAGCACTCATGCCTCTAAGGAATCTGGGGACCTGTAGCTCAGTGAGGTACTTCTGTGCAAGAGAGCACTAATGAATTCTGCTGAATTCAGGCCATTTTAGGATACCTTGTGAACTGTAGTGCACAGTATATTAGAGCAGTACTTCCCAAGCTATCTGATGGGGAATTATTTCTTTTTCCAGTGTGCCAGGGATGAGAACCTTATTTGTGCCCATTGGGTGCAATTGTTTTTTCGTTCCTTCTTAGAAACTTTCCAGGGACCACTAGCTGATGTCTCACAGACTGGTCCAGATCCAGCACTTTACAATGAACACATTCTGTTAGGCCTGCAAACCAATGCTTCTGGTTGTCTCAGCAGGGAGTCCCCTACCACCACCATGTGTCTCCTCTGGGGATTGGCAGGGGCTGTTCCCTGTGCCGAGTTTTCCAAGGTCACATGCATGTTCTCCAAGGACTGACCTTATTGGTCTTGTTCCTTTTACTGATCATCGTTCACAAGAGAGCGCTTCAAATGGTTCTGTAGCTCCAGACTCAAGGAATGATTTGTGGTCTTTCCACTACTATCTGTCACATTCCACCAAACATCTACTTCCTCTGTTTGGGAACGGACTCTTGAGACATCCTCATTCAGGACAGTCTGGTCCATTCTGTCTAAGAAAATCTCATGGTCCCTAATATGCTAAAGATTAGATACATGGGCCACAAGTTGCTGGACGTTCTCTTCTAAGATGGCAACCAACTTGTATTTGCCGCAGGTGTAGCTACACCCACCCTCTGGCAAGAATGCAATCATACCACAGCTGTTGCAGGTGACTGACTGCAGCAGCTCTTCACCACCCCATATTCAGTAGTCTCAAGTAGGCACTGAGACTGATCACAAGCAATCTGATATGGCAAATTGGCAGGTTTTCTTTTTCTCTTGAGTGCCAGGAAGTGGCACCATATTTGTGCCCACTGACAACAACTATTTTGTCATTTTGTGGAAACTCTCAGCAGAATGGTAACCAGTAGCTCACGGACCATCAGTGGTCAAGGGACGAACATTCTGAGTAGCACTCATCTAAGATGCTCATTCAATACCAGGTACCAGAAATCGTTGAAACCATAGTATCTCCTGAATTGCTAATAGACTATGTGCAACAATTCCACCACAATGGTGTTTCCATCTTTTTCCCCTTGTGCTTGTAACGATAGTCTTCACAAATACAAATGTAGTGGGCCATCTTATTTGGCCACAGAGATAGTGGATGGGAAATGACCATTTATCTGCTTAATCTGTGTATTCTATTGCTGTTAAATATGCAGCAGTGGCAATGTAACAGTGGCAGGTCTTTAACCCGTGTCATCTTTCAGCCTGCATACTGAAGAGGGAAGCTGTTCACAGTAGACGGTGCTTTTCTGGTGACCTCTTTTTGATTAATGCTTCCAAACTGCCTAAAACTGCATTGTACAGATATTGAAAGATACCCTGCTTGCAGATGCACGAGTACAAAAAGACACAGTAAAAAAGGTCTGGAGAAGAAAGCATTCTGGAGTATTAGCAGGAGGAGGGGGTGCTGTTTGGTTTCCCTTTGCCTTGTGGTGTAGCCTCCCAGTAGCTCTTGTTCTCCTGGCCTGTGGCAGAGACCAACATGTGCCTTTATTCTGGTCTGTAATCATGGTCAGCTAGCATTTCAAAAATTTATGGCAGGAAGGGCAGAGGAAACTCACTGTCCAGTATTCCTTCTCTGGCTGATGAAAAGGGCAGGTTGATCTTCCCCAGTTTCCCTTCTATTGCTGAATTTTTAAAAACACGCACAAAAACTAAAGAACACATGGAAACCACTGCTCTATATGAGTGGAAGTATGCATAAAACTGCAGAAAAATAAAAATGTGTAAGATGGTTGGGAAGAGGATATTTCTGGCTCAGTTTTGCCTTAACCCTCCCAAACAAGTAGATGTCCAGGTCAGGTTTATTTGGACTTCCCAAACTTGTGAATCTTCTGAAGGACAAAAAAATTGAAATAGAGCTATGTGGTTTATCAGCAAAATATCATCACTAAAAGGCAAGCTACAGGACTCTATCAAGGTGAGCATGGAGGTCTTCCACATCTCCTAAGGTGAAATCTTAAGTCAAAACACCTCAAATGTTCTCCACATTTAGAGATTCCATGTTTGGACTTGAGACTAAACTCAGATTCTGGGAATTAACATCTAGCTGGCATCATTTGGGGACTTCTGGTTCTCCTTCCATGTGCAGCCTAGTGAAGCTTGCTTTTTAATAATGCTTTAGTGATCCAAGAAATTACTCATTCCTGTTTCCCGACAATATCTACCTGGCAGCTATCCACAGTAACTGTTCACATGCTGATGTGGATAAGCATGTTGACCTGATATGCCCCACAGCAGAGAAAAGGAACTTTTGACCTTTTACGTATTTTTGGTCTTTTACAAACTTTTTTCTATTGCACAAATCAACCCCATTCAGTGCAGGCAATGGTAAAGGACGGTGAGAACTGAAGTCTGAAATATCCAGAAGACCAGAGGTCCACTACCCTGGCCTGAAATCCTTCTTGCAATATTCCTTTCTTTGTAAATAGAATCCTTAACATACTCAAAATCTGTATTTCTCCTACCCTCCTTTACCCTCTGTCCATTGCCAATGCTGTTCAAAGCATCCTGATGATGACAATGAAGAAGAAGAAGAGGAAGAGGAAGAAGAAGAAGGGGAGCTGGGCAGGCATAAAAAAACTTTATGAAAAGGAGCTTCCGTGTCAGAGGTTTTGTTATTGGATGCATACGTGTATACTTGTACTGTCTATATACCTTCAAATGTTCCAGGGTTGAGTCTAAGTACTAGAATAGGAAAAGATGGGGGAGTTTGTCTTCATTTCCCTTGGCTCAAATCAAGTCCTATGGACATCCTTTAATTTACATTCTTTCCAGACTTAAGAACATAACCTAGTAATTCAGGTTTTCCTGTTCATTTTTGCACTTATTCCCTTTTTTTCAGCACTAGCTACCATCCCTCAGCTACCAACTTACGTTAAGCCCAATAGCTGAAGAGGATGTGGTTGTTGGAGCTTAGGTTAGGCATTTTGGTAGGGTCAATGTTAGAGCCCAATGTTAGAGCCCAATAGCCTGTAGTCAGTTCAGGAGGAAGTCAGCTTAAAGACTACCTACCCATGAAGTGAAGAATGTGGATGGAACACAGAGTTGCTGTTTGTTTTCTTTTCTGACTACTGTTTATTTGTTTTGCTTTGCTTTCCTCCAGAGCCAATATTTGGACAGGCTGTCTTTCTGTTGTCTTAAGTCCTGCTTGAAAATATTTGTCATCTTAACTCCGGCTTGAAAATATTTCTTCTTGTGTTCCTCCTTTATAAACTATTTATTATAAAGTACTGACCACTCATCTGACAGAAAGTTAGGGGAATGCACATTTTTAAGAACAACACTCAAAACCTGGCTTTGTGATCTGCACAACCAGCTCTCCTAAGGGATGTGTATGTTAAGCATGTGTAAAATGCTACAGGTAGAAGAAGGGAACATCTTACAGATATGGACAAGATGGGATAAGGCATGGTAGCTGCTTCTTGCATTACTTTTTCAGCCCAAGGTGAACCTTTTGAAATCTTCACTACCTGGCTCTGGCCACAGGAGGGTGCATTCAAACCACAGAGGTACAACGTTTAAACCATTTAAATCATCTTGTGGTAGTGTTACAATTTTCCAACAATTTAATGTACATAGCAAAGCCAGTTACAAGCATTAACACCAGTGGTGCAGTTTTTGAAATATTTTAAGCTACATGGAGCTGTTGTTTCAGAGCAGCGTTCAGCCAGCAGCCATGTGAATATACAAAGTAAGTTGACAGGTACCATTGCACATCAGTCCACCATCAGCTTGGTGTAGTTTTCACATAAGAAGATTTAGGGAAACAGAAGACCAATGCTTATGCATCTTATTTTTGGAAGATATTTGTGCGTTACTTAAATTTATTGGCAGCCCTAGCCTAGAAGTTGGAAGAAAGATAACACCGTGGAAGCTATGAACATTTAACTGCTTGAGAAATAAAGGTCATTTCTGCACTACACTGTTATAAAGCTGTTATTGCACTCTCAACATCTGGAATCGTGGGGTTTGCAGTGTAGGGAGGGGCATTTAGAATTCTCAGCCAGAGAGCTCTTGGGCCTCAGTGAACTACAAACCCCAGAATTCCACAGGATGATGAAAGTGGAATAATAGCACTATAACAGTGCAGTGTGGAAGTGGCCAAAGTTTCTTTACAATAACGTGCATCCTTGTCTTTCTGTCCTCTTAAGTCGTCCCACAAACAATTTGAAAAGTGCATGCCATAGTTCTGAAAGATAGCAATGAACCAGATTTTAGGTTGTCAGCAGAAGCCCTCTAAGCTTTAGCAGTTTTATAAAGGACAAATCACAACAGGTGAAACTTTCCCTAGATAGCCATCTCAAGGCCTCTAAATTGTTTCATCTGTTGAATTTCTGCCTCCCAAGCCTCATGAAGCACAAGACCCTTGCTATGGTGAGGTTGAAAGTCCGTCTGTTGCTAAGCCATGCAAAAGCGTGTCTAGCTACTCTTGTGTTCTCCCTTCTGTGCCATAAAAGGGAACGACTGACAAAGGGAAGGATGAGTTTCGGGCCCGGCCCCAGCTACGACAGCTCAGGCTTCTCGCGGCCCTGAAGGCCTCGTTTCGCCCCCTTAGCAACAGTTACTAAGGGCTGTGCAGGGAGAGAAGGGCAGAAACAAAGCGCATGCGCGGATGACTGGAAACGCTGGCTGCAAAGCCACGAAGGTTGGAGCGAGGGGTCTGCGTTTCCCTTATATTCGGTCTAAGGAGGCGGGGAACTCTGAGAGACTCCGGGAAATTTCATGTTGCTCGGGAGGGGTGAAGGCAGCTCCTTTCTGCAGGCTGTGTGAGTCCATTGTGCATGGAGAGGGAAGGATTTTGTGCTAAATTGAGCGTTGCTATTTTTTGCAGGGATGTGTGGCTCTTAATAGCGGAATGGCCATCATTTTGCGGGTCAAATTCAGTACAGTTTATTGTAGGACTGTCACTTGTCGCAGGGTAGGGGAAAGAGAGGCCAGAAAAATAGCGGTGGTACCACTTACATGAGCATTATTATGGGCGAAAAAGACCCTATTTGGAGCTACAGCCCTGCTGAGCTGTGGGTGCAAAGTGAACAGTGTGGGAGGGCTCATAACTGGGAAAGAGCTGATAAAATGGGCACCAGTATTTAAATATACGCACATAAGAATTATGCAGTGCAATAAATTGTTACAGTATACACTGTTCAGCTCATTACTTTCAAGATTATTCCTCTGAGGTCTGGGTTCCCAGTTTAACAGCGATTTGGGGCCAAAGGAGAGCAGCTTGCTCAAAGTTACCTACCAATGAATCTGTGCCTGAGCAAGAATACTTACTTTACAAGTGTACCTGTTTAATGACTTCACAATCTATCTTCCAGTCATTGTTTTGAGGTGTTTTTGAGAATTGCTACCCACCTTTCCTAGAATTCTGTGCATTTCAGTAGGTGAATTCTTGGCTGAGATGTAATTGGACTGGCAGTCTTTTCGATGTAGCTGGACTACAACTCCTGTTAGTCCTAGCCAGTGGTGAGGGATGATGAGGGTTACAGTCTTAGTCACATCTGAATGGCTGCAAGTTGTTCTAAGCATGGAAGGAGAGTGATGGTGGCGGAGAAGGGAAATGAATGCTGATTTTATGTATGTACAAAAGAGGCAAGTCAGAGACCGTTTCCACACTACACGGTTATAGTGTTATTATTCCACTTTCAACCTCCTGTGGAGTTTTGGGGTTTGTAGTCTACTGAGGCCAAAGAGCTCTCTGGCTGAGAATTCGAAAGGCCCCTCCCTAAACTGCAGAGCCCAGGATTCCATAGGCTATTGAAAGTGGAATATTAGCACTGTAACAGTGTAGAGTAGAAATGGCCATAAATAAAAATTCTTAGTGCTTGCTTCCATTGTATCTCAAGCTAGTGCTTCTACAATTATGTTAGTTCTCTTTCTTTATAGGGTTCAAAGAGGAATGATGGTTCCACATCTTTGTCTAGGATTTCTGTGCTGCCTCCAAAAAAGATTTCTCCCCATTCATGCAAGAGATTTCCTGGTCAGTGGAGCTGGTTGACCCTGGATGGATGGCACCTACTCTTTGGAGGCTAGTTCCCCTTCCATCCCAGATACTTGCCACAAGACTAAATCAGCCAACCTCTTTGTTTCCTTGCAGGTGCCATTTTTATTTGCTGCCAGCATGCCTACCCTGGAACCTGAGCAGCTGGCCATCAGGGAAATGAGAGAAGAGGAGGCGCCGATTGTTTTGGAACTTCTGAAGGTGAGGTGGATTTGAAGAGGATTGTCTCAGCTACATTTTTTCTTTCTAGAGCTTTCTAGACTGTAAGTTCCAGCAGCCTTAGCCAGCACAGCTAGCAATGAGATATAGTTCCATAACACTTGGATGCTCACTTGATTCCCACCTCTATTCTCTGGGATGGATAATACTGAATGGGAACATTCCTTTAGAGTAATGGGTTGCTAACATCTTCACAGGCATTTGTAGCTGAGCCTTTTAACAGGAATGGTGATGAACAGATAGTAGTAGGTGATTGTATTAATTATCTGTAATTGTGTGAAGCTATACAGGTGAGGCTGCTTTAACAGACACAAGAGCAGGTGAGGTCATTTTTTTCTGGGCTAGTATTAGGAACTGAGGCTCTTCAGAAGATGATTTGGAATTCCTTAAAGAAGACTGGTAAAGCTTTTTTAAAAGGCTGGGGAATGTGCTTTTTGCTAGCCATTTGGCCTAAATCCAATTGTTAATCCCAATTAGAGTAAACTCACTGAATCAACGGCAACTTGGTAAGTTAACTGCTATGTTAGTTTACTACTTGTACACTAGTTGGGCCTAACAATTGGATTTAGACCTTTGTGATGAATCTAGGAAAGAGAAATTATGTATGTATATGAGCCAGAGGGAAAGATAGAGGAGAGTGAGACTATTTTTAGAGCATCGTGCAGTACTTCAGGTAATTCTGTTCAAGATCCCAGAATGATGCAGTTAGTTACTTATAATGTGTATATTTTAAGGAACTTTAGAAATAAGAGAAACAATTGGTCACCTTTTCCACCAAGCACTGTACAACAAGCCATGGTGTTATCTATATTAATTTCTACTTTGGTTATACATCAGGAAGAGAGCTTTGTAAACTAGAGAGTAATTCAGTTTACTGGAACAAGGAATCAAGCCTCCAAGTTCCAGCACACTTTGCACAGGACTTCCTGTTTTCAACAGGACTGTCAGGCAATGGGACTTCCACCATTGAGATGTGAGGGAAGAATGGCTCTCCCTGTCTGCATCATGGTCTTGCCAACCAGAAGGTGGCCTTCAGGGATGTTTACATTCTCCAGTTCTTTCTTAATACCATGCAAATTCTGGCAAAGGCTGTAGACTCTCCTTCTTTGAAGGCTTGCAAGAGAAGGAATGAGGGCCAAGTTTAGATAGAGAAGTATAGCCTTAAGCATAGCAAGTTCTGCTTCAGACTGTGGTGTTGCCATTCATTGGGTGCTTCCCAGCTCTATGATCCTTACCTCATATGCTTTCTCATTTCTCTCTGCCAGGATGGATTTAAGGATACTGAGAACCGCTTGATACTGTATGTGCTGACCAGGCCACTGGCGTTGCTGCTGATGGCAGTGGTGAGCAGCGGCCTGCGTTTCTTCTTGAACTCTTTTGTGGTAGCCCTCGTGGTGCCAGTGCTGCTCACTGTAGTGGGTCTGAAACTTCTGCTATGGCGTTCACCTGACCTGAGGCACTTGTACGCTTATTACAGTGTAGGCCAGCGAGGGCTCTGGGTCGCCGTGTATGACGAGGACGACGTCTGTGGCTGTGTGGCCCTGGAGCCCTACAGAGGGGAACCACGCACTGCTGAGCTCAAGCGCCTGGCTGTCAACCGTTGGTACCGGCGCTCTGGAGTGGGGCGCCACCTCCTCTGTTTCCTGGAACAGCAGGCTCGTGCCCAGGGCTTCAAATTCCTAGTGGCCCAGGTCTCAGTTGTTACCAGGGCAGCAATTGGGCTCTTTGAAAGTTCTGGCTACAGTGTGAATGGTGGGCGCCAATGGCTAGGTTACACCGTTCAGCAGGAGTACAGAAAGGAGCTTTAATAGCTGTGCCTACTACTTAAACACCAGTTGACGAGTTTAGGGAGCTAGGTGGGATAGCATGTGGGTTTTTCTGAGTCATTTTGCTCCTGAAGGGGGAAAGACAGAGCTCCCAAAACCAGCTGTGGTGATAGAAGTTACTGCCAAGTCCCAAATTGGGTAGTCCTTGGCGAACAAGGTGGCTCTTTCCAACTACAAAAGGAATTTTCTGCAATCATCACTGCAAAACTTACCAGGGTGAACTATTGTCTGTTGCAGTCTATTGAGCCTGGCATGACATTCAGACTCTGTGATGAATCTGTAGTTCAGTCCCAAATTATGAATGTACAATTTGAGGAATGGGGGCCATCAGTTCTTGTTCTCCAGTTCATGCCTTGGGCCAGACAAAAATTGTGTATAATCGGTATAAAACACAACCAGATTTTACACCAAGATAACTTCTGATTCAGGAGTGCTGGGTAAATTATGTAAAAGAAGCACATTTGGAATTCACTGTTTATTTTATTTATACCATGCGATTGGCATGTGCTGCACTTTAGAAGATGACAGGGCCTTGCTCCAGTGAACTAACCATCTAAAATTTATTCTCATTTTACTAACTACCTAGAGCAGCAGAGCACATCTAATCAGAATGCTGAAGGCCCATTCCCCTGCTATTCATTTTGAACACGCATACTGCTTCTAACATTTTGTCAGGATATACCCAAGTTGTCTTTACCCAGAAAAGGAAAGAAATCTAAGACTTTCAGGATGTATAACTGCCCAGCGATTGCCAGTGTCCTATTTTTCCTATTATTCCAACAGTCTAGCAAGCAAAGCTCAGGTGGATTCTGTAGCCCCCTGGACAAGTTTTCTAGATGCATTTGTGTGTCAGGCAGTAGTGGCTAGTGGCTTCTGTATCAGGAGACTGGTGAATCTGCTCTTGAATTTAAGTCTTGATTTTAAAGGAGGTGCCCAAGCTGTTGAACTTTTTTCCTGAAAATAGATTCAGCACTTAGACAGTTCCATCAGAATTCAGACCAAAACACAAGTGGAGTCACTGCCCCTGTGTCAAGGGAGCCACAAGTCACCACTGGTGGTCAAGAAAGGTGAATAGAGGAGAGCAGTTTTCTGAGGACCCTTGTTTCAGGGAGCACATTTCTAGGCATGTTTCCACAGAAGTTCTGCAGTGTTCAGTGAGACTTATTCCCTAGTGAGTTTAGGAGAGAGCCAATTTCCTTCTCAGACTCAGGGGTTTAGATCCAAATAGATGTGCCTCAGAGCCAGTGTGGTGTAGTGGTTTGAGTGTCAGACTATAACCCTGGAGACTAGGGTTCAGTTCCTCACTTGGCCATGGAAACCCACTGGGTGACCTTGGGCCTGTCGCACACAGCCCCAGAAAACCCTGTTGATGGCTTTGCCTTGGGGGGCCACCGCAAGGCAGAAATGACTTGAAGGCTCACAGCAACCAGACATGCATTAGGGTTATGGTGCTGGCCTATTTTACTGCTACACTGAAAAGCCCTTTTTTTGGGATGTGCAAATCTGAAATAGGACAGGCATGAAAAAGCAAAAGAATGTGCACTCCAGGCCACCATAGGTTTTGTAGCTGCTCTGTAAAAGGACTGAAGCAGAAGCCAATTTAAATTGAACATGTGAAACTATTCTTGCTTTGAAACAAGGTATTTTAAAGGCTCAGGTTGCTTCCACTTCCATTCAGAGTTTCAGATGTATTCCAGATCCATAAGAAGCAAAGAAAAAGACTCTGTTTAGAACTTGCTTATACTCTTGTATGTCAGTCTCCTACTTCAAAACCCCATATGGAGACAATTTAGATGGTGTCCTTAGAGATTATGTGCTGCAACTAATAAATGCATGCACATGTACTTGTTTCATATAACCTAGCTCATAGCAAATGCTCTTGTTCAGAGACTTGGATTCTTGTGGAATTTGGGAGGGGTGCACTAAGAAGAAGAAAAGTAAGAAGATGACTAGAGATCTGCTTCCTTTTTAAAATTGAAGTTGCTATTCTGTTTGCTTGCTTAAATCCTACCATGTAGCCCTTATTCTTTCTTGTGGGTGCTTTGAAAGCAATGGGGAGAAATGCAGATAAGAGAGTAGAGTTGCAGCAGAAGTGTGGCGGTCAGGGATAGGGCTAAGGATATCACCCCCTCCTGAAGCTGCCTTTCCATAGTCAAAGGAACCACTGCGATTTTGCTACACTCATTTGCATGTAATGCACCATACAACCAGGCGTACAAGATAGAAAACAGCAAGGACCTTTTGTTTTTCTGGCATTTTTTTTATAGCTATCAAATTAGGTGATTGCCAAGGCAGGGTTGCAGCTAACCCTGTGAATTGAGTCACTGCACTTGGGTTTGTGGTGTTCATATATATGGTTCACAGGGAACTCTGTGATCTGTATAAAGCAGGAGCAGGAAGCATGTATTGTATTATTCCTATCCCTGCTATAAAGACAGGTCTAATGAAGTGCCTGGATTTACAAGTGAGAGGGAGTATATTTTCTGTAGAAAGGGGCACAGATTACAGAGGAACATGGCATCCTTGTGGAACCCCTGTCATTGGAAACTGGGATACTTGGAGTTGTGGATGATGGAGTCATTTTGCATGCTGTGTCCCATTGTCCTCAATGGCAGAAAGTTACTTCCCTCCTGTGAGAATACCTATTCACTGATATGAAAAAGGGGGAAGGTGCATCTGAGGAATCCACAGGGAATGACCTTCAAACCTGCTGAGTTTAGAAGCAAAGGTCTGGTTTGGCAGCCTGATCCCCTTTGGATGGGCAGCTCTGTAACGCATTGTTCCCAGCCAAAATGGCCAACAGTCTAGCCCATTTGCACTGCACAATATAGAATATAGAACATGGAATCTTGAGATTTGCAGCTTAGAGAAGAGCAGGTCCTCATCAATCTATAAACCACAGAATTCTGTAGGATGTTGTCATGGCAGTTAAGGTGGAATCGTAGTGTTATAACTGTATAGTGTGAATGGTCCTCTGGGAGGACGTAGGCTCAGGAAGCATGGCATACCACAAGTGGAACCTATATCCAAATGTTGAAGTTTGGAGAGCTTCCTGGTTTTCTGTCTGCATCCTGCCAACACATTTGGCATTCTGTAGTCAATAGACTTACTCTGTTCTCACTGATTAAAGGTTTGTGGGATGTATCCTTGGGGCAGGGTTAGATCCCTGTGAAGACCTTTTCTGCTTGTGCACATCTTGCTGATATTTTCCTCCGCTTTTCCAGTGGCCCCATTGTGACTATATAGTAATTCAGCATCAGAGTTGCTGTTTGTATATATTTTTATTTGGACAACTGCACCACACCCTAAGTATCCTGCTTCTGTTCTTTAGTTTATGATACTCAGTACTCTGTCCAAACCACCACACTGGCTCTCACTGTTTACAGCACTGACGTGATTTGTAATAGGAATGAATAAAGACCAGTTACCAAACTGTGGTTTGTCACATTCCTGAAGTCACTTGCTTATGCGGTCAGACCTAGACCTAGCAAAGAATATTCTCTTAAAGGGAGAAATAAGAAGTGGATTCAGAGCGTGAGGATGAACTGGGTGAAATGGAGACTTCCATGGCACAACCAGGAACTACTATGATTGTGAAAAAAAAGCTAATATTAGTTGTGGGGGCCGGATTTGCTTTGGAAACATGTGAGAACATATGTACCCACTGTTTTTCCTTGCACTATGATGTGAAGTTAAATCCCCCCTCCCCTGCTTATTTACCTTAAGGGGGGGAAACAACAACCTGAAGCTGTGATTTGTCCTATTGGGAAAAATATATAGGTATCACATCTGTATTATTATTATTTATTTATTTAAAGTATCTGTAATGCCTCCCAATCCACAAGTGCTCCTGAGGCAATGAACACAGAAAAACCAATTAATACAAAGATTTAAAAAATGAAAATGTATTAAAATGCTTTTTAAAAACTCCTGAAAGCTGTCTAAAAATGATCCTAGGATCCAGTTTTGAAACAGTTAAACTAGCAGTTTCAGACACTGAATGCCATGCGGAACAGTATTGTTTTGGCTGCTGGCTGGAAGCTTAAAAGTGATGGGGCCAGCCTAACTTCTTTGGGTAGGGAGTTCCACAGTCGAGGCACACTGCTACAGAGAAAGCCCTGTTATGTGTACCCACCAACCTAACTTAGCAGTTTTGTAACGTTTCGAGTAATAGAATGGTACAAGTTAACCTACCTAAATGTGATGGTACTGATCTGAAACTCTGTACCCTGGAAATCTGATGTTAATGTTTTTAAACCCACAGGGAACCACTTTTTGGATCTCCTCTCTGTCATCTCTAGTTTGCCCTTGGCAACACCATGGGGTTTTCTAAAGGAAAGAAAAAATGGGAATTAGGTAAAACATGAGCCTCTGGGGGTAGATATTTTGTCAGTGGAGCAGAAGACCAGGGGGTTTGTGTTTAATTTGTCACCAAGACTTATTACTCCAAAGGTGATGGGTATGTATGTGTTAATATACAGACAGCAGATTCTAAAGGTGTGTGTGTGTTAATGTGTAAGATGCAGTTGATGTTCTGTTAAGAAAAAATGTGTAGTGGGATCTACTCAAGGATGATGACTGAAGAGGATGTCAAGGCACTGGAATGTTCTCTTATAAATAAAGTTTAAAACGTTTAAATGGTTTAAGTGCATGTTTTAATCAAACAGTTCCACTGATCTGAGCACTGAGTTGCACTTTATGCAAAATTCTTTGGGGGCCCTGAACACTGACTAAATGGAATGAACAATATTGTATTTTGCTTATCTGTAAGATAAACTGGAATTTCTGAAAAGTTTTGAACGGCAGTCCCATGTAGGGCTCAGTACAGTAGTCTGCCTTCACGGTATTTTAAATTACCAGAAATGCTGGTGCTCTGGAATTCATGGAAGAAATAATCTTTGACCCAAGCAGCTATTACTCCAAAGTCTAAACTGTGTAGGGCATTGGCTGTTAATATTCATTAGTGCAGGGGAAGCCATGGGCACATTTCTGCTCTGGGATTGTGAAGAGGAGGATGGGCTGCAAATTCAGTTAGGATTGTTTTTTTTTTAATGCTATCTGCAGTTGAGGCTGGCTTTCAAAAACCAGGGTGCAGGATTCAGGACTCAGCAGAATAAATTGCTAAAAGTGTGTGTTTGTGTGTATACACACACACACACACATCTACTATATAAAAGTCAGTGTTCATGTGTTTGTCTGCATCAGGCAGGCCAAGACCTCATATGATTGGCTGTGAAGATTCCATGGAATCCTGGGGTTGGCAGTTTAGGGAGGGGCCTTTAGAATTCTCAGCTGAGAGCTCTTGGGCCTCAGGCCAGTTGCTATGGAGATGAGGCCTACCATCAATAAGGATGCCAGAAAACGTTTGGGAGGCATATGTGAGAAAAATTGAAAGTGACATACGCAAGACAGTTACAAGGTCTTCTCGCTTCACACAGTAGATTGTATGGTTCCATATGTGAGGAATTTTAAAGTTGAAATTCAAAATAAAAAATGCTTCCAGAAAAACATAAAGCCATTGCACAAATTCAACAGCAAAAAAAAAAAAAAAATCAAAAGCCAGTGCATCAACATCACCAGAGAACACAGATTGGATTGGGGACTATGGGGAAAAGTTACAGGTACTGGAATAGGCCAGTTGCTATGGAGACGATGCCTAGCAGCAAGGAGGAGGGCAGTGTATTCCTGCAGGAACCCAACCTCTGTATGTTAACAATGCTGAATAAGGTTGGATTGGGGACTAGGGGAAAAAGTTACAGGTACTGGAATAGGTCAGTTGCTATGAAGACAAGGCCTAGCAGCAAGGAGGAGAACTGTATTCCGTCAGAAACCCAAACTGTGTACGTAAATAACTCTGAATACAGATTGCATTGGGAAATATGGGGTACTGGAGAAGACGGGAGAATTCTTAAGAGGAAAATAAAATCCCGGGCAACAGTGGGTAAATACACTAGCATATAGATACAGATACAGTGTTTAAAAACTGGAGCAAGGAGTCAGCACAAGCCTGTATTTTAGCAATCACAACTTCAACCATCTCTCCACTAGCCAGCCGCTGTTCTAAATTAGCCTGGAATGTTTAGCTGTATAGCACTTAGTTGCTATGGTTATCAGTTATTGTGCCAAAACCCTTGGAAATGGCGCAGCGGCAGAAACCCCTACTGTGCAGGTGCCTGGACAAGGCAAGTGCCCCAAACCTAGAAAAGAACCAGCACTGGATTTCTCTAGGCTGGTACAAGATTAACCCTGTTCTTTGAGTAAGATTGTCTCTCTCCTCCCTCCTCCTTCCCTCTCCTCCATTCCAGCTTCCTGCACAATTCCACCTGGACCTAGCTATTTCTATTCTCTTTTCCAAATGCAAAAACTGACCAGCTGCTTCCCTGTTCCCAGACCGTTCTGGCTGGGATGAAGGCTGTGACTCATATTTCCTGTGACGCTTTCCCTATGGATGGATTTGGCTTGCCGCTAACAGAGCTACCAGCAAGCATCAGCCTGCATTTTTAGCTCCATGTGGGTGTAACGCTGTGAAGAAAACTCAGTATATTATGAAGTGAACAATCCCCCGCAGATCTGAAGGCCTCAAGAAGGGGCCACAGCACTGTAGCATCCTGTCAAGATGACCCCCAAAGCATCCTCATTGACATCCCACCCTTCCTCCAAGGGGCTTGGGTCTCGGGCCTTAAGGAACCGTTACAGTTTCCCCCGATTTTATTCTGTGTTGAATGAACAGCCCACTATGTTACCTGGGTAAGAACCGATCTACTAACAGAAAATAGAGATGGAGGGATTGGCTGAAAAGCCAACTCTGATTGTTGCACTGGACATTTGAGATGGTGTAAAGCAGGAAGGTATTTTTAACCGTCTATTCCACCCCTACTTTCTCAGTGAAAACAGCATACTCTCCAACGTTTCACAAATGAACATTGGGATGTGTAGCCAAGCAATATCAGAGTGTGGTGAAGATAACACAAGTTTTTAATGAGGAAGACCATATAAGCTAGGAGAGGTTGCAGCAGTTTGCTTTTGCCTGTGTCCACTGGGAAGAGCCAGTAACCCCCTAAGCCAGGGGCAAGAAACCTGTGCTGCCTCCCAGAAGTTGCATACCCTCCACCAGTTCACAGGACAAATGTGGCCAAGCCACATAAGATGACAAAAGTTGTTAACTGAGTAGCCTGGCGTTGGTCTTGAAAGAGAGAGACTAAGCTCTAAATCCAGCTTTAACTGGGTTGAATGTTGTGGAGCTCAGCAGCAACCAATAGTTGAATTTACTGCACAAGAGGGAGGGAGAGCAGAAGGAGAGCTGTGGCAAATGAGAAGGTACAATGAGGAAGGGGAAACTGTTCAAATGAAACAGGGAGTCTAGAAGAGGAGGTAAGAAGAGAAAATCAAGGTAAAGTAGGAGAATAGAATGGGCTTTCATGTAGCATAATGTTTGCCTTTTCCATGGCATGGCACAGTTTCAGCAGCAGCTGTTCAGACTGAGGATTCATTGGAAAAGTTCAGTTAGTAGATGTTAAAAGAGTAGGGATCCAGCCTCTCCTATAAAAGGGATGGAAGCATAGATTAAAGTACACAGAAAGACAAGAAGTGGAAGATGAGGCATGTCCCTGGAAAGATCTTGACTTTTTTCTCTCCACCATACACCACAACTAGACTCACAGGTTGGGTTAAACACTGCATACTTGCTTACACTGAATTAACTAAGGGTCTTAAAGGATTCCTTTGAGACAACTGGCAATCTAACATGCACCATCTCTACCACAATCTGCAGCAGGAATGGTATTATCTATGTAATTCTCTTGAAAACCCTCATAGCAAAGTCCTGAATTTGGTTCTTCTATGCTGGGCCTGGTGGGAACTCCTCCTGTCATTCTCCCCTACTCTCTTCTTTCTCTCATTCTCTCTCCCTCTGTCCCTCCTTCCCAGACTGTAGATTGGAGGCGAGACGACCCAGAGCAAGCAGGGGTGTTTCCCACTTTCTTTTCTGCTTAGCTGACTCACTGCCTGGGTCCTCAGCCTTCAAGAAAAGTGCCTCTGCCTTGCAGAGTTGCTTTTTCAGCCAACCAGGACACCAGCTCTGCCATTAACAACATGCAACGCTGCTGCTTCTTTCTGGGTGAGTCTTGCTCTACACATGGCCAACACCTTTGCCAAGATGCAGCTTTGGTTTTCCTTCTGGGCAGCTGACTCTGCCATGGGAAGGCTAAAAGACACCACCAGCAAGGCTGGGCTCCACCAGGGCTATGGGGTGTGCGTGTGTGCAGTGGGAGCAGGGGGAGTGTGATACTTGGGCTTGACTCACAGCTGTGGAAGAAGAATGGCCTCTCGTTTGCAGCTCCTAAAAAGAAATATGTTCATGCACTGGTGCAACAGAGGTGTTAACATTTTACAGGGGAAACTAGGGACTCTCCAGAGTGTTTGTAATGCCTCTGTTTTCATGTCACTTTCTATTTGTCTCCACTTTTCCTTCCTATTATCTGTTACTGAAAACATTTTCCTCCATCTGCTATATCTTGCATTCATTTATCCTGCAACAATCTGTCCAGCACTGGCTTGTGAAGCAAGGAAATGTTAGTAAACTTACCATCATTGTTTACTTTTAAAAAAACCCGTAAGTGTGTCAACTTCCATTACAGATGATCTGGTTGCAGTATTTATAGAAAAGCTGCAACTCAAATCATTCTTTAACATTTGTTGCTTGGTTCAGAGCAGCGAGCAGATAGAAGAAGAGCTGGAGAAAGTTACTTTGGGGGGATTCTGGAAGTTGTAATTTTTAAAAAAGAACTTTGCCAAGTTTTGTGCATGTACTGGAATAAAAATATTGTCCCCATGCCCCAAAATGGGATTCCTAGAAAACCAAGGGCTGGGAGAAAAATCTAATGAACTATTGTATGCTAGCACCTTTTTAACAAAGGGACCCTCAAAGGCCTAAGATGGACAGTGTTCTTACCAGGAATCTAACCAAGAGCCATGAATGTGTTCCTAACAAAGATGCACAATTGGAGCCTATGGGTAGGGTAGATAAGCGTTAATTTCTTTGGCATAATTTTAAGGACAAAGAATCTTGTGGCACCTTAAAAGACGAGCATGATCTTTGGGGTGCGGGCTTTCACAGACCTTCAGTCCAATTCATCAGACCAAACTTATATCAGAAAGAACTCATCATTCTTGACTGACTGCTCTCAAAAGTTCTCAGTCTTATCCTTGTCTGTTGTAGATCTTTCAGAGTAAAGGGCTGGACATTTTCAATACCTGACTCAGTAATTGCCTCTTTCTCTGATGCCATACCACAATGGATCTTTAGGAGGTGTTAATAACTAAAGTGCTGGGAACCTGCATCACTCCTGCTAGATACAATCATTGATTGATTTCTGGCTCAGCCTGCAGGTTTTAAAAGTCTGTGCGCTGGAGGGAGTTGGATTGCAATTGCTGCTAGTGCCAACAATTCAAATAGCAGGCTCAGCAAGCCATTTAATTAAAGGCACTAGATATGAATATGTCTGGGGCTTATGGTTTGAGGAAGAAATATACATAAACAAAGAACTGATGGATCAGTCCAAAGGTCTTTCTAGTGCTTTGGCATTCCGTTTCTGGTTAGATGCTTCTGTAACATTTGAGAGTCACAAGATCAACTTCCTTTTGTTGGTCCCCAGACTCAGAAGGTTTGCTACTGCTGAACTAGTATGTTCTGTTTAGCTGTCCTGGTTAATACTAGGTAATGAATTTGATAACCTCATAGCTTTATACATCAGGGGAGGGAATCATGTGGCCCTTCATATGATGTTAGACTACAACCCAAAGCATTTATCACCCTTAGCTATCCTGGTGAGGGCCACTGGGACTTATAGTCCAACAACATCAGGATTCCCATGCCTTCGCAGAAATAAGAAAGTTAGTGGTTAACATAAAAAACAAACAAACAAACCTAATTTAAATAAGGGATAATTAAGTATTATATTCATGTTAAACTGCTATATAAGTTGGAAGCCTGAACTAAAATCTTTACTAGAATGAAGCTAAGATACACCATCAGTGATTTTACTCTCTTTGTCCCTGTTCTGAGTTTTGGAGAGAAAGAAACAGCTACATGAATTTTTGAGGTGCCTGTTTCTCATTCACCTACCCCAAAACCAGTTGCTTGCTTTTCCCTTCTCCTTCCTTTATAATATCTGCTCTTCAATGTCACCTTTTTCTTATCTTGCTGATTTCCATGTGGATCTCAATGAAAATCTCAGAAATAAGAATTTCAAAATTCAATTTCTTTGGAAAGATTAGTGTTCAGTTTAGAACACAAGAGGACCACCTGGATGCAAAGGAAGCTGTCCTCCTTTCAGGCTGCCCTTACTAGATGTTGGTTTAAAAATGTTTAATCTTGGAATGACCTAAACTGTCATATGCTAATAATGAACAAAAATAAACAAACATTTCCATAGCTGTTTGCATTTATTAAGCAATCAGGTGGGAAATGTAAAATTTGTTCACTTTTAGCAAAATCTCACATGTAATTAATAGATAGCTTAATTAATAATTTAATCATGGAAATAAATTAATGCTGAAAGTCCATCTTAAGTCAATCAATTAAGTTTAAAATAATCTAGTTTATCTTACAGGTGCCACAAGACTCCCTCCTTTTTATAAGAATTATTGGTTACTATGCTAATGTTTCAATATTGTTTAATGCTTCAACAATATTATTGTTACTTCAGTCGTGATGGTTATTCATGTTCTTTGACAATATGAGTTTAAAGTAAACTTAAACCAATCTACACCAGAGCTTGACAACATTTTGTGACCTTCAGAATGCATCCCAACATGTGATCTTCAAAATGTGTTCGTAAAAGTAGGATGTCCTTCAACTTGTTCTTACCATTTTTTAACTTCTTACTTTGTCTTTGCAGTTGTCTTCTTGAGTCTTCATGTCACAGGTAAAAACTGAAATCCTGCTTCTAATGAGAGTTTTTTCACTACCTCCCAGTGACTAGTGCAATAGGAAGTTATTCTCATCTATGTTGTTATGTGATTTCAGGCTGACTCCAACTTGTAGCAATTCTATCACAGAGTTTTCTTGGCAAGATTTATTCAAAGGAGGTTTGCAATTGCCTTCATCTTAGGCTGAGAGAGTGTGACTTGCCCAAGGTCTCCCAGTGGGTTCCCATGGCTGAGTTGGGATTCTAATCTTCATCTTCTGAAAAACTATTTGAACATTCAAACCATTACTCCATAGTGGCTTGCTACTAATATATGTTTTCATGTATAGCAACACTAAATTTAGTTTTCTGAGTGTAGCCCCTAATGCAGTCAAAAGGCTATGAACTAGACAAAAGAGGTATCAGCAGCCAAGGACTGAAGAAATACCAAAAGAGGGGCAAATACCCAAAGTGGGTAGGGACCCCAAAACATTAGAAAGAGAATCATGCTCAGTGGCCATGAAGTGCTGCATGACTGCTGAACTGAAAAGTTGCGAGAGATGAAGGACAACAGGCAGGAGGATAAATGGAATGGAAATCTCATGAACAATGGCTTGGCAGGTAGGCTTAGGTCAAATTGCACCACTTTGTCACAGATCTTCTTTGCCATTCATAGGAAGATGTAGACCAAATGGACACCTCACATTCCTTGCGTGCTGTGCTCTTTCATGATGTCCTAGGGTGGGCTAATCAAATGGAGAGGTCTATCCCTCCTGCTAGTGGTTGTTTGACCAGCACAGGGAAATGTAAACCAGATTGGAACAGTTCCATTTTTATAAGCTGTGTTCCATCCTCATGCTCTAGTGTGGCCTAAATACAATGGGATACAAACCTTTTCATCATAGTTTTTATTATTGTGGAGTTGAAAGGGGCTTGGTTGCAAAGACAGGTACTTCACGATAACTACTTCTAGCCTTAGGGACAGTTGCTGTGAGATTCAGTAACATTCTTTAGGAAATGCAAATAAATGTACAAACTAAGTGAAGACAGAATCAAGAGAAAGGATTGCACCATTTCAAATGGGAGGGTGTAGATATGCCTGTAGGAATATGACTTCAATGACCTCTCCTTCTCCTGGCAGGGCAATTCCCAGTTCGTCTGGTTGGAGGTCCAAATCTCTGTGTAGGACGGGTGGAACTTTTCCACCAAGGCGAATGGGGGACGGTGTGTGATGACGATTGGGACATGCGGGATGCGGCTGTGGTGTGCCGAGAGCTGGATTGTGGGGAGGCTCTTTCGGCTCCTCATGGGGCCTGGTTTGGGGAAGGCACTGGGCCCATCTGGTTGAATGAGGTACATTGCGCAGGCACCGAGTGGCACTTGCACTCCTGCCGCCATCTTGGGTTCCGCAAGCACGTCTGCACTCATGAAGAAGACGCCAGTGCCATATGCTCAGGTGAGACTCTAGTCACCCAAACTTAACATCTATGCTGGTTTTACGAAAGAGAGAAAAGAAAGTGAACAGCAAGCTACACAGCCAGGGTTTCGTTTAACTAGGACAACATCAAAGGTCATGCCTAGATTGTATAAGTCAGTAAGGAATGGCTTTCTCTTAGCACTGAGTAACTTCAGCACATTTTTGCAAAATGAGGAATTGGTGCTTCTAGCTCAGAGGATATGGCTTCAGTTTAACTTTTTTTTTCTGTTTAGAAACTGATTGCCATGATGAACAAACAACATCCTCCAGTTTGCTCATCACACTATGCTGTTTTAGCACTATATACTACTTTTAACTGCCATGTCAACATCCTGTGGAGTTCTGGATCTTGTAGTTTAGTGAAGCCCAAGAGCTCTCTGGCTCAGAATTCTAAATGCCTCTCCCTAAACTGCAAATCCCAGGATTCCATAGGATGTAACCCTGGCAGTTAAAGTGGAATCATAGCACTATAATAATGTACAGTGATACAGCACATACCTGTACCAGCCTTTAACCCAAATCCTGCTACATTTATTGCCTTTCTTTGAAGAGCTCTGTTTTTTCCAGACAAAGAGTTTACCACCATGATGGCTTCTAAGAAGTCTGCTTTAAAGCAGGCATTAGGTAAAGGCTGTTTAAATATGTGCTAAATGTTTCAGTTATGGGCAGAAGACCTATCTATAGAAGCTTACAGGGGAGGCACTGGCTAAACTTTGGAGGGAGGTCTTTCTTCCATAACATACATGCAATAGAACATGATGTTCTATATAGATGCAGAAACCATCCTGGCTCTCCTTTAAAGAAGAATCCCACATCCCCGTCTATATTTCACCTCACAGAAGACTATATTCATCTGGCTGAATGCCATTTAGAAGAAGAGTTTGTGATATTTGGGTAGGATGGAAATGGAGTTGAATGCAAAGTTGAACTCTCAGTAATATGCTGCCCTGTCTCTGAGAAAAAGGGGAGTTAGGTGTTTTTCCTCACTAAAGCCTTCTGGACCAACAAGCCCATCTAAATTTTTCCCACTTCTCCCTTTACAGAACAACGTTTCCCTCCTTTCACGGCTTTTCCTCCTCACACAACTTTCAGGAGGGGCAAAATGGAGGCAGTAACTACAGCAAGACCCCTGGTTTCTCCTACACCTCCTCAGGGTGAGTGTGTAGGCAGACCATTACTTTTCACTGCTCACTGGAACAATACTCTCTCCTCAGCTGGGCGAAAAGAGATAAGGGTGGTGAAGGCTATGTTGATTCAGGTTCTGGAAACTACATGTGTCTCCTACTCACAAATGTGTTCTGGGCCACATGTCTAATTTTGATCTGAAAGAATCATTAGCTTTAAGGATCATTTGTGGGCTTAATATTTTGGAATGTGTAAAGAAAGGGAGTATTCAGGGCTACTTCAGCATTTGTATTTGTCACATGCTAGCTGCTCTTTTGCTTTCAAGAAAACACACAGGGTTTTCCCACCGTATTTAATGAGGCATAGGGTACAACCGTTGCTGAAGTCAGTGATCTACAACACACACTTAGTTATATAGTGATCTTGGGGCTGGCTTCTCCCACTCTATTCTCTTCAATCCCTCTTCACTAGGATGAGATGCATCAACCCTTTTCTTTCATATATAATACATTGTTACATGCGGTTCTAGCCTAGGTACTCTAAAACTCATACATAGTAAATCACTGGTTGATTGCTATCACTTTTAAGTAAACAGAGCCATGCCTTGACAGCCTGGCTGATTACTCACAACTAAGATTCAGATTCTACCCGATGTTAAACATAGAACATATGGTGGTCTATAACACATGAGAGTCATGCAAGCCTTATATTACACTCAGATGTTAACTTACTGCAACAGTGTTTTATATTAGCATAATCCACAGGCATGTATTATTGTGGATGAGTCCCAATATCAATTATGTCGTGGAGCACAGTCGACATCACAGTATTAGTGCTCAGCCAGAAATTAGGAAGAAAACTCCCTGAAAAATCAGATGTAATATGATATTGGGAAATCCTGTACTAGTGCCACACCTTAGCTTCTCTAGTTATGGGTTGTCTTAAACTGCTCTCCTCTTTCTCCATTTAGGATCCCCTGCCCTCCGTCTTGTGGGTGGCAGAAGCCACTGTTCCGGCCGGGTGGAGGTCCTCCATGAGGGGCAGTGGGGGACCGTGTGTGATGACATGTGGGACCTTCTGGATGTTGCTGTAGTCTGTCGGGAACTAGACTGTGGGGAGGCTCTGGCAGCACCAGGTGGTGCTTTCTTTGGTGAAGGGAATCGTGTCATCTGGCTGGATGATGTACAGTGCCAAGGAGAAGAGTCAGCCTTAGTGCAGTGCCATACTAGTGCCTGGGGGACAAACAACTGCCGACACAGTGAAGACGCTGGCGCTGTGTGTTCAGGTAAGGTTGGCGTGGCACAATTACATTTATTGTTTAACAGTTGTTAAAGTTATGGGAACTCTGGTTCTTTAAGGAGTCAAGAGCCTGGAAGTCTTTACTGGAATTCTTACCATCTTACCAAACTACAGGAAACCCCCATTTTTTGATGCCCCATTATCTGACAGCTTGCTCGTTTGAGGTTTCCAAATTAAGGACAAGTTCCATTAATTTCGACAGGGTTCTGCTCTTTCATCAGTTTTTCTTGCCTATAGAGGCTTACTTGGAACCACTCACACATACGTGCTGTTTGCAAAGTGAGCTGAGGGTGTTAGCCTTGAAATTTGGGGCTCTGTAATTTGCTATAAATTGATGTGTGCTAGCAATTAACTGTGATATTAAGTGGCATTTTAGACACTCAGAACTCATCAAACAACCTTGCTTTAGAATTGTTTATGCTGCTCTGTTCCTGTTTATAATCAGCATGTGCAAAAAGAAGGACACTGCGAACATGAAAGACATCTTTGAGAATGAGCGAGGATGTAACAGAGTCACATAGACTCGAGTCAGATAGAATATAACACGTGTACAAGCTGTGACTCTGCAAATGCTGATGCATGAATCTTTTCTTTCTGCAAGCATTCTTTAATATAAACATAAAAATGGTATAAAAAGGGAAGCCTGAAAGAATAAATCATTCCTTCCTGGGATCCTTTGGCCAAAGTTATATGTGTTTGTGTCTGTCTTTCCTTCTCTTTTCTACCTTCCTACCTTGTGTTTAGGGGTTCAAGGCAGTGGTGTGGTTTATTTATCCACCCCAACAAGGGGATGGGGGAAGGTGCTAAGCTGACCGAGAGACTTTGCTAGTGGAGCATGTAGTTGGTCCCAAGTGACCCTCCATAAGTCCTTCATGCTCCCCACAGTACAATACATGGATTCTACTTTTCAATCGGTTCCGTTAGCTGACAGTGCTCCAGTCCCTAACCTGTCAGATAAGTGGGGGAAGCGTGTATTCCTAAGACTGTTCGATAAAACAAGTGTTTTTATCAGTTTCTTTCAAAAACAGGAAGAGGTACCATTTTACAATTTAACAGAATCAGAATATTTACAGGCAGTAAGAAATATATGGGCAACTGGTACAGCAATATATAAAGTGCATAGATGACAAAAGTGCTTAAAGTTAACCCTAACACTGCTTTTTGTAGGCTCATATTCTCATTTCCTCCTTTCTCCAAATTCCTGTCTTAACTACTCTGTCTCATTCCTTTCCACTGTATTTGCTCCTGTTGCCCTAGAAACTGACTGTACCCACTCCATTCTGTTCCCTGGCACCTAAATTCTCCTACATCACTACACATAAAACTGAAGTGACAGGCCATATGTGAGAACAGAAGAAGAGCCATCAGATTAAAGGCTGATCTAGTCCAATGTTCTGTTCAAACAGCGGCCAACTAGCTGCACAAAATTTGGGTGGGAATAATGCAGTCTTCCATATGTTCTTTGATAGCATTTCTTAGCAGCCCTTGCTAGCACCATCAATGGTCAAAAATTCTGGGAGCTGTGGTCCAACAACATCTGAAAAGACCACATGATTCCCATGCTGGGAAGAAGGAAATTTGCCACCAAGACATGAGTGCAACTACATCTTTTGTTTTGTGTTCCTCAGCAAATGATGCACAGAGACATCTGGCAGTGACACATAGCTAACCTGACTAGTAGCCAGGGATGACCCTAACCTCCATCCATTCCCCGTAGAAAGCTGTCCAGATTTCCAGCCATGACTACTTCTTCTTAAACTGTTAAATGGTTAAACCCTGGAATTCATTGCCATAAGACTGAGTGATGATGGTCTACTTGGCTGTAAACATATATTTGGCCCACAGAAAACCAGTGAGATAGTAGTTATTATACCAGCAATGATAACTACTCAAAAATATTATGTGGAATTACTGGTGCACCATAGCGTTCTTGATACTTGAGTTTGTCCCATAACTTACTTTGTCTCCACAGGTGAGATGCCTCTTGCCATGGTGGAAGAACGTATAGCCATGCTCACAAGGACACTGGCACCTCAGCGAATCCGGACAGCAGCCCCCAAGAGAATTCCACGTCCCACTCGGCCTTCAAGGCGCCAGGAACAACCTGTGGCTAATGAAGTATCACAAACAGAAAAGAAGCAGAAGGAGAGTCTTTCAGAGGATGCATTAGGTGGTGAGTAGTAGCAAGAAATAGGATTGTGGAGCCCAGACAATTGTTCATGTGTTGCTCCTTACCTAAACATTTGTTAGTTTCTTTTCAATATTTATATTCCACATTGCAGCCTGTGGACAGGTTTGCATGTGACAATAAATGAAACTACATGAATACATAATAAGATTCTCCAACAGCACTGGTGATTTATGAAGGCTGTAGAGGGGAGGCTGGTGGGAAATGTCCATTCCCTAGACCTTAGAATCTAACTTATTTCATTTATATCTCATTGTTCTCCCAGCAAGGGATCCAAGGCAGCTTACAACATTTTAAAAGCACAATACAATTAAAAACAAAAACAAAACAACCTCTTAGTACAAAAGTTTAAACACAGTTAAACTAAATTTTTATTTAAGCAACACAAGTTAAGAACAAGTTAAAAACAGCATTGAAAGATGCTTAAAGCTTAAAATAAAAACACTACACCCCCTCCCCCCATTCCCCCCATAAAAGTAACCAAAAACTTCCTTAAATAAAAAGTTTTCACAGTGGCAGAAAGACAGCAGTGGCAGCTGGACTTTGGGGAGTCCCATAAATTGGGAATAACCACCAAGAAGCCTCTGTCTCATTTCCTCACCAGATGTATCTCGGATGGTGGTGGAACTGAGGGAATGCCTTCCTCTGCAGATCTTAGAACATAGGCAGGCTCATATAGGTGGATATGTTGTTTTCAAATTGAATCTAAGGCCATTTCTGCACTACACTGTTATAGTGCTTTATTCCACTTTCAACATCCTGTGAAATTTTAGGGTTTGTAGTTTACTGAGGCCCAAGAGCTCTCTGGGAATTCTAAATGCCCTTCCCTAAACTACAACCCCAGGATTCCATAGGATGTTGGAAGTGGAATAATAACGCTGTTAACAGTATTGTGTGGAAATGGCCTAAAGCCCAAATGTTTTTGGTAGTGTAGCTATTTCCACTGTTGCAGTACTGTTTTTAGTCTGGTGGTGCAGAAAAGGGTTGAAAAGTAGTAAAGCACAATTTCTTGCGAGGGAGTCCTCTTTGTATAACATACAATGTATACCTATAATCCCTCTGTGCGCTTCCTCAGAAAGAGTAAATTAACGTTCAAATGAGTTTCAGTTCAGTTCCATTTGGGTGTTTCAAAGTGAGAGCCCACCTCCTCTCAAGTGGGTAGTGTGTAAAAGGCCAGCTTATCAGCTTATTGGCTTCAGCTGGTATCAAGCTAAAGCTTGAGTTATAATGGGAAAGGAGAAAGCTTGATGAAATCCACGCCCACAAAACCCCTTTCATTTCCCCAGTTTTAGCCAAATCGCACCCTCCCCATGGAAAGAGTAGCAGGAGCAATCAGAAAAGAAGATAGTCAGTTTCTCTACACTACTTTGCCTATCTGCCATTTGAACCTGGAGCTGTATCTATTCTCCCATCCAGTTGTATATCTTGCGCTCCTTTAATTCTGCTATATCCAGTCAGCCATTTGTTTACTACAATCTTTGCTCCTGTCTCTGACTACTGCCTAGTAAGAACTTTGCCTACCAAAGGAAGGTAGGCACTGAAATGAAGCTGCTAAGGGTCAAACTGTATTTAGTACAGGCACTGCCCCCCCTTTTTTGGGTGGGGGCTTGAATGAGGCTAGAGGAAGAGTAATCAAGAAGGTTGTTGTGGGTTTTCCAGGCTTTGAGGCTGTGTTCTGTTAGTATTTTCTCCTGACATTTCGCCTGCATCTGTGGCTCGCATCTTCAGAGAATCAGATCCTCTGAAGATGCCAGCCACAGATGCAGGCGAAACATCAGGAGAAAATACTAATAGAACACGGCCCCAAAGCCCAGAAAACCCGCAATGTCCTATGGATTCCAGCTGTGAAAGCCTTCAACTTTACAGTAATCAAGAAGTTGATCTATGTCCTTGAACAATA
This sequence comes from Cyclura pinguis, assembly GCA_030412105.1. Classification (NCBI taxonomy): domain Eukaryota; kingdom Metazoa; phylum Chordata; class Lepidosauria; order Squamata; family Iguanidae; genus Cyclura; species Cyclura pinguis. The sequence goes on from CM059604.1 coordinate 21,515,185, forward strand.
GTGAGGAGGTATCTGTATTCCTCTTTTTGTTCTCTCATAGGACTAACAGTAGCTTTGTGTGTGTGTGTGTGATACAAACTGGAAAATCAGTACTGGTTGGGTGAGAGGTATCAACAGTTCTCCATCTGTGGACTTCATAACAAACAAGTAACCTCCCACAGCCACATTTGACTAAAAGGCAAAATGCTGGGAGAGCCATTTATGGATCTTCCACAACATCCCTAGCTTGGACCTAGGTCACCACAGAATATGCTCCTCACTTACTTTTAGAAGCCACCAGCTGCACCATCACAGTATCAAGGATGCTTTGGCATGGTTCAGCTTATTTATGTGTTTGTGTGAGAAAGACAGATCTTCAACATTCACTGCAGTGTCTAGAGGACATGGGGAAGCACAGTGTTCCAAGACTGAGATCACAACTGCGATGTTCAGATTTTCAGCTTCTAAGCACTTTCTGTCCTCTGTATTTCAGGCCGGTGGCAGGTACGGCTGGTAGGAGGCCCTGGATCCTGTGCTGGTCGGGTAGAGGTTCTGTATAAAGACCAATGGGGAACGGTGTGTGATGATGGCTGGGATCTAGTAGATGCAGCGGTAGTGTGCCGTGAGTTGGGCTGTGGGGCCCCTCTCCTCAGTCCCAGCAATGCACGTTATGGGCCAGGAACTGGACCTATTTGGTTGGATGACGTCAACTGCACTGGGTCAGAGTTTACTCTACGGCGCTGCCGTTCTCAGCCCTGGGGGAAGCATAATTGCAATCATCACGAGGATGCTTCTGTCATCTGCACAGGTGGGGAACTACTCAATTTATGTGTGGAACAAGGTATGGAATATTTTGGGCAGAGAGCTGAGATTGGCTGTTCTGACCTTGCTATGTAAAACAGTGGAATACGCTGCCTTGGAGTGTGGTGAAAGCTCCTTCTTTGGAGGTTTTTAAACAGAGGCTGGATGGCCATTTGCTGGGGGTGCTTTGATGTGTGTTCCTGCATGGCAGGGGGTTGGACTCAATGGCTGTTGTGGTCTCTTTCAACTCTATGATTCTAAAACAATAATAGAAAGTTCAATGTTCAGTGGGAGTGTGTGTGTATTAACTGTTAAACTGGGTTAAACTCAGAGTCATTTGAGGGACTCAATTATATATTTGCAATGTAGATATAAGACTATAGTTGAGTCCCCAAAATGACACTAGGCTACTTAACTGTCAAGTCTTCCTCATGAAAAAAATCTTGTGAATATTATTTTGATGGGGCTGGTAAGAATTTTCTGACATTTCCCCCCATGCTACAGTTACCTGGGAGACAGGGAATAGCTGTCAACACAGTTTTCATCTCTGACATAAGTGTGTGCACATTTGTATTTTCAGGAAAGTGGAAACGTCTTTCATTACCAAAGTCATCCAGGGATTCAGCTAAGTCAACCATCACTACTACCACCACCATCACTAGTACCACCCCCACCCCCACAACTGCTACTGCTACTACTACCACCACCACTACCACCACTGCCACCACTACAACTACTACCAAACCCACCCCCACTACTACTGCTACCACCCCCACTACTACTACTACCATGCCCAGCCCTACTACTAGTACCACCACCACCATCCCTACCACTACTACACAGGACTCAAGGCCTGTAGATGGACCAGGGCTGCAAAGCACCTTGGATGTATCTGAGACTTCAAGACCCACTTGGGGTTTTTCAGATGAATGGAAGACAGAGACACTGCAGCCACGGTACACTGATAAACCACTGGGGGTTATGCAAAATGTGGAGGTTGGATTAGAACAGAATACAAAGCCGTCAAGTCCCATGGATATAGCTGAAGCCACCTCTAATCCTGAAATCCTTCAACCTGCCCAGGAAATGGAGTCAACCAGCATCCCAAGGAAATTGACAACCACATACAAATGGGTGCAAAAAGCCACAGAGGAAACAATGCCTAATCCAGGGTTCCTGCAGCATGTTCAGGAGATGTCTTCAACCATCCCCCCAAAGACAAAACTGTACACAAACAAATGGGAACATGAGCCAACCTTAATGGAATCTCAGCCATCCTCAACTATGCTGGATTTGGAATCTAAAAGAGAAAGAGAGACAACAACTCAGCAGGGTATGGATAAAGCTACAGCTGATCTAGAGACCCTGCAGAAGAGTCAAGAGATGGAATCACCCAGCTCTCCAAAGACAAGGCTATCTCCACACAAATGGGGACAGAAACCAACCTCTGCTACCATGTTGGATTTGGAATCTAAAAGAGAAACAGAAATGACAACCCACTTTGGTATGGATAAAACTAAAGCTGATCTAGAGACCCTGAAGTTGGAATCAACTGGCTCCCCAAAGACAAGACCATCCCCATACAAATGGGGACAGAAGCCAATCTATGCTACAACAGAATATCAGACATCTTTAGCCGAGTTGGATTTGGAATCTGAAAGAGAAACAGAGGTGACAACCTACTTTGGTATGGATAAAACTATATCTGATCTAGAAACCCTGCAGAATAGTCAAGAGATAGACTCAACCAACAACCCAAAGAGCACAACATCCCCACACAAATGGGAACAAAAGCTAATCTATGTTACAACAGAGTCTTGGCCATCTTCAGCCATGTGGGATTTGGAATCTAAAAGAGAAATAGACACAACAACCCTTAGGGCCATGGATAGAACCATACCTGAGGTAGAAATTCTGCAGCATGGCCAAGAGATGGAATTAACCAGCTTCCCAAAGTCAATGCCATCCTCACAGAAATGGGGACAAAAACCTACCTCTGCCTCCACTGAGTTCCTGCCACCTGTAGTCGTAGGGGATCTGGAATCTGAGAGAGATGCTGAGCCAACAAGCCCATCAGAAATGGAACTGCCCACAGAAATAGAAATGGTTAAGCCTGCAACAGACATGCTGCCTCCCGTGAATCAGAGCAACATGTCTGAAGTGCCTCACATCACACAGGAGGTAGAACCCATCAACCCTGTAGCAGAAACTCAGCCTACCACTGCCATATGGATTCAAGACCTTGCAAAGGACGGAGAGACAACTGATAACACAGTAAAGGAACTGGTTCCATTCTCAAAGAGTTTAGAGGGTACAGTGGAGATAGAACTGCCAACAGCCACAGAGAACATGGATCCTGTAAAGCACATGGAAACAACATCTCCCAGTGTCCCAGACTCTGGAGAGAACACCAGACAGAAGCAAGAGGGATCAGATAAAAACCTCTCTACCATACAGCCCACAGGTGAGAAACTGCACTGGTGCTACCTCTAGGGATGGGGGTGGGAATTTGCCAATTTACTGAATGAGTTTGTAATCGGAGTTCCTGTTCCCTTTGGAAATTGGTGCAGGAAGGAAAACCCCCACAAAGTTTCCACAACTTTGCTGTGACTTTTCTTTTTCCACCTCAGAAATGCACAGATTTCATTAAAAAGTGCTCACCTTTTCTAGCTGATATGTACTGGATGTTGTTTTTCCACAGTTTTCCCTCCTTTCTTTCCCTCCCGTCCCAAAGTTTCGCAGAAATCAGCAGCTGTGAAAATATGTTAGAGCTGTCAAACCACCTAGGGGCTGAGCTGCCAAAAGCCAGCAACTTTTTACCCTCTGTAACTTCCCTCCACAACTCTCTTTCAAAGAAATCCTAACCAGAGACTGTAGCTCTCAAAACCTGTCAACTCTCTGGCAACTTTTTCATCTCCCTCCCAGCCCCGAGCTGGTTTGACGGCTGTAATGTCTTTTCACAATGGATGATTTCTGAACAACTTTGGGGCTGTTGGTGGGAAAGAAGTTGTGGAAAAACAGTACCTGGTACATATCAGCTGGACAAGCTGTGCGCTTTTCAGTGAAAGCTGCACAGTTTCCAGAGAAAGCTGGGCAGCTTCTTATCTTGGAAAAACCTTTTCCCTCCACACTTCCCAAGAGCATGGGAAGAAAAATAGATGGATTCTTCCCAACATCCATTGGGATGGAAAAAATTGAGAATTACCATTCCTAGGCAGCTCTAGGAGGTGTTTTTTTTTTTTTTTTTGAGTGGGTGAGGGGAACCAGAGAAGGTACAACAATTTGGCCTTTTCTCTGCATGGCCTGTGGCTGTTATTCATCTTCCCTCCCCAACAAAGAGAAAGTTTTTTATCCTCCTCCCCAACAGAGGGAAAGCGAAGGCAGGTTGGCTGAAGGAAAAACAGTAGCAGCTACTCACTGACTCACTTAGTACCTTTCTTTTTCCTCTGGAGCAAAATCCTGGAGGGAGAGAGAGGATGCCAAAGGAAGCATTCATTCATTCATTCATTCATTCATTCATTCATTCATTCATTCATTTGAGTTTATTAATGTAAAATATCTTACAAAACAAAAAGTTATACACACCATATCTTAATAATATACCCAACATTTAACAACATTTAACATTTAACAAACCACTCGTATACATACAATATTTCCTTCTTTTTTGCCCCCTTCCCTTCCCCTCCCACCCCCCACCCCCCCCAGGGAACAGTATAGCTTATTAGTTTCCTTTTTTTCTCATGTGGAAAATTATTTTAACTGTTTCCTTTACTTTCTCATACCCCTCCCTTTCCTGAATAAACTCAATCATTAATCTCCAGTTACTAAACCAGACTTCTTCTTTCCTTTGACCAAAATATACCCTTCTTTTTTCCATTATATAATCCCAAACGAAGCTTTTATTTCCTATTCGTGTTAACCATATCTGTCTTTTCTTGCACCAGAATCCACCTTCACTCTCAATGATATGAGTTCCTTGGATGAAACAGATGTTCACAATACCACTGAACAGCCCCAAAGTCCAGCGTCACACACAGTGTCAGCAAATGGCCAATCTGAGGATGGTTTGGTGAGCTCAGGAGATACAGAAAGTGGAACAAGTAAGTATCTCAGACAAAACTCCAAGTAAAAGTTAGGAAAGGGATCATATTTTAAGTCTTCTTCCTTAATGCAAGGGTCTTACACCCTATTTTCTCCCCTCCTGCAGCTCTCATAAGCACTGGGCCCTCTGTCAGACAAGGGACTAGCAGCCTTAGTGTAACAAGTGCCATGACAGTCTCCTTACCTCAGTCTTCTTGTTATTTGGCACAAGTTGTTTAAGCAAAGAGCCTCTGAAAAACAGTCCCAGTTGCTTCACTGGCCAGGCCTAAGCCAAGCTACCAAATAGAGTTTGTCCTTGATCTGGGTTAGTTTTCACAGAAGATTTTCCCTGGTTTATAATTCTTCATGTACACTTGTTGAAACCTACCTCCATGATGCTTCTTTAGTTCAGTTGGTCCCACAATTTTGATCAAAAGCTTACTATTTTCTATTGGTTGCTGAGGAGCTAGTGCTAGAGGGATAATGCAGTACAGTGGGCCCTCAACGTTTGTGGGAGTTAGAGGCACCAGGATCCCTGCAAAGTGGAAAACCCACAAATATTTCTAGGCCACCCCAAACATGCATGCTACAGACTCCGTTGCTGCAAAAATCTCATCCATTGTCCTCATCCTTCTCAGGAGAAGGAAGAGAAAGAGGACGACACTGAGGGAGAATTTTGCAGCAGCCGCCAACAACTCCATTCCTTAGTATCTTTCCCACTTTGGCATCAGGGTGTGTCTGCCTTGCTCCAAGGCTATCTCGGGGACCCCCCTTGGTCTCTGCCAGTCTCCAAACCCTCCCCTAGAAAAGGCCCTAGATCCTCACAAGACTTGATTCCTATGCACACAAGTCCCTTTTTGGACAGTCCTTTGTAATTCCCCCCCGCTTACTTACGGGGAGCAGAGTTACTGACTTCCGTGTGCAAAAGTCCCTTTTCGGCAGTAATATAGACTTAAGTTGATTGACTCGGACTCAAGTAGGACTCAGATCCAAAGGCATATCTAGGGTGGGGCAACTGAGGCGTGTACCCTGGGCACCAATGCCAGGGGGGTGCAAAAAAGCCGACCCCCCTCACCCTTCTGCCCAGGCCTGGCCTGCCGCCATTCCCCTTGCTGCTGCTTGCCCCTGCCCCTGCCAGGGTCCCCCTGGCCTGGTGTGGTGGTGGTGGTGGTGGTGGTGGCGGCAGTGGCAGCGGTGGCAGCAGCAACCCTCTAGCCCATTGCCCTCCCACCCGCTGCTGCCACTGCACACCCACACAGGGACCTTTGTGACCCCCCACTTCTGGCGGGTGCCAGGGAGCGAAGAGGCCAGCCACAGCCGCCCTGCTGAAGAGGAGGAGGAGGGGAGAAAGGCAGAGCCAGTGGTCCTGGGAAACTTTCCTTGTCATTACAGTACAGTACTATGACTGCTTACACTTATAGCTACATTGCTATTAAGTAGCAGCTACAAACTTACAAATGATCAAATTTGCAGAAGTTGAGGGCCAGTTGTAATTCGTTCTTTTTTTTGTCTTGCAGGCTACATAGATATTGTCTCAGCACCAGGCAAGACTAAAACACCAAGTCCAAAGATTTCATCTACTGAGACTGTCACCAGCCCTGCTAAACTCAGTGAACCGTCCCCTGGCTGCCCTATTAGACAGGAGCAAGGAAAAGAACGTCAAGACTTCTGCTGTTCATCACCTGTTCTGGGAAACTTGATCCAAGCAGTGGAAGGCCTCCGTGGAGATTTGGGCTCCCTCTCTACCACCATTCAGCATCAGCGTTCCCAAATGGAAGCAGTTGCTCTCAGTTTGGGTGAGCTGGCTGCTTCTGTGCGCCATCTGGTGGGGGTGCTGCCAACACTAGGACTGCAGGCCTCAGTCCAGTCCTCCCCTGCTCTGCATGGGCAGGATGAGGATCAGCTGCAAAACCAGCTACCCTTAAAATGAAAAGAGCATTTCCTGAAAGACAAGGGAGTTGCCTCTGAGGCCACGTCGAGTTGGAAGGGACCAAAATGCTCTCTAGTCAAACTCTGGTGGGAGATGGACCAAGATCAAGCCATGTAATTGTAATTGCTATAAACAGAGGTCACAGGCCTTGCAGAAAGAGACTGTAGAGGAATATAACCCAGTCATTATGGTTATGTCCAATTTATATATAACCTAAAGGTGCAAATGGGTGGGGTGGGGTGGGGTGGGAGAGCTGAGAAATATCGTACATTTCCAGACAAGGATGTGTTTCCTGATAGTTGTAAGACATCATTAATTATTTCAGGCTGCTTCTTCCAGTTCATATCAAACATAGCTCCTTGCTTGGAGTGTTCTAAGTTATATCAGTTCTAATACATCTAGATCTGGGGGAGGGAGGAAGAGAGAGAGAGGAATATTTCTTGTCTCCATTCCATAGGTGTACATATGTGTGTGTGCATAATGATTCTAGAAAGGGGCTGGTGGATAATGAATCGAATCAGATGAGGCAATGTCTGAAATGCAGAACCAATTGTGACTGGGTGCTGACTTTTTGGATGGATGACTGGATAATTACTTGAATGGGTATTAATTGTATGTTAGACAATCAGTGTTTTCTATTAAAAGGTACTAAATTTTAACAGGAGGAGTCATGAAATTTTCAAATCTGGATATTTCCCTTTATTTTTCAAGCAGGCCAGTTGCAGTTTACAGAGGGGCATTTAGAATTCTCAGCCAGAGAGCTCTTTGGCCTCAGTAAACTACAAACTCCAGATATTGAGCCAGAAAGAAACAGTGTAGAAAAATATCTAGTGCAGACACCCTGAATTCCACATAGATTTGAGCTGCAGTGCCTTTCATTTCAAGATTTAGTGCTGATTTAAATATGTAGGAAAGGCAGCCATGGGGTTCTATATGGAATAAGTGTGGGATCCCAAAAACAATCATCATGTAATATAGATGATTTCAAGTGTTCAGACTTCATCCCAAATACTAACACTTGAAGCTATTCTTACAAATTTTCAGATGGGAGGAGGGGTGAGCCTGAGGTAATAATAGCTATCTAAGTCCACTGGTTGAACAAGGAAGATCGGAATCAGGAAGTTTGACACACATTTCTACTATGCCGCATTCTCCCTGTCCTAATGGTTTTGGATTTTGAGATGTCTGAAAGTATGAACTTAGAAATGTACAGTTAGCCCTCTACATTCACTGGGGCTAGGGAAGCAGGACCCCACCCCAAAAAAGTGGAAAAATATCTAAATGTGTGTTATGTGTGAGAGGGTGCCAGGGCATGGTGGGGAGAGCAGTCACCCAGGGTCTACACTAAGTTAAGGATAAGGGAAAGGGTTGGGTTGGCATAATGGCCCTATGCTTCCTCTCTGTTGCTCATCTCCTTCCTTGGGTGTGGCAGAACATCTGGAGAGGGTTCGTAATGCTCAGAAATCGAGGTGCAAACTGTCTTTAGCTGGCCAGGAAAAGGCTGGAGAAGGAGGAGGAGGAACAGAGGAACAGAGGTGCAGTTTTTAACAGATGTGGTTCCCCTGAAAAAGTAGTACTTCAGGCGGGAAGAGGCAGGGATTGGAGAAGCTCACAAATAATCAAATCTATGAATATTAAGCCCACAAATGTGAAGGGTGAACTGTATATTGCTTTGTTAAATACTTTGTCAAATCCCACCCTGGAAATTAAATTCATGAACTGCCCACCAGATGGCACCACAATGTCATAGACACAGCCTGGTAGCTGAACTTCCCTAGCCTTTTCTTACCTCCCTTTAATAAGATTCCTGAAGTAGTTTGAGCCTTTGGTAAATAATTCTTTTAGACAGATTCTTTCATTAGAGACAGTGTTACTAAATTTATTAATGCCTTTGTTTGACAAAACTTTGCAATTAAAAATTGCAATCGGTTATCAATATAACCCTAAATATAATTTTTAGTCCCAACTGAGTAAGACCCATTGAATGATGGAACTCACGTAACCATTCACTTACCACGTTCCCACTGATTGGAGTAACAGTTGGCTTTTAAGCTATAATTATTTGGGCCATAACAATTAAGAACAAAGAAACTTATGATACTTTAAAAAGGCCTTACAAGCTAACACATGAACAATGATGTAAGGTTTTGAGGGTTATAGATAGATACATCCCCATGCACCAGTGTGGTGTAGTTTGCTTCAGGACAGTGTGGTGTAGTTTGCTTTGGTTTGAGTGTTGAACTATGACCCTGGAGACCAGGGTTCGGTTCCCCTCTCAGCCGTGGAGTGACCTTGGGTACATCACGCACTCTCAGCCCCGGAAAATCCCATGATAGGTTCTCCTTAGGGTTACCATAAGCTGGAAGTTACTTGAAGGCACTCAACACAACAGATATTGCCCTTGAAGTGGACTGCAGCACACAAAAGTCTATTTATTGGTCTTTAAGGTGCCATAGGATTTTGTGTGTCCTGAAGCAAACTAACACAACTACTCCCCTACAATTGTTTGTTTTTATTTTATTCATTCATATCCCACCTTTCTCCCAATAGCGGGACTCAAAGGGGCTAACAACATCTTTTAATACAATACAAACTAAAAATTATACAAAAACTTTGATAAAAATATAAACATAAAAGTTTAAAAAGCAATTAACAATGTATAAAGTTAACACATCAAAGGTTAAAAACATTAAAATTCAATACAAACCATAAAACTGAATGTTAAACTTAATAATAGTATATACAGTACCACCTAGAATACTAGAATCATAGAGCTGGATACAAGGGCCACTGAGTCCAACCGCCTGCCATGCAGGAATACACCATCAAAACATTCTTGACAGGTGGCCATCCAACCTCTGTCTAAAAACCTCCAAAGGAGGAGACTCCACCATACTCTGAGGCAGCATATTCCATTGTCAAAATGCTCTTACCCTCAGGAAGTTCTTCCTAATGTTTAGAAGGAATCTCCCTTCCTAAAGTTGGAAACCACTGCCTGTATCCTGGTCCATTCAAGTTAGTTGAAGTTATGCAAGTGATTGTAACAGGATGAAAACTGTAATCTACCATTACGGTGCAAGCAAGAAAACGGACTAGACAAACTACATAATCTGCCCTGTCCAGAACATTATGGCATGCAAGTGAGCTCACAGCAGAGGGGTTGGTGTTAATTATATCATAACAGTAACCCAAGTAACATAGGTGACAGCAGAAGTGGCTATTGTTACAGCCTAAGAACAAAGGTGGCATTACAGAGTCAGTCTTTGCCAGTTAAGATATAAATCCAAGGAGAATCTAGATGGCAGTGTGCATGTTAGAAGGAATATACTTTATAAGAGCTGGTGACCAAACCAGTCATTAAAGCAAAGATGTTGGAGGTGAGTCCTTGAAGAACTAAGAAGTTTTTGTGTGTCTGAACCCCAGATCAGCATTGATGGCCAAAGAGATAGTGTAAGAAGAGAGGAATGTAATCCAAAGAACAAACACTTTGGTATATCTATTGCAATGAAAAAAAAAAAAAAAGTGAATATAACAGTAATTAAGACCTGCTAACATGTACCTAGAGTATAACAACATGTACCTGGAGTATAATAATGGTGTTGAAAAGGCCCAGTTGCTTCCCAACATGCAGTACCATGGTCAAATGGGAAAAATTTTGACCCCGGAGTTCAAAATAGAAGAATCCAAATGGTAAGTGGCTCTGAAATTATTAAAGATCAACTCCTCTGTCTTGAATGATTACTGAAACGGCAACTTCTAGAAGGCTACTGTGGAAGGGTTTTGTAACATCTACTACTGCATAGAAATAGCTGCAGTGTTCCTGTTGAGATACAGACTATGGCTGAAAGGTAAAACAGTCCTGTTAAGAACAAACTCTCATTAAATAGAGTGGCCATCATTAAATGTTTATAAGGCTATGTTTTCAGTAAGTTGTATACCATTCAACTGTCCTTATTTTGCAGGCACAGTCCCAATTAATGCTCTGCCATCTCACTTTTTCAGCTGTTTTTGAAATGCCCCGGTTTCTCACTTCTTCTCTCACTTTCCCCATTGTCCTCAGCTTACCACAATTGCTGCAAACTTAGTTCAAAGTGCAGAAGAAGCCTGCACTCAATTAACTCAGCGGGGTGGGGGGGGAAGGGGAATGGAGGTGGTGGAATCTTGCCCTTCCCAATAGACTCAGGCAAAAACAGACTGCCACAGCTACTCCTAGTTTGTGCGTTCTTCATTAATAACTGTTGCCATCTTGACCATGTTGCTTTATCATTCATGTTCTGGTTTTCATCTGTTGGAGGGTCTAATAAATTTGTACTTAGATTCCAGAGGTGGAACCAAAATTAGTCATTAGCAGTTCAGAATTTGATTTTTACAGACTGTGGAATTAGTCAAATAATTAGTTTATATGCTAATTAGTTGCCCCCTTCTTCCAATAAGGTTTGATGAATTAATTTCTTGAGGAAATATTCACTATCAGAACTTTTAAATAATTAGTTGTATTTATTAGTACTTATGATGGGGGGGGTATAGGTGTTAATTTTTCATGCTTTTGCAGTCTACCAACTTCCCTTGTTTCATTCCCCTTCTTACCCTACATGTCTCCACAGAAACTAGTTATCCTCCATGGAGAGGTTTTTCAAAGTTGATTTAAAAAAAAGAAATCACTAGAATTCCAGAACTGTGATAGTATCACAGCTTTTTTCCTTAATGTGAAATAATCCCCATTCCCCCCAACTCCTTGTGTGAATTGAGACATTGAAAGACTGATAATACAGAAAATGGGAACTCCCCCCCCCTCTCTCTGTGTGTATGGGGTGAACTTGCACGGTAGTAACAGCATAGCAGTTTATAGCCTTATCACTGAATTTCTAAATAATTTTTTAATATTTTGAGTACCCTAACAGCAGCAGATCCTATCTGATCTTGGAAGCTAAGCAGTGTCACTTTGATTAGTATTTAAGTGGGAGAATGCCAACAAATACCAGGTGCTTTAGGCTATCTTTCAGAGAAAGGAATTAGCACAACCACCTCTGAGTACTCCTTGCCTAAGAAAACCTAGCGAAATTCCTGGCATCACTGTTAAGTCAACAGGTGACTTGAAGGCATACATACAGTGGCATACATACAGAAGGCATACATACAGTGAAACACGAATCTGGCCGGAAGCTAAGGATCTGTAGGGCTCCTTGGAATTTCCTGCAGATGACCATAAACATTATTTCATAGAATATTCATTTAACCTAGCAAGCTCAGTTCCATCAACAGCTGATAGTCCATCAAATGTTGAAGTATTTGAAACTTTCTGCAGTAGTTTGCACTATGCCAAAATTAGAAAAGCAGCCTTGAAACTGGACATCTTCTGGTCAAAATGGACATGATTGAAGACCTGAGATAGCTAAGTTCTTGTGTAGCCAGTCTGTCTTTGGGCAGGGGAGAAGATGCAGGAAGAGTCTGAAGTCACTGAAGGAGGCCCAACAGATCTAGGCATCAACATACGATTTACTGTGTTCATGGGGTAACTGTAAGTCAACAGGTGACTTGAAGGCACATAAACACACCAGGAGTAAGGAAGGGGCGGGGAGAGAGAGAGGTATGGCATGATGAAGGAGAGGTATGGCATGATAGACCTGTACAACTCACATTGCAACCTGCAAAATACCTAGAAATGAACCAAAACGTGCTGCCTTATTACTTAAGTATTTCTTTTAAAAAATAGGGGGATTTTATTATTAACTAACATCCCAACTTTCATGCAATATGGGACCACATTTGGATGCAGAAGCAACAAGACATGGCAGGACATGTTAAAACATAACATTAAATGGTGCAGCAGAAATCGCCAGTCTGGTTGAGCCCAAAACCTGAAGAAAAGAGACAATCTCTCAGAGCTGCCTGCCTGCTTCTTCCCTGCCCTGGCTTGTCTCTTCTGCTTCTTCTTCCTCATGCTTAAAATTTTTGAGTTTAAATACATAGAAAAGCCCTGCAGTTCATTCTCCTCACTCCTCACAACCAGATAGTAGGAAAGGGAAATTAAAAATCCCCAAAACAGTGTTTTTGAAGTATGTGGAGAAAAGTGAAAACAATGCTATGTCAATTCCATAATTTCTTTTAAAGTTTATGTTTTAATGAATGAATTGACTGCAACAAATTTAATTTCCACTTTGCCAGTGGTAATGATAATGGTTAATTCCTGCTTTTCCAATGATCAGTGCCAATGAATTGATTTTTAAACCTAACTTTAAAACCTCTGGATGTTCAAAGTTCCCAGTTTCTACTTTCCTGGGTAAGCTCACATACTTTCACAGACTGAGAATGCTTTTACTTCCCCTTAGAACTGTTGAAAAATAGAATTCAGAAAACAGATAATGAAAATAATCTTTATCTGTTCTATTTGAAGAGTAACAAACAATATATCTATATCAGAAAAATATTCAAAAGGAAAACACAGTCAAAGTATTAAAATGAACAAGAGCAATAAGGCAAGTAAATAATACAAAATAGCAAAGATACCAAATAGTAAAAAAGCCACAATGAAGCACGGTCAAACAGGATACAGTGCAAATGACAAAGCAGCAACAGGTAGGAAGCTCACAGTAGAAAGCTAACCTTATAGAGACTCTACAACTGATTCTGATAACACATACAGCTGAAGGTCATTTCTATCTCAATAACACACCATTAATCCTATAATGACCAAAGTTGTAGATCTTGTCCATATTCCAACAAGAACTGATCACTCTTGTAAGAATTTTGTTGTTGTTGTTGTTGTGTGTCTCCAAGTGGTTTCTGACTTATGATGACTCTAAGGTGAACCTGTTGTGGGGTTTTCTGGAGCTGAGAGTGTGATACACCCAAGGTCACCCAGTGGATGTCCATGGCTGAGCAGGGAATTGAACTGTGGTCTCCACATTCGTAGTCCAAACCACTACATCACTCTGACTGTCAAGACTTATCTTACAATCTGGAATTACCTGGTGCCAGATAGCCTGACTGAGCCAGGGAGCTGAGCACAGTACTTTGTGTGCGGATAGAGTTGGCCTTTTTGGCAGGGGCTAGTGGAAAAACTGTCTATCTGTATATAAGCTCTGCGTACAGCTAGAAAGAAAAAAACACCTCCTGTTTTCTTTTATGTTCTGTTGCATTCCTACATGCTAGACCTGGGGAACAGATGATCCTGCAGATACCTCCCAACAATCCTGGCCAGGTATGGTCAGTGTTGGCAGACGATGGGATTTGTAGTCTACCATCTGTAGAGTCGTCCGCTCTCAATCCTGCTAGGTTCCTGGTCCATTACAGGTTGTTATTGTGTGCCTTGAAGTCATTTCTGACTTATGACGACCCTAAGGTGAACTATCATGGGTTTTTTCTTGGGCTCAAAATATGTGACACACCCAAGGTCACCCAATAGGTTTCTGTAACTGAGTGGGGAATTGATAGGGCAGCAACACATTTCTTAGGAAAACATGCCATCTGATTAAGGCCTGTGAAGAATGTTGTTTGTTCCTAATGAAAGTATCATCGATCTTAAGCTCAAAACCCTGTCCAACGGGCACAAGCTATGTTCTGTTTCCTTTCCCCCCTACTTAACAAAATATATACTATCTTAAAGTGATGGTGTCACATCCTTTCAGTCAAATTCCGGCTCGGAGGAACTTACATTTTCCGCCAGGCTCGGGAATGACAAAGAAGCAGTGAGATAGCGCATGGGCCCTGAACGCATCCCTTTGACCCCAAGAGTGAGGACTCCGCCAGCTGCATTATATTTAGCACAGTGATTAGAGAATGAGAGGCGTGTCAGGTGCAGCTGCTGCCCAGGGATGGGGGGAGAGGAGAGGTGCTAATTCACTCCGTCATGGCTTGGGAGTGGCAGCCCAGGTGCTGGGAGGGAGGCTGGTAAGGACAGAGCCACCGTCCAATCTCTGAGAGGGCCCACTGGGGCCTTATACCTGATCCCATTATGCAAGGGCTCATTAGCAACTAAGACCACCACCTGTCCCAGCCTTGAGGTAACCAGAGGCCCGTGTCAGTGCGTGATGGTCCCGAGCACCACGTGTTACAAGGCATGTCAGAAGCCTTGCTGCAAATGAGGTACATCATTTTTTTTCTCCTTCATTCCTCAGTGAGAAGGGCAGGGCATGGAAAACAGAGTATGATCGGAAAGACTTGAGAAGATACGTCAATGGGGCAGCCATGTAGGGGTGTTTCAAAACCATGGCAAAGCTGCACAAAATTGGTACTGGTTTTCCATCTCTCTCAGCACTCAGTTCATGTTTCTAATCCTTATAGTTCAATCAATCAATCACTTAATTTACATCCTGCCTTTCTCCCAAGAATTGGGACTCAAGGTGGCTCATTGTTAATTCTCACATGGGAACCCCTTTAATATAGCTTCACTTGCTTTCACCACACGCCATTTCCTTGCTCACCTTCCCTCAGACTACTTTGCTGCAGCTTCTGTTATGTTCTCTTTGTCTGCTAATGCGTCATCTACTTTCTCAGGACCACCATTTCCTCAAGATGCTTCATTTCACCTGTTGATCTACTGCTACTGGATATTTCATTCTCCTATCTCTGCTATGAATCTCCCCATTCCTAGTCTCTTCTCTGTAGCTATCTTGTTTGTCCATTAAGGATAGTGACTATAAAGAATGCGAGAGCCAGCATGATGTACTGTCCTGGTCTGAGCACTGGACTGCCTAGAAATCCCTGAGTTTATTTGTGCTAGAAAGCTTATAGAGAGCCACTGTGGTGTAGTGGTTTGAATATTGGCTTATGACTCTGGAGAACAGAGTTTGAATCTCTGCTTGGCCATGGAAACCCACCGGGTGACCCTGAGCAACTTACACTCTCTCAGCCTCAGAGGAAGATAAAGGCAAATCTGAACAAATCTTGCCAAGAAAACCCTGTGATGGGTTCACCTTGAGGTTCCCATAAGTCAGAAATGACTTGAAGGCACACAACAACAGCAGCAGCAGCAGCAACAACAGACAACAGGGATAATCCTGCCGTATGTTTTCAGTTGCAGTTCTGTCTTGAAACAAGAAGAGATTGTCTTTGGAGTTCATGAAAATTCTTGAAGTTTAAACTTTAAGTTGGTTTAAAATGTTGAAATTCATTTTACTCGTATGTCACCCTGAGATCCCCATAAGGTAGGGTGAGCAATATAAGTGAACAATATTGGCTTAATACTTGTGAAACTGATTGGCAGCGGCTCTTTGGGACTTCAAGGAAGAATTTTTCCAGCTTAACTGGAAATGCTTGAGATTGAACCGGGGATCTTTTACATACAAAGTATGTTCTCTGCTATTGAGCCAGTTCACTTCCAATGTTAGGAATTAGGAGAAGGTGATGCTAGATCAGAGTACACCATTTTCTGTTAGATTTTCAAGATCTAGATTATAAATTCGTTGAGGGTGGGAGTCGGCACCTGTCTTCTCTTAACACATTAATTATAGCATTGTAAGAAACTTTGGTCATTAAGTCCTTGGAACAGAACTAATATCCCCAATTGACAAATGTCTCATATCCTCCAAATTGTCCCCATTTGGCAGGAATAATCCCAGTTAATCTTCTATCATCCCACCTTTTCACCTGCTTTTAAAATGTCCTGGTTTCTCTTGCCTTCTCTCACTTTCCCCCTTCATTCTGGCTTACTTCAGTTGCTGCAAAATGAGTTCAGAGTGCAAAAGTAATTTGTACTCAGTTAACTGGGAGGAAAAGAAGAAGCAAAGTGTTCCCTGTAGACTCAGGGAAAAGCAGACTACTGGTTACTTTCTTAGCTTGTCTGATCTTCCTCATTAACAACTTTTGCCATCTTGATCACACACTGATATTGCTTGGCCACATGCCTCCCAGTTTTCATCTGTGAAATGCTGGAGGATATGTCACCCCATTTCTGCTTATTTAACTCCAGGAAAGAAAACTATGTCAACTTCCGATGTACCCGCAAGGTGCTATGTGCTCTGATGATGCACGCTGTCATCATCATATCTACGCAAACTTAAGCCCCACACCTCTCATTTTAGAAATTAAGGCCTGTTGGAGATTGTTGTATTGGGAGGTTACTAAGCAGCTATCAAGAGCTTCTTCCCTGCTACAGCAAAACGCCGATTTGGAGCCAGTAATATGTCAACAGTGGTATTATTCCCAGGAAAACACTGCCAACACAGAGAGTGCTCTGAACAAGCCATCCCACAGGCCACACTCATGGCAACCTGTACCAGCCCTGATAAAAGAATTCAGAGGCTACACACCACTGCTGCACATGGGCTGGGGACAAGCAGCACTTGGAAAGCACAATGAGAGAAGAGATGCCAGTCCAATCAAATAGGTACAGTATTGTTGGAAAGTATGGAGGCCTTGCCTTTTGCCATCCCTAAGGGTAGCCCCCAAGCAACAGCTGCTTGGGCCTACTTCTAATGTGTTGTGGAACGTCCTTCTGTCATCAGGCCTTTGCTTGGCATGGACACCCAGGGGGCTATTTACAGCACAACACATCTATTTATACCTCTTGCCCACCCAACCCTTTTGCTCTGCACTGCCCCTCGGTTGTTTCATTCCTTCTCACAGCTCCTGGAGATGTCACTAAGAAGAATGCTGTTATCTCCTCTACGGTGGGACGGGGACAGCACCTCTGGTTTCAACAGTACCCAACAAAGGCCTCAATGATACCGACACAAGCAACTGTGGCCTTACAAGGGAAAGTATCATGATCCAGGGTCTAGAGAGAACAAAGAGATGGCAGATTTGGCACCACACCACTTGGGCAGCCACTCACCACTGCATTTTTATTTACTGAAATATTTTTAGCCCACCTTCTATCCAGAGATCCCAGGACAGCGTACAATGAAACCAGCCTAACAAATTTAAAACAGCGAGAATAATTAAGATGATTTTAAAAGCCTAAAAAACTTATTAAGCAATTTTATAAGTTAGATAGACAGACTGAAAGACTCAAAACAGTTTAAAAGAAATTGAAACCATATCATCCCCATCGTTGTTATATTTAGTCCTGTCTTGTCTTTCTGCCAGTTTGGGACACAAAGCAGCTTACAACAAATTAAAAAACACGTTGTTAAAAATATACAAAATACAAGAGTTAAAAAGAGATTAAACAATCAAAAAGTTAAACACAGGGCCTTTCCACACTTGGCTGTAATAGTGCTATTATTCCACTTTCAACATCCTGTGGAGTCCTGGGATTTGGAGTTTAGGAAGAGGCATTTAGAACTCTCAGCCAGATTGCTCTTTGGCCTCAAGAAACTATAAACCCCAGAATTCCACAGGATGTTGAAAGTGGAATAATAGCACTATAAGAGTGCAGTGCGGAAAGGCCCACAGATTAAAACATGCATTATTAAGCATGCCCACATATATATACCAGCACAAAATTTAGCAAGATACAGTGTATATATGTGGGAGGGTTTTGGTAAAACCAGTTAAGATCCTAAACTTTCATAAAAGAACCATGTTTTCATTTGGGATCTGAACAAAAGTAATTTTTGACCCCAATTGGACCTCCAAGATGTTCTATAACAGATGCCACATCAGTCAAGGTCCTCTCTTGTGACTTTCCACAGCATATTGCCCTGACTGATGGGATACATGGAGGAGCCCCTCCAGCAGACCTTAAACCTTGGGCAGGTGTGTGCATGAACAAGCGCTCTTTCAAATATTGCAATCCTAAGACATTTTGAGCTTTAAATGTCATTGCCAGCATCTTGGAATTCAAAGGAGAATCATATTGCAGCTAATGCAATTCCTTTAAACCTGGTGTTATATGGCTTTTGTATGATTTTCCAATCAGCAGTTCAGTAGCTGCATTTTGCATCAACTGTTGTTTCCAAATCATCTTTGAGGACAGCCCCATGTAGAGTGCTTTACAGTAGTTTAATTAGGAAGTTACTAGTGCATGGGTTACCTTGGCTAAGTCGTCCCTGTGCAGGAAAGGACCAGTCAAAATTGGCCCTAAGCACTCCAAGCCATGGCTTCCACTTGGATCTCCCGTGCCAAAGATGATACTTAAGAGTACTCACAAGCATTAGGAATAAAGAAGAAGCTACAAACAATAAATGTCAGAGTTTTAGACTCTAATCCAAAGGAAAAAAGAATCTGGACATCTCCAGGAGGTAGCATCTTCAACCCTACTTCTTCATGTCCGTAATAATCAGTGCAAGATGTAAAGTCTAACCTTTCTATACAGAGCTTAACAGTACTATATCATGTATGCAAAATGACCACGTAATGCTGTAATAACTGTACAGTAACTACAGCTTTGCTGAGTTTAACACCTGTTGTGGTAGAGATAGAGAGTCAGTGGTGAGCATTGAACTACAACTCTGGAGACCACAGTTCAAATCCCTGCTCAACCATGGAAACCTACTAGGTGACCTTTGGCAAGTAACACCCTCTCAACCTGAGAGGAAGGCAAAGGCAAATTCCTTCTGAACACATTTTGCCAAGAAAACACCATGATAGGTTTTGTCTTATGGTTGCCATAAGTCAGAAACTGCTTGAAGGCACACAACAACAATAGCAACAACAACATAGTAGAGATATCTCTGATCCTTGGTTTAGCCAGTTAGCCTAGCAACATACATTAGCTCAGCACTCTCAAGATGGACTCCGTTTTTGTTGCAGATTGGTGAACAGGAAGCCAGGCCTATTGACAACTTTCTGTAGGTCAAATATGTCTAGTAAGGATCAGCAGACAGAGCAGCAATTTCTAGATTGTTTTACAACAATCATATGGATGTTTATTTTTAGAGACATACAAAAATCACAAGGCTTGGAATAAACACACCTGGATTTTCATGTTTGGACAAAATGTGGCATCTCCAGTGGCTGGATCTGGGGCACGTCAGACCAGATTCTCTCCTGATTCTCCAAGATATGGCATGTTATGCGGTGGTCAAAAGCAGTTGTTGATTTCTGAAAAGAGAAATGCCAGTCCTTAAGGTTGTCTGAAGGACACTGTTTTGTAACCTCCTCTTCATTCTAGGGATGGGTAGGTCTTGGTTCATCAGTACTTGAAGCCAGGAAAAGACATTGCACACATTTAAGACTCTCTTCTATCATTCTCAGCACTGACAGTTGGACACGGACTCTCAGGAATGAAAGCTTTTGACCTATGCCATGAGCATGTCAGTAGGCACATGAAATACCTTTTCTCCCATCTCTGGTTCTCTCAGGAAAACCTTCCTCTAATCTGTCTTGCAACCATCAATCTCCTCATAGTGTGTAAACAAATTAACCAGGCCAACAGAGGCAGGCAGCCGCTCGGAAGTCTTTGCGGGCAAATGGCTTCATGCCTGACCTTTCCCTCTGGCAAGCCCAGGTATTGCTAATGTGGTGTCAAGTATTAATTACCTTCCAAATGAAGGCAGGAGGGTCAGGCTCGCTCTCTCTGTCTTGCAGCTGGTTCCTTCCAGACCAAAGCAAAAACTGAGCAAAAAGACCAGATGACATAAGAACACCCTCCTGGAGGGCAGACTCATCAGTTCAATTTAAAGAATGGCTTATTGGCATTAACATGTTAAAAAGAGAGCTGAAGTACAATGATCAAAACTAGTAAAGCTAGCAGCTGTTAGTGGACTGCATTACCAAATGGGTTTTTCTCATGTATTGTTTCTTAAGAGCATTCCCATTTTGTTGCAGAACGCTAATAATCAGGGATCAGTCTGGGAATCAACTGTTGGTGCAGCGCAAGATTTATTAAAACTAATGAAAGAGGCATCAGGGCCGCATGGAGAGCTGAGTTTCTTGAACTACCATGTGATCACAGCTTTGCAGGGCTTTAGTGACAAGGCTAATTGTTTAACTCACATATGTCACTAAGGTCAATTGGCTAAACCAAGGTTCAGATATCTCTACCATGTTGTTGTTGTTGCTGCTGCTGCTGCTGTTGTGTGTCTTCAAGTTTTTTCTGACTTATGGTGACTCTAAGGCGACCGTATCATGGTGCTTTCTTGGCAAGATTTGTTGGGGGGAGAGTTGCCTTTGCCTTCTTCTGAGGCTGAGAGTATGTGACTTGCACAAGGTCACTTGGTGAGCTTCCATGGCCAAGTGTGGATTTTGAACCCCGTTCTCCAGAGTCCTAGTCAAATACTCAAACCACTTCATCACAGTGGCTCTCTATAAAGCTTCTAAGCATGAATAAACTCAGGGACTTCTAAGTAGTACACAATGGTACCATGAGATAAAAAATATTGCAGGAAGGCACAGAAGAAACAAAGGGTATTTGCAGGGCCAAGTTTCTCTGAAAAAGAAACTATATTTCACATTAATGTTATACTCTAATCCTAAATTTATTTTCTCTGTTGGATTTCCTGTTGGATTTGCTGAGTACCATCTTATTTTAATGGTCATTTCGTGGTACTGTTAAAAATAGAGTTGATTTAGTGGTATAAATTTGTGTATGAACAAATGTCCTTCTATTAAAGAAATGGGGGAGGGGAAGCTGAGTTGTTCCTCTCCCTGTCATGGTGTCTATAGGTACCGGTATAAGGAACAGGCATTGCTTGTGAAACTCCTCTACAAATTTTTTTAAATAATTTTTTTTAAACATTTGCCTTTCAAACAAAGAAAAGGAGAGAAGAGAAATAAAATAAGATCAGATTCTGCAATAAAAGTTGTGGGAACAAATGCAGCAATAAAATATGAAACAGCATATAATCATCAGCCAAAATAAAACTACCACAGCAAGAGTATCTGCCTGTGAGTCACTGGAATGGCCTGGCATTTTTGCTCACTGTTGTGACAACTACAGGGTTAAAAACAAAGCAACAGAGGACTTTTAAATCTGGAATATAAGTTGATTTCTGGCAACTGTTGAGAGACCAGAAGTAGTGATCAAGCCCTACTTAAGACCTATATGGAATACTGAATGAGGCAAATTAGAGTGGGCATTTTAACCTATATCATCACCAGTTAAAATGTAGACCGTGTGTCCTTGCAATGCCTTTTCTTGCACATCTCTGCTTGCACTGCTCCCTCACTCTTCCCTCCCATTCCCTCCCTTGCTTCATCTCATGCCTAAAAGGCAGAGACCAACTTGTTTCCTGCAAAGAATTTGCCAGAAGAGTGACTGCACATTTTTCCACACATCTCAGCAGCTACAAGGGCTAGATATGTGTTTTTTTTTTTTGAAAAATGAAAGCTTGGAATCTGAGATGATGGTCCAAATCAGCATGAGTAGCATGCCTAGAATCTGGGCAAAACCCAGCCAAATCAAGGATATGGCTACCCTGTGAAATGTACAATTTTGTGGACTAACTCTTGTTCCCCCGCCATCATGCCCAAAGAGGCAATTGACATACCGTACACCAACTCCTCCCCCCAAGAGATTTGTAGCAAAGAGCAGGAACCAACATGTAACAGAAAATGGGAGAGATGATAGATTGAGTGGGAAGAAGGAAAGAAAGAAGGTATCAATTAAGTGTCTCAGTGTATTTTATTTAGGCCATAAGATGCCTGGTCTCTGGAGACTGCGAGTGTGCATGGGTGTATGCAAGCACTAATCCAGTTGGAAGGCTTCTGAGTCTTTCTCAGGGTACAGCCAGTTCTCTCGTCTCTTGAGCTATTTCTCACTGTTGGCATCCCATTCTTAATCCCAGGTAGGTTGACCAGAAGTAATGGCATGATACACAAAAATAAATTACGACATCTGTACCTTCTTCTCCATCCTGTCATAATGGTTTTGTGTTTTTTTTTTCCGGTAGCCCTCGTAGGGCAAAATTCCATTTTTCTCCACTTCAGTGAAAAGAGCAGGACTTTCTCACTCCTTTGCTTCTGGTCACTTGGGGTAAACCAACCCTCCAGTCCACCTGCTTTACCAATCCCCTCTAGCCCCCTGGGAGGCCTCCTTGGAACTGTTCATGTTTATAATTAGGGGTGCTTGGCCCATAGCAACAGGGTACCTCTTCTTTTTGACATTAGACAACCCAATTCAATAAATAATACTCTTTTGGCAAGCTCAAAGTCGGTGTGCTGCCAAAGAGCTGTTGACAAGAGCACAGCCTCCAGAAATAGACCCCCAGGAAATTTCCATTCCCAACAAGCCCAGATGTTAAAAGGAGTTGGGGTTTAACATGGGAGAACCAGCAGTTTGGTGGCTATATCTGGATGACCAGCTGCAAAAGTGGACTAGACTCTTATATGTCCTTTAGGAACTGCGTAAAAGATAATGTCTGAGTATAGGTACGCAAGTATGAGAAAATCTGTGTGTGCTACAATTCATTGCACACTATTAAAACAGGTGTGCAGAAGCTCTGGCTGTCTGAATGGTTTGGGCTTCAGCTCCCGGAAGGCCTAGACATTATGACCAATCAAAAGGATTAATGGGACTTGCAGTCCAAAGCATCTTGAGGGTCAAATGTTCCCCATCTCTGTCCTGAAGGAAGAGGGGATGTGCTCTTCTGGCCTACCAGATATTACCATGTACATTACTTCTTAAATCTGTGGAGCACTCAAGAAAGCATCTGGGGTTGGTGTGTAGTGGGAAGAAAATGGTGACCCTGGCTCTCAGGTCTCACCTGGTAATTTCAACTGCTCCCTTCCAAAAGAAAAACTTTTCCTTGTGAACCTCAAAGCTTACATAATATGAAAGGTATATGGGTTTCTCTGAGGGTCTTAACTGTTCACCTGGTTTTTTTTTAATAAGCACCCAGGCATGAGCGTGTGGGTGGAATCTATGCATGGCACCTCGATCCCCTCACCAGCCTAACTGAGCCCCGGGGGAAAGTTATATAAGCGTAACTGTCACCATCTCAACATAGCCTTGCTCTCAAGACAGATTAACTGTCCCTGCTGCAATGCCCTGTTCCCTCCAGGAGGTGCTCTTCCTAAAGCACAAAACCAGTATTCTCTGGATGCAACTTAGTGTTCAGTGTTGGTGGTGCCTTCGACATATGAGAAAGAACAAGGGAGCAGGTTATCTATCTTTCTGTTTCCAATTTGATTCTTCCTGTACTGGAGGGATTGAGTCAAAACCCACAAGTCCAATTGAAAAGACACAAAGGAATCAAAGCACCTTTGAGACTAATTCAGAAGAAGAAATTTCTACCATTAAGGTTTTGTGGACTCAATCCATTCCATCAGGCGCATTTGAAAGCAAGCAGGAACAGATTTATGAAAAGAGGGAATACAAATATTCTCAAGTCAGGAATGCTTCTCTGCAATATTGAGTATTGTTGTTGTGTGCCTTCAAGACCCTAAGGCAACCCCAATCATGGGGTTTTCTGGGGATTGAGAAAGTGTGATGTCCCCAAGTGGGTTTCCATGGCTGAGTGGGGAATCGATCTCTGGTCTCCAGGGTTGCAGTCTAACATTCAAGCCACTACCCAACTCTGGCTCTCTAATATTGATCCTGTTTTAGGGAAATAGAGATTTAGTGAGTTGGGCCTCTGCCACTAGGCTGATGGGTTTTAGAATTTTGTTAGCATCACGGCCAGAGGTCAACTGCTATCCAGTGACATAGAAAGGTTTAATTTGTGCTGGTGACTTTGTTAGCTACTTTATTACATTAGTCTGGCAGTTGGAAAGTGGAAAAAGATACAAAAGATACAAAGGCCAAAAACAAATAGGGGAGTGAATTTTTCT
This sequence comes from Cyclura pinguis, assembly GCA_030412105.1. NCBI lineage: Eukaryota > Metazoa > Chordata > Lepidosauria > Squamata > Iguanidae > Cyclura > Cyclura pinguis. The sequence continues at coordinate 21,539,573 of CM059604.1, forward strand.
CTTTTGCTAACCTGCTTGCACAGTTCTCATAACAATTTTTTGTAAAACAAAAAAATATGAGTGTGGCATCCCATTTTTGTCAATGGACACAATATGCACATGCCTGCGGCAGTGCAGGTGCGTGTCTGTCACAACCATTGACTATAATGGGACACAGTGCTTTATACAACCTCGCATTCATGTGTGCAGAGGTTGCACCAGAAGAGGGTGCACTGTATAACTCCAGTAGGCCCTCCACATTTGCGATGGATAGGGACACAGAACCCTCGTGAATGTAAAAAAAACTGCAAATAACTCACGCCCTCCCTTCAGGCTCCTGCCTGCCACCCCTGCCAGCGCATAAGCAAGGGGGACCAGCCAAGGGCATGCATGGAAGGGTAGATTGCCCCACCTGCACATTCCTGCAGCATGCCTGCACCAGCTGCGGCTGACGGCATGCAGGCAAGGGGCAAGCACCCACCCTGCACGCTCCTGCTGGCTGCTGCCAGCGCACCCGCAGTGGTGGCGGCGGAGGGAGTGAAGAGAACGGGTGATCGCTACTCTGCAAGTCACTGCAGGCCACCTCTGGAGCACCTGCATTGGCAGCAGTCGAGGGCAAGAAGGGAATGTGCGATTGCCCCCTCTGCATGCTCCTGCTGGTTGCTCTGCACATCCCTGCAAGCCACCTCTGGAGTGCCACCAGGCCGCCTCCTGAGCGCTCATGCCAGCAGCAGTGGACTTGCAGGCAACCAGCGATCACTCCCCCCGCAAGCTCTTGCCAGCTGCTGCCAGTGTGGCCTCACAGGCCCCAGGCGAGGGGAAGCAATGATGTTTCCTCCTCCCTGCCTCTGGGCAAAAGGCCAGGGAATGGGAGGGGAAGATTGGGGAGAGGCAAGCCCACCCCGTGAATAATCAAACCTGCAAAAGTGAAACCCATGAGTGTCGAGGGAGAACTGTATTTTACCCTATAGGGTTAGTTCATTTTTCTTCTATTCACTTAGCTGTAATACATATAAATGTACAGAGTAGTACTTCCCACGCTGTTCCAGTTAGCCATCTTTCCCTTCCCTTAATATTCTTCAAGTGGGTTGTCTGTTTTTCAAAAAACATTTTACAGAAAAGAATGCATGTATTCAATTAAACAGAAATTGCTCTCTCTCTGTTTTTAAGATGGCATTTTTGAAAAGGTGGCTAAACTAGTCAAGGGGTCTATTTTTGCTCTCCAGGGTTGGAGGTGGTTTGACATTAGTGAAGTGACACTATCAGCAGTTTGCACCCTTGGCTTCCTCTGCAGAGTAGAAGATTTCATTACACTGGATGCTGCTGGTACTATTCATCTAGCATTTACACACCTGAATGTGTAGTGCAATGTTGTGAATGTTGGACTAGGACGCTGGGAGAAAAGAGTTCAAAAATCTTTGCTTGGCCATGGGAACTTATTGGGTAACCTTGGGCAAGTCATAGGCCCTTTCCATATGTGGGGGGGAACGGGCGAAAACACTCAAAAACGGAGCTTACCGGCAGCCGGGTAAGTCCGTCGCAACGCGAAGCAGCGCGAGCTTACTGCTGCACAATCCCCCGGCGTCCCAAATGGCAGCTTCCAACCAACCGGAGAAGCTCGCCAGCTGGAAGCCCGCCCCCGGCAGATCTGCAGGCACGCACTTGCGCGCGCCTGCAAATCCGCTTCGGAGCCAGGTGACGGAGCGGTGTGGGGCTGCGCGCTCCGTGCTTTTTAAAAACCTCTAAAAAGAGGTTTTTAAAAAACACGCAATGCGGCTAGTTCCGGCCACTCCTGAGTGGATTCTGGTGTGGAACTACAAAAAGTAGTCCACGCCAGTCCACTCTACGGTGTAGAAGACCTCCGTGGGAGGTCGCTCTGCACCGTTTTAATACCCCAGTGTGGAAATGGCCACAGTCTCAGCAGCAGGCAAAGGCAAACCTTCTGTGAATGAATCTGGCCAAGAAAAACTCATGATAGATTCACATTAGGGTTGCCATAAGTCAGAAATGAGTTGAAGGTCACAACAACAAAAAATGTGAAACACACATCTACTAGGAGACCCACCACTTGTTCTTTCGCTCCTAGAATTGTTGAATTCTCTCCTAGAACTGCATACAACCCTATCAAACATTTTAAAATGCAAAACCACTTGGATTTCATGACATATACAGACTAGGCCCTTATTGCATGACGTTGCCATCGCCAATGATGATGTATTGCTCCTGGTCCAGGACACGTGCTTTCATACAACTTTATTGCTGACCAGGTGCTGTTGTGTCCCCATCCCTCATGATTGCACCATATACCATTACCAGAAAAAAATCCAATAATGGCTCCCTTTCCTACCACGATCCCATTGGCTGTGGGCATGCAGTAAGGCGGAAGTGCTTGATGGCACTTCCTTCCACAGTACAGCACAGGAAGAGGCAGGGAAAGTGACTCACTATTGATGCTGTAGTGCAGAAGGGGGAAGAGTGTCCCTAACACTACCCATCTGCTGGCAGTGGGGAGCATTCAGGTCCCGATCTCATCCTGGCAATGGCAATGCTGGGATTCCATTGGAACACTGCCATATCGAGGTATGCTGCAGAAAGGGCTTTAATTGCTGTATTAACACTTAAATAAAATGTTTAAAATATTTATTATAAGCACTGCTGGTATAGTATGCAATGGCTGAAATCTGAAATCTCTCAAATTCTCATGCTGACTTTTAAAATTTTAGTCAAATTTATTTCAAAGCTTTCTTCAAAGGTTAAAGCTCACAAAAAGGTCTGTTCCAGCTGTTCCAATTTTTAAGTAACCATGACAAAGAGTACTTTAGCTCCGTTCCAGAGGCAGAAGTCAAGCAGTTGCGTATGGAGAAAGTCTTCCAACAGCTGTGGAATTTTAGAGGAAAGCATAAAGAGATCCGTTCAAGGAATTTTATTAGCCTGAAGCCAAACCCATGCGTTAACTGATTATCATTAGCTCATCAAATCTTTTCTTTGGCAAATGGTGACATTCCAGTTAAATACAGTACTTTTGCTCTCTCAAACTGCCTTGCTTTAGGGATAGCGTGTAAATGTAAATCAAATAGTGACAAAGTGGAATGCAAAGCACTGCAGGAGAAAAGTCTGTCATCTGCTTATAAACCCTGAGACTCCTTTTCTGTTCCAATGTTAAAAGTTTTCTCTCTAGGTTTATTCACAAGATCATCTCTCACATATTGTTTTATTTAATTTGCTCATATTTTAATACTCTGAATTGTTAAAATGCAGAGAAAAGGTTTTAAATAATCTCGAGAACTTCTAAAATATGACTTGTGGTGACAAAATTGAGCCTTTACGGGTAATCTTTAAAAATACCATTGACGTGAAATAACAGAATGATCTTGTGCATACTTCTGAAGAGATTTGATATTAGATTTAGAAACAAGTGGGCAAGATTTGATTCTTTGATTTACTTGTTATTTGATGTCCAACTAATTAGAAATAATGGGTGGTGTTTTGTCAGGTATTTATATCACTGCAAACAGACTTATAATCATGTAAAGTCAAATTGTGATGTTGTGCAAAGCTCGTATTCTTAGGAAGGGAGCAGAGATGTAGCTAAGGCCCTTTCTGCAGGACATCGTCATCCCGCACTGGGGACGGGAGAAGGATGGGTCCTGGGCAATGCTTATGCATGACATCGTCTGTGTCCTGTTATTCTCCTGTCCCTGTGCAATGTGATTGTGCTGCAAATTATTGACAGGTTCTTCCTGTCAATGACTGGCGATTGTGCCATACTCCCACCACCCTCCTGTACTTACCTGAGCTGCAGAGGGTCAGGAAGTGCAATGGTGTGTTTCCTGCCCCAGCGCAGCCTGGGACAGTGCCTGGCTGCATTGCCGTAGGAAGGGTCGTGGCCCTCACGCCTCTTCCATTCTCACAGGCAACCGGTGCGGAGAGAGGCACTCCCGTACCGCTCCCTTCCTGGGAGAGGCTCTACTGGGATCCTTGTGAGACGCCACTGGGATCCGGTAATGTGTGGAAAGGCCTATGTCTCCTGGACTGTTGCACAAGCATAGCCAAAAGTGTGACTGCTGTGCCAAGGGTCCCTTGGCACGACAGCCATGAGAGTGCTATGGGACTCATTGCTTAATGGACAGCAGAATGCTATGGAACTTGTGCATGTGCATAGGGAGTTCCTATTGTGCCACAGGACACTATGCAGGATACCCTGATACACATTGTTGCAGTTCAGTAGAAGGGTTGCATGTCCTGTCAGGGATGTAGCTATGGCATTGTAAAGTTATGACCTGTAGCCTCTGATGCAGAATCTCAGTCAAAGATAATACCTTGAAAATCCATCACTTCATCTGCAGTTGTAATCCCTGGTGCTGGGATTTATCACATGACATTGTTCCTCTTCTGTTGTTCTCCCACTGGGAGACCATGTGGAAAACATTTCTTTACAAAGGAGATCCATTAATGACTTCCTTTGTGAGAGATGCTTTCCAAATGATCTTCCACTGGCAGAACAACAGAATAGGAACAACGTTATGTGATAAGCCCCAGCCAAAGATGCTATTATCCTGCTGTAATTGCTGTTTATCTGCCTTGTGTGATAAAGCCCCTGAAGGGGAAAACCAGAGGGAAAATACCAAGAATTTCACAAGGCATGTAAGGGTATAGACACAGAGAATGCAGACGCATTGAGAAAGGAAGGTTAATTACAGAGAAGAAGATAATAAACTTAAAAAGAGGGGAGGGTTGATTCCTGCTAGAGTAGACCCATTGAACAAATATGACTTCTTAAATCCATACATAAATATGCCATTGACTGAAGGAATCTATTCTAGCTGCAAGTAATAATTGTATTTAGCTCTATATTTGGATGTTAAGTATGTGGAATATGGGAAATGAAGCTAATATAATCCTAAAGCACAATCTCTACCAGTTTTATTTATTAATTAAAATATTTCTACATCACCCAGTCTCAGGACTCTCAGGGTACCATATAAGTAATTATATATTAAATTAGTACTAAGTTAAATTAATAGTAAAAAAATAAACAAAAATAAAAGGGTGAGAAGGAATGTACACAAAAAGAGTCAGGTGAAGTTTTTGGGATGCTCCCACTTGTGGTAATAGTGATATAGGCTACTATTATGGCATTTTTATGGATCAGCTCAAGATAAGTGTTGTATTCACTGAGAGTCTGGTTAGTTTTCACCTGTACTTGAGTTTTAAATGTGAACTAACATTCAAATAGAACTTAAAGTGGGGAGAGGGAATGAAATATACCACTGAATGCATTAAACCCGTCAGTTTAAAAACTGACTGGTACTTTAGCAGAGGAAAAAAAAGAGGTTCTGTACTTGAACAGAAAATACATATGCACTCACCTCATAAACACACATAAATTCCTTGCAGAAAATCCAAATGTAAATATAAAACAGTACAATGTTTCTGCCTCCACACATTTCATTTTTCTGGATTTTAATTATCTTCTGCTTATTCAAAACATGTCACACAGAAGAGAGTTTTCCATATGCCATGGACTGGCAAAAAGACAAATAAATGAGTCCTAGAGCAAAGAAAACCCGATCGCTTGATATGTGCCAAAATGACTAAACTGATGCTATCATACTTTGGATGTATTACCAGAAAACATGACTTATTGGAAAAGATGATAATGCTGGGAAAAGTTGAAAGCAATGGCAAAAGACACAGATCACATTACAGATGGATTTACTCAATTAAAGAATGCTATGGACCCAAATCTGCAAGTCCTGAGTAGGGCTGTTAAGAACACCCTCTTACAGCTCTCTTCCATTCATAGAGTCACCATAAATGGAAGCCATCTTTATGGCACATAACAAATATATGGCTATTGAGGATGCTTTAAAAGGACTAGCCAAACAGATGCTGCAGGAAAACAATTTGCAGAAGTTAGTACCCTTCTAATATTATTCTCCAGCAACAGATATTTGGAAACACATATGATGCCTCCAGTCCTGTCCACAGTGGTCATACTGTCTGGTGGCTCTTGGTACCCTACTCTTTTGCCTTTAACAGTTTATTGATATATAATAGGAATCAGCAGACGAAGTATTTCTACAGCATGGAGATCAGCATTATCTTCCACTAATATCTGTATGTCAGTCTCATGTTAATGATACAAGAGCAGGAGTTACATCCAGCAGTTGATGGTCGATGTTCCACTACCAGGTGTGCAAACTCTAACACACTGAGCACAATCAACATATAGACTAATGAAGTTGAAATGAGTTGCGCAACAGTTTGTGGAGGATCTGTGTGTGTTTGATTGCAAGAGGCACAACTTATTTTAGCTGTAATAAAAGCGACGATGAGGGCAACTGAAATGTGAAGCCATGGAATTTGCTGTGACACGGTATAATTTACTAATTAGAATAGGCAGTACTTATTTTTTGATGCAGGAGTTGGTCTCATCAAGGTCCAAATTTAGCACTTGTTCTGAATGGCATGGCTCAATGCTGGAACTATGATTAGTAATGTTGAAAACTGAGCATGTGCAAGATAGTCTTCATCAATATACATTCATTGGATGCATCTGATGAAGCAGATCTCATCTAATATAGGTAACTAGTAATTTTTCAGGGTGAAGGACCCACAGAATTCTTTCTTATATTACCAACAAGCAAAGTTCAACTCCTACATCTGCAGCTGAGACTGATGCTATGGCTTCTACACATACTTCAAGGCAATTCACCTATGATATCCAAAAAAAATCTAGAGAATAGGTTTCAGTTTCAGTTTCTCTCTTCCTGGTCTTTTGATGATGATGATGATGATGATGATGAACAGAAATACTAGTGGCACATAAACTTAAACCTGAACAATTTAATTATGAATTATGCACTTAACAATCCAAGGTCTAGAAGCAATTTCTTGGTCCATTTGTATTCCTCAATAAGTCAGAAGCTTGTGCACACTTCCCCAGAAAGCGACACAGAGGAACTAATCTTTATAGTATCTCAGGAAATCATAAGGTTTACCAGGCTTCTAGTTCTCAATGCAAACATTCCCTGTGTTTGCTTGTAAAACAAAGTGGCAGCTTCATTGCCTTGTAAAGTAGGACATGTCCCAAAGCTTCAGAGGAACAGGAACTCAGCCAGCCATTGTAAATAGCTCAGGCAGCTGCTCGGGATGGGCTGACCTATCTTTTCCAAGTGTTAGAAGTGGGTTTATAGGATGATCCCCTAGCACCACAAATATCCCCAAGGGCCTCAGGGCATATACCACCAGAAGGTTGGCTCTTGGCTACATAATGTTTGCGGAGTTAACTCAGACGCTACATCTTGAACTGTTCTTTCACTCCTTGCTTCTCTTAGGACTCATATGCTATTTGAAGGACCACTTGGTTTCAAATTTTCTTTGATTCTGTTTCAGGTCTCATTCCCCAGTGGTTTTCCCAGAGCTAAGTATCAAAGCATTGGCTTTGGGACTTGTGAAGCAATGGCAGAGAAGAAAGGGCCTTTCCTTCATCACTAAGTCATCACTGCCAGATTCCGTTTCAGAACCAAGACAAAATTGTTCCCCAAATTCTCCATTGTGAAGTCACTCAGTTCCTAAACCAGTTATTTGATACCCAGTGATATCTGTGTCTGATATTTGACAGGCAGTAATGGGTAGTACAGTTGGCCTTCCAAATTGTGGGCTTAACTTTTACCCATTTGATTATTTGTGAATTTCTCCCAGTGGCGGATCTAGGCTCAACAGCGCCTAAGGCAAGTGCCAGGAAGGACCCCAGCAAGGGCAGGGGAGGACGTCAGTGGGCAGTGGGTACAAGTAGAGTGTGGCAGCGGGTGGGAGGGCTGCTGCTGCGGTGGGTGGGAGAGCTGCTTCCCCCGCCTCTGTACTGGGCCAGGAAGGATCCCAGTGTATGTGTGGGGCAGTGGTGGGCCAGGCCCAGGTGTGGGGGGGTTGGGACTTTTTTGTGCCCTCTGGCATTGGCACCCAGGGCATGTACTTCAGCTGCCCCACCCTAGATACACCTCTGATTTCTCCACTCCCTGCCCCCTCACCTCAGACAGTTCTTTTTCAGGGGAACCTTTCTTCTTGGTGGCTCTGATCAGGCCACATATCCCTTTAAAACCTACCTCTGGTCCTCTCCCCCTCCTCCATCAACAGCCGCCTGGCCAGCTAAGGAGGGCTTGCCATCCGATTTCTCAGCACCACAAACCTTCTTCAGATGCCCCCCACACCCACAGAAGGAGATGGGCGAGAGAAGGGAAGTATAGGGCCACCATGCCTACTCATCCCCTTTGCCTCTATTTTCCCTGACCTGGTTTGGACCGTAGCTACCCATTCTGTCTACTGTGCCTTGGCCCCCTTCCCACAGACATACTTTCACAGGGGTCTTGTACCCCTAACGCTAGTGAATGTGGAGGACCAACCGTATTTGATAAATGGCCTACTTTGTTTGGCAGTAGTGACATTCATTGTTACGTTACAATATTTTTCAGCTTTCTACCTCCAGAAGATGGTCTCCTTGTCAATTTTTACACCAATAATTCCTTCACGTAATCAAGTTATCTTGAATTTAATATCGGAGAAAAAAATGGTTTGCTTAAACAGAAAATGTTGCATGTGGTTCTAGAGAAGCACTTTGTTGTTGTGTGCCTTCGAGTCCTTTCTGAGACTATTTCCGCACTAGCCTGTTATAGCGCTGTGATTCCACTTGCAACATCCTATGGAATCCTGGGCCCCTCCCGAAACTGCAAACCCCAGGATTCCATAGGATGTTGCAAGTGGAATCACAGCGCTATAACAGGCTAGTGCCGAAATGGCCTTGCTTACAGCAACCTTAAGACAAACCTGTTATAGGGTTTTCTGGGGGCTGAGTGTATGTGATGTGCTGAAGGCCATCCAGCAGGTTTCTATGGCTGCACAAGTAATTGAACCGCATTCTCCAGGGTTGTAGTCCAACACTCAAACCACTACATGACACAGGCTCTGTCACACAAATAATGTCATGTTTGTACCTAGCATTTTTGTGACCGAGATGAGGACTTAACTGTCTATTTCTCTGTTTGCCTCTCTCCTATTGCACAATGATATCCCCCATTGGCCATCTCCACACTACGCTGTTATAGTGCTATTATTCCACTTTCAACATCCCATGGAATCCTGGGGTTTGCAGTTTAGGGAGGGGCATCTTTGGCCTCAGTAAACTACAAACCCCAGAATTCCACAAACTGTTGAAAGTGGAATAATAGCACTATAACAGTGCAGTATGAATAAGGCTATTATTGTATCATCTTAGAAAACAAAGTCCTTTCTCTGAGAAAATCTTGAGTTGTTCAGAAGTGCATGTATGTAAAGACAAAATTGTTAAGAGGAGAGTGATTTTTTTTTTTAAATCAGCTCTTTTAAATCTATCTCTGGAGTTCTTTGATGAACGACAAGCAGCCATAATCAACATTTTGCCTTTTAACTATAACTTAAATTGGACTCCAACCATTTTTTTCACAGTATGTAACTGTAGTATTCTGATTCCGCTTGAATTACTATGACCTCATCCTAAGGAGTCGTGCAATTTGCAGGGGTTTTAGAATTCTCAGTCAGAAAGCTCTACTGCCTTACCACATTACATACCACAGAATTCCATGAATTCCTTCTGACCATTAATATATCCTGCCTTTTCTCCAGCAATGGAACTCAAGGCAGCTTACCAGTTATTAACTGCATAGCTGATTAAAAACTGTTTGAAAAAAATATTATACATATACATTTGTTGTCAATGATGTTGTTGTGTACCTTCCAGTTGTTTCTAATTTATGGTGAACCTAAAACAAACCTATCAGTGTATTTTTTTAAGCAAGATTTGTTCAGAAGGGCTTTGCGGTTGCCTTTTTCTGAGGCTGTGAGAGTGTGACTTGCCCAAAGTCACTCAGGAGGTTTCCATGGCCAAGTGGCAACTGGAACCCTAGTCTCCCAGAGCTGTAGTCCAACGCTCAAATCATTACACTGTTCTGAGTCTCTCTGTATGAACATGTATGCATGTGTATGTATACCTACACACACACACACACACACACACACACAGAGGCATACATATGCATATACATGCATATAGCATATATATGCTAATAGTGTATATACCTCGCGTTGTCCATGATTTTATTTTCTCATAAGTAATACCTGTTAGAAAGATTTGAGATCCTGTGTCTCTAATTCCCCAAACTATCTTGTCCAGTAGCTGTAACTTTCCCCCATATTCCCCAATCTATTATGTTATGTTATTAACATACATTATCTTATTAACATACAGAGGTTGGGTTCCTGAGGGAAATACACTGCCCTCCTCCTTGGTGCTAGGACTAATCTCCATAGCAACCGGCTAGCCTATTCAAGACAGACACAGTTGACTGCTTTTCCCCATATTCTCCAATCCAGTCTGTATTCAGAGTTGTTAACACACAGAGGTTGGGTTCCTGAGGGAATACACTGCCCTCCTTGTTGCTTGGCATCGTCTCCATAGCAACCAGCCAGGCCCAAGAGCTCTCTGACTGAGAATTCTAAAGGCCCCTCCCTAAACTGCAAATCCCAAGATTCTATAGAATCATATCAGGTCTTCTCTGCCTGATATGCAGAAACAGACAAACTTTGACTTTTACATATTAGATTTAAAAAGCAACGGAGCCATCTCTAGAGTTAAAATTAGTTAAAATTCATTAGAAGACAATATAAAAAAAATCAACAAAGCAGCCCAACACTCCATTAAAAGCCCATCACGCATACCCTGGAGCTGTCCCAATTTGGCAGGGACAGTCCTGATTAATCCTCTGTTGACCCACCTTTTCAGCTGTTTTTAAAATGTCCCAGTTTATCTCTCATCTTCCCACTTTCCCCTTTGTCCTCATCTTACCTGAGTTGCTGCAAACTGAGTTCAAAGTGCAAAAGTAGTTTACCCTCAGTAAACTCAACAAGATGGAATTGCAAACAAAGGGGCAAAATCTTGCCCTTCCCAGAAGACTCCAGCAAAGGCAAACTGCTGCAATCTGTTGCAGCTTGTATGTTCTTTCACCTTAATAACTTTTGCCCCCTTGACCATGCTCTGATAATTGCTTAGCCACCTGTCCCAGTTTTCATCTTTGAAATGTTGGGGAGCATGCATCACATTCAGTTTCTTAAAGGCTGAGAAAACATCGGTGCTTTTTATTGCCTGCAGAAGGAGAGCAAAGAGAGAGCCATCCTGCACTTGTAGGGTTCCAAAGTTGGGCAGCAGCTATGAAGAATGCCTTCTCCCTTGCTCCTGCCTAATGAGCTTGAGAAGGTAGTGGTACAAAGAGAAGGGTCTCTCCCAAAGATCTTTCAGTTCAAACAGAATCATATAGGGAGAGTTGTTGTTGTGCGCCTTCAAGTTGTTTCCAACATGGTGACTGTGAGGCAAACCTATTACTTTCTAGGCACGATTTGTTCAGAGGGAGTTTGTCTTTGCCTTCTGAGCCTGAGAAGGTCCCACGGTCACCCAGTGGGTTTCCATGGCTGAGTGTCTCCAGTTATTCCAGACTGGTCTAATGAAGAAGGGGCCCTTTGCTATCAGGTTTTGCCAGCTGTTGTCGCCTCTGCATTCATTTATTCCATTCTTTTTTAGTGTTGTTTGCAGCAATATCTGGGATGTACACTAGAGGTCTCTAAAAGTGTTATTTAAAAAAGGTGTGGTTTGCTGAGGTGGTCCTATGGTTTGATGGGCATAGAATCATACAGTTGGAAGAGTCCACAAAGGCCATCAAGTCCAACCCCCTGCCATGCAGGAATACACCATCAAAGCATTCCTCTGTTTAAAAACCTCCAAAGAAACAGACTCCACCACGCTCTGAGGTGGTGCATTCCACTATTAGACTACTCTTACCCTCAGGAAGTTCTTCCTAATGTTTAGATGGAAACTCTTTTCCTGAAGTTTGAAACCACTGCTCTGTGTCCTAGTCTCTGGAGCACCAGAAAACAGGCTTGCTCCATCCTCCATGACATGTCTTCAAGTGTTTAAACATAACTATCATGTTGCCTCTTAATTTGTTTTTCTCCTTTAAGTTATAACACTATAGTGCCATTTCACTAGTGCATTGATACATTGTTGTTGATGTTTTGTTGTCGTTGTGTTCCTTCAAGTCCTTTCTGACTTATGACAACTCTAAGGAAAACCTATCACAGGGTTTTCTGGGCCTGATAGTGTGTGGCACACCCAAGGTCACCCAGTGGGTTTCCATACCTGAGTGGGAAACGGAACCCCGGTCTCTAGGGTTGTAGTCTTAATACTCAACCACTATACTGCACTGGCTCTTGCACTGATACACTACAGCACTGTAGTACACACACACACACACACACACACACACACACACATACATATATACATCATCAACAACAGTGCATCAGTGCACTATATATATCAGTGCACTCTCTCTCTCTCTCTCTCTCTCTCTCTCTCTCTCTCTCTCTCTATTAAAAAAGAAAGAAAGGAACAGAATAGAAGGCCTTTTTTGTTGTTGTTCCAATATGTCTCAGAATTAAAAAGAAACATACCTGGGGGTGGAAATAAAATGTCGCATGTGAGAATGATAAGGGGAATTTCTAGAAATAGTCTGTGACAAAAGAAATATAATTAGGTATTAGACTGAGAGAGAGAGAGAGAGAGAGAGAGTAAGTGCATGCTATAGCAGCAAATGGAACCTCACAAAATATTTGCCCTGACTGGTAGAGCTAATAAGTTGCTTTTCTTCCCACCACGGCCCTCTAAATGATAGATACTAAAATTCCAAAGCGGTGTGGGGGGGGAACCAGACTAAAATAATTTTGACCAATTGTTGGAAGCATTTTTATATTTTTGTTAGTTACATACTTTCATAGTTTGTGACTATTTTGTCACTGTTATTGCTTTATTCTTTTTCTCTCTACTTTCCAATTGTTGTTGTTGTTGTTATTAATAGGAAGCTCAGTAAGGATGGACCCAGCCTGTCTTCTGCGGGAAGGATTTCCACAACAGATGGCCCTCTTTTCATTATATTCCCATATTTCTCTTTACTGTCTTTATCTGGGCTCTGAACCCTCTCAAGGCCTGGTCTTATGCAGCCCCCAAACTTCCACTACCCAAAGGTTGGGGGGGGGCTTTGAGTCTGCCCTGGTACCTTACATTGTCACCAGCATCTTGCTGGCTTCCCCTTGCCTCCCCTGCCTATCTTTGGAAATCTGCCCGACTTGTGTCTGAGCCAATGACACATGTTGCCTTCTCCTCACAGTGGGAGAGATTAGAACCAGCCAGGACAGCCTCTGCTCTTACAAGCGCAACTGACCGGCTGAGCACAGAAACAAATCTGAGTGTTTTGCAACCTCTGCACACCCGGTCTGCAGAGCTCCAAGCAGGGCAGAAGCAAACGGGTCAGCACCAGGAAGAATGACACCGGGACAGACAGATGCCTTAGCACAGGAGAGACAGGTGACAACAGGAGAATGGCCCGCTGCTGTCCTTCCACAAGAGCCTTCCGTTACAGCCCAGAAATGCTTGCCGGACCAAGGTAAGGCCTTGGAGATAAGGGGGCGGGGAAGAACCACAAAAGCACCATGGAAAGGCTTTCTGCAGGACAGATCCTTCTTGCAAGAAATAATAAAAGTAATTGTGTGTCCCTTTACCTGATATTCAAACACAACTGGCCTTTTTAAAGGGAAGAGCTGAATTGTTTGGCTAGAATTCCCAGATTTTCAGAACTGTTGCATTGTTTTTAATTCAAGTGATTAAAAATGGCATGGGCTTGCTAGTGTATATTTTTTAAAACAAGATCGGAAGATGTTTGGAGCACTCTTCTGATTATTCTACGTGAAAAAAGAAATTAGTTTTGCAAACAAGCATATTGAATATGCCTAAGTTAACATATGCATGCCTGCACAATTAATTATTATTTATTAAACATTCTTCAGAATTTCCTTTTAAAAGTGCAATTTGTATTTGACAGCCCTAGGAAATAGGAGTCCACAATTGCTTCTCATTATTTTCTGCTGAAAGGTCCCATCATACAAACAGTCTTAGGTTGGTGCTTCTGTTGTTTATTTGGCTTCCCCTCCTTTACTGCTTTCTTACCTCCAGGAGAGAGATTAAATTCTGCAAACATGCTTTATAACTTTGGGGACACAGATAGGGTGCAGAACCCATTCAGACATGATCGCACAAGAGATATCTTTGCACATTATCTTTATGACATGGATAACAATTCTGATTTGAAAAACTTTGAAACATTCCCTGAAACTCCTTAATATTGCAAAGTGACTCATACGACTGAATTCCATGGAAAAGATTCAGACTAAATATATTTACTCAGAAGTAAGTTCCACTGAGTTCTGTAAGTCTACTTCAATTAAAGGTGCACAGATGTATAATGTGAATTTATGAGGTCCAGATAGCCCATTACTGTGACTATCAGTTCTGTCTATTAAATTATGAACTTCTGCTGATAATGTAACTGATTGTTGTCTGTATTTTACGGCCTCAAAAGAGCACTTTTAAATTCCACTACCAACCAACTATAAGTTGAGTATCCCTTATTCAAAATACTTGGGACTAGAAGTGTTCTGTATTTCAGATTTTGAAGTGTAGCACCTTTTTGGAATAGCCTTGCATCTCATTTGTTTGCTACTTTTGGTGTGTATAAGATGCGAGACTGGAGAGAGACTGAGGATCTATGAAGTGGCGGGAATCCAAGCATATTGCTCAGCATGAATCCATGCCTCCTGCCATTTCACAGACCCTCAGTGTCTCTCTTTTTGCCACCAGCCACTGACTCCCACCTTCAAGGTAACGGCGGCAATGCTCCTGCCTGTTTGTTTGTTTCTCAGATCTTCAGTTTCTCTCTTTTCTTCTGCCAGCTGCCCTCTTCTGCTTCTGAAGTGGCAGCTGCAATGCTACTCAAAAATCTGAGAGATGAACAAGCAGGAGCCTTGTAGCCACTGCCTCAAAGGTGGAAGCGGGAAGCTGGTTGCAAAAGAAGTTTGTTTTTTGGAGGTTTGGGGATTTCAGATTTCTGGACCAGGGAGACTCAGCCCATACTGACAAAATTCGATATCAACAAAGTACATTGATTTCAATTTTTAAAGTCCTGCTGTTTGAGGTGATTACATTTTTGTTATTTGAAAGCTTCTCCACCCTTCTAATAGGCATGGTGATGAAAGAATATCAGAGTTTTTCGGATTTGGGAATTTAGATAGCAATTTCTTTCTCACTGTTCCCTGTTTCCTGAACTGAGCCACAAACATGAAGATACATATCTCATTACCTTTATTGCTCCCTTTCTGTTCTTTATTTTCTACTCTTTTTGTTTCTCCCGAT
Organism: Cyclura pinguis; assembly: GCA_030412105.1. Lineage (NCBI taxonomy): Eukaryota > Metazoa > Chordata > Lepidosauria > Squamata > Iguanidae > Cyclura > Cyclura pinguis. The sequence continues at coordinate 21,554,880 of CM059604.1, forward strand.
ATCACAATTTAATTTGTAAGTTCCTTGAGAGAGCAATCTGGTTGTGAAAGACGGACCAGGCACCTTAAATATTGATAATGTGAATAGGGTTGCCAGGTGAAAACTAGAACTGGTTTGTATATCTTTACTAGTTGTGTCAAAGAGGGAATTCTGTAGGTATTACTTATCATGCAAGCTCCATTTGCTGAAATTCCTTCTCCTGCAAACTATTAAAAGTACAGGAGACCTGTGCTATTTCTTGTCTGGAAGTCCTAGGTGTATGATAAGAAAGGCAAGTACCACTAGTAGTACTCTCAGTAATGTCAGTAATAAGAGTTTGGGTTGTAACCAAACAAAGGAGACAAGTTTGTGATTCTGCCCACCAACCCAAGATGCTACAACAGACGTTTCACTTTGCAGTTGTAGTGCCAGTATATAATTAGGAATATTTTCCAAGAAAATCTCCTGGTTTCTCTGGGGTTCTGCTTGTCCTTTCTCTCTCTCTCTTCTTCTTTTCTTCTTTGAAAACAGAATAGAACAGAAGCAGGAAAAGACCTCTTCCTTCCATCTCCTCTCAACTCTGGGTTGTCTCTGGCAGTATATAGGGAAATTTCAGTCCTGCACAAAACAGTGTAAGAACAGAAGGAGGAACACAGAGGCAACCACATCTGAACTCACATCACATCTGAACTACAGAATACACTGTTTTTGTGGTACTAATTTAATGGTCAGTTTCCCCAGAAAATCTGGGAAACTGCAGTTTGATGGTATACTGGAAATTCTTTATTGAAATGCCAAGTTTTTCTTTCAAAGAACTGAAATTCCTTAAGTGCTTCCACACTAAGTATTTATTCCAGAATTTCTGTGCCTTTTTAACCAAAGATTTATGGCGCATGTAAGTGACTTCATCATTTAATCATTGTCCTTCAGTGTTATTCTTATAGTTCTTTTTTTTCTCAAAATGCAGAAATTCAGATTTTTTTTGTTTGTTTAAAAGGAATGGGACAGCCACACACAATCTTCGCAGCTGTTGTGGCTTTTCTAAAATGTGGCTTTATGCAGCGACGGACAAGGCAGAAAAAGCTGTCATTTTGCATATCCACACCTTTACAAGAGGTCCCATTTATCTTTTTTTTCCTGCTTGTTTCTGCTTTTCTGCTTTATCAGCATCTTTTTTTAAAAAAAATCTTTAACTTTTGTTAAAAGGCTTTTTCAACATTCTTTTTAAAAATATGATTTATGTATATGTAGTGCTTGGAAAAATACATTAGAGCAAATTTAAAACTTGATTTTATTTTCAAGTCTGCCTTTTCAGTTATTCCAGTCAACCTTCATTTGAACAGTCTTTCCACATGCCAGATATTTCATAAGGAAAAAAAAATCAGCCTTCTAAAGTGATTTCGATGATAGGTTTTCACTGTAGAGAAAGCCACGACTTAAATTAGCGTATAGGTTACATAATGACAAATTTCATTGGTGTCTTGACTTCAGAGACATCTTATATTGGCTTACAATTGTGAAGTGTGAGCAAGAAAAGATAACCAGTCATTCATTTCAAAAAATAAGAGTGCTTGAGTTCAAACTGATTAGACTTGCTTGGGAATCCCTCTCCCTTAAACCTGTGAATACTGACCGTGGGGTATCTGCTCAGAGACACTTTTTCACAGTTATTTTCCATATTACAAGCTGAACCCCTACATTAAAGACACATCCTGTGTCTAAAATTTGATAAGCCTTATTCTTGCAGGGAACAGAAACCTTGGGACTGTGTTCAATTAGCAGATCTTGTCCACATATTGGTTTGCTTATAGTTCTCTGCCCAACATTTTATCCTGCCCTTTCTCCAAGTAGCTCAGGAGCAAATAGAATTGCCCTCTTGATCCTCCCAATAAATTTGTGAAGTAGTTTAGATTGTGAGCAACTGGCTGTAGGTTACTAAGTGAGCTTGAAGGTTGAGCGCGGATTTTAATTCAGAAACTCCAGGTCATCATAGTCCAACACTCTTAAGGAATCTTGGCCGAGCACTGAGACTCTTTCTGGCCATGCTTAGCTTGAGCCACGAACCAACAAGTGTCTCTGTGGCAAAGACACGAAATGGTGGCTGTAGCTTTTAAAGCTTCAGTTTGTTGTTATCCACTCAAAGAACGTTTGTTATTGGGTGAATTTAAAAGTATTATAAAAATGCAATAAATAAATCTGCTTTCCTAAAGATGTCACTAAGTGGGGAGGAGTGGGTTGGTACTTTTCATTTTAAACTTCACAACCTCCATGGAGTATTTAGTTCTGGCAGCCTGAAAGAAGCCACAGTCAACACTTGGACAGAGTCTGTCAACTAGAGCAGAGTAGGTAAGGAGAAGCCTGTTGCTGTGGGATGTTGTCAAAACTAAAAAGATAATTGGAAGCAGAGATGGATTAGACATATTCGCAGAGGATCAATCTATCAACACCTACTAGCTATAGTAGTTAAAGGGAGATTAAACCAGTACTTTGACCCGAGACAGCTGGAAGCCACAGGGGAACAATAGTTGGATGAAGAACCACTGAGCAAAAAAGGCAACATGTTTATCTTGGAACTGCTTGGTCATGAAAAATATTAAAGTGACTTTTCATATAACAAACTTTTCTTGATGAGGCTTACATGATCAGAGAGAGCAACAGGTTCTCTGATGCTTCTTTGAACCAAGGGATGGGAAGGAGTGGCTTTGTTAACTGAATTTGGAATAGCAGAATCATGTTTTATTTTAGTAGTTGTTACTCTGAGCCAGACATCAGTTGCTAATTCTTTCAATCTGGGTGGTATTGTTTAGAAGACAACCTGGATACAGAAAGTCTTGTAGTTTAACAAGGCTTAAATATTTCTGGCTTTTTCCCCCACTGTATTGTCTTAAAGGGAAGGGGAAAGGTACATGTGTTGGCGTGTAATTTCATGTAGTTTTAGTCCATGGGTGGGTAGGAGGTCAAGCTATTTATAAACCAATTAGCACATTCCTCTAGTCTCTTGTCCTTTGTTCTAGAAGAACAGCTGACTCAGATGGATTAGCACAGGGTGTGGATCAGGATCTATTGGAAAATCTCAGGGTGATTTAAATTAAATTGTCAAAGATTTTTTACTCCTGCTTGTCTAACAATAGTTACAGCTAAAAAAACCTCCAACTATCCTCCTCCCAATAAATTCGATTGCTTTAAAAAAAAATCAGAAAGGAAAAACAAGACCTGATTTGGATAGGAAAAGCGTTATGAGCTTTCTTTTAGTACGGATCACAAGTTCCATCCCCATCTGAGCTGGTATTTTGAACATATGTCTGGTCACTGGATTTCAGTATTCTGCTTAACAAAAACAATGAAGATCCTGTAAGCCTGAAGTCTGTCTACCCTCCTTACTGTATGAACCTAAACTATCACATTTTTACTGATTTTATTTTTGTTCTAAATGCCTTCCCTTACCCAGCAAAATCTTGGCAGAATCTTAGTGGGGCAAGTATAAAAATAGTTGCAGAAGTGGTTGCCCTTTATCAGAGATTGCATAAGTGCGGTCCCTAGTGAAGCGAATGATTTTTTCAAGCACATTGGAGCCTCTATCACACTTTTGACGTAGTAGGTGGTGGGGAGCTAAAAGACTGTTGCAGAACAGGTGAGTTCAAGGCTAGGATGGCCAACAAGCAGTTGGTTATGTAACTGTGGGGCCCAGCATAACTTTGGTAGCGTCCTCTCCAAGAGTTCTCTGAATGATTTTTCCTTGCCCTCCCCTTTCTAATTACACAAATCTATCAGAGAGAAGGGAGTGGAACTGAACAAAACATGCTGGAGCTGTGTTCCCCCTTGAAGAATTTGTTGAAAAAAATACGTTGCCCTCTCTGTGGCACTACCTTTTCTTGGTGTGGGACTGTGTGCTCCCCTGCAGTAGGAGACTATGCAGATATCTCCTGTTTATTCAACTGGTTAGGGACCAGAGCACTGTCAAAAAGCAGAAATTGTCAAAATGCAGAACATAATCTCTTTTTTTTAGCTTGCAAATGCATTTTGGTCACTGAAAAACATAAATAACACATGGTATATCGCTTATGAATGTGTGCGAAAGCTAAATAACCTACTGCATTGTGTGTGTGTGTGTGTGTGTGGGGCTGTGTGCGTGTAAAATGAAATGAACAAAGTTTACCTTTAAATATACAGAAGTACTATACAGTAAAGTGAACCAAAGAAGATGTTGGGCTGTGCACAGTTTCTAAGAGATGAACCGTGAATCAACTTGGTGCCAAGCTGACTGAGAGAAAAGACTGAGAGTGCTCACTTTTTTGACAATCTGCTCTTTCGACCCTTTTCAACTACAGCCAGAACCCATACATTCAATGTGTGGCTGAAAGAGCAGACCATGTGTCGAATATATGGGTTCTAGTTGTAATTGAAGAGAGCTGAAAGAGCAGATCATCGAAAAGCAGGAGACACCTATACTGATAGTAGCTTTGCTACTGATAGGGATTCCAAGTTCGACAATTTTTTGCTGAGGAGCCAGACCAAATGTGTCAAACAGCTACAGACAATTACAGATTGCTTGATTCAATCATGGAAGCCACAGACCTGAGTGTGCATGACCTGAGAAGGGCTGTTGATGTTTGCGGCTCACCGAGATCTCCCATCGGGTCATCCTAAGTCAAAGTTGGCCTGACAAAAAATAATGATAACAACCACCTTTTCTCTTATAGAGCAAAATCTTTGTTCACTTGCCTCAAGTAAAAGAATGGGGACTCCTGACAGGAGGTGGTGGTGGGCAGATCTATGCTTATTCCTTAAAGGATTTTTGTTGAAATTGCAGTAGCCTTCATTTGCCCAGTAAAAACTATTGGTTCCCTTTGGTTCATTATAGCAGTATGGCCATTCTATTAGCTACTTCCCCTGCCTTCTTATTCTCCTTCCCCTTGTGCACCAAGTTGACTCCTGCAAAACCTGCCAATGAAGCATCAGGGTGAGACACTTCTAAAAGGAATCAGTTTTGCATAGCTGGAAAAATAACATGGTGTGATAGTAATGGAAGTCTGTATGGTTATTATTGTTGTGTGCCTTCAAGTTGTTTTGGACTTAAGGTGACCCGAAGATGAACCTATCACGAGGTTTTCTGGAGGCTAACAGGGAGTAATGTACCCAAGGTCACTCAGTAGGTTTCCATGGCTGAGTGGGGAATCAAACCCTGGTCTCCAGGGTTGTAGCCCAATGCTTAAACTGCTACACCATACTGGCTCTCTGTATGTATGTATGACGCTTGTTGGTTTTCCCTCTGAGGCAAAAACTAGCCTCAGAGCATCCATGAGGGTATGTATGATTGACTTCCATACAGAAAAGGGCACATTTGGAGAGAGTTAACTCCCATCCCCTAAACCACAGCCTTCATCCAGTCTGGGAGCAATCATGGCTACTTGGATTTTTTTTTCTCCGTTACAGAATTGCCATGTCTTATCTGGGTTCACCCTCTGTTCAAATCTGCAGTCAGCCATGATGGTCACTTGGATGGTCTTTGCGAAGAAAATCAGGACTAGAGTTCCAAAATCTCTTGGGTAGGATCCCTGATCTAACAGCAGATTTACCAAGCGACACCAGTTATTGGATGAGGGAAGAGGGTTGGATCAGGGATATGATCAGGTCACCAACTGTGGAAGAGCTGGTTGTGCTTGTTTGTTGGTGAGGGGGCAGCAAACTTGCACACAATTAGTAGTAAACTCTTAGTTATTAGTAATTAATAGATTTAATTGATTTGATTTATATCGTATCTGGGACTCAAGGCAGCTTTCTTCCTTATTACAGCACTGCTACTTTAAGCTAGGTTCTGGTAAATACTAGTTGAGATTAAGCTAGGGATTTTTTCCAATATTTGGTTGCAAAGAAATGTAGCTAGGGATTTTCTCACTACGTCGATGGGGAAAAGATGTGTGTGCAGTTGTCACTGCTTTGAAGAAATATGTGCTGACCAATTAGCCAGGTGAATAGCATCCCCTCCTAAGTGGCCCAAACACTATCCTTATGGCCTTGAGGTTTGGACCCACTGAGTGCAAGATTGTGTCTCAGCAGGAGCTCTAATATCACTACGCAATTGCAACCTGGCACCCAACACCCTGTCAGCAATTTCCCACAAGGAAAGAGTACCTCTTCCCCCACCCTGGAGTGTAGGGCAGCCTCTTCCCTCCTCCCTGCTGTGAGGGGGTATGGAGACTCGTTCTCCACTGCACTCTTTCTATCTCAGAAGCTGCCTGTGCATCAGTTTCTTAGCGAGAGAAAGCCAGATCACATTTAATTCTAAAAGGAGAGGTGAGGTATATTCAAGCCAGCCTAGAAATTTAGCTCTTTGCTTTTAGAAACCCTTCTTGCTTTTGTAGATGTCATCAGCTTGGTTCTTATAACTCAGTGCATGGTCTGGTTACGGAACTCCAACAAGAGGGAAAGGCATTCTGGAAAAGCTCAAAAATCCTCTTTTCTTTTCTTGTTAATTTTTTGCTTCTCTCATTCTCCTCCCAGGAGCTCAGCATACTATACTTTGTTGCTTCTTCCCATGTTTTTTTAAAATTCCAACAATCATCTAAGACAGGTAGGGGAGAAAGGATGGAGCAAGTGAACTTGATGGCAGGGTAGAGATTGAAAGTCAGCAGTCCAGCCGCTATACCATCCTGGCAGTGATGTGTTGTTTACACTGAGGTAGAGTATTTGCTTGGGGCCTCTAGGACTGCCTAAAATGCTTGCAAACAAGGAGGGAGAATAACTGGCCAAATGTCCACTTCAGTTTTGAATAACTGGGGTTTCTCCTTCATGGCCGCTGTGACTCTCACAATTGGGTGCAAAATCTCCTTTGTCTGAGTTCGCATATGATCACTCAAAAAACACAAAAAACTCATCAATGACTTCCTTGGTAAAATTAACCCTTTCCAAATGGTCTATCACAGGAGAGCAACAGAAGGGGAATGAGGTAATGGGATAAATCCCAGCCAAAGATGCTATTATCCTGCTTTAATTACAATTTACCTGCCTCCTGATGGTGGCCATCTATACTGGCTTCTGAGAGAGTACAAACAGATACATTTCATTTCAGAAGGTGCTGAGTTAATTTAAACTGACCTGGGGAGTGGGAATGAAAAGTCCATGGTAATGCTGGGAGCTCCCAGGAAATAATTCAGGATGAAGAAAATATTATCTGGATCTCCAAAATAAAATTGATTTGTGTAGGAAGAAAACCTAGGACTTTAGAAACTTTTTTTCCCCATCCAGAGGGCACACTTTGTCTGTTTCATTTTACAGTCAGAGAAACAAAAAAGGGACATCTTCTTTAAGTGGGGATATAAGCCTTCTGTTTTGTCCTTTTATGCAAGGGTGAAAGATCTCCATAGTTTGTTGGAGAAAACAAATGTTTTGAGCAGCTTTTTTTGGTAGTATTTGCATGTCCTAAAAGGTTCCAAGGGATTATTCTGTACAGAAATATAGATGGCTACAAAACAATGCTTTTTTTGTGCAATAAAACCAGCATTCCCCTGAACACTTTGGGATGTACAGATACTAGGAGAATCCCGAGCAAAAAGTCTTGCTCTTGCATGATTCTTCTCGATTAATCCTTCTTGGGAGGCCAGAACGGCCGGTCTTTGCTCTCCTTCTCTCAGCAACATTTTTATGCTGCCCGGTTTTTAGAAATTGGCTGGGGTGGGCTTTTAATGCTGTGCAGTTTTGTTCTTGTCTTTTAATGAATTTTAATGTTTTTAACTCTATCAATTGTTTAATTGTTTCTATAAATTTTTGTATTTATACTTTTATTGAAGCTTTTGTTTCATTTTAATCTGCATAATTTTCAAACATGTTGCCAGCCACCTTGAGTCTCATTATTGAGAGAAAGTATAAATGAATATCATAATCATAAAAATAAAAAAGCTAGGGAACATTTTTCTCTTCAGAAAACAAATAACAATGCTTAATTCTTTCCTTCCCTACCTTAAAAACTGACCCCCTTTGTATGAAGAATTGGGCTGCAATCTGTGGAAGCTTATGTTGAAATAAATGGGTTAGTAATAATGGTGTCACACAACTCCTTGTTTCCTTTCGCTCCTCTTTTTCTGTAAACCAACAGTACTCTATAAGGTGGATCAGACTGGGAAGGAGAGAGAGATCTGTATTTCTAAGGCAACACAATGTCACAAAACATTGCTGCTGTGACATCACAAAGAATTGTCATAATCAAAGAGGATTATCATTGCTCCAGGATGAGTGGGACGGCGATGTTTGCCTACTCAGACATAGGGGAAATTACTGGACAGCTAGTACCAAGTTAATTTTGTACTTCAGATCATGCCTGTTGTTTTTTTGTCTCGTATCATATGTAAAATGAATCATGATGTCATCATAGTCCATATCTCAGATGTTGACAAGCTGTTACATATACACATTTCCAAGTGAATATTTCAGATTATGTAAAAATGCAGCAGCCTTTGTGGCATGTGTCTCAACAGATCACTTGTGGGGATTTTTCTGTAATGTATAACAGCACATGGAATTGTATATAGGAAGAAGAAGAGGAATGCTTGGCTTTGGCGGGTAAGGTGGTACTTGAGGGAGGGTTTTTTGTGTCATATACAGTGTCTTGGCTCTTGCTTCATGAGCAGCAAATCCCTGTGTGATGTCTGTCCTTGCCAATGTGTTTTATGGTGCCGAATTTGCAAAGTGACTCATCATTGTTGCTTCCCAAACTTTCCCTCCCAAGTGCTGAATGCACAAAAGAGCTGGTGAGAAGGCTTTCCTGCACAGTTTGAGGAATTTCTCCTCTCTCTGTTAAAAAGGTGCCTGTCTTTCCCAGCTAAGAGCTCATGATGACCCACAACTGTAAGTATCGAGCACACCAGGCCCAAACTTGGCCTGCCATATGTACGCCTTTGATCTCAAAAGATACCTCACAGAAATTATGGGGTGAGGCTTTCAGGCCATAGGTTTTCTGGCAACTTTAAATCTGTACATCTCTTTTTAGTTCTGTCTTGTAGAGGAGAAAATATGCTCTTTTCAACTATGTATCATGGCTATATGACCTCTTGGCCATGTGGGGAAATGAACTCTGGCTAGTAGAGTTGTATCCAGGTTGATATTAACATCTATGCGCCATTGTTCTGATTAATTCTCTAACTTAATAACCTAATTTCATTATTCTGATATTGAGAATTCTTGGAGAACAAGAGAAGCCCAGTAGATTAGAGGAGGGTGAATGTTGTCTTGTCTTCAAAAAGGAGAGAAAAGAAGACAGGCACAATTTCCAGCAACCATCAAACATCAATAAGCTTGATGTCCATATCAGGAATGGTTCTAGAATATTAAGTGCTCAGTCTGGGAGGACTTAGAAAGGAACGGTATCATTACTAAAAAACCCACATGGGCTTCTTAAAAACAAGTCATGCCAAACTAATCTGATCTCTCTATTTTGACAGAATTATAAGCTTGGTAGATCAGGGAAATGCTGTGGATGTAGTATATCTTAACTTTGGCAAGGCTTTTGACAAAGTTCCCCATGTTATTTTTCCAGATATGCTAGTAAAATTGTGACTAGACAGTGCTTACATTGGGTGGAATTTTAACTGTTGGAATACAAACAGTGGAGAGAAATGAGCAGTGAGATGCCTCAAGATTCTATCCTAGGCCCGATGTTGTTCAACATCTTTATAAATGAATTGGGTAATGGAACAGAGGAAATGCTAACCAAATTAGGAAGGGTAGCTAATACTCTAGAAGACCGAATTGGGATTCAAAATGACTAATAGACTGGAGAGCTGGGCCAAAATTAACAAACTGAATTTCAAAAGGGATAAATGTAAGGTACCATGTTTAGGTAGGAAAGGGTGTAAAATACACGAATATAGAATGGGTAACACCTGGGTTGATAACTCTGTATGTGAACAAGATCTAGTTATCTTTGTAGATGACAAGCTAATCACGAGTCAAGAATGTGATGTGGTGGTCAAAAAAGCCAGTGCAGTTCTAGACTGCAACAACAGGAGTATAGAGTTCATGTTGAGGAAAGTAATAGCACTATTCTACTTAGATCTTATCTGGAATACTATGTCCAGTTCTGGGCACCACATCTCAAGAAGTATATTGCCAAGCTGAAATGCATCAAGAGCAGGGTGAACAAGATGGTAAAAGGTGTGGAATCCAAGCTGTATGAGGAGGTGCTTAGGGAGCCAGGTATGTTTAGCTTGCAGAAGATTGACAACTAACAAGATAGCCATCTTTCAATATCTTAAGGGATGTCATATACAAGATTCAGCAAGCTTGTTTTCTGATGCTTCAGAAATAAGGATATGAACCAGTGAATTCATGTTTAAAGAAAAGAAATTCTATGTAAGCTTTAGGAAGAACTGTATCTATGTTCACCTTATTATTTGCCTAACTATTACAAAACACTATTGTGTGTCCAGTGTTCTTGCCTTCCAAGGAAACCAAACAAGGTAACTAGTTGCAAGAAAAAAAATCACCCAGACTATAGGAAGAACTGTATTTGTGTTTATCTTATTATTTGTCTAGATATTAAAAAACACCATTATGTATCCAATGATCTCTTCTCCAAAGGAAGCTAAACAAAGTAAGTACAATACCTAAACTTTTCCACAATTAGGGAAGTGAACAACTCACAGCACTGTTGTTTCCACAAATGTGTAGAGCTGACAAATTGTGTTGTGTTGAAACAGAAATGTTAAACTGTAAAACCAGATGTTGAACCTTCCTTGACATTTTCCACTACATTGTTAGATTTACCATCTTTAAGATTCTAGCTGGAAATATAAACTAAGATCCGTGTTTCACATATCCTGTTCCTCTAACAGAGAACAAAAATAAGTGAAAAAAACCTCTGAATTAGGGAAAGTACAATTCCTTGGTGAAGTACAGGGAAACAAATGTCAGGCAAGCAAATTTCTGATTTTTTTTCATCCCCCAACTACTTCTGCTTTCACCTTGAAAATAAACTGCATTTAAGTGTATTCACAGCATATAAGTGTATTCATGGGAAAACATGATAACTGAACCTGATTCTGTCTGTACCGAACCGAACATGGAAAACATTGTCAAGTGCCTACATAGCTGGTGCTTCTATCATAGAATAATCTTTGTATTATTCCTTTGGGCTATAAACCTCTTCCCTTTTCAGCACACCCCAGCTTGCTGTTCCCAGGCATTTGTTTAACTCAGCTGTGAGGGTCTTCCTGGGATTCAAAACCGCAGAGTCATTTGCTAACACACATGCAGGCGGTATGAAGGGAATGTCCCCCCACCGTGTGCAGGATGGTGGAAGGATGCCACTGCATTGGCTCAGATTCAGTTCTCAGAAGCCCAGCCTGCTACCAGGTTGGCTCTTTGCTGTTGGTGTTTAACAAGAGCAAGGAGCCTGTTTCTACTTTGTTTTCTAAGCACATATCTACCTGTTAGCCCTGGTTCCTAGCAGATTCAAAACAAAACACCTTTAGGAAGGGCTGCTAACCTGAAGACCTGCTAACCTGGCAAGTCCACCAAAAGTCAGTTGTAGGATTGCTCAGGAGAACTACTCACTGGATCAGTGTTGCCAGCCCGCATATCAACTTGAGATCTTCATACGTACAGAGGGGATGGGGAGGGAATCTTAGCTTAATCTGCTCCTAGTACACATCCCCTTCCTCTCACAGGAACACCAGATATAATTTTTCCTTAAGAAAGTGCTTTGTAGGAACAAACATGCTACACTGTTCATCCACTTTCTTAATTCAGGCAGGAACTGTCCCTCACACCTGTACTGTTAAAAGATATGTAGGTTTATTTTTCCTTCCTTCTTTTGGCTATGGAAAAGTGCTTTTCCTCTAGATGCTCCATCTACAGGGAGGAATACACAGTATTCTCCACCCCATCTTCCTGAAGGCAGCAGCAGCTTGAACAGAAAAGAAGCACTGCGTTCTCTCCCCAGCCATGTAATCTGTACATTGTTTTTGTTCACATCTGTTCTTCAGATTTATTGGCTACATTTCAAACTGCTGCCTCTAGCAAAGCGGTGAGGGCCAAATTAATCTCTCAGTGAACAAGTTTGAATATTAACATATGGGATCTCATATGCATTTGAAGCCTTAATGGTACTGATATATGTGTGTGAATAGTCCTTGCTCTGACCAGGACTGGACCAAGATACTTATCTGCATGAGTTGTGGGGTTGTGCCTACAAGTCATTTCTGACTTAAGTTGACCCTAAGGCAAACCTTTCATGGGGTTTTCTTGGCAAGATTTGTACAAAGGGGCTTTGCCTTCCTCTGAGACAGAAAGAGTGTGACTTGCCCAAGGTCAGCCAGTGGGCCTCTGCGGCTGAGCAGGCATTCTAACCATCGTCTCAAGAATCTTAGACGAAAATTCAAACCACTACACCATGCTGGCTCTCTGTCTGCATGTGGAGTAGCAGTTGACAACCTTAGTAAGTTCTGGTACGTAACATCCACAGTTAGTCAAGCATATCTTTGTGGCAGTAAAAGTACAACAACAACAACTTCAGGAAAATGGAAATCAGCTTCCCAAAGGCAGACACCTCACTGTACCTAATATTAGGGTCACCCATTTCCTGTGAACTCCTGATCTCTAACCCTTCTTACTCACTTCACACTCTTTAATCAAATGCAAACACACTGAGTTAAGTAGGTACTTCAATTTTTGAAATACTAAGTGCAAACCAAGTTCCTAAAATTTTGCTTAGATCAGAACATTGCTTGATTTAAAGTAATCATTCTGTGTTAAAGAATGACAGTTGGAAAAGTCTTAATGTCTTTAATTTATGCAAACTGTTAAAAATTTGGTCTGTCCTGAGTATGTTAAAAAATTAAAATGCTTATTCAGATCTGAGTGTGTTTATTACCCATGTTACATCAAACACTGTGTTGAGCCACATATCTTTCTGTACAGTGTATTTGCAAAAGTTTAATTCTGAACTTTTATCAGAAAGGTACCTGAGTAGATATAGATACTGTACAAATAATATCACCAAAATATTGTTTTGAAAAAGTGAATAGATATATGGACAAACTTCCAGGGCAGCAATATATCACTCTAATGAGAGAAGAAGTAGTACACTTTCTTGTACTAAGAGAATGTGGTAGGCTTCATATTGGTCCTTCTGTTCCCCCATAGATTCTGTTACTGAAGTGCACTCCAGTTCAGCTGAGAACCCAGACGAGACAGAAGACAATGAAGAGTTCCTAGAGCAGCTCATGTCCATCACCTCGGATAGTTTACCTCAGCTGGAAATAGAAGAGAGGTACAACGTAGACAAGGAACTGGGGAGTGGCTCCTATGGACACGTGCTGCAGGTTCAGCACTGTGAGAAAGGTGAGAATGTTTAAGGACCACACTTGGAAGGCAATGTGTTTTTAATACATTCCTTGACCTGTTGCTCCAATTGGCCTTGGAAGCATTGATACATAGGCCTGCCCTATCTCTTGTCTTTACTGAGCGACAGGATGGACGAAGGCGGATGAAGACAAGAGTGAATGTGCACTAGGAAGTTCCAACAATTTGATACTAGTCAAATTGTCATGGCTCCATCCGACAGAATTGGAGAGCTCTCATGCAGTTCCCTGAAGTATGTGCTAGAGCTTTCCAGCAGAGAATTCTAAACAATACACTAAACTACAAATCCCAGGATTCCATAAGATGGAGCCATTACAACTAGGGATGGGACGAATCCAGAATTTTCCGAATCCGGATCCAAATCTGAATCCCTGGAAGGTTCTGGGAATCTACGAATCTCAGGAATCTCGAATCTTTCAAATCCTTTTTTAAAAAAGAGTTTAAAAATCAAGCGAAAGAAGGATAATCTTGGGCAAGACACACTCTCTCAGCCTTAGCAAAAGCCTAGGCAAAGGCAAACTTCCCTCTGAAGAAATCTGGCCAAGACAGTTGTCCTAGTTTTGCCTCAGGATCTCCCCAGATTGAAAATGACATGAAGGCCCTTTCTTTCTACACAGGCAGGAAAATGTGGCTTAATCCCACATTTTCCTGCCTGTGTAAACAGGGCCACATACTACAGTAGAGAGAGAATCCAGGTCAAAACTGGCTTTTCTTTGCATGGCTCCTTCTGGCATCCTGGGGTTTGTAGATTGATGATGCACCAGTACACTTTGGCAGAGAAGGCTGTGACACCTTATAAAACTCCAAACTCCAGAATTGTGTCTGAAAGAGGTTTGCAGGGGAGCTATGCAAAGGAATGTTTCAACTGTCCTTGAAATCTCAAGCCTGTAGCATCCAGTCAAGTACTGAACTTAAATACAAGCCCAGATGTAATTTGTGAAATTATTAGCAAAGGCCATTATTAGTCCAAGGGAAAACCTCACCTACTTACTATCTTCCCTTGTATGTATGATCTTCCAGGTTTTCAAGCATCCTGGTTTCCCAGGTTTTCAGGTGTCCTGATCTCCCAGGTTTCCAGGCATCCCAGTCTCCCTGGTTTTCAGGTGTCCCGGTCTCCCTGGTTTTCAGGCATCCTGGTCTCCAACAATCTGTTTAGTTGGCAGATTTGAAAGATTCCGTTTGCCTATTTTGGCACAGGGATTCGGATTCAGGAATCTCGAATCCTTACCCAGGATTCGAGGATTCGGTTGGCCCACCCCTGAAGTTATGTCAGATTGCTTTAACAAGGTAATATAGAGACACTCCAAGGCTCCAGTAGCTTTAAGACTCACGAACACAAACAAATTTTTAAAAATGCATTTCCCGGACTCACCATGAAATTTTACTGAATGTGTGTATGTGTGTCCCCAGACTTATCTGTCTTCATTGTGTAACTGTCCTATACTTCCCACTCTTTTCTTCTGGCTTTTTCTTTCCACAAAAACTCTGTTAAGGAGGAGGAAAAAAACCTGAAGTGTTCAACATTATCATTTGAATGATGGCACCCGGATTTCTTCATCTGGAAGCACCCAAACTGTCGTCTGCTGCACCTTGATAAAATATTTGAGAATAGTTGATTGCGCTACAGAGAAATTCTTGTGGCAAATGGGAGGCAGACCTGCTTAATTAAAGACAATCCTTGTCTCCAAGCTGAAGTTTGATCTTAGCTTTAGAGTGGACCTACTCTAGTACTGGGTGGGTGGGTGGGGGTTCTAGGGTGAAATCCTGACTTAACTTAAATCCTATCTGAGGCTCACTGGCTGCTCAGGCCAGCCTAGTCCAGCCCAAGCTGCTCCCTTGACCTCATCTGGCACACAAGTCATGTCATTAATTAGTTGTGTCATCCCAGGCATGCGGGCAGCTGCCAACAAGCAGGTGCTGTGTTGGCCAGGGAAGGCCCACCATTCAGAGTAGCAAGTCAGCCAGTGACACAGCTGGAAAAATAAGACATTAAGGAAGGAGGCAACCCTGTCTGCACAAATGCGCAAGGGAATGTCAAGTTGCACAGAAGATTGAGACCAAATCCCAAGACGGGGGAGAAAAATTAATCATCTCGCCTCTGTTGCCCAAATGAACTAGGAGAACTTCTGTCACTATGGTGAGCTGGCTTCACAGTGCCACCTGCTGGAAAGTCACTAGTAAATAGTGGTTAATTTCTAAGAATAAAGAAGTTGGTGGATCTCAGACAGATGTCTCCCTCAATGCAACATTACCCACTTGATACACGTAGTAAGCCTTTTTGGTATGGATCATGTGAAGCCTCCAGCGCGTGCTGCTGACTGTTAGACAGAAATAGTACGAGCATACTTGTGCAATTATTGTGATTGTGTCACACCTTGCCTTGCTTGCTTCCAGGGACCTTAATGGCTCTGAAGATGATGTCTAAGGAACGCACAGGGAGACGGGAGTTTCTGCGGGAGTATTGCGTCTCTCTCTGCCTTTCCTCACACCATGCCCTCATCCGAACCACTGGCAGCGCTTTTGAGACATCCACGCATTATGGATTTGCACAAGAGCTGGCACCGGCTGGAGATCTCTGTGCTATTCTGAATTCAGGGGTATGCAAAAAGGCAAAGATTTTGTGGGACCTAGGAACTTGGCAGAGTAGCACAACATGATGAGAAGAAGGTTGTGGGATTTGCCTTGAGGACATATAGGAATCAGTAATATAAAATCATGGTATAAAAGGAGAACCTCCTCAGATGTGGTGTAAGTCCAGCTTCCCACTTGATGGTAGAAGTGCATGGCAGTAGATTCAAGTGTCAATCTTGTCTTTAATCTGTCTTTAAGTTGGGTTGTCCATATTTTTTTCATAAAGGTGGCACAGTACAATTTTCTATCCCTATCCTTTGTCTTATCAGTATTTTTAAAATGAAAAACTGCTTTGGGACTGAGCAGGTGAGGATGAAGACAACAACTGAAACATGTTAAAGTGCTTGAGGGATGGGGGCAGAGTGACATCACAGGTACCAGCCAATCAGCGTCATCCAATGTTGGCCTCTGGGGCAAATCTTAACCACACCCCACATAAACTCAGTTCAGCAGTTTCAGAGAAAAGTTACATTTCCACCAGCCACACTGAAGGCTCTTTGAAATGGGCTCCACCACTACTCTAAACATGGAGCTTAGAGGGTCTGTTCTATAGGCTGTGCTTTCTTTTAAATCCCCTTTCTCTTTCTCAACAGGAGGGCCTTCCAGAGATACAGGTGAAGCGCTGTGCAGCCCAGTTGGCGGAAGCTCTGGATTTCATGCATGGCAAGGCTTTAGTGCACAGGGACATAAAGCTGGACAATGTGTTGCTTTTTGACCAAGAGTGTCGTCATGTGAAGCTGGGTGACTTTGGCCTGACACGACTGGAAGGCACAAAAATAGCTGCCATGTCTGGCACCCTGCCCTATTCCCCACCTGAGCTGTGCCTGCTGGAGGGCACAGAGACTCTGTCTCTGGACTCAAGCCTAGATGTCTGGGCCTTTGGGGTGTTGCTGTTCTGCCTCTGTACTGGCTGCTTCCCTTGGGATGTAGCAATGAGCCCCGACCCTCAGTTTGAGGAATTTGGCATATGGCAGAACCGCACAGTGCTAGGGGAGGCTCCGGGTCTGTGGAAAGGTTTCACAACTCATCTCTTGGAGATGTTCCGCCGCTTAATGACCATCGATCCTGATCGTCGCAGTCCTGCTATTGAAGTGCACAAATATTTACGGTTGCCTTGGCGGGTGGACACCTGTGGAGGGACACAGGCCTCCCAAAGTGACACTCTAAAAGTAGCAGACTCTGATCGCTTCCCCAGCAGACCTGCTGAGGACAATACTGACCTGGACAGCAGCCCCAAGGGGAATTGTGTTGGGCAAATGCAACCAGAACTGATTGTCTCAGAGAAAACCCACACTGTACAAATGGGTCCCAGTTCTGGAAGCGATTCCATTCCACAGTTGGGCTCAAGGTTAACTGAGCCTGGGCTCCAGCCTTGAATAAAGCCTTGAATGACCAGATTATCCCCTTCCAGAAACAAAACAGAGGGAGCTGAAGGGCCCAAGTTAAAGAGGGAGGACTTTGCAGTAGTTTGACTAGCTAAGGAGGAACCTTCAGACCAGTCAATGAAGTAGTGTTACCTCCCCACTCTGTCTGTTGGTCAAGGCAGAGTAGAACTAGCCACTCAATAGAGATAGCCCTGCTCTGTGACTAGAGGGCTGGTGCATGCATGATTAGTAGCAATAGCAGCGTGACAACTTTAGGAACGTTGATCTTTACTTCATTTTCACACAACCAAGATCAAATAACTTCAAAGGTTTTTTCTTTCCCTTTACTGGGCAAGATTACTTGAGTTTTTGCACATTTGTGATGATATTTTTTGGTATTACCTTTTTTTTTAATTCATTTGCACAAAAACTGTTTTTTTAAAAAAAATCTATACAAAAACTTTATCTGCCCCCTGCAGTTCTCACAGTCATTGGCCCCTTTTTCAATAGGATGTCCCAAGCTATCAAGAACCTCTTCTTTGCAAGAAATTTGCAAGTAAACTTTACATAACTTGCATTAAGTAACCTAATAGGATAGAAGATATGGGTTCTTCTACTCTCAGTTCTTGCATCTGTACTCCCCATACTTGATTTGTGGAGCTTTCTAAGAAATAAGATTACAGTGACATCCAGTCCAGTTTGGACAAATGAGCATCAAGATTTCTCTGGGCCCCTGTTTCTTTAAAAAAAAATTGCTTCCTTTCTGTGGATGATGTCTAGTTTATTGCTTCCTCATAGAGGACTACTGTTGAATGCTTCTTAATGCCTCTTTCAGTCTTTCAGATTTATCTGAATGTCAGTTTCTGTTTGTGAGGGTAAATTTAATTACTAGTGTCCATGAATTATATTTACAATCATCTTTCTTCACACCCTTTATATAGCACTGGCCATTTCTGCACTACACTGTTATAAGTGTTATCATTCCACTTTCAACATCCTGTGGAATTCTGGAATTTTATAGTTTACTGAGGCCAAAGAGCTCTCTGGCTGAGAATGCTAAATGCCCCTCCCTAAACTTTAAACCCCAGGATTCCATAGGATGTTGAAAGTGGAATAATAGCACTGTAACAATGTCATGCGGAAATGGCCATTGTTTAACTGTTCTAACAAAAATAAAAGTGTGTGGTGGAGGATGAAAGGGAATAAACAATTAAGCCACCTCAGCCCAAACAAGAACAGAAACTTTCAGTGGGGCAGTTGAGAGAATCAACTGACAGTGATAAAATGATCACCATTCATCTCTCGTGTTATTTCTTATTGAAGGAGAAATGTCCCCATGACTTTTAAGTTGGAATGAACTGAACGGCCATGTGGGTGAATCATGCATTTATCTTTCTTGAGAGAAATGGATTTCTGTCCCCATCCCTGACAGTTTGCTGAGCAGGATGAGAGTGCTGGGCTCTTGGCTTGCACATTCCAATATAGTTTTTCTAAAGGTTACTAGCTCACATAGATTGTGTGCACATGTCAGAGTCATGTTCTACTCAGCTAAACCTCTAAGGCCAGTATGCTGTTAATCTACAAACTACCAGTAAGTGTCAAGCAAGTCAGCAACAAATTCCTTTCTCATGCACAGCCTACATCCAATTCTCCTTTATCAGGAAAACACCGGGCAGGATGTACTTCGGTGTAGCAAGATGTTCCAGGCAGTGAAATTCGTTTGTTCTGCCAGCGTTTGCTTATCTGTTACGGCCTACAGCATAGCTGGACTGAACCAAAACGGAGCCATGTCTAAAATCCTTATACACCAGTGGTACTCAAAGTGGTGTTCAGTGGACTGGTCCTATTGATTGCTGGTCCACAGCAACTTGCCAGGACAGAAAGAAACATTTGTAGTGAATGAATACAAATATGGTGCTAGTCCTTGGCACATTGGGGTAAAAAAACCACTGGCCACCATATCAGGTAGCTTATCAGGTAACTACACTTATCGTAGTTGTTGTTGTTGTGTGCCTTCAAGTCACTTCCGATTTATGGCGACCCTAAGGCGACCCTATCGCAGAGGTTTCTCGAGTTGAGAGTATGTGATGTGCCCAAGGTCGTCCAGTGGCTTTCTGTGGCTGAGCAGGTCTCCAAGATCGTAGTCTAATACTCAAACCATTATACCATGTGGCCTTAGACTATGCAGCTTTAATTAACAGGAAACCATAAAGTAGGCACAATCTGTGAACAAGAAACTTTTGATCAAACTTGATCATTTTTAAAAAATAGACTTCCTTGTGAGTAAACATTATAGAAAGATGTTGGCTGTTGTGGGAAGGCTGTTGTATCACATAGGCTATTTCCTCACTACGGCCATTTCCGCACGACACTCTTATAGTGCGATGATTCCACTTCCAACCTCCTATGGAATCCTGGGGTTTGCAGTTCTTGGGAGGGGTCAGCCAGCCCCTCCTGGAACTGCAAACCCCAGGATTCCATAGGAGGTTGGAAGTGGAATCATTGCGCTATAAGAGTGTCGTGCGGAAATGTTCTAAACTGTTACAGTGCTATTATTCCACTTTTGACATCCTGTGGAATCCTAGGATTTGCAGTTTAGGGAGGGGCATTTAGAATTCCCAGCCAGCGAGCTTTCTGTCTCAGTAAACTACAAATTCCAGAATTCCATAGGATGTTGAAAATGGAATAATAGCACTATAACAGTGTAGTGCAGAAACGCTCATAGTGCTATTTTGCTGTGTGGAAACTTTTTAAAATGCTGCTTCCAGTACATTGAAAAAAAAAGAGTAATGCCTCAGGAGTACCAAGTGGTGTTGCTGCAGAAGAAATAAAAGCCTCCTATTTTATATAAGTACAGTAATAAATCAGAGGTAAGTAAAGAGCAGCCCTCCAAATGTCATTGGACTGCAACTTGCTATCAATGCTAGCCAGCATGTCCAATGGTGAGGAATGCTGGGAAGGGCTGTCAGCTATCCTCTGGAGTTCTGAAGTTTGCCCAGTGCTGCAAGAAAGGGAGGACAGATGTATAGATCTGTAAATGCCATAGTCAGTATAGTAAAATAAAATAAAGCACCATGCGGGAGATTGTATGTATATTGGTGTTATTGTATTCTTGATGGGATTTCTATAATAAATTTTTAGCAATGAAACTGGCTGTGTGGTTGGCTGAATTTCTTGGGGATCCAGATTAATTAGGAAAATCCCCTAGGGGAAACATCATCCCTATCCCACACTGGGATGCTTGGGTGATACAATGATAGTGTGAAGGCAATTGTTTCTCCTCTTTTCAATTTTACCTCAAGCCACCCCTTGCAGTTGTATGGTGAAAGAAATGCAGCTCCAAGTATGAAATATGTGGCCGTTTCCACACTGCACTGTTATAGTGCTATTATTCCACTTTCAACATCCTCTGGAATTCTGGGGTTTGTAGTTTTACTGAGGCCAAAGAGTTCTCTGGCTAATAATTCTAAATGCCCTTCCATAAACTGCATATCTCAGGATTCCATAGGATGTCAAAAGTGGAATAATAGCACTGTAAACAGCGTAGTGCAGAAATGGCCATATGAGTAAGGAACCACAATATTTCTACCCTGCTGCCAGGGATCAAAAGTTATGGTATATAGCTCTATATATGATGGCTGTGAACATATCTGCAATAGTTTTGCCTGAGGTAGTAATATAACTTCACTTGGCCCTAGTATCTGATAGGGAACCAGGATAAAAAATAATTTACTAGTGTGTTTGGATCTCCAAATGGAGTGTTTCATGCAGACTTCTGTTAGTGCTCACCTCTGTGGCCCTCTCGCATTACATTCTTATAGTGCTGTTTTTCCTCTTAAACCATAATGACCGCATCCAATGGAATCTTTGGATTTGCAGCTTTGGGAGGGGTATTTACAATTCTCTAGCAGACAGGTCTGGTGCCTCACCAGACAATAAACTCCAGAATTCCATAAGATGCAGCCATGACAGTTGAAGAGGAATTGTAGTGCTAGAATATTGTACTGTGAAAAAACTCCCTAGCATCTCAAATAGCAGCCAAGAGAGTTTCAGACTCTATTCACCTCTCTTTCTCCCTTTGCATTTTGATTTATTTGCCTTTTTTCTTCTTTAATTTGTCTGAGCTCTTTCTCTTTTACTACAGTTTTTTCCTAACAGAAACTTCCTAACATCTCTGCTATTTCATATGCCTAAGAACTGTGAAGGCACCGACAGATATATACAAATGGAACCTGCACCAAAGTGTTGCAGTGAATTCTAACTTTCAAAAACGAGTGCTCATATTTAAAGTTCCAGCCACTCACTTGTGCCATCATCCAGGATGCTCCATTTGATTTCTCCATATTCATTTTTCTGTTTTCCTCCTAAAGTTCTTTTCGCCCTTTTACAAACTAGATGAATTTGCCTTCCATGGAAGTGATTTCCCCCTGCCATGACCCCTGAATCTTCTTTACCACATCTTTGGAAAATTATACTGAAGATGCAAATCTATGCCTGTACCCAGAAACTGTGTAGAGGTGATCAGAAAAGGTGTGGAACCATCCAGAACATAAGTTCAAGTTGTGTAATTGTGTACAATTTCTGTAGAGTTAATTTATAATAAATAAGAACAAAGTGTGTGTATGAGTGAGTGTTCAGCTCTACCAATGATTCACCACTGTGAAACCAAGACAACTTAAACTTGGCATGGATGCTAATGGGGACATTAAGGCTGTGCATCTAAGCATTGTCTTAAATAATAATAACAATGGCCATTTCCGCACGGGGTGAGGTTGTGACGCTACTTACTGGGTCTTTTGGCTCACCGGTCTGGTCCAGGCTGCTCTGGAGCAGTGCGTGCTCATCACTCCGCACTGTTCCGGGGACAAAAATGGCAGCTTCCGGTTGGTCGAGGGTCTCGACCAACCGCTGAAGCTCGCCAACCTAAAGCCCGCCCCCGGCAGATCGCAGGCTCACATTGGTGTGAGTCTGTGATTCTGCACAAGGGAGCAGGCTCACACTGGCGCGCTTCGTGCTTTTGAGAAACCGCAAGAAACAGGTTTTTCAAAAGCACGCTGGATGACCACTTGGGGTCATTCCGGAGAGGGCTGAGGTGCGGAACTACACTAAGTAGTCCGGACCCAGTCCGCTCCCAGGTGCGGACATCCTCCCTGGAGGATGGACTGCACTGTTTCTAATTCCCCCTGCGGAAATGGCCAATGATAATAATAAAAATGCCTGCAGTATCACAAAGACTCACCAGGTGGCAGATGTGAGGCTCCTCAGGAGTAAGAGGCCACCTTAAGAACAGAAAGCACTGAGATTTGTTACAGATACTTGCAGCTGGTTTGAGGTGGAGCTGTGGAAGGCCAAATTAAAAACAAAATAACCTCCTGTAATTTCTAGCCTTTCTTCTGCTAGGTCTTTTAATAGACACGACATAGAGGAAGCCTCCACCTTTTGAGTTTGTTATCTAATGACTCGCTTTTTTGACACTTCTAAATTAAGGACCAGTTCCATTAATTCGAGGGGGGTTCTGCTGTTTCTTCAGTTCTTCTTGCCTACAGAGGCCGGCTTGGAACTGCTTGCATGCATGCACTACTTGCAAAGCAAGCTGAGAGAGGGGGAAGGTGCTAAGCCTGCTGAAAGACTTGCTTCCCACCATGGCCTATAGATATTTGCCGTTTTTCCACTTTCGCAGGGGTCCTGTGCTCATAACGCTTGCAAATGTGCAGAGATGACTGTGGCTATTTCCACACGTGGCGGTGGAAACGCCCTGTGCAGGTACTTACCGGACTTCTTGGCTCGATGCTGTAGTCCAGGCTGCTCCAGAGCAGTGCGTGGCCGCTGCTCCACGCTGCTCCGGGGACGAAAATGGTGGCTTCTGGTTGGTGGTGGCTCTCCACCAGCCACTGAAGCTCTCCACCCTAAAGCCCACCCCCGGCAGATCTGCAGCCTCACACTGGTGCGAGCCTGCAAATCTGCACTGGAGCGCTGGAACGGAGTGGCGCACTCCGTGCTTTTGAAAGACCTGTTTAAACAGGTCTTTAAAAAGCATGCTGCGCAACCACTTCTGGATGTTCCGGAGTGGACTGAGGTGCAGAATTACAAAAAGTAGCCCGACCCAGTCCACTCTACGGTGCAGACGTCCTCTTTGGAGGATGCTCTGCACCGTTTTTTTTTTAGCACATGTGGAAATGGCCTGTATCTCATTCTTTAGCTTCCATGTATGGAACATATGAAGTAAAAGAAAACCAGTCTCCTTAGTTAAAAACAGAATGTGTTCGAGAAGATCAACTCTGAATTTTAGCAGACTTGTATTACAAGAACAGATTCACATGGTGGGATAGGATGCTAAAAGACCATTCAATCAAGCCATTAGTCCTATTTAAAAAAAATTATAAATGGGTATAAATCAATGGAAGATAGCAGACTTTGGGCTTTTCTGCACTACGCTGTTATACTGCTGTTCTTCCACTTTCAACATCCTATCGAATCCTGGGGTTTGCAGTTTAGGAAAGCACATTTAGAATTCTCAGCTAGAGAACTCTTTGGCCTCAGTAAACTGCAAACCCCAGAATTCCACAGGCCATTGATAGTGGAATAATAGCACTATAACAATGTAGTGCGGAAAGACCCTTTACCTGCAAAAGGCCTCAGGTTGAATGGCTTGCATTTCTAAGTGGGGCAGGGAATACCTCCTGCATGAAAACCCAGGAAACTGCTGACAGTCAGTGGAAAGAGGCAATACTCACTCATGTGGATTTCATGTAAGGAAACATTTGAACGGAAGATAAAACCATTTTGGCTTGCTTCTATACCTTTAACAGCAGCTTGATCCAGCATCCCGTAAAGTATGTCATGGTACAAAGATAAGCCACAATCACAGCTGTTAAAGGCAAGTCGCAGTGAAAAGGATAGAAGTAGAGGCAGGATAATGTTGGCAATTGGGCTAAAGAGAAGAAAGACATTTAACCATGCTTCTTGCAGAAATATACTCTGAAACCAAGTTCTGTTGTTTTTGCTGCAAACCAGCCTTCCTTTCTGACTCATCAATCTCTACAACAGAGCTTTCCACATTTTTCCTGTTGGTGACACACTTTTTGGACATGCATCATTTCGTGACACAGTAATTCAGTTTTACTAGCAAACCAAAGGTTAAACTAACCCCTTATAAGAGATACAGACACATACATAAATTGTAATAACAAAATGTATGAGGACACAACATATCTCATGAAAACCTTTCATATATTTTTAAAAATATATGATTTATAAATAACAACATACACTTCCAAGATTGTAGGCGGCACGCTTACACACTTCAGGCGACACACTAATGTGTCCCGGCACACCATTTGGAAAGCCCTGCTCTACAAAATAGCAACCCTTGCTTCAAGGAAGCTGTAGATCTCACAGCCACCACTTCCTCCTGCAGTTCTTTTTCTCATTTTTGCTGCTAAGCCCATAGACAGACAATTCCTCTATTTCTTGGTTCTCAGATGAATCAAGCTCTTTTGCTGAATGTGGGATGGGTGGGCCAAGGGCTTCAGAACCACTGTCTGCCTATTCTATATCACCATAGCCTCCAATTGTCTCTGAGAATCAGCGTAGTGTAGTAGATTGAGCACTGGACTACAATCCTGGAGAACAGGGTTCAATTCCCCACTCGGCCATGAAGCCTTGACCTTGGGTACATCACACACTTCCAGCCCCAGAAAAGCCCATGATAGGTTTGCCTTAGCATCACTCTAAGGCAATTTCTACATGAGAGGGGAATAGAGGGAAGAGCGGTTCACTGCGTATCAAGAGCGGTGTTCTTATACTCCGATTTCAAAACTGTGCTGTCTGCACACCCTCCGTTTACATCATATTATCTCGGAGAAAAGTGGTTGCTGCATCCGCAAAAAGAACACAATTGTTCAGTTCCGCACAGGAGAGGCACCTGCCCATCATTGCCACCAAAACCTCTTTTTACAGTTCTTCAATTGTCCACCACAAATAGTTGACAAATCAAATGCCAAAACAGTTTACGAATTCGTGCAAATGAAGGGGGGCTAATCACAGGGAGATGAAATTGGACTTGAACAGTCAAGTCTCCCGTATTCTCATATCCCCGTCTAATATATTTTTACAAAAGTAAGCTGTGAAATTGTTGTCAATTGAAGCTGTCAAGTTAAACTGTCCAAATAGTTCCCTACTTGGGCAAAGTGAAGGCTGCAGCTCCAAGCTAATTTACAAGTCACTTCAAAAAAGAGAAACAAGTTGCCAGATCTTCCTGCTGTATAGCAGCCTGTCCTTTAGAGAGAGGGAAGGAAATAACAGCCTGGGAATGTCCCTGGCTGGCTCTCTGTGAGTCCTCCCCTCCCCTCTCATGAGGAAATGGCCGAAGTTACAATTCTGCACATAGGAAAAAACAAAGCAAACTGGTTTTTGAGCTTTGCAGCGGAGTTTTTCCAGATTTCACATACAGTAGTTCCTCATCGCACTGAAGTACATTAGCAGCTTAATACATGCAGAACAATGAGAAACACAACAAAGCTAAACCGGTTCAATGTGCAGATGGGACGGTAAGAATTCGAGGTGACTGCAATGTATTGACCTTGTGTGGAAATCGCCTAAGTTGGATATGAATTGAAGGGACACAACTATGGGATCAACCAACCGTTCCAATTTGGCTGGGACAGTTCCAGTTAATCTTCTGCCATCATACTTTTTCCAGCTGCTTTAAAAATGCCCCAGTTTCTCTCTTCTCCCCTCACTTTCTCTCTTCGTCCTAAACGTATTTCAGTTGATGCAAGCTGAGTTCAAAAGTGGAAAAGTAATTTAGACACACTTATTTCAACAGGAATGAGAGAGGAGAAGAGAAGAGAAAAGGAGTCAGAACATTGCCTTTCCCAGTAGACACTGGCAAAAGCAAATGCAGCAGTCCATCTTAGTTTGTGTGTTCTTCCTCTTTAATAACATTGGTCATCTCAGCAATGCTCTGATGTTGCTTGGCCAAATGTGTCCTTTTTTTCATATGTGAAATGTTGGAGGAAATTATTGATGGATATTCTTTCTTGGGGTGTTCACATGTTACATTCAACATAGAAGCACTCTATGTACATATGGAGTATGGAGATTGTTGATATGTACGAAGTTTTTCACAGGTAACAGTCAAGACATGTGCAGTGCACCCAGATCGATAATCTGTACACTGATACAGTTATTCATAAGAACCAGAATATATGTGTGTTTCTGGGTTTATATTGTTATTCCAGTAGCCAAGCTCCTTAATCAACAAATAGTAGAAAAATGGAATGGGAGGGGGTCATGTATATTTTTTTAAAATAAGGAATTATTCATAAAAGTACAGTTGGCCCTTCACATTTGCAGGTTTGACTTTCATGGATTTGATTATTTGTGAGTTTGTCCAACTCCTGCCCCACCCACCTCAGGTTCAGCCACTTTTTTTCTGGGGGTATCTTCCCTCTTGATGGCTCTGATCAGGCTGTGCAGCTCTTTAAAAACCCACCTCAGGTCCTCTTTCTCCATCAGTTGCTGCCTGGTCAGCTATGGACAGATTGCAACCTGACTTCTCAGCACCATAAACCCTCTCCCCCACACCTAAGGAAGGAGATAGAGAAAACAGAGGAAATACAGGGCCACTGTGCTGATCTACCCTGCTTCCCTCTTCTTACTCTGACCTGGTTTGGACGCTGGGTACCCATTCTGCCTCAGCCTCCTTCCCACAGATACATATTTGCATTTTTCTACTTTTGTGGGGGGTGCTGTGCCACTTTTGCAGGGGTCTTCAGCCTCCTTCCCACAGACACATACTGTATTTGCATTTTTTCCCACTTTTATGGGCGTCTTGTGCTGCTAACCCTAGTGAATGTGGACGGCTGACTGCAGTGCTGCTTGCTCCAACAGATACTTGCTGGGGCTTGCATATGGCTGTTGATTTTAAGAAGAGTTACTAGTTCTACGTGGATAATTAGAAATATAAGCAATTCAGTTGAGTGCAATTTTTTTCCACCCACCAAAAGCACCGTTACAAAGTTCTGAAAATGAGATAGAAATGCTAATGAATGCAAGGATTTATTTCAGAAGGGGGAAAGAAGTGGAAAGCAAGAGGAAGAATTCAGAAACCATAAAATTTAAATCTCAGAACAAAATTTTGAAAGGACTGGATGGAGTTCAGTAATTCAGATGTCTACTCAGGATCTCTGGCTTGTCTGCTATTATACTGTCCTAGGCTGTAAGCCTCATCCTGCCACTCTTTGGCCTCCAAGTTTCTGCTGGATGTGTGAGGGGTATTTGTTGCGCCTATGTCCTTTATTGTCTTCTTCATATGGTGGCATTTCTTTACACTTCCTCTGTATGTTGTCCTCAGTCTCTTTTATCTCTCGGATCTTCTCCTATCCCTCAGAATTCTTCCCCTCTCCCTGCCATATCCTTGTCAGAATTCCCTATGACAACTTCTTGGTCACGCAAACTGAAGGGTTCTAAATTTACAGCGTCCACCAAGTGAAGATGTGTTCATTATTTCATACAAACATCCATGTCTTCGTTCTATCCCAGTTACTGCTGTATTCTTGATTTATGCTCTGAATTTAAGAGGATTCTTGTACCTGGGTACAAATTAGGGTTGCTAGATTGAAAACTGGAGAGAGCTTGTGTACTTTTTATAGTTCTGTAGATGGAGAAAATTCAGCAGGTATTGTTTGTTATGCAAATAACAAGCAGAATCTGCTGAAATTCCCTCTTCTGTGCAGGCATTAAAGAGCTACAAGCCCTCTCCAGTTTTTAGTCTGGCAACCCTAGTACAAATCAGAGATTCTCACAAACACTTGAACATGCATACAGATAGTGTTAACACTTATACAGTGGGATGTGTGAGTACCCTGTCTGGCTGCAATTGCTATTTCCTCCAATACAGGCACAACTGAAATCATCATCATTTTTTGTTTTGCAGTGCCATGCCTAGGTTTTTATTTTTGTAAATGCAATGTCTTCTGAGCACATTTGCCTCAGTGTTTGTGGCGGCTTCAAGTACAGGACCTAATAAAGGAAGTGGAACCTAAATGCTAGAATAGGAAGTGAGTGCTAGGACATTTTATTGAGGGTTGTATCTGTTTGCTGGGTAAGAAGACATCTTTTCACACAAAATACTCCCCTGAACACACTGGTAAGAGCTTGAGGAATTCAGACATTATACAGAGAGGATCTTTCACTGTCTCTACTGCTGTTGGGAACAAGCACCTTGGAGCACGCAGGGTAGAGGACAATGTTCTGCACATGCTAGTAGCTAAGTAGCAGTAGCAAAGTTCAGTTCCAGAGGGAAAGGGGAGTTTCTATTTGAAAGATGAGATGTAGGAGATAGCCAGGGTTGAAGTGAGCTGCTTGCAGGATATTTTTGTTTCAGGTGTCAAAATAACTTGGCTGGTTTTGGGTACTATACACTTTGAAATGAGGGGAAGGGGAGTAACATTTGCTGCCCTGCTTCAGACAGCAAAATATATTGGTCTCAGAAGTTCTTGGTTAATAATTACTTGTTCAGTCATTACAGCTTGTATGTAATTAGTTACATTACTTACATTCATTATTAAGGAACTCTTTTTGCAGTAACTAAGTTAATTGACAATTGTTGTATCTTAAGAAATAACTTTTTTATAGTGTAACTGGGTTTTAATTACAGAATGTCAGAAGTTACACTTCTTCAGTGTTCTTTAAAAAGTCTACATGTTTTGGCCTGAAGTTTCTGTCAGTCCCAGCATGGTCACTGGCAAAGGGCTGTGGGAATTATAGTCCAAAACATCTAGAAAGCCACTGCTTTAGGCTATTGAGACTAATCTCACCCACTAATCTTCTTTTCTCAGGAGTAATTCATTTTTAACATTTCTGATCATGTCCATATGCCTCCCAAATAACATATATTTTGGTGTTTGTTATCGTCGTCGTGTGCCATCAAGTGATTTCTGACTTACGGCAACCCTAAAGGGAATCTTTCACTGGGTTTTCTTAGCAAGATTTGTTCTGAGGATACTTGCTATTGCCTTCCTTTGAGGCTGGGAGAGTGTGAATTGCCCAAGGTCACTTGGTTGGTTTCCATGTTGGGATTTGAATCTCCCATGGTCCTAGTCCAGCACTCAAACCACTACACTGTTCTGGCTTATAGTCCCTCAATTTTATTTTCTAGGTTTTTTCACTATGAACTATTTCATAACATATTTGTTAGCAGCGCTGGAACATATTTTTTGCATTGTGCGTTGACTGGCTTGGCCTTTTTGCCTTCGTTGCCACTTTGTGACTCAAATTCTGCCGAAAAGAGGGAAAGTGCCCCTTTAGCTCATGCTCTGCACACCACTGCTATCTCCCTCTTCCTTTACCTGTTGTGACAATTCTAAGACACCAGTACTTTGGCAAGGAGGGGGCGCAAATAGGAAAAGTCATGAGTGGAATAGTCAGAAGAAGGCACAATTCCCACCATTTCCTGCTTTTGTGGGAAATTCCAAAGAGTAGGTTTGGTCATCTGAGAGTGTAGTTACACTGCATAGTTACAGTAGTTTGATGTTGCTTTAACTGCCATGGTTTCATCCTATGAAGTACTGAAATTTGTAGTTCCACTCTCCTCAACTATACCAGGACAGCTGTCTACTAGAGAATTCTAAACACTTCCTCAAGCTAAAAATCCAGGGATTCCATAGGAATAATAGAGTAATGGCAATTAAAGCGGAATCAGGCTGCTATACAGCTGTTTAGTATGGATACATTCCTGGTTACAAGGTGGCAACCCCAAAAGTGGAATATCATCTAAGGCCTGAACTGGAGTGTTTTCAAGCCATTTTGATTTTTTTTTTTAAGCTTAGGAGAAAAGTTCTAGCTATAGGCCATCCTGTGAGCCATCTTAAAGCAATGTGGTAAAAATTTCATCAAAGCTGGTCAAATGCATTGTACCTTCAGAACTCATCAATGCTGGGACATTTAGACCACAATACTTTTGTTGTGTTTATATGTTCTTATTAGGTTAGTTGAGTTTTCTGAGGTGATCCAAACCCTTTACCCATGGAACAAAGGACAAAACGAAAGGGACAACATCTCTTGCTTGCCTTGATACTATTTTGGTTAGGACAACCCATCTGCTTTGCCTTGATTACTTCAAACTGCAGCCAAATTCAGGGGTCACTCAATACCTATGTCAAGTGATTTAGGCCCTTCTGCAATCCTCCTAACGGAAGCAGTCTGCTGTTTTTCTGTCATCACTTGACTAAATTGCCAGAAGATATCCTTGCCGTTCCCAAAGAAGTTGATGCACTTTGTCTGGAAGGAGAAATTAAAGGAGTGGACTTTCCAAGCTTTTCCAGAACTCCGCCATCTGAGACTCCAAATATTTCACCCAGCACTTGTGATCTCACCTAGGGCTTTCTTCAGTTTGGGGAAATTAGAACACTTCTTATTCCAGACCATCAATCCAAGGTGTCTGAGTGTCACCATCCCAGCTGAGGTCTTGCTCCCAATAACATCACTGCAGACTCTAACCCTAATATATTTCCGCCTCACAGGACAGAGAAGGATAATGTTTTCCCCACAACTGAAATCTCTCTTAATGTTTAGTTGCTGCTTGAAGCAAATTTCGGAGCTGTTTAACATCTTCTCATTGTTGAATCTTACTTCTAAAGTATTTCTAGACTGCTGCCATATGGAATCAAGTGTCAGCTCACTTAACCTCTCAGCTCTTGCTCTCCCAGCATCTCAGTATCAGAAGGAGAAAGTGATTTTTCATGTTCAAAAGAGGAGTCCTTTTCAGTCCCTGACACTGAGAAATTCCCCTCTGGATTTTAGTGACCTTCTGAGTTTGGAAGTAGAAAAACTCGACTCACTCGCAGTGGTGAGAATGAAATATTTGCATGAGAGGAATGAGACGTACTGAATTTGTGCTCTAACCTCTCGTTTCTCACTCTGATCTCTGATTTTTTCCTATAATGACTACAAGAGCTTTGACAGTGAGGAGCTTCCAGACTGCTATTACATGGAGAATTTGACACTTCAGATGAACAAAATGGAGCAAGTTGATTTTTACTTCTCTATAAACTGCCCCATCTCCAGCTCTTGAACTTTTCTGGAAACTGTTTGCTTTGAGACCTTTGTCCACTAGAATATGAGAAAATGAACTTCACCTCCAAGCTACATTTTTTGGATTTTTCTGATAATAGATTTAATGCTCTTCAGATTGGTTCCTTCTCCTGCCTGCCATACTTGGAGACACTCCCATTCAATAACTGTGGGCTTGCAAAGATTCCAGTGTCAGTCTTTTCAGGACTTGGCCAACTTAACATTCTGAATCTGAGGAACAACAACATTACTAATTTAGAATGTCATTTATTTTTAAACCTTTCCAGATTGACAGTCTTGGACCTGACAGGCAATTCCATGTATAGGCTGAGAACAGATTTCTTTCAGGGTATGTATATGCTGAGAGAGTTACATTTTGGTTCTCAGCATGGTGATTTGGATATTGATTTATCCATTGCAGGCCTGAACCTTTCCCATATCAGATCCAAATACAGAATCAGATTCTATGGAAAAGACAATATTTTCCCTACTCTTAAGACATTAACACTTAATTGTAAACAGCTTGAGGTAGACTCATGGAAATTGCCCATTTTCCCCCAGGTGACAGAACTTTATCTGAAAGATGTGTCGAACTTTGCATCTTCCTGCAATGCCTCGAGGTTTTTTTCAATCATTTTCCTATCCTAGAAAAACTGGAGTACACTGTGTGCCCAAAAAGTTCCTATTGGAAAGGGCTTAATTTTTCCAGTTTATCCAACCTAAGGATCTTGGTAGTATGTAACCTTGCAGCAATGCTGAAGGATAAACAGCCTGCAGGATTAAGTGTTTTTGTCTCATAGTAGTTTAGATGAGTGTGCAGTTCAGAGCAGTCTGAGCTGACTGAGATTGTGGTATGTGGCTGCCTTTATAGATATTACTAGCATATATACCCGGCGTTGCCTGGGATTTTATTTTCTCATAGGTAATACTTGTTAGAAAGATTTGAGATCCTGTGTCTCTAATTTCCCAAACTATCTTGTCTAGTACCTGTAACTTTTCGTTATATCCCCCAATCCAATCTGTATTCAGAGTTATTAACATACAGAGTTTGGGATTCTGAGGGAATATACCTTCCTCCTTCTTGCTGTTAGCCTTCGTCTCCATAGGCCCAAGAGCTCTCTAAACTGTGAACCCTAGGATTCCATAGAATCTTCTTAGGCAGCCAATCATATGAGGTCTTTGCCTGATACAGCCAAATGGACAAACTTTGACATTTATATATTAGCTAGGGCAGTGTTGTGCTTGTAATAAGTAACTTGAATTGGCCAATTCGCACTACACTGTTATAGAGCTGTTATTCTACTTTAACTGCCACGACAATATTCTATGGAATTCTGGGGTTTGTAGTTTAGTGAGTCTCAAAAGCTCTCTGGTTGAGCATTCTAAATGCCCTTCCCTAAACTGCAAATCCCATGATTCCATTTGATAGTGCCATGGCAGTTAAAGCGGAATCATAGTGCTAAAACAGTACAGTGTGATAGACCCCAGAAAGATAGCCAGGCAAAGCTAAGTATTTCTCTCTTCCTTCCTCCAGAGTGAGTTCTAGATAATGTGTACATTTCTGCTCTTATGCTCTTCTTCCTTTGCTCTCCTTTGCTTAAGAAGTATATTTTTTCTAGATGAGGAATGAGAGTTAGAATGGCTGCAAGCTTACTCGCATTTATAAAAGCCAGCTCTAAAAGTTTGTTCCTTTTTTGGAAACTGTTAGGATTTTCCTGCTGATCTATCTTTAAATGGATGTCCAGAAATAATAAAGCCTCAAGCTTATTAAAAAAACAAAACAAAACAAAAAAACAGTTTCTAGAGTATTTATTTTGCTCCCAAAACACACAAGCTCAACATCAAAATAGTGGCATTCTGTTGTTGTTATATCCCTCTGAGCACTCCAACTCCTACACAGGATTTTCTTGGAAAGATTTCTTCTTGCCATTGCCTTTCCCTAAGGCTGAGAGAGTGGGACTTGCCCAAGGTCACCCAGTGGGTTTCTGCAGCTGAGTGGGGATTTGAGCACTGGACTCTTAGAACCCTGGTCCAACACTGTAACCACAATGCTAGCTCTTGTATTCTGTCATGTTTGTTTGAGGCCGTGTTCCAGAAGCCAGCACAGTATAGTGGTTAGCGTGTTGGAGTGAGACTTGGGAAATCTAGTTTTTAGTCCCCACTCAGCGACAGAGCTCTATGAGGTGGCTTTAGGCTAGTCACAGACTCTTATTCTAACTTTCCTCAAAGGGTTGTTCTGAGGATAAAATGGAAAGGAGGAAAGCTATGATAGAAGCCATGTTGAGTTCCCTCAGGGGGAAAAATATAACAACAACAGCAACAAAACCTGAGTATGGATTGGTTTAGGGTGCTAGTATTTGCACTGCCTATCACTATAACCATGTTGCACATTATTGTTGTTGTGAGTCTACAAATTATTTCCAGCTTACGGTGACCCTGAGGCAAACTTGTCAAAGAGTTTTCTTGGCAAGATTTGTTTAGAAGTGGTTTTGCTTTTGCCTTCCTTGGAGACTTGAGGCGATTTCCGCACTGGACTGTTATAGCGCTTTGATTCCACATTCAACTTCCTATGGAATCCTGGGGTTTGCTGGCCCCTCCCGGTCTAGTGCAGAAATGGCCTGAGAGAGTGTGATTTGCTTAAGGATATCTGGTGGCTTCCCCTGGTGGAGCAGGGATTTGAACACTGGTTTCCAGAGTCCTAGGGCTTTGTCACATGAGGCAGGGAAATCAGAATTGTTGTTGTTATTTGCCTTCAAGTGATTTCTGACATATGGCAAACCTAAGGTGGTTCTATCACAGGGCTTTCTCGGGCTGAGAATGTGTGACATACACAAAGTCACCCACTGGGTTTCCATGGCTGAGCAGGGAATCAAACCCTGGTCATAGTCCAATGCTCAAACCCCTACATCATTGTGCCTCTCAAATCACAATTACAGCAGGATAATAGTGCCTTTGGCAGGGACCGTTGCTCCTCTTGCTTTATTCTCCCAGTGGGAGACAGTTTGGAAACATTTCTTTTAAAAGAAATGCTTTCCAAATAGTCTCCCTCCAGGAGAACAACCAAAGAGAAGCAAGGTAATGTGATAAGTCCCAGTCAAAGATGCTATTATCCTGTTGTAATTGTGATTTACTTGCCTCCAGTGATCTTGCCCCTAGTCCAATGCTCAAGTCACTACACCATGTGGGTCTGTTTGTTGTACGTGAAAAAGGACAGAACAACCAATTGTTCTGTGGGGCAGTTATCCATTTTGTCCCCCCATAATTGAAAATCTCCTGATCTTTTAGTACAAATGTCTAATGCTTCCTTATAACTGCTAGACACTTCTTGAATTTTTTTTCTTTTAAATGAGATTGGAATTAGATGGACTGTTGTTCAGCTCTTGTCCAGGCTATCTACTTCTGAACTAAACTGAAATTTTAATTTTAATTTTAATTTTAAGTTTGATTTGAAACCAACAATTTAGGTCTCTTGTAAAGGCGGTAGACCATAGATTAAAACTTTGGTCTTAAACATGCTTAGTACCAAAGGGCATCAGTATACCCTCCAACACTTGACAAATGTGGCCAAGCAACATTAGAGTGTGGTCAAGATAACCAAAAGTGATGAATGAAGGAGAGCACAAGCTAGGAGAGGCTGCAAAAGTTTGCTCTGGCCTGAAGCTACTGGGAAGCTACTTCTCCTGTCCTCTTCCCTCTACTAAGTTAATTGAGTGCAAATTCATCACTTTGAACTCAGTTTGCAGCAATCTGCAGCCGGAATGAAGGGGGAAGGTGGGTGGATGAGAAAGAAACTGGGGCATTTTATAAAAACAACCAACCTTTTGATGTTCCACTATTTGACCACTTGCTATTTTGACACTTCTAAATTAAAGTTCTGTTAATTCAACAGGGGTTCATCTCTTTCATCGGTTCTTCCTGCCTACAGAGCCTCACTTGGAACAGCTTGTACACACATGCTGCTTGCAAAGCAAGCTGAGAGGAGGAAAAGGTGCTAAGCCAGGTGAGAGACTTTGCAAGCAGCGCATGCTTGATCAGTCCCTAGTGAGCCTCCATAAATCCTTCATGCTCCCTACAGTACAAGACATGGGTTCTGCTTTTCAACCAATTCTGTTTTCTGACAGTGCTCCTGTTCCTAACCTGTCAGATAAGTGGGGGAAGCCTGTACAAAACAAAACTCATTTCACCCCAAATAGTTTTCATGTCTATTGCATCTTTGTTCAGTCCCCCCTTCTTCTACCTGTTATGTGCAGCGTAAGTACTACTGAAAACGAAAATCCACTCATTGATGGCAGCAGACTTTTCTGCACCTACCAGTAAATCTGCAACTGAGCAGAAAATCAAAGACAGAGTTGCGTGCCACATTAAACGTGTGGCAGCCACTGAAAATGGCAACCACATTCTATACTTCCTCCTTTCTCTCTGCAATACACCTAGCGGTATATCCAAACTAGGTTTTTCTTCTGCTATCACCCCAGCCTCAAACTAGAGATTTTCCATGGGCTCCATATTCTATTAACAACCATCTTTTATTTCCCCCCATCTTTCTTCCTTGTTAGCAATTAAAAAAAAACTGTCAAAGAGCAAAATAATTCTTTCTTTCTTTAATTTATAACCCAGCTTTCTCCTTCCACAGGATCCAGGGCAGCTGACAAGCAGTTAAAAACAGGGTTTTTAAAACAGCTAAACAAAGCAAAGCAAAGCAAAACAAAACAAACAAAACTTAATGAAGCAACAGTTAGTTTAAAACACAAAGTTAAAACCATTTAAAACACAGTTATAAACACAGCACATTAAAAGCTCTGTCAGCGTTGTTGTTGTGTGCCTTCAAGTATTTTCTGATTTATGGTGACCCTAAGGTGGCCAAGCGGGCAATCAAACAATGGTCTCCAGGGTGGTTGTCCAATTCTCAAACCACTGGCTATCTAATTGATCAATATCCCTAGCTATATCCAGATATTCCACAGTGTTCACCATTATCAACGCATTTTAGTACCACACATGGATCAATACTAGCATCTACTGATGTGCTAACATCTGAGACACTCAAGTTGAAGACAGTGCATGATGTAGTGGATCAGTGTTTAATGATCAGACTTGGTGTTTAATGCAGAGGGAAAATGTTAGTTGCCTGGATTGGCTCCCCTACATGAATTATAAGCCAAAGACCTGCCTGAATAAAAATGCCTTTGTCTGCCGGTGGAAGGAAAGAAGAGAGGGGGCCGACTGAACCTCTTGCAAGAGGTAATCCACAACTTGCGAGCAGCTTATGAGAAAGCTCTCTTCTGTGTCTTCATCAGTGGTGACTTTGGTGGTGGTAAGAGAAATCTTTTCTTTCCAAGATCTTTGAACTCAGGCAAGTTCATACTGGGAGATATGGTTTTTCAAACAGTCTGGACCCAAGCTGTATAGGGATTTATAGGTGATAACCAGCACTTTGAATTCTGCCTGGAAACAGACTGATAGCCAGTGAAGCTGTTTCAACAGGGGACTTTATATGGTCCCTGTAACCAGCTGTGGTCATCAGTCTTATTCTTGCTATGTGCCTTCAAATCATTTCTGATTTACAGTAGCCCTAAGGTGAACCTGTTATGAGGTTTTTTTTTTTGCAAGATCTGTTTGTAGGGGATTTGCCTTCTTCTGAGTCAGAGTGTAGTTTCCCCAAGGTCACCCAGTGGGTTTCCATGGTTGAGTAGGATTTGAACCCTGATCTCTAGAGTCTTACTCCAACACTCAAACTACTATACAATACTGGTTCTTGTCAGCAACCTAGCTGCTGTATTTGGGAAGGGACATTTAGGAAGTGACATTAAGAATTCTCAGGCAGAGCGCTCTTCAGCCTCAGTAAACTACAAACCCCAGAATTCCACAGAATGTTGAAAGTGGAATAATAGCACTATAACAGTGTAGTACGGAAATGGCCTTAATCAGAAATGTGTTCAGCGCCTCCAAGCAAATGCAAAAGATTTTTCTGCAAAACTGTTTCAGTCTGTGTTCTCTCTTTCTCTCTCTCAAAGTATTATTTGCAAAGATTAGTAGTAGAGCATATGTTTTGCTTATTTAACTCAATGAGATTTACTCGTTAGCAGTTGCTGAATAATTTTTTTTTTTCAAAAGAAAAACATAGAAAATAATGGGACGCCATGAATTTACTAGCTGTGTATTTTGGGGAGGGGAGAGGAGAGCAAGAAAGCCAAGAGAAAAAGAAAGGAAGACAGTTAAGGAAAACTTTTGACTCACTTATCCAAGAGCCCATACAATGTGAGCAATAATAAACACACTAAAAGATTATGCAGGATGGGGGGGAGGAGAGAGGTCAATGACATTTACTTTTTTGGAGACATGTGGAGGGCATGGGTCTGGCAATAATTTATTTATCTGTAGTTAATACTGAAGGAGATTTGATAGAAATGTCCTCCATGACAAAATAGTCATTCATTTATGTAGAAACAGATCAGAAATTATGCCCCACCTCTCAAAGTGGGAGGTAAGGGAAGATAAAAAGAAGGATGCAAGATTCAATCACTGCTGAAATCCTGTTGGTTAGTCTCATATACAGTAGATCCATTCAATCTATTGTTGATTGGCATGTCAACAAGGAGATAAATTGATTTAAGGGCCCTACTCTAATCAAGACTAACAATAGGACTTAGGCCTATGTCTGAATTTGTAGGAGGATGTGTTTTCGTCCCCCTGCACAAATCTCTATTCCATTTGGAAACATTTGGAAACATCCAATCTAATCTTGGAGGGTCTCCATTGCATAACCAAGATTTATAATGCATAAATGCTCTCTACTTCCTAACCTCAGTGCTCCTTACGGATGTTCCTCAACCTGTCCCGAAAGGCTGGCTGAGCAGCTGGCTCCTTAGGCCAGTTCGGGTAGGTTTTCTTCACCATTTTGGCGAGACGGTGATAGGCTGAGAGCTGGTATCTGTGAACATGCTCCATGAACAACAGGATCAGTCTGTCCTCTTGCTTAGCCACAAGATGTTATGTAGTGAGGCTCATCTCCAGAGAGCACCTGTAGCTCCTCAAAGCATGGTGGCTGACCACGCAGATGGTCCTGTGGCTCCTGTAGAGGCTCTCCATGATATTGTCTACAATAGCCTTGCCTACAACAAAGTCTCTGTTGTGCAGACAAAGTTTCAGGAAAGGTGGGCCCACCTGTTCCAGATTGGGCACCAGATGCTGTAACACCAATTCTTGGTCCTGGCTGCTATAGGATACAAAAACATCATACCCAAAATTTCTGCCTCTTTTGTGATTCAGCAGTCTG
Organism: Cyclura pinguis; assembly: GCA_030412105.1. NCBI lineage: Eukaryota > Metazoa > Chordata > Lepidosauria > Squamata > Iguanidae > Cyclura > Cyclura pinguis. The sequence goes on from CM059604.1 coordinate 21,593,562, forward strand.
TGCCACCAGGTTGGTAGCATGTAGACCAAAAAGAGAAATTCTGAACCCTAAGTGGCATTCAGAATAGGGAGAGAAATCGGTAGGAGCAATAATGAGGAGGTAGCTATGAACGGGAGAAGACTAGTCTCTCGGCTACAGTTCTGCTCTACAAAGGTCAGAAAATGGAATTTCTTCTCTCTTAGTTGGACCTTAAGACATTGTGCTTGCTCCAGCCCAGACACACAGATCCGTTTCTTCCTGGCTGCCCAGCCAATAAGCCAGGCAGTGGAGCAGTCACACCTGAAAGTTACGTTAGAGAAGTGCAGGTGATGGAGTTGCACTGAATTCATTATTTCGTCCTGGATGTCAATGTCAAATGTCAGGAATACTTCATCTTCCAGCACCAGAAGTTTGAGGTTGCTCTTGTTTCTGAAAAAGTCTACAGAGAAGTAGAAGATGTTGGAATTCACTATCCTCATGGCCTCCAACTGAGGTAGGTCCATGAAGAAGTACTGCACCTCCTCTGGGGAGGAACTGAAGATATCTTCAGGTAGCTTGTGCACCTCAAGTATTCACAACTTAGATGTGACAAGTTGAAATGCCTTGAATTAAACATATCTTGGTAATTATACTTATATATAAGCTTCTCAAGCTGAGGGGAGTGATGATGGAGGGGTTTAGATGAATTATAGACATGAAGAGGAGGCTCCCAATGAAGCATCTGCACTGAGGGGAAGTGTGATTGCTCCCAAGCCTTTTCGAAATTATAGCAACCTTGCAGGCTCATATTCTGCACAGAAGCAAAGGCAGTGGTAACCACGGCATTGAAGATAGTAAGAAAGTGTGTCACCAGTCCAAAAACTGTCAGCCCTGGAACAGAGAATCTAATAACAGGAAACTCCAGATCAGACTCTATCTGGAGTTCTCTTAATAAAGCCAGGCCTTGGAAAGTAATTCTTGTGAAATACTCAATGGGGTTACCACATAAATCCAAGGAAACCAAGCTTGAGAGATTGTAGAAATTAGTATCTTCAAATCTTCGTAACTGATTGTTTCTCAGATCTAGAACTTTAAGGTCAGTAAGTTTTGAGAAGGCTGATACCGTAATCTTCTCAGGCTCACAGTCATTGAGTGACAATGTCTCCAAAGAAGGCAAGCAGGAGAAAGTTTCAAGCTGCAGAAGGTTAAATCGGTTACCAGAGAAATTCAGAACACATAGCTTGGAGGTGAAGTTTCTCTTTCCATACTCTGGTGGACAAAGTTCCCAAAGCAAATGGTTTCCAGAAAGGTCCAAGAGCTGGAGATGGGGCAGTTTATAGAAAAGGAAAGAATCGACTTGCTCCATTTTGTTCTCCTGAAGTATCAGATTCTCCACAGAATAGCAGCCTGGAACCTCTTCACTGTCAAAAGTTTTGTAGTAATTCTGGGAGAAAATCAGACCTCGGAGAGAGAAACGAGAGGCTAGAGCACAAATCTGAGAAGTCTCATTCTTCTCATACAAATGGTTTGTTTCCACCATTGTAAGCGAGTAAAGTATTTTTATTTCCAAAGCCAGGAGCTCACTAAAAGCCAGAAGAGAATGGCTCAACACCAGGGGCTGCAGAGAACTCTCCTGAACATGCAGACTCAATTGTTCCTTTCAAAACTGGGAAGCTGGGTCAACAAAGCCTGCAGGGTTAGGATGTTGCCCCAAAGACAAGGAATAGGGAAGCCTCTCTATCTCAGAGTTATTTATAGACATCTGTGGCACCTGCTTCAAAGATGGAAAGATGCTGAAAAGTTCTGAGAAGTTCTTGAAGCCGCAGTTGGAAACAGAGAGTGACTGCAGTTGATTGAGAAGCCTTATTCCTCTCTGTCCAGTGAGATCAATGCCTTTCATATCCAAAGTCTGTAGCTGGTGTAACGTGATGAAAGGTTGTGTTGGGATAGAGTTGTTGTAGCAACCAGTTCCTGAGTGATGGATTGATAAGTATTTTAATTTGCCCAAGCTCTGAAAAGTCCCAAGTGAGATCATAGGTGTTGTCAAGGTGATGCTCAGGTAGCAAAGTTCTGGAAATGACAAGAAGGCCTGTTCATTCAGAATGTTGACATCTCCTGCTATGCAGAGGGCCATAACCTGTTCAGAGACAGTAGCCAGGTCTCCTGGCAGGAAAGTAACTGCCACAAAAGGCAACCAGGCCAGTGTCTGGTGCAGAGGGACACAAAAAGAGTGATTCAGATGTGTGGGACAGCACCAGCCTTCAGCAAATTGACATTTGTTGGTGAGCAACATATTGCAGAGGGGAAGTTCCAGAAATGGGAGAAAGAGGAAGAAACATGTCATTCTTTGCATTCTCCAGTGATTTTCATGGGAAGAGTTTCCACCTATCTGAAAGAAGAGTATGAGTCAAATTTTGTTCATCTTGAATTCCTATTTCTACAATGAGAAATGCCTGGGATTTAAAATGAAAAGTCATTCTATCCCCCCCCCCCCCAAACAGCCATGCTCTAAGTGCTCTGTAAGTATTTTATTAAACTGGTAAAAATCCTCCAGTTTGGAATGGGGCTCATTGCCTTGTAACTGGGTTGGAACTGAAACCAAAGAGTCTAGAATGTCAAGTCAGGACCCACATCCATCCAGTTGCAACTAAACTCATGCTCAGACCACTTAAGTGCCCTAAAGGTGTCAGATTCTATCTGATCTTGGAAGTTAAGCAGGGTCAGCCCTGGTTAGCACTTGGATGAGAGACTGCCAATCCAAAGATATATTTCAGAAGAAGGGACTTACAAAACCACTTCTGCACATTCGTTTCCTAAGAAAACCTGATGAAATTCATGGGGTTGCCATTAGTCAGCTGGTGACTTGGTGGCATGAGTGTGCACAAACACACACATGCTCAAACTGGGTAGATCTGGTCATCCAGTTAGGAAGCTCACCAGGTGGTTTTGGGATGGATTCTCTCCATCATACCTACTTTAGAGAACTGTTATGACCATAACCCCAAATAAACCATCTGAGCTCTTCAGAGGAAGGATGGTATGCAAAAAAAAATATAGACACTACACACTGGTGTATGATTTTACAGCATAAGCTTATATCTACTGCCTGAGGCAGATGCTTCACTGTGCCAAATGGTAGGGCTGACCCTGCTCATGGTAATCCTTATGACCCCACCCAAAGACTAAACATCTGCATAGCAAAGGACAGAAATGACACCTGCATTGTTGGTGACTGTAACTTATCTCCATTGCTGTGAAAGCTGGATCCCCAGATACTGGGAAGAATCTATTCAGAGTAAGGTGTTAAGGAAATTTCACTCTCTTGAATAATAACCAAGAGAATATAGGGAAAGAAACAGTTAACAATATCTTTTTGCTACTCCATTCTCGTGCCTGATCTGCATAGATAGACATTCTTCTGTATTTTTTCTTGACGGATGAACTCCCTCTGTGTTCTTGACACACAATATCCATGAAAGGAGTTTTAAAACTTCCCATAAGTGGTCCCAACTCTCTCTCTTTATAGTTCGTTCATTCTATTGTGACCTAGGATAGACAGTCTTTCAACTCTCGCATGCTCATTGAAAGTGTTCTTTCCAAGAAGTCACATTTTCTTGCTTTTCACGGGCTTCCAGCTAAAAGTTTAGAGTGGGCTGAAGAGGAAGCCTCACTTCCTGTGGGTTTTGAGGGTGGATGTCTATACCAGATCTGTATAGCATCCCTCATGTGAATTGCCTGCTGCTGAAAACAGTGGACAGGAGTGTTGGAGATCAGTGCCTTGTGTTATAAAAGAGAAGGCCTACTGCCATCTATTGGTACAAAGTGGTATATAGCACAGATTAGTAAAACCCTGAGATAGGGAAGGAGAGAGGTATCCATCCCAATGCAGCACTTCTGTCATTCCTAAAATGTTTTCCCAATGGCAACTTGGCTGTTCTGAGACACAGAATTGATTTGATAGATCTGATATAGACCTGATAAATCTGATATGGATCTGATTTCCATGTACGGTTGCGCAAGCTGGACAGTCAAGAAAGCTGATAGGAAGAAAATCAGCTAATTTGAAATGTGATGCTGGATGGCAGTTCTAGAGCAAGTCAAGGCTGAACTCTCTTTGGAAGTGAAGAGAACTGAACTGAGGTTGTTGTACTTTGGGCATGTCATGAGACAAAGGCCATCTCCACATTAGACTGTTATAGTGCTATTATTCCATTTTCAACATCCTATGGAATCCTGAGATTTGCAGTTGGGTGCCTTTGAGTCAACTTGATGGCAAAAAGCAACAAAAACAGCAACAGCAACAGCAACAGCAACAAATCCTGTCAGTCTCCACAGGGCTTGTTTGAACATCAGCGTAGAAAAATTCCAGCATGATTGTGTTGGATTTGCCCTTTCCTTGATAACTGAAGGGTAGAAGTGGGGAATAAATTGCTTTTGATGCTAATTCCCTGCCTCAAACTACTGTTTTACTTTATTATCTTATTATTTACATTTTTATCCTACCCTATTTCTGAGTAATTGGAAGCTGATGTTCAAGGCTCTGGCCCTCCCTTTCCCATGCTCACAACTATCCTGTGAGGTAGGCCAGGCTGAGAGAGAATGACTAGCTCATTATTATAGCTTGATGAAGGCAAGCATGATTTCATTGGGAAAATGGCTTTGAAGGTGAGAATAAGGAAGGAATAGTGCCATATTGGCAAAACGGAGATTTGCATACTCCGTTCAAGTGCTGTTTCAAGCAAGATCAAATGGAATGAAAAAAGCTGTGTGTCCTGAGGCCTATATGATAAGACTTTTGCATCCTTTTCCATTATCTTTCACATTTCAGGACTCTCTCTTTCTCTCTCTCTGTTTTTTTTTTTTTTTGCAAAACATCCAATCCATTTGTGAAAAAAGGAAATTTTCCTTTACCATTTTCTTTGTCTTGAAGAATAATCCCCCACCTTTTTTGTGTGCAAAAGCCCTGAAATGTAAAAAGTCTTACTGAGAGTTGTTTCAGATATCTTAATGTTACTCATTTCGCTCCTCCTAACCAGCCTTCACATTGTCTCTGACTGCCCTAAGTCTATTTCATCTCTATCCAACACTACACTGTCATACGACATTTCTGCACTACAGTGTCAAAGTCCTGCTATTCCACCTTCCACACCCTGTGGAATTCTGGGGTTTGTAGTTTACTGAGACCAAAGAGCTCTTTGGCTGAGAATTCAAAGTGCCCCTCTCTAAACTACAAACCCCAGAATTCCATAGGAGGTTGATAGTGGAACAGCAGCACTTTAACACTGTAGTGCGGAAATGGCCCTAGTGATGTTATTCCACTTTCAACATCCTATGGAATCCTGGGGTTTGCAGTTTAAGGAGGGGCCTTTAGAATTCTCAGCCAGAGAGCTCTTTGGCCTCAGTAAACTACAAACCCCAGAATTCCACAGGATGTTGAAAGTGGAATAACAACACTATGAGAGTGTAGTGTGGAAAGACCCTGAGAAGTCTGTCGCTGCTATTGTTAGAGTGGGAAACATAATTTGTTTTCAAATGATAACAACTGAAGGGCTCTTCAAGAGTTGGGGGGGGGGGAGATGAAGCACCTGAAGGCCTCTCCAGCAAGAGAGAACAGAGAGGTGTGTATGTGTAGCACCAAGAGGAACAGCCTCAGCAAGTGTGGCAACTTGGCACACAGAGGGATATCCATTCCCACTGTCAGGATTCAGTGTTGCTGTATGGATGCCAACCGTTTGGGAGTGAAGCCAGAAGATTCCAGTGCAATGAGGTCTAAAGAGGTGACCTCAGAGTGCAAGAGGTCCTGTCAGTCGGCAACAGCAGCAGCTGGTTAAACTCAAGAGTTGGCAACTGGGGGAAAAAAGATCCCAAAGGGAGTTGCTGCCCCCTCAGTTCCTCTCATCCTCTTTCCACCTGCTGGGAGGGAAGGGGTGGGGGTAAGGCAAGATGGGAAAGAGGGGGGTAGGTGGAGAAGAAAGCTTAACTGTGATTTATTGCCAGCAGGAGGTGGGAGAATGCTTTGGAATGCTTTACAAGGGGGATACTGTGCCCTGCCCTCTAGGGTGAAGTCCAGAAATCAGGTCTACGCTTTTCCTTTAGGGCTCTCTACCATTACTAATGCATTGCATTACAGTGTGATTACTTACCGTGACTAATCCCTTGTTTGAAGCACAGTCGTTAGGAGCTGAATATATGTCTATCTATCCAACACATAGGTTACTCATGCTTATTTGCCCCATTAAAAAAGCCCTTCAAGTTCACTCAATGTCTCGCCTCAGAGTTTAGTTTTGCAACCATTTATTTAAGAAACTTTACAACATAAGGTATAAAAAGCATACATAATATCTCAGTAGATTATCAAGATAATGGGGGAGGACACTTCTAATTTCAGTTTTGTTGTTGTTGTGTGCCTTTAAGTTGACTCTGACTTATGTTAGTCCTATCGTCGCATTTTTTCCCATTGAGATTTATTCAGAGGAGGTTTGCTATTGCCTTCCTTTGAGGCTGAGAGATTGTGATATACTTAAGTTCACCCAGTAGGTTTCCATGGCTAAGTGCAGACAAGAACTCTGGTCTCTCAGAGACCTAGTTCTGCACTCAAACCACTACACAGAGCTGGCTGTCTCTAAAAATGATGCCTTTTGCTTATTCTCATTGCTTATTTTAATCTGTATTTTTTTATACTTCTAAATCAAACGATAATTTGGGCTGCATTTCTGTGCTGGAGTTACAGCAAATGAAAGGCCTGTGATGCCAATGAAACAGCAGATATACTACCAGCACAATATTCTGCCAGCACAGCCATGCCACTGGCGAAGATAAGCTGGTGGAACAGCCAAAATGAGGCAGAAGTGTGAGCAGAACAGGTAAGGAACACACTTATAAGAACATAAATTACTTAATAGCAGACTTATAACAACAGCTTTGCCTGCATTGCCATGGCATGTTTAGGTCGGCATCTAATCACAGCACATCATTACCAGTACATAAACCAGACTTAGAAAAATCACAACTTGGATGACAAAGCAGATGTCATGAGTCAACTCTGCTTTCTGGACATGCTCATGTAGACCTCACAAAGGAAACTTCGGTCATGAGAAAAAGGACAATTTATGCACATAGCCAACATTTTAAATGAAACAGGCTGACCTCACAACATACACAAACATTTCTGTGCACTATTAATACTTCTCACTCTAGAAGCCATAGTGGGTGCTATCCCAATTTTTAAAATGTGTTAGGTATTTGTAGTTTTTGTAGACTTCAAAATATGTGATAACCATGAAGTTCCCTGGATGATCTCAGTTTAATTTTCCCCATAGGATTGTGAAGATAAAATGGAGGCAAGGAGAAATCACATATGCTAGTCCACCACCTTGGAACATTCTAAGTTCTTATATACCAAGTCAAACCACTGGTCTATCTAGCCTGGGCCACCCCAAAACATTTTGCTGCCTGAGACAGAGCAACGTAGAATGCCCTCCACCACTCTAGTTAACATGCATAATACCCAACTTGCCAAGTTACTTAGGCACTAAAAACACACAACACAAATGTTAACAGATTAAATTCCTAATTGTTTGTTAATTTTTCATGATATAAAAATCTGTGTCTAATCCAGGATTGCCTATGTTGAGGAACAGCAATTTCCAATCTTTCCCAGTCCTACCTAAAGATGCTGGGGACTGAAACTAAAACCTTCTGCATTTCCACTGAGCTATATTACTTCCCCTTTTAAGAAATGACAGCATATGGAGTAGAGTAGAATCAAGCCCAGGTATGAAAGACCTCATGCTTCACAAAACTCCCTGGATCTTCTCAGAAGTTCTAGGGTCTCCTGCTTGGGTTCATCTTTTGTAACACTGGGAGCAATGCACAAGGAAGTGCTAAAAACCTATAAAAGGGGACACAAGCTGAGCGAGAACATTACCATTTCTTATTTGTTTTGGCCAAACTTTGTGCAAGAGAACTTCCTGGTGGATGTGCATCTTTGACCATTTCTGGGCATGCTTGCCTACAGGCATGTTTTAAATGTTAGGAGGGAAGCGTTGCATTAGATGTGATTACAACACTGGGAACAAAGCTCCAGTTTTCTTCTTGGGACTACATCACTCCCACTCCTAGGCCGGGACAGCTGTCAGGGTGACACTCAATTCAGATCATTCAGTGGCTAATTGAAAAGCTTAACAATGACCTCAACTATTGATGGATCAACAAACGGCCCACTGGACTGTCACACATTCCATGTTGAGATGGAGTTAATCTGCCTGAACTAAAGTGAGGGTTTTGCTGAGGCTGGGCACATTCTATGCAGCCTGAAGAAAGGGCACTTGTGGGTGGAGGTATATTACCTTTCCATTGCCTAATTAAGGGATGTCACAAGGGGAATAATCTCATTATCAGCCCTACAGACACTACTGAAATGGAAAGATAAGGAGGAGAAAGGCTCTTGTGGACCACAGAGGGCCAGTTCAGGCATTATTCAGGCATTCAGCTAGTCCAAGGGGCCAATGACATCCCAGGCCCTGAGATCTTAGGGCTAAAACTTGAGACTTAGGGCCCCCAATAGATAATGTCACAAGAGGCAGGTCCTGATGATGTCATTAGATATATGCCTTAAACATCAGTAACATTTGCTCAGAGTATGTCAGTCAAAGAGAGCCAGCTTGATGTAATGGTTTCAGCACTAGACTATGACCCTGGAAACCAGGGTTCAATTCTGCGCTTGGCCATGGAAACCCACTGCGTGACCTTGGGTACATCAAACACTCTCAGCCCCCAGAAAGCCTTGTGATACATTTGCCTTAGGGTCACCATAAGTTGAAAATGACTTGAAGGCACACAACAACAAGGTCAATCAAATAATAAACACCAAGTCTAACAGTTATAAGAGTGCTAGCATAGTGTAGCAGTTTCAGTGTTAGAACCACCTACTGAATGCTAAGTCAACACAAAGGTAAATTTTATTGATTTCATAGGTGTTCTGTAGTTAACATTACCAATAGGAGTCATGCCAATGTGTGTATGTATTTTCAAGGCAATGCACAGAGATTCCACCCCAATGCTCTGAGGATTAGAGAAGAGGGGCAGGATCCTGAGACCTGGTAATGCTATTTACCATACATTTCCTCCATGCCAGTTTAATGGTAGCCACTAAATGCCAATCCAAATTAAATGTTGTTTTTAAAATTGCTCTGGAAAGTTGTCTAAACATTCATGGTTGAACTTTGGGGTGCACAAATATCAGTGGGTGAGAAATCTATATATTAACAATTTGGAAGCCATACTATTAGTACTTATTCAGAAGAATGAGTGATTCCTCTATCTGTGTCCCACTGGTAGGGGAAACATATTGTGGGAAGACATGGGAAAGGGCCATCTCTGTAGTGGCACCCCAGTTGTGGAATATCCTTCCTTTGGAGGCCCAGTTGGTGCCAATGCTGACATCATTGTAGTATCAAATCAGCACAGTTCTATTATCTTCAGTACCACTGTCCTCCTGATTTTGAATGATAGCATTATAACATTAGGCAAAGTGAATTGATTGCAACAGCCAGCAGATTTGAGGTGTCATGAAAGAACAGCAAATGGTTAGTTGTTCATTTTGTTATTACTGTATAATAATACTATACAACTAATACATATGTTAATTTGGATGGGGGACCCACCATTTCCTGCTGTGACTCAGGCAAAGTGTCCCCATGTGGCCATGGAAACCTACTGGGTGACCTTGGATGAATCACATACTCTCAGCCACCCAGAAAACCCCACGATAAATTCAACCTTAGAGTTGTCATAAGTTAGAAAAAGCCTAAAAGCACACAATAATATTTTCTGCAGAAACTGAACGGAAGCACAGGGCAGACTAGGAACAAGAGTTTGCAATTAGCATTTGGCGGGTTTTGGATATCTTCAGGTGAGAAGAGATGTCAATAAAACAAGAGCTGCTATTTCAGTGCATGACTGACTTAACTGGGTTTTAAGATTTATAGGTAATGTGTTTTTTTTAAAATCTTTGTAAGGCCTTATTCATGTAGTTCTAAGCCTCTGTCATAATTTCAAACAAATACGGTTGGAAACCTCTTGGCACAGCATCATTTTTCAGCTGTATATGGCACAAAGTCCTTGTGTCCATGTTGCACAAGGAGATATCCAATACCATCTTGTGCAATGCTTCCTCCCTGGATATGCAATGGTTTCTGGGCACTGCAGAAAACCTTGACCCAACAGGCCATTGATTGATTGTCGAGGAACCAAGGGAGCTTACTGGTACTGTCACTTGGTCTGGCCTCGATTGCCCTCCCTCAGCATAAGTATGCTGTTGTCAGGCTCTGAACATAAGTCCTGTAGCTCAGAGGTTTCCAAACTGTGTCACGACATGTTAGTGTGTTGGCTGCAGTGTGTATGGGGTGTTGCACAAATGTAATGAGTGGAGGGGCTGCCTCTTCTGCCACTGCCCGGGGCTAAGGAAGACCCCAGAAAGGGTGGTGGTAGGTCAGGCTTGAGTGGAGGGGCTGCCTCTCCTGCCGCCACCACAGCTGGCCTGGTCTGAGGGAGACCCCAGCAAAGACCTTCCACTTACTGAATTACTTACTGTGTCACAAAATGATGCATGTCTAAAAAGTGTGTCACCAATATGAAAAGTTTGGAAAGGTCTGCTATAGCTTATGCTCTCCCAGTATCAACATATATGGATGAAAAATGGCTGCGCTGTAAGCATTATAGCCATACTTGAAGCTGAAGCAACAGCTCTAGACTGTGCTAGCTCAATGAAATTTCAGCTCTGAATTTTTATTTCTCTCTTTTTTTGCCAGATCACGTCTTCCTTAAAGGCAAACGCTAGCTCTTTGAGGTCTTGTGCCACAGCCTTGATGGAAGAGACTCTTCGCACTCCGCACCTTGGGAACATTTCCATCCACCTGCTGCTGTGCTAACCAGATGAATGATGAGATTAGCACTCACTGGGAAAGAGTTCGAGCTCCCTTATAGCCAGGCGGAAAAAGAGCTAATGCGAGGGACAGAAGCCAAGAGGGACCAACAAGACTGCCAGAAACCTGGACTCTCAGTCCTGGAAGACAGAAAAGGTTGCCCCTCTTAAAGCCTGGATTAAAACAGGTACACAGCTGGTTCCAGTTAATGAGGAAATGATCTGCCTGTGAAATGCTAATGCCTTCTTAGTAACACTCAACTCCAAAGGAATTCTCAGAAAAGTCACTTCTCATCTTTGGATACTTCCAGGTGGCTCTAGATGTATAAACTGACAATATATAAAAGTGTATCTTGTGCCATCTGCTTTCTGGCTCTCCATAACAGTGAACTTTCATCTCCACATTCCATCTGCCTCAGGCCATTTTGGCAGATGCAAAGAAGGCTGGCAGGACATTATGTATGATTTCAGAATGTTGCTTTTCAACACCCTCTCACTTTGAGCAAATGACTGGGCTACAAAGAAAATAACTGGAGTGACGGGCTGGGAATGAAAACTGAGTGAGGGAAAGAGCCGGCCCTACCATTAGGATGGGTGAGTCAGCCACGTCAGACATCAACTTTGAGGTGTCATGAAAAGACATCCAATTGTTAATTATTTAACCTGTTCCTGTATTTGTACTGCTGTTTGTGGACATTTTAATCTCATTTGCTAAAATAATTTGGTTGGTTTTGACATGGGTCACGGTGTTGAGCTCCATTTGCTTTTGAGACTTGGGCAGGGAAATGTCTTGTTCTGGTGCTTGTGGGGGAAGATGGGAAAAGAAAACCTGAAGGGCACAGACTCAGTTTCACAGGACATGGGCATATGCATTTGTTGTTGTCGTTAACTTCCATCAAAGCAACTTCGACTTATAGCGACTTATAGCAAAAAAGAGACCTCCAAATCACCTTGTTATCAATAGCCATGCTCAGGTCTTACAAACTCAGGACTGTGGCTTAGTATCTAACCCAGTTTTGTTTATGACATGTTCAACATACAGTTAAACAAATAGGCTGATTAAATGCAGCCTTGCCTGACCCCTTATCAATTGAAAAACATTCTGTTTCTCCATATTCTGTCTAAACAGTGGCCTCGTCCTGATCAAAGGTGATTATCAGGACAATCAAATGTTGTGGCACACCCATTTCTTTAAGAGTGATCTATAATTTTTCATGACCTACACAATCGCAGGATTTGCTATAATTTATAAAACACTAGTTGATTTTCTTCTGAAATTCTTGATCTGCTCCATTATCCAATGTATATTTGTAATATGATCCCTCATGTTTCTTCTTCTTCTTCTTCTGAACCCACCTGGGACATCTGGTCTTTCTTACTCCATATATGGCAAGAGCTTTTCTTGTAGAATTCTGAGCATTACTTTGTTTGCATGGGAGATTAATGCAATGGTCCTATGGCTACTACAATCTCTGGTGTCCCCTTTCATGGGGATTGGAATGTATATTGAGCATTTCCAATCTGTAGGCCACTCTTGTTTTGTTTTGTTTTCCATATTTGCTAACAGATTTTAGTAAGAATTTGAGTATGCATACAGATATGAAATAAGGACAGCCCAGGGCTGAGAGAGACCAAGAAGAACAGATAAATTAGTGGTAGAGTTCCCCAGATCCTTATTCTCTCTAGACGGAATCACTACTCAGGATATAAAGTTAGTGGCATCCCATTCACTGACGTTTCACGGATAAGACCTGGGAACACGGGGTAAATTCTTGCGATATCGCAGGGATGGATCCATGTGATGCCACAGTAGGACAGGCAATGGATGGGAGGGATTTGGATTGTTTGGGGGGCAGCCAGTTGCAGATATGGCCACAAGAGGCATTCAAGTAAATGGGCCTGTAACCGGATAAGAGCCAGCTAATAGGATGATATAGCAAATCCTAGCTCTTTGTCTCTCTTGTGTACTATTTTTAGAAGCTGGCAAAATATGTCCAGCAGTTGCATAATGGATTCCATCCCAAGGTAGGGTTTGTATCCCTTGCACACAGGATGCATCCAAAGTTCTTCCTGGCCTTGTGCTGCTACTGAGACTTGTAGAAAGCTCATGGCCAGCCCATGGGGATTTTCCCCCTAGGCCCCATAACACTGCTGATGGGGCCTGAATGATCAGACAAGTCAGGATGTTGCTCTTAATATCTTGTTCTAAGTGGTACAACGGACACAACTGCATGTATCCTGCTCTTTTTCCATTCCCCTCCCCTTGCTCCCCTGGCTTTTTGGTGTACTAATGTTGCACAGATGCAGTCCATTTATATATAGGTTCACCCTGTGTCATCTGTCAGTGCTGGTGCTGCCCAGAAGTGGGCGCCAAGCTGTGATGCTGTTTCATACACATAAAACCAACTTTCTCCCTCTTCGGTACTGCTGACCCCAAGATTTGTTTCTTTGCTTGAAGACCTGGGGAACCAGTTCTGAGACTTGGCAATCCAGCCTAGAATATTCAATCCAGGCCATTAACCCTTTCCTGCCACATTAAACATCAAGTCTGATACTCTATCCACTACATCATGCACTGTCTTAAATACGAGCATATCTTTCAGATGTTATCATATCAGTAGATGTTAGAATTGATCTTTGTGTGGTATTAAAATGAGTTGTTAATGATATCTTAATATGGAACCATTCAGGAGCAATGCACAACATCTGGATATAGCTAAAGATACTGATCAATTAGACAGAGAGAGCCAGCATAGTGTAGTGGTTTGAGCATTGGATGGCCACCTTGAAGACTAGAGTTTGATTCCTTGCTTGGCCATGGAAGCCCACTGAGTGACCTTGGGCACATCATGCACTCTCAGCCTCCAGAAAACTCCATAATAGGTTTGCCTTAGGCCACCATAAGTCAGAAATGACTTGAAGGCACACAGTAACAACTGAACTTCCATAAATCGTATGAACCCTTTTACTGTTTTGTTCACTGGATCTCTTTTTTTTTTGTTTCTGATCAGATAAAGAAACCAGAGTCAAAACCCTGAATCTTATACAATAGACAAGTTGCTAATGCTACAGTGATTTAATACTCACAAGTCACTTTGCACGTTAAAAATACTTTTAATATCCTTTACTTTCAAGAACATCACATGCAACCACAACAGGGTCTCAGAGAGACATGACTTCCACCTACAGCTGGGGATGGAGTAGGGAATTTTATGGCCCTCAGGATATTATTGGAGTGTAGCTATCATAATTTGTCCCCATTAGCTATGCTAGCTAGGACTGATGGGAGTTGCAGTCTCACAGTATCTGTAGGGCCACGTTTCTTCTACTGTAGATGTCCTGGATAACTGAGTTTGGTCCTATCAGAGAATAAAATATAGAGATGATAGCCAAACGGCATTACCAGATATCTAAGCCATACTTTATCTACTATCTCATAAAGAATTGTCACAAGGAAAAAATGTGATTTGTCAATAAGGTTCCCAGCATCAGTTCAACAAATCTAACCTGAGACCTTCTGATATGGTGCTTTTGGTAAGTGACCAGAATTTCTGTTAAATGAAAGCACTTGAATCACAATGAAGTGCAGACAGCAGTCACCCAGGCAGCCTTTATAAGCTGTTTTGCCTGTGGCAAATCTATTAGCTATGACAGTATGATGTAATGTCCTTCACAAATACGTGAAACATCTTCATCAATGCTATGTCCCCTAGAATTGCTAGCATCAATACGTTTCTGGCTCAATAATGCATACAACATTGGCTGAAATTCTGGAATCCAACAGATGCTGTTTTCAAAGCTCATCTTATTACAGCCAGACAGACAGGAGCACGTGGTTGAAATCCTCATTTTGCTTGGCGGCAGGACTTAATCCAAGCTAGACTGTTTACTTCCAGCACAAGTTTTGTATAATAGGACTCTGGAATATCTGCAGTAACCAGAAAAAAAGAGAATGCCTTTTGGCTTGTGCAGAGTATATTTCACAGACTGCTGTGATAAATCTTGCACTAATAAAAAGCAGGGCTTCTAACGCAGAAGCTGGACTGAACACAACACATCTTGATTTAGAAAATAAATGTAGAGTATTGGTTCTGTTGACCAAACTGGTTTGTTGAGTTGCTTTTGATCTGCACATTTTCCCACCGTTTCTCTTACTGTTATGATTCACAGTCCCATGTAAATCTACAGCCAAATGGCTTCACAGCATAACCCGTGATTCTAATGCTCTGACAGATGGAGAGTGGCTCATTTGTCTTGGTTCATTCTATTAGCGTAGTTGGTTATTATACACGTCTTTTTCATGTACCCCCATCTTAGTTGCCGTGGATGCCAAGCCCTCCCAAAAGCTCATTCCCCCTCCTTCTAAAAGAAAAGGCATCTGTTTCACTAAGCGAAATGTTTACTTTTTTTGGTCTCCAGGCTTTCTCTTTTGTAGGCTGCCCTTACCCCAGATGTGATGTAAGCCACAGCAGCCTGGTTCCCATGTTTCCATGGGAACCACCTTTGTGAGGTGTCCAGCTGTTGGCAAGCCCAGGAGAGGGAGCATTCTCAAGTCACAGCTAGATCTTGTGGGGTACCCAGTCCTTCAGCACGGGGAAGAGGAGGATGTACGGGATGCTGAAAGAGGGACCCTATGTCTGCTCCTCCTCCCCATGCAGTGAAGAGACATGGACGCAGGATGTCACTGTATCACAGCTACAGCATAAAGGATTATGGGACAAGGCACAGGACCATGAGAGCAAGGTGAAAGGCCACCAAAGCCCCAGAAACAGGAGCCCACAGTCTCGCTGAGGGTAAGGAACTTGGCAGATGGCACCATTCGGCACCGAATGCTGCTGGGCAGAGCAACTTGCCTGGTATGCTTATTCTTTCATCTGTCCTGGAGAGATAGATGACACCTTGCCTTGTGCTCCCCCTCTTCAAACTCCAGCCCCATAGGGTGCGTGGCACAGAAGAGGCGGAGCGTCATGCTTTGGCCGGTAATGCCTGGCAGATACTCCAGTTGCACTCCACACAGTCTCAGTAGACAGCCAGCAGAAGCAGGAAGCAACGACTGGGTACCTCAGAGGTTCTTCAGCACAACAGGAGGCGGGTAAGTCCCTGGCGTAGTAGCTGGCGCCTGTCTCAGCTGTAAGGAATGGGGGCACGGGAGTGTCCGTTCTGTTATTTGAACAGCAAAGCACAGACACTTCCTAAGACTACCTTACAGGCGGATTTAGCTCAGACAGCTATACATTTGCTTGCACCTTCAAGCATACAGTGCATTAGATCAGTTTGCTAAGGTAGTCTAGGTATGGAAATTATTACAGGCACCAAACCAAGAACACAGGACTTTATCTCTTAGTGAGAAATGATATATATTACCTGTGCTGAGTGTATAGCAGACCATGGACACTCTAAAAACCTTCTCTGGCTCTTGTCCAGGCATTTGATATGTGAAGAATTGTACTACAGTGGCAAACAATGTGTGGGTGGAGGTGGAGGAACGGTGAAAATGGCATTTCGGCAAAACAATTTTGCTCTCTTTCTTTCACTTCTCACTAGCTCTGTTTATTGTGACACAATGCATGGTGTGACTGAGCTCTGTAATTTCCCACTCACATCTCCCATAATTGGCTCGCAGTAACTAGCGTAATAAAAGGGATGGTGCAATGATGTCACATCATGAGTTATGTTATAGTACACATTGTTGAGAAGAAGAGAGGCATAAATCCATGGGAGCTGTAGAGCACTCTTTCTTAGGCTGTCTGATTCTGATTTAAATTTGCTGGAGAAAAATTCTAGGTTCCTGGGCACAACAGGTAAATCTCAGATGGTTTTCCCTCCCCAAAGAGAGCAGGTTTGCATCTATCTGATACAGTGTGCCCAGTGAGAGTGGTGAAGAGATGCATTCATAGAAAGAAGAGTGCACACATTTATTTTCTGCAGAAGATGAATTCAGCTTCTTTCCATCTTTACTCCTCAAATGACATCCTGATTATTCTATCCATACACCATGTTCAATGAGAACTCTCCAGAGTGGAGAACCGCTCCAGTTTTCTGGAAGTCTAGCTAAGCGAGGTCTAAGTATGAATACTGTCAAAAAGGATTTCAAGACCATGACAAATGGGATTCTTTTTAGTGGCTCAGACCAAGCATTTACATAGTTCCACAGAAGTTGAAACAATCTTTAGCAGTAATTCTTAAGCTATCTGATATGGGGGACTGGCAATTTTCTTCCTAGCATGCCAGGCACTAGTAGCTTACCTATGCCCACTGGCTACAACTGTTTCTTTCTTTGCTGGAAACATGCTGCAAACTGGCAGCTGATGGCTCAAGGACTGGTGCCAGTCTACAGACCACTATTTTCAGCAATATTGGTCTATAGTACTGCCAGAGCCAGTAGCAATTACAATACATAGAAACCCAGTATTGGGGTGGGACATTAGGAATCAGGGCAGGTGAAATTACACTGAACACTAATTTTTTGTGGGCTTCTCCCAATGGGGAAGACTTTTCCCTCATTTGTAATTTTTCCTGCATTTATTCTTATAAATGATTTAGTGTCATTTAGCGATTTAGCGATTCCACTGATGCTTAAATCCCATACCCAGCAAATATGCTGCATTCAATTACTGCCTCTGAACTAGTCTGAGTGTGACTCATTCATGCAGTTTCCTTCCTGATGTAGATTCTTATTATGTGACAAATATGAGCGTGGCATTGTGTGTGTGCGTGTGTGCGTGCATGCATGTGTGTGTGCATGTGTGTCTGTATGAAGATTTAAATGGCACGTTTGCCACACATTTGATTCCAAGAAAAAAGGAGCTAACTATGCACAGAGTGAGAGCCAGCATGGTGTTTGTGGTTTGAGTGTTGGGCTATGAACTTGGAGACCAGGGTTCAATTCCTTGCTTAGCCATCAAAACCCACTGGGTGACTTTGGGCCCATCACACACTCTCCGCCCCAGAAAACTCCGTGATAGGTTTGCCTTAAGGTTGCCATAAGTCAGAAACAACTTGAAGGCATACAACAACAAATGCACAGAGTAATAGTGTGAATTAGCCATCACTGCTGGGGTGGAGGAACTACCTATGAGTTCTTCAGCAGACCATTTGAAAAAGAGATAATAGTACAGAAAGAAGAAGAGCTTTTGCTTGTTAACTGTGACCCCATGTAACCTGAGGGCTTGTCCATAGTCAAGAAAGTGCTGGGCATTCTTCTTAAAAAGGGGCCAACACTGATTTTCATTAGCAAAGTGGATTTCAGCTCCTCCTGCTCCTTACCTTTCACTCACAGCTGCAGGGAGGCCTTAGGCTCCTTCCTAACCCTCTGGTGTCAAGAATAAAGTGACCTTTCCAGATCTTCATTCTGCGGAGTGACCTTATCAGTTCAGTTCTCCCCAGTACATGAATAGCCAGTATTGGAAATTCTGACAATCCTGATAAGTTCTGACCATTGGTTTGCTTGGTGCAAAATGGGAAAAAAATTGAATCCCCTATCTATCCCTATCTTGAAAAAAACTTTTGCTACCTTGGAGAATTATCACTGGAAAACGGGGAAAAAACCAACAAAAACATACCCAAGCTTGTTTCTGTGAAGGTCAATCTGTGGTCACATGAGAGATACCTAGGGTGGGCAAACCGAAAACTGAAGAAGGCTCCTTTTCCTTTCATGGTTGTGCAAAAGTCAGAACTTCAGTGGGTGCTGCTTATCAGGCAACCAGATAACAAGCAACATTTGCTGAAATTACCTCTTCTGCTGAGCCCTTAAAGGAACAGGAACCCTCTCTAGTTTTGACTCTGGCAACCCTAGTACAAATCAGGAATGAACACAACCATTTAGGATAGAGAAGCCGTCTCCGTTTTTCAATCTGGCAATCCTGGATGTGTGTTTTGTCTTTAGATCCTATTTAACGTAACCCGAATTTGTATGAAAATTCAGAGGTTTGCAAATCCAGTCGATATAAAGGGAGGCAGGGAGGCTTTTCGTTTCACTGTGGCAGATTATTTTCTACAGGATTCATATGTTGTTTAAGCTGGGAAGCAGAAATTCTAATAAAGAATACAATATAGTTATACAGAGCTGGTTCATTAAGCCTACCTTCACTGTAGTGAGATGGCAGGAAGTTGTGTTAGTCAGAAAGGCTGACCTGAGACATTTTGCTACCTGAAGCAGAACAAAACACGGGACATATACACACTCTCCTGAGTCAAGGTGCTTAGTGCCCAAAGCCAGACAATTTCTTTTGGCACACGATACAGAACAATGAGAGCAACCGTCACAACTGGAGAAGACTCTTGTCTCTTTGATGGTTGTACAGGAGACAAAATTTCAGCAGGTGTTGCTTATTTCCTGGCTGCGTGACAAGCAACATCTACCAAAAACCCCTCTTCTACACAGCCATTAAAGGTATAGGTGCTGTCTCTACTTTTCAATCTGGTGAGCCTAGATGTGTATTTTGCTTCTAGATCTTGCACAAAAATGTAGAGGTTTGGAAATTCGGTTGACGTAAAGGGAGTCAGGAAGGCTTTTACTTTTGCTGTGGCTTTTTTTCCCAGTTGAAGTCTTAACCTGTTTCTTCACATTAAATAAACACAAATTTTGTTTTTCCCAAAGGGTGTGAAAAAGAGAGGAAGAGAGGAATAAAATTTTCATTAAAAAAAAAAGAGAGGAAGACAGGGAGGTTTGATTAGAAAATGGTGAGTAAGAGAACAGTCAACACTTGCCTTCCACTGTTCTAATAAAATTTTCTGGTCCTATGGTTGTATAAAAGAAGAGAAAAAACAAAAACAAATTAGGGAATATACCGCTTTGGCTACAGCTATGAGCAATTGTAGAAAAGTGAATGGAAAAGAATGAATGTGCTAAGTTAATCATCTATAAGCTTAAAAAAAATGACCAAACTAGACAGCATTTATATTAAAAAGGGAGTATTTGTAACAAGTTAATTTTGAATTAGTGTTTACATTTAAGTTACATTACTACTTTAAAAGCCTTGTCAGAATTAAGGGGGCAAATGCCATTCATCATTTTACTCTCCTCCACCCTCTATCTCTGTTTTGGACTTTGCAGAAAAGGAAGAGAGTATTAATTTCTGAAAACCTTTAATTCCTTACCCATTCGACCAAAATTCTTTCTTTTGCTTTCTCTTTCTTCTTCCTTTATCATCTCTTCTCTTCCACACTTCTTAGTTTTCAACTCTCATGTGGATCCATGCAAATGCCCAGAGTTTAAGAACTTTGAAATTTAGTTTCCTGGAAAAGAAAAGGAGTGTCTGTGACACAGAGTCCAATGTGGTGTCTAGCACAGATTGCAAGGAGACCGTATGAATGTTAAAATCTCCTTTTCCAAAGTGCCTTCACTACTAGGGACCTAAATCTGGTAATTCCCAAACCTGTGGGACAACGACGACAACAAAAGTCACAAATGCTTTTTTTTAAAAAAAAATCAAGACAATTAGGCTTTGGATAAAGAACCAACTGGATAATGTAATAGATTGTGTAAACTGAGTAATGTAAAAATTGTGTTTTTTTAAATGCCTCAATTAATAACTCAATTATTCTGGAGAAATGCTTACACTGAAACCCCAAATTAAGCCAATCACAATTATTAAAAAATACAGTTCGCCTTTTTGTTTACAACTTTTAACTTAATTCTTAAGCTAATTAGTTCGTTTCTACCGCTGTTAGTAGTGCTAATAGCAGCACAGCTGTAGCCAGGAGGAGAAGATTTATCATGGGTTTTCCATCCTATGTCACATGAAATTTGGACCAGATTTTCATTTAAGGGTTACTCATTTCTGGAACATAAGATGAAGAGAAAAGAGAAAGCCTTGACGTTCCTTCCCTTCTCTCTATAATATTACCAAGACCTCAACCTGCACCTGAGAAGAGGTACAGACCACCTTTGCCCTTTAAAATTCATAAAATCAAAGTGGGCACTTTTTTTGTTTTGTTTATTCTTTCCTCTTTTCTTTGGGTCTGGGTGCTTATATAAAAAACCCAGAGAGAACTTTCCAGGGTGTCATTGCAACATGTTTGTGAGGTGGTGTTAAGTGGATTGCTGTCATCAAACAGATTCTGCTCCTAAATAGCATTTCCTTATTTGCCGATAATATTTCCTTAGACTGAAAGTGGAACTAATGGGAGTGAAGATGTTTGGCTCGGAGGTCAGATTTCAAAGCAGAGGGGGAAGATGATGATCCTGAAATCCAGATGACGCCTCCTGTTAAATATTGGCTCATCTACTGAATCCCCATCTGTCTTATTAGAATACTGGAATAACAGAAAATTAATTTTATAGATTCAGAAGCATAATTTTGAAATCTCTCTATCTTAATGCTTGCTTGCTTACTTACTTTATTTAGACTATCTATATCTCGCTCTTTAGCACCCCCCCCCCCAAAAGAGTTCTGCAGGGTCTTACAAACTAAGTGATATAATAGTCCCTGAACTGAGCATGTGTGTATGTGCACGTGCGTAGTTTTGAAATCTGCTAATATATAAAAATATGCAGATGAACATTTTTATGTGGACAGTTGGTAGGACAGATTAACCCATGAGACAAAGATTTCTTTCAGCTAGGGAAAGCTACACACAGTCACTTCAGAACTGGAGAATATTTCTGGCAAGCAACTAAACTCAGGTACGTACCCTTCAAAATTTCCCAGATGAAAACCAGGACACATATCACCAAGCAAGATCAGAGTGTGGTCAAGATGGCAAAAGTTAATAATGATTCATATATTATTTAATAATGAGGAAGAACATACAAGCTAGGAATGGCTGCAGCAGTTTGCTTTTGCCTGAGCCTACTGGGAAAGACAAGATTCCACCACTTCCTCTCCTCTCCCCTCTGATGAGTTGAATGCAAACTACTTTTGCACTATGTACTCAGTATGCAGCAATGTAATTAAGCTGAGGACAAAGGAGAGAGTGGGAGGAGGATACATTTTGCATTTACATTTTTTTGGGACCTTTTAAAAGTGGTTGAAAAAGCAGGATGACAGAGGATTAATCAGGGCTGTCCCTGCCAAAGCAGAAGAGTTGGAGGGTATGTAGATACAAGCATTTTATACATGTGTTCAGTGTAATGTGAGAAAGACAAAAGACCTCAAATCAAATGAAATTTTGTAGAAATATGTACTCACTACTGACTTTTGTGGTGATAAATTTTCTTAGTAGTGAGAAATGCTAAGTGGTCATTCTCTATATACTACAGCAAATTATCTTCTATAGGGTTCATATGTTATTTAAACCAGGAAGCAGAAATCCTAATAAAGAATGCAAAATAGTTATGCAGAGTTGGTTCATTATGCCTACGTTCACTGTGGTGGGATGATAGGAAGTTATATTACTCAGAAGGGCTGACCTAAGACATTTTGCTACCCGAAGCAGAACAAAACACAGCTCATACACATTCTCTCGAGTTAAGGTGCATAGTGCCCAAAGCCAGACAAGTTCTGGCACGTTATACAGAACAAGAGTGACTGTCACGACAACCTAGAAATACATGTCTTCATTCTTGGCTGCCCTGGTAAGGTTGCTAGAGTGAAAACTGGAGAAAATTCTTGTCTCTTTAATGGTTGTATAGCAAAGGGAATTTCACAGGCATCGCTTATTTGTTGGTTGTGGGAAAAGCAACACCTAGGCCATTTCCGCACGCGGAGAGGGAATCGCTCCCTGCCGCTACTCAACGGATCTTCTGTCGGTCCGGTCTGGTCCAGGATGAGGAGGAGCAGTGCGTGGTCGTAGATCCGCACTGCTCCGGTGTCCAAAATGGCGGCTTCTGGTTGGTCGTGGATCTCGACCAACCGCTGAAGCTCGCCAGCCTAAAGCCCGCCCTCCACAGATCGCAGGCTCGCATTGGTGCAAGCCTGCAAATCTGCATCAGAGAGCAGGCACACAATGGCGCACGTCAGCACTTTGAAAGACCAAAAAAATCAGGTTTTTCAAAAACACACTGGAGGACCACTTGGGGTTGTTCCGGAGTGGACTGAGGTGTGGATCTACAGTAAGTAGTCTGGACCCAGTCCGCTCCAAGATGCAGACGTCCTCTGTGGAGGGCGCACTGCACTGTTTTACTTAACCCGTGCGGAAATGGCCCTACTGAAATCCCCTCTTCTATACAGCCATTAAAGGTAAGGAAGTTGTATCCAGTTTTCAATCTGGCAACCTTATGCAATAATAATAAAGCAAATAAGTGTGCTTCCCTTTTATGACAGATTTGGTGCCAGAAGTGTCCACTTTGCTCTGCCTAATGGTAGGTCTGGCCCTGCCACCTAAGGTACATCCACGTGCCCAAGAAATTAAGAACGTTGAGACTAGTTCACTTGTGAAGTAGGGAAAGAAACTTTCCTGTGGTTGACAGGTGAAAAAGGGTTTTTTTCTTTGTTTTTTGATACCATGCCTGCTGCAAGTGAACTGGACCCCAGTGACATAGGCCTCAGAGCTTTGCTTGGTTGTCAAGGCAACCACCTCCCCTTCCCAGCCCTCCTGCTAGACCCAGCTTTGCGTGCAAGGATTGTCCTGAGAGGCAGATTGGGTTGCTTGCAGGTGTCCGGGCCCAGATGATCGATCACAGCCAAGTGGCATGCAAGAGCAGGCAGGAACACTTTTGGCCTTGCCTGTAATGGGAAAATAATCTGTGAAGTCTTAGCTGAATCTCTGATACTTGTTTGTGAGAGCCATGGTACTAATGGAAAAGGACATGTCTCTGAAGATTAAGGAATAGTACCTTTGTGAAAGTCAGTGGCAATAAAAGAATAGCAAGGTTGAATTTTTATGGCCATAATACTGTGTTTTCTGTTTCTAGGATAAAACCCTTTCAAGGCCATAAACCTTAGAAATAATGCCCAGAATCCCATTGGGGGGTTGTGCCTTGTAAGGAGACTTAGGTCTGCGGGAATTAAAACAGTGCAGTTGTGCAACCCTGTATCCAGTAGAGGGCTGCTGTTATGTCACTACACAGTAGAGATGGAGAAGGGCCTGATGCACATTTGTACCCAGTGCACAGCGGGGACTAATGCACAATGGGACCAATGTGCATTGAATCAGTCCTGATGTGCATTGCATCACTCCTGACAAACATCAGACACCCATGCACATTCGGCACTCTTGCTAGTGTCCCATTATACATCTTTGCAATTCTGTAACCAAGTTTCTTAGTGCCTCTACTATGTAACTGGGTATACAAAAAGTTGTTGTTGTTTTTGTTGTTGTTGCTGCGTTCCTTCAAGTTGTTTCCAATTTATGGCAACCCTTGAGAACCAGCATGGAGTAGTGGTCTGAGCATTGGATTGGGACCCTGGAGAGCAGGGTTCCATTCCCTGCTTGGCCATGGAAAACCACTGGGTTATGTTGGGTGTGTCATACACTCTGAGCCCCAGAAAACCCTGTGATAGGTTTGCCTTAGGGTCTCCATGTCAGAAATGACTTGAAGGCAAGAAGAAGAAGAAGAAGAAGAGGAGGAGGAGGAGGAGGAGGAGGAGGAGGAGAGGCCTAGCATGGGGTTACATTATGTAAAAGGTCATACAGGATCCCAGCAGATGACTTTCTCATATTAAACAACACAAAACCAAGGGAGTCCGTGTGTGTGGAATTTGGAAATTATCCAAAGTGTGTGGTAATATTTTATTTATTAGGCATGGAAAAGAAGAGAAAGCTTTTGGGAAGTCACTAAAGACAGAGAGAATGCCACCGAATAAACAAACCAACCCCGATACACGTATGATTAAAGTTAAGGGATTCTTAAACTAATTTCTGAGTAGGAATGAGCTTTGACAACTTGACAACAACAACAACAACAACAAAATAGCATCCACACTCCTTTGCATTTTCCTCTGTACCCATTCAAGGGTCTGTCTCTAGGACCTCCTTGGCATGCGAGAAAAAGGAGGAGGGTGGATGGACCCAATTTATTCCCTTTCTCTTCCTCCAGAAGCTTGGAAATGGATCTCTAGCGGCTTTAGGAGCATGTCAATCCCATTTAGGCCCAAATCCCCATGAACTTTCCTAGCGTGTAAGAGAGGACGCCTGGCAAGGAATCAGAAGGCAGGCACTGAGGCAGCAGCTAAGTGAAGGGGCTGCAGGCGACCGTGTCCGTCTTCAGTGGGGCACCAGAAATGTAATAGAGAACATGACATCGAGCCTGTCGGCAGTGCTCCTACCCTTTAGAATTGGACAGACGTGAGAGTGCCCGAAAAGTGGTGGCGGTTGTTTTTTCTAAAAACCCACCCATTTCCCACTCTGCATTCCAGGATTCCAGAGTTCTGCTCAGTTCTGCAACCAAGACGACGTTTTGTAAGTGGAATGAGCTGGGCCAACTGATACACTTTAGCTAACACGGTTAGTTCTGCCTTGCTAAATTTGGAATGAGATGGATGTGTGTGAAGTGAGTAAGCGGGGAGGGAGACAGAGAGAGAGAGAAACTATTCATGGAAATTTGTGCCTCAAAGAATAATAGGGACAATACTGATGCGGTGTATCCCATGGACCCTGCAGTTCACCTGTTTCAGGGATTTCAGCCTGGTCCTCTGCCTTCTAGGCTACTCATGGGAACAGCCATAAGCCACCTGAGTGCCTGACTTCCTGTAATTGGCATGCATGGATTATAAGGCAAAAGGTATCTGGTCCTTTCTAGGGGTAGCTAGGGTTGCCTCTGAGTGTATGCAGAGTGCCCTTAGCTGACTTTCACCCTTGCTGCTGCACTGGTTCACTAAATAAGACAGGCAGTAAATAACACAACAAAAAAGGCTTAATTTTCAAAGAGGTAGCAGTGTGAATCTTTAGCAAAACAATAGTTGTGTGGCACTTTCAAGACTAGCCAATGTCTTGTAAGTGTGAGTTTTGATGGATTTCAAGCTACTTTGTCAGATGAATGTAAGTCTGGGTATGTATTCGATGGCATGCATCGCTGGGTGTGCGTGATCAGATTGAAACTGGATGCAGAAATTTTATTATTAGCACTGACTGTGACCAGAACTGTTGTGATAATTCAAATATCCTGGCAATAAGCAAGGCAGTTAACACATGCAGCATATAGCCAGAGTTTAGCAGGCTGGCTGGCTTAGCGATAATCTCTGCAGTGATTCATGGAGACCCTAATATATACAAAGGCTATAGTGAAAAAGAATAGTGGTCATCTCTTATATGGGGGTCATTTTCAATCCCATAAACTGTATGTGCATGAAGAAACCCCCCAATCCCATTCCCTGCTGTCTTTAGATCCTCCTCTTCTGGCAAATGTCCAAGTAGATGAAATTCCAGCCAGGGCATTATACAGCTGCCAGGCTGGAAATCCTAGGATTACTTCCTGCAGTCACGATAAACAACAATGCTGAAAAAGGAAAACACTTTCCAATCTCCCATAAATGATGAATTCATTGCAACTTTTTTTTTTTTGGTGCAAAGATGTTGAAACTGGTCAAACCAAACAGAATGTGCTTTATGCTCCTACTAGAAGAGCTATAACATGTTCATTTCAATATCAGAACATCTGAGTCCACATGCCTGCCACCAATGTGGTGGTATGATCAAATTGCTCAGCAAGTAAATCTTCTGTTTAGCCAGTTTATCAGTGTTTAGCCAATTAGCACATTTTCATTGATTAAAAGGCTGTTCCTGACAGTTCCTGACAAGCAGATTCCACTCCCCCATCAGTATTTAATTGTGCATGTGTAGTGCCATCTTATATGTGCCATTCTCATCTTCATGAACTGCAGCTTCAAGGTTGTGTTTGTGGCTCTCAACCTTGTCAGACTCTCTGGACTGTCCATTTTCTCTTCTCCAAATGAATTTCCTCTCCTGACAGCCTCCAAGAATAGCAATTTGGATTTCAAATAGTTAGTATGCAGGCATGTGTGTATACATGCATACACACACAGAGGGGATAGTGTGTGTGTGTGTGTGTGTGTGTGTGTTAGAAAGAGAGTTTAACAGCTGAAATTTCCATTTCCATATACCCCAAGTGTCTCAGTTTTCTAGAGACAGTCCTAATTAATCTTCTGTTGCCCCACTTTTTCAGCTGCTTTTAAAATGTCCCAGGTTTTCCCTCCTCCTCCCATTTTCCTCCTTGTCATCAGCTTTCTTCCATTGCTACAAAATGTGCTCAAAGTACAAAAGTGGTTTGCACTTAGTTAACTCAGAAGAAGGGAGAGGATAGCAGGAAGCAGAATCTTGCCCTTCCCAGTAGGCTCAGGAATGAACAAACTGCTGCAGCCTCTCTTAGATAAGGTGTTCTTCCTCATTAATAACTTTTGACTATACTCTGATCTTGTTTGGCCGTATCTGTCCTATTTGTGATCTGTGAAATAGTGAAGGTTTGTGTTCTCCAAAATCAGACATGGATTTGCGGTTACCTCTATTATTTAAAAAAAAAAAAAGTGTGGAAGAGACCTAAGATTCTCGGAGCTGACAAATGTGCAAACTATCAAAATGTTGAGCAGTCCAAATGTTTCCATGCGCTGTTATCTTCCATTGTTGTTGCTGTGTGCCTTCAAGTTGTTTCTGACTTAAGGCACCTAAGGTGAATCAATCATGCCTTTTTTCTGGGGCTGAGAGTATGTGATGCGCTCAAGTCATCCAGTGGGTTTCCATGGAAAAGCAGGGAATTGAATCCTAGTCTTCAGTGTTGTAGTCCAATGTTCAAACCATTACACCGTGCTGGTTCTCAACCTTCCCAATCCCCTGTAATACACACACATAAGAAAGACGTGGATGTTGAAGGTACATGTATACAAACTGGACAGTCACAGAGGATACCTTCTGTACCTCCTACGATTGTCCAGTTTGTATGTATGTACCTTTGGCGTCCATGTCTTTCCTACATGCGTGTATAAACAAGTGTGAATGAATCATGCATCTCCGAACTTGCTGCTGTTAAGGTTTAAGGATGGTGTTGGGCAATATTTGGGGGGTTTCAGTATGCTGGGCCTGACAATCAGCCTGTCTCTGTACAATACAAACTTGAAATAAAAAATGTTTTAAAAGAGGAAGAAGCATGGAGGAAGCATGGCAGGAGAAGCCCATTCTACGCTTTGCAATTACACCATGCTTCTCTGGACTTGACTGTTTGGTTGTGCTTGTGTGTGGAGGGTGAAAAACATGCCCCTCTGTTTCAAGGTCACTGAGAGGCTTCCTGGCTGCTAGAACACCCTGGAGAGCTGCAGGGGAGGCAAAGATGGGCATGGGCAAGGTTTCATCCTAGAGGGCCTCTGCAGCAGCTCTAGAATGGCTCTATTTATTGCTGCAGCCCAAGGGAGATCACATAGTGAGGAGGATATGTCATTCATTGCCATGTGTTAAGAGAAGGGTGTGTGTTTGTGTGTGTGTGTGGCATAAAATGCCTGCTCTCCTTTTCCCTTGTCCTGCAAATAGGAGCTGGTGTCTTGTCTGATTTAGAGAGATTCACTCTGAAGTTTCTTCTGGCCCTCACAGATGGAGACACACTGCATGGCTAGGGTGGTGAATGCAGAAGAAACTCCTGTTCTTGCTTCTGTATCTACACATGTCCCATGTAGGGTTCAGGACAAAAGATAAATCCTAGAGGGAGCAATCCTTCCTGCATGCAGAAAAGTGCTGGAAGAAGAGGGAAACATTTGAGGGCAGCAATGTAAGTGATGGTGCTACACAAGGGGTGCTGTTAGATATTGTGCATATATGTGTGTGTGCGTTCATGGACCAATGTACGCACACGTTTGCACATGTATGTTGCTGATGCAGGCCTTCAAATTGTTTCCAACAATTTGGAAACATCCTATGCTAGCGTTTTTTTGGCAAGATTTGTCCAGAGGGCATTTACCATTGCCTTCTTCAGAGAAAGTGTGACTTGTCCAGGATCACCCAATAGATTCCTGTAACTGAGTGGTGATATGAACCCTAGTTTCCCAGAATACTAGTCCAGCATTCAAACCATGGTTCCACACTGGCTTTTGTATGCGTATATGAGGGACCACAGCAAAAGCTGTTACAGTTTTGCAAGCCTTTCATCTGTAATGATTGCAGAACCGAAAGAGACATCTCAGAAGAGCTGATACACAGATACGCATTTCCTTTCTCAAACTGCCCATGACCATTGGTATGTGAGTGGAGGATTCTTGCTTGAAGTACAGAATTTGTATTCCTTCCATTTGTGGTCTAAGCCAAAGATTCTCAGCCTTTGATCCTCCACCTGTTCTGGACTTCAACTCCCAGAAGCCTCCACCAGCCTAGCCATTGATGTTGGATTCTGCGAGCTGAAATCCCAAACAGCCAGAAGACCAAAGGTGGAGAATGGCTGGTCTAGGCAGCAAGCACATTGACCAAGCTCTGTGCTCACCAATTGCAATCTTCTGCCAGGCATGGCTTATCACAACCAAGGCAGAACAATAACATAAATCCCTTCAACCCAAAGGTGTTTTACAATCTTCCTGGCTTCTGTGGCTGGAGGATTTGGAAATGTGGCTGAATACTTCGAAAGCATTCATGCAGACAGCACCAGAAATAAACATCCAGCTTTAAAACACTACCAGAAAACGTTGCTGCTGTTGTTGTGTGCCTTCAAGTCGTTTCTGACTTATGGCAACCCTAAGATGAATCTGTCACAGGGTTCTCTTGGCAAGATTTGTTCAAAGGTCTCTCTTTGCCTTCTTCTAGGCTCTTGCTAGCATAGCTGAAGTCAGATGATGAGAAAGGGATTACTTCATCAGCATGAGGATGGTCACATGTTCTCCAGCCCTATTCTAGAGATTCAGAAGGAGGTGCTATGTCATGTAGTCAGTTATAATCACAACAGTATTTTAACAAGGTGCCTCTGCCTGATTTCTAGGAATTCTCCATTGTTACCATACCACAAAGTACTCATTTCAGAAGGGATAGCTCTTTCAAGGTGGGCTGGAGGGGGTGCCCCTTGTACAAAGTGAGAGGAATGCCTGTTTCTGCCAGCCTGGTTGCCGTAGCCTAAGAGCCCTGTGACACTGCACTGTTATAGCACTATTATTTCACTTTAACTGCCGTGGCAACAATCTGTGTAATTCCACAGTTTATAGTTTAGTGAAGCTCAAGAGCTCTCTGACTGAGAATTCTAAATTCCCCTCCTTAAACTGCAAATCCCAGGATTCCATAGGATGTTGCCATGGTAGCTAAAGTGGAATAATAACACCATAACAGTGTAGTGTATAGGGTTCTCAAACTGGATCAAATCCATTACGATTCCCTCTGCATTCTGATTCTCCACATGGGAATAACTCCTTCTAAGACAGAAAGCAGGCAGCTGAAGCAGGCCTATGGGACAACCTTTTCTCCTGAGTTTCTAGAAGAGGTAGTTCAACCTTGGGGGAACAGGGTCCAGGGAGCTCGGAAGGCTTGAGGGTCATGAAAATCATTGCTGAGGGCCACAGTCAGTCACAGGAGCTCATTTTGCCCATTTCTGTTATAAGGAATCCATGAAAGGTCATCTTGACTAGCCCTCAGACCATAACAAAACTGACTGGTGTCAAAGTCTTATGGTTCAAACAGAAAAGACATCTGCTATGAACAGAATGCTGACACAAGCCAAGGGAAGCATGCATGTAAGAGCAGCATTTAGCAGTCTCCCTGTCCTCACCCACCTGCTCATAAAATTGATCTGCCACAGAGTAAGGCATAGGAAATCCATCTTACTTCTGCCCTGCTGTGCTTATGTTTGACTTTAACATTTTGGGAGTATGCTAATAGATCTCTAGTTTAGTGGTAAAGTTGGCCCAATATATTTAGCTGTTTGAGGTGGAGCTGTGAATGGGGTCCTTTGCGTTCCCAGGGTACCAAAAGGCCTCTCGAAGCCATTTTGATGCATTAAAATCCTGCAAGCGCCTGCCCCACTGCTGTCAGAAAAAAGTAAAACAGTGAAACAAACACTGCCCCCCAACTAACTAGATAACAGTTTGGAGGCCTCTCATGACCTCCAAAATCTGGTACTTGAGCCAGATACTTCACCTTGCCCAATCCAGCCCAATCCTATGGTATTCATGGAGTTGCCATACGCTGATCGGTGCCTTGATAGTGATTGCGTGTGCATGCAGAAACACACACACACACACACAACCATATTCAATAGGAAGCTCATTATGTGGCCATATGGTTGTAAATCTATAACATATTCTCCATCTCCAACCATCCTGATTTGGCAAGGACAATCCATAACCCTCAGTTGTGGCTCTTGCATAGGCATCCAAGAATGAGCTAGGCTAGAGGGTCAGGGCATTCCCAACAGCCAAAGAAGGGGGCCAGGTATGGAATGAATTAGTTTCGGATCATTTCCCTTCTGTTTCACATTTTCATAGCTTCTCTCCATGTCCAATAAAATCAACACTCCCAGGGAAAAGTGGCAACACTGACAGAAGATCTATTTCTATGGTAGAAAAAAATGGGGACTCTCTCTGACGAAATGGGCAAGGAAGCTTAAGCTGTTTGGAACAGTTTCATCTGGGCACTGGAGAAAAAAAAGGAAAGAAAAAAAAAAGGAAAGGAAAAAGGAAAAAGAAAGAAAAAACAAAGCCCCAATTCTCTAGGTTTTCAAATCTAGCTAAGAGAAGAAGGTCACTTCTGGCCTACAATGTTATAGTGCTATTATTCCACTTTCAACGTCTTATGGAATCTTGGCGTTTACAGTTTAGGAGGGGCCTTTAGAATTTTCGGCCTCAGTAAACTACAAACCCCAGAATTCCACAGGATGTTGAAAGTGCAATAATAGCACTATAATAGTATAGTGTGGAAATGCCTGAAGTAACAAGCAGAATTCAACAACTGATGGAACAAGATACAATTGGACATGTGTGTGACGGGAAGCATCTCCAAAAACCATAGGACAAGTAACACTGATTTTTTTTTAAAAAAAAAACCCTATAATGATATTGGAGGTAAGGCTAGTGTTGTAACCAGAGCTCAGAAAAGTTATAGTTCTGGAGTACAGCTCCCAAAATCCACAGCCAGCCTGGTTAACAGATTCTTGGAGTTGTAATCTAAAACAGTAACTTTTCCAGGCCTTGGGAGGAACAAATATGTGAAGTATGTTGTTGCATGCCCTATCATGGGGCTTTCTTGGTAAGATTTATTCAAAGGAGGATTGCCATTGTCTTCCTCTAAGGTTGAGAGAGTGTAACATCCCCAAAGTTACCCAAGGTGCTTGTGTGGTTTAGTAGGGATTTGAATCCTGGCTTCCCAGAGTATTAAACCAACACTCGGACCATTACACCATGCTGGTTCTAAAAGGATCCTAATGTATCTTAATATGTTTGACAACACAGTCCAGCTGACCGGTAGTTTTGGCTCATCAGGAAGCTCTCATAGTGGAAATGGCATCTATGCACAGCTTTAAAAAGTGTGATGTTTCATCTTGCAAAAAAAAGACACTAATCCATTTTTTTTCTACTTAGTGAGCAACCTTAAGGGCAACTAAGGCTTCAGACAGGTAGACAAAAGCAATGTAGATTCTCTTCAGTTGTCTTACTTCCCCAGCCTCAGAATTTCTAATGACGCCACCACAATGTGGTTAGAACTGAGAGTAACTGAATTACAAAATGAAATCTATTGTTTTGTTGGGCTGGTTTTCCTGAAGACCTCACTCCTGAGCCCTACAAGGAGTCACATCTCTCATATTATCTAAGAGGTAATATGGCATCACTACTACAACCGCATTTATAAACTGCCTGGAGCAAAGAATGCCTCTGTGTTCATGCATCTTTCCTTTGGTGGCATCTTCAGCCGGGGTAGGGAACAGCTCCATTCCCCACATAACTTATCCATGAAGTAGAAGTCTAGAACATTCATTTCAAAATCATAATTTCTCTTAAGGAAAGCTGGATATTCAACAAAGCTTCCCCAGATTTCCTTGGAGTGACATAGGTACCCTTCCCTCTACAAAGTGCCTATGGCTCCTTCCATTCACTGCATTCTAACAAAGTTCAAGCCCAAACTGCTTTTGACCCATGGAATCGTATTCTGTCAGAGATGCTCAATTTTGTTGTTTAAAAACATTAACAATCCTACAAGAAATATATTCAGCTTGGTGTGGAGCATTTGAAGAGGTACTTTGAGACATAATTCATATTCCTCTAATAAAAAAACTCAGACTTCCTCATTTTGTTTGCTACCTTTAGATATGTGGCATTGCTCTCTTCTTTGTGCATTAGGAGAACTGAAAGGTTGTGGCTGTAGCAAGAAATGTCAGATTATGAGAACTGGCTCGAATTGACCTTTTCCCTAGTCCCAGAACTTTTATTTAGCTAGAACTTCTAATTCTTTCCACTTTTCAGCACAATTAATTTCAGCTGTACTAAGCAATTTCTTTTGTATTCCTTATAGAGTTTGGTCATGGACCCGACCTTGGGTATGGCGGCCCAGGCCCTCCTAGAAGACATGTTGGAGATCACTGCCCAGAGTCTTTTACACATGGAAGTGACTGAGCACTACCAAATCATCAAGGAGCTGGGAAAGGGGAAATATGGCCAAGTGGTACTGGTGACACACAGGAAAAGAGGTAAAGCTACATTGTGCTATAAACTCTGGTAAACCTAAATACCCTAAAGGTACCAGATCCCATCTGATCTTGGAAACTAAGCACAGTCAGTCCTGGTTAGCACTTGGATGAAAGACTACCAACAAATACCAGGTACTGTGGGCTATATTTCAAGCATGTAGCTGGAAAAACTACCTCTGAATATTCCTTGCCTAACAAAATCCTATGGAATTCATGGAGTTGCCATACACTGATCAGTGCCTTGAAGGTGACTGTGTGTGCACGCAGACACACACACACACACACACACACACACACACAACCATATTCAATAGGAAGCGCATTATGTGGCCATACGGTTGTAAATCTATAACATACTCTCCATCTCTAACCATCCTGATTTGGCAAGGACAATCCATAACCCTCAGTTGTCCTACTTTTTCAGCTGCTTTTAAAATGACTCAGTTGCTCTCTCCTCCTCCTCTCACCTTCCTTCTTTCGTCTTCAGCTTATTTCAGTTCCTACAAGCTAAGTTCAAAGTGCAAAAGTAGTTTATACTCAGGGCCTTCCAACACTACGCTATTATTGTGTTATTATTCCACTTTCAACTTCCTATGGAATCCTGGAGTTTGCAGTTTAGAGAGGGGTATTTAGAACTCTCAGCCAGATAAATCTTTGGCCTTGGTAAACTACAAACCCCAGGATTCCACAGAATGTTGAAAGTGGAATAATAGCACTGTAACAGTGTAGTGTGGAAATAGCCTTTTTATGTGCTGATGGCAGTAGACTTTATGCTAGAGTTTTACAATGCCTGAATAGGACTTTTAAGACCTCCAGAACCAGAATTGGAATGAACATGTAAAATAAAACTAGTATCTAGGGATATGTATATATTTTGGGTTTGTACAGGATCAGGCCTGGTTAGTACTTGGAAGAGAGATTGCCAGGGAATATCAGGCTATATTCAGAGGAAGGCAATGGCAAACCACTTTTTTGATTATTCCTTGCCTAAGAAAATCCTAACAAATTCATGGGGTCACCATAAGTCAAGAGTTGACGTGAAGGCATAGGTTTCTACATGGAGACTTTTTCATTAACTAGGCTTGTTAGACATCATGCAGCAAGAGGACTGGAGCCTTGCTTTCTCCTTAGCACAGAGGCCTGAATTACAGGCAAATTACAATACGAAAAGCATGACTATACCACATGAAGGCAGGATGACTCAACAATACAAGGGAGGAGACAGAGAACATATTTGATATCTATCAGATGGTCTTTCTATGTGCAAAACAGTGAGAACAGCCATGTAAATGGAAGCTGAGGTTGCAATATGAAACTGCAATTTATCTGTAAGTACAGTATTGGGCAGGAAAAAACAAGGTTGCAGAAAGGCAGGAAAAAGAGAAATATGGAAATAACTCTATTTTTATTTTAGCAGGCTTCAGGGTGCGTATTGCTGACTGTTTGCTTCAACTCCTTTCGGTGTATAACCTTGTTTCACCTTATTATACAAATAATCATTATAAATACTGTGCCATTTATTTATTTATTTGTTTACATATGAACTGGAATTGAACTAATTGGTTATATGGAACGAATTGGTGGTTTAATTTTTTTTATTGCTCTGAACTGGAAGCAAGTGAGAACAACTTCAGTTTCAGCTGAACTTGAATTGAAAATAACTGATTTAGTAGAAATTATTAGTCCCACTCCCTAGTCCTGTGTACAGAGTGCAATATGTTATTATGAAAGAGTTGTTCTGTAATTTGACTATTAAGATATAACTTGTCCCTTATTTTCAAACTGTTTTTTAAAAAGTAACCATGGCGTCTTGAACTGCACGTGTACCAGCTTTCTATCTGTGGGTGAAATACATTTATTGACATTTTCAAGCACTCATCTGTCAGCGTCCCATCCACTTTTGTCTTTCTCAACTTTCTTGCAGGGACTCCTATGGCTCTCAAGCTGTTGCCTAAGGCTAGCACCAAGCTGCAGAACTTCTTGTATGAATACTGTGTGGCACTTTCACTCTCTGCGCACCCTGCCATCATTGGCATGTTTGGCATTGCTATAGAATCCAGCCAGCACTATGGCTTTCTCTATGAGGCAGCCCTCCACAGAGACCTCATCTCGATCATCAAGCCCAAGGTAAGGAATCTGCAGACATTCTACATCAAAGATAACTCCTATACAAATGTGAGTCCCATTTTAGAGAGAAAGGGATGGTGTAAGCCTAACAAAGAACGAAGATAGGTAGAGGGAGATATTACCACTCTGCCAAGGAAAGGGGTTCCCTGACAGATTGTTCCCTGTGCCCTTCAGATTAAATTTATTAATGTTATGTTTTACTTCTGAACTTATGAGGACTTTCTTATTGTTATGTGCCTTTAAGTAATTTCCAACTTACGGTGACCCTATCACAGGGTTTTCTTGGCAAGATATTTCTTTAAAGAAGGTTTGCTGCTGTCTTCCTCTGAGGCTGAGAGAGTTAGACTTGCCCAAGGTCACTCAGTGGGTTTCTGTCATGTACTGGATAACCCACACTCCACAAATTTCACTCAGAGGTAGGCAGTAGTTTATTTATAAAGGTGTGGCTGACACAGCTCGCTTCAGATAAAGTTGCTGAGACTAAAACATACATGTAGCTTACATCTTTTTATATGTAACCATTCCAAAATTTAGGAGCGCAAAGCTGTGATTAGTGAGGGCAATAAATCCATGTATCACACCACTTCCCAGACAATTTCCAGAACCTTGTCTGTTTTCCACTTCTCGCCATCCTTGAATAGTTTGACCCAGGCACATATTTCCTGGACCTTATCTCCCAGACACAAGGTTCCCAAAACACAGAGCTTCTTCAGGCTACACTTTCATTTTTCCCTGTATCTGTTCTTCCCCCATCACAAAACACATTGTAGCAATAGGTAATAAAGCGATTAGCAGTTGACACCTTGTAACAAATCCAGGCAAACCCAGTACAGATACATTGTTGCAATAATTAACACAGGATACTTTGTAGCAATTATAGTTGAGCTTAGTAGAAATACATATCATTTACTTCTACAACGGTTAAATATGTTGATTCAATACACATCCAGCAGACTTAGCTCATTTCCCATGGCAGGGGTTACACATCCTAACAGTTTCCATGCCCAAGTGAGAATTTGAACTCTAGTCTCCCAGAATCCTAGTCCAAACTCAAACCACTATAGCACACTGGCTCAAATGAGGACTAGAAACTACCATTTATTAAATAGATTAAAGTCGAATTCTTAGCTAAGTCATGGTTTAAGTAAAAAAAAATTGTTAAAAACTAAGAGTTGTTAATTACTTATTTTAAAAGCAGATGGGGAAATTCAACGATAGCAAGCTTTATAGATTGATGAAATTTAGAGGTATGATGTAAAGGAATGTGATTTAGTTTTTGATTCTTAAGATAAAGAATATCTTCCAGTAAGGTACAAATATAGTATATAGAATACAATTTATAGAATTGGTAAAGAATGTTTAGATAATTTTGTAAGAAATAATAGAGTAATTGTTAAAGAGGAAATAGTAGAATCAAACAAATTTAGGATGTAAAGAAAATAAATTCTGTTCTATATTGTTAGGATTATGCACTCAAACTGGGGGGAGTATGAAAGTATGTGTATGAGTTATGAATGTTATCTCAAAATGTTGGAAGATCAAGTGTAAGTAAGCAAATATGAATAACAAAATTGTTAAGTGTTTTTTATCTTGATAAAAAAAGTACTATGGGATAGGGTACGTTCATACTTGCAAAAGGACATGCTGATTACCTGTCTAATGCCAGTTGGTCTTGTGGTATATCACAGAGACAAGACGATTCTTTTTTTTTTCTCCAAGTGAAAAAGGAGGGAGTATTGTGTTTCAGTGACTAAAAGGTAATAGGCAGGTGAGGAGATTTGAGATTGTAAAACCATCTAATCCTTTCTTATCTGACCAGGCTGGCATCCCTGAGCCGGCAGCTAAGCTCTGTGCCAAGCAGCTGGTGAGCGCACTGGACTTCATCCACAGCCGGGGTTTTGTGTACCGAGATGTGAAGCCTGAAAATATCCTGCTTTTTGACCGCCATTGCCAATGCATCAAACTGACCGATTTTGGCCTGACAAGACCCCAGGGCACCCTGTTGCGTCTTGTGGCTGGAATCATCCCTTACACTGCACCCGAGTTGAGCCGTGGCACTGGCGACACCCCAGGCCTGCCCATTGATGCCAGCCTGGATGCCTGGGCTCTTGGGGTGTTGATCTTCTGCCTGCTCACTGGCTACTTCCCTTGGGAGAAGACAGTGCCTGAGGATTCCTTCTTTGACGACTTTATGATCTGGCAGGAATCTGGCTTGGATGAAGACTTGCCTTATCACTGGCGCCCACTCTCACAAGATGCCATCACCATGTTACAAAAGCTCTTGGCTCTGGACCCCACCAAACGTGGCCCTGTCCGCTGTGTGCTCAGCTATCTTGATCGGCCATGGCGAGCAGAGACAGCTCCCAAAGATCCCCTAGTGAAAAGTTGAAGCAGTTTGATGGGCAGAGGGAGAACAGCATTAAACCCCTCCTAATGTGGGCTGGGAAGGGGAACATCTTGACCTCCAGATGTTGTTACACTGCAATTCCCATTTAACTTGGCCAGTATAGCCACTGACGATGGATGAGGGGAGTTACAGTACAGCAACGTCTAGAGCATAGGTGAGCAAAGTGTGGCTCATGGCCTGCATGCAGCCTTCACCAAGGGTTGTTATAGGGGCCCTAAGAAGCCCCCCAGAGTCTTTCAAAAATGGGGAAAATATTTTTTGTTTTACTAAAATGCTCCCCATGCCCAGTTTTACCATTTTCCAGTTTACTTCCTGTTTTTTAAAAAGGACTTTCCTGGGCCTAAGTCCAGGGGGTGAAACCCTGACTGAAATGGAAAATAAAGTAAAATAAAATAAAGAATGTAGGCACAGCAGGCCTTCAAGGTTCATGATGAAACAATGTGCCACCCCAAACCCTGGCACTTTCCTATGCCTGACACAAAGGAAAAAGTGTTCTTTATCTCTATCTAGATGTAATATTGGTTGCAGCAATTTTTTTTGGTGGTTTCAATTTGTAAACTACCTTTTTCTAGTCAAAGCAGAAGCCTAGAAATTTGAATGTCTGCAAAATTTACAACATTTGCCAATATATATTTAAATATTTGAGGCAGGGAAGCATATCCTCCAATATTTCACAGATGAAAACCAGGGCCCTTTTCGCATGGCATTTGCAATGCGAAAGGGCCCCTCAAGTGTTGTGCGAATGTGAGGAGCGGTCCACACGATGCACTCACAATCGCACGATGCTCCAAGGTCTGGCAGGCACCGATCATGCACTTTTTCATTTTCAGCTTTGAGCCGAAAATGGTGTGTGATTGTGCATCACTCTGGGGCGCTGTGTGCACTTGCTGTGTGTGCGGAGCTCCAGAGCCGTGGTGCTTGCGCTTCCTGCCCCAGTGCACTGGGGAAGGAAGAGGTGGGGGTCTCGCACGAGCGGAGGGCAGCTGCGGAGCTAAAGAAACCAGGATGCGAGAGCCTCTCGCTGCAGGCTGCTCGCGCGATCCCCGCACCCCAGCTCTGTGAAAAGGTGCATTGCGGAAAGGGCCCAGGACACATGTAGCCAAACAACACCAGAATGTGAACACATAGGCTAGAAGAGACTGTAGCAGTTTGCTTTTCCTTGAATAGATATTGGGAAGGGGGAGATTCTGTCCTCCTCCCTGCAACACAGTTGGGCCATTTCTGCCCTACACAGTTATACTGCTATTATCCCACTTTCAATGTCCTGTGGAATTCTGTGGTTTGTAATTTACTGAGGCCAAACAGCTCTCTGGCTGAGAATTCTAAAGGCCCCTTTCTAAACTACAAACCCCAGGATTCCACAGGATGTTGAAACTAGAATAATAGAATTGTAACAGTGTAGTGTGGAAAGACCCTTAGTTAAGTGCAAACTACAGTGGGCCCTTGGCATCTGCTAAGATTTGGTTCTAGGACCCCCTCCATGGATACCAAAATTTGTGGATGCTCATATCCCATAATGTATTATGGTGTAGTAAAATGGTGTGTCCCTTATATAATGTGGCAAAATCAAAGCTTACTTTTGGATTTTTAAAAAAACATTTGCAAGCCATATTTGGTTGAATCTATAGATACAGAATCTGTGGGTATGGAGGGCTGACTGTGCTTTTGCACTTTGACTTTAGTTTGTGCCAACTGAAGTAAGCTGAGGACAATGGGAGAACATGGGAGGAGGAAACTGGGAGATTTTAGAAGTACCTGTAAGAGTGAGATAACAAGTTTAATCAGGACTGCCCCTGCTGAACTAGCACAGTTGGAAGATAATGGGAAGGAATAACATCCCTCTTCCAAGTAGTATCTGGCAAGTGATTAAGATTATTGTCTTAATTATTTTTATGAACACACAACAATTCCTTTCTAAAACTTTCCTACAAAGATCAAATTTTAAAATCCTTAAGTTTAAAAAGTTTGATTCAATTTCTGACAATTTTTTAAAATTTGAATTCCAAAATATTGTCTCAGTTCTTTGAGGCAGGTCCATGGTCTCCAATGCCTGCCAGAGTCATCCCAGTTTTTACAGTAAGCTATTTATCACCCATAGAGGCCTGATATCAGAAGAACTCAGTTGTGTGACTGCAATGTAAAAAGAAATTGCATGCATGATTGTTTTATTACATTTCTTTATCTAAAGAATTATTTATAAATGTTTCACAAATAGCTTTTCTTCTTTCTTTTTTTTTAAAGGAAAAATAACATAGCATAAACTTCTAGACATTTTTCTGAAATTACTAGATTTTTAAAAAATCCCTTTGAAATGCCAAACCTTCAGAGTACTATCATAGTTTACCCTTATCGTCTACAGTTGGCCCTCCACAATGGTTAGGGTTAGGAGCACAGGGCCCCTGAAAAAGTGGGAAAAAAACAAATATCAATGTGCTGTGTGTGTCTGCGGGAAGGAGGCCAAGGGATGGTGGAGAGAACGGGCACCCAGGGTCCAACCAGGTCCAGGAAAAGAGAGGGAAAAGGGGTGGGTTGGTATGGTGGCTCTATACGTCTTCTTCTTGCCCATCTCCTTCTTTGGATGTGTGATGGGCACTGGGAGAGGTTTGTGGGGTTGAGAACTCAGGCTGTGATCTGTGCTTAGTTGGCCAGGCAGTGGCTGGTAAAGCAAGAGGAGGACTAGAGGCAGGTTTTTAAAGGGCCGTATGGACTGAGTGGAGTGGATGAGAGGGAACGTTCCCCTGGAAAAGAAGGGCCTGAAGTGTGTGTGTGTGTGTGTGGGGGGGTAGAGCTTGGAGATACTTGCAAATAATCAATCCATGAGAGTGAGACCCACAAATGTAGAGAGCTGACTGTAGGATGTTTCCTTTCATTCTCCACGACTTGAATTAAAAAGGAAGTGTTTTCCTTCTTGGTATAGATACTGTAGTAGCTGCTTTGAGTTCCAGATGGGAGAAAACTGGCATATAAATTGAACAAACAAACAAACAGCACAATGGCTGTCTATGGGTTTTGAGACAGGTTCAACATCCCACAGTGAAGTTTACCTCCCCCAATGACTTCTCCAAAAACAGAATCATATAATTATAGAGAAGATGCCAGCCACAGATGCAGGGGAAATGTCAGGAGAAAATACTAATAGAACACGGCCTCAAAGCCCAGAAAACCCACAACAACCTAAGTTTCAGAATTGTTGACCAAGGGTAATTTAGTCCAATCTGCTGCTAGAAAATCGCAGTTAAAGCATCCCTGACAGATGGCCCCTAACAGAAAACCTCCAACAAAGGTGAGTCTACCATTCCACTATCAAACAGATATTACCATCAGGAAGTTATTCATAATATTTAACTGGAATCTCCTTTCTTGTAATTTATATTCCTTGGTTTATATCCACTGGAGCGGCAAAAAAATCTAAGCTTCTCTCATTTCCCACATGACAGCCTTTTAGAAATTTGAAGATGACTGCTCTATCACCTCTTGGTCTTCTTTTCTTCAGGCTAAACATACCCAGCTCCCTCAAACATTCAATATAAGGCTTGGTTTGCAAAACTTTTATCTTCTTGAACATCTTTCTCTGGAAACATTCCAACTTCACAATATCACTTCTCAAACTGTGGTGCCCAGAACTGGGCACAGTACTCTATGCCATCACTCTGATCTCACTAAGGCCATTTCCGCACGCGGTGAGGGAATCGCTCCTTGCCGCTACTCACCGGATCTTATTTGGGTCCGGTCCGGTCCGGGGTGAGGAGGAGCAGTGCGTGATCACAGATCCGCACTGCTCCGGCATCCAAAATGGCAGCTTCTGGTTGGTCGTGGGTCACGACCGACCGCTGAAGCTCGCCAGCCTAAAGCCTGCCCTCCGCAGATGCGAGCCTGCAAATCTGCATTGGAGAGCAGCCACGCAATGGCATGTGCCGGCTTTTTGAAAAACCTGAAAAATCAGGTTTTTCAAAAACACGCTGGAGGACCACTTTTGGTCGCTCCGGAGTGGACCAAGGTGTGGATCTATGCTAAGTAGTCCGGACCCAGTCCGCTCCAAGGTACAGACGTCCTCCGTGGAGGACGTACTGCACCGTTTTTTTAACCCATGTGGAAATGGCCTAAGTGGTGCTTCCAAGAAAAACAGAAGCCCACCATACTACATTAAGGAATTAACAGAGACAGAACAATGTTGTAACTCCATATTTTCCAGGTTTCAGGGGGCTGACTATATTTTCAGTGACTTAAACGCCTTTCTCAGGGTCTCTGGGGAAGAAGGAAAGAGTAACATTTCAGGGTGAGGGACTGGAATCCAGAGAGATAGGCCATTTTCTGCATAGGACTGAGAATTTTAACCAGAGGCATCTCTAGCATAAACAGTGCCTAGGGCAAGCATGGAAGTTGTGCCCCTACCTTCAGGGCTGCCTCTTCCTTCTCCTCCTCCTCTAAATCTTTGCTTTTTTTTCACCCCTCTGGCATTGGCGCCCAGGCCACATTTCCTACTTGTCCCACCCTAGACACACCTCTGATTTGATGTCCTGTTGCACATGAGGGCTTCCATTGCACAATGTGTTCCAATACATTACATGTTCCAATGCACAATGGAACATGTTGTGGATTGGGACCATTGCATAATGGCCATGCTACTGGCTCTATTTGCACAACAGTCACAGAGATATAGGTCCCTCTGTGCTCTTGAGGCTACAATTCACCTTTGCAATTCACTTTCATGTGAATGTAAACCAGCTTACAATGATGTAAACGCCTAACCGCACCAGCCAGTCTTTAATATGTAACACACAGAGAGGAAACATTTCTAGAAATGCAAGCCACGGAAAACACTTTTTAAGAGAATGGCTAGACTGCTCTCTTCCCCTATACAGATCTGTTCTAAAGGGCTGGAGTGGTTTTTTTTCTTTTCTTTGCTTGCTTTTTTGTTTCTAGTTTTCTTGCAAATACCAACAGTCACTGTTCCAGCCTGCACTTTTCTGTCTTGATAAGTGCTTGCTATATTTCACACTCCATTTAGTACCTCGTAAAAGAAGTACTAACTTGCTCGCCTGCTGCTAGGAATGACCTTTGGTTGAATGCTTCACAGTGTCCATCCTGCTGCCTATTGTACCATGTTTCTCCTTCCATTCTCAGAGAGGGTTCCTGACCTTTCTCCTTTGATTTCCAACACACCCAACTAATCTACCTATCACTTAGGCAACCCATCTTTATTGTTTCCATCACCACCATCTGTCAACCTCATACAACTTTAAACAGACACCCTCCCTGGCTATTTTAAAGTCTCTCAAATACATGTGTTTCATTTATTGTTGTTGATGGTATGTGTTTTCAAGTCATTTCCAACTTACGATGATTTCAAGGTGACCCTCTCAACAGGATTTTCTTGGCAACGTTTGTTCAGAAGAGTTTGAAGCTGAAAAAGTGTGACTTGTCTGAGGCCACCTAGTGGGTTTCCATGGGCATTTCCACGGGGATTTGAATCTTGGGCTCCTAGAGCCCTAGTACAACACTCAAACCACCACACCACACTGGCTCTTATGTGCATTTCATGTTTTATTTTAAAAGGTGGTATTCATCTATTGGCTACATTCTTGTTGGTTGACTTAACAGAGGCCACCTGCGAGCAGAAAGAAGAGCTAAAGTAAAAAAGGAGGGGGCAGGGCCAAAGTAAAGTGGTGGCGCCCCACTGTCTGTCTTTATACCCTCTCATCCGCATCTACATATGGTAACACACATTCCTTCTCTCACAAAGCACATGTATACAGTCTCTCATGTCTCAACCACAAAGAAGCATGCTTTCACATCTACCTTTCTGGCATAGGAAACTTTCCCCAAGCGTAATTGAGTGCAGGGGGTTATTTTCAAGAACCTGGGGAAAGAAGGAACTGCAACTTTCCCTCGAAAAACAGTTTTGAGGGAAACGAGACTAGGAAAAAAATCTCTTCCATTTGTGTCAATGGATGACATTTGTCCAACTGCTCTAGTACATGATACTGTTAT
The DNA here is from genome assembly GCA_030412105.1 of Cyclura pinguis. NCBI lineage: Eukaryota > Metazoa > Chordata > Lepidosauria > Squamata > Iguanidae > Cyclura > Cyclura pinguis. Next base: position 21,637,443 of record CM059604.1, read on the forward strand.
GGTGCTATTATTCCACATTAACTGCCATGGCAACATTCTGTGGAATTCTGGGACTTGTAGTTTAGTGAGGCCCAAGACCTCTCTGACTGAGCCCCTTTCTGTGCTACGCACTCAGCCCACCACGGGGAAGGGAGAAGGACAGGAGAAGGACGGGAGAAAGCTTATGCCTGACGTCGTCCTGGCCCCGTCCTTCTCCTGTCCCCAGGCGGTGCGATTGCACCACAAATCATTGATGGGTTTTCCCCGTCAAAGACCAGTGATCATGCCACCCTCCTGCTGCACACACACACCTGCATTTACCTTGTCTGTGGAGGTCCTGGAAGTGCAATGGCAGGAAGAGGCATGGCTATCATGCTTCCTGGATCCTGCAGGCAGCTGGTGAGGAGGGGAGCACTCCATTGTGCTCCCCTCCAGGGACAGCTGCTGCCACCATCATCACCAGACATCGCTGGGACAGAGGTAAGCTGCGGAAAGAGCCTGAGAATTCTAAACACCCCTCCCTAAACTGCAAATCCCAGGATTCCATATGATGTTGCCATGACAGGTCAAATAGAATAATAGTGATATGACAATGCAGTGTGGTAAGGCTCCCAAGTCTCATTGCTACATGTGGGACAGTGGGAAAGCTGAGAGCAGAGTAGGAAATAGAGTGATCAGGGAGACGCTGCAGCTTGCACCTGGGTTGCAGTCTGCCAATGACCCACACCAGAGTAGAGACAAAGGGGCTATAGGATGACTACAACAGTTCTAATACTAGTGTATAATGGAAACTCAGGACATGAATCGGTTCTACAAGGCGTTTCTGCCATTCCACCCTTCTCCTCATCTTTGCTGCTTTGCACATAATCTCTAAGGCCATATCAACAAATCAGGGGTTTCCATTGCACAGGAGCAAAACACGGCACAATAATTTTCAAAAGTGGGAATGGCACAGAGATGGAAAGGCCACAAGTACTGAATGGCAAAGTACATGTGTTGCAGGCAGGAGTCATATTACCAGCATCTCCAAGTAGCAGTTGATAGGCAAGACCTGTTTCTTGCCCTAAACACTGACAGGCTTCAGCCAGTAGATAGCACTGGACTGAATGGACAAACAGTCTGAACTAGGACTGGGCAGCTCCTTATGACCCTAAGCTGACTCCTTCAGTTGCTGGGTAGCCCCATTTTTAGGATAGAGCCCAGGGACGCTTGGATCCAGCTTCAGCAGCTGCTGCATTTTTTTTCACAACAAACTGTTTTCATTAACATTAGTGGTGGAGAGCTGGAAAAGAACATAAAGCATCTTACAGTTTTGACTTCGTTGGATAAGAGAAAAAGAGGTTTCACCTTGTCTCCATCTGAAGAAACAGAGCTTGATTAATTAAGATATCTCCTTTCCCAGCTGCTGGAATCCATCTTGCCATACATAGGCCATTTCTGCACTAAACTGTTATAGACCTTTCTGCAGATGAATGTATCCTGGCAGCATCTTGTGGGGATCCCAGAGGAGCCTCTCCCAGGCGGGGAGTGTGACAGGAGCGCTCATCTCTGCACCAGCTGCCTGCAGGAGTGAAAGAGGTGCAATGGCCACGCCTCTTCCTTCCTTCCTTCCTTCCTTCCGCAGAGCAGCCGGGTACTGTCCCAGGCTGTGCTGGTGCAGGAATCATGGCCATTGTGCTTCCTGACTCTCCACAGCTCAGGTAACTGTGGGAGGGTTGTGCAATTGCCAGTCATTGATGGATAAAACCTGTTGATGATTTGCAGCATGGTCACATCACCTGGGGATGGGAGAATGACAGGACATGGACAACATGCATAGGCATCGTCTATGTCCCGTCCTTTTCCTCTCCCCAGTGCAGGATGACAACATCCTGTGGAAAGGGCCATAATGCTATCACTCCACTTTCAACATCCTGTGGAATCCTGGGGTTTGCAGTTTAGAGAGGGGCATTTAGAATTCTCAGCCAGAGAGCTCTTTGGCCTCAGTAAACTACAAACTCCAGAATTCCACAGGGTGTTAAAAGTGGAATAATAGCACTATAACAGTGTAGTGTGGAAATGGTCATAGTCTGGTAGATCTCAAGTGTTCAATCTGCGCATTTTTAGATTTTATACTAATAATGGCTAGAAACATGACAGCAGCCCTAATATAAGTTTGTTACTTATATTATGCATATTACTATACTAATATTAAATATATCAGTACAGTCTAAGCAAGTTGTACATGTTATTCCCCGATCCAGTAAATTGAACAATATCCCCAAAGGTTAAGAACTGGGTTGTCTTAGCTATTATGAAATGCCAATGTTGGCAACTACATTTGAAAGTGTGGAATGGGCATGAGCATTTTCTTCCCTTTCTGTGCCACAAGGTGGTCACCCTTGCCTAGAGAGATTCATTTCTTAGGAGGCAAAATCGAAGCAAAGGCACTTGGCTCCCTAGTACACAGATGCAACCATTAGGAGAAACACATCTGTCAGCACTGCCTGGTGGTTTCCGTGTTCCTTGGGAATGACTGAGCCAGTGCTGACCACTGGACTGCTTAAGTCAACTCAGTGAAGCCTGCTGGAATCCATTCACCAAAGAAGGGGAATGAGAGGGAGGGCAAAGCATAGGCTGGGTTGGGTGTCAGGGTTCTGGAAATGGATCTTTTCACCCTCGTCACCCTGGCATTGTAGCAGCTGCTGGGCCGCGGAGTGGAGGTGTTTGTAAATATGCCGGCCTGTTCACAGCCTTGCCTGCCTGCTGAGTGGGAGGCCACTGGCCTTCTGCCTGGATCCATGAAAGGGCAACACTTCGGCTAATGCAGTGGGGCAGATCCAGTAACGTCCCCAAAGAGGCATCGAGTGGCTGTTAAGGGGGAGGGAAGGGTCAAGAATTTGTTCCTCTTGAGGACGGAATAAAGAGATAACAAGAGGGTGAAGCAGAAAGAAGGTGGGAACCATCTAGTTTATTATTAGTTTATTGTATTATTTCCATGTGCATGCAGTGTTCTGATTCTGGAGTTCCTGTAGCAGCGTACTCCAAAACTAAAACAAGAAATAAGACTTTGGAGTGTATAGTCTCAGAATATTCTTCCAACATTATAGATAAGAGGAAGTCCCAGTTAGGAAGAGGAAGTGCCAAGGTAAATCTAAGTACTCAAGTAAAACTGAAGTTTCTTTCCCCTTCCTTATTTTTAGTTCTCCATTTGGTCCAAGGCTGCCTTTTAAAGCATACTCATTGGAACAGTGTGGTGAGCAGGAGAAATGTGTGGGTGTCTAGAGCATTGTACCTTCCCACAGACTGTAGGTTTCAATTGGACCCACACATTTATTTATTCACTTTATTCATATCCTGTCTTTCTCTCACTAACGGGAGTTGAGGTGGCTAACAGCATATTTAAAACAATACAAATTAAAAACAATACAAAGGCATGAACAAAAGTATAAATATAAGATTTAAAGCCAATTAAAGCATTTATAAAGTTAAAACAATAAACAAAAATATAAAAATTTGTTAAACGACTACATACAGACCTTAAAAACGGCACCACACGTTATGGAAAGTCCAATTGTGGTCAGTCTGTAAAAGCCTAATGCACAAAAATGGTTCAACCTGTCGGTGGAAGGAAAACAAGAATGGGACCATCCTGGCCTCTTGAGGGAAGGAGTTCCAAAATCTGGGAGGAGTCACTCAGAAGGCACTCTCCCTTTTTCCTACCAATGGAGCCTGAGAAGGGGATAGAACAGAGAGAAGGGCCTTTAAGAAGATCTTAGGGCATTAATGCGCTCATAAACATTCTGAACATTCTGAAGTCCAGTCCTGAGTTTGCCAAATGAGGCACCTACTTTGTTCAGGTTACCTGTGATGTTTTGCTCTTACCCTCCCACACAGCAAGTGCAAATGTAAATAGGCATTCCCACTAGCCAATGATTCAGAAACTCAACACTGGATCATTTAAAATGATCCTTTAGGCTTCCCTGCCTTTCACATCAACACTGAGGGGAGGGCTTAAAATGACCTTGATTAGTACACACAGATTTGGTCTTAGGCTGTGCAGATATGACTATATGTGTAGCTCACAAGTGTCAGTGCTATTGTGGCATCACTTGTGACCCAGCTATAATATTTTAATAAGTGACTGCATCTATCAAGGGTTTCTTATAGGAGAAGGAAGCTTCTTTGCCAGTTACTGATGTTCATCTCCATGCAAAAATTTCCACCGCCTCATAGATATGCATCAAATTCTTGTAAAATGCAGAAGAACCACTTTTGGAGGTCAGCTGGCAATTTTATTATTTCCACTTAAGCAGGGGTGGGAATTGTGCAGTGCGTAGGGCTGTATGGCTTTTCAGCAGGGCCACTTTATCCATTAGGCACTTTAGGAATAGTGCCTACAGCCTACATAAAATTTAGGGCCCACAAAAACAGGATTAACAAAAAAAATTAGGGCCTATGATCCAACAAGTTGAATAGAAGAGTTCTGGGCCCTACAAAACCCTTAATGGTGTCTTGCCTTACAGGAAGTCTTCTCTGGCCCTTGGGACAAGCGCCAACTCCTAAGGCACCCCCCCCTACAAATTTGTAGCTCATTAACACTTTAAAAGAGTCTTGATTGCTGAAACATATATTTTTAATAGATCTCCCACTACAAAAATTGAAGAATCCCATCCCCATTAGGCTGAAGGGCATGCCAGTGTGAGATGGCATCAGTTGCAGTTGCCAAAACTGAGACCGTGACAGCACGGTTGGTGTCCTCCAGAATTTGGGGGTGTCCAACATTGGCAAGTGCAGCCTTGGGGACAACTCCAGAGTATTTCTGCCCTGATGTCATAAACATCCCTGGAGTGATAAAACTAGTCAGTCTATACTACTATTTTTGAAGTAATGAAACTAGGCACAGGTTTTGTTCGCTGTTAAGTTCCTAAGATAAATCCAGTGATGTCTCAGCCTGGTCTCGATCACTTAATTTTCCAGGATTCCATGGAATGTTGACATGACAGTTAAAGGGGAATCATAGTCCTATGATTGCATCATGTGAAAAGCCTATCTACATGAAAGGCAGAATGTACTACAAGTCACTCCCTCACTAGGTGATCTATGTACACCACAGGTACATAGCTGATCCAACTGCCCTCACTCTCGATTCTACCAAGGAATGCTAGGAATGATCATTTTTTGGACCTCTGTGATAGAACTATGTCAATCTTTTCAAAGCAATGATTTCTGGAATTTGTCAAGGAAAGCCATGGATGTTAAGTTGGTTAGATAGCCCAGTACTTATGTTTCTAAACACCATGATCCCGACATCAAGGTAAGCCTTTTTAAAGTGGGTCCATAGCTGATCTGCACTGATGTTAAAGAGTCCTGTGCTTTTTTAAAGCTCTACTGTGCTTATGCTTTTATGGGATAAGGGACCTCCGGCATAACTATGGCGCCATGTCACCTGTTCATCTATAGAAGGTATATAAAAGGTACATCTATAAGAGATCTTCAGAGGAGGCCCTACTGTGTGTCCCAACACCTCACGAAGTTAGATTGGTAGGTAAATGTAACAGGGCTTTCTCTGCAGCAGTATCTTGACTATGGAACCCTTTACCTGAAGACGTTAGCCTGGTTCCATCTCTTTTAAGCTTCCAATGGGCAACTAAAACAGCATAGTTCTGCATGGCATTCAGTATTTGAAATTGCTCTTTTACCTATTTTAAAACCGGATTCTAGGATTGTTTTTAGACTGCTTTCAGGAGTTTTTAAAGAATATTTTGATGTGTTTTTAAAAACGTTATCTTTGTACTGTTTTAATTGGTTTTTATTTGTTCATTACCTCAGGAGACCTTGTGGGCTGGGAAGTGGTACAGAAATATTTTAAATAATAAATAGACAAAGGATTTGTGACAGGTGGGAATAAGGAAGGGACAAATGTGGCATGAGCTACAGTAACTGGTTGTATCCCATAACTTAACTACCAATATCTAGGAAAATTCTTAGAGATCCAACTAAGTTGTAGTCCTAAATAAAGGAGACCACTGGATCAATACCACTTATGTTATGTGTTGATCTACCTAGTTTTCACTGATTCAAGGGGCCTGTTCTATGTGGGATTATCGGTTAGACTTAGCTCTTTGTTCTGATTCATCTTCCTAAACTCCAAACCTCTATAGTTTGTCTTGTCTAGACATATTGTAAAATGGGGGTTAGCACAGAATTAGACTCTGGGTCTCTGTAACCTGGGAATCCCATAGCTCAAATCTCTCCTCAGCTGTCTCACTCCCTCACTAGGTGATCTTTGGCAAGCTTAAGTCTCACAGTCCAATATGGGGATAATGATATTAGTTTAGTTTAAAGATTACTGAGACAATGGCCCTTTCCACGTGACATTGTCCTGGTCCCATCCTTCTCCTGTCCTCAGGCAGCACGATCACACAGTAAATAATTGACAGGTTTTCCCCATCAATGACTGGTGATCATGCCACCATCCCGCTGCTCACCTGCACTTACCTAGTGTGCATAGGTCCTGGAAGCACAATGGCTGTGCTTCGTGCCCCAGCACAGGCTGAGACAGTACCTGGCTGCACTGCAGAAGAAAGAGGCAGCGCCATCATGCTTCATCCATCCACAGAGGCAGCCGGTGCGGAGGGAAGTGCTCCTGTCGAACTCTCCTCCTGGCAGAGACAATACCAGGACCTGTACTGGATGTTGCCAGAACAAGGTAAGCTGCTGAAAGGGCCAACATGTCAAAATGCTTTGAAAGCTCAAAGCATTGCTATTTATGCATGAATATTCCATATCAGTGAGTGCTTAATATCAGACCATTCTGGATCAGAAGACAGAGCTTCTAGGTAGACTCCCAGACTCACTTTGTGCTGTTGTGACATGCTCAGAGCACCTTGAACCCCTAACTTGCCCTGCAAATGGTTGCTGTACTGACATTCCTACCTCAGGAGCAAGATTACTTGTTTGTCACTCAAGGGCTTGCAGAGAAACACATCAGCAGCCGGAGCTTATTTCCATATTCTCTTTCCACATAGTTTGCATTATTTCCCTGAATGCAATAGATCCCAGGGGTGGTAGACAACTCCTGTTTCATTTAGTAGAGACATCCAGCCAGCAGGGATGATCGAAACTCTTGATTTGATGCCCTGAAAGTCATGGGATCATTCCTGGATGCCTAAACTTGACGTATGCCTCAAATCAAGATGCAAAATTCAGTTTCCTTGCCTATCATTGCTTTGCAGTTTTATAGACTGGCTTTCATACTTTGTACTTTCCTTCCATGAAAACAGACAGCAGAGTACAGTCACTTGGCTAGGACCTGGAATCTTATGGGTCTTCAGGATTCAGACTACCTCTCTCATCAAGTCCTAGCCAGCATAGTTAATGGTGAGGGATGATAGAAAGTGCAATCCAAAAACATCTAGAGGACATCATATTCCCCATCCCCCTTGAATCAACTAAGATGTTCTTGATTTAAATTGGTTCACTTAGCCCGTTTCTGCACTACACTGTTACATTGCTATCATTCCAATTTCAACATCCTATGGAATCCTGGAGTTTGCAGTTTAAGGAGGGGCATTTAGAATTCTCAACGAGGGAGCTCTTTGGTCTCAGTAAACTATAAACCCCCAAATTCCACAGGATGTTGAAAGTTGAATAATAGCACTATAACAATGTAGTGCAGAAATGGCCTAAGTTGCCCATTCCTATTTTAGGCCTTTCATGAGGCACTAGGAGAAGCTGCAGCAGTTTGTCTTTGCTTGAGCCTATAGGGCAGGCAAGAGTCTGACCCCTATTTACCTCTCACCCCTTGCTGAGTCAACTGAGTACAAATTACTTTGCACTTTGCATTCAGTTTGCAGCAAGTGAAATAAACTGAGAACAAAGGGAGAAAGTGGGAAGCAGAGAGAGAAACTGGGACATTCTAAAAACAGCTGAAAAATGGGACAGCAGAGGATGAATTGGTATTGACCCTGCCAAATGGGAAAGTTGGAGGGTATGTGTTTAAGCCAGGCTTCTCTGCCTTCTAATACAACATATCCAGCAATCAGGTGTTCGTTTTGCCCCGTTCCTCTTCCCTGTCCTGCTTCCCTTACTAATGACAGTCCTAGCTATTTGTGGGCCAAGGTTTGTTCCTAATTAGCTATTTCAATTTTAAGTGGTCTCCTCCAGTTTTTGAATTTTGAGGCACAAACAATGAATCAATTTCCCCAATTTAATCTCTCCACAGTCCTCAGTATTTTACAGATCCTGAGCATGTTGTCTTCTCTTCTTGTTATTGAGGAAGTGGGGAAGTGGGTGAAATGCAGCACAGAATAGGTAGAGAAGTAGTACAGGAATACGTGGCTACACTATATGAATTCAAGTCTCCAGGGTCAGATGAATTACATCCAAGGATATTAAAAGAACTGGCAGAAGTCATTTGGGAACCACTTGCAATAATCTTTGAGAACTCCTGGAGAACAGGAGAAGTCTCAGCAGACTGGAGGAGGGCAAATGTCATCCCCATCTTCAAAAAGGGAAAGAAAGAGGACCCAAATAATTATCGCCCAGTCAGACTGACATCAATACCAGGAAAGACCCTAGAGCAGATCATTAAACAATCAGTTTGTAATTACTTAGAAAGCAATGCTGTCATCACCAAAAGTCAACACAGGTTGCTCAAAAACAAGTCATGCCAGACTAATCTTATCTCTTTTTACGATAGAGTTCCAAGCTTGATAGATGAAGGGAATGCTGTGGACGCAGCATATCTTGATTTCAGTAAGGCCTTTGTCAAAGTTCCCCATGACATTCTTGCAAAGAAACTAGTAAAATGAGGGCTAGGTGGTGCTACTGTTAGATAGATTTGTAATTGGTTGACTGACCGAACCCAAAGAGTGCTCAACAATGGCTGCTTTTCATCCTGGAGAGAAGTGCCACAAGGTTCTGTCCTGGGCCCAGTGCTATTCAACATCTTCATCAATGACTTGGATGAAGGAATAGAGAGCATGCTGATCAAATTTGCTGATGATACCAAATTGGGAGGGGTTGCTAATATGCCAGAGGATAGGATCAGAATTCAAAACGACCTTGACAGATTGGAGAGCTGGGCCAAAACTAACAAAATGAAAGAATTGTAAGGTCCTACACTTAGGCAAAATTAAATAAATAAAATGAATGAATGAATGAATGAATGAATGAATGAATGAATGGAATGGAATGGAATGGAATGGAATGAACAAATATAGGATGGGGGACATGTGGCTGGACAACAGTACGTGTGAAAACGATCTAGGAGTTTTGGTGGACCACAGGCTGAACATGAGGCAGCAGTGTGATGCAGCCAAGAAAGCCAACACGATTCTTGGTTGCATCAATAGGAGTCAGTGTCTAGATCAAGGGAGGTAATGGTACCCCTCTATTCCACTTTGTTTAGACCTCATCTGGAATACTGTGTCCAGTTCTGGGCACCTCATTTCAAGAAGGATATCAACAAGCTGGAGTGTGTCCAGAGGAGGGTGACCAAAATGGTGAAGGGTCTGGAAGCCATGCCCTATGAGGAGCAGCTTAGGGGGCTGGGTATGTTTAGTCTGCAGAAGAGAAGGTTAAGAGGTGACATGATACCCATGTTTAAATATTTGAAGGGATGTTGAGGAGGGAATAGGCTTGTTTTCCGCTGCTCCAGAGATTAGGGCCCTTTTCGCATGGAATTTTTGATGCGAAAGGGCCCCTCGAGCATCATGCACATGTGAGGAGCAGTCCACATGATGCACTCACATTTGCGCGACGCTCCAGGGCCTGGCAGGGACCGCTCACGCACTTTTTCATTTTCGGCTTTCAGCCGAAAATGGTGCGTGGTCGCGCTCACTCCGGGGCCCCGCGTGCACTTACCTTGTGTGCGGAGCCTCAGGAGGTGGGCCGGTCGTGCTTCCTGTCCAGTGCAGCCTGGGAAGGTCCCAGGCTACACTGTGAAAGGAAGTAGTGGGGCTCTCGCGCGAGTGGGCAGCAGCTGCGGAGCTGAAGGAACCTGGACGCGAGAGCCTCTCACTGGAGGCTGCTTGCGCGAGCCCCGCACCCCAGCACCATGAAAAGGTAAGGTGTGAAAAGGGTATAGGACAAGGAGCAATGGATTGAAGCTGCAGGAAAAGAGATCCCACTTAAACCTCAGGAAGAACTTCCTGAGGGTCAGAGCTGTTTGGTAGTGGAATATGCTGTCTCAGAGTGTGGTGGAGTCTCCTTCCTTGGAGGTTTTTAAGCAGAGGCTGGATGGCCATCTGTTGGGGGTGCTTTGATGTGGGTTCCTGCATGGCAGGAGGTTGGACTGGATGGCCCCTGTGGTCTCTTCCAACACTATGATTCTATGATTCTGGAATCGTCCTATTCCTTCTTTCATTCTTGCTGTTATGATGATGATGTCAAAAGGTTTTAATTGGTTTTATGACATTCAACACATTCTATTCTAGCAGCCTGATTGTGAAAATATAGGTCTATTTGGCAATACTTATTTCAATCATTTCTGAACCACCCACATCAAAAGATTCCAAACCACTGTACAAACAATATTGCAATATAAAACAATATACGGACACCAGTGTGCAATATCTACCTTTTTCATAACTACAAAATACACAATAGGATGAATTACAAGGGAAGGGCTTGGAAAAATGAGTATATCTTCAACATGTGCCAAAAAATATGAATTGCTGGAGTATGCCAAATATCAAGAGATGGGGCAATATTCCACACAATGAATACCAATATGCAGTTGTTAAGTTAAATGTCTCATAAGAGGTGTGGGTCATCTCGATTTGGATGAGAGTAGTGGCGGAGGGGGAGTTTCTATCCTTTTTCACCATCCAAATCATACCCATTTTGAAACTGCTTTTAGAAACACAAATAGGTAAAATGGTTCTCAATCTTTGGCTCTCTATGTTTTTGGTCTTGTTACCCTGATTTCTGGGATCCCTTGGGGGACACCTCAATGTGCTCCACGTGATGGGGAATGGAAACTAGCCAGAGCACAAGCAGTAGCAATGCGAGAGGCAGGGTAACCTAGCAGGGTCTTTTACCCAGCTTTTACAGGGTCAGGCCAAGTCAAAAACCAAACAAAAATGTCTAATAAATGATTTTATTGAAGGAAAGTCTCATGCAGCAATGCAATCACTCACACACTCATTCAAGACCTATTAAGAAGCAAAAGAGAGGAAACTGGATAGGGGAATACTGAAGGCGGTGTAGCAGGGGTAATACTGCACCTTGTCCTGAAGTCCTTGGTCCGTGAAAAACAGCGGAGAAGTGGGGCTCAGCATGGAGAAGGCTGAGGGGATTACTCAACGGACAGAGAAACAGTCTGCTGGGATGACCGGGAGTGATCCAAAGAACTGCTCAAAAACTGGGAGTATTTGTAGGGGAAAAGGTACCTGAAGAGCTAATCCTTTCCCAGGGAGAACAATGAGTGTTGTAATGAGAAAGAAGCTCCACAATAGTAACTTCCTTTGCATGATGAGATTACAAGGTGTTGTCAAAATCTCAAGCTCTTCGGCTGCATTTGGTTGTGGTGTGACTTCATGTAAATAGTCCTCGCCTGATAGGATATTTGCTCAACTTGGGGCAAACACGCTAATCCTCTCAAGTTGGCTTCTCAGGGGCTGAGAACCCTTTGTTTATTGTGGGTTTGCACAGCTTGAGGTCTCCTCGGGCTACGTGACCTGGTTTTCGATCATTTGACCATTGCTGCCTACGTGCCCATCCGGGTGACCTCTCAGGCACATTGAATCATATTTTAATATCAAAATTGTAGACCCTGGGATAGGGTTTTTCCAGTGGAGTAACAGTCTTCAGTTTCCAGAATCCCTGGCCACTTGTCATGCTGGCCAGGGTTTCTGGCACTTGAAGTTCAAAACATCTGGAGGACCAGCATTTGAGAACCCCTGCGTTATGGGTTCTAGCATTGCCTTTATAAGAAAATGTATATTGGGAAATTCAGTTATGACCACAGGTCAAGCCTAGTGAACCTGTAGCTCCTCAGAGGTTCCTGAGCTTCCATCCTTATGAACCCCAGCTAGCAAGGCCAGTGATCTGAGTGATGGGAGCTATGATCTAGAAGCATCTGGAGAGCCATAAGTCCCCTATCCCTGACTGAAGAAGATGATTTATGCCTCAAATAATTTCTGTTGCCTTTTTTTACTTATTGATACCTACTCCCCTCTTTTAGTTTTCATGGAACAATCAGAGTACTGAATGAGACAGCATGGTTTGAGTGTTGGACCAGGACTTCAGGAAAGCAGATTTTGAATCCTGGCTTGGCCATGGAAACCCACTGGATGACTCTTTCAGCCTCAGAGAAATACAATGGCTGAAAAAGTGTGATTGGCCTGTCTGAGCAACTCTTCCCGAGAAAACCCCATGATAGGTTTGACCTAGGGTTGCCATAAGTTGGAAATAGCTTGAAGGCACACAACAATAAGAGAGTACTGAATAACAAAGAAGTGAGGAACTGTCTTTTCCAAGGAACAACTTGCAGTGGAATAACAGCAACAAGTCAAACTAGATTTGTGTGTATGTATGTCTTGCTTTCAAGTCTCCTGTCAACTTACGGCAACCTCATGAATTTCATAGGGTTTCCTTAGGCAAGGAATACTTAGAGTTGGTTTTGCCAGTTCCTTACCCAGAAACATAGCCTATGACAACTGGCATTGTTGGTTGCTTCCCATACAAATACTAACCAGGGCTGGTTTATCACTCACAAAAAACTATTCAAGCTACTTTTCTCATTTTCCATTCACAAAAACCTTCTAGATTGTTCTAGGCATACCCAAGGCTCTTAATGAATTTAGGGAGGGACGTGGAGGTAGAGGTGAATTTTTGGGTGGTGGTGGTTAGGGCTGTGTGTGTGTGTGTGTGTGTGTGTGTGTGTGGTTTACTGAAAAAAGACACTAGTAAATTAATCAGCTGACTTTTGACAAATCAAAATGAAGGCACTTAAGGAGTCAGTTTTCCCTGTTGCATGAAATTCCATGTAAAATGGGATGAAAAGAGGCCTTCTTATGGGTTCACTCCTTTAAACTAGTTTTTGATGCTTTGCTTCATCCATAAAGTTTGGTTTGTCCTTTACTTCCATCTACTTAAATTTTTGTCATCTCTGGCCTCTGTTCTGCTCCCTCTTCTCCAAAGACTACCTCTTGGGACTTGAGTGCTGCCTTGCCTTTGGGCTATTGCACCTTGTACATTTAAGGCTTTAAGATAAAAGAAGAAACCTGGCACCAGGTAGCTAATCTCCATCCTGCCAACACCACTGCCTTGCCTTCCCTGATTAGTTTGGAATTAGGACTCAGCTTGTCCCACCCTATGTGTTTCTTGCTTTCTTTCCTTTACCTCATATTTTCCTACATATAGTGGAGACTTATGACAGAGAGGCAGTATAAGCAGCAAGCATCAACTGTGGGAGACAAGAAGCAACTGGAAGAGAGGCCACTTTTGGGATGAAACAGAGGTTCCCAGTACTGGATGACAACATAAGGAGCAATCCAAAAGAGAGAAAAAAAATCATCCAGTGAAATCCACAATAAAGCAAGAAGTCACATCTCAAGATGCTGAAAAGATGGTCCTTTATTAGCTAAAAAGCCTGCCTTTTGCCAGTTAATGGCTTTAGAGTTCCTGGTTTAGACATTTCTACAGATCCTAATCTGAAATGTTCCTCTGAGGAAGGCCATAAGAATATCCACGGGCTGAAATGCAATGGGACTCTTAGTTAACAAAAGACCATCCTTTCAGCATCTTGAGACCTATTTTCCTTCTCTCTCTAATAGAAGGCACAATGGCATGCATTGACTGTCAGAAAGTCAGTCAGAAAGTCAGAAACAGAAGTCAATCACAGTTGGGCTTAGAGCAAAACTTTGTAGGTTGACAATGGGTCCTTACCACATCTTCTAGAGACAGCAACTACAAATTGTTCTAGCCAAGATGTTCATACCACAGACCCATAATCCTCCTGTACTGGGTAATAATGTGATAACAGAAGGTCAATCTGATGTTGCAGGCTGATATAGCATTCCTATTTCTTCTATTGGCCAAACTAAACTGATGTTAAGAGTTCTGTAATAGGACTTCCTTGTTTGCCTTACATTTTTAACAAACGGTAACTGAGGAAGTGCCACTACTTCACTTCTTGCTGGCAGAGAGAATGGAATACAGTTGGCCTTCTACATTTGTGGGTTTGACATTCATGGATTTTGATTTTTGTGAATTTCTCCACCCCCTGCTTTCCCTACCTCAGGCACTTTTTTGTTTGGGGGGACCTTCCCTCTTGGTGGCTCTGATCAGGCTGCACAGCTCTTTAAAAACCTGCGTCCGGTCCTCCTTCTCCTCTACTAGCTGCTGCCTGGCCAGCTCAGGACAGCTTGTAGCCCAATTCCTCAGTACCACAAACCCTCTCCCAATGCCCCTCATGCATCCAAGAAAGGAGATGGGCAAGAGAGAGGAAACAGAGGGACAACATGCAAACCCTCTCCTTTCCCTGGCCTGGTTTGGACACTGGGTGCCTGCTCTCCCTTCCCATGCCTCAGCCCCTTTCCCACAGACACATTTTGCGATTTTTTACTTTTGCAAGGGTCCTATTCCTCTAACCCTACCAAATGTGGAGGGCCAACTGTACATTACTTTCAATTTTTGCTCATTTCAAACCACACCCTGCAGGCCTCTGTACTGTGAAATCACTATTTGCTCTATTTATGGGAAACTTCTATCCACATAGGCAGTTAAAATTTAAAGAATGTGTGAACTAGATCATAGATGCATGCCTATTATCTCATCTAGTTAGGCTTTCAGTCAAGAGTTGAAATTGCACAGATCTTTGCACTAAGCTTGGCCAGTTTTCTCTGTAGGCTCTATAATCTGCCCAAATTCTCCCAAATGGAAGGAAAAACCTCAAAATGGCCAGAAGTCCACTTGTACTTTTTTAAAAATGGATTTTTTTTAAAAAAATTAAACAGTGCAGGGAGGCCCTGCTACCTATATAAAAAAGTGAACTGCACCTCCCAGAGGCTTTTAGGAGAGACTATTCACCTTTTCTTTCTTTGTCAGAAAGTATGTGTTCTGGGTACCGCAAAAATAGAGTAACCTACAACACAGTCACAACACATTGCCTATCCTCATTCTTCATCAAGAGACCACCAGCCTTCAGATTACCTGACACTGACTTTTAGCCTGCCTGCTTTGTTTGCAGCTAGTACTTGCCTGGTTCTGTTTGGCTTGTTGCACATGCTGGGTAACTGTTCCTTGCCAATGGAAGCAGACTCCCTTATTGATCAGCACACAGGGGGCTGAATGGCACTTGGGCATTTTGTGAAAGGAGCCATTACAAGAACAGCCCCTTGAACGCAGAGGTGGAGCTAAGGCTGAGCCCAAAGCCTGTGGCTACTGAGCCAACCATTGTGAGATCATGGGGCAGAGCATTGTAACGTCATAGGGAAGGGTTGCCAGGGTCAGCTGAAAACGTTTCATACCACCAGGCACCCCTTGCCCCCGACTCTTAAGGTGCTATGTGCTCAAGGCTGGCCAATTTTTTTCTTAATCCAAAGCAGAAAATCTTATCCTACCCACAGGAAACGATTAGATGGTATTCAATAATTAAATACAATAATAACTAAGTTAAGTATAATCGGACCACCCTCCTGCCCTAGATCTGAAGCCAGTGGCAACAGGCTCATGCTGCCTGCTGACAACATCTTGTTTAGCCTAGCTACAAGTGGAAGAGCTTGAAATGTGAAGGATGAGAAAAAGGGAGACCATCAGGGGAAGGGATCTAGGAAAGAGATCTTTTTTCCCCAGTGACAAAAGTGAAAATTTGAGAAAAGCAGAGAAACATGCAAACATTTTCTATTTCAAAATTGTCTTATTTTTTAAAATCAGTGTATTACAATAAAACAACTCTCAAATCCAAGATTTATATATGATTAACTGATGATCCTGAGACTGATATCTGCTCTGAGGATAAAGCCCCAAATCTGAATCGCCAGGAGAAAGCTCGAGACCTGGCAACTTCCAGTCATGTGTGGAATCTAATCATATGGATCTGGACCTGCGGCCCATGGTTGATTTTGAGCTGGTGACCTGAGAGATGTCCAGCTGGGAATTAGACTGTGTTACCATTGTCCAGCTTTTGCCAAAGTGGAAGGTGCAGCGAGATCAGCTTCAGAAGCCAATGAACTTCCTTTATTTGAGTAGGCCAAAATTACCAGGTTAATACTCCCTGAACATCTCCCTGCACCAAGCTTTCAGTTCAAACTTGTTGGACTTGGTAACAAGGAGACCTCCTGATGCAGTTTGGATGTCTGTCTTGCTCAGCACTTGACTGAGCAGGAGCTAGGTGACATATCAGTTTGGATATGTTCTGCCATTAAAACCAAAATCTACGTAAGTCCCAAGTGGGCCTCAGTTGAAAAATGAGCAGTATAAGCCAATACTTCTAAAACCAAGAATGCCTCCTCTGGAGACATCACACTGAATGTTCTAAAGCTGTGAAAATCTAAGAAAATGACAGAGAACCAGATCTTTCTTGCAGCTTTCTAGCTCAAATATTTTCTTTGAAGTACCTTCCTTTTGCATAGTTTTCTAGCCAAGGTATGAGGCTGCATCTAACAAAAATGGAGGATATTAAGAAACACCAAGGCAACCTGGGCCATCTGCATGGGTGGATTGGATTGGTGGAACCCTCAGAGGAGAGGGTTGGCAAGGCCCAAAGTGGTGACAGATTATGCTTTCATAATTACCATGACATGTCCCAGGATCCAAAATAGCCGCTCAGCCGTGTTACTTGCTCGGGCAGTGCTAAGCCTTCCAGGGACATTGCAAGTCCATAGCCTTAGGAAAGCTCTGACACTTGAGAAGAGAGGCCACGACCCGTCTCCTCTTTCTTACCTCATTTCTAGCATCATGGAATACTCATGATGAGTTGCTGTAATCCTGGCCTATCTACCCACTTTCTCATTACCTTTTCAACCTTTCCTCCCCCAAATTTTATTATTTTTAAATTTTAGCAACTGAAGAAGGCAGAAGTCAAAACACTTTGGGGATCCAGGACAAACGTGGAAGAAGGGCTGTTGATTAGCTTTTTAGTCACACACACAATTTAAATTGATGTATTTTATTTTATATAATATGTCTAACCTATTCCTGTACCTTCAGTAACAGTATTAATCTGCAGAAATGTGTTAAGTGAGGTTTTGTACGCTATGAAAATTAATGTGACCACATGTTACTATCATCCTGCTACTACAAGCAAGGCAGCAGGGGACAGTAGTCAACCTGGCAACTAATCTCCTGCATTTCTTAGTCTCTTCTTGCTTTTTTCATTGGCCATTATCATATAGTCCACCTATAATGGATGAGTACTACAAATGTGATGAGTCATCTTGGTAATTTTGGTGCCTTATTCCTTGTGGAAGAAAAAGACATATTGGCTTGTTAGGGCCAGACCCCTAACTGCTTGTAACTCAGTGGCACAGCATATGCTTTGTGAGCAAAAATCTCAGTGGAATCCTCTATCACAGTGTACCTTGCATTATGTATACTTACCTACATAGCAGAGGTGCTAAGAAAACCTGTTAGTGAATTGCAAAGTTTCATAGTGGGACAATGGCAAAAGTGTTGCAACATGCATTGGCAGTCCTTAGCCCATGTCCTGATGGACTGTGGGATCAATGCACAACAATACTGATCCCAGTGCACGCTGATCCCATTGCGCATTGATGCCAACACACATCAATCACTTTGCTAGTTTCCCTAGATGGTAATGTCACAGCAGCCCTTTACTGGACAACAACATGGAACTGAACTATATTCTAATTCCTGCAGACGTAAGTCTACTTGCAAAGAGGTAATTTCCCAACAGGATTCCAGCCCTCATGTTTAATCCCAGATGTCTCCAGTTATAGCTAGAAGAGAAACCTCCTCTTCAAAGTCTAGTAAATCACTGACTATCTTTGCAGAAAATACAGAGATAGATGGACCAAAGGTCCTCCTTGACTAAGATGCATTCCTGTGTTCTAAACTTGAGTTGCTACAAAGGGAAGTCTTGCAGAATATGATTTGTTCCAGCATTGCAGTGAGAAAACTTGCCCTAGACACAATTCATTCTATGCAACTCTTACAGCTGATCCTATATTTGGCTACCTGAAGGCAAAACTAAGCTCCACTGAGTTCAATGGAACCTCACCCAAAAGTGTGGACAGGACAGTAGCCTTAAAAGTACATAAACTAAAAGCTTCCATCTGTCATTTTAAAATGAATAGGAATCATCTGGCCCTCCAACATGTACCGCATTCACCTCACATCATAATGTTGGAAGGGAAACTGATTTTTGGTAAGCAGATTTATTGCTTTCACACATCAACACTAACTGAACGCTGTAGAGACCTACAAGACCTGGATCAGCTCACCTAATCCTTTGAAAAATAATGGAAGAGACATGATTGACATCTTCCTGGATCTCAGTACCTTCTATACCACTCCAATGACTGTACTTGTATGAATACGCTTTATACCTGAAGCTTTAATAGTACTCTGTATTGTATCTGAAGAAGTGGATGTATATCCACAAAAGCTCATGCTAGAATAAAAACATGTTAGTCTTAAAAGTGCTGCCACATTTCCCCTTTTCTACCCTTCCCTTCCTCCTTTTGTATGATGATGTTCTTTGAGTGTCCCTAGAGATAGGAGGAAAGCTGGAGAGACCACAATATTGTGATAAATAGCTTGTCACAGGCCTTACAGGCAACCATTAAGTGCAAGCTTCTGAATATGAATAAAGATGGCCAGGTGTCCCACTTTAGAGAGGATAGTCCTTTATTTGAAAGTGTCTTCTGTGTGCCAGACCCAATCTCAGTTTGAAGAGAAAGCACAGCAGCAAGAGCACCAGGAGTTCAGATAGAGCCAGTATGTAGATCACCTGGACATGCTCTTTCTCAGCATGGTGGCCTCTATTGTATTTCTGTTTCAGTTACAGTCACTGCTTCCAAATTTGCATATGTGCATACAAATTACAACATGCAAGTTTCATGCAGATCTTAGCCTTTTTGTGGGGAGACTTTTATTTTTCTTTTCATGATGTATAAATGTCCTTCCTAATGTCAATTCACACTGATGAGTTAAATAACTAAGGATTTGCCGCCCTTTCATGACAGTCAAATCTTTCTGAGGCAGATGCCTTACTCCACCTGTGGCTAGGACTCTTTTACTTCTTCTCTTCCCAATGGAAGGTTGAAGCTGTTTCTAATGCAAGATGCCATTTGCATAGTTTGAGGAAATTACTTTTTTGGGCTACAGCTCCCAGAATCCCCGGGGAATTCTGGGATTGTTGTCCCAAAAAGAATTTTTCCAGCTTCTGACCACCTATACTGTCATACCCTTATCCCACTTTGACATCTGATAGAACAGGTTTGCACTTGCATGTTTGTGTGTGAGAGTCTATTATTGCTTCAAAAACCTGACAAACCTTTTCAAACGCAGGTATGGGACAGGTATACCTATCCCAGGTATGGTGGGACAGAAAAAGGGTCTGTAGAGGAGTGATGTAACAGATCAAGGTTGAGGGCATTGGAACTTTTTTTTAATTAGTTGGGACAATGACATCTTCTGATACCGCCTCCCCCTTGGATTCACTGTTTCCTTCTGAGTTTATCTGCAATCTCCACAGTAGCAGGAGGGAAAATGGATTTTTCTAGGAACAATTCATTATCATGAACTAAACCCGTTGTTATCCAATATATTTTGGTCTGCCTTGATCAAGTGTGGGCAAGACCATTAGCCGTCCTGGTAGCAATGAAAACATCTTGAATTTATATGTAGATATGAATAAAGAAACAGATCAAAAGAACTGCCTGCATTTTTGGACTCTCTTTTGGGATGTCACTTTAGGAACAGTCATGATCGAAGCCTGGGCTTAAAAATGTACAAATACACCCCGGCCTTAGCCATGCTTAAGTTAGTGCAAACAGTGGAAATGCTTTGTATCATCAGAGCTGCATTTACCACACCAGATAGAATGACTGAAGACTTCGTTTACCCTGACCTGTTAAACGCCAGTTGTCATCATGTTACCGTGAGTTTCCCTTTCAGAAATCAGAAGGCAGTTACTAAATCTAGGTACCTGATGTTCTGTTAATATACACACTGCTGATTATCACAGAAGTTTCCTCCTTCTACTTCTTGTGTGTACCTATCTCTCGCTGTTCATGTTCAATTCAAAAAAGATCTAAGGCAAGGATGAGGCCTGAGGACCACCAGTTAGCTGACAAACACCTTCTTTATACACATACAGTATGTACATTCATTTCTAGGTTGGGACACTCTCCCCTCACAATGGCCATTTCCGCACGGGCTTAAAGAAACGGTGCAGAGGGTCCTCCAGGGAGGACATCTGCACCTGGGAGCGGACTGGGTCAGACCTACTTAGTGTAGTTCTGCACCTCAGCCCGCTCTGGAACGACCCGAAGTGGTTGTCCAGCATACTTTTGAAAGACCGCTTGAAACAAGTCTTTCAAAAGCACGGAGTGCACCACTCCGTGTCCGCGCTCCGGTGCAGATTTGCAGGCTCACACCAGTGCGAGCCTGCGATCTGCCAGGGGCGGGCTTTAGGCTGGCGAGCTTCAGCAGTTGGTGGAGAGCCTCGACCAACCGGAAGCTGCCATTTTTGTCCCCGGAGCAGTGCGGAGCAGCGGCCATGCACTGCTCTGGACCAGCCTGGACCCAAGCGTGGAGCCAAGAAGTCCGGTAAGTACCGGCACGGGGCGATTCCCTTGCACCGTGTGGAAATGGCCAATATCTCCATACCAAGCTGCTCTTAAAGGCATAGCTGCAAAACGGAACTGGGGAAGTCTTCTGGCTCTCCAGATGTTTTGGATTTACCTAGAAGCCCTAGGAAGGGTTTTTTTTTTTAAAGTTCAAAACAGCGTGCAAACTAAAGAAGAAGCAGGAAACGTGCTCACATCTTACGGTTGCTAGGTCAGGATTATCCAAGGTCCCGGGGTTTCAGGTCCCAAACTTGAGACCTCTTGGGGCAACCCATTCTGAAGGAGTTCACATGGGGTGGGCCCTGGTGAAAATGCAAGGGCTGTGTTACAAGGGGCAGTCCCTGATGATGCCATTGATACTCTTAGCATCAACCACAGCTACATAGAGTATGCCATTCAGATAAAAAAAAAACCCAAGTCTAATAAATGAGAAATGCACACAGACACACAGACACAGACAAATGCATTACTGGGCAGCATTTTCTCCCTGTTCCCCCTCACTCTGGGGACAGAGGAAGAAAACGTAGGTCTTGGGAGTCAGGCCCAGGCCCTTAGATATGGAAATCCTACCCAGAGGTGTTGCCGATCATCTCACCTCTGCTTGTGCTAGCTTCCAAGACTTTTCTCTTCCTCAAGAGGATGCTTGCTTTATCCTCTTTCCATCTTCTCCTTCCTTAGCCCTCAGGATTCCCCAAAATGGTAGCAACTCCCTATACTGCTGTAAGGTACCTCCTGCTGAAACAAGGTTTTTTTTCTTTTGCTCACAGCAGCTGAATTGTTGGTGGGCACTGTAGACTGAGGCCTTTCCACGCCCTACTTTGTCCCATTGTGCACCACTGGCGATCTTGGCAGTGGCATCATGCTTTCTGCCTTTCTGCAGGATGCTGGTGCAGGATGCTGATGTGATTGTGTGTCACTGATGGGGAAAACCTGTTACTGATTTAATCCACAATTGCACTACTGGGGACAGGGGAGGAGTGGGACTGCAACGACATCATGCAGAAGTGGCACGGTCCCACTCCTCTCCTGTTCCCATGCCAGGATGGGAAGACACTGCAAAAAGGACCTAGTCTTTATACTGCAGTAGTTACAGGGATCTCTTCTTTTCTATGGTCTCACTTTCCACAGTTTCCATTTTTTTTAGTCAACCTCTTTCCTCACAGACTCACCTCCCTCTCTCTCACCCTTTGCAGGACTAGGAGGGAGAATCTAGCCCAAGTCTTGGCTGTGGCTCTTCTTTGATTTCCTCTGGGTGCAGGACATCATCTGCTATGTGTACTTGGGGGGAAGTGCCACTCTCACCAGAGGAAAGTGAGAAGGAAGGTAAGGAGTGAGAGGCAATGAACAAGCAGGCAAGCAGGAAGGTAGGTAGGCAGGAAACCTGGCAAAGGAGGACAGAAGGTAGGAAAGAGGGAGGCAAAGAGACACAGGGTACTGTCAGGGCTCTTTCTGGAGATAAGACTCTCAGGATGGCAGTGGCTGTCCTTCTGTCTGTCATTTTTGGAACCTTATCCTCTTCTTTCCCAAATTCCCTCCATTTGCGAGCTCTCTGCACTTCCACCACAGCTGGAGTTTCACCCATTGCTTGTGTTCTTCCCACCTTGCTCATCCCACCACCCAAGGAATTGCTCCATTCTTCCCCTAATTTGGTACTATCCATAGGTTCAGGCATCCACAGGGCAGTCTTGGAACATATCTCCTTTGGATAATGGGGCGACTACTATTATCATTCATTATGGCTGGCATCCTGTGAATGAGTTACTGTAGTGGATAGTGCAAATTACAGCATCACAAATGGCCTTTTGTTTTGCGGGGGGGGGGGGGGAGCGGTTGTTGTGGAGATCAGAATTTGCTACTTGTGCCTTGTGCAATGACCAACCCTCCACATCAGGACTCATCTTTACACTGCCGCTGCCCCTAATCCACAGCCATTTAAGTGCAAAGGCTACTGCGGCTCACAGATGAAAGGCATCTGGTTTGGTATGCAGATTTATATACAGCCAATATCTCAGGTAGCAAAGCCTCTGGAGAAAAAAAAAAGCTTCCTTTTACAAAGTCTTTTTGTGACTGCCCAGCCTCTCTTTTCATCCTTGTCCTCTGTCTAGCTAGATTTTTAAAGCAGTATCAGCGCTGGGAGAATGGTGAAGGAGGGCTTGAGAAACACAAATGTTTGGTGTTGGGCTGCAGGCACAAGTCTGCAACTGAGGAACACTTGAGTGAGGAAAGAGCAGGATTCTGTTCTAGCCGATCGAACTGTAGTCATGGTTGCCTTTTTATTGAGCACATGTGAACACCGAAAGAGAGAGAAGAGAGGAAAGCAGATAAGCCTCGCCTGTGCCCCCTTAACATGTTAAAAATAAAGCATAGATCTACATATAAATTTGGCCACTGGAATGGAAATTATTAGAAAAGTGGAGGCTGGTGAAAGAAAAAAAAATCATATCTGCATGCATTTTGGAAGAAGCTTTGAAGTGGTCTATTTTATTTTATTATTTTATAATTATATTTATATGCCACCTTTCTCCCAGAGTGGGACCCAAGGCAGCTTCCAAAAAAATTAAAAACATTATTGATTAAAAATCTTTAGAAGATTCCAGACTCCAGATATTTTTGTTTATTCATTCAAAACTTCCCTGGCTTGGTTGTTTCATTTCATGTATCTTCATGTATCTTGGTTGTTTCATCTTTAGTTCTGAATAAAAAGTTTGCTGAAATGTGTTGAATTCCTTCATGGCATAGGAACCTATCCCTGTTATTTCTATCTCTGATCCCAACGTTTCTGTTAAAGAAGTAATGCCTAGGAACACATCTGCTGTGTTAACTGAGGTATATCTGTACATGTAAGGCATGTAGATCAACACTTCTTGCTAGGGGCTAACACACTTCTTCAGCAGTTTCACACATTAGCATGCACCTCTGCATATGATTTTCTCCCCATCCCTCCATATATGCCTATCAACTGAGGACAATATTTCAGGCATCTGATGAGCCTTTCTCTGCTCTAGGAAGTCTATGAAATTTTACATCATAATATCTGTCAGTCTTAAGGGTGTCAGAACACTCTCTGCTATATATCCTGGTGTGCTTCAGTTTTTCTCAAGCAAAGGCATTACTCACATGTGTTTTGACTGCAGTTTTAGCTGAGGTAGTGAGATAGTACAATCTCATCCTACCCAGCCCTTCAGGATGCAAAAGCAGATTTTCTTTCTATGTCACTCTCTCTGCTGCCATCTAGTGGCCGACTGCTTAAACAGTAATTCTTTTAACCTTCTGTAGCCATTTCCGCACTAGACTTTTATAGCACTATTATTCCACTTTCAACATCCTATGGAATCCTGGGGTTTGCAGTTTCGGGAGGGGCCTGCAAACCCCAGGATTCCATAGGATGTTGAAAGTGGAACAATAGTGCTATGAAAGTCTAGTACGGAAATGGCCTGAGCCGCAACTACAGCAATGGGTTCACCCAGGAACTTTCTAAAACCAGATACAACACCTTCTGGGCCCTGAGGGCTACATGCAATGCCAACTGAGGGGCTGTACATGTATGCATATATACACTCGTGCATGTGCATAGCACACACATATACATACACAGGAGACTGAAATTCATATGTAGGGAGCTGGGCCTTTGTCCCTAGGCAGATGGGTTTTAGAGTACTCGCTAGTGTTGTTGCCAAACGTTGACAGCTGCCCAGTGACATAGAAAGGTTAGGGGTTTTTTTTAATTAGATTTATTTATTCATTTATTTCAAAACAAGCAGGCTGGAGAAGAATTCTACAGATACTGTGGACTACTGAAAAGACAAATAAATGGGTTGTAGAGCAAATCAAACCCAAACTCTCCATAGAAGCCAAGATGACTAAACTGAGACTGTCATACTTTGGACATATTGTGAGAAGACGTGACTCACAGAAAAGACAATAATGCCTGGTATGGTAGAAAGCGGTAGGAAAAGAGGAAGATCATTTCTGCACTGGACTGTTATAGCGCTATGATCTCACTTGCAACATCCTATGGAATGTGGGGTTTGCAGTTTCGGGAGGGGCAGGCTGGCCGGCCCCTCCCGAAACTGCAAACCCCAGGATTCCATAGGATGCTGCAAGTGGAATCATAGCGCTATAACAGTCCAGTGCGGAAACGGTCGAAGACCACATTACAGATGGATTGACTCAATCAAGGAAGCCACGGCCCTGAGTCTGTGGGACCTGATCTGGGTTGTTTTTGACAGGATGACTTGGAAATCTCTCATTCATAGTGTCAGCATAAGTCAAAGTCAACTTAATGGCAGTTAACAAATAGCTCTTTTCAAAAGCTGATGGATCTCAGTCAAGACCAATTCAAGACCAAGCCACCTCAAATTACTTTTGTGCTACAAATAGGCAGTGATGTGTTTGAGTCTTTTACTCCAAGTCTCAAGTCAAGTCTTAAGTCTCTACCTTCAAGTCTCAAGTAGAGTCTCAAGTCTTTCCAGATACTTTCAAGTCAAGTCTCAAATCTGGGAGCCAACTTTATACCCTGCCCCATATTCCAGAATTTTGGAAAGAGCTGAATAAAGTCAATTTTAACAATTTAAGCAGAGTCGGCCCTCCATATTTGTGATTTTTCCATCTGAAGTTTTGGATATGGAGAATAGGATCCTTCTTACTTCCGTTTTTGGAAGCTGGAAGATTTTTCAGAAGTGGCGAATAGGGCCCTTCTTATTCCCAATTACTGAAGCTCCAAAAGCTTTATAAGGAAGGATCCTTCCTCCTCAAGCCTGTTGCCTAACACATTTGCTGTTCCCCTCTGAGAAATGCACCCTGCGCTCTGGGGACAGGTCTTGTCTTCTGCTCTTAGGAAAAATTTTAGAAGGCTCCTCTGATAATGCAGCAGGGACAGGCTGCTGAGCAGACCTCAAGACTGCCTCAAGCCCATTGCCTAACTCGGTTGCTGTTCCCCTCTAAGAAATGCTCCTACACTTTGAGCTGAGACAGATTGTCATGTGACCAGTAGGCAAAAAGAAATGGAACCATTGTTCAAAGTCGTAAGGTTTCTGGATGAATGTGTTATGTGACTGAACCAAGGGCAGCAAGTCAGTCATTAAAAATATAAAAGTCTCAAGTTGAGTCAGTGCATCATTTATTGCTGAGTTAAGTCCAAGTTGAGTCACTGAAGTGACTTAAGTCCGACTTGAGTCTGAGTCACTCGACTCGAGTCTACATCACTGCAAATAGGATAGCTCACAACAATATATCAACTGGGAAAATCCATTTTCCCTCTCTTGGCACTGTGAAAACTGCAGCTAAGTTCAGAGAGAAAAAAAAGGAAGTCGGAGGAGGGTGTAGATAATGCCAATATCCCTGCTAATATAAAAGTCCCGGCCTTTTAACCCTGTGACGTCTGACTCCACTACGCCACTGATGGGATTAGAGAAAAATTCCTTTATTAGTCTAGCAGTTCATTTTTTTCTCACTTCATTTTTTATGGGCATGGAACAGACTGTTTCATCATACGTCCCTAGGAAAAGGAAAGCGAAACTCAAAGCTGCAATTTCGTCTTTTCACTCTGCTTTGCTCTCTCAGATGCACTTGTGAAAAGGCAAGGAAAGCACAGGAGGTTAAAAAAGAGGGCAAGATACGGACGGGAGACCCTCCTGCCATCTTCTGACCAAGCAGCCTGGAAATAAAACTGGCTGCCTCTCAAGTGTAATCGACAATGGAGGAATTTTGAAGAGCGGTTCATTTCAGAGAGGTGAGTTCTTCGAAACCAGAGTCAGGCGTAGGTGGCATAGTGGATGGTGGTGATGTGGGACTGCCCTCAATTAGAATTTTGCCCATTCAGTGAAACTTCTGTTGAGCCATTTAGAAGTAGTGTTTAGGCATCCAAAGAAAAGGGGCAGGCAGAGTTATTGGGGAGAACGAGAAAACAGCAAATAGAAGAATTCTAGGGGTAAGCTATTTTCAGTGTTTCACTCTTTGCAACGATAGATATTTGGCGACTGAAGCAAAATAGGTTATGTCAATTGACATATGCTGCTTCTGTCTTTACATGCTTTACTCACTCATCATATTTTGTTTTATGTTAAACTAGCGTATATACCCAGCGTTGCCCAGGATTTTATTTTCCCATAGGTAATACTTGTTAGAAAGATTTGAGATTCTGTGTCTCTAAGTCCCCAAACTGTCTTGTCTAGTATCTGCAACTTTCCTCCATATTCCTCAATCCAATCTGTATTCAGAGTTATTAACATACAGAGGTTGGCTTCCTAAGGGAATACACTGCCCTCCTCCTTACTGCTAGGCCTCATCTGCATAGTAACCGGCCTATTCAAGACAGGCACAGTAGACTGAGGCCCAAGAGCTCTCATGCTAAGCATTCTAAAGGCCTCACCTTAAACTGCAAACCCCAGGATTCCACAGAATCTTCTTGGGCAGCCAATCGTATGAGGTCTTCGCCTGACACAAAAATATGAGGTCTTTGCTTGACACAGACAAACAAACTTTGACTTTTATATATTAGATAAAACACAACCTTGTATGGGTATATGGTTAGGAGGCCTCCAAAAGCTGTTTTGGAAAACAGACATGATCAACTCTCTCCCTGCTGACTTGTTTTTATTACAGGGAAACTTTTGCCTGCCTTATGTATTATTTACTTAGCCAATTGTTTAGTAAATTATTATTTGCTAGTTACACAGATGTCCTGCCCATGGTAGGGAAGTGTGTGCTCATGCTGATATTGTTGTATTGCAAGTCCCATCAGGTCTAGCCAGATTAGGAGAGGAGAGGAGTTGTAGTTAAACTTCAGCAAAACATCTTCCCTGTTTTTGGTCTAACCTATGACATATCTTAAACCTTCATAACGGAAAGTACAAAGCCAGCCTTTATTTGTGTGCTTAGTTACATAAATTACTAACCAACCATATTTAGTTTGCTTTTTACTCCACAAAAGGTAGGGAGAGAGCAGTTTCTGTGTTTCACAGCCTGTAACAATACATTCCAAGGGTTGCTCACACAATTAGAGTCTGAAAATCACATTTCTAAACCAGGAGTGGGGAATCCTTTGGAGAATCAGACATTTCGGACTTCTAGAATCCCCAGCTGGGGATAAAGGGAATTGAAGTCCAAAACAACTGGAGAGGCACAGGTTCCACATATCAGCAAAAGCAATCCAGAACACATTTGCTGCCTTTGTGTCCAAATCAGAGGTTCTGTTCCTGTATTCCTTCTGCCACACTAAAGATCCACGTGCACATATACCTACTCTACGCTGTTATACTGGTTTGATACTGCATGAAGTGTCTTGGCTTCATCTTCATGAATCCTGGAATCAGGGCCATTTTCGGCACTACACTCTTACAGTGCTATTATTCCACTTTCAACCTCCTATGGAATCCCGGGGTTTGCAGTTTATGGAGCGGCATTCAGAATTCTCAGCCAAAGAGCTCTTTGGCCTCAGTAAACTACAAATCCCAGAATTCCACAGGATGTTGAAAGTGGAATAATAGCATTACAACAGTGTAGTGCAGAAAGGTCCTAGGTTTGAGAGGAATCTTTCCAATGGTGTGTCCTAGCATTATCATTCAGGGTGAGAGAGGGCAGAGGATGGAAACCTGAGGCTCTTTCCCACCGCACAAATATCGCACTTTAACTGCAGTATCTGCATCCTATGGGATCCTGGGGGTTGTAGTTTGGGGAAGCACTAAAGCTCTCTGGCTGAAAATATATTCTTTCAAGTCGTTTCCGCCTTACGGTGACCCTAAGGCGAACCTATCAAGGGGTTTTCTGGGGCTGAGAGTGTGTGACGTTTCCAAGGCCACGCAGTGGGTTGAGCGGGAATCGAATCCTGCTCTCCAACGCTCAAACCACACCACCACCCTGGCTCTGCATGCTAAATACTTCCCTTTAAACGATGAATTCCTAACATTCCATAGGATGCAGCCATGCAGGTTAAAGTAGAATCTTAAGCTGGGGTTAAAGGGTTGCTGGGAATTAAAGTTGTATGAAACCGCTATAACATAGTAGTGCAGATAAGATCCAGACAAGCCCTTTTCAGCCTTTACATCCAGCACAAGCAGCTGACTTCCCCAAGAGGCGGAAGCGCCGACACAGTCACGTGGCGCCAGACTGGTGATCACATGACGAATCCGAAGCCGATTCGAAAGTGATTCCTTGCGCAACCGTAGGGCGCTCTTCATGGGCTTTGCTTCGCAACGCCGCCTTCCGCGCCTCCGCTGCACGAGAAATCACTGGATCCAGGTGAGCAGAAAATGCTGAAATCGCTTTCCTCGAGCTGTGTTCCTCGGGGGTGGGCGTGAGGGTTGTTTTAATTCGAATTCATCTCGCGTGTCCCACTCCTCCGCCTCGTTTTGGAGTGCTGCGGTTCCTACCTCTACCTTGTTTGTTGGTGGGAAGGTAAATACCGAAGCGATCCCCGATTCGATTTGCGTTGGAGATTAAGGCGGAGCTTAAAAAGAATACCCCCCTCCAACCTGCCACCCTTCCTGTCCGGTGGAGGAAACAACACCTAGTCCGAGGTCATTTCCGCACTAGACTGTTACAGCGCTATGATTCCACTTCCAACATCCTATGGGATCCTGGGGTTTGCAGTAAAACCCCAGGATTCCGTAGGATGTTGGAAGTGGAATCATAGCGGTATAACAGTCTAGTGCGGAAATAGCCCTAGTGGAGTGTGGATTTACAGGACTTGCAGCCCGAACGGGGCGTGGGTGTTTACTCCCAAGTAAGCCTTATGGAGAGATCCAGCATGGCCTAATGATGTGGGTGTTGGGCTAGGACTCTGGAGTTCAGAATTCGAATCTCTAGTCGGTCATGGAAGCCCACCGGGTCGCCTTGGGCAGGTCATACTCTCTCAGCTTCAGAGGAAGGCAAAGGCAGACGCTCTCTTGCCAAGAAAACCTCGTGATAGGGTCGGCGTAAGTCGGAAAGGACTTGAAAGCACACTAACAACTGAAGTCATTTCCGCACTGCACTGTTATAGTGCTATTATTCCGAATTCAATATCCTATGGAATGCTGGGGTTTGCAGTTTAGGGAGGGGCCTTTAGAATTCTGAGCCTGAGAGGTCTTTGGCTTCAGGAAACTACAAGCCCCAGAATCCCACAGGATGTTGAAAGTGGAATAATAGTATTATAACAGTGTAGTGCGGAAATGGCCAAAGCCCTACCTAAGTCATTGGGACATGCAGCGCAATCTTTGGGCTTCTCTGAAGTAATTGGAACCTAGGCCCGGCAGAGTGGTTTGTGTTAAAGCTGCGGACTTTGACCAAGTTGCAAAGTTGACGTGGATTTTAAAAGGTAGACCAATTGAAGAACTTTTGAAAAACTGGAAAAAGTTTACATTTTTTTTGAGCAATGTGAAACCTAATGATGTAATAATATGTGGTTATGATTACTAGTAATTCTAGTAAATTGAATGTACATAGATCTGTAGTAGAATAAGCCATTGGATATTAATCAGTATTTTCTTTTTCTTTACAGTTTGTACCGGGGTGGGGTGGGGTAGTTTGGTCTTAGGTTTAGTTAGGTAATATGTGTAGTTCTTTTTTTTCGTTTGTTCTTCTTTTGCTCTTGTGAATTAGCTTGTTTTGATGTTTGTGTTAGTATACATAAAAAAGAAGTAATCCTTACTGAGTTCAGTAGGAGTTTACTCCGAAGTAAGAGGTTATAGTGCAAAGCATAGGGTTGTGCCAGGTACACCTAAATGAGGCTTATCTGAAGTCAACAACTATAGGGTTGGGTTGTTAACCTGTATCAGCTCTAGAAGTTCTTTTGGCTGCCAGAGTTTCCTTGCGTGATGACTAGGGAAAAGAGTGCCCTTGTGGATGGGCAGGGTGCCTTTCCTCCTCCAGTAAGGTAAATACTGATTTTGTGGTTCCACTCTAAGGCTGCCCTCCTGTAGATATTTACCTAGGAATAAGTTCCACTGAACTCACTGGGACTTACTTTGAAATAGGCATGTGTCAAAATGGCCCATTATAATCAGTGGACTGTATGCAAGTCTAACATGTCACATTGATTCAAGCGGGACTGGATTATAAACGAGATTGCAGAACACAAGCTAAGAATAGCTAAGTAGTGGAATACACAATTTGGGTGCAGTTCCCTCCTTGAGACATGTGCTACCTGACTGATTTTAAGGGAAATTTATAAATTAAGTTGTCCCAACAAAAGTAGACTGGCTAAATCAATAGACCTTATGTACATGTTGATTTACTAACTTTGCACTGAATCAAAGGGTCTCTTCTAGCTGGGACTTTAGACCACTGTGTTTCCAGCCAATCACAATACTCTAGCGTTTCTTCCTTTAGAGTCTAAAACATGGGTGAGAATCACATAATCTCTTGGTGCTACATTTCTCAGCAACCTTTGGTGAGTATAACCAAGGGTGAAGAATGCTAGACATTTCAGGCCAGGTATTTGGAAGGCTGCATGATTCCCACTCCCCTCCCCTTTTAGAAAATCAAAGTGTTGCTATTAATCCAGCTTCCTAGCAATTTCAATTTCTTTATTTTGTGGGAGTCAATAAAACAGTGTGACTCAAAACTTTTTCCTAGGCAACTTTCTTTCTCTTTGGTTCTCCAAATGTCTTGGACGTTAGCTCCCAAAAAGGTGAACAGTCAGGAAATCTGGAAATTGAAATCTCAACCACCTGGAGGACTAAAACTGGAGAACTAGTGGTTTATATAGCCTTATGCCTTCTTCTGTCCACACCCAAGAAGGGAATTCTGGGAGCTGTATTTCAAAAAAGTAACTTTCCAAGCTCTGTAAATGGTTTGAGAATGATGTTCTTAAACAGGGGTGAGAATCATGCAGCCTTCTGGACGATGCTAGATTGCAAGTCCCAGAAGCCCTAGCTAGCTTGGCCAATGATAAGGAAAGCTGGGAGTTGCATTCTACCAACATCTGGAGGACCTCATGATTTCTGCACCTGCTCTATAACACTGAACCATGATTCCAACCCTCTCCTCTGTCTTGTTCATGTATGAACTTTTAAAAAAGGCAAACTAACTTTGCTTTCTGTTTGGTCTGTATTGTACTGAGCAAAAATGAAGGTGAAGAGGTCATGATTGGATTTTATCACATCTCCTCTGGCTTGCTCACGTCTTAGGAACACAAGATGCTTCCTTGTACCAGGTTTTTGCCTGGGGTAGGGATTAAAATACACTAAAGACACCGTATCCCATCTGATCTTGGGAGTTAAGCAGGGTCAGCTCTGGTTAGTACTTGGATGGGGGACCGCTAATGAATACCAGGTGCCATAGGCTATATTTCAGAAGAAGGAACTGGCAAAACCACCTCTGAGTATTCCTTGCCTAGAAAAACACTGTGAAATTTTCCAACTTCAAACTTTTTTGCCCCTCAAATGCCTTCTATGTGATTGTGCAGGACATTTTTGCCATTTTAAAGGCTCCCCTGGGCTGTTTTAGTCCCCAGAGAAGACTTCTTTCTAAAAACAGGAAATGATTGGGATTCACTTTCGTTTAGTTCCTGTTATGAAAAAAAATGTCTTCCTCTGGGCCTAAAATAACATGGGGCATGGGGAATGTGATAAAAATGCTTGTAACACCACCAGAGAGCATTTAGGGGCATTTTGGCACAATCCGTCCCTCAACAATGTCTTTTTAAAAAACTTCTTTTTGATCCTGGGGTGGTGATGGTTGCATGTCACAGGCTGCACTTTTCCAGCTTTTATGTCTAAACCAATATTATGTGTTCTGATTGTGAAGAATTCCCTGAGGACTCCTGAAGAAGTCATTCACCTCATCTACAGCCTGATCTTTTTGAACTGAAGATGGCAGGAATCAGATGGGATCTTCTGCACACAAAACCTGTGTTCTCTCACTGAACTGCAGTTTCTCCTTGTTTCCTGGACTGCCTATAACTTCACAGGAGAGAAGGGAAATTTGAAGTACCTGCCAATTTTTGTTGGGTATCAGTGGGAGTCAGGAACCACATGGTTTCAGAATGAAGCTGAAAATTATCAGTACGATGCATTTTTATACACATAATCTTCCTCAGGAGAGTTCAGAGGAGGTAGCAACAGGGAGATGAAACACCTGCTGAATATAGAATGCCGTATAAAAAGTATCCTGTTCTTTGTGAGCATCAAAAGTCATCCTAGACTACAGAGTTTATAAAATAGGGTTACATGCCGAAATTCAAAGAATTTGTAATTTGAATTTTGAAATGAAACCAGAGTTTTATTTGTTAAATATGCTAGGGCAACAAAGGGAGATAAGAAGTCACCAGAAGATACTGTTATACTGTGGCAAGGTTGACATATGTGCAATATTGGAAAGAAAAGAAATATATTGACATAGAAGGGTGGAAGTTAAAAGTTCTGGATATGGTAGAGATAGAAAAATTAGCATCTTCTTTGAAGAATAAACCTATCCAGAACTTTCAAAGAGAATGAAAAAGAGTATTGGATTGGGTAAAGATATAAATGTATAAGAAATGAAAGAAAGAAATAATGTAATCGCTCCTATCTCTGTAAGATGGAAATTATGTTTGTAAGTAATGGAAATAAGCAGATTCAACTGGAAGATTCAAACTTGGAAGTGTGTGTGGGGGGGTATTTTTGAAATTAAACTATCAATAAAAATATTCCAAAAATAAAATGAAATAAAATAAAATAAAGCTCCCATCTAGCTCAGTTCTCATTTTGTTTTGATACTAATATTCTCTTTATCTGTTCCTAAGTCTCAGAGACATGACATCAAACTTTCCCAACCAATGTGAGGCAAGCAGGATATTCAAAGAGGGGAGTCTTCTAGTCACTCTGCACATGCTCATGTTCTGGATGTGTTAATCTTGTTTCAGGGCTGATGGCCATGGAGAAGCAAGACCCCGGTGCCTTGAAACGCAATGTAATGCACCTACTTCTTCAGTACCCCCAAGGGATCAGCTTTGGAGATTTTTCTGGGGCCTACTATCAGCTGCATGGCTGCTATCCCCACATTGCTCTTCATGGGTATCAAACACTCAGGGAGCTGGTGGCTGACATGAAGAGTGTGATTGTGGAAGGCAGTTCACTGAGACCAGTCATGAAAATAGCAAATGGCTTCCATCTTGACGACTGGCTGGAAGGAGGTGGAGAGAATGAGTTGGAAGCTTCAGAAGGGGAAGCTGAGAGCCTGATAGATGAAGGTGAAGTTGGAGGAGAGACAGGTAAATGCAGCCAAATTTCGATTCTGGCAGCCAGATTTAACTGGACATTACAAGAACTGGCTTTTATAATGGACTAGCGTATATATCTGGTGTTGTCCGGGATCTTATTTTCTCATAGGTAATACTTGTTAGAAAGATTTAAGATCCTGTGTCTCTAATTTTCCAAACTGTCTTGTTCAGTACCTGTAAACTTTTTCCCATATTCCCCAATCCAATCTGTATTCAGAGTTATTAACATACAGAGGTTGGGTTCCTGAGGGAATATACTGCCCTCCTCCTTGCTACTAGGCCTTGTCTCCATAGCAGCTGGGCTATTCAGAACATATACAGTTGACTGAGGTCCAAGAGCTCTCTGGCTGAGAATTCTAAAGGCCCCTCCCTAAACTGCAAACCCCAGGATTCCATAGAATCTTCTTAGGCAGCCAATCATATGAGGTCTTCACCTGACATAGACAAACAAACGTTGACTTTTATATGTTAGATTTGTAGGTAAATTCAGTACTGTCCTTGGTTGTACATGGTTGTCTGAAACAGTTTCCATGCCAGATACTGTGCATGATCCACATTTGGGTTTTACTAAATTCTGTCCCATGACTTGGCAGCCAAAGCTGATCAAATGAAATAGGAACAAAGAACAAAGGGTTTTTTGTAGTATTTCTCAGTCTGAGTTGATGAACTTAATAGGAAGAACAGGGTCAAGAGCAAAAATTAAACTGAAGGAAATGATATAAGACCCTATTCCAGGGGGGTCGACTGCAACTCCTG
This sequence comes from Cyclura pinguis, assembly GCA_030412105.1. NCBI lineage: Eukaryota > Metazoa > Chordata > Lepidosauria > Squamata > Iguanidae > Cyclura > Cyclura pinguis. Next base: position 21,672,105 of record CM059604.1, read on the forward strand.
TGAGTCTGAGACAGCATAAGCAGTGGGGAATGATGATGGTAAGTGTAGTCCAAAATCATTTGGAAGTTCAAAATTGTCCACTGCTGTCTTATTCCAACAGGATATCTGGAATGATTCTTGCAGAAAAGTCCCGCCAGTGATGGGACCGGAGACCCTCTAGATGTTAATGAAGTACTTCTCCCGTGATTCCTTGTTATGAGAGAGTCTTGTTAGGACTCATGGGAATAAGAGTCCCAACAACCTCTAGTGGCTATTGTTGTTTTCTTTTCTCCCTTTCTCTCTCTCCTAGTTAATATAATACATGGATGGAGAAACTTTGACCCTCCAGATTTGGCTGGGTTTCCTCTCCCAAAAGCTCTGGCTAGTTTGGCCAGTAGTCAGGGATTGTGAGAACTGTAGGTCCAAAGTACCTGGTGGAGCAGAGGTTTCCCATCACTGATAAAATGGATACGCTTGAATACAGATGGGCATTTTGTTCTGATACCAGTGAGTGATAGTCCTAATTGCTGTAATGGAAATTAAAAAGATAAATCACTCATGGGTCCTGTAGCTGCAAAAACATTTCTAGATGAGGTTTCTTCCTTGGTATAATTACTGTGGGTACACAGTGAGATTTTCAGCAAAATGAGGAGATCAGCAAAATTCACAAAACATTGATGGGGAAGAAGGCCAAGGAATTGTTGTCCTTTTCTTAGTTTCCAGGATAGGGCTTCTGGTTGCCTGAATTGCTGATATAGTAGTTTCTTAGGCTTGATGCAGGAAAGAGGAAAGGACAGACTTCAACGCAGCAACAGCAGATGTTGCTAGGAAAGGGACTTTGGGGTATTGCATGTGTGTAGATGGACAAAAGATTGACTAGCAGCAGCACCCTCTGGGTAAGTGGAGTGTTGGCAGAGGCTCCAGTTAAAATCTAAGTCAGGGAAGAATGTGTTCAAAATGTTTAACTTAGCTTAAATGTAAGCTTCTGGGGTGACCAGTGTCCATATTGCAAATACTGATAACATCAGAATGTTGAGTTGAGATCCAGATTGTTTGAAGGCATTTTGTACTGTTTGATAGCTCTGGCAGAAGTATTGGATTTGCTTGTCAGCCTTCTAAGAAAATACAGCTGTGGCCTGAGGATTAACAAAGTCCAGAAATTTATGCGCACCAGGCATGGAGTCGACATGGAAAAGTTCAGCATTGCCCGGGGCTACAAGGACATCTTGGAATTCTTGGAGCACCAGATGCCAGGGCTAAAAATCAGATACCCAGAGAACAATTGCAACTGCCTTATACAGATTACTGAAGGTACAAAATGGAAAATTACATTGGATTATGTGGAGGGCAGTGCAGTGTAGTGGTTTGAGTGTGGCTAGGACCCCAGGAGGTCAGAGTTTGAATCCGTACTCAGCCATATAAACCTCCTGGGTGACCCTGGGCAAGAAACACACTTTCAACTTCTGAAGAAGGGAATGGCAAGCATCCTCTGGATAAGTCTTAACAAGAAAACCTTATGTTAGGATCATCACAATTCAGAATCAACTTGAAGATGCATGAGAACCACAACAATAATGATTATGATGGGGAGGGGTTGATTACAGTTTTTCAATAACAACTAGTTTTTTAAAAATCCAAATGTTCTTGTGACGTGGAATCTCACTTAAGAGTGAAAAAAGAGCTTTGCAGAGAAATACCCACCTAGTCTGAGGGTGTAAAATCAGTCTGTTCTGTTTCCCCAATACAACTAGAAACAGATTTCTCACACCTTTCTGTGTGCTTCCCTTTTCCAGTTATATTCAAGGGTGATTGAGTTATTCTGAAAATAAGATTGATGCCAGATTTTTCAGGATTTTTTTCCCACCTTATTACAGGTTTCTCTTTGCCTTCTACCTGCACCAGTATCCCAAACCATGTGAAAGACCCTGCAAGCCAAGCAAAACCAGGTGAAACAGTGAGATGCTTTGAATTATGCCAATGTGGTCTGTGTGTGTGTGGTAGGGTAGCAATTATTAGTGGTTGCTAATATATTTTTAAAAATTTCCCGTCAAGAGGCTATGGCCATATTTCAGATTTTGCAGTACACTTGGCCCTCCCCATGCACTAGGGTTAGGAGCGCAGGACATCTGCAAAACTGGAAAAACTGCAAATACCAAAATGTCTGTGTGTCTGTGGGAAGGGGGCTGAAGCATGGTGGGGAGGGCAGGCACTCAGGGTCCCCAAATCAGGGAAAGGAGAGGAAAAGAGGGTGGGTCGGCGTGCTGGCCCCATACCTTCTCTCTCTTGCCCATTTTTTTTCTTGGGTGTGGGTAGGCATCAGGAGAGGGTTTGTGGTGCTGAGAGATCAGTGTATGAGTTGTTAGTTGGCCAGGTAGCTGCAGATGGAGGAGGAGGAGGAGGAGGAGGAGGAGGAGGAGGACCAGAGGTGGATTTTCAAAGGGCTGTATGGCCTGATCAGAGCTGCCAAGAAGTAAGGTTCCCCAGGAAATAAGTGTTTAAGGTGGGCAGGGAGCAGGGGTTGAAGAAGCAGCTCACAAATAATCACATCTGTGAAAGTTAAACCCATCAACTTGAAGGGCCGAATGTATTTCTTTCAAACTGAAGGTGATTGAAGATGGTTCCAAGCTTTTCTACTCACACTTCCCTCAGAATCGTGAGGGTATTTCCTGGGTACTGTAAATACAAATATTGAAGTTCAGTGCTTTCTTTTACAGAACTGTCAGCTGCTTTCATGCTAATTCAGAATTTGCTCAAAGGCTTCCGTGATGGTATCAAAGTAAAGAAGCTAGAAAATCTCCTCAGAAAGAGTCATGGATTTGACCTGGAGACATTCTGCTCAGAGATGGGCTATAAAGATGTCTTATCCTGCCTGCAGGCTATGCCTGGGCTGTTTTTCTGGAACATTGATAAGAATCGGAATTGTGTTGTCCGGCTTCAATCATGTAAGCAAAGATTGTCATACTGTTTCAGTTTTCCCCCACTCTTTTTTGTTCTTCATTATGAACATGGACAAGGCTGTGTAGAATAGCTTCTTGAATAACAAGCAAAGAAGGCTAAACTAAATGAGAATTTGCCAGCAGTGAGATGGGATTTTGTTAGTCAGTGTGGTATTCAACCATCCCACAGGGCTGTTTTTCCTTTCTATTTCTTTCCCATCTTTAGCTTCAAATCATTGATAGTCTATAAGTTGGGTCTTCTTTATAATCCAATTCTAAGCCTACAAAGCCATGTTAAAGGTTTTATTGTTAACATATATCTTGAACATGATTTGATCCCTAGGACCAGGACACCATGCATTTTTCTGTAAATGCCCACTGGATCCCTGAGATTTTCAGTGAACATGTCTTATCAATTGTTACACAAACCATTGCAAGGCCATCGTATAATCTTGTGAGGATAGATCTCCTTAATGTTGGCACTCACTTTCTACAACACTCTCTGTTGAGTAGTCTGAGAGGCAGGGACTGTTCTGCTTGAAAGACTTGCTGAAAATATATATTTATGCAAACATTCTCCAGCTACTAACTGCTTAGCCTTCTGTGTTACTTTAAAATATTTGTATTATATATATACTTGTGTATAAGTCAATCTCATTGTATAAGTTGAGGGCAGGTTTTGAGGCCAAAATTATGGATTTTTATATGACCTGTGGGTAAGCTGAGAGTCATTCCAAAGATGGGAGAGAGCACCAGTGTCTCCTTAGGAGGCCAGCCACACCTGGCTGTCGCTGCTGGAGTTTTCCTGTCCAGGTATTCGAAAAGGCCTTTAGTCATGCTACTGAGAGAAGGGCATTATGTTGTTTTTTTTTTTGGGTTAAAGTTAAGGGACAGCATTAACTCTTATCAAAAAAATATCCATACCCTTCTCTGAGTAGAGTGGCAGCAAATGAGAACTTAGGCCATTTCCTAAGTTCTACATTGTTATAGTGCTATTATTCCACTTTCAACATCCTATGGAATCCTGGGATTTGCAGTTTAGGGAGGGGCCTTTAGAATTCTCAGCCAGATTGCTCTTTGGCCTCAGTCAATTACAAACCGCAGAATTCCACAGGATGCTGAAAGTGGAATAATAGCACTATAATAGCGTAGTGTGGAAATGGCCTTAGTCTGTCCTGGGAGAACCTAAAAAAGCACTGACCCCCTCTGCTCCCTCAACGCTCCTTGAAGGGAAGCACCAAGGAGCCTCTGCTACCACTGCCATTTTCCTGCCCACGCATTCAAAAAGGTCAGAAGTGGTGTTGTGGTGGGGAGAGTAGAAGAGATTGTTGCTCTTCTTTTAAGTTTTCCCAGAACAGACTTAAGTTCTTGCGATGGTTCCTTTTCTAAGAGTTAAGGTGCAGTACCTAAATTGACTTGTGGGTAAGTCGACCCAAGTTTTTTGAGTCCATTTTTTGACTAAAATTTCTAGGCTTACACATGAATGTATACAGCATTTTAATTGTTTTTCAGCTGTTTTATTATTTTAGTGCCATAAATCACTGAAGAGATTTTATTTGATCAAGCAGTATATTGATACCACAAATAATATAACCCAGTTGTAAGGCCTCCTGAAACAGGCAGGAGCCAAAAATTTCACTGCATTTTGTGCAAGCAGGCAGGTGTGTTGCACACTATGTAACTTTTTGTATTTTTTTGTCAGGTCCCTTTAGCTCTTCTCTATCTCTGGACTCAGATTTCTCTGCAGGCAGCTCAAATTCTACACCCTGGGGTCTAACGAGAAAGAACTCTTGTAAGATTGCCCTTTAGATTCTGGGCAACACAGTAGCCAATACCTGCAGTTGACCCATTCAGTGCATGGTACTTTTCCTGGAAGGTTTTGAGGTATTAAATGTCAAGGCAAGGTGAAAGTTAGAATGGGTTGCCCTTCCAAAGTAGTTAGGTGAATTACTGTCGACCTTTTCAGAGAAGAATTTTGCCCCACTCTGCCCTTCTTCTTCCCCACCTTTCTGTCAAATTTTGGCCTGAAGGCATTGCAAGAGAAGAATCCCAGTGAATGCATCTGCCCATGTTTTGCTTTAAACTATGGAAATGTCAGTAGAATAACTAGAGAAAGGCTCCTGGCCTATCTGCAAAACAGTGTAGACAATTCTTAGGTGCTGATAGAAACTTAATCATACTATGCACTGGCCATAGTACTCCATGTTTTGCTGTGTATGTGAAGATTGCTACCAGCTACTGTTGATGTGGCTTTTTCTGCCAAATATGAGTGGGAGACTCAGTTGAGATGGCTGACATGGATGCAGCTAGATTTTTCTGATGTGGGTAGGAGTTCCTGTGCAGTGGGGAGGGAGCTACCTCTGTCAGTGTGGGTCTAACAAGAAAGACCTACAATGACTTGTGATGTTGTTACAATGGGAGATGAACAATAGCTGTGCTCTTTTCTCAGACCTCGGTACTCTTTGCAATAACATCTCCCTCTTGATGGAGTGTAAACATGTCATAGGACCTCCTCTTTGTCCTTCTCCTTTGTCTTTTCTTATCTTTAGGACTGTTTGGCAACTTTCCTCTAAGTACCTCTTTCAAGATTCACCACAACAGTGGCTTTCTTTGAACCATTTTTGTCTTGGCTTACTTTCTGTTCTATCTTTGGTAGGTACCTCCAGCCCTACACCCTCTCTAGACGCCGGTTTCTCTGCTGGCAACACAAACGCTTTGCCTGAGAAGCTAATGACAAAGAAGTCAGGTAAAGTTGCCTGAGATATTTTGCTTTAACAGATTAGCAAATTGTATTCAGCTCATATATGGTCAGTATTACAGTCGACTCCCTGTGTTTGCGGGTTTCACTTTTGTAAATATGATTATTCATGGATTATTTGCTGCCGCCTCTGCTGCTGCATTGTACCATTTTTAATAGAGACTGCAAGCATCCTGAGACTGAAAGACTGTGAAAAAGACTTGTTAGTCCCTATTTAAAATGGTATAGGGCAGCAATGAAGGTGACAGAAAGCCCCACTTTTGGCTTGCAAAGGAATTCCAATGCCTTGAAGGCATCCGCAGTGGGTTGAATATGCGGAGCATACTTTTTTGGTGTGTGTTAAGTATGGTTTGGGAGGGTAGAGTTATTTGTGTTTTTTTCCACTTTTGCAGGGGTCCTGCGCCGCAACCCCGACAAATATGGAAGATTGACTGTATGATTACATATTGTAACTCCTCATTCCCATCCCTACTAATTTCTAGTTGTGTCTGGGTTTATTACTCTTTTACTGTCTATCTATTTACTGTATTCTTAATGCTGTATTCTTAAAGTATTCTTAATGCTGATATCTACTTTGGTTTTCACTGGAACATCTCACTGTTTAACAGAGGCACCTATAGGAATTTCAGCTGTCGTTTTGTGGCCTGATGACCACTACTCAAAAATGATTAATCTGTTATGACAAGATTTGTATTAAAGATGTCTCTGGGTCTCTGTGCCTACCTGTGTCCATTGTGGCTTTCTTTCCAGCCTCTGAGGAAAGAGTTCATGGAAATGCTGCACTTTGCACTTAGCTCGGCCACCTTTTGTAAATTAAAGGTGCTGGATGAAGTACTTTCTTGGCTGTAGGGAACTCTGTGCTCTGAAAAGGTGGCAACAGTGGCTCCTTTTCCATCCTAGCTACTTCACAAGAGTTCAGGTGGAGAGAAAATGTTCCCTGTCATATGTGCAGTGAAGATGAACATGGAGCTAGAGTTGTCACTGTGCTTTGGGCAAGTCAGATAGTAGAACATGGCAGTTACTCTTCCAACTGCCAGGGTGAAGGTTCTAGAACTAATTTGGATGCTTTGCCTGCTAGAGGAAGTGGGAGGAGCTAGCCACTCCAGAAAATCATCCATCTGCTTAATGAGGAGGAACCTTCACGGTAACACCAATGTTTTTTCTTCCAAAACCTGCAAAGAGTTCTTTGACATTATAAAGATTAACAAATTTACAGTATGATAGCATGAGCTTTATTGACTCATGACAACCCACTTTTTCAGGTGAGTGAAGTATAACCCAGAGTTTGTGACTGTCTCATGCCTGCTGGTGGGGTTGGGAAGGGAGGGAAAAGAAATGCAGAGAGTACTGATATTGAAAATTACCTTCAGCCTTGTCTGGTTAGCATCCTTGCTAAGGCATAGAGATGGCCATTCATAAAGCTTGCTGAGAACACAGTTATCCTGAGGTGAGGTAAACTGATCAACATAGGTAGTCTAAGAAGACTATTATTCCGGCTTAAAATCTCTAGTAATAGACATGTTCTCTATTAAACTCTCTACTCTGCTGTCAGAGGGGTTGTGGTGTAGGCAACTAGGGTAGCATGGTGTAGCAGGTTAAATTGTGAATCAAGAAATATCTGATTCAGCCATGAATGAGCTAGGTGGCCTCACCTTTGCATTCAGTAGGAGTTCCTTTTCAACTGTCTTTGGACAATAGAATTTGGGTAGCTTATAGTTGAAGGAGCCAATGTGGTATAGTGGTTTTGAGTGTTGGGTCAGGATTCTGAGAAACCAGGCTTTGAATTCCTACTCACCCATGGAAATCCACTGAGTGGCCTTGGCAAGTCACACTCTTTCAGCCTCAGAGGATGGCAATGGCAAGCCCCCTCCCTAGATAAATCTTGCCGGGAAAACCCTTGAGAGGAATTATCATAAGTTGGAGCTGAATTGAAGGTATATAACATTAGCAACAAGGTGCTTGTGGGATTCTTGAAACAGTGTACCTAAAGTTCCTTAAAGCCTTTAAAATGCCAAATGTAAGGTATTATGACAGTGTTTGAGCATTACAGCTGCAAATCTTTTTTTGCCACTGTATTACTAGTTTAAAGAATCCTTCTGTTCTAAGGTCACCATTGTGGTAGCTCACTAATAGAGCACATACTTTGTATGCAGCAAATCCCAGGTTTAACTCCTGGCACCTCCAGTGGAAAGATGAAGGTCTCTCTTGTCTGAGACCTGAAGAACCACTAGCAATTGAAATAGATAGTTGTGGGCTAGTTGGACAAATACTGTGAGAGTAAGCCCCACTGAGCCATTAAATATTTTCCATTTCATTCAATATTTTCCCAAGCCTCTCAGTTCTGCTTTGGTTTTTTTTTAAGGATCCCGTTTTCCTTCCCTACTTCCTTTCACGTCCCTGCAGGGAAAGTGGGTCATGTCTTTCTTTAATAGTAATAAGCAGCTGATAGAACCAAAGATGTTATATGCTTCCCTACAGATTTGGCTGCTGTCTTGGTACCAATCCTGGATGTTCTTGGTGACCACCCCCTTGGTATGGATCTAGAGACACTGAGGAAGGACTTGCAGAGGAAGCATGGATTTGACTTGGATGCTTTCTGCCAACATATGGGCTATGAAGATGTCATGTCATGCCTGCTGCATGTGCCAGGTCTTTGTTTTTCATTCACAAACGGCAAATCACCCCATAGTTGTGTGGTGCAGCTTCTTTCAGCTAGCCGTGACCTTCTGCACTTGCCGTGTGATGCCAGTTCCTGTTTGGACAAGCCTCTTACTTCCAATGGGACAAACATTCCCTCTCAGGAGTCAGTGAAAACAAAGCCAGGTGAGATTTCTGTGGGCCTATGTTATGGGCTAGTAACATAATCCTTTTTTAACTGTGGGAATTCCAGTGCTTTACTGCTGAAGTGTATGATGGTTGTGCTCATATGATAGAGTAGGTATATACATGTGACCTTTTGCAACTGTGCTAATCTCACAGGCCTTTTGTCTTTCTCAGATCTGTGACAATCATAACTAAGTTTTAGCAGGCAAAGTACTTATAGAGAAAAGTAACTGCCCTACCTCATAAAGAGCAAATGATAACTCTTTCCAGAAAAGGTTTTTGAAACTCCTCCATGTTCATGACATAAACACATTCCAGAGCTCTTTGCATTTCTGTGAAAGTTTCCATACAGCTTGGAATTTAGAATCGAAGGTCTACAGTAGGAATGGACAATTGTGGGAAGAAGTTGCGATGAACTCTATGGAGGGGGACATAGCAAGCAGAGCTGAGGGGATTTAATTTGATTGGTTCTCTGACTAAAGAACCCAGGTTAGCCGGAGGGAGGGGCTAGATGGGTGAGTCAACAGAACAGAAAAATAACAGAAACAGGGTCTAGAAGAAGAGTTCCGTTAGAGAGAGAGAGAGAGAGAGAGATTGGATAGCCGAAGGCTTGTTAACCTAAGGAAGTGTGTGCCTGTTAAGAGCTGGAAGTTCTTTTCTATTTGACATGTTGAGTTGCCCAGTGCTTTTCCCCTGTTAGTTCTTTTAATAAAGATTTATTCTATTTTTTTTTTAAATAAGAGCAGCTTCCATAATTGTCTCTTTAATGTGAGCTCAATTACATATGCTATCACCAGTGACATTCATTTGGGAGAAACCTGAAAACGCTTTGTCCTATATTCACAAGGGTTGTGGGCTTACAGAAAGCAGAAGGGTGATGAAATGTGGAGAGGGAGCCAGGGGGTGGTAGTCAGATAAAAGGGTGTTGCTTCTCCAGGAAGGGAGAATAAAAGCAGGCGTGATTTGTCACAGCCCTGGCTGGCTCAGATCTCCATGTGACAGAAGTAACTGTGAGGGCTGCATTAGCTGCCTAGCAGACCTTGGGGGGCACACTCCACCACAGCACACTCTCTACAAAAAAATCTTCCAAAGTCCCTTAACACCCTCATTTTTGCAAAGTTTTCAATCTTGCTGGGCTATTTTAGGCCAGTAAAGGCCTTTTTTTTTTTCTTTCAAAACAGGAAATGTTAGAAGTCACAATAGCCCAGCCAGGGGGAAAAATTTGGTGAAAATGCCCCGTAAGATGATAAAGCATGGATAAATGAAGTATTCATAATGGCTGTTCCATTTCTCAGTTGAAAGAAAAGTTACAGAGGCTTACAAGTAGTTAAAAGGTCATACAGCAATAACAATAGAAAACCATGCTGGTAGAACTAATACATGCACAGGACAATATTGATCTGGATTCAGACTGAGATAGTTGCACTTGGTTCCCCTTGCAATCAATGAGGAGAGTTAGTCCTGATTCATTCCCACAGTTTTCATGCAACTGAGTACAACCAGTTTATCTTTCCCATACTTAGTATTCTTACCCGGAACTAAAATGCTTCTAAACAGCTGTCATTTCAAGTTTTCTGAGTGTGTGGTGGGCATGCAAGCTGTTTCTGTAGGAAGCTCCAAACTTCCTTCTCTTCAAGGGAAGTCGTATTATATATTTTATACTCAAATTTTCACATTTCACTCAGTTCTCTTTCTGTGTTGCTCTTCTTTTAGCTTCTTGCAGCTCCACTCCATCCCAGTCCAGTGCTTCTCTCTCCTTGGACATGGAACAAGGTACCAGCAAATCTGAAACCCTAAACCAAAACATGTTGGAACAGAACGCAGGTAAGACTGCATTTTTACTTTGAAGGCTCCTGGGCCACAGATCAGAGGGAGCAGTATAAATGAGATGAGATATTACCTTCAGTTTATAGAGAAGTAGAGGCTTTGAGCGTTCCATCCAGATACCTCCTACTGAGTGTACTTTTAGCAGAAACTATAAATATCTGCTCAAATTTGTTTTGATGATATGAAGAAGGCAGACTAAGTGAGAGCAGCCAATCTCAGCACGGAGAAACTCTATGAGGAAAAGGAGGGACTCCAATGAGAAGAAGAAGGATTTTTAGAAAAGAACAGTCAGTCAGTTGAAGAGAGTTGATACAGAGAGTTGGAAACAGACTGTTGGAGGAGTCAGTTGAAAGTCTGAGGGGAGTTACTGAATATTGGGTGCCTGTGGGATTGAAGGCTCAGGTCTGACATAATTCAGCTGGAATAGAGTAAAATATTTGGAACTGAGAACTGGAACTTAAGAAAGAAGTTATTCTATATGTTATTAAATAAAGTTAACCTATTTGTTCTTTTATACAACTGACTCTGGACAGCAGTATTAGCTTAGAAACAAAGGTGGGTCATGATTACTGAAAAGAACAGAAAGATAATGCACACAGTTGTCCACAGTGAGATCACTTGAAGGTCTAGGGCTCCAGATCCAAGGAGGGATTTTAAAGGGGAATCAAGGGCAAAGTGACAGTGACAGGTTGACCAGGTTTGGAACTGCTGGGCAACTCTGAGAAGGAAGTCTGTCCTGTATGATGATGAGAACTTGCTCCTTGGAAAAAATAGAGAAATTATGGATTTTGTGATAGTTTGACTACTATGGCATATAATATTTATATTCATATTTCCACTCACTGAAAACCCTTAAGTTTTTATATGTAAACGAAACATCAAACTCATTATCTTTGTGTTCTGACATGTGTGCTAAATATAAACCACCAGTAGCTGTGAGTAAATTTGAGTTTGGCTTGGTATGACTTGAGGACAGTGGGCTGAAGTGAAAAATAATGCTTTCTCTCCCTCACTCACTATGCCCTCTCACATTTTCTCCTCTGAATTGTTTTTTTTTCTCTTCCAGTTTCTTGCAGTTCTGCTTCATCCAAATCCAGCACTTCTTTGTCCTTAGACAAGCAGCAGGTGACCAGTAGACCAAATGTCCTGGAAGAAAATGTGGTTGGAAGGAATTCTGGTAAGATTGTGTTTGACTCTTCAGGATTCTGGGTAATTGGATTAGGAGGAGAGTGTTAGTTCCTACAGTCCACCTGGCAGATTTTGTTGTCAGAAATCTGCTAAACATCTGTGTCTCAGTGTTTTGTGAAGACCTTTTCCAATAATCTTCTTCATTGCTTTCCAGTTATGCTTTTTCAGTTATAGCATTTTGGTAGCACTTTAACTGCCATGAATGCATCTGAAATCCTGGAATTTGTACTTTGGTGAGATACTAGAGCTCTGTGGTAGTGAATCCTAAATACATCACAAAACTGCAAATCCCAGGGTTCCATACAATGGAGCCATTATCTTCCAAAATTGGGACTCAAGGGGGCTTATAATTTAAAAAAAAATACAGATAGAACCACACCAAAAGGTGAACATTAAAATGGAATTAACCTGATCTTTGTGACTGGTAATGTTCCTATAAAGTACTGAGAATTTTAACAGAAAACATTGGACAGATCACACTTCATGCTTGGCCAAAAATTCTGGCTTAATGCACCATAAATGTGAGCAATGCTGGTTGTGCACAGCCCCTTAATTTTTACTTTTCCCCCCACTTCTCCCAAAGGTGTGAACTAATTAGGTAAGAGATTATTTTATGTGATTAGGGTTAACTACTGTATTTGCCAGCATACAAGACACACTTTTTTCCTCCAAAAAATGCCTTCTGAAAATGGAGTGCGTCTTATACACCGGCAAATACGGGTAACTCTTGCTAGACCTAAATGCACAGGAAAGTGAGGAGGGGAGGAAAGGAGTGCTTGTGTGAGTGCTCCTTTACCCCCCCCCCTCATTTTGCCTGGGTGGGGAGAAGTCCTGGGTTATTGTGATCATATCTGGATTGATTTGATGTGCAAGATTGTCCTGATGACTCTTCTGAGTTTACATCTGTATGTTTTTCCTGTGGTCTGGTAGCATTGACAAAAGTTTTGGCTTTAGTCAATAATCTCCTGACCAACCACAAGGCAGGTATAAGAGTTAAGAAACTTGAAGAGTACCTGATGACCAAAAACAGAATTGATCTTGAGAAATTCAGCGTCATCCATGGCCACAAAGACTCGCTAGAATTTTTGGAGCATCGGATGCCTAATTTAACCATCAGATACCAAACTCAGAGACTCAAGTGCGTCGTTAAACTTGGACCAGGTAATGTTGAGGGGGCCAACTGCTAGATTCCATTCTGTTGATGTCTAGGGAAGGCTGTCAAACAGAGTGTATTTTGATTCCAGGTCCAAAATGCCTTCCAGAAATGAAACCAATCAAGACAAAAGTGACCAACAAAAAAGTATATGTTGATAGTCAGAAATGTCTACTGCGTGACAGTTTAGTTCAGTTTACCATGATTTCTGCATGCCTCCCAGTCTTGGTAGAATTTCCACATGTGGCTTAGAATAGTAGGCTATTGACTGACTATCCATCCATTCCTTTATTTCTCCTACCACATCCATCTTTGGCATCTTTCCTCAGATTCTCGGCTTTCCAGCTGTATCTGCTCCTGTCCAGGCATGGAGAACACGTGTTCCCCCATCCGTGTTACAGGGTTACATCTTCCATAATTCTCTGTCATTGGCTTTGCTGGCTAGGACCTCTGGGAGCTGGAGTCCACTAACATCTGAAAGAGACCACGTGTTCTCCACTCCTGTTCTATGTCCATCCTTGGCTACTTTGCCTGACTCTTTTATCATCTTTGTTCTAGCTACCTTCATTTGTCTCTGTCCAGTGTGCTTTAGCATCCTTGTTAATGCACAGGTACTTACACAGTCTACTGTTCCATGTGATTGGATCACTCAAGTGCTGATCCCAGCTACTGGGACTTTTGCTGCTCTTCTCTCCTTGTTAGATCCTTCTGTTGCTGCTGTTCCTTCTTTGCTGGATGCCCCTGTGCAATCCTCACAGCCAATAAAAATGCTGGAGCCAGTAAACTCTGCATCAGGTAAAGATTTTTGTTGTTGTTACCCAGCTACAGGTGACAGCAATGGAGAGTGATAGTTTGTACAGATTAGACAAATGAGGCCATTTTGCTTTGAGATGGTTTACAAGGAATCATTAATGTTATCTGCTGAGTCAGCCAGTACCCCATCTTGCTAGCAAGGGAGCCTTATGGTTACTCTTAACTTTTATGGATATCTTCAAAAAATATTTCTTCATATTCTAAGTCAGGACAGGGGAACTTGTGGCTCTCCAAGTGTTGCTGGATCTCTGTTCTCTCCAGCTTGGCCAGTGGTAAGGCATGATGAGCATGTTAAGAGCTCTAAGATAATCTGGAGAGTCCCTTCTCTCTGTCCTACCACTTTTCCAAACTAGTTTGATAGGAACAAGGGAGAGGGCTTTCTTGGTGGCTGCTCCCAGGCTTTGGAAGCCAGGATGGCTCTGTCCTTACTGTTCTCCCACCATTGGGCTTTTAGAATTGAGTGGGGTGGGTTTTTCATGATGTTCTGTGCTGTTTTTGTGGTTCATACATAGTCTTTTAATGAATTTTAATGTCTAACTTTATATATTGTTTTATTAGTTTTGTAAATAACTTGCATATTTATATTTTTATTGAATTTTTTGTATAGTTTTTAATCTGTCTTGTTTCTAAATATGTTGTAAAAACATTGAGTCTCATTATTGGAGAAAGCCATGATATAAATGAATCATCATCATCATTATAGATCAACATTTGGAGGGCTGCAGTCTTTTTTTTTTTTTTTTAGCACTGGCAGTCTTTTTAGGAATGTAGGAAGCTGCCTGACACTGATTCAGACTATTGTTGGCTGCTGTGATTGGAACCCATCTAACCCATTGTTGTCCACTCTGACTGGAACTTGCTCTTCACAGTGTCAGGCGGGATTCTTTCTTAGACCTACCTAGAGATCCCTTATGATTCTTCCTATTCTTCCATTCATGTACTGATCAAAACTGATTCTGCTTAGTTGCAGATACCAGACAAGGTTGGGTATGCACAGGGTGGTATGATAACTGTAACTGAGGAACCTGTGGCCTCCAGATGTTTTTGGACTACAACAACATCCTGTCCATGCTGGCTGGAGATGTTGGGGATTGGAATGCAACCTTTGGAGGGCTAAAGATTTCCCACCCCTGCCGTATATCAGACCTAGTGTTTACTACATATTATTCCATGCTAGGATGTAGGAATTACTGCTTAGAACCACTTAGGAATTTAACTTCATCCAATCAGAAAATGCAGGCATGGCACATGACATAATTTACGGTTAGCTAAATTAGTGGGCACTCTTTTAGGATATTTCCGTCTCAATCTCTTGTTCTCTCTCTCCTTGTCTCCCCCTCTCCCATCCACCCCTCTGGAAGTGTAAGGGATTTACAATTTCTTGGCATTCCTCAGGGCATAACTCAGGGTGCTGTGGTAGCCTGATAACTCATTAAAAAGAGGAGTACACAAGTAGTGTGTATTCTGCCTATTAGCTTAGCCAAAACAAGTAGTGTATTTTTTGTTGTTGTTTGTAAATTCTTTTCAGATCGGCTTGTCTTTTTCAGAATTTTAGTTGACCTCAGAACATGGCACTTCTGTAGGTAAGGAGAGAAAAACTATTAGACACACTCGAAAATAGATATTGGATAAGAAGAGTGTGGTGGTTTATTGGGTGTTTTCCATAAAATATTGCATAGGAAACTGTCTAGCTCATTTTATTTGACTAGCTCAATAGCATCTCCCTTCTTGGGCAGTAGGTTTCCAGTATTTGAGAGAGAGCTCTACCCCACCTTCCCTGGAGCACTGGACATGGTAACTCAAGTTCGTGAAGCCTTTGCTCTCCCACTGAGCTGCCTCGTTTTCTTTCTCAGCAATGAAGTCAAGAGCTGTGCTAACTGCAGAACAACATTCATTGAGGTGTCTCTGTAAGCACAGCTTTTGCTGCTGCTTCAGGGTCTTCACTCACCCCTTGGTATTAGCATTCCAGTTCTTGGAGAAGAAGAGATATACCATTACACTACCAGCACTCCCCCCCCCCCCGCTCCTCCCTTTGTCTCTCTTCCCTGTTCTTTGGTTTTCTTTTACCCTTTTTGACAGGAAAAAAATTTCTATTCTCAAATTCTATATCCATCTTTTCATAAATAGCATGGCCAGAGCTTAGGAATGCTACTTTTTTGGAAGACCAGTCCATGAAGGCTCCAGGTGGATTCTGGGAGTTGTTTAATCATTAAGCATTTTTATCTTGCCTCTGAGCCAGAAAGGTGCTTAGAGTGCATTATAAGACTAATAAGTCAGTGAAAGAGAATCCCTGCCCTTTGACTTAAAATGTCAGGACAGAAAAGGGAAGAGAAGAACATGTAGAAAATTGTGAAAAAGCATGTAGACTTTCATCAGGTCTGGTAGAATGTCTCTGCTTTCTGCTGCAACTCCCAGTAAGGTTGCTGGTGGATACCTATAGGGTGTCTTGATATTTTGACATATTTATGTAGCACAAAGAATCTCATAGGTGGGATTGCTTCAGTTGTTTGGACCATCTCTTGTTAGGTGCCATGGGGACTTTGGCTAGAAGGTGGGTTGCTGTTACATTTTCCAGTACATATAATGTCCCCTAGCAGCTGACTTTGCAGTAATTGTATGCTGTCTTTTCCTAGGCTTTGGTGATGTCTCTAAGCCTTCAGTCACACCGCATGATTCCTCTGCAAGTAAATCTCCATCCCAGAGCCTGTTTTTGCCACCTTTTTCCATGTCAACAGCAGTGAAGAATGGGATCCACCCCAGCATACATATCCCACTTCCTGTGGTTCCACATCTTCTATCCTTTCAGGAGGCCCACAGTGTTTCATCACCCAAGACCAGCAATTCATGCCAGTCTGTTTCCAATGGTCCACCGCAGAAGCCAAGTACATGCCTCTTTGGTAGACCACCACCTGCTGAAGAGGTGCCTTATCAGTTGGATAAGCAGCTGCCCAGCACAGTCAACGTGGCTAAGGGCGAACCCTCAAAGGACCAGGATGACTTGAAGCAGCAAGTGGCCCACATCCTGGCTCTGCATCCTGAGGGCATGTCACTGTTCCAGTTCCGTGTTGCCTACAGTGCCACCTATCAGCGGCACTTGCCACTGGGCAATGCTGCTTCTGCCAAACAGCGTCTGCTGGAAATGCCGGATGTTGTTCATGTGAAAAACTACGGAGTCCAAACACAGCTGTTACCTGTATCCTCTGCAATTTCATCTGTAAAATCTGGTAGGTGGTGTGGCACATAGCATTTTGTTCTGTTTATACTTCCAGTTATGTATTACCACTATATCTATTTTTCAAAAGAACCAGTGCATTCTCGGGGTGGCATGGAGGAGTAATCCACAACAGTTGGGTTAATCTCATGTGCCAACTGGAACAGGCAGGAGTCCACATGCTTTTTCTGTTGTGACAGTGAGGACCTCTTCCTTTCTCTGACAGTTTTTAGTGTCCTGCCGAACGAACTGATCAGGTTTTAGCCCTTCTCTGGCAAATAGTGATAGAAACATTAGAGGAAATGGAGAAACGAGAAGAAATGAAAAACGGAGTGACAGATTTGACAAAAGGAGAGCTCCCAGTTGCCCGCCACTCTGCGTGGGAAGGAAAATGCCTAAAGTTTGCCATCTCAGATGCCAGCCAATCCGCATAGCTCCGAATCGAATAAGAGCGAAGGATCTAAAGGCAGACTCCCCCAGATGGCTGCCACTCAGCATGTCTCTGAGGAGGACAAAAAGGAGGCATTAAGAAAGGTTTTCCTTCCATAAAGTTTGCCATCTCAGACGCCAGCTGATCCGTGTGGCTCTGAGTCGAATAAGAGAGGAGGATCTAAAGGCAAATTCCCCCAGATGGCTGCCACTTAGCCTGTCTCTGAGGAGGATGAAAAGGGGGCATTAAGAAAGGTTTTCCTCTCATCAAGTGAGAGCAATACCAATGAGGTAAACATGATATCTGATGATAACAGAACCGAAAAAATGGTAAGTAAGACTGAGTAAGTGGCGGAGTTGCCACAAAAGCCTAAAAAGGAAAAGACAGATACCATGGTGAGTGCTGGTTCAGGTGTGGGGGCCAGGACTAGAAAGTCTTCAGCAACAGCAGAGACGTTTCAAAAGGCCGATTCCGGCCGCCATTTTGAATTGATGGATTCCAGAATGGGAGGGGCTCTTGGCGAGTGAACCGCCGAGATGGGAGCATGCTCAGAAGGTAACATGCAGCACTCAGAAGTGAAGGGAGGGGCTGCATCAGAGCAGAGCTCAGGACAAGCATGCTCAGTTTCCCCTCTTTCTCTGGTGCCAGGTCAGAGGGAACCCAGAGGTGTGGAGGCTGCCGCAAGACCGCAGTCAACAGCACAGACTCCCCAGTAGGCAATATGGATCTTAATGTCGGAAGTTGTTTGAATCAGATGTTTATGGGACTGTGTAAGGAAACATAAGCAGAAGATCAACATTGGAGGGGAAATATCAAGCAGAGGCCTGTGTTTGCAGATGATGGGTTGCCAGTTTTTTAACGCGTCTGCATCAGGCATGTGGAGAAACTTAGCTAGCCCTAATAAATGGCAGCTATTAATTAACCAAATGGTTTTAAAAGAATTAAATACAGTGATTTCCGAAATGAAGAATCAATTGAACGAATTTATTAAAATGAGTGTTGCAAACACAATGAATTACAATAGAGGCATTAGCAGTTTGAACTATAAATCCAAAACTGATGAATTGAATGAGGACGAAAATAGTAATGAAAAAGTAACATCGTGGAATAATGTCAGAGCATAGGAATGAAAGTAGAAAGAATGCAAGGAATAGTAGCTGATAGGGTGCATAGGATAAGGAGAATGTTCAGGAGGAAATGATGCAGGTAGAGATAGAGGAACTGAACTTTCTTCAGAAGATGAAGAGAGTGAAATGGATGCTAATAGGTTGTTTCATATGAGAGAATTCAGAAAGTATGTTAAAGAGAGTGTTCCAGACTTTATGTTTAGAATTGGATGTGGATAAGGAACACAGTAAGGTGACTAAAGGAAAGGATAGCAAGGTAGCAGCGGTGATTAAGAAAAAAAAAGTAATTTCACAGAAGTGACAATACCAGATATGTTTAGGGAATTAATTCAGATTGAATTGGAAGCATCCTTGAATACCTGTACACTTCTGGGGTGCACAAATAACCTTTATTCCTTATTCCTTAATCTGAAATAAGTGGGCAAAAGGAGAGATTTGGCTTTGAGGAAAGCTGTTGAGGACTTGACTTATAGCAGTTAGAGTGTCAGTAGCTGCGCCAGTGTTTGCTTGTGCAGCAGTGTTATGGATGCAGGAGATAGTGGAGTGTGAAGAGATACAGCCCCAGCCTTTTGCTAAGGCATTAGCCATAACAACAACAATAACAACAGCAACAACAACAATAAAAAAATTAGTGGATTGTGGTTATGATTCAGTGACTTTTATGGTCAGGAATATAGGTGCAATAGTGGTAGCTAGAAGGTCACTGCATCATTGGGGTGCAGACCAAAAGTCTCGGAACAATTTGGCCTTTGTGCTATGTAAAGGAGAGCTGCTCTTTTGGAAGCCAAGTTTTGGATAAGTTACTAATAGAGAGCAGGAGAAAGAAGCAAGTAACGGCAACTACCCAGCATGGCTGCGATGAGGTGGAAAAAAATGCCAACCAAATGTCCGCTGCCCAGCATGGCTCTGGTGTGGTGGAGGAAGGAAGTTTAAACAGCGTATTTTTAACTTCCAGCGAGAGTGATTCAAAAAGAGTTGTGGCCACTCCCTCTCACAAGAGGAAAGAAAGAAAGAAAAGGAAATTCTACCTGGCAAAAGATAAAACAAACAAACAACAAACAAAACCAAAACAAAACAGGTGATTAAAGTGAAAAACAGGAGCAGACCTACTGCGGTCATTTGAAGAGAGCTGCCAATGATCAGGAGAAATTAACGGGGGCAGCTTCAAGCTGCCACGTTGGAAACACTAGTTCTAAGGTAAGGGCCGGAACAGAAGCTGCAGCAGACATTGATTTCATGGGTGCAGCTATCACAGCCTATCAGCAGCAGTGTGTACCGCACCCTTTGGTTGTTCGGAGCCTAAAGGCACTGCTTGTGAGTACAGCCCAACAGCAACAGTCTGTGATGGCACAGTCTGTCCATGCTCAAAAGCCCGCAGGTCCGCAGACTAAGAGCAATCCTCCACAGAAAATTATTGATCTGGTGAACCTGGACAGGCAGTCCTGAGAAAGCTTTTCCTTATATCAAGCAAAAGTGAAACAGAGAGAAGTTCCCCTCTATTGTACACACATAATCAGCCAATAATGGTAGCAGCTAAAATGAGCCGGACTGGGGGTGGAGGGAGATGGGGGAATGGAAAAAGGGCAAGGCAAGGGGCTTACCAGTGCTTTCCCCTCAGTAAGATAAGAATGAAATATTAGGTTCAGGCCTTCAAGCCTCTTCTAGTGGCCATTTTGAGGATACAGATTCCTCCCAGTAGGGAGGTATAGCAAGGAGAGCTGCAGGCCAATTGGCAACCATTGCAGAGGCTAAGAACAGGCTCATGACAAGGAAGCCACACCTCAAGTTATGGAAGAGGGACTTCCCTTGGTCAGAGAGAGAGAGAGGAAAAATATGGCTGTTTTAAACACAAGCTTCGCAGGCCTGGGATGAGGCATGCACGCAGAGGTGGAATTGCTACTGGCAGCATGGCTAATAAGCACAAAGGAGAAGGTTCAGAGGGACGAGAGGGGTACAGAGAGAAGCTTACTCAAGTGCAGCACATCAGGTCCAGATTGTCTTAAGTTAATGAAATTATTAATCATACCAGGGGAAGCAGGTGACAGGAAGAGGAACGAAGGAGTAAGAGTGGCAATACAGGTAAGTTGCGGGAAAGGCAGACAAAGTAAGTGCAAGATGTGCCAGAGGCTCCAGTTTAGAAATTGTTGCTACAACAGAAATTCTAGAGTATGAGTTTCTCAAGGAGGGTGATGGTGCCCAATCTGAAACTGAAAATTCCTCGGAAGAGAATGAAATAGAAGAAACAAACAATTTAGATTGTTTGACGCACCTAAGTTTAGAGGAGTGCTTAAGAAAGTGCTATTGAGTTTAGGAATGCAGCATAATTAAAAGACATAAAAGACAGTTCAGTAGCTTCAGTGTTGAGAAGACTGGCTTTTAGATCACTTGAAATGCCAGAAACTTGCAGATTATTAAGCTTCCCCATGACTGTGAGCCTGGAGGTCTCAGAGAGCAAGCAGTATGATTGAATTATCATGAAAGACATCGTGGCAAGTGAGTGACAGGTCTCCATGTATGGAGTAGAACTGATATGGAAAGAAACTTGCCAATAATAAGCTTTCCCTACACTGTAAGGCTGTAGTTTGTAGAGGGTGAGCAATGGCAAAGATTTGACAAGTGAGCGAAAGATCTCCCAAGTGTGGAGTGGAGTTGCTATTGGAGAGCAGCACAGTCTGAAAGAGACTTGCCAGCATTAAGCTCTCATGGCTGAAAGTTTGCAAGCTTCAGAGGGCAAGCAGTGCTAGAAGACCGATTAGCAGATATTTTTCTCTCATCTGTACCAAAACAGAAAGAGAAATAGGATATGATTAAAGAAGAGATAATTAATCTTCTGCAGGTTGGGGCAGTGGAGATGGTGCCTCAACAACAAAAAATATAAGGCTGTTGATTCATTGTTCTTTAAGGTTCAGTTTTCCCTGTGTTAAAAGTATTTTAATAATTAGGTAAATATGAGGAATTTAAAATGGAAGCCCTGTAGTCAATTAAAGGAGATTTGCAGAAAGGTTAGCTTCTATAGATTAAAACTATATATTAAATTAATACACACACACACACACACACACATACATACCTCTTTTCAATTTAAGGGTAGCCATTACCAATTTAAGGCACTTCTGTTTGGCCTTGCATCCCTTTCAAGGGTTTGCACTAAAATGTTAATCCCAGTGGTTTCTCGCCCCAGGGAGAAAGGAATTCAGTTATTCCCTTATTTAGATGACATTCTTTGAAAGCGGAGCTTAGGAAAGTGGCTAGGAGTTATGTAGGGAAGACCTGAAGTTTTAAAAAGATTAGCTTTTGTCATAAATTTTGAGAAAAGCAGTTTAGAACCTAGTAGGAAATTGACACATTTAGGAGCAGACCTTAATACAGAGTTGGGATACCTGTTTTGTCACAGGAAAGGAAGGAGAAGATAGGGAAGGTTCTGCAAAGGTTATTGGATGTGGAATGAGCAGATATGATGTTCTTGGCAAGAGTACAGTTTAGTTGATACTTTGGGCATGATCCATACCAGAAAACTGCAGCAGTGTCTAATCACTTATCTGTTGTATATGATGAGGAAGCACAGCTGGAAAGTGAAAATACCACAACCACTGAAGGGAGAGCTAAAGTGGTGGCTATGCAAAAAGAACTTGGACAGAGGAGTGCCTTTTATGATTCATTCTATGATAATTGTCACAATGGATGCAGGCTTCTATGGCTGGGGTGTCTGCTGACAGGTTTATATGTACTGTGGCTGGATGGTCAGAGGCTTCAACTTTTGTCTGACATTATAGGATAGAAAAGTTTAAGTCAGCACAGGCAGCTTTGGGCACAAATGTGCTGCAGTAAGTCTTGAAGAGTTAGGAACAGTCCCACCCAGGGTGTGGTTTGGGTAACTCCGAATTGTTGTGGATTACTCCTCCATGCCATCCCGAGAATGAGAAATTGGATGTACTGTGAAGATTCATTCTGGGATGGCAGGAGGAGAAATCTACCTACCCTAAAAGGGGAAAAAAATAAAATAAAGGGAGATGAAAGCAAACAAGTTAAGGGATGAAAGAAACCTGGGCAAGACTATTAGTTATTTTTAGCGGAGTATGGAAATGGAGACTTGGTGTCGTCTGGCTAGATAATAAAAACTGTTAGAGAAGGAAAGGGGTCCTAACTGTCACAACGGAAAAAGGACTTGGACTCCTGCCTGTTCCAGTTGGCACGTGGGATTAACCCAATCGTTGTAGATTTCTACTGCTGCCATCCCAGAATGAATCTTCACGGTAAATCCAATCTCTCATTCCTTGTGAATAGGGAAAAAACCCCAAAACAATACAGAAACCCCAGGCAAAGATGACGTTTATCTGTTACTAAACTCTTCCCCTTTTCACTTAAATTGTTTCCCTAAATAAATAGTCCCTAACTTATAAATTTACAAATGATTCCATTGAGAGTTCCAGGTGCTGTGCAGATGGATTTTGGAGAAAAGAAACATTCTCCTCTTCCCCAATTTTGAGTAGGGAGCAGGGTGAGAGCATCTGTAACGTTGCAATAGTCTAGGATTGACCATTATAGGAATGGCAGTAGATTGCAGACAAGATATGGTTTGTGTGCTAATGGTGCTAATGTTCAGTGATAGTCTTTAGCGTGATGGTTCTGTTGGATTCCATGCTAAAGACATTTCCTTGAACTAATGTGATGAGTAATCAGGTTTGTCATAGGCAGCAGAAAGTCCAAAGAACTACTAACAAACCAAGGCAAAAATTATACTTAAACAGCAGTTATTAGACCTTTAGCCTTAGGTGTAGCTCTGGCCACAGGAGGGCTGTCTGGTCACCTGGTTCTTTGTGAGCTCAGCATTGTTTTTGGGGAGGAAAAAGTTTATCACTTTTCTGTATGAGGCTTCAGGGAGGGACTTCTTGCTCATCTGCAATGTTTCTTTGCTTTTCACCTTTGAAGTCTCAGCCGTGTTCCATCTCTTTCAACAAGTAGCACAGTAGTTGTGTGGTCCATAAGTTAAAAAAAAGGTGCTGAGTTACAATAATTCACTAAAATATTATAAAAGTGGTGCCAAGGTGACATGACCCAAGTACAATAGTGCAATCAGCACCTTTGTGGTGGCACCACCATTGTATCATTTTATAACCTCTAATGAGAGGTATTGCCTAGTTCTATTTTCTTTCAACGGTGTGCTTCTTCCTAGTATCAAAAGCAATTCCAGTGCTCTGTCTTCTGAGCCTTCTTTTGTGTCTTTGCAGACCAGCCTGTCTCTTCCACAGTGGAAAAAGCTCCAGAGGTTCCTGGTCACTCAATGGATAGAACAGAGATTCAGCTGGTAAGTGATTCTCAAGCCTTCTCCTCTCCCTTGGGTCACACTGTCACTTCATCCCCTACTACTCCATTTCCCTCCTGGCTCCAGAACATTCCAGGAAGCTGAGTAACAAGGATGATGGCATTATTCCCAAGGTTCGGCCCCCAAGGACACAAAAAAAGGCACATCCTTGGCAAGAGCGTGACAGGGTAGAGCTGACTTGGGGGATTTTTCTTGTCAGCCTGATATATCTACAGTGGAAGAAGCAACTGTCATTCCCAGCAGTTCTGTGGGTAAAGCTCGCCTTGTGACAGCTTACAATTCTTGCCTTAATTCTGTACTTCCCAAGGCTGCTCTACTGCCTATACTCATTCCTATCTTTCTCTCTCTTCCAGAAATCTGAAGAATTTGGAGCAAAGGACAACAAGGAGGCTGGCCCATTCCCTGAACCTCAGAGCCAGAAAGCACCCAAACCAAGAATTCATGTGCAAGAGTGTGTGAAGATGAGTCCCACACCAGTGGGGCATCTCTTCGTTCCTCAGTCTCCTGTAGTTTCTCCTACATATCCTCAAGCTCCAACATCATGTGAAAATTTCAAACCAAACAGTCTTGGTTCCAAGCCCACACAACTGACTAACCCTCGGATTTCTGGCAATAGGGTCTCTGTGCCTTCCACCTCTCAGCCTGCATCTCACAATCATGTAAGACAGGCGCAGCCAGTGGTACACCCACGTGTACCATTTCTCTTCCAAATGCCAGGAATTCCCCCTGTAACATTCCTCCCAGTTTCTAGAAATCCTTCAGGGATTGTGTTTCAAAACACTGCACTGAAGAGCTCTCCTTCTGGTCAACTGCATGATGTGCTTCCAGTTAGATATGTTCAGACAACACATCTCACCTGCAGCGCAGAACAACAGAGCTACGTTCCCACTTGCCAACAAGTGGATCCCTATTCTGTAGTGCAGAAATCACCCACAGTCTTGCCGCATGCCTGGAGCCCTGCTGTTACATTCTCTACTGAGAAGCCTTCTGTATCTTCACCTTCTCAAAGCGTGTCCCAGAATGTCCACCAACTAGAATGTTATAACCATACACAACAGGATGGTCTGCAGCAGAGTTCAGTTGTGGTAACAGAGAAGAGGCTCACAGCCACACTTTTGGACGGAAAACCTAAGCTGACTCGTGCTTACCCGAGACAATACAATAATGGGAATTCTCTGATGACCTCTGCAAGCACAGTGTCATTCAGTTCACATCCTTGTCTCTCCACTAATGCATCCCTTCAGCCCTTGGACACTTCCTCGAGTAGTGAAAGGAGTCCTGATGCTCTGCCTTCTGAACCTCCAGCTTTCATGCATCAGCAACAACATACTAGTGCAAATGTTGCCATAACTACCTCAAGCAGAAGACTAGCATGGTCACCACCTTCCCTTCAAGACTCTACTGCAAGCTCAGACTGCAACCCCTTGGGTCCTTCTGGCATCAACCATAATTCTGCTACTCAAACTTCGGACCCTCAGGCTTCCATCTATTGGCAACGATATAATAGCCCGAGCACCTCTGAAATCACTTTCAGCAAGAAACCAGCAAACTCATCACCTTACGCTCAAGATTCTGCTGTCAGACCATCCTGCCAACTTTCCACTACACTTTTGAGTGTCCATACAGTTTATGAAGCTTCTGTCCAAGCTAAAACTATGGTCTCTGTTTCCAGACAAGCTGACAGTCCTCATGTCTCTTTGCCAGAAAAGCAGGCATCTTATTGTTCTCCGCCGCAAAATAGCCCTCCTCCAAAAAGCTTTGATCGGTGTGTTATCCTGTAAGAGCAAACATTAAGGAGAAGTTTGTGAAGGCTTTTGGATGTAAGGATGCAGGTAGCAAGCTGGATGTGCCCAGTGAGAGCATTCTGAACACCTAAAATTATCCCCAGCCAATTCTGGACTATGCCAGGTGCAGAGTTTGTGTGCGTATGGTGTCTCTGTTCTTGGATGTTGCAGTCGATTCAGTAGGAACTGCATTGTTAGCTTCTGAAACCCTGTGAGAGCTAGTATGACATGGTGATTAGAGTTTTGAACTGGAATTGGGGATAATAGGTGCTAGTTCCCACTCATGCTTGAAAGGGACCAAATGACCTTGAGCAAGTTGTTCTTAACCTCATCTACCTCTCAGAATTTTGAGAATAATGTGTGCAGGAGGAAAGCCATGTATATCACATTGAGTAGCTCTGGAGGAAAGGCAGGCTATAAATGTATCCAGTGTATGTACCCAATGTATCCACCCTTCCAGCACAGAAGACTTCTCAAAGGTGTAAAATGCGAGTGCATGATTCTGTGAGAAAGGATGGACCGTAAAGCCAAAACTGTTCATGCATGCAGACCGGCTGAAGGAGGCTGCTTAACAGTAAAATTCTGTGGAGTGGTCAGTGGTGTTTATAATGTGCTGCACCCGTGTGTTGTAGTGTTTGCAAAGTCTCAGACCAGGAGAGAGGAGACTTAGGTTTTAATCCCCTGTTGTCCATGGAGTTAACTGAGACTTTGGGCCAGTCAGTTCCTTTCAGTCTAATTTAGTCAACAAGGTTGGTGCAAGACAAGGGTGGTTGTGATGGGAGTTCTAGTCATAATATTATCAGAGGAGATATACATTGTCCCAAGCTCTTTGAAGGTGAAGCAGGATCATAAGCAAAGTAAGTTTAAAAAAAAATGGAACTGAGTATAGTTCTGCAACCTGTATACACTAGGGAAATATACTAAATTGCACATAATAATTGGTCTTGCATGACCCCGTCCCCACTTCTTGCTCATTCTTTTACTAAGAAACAAACCCTTTCCTATCTAGCTCCTCCCCACCTAGCATGCCTTTGGAAGTGGCCCATATAGTTCTTCGTGGTCTCTGTGCCCCACACATTGGTATCTTCGCGCATGTGCGGTAGCGTTCGGAACATTCCAGAGCTGAGCAGCTTGGCGGGAACCCCTCCCCCCTGCTTGTACTGAGCATGCTCAGCCCGCCAATCCAACGGGCTCTCCTCAGTTTTCTTTCGTCCGCCGGCGTGTTCGCAGCGAACGGAAGGTTCTCCAGCTTAGCAGCTTCTTTTTTGGTGTTTTTCTCTCGTCTTCGTTCTCTTGGATATCCGTGCCTTCAAGTTATTTTGAACTTAGGGCAACCCTAAGGTGAACCTATCATGGGGATTTCTGGGGCTGAGAGTGTGAGACATGCTCAAGGTCACCCAGTGGGTTTCCTTGGCTGAGCTGGGTATTGAACCCTGGTGCCTAGGGTCATAGTCCACCACTCAAACTACCACGATGGAGCAATTGTCTTTTGCATTCCTTTTGTATAGTTGATTATGATTGGTAAACGATGACTAGGGCTTTTTTGGAATACTTACTGTCTTCTAATTGTTTTATCACATCAGGAAACCATTTGCCATTCTATTTTTTTTTTCACTGATTATGGGTACATTTGTCTATGATGTAAGTTATAATAAATAATTGATTTTTTTACCATTGGCTTACCTTTCTGGGTTAACTATTTTTCTTTATGTTACATCTCTCTCCATGTTGTGTGATAATTGTTTGGAGGTAAAGTACCTTGTTGATTCACACCTTGTGCACACTGATTTCCATTCATTGCCCTGAACTAGCTTACAAATCTCAGTACATCAGTGCATAAAGTACATTACAGAATTTGCTATAGAGATATCACACCTTTGTGAGATTCTTGGTGTCCACAGGGACGGGGGATGTAGTGCATGACAAATTTCTAGGTTATTTCCTGATGATTTCTGTGGAGTTTCCCTTTCCTTGTTTTTCAGAAGGGACAAACACTATAGCACAAAATAGCCATGACTTAGGCTGTGCACATTCAAAGTTTTCAATGACCCTCTTTGTGGAGAAATTTTGAGAACCACTTTGGTTGTTATATTTCCATTTTCTCTGAATCATTGGTATAGGTGGTAGAGAAATGCACAGGAACTAGACTTGCATAATCGAAAGTCTGTGATAGTGGTATCAACCATATGCTGTTCATTTCTTGCGTGCTTTGCTGTGTCTGTTCTTTACATTTCATTATTTACTTCTCACACAATGACCAGCCTTCTACAAAAATGGCTTTTGGTGTTATCTCAGTATCTGCTCTGCATTGGTGGATTTCTGTCATTCAGGGTTTTCATGGCCACAAGCTCAAGATAAGGAACAGCATTGGAAAAGACTGGCGATTTGTATTCTGTTCACTTATTTAAGCAGGGCCTTGTACTGTGTGGTTTTGTTCTGTTCCTGTTTTTTGGACACCCATCCACTGACTGAAGAAACCACACTAGCAGCTGGGACAACAGCATTGAATGGGTCTGTTTTCTAGCCACTGTCCTGTTTTCCAAGAGGGGCTAGGCTATCAATCAAGAATTCTATATGGGCCAACCTTTCCAGTCCTTAAAGTAAACCCTTGTATCTGCATTATAGAAGAAAGCGAGATTCAAAAAGGGTGTAAGAGGACATGACACTTTTGCCATTCTCTCCCCCTCGAAATTTCCAATAAATTCTGTAGAAAGAGTTTTTCTAGTTGAGAAAGAGATGCATTGGAACTTGGCAGGAAAATTAGGCTCATTAGAATTTACTAATAGGGAGAATTATCTAATGAGCCTGAAGGTTCACAGTGTCCTCCTCCATTAGTTGGATAACTGGCCTCATCTGACAGGCTGCATAATAAAGACCCAGGTTGGAAATTCCCAATCCACCTCCTTTTTATTTTTTATACAGAAACATTGTAACTTTGATTTTATTAAACTGTTACTGGCAAAGTTTAAGATAAATGTTTGCCATTAATAAACTGGGAACTGCTACAGCGGTTTGAAAAATATAAGCACATTTTATGGAGAATTGACATTTTTACAGCAGAAATTCTACCATACCAAGATAACTTCAACTTCTGCCATTGTGATAGCCTGTGCTGTATCTGATGTACTCTTGGTTTAAAACAGAGAGACAAAAAGAATAAATATCGGAACCCACCTCAACATTGGTACTAAGAGTAGTCACCTGGACTAGAAGACAACCAAAAGTGTCATTGTGGTATATCTCTAAACCTTGTATATGTCATATAGTAGTAACTCAAATGTATTATATGATTAGTGAGCATTTCTACATTTCTTGTAACTTTTCAAAAAGTCTTATTTTTGACCTTCCTCAGCAGCTTCATTTCTTTCTAAGATGCATCTAATTTAACAACAGTGCTGGGGACACCATTAATTTTAATAAGAAAGGATAATTAGCCACTGGATTTGATATTACCACCTGAATAACTCTCACAAATCAATCCTTTTTAAAAGCAAATGTGGAAAGGATGAATCCATAGTCTTCATTTTGCACAGAATTCACAATTAATGAGGAAATCATCATATGGCACAGGAAGTTCAATCGGGTTAGACCTGGCTTAGCTGAAACAGCAGACAGGCTAAATGAGAAGTTTTGGCATTGATCATCACGTCCACATTGTTGGGAGAATATTCTTGCCTGGTGATTTTCTTTTATAGAAAATCTTCCAATATTTCTGATCTTAGGCTCATTTTCTGGCATCTACTGTTATAGAGAGAACAAGATGAAAATGAGCTGTACGTATTGTCCTGAGTTGTATCTGTCATTTGCATTATCCCTAAGCTTCCTTTTTCATGTTTCAGTCTTGACTTCCCTTTCATATTCAGACAAGATCTCCCTAAATTAGAGTTAAGGTGTTGGAAAATTTTAGCATTCTCTCTCCCTACCTCTTGTTGTAGGACAAATGGGATTTAGATAGGATCGGGTCATTTTTCTTTTAATGTAAAATACCTTCCTGGCCTCACAGCTAAAGTCTCAACTGTTGTTTTGTGTTATATTAAAATGACTGACTATAGTATTTGTCAAAGTCAGAGACCTGGGCAGCGAGCCAGCCCAGAGGAGGGAGTGTGAGAGCCAGTAAAGTCCAGCCGGGAGGAGACAAGCAAGCACTTTACACAAGGGAGTTCATTTACCAGAGCATCAAGCGAAAGCCATAGTCATAGTTCCAAAAGCCAAGGGTCAAGAGTCCAGAGATCAATTCAAGGTAGCAGGAACTGGGTGCAAGGAACAGGCAAGAGAAGTGCTTGGAAGAAGTTTGCCACAAGCAAAGGGAAGCTTCCAGGCAGGCAGTTATATAGCCCAAGGCACAGGTGTGTCCGGTCACCACTTCTTAAACTTAGCCAAGGAAACCTCCCTTTGCACAGCCCTCTTGAGTCTCCACCTTGACTGGGGGCTTATTGAACCAGGCTCCAAAGCATCTTCAGAATCGGATCCCTCTTGCCCTAAAGGAGCAGGCAGAGGGATGTCCGAGCCTGCTTGGTCCATGGCAGCAGGGGGAGCTCTTGAGCTGCAGGACTCATCTCCAGCCAGAGCCACAGGGACCAACAGCTGCTACTCGTCATCTCCACCCTCAGCAACAGGGACCAACAGCTGCTGCTCGTCATGAGCAGCTCTGACGGGGGCTTCAGTTATCACAGTATTCAGACCATGTGACGCTGGATACATTCTGGTGTCAGTTAGTGGTCATACTTAAAAGGCAATGTCTGTCCCCCCCCCCTTTAGCAATTTTGCTTCTTGCAACTTCTCTCTCTATGCTAGCCGCTTCACCAAGAAGTTGATGAATTTAAAATAAATACACTATCTTCCCAAATCCTTTTGTTAGTTAGGATCTAGTTTCTCTAATGGGTATGTAATTATGATGTTTATTAGTAAATGTGTAATGTTTGGAACCTGAAATTGCCCGCCTTGTTTTTGCTTTCAAATCAGCCTCCAGTTCGGGGAAGACATACAGAGATTGGAACATTTTTTTCCCCCTGTAACTCTGCTAAAAGAAGGTTAATTTACAGCTTTAGCTTTCATAGAGTTCCCCAAAGGGCTAAAACCCTGGAAAACTCTAACCCCCAACATAAGGAAACAACAGACAATAGTTGGCTTTCATGCAAGATGATTGGAGATCCCTCAGATCCCAGTCTCTTTCCATGTCTTTCCCAGTCTTTCAATTGGCTAACCACATATAAGGTTATGATTTTTTTTTTGAGACGGTTCCATAATTTATTGGCAACATATTGGCAACCTAATAAATAGGACTCGTTTCAATGTAAGTGTATGGGAATGTAGCCTTAGAATTCAAATTATTCTTGTTTCTTCCTGTATGTTCTTGCTAGGTGAATAGGCCCAGCAGTACACTGTATGTAGTGACAACTGCCAGCCAGGTTCCAGCAAAAGAAAGAAAGATTTTTCCCAGAAGGATACAAGCACTCAACCTGGCGGTTGGGGAGCAGGTGAGGAAGCAGGGGAAATGCTGCACATAATAGGTAGAGAGGTGGTACAGGAATACCTGGCCACACTGGATGAATTCAAGTCTCCAGGGCCAGATGAATTGCATCCTAGGATATTAAAAGAACTGGCAGAGGTCATTTCGGAACCGCTTGCTATAATCTTTGAGAAATCTTGGAGGACAGGAGAAGTTCTAGCAGACTGGAAGAGGGCAAATGTTGTCCCCATCTTCAAGAAGGGAAAAAAAGAGGACCCAAATAATTATCCCCCAGTCAGCCTGACATCGGTACCCGGAAAGATTCTGGAGCAGATCATTAAGCAGTCAGTTTCTAATCACTTAGAAAGCAACGCGGTAATCACGAGAAGTCAGACACGGATTTCTCAAAAATAAGTCATGCCAGACTAATCTTATCTCTTTTTATGATAGAGTTACTAGCTTGATAGATGAAGGGAATGCTGTGGATGTAGCATATCTCGATTTCAGTAAGGCCTTTGAGAAAGTTCCCCATGACATTCTTGCAAAGAAGCTAGTAAAATGTGGGCTGGACAGGGCTACTGTCAGGTGGATCTGTAACTGGTTGACTGGCCGTTCCCAAAGGGTGCTCACCAATGGCTGCTTTTCATCCTGGAGAAAAGTGACTAGCGGAGTGCCACAGGGTTCTGTCCTGGGCCCAGTGCTGTTCAATATTTTCATCAATGACTTGGATGAAGGAATAGAGGGCATGCTCATCAAATTTGCAGATGACACCAAATTGGGAGGGGTTGCTAATACGCCAGAGGACAGGATAAAAATTCAAAATGACCTGGATAGATTGGAGAGCTGGGCCAAGGCTAACAAAATGATATTCAACAGAGAGAAGTGTAAGGTCCTACACTTAGGTAGAAAAAATGGAATGCAGAAATATAGGATGGGGGACATGTGGCTGGATGGCAGTACGTGTGAAAGGGATCTAGGAGTCCTAATAAACCACAAGCTGAACATGAGTCAGCAGTGTGATGCGGCAGCCAAGAAAGCCAATGCAATTCTCGGCTGCATCAATAGGAGTATGGTGTCTAGATCGAGGGAGGTACTGGTACCACTCTACTCTGCTTTGGTTAGACCTCATCTTGAATCCTGTGTCCAGTTCTGGGCACCCCAATTCAAGAAGGACATGGTCAAGCTGGAGCAGGTCCAGAGGAGGGCGACCAAAATGGTGAAGGGCCTGGAAGCCATGCCCTATGAGGATAGACTTAGAGAGCTGGGTATGTTCAGTCTGCAGAAGAGAAGGTTAAGAGGGGACATGATAGCCATGTTTAAATATTTGAAGGGATGCCATGTAGAGGAGGGAAAGGGCTTGTTTTCTACCGCTCCAGAGACCAGGACAAGGAGCAATGGATTCAAGCTGCAGGAAAGTAGATTCCACCTGAACCTCAGGAAGAACTTCCTGACAGTCAGGGCTGTCCGGCAGTGGAATCTGCTGCTTCGGAGTGTGGTGGAGTCTCCTTCTTTGGAGGTTTTTAAGCAGAGGCTGGATGGCCATCTGTCGGGAGTGCTTTGAGGGTGTTCCTGCATGGCAGGGGGTTGGACTGGATGGCCCGTGTGGTCTCTTCCAACTCTACATTTCTATGATTCTATGATTCTGTGATTCTAAGGGAAGCCATTGTTATGATTGTGTGCTGTTTCAGAGAAACAATTTGGAAGATAAACATGTTCTTGGTGGTAGGGTTACATACAGAGCTATATTGAGTTCAGTCATTTGGGAGAGATTATTATAAATCGTATAATTATTTGGAATCACTCTACCATGTTACCCTTCATTCACAAACCCAAGTGGATTTTAAGAGGCTTGGGACACAATTAGCAATTTTCAATGCTTACAACATAATGACCATTAACTGCTTGGAGAAAAAAAGTGTGGTGTAACCTGGGAAATTTCCCTTTAGATTCTAATACAGGGAACATTTCAAGTTACTGAATCAGAAAAGTCAAGATCTGTTGAAGTCAGGGTGTTGTATTGCTGTAGTCTCACCAGATTGATGGAAATGGGGACTTCGCTTTCATAATAATACAGTTTGCCTTCAAAATGCAGGAAGCAGCATTTCTGTTGCTCTTGTTCTTATTGTTGCTGCCCCTCCAAACTGAATGCAAGGAACACATTGTCATGTGCACCTTCAGAGACGTCCTCTATATGCCACATGAGTATTATCAGGCAGGTGACCCCATCATTGGTGGGATTACTTCTCAGTTCTTCTCAGTGTCTGAAAAAATATCTTTTGAAGAACACCCAAGGACAAAGCTTGTTAATGAAGCTGTGTAAGAAGGCATTTTTGTTGCTATAGTGTGCAATAGGGAAAGATAAAAACAAAGGCAAACTATATCAATAAAAATAATTTTATAGAGGCATGCATGTGTGTGCGTGTGTGTGGGTATTTGTTTTGTTTTTCACCTGCCTTAAGATGACTGCTGGAAAACTATTCTCATGTAATAAGTCTGATCTTCTAATTTAAAACCATCTTGACAAGTCAAAAAGAAGGTATTTGAAAACATATCTCTATTTTCACAAAAGAAGTGACTGTTTAATTAATTAAAAAGCATGTTATCTCTCTCCTCAGAAGAGCTCAACATAACTAATGAAAATTAAATGAAGTACTGTGGGAGAATGATTTTTTATAGGAATGCTGTACGTTTGGGATACAAAATACATAACAACGAAGCAAAAAATAGAAATGAAGAGAAATGTTCTATAAAATACAAATCTGTGCACTAACATGTAGCGTCTATAGAAGGAAATATAACACAACAATCACACTGAACCTATAATGTCACAGGAATAACAGTATAATGTCACAGGAATAACAGTAAAATGCTGTAATAGAACCGTTGGAAAATTCTAATATTCTTTCTTCCCTCTCTTGTTCTAGGACAAGTGGAGTTTAGCTAGTATAGGATTAGCTGTTGCTCTGTGGCTATGGTGTCCAGTCTGTGTGACCAAAGATACAGTCTGATGTCAGTTACTGGTCATACTTAGAAAGCAACGACTCTCTCTATAGCAATCTTGCTTCTAGCACTTTCTCTCTATGCCAGCCTATTCACCAAGACATTGGTGAGTTTAAAATGAAGATATTATCTTCCTAAATCCTTTTGCTAGATAGATAGGGTATAGTTTCTCTAATGGATATGTAATTATAAAATTTATTAGTAAATCTTTTGAGTTTGGAATCTGAAGATGCATGTCTTGTTTTTGATTTTGAGTTCAGGGAAGACATACTGAAATCGGGACATGCTTTCTCTGCAGCTCTGTTAAAAGAAGGCTAATTCCTCACAGCTTTAGCTTTCATAGAGTTCCCCAAGAGCTAACACTCTGGGAAACTCTAACCCTCAACAAGAACAAATCCACATTTTTTTTAAAGAGCGGACAGCTAGTGGGTCCCATATGAGCAGGACAGTGACCCCACTCAATCGGCTTCTCATAGGAGCTATCCAAGGTGCCAATACACATTTGGCAACATGGATAGTTTACATCAAGCTATCTAAAACCCAACCTCCACTTCATTAGACATACAATGTCACAACTATACAAGGTTTGACTTGAATTTTCCTATACCACTCTTTACCACTCTTCTAGCTCAATAGAAAAATGAGGGGAAAACAATTTAGGTATGTGTGTCCCTGTGTTACAAATGCCAAAGCTCTAGTCAGATTTCAAATATTAAGCCAAAAAATAGAAGTAGTAGTCACAAAAACAGGCTTCCAGCACCTTATAAGCTCTAGTAACTTTCCCAGCTTAGTGTGAAAGAAAAAAAAAAAAAGGTACTGAGTAGCCCCTAGCTAAAAAGTGGCAAAATATTTAAACACTTAACAGTTGCATCTGGATATTGCTGTTTCATTATGGCTTTGAAGCTACACACAACACAATCCTAACATGTATAATTTTGATGATGTGAAGGACGTTGTGCTGTGAAATAGGTGTTTTCAGGACAAATGAAGGTTTCCAAGAAGTTAATGAAATTCATAGATGGCATTTAACACATGATTTCAAACCTGTTCTAGTGCTGTGCCAAAAAATTACCAGCATCTCTTGGCTTTCCGATTTGCTGTGAAGGAGCTAAATGACAACCCCAACATTTTAGCTAATGTCAGCTTGGGAGTTCACATCTATGACAGCTACTTCAGAGCAAAGATGACTTATCAGAACACCCTGAACCTTCTCTTCAAAGTGGAAAAGTTTGTCCCTAACTACAATTGTGAGCGGCAGAAGAACATTATAGCTGTTGTTGGTGGACTTGATTCTGAAACTTCCCTTCATATAGCAAACTTCTTAAATATCTACAAGATTCCACAGGTAAAATGTTTCCGTGTCTATGGAATGGAGGATCATGAATTGATACAGATTTCATTGCCACTTGTAATGCAGAAATGTGTAATTTGGAAAAATCTAGGGGGAAATGATGTAATCATTGTTTTATATGATCTTAAGACATTCTGTTCAGGTCAAATTCATTGGTCTCATTTACTTTCTTATTTTTAATTCTGTAAGTATGAAGTAGTTTGGCTTTTTTGGTAGTATGTATTTAACACATTGATTCATGTTTGGTTAGCTTACATATGTATTCATCTGCATTTATTACCTTTATAATCATGTGAGTTAAATATTTTGTCTCCTACCTACATTGATGGTATAGAACTGGTTTTACTATATACATAAACATAAACTCTAGGAAGTTGTAACTATCTCACTCAATTGTGCATGCATGTGTGTTTATTTTGTCTAGGTCACCAACTCTTTCTTTGCTCCATTGGTGAATGATAACTTAGAGTTTCCTTTCATCTACCAGATGGTCCCCAGTGAAACACAACAGTACCACGGTATTGTTCAACTGTTTCTACATTTCCAGTGGACATGGGTCGGGATCATTACAACTGATGATGACAGGGGAATGAGATTTCTGGAGACTTTTTTGCCACTGCTTTTACAGAATGGTATCTGCTCTGCCTTCATCGACAGGCTGCCAGTCCTGAAGTCAACTGATGATATGATAGATCTTTTCTATTTATCAAGACCCAAAGAGAACATGACCCTTTTCATGACCAACATCAATGTCCAAGTATTTATTGTAAGTGCTGACACTTTAGCAGTATTATTATTGAAATGGTTTCTGTACCTGGCACAAGTGGAAGATATGGCAAAAACGGTGATGGGTAAGGTGTGGGTTATGACAGCACAGTGGGAATTCTCATCAC
Source organism: Cyclura pinguis (assembly GCA_030412105.1). NCBI lineage: Eukaryota > Metazoa > Chordata > Lepidosauria > Squamata > Iguanidae > Cyclura > Cyclura pinguis. The sequence goes on from CM059604.1 coordinate 21,708,150, forward strand.
ATTTATACTACAGGAGTTTGGATATCGACTTTTTCCATGGGGCTTTATCCTTTACAGTAAATGTCTGTGAAGTGCCTGGGTTCCAGAACTTCCTCCGTGTTCTAAATTTTCAATGGCCAAAAGGAGATGGCTTCATAAAGGTCTTCTGGACACAGGCATTTGGCTGTCTACTGCCAGATGTTAAACTGGATGAGGATCAAGCAGATAGGTGTACAGGGGAGGAGAAGTTGGAAAGTCTTCCTGGGACATTTTTTGAAATGAGCATGACAGCTCAAAGCTACAGCATCTACAATGCTGTCCTTGCCATAGGACAAGCTATCCATGCCATGAAGTCAGCCAGACAGAAATATAAGGCAATGGTATCAAATGGAAAAAGTTTGGAGCCTCATTGTCAGCAACCTTGGCAGGTAATATGTTGCACTTATACCAGCTGTACCATAATAAGCATGTGATTGTAGTAAACCACTATTCTGATAGTGCACCAATAGCTTTGAGCATGAAAAGAATATTGCTCTCTGCTTAAACAGTTCTATTCAGCTGTCTTTCTCTTCCTATAAGCTATAGGTAGGGATATTTAACATTTTTTGGCACATTTCAATGGTTCAGGGAACTCCATTATGATTAAATTATCTTATTGTTAAAGGAAGGGCTGGAATTAACCCCAAACTGTATATAGAGAACTGAATCTAAGTGAATATGGTTTACCCAAATGATACATTTCTTGGTTGAGATAATACTTGAATTTTCATACATAAGCTATTATTGCTACCTGCTGTCTTGATGCTGCAGAACATTTGAGGTTGCCTTTGAACGCTTTCATATATTTCCAGTTCTTATGGGCAGTTTGGCATGCAAAATCTCACAGACTCTCTTGACACTTCTTAAATGGCTCCTGTATCTGTTGAGAAAACTGAAAAAGATAATAAATCATGGAAGTTATATGTGCTGCTAATTTGAATAAGTTATTTAATGATCTTAAAATACTGGGTTGATCCAGTTTAACTGTGAGTTCTGGACATATTGTCTAACTAAAGTTCAAACAACCAACTGTCTAACTGCCGTTCAGCAACTATCATTCACCAGCCTTATGCAGATCCCCTCAAACATTTCATCAGCATTCACTCCAACATTCCATTCTCTCGTCCTCCAAAAGCTCCTTACCCTATACTTTATTATACAATCTAATAAAATATTTTCCAATGCAAGCCCATGACCTCGCAGTAGCTTCTGATGGAGGATCATAACCAACTTCTTGTTTTAAATTTGAAATCTGCTGTCTGCCTTGTCTGTTTCAAGTTAGTCACCATTTGAAGAAGCCACACTGAAATTGGGAAACACTTTTCCTCTGCAAGTCTGCTGACACAAAGCTAATTCTTAACAGTTTAGTTTTATAGAGTTCCCACAGGACTAATACCCTGGGTAACTCTTAACTCCCTACAATGTTTAATCATTTTCTGATACATGCCTTTTTACCCCCCTCCAAAGTAGCTTCACCCTTTTCTGAGGAGCATCTCATTCAACAACAGTGCTGGAGACACCATTCATTTTAATAGGAAAGGTGAGCTAGCCATCGGATTTGATATTATAAACTGGATTATTTTCCCCAACAAATCCTTCGTAAGAGTGAAAGTAGGAAAAATGGATCCACAAGCCCCAGCTGGCATAGAGTTCACTATTAAGGAGAAAAGCATCACGTGGCACAAGAATTTGAATCAGGTGAGACTTCTTAGCAAGTGACAGAACCCTAAACATTGATGTTGTTACAACTACAGTAAACTCATTGGATCAATGGAAGCTTGATAAATCCACAGGTAGATAAGTTTCTTTCATTAAGTGGGACTGCTCCTGTTTGGAATAATGATTGGATTTAGGCCCAAATGAAAACTGGGAAAATGCTACAGCGTTGAAGCTTGAAAATTCCTCCCCCATAACTTCCATTGTACAATGGTGTGGATCTTCAAAAAGTTTTTTTTATGCTTCCACTTTGTGGTAACTCCTCATATGGGGAGCGCTGCAGGCATGTGAGATTTTTCTGTATTTGTGTAAACACTCTACTGGTTCAATGTTTGTTTCATCTGCGAAGAGATAGTAGCAGACTTCCAGTGCAGTCCTGTGCACACAGACTCCAAAGTAAGCGCCAAAGTAAGTGAGTTTATAGGATGACAGCATAAATTAGAATGTTAAGAAAAGCAGAGAAACAATAGCCCTATGCTTTGTACATTTACAAGTGAGTATTTTTGCTTGCCTTGAGTATACAATAGAGAATCAACATGGTGTAGCGCTTTGAACATTGGAATACAGTCCTGGAGTCCAGGGTTTGATTCTCCACTCAGCCATGGGAACCCACTGGGTGACCTTGGGCACGTCATACCCTCTCAGCCCCAGAAAACCCTGTGAGAATGTAAGTAGTAAAAGAGTTTAGACAAAATTGATAGTGCTTCTCCAGCTTTTCCCCAGTTTGCCATTCAGGTTTGCTAAAGTTCAGCACCCTGGACAGCATGCAGCATAGCCAACTTTAGCGGACTGAACTGGGTTCAGCACCATGGGCAGCTTGCAGTGCATTGCCTTCTTAAACGCCTGCTTGTTTTAAGTTCTGGATAGTTAGCATCAGATCGATATATAGTGAGACTGCATTTCTCCTTCCCATCACAATCCATTCTGTGAGCCAGGCAGTGACTGAAAACCAGCATCCTGCCTAGAGCTTCATTAGACTCCTCCTGGTAAGGCTATTCAGGTTCTGGTAATGAAGCTCAAGCTGCGTCTCATCTTAATAACAGACTGTGCCTATGTCCTTCCGCATTTGATTAGTGAGAAGTATATTGCCTACATATCCCTGTTTCTCTGTGTCCCACAGTGTAGGAAGGAGATGTTTCCCCCATACATTGCTGTTGCTGCCTATTTCACTGATAGAGAAGCTCTTAGCCTCTCTTGATACTGATGTTGCTTACCCTAAGTAGACATGCTGGCTACTGTGATTTCTGACTCTTGCTATCTTTCAGAGGAGGAGACATTGACCATTGTGACCTTGTGCTGAGTACCTGTCTCCCTCTTCATTCCAACTGACCATTATATGTTAACAGTTGACAGTTTATGACTCAAGCTGTTGCTTAGCTACTTGGGTAGTTTCAGAAAGGAAGGAAGTCCTTTACTTCTATATGGGAGTATATGTTCCACCTTCTTACTAAGATCAATGGACCTTATATCTCACTGAACATGAACAGGAAAGGGCTGAAAAAAGCATATTTGGCATCTAAGCCAGTGATTTTTAATGTTCATTCTGTCTCTGTATCATTCTTTTAGTACATTGCTGATTATGACCGTAGTTAGGGCTAAGAGAGTCCTCTTGCGTGCAAAGTCTTTTCCTCACTTTGACAAAAACTTCCATTCAACATTGTGTTACTTAAAATGTGAAAGAGCTAATTAGAAGAATATCATGCTTTCTTTCTTTCTCTTCATTTGAATAGGTCCCTCCACTTGCTGTGTGCAATGCCAGATGTCATCCAGGTTACAGTAAGAAAAGGAAGGAGGGGAAACCATTTTGTTGTTATGATTGTTCTCCATGTCCAGAAGGAAAGATTTCAGACCAGAAAGGTACCTTTTTTTCACAGACATTATTTCAGGCACTTTACAACAGATTTAAAGTAAGCCCTCCATTGTTAAAACAAATGGCAAAAATCGTATACTGAGACTGATTTAAAAAGTCTAAGTTTGTCATAGATTTTTGTCATACACATTAAATCCTATGGAAATTACCAAGAAAAGAATAAAACGTGGACACCAAGTTGTTATCCCTTCACCTGTACACTATCCATTATAGTCCAAAAATCCTAAAAGAGTTGTTTTATCAGTCTCTTTTGCTTTTGTGTTTCTGTAATGTATATAATGAGAATACCTTATTATCAAAAGATCAGTGGGTAAGATGGCATATCCGTTTCTAACCTTATGAAGTCATTTACATCCCACTGAGGATTTAATATGATAAAAATAAAATAAAAAATCTTTCTGAGAAATTTGATAAATTGGTTCCATAGGACACAGCTAGAACACTTGGAAGTGAGCAGATGGAGAGGTATCTGACAAGATTCTTGCAAGTCTAAAAGAGGAGCTGTTAATAATTGTGTGGGACACCAGTTCATGCCCCTATAGCAAAAGAAAAAGATGCAGTATGTGTTCTGATCAGTTCACCGTTTGTGAACTCCCAAAGAATGATTGTGTTGTTGTGTGCCTTCAAGTTGTCTATGACTTATCATGACCCTAAATCAAAACTATCATCAAGTTCTCTGGGGCTGAGAATGTGTGACATAGCCAAGATCACCCAGTGGGTTCCATTACCAAGCGGAGAGTCAACCCTTGGTCTTCAGGGTTGTAATCCAATGCTCAAATCATTACATCATGCTGGCCCAAATACTTATTTGTTATTAATAGAATTTCTATTTCTATTAATAGTTGCGTGAACCTGCTTGTGTTGATCACATAATTTTATAAGCCTTCAAAATATCTATTAATTCATGACAGACATGAAAAATATCTTACTGTAATAGTTATGGTACATTTAATATGCTACAATTTAGTTTTTTTTCCCTTTGCCAGATATGGATAACTGTTTCACATGTCCAGGACACCAGTATCCAAACAGGGACAGAAATCAGTGTCTTCCTAAGGTTCTGAACTTCCTTTCTTCTGATGAACCTTTAGGAATCACTTTAGCTTTCTTGGCACTGTTTTTTACTGGGATCACATCTATAGTGCTTGGAATCTTTGTTAAACTCCGGGACACTCCCATCGTCAAAGCCAACAATCGGGATCTCACCTACTCTCTACTTGTTTCCCTCTTGTTCTGCTTTCTCTCCTGCTTGCTATTCATAGGCCAGCCACACACAGTGACCTGCTATCTACGTCAGACAACTTTTGGGACCATCTTCTCAGTGACTGTTTCTTCTCTGTTGATGAAGACCACCACTGTGGTTCTAGCTTTCATGGCTAATAAGCCAGGAAGCAAGATAAGGAACTGGATGGGGAAAAGACTGACAAACCTGATTTTTATGTTTTGTTCTCTTGTTCAAGTAGGGATTTGTATTCTGTGGCTGTGCATTGCTCCCCCCTCTGTGCATTTAGACCTGGGCTCTCTAGCTGAAGAAATTGTGGTAGAATGTGATGAAGGGTCTGTTACTATGTTTTACTGTGTGCTGGGATACTTGGGACTTCTGGCTTCAGTCACATTTATTGTGGCTTTCTTTGCAAGGAAGTTGCCCAGTATGTTTAATGAAGCCAAATTCATCACATTTAGCATGTTACTATTTTGTAGTGTTTGGGTGACGTTTGTTCCAACTTACCTGAGCACCAAAGGGAAATACATGGTAGCTGTGGAGATCTTCTCTATTTTGGCCTCCAGTACTGGATTACTCATTTGTATCTTTTCCCCAAAATGCTATATAATTGTTCTGAGGCCAGAGCTGAATAGCAAGGACCAGTTGTTAAGAAGAAATCTGTAGGAATTTGAATATTTTATATTGTAAATTAACAAAGCATAAGATGGGCTGGTGTCTATTTTAGACTATTAATCCCAAATAGTTGTACAAGATGGTATTGAATGTATAAAACATCCTCTAAGTGTCACAAAGGTGGCAGTTGAAAACAAATGAAACAAAGTAAATCCAGGAAACAACGACAGAGTAGAGAATTGATTCTTAAGTGTTTAGTATATGGCAGTGATTATAAAGTTAGTGAGACAAGGTCTTTTAGAAAACCCTTTTAGTGGCATACTGATTTCCATGTAACACGAAAATTGTCTGTGTTGTTTGCTTTGATCTGTGTTCCATCTTCTTTCCCTTTTCAGTAAAAAAAGAACTAATATTAATAAAAGTAAATGGTGGAAGAAAACCTTATTGTCAGTATTTTTAACTGGGAAACTCTGCTCAAGAAACAATGGGAATTTTGACTGAGGAAAGAATAGTTCGAATGGTGACCTATCAAATATTCATAACATGTGAATTCTCAACCATGAGCAAGAATGGCAAACTAGATATTCATAGTGTTATCAACCAAACAAAGAAATTTGTTATCATGACAGGTGCTTGTTTCAGAGCTTCATTAGCTGTGCCCTTGATATCATGTAAGCACCATATAAGAGATGGCAATCTAGCATCTAACACTCCCAAACCTGAGGACCAGTCTTTCTGGAGGTCTTTGACTAGGCTTTCATTTAACTATTCCAAAGAATCAAGAAAAGGAAGATCCTTTACTAGCCGAGATTCATTTCTCCCTCTTTTTCTTCCTTCACTTTGACCACATGTCCTACTTGAATCAGAAGTATTTTATTCCTCTTCTGCAGTCAATTTAGATTCTTTTGCTGATGGATGGAAAACCATACTTGAAACTTGAACGTACTTGAAACAGGTCTGTTTCTTCCATGCATTAGAATCTTCATTTAATTGCATTATTTTCTAATTAGTTACTTACTACAAATTGATAAAAGATGAAAGGCTCATCCCAACTCAGTTACTACATGTGCACTATATTTGACTGTCGGCCACACCAGACTTATTTGACTCTTTTTTTGACTGGTCATTTTCCTGCAATCACAGTTCTGCTGATTCAGGAAATATAGAAACTCTCCAATTGTTAAAGCCAACAATTGGAAGCTTAACTACTCTTTGCTTGTCTCCTTCTTGCTTGGTTTCCACTGAATGCTGCTGTTCATTGTCCAGCCTTGGAAAGTGGCCTGCTGTCTACAACAAACTGGTTTTTTTTTCCTTTCTGGTGGCAATTTCTTGTGTATTGGCAAAAAACCACCACTCTGGTTGTGGCTTTTATGACTACTAAGCCTAGGAGCAGGATGAGGAAATGGATATGGAAAAGGCTGTCAAAGCTTTCCTTTTCCCTGATTCAGGAAGTCATTTATACTGTTGAACTCTATACAGGTCCTCCCAGATTTGGACATATACTCTGATCCCTCCAAAAATTCAACCATGGTAGTTTTTGCACAGAAAATGCTGTTTAATGTGTAGTCTGTGGGGAAAAAAGTGAATTTTGAACAGAATAAGCCTCAAACTGCAAGTAGTCTTTTAAGACTGTGTAGTTTTCAAAGATTCTCTTACAGGTGGAAGAACATTGGTAAAACTGAGATGTTTCAAACATTCACAGGTCGGTTTCCTTCTCTCCCAAGCCCTAAACAGGAACAGAAAGGTGGGAATAGAATCATGGATTGCATTTTTCAGCTCCATCATAATGAGGTTTTCCATGTTCTAATGTGACGTAAATTTAAATGCTAATTCAAAATTCATGCACTTGTCAAATATGTACTTGTTGCTGTTTTCCCCTCTTCCATAGGGGGAGGGATGTCAAAAGCCCCTACTTGTATGATTTACACAAAGCCACAGACCAATCTTGGCAGTGAATTACATGGTTTATTACTGGTAAATCACTTGGTCCATGACAGGTTCATGTCATTCTTAAGCAGTACAGCTTTTATCCCTCTGAAGAAGAATCAACAGACTTCAGTCCCAACAGTCTATCTAATACAAGCTCAGTTATAACTAGGCTATTATAACCTAAAGAGACCACCAGATGGTTGTGGTGTCTAAGCAATCCCACTGCTTTCTCTTCCATAGTCTTTTTCGTTTGAAAGGTAGCTGTTTTTATTCACTCTGCCTTGGCCGTTGCTCATTGCTTTGACCCATCAGGATTGAACTGGCCCTCCTATGACAGAATAAGTCCAGCAGCTGCAATAGAAGGCCATTGGCTCCTTCTTCCCACAATCCACAACCCAGCTGTTACCATGCTGTATACCACCATTCCATGATACAGTATAATTGGCAATGAAGATCATTTAATTGACACAAAATATAAATTATACACTTCTGGCTGAAAACATGTGGAAAAGGACTCTCACTGAGAATGTGTGTTTAGGCAGATGACAACAGCATGGCCAGGTCATGATATCATGAGGATTCTCCAAATAGCCCTGACTTAATGGCTGAAGGTAATCCTATCGATTTCTCAAACTCAGAAAACAATAACCAGCATGGCTGCTCCAATGAAGCAACCGATCACCAATGTCCTGTAACTTCCTTCCACCATATTTCCCTTTTGTCTCCTCACCTGCCTAGCCATTAAGGGACTATCATGACCTCTATCGATGTTTTGTCCCCTGAAGTCAAGACCATTAGCCTGTTCAGAACCCCTTTGTCTGATCTGCCAGAGAGCCATTAACACCTTCCCCTTCAGAGTAGAAAAGGGTATTTAAATCCTAGCCCAGACCATGGCTTTTTGCTAGCACTGGGGTGTCACTCTAGACTCATGTTTGAATCATTTTTTCTTGATTTTCTTCATTTCAGGATTGGTAAATATCACCCACTTCAATCCTTTCTATTCAATTTTTCCCTCCTTTCTTTCTCAATTGACATATTTACATTTATGCCCCCTGACAGCTGGAAAGGAAATCTTAATCATAACATCATGTATTTTAGACACCAGGCTCTGTTTTTGACCCAGGGTATTGTTAATCACCAATGGTTAATCACCAATTCCAAAGGAACAAATGTTTTACAAATAATGCATAACACCTGTGGATGAGCGGAAAAATAAGTAATTTAGACTATCTGCAGCCACTAAATGGGTCTATTTTCTAGCTGAACTTCAATCTGCTTTCTTGTTTTCCAAGAGAGGCTAGGCTATCAATCAAGAATTCTATATAGGCCAACCTTTCCAGTCCTTAAAGTAAACCCTTGTATCTGCATTATAGAAGAAAGCGAGATTCAAAAAGGGCATAAGAGGACATGACACTTTTGCCATTCCCCCCCCCCCCAAATTTCCAATAAATTCTGTAGAAAGAGTTTTTCTAGTTGAGAAAGAGATGCATTGGAACTTGGCAGGAAAATTAGGCTCATTAGATAATTCTCCCTATTAGTAAATTCTAATAAGCCTAAAGGTTCACAGTGTCCTCCTCCATTAGTTGGATAACTGGCCTCATCTGACAGGCTGCATAATAACGACCCAGGTTGGAAATTCCCAGTCCACCTTCTTTTTATTTTTTATACAGAAACATTGTAACTTTGATTTTATTAAACTGTTACTGGCAAAATTTAAGATAAATCTTTGCCATTAATAAACTGGGAACTGCTACAGCGGTTTGAAAAAGATAAGCACATTTTATGGAGAATTGAGATTTTTACAGCAGAAATTCTACCACACCAAGATAACTTCAGCTTCTACCATTGAGATAGTCTACGCTGTGTCTGGTGTACTCATGGTTTAAAACTGAGACAAAAAGAGTAAACACCAGAACCCACCTCAACATTGGTACTAAGAGTAGTCACCTGGACTGGAAGACAACCGAAAGTGTGTCGTACCAGTATATATCTCTAAACTTTGCATATGTCCTATAGTAGTAACTCAAATGTATTACTATATGATTAGTAAGCATCTCTACGTCTCTTGGAACTTTTAAAAAAAATTCTTATTTTTGACCTTCCTCATCAAGTTCATTTCTTTTTAAGGAGCATCTAATTTAGCAAGAGTGCTAGAGACACCATTAGTTTTAATAAGAAAGGAGAATCAGCCACTGGCTTTGATTACCATCTGGATAACTCTCACAAATCAATCCTTTTTAAAAACAAAAGAGGAAAGGATGAATCCACAGTCTTCATTTTGCACAGAATTCACAATTAATGAGGAAATCATCATATGGCACTGGAAACAATCAGGTTAGACCTGGCTTAGCTGAAACAGCAGACAAGCTAAATGGGAAGTTTTGGCATTGGATTATCACGTCCAGATTGTTGGGAGAATAGCATTACCTTATGATTTTTTTGATATATAACCCCCCCCCCCCCGTATTTCTGATCTTGAGCTCATTTTCTGGTGTCTATTGTTATAGAGAGAACAAGATGAAAATGAACTGTACATATTGTCTTGAGTTGTATTCATCATTTGCATTATCCTTAACCTTCCTTTTTCATGTTTCGATCTTGACTTCCCTTTCATATTCAGATAGGATCTCCCTAAATTAGAATTAAGGTGTTGGAAAATTCTAGCATTCTCTCTCCCCCAACTCTTGTTCTAGGACAAATGGGGTTTAGATAGGATAGGGTTAATTTTCTTTTGGATGTAAAAGCCCTTCTTGGCTTCACAGCTAAAGTCTGTTGTTCTGTGTTATTTTAAAATGATTGACTATGTAATCCAGAACATGTGACTCAGGATACATTCTGGTGTTAGTTACTGGTCACACTTAGAAGGCCAAGTCTCTCTCCCTTTTGCAATCTTGTCTCTCTATGCTAGCTTCTTCACCAAGACATTGGTGAGTTTAAAATGAAGACAATAGCTTCCCAAATCCCTTTTTTAGTTAGGATCTAAGGGATATGCAATTATGAAGTTTATTAGTAAATGTTTAAAGTTTGGAACCTGAAACTGCCTGCCTTGTTTTTGCTTTCAAGTGAGCCTCCAATCCAAGGAAGACACACAGAGATTGAGACATGTTTTTTTCTTTTCCTGCAACTCTGCTAAAAGAAGGTTTACTCGTTACAGCTTTAGCTTTGATAGAGTTCCTCAAAGGGCTAACCGCCCGGGAAACTCTAACCCCTAGCATAAGGAAAGAACAGACAATAGTTGGCTTTCATACAGGAACATAGGAGAAGAACCTGAGATCTCAGTCTTTTTCCATGTCTTTCCCAGTCTTTCAATGGTTAACCACATATAAGGAGATGATTTTTCTTTTTAGACAGTTACAAAATTTAATGCCCTGTCAGTACATATTGGCAGCTCAATAAATAGGACTCGTGGGAATGTAGCCTTAGAATTCAAATTCTTCCTGTACTTTCTTGCTTGGTGAATAGGCTCAGCAATATGCCATATGTAATGACAACTGGCAACCACATTCCAGCAAAAGAAAGATGGAAGGGGAGCCATTTTGTTATGATTGTGTGCCATTTCTGTGAAGCAAATTGGAAGACAGATATGTTTTTGCTGATAGTGCTGCCTACAATGCTATACTGAGTTCAGTCCTTTGGGGGAGATGATTATAAATCATGTAATTATTTTGGATCAGTCTACCACATTGCCCTTCATTCACAAACCCAAGTGGATTTTAAGAGGCTTTGGGTACAATTAACAAGCAATTTTCAATGCTTACAACATAATGACCATTTACTGCTTGGAGAAAGAAGTGTGTTCTAACCTGTGAAATTTCCCTTTAGATGTTAATACAGGGAACATTTCAAGTTACTGAATCAGAAAGGTCAAGATTCGTTGAAGTCAAGCTGTTGTACTTGCTGCGGTCTCACCAGTTTGATGGAAATGGGGACTTCTCTTTCATGATAATACAGTTTGCCTTCAAAATGCAGGAAGAAGCATTTCTGTTGCTCTTGTTCTTTTTTCTGCTGCCTATCCAAACTGAATGCAAGGAACATATTGTCATGTGCACCTTCAGAGATACCCTCACTATTTCGCATGAGTACTATCAGGCAGGTGATCCCATCATTGGTGGGATTACTTCTCAGTTCTTTTCAATGTCTGAAAAAATGTCCTTTGAAGAACACCCAAGGACAAAGCTTATGAATGAAACTGTGTAAGTAGGCATTTTTGTTGCTATAGCGTGCAATAGGAAAAGATAAAAGCAGACAAAGGCAAACTATGTCACAGAAAATAACTGATTTTGAAATAATTTTATACATGCATGCATGTGTGTGTGGGGTATATGTTAAAGTCAAATTCTGAAAATTGTAAAAAATTGATCTAGTGATAGAGAGCAACTATAAGTATAAAATCAAATCACAGAAAATGCAGAGTTATGGTAAGAGGCCTGTTAATATATTCCCTAGTCAAATTAAACTGAGCTCCCTCTCCATCTCCAACCACCACCACTGGAAAAAACAAAACTCCAGTCTTTTGAAACCTCTGTATTGTGCGCATCCATGAACTTTTTAACTGCTTCACAGGTTAGAGAAAAATCCCAGCCAATTCAAAAGACCTGGGAGTATCTGAGAATTCAAGATGAGAGTACCAGAAGCAAAACTGAATAGCTGACCAACAGCGTGCTGGTGAGACTAGTATGTGGATGGTATGAGTAATATGCGTTAGATGGTATGTGTGTGTTATGTGAAGAATATGTGAGTGGACCCCAGAAAAGTATTAAGGGGAAAAACTATATGCATCCACCAAATTACATGGGCCTCTACTTGTTAGTCATATAGTGTGCATCTGAAGTTCATGAAAGCTTACTGAAAAAAATGAATGTGCTAGCTTGTAATAGAAGACTTTTTTGTTCAGGCAATCACAGCTACCTTTTATGCTTAGAGATTACTAAAGGGTGCATGAACCTTTCTGAATCATTACACTTTTTTCCATATTCCATTTTCTAATTCTTTTCCACATTTTGCTTTCAATTGTTAGTTCTGTTTTCTGCCTGCAATTCCTGTACATGAATTTTACACCTGCTTTCTTATTTTATCAGCCTTTCTTTTTTTTACTCGAAGTCTCAGTACAGGTTTTTGGTGCTGCAGAGCATCAAGGTGCCTATTATTGCTAAATTCCAGCTGCTATTCTTTTTATTGTTTTATTCAATTGCAGGCCCAGTCCATCTTTACTGATATTTGTACACATTGACTCCAAACAGAGAGGGATTCACTAGCCCATATGCATTCTTATGTATTTTCTACATTTCAATTGTAGGAGTCATGCTCACAACAGTCTTTTCTGCTGCTTAAGAGCATATCTTTCATTTATGCTGTTGATGAGGATCAGTCAGGACCTATCTTATATTGTATTTTCAGTTCATGTTTGCTATTTTTTCTTGCTTTGCTTCGTTTTTCATCTGCCTTGAGATGATTGCTGTAAAACTACTCTCATGTAATAGGTCTGATCTTCTATTTTAAAACCATCTTGAAAAGTCAAAAACAAGGTATCTGAAAACATATCTCTATTTTCAAAAGAAGTAACTGGTTAATTAATTAAAAAGCATGTATATTTTTCTTTAGGAGTGCTCAATACAACTAATGAAAATTAAATGAAATACTTTGGGAGAATGATTTTTGATGGGAATGCTGTGTATTTGGGATGCAAAATACATGCAATGAATCAGAAAATAAGGATTAAGAGAATGTTTTTTTAAAATAGAAAGGTATATACCAAAATGCAGTGTCTCTAGAAGGCAAAATAACAGAACAACTACACTGAACCTACAATGGCACAGCCATAACACTAAAATGCCACAATGGAACCAATGCAAATTAAAAAAAAAAAAAAAGACCGATAGTGTCTCCCATATGAGCTGGACAGTGACTCCACTCCAAGTTTTAATCTACAATCTTAAAGGAACTATCCAAGGTGCTGAACTTTAGTTTCCAATACACACCCAGCAACATGGATAGCTTATATAAAAGTTATCCAAATCCCAGGGTGGCATGGGATCCATTAGACTCCATTGCACTGGAAACATAGTGGCACAGCTATACAAGTTTTGACTTGAGTTTTCTTTTAACTCTATACCACTCTCTTCTAGCCCAACAGAAAAATGAGGGGAAAACAACTCAGATATGTGTGTCCCAGTGTTACAAACACCAAAGCTCTAGTCAGATTTCAAATATTAAGCCAAAAAGTAGAAGAAATTGTCATAAAGAAAGGGAGGGGGGCTTCCAACTCCTTATCAGCCCTGGTAATCTTCCCAGGTTAGAGAAATCAAAAGTGGAAAAAATAAGGGTACTGAGTAGCCCCCAGCTAAAAAGTGACAAAATGGTTAAACACTTAATGCTTGCTCCTGGATATTGCTGTGTTTCATTATGGCTTTGAAGCTACACCAAGCACAATGCTAACATGTATAATCTTGACTAGCATATTTACCCGGCGTTGCCCATTTTTTTTCCTCCTCTTAAGAACTCATCAAACTGTCTTCTCCATTTCCTGTAACTTTGCTTCATATTTCCCAATGCAATCTATATTCAGAGTTATTTACATACACAGTGTGGGTTCATGAGGGAGTACACTGTCCTCCTTCTTGCTGCTAAGCCTTGTGTCCATAGCAACCGGCCTATTTCTGTACCTGTAACTTTTCCCCATATTCCTCAATCCAATCTGTGCTGGCTGGTGATGTTGATGTACTGCCCCCCCCCTTCTGTTGAATTTGTGCAATGGCTTTATGTTTTTCTGGAAGCATTTTTTGTTTCAAATTTCAACTTTAAGATTCCTCACCTATGGAACCCATACAATCTACTGTGTGAGGTGAGAAGACCTCGTAACTATGGCCTTTTGCACTACACTGTTAAAGTGCTGTTATTCCACTTTCAACATGCTGTGGAATTCTGGGGTTTATAATTTACTGGGGCCAAAGACCTCTCTGACTGAGAATTCTTAAATGCCCCTCCTTAAACTACAAATCTCAGGATTCCATAGGATGTGGAAAGTGGAATAATAGCACTATGACAGTGTAGTGTGGAAATGGATTATGTTGTCTATGTCACTTTAATTTTTCTCACATATGCCTCCCCAAAGTTTTCTGGCATCCTTATTGATGGTAGGCCTCATCTCCATAGTAACTGGCCTGAGGCCCAAGAGCTCTTGGCTGAGAATTCTAAAGGCCCTTCCCTAAACTGCCAACCCCAAGATTCCGTGGAATCTTCACAGCCAGCCAATCATATGAAGTCTGTTCACCTCACACAGCCAATCATATTGATGCAAACAAACAGACAAATGCACAGACAAACATTGACTTTTATATAGTAGATGATGTGAAGATTGTTGTGCTCTGAAATGGGTGTTTTCAGTACAAACAAAGGTGTTCACGAGGTTGATGAAGTTTAGAGATGGCTTTTAATTCATGTTTTTAAATCTGTTCTAGTGCAGTACCAAAAAATTACCAGCATCTCTTGGCTCTCCTATTTGCTGTGAAGGAGCTAAATGACAACCCCAACATTTTAGCTAATGTCAGCTTGGGAGTTCACATCTATGACAGCTACTTCAGAGCAAAGATGACTTATCAGAACACCCTGAACCTTCTCTTCAAAGTGGAAAAGTTTGTCCCTAACTACAATTGTGAGCGGCAGAAGAACATTATAGCTGTTGTTGGTGGACTTGATTCTGAAACTTCCCTTCATATAGCAAACTTTCTAAATATCTACAAGATTCCACAGGTAAAATGCTTGCTTGTCTGTGTAGTGGAGGGATTAATATATATTTAACAAATTGACACATATTTCATTGCCACTTGTAATGCAGAAATGTGTAATTTGGAAAAATCCAGGAGAAAAATGATAAAACTATTGTATTATATGATATTAAGCCATTCTGTTCAGATCAATTTTCTTATACTTAAATCTGTAAGTATGAAGTAGTTCATCTTTCTTTGTATCATGCACTTAACCCATTGATTCATGTTTGATTAGCTTACATATCTGTTAATTTGCATTTTTTTTGCATTTATAATCACGTGAGTTAAATATTTTGTCTCTTACTTACAGTGATCCTATAGAAATGGTTTTGCTATATACATAAACTCTAGATAGTTGTAACCATCTCACTGAAAATGTATGTGTCTATCTTATTTAGGTCACCTACTCTTCCTTTGCTCCACTGGTGAATTATAACTTTGAGTTTCCTTTCATCTCCAAGATGGTCCCCAGTGAAGAAAAACAGTACCATGGTATTGTTCGACTGTTTCTGCATTTCCAGTGGACATGGGTTGGGATCATTACAAGCGATGATGAGAGGGGAGTGAGATTTCTGGAGACTTTTTTGCCACTGCTTTTACAGAATGGTATCTGCTCTGCCTTCATTGACAGGCTACCTGTCCAGAAGTCAACTGATGATATGGTACACCTTTTCTATTTATCAAGACCCAAAGAGAACATGACTCTTTTCACGACCAACATCAATGTCCCAGTATTTACTGTGAGCGCTGACACATTAGCCATATTTTCATTGAAGTGGTTTCTATACCTGGACAGTATGACAGAAATGATGATGGGTAAGGTGTGGGTTATGACAGCACAGTGGGAATTTTCATCACACCTATACTACAGGAGTTTCGATATTGACTATTTCCATGGGGCTTTATCCTTTATAGTAAACTCCTATGAGGTGCCTGGGTTCCAAAACTTCCTTCATATTCTAAATTTTCAATGGCCAAAAGGAGATGGCTTCATAAAGGTCTTCTGGACACAGGCATTTGACTGTTTACTGACAGATGTTAAACTAGATGAGGATCAAGCAGAGAGGTATACAGGGGAGGAGAAATTGGAAAGCCTTCCTGGGACATTTTTTGAAATGAGCATGACGGGCCAAAGCTACAGCATCTACAATGCTGTCCTTACCATAGGACAAGCTATCCATGCCATGAAGTCAGCCAGACAGAAATATAAGGCAACTGTATCAAATGGAAAAAGTTTGGAGCCTCATTGTCAGCAACCTTGGCAGGTAATATGTTGCACTTATACCAGCTGTACCATAATAAGTATGTGATTGTAGTAAACCACTATTCTGATAATGCACCAAAGCTTTGAGCATGAACAGAATATTGTTCTCTCCTTGAACAGTTCTGTTCAGCTGTCTCTCTCTTCCTGTATGATATAGGTAGAGATATTTAACTTTTTTTTTTTTTGGCACAATTCAGTGGTTCAGGGCACTCCAAATGGTACACTTCTTGGTTGAGATAATACTTGAACCTTCATACATAAGCTATTATTGCTATCTGCTGTCTTGGTGCTGCAGTACAGTTGAGGCTGCCTTTAAACACTTTCAAATATTTCCTGTGCTTGTGAACAGTTTGGCATGCAAAACCCCATGGACTCTCCTGACTCTTCTTAAACAGTTCTTGCATCTTTTGAGAAAACTGAAAAAGATAATAAATCATGGAAGTTATGTGTGTTGCGAATTTGAATAAATTGATGATCCTAAAATACTAGGTTGATCCAGTTTAGCTGTGAGTTCAGGACATGCTCTTTGTGGGACTTTGGTTACGGAATATATTGCACTCACTCACCAGCCTTATGCAAATCTCCTCAAACATTCCATCAACATTCACTCCAACATACCATTCTCTCCTCCTCCAAAAGCTCCTTACTTTATACTTTATTATACAACTATTAAATGAAAAAAAAATTCCAATACAAGCCCATAACATCGCAGTAGCCTCTGATGCAGGATCACAGACAATGTCTTCTCTATGCTGATTGTTTATGAGAACTTGCTTCCCTTTACCTGTTCTCTAGATTTTGTGAGATTTGCTGCAGTTACAAAGGCAGTATTATAAAAGTACTGGTAGTATTTTGAAAACTGAGTTGATTCTGGCCCTGACAGTAGATTGAGATAAATAGGGTGGTGGGACATGTAACAGGGTCTCTGCTGATGATCTGTGATTTCAAGCAGGCACATAAGGGAGGAGGAAGTCTTTCAGATATCCTGTCCCTAATCTGGTTGAGGAGAGGAAGTGTGTTAGCCTCATTCAGACATTTTTGTTTGCATCGATACAAAAAAGGAAACTTTCTAAAGCGGAGAGCCTCCTGTACCTAAGGAAGAACTCTCACATTTTGGAACATTATAAAAAAAAGGCAAAACTTCATTTTCTTCAAGCTGTCTGATATCATGAATCCCCCATGAGAAAAAGTACCAAGAATATAGGCGTGTGTGT
The DNA here is from genome assembly GCA_030412105.1 of Cyclura pinguis. Taxonomy (NCBI): domain Eukaryota; kingdom Metazoa; phylum Chordata; class Lepidosauria; order Squamata; family Iguanidae; genus Cyclura; species Cyclura pinguis. The sequence continues at coordinate 21,725,764 of CM059604.1, forward strand.
AGGGGAGAACCCTGCTTGAATATTTACTTGCAAAGAAACAAGAATGCAATTTTTGTGTTTAATCATTTTCTAATATCTCCCTTTGTTTTTGTTTTTTTTCCCTTCAAAGTAGCTTCATCCTTTTCTGAGGAGCATCTCATTCAACAACAGTGCTGGAGACACCATTCATTTTAATGGGAAAGGTGAGCTAGCCACGGGATTTGATATTATAAACTGGATTACTTTCCCAAACAAATCCTTCGTAAGAGCGAAAGTTGGAAAAATGGATCCACAAGCCCCAGCAGGTGCAGAGCTCACTATTAATGAGAAAAGCATCACATGGCACAAGAAATTTAATCAGGTTAGATTTGACAGCAAGTGACAGAGCCTTAAACTTTTTTTTTTTGGTTGCAACTAAAGTAAACCCGTTGGATCAATGGATGCTTGATAAATCCACTGTCAGATAAGTTTACTTTATTTAGCGAGATTGCTCCAGTTTGGAATAAGGATTGGATTTTGGCCAGAATGAATCATAGAATCATAGAAATGTAGAGTTGGAAGAGACCACAGGGGCCATCCAGTCCAACCCCCTGCCGTGCAGGAACACCCTCAAAGCACTCCCGACAGATGGCCATCTAGCCTCTGCTTAAAAACCTCCAAAGAAGGAGACTCCACCATACTCCGAGGCAGCATATTCCACTGCCGGACAGCCCTGACTGTCAGGAAGTTCTTCCTGAAGTTCAGGTAGAATCTCCTTTCCTGCAGCTTGAATCCATTGCTCCTTGTCCTGGTTCCCAGAGTGAAAACTGGGAAAATGCTACAGCACCAATGCTTGAAAATTGATCCACCATGACTTCCACTGTGTAATGCTGTGGATCCTCAAAGAGTTTCGTTTATGCTCTCACTTTGTGGAAACTCCTCTTACGGGGAGCACTGCAGGCATGTGAGTTTTTTTGTATTTGTGCAAACACTCTGCTGGTTCAATATTTCTTTCACCTGTGAAGATATAGGAGCGCACTCTCAATGCAGCCCTGTACATGCAGTCTCCAAAGTAAGCCCCAATGAGTTTAAGGGAAACATACGCTCAACTAAGTGTTTATAGAATGAGACCGTAAATTAGAATGTGAAGAAAAGCAGAGAAACAATAGCTTTATACTCTGTACATTTACAAATGAGTATTTTTCTTTACTTTGAATATACAATAGAGAACCAACATAATGTAGTGGTTTGAGCATTGGAATAAGCTCTGGAGTCCAGGGTTCGATTCTCTGCTCAGCCATGGAAACCCATTCGGTGACCTTGGGCATGTCATACTCTCTCAGCCCCAGAAAACCCCATGAGAATGTAAGCAGTAAAAGACTTTAGACAAAATTGATAGTGCTTCCCCAGCTCTTCTCCAATATACCTTGTAGGTTTGCTAGAGTTCAGCATGCTGGACAGCACACAATATAGCTGACTTTAGCAGGCTGAGCTGGGCACCATGGACAGATTTCAGTGCATTTCCTGTTTCAATGCCTGCCTGTTTAAAGTTCTGGATAGTTAACGCAGGGAAGTATTACCTGTGTAAGTAGCCAGACTGGGTTATTTGGAGCTGTCCAAAGAGTTTCCCTTAATGCTTCTTAGCCAAAGTACCTCCATTTTGGTCCTCACTAATGTCAGAGATCAGCTGGCTGCCAATTTCCTGTCCTACTTACAGTGTCCTGTTTAAATTGTGCTGATGCCAGGTTCCCAGTGCTTTGCAGCATGTCACTTTGTTATCTGTAAACATTTCTCAATTGTTGCTGTTGGAGAAATGTAACCCATTCAGCCAGGATGTTGTGATCAGGGTATTCTTGGGATGGCATAGAGGAGGAATCTACAATGATTGGGTAATCCTTGTGTGCCAGCCAGAATCGGCAGGAGTCCAAGTTCTAAATCAATTGCTACCATTAGGACCCCGTGCTTCCTCTGTCAGCTTTTTTTATCCTGTTTAGCAAGCTGGATGAAATTTTCCCTTCTCTGTCAGACTGTGAAAATAAGTCTTTATTTACGGTCACTATATAGTGAGATTGTGAGAAATGTCTTTGGAAATGGAAGCTCAGATGCCCGCAAACCAGCAAGGCTCTGAGGAGGAGAAGAAAATTAATGTCAGAAATGTTTCTCCTCAGATGCCCACCATACAGTGAGGCTCTGAGTCAGAGCTGAAGGAGGATTTAAGCAGAAGTACCTCCCAGATGGTCGCAGGGCAGGGACATTCTGGAGAGGGAAAGATTGGCAGAGTTAAGAAAAGTATTTTTATCCTCCAGCAATATTGAAGTGGAGGAGGTAAGATTTTTGGGGAATAAGCATTCTGAAAGGAAGTAAAGTAAAGATAAGTCGATTAAGAGGAAGAAAGTGGATAGCGGTCTTAAGAAGGGTCTGGATGTGCTTTCTAAGAAGGTTAAAATCAAAATGATGAAGGGGAAATCAACAAAGGCAGCTTCGGGCTGCCATGTTGATTTCGCGGATTCTTCAGAGATGGGAGGGGCTATTCCGGAGTGAAAACCTGTCTCTGGAGCAGGCACAGAAGGAACGTGCAGCATTAAAGGGCAGAGATTTGCCGAAGCATGCGGGGATAGCGCACTCGGCTGCTGTCATTCAGTCACTGAGTCCTCCATTGGCAGGAGGTAATGGCGCGTGTGGTAGAGTGGAGCAGTCAGCTCAGGTTGAACGGAGCAGTTGGTGCCCGACCACTGATAATACTCCCACAGAGATGTTCACTTTGAGAAGGGGTGGTGAGTTAGAGCAAGGCAAATGGCCTACTGTAAATATGAAGCAGCAATTTTTTGGCTGTACTGAGGATGGGCATTCAGCTTTAAGACAAGGCATCTGGAGTGCACCACCTACTGGTGACACAAATTTACTAATGAATTCATTGAACTTATGTGATTTACAGAGCATGATTAAACAAACTATTTCTAATGAATTGCATCAGATGTTATGCAAGGATCAATTTAATAGAGTTAATGAATTTGATTCATTGATTAACCAAAGATTAAACACTATGATGAATTTGAATAGCCAATCGAATGTGCATGGAGCATTTTCCCAAAATGAATTTCGTTCAGAGGAGATAAGTAGAAGTGAAAGAAGTAAGGTTTTGAATGCGGAGAGAGAAAGTCAAAAAGAAGGAATGTCAAGGAAGAAAAGAGCTGAAAGTGCAGAGAGTACAGAGAATGTTTATAGTGAGCCAAACACCGGGAAAAAAAAGGAGGAATGAGTTGGAGAATGAAGAGGATGATTGGCAAGAGGCTGAGGTTGTCTCAGAAGAGATCGAAATGGAAACTGATAGTCTTTCTTAAGATGAGATAGATGAGGAAGTAGGCAACAGTAGATTATTTCAGGCAGATCAATTTCAGTGTCTGCTTAGAAAAGTATTACATACTTTAGGTTTGCAGGTGGATGAGGATGGTAGTCATTCTAAGGAGTTAAAGGAAAAAGAGGCAAAAGTTGCAGCTGTAATTAAAAAGAAAGAAACACATGGATGGAGTATGCCTATGCCAGATATGTTTAAGAATTTGATTTATATAGAATGGGAAGCTTCTTTAAATACTCGTAGATTTGTAGGTCATTCAAATAAGCTTTACTCTTTTGAGAAAAAAGATGTAGAGTTTTTGAAGGTCCTTTTAGTGGACAGTCCTATAACTGTGCTGATTTTGGGAGCCCTGGTCCCTCAGGAGGGCGATACTATGTTGAGAGATGTGGATGAGAAGAGGGCAGATTCTGCCTTGTGAAAAGCTCGTGAGAATTCAGCAGTGGCAGTAAGAGCATCTGTGGCTGCTTCAATGTTTTCATGGGCAGCAGTAATGTGGGTACAGGAGTTGATGGATGATGAGGAAATGCAATCTGAGCCTTGTTTAAGAGTACTTTCTAGACTTAGAAAAGTTTTGCAATATGTGGCGGTTGCCAGTTATAATACAGTAGCCTTTATGGCTAGAAATGTAAGTGATGTTACAGTAGCAAGACGTTCTTTATGGTTGCGTCATTGGGGCGCTGACCAGAAGTCGAGGAATAATCTTGCATCTGTGCCCTTTAAAGGGGATCTGCTGTTTGGTAATAAGGTGTTAGAAAAAGTACTAATTGAGAACAAAGAGAAAAAAGAGGTGATGTCTACATTGCAGAAAAAGAAGGTGGAAAGGAGACCTTTTCAGTCCTCATATTATTCCTTTTGAGGTAAAGGAAGTGGTAGACAGCAGGACACAAGGTATGGCCATCAGCAATGTTACAGGGCAAAAAGCCAGTTTAGAAGGTCAGGATCTTTTAACAGGAAAGGACAAAACACTGAGAGAAATACTGGAAACTCCAAGTGAAAAGGTAGAAATCAGTTCTGACAAACAGAGTCCTTGTGTGGGGGGAAGACTATTGCGTTTTGGCATTATGTGAGACCGAATTACATTGAATCAATGGGGTTTGCAGGTTGTGAAGAAAAGTTATAAGATTTTGTTCGACAGAATGCCAAAGTGCAGATATGTTTCTTCCCCAATAATGACACGGATGGAGAAAAGAAAAATAATTTTGAAGGAGATAGATCATCTAGTGCAAATAGGTACAATGGAGGAAGTACCACAGGATCAATGGTTCCGGGGGGGTTTACTCTGTATTTTTCACGATCCCAAAGAGCAATGGGACTCATCATCCTGTGTTGAACCTAAGATATCTCAACAGGTTTATGAAGTATCTGAGGTTCAAGATGGAGACATTGCAAACAATAAGAGAAAATCTGAGGGTAGGCGACTGGATGTCTTCCATCAATTTGAAGGAAGCTTATCTGCACGTCCCCATGAGGAGATCAGACATGCAGTATCTCAGATTTCAGTTAATGAACAAACATTACAAGTTCAAGGTTTTGCCTTTCTGTTTGGCTTCAGCACCAAGTGTTTTCACAAAAGTATTGGTCCCTTTGGTAGCTCATTTAAGGCACCAAGGCGTACACATCTACCCTTATTTAGATGATCTACTGGTGAAGGGGAATTCACAGCAGACGTTGAAAGTAAGTGTACAGAGAACTGTGGAAGTTCTAAGAACATATGGGTTTCTAGTGAATTTAGAAAAGAGTCATTTAAGTCCCACAATGATGCTGACGCATTTAGGGGTGAGACTGGATATAAGCAGTGGTCGACTTTATCTCTCAGAGGAGAGATGCGTGGAGGTTCAAAAGGTGATGCAGAAATTACTGGCAAGTATGATGGCAGATGTGATGTGGTTGGCTCAAGTAATGGGAATTATAGTGTCAACTATCCAGTTAGTTCAGTGGGGCAGGCTCCATTCAAGAGGTTTGCAAAGGTTGTTGATACCTCATCAATGGAACATAGGAAAGAAAAGGCATTATGTGGTCAGACTACCGACCAGTTTGAGAAAGGATTGGTTGTGGTGGACAAAGGTCTCAAATTTAAACAAGGGAGTCCCATTTGTAGTCAATGATTACATTTGAGTTACGACAGATGACAGTCCGACAGGCTGTGCGGCCTTATGTCAGGGAAACAGCGCTCAGGGTGTATGGTCCGGTGTGAATTTGAGAAGGAATATAAATTTTTTGGAGTTGAAGGCAATTCATGTAACACTCCTCAAATTTGCAAGTTTGCTGAGGGGCCAGCATGCTCAAGTGTGGACAGACAACATGACAGCCAGGGCCTATGTGATGAACCAAGGAGGTCTACACATAAGAGTGTTGATAGACAAGCCAAACAAATTGTTTCAATGGGCAGAAAGAAATCTGCAATCACTAACAGTGTGCATTTGAAAGGGAAACTGAATGTGGGAGCAGATTATCTCAGTTGAAACAAGTTACATCCTAGAGAGTGGACCCTAAATTATCAAGTGTTTCAAAGTTTGAGCAGATGATTCAGGCCTTTTCAAGCTGACTTATTTGCCTCAGCCAAGAATTCCAGACTAAAAAAGATTCTTTTCAATTGATGGAAGCAAGTTTGCAGAGGCAACAGATGCTCTATCAGTTCCATGGCTGAAGGATCAGCTGTATGCGTTTCCACCAGTGCAGATAATACAAAAAGCACTATTGAAAATAAAAAGAGAAAAGGCAAGTGTGGCACTGATTGCATCTTATTGGCCAAGAAGGCCTTGGTTCTCCTTGATGAAGGAGACGTCAGTAAGAGAGCCCTGGAGGTTGCCAATCTGAAAGGATCTCTTAAGTCAAGGGCTGGTTCATCATCCGGATCCAAGATGGTTGAATTTGATGGCTTGGGTCTTGAGAGGAAGGCCTTAGAGTTGCAAGAGCATTCCCCAGCTGTGGTAGACACCATTATGGCATTGCAATGGCAATCAACTCAGAATGTATACAGTATGACTTGGAAAACATTTGAGAAATGTTGCTCTGCTGAGTCCTTACAGTTTGCTGATATATGAGTGAAACATGTTTTGCAGTTCTTACAAGATGGTTTGCAAAGGAGTCTGAGGCCAAACACTTTGAAGTGTCAAGTGTTGGCATTGTCTGTTGTATTAAAATTTGATGGAAATTCCTCTTTCAGCGCACCCTCATATAAAGAGGTTTCTAAGAGGCGCAGTGTTGACTTCTTACCCAACAAAACATAGATTCCCGAGTTGGGATCTCAATATAGTTCTGAACTTTTTAACAAAAGCACCCTTTGAACCAATGAGGGATGCTTCTTTGCATTTGATAACGCTAAAGACTGTGTTTTTGGTAGCAATAACGTTGGCCAGATGAGTTTCTGAATTGGCTGCATTATCTGTTAATGCTAACTCGTGAAATTTTGAGCAGGAAAGATTAGTACTGATGTTAGATCCAACTTTTCTTCCTAAATGTGCATGGAAGAAGGTAGCACCGGATGTGATTTACCTATCAACTTTTTTTCCTCATTCGAAAGACACAGAGGAGAAAAGATATCACACTTGGGATGTGAGGAGAGCTGTCCGTCTTTACATTAAAAGAACTGCACGTTTCAGGAGAACGGAGGCTTTATTTATAGCATATAATCATAAATCTATGGGTCAGAAAGCATCTAAGACTGTCATTGGAAGATGGATTAAGAGTTGCATCTTTCAATGTTATGATGTGGCAGGCCAGCCTAGGCCATGCTATGTATATCCACATTCTAAGAGATATATGGCAACTAGTACTGTTTATAATGTGACTTCTTTATTACAAGATATTTGTAATGCAGCAGGCTGGTCAGAGCCATCTACCTTTATAAGACATTATAAAGTGGACAAGTTTAAGGCGGAGCAGGCTGCTTGTGGCAGTAAGATACTCTGGATGGTACTTCAATGTAAATAGAGTCCCACTCAGAATTTTGCTTGAATATGTTCCAATCGTTGTGGATTCCTCCTCTGTGCCATCCCGAGAATGAGAAGTTGGACTTACCATGAATGGTCATTCTGGGATGGCAGGAGGAGGAACCCACGCCCTCCCTGATGGTGTGTAATATATATACGTTGACATAGGCATTGGGGAGGTTAAGCGGTTGTGATGAAGCTCTAAGGTAGAATTAGGTCAGAAACTTGGAAGTTAAGGAAGCCAAGTTGTGGAAACTTCATGGTTTGCATGTCTGGAGAAGAAACTGACAGAAGAGGCACAGGGTCCTAATGGTAGCAACTGATTTAGAACGTGGACTCCTGTTGATTCCGGTTGACATGCGAGGATTACCCAATCATTGTGGATTCCTCCTCCTGCCATCCCAGAATGACTATTCATGGTTAGTCCAACTTCTTAATTTTGATTGTTAATGAAGAATGTAGCTAGCAACGATGTAACATGATTTTAGTCCTGGGAAAGCAAATATGCTTACACATGCACTGTATCCTTCCCAACTTATAACTTCCCCCTCCTTTTATCAATAAAAGGTCTTTCTCTCACTCAAGAAAGAAGTGGTTTGGCTGTGTTCTTCTTGAAGGAGGAAGGAAACTTTGGCCAAAGTTCCAGGGGAAAGTCCTTTCCAGGCTGTAACTGCATTAACTACTTGGGGTAATCTGTGGCAGACCTGATGTTTCAGGTGTGGCTCCAGGTTACTTTTGAATGTTCAGGGGTAACCCTAACAATTTGTTTCCTTAGGGCTGCCAAATGTCAGAAATGACTTGAAGGCACACAACAAGAACAAGAACAACAATCAATAACTTTTATGAATGGGTGGATCTTTTCTCTACCATGCTAGTAGGCAGGCTCATAGATTTTTTTTTAAAAAAGAACACATCTACTTCCTGCAGATGTGCATTTTATATCACTTTTGTCTCACCCATCTTTCTCTTTTTCTCCCTCTCACCCCTTCACTCCACTCCACATGTACATAGGTGATTCTGTCTGTGACAAACACAGAAGAAAGTGGAAGCCCATTGAATAAAACTTGATGAGAAGTTATAATGGAATGGCATTTCTTGGAACAACTCTCTCTCTCTCTCTCTCTTTATATAAAATTGGGAGATTGCATCTCTCCTCTTCACAAAATCATTCTATGAGCCAGGCAGTAGCTGAAAGCTAGCATCCTGCCTTGAGGTTCCCTAACTCCTCCCGGTAAGGCTAGTCAGATTTATCAGTTACAGGACTGGACTGAGTTACTCTAATTAGCTTTGCTGGCTAGAGATTCTGGGAACTGAAGTTCAAGCTCATGACCTACTTCATTTGATTAGTGAGAAGTAGATTACCTACATATTCCTGTTCCTTTGTGCCCCAGTGTGTCGGAAGGAAATGTTTTCCCCATTGCTGCCTACTTCACTGAGGAAGAACCAGTCCGTCTCTCCCATACTGATGTTGCCAACTCTAAGTAGATATGCTGGCTATTGTGAACTCCAACTATTGCTGTCTTCTAGTGGGGAGACACTGGTCATTGTGACCTTGTGCTGGGTACCTGTCCCCCTTCTCAGTCCAGTTGACCATTATTTGGTGATTGTTGACAGTTTATGACTCAAGCTATTGCTTAGTGACTTAGGTAGCTTTAGAATGAAGAAAGTTCTTAATTCTGTATGGGAGTATGTTTTCTACAACATAGCTAACTTCTTACTGAAATCAATGGGACTTATATCTTGCTGAGCAGGCATAGGAAAGGGCTGTAAAAGTGTATTTGGCAACTAAGCCAGTGATTTTTAATGTGTATTCTTTCTGTGTATCATTCTTTTAGTACACTACTGATTATGACTGTAGTGAGGGCTGGAGTACTCTTGCAGGCAAAGTCTTTTCTTCAGTTTGACAAAGACTTTAGTTCAATGTTGTGTTACCTAAAATGTGAAAGAGCTAATTGGAAGAAAACTGTGCTTGCTTCCTTTCTCTTCATTTGAATAGGTCCCACCAGTCGCTGTGTGCAATGCCAAATGTCACCCAGGTTACAGTAAGAGAAGAAAGGAAGGGAAGCCATTTTGTTGTTATGATTGTTCTCCATGTCCGGAAGGAAAGATTTCAGACCAGAATGGTATGAGACACAAAGCACAATGGGTCAAAGAGATGTTTGTGTGACTGTCTGCATGCAATTTATTTGAAAGGTCTTCCTCCACTCCTCCTCCTCCCCTCCTCCCCTCCTCCTCCTCCCTCCTCCCCCTGCCCTCCTCCCCCTCCCTCCTCCCCCTCCCTCCTCCTCCTCTCCCTCCTCCTGCCTGGAGACCAAAAGCTGCACTTTTTTTGCAGCATATAGCACGTGTATAGATTTAGCTCATGCCAATTTTATTTTACTTGAGCAGAGCTCACAAAGGACAATGTCCACATTCTTGAAGAAATATTTGTATATGTTCCAAAACATGAGATAGAGTCCCCCTCCCCATCTATTTCTGGATTATAGATGCAATAAGAACATAGGAAGAATCATATTGGCACACTTGGAAGGCCTAAAAGTCTCATGTTTTCTTTCCCAAAAGGTCAAACAAACTGTTACAGAAAGCTGGTAAGCAGGACATGAGTGCAGTAACACTTTTCTTCTTGTATTTCCTTGCAACTAGTAGCTAGTGAATGAGTGAGAATGAGATTATGTTGGGCAAGGAAAAGACAGGGAGAAAATATTACTGAACATATATCTTTGTTGATAATTACGCAGTCCAAGGTATTCTCACCTAAAGGTGAATTTTATACCAAGCACTTTTAGTGACAGTCCTCTGTTCATGCATTCCTCACACTTCTGTAGTGTACTACAAAATATATTCTTTTTTGATAAACAAGGCAGTTAAAATATATGTTCTCCTGACAATTGACAGGCACTATTGATTTGTGTGTGTGTGTGTGCACATGCATATGGCAAGATTCTTGCAAGTTTAAAAGGGGATTTGCTAATAATTGTGTGGAACATGCCCCCACAGCAAAAGAAAAAAAATACACCATGTGTTCTCATCAATTCACCATTTGTAAACTCCCAAAGCATTATTGTGTTGTTTAGCTGTTTACGACTTACCACAACCCTAAAGCAAACCTAGCATGAAGTTTTCTGGAGCTGAGAATGTGTGACATAGCCAAGATCACCCAGTGGGTTTCCATCACCAAGCAGAGAAGCAAAACCTGGTCTCCAGAGTTGTAGTCCAATCTCAAACCATTACATCATGCTGGCCCAAATACTTATTTGTTATTAATAGAATTATATTTCTATTAATAGTTGTGTGAATCTGCTTAGAGTGTTGATCACATAATTTTATAAGCCTTCAAAATATCTATTAACTCATGACAGACAAGAAAAATATCTTACTGTAATAGTTATGGTACATTTAATATACTACAATTTTTTTTTTTCCTTTCCCAGATATGGATAACTGCTTCACATGTTCAGGACACCAGTATCCAAACAGGGACAGAAATCAGTGTCTTCCTAAGGTTCTGAACTTCCTTTCTTCTGATGAACTTTTAGGAATCACTTTAGCTTTCTTGGCACTGTTTTTTACTGGGATCACATCTATAGTGCTTGGAATCTTTGTTAAACTCCGGGACACTCCCATCGTCAAAGCCAACAATCGGGATCTCACCTACTCTCTACTTGTTTCCCTCTTGTTCTGCTTTCTCTCCTGCTTGCTATTCATAGGCCAGCCACACACAGTGACCTGCTATCTACGTCAGACAGCTTTTGGCACCATCTTTTCAGTGGCTATTTCTTCTTTGTTGACAAAGACCACTACTGTGGTTCTTGCTTTCATGGCTAATAAGCCAGGAAGCAGGATAAGGAACTGGATGGGGAAAAGACTGACAAACCTGATTTTTATGTTCTGTTTTCTTGTTCAAGTAGGGATTTGTATTCTGTGGCTGTGCATTGCTCCCCCCTCTGTGCATTTAGATCTGGGCGCTCTAGCTGAGGAAATTGTGGTAGAATGTGATGAAGGGTCTGTTACTATGTTCTACTGTGTGCTGGGATACTTGGGACTTCTGGCTTCAGTCACATTTATTGTGGCTTTCTTTGCAAGGAAGTTGCCCAGTATGTTTAATGAAGCCAAATTCATCACATTTAGCATGTTACTATTTTGTAGTGTTTGGGTGACGTTTGTTCCAACTTACCTGAGCACCAAAGGGAAATACATGGTAGCTGTGGAGATCTTCTCTATTTTGGCCTCCAGTACTGGATTACTCGTTTGTATCTTTTTCCCAAAATGCTATATAATTGTTCTGAGGCCAGAGCTGAATAGCAAGGACCAGTTGTTAAGAAGAAGTCAGTAGGAATTTGAATATTTTATATTGTAAATTAACAAAGCATAAGTGTCTATTTTAGACTATTAATCCCAAATAGTTGTACAGGATGGTATTGAATGTATAAAACATCCCCTAAGTCTCATAAAGGTGGCAGTTGAAAACAAATGAAGCAAAATAAAAATAGGAAACAATGACAGAGTAGCAAATTGATTTTTAAGTTTTTAACATATTGCAGTGATTATAATGTTAGTGAGACACCGTCTTTTAGAAAACCCTTTCAGTGGCATACTAATTTTCATGTAAAATGAAAATTGTCTATGTTGTTTGCTTTGCTCTGTGTTCCTTCTTCTTTCCCTTTCTGATAAAAAAGAACTAATATTAATAAAAGTAAATGGTGGAAGAAAACCTTATTGTGAATACTTTTAACTAGGAAATTCTGTTCAAGAAACCATGGGAATTTTGACCAAGGAAAGAGTTATTCAAATGGTGTTCATAAAATGTAATTCTTGATCATGTTGAAGAATGGCAAAAAATATATTCATAGTATTATTAACCAATTGAACAAATTTGTCATCATGGCAGGTGCTTTTTTGAAGAGTTTCATTAGCTGTGCCCTTGATATCATGTATGCACCACATAAGAGATGTCAGTTTAGCATCTAACACTTCCAAAGCTGAGAATCACGCTTTCTGGAGGTCTTTGACTAGGCTTTCATGTAACTTTTCCAAAAATCAAGAAAAGGAAGATCCTTTTCTAGTTGAGGTTCATTTCTCCCTACTTTGCCTCCTTCACTTCGGCCACGTCATACTGGAATAGGAAATATTTTTCTTCCTCTTGTGACGCCAATTTAGATTTTTTTGCTGATGGATAGAAAACCATACATGATTGGCCCACAGGTCTGTTTCTTCCATGCATTAGAACCTGCATTTAATTGGGTTACTTTCTAATTGATTACTTACTACAAATTGATAAAAAATGAAAGGCTTATCCCAGGTCAGTTCCTACGTGTGCACTATATTTGACAGTTGGCCACACCTGACTTATATGGCTTTTTTGTCTTTGATTGTTTTCCTATAATCACAGTTTTGGTGTTTGGAATCTTCAGGAAATCAGAAACTCTCCAATTGTGAAAGCCAATATTGGAAGATTAACTAGTCTTTGCTTGTGTCCCTCCTTTTTGTTTTCCACTGAACACTGCGGTTTATTGGTCAGCCTCAGAAAATGGCCTGCTGTCTACAACAAATGGGTTTTTCTCTTTCTGGTGGCAATTTCTTGTGTATTGGCAAAAACTACCACTCTGGTTTTTATGTGGCTTTTATGACTACTAAGCCTAGGAGCAGGATGAGGAAATAGATATGGAAAAGGCTGGCAAACCTTTCCTTTTCCCTTATTCAGGAAGTCATTTGTACTGCTGAGCTCTATATAGGTTCACCAGTCCCAGATTTGGACATACACTCTGATTCCTCCAAAAATTCATATGTAGCAGTTTCTGTGCAGAAAATGCTGTTGTTTCCTGTTCGGTCTGTGAAAAAGAAAAGTGAATTTTGAACAGAATAAGCCCCAAACTGCAAATAGTCTTTTAAGATGGTGTAGTTTTCAAAGATTCTCTTATAGGTGGAATAACAATGGTAAAACTGAGATGTTTCAAACATTCATACCTCAGTTTCCTTCTCTCCCAACCCCTTATCAAGAACAAGGAGGTGGGAATAAAACATGGATGGTACTTTTCAGCTCCATCCTGATGACATTTTCCATGTTCTAATGTGACATAAATTTAAATGCTAACGCAAAATTCATGCAGTTTTCCCTTCCTCCATAGGGAGAAGGATGTCAAAAGCCCCTAGTTCTGTGGTTTACACAAAGCCACAGACCAATCTTGGCGGTGAATTATAAGGTTTATTTCTGGTAAATCACTTCTTCCATGACAGATTCACTACAGTCTTAAGCAGTCTTTATCCTTCTGTCTCACAAAGTCTTCAGTCCCTCCATTTTTTAAAAAATACAAGTTCGGTCCATCAGTTATAACTGAGTTACTATAACATAAAGAGACCAGCAGATAGTGCCAGCATCTAAGCGATTTCACCACTTTCTCTTATAATATTTTTCCTTTGAAAGTGTGATAGATAATGATGCTGTGATTGAGGAGCAAATGATTGTGCAGGGGGCCAACCCAGTGAGTGAGCAAGTCAACCTGCAAACATCCCGTGCACTGGAGGGTCAAACAGAGACTGAGTTGCCCCAGCCAGCTCAGGACGGAGAGGGAGCCAGCAGTGATGCAGAGGAGTTGCAGCAAGCTTTGCCCATCAGCCCTCAATCACACAGAAGGCTGAAATGGGCTGCTGAGAGGGAGGCCGCTTGGGCTAGGTTGAGGAAACAATAATGAGCAGCACCTGCTCACAGGGGCTATTTAAGTCTGCCAGCGTGGCTGCTCCTTGCTTGCAGCAAATTATTACCAAGCCCTCACAACTTTTGTGTCTCCTGCTCCCTGAAACCCTCCGGACGGATCTCTGTCTCCTGAACCTTTGGACTGGACCTTGACCTGGTTCAGCTTGTGTTTGCCTGGTGTTTGGTATATTCAGACTTCCCAAGTGTTTCTGACCTCTCTTCTCCCTTGCTGGCCACAGCCCAGCAGGGAGAGATTCTTGAAAGAAAGACAGCTGTTTTTACTCACTCTCCCTTGGGCATTGCTTGTTGCTTTGCCCTGCCAGTTCTGAACTGGCCATCTATAGCAGAGTCCAACAGCTGCAGTGCCTCCCCACAATCCACAACCAAGCTGCCTATGAACCCTCCTGTCTCAGTTTTCCATTGTTCCTGTCCTATCTCGTGTCTTTCCTCCCACTCTTCTCAGTGTCTTGCCCCATGGCCCCACTCTTTGCTCGCCACAGCCCCTCAGCTTATATCAGAGCCAAGCTGTTGCTTTTTTAGCTCTTCCTCTACTGTTGTCTCCACCACATCCATACAGCCCCCAAGTATCCCAATGGCCTCAGCTTGAGTATGACCTAGGTCAGTTTCCTTGGTAAGTGTATTGCTATTACAGAACCCTTTTCAAGATAAACAGATTAGATTTTTTTAAAGAAAACATATTGACATATTAGGCAGTTTAAGAGAAAATGAGAGATGTAGACAGCCTACAACAGGAGCCTTCTCTGGCTGTTGGTGAGGAGAAGAGAAGCGGCGGCAAGCAACCAGTGGACGCAAACTACTTCTGCCGTCTGGAAAAGGGACTGGGGAAAGTGATGTGTGTTCCCCTATTTCCACTCAGGGAAAAGAATGTCAGAGGAATCACAGGAGGGGTGGGCAACCGAGATGGGAGCAAAGGACAGCATAACACAGTGGTTGGAACTTTGGATTAAGACTATGGGAAATCAGGGTTTGAATTCCTACTCAGTCATGGAAACCTACTGGGTGAACTTAGGAAAGTCAAACTCTCTCAGCCTCAGAGGAGGGGCATGGCAAATCCCTCTGAGAACTTTTGCCAAGGAAACCTGTGATAGGTTTGTCTTAGGGCCACCATAAATTGGAAGTGGCTTGAAGGCACATGGAACAGAATGCCTTGCAAGCCACCCTGATATCTCATGGTTCATTGGAAGTGACGTCATGACAGTCCCAGTCACCATTTTTAACCAGCCTTGTGCAGTAGCAGAGTATTTGGGGGTCTGGAACGAGCCAAACTGATGCATCTTTCTGCAGGTTTGGTACCTTTTGGGCAAGGTTTGCAGAGGAGTTTAGGGCATCCAAAAAACCTGCTACAAAAATTAAGAGGGTCTAGGGACTTTTGAGGGGACTCTCTGGGCACTTTGGGGACTGCAAAAGTGAGTTTCTGAAGCTGCACTCTGCACTTTACATACCTTTATATTTGTAAGATTGTGGAATTATTTTCAGTCATATGTGCATTCTCATAATTAATAGAATTCATTTTTTTAAAAAAATATGTTAATGCAAGTTTAGGATACCACAAGTGAGAGGAGCAATACCATCATTGTAAAGGTGTAAGTCCTAAAATAATTATCTCCAAAGTTTATTTATCTGAATATATGTTGACATGACCTCTTCATATTTGCTGTCTCAGATGTGCTTCACTATTCACAAGCACAGTGAAAACTGTTTTTATTTTTCTAGAATCTTATAATCTTAGAGATGGGGAAAAAAAACCCCAATGCTTTAAAAGGTGAGAAGATTTTTTTCTGACATTTTCAGAAAACTTTCAGAAAGACTTTAAGAAAAGTTTATTACATTGGGAAAAATCTGTTGAGGCATCCAAAATTTTACATCTACAGCTAATACTTTCTTCTTTCTATTATCAGGTTCTTGGAGTTTAGATCTGGTCTTTGAAGGATAATGTAACATTTGGGGAGAAAGATGCAAACCAAGAGGCCAGTGTTGGAAGCCAAAATGGCAAAAATCTCCACAACAACTATATATTTGCCCTTAGTGCTCAGATAACTTGGAATAAAAGAGACCCAAACACTGCAGAACACCAGCATGCTGAAGGTGATAAGTTTGGCTTCATTGAAAGTGTCAGGCAATTTTCTGGCTAAGAAAGCCAGTATGAAACTGAAGATGGCCAACCCCCTCATGTAGCCTAGTAGACAGTAGAACATGGTGAAAGAACCCTCGTTGCATTCCAATATAATTTTCCCAGTCTCTGCGTGCATGTCAGTATCTGGAAATGGAGGAGGGGTCAACATCCACGCAATACAAATACCCATTGGAATGACTGAGCAGATAAGAACAATGGCATTTGCCACCTTTTGCCCTAGCCATTTTCCTATCCAGTTGCCTGGCTTCGTTACCAAGAAGGCAAGGATTACAATGACTGTTTTTGACAACACACAAGAAATTGCAACTGAGAAAATGATACCAAATACTGTTTGCTGGAGAAAGCAAGTCACCTCCCTAGGCTTGCCTATGAAGAGGAGGGAAGAAAAGTAGCATAGCAGGATGGAAGTGAGAAGAATAAAAGTAAGGTTCTGGTTGTTGGCTTTGACAATGGGAGTATGCCAGTTCTTTAGAAAAGTCTGCATCACCCAAACTGTAACCACAACAAAGGAACTTGAAAGAGAAACTGAAAGGATAGCCAGTGGCTCTTGGTAGGTTAAGAAAGTTACAATCTTGGGGATACATTGGTCTTGATTCTTGTTTGGGTATTGATCTTCTGGACACTTAACACAATCATCTGCATCTGCAAGAGACAAACACAGTTGCTTAGGCCCTGTCCTTTGCTTTATGTAGAAAATGTGAACTCTGCCACAAAGTTAATACTGGAAAATAATTGCTCACTTTTGCTTTTGCCTTCTTTGCAGCAGTCAGATGTTTACCTTATAGGCAGTGGCCGTAATCCAACAAATCAGCACAATGAGCTTGAGCATACCCATTTCTATGGTGAATTGTCTACAAAGTCTCTCCAGCTTATTTTTGCTGGCCAAACTCCTCTCAGTTAATTTCAGACCTGACTTAGCAATTGCGGGTAAAATTCAAAAATGTTCTGAATAAAATCTAGTTTCCTATAATAATTGTCCAAATTGTCTCATAATTTTGACTGTGCTCAGAGATATCATATCATTTCTATCTGCTCTAACACATTTTTGTGTTTAATCTAACTCAATCACAGTTTATTTAGAGCTGTAAAAACAACACCAAAGGATGATAATTAAGGCTTCAGGTGTGTAAGCAACTCCAGGGAAGCTCTGAAATTGTCAGAACCCCCCTCCCACAACTTTGCAACTCCTGTATTTTTGGGATGTTCAGTGCTAGGACACATGTATTGCATGCAGAAGATCACAAGCTCAGTTCTTGACTATGGATGTATGAAGAGTCCAGTTTTATGGCCTTGTTTCTGTCTCTATTTCCTGGAATGTCCACAGGGTAGATGAATGTGTTGTTGTTGTTGCTGCATGTCTGTCATGCCCTGCTTCCAGAGCATGGACTCTGACTCAGAGTGTGAAGTAGAGGGCACACCAGAGACTGAAACAGGGGGCATGCCAGGACCTGCTGTACAGAGAGAGGTTAGAGTGCCAGAAACAGAACAGAGAGCAGTGCCAGCTCCAACAGAGAGTCCTGCCTCTTCAGATACAGAAGAACACTTACCTCAACCTAGCTTCGCACAGCACAGGCAGCAAAGACAGACCCAGCATTGCTCTCTCAGAATTTATAACCGGCAGCGATCAATCAAGGCACAGCTGCACTAGGCTCAGGACCTATTTAGCTGGCATCCTTCCCCTCCAGGAGTTGTCAGAGCTTATCTGACCTTCTATCTTGCTGGATGCCTTGAGGAATGCTTGGATTAACCATGGACATTCCCTTGCTGTGAAACTCTGTGGGACTTTGTTTATGTTGGACTTTATTTATAACTCTGTGCTTACTGCCTGGAAGTAAGTAACAAGCTGGGAATTATTCAGTTTCTTTTGTTTGTTTTATCAGCTGTGCCAGGACTGAGATAGGACAGTGTCCTCAAGTCATTTCTGACCTATGGTGACTCTAAGGTGAACCTATCGTGAGGTTTTCTGGGGCTGAGAGTGTTTTACTGAGTGGGTTTCTATGGCCAAGTGGGGAATTGTACCCTGGTTTCCAGGGACCCTGGTTTCCAGGGTCGTAGTCCAACTCTCAAACTAGTATATCATGCTGGATGAATTATGTCCACCAAAATCCTTACATTGACAAGCCAGCTGCAGATACATCTAAAAATGTACAGATGTCAAATACTCCTCGAACATGCTTCAGTCACTGAGTAGAATGTGTTCAAGTATGTGTACAAACCCCTAATCCTGACACCTCCACTGAAATGATAGTTAGTGGTAGGGAAAGACACTACTGCTCTTTATATATATTAGGGATGGGCCAACCGAATCCTTGAATCTTTGGCAGGGATTCAAGATTCAGGAATCCGAATCCCTGTGCCAAAATAGGCAAACAGAGTCTTTCGAATCTGCCACTCAAACAGTTTGTTGGAGACCAGGACGCCTGAAAATGGGACACCTGAAAACCTGGGAGACTGGGACACCTGAAAACTTGGGAGACCAGGATGCCTGAAAACTTGGGACCAGGACGGGATCCTGCTCCTCACATCTTTCCCCACCCAATGTGGGCACGGGTGATTGGCTGGCAGATCGGCATGAAGCCTCACGTGCATTGGAGGCTGCCATTTCTCCCTTCTGCTGCCTGTGCTCCTAGTGCTGCCCTGCTGCTGCCTCCCTCTGCAAGGTAATTTTGGGATAGGGATTGGGAGGTAAGGGACAGGGGAGCAAAACTGAGTGTGTGTGGGGGTCTAGGAGCCTGTGGGAATGCCCCGGGGGGGTTCCAAAGACTGCAAAAAGGGGTTCAGGGGTTCCATGCAAGCCATACCAGTCATACTTTCCCCTTCACCAGCTTTCTTTGGTCAATTCTGGGACTAAGATTGTCATGATGCCACTTCCTCTCTTAGTTTCTGTGTCTTGACTACATGAATACTTCAGTTAACCCCTTTTGAAGCTCCCTTTTAGAAAGTCTTTTTATGCTTCTCAACCCCTTTTACTCTTTTTCCTCTGTCTAGCTGCAACTTTATAAGCAGCATTGCCATTGGAAGGATTGCAAAGGAGAGCTGGAGAAACACAGACTTTTGGTCTTGTGTTGCAGCAGCATGTCTGTGGTAAACAATGAATGCCAAAAAACCTGACCTGGGAAAGAATGGGATTCTACTCTAGCTGATTCTATAGGAGCAGTGTGTGTTGCCTACAACAAACAAAGTGAACAGTAACTGCCTCCAGAATTGTTTGTTGAGCATACATTAATCTGTATTATTTTTTGATTTGAGACTGGAGGGTAGGGATTGGGATTTGACTTGAGTGTCCCTTGCAGGACTTGAGGGTAGAGAATCGACTGGACTAGAGGCTTGTGTGTGTGTGTGTGTGTTTAAGTGCTTTCTTTGTTGCAGGGCTTGAGACTTGGCTCTTGAGACTGCAGGGTGCAGAATTGAGATTGGACTAGAGGCTGTTTGTTTGTTTGTTTGTGTGTTTTAAGTGCCTTCCTTGTTGCAGGACTTGAGACTTGACTGGAAGGTACAGTCTTCTTGAGATTTCAAGGACAGCTGAACATTTCTTTGCATCGCTTCCTTGATAAGCTCTTTCAGACACAATTCTGGGGTTTGTAGTTTTACAAAGTGTCACAGCCTTCTCTGCCAAAGTGTGCTGGCGCATCATCAAACTACAAACCCCAGGATGCCAGAAGGAGCTATGCAAAGAAAAGCTAGTTTTGACCTGGATTATCTCTGTACTGTAATATGTGGCCCTGTTTACACAGGCAGGAAAATGTGGGATTAATCCACATTTTCCTACCTGTGTAGAAAGGACCTTCATGTCATTTTCAATCTGGGGAGATCCTGAGGCAAAACTAGGACAATTGTCTTGGCCAGATTTCTTCAGAGGGAGGTTTGCCTTTGGCTAGGCTTTTGCTAAGGCTAAGAGAGTGTGTCGTGCCCAAGATTATCCTTCTTTCCCTTGCTTTTAAAACCCTTTTAAAAAAAGGATTCGAAAGATTCGAGATTCGTGAGATTCGTGGATTCCCAGAACCTTCCCGGGATCTGGATCTGGATTTGGATTCCGAAAATTCTGGATTTGTCCCTTCCCTAATATATATGTATATATGTGTGTGTGTGTATCTGACCCCCTCTTGTTTTCACTTCCAACAAGTCTAGAACATGTTCTGGGTGAAATTTGTCATTTTGTCTACTGAGCTCCATTTCAGAGTTTGTAGACCCTTCCTGCCAGTTATATGTCAGAGATGACAGGCAGAGAATATGACTTTAAACATCAGATCTCCTTCCCTTCCACTTTTCCTGCCCCCCCCCCCCGTTTTGGGATACACATCATATGACAAAAAAGATCTAAAGACCACAAAAGTTGACCATGGTTTGAATTAGCATTTGGCCATGGAAAACCATGGGGAAGTTATCTTCTTTCATTCTGAGAAGAAAGCGATGACAAACCTGCTTGGAAGAAATCTTGCCAAGAAAACTCTAGGATTAAGGCCACTGTAAGTTGATGTTGACTTCAAGGCACATAACAAGAAGCATAAGAGTGACAACAAAACAACTGGAGCTGTCACTTACCTGTCTGGTTAGAAATGGTATTTTCTGGGCAAAGAGCACAATCATAGCAACATATGTCTTCTCCAGTCCGGACTATCTTCCTACCTCCACGATGGCAACTTTCAACACACCTGGATGATGGCAGCATCTGATCACAACAAATGAAGAACAAAACTTTGGGGAAAATATTACACCAGTCTTTTCATATTTATAGTCAATATCAAGGAAATCAAATGCCCATTATAAAAGCTGTACTTGATGGCCAACCATGAAATAATGATACCAGACAAAGAAGATTGGGTTAAACTGAGGCCACTTTATCTAATCCAACCTGTTTAAGTTATCTTGGTCTGGAAATGGAGCAAGAGGGGGGAGCAACCTAATGCAGGTCCAGTTGAGGCCAAGTGCCACCATATGACTATCTCCTTGGCCTTCCCTTGGGCAAAACACCTCAGCCCCAAGGGCTATCCAAAGACTTGGGCTGCTCCCCATTAGGCCAAAATTGGAAGGTAACCTGGGAGACTCCCACCCAAGCCACAGAACTCTACAACTCTGGGTCACAGAACCATAACAGACCCCCTAGGTCACAGAACCATAAAGATGGAGTTCCAGAGGCTTACCCTACACCAAAGGGTGCCAAAGATGATCACCGCAGTCTTATATTCTCCCCATTATCTGCCAAAGGGAGGCCTATTTAAGGACACTACCATAAGCCAATTTCCCAACTCTTGTAGATATAGTCTGGGGAAGACCAAACCAAATTCCTACCTAACCCCAAGGAGACCAGATGAATCTCACACTACACTGAGGATAGGAGGTTAGGTTGTAGTGTGATAATCCAAAGAGGGCTTGTGAAAGGATAATCTGTCTTAAATAGCCTACAGCCACTTCACTATTACATGCCATGGTCTGATGCCAAGTGACATTCACAAAACACCCTGTTGTGTCTCATGGAGGGCATCAAATAGTTACCCTCCCCTACAATGCCATTCACTGTGCAGGTCCAGGTGAGCATTTTTGCTGCTAACACAAATGAAATGTAGAGCCTAGTCCCAACAAAATTTGACTCAGCATCATCATTTGATGACATTTTCATATGTTGAGGATGGTTTTTCAACATCTGTTTTATTGGAGAAAAACTGATTTCAGTTCTAGTTCCAAATATGTGACAAGGTTCAAATTTCTTTTCAAATCTACTTTAGCAGAGGAGCGCTAATGCATGTCTGCTTGGAAGTAAGTCCCACTGTAATAGTTCTGGGGTCCTCATCTACTCTGGTCCCAGCTCAATCAGGTTCAAGGGAATGTGAAAGTAGAATGAAATCACATGTATAGTTAAAGTCTGGTTCGTTGATGACATAGAAGTGTTAAAAGGGAAGAAGGAACACAAACTAAAGCCATTTTCATCATGGCTGACATTCACCAGGGTTCAGATGATGAGCAAAACACAACTCTGGAGATTTAAAATTCCCCCAGGGATATAAGTGAGAGCTGCTAAGAAAAAGAAATTGAGAAGTCCACCACTTTAAGGTATCTAGGATTGAAACTAGGGTTTTCTCCCGAATCCCATGAAAATATAGCTGTAAAGCACTTCAGCCTTCCTAGATATTCAGTTTCTGGTCTACAAGTAGCTGTTCTGGACCAAAAACAGTTCAGAGGAAGAATGGTAAAAAGAAACAGCTGGCCTGGGATATTTTCACAAATTCCAATCCATTCTCAGAGATATATGTAGAGAGACAGTAGTGCCTTTTCAATTACAATTATTAATATATAGGTTTCATCTCAGTTGCTCATGAAAGCAATTCTCAGAAAATTTTCCTTCTTCAGGTGAACTAGCTTTCAGGTATGGTTTAAAACTAACAGGACCAACAGACTCGACTATTTGACAGAGCTGTATCAGCTTACGCTATTCTTTGAAGGTTTCTTCCTAGGACCACTGTCTGCTCTTTCATTTTGATCTAAACTCCACAACAAGTAACTACTTTAAAACATGTGTCATTAATACTATACTTCTTCGGTTTGAAAAAAGTGGATTGAAATCTCCATAAGGCCATGTTAAAATAAATTACTCTTAACCTTTGGCACTACAGGAAACCAGATACATTGTGGGCTGCATATGGAATTGTGTAGCAGTGCTCATTAGTAAGTCTTGCTAAGGGGACACTATAGTCAATGTGGTTGATCTAAGATTTGGCAACTAGCAAGAATTGCTTCCTGGGTACAGGAAGCTGATTTCCCTGAGGTTTTTGAATCTCTAGGGCTGCAACCTTATGCACAATTTAAGTTTGGAGTTAGTGAGAATTCCTGTTGAGTAGGTATACATGATAGACATGTACAGTAAAGGAATCAAGGTCAGTGAAATGGTGGAAAAAATGTTCTGCATGATTCATGGTTTTCTGACATCAAACCTTCCCATCCAGTTGTGTTCTTAGGATGTGAAATATTCCTACCTGCTTAAATTTACTATTCTACACAATGGCTTCTTTATTAATGGTCAGCTTTTGGCTTGATGAAATTTGTCCAACTTTGACTTTAAGGAAGGATTCACTGGGGAAAGTGATCCAGTTGATGATATCATACCCAGTCAACAACTCCCCATTCTCAAATAAGACTTCATGGCCAGCACCATTGTTAAAATGGATGTTTCCCAGGAAAGACTGGAGCTAGATTGGGAGGGAAAATGTAAAATTGTTGACAATGTAGAATTTATCTGCTGAACTGTACAGGAATTAGGCGCAGAAAATTTCTTGCCTTGTGCAGTGCTATATCAACTTCACCCTCTTCCAGCTTTTAATTAAAGTGAGTTCCTATCTTTATAGTACCCTCTCATTGCATCTGTTTTGGGTGTGCTAATATTGCAAATTCCCTTTTATTTTCTCTGTTCCCTTTGGAATTGCCTTTAGCCCAGTGATGTTTGGAATGACCATCAGTACTACAAACAGCTTCCAGGTAATGAAAAATTTCCAATCATACAATGTTGGTTTTCTTTCTTTTAATGAAACAGCCTTACTTTCTAAAATGTACTGATATCTCTGATGTGTATTCCCTTATTAGTAATGGGTGGAGTGCTGCTTGAACCATATTCAAAATTTACCCAAGGATGAACCATGTTAATTTGGCCATGAAGCCATCCCCTTAGAGTTATATAATTCTGAAGAAGAATGAGGTTTCCTTAGCACCGTATAAGTGGGAAACACTCATAGGATATGAAATTAGGTTCAGAGGATGGGTTTATTAAATAGATGTGTCTTGAACGGGCACAGTAACAAACCAGAAAAATCAGAGTTTGGAGGAGGGCACAGAAGAAGAAAAATGCATTTCTGAGTAGAATCAAGTTTTGCCTCATATATTATATAATATAATATTATATACTATTATATAATATAATATTATATAATATATTATATAATATTTGATTAATGTTTCCAGTTCCAAAATATTCTCTCTGGTGCATGACTATGATGGAGTTAACTTCCAATAGAGCATGCTTAAGATAGCACCTTTCTTTTATCCTTCTCTTTATGATTGATTGATTGTGTTTATAACCCACTCTTCAGCCGCAAAGTCTCTCCGGGCAGCTTACAAATTGTAAATGTGACAGTTCCCTGCCCTCAGGCTTACCATCTAAATTATCTTTATGATATTAGCTAAAACTTCAAATTGTTGAAGTTTACCACATTCACTAGATTCATACCTTCTTTAGTTTCTGTTACCACTGAATGTTTTGTCACAAATTCTGTGATCTTGGAGCAGGTTTTTTTATGGCCTAAATTCTCATTAGCAAACTCCTTTCTCCCTTTCTTCTTTCCAAAAATAGCTCAATGGTTGTAGAGATCTTGTTTAAATAGTAGAGAGATGGAAATAAAAGCAATAGCTCCCTTTTGAAGAAATGAGATGCCAGTTTGATAATGTGGGGTGAAATAGAATTAATGCAAGATACACTATTACAAAATACAATCATTCAAGAGAAGATATTAATACAACAGATTCATTCAAATGAATATTTTAGTGTGTATGTCTGCTCCACTGATTGATTTCTTTCATGCATACCAATGTGAAGAAATCAGCACAGTTTAAGGGTAAAATTCTCTTCCTACATTTTCTACCTTGTTAGCTATGGTAAGCATGTTTAGAATATAGTTATACCGAGGATGATTTGGTCAGAGCATAGATAAGTGGCAAACCTACTCACCCTCTACTTGAGTATATATACACATACCTGTGGAATCTTGTAGACACTCAAAATGGAAGCTATCTGAACAGAGCTTTCTATAGTCAGTCCTCCAACGACTGATAACACAATGCCTTTCTTAGAGCACTTATAATTGGGCATATGACTCTGCTGTGTGAGCAAGAGGTCCAAGATGGTCTCATATGTGCACCTTGGGTTGAAAAGGTTGTCATAGATGTGATATCCCAGGGTGATGTTCAGCAACAGCTTGAGTTCGTTATTAATCTCATGAACAGCAAAGATCAAAGACAAAGCATGCTAATAATTTCTGTACAATATCCTGGAATGAGATTGATACAGAAAGTGTCTATAGAGGATAGGGTCAAGTACTCATTAAGTACACTAGCATCCCATATGAAACAGATACAACTTCTAATCACTATGGGAATAATTAAGGTTGCAGAAGAATATAGAAGGTTCTACACTTTCTATACTTCTGATCTAGTATTGCAGTATAGATTAGGTCAAATTCAGAAGTGGAATGTGAATTAGTAGGAAATATTTGTGTAGATGTAGCATGTAGATGTAGCATTTTTGATTTTTGAAAGAGAAAAGAAAGGAGTAGGAAGGGCATTTCCATGAATGTCAAACTGTGACAGAATCCAGCCAAAGATAGGCATTTCTGTAACTTCTGCATTTAAATGGTAGAAGTAGGCAATGCACTATGGTCATCAAAGGGACCTCAAATACTTAGATTTGGATCTTGCACGTTGACAGGATTAAAATGTGGGGTAATATACTATCGGTAAGCAATTGGTAAAATATTGAAACATTTTATTCTAAAGACAATTAGTGGCATGAACTTATAAATTCACACAAACTCCTTTACTGTTACATGCATGATCCAGGATGGGGGAAAAGTCATTTGGTGAAATTCTACCCTTCGTGAAGTTTTTGGGTTTAATAAAAAAATTAAAAAGAACTTACGCACGCTTTAAAGGTGTTCTTCTATTTGGTGATTCCTTAAAGTGAGGGGGAAAAATACCAGGATCAATTAGAGATAAGACTCCACCAATGATGGTTTCTCCTGGTTCAAACAAATTGTCTTGGACACGTCTTTGAAAACTGCATTCAAATTTCATATCTTGACACACTAGCCTAGGAAGCACCAGTGAGCTCAGTAGCATCAACAGAAACACAGATATATATCTACCTATTGCATTGGTATACATTGGTGCTTTGATATGCACTATTCTCCTTATCTGTATAGTAAACCTATAGAAGGCACATTACTAAAGATTCAACTTATTTTTTCAAGGAATAAGGAAGAACCTGAAGTTATGGACAATACATACATACATACATACATATGTATAATTAAAGAATTGATGGAGATTTATTCTTCAACTAAGCAACACTCAGCTCTTAGAGACAGATTGAGACTCCAGCACAGAAATGGGCTAAGAATCTTGAGGAGTTTTTAAGATGGACTTCCCTCTGCTCCCTTCTTCTCACTCTCCAAGAAGGAAAATGATAGTGATTTTGATAATTACAGCTTGGCTAAATGCTCATCTTATATTGCAGAGCTTCTGTGTCAACAAAGTTGAAAAACATGCATGTACATTTTGAATAAATCTAATTTCTACTCTTCGTGGAGATGGAGAAAGAAAAGTTAATCTATACTATTCTACTACGTCTATGGTCATTTATGGTGTGCAGTATTGTCACTGAATTACAGATATTGTGATCTGATCTACAGGGCAGATGGGCTCACCTCTTGACCACAGTGTTTAAACAAAGAGAGATCCTTCCCTTTTTTAGTTCAGGAAGGGAACACAGATAACTATGTCCAGCTGACTTTAGATGTTACCCTAAGAGGTGGAGGATGCTGGCGTCCACCCACAATGGCAGTGTCTCCTTCCAATTTAAGGGAATTATAGATCAAAGGAGGTCTGCGAGAGGAGGGTAATGGCAGGATCTTTCCACCTATGTATACCAGTATTAACTGTAGAAAGGAATCCAGTTTAAAGTTAAACAAAGTGTTTTATTGGATTGACAAACACATGAGAAATCAGACACTCTCAAGAACTGTACAAGGCTATTGGAAAATAGGTAAGAAAGGTTGGCTAGAGAGGGATTGGGTGAAAAGGGTGATATAACCAGTCCTGAAGAAGTGGTCACAGTGGAGGGACTCATGGAGGAATGGCAGTCTGGGGCACTAGGTACTACATCCAACATATTACAAATGACTGGGGTCAAAGCTAAGGTTTTTATACCCTATTTCACACCCAGAAGGGATGCTTTGACAAAGCCGTAATGGCCTTCTCATGGCATTGACAAAGGGGTCCGGAATGGGCTGATTGCTTAACTCCAGAGTAGCAAAACATTGATGGGACTCATGACAATCTCTTAATGTTTGGTCAAGTAGGGTGTATAGGGAAGATCTCCAAAGGGTAAGATTGAGGGATGGTCTCTGATTGCTCACCAATCTGGGCAATTCATCTTCCATTCTATTCTAAAATGTTAAGAGCCTGAAGTGCCTAGGGGATTAGCACAAATCCTGCATAATTGTATGTGAATTTTCATAACTCCAAACACTTCTTTGCCCAGTGTGGCCCTGATCATGTTCTTCTGTCATTAATTAGTCCAATTAGCGAAAATCACACACCTATCAGGAGGGGTAGTAGGATATGGTAACATAGGATCTTAATAAACTTACCCAGTGACTGAAAAGTCATGATAGTTCAGAAAGTACTATTCATATGATAACTTTTGCCAGTCTCATTCAGAACAGAGATGATTAAAAAATCACAATAAATCAGCTCAGAAGAGGAATTGTTTGACTGAGAAGACCCAGTAATAGTTGGCATTGCTTAGGAGAGTTTGAGATAGCACAGGCCTAATGGTGGATGTATTCCTTAAGATATTCACATAGGATACTTGACCCTGTTATTCCCAGTGTGAGTTTTCATACAGGTCTGTGGCAACTCTATGTCTTGACTTACAGTCCCATCTGTGGATAGGTTCTACCATGATATCTAATAAGATGCAAGAGAAGAGACAGCCAGCAACAGAATTCAAAATACACAGTCAGGCAACCAGACAAAAGGTAAAAGATGACTGGCTCCCTAATATCACATACTCTGACCATAGGAAAAAAATTTTTTTTTGTTCTCATCCCAATGCATATCTACTGCATGGTTACAATATTGTCAGAGTCAGTATGTCAATATGTCAGAATAAGGAGAACATGGCCATGAAACAGCCATGGCAACACCTCTCACAGCCTTGGCAGCTGCCAGGAGAGTGGATTTAGATGGATTACAAGGGGCTAGAAAATATGACATTTTGCTCTATCTGAAACACAATGTACATATGCATGTGTTTGACACCAACAGGACTGCAGTTATTGTTTGATTTCAGACTTGTTTTAAATGTGGTGGCATCATGTCACATACTTCTTTATCTTGATGTAATGTACAAGCCATGAATTTATAGCTGATCTTTGGAGCTGGGATGCTCCAGACTGGGATGAAGCTTCATCCTCCAAGTCTATTGGAATGGTGCCTTGTGAAGGCATGGGCTTATCTTGTCTATCAGTGGGGAAGCTTGACTCCAAGAGTGATCTTTGCAAATGAAGGGACTTCTCAGGAGTAGAAGGCTTCTTCACATGAAAGGTCCTCCATCCAATGAAATTTGTTGTCATCGCTCATGGATCTGAGGTCCAGGTGAGACTCAGGCAACAGCAATGAGAATAGCATGTTTGGGTTACTCAAGTTTTTGAGAGAAATATCTGTATTGGGTTTTGTTAATATCTTCCCCCAGATTTTACAAGCAGTGTCTCTTGTCACAACTGCTTGTGTTTGGTTTTCATTCTGTAACTCTCCTTGCTTGTTGTTTGCTTTCACTTTAGTCTGCTTTTCTTTGCCTTCATAGCAACTGCTGTCTGTGATGCAATGGAAATGTCCTGGACCTGTAAGCCAGTGGTCAATGGGTTAAATCCATGCTTTGCTAAACACTTTAGAGAGCCAGTCTGGTGTAGTGGTTTGAGTGACAGACTTTGGCTGTGGAGACCAGGGTTTGTTTCCCTGCTCGGCCATGGGAATCCACTGGGCTTATCACACACTCTCAGCCCCAGCATCCTCCTTTATCTTCCCCTCTTTTTGCCAATCCATTTTCACTTTTTCAGTGAGACTTAAATGGCCACCCTTCCTAGCTGCAATTTATTCTACAGTTGGTTTAATCATCTTTAGATAAAAACTCTGTGGTGTTATAAAAGAAAAATGATGCCTTGATGTTGTGGGAGCTGGAGACGTAGGCACAGTAAGAATAACAGCCCTTCCCAAACCCAGTCATACAAATCTCAACAGCTGCCATAGCAAATCCCACATGACCATCCAAACTTTAATGATCTACAGTAAAGACAACAGGTTCCAAGTAAGGCAACTAAGGTGAGTTTGGAGCTGCTTCAAGTCAGTCTGCTAGCTCACATTCCAGCATTTTAAGCCATGTATGTGTTATGTGGGTATCTGCTCTTGCAGCTGTATATCAAGTTGGAACTCTCCTTCTTCTGCTTATTAGTTCAAGACGGTTGAACAACAGAGATCAAAATATAATTTTCAATTGAAGTAGTAATAATTACAAAGGCCAACAGCTGCAGGTCTTCCTCTGTTTTTAAATTTGAGAAAAGATTAAGATAGATTCATAGAGAAAAGGTTGTGGATAGAAGTGCAAAAGAATTTGCCTGACTCAAAGGGAAACTAAATTGATATGTTTGGTTCTTTTGTATGCCTTGTCTAGCAAGTCTCTAATAATTTTGATTGGCTTTCAATCTTCTTTCTGTGACTGGAGTGCTGTAAGTATCTACCTTTTAGAAGATACAGATTTTTGAGACCAGACCATCAAACCTTAGAGAAACTGCTTAATTAGTACATTGTTTGAGTGTTACCTATGTTATCTCTTGTATCATTTCTGCTCTTGTTTCCAGCTTCATGTCCAGTACTCTTTAGTTACTATTACTGATAATGATTATTCATATAAATCACACTAATGGCCAAAGTCTCAACTCTGGGTCCTAGTCGATGAAGTGAGAAACAGTACATCTAGTTTCTAAGATGCTGTTATGTTGTGGGTAACCAATTCAGCAGATGAGAAAGAGGTTCTGCATTTATTTTAGGAGCTATTTTTCAACCTACATTGTTTTTTTTTAAAAAAATACAGAATAAAACTCGTGGATTGGATCCAGGTTTTGTCACACTGTGACTAGAACTACTGCAATTAGTGGATCTTAAGTAAATAGTGGCCAGATTCAATTCTATTGCTCCCAATGCATCAACTCAAATATTTGGATGAAATCCACTGTCTGTCTTCAGTCCATGTTGTTTTTATAGCTCTTTATTATATGCCAAATCATCATTCTTTCACCAGCTTCTTTGTGTCTTTCATATCAAATCACAGAATTAAATTCTGTTATGAATAGACTATCACATTATTATGAAAAGTGTTATCTGCCTGTTTATACAGCTGTATAGAGATATACATTATAAAGTGTGAAATTGCTAAGACTAGAAGTAATTCTGAATTTTTGAATGTTATTACAGGTCTTTAAAGCAATGAACCTGAATGTTAGAGAAAATGTCTCAAGAACAGTTGTGACAGAATTTGTTTTGCTTGGCTTCTCAAGTCTACAGATGATGCAGTTGCCACTGTTCTGCCTTTTCTTGGTCATATATGTGTTGGCGGTAGTCGGGAATGCTTTGGTCATCCTCATGATTCGACTTGATTCCCGCCTTCACACCCCCATGTACTACTTCCTCAGTAATCTTGCCTGGCTGGAGATGATCATTACTACCACAGTCACACCCAAGATGCTCAGCCTTCTCATCTCAGAGAGAAAGACAATCTCTTTCTTTGGATGTGCAGTCCAGTTAACATTGTATTTCCTTTGTGGAACCACAGAGGTTCTTTTACTGGGAATCATGTCCGTAGATCGGTTCTTGGCCATTTACAACCCACTGCGCTACTCAGCTATTATGACTAACCAAGTGTGTATGCTGATGACGTTTTTCTGCTGGTTAGGAAGTTTCTTTTGTGTTGCAATTAGTGCAGTTTTCAAGACAGGGCTGCCTTACTGTGGCCCAAACATTATTGATCATTTCTTCTGTGACACAGGCCCCTTAATAAAGTTGGTCTGTGCAGACACTGCCGTGGTTGAAATGGTAGAACTAACCTCATCCTGTTTTACGCTGCTGAGCTCTGTCTCTCTAACCATCATCTCCTACCTCTGCATCATAGTCACTGTGATGAGGATGCCGTCAGCCCAAGGTCGAAAGAAAGCCTTCAACACCTTCAGCTCCCACATCACTGTGGCTTCACTCTATTATGGCAGCTCCATCTTCATCTATGTCAGACCAGTTGGCAGCTCTTCTATGGATTTCAATAAGGTGGCTACAGTGTTCAATTCTGTGGTAACCCCTTTGCTCAACCCAATTATCTATAGCTACAGAAACAAGGTGGTCAAGGATGTTCTCAAAGATGCAGTGAAGCAGATTGGTTCTACTTTAGGGAAGGTGACTGGTTAAGCACTGGCTTTCTGTAAGAGGCAGTGGAGTTTCCTGCTCCTCTTCGGGCCTCCTTACACTCAGTATATCAACCCCTCTTTTCTGGCTTATGAAGTAATGTATGTTATTCTGAGTACTTTTTTTTTTTTTTTGTAAATAGGAGATTTCAAGAGATTTACATATTCTACAATTAGTATAATAGCATACACAACACCTACACCTGAAGCTGGTTACAGGTATCATACAGGACCCCTAGTCCAACAGCTTCACAGTCTGCCAGCACAATTCAGATGCTGGTTATGACTCCTTAAGTCCTATACAGCTTAGGTCCAGGCTATATGACAGACAATATGTCCTGATGGCCCCTGAGATCCACAGGAGAGGCCTTTCTCTCAGTCCCATCATCTTCATAGGAACGGCTGGTGGGAACATGAGAGAGGGTCTTCTCAATGGCTGTCCTTCCCTAAGGAGGAAGGGATGGTCACCTCCTTACTGTCCTCCTGGTGGCAAGTGAAGTGTTTTGTTTTTTTTTTAAAAAATCAGACAGGCCTCTCACAAAGGGTTGTACTGTTTTGATTTATATTCTATAACTTTTAAAATCTTTTCAGAGGGTGCGCTTTTAATATGCTTAATAGTTTAATTTAGAGATCTAGCATTGTGTAGTGGTGTGAGCATTCTATTACAATCCTGGAGACCAGGGTTTGGTTTCCTGCCTGGCCATGCAAAACTACTGAGTGACCATGCACACGTCACAAACTCTCAGCCCCAGAAAACCCCATGATAGGTTTGCCTTAGGGTTGCCGTAAGTTGGAAATGATGTGAAAGCACATGACAACAACAAATAGTTTGGTTTGGTTTTAATGTTGATGTTTTGTATGCTTTTAGTTGTAATCTTTTTATTGTACCAGCTGCCTTGAGTCCCAATCTTGCAGAAGAGGCAGGAAATATATAACGTTAACAACAACAGCAG
Organism: Cyclura pinguis; assembly: GCA_030412105.1. Classification (NCBI taxonomy): domain Eukaryota; kingdom Metazoa; phylum Chordata; class Lepidosauria; order Squamata; family Iguanidae; genus Cyclura; species Cyclura pinguis. Next base: position 21,758,074 of record CM059604.1, read on the forward strand.
CAGCAACACAACACAGGCAGCCCTCTTCTGATTGTAGGAAATGGGGCTACAACCTTTCTCACTACCGATATTGGCAGTAGTGGCAGACAGGGATGCTGTAGTAGTACTCTCCACAATTGTCAACAATGTTGTGTCATCATAAACCCAGATGCCACCAATTAATTTACGTATAGACTGGGTAGTACTTAAGGAGGTAAGGGAAACCAGATGGTGATGGAGTGAGGGAGAGAATGGATTCAAATATAGCGAAGAGAGGTTGGACAACTGTATACACAAAATATAGCTCAGACTGTGAAGAAACAAATTGCTAGTCACTAGAAAGAAGAAAAAACTGCACTCCAACAGCAGTTTGTGGAATGCATGGATTCAAGAAGAAAAATGTTTGCACAGGTATCTACTAGAAATGACATAGCCATCTCCAAAACTTATTGATAATCTACATGACACCAAATAAGAAAATCGAAATCTTTCTCTCTCTCTCTTTTTAACACATTGTCAGTAGAACAGGCTATGTGAACATGGCTATATTTGCTATAGTAGTAAAGCTAAGATTTGCAATAATTTGTTATCTTTAGGCTGTTGCTAGCAATGGCCACACATTGAGGTATCAAGTTATATATTCATAAACTGGTAATATGTGATTAATATGATGTGTGATCTTGCATTTAGATGTGTTGATGAATATTAATGAAATCAGGCAGTTTTAGTTCAGGTTTTTTCCACAGTAAAATTAGGAACTTTTTTTTAAAAAAATCATAAGTCTCATTGGATATTTCTTATCTTTGGGTCTCAGTGGAATTAATTACATTAGAAAACGCTAATTAATTTCAGAGGCATTTCCCTCACCAGGGAAGAGAACTTGGACAGAATCAGCTGGAGAAGGAATTTTGAGAGTTGGTCGTCTGGAAATTATTCTTGTAATGCTGTAGCAACCAGTGTTCTACTGTGTATTACAAGGCAAAAAAAGATCACCCAGGATGCAAGCCTGTTTGCTTTTTTGGTTATACCACTGATTTGTTTTGTCTTACTTTTTAATAAGAAAAATGTGAAGAGCTTTTTCATGGACAACAAAAGTTCAGGCAGTGTTTTTTCAAGAGCTTTTCAAGGGAGCAATGATGGTATATTTTCTGATTATAACTGTTACCCCAAACGGTGAGGGACCTTGATGGCCACAACTAGTGCCAACATCTCCTTAAAAAGGTGGGGAATTCTAGCTCAAAAGGAGGCCTGTGAGAAGGGGGTAAATATGGAACCTTTTCACTTGTGTATACAGGTACTAACTGTGAGGCACCATTTCAGAATCAAAAGAATGTTTTATTGGGGGATTCACACACACACACACACACACATATCAAGAGGTCTTATAAACCATACAAGGCTAGTGAATGGAAAGGCTGGATAGAGAGGGACTTTAGGTGGCTAGAGTGATATTTACTGGTTCTGGACAGAGGATTGAAGAGGAGTGGCTCAAACAAGAGTCTAAGGGCAGCACAGGAATTTGGAGTGCAGCGTGATGCCCAAAGTGCTAGCAAATTACCCGGTCTGGAGTTGGCGGTTTTATACTCTATTCCCCACCCTGAAAGGGTATGTGTTAATTGCTGTCTGGCAGAGTAAACACAAGGGGTCCAGAATGGACCTATTATCGTACTTCTGGTGACAAAACATTGATGGGAATCCTGACAGTCTCTTAAGGTCTTATTTGGGTTAGGGGAACAGGGAAGGGTTTGGTAGAAAATGCACAAGCAGGGATGCTTGTCTGCCATACCTGGGCAATTTCATTTGCTATTGTATTCAGATGTCACACTGTTGATAAGATTACTGGAAGCCCACTGACACCATGCTTTCCTGCCTAATTCTTCTTGACCTTATGATCTGGCTATGCTGACCTAACCTAGATGTATAGCCAGATTCCTTCTTGCCATATATTTCCCAGCTGTAAGTGTCCAGTTTCTATCTGAAAATGATATTTCATACCAATTTTGCTATCCTGCAGGATGAATATGTAAGGGTTGACAACAATTCCACCCAAAATGGAAAACTTGTGGCAAAGCAGTAGAGTTTCATTTTTCCAGGATGGAGTTGTATATCCACCATAGGACTGAGTAGCCAAAAGCATGGGGAGACAAGGTTTAAAACAGATAGATAAGAAGGTGAGGAGAGAAACCGTCGTACTTCCATCAAACTTGGAAAAGGCAATTTGGTAATGGGGGATTCATTTAAGAGTGTGAGCAGGGGGTTGGTGAGGAGAGAGAGGGAGAGAGAGAGCAAGTGAGAAAGAGAAAAGAGCATCTACTTTACAATGTAAAATGAGCAGTGCTCCATCAGTTGGAGTGGAGATCAAAAAGAACATATCATACCGATACAGTATTGTATTTGCAAAACAATTCTCCAGCAATAAAAGCAACAGCAGAACTATGCAGGCAAATCATGGCATTCTTCTTGTGTATAAATCCAATGCATTGAGGGGAGAAGAAATTCCTCCTCCACAAAAGTCTGAAATAGTCCAGTGGTTTTGGCACTCCCTTTGTTTATCAGACAGGCAAAGAAAATGCTCCTCCTCCACCAATGTCCAAAATAGTTCAGGTGCTCTTGCAAGTAGGGACTGGAATCAACAAGTCTTGGCTTTCAGAGTTTTGAGGACATTGGCTCTTTAGCCTCATCAGGATCTTGTTGTGCATCAGGACAGCTTCCACTAGCAGCTGGGTGTCCCTGTCTTGAGGGCTGATGGGCTGACAGCTGTTTGGTGATCTGGGTTGAATTGTCCTAGGGTTGCATCAGAGGGATTCCTGAAGTGTATGGAGGGAACTTGAAGAGAGGTTAGTCTTAGGGCCTCTCCAGCCAAAGCTGTGGGCTGTGTTGCACAGAGGCACCAAAGATTTATGTAAATTGGTGTTGCCATGTCTTCTGAGGGGGAAAAAAAAATCTTTGTAGTGATGATAGCAATGAAAAGCCATAGCTGATTCCAGCATGGGATGAAAATTGCACTCACAAGTCTCCACCAATTCTGCTGCTGTACCTCCTCTTTTGTAAGTTTTGGCCTCATTAGTTCTCTAATTTTGTTTGGAATGTGCCCATCATGGCCATGCTGAATTAAATCCCTAATTGCCATCAGATTGTGTGAATTTGGGTACATGCAAGAGCTACCAAAACATTCATCTGCAAGAAGTGCATCTCATGTGTGAGTATGAGTGAACTTTTCTCCATAGCCAATTTCCAATTGATTAGCAGAGTTGTAATTTTAAGATGGAATTTGAACATGCTCTGGGCAGACTGCCTCAAGTGTTACAGCCCCACGCACCCCCCAAATATTGATGTAGTTTAATTGGCAAACATTATTTAATTGGCAAGCTATATTAATTAGCAATGATATAAAACATGATCTGAAATGACTGGAAGGTCAAATCGGACAGAGGAAAATTACTCACTACAAACATAAAATTGCAAGGCAGATCAGCCACACCCACCTCCAGGTGAAGCCAAAGTCATTGTCAGGCAGATTATGATAACAGGCTTAGGCAAAAACTGAATCTCTCCACTTGGAATACAATGGCCAAGCCAATGTTCCCACCAAACAGTGATTGTCTAATCCTGGTTACCTCATTCCTGGGCATTTTCCCTACATTGTCCTGACTTTTCCTCAAGTACAGGGCTATTGTCACAGTCATTATTTCTTTGTCACTTAAGCACGGAAACTATTGACACTATCCAGACCATATTGTCTGTGTTGCAACTCCCATTGTCCACTAGGCTGGGAGGGCGATTAACTCACGCCCCTTCAGGGAGGGATATAGAGTATAAGAATCCCCAGCTTTGAGCAACTAGCTTTGTAGTTCATGAGTTGCTGAATGTCTCTCTGCCAGTTCCATTCCTGGCTGTGTACTGCTCTTAGACACACAAGTCTAAGCCACATTGCTGCTTCTTCACAATTCTTCTGGAATAGTAATTATAACCCCAAACTCTCAGCCTTGCTATCCGTAATTTTTCCTCCTTTTATCCTTCAGTTAGCTCTTGAGTGAATGTGCAACTGTTTGTATCTTGTGTGCATATGTGAGTGAATTCCCTTCAATAAAACACAATTTATTTTACATTTTGAATCTCTGGTTGGTTCTTTCCTGTGTGACCCCATGAATATTGGTGGGAGATCTCATTAAGTTACCCTCCTCTCCTAGGCCTCCTAATTTTGAGCTAATTAATTCACCTCTGTCACTTGGAGGTACTGATATTGCAGGTAGACCCCTGAGTCACCCACGTTTTGGGGTAACACAAGGGCTCACCTATGTTTGACAACTTGGTTGTCAGGTACAATAATTTATTGGCTAAGACGTCCATGTTAGCTTCATCAGGTAAAGACATGCCTGCTCCTACAGGCGCTATCCAGTCTGACCAAGCCCATTTCACTCTACAGGGACGATCTTGTTCAGATCACAATTTTCACCATAGAGAATGTTCAGTGCTTTTATTGTGCTAGCCAAAGGCCATGACAAAGAAATTAAAATACATACCATACATAAACCTTTAAGATAAAAAAGTACGGGAGTACAGAAATACAAAAAGACCCCATACATTGCATTTCATGGCTAAAGTTCACTCTAGAGGGACAATCTGGTTTGGACCACAATTTTAACCTTTCTGCCCAGCCTGCTTTCCTGGGGTGTAAGTGGAGTGCCAATTCTGGCAATTGCACAGAGATATTCAACTGTTGTAGTCCCACCCTGACCTTGTTTAACAAGATCGTGGGCTGAATCAACATCAGTTCATGCATGTCCACCTTTAACATATGGGAACCAACAGTGGGGAATTCTGCTTGCATAACTGTGGCAGCGTCCTTGATTAGCAGATGAAACATTGTTACAATTGGGTGCCGGTGGCCAAATTGGAGAATGTACTTGTCTTCATCAAGAGTGAGGAATAGAACTAACACACCCAGTAACTTAAACTTAGTTGTCACTTGGCTTGTGTTACAAGCAGTCTGAGTTAGAGGGATTAACCAGTTTGGCAGATCTTGTTTTGCAAAGTTTTGTTATCGTGCCATCCTGAGTTGTGCTTTCTAATTAGCAACCTGGAGCATTCAACTTTGACCCAATGGAGTTTTCACATTGTTCTATGGGGGATGTGTACCCTTTGGGCATACCAAAGAACAGTACAAAAGGATCATCAATACTCCATGTTGCTGCCTTGATTATGGGTATATCATAGGATGGAGATGGGCCGGCAGGTGGTAGGCTTCTGACTGCGAGGGGCAGTCATCTTACTGAGATTGCACTAGATCACAAAATCTGGCGATTCTGCTTTTGGACTGTCCTGGCAGAAAATTTCCTTGATTCCACTGAATGGGTAAATACATTTTGCTCTTGTGCACACTGTTACTGGCCCATCCTTGGGCTGGATTGTCAGACCTCACTATTTGAGTCTGCCTGCCCTGGAACAGGACAGTTAGTACCTTGGCAATGGGCTGTAAATGTACACCTTTACATCCAAATGATCATGTACAGAACTTATAAAGATCTGTGTTTTCCATTGGCCCCCCTTTTGTCAATCCATTTTTAGTTTTTCAGTGAGACTTAGGTGGCCACCCTACCTAGCTGCCATTTATTGTACAGTTGGTTTAATCCACCTTTTGATATAATCTCTGGGGTGTTATAAAAGAAAAATGATGCCTTGATGTTGTGAGAGCTGGAGACGTAGGCATAGTAAGAAAAACAGCCCTACCCAACCCCAGCCATAGAAATCTCAAGAGCTGCCTTAGAGAATCCCATGTGACCATCCAAACTTTAATGTTCTACAGTAAAGATGGCAGTGAAACAGGTTTCAATTAAGTCAGCCATGGTGAGTTTGGAGCTGCTTCAAGTCAGCTTACTAGTTCATATTCCAGCATTTTAAGTCATGTATGTGGTTATATAGGTATCTGCTCTTGTTGCTGTATATAAAGGGAAACTCTCCCACTTTCCTCTTGTTAGTTCAAGATGTTTGAACAACAGAGATCAAAATATGATTTACAATTGAAGCAGTAATAATTACAAAGGCCAACAGCTGCAGCTGTCACTCATTGTTTTTAAATTTGAGAAATATAGGATAGATTCATAGAGAAATGATTGTGGATAAAAACACAAAAGAATTTGCCTTACCCAAAGGGAAAGTAAATGAATATCTTTGGTTCTTTTGTGTGCCTTGTCTAGCATGTTTCTAATACTTCTGATTGGTTTTGGATCTTCTTTCTGTGACTGAAGTGCTGTAAGTATCTATTGCTTCATATTGCCATTTAGAAGGTAAGATTTTCGAGAGCAGACCATCAAACCTTAGAGACCCTGTTTAATCAGTATATTGTTTGACTGTTATTTACCTTATTTGCTGTATCATTTCTGCTCTTGTTTCCAGTTTTATATGTGGGACATTTTAAGTGCTAACATCGATAATGATTTCTCATATAAATTACAATAATGGCCAAAGTTTCAACTCTGGGTCCTAGTTGATGAAGTCAGAAGCAATTAATCTAGTTTCTAAGATACCGTTATGCTGTGGGTAATGTTTTGTTTTCTTGGTATACATACAGATTTTTTCTTCCTTTGTAACCAATTCACCAGAGGAGAAAGAAATTCTGTGTTCATTTGCAGACCTGTTTTTCCAACTACCTTGATCTTTTTTAAACATAAAGCAAAAGCCATGGGTTGGATCAAGGTGCACTTTACAGAAGTCAGTGGGTCTTAAATAAATAATAATAATAAGACCTACAGAAGTCAGTGGGTCTTAAATAAACAATGACCCAATTTAATTGTATTGATCCCAATGCATCAACTTGAATATTTGGATGAAATCCACTGTCCATCTCCAGTCCACGTTGTTTTTATAGCTCTTTACTATATTCCAAATGATCATCCTTTCCCCAACTTTTCCTGTGCCTTCTGTATCAAGTCATAGACTTAAATTCCTCTATGAATAGACTATCATATCCTTTTAAAAAAAAGCAGTATGTGTGTGTTTATACAGCTGCATAGAGATATACATTATAAAGAGTGAAACTGCTAAGAGTAGAAGTAATTCTGATTTTTTTAATGTTCTTGCAGGTCTTTAGTGAAATGAACCTGAACGTTAGAGAAAATATCTCAAGAATAATGGTGACAGAGTTTGTTTTGCTTAGTTTCTCAAGCCTCCAGGTGATGCAGTTGCCATTGTTCTGCCTCTTCTTGGTCATATATGTGTTGTCAGTGATCGGCAGTGCTTTGGTCATCCTCATGATTCGACTCGACTCCCGTCTCCACACCCCCATGTACTACTTCCTCAGTAATCTTGCCTGGCTGGAGATGATCATCACCACCACAGTCACACCCAAGATGCTCAGCCTTCTCATCTCAGAGAGAAAGACAATTTCCTTCTTTGGATGTGCAGTCCAGATGACAACGTATTTCCTTTGTGGAACGACAGTGGTACTCTTACTGGGAGTCATGTCTGTAGACCGGTTCCTAGCCATTTACAACCCACTGCGTTACTCAGCTATTATGACTAACCAAGTGTGTATGATGATGATGTTTTCCTGCTGGTTAGGAAGCTTCATTTGTGTTGCAGTTAGTGCAGTTTTAAAGATTGGCCTGCCTTACTGTGGTCCGAATGTCATTGATCATTTCTTCTGTGACACAGGACCTTTAATAAAGTTAATCTGTGCAGACACTACCATGGTTCAGATGGTAGAACTAACCTCATCCTGTTTTACACTGCTGAGCTCTGTCTGTCTAACAATCATTTCCTACTTCTGCATCATGGTCACTGTGGTGAAGATGCCGTCAGCCCAAGGTCGAAAGAAAGCCTTCAGCACTTTCAGCTCCCACATCACTGTGGCTTCACTCTATTATGGCAGCTCTATCTTCATCTATGTCAGACCAGCTGGCAGCTCTTCTATGGATTTCAATAAGGTGGCTACAGTGTTCAATTCTGTGGTAACCCCCTTGCTCAACCCAATTATCTATAGCTACAGAAACAAGGTGGTCAAGGATGTTCTCAAAGATGCAGTGAAGCAGATTGGTTCTACTTTAGGGAAGGTGACTGGTTAAGCACTGGCTTTCTTTGCCAACCTGTCCAGATTCCTGGTCCTTTCAGGGCCTCCTTAGACTTAAGATACTAACCGCTCCTTTCTGGCTTATGAAATAACAGTGCTTTTCTGAGTATTTTCTGAGTATTTTTTTTTGTTTTGGTAAATATGACCTCCAAGGGCTTTATGCATTCAACAATTACTATTGTAGGAAGCACAAGATCTACAACGGGGCTGGTTACGGAGATCATACAATATCCTTAGTTCAACAGCTTCACTGTCTGCCAGTCTGTTTCTGTGCACAATTCAAGCTGCTGTTTATGACCCATAAATCCTTATGCAGGTTAGATCCCAGCTCTCTGACAGACCATATCTCCTGATATAAGCCTGCTGGCCCCTGAGATCCACAGGAGAGGTCCTTCTCTCAGTCCCATCGTCTTCATAGGTATGGCTGGTAGGAACACAAGAGAGGGTTTCTCAGTAGCTGCCCTCCATTTTGGAACTCCCTCCCTAAGGACGAAGAAATGGTCACCTCCTTACTGTCCTCCTGGTGGCTTTTAAAGTGTTTCTTTTTAAATTCAGACAGGTTTCTGATAAAAGGCTGTAAGAGCTGTTTTAAAATGTTTTCAGACTGTATGTTTGTAATGTGGTTAATAGTTTAATTTAGAGAGCCAGTGTGTTGTAGTTGTATGAGTGTCAGAGAACAACCAGGAGACCAGGATTCAATTTCCTGCTTGGCCTGCAAATCCATTGAGTGACCTTGCACGTGTCACATACTCTCAACCTCAGAAAACCCCATGATGGTTTCGCCTTAGGGTTGGCATAAGGTGGAAATGACTTGAAGACACACAACAACAACAACAACAACAACAAAGAGTTTAATTTGGTATGGATGCTGATGTTTTGTATGCTTTAAGTTGTAATCTTTTTATTTCATGAGCTGCCTTGAATCCAAGTCTTGGGGAAAAGGCAGGGTATACATAAATTTAAGAAAAACAACAGCAACAGCACAACACAGGCATCTCTTTTCTGCTTGTAGGAAATGGGGCTACAACCTTCCTCACTACTGATATTGTCAGTACTAAGCAGGCAGGGATGCTGTAGTAGTACTCTCCATAATCGTCAACAATGTTGTGCCCCTATAAACCCAAATTCTACCAATTGATTTACATAGAGACTTGGTAGTACTAAGGAGTTAGGTGAAACCAGATGGTGATTGGGAGAATGGATTCAAATATACAGAAGGGAAGTTTGACAACTGTATTGAGAAAAGCTTGGTCAAAAATAGGTTAGATTGCCAAGAGGCAAAGTACAAGTCACTACAAAGAGAAAGGACTGCACTACAACAGCAGTTCATGGAAGGCATGGATTCAAGAAAAAAATGTTCTTATAGGTATCTACTAGAAATGAGATAGCCATTTCCAAAACTTATTCATAATCTACATGACCACCAAATAAGAAATAAAACTCTTTCTCTCTCTTTTTTTAACATATTGTCAGTAGAACAGCCTATGTGATCATGGCTATGGTTCTCTGTAGTAGTAAAGGAAAAGATTTGCAATAATTCATTATCTTCAAGCTGTTTTTAGCAATGGCCACACATTGAGAAATCAAGTGGTATGTTCATATAATACGTGATTAATATGATGTCTGATCTTGCATTTAGACATGTTGATGGATACCAATGAAGTCAAATAGCTTTAGCTTTCTTTTTCACAGTAAAATTTGGATTTTTTTTTTAAATAATCAGCCGCATTGGAGATTTCTTAGCCTTGGGTCCCAGTGGAATTAATTACTTTAGAAAACAGTACAGAGTTCAGAGTCATTTCCCTCACAAGGGAAGGGAACTTGGACAGAATCAACTAGAGAAATAATTTTGAGTGGATCATCTGGGTATTATTCTTGTAGTGTTGTAACAACCATTGTTCAACTGTGTATTACAAAGCAAAGAAAGATCATCCAGTTTGCAACCCTGTGTTCTTTTGTGTTATACCACTGATGCGTTTGGTGTTCCTTTTAAAGAATAAAAATGTGAAAAGTATTTCATGGACAAGAAAAGTCCAGCCAGTGTTTTTTCAAGAGTCTTTGTAAGGTAGCTATAACAGTGTATTGACTGATTATAACCACAGAAAAATGAAAAGCTCATATGTAGCTATAGCCATCTTTCTACAAACTGCTTCAATTTCATATCTGAACCATTGCCCTGGTGCCATCATTAGCATATTACAGGTGTATCCTAAAACTTTGTCACCCAAAGTAAGACAGTCAGTCTGTACTGGACCCCTTTTGTTTACTCTGCCAAACAGCAATTAACACACACCCCTTCAAGGTAGATTAAAGGGAATTTAAACCCTAGATCTGTCCCTGGCTTTTTGCTAAGACTTTAGACATCATGCTGTACCTCAGACTCTCATACCAACCTGCTGCCCTCAAACTCTTGTTTTGAGCCACTCCTCTTGAATCCTCTGCTTCAGCACCAGTAAATGTCACTCTCTATACCCAAAATCTCTCTCTGTCAGACCTTTCTCATTTCTTCCCTCACTAGTCTCTAGCAGTTCATGAGACTGCTTGATTTCTTGAGTGTGTGTCTGTTGATTTCCAATAAAAACACCCTGTTTAAACATTCAGCTGGAGTCCTAGAGTTAATACTGGTATTCACAATTGAAAAGATCTCGCAGTTATCCCCCTCTTGCAGGCCTCCTTTGAGCTGTAATTTCCTCAGTGTCTAAGGAGACACTGATACTGCTGATGGACCTCAAGGTCCTCCACCTTTTGAGGTAACAGATTTCTCTATCTTGCTACTGCCATCATTGTACAACCCTGAAAAAGTGGACTATGGAAGTGTTAGAGGCTGTTGAGCTGACATAATGCACTGACAAGATTCTTACCATGTACCACACACATAAGACATAGAGTGCCTCAGAATGCATGTTTGTGATTAATCCTTTTGCAGTAACAGCATAGCACTTAATAATACTTTCATAAACATCTATATCTAGTTTTCCAACAAGCATTTTTTCCCATTTCAACAGTCTAACATACAGCAGGTTACAGAGATTTTTTTAAAAAAATTATTGCTGTTATATTATAAAACTGAGGGGCAGTAACACTTGTTGATCTATAGCAAAACAATCCAGACATTTACTAGGAAATCCTGGTTTGTTTCCTGTTCAGCTTTGGTCTAGAGGACAGACCAGTTGGTAATCTAGAAACAAACTTTGCTCTCTTCTGCAGAGCCATAGAACAACAGCAGGAATCTTTTGGATGTAACCAACTACAATGATGTCCAATGCTAATTAGTGACTAATCTTTATATTGATGGTATTTACATAACCTCTGATGCAGTTTTCGCTTCTGTAGGAACAGAACAGTATGGTAGGACCAGGCAGAGGTTGAAAAGATGGTTAACCGTTAGGGATGTGTGCAATCGGTAAAATTTCATATCTGACATGTCCTCTTAGGAGTATTGTACATAACTAAAATTGCTGTATTATGATTCCCCTTCTATTATTTGTCTGTGAGCTGTAATAGCATATGAAAGAAACCTGGCAACTTTCTCTGTCATTTGGTAATCTTTATCCCCAATGTTACCTCAAAATGTGGGTGACTCTAGGGTATACCCATGATGCCAGTACCTCCATGAAAAGGTGGGGAGTTGTTAGCTTAAATTAGAAGGCCTGAGAGAGGAGGGTAGCACAGAAAGATCTTTCCGCCTATGTTTACCAGTACTTCTGCAACGAATAATCGGCCAGAGATCCAAAAATGACCAAAATTGTGTTTTATTGGGGGAATTAATCACACACACACAAGATCCAAAAGGTCACACAATCACATAAGGCTAACTGAAGGAAAATGGAAGAAAGTTTTACATAGCAAGATTTCAGGGCATAGTGGGTAATATTTACTGATCTAGAAGAGCAGTGAAGAAGCAGCAATGTGGCTTTGATTTAAGTCTTAGGACAGTACAAAACTGAGAATTGGAGTAACAGAGTGGCAATGAGCAATTGGTGTACTGCAAGTTGACTGGCCAAAACTAGGGGATTTTATACACAATTTCTGCCTGGAGGACAAGGGTGTGATTGGTTCTCTGGCTGAGTAAACAATGGAGTTCACAGAGCAGACAATGAAGTCCAGAGTGGGCTAATGGTCTTAGCATTAGGTGACAAAGGGCTAATGGTTGCCCTGACAGCTCGGGGCTTGTGGGACAGGTTTTAGGACAAAAGAATGGTTTGCTTGGTCAGAGGAAAAGGAATTAAGACAACCAGCAGTTTGGTGGGAATCTTCCAGTTGCTATTGTCCAAAAGGCAGAGTTATTAAGACTAGCTGCTAGCCTATTATCTCTGGAGTTACCTGGTGATTTCCTGACTATGGCCCTTTCCACACAGCATTTGCCATGCAAAAGGGCGCCTGGAGCATCACGCGATTTTGAGGAGAGATCTGCACGATGCACTCACAATCGTGCGATGCTCCAAGGGCCGGTAGGTGCTGATTGCGCACCTTTTCATTTTCAGCTGGAAGCCGAAAATGGTGTGTGATTGTGCATTGCTCCTGGGCTCTGCGCGCACTTACCTGGTGTGCGAAGCCTCTGGAGCTGCGCTGGTCACGCTTCCTGCCCCAGTGCACCCTGGGAAACTCCCAGGATGCACTGCAGAAGGAAGAGGTGGGGCTCTCGCCTGAGCAGGAAGCTTGTGCGGAGCTGAAGCAGCAGGGATGTGAAAGCCTCTTGCCGGAGGCTGCTTGCGTGATCCCCATACCCCATCACTGGAAAAAGGTAAGGTGTGGAAAGGGCCTATGACCTGGCTACACCTAGAGCGGTTTTCAGACCTAATTTGCAACACATATGTTCATCCAGTCTTTTCCTCTTATCCAGCCTGACCATATTGCTATTACAGGGCATGTTTTATATCAAAAGAAATTAATATACTTTGCCAATTAAATCATATTTCACCAATTAACCATATCAAGGTGTGGGGGTGTACGGCCTGATATCACCAAGTAGAAGGGTTAAATAAAAGTTTTCTTTTTGACTTGGAATTTTTGTACAGTTAAGCAATTAATTAATTAGCAATTAATCTAATTAATTAATCTAATTAATTAATCTAGAGTGAGCATCTTGATAAAAAGGACAGTACATTTGCTCATGAACAAGTGACTCTATTTCATTATTAAAACATGGGCAGGTACACTTGTCATAAGGTGTTTCTTAAATTTATCTTCCAAAATGTTCTTGGCAGGGGAGATACCAAGATCATGCTTTAATCAATAGAATTTTATTACATCATGTTTGCTAAACCTGTGACAAGTATTGTTTCTAATTCAAACAGTTCCGTTGTTCCTGCACTTGTTTTCACCAAGTATACAGTATAACATACGTACTTAGATAATTTGTTATGCAAGAAACAGAGTCTTGTAAAACAGAGAAAATGTTCTAAGAAAAAAACATGTAAGCATGACAGCGTTTTGCCTCTGGGGCTTTGCTTTAGAGTCGTCAAAAACTTTCAGGAAGTTAATCCCTAGAAACCATGATGGCAGATATCCCATTGCTTACAATTGCTTACAACCTCCCAGTATATTCAGTACCTTGTGAAATCAGCAGGGTACCCAGTTCTACCTGCAAAGCAACCGACTGGCTCACTCCTGCTTCAAAGATACAGGAAGCTAAAAGTAAGTCAACCAAATAAACACTGAAACATTGAGTACATTTCTGTGAAGAATAGATGAAGGAATGGAAAGATGCTCCAAGCAAATAAAGTTAGACAGTAAAGGAAAAATCTGATACATTCCAAAATCAGCTGGAAAAGATTTTGTGGAAAAAGACCATGAGATTTTTAACTGTTAACTGTCAAGTCTTTGGCCAGCATTCCGTTAGTGCAGTAGGCTAGCATTGCTATGCCAGCGTAGGCAGTAGCAGCAGGAGGAAGAAATGACAATGAAAGAAATAAGGCATTAGAAAAATATGCAGAATTTCTATGTCTTTCCTGGCTACCACTGTATACTCCTACAATCAACCACTGAGCTCACACCTCAACAAGTTTCCAGCCAATATGTTCTTTATCTCTGTTTTACTGTTTTGTTCTTCTCCACTGCTTCTTCTTTTGCTCTTCCTCATTGCTTCTTCTCTTTGCTGCTATTTTGGATTCCTCCCTCACTTTGGTCCCTCATTGACACTCATCTTCTTATCATCATTCTTCTTCTACTACTATAATTTACCAGTATGTTCTTTTGACAAATGTATGTTTCAGCTGATACCACCTTTTTGTGCTTATTTCTTCCCTGTTTCCTGACACCATTTCTCAATACATGTATAAGAACCACACTAGCAAAGAGGTACACAAGCAAGCATTAAGAACACAACTATGGTCTAGACTGTACTGATCAGCATGCTAGTCATGCATAACTCCCTAGAAATCTGTAAAACCATAGTTACAGCTAAATTGTGCTGTTGATTAAAGTGAGAGTTCAGTGCTAGTAACTTTGAATTCTACCCTTTATATTGTACATGCTGAACCAAAACCTGCATCAAGTAGAAATAGGATGATTAATTGATAGGTTCCTTATAATAATACTTCACCTTCAAGATTAACCTGACTATATTTACTGTTTATTTGTATGAGTCCCCTACCCACAAAATTCAATATTGATTGATATATTACGATACATTGATTTAACCAAATTTTAGACAGAATTTTTTTTGTTTAACTGGGAGGATTATGCTCTGGTTATAAACACCCTAAAGTCAACAGATCCTCTTTGATCTCGGAAACAAAGCAGGGTCAGCCCTGACTAGTACTTGGATGGGAGACCACCAATGAATACTGGGTACTATAGGCTATACTTCAGAAGGAGGAACTGGCAAAACAACCTCTGAATAAGGAAACCCTAAGGAATTCATGTGACCACTATAAGCTGACAGGCAACTTTAAGGCACATACACACAATAATATCAGAAGGAGAAAGAGAAAGAACATAGAAATGATTATAATTTTTTTTAATTTCAACTTCCACATTTTCATTAGAATGCTTGAATAGGGCTAAAAAAAGTCAAGTAAATAGTACTTGGGGAAAATAAAAATAGGGGAAAATAAAAGTGATTGAGGACATGCTGAGACTATAACGTCTAGGCTGCTTGATTTAGAGAGTCTTAGACTTTGGTTACATAGACTCTGAGCTCCTGTATCTTCCTTTTCTGAAGCAGTAGAACTTTCTTGGATTTGCTCACAATTCCCACAAAAATCTCAAGTTATTTATTTATGTGTCCCCAGTCCATGAAATTCAATAAGGATTGATGCATTAATATACATTAACAGAATTTTATATAGAATTTTTTTTCTTGTTTAACTGGGAGAATTATGTTCTGATTAATAACATCAGACAGGGGAGGAAAAGAAGGAATCTAGAAATGATTATACCTGGTCTGAGAAATGATAGATTTAGCTTAGAATAATAACTGATCTTGTGTGTTAGAAATGAGTGACCACATATGGTCCGTGAAAGTGACAGATAGCCTTCTTCCTGTCTGGTAGTCAGAAAGTAACTATCCTTGAACACAGAAATGTCATTCTGAGATTTCAAGTAAGTAGCCATTGAGAGATCAGTTCACACAAGCCTTATATTAGGAAGAAGGCAGTATGTGACAGAAGAAAGGGTGTGGGAGCACTCATAGAAGTAAAGGGAACCGGAAATAAAAAAAATTCAGCCTCTTCATCTAATGTTGTTGTCCTAAGAAAAATCTCTCTTCTTTCCAATTTCATTAGAATGCTTGAATAGGGCTAAAAAGTCAAGTAAATAATTGGTAGGGGGAAATAAATGTGACTGAGGTCATACTGAAATTATAATGCTTATATAATTATAATGTTTGGTTTAGAGAGATTCTTGGGATTTGGCCACACAATCTCTGGGGTTGTATGTGCTCTATTCCTGAAGTGACAAAACTTTCTTGGACTTGCTTAAAATTTCCATAAAAGGCTTAAGTTCAATATGGTAAATTTGTGCCCTTCGGACATTGTTGGACTGCAACTCTGATCATACATCACTATTCCTTATGCTAGTTCAGGCTGATGGAAGTTGCAGTTCTACAGTGTCTGGAGATTTGTATGATCCTGATACCTATTTTAAAATGATAGATGGGAGCTTTTAAGGGCTGCTGTCCTATGCACACATTGGGAGTAGGTCTTGTTGAGCTCAGTGGGCCTTAACTTCAACTTGAAGTTGGCAAGTGTAGGATCAGAAAGTAAGAGTTGCATAGAAGACAAAATTGCATCACTATTGCAGTGGTGGAACAAGCTAAATTTGGCAAGAGTTTTCCTTTCAGCAGCTCAAGAATGGAATATACAAACATGCCTTAACCATGCAGGACAACTGTTCTATCAGTCTCTATAGGGTCTATACTGACTGTCAATAGTTTTCTAGGGTTTCATACAGGGATTTCATTCCCAGCCTTACCTGGATATGCTTGTGATTGAACATGGGACATTTTAGACACAGAGTATGTGGTTTACAAGCAGTGGAAATGTTCCCTTCCCATTCCCATAGCTCTTCTTTAATAGCTTGAAAGACATTAAGACCAGAAATTACTTGTTCTCACTTGGATGAATTCAGAAAAGCTTCCTTTGACAGAGAAGATTCATTCAATGCATGTCTGAATCAAAACTCTGGTTTTTAATCTTTTTCTCCAGTTTCTTAACAATAGGAGTCTGTGACAATATTGATTTCATCTTGGGTTTAAAAGGTGGCCTCACATATTATGGTCACTTTTAAAATATTGCAATCAAAGTAAAATAGTGGTGAGCCATTTTAATTACGTAAAGAGAATTCTTACGTAACTAAGATATTCTCAATATCTTTCTTTCTCCAACAGTCACGATAAAAGTAAATCATGACTAATGAAACTATCATCACAGATTTCCTACTTCTAGGGTTTTCAAAGCAACGAGGTTTTCAGATTTTACACTTTGTGGTTTTCGCAGCAATGTACCTGGCTGTTTTTATAGGGAATCTTCTCATCATAATTGTAGTGGCTCTTAACACCAACCTTCAGACTCCGATGTATTTCTTTCTTGTCAACTTATCCGTCGTTGACCTGGGATCCACTTCTGTCACCATCCCCAGATCGATGGCCAATGCCTTCATGAATACAACAAGGATTTCATACTCTGAATGTCTGGCACAAATGCTTTTCTTTCTTTTCTTCATGACATCTGACATTTTCCTTCTCACTGTCATGGCTTATGACAGATATGTTGCCATTTGTCACCCACTGCACTATGCCTCTTTGATGAAGTGGGGAATCTGTGCACAGCTAGCAGTTGGAGCATGGATAGCAGGTTTGCTCAATGCTGCCCTGCATACTGGCACTATTTTTTCGCTGCCTTTCTGCTCCAATGTCATCCGTCAGTTCTTTTGTGAAATTCCACACCTTATGAAGATTTCCTGCTTTGATCCATATTTCAGTGAAATATGGGTGCTCCTTTTTAGTATAATAGTAGGTCTTTGCTGCTTTGTGTTCATTGTCATGTCCTATGTGCAAATCTTTAAGACAGTATTCAGAATGCCCTCGGTGGAAAACAGGCAAAAAGCATTCTCTACTTGCATTCCACATCTCATTGTTGTCTCTTTGTTGATTGGCACTGGTATCTTTTCATATGTCATACCAAGTTCCAGCTCTTCATACAATTTTGATGAGGTGCTTGCTGTGATGTACTCTGTATTACCTCCGATGATGAACCCAGTCATCTACAGCATGAGGAATAAGGATATCAAAGCTGCTGTGTGGAAATTGTTTTACTGGAAGTTACCAACCAAAAATAGAAATCTGACCAAGAAAGGAATTTGGAGGTTGTGATAGAAATCAATGAGTATGTCAGTCCAATCTGTGGCTGCTTAAGCAACAACAACAACAACAACAACAACAACAATGAATATTGAGCATCATTAGAAGAAGAATCAAAACTAAAACTGCTAATGTCACACTGCCCTTATACAGATATATGGTGTGGCCACAATTGGAACAGCATGCACAGTTCTTGCTCTCACAACTGAAAAATTATCAAGCAGAGGTTAAAGAAAAAAAGTAGAGAAAATATTATCCAATCCTTCATTTCCACACAAAAGTAACTTAAAGGTTTGTTTCATAAGCTGAACAGTAATGAACTGCCTCATGTCAAATTATATATGTTAGTGTATATGTTGTGTTATGATGTATTGTGTTGTACTGTGACTCTGAACTTTGCCTGTGAACAGAACCTGCCCACACTCACTCACAGACAACACAACGGGGCATAACTTTCGGGTATGTGGAGTGTTCCCCACCCCTTTTGACCTGACTTAGTATACTTAGAATGTGAACTGATAATTTATTTGTTAATTTAATTTGGATTCATAATGAAAGTGTGCAACAGAATGTGGAAACAGATTTAGGACCCTCTGTAGAAATAAAAACATAACTCATTGCAAAGAGAAGTAAACTGTGTATTGAACTTGTTTTTTTTTCCTTTGGTGAACTGTGTCCTCTCCGATTAGTGCATTCTTTCTAAAGCAAATTTTGTTCTGAAATTGTGCATTGATTTGAATTGTACTGAATTATTGAATATATCACATGTAACGGCCCTGACTTTGTCGCTCTCATATTTTGCTCTAGACCTATCCTAGAAAGGTCTACTCAGTACTCGGATCTCATGTCTAAAATGGCTTATGTACCCATCATCCTACAATACAAAATAATTCTCCAGGAATAATTTTGAAATTTATTGCACTTGCTTTAAAGCATTTAAATGCAAGTGGAAAACCAAAATATGTTAAGAACAAAGGACAATGATATTTAGAATGAGGCTGATTTTTCCCCCCCTCCATGAGTGGATCCTGGGAGTTCAGCTCAAGGGTCTTATTTATTTTGCTGGTTTTCCTTTGAAATGAGTAAACATTACTCAGGCCATAAGAAATCTATGTGGTGTTCTTTTCCCTGTTGAAGTATGCCAACCTTTCCACAACTCTTAAATGTTGGTTAGCCTCAATTTTGTACTTGTTTGCAGTCTGCTATTGATCTGATATTTGTATTTTGTAATATGAATATTCTCCACTCAATATTCTAAATCCCTACATTGTGCTTGCAACACTAATGCACCTGATAACTAGCTGAACTAACTGTGCTGATTAGCTACCCTGAAAACCGTTTTCCAAGATGATATGGAACCATTGGCCATTTCCGCACAGGGCGAGGGAATCGCCCCGTGCCGGTACTTACCGGACTTCTTGGCTCCACGCTTGGGTCCACACTGGTCCAGAGCAGTGCGTGGCTGCCACTCTGCACTGCTCCGGGGACAAAAATGGTGGCTTCCGGTTGGTTGAGGCTCTCCACCAACTGCTGAAGCTCACCAGCCTAAAGCCCGCCCCTGGAGATCGCAGGCTCGCACTGGTGTGAGCCTGCAAATTTGTACCGGAACGCGGACACGGAGTGGTGCGCTCCGTGCTTTTGAAAGACCTGTTTCAAGCGGTCTTTCAAAAGCACACTGGACGACCACTTCGGGTTGTTCGGAAGCGGGCTGAGGTGCGGAACTACAGTAAGTAGGTCTGACCCAGTCTGCTTCCAGGTGCAGACGTCCTCCTTGGAGGACACTCTGCACCGTTTCTTTAAGCCCGTGCAGAAATGGCCAAAGTTTACTGATATGTCTGTAAGTAAATTTGATTTAAAGTTGATTTGATTTGACTGAAGCACATCTGAATTATTATGCTTTGTGACCAAATTTGTGACTTCAGATCTGTATGGAGAGATGTATGCAGTTGTTGAACACCCACAGAATAATGAGACCAGACACAGAAACTGGGTTGAATATGGGCCACTTTATTTAACCTAAACATATTTAAATGGAATGAATCTGTAGAGGAGCAAGAAGCAGGTGTGACCCATGGACTTCCTCCTCTGCCTTCTCCTGGGAACAACAGCTGAGCTCTAAGGGAGATCCCGTGACTGCCTTGCTCTCTATCTGGCCATCAACTGGAAGGCAGAGGCAAGGACCCCTGCTCCCAAATTTCAGGACATAAAGTGAGGGTAAAACCATCAGGCCAGCCACAAGTGTTACAGGACCTAAAGAGGCAGTTCCAGACTCATCCTCTTCACCAAAAGGGTGGCAAGATGTTCACTGTACCTGTTACTTTTCTTCAGACACTACTTGCCATGGACAAAAGACAAGTGTTTGTTCAGTCTCTGTCCCTCACCAGGCTATCCAAAAGGGCTCTTTCCTCTTGTTGCAGGTCCCCCAGCAAGAACATATTACCCTCCTTAGATGCATGCTTGCTGTCTGATCTGTAGAGTTCAGGACACTGAGATACTATATTGGTGTGTGGGAGAAAGTGACCCAACCCCCTATTTAGGGCATTACAGATTTCCCTGCTTCCCTGTTTCCCTGTCAATGCAACATAAGTTACCCTCAATGGGGAAATGCACAGATTGGTGAGAAGAAGGTCAGAAACAATCAGTAACTTGGTGGGAACTTTCTGGTTGCTATTGTCTGAAAACAGAGTTGTTACAGATTAGCTTAAACCTATTATCTCTAGAGTTACCTGGTGATTTCCTGACTATGACCTGGCTATGCCTAGAGGGGCTCTTTGACCTTCTTTGCAGTACATGTGTTCAGCCAACATCTTCCTCTTTTCCAGCTTGGCTGTACAGTCACATCAGGGTACATATATCAATATCAATATATCAATAGCAATTAATATATCTTGCCAATTAAATCCTATTTTGATAATTAAACCATATCAAAGTATGGAGATGTACAGCTTGGTAACAATTCCATCTCCTCAGAGCTCTAGTATCTGATCACTTCCTTCCTCCAGTTTAGATCTTGTAAGAAAATGCAGTCATTTTTAAAATCCTCCCAGACAGAAATCTTAGCTCTGAAAAAGAGGACTTATGGTAACCTTAGGAGAAAGTTGGTTTACTACAGGAAAAAAGAGGAGGGGGTTGGGCTTTCAAAAAAATGAAGGAGCATCAGAGTCTCAGAGATAAAAACTGTCTTTATTAGAGGAATAAAGTGAGCAGGAAAAAGAAAAGTTAGGCAGCTATACAATTATTGATTTTCAAGCTTGCTACTAGCTGTTGTATGAGCAGAGGCCTATCTCTCTGAGCTAGATGTGTCCCACGTGCAGGATTCTTTAAATTAAATTAAATTAAATTAAATATAGGACATTGTGTAAATTCATTTCTGACTTCTTGCTGTTCATTAAACATCAATTCCAATCCAGCCCTGTGGTATACTAAACATAGAAGAAATATACAGAAACATATTTCCTTGATTTCACACCTTTTAAATGTCTGAAAAAATGTTATAATGTGGAAAACAGTAATGATATTCACCATATAATGGCAATAAGATTTATTAAACAAGTTTAATGATATCTTTTCTCTGTCCGCAATTTCCTTGAATTGAGGTCAGCTCTTAAAACAATAATGTAACATTTGGGGAAAAAAATGCAAGCCAAGAGGCCAGTATTGGAAGCCAGGATGGCAAAAACCTCCACAGCAACTATATATTTCCCCTTGGTGCTCAGATACCCTGGAATGAACAGGATCCAAACACTGCAAAACACCAGCATGCTGAAGGTGATCAGCTTGGCCTCATTGAAAGTGTCAGGCAATTTTCTGGCTGAGAAAGCTACAGTGAAGCTAATGATGGCCAGAAGCCCCATGAAACCTAGAAGACAATAGAACATGGTGGCAGAGCCTTCATTGCATTCTATGACAATTTTCCCAGCTTCTGAGTGCATGTCATCCTTTGGGAATGGAGGAGAGATTGACAGCCAGGCAGTGCAAATACATACTTGAGTGAGGGAGCAGAAAAGAACAATAGCATTTGCTACTTTTTGCCCTAGCCATTTCCTCATCTTGTTTCCTGGCTGTGTGGCTAAAAAGGCTAGGACCACAATGATGGTTTTTGCTAACACACAAGAGACAGCAATAGAAAAAAGGGTACCAAACACTGTTTGTCGGAGAAGGCAAATCACAGTTTGAGGCTTGCCTATGAAGAGGGTGGCAGAAAGGTAGCAGAGGAGGATGGAGATGAGTAAAACACAGGTGAGGTTCCTGTTATTGGCTTTGACAATGGGAGTATTCCAATTCCTCAGAAACGTTTGCATCACCAAGCATGCAATCACAAAAAAGAAAATGCTGATAGAAATTAAAATGATTCCAAGGGGTTCTTGGAAGGATAGGAAAGTTACAAGCTTTGGAATACATTGATCTCTATTCTTGTTTGAATATTGATCTTCAGGGCATTTGACGCAGTGACCTGCATCTGAAAAGATTAAGCACTAGCATTATATCTGATCATGCACATTGTTTGCTTTATAGATGAATGAGGAACTCTCAAAGATGAGAAATAAGTACATGATTAACAGTAAGATGAGCAACTTCACTGGGTTGGGGAGTAATTTTTCTCACCTCTCAAACTTCAGCATCCTACACCAAGTTGAACCTTCATTTCCCCAAAATTGATATGTTTCTGAGTAAATTTGACTTAAATTTGGCCATTTCCGCATGACACTGTTACAGCGCTATATATTCTACTTTCAACATCCTATGGAATCCTGGGCTTTGCTGTTTAGGGAGGAACATTTAGAATTCTCGGCCAGAGGGTTCTGGGGCCTCAGTAAACTACAAACCCCAGAATTCCACAGAATATTGAAAGTGGAATAATAGCATTATAACAGTGTAATGCAGAAATGGCCTGAGTCAGGATTTGGCTGAACCGCATCTGATGGCTTTTGGAAAGGTAGGAAAGTTGTAACCTTTGGGATACATTGATGCCTGTTTCTGTTTGAATATTGATCTTCATGGGATCTGATATGATCATTGGCATTTGAAACATGTTGAGCAGCACCATCAGATCTGATTACTCATATTGTGCACTTAGCTTTATTGCAGAATGATGAAGAGAAAAAGGAGGCGAAGAGAAAAATTGCTAAATATTATTTCATGTAAGCACAAACAAAATTTTTAGTGCTCGAATGTTCATATTAGATCCCCTATGTCAGAGCTTTCCAAATTTTTCATGTAGGTGACACATTTTTCAGACATGCATCATTTCGTGACACAGTAATTCAGTTTTACTAGCAAACTAGTAACCCCTTTTAAGAGAGACAGACACATACATAAATTGTAATAACAAAATGTATGGGATACAATATATCTCATGAAAACCTCTCATATATTTTTTGAAATATATGATTTATAAATAATAACATACATTTCCAAGATTGTAGGCAACACATCTACACACTTCAGGTGACACACTAATGTGTCATGGCACACCGTTTGGAAAGCCCTGCCCTCTGTCATCATTAATGTAATTGTTAAAATTTGGCTACAACAAAGGCGAGTAACTTCATTGGGTCCAGGTGCCATTTTTGCTTTCTCTGAAATCTTACTAGGCTATACAGACTCCATGATGCTTCCTATGTTCCATATCCCTTGCGCTACTATCTTTCTGAGCATTTGACATAGTTTTGGTTATGGAATGTGACTAATTTGTCTTAGGAGACCACTCTTAAATCTTTGTGGCGAGGTATACAGAATTCACACTGGAAACATCTTCTCTAGTGGAACAGAAGATTTATACTTTATGAAGATGGCATGGATTGCATTAGTTGTGCTGAGTAATTACCAAGCTCACTTGGAATTCATTGCAAATAGTAAATTTTCATCAATTTTCATCCTAATTGGCTTGTCTCTCATTGGCACTGACACTTACCTGTCTGATTAGACATCATGTCTTCTGGGCATAGAATACAATCATAGCAACAGAATGGTTTTCCCTCCTGAACTGCCTTGCTGTGTCCAAGCTGGCAACTGTTGACACATATGGAATGGGGCAGCACCTATATTTTTTAAAGGAAATATGTAGTGCTCAACTTTTGACTCCCACCAGTAAAGCCAGTTATTTATATGACAGTTATATAACCATACATCTACTTGAAAATACAAACCTTGTAGAAATGTTACTGATAACAGTCCTCTGCATGTTCACCCAAAACCAAGTCACTCAAAACCAAGTGGTATGAGGCCTCATCAGACTGATAAGAAAAGGAACTTTCCCAAAGAAGTAGAAGCATTCTCCTGAGCATGGGCTCACTGCTAGTGTACAGCCCCAAGGCATATGTACTTGTATTTCAAAAAACTATTTAAAATACATGATGATTCTGAACATTTGCCAAATTTAAGATTTAATTTCAGCTCTTTAACTTTCATTTTCCTTCCTTCCTTCCTTCCTTCCTTCCTTCCTTCCTTCCTTCCTTCCTTCCTTCCTTCCTTCCTTCTTTCTTTCTCTCTCTCTCTCTCTCTCTCTCTCTCTCTCTCTCCTGATTTTCTTTGGGGATGGCACCCAAGGTGACCCAAGGATTAAAGGTTCCTTCCGGTATTTTTAAAAACAGAGTAGCTGAAAAAGACTTTGAATCAACCTTATCACAACTGCTGTTTTTATTTTTCCATTTTTTAATTTTTTCAAAACTTTAACCTCCTCTTCCAGTCCTATAGAAAATGTATTTATATGATAGTGAATACACAGGTCCTTTTTTCTGTAATGCCAAGCAGCTCTACTTGTAACTCTTTTTTCACTATATGTAGTCATTCCCATACATGGAGCAGGACAATCTACTCATTTTGTTTTCTCCTGTATTTTATTTTATTTTAATGTCAATTTTTTCCCATTCTATGGATGAAGAAGTTTCCAGACACTGGTAAATTCTTCAAACAGAAACAAATGAAATTCTCCCCTATGTGTACTGATTAGGTAGAAATACCAGGGTTTTTTTTTTTTTGTGGGGGGGGTATGAGGAAGATGGTGGTGAGTCAATTGCAACCCGCAAGTTGTGCACGACCTGTCAGGGACTTTTTTCCCCAGCTCCCTATCTTGGGTAGACCCTCTGAAGCTTTTACAATCCCCCTTAAATGTGGGTGGAAACTGCAGTTTTGGTTAAAACCTCCATTGCTAGAGATCAGCAAAACTGGAAGATATGGTACAAATATCCCCAAGTCCACCTCAAACCACCACAGAGGACAATGGGTTTGATCTAAAAATAGTCAGAACAGACTGGATGAAATAAGTGGGGTTTGCTTGGTCATAAATAACTCCCACTGATTTAATGGACTCAATGAATTTTCCATTGAATATGTTTGAGCAAGAATAGGTATGTTTGTCATTGCTGATCAACATGGAGGCTTTGAAGAGGAAGTAAATAAGGGCTGGAATCTTGAATAATTCTATCACTATGATGGAAGTAGTTGAGGCTATCAGGAATTTGAAGAATGATAAAACTCCTGGACCTGATGGGTTTACTGCAAGATTCTATAAGATTTTGGAACATGAAATTTCAATGCCCTTGCAAAGTACTATAAATGAAATAATCAAGGATGGAATACCAGAGACTTGGAGGGAAACCAATGTGGTTTTGATTCCGAAGGAAGGAAGAGACTTGACAGATGTTAAGAATTATAGACCAATCTCACTTTTGAATACAGACTATAAGATCTTCGCTACAATATTAGCAGAGAGGCTTAAGAAAGTTTTATCTGAGATAATTGACGAAGATCAGAATGGCTTCCTACCTAAAAGATCTTTGAGAAATAATATTAGAACAGTTCTAAACATAATTGAATATTATGAAAAACATAATGAACGGAAATTGGCCATGGTTTTTGTTGATGCGGAGAAAGCTTTCGATATGATTAGCTGGCCATTTATGAAGACACTGGTTAAACAGATGCAGCCAGGAGAGAAATTTATTGCATGGATTGAAGAAATATATAGACAACAACAAGCTCGACTGGTTATCAACGGCGAAAGAACACAAGAGATAGAACTCCATAGAGGGACAAGACAAGGATGTCCCTTGTCACCTTTGTTGTTTATTCTGACAATGGAAATACTTAACAATGCTATAAGAAATGACAAAGAAATAATAGGAGTTCAAATTAAGAAATATCATTATAAATTGAAAGCTTTCGCAGACGACCTGGTCCTTTTTTTGGATGATCCAGGCAAATCTATAGAAAAACTGAACGCTATAATGCAAGAATATGGACAATTCTCAGGTTTTAAAATTAATAAGGATAAAACAGTTCTTTTAACTAAAAACATGTCTGAAAGAGAAGAGAGGAAACTAGTACAACTAACAGGATTTAAAACAGGACTAAAGGTAAAATATCTAGGAATTTGGATAGCTAAAAGAAATAATGAGTTATTTCAAAATAATTACGAGAAAAAATGGAAGGAAATAACAAAAGATCTACAAAATTGGTCTTCTTTGCAGCTTTCGTTGATCGGGAGAATTGCAGCAGTTAAGATGAATGTTTTGCCAAAAATGAACTTTTTATTCCAAAACCTGCCTACAATAACAAATATGAAACCTTTCTTACAATGGAAGAGAGAGTTAACTAAATTTATATGGCAGGGGAAGAAGCCTAGGATAAAATGGAACATTATGACAGATATAAAAAGTAGAGGAGGAATGGGACTACCAGACTTGCAATTATAATACAGAGCAGCGGCTTTTATGTGGATAAAAGACTGGATAGACCTTCAAGATATGAAAACGCTGGCACTGGAAGGTGCAGACTTGAGGATGGGGTGGCATGCCTATATGTTTTATGATAAAGCAAGAATAAATAAAGATTTCTCTCATCACTATATCAGAAAATCGCTTTTGAAAATTTGAGATGATTATAAAGTCAAAAACATGAGGCAGCTCCCCACGTGGGTCTCACCGCAAGAGGCTTTTTTTGGTAGATGGACTGATACAGATAAATGGCTGCGCTATGATGATATAATTGAGAGATCAGCGTCTAATAACTTTAAGATGAAAACAAGGGAAAAACTAGAACAGGAGGGAATAAGACTGAGTTTGTTCCCTTACAGACAATTAACCGAAAGGTTTCATATGGACCTAAAAACTTACGGAATTGAACTAAAAGAAAAAGTTGGAGTAGCTAAATGGATTTTTGAGAATCCGCCTCACCTTCTTGCTCAAATCCATCAAGAGATATTACAGCAGGAGAGACAGGAAGAAACAATAAAGGAAACAATGATTTTATGGGCTCAAAATATTGGCCATTCAATTCAATTAGAGTCTTGGGAGCAGAGTTGGAAAAAAACGCAGAAGTTTACAGTAGCCCAGAATTTGAGAGAGAACTATTATAAACTATTTCACAGATGGTATATGACACCAGGTAAACTGAGAAGGATTTATAATACAGGTACTGGACAGTGTTGGAAATGTCAAAGGGAGGTTGGTACGATATATCATATGTGGTGGACATGCCTAAAAGCTAAGAAATATTGGAATGAAGTACATAATGTGATTTGTACATTATTGAAAGATCAGTTTGCTAAGACACCTGAATTGTATTTGTTAAATATGACTGATATTATAGAGGATGTTGGTATAAAGAAGCATTGGAGAATATTACTGTATATGATAACAACAGCTCGTATTAAATATGCAAAGCTATGGAAAACTCAGCAAATACCTACAATAGAACAATGGTGGGCTACACTTATAGAAAATAAAAATGCAGACATGGTCTCCCAGAGATTAAAGGGGAAATCAGACAATGTGATACAGAAAGAATGGCAAATTGTAACGGGTAATTGCTGGGTTTTAACAGCTGGAAATACGTAATTCATGATTAAAGTTATAATACGCGTGGGCGACAGGTATATATCATGAAGCGGAAATATGATGAATGAAATGTAAGAACTATCAGATAAATTAACAGTAGAATGTTGTACAGTATCTTAAGTCTTTAGAAATCTGGAAAATGGAATCTAGATCAATGTGGAAGATCAGATATATTTCTATTGAAGCTGACAATCGAATATTTATGTTTTTTTTATAATGAGAATTTTGAATAAAATGATTTAAAAAAAAAAATAAGGGCTGGAATCCAGGACAGGACTTACATCTGTGTAAGTGGACTTGAGTCTGTGGAAAACAGAACTGAACAGTGATGCAACATCTGTACTTAGCAAGGTGCTACTGTGATGTTAGTATGTGTGAGAGCCAGGGAAATGACCATTGCTTATTGAATGCTGATGATCACTGGGCACTTCTAATGTATATTGGGACTATGGCTAGGGAATGCCAATGCATATTGATAGATCCCAGTGTGCAGTGGGACATTCTGGCCAATGTCCCATTACACACCTTCACAATTCACTAGGAGGGTTCCATGTTGCCTTGCTACACAGCTAAATATAATGAAAGTCACCCAATGTAGACTGCTGTATTGAATTGCAGTGGCCCAGCTTTTTAAAATTTTCATCAGATTTTTCATTTAAATTGACTCTTTTTTCAAAATAAAAATAAAATACTAAATTCTTGATTCACATTTAAAATTGATATTTAAAATGGGTCCTCACCACAAAGCAGCTAGCTGAGTGTATGCAAGCAATCTGATAAGAATGAATCAAGGGATATCTCACAATCAGCCAGGTGATTTGCTATCACAAAGACAAGAAAAAGAAGACACATCAATATTTTTGTTTCACTCTCTAGATAAAATGGCAGTAGGAGCACGGAAAGTGAAATTTTGTTGCAGAAGTTTAAAGCCCATTGACTCTTGAGATAAAAATAAATTAAAAATGGAAAATATTAAGTAAAATGATTGTTTTTTTTTAAAGAGCAAGTGGAATGGTACGGTGGCCACATAGTGTAATTTCTGGCCAGTGCGCACCATATTTGAAACCTGTTCTGATTGACAGAGCCCCACAGTGCCTTTTGGGTCTGTTGTTCTGCATGCTACGGTGTCCCAGGTATACTACTGAGGCAAAGCACCCAGATGCCATAGACGGGAAGGGATAAGCTAACAACTCTACAGTACCAAATGTGAAAGCTTTTCATAACATGTAAGATTTAGTTGTGATCTAAATCTAACTTTCTGTCCCAATTACAGTAGATCAATTGAAATAATGGAATCTAGATAATAGTGTCTGTGGATCTATTCCAGTTAGACCAACAATGGGATTTAGACCTGTATCTTAGATTTATATCAGTGATTGGCATCATGCTTCTCATGTACTCCCAAACATTCTGAGGTTTAATATAGGTAAAGTGTATATTATGCATATGTATTTTGTAAATTAATAAAGAGAAGATTGTCTAAAAATTACAGATTATACCCCCCTAGATGTTTTAAATTGTTCTACAGAGTTGCAAACTTACAAATTTTAGTGATCAGATTTGCACATTGTTCTGGAAACACGTAAAGAAGAATCAAATGGGGTGGAATGTACAGAGACTAGATAACTCAGTGATTTAAACTAGAGTTTTCTCATGAGAATTTAATATATCTTGATTTAAATAAAGCCCCCCATCCACTCAGTGAAGATTTTATCTGTCTTTTAATTCTTCAATGGGTTTTGTGACAAAGGCATTGATTTATTTGCTAGTATCCAAATGGGGGCCATATTAGATTTTCGAATGTTCTTTAGTAGTCATGATACCGATCCCACTCATCTCTCTTTCCAGTGAAATTTCTCTTAAAACTATCAGTTCATTCTTACCTTTTCAAATCGACTGTTCCACTGAATATCTTCCTCCCAGACAGAGAAACCTTGGGTTGGGGAAATTTTTCCAACTTTGCGTTTAATGAAGGATTTATTGGGAAAAATCACCCAGTTGATGAGGTCATACCCTTCTGCTGACAATTGCCCATTCACAAAAAGGACCTCGTGCCCAGCACCGTTATTGAATTGAATGTTCCTGAGGGTGGTATGAAGCTAAAATTAGAGAGAAGACCAACACTGTTACAAAATGGAGTCTGGTTTCTAAGTGTGATCACTGTGCGTGTGCAAAGTAAGCTATGGTTGGGGTTCATATCTGTTCAATGCTGCCAGCTGTCATGACTGGATATAAATAAAAGGCAGAAGTCACATGGTCTGTTGATAGCCTATGGTTAGGTATGTGTCTGGTTTAAATAATTTCCATGCTAAAATTACCACGGGGGAGAGGGGAATCCCATTGGCACCCCTACACACTCTTTTTTCCTTGTGGCTACTAGCAGGTCTGGATGTTAGCTGGTCCTTCATCAGCTGCGTGGTTAAAGAGGGAAGGTTAACTCTTCTACTCTGCATGTTGTGACCCTGATGAAGTTTTTTACCATGTACACACATAGGATTTTATTTAAAAATATATCTCCTAGTGATGCTAATTACAAAATGAACATATAAACAGAACAGTGATGACTTTACCTGCCACGGTTGAACTTTCCAATTCATAATTTTGCCTCCTTTCAGCATTGCTGTCTTCCTTGCCAACTGTAAAGTTCGTGCTACAGCATACACAGCATTGTAAATACTATAACTCTCCCCTGTGAGTTCCATTTGCAGTATGAATTCAGGAAGGCTTCTCAGCTTCTCTTCTCCTGTACATGTTCTACAATTGCTACAGTATTCGTAATATTTATTAGGGATCTGACAATGGAATGCATCTTGCCAAAAGACAGAGAGAAAATTCATCAATGATTTGTCAGGTTTGATGGTCTGGATAAACTCTTGGAATGCTGGCACCTCGTTGGTGTGGACAAAGAAAGAGAAGGAACCATGGAAGGTTTTTGTAGGGTATCTATTGCTATTAATCGTATTGGAGATATCCCAATGTGGTGGCAAGATCCATACTTTCCCTATATGGTTTTTTAACTCATTTACTTCTGTGACTATGGTTAAAACATGCAGAGACTGAGAAGTCCCACTGACAACAATCACATTGACTTCAACTGTTTGCAGTAAGAAATTCAATTTTAAAAATATTTTTTTATAGTGTAAGAGTGGTTGATGATAGTTTGTTGCCCGAACATGTTCTGTGAAAGCAACACAAACACCATTCTGGGCCAGGAGAGGTGTCATGTTTTTCACAAAGTTTTCTCCATCATCATCATCTGAAACAATGATGCCAATCCATGTCCATCTGAAATGCAGGAGTAAATGGACTATCCCTATGTGATGTATAGTTTCCTTTGGTGTCATCCAGTACAAAGAAGGGAAGTGAGTTTCTCCAGCCAGTGTGGTTTGTTGTGCTCCATAAGGAAACTAATGGGAAAATGTGGTATAGTAGAGATAATAAGAAGTTTCCTCTGGGTGTCTTTACTTAACTGTACCCAAAATCGCAATTTTTTTTCCATTTTTTATAGTAATTTTTTGTGTGTGCCACTACAATACCACTACCAAACAATGCAAACAAAACAAAACAAAAGAGACCTCCCAAAACTACAGAGATTTTTTGATGACTGCTTTATTGCATATTAGATGCCAGTGTTTGGTGTGTTTATCTGACAGTATTTAGAAATGCAATGTATTTTCAATGTCAATTGTATTAGGCTGTGGATACCAACAGACTTGAGATGCGATTTTTTGATGCCAGTAGCAAAAGTATGTAGGACCCCCCGCAATTTGCTAATACTAAATGCAGATTACCATTCTCTGATTTCAGCAGAGTGAATGGTTTGGAATGAGCCTTGGTTTTTTTACTCAATCAAATTAAGGACTGTAGGACTTCATAATTCAGTCTGAATTATGATTACCTTTATAATAGAAACATAGATCTAATGATCATATATTGGTTTGGATCTAGACTCTTAATTGAATATAGGTCCTTTTGAGATGAAAAGTACAAATTCCTATTAGCATGGCTATGTGTTCTCCTTCATAAAGGACCGCTCTCTGTTTCAAAGGCTGTCCAATTCAAATCTAGTTTAAAGAAAAAAAAAATAAAGGGATGCAGAAAGAATTAGTGGTCAGACTGAAGGACATATCAACAAACATACATGACACCTGTGCCTAAATCCTGCAGGTAGTATCAGCCAAACTGAACCCACTGAATCAGTGGGATTGACATAATTGTTGAATCACCAGTCAACTGTTGTTTCACTGGGTCTGTTCTAGCAGAGACTAACAGGATTCAGACCCTGGTCACAGTTTTCTCCCTGTGGTGAGATATATTTTCACTTAAATTA
The DNA here is from genome assembly GCA_030412105.1 of Cyclura pinguis. NCBI lineage: Eukaryota > Metazoa > Chordata > Lepidosauria > Squamata > Iguanidae > Cyclura > Cyclura pinguis. The sequence continues at coordinate 21,790,092 of CM059604.1, forward strand.
CAGCAATTATATTTCTATTTTTACTTCTACCTATCAGGAAGTAAATATGAAGGAATATTGCAAATACTCTAAATCAGAATATATTAGAATATTTCCCAAATTATTAACATCAGCTAGCATCCTGTTAGTCAGTTACAATGTCATTGGTTAGAGTTAGGACATTGTAACTGCTCTGTGTTCTTATTTGCAATCATAGAGCTATTGCCACCACTGCAAATATCCCCAAAGTCCATCATAAAAACCAATCAGCCATCTTGAGCAACAGAAGTCTGTGCTGCTGCTGAGTGGGTGCCATAGAGTGTTGTGACCATTCCCTTCCTGCTAGCAAGCAAGGCTCTGAGGAGGAAAAGCAAGGACCTATACAAAATCCTGTTGCAAAACTTCATCACAACATTGTTTACTGGCAGGAGAGGGCTACTCACATAATCTTGCAGCACCCTGCTTTGTAGCAGCACAGACTTCCATTGTTGTGGATGGCTGACTGGCATTTATGATGGATTTCAGGGGTCAGATGGGAAGTTAAAACATAGCTATGACCTTGTGGCTATGTGTTTGATCTTGCCATGTGGATCTTGGATGAGGTTGATATGCTGCACATGTCTTAAGATGCATTTAGGTCCTTCAAAAACTATCACCTCTATTACATACACAAAGACACACATACACACACAATCTGTGCCTTAACACCAGTTTTCCCCATTTCTTACACACATGGCACTAGAATGAAATGCAAACATCAGGAGCATTCTGTCCTCAAGATAGTTTGTATCTTGTTATGCATCTTTACCATATTTGATCTGAAATGAAATAAAGATTAGCTCAGTATAGCTCAGGGTTATTCTATCCAAGGTTCAGTTCATGCACACATACCTGAGGAATCTTGTAGGTGCTCAAGAGGGTGGCCATACATATGGAGGTCTTCACAGAGAGCCCCCCAATGACAGCCAACACATCATTTCCTCTCTCACACTTATAATTCGGGGTGCGCATTTGTTGTGTGGATAACAGATCCAGGATCGTCTCCAATGTGCTCCCTAAATCAAAGAGATTATCGTAGATGTGCAACCCCAGAGTGAGATTGGGCAGGAGGCTAGGGTTTTTATTGATTTCATGGATAGCAAAGATCAAGGAGAAGATGTGCTGATAATTTTTCAGAGCTACACTGCAAGAAGAGTGACAATGATTGCTGGAAAATTATATCACAAATAACATATAGTTCATATAGGAATATAGAAATATATAGAAACGTGAATTTATACTTCAGGCTAATCAGGCTATTTTGGGATGAGAGACAGAAAACTCCCCAAGTTCCTTACTCTGTTTTTGGGACCCAATTTTATTTAAATAATATTAGCAGTTTGCTTCCTTTTCATGATATCAAAAATCTGCTGCCCAGAGTGACTTTCTGAGTTCCCGTAATGTCAGGGCTGTCTCTATTTTCATAGCCAGTAGAAATACAGATAAGGGAGTCTGCTGATCTTGCCAGAATAAGAAATCAAGACTAGATTACTGAAGTAATTAAAACTGAGTTGTGTTTGACCCTTGTAAGTGGGTGAAAGCTTGTCATTCTGACAGGAAGAAAAGGGAGAGAGCTAGAATGGAGGTCATGTATAACAGTCACAGCAAGATCTAAACACAGTTAAGGTGTTTGAATGCCAGCTCCACCCTGAAGAACAAGTCAGCCCTCCATATTCTCAGGTTCTGTATCCATAGATTCAACCAACCACAGTTTGAAAATATTCCCCTCCACCAAAAAAAAAAATAGTCCCAAAAACAAACTTTGATTTTGTCATTTTATATAAGGGACATCATTTTACCACACCATTGTACATAATGGGACCTGAGCATCCACGGATTTTGGTATCCATGGGGGGACCTGGACCCAATCCTTAGTGGATACCGAGGGCCCACTGTATATATAGTCGGCCTCCTTCAACATCTAGAAGAGCATACGTATTTGTATGTTTAAAAGAATTTTGTCTGGCATTCTGTATTGCAGTTACAGATTTGTAACCTATAGATTCACAATTGCTCTATATTTCATAGTCTTACAAAAAAAAACTAAGTAAATGTCTCCCAGGGCATTTTAGTTCTGTCTCTCATGTAGAAATTTAACAGGAAAAAAGTTTCACTTGCACCTGAGATATGATGTGAAAAATTCTCCCTGACCCTTACATATCTGCTGACATTTCTAATCACCACCTGTCAAACACATTTACTTCTATTAAAAATGAAGAACATACCTATAAAGAAGATGTTTCCTATTTGGAATGACTTTAAAACCTGTCAGGAGTGTTGCAGGGTGTATTAGAGAAAAAATTCCACCAATGATGGCTCCTCCTGGCCTATACACGTTGTCTTGGATTTTACTGTTAAAAGTATATTTTCCATTCATATTTTGAGATACAAGAGGAGGGAAAGAAAGCAAGAGAATTAACAGCCATATGACTGTGAATACATGTTTAGATTTAAACATCTGCATTCCTAGCAAGCAGCTTTGGGGAACTATACCCACAGAATGCCAATGAAACAAAATGAGAAGAAATAATTGAATTTCTAAGCAGCATAATCTGGGCTCTGCCATATTCTGAGTGAGCTCCGAATTTAACATGCTTATGGTTGCAGTCTGGACATTGCTGTTGTTACTGTGGATTCTAATAAGAGTAATTTCAATAATTACAGGATAGATAAATGCATTGCCTTTCTGATGACAGATTTTCTGTGTGCAAACTGGAAAACATGTTTGTAAGGTTCTCTTCAAGTTCTTCAGCAAAGTGGTAATTGGAAAAGTTTGTTCCTACTGCATCACTTAGAATATTCTCCAAGCACAAGATAGATTTTAGCTGTCTTGAGTCTGATCCACTGCCATTTGCATGATGCAAGGAAAGCTAGGCATGACAAGTTACACAACTCTCTATGGATACAGCAACCTCACCCTGGTTCAAATTTTCAATGATTTTTAAAATGTATTGCAGTACCAAGTCAACACATCTCATGTATATAATATTATTCTTAATGCATGACTGTCTTTGAACCACAAAGAGCTGGGATAAATAAGACCTTACCAACTCCTAGAAGAATATCTTCCCTTGTTTATATCTTGCTGATAAACCATGAAGGTTTATTTGGGAAAACCTCACTTTGCCAAACTAGCTCTGTGTTCTAGTTTCTGGAGCATCAGAAAACAAGCTTGCTCCATCTTCAACATGACAACCCTTCAAATATTTAAACATGGCTATCATGTCACCTCTTAACTTTCTTCTCGTAAGGCTAAGGAACTCCCTAAGCTGTTCTTTAAGCTGCTCCTCATAGGGCATGGTTTCTAGACCCTTCACCATTTTAGTCACCCTCCTCTGGACATGTTCCAGAATTTGTTTTCCCATTCTCTCATTTCCATTCAGGTAGCATGACCTGAGGTCATAGTGGGCAGCTTCTCTCTGTAAATCTGAAGTCATAAAGGCCAGTTTCTTTTCTTTTGGTTAGCACCCACAGAGTGAGGGCCCTTGTTCAGTCTCCTTCTTGGAAGCAGATAGAAGCAGCTGTTACCCTGTGTACTGGGGGTCCTGGGAGGGACACCAAAATGTGCTCAACTAAAGGTGGGGAAAATTAGCTCAGAGCACTGCTTAGCGTTACAAGAGGCAGGGTAATGTAGCGAGATCTTGAACCCTATGTCTACGGGGTCGGGTCGAGTCAAGGAGCACACAGAAGTTGCAACCATAAATGATGTTTTACTAAAAACACAAGCAAAACAGTGTATGCGACACGCTCATACAGGATAACTAAAGAAAATAAAGGTTGGAGTGGTATAGAGGGATTTTTAGAGGGATTGCTGGTTTGGGTGATACTTCACCTGTCCTGAAGCCCGGAAAAATGGAGAGCGAGGCTGGGGTGCGATGTAGCTCAGCACGTGGAGCTGAGGGGAGGTTCGCCAAGCAAAGCAGCAGCAAGGCGGGATGAAACTCGGGAGCGTTCCGAGGAAGGTCTCAGAATCAAGGGTTTTTATAAAGAGAATTGTGACTGCAGGCTATGCCGTACTTGGGGGAAAACAATAGATATGGAGTTGGAGACGAAGCCTCCAAAAGGTCAGAATCTGAATGATTAGCGGTTCTCAATAGAGTAGCCAGTATGCAAACGCAGAGTACTTGGGTATTGTATAGTTTACCCATCAAGCTGCCATTGTGGGGCAGAGGCTCTTTTGTAAGTGGTGTGCATACTTAATTAGAGTACTTGCCTTGAGGTCTCCTAAAGCAGTGAGTCAGCTATTTCTGGCCTGCCTGTATTGTTGTTTGAATATTACGGCAATTAATGGCCGAGTTGGTTTACGTGATTGTCCGGCGGCCTCGCAAGCACGTGGAAGGGAATAGAGAAGTGAAGCCGAATTATGATATCAAGAGGATATCTTTTAATATCCCCAAAGCTCGGACTAGCCAGGGCAGTAACACAGCAGTGTGGAGGACCATTTTTCCCCCTGTTATACAGGGAGATAGGTGGGACAAAGTGGATATGAATACAGTCTATCCTCATTGAAGCAACTATATGCTAAAGCTAAGGTAGCCCGCGCAGCATGAAATTTCATGGCCAAAATCTGAGACAGGAAGGGGGTGTCCTTGTGAGGTCACAGAGGCAAGGCAGACAGAGATTGACAGGCAGAGTGAAACTGTTTCTGAGTCAGCTGATTTGGAAATGGGCATGAGGAAAATCTCTGTAAATGGGCTGGAAATCTGGGCAAAACTGCTGTAGCTTCTCCCAGTTTGTCTGTTCTTCCTCATTTTTAACTTTTGTCTTCTTGACCACACTCTGAGGTTGCTTGGCTACATTCATCCTGTTTTTCATCACTTAGATATAGATAGAAAGCCAGAGGGTTGAGGTAGGCCCAAGGCATTTTTTTGAAGGCTGAGCAGGCAGCAGAATGCAAAAATCTGCAACAGCTATCAACTTTCCTTTGGGACCTCTCATCTCATGTGGCTTTACCTGAAGCACAGACTGACTGACTGACTGACTGACTAACTGACTGACTGACTGACTGACTTATTTATTTATTTATTTTGGGTATTTCTATTCAGCTTGTCAGCCATAACATTTCTCAAGGTGACTTACAAATCATTAACAATTCAACAGTTCCCTGCCCTCAGGCTAAGACATGACACATAAAGAAAAGGGAGTGGGAGTGGGATTAAGTCCAACAGATGCTGGCTGCTCTTCTTCCCCTCAGAGGCCAGAGTAATAGCTATTGAAATGGAGGAAGGACCTCTCACCAGGCACTGAGGTTAAAAAAAAAGAGTACTGTGCCTAGCTGCTCTTTGCTCTCTCAGAGCCAGAGCAATGGCTGTTGGAACACGGAGGGAGATGCTCTCAGTACAGTATTCCAGCTTCCATGTTAGGTGGCCCAGTAGCTGCTGAGAAACTGTGGAAACCCAGTGGGAGATCTTGGGCATCTCACACAATTTAAGCCCTAGATAGGTTCACCTTAGGGTCACCATAAGTTGCAAATGACTTGAAGGCACACAACAATCATGGTAATGTAAAAATACAGATCAAGATTCTATCTCTTTCTTCCTCTATCTTAATTCTCACTTTGCAGTGCTATCTTCACTCTCCTGACTCTCTCTCTCCATTCCTCTTAGTGCTTCTTTGACAGTCTTGTTCTTGAAAGTGTAGATGATGGGTTTGAATGATACAGTAATCACTGTGTTGAGTTCCCAGCTGATGTGATACAGATGAAGATGGAACTGTTATAATATATGATGCCACAGTGATGTGAGAGCTGCATGTGCCAATACTTTCTATCTTTGGTGAAAGGCATCCTAAGAACAGGCTATTTCTGCCCTACACTGTTGTAGTGCTATTCCACTTTCAACATCCTGTGAAATTTTGGGGTTTGTGGTTGACTGAGGCCAAAGAACTCTCTGGCTGAGAGTTCTAAAGGCCCCTCCCTAAACTGCAAACCCCAGGATTTCATAGGATGTTGGAAGTGGAATAATAGCACTATAACAGTGTAGTGCGGAAATGGCCTGTAGTGCCACAGGCAAACACCATCTGCAAAGAAAGTTATCTTATGCCTGGCTTGTCTCAGAGGCTTTTCCAAGTGTTAACAAGGAACTGAGTTGGGAGAAAGAAACCTACTAAATATAGAGGCTCCATAGAGCTCAGAATAAATATATAAAACTATGCATCATAACAGCAGTAAGGGAAGAACTAGAAGCTCAGTGGCAATGCCCCTCACCAAATATTTCAAAAACACGACATGCTACAGGTAGCACTACTGATGCTCCATTTTGGTAGTGGTGGTACTGGAGGAAGGCATAGCAAAACCAGTGGTAGTCATCCAATTTCAGTGGTGGTACAGCTCCTGGAAGGATTGGAAGGAGAATTCAGCATAGGTCTTGACCCTTAGACATTGCCTGGTTTACACATTTACTTCTTCTGCCCCATGAAACAACAGAACAGGTTTCCCCTGCTTATCTGACAGCTTAGGGATCAGAACATTGTCAGAAAGTTGAAATGGTCAAAAAGCAGAACCCATTGACTTCAGGAAGCATGAAAGACTTACAGAGGCTTACTTGGGACAGATTGCATGTGCACACTGCTTGTTAAGTTTCTCAGCTGGCTTGGTGCTTTTCCCCCCTTCTGAACTCACTTTACATAGTTGCAAGTGAGCTTTCATAGGCAAGGAGAACTGATGGAAGCCCACTCTTTTGATGATTGCAATACAAACAAGTTTCATTAATTTGACCAGAGGATCCATTCTTTCTGTAGTCAAGATCTGGAACTGCATGTGCATATGAGGAGTCCCAAGCAAGCCTCCATAAGTAAGAAGCACTGATGAAAGAGCGGACCCCACATCAAATTAATGGAACTAGTTCTTAATTTGGAAGCATTGAAAGAGTGATTCATCAGATAACAGGGTATCAAAAGGTGGGAGCTTCCTGTATGCAACATAATAACCAGTTATTACCATCAGTGCTTTTTTCTGACTATATCTTGTATAACACATTTGGCTTTAACAAAAGATCTTGAGCCAGCTGAAATACAGTTTTTAACTTTCAGTTAGAAACGCAAACAAACTTCAAAAGAAGTGAAAGTGTGGTTGTGAGTTATTGGAGCAGGCATCAAAACAGGGAACAAGGAAAATATCAAAGCAGAGAGGTATCCAAGTAGGAGAGATACAGGAACCTCTCAAAGAAAGAGAAAGCATCACTCTGCACTTTTCTTTTAAATTCTGCTCATTTTCTGACTTGTTTGAGGCCAATCTGTTACAAAATAAATAAATAAATAAATAAATAAAAATAAAATCTGATTGTCTTGCAAGAACAAGGAAGGATTGTTAATTACCTGTACTCTGGTGTTCCCGACAAAGACATAAACACTTGCTCTGGAAAAAAGAAATTTAGTACCAGTATTGCTCTGTCTTTCTTTGCTATTACATTACTGCGCAGACCTGAAAAATCCACCTCCCCTTTCACTGTCCATTTGAACATTTTATAATATTCTTCCGTTTCCATGTTAGAGTAGCATCAGCTTTTTAGTTATTACACCCAAATTGATTCAGCACTGTATCTATGGATCATGAACTAAATGACACATGAAAAACAGTCCCCTTTACTTTATGGTTCTGATGTTTGCCATTTAAATACAGTCACTCATCTGTAAGCTTCAGTGTACACAATGCTTTTTCTTTCCAAGAACATTCAGCAATGCTGATTGCATTTCCTTGTTCCGGAAGCTATAGATTAGAGGGTTAAGGAAAGGAGTGATGATGGTATACAATACGGAGATGAGACGTTCCTCTACCACGGAGTGACTAGAGGAGGGACGCATGTAGGTAAAGATGGCAGTGCTGTAGAAGATGCTTACCACAGTAAGATGGGAGGCACAGGTGGAGAATGTTTTGATTCTAGCATGAACCGAATGAATTTTGAGCACAGCTGAGACAATGAGGAAATAGGAGAGGACAATCAGAGTGAGAGTGGTTATCATGATGCTGCCAGAGATGATGAAAGTCCCTGCCTCAGCAAGGGAAGTATCAGAGCAGGAAAGATGCAAGACAGGTGGGATGTCACAAAAGAAATGCACAATTTTATTGGAACCACAGAAGTCCTGGGAGAAGACAAAAGCTGTATTGACAATGGCATTGAGATTTCCAATGAGCCATGAAGCTGCCAGAAGCCATCGGCATGTAGGCTGGCTCATAAGAGTGCTATAGTGCAATGGGTGGCAAATGGCAGCATAACGGTCATATGCCATGATGGAGAGAAGGGCACCTTCAGTGGCAGCTGTGGTTAGAAATGAATACATTTGGACCACACAGCCAGTAAAGGAAATGGTCTTGTTCCCAGACAAGAGGTCCCATAACATCTTTGGCATGGTGGTGGTGATATAGCAGATCTCAATAAAGGACAGATTGTTTAGCAAGAAATACATGGGAGTGTGGAGATGCTGGACAACTTGTATCAACAGAATGATGGTCAGATTTCCTGCTACTGTGAGTACATAGATCAACAGCCCTGTAATAAAGAGCAAGATCTGGACTTCAGGATGATCTGACAGTCCTACAAGGATGAATTCTTTCAGAGTTGTTTGATTCTTTCTTTCCATTTTGTTGATTCTTTCCTCCTTCTGAAGGAATCAGGACTTCTCAGAGGAAGTTCATTGTTGCATGAAGAGTTGTACATTCAAGAAAGAGAAAAAGCACAAGAAGTATTGAGTATTGACAACAATTACATGAAAACTAAGAGTTCCTCCAGACAAGAAAAAGAAATCTTTGAAAGTCCCAGGTTACCGGAGATCCCCGTCATGTTTTTTTCCATCATAAAATGTTTCCTGGATACTCCTGTCATTATCAAGAACTTTTCGTTCTTACTTCCTGGGTTAATTTAAATTAATCCAGTATTTTCTGAAATTAAATGTATCTCTCCTTGGCCATCTGGTTGTATTACTCTGGAGTTAATAAGATGACCCCAGCAATAAACATAGCCGTTGTTTCCAGAACACAGATTCAATACAGTCATCTTTCCACATTCGCTAGAGTTATGGGCACAGGACCCCTGTGAAAGTGGAAAAAAAACATGAATAACTCTAGGCCCTCCTAAACCATAGTTAACACACAGAAAAGTATGATCACCATATTCAACCCATCATGGATTCCTTTGAGACATCAAGGTTCCTCCACAAGGTAGAAGTACGTGTCTGGTGGGCCTTACTGCCACCTCTACTGCTGCCCTACACCATTTTAAATAGGGACTTGCAAGCTTTATTCGCAGTTTCTCAGTCTCATGAGACTTGCAGTTCCTATTAAAAATTGCATAGGGAGGCAGCAGAGGTGACAGCAAATAATCTATGAATAATCAAATCTGCAAAAGTGAATCCCGCAAATGTGGAAGGCTGACTGTAGAGTTCAAGTAAAGGAAAGGGGAATGTTTGCACCAAAATAAAATAATCCTGATGTTTAACTAGAGCCCTTTAGCGCATTGACTGTAACTCTGGAATAATAGTAATAAAGAAGCCTCAGTGGAAATTGATAAAATGTTGCATGAGTCTAGATGTGATGCATGATCAGAAGGAGGAGAAGGAAAAAACACAAGGAAGGGGGAGTGAGGGAAACCAGGGATGTTTCAAGAAAGAGTTTGGATGCAGATGTGCGAATATGCAGGTAAAATCAAAACAAAAAGAACTGGAAACTTTCAATATTGCCAACCTGCACTATCTCAGATCAAGTTGGACCAAACTCATTCCGATATAGTGGGCATCATAAGAGTCAATTATGCCATTGTTTCTAGCTCTTTTAATTCGATTCCTGCATCTGTTCAAACATAGACACACAACAGCTATTTCTAAATATGCCTGGTAAGACAGGAAAGATAGTGAACTTTCACACTGTACCTTTCACATTGCTCAGTTCCAGTTTTGATAACACTTTAACTGCACCTGGGATGTCTAGTTTGGTGAGGCACCTGAGCTGTCTGGTACAGAAACTGCAAATCTCACAAAACTATAAATCCTTGATATCCATAGGATAAGAGCGATGGCAATTGGTCTGAAACGGTTAGTTCAGAAGAGCCTGGGAGGAAGGAAGAAGAGAGCATAGGAACAGGCTGGCACAAAAAGGTTGCCCCAGTCAGCAGATCCCTCTGCTTTTTTTTCTTCAAAGATTTGTTCAAAATTTGCTCAGTTTTGTATTGTATGCCGTATATAGGGATAGTATGAAAAAGAACAAATTAATAAATATATCAGCAATCATCTTGAAACACCCAGGAATTTGGACATGCATAGAGGAGCTGTTTGGATAGTAGCCAAAACCTTCTCAGGGTCTAACTAAATATGAGGTCCTTGACATGTCCTTTTTGATGAGGCCTCTGCCCCCAAACGATTAAGACACAGGCAGAAGTTTATTCTTTATGAGTAAAGAGTTTATCAGTAAAATGTATATGTGTCTGTATGTGCCTTGACTTACGATGTCCCCATGTATTTCATCGGGATTTTCTTAAGTAAGGAATAGTTGCAGGTGGTTTTGCCATTTCCTTCCTCTGAAATACGGCCTACAACACCTGGTATTCACTGGCATCCCCAATCCAAGCACTAACCAGGGGTGATCCTGCTTATCTTCCAAGATCAGGTGGGATCTTGTGCTTTTATCATATCATATTTTTAATTGTATATATCTCATAGTGCAAATAGTAAGGACAAACTTAGGAATAAATCAACACAAATTTAACTGACAAATTATAGCACTGTAAAGACCCTTCCATTCACAAATGCAAGAGCTTCATGTGATTTGTTATAAACACATAAATAACTATTTCATGTTAAGGGCTTACAGAAATATATAAGTGAATGGCAGCTAGGCATAAATCCCCATCAGCAGTAGAAGGTAGGTGGCAAGTGCTGTAAGTAAGCCAGATGTCTTTTGATGTCTGATGTCTTCTTCAGTGCCCAGTAAAATAAGTCTTTTCTTGGCCAAAATATTCCTGCTCTTACTAAAGATCAAAGCCAAACCAAAGGTTTAAGGTTTCTCCTAAAAGGAAGCTGCTTCATTTTAAGCAATAGCAAATGCCTCTCTCTGGTTGTAAATTTAGAGTCAGGTCTCATTGCTTATTTGGCTGTGAGTGGTTCATCCCACTAGCAGAATTGTTTTTCAAGAGGCAATTCGGAGGGCATTTAATTAATACTCTCTCTCTCTCTCTCTCTCTCTCTCTTTTTGCCTCCTTATTTGTTTCTCCCCATCTTTTCTTGTTGATGACTAACTCTACAGCAAGATGCTGTTGAGATGTTGAGACTCTTTCTAATCTTAGATTATTTCTCTGTGGGATCTTTGGAAATAAGCCCTTTGAGAAATGCAAAGAATCTAGTTTACTTGTTAACACAATGTTAGGTGGGAGCAGCATGCAGGGGCAAAGAAACAGTAGAAAACTAGTAGCAAACATTTGAGAAAATCTGGATATCTTTCTGTTATTGTTTTGTGCCTCCAAGTCATTTCTGACTTACGGTAAATCTACCATGGGGTTTTCTGGGGGCTGAGAGTGCATGACATACCCAAGGTCACTCATTTGGTTTCTATGGCTAAGAGGGGAATTGGACCCTGGTTCCTATGGTCATAGTTCAATGGTCAAACCACTACAACATACTGGGTTATGTCCATTCTATGGCTTTTCGGGAAGCATGCTGTGATTCTAACAGACAGTTGCTGATATCTTTACTCTCATGTTAGTCACAGACCACGATAACTATTTTACCAGCAATTGGCACACATGGGGATTGATAGCTTGCCTATTTGCCATAATCAGCAACAAGAATAAATATATGTTTTATAATATGGAATGGAAAGAAGTGGGAAACATTTCTGAGCTGGTAGTGTTCATTGTGATTCTCTTCAAGTCTCATCCTGTATTGATTTTATTCTCATTACTATTGTATATTATGACATATTTTTATTCGAGGTGGACTACAACGAACCACTTTGTAAACCTTTCTTTTCTTTCTGATTCCTCCCATCCTCCTTTTCACTCCTTCCTTTATTCAGCAGACTACATAAGAGGCAGTTCAGAGGGCATTTAATTAATTCTCTCTCTCTCTCTCTCTTTGCCTCCTTATTTGTATCTCCTCATCTTTTCTTGTTGAGTAACTCTACAGCAAGGTGCTGTTGAGATATTGAGACACTTTCTAATCTTAGATTATTTCTCTGAGGGATCTTTGGAAATAAGCCCTTTGAGAAATGCAAAGAATCTAGTCTACTTGTTAATACAATGTTAGGTGGGACCAGCATAAAGAGGAAAGAAACAGTTGGAAACCAGTAGCATACACCTGATAAAATCTTGGTATCTTTCTGTTGTTGTTGTATGTCTTCAAGTTGTTTCCGACTTGTGGTAAATTTATCATGGAGTTTTCTATGGGGTTGAGAGTGTGTGATGTGCTCAGGGTCACACAATGGGTTTCCATGGCTGAGTGGGAAGTCGAACCTTGGTCTCCAGGGTCATAGTCCAATGCACAACCACTGCTCAATGCTGGTTCATGTCCATACTATGGCATATAGGGAAGCATGCTGAGATTCTAACAGAAACATTCAAAAAATGTGATTGATGACTATTGCTGGTATCTTTACTCTCATCTTAGTCACAGACCACGATAACTGTTCTACCAAAAATTGGCATGAATGGGGATGTATAGCTTGCCTATTTGCCATCAACAGCAACAGGTTAATATAAGAAAAAAGAAGAAAAAATACATTTTATGATATGAAATGGAATGGAATGGGAGACTGTTTGCTTAGCCCTCAAACAACCTTAGCCATTATAAATGGCCACACTCTTTAAGCCTGAAAAGTTGGCATCCCAACATGCCAACTGGACTGTGTGTGTTTCTGAAGTGTCGATTGTTCATTGCAATTCTCATCAAGTCTCATCCTGTATTGATTTTATATTGATAACTATTGTTTATTATTACATATTTTTATTTGAGATGGACTGCAATGACCCACTTTTGCAAACCTTTAGTATATTTATTACTGCTCACACAGTTCTGGACCCTTGGATAATTAAGTGGCAACTTTCCTCAACACTTCATTTCCTCCTCCTCTTCTTTCTCCTTACCCCCCTTCTTTCTGGTGGCTCCCATTCTGCTTTTCACCCATCTTCTTCTTTAGTGGAACACACATTTTGAGATATTTGTTATGATTGTAGCTTAGAATAAAATATACAACTAGTGAAGTTCATGCCCTCTCACCTCAGCTATGCCTTTATTATAAAGTGTCTACGCAGATGTAGGTGCCATTGACTTAAATGAGCAAGACATATGCTCTTCCACTAATCTTTGCAGACTGTGTTTATTAATAGGAAGTGGGGAGGGGACTAGGGCATGCAAAGATTCAGTCGTACCAAAAATATTGTCCATTACACTGAGAAGCACTCAGAACATTTCTGATTAAGACTTGCCCTCCCTTGATTCACTTATTCATCTATGTAGTACTTGCAGTGTATCAGCTGAAATGAACACATCATTCCTCACTACACTTTAACATCATTCCTTGTGAAATTTTAATAAATCATGTGTGAAGGGCAATGAACTTTTGATGAGTGTGACAGGGATAGAAAAAAAGAGGAGAGATACAGTTCAGTGATAAAACTTCATTGAAAATCTTATAAGGGGAGATCACATTGTCTGTGATTGCCGGTGACAACTTTCATGCCCTCCTTTGAAAATCCCATGTTCTGTCCCCATACCAAAATTTTAAATAACATGTTAATGGGCAATAACTCAACCAGTTAACACCATTTGTATGATTAGTGTCCATGGGAATGATTTATTTTCCTAATTTCTAACATTTACCATTAGCAAATTAATTTTTATATCTAATGTTCTCTGATAAGGTTACTACCTACATTTCTGGTCACTGATGGCTTTCATGGCAATGGGATGAAGAATCTACTCTGAGTTTTAATCTGATTTTTAAAGGAAATGTCCAAGATACTGAGCCCTATTCTCTAGATAGTTTCCTAAAAGTTCAGATTAAAATCCAGAGCGGGTTCCTGCTCCACTGAAATTGAAGCCACTAGCTAACATGGGCCCAAATTATATGACATATATTGCTACTTGTGCAAACATCTTTTTAACATCACACAGATTCATTGGGTGGGCAACAAATTTATTTCCATTTTACACTGTGGGACCAGGGCTGGCAGACAATTTCTCAGAGTCAGCAAACAGAAAAATTATCATACATTCATGTAATCATAGAATCACAGAATCATAGAATCATAGAAATGTAGAGTCGGAAGAGACCACAGGGGCCATCCAGTCCAACCCCCTGCCATGCAGGAACACCCTCAAAGCAATAAATCATAACAGTGGGTAGAATTTTTTCCTTTCCACGTGGCCAAAGTTCTCTTAGTCAGACAAAGGAGATCCATCATGGTATACTACTGAACCTTCTCTCTTGCCTCACCATTCCCATTTGAGAACATTACCATTTTCAGGAGTCAGCCTTCCAATGCATTCAGTTATTGTTCAACCAAGTCTTTCTTGTGACTCTCATCTGTGATTGCTCTTCTCAATCTTTATTGTGTGCACAGTATACTCATAATTTTAGTGGCTGATCATTATCCATAGTTAATCACAATGGCAATGGAGAACTAAATAAATGGAACTAATTTCCATTTATTATATATTCACAACAATTCAATACTCAATACAATTCACAGCAATACAACAACATGCCTTTTCAACCAAATGGATTAATTTTTATAATGGATTTTAACTTCTCAGAATCTGCCTTCCACAACTATAATCTGTGTTTCCCCAGAGCTCTCTGAAGTGCCCCCTGCACTTCTTTGTTCCTGAAGCTATAGATCAGGGGGTTTAGCAGTGGAGTAACGATGGCATAAAGCACAGAAACCTGGCGATCCTCTTCTAAAGAATGAGTAGAGGAGGGGCGTATGTAAGTGTAGATGACAGTGCCATAGAAGATGCTCACCACCGTCAGATGGGAAGCACAGGTGGAGAATGCCTTCATCTTGCCATGAGCTGTGCGGATTTTGAGTAATGTAGAAACTATGAAGATGTAGGAGAGAAGTGTCAGGCAGAACGGCATAACGATAACACATCCAGAGATGGTGAAGGTGACCAACTGGCTGACAAAGGTGTCAGAGCAAGAGATGCGTAGAAGAGGAGGAATGTCACAAAAGAAGTGGGTGATTTCATTGGAATGACAGTAGTATAGGGAAAAGACCATTGCTGTATTAACAATGGAATTGAAGTTGCCGATAGTCCAGGAAGCTGCCAGTAACCCCCTACGCATTTGCTGGTTTATGAGCATGGTGTAACTCAGTGGATGGCAGATAGCTGCATAGCGATCATATGCCATAGCTGAGAGGAGCACACACTCTGTTCCCCCTAATGTGACAAAGAAATACATCTGGAGTGCACATCCTATGAATGAGATGGTCTTATCACCTGACAAATGGTCCCATAGCATCTTAGGGATTGTAGTGGAAGTGTAGCAAATCTCAATAAAAGAGAGGTTGCCCAAGAAGTAGTACATGGGTGTCTGAAGACACCTGTCTATTAAGATCAATGCAATAATAGTTAGATTGCCTGCCAAAGTTAACAGGTAGACTAACAGGCCTATGACAAAGAGAAGAATCTGGTTCTTTGGGTCAACAGAGAATCCTGTGAGGACAAACTCTGTGACGCTTGTTTGGTTCCAGTTTTCTATAGGCTTGTTGGAAGCCATCTTTAATCAGGACCCTGGAGCTTCACAGCTGTTTGATCTGTAACTTATGGTCATTCTATAAAGACAAAAAAGAATAACAAGTTGGTTAGTATACCTTTAATCATTTTTTTAATTGTTCACCTTCAGTCATGATTGCAACCACAGTAGGTAGTCGGCATGTAGAAGGCAAAGTGTAGACCATTGGAAGACCACTGGTTAATGGGCCATAGAACATCCAGCATCTTGTAGTTGTAGGGATTTTTGTGAAGAACACTGGACCTGAACAAATAATTTCTTACGCTACTGTGTGGCAAAGTGGTTAAATTTTTGGAGACAGACTTGGGAGAATTCAAATACCCACTTGGTTCACTGTGTGACCTTGGGTCCATTGTTTTCTTTTAACTTTACTGGGATTATTTTGTGGATAACAATAGAAGGCCAACTATGTATACCATCCTGGACTTCCTTGGAGGAAAAATGAGAAATAAATGTACCAAGCAAAGCAATACCATTAATTATGTCAACAGCAGTGCATACTTACTTAGCAGAAAATCGAGGTGTGTTAATCCTGAATATTAATCCTGATCTCAATTAGACACTCTTTGCTTTGTACATGTGACATGCATCACTAGACCACAGGGAATCTGATAAGAAAGAGAAGCAAGTCATGCAAAATGGAAGACAGACTACCTCAGGCAAAATAGCCACCACTTTTAAATCAGTACTAGAATGAATTTTTGTTCCAACCAGGGAGCCAATCTCATGTGGGTAAAAAGACCAAAAGGCTGAGGCCATTTCTGCAGTACATTGTTATAGAGCTATTATTCCACATTCAATATCCTGTGGAATTCTGGGGTTTGTAGTTTACTGAGGCCAAAGAGCTTTCTGGCTGAGAATTCTAAATGCCCCTCACTAAACTGCAAGCCTCAGGATTTCATAGGATGTTGAAAGTGGAATAATAGCACTATAACAGTGTAGTGCGGAAATGGCCTTAGGAAATGGCAATATGCCAGTAAGAACATTAAAATGCAGATTTCAGCTGTCAGAAAGATGCACATTCACAGAAAAAAAAAACTCCTCCTCCTTTGGTATCATGCTGGAAGGGTAAATGTAATTACGGAATTCATAATCGTCCTTGTCCGGCAAAACTAAAAATGCTCAGGATGTGCTCAGTATGAATTAGACACTTTAATGAATGCAGAATATACCTGTTGTTGATGGCCATCTGTAATTCTGACAAAGATGAGAACTTATCAGAAATGGGTTGGTTGAATTTGTCCTTCTGCATGAAGCTATATTTTAAATCAATAATATCAAAAGCATATGCAATAACAGATTATGAATAGAGATGTGTTTGTGTGCGTGTGTTGGTGTATTTCATCCCACTATTTTGGCAACCACTCTTCTTGCCCCAGCTCAGACTACCATTGTCTAAAACAAAGCTTTCCAAATTGTGTGTAGTGTGTTGCCTGCAGTGTGTAGGTGTGTCACACAAATGTAACAGGTGGAGAAGCTGCCTCTTCCACCACTGTGGGTAGAGGAAGACCCAAGTGAGGGTGATGGTGGTGGCAGGCCAGGCTTCGGTGGAGGGGCTGCCTCTCCCTCTGCCTCTGCCTGGGCTGAGGAAGATCCCGGCAAGGGTGGCGGTGGGAGTGGTGGGCCAGGTTCATGTGGAGGGTCTGCATCCACTTATTGAATTACTTACTGAATTACTGTGTCATGCAATGATGCATGTCTGAAAAGTGTGTTGTTAACACAGAAAGTTTGGAAAGCTCTGACCTAAAAGGACAGAATCAGGGAAAAAGTTGCCTTGGCATGAAGATACGTAGAATCACATATTTTCTGACTTCACCTTGCTTTGGCACACAAGCTTAATGTCTCTTGATCTACCCTGGTTCCTGCTTCTGAACAGCCTTTATAAAAGGAAACAGGAAGAAATGGTCAACAGGGTCTGCGTAAACCTTCATCACTAGCTGTGCTTGGAGTCTACTATCTGATCATTTTTGCTACTTCGAGTCTGAGTCCTATCCAGTATGCTTCACTTTCTGGTTTGATCTATCCCACTGCTCCCTCCCATGCCACTGGTTTTTCAACTGAGGGCTAGAATTCACCACTGATTTGAAACATGACCAAAGTAGATCACTGCACCATTCAAAACCCTGGGTTTGAAGCTGTAGATGGATATGATTGTTTCCCATGATGTACATCTACATTTCAATTGCCCTGAAAGGAAGTGGCCTGCACATGCACACAATATCTAATCTGTCTTCAGAGCTATGCTTTTTTCACTTTTACAAAGAAACCATCATTTTCTAGAAATAAAACCAACATTTCTAGTCTTACCAGCCGATTAATAAAAGTTTTGCTCAAACACTGTAGGTTTCAGAGAGTTGACTGGTCCTTTCTTGCTACTTTTAAGCTCTGATCCACCAACATTAGGTTAGAAGATGGTTTGCCTAATGAAAAATCAAGGTAACCTCGATAGTCGTTTAAGCTTCTGTCCATCAGCATACATTTAGAAGAATGTTTCTTTAACATCATAGGAAGACTGAAAGCCAAAAGAATTAGTAACGTTAGCCCTCTGTTTAGATCTCTCAAAGCACCAAATCTTCAATCCATCTGTTCAGGTGGTTTCATACTCTGGGAGCACATTGCAAGAATTATTTGACAAGAGTTTAGTAAGAACTGATTTGTTACCTTCAAAGCATTCTTCTTTAGCTGCAGAAGAGACCTCAGTATTTCCAGTAGTTGCCAATAATTTTTTTTTTTGGTCACCGGAATCATCTCATTTCCTTAATAAACACACAGTCTATATCACATAATCTTCAGTTTTGTTTTTCTTTTTGAGGTCTAGACTTTCTGATATGAGATCTGGCATCTCTTTATTGCAACTGAACATCTTCTACCTTTTTGCTTGGTGTTTTTAATGGGCAATTTCCCCTGGGACTGGCAGAAGTAGTTGGTGAAGACAAGAACACATAGATTATTAATAGTCTCTTGATAGAAAAGGAAGCCAGAAATAAGCCAGAACTAATGTATGATGTCTACAACTTTGAAAACAACTGGACTTTGAGACTTCTGTCCTGTAATTAGATAAGTACAATCTTGATTTATGAGCCATTTTACACTATCCAGTTTTAGCACTGTGACTCCACTTTAACTGCCAAGACAACATCCTATGGATTCCTGGGATTTGTAGTTTAGAGAGGATCATTTAGAATTCTCAGCCAGGGAGCTCTAGTGCCTCACCAAACTACAGACCCCAGGATTACATAGGATACTGGCATGGCAGTTAGAATAGAGTTACAGTGCTACAGTTGTATAGTGTGAAAGGGCCTATGGAAGCATGCTTATTAAGTCTTATTTAGAACAAATATGCTATTATTTAGGGCCATCCAACCATTGGGATAAATAAATTTTTAGGAAACTTCCCTTTTGTTTTGCATGATGATTCTTCTATATTGACACTCAAGATTGTATAATGAGTGTCAATATAGGAGGAGGATTAGGAAAACATAATAAGACTTTCAGAGGGCTCTGTCCTGAATCTCTCTCCCATTCATGCTCTAAATGGAAGACTTGTGTGAATGGGAGAATGGGAAGCGGTGAGAGATTCAGGGCAGTTCTGTCGTAAATAACACAGAAACACCCACAGCAAAAGATCCACATCTAGACTTCCTTTTCGAAAGAACCTCCATGAGACCTTGCATATCCCCTGGAGCTGAACTTAGGGACAAAGGGGACCCTTCCAGGGCAGTATTGCTATTGTCAAGAAAGTTCTGCTGAACCTGAGCTACCTAGCCACAGGTGACATTCACTGGGTCATCTTGAGCACCACGTCCCCTGCCAATGTCTACATACTTCACTGAAGAACATGATGCAAAGCACACATTGCCCAGCAGAGAAAGTGAAAAGAAAATCTTCCCAGAGGGCTTCTTCAGAAGAACTGTTTTTCCAGTGGTCTAGGTGGTGACTACATACCCATCAGAGAACAGAGAACCCCCCCCCTTCCACATCTAAAGGAACAATAGCATTCACTTGAACAGGCTGGTGAGGTGTGAATGTCAAGCTCCAAGCAATCATTCAAGATAAGATAGGTCTTTGCATCTTTCTGACTTCAGGTGCTTCTGGAAACCTGGCCAATGATTAATCTGACTGACCTCTACTGCATATGAGCCTGTAGTTCAGTGGTTCTCAACCTTTAGTGTTCTAGATGTCTGAGATTTCAATTCCTAGAATTCCTGAACAATGCCCATACTGTCTGGGACTTCTTGGAGTTGAAGTTCAAACCATCTGGAGGACCAAAGGTTGAGAATCACTACTTTAGTTCACCTAAAAGGACATAAATAGCCTTGCCTGTTGGAAACATCTTGGCTGCAGAACAGTAACAATGTGGAGGCAATGTGTATTTCCTTCTCTCCGTTTACCAACATGATGCAGGGTGAGGCTGATACGTGAATAGTTCCATTGACTTCTTTATCTATGGGAGTCATTATTGTTGTTATGATTCTGTTATGTTATGTTATGTTATGTTGTTATGTTATGTTATGTTATGTTGTTATGATTACTCTGATAGCTATCCTGATGTCAGCTCTGCCATACCCCCAAGTGAGCATGGAGTTGCAACGTAAGTCCTAAATCAACCAGAAGGGAATTCACCCCACAAACACACATGAGCTTTGATCAAAGGGAACATTTCCCCCTCCAAGCTTCCGCACAGCAAGGAAGGAAGGTGAACCAACTTTATTGTCAGTGGGCAGTACAAGCAAAAGTTAGATAGCAATTACCCCAATTGTGGATGCCCTGAACTGCACAATACATAATAGGTCTTTCAGCATTTATCTATCCTACCTACATATCCAAAATATTGCATAACCAACTATGTTAGATCATGGGAAACAACAGGATGTCCTTGGCAGTAAAGACCAGTGATGTAGACTTGAGTCAACTGATTCCAACTCATGTTGGACTTAAGTTGCTTCAGCGACTCGACTCAGACTCAACTCAGCAATAAATGATGCACTGACTCGACTCGACTTGAGACTTGTATATTTCTAGTGACTGACTTGCTATCCTTGGTTCAGTAACATAACACATTCACCCAGAAACCTTAGGACTTTGAACAATGCTTCCATCTACTTTTTGCCTACAAATAGTCTCAAGCCCAAAGTGTGGGCACATTTCTCAGAGGGGAACAGCAAATGTGTTAGGCAATGGGTTTGAGGAAGAAAGGATCCTATTCCCCACTTCTGAAGCTGCAGACTCTTTTATGCCCATTGACACAAAAGCCTCCAGCTTTGGGAAGGAGGAGTAAGAAGGATCCTATTCTCTGCTTCTGAAGCTGCAGATGGCAAATGTGGGGAACTGACTCTACATAAATTGTTAAAGCTGACTTTATTTGATTCTGTCCAGACATTCTGGAATATAGATTGGAATATAAAATTGGTTCCCAGACTTGAGACTTGACTTGAAAGTATCGTCAAGGACTTGAGGCTTGACTTGAGATTTGAAGGTAGAGACTTGAGACTTGGGGTAAAAGACTTAAATACATCATTGGTAAAGACAGCTGGTTACAGAACTCAAGGCTAACTGGCAACATCCCTCTAACAAAGCAAACAATTGAAGTAGTTAGCACATTCCGGGAACTACAGGCATGATTTCCTAAATACAAAATGGCATAGCTTAAACTAAGTAGCAGGTACAACTTAAAGTTACAGACTTAGGATTAACAGGTCTATACATTATAATTCCATTTACAGCATAAACCCACTTATGTAGGAGCCATGCAGACCATTACAGAGTAAACAGTGTAGTGGTATGAGCACTGGATCACAATCCTGAAGACTAGGGTTCAACTCCCCACTTGGCTATGGAAACCCATTGGGTAACCTTAGGCATGTCACACACTCTCACTCCCCAGAAAACCCTGTGATAGGTTTAACTTAGTGTGGCCATAAGTTGGAAACGACTTGAAAGTACACCACAACAAAACAACAATCAGCAAATCCTAATCATACCTACTCAGGGGAAATGCTATTGAATTCAATAAGCTTTATTCCCTGGAAGATGATTATTGGACTGAAACCTGCTCCTTATGAAATATTTCTTAGAAATGTCTTGTTCCATTTTTTTTTTAAATTGTGGAAAGTTCCTCTGATTGTTACCATGAAATTCTGAGCCATTACCACAAGAAAGAAAATACAGAAGCAATCCTAAAAGCTGGCAACTGAGTTTTTATTTTTATCTTTTAAAAATTGCTATATTGGAAGTGTATATTGGACATTTTGGAAGTGTGCGCAAAGTATATTAAATGCATATTGAAGTTAAGCACTTTAAATCCTCATTGATTTTAATGGGAGACAGTGAAGCACATGGTCTGCTACCTTCCTGAAAACAAAGAGACATACATATGATTAAGTAAATATTCTTATTTCTCTAAATCCCCTCAAGGGGGGATTTAAGCAGGTACCTTAGAGTTAGGTGAGAAAGACTTGTTACCCTGTGTACTGGGGGTCCTGGGAGGGACACCAAAATGTGCTCAACTAAAGGTGGGGAAAATTAGCTCAGAGCACTGCTTAGCGTTATGAGAGGCAGGGTAACGTAACGAGATCTTGAACCCTATGTCTACGAGGTCGGGTTGAGTCAAGGAGAACACAGAAGTTGAAATAATAAATGATGTTTATTAAATACAAGCAAAACAGTGTATGCGACACACTCATACAAGATAACTAAAGAAGATAAAGGTTGGAGTGGTATAGAGGGATTTTTAGAGGGATTGTTGGTTTGGGTGATACTTCGCCTATCCTGAAGCCCAGAAAAAAGATAGAGAGCGAAGCTGGGGTGTGATGTAGCTCAGCACATGGAGCTGAGGGGAAGCTCGCCAAGCAAAGTGGAAGCAAGGCGGGATGAAACTCGGGAGTGTTCCAAGGAAGGTCTCGGAATCAAGGGTTTTTATAAGGAGAATTGTGACTGCAGGCTATGCCGTACTTGGGGGAAAACAATAGATATGGAGTTGGAGACAAAGCCTCCAGAACGTCAGAATCTGAATGATTGAGTTATCGTAGCGGTTCTCAATAGAGTAGCCAGTATGCAAACACAGAGTACTTGGGTATTGCATAGTTTACCCATCAAGCTGCCATCGCAGGGCAGAGGCTCTTTTGTATGTGGCGTGCATACTTAATTAGAGTACTTGCCTGGAGGTCTCCTAAAGCAGTGAGTCAGCTATTTTCTGGCCTGCCTGTATTGTCTTTTGAATATTACGGCTATTAACTGCCAGGCTTGTTTACGTGCTTGTTCGGTGGCCTCGCAAGCACGTGGAAAGGAATAGAGAAGTGCAGCCGAATTGTGATATCAAGGGATATCTTTTAGTATCCCCAAACCTCGGACTAGCCAGGGCAGTAACAGACTTGTAACTGCGGGGCCAGCCTGTAAAAGGGATCTTTCACAAGCCCCCTTCTCTAGCTTTTAGTCTTTCACTGGACCTTAAAGAAAGAACATATAGATTTTTTTAAATGAAGGCACTAGGCATTTCTTGCAATGGGAGGCCAGTATATATATTCTATGTAAATCTATAAGAGTGAAAAGTGCCTACAAAATTTTTATTGGCTTAGTTTGGCTAATAACAACTTCATGAGATCCAAGCACTAGAATATTATGTACAGGTGTTTAGACCAAAAAAGATCTTCTCATTTTTCGTTATGGAGACTGATCTATGCTCCTTGAGGAGAGCGAGTTGGGAAACCGACAGTTATTTCAGGCTTGGAAATTGAGTGATTTCTCCTGTTATGTTCCTTGCATGATTTTCTGGAATACTCTGTGCACATCCTTGTTCCTCAAGCTATAGATGATTGGATTAAGCATAGGTGTCAGGATACCATAAAGTACAGGAAAGACACGGTCTTGCTCTTGGGAATAAGTGGAGTTGGGACGTATGTATGTGAATATGATGGTCCCATAATAGATGTTCACAACAGTCAGGTGGGAAGCACAGGTGGAAAATGCCTTAAGGCGCCCTTCCTTTGTGTGGATCCTAAGGATGGCCAAGACTATGTAGACGTAAGATACCAGGATAACTAGAAATGGACCCATGATCACACTTCCACCTACCACAAAAGTAAGAATTTGGTTGATCTGAGTGTCAGAGCAGGAAAGCTGGAATAGGGGGGGGATGTCACAGAAAAAGTGCTGGATGACATTGTCTGAACAGAAAGATAGACAGGACATCAGTCCAGTGTGTATCCCTGAGTTAGACAAGCCAAGAATCCAAGCAGTTGCCGCAAGACAGGCACACACTTTTAGGCTCATCAGCACATTGTAGTGGAGCGGGTGACAAATAGCTGCATACCGGTCATATGCCATGACACCCAGTAGAAGGCACTCAACACCACCAAAGGAGATGAAGAAATACATTTGGGAGAAACATCCTGCTAGGGAAATTCTTTTGTCTTGGGAGAGGTAATTCATTAGCATTTTGGGGACAGTAGAGGTTGTGTATCCAATGTCCACCACAGAGAGATTGGCAAGGAAGAAATACATGGGATTGTGAAGCCTTTTGTCCAAAGTGATGGCCAGAAGGATAAGAATGTTCCCAATCAAGGCTACTAAATAAATGAGAAGAAAGAGACCAAAGAGAAACAGCTGTATCTCTGGATTGCTAGAGAGTCCTAAGAGTATAAATTCAGTGACTGTTGTTTCATTCACCATCCTATGTGGGTACTCCATCTGTAAGAGAAACATTTTAACATTTAGTTTTTCTTTAACATTTAGTTAAAAACTAAATATTAAATATAATGGGGGATATAATAGAACCCTGAAGGACATCATAGGCAATGGCAGCAAACAAGAATCCACAATACCTTCTGAAATCACCACTTAAGAAAGGAATGGAGACAACCATAAAACACTACCTCTAAGTCCCATACAAGGCAGACACCTCAGCAGGATACCACGGTTGTTGATATGGTCTGGCATCCTATTAGGAACATACAAATGGCTATGTGTCTCTTAGAGAGTGGCTTGGGTGTTGAACTAGGACTCTAGAGACCAGGGTTTAGATACCCTCCCAGCCACTGAAACTGACTGGGTTACCTTGGGCAAGTCACATATTCTGAGTTAGGAAGGCAATGGCAAATTTCCTGTGAAGACATCTTGCCAAGAAAACCATGTGAAAGGTTCACCTTAGAGGTCACCATAATTTGGAAATAACTTCAGGGAGAACAACAATGTCCTCCTTATGCATGTATATGTCCTTTTTTGGTGTACAGAGTAGGTTGATCTGCCTTCCTCCCTTTGCAGTACCTAAAGCTCTCCTCGCTTAATGAACAGTCCCTGAACATTCTTGCATGGTCATTCCCTTCTTTGAATGGAGCAAACAAGATCACAGAGGCATCTCCATGTATCGAGATTGAAAATGGTGACTTCAGCACTGATATCTGCCTGGGTCCTCTGGAGGTCTCAGTTAATAATACCTCAGCTTTGAAGCAAATAATGGCTGTGTGTGTGTTGGGAGGAACTTCTTTGGCTGCTCAGTAAGTTGGGTAGGTAAATGAATGTGGACCACTACATTACAGTGAGCCATATGTGATTGCAGACATAGAAACTGGTTCACCTAAATTAACAGGGATACCTTTCCTCACCCCATTCCTAACACTCATGATTCACATGGCCAACAAGCAGTTTCTCTCCCCAAAACCCTAAAGAATGACAAATATTTAGGTAATCTACCACGTTCAGAAATTATGTTAAAAATGAATAGTGGCACCATATCAAATTATATTTCTGTACAGTAACATTGTTCTCCACTCCAAAATTACTGTTTCCTGTGCAGAAAATACTTAAGTTGGGGATTTAATTTGGGAAAAAAATAATGCAGTTGCTTTCCTTGTTGTTGTTTGCTCAGAAAGAAGCAAGTGCTGAGCAAGATACAGAATTTTCTGCACACATGTGAATCTTTGACAGAAGAAGTCTTACACTACAAAGAATCTCATCAGTTCATTAGTCCAAGGCCATTTCTGCACGGGGCAAGGGAATCGCCCCATGCCACTACTTACCGGACTTCTTGGCTCCCCGGTCTGGTCCGCGCTGCTCTGGAGCAGTGCGTGCTCATTGCTCCGCACTGCTCCAGGGATGAAAATGGCGGCTTCTGGTTGGTCGAGGGTCTCAGCCAACCACTGAAGCTTGTCAGCCTAAAGCCCGCCCCCGGCAGATTGCAGGCTCACACTGGTGCGAGCCTGCAAATCTGCACCAGAGAGCAGGTATGGAATGGTGCGCTCCGTGCTTTTGAAAGACCTGTTTTAAGTGGTCTTTCAAAAACACGCTTGATGACCACTTGGGGTCATTCTAGAGCGGGCTGAGGTGGGGATCTACATTAAGTAGGTCCAACCCAGTCCACTCCCAGGTGCAGACGTCTTCCCTGGAGGACGCTCTGCACCGTTTCTATTAGCCCGTGCGGAAATGGCCCAAGATTCTCTTCTACACATTTGTCCCTGAATCAGAGGTTTACCTATGAGGGGGTGTATCTTAAGAATTCTGGGCCCCCATGAAATTTCATTTCAGACCTTAAATGTCTAGAATTACAGAGAGTGAAACACTTAAAAATCCCTCACTGTTATGTGCTATGTTTGCATGCCCTTGATAAAATTGTCTATTCACCTTTTTTGCTTGCCTAACCCAGTGCCTCTTAAGCTATCTGATGTGAGGGACCAAGAGAGTTTTTATCCTGAAATGGGCCAGAAATTAGTCCCATATTTGTGCCCATTGACTACAACTATTTCTTTCCTTCCTGGAAATTTTCCAGGAACTGGAAGCCAGTAGCTTGGAGACAAGTACCAATCCAGGGATCACCAATTTGAGTAGCAATGCACAAAACTGCTTTTCTCAAATGGTCAAATGAAGTTTTAACTGACTGCTGTGCTACTAATTTGGGGACTAAAGGAAAATTTTATTGGTAGATGGCAACTCAATTTTGACCTCTGTAGCTAAACCCCAGTCTTGAACTCTAATCTCTTCCCCCTTCCCTTCCTTCTGTCAAACACTCTGTATTTTCATCTTGTACCTCAAACTCCCACCAGAACTGTCAAACTGTGAAATCTTCTGGTTCCTTCCCTTAGCCTCCCTTTCAACATTCTGAAGGCTGTGATGGATTAATTCCACAGAGGATGGACACACCTTCTGGCTCTGCTATTTACCAAACCACGGCTTTAACACAAGTCTACCATCAACTTGGCAAGAGTCAGTGTAATTTGGCTCTGAAAGATGTATGCAATAAAGTCTGTATAAATGGAGATGAAAGAGAAAAAGAGTGGGAGGAAAAGCAAAGGCATTTTTAATTGGTCTTTTCTATCAGACAGTTCTACACATACACAGGGATTTACTACTGTTTTTTTTTACAAATCACAATTTTTTTAAAAAAAGTTAAACACAATTTAAAATTGTATAAAATTTTACACAGTGATCTCCAGTGCAATAGGCAGAAGCAGGAGTCCCTTGTATTGGAGACCCTTTGCAAAAAAGCCCAGCTTTGCAAAAGGGGCCATCACCAGCTGCTTCCTGAGTGACAGGGGAACAGACCCTCTTTGATTACAGAGGCTGTTGGCTGGTAACCATCCCTATAAATTCCCTAAACAAGGAACAAGTGGGTTTGTAGGGATCATGAATATGAAACCATCATGAATACGTAACTCTAGGTTATGTGTTTGTATCTACCCAACAGAGTTCCAGCCATTATGTATTTCTAAATCACAGAAGTACATGAGAGCATTCGAACCTTTCAAGATCAGATCAAAAGCTATTTTCTCCAACATTCTGTGCCCACCATCACCAATAAATTTCCTTAGAGAAATTTATGATTGCTACTGCATGCTCAGTCTTATGTTTTCCATCCACTGATACATCTAAGCACATTGCCCCTGATATTGCATTGGTATATAGCCATTCTGACACATAACCATGGATGAGGCTCTATCTCCATGAATTTGCTTCAGTTCCTTTTTAAAGCCAAATGGGCAGCCATAATTACATTTTATGGCAATGAATTCCACAGTGTAACTATGTGCTAGGAAAGAATTAGGAAAGAATAATAACTATGCAATAAACCTTCGTTATATCTTACCTGTTTAGTTGTCCTGCGCTTTCTGTTCCCTTGCAAGCAGTAATCCATTCTGGAGCCTCATCCTGGGGAAGACCTTGATACACCAGATCATCAATAGCAACTTCAGTAGCTGCTGTATCTCTGCCTCCTTCAAGCCCAAGTGACTAGTATTTCAGGCTAGAGATATATTCCAGTGAAACATGCTCAGGGGAACTGCATGCTTCATGCTCACTGTCTCATCACTTCTTACAGTGGGGATTTTTTCTTGTAATTTCTGATTTTTCATTTTAAATATACATCTTTAAGTACAAACTTTCCATGAACTCAATTCTCAGGTGGGATTTTCTCTACAGATTCCAGATGGGTAACTTTCGACTTCAAGAACTAGGATGTAACATCTATAACTGCACTGGGCAAAAGGACCAGGGTTCCTAGACTAGCAATCACACCAGTCCTTTCAGTATTCTGTCCACTATAAATGCCAGTAACAAATAGAATGATGTTGTGAAGTATCATTACTTTGGCATCGTTGTAGAACTTCTTTCTACTACAGCAACATCAGAATGGGGGAATTATCCTCAAAGAACCCAAAAATCCTTCTTTGGTATGAAGTTGTTGGCCATTCCTGTTCTGGGTCTAACTACTGATTTATTGAAATTAATTTACTACTGTTTTTCCTCAAGGTAGGTCAGAAAGTTAAAAAAATATTAAAAGACAAAAATTAAAGTAGAATGAACAGCCAAAACCAAATACTAGAAATGTAAGCTCACATTTACAAAATGAAGATGGGTTTATGTTCCTTTAAGAGCAGTTTGAAATATTGTTCCTTAACATTTGGTGTCTTTTTTTTTCTTTTTAACCATATGTCCATCTCACAGTAAAACATTCCTTAAAAATGGGGCCTTTACCAAAAGGACCCATTTCTTGGGCCATCCCAGCTAATAGAAGTTATTGGTTGGTACATGAATTGAGTCTCTGTGGTCAATCTTGTGTCTTGGCCAGATGATCTTAAAACAATCTCGTCTCAAGCTGTTCAGTTATTTGAAGATGATTGTCAACCCTGGTTCTTCGGCAAAAGATTTATGTATTCTTTGTAGCTAACCTGATTTACACTCCTTTTGGCAAAGGCTGTTGCCACACCTTGCCTGCCTCTGACATCATCCCAGCACTGTCCTGGCAGTGGCTTTGCCAGGATTAGAGCACGGACATGACCATTCTCCTCTGCACTGGCTGGCTCCCTCCCAAAGGAAGCGTTGCGGACATGTCTCTTCCTTCTGAAGCACAGCCAGTCACATTTCCAGGCTGCTCTGGGGCAGGAAGTGGATCCACTGCACTTCCAGTGCTTCTGCAGGCCAGTAAATGTGGGATGGTCGTGATCATGGGTCATTGATGGGGAAAACCCATCGATGATTTAATCTATGATCACAGCACCTGGTGATGGGAGAAGGACAGGATCGCAATGATGTCAGGCAGAAGTGTCATCATGGTCCTGCTCCTCTCCAATCCATATGTCAGGATGAGAGGCTTCTATGGAGGTAATGGTACCACTCTATTCTGCCTTGGTTAGACCTCATCTGACTGTGTCCAGTTTTGGCCACCTCATTTCAAGAAGGATGTCGACAAGCTGGAGCGTGTCAAGAGGAGGGCGAACAAAATGGTGAAGGGTCTGGAGGCCATGTCCTATGAGGAGCATCTTAGGGAGCTGGGTATGTTTAGTCTGCAGAAGAGAAGGTTAAGAGGGGACATGATAGCCATGTTTAAATATTTGAAGGGATGTCATGTCGAGGAGGAAGTGGGTTCGTTTTACTCTGTTCTAGAGACTAGGACAAGGAGCAATGGATTCAAGCTGCAAGAAAGGAGATTCCACCTGAACCTCAGGAAGAACTTCCTGATGGTCAGAGCTGTTCAGCAGTGGAATATGCTGCCTCAGAGTGTGGTGGAGTCTCCTTCTTTGGAGGTTTTTAAGCAGAGACTGAATGGTCATCTATTAGGAGTGCTTTGATGTGGGTTCCTGACTGGCAGGGGGTTGGACCGGATGGCTCCTGTGGTCTCTTCCAACTCTGTGATTCTATCATTCTATGATTCTATTATTCTATGAAAGGCCTAAAAGTATAAATGGATATTACGTGTAATTAGGAAAGGTATGTAATTCAGAAACTCCCTCCAGGTAACACCTCTCTATGGGCTGATAGTATTTGGAAGAAATTCCAAAAATTCTGTGTCCGTGGTCCCTTCAAAAATACACAGTCTGTCAGAAAAGCAGAGTACCAACTATAGCAGACTGCTTAAAAAAAAAACACCTTGAGCCTACTTAGTTTTTTTTTAATTGATATCCTTCAAGAGGTTCTAGGCAAAATGTACAATCTATCTCACGAATCTACATGTTTTCCAGTTGCATCCTCACAACAATCTACTGATATTTGGAGAGAGAGTGAAGGCCTTGTTATCCAGTGAATTTCAAGGCAGAATGGAGATTTACTCTGTGAAAGGCAATTCTAGATGACCTTACACATAAACTTTCTGTTTTCAATAGCTACTGTTTTTCTTTTGATTTTATTTGAAATACTTAGTTAAATTTCTCATGAGGACTTGTGGCTTGAACAGTGGGGTGAGGAAGGAGAATGAAACCTTATTTGCATTTTTCCCATGAAGGAATTGTTCTCTGATTGTCTCTGATTGTTCAATGTGTGCAGTTTGTCTTTCCTTCTTTTTGGAAATGCAAACAGGCTGAAGTAGTAAAAGGATTTTTTCCCATCTAATCCTCTTTGAACTTATGACCGTGAGTACATCAGAGGTCAGCTTGATCCTGAAATACATATGTTGGTTAGTGTGATTTTGATTATGTTCCAATTTATGAAAATTGCGTGTCTTGCAGGAGGGGTGGTAGGGAATGGTAACAAACACAATGTTGCACACTTACAGGTCCATGCATTGTAATGTGATTTACAGCATAAACTTTCTTATATAGGAGTTATACAGACCATTAGAGAGCAATTGGTGTAGTGGTTTGAGCCTTGGATTGCAACCTCGGAGACCAGGGTCCAATTCCCTGCTTGGTCATGGAAACCCATTGGGTGACCTGAGGCATACATTCTCAGCCCCACAAAATCCTGTGATAGGTTCACATTAAAGTCACCATAAGTTGGAAGCAACTTGAAGGCACACAACAACAAAGGACTGCACATCCGAATCATGCCTACTTAGAAAAAGTCTGTTGAATTCAATGAGCTTTATTCCCCACAACATAGTCATAGGACAGATACCTGTTCCATATGAAATATTTGTTAGAAATGTATTTTTCCATTTTTTTAAACTGTGGAAAGTCCCTCGGATTGTTACCATGAAATTCCGAGCCATTACCACAAGAAAGGAAATACAGGAACAATTCTAAAAGGATTCAATTGAATTTTTATTTTTTAAAAGATGTTGCTATAATGTTGACATTTTGGAAGTGTCTCCAACGTATATTAAACACATAATGAAGTTAAGCACTGTAAATCCTCATTGATTTTAAAGAAAGACAGTGAAGCACATGGTCTGCTACCCTCCTGAAAGCAAGGGGACATAAATATGGTTAATTATAGCTGAACCATGCTTATCAGATTTCTCTAAAAGTAGATTACTAATTGGAAAATAGTTAAGGCATCATCCATCCTCCTGGAGGCACAACTGAATCTATTATTGTGGATCGGTAAGTGAACTGGAAATAGCCATGTGACATTGTTACAGAGAAAACCTTGGAAATGTGGTACTGAGTGGTTGCCCGGTAAGGTTTGAATTACTAAAGGCAGCCAATCCCAGCACATGTGATGGGAAGGGGGCCTCTACGAGGGAGGAAAGGTTTTATGAAGGGGTTTTTGCATCTGGCAGTTGTGAACAGAGAGTTGAAGCAGTCAATTGAGAGAATCACGGGGAGTGAATGTGTACTCGGTGTCTGAACTGATTGAAGAAAAAGGTCTGACTATCTCACCTTGAATATTACTACATGTTTGCAACTGAGCACTGGGACTTGATAAAGCAACTCTTCTGTGTGTTATAAAATTAAATTTCACTAACACTCAAGTTGGAAAGTTCCGTGATATGATAAGAATAATAGACAAAATAGAAGTGCTAGAGAGGAATCTATTGTTACAGCCATAGTTTAAATTAGTTTATGTGTAAACTATATATAACTTTATGATTATGGACATCAGAAATATAATGTGTTTATTTTTACTTAATATTTCTATATTTTACTTACAGATACATATATATAGAGAGAAATCAAGTCTTGTTTAAATTTTTCTGCGATGTATATAAATAGTTCGAGGAGAATGTATGTTTTTAAGTTTTGGTGATGTAACTATAAAAATAAATAAAACTTTTTTTCTGGCAAAAAAAAAATAAATTAAATTAAATTTAACTATTGGTTTACTTGACTTTAACTGGCTTTCTTAAGCTAGACCAAAGAGTGTAACACTTACCAAAAAAACATAAAGCTATCACACATACAATAGTCCACAGTGAGGTCACTTGGAGACCTATGTCCCAAATCCTAGGGGGGATTTAAGTAGAGACGTTCAGGAGAGAAGGACTGGTATCCGTGGCTTAGGAAATGTGGGGCGAGCCTGCAAAGATCTATCACAAGCCCTGTTCTCTCTCTTTTAAAGTAAGAGCATATAGATATTTTTTAACACATTGGGCATTTCTTGAAATGGGAGATCAGCATCTATCTCCTATTAAAGTCTCTAAGGTAAAAAGTGCCCCCCAAATTTTTATTGACCTGGTTTGGTTAATAATGACCTCAATAGAGTCAGGCATTAAAGTATAATTTACTAATATTTATAGCAAAACAGATCTTCCAATTTTGTATCATGGAAGTAGATCTGTGCCTCCTGAGGGGAGGGAGCTGGAAAACCAACAGCCTTGTTACCGCTGTTTCTAGCCCGAGCTTGTGGGATATTGAGATATCATTTGATATCAATAATTTGGCTTTCTTCACCCATTCCTCTCCAAGTGCTTGCGAGGCCCCCAGACAAGCAAGCCCACAGGCGCGGCCGACAATAGCCGAACCATTCAAATCCCGATCCAGGCAGGCCAGTCATTGCCGAATGCAGCTTCAGGAGACCTCAAGGCAAGTACCACATTATGTATGACCGCTACTTACAAAAGATCCCCTGCCCCGAGCAGGCAGCTTGATGAGCGGACTATACAACTCTCAAGCACGCCGCGTTTGCATACTGGCTACTCTATTGACAACTCTGTCATAATTCAATCATCTAAAGTACTGACCTTTTGGAGGCTTTGTCTCCAGCCCCAAACTCATTGTTATCCCCAAGTACGGACTAGCCTGCAGCCACAATTTTCCCTATAAGAACCCCTGACTTTGAGCATCTCGTTGGATCGCTCGTGATTTGCCTCTCGAATTGCCATCCCTCCGTTTGATGAGCCTCCGAAAATCCACGCTCCCCAGCTTCTTTGTTTTTACCGGGCTTCAGGACAGGTATAGTATTTCCCATACCAGCCCTCCTCTCAAAATCCCTCTATCCAACTCCTACCTTCTATTTCTATGGTTCCTTGTGTGAGTGTGTTGCATACACATGTTTGACTGTGCTTCAATAAAACCATTATTATTATTAACTTCTGCCTTATCATTGACTCGGCCTGACTCCGTAGACATAGGGCTCAAGATCTCGCTGCGTTACCCTGCCTCTCGCAGTGCTAACTAGTGCTCTTTGCTAATTCCCTCCCTGTTGTGAGCACATTTAGGTGTCCGTCCCGGGACCCCCAGAAATCAGGGTAACAGCCTTTTCAGGTGTGGAAATTGAGTGCTTTCTCCTATTACTTTCTTTGCATGATTTCCCAGAATACTCCTTGCACATCCTTGTTCCTCAAGCTATAGACGATTGGATTAAGCATAGGTGTTAGGATACTATAAAGAACAGGTAAGACACGGCCTTGGTCTTGGGTGTATGTGGAGTTGGGACGTATGTATGTGAATATGCCAGAATGGCATAAGCAGAATGGAGATTTATTCTGTGAATTGCAATTCCAGATAACCTTTCACATAAACTTTCTGTTTTCAATAGCTACTGACTGTTTTTGTTTTATTTGAAGTATTTAGTTAAATTTCTCATGAGAACTTGTGGCTTGAAGTGTATGGTGAGGAAGGAGAATGAAACCACACTTATATTTTTCCATGGGGTAATTTTTGAAGAAGGGGTCACAGAAGAGTGGCTGAGAGAGCACTGGAGGGTAGCATGGGGGAACGGTCGTCTGGGGCACCACGTACAACATGCTATGTCCAACATGCTACAAAAAGGCTGGGGTCAAAGCTAGGATTGGAAAACTTGGAAATTGAGTGCTTTCTCCTGTTACTTTCCTTGCATGATTTTCTGGAATACTCCTTGCACATCCTTGTTCCTCAAGCTATAGATGATTGGATTAAGCATAGGTATTAGGATTCCACAGAACACAGGAAATACTCGGTCTTGCTCTTGGGAGTATGTGGAGTTGGGACGTATGTATGTGAATATGCCCGTCCCATAAAAGATGTTCACAGCAATCAGGTGAAAAGCACAGGTGGAAAATGCCCTAAGGCGCCCTTCCTTTGTGCGGATCCTAAGAATGGCCAAGACTATGTAGATATAAGATACCAGGATAACAAGAAATGAACCCATGATCACAGTTCCACCCACTACAAAAGTAAGAATTTGGTTGATCTGAGTGTCAGAGCAGGAAAGCTGGAATAGGGGTGGGATGTCACAGAAAAAGTGCTGGATGACATTGTCTGAACAGAAAGATAGATGGGACATCAGGCCCGTGTGTACCCCTGAGTTAGACAAGCCAAGGATCCAAGCAGTTGCTGCAAGACAGGCACACACTTTGGGGCTCATCAGCATATTATAATGCAGTGGGTGACAAATAGCTGCATACCGGTCATACGCCATGACACCCAGTAGAAGGCATTCAATCCCACCAAAGGAGATGAAGAAATACATTTGGGAGAAACATCCTGCTAGGGAAATTCTTTTGTCTTGGGAGAGGTAATTCAGCAACATCTTTGGGACAGTGGAAGTTGTGTACCCAATGTCCACCACAGAGAGATTGGCAAGGAAGAAATACATGGGACTGTGAAGTCTTTTGTCCAAAGTGATGGCCAGAAGGATAAGAATGTTCCCAATCAAGGTTACTAAATAAATGACAAGAAAGAGACCAAAGAGAAAGAGTTGTATCTCTGGATTGCTGGAGAGTCCTAAGAGTATAAATTCAGTGACAGTTGTTTCATTCATCATCTTCTGTGGGAACTCCATCTGTAAAAGAATATTTTTAAAATATTTTTTCAGCTATCTCCCCTTTGAAGAGGTTACATATTAAATGTTAAACATAATGGGGGACAAGATGGAACCCTGAAGGACATCACAAGAATCTGAAATCAGCGCTTCGAAAAGGAATGGAGATACTGTAAAGCACTACCTCTAAGTCCCATACCAGTCAGATACCTCAGGAGGATACCATGTGTATTGATTTGGGTTGGCATCCTCTTAGGAAAATGTGCATATGTATGTGTCCCTTCCAGAGTGATTTGGGTGTTGGACCAGGACTCTGGAGACCAGGATTCAAATCCTCTCCCAGTTATGGAAACCCACTGTGTTACCCTGGGCAAGTCACGTACTCTGAACCTCAAAGGAAGGCAACAGGTAGTCTCCTCTGAAGAGATCTTGCCAAGAAAACCATGTGATAACTTTGCCTTAGCTGTTACTATAGTTTGGAAATTATTTGAAGGAAAACAACAACAACAATGTGTCCCTTATACATTGTGTGTCCTTTTTGGGGTGCCAAGCAGGTTGATATTCCCTTCCTCCCTTCACAGTACCCAAAGCTTCTCTGACTTATATGAACAGCATTTAAATCTTCTTTCATGATTACTCTCTGCTTTGAGTGGAGCAAACAGGATCACAGAGGCATTTCTATTTAGCCAGATGCAAAATTATGACTTCAGCGCTGAAATCTGTCCACATCCTCTGGAGGTTTCAGCATTGCTATAACAATTTAGCGTCCGGCTTTGAAGCAGGTCTGCATGTGGACCTACTATATTACAGAGAGACATACATGGTTGCATCCGTTGAAAGCAGTTCACATAAATGAAGAGGGACACCCTTCCTCATCTCTTTCCTGACACTGATTGTTCACCAGTTAACCAGCAGTTTCTGTCCCCAAAGGTCTGAAGAATGATATGGATTTAGGTAATCTACCACATGGAGAAATCATGTCAGGAAGGAATAGTGATTCCAGCACTGTATCAAATAATATTTCTATACAGAAATATTATTCTCCGCTCCAAAAATGCATTTCCTGTGCAGAAAATACTTCAGTTGGGGGTTGTTTTGAAAAACAAAATGTGGTTGCTTTTTCCCCCCTTTGCTCAGAAAGCAGCAAGTACTAGGAAAGATATAGCATTTTCTCGGCTCATGTGAATTTTGTGCAGACTTAGCCCTGCACTACAAAGAATCTCGTTAGTCCAAGATTCACCTCTATTGATTTGAATAAATCATCCCTGAACCAGAGGTTTATGGAACATTGTAAGAATTCTGGTCCCCTTTGAAATTATCTTCAGTCCTTAAATGTCTAGCACTGCAGAAAGTGGGACAATGAAAATCATTTACACCAACAGCTCTGATATTTGCATTCCCTTAATAAAATTTACTGCTTGCCTTTTTTGGTTGCCTAACCCAGTGTCTTTTAAGCTATGTGATGTGGGGAGGGGGGACAAAGGGAATGTTTTTCCTCGAAAATGGGCTAGAGACCAGTCTCATATTTTTGCCCATTAACTACAACTCTTTCTTTTCTGGAAAATTTTCCAGGACTGGAGGCCAGTGGCTTGGAGACCAGTAGCAAGCCAGCGACCACCAACTGGAGGACCAGTGCACTAAACTGTATTCCTTAAATGGTCGACTGAAGTTTTAGACTACTGTCATGCTGCAAATTCGGGGACTGAATTAAAATTTTATTGGAAGCAGGCAATTCCATTTTGCCTTCTGTAGCTATACCCCAGTCTTGAACTCCAATCTCTTCCCTCTTCTCTTCATTCTGTCAGACAGTCCGTATTTCAACTTGTATCTCATACTCTCATCAAAACTGTTTATTAAACTGTCAAATCACTCCTTTTCCATTCCTTCCCTCAGCTCCCTTTTTAACATTCTGAAGGATATGAGAAGTTAATTCCACAGGTTGGACAGGCTTACTAGCTCTGCTATCCACCAAACCATGGCTTTAACATCAGTCTACCATCAACTTGGCAAGAGTCAGTGTAATTTGGGTCTGTAAGACCTGTGGAATAAAGTCTGTATAAAAGCAGATGAAAGAGAAAAAGAGTGGGAGGAAAAGTACAAGGGACTTTTAATTATCATGTTCTGTCAGACAGTTTTTACACATACATCTGCTTTATCTGTTGTAGTAGGGACAAAAACCACAAGGGGGGGAAAATACCCTTGCCCTATAATGAAACATCTCTTGTATCACTTTGTGCTTCCATTTTGGACAGCTTTCCTCAATCTGCTCCTCTCCTAGAAAGTATTGGATATAACCTTACAAAGTCCATAATTGTTAATTATTACTGTAATGGGTTGGACAAGCAGGGTTCCCTCTCTCAACTTCATCCGCTTAATTTAAAATCTGGCATGAGAATTAGGGAGTTTCCTTGAGAACAAATGAAAGAAAAGAAAAATCATACTGACTGGGATCATGTTGGGTAGTTATGAATGCATAAGCATCATAATTACATCTCTACACAGCAAATCCCATCCCAGTCCCCCCAGTTCTTACTGGGCAGTAGCCACTTAAGTCGGGGCATCTGTTCCCCTGTTCATTGGGAAGCAGCTAACTGATGTTCTGATCCCTTCTGCAAGTCATCTCCAGTGCAACAGGGAGAAGCAGGACCTGTGTTGCAATTTCCCCTCATGTTGGAGATCCCTTGCAAGAGGGGAATGAATGGCACCATCACCCAGTTGCTCCCTGATTGACAGGGGAACAGACCCCCAGTGACTGCAGTGGCTGATGCCTGATGGAGATGAAAAACTCTCACAATCCCTTTGAATCTGCTAACTAGGGGCTTTGTAGGAATCATGAATATGAAACAGTCATGAGTATGTAACTCTAGGTTATGAGTTCGTAACTGCGAAATAGGATTCCAGCCATTATGTATTTTGGAATCAGAGAGGTACATGAGCCCAGTAGAACCACTCAAGATCAAACCAAAAGCTATCTTCTTCAACAGTCTGTTCCTACCATCACCAATAAATTTCTGCAGAAAAATTTATTAGTGCCACTGCATGCTCAGTCTTATGTTTTCCATCAACTGATATACGTTGGTATATTGCCCCTGATATTACAGGTGATATATAGCCATTCTGACAGATAGCCATGGATGGAGATCCATCTCCATGAATTTGCTTTGGCTCTTTCTGAAGCCAAAATGGTAGCCATAATGACATTTTATTGAAATGAATTCCACAGCATAGCTATGTGCTGGCAAAGAATTAGGAAAGAATAATAACTATGCAATAACTCTTCGTTATATCTCACCTGTTTAGTAGTCCTGCACTTTCTGTTTCCTCGTAAGCAGAGCGTCATCCTGGAGAAGGTCTTGATGCACCAGAATGTTGTTAAATCAGCCATGTCAACCTCAGTAGTTGCTGTATCTCTGTCTCCTTCAAGCCCAAGTGACTCGTATTTCAGGCTAGACGTATATTCCAGTGAAACATGCTCAGGGGAACTGCATGCTACATGGTTATTGACTCATACAATCATTTGTTACAGTTGGATTTTTTTTTGTAATCTCTCTTTTTTTGTTTAATATACACAGCTTTATGTACAACCTTTTTATGAATTCAACCCTCAGGTGGGATTTTCTCTACAGATTCCAGATGGGTAACTTTTGCCTAGAAACACAAGCATGCAACATCTATATTGCCCAAAGGACCAGGATTCCTAGACTAGCAATCACACCAGTACTGTTTGTATACTATCTGTGAAAAATTCCAGTGATTTATGATGTTATGAGGTACCCATCACTTTGGCATCGTTTTTGAATTTCTTTCTCCTGGATGATGGGGAGGGTGGGGTTGGTCTATAGCAGCATCAGGGTGGGGAATTGCCAAGAGAGGACCTAAAGAACCCATTTTTGGTAAAAAGTTGCTGCCCATTCCTGTCCTGGGTCTAACTACTGATTTATTTAAATTATTTTTCTGCTGCTTTTCCTCAAGGTAGCTCACAAAGTTTAAAAAAAAATTAAATAACAATCATTTAAATTAGAATGAACAACAGCCAAAATCAATTACCAGGAATGAAACCTCACATTTACAGAATGAAAATGGGCTTATGCTCATTAAAGAGCAGTTTGGAATACTCAGTTACTTAACACTTTC
The DNA here is from genome assembly GCA_030412105.1 of Cyclura pinguis. Lineage (NCBI taxonomy): Eukaryota > Metazoa > Chordata > Lepidosauria > Squamata > Iguanidae > Cyclura > Cyclura pinguis. The sequence continues at coordinate 21,829,285 of CM059604.1, forward strand.
TTTACTTTTCTTTTCCCTCCCTCCCTCCCTCCCTCCCTCCCTCCCTTCCTTTTTTTAACCATATGTGCATCTCTTGGTAGAGTATTCATTAAAAAGGGGACCCTCCCCCAAAAGACCCATTTCTTGGGCCAGCCCAGCTAATAGAAGTTATTTATTGGTATACAAATTGAATCTCCATGGCAAATCTTGTGTCTTGGGCAGATGGTCTTCAAATAATCTCGTCTCAAGCTGTTCAGTGCTTTGAAGAACATTGTGAATACTGGTTCTGCAGCACAAAACTTTAATGCATTCTTGGTAGCTTACCTGATTTATGCTCCTTTTGATAAAAAGTATAAGTGGATGATATGTAGGAAAGGCATGTAATTCAGGAACTCCAACTAGGAAACACCCCTCTATGGGCTGAAAGTACATGGAAGCAATTCCAAGAATTCTGTGTCACTAGTTCCTTCCAAAATGCAGTCTGTCAGATAAGCATATTACCAACTATAGCAGACTGTGTTTTTTTAAGCCTTGAGGCTACTTAGATTTTTTTTAAAAAAATTCATATGTGCCAAAGGATTCAGAGCAACATGCACAATATATCTCACCGATCTCCCTGCTCTCCAATGTCATCCTCACAACAATCTATTGATATTTGTAAGGAGAGTGAGGGTCTTGTTATCCAGCAAATTTCAAAGCAGAATGGAGATTTATTCTGTGAATTGCAATTCTAGATAACCTTTCACATAAACCTTCTGTTTTCAGTAGCTAGTGACTGTTTTAATTTTATTTGAAGTGTTTAGTTAAATTTCTCATGAGAACTTGTGGCTTGAAGTGTATGGTGAGGAAGGAGAATGAAACCGCATTTACATTTTGCCATGAGGTAATTTTTGAGGAAGGGGTCACAGCAGAGTGACTGAGAGAGCATTGGAGGGTAGCATGGAGGAATGGCAGTCTAGGGTCGCACATGCAACATGCTACGTCCAACGTGCTACAAAAAGGCTGGGGTCAAAGCTAGGATTGGAAAACTTGAAAATGATTGCTTTCTCTTGTTACTTTCCTTGCATGATTTTCTGGAATACTCCTTGCACATCCTTGTTCCTCAAGCTATAGATGATTGGATTAAGCATAGGTATTAGGATTCCATAGAGCACAGGAAAGACTCGGTCCTGCTTTTGGGAGTATGTGGAGTTGGGACGTATGTATGTGAATATGCCCGTCCCATAAAAGATGTTCACAACAGTCAGGTGAGAAGCACAGGTGGAAAATGTCCTAAGGCGCCCTTCCTTTGTGCGGATCCTAAGGATGGCCAAGACTATGTAGATGTAAGATACCAGGATAACAAGAAATGAACTCATGATCACACTTCCACCTACCACAAAAGTAAGAATTTGGTTGATCTGAGTGTCAGAGCAGGAAAGCTGGAATAGGGGTGGGATGTCACAGAAAAAGTGCTGGATGACATTGTCCGAACAGAAAGATAGACGGGACATCAGGCCAGTGTGTATCCCTGAGTTAGACAAGCCAAAGATCCAAGCAGTTGCTGCAAGACAGGCACACACTTTGGGGCTCATCAGCACATTGTAGTGCAGTGGGTGACAAATAGCTGCATACCGGTCATATGCCATGGCACTCAGTAGAAGACACTCAGCCCCACCAAAGGAGATGAAGAAATACATTTGGGAGAAACATCCTGCTAGGGAAATTCTTTTGTCTTGGGAGAAGGAATTCAGCAGCATTTTTGGGACAGTGGAAGTTGTGTACCCAATGTCCACCACAGAGAGATTGGCAAGGAAAAAATACATGGGATTGTGAAGCCTTTTGTCCAAAGTGATGGCCAGAAGGATAAGAATGTTCCCAATCAAGGCTACTAAATAAATGAGAAGAAAAAGTCCAAAAAGAAACAGTTGTATCTGTGGGTTGGTGGAGAGTCCCAGAAGTACAAACTCAGTGACAGTTGTTTCATTCATCATCTTCTGTGGGAACTCCATCTGTAAAAGAATATTTTAAAAATATTTTTTCAGCTATCTTCTCTTTGAAGAGGTTAAATATTAAATGTTAAATATAATGAGGGACAAGATGGAAGCCTGAGGAACTTCATAGGCTATGACATCAAACAAGTATCTACCACATTGAGAAATCATGTTGAGGAGGAATAGTTATTCCCGAACATTATCAAATAGTGTTCCTATACAGAAATATTATTCTCCGCTCCAAAAATGTTATTTCCTATTTAGAAAATACTTCAGTTGGGAGTTTAATTAAAAAAATGTGGTTCCTTTTTTTTGTTGTTGTTCTTTACTCAGAAAGCAGCAGTTACTTTGGAAGATACAGCATTTTCTGTACTCATGTGATTTTTGTGCAGGATAAATCCTGCACCACAAAAAAATCTTATCAGTTCAAGATGTTCCTCTTTACAAGATTTTGCATGAATCTGAAATTGTTCCAGAATCAGAAGTTTAGCACTGTGGAGTGGGAGACTTCAGAAGAATCATCATCCTCCATGAAATTTTCTCTCAGGCCTCAAATGTTTAGTATTGCAGACAGTAAGACACCAGAAATCATTCACACCAACAGCTCCTGTATATGCTGTGTTTGCCTGCTCTTGATGAAATTGCTTGCCTCCCCCACTTTTTTTTTTTTTTTTGCTGTTGTCTAACCCAGCCCCTCATAAGCTATCTGATGAAGTAGGGGACAAAGGGAGGTTTTTCTGCCCATATTTCTGCCCACTGATGACAACCATTTCTCGTTTTCCTGGAAAATTTTCCAGGACTAGAAGCCAGTGGCTTGGAGACCAGCAGCAAGCCAGGGCCCACCAATTAGAGTACCACTGCACTAAACTGTATTCCTTAAATGGTCAATTGAAGTTTTAGGCTACTGTCGTGCTACAAATTTGGGGACTGAAGGAAAATGTTATTGGAAGTGGGCAATTCCATTTTGCCCTCTGTAGCTATACTCCCAATCTCTTCCCTCTTCCCTTCAGCCAGTCAAACAGTCCGTATTTCAACTTACATCTCATACTCCCATCATAACTGTCTATTAAACTTTCAAACCACTCCTTCCTTTTTCTTCCTTTAGCCCCCCTTTTAACATTCTGAAGGATATGAGAAGTTAATTCCACAGGTTGGACAGGCTTACTAGCTCTGCTATCCACCAAACCATGGCTTTAACATCAGTCTACCATCAACTTGGCAAGAGTCAGTGTAATTTGGGTCTGTAAGACCTGTGGAATAAAGTCTGTATAAAAGCAGATGAAAGAGAAAAAGAATGGGAGGAAAAGTACAAGGGACTTTTAATTATCATGTTCTGTCAGACAGTTTTACACATACATCTGCTTTAACTGTTGTAGTAGGGACAAAAAACCAAAAGGGGGAAAACACCCTTGCCCTATAATGAAACATCTCTTGTATCACTTTGTGCTTCCATTTTGGACAGCTTTCCTCAATCTGCTCCTCTCCTAGAAAGTACTGGATATAACCTTAGAAATTCCATAATTGTTAATTATTAATGTAATGGGTTGGACAAGCAGGGTTCCCTCTCTCAACTTCATCCGCTTAATTTAAAATCTGGCATGAGAATTAGGGAGTTTCCTTGAGAACAAATGAAAGAAAAGAAAAATCATACTGACTGGGATCATGTTGGGTAGTTACGAATGCACAAGCACCATAATTACACTTCTACACAGCAAATCCCATCCCAGTCCTCTCAATCCCACTTATTGGGCAGTAGCCACTGGAGTTGATGGGATCTGTTCCCTGGTTGATGGGAAAGCAGCTAACTGATGTTCTGACCCTTTCCGCAAGTCATCACCAGTGCAACAGAGAGAAGCAGTTACTATTCCACCTCATATTGAGATCCCTTGCATAAAGGGAGTCAGTGGGACTGTCAGCCATCTGCTTTCTAAATGAAAGTGAAACACACCCTCATTGATTGAAGTGGTTCTTGCCTGCTAAGGAGGATTGGAGAATTCTCACTACCTCTATAAGTCTCCTAAACAAGGGGCTTTGTAGGAATCATAACTATGAATCAGTCATGAGTATCTAACTCTAGGTTACGTGTTTGTAACTGCCCAACAGAGTTCTGGCCATAATCAATTTCTGAATCTTACAGGTACTTGAGGGCATTAGAATCATTTAAGATCAGTCCAAAAGCTATCTTCTTCAACAGTCTGTTCCCATGATCACCAATAAATTTCTGTAGAGAAATTTATGAGTGCTGCTGCATGCTCAGTCTTAAGTTTTCCATCTACTGATACATGTAGGCACATTGTCCCTGAGGTTGCAGGTGGTATAGTCACTCTCACACATAGCCATGGATCCATCTCCATGAATTTGCTTCAGTTCCTTTCTAAAGCCAAATCAGTAGCCATAATTACATTTTATGGAAATGAATTCCACAGCTTAATTGTGCGTTGGCAATGAATTAGAAAACAGTAATAACTATGCATCAACCCTTCATTATCTTACCTGTTTAGGAGTCTTGCACTTTTTGTTTCCCTACAAGCAATAATCCATTCTGGAGCCTCATCCTGGGGAATATCTTGATACACCAGAATGTTGTTAAATCATCCATGTCAACCTCAGTAGTTGCTGTATCTCTGTCTCCTTCAAGCCCAAGTGACTCGTATTTCAGGCTAGATGTATATTCCAGTGAAACATGCTCAGGGGAACTGCATGCTACATGGTTACTGACTCATACAATCATTTGTTACAGTTGGATTTTTTTTTTGTAATCTCTCTTTTTTTGTTTAATATACACAACTTTATGTACAACCTTTTTATGAACTTAATCCTCAGGTGGGATTTTCTCTACAGATTCCAGATGGGTAACTTTTGCTTACAAACACAAGTATGCAACATCTACATCTGCTCTGGGCAAAATGACCAGGATTCCTAGACTGGCAATTACATCACTTCTCTCAATATACTATCAGTGATAAATCCCAATGAGAAATAGAATGAGGTTGTGAAGTATCCATCACTTTGGTATTATTGTTGAACTTCTTTCTCCTGGACGATGGGGAGGATGGGGTTTGCCTACAGCAGCATCAGGGTGGGGAATTACCAAGAGAGAATTCCTTTGTAGTTGCCCATTCCTGTCCTGGGTCTAACTACTGATTTATTCAAATTATTTTCCTGCTGCTTTTTCTCAAGGCAGGCCACAAAGTAAAAAAAAAATTTAAGTGACAAAATTAAAGTAGAATGAACCACAGCCAAAGCCAAATACTAGAAATGATACCTCAGATGTACAAAATGAAAATGGACTTATGTGCATTAAAAAGCAGTTTGGAATATTCAGTTCCTTAACATTCCCTCCCTCCCTCCCTCCCTCCCTTCTTTTCTTATCTCTTGTCTTTCCTTCTTTTAACCATATGTGCATCTTTTGTAGAACATTCATTAAAAATGGGGACTCACAAAAAAGATCCATTTCTTGGGCCAGCCCAGCTAATAGAAGTTATTAGTTGATACATGAATTGAATCTCTGTGGCCAATCTTGTGTCTTGGGCAGGTGGTCTTAAAATAATCTTGTCAAGCTATTCAGTGCTTTGAAGATGATTGTCAACACTAGTTCTGCAGCACAAGATTTTGGTGGCTTATCTGATTTATACTCCTTTTGACAAGTGGAGTATAAGTGGATAACATGTGTAATTAAGAAAAGTATGTAATTCAGGAATTCCATCTAAGTAACTTCCCTGTACGGGCTGAAAGTATTTGGAAGCAATTCCAAGAATTCTGTGTCACTTCTTCCTCTTAAAACACAGTCTGTCAGAAAAGCAGATCACCAACTATAGAAGACTGCTTTTTTTTTTCAAACTTGAGGCTACTGAGAGTTTTTAAAAATGATATGTGCCAAAGGATTCAGGGCAACATGCACAATATATTTCAACGATCTCCCTGCTCTCCAGTGTCATCCTCACAACACTCTATAGATATTTGGAGAGAGAATTAAGGGCCTTGTTATCCAGTGAATTCCAAGACAGAATGGAGATTTACCCTGTGAATTGCAATTCTAAATAACTTTATACATAATCCTTGTATTTTCAGTAGCTCCTGATTGTTTTTATTTTACCTGAAACAGTTAATTAAATTTCTCATGAGAACTTGTGGCCTGATATGTGGAGTGAGGAAGCAGAATGAAGCCTTATTTGCATTTTTTCCATGGGGGAATTTCTGAAGAAGTGGTCAGAGCAGAATGGCTCAGAAAGCCTCAGAGGAAAGCATGGAGGAGCAGCAGTCTGGGGTCCACGTACAATGTACTACATCCAACGTACTACTAAAAGGCTCAGCTCAAAGGTAGGGTTTTCATACCCTATTTCCTACCCTGAAGGGGTACAATGAGAAAGCCATAACAGTTTTCTCACGGGATTGACAAAAGGGGTCTGGAATGTGCTGATTGCTTAACTCCAGCATGATAAAACATTGATGGGTCTTGTACTGATCTTTCAACGTTTGGTCAGGTAGGGTTTATATGAAAGATCTCTATAAGATAAGATCAAGGGATAGTCTGTCATTGCTCGGCAATTTGCTCAAACAATTGCTCAAACAATTTTTCATTGATTTTGGAAATGCAAAGATCCTGGAGTGGCAAGAGGATTAGCACAAACCCATCAGCGTTGGGTTTTCCTGCCTAATCCTCTCTGAACTTATGACCATGAATACGTCTCAGATCAGCTTGATGCTGAAACACATTCTTCAGTCAGTGTGACTCAGTAGTGTTCTCCAGTCATCAATATGTCCAATTTATGAAAATCACATAACTTGGGCCCTTTTCGCATGGCAGTGTACGAGTGAAAGGGTCCCTAGAGTGTCGCGTAAATGTCAGGAGTGGTCTGTATGACGCACTCCCATTTCTGCCATGCTGAAGGCCCGCAAGCACAGCATTTTCTTATTTTTGGCTTTTAGCCGAAAATAAGCCACGCTTGCGCAAGGCTCACGGGCCTAGGCTGCACTCACCTGCAGTGCGGAGCCTCTGGAGCCAGGCCTGTCGCATGTCCTCTCCTCAGTGCAGCCTACAACTCCCAGGCTGCACTGCAGAAAGAAGGGGCAGGGTGCGGGCGGGGGTCTCACGCGAGCAGGAAGGAGCTGCAGAGCCCGAGCAGCAGGGAAGCAGGAGGCTTGCGAAACCCTGCCTGCCCAGGCTTTTCAAGCAAGGCCCACACTCCAGCAGCGTGAGAAGATAAGCTGCGGAAAGGGCCTTGCAGGAAGGGTGGTAGGGTATGGTAACAAACTTTAGTTTACATGCTTAAAACTTACAGGCCCATACGCTGTAATGCCATTTACAGCATAAACCTTCTTATTTAGGAGCCATACAGACTATTAGAGAGAAAGTGATGTAGTGGTTTGAGCACTGGATTACAACTCTGGAGACCAGAGTTCAAGTCCGTGCTTGGCCATGGAAACCCACTGGATGACCTGAAGCATTCCATACATTCTCAGCTGCAGAACACCTTATGATATGTCCACATTAGGATCACCAGAACAACTTGAAGACACACAGCAACAAAACAACAATGCAAATGCAAATCACACCTACTCAGAAAAAGTTCTGTTGAATTCAATGAGCTTTATTCCCCACAACATAGTCATAGGACAGAAACTTGTTCCATATGAAATATTTGTTAGAAATGTATTTTTCCATTTTTTTAAAATTGTGGAAAGTCTCTCTGATTGTTACCATGAAATTCTGAGCCATTACAATAAGAAAGGAAATAAAGGAACAATACTAAAAGCTCTCAACTGGCTTTTTAATTTTTTTAAAAAATTGCTATAGTATTGACATTTTGGGAGCGTGTCCAAAGTTTATTAAATGCATAATGAAGAAATCCTCACTCGTTTTAAGGGGAGACAGTGAAGCACATGGCCTGCTACTCTCCTGAAGGCAAAGGGACATAAATATGGTTAATTATAGCTGAACCATACCTAATCATATTTCTCTGAAAGTAGATTACTAATTGGAAAATGCTTCAGGCATCATCCATCCTCCTGAAGATGCAACTGAGTGTCTGTTATTGCGGACTGGCAGTGAACTGGAAAGAGCCCTGTGGTATTTTTGCAGAGAAAACCTTAGAAATATCATACTTTTTGCTCAGCCATGTTTAAATTATTGGAGGCAGGCAATTCGTGCACATGTGATGGAAGGGGGCTTCTCTGAGGGAAGAAAAGTTTTATAAAGGGTTTCTTGACTTTGACATTTGGGAACAGACTGTTGAAGGAGTCAGTGGAGAGAGTCTGAGGGAAATGAATGTGTACTGGGTGTCCAAATTGTTTTTTTTTTAAAAAAAGACTGACATAATTCATTTTGAATAGTATTACATGTTTGTAACTGAGCACTGGGACTTGATAAAGCAACCATTCTGTATGTTGTAAAACTATGTTGAACTATTGGTTCATTTAACTCTGACTGGTTTTCTTAAAGTGGACCAGGGAATGTCACACTTACCATAAAGGAGAGAGAGATAACACACACATCAGTCCACAGAGAGATCACCTGCAGGCCTATGTCCCAAAACCTGAAGGGGATTTAAGCACGGACTTTATGGCAAAGTGAGAGTGACTGGTATCTATAGCTAGTAACTTGCAGGAGCAGTCTGTAAAGGGGATCTATCCCAAGCCACCTTCTCTCACTTTTCATCTTTCACTAGACCTTCATTTAGGAGCATATAGATATTTTTTGAGACAGTGGGCATTTCTTGCAATGGTACTCGAGTAAGTCTCTGAGAGTAAAAAGTGCCTGGCCTGGTTTGGTTAATTAGCCTGGTTTGATAAATAATGGTTCAAGATGACCTCGTGTGACTCAAGCATGAAAAAGGAGCAAAACAGATCTTCTGATTTTATGTCATGGAGAATAATCTCTGTTTGCTGAGGGGAGAGAGTTGGAAAATTCAGACTGGGAAATTGAGTGTTTTCTCCTGTTACTTTGCTTCCATGATTTTCTGGAATACTCTGTGCACATCCTTGTTCCTCAAGCTATAGATGATTGGATTAAGCATAGGTGTTAGGATACCATAAAGAACAGGAAAGATCTGGTCTCGCTCCTGGGAGTATGAGGAGTTGGGACGTATGTATGTGAATATGATGGTCCCATAATAGATGTTCACAACAGTCAGGTGAGAAGCACAGGTGGAAAATGCCTTAAGGCGCCCTTCTTTTGTGCGAATCCTAAGGATGGCCAAGACTATGTAGACATAAGATACCAGGATAACAAGAAATGGACCAATGACAATACTACCACCTACCACAAAAGTAGCAATTTTGTTGATCTGAGTGCCAGAGCAGGAAAGCTGGAATAGGGGTGGGACATCACAGAAAAAGTGCTGGATGACATTGTCTGAACAGAAAGATAGACGGGACATCAGGCTAGAGTGTACCGCTGAGTTAGACAAACCAAGAATCCAAGCAGTTGCTGCAAGACAGGCACACACTTTTGGGCTCATCAGCACATTGTAGTGCAGTGGATGACAAACAGCTGCATACCGGTCATATGCCATGACACCCAGTAGAAGGCATTCAATCCCACCGAAGGAGATGAAGAAATACATTTGAGAGAAGCAGCCTGCTAGGGAAATTCTTTTGTCTTGGGAGAGGTAATTCAGCAGCATCTTTGGGACAGTGGAAGTTGTGTACCCAATGTCCACCACAGAGAGATTGGCAAGGAAAAAATACATGGGATTGTGAAGTCTTTTGTCCAACGTGATGGCCAGAAGGATAAGAATGTTCCCAATCAAGGCTATTAAATAAACGAGAAGAAAGAGACCAAAGAGAAAGAGTTGTATCTCTGGATTGCTGGAGAGTCCCAGGAGTATAAATTCAGTGACAGTTGTTTCATTTGTCATCTTAGGTGGGTGCTCCATCTGTAAAGGGATATTGAGAAAGTATTTTTTTTCATCCATCTTCCCTTTGAAGAAGTTAATTATTAAATGTTAAATATGAAGGTAGACAAGATGGAACCCTGAAGGACATCATTTGCCATGGCATCAAACATGAATCCCAGCTACCTTCTGAAACTGCTATTTAAAAAAGGAATGGAGATACCATAAAACACTACCTCTAAGTCACCTTCCAAGAGAGACAGCTCAGCACAATACCATGGTTCTTGATATGGGCTGGGATCCTATTAGGACATATGCATATGTTACCAGGCTGTATATCCCCACACTGTGATATGGTTTATTGGTGAAATATGATTTGATTGGCTTTGATATAAAATGTGCCTGCTATGGGTATATGGCCAAGCTGGACAAGAGGAAAAGTCTGGTTTAACACGTGCACCTCAAATTAGGTCAAAATGCACCTCTAGGTATAACCAGGTCATAGTAAAAAAAATCATGAGGTAGCTCCTGGGATAATAAGCTTAACAACTTTGCTTTTTGGATAATAGCATCTGGAAAGTTCCCACCACACCACTGATTGTCTTAACTCCTCTTAACTCCAACTTGTAAATCTCTCCATTATCCTCATACCTATCTAACCATTAGAATGGTATCACAATTTCTATTGGCCCTTTGACACCTTATGCTAAGACCAGTAACCCATTCCAGACTCCATTGTCCACTCTGCACACTCTGTTGTTTACTCAGCCAGAGAACCATTCACACCCATGCCCTCCAGGCAAAAATCAGATATATAATCAGGTTTTGGTCAGCCAAATAGCAGTATACCGGTTGCTGAATGCAACTCTGCCACTCTAATTCTGGATGTGTACTTTCCTTAGTCCTGTGACTAAGTCATGTGGCTGCTTCTTTGCTGCTCTTCTGCATTGATAACTATCACCTGTTTCACCTTGAAACTCACTATCCAATAACTTTTCCTCTCCCCCCCCCCCTCAGTTTGCCTTGTGTGAGTGTGTGACTGTTTGGATCAAGTGTGCATGATTAATTCTCCCTCTAAAACATGTTTTAGCTTACTTAATCCCTGGCTAGTTTTTCCCTTCATGAGACCCCATAAACATTGGTGGAAAGATCTTGTTAGGTTACTTCCTTCTTGCAGATGTCCTGATTTTGAGCTAATAATTCCTCACCTTGATATGGTGGTACTGGCATTATGGGTGGACCCCCAAGTCACCCACATTTTAGAGTAACACATATGTCCCTTAGCAAGTGCTTTGGGTGTTGGGCTAGGATTCTGGAGACTAGGGTTCAGATCCCTTCCCACGCATGAAAACCCACTGGGTCACCTTGGACAAGTAACATACGCTGTTCCTCAAAGGAAGGCAATGGTAAACCTCCTCTGAAGAAATCTTGCCACTAAAACTATGTGACAGGTTCACCTTGAAGGTCACCACAAATGACTTGAAGGAAAAGAATAACAACATGTCTCCCTCTTTTTTGTTCTTTGCTCAGAAAGCAGCAATTATTGGGCAAGATATGGCATTTTCTGTGCACATGCAAATTTTGTACACAATAAATCCTGCACTACAACAAAATCTTATCGGTACAAGATTTTCCTCTATACAAGACTTTGTATGAATTTGAAATTGTCCACAAATCAGAAGTTTAGCTATGGGGAGGGCTTCATAAGAATTCTGGTCCACCACAAATTTTCTCTCAGTCCTCAAATGTCTAGCATTGCAGAGAGGTGAGACACTAAAAATCATTCACACCAACAGCTCTTCTATATGCTGTGTTTGTATGTCCTTGATAAAATTCTCTACCTGCCCTTTTTTTTTTTTTTTGGTTGCCTAACCCAGTGCCTCTTAAGCTATCTGGAGGTTATATGAAGCTATGTGAAGGAATAGAGGGCATGCTCATCAAATTTGCAGATGACACCAAATCGGGAGGGGTTGCTAATACGCCAGAGGACAGGATCAAAATTCAAAATGACCTGGTCAAATTGGAGAGCTGGGCCAAGGCTAACAAAATGAAATTCAACAGAGAGAAGTGTAAGGCCTACACTTAGGTAGAAAAAATGGAATACAGAAATATAGGATGGGGGACACGTGGCTGGATGGCAGTACGTGTGAAAGGGATCTAGGAGTCTTAATAGACCACAAGCTGAACATGAGTCAGCAATGTGATGCGGCAGCCAAGAAAGCCAATGCAATTCTCGGCTGCATCAATAGGAGTATGATGTCTAGATCGAGGGAGGTACTGGTACCACTCTACTCTGCTTTGGTTAGACCTCATCTTGAATACTGTGTCCAGTTCTGGGCACCCCAATTCAAGAAGGACATGGTCAAGCTGGAGCAGGTCCAGAGGAGGGCGACCAAAATGGTGAAGGGCCTGGAAGCCATGCCCTACGAGGATAGACTTAGAGAGCTGGGTATGTTCAGTCTGCAGAAGAGAAGGTTAAGAGGGAACATGATAGCTATGTTTAAATATTTGAAGGGATGCCATGTAGAGGAGGGAGAGGGCTTGTTTTCTGCCGCTCCAGAGACCAGGACAAGGAGCAATGGATTCAAGCTGCAGGAAAGGAGATTCCACTTGAACCTCAGGAAGAACTTCCTGACAGTCAGGGCTGTCTGGCAGTGGACTATGCTGCCTTGGAGTGTGGTGGAGTCTCCTTCCTTGGAGGTTTTTAAGCAGAGGCTGGATGGCCATCTGTCGGGAGTGCTTTGAGGGTATTCCTGCATGGGAAGGGGTTGGACTGGATGGCCCGTGTGGTCTCTTCCAACTCTACATTTCTATGATTCTACGATCTAATGTGGAGGGACAAGGGAAAGTCCCCCCCCCCCCAAATGGCTCAGAAACGAGCCCCATATTTGTGCCCATTGACTACAATTCTTTCTTTCTTTTCTGGAAAATTCTTCAAGACTGAAAGCCAGTGGATTGGAGACAACCACAAAGTCAGGGGACACCAACTGGAGTAGCACTGCACTAAATGGTATTTTTTAAACAGTCAACTGAAGTTTTAGGTTACTACTGTACTACAAATTTGGGGACTGAAGAATTTTTTTAAAATTATCTTTTTATTAAAAAGAAAAGGAAAAGAAAAAAACCCAATACAAATCTTTGCATAAAAAAGACAAGTAATTGGAGAAAACAATATTTCACATAATAAAAAAGAAAAAAGAAAAAAACAGTGGAGTAATACATAAAAAAAGAGGGAAACAAAAGAGGAAAAACATGGTTATCGACTTCCTTTTGCCTTCAGCCAAGAACAATGTTCACACACATTTTTTCTTTTTACTCTAAACTCCCTATTTGTCTTTAGTTGAGATGTAGTCCATAGTTTGAATTCACCCCTTTTTTCCCCTTTGTAGATCCTTGCATAACATTTCTACCTTAAGTATCCTAAACACATTTTACACAATGTAAGGAAGTAATTGCATCAAATCTGGGATCTATATACATTTGGATTTTCCATATTCAAAATATATTTTGTAGCTTATAGAATCAATAATTATGTAACGGTGTTTGGAATATACACTTTCCTATACATTTTGCTCATAATCTTAAATCTTGATATCCCAGAGAATGAAGGAAAATTTTATTGGAAGGGGCAATTCCATTTTGCCCTCTGTAGCTATATTTCAGTCTTAGAACTTTAAGCTCTTTCCTTTTCCCTTCCTTCTGTCAAACATTCCATACTTCAACTTGCATCTCAACCTCCCAACCAAACTGTCAAATCACTCCTTCCTTTTCCTGCACTTATCCACGTTTTTAACATTCTGAAGGATATGAAGTTAATTCCACAGGTTGGACAGTCTTTCTGGCTCTACTATCCATCAAACCATGACAATTACATTTTGTGGAAATGAATTCCACAGTGTAACTATGTGTTGGCAAAGAATTAGGAAACAGTAATAACTATGCAACAACCTTTCATTATATCTTACTTGTTTAGGAGTCTTGCTCTTTCTGTCCCCTTGCAAGGAATAATCTATTCTGGAGCTTCATCCTGGGGAAGATCTTGATACACCAGAATGTTGTTAAATCATCCACGCCAACCTCAGTAGCTGCTGTATCTCTGCCTCCTTCAAGTCCAAGTCACTAATATTACAGGCTATTCCAGGAAAACATGCTTAGGGGAACTGCATGATATACGGTAATTGACTCATACGATCACTTCCTACAGGTGATTTTTTTTTGGTGTATTTTTTGAAAATACACACCTCTAAGTACAAACTTTCCATGAACTCAATTCTCAGGTGGGATTTTCTCTACAGATTCCAGATGGGTACCTTTTGAATATAAAGATAAGCATGCAGCATCTATATCTGTTCTGTGCAATGGGACCAGCATTCCTAGATTGGAAAGCACACCAGTATTCTCAGTATTCTGTCTTCTATATATCCCAGTGACAAATAGAATGATTTTGTGATATATCTGTCACTTTGGCATCACTGCTAAACTTCTTTCTCCTGGATGATGGGGAGAGCGGGACTGGTCTACAGCAGCATCAAGATGGGGCAATTGCCCTCAAAGAACCCAAAGAACCCATCCTTGGTTTAAAGTTGTTGGTCATTCCTGTTTTAGGTTGAACAATTGATTTATTTATATTAATATACTACTGCTTTTCCTCAAGGCAGGTCAGAAAGTAAAAGAAATTTAAATGACAAAAATTAAAGTGGAATGAACAACAGCCAAAACCAAATGTTAGAAATGCAAGCTCATATTTACAAAATGAAAATGGGCTTATGTTCCTTTAAGAGGAGTTTGGAATATCCAGTTCCTTAATGTTTGCTGTCTTTTTCTTAACCATATGTATCTCATGATAAAACATTCCTTAAAAATGGGGTCTACACAAAAAACAGCCATTTCTTGGGCCAGACCAGCTAATAGAAGTTATCAGTTGGTACATGAATTGAATCTCTGTTGCCAATTTTGTGTCTTGGCCAGGTGATTTTAGCATAATCTTGTTTCAAACTGCTCAGTGCTTTGAAGATGATTGTCAACATTGCTTTGGCAGCACAGGATCTATGAGTTCTTTGTAGTTTATCTGATTTATATTCTTTTGACAAAGAATATAAGAGGATAATACGACTTAGTAGGAAACATATGTAATTCAGGAATTCCATTTAGGTAACTCCCCTCCATGGGCTGAAACTATTTGGAATTAATTCCAAGAATTTTGTGTCACTGATGCCTTCCAAAATACAGTCCGTCAGAAAAGCAGATCACCAACTATAGCAGATTTGTTTGTTTGTTTGTTTAAAAAAAAAACCCTTGAGGCTGCTTAAGATTTTTAAAATTAATATCCTCCAAGAGGTTCAGGGTGTCTTGCCAAAGGCAATTGGCCAGTTCACCAAAGAGAAGGGGGTTCTTTTTAGAGGATCTAGAGGCAATAAAAGATACCAATCGTAGGGGAAAATGTCTCAGATTTATTCAACAGCAAACAGTTTAAACAGCACAAGCATGTTAGCATACAATTACAGATGAAATCCACCTAAGCTTATCATGCCTAAGTAACATAAAGATGGATGCTCCCAACCAAGCAAAGAGTTCTCCAATCAGCTGCCCAGAAGCCTGCAGGGAAGCAGTGAGGAAGACCCCCTCTGGTAGCCAGTATGCTCAGCACTGCAGCTGTTAGCCTGTGCTGATCTGCCAGCATGAAAGCCCAGTCCAGGGGGCATTTATACCCTAAAATTTGGATAGTTCCCATAGAAGCTTTGACACTGTCCATGCACCTGTAGCAGGCCATGTACAAAACTATTAGTTAAGTGGAAAATTTTTTGCTCTTCTTCATACCTGTTATTTCTGTAATCCAACACCTCTGGCCAAGGCCAGTTCTCTTGTTAGTTAGTGCCAGCTGCAGTGTTATCTCTGTACATCTTAGCCATGCAGACATCCCAGAAATCTGTAAGATGGAATGCAGTGTACATTCCCAAGCAGACAGAACAGTGACGAGAACTCTTAAGCCAGTATGGAGGAAGAAACCATACAGGCCATATGCCTTGATCCTCCTTGGGATTACAATAGCCTTCCTGCAGTTGCCCCCACATAAGGCAACATGCACAGTCTATCTCACCAGTCTACCTGCTCTTCAGTATCATCCTCAAAACAATCTATTGACATTTGGAGGGAGACTGAAGGCCTTGTTACCCAGTGAATTTCAAGGCAGAATGGAGATTTACTTTGTGAACTGCAATTTGAGATAACCTTATACATAAACCTTCTGCTTTCAATAGCTACTGATTTTTTTTTTAAATTTTATCTGAAATACTTGGTTAAATTTCTCACGAAATTTCTCAAGTACTCATGAGAACTTGTGGCTTGAACTGTGGGGTGAAGAAGGAGAATGAAACCTGTTTTGCATTTTTCCCATGAGGCAATTTCTGAAGACAGGGTCACAGTAGAGTGGCTCAGACGGTGTCAGAGGGTAGCATAGAGGAATGGCAGTCTGGGGCACCATGTCCAACATACTATGTCCAATGTACTACAAAACATCTTGGGCTGAAGCTAGGGTGTTAATACCCTATTTCCTACCTTGAAGGGGTGTGCTGATAAGGCTGTAATGGTTCTCCCACAGAATTGACAAAGGGGTCTAGAATGTGTTGGCTGTTTAACTTTGGAGTGACAAAACATTGACCCCATGACAGGTTCACCTTTGGGTCACCGTAAGTTGGAAACAACTTGAAGGCACACAAAAACAACAACACAACAATGCAAATCCTAATCATGACTATTTATGGAAAATTCTATTGAATTCAATGAACTTTATTCTACAGAAGATGGTGATATGACTGAAACATGTTCCTTATGAAATATTAGAAATGTGTTGTTCCATTTCTTTTTTAATTGTGGAAGGTACATCTGATTGTTACAATGACTTCCTGAGCCATTACAACGATAAAATATAGGAACAATCCTAAAAGGTCTCAATGGATTTTTTATTTTTATTTTAAATTTTACTATAGTATTGTTATTTTTGGAAGTGTGTCCAAAGTATGTTTAGTGCATAATGAAGTTAAGCACTTTAAACTCTCACTGATTCTAATGGGAGACACTGAAATATATGGTCTGCTATCCTCTGGAAAACAAAGGGACATAGATATGGTTAATTATAGCTGAACCACACCTATTCATATTCAGTAAAAGTAGATTCAGAGACTCGTAGAATCATAGAATGATGGATTACTAATAGGAAAATATTAAGGCATTATCCATCTCCTGAAAGCACAACTGAATCTGTTATTGCAGATTGGCAGTGAACTAGAAAAGTCCTGTGACATTGTTACAGAGAAAACCTTGGAAATATGATATTGAGGTTTGCTAGGCAATGTTTGAATTACTGGAGGCAGCCAATTCCAGCACATACGATCAGAAGGCAGCCTTTGTGACTAAGGAAAAGTTTTCAAAAAGGTGTTTTTTTCTGTGTTTTTTTTCCTCTGACAGTTGTGAACAGACAGTTGAAGGAGTGTGACTGAGGTCTAACCCAGTTTGAATATCATGATATGCTTTGAACTGAGTACTGGGACTTGATAAACAACCATGGTGTATGTTATCCAATTCCATTGAACAATTGTTTCACTGAACTCTGACTGGCTTTCTTAAACTGGGCCAAAGAATGTCACATTCACCATAAAGAACAAAAAGCTCACACACTAGTTCAAAGAGAAGTCACCTGGAGGCCTACGTCTGAAATCTATGGAGGGATTTTAGCAGCTACCTTAGGGCAAGGTGAGAGTGAATTGGTATCCATAGCTAGGAATTATGAGGCCAGTCCATAAAGGGGATCTGTTGCAAGCCCCCTACTCTCACTTTTCATCTTTCACTCGACCTTTAAGTAGGAGCATATAGATTTTTTTAAAAAACACTGGGCATTTCTTGAAATGGGACACCAGCGTGCCTCTCCTATATAAGTCTCTGAGAGTGAAAAGTGCCTCCAAAATTTTTATTGGCTTGGTTTGGTTAATAATGACCTCAAGAGATGCAGGCACTAAAATATTATTTACTAGTGTTTAGAGCAAAACAAATTTTCTAATTTGATGCCATGGGGAATGATCTATGCTTCTTGAGGGGAGGGAGTTGGAAAACGAACAGTCATTTCAGGTTAGGAAACTGAGTGCTTTCTCCTGTTACCTTCCTTGCCTGATTTTCTGAAATACTCTTTGCACATCCTTGTTCCTCAAGCTATAGATGATTGGATTAAGCATAGGTGTTATGATTCCATAGAGCACAGGAAAGACCCGGTCTTGCTCTTGCGAGTATGTGGAGTTGGGACGTATGTATGTGAATATGCTGGTCCCATAAAAAATGTTCACAATGGTCAGGTGAGAAGCACAGGTGGAAAATGCCCTATGGCGCCCTTTCTTTGTGCGGATCCTAAGGATGGCCAAGACTATGTAGACGTAAGACACCAGGATAACAAGAAATGAACCCATAAGCACACTCCCACCCACCACAAAAGTAGCAATTTGGTTGATCTGAGTGTCAGAGCAGGAAAGCTGGAATAGGGGTGGGACATCACAGAAAAAGTGCCGGATGACATTGTCCGAACAGAAAGATAGATGGGACATCAGGCCCGTGTGTACCCCTGAGTTAGACAAGCCAAGTATCCAAGAAGTTGCTGCAAGACAGGCACACACTTTGGGGCTCATCAGCACATTGTAGTGCAGCGGGTGACAAATAGCTGCATACCGATCATATGCCATGACACCCAGTAGAAGGCATTCAATCCCAGCAAAGGAGATGAAGAAATACATTTGAGAGAAACATCCTGCTAGGGAAATTCTTTTGTCTTGGGAGAGGTAATTCAGCAGCATCTTTGGGACAGTGGAAGTTGTGTACCCAATGTCCACCACAGAGAGATTGGCAAGGAAAAAATACATGGGATTGTGAAGTCTTTTGTCCAAAGTGATCGCAAGAAAGATAATAATGTTCCCAATCAAGGTTACTAAATAAATGAGAAGAAAGAGACCAAAGAGAAAGAGTTGTATCTCTGGATTGCTGGAGAGTCCCAGGAGTATAAATTCGGTGATAGTTGTTTCATTTGTCATCTTAGGTGGGTACTCCATCTGTAAAGGAATATTGTTAAATATTTTTTCATCTATCTTCCCTTTGAAAAAGTTAAATACTAAATGTTAAATATGAAGGGGAATAAGATGAAAGATTGAAGGACATCATAGGCCATGGCAGCTAACAAGAATCCCCAATGCCTTCTGAAATTTCAGAAAGGAATGGAGATACCATAAAACACTACCTCTAAGTCCTATACAAGACAGACACCTCAGCACAAAACCATAGTTGTTGATATGGGCTGGCATCCTGTTAGGAACATGTGCAGATGTATGGTTTTTTACAGAGTGGTTTGAGTTTTACACATAAATTAGCAGTATCTCTTGTACTAGGTACAAAGAGTGGGGGAACACCCTTGCCCAACTTCTTAAAGTAACTGAACATCTCCTATATCAGTTTGTGTTTCCACTTAGAACAGCTTTCCTCAGTCTGCTCCTTTGCTAGATGTTTTGGCTATAACCTTAGATATTCCATAATTATGAACTATAACTATAATCATATGGACATGTGGAAAATCCTCCCTCTCTCAATCTCATCTGCTTAGTTTAAAATCTGGCATGAGAATCATGGAGTCTTTTTGAGAAGAAATGAAAGAAATGCAAAATAATATTGGGCAGGATCATGTTGGGTAGTTATGAATGCATAAGTACCATAATTACAGTGTTCCTTAGTAAATCCCCTCCCAGTCCCGATTTACTGGGCAGCAGCCACTGCAGTCGATGGGATCTATTTCCTAGTTGATTGGGAACTGATATTCTGTCACCTTCTGTGACTGATCTCCAGTGCAACAGTCAGAAGCAAGATCCAATTTTGCAGTTCCCGATCATCTTGGAGATCTCTCACAAGCCAGCTGCTTCCTTTTTTTTAAAAAAATCTTTTTATTTTATTAAACACAGGCCTAGAAAACAACAAAAAGATACATTCTTTCCACTGACAATACATATAATCTACACATAACTAAAAGAAAAACTAACAATACTAATAGTACATGACATAATAAAAAATAATTAAAAAATTGGTTCTCACCCCTGTTGTGAACAGTCCATATTATTTAAAAAGTTACACCTAACTATTAAATCCTTTCTTTAATAGCATAGTTATTGATGATTCCTAGTCATTTATTATCATAATTATATACTTACTTCATTATCTACTTAAATGTCCAAATTCACAAATCATTATTAACTTATTCTAAATTCTATATTAGTTTTCTTAATTGAATATTATCTAATAATAATAGTCATTAGATTAATGGCACTAATAATCAGGGATTAAAAATAATAGTGATCATCAAAAATTAATAATAACCATCCATATAGTTAGCTACTTCCTGATTGATGAGGAAGAGACCCCCATTGATTGCAGTGGCTGTTGCCTGGTAAGGGGGATTGGGGGATGCTCATCATCCCTATGCATTCTCTAAACTAGAGGCTTTGCAAGAACCATGACTATGAAACAGTCCAGAGTATGTAGCTCTAGGTTACGTGTTCATAATTGCCCAACAAGATTCCAGCCACTATGTATTTCTGAATTACAGAGGTACATGAGGGCATTTGAACCATTCAGGTTGAGACCAAAAGCTATCTTCTTCAACATTCTGTTCTCACAGCCCTCAATAAATTTTGTCAGAGAAGCCTAACAGCAGCACTTGAGTGCTACTGCATATGCAGTCTTATGTTTGCTGTGAACTTATACAAGTAGGCATATTGCCCCTGATATTACAGGTGGTGTATAGACATTGTGATGCATAGCCATGGATGGAGATCCATACCCATGAATTTGCTTCAGTTCCTTTCTAAAGCCAGATTGGAAGCCATAATTACATTTTTTGGAAATGTCCACAGTGTAAATGTATGCTGGCAAAGAATTAGGAAACAGTAGTAACTATGCAATAATCTTTCATTATATCTTACCTATTTTGTAGTCTTGCACTTTCTGTTTTCTTGCAAGCAATAATCCATTCTGAAGCCTCATCCTGGGGAAGATTTTAAGACACAAGAATGTTGTTAAATCATCCATACCAACTCCAGTAGCTGCTGTATCTCTGCCTCCTTAGAGTCCAAGTCACTAGTATTTCAGGTTCAACATATATCTCAATGAAACATGCTCTGGGGAACAGCATGCTGCATGGTAACTGACTCATACAATCACTTCTTACAGAGGGGATTTGTTTTTTGTAATCTGTGTTTTTTCATTTTAAATACGCATCTTTAAGTACAAATTTTCCATGAATTCAATTCTCAGGTGGGATTTTCTCGACAGATTCCAGATGGGTAACTTCTGAATACAAGCATAAGCATGGAAGATCCGTATTTGCTCTGGGCAACAGGGTTCCTAGACTAGCAATCATGCAAGTACTCTCAGTAATCTTCCTGCCATAAATCCCAGTGATGAATAGAATGATGTTGTGAAGTACTTGTCACTTTGGCATCATTGTTGTACTTCTTTCTGCTGGATGATGGGGAGAGTGGAGCTAGCCTACAGCAGCATCAAGGTTGGGGAACTGCCGTTAAAGAACTGAAAGAAACCATCTTTGGTATAAAGCTGTTTGGCATTTTTGTTCTGGATCTAACTATTGATTTATTCAAACTATTACTATTGCTTTTCCTCAAGGCAGGTCACAAAGTAATTTTTAAATGACAAAAATTAAAGTGGAGTCAATAACAACCAAAACCAAATACTAGAAATCCAATCTCACATTTACAAAACGATAATAGGCTTATGATCATTTAAGAGCAGTTTGGAATATCCATTTCCTTAATGTTTCTTTTCTTTTTTTAACCATGTTTGCATCTCATGGTAAAACATTCCTTAAAAATGGAGCCTTCACAAAACAGACACATTTCTTTGGCCAGCCGAGCTAATGAAATTTATTTATTGGTATGTGAATTTAATGTCTGTGGCCAATCTTGTGCCTTGGCCAGATGGTCTTAAAATAATCTTGTCTCAAGCTGCTCAGTGCTCTTTCTTTTCCTTTTCCTTTTCCTTTTTTTTTTTTTTTTTGATACATTTAGTTCTGAGGTTAAATTTCTCATGAGAACTTATGGCTTCAACTGTAGGGTGAAGAAGGAGAATGAAACCTTATTTGCATTTTTCTTAAATAGGGAGAGGTTGAATAGGTAGTACAAGTGCGACAACTACGAAACACTGGTGAAAAACAGAATTTCTGTCATGGTGGCAACTGTAGTTGTTATGTGCCATCAAGCTGGCTTTGAGTCATGGTGACCCTATGAACACAAGTCCTCCAAGAGACCCGGGTGTCATCAGATCTCCTCAGGTCTTCCAAACCTTGGGCCATGACTGCTTTGGTTGAGTCTATCCTCCTGGAATGTGGTCTTCCATTTTTCCTATTGCCTTCAACTTAGCTGAACATTATCATCATTATGTACAAGGATTATATTCAACTTTACTGAGCACTTTCCAAGGATTGTGACTTCTTTTAAAGGATAACATTTGCTTGTGGGAAGTAAAGCTGTCCTTCAGAACAGGGTGCATACTCCTTACGAACCTTGCTTTAGCACAAAAAGAGGAAGGTCACCAGAATTCGAGAGGAAACTTTCAGCTCCTGCTCTGCCACTCAATTTCGTGGTGGCAGTGGTACGGCATGTGATAGGAGGTGAGCTGCATCAAGATATGGGAGAGTGGGGAGGAGAACCAAATTGATCCAGACCACCTGAAGTTCTCATGTTCAATTTAAATTTTGTCGCCACTCATTATCTTGCTGGTGGCCTAAGCCCTGTTCCTTTTAATTTCTCTTGCTTAAAAAATAAAAAAAGGAAATAATATTTTATTCACTTCCTGTGATGAAAGGTAGTACTGGAGTTCCTCTGTCACTTCTGTACTTGTGACAGAAGACTGTCTTCTGGGGCCACTGCTTGGGGACTGCTGCTGAGCAAAAGTAGGATTGGGGGAGATTTTTGTTGTTGCTTGATCAGTAGTTAATTCCACCACCTCAAAGACCAAAAAAATAAGTTGAGATGGTATAAGTCCAACTTACCATTGTCAGTTCATCAACAGAATGCCAGTCATAGTGCTTGTTGAAGTGCCACTTATTTACCACGTAAAGATCATGGTTGAGATCCTACCTTGGCAGAGGTAACTATGATGATGGAACTCTGTCATTTTAACTATTTCTACTTATTCTATTTCTCTAAAACCTACCTCTTAAACTAAATGGTATCCCAACCAAAGGGTTCTAGAACCATTGCAGATAAAAGGACTGAAAAATGATGACTGCAGTGTGCCACATGGGGCACACTGAGGCAAGGAGATGGAGAAACTTATTGGAGACCTGGTGCAATTGCTTCTTTCAATGTGTCCTGCAACCAGGAGAGTGCTGTGATCATGATTTCTCAGCATTCAGATCTACAGTACTTCAAAAATGCTCTGGTTGGAGTGCTGTTGAACTTATGAGGTAGGATCTTGGATGCCACATCACAAGTCTGGCTAATGATCCCATAAATATTGAGCAGGTCCATGTTTCCTGTTGCTAGGCAGTGTGCAATGCAAGGGAGCTGGGAAGCTTTTAGCTTCTGCTAAGTTTCAGTAGCTTCACCCTTCCACCTCTACTGCACCACCATAGCCTTAGGCACTCAGTTGTAAAGAGACCAATACGCTAGGTGGCACTTTACCCAATAGGGTCAGCAGTCCCACTTAGATTTTAAAATCTTGCTACACTTGCCATTTTTCCATTGGGCAGCCATCTTTTTATCCCAGGATTACCCCTGGCATTTCTCCCAAAACATTGTTTCTATGGACACTTTGGACCTCATTTGCAAAGTCCTAAGAAATCAGGTTGTCACTTGCAAACAGGTCACTGGTTACTTAGCTTGGTGACTTAGCTTTGTTATAAAGAAGACAAAGGAGGAAGAACAGGAGAAGGGGGAATGCCTTAAATAGTAAATCTCTCTTTCACACAAAGAGGAACAGAAGACTGAGATATAACTTTTTATTCTTGCCAATCATCAAAATGAGGTCTTTAAATAATCATTCCCATCATTATATGTAACGTCACTGGCTTCTAATAACTACAAGAGGTAGCTATATTGTATAAAAGGTTAAACCTTTTATTATGATACAAATCCATGAAAGCTTATGTGTTCTAGATGTGTTAGTTTTTAAGATGTCATGAGGCTCCTTGTCATAGACTTCTAGCTATTCCTTTCTATATTTGTATTCCTGAAGGTTGTGCTGCTCTATTAATCTATGTTCACGCATGACTATTATATTTGAAACTGAGAGGGAGAATGAGGACCTTAGTTATCGAGTGGTCACAGAGGAAGGAATTATGATATGGACATATGTTACATCTTGGCCTCGATGCGGCTAAAATTTCACAAATTGTGAGGGAAAGTTTGATGTATGCTGTTTTAGAACACTTGCTCATCATTCTTGTATACTCAGTTGAGAAAGAATTTTATTCATACATGCCAGCACACACACGTAACCACACACATAAAGTGTGGGCAAGGCAAATTGATGAAAAGTGTAGGCTGTAGAGCATTAGGTTGGTTGGAGATATTGATTTATAGCTTCATAGATGCTGCCTTTCAGCATTTTGCTGAGCAATGAGGCCTTTCACACAGTGTCTGTCTCTTAGTCTTCTCATTAGCACAATCAGAATCCAGGTCAAAGAGATTCTTTCCCCATCTTAACTGGTATATGTTTGGTAAGAAGCCAGATTTTTTTTTATTTATTCCTGCACTCCATCTGTTTCCCTGAGGGCTTAGGGGTGGATCATTGATTACAAGAAAGGCAAGTAGGATTCAGTTCCAAAAAATAAGTGGTCCATGAGATCAGAAGGGACTGAAAATATGTTTTCTTAGATTTTTTCCCCCAAAATTTACATCACCGCTGCAGATTATAATTGCAGGCCTTTCAAATATTTTGCTTGTTTTGTGGGTAGGAAAGAGTTTTTTTTTCTTGCTTGCTTGGAAACAAAAAATGGGAGACAATCTATCTTTCATCAGTGCTCAGAACAGTCATAAGGTACAAGAGATATTTTACAGACAAGTATATCAATCTTAGATGATTTCCTTATTCTGAAAGTAGAGAAGAAGCAATCCTGCGCAGCAGCAGCTGTATTTTAGAAGGTGTAGTTATTTGTTCGCTGAAACAGCCAAACCTTTTCCTTTGACAGGCACAATTGGTGACTGTAGTGCTCAAACAAAAATGCTTGCAAAAGATTAAAAACAGCTGTAGTGCAAGATGGATTGATGTAAGATGTTTGTCCCTTTCTCCTTTTTGATATTGAGGGCAAAGCAACAACTGTTTAAGCCGATCCATAAAGCATCTGTTTCTTTAAAAAATGTGGAGGTATTCCTAATTCTCACCGAAATTCAAAATTCCAGTCACACAAAGAGGGACTCCCAACCATGTAACTTCAATTTCTCTTTGCCAAATATTCCTTGCAGTTTAACTCAGGCCTCAGGGCAATTATATAACACTTGGGGAAAAAGATGAAGCCCAGTAAACCAGCACTAGAGAACAAGATAGAGAAGATCTCCACAACCACCATGTATTTGCCCTTTGTGCTCAGATAGGTTGGCACAAAGGACAACCAAACACTGCAAAATACCAACATACTGAAAGTGATGAATTTGGCTTCATTAAAAGTGTTGGGCAACTTCCTAGCAAAGAAAGCTACCACAAGGCTGACAAAGGCAAGAACCCCTAGATATCCTAGAACACAATAAAACATAAGGGGAGATCCTTCATTACATTCTATCACTATTTCTTCAGGTAAGGAATGCATGTCGAAATCTGCAAATGGAGGAGTGATACAGAGCCACACAGTACAAATTCCTGCTTGAATAATGGAACAAAAGAGTACAATACCAATTGCCAGCCTTTTCCCCATCCATTTCCTTATCTTGGATTCTGGCTTTGTAGCCATGAATGCTAATACCACTGTAATGGTTTTTGCCAACACAGAAGAAATAGCAATTGAGAAGATGATACCAAAAGCTGTTTGGCGCAGGAGGCAGTTTATTTTCTGAGGCTGGCCAATGAAAAGCAATGGGCAGAGGAAGCAGAGGAAGAGAGAGATGAGCAGGGTGTACGTGAGATTCTTATTGTTAGCTTTCACAATAGGAGTGTTCCGGTGTTTAATGAATAGTGTTAGCACCAAAGCTGTGATCATGGAAAATGAAAAAGTCATAAAAACTACACTGGTGCTCAAAGTTTCTCCATAAAGCAAAAAGTTTAAAACCTTGGGAAGGCATTGGTCTTGGTTGCTGCTTGGATATTGATCTTCTGGACACTGGATACATTTGTCCATATCTAAAAAATAAAGAGGAAATAATGATACTCCATTCCAGCCCCTCAAACAAGAGTGTATTTACCAAAAACTTTCCTTTTGTTCAGTAAGAGGGATGTAAATATTTACATGTTTCATCTTCGTATGTCAACATGAACAATACCTGCAGTTTTGTCCTTGTAGATGAAAATGAATATTTCTCAAAATTCTTCAGTTGTAGCTTCTGTACACCCACACAAAAGGTTTTTCCAAACACTTTTTTTTTGCTGCAAATTAGTGGGTTTTGTGCAATTTTGCATTAAAAAAGATGTGTTTCTAGAAATAGGGCTTCTGTGTGAAAAACATGTTTTATGGGCAAACGCTAGAAGCACACTTTTTTGTGCAATATTACTGATATTTTGGACAAAACATGAATTTTGCAAAAAATAAAAAAACAAAAAAACAAAAGCAAAACACCACTACCAGTGCCTATTTGTGTTTTTGTGCAAAATTTTATTTTTTCCACAAAAGCAAAAGCTTTGGGCAAAATCCCACTGTTTCTAGAAACACACATGGTTTTGGGTGGAAAGCTGTTGTGTTTTGCACAAAGAACACCAAATTGCAGGAAACATACATGTGTTTGTTTTATTTTGCACAACCCTTACTACGATTGTCATGCAAAATTTCACATTTTTAACAGAATAATTTTCTGAAATACTTTTGAATGTATGAAAACTGCAGAGATTTTTGTTTCTGTGTTATTCTCCCGCACCAGGCTTCCTGAGTCTTGGGGAATCCTTCTTTTTTTAAAAAAAATATTAATGAGGGCTGGAATTCACAATTACTGTTACATATGTACAACCTAGAGTTACACATTTGTAACTGATTTGTATGCACAATCTCCATTTATTCAGCAGTAGAGTGAATGCAAAAGGACCACAAAAATCCACCAGCTCTGATTGGTGGCTTTAATGTTATGATGATGTGGTTTCTCACCATTTTGGTTAGAAATCTTCCCTTCTGGACATGGATTGCAATCGTAGCAACAGAATGGCTTCTCCTCTTTTTTCTTCCTAACAGAACCTGGATGGCAGTGATCATTACATACTGAAGAGGGAGGCGTCTGTTCATACATACATGGAAGGAAAAGCTTAGTTCCTGTTTTGCAAATGCTTGATAGATAGTTCTCATAGAAGGCCTCAGAGATAAACCAATGGAAACAGAAATCTAGGACTTCATTCTTTGTGCAAGACAAATGTGTACATCCTGAGAAACGTCCAACAGACTATGGTTCTAATCCTTACTCAGCCATGCAAACTCAGTAAGTGATCTTGGGCAAATCACATTCTATCAGCCTATGAGGAAGGTAACGGAAAACCTTCTCTGATTAAATCCTGCCAAGAAAACCTTATGGTAAAGTTGCCATAACTCAGAATTGAGTTGAAGGCACATAACAATGATAACAACCTTTAATTGTACCCATGTCTTTTCAAATGCCAATGACAAAAAGGTTCTCATGTTGGTAAAATGGTTCCAAGAGGGACAGAACGAGAACCTTGTTGATTTTGTTATCCAAAGCTTTCCACTTTTAGTGGTAGGGAAATGGAACAATTGTGTTTCTTCTGGTCAAAGCATGGAAATTACAAAGATTTTTCATTCTATGGGTTTAAATGTATACAAATAAGGTAGCCTTCACAGAAAACAAAATGGCATGCATGCAAATCTAAGGCCCTTTCCGCATGGCATTTTCCATGAGAAAGGGCGCCTGGAGCATCGTGCGATTGTGAGGAGCGATCTGCACGGCGCACTCACAATTGCACGATGCTCCAGGGTAGGGAAGGTGCTGATTGCACACCTTTTCATTTTGGGCTAGAAGCCAAAAACGGTGCACAATTGTGCATTGCTGCCTGGCCCCACGCACACTTACCTGGTGTGCAGAGCCTCCAGAGCTGTACCGGTTGCGCTTCCTGCCCCAGTGCAGCCTGGGAAACTCCCGGGCTATGCTAAGGAAGGAAGAGGAGGGGCTCTCATGTGAGCAGGCAGCTTGTGCAGAGCTGAAGGACCCTGGACACGAGAGCCTCTCACCGGAGGCTGCTCGCGTGATCCCTGCACCCCAGCACAGGAAGAAGGTAAGGTGCGGAAAGGGCCTAAGTCCAGTATTGCACAGGGAGGACTGCAAGTAGAAAGGGAATAGAAAATGATAGTTTTAAAGAGGGCAGAAAGCTTGCAAAAATACTGCTTTTTTATATTGTAAGAGTTAATAGAGAGCCAGTGGGATATAATGGTTTGAGTGTTGGACTCCGAGTCTAGAGACCAGGGTTTGATTCCCTACTTGGCCATGGAAACCCACTGGGTGACCTTGGACATGTCAGACATTCTCAGCCCCAGAGAACCCTGTGATAGGTTCACCTTAGGGTCACCATAAGTCAGAAATGAATTGAAGATACACGACAACAACAACAACAACAGAAGCAGCAGCAGCAGCAGCAGCAGCAGCAAAGAGTTAATAAAGGTTTTTATGCAAGATTAATGATGCTTGGAACAATATGCCAAGTATATTATAAAGGAACTTTCTCTAAAATTAATGCTGGAACACTCATCCGCTCAGGTTTTTCCTCAAAACCAAGGTTCATACTCTACCTGGTTGAACGTATGGTACCATGTGACCATCTCATCATTCATGGAGAATGTTCTGCCTTGTGAGGCCCAAGGGTCCATCCTTCCTACTTTCACCCTTGAGAAAGATTTATTTGGGAAAGTAAGCCAGTTTATAATATCAAATCCAGTTTGCAATTCACCTTTATCATCCAAAGACATTTGATTCCCAGCGCTATTGTTAAATGAAATTCTTCTCATGAAAGGATGAAGCTGCAGGAGAAAGGGTAAAAAAAGCAGTTTCAAAAGTATGGAAAGGAAAAGTTACATTCATATAAGACATTGACATCTCCCCTTTATATCCACCGGCATCTACCAGATAGTTTAATAACAGCAAGAGAAGAACAAAATATATAACATAATACATGAAAGATTTTTAAAAATCAGAAAAAGGTATTAATCTAAACTAGAAGCAGCACAACACAATTGTTAAAGGCAATAAGTAATTACACATTAGCCTAAATAGCTGCTGAAAATTCATTTTGGGTTGTGATCTGTTACCCTGTGAACTAGGGGTCCCGGGAGGGACACCAAAATGTGCTCAACTAAAGGTGGGGAAAATTAGCTCAGAGCACTGCTTAGCGTTACGAGAGGCAGGGTAAGGTAGCGAGATCTTGAACCCTATGTCTACGGGGTCGGGTCGAGTCAAGGAGAACACAGAAGTTGAAATAATAAATGATGTTTATTAAATACAAGCAAAACAGTGTATGCGACACACTCATACAAGATAACTAAAGAAAATAAAGGTTGGGGTGGTATAGAGGGATTTTTAGAGGGATTGCTGGTTTGGGTGATACTTCACCTGTCCTGAAGCCCAGAAAAATAGAGAGCGAAGCTGGGGTGTGATGTAGCTCAGCACGTGGAGCTGAGGGGAGGCTCGCCAAGCAAAGCGGCAGCAAGATGGGATGAAACTCGGGAGCGATCCGAGGAAGGTCTCGGAATCAAAGGTTTTTATAAGGAGAATTGTGACTGCAGGCTATACCGTACTTAGGGGAAAACAATAGATTTGGAATTGGAGACAAAGCCTCCGAAAGGTCAGAATCTGAAAGATTGAGTTATCGTAGCGATTTTCAATAGAGTAGCCAGTATGCAAACACAGAGTACTTGGGTATTGCATAGTTTATCTATCAAGCTGCCAGCGCGGGGCAGAGGCTCTTTTGTAAGTTGCG
The DNA here is from genome assembly GCA_030412105.1 of Cyclura pinguis. Taxonomy (NCBI): domain Eukaryota; kingdom Metazoa; phylum Chordata; class Lepidosauria; order Squamata; family Iguanidae; genus Cyclura; species Cyclura pinguis. The sequence continues at coordinate 21,859,220 of CM059604.1, forward strand.
TGCATACTTAATTAGAGTACTTGCCTGGAGGTCTCCTAAAGCAGTGAGTCAGCTATTTCTGGCCTGCCTGTATTGTAGTTCGAATCTTACGGCTATTAACAGCCGAGCTTGTTTACGTGCTTGTCCAGTGGCCTCGCAAGCACGTGGAGAGGAATAGAGAAGTGAAGCCAAATTATGATATCAAGAGGATATCTTTTAATGTCCTCAAAGCTCGGACTAGCCGGGGCAGTAACAGATCATAACTAAAGTAATAAACAAACAAACAAACAAACAAATATATAAATAAATACATAAATAAAAACATGAAATTCTTCTGAAGAAAGAAAGAAGCTACAACTAAAAAAGTAAAAAACACCTTCCTGAATCCATATAAACGTCTATCTATCTGTCCCTCCCTCTGTCCTTCTCTTCTTCATCTTTTATTATTGTAATTTTTTAAAAAATATGCTACTCATTTAAAGTAAAATATTCATCTGCCACCTTTCCATCTGCAAGGATCTATAAGATAGTTTAAGAGCAATAACTAAACAACAGATAAAACAGAATGAAACTTCCGAAAAGAAGGATGAAAAGGAGGAGGAGATGGAGGGGAAGAAGGAGGAGAGGAGGAGGAGGAGGAGGATGAAGAGGAGGAAGAGGAAGAGGAGAACAGCAGGAGGAAGAAGGCCATCAGTAGCGGCCAAGGTGGTACTGGTAGCAACAGTGGTGGTAGTAGTGGCAGTGGCAGAAGCAGCAAAAATGTGTATCCAAACCAGTAGCAGCAATTCAACAAGAGACTCACCCAGGGCAATAACTGAAGACAAATTACTTCAAAAGCCCTCTGAAACAACAGCATTCTAGTTGTCATCTGAACCTGTGCACTGCAGCAGTCAAGTGAAAATGTCTTGCAAGAGAAGGCATTTCACAGTCTAATGATCACCAGTGGAGGATTTCCTGTTCTACAAAGGCACCATTGTATTTCAGACACTGAATGCTTTCACTGATGGAAATAAGGAACTGGGAGTCTCGTCAACAAAAGATGGCCTTTATATTATATATTATGGGCCCAAACTGCCTGAACCTCTCAGAGTCAAATGTAACCTACTTATACCTTTTCCACTAGGAACAGGAAAAGGAATTACTTATAAACAAAGTCCCCATTTTAACAATCACATTCCAAACTCTAGTTACGTACTTTATAGCCACGGACCCATAATCTGAGCAGAATGGTATCCTAAATCTGTGAACTTTAGAACAGAACGGTATACTAAATTTTACCTCACATGGCAGGAGAGCTGCCTTGCTGTGAAATCATACCTGCCAAGGTTGTGGAGCTGGAAGTGGTCTCACCAGCCTGGGCTTGGAATTCAAAGCGTACATGGTCTGCAAAGCATGTGCCACAATATAGACAGCATTGTATATACTGTAGCTTTGAGGAGTCATGTTCATTTCAAAAAAGGGCCCAGAAAGGCTCTGCAGTTTTTCTTCCCCAGTGCAAGTTCCATTGCCTTCTCCATATTCATTGGATTCTGGAAAACCACAGTCAAAAGCCTGCTCCCAAAAGTGCTGGATGAAATTCTCTCCACTTTGTGAGTGTGGATGTATAGACAAAAGGAAGTTTTGGAATTCCAGCACCTCACTGGAGTGAATAGCTAAAGATAAGGCTCCCTGGAAGACTTGGGTATCCCAGTTCCTGTGAAACTGCAATGCTGGGAAGTCCCATTGGGCTGTCATAATCCAGACTCTGTCTAGAGTCTCTGTCATATTTCCTATTTGTACCAGCAGATATTTCAGACCCAAAACAGAGTGTGTTTCTGCATAAACAACAATTGCCTTTGCTCTGTTGTCTGCGAAAAGATGGAGTTTTTTTTCTGTCTGTAAATACACATTATGTAATTGAGAAAAGTCTGTTAGGGGAGGCATTCTGTCAGTGAAAGCTACACAGATTCCATTCTGAGAAAGCATTGGTATCAAACTCTGCACAAAATTCTCTCCTTTTTCATCATCCAGTGTGATGATCGCAACCCATGTCCACTGGAAATGCTTAAGAAGTTCAATAATTCCACTGTATTGATATTGTTCATTAGGGACTACCCGGTAGATAAACGGGAAGTGTTGCTTTACATTCAGCATAGGACCAAATAAATAATGAGAGACCTATATGGAAGAAAATGTGTTGTTAAAACTAGAGCTGAAGTTAAGTAGGCTTGTAAGTGAAGTGTCACTAAGTAATTTACTGTATTTCTTTGCTTCTCCTCTCTTCTCATTTCCTCTTTTTGATTGCATGTCTTTCTTTCTAAGAATACCAGGAACTCCATTTGCACATTACTGTTACTGTGTGCCTTCAAGTCTTTTCCAACTTGTGGCAACCCTAAGGTGTATCTATCATGGATTTTTCTTGACAAGATTTGTTGCTTTCCTCTCAGGCTGAGAGAATGGGACATGCCCAAGGTCACTCAGTAGGTTTCCATGGCAGAATATGGGGAAAAAAGCTATTAACAGAGATACTTTCAGACTTTTAGCAGACTAAGAAATAAAAGTTGTTTTAGAAGAAAAATTTCTTACAATTACTACCACCTCCTCAATGAGGGAAGGTCTTCCTATCATCACATCCTTCCCTTTTCTCTTTCTTTTTCCTTTACATGTTCATATGTGCTCTTTCAGGGGTGCAGCTATGGGGGGGGGATGAGGGCATTGCCCTCAAATAAGAAATCTTCCCTCCAAATTTCTGCTATCGAAGTAACTTAAAACTTCACCTGAGCATTTAGAAATAGACTTTGGCCATCTGAAGGAAGGAGAAAAGCAAAGTGACTGAGAGAAAGTGAACAAAGAAATGGAAGAGTTCAAGGTGTGAGTGGATTTCAATGTTTCACTGTCTGTAGTACTAGAAATTTGGTGGCTGAAGGGAAAAAATTATTTGGATGAGGCAGAATTTTTACTGGAAGAGATAATTTCTTCATATTGCCCCCCCCCCCAGGTACTCCCTTATGCTCCTCACACCAGTACTGAGAAAATAATAAAGTAAACTATAGTGTTAGAAAAGCCATATCCCTCATATACATATCCTACCTGCGGAACCTTATAGATGCTTAAGAGAGTGGCCATATAGAGTGAGGTATCTGAGTCAAGTCCCCCAATGACAGCTATCAAATTCTTCTCTGTGTCACACTTGTAGTTTGGCACAATCCTTTTCAGGCAAAAAAGAAGGTTCAGGGTGGTCCGATAAGTCATTTTTACATTAAAGTAGCTGTCATGGATGTGGAATCCCAGTGTGATATTGGGTAAAATCCTAGGATTTTCATTGAGCTCTTTCACTGCAAACATGAAGGCAAGGATGTGTTGGTAATTCTTCAACACTACTCTGAAATGAAAATAGAGGTTACAGTTTATGGCTATTGTATGTCAGTGGAACGCAGAAGGCAGATTAGGTTGTTCTGGTAGAACTTTCAGTGACTGCAATATGGTTTCCAATTTCCAGTGATTTCAAAACCCTCTTTTGTCCTATATTAGGATGCTGAAATGAAACAAAGCTTGAGAGGGGCATATAGTTTTGTGTCTCAGGCAGGTGTGCCTACCTCTCTAACAATATGAGGATGGACAAGCTGTGGGATTTATCCTAGTTGTTCCTTAAAGATAGCTGTACCATAATTTTGTTTTTAATAATTTTTATATCTGGCATATATGATAATCCATACATGTACTTTTCAGAGTTTCCTTTAAATCCATTAACAGCTCATTAATAACCAGGTTAGCATAGCCAGTACATAGCCTGGACAAGACAGTGAAATCAATTTTCATTTCCAATTCGCTTTAAAGAACAAGCAGAAATTAGTTAAGAAATGGTCACTTTTAGAATAATATCAAGAATCACTGCATGGAATCAAATTTATAAAGGAAACTCATAAGTTTATCAAGAATAACTCACTTAAGCAGTTATAGTTTGAGGAAGACTCCCTGAATTTATAAACAAACATAGATGATTTGGCTTTAATTATATTTGAATACTGTGAGCTATTTTGATTTTATGATGACACAAAATGCAGGAACTATATATTATGAATCAAAAAGAAGTATTGGTTTCCTTTTGGCTATAATTTTCATATTTCTGGAGCTGAATCTATACCAAGCAAAGAGCTTATAACAGACAAAGTTCATATTTAGGGGCAGAGGCTTGTATTTTTTTGGGTAGTGAGGTCTAAGTGTTGTGCCAATAGCAATCAAAGCTCAGTAAGTTTTATCTTCAAAGGTGCAAGACAGAACAAAAGCAAATACGAGTTTTGAAAAACAACAGTGTATCACTGACAAAATAGCCAAAAGAATTCACACTGCCTTTGTTTCATTTTGATTTCTTTCCAGAAAGCTGAAATTGATAGAATGAGAGAGAACAGTGACCCCAGTTAAGAACAATATTTTAAACGTATAGTTTATCATTAAAATATTGCAATTCATGAATGTATTCTGTTCCTAATCAACCTCATGATATGGCCCACTGACTGAAAAAGGAATGGTTGAACTGACTACCATTTGAAAAAAATAAATAAATAGTAGTATGGACAGACAGGCATAGCCAGTATGTAGCCTGGACAGATGGATGGAGGGATGGATCAATTGATTGATCCGAATTACCATTCACAGTTGGTTTGATGGATTTATACCCCCTCCATTTTTTTTAAGAGCCCAAGGCAGCTTCTTCTCACTAGATAAAACTACTAAAATTTACTCTTATGATGTCTCTATGGAGTAGAAGCAGAGATATAGCAATATGTCCAAGATTATCCTACTTTGCTGATGAGTAGGAATTTGAATCTGGCTCTCCCCAATCCTACTGTGGCACTATACTACCCTCTGCATCCTTGCATAACATTGTATTAATCTCTGTCTTTAGGATGAAGCTTAAGCAACAGTTCCTTATCAATAAAATCATACTGTAGATATTTAAAACAAGGAATATGAACAGGATAGCAAAAGGAATGATAAAAGAACAATTAACAGAATAGAATGGAAACGTAAAAATCCCATAATTGATAAAAGGGCTCCATTTTAGAATCACCAGCAACAACAAATTAACGTATAACATACATTAGTAAAAACACCAATTAAAAGCAATAGTTTAAATAATAATATTTATCTCTATGAAGGAAGAATAACAATGACTGAGAACTGCATTGAGTTGCAATCTATGCAGCAACAGAAATCATACAATAAAGAAAAAAAAGTAATAAGGCAGATTTAGAAAAGTCATAACAAAAAATGATGTGCTTGGCAAATTTGTGGATCTTAGAACTGATAAGATCTTTTGATATAGGGAGAGGTGTAAATATTTTAATAATTAACAAGAGGAAGGGGAAAGCAACATACAGCAAGAAAAGCACAAATAATCAAATACCTGTTATGCACATTGCATGCTCTTTAATAGAACCTAGATATATGCGGCAGCAAATTTGTACGATGCTGATATTAGAATACTAAGAAGACTTATTTCTGAACCCTATTTTCTGCTTGTAAGAACTTTAACAACTTGCTCATGGACCTCTCATGAAAACAGGACATTCCTTACATGGGTTCTTCAACAAACATTTCATTGGGGTGTTCATTAAAGATCATGGTATCAAAGAAGGAGAAGAACAGAGATGAGATACTACCAATGATGAAATCACCTTGCTGGTAGTATTCATGAGGGATCTGAATAGGGTCTTGAGCACGGCAAGTAACAAGATGTGCCTGGCACTCAGTTTGAGGCAGAAGCACCAACCACAATATTAGTAGCCATAGGAACAGAAACAGCATTGCAACCATATCTCATGTCAGTCTCTCAAAGCAAAGTCCTCTGTTCTAATCTATTTCACTGTCATCTAATAACAGTCTGCTTAGAGTAACCCAGTTCCAGATAGCACAACCTGTCTGGAAAACCTAAAACGATCTGTCAGCAACATGATCCATCTACAGTCTGTCCCTCGGAGCTTTGAATAGTAGATGTGCATATATAACTGTAGTCATATTCATTTGGATGACTTATTGTGGGATTAGGAACTGAAGATCTATTCCTCTCTTTGACAACACGGAACCTCATAATAATTTTAGTTAATGACAGACTTTACAATGACCTCCCCACAGTATTCAGTGGAACAGTTGAAGAAAACATGTTGACTAAGTCTCATCTCACATCTTTTCCTACCTAGGAAAGGAATAACACACAAATATTTTGTTATTATCTGGGGAGGGGAAAAAAAGTTGAAAATTGTTATGATTACATGTCTTGAAAAAGTTCTTGAAAAACTGAGTGGTTTGGTACTTTTCTGTATGTCTACTATGTTTTTATCTAGAACTAAGGCATGACATGGCTGAAAGAGAAGTGTTTTATGGGTCCATGTGCTAGAAAATTTGCGCCTCACCAACTCTCCTTCTCCCCACTTAAAATCAGAAATGATCTTAATGCTTGGATCTATTGGACAATCTTCAGCCAAAATCTGACACCATCTCCCCACTTGGCCTCTCAGCCATAACTCAACATATTCATAAGGGGTGCTCACATCACTGTACTCCAGGAGTGGGCAAAGTATGGCACATGGGCCACATGGCACCCAAGGCCATTTTGTTTCCCCATGGCTCCCCTCAGGATCAAAACTTTTTCACATCACTATTGCAGTTACAGTTTTCCTGTCACTTCCTATTGTTAAAAATCACCCAGGAAGCTAAAAGCATGGCAGAAATGCCCCACCCCAGTGGGTTTTTGGGGTCATTTGGGGGTAAAGAAAATTTTTGATTTTTGTGTGTGATACAGCCTGCCAAGGTCTCATAGATGGGTTAATGCATCTCTCTAACTTCCAGCAGTTGCCCAGTCCAGCTGTACTTGATGTTTCTTGCTCTAAGAGTCTTAATAGGGTGCTGTATTTGCACATTTCCCCCCATCAATAAAACTTAGTGTATTAAGCATGCAAGCATGTAAAATCCAAAGGCTTAGAAATGAAGCAGTGAGCCAGTCCTGCAAGCTGCCTTTGCTAAAACTTTGCATTTCCGCATGGTATCTAACAGAGATGGAAAGAATAACAATGGTCAAAACACAAATTTTTAGAGTGTCAAGAAATCCTGGTGGGAAGAACCTTGGGCTGACAAGAATTTTTGCAGTTTGGACCTTATTCTGTACAAAATGAACATGTGGTTGTTTCATGAAGAAAATAGCATTTCTGCATAGGAAACAGTATTTTCTGAAAGGAAAATAATATTTCAACATGGAACTATTAATTCCTGTGAAGAAAATGTGAAGAAAATGTTTTCTTTGCAGAAAATAGCTGTTAACTGGGGGTTTGTTCTGCATAAAACTTGTGCATGGTTGATTTGCACAGAAAACAGCACATTCAGTACAGAAAACATAATTTTCTGTGTAGGAATTAATGGTTCTGCATTGATTTTTTTTCCCCACACAGAAAATGCCGTTTCTTTCACAGAAAATGATGTTTTTTGTGCAAAACAACAATGTGCAAATTTTGCACAGAATAAGTCCCAAACTGCAAATTGCGTTTGAAAACGGGGGGGGGGGGGACTTTCTCACAGTGGGAAAAAATCTGCTAAAGTTACTCATTGCTACCTTTGAGAAAAAACTTAATGAAGAATTATATCCCTAGTACCTAAACAATTGTCCTTAATTTCACTTTCTCAACTGCTCACTAAACTTCTTGCCTAAGCACGGAGAGAGCAGTGGTACAGTTAAAGAGTTCAGACAGCATGCCTGGCTCTACTTCACTTTTCCAGACCACTTAATGGAGGAAGAAAAATCGAGATTTTCACTGCTGAGCTTCCAAATGGCAGCCAAGACTACATTCCTTCATATGACCTTTCAATCTGAAAACCGGAATTGGCTTTGGCGACTGCTTTTCTATGTGTTTAAAAAACATGTTGGATGGGTTTAATCTTGTTTAAAATGAATTTTAAAATCTGATGTTATCAGTTGTGCATTGTCCCAGGAATGCTTATGAATAAAAAGGTGATAAACAAATACTTTTAAAATAAATCAGCATTAGGGATTGATTAGGGATTAGGAATTAGATTAAATTTATTGAAGGTTTCTTGTTATGAGGAGGTATGTGTATTATTGTTATGTGCTGTTTATTTCTTTTTTTTCTTCCTTTTTATTGTTTCTTTTTCTTTCTCTTTTTCTTCTTGTTTAGGTTATGCAAGTTTATAGGTTGCATATGCCATTTTAAATGGTAAATTAATAAAAATATTAAAAATTAATCAACAAATAAAATAAATAAACATTTTTTTCTAGTGTAGCACAAAATGGTAGTGGCTTTCTAGGATTTCAGACTTGGGCCTATCTGGAGAATTAATCACAAAGTGAACCTGGGGCCTGCTGCAATCAAACCATATATTCTATCAGCTGACCATGCAAACTTATTCACTCTGTACATCTCGCTCTCACTCTCTGTCTCTCTCTGTCACACAACACCACACTTCCATGATAGAAATCAAAACAACATGCTTTGGTTTCCCAGGAAATCTCTCATTCATTTATTTATAAGACACATCGTTGTTCAGCTTCAGCTAGTTTGGTGCTTCTGCCTTGAAATCCCTAGAAAACAACTGTTTGAATTAAAGATATAGGGTTAAATCTATTTGTTAGTCTGAATTGTAGTGGACCTGATGAGTCAATAGGAATTGATTCTGTGGGTTCATTCTAGTTGGGACTGACAATTGAATTTAGTCCATATTCTGTTGCTCAACAACACTTGGTGGTGGGAGGGAGCATTCTCAGTAGAAAGAAAAGTTGTGGAAATAATAATGAGGACATAAACAATGTTAGAGAACACATAACTTTATTGGCACAGTAATGAAGCTGGGCTACTAATTAAACCTACAGGGAATAATAGAAATAACTCATGCTTGAAGTTGATACATAAATGATTTAAAACCTTTTTTAAAAGAAAAGAATGAAAGAACTCAAAAACTCCCAAGGGAGTTTTATGTCTTCATAATGAACTAAAGTAGAATACTATTCTGAGTATCTCCAAAGATTCTTAATAACAGGTTGTTTGAGAGTTTGTAGCTTTTTAAAAATTATAGAATACAACAGTACAATACAAATATATGAAGCAAAGAAACAATAAAGAAAAAGAAAAAAAAAGTTGATTTCTGACATTTTTCTCAGCCTAAGTTGCCCATTCCTATTTTAGGCCCTTCATAGGGAGCTAGGAGAAGCTGCAGCAATTTGTCTTTGCTTCAGCCTATAGGAAAGGGCAAGAGTCTGACCACTACTTTCCCCTCCTCCCTGTTGAATCAACTGAATGCAAACTACTTTGCACTTTTCATTCAGTTTGCAGCAGCTGAAATAAGCTGAGAAGAAAGGGAGGAAGTGGGAGGAAGAGTGCAGAAATGGCTATAGAGTCACCCTGGAAGACCTAGAAATACCTAGAGAAGTGTTCTCTCTAGGAATCTCTAGATCCTCCAGCATGATTCTATGGCCCATTTCCAGTAGAGAAGGAACTAGAGAATCCTGGGAAGAATATATTTTTTCTATGGCGGGGCAAAGAGAGTAAGATTTTTTTTAATTAAATAAATTACTTATATAATATAGCACAAAAAATAATTAAATCTGCAAGTACTGAACCTGCAGAACTGGAGCACCCACTGTAGACCAGAACATGGTGAAATTTAGCTAGGAATACTATATAACTTGTAGCCTCAGTGGTTCAGTTGTATTTGTTCCTTGTTACGAGTTGCACATTTCTGCAAGGGTGAATATTCAAATATTCAAAATACAGAAGAGGTTTTTTTGCAATGGCATAGATAGAATGTAGTGAGCTACAGAAAGAGGAAAAATGACATAACTATTCAAAGAGTGGTGTGATCTTTCTAATTTTAAAGTCTCAGTTAGTAATGACATGAGAAAGCAATCTGTCTACCAAAAGTCAGACAGATAGACAGGTAGATAGATATAAATAGATAGATCTAGATAAACACATTATAGCAGATTCATAATAGCTATGGATTTGGTTTTATTATTGAATGTTCAATGATAAGAAAGAGGCAGAATAGTTTTACAAAAGCAAGAGAGGCATTGTCTTTCCTAATCAACATTGAAGGGAGAAAGATATAGCTTGCTGCCTCACGTTCCAGTGACACTGGGAGCAGGGCTGAAGGACATTCTGAAGCATGATGTTATCAGCTGTCTTTTCCATACCATGTAAATCCCCAAGAATGGATGTTGGATAAAACAAACCACTACTGAATCTTAAGATGAGGGTTCTGAGATGCAGGAATTGGAGAGATGTCCTGTACTGGCTGTTTTCGCAATTGCTCTGAAAGAACATTCTCAGGTCATTCTATGTTCAACTCCTCTCCTCCTCAGTTAATGCTGCTGTATAAAAGATTTAATACAACTGTTCTTGCGACATATCTGAGAAAACAAACAAGGACTGTTGTTTCTCTACCAACGTAGCAAAATAATTCTTCCATATTTTTCTATTTTATTAAACAAGCTTGGCTAAACTTAAGCTGTTTTTATACTAGCATAATACAGGTTTTAATTTTCTTCTCTTTACAGGTGTTATAAAGGGACTGAGGGCAACATGTATAATCTCACTTCCATATCCAGTTTTTTGCTGCTGGGATTCTCAGATGTCAGAGGACTACAGATCATACTTTCCTTTGCGTTCTTAGTGCTGTACCTGATTGCAGTACTAGGGAATCTTTGCATCATCATTGCAATCATGTTTGATTACCAGCTACACACTCCCATGTACTTCTTCCTCTTCAGTTTGGCTGTGCTGGACCTTGGTTCAGTTTCTGTTATGTTGCCCAAATCGATGACTATGTCCCTCCAGAATGATAAGTCAATATTTTATTCTGGATGTATAGCTCAAGTTTTCTTTTACTTCTTCTTTTTAACATCAGATCTTATTGTCCTAACTATAATGGCACATGATCGCTGTGTTGCAATCTGCAAGCCACTCCAGTATGAGACAATTATGAACAAGGTAGCCTACCTTAAGGTGTTAGCGATTGGGTTGATTGTTAGTCTTATTTACTCTGCGTTACACACCAGTACCACCTTTGCAAATACCTTCTGTTCTAATACTGTCAGTCAGTTCTTTTGTGAAGTTCCACAATTGTTAAAGCTCTCCTGTTCTGACATATATCTAGCTGAGGTTGGGCTTCTTGTATTAAGTTGTAATGTTGCACTAAGCTGCTTTATCTTCATGATCAAAACATATGTTGGGATCTTTGCTGCAGTGCTCCGAATCCCCTCTGTCCATGGTCAGAAAAAAGCCCTTTCCACTTGTATTCCCCACATCACTGTTGTCTCTGTCCTAATATTTGGTGCGGTCCTTTTCTATGCAAAGCCTCCCAGTGACATACCTTCTAGTCTGGATATAATTTTTGCTGTGATATATGCTTTAATTCTTCCCATGTCCAATCCATTCATTTACAGCATGAGAAACAAAGAGATCAAGGCTGCTTTGAAGAAACTGATACAGCATCTTTGCTGGAACCACAGATAATTGATCCTCACTGTTTCTCTCTGAATCCAAATGAGAGTGAGCTCTTACGTGCATGTGGCAGATGAGTTGATGGAAAGTGTTATTCTAGGTCCACACGCTCAGGAGTAGATGCTACATGTATGAATCTAAAAAATGTCTTTTTCTGATGCTTCTAGAGCATAAATCCCCATCAGAGTTCTTGCACTAGGCTTGCACTTCACTGGCTGCAAAACCTCAGCTAAAAGACACCAGAGTGTGTCAGCCCCCAACAGACCAAGTCACTGTGAACAGGAAGTTCCACACACCATCCAACCTATGCACTTCCCTTGCTATAATTGACCTTGCATGTGTATATGTGTGTGTGTATGCAGAAGTCTTGTTGATCATGGAAATTGTAGATTCCTCCTTCCACAGTGGTTTCAAAATAATATATGCTGGTACCACAGCATGCATTATTTTGCCACCATATGTAATCAGCAGAAGTCCAGTTGCTATTCTGGAATAAATTTATTCAACACAACTTTTTTTTTTTTATAAAAAGTTGTCATTGAAAAATTCGGAAGCGAGATGGTAAAGTTAGTGGCCAAGTTCTTGTATCAGGGCTGCTTAATAGCAATCCCCATTTGTGGAATTAGATGTTGGTTGTACTATGCCATTGTTACAGTGGATGGTGATTTAAAGCAACTGATTTTATGTCCGACAGTGCAGTGGAATAGACTCCCATTATGCAAAGATAAATGTTTAACATAAAATGAAGGGATATTGTAGCTTCATAGTTCCTAAGAGATTTGCATTTGGGCAATGAAAGATTTAACACAAACTTTTGCTTGTGGTATGGTCATGCTCCTCCTCTCAGTCTGTGTAACCTTGATCTGGATGCAACTGCAGCATGACAAAGGAAAAAACGACTCCACTAGCATGAGGGAATGTACACTGGTCTACATCACCATCACAAACATGGACAGTACTTTTGTTCATTCTTTTACACTTACTGTGGCTTTTTTCTCATTTGACTCTCAGGTTCCTCTTGATCTACTAGTTGTTCTGTTTATAGTGTTATTGATTCTGAAAGGCTTTGGTATAATAAAGAATAAGTTCTAAATAACATCCCTTTTTATCCTTTCTAACATTCTTTTGTCACAAATGAATAAATGTCTTATTGTTTTATTTCTCATTATTATTGATAAGGGAAGTTTGATTCTATTTTACTATTCATTTTTAACTGTATTTCTCTTTTAAATTGTGTGTGTTTTGAGTCCCAATTTTAAGAAAAAGTGGGATATAATAATAATAATAATAATAATAATAATAATAATAGTCACAATCTCCTCCTCCTCCTCCTCCTCCTTATCTTACATATGAACACGTAGAGTAAGTGACAAATCTATATGTCACGATCCATCTAGCTCTGAATCATGACATAAAAAAAAAATGGCACACATGGTTATAGAAGCCACTCTTTCCATAAAATACTTTTCTCCTAGAGGTACCTTTCTCCCTTAGGTACCTTTTCCCCCATAGGTATCTGCTCCCACACAATGCACTCTTTCATGCCCTTTTCATATGTCCCAACTGCTCTTTAACCCATCTTTTCAGACCATCTTCTTTCCCACATTCTTTCATTCTATAATTGTGCCCTGCATATTCAGAAGACTGATCTACCAGGAGAGGGGAGATAAGCATATCCCCTCATTTTTCTTCTGATTTTTTCCCACTGGCTTCAGGCTAATCAAGCAGCTCTCTTGCTGTTTCTGTAACATGCTCCTTATGACTCAAATCTCATATTTCATGCCCTGCCCCATTCCCTACCCCTTATGAAGATGTCTAACATCATTGGTCAAGAGTACTTGGAGATATTAAATCAAAGCCTGTGAGAAAAGGAAGATGAATTTTGTTATAAATATGACCATCTTTCCTCTAATCAGAAATATTTGACATGCTTATTCTGTGTTTAGTTTTTTTATGAAAATGGAAGAATACACCCTGGAGAGAAGGGAGAAATTCAACAATGACTTCTATTGAGCGTGTGGGACTCATGGGAATAAAATCTCACGAGTGAAAACAGCCTTTAATGATGTTCTTTCTTTGGCACACTGCTATATTTTTGTGGCAATTGCAGGTTTCTACTATCTTCACACATGAGGTGTGTCTAATGTATATCATAGCAAATAATAGGTCAGTGACATCTTGTGTGGATATTTCATAGATGATTGAAAACGTTTCAGTGAGAGGATGAATGAACTCACCTACCGCTGCCACATAATTCCGCAATGGATGCTGGAGGGGGAGCTGAATTTGATAATACTATTACTTGCCTAAAACTGTTCAAATGTGTTTGGGTAAGTTTGGTTGATTTGGGTGTATTCCAGAGTTCTTTGTTGCCATCTGTCTTCTGTCTGTTCATTTTCCCATTTATCCATCTTTATCTATTGTAATAGATACCTCATAGAAAAATATTTTGCTTTTCTACATCTCTCTTGTAAAGGACAAGTAGAATCAAACTAGGGCTTTGGTTTATTTTTTCCTAAGACAATTTCACAGACACTCCTGTATGCTTGAAACATTTGGTGAGGGAAATTTCATCATTATGATGAGTGGTTTGAATAATCAATAATTTGGTATTTTCCATATATATACAACTACATAAATATTATTATAACCAGTTAATTTCTACATAAATAACTATTCCTTTGGTGGAACAATGTATATGTACATCTGAGGATGAATGAGTGCAAATCAGTCAGATAATGGCTCACCTTCACCTACCTTTGTCTAATGATTTTTTTTTCTGGGTCACCAAAATAAAACAGTAATCTTGGGTAAACTCAATCTTCTAGCAGTTCACCGATCAGTGAACCATAGGGTTATCTAGCTCTTCTAACATTGGCATCAGTTTTCTGTTGACTTGCAAGCAACAGAAATCCACACAAAATCAGTACCACTCAAATACTGAGGGTAGAGTGAACACATTCCAAATCACAGCACCAAAAAAGAAGGGTGATGCTCTGTGAGGCTACACTTCCAGTATTAGAATCATATAATTCTATAGGTCAGAGGAAGGCATTGTAAACCACCTCTGAGTATTCTTTGCCCAAGAAAACCTTACTGAATTCATAGGATTCCCAGAAGTGGACAGATGACTTGAAAGCATACACACACACACACACACACACACACACACACACAAAATCCATGGCCTCCAACATTGTCCAGTTTCAGGAAAACAAGTGTTAGTTCTTTTCTGTATTGCAAGAAAACCAAAATCGAAACATGAAAAAAAGTGAATGAGACCTATGGTATCTTTAAATTAGCTTATGTATTTCGTCTTGTTCATTTGTTAATTAAAGGCTATTTCTTGAGATTTAACAAGTGAATACAATGACATATAAGGGGCATTTGTTTCTGTATTCCATCAGTGCATCCAAGGATGCTGATGCTAATTTTTAAAATCTCAAGCTGAAGTAGTTCCTGAAATGGGAAAAGTAGAATGTAACAAATGGTTCACCATCGATTTGTTTTGCATAGAGTTAAATCTTTTGTGGTGTGGATGTACCAAATGTTAGTACAGTCATGGCTGCCTGTGTAATTTGGACAGAATGTTTCTCTAATTTGTTCTTTTGGGGAAACAATGAGAAATGTTAGCATTCTTTCCCACTTCAAGAAAACCTTTGGTAATTGTGCAGTTGATAGATAAATAGGTAGATAGGTAGATAGATAGATAGATAGATAGATAGATAGATAGATAGACAGACAGACAGACAGACAGACAGAGACAGAGAGAAAGGGGGAAGGACTGCTAAAATATAAATTGGCTTGTCTGAAAGGTACTACTAGATTCTAGTAGTACCTTTCAGACAAACCAATTTATATTTTAGCAGTCCCTTTCCCAGATGCACTGATGAAAGGATATTAAAGACACAGGTTTTAAGCAAAAAGAGATTTTGGCAATGACATAAATAGAACATAATGGGATATAAAAAGATGCAAAAACACCATAAATCTTCAAAGAGCTGTATGATCTTTAAAGTCCTTAAAGTTTCAGTTAGTACTGTCATGTGAAAGCAATGAATCTGCTTATGAAAATAAGATAGATGGAGAGATAGACATAAATAGATAGATTGAGATAAATGCACTATAGCAGATTCAGAATAATGCTATAAGTTTGGTTTTATCATGAGATGTTCAATGATAGGAGAGAGGCAGAATAGTTCTACAAAAGCGAGAGAGCCATTGTCTTCCCAATCAATATTGAAAGGAGAAAAATATATCCCATTCCATCACATTCCAGTGAATGTACAGACAGTGGGTAGACCAGGGCTAAAGAACCTATTGGAGTATGGTGTCATCAGCAGTCTTTTTCCATGCTATCTGAATCCCAAAAGGCTGTGCAATTGCTGGACCTATGTCTGGAGTCAGGGGATGGATGATGGCTAAAACAAACTGCTGCTGAATCTTACAATGAGAGTTCTGCGGTCCAGGAATTTGAGAGATGTCTTATATGCTGTTGCTCATTGCAATTGGTCTGAAGAACATTCTCAGGTCATTCTGAGTTCTTCTCCCTAAACTTGCTAGTGCTGCTACAGAAGAGATTTAATAGGACTACTGTCATGACATATTTGAGGAAACGAACAAGCACAGTTGTTTCCCAAATGATGTTTCAAAATAAGTGTTCCGTATTTTTTTCTATTTTATTAGACAGGCTTGGCTAAACTTAAACTGTTCCTATACTAGCAGATTACGAGTTCAAATCTTCTTCTCTTTACAGGTATTATGTATGTACTGAAGGCAACATGTATAATCTCACTTCCATATCCAATTTTCTGCTGCTGGGATTCTCAGATGTTAGAGGGCTACAGATCATCCACTTCTTTGTGTTCTTAGTGCTGTACCTGATTGCAGTACTAGGGAATCTTTTCATCATCATTATAATCATGTTTGATTACCAGCTACATACCCCCATGTACTTCTTCCTCTTCAGTTTGGCTGTGCTGGACCTTGGTTCAGTGTCTGTCATGATACCCAAATCAATGGCTATGTCCCTCCAGAATGATAAGTCAATATCTTATTCTGGATGTATAGCTCAAGTTTTCTTTTACTTCTTCTTTTTAACATCAGATTTTATTGTTCTAACTATAATGGCACATGATCGCTATGTTGCAATCTGCAAGCCACTCCAGTATGAGACAATTATGAACAAGGTAGCCTGCTTTAAGATGTTAGCAATTGGGTTGATTGTCAGTCTTATTTATACTGCATTACACACTGGTACCACCTTTGCAAATACTTTCTGTTCTAATACTGTCAATCAGTTCTTTTGTGAAGTTCCACAATTGTTAAAGCTCTCCTGTTCTGACATATATCTAGCTGAGGTTGGGCTTCTTGTATTAAGTTGTAATGTTGCACTAAGCTGCTTTATCTTCATGATCAAAACATATGTTGAGATCTTTGCTGCAGTGCTCCGAATCCCCTCTGTCCATGGTCAGAAAAAAGCCCTTTCCACTTGTGTTCCACACATCCTTGTGGTCTCTGTCCTAATAATCAGCGCGTTTTTTTCTCACGCCAGACCTCCCAGTGATATACCTTCTGGTCTGGACATAATTTTTGCTGTGATGTATGCTATCATTCCTCCTGTGTCGAATCCATTCATTTATAGCATGAGAAACAAAGAGATCAAGACTGCTTTGAAGAAAATGATAGATGTGGCTTGTTCCTGTAAAACTATCTTTAAGATTTTTCTATGAGAATCAGGTTGTCTGATCTTTCACATGTTAATGTCCCCTTCTTAATGTTTAACTCTGCAATATAAGCTTTTTTCCCCCCTAACATAGATACATATTCTGTTGTAGATGTTGCTTTTTGGTCCCTCTACTTTTTCACCTTTTAAATTTACCTTCATCTTTTCCCCACCATCTTACCTAACAGATACCATACAGTCTTCAACTTCATCCCTTGATGGAAAAAAGCATGTTAGATCTTTACACAACCACACTGAAATCCACCTCTCCCCTCTTTTTGCACGCTTATGTCTCTTTCTCTCCCCCCCCCTTTGTCTTTTATTTAATCCTCTGTCTTTAGTCTCTCATGTGTTCTGTTGCTGCTGCATATTCTTAGTTCACCATGTTGCTCTTGTCTTTATCACCCTAAGAACTCTCTGTCCCTCTCCCTCGCCTTCCCCGTTTTTCTCCACTCCCTCCTCTCCTTCTCGGCTCACCGTGTGTTCCAAAATAACTGCATTGACAAATTTTGCCTTCCTTCCTATTTAGCTTCCTCAACCAGGTCCTACTCCACATGGATGCCTCAACTGAGAATTTTTATACTCCTTCCCCACTGTCACAATACTGACAGGAGAAGTATTGGGCATATTTCAATTAAGTGTTAATGTCAACATCTATCACATGTCCTCTGATGACCTAGAAATCCATATCTATACATGCACATAAAAAAAACCCCCTCAACATATCAGTTGTAGTTTAGTAGCCATAATCGTCTCCTAATGTGTTAATGTGCTTAGAAATGACATCCAGTTCCAACAAACAGGAAAACAGTTATAATTCTTCGTCAATTTCTTATTGTTGTAATAGGTTGCAGAGTGTTGGCAAGATGATAGATTTGGATAAAAGAGATGACTCTTCATGAATCAACTTTGCTAGCACTTGTTTCCCATGGGTCAGAAAAACTGCAATAAATTCCGAACCACTACTCAGAACTTCACTAAATTCATAAGGTGTTTCTTTCTATGCTAAGTCTGAATACGGTATATATCAATAGCTCTCAAAAGAATTCAACAGAAATATCTTTCTGTACCTATAAGAATGTTTGTGGGATCAATTGTGCTCTTCAGGAGGTAAATCATGGATGTAAAGTTTCAGCTGATTTCCTCCACTGGAGTCATTTTATAAGCAATATAATATTGAGCCTTATAAAGGCAGAATTGTGTATGTGTGTGTTTGCATGCACTTCGTGCAATTAATCTTAACTAAGGGAGTCCTCTCTCTGATGTCTTTCATGTCACTGAGCTTAATGATCTACCCTAGGTTTTATCTTGAATTTGATTATAAACATATTTCCTATTTTGGGGACATGGTTTAATACTTTGGGTAGCACCTTTAAAATTTAGTCTGAAGCACAGACTGGATTCACAGTCCCACACATGTGGGATCCACTAGCCATTATTGGACTCTCGTGCCATTTAAAATCATTTTACTGTTCAAAAAATCAGAAATCTCATCAATAAATTGCTCTATGTCTCTTTGAGCTTCCCTTTTGTACCATTCTTCTGTCTTTGTTCTTCTGTCTAACCTTCTTCAAGACCAGATCTGTTAATATCTTTGATCCAGGCAGGAATATATTTGAACTGTCAATATTTTCCAGAGTTTCTTGATCAGTGTCTTTGCTGGAACTACAGATATTGCCTCTCACTGTTTCTCTCTGAATCCAAATGAGAGAGACTTCTTAATTGCATGCAGCAGATTGGTTGGTGGTAAATTTTATTCCAGGTCCACATGCTCAGGAGAAGTTGCTGCATGTATGAATCCAAAAATGTCTTGTTCTGATACTCATGGAACATAAATCCCCACCGGAGTTCTCCCACTAGGCTTGCACTTCACCCGCTGCACAACATCAGCTAAAAGACAACAGAGTTTCTCCCCCACAACTAATCAGTCACCATGTATAGGAAGTCCCATGCACCATTCAACCTATGTGCCTCCTTTGCTATGCTTGACCGTGTGTGTGTGTGTGTGTGTGTAGGACTTGTTCATGGAAATTCTAGATTCCTCCTTCCATAATGATTTCAAAATAATGTATGCTGACACCACAGGAATTAATGCCAGCATATGCAATCAATAGAAGTTCAGTTGCTATTCTGGAACAAATTACTTCAGTGCAAACTTTTTTCAAAAAGTTGTCATTGCAAAATTTGGAACTGAGATAGTAAAGGCAGCAGCCAAGATCTTTTATCAGGGCTGCATAGTAAATATCCCCATCTGTGGAATTAGATGTTGGTTGCACTATGGCACTGTTACAGCAGATTGTTACCGCCATTGCTAGCCCGAGCTTGTGGGATATTAAAAGATATCTTTTGATATCAATAATTTGGCCTTCTATACCCATTCCTCTCCATGTGCTTGCGAGGCCCCCGGACAAGCACGCAACAGGCTCAGCCGATAATTGCTGTAATATTCCAAACAAATACAGGCAGGCCAGAAATAGCTGATTCGCAGCTTCAGGACACCTCAAGGCAAGTACCTCAATTATGTATGCACGCAACTTTCCAAAGATGCTCTGCCCCACGCTGGCAGCTTGGTGATCGAACTATACAATGCTCAAGCACTCCGCGTTTGCATACTGGCTACTCTATTGACAATTTGGCTATAACTCAATCATTCAAATACTGACCTTTCGGAGGCTTTGTCTCCAGCCCCAAACTCATTCTTTTCCCCAAGTACGAGCTAGCCTGCGGCCACAATCTTCCCTATAAGAACCCCTGACTTTGAGCGCTTCCTTGGATCGCTCTTGGCTTCCATCCTGCCTTGCTGTCGCTTTGTCCAGCGAGCCTTCCCCTTGGCTCCACGTGCTGAGATCCACGCTCCCCAGCTTCTCTGCTTCTAACTGGGCTTCAGGACAGGTATAGTATTTCCGATACCAAACCTCCGCAAAAATCCCTCTATCCACTCCTACCTTTATTTCTATAGTTTCTTGCATGAGTGTGTTGCATACATTTGTTTGATTGTGCTTAAATAAAACAATTATTAATTTCAACATCTGTCTCATCCTTGACTCGACCTGACCCCGTAGACATAGGGTTCAAGTTCTCGCTACGTTACCCTGCCTCTCGCATTGCCAGCTTGTGCTCTGTGCTAATTCCCTCCCCATTGTTGTGAGCACGTTTAGGTGTCCCTCCTGGGACTCCCAGAAATCAGGGTAACAAGATGGCGATGCAAAATAACTTATTGTATATCTGATAATGCAGTGGCATAGACTCCCATTATACAAAGATAAACTTGTAACATAAAGTGAAGGGATGTTCTAGTTTGATAGGTCCTAGGAGATGACTGCTTATATCACATTTGTGCAATGAAAGATTTAACACAAACCTTTGTTTGAATTATGGTCATGCTCTTCCTCTTGGCTTGTGCTATGTTCATCTAGATGCAACTGCTGCACAACCAAAGAGAGAAATTACTCTACTAGCATTAGGGAATGTAAACTGGTCTATATCACATCACAAAACTGGACAGTATCTATGTTCTTTCTTTTGCACAGATGACAATTACTTATCATGTTTATTTTTTCTTATTTGACTCTCAGGTTTCTGTTGCTCTACTAGTTGATCTGTTTATTATTCTATTAATACTGAAATCCTTTGGTATAATAACAAATAAATTCTAAATAATATGCCTTTTTATTTTTTCTAATGTTCTTTTGTCACAAATGAATATATGTCTTATTGTTTTATTTTTCATTATTTTTGGTAAGATAAGTTTAATTCTATTTTACTATTCACTTTTGGTATGCTTTTAATTGTATTCCTCTTTTAAATTCTGTGTGTGTTTGAGTCCCAGTTTTAGGAAAAAGTGGGAAATAACCATAACAATGCCAACCTCCTCCTCTTCCTCTTCCCTATCTTACATATGAGCATGTATGGGAAGTTACAAATTTATATCTGCTGATCCATTCATCTCTGATTCATGACAAAAAAACCCAAACTGGCACATGCTAGGTATAGGAGCCACTCTTTCCATATGATGATTTTCTCCCATAGGTACCATTCTCCCACAGGTATTCTCTCCCTTAGGTAGCTTTCTCCCAAAGGTATCTGCTCCCACACAATGTGCTCTTTCATGTCCACTTTTCATACACCCAAACTGGTCCTTAACTCATCTTGTCCGATCATCTTCTTTCCCACATCCTTTCATTCTATAACTTTAATCCAACTGTGTCTTGGATATTTGGAGGACTGATCCTGCAGGAGAGAGGAGATATAAATATTTCTTCATTTTCCTTCTGATTTTTCTTCAGTGGCTTCAGGTTAATCAAGCAGTGTATATAACATGGTCCTTATGGATCAAATCTCATATAGCATGTCCTGCCCCATTCCCTATCCCTTATGAAGAGGTCTAACATCATTGGTCACCATTGTTGGAGATATTACAACAAAACCCATGAGAGAATGAAGATGAATTTTGTTATAAATATGACTATCTTTCACATAATCACAAATATTTGACATGCTTAGCCTTTGTTTAGTTTTGTTATAAATATGGAAGAAAACACCCTGGAGGGAAGGGGAATTTCAGTAATGACTTCTGATGAGTGTGCTGGACTCGTGGGAGTAAAATCTAAGAAGCCAAAACAACCTTAAAGGATGCTCTTTCTTTGGCACACTGCTATTATTTTTGTGGCAATTGCAGGTCTGTACTATCTTCAAACATGAGGTGATTTTAATGTAGACCAAAGCAAAGATGTGATCAGCAAAATGTTGTGTGGCTCTTTCATGGGTGACTGAAAATGTTTCAGCAAGTGGATGAATGAACTCACCTACTGCTGCCACATCCATCTCCAATAGGCGCTGGAGGGGAAGCTGAATTTGATAATACCATTACTTGCCTAAAACTGTTCAAATGCGTTTGAGTAAGTTTGGTTGATTTGGATGTATTCCAGAGTTCTTTGATGCCATCTGTCTATCTTTCTGTCTGTTCATTTGCCCATTTATCCATCCGTATCATCCATATTTATTATAATAGATTCCTCTTGGAAATATATTTTGCTTTTCTGAATCTCCTGTATTGGGAGAGGTAGAATCAAACTAGGATTTTGGTTTATTCTTTGCTAAGATAGTTTCACAGAAACTCATATATGGTTGAAACATTAAACTGTTGAGAGAAATTTCATCATTATGACATGTGATTTAAATACTCAATAGCCTTTTGGAACTATGTGTGTGTGTGTGTGTGTGTGTGTATTGGTACATAAATATATGTACATGTATATATGTATATACATATACATATATGCATATGTATATATGTACATAAACATAAATATTATTATAACCAGCTAATTTCCATATAAATAACTGTCCATTTAATAGGGCAATGTATATGTGTGTCTGATGAGGAACGAGCAAGAATAAGTCAGATCATGGCTCACCTTCCCTTACGTTTGTCTAACAATTTGTTTTTCTTGATCACCAAAACAAAACAGTAACCTTTGGTAAACTCACTCTTTTAGCAGTTCACTGATCAATGAACCGTAGAGATATTAATTCTTCTAACATTGGCATTAGTTTTCTATTGATTTGCAAGCAGCGCAAATTCACACACAATTAGTATCACTCCTGCAACTATTGAAAGTAGAGTGAACCCATTGCAAATTACACACCAAAAGATGATGTTCTGTGAGTCTACTCTTCCAGTATTAGACTCATTTAATTCTATATTTCAGAGGAAGGCATTGGTGAAACATCTCTGAGTATTCTTTCTCCAAGAAAACATTATTGAATTCATAAGATTGCCATAAGTTGACAAGTGACTTGAAGAAATGCACACACACACACACACACACACACACAAACACACAAACATACGATCCATAGTCTCCAGCATTGTCTTGCTTCAGGAACACAACCATTAGTTCTTTGCTATATTGCAAGAAACCTGAAACTTAAACTCAGTCAGTATCACCTACGCAACTGTTAGGGGTAAAAAAAAGGAAAGAGTGAATGAGTCTTGCCGTATCTTTAAATTAGCCAATTTATTTCAGCTTGTGCATTTGTTAATTACAAGCTATTTCTTCAGATTTATCAAATGAGTACAATGACATAAAAGAGGCATTTATGTCTGGCTTTTTCCTATTGTATTCAATCAATCCATCTGATTGAAAATCTCATGCTGAAATCGTTCCTGAAGAGGGAAAAGTGGAATGTAATAAATGGCTCACCTTCAATTCATTTCGTATAGAGTTAATCCTTCATGCTCTGGATGCATCAAATATTAGTACGATAAGAACTGCCTATATAGTTTGGACATTCTTCTCTAACTTGTTCTTTCAGACAAAACAATGAGAAGTTTTAGCATTTTTCCCACTTCAAGAAAACCTTTGAAAACTGTGAAATCTTGATAGTTAGACAGACAGATAGATAGATAGATAGGTAGGTAGGGAAAAGGAGAGGGGGAAAGAATCTAGCAGCATCATTAAGGCAGACTAATTTATATTTTAGCAGATGTTTTTGTGGATATCAATCTACTTCCTCAGAGGTACTGATGAAGTGATGTTGAAGCCTCAGATTTGTAAGCAAAAACAGTTTTGGCAACAGTATAGAATGGAATGAGTTACAGAAAGATACAAAATGCCATAAATCTTCAAAGACCTGTGTGGTCTTTCAAGTCTTCAAAATCTCAGTTAGTACTGACGTGCAAGCAATAACTCTGCTTACCAAAGATTAAATAGATAGACAGAGAGATAGAAACAGATAAGTAGATCTAGCTAAGTGTAGTCTAGAAGACTCAGAATAATGCCATAAATTTGGTTTTATACTGAAATTTCAATTATAAAAGAGAGACAGAATAGTTCTACAAAAGCAAGAGAGGCATAATCTGTTCCAATCAATATTGAAGGGACAAAAATATACCCCTCTATCCCACATTCCAGAAAATCTGTAGCTCTTGGGAGTTGGGTTGATGTGTGTCATGGGGAACAGTGTCATCAGCTGTTATTTTCCACACCATCTGAATTGTAAAAGGCTGTGAAAGTGCTGGACCTGTGTATGGAGGCAGGGGTAGGCCAGATGTTGACTAAAACAAACTGCTACTGAATCTTAAGATGAAGGTTCTGAGGTTCAGGAATTGGGAAGATGCCTTATGCTGGCTGTCATTGCCATTGGTCTGAAGGAACATTGTCAGGTCATTCTGAGTCCTCCTCCTCCTCCTCCTGTTGCTGCTGTAGAAGAGATTTAATAGTGCTACTCTCATGATACATCTGAGGAAGCAAGCAAACATGCACAATTGTTTTCCTAGTGATGTAGGAAAAAGTCTTCCATATTTTTCTGTTTTATTAGAAAGGCTTGGCTAAATTTAAACTATTCACACACTAGCAGATTACGAGTCCAGTTCTTTTTCTCTTTACAGGTGCTCTATATGGACTGAAGGCAACATGGATAATCTCACTTCCATATCCAGTTTTCTGCTGCTGGGATTCTCAGATGCTGGAGGTCTACAGATCATACACTTCTTTGTGTTCCTAGTGGTTTACCTGATTGCGGTACTAGGGAATCTTTTCATCATCATTGCAATTATGTTTGATTACCAGCTACACACCTCCATGTACTTCTTCCTCTTCAGTTTGGCTGTGTTGGATCTTGGTTTAGTTTCTGTCACGATGCCCAAATCTATGGCTATATCCTTCAAGAATGACAGGTCAATATCTTATTCTGGATGCATAGCTCAAGTTTTCTTTTACACCTTCTTTTTAACATCAGATTTTATTGTTCTCATTATAATGGCACATGATCGCTATGTTGCAATCTGTAACCCACTCCGGTATGAGAGAATTATGTACAAGGCAGCCTGCCTTAAAATGTTAGCCGTTGGGTTCATTGTTAGTCTTATTTACTCTGCATTACACACTGGCAGCACCTTTGCAAATACTTTCTGTTCTAACACTGTCAATCAGTTCTTTTGTGAAATTCCACAATTGTTAAAGCTCTCCTGCTCTAACATATATCTAGCTGAAGTTGGGCTTCTTGTACTAAGTTGTAATATTGGGCTAGGCTGCTTTATCTTCATGATCAAAACATATGTTGAGATCTTTGCTGCAGTGCTCAGAATCCCCTCTGTCCATGGTCAGAAAAAAGCCCTCTCCACTTGTATTCCCCACATCATTGTTGTCTCTGTCTTAATATTCACTGGAGCCTTTTCCCACATAAGGCCTTCTGGTGGTATACCTTCCGGTTTGGATATAGTTTTTGCTGTGATTTATGCCATAATTCCTCCCCTGTCCAATCCATTCATTTACAGCATGAGAAACAAAGAGATCAAGACTGCTTTGAAGAAACTGTTTCATGTGGTTTGCTCCTGTAAAGCCATCTTTAGCATCTTTCTGTGGGAATGAATTTCTCTGATCTTTCACATGTTTCTCACTCTTAATGTTTAACTCTAAATTTGACCTTTGTTTCCAACAGAAATACTTATTCTGTCTTAAATGTTCCTCTCTTCTTCCTCTACTTTTTCACCTTTTTCATTTATCCTCACTCATCTTCACACACATTACGCATATTACATACATTACACAGCCAAGTGCATCACTCACTTCAAAACAACAACATCATGTTGGATCTTCACACAACCCCACATCTTCCAAAATGACCATAATGATAACCTCTGCCTTGCCTTGTTCTTTAGCTTCCTCAGTCCCACCAAGTCCTTCTGTACATGGTTGCCTTGGTTGAAATTTCTTCTACCTCTTCTCCACTGTCAGAATACTGACAGGAGAACTGCTGATTACTATCTAGGGTTCACAGCACAAAATTCTCTCAACATATCTGTTGCAATTTAGTAGCAATGATCCTCTTCAATAGGTTATTCTTCTTAGAAAAGCCAGCCAGCTCCAACAAACAGGAAAAGAGTTACAATCCTTTGTTGATTCCTGATGGTTGCATGAGGCTGTAGGATGTCAGAAAGTTTATAGCTCCAGATGAAAGAGATGAGTCTCTTTCCTAACATTTGTTTCCTATATCGTATCATGGATCAGAAAAAACTTTCATAAATTCTGAAACTCCAAACTTCAGCAAATGCACAAGGTGTTTCTCTCTATGATAAGTCTGAAAGAAATGTATTAATAGCTCTCAATGAAATATGACAAAATATCTTTGCACAAATGAGAAGGAAAAAAATGGTGACCGTGTCCATTTTCACTTGCTGTACCTCTGGTAGTGTTTGTGGAATCAATTATAGACCTCAGGATCATGAATCCTAAGTTTCAGCTCATTTGTTCACCAGGAGTCATTTCAACAAGCAATGTAATCTTGAGGTTTGTAAGTGCAGAAATGTCTATGTGTACATACACATGTACACACATGTGTTCACATATGTGTGTATGTGTAGATGTTTGTGCAATTCATGTTAACTAAAGGGGTCCCCTCTATGATTTCTTCCATCTACGTGGAGTTATTAATCTCTTATTATTGTGTGTCTTCATGTCATTTCTGACTTATGGTGACCCTAAGGTGGCCATAGGTCAGAAATGACTTGAAGGCACACCACCACCACCACAACAACAATAAGGCAGACCTGGGTTCTGGTTTCTGGTCGCATTAATGGAGGATGCAATCTAGCGAGCTCTGCTAGATTGTCTGAAGACTCTGAGCTAGTCAGGATCAGGACCGGCTTGATGTCTGCTTCGGAACAGAGTGGTCACAGTGAGTCCCGAAGCTGAGGAAATTCCTGTGCTTTAGTGGGGCAAGGGTGTGTGTGCGGGCTTTCCACCCCCCCATATGGATATTACATTTATAGTGCCTGAACTCCTTGTATGTATATAATTAGATTTTTCTTAGTAATGTCATTTATGGAATACAAGAAGCCTTTGTCTGCAGCAGGTGAAACTATTTCGTAATGTGTAAGAGCCTTTCTGTGCTACGGAAGATTTAAAGTGGCTGTACTTCTTTTTGACTGTTTTTGGGATGATAAGTGAATTAAGCTAAAGAATTCAACTCTTCTTTTTTCTTCAGATCAGATGTCATTATGGAGAATACATGACAATTTGCTTGTATTTTTAGAAGAAATTTCTCTTAGAAAAAAGGAGAACTACAATTTCTTGGTGGACAAACTCACCAGAAAGACTTTTTTTTTCCAGCTGTGACCTACTTGAAGAGTTGATTTTTACTTATAAGAATGAAAGACAGAGACTGAGCATGGCTGAGTTGAGAAAAAGTATCTTAGGAATAATTAGATATGATGTTGTTTTTGGAAAAAATGATTGAAGAAAAAAAGAAATAAGAAAGAAAAAGATTAGTCCTGATGAAGAAAGAGGACTATAATAACTAGGAGATGAGTCTGGAAGGGAATGGGGGTGATCAGATGATGATGATGATGATGATGATGATGATGATGATAGGTTTTTCCGTGGCTGAGTGGGGAACTGAACCCTGGTCTGATCTCCAGGGTTGTAGTATAATGCCCAGACCACTGCACAACCCTGGATTTTATCCTAAACTGATTCTAAACATAACCCATGTTTTGGGGACATGGGTTAGCACTTACATAGCTCCTTTAAAGTTTTGACTTAAATCCAGACTAGATTCACTGCTCTACACATATGGAGTCACTAGCCATTACTGGACTCACATGATATTTAAAATAATTTCACCATTCAATAAATGCTACATCTCATGAATAAACTGCTCTCCATCTCCTCTGCCTTTTATTTTGTGCCATTCTTCTGTGTTTGTTCAACTGCCTAAGCTTCTTCAAGGCTAGATCTGTTAGTTAATATCTCTGATCCAGGCAGGAATATATTCAAAATGTCAATATTTCCAACAATTTCTTGATTGGCATCTTTACTAGAACCACAAATGTTGCTCCTTACTGTTGTTATAGGTATCCAAATGGGAGAGACCTCTTAGTTGCAGGCAGTAGATTGGTGGGTGGCAAGTGTTATTCCAGCTCCACATGCTCAGGAGAAGCTGCTATATGTATGAATCCAAAAAATGACTTTTCCTGATGCTGATGTAGCGTAAATCCCTACCAGTGTACTTGCACTTTACTGGCTACACAAACTCAGCAAAAAGACACCACAGTGTATCCCCCACAGCTAGTCAGCATGGATAAGAAGTTTCATGCACCATCCAACCTACGCACTTCTTTTGCTGTCCTTGACCATGTGTGTGTGTGTGTGTGTGTGTGTGTGTGTAGGGACTTGTTGATCTCAGAAATTCTGGATTCCTCTTTCCACAATGATTGCAAAATAATGTATGGTGGCAGTTGTTACTGAAAAAATTGGAACTGAGATGGTAAAGACAAAGGCCAAAATCCTGCTTCAGGACCACGTAGGATCAATCCCCCTTTGTGGAGTTAGGTGGCAGTTGCACCATGCCACTGTTACAGTGGATGGTGATGCTAAGCAACTGATTTTTTTATCTGTCAGTGCAGTGGCATAGATTCCCATTGTGCAAAGATACACGTGTAACATAAATTGAAGGGATGTTGCAGCTTCATAGGTAGCTTTCTCCCATATATTTGTTCCCATGCAGTGTGCTTTTTCATATGCACTTTTCATACACGCAACCTGCTCTGTAACTCATCTTTTCAGACCATCTTCTTTCCCACATCCATTCATTCGATCTCTTTCATCCAACTATGTCCTGGATATTTGAAAGACTGATCTCCCAGGAGATGCATATTCCGTCAATTTCCTTCTGATTTCTCTGCAGCGGCTTCAGGCTAATCAAGCAACTCTCCTTCTATTTTTGTACCATAGTCCTTTTGGATCAGGTCTAAAGTCATTTGTCAACAGAGCTTGGAGGTATTATAACAAAACCTGTGGGAGAATGAAGAAAAATTTTGTTATAAATATGATCATTTTTCAAATGACCAGGAATATTTGACATGCTTATTCACTGTTTAGTTTTGTTATAGAAATAGAAGAAAACATCCTGGAGGTAAGTGGAAATTTCAGCAATAACTTCTGATGAGTGTGCAGGACTCATGGGAACAAACCCCAGGAAACCAAAACAGCCTTAAATGATGCTGTTTCTTTGGCACACTGCTATTATTTTTCTGGCAATTGCAGGTCTGTACCATCTTCAGATATTAGGTGTTTCTAATGTAGACTAAAGCAAAGAATAGATTAGTGATATGTTTGTGGCCATTTCATAGATGACTAGAAATGTTTCAGCTATGAAAGAAACCACCACCACTGTCACTTCATTCCCGAATGGATGCTGGAGACAAAGCTGAATTGGACAATATTGTTAGTTGCTTAAAACTGTTTGGGTAAGTTTGGTTGATTTGAGTGTATTCCAGAGTTCTTTGCTGCCATCTGTCTGTCTGTCCATCTGTCTCTCCATTTGTCGATTTGCCCATCCATCCATCCTTCTCTATTATAATTGATTTCTCTTAGAAATAATTTTGCTTTTCTAAATCTCTCCTGTGGTGGTACAAGCAAAACCAAAGTTGGATTTTATTTTTTTGTTGGTAAAATATTTTCACAGACACCCGTATATGCTATCTCATCATTTTGCTATGTGATTTAAATGTTGAATATCCATTTGGTATTTTCCATATATATAGAACTACACAAATATTATTGCAACCAGTTCATCTCCATATAAATAATTGTTCCTTTAGTGGGGCAATAGATATATGTGTCTGATGATGAACAAGTGAGAATCAGTCAGATCCTGGCTCATCTTCCCTTACTTTAGTCTAGTGATTAGTTTTTTTTTTGAACATTAAAACAAAACAGTAACATTGGGTAACCTCACTTCTCTAATAATCTACTACTTGCTGAACTGTAAGGTAATCTAGTTCTTTTACCTGTGGCATTAGCTTTCTGTTGATTTGAAAGCAACTTAAATCCACACTATTTAGTATCACTCATGGAACTATTAAGGGCAGAGAGGAAGAGTGAACTCATTCCAAATCACAGCATAAAAAGGAAGGGGTGAAGTTCTGAGAATCCACTCTTCCAGTATTAGATCCATGTAATACTATATTTCAGGACCGTTACACCACGAAGGCATTGATGAACCACTTCTAAGTATTTGTCCAATAAAAATTTAATAAATTAATAGGATTGGAATAAGTTGAGAGGAAACTTGAACACAAACATACACCCACACACTCCACAGACTCCAGCATTGTCCAGCTTCAGGACACAAGCATTAGTTCTTGGCTGTATTGCAAGAAAATCAAAATCCAAACTCAGTCAGTATCACCTATGCAACTACTTAGAAAGAAGGGAAGGAGCGAGTGAGTCTGCTGGTATCTTGAAATTAGCTGATTTGTTTTAGCTTGCGCATTTGTTAATAGCAAGCCATTTCTTCAGATTTACCGAGTACAATGACATATAAATGGCTTTTATGTCTGGTTTTTCATCATTATATTCTATCATTGCATCTGAGGAAGTTGATGCTAATCTATGAAAACTCATGCTGAAATAAAGTAGGTTGTTTTGAAGATGCCAGGAGATTTCTTCTCCTTCCTCTTCTTTTTATACTGAAACAACTAATAAAATACTACATGGACATGAAGATTAATTCTCTTTGTCTGTGAAATTCACCAGATGCTTTGGCATCTGGCAAAAGGTTTTGTTGGTTTATCTCAGGTTTTTGCTTTGTTCATAAATACACATTCCCACATTTCAAAGAGATTTTAGATTTTTGCTGTCACATTTCCTATTTGTCTTCCATCTTTGTTGCTCATCCATCTGATAAACCTCATTTTTTTCAAATAAATTTCTTCATCAGAAAGAGATACAAATCTCTTGTCAATTCTCTCCCTGTCCTGTTCCTCCTCTTCTCTCTCTTCTTCAACTACAGACTATGTCAACAGCCAACCCAATGTCCCATTTATAGGTGATGGATAAGCTCAGGAATCAAGGTCTTTCTTCCTCCAGACACTTTCCAGCTCCATTGACCATGGGAATCTGTTCATACAAAGGTGAAACAACTCAGAAAGTCTTCTCCTTTTGACTCATCATAGACACTGTGGGTAAGACCTTCCTCCTACTTTTCACATGCCTCAGCTGCACCATCAGGATTCACAAAAGGAAAAGGTTATGTTAGCTAGAAATTTTTTTGTCTTTTTCCCTGTTCTAATTTGTTATTTTTAAAAAGTATTTTATTAAAATTTTCCAAAACAAACACAAACAAAACAAATACATAAATGCATATATATTAAAAAAACAGAAAAAAAACTAAGCTCCCATAGAAACCTGTGAATTAATAAATGAATTAAAAAGTAAGAGAGAGAAAGGGAAAGAAAAAAGGGGAGGGGAAAGAAGAGTTTAAAACAAATAGAGAGAAGCAAATACAAAAAGAAATCAACTTCCACCTCTGCATGTTCCCTATACTGCTGAATGAATACAATACAGTTATGAATATGAAACTGTTTCCCAAATGATGTAGCAAAAACTTCACTGTCCAAGACTTCACTGTCCAGAAAGGGAGGGTTTATTAAAATTAAACTGCCTAATATTCCATAGTAGTAGTTAATCATTCTTTTTTTGCTCATCCTACAGGAGAGATCAAGGTACTGGAAACAGCATGAAGAATCACACCTCCATATCCTCTTTTCTGCTGCTGGAATTCTCAGACGTCAAAGAACTACAAATCTTACACTTTTGTGTCTTTCTAGGACTCTACGTGATTGGTCTAATAGGGAATCTTCTCATCATCATTGCAGTTGCAGTTGATTCCCACCTACACACCCCCATGTACTTCTTCCTATTCAATTTGGCCATGTTAGACATTGGATCAGTTTCGGTCATGGTACCCAAAGCCATGGCTGTGTCCCTCAGGGCTGATAGGTCAATTACGTATGCTGGATGTGTTGCTCAAGTTTTCTTTTATATTTTCTTTGCATCATCAGATTATACTGTCCTAACTATAATGGCACATGACCGCTATGTTGCTATCTGCCACCCACTCCAGTATGAGAGAATTATGCACAAAAGAGCCTGCCTTCAGATGGTAGCCCTTGCGTTGATTCTTAGTCTTCTTTTAGCCACATTACACACTGGTGGCACCTTTGCAAACACTTTCTGTTCTAATCTTGTCAATCAGTTCTTCTGTGAAATTCCACAATTAATAAAGCTGTCCTGCACAGTCTTTCCTGTAATTGAAGTCGGCCTTCTTATCCTATCATGTAACATAGTACTTGGATGCTTTGTTTTCATCATCACAACGTATGTGCAAGTCTTTGCCGCTGTGCTTAGAATCCCTTCTTTACATGGTCAGAAAAAAGCCCTCTCTACGTGCCTTCCTCACCTCACAGTTGTCACAATGCTGATAGTCAGTGGGCTCCTTGTCTA
The DNA here is from genome assembly GCA_030412105.1 of Cyclura pinguis. Classification (NCBI taxonomy): domain Eukaryota; kingdom Metazoa; phylum Chordata; class Lepidosauria; order Squamata; family Iguanidae; genus Cyclura; species Cyclura pinguis. The sequence goes on from CM059604.1 coordinate 21,891,703, forward strand.
TGCAAGGCCTCTTACTGGTTCCTCTAATCTGGATATAGTTTTTGCCGTGATATACACCATAATTCCTCCCTTGTCAAATCCATTTGTCTATAGTATAAGAAACAAAGAAATCAAGACTGCATTGAAGAATCTGTTACATGTTGTGCATTCCTGTAAAAACATCTTGTAAGTTGTGCCGAGAATAGAATTGTATGATTTTTCACATGTTAATATTTCTTTCTTAATGTATAACCCTTAACTTCTCTTGTCAGTGTATAAATTTGCCCTGTCATACAGGTGACTCTTTGGTATCTCTACTTTTTTCCCCTGTGTTATTTATTCTAGACTAGCGTATATACTTTGCATTGCCCAGTCTTTTATTTTCTCATAGGTAATACTTGTTAGAAATACCTTTACAATTTTTGGAAAAGCTCTGTAAGAAAGGACGAAAAGTATTACTTATGACTTTTTTTCTTTTTTATATTACTACTAACTAAATAAGCCAATTTTCTTCCTTAAGAGAACTCTTCAAACTCTCTTGTCCAGTACCTGTAACTTTTCCCACATTCCCCAATCTAATCTGTATTCAGAGTTATTAACATATAAAGGTTGGGTTCCTGAGGGAATACACTGCCCTCCTTCTTGCTGCTAGGCCTCATCTCCATAGCAATCAGCTTGGCCAAATTGCTCTCTGACTGAGAATTCTAGAGGCCCCTCCCTAAATGGCAAACCCCAGGATTCCATAGAATCTTCATAGGCAGCCAATCATATGAAGTCTTCTTGCCTGATACAGCCAATTATATGAGGGCTTCTCTGCCTGACACGGGCAAATAGACAAACTTTGACTTTTGTATATTAGCTTTACCAGATAGGACATAGTTTGATAGAGAGAATATACTGGCCCAGATCTAGTAAGTATATTTCCAAAGCTTTTATCCACCAAACACAATTGCCCAATAATCAAAATAAATGTTGGCTGCTTCTATGTCCCCACTTCCTCCTTAGCTATATAAAAGCAGTTTGGAGGCAAAAGGAGTGATTCCTGTTTGCAGCCCCATCATCTGGACAACTTATTGCCTGTAGAAGTGTGCCTACTTGCACACTTGAGGAAGGATGTCATCCATAAGTGTAAGGTTGCTCCTCCTCCTAAGCTGTAAAAGTTCAGCAAGAAGATGTCTGGGTTGATTAATGGCTGGGGGGAATGGACTGTGACTCAGAAGTCCTCAGCTGTTGTTGTAGGGCTGGGGCAATGGGTGTTGTATGAAGAGTTACCTTCTCTTGCAAATTGCTTCAATGGACATGCAACTGAAGTGGAAACTGGGAAACTGGGAAACGCTTAATGAAATCTGCAGAAGCATATATATATAGATTTGACCAAGGCTTATGTCCCCTCCCCACTAGTTCATCCTGCACTGTTGAAGGAGGCTAGGGTTTCATGGTATTTTATGGTTAATCTGGTGATTTTGATCATTCTTCAGTTTGGTGCTTTGTTATTTTCTTGTTTTGAATTTGACTAACAGGTCTGTTATGCATTGGGTTAGTATATCTCTTGGAATATGGCTAATAGGACTTTTAATTGAGGTCGTATGAACTAGTGCAGTCCAAAATCAGTGTGCAGATTTGGAGTTCCTGGTAAATATTTTTGCATCATTGAGTGCTGAAGGGTTCATCTACTTGGGGATGCCCTCATAGCCATCAGCCAAGAAACCTTCCTCTAGGGGCATGTCCTTGGAAGGGCTGTCGGGAAGATCATTACAAGGCTAGTCAAGCCTACTGCACTAAACTTAATCCTTTGCTTTCACAAGTGAATGGACTGGAGGAAATTCATCATGTGATTCTGTTACTGGGCAGCAAAACCCATCAGAAGAAGAACCAGGGAATAATGGGAGAGCTGGGACTGGGAGCAGTTGGAGTTTGAATCTTGTTTTCTAATCAGGTGTGCTGGACTCTTGGGAGTAATATAACAGAAAGCTAGAATAAATTGAAAAAGCTTTCCTTCCCATTCATCTTGCAACTTTTTCTTGCTGCAGTGTTAGTCCCTTTTTCCCTTTACATCTGAAGGCTTTTAATAATATTCTAGATCCAAAAATATTGTGTGCTGGTTGCTTCTTGAGGACTGGATGTGCTTTGATGAGAGGATGAAGAGACTCACACGCTCCTGAACCATCGTAAGACAATACAAGCTGAAGGTGAAACTGAATATTACAACTCAAGCTTTTATTTAAAAATCTTTAACATGTCTGGGTAAGTGTTATGAATACTTTTGTATTCTACAGCCGTTTCTCAGGCCTTTCCTTAGTTGTCATTTTTCCATCCTGCTATCCACTCATTTTAACTTATTTAATTTAGAAATGATTTCTTGTTGTCATAAATATCTCCAGTTTTTAAAGACATGATTAGGCCAAAGGTAACATAAATAAGTCTGCCAGGAATCTTGATATTAGACCTACTATTAGTTGGAGTGGATAATACCGGGGTACGCCACTCAGATAGAAAGTGGTGACTTTTGTTCACATGGGAAAAAATACTTTATTTTAACTGAGGTAGTAGCTAGTGTCTGATCTAACAAGGCTGACATGTAAGTATTCACTTAATATTACAGTTAGCAAGGGATGATAATGGCAGTAAACTTGACCCTATAAGCCATTATACCAGTCCTGTTCAGCATGCAAAGTTTTTGCAGATGAATGTTCATAACAGGTGCAAGTAGTTAGGGTATAGGTATGCAAAGAATATTTGCTAGTTTTCTTGTCATTAATAAAGAAGTTTACCTACCAAGCACGCCACAGAAAAAAATGTCAATTACCATGCAATTTTTTTTAAAAAATGCCCTAAGCAACAATTAAAAGTGAGTGTTTCATTCCCTATTTTTAATTATTTTTTTGTGGAGACATGATTAGGACTGTCTCAAGACTACATAGCATTAATCTCCATTTGTGGAGTTAGGTGGCAGTTGCCGCATGGCACTGTTGCAGTGTATGGTGATGCAAAGCCACTGCTTTTATATCTGACAGTGCAGTAGCATAGATAGCCATTGTGTAAAGATAAATATGTAGCATGAAATGAAAGGATGTTGTAGATTCATATTATCTCCCTTATCTTTCATTGGCATGCTGCTATTATTTTTGTGGCAGTTGTGAGTCTGTACTATCTTCACACGTGAGGTGTGTCTAATGTAGACCAAAGTAAAGAATTGATCAGTGACGTGTTGTGTGGCTATTTCATCGATGACTGAAAATGTTTCAATGAGAAGATGAATGAACTCATCTACCACTGCCACATCATTCCCCAATGGACGCTTGAATGAAAGCTGAATTAGATAACACTATTACATGCCTAAAGCTGTTTAAATGTGTTTGGGTAGGTTTGGTTGATTTCAGTGTATTCCACAGTTCTTTGCTGCTGTCTGTCTGTCTGTTTGCCCATTTGTTCCTTTGCCCATCCATCCTTATCTATCATAAATGATTCCTCTAAAAATACATTTTTGTTTTTTTCAATCTCTCCTGTAGTGGGACAAGTAGAATCTAAATAGGATTTTGGTTTTCTGTTTGCTAAAATATTTTCAAAGGAGCCCATATATGTCTGAAACATTAAAGTTCTGTGGGAAATCTCATCATTATGCTGTGCGATTTATATATTCAATAGCCATTTGGTATTTTCCATATATATAGAACTACATAAAAATTATTTGAAACAGTTCATTTCCATATAAATAACGATTCATTTAATGGGGAATGTGTATTTGTGTCTGATGATGAACGAGTAAGGATCAGTCATGTCATGGTTTATCTTCCCTTATCTTTGTCTAACGATTAATTTTTTTTTTTTTTTTGGTTTGGTGATCACCAAAACAAAACAGTAAGAATGGGTAACCTCACTGTTCTAACATTCCACCGATCAATGAACTGCAGAGTTATCCAGCAATTTTACCATTGGCATTAGCTGTCTGCCGATTTGAAAACAACCTAGACCATTTCCGCACCGGGTGAGGGAATGCAAGCCTGCAAATCTGCACAAGGGAGCAGGCTCGCGGTGGTGCACTCCGTGATTTTGAAAGACTGGAAAAATCAGGTATTTCAAAAGCATGCTGGAGGACCACTTGGGGTGGTTCCGGAGCAGACTGAGGTGAGGATCTACAGAAAGTAGTCCGGACCCAGTCTGCTCCAAGGTGCAGACGTCCTCCGTGGAGGATGGACTGCACTGTTTTTATTACCCCGTGTGGAAATGGCCCTAAATCCACACTGTTTAGTATTACTCATGCAACTTTTGAAGGCAGAGTGATAGAGTGAACTCATTATAAATCACAGCACCAAAAGAAAGGGTGATGTTCTGGGAATCCACTATTCCAGTATTAGAAATGAAATCCTGTATTTCAGAGGAAGGCATTGGTAAACCACTTCTGAGTATTCCATGCCCAAGAAAACCCTATGAAATCCATGGGATTGCCATTAATTGACAGGAGACCTGAAGGTGTACACACACACACACACACACACACAAAAGCACACACAATCCATAGTCTCCAGTGTTGTCCAGCTTCAGGAATACAAGCATTAAGTCTTTGCTGTATTGCAAGAAAACCAAAATCCAAACTCTTTCAGTTTAGGAAAAAGGGAAGGAGTGAGTCTTGTGTGTATTAGCTAATTGAGTTCAGCTTGTGCATTTTTTAATTGCAAGCCATTCTTCAGATTTATCGAGTAAGTACAATGACATATAAGTGGCTTTTATGTCCGGTTTTTGACCATTGTATTCAGTCAGTGAATCTCATGAAGCTGATGCTAATCTATAAAAGCTCATGCTGAAATAAATCAGGTTGTTTCAAAGATGTCAGAAGAGTTCTTCCTTCTCTTCTTTTTATACTGAAACAACTAATTACATAGTACATAGACATGATTAATTGTTTTGGTCTTTGCAATTCATCGGATACTTTGGCACCTGGCAAAAATATTTTGCTGGTTTATCCTGGATTTTATCTTTGCTCATTAATACACATTTTACAAATTTCATAGAGATTTGAGACATTTACTGTTATATTTCCCATCTGTCCTTCTCTTGCATATCATATCATGTTCATCCATAAGAGAAATGTCTTTTTTAAAAAAAACAGATTATCAACTCCCATCAATCTCTCCTTCTCCGCCTCCTCCTCTTCTCCCTCTTCTTCAACTACATACTGTGTCAATGACCAATACATTTACCACAGCCATTTACAGATGATGGATAAGCTCAGAAGTCAAGATCCTTCCTCCTCCAGATACATTCCAACTCCACTGACTATGAGAATCTGTCCACAAAGAGGTAAAACGGTTCAGATTGTCCTTTCCTTTTCATTCCTCGTAGACACTGTGGGTCAGACCTTCCTCTTACTGTTCCTCAGCAACATACAAAAGGAAGAGGTTATGTTAGCGAAACATACATTTATTTGCCTCTCTCCCTGACCCTATTTATTTTTTTAAAATATTTTTTATTAAAATTTTCCAGAACAAAGCAAACAGAACAAATACATAAATGCATATATTTACCAAAAAAAAACCAGGAAAAAAACTAAATTCCCACAGAAACTTGTGAATTAACACATGAATTAAAAAGTAATAGAGAGAAAGAGAAAGAAAGAATGAGGAGGGGGAGAAAAAGTTTAAAACAAATGGAGAGAAGCACAAAGAAAAAGAAATCAACTTCCACCTCTGCATGTTCCCTACACTATTAAATGAATATAAAAGAGTTATAAATGTGAAACAATTTTCCAGATGATGTAACAAAAACTATCTTGTAGACTTTACTGTTCAAGAAGGGATGGTTTATTAAACTGAACCTGGTTAATATTCCAAAGTAATAGGTAACCATTCTTTTCTTGCTCATCCTACAGGAGAGATCAAGGTACTGGAAACAGCATGAAGAATCACACCTCCATATCCTCTTTCCTGCTGCTGGAATTCTCAGATGTCAGAGAACTACAAATCTTACACTTTTGTATCTTCCTAGGACTCTACCTGATTGCTGTAATAGGGAATCTTCTCATCATCATTGCAGTTGCAGTTGATTCCCACCTACACACCCCCATGTACTTCTTCCTATTCAATTTGGCCATGTTAGACATTGGATCAGTTTCGGTCATGGTACCCAAAGCCATGACTGTGTCCCTCAGGGCTGATAGGTCAATTACGTATGCTGGATGTGTTGCTCAAGTTTTCTTTTATATTTTCTTTGCATCATCAGATTATACTGTCCTAACCATAATGGCACATGACCGCTATGTTGCTATCTGCCACCCACTCCAGTATGAGAGAATTATGCACAAAAGAGCCTGCCTTCAAATGGTAGCTATTGGGTTGATTCTTAGTTTTTTCGATGCTGTATTACACACTGGTGGCACCTTTGCAAATACTTTCTGTTCTAATCTTGTCAATCAGTTCTTCTGTGAAGTTCCACAATTAATAAAACTGTCCTGCTCAGTCTTTTCTGTAATTGAAGTCGGCCTTCTTATTCTATCATGTAACATAGTACTTGGATGCTTTGTTTTCATCATCACAACGTATGTGCAAGTCTTTGCCGCTGTGCTTAGAATCCCTTCTTTACATGGTCAGAAAAAAGCCCTCTCTACGTGCCTTCCTCACCTCACAGTTGTCACAATGCTGATAGTCAGTGGGCTCCTTGTCTATGCAAGGCCTCTTACTGGTTCCTCTAATCTGGATATAGTTTTTGCCGTGATATACACCATAATTCCTCCCTTGTCAAATCCATTTGTCTATAGTGTAAGAAACAAAGAAATCAAGACTGCATTGAAGAATCTGTTACATGTTGTGTATTCCTGTAAAAACATCTTGTAAGTTGTGCCGAGAATAGAATTGTATGATCTTTCACATGTTAATATTTCTCTCTTAATGTTTAACCCTTCACTTCCCTTGTCAGCATATAAACTTGTCCTGTCACACAGATGGCTCTTTGGCATCTCTCCTATTTTATCTGTGTTATTTATTCTAGATTTACCAGATAGTACATAGTTTGACAGGGGGAACATATTGGCCCAGATCTAGTAAGTACGTTTGCAGAGCTTTTATCCACTGAACACAATTACAGAATAATCAGAAAGAATCTTGGCTGTTTCTATGTCCCCACTTTCTCCTTGGCTAAATAAAAGCAGCCTGGGGGCAAAGGGAGTGGTTATTGTATGCAGCTCCATCATCTGGCCAACTAATTGCCTATAGAAGTGTGCCCACTTGAGCACTTAAGGAAGCAATTTCAGACATCAGTGTAAGGCTGAGCCTCCTTCCAAGCTGCACAAAGGCACCCAGAAGATGCCTGGATTGTTCAGTGGCTTGGGGAACGAGGCTGTGACTCAGAAGTTCTGAGCTGTTGTTGTACAGCTGGGGCAATGGGTGTTGTATGAAGAGGTACCTCCTTCTGTAAATTTCATCAACATACATACAAAGGAAGTTGAAACCGGGAAGCACCTAATGAAATCTACAGAAGAAAATTTTGATGCCTCTCTAGGTGTTCAAAAATTGGTTGTTTTCTTTCCAAAAAATTAGGAAAATGTTTTATCAATTAATAAATGAACTTTTGAGCACCTTGGGCCATGTCTTCAAATTTCTTCTGAAAATCTCAAGTACTTACGCCAGCATATCCCAGAATTATGTATACCACTTATAGGATCTTCTCCATTAGTTATTCACACAGAATATTTGGTGGAACACTAGTAAGGTCCTTGTTTTTCTCCAATCCTGTCTTAATTAAATGTAACAAAGTTTCCTAACTCAATTGTAATTTGCTCCTCAGTTGACTTCAAGCCTATTCTAAGCCCATACACTCTTGAGATGTTTAAATGTGGAACACCTGTGAGAACGGGTGAGAATTTTTTTTTCCAGTGTAACAGAAAGTTTCCTAAAGAATATTGGCACTGAATTCAAACATGGGATTACCTGACTAAAGCAATTGAGTCTGAGAATTTCTGGCTCCCCACTATGGCAAAGACCTGCCTGATTACATAGCTACACTGAGATTGTACTGACCATTCATATCCTGTGTGGTCGATGGGAACCCAGACCTCAAAGGTCAATCTGTTACCTAGAGATGGAAAAAATATATAAAAATATTCATAAAATGGTTTAAAAACACATTTTTCAAAGATTGAAAAACACCAAGGAGAAGAATTTGGACTGACAGGAATCTTCACAGTTCAGAATTTCTGCACAAAATTCTTATGTGATTATTTTGCACACCAAGAAACACTTTTTGGGCTGAACAGCATTTATTGCATGGAAAGCAGCATTTTTGGCACCAAAGTTAATATTTATGTGTTGAAATCTTATTTTGCATGCAGAAAATTCTGTTTTCTTCATAAAACAACAACATGCAAATTTTAAGCAGAGTGAGGCCATTTCTGTCCTACACTGTTATAGTGCAATTATTCCCCTTTCAACATCCTGTGGAATTCTGGGGTTTGTAGTTTACTGAGGTTAAAGAGAAACCCTTTGCTTTTCCCCCAAATTCCCTTTCTCTATGGAGAAATACTACCTCTGAACCTGTAGACCCCTATTTGGCTCTAAAACTATTTTTGATTGGAAAATGACTGATATTGTCCTCAACATTGCCCATTTTCGGGGGGGGGGGGATTGTTACTGCTGTTTCTAGCCTGAGCTTGTGGGATATTATTTGATATCAATAATTTGGCCTTCTTCACCCATTCCTCTCCAAGTGCTTGCGAGGCCCCTGGACAAGCACACACACAGGCGTGGCCGACAATAGCTGAACCATTCAAATCCCGATCTAGGCAGGCCAGTCATTGCCGGATGCAGCTTCAGGAGACCTTAAGGCAAATACCACATTATGTATGCACGCTACTTACAAAAGATCCCCTGCCCTGCGCAGGCAGCTTGATGAGCGGACTATACAACTCTCAAGCACGCCGCGTTTGCATACTGGCTATTCTATTGACAATCCAGCTATAACTCAATCATCTAAAGTACTGACCTTTCGGAGGCTTTGTCTCCAGCCCCAAACTCATTGTTTTCCCCAAGTACGGACTAGCCTGCGGTCACAATTTTCCCTATAAGAACCCCTGTCTTTGAGCACTTCCTGGGATCGCTTGCGGCTTGCCTCCCAACTTGCTGCCGCTCTGTTTGACGAGCCTCCCCTCAGCCCCACGTGCAGAGAATCCACGCTCCCCAGCTTCTTCGCTTTTACCAGGCTTCAGGACAGGTATAGTATTTCCCATACCAAACCTCCTCTCAAAATCCCTCTATCCCACTCCTACCTTTATTTCTATAGTCCCTTGTGTGAGTGTGTTGCATACATGTGTTTGATTGTATTTCAATAAAACAATTATTATTATTTCAACTTCTGCCTTATCATTGACTCAGCCTGACCCCTTAGACATAGGGCTCAAGATCTTGCTACGTTATCCTGCCTCTCGCATTGCAAACTTGTGCTCTGTGCTAATTCCCTCCCCATTGTTTGAGCACATTTAGGTGTCCCTCCCGGGACTCCCAGAAATCAGGGTAACACTAGGTCAGGCCAGGAAAATCTCCAGTCACGTAGCCCAAGGAGACCTCAAGCTGTGCAAACCCATGAAAAACAAAGGGTCCTCAGCCAAAGAGGAGCCAACTTGAGGGGATTAGCATGTTTTTCCCAGGTTGAGCACCTGTGACTCTGGAAAAATCCTACAAGGCGAGGCCCATCTACATAAATTTACACTACAACCTGTTGCAACCGAAGGTCCTGAGACACTGGCAACACATCATAAATCCATCATGCAAACCGAGTTGTCTTTGATGAACAATCTTTCCTTCGCTATGACTATTGTCCTCTCCAGGAGAGGATTTGCCCTCGAGGTATGTTCTGCCCTACAGCAAGTCCTAATTTTTGAGAATTTCTCTGGAGAACTCCCTGCCATGCTAGCAGACTATCACTCTGTTAGTTGAGTAATCCCCTCAGCTGTTTCTTTGCTGAGTTCCATTTTGCTTGCTGCTTCCTGGACCAAGGACTTCAGGATAGGTGCAGTATCACCCCTCTATAATCCCTCTATCCATTTTTCACCTCTTTTCTTTCTCAATAGGCCTTGTGTGCGTGTGTGAGTGAGTGCATTGGTGTGTGAGAACATTTTCATTTAATAAAAACCATAAATTTGAATAGTTAGCCTGATTCTCTGTGATCCAACTCCATAAAGCTGGCCTCAAGATCCTTAATTACCCTGCCCTTTTTGCATTGCTACAGCAGTGTTTATAGCTAATTTTCCCCACAAGTGATAATTTTGACAGGCAGTGGGAATTCCCTAAGGGACCCCTAACAAGCAGGGTAACAGCCCAATTAACTCCTTCAACCCACCAACAAGATGGTGGCCTTCTTGTCTTTGTTCATCTACCACCTGGGAAGCCTTACTGAAATTGCTAGGCCCTACTAATACAAGTGGCCAAGCCACTAGGCCACTAAGTCATGGACTGCCCTGCTCCTGATAAGCCCACTGTATGCAAAGCACATCAAATTGTAGCCGTGTGGCCTAGTCAGAGGGCTGCAAATTCTATTCACTATCAGGTCCATGACTTGAGTTTGTGGTCCATCAACTCCTACTCCTGAGAAAAGGCTGCAATTGATGTCTGTGCCACTAATCATAAGACTGGTGCAAGGCCTAGCAATGAGTCCCCTTTCCTTCATAGCCCACTGCTATACTCCCTGGCCTGGATTGAAACAGTCCTAGTGACACCTGTCAGCCCAACTTTCCAACAAAGTCCACCAGGTGTACAAAGCCACCTGCTTTTCAGTTCTCCTGCCCCCAAGCTTCCTGGGGTGAGACAAAATCCTTATTTCCTGGTGCAGCAACACTCCCTCCTCCAAGTTACTCATATGCTTGAGTACCTGTGTGGGATGGTTGCCCACCAAAGCCCAAAGAGGCCCATAAACCAACGAACCAAGTGACCAATCTGGGTTGGCAATCCAAATGGCCCCTGTACAATAAAGAAAATGCTATGTCCAACTGCCCCCACACTGTGTGTCCTCATCCTCATGCTTTGTTGCTCCATCTCAATTGTCACCATCCAGAATGGAACTCATGGGGGCAGACAAGGCTTATAAAGCTTCTGTTTTTCCTCCTGTTACTTAAGCACCATGGCACATTGACTCTATCACACACTTCCCCAAACCAGACTGAGGACTTAGATGATGTCTTCCCAAAAAGAGATGACCACATATTCAGAAAAAAGAGAGATTGTAGTAATGGAAGATTTCAATTATCCTGATATTTGTTGGAAGTCAAATTCTGCCAAGAATATCAGGTCCAACAAATTCCTCACTTCCCTTGAAGACAATTTCATTGTCCAGAAGGTTGAAGAGGCAGCAAGGGCATCAGCTTTTTTGGACCCGGTACTAACCAATAGTGATGACCTGGTTAATAGGGTGGAGGCGGCAGGATCCGTGGTGGAAGTGACCATGTTCTCCCAGAGTTTGTTATACAGTGGAAAGGGGAAGCCAAGCGTAGTAAGACTTGCATTCATGACTTTAAGAAAGTAGATTTCAGTAAACTCATATTAGGTGCCATCCCATGGTCATGCATACTAAAAGAGAAAGGAGTGTGTGATGGATGGGAGTTTCTTAAAAGTGAGATATTGAAGGCAAAGTTTCAAACAATTCCATTGAGGAGGAAAAATGGGAGGTGTCTAAAGAAACCAGCATGGATGTGTAAAGAACGTTCAAATGAACTAAGATTTAAAAGAGCCATGTACAAGAAATGGAAAAAGAGAGAAATCTCCAAAGAGGAATTTAAACAAATAGCCAGCACATGTAGGGGAAAAATCAGAAAAGCACAGAATGAGCTCAGTCTTGTTAGAGAGGTTAAAAACAATAAAAAGGGCTTTTTTTTGGTTATGTCTGTAGCAAAAGGAAAAACAAGGAAATGGTAGGGCCACTGTGAAGAGAAGATGGAGAGGTGGTAATAGCGGACAGAGAAAAAGCAGAACTACTCAACAGCTTCTTTGTTTTTGCTGAAAAGAAGAACGGTGTTCAACCTTGAGAAAAATAGAACAGATGATGTAATAGGGGAAATGTAGCACAGAATAGGTAAAGAGGAAGTACAGGAATACCTGGCTACTCCTAATGAATTTATGTCACGAGGGCCAGATGAACTACATTCAAGGGTATTAAAAGAACTGGCAGAAGTAATTTCAGAACAACTGGCAATACTCCTTAAGAATTCCTGGAGAACAGAAGAAGTTCCAGCAGACTGAAGGAGGGCAAATGTTGTCCCCATCTTCAAAAAGGGGAAATATGAGGACCCAAACAATTACCACCAGTCAGCCTGACATCAATCCCAGGAAAGATCCTAGAGCAGGTTATTAAACAGACAGTCTGTAAGCACTTAGAAAGGAATAACGTGAGCACTAAAAATCAACATGGGTTTCTCAAAAACAAATCATGCCAGACTAATCTAATCTCTGTTTTTGATAAAGTTATAAGCTTGGTAGATGAAGGGAATACCATGGATGTAGTGTATCTTGATTTCAGTAAAGCCTTTGACAAGGTCCCCAGTGATATTCTTACAGACAAGGTAATAAAATGTGGGTTAGACAAACCTACTGTTAGGTGGATTTGTAATTGGTTGACTGGCTGAACACAAAGGGTACTTACCAATGGCTCTTCTTCAACCTGGAGAGAAGTGACTAGTGGGGTGCCACAGGGTTCTGTCCTGGGCCCAGTGCTATTCAACATCTTTATCAATGACTTGGCTGAGGGAATAGAAGGCATGCTCATCAAATCTGCAGATGACACCAAATTAGCAGTGATAACTAGTATCCCAGAGGAGAGGATCAGAATTCATAATAACCTTGACAGATTAGAGAGCTGGGCCAAAACTAACAAAATGAATTTTAACAGGGAAAAATGTAGGGTATTACACTTACGAAGAAAGAATGAAATGCACAGATATAGGATGACTTGAAAACAGTATATGTGAAAGGGATCTAGGGGTTTTAGTGGACCACAAGCTGAACATCAGTCAGGAGCGTAATGCTGCAGTTAAAAAAGCCAATGTGATTCTAGGCTGCATCAACAGGAATATAGTGTTGAGATCAAGGGAAGTAATAATACCACTTTATTCTGCTTTGGTTAGACTTCACCTAGAATAATGTGTCCAGTTCTGGGCACCACAGTTCAAGAAGGATTGATAAGCTGGAACGTGTCCAGGGGAGGGTGACCAAAATGGTAAAGTGTCTGGAAGCCATGCCCTATAAGGAGAGGCTTAGGGAGATAGGTATGTTTAGCCTGACAAAAAGAAGGTTAAGAGGTGACATGACAGCCATTTTTAAATATTTGAAGGGATATCAGTTGAAGATGGAGCAAGCTTGTTTTCTGCTCTTCCAGAAACTAGGATACAGAGCAATAGACTCAAACTACAGGAAAAGAGATTTCTCCTAAACATCAGGAAGAACGTCCTGTCAATCAGAACCATTTGGCAGTGGAATATGCCACCTTGGAGTGTGGTGGAGTTACCTTCTTTGGAGGTTTTTAAGCAGAGGCTGGATGACCATTTGCTGGAGGTGCTTTGAGTGTTTGTTTCTGCATGGTAGGGGGTTGGACTCAATGGCCATTGTGGTCTCTTCCAACTCTACGTTTCTATGATTCTACGATTCTATGATTCTCTTCTGATGTCAGTTCCTAAGGGGCCAGTAAAGACATTTGCAACATGCAGGGACATGGCTGAATTTTGTGCAGTTCTGTGAGACCAAACAGTTCTCTCACTGTCTAGGCCCTTACTATACTATGCTGTGATTCCACATTCTCCCGTCATGATCCCAGCAATGCCATTACCAGGATGGCACCAGGACCCGAATGCTCCCTACTGCACTGGTCAGCTGCCAGAGAATGGGTAACATTTAGGATATAGTTCTTCCTTCTGCAGGACAGCTGGCCTCTTCCTGGGCTGTACTGTGGAAAGAAGCACTTGATAATGCTTCTGCCCTTCTCACATGGCTGCAGCCAACAGGATAGTTGCACAAAGGAAGGCCATTACCAGAGTTTTTCCGCCAATGGTTTATGGTGCTATTATGATGGCTGGAGACACAACAGCAGTGGAACCCCAATGACGTCATGCAATGGCATGTGTCACGGACTGACAGCAAAATGTCTCCATGCTGGGATGGTACAGTTCTGCAATAAGGGCCTTTGTAAGGTTACCCTTCTGAAGCAAAACTTCATATCACATGTTCTAGCCAATTTCCCACATCTCATATGAAAATGAGGTGTTTTGGCTTTTCACATTCTGATGCATTACCACTAAATCATTTGCAGCAGAGCTTAAATATATTCACATAAACCCCTCTAAGGGAATGCTAGACATGGATTTCATTTATAAATGTGATCAGTTTTTGTCTGTTTAGAAGTATTTGACATGTTCATGTTGGCTGTTTAGCTGTTTTAATAAAAATGAAAGAAAGAATCCCAGGAGAAGGCAAAAGATGACACATGACTCTTGGGAGCAACATCCCAGGAAACCAAAAGTGTCTCAAAGGATGTCTCTTCCCTGGTATGTTGCAATTATTTCTTGCCAGAAATGTTGGTCCCTGTTCATCTTACAGATGAGGTGTTTTTAGTGTAGACTTGTAAAACAAAAGAATTGATTTGCTAGATGTTTTGTGCTAACTGCCACACTGGATGACTGAAAATATTTAGAGGAGAGGATGAGAGGACTCACTTCTTGAGGTTTGCTAATTCTTGTCACTCTGCATCTGCTTTGTTCAATTCTTATTGGGGGCTGTTTGTAGCAATTTTATGAATCTTCATTAGAGCTCTTTCAAAGGTGTTTAAAAACTAGGGCAAAGCTTGCTGAGGTGAACCTATGGTTTGAAGGGCAACATTTTGCCTTCTGATTTGGAAGGTGGATGATTCCCCCTTCCCCTTGAAATGAGTCATACTCAGTTGCAGGGCTGAACTTCTTTGTTTCTGAGACTTCAGTTGCAGTCTTTCATCGAATTTCTCCAAGCTGACATTGTCAGAAGTCATTGTATAAGGGCAAATTGTTTAATGAATTATACCAGCTCTACACATAAACCAACTAGAATCTGAAACCAAAAAAATAAACAAAAAAACAAATGCTACAGCTCAGGTTTGGTCATCTTGTGTAAATAAGTTGGTTTCAGTACATTTTTGAACTGGCTGTCTTATTAGAATCCGTGTTCTATCTCATAATTGGTATTTATGAGTTCAAACTGGGGAAGTGGAGAACTCTGCACACTGCCTTGAGCTCACTGGAGATAAACAATAAATCAAGGCTTTTTTCTCTAAAAATGAAATTTCTTTCTGTTAAGACTTTTGTTAAGACTCTTAATCTAAACCTAATGGATTAAAAGGTGTTAGGTCCTTTAAACCAAAGATGCTGGGGTTTGAATTTTAGATCACTTTTCTTATGTGTAAAGCATGTGCTCATGGAACATGCTCTCTATGATCAGTTTGGAGAATACACTTCTTGGTTTTCAGTGTGGATAGGAAGAGGGTGTAGTTATATAGTACAAACTTCCAATGCTGAGTGCTCTTTACTTTTTGAGAATCTTTGAAGTTGCTACTACTATCTCAGGTCCCTTGGATCACACACACAAGGTTTACTCGAGGAGTAAACTCGAGGAGTTGTTTCCATGCATATTCATACTGTGAGCAAAGCAGGTGGGCAGAAATGAGGAAGCGCCTATCAGAGGAGGAAGAACCTATCAAAGAACTTCCCCTGTTAAGAGGTGGGAATGAGAATGCCTGTTCTTCAATGCTAAGCAGGATCTTGCTTTAGCTTAGATCCCAAACGGTTAGGGCCAGCAGCAAAACTTCCAAGAAACCATGGAAACAATGGTTGTTTGGAATGTTTCTTTTTTTTTCAATAGGATTGGGCATTGAAAATAGATAGTAGATAGATAGATATGTTATCATATCCTAACTCAGAGCAATTTTAGAAAAAGTAATTTAGCTTCTAAAAACTTATTTTTAGGAGAAAGCCAGAATAGTTTTTTTTATAACGTCAAAGCAACATTATCTTCACCAGTTAACATCTAAGTGCAAAGCTTATGGATCCCTTCCTGACACATACAATGAATATACGGACATTAAGAACAGGGATGATGGGTGTACTTCCCCTCTCTCTCCAATGCATCTCATTTATGCCTTTAATGTGAATATGTACCAATTAAAAGAATTATGAATTGTCCCCTGGAGAATTGGGGCAACTTATCATCAATATGATGACACTCAGCTTTATCTTTCCATAGCACTTCATTCTTGAAAGACTGTGCAAGTGCTGGATCTTCATTTGTAAAATGATGAGCCAGATAGGGGATGAAATAAACTGAAATTGAACATTCATGAGATATAGTTGATATGACTAGTAGATTCTCAGAACTAGGAATTAGGGAGGGGGTGTTCTGAATATAGTTGTACTTTCCTGTACTCTGTTGTCATTCTTATTGTTGTTTGCTGTTGAAATGAAGTTTCTGAGGAAACATGGATTCACAATTTTAATCCCTATGAATATTGTGAAAACTGATGGGTTGCAGTGTTCAAGTGGAGGGATTGGGTTAAAATGAAACTGGTTACTAAACGGTAATAGCTTAACTCTTGTCTTCTTGTTTCTCCAAGAGGAAACACCCAGTGCTGAAGACAACATGAACAACCATACTTCCATATCCACTTTTCTGCTGCTGGAATTCTCACACATCCGAGAACTACAGATTTTACACTTAGTTGTGTTCCTAGCCGTGTACATGATGGCACTAATAGGCAATCTTCTCATTGTCTTTGCAGTTGCACTTGATTCCCATCTACATTCCCCCATGTACTTTTTCTTGTCCAGTTTGGCCATTTTGGATATTGGTGCAATATCTGTCACAGTGCCCAAATCTATGGCTATGTCTCTCATCAGTAATGGGTCAATTTCTTATTTTGGATGTGTAGCTCAAGTTTTCTTCTGCTTCTTCTTTTTAACATCAGAATTTATTGTCCTGACTATAATGGCACACGATCGCTACATTGCCATCTGCAACCCACTCCAGTATGAAAGAATTATGCACAAAGGAGCCTGCCTTCACATGCTAGCCATTGGTTTCACTGTTAGTCTTCTTTATGCTGCATTACACACTGGTGGCACTTTTGCAAATACCTTCTGTTCCAATGTTGTCAATCAGTTCTTCTGTGAAGTCCCACAGTTATTAAAGCTCTCTTGCTCTGACCTTTACTTAGTGGAAGCCGGGTTTCTTTTGCTGGGATGTAGCATGGCATTAGGATGCTTTGTCTTCCTCATTATAACCTATGTGCAGGTTTTTGGTGCAGTGTTCCAAATCCCTTCTGTAGAAGGTCAGAGAAAAGCCCTCTCCACATGTTTTCCCCACCTCACTGTTGTCACACTATTCATGTCCAGTGCAGTCTTTGCCTATGCAAGGCCTCCTAGTGGGGTTTCCTCAACTCTTGATATAGTCTTTGCTGTGGTGTATGCTGTAATTCCTCCTCTGTCAAATCCATTCATTTATAGCATGAGAAGTAAGGAGATCAAGACTGCTTTGAAGAAATTGCTGGATATTACGCTGTCTTGTAAAACCATGTGCAAAACTGTTCTCTGAGAATCTAATTGTATGATCTTTCACGTGTTAATGTTTCCTTCTCAATATTTAACCCTATAGTTTACTCATTGGAGATATATATATGTGTGGTTTGTCACACAAGTTGCTATGCGTTTCTACTTTATTCCCTGTGACATTTTCTTTTCTAGATCACTAATCTCTTTCTTTCTCCCCCACCCCCCTTTATCTACCAGATATTGAATCATCTATTAGAGGCAATGGATTGGTCTAAGCACAACATGTACGTTGGCAGAGATTGTACCCAACAAGTTAATTGTACCATTTTCATCAGTAAAGGTGGATGCTTCTTTGGATTAAAAAAAAAAATGGTTTGGGACCAGACGATGCTGCTTACACCTCTGTATTCTGGTCACTGGCTGAAGAAATGCCTTAGATACATTTCAGCTCTCCTTATGTACCTGGGGAACACAGAACAAACTCCAGGCTCAATGTCATGTTTCTCTTTTTTCTTCTGGTACAAGAGACATCTGAAACATTCCTGGCTACACTTCCATAGCTTTTGAGTAGCTGGGAGCTGGAACTGGGACCAGAAAACTCTCAGTTGCTGTTGTGAAGCTTAGGCAATGTTTGGTGCATAAAGTATGCCTTCTCTTGTAAAATTCCTCAAAGTACATACAACAATATATTCAGGTTTGATGCCAGCATGAGTCACCTACAGGAACCTGGCCATTGGGATCTTCCCAAAGCTATACAGAAATCCAGATGTAAATCAGAAAGCTCTACATTATATGTTATTGACCAGGATCATTGCTAAAAGACATAAATACCTTATTCCTTTCTAGTCCCTTCTTAATCTTATGTAATGAGATTTCCTAACTCAACTGCAATTTGATGTGTGTCTGCTTTCAGCCCCCCACACTCTGTATGTTATTGTGTGAGCTAC
This sequence comes from Cyclura pinguis, assembly GCA_030412105.1. NCBI lineage: Eukaryota > Metazoa > Chordata > Lepidosauria > Squamata > Iguanidae > Cyclura > Cyclura pinguis. Next base: position 21,910,162 of record CM059604.1, read on the forward strand.
CCATAAAATGAGAAAACAGGTTTTCTAGAATGATTTTCATGGCAATAGTTTCTAACTGGAAAAAAAAATGTGGACCTTAGGATGACAAATGAAAAAGCCCTACTCAGAACGTAATAACATTGGTGGAATTGTTGCTTTACATGGGTGACAATTTGTTGCCTTGTAAGGTAAGAACTTTCAAAAATCTCAGCTTTCTTCATAAATTCAAGAGAAAGAACATAACCCTTTAAAAGATGAAAGTATAAGAGATCTTTGAGTGCTTAGCTCTTAAAATCTGGCCCTTGAATCTCTTTGTGTCCAACCATGTTTGCGGTGTTTGGGAAAAAATGGATTCTTTTCTTACTGCTATTTTATTTTCCCAGCAGTGTCCTCATTGAAACAGAACTACAGAAAAACAAATCAAATTTAAAATGTAACCAACTGATAAAATGGCTAATGAGAAAATAAATGGATTTCTGTAAGAATACTGAATATTTAGGATATAAGGCATTAACAGCAACAACAATAACTTTGTGGAGCTATGACCATGTTGAAAAGAGTTGCTTCAGAGATAGTGTAAAGCCCTGCTGTGGGGGTCCCCAATATCAGTGTGGTTTGGATGGGCATCATATTGGCATCATATTTAATTGGCAACATACCTTAATTGGCACTGATATCAAAATCAAACCTGAAGGTGACCATGAGGTCACACCAACAAAGGGAAAACTCTGACTGCAAATGTGAGAAAGGCTGGACAGCCTAAGACACCCTCCAGATATGACTGGGCCATTTGTCAGGCAAATAGAGGCTGTCCCTGTAGATAACAGGCTTAAGTAGAAGCTGGAATTTCCAGGGAACATAATTGTGAGAAGCCCACCAGAAGCCCACTGATTAACAGATATCCATCCCCTGTGCACCTGGACTTCTTCCTCTTGCCTCGTAGCACCCACAATAGACAGCTATTACAACACACATTATGTCTTTATCATCCAAACACTGTGAACATTAGTGGGTTGATAGTCCATTTCTGTGCTGCAACTCCCATTGTACCACACTTGGAACTACACATATCTTCCACTGCCCAAGGCTATTTTTTGAGTACAAATACTCCTGATTCCAGGATGCCCAGTACAGGCCCTTGAAGGTCCACCCATTTCTCTGTCTGTCTGACTCCTGAACAAGAACTATCATTAGGTCCTACCTAAGCCAAGCCACATTTCAGCTCTTCATTACCGTTCTGGACTGGTAATTATAACACAAAATCCTCGGTCTCTCTATCCATATTTTTTTTCCTCCCTTTATCTTTCAGTTAGCTCTTGTGTGAGTGTTTGACTATGTGTATCTTGTGTGCATGCATGAGTGAATCCCCCTCAATAAAACACATCTTTAGTTTATTTTTGAATCTCTGGCTGGTTATTTTCTTGCGTGAGCCTGTAAACATTAGTAGAAAGATGTCGTTAAGTTACACCCCTCTTGCAAGCCTCCTCTTTGAGCTAATTATTTCCCACTTTTGCACAGAAGTACTGGCATCACAGGGTGGCACTCGTGGTGCCTACCTTTTGGGGTAACAATAGCATTACACAACTTCTTCCAGTATGCACTTAGCCCAAGCAATAAGGTAGAGGGAAGTGGGATTTGTGCATCTCATGTCATCTTCCTGAAATGAAACTTTTTGTTCTGTCTGTCCACTCATAGGTCTTTGATAGATAAACTAAAACACAATGCTTACATTGCTCCAATGAAGTGCCAAACCATTCTTTCACAACCTTACACAGAACTGTAACAGATGCCCCAAGGATATAGGCCAGTCCACCTTCAGTCCTAATGTTAGCAAACTTGGAACCTACCAGAGAATAGTTTCATGTGGTGCTGGGTGCAATGGCCATCCCTATGGCTCTGTCCAACTTACACCCTATCCCATTGCTCCAAAAGTTATTTGGACATGGACCATGGCAACTCCATGGCTTTGAGTGTCAGCTTCCAAAAATCTGTATTTATGAGATAGTGTATCAACAGTATCATTGCTCATGCCAGCAATATAGCACACCATTATCAAAATATCTTCATAAGGCAGTGTAAATGTGAAAGTCCCAACAAATCCCATGACTCTCTCTGACTTTGATGCTAGTGTGGTTATGACATGGACAGCTGCCAGGTTATGCCAGCATTGATATAAGGTTCTGAGCTGTCCTCAGCACATTATCTACCATTAAATGAATGCCAAAATCCAAAGACATAGGCCACTTCTGCACTACACTGTTATAGTGCTATTATTCCACTTTCGACATCCTATGGGATCCTGGAGTTTGCAGTTTAGGGAGGGGCATTTAGAATTCTTAGCTAGAGAGCTCTTTGGAATTCCACAGGATGTTGAAAGTGGAATAATAGCACTTTAACAGTGTAGTGGGGAAATGGCCATAGCTGTATTTTAACTGACCTATTAAAGCACCCCTAAATGAGGCTCCACCCTCTAGAATGACACACCATCATGCTTCTTTGAGATCTGTAACCAGATTTGGAGTTCTACATGCATATACATAGTGATCCTAAGCTCTCGTAACAGGTAATGATGAACCTTCATGGTATCACAGAGGCAGCATGAGAATGTATGCTCTGGGGCTATCATATTACACTGGATGTTAAGATGGCCCATCAATACTTGCACATATTTAAGTGTAATCTTCCATCGGGATTTAAACATGACAACAATAAATTCAGCTACCCAGTTTGTGACTATAAGCTCTAATGCTGTTTATTTGTAACCTCTATCTTCAGAAATATGAATTTGGGGAGGGTTCAGTTTCTCATCTGGTAAAGGGGACTCCCAAGTTATCAGGCAACTGTCAGATTTCCTTCATCAGGCCACCCCATTGATCCACAGCTGTGAACTCAATGGCATGCATGCATAAATAAATAAATAACTATCATCTGGATAATAGGCTTTGTTTATAACCCAGTGACATCTTCAGGAACAGACTTAAAATGTGGAATTGGCTTTTCACCCTGTGATATATCACCAAGAACATTAACATCATTCACAAATGGTGCTTGGAGAACTTAGGAAAAAAAGTTCCCACAAGACAATTCTAGAACTGGATTTCACTTACAAATATGATCATTTTTCATGTTATCGGAAATATCTGGCAGGTGCTTATTTTCTTTTTAATTTTTTTTGTAACAATGAGACAAAGAACACCTGGGAGAGAGGGAATTCAAGAATTATTTCTCTTCAGGTGTGCTGGACTCTTGGGAAAAAGATCTAAAGAAACTTAAATAGACTTAAATGATGCTCCTTCCATGACATTCTGTAATTGTTGTTGTAAAGATTCATCCCTATTATCTCTACAGATGATATATTTCAAATATTAGAGGAGACTAAAACAATGAATAGATCAGCCACATGTTTTGTGGTCATTGCTGCTGGGTGACTGAATGTGCTGGAACAAGAAGGATGAATGCTGTTGCTGGCCATTCTGTAATGGACACAGGAGGGGAAGTGGAATCTTTCACTCTGAGTGATCCCCTGAAGCACTTTTTAAAGGTATTTGATTAAGTACATGGTGTATTCTAAGGCTGTCTTATTTCTGTTTGCAGTTCTCTCTCTCTCCCTACTTATCTGTCTTGCATGTCTGTAGCATGTATCCATCCTTCTATCCCTCTGTCTCAATTTATTTTATATGATTCCTTTTGGAAATACTTTTACTGTTATAAATCTCCCCCATATTGGAACAAGCAGAGCAGAACAACCTTTTCACTCTCTGTTGGTTTTGCATTTGCTAAAATATTCTCATGTCATCCTATTTGGTTGAAACATTGTAATGGTGAGAGAGAACCTGTCCTTGGCTTACTGACTTAAGCATTGAATAACGATCTAGTATTTTACAATGCAATCGCATGTACATATGGTAAAAGCTCCTACCAGGAGTCTGAGGTGCCCAGGAAACAGATGATGATGATGATGATTAATTATTATCCTTTATTTATATAGCACCATCCATGTACATGGTGCTTTACAATATTAAAACACGACAGTTGACATAGATAAATATATAATAAAATGAAAGTATAAAAAACGGAAAAAAAAGTCAAGGGTATATGCAGTTACAACCAGCCCAACATAATGTTACTATAATGCCAGTAAGATACAATATCTAACTAACAATAAAAACTAGTCCAACATTCCAAAAATCTCAGAAAACAAGAATGTTTTCAATTTACATTTAAAAACAGGAAGAGAAGAAGCAGTTCACAAGGAAGGCGATTCCATGCATGGGGGCAGCGAGAATAAAAGGGCATAACGGAGCTAAAGAGGAAGAGACTCTAGGCTGGGTAAGAAGACAAGTGTTTGCAGAACGTAGGTTTCCAGCGGGCTGGTAAAGAGAGATGAGAGCAACAAGATAAGGAGGAGCTAAATTATGTAAGACCTTAAAAGTCAAAACAAGGAGTTTATAAAGGATCCTACAAGGAATAGGTAACCAATGAAGGGAGATTAGGAGAGGGGTAATGTGATCGAAATGGTGAGCTAAACTAATAATTTTAGCAGCAGAGTGAAAAACAGAGACAGATAAAGAAAAGATAGAAAAACAGATAAAGACATTTCAATCTCAGATAGAGCAGTATTTGGTCCCATGGAATAATACTACATCTCACGGAACAATATTTGGTCCCATGTTTCTTTTAAAAGCTCCTTCAACCCCTTTGAAAGAAAAAAAATATTTCAGTGAAACAAGATCTAATTCATGGACTTGAAAATTGAGGATATAGGAGTGTGTTGGTTTTACAGGAATTTGGCATTCTAAATTGAAAAATAACCTCAGCTTTGCTCTGTCATGTAGAGTTTTTTCCAACTTGTTTTGACATTTTTATCTTGTAAAATGTGACTGAATATAATTAATAGGGAAAGAATTACCACATGAAACCTATTTCATGTCCAGGCTGAATATATTTATCTACAAAAAATATAAAATACTTTAATTCATTGTTATGAAATGCAATGATCTATTCAAAAGCATGAACAAGAAATCACAGTGGAAACATCAGCATCCACACTTAATCAAAGCTGCATAACAACTGCATTGATAAAAAATATTGTCAGTTGTGAAAGAAATGTGTGTGGTATGACATTGTTATTGCATTTTTTTTTCACCTGAGCATCCAAAAAATGCATCAAAAACAGCTATGAACTTGAAAAAAAAGGTTTTTTCATCCCTGTGGTTTATCCACGGTTTATTTAGAGAGGTGTGATTAACAGTTCTCATTTTGTTTCTCCTGCAGATGGTATACAAGAATGGAACATAACATGGACAACCTTACTTCCTTGTCCACTTTTCTGTTGCAAGAATTCTCCGATGTTCGAGAGTTACAGATCTTACATTTTGTTGTATTCCTAGTAGTGTACCTGATGGCAATAACAGGGAATCTTCTCATCATCCTGGCAGTTGCCTTTGACCACCACCTGCACACACCTATGTACTTCTTCTTAGTAAATTTGGCTGTCCTGGATCTTGCCACAATTTCGGTTACAGTCCCCAAATCTATGGCTATGTCTCTCACAGATCACAGGTCCATCTCTTACTTTGGTTGTGTTGCCCAGGTTTTCTTTCATTTCTTTTGTTTATCCTCAGATTTTTTTGTCCTGATTATCATGGCCCATGACCGCTATGTTGCAATCTGCAACCCACTCCACTATGACAGAATTATGCACATGGAAACCTGCTTTAAGATGGTGGCCACTGGATTGACTTTTTGTCTCTTTTATTCTGCAGTACACACTGGGAGCACATTTGCAAACACTTTCTGTTCTAATGTTATCAATCAGTTCTTCTGCGAAGTCCCAGAGTTATTAAATCTCTCCTGTACTAACATTTACTTAGTTGAAGTTGGGCTTCTAGTGCTAAGCTGTAGTATAGCACTAGGGTGTTTTATCTTTATCATCATAACATATCTCCATATCTTTGCTACAGTCTTCAGAATCCCCTCTGCACATGGTCAGAAAAAAGCTCTCTCCACTTGCCTTCCCCACCTCACTATTGTCACGGTGTACGTAACCAGTGGAGTCCTGGCCTACGCAAGGCCTCCCAGGGATGTTTCTTCTGCACTGGATATAACTTTTGCTGTGATGTATGCCATAATTCCTCCCATCTTGAATCCATTCATCTATAGCATGAGAAACAAAGAGATCAAGACTGCTTTGTGGAAACTGTTAGCTTTGGGATTTTCCTCTAAAATCATCTTTAAACATTTCAGAATTAGTTCTGTAAGAGAACAGTGATTTGAGGATTTCTATATGTACTTTTTCTTCTATTAAGGTATATCTTCAGTCTCTTTGGCTTCCTGAGTATACACACAGAAATCCAAATTCAGTGGATGTATTTCCAGATTACATGTGATACATCAAAATCTTTCTGGAGTCCTTGCTAGCTTCCCAACCCAGTTGTAGCAAGTTCCCTATAGGATTCAAAAGCTGCCTACAGTTATTTTTTTATGGGTCACACTACAAGAATAAGATAGATCCTGGGACATGGAAAAGATGTCTTTTAAATAGATAGGTAGGTAGGTAGGTAGGTAGGTAGGTAGATAGATAGATAGATAGATAGATAGATAGATAGATAGATAGATAGATAGATAGGCAAGCAAGCAGGCAGGCAGGCAGGCAGGCAGCTACGCAGACAGACAGACAGATAGAATAATTTTGAAGTCAGAAGGGAAATATAGAACTGAAGATGATGAAGATACATTTTCCATGCATCTCTAAGCAGAAAGAGATGTGTTGTCATTCAGTATGTTTTAATTCTGTGTTAAAATTCAACTGCAGTTAGATTTGACATTGAAAACAGGTTTACATTGGAAATGGCAATCCTGATCTAAGATTCTGTTTCTCTCCTTGTAATATAGAGCAAAGTAGTGATGGGACAGGGTGTTATCTATATGTCATTTTCTCTGCTCTTGCAAATGATGAGTGATTGCAAATTGTTGTTTCATTATTGGTTATCTTCCCTATCCAACATTATCATATTTATATTACATTCACTATACTGTGGAATTAGTAATCATTAAATATTAATACTCTCTTAAGGTGCATAACTACCCAAGTAGTTAAGTCTGAACATAAAAATGGAGTAGAACTGTGTTACTCTGCCCCACATTGGTGCAGGAACCATCCTGATGGCAACAGTCTCGTTATTGCCCTCAAACTTTAAACCATTTCTGATGTCCTTCTAATATTGAATAGAGTGGACCCTCCATAACTCTCCAAAAGTGTGTGTGGGGGGAGAGAAAGGTTAGCATATGTACCCAGTATATTTATAGGACATTCATTGCTGATGAACCATTGATGCTAAGAAAAAGAATGTTTTGAAACACAAAGAACAAATATTTGAATTATGCTCTAGTTGTCTAATTCACATCTAGCACATATACTTGTCTCACTGAATCTTTTGTGAATAGAAGTCATGTTCCTTCCATATTTCTTCATTTTCCTGTGTAAATTTAGTCAAAGGGCTTCTTGGCTGTCATAGGCCCTTTCTGCACCTTACCGTCTTCTGGGCTGGGGTGCGGGGATCACATGAGCAGCCTCCGGAGAGAGGCTCTCGTGTCCGGGATCCTTCGGCTCCGCACGAGCTGCCTGCTCATGCAAGAGCCCCACCTCTTCCTTCCGCAGCACAGCCTGGGACTTTCCCAGGCTTCGCTGGGGCAGGAAGCATGACCAGTGTGGCTCCGGAGGCTCTGCACGCCAGGTAAGTGCGCGTGGGGCCCGGGAGCAATGCGCGATTGCGCACCATTTTCGGCTTCTAGCTGAAAATGAAAAGGTGCACGATCAGCACCTGCCAGCCCCTGGAGTGTCGCGAGATTGTGAGTGCGTCGTGCAGATTGCTCCTCACAATTGTGTGACGCTCCAGGCACCCTTTCGCATGGAAAATGCCGTGGGAAAAGGGCCATAGTAAGATGGCCTGGATGAAATATCATACTCCTACTCCAGATAATTTTTTTTTACTGATATGTTATGATGTCTTTTTTGTAAAAAAAATTGCTTTGTGTTCTAAATTCCAACACTTTCACACCAATGCATTTGCAACAATAGCAGAACCCCCCTAGAAGAAAGAGATACTTGCCCAATACATGGGTATCAGGTAGATTAGGGCCACAACTGTATTAACTATTTTAAGCAGATTAACATCAGGAGCTTCACAGTATGTATTGGACTGAGGTAGGATTCCCCTCAAGACCTGTATGATTAAATGTGTAGGCCACCCACGTCTAGGGACAACCAGTGAAAGTTTTTCTTGGAGCTCAGGAACTATACAGTGCCTTGTAGAAAAATTCGCCCTCTCTTTGGTTTTTTTCACATTTTATTTTGTTAGAAGCTGCCATTGAAATGGATTTAACTGGCATTCTTACCATGATGTATGGAAGATACTCAATACTGCAAAGGTGCAAAATAACCTAAGCAAATAAAACCTAAGTAAATAAAAATACACTGGCTCTTGTTGGTTGTCAATATTTGCTAGAAGCACCTTTGCACTTTTGGATCCTGCTATTTTTTACCTGTTCTTTTTGGCAAGATTCCTTGAGATCTGTCATGTCTGACAGAGATCACTCATGAACAGCAACTTCCAAATCTTGCCACACATTTTTCATAAGTTTAAAATCTGGGGTTTAACTAGGCTACTCTAAGGTATTCAGAATCTTCTTCTTTTCAATCCACTCCAGTGTTACTTGAGCTGGGTCCTCAGGGTCATTGTCCTGATGGAAGGTGGGCCCTAGTATCCGTCAGGTATAGATTGCAACGGGTTTTGCTCTAAAGTTGGCCTGTATTTGGCCCCATCCATCCATCCTGATCTCAGTCCTGACCAGTTTTCCAGTCCCTACAAAGGAAAACCATCCCAACAATGTGAGGCTCCCTCAATTATGCTTCACTGTGGGAACAGATGGTTTCAAGTCAATGGGCAGTGTACGTTTTGTATCATGTAGAGTATTTTTAACCAAGGCCAATACCTAATCTAAAACTAATGTTAATATAATAATGAGAGTTAATAATAATTAACTAATTATAATTAACCTCAGCCCCACCTCATGAAATTCCCTTCCAGAGCAACTCATTAATAGCTCCAAAACTACCTGAACAGGAAGAATGGTTTAGCATTCTCAGTCAGGGGAACCCTGGTGCCTCAGCAAGCTACAAGACTCAGGACTCCATAGAACGTTCCCATGGCAGTTAATGTGGAACACAGAGCTATTACTGCACAGTGTGAAAGGGCACATGGAGGTTGTTGTTGTGCTATCATTGCAGTGATAGAGCCCCTGCCCTTTATGTTATTTGAGTCTTGGCCTATCTGCAACATTTCTACTCCACCCATTTAAATTTCAGCAAAGGTTTATCCTATTGTTGTGGTTGAAGCTAACTAGGAAAACATATTATTTCATATATATATGTGTGTGTGTGTGTGTGTGTACACACACACACACACACACATATTTATACACACCATATATGCATCTCCTATATCAATATCTATCTACTAATATATAAAAGTCAAAGTTTGTTTGTTTGTGTCAGGCAAGCAAAGACCTTGTATGCTTGGCTGTGTGAGGCAAAGACCTCATATGATTGGCTGCCTGTGAAGATTCTATAGAATCCTGGGGTTTACAGTTTAGGGAGGGGCCTTTAGAATTCTCAGTCAGAGAGCTCTTGGGCCTGGCCAGTTGTTACGGAGATGAGGTCTAGCAGCAAGGAGGAGGACAGTGTATTCCCTCAGGAATCCAACCTCTGTATGTTAATAATTCTGATTCCCGATTGTGGCCCTTTACAATGCACCTTTTCACGGAGCTGGGGTGTGGGGATTGTGCGAGCAGCCTCCAGTGAGAGGCTCTCATGTCCTGGTTCCTTCAGCTCCACAGCTGCTGCCCGCTCGCATGAGAGCCCCGCCTCTTCCTTCCGCAGTGCTGCCTGGGAGTTTTCCAGGCTGCGCTAGGGCAGGAAGCATGAGCACCACAGCTCTGGAGCTCAACACACATGGCAAGAGTGCACAGGGCCCCGGAGCGTCAGCTCAAAGCCAAAAATGAAAAAGTGCATGAGCAGCACCTGCCAGACCCTGGAGCATCGTACGATTGTGAGTGCGTCGTGTGGACCACTCCTCACATTTGCGCAGTGCTCAAGGGGCCCTTTCGCATGGCAAATGCCGTGCGAAAAGGGCCTGTATTGGGGAATATGAGAAAAAGTTACAGGTACTCGACAAAACAGTTTGGGGAATTAGAGACACAGGATCTCAAATCTTTCTAACAAGTATTGCCTATGAGAAAATAAAATCCTGGGCAACGCTGGGTAAATACATTAGTATCTATATACACACATACATACATACATGCACCTATCAGAATTGGCCAAGGCTTATGCTGCCCCCTGCTACATGCTGCACTGTTGAAGGAGGTTAGGCTTCCATGGTGTTTTATGGTCAATCTGGTGATTTTTATCTTTCTTTAATTTGACATTGTATTACTTTATTGTTTTGAATTTGGCTAAGGGGTCTTTCCTGCATTAGATTGTTTTATCTCTCAGAATTTGGCCAATTGGACTTTTATTAGAGGTTACAAGAGCTAGCGCAATTCGAAGTAGGTATGCAGATTTGAAGTTCCTGGTAAATATTTTTGAAGTATCAAGTGTTGAAGGATTTATCTACTTGGGATGTCCTCCTAGTCACTGGGCACTTTCCTGAGGGCATATCCTTGAGGGACTGTTAGAGTGAACATAACAGGGGATAACAAACCATACTACATTGAATTTCATCCTATGCTTTGACAAGTCGAAGGACTGGAGGAAATGCATCACGTGGTTCTATTGTTTGGCAGAAACACCCAGCAGAAGAAGAACCAGGGAACAATGGGAGAGCTGGGACTGGCGAGCAGTTGGACTCTGAATCTTGTTTTCTGATTAGATGTACTGGACTCTTGGGAGTAATATAACAAGAAGCTAAAAGAAGCTGAAGCATCTTTCCTTCCCACTCATCTTGCAACTCTTTCTTGCTGCAGTGTCAGTCCCTTTTCCCCTTTTTCACCTGAAGGTTTCTAATACTACTCCAAAGAAAAATATTGTGTGCCAGTTACTGCTGAAAGACTGGATGACTGGATGAGAGGATGAAGAGATTCTCACACCACTGGAGCACTGTGACACAATATATGCTGGAGGTGGAACTGAATCTTACTACACAAGCATTTATCTAAAAGTGTTTGATGTGTCTGGGTAAGTTTTATGAATATTTTACATTCTATAGTTGTTTCTTGCTAAAGCTGTTTAAATGTGTTTGGGTAAGTTTGGTTGATTTGGGTGTATTCCAGAGTTCTTTGCTGCCATCTATCTGTCTGACTGTCTGTCCATTTGTCCATTTGCTCACCAATCCATCTATCCATCCTTATGATTCCGCTAAACAATTCATTTTCCTTTTCTAAATCTCTCCTGTAGTGAAACAAGTAGAATCAAGCTAGGATTTTGGTCTTCTATTTGCTAAGATATTTTCACAGGCACCCATATATGCTTGAATCCTTAAAATGCTGAGAGAAATCTCGTCATTATGATTTGTGATCTAAATATTCATTAGCTGTTTCATATTTTCCATTACAATAACACACATATATAGGACAGCATAGATATTCTTATAAGCTGTTAATTTCCATATAAATAACTGTCCCTTTAAAGGGGCAATGTATATGTGTATCTGATGATGTACAAGTGAGAAACAGTCAGATCATGGCTCAGGTTCCTTTGTCTGATTAATTTTTTCTTGATCACCAAAATAAAACAGTAACCATGGGCAAACTCACTCTTCTAGCAGTCCAATGATCATTGAAATGTAAGGTTATCCAGTTTTTCTATCATTGGTATTAGCTTTCTTTCGATTTGCAAACAATACAAATCTATACTAGATTAGTATTACAACATGAAAGGGTGGAGCTCTGTGAATCCATCCTTCCAGCATCAGACCCATGTAATCCTATGTTTCAGAAGAAGGCATTAATAAACCATCTCCCAATATTCTTTGCCCAAGAAAACCCAAAGAAATCCACAGGATTGCCACAGATTGACAGGTGACTTGAAGGCATGTGCGTGTGTGTGCATGTGTGCACACACCCAAAAATATCCATAATCTCCAGGATTGTCCACCTTCAGGAACACAAATATTAGTTCTTTGCTGTATTGCAAGAAAACCAAAATCCAAATTCACTATCATCTATGCAATCGTTTAAGAAAAAGAGAAGGAATGAGTGATTTTTGTGGTATCTTTAATTTGCTAATTTATTTCAGCTTATGCATTTGTTAATTAAAAAACATTTCTTCAAATTTATTAATTAATAAATTTATTAATTTATTAAGACATATAAATGACTTTTAAGTCTGGTTTTGACCATTGTATTCAGTCAATGCATCTAAGGAAGTTGATGCCAATCTATAAGAGCTCATGCTGAAATAAATCAGGTTGTTTCAAAGATGTCAGAAGAGTTTTCCCTCTTCTTTAAACTGAAAAAAATTAATCATATAACATGTAGACATGAACTGTCTTGGTCTGTGAAACTCATCAGATGCTTTGGCATCTGTCAAAATATTTTGTTGGTTTATCTCAGCTTTTGTCTTCGTTGATAAATATGCATTTTCCACATTTCCTAGAGATTTTAGATTTTTACTGTCACATTTCTCCTCAGTCTTCCTTCCATGTTTGATGCTCATTCATCTGATAAATCTCTTTTTATTTTCAAATAATTGTTTTCATCAGGAAGAGATATGAATTTCTTTTCAGTTCTCTTCTTCTGCCCCCACCTCTTCTTTTCCTTCTCCTTCAACTATGTATTGTTTCAACGACCAACGTAAAGTCCCATATACAGAATAAGTTCAGGAATCAAGATCCTTAATCCTCCACACACATTCCAGCTCCACTGAACAAGGGAATTGGTTCACACAGAAATGAAACAGCTCAGATTGTCCTTTCCTTTTCACTCCTCGTAGACATTGTGGGCCAGACCTTCCTCCTACTTTTCAGACACCTCAGCTGCACCATTAGTATTCACAAAAGGAACAGGTTACGTTAGCTAGACATTTATTATTTTCTGCCTGTCTCTCTTTCCATCTTTATTATTTCTAAAATATCTTTATTAATTTTTTTACCAGAACAAACACTTATAAAGACAACAAATATGTAAAGAAACATATATATATATAAAAGAAAAACAGGAAAAAAAACCCTGTGAATTAACATATGAATTAAAAGGTAACAGATAGAAAGAGAGAGAAAGAAAGGGGAGGAGAGAGAATTGTTCTTTTAAAAAAAATAGCGAGAAAGGCAAACAGAAAGGAATCAACTTCCTCCTCTGCATGTTCCCTGCACTATTGAACCCATTAGCATCATGAAAACAAATAAATTATGAATGTGAAGCAGTTTTCCAAATGGTGTAGCAAAGACTGTCTTCTAGATTTCATGTCTGAGTTGAGAGGTTTTATTAGAATTAAACTGGTTAATATTCTAAACTCGTAATTAACCATTCTTCTATTGCTGATCCTACAGGAGAGATCAAAGTATTGAAAACAGCATGAATAATCACACCTCCATATCCTCTTTCCTGCTGCTGGAATTCGCAGATGTCAGAGAACTACAAATCTTACACTTTTGTGTTTTCCTAGGACTCTACCTGATTGCTGTAACAGGGAATCTTGTCATCATCATTGCAGTTGCAGTTGATTCCCACCTACACACCCCCATGTACTTCTTTCTGTTCAATTTAGCCATGTTAGATATTGGATCAGTTTCGGTTATGGTACCCAAAGTGATGGCTGTGTCCCTCAAGGCTGATAGGTCAATTACGTATGCTGGATGTGTTTCTCAAGTTTTCTTTTATATTTTCTTTGCATCGTCAGATTATACTCTTCTAACTATAATGGCACATGACCGCTATATTGCTATCTGCCACCCACTCCAGTATGCGAGAATTATGCACAAAAGAGCCTGCCTTCAGATGGTAGCTATTGGGTTGATTACTAGTCTTCTTTTAGCCACATTACACACTGGTGGCACCTTTGCAAATACTTTCTGCTCTAGTCTTGTCAATCAGTTCTTTTGTGAAGTTCCACAAATAATAAAGCTGTTCTGCTCAGGCCTTTCTGTAACTGAAGTAGGCCTTCTTATCCTGTCATTTAGCATAGGATTTGGGTGCTTTGTCTTCATCGTCTCAACATATGTGCAGGTCTTTGCTGCTGTGCTTAGAATCCCCTCTTTACATGGTCAGAAAAAAGCCCTCTCTACTTGCCTCCCCCACCTCACTGTCGTCACAGTTCTGGTAGTCAGTGGAACCCTTGTCTATGTCAGGTCTTTCACTGGTTCATCTAATCTGGATATAGTTTTTGCTGTGATATACACTGTAATTGCTCCCATGTCAAATCCATTCATCTACAGTATAAGAAACAAAGAAATCAAGACTGCTTTGAGGAATCTGTTACACATTGTGTTTTCCTGTAAAAACATCTTTTAATTTGCTCTGAGAACTGAATCGTATGAACTTTCACATGTTAATATTTCTCTCTTAATTTTTAACCCTTAACTTCTCTTGTGAGCATAGAAATGTCCTTGGTTGCTCTTTGGCATCTTTATTATTTTATCTGTCTTATTTATTCTAGATTAACCAGATAGTATATAGTTTGATAGAAGGAACATATTGGCCAGAGCTAATAGGTACACTTATGGAGCTTTTATCCACAAAACAAAATTACAGAATAATCAGAAGGAATGTTGGCTGCTTCTATGTCCCCACTTCCTACATGGCTCTATAAAAGTAGCCTGGGGGCAAAAGGAATGGTTACTATTTGTAGCCCCATCATCTAGCCAACTCATTGCCTGTAGAAGTGTGCCCACTTGCACACTTGAGGAAGGAAGGTCAGCCATCAGTGTAAGGTTGCTCCTTCTTCCCACACTACAAAAGGTCAGCCAGAAGAGGCTGGGGGAATGGGGCTGTGATTCAGGAGTCCTCAGCTGCTGTTGCACAGCTCAGTCAAAGGGTGTTGTATGAAGGGGTACCTCCTTCTGCAAGTTTCATCAATGGACATACAAAGGAAGTGCAAACTGGGAAGCACTTAGTAAAATCTGCAGCATAAGCTTAAGACTCCTCTCAAGATGTTCAAAAATTGGTTGTTTCATTGCAAAGAATTAAGAAAAATGCCTAATGAAAGGTAGTTTAAGAGGTGACATAATAGCCATGTTCAAATATTTAAAGGGATGTCATGTTAAAGATGGAGCAAGGTTGTTTTCTTAACACCTCCAGGGACTAGGAGATGGAGCAATGGATTCAAACTACAGGAAAAGAGTTTCCACCTAAACATCAGGAAGAACTCCCTGGCAGTAAGAGCCGTTCAACAGTTGAAGATGCTGCCTCGAAGTGTATTGAGTCACCTTCTTTGGAGGTTTTTAAACAGAGGATGGATGGCCATTTGCTGGGGATGCCTTGACAGCTTGACTGCATGGCAGGGGGTTGTACTTGATGGTGTCATGGTCTCTTCCAACTCTATTGTTCTATGTTTTATCAATGATTTTTTAATCAACTTTTTGAGCATCTTGAGATATGTCTTCAATTTGTTCTGAAAATCCCAAGTGCTTACACCAGCATGTCCAGGGGTTATATTACTTACAGGATCTTCTCCACTGAGTTGTTCACACAGAATAATTGGTTGAACACTGGTAACGTCCTTGTTTTTTTCTGGTTTCATCTTAACTGAATGTAATAAAGCCTACTAACTCAACTGTAGTTTGCTTTCCAGTTGACTTCAATATATATATGAAATAATATGTTTTCCTAGTTAGCTTCAACCACAACAATAGGATAAACCTTTGCTGAAATTTAAATGGGTGGAGTAGAAATGTTGCAGATAGGCCAAGACTCAAATAACATAAAGGGCAGGGGCTCTATCACTGCAATGATAGCACAACAACAACCTCCATGTGCCCTTTCACACTGTGCAGTAATAGCTCTGTGTTCCACATTAACTGCCATGGGAACGTTCTATGGAGTCCTGAGTCTTGTAGCTTGCTGAGGCACCAGGGTTCCCCTGATTGAGAATGCTAAACCATTCTTCCTGTTCAGGTAGTTTTGGAGCTATTAATGAGTTGCTCTGGAAGGGAATTTCATGAGGTGGGGCTGAGGTTAATTATAATTAGTTAATTATTATTAACTCTCATTATTATATTAACATTAGTTTTAGATTAGGTATTGGCCTTGGTTAAAAATACTCTACATGATACAAAACGCACACTGCCCATTGACTTGAAACCATCTGTTCCCACAGTGAAGCATAATTGAGGGAGCCTCACATTGTTGGGATGGTTTTCCTTTGTAGGGACTGGAAAACTGGTCAGGACTGAGATCAGGATGGATGGATGGGGCCAAATACAGGCCAACTTTAGAGCAAAACCCGTTGCAATCTATACCTGACGGATACTAGGGCCCACCTTCCATCAGGACAATGACCCTGAGGACCCAGCTCAAGTAACACTGGAGTGGATTGAAAAGAAGAAGATTCTGAATACCTTAGAGTAGCCTAGTTAAACCCCAGATTTTAAACTTATGAAAAATGTGTGGCAAGATTTGGAAGTTGCTGTTCATGAGTGATCTCTGTCAGACATGACAGATCTCAAGGAATCTTGCCAAAAAGAACAGGCAAAAAATAGCAGGATCCAAAAGTGCAAAGGTGCTTCTAGCAAATATTGACAACCAACAAGAGCCAGTGTATTTTTATTTACTTAGGTTTTATTTGCTTAGGTTATTTTGCACCTTTGCAGTATTGAGTATCTTCCATACATCATGGTAAGAATGCCAGTTAAATCCATTTCAATGGCAGCTTCTAACAAAATAAAATGTGAAAAAAACCAAAGAGAGGGCGAATTTTTCTACAAGGCACTGTATAGTTCCTGAGCTCCAAGAAAAACTTTCACTGGTTGTCCCTAGACGTGGATGGCCTACACATTTAATCATACAGGTCTTGAGGGGAATCCTACCTCAGTCCAATACATACTGTGAAGCTCCTGATGTTAATCTGCTTAAAATAGTTAATACAGTTGTGGCCCTAATCTACCTGATACCCATGTATTGGGCAAGTATCTCTTTCTTCTAGGGGGGTTCTGCTATTGTTGCAAATGCATTGGTGTGAAAGTGTTGGAATTTAGAACACAAAGCAATTTTTTTTACAAAAAAGACATCATAACATATCAGTAAAAAAAAATTATCTGGAGTAGGAGTATGATATTTCATCCAGGCCATCTTACTATGGCCCTTTTCGCACGGCATTTTCCATGCGAAAGGGTGCCTGGAGCGTCACACGATTGTGAGGAGCGATCTGCAAGACGCACTCACAATCTCGCGACACTCCAGGGGCTGGCAGGTGCTGATCGTGCACCTTTTCAGGTACCCCTTCATACAACACCCTTTGACTGAGCTGTGCACTTTCCTCAGGAAAGTGCCCAGTGACTAGGAGGACATCCCAAGTAGATAAATCCTTCAACACTTGATGCTTCAAAAATATTTACCAGGAACTTCAAATCTGCGTACCTACTTCGAATTGCGCTAGCTCTTGTAACCTCTAATAAAAGTCCAATTGGCCAAATTCTGAGAGAAAAAACAGAAAATGCTGCTTTCCATGCACTATAAATCTGAAGGAGATCTTGTAGTCTCCAAAGATGAATACTGGATGCCCAGTGGGGTCTAGGTTCTTTTTTGCAAAACAGACCAGTAGTTCAGGCCTGACCAACTCCTACAACCCACCATCAAGATGCTGGCTTTGTGATCTCGTGCCTCGTCTGTGTTCAGCTATTACCTGGGTGGCCTTACTGAAATTACTAGGCTCTCTTAATATAAATGGCCAAGCCACTAGACCACTTAGTCATGGACTGCCCTGCTCCTGATAGACCTAAACCTCATGCAAAGCACTGTATGTTAAAAGCAGCAAATTGTAGCCGTGTGGCCTAGTCAGAAAGCTGCAAATTCTATCCACTATCAGGCCTATGACTCAGTTTGGGGACCATCAAACCCCCCCCCCCCCGCTAAGAAAATGCTGCAATTGATGTCTGTGCCACTGATTTTAAGGCTAGCACAAGGCCTAGCAAAGAGTCATCTTTCTTCTGTAGCCTACTGCTATACTCTCTGGTCTGGATTAAAAGGGGTCCAGTGACATCTATCAGCCCAACCTTCCAACAAAGTCCACCATGTGTACAAAACCACATACTGCTCAATTCCTCTGCCCCCAAGCTTCCTGAGATAAGACAGAATCCTTCTTTCCTGGTGCTGCAACACTCCCTGCTCCCAGTCACTCATATGCTTGAGTACCTGCATGGGATTGTTGCCCACCAAATGCTAACTCCACTGGGCCATGGGACCAAAGAGGTCCATGAACCAACCAAGTGAGCAACCTGGGTTGGCAATTCAAATGGCCATGTCCAATAAAGAAAGTGCCATGTCCAGTTGCCCCAAAACTGTGTCTCCTCATCCTGATGGTCCAGCTCTAGTGACACCATCCAGAATGGAAGTCATGGGGTAGACAAAGCTTGTAAGAGTTCTGTCTTCCCTCCCACACTTCTGCATCATGGAACATTGTGTCAAGGTCAGGGACCTGGGCAGAGAACCAGCCCAGAGAAGGGAGTGAGAGAGATAACAGAGTCAAGCTGGAACGTGTCAAAGCAGGGAATTAACCATAGAAAGTCTGTTTATCAAAGCCAGTACGACAAGCAAAGTCAGAGTCCAAAATCCAGGGGTCAGGAGCCGAGAGTTCAATCCAAGATATCAGGAGCCAGGTGCTGGAAGCAAGGAACGGGCAAGGAGAGGGCTTGTAAAAGGTTTGCCACAAGCAAAGGAAAGCTTCCAAGCAGGCAGGTAATATAGCCAAGGCACAGGTGTGGCCAGTCACTACATCTTAAACTTAATCAAGGAAGCTTCCCTTTGCACAGCTCTCTTAAGTCTCTGCCTTGATTGTGGGCTGATTGGAGCAGGGTCAAAAGTATCTTTGGGATCACTGTCAGAACCCTGTTCCTTTAAAGGAACAGGCAGAGGAACATCCGAGCCTGCTTGGTCCACGGTAGAAGGGGGAGCTCTTGAGCTACAGGACTCATCTCCAGCCTGAGCAACAGGGACCAACAGCTGTTGCTCATCAGCAGCAGCTTCATCAGCAGCTTTGCCAGGAGCTTCAACCATCACACATTGGCTCCATCACACACATCTCTTCTGGTGTCAGTTCCCAAAGGGCCAAGAAAGACATCTCCTTGCTGCAACTGCAATTGTACCATGCAAGAACATGGCTGAATTTTTGAAATGCTGAAAGACCAAACCGCTCTCAAACTGTCTTAGTCAGGTGACCCCCCCCCGAAACAAAACTTCATATCTCATAGTCTAGCCCATTCCCCACATCTCGTGTGAAAATTAGTTGTTTGTGTTGGATTTTCATGTTCTGATGCATTACCACTAAATCATTTGCAACAGGGCTTAGGTATATTTAGATAAAAATCCCCTAAGAGAATGCTAGATATGGATTTCATTTATAAAGGTAATCATTTTTCATCTATTTAGAAATATTTTACATGTTCTGATTGTCTATTTTTTTTTACTAAAAATGAAATAAACAATCCCAGAGGAAGAAAGAAGAAGGCACATGATTTCTGAGAGCAAGATCTCAGGAAAACAAAAGTTCCTCAAGGGATGTCTCTTCCCTGGCATGTTGCAGTTATTTCTTGCTACCAATGTTGGTCCTATTCTCTTTACAGATGAGGTGTTTTCAGTATAGACCAATAAAAAACATTGATTTGCTAGATGTTTTGTGGTAATTGACACATTGGACAACTGAAAATATTCAGAAGAAAGGGTGAGAGGCCTCACACAGAACTCACAGACTGTGCTGTAATGGAAACTCAATGTTGAAGTATCCATCCATATAAAAAACACTGTGTTTGGATAAGTAAGATTGATTTAGGTGCCTTCCAGAGTTGTTTGTCACATTTTTACCTTGTTGTTATAGGCCTGTCTGTCTATCTACATTTGAAGATGAGATAAGTTTGCACTGGTTTATTGTACACATCTATCTATTGACTTAAAGAAGTGGCTCTAACAATACAGTTTTTTCAGGTTTGCCAGTTGTTGACACTCTGCACCCACTTGTTCCATTCTTGTTGGTGGCTGTTTGTAGCAATTTCACGAATCTGCATTAAGGCTCTTTCAAAGGTTTTTAAAAAGTAGAGCAAAGCTTGCTGAGGTGAACCTATGGTTTGAAGGACAACATTTTACCCTCTGATTTGGAAAGTGTATTCCACTTTCCCCTTGAAATGTGGCATCCTCAGCTGCAGTGCTGAAATTCTTTATTTCTGAAACTTCAGTTGCAGTCCTTCATTTAATTTCTCCATGCTGACATTGTCAGAAATCATTGTATAAATGAATTGGAAAAGCAAATTGTTTAATGAATTATACCAGCTCTATACATCAGCCAATAAGAATTTGAAAAAGACCCAATACTATAGCTCAGTTTCGGTCATCTTGTGTAAATAAGTTAGTTTCAGTACATTTTTGAACTGGCTGTCTTATTAGAATCTGTGTTCTATCTCATAATTGGCATTTATGAGTTTACACTGGGGAAGAGGAGAACTCTGAACACTGCATTGAGCTCAGTAGAGATAAATTAATAAATCAAGCGGTTTTTTCCCTCCAAAAAAGCAACTTCTTTCTGTTAAGACTTGTGTTAAAACTTTTAATCCAAACTCAAAGGGTTAAAAGATGTTAGGTTGTTTAAACCAGAGGTGCTTGGGGTTGAATTTTGGATCCCCTTTCCTACGTGCAAAGCATGTGCTCATGGAACATGCCCTCTATGATCTCTTTGGAGAATACACTTCTTGGTTTTGAGGGGGGATAGGAAGAGGATGTTGTTATTCACTAGTGCAAACATATTCTGCATATGTTTTGAGGCACTCCAAATATTTCTGATCAAGAATTCTCTGGTTGATTCACCAAATGACCTTTGTAGTCACTTTGATACTGCAATGGATCAGTTTGCTCCAAATGGAATAAACACAACATTCCTTATTTGCCTTTTCCAATACAGACAAACAATCCATGGTTTTTGAAGAGTAGGTGAACAGCATACATTTTGGTGCAGAGGTAAGGAGAAAAGAAATGCAGATTAATGAGAAGTTGTAGTTAAACAGGTTGCTAGTTCCCATGCTTTTGGAAACATTTCTCCATTCTGGAATTTTAGAGACAAAGGGGAAAAAAATAGCCCAGCATCTACAGCAAGGAATCAGTTTGGGGGGATTTGTACCTTGACAAATTATGCCTCAGTGTGGGGCTCTCTTGAGAGCGTGCTGTCTGCATTTTGACAGCCTTAGGTTTGGTTTCTCCAAATTAAGTGACACTCAAGGAAAAATGCTAGGATTTACCCAAGTATGCCTACTTCTCAGCTAGGGTTATATAGTTCCTTTACTTGTAAAAATGTAATACAAAGCAAAGTTCAGAGAGTTCAAAAAATAGAAATTCAATTGGAGCACCAAAACGTTAAGCAGACTTACAAGCATGGCATATTTTTAACTGAGTACAATAATTCCTCTTGCCAAATCTAACAGCATAGATTTATGGAGCTTTCTGTTTGGAAAAAAAACTGATTCTGTCCCTTTTCTTGAGTATTTACGTGGGATTTTGTTAGATGGCTTCCAAGGTTGAGCGCTCTTCACTTTTTGAGAGTCCTTGAAGTTAACTGCTACTAATAGAGTTCCTTTGGGTCTCACATGCAAGGTTTGGATATGTGTAATCCAGATGTTCTTTTGATCATTGCCAGCATCACCTTGTTGCTGAATTTCATGCTTGTTTTACCCTCTTCTTCCATGTATCTTATGTCCAATTTTTAAAATAAATGCCTTTATAAAGAATTGGCATGGTCATATTTCCTATCTTTACCTATTCCTCTCCAGTTTCTTGTTTATCTTTCCAGTTTCAACTGTCTACACAGAGACCCATATTCAGGAGATGTGCAAGCTCAAAATTCTTCCCCTAAAGGCATGTCTCCACTCCAGTGAGCATGCATGAAGCAGCTCAAACTATTGCTTCTTTCTTACTCCTGATACACTGGAGGTCAAATCCATCCCCCTTTTTCACATATGTCAACTGAATCATTAGCATTCCTAACAGGAACTTTGTCCCTGTGAAATACTCAACTTAGTGATACTGTAGGTTGCCCTTCGTTTCTTTGTATGAAATTATGGATATGGGTCCAGATTTTGTTATAGTAAAGAAAGTTATGTTAGTCTGAAATTGTTTTCTGCTGCTCTGCTTGCTTGTCTGTCTTTCATTTCAGACATAGAACATCACTTCCTAAATTCAAGGAACTGTTTCCCATGTGTATTCATACTATGACTAAAGCAAGCAGGCAGAAATAAAGAAGAGTCTGGCAAAGAACTTCCCCTCCTAAGTGATGAGAATACCTATTCTTTAGTGCTATGTGAGGTCTCATTTTTAGCTTAGATCCTAAACAGCTAAGGATAGCAGCAAAACCTTGGAAATGATGGTTGGTTGAAAGTTTCTCTTTCAATACGAGTGAGTATTGATAATAGATAGTAGATAGGTAGATGGGTAGATAGATAGATAGGTAGATAGATAGATAGATCTATCCTACCCTAACTCAGAACAATTTCAGAAAAAAGTGATCTAGCTTCTAAAAGGTTATTTTTTAGGATAAATCCAAAATAGTTTTTTTTTTTTTAAAAAAAAAGTCAGACCAACACTATCTTCTCCATCTAAGGGTAAAACTTATGCTTCCCTTCCCAATAGGTACAATGAATATATAGACATTAGGAACAGGGATGATGCATTTTCCCCGTCTCTCCCATGCAGCTCATTTATGCGTTTAAGATGAGTATGCACCATGTAAAACCATTATGAATTGTCCCCTGGAGATTTGGGGAACCATATCATCAATATGATGACATTCAGCTTTATCTTTCCAGGGCCCTTTCCGCATGTGAGGGGGGAACGGCCAAAAACAGAGCTCACCGGCTTTGTTTTCTGGCTGGCTGAGTCTGTCGCCACGAGGAGCAGCGCGAGTTTGCTGCTCCGCAGTCCTCCGTGTCCCAAATGGCGGCTTCCGGTTGGTGGAGGCTCTCCACCAACCGGAGAAGCTCACCAGCCGGAAGCCCGCCCCCAGCAGATCTGCAGGCACGCACTTGCGCGCGCCTGCAAATCTGCTCTGGAGCCGGGTGATGGAGCGGCACGGGGTTGCGCGCTCCGTGATTTTTAAAAACCTCGAAAAAGAGGTTTTTAAAAAACACGCCGAGCAACCAGTTCCTTTCGCTCCGGAGTGGACTGAGGTATGGAACTACAGAAAGTAGTCCACCCCAGTCCACTCTACGGTGCAGAAGCCCTCCGTTAGAGGTCGCTCTGCACCGTTTTACTAGCCCGGTGCGGAAATGGCGCATATCACCTCAATCGTGAAAGACTGTACAAGTGCTGGACTTTTGTGTGTAAAGTGATGGGCCAGATAGGGGATGAATTAAACTGAAGTTGAACATTGACGAGATATAGTTGATATGACTAGTAGATTCTCAAAACTAAGAATTAGGAAGGGGGTGTTCTGAACATAGTTGTACTTCTCTGTAAACTGTTGTCATTCTTACTGTTGCTGATGTTGCTGTAGAAATGAAGACTCTGAGGAAACATGGATTCACAATTTTAATCCCTATGACTATTGTGAAAACTGGTGGGTTGCACTGTTCAAGTAGTGGGACTGGGTTAAAATGAAACTGGTTACTAAATAGTATTAGCTTAACCATTGTCCTCTTATTTCTCCTAGAGGAAAGACCCAGTGATAAGACAACATGAACAACCATACTTCCATATCCACTTTTCTGCTGCTGGAATTCTCACATGCAAGAACTACAGATTTTACACTTTATTATGTTCCTAGCCATGTACATGATGGCACTAATAGGCAATCTTCTCATTGTCTTTGCAGTTGCACTCGATTCCCATCTACATACCCCCATGTACTTTTTCTTGTCCAGTTTGGCCATTTTGGACATTGGTACAATATCTGTCACAGTGCCCAAATCTATGGCTATGTCTTTCATCAGTAATGGGTCAATTTCTTACTCTGGATGTGTAGCTCAAGTTTTCTCCTGCTTCTTCTTTTTAACATCAGAATTTATTGTTGTGAGCATAATGGCACATGATCGCTACATTACCATCTGCAACCCACTCCAGTATGAGAGAATTATGCACAAAGGAGCCTGCCTTCAGATGTTAGCTGTTGCACTGTCTGTTAGTCTGATCTATGCTGCAGTACACACTGGTGGCACCTTTGCAAATACCTTCTGTTCCAATGTTGTCAATCAGTTCTTCTGTGAAGTCCCACAGTTATTAAAGCTCTCCTGCTCTGACCTTTACTTAGTGGAAGCTGGGCTTCTTCTATTGGGATGTAGCATGGCATTAGGATGCTTTGTCTTCATCATCATTACCTATGTGCAGGTTTTTGGTGCAGTGTTCCGAATCCCTTCTGTACAAGGTCAGAGAAAAGCCCTCTCCACATGTTTTCACCACCTCACTGTTGTCACGCTGTTAATATCTAGTGGGATCTTTGCCTATGCAAGGCCTTCTAGTGGGGCTTCTTCTATTCTTGATATAGTTTTTGCTGTGATATATGCTGTAATTCCTCCTATGTCAAATCCATTCATTTATAGCATGAGAAGTAAGGAAATCAAGACTGCTTTGAAGAAATTGCTCAATATAATGCTTTCTTATAAAGTCATGTAAGAATGTGTTCAGTGAGAATCTAATTGTGTGATCTTTCATATGTTAATATTTTCCTATAGGTCACTCATTGAGATATATATTGGGCCATTTCCACATGGCATTGCCAAAACGCAGTAGCTACAGTTTGTAGTCACTTTCTGTGGTTCCGCATGACATTGTAGCCGTCCAATAGCCGTCCCATCCACAAGCTTCGCTAGGACATATTATTTGAGCTATGGAAAAAATCTGTCTTGCACTGCCTCATTCATATACGTGCTGTCTGCTGCCTCAATGTAGAAACGTTAAAATGCTTTACTGCAGATTAAGAAAATGGCGGGACTGGCAGAAGGCCAATAAGGGCCTGTGGGGTAGGACAAAGGTGGGCAAGGGGAGTGGGCTAGGATGCTGCAGTGAGGAAGAGACTCTCCACTTCTGTTTGCATTAAACCTGAAAGATGTGGAATGTGAGGTCATTACTGAGTTTCAAGAGAATCCACCTTAACTATGGAAAGATCTATTTACGGCGTGTCATGCAGAAAGGGCCTAAGTTGCTGCTATACTCTTCTACCCTTTTCTCTGTGACATTTTCTTTTCTAGCTCACTAATCTCTTTCTTCGTGCCTCCACCCACTTTGTCCACCAGATGTTGCATCGTCTCATACAAGCAATGTATTGGTCTAAGCATAATATGCACATTGGCAGAGATTGTACCCACCAAGATAATTACACTATTTTCATGAGCAAAGGTGGATGCTTCTTTGTCTCCACATCCTCCTTCATCTTAAAAAAAAAAAAGCTGGAGACAAGAGGATGCAGCTTACATCTCTGTCTCATGGTCTCTGGCTGCAGAAATACCCTAGACACTTTCCAGCTCTCTTTATGTGCCTAAGGAACACAGAACAAGCTCCAGGCTCAATGTCATGTTCTTTCTTCTTCCCCTGGTACACAAAGGCATCTGGAACATTTTCTGGGCACACTCCCAGAGCTGAAGAACAGCTGGGGGCTTGTGCTGTGCCCAGAAAACTCACTGGTGTTATTGTGAAGCTGGAGCAATGAAGTATGTCTCCTTTTGCAAAATTCCTCAATGAACATGCAACAGCATATTCAGGTATTATGCCAGCATAGGTCACCTACAGGAACCTGGCCATTGGGATCTTCCCAAGCCTGTAAAGAAATCCAGATGTAAATGAGAAAGCCCGGCAATACATGTTATTGATCAGGATCATTAGTAGAAGAGAGGTAAAGACCTTGTCCCTTTCTAGTCCCTTCTTAATCTAAGGTAATGAAACTTCTTAACTCAATTACAATTTCCTCCCTGGTTGATGTATACCTGCTTTCAACACCATACACTTTAAAGATGTTCATGTGTGGGTTACTTTTAAAATGAGAAAATAAGCTCTCTAGAGTGATGTTCGGGGTAATAGCGTTTCTAACAGAAAGCAAAATGTGGACCTGAGGATGAAAAATGAAAAAGCCCTATTCAGGGCTTCATGAAACTAAATAATCTGTTGCTTGACATCTGTGACAATTTGATGTCCTTTTTTTTAAAGTAAGATATTTCCAAAATCTCAAATTTCTTCATAAATTCCATAGAATCATAGAATCATAGTGTTGGAAGAGACCACAGGAGCTACCCAGTCCAACCCCCTGCTATGCATGAACACACATCAAAGCATTCCCAACAGATGGCCATCCAGCCTCTGCTTAAAAACTTCCCAAAGAAGGAGACTTCACCACACTCTGAGGCAGCATGTTCCACCACCAGATAGCTCTGACCTTCAGGAAGTTCTTCCTGAGGTTCAGGTGGAATCTCCTTTCCTGCAGCTTGAATCCATTGCTCCTTGTCCTAGTCTCTGCAACAGTGGAAAACAAGCCTGCTCCCTCCTCAACATGGCATCCCTTCAAATATTTAAACATTGCTATCATGCCTCTCTTAACCTTCTCTTCTGCAGACAAACATACCCAGCTCCCTAAGCCAATCCTCATAGGCCATGGCTTCCAGACCCTTCACCATTTTGGTCAGCCTCCTCTGGTTTGGTCACCCTCCTTGGTCATGCTCCAACTTGTTGATATCTTTCTTGAATTGAGGTGCCCAGAACTGGATGCCAGATGAGGTCTAACCAATGCAGAATAGAGTAGTGTGATAGATGATGATGCTGTGATTAAGGAGCAACTGATTGTGCAGGGGGCTGAGCCAGTGACTGAGCAAGTCAATCTGCAAACATCCCCTGCACTGGAAGGTCAAACAGAGACTGAGTTGCCCCAGCCAGCTCAGGACAGAGAGGGAACCAGCAGTGATGCAGAGGAGTTGCAGCCAGTTGTGCCCATCAGCCCTCAATTATGCAGAAGGCTGAAACAGGTGGCAGAGAGGGAGGCTGCTTGGGCTAGGCTGAGGAAACAATAACAAGCAGCACCTGCTCACAGGGGCTATTTAAGTCTGCTGGCGTGGCTGCTTCTTGCTTGCAGCAAATTATTAGCAAGCCCCCACAACCTTTGTGTCTCCTGCTCCCTGAAACTGTCTGGATTGATCTCTGCCTCCAGAACCTTAGGACTGGAACTTGACCTGGCTTGGCTTGGGTTTTCCTGGTGTTTGGTATATTCGGACTCCCAAAGTGTTCCTGGCCACTCTCCTCCCTTGCTGGCTGCAGTCCGGTAGGGAGAAATTCCTGACAAGTGGTACCATTACCTCCTTTGATCTAGACACCATACTCCTATTGTTGCAACCAAGAACTGTGATGCCTTTCTTGGCTGCTGCATCACACTGCTGAGTCATGTTCAGCTTATGATCTACTAAGACTCTTAGATCCCTTTCACTGTACTATTATCCAGCCACATGTCCCCAGTCCTATATTTGTGCATTCCATTTTTTCTACCTAAGTGTAGGACCTTACATTTCTCTCTGTTGAAATTCATTTGTTAGCTTTGGCCCAGCTCTCCAATCTGTCAAGGTCATTTTGAAATTTTATCCTGTCCTCTGGGATATTAGCAATCTCTCCCAATTTAGTATCGTCTGTAAATTTGATCAGCATACCCTCTACTCCTTCATCCAAGTCATTGATGAAGATGTTGAATAGCACTGGGCCCAGGACAGAACCTTGTGGCACTCCTCTAGTCACTTATCTCCAGGTTGAAAAGCAGCCATTGGTGAGCACCCTTTGGGTTCGGTCAGTCAACCAATTACAAATCCACCTAACAGTAGCCCTTCCCAGCCCACGTTTTACTAGCTTCTTTGCAAGAATGTCACGGGGAACTTTGACAAAGGCCTTACTGAAATCAAGATATGCTCTGTCGACAGCATTCCCTTCATTTATCAAGCTTGTAACTCTATCATAAAAAGAGATAAGATTAGTGTGGCATGACTTATCTCTGAGAAATCCATGTTGACTTTTAGTGATTGTGGCATTGGTTTCTAAGTAATTACAAACTGACTGTTTAATGAACTGCTCTAGGATCTTTCCTAGTATTGATATCATGCTGACCAGGTGATAATTATTTGGGTCCTCTTTTTTTTCGCTTCTTGAAGATGGGGACAATATTTGCCCTCCTCCAGTTCACTGGGACTTCTCTTGTTCTTCAAGAGTTCTCAAAGATTATTGAGAGTTGTTCTGAAATGACTTCTGCCAGTTCTTTTAATATCCCTGGATGTAATTCATCTGGCCCTGGAGACTTAAATTTATCTAGTTTAGCCAGATATTCCTGTACTACTTCTCTACCTGTTCTGTGCTGCATTCCTCCCCCTTCCTCACCTGCTCCTCACCTCCCAGGTTGAGTACTTCTATCCTTTTGGGAGAAAACTGAGGCAAAGAAGGTGTTGAGTAGTTCTGCCTTCTCTCTTCCCCCTGTTAGTAATTGTTTTTCCTTTTGTTGTGTGTGTGTGTATACACACACATAAATAAAGCCCTTTTTATTGTTTTTAATGTCTTTGGCAAGCCTGAGTTCATTCTGTGCTTTAGCTTTTCTGACCTTCTCTGTACATATCCTGCCTATTTGCATGAATTCCTCTTTGGTGGTTTCACTATTCTTCTATTTCCTGTACATGTTTCTTTTAATACCTTGTTCCTTGAGAGTTCTTTACTCAAACATTCTGGTTTCTTTAGAAACCTGCCATTGGCACAGTTTTAAATTGTACCTTCAGTATTTCACTTTTAAGAAACTCCCGTCCATCATGAACTCCTTTTTCTTTCAGTATTCTTGACCACAGAATTTCAGCAATTAACTCCCAAAGTTTACAGAAATCAGCCTTTTAAAAGTCTAGAATGCATGTCATTCCAGCTACACTTGGCTTCCTCTTCTCACTGAATGACAAATTCCAATAGACCATGGTCACTCTCCCCTAAGGATCCCACCACCACTTGAACAACACCTGAACAACAAGGTCATCTCTGTTGGTCAGGATCAGATCTAAAACAGTCGATTTCCTTGTCACCTCTTCCACCTTCTAGATCATGAAATTGTCTCCAAGTCAAGTGCAGAACCTGTTGGACCTTGCAGTCTTGGCAAAGTTTGACCGCCAGTATATATCAGGATAGTTGAAATCTCCCATTAATACTGCATCTCTCCTTTCTGAATATGTGGTCATCTGCTCTAGGAAGGCATCATCCAAGTCCACAGGCTGGTCTGGAGGCCTATAGGAAACCCCCACAATCACATCTCTATTGTTTCTTGCTCTCTTAATTCTTACTCAGATGCTCTCGACCTGGCTTCCTGGATTTAAGTCATGGATCTTTTCATGGGTGAAAACATCCTTGACATATAAAGCTCCTCCTCCTCCTTTCTTGTTTGGTCTATTTCTGCAAAATAGGTCATGCCCCCCTATTCCTACATTTCAATCATGAGATTCATCCCACCAGGTTTCAGTGATGCCTTTTAAATCATATTTGTTTTGTTGTATTAAGACTTTGAGTTTATCTTGCTTATTTCCCATGCTCTATGCATTAGTATAGAGACACTTAAGACCATGTGTCCTCCCCAGAAATCCTGTACTAAAGTTACTTTTCCTCCCGCTGTTGGTCTCTAGTACTACTTGGTTTGCTCTACCTAGATCATATGAAAGTGGAAGACTTTTTTGAGTTCTTAGCTCTTAAAATCTGGGCCTTGAATCTCTGTTATCCAACCACATGTGTGGTGTTTGTAAAAAAAACAAACAATGGATTCTTTCCTTACCACTATTCTATTTTGCTAGTAGAGTGTGAACAGTGCAACAGAACTATTACAAAAATAAATCACATTTAATAAAGCAGTAGACTAGGTAATGAAAAAGAATAGACTATTATAAAAGTAGTGAACATTTAGAATATATGACATTAACAGCAACAGCAACTTTCTGAACCTATGACTAAGTTGAAAAGGGATGCTTCAAAGACAGCATAATACAACTTCTTCCGGCATGGACACAGCCCATGAAATATAGTAGAGGAAAGTGGGATATATCTGCTCCTAACTTCTGTCATCTTTCTGAAATGAAGCTTCCCTGTTTTGTCTGTCCACTCATAGGCTTTTGATAGAAAAGGTAAAGTAGAAAGCTTATATTGTTCCAATGTGGCACCAAACCACTTATTCATAACCCTACACAGAATTGTAATAGATGTTCCGAGGATATAGTCCAGTCTACCTTCAATCCTGAAGTGAGCAAACTGGGAGCTGGCTGCAAAATGGCTTCATCTGGTGCTGGGTGCAATGGCCCGCCCTATGACTATGTCCACCTCACACTCCATCCCATTGCTCTGAAGTTATTTTGACATGAACAGAGGCAACTCCTTGGCTTTGGATATGAGCTTCCTGAAGTCTCTGTTTGTGAGACAGATTATTAGTATTAGTACCATTGTTCATACTAGCAATACGGCACACCATTAACAAAATATCTTAATAAGGCAGTGTAAATGTGAAAGTCCTGACAAATCTCATGATTCTTTCTGACATTGATGTTAGTATGGTTATGACATGGGCAGCTGCCAGATTATGCCAGCATTAATGCAAGGTTCTGAGTAGTCCTCAGCACTTATCTACCATTAAATGAATGTCCAAACCCAAAAGCATAGCTGTGTCTGACCTCTAAATGTACTCCTAAATGAAGCTCCTCCCTCCAGAATGACACACCATTATACTCCTCTGGGATCTGTGACCAGACTTGGAGTTCTACATGCATATCCCTAGTTATCTTAAGCTAGTGTAGGAGGGAATGAGGGACCTCCATGGTATCACAGAGGCAGCATAAGAATTCCTGCCCTGTGGTTATCATCTCAAACTGGATGTAAAGATGGTCCATCAATTCTTGTACATGTTTAAGTATAATCTTCCATCTGGATTTAAACGTGACAACAATATGTCATAAAACCAGCTGCCCAGCTTCTGACAATAAGCTGTACTCCTGTTCATTTTCAATCTCTATCCCCAGAAGTATGAATTTGGGGAGGGCCCAGTTTGTCATCTGGTGAAAGGGACTCCCAAGTCATCAGGCAGCTGCCAGATTTCCTGCAACAGGTCACCCCATTACCCACAGCTGTGAACTCCATGGCATAAATAAATAACTAAAGTTCATTCATATAACTGGTTGTATTTATAACCTAATTAGAGCTTTAGAAACAGTCTTAAAATGTGGAATTGGCTTTTTACTTTGTGATACATTGGTGGTAACATTAACATCATTTGCGAACTTTGCTTGGAGAACTTAAAACAACAACTACAACAAAGTTCCCACAAGACAAGGCTACAGATGGATTTCACTTACAAATATGATCATTATTCATGTTATCAGAAATATCTGGCTGGTGCTCCTTCTCTGTTTAGTTTTATTGTAACAGACAACTTGTAGGGAATTCAACAATTATTTCTGATCAGGCCTCCTGGACTCTTGGGAAAAAAGATCCCAAGAAACCTAAACAGACTTAAATGTGCTCCTTCCATGACATGCTATAATTGCTTTTTGTTGTAAAGATTGGTCCCTATTGTCTTTATGGATGATGTATTTCTAATATTAGAAGAGACCAAAACAATAAATAGATCAGCCACATGTTTTGTGGTCATTGCAACTGGGTGACTGAACATGCTGGGACAAGAGGATGAATGCTCTTGCTGGCTATGCTGCAATAGAAGCAAGAGGGAAAGTTGAATCTTCAGTCTGCGTGCTCCCTTGAAGCACTTCAGAGGTATTTGGATAAGTACCTGGTGTATTCTAAAGGTGTCATTTTTCCCTTTGCAGTGCTCTCTCTCTCTCTCTCTCTCTTCCACTACTTATCTGTCTTGCATCTATGTATCATGTATTCATCCTTCCATCCCTCTATCTCAATTTATTTGGTATGATTCCTTTTGGAAATACCTTTGCTGTCATAAATCTCTCCCATATTGGAACAAGCAGAAGAGAACAACCTTTTCACTTTCCATTGATTTTGCATTTGTAAAATGTTTTCATGTCATCCTGTATGATTGAAACATTATAACTGTGAGAGACACCCCATCCTTGTGCTCTTTGACTTAAACATTGAATGACCATCTAGTATTTTGCAATGCAATCATATGTAAATATAGCCAAAGCTCCTACCAGGAGTTTGAAATGCTCAGAAAACAGAACAAGAAATCACAGTGGAAACATCAGAGTCCACACTTAAAGCTGAGTAACAATTGCATTGATAAAAATATTGTCAGTTTAGAAAGAACTGTGTGTGGTATGATATTGTTATTGTGTTTTTTTTCACCTGAGCATTCAAAAAATACACCAAAAACAGCTACAATGTTGAAAAATGTTTTTTTTTTCATCCCTGTGATTTGTCTAATGTTGTTTTAGGCCATTTCTGCACGGGGTGAGGGAATCGCCCCATGCCGCTACTTACTGGATCTTCTGGCTCCCCGGTCCGGTCCAGGCTGCTCCGAAGCAGTGCGTGGCTGTCGCTCTGCACTGCTCTGGCATCCAAAATAGTGGCTTCTGGTTGGTCGTGGGTCTTGACCAACCAACCGCTGAAGCTCGCCAGCCTAAAGCCCGCCCTCCGCAGATTGTACGCTCGCATTGGTGCGAGCCTGCGAATCTGCATGGGAGAGCAGGCACGCAATGGCGCGCGCCGGCTTTTTGAAAAACCTGAAAAATCAGGTTTTTCAAAAACATGCTGAAGGACCACTTTGGGTCGCTCCAGAGTGGACTGAGGTGTGGATCTACACTAAGTAGTCCGGACCCAGTCCGCTCCAAGGTGCAGACGTCCTCCGTGGAGGACGCACTGCACCGTTTTATTTAATCCGTGCGGAAATGGCCTTAGACAGGTGTAATCAACAGTTCTCATTTTCTTTCTCCTGCAGGTAATATACAACGATGGAACATAATGCAGACAACCTTACTTCCATGTCCACTTTTCTACTGCAGGAATTCTCCGATGTCCGAGAGTTACAGATCTTACACTTCTTCATGTTCCTAGTAGCGTACCTGACGGCAATAGCGGGGAATCTTATCATCATCCTGGCAGTTGCCTTTGACCACCACCTGCACAATCCTATGTACTTCTTCCTATTCAATTTGGCTGTGCTGGATCTTGCCACAATTTCAGTTACAGTCCCTAAAGCCATGGCTATGTCTCTCACAGATCACAGGTCCATCTCGTATTTTGGCTGCGTTGCCCAGATTTTCTTTCATTTCTTTTGTTTAACATCAGATTTCATTCTGCTGATTATCATGGCCTATGATCGGTACGTTGCAATCTGCAACCCACTCCACTATGAGAGAATTATGCACATGGAAACCTGCTTTAAGATGGTGGCCACTGGATTGACTTTTTGTCTCTTTTATTCTGCGCTACACACTGGGAGCACATTTGCAAACACTTTCTGTTCTAATGTCGTCAATCAGTTCTTCTGTGAAGTCCCAGAGTTATTAAAACTGTCCTGCACTAACATTTACTTAGTTGAAGTTGGGCTTCTAGTTCTAAGCTTCAGTATAGCGCTAGGATGTTTCATCTTCATCATCCTAACATATCTCCATATCTTTGCCACAGTCTTCAGAATCTCCTCTGTATGTAGTCAGAAAAAAGCTCTCTCAACTTGCTTTCCCCACCTTGCTATTGTCACAGTGTATATATCTTGTGGATTCCTTTCCTATGCAAGGCGTCTCAAGAGTGTTTCTTCTGCAGTAGATATAACTTTTGCTGTGATGTATGCCATAATTCCTCCCATCTTGAATCCATTCATCTATAGCATGAGAAACAAAGAGATCAAGACTGCTTTGTGGAAACTGTTAGCTTTGAGACTTTCCTCTAAAATCATCCTTAAACGTGTTCCCAATTAGTTTGTTAAGAGTCCTCTGGTGTGGACATTTCTATATGACCTTTGTACTTTTGGTTCTATTAATGTCTATCTTCACTCTGGCCCTTTCCGCATGTGGGGGTGGAAACACCCGAAAATGTCCAAAAACGGAGCTTACCAGTGGCTGGGCGAGTCCGTCGCCACGAGGAGCAGCACGAGTTTGCTGCTCCGCAGTCCTCTGGCATCCCAAATGGTGGCTTCCGATTGGTGGAGGCTCTCCATCAACCAGAGAAGCTCGCCAGCCGGAAGCCTTCCCCTGGCAGATCTGCAGGCACGCACTTGTGCTCGCCTGCAAATCTGCTTCGGAGCCAGGAGACTGACCGGCATGGGGTTGCGTGCGTCGTGCTTTTTAAAAACCTCTAAAAAGAGGTTTTTAAAAAACACGCCGCACCACCAGTTCCGGTCGCTTCTGTGTGGATTGAGGTGTGGAACTACAAAAAGTAGTCCACCCCAGTCCACTCTATGGTCCAGAAGACCTCCGTTGGAGGTTGCTCTGCACCATTTTAAAATACTAATGCGGAAATGGCCTCTGTTTGGCCTCCTGATTATCCATACAGATCCATATTAAATGGACATATTCCCAGATTACTTTCGTCACATCAAAATCTTTGTGGAGTCCTTCCTAGCTTCCTAATCCAGTTTCAGGTAGTTCCCAATAGGATTTAAAGCTGCTGACAGGTTTTTTTTCTGTGGATCACACTACATGAGTAAAATACATCCTGACATGGAAAAGATGTCTTTTAACTAGATGGATAGATAGATGGATAGATAGATGGATAGATAGATGGATAGATAGATGGATAGATAGATGGATAGATAGATGGATAGATAGATGGATAGATAGATAGGCGGGCGGGCGGGCGGGCGGACAGAATAATTTTAAAGTGACAAGGGACATATAGAACTGAAAATGATAGAGGTACATTTTCCATGCATTTTGGAACAGGAAGAGATAGAAATGTGTTGTCATTCCATGTGTTTTAATTATGTGTTAGAATTCATCTTCTGTTAGATTTGACACAGAAAACAGGTTTACGCTGAAAATCACAACCCTGTTCTAATATTCTATTTCTCTCCTTGTAATATAGAACAGAGGAGTAATGGAGCAAGGTGTTATCAATATGTCAATTTCCCTACTCTAGCAAGTTGTGATTGAGTGCAAATTGTTGTTTCATTATAGAGATAGATAGATAGACATCTTTATTATGGTGACTGACTAGCACAAAAGGGGATACAGAATATAAAAGGCAAAGACATTAAAAACAGTAATAAAATGGGATGAAATATTTAAAACAGTATAAATGCAGAGTTAAAAGCAGTGTTACAGCCATACACTGATATAAAACTATAAAAATATAAATTAAGCAAGGAATAATAAAATAGCTCATAAAAGCAGGTAAATAAAACTAGAGATAAATATACCTAAAAATTCAGTACCAGTGACAACATTTAGTTGCCAGATGAAGAGCCCTAATAGTTGTGCATTTGGATGATGTATTTGCTAAACTATGCTGCTAATCATCACCTGTCATATTTTAATAGCTGCTGCATAGAATTTGGCCATCCTATATGTTATATTCAGATTCGTATCTGAGAGCAACAGAGAAACATAAAACTGATGAGACACACCCGTGTAATTATAAAGTATTGGAAATGCAATTTTCCTATAGTGACCTCTGAGGACAGCTGACAGGAGAGTGTGACATGAGCCAAGGTGAAGGCTTTACGGTGTTTTGGCAGTTCTAGATTGCTCATGTAAGCTATAGGCATTTTAATGTACTTATTATATTCACTGACGATGAATGAAGGGGATCTAACTAGAACCATTTGGCGCTCTATGTCAGTGATACACTGTTTTATGGCTGCTTTAGCCTGATAGTACTCCAAACTAAATAAAAAATTAGGGGAAAAGCCCAAGGTCAAGATTTTACTTGAAACTGCCTTATTCTATGAGGACTGGAATTCATCCTTCAGAAGAAGAGGGGCAAACCCCTGGAAAAAAAAGGCTAACCTAAGCCAGTAATTAAGTGTGGTCATCCATATTCTGACCCCAGTTTTATCACCTTCCTATCTTGCTTTGATATTCTTCTGATACAGGAAACTTGGTTTATGGGAGAGTCATCATTAAATGGGTTTCATTCTTTCTTCCTAAGGGCAGTTGCAGGGTCCAGGTATGGTAGAGCCATAGGAGGATTAGGAGTTTTGGTTTCCACAGCCTTATGAGTTTCTATACTACTCTTCTCTTCATTTAAATCACGTGCCACCTCACAGTTGTCACAATACTGATAGTGAGTGGGTTCCTTGGCTTTTTCGCAAGGCATTTCCAAAGTGAAAGGGCCCCTTGAGCGTCGTGTAAATATGAGGAGTGGTCCATACGACGCACTCACATTTGCTTGATGCTCAACGCCCTGACGCGGACCACGCACGCATTTTTTCATTTTCGACTCCAAACCGAAAATGCTGCGCGGTCGCACATCGCTCCAGGGCCTCACACACACTTACCTTGCATGTGGAGCCTCGGGAGCCAGGCCAGTTGTGCTTCCTGTGCAGTGTAGCCTGGGAAAGGTAACAGGCTGAATTGTGAAAGGAAGAGACGGGGCGCTCACGTGACCAGGAAGCAGCTGCGGAGCTGATGGGACCGGGACGCGAGATCCTCTCACTGGAGGCTGCTTGCACGAGCCCCGCACCCCAGCTCCGTGAAAGGGTAAGGTGTGAAAAGGCCCCTTGTCTATGCAAGGCCTCTCACTGGTTCTTTGAATCTGGATATAGTTTTTGCTGTGATATACACTGTAATTGCTCCACGTCAAATCCATTCATCTATAGTATAAGAAACCAAGAAATCAAGACTGCTTTGAAGAATCTGTCATGTGTTTTGCTTGTAAAAACATCATTTGAGTTGTTTTGAGAAGTGAATTGTATGATCTTTCAAGTGTTAATATTTCTCTCTCATTGTTAACTCTTAACTTCTCTTGTCAGCATATAAACTTGTCCTGTCACGCAGGTTGCTCTTTGGTCTCCCTACTTTTTTATCTGTGTTATTTCTTCTAGATTTACCAGATAGGACATAGTTTGATAGAGGGAACATATTGGCCCAGAGCTAGTAAGTACATTTAAAGAGCTTTTATTCACCAAACACAATTACATAATAATCAGAAGGAATGTTGGCTGCTTCTATGTCCTCACTTCCTCCTTGTCTTTATAAAAGCAGCCTGGGGGCAAAAGAAGTGGTTCCTGTGTGCAGTCCCATCATTGGGCCAACTCATTGTCTCTAGAAGCATGCCCACTTGCACACTTGAGGACGGAAGATCAGCCATCAGTGTAAGGTTATTACTCCTTCCAAGCTGCAAAAGTTTAGCCAGAAGATGTCTGGGTGGGTGAATGGGGCTTTAAGTCAGAAGTTCTGAGCTGCTGTTGAATGGCTGGGGCAATGGGTGTTGTATGAAGAGGTACCTCCTCCTGCTAATTTCATTCACGGATGTAAAAAGGAAGTGAAAACTGGGAAACACTTAATGAAATCTACACAAGACGCTTGAGACCCCTCTCAAGATGTTCAAAAACGGTTGTTTTAATTTAGAAAAAAGTTTTCTCAGTAAAAGAAAAAAAGAGAGCCTTTTGAGCCTCTTGAGATAGGTCTTCAACTTTTTCTGAAGTACTTCTGAAGTACTTACACCAGCATATCCCAGAGTTACATATACCACTGGGGGTTTTTTACACAGAATAGTTGGTGGAACACTGGTACAGTCCTTGTTTTTTTCTAGTCTCTTCTTAATTTAATGTAATGAAGTCTCCTTAACCGAACTGCAATTTGCTTCCTGGTTGACTTCAAGCCTACTAGCAGCCCATACACTCTTGGGGTGTTTATGTGTGG
The DNA here is from genome assembly GCA_030412105.1 of Cyclura pinguis. Lineage (NCBI taxonomy): Eukaryota > Metazoa > Chordata > Lepidosauria > Squamata > Iguanidae > Cyclura > Cyclura pinguis. The sequence continues at coordinate 21,948,057 of CM059604.1, forward strand.
ATCACCCTTGAGAATGAGAAAATAGGTTTGCTAGAACATTTTTTTCAGTGTAATAGAAAGTTTCCTAAACAATATTGACACTGATTTGAACATGACATTGCCTCACTGAGGCAATTAATTCCAGCAATTCCTGGATCCTCACCACAGCAAAGACCTTCCTGATCTCATAGTCACAATGGGGCTGTACTAGCCATTCACATCCTGTGTGGTTGATGAGACCTGACATCTCAAAGGCTAATCCATTACCTAGTGATGGAAAAATATTTCAAAATATTTGCAAAATGGTTGAAAAATAGAAACTTTTCAGTTAAGGACTTCTTCTGCATAAATTCTTATGTGGTTGTTTTACAAGGAAACAACTTTTTTTTTTGTTCAGAACAGCAATTCCTGCATGCAAAAGAATACATCTGTGCAGAAATACTAATTCCTGCACAGAAAAAGCTGTAGTTTGTTCTGCTTAAAATTTACAAATGGTTGATTGGATGGAAAGCAGCATTTTCTGCACCCACATTTATATGTCTGTATTGAATCATTATTTTCCATGCAGAAAAAGCTGTTTTTGAATAAAAGAACAAGGTGTGATTTTTAAGCAGAGTAAGTCCTCAGTTGTGAATATCCTTTGAAAACTGTGTGGTTTTCAAAGACTTTCTCAGAGCAGCAAGAAAAATGCTGAAATTACTCATTGCTACCTTCGAGAAGAAACTTAGTGAAAAATTATATCCCACCTATTAGTCCAGTAAAACAGTCTGCTGAGAATGAGAATTCACCTGAATTCCACTGGGCTGAGCCTCGTGCACTATTTCTACATCCCTCAGAATGTCAAGAAATATGTGTATCTCATCCACATGTAGGTGGCAACTTACGTTCCTGCTGAACCTTCTGCTCCAAGGTTGCTGTAATAAACTAAGATGGTGTTAATGACCCTTTCTTAAAGGGGCTTCTAAATCTCCCTATCATTTATAGTTACAGGGTGGAAATTGACTGAACTTCTGCACTTGTTCAAGGACACTTATCCTGGCCAGAGTAGCTGACATACCCCGTTTGTCCTCCTCTTCTGAAGTATAACTGTGGAATGGCATTTCGTAGCTGTGCTCTTTACAGGCCCTTTGCCTCTGTCAAGCTGCACCCGCCTTCTTTGGCCTCATGTTATGCCTGGTGCTGAGTCTGCTAAAGGGATGGAGTACTGGGAGGAGTAATTCCAGTCCAGCACTCAATACTTTATAAAGCTGAAGCAGATATAGCAGTCTCCAAAGATAAGTGCTAGAGACCCGGTGAGGCCTAGGTTCTTTCTTGCAAAACAGGCTCACTGGGACTAGCCACTACTGCCAAAAATACTTTCAGAACTAGTGAAAGTCCAACCAGTCAGTAATTACAATTCCTGCCATCATTGATCCCACTTGAAGGATAGCATGAATGGGAGAACTAGGCCAGCAGTTCAGGCCCAACCAACTCCTACAACCCACCATCAAGTTGGTGTCCTCATGGCCTCATGCCTTGACTGTATTTACCTATCAGCTTACTGAAATTGCTAGGCCCTCCTAAGTGCAACCTCTCCAAGTGGCCAAGCCACCAAACCATTAAGTCTGCTGCTCCTGATAGGACCAAACCTCAGGCAAAGCACTGCATGTGAAACACAGCAAATGGTAACTGTGTGACCTAATCACTAGGTTGCAAACTCTAACCATTATCAGGCCCATGACTTCAGTTTGGGGGGGGCATCAACTCCTGCTCCTGAGATAATGCTGCAATTGATGTCTGTGTCACTAATTTTATGATGGCTGGCACAGGCCTAGCAACAAGTCACCTTTCTTCTGTAGCCTACTGCTATGCTCCCTGGCCTGGATCAAAAGGGGACCAGTGATGTATGTCACTGTTCAACAAAATCCACGATTTGTATAACACCACCTGCTGCTCAATTCCGCTTCCCCCAAGCTTCCTCCGGTAAGACAAAACCTTATTTGCTGGTGAAGAAACAGTTCCTGCTCCCAGACACTCCTATACTTGAGTACCTGTGTAGCATGGCTGCCCACCAAAGCCTCCCTCCGTGGGACCAAAGATGCCCACGAACCAATCAAGTGACCAACATAGGTTGGCAATCCAAATGGCCACTAATAAAGAAAGTGCCATGTCTAGCTGCCCAACAACATGTCTCCTCATCCTGATGGTCCAGCTCAAGCCAAACCATCCAGAATGGAAATTGTGAGGGCAGACAAGGCTTATAAGGCTTCTGTCTTTGCTCCTGCACTTCTGCATCATGGCACATTGGCTCCATCACACACTTCCTTCTGGTGTCAGCTCCTAAAGGGCTAATAAAGACATCCCCTTGCTGCAGCTGCATTTGTACCATGTAGGAATGTGGTTGAATTTTGTGCAATGCTGTTAGACCAAACAGCTTTCTCACTGTCTTAGTCAGGCGGCCCTCCTGAAGTAAAACTTCATATCTCATACTCTAGCCCATTCCCCACATCTCGCATGAAAATTCTGTATTTGATATGGCTTTTCATGTTCTGTTGCATTACCACTAAATCATTTGCAGTAGGCCTTAGATACTCGTACATGAAAAAACAAAAACAAAACAAAAAAACAAAAACCTAAGAGAATGCTAAATATGGACTTCATTTATTAATGTGATCAGTTTTCACCTATTTAGAAATATTTGATATGTTCCCATTGTCTGTTTGGTTGTTTTTACGAGAATGAAAGAAACAATCCAAGGGGAATGAAGAAGAAGGCACATGATTCTTTGGAGCTAGACCCAAGGAAACCAAAAGTGTCTCAAGGGGTGTCTATTCCCTGGCATGTTGCAATTATTTGTTACTACAAATGTTGGTCCCTGTTCTCTTTGCGTATGAGGTATTCTTAGTGTAGATTGAAAAAAAAAGAAAAAAAAGAATTGATTTGCTAGATGTTTTGTGGAAACTGCCACAGTGGACAAATGAAAATATTTAAAGGAGAAGACGAGATGACTCAGTCAGAACTGACAGATTTTGCTATAATGGAAGCTCAATGTTGAAGTATCCATCCATATTAAAAACAAAAACAAAAATCAAACCAAAACACTTGCTTGGGTAAGTAAGACTGATTTTGTTTCCTTCCAGGGTTGTTTGTGTCATTTTTACTTTGCTGTTATGGATCTATTTGTCTATCTACATTTGAAGATGACATAAATTCACACTGGTTTATTATCCCCATCTTCCTTTTGGCTTAAAGAAGTTCTGGGACTAAAAATATAGCTTCCTGAGGTTTGCCAATTGTTGCCACTCTGCACCCACGTGTTCCATTCTTTTTGGAGGCTGTTGGTAGCAGTTTCATGTATCTGCATTAGGGTTTTTAAAAACTAGGGCAAAGCTTATTGAGGTAATCCTGAGGTTTAAAGGGCAACATTTTGCTTTCTGATTTGGAAGGTGGACAATTCCAACTCCCTCTTGAAATGAGGCATCCTCAGCTGCAGTGCTGAACATTTTTATTTCTGAGACTTCAGTTGGAGTCTTTCATTTAATTTCTCCAAGCTGGCATTGTCAGAAGTTGTTGTATAAAGGCACTGAAGAAGAAAGTGGTTTAATGAGTTATACCCACTCTTTGCTTCAAGCAACCAGATTTTGAAAAAGGCTCAACACTATAGCTCAGGTTTGTTTACCTTATGTGAATAAGTTGGTTTCAGCACATTTTTGAACTGGCTGTTTTATTAGAATCTGTATTCAGTGTTCATACTGTGTTCAGCTCAGTGGAGATAAATAATAGATCAAAAGACTTGTGTTAAAAATTTTAATCCAGACCCAACAAGTTAAAAGATATTAGGTCCTTTACACCAGAGATGCTTGGGTTAGAATTTTGGATCCCCTTTCCTATGTGTAAAGCATGCTCATGGAACATGAGTTCTACGATTCTCTTTGGAGAATATGCTTCTTGTTTTTGAGTAAGGACAGGGAGAGGATGTAGTTCGATTCTGGAATTTTAGGGACAGAGGGGGAAAAATATCCCAGCATCTACAGCTAGGAATCAGTTTAGAAGGATTTGTACCTTGCCAAAATATGCTTTAGATTTTGCTAGAACACTGCCAAGATGAAGAACACTTCACTTTTTGAGAGTCCTTAAAGTTACTATTACTAATAAAGGTCTTTTGGGTCTCACATCTCACAGACATGGATATGTGTAATCCAAATGTTCTTTAGATCATTGCCAGTAACACCTTGCTGCTGAATTTCATACTTGTTTTACCCTATACTTCCATGTCTCTTATGTCCAGTTATCCAGGATTTTTTTTTAAATAAATCCCTTAATAAACAATTGACACGGTCATATTTCCTGTCTTCACCTATTTCTCCCCCTCTCTCTCATGCATTTCATTTATGCATTTAAATGAGTATGCACCATTTAAAACCAGTATGAACTGTCCCTTGGAGATTTGGGGCAACGTATCATCTATGTGATGACACTCAGCTTTATCTTTCCATATCAACCTCAATCGTGAAAGACTGTGCAAGTGCTGGACCTTTGTGTCTAAAGTGATGGGCCAGATAGGGGATGAATTAAACTGAAGTTGAACATTGATGAGATATAGTTGATATGACTAGTAGATTCTCAGAACTAGGAATTAGGGAGGGGGTGTTCTGAATATAGTTGTACTTCCCTACAATCAGTTGTCATTCTTACTGTTGCTGATGTTGCTGTAGAAATGAAGTTTCTGAGGAAACATGGATTCATAATTTTAATCCACATGAATATTGTGAAAACTGGTGGGTTGCATTGTTCAAGTGGAGGGATTAGGTTAACATGAAACTGGTTACTAAACAATAATAGCTGAACTATAACTATATGTTCATTTTTCGTGTTATCAGAAATATCTGGCTTGTGCTCATTTTCTGTTTAGTTTTATTGTAACAGACAACTTGTAGGGAATTCAACAATTATTTCTGATCAGGCCTCCTGGACTCTTAGGGAAAAGATCCCAAGAAACCTGAACAGACTTAAATGATGCTCCTTCCTTGACATGCTATAATTGCTTTTTGTTGTAAAGATTGGTCCCTATTGTCTTTATGGATGATGTACTTCTAATATTAGAGGAGACGAAAACAATAAATAGATCAGCCAAATGTTTTGTGGTCATTGCCACTGGGTGACTGAACGTGCTGGGACAAGAGGATGAATGCCCTTGCTGGCCTTGCCACAATGGAAGTGGGAGAGGAAGTTGAATCTTACAGTCTGCATGCCCCCTGAAGCACTTCAGTGGTATTTGGATAAGCACATGGTGTCATTTTCCCCTTTGCAGAGCTCTTTCTCTCTCTCTCTCCCTACTTATCTGTCTTGCATCTATCTATCATGCATCCATACTTCCATCTCGCTATCCCAATTTATTTGATATGATTCCTTTTGGAAATATCTTTGCAGACATAAATTTCTCCCATATTGGAACAAGCAGAACAGAACAATCTTCTCACTTTCCGTTGGTTTTGCATTTGCTAGAATGTTTTCATGTCATCCTATACAGTTGAAACATTATAATGGTGAGAGAGACCCCACCTTGTGCTGTTTGACTTAAACACTGAAAGACCATCTAGTATTTTGCAATGCAATCATATGTACATATAGCCAAATTTCCTACCAGGAATTTGAAATGCTCAGAAAACAAAGACACTTCTTTCTCAGAGAGAATGAATTAGTTCCATAGAATAATATTTTATCCTATGGAATAATATGTGGTCCCATCCTTCTTTTAAAGCCCCTTCAACCTCTTTGAATATATATCTGTGTGCGTGTGTATGTTATACAGAAGGTGATATATAGATGGCATTTTACTTTTGATTATCATGTTTTTTTCTTTCTGTTGGAGAGGATATGGAGAGAGAGGTACTTTGATGTGTATATAGATATAATGCCCAAGAATAAGAGATTTCTGGAAACAGTTATTGAAACTAACAAGTAGAATCAACTCTAGCATATAAACAGTGATGGCAGGCTATTATTACTATCCATTTTTATGAAAACAATGGAAATTTGCACCATAATGTCTTGAATCTGTCCTAGTATCATTGGTGAGAATGGTCACAGTTAGAAATATATTGAGGAAATGGATTTTCTCACATGGTGGAGGGGACTGTGGGATCTGGCATTAAATGAAAAATTAACAGCTAAATATGAGGCACTTAGAGGGGAAACTAGGACAGATACTGTTACCAGGCTGTATACCCCCACTCCATGATATGGTTTAATTGGCAATTAATTAATTCATTAATTGGCATGAAATATAAATTATATCCTACTATGGCTGAGAAGCCTGATGGCAAAGAGGAACTGGCTGCACACGTGCATTGTAAAACTAGATCAGATGGGAACCTTAGGACATGGCTAGGTCATAGTCAGAGAAGCTCCAGTGATCATGGACTTGCAAATGCCCCTCAATAACTCGACCTTTAGAAACAATAGCACCCAAAACTGCCTTCACAGACTGACTGGCTTCAATCCTCTCCCTTTGTCCACTGAAACTCTCCTTTTGTTCCTCCATCTGTCCCTCTATGAAGGAGCTATTATGATTCCCATCAGTCCTTTGTCACCTAATGCTGTGACCATTAGCTCATTCTGGACCCCACTTACTACTCTGCCAGAGAGCCATTAGCACCTTCCTCCTCAGGGTGGGAAATATTATTTAAATCCCTACTCCAAGCCAGACAAATTGTAGGACAGTACCCTGGACATAGGCCGTCACTCTGCTGCTCCACTTTCCATTCTGGCACTACCCTCAGATCCTAAGTCTGAGACACATCACTTTGTCTCTTCTCTCCAGATACATAAATATCATCCACTTCACTCTAACTTCTCACTATCTGATCCCCCTGCCTTTTCCTTCAGCTTGCCTTGTGTGATTATGAGACTGCTTGGATCTTGTGTATGTGATTGTTAATACCCCCAAGAAAACAAATATTCTTTGAATCGGCAGCTGGTGTCCCTGCATTAGTACCGGTATACACAGGAGTAAAAGATCTTGTATGGTTAACCCCCTCTCGCAGGCCTCCCCTTTGAGCTAATGTTCCCCACTGTTTCATGGAGGCACTGGCATTGTGGGTGGACCCCTCAATTACCCATGTTTGGGGGTAGCAATTTGTTTCTTGGGATATGATGTTGATGCATTGCTTCAGTAAACAAAGCACTTGATATACCAAGACTACTAGTGTTCCATCTGAAATATTAAAGATTTGTTACAGGATCTCAGATACATGACATTTTGAAGACTAGAGATTCAGGTTTGTTCACCGTCAAGAGAAGAAAGGAGAACACATCTAGACTGCATTGGAAAACTGATGATATCTTGGCCTTTTCCTGGAATATAATTTTTCCCTATATATTTATGTACTGATATATTTATGTGCTGATATATTTATGTACTTATCATTATGTTTTGTTATTTTTATCAAGCTAAACTAAAAGAAATGAAAAAGGTAGAGTTTCCTTGCATAGTTGAGCTTTTTAATTAATTGTAAATAATGCCTTTTATACTATTTTATATGCCACCATGTACTCACTCAGAAGGAAGTGTGGTATCACCATCATGATTGCCATTGAAGTCAACATTCCAGGTTGTAATAGCTATGTAACATCTAAATTATGAAATGGAGACAATAGTTGTTGTGTGCCTTCAAGCTTTTTCCAACGTATGGTGACTGGGGCCCTTTCCGCACCTTACCTTTTTCCTGTGCTGGGGTGCGGGGATTGTGCGAGCAGCCTCTGGCGAGAGGGTCTCGCATCGAGGGACCTTCGGCTCTACACGAGCTGGCTGCTCACGCTGGAACCCCGCCTCTTCCTTCTGCAGCACAGCCTGGGAGTTTCCCAGGCTGCACTGGGGCAGGAAATGCGACCGGCGCAGCTCCAGAGGCTCCACACGCCAGGTAAGTGCATGTGGGGCCCAGGAGCAATGCATGATCACGCACCATTTTTGGCTTCTAGCCAAAATGAAAAGGTGCGCGATCAGCGCCTGCCCTACCCTGGGGCGTTGGGCGATTGTGAGTGCAGAGTGCAGATCACTCCTCACAATCGCGCTACGCTCCAGGAGCCCTTTCGCATGGAAAGTGCCATGCAAAAAGGGCTCATAAGTGGAACCCATAATGAGCTTTTCTTGGCAAAGATTTATTCAGGGTAAGATTGCCTTTACCTTGCCTTGTGACTTGCTCAAGTTCACCAGTGGGTTTCATGGTAGAGTGGGGATTCTAATCCTGATCTCTAGAGTCAGGGTCCAATATTCAACTCGCTGGAGACACTAGTAGCAGCAGACAAATATGAAGAAGGAAATGTACCTTTTCTTTCCATTTATTGCCACCTCCACACCCATATCATCTCCACTTTCCTTGTGTTTCATTTCAATGAGACTACAGGCCTGCAAAATTGAGTGTCATAAAAGCGTTTCTTTGTTTCTTTTTTTAAAAAAAGTACATTGGGTTTATAGGCATTTGGTGGTCTAAATCCAAAAATGACCTCAGATTTCGTCCAGCATGTACAGTTTTTTCACAACTTGCTTTGACAATTCTATCTTGTAATATCTGACTGAACATAAACAGTAGTGAAAAATTTCTACATTGAAAATGATTTTGTGCCCAGTTCTTGAATATATTTATTTACAAAAATTGTATAAAAAACTTTAATTCGTTGTTAGGAAATGCAATCATCCATTCAAAAGCACAAACAAGAAATCACAGTGGAAACATCAGCATCTGCACTTAATCAAAGCTGAGTAACAACTGCATTGATAAAAATATTGTCAGTTGTGAAAGAACTTTGTGTGATATGACATTTTTACTGTGTTTTTTTTGAACTTAGAATCCAATAATACACCAAAAAGAGCTACAATGTTGAAAAATGTTTTTTTTTTCCATCCCTGTGAATTGCCTAATGTTGCTTTAGACAGATGTGATTAAAAGTTCTCATTTTTTTCTCTTGCAGGTAGTATACAAGGATGGGACATAATATGGACAACCTTACTTCCATGTCCATTTTTCTGTTGCAGACGTTCTCTGATGTCCGAGAGTTACAGATCTTACACTTCTTCATGTTCCTAGTAGCGTACCTGACGGCAATAGCAGGGAATGTTATCATCATCCTGGCAGTTGCCTTTGACCACCACCTGCACAACCCTATGTACTTCTTCCTATTCAATTTGGCTGTGCTGGATCTTGCCACAATTTCAGTTACAGTCCCCAAAGCCATGGCTATGTCTCTCACAGATCACAGGTCCATCTCGTATTTTGGCTGCGTTGCCCAGGTTTTCTTTCATTTCTTTTGTTTAACATCAGATTTCATTCTGCTGATTATCATGGCCTATGATCGGTACGTTGCAATCTGCAACCCACTCCACTATGAGAGAATTATGCACATGGAAACCTGCTTTAAGATGGTGGCCACTGGATTGACTTTTTGTCTCTTTTATTCTGCGCTACACACTGGGAGCACATTTGCAAACACTTTCTGTTCTAATGTCGTCAATCAGTTCTTCTGTGAAGTCCCAGAGTTATTAAAACTGTCCTGCACTAACATTTACTTAGTTGAAGTTGGGCTTCTGCTACTAAGCTTCAGTATAGCACCCGGATGTTTTATCTTCATCATCCTAACATATTTCCGTATCTTTGCTACAGTCTTCAGAATCTCTTCTGTAGGCAGTAAAAAAAAAGCTCTCTCCACTTGCCTTCCCCACCTCACTATTGTCACAGTGTATGTATCTTGTGCATTCCTTGCCTATGCAAAGCCTCTCAAGAGTGTTTCTTCTGCAGTGGATATACCTTTTGCTGTAATGTATGCCATAATTCCCCCCATCTTGAATCCATTCATCTATAGCATGAGAAACAAAGAGATCAAGACTGCCTTGTGGAAACTGTTAGCTTTGAGACTTTCCTCTGAAATCATCCTTAAACATGTTCCCAATTAGTTCATTAAGAGTCCTCTGGTATGGATATTTCTATATGATCTTTGTACTTTTGCTTCTAATAATGTCTATCTTCACTCTGTTTGGCCTCCTGATTATCCACACAGATCCATATTAAACAGACATATTCCAAGCTTATATTTGGTACATCAAAATCTTTGTGGAGCTCTTACTATCTTCCTAACCCATTTTCAGCTAGTTCCCTATAGGAGTTAAATCTGCCGACAGGTTTTTTCCATGGGTCACGTTACATAAATAAAATAGATCCTGGGACATGGAAAAGATGTTTTCTATCTATCTAGATAGATGGAGAGAGAGAGAGAGAGAGAGAGAGGGGTAGAATAATTTTGAAGTGACAAGGGAAATATAGAACTGAAGATGATGGAGATACATTTTCATGCATTTATCAGCAGGAAGAGACAGGTATTGTTCCCATTTAATGTGTTTAATTATGTATTAGAATTCAATCAGATTTGACACAGAAAGCAGGTTTACATTGAAAATGCAACACTGTTCTAAGATTCTATTTCTCTCCTTGTAATATAGAGCAGAGGACTGATGGGGCATGGTGTTATCAATATCCCAGTTTTCCTACTCTTGCAAATAATGAGTGACTGCAAATTGTTGTTTCGCTATTGGTTATCTTCCCTATTCAACATTATCATCTTTAGATCATATACTGAGGAATTAGTGATCAGTAAAAATTTCAATGTTTTAACCTCTTTATTAAGATACATAACTACCCAAGTAGATAAGTGTGAACATATAAATGGAGTAGAGCTGTGTTGTTCTGCTCTACATTGGTATAGAAGCCGCGATGGATGGCAATTGCCTCATTGCTTTCCTCAAAAACAGTTTCGATGGCCATCCAATATTGAATGGAGTGGGCCATCCTTGACTCTCCAACAGTGGGGGCGGGAGAGGAGAAAGGTTAGTATATGTACCCAGTATATTTATGGGAAATTCATTGCTGGTGAACCATTGATACTAAGATCAAAAATGTGCTGAAACACAGAGAACAAGTATCTGAATTATATTCTAGTTGTCCAGTTGACATCTAGCACATATACTTGTCTCCCTGAATATTTTGAAATCAAACATGTCTGTAAATAGAGATTATGCTCCTTCCATTTTTCTTCAACTTCCTGTGGAAATTCAGCCAAAAGGCTGTCTGGCTGCTGTAGTAAGGTGGCCCTTCTGGATCAAATATCATATCCCTACTCCAGATAATGTTCTTTTACTCACATATTATGGTGGGTCTTGAAAAAATAATGACTTTGTGTTATAAATCCCAAAACTTTCACACTACTGTAATTGCAACAAGATCAGAAACCTCCTTAGAAGAAAGAGGTACTTGCACAATGCACGGGTGCTGGGTAAATTAGGGCCACAATTTTATTAACTATTTAAAACAGGTGAACATTGGGAACTTCACAGTATGCACTAGACTAAAGTAGGATTCCTCTCAAGACCTCCTCTGTGTGATTAAATGTGTAGGCCATCCTCATCCAGGGACAACCAATGAACCTTCTTCTAGGAACTTGGGTACTGCACAGTGTCTGGACAATGTACAATTGTAGTGTTGAGCAGAAATATTTACCCTCTCTGGCTTTTTCACATTTTCTTTTGTTAGAAGCTGCAATTGAAAGGGATTTAACTGGCATTCTTACCATGATGTATGGAAGATACTCAACACTGAAGGTGCAAAATCCCTCAACAAATAAAACAGAAGGAAATAAAAACAAACTGGCACTTGTTGGTTGTCTAAGTATTCATCCCTTGAGACAATACTTGATAGAATCACCTTTGCAGAGTTGGATCCTGCAATTTTTTGCTTTCTTCTTTTTGGCAAAATTCTTTGAGATCTGTCACATTGGACAGAGATAGCTGATGAACAGCAACTTTCAAATCTTCACACACATTTTTCATCAGATTAAAGTCTGGGGTTTAACTAGGCCACTTGAAGGTATTCAGATTCTTCTTCTTTAAATTCCATTCCAATGTTACCTGGGATGTGATCTCAGGGTCATTTTCCTGATGGAAGGTCGGCCCTAGTCTCAGTCATGTACAGACTGAAACAGGTTTTGCTTTAAAGTTGGCTTGTATTTGGTCCCATCCATCTTGTTTTCAGTCCTGACCAGTTTTTTGTCCCTACAAAGGAAAAACATCCCAACGATGAGATATTCCCTCCATTATGCTTTACTGTGGGAATAGGTTTTCTTAGGCCAATGGGCAGTGGGTGTATTCCATCGCATATAGGATTTTAAAGCAAGGGCAAAAATTTCAGGTTTGGTCTCATCAGACCAGAGAACCTTCACACACATATTTTCTGTGTCTTCCACATGTCTTTTTGCAAACTTCAAATGAGCTTAGATATCAATTTGCTTTAGGAATGCTTTTTTTCTTTCTTTCCTTCGAAAAAGCATAACTTGGTAGAATCTACAGCTGCCCCATGTATAGTTTCCTCTATCTCTCCAACTGCTTCAGAGTTACTATCGCTGCTTGCTTGCTTTTCTCACTAAAGGACTCTTTATCTAATCACTGAGTTTTGGTGGACAGCTTTCCCTAGACACAGTTATGGTTGAGACCATATTTTTCAATTTGAAAAGAATGGATTTAACAGTATTCTGGGGTATGCTCATAGTTTGTGGTCTGTTTTTTGTAATCTAACCTTGATTAGTGCTTCTGAAGATGTCTGTCCAGTCTAAAAGAGGTTGTGGTGGAACCATTAATGAAAAGCTTTTCCGTGAAGCATGTCATATTAGAGAATTCCAGGCCAGTCTAGAATATTTCCTTGTTGAGCAAGAGTCTAGAATGTGTGGGGGATCCCAAGCTCTAGGGGTTCTTGGATAAAAGAGATTATCTAGATAGATTTCCATCTTGCTTCAAGACCAAAAAAGAAATTAATAATAGATCTAATATAAAACAGTTTGAAACATAATGATGAAAATAATAATAAAAAACCCCACTGTTACCTCAGCAAAGTCCCTTCTAGAGCAATCAGTCAATAGCTCCCAAAGTATCTGAATAGGAAGAATTGTCTAGAATTCTCAATCAGAGAATTCTGATGCCTCACCAGAGTACAAAACTCAGGACTCCATAGGATGGCACTTCAAGTGGAACATAGACCTATTATCACACAATGTGGCAATAAGCAATGAAGGATTTGTACATCTGGGGATGCTCTCATGGCCTCAGGCAAAAAGACTTCCTCTGGGGGCATGTCTTTGCAGGAGCTGTTGGGGAGATCATTACAAAGGCCAGCCAACCCTGCAGCACTGAACTTAATCCTATGCTTTGAGAAGTCAAAAGACTGGAGGAAATGCATCACATGGTTCTGTTACTGGGCAACAAAACCCATCAGAAGAAGAACCAAGGAACAATGGGAGAGCTGGGACTGGGGACTAGCTGGACTTTGAATCTTGTTTTCTGATGAGGTGTGTTAGACTCTTGGGAGTAATATCACAAGAAGCTCAAATAAATTGAAGCAGCTTTCCTTCCCATTCATCTTGCGACTCTTTCTTGCTGCAGTGTAAGTTCCCTTTCCCCTTTATACATGAAAGTTTCTCACACCACTCTAGACAAATATATTATGTGCCAGTTGCTTGTAAAGTACTGGATGTGCTTGGATGAGAGAATGAAGAGACTCACACACCATTGGAGCATTGTGACATAATACATGCTGGAGATGAAACTGAATCTCACAACACAAGCATTCATCTAAAAGTGTTTAATGTGTCTGGGTAAGTTTTACAAATACTGTTGTACTCCATAGTTGTTTCTTGCTAAAGAGTTTTCAATGTGTTCGGAGAAGTTTGGTTGATTTGAGTGTATACCTGAGTTCTTTGCTGCCTTCTGTCTGTCTGTCCATTTGTCCATTTGCCCGCCCATCCATCCATCCATCCATCCATCCATCCATCCATCCATCCATCCATCCATATCTATTACATATGGTTCCTCAAAAAAATACATATCTAAATCTCTCCCACAGTAAAACGAGTAGAATCAAACTAGGATTTTGGTTTTCTGGTTGAGAAGATATTTTCACAGACCCCCACATATGCTTGAAACATTAAAATGCTGAGGAAAATCCCATCATTATGCTATGTGATTTAAATATTCAACATCCATTTGGTATTTTCGATATATTATTTTATATTCCATATAAATATTATTATAACCTGTTCATTGCCATATAAATAACTGTCCCTTTAGTGGAGCAATGCATATGTGTGTCTGATGATGAATGGGTGAGAGTCAGATCATGGGTGAGAATCAGTCAGATCATTGTTCATCTTCCTTATCTTTGTATAATGGTTAATTTTTTCTTGATCACTAAAACAAAACAGCAACCTTGGGTAAACTCACTCTTCTCACAGTCCACTGATCAATGAACAATGGGGTTATCCATTTCTTTTACCACTAGCATTAGCTTTCTGTTGATTTGAAAACAACCTAAATCCACACTAATTAATTTCACTGATGCAATTATTGTAGGCAGAGTGGTAGAGTGAACTCATTTCAAATCATAGCACCAAAAGGAAGGGTGAAATTTGGTGAATATGTTCTTCCAGAATTAGACCTATATAATCCTATATTTCAGAGGAAGGCATTGGTAATCCACCTCTGAGTATTCCTCAGCCAAAAAAGTCCTACGAAATCCACAGGATTGCCAGAAGTTAACAGGAAACTTGAAGGCACAAACACACATGCACACACAACCCATAGTCTCCAGCATAGTCTAGCTTCAGGAACACAAGCGTTAGTTCTTTGCAAGAAATCCAAACTCAGTCATTGCAACCTATGCAACTGTTTATTAAAAAGGGAAGGAGTGAGTGAGTCTTGTGGTATCTTTAAATTAGCTAATTTATTTCAGTTTGTGCATTTGTGAATTGCAAACCATTTCTTCAGATTACTGGCTGAATACAATGACATATAAGGGGCTTTTATGTCTGGTTTTTGATGATTATATTCTATCAGTGCATCTGAGGAAGCTGATGCTAATCGATGAAAGCTCACGCTGAATGAAATGAGGTTGCTTCAAAACTGTCAGAAGGCGTCTCCTTTCTTCTCTTCTCTTTAAACTGAAAGAAATCATTACATAGTACATAGACATGAAGATTAGCTGCCTTGGTCTGTGACATTCATCAGATGCTTAGGCATCTGGCAAAATATTTTGCTGGTTTATCTCAGATTTTCTCTTTGTTCATAAATACGGATTTTCTACATTTCATAGCGATTTTAGAGTTTTACTGTCATATTTCCCATCTCACCTACCACATGTTTGATGCTCATCCATTTGATCAATCTCTAATTTTTAAATAAATTTCTTCATCAGGAAGAGATACAAATCTCTTGTCAGTTCTCTGATTCTCCCCCTCCTCTTCCTCTCCTTCAGTTAAATACTGTATGAACAGCCAATACAAAGTCCCATTTACAAGGAATGCCTAAGCTTAGGAATCAAAATCCTTCCTCCTGCAGACACTTTCCTGCTCCACTGATCATGGGAATCTGTTCACACAGAGACGAAACACCTCAGACTGTCCTCTTCTTTTCATTCAACATAGACATTGTGGATGAGACCTTCTTCCTACTTTTCATATACCTCAGCTGTATCCTGATGAGGATTCACAAAAGGAACAGGTAATGTTAGACAGACATTTACTCTTTTCTGCCTGTCTCCGTGTCTCTATTTATTACTTTTAATTTTTTAATTCAAATTTTCCAAAACCAAATCTTAGAAACGCACCAAATACATAAATGAACACACACACACATATATAAAGGAAATCAGACAAAAAAAAAATCTAAGCTCCCATGAAAATCTGTGAGTTAACATATGAATTAAAAAGTAAAAGAGAGGAAGAGAAAGAAAGAAGGGGAAAAAAGTTTTTTTAAAAAATAGAACGGCAAACAGAAAGGAATCAATTTCCACTCTTCATGTTCTCTACACTATTGAACTCATCAGCATCATGAATACAAGTAACTTATGAAAGGAGATTCCACCTGAACCTCAGGAAGAACTTCCTGACAGTCAGGGCTGTCCGGCAGTAGAATATGCTGCCTCAGAGTATAGTGGAGTCTCCTTCCTTGGATGTTTTTAAGCAGAGGCTGGATGGCCATCTGTTGGGAGTGCTTTGAGGGTGTTCCTGCATGGCAGGGGGTTGGACTGGATGGCCCCTGGGGTCTCTTCCGACTCTACATTTCTATGATTCTATGATTCTATGAATGTGAAACTGTTTCCCAAATGATGTAGCAAATACTGTCTTGTAGATTTCAATGTCCAAGATGAGAGGGTTTATTAAAATTAAACTGGTTAATATTCCAATGTAGTAGTTACACATTATATTATTGCTCATCTACAGGAGAGATTAAGATATTGAAAACAGCATGAATAACGGCACCTCCACATCCTCTTTTCTGCTGCTGGAATTCTCAGATGTCAGAGAACTACAAATCTTATACTTTCTTGTCTTCCTTGGACTCTACCTGATTGCACTAACAGGGAATCTTCTCATCATCATTGCAGTTGCAGCTGATTCCCACCTACACACCCCCATGTACTTCTTCCTATTCAATTTGGCCATGTTAGACATTGGATCAATTTCAGTTATGGTACCCAAAGCAATGGCTGTGTCTCTCAAGGCTGATAGGTCAATTTCTTATGCTGGATGTGTTGCTCAAGTTTTCTTTTATATTTTCTTTGCATCATCAGATTATATTGTCCTCACTATAATGGCACATGACCGCTATGTTGCTATCTGCCACCCACTTCAGTATGAGAGAATTATGCACAAAAGAGCCTGCCTTCAGATGGTAGCCCTTGCGTTGATTCTTAGTCTTCTTTCTGCCACATTACACACTGGTGGCACCTTTGCAAATACTTTCTGTTCTAATCTTGTCAATCAATTTTTCTGTGAAATTCCACAATTAATAAAGCTGACCTGCTCAGGCTTTTCCATAACTGAAGTTGGGCTTCTTATCCTGTCATGTAACATAGTACTTGGGTGCTTTGTTTTCATCACCACAACGTACGTGCAGGTCTTTGCTGCTGTGCGTAGAATCCCTTCTTTACACAGTCAGAAAAAAGCCCTCTCTACGTGCCTTCCTCACCTCACAGTTGTCACAATGCTCATAGTCAGTGGGCTCCTTGTCTATGCAAGGCCTCTCACTGGCTCTTCGAATCTGGATATAGTTTTTGCTGTGATATACACCGTAATTCCTCCCATATCAAATCCATTCATCTACAGTATAAGAAACCAAGAAATCAAAACTGCTTTGAAGAATCTGTTACATGTAGTGCTTTCCTGTAAAAACATCTTTTAATTTGCTCTGAGAATGGAATTGTATGAACTTTCACATGTTAATATTTCTCTCCTTAATGTTTAACCCTTAACTTCTCTTGTGAACATAGAAACTTGTCCTTGGTTGCTCTTTGGTATCTTTAGCCGTTTACCTGTCTTATTTATTCTAGATTTACCAGATAGCACATAGTTTGATAGAAGGAACATTTTGGTCCAGAGCTAATAAGTACATTTCCACAGCTTTTATCCACGAAACACAATTTCAGAATAATCAGAAGGAATGTTGGCTCCTTCTATGTTCTCACTTCCTTCTTGGCTCTATAAAAGCAGTTTGGGGGAAAAGGAGTGGTTCCTGTTTGTTGTCCCATCATTGGGCCAACTCATTGCTTGTAGAAGTATGTCCACTTGCAAACTTGAGGATGGAAGATCACGTTTCAGTGTAAGGTTGTTACTCCTTCCAAGTTGCAAAAGTTTACTCAGAAAATGTCTGGGTGAAGGAATGGAGATGAAAGTCAGAAGTTCTGAGCTGCTGTTGCATGGCTGGTGCAATGGATGTTGCATGAAAAGGTACCTCACCCAGCAAATTTCATCCATGGATGAGCAAAGGAAGTGGAAACTAGGAAACACTTAATGAAATCTGCACAAGAAGGTTGAGACACCTCTTAGATGTTCAAAAAAATAGTTGTTTTATTTTAAAAAATGTTTTCTGCCCCTTCTGGTCGCATGGCAGGCGCGAGCAGCTGCTCGGAAAGAAGCTGCGCAATGGCACGGCTCCGAGCAGTCACCCACTGAAATCCAGCCGCTTCTTTTGAGATCCAGAAGCGGCAAAACACCCCTCTGGTATTAGGGGTACGGAAAGGGTCCGAAGGGGACCCCACAACTGGCGCGTGGCTCTACCCGGCTGGGGGAGCGGGAAGCGTCAGGGGGTCGAAGGACCTGGATGGAGCCAGCGGGATTGTCGCTTGAGTGGCACAAGCGCCGCCGCCGACTTTTAATTAAGAAATCAAGTTTTAAGCTGGAAAGATTAAGACAACACAACCTGCTCTGGTCTTCACTTCGCGATTATTACGACAGAGCTGGCTTGCAACGCTGTGCAGGAGCGAAGTAATGGAGGGACCCAGGAATGTGAGTGCTAAATGCTGAGCTTTCATCTTAAAGGGGCGGCTGAATTTAAAGAAAAGGCTAAGAGATATATCTGCTTTCTCACGATGAATGATGCTAATACTGGTAAGAGACGTTTGGTTTCTAATATGGACTTACACTCTAAAATGTCAAATAAATGAGCAGTTGGTATTGCCTTAAAGGAAAAAATTGGAGTTTCTAAAATTTAATACTCTTCATTTGGACACTTTTTATAATTCGTTATTTTAATATTCTGGCTGAACTGAGATGAGTGGAGTATTGGTTCTTTTGTTATGGATTTTGGACTTTAGAAGAATACCTGGAGAATTTTTTAACTTCTGTTTTGGGACTCTTGTTTCCTGGCTTCTATTTGGATTGGGATTGTTGAGACTGCTGAGACTGTGCTGGAAGGTCATTTTAACAAAACATCCTCATTCCCATGGATGAAGCAGCCTGGAATTTAAGCGACTACGATAATACAATGAATCTTCAGAAATGAACTCTGGGCAGTGAAGTCCAAGAAGGGAGGGGGGAACAAAAGGTGTTGGCACAGGGTTTTAAATATGACAAGTGAATGTATTTCAGCAATGTCAATTAAGCATATGTATGTGATTGATATATGTTTACTTATTTAAATATTGGGATATTGTCAAAGAGTTGAAAGGGGTAATGAGACTCCTAAGTTTGTGATGGAAGGTACTTAAGTACATACCCTTTTACCCATGGACTGAGCAGCTTGGAATTCAAGCGTCTATAAGAATACAAAAAATTTTCAAGATAATGTCGGGCAGCAAAGTCCAGGATGGGAGGAAAGGGACATTGGGACAGACAAGTTTACGATGGACGTACTTCAAGCAAATACCCTCACACCTGTGGTTGGAGCAACCTGGAATTAAAGCGACTTTAAGAATACAGTAAATCTTCAGGAAAATCCGGGCAGCAAAGACTTGAGGGGAGGGGTTTGTGAGGGAAAGTATTCAAGTTAAATACCCTCACTCTTTGGGACAGAGCAGCTGGGAGTATAAGCGACCATGAGAATACGGAGAGCTTTCAGATGTATTTCCGGGCTGCAAAGTCCCTGATGAGAGAGGGGAATGGGAAGTGGAGTCAATTACAGGGTTTTGAATTATGTGTGTTAGAACTGTACTTTGGCAATGTCAATTAAGCTTACAAATGATTGATATATCGACATTTTTTTTGAAAACGAACATTATGATATTGTTGAAGGACAGAAAGGGGTTGAATAGGACTTAGAGTAGAAGTGGGAAACAAGATATCAAAATATAATGGAATCCAGGGAAAGAAGGTGAGGGACTGTTACAGTAATAATTGCTCAGACTTCCAGAAATACATTGACAGACTTTTTCTTTTATAACAGTAAGACTTCAGTTAAGTAATGGAGAGTTAGTAGAAAATATATAAGAGGATAGTAGAAGTTCATAAGAGATAAGCAGAGAAAATGTCGATTTGAAAAAGCATAATGAAGTGAAAGCTGGGAACTGACAAGATGAAATGACAGTATTTTGAGTGAGTAGTAGAGGGAAATGCTTGTTCAAACAGTTGAGATTATCATTGTATTGTGATTCTAATGTAACATGTAGAGTGATTTGCGACAAGTGAAGACCAGACCAGAGTGGAAGATCAGAAATAATGCATGTAAAACTACAATTTAAAGAACCTTTTTTATTTTGTGAAATTTAATAAAATTAATATATAAAAAAAATGTTTTCTCAGTAAAAAAGAAACAATGAACCTTTTGAGCCTCTTGAGACATGTCTTCAACTTCTTCTGAAAATCTGAAGTACTTACACCAGCATATCCATGTGTTACACATAATACTGAGTTTTTTATAAAGAAGAATTGGTGGAACACTGGTAAAAGTTCTTGCTTTTCCCTAGTCTCTTCTTAATTGAATATAATGAAGTCTCCTTAACCCAACTGCAATGTGCTTCCTGGTTGACTTCAAGCCTACTAACATCCCATACACTCTTGGAGTGTTTATGTGTGGATCACCCTTGAGAAAGAGAAAACAGGTTTGCTAGAAAAAATTTTTCAGTGTAATAGAAAGTTTCCTAAACAATATTGACACTGATTTGAACATGGCATTGTCCTACTAGGGCAATTAATTCCAGCAATTCCTGGATCCTCACCATAGCAAAGACCTTCCTGATCTCGTAGTCACAGTGGGGCTGTTCTGGCCATACATATCCTGTGTGGTTGATGGGACCTAAGGATGGATAAATATTTCAAAATATTTGCAAAATGGTTGAAAAATAGAAACTTCACAATTAAGGATTTCTTGTACACAAATTCTAATGTGGTGTTTTGTACAGGAAACAACTTTTTTTTTGTGCAGAACAGCATTTGCTGCATGGTAAAGAATATATCAGTGCAGAAATACTAATTCCTGTGCAGAAAATGCTGTTTTCTCTGCAGAAAAAGCTGCAACTGAATATTTATTCTGCTTAAAATTTGCAAATGGTTGACTGGATGGAAAGCAGCATTTTCTGCACCAAAATTTATATCTCTGTATTGAAATATTATTTTCCATGCAGCAAAAGCTGTTTTTGAATAAAAGAACAAGGTGTGATTTTTAAGCAGAGTAAGTCCTCAATTGTGAATATCCTTTGAAAACTGTATGGTTTTCAAAGACTTTCTCACAGCAGAAAGAAAAATGCTGAAATTACTCATTGCTCCTTTTGAGAAAAAACTAAGTGAAAAATTACATTCCACCTACTAGTTCAGTAAAATATCTTCTGAGAATGAGAATTCACCTGAATTCCACTGGGCTGAGCCTTGTGCCCTATTTCTACGTCCCTCAGAATGTCAAGAAATACTTGTATCTCATCCCCATGTAGGTGGCAACATATGTTCCTGCTGAACCTTCTGCAGTTAATGACCCTTTCTTAAAGGGGCTTCTAAATCTCCCTATCATTTGTGGTTACAGGGTGGAAATTGACTGGACTTCTGTACTTGCTCAAAGACACTTATCCTGGCCAGAATAGTTGACATACCCCCTTTGTCCTCCTTTTCTGAAGAATAACTGTGGAGGGGCATTTCATAGCTGAGCTCTTTATAGGCCCTTTGCCTCTGACCCACTGCTCCCACCTTCTTTGGCCTCATGTTATGCCTGGTGCTGAGTCTACTAAAGGGATGGAGTACTGGGAGGAGTAATCCCGGTCCAGCATTCAAGACGTTATAAATCTGAAGTGGACATGGTAGTCTCCAAGGATAAATGCTGGAGACCCATCGATACCTAAGTTCCTTCTTGCAAAACAGGCTTACAGGGCCTAGCCATTACTGCCCCAAATATGTTCAGACCTGTCAAAGGCCCAACCACCCCGTAATCCCAATTCCTGCAAGCATTGATCCCACTTGAAGACTTGCATGAATAGGAGGCCTAGGCTAACAGTTCAGACTTAACTGACTCCTGCAACCGACCATCAACTGGTGGCCTCCTGGTCTCGTCCCTTGTCTGTATTCACCTATCACCAGGGAGGCCTTACTGAAATGGCTAGGCCCTCCTAAGTGCAACCTCTTCAAGTGGCTCAGCCACCAGACCACTAGGTTATTAAACATAAATCATTATTTGTATAGCTATGGCCATTACAAAGTATTTCAGATAAAAACAACATTAAAATAATACAAAGGGTGTTATACTTTATGCTCGCATCCATCATCTCCGACTTCTATTTGTCCTTAGTACAAAGTTCCCTTCTTAGAATTGACTCTTTGAAAGCCAAACAAGCAACTTTATTGGAAATATATGGAACTGAATCCCCCAAAAGGAGGTTAAACAAACATGAGCTAGGCTTATTGGGTGTAAGGTCAAGTTCTTCAAACAGGTCCTTCCTTAAGTCTATGTAAATTGGGCATACCGGTAAGTAATGTATTAAATCTTCAACTGTATTGCTCCCACGTGGGCAGACTCTATCCTTCCTGGGGATATGGTGGTGCCTTCCATGCACTACTGCTGAGTCCATTAAGTTATAATGAAGAGCTGTGAAAGCTTGTCTCCACTTGGAATTGGTTATGCTATTTAAGTATTGAAGATGAGGCATTTGTATAGGTAATTTGGCATACCAGGGAGCACATTTTGACAGTCATATGGAAACACGATCAGCTTGAAAATCATTTTTTAAAATGTGTGCCTTCAGATGTCGAGCTGCTTACTCAAAGTTTAAAGCATCTAGGGACTCCAGCGAGAGTCTGTAACCCTCCACTAGATGTAGAATCTTCTGGTTCCAGCATAGATATTTTCTACTATTGCAGTTTGACATTTCTTTGAAGGCATTCAAAACTAAAGAAGAACCTATTCTTTTTCTCAGTTTCAGCCAATATTTGATTGCATATATGTGAACAACACTCTTCAGTGTGTGGAGACCAGTATCCAACTGCAAAATGGAGGTTTCAGTTCCTATAGGTAGTCCTAAGATTACCCTAAGGAAATGATTCTTGACTGTTTCTAGGTGTTGTTACTTTAGTTTCTAGTCCGGACTTGTGGTGTATTAGATATCATTTGATATCAAGAATTTGGCCTTCACTACCCATTCCTCTCCACGTGCTTGCGAGGCCCCCGGACAAGCATGGCCGAAAATAGTTGAACTATTCAAAACAAATCCAGGCAGGCCAGTAATTGCCGGACTGCAGCTTTAGAAGACCTCCAGGCAAGTACCCTCTTAAGATCACATTATGTATGCACGCTGTCTACAAAAGATCCCCTGCCCCGAACAGGCAGCTTGGCGACCCGAACATCCAACCATCAAGCACTCTGTGTTTGCATACTGTCTACGCTATTGAGAATGCTGTCATAATTCAATCATCTAAAGTACTGACCTTTCGGAGGCTTTGTCTCCAGCCTGAAACCCATTGTTTTCCACGGGAACAGACTAGCCTACAGGCACATTTTCCCCTATAAAACCCCCTGATTTTGAGCGTCTCATCGGATCCCTCTGACTTCCATCCCGCCTTGCTGTCGCTCCAATCAACGAGCCTTCCCCTCAGCTCCCACGTGCTGAGAATCTCCGATACAATGGACTTTTCTTCTGATAAACCGGGCTTCAGGATGAGGTGTAGTTTCCCCTGAAAAATCCCTCTTAAACTCCTCTATCCAACTCCTACCTTTCTTTCATTAGGTCTGTGTGAGTGGTTGCATACATCCATTTTGACTGTATCTCAAAATAAAGGAAAACAATTATTATTTACTTCTGTTTGATTATTGACTCGGCCTGACCCCGTAAACATTGGGTTCAAGATCTTGCTAGGTTGCCCTGCCTCTTGCACTGCTTAGCTTGTGCTCTTGCTAATTCCCATTCCCCATTATTTGGAGCACATTGAGGTGTCCCTCACGGGACCCCAGAAAACAGGTTAACAGTGTGTTTTCAGGGAGGATCCCCAAAGTTCAGCACCATAACATATCTGAGCAACTACCTTAGCCTTATAAATTTTAATAGCAGGTAGGATCTGTTTACTGCCTTTACCCCAGTAGAATCTTAGTAGGGAGTTGACAGTGCTAATGGCGATTTTTTTGGTACTTTTGTAATGATTTGTCCAGAGTCCAGTCTGGGAGAAATTAAGGCCTAAATATTTAAATAATTTCACCTGTTCTACAGAATGCTCATCAATCTGCCATACATGTTTTATATATCGGTTGGCAAATACTAAGATTTTGATTTTATCATAGTTAGTTTTTAATTTGTAATGTAATGCCAGTTGATTAAAAGCTTTCAGTAATTTTCTCATCCATTGTTGTGTCTGTGATAATAGAAAAGTGTCATCTACATACATAAGTACTGTTAATTTCTTATTACCTAATCTAGGGGGAGCAAAGTTGTCATTATCAATTATTAGTTATTAATAAATTAACATAAAAATTAAACAGTGCTGGAGCTAACAACCAACCTTGGCGAATGCCTCAACTAGTTGGCATCAGTTCTGATAATGAGCCAGATTTATTCAATCTTACTTGGATCTTAGTATCAGTTAGTATTACTTGGGTCTTAGTATCAGCTTGGAGTTCATGCATTAACATTAGCAGGCTTTTGTCTACGTCTGTTCTATACAATTTGTCCCATAATTGTTCCTATTAATAGAATCAAAAGCTGCTGAAAAATCACTAAATGCCACAAACAGGCATTTTCATTTCAAGCTAACATATTTGTGCACTAGGTGGGACAGCACAAAGCAACGATCCACAGTTGAATGATTACATTGGAAACCTGCCTGTTCTTCGGCAATCATTTCATTAGACTCCAGCCAGTAATTTAATTTAATGGATAAATATTTAGTATAAATTTTAGAAGAAATATCCAGTAGCCTGATAGGGCAAAAGTTGACTGGTTTACTTGGATCATCTTTTTAAAATATGGGTACTACTATACTGATGTTCCATTTGAGTGGAAAACAACCACTTTCATTTATCTCTGTAAATAAGATTGCTAAAATTGAAGCCCACCAATTTGGTGCTGCTTTATAAACCTCAGCTATGATTCCATCTTCATCAGATGCTTTTCTCTTCTTTACAGTAGCAATAATTTCAGAGATGTCCTTGGGGGAGACCGGGTCCCACATTGGCAAGTCATCTGCCATCCCAGGTGGACAACTTTTGCTTCTTATAGAATCTTCCAGTGAATTATTAGAGGGATTGTTAAATAGACATTGAAAATGGCCTGCAATTCATGAGGAGATATTTTGGGTTCAATCAAGGGTTTGATCAGCTACCTTAGATTTGTTAATAAGTTTCCAAAATCTTTGTGAGTCTCTACTTTGAGTTTCCACCAAGAGCTCATTCCATTGTAAGTTGACATATGACAGCTTGACCACTAGGTCATGGACTTCCCTGCTGCTGATAGGCCCAAACCTCAGACAAAGCACTGTATGTGAAGCACTACAAATGATAGCTGTGTGACCAGTGCCTACGCTGTGGATTCTATCCACTATCAGGCCTATGACTTCAGTTTGGAGACCATCAACACCCCCACCTCCTCAGACAATACTGCAGTTGATGTCTGTGCCACTGCTCATAAGCCTGGCACAAGGCCTAGCAAAGAGTCATCTTTCCTCTAGCTTACTGCTATGCTCCCTGGCCTGGAAAAAAGGGGTCCAGTGACACCTCTTAGCCCAATTTTCCAACAAAGTCCACCATGTGTGCAGAACCACCAGCTGCTAAATTCCCCTGCCCCAAGCTTCCTGAGGTAAAACAAAATCCTTCTTTCTTGGTGCAGCAACACTCCCTGTTCCCAGTCACTTATAGGCTTAAGAACTTGTGTGGGATAGCTGCTCACCAAAACCTCTTTCCATTGGGCCATGGGACCAAAAAAGCCCATGAACTAACCATCGGATCAACCTGGTTGGGCAATCTAAATGGCTACTGTCCAATAAAGAAAGTGCCATGTCCAACTATCCCCACACTGTATCTCCAAATCCTCATACCCCGTTGGTCCAGCCCAAGTGGCACCATCTCGAATGGAAGTCCTGGGGGCAGATAAGGCTTATAAGGATTCTACCTTTGTTCCCATACTTCTGCATCATGGCACATTGGCTCCCATCACATACTTCCCTTCTGGTGTCAGGTGCAAAGTGGCCAGTAAAGAAATCCTCTTCCTGCATCTGCATTGGCACCATTCAGGAGTATGACTGAATTTTGTGCAATGTTGTTAGAGCAAACAGCTCTCAAACTGTCTTAGTCAGGTGACCTTCCTGAAGCAAAACTTCATATCTCATACTCTAGCCCATTCCTCACATCTCACATGAAAATTAGGTGTTCGTTTTGGCTTTTCACATTCTGACGTATTACGACTAAATCATTTGCAGCAGGACTTAGATACATTCACATAAACCCCCATAAGAGAATATTGGATATGGATTTCATTTAGAAATGTAATCAGTTTTCATCTATTTACAAATATTTGACATGTTCTCATTGTCTGTTTATTTGTTTCAATAAGAATAAAAGAAAGTGAAGGAAATAGAAAGCACATGACTCAAAGGGGCAAGATCCCAGGAAACCAAAAGTGCCTCAAGGGATGTCTCTTCCCTGCCATGATGCAGTTATTTGTTGCTACAGGTTTTGATCCCTATTCTCTTTACAGATGAGGTATTTTTAGTGTAGACCAAAAAAAAATGGAAGAAAGAAAGAAAGAAAAGAAAAAAAGAATTGACTTGCTGGAAATATTTAAATGAGAGAATGAGAGGGTTTACTCAGAACTGACAGGTTATGCTATAATGGAAGCTAAATTTTGAAGTATCATCCATATAAAAAACCACTACGTTTGAGTAAGTATGGTTCATTTTGGTGCATTACATAGTTATTTGTCACATTTTTACTTTCCTGTTATGTATCTGTCTGCCTGTCAGTTCACTCTAGTTTATTACACCCATATAACTATTGGCTCTAACAATATTGCTTTTTGAGGTTTGCCAGTTGTTGTCAACCTGCATCCAGTTGTTCCATTCTTGTTGGGGGCTGTTTGTAGTAATTTCATGGATCTGCATTAGGGCTTTTCCAAAAGGTTTTAAAAACTAGGGCAAATCTTACTGAGATGGTTCAAAGGGCAACATTTTGTCTTCTGATTTGGATGGTGGGTGATTCCAATGGATCAGCTTGCTCTAGATGGAATAAAAATACTATTCCTTAGTTACCTTTTCCAATCCAGACAGAATCCACAGTTTTTGAACAGTGAGTCAAGAACATAGATTTTGGTGCAGAGATCAGAAGAAAAGAAATGTGGATTAATGAGGTTGCTAGTTCCCATGCTTTTGGAAAAACTTCTCCATTCTGGAATTTAGAGACAGAGGGGGAAAAAATCCCAGCATCTACAGCTAGGAATCAGTTTGGGGGGATTTGTAGCTTGATAAATTATGCCTTAGTGTGCGCTTCCCTTGAAAGCATGCTGTCTGCGTTTTGACAGCCTTCGGCTTGGTTTCTCCAAATCAAGCATCACTCAAGGAAAAATGCTAGGATTAACCAGAGTATGGCTAGTTCTCAACTATGGTTATATAGTTCCTTTACTTGTAGAAAAAGAATACAAAGAAAAATTAGACACAAGAGTTCAAAACATAGAAATTCTATTGGAGCATCAAAAATTAAGCAGAGTTACTAACATGACATTTTTAAATGAGTACAATAGTTCCTCTTCCCAGATAGTATAGATCTATGGAGCTTTCTGTTTGGAAAGAATCTGATTTTATCCCTCTTCCTGAGTCTTCATGTGGGATTTTATAAGAAGGCTTCCAAGGCTAAGTGATCTTCATTTTTTGAGAGTCCTTGAAGTTACTGCTAGTAATAGAGTTCCTTTGGGTCACACACATAAGGTTTGGATATATGTAATCCAAATGTTCTTTTGATCATTGCCAGGAGTACCTTGTTGCTGTATTTCATATTTGTTTTACCCTCTTCTTCCATGTTTCTTATGTCCAATTATCTTGGATTTTTTTAAAAAATAAATCCCTTTATAAAGGATTGACATGGTCGTATTTTCCATCTTTATCTATTCCTCTCCAGTTTTTTGTTTATTTTTTTCTGTTTCAACTGTCTACACAGAGATCCATATTCAGGAGATGTGAATGCTCAAGTTTCTTCCCCAAAGGCATGTCTCAATCTCAGTGAGCATGGAATTCTGTCCTCACTTGCATGAATATGCTCAAACAATTGCCTCTTTCTTGCTCCTGATACAATGGCGGTCAAATCCATCCTCCTTTTTCGGACATGTCAACTGAATCATTAGCGTTCCCAACAGGAACTTTGTTCCTGCGAAACGCTCAGCTTAGAGGTATTGTAAGTTGCCCTTTCGTTACTTTGTATAAAATATAGATATAAGAATTCTGTTATATTAGGCAAAGTTATGCTATTTTGACATTGTTACCTGTCTGCTTGCCTGCTGCTTTCATAGTGGACATCAGACATTATTTCTTAAATCAAGGAACTGTTTTCCATGTGTATTCATACTATGACCAAAGCAAGTAGGCAGAAATGAAGAAGAGTTTAGCAAAGAACTATTCCTGCTAAGAGATGGTAATGAGAATGCTTGTTCTTCACTGCTAAGTGGAGTCTTAGATCCCTTAGATCTAAGATCCCTTAGATCCCAAACAGCTAAGAATAGTAGCAAAACTGCCAGGAGACCTTGGAAATGATGGTTGGTTGGGAGGTTTTCTTTCAATAGGAGTAGTTATGGATAGGTGGTAGACAGACAGACAGATAGATAGATAGATAGATAGATAGATAGATAGATCTATCCTATAGACAGATAGATCTATCCTATCTATCCTATACAAACTCAGAACAATTTTAGAAAAAGTGATCTAGCTTCTCCAAAGGTTATTTTTTAAGAGAAAACCAGAAAAATGTTTTTTTAAAAAAGTCAGACCAACATCGTCTTCTCCAGTGAACATCTAAGAGAAAAACGTAAGCTCCCCTTCCCAACAGGTACAATGAATATACACACATTAGAAACAGGGATCATGAGTGTACTTCCCCTCTCTCTCCCATGCTTGTGAATTATGCATTTAACATGTGTATACACCATTTAAAACCATTATGAATTGTCCCCTGGAGATTTGGGGCAACATATCAATATGATGGTGACACTCAGTTTTATCCTTCCATAGCACCTCAATCATGAAAGACTGTGCAGACCTACATCTGTAAAGTGATGGGCCAGATAATGGGCAAATTAAACTGAAGTTGAACATTGACAAAATATAGCTGGTGTGGGTAGTAGATTCCCAGAACTAGGGACTAGGGAGGAGTGTGTATGTTCTTAGTATAGTTGTATTTCCCCGTACTCTGTTGCTCTTATTGTTGCGACATAGGAATGAAGTCTCTGAGGGAACATGGATTCACAATTTATCTCCCTATGAATATCATGAAAACTGGTGAATTGCACTGTTCAGGTGGAAGGATTTGGTTAAAATGACACTGGTTACTAAATAGCTTAGTATTAGCTTAACAATTATCTTCTTGTTCTTCCTAGAGGAACACCCCAGTGCCAAAGACAACATGAACAACCATACGTCCATATCCACTTTTCTGCTGCTGGAATTCTCACACATCCGAGAACTACAGATCTTACACTTTCTTGTGTTCCTAGCCCTGTACACAACAACACTAATAGGCAATCTTCTCATCATCATTACAGTTGCACTTGATTCCCACCTTCATACACCCATGTACTTCTTCCTGTTTAATTTGGCTATTTTGGATATTGGCACAATATCTGTCACAGTACCCAAATCTATGGCTATGTCTCTCATCAGTAATGGGTCAATTTCTTACTCTGGATGTGTAGGTCAAGTTTTCTTCTGCTTCTTCTTTTTAACATCGGAATTTATAGTCCTGACTATAATGGCACATGATCGCTACATTGCCATCTGCAGCCCACTCTACTATGAGAGAATTATGCACAAAAGAGCCTGCATTCGGATGTTAGCTGTTGCGTTGACTGTTAGTCTAATTTATGCTACAGTACACACTGGTGGCACCTTTGCAAATACCTTTTGTTCCAATGATGTCAATCAGTTCTTCTGCGAGGTCCCACAGTTATTAAAGCTCTCCTGCTCTGACCTTTACTTAGTGGAAGCTGGGCTTCTTCTATTGGGATGTAGCATGACATTAGGATGCTTTATCTTCATTGTTATAACCTATGTGCAAGTTTTTGATACAGTGTTCCCAATCCCTTCTGTACAAAGTCAGAGAAAAGCCCTCTCCACATGTTTTCCCCACCTCACTGTTGTCACACTGTTCATATTGAGTGGGGTCTTTGCTTATGCAAGGCCTCCTAATGGGGCTTCTTCTACTCTTGATATAGTTTTTGCTGTGATGTATGCTGTAATTTCTCCTATGTCAAATCCATTCATTTATAGTATGAGAAGCAAGGAAATCAAGACCTCTTTGAAGAAACTGCTAGATATAATGCTTTCTTGTAAAATCATGTGAGAATCTATTCTCTGAGAATCTAATTGTGTGATCTTTCACATGTGTGTGATCTTTCACATGTGAAATTGTGTGATCTTTCACATGTGAAATTCTCAAGGTTTAAATCTATAGTCCACTCATTGGATATAGATACTTTGTCTGTTATACGAGTTGCTGCTGGACTCTTCTACCTTTTTCTCTGTGACATTCTTTTTCAGCTCACTAATCTCTTTCTTTCGTCCTCCTCCCCAACTTTGTCTACCAGATGTTGCATCATCTAATAGAAGGAATGTATTGGTCTAAGCAGAACATGTATTTTGACAGAGTTTGTACCCACCAAAATAATTATACCATTTTCACAAGCAAAGGTGGCTGCCTCTTTTTCTCCACATGCTCCTTGGACTAAACAAGGCTTGGGAAAAGAGGCTTGCACCTCTGTCTTCTGGTCACTGGCTGCAGTAATCCCCTAGACACATTTCAGCTCTCTTTGTGCCTGAGGAATACAGAAGAAGCTGCAGGCCCACTGTCATATTTCTCCTCTTCCTGGTACACAAAGGAAAGCCCAACAACACATGATATTGATCAGGATCATTGATTTTTTACAAGGTAAGGGCCTTGTTCCTTTCTAGTCCCTTCTTAATCTAAGGCAATGAAACTTCCTAACTCAATTACAATTTCCTCCTGGGTTGATGTACACCTGCTTTCAGCCCCATACGCATTCAGGGTGTTCATGTGTGGGTTACTCTTAAAATGATTTTCATGGTAACAGAGTTTCTAACTGGAAAAAGAATGCACCTGAGGATGAGAAATGAAAAAGCCCTATTTAGGACTACATGAAACTGGTGAAACTGTTGCATGACATCTGTGACCAAGTGATTTTTTTTTTAAAGTAAGAAATTTCCAAAATCTCAAATTTCTTCATATGTTCAAGAAAAAGAACTTGACATTTTAAAAGATGGAAGTGGAGGAGTTCTTTGATGGCGTAGCTCTTAAAATCTGGACCTTGAATCTCTGTGTGTTCAACTATGTTTGTAGTGTTTGGGGAAAAAACGATTCTTGTCTTCACTATTCACTATTTATTTTTTAGCAGAGTGTGCTCATTGAACCAGAACTATAGCAAAAATAAATCAAAGTTAAAATTTAATTAAGTAATAGCCTAGCTAATAAAAAGGAATAGATTATTGTAAAAATAGTGAATATTCAGGATATATGTCATTAACAGCAACAACAGTAACTTTCTGAAGCTATGACCATGTTAAAAAGAGATGCTTCAAAGATAGCAGAAAGCAACCTCTTCCAGCATGCATGCAGCCCATGCGATGGTAAGATGAAGTGGGATTTATGCATCTCATATTATCTTCCTGAAAATTCATGTTCTGTCTGTCTACTCATACAGATAGAAAAGCTGAAGTACAAAGCTTACATTGTTCCAATGTGGCACCAAACGATTTGTTCAGAACCCTACACAGAATTGCAACAGATGCTCTAAGGATAAAGACCAGTCCACCTTCAAACTGGGAGCCAACCACAGAATAGCTTCATCTGGTGGTGGGTGCAATGGCTATCCCCATGGCTATGTCCATCTCAGACCCCATCCAATTGCTCTAAAATTATTTGGACATGGGCTGTGGTAACTCCTTGGCTTTGGGTATTAGCTTCCAAAAGTCTTGTGAGATAGACTATTAGCAGTACCGTTACTCATGCCAGAGATATGGCACACCATTAACAAAATATCTTAATAAGGCAGTGTAAATGTGAAAGGTCTGACAAACCCCATGATTTTTTCTGACTTTTTGGTTGATATGGTTGTGGCATGTGTTACTGCCCTGGCTAAAATAAAGATATCTCTTGATATCAATAATTCGGCCTCACATACCCATTCTCCTCCACGTGCTTGCGAGGCTTCCGGACAAGCACACACACAGGCTCAGCCAATAATCGCCGTAATATTACAACATAATACAGGCAAGCCAGAAATAGCCGACTCGCAGCTTCAGGAGACCTCAAAGGCAAGTACTCTATTATGTATGCACGCAACTTTCAAAAGATCCTCTGCCCCGCGCTGGCAGCTTGATGATTGAGCTATACAACACTAAAGCACTCCGCGTTTGCATACTGGCTACCCTATTGACAGTTTGGCTATAACTCAATCATTCTGACCTTTCGGAGGCTTTGTCTCCAGCCCCAAATCCATTGTTTTCCCCAAGTCCGAACTAGCCTGCAGTCACAATTCTCCTTATAAAAACCCCTGACTTTGAGTGCTTCCTTGGATCGCTCTTGGCTTCCATCCTGCCTTGCTGTCACTTTGTCCAGCAAGCCTTCCCCTCAGCTCCACATGCTGAGATCCATGCTCCCCAGCTTCTCTGCTTCCAACCGGGCTTCAGGACAGGTGAAGTATCACCCAAACCAACAACTGCTCTAAAAATCCCTCTATCCCACTCCAACCTTTATTTCTTTAGTTATCTGTGTGAGTGTGCTGCATACACTGTTTGATTGTGTTTTAATAAAACAACATTTATTATTTCAACTCCTGTGTGCTTCTTGACTCGGCCTGACCCCGTAAACATAGGGTTCAAGATCTCGCTACGTTACCCTGCCTCTTGTATTGCTAGGCTGTGCTCTTGGCTAATTTCCCCAACTTATAAAATTGAGAGCGCATTTAGGTGTCCCTCCCGGGACCCCCAGAAATCAGGGTTGCACATGGACACTACCAGATTATGTCAGCTTTGATGCAAGGTACTGACTAATCTTCAGCAAGTTATCTGTCATTAAAGTGAATGCCCAAACCCAAACAGATAGCTGTGTCTGGATTGACCTCTAAATGTACTCTTACATGAAGCTCCTCCCTCCAGAATGACACACCATTCTAGTCTTCCAGGATCTGAGACCAGACCTGGAGTTCCACATGCATATCCCTAGTGATCTTAAGCTAGTGTAAGAGGGAATGATGGACCTTCATGACCTCACAGAGAATATAAAATTGACTGTTCTGTGGCTATCATCTCACACCAGATGTTAAGATGGCCTACCAATTCTTGCACACACTTAAGTGTAATCTTCCATTTGGGCTTAAATTAAATTAAGTTGGTTTTTTTCCTGCAGTGATCTCAGAATAATCAAGCAATATCCTTGCCATATTAGAGTGATGGCTTCCTTGGATCATATCTCATGTCTCATCCCATTCCCCACCAGCTAAAGACTGGGTGTTTTCTTTTGGCTTTTTACTCTGTGATACATCAGCATTAACATTAAGATCATTTGTGAGCAGTGCTTGGAGAACAAAGAACAAAAAAAGTCCCCACAAGACAATCTAGAGGTAGATTTCACTTACAAATATGAACATTCTTCATCTTAGCAGAAGTGTCTGTCAAGTGTTCCTTTGCAGTTTAATTATATTGTAATAGTGAGAGAAAGAACATCTGAGAGAGAGGGAATTCAACAATTATTTCTGATCAGGCCTGCTGGACTCTTTGGAAAAAGCTCCCAAGCAACCTAAACAGGCTTAAATGATGCTTCTTCCATGACATGCTGAAATTGTTCATTGTAGTAAAGATTGGTCCTTATTATCATTACTGATGAACTGTTTCTATTATTAGCAGACCCCAAAACAATGAACAGATCAGTCACATTTGTGGTCATTTCCACTTGGTGACTGAGTGGGCTGGGAGGAGAGGATGAATGCCCTTACCTGACTTCTGTTGAGGATGTGGCACTCATGGGAGGAAAATCTCAAGAAGACAAAACAGCTTTAAAGGATGCTCTTTCTTTGGCCCACTGCTATTATTTTTGTGGCAATTGTGGGTCTGTACTATCTTCACATGAGAGGTCTGTCTAATGTAGACCAAAGCAAAGAAGGGATCAGTGACATGTTGTCTGGCTGTTTCATAAATGCCTGAAAATGTTTCAACAAGAAGATGAATGAATTCACCTACCACTGTCACATCATTCCCCAATGCTGGAAGGAAGGCTGAATTTGACAATACTGTTACTTGCCTAAAGCTGTTTAAATGTGTTTGGGTAAGTTTGGTTGATTTGGGTGTATTCCAGAGTTCTTTGCTGTCTTCTGTCTGTCTGTTTATCCATTTGTTCATGCATGCATCCATCCATCCTTATCTATTATAAATGATTCCTATTAAAAAAATACATGTCACTTTTCTAAATCTCTTCTATAGTGGGATAAGTAGATAAGTAGACAAGTAGAATGAAATTTGGATTTTGGTTTTCTGTTAGCTAAGATATATATGCTTGAAACATTAAAATGCTGAGGGAATATCATCATTGTGGTTTGTGGTTTAAATATTCAATAGCTGTTTGGTATTTTCCATTACAAAAACACAGGTATATGGAACTACATAGATATTATTGTAACCAGTTCATCTCCTTATAAATAGCTGTTCCTTTAGTGGGGCAATGTATATATGTGTCTGATGATGAATGAGTGAGAATCAGTCAGATCGTGGCTCACCTTTGCTTACTTTTGTCCAACAATTTTTTTTCCTGATAATTAAAACAAAACAGTAACATTGGATAATTTCAGTTTTCTAACAATCCACCGATCACTAAACTGTAGGGTAATCCAGTTCTTTAACCCTTAGCATTAGTGTTCTGTTGATTTGAAAACAACCAAAATCCACACTATTTAGTATCACATATGCAACTATTGAAGGTAGATTGGTAGAGTGAACCCATTCCAAACCATAGAAGTGAAAGGAAGGGTGAAGTTCTATAATACATTCTTCCAGTATTAGATCCATATAATCCAATATTTCAGAGGAAGGCGTTGGTAAATTACCTCTGAGTATTCCTTGCCCAAGAAAAACCTATGACATCCATAGGGTTCCCATTAGTTGACAGGAGACTTGAAAGCACGTGCATGCGTGCACACACACACACATACACACAGCCAATCCATAGTCTTCAGCATTGTCCCGCTTCAGAAAAACAAGCATTTATTCTTGGCTGTACTGCAAGAAAACCAAAATCCAAACTCTGTCAGTATCAGTTATGCAACTGTTTAGAATAAAGGGAAGGAGGGATGGAGTCTTGTGGTATCTTTAAATTAGCTAATTTGGTTCAACTTACGCATTTGTTAATTGCAATAGTTAATTGCAATTGTTAATTGCAAGCCATTTCTTCAGATTTATCAAGTGAGCACAATGACATATAAGTGGCTTTTATGTCTGGTTTTTCACCATCATATTCAGTCAGTGCATCTGAGGAAGTTGATGCTAATATATAAATGCTCATGCTGAAATAAATCAGATTGTTTCAAAGCTGTCAGAAGAGATCTCTTCTTTTTATACTGAAACAACTAATTATATAGCTCATAGACATGAAGATGTGACTGTCGTGGTCTGTGAAATTCATCTGATGCTTTCACATCTGGCAAAATTTTTCACTGGTTTATCTCAGATTTTATCTTTGTTCATAAATGTACATTTTCCATATTTCATAGAGACTTTAGATTTTTACTGTCACATTTCCCATCTGTCTTCCTCTCACTTACCACATGATACTTATCCATCTGAGCAATCTATTTTTTTCAAATAAATTTCCTCGCCAGGAAGAGATACAAACCTCTTGTCAATTCTCTCCTTCTCCCCCTCCTCTTCTTCTCATTTCCTTCAACTGTGTCAATGGCCAACACAAAGCCCTATTTACAGTTAATGGATAAGGTCAGGAATCAAGATCCTTTCTCCTCCAGACATTTTCTAGTTCACTGATCACGGGTGAAATACCTCAGATTGTCCTTTCCTTTTCACTCATCGTGAGGGCCAGACTGACACTGAGGGCCAGACCTTCCTCCAACTTTTTGCATACCTGAGATGCACCATCAGGATCCACAAAAGGAAGAGATTATGTTAGCTGCACACACAAACACACACACACACACACACACACAGATTTGCCTATCTGCCTGTCCTTATTAATTTTTTTTATTAAAGGACAAATACATAAATGAATATATCTTTTTAAAAAATTAAAAAACTGGAAAAAACAACATCTAAGCTCCCATAGAAACCTGTGAATTAACATAGCAATTTAAAAGTAACAGAGAGGAAGAGAAAGAAAGAAAGAAAGAAAGAAAGAAAGAAAGAAAGAAAGAGAAAAAGATAAAAAAAATAAAGAGAAAAGAAAACAGAAAGAGATCAGCTTCTTTCTCTCCATGTTCCTACACTATTTAGTACCACTCATGTAACTACTGAAGGCAGAATGGTAGACAGAACTCCTTCCAAATCACAGCAGCAAAGGATGAATGAAGTTCTGTGAATCTACTATTTCAGTATTAGACCCTTGAAATCCTGTATTTAAGAGGAAGGCATTAGTAAACCACCTCTGACTATTCCTTGCCCAAGAAAATCCTGTGAAATCCATAGGATTGCCAGAAGTTAACAAGAGACTTTAAAGCACGTATACACACACAACCCATAGTCTCCAGCTTTGTCCAGCTTCAGGAACACAAGCATTAGTTCTTTGAAAGAAATCCAAACTGAGTCATTATAACCTATGCAACTCTTTAGAAAAAAGGGAAGGAGGGAATGAGTCTTGTGGTATCTTTAAATTAGCTAATTTAGTTCAACCTGTGCATTTGTTAATAGAAAACCATTTCTTCAGATTTATTGCGTGAGTACAATGACATATAGGTGGCTTTTAAATCTGATTTTTAATCATTATATTCTATCAGTGCATTTGAGGAGGCTGACGCTAATCCATGAAAGCTCATGCTGAAATAAAAGGTTGCTTCAAATGTGTGAGAAGACTTCTCCTTCCTTCTTTTCTCTTTATACTGAAAGAACTAATTACACAGCATATAGACAAGAAGATTAGGTGTCTTGGTCTGTGAAATTCGTCAGATGCTTAGGCATCTGTCAAAATATTTTGCTGGTTTATCTCAGTTTTTCTTTTTGTTCATAGATAACACATTTTCAAAATTTTATAGAGATTTTAGATTTTTACTCTCATATTTTGCAACTGTCTTCCTCTTGCCTACCACATGATGCTGATCCATCCAATCAGTCTTCTTTTTCAAATAAATTTCTTCATCAGGAAGAGATACACATATCTTGCCAGTTCTCCCCCCATGTCCTTTTCTTCTCATTCAACAGCCAATACAAAGTCCCATTTACAGCTGATGGATAAGCTCAATAATCAACATCCTTCTTGCTTCAGACACGTTCCAGCTCCACTGACCATGGAAATCTGTTCACACGGAGGTGAAATAGCTCAGATTGTCCTTTCCTTTTTAACCCTCATAGACACTGTGGGCCAGACTTTCTTCCTACTATTCACACACCTCAGCTATATCATCAGGATTCAAGAAATGAACAGGTTATGTTAGGTAGAAAATGATAAATGTCATTTTCTGTTTTGAAAAAAATTAATTAAAAATACTTTAAAAATAATAAATAGGGAAAGGAAGGAAGGTAGAAAACAATAAGTGTCTAGCTGTCTCCCTTTCTCTATTTATTATTTTTAGAGTATTTTTTATTAAAATTTTTCAAAATGGAAAATGTTTCCTAAATGATGTAACAAAGATTGTCTTCTAGATGTCACTGTCTGAGATGAGAGGTTTTATTAAAATCAAAGCAGTTAATATTTCAAATAACAGTTTACCATTCTTCTATTGTTCATCCTACAGGAGAGATCAAGGTACTGGAAATAGCATGAAGAATCATACCTCCATATCCTCTTTCCTGCTGCTGGAATTCTCAGACATCAGAGAACTACAAATCTTACACTTTCTTGTCTTCCTTGGACTCTACCTGATTGCACTAACAGGGAATCTACTCATCATCATTGCAATTGTAGCTGATTCCCACCTACACACCCTTATGTACTTCTTCCTATTCAATTTGGCCATGTTAGATATTGGATCAGTTTCGGTTGTGGTACCTAAGGCTCTGGCTATGTCCCTCAAGGCTGATAGGTCAATTACGTATGCTTGATGTGTTGCTCAAGTTTTCTTTTATATTTTCTTTGCATCATCAGATTATACTGTCCTTACTATAATGGCACATGACCGCTATATTGCAATTTGCCACCCACTTCAGTATGAGCAAATTATGCACAAAAGAGCCTGCCTTCAAATGGTAGCCACTGGGTTGATTGTAAGTCTTCTTTACACCACTATACACACCGGTGGCATCTTTGCAAATACCTTCTGTTCTAATCTTGTCAATCAGTTTTTCTGTGAAGTTCCACAATTAATAAAGCTGTCCCGCTCAGGCCTTTCTGTAATTGAAGTTGGGCTTCTTATCCTGTCAAGTTGCATAGGATTTGGGTGCTTTGTCTTTATCATCACAACATATGTGCAGGTGTTTGCTGCTGTACTTAGAATCCCTTCTTTACATGGTCAAAAAAAAGCCCTCTCTACTTGCCTTCCTCACCTCACAGTTGTCACAATGCTGGTAGTCAGTGGGCTCCTTGTCTATGCAAGGCCTCTCACTGGTTCTTCAAACCTGGATATAGTTTTTGCTGTGATATACTCCATAATTCCTCCCATGTCAAATCCATTCATCTATAGTATAAGAAACAAAGAAATCAAAACTGCTTTGAATAATCTGTTAGATGTTCTTCTTGTAAATACATCATTTAAGTTGTTCTGAGAAATGAATTGTATGATCTTGCACATGTTAATATTTCTCTCTTGATGGGATAAGTTAGAATTATCACTATTAGGTAGAATAGCTGCTGTGAAAATGAATATATTACCCAAAATGATTTTTTTATTTCAAAATTTACCAATATTAATAAATGACAGTCCTTTTAAGAAATGGAATAAAGATTTAATTAATTTTATATGGAAAAAGAAAAAAACAAGAATAAAACAAAAAATATTAACAGATATAAAAGAAAGAGCAGGTATGGGTCTACCAAACTTAAAACTATATTATTGTGTGAATTGCTTAGATTGGATATTGGAATGGATTAATTTAAGAAATCAAGGACTATTACAATTGGAAGGGGAAGATATTTATTTCGGTTGGCAAGCTTATCTATGGTACGAGAAGGCTAAAATAGATAAGAGTTTTACAAATCATCTTATAAGAAAAGGTTTGTTAAGGGTACGGATGAAATACAAAAAGAGATTCTATTTAAAAAAAAACCCTATGGATTTCAGTCCATGAAGCATTCGATAAAAGGGAAAGACCAAAAGTAGACAAGTGGATTACATATAAAGATCTTATAATAAGTCAGCAAGGAAATATACAATTTAAATCAAGAGAAGAATTAATAGAGAAAGGTTTAGATACTCATTGGTTATTAATAAGACAAAAGAAAGATTCAAGATTGATGGAAAACAAGATGGATTTGAAATGAGGGAAAATAAAATAGTTAGAGTATTTAGTATAGAGGTAGAGCATAGAGTTGGGAAAATTTATAAATTATTATTAGAAATGGAAACAGAATAAGAAATAGTCAAGGATAGCATGATAAAGTGGGCTAGAAATGTAGGTCATACCGCCTCATTAGAAACATGGTCAAGGTTGTGGATAAAGACATGGAAACTGTTACATTCTATAAGATTGAAAGAAAACTTATATAAAATGATTTATAGATGGCATCTAACGTCTGTGCGATTAGCAAAGATAAATAAGGGAGAGAAAGAGAAATGCTGGAAATGTGACTCTAAAGGTACATATTACCATTTATGGTGGACGTGTATAAAAGCTAGAAAATTCTGGGAAAGAATACACAGAATAGTTAAGGAAATATTTAATATTAATTTTCCGTTAAACCCAGAGTTGTATTTACTAAATATAATGGACCTGCTACCTAAACTAGATAAAACACAACAAAGGATCTTATTACATATGATCACAGCAGCAAGATTAAGCTATGCACGGTGGTGGAAACATAGTGAATACCCAGATATAGAAGAGTGGGCAATGAAATTATTTGAAATGGCAGAATATGACAGGATTGGACTATGGACATTAGAGAAATCCACAATCCAAAGTGATGATGGATGGAAAATTGTATCACCTCTATGGAAATAGTTATGAGGGGAGTATGCTACTTGGGGAATCAAATCTTGAAATTAAGTAAGGTAAATATTGAGTATGAAATATTTAATATGGAACAATATTCAATAATATTTAATGTTTAATGTTCAACATCAAATGAGATAGGGAAATCTGATTAAATGGTTTAAGGAAGAAATAAGTAACCTTGAGGATTGATGTGGTAAGAATAGAATTTTGATTAAATGACTTTATATATAATGATTTAAATATTAACAAATATATGAATAGAATGATATATAATTAATTTATAACAAAATTGTGTGATGAACGTAAATGAATATGCATATGTAATATGTTTATGTAGAATGTATAATATGAAAAGAAATTATGAATGGTTATATTATGCGAGAAGAGTAATATTCATATAGAGAAGTAGACCCGTACGGGTATAGGAATAGTTAGGGAAAATAATGGACTCGCTAATTGAATGGTAGAATAGAAATTTAGAGAATGAAATATAGATAGATTATCACTCACTTCTTGAAGATGGGGGGGGGAGGGAAAAGGGGAGGAGAAAAGGAGAAACTATTAAAAATATAAGGAATGTTACATTAAGATTAAATCATTAATTAATGAAATTAAGATAAATATTGTAACTTAATCATGAAAAGAACGGATGAGGATATTTAAGTTATGTCAATCTATGTTTTTCTTTTTGAAAGATCAATGTAACGAAGTTATCCCCGAGAGGGGAATGTCTTAGACTAAAGTTTTCCTTTCTCTTTTAATAAATATAATTGAAATATTCAATAAAAATTATTTTAAAAAAATATTTCTCTCTGAATGGTTAACCCTTAACTTCCCTAGTCAGGATATGAACTTGTCCTATCCCACATGTTGTTCTTTGGTCTCTCTACTTTTTTATCTGTGTTATTCCTTCTAGATTTACCAGATAGGACATGGTTTGGTAGAGGGAACATATTGGCCCAATAATCAGAAGGAATATTGGCTGCTTCTGTGTCCCCACTTCCTCCTTGGCTCTATAAAAGCAGCAAAAGGACTTGTTACTGTTTGCAATCTCATCATCTGGCCAACTAATTGCCCATAGAAGTGTGCCCACTTCCCAATGATGCATTTAAATCTTTTACTTCAAGTCTCAAGTATCTATCCTCAAGTTTCAAGTTGAGTCTCATGTCCTTGCAATATACTTTCAAGCCAACTCTTAAGCCAAATCTCAAGTGTGGGAGCCAACTTTAACAGAAAAAAAATGTGGTGGTGGGGTATATGGGGTTGGGTCAATGGGCTTACAAGGGTCTGCAGCTTTGGAAGTGGGGAATAGGATTCTTCTTACTCCCCATTCCCCAAGTTGGAGGCTTTTGTTTCAATGGGTTTACAAGGGTCTGCTGCTTCAAAAGTGGGGAATAGATTCCTTCTTATTTCCAATTCCTGAAGCTTCAAAAGTTTTAGAAGGAAAGATCTTTCCTCCTCAAGCCTGTGGTCTCTGGGTTTAGACATGAATTTATTTCAAGAATGGTTTTTTTTCTTGCTTTCCTTTCATAAAGCACAGCCTGATGGAGTCTCCAGCTGCCCCATGGATGGTTTCTTCTATCTCTCCAACTATTTTAGAGTTACTATGGCTGCTTGCTTGCTTCTCTCACTGAAGGACTCTGCCCCTAGTCAATGGTTCTGTGTGGATAGCCTTTCTTAGGCAGAGTTAGGGTTGTACTTTTTTTTTCTTCAAATTGATAAGAACGCATTTGACATCATTCCGAGGATATTCATAGGTTTGTGCTGTGCTTGTTGTAATCTAACCCTGATTGGTGCTTCTGACGGTTTATGTCTTGTCTAAAAGAGGTTGTGGTGGAAGCATTAATTAAAAGCTTTCCCCCTGAAGCTTGTTATATGAAAGAATTACAGGCTAGTCTGAAATATTCCTTTATTGAGCAAGAGAGTAGAACGTGTGGGGGCTCCCAAGCTCCAAGGTATTCTTGGATAAAAGAGATTATCTAGGTATATTTCATAGAATCATAGAATCATAGAATCATAGAGTTGGAAGAGACTACAGGGGCCATCCAGTCCAAACCCCTGCTATGCAGGAACACCCATCAAAGTATTCCCAACAGATGGCCATCCAGCCTCTGCTTTAAAACCTCCAAAGAAGGAGAATCCACCACACTGCAAGGCAGCATATTCCACTGCCAGACAGTTCTGACAGTCAGGAAATTCTTCCTGAGCTTCAGGTGGAATCTTCTTTCTTGCAGCTTGAATCCATTGCTCCTTGTCCTAGTCTCTGGAGCAGCGGAAAACAAGCTCACTCCCTCCTCAACATGACATCCCTTCAAATATTTAAACATGGCTATCATGTGCCCTCTTAACCTTCTCTTCTGCAAACTGAACATACCCAGTTCCCTAAGCCACTCCTCATAGGGCATGGCTTCCAGACCCTTCACCATTTTGATCGCCCTCTTTTGGACACGTTCCTCTTGCTTCAAGAGTTAAAAGAAATTTATAGCAGATTTAAGATAAAATAGTTTGAAACCTAATAATGAGAAAAGTAATATTTAAAAACCCTCAAACCACCTCATTAAAATGTCTTCCAAAGCAACCAGTTAATAGACCCCAAACTATCTGAACAGGAAGAATTGTTTAGACTTCTCAGAGAACTCTGGTGCCTCAGCAAACCACAAAATCCAGGATTCCATAGGAAGTTGTCAATATCTGCTGTAATGGCAGCTTGGAAGAGGGGCGATCTTTGCATCTAGATAGTGTTCTTCCATTCTGCACCAGATTTGGCACAAAGGATCTTCATTAGTCCCAGGAAATGGAATAGAAGAATCTAAAGCACTATATTAGCAGTATGATGTGGCAGCCAAAAAAGCCAATGCCAAGTGTTGGCTATATCAACAGGAATGAAGTGTTCAGACTGGAGGATGAAACAATATGTTCTATTGAGCTGTGGTGATCAGGCCTGTTTCCAGTTCTGGTACCACAGGGCAAGAAGGGTGTTGATATGCTAGATGATATCCAGAAGGTTTGGAAATCAAGCCCTATGAGGAAACGCCTAGGAAGGATGTTTAGCTTGGTAAAGAGAAGATTGAGAAGGGATAGAATAACCATCTTTGAATATTTGAAGGGATGTCATACAGGAGATGGAATAAGCTTGCTTTCTATTGCTTCAGAAACTAGGTCGTGAACGGAATGATTTTTGGAAGAAGGGAGAAAGGACCTCTGCAGTCAGACAGGAAAGAAAAAAAATCTTGAGTACACAAATCAAAGAAAGAAACAGAGAGGTGAAATAAAAGGACAGGCATGCTCTCTAGAGCTCCTTTTCACTCTATACAACACTTTATACAAGTGTTGATGCCTCTTTGCTTGCAACAATATCCTCCCTTACTAACCCCCCCCCCCCGAAACTGTCCTGCACAGCCATTCTATTCTTTGTAGAGAGCAGGCAGGCTCACTCCAGGATTTGGCTATGTCCCCCATGTTGCTTTGTGTCATTCGAGTCATTTCTGACTGATGGCAGCCTTAAGGTGAACCTATCATGGGGTTTTCTGGGGACTGAGTGTGTCTGACGCACCCAAGGGCATCCAGTGGGATTCCATGGCCAAGAAGAGAATTGTATACAGGCAATGTTGCATTGTTGACTATGTACGTGTAGAATTCCTCTTTAATGTCTACTTCGAACTGTAAGGTAAAATTATGTGCATTGTACAAGTTTCAGTGACAAGACCCCCCAATAAGGACTATGCTCACTTCACTCACAACAGGGAACAATGAAATGCAGAAAAAAATGGGGGGGGGGAGTTGATGGGTTTTGCAGCCTCAGAACCCATACCTGATCCACTACTATCTAGCCTCTTGCCACAGGGCTGTAGAATGCAGCATCCAGGTCTGAACCACGTCAGGGAGAGGAAAGGGAAATAGGGTGGGATGGCACGGACGCCCCGTGCTTCCTTTCCCTTACCCATCTCCTTCCTTGGGTATAGCTGAGGCATTGGGAAAATG
Organism: Cyclura pinguis; assembly: GCA_030412105.1. Taxonomy (NCBI): domain Eukaryota; kingdom Metazoa; phylum Chordata; class Lepidosauria; order Squamata; family Iguanidae; genus Cyclura; species Cyclura pinguis. The sequence goes on from CM059604.1 coordinate 21,992,274, forward strand.
TTTGTCTTACTGAGAAATTGGGGTGCCAGGTGTTCTTAGCTGGCCTGGCACTGATTGGTAGAGAAGGAAGAAGATGATCAGAGGCAGGTTTTTAAAGAGCTCTGCATCCTGATCTCCCCATAACATAGAGCGAAGGAGGGATGGAGAAGGGTGTTATCAATATGCCGAATTCCCTTCAGTTGCTGTGATAATGGGGCTTCCCATTATCTAGACTTGGATGAAGGGGGATGCTTCCCTCTTCAGGTAAACCAAGGGTTAATGAGGTGTTGGGATTAGGTTACATTTTTACTGTGGGTCAACCTCACAGGTCACAGGGGGAGAATGGCCCAATCAAGGGAAGAGAGGTGAGCATCTTCGAGATGCTTCGAAGGAGAAGTTATAAAAGTTATAAAAGAAGTTATAAAACTTTGAAGGAGAAGTTATAAAAATCCTTGAGAGGCCATGTGGCAGAGAGTCAACAAAGGAACCTCCTGGAGATGGGATCTGTGCGAGTAGTAGGCTGCAGGCCTGGGCCTCGCCTCCTGGTCTCATTCCTCTCCTAGACCATCTAAGCCTGTGAACCCAAATGTGAGTAACTAGAATAAGGTAGCTAGTCGCGTTAGGGCTTTTTATTATTTTGGAGGTTGGCTGATCTTAAGAATGTATCTGTTGTTATAACTACTTGTAACTTAAGCGTACCTGGGAGGGGGGAGCCTCTCATGCGTATTATTGTCTTGTTTACTTGCATGCCTTACAATAAATGCTTTTCTGTAAAACCTCTGTTTCCTCTCCATTCCCACGCCATTCTTCGGCACATGCTTAGATAGAACTTCTCTCACTCAGAAGGAGGAGGGAAAGGAAAGGTCCTTAAGCATAGAGATTGGCAATTCACTGACAGGGTCCCACTGTCCTGTTCAGTTACAAGTACATTCAGAATTCAGTGGGTGGTGGCAGCATGCGAAATTAGTGAATGCTGGGGAATTTCCTGCTCCTTTTCAAGGGTAGAAGTCAGGCTTGGGAGGGGGGCTGGAAGTAAACTCAGTATGACAGTTGCATGATACATTTTTGATGCATTTCTGAGCAGCAAATGGTAGGTATGTGTTGTCATTCAGTGTGTTTTAATTACATGTTAGAATACGATTTGCAAATAGACTTGACAAAGTAAATAGGATCACACTGAAAATGGCAACCCTATTTTCCCAGTAACATATAGTAAAGGAGTGATGAGGGAGGGGGCTATCAACACATTCATTTCTCTGCTCTTGCAAATTATGATTGAGTGCAAATTGTAGTTTTATTATTGATTATCCTCCCTGTCCCATAATACCATCTTTATATCATATTCATTACACTGTGGAATTAATCCTAAGTAAAAAAAATTGATGTTTTAAACACTGTTCTGCTCCACACTGGTGTAGAAAATATGATGGATGGCAACTGTCTCATTACTGACCTCACATCTTAACCCATTTTTGATGTCCTTCTAATATTGAATAAAGAGGATCTTCCACAACAAAAGCAAGGATGGGGGAGCAAGGTTAGCCTATGTAAGCAGTGTATTTCTGGGACATTCATTACTGATGAACCATTGATGCTCAGATAAAGAATGTGCTGAAATACAGAAAACGAGTATCTGAATTATACTCTAATTTTCCAGTTGACATCCAGTACGTATACTTGTCATCCTGATTATTTTGTAATCAAACATGTCTGTGAATAAAAGTTACATTCTTTCCATATTTCTTCATCTTCCTGTGGAAATCTAGACAAAGGGCTGTGTTCTCAGGGTGATTGTCCTGATGGAAGCTGAGTCCTAATCTCACTTACAGACTGAAACAGATTTGCTCTAAAGGTGGCCTGTATTTGATCCCATTCATCTTGATCTCAGTCCTGACCAGTTTTCCAGTCCCTAGAAAGGAACAGAGCAACCAGTTAATAGGCTGACAGCTATCTGAATAGGAAGTACTGGGTTATTTTATTGTTTTGAATTTGAATAGATCACTATATTGTCTAGAACATTTGGGGGCTTCCAAGCTCCAGGGGTTCTTGGATGAAACATTATTTAGATATATTTCAATCTTCCTTCAAGACCAAAAATAAATTAATAACTGCTCTAATATAAAATAGTTTGAAACATACATAATAATGAAAATAATAATAATTAAGAAAACCCACCACCACCACATTAAAGTTCCTTCCAGAGCAAGCAGGGACTAGTTCCCAAACTATCTGAACAGGAGGAATTGCTTAGAATTCTCAGTTAGGGAAACTCTGGTCCTCAGCAAACTACAAAACCCAGGACTCCATAGGACGTTGCTATGGCAGTTAAAGTGGAACACCGAGCTATTACTGCACAGTGGGAAAAGGCACATGGAGGCTGTTGTGTATGAGGTGATCCTTACAATGGCAGGTCCCCAGCCCTTTGTGTTTGAGTCCTTGCCTTTTTGCAGCACTCATAGTCCATCCAATTATATTTCAGCATAGGTTTGTCCAAGTGATGTCATTTAAGGTTACTAGGATTTTTAATATATAAACATTTTGGCTCCTATCAGAATTGGCCAAGGCTCATGTCCCCTCCCCCCCACTACTTCATGGTGCACTGTTGAAGGGGTAGGCTTTCACTGTTTTTTATGATTAATCTGGCATTTTTTAAAAAAAATTCAGCACTGTGTTACTTTATTGTTTTGAATTTGGCTAATTGATCTTTCATGCATTGGGTTTTTTTATCTCTCTGAGTTTGGCTAATTGGACTTTTATTGGCAGTCACATGAGCTAGCGTCATCCAAAGCGGGCATGCAGATCTGGAGTTCCTGGAAAATATTTTTGAGGCAAAAAAGCAATGAAGGATTCACCCATCTGGGGATACTCTCATGGTCATTGGGCAAAAGGACTTGCTCTAGGGACATGTCCTTGCAGGGGCTATGGGGAGATCTTAACACGGGATAGCCAATCCTAGTGTGCTGAACTTAATCCTATGCTTTGACAAGTCGAAGGACTGGAGGGACTGTATCACATGGTTCTGTTACTTGGCAGCAAAATCCAGCAGAAGAAGAGCCAGGGAACAATGAGAGAGCTGGAACTGGGGAGCAGTTGGACTTTTTTGGTCAGGTGTGCTGGACTCTTGGGAGTAATACGACAAGAAGTTAAAATAACCTGAAGCGGCTGTCCTTCCCATCCATCTTGCCACTCTTTCTTGCAGCAAAGGTAGTCCCTTTTTCTCTTTATATCTGAAGGTCTCTAATGTTAGTCTAGACAAAAATACTTTGTGCCAGTTGCTGCTGAAGGACTGAATGTCCTTGGATAAGAGGATGAAGAGACTCACACATCACTGGAGCATCACAACACAGTACAAGCTGGAGGAGAAACTGAATCTTACAACTCTTTAATGTGTCAGGGTAAGTGTTATGAATACTACAGCTGTTTCTCAGGCTTTTCCTTTGCTATAATCTGTCCACCCCTCCACCTACCCATTTAAACTTATTAAGTTAGGAATAATATTTTGCTATCATGAATCTCTCCAGTTTTTAAAGACATGACTACACCAAAAGTAACATCAAAGAGATCTGCCAAGAATCTGGAGATTAGAACTACTATTAGTTAGAGCAGATAATACCAGGGTATGCCAATCAGGTAGAAAGAAATGACTTTTGATCACATGGAAAAATACTGCATTTGACCTGATGTAGTAGCCAGTATCTGATCTAAGAAGGTTAACATATAAATATTCACTTAATGCTACAGATACCAAGTAAAGGGTATGCAGAAAGGGTATGCCAGTAAAATTGCCCATATCAACTATTGTACCAGTCCTATTCATGCAAATTTCTTAGAGATGAAAGTTCATAGGAGATGCATGCAGTTAGTGTATATGGATGCATAGAATATGCAAATTTTCATGTGATTATTAAGGAATATTAAGTACTACATGGAAAAAATTGTCAATCGCCATGTTATTTTCTTCAGTTTTGCTCTAAGTAACAATTAAAGGCAAGTGCTTCATTTCCCATCATTCACATTTTTTTTTTGTGAAAAATCAAATACAGGGTTTATCTTCCCCATTTTATATTTTGCACAAAACTTTGTATTTTGTCTGAAAGACTTGGCAACATACTTTAAAATGTTTGCAAAAATGTCCTGAAATCAGAACAAAGGAAAATCTACAACATTAAATATGTAGAAAAACTTAAAAAGCAGCTTCTGATGGGCCTCACTGGAGATCATAAGCATAGCACGAGGTCCCAACAACAGTTGAGGTCATGTAGTTGCTATTTAGCAGAAAGAGATCTTTGGGTTTTAGCAAACGCTGTTTCCTTTTCAGTGCAAAGATAGCTTCACAGTTCAGGTTTCTCTGGTGACCTTGAGCAGGGAGATTACTTCTTCTTTGCCTACTGCTGTAATTCCAATCCCAATTGGGCCCAGAAGCAGTTATCTATACGCACAAATCATGTGCAATCTGACCACAGTATTTTTAGAAGACACCTCTTCTTTTCTCTCCTTTAAGCTTTCATCTAACCTGCTGATGTAATTCTTTCCTTGTTTGCTTTAAAAAAAGCAATCTTTCTTTGGATTGCCCATGAAGCATACCCACTTACTCCAGTAAGAACACTGGGTTAGAAATGTTAGCGTTCTATTTAGATCTCCCCTTTGCTTCACTTTTTAGATATTGCACAATCACAATCTGACTACAGCTGGTAGTTTTTGTGATGTCCTACAAATGAGTATGTCAAGCATGCAGCTCAGCTATCACAAACTAGGAATACACTTGTGCATGTGTGCAAGGACGTAGCTGTCTGAAGTTTTGCATGGTCATTCTCAAAGGCTGTGGAAGTGGGCATGGATTGGAAGTTTCTAGTTGCCTCTGCTTTACATTGGTCTTGCAACTGGTTTTACCTGACTTGGGTTCTTGCATTCTTTTCCTGCGTACCCTTTCCCTACACATTTTGTTTCTTTCTTGTGTGCAGAGTTGGCAGGCTGTCAACACATAGTTAGAGGGGCATCATCTCCAGAATACTAGTGTTTGCTTTACAGTACAGTATTGTCCTAGAAGAACAATTGGGTTGTTCTTCTAGGAGTCACAGACTTGTGTCATGCAACTCAGTGCTCTTCTTTGCCTTGGGAGATTAGACATGTTTGTTTTTGCAATGTGCAATTCTTCAAGTAGATTTGATGTTTTCTTCTAACCTAGAAGCAAAAGCTCCCCCAATCCCCCTTAGCTTTCTTCACATCATCTACAACGAATCCTCCTTCAGATCTATTCACTAGAAGAATCTTCTTGTTGCTCTCTTTCTCATGGTAGATCTCTCTGTCCAGCTGCCAATTTCTTCTCCTTGTATTTCAATTTTATAATTATTTAATTTAGAAATTAAAGACAGGAAGGTCCATAAAGACATGGAAAAGGTCTATTAAGAGTTAAAGATAAAAGGTGTATTGAATTATGGACCTGATATTTAGAAGCTTGAAGTTTTATTTAAAAACATCACTTAAGGGAATAATGTGCCTATTGTTATGTTTTATACACACACACACAGACACACACAGAGGCATATAGATGAATAAATAGATGATAGATAAATAGCACAACCACTGTATGTGGTGCTTTACAAGTAAAAGAACACTGAAACAGTTAGTTCCTGATCGTTAGATTATCATTCTGATGAAGACATGAATCTGATGAATAAAGGAGAGATACATCTTCAACTGCTCAGTGGATGGTATCTTATTTTAGAAGAAACTTAACATATTTTGGCCTATGTATATATTTCAGTGGCCTTCCTCAGAGGCTACCTGAAAACAAATGCAAACAGATATATCAAATTAAAAATCAAATAGACTGTAATTCCCTTTTTGAAATAGAGTCATCTTCCTCCTACTCCTCCTCCTTTTCCTCCTCCTCCTCCTCCTCCTCCTTTCGATAACCCAGAATTTAAGGGATCTGTTGCAGGCTGATGGTATCCCAAAAATGACTTACTATGGGAGCACTTTGTTTCTTATATTTTAGGTTCTTCTATTATCATCAAGTAAACAGATACAGGAGGGACCATTGTAATTCAGAACAGTGTTGACTGTAAAAATGAGATATTTTGATAGCTTTCAAACTGGTCAGCATACAGCCTGTGCAAGGTTAATCTTACTTTAAAATGAATTTTTCTAGGCACACTGTCCCAATATTCACATTTTTTCCCAACATATATCTTCAGGACAAATAGGAGGATTGCAGGAGGATTCAGGAGCACAAATTGCATTGGGGCAACAGGTTATTTTAAGTGGTCCTTCAAACCCTGCCCTGAAATCATTAACTCTCATTTAGCTCAAGTAATAAAAGATGGAATGTACAAATAGGGTCACCAGCATGGCATCTCAGAAGATAAAGTGAACTATCACAATTGTTTCCATACTCTTCAATTTAGTGAGATCTGATTTCTTGTTAAATTGGGGGGGAATCTGTATTAAATTAACTGACTAATTAATACTTGCAGATTAACAATTCTTATTTTTTTCCCCTACAGGTAGTACACAAGGGTGAAAGAAATATGAACAATCTTACTTCTGTGTCTACATTTTTGCTGCTGGAATTCTCCAATGTCCGAGAGCTGCAGATCTTACATTTCTTTGTGTTCCTAACCTTGTACCTGATGGCAGTAACAGGAAATCTTATCATCATCATTGCTGTGGCCCTTGACCAACATCTACACACTCCCATGTTCTTTTTCCTTTTAAATTTGGCTATGCTGGACATTGGCACAATTTCAATTACTGTTCCTAAGTCAATGGTTATATCTCTTACCAATAACAGAGTGATTTCTTTTTCAGGTTGTGTGGCCCAAGTTTTCTGTTATTTCTTTTGTTTATCCTCAGATTTCTTTCTCCTGATTGTCATGGCCCACGATCGTTATGTTGCAATCTGCAACCCGCTCCTGTATGAGAGTATTATGCATAAGAAAGCTTGCCTTCAGACGGTAGCCAGTGTATGGATTACTAGCCTTTTCTATTCCATACTACACACTGGTGGCACCTTTGCAAACACTTTCTGTTCTAACATGGTCAATCAATTTTTCTGTGAAGTCCCACAGTTATTAAAACTTTCCTGCTCTAGAATGTACTTAGTTGAAGTTGGGCTTCTTGTACTAAGCTGTATGATGGCACTCGTATGTTTAATCTTCATCTTCATCACATACATTCATATCTTTGCTGCAGTCCTTAGAATTCCGTCTGTACATGGGCAGAAGAAAGCCCTCTCCACTTGTCTTCCCCACCTTGTGGTTGTCTCAGTGTTCATATTGAGTGGAATCTTTGCCTATACAAGACCTCCCATTGATATTTCTTCTGCTCTGGATTTAGCTTTTGCTGTGATATATGCTGTAATCCCTCCCATCTTGAATCCATTTATCTATAGCATGAGAAACAAAAAGCTGAAGAGTGCACTGTGGAAACTCTTAGATGTGGAGTTTTTCTCAAAAATCATCTTTAAATGTATTCGTAATTAGCTTTGTGAAAATAGTGTTGTATTCAAATGTTTTCAAATTGCTCCAAAGAGCATGCTGAAACCTTCGCTCCTGAAAACTCATGTCCAGGTAGAGCTTTGCTGGTTATGGCTGAAATTGGTATCATCAAAGAGGGCTACCATTCTAAAAGTCCAAAAGAGCCTCCTCCTTCTGGTGCAGAGACCAAACCAAGTGAAACCCTACTTTGATGCAGGTGCTTGTGTAATTATCAGCCCCTCATCCCAATTGCTGATCCTTGTCAGTCCAAAAGAATTTAACCAAAACTCCCTAAAATCTTCCTGTTTCATTATTCAAGAACACTCCCTGAACTATCCCTTTGTAAAACTACTTTTTGCACACTTGCCCACAATGTAGAAAAGGTGCAATGAACACTCCCTTATGGAATAGTATAATTTGTAGCAGTCTTCCTGGGATGTTTTCAACCCCTGTAGTTCACAGGGGAACAATGGGTCTCTGCTATTGCTTTGCAGGTTGCAATCTGAAGTCCAGGTCTGTGCTTTGATTATGTGAAAGCCACCTCTTCTGTCTTTGTGACTTGAAAGTAAATGCCAAAATTGCTTGCTTCTCTATTATGGAACATTTGGAAAATCCTTCCTTCTAAAGGATTTCAGAGGTCTATATAACACCTCATAGATGGTAGTCACATTTCTTGAAAATGTTTTTATTAATTTTATGTATCCCTTGTACTTTTACCTGAGACCCATTTCTGAGATTTCTTGAATCTTGACCATTCAAGAAATGCTGTCTATAAATTGATTACTAAATCAATAATAACAACAACAACAACAACAACAACAACAACAACACAGCAGAACGATATACGTTTTGGTTCCTGTATGCTTGCTTCTACTGTACCTCCAAGACTTTGAAACCTAGGCCATTTCCACACTAGATAGTTATGGTGTTATTATTCCACTTTCAACATCCTCTGGAATCCTGCAGCTTGCAGTTTAGCGAGAGGCCTAAACTGGGCCTGCAAATCCCAGGATTCCATAGGATGTTGAAAGTGGAATAATAGCACTATAACAGTCTAGTGTGGAAATGGCCCTAAACACCTCAAACTTAGCATTGATACTAATGTCACACTGAGGTTGTGCATCTTGTTGTAACTTATTTCCTTTTTAAAATTATTGATTATGTTTGTAAGAAGAGATCCAAGAGGCAACAAATTTTGCTATCTGTTAGTTAATTTCATTCTAAAGGATTCTTAAGACAAAAAGTAGTAAGGGCAGCTTAGAAGAGAAGTAATCTTTGCATCCAGGTGGTCTTCATCCATTCTGCACACATACTGCACAAAGGGTCTTCATCAGTTCCAGGAAAAAGGAATTTTTGATGCTAAAAATCTGAGAACTAGAAGAATCTGAAGGTCATTGTAGACTATAGGCTAAGCATGAGTCAGCAGTGTGATGTGGCAGCCAGAAAGAGCCAATGCAGGTATTTGCTACATCAACAAGAATGCAGTGTTCAGACTGAAGGATGAAACAATACGTTCTATTCAGCTTTGGTCAGATCTGTGTTCAGCTGTGGTGCCCAGATTTGTTTCTAGTTCTGTGCACCACAGACCAAGAAGAATGTTAATCTGCTGGACTATATTCTGAAAGTTTGGAAACCAGGCCCTATTGAAGAAGAGTTTAGGGAGTATATTTAGCTTGGAGAAGAGAAGTTTGAGAAGGGATAGAGTAACCGTCTTTGAATATTTGAAGAGATCTCATATAGGGGATGGAGGAAGCTTATTTTTCGTTGCTCCAGAGACTAGCTCATGAACCAAATGATTCAAATGACAAGGAAAAAAAGATTCCACCTAAACATGAGGAAGAACTTCTGATAAATATGTAACAACAGGGTTTTAGACCTATTCATTAGTGGAATGGACTGCCTTGGAGGGTGGTGGACTGTTCCTTATTTGGAGGTCTTTTAACAGGGGTTGGGCAAACATCTTTCAAGAGTATTTTAGTTGTGTATTCCTGGATGTACCTTCCAACTCTATGATTCCATTATTCTCTCTGCTCATAGCATGACTACTTATCTGCAAATAGAGTAGCTTAATGCTATCGTGTCCTTCCTGTTTCATACGATTATGATGAACGTTGGCTCAATGTCACTCACAATACCCAAAATCTATGGGCATGTTATTCATGAATAGTGGGTCAATTTCTTATTTTGGATGTTTCTAATATTTGGAAGTTTCTAATATTTCTTTGAAATATTTTATTTTAGGATTTTAGTTTAGATTATTAAGGCCTCAATCCAAGAACCTCTTGGTGTAGCTCAAATAACCACATGTGGACATACACTACACTGAACCATATACCTGTAGGAATATTTGGTATCTATATCAAACAGAGTACAGTGCAGCCAGTGCAATATGAGCTTTTGGTAGTAAACAGGAGAAAAGAAATATTCAACATGCTCTTGGAAGGTGAAGAAGGAAAAACTTACGTTTATTGTTTCAGGAAATCCATCTTGGATTGGAAAGGAGATATACGAAAGGGGAATGCCTAAATTCCAATACAAAAGCAAGCCCCTAAAAGCTGGCTGTCATGTGTGGATGCATGTCATCCTCAGTGAGAACCCTTATGGATGCTCCCCCATAGATAAAAGGACTAACTAAATTTTGAAAGATAGGAGAAGTGACCTCTGCAGGCAGGCAGGCAGCTAAAAAGCTTGCATATACATATGAAAGAAAGAAACAGAGAGATGAAACAAAAGGGCAGGAACTCTCTAGAGTTCTCTTTCACTCTGTAGAACACACTGTACAAGCATTGATGCCTCTTTGCTTGCAACAATCCCCCTTTACTAAAAATCACCTGAAACCACCCTGAACATCATTCTATTCTTCGTGCAGAGCAGGCAGGCTCTCTCCTGCATTTGGCTCTATCTCCATGTTGTTGTTGTGTGCTTTCAAGCCATTTCTGACTTATGGCAACTAAGCGGAACCTATCATGGGGTTTTCTGGGGACTGAAAGTGTGACATGCCAAGGTCACCCAGTGGGTTATCATGGCCAAGCAGGGAATTGCACACTGGTCTGTAGGGTTGTAGTCCAATGCTCAAACTATGCTGGGTCTCATTATATCTCCATAGCCAGATCAAAATTATGACATCACCACTGAGATCTGTCAGGGTCCTTCAGAGGTCTCAGTGTTACTATAATCATGTCATGTCCAGCTATGGGGATAAAAGTAGGTGTCTCTTCAAGCTTGTCTGGTCATTGCAAAACATGGAATGTTGGCTTCAGGGGATTTTCACTAAGGAATGGTGGGTGGATGGGCTCTGTAGAGAGGGAAGGGAATAGCAATCCCCACAGCACCTGAAAAAGAACATCTGCATGTGCAAGGAAAACTTTTAAGCTTTGGACTATGACTCTGGAGTCTAGGGTTCAAATCTCCACTGAGCCATGGGTGAGCAAGTCACACTAAGTCAGCTATTTCAAAATCTGACCTACCAGAGGAAAGAAGTTATTCCATATTATGTACAACTCACTTTGAAAACCTTGGGTCTTTAAGCATTCCGCTCACACTGTTCAAAACCCTTTCTTGGGGTCTTCCTGATAGCTCTTCTGGATCTCATTTTACATTTCATGATCCTGTTCCTGTGTTGTCCTCTTCTGAGCTGGTCAACCTGCGTTTGGAGTCACTGATTCTCCTGAGCCTGAACAGCCAGCTGCGCCTTCAACGCTGCATTGTCCTCCTGTAAAGCCTCCATTCAGCCAAGCCGTGAGGACAGGGCAACAATCTGTCAATGTCAGGCGGCGGCTTAAGCAGAAAATGGAGGCAGGAGTCCAGTTTTATGGCTTTTAGTAATAAAGTGATAAAGTAAACAAGAGGTTACATCACCCAAAATGAACAGAGGCAGCAAACTCAACAGCTAGGGTTGGCCTGGAACAGGAAGCACAGAATGCAGATTTCCCAGATGGAAGACGGTTGTTGCCCCGTGCCCAACTCCCCCCAGCATCTGTCTTAAGTACATAGTCTTTAGCCCAGCTGGGGCTCGTCAAACGTCCGTTGGCCCAGCTCACAGCTGGAGGCCCTCAGACTTCAGACGCTTCTCTTGCAACCGCTTCGATCTGTGCCCCACCTCCTTCTCCAGCCGCCTCTGGAGGAATGTGGGGGGAGGGTCTGCAGCAAACTCCAGGCTGGAGTCAGGAACAGCAGCTTCTGTTGAGCCCGAAGCACTGGTCTCATCTGCTGCAGATACTCGCTCGGGGACCGCTGTGGGGTTGCTGGCAGGCCCCTCCCTTGTCCCTGCAGGAGCCCCCTCTGCCTCCCAGGGATCCACCCCTGGCTGGGGTTCCCAGTCTAACTCAGAGTCTCCATCTGAGTCGGCAGCATGCTCCGCCTGGCTCATGACAGATACTATGGGTGCAGAACTTGCAAAGTGTGACACTAAGTTTGCATTTCAATTCCTGCAAATTCAGCTGGATGAATATGAATTGCTGGATTTCTCATTTGATTTCATGTTCTACGCAGACTGTGCTCTTCCTATGGGATGATCAATGTCTTGTGCCACAATTAAGACTTTTAGTACATTTTTAGACTAAGCAATTAAATTTAAATGGGGTCAATTGGGGTTGTCCACTACTTGGATGACTTCCTTCTATTGATAAATAGTGGTCTCGGTTTTGTACTTTTCTTCTGGAAGAGTTAGCTTTGCTGACAGAGAAATAGGGCATTCTATTAGTGGAGGAGAAGACCGAAGTTCCCGCACAGCAGCTAGTCTTTTTGTGCATTGAAATCAATAGTATTAATCAATTATGTCAGCTACCACTAGTCAGGTTCAGAATATGAGAGATAGAGCATAGGGATTTCTGCAACATCATTATGCTACGCTCAGGGACTTTCAGGAACTCATTGGTCATTTAAATTTTGCAAATCAGGTAGTTGCACTTGGGAAGGCATTCCTCAGGTATCTCTGTGAGATTAGTTGGGGATCTAGTAAAGCCCACCACAGAATCAGAATCACCAAAGGGGTGCAACAGAACTTGGCAGTTTCGTAGGAATTCCTGGCAGTTTTTAATGGTATTTCCTTTTGGAGGAAAAAGGTCAAGCTTAGGGATGTCCTGCAGATCTCTTCAGATATAGCAGGTTCCTTTGGATTTGGATGTCATTTGAGGAGCTGATGGTATGCCCAGAGATGGCTTAGAGATTGGGCCAACTTGGGTGTCCTGGCCAATCTCACCTTCTTAGAGAAAGAAGATGAATTTGTAAAAGGGTGCATGATAAGGTGGGCTGAAATTTTGGGGCATGATGTCAATATGGATTTATTGGGGACAACATGGTTTAAAGATACATAATTTATTTTGTGTAGTAATTTAAAAGAAAACTTGTATAAGATGATTTACAGATGATTTTTTTTAAAGACAACAAAAATACAATAACACTACATAAAACAAAAATAATAAAAAAGAAAGCAGGATATAAAATAAACTACACAATGATACTATCAAAAAAGAAAGCAAAACTAGAAATATCAAACTAAACTAAAAGACAACTACAGAACTATATATAACTAAAACCTGGCTCCCTCCTGCACAGCAAACCATGAATAGTAATCCAGCAGTAACAACTTATTATTAAATCATAGAATAAACGTAAAGTTAATGCTTATTGCTTATTATTTATCTTCATAATAAATTTAATATTACAATATGAATTAATAATTAATAACTCTAAGACCATTATTAATAATAATTCTAACTTAATTTTTAAAATCATATTTAAAAACTTAATAATTGCTCAACAGTTAATCATTACAGATGATTCTATATTCTATTCTATAGAATATAAAATTATTCTATTCTATATTAAAAATTAGTAATTCTTAAAATAATATTTTTCTATATAGTATTTCTAAAAGCAAAAAAGAATGCAAAACTATTTTCCAATTACTCTTTTTGCAATAGTAAAAATAACAAATCTAAAATGAACAATTTAAAGGAAAAAACCCCTAGCTATCTTTGTCAGCATCAAATATCCTCAGTCCTTTCATAACTGCAACTTCCAGTAGCTCATAATCATAATTCACTTTCATAAAGCATAGATCACAAATGGTATTTAATTGCAAACAAGGTGTAAAAAATGTCCCAGAAGTTTCAAATCGATGTTGGGGATATCAAGAGAAGGAAGGTTCCTTTTCTCATATGTGGTAGGCTTGTAAGAAGATGAAAAGTTACTGGTCTAAGACTTATAAGTTAATTAAAAAAAAAAAAAGGCTGATTTTGTAATGTTACCAGAAATGGACTGAGCCACCAATAACAGAAGAATGGATAGTTAAGGTTGCTGAGTTGGCTGAAATAGCCAAATTAACATGGGATTTTGAAGGATAAGCCAATTTGAAGCCATTTGGAAAGACTAGAAAAAAATTATAGATTTTTTGAGCAATAAGAAATTTAATGATTTAAAAATCTGGGGTTATAGTTATTAGTAATTTTAGTAGGATTATCTAGCTGGATATATAATGGCCATGTTGGAGGGTGAGGTGGGAGATGGCTGAGGATTGTCTGGCTATTGGAATGTAGCTGGACGATCCTTTGCTGCCCTTCTCCACCCTCCTGACACAAGCATGTGTTCTTGGCTGTCCCATGAACTCCTAAGGCCACAACATGGTTGTCCCAGGTAAGAAGAAGTTACAATTGAGGATCATTGCAGACTGTGTTCTGAGAGCTAGAACACAATAATAAAGGCATCACCCAGGACTGCCTGTAGAGGTCCTAACGGATGATGTCATTATTGTGCTCTAGCCATCAAAATATACAAAAGCAATATGGTGTAGTAGTTTGAGTGCTTGGACTCTGGGAGACCAAGCTTCAAATCTCCACAGTGTGACCTTGAGCAAGTTTCACTCTCTCAGCCTTAGAGGATGGCAATGTCAAAGCTTCTCCAAACAAATCTTGTCAAGAAAATCTAGTCATAGGTTTCCTTACGGTTGCCATAAGTCAGAAATCATTAGAAGGTACACAACATCATCAATGTCAAACGTAGCTGACAATAAGCCTCAGTGAAAAATCATCTTCTTCCTGCCCACTACATGGCCGTACTGGGAGGATTGGGGAAAAAAGGGGACACTTCCCACCCTGAGAATGAGTTCAAAAACTGTCCATTTTTTTTAAGTGTTCCCAGAAAAAAAAAGGTGGAGAGAAGATGAAATTATTCTTTCTGTCCTGGAAGTATGAATAATGTAAAAAGAGACATCCCCAATTGAAACTAACATGACATGTACTGATTGCCTGCTAAAGGAGGCTTTGAGAAGTGGGACCAAGAGCATGGATGAGAGGAGTTCCAATTATATTTTCTGATCAGTTATGCTGCACTCTAGGGAGTAAGATCTTAAGAAAGATGAAAGTCTTTAAATGTCTCACCTTCCCAAGCAGGATGTAGTTGTTTGCAGCTGCAGACTCAGTCTGCAGTCAGATTACTTAGAACGTGTTTCTAATCCCTGTATAGGGAAAAAGACTCCCAACACATCTTGGAGCAATTTTGACTGGAGATGCTTGGATAAGATAAAGGGGCTCATCTACTACGGTCACGTCATGTCCAGATGGAAGCTGAAGGGTAAGCTGAATCTTATAGTATCAATGTTTATGTCAAACTTTTTGGGGGTGTTTGGGTAAGTTTTGCCAATTTGGGGGTACTGAAGAATTACTTCTATTTTTTTAGATTTTTCTATCAGCTCCCTCCCCTCCACAAATCTTGATTTATAAAAGTGTTCCTCTTGGAAGTGCATTCTCCTTTAAGAAGACTTTCTAGCGCTAGGGTTTCAGGAGGAAAAAAAAATCATCTTTACACCATCACAAAACTCTGAAGTAACTGTTTAAAACTGCTTGCAAGTATTTCCTTTTTTGTTGAGAGCCAGCATTGTATAGAGGTTTGAGTGACCCAAATCCTTCCTCAGCCATGGAAACCTACTGGGTGACTTTCGGCAAGTCACACTTCCTCAGCCTGAGAGGAAGGCAATAGCAACCCCCCTCCCCCAAACAAATCCTGCCAAGAAAACTCCATGATACATTTGCCATAGGGTTGCTGTAAGTCAGAACTGACTTGAAGGCACACAACAACATCAGCAATTTCCTTTCTTGCAGTGAAATTGTAACTGTTTTAGTCATTTTATACCTGTAACGTGTTCGTAATCTCACTACTTAGGGACATTTTATGCTGCACATCAACATCTTGTAAATTTCTGATTTTTTTTAAAGAAAATTATTCAGTAGTAGCAGGCTTGAATCCTGTCAGTGTCTTATACCAGCATAAATTCCCTTAGGCAAGTGGGTGCACTTTTCTGGCCATTTTGCAACAGGATATAGCTAGCTGGGCTCTGGACAACCATAAATTCATGATTGCTGAAATGGGGTTCCATAAGTGTAACTATTTGACAGTAGATGTGCATGCTTGGATGGTGTACAACTATCTATCAGAGCCTTTAGTGTACCAGTTTCTTGGCTGGGATTTCAGAAACAGCCATTGTGAATTCCCATTATAGATGGACACAAAATCAGTCTCACAGTGCTGGTATTTGGCAAAAGTATAGGGTGTCATAATGATCACGTAATCATACATCTGTAGATTTGCGCTATGAACCAACAATACAAGTTCTTGGCCTTACTTTTTAAAAAATTAAAACAGTGGTAGTTATAAATTTTTGGAAATACTAGAATTATAAATTCAACTAGTTTCTTTTTAAAAAGTAACTCTCCTGTATGGGAAGTCAGGAGGCATTCCTTACACCCAAAATGTCTGTAGTATATATGTGCATAGACAGTCAGAAACATATTTGTTTTCAATGGTATGTCAAAGAGAGGAGCCTGTCAAAACATGTATGATTTGGTGTATACCTAAATTTTTTATCTCTATTTCCATTTGCAGCGAGACATTCTGATATAAGTGTTGCTGACTGCACCAATTGCCTTTGCGTTTGGATTGCTGCTACAGTGAATTCCACAGCCTTTATTCCTTAATTAAAGATATTGGTCTGAATTCTGTTGCTCACCCTATCTATGGCCATTTCTGCACTACACTGTTACACTGCTATTATTCCACTTTCAACATTCTGTGGAATTCTGGGGTTTGTAGTTTACTGAAGCCAAAGAGCTCTCCAGTTGAGAAATCTGAATGGCCCTCCCTAAACTTCATACTCCAGGATTCTACAGGATGTTGAAAGTGGAATAATCATACTATCACAGTGTAGTGAGGAAATGGGCTATATGTTGGCATATCATTCAACAATTCATTGACTGGGTCTACTCTAACTGGGACTAACCAACAAGATTCCAGCAACTCTGGTTGACTGAAATAAAATGATTATTTTATGTTATCTATAGGTGTTCTGTTTTCATTATTCCTCTGGATGACTTTTGGCTGCAGGACTAGTATATTGAGATTGATATTGAGATTAGTATAAATATTAATGAGCTGTTGGGATGAAATCTCTGAAGAAACAATTTTAAATTGTCTACAAATGATTTCAGCATTGCTAAATCATGAGGATCCCTTGAAAACTTATTAGGATAAAAAAAAAGATTAATAAAGGCTTCTCATCTTCTTCCTTGTACAGGTAATTCGTAAGGATAAAAGACACCATGAACAATCTCACTTCTGCATCCACTTTTCTGCTGCTTCAGTTCTCAGATATCCGAGAGTTACAGTTCTTACACTTTTTCACGTTCCTAGCCCTATATCTGATGGCACTAACAGGAAATCTTCTCATCATCATTGCAGTCGCCCTTGATCATCACTTGCACACCCCTATGTACTTCTTCTTATTGAATTTGGCCATGATAGACCTTGGGACCATTTCAGTGATTCTACCAAAGTCTATGGATATGTCTCTCAGGAATCATTGGGCAATTTCTTATTTTGGATGTGTTGCTCAGGTTTTCTTTTATGTACTCTTTATTTCATTGGATCTAGCTGTGCTGACGGTGATGGCCCATGATCGCTATGTTGCAATTTGCAACCCACTCCACTATGAGAGAATTATGCACAAGAGAGCCTGCCTTCACATGGTAGCCATTGGGTGGATTGCTAGCCTTTTGCATGCTATATTTCACACTGGGGGCACCTATGCAAACAATTTCTGTTCTAATATTGTCAACCAGTTTTTTTGTGAAATTCCACAGTTACTGAAACTCCGCTGCTCTGACAGTTATCTACTGGAAAATGGGTTTCTGGTTGTAAGTTGTGGTCTAGGAGTAGGATGTTTTGTATTTATTACTGTAACATATGTTCAGATTTTTACCACAGTTCTTAGAATTCCTTCTGTTCATGGTCAGAAAAAAGCGCTCTCCACTTGCCTTCCCCACCTCACTGTTGTCTCCTTGTTGATATTCAGTGGTGTCTTTGCCTATGGAAGGCCTCCCACTGGTATTTCTTCTAAACTTGACATAGCTTTTGCTGTAGTATATATTATAATTCCTCCCATTCTGAATCCATTCATCTATAGCATGAGAAACAAAGAGATCAAGACCGCTCTGTGGAAACTGTTAGAATTTATGATATCATCTCAACACATATTTAAAACTGTTAAGGAAGAAAACAATTTTATAATCTTTGCCAATGAATGATTATTTAACTGGATGCTAAAACCACTTCCGAATATAGCATATAGTAATACTTTCGTAGTCAGTATTTTTCTCATCCATCTGTCCTTTTTCCAATACCAGTTTTCTTTGTGGCATCTTCCCTCCCTATGTCTGAGATGTAGAATTGTTAAGCACACCCACATCTCCTGAGAGAGGAAACATTTTAGGATGCTTCCAGATCCTTATCAAATTGGTAGGTGATTTTAAAAATTCTAATAGTCATTTCATTGATTAGGATCCATCAGGATCATGCACAGAAAAGTGCCACAACCTTATTTGTTGCTAGTTCTGTCTTAACCCAAAGTAGGAAGGCTCTCTAACTGAAATGGGGTTAACTCTCCAGTAACCTTCAAATATAACTGCAGCCCCCCTCCCCATTGCAAGCATCATCATCTATGGTGCTACTATGCAATTGACCTAAAGGCTGAAAAAAAAAAAGAGAGAGAGAATTTTTTCAGGAGCATGGCACAGTAACAACGTTTTGAACTCAAAGTTGAAAAATGTGAAACTGACGATAGTGAAGAGAGTGCCCATGCCTTTCAGAGAAGGAGAAGAGAATATAAGTATGAACTGTGATACAATTACCATTGGATCTGACAAAGAAGTTGGGGGTGTCACTGAAAAATGAAGTTATGTATTCAACTTTTCCTGTCTTCCCTGTAACATGTAGAAATGAATAAATTCCTGGCTCACTAAAAATGTTGTTTTGAAAACTGGCTTTTTAAATTGTGGGTCTTCCCAATGAAAGTGGTATTCTGCATTGATTATTCTGTCTGATTTCCATGGAACTTGTGCATCCCTTTTTCAATTCCTGCCCTACATCACTGGCTACTAGTTGTTACAGTGCAGGATAGCTGTTGTTCTAATATTATTGGGTGTGTTTTCAGCACATGTAGTGGAGAGAGCATTGAAAGTCAACACAAGACTACTGTTTCCAGAATCAGTCGTGCAATATTTGTCATATCATCTTAAAATTGTGTTATTAAAGAAAGTATTTTGAATAATGTATTTTGAATCATAGTCCTATGACACCCCCCCCCCCCCATTTTTAGTGCAGATTCATCTACAGTTTGAGGAAGGAGCTGGTGTCACCATTGCCTGCTCTTGGTGTTTTTATTTTCTTCCTAGACAGAATATCCACTAGTTACAAAGAACAAGAATCAGAGGATCAATATATTTTACAATATCTTTCAGGATAAAGCTGCAAGGAAGGGGTATTTGAGAACAAAATGGATTTAAGGAAAGTGTAAACTCTCCCTGTTCAGGCTGTGCTCCATTCCACCAAATGTCATCGCTATATTGGTTTGCAATCACTCTCTCTCTTTCTGTTTCTTTCTGTGGGGATTTGAATCCCAGTCTCCAGAAGCCTTTAATAGATAGATAGATAGATAGATAGATAGATAGATAGATAGATAAACAAACAAACAACTATTTCAATGTTTAAATCTAAATTTAAATATTTAAATCCTGGGTTAAATCCTGGGGTCCCCAGCAACAAATTATATTTACTGGGGGTCCCCAGTAAAGAAAAGGTTAAGAATCACTGATCTAAAGCACTCTGCATGGACAACTCTATAAAACCAGACTAGATATTTGCTTGAATCTGTGGAGGGCTGCATGTGTGCTGGAGATGTGGACACTGACATAAGCCCCACTCTATGCATTTCTCTACTCGCCCATTCAGAGACCATCACTCATTCAGCACAAAGATCTGCAGAGGGCTAGTAATACTATCTGGCTGATCCACAGACATTCACACTATGAAACCATAGTTCTCTGATTCTACTTCAACTGCCATGGTTCCATCCTATGGAATCCTCAGATTTCCAATTGGGGGGTGGGCACTGATTGTTCTCAGCCAATGTATCACCAAACTACAAACCCCAGTATTCCACAAGATGGAATTATAGCAGTTCAAAAGGGATAATGCTCTACCATTGCTAGTGTGAATGGACTCCCAGTTACAGACCTATTATGATCAAGAACCTTGATATTCTCTGAACAAGTAGTAGGCATTTGCATAAAAATCCATGCACCTCTTAAAATGAAACTTGACACCCTTGCTTGCCTTGTAAAAGGCTAATATAGCTTACAATAGCCTGAATCCAATTGGTTTATCCCAACTAAAGAAGACCTATTGGATCAATTTTTTGTTGGTGAATCAACATGTGTGTAAATGTCTTTGATTCAGTGCACCTACTTTAGTTAGGAATGCCAATATAACAAAGGCCAGTATCTTGTATTAATATCATTTTTTTAAAAAAGTTTTTTTTATTTTTAAAAAGGTTGTTGACAGTTACAATTTTAAGAACATTTAAAGACACACAGCATATACATCCGCCTACCAATTTTTTTATTTTTTCCCAATGCTATCTACTTTCAATAAAGCCATTTTAAAATTTGCAGTTGTAACAAATGACAGGCACAAAAGTTTGGATTTCTTCCTTATATATCCTGAAAGAGAACACTATTTAGATCCTATTTCATATGAATGCTCTCATGAATAAAATTAAGATATGGAGAAATCCATTCATATTTTGGGAGTTTGCATGCAAGAATAAAGTGTGTGAAAATGTATATCCATACTATTTAGCCTCCAAATTATTCAAATAATCCTTTTCACTTGTATTGATTTGGGGCTTGAACAGGGCTACTCTATCAAAACAGATCTGAAGATGAACAAGGTGGTGCAAAAATTGGTACAATGGAACATTATTGGTGTTTCATGGATGTAACATGTGTTTTACAGTGAAGCAAGATCTCCTCCTAATCTTCCACAGCAAATATCACATCTGTGGAGGGGTGTCATAGGAAGGTGCTATGTCTCCCAGACATAATACAGGGCCAGAGACCTGGCTGCAGCCTCAAAGTTTATAAAAACAGAATAATGACAAAGAACTTAGAAAAACTTAGAATAATGACAAAGAAACTCTCTCTGTTCAGAAGAATATAGCAAGTTCTCCTCTTCTTCTAAATGCTCTGAAACCAGTCTCTCCTAGCTTGTGTGTTCTTCCTCGTTAACAACTTTTGCCATCTTGACCACATTCTGAGGTTGCTTGGCCACATGTGTCCAGTTTTCATCTGTGAAATGTTGAAGGTTATTTTGCCTAGGGTATTTCTTTCAACCAACAAGGCATTGGATGGTGTTGGATCCAATGCTGAGTAAAGATAAATCTGGGGAAGGTCAGAGCACGGTGGGCATTTATACCCACTCCAAGCTCCATCCTCCATTCTGGTATTATGACATGACAGGATCATGATGCAGCATATATCCCCTCCTAATTAGGTATCTCAATATGCCACATACAGCAGATCCTGGTGAACAAGCCATGAACATTACTATTCTTGTGTATATGATGCAATATATATCTCCTCCTAATGGGTATGTAAATATGCCCCACACAGCAGATTCTGGAGAACATGTCATGGACAATACCACAACTGATTTTCTTGTTTTTAGAAAAGAAGGGGAAAGAATATTCGTGTTCCTCTTGGAAGTGCTTTCTGCTTTAAGAAGACTTTCTAGCACTAGGTTTTCAGGAGGAAAAAAAATCACCTTTACACCATCACAGAGCTTTGAAGTAACTGCTTAAAATAGTTTATTTGCAAGTATTTCCTTTCCTGTAGAGAGCCAGCATGGTGTAGAGATCCGAATGTAGGACTACAACACCAGCAGACCATGGTTGAAATCCCTGCTCAGCCATGGAAAACTACTGGGTGACCTTGGGCAAGTCACACATGCTCAGCCAGAGAGGAAGGCAATGACAACCCCCTTCTGAACAAATCCTGTAAGGAAAACTTTATAATATGTTCACCCTAGGATTGTCATAAATCATAAGTGAAGGCACACAACAACATTTTCCTTTTTTGTAGTAAAATTGTAACTCTTTCAGTCAATTTATTCTTTCAAGGTGTTTGTAGTCTCAGTACTTAGGCACATATCACACTGTACATCAGCATCTCGTACCACTCTGATTTTTTAAAAAATATTTAACAGTTAGGCTGGAACCCTGTTGGTGTCTCATATGTGTGTAAGTTCCCTTATGCATGTGGTTGTAGGATGTATGTAGTGGGGCTCTAGGGAACCATAAATTCATGATTCCAGTGGTGTTCTATTTCACACTAGATGTGAATGCTTGGGTGGTGTGCAGTTATTAGTCAGAGCCACTTTCTTGACTGGGATTGCAGAAACAGCCACTTGTAAATTCCCATTACATACTGGAACAATAAACAAGTGTATTGGCAGGCACAAAATCAATTGCACAGTACTGATATTTAGCAAAAGTATAGATGTAGGCATAAGGATCATTTAGTTACATGTCTGTAGATTTACGCTATGCAGCAACAATATGAGATCTTGGCCTTACTTATTTTTTTTTTAAAAAAAATTAAAACAGTGGTAGTTATTTTTGGAAATCCTAGAACTACAAATTCAACTAATTTCTTTAAAAAGTAACTCTCTTGTATGGGAAGTCAGAAGGCATTCTTCACACCCAAAATGTCTGTAATATATATCTGTATAGACAGTCAGAAACACATTTGTCTTCAATAGTACCTCACGGAGAGGAGCCTGTCAAAATATGTATGATTTGGTGTATACCTATATTTTTCATCTCTATTTCCATTTGCAGTGAGACATTCCGATGTAAGTGTTGCTGTCCGGACTAATTGTCCTTGGGTTTGGATTGCTACTATAGTCAATTCCATGGCCTTTATTCTTTAATTGTAGATACTGGTCTGAATTTTGTTGCTTGTCCCACCTATGTGTTGGCATACCATTGAACAGTTCATTGAATGGGTCTACTCTAACTGGGACTAATCAGCAGGATTCCAGCAAACTCTGATTGACTGAAATAAAACCATTATTTTACATCATCTATAAGTGTTCTGTTTTCATTATTTTCTTTATTTCTCTGGATGACTTTTTGCTGAAAGACTGGTATATTGAGATAGATATTGAGATTAGTATTAATATTAATGAGCTGTTGGAATGAAATCTCTGAAGAAACAATCAGTTTTAAATTGTCCACAAATGATTTCAAAAACAGAAAGGGGGATGGCATTCATTGCTAAATTACAGAGATGTGGTTTTGAAAACTGGCTTTTTAAATTGTTGGGCTTCCCAGTGAAAATAGCATTCTGTATAGACTTTTTTGCCTGCTTTCTATAGAACTAGAAGTTGGTTGTGTGATATAACTCATTGTGCATTCCTTTTTCAATACCTGCTCTACCTCACTGGCTACCAGCTGTTACAGAGCAGAATACCTGTTGTGCAAATGTCATTGGAGGTATTTGCAGCACAACATATACTGGAGAGAGCATTCAAATTCAACACAAGGCTGCTGTTTCCGGCATCAGTCCTGAAATATTTTTCATATCTTCTTAAAATCGTATTGTCAAAGAAAGTATGTATTTTGAATAATGTATATTGAATCATAGTTCTATGATACCCCCCCACCCCATTTTTAATGCAAATGTATCTGCAGTTTGAGGAAGGAGCTACTGTTACCAATGCCCGCCTTAAGTGTTTTTATCCATGGTATTTTCTTCCCAGACTGAATATTCACTAATTACAGGGAACAAGAAGCAGGAGATAAATATCTTTTACAGTATCTTTAAAGAACACAGCTGCTTCGAAGGGGTCTTTGAGAACAACATGGATTTAAAGAATGCATAAAACTGTCCCTGTACAGGTTGTACACCAATCAACCAAAAGTTATCTGTATGTGGTTTGCAATCTCTCTCTCTCTTTGTGTGGGGATGGGTTCTGTCAATTTTGCTTTCTCCATATATATATGATCTCAAGAGTTTGGGATTATATGCATAATCTCAAATGTATCAAGACATTTGCACATTCTGGGAAGGTTTTTTTTTTTAAAAAAATAAACCAAGCTATTTTCTGATGAATTGGTGAAATATAATAGGTACAGCTGTTTCTTACAGGAAGAAAATCATATTGTAAATGCTTCACGTATAGCTGTTAAAGATGAGGAGTCTGTTCAACAAAAAGCAAAAATAACTTAGCTTTGTGCTACAAACATTTAATACAAAGAGATTCAAAGCCTGACAGTAAATAGATAAAGCACTGTGCCTGGATAGACAGGTCTAGAAAGCCCAGTCTAGACATATATTTGAATCTATGGAGGGTTAAATGTATCCTGTGGATGTGGACACAGACATAAGCCTCACTAAATACGTTTCTCTATACACAGAGACCTTCACTTATTGAACACAAAGATCTGCAGAGGGCTAGTAATCCTGTCTGGGTGATCCCAGGCTCATTCACACTATGGAATTATAGTGCTCTGATTTGACTTCAACCGCCATGGTTTCATCCTATGGAATCCTGCGATCTGCAATTGTGAGGGACTCTTAGTATTCTCAGCCAGCGTGTCACCAAACTACAAACCCCAGAATTCTATAGGATGGAATTCTGGCAATTCAAGAAGAATAATGCTCTATCATTTTCTAGTGTGACTGGTCCCCCAGTTACAGAGCTCTTGTGGTCAGAAACCTTGATAACCTCTAAACAGATATTAGGCAGCCTTGCTTACCTTGTAAACAACAAAATATAGCTGATAATAGTCTGAATCCAATTGATTAATCCCAACTAAAGAAGACCCGTTGGATCAGTTTGGCAATGGTGAGTCCACATATATGTAAATGCTTTTGCTTCAATGTGCCTACTTTAGTTAGGAATATCAATATAACGAAAGTCAATATCTTCTAATCATGCCAGTTTTATTTTTTTTGAAAAAAGTTTATTTTTTGTTCTTAAAAGGTTATTGACAGTTACAGTGTTAAGAACATTTAAAGACACATACACATCCCCTCTACCGATTTGTTTTTTTTTTGTGTGTGTGTGCTATCTGTTTCTAATATTTACAAATTCTACTTCTAATGAGTGACCATGCCTACAAATTTCATCCAGTTTGACAAAGTTAAATTGTAAAAAATGAGAGGCACAAAATTTTGGGTTTCTGAATTACATATCCCTAAAGGGAGTACTATTTATAGCATATGTCATGTCAAACATGATGCTCTTATGAACAAACTTGAGATGTGGAGAAATCCATTCATATTCTGGGGGTTTGCATGCAAGAATAAAGTATGTGCAAAAACATACAGCCAGACCACTTCTGTCCCACAAGCTGTCTTTGGTGATACTTAGAAGCAGGTTTCCTGTCACAATTCCTCCTTGCACAGCAGATAGCTGACAGGATAGAGCAGAAACACCAGTCTATTACTCCCCAATCCCTATGAAAATTCCTGTTCACCCTGGAGATCGCTTGTGGAAGAAAGGTGACAAACCATTCCACTGTGCCTCAGTTTACAGAAGACCAACCCTCCACTGGTCACAAAGGCTGAAACCCAGTTAGTCTAGTCTAGGAGACTTTTATAATCCCTACATATTTCCTACGCTATTGAATACATAATCATCATAAATATGAGTCAGTTATGAATCTGTAACTCTGAGTTACTAATTTATAACTGCAGTCTTGAATTGTAGCCTAGGTTTTTTGCTTATTGCATGAAATTCAGCAATGTAAGAACCAAGCACACACAACAGGAAAGATATTCCATCATTGGGACAGTGTTTCTGAGAAAAGCCTGTCTTCAGTTACCCCATCATGGGCTATTGTAAAAGATTTGCTGCCTAGAAGACTAGTCCAATTCTCAAGGCAACACAGGCAAGGAGAAATGGTTTATTTCTGCAGCAGAAATGGTACATACTCTGATGAAAAGTACAAAGTGAGACCCTAAATGTAATCTAGGGACCACTTTATATATAGTTGCTATAGGTTGCTGTGGATGTGATAAAAACTCGTGACTTCCCATACAGAAGAGTTAGTTGCTAGAGAAATAACTAGTTGAACTTACAGCTCAAAGGTTTCCAAAAAAATTATAACTGCCACGTTCTAATGTTTGTTTGTTTGTTTTAAAGTAAGGCTAAGATTTTACATTGTCTTTGCAATGAAAAGGAAAATGGTACGAGAAAAGGAAATATGACTCAGAAAATAGACGGTGTGACAGACTTAATATCTGAAGAATAATGAAGCATTTGTAACAAACAATATAAATGAAGGAAACAATCATTCATTTTCAAGGATCATTAAATGGTATTCTTGTAGAACAAATTTAAAGATGGTTTAGAGAAAATTGTGAAGTCTAACAATTTCCTCAGAGAAGTCTTGATTCCTTTGTTTCTCATGCTATAGATGGATGGATTCAACATGGGAGAAAATAAAGGTTCAAGTGTACTTAGCAAGTTCCTTATGTCCTGGACCAAGGGATGACATGGTTATTTTCTGTGTTCCTCATCTTTGAAAAGGAACAATGACTCAGTGGTAGCTCACCTGTCAGTGCAACTGCAATACACTTGCAAAGAGAAGACTGTAATTGGAGATGTCTTAGTGGGATGCTGTGCTATCGTAATGGACACCACAGAAAATGGGAGCCATCATGGACATGTCATAGGTGCAGGTATCCTTTCTTGCCATGGTGTTGTTAGGTGACATTGCTTCCACTAGTAAATGGAGACTCTCCATCTCATGCATAAAATTGCAATCCTGTTTCATCTCTCTCATTAAACTTTTTTTTAAAAAAATAGTAGGATCATAAACGTTATACCCTTTGCAACTGATTTTTTTTGCTCCACCATCATTGTCATTTCGTCATGTTTATTTTAGTCACACTGTTCTGTGACTTATTGTTTCTCACAGTAAAACAATCCTAGTTAATGTGGTTATGTGTAAACTTGTATGGTGGAAATAGATAAACTGAAAGAGAACACATTTATCAAGTGGAGATATGCATCCAACACAACATGAGGCTCATCCTCTATTTAAATATTCCGGAAGATGTCCCACCTTGTTTGGCTCTATTTTGATTGAAAGTATAATTCAGAAATCCAAACATTTATTATAACTGGATTTTTTTTAA
The DNA here is from genome assembly GCA_030412105.1 of Cyclura pinguis. NCBI lineage: Eukaryota > Metazoa > Chordata > Lepidosauria > Squamata > Iguanidae > Cyclura > Cyclura pinguis. The sequence goes on from CM059604.1 coordinate 22,019,269, forward strand.
AGGTGTTGTTGCATGCCTTCAAATCATTTCCAACTTATGGTGACTCTAAGACAAACATATCATGGATTTCTCTTGGCAGATTTGTTTAGAGGAGGTTCGCTTTTGCCTTCGTCTGTATCTGAGAGAATGTGACTTGCCCTAGGTCAGCCAGGGGGTTACCATGCTTGAGCAGGGATTAAAACCCTGGTCCAACATTCAAACCACTACAGCCCTCTGGCTCTATTTTAAAAATACCTATAACATTTTCCTACCTGTCAGAGCTGGATGAAATTTGTAGGCCACCAATTAGTGGTAGAAGGCAGTAGAAGTAGATGTTTGAAAAATATTTAAGAAATCGGCAAGGGGTGTGTGCTGTGTGCCTTTGAACTTTGATCTTTAAACATGTAATTGCCAATCACATCTTTTTTAAAAAATCAAAAATACATAAGCATGCTCACAATTTGGGGGAGGGGGCTGCAGTCTTTTCAAAGTAACTGGGGCATCAACTCCAGTTCAGTTAGGGAGCATCTCTATGGTGAATTCAGATGGAATTAGGAAGGAACAAGACTACTACACTGTTATAGGGATGATCCTGGTGGATCCTGGAATTTTTAAATAAAATACAAATTTCACTAAGGATCTGGAAACATCCCAGGATGTTTCCTCTCTCAGACAATGTAGGTCAAGTTGATAATACTAACTCTGAGCCATGGGGAGGGAAGATGATGCAAAGAAAAATGGTAGTGAGAAAAGGATAGATGGATGAGAAGACAGATGCTTTTAGTGTGTGTTCCTTCATGGCAGGGGACTGGTGTGTTGTATTCCAACTTTATAATTCTATGATTTATGAAAAATACTGATATGAAACTATTACTGCTACTGGACTGTTATAGGGATGATTCTCATGGATCCTCATTTATACAAGGCAGTGATGTATTTAAGCCTTTTACTTCAAGTCTCAAGTCAAGTCTCAACTCTTTCTTACTCCCCAAGCTTTAAAAGCTATAGAAAGAAGGATCCTTCCCTGTGCTCTGGGAGTGAATCTTGCCTTGTCTTGCTACGAAAAATTTTAGAAGGCTCCTCCAACATGCAGCGAGGATAAGCTGCTGGGCAGACCTCAACCCTGACTCAAGCCCGTTCCTTAACACTTTAGATGTTCCCCTCCAAAAAACTGGCCCAAGCTTTTGGCTTGAGACAGATTGTCACATGACCAGTACACAAAAAGAGATGGAAGCATTGTTCAAAAGGTTCCTGGATGAATGTGGTATGTTACCAAACCAAAAGCAGCAAGTCAGTCACTAAAAAATAAACAAGTCACAAGTCCAGTCAAGTCAGTGTGTCATTTATTGGCAAGTTGAGTCTAAGTCAAGTCATTGATGTGACTTGAGTCTGACTTGAGTCTGAGTAAGATGACTGCAGTCTACATTACTGATCCAAGGTAACTTGAAATTCTTTAAATTCCATACAAATCTCACTAAGGATCTGGAACTATCCCAGGATGTTTCCTCTCTCAGGCAATGTGGGTGAATATGATAATGCTAGCCATGGGGAGTGAATATGATGCAAAGAAAAATGGTAGTGAGAAAAGGTTAGATGGATGAGAAGATAGGTGCTCTAAGTGTGTGTTCCTACAAGGCAAGGGCTTAGACTTGCTGGCTGTTGTGGTCTCTTTCAACTCTAAGATTCTATGATTGCATAAAAAAATACTAATTGTGAAACTATTATTATATGCTATATTATGAAGTGGTTTTATCATAAGGTTAAACAATTATTAATTGGTTTTCTAATAGAACAACTTTAACTATACCTTTAGATGATATCATAAAATCTAACAGTTTCCACAAAGCAGTCTTGAACTGTTTGTTTCTCATGGTATAAATGAATGGACTCAGCAGGGAAGGAATTATGGCATAGGCCACAGCAAAAACTATATCCAAGTTAGAGAAAGAACCAGTGGGTGGCCTTGCATAAGCAAAGACGCCACTGAATATCCACATGGAGACAACAGTGAGGTGAGGAATGCAAGTGGAGAGGGCTTTTTTCTGAGCATGAACAGAAGGAATTCGAAGCACTGTGGTAAAGATTTGAATATATGTTGCAGTGACAAACACAAAACATCCTACTACTATACTACTGCTTACCAGCAGAAACCCAACTTCAACAAGATTAATGTCAGAGCAGGAGAGTTTCAGTAACTGTGGGATTTCACAAAAAAACTGGTTAACAGTATTAGAACAGAAGGTGATTGCAAAGGTGCCACCAGTGTGTAATGTAGCATTAGAAAGGCTGGCAATCCACCCAATGGCTACCATCTGGAGACAGGCTCCCTTATGCATAATTCTCTCATAGTGGAGTGGGTTGCAAATTGCAACATAGCGATCATGTGCCATTACAGTTAGCACAATTACATCCAATGATGCAAAGAAGAAATAAAAGAACACTTGACAAACACATCCAGAATAAGAAATTGACCGATCGTTCTTGAGAGACATGGCCATAGACTTTGGGACAACCACTGAAATGGTTCCAAGGTCTATCGTCGCCAAACTGAATAAGAAGAAGTACATAGGGGTGTGCAGATGGTGATCCAGGGCAACTGCAACGATGATGAGAAGATTCCCTGTCAGTGCCAGCAGGTACAGGGCTAGGAACATGAAGAAGTGTAAGAGCTGTAACTCTCGGATATCTGAGAACTGGAGTAGCAGAAAAGTGGACACAGAAGTGAGATTGCTCATGTTGTCTTTAGTCCTTGCAAACTACCTGTAGGAGGAAGAAGATGAGAAGCACTTACTGATATAGTATCCTTTTTTTCTTCTAATAAATTTTGAAAATTTCCCTATGATTTAAGAATGAATGCTGCCTTCCAATTCTTTTTCTGAAATCATTTGTGAAAAATTATAATTGATTGTATCTTCAGTGATGTCAACCAAATAGCTCAATGATAATACTAGTAACACTAATCTTGAAACTCAAAGATGTCAGGGGCAATCCAGAAATTAACGAAAGCAGAACATACATAGAAAACACAATAATTTATTTCAGTCCGTCAACATCGGCTTGAATCCTGTTCCTTAGTCCTCAGTTATCACAGACCCATTCAGTGAATTGTTTGATGATAAATAACCTCATAAGTAAATCCCACTGATTCAACTTTAGGAAGGGCAAGCAACAAAATTCAGACTAATATCTATTATGAAGTAATAAAGACCCTGGAATTGAGTCTCAGCAATCCAGCCCCAAAGGCAACCTTGGTTCACGTCAGAGTCCTCAGGAAAAAGAGATCACCCTCCAAAGTTAAGTTGTGTACAGATATTTCAAAACATCTTCCATAAAACTCTACCGGAAACAGAATCTAATATAAACATTCTTAAAACACAATGATCCTGTGGTCATGTTATATTTCTGAATTCCAACTAAGGAAGTATGACCAAGACTCTAACAAGATTCTAGATCAGCTACTAGTTAAGAACACTTAACTATTTTAATTTCCTTAACTAAGTAGTGTCTTCTAGCCCAACTCCCCTCCCCAAATTCTGATCTACCAGGCATCAGATGCTGCAAGTGACAAGGGTCTTTTCTCCTATCAATCAGAGCGCAGCACACTAGAATTTCCACTCTTGTTCCAGAAGCCACCATTGGTATGACAGTCAGAAGCAGGGTTCTTGTCACTAGTCCTCCTTTCATGGGAGATAGTTGGCAGGACAGGGCAGAAACACTAATCTGTTCCTCTCCAATCCCACCACAATTCCTCTTTACCCTTGAAATTGCCTGTAGGAGGAGGATGGCTCAGCCTATAGGACAACTGACCTTCATTTCTCATGGAGATTGATGCCCAGTCAGACAGGGTTGGGAATCTTTTAGGGACCCTATGTATTCCCTACTGAATATATGGTGGATATAAAGATGAGTCAGTTATGAATGTGCAACTCTAGGTTATGAATTCTAGCCTAGGTTTTTGCCTATTGTCTATTTCTAAAAATATGAGAACCCACACTAAGAATGATGTTCCTTTATCACAATCATATGTCTGAGAAAGACTTGTCATGAGTTCTCACAATGCAAGCAATGAAAGCAAGGAGGCAAGAAAAAGTTATTTCTGCATTAGAAATGGTAGACATTCTGATGAAAGTTCAAGGTGTGACCTTGAATGCAACCCAGGGTTCATGTTGTAGACAATTGCTATAAGTTGTTTTAAATGTAGACACTTAGCAGAAAACTAAAAGAGAGTTTCAGACCCTTTATGTCTATAAACTATGCATTGGCTAAACATTCCCAAACTGTTCAAGAGACATTTCTTTGCTCTAGTCTGTTATCAGAAGAGACAGCAACAGTTTGTATTTCAATGAACAGGAACCCCAGGATGATCTATTCGGATTGTCTGTAATGCTCTTTAGGACTGTAAACCTATAGGAAGCTCCTTCTTGACTATGTGCAAAGTCACAGGCTTATGGTATAAAATATGCCTAAGAAGTGAGAACATAAAAACACATAGAAGGGATAAATTGACTAAAAACATTACAATTTCAGTACCAAAAAAAGAAAGAAAGAAAGAAAGAAAGAAAGAAAGAAAGAAAGAAAGAAGAAAAAAAGAGGAATACTTACAAGTACATCATTATTTTCAAGCAGTTACTTCTGAGCTATGTGATGGTATATAGGTGATTTCATTCTTCTGAAGACCCAGTGGCAGAAAGACTTCTTGAAGCAGAAAGCACTTCCAAGAGGAACTGTTTTGTAAATCAAGTGGGGGATTTGCTCAGGTGAAAGAACTGATAGAAAAGGAAAAATTGGGAAATTACACTGCAATACTCCACAATCAACAAAATTTACCCAAACACCCCAAAAAACTTTGAACTAAACATTGGTACTTTGAGATTCAGTTTATGCTTCAGCTTCCATTTCAACATGAGGTGACCAAACACTTTCTGTCAAAATTGTCACTAGATGTCTTCGTGTCTTTTCTGCCTATACCAGTATTGCAAAGATATTACACACAATATTACATACATATTCGGTACAATAACACAGATTGATTCTCTAGCTTCAAATAACTCTCTCATACTTGAGAAGGAGAGTCATTTCAAGCCTTTCTGGTTTCTTGGGATCCTACTCACTAGAGGGCAACATAATTGAGCAGAAAAATTGGAACTCCTCCCATCCTTGTTCTTGGCCTCACCTCTCTAGACTTCCTTAGTACATGCTCTGATTAGACTGAACTGGGAATGTCTTTCTTTAAATTATTTATAGTCCCGGGGGAAATGAATAATTTCATCAAGTTTATCTTTGCTCTGGGAAGAAGTTCAAAAATTGGACAGTGTTCCAAGTTATTCTCCCAGTGGGGTGAAACTTTTCCCCTCTGACTCACTTTTTTCCTATCCTTCTAGTACAGCCAGGTTATGGGGTTTTTCAAAGTCTCTTTCCTTTCCAAATTTTCACAATTATTTTGAGATAATAAATTGCTGTTCCTCATGATTTTCACTCCTAATTACTTACTCCCATTTTTTCCACTTGAAAAAGCAGTTAATTAGTTCTCCTCTTCTGGGTTCATGTTTTTACTCAGTTATTTTGTTTTATTACAGTTCACTTTAAACCTAGAATATGTCCCAAAAGCTACAATTCTGTCATCTTTTCAGATATACATAAATTCTGTCTTTTTGTCTGATATCTCTCAGGTGGGTTTCCAGAACCAAAATAAAGAGTAAAGATGGAAAATGAAATCTCTTTGGTTCACATTTCAATTGATATTGGTGAATTTCTTTCCACTAATTTCTGAGCCCTTTGAACTGAGTAGATTGTCCTTATTGCCCAGATAATAATTTCACTAAAGTCCAAAGTCCGTTCCATCCAATACTTGCAATTAAAAATTTCAAGAAATATTATCAAATGCTTTCTCTGCACCAAAAAAAAAAGAAAAGAAGAAGAAGAAGAAGAGGAAGAAGAAGAAGAAGAAGAAAAAGGTGTTGGCAAGATTTGTTCAAAGTATGTTGTACCTTGCTTTTCTTTGAAGCTGAGTGTGGCTTTCCAAAGATCACTCAATGGGTTTCTATGGCCAATTGAACCCTGGTTTCAGGGAATTGAACCCTGGTTTCCAGAGTCATAGTCGGCTACTCAAAGCACTACACCATGCTGGCTTTCACATCATGATAGCAGCTCTTCATGACCTGTTTTACAAAGAGCTGGAATGTATATCATGCACTTGCTATTATTACTGAGAATTGAAAAGTGTACTTAAAAGACTGTCCAAGCTAAAGACAAAAATATTGTCTGCCAAAGAGTGGGAAGGGAATTCACTTGGAAACGTCAGGAAAATTTTGTCTTTCTTATATGGTTTTATTTCCATTTGATTACATAAGCCTGGATTCTATATTTACCATATTTGCTAGTGTATAAGACACACTTTTCCTAAAAAATACCCTTCGAAAATGGCGTGTGTCTTATATACCAGCAAATACAGTAATGCTAAAAACATAGCGAAGGGAAGGGGAGCAAAAGGAGTTCTCCCTGCCCAGGCAAAACAGGAAGGGAGGGGGTTGTGGAAGCCTTGATCTATAGGAACATAGATAGATGTTTCTACAGTTTCTCTTTACCTTCCCCTCCTTTCCTGTCCATTTTGACTCTGCTGGGCATTTCTGCCGAAGCAAACAGGAAGAGAGGGGTGGTGGTGCAGCACTCTTTTCATTCCCCTCCTTCCCTGGTGCAACACTCCTTCCTTCCCCTCCTTCCCTGTGCATTTTGCTTTCCAGGGAACTAAAAATTTTTTTTAGTAAAAAATACTCCTTGAAAAGTGGGGTGCGTCTTATATGCTGGTGTATCTAATAAACTGGCAAATATGGTAGTTCCATCTAGGCAGATTCATTGAATCAATGGGAATTAATATGTATTGACTTCCCAATCAACAAGGGATTAATTAAGTGGATCAGGGATTTATTTTGTAAAGAAGTGCTAGTGGGAAAAATTGTGCCTGAGGTAAACATGTTTGGTTTAGCTCTCATTCCCAAGCACCCTTGAGCCTGCAGACTTAAGCAGACATATAATATTTAGCATGGGGTTGTAACCAGGCTCAGGACTTCAATGGGACAAAAGATAGGTTTCTGATGCGGAGAGGGTATCAGCATTAGGGAGAATTTATGCATTGAGCAACATCCTGAACTACAGAAGGAGGACTTAAAGTCAAGCTGAAAGGCAGATCCTCATCTGAACAAAAATTAATCCATGCAGAAACCACTCAACAATTCTTCTGCTTTGTGACCAAATAGTATTTTTAATGTGTTTATTTATTGTTGGAAGCTGCCTTGGGTTCCACTCTTGGAGAAAGGTGGCCTACAAATATAATAAATAAAATGAAAATAAATACATAAATAAATTATAAACCCTTTCATTTCAATCCAAGAAGTTTTTGATGTACTGACAAAGTCAGACCTGCATGATGTTTCTAAACCCCATCCAGCAATCTCCAGTGTGAGCTGCTCTGGGATCCTTTTTGACTGAACACTGGGGTTTAAATTAATATTTTTTTTTCTAAAAAATAATTCCAGATACTTCCAATTGTTGTGGTTGAGGAGGTCAAACCAGGAGATGCTACTTAATATACTTACTAGACTTAACTATGTTAACTAAGTTAACAATATTTAAATAAGTAACTGATCTTGGCTGCCAGTTTGAAAATAACAACAATTTTAGTGAGACAAGGATTTCTCCATCTCTACATGTATCAGGGAAGACCAGGAAGAGATGAATGTAGAATTCTACCTTTCAATGATATCCATAGCATTTTTGTTAATCTAAGTGTGGTGTGTACTTACACAGTATTCTCTCCTCCTCCTATGAAATGCATGGAGAGTGCCTTTCCTATTCTCAGTTCCACATTTTTCAACTGTCCCTGCAAAAATTTTGTTCTTCTGAAATGCAAACCTCTCCTCTCAGACTCTAAGGTAGAGTCATTCATGTAATGATTCATTCCTACGTGCAATGGTGCCAGCTTGTGAGGCTGAAGTCTTTGTTCAAAGTAACTGAGGAATCAACTCCAGTTGAGTTAGGAAGCTTCACTACACTGGATTAAGATGGAAATAGCAAGGAATAAGGTTGCTGCTCTGTTATATGAATGATCGGGATCTAGAAGCTGTAATTTAGAATTACTTAAATCTCATATGGATTTCATTATGGATCTGTAAATATCGCAGTAACTTTCTTCTCGTGTGTGATTTTTTAAAATTATTTATTTGTTTAAAGCCTTTCTACCCTGCCCTTCAGACTAAAAGGCTTCCAGAATGGTTTGCAAATTGTTAAACTGACCCTGTCCTCAGGCTTACAATCAAAGGCCATTTCCACAGTTCACCTTGCTCCACCATCTTCCGGTTGCAATCCCAGCAGTGCCTCTGCCAGGATGGGAGCTTGTCCCCAGCACTCCCCTCTTCGCCTGACTGGCTCCCTGCAGAAGACAGTGCAAGGGACACACCCCTTCCTTCCACGGTGCAGTTGACCTCATTCTCATGCTGTGCTGGGGCAAGAATTGCCACCATCATGCTTCCTGCCCTTCTGCATGGGCAGCAGCAACAGAAGTCTTGCTCAATCGGGGGTCATTGACAGAGTTTCTTTGTCAATGATATACCCCACAATCACTCTGGCTGAATGGCAAGAATGGCAAGAGTGGCAGGCCCACATCATGCAGAAGTGTCATCACGGTCCTGCTCCTCTCGCTTAATCACAAAAGGACAATGTTGTCCTGCAGAAAGGGCCTAAAGGGGGATGAAACAGCAGAACAAGTAATGGTGGTGAGAGAGGGGATTAAGAAGATGCTGGCTACCCTTCTTTCCCTCAGTGGCCAGAGCAACGGAAGTTGGAATAGAGAGAAGGCCTCTCACCAGATGCTGGAACCAAAGTGCAATGGAATTGTGCTGGCCTGATGTGGATGAACTTAATTAATATTATTTATCAATTAGGCATAAAAAGGGAAGATTGAAATGAAAAGAAACATGGTATGGAGAAAAGGAAAGATGATTCAGTCCATTTACACTACACTGTTATAGTGCTATTATTCTACTTTCAACATCCTGTGGAATTCTGGGGTTTGTAGCTATCTGAGGCCAAAGAGCTCTCTGGCTGAGAATTCTAAATGCCCCTCTGTAAACTGCAAACCCCAGGATTCCATAGGATGATGAAAGTGGGATGGTAGCACAATGACAGTATAGCACTTTAATGGCCTTAGAAAATAGACTGTGTGACGGAATTAATATATGAAGAATAATGAAATGTTCATAGCAAAAGGATATAAATGAAAGAAACAACCATTCATTTGCAAGGATCATTACATGATATTCTTGCAGAACAATTTTAAAGATGCTTCTAGAGAAAATTGTGAACTTTTATTAAATTTTGTCACAGAAGTCTCGATCTCTTTGTTTTGTCATGCTATGGTTGAATGGATTCAACATGGGAGGAAATAAACATTCAAATGTACTTAACAAGTTCTTTATGTCTTGGTCCAAGGGATGATATGCTTATTTTCTATGTTCTTCTTCTTTGAAAAACAGCAATGATTCAGTGGTAGCTTACCTGATAGTGCAAGTGGCAAACACTTGCAAAAAGAAGATTACATTCTGACCAGAAATTTTTCTTCTTAATATAGTAGATTTATTTGATAGTGGAGGATGGCAATATAAAGATTTGATAAAATATACGGTAACAGCAGCAAGGATAATTTATATTAAATATTGGAAATGTAAGGAAACACCTGATCTCAGTGAATGAACAAACAAATTAATGGAACTTGCAGAAATGGATAAGCTCACAACTGTATTAAAAAGGAATTGGATAGAAACTTATTTAAGAAGATGGAAACCTTTCACAGAACACGTAAGGGAGAAGAAGGGAGATTTAATGGTTAGTGATTTTGATGTATAAAAGGTAATATACAAATGGGTTTTAACTTGACAAGAAAAGCAATGATAGACAGATGTTAGGAGGTCATATAAAAGTAATACAGAATGGATAAAGGGTACAAAGAATTGTATACATAGAAGAGATAAGGGATGGTATAATGAATTATATACAAAATTGTATAACTACTTGTATATTTTAATTACGCTTATATTTAGAGAGAGGTGTTGAAATGAATTGACGTTACTACCAACAGGTGAAGAAACCTGGAAGTAATCTAATTGTCCTTTGTAGGTTATCTAAATAAATTTTCTTGTTTTTTTTCCTTTTCTTTTTCTTTCCCTTCCAAATAGTGAAGTTGAGTAATTCTGTATAAGGTTAACTTGTTGTATAGAGAAAATAGGAAGGCTAAGATGTAAAGGGAATAGAGGGTGGGTATGAGTATTTATGGTGTTTTCTTTTTCTCTTTCTTTTTTTTTCCTATCTTTTTCTGTCTTTTTTTTCCTGTTTTTTCTTTTGTCTGTGTGTTTGTATTTGTTTTTCTTATATGTACAAATTTAATAAAGACTATTAAAAAAAAAAGTAGATGAAATTTTGTAGGCCACCAATTTGAAGCAGAATTTGTAGGAACCGGAATGTGTTGTCTGAAAATGTTGAAAGAAATTGGCAAGGAGCGTGTGCTATGTGCCTTTAAATTTTGATGTTTAAATATGTAATTGCCAATCATAATTTTGTTTTGGGTGATATAAAATCTAACAGTTTCCACAAAGCACTTTTGAACTCTTTGTTTCTCATGCTATAGATGAATGGATTCAGCACTGGAGGAATTATGCTATATACCATAGCAAAAACTATATCCAAGTTAGAAGAAGTACCAGTGGCAGGCCTTGCATAGGCAAAGAGTCCACTGAATACAAAAATGGAGACAACAGTGAGGTGAGGAATGCAAGTGGAGAGGGCTTTTTTCTGACCCTGAGCAGAAGGAATTCTAAGCACTGTGGTAAAAATTTGAATATAAGTTTTAATGATGAATATAATACATCCTACTACTATACCAGTGCTTACTAGCAGAAACCCAACTTCAACCAGATAAATAGCAGAGCAGGAGAGCTTTAGTAACTGTGGTATTTCACAAAAAAACTGATTTACAGTATTAGAACAGAAGATGACTGCAAAAGTGCAACGTGTGTGTAATACAGCATTGAAAATGCTAGCAATCCACCCAATGGCTACTATCAGAAGAGAGGCTCCCTTATGCATAATTCTCTCATACTGGAGTGGTTTGCAAATTGCCACATAGCGATCGTAGGCCATTACAGTTATCACAACTACATCCAATGCTAGAAAGAAGACAAAAAAGAAAACTTGAACAATGCACCCAGAATAAGAAATTGTCCTATCGTTCTTGAGAGACATAGCCATAGCCTTTGGCACAATCACTGAAATGGTTCCAAGGTCAATCATGGCCAAATTGAATAAGAAGAAGTACATAGGGGTGTGCAGGTGGTAATCAAGGACAACTGTCATGATGATGAGAATATTCCCTGTCAGTGCTATCAGGTACAGGGCAAGGAACATGAAGAAATGTAACAGCTGTAACTCTCGGACATCTGAGAACTGAAGCAGCAGAAAAGTAGACACAGAAGTGAGATTGCTCATGTTTCCTTTAGTTCTTGCCAACTACCTGTAGGAGGAAAAAGATGAGAAGCCCTCACTAATATAGTTTACTTTTTTTTTCTCCTAATAAATTTTGAAAAAGTTCCAGTGATTTAACAGTGAATGCTACCCCCATCAATTCACATTCAGAAATCATTTGTGGACAATTAGAAATGATTGTTTGATTGGAGATGTCATCCCAATAGCCCATTATTAGCAATAGTACTGTACTCATCTTGTAACCAAAAGGTGTCAAGAGCAAAGTAGAAAATAATGAAAGCAGAACACATACAGAACACACAACATATTTTTTCAAACAACATTGGCTAGAATATTGTTGGTTAGTTACAAATAGAGTAGACCCATTGCATGAATTATTGGATGGTAAGTCAATTAATGAAGAAATCCCAGTGATTCAACTTGGATGAGCAACAAAATTCACACCAGTTTCTATTTTGGAAGAATAAAGACCCTGCAAACTAACTGGAACAGTAATCCAACTCCAAAGACAACACTGGTCCAGGTCAGAGTTCTCAGAAAAATGAGATCACTTTCCAAAATTAAAGAATGTATAGATTTTTCAAAACATGTACCATAAAATCTACTGGACAAATAATTTTATATAAACATTCTTAACACATAAAGATTCAGCGGTCACGTTATATTTCTAAACTTCAAGTAGGAAAGTAGACTGAAGATTGTAACAAGATTTGAGATCATCTACTAATTAAAGACTTTTCACTATTTAATTTTTTTTTTTAACTAGGCATTGCCTCCTGGCCCAACCTCCCCCCCCACCTGAAAAAAAACCCTGTGTTCTACCAGGCATCAGCTTCTGCAACTTCCAGGGATATGTTCTTCTGTCAATCAGAGTGCAGCACACTGGAATTTCCACTCCTGTTTCAGTAGGCACCATTGGTGTGACAGTCAGAAGCAGGGTCCTTGTTACAATTCCTCCTTGCTCAGGAGATAGGTGGCAGGACAGGGGAGAAACACCAGTCTGCTGCTTCCCAGTTCCTATGGCAATTCCTCTTTACCCTAAAAATCTCTTGTGGGAGGAAAGTGATAATACCATTCTCATGTTCCTCAACATACAATAGAGCAGAGCTCCATTGGTCACAGAGGCTCAAGTCCAATAAGTCGAGATTGGGAGTTTTACAATCCCTATGTATTTACTACACTATTGAATACACAGGAATCACAAATATGAGTTAGTTACAAAAGTGTAACTTTAGGTTAGGAATTTATAATTGTATTCATGAATTTTAGCCCAGGTTTTTTTTTCTGGCTTATTATGTTAAATGTCTTACTTTACCATTTTTTACTGTTAAATATGAGCACCAATCATACTCAGGAGGAAAGATTATCGAGACCATATCTCTGAGAAATGCCTGTCTTGAGTTACCACATCATGGGCTGTCCTAAGATTGAAAGTTTAGCTACCAGCAGACTGATCTAATAATCAAGGCAATATAAACAAGAAGGGAAGGAAAGTATAAATTTTCCAATAGAAGTAGCAGACATTCTGATAAAAATTGTAAGTGAGACCTTGCACGTAATCCAGGGACCATGTTATAGACAATTCTTATAGACTGTATTACATGTAGGCACTTTGCAGAACATTAACAGACAGTTTTGAAACATTTATGTCATAAACCATGCATTCACTAAACATTCGCAACCTGTTCCAGATACATCTTTTTCTTTGCTCTAGGCTGTTACCAGAGGAGATGATAACTTTCAGATGATTTACACAGACCATATGTCACTTAAAGTTAGGAATACACTGAATGACTGCAAACATAGAAGAAGATGCTTCTTCACTGTGTGATAAGTCTCAGCAGAGAGTCAGAGGCTTATGAGGTAAGGGTCATACAAATCCTATGTGATCCTTTCACTTAGAGTGGATGGAGAAACTAACCCACATCTCTCTATTGGAAGTGTTGTTGTTGTTGTGTGCCTTCTACCATATGGTGATGCTAGGGTAAATTTATCATAGGATTTTCAGGGCAAGATTTTTTCAGAGGGAGTCTGCATTGCCTTCATTTCTTTGATTTACCCAGATTGTCTATAACTTAAAGACAAATGAATGCTCTTAAGGATAGTAAACTACAAGCAGCTCCTTCTTGACTATGTGCAAAGTCACATGTCTATGGTATAAAACATGCATAAGAAGTGACCACAAAAACTTTGAAGGCATATATTGACTAAAAGCGTTACAATTACAGTACAAAAAAAGGGGGAATACTTACAAATATAATATTATTTTCAATCAATTACTTGCAAGCTCTGTGGTGGCATAAATAATAAATAAATATGGTACACAACAATCCACAAAACTTACCAAGAAACCTCAAAACAGTTTGAAATAAATCTTTGTACATTAAGATTGAGCTTACATTTCAGATTCCATTTGGTTATAATGTGACCGTAGTCGATCTGTCACCTCATCCAAGCACTTCCTGTTAAAATTGGACTAGTTGTGTTGGTGTCTTTTCTGTCTACACTAGGATTAGAAAGATTATATACAATATTATATATGTACTATATTATATGCATACTATATACAATAACACAAATTGACTCTCCAGTTGCAAATAACTATCTCATGCTTGGAAAGGAGAGTCATTTGAAGCCTTTTGGTTTCTTGAGATCTTAATCCCTAGAGTATAGATTAATTGAGCAAAAAACATAATTGGAACTCCTCTCATCCATGTTCTTGGTCCCACTTCTCCAGGCCTCCTTAGCAGACAATCAGTACATGCCATGATTAGTCTGAACTGGGGATGTCTTTCCTTAAATTATTTGTACTCCCAGGAGAAAATGAATAATTTCATGAATTTTCTCCTTGCTTGGTTAATAAGTTAAAAAATGGACAGTTTTCCAAATTATTCTCTCACTGGGGGGGGGGGAGTCTTCCCCTCTGACTCACAATTTTCCTATCTTTCCAGTGCAGACATGTTGTGGGTTTTTTCTAAGGCCCTTTCCACACCAACCTGCCAACCCACCTTGGGGACCAGAGAAGGATGGGACTGAAATGACGCTTCTGTATGACCTCGTCATGGTCCCATCCTTCTCCTGTCCCCCAGGCAGTACAATCATGGATTAAATCATTGACAGGTTTTTCCCGTCAATGACCCATGATCGCACCAGCATCCCACACTTACCTGTGGTGCAGGAACCCGGGAAGCACAATGGTTATGCTTCATGCACCAGCGCAACCTGGAAAGGTACCTGCCTGTGCTGTGGAAGGAAGAGGCATAGCCAATGCACTTCCTTAACAATGGAACCAGCCAGTGTGGAGGGAGCCACTCCTGTCACATTCCTATCCCGGCAGAGCCACTGCCGAGATTGCCGCCGGAGGACTCCAGGAATAGGTAAGCTGTGGAAAGGGCCTATGTTTCTTTTAATTTGTTTCCAAACCTTTTCATAGCTAGTTTGATGTATAAACTGCTGTTCTTCATGATTTTAACTCCAAATTATTTAATCCCATTTTTCCACTTGAAAGAGGTGTAAATTCCTTATCTTTTTCTGGGGTCATATTTTTACGCTACTAGATTGTTTTGTCTCCATTCACTTTAAATTTGGAGTATGTTCCAAAAGCTTTAATTCTTTCATCTTATCAGATATGCATAAATTCTGTCACCTTGTTTGATATGTCTCAGTAGGGTCTTCATAGCCAAAATAAACAGTACAGATGACAGAAAACAACCTAGTGTAGTTCTCTTTCATATTTCAGTTAATTTTGTTTTATTTCAGTTCCTAAGCTCTGCTCCCTTTGAACTGAGTAGATTGTCTTCATTGCCCAGACAAGATTTTCACCAAAGTTTAAACTCCATTCTATCCAATACTTGGAATTAGAAATTTCAAGAAATATTATCAAAAACTTCCTCCGCATATTAAAAAAAAGGGGGAAATCTTAGGAAGATTAGTTCAGAGGACATTGTATCTTGCCTTCCTTTGAAGATGAGTGAGACTTTCCAGAGATCACTCAGTGGGTTTCCATGGCCAAGCAAGGAATTGAACGCTGGTCTCCAGAATCAGTCTGACACTCAAATCACTACACCATATTGGCTTTCACATCATGGTAGCACCCATTTATGACCTGTTTTGCAACAGTCTGGAACGTATATCATGCATACGTTTTATTATAAGAATTGAAAAGTGTGGTTAAAAGACCGTCCAACCTAAAGACAAAAAAATATTATCTGCTGCAGAGTGTGTCGGGAATTCATTTGGAAACTTCAAGAAACTGCTACCATTCTAAAATGGCTTTATTTGCATTTGATTACATAAGCCTGGATTCTATATTTAGTCTCAACTAGGTAGATTCATTGAATCAATGGGAGTTAATTTGTATTGACTTCCCAATCAACAAGGGATCAAGTGGATCAGGGAATTATTTGGTGAAGAAGCAGTAATGGGAAAAATTGTGCCAGAGTTAAACATGTTTGCTGTAGCTTTCATTCCAGTGGCATAGGGACGGGGAAGTAAGGGGGGTGGTGCACCCTGGACTGCACTTTTTGGGGGACATCAGCACTCCTTGCCTGACCATCTGCATATCATTGCCCCACCCACATGCACCATTTCCCCACACCCACACACCATTGCTCCACTCCCACGTGCTGTCATTCAACTCCAGTTGGGTTAGGAAGCCTAACTACTTTGGATTAAGATGGAACTAGGAAGGAACAAGATTGCTGCACGGTGACATGGGTGACCCTGGTGAACCCCAATTTAGAATGTGTAACTTGGAATTATTTAAATCACATATGGATTTCACTATGGGTCCCTAAACGTCGCAATAAGTTTCTTCCTCCGATGTGATTTTTTTTTTGTTTAATTTTGTTCATTTCTTTAAAGCCTTTCTATCATGCTCTTCAGACTAAAAGGCTCCCACAGTGACTTACAAATTGTTCAAGTCACCTTGCTCTCAGGCTTACAATCTAAAGAGGGATGAAACACCAGGAAAAGTAATGACAGTGAGGGGGGGGGGTTAACTCCAGAAGATGATGACTGCTGTTCTTTCCCTCAGTGGTCGGACCAATGGCAGCTGGAATGGAGGGAGGGCCTCTCACCAGATGCTGGAACCAAGTACAATGAAATTGTGCTGTGCTGATGTGGATGAACTTGATTAACAGTATTTCTCAATTAGGCATAGAGAAGGAAGACACAAATGAAATGAAAATTACATGGAGAAAAGGAAAGATGACTCAGAAAATAGATTGTGTGACAGAATTTATATATGAAGAACAACAAAGCTTTCATTACAAAAGGATACAAATAAAGAAAACAATCATCCATTGGCAGGGATCATTAAATGGTATTCTTCTAAAACAATTTTAAAGATGCTTTTGGAGAAAATTGTGAACTCTAAAAACATGCTCAGAATTCTTAATGTTTTTGTTTCCCATGATATAGCTGAATGGATTCAACATGAGAGGAAATAAAGGTTCAAGTGTACTTAGCATGTTCCTTGTGTCTTGCTCCAAGAGATGACATGCTTGCTTGCTTGCTTGCTTCCTTCCTTTTTTTGGGTGTGTGTGTGTGCAGTTGCAGTAGCTGATAGTTAATAAGACTTGATTCACAATTTGGGTCATTAACCTATCTGATAGACATCCACAGACACGGAGAGAAGAAGAAGGCATTGTAGAAAGAACCATGCTGTAAGAGAATACTTTCCATTCAGGTTGCTTAAGAAATCAGATAAAAGGTTGGAATCTCAGCACCAGCTCTAGCACCCGCTATTATTACTTTTGTTTTCCATGTTCTTCATCCTTAAAAAAGAGCGATGACTCAGTAATAGCTCACTGGACAATTCCCCTGGCATACACTTGCAAAAAGGAGATTGCATTTGGGGATGTCTTTATGGGATGTTGTGCTGTCATAATAGACACCACAGAAAATGGCTGTCATCATAGACCTCACATAGTGGCAGATATTTATTCTCGCCACAGTGTCATTAGGTAATGTTGCTCCTAGTAGTAAATGTAGGCTGTCAGTCTCATGGATAAAATTAGAATACCGTTTATCTCCCTCAATTATATACACACATGCACACACACACACACACATATTTTGCAAAACAGGATGACCACATATGCTATACTCTTTCCAGTGATTTCTTTTCTCCACCATCACTGTCATTTTAGTCTTCCTATTCTGTGACTTACTGTTTATCACAGTAAAACAATGCTAGCTAATATGGTTGCGCCATAAATTCGTTTGATGCTATTAGATAAACTTAAAGAGAACGTATCTATCAAGAGGAAGTATGCAGCCAATGCAAGATGAGGCTCACCCATCCAATTGAATGTTCCAGAGTATATCCTACTTTGGCTGGCTTCATTTTGATTCAAAGTGTAATTCAGAAATCCAAATATTTGTGCCTCTCATTTATGAAAGCACATTTTAAAAAAATGTTTTGTTGCATGCCTTTGAAAGCATTTCCAGCATATGGTCACCAAAGGCAAACTTATCATGGTTTTCTTGACAAGAGTTGTTCAGGGGAAGTTTGCTTTTACCTTTCTCTGAAATTGAGGGAATGTAACTTACCCTACGTGAGCCAGTTGGTTGCCATACCTGAACAGGGAGTCAAACCCAGATCCAACAATAAACCATTACACCACTCTGGCTATAATTTTTAAAATTACCTGTAACATTAGAAGTAGAATTTGTAGGCACTGGAAGTAGGTCTTGTCTGAAAAAGGTTAAAGAAATTGGCAAGAGGTGTTTGCTGTACACCTTTAAATTTTGATCTTTAAACATGTAATTTCCAATCACCGCTATTAAAATAACCTAAAACTTCCAAGCATGCTCATCATTTTGGAGGAGGGGGTTGCAGTCTTTTCAAGTAACTGGGTCATCAACTCCAGTTCAGTTTGGGATGCCCTCAACTTTGAATTCAGATAGAACTAGGAAGGAACAAGACTACTGCACTGTTAGATGGATGATCCTTATGCATCCTCATTTATAAGAGGTAACTTGGATTTCTTTAAGTTACATAAAAGTTTCACTAATGATCTGGAACCATCACAGGATGTTTCCCCTCTCAGGTGATGTGGGTGAATTGGATAATGCTAATTCTCAGTGATGGGGAAGGAAGATGACACAAAGAAAAATGGTAGTGAGAAAAGAATAGATGGGTGAGAATATAGATGCTTAGAGTATATGTTTCTGTATGGCAAGGGCTTGGACTCGATGGCCATTGTGCTCTCTTCCAAATCCATGATTCTATGATTCTAGTATTTTATGAAAAATACTGATTGTGAAACTATTACTATGTGCTATATTCTGCAGTGGTTTTAGCATAAGATCAAGCAATCATTTATTGTTTTTATTATAGAATAATTTTAGGTACACTTTTGGGTGGCATCATAAAATCTAACAGTTTCCACAGAGCAGTCTTGAACTCTTTGTTTCTCATGCTGTAGATGAACGGATTCAGCATGGGAGGAATTATGGTATATGCCACAGCAAAAGCTATATCCAGATTAGAAGAAGTATCAGTGGGAGGCCTTCCATAGGCAAAAAAACCAGTGAATATGAAAATAGAGACTACAGTGAGGTGAGGAACACAAGTCGAGAGGGCTTTTTTCTGACCGTGAACAGAAGGAATTCGAAGCACTGTAGTAAATATTTGAATATATGTTACAGTGATAAATATAAAACATCCTACTACTATTCCACTGCTTACTAGAAGAAACCCAACTTCAACAAGATAAATGTCAGAGCATGAGAGTTTTAGTAACTGTGGTATTTCACAAAAGAACTGGTTAACAATATTAGAACAGAAGATGATTGTAAAGGTGCCACCTGTGTGTAATGTAGCATTCAAAAGGCTAGCAATCCACCCAATGGCTATCATCTGGAAGCAGGCACCTTTATGCATAATTGTCTCATAGTGGAGTGGGTTGCAAATTGCAATATAACGATCATGTGCCATTACAGTTAGAACAACTGCATCCAGTGATATAAAGAAGAAGAAAAAGAAAACTTGAGCAACACACCCAGAATAAGAAATTGTCCTATCGTTCTTAAGAGATATGGCCATAGATTTTGGCACAATCACTGAAATGGTTCCAAGGTCAATCATGGCCAAACTGAATAAGAAGAAGTACATAGGAGTGTGCAAGTGGTGGTCAAGGGCAACTGCCATGACAATGAGAAGATTTCCTGTCAGTGCCACCAGGTACAAGACTAGGAACATGAAGAAGTGTAAAAGCTGTAGCTCTCGGATATCTGAGAACTGGAACAGCAGAAATGTAGACACAGACGTGAGATTGCTCATGATTTTTTTAGTCCCTGGAAACCACCTGTAGGAGGAAAAAGATGGAAAGCCCTTACTAACATAGTATACTATTCTATTTTCTCCTAATAAATTTTGAAAATGTCCCTGTGATTAAACAATGCATGCTGGCCCACCATTCTTTTTCTGAAATCATGTGTGGACAGTTATAATTGATTGTTTCTTCAGAAATAGCCCAATAGTTCATTAATATTAATAGTAATATTCCAAACTTTCAACCCAAAGCGGTCAAGAGTAATAAAGAAAATAATGAAAGCAGAACACATATAAAACATGTAATAGCTTATTTCAGTGAAACAACATTGAATGGAATGTTCTTGGTTAGTCCCAATTTGAATAGACCCATTCGATGAATTGTTGGATTATAAGTGAATTTATAGATAAATTCTACTAATTCAACTTTAAGAAGAATGAGCAGCAAAATTCAAGCCCATATCTATTAGGAAGAAATAAAGACCCTGGAATTGACTGCAGCAGCAATCCAACCCCCAGAGATAACACTGGGAAAATGAGACCACCCTCTAAAGTAAAGTTGTGTATAGATAGTTCAAAACATCTTCCTTTAAATTGTACTGGAGGAATAATGTAATATAAATATTCTTAAAATGCTAATGTCTTGGGGTCAGTTTATATTTCAGTCAGAAGCAGTTACAATTTCTTCTTGAACAGAAGATAGCTGGCATTACAGGGAAAAACACCAGCCCGCTGCTTCCCAATCCCTACAACAATTCTTCCTCACCATGGAGATCACCTGTGGGAGGAAGGTGGCAACACCATTTCCTGTTCCTGAACATACAGACCTCCATTGCTCACAGAGGCTGACTCCCAGGAAGTCAGGATTGGGAGTTTTACTATCCCTATGTATTCACTACAGTATTGCATACACAGGAATCAAAACTACGAGTTAGTTATGAACGTTTTACTCTAGGGTATGAATTCATAATGCATTTATGAATTCTAGCCTAGCTTTTTGCTTATTCTGTAAATATCTTACTATGTTAAATATGAGCACCAAGCACATCAGTAGAAATGTTCCATCATCATATGGCGGTATGGCCAGATCGGATAAGAAGAAAAAGCCGTCCAAACACATATGTTGAAATTAGGTCAGAAGACACCTCCAGGCATAGCCAGGTCATAGTCAGGAAATCACCAGGAAACTCCAGAAATAATGGGATTGCAGTTAGCCTTAATGACTCAACCTTTTAGATAACAGCATCTTGAAGATTCCCACAGGATGGTTGATTGTCTTAACAATCTGACCAAGCAAACTTCTACTTTGTCACCAAACCGTCTTCTCAAAACTTTTCTCCCCTTTCCTTCAGTTAGCCTTGTGTAATTGCATGACTGCTTGAACCTTCTGTGTGTGATTAATACCCCTAATAAAACACAAATTAAGGTTACTTTTGGATCTTTGGCTGGTTTTCACAGCAGAAGTACTGGTAAACGTAGGTGTAAAAGATATTTTAAGTTACCCCCTGTATCACAGGCCTCAATTTTGAGCTAATATTCCCCACTGTTTCTCAGAGGGTACTGACATCATGGGTGTACCCCTTAGTCACCCACTTTTGGGATAACATGGACACTTAGCAGAACATTAACAGACAGATTCAAAACATCATTCACTAAATATTCCCAGGCTCTTCCATAAATATCTTCTACTTTGTTCTAGGGAGTTATCAGAGGAGATGAAACAGTGTGTGATGCAACAAACAGAAAATTTATTATGCTTTTCTAAGAATGTCTGTTACTTAAAGACAAAGGAATGCACCTAAGAATTGTGAGCTTACAAGAAGATGCTTTTTGACTATGTGACAAGCCACAGCAGAGAGTTGAAAGCTGATGAAGTAAGGGTCATATCAAGCCTATGTGACTCTCTCACTACCAGTGAATGGAGAAACTAACCCCATCCCCATATTGGAAGTGTTGTTGTTATTGCTGCTACTGTTGTGTGCCTTCAAGTCATTTCTACCATATGGTGACCCAAAGGTGAACTTATCGTAGGATTTTCTAGGCAAGCTTTTTTCAGAGGAAGTCCTCATTGCCTTTGTTGCCTTGATTTACTTAGGGTGTCTGTAACTTAAATACAAACGAATACTCTTAAGGATTGTAAACCTGTAAGAAACTTCTACTTG
The DNA here is from genome assembly GCA_030412105.1 of Cyclura pinguis. NCBI lineage: Eukaryota > Metazoa > Chordata > Lepidosauria > Squamata > Iguanidae > Cyclura > Cyclura pinguis. The sequence continues at coordinate 22,041,220 of CM059604.1, forward strand.
TCTACATGTGAAGTCACAGGTCTATGGTATTAAACATAGAATTGAAAGCACAAAGACTTGTAAGATGTGAATTGCAATTTCAGTTAAAAAAAAAGTTATACTTACACATACAATGTTATTTTCAAGGAGTTACTTACAAGCTCTGTGATGGTATAAAGGTGATTTTATTTTCCTGAAGCACCAGCGGCAAAAAGACTTCTTAAAGCAGAAAACACATCCAAGAGGAACTGTTTTGTAAACCAAGTGGGAGATTTGCAGAGGGAAGACAGCTGACAAAAAAGAATATGTAGGGAAATTACATCACAGTACCCCACAATCAACAAAACTTACCCAAACACCCCAAAAGAGTTTGAAATAATTATTTGTACTATAAGATTCAGCTTACCTTTCAGCCTCCATTTGGTCATGATGTGACCATAGTATATGAGTCTATATAACATCTCATCCAAGTACTTTCTGTCAAAATTGCCACTAGATGTCTTGCTGTCTTTTCTGTCTACACTAGTATTACAAACATATTATATACAATAGTGTATACATATTATACACAATAACACAACTAGACTCTTCGGCTGCAAATAACTGTTTCATGCTTGGGAAGGAGAGTCATTTCATGCCTTTATGGTTTCTTGAGAAATTCCTCCCTAGAGTGTAGCATAATTAAGAGGAAAATCTAACTGGAACTTCTCTCATCCATCTTCTTGGTCCCACTTCTCCAAGCTTCCTTAGCAGATGATCAGTGTACACCATGTTTACTCTGAACGGGGGATGTCTTTTTTTTTAAAATTATTTGTACTCCAGGGGAAAATGAATAATTTCACCATTCTTCTCCTTGCTCTGGGAATAAGGTCAAAAACTGGACAGTTTTGCAAGTGGTTCTCCCACTGGAAGGAAAGTGTTCCTCTCTGATTCACTTTATTTCCTGTCCTTCCCATACAGCAATGTTGTGGCTTTTTTCTATGTCTCTTTTAATTTCTTTCCAAACGTTTTCACAGTTATTTTGAGATGATAAATGCTGTTCTTCATGATTTTAATTCCCAATTATTTAATCCTTTTTTTTTCCATTTGAAAGAACAGTTAATTCATTATCATCTGCTGGGATCATATTTTTACTCTCCTTACTTTTGATTTGTAACAATTCATTTTAAACCTAGAACATGTCCCAAATGCTTTAATTCTGTCATCTTGTAAGATAATGCATAAATCATGTTATCTTGTCTGATATCTCTCCGTTGGGTCTCCAGAGCCAAAATAAACAGTAAAGGTGAAAGAAGACGACCCTAGTTTTCCTTCATATTTCATTTGATCATGTTTTATTTCAGTTCACTAAGGTCTGGACTGAGTAGATTGTCTTTATTTCCCAGACAGTATGTTCACCAAAATCCATTTTCTCCAGTGTTTGAAATTAGAAATGTCAAGAAATATTATCAAATGCTCTCTCTGTATCTAGAAAAAAAATAAATTGCTGTTTTTTCTTGGCGAGATTTGTTCTGAGGAGGCTTTTCCTTGTCTTCCTCTTAGACTGAGTGTGACCTGCTCAAGATCACTCAAATGGGTTTCCATGGTCAAGGAGGGAGTTTGGTTTGGTTTCCAGAATAGCACGAAAAGAGTGTAGTGCAGAAAGGACTTAAATTAATTCAGTTAAGAGTACTTAACTAATTAACTGTTCTGGGATGTCAGCTACCATTTTCAAAACAATAACAATCCTTTTAGTGAGACAAGATCTTTTCTATCTCTACATGTTTCAGGGAAGACCAGGAAAAGATGAAGATAGAATTCTACTTTTCACTGATATCTATGGCATTTTTGTCACGTATAACTGTGCTGTGTATGTACACAGTATTCTTTCCTCTTCTATGAAATGCATGGAGAGTACCTTTCCTATAGCCAGGCCATTTCTACACTAGAATACACTAGACTAGGCTATACTGTTATAGGGCTATTATTTCACTTTCAACAGCCTATGGAATCCTGGGATTTGCAGTTTACTGAGGCCAAAAGGCTCTCTGGCTGGGAATTCTAAATGTCCCTCCCTAAACTGCAAACCCCAGGATTCCATAGGATGTTGAAAGTGGAACAATAGCACTATAACAAGCTAGTGCAGAAATGGCCCCAGTTACACATTTTTCAACTCTCCCTAAAAAAAATTGTTCTTCTGAAATGGATTTGACAAAGCTTTTCTCTCGGACTCTAGAGCAGAGTCATTCATGTAATGTTTCACGCCTATGAGCAACAGTGTAATTTATGAGGCTGAAGTTTCTGTTCAAAGTAATTGAGGCATCAACATCACTGAGTTAGGAAACCTCACTACTTTGGATTAAGATGGGACTAGCAAGGAACCAATTTGCTGCACTTTTACATGGATGATCCTGATGAACCCTATTTTAGAAGCTGTATGTCATGAGACTGGAGTCAGATTCTCCAGGTGAATAGCAACCTCACAGGAGGAATGCAGACACAATTACACCAGAAGCTAATCAGACTGAGATGAGCACCAGTTTGCTTCAGCTTTCATAAAAAAGGCAGAGGGTGGTGGATCAATGCCAGAAAAAATGTGTGTGTTTACTGGCCCTTGTAGATGGGAACTCATGGAGGGGAGGCAGAGTTCTATCTGGCTTCAAAAGCTCAGTTCCCTGTTGTTTTAGGCCTTGAGTGGTTGAATGCTCATGATCAGCTGGTTCCAGAGGGGCACAAGGCTGCAAAGACCATATGTGTCATGCTCAGGCAACCTTGGCAGCCAGTGTGGAGGGGGGATGTGCTTGCTGGCCTACCCGTGAAGTATGCAGATTAGTTCAGTACAATGGAAACCAACCAGTTGCTGCTTCATCAGCCTTACAATTGCCCCATTGACCTTATTCCTGGGGCCCAGATTCTGGTGGCTCAGATTCACTTTCTGTCAGAGATTGAGTCGACAGCCTTGTGAGACTTCATCACAAAAAACCAGAAGAGGGTTCTTATATGACCCTCCTCCCCACCAGCTGGGGCTGCTATGTTCTTCATCCAAAAGAAATTGAGGGGTCTGAGGTTTTACAATGATTACCACCAGTTGAGAATCAACACTTCTTGCCACTCATTTCAGAGATTTTGGAGAGTCTGCAAAGGGGCTAAGATCTTCCCCAAGCAGAACTTACAGGGAGCCTACAATCTGGTGCACATCCAGGAGGGCGGTGAATGGAAGACAGCATTTTGTATGTGATGTGGGTATTTTGAACGTACCATGATGACCCTCAGCTTGGCTAATGCCCTGGCTGTCACATTTCATGAATGACATGTTCTGTGACCTCCTCGACCACTTCATCATCTATTTGTATCACATCTTGATTTATTCTGGCTCCACTGCTGACCATGAAAGGCATGTGCATACCATGTTCCAGAGACTGCAGGAACATTGCTTCTTCATGAAGCTCACTAACTGTGAGTTTGACAAGACTACAATAGACTTCCTGGGTCACTCCATCTCAGCTGATGGCATTGCCATAGACCCTGGCAAGGTGGAGGCTATTTTGTCCTGGCATTCTCCACACAACCCTAAAGATGTGCAGAGCCTCTTGGGGTTTGTGAATGACTACTGCTCTTTCATTCCTTGGTTTGTCAGGTGACAGTACTCTTGACTGCCATCCTACAGAAGAAGGTAGCCTTTGCTTGAGATGTTGAGTCCCAGGAGGCTTCAGACACTTTGAAGAGCATAGATGGTTGAGAAGATAGCTGCTTTGAGTGTGTGTTCCCACATGGCAGGATCTTGGACTCCAGTGGCTCTTGTAATCACTTCCAACTCTATAATTCTATGATTTTATGAAAAATACTGTTTGTGAGATTCTTACTATATGCTATATTCTCAGGTGGTTTTAGATGTGGTTAAACAATCACTTATTGGCTTTCTTACAGGACAACTTTTAGTATACTTTTGGGTGGTTTGACAAAATTTAACAGTTTCCACAAAGCATTCTTGAATTCTTTGTTTCTCATACTATAGATGAATGGATTCAGCATGGGAGGAATTGTGGTATAGACCACAGCACAAACTATATCCAGGTTAGAGGAAGTACCACTGGGAGGCCTTGCATAGGCAAAGAGTCCACTAAATATCAAAATGGAGACAACAGTCAGGTGAGGTATACAAGTGGAGAGAGCTTTTTTCTGACCATGAACAGAGGGAATTCTAAGCACTGTGGTAAAAATTCGAATATATGTTACAGTGATAAACATAAAACATCCTACTACTATACTACTGCTTACTAGAAGAAACCCAACTTCAACAAGATAAGTGTCAGAGCATGAGAGTTTTAGTAACTGTGGGATTTCACAAAAAAACTGGTTAACAGTATTAGAACAGAAGATGATTGCAAAGGTACCACAAGTGTGTAATGTAGCATTCAAAAGACTAGCAGTCCACCCAAGGGCTGCCATCTGAAGACAGGCTCCCTTATGCATAATTCTCTCATAGTGGAGTGGGTTGCAAATTGCAACATAGCGATCATGGGCCATTACTGTTAGCACAACTACATCCAATGCTATGAAGAAGATGAAAAAGAAAACTTGAGCAACACACCCAGAATAAGAAATTGTCCTATCATTTGTGAAAGACATAGCCATAGACTTTGGCACAATCACTGAAATGTTTCCAAGATCAATCAGGGCCAAACTGAATAAGAAGAAGTACATAGGGCGGTGCAAGTGGTGATGAAGGGCAACTGCCATGATAATGAGAAGATTCCCTATCAGTGCCATCAGGTACAGGGCTAGGAATGTGAAGAAGTGTAATAGCTGCAACTCTCGGATGTCTGAGAACTGGAGCAGCAGAAAACTGGACACAGAAGTGAGATTACTCATGTTGTTTTTAGTCCCTGCAAACTATCTGTAGGAAGAAAAAGATGAGAAGTCGTTACTAATATAGTATACATTTTTTTCTCCTAATAAATTTTGTAAACATTCCTGTGATTTAACAATGAATGCTGCCCCCCACCCAATTCTTTTTCTGAAATCATTTGTGGACAGTTCAAAATGATTTTTTTTTTGGAGATATCATCCTAGTAGCTCCTTAATAGTAATAGTAATATACTCATACTGTAACCAATGGTGTCAAAAGCATTAAAATAATGAAAGCAGATCACATATACAACACATAATATATTCTTTCAGTCAAACAATGTTGGCTGGAGTCTTGTTGCTTTGTCACAAGTAGAGTAGGCCCACTGAATGAATTATTGGACGGTAAGTCAACTTATAAGGAAATCCCAGTGATTCAACTTTAAGTAGAATAAGCAACAAAATTCAGGCAAATGTCTATTATGAAGGAATAAAATCCCTAGAACTAACACGAAGCCAACATTGGTCCAGGTCAAAGTTCTCAGGAAAAAAGAGACCACCCTCCAAAGTGAAGGAGTCTACAGATATTTCAAGTGATCTCGCATAAATCTCTACCGGAAACATCATCTAATATAAACATTCTTAAAGCACAAAGGTTCATGGGTAAGGTTATGTTCCTAAATTCCAAGTAAGAAATTAGAACTGAGATTCTAACACAATGTCAGATCAGCTACTAGTTAAGGGAACTTAACTATTTAAATTTCCTTAACAAAGTAGTGTCTTCTTGGCCAACCCTTCCACTAAAAAAGTATGACTTAGGAGGAATTAGCTGCTGCAAGTGATGGGGATGTGTTCTTCTGCCAATCAGAGTGCAGCACCCTGGAATTTCCACCCCTTTTGCAGAAGCCACAACTGGTGTGACAGTCAGAAGCAAGGTCCTTGCTACAATTCCTCCTTGTACAGGAGATAGCTGGCAGGACAGGACAGAAATATCAATCTGTTGTTTCCCAATCCCTATGAAAATTCCTCCTCATCCTGGAGATCTCTTGTGGGAAGAAGGTGGCAACACCATTCTGCTTTTCCTGAACATACAGGAGAGCAGACCTCCTTTGCTCACAGAGACTGATACCTAGTAAGTCAGGACTGGGAGTTTCACAAATGCTATGCATTCACTACACTACTGAATACACAGGAAACATACAGATGAGTTAGTTGTGAGTATGTAACTCTTGGACATGAATTTATAATTGTATTCACGAATTGTAGCCTAGTTTTTTTTTTATTTTGTTAAATTTCTTACTTTACTCTTTTCTACTGTTAAATATGAGGACTAAGCATACACAAAAGGAAAGGTGTCCCATCACTGGGACCACACTGCTGATAAATGCCTGTCTTGACTTACAAAAGCATGGTTGCAAAAGTAAGATTGAAATTTTAGCTGCCCGGCAGACTGGTCCAATAATCAATGAACCACAAAGAAAAAGAAAAACAAGGTATATTTCTGCAAAAGTAAAGGTAGATATTCTGATTAAAGTTCAAAGTGAAACCTTGAATGTAATCCAAGACCACCTTGTAGACAATTCTTACAGATTGTTTTACATGTAGGGACTTAAGACAGCATTAACAGTTAGTTTCAAAACATTTATATCACAAACTGTGGGTTTGCTAAACATTCCCAAGCTGTTCCAGAGACATCTTCTTCTTTGCTCTAGGCTGTTATCAGAGGAGATAAAATAGTTTGTGATGCAATGAACAGGAACTTTAAGATGATTTACTCAGTGTCTGTCACTTAAAGCCAGAGGAATGCACTGAAAGATTGTAAACTTACAGGAAGATGCCTCTTGACAATGTGACAAATCCCAGCAGAGAGTCAGAGGCTGATGAGGTAAGGGTCATATCAAGCCTATGTGACCTTGTCATTTACAATGAATGGAGAAACTAATCCCATCTCCTTATTGGAAGTGCTGTTGTTGTTGCTGCTATTGTGTTCCTTCAAGTCATTTCTACCATATGGTGACCCTAAGGTGAACTTATCACAGGATTTTTTAGGCAAGATTTTTTCAGAGGGAGTGTGCATTGCCTTCATTTGTTCAGAGTGTCTGTAATTTAAAGACAAATGAACGCTCTTAAGGATTGTAAACCCACAGGAAGCTCCTGCATGAGTACCTGAGAAGTCACAGGTCTATTGTATAAAACATAAAGCCTTTTCGCATGGCATTTGCCATGCAAAAGGGCCCCTTGAGCATTGTGCAAATGTGAGGAGTGGTCCACATGACGCACTCACAATCACGCGATGCTCCAGGGTCTGGCAGGCACCTCTCACACACTGTTTCATTTTTGGCTTTAGGCCAAAAATGGTGCATGATCGTGTATCACTCCGGGGCCCCATGTGCACTTGCCGTGTGTGCGGAGCTCTGGAGCTGCGGCGCTCTTGCTTCCTGCCCCAGCGCAGCCTGGGAAAGTCCCAGGCTGCACTGTGGAAGGAAGAGGTGGGGCTCTCATGCAAACAGCTGGCAGCTGCGGAGCTGAAGGAAGTGGGACGTGAGACCCTCTCTCTGGAGGCTGCTCGTGCGATCCCCGCACCCCAGGGCTGAGAAAAGGTGAGTTGGGAAAGGGTGTAAGAAGTGAGACCACAAACACTTTGAAGGGATAAATTGACTGAAAGTGTTACAATTTCAGTAGAAAAAGAAAAAAAGAAAGAATACTTACAGGTACAATATAATTTTCAAGGAGTTACTTCTAAGCTCTGTGATGGGATAAAGTTGATTTTAACCTCCTGAAGACTCAGTAGCAGAAAGATTTCTTAAACCAGAAAGCCCTTTCAAGAAGAACTGTTTTGTAAACCAAGCAGGAGATTCACAGAGGGGAGAGAGCTGACAGAAAAGGAAACATTGGGAAATTACACTGCAGTACCACACAATCAATAAAACTTAACTCAAACTGGCAAAACAGTTTGAAAGAAACATTTGTAGTGTAAGATTCAGCTTACCCTTCAGCTTCCATTTGGACCTGATATGGCCATACTATGTGAGTCCATTTATCACCTCAGCCAAGCACTTCCTGCCAAAATTGCCACTTGATGTGTTGGTATCTTTTCTGTCTAGAGGAGTCTTAGAAACATATTATATACAATAATATAGTTGTATTGTATACAGTAACACAGATTGACTCTCCAGCTGCAAATAACTGTCTCACGCTTGGGAAGGAGAGTCACTTCAAGCCTTTTTGGATTCTTGGGCTTTCACTCCCTAGAGGGTAGCATAATTGAGCAGAAATCATAATTGGAACTCCTTCCATCCATGTTCTTGGTCCCTTTTCTCCAGGCCTCCTTAATAGGCAGTCAGTGATTAGTGCCATGATTAGTCTGAACTGGGGACGGCTTTTTAAAAATTATTTGTACTCCCAGGGGAAAATGAACAATTTCACAAATTTTCTCTTTGATCTGGGAATAAATTCAAAAACTGGACAGTTTTCCAAGTTATTTTTCAGATGTGGGGGGAAAGTCTTCCCTTCTGACTCACTTTTTTCCTTTCCTTCCAGTAAAGCCACATTGTTGATTTTTTCTAATGCTCTTTACACACCTTACCTTGCTCTGTTATTGTCTGGGTGTCATCCCAGCAGAACCTTTGATGCAATGGAACTGTCCCCAGTGCTCTCCTCCACACCTGACCAGCTGCCCATGGAAGGTAGTGCGAGGAATAGGTCTCTTCTTTCCACACTGCAGGCGGCCCTCTTCCCATACTCCAGTGGGGAAGGAAGCACATGATCACATGGTTGACTGAAACTGAAGACTCACATGATTGGAGTATTTCAATCAATGATATACCCTGTGATTGGACCAACTGGTGATCCGAGAAGGGTGGGACCGTGACAACGTCATGCCAAAACACCATCACTGTCCCACTCCTCTTGTGTCCCCATGGCAGGGTTCCACTGTCCTGTGGAAACGGCCCAAGTCTCTTTTAATTTCATTCCAAAAATTTTCATAGCTGTTTTGAGATAATAAACTGCTATTCTTCATGATTGTAACTCCCAAATATTTAAGCTATTTTTTTTCCGCTTGAAAGAGCAGCTAACTCATTATTCTCTTCTGGGGTCATATTTTTACTGAGCAATTTTATTATTATTATTATTATTATTATTATTATTATTATTTGGTCACGATTCACTGTAAAGTTAGAGCACATCCCAAAGGATTTAATTCTGTCATCTTGTCTGATATCTCTCGGTGGGGTCTGCAGAGCCAAAATAAACAGTAAAGGTGACAGAAGACAACCCCACCTGGTTCTCTTTCATATTTCAATTGATCTTGTTTTATTTCGGTTCATTGAGATCTGGGCCCTTTAAACTCAGTAGATTGTATTTATTGCCCAGATGATATAGTCCATTCTATCCAACACTTGAAATTAGAAATTGCAAGAAATATCAAACGTTTTCTCTGAAAGAAAAAAAAAATCCATTGGATATTCTTATCAAGATTTGTTCAGAGGAGGCTTTGCTAATAACTAAGTAATTAATCTAGGATCTCTGATACTAGTTTGAAAACAACTAAGATTTTAGCGAGACAAGAATTTATTCATCCCTTAGATGTTGCAGGGAAGACCGGGAAATGATGAACATAGAATTCTACCTTTCATTAATAGTCATAGCATTTTTTGTTGGATATAACTGTGATGTATACTGATAAAGTATTTTCTCCTCTTCCTATTGAATGCATGGGGAGTGCCTTTTCTATTCTCAGTTCCACATTTTTCAACTCTACCTCCAAAATTTTGTTCTTCTGAAATGCATTTGACAAACCTTTCCTGTCAGACTCTAGATCTGAGTCATTCATGTAATGCTAGGTGCCTATGAGGAACAGTGCGGTTTGTGAGGCTGAAGATTTTGTTCAAAGTAACTGAAGTATCGACTCCAGTTGAGTTAGGAAGTCTCACTAATTTGGATTAAGATGGAACTAGCAAGGAACAAGGTTTTTGCACTGTCATGTGGATGATCCTGAAGAACCCTAATTTAGAAGTTTCAACTTGGAATTTCTTAGATCACATAGGGATTTAAATATTTATCCCTAAATATCTCAGTATGTTTCTTCTCATATGTGATTTTTTTATATATATAAAAAATATTTCTCTAATGCATTTCTGTCCTTTTGCACGATGTCATTGCAGTCCCACAGCCAGTGCTTCCCCACCCGCCTGATTGAGTATATTCACTTAATGGAAAATTAATTTTCACTTAATGTTTTTCACAGTAAAACAATTCCAAATAATGTGCTTGCGCCATAAATTTGTTTGGTGGAATTAGGTAAACTTAAAAGAGAACATATGTATCAAGTGGAGATACTCATCCAACACGAGATGAGGCTCAACCTCCAATTTAGTGTTCCAGAAAATATCCTACTTTGGCTGGCTTCATTTTGACTCAGAAATTCAGAAACTCACTAATTCAGAAATCCAAAATTTGTGCCTCTCATTTGTTAGAACTAGATTAAAACAAAAACAAAAACATGTTCCTGCATGCCCTCAAGTCATTTCCAACATATGGCAACCCTAAGGCAAACCTAACATGGGGTTTTCTTGGCAAGATTTTTTCAGAGGAGGTTTGCTTTTGCTTTCCTCTGAAGCTGAGAGAATGTGACTTGCACTAGGTGAGCCCATGATTTCCAGCCTGAGCAGGGATTCAAACCCTGGTCCAAGACTCAAACCACTACACCACTCTGATTCTATTTTAAACATGCCTATATGATTTTCCTGCTCATCAGAACTGGATGAAATTTGTAGGTTACCAATAGGAAACAGAATTCATAGGAACTGGAAGAAGATGTCCTCTGAAAATGTTGAAAGAAATTGGCAAAGGGTGTGTGCTATGTGCCTTTAAATTTTGAACTTTAAACATGTAATTGCCAAACAATCTTTTTTAAAAAAACATATAAGCATGCTCACAATTTGGGGGAGGGGGCTGCACTCATTTCAAAGTAACTGGAGCATAACATCTGGTTCAGTTAGGGAGTCTTTTTACAATGATTTCAGATAGAACTAGGAAGGAAAAAGGGTTTTGCACCATTATATGGATGATCCTCATGGATCCTCATTTATAAGAAGTAACATGGAATTATTTAAACTATATACAGATTTCACTAAGGATCTGGAACCATCTCCAGATATTACCTCACTCAGGTGATATGGGTAAAATTGATAATGCTAGTTCTGAGCCATGAGGAGGGAAGACGTTGCAAAGAAATATGGTAGTGAGAAAAGGACAGATGGGAGAGAACACTGATGCTTTGAGTGTGTGTTTCTGCATGACAGGGCCTTGAACTTGATGGTCATTGTGGTTTCTTCCAACTCTATAATTCTATGATTCTATGAAAAATACTGATGAGGAAGCTATTACTATATGTTATATTCTGAAGTGGTTTTAACATAAACTTAAACAATCATTAAATGGTTTTCTTATAGAACAAATTTAATTATGCTTTTGGATGATATGGTGAAACCTAACAGTTTCCACAGAGCAGTCTTGAATTCTTTGTTTCTCATGCTGTAGATGAACGGATTCAGCATGGGAGGAATTGTGGTATACGCCACAGCAAAAACGATATCCAGGTTAGAGGAAGTACCAGTGGGAGGCCTTGCATAGCCAAAGAATCCACTGAAAATCCAAATGGAAACAACAGTGAGGTGAGGAATGCAAGTGGAGAGGGCTTTTTTCTGACCATGAACAGAGGGAATTCTAAGCACTGTGGTAAAAATTTGAATATATGTTACAGTGATAAATATTAAACATCCTACTACAATACCACTGCTTACTAGAAGAAATCCAACTTCAACAAGATAAATATCAGAGCAAGAGAGTTTTAGTAATTGTGGGATTTCACAAAAAAACTGGTTAACAGTATTAGAACAGAAGATGATTGCAAAGGTGCCACCTGTGTGAAATGTAGCATTCAAAAGGCAAGCAACCCACCCAATGGCTACCATCTGCAGACAAGATCCCTTATGCATAATTCTCTCATAGTGCAGCGGGTTGCAAATTGCAACACAGCGATCATGTGCCATTACAGTTAGCACAACTACATCCAATCCTAGAAAGAAGATGAAAAAGAAAACTTGAGCAACACACCCAAAATAAGAAATTGTCCTATCATTCGTGAAAGACATAGCCATAGACTTTGGCACAATTACTGAAATGTTTCCAAGGTCTATCATGGCCAAATTGAATAAGAAGAAGTACATAGGGCGGTGCAAATGGTGATGAAGGGCAACTGCCATGACAATGAGAAGATTCCCAATGAGTGCCATCAGGTATAGGGCTAGGAACATGAAGAAGTGTAATAGCTGCAACTCTCGGATGTCTGAGAACTGGAGCAGCAGAAAAGTGGATACAGAAGTGAGGTTCCTCATGTTCTCTTTAGTCCTTGCAAACTACCTGTAGGAGGAAGAAGATAAGCACTTACTGATGTAGTTTACATTTTTCTTTCTCCTAATAAATTTTGAAAATGTCCCTGTGATTTAACAATTAATGCTGCGCCCCCCCAGTTCTTTTTCTGAAATCATTTGTGAATAATTAGAATAGATTATTTCTTTGGAGATGTCATGCCAATAGCTCATTAATCATAATAGTAATATACTTTTCTTGCAACCCAAAGGTATCAAGAGCAGTAAAGGAAAAAATGAAAGCAGGATACATATAGAACACATAATATATTGTTTCAGTCTAATGATATTGGCTGGAATTTTGTTGGTTAGCTGCAGTTAGAGTAGACCTATTCAATGTATTATTGGATGTTAAGTCAACTCATAAGTGAATCCCAGTATAAATCCTAATTCAACTCTAGGTAGAATTAGAAACAAAATTCAGGCCAATGCCTATTTTGGAGGAATAAAGACCCTGGTATTGACTGTAGCAGCCCCAAAGACAACACTGGTCAGGTCAGAGTTCTTAGGAACATGGGAAGAGCCTCCAAAGTTAAAAAGCTGAGAAGTATTTCAAAACATCCATCATAAAAGTATATTGAAAACATCATCTAATATAAACATTCTTAAAACATAAAGATTTGGGGTCTGGTTATTTTTCTAAATTCCAAGTAAGGAAGTAGAATGAAGATTCTAACCAGATTCCAGATCAGCTACTAGTTATGGATACTTAACTATTTAAATTTCCTTAACTACGTATTGTCTTTGGCCCTCCTAAAAAAAACCCCTGACTTATCAATCATCAGCCGCTGCAACTGATAAGGATCTGTTCCTCTGTCAATCAAAGTTCAGTACCCTGGAATTTCCACCCCTGTCCCAGAAGTCACCAAAGGTGTGACAGTCAGAAGCGGGTCCTTGTTATAGTTCCATGCACAGGAGATAGCTGGCAGGACAGGGCAGAAACACCAATCTGCAGCTTGCCTAGGACAATTCCTCCTCACTCTGAAGATCTCTTGTGGGAATAAGGTGGCAACATCCTTCTGCTGATCCCCAATATAAAGGAGAGCAGAGCTCCATTGCTCACTAAGGCTGATGCCCAGTAAGTCAGGATTGGGAGTTTTGCAATCCCTATGTATGCACTATGCTAGTGAATACACAGGAATCATAAATATGTGTTAGTTGTGAATGTGTAACTCTAGGTTATGAATTTATAATTGTATTCATGAATTCTAGCCCAGTTTTTGCTTATTAAGTTTCTTACTTTATTGCTTCGTATTGTTAACTATGAACACCAAGCATACACATCAGGAAAGATGTTCCACCATTGGGACCATATCTCTGAGAATTGCCTGTCTTGAGTTACCACATCATGGGATGTCCTAAGATTGAAAGATTAGCCACCCAGCAGACTGGTCCAATAATCCAAGCAAGATAAGCAAGAAAAAAAAAAAAGTAATAGAAATGGTAGACATTCTGATGAAAGTTCAGAGTGAGATTTTGAATGTAATCTGGGGACCACTTTATAGATAATCCTTATAGATTGTCTTACATGTAGGCACTTAGTAGAATATTAACAATTTCAAAACATTCATATCATAAACTATGCATTCACTGAACATTCCCAAGCTGTTCCAGAGATGTCTTTTCCTTTTTTCTAGGCTGTTATCAGAGGAGATGAAACTCTGATGCAATGAATAGGAACTTTAGGATGATTTACCTAGACTATATGTCAAATGTAGGAATGCATTTAAGGCTTGAAAACCGACAAGAAGATACTTCTTGACCATGTGACATGTCATGGCAGACAATGAGGTAAGGGTTACATGAAGCCCCTGTGACCCTCTCACATAAATGGAGAAACTAACCCCTGTCTCAATATTGGAGATGTTGTTGTTGCTGTTGCAGCGGCAGCAGCAGCTGCTGTTGTATTCTTTCAAGTCATTTCTATCTTATGGTGACCCTAAAGTGACCTTATCACAGGATTTTCCAGGCAAGTTTTTTTAGAGGGAGTGTGCATTGCCTTCATTGCCTTAAGTTTCCTCAGGATGTCTATTCTCAAAGACATGAAAGCTCTCAATGGTAGTAAAGTACAGGAACTCCTTCTTGACTATGTGCGAAATCACAGGTCTATGGTATAAAACATACCTATGGTACAAACATGCTTTGTGAGACCACAAAGACTTTAAAGGCATAAATCGACAAAAAGCATTACAATTTCAGTGCAGAAGAGAGAGATAGAAAAGGGATACTTACAAATACAGTATTATTTTAAATCAGTTACTTCCAAGCTCTGTGGTGGTATAAAGGTGATTTTATTCTTCTGAAGTCCCAGTAGCATAAAGACTTCTTAAAACAGAACTCACTTCTAAGAGCAATTGTCTTGTAAGCCAAGTAGGAGATCTGCAGAAGGGAGAGCTAACAGAAAAAGAAATATTGAGAAATTATGAAGCGGTACCCCACAATCAACAAAACTTATCCAGACACCCTAAAATGGCTAGAAATAACACTTGTACTAGAAGGTTTAGCTTACCTTTCAGCTTCTGTTTGACCTGATGTGATCATAACATGGAAGTCAGTTTATCATCTCATCCAAGCACTTCTGTCAAAATTGCCAGTAGATGTGTTGGTATGTTTTCCATCTACACTAGTATTAGAAACATGATCTGCAACATTATATACATATTATATACAATAACACAGATTGAGTTGCCAGATGCAAATAACTGTCACATGCTTGCAAAGGAGAGTCATTTGTAGCTTTTCTGGTTTCTTGGGATCTTACTCCCTAGTGTGCAGCATGATAGTGCAGAAAAGCTAATTGGAACCCCTCTCATTCATGTTCTTAGTCCCACATTTCCAGGCCTCCTTAGCAGGCAGTCAGTACATGCCAGAATTAGTCTGAACCAGGATTGTCTTTCTTTAAATTGTTTGTACTCTGAGGAGAAAAATGAATACGTTCATCAATTTTCTCCTTGCTCAGGGAAGAAGCTCAAAATTGAACAGTTTTCCAAGTAATTTTCCCAGTGCGGTGAAAGCGTTCCTCTCTGGCTCACTTTTTTCCTATCCTTCCGCTACAGCCATTTTGTGGTTTCTCTAAGTGTCTTTTAATTTTTTTCAAAAGTTATTTTGAGGTAACAAAGTACTGTTCTTCATTATTTTAACGATTTAATCCCATTTTTGTTCCACTTGAAAAATTTGTGAATTCCTTATTCACTTCTGGCGTCATATTTTTACTCAGCTATCTTGTTTTGTCACAACTCACTTTAATCATGCAGCATGTCCTGAAGATATTAATTCTGCCATCTGGACAGATATGCATAAATTCTGTCATCTCGTCTGATATCTCCTAGTAGGATCTCCGTAGCCAAATAAACAGTAAAGATGAGAGAAGACAACTCTGTCTGATTCTTTTTCATATTCCAATTGTTGAAGATGGTGGTGGTGGTGGTGGGTCAAAGCAGGAGATGCTGCTTGGTATACTGACTAGACTTAACAAGTCAACTAAGTTAAGAATACTTAAACTAACTGATCTAGGATCTCAGCTACCAATTTCAAAAGAACAACGATTTTAGTGTAACAAGAATCTCTCCATCTCTACACGTTTCAGGGAAGACTAGAAAAATATGAACATAGAATTCTACCTTTCACTCATATACATAGCATTTTTGTCAGATCTAACTTTGATCTGTAGTTACACAGTATTCTTTCCCCTTCCTATGAAACACATGGGGAGTGCCTTTCCTATGGCCAAAATGAAATGCGTTTTTAAACTTTCCCTGCAAAATTTTGTTCTTCTGAAATGTATTTGACAAACTTCTTCTCTCAGACTCTAGAGTTAAGTCATTATGTAATCCTACGTGCCTATGAGGAACAGTGCACTTTGTGAAGTTCAAGTTTTTGTTCAAAGTACTGAGGCATCAACTCCACTTGAATTAGGAAACCTCATTAATTTGGATTAATGTGGAACTAGCAAGGAACAAGGTTGTTGCACTGTGACATGGATGATCTTGATGAACCTTAATTTAGAAGTTGTAACTTGGAATTACTTAAATCACACATAGATTTCACTATGGATTCCTATATATCCCAGTATGCTTCCTCTCCCATTTGATTTTTTAATTTTTTATTTCTGTCTTCAATGCATTTCTATCCAGTCATTCAGACTAAAAGGCTCCCAGTGACCCTCACACATTATTAAACTGACCTTGCTCTCAGCTTTACACTCTAAAGAGAGATGAAGCACCAGGAAAAGTAATGACAATGAGAGAATAAACTCTAGAAGATGATGGCTGCTCTTTTTAACCTCAGTGGCCAGAGCAATGGCAGTTGGAATGGAGGAAGGGCCTCTCACCAGGTGCTATAACCAAGGCGCAATGGAGTTGTGCTGGGCTGATAGGAGCAAACTTGATTAATATCATTTCTCAGTTAGGCATAGAGAGGGAAGATGCAAATGAAAAGGGAAAATAGTATGGAGAAAAGGACTGATGACTCAGAAAATAGACCATGTGACAGAATTAATATTTGAAAAACAATGAAGCATTCATGGTGAAAAGATATAAATGAAGTAAAGAATTATTCATTTGCAAGGATCATTAAATGGTATTTTTGTAGAACATTTTTTTAAAAAATAACTTTTGTTAAATGGTAGAAAAGAAAAAAAATAAACACAATAGGACAAAGACAGAAAAAACAAATCACTCAAAACAAAAACTACAAAGAACAGTCAAAAGAAACTACCCACAAACTACTAAACCAACTACATATAACTAAAAATTGATTCCTTGCCCTGCTGCAATTAGTGAATATTAATCTAACAGTTAACCACTAATCATTTAACTTCAGTATAATAGTAACATGAGTTAAGATTTGCTACACATTAATTACAAATTTATATCTACATAAAGAATTGTAATTGTTACTTCCAAGTAAATAATTAATAATAATTCCAATTGTATTAGACTTTAATAACCTATTCTTATTCTAAACTGTATAAAAGTTAATATCTTAAAACAATAATTTTTATATCATAGATAACTTTTATAAGCAACAATTAAAGCATAAATTAGTTAGTATCCAGCTACTTTTAATAGTAAAATTAGTAAACAGTCAAAGCAGTAGTAAAATAGTAAACAGTCAAAGTAGACTTTACAAAGAAAAAAGCAATAAAAGAAGAAGAACATGAAATATCTTCTACTCCTTTTTGACTCTTTCTTCTAGTTAATTCATAGTCACAAATCATTTTCTTATATATATTATAAACCATAATACACTTTTCCAATATAATCAAAAACCATTATTCCATTTTAATCATAAACCATTCTCTTAAATCATAAATCATAAACCATTTTGTTTAATAGACATATTTTTCCTCATTACCCTTTCTGTTTTCTTTTTTTCCTATGGTTAAATCATATTTGAATATTCATAGCAAAACTTTTATCATAACAACAATACATAATCAACATCTCTCATCTTTATAGAAAAAGATCAAAAGTTCAAAGATACTCCAGTGAAAAAGGACATTTTTATTAAGAAGTCCATCCATCAATAAGTTTGTCATTAAACTGTTATTTTCTTTCTTTCCAAATGAAACTTCTTATAAACTCAAAGGCCACTTGTCAAGAATTTCCTTGAATGATGAGAATTCTCACTCCACGTTTTAGTTTCCTAACTTGAATGATGCAGCTTGCATTGTATCATCTCATTCATTTTTCATATTTCCCAAATCAAATATATTTAAAACTTACAGGAAAAGTTAGTGCTGCTTCAGACAAAGGGCTTCTTGTATGTTATAAGAAAAATAACAACAGAGAGATACAAATTTCTTACTTGACAAGAGGTCTGAATACAGAAAATGTAATGTCCATATGGGGGCAGAGTTTGAAACCTTCATGATTCTCTGGAGCCTACAGACCTGCTGTGATTGCTTCATTCCTGAGCAGACACTTCACAGGTTCAAAACCTGGCTGTATGTAGTCTTCAGACCCCCATATATCAGGTGGTCCAGTAGCTTGACAGGGACAGCCCTCCCTGACAGTCACAATGCTTCCGGGGATGACAATCTACCAGATTTCACTAGATTGTGTCCACCACTAAACACCAGGTACCATTTTACTCTCTCTGTCTCTCTCTTTCTAAAAATATTTTCTTCATTTTATCCTGTAAATTCTGTGTGTGGCATAAAAGAAAAACAAAAATGACCAAAAAGACATTGTTGTTGTTGTTGTGATGATGATGATGATTTTCTATGTTCTTCATTCTTGAAATAAGCAATGACTTAGTGGTAGCTCACCTTACATTGCAAGTGGTGTACACTTGCAAGAAGAAGATTGTAATTGGAGATGTCTTAATGAAATGCTGTGCTGAGATAATGGAGACTACAGAAAATGACTGTCATCATGGACATCTCAAAGGGACAGATATCACTTCTCTCCAAATGTCATAGATAACATTGTTCCCAGTAGTAAATGTAGACTCTCCATGTCATGCATAAAATCCTTTTTCATCTCCCTCATTATTTTATTTATTTATTTATTTATTTATTTATTTATTTATTTTGAAAACAGGAAGACCATAAATGCTAAACCTTTTCCAGCTGAATTTGTTGCTCCACTGTCATTCTCATTTTGTCACTGTCATTTAAGTCACACTGTTTTGTGACTTCTTGTTTTTCACAGGAAAACAATTCTAGATAATGTGGCTGTGCCACAAATTTGTACATTGGTATTAGATAAACTTTTTATTATTATTATTTTTATTAAAAAAAATAAAAATAAAAGAATAGATTAAATAGATTTACAGGTTTGTTTACATAATTCAGAATTTTCATACATATATACATACACACACACACACACACACATACACGCACACATACATCTTTGATTTGTTTTTACTTAGGAAGCTATACAATTCAATTTCTGACCTCCCTTGCCAAAAACCTGGTCCAGTATCTTCCCGCTAACGTTCAACAAATGAAATTCCCTTCTATTCAAGCTTTTTTTTCCCTGTTGACTACACCTTTTCTTGCACTTTCTTTGCTTCCAAAAGGAACATATTTAATCATCGAATTCTTCTAAAATAAAGAAAAGCAACACCATAATTTAACCATATATCCTTTCCCGATTTTCCATAATCTCTTAATTTACTGTATTTGTTTCCTCTAAAACCTCAAGATAGTTCTAAGTCCCATTGTTTTTTTAAACTTACTTCCCATATTTAACATTATTGATTATTTATTTGTCGTATCCTTTCAAATAATCAGTAACTGGTTGCCATGTTTGTTCCGTCTTCTCAGTTCGCTTCCCTTTCAAATGGTTTGAAAACTCATCATATTGTTTTATTTCTATCACTTTTAGCAACCATTGTTCTACATTTGGTGCATAAGAAAGTTTCCAAGATCCTGCGATTAGCATTCTTGCCGCTGTTATCAGATATAATATTACACGTTTATTTTGATGTAAAAAGTTTTTGTCAAATATATGTGCCATGTTCAATAAATAAAGTTCAGGGTGCATTGGAAATGCTATATTGAACATTTCTATTATAGCTTTATGTATCTGTGTCCAGTAATTTTTTGTGATGGGGCAGGTCCACCATAAGTGATAGAAGGTACCCGCTTTCTCCTTACATTTCCAGCACCTATCATTACCTGTTTAGTATATTTTGTCTATCTTAACTGGTGTAAGATAGTACCTACACATCATTTTGATGAAGTTTTCTTTTAGGTCTTGGGCTCCGGTAAATTCTATTGTGTTCTTCCAAGCAGTTTCCCAATGGTCTAAGGGGATTTCTCGTTGAATGTTTTGTGCCCATTTTATCATGGATTCCTTCACAGTTTCCTCTTCTAATTTTCACATTAAGAAATATTTATGAAAGAGTGAAATTTTCCGTTTGGATTTTGAGAATATTATGGTTTCGAATTCATTGTACGTCTTTTGGGTTGCAATGCCTTCTAATTTTATATCCATTTTGAATCTCTCTCTTAATTGCAGATATGGGAACCAATTTAGTTCTATGTTTTGTTGATTAAGTTCTTCTCGTGTTAGTATTCTTAATCCTTCTTGTTTATCTCATGTCAGCAAATCACCATATCGAAGCCATTCTTGATTTGTATCTTTCCATTGTTCAAAGAAAGCTTCCTGGGGAGAACACAATAAAGGAATTTTATTATAGATAGAGCTCTTCAGATTCTTCCATAATTTTAGTAAAGATTTTCTCACGAAGTGGGAAAATCAATTTTTTCTTTTCCGTACCATAGGTAGGCGTGAAACCCAAACCGCATGTCTGAACCTTCTAAAGTTAGTGTTCTTTTGTCTTTTAACACAATCCAATCTTGTAGCCATGTCATTGCACTAGCGTAATAGTATAGCTTTAAGTCGGGAAGATCACAGCCCCCTCTAGTCTTTTGTTTCATCAATAATTTCCATTTAATTCTCAGTTTTTTACCATTCCAAATGAATCTTGCCAATTCTTTCTCCCATTGATAGAAATGTTTATCGTTTGTGATGATTGGTAAATTTTGGAATAGGAAGTTCATTTTAGGCAGGACATTCATTTTTATCATCACGATTTTTCCGAGTAATGTCAAATTCAATTTGGACCATCTTTTCAAATCTGCCGTTATTTCTTTCCATGTTTTAATATAATTATTGTTGAATAGATCTCTATTTTTTTCAGTAAGCCATATTCCCAAATATTTTATTTTCTTCTCAGTCTTGAATCCCGTTTTTTGAATAACTTCCTCTTGTTCTTGTTGTCTTACGTTCTTCAGCATTATATAGGATTTATTCTTGTTTATTTTTAAACCTGCTGCCTCCCCAAATCTTTTCAATTCCTGATTTAATTTTTCAATTCAAATATTGGTTCTTCTGTAAAGAAAATAAGGTCGTCTGTGAAGGCTTTGAGCTTGTATTGTTGACTTTTTATGTTTCTTCCTTTTATATCCAATCTCTCTCGAATACTGTTGTTCAACACTTCTAATGTTGCTATGAAGAGAAGTGGTGACAGTGGGCACCCTTGTCGCGTTCCTTTACTTATATCTATTTCTTTTGTCTTTTCACCATTCACAATAAGCTTAGCTTTTTGTTCTCTGTAGATTTGCTCAATCCAGCCCACAAAGTTTTCTCCACAATTCATTCTTTGTAAGACTTCTAATAGAAATGACCATCTTACTCTGTCAAAAGCTTTTTCAGCATCCAGGAATAGAATCACAAGTTTTTTATCGTTGCTTTTTTCAAAATGTTCTATCACATTCAGAAGGGTCCTTATATTATTTTTCAGCTGTCTACTAGGTAGGAATCCGTTTTGATCAGAGTGTATCAGGTCTTGTAGAACTTTTTTAAATCTTTCTGCTAAGATATTGGCAAAAATTTTATAATCAGTATTTAAGAGAGATATCGGTCTATAATTTTCATGTTGTGTTGGATCTTTGCCTTCTTTTGGTATTAATACTATGTTCGCATATTTCCAAGTATTAGGGAGACCTTTTTTCTTTATGCTGTTGAAAGTATCTGTCAAGGGTTTTAATATTTCTGCTTCAAAATCTTTATAGAAGCTTGCTGTATAGCCATCTGGCCCAGGGGCTTTAAATCTTTTTTTTTCTTATTGCCTGGGTAACCTCTGTAGTTGTTATATCCGCATTTAACATGTTTCTCTGATCTTCTGTTATTCTAGGGATTCTTCGTTTGTCTAGATATTTCATTGTCTTCTTATTTTCTATTTCAAGTGGCAAATCCCTGTGGTATAAATTCTTGTAATAATTTTGGAAAATTTTCGTGATTTCTTCTTGATCTGTAATTTCTTTTTGATCTTTATTAATTTTAAGTATCCTTCTCTTTTCTCGTTCTCTTCTTAATTTATATGCAAGCCATTTTCCCGGTTTGTTTGCGAATTCAAAGGAATTTAGACGGCAGTACTTTATTTTCCTTTCAACTTGCGCCATATTCATAGAAGCTATTTGATCTTGGAGCAATTGTACCTCTAATCTCAAATTGGAATTTGTGACATTTTCTCTGAACTCTTTCTCTTTTACTTTTAACATCTCCAAAAGTTGGTGTACTTGTTGATCTCTTTCTTTCTTCTTTTGTGTTCCAATTTGTATCAAGTGTCCTCTTATAACCGCTTTGGCTGTGTCCCATATTGTTGTCATAGGGATATCTGGATCCATATTTTCTTTAAAGTAATTTTGAGTAATTTCTTTCAGTTTTTTGACTTGTTCGTTCTCTCTGAAAAGCATGTCATTTAACTTCCAATTGAATCCTCTACTTCTTCTTTGTTTAAAATGTAGAAGAATTGGGTTGTGGTCCGATATCCATTTAGGTAATATTTCCATGTCTTCAATTTGTGAATGGAATGTATTTGATGCCAAGAAGAGATCTATTCTCGACATCGATTTGTGTCTGTCTGAGTAAATCATGAAACCTTTTTCTGATCCATGCTTGTATGTCCAAATGTCAATCAGAGTTAGTTCGTCCATCATTTGGAAAAAGGTTTGGGGGAGTCTCCCCTGAGTTTTCTGAATTAGCTTGTCTGATGTTCTGTCTTCCCTTGGATTTAGAACCCCATTCATATCTCCCATGATTAGTAAATTTTCTTGATGAAGGTCGTTCAAAAATTTAGAGATTTGCTTTCTAACTTTAGTATAGAATTTTTCTTTGTTGTCTATGGGAGCGTATATTCCAGCTAATAATAACATGCATCCTTGTATGTTAACTTCTATGATCAGGTAGTGTCCCGCCGGGTCAGCATAAATTTCTTGAACAGTGTATTTGTTATTGATATATATTACCACACCCTTTTTTTTCTTTTGGTAAACAGTCGTGTAGCAGTGTCCTAGTTTTGGATTCTTTAAATATTGTACATCTTTCTGTGCTATTCGTGTTTCCTGCAAACAAATTATATCAAGTTTTTGTTTTTCCAAATAGTGGAAGATTTGTCTGTGTTTGGGTTGCGAGTTGAAGCCTTTTATATTCCAAGATAATACTTTGAGGTTTTTAGATGCCATTCCCCCCCCCTTCTTTCTCCTTCTTTTCTTTCTCTTCCTTTATTAATTATCTTCTAACTCTTCTACCTCACTTTCTGGTTGGTATTCTCATTCCTCTTTATCTGAAGTTCTTTCTGATTCTTCGATGTCTTCCTGTGATTCTGCTTCTATTATTCTATGGACTCCTCCTTCTGCTCCTAATGGTTCTTCACCTTCTTCCTGATCTCCCTTTTTCCTGGAGATTTGCAGAGTTTTCTTTTTTTCTTGTGTTCCCACTTTTTCCAATTCTCTTGTCATTCTTTCTGCAATTTCTTTTGCTTTCTCTATATTTTGTACTCTGTATCTTTTGTCTCTGTAATCAAAAAATAGACCCTCTGTTCTGAGCCAAGTATGATTGATATTATATCTCAATAATAGTTGTGTCAAAAAATGCTATTCTTGTCCTTTTTTTAATGCCTGGGCTGGTATTTCTTTATATATTCTTATCTCTTGCACGTCTATATAAAATTTTTCTTGATAGCTCTTCTGTAATATTATATCTTTAGTTATCAAGTTTGTGAAACATACCAATATATCCCGTGGTTGATTTCGTTCTTTTGCTATTCTAGAGTTGATTCTAAAGATTCTCTCGGTGCTGGCGTGGAGTCTTTCTTCTGACAATTGAGTGTAAGTCTTGAAAACTTGAACTATTTTATCATATATGTTCTCTTGACTTGACTGGTCCACTATACCTCTTAGCTTCAGACAACGTTCTCTGTACCTTGTATCAATTCTATTCAGCCTCATTTCTTCAATCACTTGTTGTTCTTTTATTTGGCATGTTTTTTCTTCCATCTGCTTAGATTTTTCTTCTAATGTTGACACATCTTTTTTTATTGTTGATATTTCTTTAGCCATCTGGTCCATCTTCTTACTTAGACCTTGTATCTCTTTTTTAATATCAGTTTCGATTTCTGCTCTTGTTTCCTTAATATCCTGCCTTATTTCTTGTCTCATTTCATTTCTGGAATTCCGTAATTCCTCCAGGATCAGCTTTGTGTCTGCTGAGATTGAAGACATATCTAAAGAGGATCTTCTGGCAGTCTGTGTATTTGTTTGCACAGTCTTTCTGGTTTGGGCTCCTCTGGTACCCGTAGCCATTTTAACTTAGATTAAAGATATTTAAATTGATAGACTAGATTTTCAAAGCTTGCAATATCCCAACTCGTCACCAGATCGTGCTATTGAGCCACAATATCTTTGGAGCTACTTTTTTTTTTAAATAATTCAGCTTTACTGGTATCTTTGTTTACAGTTCAGTCCAGCTGTGTGAGACTGTTATTAGTTTCTCTCCTGCTCAAGGTCACTTTAACTAACTTCAACTTTCCCAACAATTTAGCTAGTTTTGCTTTTCTAAAACACTTCCGAGTCTTGAATCCCCAGGTCCCCAATGAACCCCCTCTGGGCTCCCTTTACCAGGGGAGCTCTTGTTCAGGTGATCAAAAAACACTGGAGATCCTATTTTGGATCTTCAGGTTTACCTGATTTCAAAAATCGCGCCTGAGATAGCTGCTCGCTGCCACAGCTTAGAGACAGCGATCTCTCTAAGCTGCCATCAGCTTCGCCGCCAGACCGGAAGTCCGGTATTAGATAAACTTTAAGAGAAAATATCTATCAAGTGGAGATATGCATCCAACACAAGATGAAGCTCACTCTCAAGTTTAATGTTCTAGAAAATATCCTACTTTGGTTGGCTCCATTTTGACTCAAAGTATAATTCAGAAATCCAAACATTTGTGCCTCTCATTTATTATAATTGGATTTATAAAAACTGTGTTGCATGTCTTCAAGTCATTTCCAACTTATGGACACTGTAAATCATGAGGTTTTCTTGGGAAGATTTGTTCAGAGGAGGTTTGTTTTGCCTTCCTCTGAAGCTGAGAGAATGTGATATCCCAGAACTAAGCAAAGATTAAAGCCCTGGTCCCACACTGAAACCACTACACTACTCTGGCTCTCTTTTAAAAATGCCTATAAGATTTTCCTGCTTGTCAGAACTGGATGAAATTAGTGGGCCAACAATTAGAAGCAGAATTTGTAGGGACTGGGATTAGTGCTGTCTGAAAACTGTTAAAGAAAATTACAAGGACTGGGCAATGTGCTCAATGAGCTATACGTGTTTAAATTTTGATCTTTAAAGATGTAATTTAAAATCACTTGTTAAAGAAAAAATCTAAAACTTTTAAGCATGCTCACAATTTTTTTGAGGGGGATACAGCCTTTGCAAAGTAGCTGGGACATGAACTCCAGGTTGGTTAGGGAGCCTCTGTACATTGAATTCAGATAGAACTAAGAAGGAACAACACTACTGCACTGTTATAGGGATGATCCTGCTGGATCCTCATATAAAAAAGATTACTTGGAATTCTTTAAATGACATACAAATTTCACAAAGGACCTGGAAGCATTCAAGGATGTTTCCTCTCTCAGGCAATGTGGGTGAACTTGATAGTGCTATCTCCAAGCCATGGGGAGGGAAGATGATGCAAAGAAAAATGGTAGTGAGAAAAAGATTGATGGGTTTGTTACTGCCCTGGCTAGCCCGAGCTTTGGGGATATAAAAAGATATCTTTGGATATCACTAAATTCGGCTTCACGTATCCCTTCCACATGCTTGCGAGGCCCCCGGACAAGCACGCATACAGGCTCGGCCGATAATCACTGTAATATTCCTAGACAATACAGGCAGGCCAGAAAATAGCTGACTTGCTGCTTTAGGAGACCTCAAGGCAAGTACTCCATTAGGTATGCATGCAACCTACAAAGGATTCTCTGCCCCGTGCTGGCAGCCTGATGATCGAGCTATACAATGCTCAAGTATTGCGCGTTTGCATACCGGCTACTCAACTGATAAATTCGGCTCTAATTCAATCATTCAAATTCTGATCTTTCAGAGGCTTTGTCTCCAACTCCAAATCTATTGTTTTCCCAAAGTCCGACCTAGCCTGCAGTCACAACTCTCCTTATAAAAACCCTTGATTCTGAGACCTTCCTTGGATCGCTCCCGAGTTCCAGACCCCATTGCTGCCGCTTTGCTTGGCGAGCTTCCCCTCAGCTCCATGTGCTGAGATACATCGAACCCCAGCTTCGCTCTCCATTTTCTTCCGGACTTCAGGAAAGGTTTCATATCACCCGAACCAACTATCCCTCTAAAAATCCCGCTATCTTACTCACACCTTTATTTTCCTTAGGTATCTGTGTGTTTGTGTTGCATACATTGTGTGCCTGTATTTAATAAATACTATTCATTATTTTCCAACTTGACTTGGCCCGACCCCGTAGACACTGGGTTGCAAGATCCTGCTAAGTTACCCTGCCTCTTGTTTTGCCAACTTGTGCTCTGAACTAATTTCCCCAACTTGTGTAATTTTGATAGCAATTTGGCGTCCCTCCCGGGACCCCCAGAAAACAGGGTAACAGGTTAGAAGACAGATGCTTTGAATGTGTGTTCCCACCTAGCAGGAGCTTGAACTTGATAGCTGCTGTGGTCTCTTCCAGCTCTGTAATTCTATGATTCTATGAAAAAAAAACCCTGATTGTGGAACTATTACCATATGTTATATTCTGAAGTGGTTTCAGCATAAGGTTAAACAATCATTCTTTTTTTTTTTTTTATAGAACAACTTTGGGTATACTTTTGGATGACATTGTATAATTTAACATTTTCCACAGAGCAGTCTTGAACTCTTTGTTTCTCATGCTATAGATGACTGGATTCAGCATGGGAGGAATTGTGGTATAGACCACAGCAAATACTATACCCAGGTTAGAGGAAGAACCACTGGGAGGCCTTCCGTAGGCAAAAAGTCCACTAAATATTAAAATGGAGACAACAGTGAGGTGAGGAATGCAAGTGGAGAGGGCTTTTTTCTGACCATGAACAGAGGGAATTCTAAACACTGTGGTAAAAATTTGAATATATGTTACAGTGATAAATATAAAACATCCTACTACTATACCCCAGCTTACCAGAAGAAATCTAACTTCAACAAGATAAATATCAGAGCAGGAGAGTTTTAGTAACTGTGGGATTTCACAAAAGAACTGGTTAACAATATTAGAACAGAAGATGATTGCAAAGGTGCCACAAGTGTGTAATGTAGCATTCAAAAGGCTAGCAGTCCACCCAAGAGCCACCATCTGAAGACAGGCTCCCTTGTGCATAATTCTCTCATAGTGGAGTGGGTTGCAAATTGCAACATAACGATCATGTGCCATTAAAGTTAGCACAACTACATCTAATGCTACAAAGAAAACGTAAAAGAAAACCTGAGCAACACACCCAGAATAAGAAATTGTCTCATCATTTGTGAAAGACATGGCCAAAGCCTTTGGCACAGTCACTGAAATGGTTCCAAGGTCGATCATGGCCAAATTAAATAAGAAGAAGTACATAGGGGTGTGCAATTGGTTATCAAGGACAACTGCTAAGATTATGAGAAGATTCCCTATCAGTACCACCAGGTACAGGGCTAGGAACATGAAGAAGTGTAAGAACTGTAACTCTCGGATGTCTGAGAACTGAAGCAGTAGAAAAGTGGACACAGAAGTGAGATTGGTCATGTTGTCTTTAGTTCTTGCAAACTACCTGTAGGAGGAAAAATGAGAAGCCCTTACTAACATAGTATAGAATATTTTTTTGTTCTAATAAATTTTGAAAAGGTCCCTGTGATTTAAGAATAAATGCTGCTCCCCAATTCTCTTTCTGCAATCATTTGTGTACAATTACCAGTGATTGTTCAAATGCCTGTCTTGAATTACCACATCATGGGCTGTCCTACAATTAAAAGATTAGCAGCCCAGCAGACTAGTCCAATGATCAAGGCTACAGAAGGAAGAAGGAAAGGAAGGTATATTTCTGCAGTAGAAATGGTAGGCATTCTGATGAAAGCCGAAAGTGAGACCTTGAATATAATCCAGGGACCACCTTTCAGACAATTCTTATAGATGGTTTTGCATGTAGGCACTTAGCAGAACATTAACAGACAGTTTCAAAATGTGTATATCATAAACCATGAATTCACTAAGCATTCTCAGACTCTTCAAGGGACATCTTCTTTACTCTAGGCTATCATTGGAGGAGATAAAACAATTTGTGATTCAATAAACAGGAACTTTAGGAAGATCTATTTAGAATGTCAGTAACTTAAAGACAAACGAATGCTCTTAAAGATTGCAAACCCACAGGAAACTCCTTCTTGACTGTGTGCAAAGTCACAGGTCTATGGAATAAAACATGCCTAATAAGTGAGACCACAAACACTTTGAAGGGATAAACTGATTTAAAACACTATAATTTCAGTGCACAGAAAGAGGAATACTTACAAGTCTGATATTATTTTCAAGCAGTTACGTCCGGGCTCTGTGATGGTATAAAGGTGATTCTATTTTCTGAAAGAGTAACATGAATGGGACTATAAAGAATTAACTCTAGGGGAGTAAGGAAGTGGAATATAATGCAAATGAGATATGAAATATTTAAATACCATAATGTATGAAGAAAGATGGATATGAGTTGGATCTTCTATAAGAGCACAATATACATTTGGAGATTTATATACTACTATATACTATTATACATTATTATTATATATATATTGTACACTATTACATATGTAGATATACCTATACACCATTATTAATAAAAAATAAAAAAAATAAAGGTGATTCTATTTTCCTGAAGACTCAACTAAGGAAAGACTTCTTAAAGCAGAAAGCACTTCCAAGAGGAACTGTTTTGCAAACTAAATTTGAGATTTGCAGAGGGGAGAGAGCTGACAGAAAATGAAATATTGGAAAAATAATACCGCAGTACGCCTCAATCAACAAAACTTACCCAAATACCACGAAACACTTTGAAATAAACCTTTGTACTGTAAGATTCTGCTTATTCTTCAGCTTCTGTTTGGACGTGATGTGACCATAGTATGAGAGTCCATTTGTCATCTCATCCAAGGACTTTCTGCCAAATTTGACATTCAATGTGTTGGCGTCTTTTCTGTCTACAGTAATATTAGAAACGTTATTATATGCATATTATATACAATAATACAGATTGAGTCTCCAGCTGTGAACAACTGCCACATGCTTGCAAAGGAGAGTCATTTGAAGCTTTTCTGGTTTCTTGGGATCTTACTCCCTAGAGTGCAGCATGATAGCGCAGAAAAGATAATTGGAACTCCTCTAATTCATGTTCTTAGTCCCTCTCCTTAAGGCCTCCTTAGCAGGCAGTCAGTACATGCCAGAATTAGGGGGTGTCTTTGTACTCTCAGGGGAAAATGAACACTTTCATTATTTTTCTCCTTGCTCTGGGAATAAGTTAAAAAATTAGACAGTTTTCCAAGCCATTCTCCTAGTGTGGTGAACGTGTTACCCTCTTACTAACAATTGATTAAGTGGATCAAGGAGTTATTTGATCAAGAAGCAGTATTAGGAAAAATTGTGTCATGTTTGCTGTATGTTTTATTCCCAAGCACCTATGAACTTGTAGATTTAAGCATATGTATAATGTTCAGGATGGAGTTGTCACCAGCCTCACAACTTCAATGGGACAAATGATAGGCCTCTGATGGGGAGAGGGTATCAGCATTCAGGAGCATCCATGCAGACAGCAGCATCCTGAGATACAGAAGGAGGGCTTGAAATCAATCACAGAGCCACATCCCCATCTGGACAAAAATTGACTCATAAGAAGCCACTCAATAGTTGCTCTGCTTTGTGACAAAATAATGCTGTCTTCTAAATCCTTTTATTTCAACTCAAGCAATGTTTGATGTATTGACAGTCAAACCTGCACTATGTTTCCAACCTCCATCCAGCAATCTCCAGTGTGAGCTGCTCTGGAAGCCTTTTTGACTGAACAGTGGGGTTTAAATACTCTAAATATTTTTTTTTCAAAAAGGAAATCATTCCTCATGCTTTCAATTGTTGCAGATGGAGGGGTGTCAAACCTAGAGATGCTTATTAATATACTTACTATACTTAACTAAATTAACTAAGTTAAGAATACTTAACTTGTAGACTGATCTACGATGTCAGCTACCAGTTTCAAAACAACAATCCTTTTAGTGAGACAGGATTTTTTCCCCATCTCTTCAAATTTCAGGGAAGGCCAGGGAAACACAGAATGAACATAGAATTCTACTTTCCACTGATCTCCATAGCATTTTTGTCACCTAATTGTGGTACATATTTAGACAGTATTCCCTCCTCCACCTATGAAAAAACATGGTGAATGCCTTTACTATAGCCAGTTCCACATTTTTTAACTCTTCCTGCAAAATTTTGTTTATCTGAAATACATTTGAGAAACCTCTTCTCTCAGACTGTAGAGTACAGTAATGCTTCATGCCTATGAGCAACAGTGTGCTTTGTGAGGCTGAAGATTTTATTCAAAGTAACTGAGACATCAACTCCAGTTGAGTTAGGAAGCCTCACTAATTTGGATTAAGATGGAACTAGCAAAGGACAAGTCTGTTGCACTGTTACATGGATTATCCTAGTGAATCCTAATTTAGAATCTATAACTAGAAATTACTGAAATCACACATTGATTTCACTGTGGATCCCTATTCATCCTGGTATGTTTCTTCTCCCATTTGATTTTCTTTTTTAATTTTTGTTATTTATTTCTTTAAAGCATTTGTATCTTGCCCTTCAAGACTAAAAGGCTCCCACTGTGCTTTACACGTTGTTAAACTGACACTGCCCTTGGCCTTACACTCTGAAGAGGGATAATGCACCAGGAAAATAATGGCAGTGAGAGAGAGAATTAACTCCAGAAGATGCTGGTTGTTCTTCTTTCCCTCAGCGGCCAGAGCAATGGCAGTTGGAACAGAGGGAGGGCCTCTCACCGGGTGCTGGAACCAAGGAGCAATGCAGTTGTGCTGGGCTGACGCAGGCAAACTTGATTAATGTGATTTCTCAATTAAGCATAGAAAGGGAAGATGTAAATGAAAAGTAAAAAATAGTATTGAGGCCATTTCCACATGGCATAATAAAAATGGTGCAGTGAGTCCTCCACAGCGGACATCTGCACCTTGGAGCGGACTGGGTCCGGACTACTTAGTGTAGATCCACACCTCAGTCCACTCCGGAACAACCCCAAGTGGTCCTCCAGTGTGTTTTTGAAAGACCTGATTTTTCTGGTCTTTCAAAAGCATGGAGCGTGCCACTGCGAGCCTGATCCCTTGTGCAGATTCGCAGGATCGCACCAATGCGAGCCTGCGATCTGCCGAGGGCGGGCTTTAGGTTGGCGAGCTTCAGCAGTCGATTGAGACCCATGACCAACCGGAAGCTGCCATTTTGGACGCCGGAGCAGAGTGGATCGATGATCACGGACCAGACTGGGGAGCCAGAAGATCTGGTAAGTAGCGGCGTGGGGCAGTTCCCTCGCCCCGTCTGGAAATGGCCTGAGAAAAGGATTGATGACTCAGAAAATAGACCATGTGACAGAATTAATATATGAAGAATAACGAAGTGTTCATGGGAAAAGGATATAAAAGAAGGAAAGAATTATGCATTTGCAAGGATGATTAAATGGTATTGGAAAATGACTTTTATTAAATGAGTAAAAAGAAAAAAGAGATGAGGCTCACCCTCCAATATAACGTTCCAGAAAATACCCTACATTTGCTGACTCCACATTGACTCAAAGTGTAATTCAGAAATGCAAACATTTGTGCCTCTTATTTATTATTACATGTGTGTTTTTTTTTAAAAAATGCATTGTTGCGTACCTTCAAGTCATTTCCAACTCTTTATGACCCTAAGGCAAACCTATCATGTGGTTTTCTTGGAAAGATTTGTTGAGCGGTGGTTTACTTTGACCTTTCTCTGAATCTGAGAGAATGTGACTTGCCCTAGATCAGCCAGTGGGTTTTCATACCTGAGAAGGGATTGAAATCCTGGTCCAACACTCAAAACCACTACATTAAGGCTCTATTTTAAAAATTTCTATAACATTAGATGTAGAATTCATAGGAATGGAAAGGAAGTGTTGTCTGAAAAATGTTAAAGAAATTGGCAAGGAAGTGTGTGCTTTGTGCCTTTAAATTTTGGTGTGTAAATATGCAATTGACAATCAGCTTTTTTTAAAAAAATCTAAAACATATAAGCATGCTCATAATTTTAGGGAAGGGGCTGCAGTCTTTTTAAAGTAACTGGGGCATCAAGTCCACTTCAGTTAGGGAGCCTCTCTTGTTTGAATTCAGGAAGGAATAAGACTACTGAAACATTATATGGATTATTCTGATGGATCCTGATTTAAAAGAGGTAACTTGGAATTCTTTAGACTACATACAAATTTCAGAATGACCTGGAAACATTGCAGGATATTTCCTGTCTCTGGTGATGTGGGTGAACTTGATAATGCTAACTCTCAGCCATGGGGAGGAAAGAGGGTGCAAAGCAAAATGGTGATGAGAAAAAGATTGATGGGTGCAAAAGTACTTACTATGAAACTATTATTCTATGCTACATTCTGAAGTGGTTTTACCATAAAGTTAAACAATCATTATTTGGTTTTCTTATTCAAAAATTATACGTATCTTTTTGGATGATATAGTAAAAACTAACAGTTTCCATAGAGCAGTCTTAAACTCATTGTTTCTCATGCTGTAGATGAATGGATTCAGCATGGGAGGAATTATGGTGTATGCCACAGTAAAAACTATATCTAGGTTAGAGGAAGTACCAGTGGGAGGCCTTGTGTAGGTAAAGACACCAGTGAATATCAAAATGGAGACAACAGTGAGGTGAGGAACACAAGTGGATAGGGCTTTTTTCTGACCATGAACAGAAGGAATTCTAAGCACTGTGGTAAAGATTTGAATATATGTTACAGTGATAAACATAAAACATCCTACTACTATACCACAGCTTGCTAAAAGAAACCCAACTTCCACTAGATAAATATCAGAGCAGGAGAGTTTTAGTAACTGTGGGATTTCACAAAAAAACTGGTTAACAATATTAGAACAGAAGGTGATTGCAAAGGTGCCACCCGTGTGTAATGTAGCATGCAAAAGACTAGCAACCCACCCAGTGGCTACCATCTGAAGACAGGCTCCCTTGTGCATAATTCTCTCATACTGGAGTGGGTTGCAAATTGCAACATAGCGATCCTGTGCCATTACAGTTAGCACAACTATATCCAATGATACAAAGAAAGTAAAAAAGAAAACTTGAGCCACACACCCAGAATAAGAAATTGACCTATCATTTGTGAGAGACACAGCCATAGACTTTGGCACAATCACTGAAATGGTTCCAAGGTCTATCATGGCCAAATTGAATAAGAAGAAGTACATAGGCATGTGCAAGTGATGATCAAGGGCAATTACAAGGACAATGAGAAGATTCCCTGCTATTGCCATCAGGTACAGGGCTAGGAAGATAAAGAAGAGAAAGACTTGTAACTCTTGGAAGTCTGAAAACTGGAGCAGCAGAAGAGTGGACACATAAGTGAGATTGCTCATTATGTCATTAGTCCTTGCAAACTGCCTGTAGGAGGAAAAAGATGAGAAGCATTTAGTAGTGTAGCCTGCCATTTTCTTCTCCTAATAATTTTGAAAAGATCCCCTATTATTTAACAATGAATGCTGTCCCCCTCCTCTAAAATCACTTGTGTATAATTACAATTGACTTTTTCTTTAGCTATGCCATCCCAATAGCTCATTCATATCAATATAAATACCAATATACTGCTTTTGCAGTCAAAAGGCATCCAGAATAACAAAGAAAACAAGGTAAACAAAACAAAAATAGATAAGGTACACGATCATTTATTTCAGTTAATCACTGTCTGGAATCTTGTTGGTTAGTTTCAATTAGGGTACACCCATTCAATGAGTTATTGAATTGTAAGTCAACTCATATGTAAATCCCATTGATTCACCTTTAGGTAGGATGAGCAACAGAATTCAGGCCAATATTTATAATTAAAGAATGAAGACCCTAGAATTGACTGTAGCAGCAATCTACACCCAAAGTCAACATTGGTCCAGGCTAGAGTTCTCAATAAAATGAGACTACTCTTCAAAGTCAAGGAGTGTTAACATATTCCAAAACATCAACCATAAAACTCTCTTTGGAACATCATGTTACCATCCTTTACACATCCCATCCTGCAGGATATCAAAATTGGCATGAAATATTATTTTCATATAAAAACTGGACAGTTATGGCTGGGAAACATGTGGTAAGGAGGACACTAGCTGTACTCTTGGGCTAGGTCAGCATGGTCTCTGCATGGCCAGGTCATAAGCTCAAGAAGAATTAAGCGGGAAAGCCTGGCATTAATAAGCTTCCAGTACCCTGTCAATGATCTGACATCTGAATACAATAGTCAATGAAACTGTCCAGGTGTGGCAGGCAAGTCCCCCTGCTGTGCACATTTCCTACAGAGACCTTCCCTGTTCATCTTACCCAACCAAGATATTAACAGACTGTCATGGCCCCCATCAATATTTTGTCACCCAAAGTAAGACAATCAGTCCATTCTGGACCCCTTTTGTTTTTTCTGCCAGACAACCATTAACACTTGCCCCTTCAGGGTAGGAAAAAGGGTATTTAAACCCTAGCTCTGAACCTGGCATTTTTCTAGCACTTTGGGCAAAACACTGCACTGTAGACTCCCATTCCTCTGCGCTGCCCTCAAACTCTTGCATTTGAGCCACTCATCCTTGATCTTCTGGTCCAGGACTGGTAAATAGCACCCTCTACACCCAAAAAACTCTCTCTATGCAACCTTTCTCACTTCTCCCTTTGCTAGCCTTGTATGGTTCATGAGACTGCTTGATTTCTTGTATGTGTGTCTATTAATTTCCAATAAAAACTTCCAGTTTAAGCCTTCAACTGGACTCCTACAGTTAGTACCTGGTACACAAAGGTGAAAAGATCCTGCCGTTAACTCCCTCTCAGAGTCCTCTGTTGAACTATAATTCCCTAGACTTCCAAGGAGATGTTGGCAGTGCTGGTGGATCTCAAGGTCCCCCACCTTTTGTGGTAACAAGATTGGTGAAGAACACAGGCAAAACTCTGCACCACCTGACTCGTGAGTGAACACGTGGAGTTCAGGAAAGGTAGACATAGGGAAACCTTTAGAGATTCCAGTATGCTTGTGTGTGTGTATGTGTATGTTTGTGGATGTAAGTGACTGAGTCACTGTGGGGTTGGGATCTGCTCCTCTTTCTCTCTTGGTCCATACCAGGCAGCCACCCCTGTATAGCTATCAGTTTGGCAAGCCATCTGTGAGCCAGGGTAGATTGCAAGGGCTTGGTCTGTGACTACCCTTGGGAAACTCTCCCTACCTCTGTGTCTATCTTGGTGTGGGATCTGGAAGCTAGGAACCTGCAGTTAGGAAGGAAGGAAGGAAGGAAGGAAGGAAGGAAGGAAGGAAGGAAGGAAGGAAGGAAGGAAGGAAGGAAGGAAGGAAGGAAGGAACACACACACACACACCACGCGTTATGGACAAGCATTTCCTTTTCATACTTATAGAGGGTGTGCCAAGCAGAACCTCATAATTTTATTTTATGTGGACTGGGTGCTGCTGTTGAACTTTTATGATCCTTCTTTATTGCCTATGCTATTGAAAATGTAGGAATAATAAATATGAACCAATTATGAATGTGTTGTTACTAATTTATAACTGCAGTCATGAATGCTAGTCCAGGTTTTTGTCTATTGTGTTAAATTCAACACAAGCTGATGTCTGAATATGTTCGAAAGGGCAGCACACATGCAAATGGTTGTATGCATAGGAGTTCAATCCAGTCAGTAACCTTTTATGACAGAATGTCTCATTGCAAATGAAGACAGAGACAAAGAATCTGCGTATGTACCAGATCATACATGTTTAAGCAGGCTCCTCTCTTTGACATACTATTGAAAAAGTTCTTGTTTTTGACTGCACATACTGATATATATTTTTCCATACTCTGGTGTGAAGAATGCCTCCTGACTTCCTGTGCTAGGAAAGTTACTTTTTAAAGGTAAGTAGCTGAAGCTGTGGTTCTAGCATTATAAAAATTAATAACTACAGCTATTTTTTTTCAAAGAAGAAAGGCCAAGATTTTACATTGTCCTTACACAATGTAAATCTAAACACAGGGAGTTTCATGGTCATTGTGCTATACTGTCTCTTTGCCAAATGCCAGCACTGTGCAACCAATTTTGTATCTGCCAGTGAATTTGTGTATTGTTCTAGTATGTAATGGGGAATTCACAGTGGCTGTTTCTGCAAACCCAGTCAAGAAAGTGGTACATTAAAGGCCTTGACAAATAGTTATACACCATCCAAGCATGCACACAGGATGAAATTTAAATTTAGGAACTCCCCTAGAGCAGTTGTGCATGTAACGGGTATCCAGAGCCACACTGCATTATTCCTGTTCCACCACAGCCAGAAAAGTAGAACCACATGCTCAAGGAAACTTGCACAGAAATAAGACACCAACAGGATTCTAGCCTAACTCTTTTTTCAAAGCTTTTTTAAAAAAATCAGAATGGTACAAGATGTTGATCTATGATATAAAAATTTGCCAAAGTAGTGAGATCACAAACACCTTGGCAATTAACTTAAAGCAGTTAAAATTTCAGTACAAAAAAGGGAATTACATGCAAGTAAATTATTCTTTTTTAAGCAGTTACTTCCAAGTTCTGTGGTCATATAAAGGTGATTTTATTCTCCTAAATATGTAGTGGAAGCAAGATTTCTTGAAGCAGAAAGCACTTCCAAGAGGAACTCTTTTATAAATCAAGAGAGAGATTTGCAGGGGGGAGAGATCTAAGAGAAAAGGAGAAACTGAAAAGTAACTCCACAGTACCCCCAAATCAACAAAACTTACCCAAACACCCCAAAACAATTTGAAATAAATGTTTGTGCTGTAATATTCAGCTTACCCTTCAGCTTCCATTTGGTCATGATGTGACCATAGTATGTGAGTATTTAACGGCTGATCCAAGCACTTCCTGTCAAAATTGCCATAAGATGTGTTGGTATCTTTTCTGTCTACACTAGTGTTACAAACATACTATATACAATAGTACATACATACTGTATACAATAACACAGATTGACTGTCCAGCTGCAAAAAACTGTCTCATGCTGGTGAAGGAGAGTCATTTCAAGGCTTTCTGGTTTCTTGGGATCTTACTCCCTAGAGTGCAGCATAATTAAGCAGAAAACCTAACTGGAACTCCTCTCATTCATGCTCTTGGTCCCACTTCTCCAAACATCTTTAACTCTTTTTGTGCTCTCATGGGAAAATAAATAATTTCATCAATTCTCTCTTTGTTCTGGGAACACACATAAAAACTGGACAGTTTCTGAAGTCAATCTCACAGAGGGTGGGGAGAAAGTATCTGACACATTTTTCCCTATCCTCCCCATGCCACAATGTAGTGGGTACAGAGAAAGAGATGGTAGTGCAAGTGAAGATTATTTCTAGTTACATTTTATCTAGTTGTTGTTAAGTGCCTTCAAATCATTTCTGATTATGCAAACCCTAAAGGTGAGTTGCAGCTGGAGGAGAAGAGTAGTTCTCTGAGTCTTTTCAAAGACTTGAAGAGGATTGAGGAGGATTCTCATTGGGGCTTCAAAACATTCAAGAAGCCCCCTCACTTTTTTTCCCTGGAATCTTTAATTATTCTTTCCATTTCTATTCCAAACACAAGAAAAACATGTCCTTGACATGTTCTCCAGGATCTGCCGTATGTGGGGTATTTATATACCCATCAGGAGGGGAAATATATTGCATCACAATGCTGTCATGTCACATTGCCAGACTGGAGGATAGAGCTTAAGTGGATAAAAAA
Organism: Cyclura pinguis; assembly: GCA_030412105.1. Classification (NCBI taxonomy): domain Eukaryota; kingdom Metazoa; phylum Chordata; class Lepidosauria; order Squamata; family Iguanidae; genus Cyclura; species Cyclura pinguis. The sequence continues at coordinate 22,079,278 of CM059604.1, forward strand.
GGATTTCTTGCCCTGAGACACACACCTATATCTCAATGTATCTTCACTCAGCTCCGGGCCCAAAGCCACCCACTGCCTTTTTGGTAGAAAGAAGTAGCCTAGGCAGCTTACCCTGCAATATTTCACAGAGGAAGACTGGGACATGCAAGGCCAAGCAACATCAGAGTATGGGCAAAATGGCACAAGTGTGTGTGTGTGTGTGTGTGTGTGTATCCTTTACAATCTAATTCACAAACAACAGAATATACATTCAGAAAAAGGGAAACAAAGACAAAGAGAAGAGAAAAAGTGAAAAGAAAAGGGAGAGAAAAAACAAACAAACAACAGATATAACTAAAACACAATTGGGCTGTGACCTCCACCAATCCTAACTGGAATGGAAAGATATGTTATTCTACCATTACATATCCAACAATGTAACATTAGCAACTCCTGTGAGATATAAAGTTATGCAGGACTCATAAGAAAGAGGCAGCCTTGGTTTGCCAAATCTGAAGATTTGCTTTGCTGCCTTGTGTATGACATGGATCATTTGCATTTAGAAGGCCATGACTTAAGAACTGGATGGCATGCATACTTATAGTATTGTACAGGTAAAGTTAAAGTTGCTTTTATTAACCATTGTATCAGATGTGCCTTATTGAAGATCTGGAATAAATATGAACTGAGATTATGTCCACAAACTCCAGTGTGGATTTTGCCGCAAAGAGGCCTTTTACAGGACAGAAATGAGAACTGATTAAAAATGTTTGATATATCATAATCTTTAAGAGAAACATGACCAAGACTATAATATGAAACCATTACAAAACTACATGATGAAGGTCTAGATATGCAATAGATCTCATATAGACAGTTGTATATAAGATTTAAACAATTTGAAGAGACAAAATCTGATTTGCTATTACTGCTATGGTCTGCTGATGACCATTTGATTGTGTAGAAGTACAGATTTTATTGAAATTTGAGATGGAAGAAGAACAAATAAAGGAATATATGAGCAAAGACTTGGGCAAAGAATTTTTGACCTAATATAGACATGGATCAATGGGAAAAGTTATGGTTGAAAGATATTAAAAGTATACTATGTTAAGACCGAAAAGAAAATTATTACAGGATGACACATGTCTGGTATCTTGCACCAGAGAAACTCACAGAGATGTATAAAGAGACTGGAAATAAATGTTGGAAATGCCATGATCATGTTGGGTCTTTGTACCATATGTGGTGGAAATGTGATAAGGCTAAACAGTTTTAGATGAATATTCAAAGTATGATGCAAAACTTATTGAAGTCTCAGGCCCTTTTTGCATGTTTTTTCTCATGCAAAAGGGCCTCCAGAGCATCGTGCGATTGTGAGGACCGGTCCACATAACGTCCTCACAATTGAGCAACTCTGCCGGGGCCAGCAGGTGCCAATAGTGCAATATATCATTTTCGGCCTCTGGCTGAAAATGATCAGTGATCACGCATCGCTCCAGGGCCCCACGTGCACTTACCATCTGTGCGGAGCTCCAGAGACACGGCCCTTGTGCTTCCTCCCCCAGTGCAGCCTGGGAAAGTACCCAGCTGCATTGCAGAAGGAAGAGGCGGAACCATCATGCTGCCTGCCAGCCAGCAGATAGCTGCTGCGGAGCATCAGGGACTCGAGAGCCTCGCAGAAGAGGCTGCTCGTGTGATCTCCGCACGCCCATGCCGGAAACAGGTAAATTGCGGAAAGGGCCTCAAATATCTAGAAAACCTAAATTATATTTACTAGGAATTTGGGAAGAAGATACTACTGTGGAAAAGAAAAACATAAATTGGTCCAATGTATGCTGTTGCAGCAAGACTCATATATGCTAAGTATTGGGGCAGGGGGAAAATAGACTTACCTACAGTGGATGAGTGGCTAAGTCGACTGATGGAATAGTTGAAATGGACAATCTAACATACATGTTAAAAGGCAAAGTTCAAAATGAATTTGCATTTGAATGGAAATTGTTGATTGAATTTTTAAAGAAGAATTAAGATGATCTAATGACTATAGCTTTTCAAAGTTAAAATTTTAAATTTTATGTTATTACATAAGAAGTGTGAAACTACAATTTAAAGTCGTATTCTGTTTGTTGCTTGAATAGATTATTCTTATCACTTTTTAACTGTATGGTGATTATTATTAATTATGGATGTTTATTACTTTCTTATTGATTAAGGATCATCAGTATTATTAATTAGAAATATTTAGTTAAAGGGTTACTGTTATAGAATAATATGATATTATTGGAATCAAATATAGATTAGGATATAGAACTTGAATATAGAATAGGTTAAGAGTGATTTAACTTGTTAATTTAACTAATTTGAATATATGTAAGTGGATAAGTAATTAATTAAGGTAACTAGGTAAATAATCATAATGACAGATGATAAATAATAGATGATAAGTGTTTAAGGATATGTGATCACTAGCAACTATTAGTTTTTTGGTCTTTTTTAAGGTTGAAGTTAATACTTAGGTGTAAGTGTTTAAGTACAATGGCTGTATACAACAGGATGAGAACCAACTTTTTTTAGTTGGTTTTGCAGTTTTGTAGTTGTAATTATGTGATTTTTTAAAAAATGGATTGTTAGTATTATTAGTATTGTTAGTATTGATAATTTGTGTTTTAATTTCTATTTTGATTTTGTCTGAAGTTTGTGTAGATAGTATTTGTTTTACTTTTCTCTTATTGTTTTTATTGTTTTGTTTGTGTTTAATAAAATAAATTTTTATTTAAAAATGTTCACATACTGAATGCCTGCCAAAATAAAAAGTATCTTTGTTTCTCTACAGAAGGAAGGCAGGGAGGGTGCCAGTCCGACTTCTCTGGGAAGGGAGTTCCGGAGCCTGGGAGTAGCCACTGAAAATGCCCTCTCCCATGTTCCACCAGATGCAGGTGGTAGGACAGAGAGAAGGGTCTCTTCAGGAGATCTCAAAGCCTGGGCTGGTATGTAAGGGAAAATACAGTAAAGTCATAGCATAAAACAATGAAACATAAACATGTAAGTTTTCTAACACAAAAAATTCTGAAAATCACTTCTTGACTGCCATAGTCAGTATTATTTCACAGTCAGAGAGATGTCCAGAGGTCAGCTTTCAGTCCAGAAGTATATTTTAATGTTGGAGGGAGAGACGCAGTGCATGCCTTGTCTTATCTTCAGGCTCCCTTACTAGCCCATCTGCAAATAAGTGATCCATTCTTCAATAGCTATCTTCCAATCTTGTGTACCATATTTCATCTTCAAGGACACACTGGTCTCATGACTGTGGTTTTGCACAAGTACAAAATTCCATCACTGCATCCATGAACCAAAGATGGTCAGCCTTTACATCCCAGACCACCTTTCTTTGCTTCTGGAGGTCCAAACATGCAGCGAATATTGTCCCATGTATATTCTTCTCTTAGGCTTCCCATAGGCAACTGATTGATCTGAGTGCAAATAGAAAATTAAACCAGAAAGGGCTTTAGTCAGATCCAGTATTGCTCTTTATATGTTGTTGATTTTGTGTTTGTTTGTCTATTGGTCACAGTTCAAATCAACACCAGCAACTTTCATATCCCATCCCACTATGTTTGGAAAGGTTCCCTGACCTTTCAAACAGAACTTTCAGCCAGTAGAAATGTGAGAAGATGGAAAGGACGGGAAATATTGTTTTCTGTGACCCACCTGGGGATCAAAGTTGGCATTTCGGGTTGTGAGAGAGGAGTCTAGTAAAAAGGTGTTACCATCCCTTACATCCCCAATCCTGCAGGATGACAAAATTGGTTAGTAATACCATTTCATAAAACTGGGCACTTATAGCTGAGAAACATGTGGTAGCAAGACACTGGCTGTAAGCAATTGCTAGGTCAGCATGGCTGGGTCATAAATTCAAGAGGATTAGACAGAAACCCCTGATGTTAATGGGTTTGGGATAACCCTCTCAACAACCTGACCTCCAGAAACAATAATAGGTGAAGCTGCCCAGGTACAGCAGGCAAGCACCCTTGTTGTGTGCATTTCCTACAGAGACCTTCTCCATTCACACTACCTAGTCAAGACATTAAGAGGCTGTTAAGACTCCCATTGATATTTTGTCACCTAATGTTAAAACAATCATCCTGTTTTTGATTCCTTTTCATTTGCTCTGTGAGAAAGCCCTTAACATGCACCACTTCAGGGAAAGAAATACGGGTATAAAAATCCCAATTCCAACCCATATAATTTGCTAGCACTTTGGGTGTCATGCTGCACTCCAGTTTCCTGTTCCTCCATGCTGCCCTCAAACTCTTGTTTCAGCTACTCTTTGTTAATCTTCTGCTCCAGAACCAGTAAATATCACCCACCCAAAATCTCTCTATCCAACCTTTCTTGCCTTTTCCTTCAATAGCCTTGTATAGCCTGTGCGGTTGCTTGATTTCTTGTGTATCTATTAATTCCAATAAAATACTGTCTTAACTTTTAACTGGAGTCATCTTTACATTTAGTACTGGTATACACAGGTGAAAAGATGAAAAGATCCAGTCATTACTCTCTTCTCACAGGCCTCCTTTGAGCTAATAATTCCCCAAATTATAAGGAGATGCTGACACTGCTGATAAATCCCAAGGTCCCCCACCTTTTAGGGTAAAAAAGGAGGGGGTAATTTTTTGAAAAAAAAAAAATCTGAAGAACTTTGATATGAACAGTCGCCAATAACACTTTCCCCAACACTATCAGAATTCACAGCCTTTCTTCCCAATTGCATGTAAATACTTAAATACTACAAAATTGTGCTGAATTCCAATTTAGGAGAAAAATTTACAAAGAAAAACATGTCCATAGTGCAGAACTAAGTGTTGAAAAGTTTGTTTGAGTAAGAAGGCAAAGAACATGGATGAGAGGAGTTCCAATGGTGTTTTCTTATAAGATACACTGTTCTCCAGAGAGTTAGGTCACAAGAAACCAAAAAGGTTTTAAATGACTCTCCTTGAGACAACTTGCTGAGGGAAATTTAGTCTCTAGTTTTGTTACCTATGATGCATTTCTGATAGGTAAAAAGAGAGCTAGACATTCTGTGGCAATTTCAACAAGAAGTGTTTGGATGTGATGCTAAATGGACTCATGTTATATCATGCCCAAATGGAAGCTGGAAGGGAAGGCTGTCACTTCCATTACAAATGATTGTTTCAAGTTGTTTCAGCTATTCAAGCATGTGTAAGTTTTATCAATTTTGTCATATTGCAGAGTTATTTCTCATTGTTTTTCTTTTCTGTCATCTCTCGTCACACCTCAAATCACCTGGTTGATTTATAAAACAGCCCTTTTTGGAAGTGCATTCTACTGTAAGAAGCCTTTCTTCCCCTAGTTATTCAATAGAATAAAGTAATCTTTGCACCATCACATTGCATTGAAATTATTCCTAACAAATAATAATGTACTTTCAACTGCTTTCTTTTCCACAGTGCAATTGCAACAGGTTTAGTCAAATTATACCTGCAAGTCTCACTGCTTAAGCATGTTTCATACTATGTCAGCATCTTGTAATGTTCTGATTTTTTTTCCTTGAAAAAGTACTGACTAAAAAGTGAAGCTGAAATCCTGTTGGTGTCTTACACCTGAGTAAGTTCCCTTTTCTGGCCAAGGGGCAACTCTGGAGAACCGTTCAGTTCATGGTTGAATAGGTGGAGTTTCATAAGTGTAAACATTGTGCAATTTTGCATGAAGTTTAAGTATTTCTAAGAGCCTTCAGTTGTACCACTTTCTTCATTGGGATTGAAGAAACAGCCACAATGCACAATGCTGACATATAGCAAAAAGGTAGTGTGGCATAATAACTACGTAACTGCAGGTGTGTAGATTTATACTGTCAAAAACAATGTCTTGGTGTTATTCTTTAAAAGCAAGTAATAAAAGGGAGAAGACTATCTAAATGTATATTATCTTGCATATACATAGATCCCTCATCTCTATCTCCATTTTTTGTCAGATGTTTTGGCCTTAGAGGTTGCTGACTGGACTGAGCTTCTCAGCATACAATTATATGTATGCATGTTCCCCTTTTGAACATGTTTAAACATCAGGGGCAGGACTGATGGATCCAGTCTATTCTGCATGCATGTGCTGTGTGCATTTCATATCTATATTATCCATGGATGTAATCCTAACTACTGAAACTATTGGAAATGTCATGTTGGGGTTTAGTGCATGACAGTGAGACAGCCCACTGAGAGGGAAAAAAAATACACTACTATTTTCAAGAATTTTATTAAGGATATTTTTTTTCCTTAACATTTTTCAACATATTTGTTAATGCAAGATGGGAAAGGTGCCAGAATTTTTATAATCTCACTCACTTGGGAGAATGCTTTTGAGTGCTTTATTCTGGTGTGCTACAGCAAAAGAAGAGAAGGCTGACATCCCTGATTCTAAGGCAGTACATAATGAAGGCTGTGGCTGATACCAAGTGAAGTGAAGAAGGGACTATGTAAGCTCATGTTATGTGCATGTGCGTGTTTATGTATGTGTCATCAAGTCTCCTATCAATTTATGATGACCCCATTAAATTTCACAGGCAAGGAATATACAGGGATGGTTTTGCCAGTTCCTTCATCTGAAAAATAGCATATAATACTATTGTTATCCATTGGCAGTTTTCCAGCTAAGTACTAACCAGAGCTACCCCTGCTTACTTCTAAGGTCATATAGGATTTGGTGTCTTTAGGGTCATGATGTACCACTACTTAAAGGAATGGACTGGCTGACTATGAAACATGTTATTTTAATGTCAAAAAAATTTAAACTATCACAAAATTAAAACCAGTTAAAAAACACTGAGTATTTTAAAGAAGAAGAAAAAAAATGATATAATTCTAGCACATTATGCAAGGCTTGTTTCACCTAAAGAATTAATTTTCAAGGGCCTGCCTCTGGAAAAACAGTGAGGACTGTGCCAGTCTAACTTGTTTCAGAAAAGAATTCCAGGGTCTGGAAGAAGTCATGGAAAAGACTTTGACCTGTGTTCCCAGCAACCACAGAAAACATCCATATTCCAACCATGTTCTTAAATCCATATTTTATGACTAGTCTGGGAATCTCTGATTTTGTTTCTTCCAGTGGTCAAGGCCCATGATGTGGTAACTCGAGACATGATTTCTCAGAGGTATGATCATATTTACGGAACACCCTTCCTAATGTGTGGTTTGGTCATCATATTGCTGATTTTCACATAATAAGTGAAAACCTACTTTCTAATTCAGACCATGAAATGTAACCTAGCACTGGGACCCTCATGTTTCTAAAAATGTTTATATTGGAATATATTTCTAGTAAAGTTTTATAGCTGATATTTTAAAATATGTGTATACTCCTTAACTTTGGAGGGTGGTTTCATTTTCCTGACAACTCTGGCCTTACCCATTATTGTCTTTGGTTTTGGACTTCTACTTTAGACAATTCCAGGGCATTTATTCATCAGTTATAGATATTGTTGACTTGAAATAAAAGAACATATAGCATGTTATGTATATGACTTCAGTTTTCTTTTCTTTCTCTTTCCTGTTCTGGATGCCTTTTGGCTGGAGTAGCAATATACAAATATTACTATTTATATTAATGAGCTATTGAGATGGCATCTCCAAAGAAACAACCAATTTCAATTGTTTGTCCACAAATTACTATAAGAAAAGGACAGCAGGGTCCAAATTCAATGTTAAATCATAGGGGATCCTCTCAAAATTATTAGGAGAAAAGAAATAGTACACTGTATTAGTAAAGGCTTCTCATCTTCTTCCTCATACAGGTAGCTTGCAAAGACTAAAGACAAAATGAAGAATCTCACTTCTGTGTCCACTTTTCTGCTACTCCAGTTCTCAGACATCCGAGAGTTACAGTTGTTACACTTCTTCATGTTCTTAGCCCTATACCTGGTGGCACTAACAGGGAATCTTCTCATCATCATGGCAGTTGCCCTTGATCACCACTTGCACACTCCTATGTACTTCTTCTTATTCAATTTGGCCATGATTGACCTTGGAACCATTTCAGTGATTACACCAAAGTCTATGGCTATGTCTCTCAGGGATGACAGGACAATTTCTTATTCTGGGTGTGTTGCTCAAGTTTTCTTTTTCTTCTTCTTTGCATCATTGGATGTAATTGTGCTAACTGTAATGGCACATGATCGCTATGTTGCAATTTGCAACCCACTCCAGTATGAGAGAATTATGCACAAGGGAGCCTGTCTTCAGATGGTAGCCATTGGGTGGATTGCTTGCCTTATCAATGCTGCATTACACACAGCTGGCACCTTTGCAATCATCTTCTGTTCTAATATTGTTAACCAGTTTTTTTGTGAACTCCCACAGTTACTAAAACTCTCCTGCTCTGACAGTTATCTAGTCGAAGTTGGGCTTCTTCTAGTAAGCTGTGGTGCAGTAATAGGATGTTTTATCTTTATCATTGCAACATATATTCAAGTCTTTGCTGCAGTTCTTAGAATTCCTTCAGTTCACGGTCAGAAAAAAGCCCTCTCCACTTGTATTCCTCACCTCACCATTGTTTCCATTTTGATATTCAGTGGCATCTTTGCCTACGCAAGGTCTCCCAATGGTACTTCATCTAAACTTGATATAGCTTTTGCTGTGGTATATACTATAATTCCTCCCATGCTGAATCCATTCATTTACAGCATGAGAAACAAAGAGATCAAGACTGCTCTGTGGAAATTGTTAGATTTTATGACATTTTCTAGAAATATATTTAAAATTGTTCTATAAGAAAAATATTTCATGATCTTTGTCAATGAATGATTGTTTAACATTACAATAAAACCACTTCAGAATAGAGCATATAGTGGTACTTTCACAGTTACTGCTTTTCTCACTCATCTGTCCTATTTTTAGTACAAGTTTTCTTTGTATCATCTTCCCTTGCTGTGGCTGAGATGTGGCATGATTAATTTCACTCACATCACCTGGGGGGGGGGGGATCATACTGAGAAGTTTCCAGATCCTTATCAAAATTGATACATAACTTTTAAAATTCCAAGTTACATTTCATAGATTTGGATTGATCAGGATCATGCACATAATAGTGCAACAACGTTATTCCTTGCTAGCTCCTTCTTATCCCAAAGTAAGGAAGATCTCTAACTGACTTGAGGTTGATGCTCCAGAAACCATCAAATATAATTTCAGCCCCCCTTGCAACTATGCTCATATGTGGTGGGACACTACAGAATTGACACCACCGGAAGGACTGAAATAAGAGATTTTCTGAGATGCATTGAACAATAACAACATTTTGAACTTATAGTTGAAAAATGTGGAACTGAGGATGGCAAAGGGATTGCCCATGTTTTTAAGAGAAGGAGAACAATTATAAGTATGCCCTGTGATACAATTATCTGACAAAGAGTTTGGGAGTGTTAACAAAAAATGGAATTGTGTATTCAATTCTTCCTGTCTTCCCTGTAATGAGTAGAAATAAAGATATTCCTGGCTCACTAAAAAATGTTGTTTTGAAACTGGTCTTTTAGTGGGCTTCTCAATGAAAATGGCATTCTGCATTAATTTTTTCATCTGCTTTCAACAGAAGTGGGATAGTGAGATATTATTCATTTGCATCCCTTTTCCAATACCTGCTCTACATCATTGGCTGCCAGTTGTGACAGGACAGAATACTTATTGTTAAAATGTCATTGGATGTCATTGTATCTGTTTCCAGTACAACATGCAGTGGAGAGCGCATTGAAACACATAGTGTGAGAGGATGGACATTCAACACAAGGCTGATGTTTTCAGTAGCAATTGCTGCCCAACCCATGAAATGAAGAGACCATACACAGGGCTTGGGTTGAACTAGGGCAATTTATTAATGTATGCCTAATTAACATAAAGCTAGAAGTGAACTTGACCTTGAACTTGGGCTTGAATTTAAATTTGACCTTGACCTTGAATTTGAATTTATGACCTGAGAAGGGGGGTCAACAGCATGGGTAGGCTAAGGCAAGGGTCACCTCCAGACCTCTTCCCCAGCTCTCCTTGGGCAAGGTACCGGGCCTCAAAGCCAACCCATGAGGCTGGGTTAAGACTTCGGCCGGCCCTTTTCTGGAAGGCGAGCACCCAAACCGCAAGCCCCCCATCTCATGACGCCGCGGTAGGGGCAAGTCCTGGGCCCGCCCCAAGGATGGTATTTATCCTACACCAAAGGGTGTCATAGGTACTCACCAAAACCCTCAGACCCCCCTACTGGCCATGGATAAGGGCAAGTGTAGCTGTGGAGGCCTATTTAATACCTAGTTGAGACACCACCTTATAAAGCCAATTGCCTAATCCCTTGGTGCAGTGTAGGGTAGGCGAAACCCCCCTCCCAAGCCGGGAAAAAATTCCTACCCGGCCCTGAAGCGACCAGCAATCTTACGCTGAAACCATAGGGTGGGAGGGTGGGTCGCCAGCAAACAAAGAGGCTGAGGAAGGGATGGCGCGGCCCTAAAAGGGGTCTGCAGACCCCGCCCCCTCCCCATCCCACCATGCGACCCTGGTGATTGCATGGTCTCTTCTCATGGGAGGCCAGCAAAGGTGTCCCCTCCCCGCCACGTGTGGTCATGCGGGCGGGGGGAGACGAATTCTGAGATATTTTTCAGATATTGTTAAAGTTGTACTGCCAAGGAAAGATGGATTTTGGAGAACTTAGTATTCTTTTCTAGAATCATACTTCTATGACCTTGTCTCTCCAACCCCTTACTTCTTAAGCCCCATTCCATTTTTAGAGCGGACACATCTGCAGTTTGAGGAAGGAACTGGTGCCACCAATGCCTGCTCTAGGTGTTTTTATCCTTGGCATTTTCGTCCCTGACTGAACACCCACTAATTACATGGAACAAAAATTAGTGGAGAAATGTCTTTTACAATATCGCTTTGAGAACAAAATGGATTTAAGGAAAGCATAATCTCTTCCAGTGCAGGCTGCGCTCTATTCAGCCAAAAGGCATCTGTATGTGGTTTGCAGTCATTTTCTCTCTCTCTCTCTCCTCTGTCTCTCTTTGTTTGGGCTTTTTCGCACTTGGTGAAGAAAACGCCCTGTTCTGTTACTTAATGGACTGGCGTGCTCCCTTGGAGGATCCAGGCTGATCCGGAGCAGTGCGTGGCCATGCTACACACTGCTCCGGGGACGAAAATGGTGGCTTCCAGTTGGAGGAGGCTCTCCACCAACGGTGAAGTTCGCCAGCCTAAAGCCCGCCTCCGGAAGATCTGCAGGCTCACGCTGGTGTGAGCCTGCAAATCTACACCGGAGCACAGCCACGGAGTGGGGCGTGCCGCGCTGTTGAAAGACCTGTTGTAAGCGGTCTTTCAATAGCACAGCGAGCGACCACTTCTGGTCATTCCGGAGCGGGCTGAAGTCCAGAACTACAGAAAGTAGTCCGGACCCAGTCCGCCCCCAAGTGCAAACGTCCTCGCTGGAGGACGCTCTGCCCCGTTGCAAATACAAAGTGCAGAAAAGGCCTTTGTTGGGGGTTGGTTTTTTCAATTTCACTTTCTCTCTCTCTCTCTTTTATTCTGTTTGTATACACACATATATACATACCTATATATATCTGAGAAAAGCTCAAAGTTGTCATTGGTGAAATGTAATAGATACAGCTATTCTCTACAGGAAGATGATTATACTGTAAACGCTTCCCATATAACTGTTAAGGATGAGGAGCCTGGTAGGCAAAAATGTAGACTCTCTGCACCTTACCTCTGTCCTGGTGGCATCCAGTGATGATAGAGGCAGCTGCTCTCTTGGGAAAGGAGCTTGATGGAGTGCTCTCCTCCGCACTGGCTGCCCAAGCGAACCTGGAAGTGCAATGGCCATGCCTTTTCCTTCCACAGAGCACCTGGGCACTGTCCCAAGCTGCACTGGGGTAGTAAATGCAGCCATTACACTTCCAGAACCTCCGCAGCAAAGGTAAGTGCGGGTGCGTGGTGGGAGGGTGGTACAATCGCCAGGGAAAAACTCCTCAGTGATTTGCAGTGTGATCACTCTGCTTAGGGACAAGAGAAGGACATGTCTGGGATGAAATTGTGCATAAGCATCATCCAGGCCCTGTCCTTCTCTTGTCCCCATGGTGAATTGGGTGCATCGAAAGGAAAGAACCAAAGTTTTGTACTACAAGCATATAATACAAAGGGATTTGAAACCTGATAGTGAACAAACTTTGGAAGCACCACACTTGGATGGACAACTCTATAAAGCCCAGTCTAGACATTTGCTTGAATCTGTGGAGAGCTAAGTGTGTGCTGGGGATGTGGACACTGACATAAGTCCCACTCCGTGCATTTCTCTACCCATCCACTCAGAGAACATCAGTCACTATGTGACTCACTCACAAAGATTTGCAGAGGGTTAGCAATCCTATCTGGATGATGCAAGACCCACTCACACTATGAAATTACAACACTTTGATTCTACTTTAACTGACATGGTTTTATACTATGGAATCCTGAGATTTGCAATGTGGGGGGCACTTAGTATTCCCAGCCAGAGCAATGCAGTGCTCCACCAAACTACAAACCCCAGGATTCCATAGGATGGAATTCTGGCAGTTCAGGAGGCAGTCACATAGGGATGGGGGGTGATGGGGGTGGTGTGCCTCCAGCGGCAATTTTTTAGGGGCTCTGAAGCTCCTTGCTTGCCCTCTTCCACATGCCGTAGCCCTGCCCCCCCGTCTCATAGCCCCACCCCATCTGTCATACCCCCATCCTGTCCATTGTAGCTATGCCCTTGTGCGCTGTAGGCACACGCCCATGCACCATAGCACACCCTCACCCCGTAGCCACACCCCTGTGCTGTAGTCACACCCCCACAATCATGCCCACTGTGTCGTAGCCATGCTCCTGCCCTTCCACCCCCTCTGCCTGCCCCCCCTCCATGCACTCCAAGCTCTGCCACTGGCAAGGGGAATAATGCTCTATCATTGCCTAGTGTGAATGGGGCCCCAGCTACAGAGCTCTTGTGATCACAAAGCCTGATACCCTCTAAACAGGTATTAGGCACTTGCCCCAAAATCCAGAAACCTATTAAAATGAAACTTGACAGCTTTGTTTACCTTGTAAAAGGCTAACATAGCTGATAATAACTTGCATCTGATTGGTTCATCCCAACTGATCAATTTTAAATGGTGAGTCAACATGTATGAAAATCCCTTTGACTCAAAGTTAGGAATATCAGTATAGCTGAGGACAGTATCTTCTAACTGTGCCTGTGTGTGTGTGTGTGTGTTAAATATTTTTATTTTTTTAAAAAGGTTATTGACAACTACATATTTAAGAGCAATATTTAAAGACATGTAGCATGAGAAGCAGCATGGTGTAGTCTACAATCTAGTGTAAGCCTACAATCTAGGAGATCAGGGTTCAATTCCCTGCAATGGAAACCCACTGGGTGACCTTGGGTGCATCACACACTGTCAGCCTCACAAAGTCCTGTGATAGGAGACAAATTTGTTTCATTTGTAAACTCTAGACAAAAGATTTCATACCTTCTAAAACTTGTTGGAGGAGAAGTGCATCTACACATTTATCAGGGTTGCGGTACATTTCATAGAAATAAACACACAAGCATGAGTACATTAATAAATATAAAAACCCACGGATATCATTGAAAAGGACACCATCCATATAACTGAAAAAATATGCACAAGCATACCATAGTACATGAGGAAAATGTGTATAAAATATATACCTGTTGAAAATGTGAAGAAATAAGCAGAAAATCCTTTGGGAGAAGAAAAAAAATAAGCCTCAAAATTTAACATGAAAGAACTTTGGGATGAGAATTTAGGTGTGGGAGTTCACTTTTGTGTAATTAAAATGAGGAGATTTTCTTTTCTCTAGTTATTATTCTGCTAGTTTTGCAAAAAATTTTTCTCAAAATGACAGAAACAATTTTTTGTTTTGTTCTGAATGAGATCCAAAGCCTGAGATGCTTTGGGAGGTCCATATGAGACCAACGATTTTCTTTCATTGCTATCCCCCTCAGTGCTTGATACTAAGAGGCACTGTTTTTGATCTGGACGTTGTGTGTAACCATGGTGACCAGTGGCTGATCATAGATTTTTCCACCATGGATCCATCTGATCCTACCATCTAGGCCATAGTCCATCAGCACATGTTGTGGCAGCAGTTTGCATGCATCAATTCTGCACAGGTGGTTTACTTTAGTTACCAGGTACCCTCCAGGTTTTATTGGAATGCAATTCCCATAAACCCTAACCAGAAAAGCCAACTGTGAGTGCTGAGAGGAGTGCAGTCCAACAATATCTAGGTGATCACATTTTCCCTTATCTATTTGCTGTACAAACCATAGACATAACATGTTGTGTCACCAAGACACTGGAACATTGTAGACATATCTTGATTCATATGAGAATGAGGATACTGTATTTGTGACACATAACTATCAATCCAGATATTCATTCTACTACCATTGTAAGTCACTATGATTGCAACCAAGCATATATGGAGTTCCATTCACAGTTACATATATAAGCTAGACCATGTCTTCTTTGAAGGCTACCCCAAACCTAATAGTTTTGATAAGGCTGCTTTGATCTCCTTGTTTCTCATGCTGTAGATTATTGGATTTAACATGGGTGGAAAGATGGAGTAGATCACACTAATTATTAGATCCAGACATGATGGAGTGTTAGAGGAAGGTGGCCTGAGATAAGCAAAGCACCCAGTAATTACTAAGGTGGAGAAGACAATGAGATGAGGAATGCAAGTAGAAAAGGCTTTTTGCCTACCCTCCACAGGAGGGATTCTCAAAACCACCATGAAGATGTGCACATATGTGACAATAATGAAGATGAAGCAGCCAAACACGACGTTAATACTTAATACAACAGCTCCTATCTCTATTAAGTGTAAGTTAGTACAGACAAGTTTAAGTAACTGTGGGATTTCACAGAAGAACTGGTTGACAATGTTAGAGCAGAAGGGGATTGCAAAGGTGCCACTGGTGTGTAACAATCCATAGAGAAAACCACTGATCCACGAAACAGCAACCATTTTGATACAGGCCCTCTGGTTCATCACAAGCTCATAGTGCAAAGGCTTGCAAATAGCAACGTACCGATCATATGCCATGACTGTGAGAAGGGAGATATCAGATGCTAGAAAGAAGAGAAAAAAAAGAACTTGTGCAACACACCCTGAATAAGAAATGTGCCTGGTATTCATGAGAAAATTGGACATGGATTTCGGGATAATGACTGAAATTTGACCAAGGTCTTGCATGGCCAAATTCATCAAAAAGAAGTGCATGGGTGTGTGCAAGTGATGGTCCAAAGCTACTGCAGTGATTATGAGAAGATTTCCAGTTACTGTCACCAAGTAGAGTATCAGGAATACAACAAACAGTAAGATCTGTAGCTCTTGGACTTCTGAAAACGCCAAGAGCAGAAATTCCGACTCTGATGAGGTGTTCAACATTGTGCACTCAACAGAAACTCTGCTGTGAATGTGAGAGAAAATAAAAATATAGTTAAAAAGTTACTGTCTAAGCTACTATTTAATTAAGATAGGCTATTTAAGTAAGATGAGGACAATAAGTGTATTTCCATTATGCTTATTTGAGCTGTATGTGAAAATACAAGATAGGAGAAAGCACAAAACCAGAACTCAGTACATAGATTGAATAGGTATGCATACACATGTTTAACTGTCCAGGTCAGCAAGATTACAGTATTATGGAATCCATAGGCATAATCAACAGATACAGGAAGCCCTCATCTTTTGACGTCCTTTTATCTGACGACTCGCTCTTTTGATACTTCCAAATTAAGGACAAGTTCCATTAATTTGATGGAGGATCCAACTGTTTCATCTGTTCTTCTTGCTCACAGAGTCTTCCTTGGAACTGCTCACATGTGCACACTGCTTGCAAAGTGAATTGAAAGAGGGAGAAAAGTTGCTAAGCCAGCTAAGTGTGTAGTCAGTTGGTCCCAAGTAGCCTCAGTAAGTCCTTCATGTTCCCTACTATATAGTACATGGGTTCTGCTTTTCAACCAAATCCATTTTCTGATAGTGGTTCAGTCTCTAACCTGTCAGAGAAGTGGGGGAAGCCTGTACATTGAATATAGACTTCTTGCTGAATTGGTACAGGAGTTTATTTATGTCCCACAAGCTCAACATCTTCCATTTCGCTCCTTGTATCACTCCAATTTCTTCCACTGGAAATTATGTTTGTGGGAAAATGGAGTGTGTCGCCCAATGCTTCTACAAAACTCACATTTATGACAGTGCCATTATGGAATGAATGGGAATTCATTCAGGGTAGGCGTGCATACGATTGTGCTGTTAGAACACTTAACATCCCTGAAATGATTTTTCTTGCAATGGACATTTGCTGAAGCATATGGAACAGAGAAATTTTTGCTCTAGTTTAGTTTTGATGGTTAGCAGTCTATTACACTTCTTATTCTCCCTCCTCACTTTTATACTGCATAACTCATCAGTCCTTTACCCACAAGAGATCTATAGACTGGCACTGTAGAATTTATTCAATGTGGAATATTGGCAAAAATACAACAAAAGAGGATTTCTTAGAAGCCAGTTTGAAAAGCTAAAGTGAACATTTAATAAAGGTCCTGCTTTGTACAATTTTTTTTAACCCAGGTAAAATCTGATTAATTTCAATTCTTCCCCTTCCACAGAAATTATAGGCCACATTAATACATGTGCGATAAAAAAAGGGGAAAACTTACAAATTCAAACAAGCTATTGTCTGTGAATACCTTTGATTAAATAGGACTTTCTAGTCCTAATCTTTCATCATTCTGGATTACTTATATCTGTTATTTAGACCAATAGTTCTCCATGGTAGCTGTCCAGATATTTTAAACCTCAATTTCCAGAGTGCCTGGCCATTCACCACACTGTCCATAGGCTCTGGGAACTGGATGTCTAAAATAACTGGAGGAGCAAGGGTTCAGAACTGCTTCTTTAGACAATTGTTTCAGTTCTTTTTATAGATATCAGGAGATGAGGAGCGGAAAGAGAACCAGGGCAACCAACACGATGTCTTTGTACAACTATTCTGCTGTTTCCCCCAATAGACTTTTATTTGTAGAAATCAGGAAAAAAAAAAAGGTGAGAAAACACTATGTAATATAACACTTTATGAATAACCCAATAAATCAATGTGAAAGAGACGAGACTGTGTTCTAAAATCTTGAATTGCAAGTATTTCATATCTAACAAAATTTGAATCCTAAACATGTCAACTCAAAGGCCAGACTGCTGATTTCAATACCACATATACCTACATTAATATGTACAAAATTTCAGCTATAGGCAGTCAGCACACTTTTATTTTAACGATTTCTTTGTTATTTCAACTGCAATCCTATACATTCAGGGAATAAGTCCTAATAAATCCAGTAGAACTTGTTTTGGCATTGACAAACATGAGCCTGACCTGTTGTTCAATTAACTAAGAATGATTCCATGCTTTGGGTAGCTAAAATTATATATATATATATATATATATATATATATATATATATAAAAATAAATATCTACATTGTAACAAAAGTCATTCCAAAATATTAAAGTGGTATATACCAGCAGAGATATAAGAACAGCTGTTTCGACAAAGATTATAACCAAATATTTGAGACAATTCAGGACAATTTGAGGCAATTCAGGACAAAGACAGCATTTCCAGCACCATGGAGATTCACTCTAGAAAACAATGCATTTTTTAAAAATTTTTAATAGAATTCATTTTAGCCCAAACGGAACATGATGAGTTCAGTGGGTTGGACAACATGTTTCGACATATGTTAAATACTTTCCCCCACTTTTTTTACACAAGTTTTTAAAATTATCTTTGGCATGTAAGTCTAACTTACCTCCAGCTACAGGTGTTCTGTTGTCCCAGAAAACCAAAACACTAAACACAGAAGATAGAACTTCATAATAAAAAAGCGTGTGTGTGTCCTTCAAGTCACCTGTCAACTTATGGAAACCCCATGAATTTTATTGCTTATCCTGGCAAAGTATTCTCAGGGGTGATTTGCCTTTCCGTTCCTCTAAAATCTAGCCTAAAGAACCTGATATTCTTTTTATTGCTTACTACACAAATCATGCAACCTACCATCTACAGCCGCTTGAGAGCACTGTACAGCTCTCCAGACTCTCCCAAAACATGATAGAAATACTTATTTGCTGAGATGATTAAAATATGTACTATCAATACTGCGTTAGTCTCCAGAGCCTGAAACAAACTGTAGGAGAGGCACCTGTTAGACAGTAATCTAATTGTGAAAATGTTACTAGTTTAAGACAGTAACTTTGCATAGGTATTTGAGAAATGATTATGCATTCTGGAGAATATTCAAGGGTGTCATTTTTTTGTAGTACAATCAACATTGCACTTACAGGTGCCTAGCTCTGTTCTGCAGTACCACTGAACTAAGTTATCATATTCTAACTACAAATAAAAATATAGATATTTCGCCCTTCCGGTTGCATGGCCGGCGCGAGTGGCAGCTCGGATTGAAGCAGCGCAATGGCGCGGCTCCGAGCAGCCACCCGCTGGACTCCAGCCGCCTCTTTTGCCATCATAGAGGCAGCAGAACACCCCTCCGGTATGAGGGGTGCGGAATGGGTCCGACGGGGACCCCAAAACTGGCGTTTGCTCTGCCCAGCTGGGAGAGCGGAAAGCGCCAGGGGGGTCGAAGGACCAAGATGGAGCCAGCGGGATCGCCACCTGAGCGGCACAAGTGCCGCCATCAACTTTTGAAAGAAGACTTCAAATAACATGTAAGAATTTAATAAGAGTCATTTAACCTGTTCTGGTCGCGTTTCTGTTAATATCGCTGCAGTTCTGGCATGCAACAGTGGGCAGAAGCGAAAGAATGGAGGGGACCCTGAGCCTGAGTGAGTTCGTTATGGATGGGAGTTTTTCTTAAAGGGGCGGCTCGAATTTTAAGAAGAGGCTAGCTTGACGTGCTGCTTACTCACGAGGATTGAAGTCAATATTTTTTAAAGAAAAAAGAAAGACTTAAGAATCATAATTGGGACTTAAAGCATAAGATGGCATATAATTGATCATTTGGACTGATGGATTACAAATGAGTTATAATCTTCATTTGGACACTAAATTTTTTACACTATAATACTTCAATATTTTGGCTGGACTGAGAAGATCTGGAATTTGATTCATGGATTAGGGGTTTGGATTTTGGATTTTGGAGGAATATTTCGGGATTGAAAGCTATTGAGCTGCACGTCTCCCTTTTTTTTAATTCCTGTGGAGTGATTCTTGTTTCTTGATTCTCTTGGACTGTTGAGACTATGAGACTGTGCTGAAGGTCATCTAATTCAAAACATCCTCATTCCCACGGATGGAGCAGCCCGGAACTTAAGCGACTATGAAAATGCAATGAATCTTCTGAAATGAATTCCGGGCAGTTTCAAGAGGGGAGGAGGGAATATAAAGCGGATAAAGGCACAGGGTGCTGGATTTGAGAAGGGGCAATGTATTTCAGCAATGTCAAATAAGTTTACTATAAGTGATATACTGTCAGTAATATAAACAATGTGATGTCAAGGGTTAAGACTGTGAAACCTGTGATGGAAGAGACTTGATTGGAAGATCCTTCCTCCCATGGACTGAGCTGCTTGGAATTTAAGCGACAAAGAAACTACAGATAATCTTCAGAAATGAATTTTGGGTGGCGAAGTCCAAGATGGGAGGGGGGAACGGGGAGGTTGTGATGGAAGTTAGTCAAGTAACGACCCGCACTCTTCTGGACGGAGCAGCTCGGAACTTAAGCGACTAGGAGAATACAGTAAAAATTCAGAAATAGACTCCGGACCGCAAAGTCCAGGAAGGGAGGGGTGAAAAGGAGCGGATATAGTCACAGGATTCTGATTTGATAAGTGGAGTAAAATACCCTCTCTCTTAGGCGCGGTGCAGCTTGGAATATAAGCGACATTAAGAGTACAGAGAATTTGCAAGTGAATATCCGGGCTGCAGGGCACCAGATGAGAGAGGGGAACGGGAAGATGACGATTGCACTGGCTTCTGAATTACACAAATGGATTTTTATTTTGACATTGTTAATTAAGCTTGTAATTGATGATATATCGATATACTTCATGAATATGAACATTGTGATATTGCTGAATGGGAGAAGGGGTTTAAAAAGTACTTAAGGAGAAACAAGACATTTTAGTACAATGGAATTTAGGGTAAGAAGATGGGGGACTGTTGCAGTAATAGTTGCCCAGACTGCCAGATACACAATGATAGAAATAATTAAAATTTTAAGATTTTGGGATGTAGGTAATGGAGAGTTAAACGGGAAGAAAAAAAGATATATATATATATAAGGAGAAAACAGAAGCTTCAAGAGAGTGATATGGAAATATTTTGGAACAGGATGATTTGAGTCAAGCAGAAGAGAGTGATGGTTGGGAACTGTCTAGCCAGAATGACTATATTATGACTGTTAGGAGAAGGAAACGTGTGTTCGAACAAATGAGATAATCAATTTATTGTGATGCACTAATGTAACAAGTGGACTAAGCTGCGGGAAATGTTGACCAGAACAGTGTGGAAGAACAGAAGAAAATTCATATAACAAGTACAAGTCAAATAATCCTTTTTTTACGTTTGTGAAATTTAAAATTATTAAATATATATAGATATAGATATAGATATAGATATAGATATAGATATAGATATTTCTATGTATTTTTTAAAAAATTAGCTGGGAAAGTTAATGGCCCTTTCCGCACCGGGGTATTAAAACAGTGCAGAGCGACCTCCGACGGAGGTCGTCTGCACTGTGGAGTGGATTGGGGTGGACTACTTTTCGTAGTTCCGCACCTCAATCTGCTCTGAAGTGACCGGAACTGGTGGCGCTGCATGTTTTTTAAAAACCTCTTTTCAGAGGTTTTTAAAAAGCAAGGTGCACGCAGCCCAGTGCAGCTCCGTCGCCGCGCTCCGGTGCAGATCTGCTGGGGGCGGGCTTCTGGCTGGCGACCTCTCCGGTTGGTGGAGAGCCTCCGCCAGCTGGAAGCTGCCATTTTGGACGCTGGAGGAGTGCGGAGCAGCGAGTTTGCACTGCTCTGCATGGCGACGGACTTACCTGGTTGCCAGTAAGCTCCGTTTCGGAGCGTTTTCCCCCGTTTCCCCCTCCACGTGCGGAAAGAGCCAACATTTTGATTACTTTTCAGCCTTGTCGATCAGTGAACAACTTAATTCTTGAAGAAAATGAATAGCTAAAGTCCAGCTTAACTCTATTCGTTAATTTTTAAAATAAATTTGGTTAAGCTTTATTTTTTATTAGAAAAACCATGTGTTAGGCATTAGGCTGACTGTTACCCAGAGGACATATCTTTCAGCTGCCCCTAGATTGTAGAATGACCTGCCAGAAGAGATTCTTCAGCTGCTTTTATTTGAGTCAGCAGTAAAGACCAGTCCCTTCCAGTAGATTATTTTTAAGTGATGGTTTTTAAAGCATTTCCTGGTGGATTTTAATGTGTGTTGGTTTTATATGCCCTTTTAACTGCGTTAGGTTGTTTGTTGTTGTTCCCTGCCTCAATCCACAGGGAGAGGCAAGTGAGAAATCATCATGTCGTCGTCGTCGTCGTCGTCGTCGTCGTCATCATCATCATCATCATCATCATCGGGTCCAGAATCAGATGCTGCTCTGCAGAAGCAAGAGAGAAGATGAAGACTTGGTGCTGTTTCTGCCATGCACAATCATATCCATTTCATACAACTTTAACTGTCAGTGCTCTATCTTATGGGATTTATAGTTTCATGAGGCATTTGGAGTTCTTCATAGACAGATACTAGAACAGAGGCAGAAATCATGTGGCTTTCCAAATATTGCTGAACTGCAGGTCCCAGCTTTCTTCACCATTAACTATGTTACCTTGGGTTTGTGGGAACTGCAATTCAACAACATCCTGCAAGTCCTACCCATTTTCTAGAGCTCTTTGACCATACTGCAAATGTCAGGAGGCCATACCTAATAGCCAAAAGAACTGAAGTGGTATGAAGTTGATGTAAATGTGTAGTGCAGATTCACTCTCAGTCAGCTCTTTCTTCAGCCTACATTTCTTCCCCTACCCCCCACCCCCATTCCCTGGATGTAATCTTTTCCACCAAACCCTCAACTTTCCCAACAAAGCTGATGAATGAAAGAAGGATTCAGGGAGAAAATGGGGTCATCTTTGCATTCCTGAGTCTTACCTCCCCCCGTTCTCCTTTCCAAACACAAGGGCATTTGTACAGTCAAAACTAATGGGCCCCAAGGTGAGCTTAGGCAGCTTTAGGGAGTAAGTTTCTAAGTATAAAGAACCTTCTTGCCTTGTATTTTTCTAGTACTAGTACTTGCTTTTAGCAAGATGACCTGCAAAATACTGTGTTAATATGTATACTCAGGTATTCTTTGCTTTATGGGACTAGATGCTTAAAAGACATGGACAAAATAAATGTCAAGAAATATGATTGCCTATCTATACATGTCAGGTAGATACATCTGTTATTGTTGTTGTTGTTGCATGCCTTTAAGTCATTTCCAACTTATGGTGACTCTAAGATGAACCTATTGTGGTTTTTTCATGGCAAGATTTGTTCCATGTGGGGTTTGCTTTTGTCTTTGTCAGAGGCTGAGAGAGTCTGACTTGCCCAGAGTCACCTAGTAGGTTTCTATGATCAAGTGGAGATTGGAATTCTGATCTCTAGAATCACAGTTGAGCACTCAAACCACTACAGTACACTGGATTTCTAGACAGATATACAGGCAGATAGCATGGACTTCTCAAGAGATCAGCAGAGCATCACAAGGAGTCTGTGAGTTTTCTTTCTTTTTACCTACAGGTAACATTACTTTTCATTTAATTTTTTGTTTGGAATCAGTGAGTATGCTTGTGCCTGCCATATTCATGTATGTTACAATACTTGAATTGTTTCTCTTTTCTAACTCAATTCTAAAATTGTTTAATCAGAAGTAAACAACCAGTGTTTAATGGGACTCATTTCCCAGTAAAGAGAGTTTGGGTCCAGGAAAGCTTTTTCCAGGAGTTCTATCAATGGCTGTCTGGATCCAACTCTATGTTTCAGATTGCACCTACTCAGCATGGGATTTACTTAGAAGTAAGTCCTATGGTTCTTAATGGGTGTAGTTAGGATTATAGACATACTATGAAAGTTTATACCTGTTTACTTAGAAGTTGGCCAACTACACTTAGCTAAATCAATCCTCAGATCACATAGGATTGCGGCTTTTATTAATAACTTGAAGATTTCCCTTCCGGTCGCATGGCGGGCGCGAGCGGCTGCTCGGAAAGAAGCTGCGCAATGGCGCGGCTCCGAGCAGTCACCCGCTGGAATCCAGCTGCTTCTTTTGAGATCCAGAAGCGGCAAAACACCCCTTTGGTATTAGGGGTGCGGAAAGGGTCCGAAGGGGACCCCACAACTGGCACGTGGCTCTACCTGGCTGGGGGAGCGGGAAGTGTCAGGGGGTCGAAGGACCTGGACGGAGCCAGCGGGATTGTCGCTTCAGCGGCACAAGCGCCGCCGCCGACTTTTAACTAAGAAATCAAGTTTTTAAGCTGAAAACAATAAGACAACACAACCTGTTCTGGTCTTCACTTCACAATTATCACAACAGAGCTGGCTTGCAATGCTGTGCAGGAGCGAAGTAATGGAGGGACCCAGGAATGTGAGTGCTAAATGCTGAGCTTTCATCTTAAAGGGGCGGCTGAATTTAAAGAAAAGGCTAAGAGATATATCTGCTTTCCCACGATGAATGATGCTAATATTGGTAAGAGACTTTTGGTTTCTAATATGGACTTACACTCTAAAATGTCAAATAAATGAGCAGTTGGTATTGCCTTAAAGGAAAAAATTGGAGTTTCTAAAATTTAATACTCTTCATTTGGACGTTGAAGTTTTTATAATACGTTATTTTAATATTCTGGCTGAACTGAGACGAGTGGACTATTGGTTCTTTTGTTATGGATTTTGGACTTTAGAAGAATACGTGGAGAATTCTTTAACTTTTGTTTTGGGCCTCTTGTTTCCTGACTTCTATTTGGATTGGGATTGCTGAGACTGCTGAGGCTGTTCTTGAAGGTCATTTTAACAAAACATCCTCATTCCCATGGATGAAGTAGCCTGGAATTTAAGCGACCACGAAAATACAATGAATCTTCAGAAACAAACTCCGGGCAGTGAAGTCCAAGAAGGGAGGGGGGAACAAAAGGTGTTGGCACAGGGTTTTAAATATGACAAGTGAATGTATTTCAGCAATGTCAATTAAGCATATGTATGTGATTGATATATTTTTACTTATTTAAATATTGGGATATTGTCAAAGAGTTGAAAGGGATAATGAGACTCCTAAGTTTGTGATGGAAGGTACTTAAGTACATACCCTTTTACCCATGGACTGAGCAGCTTGGAATTGAAGCGTCTATAAGAATACAAAAAATCTTCAAGATAATGTCGGGCAGTAAAGTCCAGGATGGGAGGAAAGGGACACTGAGACGGACAAGTTTATGATGGAAGTACTTCAAGCAAATACCCTCACACCTTTGGTTGGAGCAGCCTGGAATTAAAGCGACTTTAAGAATACAGTAAATCTTCAGGAAAATCCGGGCAGCAAAGACTTAGTGGGGAGGGGGTTTGTGAGGGAAAGTATTCAAGTTATATACCCCCACTCTTTGGGCCAGAGCAGCTGGGAGTATAAGCGACCATGAGAACACGGAGAGCTTTCAGATGTATTTCCAGGCTGCACAGTCCCTGATGAGAGAGGGGAATGGGAAGTGGAGTCAATTACAGGGTTTTGAATTATGTGTGTTAGAACTGTACTTTGGCAATGTCAATTAAGCTTACAAATGATTGATATACTGACTTTTTTTTGAAAATGAACGTTATGATATTGTTGAAGGACAGAAGGGGTTGAATATGACTTAGAGTAGAGGTGGGAAACAAGATATCAAAATATAATGGAATCCAGGGAAAGAAGGTGAGGGACTGTTACAGTAATAATTGCTCAGACTTCCAGATATACATTGATAGACTTTTTCTTTTATAACAGTAATGACTTCAGTTAAGTAATGGAGAGTTGGTAGAAAATATATGAGAAGAAAATGTCGATTTGAGAAAGCAGAATGAAGTGAAAGCTGGGAACCGACAAGATGAAATGACAGTATTTTGGGTGAGTAGTAGAGGGAAATGCTTGTTCAAACAGTTGAGATTATCATTGTATTGTGATTCTAATGTAACATGTAGAGTGATTTGTGAGAAGTGAAGACCAGACCAGAGTGGAAGATCAGAAATAATGCATCTAAAACTACAATTTAAAGAATCTTTTTTTATTTTGTGAAATTTAATAAAATTATTATAAAAAAAAATTAATAACTTGAAGATTTCTTTAAATTCTTGGATTTTTATGCAAGGAAATGTTATTATGCTTCATGGGTTAGATTGTGACTCAGACATCCTTAGAGGAGACTGCTTGAAATCAATGGGACATAAGTTAGTCATGACTGCTTTAAGTTCCATTCA
Source organism: Cyclura pinguis (assembly GCA_030412105.1). Lineage (NCBI taxonomy): Eukaryota > Metazoa > Chordata > Lepidosauria > Squamata > Iguanidae > Cyclura > Cyclura pinguis. The sequence continues at coordinate 22,104,847 of CM059604.1, forward strand.
CTTCTAGCAGTCTTCTCTAAGGATAACTATCAAGTCCATATTATTTGTGATTCTCTTTGTTTCTACAGGTGTATGATATATAACATGTGTGTGTGTGTGTGTGTATAAACATATGTATATGTATATGTATATAACACACACACACACACACACATATATATATAAAACATATATCATACATTCATATTTTTATGAAACATATAAATTGTATATTTTTATGAATATTTTATGTATATACATATTTTATGTTTTTAGGTATATTTTTTTATGAAACATATAAAATATGTTTATTTTATATATATATATATATATATATATATATATATATATATATATATAATACGTTTCATCATAGCTATATGTTTGTCCTACTGTTAGCTCCAGGCATTGAAAAAGCGATATACATAGTATATCACTTGCTGCATGCAACAGCTAGTTCCAAATGGGCATTATGAAAGTCAGTTGATCACCTTGATTCAATAGGGCCCAGATGAATATTGGAGATTTGCAGTAAACATCACCATCAGTTTACATCCAGATATCTTTTTTTTTTCTTCATGGAAATCTCTGATGCTCAGAGTGATTACAATTTACAGAAACAATTAGTTTGATGTAGTCAAAACTAGTTGCACATATAGAAATATAAGTTCTAATAAGTGTATCCTATCCTAAGTGTATTTGCTCAGAATCCTGTCCCATTTGATTCAGTGGGATTACTCCCAGGTAAGTGTCCATAGGAGTGTAAGTCCAATTAACTTATTGTAGACTCAACCCAATATGTGGATGATCACTTATTGCCCAGAATTATCTTTGCTAAGGTAAGAAAATTTGCGTAATGCTCAGGCTAGGAGATGCAGTAATAAATCATTTTCTGGATGTTTGTGCACACTCTGTTCAGTTTGTGAGCTCAAGCGCAATGAGTCTTTCTCTACCAACAGATTATGCTGGTTCTTATATCCATAGTATATTCTCTACAGAAAATTATTTTTCCAACAGAATAATAGCACGCCATACATATCTGATATCCAAAAGCAAGCAGTACAATGTGCATATTATTAAATATTCTCTCTCTCTCCCGCCCCCCCCACAGATAACAGGTATAAATTAGGGTTGCCAGAGTGAAAACTGGAGGTGGTTGCTGTACCTTTAATGGTTGTGTAGAAGAAGGAATTTCAGCAGGTGTTGCTTGTTACCTGGATGTGTGTCAAGAAAGTCTATCTTCTATGCACCCATTAAAGGTACAGCAGCCATCTCTAGCAACTCTAAGTATAATAAAATAAAGAAGTAAATGTAATTCTTTCTTTCCTCCTCACAGGAAAGACTTCTCATTAAAGGAAAATATGGCCAATAAAAGCGAAATTGCTGAGTTTCTCCTTCAAGGGATATCTGACAGCCAGGAATTACAGATTTTGCACTTTATATTGTTTTTAGCTATTTATTTAGCAGGACTCAGTGGGAATCTCTTCATTATCACAACAGTAGCCTTCAACCACCGCCTTCACAATGCCATGTATTTTTTCCTGGTGAATTTATCCATTGTTGATCTCGGCTCCATATCGGCCACCCTGCCTAAAGCAATGATCAATTCTATTGTGAGCAGTCATTCCATTTCCTATGGTGGGTGTGCAACTCAAATGTTTTTCTTTCTTCTCTTCATGACATCAGACTTTTCTCTTCTTACAGTCATGGCATATGACCGTTACAGAGCTATATGTGACCCTCTGCATTATGAGTCTCTGATGGACAAGAAAGCTTGTCTCAAAATGGCTGCAGGTGTTTGGATCAGTGGCCTTCTCAATGCGGCATTTCACATTGCAGGCACATTTTCCTTGAGTTTCTGCTCAAATATCATCCACCACTTGTTTTGTGAAATCCCACAGCTCCTCAAATTGTCCTGCTCTGACAGGTATGGAAGTGAATCTGTGTTCATTGCTGTGTCTGCATGTTTGGTCCTTGGGTGCTTTGTTTTTATCATTACCTCGTATGTGCAGATTTTTGCTGCAGTGATGAGGGTTCCTTCCGTTCAGGGAAGACAAAAGGCCTTCTCTACTTGCATACCACATCTCATTGTAGTCTCCATGTTTGTGTTTTCTGGCACAATCACCTATTTCAGGTCAGTCTCCAGGTCAGCCTCTGATCTGGACCTTGTTTCTGCTTTGCTTTATTCTGTATTGTCGCCAGTAACAAATCCTGTGATCTACAGCATGAGAAACAAAGACATAAAAGCAGCTTTCCAGTTGTTATTAAATGGTAAAACATCCTCCAGGAATCCTATTACTTGCATACATCTGTTTTGGCAAAGGAAGAATTAATGTGAAAGGACATGAGGTTTATTTTTAACATTAAATAAAATTTGATTGAAAATATCTAGGCCATTGGTGTTTTTTTAGAAAGTGTGCTATGTTACATTTCTGTTAGGAACAAAAAAATAGGAGATCTGCAATTCTTTTCATCAAATTGCTAATCTATTGTTAAGACTTGGATCACACCAGCAGCAGTTAACCAATAACTTTTAAGAAAATCCTGACATTTTAGTTCAACCACAACAAAATTAAAGGATTGTACTGAAAGTAATGCCTGTCAGGTTGTAACTCCTTTATTAACAACATGAGGCATATGTAGCTACATGCATGTGTAAAGTAACTCTTTGTGTACAAGGTACTATTCAAAATAGTCTCGACTAGTGGTGATGCATTTCTGCCACCTTTGAACCTCCTCATCAAATCCACTTTGGAAAAACTCTTTCAGGCACTCCCTGATCAATTGTCTGATAGCATCTCCCACTACGCCTACATCATTGAAGTGCTGTCCCTGAAGGCTTTCCTTCATCCAACCAAACAAGTAAAAGTCTGAGGGGCTATAATGCAGATGTGGCACCGCTGACCATCCCTTTTGTGCAAGAACCTGTGATGTTGCTAACGAAATGTAGGGTTGTTCATCATCATGGTGTAACTGGATTGTATCCAGCCGTTTCTATGGTCTTTTCTTATGGATGGCTTCATGAATTTCTGGAGTGATGCAATGTAGCTGTCACTGTTTGTTGTCCCATACAAAGAAAATCATTCCTCCTTGTCATCTCAGAGAAAATACACCATAATCTTCTGTCCTGGCTTTTGTTCTGGCCGTTCTGTCTCCCTCTCTGCGGAGCTGGAGTGATGCCAATCCATGAACTGATTCTTGGTCTCTGGGTCATGCTGGCATGCCTAGGTCTCAGCACCAGTGAAAACATTCCTGAAAAGGGTATCAATAGTTCTGAACACACATGCAGTCTCTTCTCTTTCAAATCAGTGATTACAGTAATTGATGAGGAACCCAACTGACACACATTTTTCTGTTCCAAAGTTGTGAATAGTCTGTTTGACAGCACTGTGACAACAGCCAAGTTCCACAACAATCTTTTGGGCAATCATATGCTAATCTCCAGGAATCATGTCACTCTGTTTTGGTTTTCATTGGTATCTGCTATCAATGCTCTCCACTACCTGGTTTGTCTTCAACATTGGTTTTACCTTTAAACTTTTTCACCCTTCTTCACAAATTACTCTCATCAATTGTTGCCTCAACATACATATCTCTGAGTCTTCTGTGGATGTCAACAGCAGTACATCCTTCTTTGTTCAAGAACTCAATGACTGCTCTTTGTTTCTGCTTCATATCCATGGTTATACTTTCAGTGCGAGCTTCATATGTGATTTTTCTTCTGTTGTCTGTTTTTGTGAATTCTTGAATATTTTGATGCTACAGAATTTCTTCAAAGATGTACTTGTTAGTTAAGCTCACGAAAACTAATGCAAGTTTTCCTACAAACAAAATGGGTCAATAAATAATTTAAAACTGATGATCTTAATAAGCTGTACTTAAAGTAAGCCCTATTCCAATCCTACACAATATGATTATGGCCTGCTATGTGACTTATAGATGGTGAAACACATAATTTATCTTTCTCATTCTCTCTCTCTCTCTCTCTCTCTGTATGTCTAAATTCAGAAAGATAGAGCATTTGAAAGATTTCTCAAACATCCAGTGAAGTTCCATTGTTCATTGGCATTAAGCTGGCTTCAATTTCTGACAACCTTTTGGCACACTCTCTCATTTTATTAATTAGTTAATTAATAACTTCATTCTAGAATTAATTTTCAAATTCCAAGTTAAATAAAATTTAATTGAGTTTTGCTGGTTAGTTCCTACCTCTGTATATATGTACGTAGCAGTAAATTAAGTGAAAGACAAACCTTGTCTCAGAGTTATGTCTGAAAAAATACAGTGCACCAATAGTAACATTTATTTGTTAGGAGAATTAAAAGTAGTGAGTCGATGGCTTGTTTAGAGATGGCCAAATCCTCACAAAGCACATTCTCTAAACTAACTCCAAACTAAGGTATAATTGTTCACAGCTCATACTATGAATGTTGGAAAAATGATATCTGTTTGTCTCTCTGTCTGTCTATCTATCCATCCATCCATCTATCTAGTTCTTCAGAATAAATTAAACAGACATTTATATCTACACACAGACAACTTGGGTTCAACAAGGTTACTATGTTATATACCTTCAGACCATGGATCTCTTCTGAAGGAACATGCCTCTTATTTGTATTTGGTAGTGTTTGGTTGATGGTTTTATTTGCTCACAATAAAATTGTTCTCCGTATCTTTGAAAAATGAAGGTTTTCACACAATTGTTTTGTCTAATTAACTTTAATTTAATTTAGAATTTTTCTAACTAAAAATGTATTATAAAGGCTGTTTATGCAGCGGCAGAGCTTGGGGAGGGCAGGAGGGGGCCAGAGCCATGGTGTGTGGGGGTGTGGCCATGGGGTGTGGCCGTGGGGTGTGGCCATGGTGTGTGGGGGTGTGGCAATGAGCTGGGATGCCCTAAAACGCAACTGCATTTGTGATAACTACCTTCATTCAGGGCTTGTTCTAGGTTCTAGAAGAATCTTGAGGTAAAGACTAACCTGATGTCCCACTTCTCCATGGTGTTTCTAAGCAGAGACAGGTAGCTACATCTAGGCACCATTTCAATCTTTTATAATGTTTGAGGAAATATTGGAAATGAGACTCAAAGTGGGTAGGATCAGGCTCTGCTGGTACCCTGGAACATGCCAAAGAAAACTGAATTCTGACTACATTACTGCATCTGACTGCTGCATATGCATCTCAATTTTGGCCTAATTATATGTTGCATATCTTTTTTTAGTAAAATTTGTAGGGAAGCTGCTGTACCAAACAGAGAAGCAAATATCATTCAAATTTCTTTTGGAGAAGTCATATATTTTTAGGTTGTTACTGAATTTTTCAAAAAGTTAAATTCATAGTAAGCTTTAGAACTACTGCTGAAATAAAACATGCAGGGGAATTTTGGGGGAAATTAAATGGTTGCCAATGAGATATAGAATACCTCCCTGGTGGTATGTAATGGAGCTAGCTAACTGTGGAGCTAGTCTGAGTCTCCTTGTGTCACAGAATCTTAGGTTTCCAGAGATTTATAGATCATCTAATCTTACTCCTGCTTAATGTTGGAAGTCCAGAGCTACAGTATCTCTAACATAGGGTTATCCAGCCTCTACTGGAGACTCCCAGTGAGTGAATGCCCACCTCTCTGTAACTAATTGTTTTGTTTTGTTTATGGTGAAAGTACTGTTACTATCAACATATTTCTTCTAATGGTCAGTTGAAATCTACCTTCTTGTAACTTAATGTTACTCCAAAATGTAGGTGCCACAAGGGCCAACCTGTGATGCCAGTACCTCCTTGGAAAGGTGGGGAATTAATTAGCTCAAAATTAGGAGGCTGACGAGAGGGGGGCAACTTAGCGAGATCTTGCTACCAATGTTTACGAGCTCACACAGGAAAAGAACCAGCCAGAGATTAAAAAGTAAGCTAAAAATGTATTTTATTGAGGGGAATTCACTCATGCATGCACACAAGATACACACAATCACACATTCACACAAGAGCTAACTGAAGGAGAAAGGGAGGAAAAAATATGTATAGACAGGCTGAGAGGTTTGTGGGGATTTATAATTACCAGTCCAGAAGGGTAATGAAGAAGTTGAAATGTGACTTAGGCTTCTGTCTAAGGGCAGGCCAGATCAGGATTCAGAGTGACATAGTGGGGTCCAACATTTCATCTGACTGCATCTGAAGTCTCAAAACCAAGGGTTTATATATTCTATTTTACTCCCTGAAGGATGTGAGTTAATTGCTCTCCCAGCCTGGTGGACAATGGGAGTTGCAACACAGATAATGGACTATTAACCCACTAATATTTGCAGTGTTTGGATGATAAAGACATGATGACTGTTGTAATAGCTTTGTATGGTGGATGCTATAAGGCAAGAAGAAGGAGTCCAGGCGCACAGAAGATGAGTATCTGTCAATCAGTGTCCTATTGGGCTTTTCCCTGTTGTGTTCCCTGGAAAGATATTCAGCTTCTACTTATGCCAGTCATCCACAGGAACAACAGCTACTGCCTGGCAAATGACCTAATCTCACTTAGAGGGTGTTTAGGTTGATTAGCCTCTCTTTCTCACATTTATGGTCAGATTTCTTCCCTCACTTGGTTTGACCTCTCAGTCACCTCACAGTCTTGAATTTGATATCACAGCCAATGAATACAGTCGTCAATTAAATTAGATGCCAACTAGATATGGTGCCCATCCAAACCATTCTAATATCGGGGAATCCCAAAGCGAGGCCTTACATTAAGCATATTAGATCTAGTCCTGTTCTTTAGGACAGAACAATAAATCAATTGACAGCCACTGAGGTACCACAAGTGTACTATTACATCTTAAGTTGCATCTTCTTCAGCCTTAATGTCACCATTTTATTCTTCTGATCCCATTCCATTTTTTTTCCTACTTGCTTTTACATTCACATTTTTATTTACTAGCTAGGGTACATTTCCACTTCTTTTAGCCTCTGTTCATACCCAGTGAGCTTCATTCCAATCCAAATATTAATACAATGTCCAGCTACATCTTCCACTGTTTACAAAACATCATACATTGGGTAGGGATCTTTTGGGTAGTCTAAATTGGTGAAGCCCCCATCTTTTAAGTCCCCTTGGGTCCTATGTCAGGAGAAAAGTGGGATATTGGCCCTTTCTGCACCAGGCAATCAGAATGGGGCAATGTGTCCTCTCACGGAGGTCGTCTGCACCTTGGAGCAGACTAGGAACGGACTACTTACCGGAGCTCTGCACCTCAGTCCTCTCTAAGATGACCTCAAGTGGTCCTCCAAAGTGTTTTTGAAAGACTGGAAAAAACAGGTTTTTATTTTCCTGGAACGCGCCATTGCTTTCCTGCTTCCTTGTGCAGATTCGCAGGCTTGCACCAATGCGAGCCTGCGATCTGTGGAGGGCGAGCTTTAGGTGTGGCGAGCTTCAGCAGTTGGTCAGGACCCACGAGCAACCAGAAGCCACCATTTGGAAGCCAGAAACCGCCATTTTGGAAGCTGGAAGCCACCATTTTGGAAGCCAGAGCAGTGCGGATCTACAGACCTCACACTGCTCCGCTTCGCCCTGGACCAAGAAGGAGTCCTGCGGAAGGGCTTCAGGGACAGTCCATGTTGCTTCGGACCCCGGAAGAAGCGGTAGGTAACGGCATGGAGCGATTCCCTCACCTTGTGCGGAAAGGGCCATTAATTAATTACATGAATGAATGTATGGTTCAAGCAGGCTTTTAATGACTAATTGCTTGAAGGACTCTTTTTGTGGGAGTGGGTGGGTACTCTTTCATCTTTTGTATGTTTTTAATGATTTGATATTTATGATTTTAAAAAGTGACAATTGTTTTAATTTTATTGCTATGTTTTTAGCCAATTTGGTTTTCTTGTTTGTGAGCCACCTTGACTCCAACACCAAGAGAAAGGCAGCATATCTATAGTCAATCATCACTTACTCACTCATTTGCTCACTCAGTCTTTTGCACTGGGTGGATTGTGAGGTGATCAATCATTCTATTTTGTTCGATTATATTGCCTTACAAACAGATAATCTGCCTTGCATATGATACCATGTATTGTGAAAAGGGAAGGAAAGCATGGTGCTCTTTGTTCATACAAATCTAAACAACATTCCATTGACCATATGATCTGGCACTTCGCTTTTCTTAGGGGCATTTCTACCTACAAATGCTAATAATGTCTTTTGGGATTTTTATCACTGAATTCTGCCACGTTCTCTGGGGCTGTTATCTCCCAAGAATACATGCAGAGTAGACAAACACATAACATGCCTTTCCTGTAAGAAACACATGCATTATAATCCATACTACTTACACAGAAGAAGACATGAATTAGCAGAAAGTTCGTTACAGGACATGTTACTCTATAAATGAAACCTCAGTGAAATAATCAGAGAATGAAAAGAATGAGAAGGCAACAGTAAGAGGTAAATCTCAGTTTCCACCCCCATTTCTCTTTCTCTATCCCTCTTCTTTAATGTCATTCAGTAAGAAATATACGAGAATAGTACTTGGAGTTGGCTTAATCCGATACTTGTCAGCAATTACTTGTTCTTATCCCTCACCTGCAATCTTCCTATAATATTGAGAAAATAGCGGCAGCTTAGCTCACACATGAGATAATGAATGTGTAGCTTTAAATATGGCATAAAAATGTTAAATATTGTAACTATTGAGATGAAATGTTTGGACCAAAGCTAATATTAGTTAGTCTTTCCCTATTTTTTTTCTTTATTGGGCTGTCTCTGTCTTCATATAGGCACTTACGATTCATACATGCTGATATGGGAAAATATGGTAACTTGCTCAATGTATCCTTTCTGTATGGTGTGGACTCCAGTGAATTCAGTGAGGCTGATTCCTAAGTGATATTGGATTGTGGGCTGCTGAAATAGTCCAATGGACAGTTCAATTTGCTAAGAAGTGGACTAGAAAACAAGTTTAGGATTGCACTGTAACTGTGTGGATAAAGGCATTATGTATTAACATGCCCACCTGTTCTCTCTGCGTTCCTCTCTTTCTGCCCTTCCTTTCCTCATCTCTCTCACAAACTCACACTTACTGTTTTTTCTCCATGCCCAAAGTTCATTACCACATATTTTTACCCAAAAGCCTCCTTCTATAACTATATGGTGCCCTCAGTTTTCACAAATCTCTTATTCACCATTAATTTGTTCAGCTTTCATGAAACGGTTCTGGACACTTCACATTGTGGATTATACCTCTTGAGATATCTGAACCTGTGATCAATACTGCCCCTGTATAGATGCTTGCACCAAGATATACTATGGTAAATGTACTGAATAGCTTTTAGTAGCAAATACCAAAAGAACTTGCTCATTCATTCATTCAATTATTTTTTATTTATTGTTGAAAAATTATTAATCAGACTGAAGGAAAACCATGCCTCTGTGGTTTATACAGGGATTTAGAATAACTCCACTGTGGAAAACTTGTAGTGGGGCCAAAGTCCTACCTTCTCAAGGCATGCTCGCTTCAAGAATTGGAACGGGCATTTGTCATCCATACAATGTTGGGGGGCAAGCAGGGATTGTGGAAAGTGACAAACCACCACCTCCCGTCCTCCAGAAATATGCAAGGTAAATGCAGGTAGGTTTCTTCTACCTGCATTTACCTCTCAAAGAAATAGATAATGGAATTGTGTAAGCCACTAGGATGCCAATCTGTTTTGGACACTTTCAGACAGGTAAGAGAGGTCTCAGTGTGTGGCTTCTGCTACTCATAGGAATCTGCCAAAACCAGACTGAGATCACTGTAGATTTCAAACATCCACATTGACTGACTGCAAATACTTAACGCAGTAAGGGCAGATACTTATGAGTCTTCTTCCAAAAACAGGAACTGAATGTCTGATAGGAGCTCAACCGAGAATGTTCTCTACCATAGAACTAAACCTGAGGTAAAAAGGAATTCAGAGGCCTTATAATACTTGTGTCTTCTTTGATGGGAAGAGACATTTTTTGCTATGTTAGTAAACTGAGTGAGAGAGCTATTTGAGACAAGTGGTTTCAGGTGTCATGAAAGGGCAATAATCTGTTCAGCTTTGAAATTATTATTATTACATTGTTATTGCTAGAGATGGGGAAGAGATACTTGTGAAGTTTTCAGTGTAAGGTGTCATAATATTGTGCCTGGCCTTAGGTACTGTTTTTGTTCCTCCCTGGATATTATGTGTTAACCTGGTTCTGTTTAAGAGCCCAGTAGGGCATAAAACAACTCATCTTGGCAAACTTTGAGGCAGGAATGTAAAGAGCATTCCCAAATTCTCTTAGCCTTAAAAAGAAAGAGTGTCTCAAAATATCTCAAGGTGTTACAAGACTTTTACATTTTTTTTTCTTTACAGGAAAACTGTGCAAAAAACATTGGCGAAGATCCTGTACCATCAGATATAAATAGGACAATAGAGCTCCATTGTTGGAGCTACATCTGGCAATGTCACTGCCCCCAAAGCCTACCCTTTCAGCTAGGGAGTGCCCCAACTGAAAGGTTTCTGAGATGCTGCGGATTGAGGCATTGGGAAATGATGTCTGTGGTACTCTCCTGGTCATGGCTTGCATTTAGAAAAGACAGCTGGAGAGACCCCTTCGGATCCTGCCACAACTGCTTCTTTCAGTGTGTCCCATGACCAGGACAGTGCTGAAGATGTCATTTCCCAGCACTCCAGTCTGCAATGTCTCAGGAACTCCTCCTCTGAGGTGTTGCATGGAGGCTTTGGGGGTTTGGAGGGGTCACATTCAGTCATTCATTGCTGTAAACATGAATTCTCAAAGTTATGAGATTGTAAATCTGCTTATGATCTCATAATTACTGAAAGGATAGCAGCCCACATTGTTGCACAACATGTGCTTCTGCAAAATAAAATGTGGTTTTGTGTGTGTATGTGTGTGTAAAACCTTGAATTTTGCAAAAAATCATAGAATCATAGAATCATAGAAATGTAGAGTTGGAAGAGACCACAGGAGCCATCCAGTCCAACCCCCTGCCATGGAGGAACACCCTCAAAGCACTCCTGACAGATGGCCATCCAGCCTCTCCTTAAAAACCTCCAAAGAAGGAGACTCTATTACACTCCGAGGCAGCGTATTCCACTGCCAGACAGCCCTGACCATCAGGAAGTTCTTCCTGAGGTTCGGGTGGAATCTCCTTTCCTGCAGCTTGAATCCATTGCACCTTGTCCTGGTCTCTGGAGCAGCAGAAAACAAGCCCACTCCCTCCTCTACATGGCATCCCTTCAAATATTTAAACATGGCTATCATGTCCCCTCTTAACCTTTTATAGGTTAAGATTTTTTAAGCTAAAATAAGTTTTTTTTTTCCAAATGAAATTTTTGCAAAGATGGAAGAACGATGGCAAGAATCAGGAAAAGCTCTTGTAACCTCAAGAAACACTTGAAGTATTTCCTTCCGACCTGTAAGAAAAAAATAAGTAAAGATTTACATCCTTCCTTTGTTGGCATTTTGATAGCGCCAAGAACACAGCTTAATAGATTGCAGGCTATTTTCTTCCCAATAAGGCTGATATATCTGTTTGTTTTAAAATGTTTCTGTTCTCACTTTATTTGTATTTCTTCTCCTCCATCTCTGTTACATCAGTTACTGTGATAAACACTGAACAACTTGTACTGTCTCGAAAAAATCTTAATCTAGTTCTGCTTCTGTCTCCCTTGACAGAAATGCCGTGAAGAACTTCAGAAGGAAATGAGAAATGGGAGTTCCATTACAACTTTTCTTCTTCTGAGTTTTTCTGACACACAGGAACAAAACATTATGTATTTCACTCTTCTTTTCATGACTTATTTGGCAGTCCTGATGGCAAATTTTCTAATCATTTCAGCTGTTTGCTTAGACCACCAGCTTCACACTCCAATGTACTTTTTCTTGGTAAATTTATCTGTTGTGGACCTTGGTTCTATTTCTGTTACCATCCCCAAGGCCATGATCAATTCTCTCTTGAACACTAGAGATATTTCATATTCTGGATGTGTTGTACAAGTCTTTTCTTTGTTTTTCTTCTTGATATCTGATTTGTTCCTCCTCACAGGCATGGCATATGATAGATATGTTGCCATTTGCTATCCACTGCACTATGAAACAGTGATTAGCAGGAGAATGTGCATTCAGCTGGCAACCAGTGCATGGATAGCTGGCCTTCTTTATTCAGCTTTACATACTGGTAGCACTTTTGCCATCACATTTTGCTCCAACAGCATCAATCAGTTCTTCTGTGAAATTCCACAGCTGCTGAAAATCTCTTGTGATGATATGTATCTTATTGAAGTTGGAGTCATTGTTTTAAGTATATTTATAGTCTTCCCCTGTTTTTCTTTCATAGTTGTTTCATATGTGCAGATTTTTAAGTCAGTGCTAAGAATCCCTACCACTCAAGGACGCAGCAAGGCCTTCTCAACATGCTTTCCTCATCTTATTGTTGTTTCCTTGTTTATCAGTACTGGGAGCATTGCCTATCTGAAGCCTGTTTCAGGATCTCCTTCAGAGCTGGATGTGATAGTGACTGTATTATACTCTGTGGTGCCTCCTTTGATGAATCCAATTATATACACAATGAGGAACAGGGACATCAAAGCTGCACTTTGGAAAATGTTTGAATGTGGGATTTTTTCCTGGAAGCAAGAAAGTTCTTCCTTTGTCACTTTGCTTTCTAGCCTTGTTAGGTCTACTTTTAGAACACATAGTTCACATTTATAACCTGATACTGTAGGATACACATACACGCAACACCTACTTAGGGGAAAGTTTGGACACCTTTGCTATATAAAGTAAAAGTAAGACTATATGGCACAAATATCTCTCCTTGAACATCTTGCTGCTGCATCTCAATTCCTGTCATCCAAGGGGCCAACCTCATTGCTGTTTTGTGCCTTCAAGTCATTTCCAAATTATAGAGACCCTAAGGTTAAACTATCACAGGGTTTTCTTGGCAAGATTTGTTGAGAAGGAGTTTATCATTGCCTTCTTCTGAGTCAGAGGTCATTTCCACACTACACTGGCATAGTGCTATTATTCCACTTTCAACATGCTATGGAATCCTGGTGTTTGTAGTTTGGGCAGAGGCATTTAGAATTCTCAGCCAAGGAGCTCTTTGGCCTCAGTAAACCAGAAACCCCAGAATTCCACAGGATTTTGAAGGTGGAATAATAGCACTATAACAATATAGTGTGGAAACAGCCAGAGAGTGTTTGATTTGCTCAATTCATAGTCCAACACTCAAACCATTACACAACACTGGCTTTCCAGCCTCACCCATTGTAACTTAATTAGATTAGTGCCTACTTGAATCCATGTAATACCAAATATTATTGAATGAAATTAACATATGGCACATTGGGAACCAACCCCTATTTGTGCCAATAAAAGTTCTTGTAGTGGAAATAAATTGAAGGAGGTTGGTTCAGACTTGGACTATAATGAGCAAGGAAACTTTGAAACCCCTCTGCCCCTCTGGCATGCTTCTCATTCGCATTGAGGCCCATAGACCTGCTTACTTTTGAAAATACCATTAGTATGATTGCTAACTGTTGCACAGGGGATTTGCTAGGGACCACTTTCTAGGATGTTGAGTGTAGGAGTATGTAACTACATATTGAAGTAATCGGTCAAACATTCAGTCCACATCAGCATTGCATCCACTAATAGCAGCAGCAACAATAGTAGCAGCAGTAGGAATAAACCTTTCAGTTTATAATGCTGTGTTTTGGGAAAGTGAGACAATTTGTGATCAAACACATCAAGGGGCACAGGATCCATGAGCCCTCATGATTGGTTAGGCTGGCATCAATTGTTTGAAGTTGCAGTCTAAAAGCATTAGGAGTGGGGAAAGTTGTCCTTTTGATTTAGCCCTGGTTCGATGTAGCAGCATATGACTTAAGAATAAACATAAACTTTTAAACATCTATATCAGCAATCCATACTATTAGTGTTGCTGGTGCAGTTAATAATATTACATGAAACAAAATTAGTAACAATGATTTTCATCATGATAGATTTCATAATTTTCCCAAGGATATTTTTAAAAGAAACATATTTCTCAGATTTCATTAAATCTATTCTCCTCATCACTGAGACAATGGCCATTTCCACACAACAAAGCTCTTCTGCGTTGTCTCGCTGCAGTCCCAGGTCCGAAAGGAAGCGCGTCAGCAATGCTTCCCTCTGCACCCACTCGGTCCATGCGGAAGAGAACACAGTGGTGCCACGTCTTCCTTCTGCAGCGCAGCTGGGCTTTTTCCATTGCTATGCTACAGAAGGAAGCATTGCCAATGTGCTTCCGCATGGCCAGAAGTGACGGGAGTGCTGTGCAATCGCAGGCACAAAACGGATTTTTTTCCATTTTGTGAAAACTGTGCAAGCAAGACGCTCTGCGACAGGATGACAGCAGGACAGCGAAGCTGTCATGCAGAGGCACGACCTGCCGACTGCTGCCATCCTGTGGCAAAAATGCAACGGCGACGTCGTGCGGAAAGGGCCAACACGTAAAAAGTTATTATTGCATTTCTGGGAGCCTATGGACATTCTGGATGTAATATTGCCCTTAGCTTTCTGAATAAGCAGTACTGTTATCTGGAGGTGAATCATAGAATCATAGAGTTGGAAGATACCCCAGGGGCCATCCAGTCCAACCCCCTGACCATGATGGCTATAAGTAGGGAGAACCCTGCTTCTTCTCACCAGATGATGGGGGACATGATGAAGGGCACCCAGTTTGACAAAAAAAGTACATGGGGTTATTTAGTTTATGTAATAACTATGAGCAGGACATGATATATAAGTATGTGCCAGTCATGTGGGTATGAATGAAGAATTTGACACCAAAAGAATGAAGCAAGAGCAGTGAATTAGACTTTTAGTTCTGGTCCATTGAATAGGGAAGGACTGACGTTTCTGCCACATAAGGGGATAAAAATCTTTCAGGAAGAAATTAACACAGAACTCCCAGCATTGCTGGAGGAAAATCAAATTTTGTTGAAAAGAAAATCACTTCTTAGTTTGAGGGTGGGGAAGTCTCTTAAATCAATGTCACCTTCCTGAATTCATTACAGTGTCCTGGAGTGACATTAAATTAGATGACAGGGAGAATTGGTAGGGATTTTGAGGGGGGGGGTAGCCTTGAACCCTCTTCAGAGATACATCACAATGCATGAAGGGGTCTGGTCTTCCAGACGATTTTGATCTGTAATTCAGGAAGAGTTTTGCAGATATAATTGAATTTATGTCTCACGTGAAATGGTCTTCTCAACATGGAGGACCATTTGTAAGATTCATCCAGACTAATGGAACAACAAAGGATTTACAATCTGTAAATGGATATTCTATAGGGGGATAGGAATGAAAAGCTAGTAATGTTAGTCAGTTGAAGAGAGCTAAACCTTCTGGAGTGATTAGATCATTGGTATTACTCAGAATTCTCTGTATTTATTATGTTTGTATCCTACTTTTTAAAAGTACAGGTTAGGTTTTTGGTGATCAACCATGAAATAATGAGACCAGTCACAGAAAATTGGGTTAAATAAAGGCCACTTTACTTGACCTAACATATTTAAGTTGTATTGGTTTGGAAATGGAGCAAGAGGAAGGAACCTGATGTGGTTCTAGCTGAGGCCCAGGTGTGGCTATGACACCATGACAACTTCCTCAACCTTCCCTTAGAGAGGGCACCTAAGCCCTGAGGGCAACCCAAATAATATGTGTTGCTTCCTGGTCCAGCTTAATTGACAGGTAACCCAGGGAATCCCAACCAAGTTGCAGAACTCTATAATTGAGAGCCTGAATCCTAGGTTAGCCTCAAAGATAGCCTCTTTCCCTACTCCCTGGGACCCAGGGCCCTAAAAGGCACCCCAGAATCCTACCTAATGCCAAAAGAGTGCTAAAGGGTGAACATTAAAGTCTTAAATTTCCCTTCCACTGCCTGCAAAGAGGAAACCTATTTAAAGACACCATCCAGAGACAATTGTCCAAGTCCTGAAGAGACCACAGTTGGAAGAGACCACGTAGGCCATCCAGTCCAACCCCCTGCTGTGCAGGAACACACATCAAAGCATTCCCAACAAATGGCCATCCAGCCTCTCCTTAAAGACCTCCAAAGAAGGAGACTCCACCACACTCGGAGGCAGCATATTCCACTGCTGGACAGCTCTGACCATTAGGAAGTTCTTCCTGAGGTTCAGGTGAAATCCTTTCCTGCAGCTTGAATCCATTGCTCCTTGTCCTAGTCTTTGGAGCAGTGAAGATACATTGAAGATACAGTGTGGGATAGGGGACCAAAGTGATAAGACAAGTCTTGCACTGCTCTGAGGGTAGGAGGGTTGGTTGCACTGTGATGATCAAAGAAGCCATGTGATGGAGCCATCAGGATTAAATAGCCTACCCGCCATCCCTATCATTTGTAGTGATCTGGCAGAGGTGCCAATCACTTGACATTCTGGTCTCTTCTATGAAGACCACCAAATGGTTACCCTTCCCTGAAGTGATACTAGTCATACAGGTCCAGGCATTCCCCCCTCTCTCTCCCATTTTACCTTCAGAACTATCCTAGAAGGAGGTTGAGTAACTGAAGCCGGGAGAGTACCTCAAGAGCACCTCCAACTTTGCGACTGAGGAGGGAATCTGATTTTGATTGGGGAACAGTCACCATATACAATTTTAGCATCTTGATACTGTCAGGGTTGTATGCAATGGAATCCTGGGATTTGTAGTTTGGTGGGCACTAGAGCACTCTGGTAAACTACAAATCCCAGGATTCCACAGACTAGAGCTATAACAGTTAAAATCGTACCAAGGTGCTATGAGTGTGTAGTGTGAAAGATATTGCTAATCATCTTACCCTAACACTCTAATTGCTACATTATACTACCTCTCACTTTCTTTATAAACAGACTTGCCCAGTGGTATTAAAACTAGGATTGTAATATTAACGTTCTTTCTGTGTTTCTTTGGTCTGCCACAAATGGTTAGCTACTTTCTCTTGCAGTTTTGCAAACAGCAGTTCTACAGTATCAATACTTTTCTGTGCAACATCTTCAGTACTTTTACATTCTTCTTTCCACTTGAGATAAACCTATTGGAACATTAGTTACTCTCCTGTTTGAAAAATGTTGAATTTCTTGTCCTCCAAACAAATGCTTTCACACTCTTAATTGTGCATCTGAAGCGTTTCAGTTTCACTAAATGTACACATGAATGATAGGCTTTTAAAGAAGCATCCCAGCTTCTTGAGCTTTGTTACTGTCCAGGGAATGGATCTCTGATCACTTTAGTTGAAGGGATTTAAATTAGACTCCTCCCTATGCAACCTCCTTGCATAGCCTGTCTAATCAGATAAGAAACACCAAAAGATGTGCAATAGATGTGAACAATCTACTATATAAAGAAATGTATTCGGGAAAAGAATATTTTTTTCTCAGCGGTTCCCTCCCACAGTGGTTACACTCCTCTGTTTTCTCTCTTGTACACCCCTTCAGTACATGGATCTGCAGCACGCTGCTATGCATAAATAGCTAAAGTAAGACCTATTGAGTTCAAGAAGGTTTTCTTCCTGTTAGATTGGCATAAGATTGGGGTCTTTCTGTCATGTTTGCTGGAACATTTCTGTCAATCCATCTCCTATCCTATTCCGTCCTTTCTTTGTCTCTCTATTCCCTATCCAATTTCCCTTGTTTTTCTGTATCATATAATTTCTGATTCTCAGACAGGTAATTGTTTTAGTCTGTGTCAATGTAAACAACAGTTGAAAAAGAGCCTTAAAATCAAATCTAAAGATTCTACAAAATATATATATTGTTTTTGTTGGTTGGTTGTTTCTAATGTATACATTGGTAGTTGGTGGTTCCAATGTAGGGTCATAAATCTATTACAGTTTTTAATCTGAAGTTTGAAAGAGTTAATCAAGGTGCTGAACATTATTCCCAAATTAGCTTCAGCATCTTGTATGAATCCTTTTAAAATTCAGACTAAAATCCAGAGTGAATTGATCACTCACTGGATACATAGCTGCTTTGACTATTGCAAAAGAATCTCTACCAAACAGCTTCATTATCTTGTTTCGACCTGGCGAAGTTTTCTCCATAGTTTTTGATGTATGTACTCTTTATTAATTTCCTTCCAAGAGTTTAATGTATTCTTTCACATAAGATCATACACAGATTTAGTCATATTTAGATAACATTTACTGTAATCTGTGGAGGTTGACGTACAATTCAGGGCTACAGCTGTAATCTGAGGAAGTAGTATTTTAATTTACAAAATGCAATACTTTCCCCATGTCAACTTGGAATATTCTATTTCAAGTTAAACACACACACTCATTCATTTGCTCACTCATTCTCATAGACACATGGCAGCACAAAGCATCACATTCAGTCCATATTTTAAATGTTTTCAAGGGTAGCAGAAACCTATTTATGCTTTTAAGTTTTTGTAAATGTGAGTTTTGGTTCCACTGGCTAGAATCCTATTGTGGCAAACTATGTCTCATACCCTGACTAGTTTGACAATCTTGGTGTTCATGCAGGGAGGTGTGCGAGATCTCCTTGTGCAAACAGAAGCGCAATGGTGGTGGACACACAAGGCAGGAATAGTGCTGTATGCCACCCTCAGAAGCCTGGTTACAAGCTGTCTGTTTATCTAATGGCTATTCTCATGGGCTCCACAGAATCGAGGCATTATGGGGGTGAGGATGGGGGTGGGGGTGGGGATGACTTGGAAAATTCCATGTTTCAAAGCCCAAGCAATTTGCTAATTCATCCTTTCCATGGTGTCTTGGATCCAATGATTATGGCAATCCAAACATTGAAGACAGAGATGGCTCTGAACTGGTCTCTGGGATGGAGGTGCAGGGCTGCCACATCCTCCCTTTGCAACTGTGTTCCCTCACCTTTTTTGCACTTTCTTTTCCTCCTAGGTAACTACACCAGAAGAAATGTCAAAATTTCATAGGATCTCAGACTTAGAGTCTAACAGTTTTCTGAAAGCATGTGTTTCCATGGCTCAGAGAATGTTGTTTCAAATGCATGAAATGCTGTTCTTCTCAAGAGATGCATACATTGTGAAAATATGGAAACTATCTAAGGTTAGGGAAGTGAATAGAAGATTTTTTCCACAATAAGTGTGTTACTTTTTTTTAATATTCTGGAAGAGGTGATGACTTATAGATTAAAACAGAGAAATGACAGCGCCAGACATTCTCGGAAACATATTATGTTATCTTCCGCTATCCTTTAGTCTTTCATGAAAATTGAATTCCCACTGTCAGGTCTTAAAAACAACTTTAAATATGTGTGTCTCACTTACTTTTATATCCCATTAGTAGTTCAAGCAGCTGTCCTCCCCACCTGTTCAAACAACAAATCTTACAGTAGGTTAGTGACCAGCCTAATACTAGCCAGAAAGCTTAACAGCAAAATGGGAATTTGAATTCTGGTCTCTGCAATAATATACTTTAAACACAAGTGAAGCCCTTTATTTTCATTTATTCAAACAATATAACTTTATCTTCCTGACTTTATAGCTCTTTTCTTTTCCATTTCAGAAACAAAAGAATAATTTCTGGAGGATCGAAAATGCCCAATAAAAGCATGGTGACATACTTTCTACTGTTGGGTTTTTCTGAAGTCCAAGAGCTGCAGACTTTGTGTTGTTTCTAATCATATATCTGGTAGCTCTGATGGGGAATCTTCTCATCTTCATTACTGTTGTTGTCAACGTCCACCTTCATACCCCAATGTATTTCTTTGTCCTCAATCTATCAGTTGTTGACCTTGGTTACATCTCAGTCACCATCCCCAAAGCCATGGTGAACTCTTTAATGAAAATCAGGGTGATCCTGTAC
The DNA here is from genome assembly GCA_030412105.1 of Cyclura pinguis. NCBI lineage: Eukaryota > Metazoa > Chordata > Lepidosauria > Squamata > Iguanidae > Cyclura > Cyclura pinguis. The sequence goes on from CM059604.1 coordinate 22,124,679, forward strand.
TCACACTGCATTGCCCAAATATTTTTCTTAGTTCTCTTTGCAGCCTCTGAAGTTTTCCTCTTGACAATCATGGCCTATGACCGCTACATTGCCATTTGTCATCCACTGCACTATGAAACTATTATGGACAAAAGCAGATGCATCCAACTGGCATGGATGGCCTGGGTGGTTGCCCTTTTAATTGCATCATTACATGCTGGAGCCACATTTGCAAGTCCTTTTTGCTCAAACACAATCAACCAGTTCTTCTGCGAAATCCCACAACTGCTGAAGCTCTCTTGCTCTGACATGGTTCTCACTGAATTAAAAGTTCTTCTCTTGACAGCCTGTTTATATTTTGTCTGCTTCCTTTTCATCTTCATTTCTTATGTGCAGATCTTCAAAGCAGTGATGAGAATCCCCTCTGTAGAAGGAAGGCAGAAAGCCTTCTCTACCTGCCTGCCACACCTCATGGTGTTGTTCATGTTCTACTTCTTTGGTATCTTTGCCTATTTACGACCTGTCAACAGGTCTCCATCATCAATGGATCTGGTTGCTGCTGTAGCATATTGTGTTGTGCCACCATTCATGAATCCAATAATATATAGCATGCGAAACAAAGATATGAAAGGAGGACTGTGGAAATTGGTTGACGGGAGATTTTCTGGAAAAACAATGATCTGTTTCTCATGCAAAGCTGATGCTCATCCCTGCTAAAATTCTCAAACTGTAAAAGTAGTCACGTTATTTATGGGGTAATTGGAAATAAGGGCTAGCTAAATTGTGGATGTGTGTGTGCAAAGTAAAGTAAAAAGCCTTTTTTTTTCAAAAAGGACAATTTTTATACAGGAAAAATTGCATATCTCACAGTGCATTAGTACCTCTGCATATCCTTTTCAACAACATACATGAACTAATGGAAACATACAGCACATAGGGTTGCCCTATTGAAATCTGGAGAGGGCTTGAGCATGACTTGCTTGTCTCCAGTTTTCACTCTGTGTAGTTATTTCTTTCTCTTACTCCATAATTAAAGAAAGTTACTTTTATTATCTAAATCAGTAGTTCCCAAACTCTAGTCCTCCAGATGATTTAGACTTCATTGCCCAGAATTCACAGATGCTTTATTCAATGATCAGTGATTCTGAGAAGTCCAAAATACCTGGAAGATCAGAATTTGGAAAACAATGATCTAAACTGTTTCTCCTCTTCATGTTTATATTCTGAAAATTCACACTTTTGGCTAGCATAAATGCTGCACGGGAAGATGACATGATTAGGAATGGGAAATTGTATCAGTTTGACTTTCTTCTACCCAATTTTCTTGAGTCTGTATGAACAAATTGGTCACTTTTAGTTTCTCCTATATTTGATGTCTTCTTTCTACTCTATAAGAAGAAATATGTTGATTTTGGAATATTGTTATAAAGTAATTAACTGAAATGAAATTCTTTCCCATTCCCATTGAAGAAGAGGGATCCCTTTGTACTGTGTGCAGTTGCCTCAAGTAGTGAAGCACCAGTATTAGAGTTTGGAATATCTTCCCACTGGCTTGGAATTCTTCTGACCTATCCAGACTACCTTAAAGATATCTGATCCTGTCTGATCTTGGAAGCTAAGCAAGGTCAGGTTGGACGGAGGACTGCCAATGACTCCCAGGTGTTATAGGCTATATTTCAGAGGAAGGAATTGGCAAAACCACCTCTGAAGATTTGTTTCTCAAGAAAAGTCTGAGAAATTAATGGGGTTGCCATAAATAAACAAGCAACTTGAAGGCACACAAACACACAAATAAAGTGTTAGAATTAGCTTATTAAAGTTGTCTGAGTTCAGAAAGTAAGGCCCTGCTTGAACAAATATGCCGAATCACACTGGGGTAGGTATGATGAAACAGTAAAGTAAATACAGCCAAGGCTTTGAAGAGAATAAGATCACTGAAAATAATTTATTTTTTGTACTGGAAATCAAGGCTGAAGTCAAAGCTTCTTTACCTCCATCTGGCTGTTAAACATCTATCCCCATCTTGTGACCCATGGCTGTTGCAATACATTATTTTGCTTATAGTGAAGAATAAAATGGAGTTCCCTTCTCATTCTGTATAGAAATGACAGCAGGACCGGTTGCTATATATTTTTTCAATACTGGTCATGCGATAGCATCTCAAACTGTTCCCTTTAGGCAGCACATTAGCTTGGTGGAAATTCAGGTCAGGTTGCACGGCTGTATATATATATCACACCTTGAACATTTTGCTGCTGAATCTCAGTTTTTGTCATCTAAGGGGCCAATTGCATTTGTTGCTGTTGTATGCCTTGAAGTCATTTCCAAATTATGAAGGCCCAAAAGTTAAACCATCACAGAGTTTTCTTGACAAGACTTGTTCAGAGGGAGTTTGTCATTGCCTTCCTCTGAGGCAGAGAGTGTGTGATTTGCTCAAGGCCACTCAGGGGTCTCCATGGCCCACTGGTCTCCTGAATTCATAGTCCAACACTAAAACCCTACACCATACTGGCCCTCCAACCTCATCCATCCTAACTCAATTAGACTAGTGCCTACCTGAGTCCATGTGATGCCCACTATATTAAATGACATTAACACATGACACATTGGGAAACAACTTCCATTTGTGCCAATGGAATATTCTAGTGATGGAAATAAATTGAAGGAAGTCAGTTTGAACTTGAACTATAGTGAGCGATGAAATCTTAAAAGCCCTCTGTTTCTCTGGCATGCTTCTCATTCACCATAGACTGGCTTACTTCTTGGAAAAAAATTTGTTAGTGGCATTGCTAATTGTTATACAGGAGGCTTTCTAGAGTACAGTTTCTAGGATTTTGGGTGGGGTGGGGGATGTAACTACATATCGAAGTAGCCACTCAAACATGCATTCTGCAGCAGCACTGACTCCATTAATAGCAACAATAACTACAATACAAGCAGTAGTAGCACTACACCTTTCAGTTTACAATGTTGTGTTATTGGAAAGTGAGACAATTTGTGTCCAAACACATCAACAGGGTGCAGGATCCACAAGTCCTCATGATTGGTTATGCTGGCATGGATTATTTACAGTTGTAGTCTAAAAGCATTGGAAGTGGGTATAGTTGTCCACATCTTGATGTAGCCCTTGCTCAATGTAGCAGGATAATAATTAAGAATAAAAATAAACTTCTAGACATCCAAAAGCAGCAATCTGTACTGTTAGTTTTGCTGGTGCTTTTAATAAGATTAAGTGAAACAAAATTTATAACAGTGATTTTCATCAAGATAAATTTCAAATCTTTCCTCCAGGATTTTTTTTTAAAAAGAAACATATTCATCAGATTTTACCAACTCTATTCTGGTCCTCACCAAAACAACATGCACAATTTTCCTAGGGAATTTCCAGGGGTATATGGACACTCTGCATGTAATATTGCCCTTAGCTTTCTGAAAAAGAAGTACTGTAATGTGTAGGTGAATAGTTGTTCTCTGACCATGGTGGCTATAATTGAGAAGTCCCCTGCTTCTAATGACCAGATGAAGGGGTGTATGTGATGAGAGGCACCCAGTTTGACCCAAGAAGAAACAGGCTTATTTAATTTATGCAACAACTATGAGAAGGAGACGATTTATAAGTATGTGCCAGTCATGTAGGTATAATGAAGCATTGGATCATAAGAGAACAAACCAAGAACAGGGAATTAGCCTTAGAGTTCTGGTCCACTGAATGGTGAAGGACCGACATTTCTGCCCCATGAGGATATACAAATCTTTCAAGAAGAAATTAATATAGAACTCCCAGCATTGCTGGAAAAAAAATCAAATTTTGTTGAAAAGAAAAATGGCCCCACCTTTGTGTTGAAGGGTGGGGAAGTCTCCTAAATCAATGCCACCATTTTGAATTTATTACACTGCCCCTGATTGATGTTAAATTAAATGACAGGTAGAATGAGCAGGGAGCCACATAATTTTGAGGGGCGATAGCCTTGAACTCACTTTAGAGATACATCATAATGCATCAACGGATGTAATCTTCCAATTGATGTTGATCTGTAATTCAGGAAAGGCTTTGCAGACATAACTAGATTAGCTTCTCAGGAGAGATGGTCTTCTCAAGATGGAAGACCATTTTTAAGATTCAGCCAGATTAATGGAACAACAAAGGATTTAGAATTTCTAAATGGATATTCTCTAGGGGCATGGGAATGAAAATCTATCAATGTCACTCAATTTAAGACAGCATACCTAAAGGAGTTCTAATATTATTGCGGGGTTTCTAGCCCCATTGGCGTGATTAGATCATTGGCATTACTCAGAATTCTCTATATTTGTTATATTTATATCCTACTTTTAAAAGTACAGGTTAGGTTTTTGGTGATCAACCATGAAATAACCCACAGAAAATTGGGTTAAATTAGGGCCACTTGATTTAACCTAACCTATTTTAGTTGCATTGGTGTGGAAATGGAGAAAGAGGGGAAAGCAACCTGATGTGGGTCCAGCTGAGACCCAGGTGTCAACCCCCATGACAACCTCCTCAGCCTTCCCTTGGGTGAATCACTTAAGCCTTGAGGGCAACCCAAATACTATGGGTTGCTTCCCAGTCCAGCTTAATTGGTAGGTAAGCTAGGTACTCTCAACCAAGCTGCAGAACTCTATAAGTGAGAGTGTGAATCTCAGGTTAAATCCTGGTCTTCAATTCTCCCTCCACTACCTGTCAAAAGGAAGGCTATTTAAAGACACCACCCAAATCCAATTGTCCAAGTACTGCAAATAAATATGCAATAGGGGGAAAATAGTGGGGAAAAAAATCCTATTCAGCTTAGAAGCAACCTGACAAGTCTCACACTGTGAAGATCAAAGACAGCACATGATGGTCTACTTAAATGGCTTAAATGGTCTACTGCCACACCCCTATCACATGCAGTGCTTTGGCACAGGGTGACAATCACTTGACATTCTGATCTCTTCCATGGAGACCACCAAATGGTTACCCTCCACAGCAGTAATGCTAGTCGCTCAGGTCTAGTAAAGTATTCCCTACTCTCTGCCATTTTACCTTCAGAACTCCCCTGGCAGTTGGGTAAGTCAGGCCATTTCTGCACTACACTGTTATAAAGCTATTGTTCCACTTTCAACATCCTTGGAATCCTGGGGATTGCAGTTTAAGATGGAACATTTAGAATTCTCAGCCAGAGAGCCCTTTGGCCTCAGGAAACTACAAATCCCAGAATTCCACAGGATGTTGAAAGTGAAATAATAGCCCTATAACAGGTTAGAGTGGAAATGGCCTTAGTCTGAGAAACTATCTCAAGAGCATTGTCACATTTGTGGTGATTGGAAAACAGTCATCATATTCAAATTTAGCACTTTGACATCACTTTAACTATCAGGGTTGTATGAGATGGAATCTTGAGACTGGCAGTTTGTTGAGGCACTACAGCTCTCTGGCAGAGAATTTTCAATGTCCCTACCTGAACTACAAATCCCAGCATTTCACAGACTATTGCAATAGCAGTTAAAATGTTACTGAAATGCTGTGATTGTGTAGTGTGAAAGAGACTGATCCTCATCTTATTCTAACTCTCCGATTACTACATTATACTCTCTCTCTTTCTCTCTCTCTTTCTTGACTTGACTAACAGTATTGAAACTAGGGTTGCAATCTGGGTTTTTTTTTAGTTTTGTTTGTTTTTGTTTGGTCAATCAAAAATGGTTACCTACTTTATGTTGCAGTTCTACCATATCAATACTTTCCTGAGCAACATCTTCAGTGCTTTTGCGTGCTTCTTTTCACTCTGGATAAACCTGTCAGTTCATAAGTTACTCTTTTATTTGAAAAAGGCTGTTTCATGTACTCCATACAAAAGATCTCAGACTGTCCCTCTGAAGCTTTTCAGTCTCACTAAACATACACATGAATAATAAGCTTCTAGAAAAGCATCCCAGCTTCTTAAGCTTTGCGACTATCCAGGGAATGAATCTCTAAACAGCTTAGTTGAAGGTATATAAATAAGACTTCCCCTTTTGCAACCTCCTTGGCAATGTTAGTTTGGTAAGGTAAGGGGCATCAGAAGCTGTGTGTTACTTATGAAGAAATAACTAAGAGTAGAAATGTATTCAGGAAAGATACAAGATTTCTCAGCCTTTCTTTTGCTCAGCAGTTACGCTCCTCAGCTTACTCTGCTGTATGCCTCTTCAGTACGTGGATCTGCAGCACATTGCTATGTGTGAATAGCCAAAGTAAGACCCATTGAGTTCAAGAAGGTTTTCTTCCTGTTAGATTGGCATAAGATTGGGGTCTTTCTGTCATGTTTGCCGGAATATTTCTGTCAATCTGCCTCTTATCCTATTGTCTATTTTCTTTGTCTCTCTATACCCTATCCAATTTCCCTTGTTCGTTTGTATCATATAATTTCTGATTCTCAAAGAGGTAATTGTTTCAGTCTGTGTCAGTATAACCAACAGTTGAAAAAGAGCCTTAAAATCAACTCTCAAGACTCTCAACTCTCAATGGCCTTCAAAGCAAGTCTTAAGATTCCACAAAGTCTTTTTATATTGTTCTTGTTGTTGGTTGGTTGTTTCTGGTGTGTACAGTGATGGTTGGTGGTTCCAATGTAGGTAACGAATCCATTCTAATTTTTAGTTTGAAGTTGGAGAGAATTAATTAAGGTGCTGAATGTTATTTCCATTAATTTTAGCATCTTAGATGGCTCCTTTAAAATTCAGACTAAAATTCAGACTAAAATTCAGAGTGAATTGCCCACCACTGGATGTATAGCTGCTGTCACTATTGCAGAAGAATTTCTACAAGTTTCAGTATCTTGTTTCCACCTGGTGAAGTCCTCCATGCTCTTTGCCATATGCACCCTTCATTAATCACTTTTCCAGGCTTCACTGTATCCTACTCCATCCTCCCACAAGGTTGGATACAGATTTTGTCATATTTAGAGAGCATTTACTGTAATATGTGGAGCTTGAGAAACAATTCAGGGCTATAGCTGTGATCTGAAAAAAATACTGTATTAATTTACAAGACACAATAATTTTGCTATGTCAGCTTGGAATATTCTTTTTAATTTTTTTAAAAAATACAACAGAATATTCAGACTGTATTTTAAATGTTTTCAGGGGCAGCAGAAACCTGTTTATTCTTTGAGGATATTGTAAATGTGATTTTTTGTTCCACTGGCTAGAAGCCAATGGTGGCAAGCTGCATATCATAGCAAGAGCAGTTTAATCTAAAACTGGTGTAAAACTGACCATGTAACACCAATTTTAACGTCTCTTCATTGGCTGCCTATTAGTTTCCGGGCACAGTACAAGGTGTTGCTTATTACTTTTAAAGCCCTTCATGGCTTGGGGCCAGCCTACCTGCGGGATCGCCTTCTCCCATATAATCCGCCCCGCACATTAAGGTCCTCTGGGAGGAATTTACTGCAGCCAGTCAGAACTAGGTTGGCTGCGGTTACCCAGAGGACCTTTTCTTCTATCGCTTCCAAGTTATGGAATGGCCTGCCGGAGGAGACCCGGCATATTACCAGTCTTGACTGCTTTAAAAAAGCAGTCAAGACTGATCTCTTCTGACAGGCCTTCCAAGACTAGCATTTCCATCACCTCCCATCAATTGTCTTGCTGTTTTGTTAACAGTTAATTGATTGACTGTTAATTGTTGTGTGTTTTAAGGGGTTGTTTTAGGTGGGTTGGTGGGTGGGGAGGATTGGTTATGTTTTAATGTTTTTAATGTATTTAATGTAGTCATGTTGTTCGCCACCTCGATCCATGTGGAGAGGCGGGATAGAAATAAATTTTATTATTATTATTATTATTATTATTATTATTATTATTATTATTATTAATCTCAGTGCTCACTCAGGGAGGTATTCCAGATCTCCTTCTGCAAAGAGAAGAAACAATGATGGCAGAGATATGAGGCAGGGACAGTGCTGTATGCCACCCTCAAAAGCCTGGTCAGAAGCTGTCTGTTTACTTAGTGCCTATTTTCATGGGCTCCACAGAATGAAGGCATTATGGAGGGGTGGGGCTGGCTTGGAAAATCACATGTTGCGTGGCCCAGGGAATGTTCTAATTCACCCTTTCCATTGTGTCTTGGATCGAATGATTATGGCAAGCCAGACATTGAAGGCTCTGAACTGGTCCCTGAATAGAGGTGGACAGCTGCCACATCTTCCCTTTTCTACCATGTGGAGGTATTTCTACCTCCTGTGTTGCCACTTTCTCTTCCTCCTATGTAACTCCACCAGCAGAGTTTTCAAAATTGCATAGGCTGTCAGATGGAAGCCATTTCCGCACTACACTGTAATAGTCCTGTTCCACTTTCAACATCTTGCGGAATTCTGGATTTTATAGTTTAGGGAGGAACATTTAGAATTCTCAGCCAGAGAGGTCTTTGGCCTCAGCAAAACTACAAACCTCAGAATTCCATGGGATGTTGAAAGTGGAATAATAGCACTGTAACAGTATAGTGCAGAAATGGCCTTGGAGTCTGAAAGCATGTGTTTCCATAGGATACAGAATGCTGTATCAAATGCATGAAGTGCTATTCTTCTCAAGAGTTACATACACTGTAAGCAGTAGGGAATTATCTAAATTTAAGTAAACAAGTAAAAGCTTCTTCCCCAAGAAGTGTGACAGATTTTTTTAAAAATATATGCCATAAGATTCTTATGCATGTTTGTTGAAATGTATGAATTAAACTGTCCATCTTGGATTTTTCCCACAAATATCTGTTTGAAACATTGCCAGCCTCTTTTCTTCTGCCCAATGTATGTGTGTGTTTGTTTTGAAGTTATTTTTCTTTATTTACAAACAGAAACAGATACGAAGTTCTAAATAGCCTGAACATTTTTCTGATTTTGAATTGACTTCACAAATGTATTAGTTTCATGTCAGAAATTTGCATCTTTTGTTGTTCATTGATAAGAACAAAGCAATGATAACTCCTGATGTTCTCTGAAATATATTAAATTAACCCCTACCATCCTTCAGTCTCCTGAAAACTGAACTCTTTGTGGATTCATAAAAGCAACTGTAAATATTTATATCTCTGTTGCTTTTATCTTCCATCAGTAGATCCAAGAGATGTCCTCCCCACCTTTTCATCACAACAAACCTTAAGATAGGTTAGTGACCAACCTAAGGCTATTTAGAAAGCTTAATGGTGAAATGGGAATTTGAAATGTGTCCTCTGCAGTACAACACTTTAATCGCAATACAACAGTGAAGGTCTTTATTTTCATCTGTTGAAACTGTTTAACTTTTTCTTCCTGATTTTATAGTTCTTTTCCTTTTCAGGAACAAAAGAAGAATTTCTCGATGATAGAAATGTCCAATGAAAGCATAGTTACACACTTTCTACTAGTGGGTTTCTCTGAAGTCCAAGAGCTGCAGACTTTGTACTTTGTGTTGTTTCTAATCTTATACCTGGTAGCTCTGATGGGGAATCTTCTCATCTTCATTGTTGTTGTTGTCAACATCCAGCTTCATACCCCAATGTATTTCTTTGTCCTCAATCTATCAGTTGTTGACCTTGGATACATCTCAGTCACCATCCCCAAAGCCATGGTGAACTCTTTAATGAAAATCAGGGTGATCCTGTACTCACACTGTATTGCCCAAATATTTTTCTTCGTTCTCTTTGGGGCATCTGAATTTCTCCTCTTGACAGTCATGGCTTATGACCGTTACATTGCCATTTGTCATCCGCTGCACTATGAAACTATTATGGACAAAGGCAGATGCATCCAACTGGCATGCATGGCCTGGTTGGTTGGTCTTCTAACCGCAACGTTACATGCTGGAGCCACATTTGCAAGTCCTTTCTGCTCAAATATAATCAACCAGTTCTTCTGTGAAATCCCGCAACTGCTGAAGCTCTCTTGCTCTGACATGGTTCTCATTGAATTAAAAGTTCTTCTCTTGACAGCCTGTTTATATTTTGTCTGCTTCCTTTTCATCTTCATTTCTTATGTGCAGATCTTCAAAGCAGTGATGAGAATCCCCTCTGTAGAAGGAAGGCAGAAAGCCTTCTCTACCTGCCTGCCACACCTCATGGTGTTGTTCATGTTCTACTTCTTTGGTGTCTTTGCCTACTTACGACCAATCAATAGGAGTCCATCCCAAATGGATCTGGTGGCTGCTGTAGCGTATTGTGTTGTGCCACCATTCATAAATCCAATAATATATAGCATGCGAAACAAAGATATGAAAGCAGGACTGTGGAAATTGGTTGACTGGAGACTTTCTGGAAAAACAATGATCTGTTTCACATACAAAGGTGATGCTCATCTCTGCTAAAATTGTCAAATTGTAAATGTAATAAAGTTATTCTTGCAATAATTGGCTTGGAATTAATGGGTAGCTAAGCTTTGGATATGTGTGTTTTTTTTACCTTAATGAAAAAATTAAAATGACTTTTTTTTAAAAAAAGAGACAACTAATATGCAACAAATACACCTACTTGTACATCCCACAGTGAATTAGTACCTTTGCATATTCCTTCCATCAACATGCATTAAATAGTAGGAACACACAATATATAGGATTGTCACACTGAAGACTAGAAACAGCTTTTGAAATTTTAATGGTTGTGCAAAGAGGGAATTTCAGAATGTGTTGCTTATTTCCAGTTTTCATTCTGTGTACCTACTTTCCCCCCATCGCTCTTTATTATTTCAGTCTGAATGTTCACACTTTTGGTTAGCATAAGTGCTACACAGCAAGATGTCATGGTTAGGAATGAGAGCAAATTTTCTTGGATCTGTATGAACAAATCTTTCACTCTTAGTTTCTCCCATATTTGATTTCTTCTCTATCCTGTATAAGAAGAAATATGTACATTTTGGGAAATTTTTATAAAATTTTTTATAAAATTTTTATAAAGAAATTAACTGAAATGAAATTCTTCCTGATCACTATTAAAAAGCTTGCAGGACGAGAATTCCTTTGTACTATGTGCAGTTGCCTCAGTTAGTGAACAACCAGTACGAGAGTTTGGATTATCTTCCCATTGGCTTGGAGTTGTTCTGACCTACCCAAATTACCTTAAAGACAGCCGATCCTGTCTGATCTTGGAAGCTAAGCAGGGTCAGCTCTGGTCAGTACTTTGATTGGAGACTGCCAATGAATCCGAGGTGGTATAGGTTATATTTTACGGAAGGTACTGGCCAAGCCACCTCTGAGTATTCCTTGCCTAGATATCGCTCCTTTAACACCTTGCTCCTGCATCTCAGTTTCTGTCATCTAAGTGGCCAACCACATTCATTGTTGTTGCCTTCAGGTCATTTCTAAATAATAGATATCCTAAGGTTAAACTATTATGTGGTTTTCTTGACAAGGTTTGTTTGGAAGGAGTATGTCATTGCCCTCCTCTGAGGCAGAAAGTGTGTGATTTGCTCAAGGCCATTCAGTGGGTCTCCATGGCTGAGTGAGGATTTGAATCCTGGTCTGAATTCATAGTCCAGCACTCAAACCACCACACCATACTGGCTTTCCAACCTCATCAATCCTGAATCAATTAAATTAGTGCCTACTTGAGTCCATGTGATGACCAAATATATATGAATTAAATTAATATATGGCACATTGGGGACCAACTCCCATTGGTGCCAATAGAAAGTTCTAGTCACGGAAATAAATTGAACGAGGTCAGTTCAGACTTGGACTATTGCAGAACTCTATAATTGAGAGCCTGAAATCCTAGGTTAGCCTCAAAGGTAGCCTGCTTCCCTACCCCCTGGGAACCAGGGCCCTAAAAGAGGCCCCAGAACCCTACTCTACACTAAGAAATGCTAAAAAGTGACCATCAGAGTCTTAATTTTTTCCTCCGCTACCTACCAAGAGGAAGCCTATTTAAAGACACCAACCAGAGCCAGTTGTCGAAGTCCTGAAGATACAGGGTGGGATAAGAAAAAAAGTCCTGTCTGGCCCCAAAGTGACCAGACAAGTCTCACACTGCTCTCAGAGTGGGAGGGTGGGTGATGCTGAAAAGATGAAAGAGGACATGTGATGAGTCCATCAGGATTAAATAGCTTACTGCCCCACACCATAATGTGCAGTGTTCTGGCATAGGCTGCCAATCAGTCGACATTCTGGTCTCTTCCATGGGCACCACCAAATGGTTATGCTCCCCTACAGTGATTCTAGTCGCACAGATCCAGATAAGCATTCCACACTCTCCCATTTTACCTTCAGAACTACCCTAGAAGGAGGTTGGGTAATTTAGTCCAAGAGACTACCTCAAGAGCACCATCACCTTTGTGGCTCAGCAGGGCTCTGCATCAGATTGGGGAACAGGCACCATATACCATTTTAACATCTTGATACCACTTAACTGTCAGAGCTGCATGCAATGGAAACCTGAGATTTGTAGTTTGGTGGGGCACTAGAGCTCTCTGGCAAACTACAAATCCTAGGATTCCACAAAATAGAGCTATAGCAGTTAAAATGGTATCAAGGTGCTATAGTTGTGCAGTATGAAAGAGACTGCCAATCATTTTACCCTAACACTTTAATTGCTACATTATATTATCTCTCTCTCTTTTTATAAAGAGACTTGCCCAGTGGTATTAAGACTAGGATTGTAACCTGAAAGTTCTTTCTGTTTTTTTTTTTTTTTTTGATCTGCTACAAATGGTTAGCTACTTTCTGTTGCAATTTTGCATACAGGAGCTCTACAATATCAATACTTTTCTGTGCAACATCTTCAAAGCTTTTACAAGCTTCTTTCTACTTGAGATAAACCTTTTGGAGCATTAGTTACTGCAATTTGAAAAAGGTCAGGTTTCTTGTCCTCTATACAAAAGCTCTCATATTCTTAGCTGTGCATCTAAGCCTTTTCAGTTTTACTAAATGTCCACATGAATGATAGGCTTTTGAAGAAGCATCCCAGCTTCTTGCGTTTTGCTACTATCCAAGGAACGGATCTCCAAACACCTCAGCCGAAGAGATTTAAATAAGACTCTCACCTATACTACCTCCTTGCAATGCTAGTCTAGTCAAACAAGAGGCATCAGAAGCTGTGCATTAGATATGAAAAATCTACTAAAGGAAGACATGTATTTGGGAAAAAGAACAATTCTTCTCAGCTTTTCTCTCCCTCAGTGGTTACACTCCTCAGTGTTCTCTGTTGTATACCTCTTTAGTATATGGGTATGCAGCACACTGCTATGCATGAATAGCTCAAGTAAGACCTATTGAGTTCAAGAAAGTTTTCTTCCTGTTAGATTGGCATAAGATTGGGGTCTTTCTGTCATGTTTGCTGGAATGTTTCTGCCAATCCATCTGTTATCTTATTCCCTATTTTCTTTGTTTCTCTATTCCCTAACAGACTCCCCTTGTTCTTCTCTATCATATAATTTCTGATTCTTAAAGTGGTAATTGTTTTAGTCTGTGTCAGTGTAAGCAACAGTTGAAAAAGAGCCTCAAAACCAACTCTTAAGATTCTACAAAGTGTGCGTGTGTGTAGTTTTTGTTGGTTAGTTGTTTCTGATATGTACAGTGGTAGTTGGTGGTTCCAATGTAGGGTCATAAATCCATTGCAGTTTTTAATCAGAAGTTTGGGAGAGTTAATCAAGGTGCTGAAACTTATTTCCAAATTAGCTTCAACATCTTGGATGACCCCTTTAAATTCAGACTAAAATCCAGAGTGAATTGACAGCCCACTGGATGTGTAGCTGCTTTGACTATTGCAGGAGATTCTCTACCAAACTTTCAGTATCTCGTTTCCACCTTGTGAAGTACTCCATACTCTTTGACATGTGAAACCTTGATTAATCACCTTCCCAGGCTTTAATGTATTCTTCATCCTTGCATGTAAGATTGTACACAGGTTTAGTCATATTTAGACAACATTTACTGTAATCTGTGGAATTTAAGTCACAATTCAGGGCTATAGCTGTGATCGGAGAAGGTAGTATTTTAATTTACAAAATGCAATACTTTTGCCATGTCAACCTGGATTATTCTATTTCAAGTTAAGCACACTCACTCATTAACTCTCACTCTCACACCCATACACAGCAGCAGCAGCATATTCAAGCCTTATTTCAAATGTTTTCAGGGGTCACAGAAACCTGTTTATGCTTTTAGGTTTTTGTAAATGTGACTTTTGATTCTACTGGCTAGAATCCTATTGTGGCAAACTATGTCTCATAGCGTGACCAGTTTAATAACCCTGGTGCTCATGCAGAGGGGTGTGCCAGACCTCCTTGTGCAAACAGAAGAACAATGGTGGCAGAGATACAAGACAGGAATAGTGCTGTATGCCACCCTCAAAAGCCTGGTTACAAGTTGTCCATTTATTTAATGGCTATTTTCATGTGCTCCACAGAATCAAGGCATTATGGGATGGGGGTGTGGCTGTGGGTGGGGATGGCTTGGAAAATCACATGTTTCAAATCCCAAGCAATTTTCTAATTCACTTTTTCCATTGTGTCTTGGATCCAATGATTATGGCAAGCCAGACATTCAAGACATGGGTAGCTCTGAACTGGTAATAGAGGCGCATGGCTGCCACATCTTCCCTTTGGTACCATGTTCTTTTTCCCCTTTTTTTGCCACTTTCTTTTCCTCCTAGGTAACTACACCAGCAGAAATGTCAACATTACATAGGATCTCAGATGTAGACCATTTCCGCACTAGACTGTTATAGTGTTGTTATTCCTGTTATAGTGCCATTATTCCATTAGAACATCCTATGGAATCCTGGGGGTTTCAGTTTAGGGAGGGGCCTCAAAGGCCCTCTCTAAACTGCAAGACTCAGGAAGGTCCCAGGCTGCACTGCGAAAGGAAGAGGCGGGGCTCTCGCATGAGCAGGAAGCTCGTGCGGAGCTGAAGAAGTAGGGAAGTGAGAGCCTCTTACAAGGGGCTGCTCACGTGATCACCACACCCCAGTGCTGAGAAAAGGTAGGATGTGGAAAGGGCCTGAGTTGCCCCAGCCAGCTCAGGATGGAGAGGGAACCAGCAGTGACCCAGAGGAGTTGCAGCCAGCTGTGCCCATCAGCCCTCAATCATGCAGAAGGCTGAAACAGGTGGTGGAGAGGGAGGCTGCTTGGACTAAGCAGAGGAAACAATAACAAGCAGCACCTGCTCACAGGGGCTATTTAAGTCTGCTGGTGTGGCTGCTCCTTGCTTGCAGCAAATTATTAGCAAACACTCACAATCTATGTGTCTCCTGCTCCCTGAAACCCTGCGGATGGATCTTTGCTTCCTCAACCTTTGGAAAGGACCTTGACCTGGCTCGGCTTGTGTTTTCCTGGTGTTTGGTATATTCGGACTCCCCAAGTGTTCCTGGCCTCTCTCCTCCCTTGCTGGCTGTGGCCCAGCAAGGAGAAATTCCTGACATTAAAAGCTTTAAAAGGCTATCAGAGTGAAAATAGCCTGCAGGCTGAAAAGTAAATTAGGCCTCAAAGCTTTACAATTGAAACCTATGGCTTGGCTTGGCACCCAAAAGAAACCAGCATTGCTATCAGTCAGGCCAACAAGGAGTGGGAATTTTGAAAGTGTGGGGACACAGATGAGAAGGCCCTCTCTCATGTCTTCTCTCTCACTGGTGGGATACAGAGGAGGGTCCACCAACAGATGTCCTTGAGCAGGCTTATATACGGAGATGTGCTCCTTCAAGTATTGAGGCCCCAAGCCTCTCTTAGGGCTTTGAATGTCATCACCAGCATCTTGTGTTCAGACAGGAAATTGGCAGCCAGTTCAGTTCCTTTAACACCAGTGTTATGTGTTGTCTTTATGGTACTCCACCCAGCAATCTAGCTGCTACATTTTGTACTAGCTGTAGCTTCGAGGGCCTTTCTGCAACTTACCTCTTCTCGGAGTAATTGTGGTGGGATCCAGAGAAGAGAGTGCTTCTATCATGCTCCCCCCCTGTGCACTGGCTGCCTGCTGGCTGGGAGGAAATGTGATGGCTCCGCCTCTCCCTTCCACAGCACAGCCCAACAGTTTCCCAGGCTGCACTGGGGGAGGAAGAGCAGTCATTCTACTTCCTGCTGTTCTGCATGACAGGTAAATGAGGGAGGGAGGTGAGAGGACTGTGCAATTGCATGTCATTGATGGGAGAAACCTGTCAATAATTTAATCTGTGATTGTGAAGGGTGGCTGCGGGTGTGATAACTGAAGCCCTTGTCAGAGCTGCTGCTGATGAGCAGCAGCTGTTGGTCCCTGTGGCTCTGGCTGGAGATGAGTCCTGCAGCTCAAGAGCTCCCCCTGCTGCCATGGACCAAGCAGGCTTGGACGTTCCTCTGCCTGCTCCTTTAGGGCAACAGGGATCCAATTCTGAAGATGCTTGGGAGCCTGTGTCAATCAGCCCACAAACAAGGCGGAGACTCAAGAGAGCTGAGCAAAGGGAGGCTTCCTTGATTAAGTTCAAGAAACAGTGACTAGCCACACCTGTGTCTTGGGCTATATAACTGCCTGCCTGGAAGCTTTCCTTTGCTTGTGGCAAACTTTCTACAAGCCCTCTCCTTGCCTGTTCCTTGCTTCCAGCACCCGGCTCCTGATACCTTGGATTGTTCTCTTGGCTCCAGACCCCTGGCTTTTGGAACTCTGACTATGGCTTTTGCTTGTCGCTCTGACTTAGGTAAATGGACTTCCCTTGAGTAAGTGCTTCCTTGACTCCTCCCGGCAGAACTCTGCTAGCTCTCTCACTCCCTCCTCTGGGCTGTCTCGCCATCCAGGTCTCTGACCCTGACAGTGGGATTGCCACGGGATCATGACGACGTCATGCAGAACTGTTGTTGTGATCCCATGGCAATCCTGTGGCCATTGTGGGTTGGGAGTCATATGCAAAAAGGGCCTAAGTCATCTTCAAGGGTAACTCCATATAGATCCATCATAGTAGTCCTATTGGAAATTTACCACTGCATGAATTATTGCAGCTAAATTATCCTTGTCCAGGATAGCTAAGTGGCCCACCAGTCTGTTCTGACACCAAGAATTCCAAGCCACAGAGCCCACTTGGGCCTCTGTGACAAAGATTCAACTGGGAGTACTCTCAAGCTACGTACTTGTTTTTTTTAGGGGGAGTTCAACCCCATCTGTGGCAGGTTCCCTATCCATTTCCCAAACTCAAGACCCACCAAAGCACAATGCTTCCATCTTATAGGGATTCAGTTTCAATGTATTGGTCCTCAACCAGTCCATTGCTGCATCTAGGCAGTGATTCAGCACAGCCCCAACTGATACCAACAGCAATGAGCTGAGTACCATCAATATACTGATGCCAGCTGACCACAAAGCTTCTTGTGACCTTCTCCAGTGACTTCATATAGATATTAAAGAGTGTTGGGGCCAGGATGGAACGCTTCAGCACCGCAGAGCTTAATGGTCATGGATTTGAACAAGAAACCTTCAGTGCTGCTTTCTGGATCTGACCCTGAAGACAAGAGTAAAAGAACTGTAACAAAACACCTTCCATTTCTATCAAACAGAGCCAACCCAGTAAGACACTGATTAATATGGAAATAGGTGAATCCTTTCATCTTGTAGTGCCACCAGAAACCTTAAAAGATACCAAATCAAAGCTTAGTAGCCACACTCTGAAAATTGTGACAGACATGCAACATTAAACCATTAGCCAAATAATGGAAATCAATAACTTAAAGTGTCCAACTTTATATAGCATGAAGTAGGCCATAAAACAAAACCCCTGTGTCCAGTGGCCAAACAGGACACAGAAAAATTCAGCCCCAAAATATGACTGGAAATCCCTGTGCTATTTAAAAGAGGGTGGGTGGGGAGCATAAAAGGCAATGAGGCCTGAAATACAGCCATGCCAGCTTAAATGGCCCAACCCAACATCAATGTCACAATGTACACTGGCATCACATTTGACCAACGGTTTGGGAAGGGCAAGTCCACTCCTGTCATATGGCTGTGGGAGTATGATTCTAATTAACATAATTCTTGCATGAAGAGGAAGAGAAAGAAGTTACTCATTGCTCCCCCTCCCTACATCTTTGTCTCCAGTCCTATCACCCTCCACATGTTGGTACATGTAGATCTGGAACAGGGAGTTTAATATGCTCCTTTAAGCATCCTATGCGGTATAGAATCCTGGTCACATAGGATGCTAAATCATGCACAGGGTCTGCATCCCTACAGTAGGTTATATTCAAGTGACTTAGGCCCTTTTTGCACGGCATTTTTGAAGCGAAAGGGCCCCTTGAGCGTCACGTTAATATGAGGAGCGGTCTGCATGACGCACTCACATTTACGCAACGCTCAAGGGCCTGACGTGGACCATGCACACACCTTTTCATTTTCAGCTCAAAGCCGAAAATGCTGCACAGTCGCGCATCACTCCGGGGCCTCGCGTGCACTTACCTGTCGTGCGAAGCCTCCTGAGCCGTGCTGGTCGCACTTCCTGTCCCAGCGCAGCCTCTAACACCCAGGCTGCACTGCAGAAGGAAGGGGCGGGGTGCTTGTGTGAGGAGGAAGGACCTGCGGAGCCAAAGCAGCAGGGACGCGGCAGCATTCCTCCCAAGCCTTCTCTCACGAGAACCCCAACCCAGCAGCGTGAAAAGGTAAGGTGCGAAAAGGGCTGTAGACCTTGGGGTCCCTTCAACTTTGCAGCTCTACAACTCTATGCACTTGTCCATGCTATGAGGAAAGCAGTGGAAGTAGGCAATATGGATATGAGAAAAGAAGTCAGTGTAATGTTAGCTAGGGCATTCTGGAAAATGTCATCCAAAAAATTAATGCTTCCAAGCTCTGTACACTATTGCTCTCTCTTTCATAGGACTAATTGTGTAAGGATCATAAAAGGTAAGGCTTCAGAGAAACCTGTTTTGTTGTATTTCCTCAGAGTTTTGTCTCACAGCATTTCCACATCACACCCTTATAGTGCTATTATTCCACTTTCAACATCTATGGAATCCTGGGCCTTAGGCCCCTCCCTAAACTGCAAACTCCAGGATTCCATAAGATGTTGAAAGTGGAATAATAGCACTATAAGAGTGTAGTGCAGAATGGCCTCAGTTCCTGACACTGCCTAATATTCACCATCTCTTATCCATCCCCATGTGCCTACACAGAAAATTACATTTCACTTCACTGTGATATAATTCAGATTTCTTGTTGATATGCTCAAATGTCAGCTAAAGGTAGAAAATGAAGCAGATTGTGAGTTGCCCAGTCAATGACTGTAACAAAATGAAGGATGTGATACACATGTGATACTCAGTACTATTTTAATGTCTGATGTAAAATTTCATTCGTTTTACAAAAAGAGAGCACAGTTTTCATCATTATTCCAAACTTCAGCATTCTGTGCTATACTAACACAGAGACTATTCTCAAAGGAACAGTTAAGCGGAGTGTAAACATGAATCCCCGAAGGCTAGGAAACCTGTGGTGATAATTGCACTTCATTAAATTAATTGGAAAGCATGATAATCCCAGGAACATTGATGTGTTTCTATTTTCTCTTTCTATAATTTCTCTTCAGAGAAATAAATAAAATATTGCGTGGATTTTTTAAAAAGTCTATTTTAAAATAGTTTTAATGATTATAATTAATGTTTGAGATTCAGAATCCTCTGTAGACGAGAAGTTCAAATTGGAGTGAAATTCACTGTACTGCACTCACCTTGTTCCAACCCTGAAAGTCTTCCAAGATTCAAGCTAAATGAGTTGGCAAAGAAAAATACTTGTTACTGAGTTTTCTCCCTAGGAGACCAATTAAAACAGCTTTGAAATGTATTAGATACTAATGATTTCTTGTGTTTTATTGTTTGCCCTCTCTTTGAAATTTTGCTGTGGCTTGCTTTTAAAACTTTACCTTTTTTTCTGTGAGGATGAAAAATATAAAATAAAAAACCCGAAAGAATGATCCATATAATTTCCAAAAGCCTTTATTTAGAAACTTTTATGATATTTGAAAATAATTTCCTGTAACACTTAACTCCTTATCATTCTGTTAGGGCTTATTTCTTTTTGATGTACACCACCATACAATCCAATTAGAAAAGGAGCAGAGGGATATACAGCAGCAGTATAGTAATAAACTTACAAACACTGGGGGAGGCACAAAAGGACAAAGTATATTTCAGAATGGGTAAGCTTTGAGCTGAGAGCGATTTTGGTGTAGTGAGTTGAACATTGGACTATGACCCTGGAGACCATAGTTCAATTCTGCACGTGGCCATGGAAACCCACTGGCTGATCTCAGGCTTATCGCACACACTCAGCTCCAGAAAATCCCATGATAGGTTCACCTTAGGGTTGCTGTAAGTCGGAAATGACTTCAAGGCACACAAGAAGAAGAAGAAGAAGAAGAAGCTTTGATCTGCATATTGAATTTCTGAAAAAAGAGTAACACAATGACTGGAATCCTGCAAGTGGCATACATATGAGTAACCTCAGTTTACATGTGTGTACACGCTTTTTTTGGACATTGTAAAAGAGGTCATAAACAATCTCTTGCACAATGTCCCAACTCCCTCCCAAGCAGCTTCCATGTGCTTGGAGCATGCTAATGTTTTGCCCAAGCAGTTTCACATCCCTTCTACTCTGGGGTACACTATGAAGGCCCTTTATTTTTCATTGGGTCGGGATAGGATGAAGCACCCCTGGAGAGTACTGATAGGCCAGAAGGAGAGAGGCATCCACTTCTACAGCTTGAAGAAGGGAATTAGCATAGCTCACTCACTACTACTACTAATGGCCACAACAGCATGCTCCAAGCCATTTAATGGTTGTGGCGAAAGGACAGGAAGTGTAGTTCTACATCTAGGAGAAAGTAGCAGGCAACATCCCTCAAATCTCCAATTGCTCATGGGAGATCTGAGTGAGCTATGCTAGTTCCCTTCTTCAAGCTGTAGAAGTGGATGCCTCTCTCCTTCTGGCCTATCAGTACTCTCCAGGGGTGCTTCATCCTATCCCGACCCAATGAAAAATAAAGGGCCTAAGAAGAGTACTCATTTAGAAATCAGAGTGACAGTGTGGCCTTCAGTAAGTGAGATACTGCATCTGGCAGCCCAAAACAGGGGGCTTTCATGTGCAAAATCTACTGAGGGGGGGCAAGGGTGTGAATGGATCTTTGGCCAAGCAAACGATGGAGGTTGCAGCTTGGAGAATGGGGTCCAGATGGAGTTAATGATCTTAATGTTAGGTGAGAAAGAGTTAATGGCTATCATAATAGCTCTGAAATAGTGGACAGGTAAAGGGACAATGCAGGGAAATGTCCATGTGCAAAGAAGAAGGGCTGAAACAGTGGTTTGGTGGGAATTCCCCATCGCTGTTGTGTGGTGGTTGAGATATAACAGCTTCAGTTTAATCCTATTATCTCTGGAGTTACCTGGTGATTAGTCTGACACTGACCTTGGCTATGCCTAGAAAGGATCTTCTGAACTGCTTTGCAGCACATATGTTCTGCCAGTAATTTTTCTTTGCCCAGCCTGGCCTTACAGTCATTTCAGGGTCTCTTTTATAACAGTCTGAATTAATGTATTTTGCCAATTAAATTATATTTCACCAACTTTACCATATCAGAACAGATCAGGGGAGTATGAGGACGTGGAACAATCCTACATATGTTTGGAGGGGTGAGGGTTACTCTCTTTGTTTTGGAATCAGTTGTGCTCCTGGAAATTTATGTGGTCACGAAGAGCTTCTTTTTGAATGGGCTTCAGCTCAGCTCTCCCAGGTCATAGTCCAATGCTCAGACCACTATACCATGCTGGCTCTCACATAACTTTACACATTTTTAACTACATAGCAGATATACTAAGAAACCCTGTTAGTGAATTGAGATGGTGCATATCAAGGCATCAGCAAGAGTGTCCTGATGCACATCAGTCTCTATCAATGCACATCTGCACTCCCTAGCCAGTGTCCCCATATGTATTCATAATTTCTCTGGTTCCCCTACATAGTTACATAACAGCTCCTTACTGAATACAGACATTATGGAACTGCTTAATTCTATTTCTCACAGGTATAAGTCCACTTATGAAGTTGTAAGTCCCCACGTGAATTCTGGCCAAATAAAATATAAGAAACCCTTCTCCATTCACAAAGACTGCTGTATGGAACTCACTTAAACTCAGTACAGATCCTACTGAAATAATTCACTGCAAAGCAAGGGTCTATCCAAATAAAACCTACTTTCAAATATAAAAGGTAACAGATCGAAATGGCTAGGGCACCATGGTAAAACTTGGCAGTCAGATTTAATGTCTCCCTTCTTCATCTGGACACTCTCCCCCTCCCAACAAACTGGGGTTTTTGACATGGTATTTTAGGCCTTGATCCTGATGAAGCAGAATGTTTGGGACCAGCAAAAATGTCCCACCCTTTTCTTGCCTTGTATTGCCTTATGAAGCATGTAAGCATTATTGTTTTGTTCGCAAAATAAAGCAATACAGTATCATAACAAGGGAAGGATGGATAACAGCATACCATCACAACTGTAAAAACAGGATGGGAAGCCGGGAAGGCAGTTAAATCCAGAATGGCAGGAGAACTACTGGGGTCTCCTTCCTTCCTTCCTTCCTTCCTTCCTTCCTTCCTTCCTTCCTTCCTTTTATTCTCCCTGAATGGGATGGCATGAAATCTATTGCTTTGATGGCTGGCAAAAAGAAGGTCCCATCCCCTAGTTGCCAACCGGTCAACTTCCCAGAAGCCTGTAAAAGTCATAGGGGTACTTGGGAAGAAGACACCAAGAGGGGAAATGACAGACCACTACTGCTGTCCCAAATCACACTTCAGCCTACAAAGGGCCCTTTGTGTCAATCTAGACCCTTGCTTTCAAAGCTGCAGTGCCCCCATTATGGAATGTACACTTATGATTGGATCCTCTGCTTGGAAGCCTAACTGGTGCCAACATTGCCCTTATTTTGAAGTCAAAGGAGAACCTGGCTTCCTACTCATGCATTTGGGATCCGGGAGGATATAGGCTTGGATTTCATTCAAATTGTGTAGATTTTATTCTATTGATATTGTTAAATTGAATATAATCATAATATAATCATATGCATGGATTTTGCATTCATGGAGACAACCAACAACAGCTCAAAAATTTTCCTAAACAAAGAAACAAAAAAGCAAACTTTGATTTTGCCGTTTTATATAAGGTGCAATCTCTTGCATTTCCTTGCTTGTGTTCGATGTATGAATCTCCGTATTAGTCCAGATCACTTCGGACTGCCCTGCTTTACTCCAGAACCAAATTGGGACAATGTGATCCAGACTTGACCTTGTCCAAATTGGTTCAAATCATCTCAATTTCATTTGGAATTCAGTTGTTTGTATAAATGTAACAGTCCACAGCCCTTTTCAGTATGTAGAGATTTCTCTCACTGAAAATGATCAAAAAGTGGTAGAAAACAAATAAATTTATTGGGTGTTGAGTAACCCTGGAGAGAAGAACCCTGGACTGACAAGAATCTTCACAGTTTGACAACTATTCTACATAAAATTCCCACATGGTTCTCTCATGCAGAAAACAACATGCTTCTGCACAACCTACTCAGTATAGAATAAGCTGCCGATTTTGACACAAAAAGTGATATTTTTGAGGCAAAACAACCACATGCAATGTTTCTGTGAAGAATGTGTATCAAAGTGTGAACAGTGTTTGAAGATTTTTTTTTCACAGTAAGAAGAAACTTACTGGCTGCTAAGATTCTCCGTGGTTTATTGTGTTTTGATTGTACTAACGTGGACAATCTTTGTGCAACTGGCTTTAGAATTAAACCACATTAGGATGCTGCCACAGTTGTTATATGGGGCCTTGTTATAGGCTGTGGCCAAATTAGATGCAATGGGAAGAGCCTGTTTTGTGTGTATGTGTGTAGACTTCTTTTATTCCTGGTTTCCACTAAAATGCCAACAATTTATGCAGTGCAGGGGTAATATTGCTAAAAGCTGAAGCTCTTAAGCTTGCTTTGTCCTCTTCGTTAAAGGTGGTTGTTTAAGCAGACATCAGAATTTATATTGTCTGTTGTGGATGAAATAGGCCGTACCTCAAGAAAACAAAAGATCCTTTTAATCATTGCAAATATGGAGTTTTAAGCTTGATTTTGGGCTATGATAAGGTAAAGTTAACCTTGCTGCAATCCTTAAACATTGTAGCCTTGAATGTCAAATATAACAAACCCTTTACTAAACAACGTATATATCCATTTTATTCCCTTCTGCATTACCTTTCCAAAAAAAAAAAAGATTGATCCACCATTGTACCAAGTACAATGTCAGAAATACAATGAAGTGCACAATCTGTAGGTCTCGATCCTGAGAAAACTCCAGCAGTAGAAAATGGGTAATAGCACTTGTGTTAGCACTCATATTCATCATATTAGACTGAATGCTTCCTCAAGGAAGAATAAGATAGAAATGTGTTACAAACCAATAAGACTGGTAGAATATGAGTATTCCTCAGAGATTCTGAGATCAACAAGAAATGAAGGAAACATTGAAGGAGTTACTGAACAGTATTGGGCTATCTTTCCTTTCCTCTACTAGTTGCAAGACCTCAAGGTGGTATGAGAGGGAGATTGAGCACATTGAAGTTAACAACTTATCTGTCAGTGTTTTTTCTAAGATGACTTTCCCAGGATTGGAGAAAAGGGAAGATGTAAATTAACAACAACAAAAACAGCTACAATGATGACAGCAACACAATTTAGCGCATTCAGATGCCATTCTGAAACACTCAACTATGCCAATTAATATTGCAATAATATGAACATAGAGGTGGAAACTCAAGTAAATATGGAGATTGGGGGGTAGTGTCTGCAGTATCTAGTGCAATGCACCAATTCTGGGTATTAGTCCAAATTTAAATGGGCCATCCAAAACAAAGCACCAACCACCTCTGACTTGAGCAGACACCAGCTGGAATTCTGTTGTTGTTTCACTTTTATGTGTAAGTTCCCCTCTGAAGCAGTTGGACATTTTTGCCCAAATTGGATTCTCTGTATCCAAGTCAAGGTTGTAGAGGTCAAATGTGGCACCGTACGGAATGTGGATGTCATCTGCACCTTCAGGTGTGCATTCAGTTGTACAACTCTGCCATTCAACACAAGGGAAGCATAACACAATCAACTCATAATTCATCATGAAGACATTTACCATCTGGAACCCTGATATAGTATGTGACTATACATAGTCTTTCTTTCTTTATGAAGAAAAAAATTGGGGTGTGAAATTCAATGAGTTTGCTGAGTGAGAAACTTGGATATGCTAGACTGACAAGCAATGTTTAGGGACACCAAAGCGTGGGAATGGAGGGAGAATTTTGTCTAGAAATTCATCCTCTAAAGCAGGGATGTCAAACTCAATTTCATCTTGGGCCGCATCAGCATTATGGCTGCCCTCAAAGGGCCAGTCGTATCTGTAAGACTATATAAATGTATCTACTCTTTTATCATATTAAATAATTGCCTCTGCATTCGATTATTACTGGTTTTTAAACTGTCTTCCCTCTGCATAAACTTTATTTGTCTTGGACATTTGGGGACTGTTTCATCATAGTTTATGGTCCCTGTACCTCTGTAAAGTAACATAGAATTGGTCAGTATATCCAAAGTGTGCCTCTTTCTGCCCCCAGGTTCGCCAGGCGAGGGGAGTGCCACTGCTGCAGCAAAGGTGCAAGGGCCACATGAAATGGCCTGGTGGGCCAGATTTGGCCCGCGGGCCTTGTGTTTGACACCTGTGCTCTAAAGAGAGTACTAATTTTTCATCTCATTTGATAAAGCCCTGAAGAACTCAGTGTATGTGAATTCATTCAGAGGAGCATTCCAGTACCTATACAAAGCTTACCCTAAGGATGGAGAGATCACTCTAATTTCATTATCTATCCCTTTCATGTGTTCATCCATGTCCTTTCTCTCATTCCATTTTATCCTGTTTCTCAATTCTGCAATGATTCTACTAACTCATCTTAAGGTCTAATGTCTGTGTTTGCTGCAACTCTGAGTGGATCTGGTGACTGAAGTAACTCATTTTACTGCTCTCTTGAACATAACAATATAATTATAGGGGGGAAAAAACCCAGCTACTTAAATATCAACATACAAACTTATGACTATACCACCAATATATTTCTCATAAAATGAATCACAGGAGATGGAAAATGTCCGAAGTGTGACAATAAAAAATTACAAAGCTAACAAATAAGCAGTAAAAATAAAAATAAATTAAAAAAATAGATCAAATTTATAGAACAATATTGGTTGCACAAGAAGAAGCATACCACACTATATAGGGAAATTCTAGCAAAGAGGATACAAACCACCCAAGGCAAATAATATAATAATTAAAAAAAACCCTGTAAAATGTAGGAGCAGGCATGGGCAATCACATGTGCAACTCACTTTCAAATATCAGATGGTTTTGAAACAAGAAGATACCTGAAGGAAACTACTCTAGCAATTCCTTAAGTTACAGATACATAAAGAACTCACTCTTTTGTTAACATATACTGACATTTTCAGACACACTTTCCTTCTGCAGTTATGAGAATAGTTAGTCTTTACTGTGAATTCCTTCTGTTTTGAACTGTGTTGCTGTGATGTTGAGGTCTGGTTTATACTGGCAACAAGAAATTTTCTCCAGAGATGCAGATGAATGAATCACTCTTTGTGTCCCTTGAGTCTTGGTCTCAGGAACACTAACAAATCATCAGTAGAAGAACTTCAAGGAAACCTAGCTTTTTGGCCTGTAGTTCTCTTCATACTGCTAAGACAGATTGAGTCTGTGGAAATATGTAGGAATGACAGAGTATATTTGTGAGTTTCATCCTTTCCAGTCTCCATTTCAAAGTTACCTCCTTTACAGAATGGCCCTTTCCGCACCAGGCAATTAGAACGGGGCAGTGCGTCCTTGCACAGAGGTCGTCTGCTCCTTGGAGCGGACTAGGAGCAGACTACTTACCGGAGACCCACACCTCAGTCCGCTCCAGGACGACCCCAAGTGGTCCTCCAGTGTGTTTTTGAAAGACCGGAAAAAACAGGTCTTTATTTTCCTGGAACGCACCATTGCGTTCCTGCTCCCTTGTGCAGATTCGCAGGCTCGCACCAATGCGAGCCTGCGATCTGCAGAGGGCGGGCTTTAGGCGTGGCAAACTTCAGCAGTTGGTTGGGACCCACGACCAACCGGAAGCCGCCATTTTGGAAGCTGGAGCCACCATTTTGGAAGCTGGAAGCCGCCATTTTGGAAAGCCGGAGCAGTGCGGATCTACAGACCTCGCACTGCTCCGATTCGCCCTGGACCAAGGAGGAGCCCTGCAGAAGGGCTTCAGGGACAGTCCGCATTGCTTCGGACCCCGGAAGAAGTGGTAGGTAACGGCATGAAGCGATTCCCTCGCCTCATGCAGAAAGGGCCAATGTCTCTATTTCCTAACATGTAATGAACAGGTGAAGAACACATGTTAGTTGTTAGTTACATTCTTCATGGCAATATGCACAGTACAGATGACCATAATTTTTGTTCCTCACCCTGGAATGATGATCCAAGACAACAGTATGGAATTAAATCATACCAGATATTTACTGAACTTACTAAAGCCCTAATGAGCCCAGAGAAATTAATTCCAAATAAAATGTTGGCCACTAACAAATGTAAAACAAGGGATTAACAACACAATTATTTTCAAAACAAAGAAGTGATAACATCCTGTTTCCAATCAATTGCTCAAAAAGGAAACCCTTACTCAACAACCTAAGGTGCAAATTTGGTAAGCTGGTATTAAAATGCAATCTGAAACAATTTTTCCCTGACTGGCGAATGTATCTCCTTGAATACAGATTGTTACATTAGTTCTCTCTATTATGCTCCACTCTAGTAATTTCTTCCCTATCCAGCCTTAATGAATGTTAGTAAACTGACTGGCTATTAAAACAAAATCTTTTTGCAGCCCAGACTTATGCATTGTATGTATATATGAACATTATGTAATGTTCATACATAATTAAATCACTCAAATTCAGGTTTAGAGACACCTAACTTATTTTTTTCTCTCTCCCAATCCAGGTCCGTGCTTTCCAATGAAACATCCAAAATGACAATGGTGGTGGGCTTGAACTTTGATTGACAATGGAAAAGTCTCAGTTGCCTAGGATATTATCAACTGGGTCATTTTCCCCAATGAATCCATCATCAAGATCTAGGTTGGAAATATTTCAGTAAGCCATCCATTCACCTTCAGTGAGAATATCATTATATGTAATATCAAATTTAAGCAGGTAGGAATAAAGTGTGCATGTTAAAGTTGTAACACAGTACAGAAATCCAGTCATCAAAATGTAGGACTACTGTCATATGTCAGTGAGTACATGATTTTCAATATTTGTGTATCTGACAACATGAATTCTACATAGCTCTAGCTCTCCAATATAGATAGATAGAAATACAGACAGACAGATAGATAGATGCACACATGCATACATACAACTCTACTACAATAATACTTCCTAGTTTTGGTATACTTTCACATGTGTTCTGTTTAAAGATGGAAAGAATACACCAAATTAAAAAAACAGTCAAAAATAGGTTTCTTATGCATTGGGAAACACTGTCAAGGAGAGATGGAGTCATCACAGTTTGAGATGAAAAATGCACAGGATTCTTTTTGGAAGAGAATGGTATTTTAGTGAAGTATATCAGTTTCCTGTGCAGAAAACAGCATTTTTTTCAAAGAAAAATAATATTTCTATGGATAAAATATTAAGTTCTTTACAAATTATATAAAAAGGTTGGTTTGGACTGTAACACTTGTGCTTTCTTAGGTGACTTCCACATTACACTGTTATAGTGCTATTATTCCACATTCAACTCCCTACAGAATCCTGGAGTTTGCAGTTTAGGGAGCGACCTTTAAAATTCTCAGCAAGATTGCTCCTTGGCCTCAGTAAACAACAAACCTCAGAATTCCACAGGAGGTTGAAAGTGGAATAATAGTACTGTAACATTATATGTGGAAATGGTCTTAGTCTGAGTTTATTTTATTGAGGTCCTTTCTGCAGGATGTCCTTGTCCCACACTGAGGATGAGAGAAGGACAGAATCCGGATGACATTTCTGCATGACGTCATCGGGGTCTCATCCTTCTCCCATCCCCAGGCAGCACAAATGTGCAATAAATCATTGACAGGCTTTATCCATCAATGACCGGCATTCATGCCACCATCCCACCATGCACCTTCACTTACCCTAGGTGCAGAGGTCCTCGAAGCACAATGGCTGCACTTCCTGCCCCAGCACAGCCTGGGACAATGCCTGGCTGCACTGCAGAAGGAAGAGGTGGTGCCATTGTGCTTCCTCCATTCACGGAGGCACCAAGTGTGGAGGGGAGCTCTCCTGTTGCAGTCCTGTCCTGGCAGAGATAATGCCAGGACCTGCACCCAATGTTGCTGGAACAAGGTAGGCTGCAGAAAGGGCCTCAGTTAGCATTGCTGGTGCTGTGCTACTTTCGTTGAATCTGCAGGAGATATGAAAACTGCACCATAATAGACACTTATTTAGCAAAGACATGTGGCTTTATTGTTAGAAGTGCAACAACACTTAGCACTGAAGAATCAAGAATGCCTCAGGCAGTAGTTATAGGGCAGTTAGTTTGAGTGATTTAGTGTCCACCTTCTTGCTCTAGCTGTCTTGACTCATCTGTGAGGTAAACTGATACTCTTAGGGATATTTTCTTCACCTCTTTTCTTCAGATGAATCTCTACCCAGCTCTTATTTACAATGCAGGCAGATTAAAATTGCACCCTGAGTTACTCTCCTATCTTAGGCCATTTCTGCACTGGACTGTTATAGTGCTATTATTCCACTTTCAACATCCTATGGAACCCTGGGGTTTGCAGTTTAGGGAGGGGGCCATTCCATAAGATGGAATCTTATGTAGTGCAGAAATGGCCTTAGACAAGAGTTCATATAATAAACCTTTAGTTTGTTTCTCTAAGCCATTTGGTGTCTTTGCTCCTTTATGAGGATTTCTGCCCTGCTGCAGACATGCACTGCCTATCAGTTATTGGAAACTTTGGGTGATCTGATCTATCACATTGTTTTTCTCAGATAAACTGCACAGTTTGCAAGAAGGCAATAGTAACATATAACATCTTAGGTTTCTCAAACTACACAGGAGATGATTAAGTGGATTATTTACCGGTACTGTTTACAAAAATGAAGAGAACAAATATTTGCATCTCTTAAACTACCCGGGGGAGGGGGGAACATTATATATTGCTTGTTTTATTTGTTTAGATAAAATAATAGTTTGATTTAAAAAAAAAAACCCTTCACATTCAGCATTTTCCAGAGAGCAAGCTTGATCTCCTTATTTCTTAAGCTATAGATAAATGGGTTCATCATGGGAGGCACCACAGAATATATTACTGAAAATACCAAGCTCAGATCTGATGTGGAATTGGAGGTAGGGGACAAATATGCTAAAATTCCAGTAAATACAAACATGGAGGTTACAAGGATATGGGGAAGAGAAGTAGAAAACACCTTTTGCCTTCCCTTCACAGAGGGCATTCTCAGTACTGCAGTGAAGACTCCTACGTAACTAACAATGATGAAAATAAGGCAACCCATAAGCATTCCAGCACTCAGTACAATAATACCAATTTCAACTAGATATAGGTCATTGCAGGAGAGTTTGATTAACTTGGGTATTTCACAGAAGTATTGCTCAACAACATTGGAACAGAAAGAAATTGCAAAAGTGCTACCCGTATGTATTACTCCATAGAAAAAGCTACTGATCCAGACACTGGCAACCATTTGTTTGCAGGCTGTTTTGTTCATCATTGCCTCATAACGTAGTGGGTTGCAAATTGCAACATATCGATCATGAGCCATCACTGTCAGGAGGGCAAAATCAGATGCTACGAAGAAAACTAGAAAGAAAACCTGTGCAACACATCCAGAGTAAGAAATTAATCTGGTATTCAAGAAGGAATTTACTACAGACTTAGGGACAGTTACAGAGATTGATCCAAGGTCCAGTATGGCCAAATTCATGAGGAAGAAGTACATGGGAGTGTGCAGATGATGGTCAAATGCTATTGCAAAGATGATGAGAAGGTTCCCAGTCACAGTCACCAGGTACAATATCAGGAATACAAAGAAGTGCGCCATTTGTAGGTCTCGATCCTGAGAGAACTCTGACAGTAGAAAATGGGTAATAGCAGTTGTGTTAGCACTGACATCCATCACATTAGGCTGAATTTTGCCTGAAGGAAGAATAAGAAATGTGTAATAAACCATTATGATGGGTAGAATATAGGCATTCCTCAGAGATATTGAGATCAAGAAGAAATGAAGGAATTACTGAAGGAGCTACCAAACCATATAGACATATTTTTCCTTTTCTCTGCTAATTGCAAGACTCAAGGTGCTGTGGAAGGGAGAAGCCTCATGTTGAAATCAACAGCTTATCTATCAGCATTTTAATGTTCAAAGTGGTCTTTCACAGTTTTG
The DNA here is from genome assembly GCA_030412105.1 of Cyclura pinguis. Taxonomy (NCBI): domain Eukaryota; kingdom Metazoa; phylum Chordata; class Lepidosauria; order Squamata; family Iguanidae; genus Cyclura; species Cyclura pinguis. Next base: position 22,156,094 of record CM059604.1, read on the forward strand.
GGGAAAAAGTAAGTTGTAAAACAATAATTACAGCAACACATAGCTAAGATAACTCAAATCTCCTTTCCAATGAAGCCTGAAATATATCTACTGAATATGGTAGATGATATTGAAGAGGTAGTATAGAAAAGGTATCATAAGACCTGATTATACATGATTACGGCAGCCAGAATGACCTACGTTCATAGATGGAAACAAGAGACAATGTCAACTATGGGCGATTGGTTATTGAAATTGTATGACTTGGTAGAGTCAGACAAATTGACTGCTTTATTATCTGACATCAATCTTAGGCAATGCAAAGAAAACTGGATCGTAATTTTCCCTCTTTGGGAAACCAAATGGGAGGAATTAGTGACAGCTGAAACTAAGACTTCAATTTAGATTTCTAAAGTACAAAATAATAAAGGATGTAATAAATAAGCAAGAGGTATTACAGATAAAACCCAAAAGGGGAAATTAATAGATCATCCAAAGTTTATTTAAGTGAATTTATCAAGGTATGTTTTAACTTACAGGTTTTCACTATTATATTGTCATGGAGTTCTATCAAAATTAACTTCTGTAATTTTTAATAACTGTTAAAATATTTTTTTTAAATAAAAATGTTCTAAAATCCTTGGTGGTACAGAAACTCCTCACCATCTGTATAGGACCCTATATAGATTTCCTTCCCCTCTCCCCCAGTTTACAGTTAATTCCAAAAACACCTGCACTTAGAAATCCTGCTCCTTATCACAAGGCTCCCCTCTCTTTGTATAACCAGACATTTTGATCATTTAATATAAGTATGAAAAAAAAATCAATCAGAAATACGTACGGATGAGGATATACCAGAAATTTTGTTATTTCCCAGTTGGCTTAATGTTCACCTTTTTAATGTTCTCAAGTTCTTAATTTCCCAAGTATCCTATGAGTGCCAGATTCTCATCTTTGCAGCTAAGCAGGGTCAGCTCTGGATAGTATTTGGATGGGAGACTGACAACAAATACCGGATGCTTTACACCATATTTCAGAGGAAGGAACTTGCAAAACTACCTTTTAGGATTCCTTGTCTCAGAAAACCCTATGAAATTCATGGGGTCGCCATAAGTCAATGGGCAAACTAGAGGCATGTTGACACACACACAGACACACATGTTATCTATTTACAGAAAAATGAATATCCCATCCTTTAAATATTTGCACACTACTCTGGATGGATAACTACATTAAAAAAAATTGGTCATAAAGTGTCCAAACTGTGAAAATAAAAATTGCAAAGTTAAGAAATAAAAAGTGGAAATAAAACATCAGACCAAATTTGTGAAACAATACTTGGTTGAACAAGAAGAAGCATACCAAACCATACAGTGAAATTTCATAAAAGCGGATAGAAACCACCCATGGCAAACGAAATAATAATTAAAACATAACAACACTAAAATGCAGATGCAGCTGTGGGAAAATCATATATGCAACTCACTTCCAAATATCAGATAGTTTTGAAACAAAAAGATACCTGAAGGAAATTATTATTCCTTAAGTTTCAATTACATAAAGAACTTACTCTTATATTAAAAGATACTTACATTTCTAGATGCACTTTCCTTCTGCAGTTATGGGGAGAATTAATCTGCCCAGGCATCAAGGAAACTTGGCTGAGAATTCCTTCTAGTTTGTATTCTGTTTTTTCTTTTTTCTTTTTTTGTGGTGTTGAGGGCCGGTTTATACTGGCAGCATGGAGTTGACTCCAGGGAGGCAGACGAATGAATCACTTTTGTGTCCCTCAAGTCTTTGTCTCAGGAAAGATAAAACAACCATTGATAGAACTTTAAGAATAGCCAGCTTTTTTGTTTCTTACCCCGGAATGATGACTCAAGACAATAATGTGTAATTAAGTCAGGCCCACATATTTAATGAATTTCCTAAAAACTTATTGAGCCCAGAATAGTTGTTTTAGGCTACTAACAAATGAAAGACTAGAGATTAATAATACAGTGATCTTCAAAGCAAAAGAGTAATGACATCCTGCTTCTAATTAATTGCTCAAAAAAGAAGGCATTATTCAATAAATAAGTTACAAATTTGGTGAACTGGTATTAAAATGCAATTTGAAACAATTTTTCTGTACTGGTGGATGTATCTCCTTTTATACAGATCATTCCATTATTTTCATCAACCATGCTCCACTCCAGTGATTTTTTTTCACTATCTAGATTTAGTGAATGACAGTAAATCAACCAGAAATTAAATGGATTTTTTTTTGCAGCCCAGATCGGTTCATTGTACATATGCCAACATAATGTCCACCCATGATTAAATGATACATTACCGAAATTCAGATAAAGAGATACATAACTTATTCCTGATGGTCAGATCTGTCCGGAAGTGGAATATGCTACCTTGGAGTGTGGTGGACTGTCCTTTTTTGGAGATTTTTAAACAGAGGCTGGATGGCCATGTGTTGGGAGTGCTTTGATGTATGTTCCTGCATGGCAGGGGGTTGGACTCGATGACCTCTGAGGTTCAAGTGGAATCTCTTTTCCTGTAGCTTGAATTTCAAATGGAACTCCTATGATAAACCCTTAGATTGTTTCTCTAAGATATTTGGTGTCATTGCTCCTTAATCAGGATCTCTGCCCTGCTGCAGAAATGCACTGTCTACCAGTTGCGTGACCTGATCTATTGCACTGTTTTTCTAAGATAGACTGCATACTTTATCCAAAACGCAACTGAACACCCCCTCCCAACAACTTAGGTTTCTCAAACTGAACCAAGATGGGTAAGTAGGTTATTCAGCTTTTGCATTGACAAGAATTAAGGAGTCCGAATATTTATATTTCTAAATAGCTCTAAAAACAAAAACCATCACCATATATAGTTTATTTGTTTAATTAAAATAATAGTTTCTTAGAAGAAACCTTCACATTCAGCATTTTCCAGAGAGCAACCTTGATATCTTTATTTCTTAAGCTATAGATAAATGGGTTCATCATGGGAGGCACCACAGAATACATTACTGAAAATACTAAGCTCAGATCTGATGTGGAATTGGAGGTAGGGGTCCAATAGGCTAAAACTCCAGTAAATACAAACATGGATGTTACAGTGATATGGGGAAGGCAAGTAAAAAAGGCCTTTTGCCTTCCCTGCAGGGAAGTCATTCTCAGCACTGTGGTGAAGACCCGTACATAAGTGACAATCATGAAAATAAAGCAGCCAAAAACCACACTAAAACTCACTACAAGAATAGCAAATTCAACTAGATACAAGTCATTGCAGGAGAGTTTGATTAACTTGGGTACTTCACAGAAGTATTGCTCAACAACATTGGAGCAGAAGGAAATAGCAAAAGTACTACCCGTGTGTACTACTCCATAGAGAAGGCTACTGATCCAGACACTGGCAACCATTCGCATGCAGGCTGTTTTGTTCATTATTGTCTCATAGTGTAGGGGATTGCAAATAGCAACATACCGATCATGAGCCATCACTGTCAGGAGGGCAAAATCAGATGCTACAAAGAAAAGTAGAAAGAAAACCTGTTCAACACATCCAGAGTAAGAAATCAATCTGGTATTCAAGAAGGAGTTAACTACAGACTTAGGTATGGTTACAGAGACTGATCCAAGATCCAGTATGGCCAAATTCATGAGGAAGAAGTACATGGGCATGTGCAGATGATGGTCAAATGCTATTGCAAAGATGATGAGAAGGTTCCCAGCCACAGTCACTAGGTACAATATCAGGAATACAAAGAAGTGCACCATTTGTAGGTCTCGATCCTGAGAGAACTCTGACAGTAGAAAATAGGTAATAGCACTTGTGTTAGCACTGGCATCCATCATATTAGGCTGAATGGTGTCTGAAGGAGGAATAAGAAATGTGTAATAAACCATTATGACTGGTAGAATACAGGCATTCCTCAGAGATATTGAGATCAAGAAGAAATGAAGGAATTACTGAAGGAGCTGTTGAATAATATTGACCTATCTTTCCTTTTTTCTCTGCTAATTGCAAGACCTTAAGGTGTTGCCATCAGAGGAAGAAGGCTTGAAGGCGCTCAACAACAACTGCTAAAGATCAATGATTTCAGACTATTTCTCACCTGTATCCAACTGCAACAAAAACAACAACATTTGGCCCATCCAGATGCCATTTTGAAACACTTGTCCCTGCCAATTGATCTTGCAACAGTATTAATATAGTGGTGGCTTTATTGTTTTATTTGTTTATTGCATTCTTCTTTTTATTGGAAAAAACCTGTCAAAAACTCAAGTAAGTATGGAGAGTGGGGGCTGGTGTCTGCAGTGTCTATTGCAATCAGCTACTTCTGGCTTGAGCAAACTCTCACTTGAATCCTTTTGGTGTTTTACTTCCATGAGTAAGATCCCCTGTGGATGCAGCTGGACATTTTTGTCCATACTAGATTATCTCTATCCAGGTAAAATTTGTGGAGGGCAAATATGGCCCTACACGGCATGCAGATGTCCATTTACTTGCGTTTTCTGGTGCACATTCAGTTGCACAACATTGCCATTCAACACAAGGGAAGCATAACATTTTCCTTTGAAATATGATCTTTGACATTTATAGAAATCAGATGCAACTTGAGCATGGGATTTCATTTAAGGAATAATAATTCATCGTGAAAGACTAATGGTGTCTGAAGGACTGAGAAAAATACTGTAGGAATGGAAGAGAAAATTGTGTGTGTGTGTTTACATGTTAAAGATGGTTAATTTCTTTTTCCTCTTTCCACTTTAAAGCAAGAAAGATGGTCAAGGATTTTTTACACTCCAAACTTCAGAGTAAATTAACCTGATTTTACCTGCTGAAGAAATGTGTAGACTGGGATATAGTTATCACTCTTATCACACTCCTCTCCAAATGTTGTTGTGATGTTTTTGGTTTATAAAATGCACAAATGTGCACATAAAAATACACAGTTTCCTTAAAAAGAAGGTTAATAAGATCTTTTATCATAACATGCATACTAAAATGGATATTTTAGGGTAAAATGCACATGATTCTTCAGCCAGGTCTTTGTGTTTTAGTACAAACTATAGAAATGGGACAGAGTGGATTAATAAAGAAAAATACAAAAGTTACCAAAACTAGAACATATGCAGATGAGAAGCACTCTGAAATAATTGATCCCTAGTTGACTGAGACGAATGCTGTGGGAATGGAAGAGAAAATGTGTTTTTTACAGAGCTTAAAAATAGACAAGATTTTTTTTCCAATCCACACTTGAAAGCAAATTGATCTGATTTTATCTGCTGCAGAGATATGTAGACTGGAATACAGTTATCCTTCCTATCACAATTTATTCCAAATGTTGTTGTGATATTTCTTGTCTTTTAAAATATAGGAATGTGCATTTGAAAACATATAGTTTACTAAAAATAGGTCAATAAGGTATTTTACCATAACATGGATTAAAATGTTTATTTTGGGATAAAACACATGTGACATTTCAGCTAGGTTTCTGGGACTGAGCACAAATTGTAGAAATGAGACAGAATGGACTAATGTAAAAACATATGAAAGATACACAAACCTGAAAGTATACAGTTGAGAAATAGTCTGAAATAGTTTATCTTTAGTGCATTTGTTGTTGAGTGCCTTCAAGTCTTCTTGCTCTGATGGCAACACTAAGGTGCAAGCACCAAAAATAGTCACACAGCCAGTAATACTAATCATATCTAGTAATAAAATAATGCCATTACTGCAACACATTTCTACTCATTTGATTATACATAGTAAAGCTTCTTAGAAATTTATCCCTTTGTTTTGCTAATTTATTTGAGTAGCTATTAAGGTGGGTAGTTATAGGGCCCACTTTAACATTAGGCAGAGTGACAGACTTGCCCCAAGAAGGAGATTCTGGGTGCCATGAATGGGTAGCAGGCTAGAGAATCAAGATAAGAGAATGTGGGCTTTTGAACAATTAGAACCACACTGGAGAATCAGGATGGGCGGCCTTGAAGTATGTGAGCAAGATAGTAAGGTATTGGTGAGGGGAAGCGATGGGGAATTTGCATTCTCTGATTTTTCAGTTAACTTATCTTAGAAATCTGAGTGATTGATTTGTTTTCAGGATATGAAGTGTTAAATTTTCTTTTTCAAAAATGTTTTGTGGCTTGTGGGAGGGGTTGCCATGCTGTTGCTTTTGTATTCATGTGTCTTCAAGTTACCTGTTAACTTCTGAAGACCCAGGGAATTTCATAGGTTTTCTTAAGCAAGGAATACTCAGAGGTGGTTTGCTTGTTCTTTCCTCTGAAATGTAACCCATTTATTTACTGATGTTGTAAACATGTTGTCCTTCTGAAAACCATTCTGATGTAGAAACTCTTCAGTGTCCATATAGCACTCTGTAGGGTCTTCCTTTTTAATTTTACCAGTTTACAGCTAATTCTGAAAACATCTGCACCCAGAAATCCTGCTATTTTCCACAGAATCTCTCTCTCTCTTTGTATCTGTTTTTATAACTAGAAATTTTGGTTATTTAATATATGCATAAAAAAATCAATCAAAAGTACAGAAATATGTACTGTTCAGGATATAGCAGAAATTTTAATATCACCCCATTGGAAGAAATTAACTCTGAAATAGCTTAACTGCACCCTAATTTCCCCCCTTTTTATGTCCTATTACTTATTTCCTAAATATTCTACAGGTATGAGGTCCCATCTCATCTTGGAAGCTAAGCAGGGTCAGCTCTGCTTAGTACTTGGATGGAAGACTGCCAAACAGTACAAGATACTGTAGACTACATTTCAGAGGGAAGAATTGGAAAAACCACCTCTTAGGATTCCTTATCTCAGAAAAGCCTATGAAATTCACAGGGTCACCATAAGTTAACTGGGAAACTGGAGGTACCTAGACACACACACACATACACACACTATTTATTTTAAAGAAATGTATATCCCATCCTTTAAATATTTATACACTACTCAGGATGGATAACTACATTTAAAAATTAGTCTTAAAATGTCCAAACTGTGACAATAAAAATTACACAGTGAAGAAACAAAAAGCAGAAATAAAACATTAGCTAAAACTTGTAAATCAGTACTTGGCTGAACAAGGAAAATCATACTAAATCGTATTGTGAAATTATATAGAACAGAGTAGAAACCACCTAAGCTGAATAAATTTGTTTTTTTAAAAAAAAAAAAATCCTAAAATGTAGATGCAGCTATTGGAAAATTATACATGCAACTCCCCTCCAAATGTGAGATGATTTTGGAACAAGAAGTTATCTGGAGGAAACCACTCTACCAATTACTTGCAAATACATAACGAACTTACTCTTTTATTAACACATACTTACATTTCCAGATGCACTTTCCTTCAGTACTTATGTGAAAAGTTATTCTGTCTAGGCATCTAGGCAACTTGGCTGAAATATCCTTCTGGTTTGTATGCTGTTTTTGTGATATTGAGGGCTGGTTTATACTGGCAGCAAGGAGTTGACTCCAGGGATGCAGATGAACAAATGACTTTTGTGTCCCTCAAGTCTTGGTCTCAGAAAAGCTAACAAATCATTGATAGAAGAACTTGAAGAACAGCCAAATGTTTGGCCAGTAATTATACTTATACTGACTGCCAAGACAAATTGGCTCTTTGGAGATATGTAGAATGACAGAGCACACATATGAGTTGCACCCTGTTCAGTCTCCATTTCCATCTTATGTCCTTCTCAGATGTCTTCATTTCCCAAAGTGTAATGAACAGGTGAAGAATGAAAGTTATTTGGATATGTTGTGAAGGAAACTTTTCAAATCACCCCTAGTAGAACATAGTTTTCTGGATGGTCCCTCTCCTTGCCATTACATCACTCCCTATCCACTTGACCTCCCCTATTTCCCAGTGCAATTGACTGTCAAGTGGAGACATCAAAACAAGTGGGGTCAATTACCTTTTCTCCTTTATGTTGCCACTGATTGCATGCTTGGAAAGGGCAAATGAGGAGGCAACATCAACCATAAGAGGAAAGTGGCCAGAAGGTTATTAAAATTGGAACCCTTCAGTGGGGTTCCAACAGGGATGCAACATATTTGACTTCATAGTCTTCTTTTTGGGGTGTTGTCGGTGAAAAGCCCTCTGTTAGAAAGTGACTTCTCTTTGAAAACATTCCAGTTCTGTATGTACATCTCTGCCTCAGAAAACTCCTTCTCCATAATTTGGGTCAGACAAATTCAGGCACAGTTGGGATGCAATCACATGCCATTAAACCAAGGGTGGACAAGAAACAAAATTAAGGGCCACCAGATCTGGTAAGGCCCACCTCCACCATCTCCTCACCTACATACATTTTTTTTTGACAATTAAAAAAAATGGTTGAAAAAGCTATCTCTGAGTGGTAATGGAGAACAAGTTTTGCTATATGTTCAGGGGGTTCGGTGATCTTTTTTAGGCCAAAGAATGACCTTTTCCTAAACCAGGAAGTGATGGAAGAAGAGAGAAGCATTTCTATGAACTAGAAGTAATTCAAAATCAGTTCCAGTTTGGAAAGATGTTCTTCTCTCTCACAAGGTCCTCAATCAGATTGGAGCCCTCATTTGAAAAACAGTTGGATCAAATTTCATACAATTTAGGTCATATTTGAAAAATAGTTTTAGAAGTGTTAACATTTATTTTGTGCTTGTGTTGTTTTAGTGTGCCTTACAAATCATTTCTGACTTATGGTGATCCTAAGGCAAATCTATCACAGAGTGTCCTTGGCAAGATTTGTTCAGGAGGGGTTTGTCTTCACCTCCTTTTGAGGCTGAGAGAGTATGACTGGCCCCAAGCGACAACGGGTTTCCATGGCTAAAGGAGGGTTCAAATACTGCTCTCCAGAGGCATAGTTCAACACTCAGACCACTACACCACACTCGGTTCCATTGTTCTCATACCAATAGTCAATGTAGTGAGCAACAATATGAAAAAAATACATTAAAAATTGTTCTGTGGAAATTGATCATCCTGAAATAACTATCTGAGTATTCCCTACTGAGGTTTGTTTCTCATATATGTTCTTCTTATTACTGCTGGTATCAATTTCTATGAGAACTTGTTTTCTGATGACTGTGAACACAGTTATCAGAAGATCTCTCATGACTTCTAACCAATGTTTATCCTTACTGAAGAAGACTGCAAATAGATGACTCAAACCTCCAACAGATCTTGGAATCCTCCAATAGATCATGGAAAGCAGGATGACCACATACATAATCAGCAACTCTGGTCAAGAAGAAAACAACTGCTCTGCACAGTCTTCATAGCAACATATATAGTCCACATACAGTCCATACTTGTGTTCTTCCCACTGGAATGATGACTCAAGACAATAGCATGAAATTAAATCATGCCCACATATTCATTGAATTTCCTAAAACTATGATGAGCCCAGAATAGTTGTGTAGACCACTAACAAATGTAAGACTAGGGATTAATATCACAATGATCTTCAAAGCAAAAGAGTAATACCATCCTGGTTCCAATCAGTTGCTCAGAAAGGAAGCCATTACTCAACAACTCAGGGTACATATTTGGTGAGCGGGTATTAAAGGACAATCTGAAATAAATTTTCTTTACAATGCTGAATCTATCTCCTTTTATAGACATTGTTACATCATTTTCTTCAATCATGCTCCACTCTAGTTTTCTCTTCTCTATCTAGACTGAATGAATGATAACAAACTGACTGGAAATTAAGAGGAAATCTTTTTGCAGTCCAGATCTGTGTGTTCTACATATGGCAACATAATGCTCATACTTAATGAAATGATAGATTACCCAAATTCAGGTAAAGAGAAGAAAATTTACAGAATCAGAAAGCAATATAATGTAGTAGATGAGATTTTAGTGAAAGATCAACCAAAAACAGTAGCTAAATTATACAGGATCCTTCTTGAATAGGACATGGAAAAAGAGATTATAAAAGAGACTACAGACGAATTGGCCCAAAATATTGGTCATACAATTAAATTAGGTGATTGGCAGAAATCTTGAGGGAAAGATTTAAAATTTACATTAAACATGGGACAAAAAGGGAACTACTATAAAATGCTATACTGTTAATATATGACACTTAATAGACTATCTCAAATATACAAAATAAAAGAAGGAAATGGTTGGAAAAGTAAAGAAAGTAGAGGCAACTTTTACCACATGTGGTGGCTTGGTCCTGTAGCTTAAAAAAATATTGGAGAAAATGAATTCATTAATTTCAAACATTCTTGGAATAAAATTTAAATTGAAGCCAGAACTATATCTCTTGAACGTGTTAGCTGATCACTCTACATTGAAAAAAAATTCAAAATTAATTTTATGTATGATCACATCAGCTAGAATTGTCTGTAAGCAAAGATGGAAGCTGGAAGAAAACCTTTGATAGATGATTGGATATTAAAAACATGAGAAATGATGGAAATGGAGAAATTGACAAAGCTATTGAAAGAAACATCTATTCAAAATTTTGAGAGAATGGGAAATGATTTTAGAATATATTAAGAATATGATGGAAAAGAAGTTATTAACATAAAATTTTAAAGATATTTAAAATATCAAATGTAATAGATTGCAATATATTGTATATTATGCATTAGAAAGTTAGTGACACCAATGCTAAAGGTTAAAATATGGATGAATAAACATATTCACTATAGTAATAGTTCCATGTGAAAAGTAGAAAGATGGAAGATAAAAGAGGGAGGGGTGAAACTTAGGGGGGTGGGAGGGGGAATTTTATATATTGTAATATGAGAACAATTGTAAAAATGATAAAAGAAAAGAATATATCTTGATATAGTTTTAGATGTACTTATTTTATTATATAATAAAAATATATTTTAAAAAAACAAAGTCAGTTAAAAAGATACTATCTATCTATCTATCTATCTATCTATCTATCTATATTCCCCAATTAAGTCTATGCTTCCCTAAGAAACATTCAAATTAAAAACAGTGCTGGGCAGGTACTTTGATTGAAAACAGAAGTCTCAGTTTCCTAGGATATTATCTTGTCCCCAAGGTCCCCACTGAATACATTATTAAGATTTGGGCTGGAAATATTTCAACAAACCATCAGTTTACCATCAGTAAGAATATCTTATGGAATAACAAACTTAAGGAGGCAAGGATAAAGTACATGTGTTCAAGTTATAACACAGTGCAGAAATCCTATTATTCAAATGTAGGACTACAGTCATATGGTGGTCAGTACATGTTTTTCAGTATTGTGTATCTGACAACATGAATGCTACTGTATAGCTCTAGCTCTCTGATAAAAACAAACAAACAAACAAAAAGCTCTACTACAAACAACTTCACCACATTTTTGGTACACTTTCACATGGGTTCTGTATGGAGACTAAAAAATATACTACCCTCCCCCCAAAAAAAGTTGAAAATGTGTTTCTTATGTATTGGAAAACACTGACAAATAGAGACCTAGATAGGTGGGAGTCATTGCAGTCTGAGACTTATTCAGGCAAAAAAAAAAGGCACAGGGTTCTTTTCTTTTCTTTTCTTTTCTTTTTTTTTTTTTGAAGATAATTGTTGTTTTTTGAAGAATGCCAGTTTGTTATGCAGAAAACAGCATTTGCTGCATAGAAAAATTGATATTTCTGTAGAGAAAATATTAATTTCGTTACAATTTATTTAAACATATAATGGAAGGTTGTTTTGAATTCTAACACTAATGTGTTCTTAGTCTGTCCTTTTTTATTCAGTTAGTATTGCTGTACTGTGTTAGCTGTCTTGAAACTACAGTAAGGCATGAAAAATGCACCATAATATATATTTATTTTGCAAAAACATGTGTCTTTATTGTTAGAAGTGTGACAACAACACCTAGCATTGAAGAATAAATGCCTCAAACAGGGCAGTAGTTATAGGGCTAGTTAGTTTGAGTGACCCACATTGTCCTCCCTCTTGTTCTAGCTATTCTGATCCATCTGTGATGCAAACTGATACTCTTTGGGATACTTTCTCTACCTCTTCTCTCCAGATGAATCTCTTCCTAGCTGTTCTCCAGAATACAGCTAGATTAGAAATTGCACCCTGAGTATCTTTCCTACCTTAAAATGGAACTCCTATAATAAACCTTTAGATTGTTTCTCTAAGGGTTCTGTCCTGGGCCCAGTGCACATTTTCATCAATTGACTTGGATGAAGGAGTGGAGGGCATGCTGATCAAATTTGCAGATGACACCAAATTCGGAGGGGTTGCTAATATCCCAGAGGACAGGATCAAATTTCAAAATGACCTTGACAGGTTGGACGGCGAGGCCAAAGCTAACAAAATGAATTTCAACAGAGAAGTGTAAAATCCTACGCTTAGGCAGAAAAAATGGATTTCACAAGTATAGGATGGGGGACATGTAGCTGGATAGCAGTGCAGGTGAAAGGGATCTAGGAGTCTTGGTGGACAAGACTCACAAGCTCACTTGGTAGACAAGACACACAAGCTGAACATGAGTCAGCAGTGCGATGCGGCAGCTAAGAAAGCCAACGTGATTCTTGGTTGCATCAATAGGAGTATGGTGTCTAGATTGAGGGAGGTAATGGTACCACTCTATTCTGCATTGGTTAGTCCTCATTTGGAATACTGTGTCCAGTTACAGGCACCTCAATTCAGGAAGGATATTGACAAGCTGTAGCGTGTCCAGAGGAGGATGACCAAAATGGTGAAGGGTCTGGAAGCCATACCCTATAAGGAATGGCTTAGGGAGCTGGGTATGTTTAGTCTGCAGAAGAGAAGGTTAAGAGGGGACATGATAGCCATGTTTAAATATTTGAATGGGATGTCATGTCGAGGAGAGAGTGGGCTTCTTTTCCGCTGCTCCAGAGACTAGGACAAAGAACAATAGATTCAAGCTGCAGGAAAAGAGATTCCACCTGAACCTCCTGATGGTCAGAGCTGTCTGGCAGTGGAATATGCTGCCTCGGAGTGTAGTAGAGTCTCCTTCTTTAGAGATTTTTAAGCATAGACTGGATGGCCATCTGTTGGGAATGCTTTGATGGGTGTTCCTGCATAGCAAGGGGTTGGACTGGATGGCCCCGGGGTCTCTTCCAACTCTATGATTCTATGATTCTAAGACATTCGGTGTCATTACTCCTTAATCAGGATCTCTGCTCTACTGCTGACATACACTGTCTATCAGTTATTGGGAGGTTTCTATGACCTGATCTATTGCGTAGTTTTTCTGAGGTAAACTGTACATTTTGTCGAAAAGGCAACTGAATGCCCCATTTCTCCCAACAACTTAGGTTTCTCAAACTGCATCAAGAATAAATTCACCCTTACCACGGACAAGAATGAGAGGCACAAACATTGATATTTCTGAAAGTCAGTCTCTCTCTCTCTCTCTCTTTCTCAAAAAGAGAAAAAAAGAAAAGAAAAAACCGCATAAAACTTATTTGTTTAATTAAATTAATAGTTTCTTAGAAGAAACCTTCACATTCAGAATTTTCCAGAGAGCAAGCTTGATCTCTTTATTTCTTAAGCTGTAGATAAATGGGTTCATCATGGGAGGAACCATAGAATATATTACTGCAAATACCAAGCTCAGATCTGATTGGGAATTGGAGGTAGGTGTCAAGTATGATAAAAATCCAGTAAATACAAGCATAGATGTTACAATGATATGGGGAAGGCAGGTAGAAAAGGCTTTTTGCCTTCCCTGCACAGAGGATATTTTCAGCACTGTGGTGAAGATCCGTACATAAGTGACAATCATGAAATAAAGCAACTAAACACTACACTAGTACTCAATGCAAGAATGTCAATTTCCACTAGATATAAGTCATTGCAGAAGAGCTTGATTAACTTGGGTATTTCACACAAGTATTGCTCAACAACATTGGAGCAGAAGGAATTTGAGAAAGTGTTACCAGGCTGTACTACTCCATAGAGAAGACTACTGATCCAGACGCTGGCAACCATTTGCATGCAGGCTGTTTTGTTCATTATTGTCTCATAGTGTAGTGGGTTGCAAATGGCAACATACCGATCATGAGACATCACTGTCAGGAGGGCAAAATCAGATCCTATAAAGAGAACTAGAAAGAAAACCTGTGTAACACATCCAGAGAATGAAATCAATCTGGTATTCAAGAAGAAATTAACTACAGATTTGGGTACGGTTACAGAGATGGATCCAAGATCCAGTATGGCCAAATTCATCGGGAAGAAATACATGGGAGTGTGCAGATGATGGTCAAAAACTATTGCAAAAACAATAGAAGGTTTCCAGTCACAGTCACCAGGTACAAAGTCAGGAATACAAAGAAGTGCACCATTTGTAGGTCTCGATCCTGAGAGAACTCCAACAGTAGAAAATGAGAAATAGCAGTTGTGTTGGCACTGACATCCATCACATTAAGCTGAATGCTTCCTGAAAGAGGAATAAGATAGAAATGCGTTACAAACCATTAAGACTTGTAGAATAAGGGCATTCCTCAGAGATATTAAGATCCACAAAGAATGAAAGAATTACTGAAAGAGGAACAGAACCATATTGATCTGTCTTTCCCCTTCTTTGCTAGTTGCAAGACCTCAAGATGGTACGAGAGGGAGATGCAGCATGTTGGAATGAACAACTTATCTGTCAGCATTTTATCTTTCTAAGCCCCCATCGCAGTATTCAAGGGAAAGGGAAGATATAAATCAACAACAACCAAAACAACAACACTGCTTGGCCCATTCAGATGCTATTGTGAAACATTTGTCCATGCCAATTAATCTTATAACAGCATTAGCATGGTAGTGGATTTATTGACTTATTTGTTTATTACATTTTTCTTAAAAAAAAAAAACCCTTAAAATCTCAAGAAAATATGGAGAGCGGGGGCTGGCGTATGCAGTGTCTAGTGCAATGGTGCAAAAACAAAACAAAACTAAAATACCAACCACCTCTGAGTTGAGCAGACACAGACTGGAATTGCGTTGTTGTCTTTCTTAACATATGTAAGATCACCTGTGGAAGCAGCAGGACATTTTTGTCCAAACTGGACATGTCTTACCCAGGTTAAGATTGTGGAAGGCAGATGCGGAACCATACTGGATGCAGCTATCCATTCATCTGCACCTTCAAGTGTGCATTACCTGCACAACTTTGCCCTTCAACACAAGGGAAGCATAACATTTTGCTGCAAAATATGTACTTTTGATATTTATAGAAATCAGATGCAATCTAGGCAAGAAATTTCATTAAAAGGGTGATGATTTGCTTTGAAAACTACAGTGGCTGTAGGACTGAGAGAAATGCTGTGGGAAGGGAAGAGAAAATATGTTTTTCTACAACGTAAAGACGGTCCACTCAATACTGGAAAGCAAATTTACCTGATTTTATCTCCTGAAGGATTGTGTATACTGGAATAAAATTATCCTGCCCATCACATGTGTCTCCAAATGTTGTTGTGATAATTTTGGTTTATAAAACATAGAGATGTGCATATGGAAATATATGGTTCACTGAAAACAACATTGATAAGGTCTTTTGTCATAGCATGTGTATTAAAATGTATATTTTACGATAAAATGTACATGATTTTTCAGCCAGATCTTTGTGATTGAGTACAAACTGTAGAAAAGGAATAGAGTGGATTAATAGAGATACATATAGAAGCTACACAAACCAGAAAGTACAAAGGTGAGAAATAGTCTGAAACAATTGATCCTTAGTGGGATTGTTATTGTTGTGTACCTTCAAGTCTTTTTCCTCTAATGGCAACCCTAAAGTATGAGCACCAAAACTAATCATGCAACCAGCAGCACTAACCATATCTACTAAAGAAGATAATGCCACTTCTGCACCATATTTCTAATCATTTAATTACGTGTAGTAAAACTTCTCAGAAATCTATCTCTTTGTTTTGCTAATTTATTTCATTGGTTATTAAACTGAATAGTTACAGGGCCCACTTTAGCATTAGTCAGATTGACAGACTTGCATCAAGAAGGAGATTTTGGATGCCATGGATGCCTAGCATCCTGGAGAATCATAGTAAGAGCGTGTGGGCTCTTTAACAATTAGAGTCACACTGGAGAAGCAGGATGGAGTGGCCTTGAACAATGTGAGCAAGATAGGAAGGTAGATGATAGGGGAAGGGATGGGATATTTGCACTCTGTGATTTTTCAGTTAACAGATCTTAGAATCTGAGTGATTGTTTCCCCCTCCCCCTGGGTATGTATTGTTAAATTTTATCTTTAAAAAGTTTTGTGGCTTTCCAGAGGGGTTGCCTTGTTGTTGTTGTTACTGTTGTGTGTGTGTGTTTTCAAGCACCCGTTGACTTATAGAGACCTCATGAATTTCATAGGTTTTTTTAGGCAAAGAATACTCAGAGGTGGTTTCCTAGTTCCTTCCTCTGAAAAGTAACCTATTTATTTACTAACATTGTAAATGTGTTGTTCTTCTAAAAACCATGCTGATGTAGAAACTCCCCATTGTCCATATAGCACCTTGTATGGATTTTCCTTTTTTCCAGTTTACAGCTAGTTCTCAAAACATTTGCACCCAGAAATCTTACTCCTCATCACAGAACTTCTCTCTCTCTTTCTCTCTCTCTCTGTATAGCTAGGAATTTTTATCATTTAATATATGCATGGGGGAAAAACACATCAATCAGAAATATGTAGTGTTGGAGATGTAGCAGAAATTTTAGTATATCACAGTTTGAAGAAATTAGCTCTGGAACAGCTTAATTGCAATCTAATGATCCCCCTTTTAATCTCCTATTATTTATTTCCTAAATATTCTATGGGTATCAGATCCCATCTCACCTTGGAAGTCAGATAGGGCCAACTCTGGTTAGTACTTGGATGGGAGGCTGCCAATAAATACCAGATGCTGTAGACTATATTTCAGAGGGAGAAACTGGCAAAACCACCGTTAAGGATTCCTTACCTTAGAAAACCTTATAAAATTCATGGGGTCACCATAAGTCAAGAAGCAAACAGGAGGCACATTGACACACACACACACACACACACACACACACACGCACATTATTTATTTAAAGAAAAAGGTATATCCCAGCATATAAAAATGCATACACCACTCAGGATACATAACAACAGTTTCAAAAAACAAAGAAACATAAAGTGTCCAAACTGTGACAATAAAAATTACAAAGGTAAGAAATAAGCACTGGAAATTAAAAAAGATAGACAAAATTTGTAAAACAATGTTGGTTGAACAAGAAGAATCATACCACACAATCCATGAAATTCTATCAAAGAAGGTACAAACCACCCAAGACAAATAAAATAATAATTAAAAACAAAACAAAAACCTGAAATGTAGGAGCCACCATGGGAAAATCACATATGCAACTCACCTCCAAAGATCAGATGGTTTTGGAACAAGAAGATACCTGAAGGAAACTGCCACAGCAGTTCATTAACTTACAAATACATAAAGGACTTATTCCTTTGTTAACAAAAATACTGAAATTTCCAGATGCACTTTCCAGTGCAGCTATAAGAAGAGTTATAATTTACTGTGAATTTCTTCTGATTTGTTTTCTGTTTTTGTGATGTTGAGATCTGGTATATACTGGCAACAAGATGTTGTCTCCAGGAATGCAGAAGAGTTAATCACTATTTGTGTCCCTTGCATCTGGGTCTCAGAAACCATGAACTATTCATTGACAGAAGAACTTTAAGAAAACTTTTTCACCTGATGACAGAGCATATGTGTGAATGGTGTCCTTTTCAGCCTCCATTTCAAAGTTACTGCTCTCTCAGAATGTCTCTGTTTCCCAAAGTGTAATGGATAGGTGAAGAATGAATGTAGTTATTCATTACCCTCTTCATGGCAATATGCACAGTCCATATGACCATAAATTTTGTTCATCATGCTGGAATGATGACTCAAGACAACAGTTTGGAATTAAATCATGACAGATATTTCCTGAACTTACTAAAGCCTTAATGAGCCCAAAGTAATTAATTCCAAACAAAATGTTTGGCCACTACGAAATGCAAGACAAGAGATTAATAGCGCAATGATTTTCAAAACAAAGAAGTGGTAACATCCTGACACCAATCAATTGCTCAAAAAGGAAACCATTATTCAACATCTCAATATGCAAATTTGGTAAACTGCTCTTAAAATGCAATCTGAAACAATTTTTCCCTGACTGGTGGATATATCTCCTTTTATACACAATGTTCCACTAGTTCCTTCAACCATGCTCCACTCCATTGATTTCTTCCTTATCCAGACTTAAGGAATGACAGTAAACTGACTGGATATTGAAACAAATCTTTTTGCAGCCCAGACCTATGCATTGTACATATACATGAACATTATCTAACGTTCATACATAATTAAAGGACAGATTACCCAAATTCAGGTTTAGAGATGCCTAACTTTTTCTTTCTCCAATCCAAGTCTGTTCTTCTCTGAGAAGCATCCAAAATGATAATGGTGCTGGGCATGAACATTGATTGAAAATGGAAACATCTCAGTTGCCTAGGATATTATGAACTGGGTCATTTTCCCCAGTGAATCAGTTTGTCCTCCATGAGACTATCATTATACGGAATAGCAAAGATAAGCAGGTAGGAATAAAGTGTGCATGCCAAAGTTATAACATAGTGCAGAAATCCTATTAGGACTACTGTGGTATGGCGGATAGTACGTGTTTTCCAGTATTCCTGTATCTGACCACATGAATTATACTGGATTGGTCTAGCTCAGTAATGAAAAATCTACTACAAATAATGTCACCACAATTTTGGTGCACTTTCACATAGGTTCTGTTCAGGGATGGGAAGATTATACAAGGAATAGTTGAAAAACCCAGAGTTTCTTACGTATTGGGAAACCCTGACAAGAAGTGTCCTAGATGGGTGGGAGTCTTTGCAGTTTGAGGCTTATTTAAGTGAAAAATGCACAGAGTTCTTTTTTTTGCAAAGAAAATGATGTGGGGTTTTTTGAGGGTGGTGATGGGGAGAAAATCAGTTCCCTGTGCAGAAAACAGCATTTTCGGCATAGAAAAATTAGATTTCTGTAGAGAAAATGTTAATTACATTGCAAATTATGTAAATGCATAATGGAAGGGTGGTTTTAACCATAGCACTACTCCTTTCTTTCTTAACTAAGTTTGCATTGCTGGTACAGTGTCATTTGATCTTGATCTGCAGTAGGGTATGAAAATTGCAATACACACACACACACACACACACACACACTTATTCAGCAAAGACATGTGTCTCAATTGAGTACTTTGTATCACCGGATTTATTCCACTCTTTTTCTGAGTAAAACTGCACAGTTTGTCTAAAATGCAACTGAAACCTCCCTCCCACTACAACGTTGGTTTTTACAACTGCAAAGAGATGAGTAAATGGATCATTCACCTCTGTCAATGACAAGAATGATGGAAAGAAACACTTACATCCCTTAAAGGTCCTGGGGGTACGAACCATTATCCTATACAGCTTGTTTTATTTGTTTAATTTAACTAACAGCTTCTTAGAATAAACCTTCATATTCAGAATTTTCCAGAGAGCAAGTTTTATCTTTTTATTTCTTAAGCTATAGATACATGGATTCATTACAGGAGGCACCACAGAATATATTACTGAAAATACCAAGCTCAGATCTGATGGGGAATTGGAGGTAGGCGTCAAATATGCTAAAACTCCAGTAAATACAAACATGGATGTTACAACAATATGGGGAAGGCATGTAGAAAAGGCCTTTTGCCTTCCCTGCACAGAGGGCATTCTCAGCACTGCAGTGAAGACCTGAACGTAAGTGACAATGATGAAAATAAAGCAACCAAAAACTATACAGACACTTAGTACAAGAACACGAATTTCTACTAGATACAAGTCATTGCAGGAGAGCTTGAGTAACTTGGGTATTTCACAGTATTGCTCAACAACATTGGAGCAGAAGGAAACTGCGAAGGTGCTACCAGTGTGTGCTACCGCATATAGAAGGCCACTGATCCAGACACTGGCGACCATTCGCATGCAGGCTTTTTTGTTCATTATTGTCTCATAGCGTAGTGGGTTGCAAATGGCAACATACCGATCATGAGCCATCACTGTCAGGAGGGCAAAGCCAGACGCTACAAAGACAAATAGAAAGAAAACCTGTGCAACACATCCAGAGTAAGAAATCAATCTGGTATTCAACAAGGAATTAACTACAGACTTAGGTATGGTTACAGAGACTGATCCAAGATCCATGATTGCCAAATTCATGAGGAAGAAGTACATGGGAGTGTGCAGATGATGGTCACAAGCTATTGCAAAGATGATGAGAAGATTCCGAGTCACGGTCACCAGGTACAATATCAAGAATACAAAGAAGTGCACCATCTGTACGCCTCGATCCTGAGAGAACTCTGACAGTAGAAAATGGGTAATAGCACTTGTGTTGGCACTGGCATCCATCACATTAGGCTGAATGCTGCCTGAAGGAGGAATAAGATAGAAGTGTGCTACAAACTACTAAGATTGGTAGAATATGAACATTCCTCAGAGATATTGAGATCAACAAGAACTGTAGGAATTACTGAAAGTGCTACTGAACCATATTGATCTATCTTTCCCCTTATTTGCCAGTTGCAAGACCTCAAGGTGGTGTGGGAGGGACATGCAGCACATTGAAGTCAACAACTTATTTATCAGTGTGTTTTCTTTCTATGCTCCCTTTCCCAGTATTGGGTGCAAGGGGAGATATAAACGAACAGAAACAACAGCAACAACAACAACAACAACAACAAGAACAATATAATTTGGGACATCCAGATTCCATCGTGAAATACTCATCCGCTCCAATTAATCTTGTAATAGTATTAGCATAGCTCTGGATTGATTTATTTGTTTTTTATTGCATGTTTCTTTCTTTTTAAAGAACAAATCCTTCAAATATTCGAGTAAGTATGGAGAGTGGGAGCTGGTGCATGCAGTGTCTAGTGCGATGGTGCAAAAAGCAAAACAACAAAAATAGCAACCACCTCTGAGCTGAGCAGACACTGACTGGAATCTTGTTGGTATTTTACTTACTTGTGTAAGATCCATTGTGGAAGCAGTGGGGCATTTTTGTCCAAACTGGATATGTCATGCCCAGGTCAAGATTGTGAAAGGCAGATGTGCCGCCGTAATTCATGGAGCTATCCTTTCGACTGCACTTTCATGGTGTGCGTTCAGCTGAACAACTTTGCTATTCAACACAAGGGAAACATATTTCCCTGTGAAAGATGTACTTTGACATTTACCGTAATCAGATGAAATCTAGGCAAGAAATTTCATTTAAGTGGGTGATTATTCATTGTGAAAACTACAATGGCTGAGGACTGAGATAAATGCTGTGGGAATGGCAGCAAAAATGTGCTTTTATACAACCTAAAGATGGCCAAACTTCCCCCCACCCCCGCTCTACATTGGGAAGCAAATTGACCTGATTAAAGATATCTCTCCTAGCACACTCTTCTCCAAACCTTGTTGTAATGAATTTGGTTTGTAAAATATACAAATGTATATGTGCATATGCAAATATATGCAAATATGCATATGAAAATAAACAGTTCACTAAAAAAGAAGGTTAATAAGGTCCTTTAACATAACATGTGCATTAGAAAGCATATTTTAGAATAAAATGCACATATTCAGCCATGTGTTTGGGACTGAGCACAAACTGCAGAAATGGGAGAGAATGGACCAATTAAAAACATATAAAAGATACACAAACCTGAAAGTACACAGACGAGAAATAGTCTGAAATAGTTGAACCTTAGTGCAGTTGTTGTTGTGTGCCTTCATGTCTTCTTCTTCTTCTGGCAACCCTAAGGTACAAGCACCAAAATTCGGCATGTAGCCAGAAGTACTAATCATATCTAGTAGTACGATAATACCATTTCTGCAGTATATTGCTAACCATTTGATTACACATAGTAAAGATTCTCAGAAATCCATCCCTTGGTTTTGCTAATTTGTTTGAGTGACTATTGATTTGGGTAGTTATAGGGCCCACATTAACATTAGGCAGAGTGACAGACTTACCCCAAGAAGGAGATTTGGGATGTCATGAATGTGTAGCACCCTGAAGAATCAGAATAAGAGAGTGTGGGCTTTTGAACAATTAGAACCACACTGGAGAATCAGGATAGGGCAGCCTTGAACAATTTGAGCAAGATAGCAAGGTAGAAGGGATGGAGTATTTGCACTCTGTGATCTTTCAGTTAACTCATCTTAGAATCTGAGTGACTGATTTATTTTTCAGGGTATGAAGTGTTATATTTTCTTTTTAAAAAGTTTTGTGGCTTTTGGGAGGGGTTGCCATGCTGTTGCTTTTGTATTCATGCATCTTCAAAGCACCTGCTGACTTATGAAGACCCCATGAATTTCACAGGGTTTTCTTAGGTAAGGAATACTTAGAGGTGGTTTGCTAATTCCTTCCTCTTAAATGTAACCTATTTATTTGCTAACATTGTAAACGTGTTGCCCTTCTAAAAACCACGGTGATGTAGAAACTTCTCAGTGTCCATATAGCAACCTGTATGGGTTTCCTTTTTTTATCCACCAGGTTACAGCTAATTCTGAAAACATCTGCACCCAGAAATCCTACTCTTTACCACAAAATTTCCCTCTCTCTTTCTCTCACTCTCTCTGCATGTGTGTATATGACCAGAAATTTTGATTATTTAAAATATGCATAGAAAAAATAAATCAGAAATAGAGAAATATGTGCTGTTGGGGATGCAGCTGAAATTTTAAAGTCTCCCAGTTGGAAGAAATTAATTCTGGAATAGATTAATTGTACTCTAATTTCCCCCCTTTGTATATCCTATTATTTATTTCCTGAATATCCTATGGCTGTGAGATCCCATCAAATCTATAAAATAAGCAGGGTTAAGTCTTTTTAGTACTCAAATGGGAAACCGCCAAAAAAATAGCACATGCTGTAGACTATATTTCAGATGGAAGAATTGGCAAAACTATCTCTGAGGATTCCTTGCTTCACAAAACCCTATGAAATTCAAGAGATCACCATAAATCAACAGGAAAACTGGAGTTATATACATACACACACATCATTTCTTAAAGAAAAATGTATATCACATCCTTTCAATATTTCCACACTACTCAGGATGGATAACAATATTTTTAAAAAAATCAATGATAAAATGTCCCAATTGTGACAATAAAAATTACAGAAGCAAACAATAAGCAGTGAAAATAAAAGATTAGACCAACTTTGTAAAACAATACTTGTTTGAAAAAAAAAGAAGCATATCCGACCATATAGTGAAATTCTCTCAGAGTATAAACTACCCAAGGCAAATAAAATTATATATATATGTGTGTGTGTGTGTGTGTGTGTGTGTGTGTAATAAAATTATGTGGTGTGTGTGTGTGTGTAATTTTCTTTGCCTTGGGTGGTTTATACTCTGAGAGAATTTTTAATATATATATGTATGTATATATATATATATACCCGCTAAAATGTAGAAGCAGCCATGGGAAAATCACATTTTCAACTCATCATCAAATATCAGATAGTTTTGAAACAAGAAGATACCTGAAGGAAAGTATGCTAGCAATTCCTAAAGTTACAAATATATAAAGAACTTATCTTTTTATTAAAAGATGCTTACATTTCCAGATGCACTTTCCTTCTGCAGTTATGGGAAGAGCTATTCTGTCCAGGCTTCAAGACGACTTTGCTGAGAATTCCTTCTTCTCTTTTTGTGATGTTGAGGGCTGGTTTATACTGGCAACAAGAAGTTGACTCCAGGGATGCAGATGAATGAGTTATTTTTTGTGTCCCTCGAGTCTTGGTCTCAGGAATAGTAACCAATCATTGATAGAAGAACTTTAAGAAAACTCAGCTTTTTCTCCTGCATTTCTGCTCATACTGACTGCGAAGAGAGATTGGCTCTGTAGAAATATGTAGAATGACAGATCACACGCGTCAGTTGAGTCCTCTTCAGTCTCCATTTCAAAGTTAGCTGCTTCTCAGAATATCTCTATTTCCCAAAGTGTAATGAACAGGTGAAGAATAGATGTTAGTTGCATATATTAGGGAAGGAACTTAGTCAAATCACCCCCAGTAGACCTCAGTTTCCTGGATGGACTCCCTCCTTGCGATTACATCACTTCCAATTCACTTATCCTCTCCTATTTCCCAGTGCAAATGAGTGTCAAGTGGGAAGGTCAAGACAAGTGGGGTCAGTTACCTCTTCTCCTTGATCTTGTCACTGATTGCATGTTTGGAAAGGGAAGTGAGGAGACAGCATCAGTCAAAAGTGGAAAGTGGCTAGAAAGTGGAATTTGAACCCTTAAGTGGGTTTTCAACAGGGATGCCGCATGACTGATTTTATAGTCTCCTTTTTGGGAAGTTAGTGAAAAACCCTCTGTTAGAAAGTGACTATGCTTTGAAAGACTTTGCAGTTCTGTATGTACATCTCTGGCTCAGAAAACTCCTTCTCCATAATTTGGTTCAGACAAATTCAGGCACTGTTGGGATATACGTACATGCCTTCAAACCCAGGGTGGACAACAAACAAAGATTAAGGCCCATTATATCTGGTAAGTTCCACCTCCACCATTTTCTCACCCACATACATTTCTTTTGACAATTAAAAAATAGTTGAAAAAGTCTACCCCGAGTCATAATAGAGAAGCAGTTTTCTTATATATTGGGGGGGGGGGTCATTGATCTTTTTTAGGCCAAGAAATTATGGCCCTTTTCGCACCTTACCTGGTGCCGCTGGCGTTGCACAGGGATCACATGAAAAGACTCATCCGGGAGGCACTCGCGTCCCCTCCACTTCCCCTCCGCACCAGCTCCATGCTGGCAGGAAGGAAGTGTGAGTGCTCCACCCTTTCCTTCCACAGTGCAGCCGGGTACTTTCCCAGGCTGCGCTGGGGAGGAATCATGATGGCCACGTGTCTGGATCCTCCACACGCAAGGTAAGTGTGTGTGGGGCACAGGAGCGACGCGCAATCGTGCATCATTTTCAGCAATGAGCCAAAAATGATATAATGCGCGATTGCCCCCTAATGGTCTCAGGAGCATCGTGCAATTGCGAGGATGTCATGTGGAATGGTCCTTGCAATCACGCGATGCTCCCGAGGGCATTTCGCAACAGGACCGGCATGCGAAAGGGGCCTAAGTTTTCCTTAACCAGGAAGTGATGGGAAAAAGAGAGGGGTGTTTCTCCAAACTGGAGAATTGAAAATCACTTCCAGTTTGAAAAAAAAAATTCTCAACCACAAGGCCCTCAAAATATGGCCTATCCTTCCTGATGCCTAAAAGGCAAGGGACAGTGTTTCAGCAGCACTTTTGAAAAATTACCAGAATAGGAGTGACCTGGGGGGGCTGATGAGATGAGATGGCTACAAAATCACAGGTAGGCTGTACTTTGCTCACCTGTGGTTTTAAGGAATGTGTAAATCAATTCTGAATAGGGCATGTTGGGTGCAGCCAGAAAAATAGGTTGGGGATGGGGTTGGGGTTTGGGGAGGGCAAGCAGACTGGTTTCAAATAAATAAAACTTGTATTACAGAGAAAGATATGTTGACAACTCAGTAAGAATGAGGCATGGATTTGATAGACAGCTGGAGAAATGTTCACACAGTTTGGGTCTTTTTTTTCAAAATAGTTTTAGAAATGTAAACTTTTGTATTTTGCTCCTGTTGTTTTTGTGTGCCTGACAAGTTGTTTCACACTTATGATGACCCTAAGGCAAATCTATCAGAGGGTCTCATTGGCAAGATTCATTCACAGGGGTTTGTCTTTGTCTCCTTTTGAGGTTGAGAGAGTATGACTAACCCTAAGTCACCCAGAGGGTTTCCATGGCTGAGAGAGGATTCAAAGACTTCTCGCCAGAGTCATAGTTCAATGTTCAGACCACTAGGCCACACTGGGTTCCATTGTGCTGCTACCATTGGTGAATATATTGATCAATAGTATGAAAAAAACGTTTTAAAGTTTATTTTGGGGAATCGCACATTCTGAATTAACTTACTAGGTATTCCATATTGAAGTTTGTTTCTCTTGCATGGTCTATATAATCCTTCTTGTTGTTTCTCATGCATGGTCTACATAATCCTTCTTTGTACTGATTTGTATTAGAACTTGTTTTGATGACAGTGATTTTCTTCCTTGACACTTCACTCATATCCATATAAACGCAGTTCTGAAAAGATCTGTCATGAGTTCCTACTAGTTTTTACCACTACTGAAGAAGACTACAAACGAGGTGACTCAAACCTTCAATAGATCTTGGAATCTTCCAATAGATCTTGGAAAGCAAGATGACTACATAGTCAGCCACTCTGGTGAAGAAGAAGAAGAAGAAGAAGAAGAAGAAGAAGAAGAAGAAGAAGAAGAAGAAGAAGAGGACAACAGTTCTGCACACTCTTTAATAAGTATAGTCCACATGACCATATTTTTGTTACTCATCCTGGAATAATGACTCAAGTCAATATTATGGAACTAAAGTCAATAGTCAATAGTATGGAACTAAATCATGCCCACATATTTATTGAATTTACAGTAAACCAACTGGAAATTAAATGGAACTTTTTTTTTTTTTTTTGCAGCCCAGATCTGTGTTTTGGACATGCAGCAACATAATGTTCATACATAGTGAAATGATAGATTATCGAAATTCAGGTAAAGAAATACACAATTTATATTTCCCCCTCCCCCCAATCAAGGTCTGTGCTTTGCTGAGAAACATCTAAATTAGCAACATTGCTGGGCAGGAACTGAAAGGAGAAAAGTTTCAGTTGCCAAGAATAATATAAACTGGGTCATTCTGTTCAATGAATACATGATTAAGATCTGGATTGGAAATATTTCAGCAAACCATCAGTTTGCCAGTGGTTAGAATATCATATGGAATAACAGACTTAAGGGGGCAGGGATGAATTTCACATGTCAAAGGTACAATATAGTGCAGAAATCTTGTTATTCAAATGTAGGACTACTCTCATATGATAGCCAGTACATATTTTTCAATATTTGATTGTCTGTCAGTGTGAATTCTCCTGGATAGATCTAGCTCTCTGATACAAAAAAAAAAAAAAAAAAAAATTAAAAAGAATTAACAACTACAAATAACATTACCATAATTTTGGTATACTTTCACGTGGGCTCTATTTAGAGATGGAAAGAGCACATACAAAACATAGTTGAAAAACTGGTTTCTCATCTTTTGGGAAGGCCTAATATGGAGAATTCTAGATGGGTGGGAGTCTTTGCTGTTAAGACTTACTCTAGTAAATAATGCACAAGGTTCTCTCTCTCTCTCTCTCTCTCTCTCTCTGGAAGAAAATTGTGTTTTTGTAAAGAATACCAGTTTCCTGTGCAGAAAAAAGAATTTTCTGCGCGCACACACACACACACACACACACACACTCAAAAATAATACTTCTGTGGAGAAAATGCTAATTTCTTTACAAATTATGTAAATATATAATGGAATTATGTAAATATATAATGGAACACTGGTGTTAGAGCTTAGTCTGAACTTATTTTATTCAGTTTGCATTGCTGGTACCATGTTGTTTGTGTTGAATCTGCAAGAGAGTATGAAAAAAATTCATCATAAGATATACTTACTTAGCATAGGTATGTGACTTTATTGTTAGATGTGCAACAAGACTTAGCTCTGAAGAATCAATAATGCCTCAGAGTGGGCAGTAGTTCTAGTTTGAGCGACCCACACTGCCTGCCCTCCTTTTTCCTCCAGCTACCCTGCCCCATCTGTGATGTAAACTGACACTCTTTGGGAAAATTTCTCCACCTCTTCTCTCCAGATGAGTCTTTTCCCACCACTTCTCTAGAATGCAGCAAGATTAGAATTGCACCCAGGGTAACTTTCCTATCTGAGAATGGAATTCATAAAATAAGCCCTTAGATTGTTACTCCATTCAGTGTCTTTGCTCCTTAATCCGGAGCTCTGCTCCACTGCAAACACACATTGTCTATCAGTTACTGAAGAGTTTGTGTGACCTGATCTATTGCACTGGTTTTCTAGGATAAACTACACACTTTGTCCAAAAGGCAAGTGAACCCCCTGCAACAACTTAGTTTTCTCAAACTGCACTAAGATGAGTAATTGGATTATTTATCCCTACCACTGACAAGAATTAGGGATACAAACACTGATATATCTTAAAATCTCCAAAAGCAAAACAAAAATGCCACCACATACAGCTTATTTGTTCAATTAAAATAATAATTTCTTAGAAGAAACCTTCATATTCAAAATTTTGCAGACAGTAAGCTTGATCTCTTTATTTCTCAAGCTATAGATAAATGGGTTCATCATGGGAGGCACCACAGAATATATTACAGCAAACACCAAGCTCAGATCTAACGAAGAATTGGAGGGACGGGTCCAATATGCTAAAATTGCAGTAAATACAGACAAGGATGTTACAGTGATATGGGGAAGGCAAGTAGAAAAGGCCTTTTGCCTTCCTTGCACAGAGGGCATTCTCAGCACGGTAACAAAGAGTCGTACATAAGTGACAATCATGAAAATAAAGCAACCAAAAGCTACACTAAAACTCACTACAAGAATACCAAATTCAACTAGATAAAAGTTATTGCAGGAGAGCTTGATTAACTTGGGTATTTCACATAAATATTGCTCAACAAGATTGGAGCAGAAGGAATTTGCGAAAGTGCTACCCGTGTGTACTACTCCATAGAGAAGGCTACTGATCCAGACACTGGCAACCATTTGTATGCAGGCTGTTTTGTTCATTATTGTCTTGTAGTGAAGGGGGTTGCAAATGGCAACATACCGATCATAAGCCATCACGGTGAGGAGGGCAAAATCAGATCCTACAAAGAAAAGTTGGAAGAAAACCTGTGCAGCACATCCAGAGTAAGAAATCAATCTGGTATTCAAGAAGGAATTAACTACAGATTTGGGTACGGTTACAGAGATGGTTCCAAGATTCATGATTGCCAAATTCATCAGGAAGAAGTACGCGGGAGTCTGCAGATGATGGTGAAAAACTATTGCAAAGATGATGAGAAGGTTCCCAGTCACGGTCACCAGGTACAATGTCAGGAATAGGAAGAAGTGCACCGTTTGTAGGTCTTGATCCTGAGAGAACTCCAACAGTAGAAAATGGGTAGTAGCACTTGTGTTGACAGTGATATCCATCACATTAGGCTCAATGCTCCTTGAAGGAGGAATGAGATAGAAGTGTGTTACAGACCATTAAGTCGAAGTCAGTAACTTTTCTATCAGTGTATTATCTGCATAAGCTCCCTTTACCGGTATTGGAGGAAAGGGAAGATATAAATCAACAACAACATAATTTGGGCCATCCAAATGCCATTGTGAAAAACTTGTCCATTCTAATTAATCTTGCAACAGTATTAGTATAGCGGTGGATTTATTCACTTATTTGTTTATTGCATTTTTCTTTCTTTCTTTTAATTCAAAGTCAAAAACTCCAGTAAGTATTGAGAGTGGGGACTGGTATATGCAATGTCTAGTGCAATGGTGGAAAAACAAAAAGCAAAACAAAACCAAGCAAAGCAAAGCGAAGGAAAGCAAAGCAAAGATACCAACCACCTCTGGGTTCAGCAGACACAGGATAGAATCCTGTTAGTGTTTTACTTACATGTGTAAGATTGCCTGTGGAAGCAGTGGGACCTTTTTTGTCCAAACTGGTTATGTTGTACGCAGCTCAGGTTTATGGAAGGCGAATGGGGTGCTATACTACATGACCTGTCCATTCATCTCCACCTTCAAGCGTGCATTCAGCTGCAAGACTTTGCCATTCAACACAAGGAAAGCATGACATTTCCATGTGAAATATGTACTTTGACATTTATAGAAATCAAATGCAATCTAGGCAAGGAATTTCATTTAAGGGGTGATGATCCATTGTAAAAACTGAACTGAACTGAACAAATGCTGTGGAATGGGAGCAAAAATGTGCTTTTATAAAGTCTAAAGATGGCCAAAATTTTTCTCCCCCACTCTACAGTAGGAAGCAAGTTGACCTGATTTTATCTCCTGAAGAAATGTATGGACTGGAATAAAGTTATCCCTTCCATCACACTCTTCTCCAAAACTTGTTATGATAATTTTGGTTTATAAAATGTACAGATGTGCATATACAAATATATAGTTCACTAAAAAAAAACCCAAGGTTAATAAGGTTTTTTACTATAACATGTGCATTAAAATGTATATTTTAGGATAAAATAGATACGATTTTTCAGCCAAATCTTTGTGATAGAACACAAAGTGTAGACAAGAGATAGAATGGATTAATGAAGATAAATATAGAAGTTACACAAACCAGAAAGTATACAGGTGAGAAATAGTCTGAAATAGTTGATTCTTAGGCCCTTTCCACACAAGGCAGTTAAAATGGGCCAAGGCGTCCTGGCACAGAGGTCGTCTGCACCTTGGATCGGAGTAGGTGCGGACTATTTAACTTAGTTCTGCACCTTAGTCTGATCCAAACCGCCTCCAAGTGGTCCTCCAGCATGCTAAGTAAAGACCGGAAAAATCAGGTCTTTACATTTTCTGGAACGTGCCATTGCATTCCTACTTACCTGTGCAGATGCACAGGCTCGCACCAATGCGAGCCTGCAGTCAGCGGAGGGCGGGCTGTGGGTGTGGCCAGTGTCAGCGGTTGGTCCACTCCCACGAAGACACTGGAAGCTGCCATTTTCAACCGGAAGCCGCCATTTTCAACCGGAGCAGTGCAGATCTACAGACCTTGCACTGCTCTGGTTCGCCCTGCACTAATGGAGGAGCCCTGTGGAAGGGCCCAAGGGAAAGTCTGCATTACTTCAGACCCAAGAAGAGCTGGTAAGTAACAGCATGGAGCGATTCACTCGCCTCGTGCAGAAAGGACCTTAGTGGGGTAGTTGTTGTGTGCCTTCAAGTCTTTTTCCTCTAATGGCAACCCTAAGATACAGGCACCAAAATAATCATGTAACCAGCAGTACCAATCATATCTAGTAATAACACCATTTCTGCAGCATATTTCTAATAATTTAATTACACATAGTAAAGCTTCTCAGAAATCTATCCCTTTGTTTTACTAATTTATATTAGTGACTATTGAGTTAGGTAGTTATAGGGCCCACTTAAAATTAGGCAGATTTATAGATTTGCCTCAAGAAGGAGATTTTGGATGCCATGAATGGCATCAGGATAAGAGAGTGTGGGCTCATGAGCAAATAGAATCACACTGGAGAATCAGGATGGGACAGCCTTGAGTATGTGACCAAGATAAGAAGGTACTGGTGAGGAGAAGGAATGGGGAATTTGCACTCTATGATTTTTCAGTTCATACATCTTAGAATCTGAGTGATTGATTTGTTTTCCGTGGTATGAAGTGTTAAATTTTCTCTTAAAAAAGAGTTTTGTGGATTTTGGGAGGGGTTGCCATGCTATTGCTTTTGTATTCATGTGTCTTCAAGTTACCTCTTGACTTATGAAAACCCCACAAATTTCATAGGGTTTTCTTAGGCAAGGAATACTCAGGGGTGGTTTGCTCCTTCTTCTGGAATGTAAAGTATTTGTTTGCTGACACTGTAAACATGTTGTCTTTCTAAAAACCATGGTGATGTAGAACCCCCTCAGTGCCCATGTAGCACCCTGTATGGTCCCCCCCCCAAGTTACAGCTAATTCTGAAAACATCTGCATCTAGAAGTCCTACACTTTACCACAGAATTTCTCTCTCCCCCTCTCTCTGTGCATGTGTGTGTATAATGAGAAATATTATTTAATTTATGCATGGAAAAAATAAACCAGAAATAGAGAAATATGTACTGTTGGGGATGCAGCAGAAATTTTGATGTCTCTCAGTTGGAAAAAACTTAGCTCTGGAATAGATTGATTGCACCCTAATTTTACCCCTTATTTCTTAAATATCCCATGGCTTAATTGCACCCTAATGTCCCCCATTTTTCCTATTATTTATTTCCTAAATATCCTCTGAGTGTGAGGTCCAGGATCAGCTCTGGTTAGTACTTGGATAGTAGACTGCCCACAAATACTAGATGCAATAGACTATATTTCCGAGGGGAGAATTTGCAAAACCACCTCTGAGGATTTGTTGTCTCTGTAAACCCTCTGAAATTCAGGAGGTCACTATGAGTCAACAGGGATACTGGAGGTATATAGATATACACACACATTATTTATTTAAAGAATGATGTATATCACATCCTTTAAATATTTACATATTACTCAGGATGGATAACTATATTTTTTAAAAAAATGAATGATAAAATGTCCAAACTGTGACAATGAAAATTACAAAGTTAAGAAATAAAACACTAGTCCAAATTTGTAAAACAATACTTGGTTGAACAAGAAGAAGCATACCAAGCCATACAGTGAAATTCTGTCAAAGACAATACAAAGCACCCAAGACATATATATTTTTTTTTAAAAAAAACAACAACCCTAAAATGTAGGAGCAGCCATGGGAAAATCACATTTGCAACTCACCATCAAATATCAGATGGTTTTGAAACAAGAAGAAACCTGGAGGAAACTACTCTATCAATTCCTTAAATTACAAATATATAATGAACTTACTTTTTTTTAACAAGTACTTCCATATTCAGATGTATTTTCCTTCAGCAGTTATAAGAAGAGTTATTCTGTCCAGGCATCATGACAACTTTGCTGATAATTCCTTCTGCTTTGTATTCTGTTTTTGTGATGTTGAGGATTAATTTATACTGGCAACAAGGAGTTGACTCCAGGGATGCAAATAAACAAATCACTTTTTGCATCCCTTGAGACTTGATCTCAGGAAAGCTAACATATCATTGACAGAAGAATTTCCAGAAAACTCAACTTTTTGTCCTGCATTTCTGCTCATACTGACTGCCAAGACAGATTGGCTTTTTGGAGATATGTACAATGACAATGACACACATGTGAGTTGCGTCCTGTTCAGTCTCCATTTCAGAGACCATTTCCACAGGAGACTGTCATAGTGCTATTATTCCACTTTCAACATCCTATGGAATCCTAGGGTTTGCCATTTAGGGAAGGGCCTTTGAGGCAAGATTTGTTCAGAGGTGGTTTTTCTTTGCCTCCCTTTGGGGCTGACAGAGTATGAATAGCCCAAGGTCATCCAGTGGGTTTCTATGGTGGCGAGAAGATTCAAATACTACTCTGTCATCTAATGCTCATGGCCATTACACCACATTTTCTCTCATTGAACTCCTACCAGTGGTGAATCTATTGATCAATAGTATGAAAAAATAAGTTTAAAAAATTATTTTGAGGAAATTGCTCATTCTCAAAAAAAATTCTCCACATTCATTATTGAGGGTTGTTTCTCACACATGGTCTATATTATCTTTCTTACTACTGCTGGTATTGATTTATATTAGAGCTTGTTTTTTGATGACTATGAACTTCTTTTTTAACACTTCACCCATATCCATATAAATGCAGTAATCAAAAGATCTGTCAGGACTTCCTACCAGTGTTTATCACTACTAAAGAAGACTACAAATAAGTTGATCAAACCTCCAATAGATCTTGCAATCCTCCAATAGATCTTGGAAAGCAAGACGACCACATAATCAGCTACTCTGGTGAAGAAGAAGACAACTGCTCTGCAGCTGTATGTATACTGCTGCAGTTGTCAACCGTTCATAGCAATATGTATAGTCCACATGACCATACTTTTGTTCCTCACCCTGGAGTGATGACTCAAGGCAACAGTATGGAATTAAATCATGGCACATATTCATTGAATTTACTAAAGCTGTCATGAGCACAGAATAATTATCCCCCCCCCAAAAAAAAAATTAGGCTACTAGCAAATGTAAGACCAGAGATAAATAAAAAAATGATCTTTAAAACAAAAGACTAATACCATCCTGGTTCCAGTCATTTGCTAAGAATGGAAGACATTACTCAATAACTCAAGTTATACATTTGGAAAACTGGTATTAAAGGGCAATCTGATACATTTTTTCCCATATACTGCTGAATGTATCTTCTTTTATAGACATTGTTACATTATTTCCTTACTTCTTGGTCCACTCCACTCCACTCCAGTGATTTCTTCCCTATCTAGACTTAATGAATGAAAGCAAACTGACTGGAAATTAAAAGGAAATCTTTTTGCAGTCGAGATCTGTGCATTATACATGATGATGTAATACTTGTAGCATAATTAAACAGTAGATTGTCCAAATTCAGGTAAAGAGATACATACATACATACATACATACATATATATATATATATATATATATTTCATAACTTATATATTTTATATATATTTTCCCAGTCCAGGTCTGTGCTTCTCTGAGAAACATCCAAATTAACAATGATGCTGGACATGTGCTTTCATTGAAAATGGAAACTGGATAAGTCTTAGTTGCCTAGGATATTACCAGTTGGGTCATTCTTCTCCATTAATGCATAATTAAGATCTGGGTCAGAAATATTTCAGCAAGTCATACAATTGCCACCAGTGAGAATATCATCAGGAATAGCAAACTCAAGGAGTCAGGGTTTAATTTCACATGTCAAAGTTATAATATAGTGGAGAAATCGTATCATATGGTGGTCAGTACCTCTTTCCTACTATTCATGTATCTGACAACATGGGTTCTACTGGATTGCTCTAGCTTTCTAATGAAAGATCTGCTATAAATAATATTACCACAATTTTGGTGCATTTTCAGATGAGTTCTATTTAGGGATGGAAAGAATATTCAAAGAATTGTAGGGGAAAAAAGGCTTCTTAAATATTTGGAAACCCTGACAAGGAGATCTCTGTATAAGTGGGAGTTTTTCCAGTTTGAGACTTAGGCCATTTCCGCACAGGGTGAGGGAATCGCCCGTGATGCTACTTACTGGACTTTAAGTCTCCCTGGTCTGGTCCAGGCTGCTCCAGAGCAGTGCGTGGCCATTGCTCCACACTGCTGCAGTGTCGAAAATGGCAGCTTCTGGTTGGTCGAGGGTCTCGACCAACCGCTGAAGCTCACTGGCCTAAAGCCCACCCCAGCAGATTGCAGGCTCGCACCAATGCGAGCCTGCTAATCTGCATAAGGGAGCAGGCTCGCAGTGGCGCGCTCCATGCTTTTGAAAGACCTGTTTTTAGCGTTCTTTCAAAAGCATGCTGGATGACCACTTGGGGTCATTCCGGAGGAGGCTGAGGTGTGGATCTACGTTAAGTAGGTCCAACCCAGTTCGCTCCCAGGTGCAGACATCCTCTCTGGAGGACGCTCTGCCCCGTTTTAAAAACCCCTTGTGGAAATGGCCTTAGTGTGGTAAAAAATGCACAGGATTCTTTTTTCCCCTTCCTTCCTCCCTTCCCCCCTTCCCCCTCCCTCCCTCCCCCCCCTCCCTCCCTCCCTCCCTCCCTCCCTTCCTTCCTTCCTTCCTTCCTTCCTTCCTTCCTTCCTTCCTTTCCTCCTCCTCCTCCTCCTTCTTCTTCTTTTTGTAAAGAAAATTGCATTTTTGTGTAGAATATCACTTTCCTGTGCAGGAAACAGCATTTTCTCCACAGAAAAATAATATTTCTCTGGAGAAAATTTTATTTTTATTGCAAATTATGTAAATATATGATGAAAGGCTGGTTTGGACCATAGCACTACTGCCTTCTAAGTCCAAGCTTATTTTAATCAGTTTGACACATTGGCACTGTGTTATTTGTGCTGAATCTGCAGTAGGGTACAAAATTGTACCATAATATATACTTATTTAGCAAAGATGTACCATTATTGGGTACTCTGTATGACCTGATTTATTATACTGTTTTTCTGTGTTTAACTGCACCGTTTGTCCAAAATGCAATTGAACCTTCTCCCCGAACAACTTTAGCTTTTCAAACTGCAAAGAGATTATTGGATTGTCCACCAGTACCACTGACAAGAATGAAGGAAACAAACATATACATCCCTTAAAGTCCCAAGACAAAAATCTACCATCATATACAATTTGTCTTATTTGTTTAATGGAAAGAATAGTTTTTCTGAAGAAACCTTCATCTTCAACATTTTTCTGAGAGCAACCTTGATCTCTTTATTTCTTAAACTATAGATACATGGATTCATCATGGGGGGTACCACAGAATATACTACTGCAAATACAAAACCCAAGTCTGATGAGGAACTGGAAGTAGGTATAATGTAGGTTAGGGTTCCAGTGAATACGAGCATGAAAATGACAATGAGGTGAGGAAGGCAAGTAGAAATGGCCTTTTGCTTTCCCTGCATAGAAGGCATTCTTAGCACTGCAGTGAAGACTTGAATGTAAGTCACAATGATAAAAATAAAGCAACCAAAAACTATACTGACACTTAGTGCAAGAACACCAATTTCAAGTAGATGTAAGTCATTGCAGGAGAGCTTGAGTAACTTGGGTATTTCACAGAAGTATTGCTCAACAACATTGGAGCAGAAGGAAATTGCAAAGGTGCTACTTGTGTGTGCTACTCCATAGAGAAGGCCACTGATCCAGGCAGAGGCAACCATTTTCTTGCAGGCTGTTTCATTCATTACTGTTTCGTAGTGTAGTGGATTGCAAATGGCAACATATCGATCATGTGCCATCGCTGTGAGGAGCGCAAAATCAGATGCTAAAAAGAATATTAGGAAGAAAACCTGTGCAACACATCCAGAGTAAGAAATCAATCTGGTATGTAAGAAGGAATTAACTACAGACTTAGGTATGGTTACAGAGACTGATCCAAGATCCATGATTGCCAAATTCATGAGGAAGAAGTACATGGGAGTGTGCAGATGATGGTCAAAAGCTATTGCAAAAACGATGAGAAGGTTCCCAGTCATGGTAACCAGGTACAATATCAGGAATACAAAGAAGTGAACCATCTGTAGACTTTGATCATCAGAGAACTCCAACAGTAGAAAATGAGACATCACACTTATGTTGGCACTAATATGCATCGCACAAAGCTGAATGCTACCTGAAGGAGGAATAAGATAGAAGTGTGTTACAGGCCATTAAGACTGGTAGAATACAGGCATTCCACAGAGACACTGAGATCAACAAGAAATGAAGGAATCACTGAAAGAGCTATTGAACCATATTGAGCTATATTTCCTTTTCTCTGCTAGTTGCAAGACCTCACTGTGAGAGAGGTGCACTGTGAGAGAGGTGCACAGAGAGAGATGGAGAACATTGAAGTCGACAACTTATCTGTCAGCATTTTTCTGTGTAAGCTCCCTTTCCCTGCATTGGGGGGAAATGAAAGATATAAATTAACAACAAAAACACAATTTGTCCTATTCAGATGCCATTGTGAAACATTTGTCCATACCAATTAATCTTGCAATAGTTTTAGCATAGTATTCTAGTATTAGCTTTTCTTCCCCTCGCCCTCCTCCCTCTCCCCCTCCTCCTCTTCCTTCTTCTCCTCCTCCTTCTCCTTCTCTAAACACCCACAAACATGCAAGTAAGTATGGTTAGCAGTGGCTAATGTCTGAATTGTCTAGCACAATGCATCAATTTTTTGTATTAGTCTAAATTCAAATGAGGTGTCAAAAAGAAAAGAAAAGAAAAGAAAAGAAAAGAAAAGAAAAGAAAAGAAAAGAAAAGAAAAGAAAAGAAAAGAATGAACCACCTCTGAGTTGAGCAGTCTTTGGCTATTGGTGTTTTACGTATAAACAAAACTTATTGGTAAGTGCCCCTGTGGAAGCAGTTGGACATTTTTGTATAAGTTGGATTGTCTTATCCAAATCAAGGTTGTGGATGGCAGGTGTGCACCATAGTGCACGCAGATGTTGATTCACCTTCCCCTTCAGGTGTGCATTCAGTTCAACAACTTTGCCATTCAACACAAGGCATAACACAACCAGCTCGTAACTTATCGTACAGAGGTTTACAGTATGGAACCCTGATGCAGTATGTGGATAACAAATAGTCTTTCTTTGTTTATGAAGAAGAAAGTAGTGTGTGAAAATCAATGAGTTTGCTGAGTGGGAAATTTGGATATGCTAGAGACATGAGCAATCCTTATGGACGTGAAAGGGTGGGAATGAAAGGAAGATTTTATCCAGAAATTAATCCTCTAAACAGAGTAATATATTTTCATCTCCAGTTCATGAAGCCCTGGAGAACTCAGAGTATGTGAATTTATTCAGAGGAGCATTCCAGTACTTATGGAAAGTTTATCCTAGTTATTGGCTGATCAGTCTAAGTTTGTTATCTGTCACTTTCATGTGTGCATTCATGTCCTTTCTCTCATTCTATTCTTTCCTCATTTTCCATTCTGCTGTGATTCTACAAACTCATCTTAATGTCTAATGTCTGTATTTTCTCCAATTGAGAGTGGAATCTGGGCGGTTGAAGTAACCCATTTTATTGCTTTCTAAACATAGAATTCTAGTAAAAAATCGCTACTTAAATATCAACATATAAGCTTATGAGTGCAATCACCGATATATTTCTTACAAACTGAATCATGAGAGATGGACGAAGTTGGACATTTTGACGTATGAAATTTTCCTGTGAAATTTTAACTTTGACATTTATAAAAATCAGATGCAATTTAGGCATGGAATTTCATTTAGGGGGTGATTATTTGTTTATTTAATTTATATGCCACCTTTCTCCCAAGGTGGGACCCCAGGTGGCTTTCAAAAGGTTAAAATATATTAAAAGCATTGTGCAAAGCATTGTGCAAAATGAACAGTGGCTGCAAGATTGAGACCCATGCCATGGGAATGGAAGAGAAAATATGTTTTGACAGCCTGAAGATGGTCAAGAATCCAGATTGGTGCACTATTGTTAGGCCTTGGACCACGGTTCAAAATCCTCCTCAGCCATGGAAACCTAGTGGGTGACCTTAGGCAAGTCAGACTCTCTAAGCCCCAGAGGAAAACAATGGCAGGCCACCTTTGAACAAGTCTTGCCAAGAAAATCTCATGCCAGAACCACCTTAGTGTCTCCATAAGTCAGAAACTACTTGAAGGCACACAACAAGAAGCAAGAAAAAGATGCTGAAATACTTGCACATACTTTTTCAGCCAGGTCTTTGTGTTTGTGCACAAACTATAGAAACGGGACGTGGATGAATGAAGAAACATGTAAAAATTAAGAAAACCAGAAAGTACACGGCTGAGAAACAGTCTGAAATAGTTGATCCCTACTGGGGTGGTGGTTGTGTGCCTTCAACTCATTTTCATCTTATGGCAATCCAAAAGTATAAGCACCAAAAATGGTGATGTAATGAACAGTACTAATCATTTGTAGTTAAAAAGATAATGCTATTTCTGCTGCATATTTCTAATCATTTAATTGCACAGAGTAAAGCAGCTAAGAAATCTATCCCTTTGTTTTGCTGATTTATTTAAGTGGTTCTTAAGTTAGGTAGTTACAGGGCCCACTTTAACATTAGGTAGAGGGAAGAACTTGCGCCAAGAAGGTGATATTGGATGTCATGAAGGGGTAGGGTAGTAGGTTAGAGAATCAAGATGAGAGAGTGTGGGCTTCTGCATAATTAGAAGCACACTGGAGAATCAGGATATGGCAGCTTTGAACAATTTGAGCAAGATAGGAAGGTACTGGTTAGGGGAAGGACTGGGGAATTTGCACTCCATGATCTTTCAGTTAACTTATCATAGAATCTGACTGATTATTTCCAGGATATGAAGTGTTACATTTTCTCCTTAAAATGTTTTGTGGCTTTTGGGAGAGGTTGCCATGCTATTTCTTTTATATTTATATGTCTTCAGTTTGTTGATTTGTGAAGATCTTATGAATTTCAAAGGGTTTTCTAAAACAAGAAATACTCTGAGGTGATTTGCTAGTTCCTTCCTCTGAAATGTAACTGTTACCCCATTTTTGGGGGGTCCCAGGAGGGACACCAAATTGCTATCAAAATTATACAAGTTGGGGAAATTAGTTCAGAGCACAAGTTGGCAAAACGAGAGGCAGGGTAACTTAGCAGAATCTTGTAACCCAGTGTTTACGGGGTCAGGCCAAGTCAAGAAGCAGACCGGTTTGAAAATAATGAATGATCTTTCTTAAATACAGGCACACAATGTAAGCAACACACGCACACAGATAACTAAGGAAAATAAAGGTGTGAGTAAGATAGCGGGATTTTCAGAGGGATAGTTGGTTCAGGTGATATGAAACCTGTCCTGAAGTCCGGAAGAAAATGGAGAGCGAAGCTGGGGTTCGATGTATCTCAGCACGTGGAGCTGAAGGAAAGCTCGCCAAGCAAAGCGGCAGCAAGGGGGTCTGGAACTCGGGAGCGATCCAAGGAAGCGCTCAAAGTCAGGGGTTTTTATAAGGAGAATTGTGACTGCAGGCTAGGTCGGACTTGGGGAAAACAATAGATTTGGGGTTGGAGACAAAGCCTCCGAAAGGTCAGAATTTGAATGATTAAATTATAACCGAATTTATCAATAGAGTAGCCAGTATGCAAATACAGAGTACTTGAGCATTATATAGTTCAATCATCAAGCTGCTAGTGCTAGGCAGAGGATCTTTTGAGAGTTGCTTGCATACCTAATGGAGGTACTTGCCTTGAGGTCTCCGAAAGCGGTGAGTCAGCTGTTTCTGGCCTGCCTGTATTGTCTAGGAATATTACGGCGATTATCGGCTGAGCCTGTATGCGTGCTTGTCCGGGGGCCTCGCAAGCACGTGGAAGGGATATGTGAAGCCGAATTATTGATATCAGTGGATATCTTTTTATATCCCCAAAGCTTGGGCTAGCCAGGGCAGTAACATAACCTATTCATTTACTGACATTGTAAATGTGTAGTTCTTCTAAAAAGTCATCAGAAGCTCCTCAGTGTCCATATAGCACTCTGAATGGGTTTTGTTTTTTTCTTTTTTCCCCCCAATTTACAGCTAATTCTGAAACGTTTGGGCCCAGAAATTGTACTCTTTACCACAAAATTTCTCTCTCTCTCTCTCTCTGTATGTGTGAGTATGACTAGAAATTTTAATTATTTAATATATGCATAGAAAAAATAAATCAGAAATAGAGAAATATATACTGTTGGGGATGCAGCTGAAATTTTAATATCTCTCAGTTGGAAGAAATTAACTCTGGAATATCCTAATTTTACCTTACTTTTCCCCCTTTGTATGTCCTATTATTTATTTCCTGAATATCCTATGTCTGTGAGGTCCATCTCATCTTGGAAGCTAAGCAGGGTCAACTCTGGTTAGTTCTTGGATGAGAGACTGCCAAAAAATTACGAGTTCCTTTAGACTATCTTTAAGACAGAAGAATTGACAAAACCACCTTTTAGGATTCCTTGCGTCAGAAAAGCCTATGAAATTCAGGAGGTCACCATGAGTCAGGAAAGAAACTGGAGGTATGTAGATAACACATACATCATTTATTTAAAGAAAAATGTATATCACATCCTTTAAATATTTACACACTATTCAGGATGGATAACAATATTTTTTTAAAAAAATTATAAAATGTCCAAATTGAGACACTAAAATTCTAAAAGTAAGAAATAAGCAGTGACAACAGAAACTTAGACCAAATTTGTAAAACAATACTTGGTAAACCCCTGAAATGTAGAAGCAGCCATGGGAAAATCACATTTTCAACTCACCGCGAAATATCAGATGGTTTTGAAACAGGAAGATACCTGAAGGAATGTACGCTTGCAATTCCTTAAGTTACAAATACATAAAGAACTTATTTTTTTTATTAAAAGATGCATACATTTCCAGATGCACTTTCCTTCTGCAGTTATGGGAAGAGCTATTCTGTCCAGGCTTCAAGACAACTTTGCTGAGAATTCCTTCTGGTTTGTATTCTGTTTTTGTGATGTTGAGGGCTGGTTTATAATGGCAACAAGGAGTTGACTCCAGGGATGCAGATGAATAAATCACTTTTTGTGTCCCTTGAGTCTTAAGCCCTTTTCGCACTCCAGGGTAAGGCAGGCACCGCTCATGCACTTTTTCATTTTCAGCTTTCAGCCAAAAATGGGGCATGCTTGCGCATTTCTCCAGGGCTCTGCGTGCACTTACCGTGCGTGCGGAGCCTCCGGAGCTGCGGTGGTCGCACTTCCTGCCCCAGCACAGCCTGGGAAACTCCCAGGCTGCACTGTGGAAAGAAGAGGCGGTGCTCTCACACTGCCTGCTCAGGAGCAGGCAGCTCGTGTGGAGCTAAAGCAGTGGGGACGCGAGAACCTCTCACTGGAGGCTGCTCACACGATCCCCCCACCCCAGCGCCAAAAAAAGGTAGAGTGCGGACAGGGCCTCTACTTACACCTAATTAAATGATAGACTTCCCAAATTCCGGTAAAAGAGATGCATAAATTTCAACAAGCCATCAGTTTGCCTTCAGTGAGAATATCATATGGTATAGTAAGCTGTAGGAGGTAGGGATAAATTGCACATGTCAGAGTTATAATACAATGGTGATATCCTATTATTCAAAAGTAGGACTGCTG
Organism: Cyclura pinguis; assembly: GCA_030412105.1. Lineage (NCBI taxonomy): Eukaryota > Metazoa > Chordata > Lepidosauria > Squamata > Iguanidae > Cyclura > Cyclura pinguis. The sequence continues at coordinate 22,198,484 of CM059604.1, forward strand.
TCACAGGGTGGCACATTACATGTTTTCCAATCTCCATGAATCTGACAACATGAATTCTACTGGATAGAATACTACTACAAGTAATAGAAAACTACTACAAATAATATTACTACAATTTTAGTACACTTTCACATAGGTTCTGTATAGAAATGGAAAGAATTATTAAGAAAAATAGTTGAAATATGGTTTGGGAACCCTGATAAAGAGTGTCCTAGATGAGTGAGAGTCTTTCCAGTTTGAGACTTATTCAGGAGAAAAATGAAGCATGTTCTTTTTGTAAAGACCATGGAATTTTTGTGAAGAGTATCAGTTCCCTGTGGAGAAAACATTTTCTGCAAATAAAAATTACATTTCTGTAGCCAAAATGTTAATTTCATTGCAAATTATGTAAATATAGTGTGTGAGCTTAGTGTGAGCCCACTGACATGACTGCCAGGTTCTATCTGTTAATCATCCCTTAAAACTTTTCCTCATTACTGAAAAGTCAAAGATACCGCATACAGAGAGTCATTTTATTCAGTTATTTACCTCCTCCCATTTCTTTGGAGGACCTGTACACTCCTGTGCTACTGAAAGACCAAGCATCCCAAAGACAAGTGCTACTACCCAGAAAAACAATTATCTAGTTACTCACCTCTGCTTCTTTCTTCAGATGAGGTCTGATTCAAGAAATGAGATGAGCATGTATGGCTAATATTTACACAGTTATGCTCTAGTGTTACTCACAGTTTGAAGGACCAAAGAACATCACAAAAGCAGAAATAAATTTCCCATGTTCTTTGCATCCATCGTACAGCTCCCAAAGGTTTAATTAAAGAGAAAGAAAACAGATTACCTAATGATGCCCTGTTGAATATTTGGTTTCTATTCCTTTGTTGAGAAAAATTCAGGTTCAGACTTGGAAATGAAGGCTAAAGGTTGTAGGGTAGTTAGGTATGGATTAGGACTTTTACATTTAAAGGCAACGGAGGTGTATATAAGGTGGGGCAACTGGAATGTGTGCCCTGGGCACCAATGCCAAGGGGGTGCAAAAAGGAGGATCCCCTGTCTGACCCCCTGGCCATGGGCTTCCCACTGCTGCCCCCCACCCTGCCCCTGCCACTCACCCGGCACCCCTGCTACTCACCCCAACCATTGCTTACCTGACAGTCCCCGCCACTCACCTACCCCCCGCACCAGCTCACCGCACCCCCTGCTCCCACTCACCCTGCCCTAACCAATGCTTTCCCACCCTGACCGGGGTCCTTCCTAGCCCAGCGTGGTGGAGGCCGATGGCAGCAGCACCTATGGGAGCAACTTCAATGCTTGCCCTAGATGTTGTTGAGCCTCGGTATGCCACTGAAAGGCAAACTTCAGACAAAAATAATAACTGACAACCAAGTTTCTCAGGATGCTGGGGATGCCCAACAGGGCATTCACTGAAGACCTCTTCTTCCTGGAAGACACATACTGATGGAAGTCCGAAGTCATAAGGGTTTTATAGGTTACCACTAGTAACTGAAAATCAGCTTGGACACGCAAGGGAAATGGCGAGGATTAGGTAAAAAGGGGAAGATGATTGCAGATAAGTCATGTTGGTAAGGAGAAGGAGAAAGAGAAGAGGAAAGAAAGATATTTAGTTTGACTTTGTGGGCAGGTGAGAGAAGAAGAAAAATAGAGAATGGAAAGAGAAGATACTTGCCCACATATTGGAGGGGCAAAGCATAAGAAGATAAGAAAAGTGTTGCAATGGCTTTACCTACCTGCTGTGTTTTATCACATAGATTTTCCCTTTTGATGCCATCTCATCTCTATCCAAAACAGCAGGGTCATCCATATTGTCCTTTGTGTGTTTATCCCTATTTCATTCATTCCTCCCCCTACCAATACAATGTCAACAAAATGAGGTCTGCCATACTTCCTTTTCTAAACATATTTTCTTGAGTTAAAATTTATTCTAAATTTTAAAACATCAAGTATGAAAAGAATCTGGACAGTGCCCAATAACGCCCAAAGTCCCCAAATATTCTTCTCTGAACATCTGATGCCTTTCTGAGTGTGGTATCAAAATCCTGTACATTTGTCCACCTCATTCCCCCCTGCCTCAGGGTTATCATCCCTTCAAAAGATTACAATGGAATGTCTAGCACTGTCACAATTAGCCTGTCAACATCTCAGCTTCTCACAATTCTAACAGACCTTTCCTTTTAACTTGAGGGACACCATCTTAAAGTGTTTGAGGTTTGTCTCATAGCAGTTTTGGTTTATTTTCTTTATTTTACTTTTCCATCCATCCCATATGATTTGAGAGAAAAGTGTTTGTCACCTCAGTCTGTCTTTTCGTGCTCTGTCTTAAATGATTGGCCTTTCAGTAACATCCTGACCTCTGGGTGTAATTGATGCTAACAAATGATCTGCCACTATAAGTCTTTTATTTCATCCTTGGTTTGTGCCATAGCTTGGAACAGCCATATCTCAAAGAAAGTGGTTGGTTTCACATACTCTACTTGTCATGAAAGGCCTCCCTGCTAGTAAATAACAGCCTCAGAAGACTTATCTAAAGCAGGCAGATCCCCATCTGCACTTTTTTTTAAAAAAACAACTATATTTGTTTGTTTGTTTGCCACTAGTTACACAAGGAGGAATTTCACATATATCCCTTTGGCTACTCTCCCCATTTATTCAGCCTTTTGAATCTAGTGAGGAAAAAAGTTGAGAATCTAAAGTGGTGAATTCATTTGAAGTTTTTATTGTGAGTATACTATTGTACCATTCCATGTGCCCCATTTTTGTCCACTTTCCATCTACTCATTCTGCAAAAACAGAAGGAGGCATGGGGGGGAGGGGGATTCCAACTGTTTGTGTTTCCATCATTGATGATCAATTATGAAATAATTCCAACCAGACATGAAAAATTGGGTTAAATACGGCCCCCTTTATCTGATCTAACCTATTTAAGTTGTATTGGCCTGGTAATGGAGCAGGGGGTGGATAAAACTGATATCGTCCACCAGGGGCTGGATAAACCTGATATCATCCACCCTGTGATTACATCCCCAGTCTTCCTATGCATGGAAACACCTCATTCCCGAGGGCACTCCACACACTGAGTTACATCCCAACCTGGCACAATTGGAAGACAACTCAGGCAAATCCTGCCAAAGATGCAGGACCATACATGTGAGAGCCTGAATCCCTGGTTAGCTCCAAACCTGTTAGTTCTAAACCCTGTCCAACAAGCGCTGAGTTATCTGGGTGACCATTAGCCCTTTATCACCTAATGTTAGGACCATAAGCCTCTTCTGGACCCCATTGTCCAATCCGTGAACTTCATTACTTATTCAATCAGACAGCCATTCACACCCCTGCCCTCCATGCAGAAAACAGGAATATAAACCCCTAGTTTTGGCCAGTCAATTCATAATAGATTGATTGCTGGTTGCCACTCTGTTACTCTGATTCCAAATTGTGTATTGTCCTTAGAAGCAAGTCTAAGCCACACCCCTGCTTCTGTGCCGGTCTTCTGGACAGGTAAATATCACCAACTACACCCTGAATCCTCATTATCTAAAACTTTTCTCCCTTTGCCTTCAGTTAGCCTTGTGTGAGTGTGTGACTGCTTGGATCTCATGTATGTGATTAATTACCCTAATAATACACAATTTAGCTTTTTTTTTTATCTCTGGCTGGTTCTTCCCTGCAGAAGTACTGGTAAACATATGTGGACAGGTCTCGCTAGGTTACTCCCATCTCAAAGGCTTCCTAATTTGAGCTAATAATTCCTCCCCTTTGCACGGAGGTACCGGCATCGCAGGTAGGTCCCTGAGTCACTCACATTTTGGGGTTATTCTTCCTTTGAGTGTGAGTGTGACTTGCCCAAGGTCACCCATTAGATTTCCACTGCTGACTGGGGACTTGAATCCTAGTCTCCCAGAGTCGTACTCCAGCACACAAGACACTATGCGATGCTGGCATTGTTTTCAGTTTGAGTGAACGAATATGCTGTATTTGTGTTATATGTGTGTGTGTGTGTGTGTGTGTGTACTTGGGCAAAATTGTCATGGATTGTGTTTAGCCTCAATTAGATGCTGAGGTGTTCAGTTTTGATCTAGTATCGGCAAGTTCTTATGAGTATTGATCAAAGGAGTATAGGGCAATTGTTGTTGTGTGCCTTGAAGTCTTTTCTGACTTATGGAGACCCTCAGGAGAACATATCACTGGGTTTTCTGGGGCCAAGAGTGTATGATGCCCCCAGTAGATTTCCATGGACAAGCAGGGAATCAAACCATGGCCACTAGGATTACAGTCCAACACTCAGTTGATGGGATATAAATATAACTAATAAAATAAATAATTTGCCTCTGGTACTGAGAGGGGTATACATCAATGCACTGGCAACTTCCCAGTTAGACAACTGGATTGTATTCTTTGTAAGGTTGCCCTTGAGGATGATTCAAAATATGACAGCAAGATCACTGACCATAATACTGTATGAATACCATGTAACACTGCTCTTACAGGATTGGCAAGGGTTGACAATCTGTTGCTTCTGATGACATTTAAAACCCTAAACAGGTTGTGAACTCAATACATGAAGGCGTACATCTCCCTATATTCCCCTGCTCAAGGACTGAAGCCTGCTGGGAGGCCCTTCTTAATCTCCCACCAATGAAGGTAAAGTTTTAAGGAAGAGATGAAAGCAGTTCTTCTTTGCTGCGGTTCTCTTTCTCTTGATTGCCTTTTCCTTGCAGGCCTGACTCTTGCAAAGTTTAATCATGGCTTTTTATTAAAGTTTTCAGAGTTGAACTACATATGTGTGGCTTTAAAAAGTTTTATATTGTTTTAACTGGTTAAATTATTTAATCTATGCTGTTGCTCCTACTGCTGTTGTCATTATGTGCCCTCAGATCACATCCAACTTACAGCAACACTAAGGTGTATACTGCAGTGCTTCCTTGGCAAGGTTTTTTCAGAGGGGATTTGCTATTCCCTTCCTCTGAACCTGAGGTTCAGAGGAACCTGGTCTCCCTGGAATTCTAGTCAAACACTCAACAAAAAACTACTGGCTCTCACTTAATATGTCTTAGCCTTTTAATATTATTTTTCCATAGTTCTGCACTATTTAAACTAAATTACATGGAGTGGGATGTTATGTAAATAAATGAACAATTTTTTTTTCAGAGTAAAATCCTCCTTCCCCTTTCCCCTCCTCTCCCCTTTCCTCCCCTCCTGTCCCCTTTAAATATTTCCATTCCATCCCATTACACAAGACCTTGTGGTGGCATGGAGATACTATAGAATATAGAGTGATCTGACACTTTTAAAACCTAGGAAAAAATGAAACACAAATAAGGCCTTTTCTCCTACACACAACCCTTTTGAAGAGTATCAAGTTAAAATAAGAATATCAGCTGGGATCCTGTTGAAGATTTGCATCTTCCTAAGAGGATGTATCTCTGCAGGAATTAGACTTGCATACTTCCATAACATCTGTATCCAGTAAGGGGCTTCCATTGCATTACTATATAGGGGAGTCAGGGGAATGACTGATGCACATTGGGACTGATGTTCATTGGACTGTTGTGCATGGGTCCCATTGTGCATTGGGGCACTGGCTATGGAGTGCCAATGGAGATTGGTAGGGCCAGATGCACACTGGGACACTCTTCCCAGTATCTCTTTAACACATTTTCACGAGCCACTGAAAGGGTTTCCCACCACCTTTTTTAGGTAGCTAAGTATACATAAAGCTGTTAGATAGAGGGGTCCGGCTATTAGTGTTAGCTGCTTCAAGTCCTACCCTTTTTGGGGAAAAGGTGGTATCTAAATGAATAAAACAAATATCAAAATGAATAAACAATTTCTAAAAAAACTTGAATCATCAAGCTAGGAAAACTAAAACTGATGAAAGTCTCAAGCCATTAGTGCTTTATAGGTTACCACGTGGAAATATATGGAGTTATTTATTTGAGTATTACATTGACAACAGATGCAAGTAACACATAAAAGGAAAATAATGTTCACATTAAGCAGAGGAGTTAAGACAAGATGGGGAAGAGAAGAGCCAGAGGGTAGAACCTGGCTAACCAGGTAAATATGGACACTGAGATCTGAATAGGAGGAACATTGATTTAGAGGTTAGGCAGATTGTAAAATGCACCCAGAAGTCACATTTCTTCTAGAGCAGTATTTTTCTCAGGCTAGCTGACGTGGCTGGCCAGGATTCCGTTTTTCAGTGTTCAAAGGATGGGCACTGAATTTGTGCCTGTTCTTCTTTCTTTCCTGGAACTGTGCCAGAGATCTTCAGCCACAGCTCAGGAACTGTCCCTGGTCCTGGGACCACTACTATGAGTAGGACTGCTGTAGAGCAAAGGAGGGCAAAAGGTAGTCTATGAACGATATGATGGTTGTCAGGGCCACAGTGGTGGTCCCAGTATCCACAGTCCTCCAGTACTACACGTTCCACCTGAAGAAGAGATTATGTTATAAAACTTGTTAATCAGACCACTGTTTTCATTTTGCTGAAAATTTCACATTCTTGGGAAAGGTGTTTGAGAGGATCTGTGAAACTGAAGCCACTTAGCTGACATCTTCCATAAAGCCCGATGGATTTCTTTGTTTCTCAAACCATAAATGATGGGGTTCATTAGCGGCGGCAATCCCGTGTACAAGACAGCTGCCAACAAATCTACAGCAGGAGAGGACAAGGACTTTGGTCTTAAGTAGGAGAACGAAGAAGTTGAAACAAACAAAGAAAAGACAGTCAAGTGTGGCGTGCAGGTGGATAACACTTTGTGCCTGCCCTGGGATGACTGAATCTTGAATACCGTTGAGAAGATGAACCCATAAGATGTCAATATAAGGAGAAGACAAAATGAACCCACAGTTAGTACATCAACAACAACAAGCCACTCATTGAACACTGTACTTGTACATGAAATCATCCATAATTGTGGGATATCACAGAAAAATTTCTTGATATTAGCAGTGTAAAAATGTAACCGGAATGTGCATATAGTATGTGCTGTTGCACGAACTACAGAACTAATCCAAGCTGCAGCTGCCATTTGGAGACAGGCCTTCCAGTTCATGATCCTCATGTATTGTAAAGGATGGCAGATTGCCACATAACGGTCATATGCCATGACAGTTAGAATGAAGAGCTCAGCCCCTGCAAATGTAACAACTAGGAAAACTTGGGAAACACATTCAGAGAAGGAAATTGTTCTGTTATTTGTCAACGATGTAGCCAGAGATTTAGGGACAGTTATGGAGATGTAGCAGGCATCTATCAGTGATAAATTGGCTAGGAAGTAATACATGGGACTATGCAGATGATGATCATGGACTATAGTGAGCATAATAAGAAAGTTTCCTATCAAAACTGCCAAGTAAATGGAAAGAAACACCACAAAATGTAAAATCTGTAGCTCTCTGATTTCAGAAAATCCCAGCAGAATGAATTCAGTCACTGCAGATTGGTTTTTCATTTCTTCCTTGGGGGAAACTTTGTCTGCAAAGAGAAAGGTAAAGAAATGCAGAATGCAACAACAACAACAAAACTTACTCTAGTTTATTGACCCTGCAACACTATGAAAAAACAGAATGGTTTTGTGCTACTTTGTGGCTTCTGAAGTTCAGAGAATGTTAAGATGGTACTAGACAGTTATTCACATCCTGTCCTCCTTGGTTAGCTTGGTACTTACCCATACTTCCCAGGTAGTTCAGTGTAGCGTTGCTGCAATGCCTAATGTGGCACAATAAGAGATTTTTCCCATTTCTCTCTGTATGGGTATAATATCGTACCTGATGCTTTGAAAAGCACTATTTGCCTTTGGCAAGATTCTAGACATACTTGTTATTGCTGTTGTTGTTGTGTGCCTTCAAGTTCTTTCTGATGAACGGCAAACCTAAGTTGAACTTATGATGGGTTTTTGAAGGGTTTAGAGTGTGTGACACACTCAAGCTCATTGTGACGTTTCTTGCTGCCCAGCCTGACACGTCTTGCGTACAGGTCTGCACGGCCTGGGAGATTTCTGGATCAAGCCGGGGCACACACACACACACAGGTCTGCTTCTATCCTCCTCCCACTAGGAATTGCAGCACCCGTTTCACTATTGTCCCCCTTTGGCCTCCTCCCACCAGACTGATCTCCCTCCCCTGCTTTCCTTAAACTCTGGCCCTTCTCAGCAATAAGAACAAGCAGACTTTTAATCCCAAAAGAAAGTGGTACTCTTGGTGCTAATGTTGTAATGGTAGCATGTATAATCCAGTATGTAGAATGACGGTCTTTGAGACTGCTTTTATAAAAACAGAAAATCACATTTTTAATGAAAAACTGTTACTGTAACTTGTTTGTAACTAAATTTTTATGATACAGCACACCCCTTTTCTCTCTCTCTCTCTCTATTCAGTTCATTTACTGTAAAATATTCACTCTATTTCTCAGCTCTCTAACACACCTCTTTTCTCTTTCTCCCTCACAGGAGTCCTCTTTCCACTAACTCCCTCCTGTGTCAGTTAAATTTCCGTTTCTCCTCCCCCCCTTGGTTCGCCCCTCCCTCGAGCTCTCCAGGGTTCTATTTTGTTGTCCAATCATTTTAAACCATTCCTGGTCACTATGGAGGCTCGGTTACCATGCCCCTCCCTTCAGGTTTCATCACACTCATCATATGGGTTTTCATGGCCAAATGATGAATTGAACCCTGATGCCCAGGGTCAAAGTCCAGTTCTCAAACGCCTCTGGCTAGACGCACTCCCCCCCCAAAAAAAATTACTAGAGGTAGATTATTAAATAACAGATTAAGTGTAGATAAAATCCTATTTTATATGCACATGACAAAATTTTGGTTCACTGTATTAAATACTGCAACATATCAGTACGTTTTTGGTCGTGCATCAGTTTCCTTGAGTCATATGCAGACAGGCAAATTTTACACTTTCTATTCAGTGTTTGTGTTGCTTTAATGTCTCTGAATTGACCCCTTTCTTCTAAAAACCCTTGAAACATTATACCAGTAGTTCTTGGACAAAATACATTGGGCAAGTCTTGGAATAAAACCAGTTTAATACACATTGCTGTGATGCTTTGTCTCCTTTACATCAGTGTAAAATTCATTAGAGTCCTTGCAGAATTATGCAGAGTTGATAGAACATAGAGAATGTCTCTGATTCTCCCTGTAGACAATCGCTGAGTGTCTACAGGTGAAAAAGGTCAATTTGATGCAAGAAACAGATGGCACAATGAGCAAAGATGGCTTTAGAATATCTAGATAGCTGAATATTTAGATATTCTAAATGCTGACTATCTGAATATGCTGAATCTCTCTCTCTCTCTCTCTCTCTAAAATACAAGTGAATACCGTATGTATATGAGGGGCTGAAGAGATAGAGATCTTCTCTTTTATTGTCTAATGGTGTGTTTCAACAGGCATCACTGACTTGAATCCAGAGGTAGTTATGCTTAGAATGTACCCATTAAAATCAACTGGACTTACATTGCTAAAATCTCTCTAATAGTGTTTATTTAAATGCTGAATGTTTAAGGTTAAAGCTTTTCTAGTATTTTTTTCATAGTGCACAGGTTTCTGATGCAATGATCTTATAGATATTCTGTTATTGATTTTGTCTGTTCTCTAATGGCCACTGCTTTCTAAACCTTGAAAGTTATTTATGTATCTTAAAGAAATGTGAATTGTCTTTGGTTTGCTAAAAAATAGGGCTTTCATATTCTGCAAATCACAAAGGTAAGAATTTATTAGGAAAAAAACAACAACTTTTCCATGGCCAATAATAAATATTTGAAATCAATAGCTTCCAACCAAATATTGCAACATTACTTTGCTTCTTAATTTAATTATAGGTGGGAATTTCCCCACCTGTATAACTGTCAAATTCTATCTGTTAATCATTCCTTAAACATTTCCCTCATTACTAAAAAACCAAACATGCCACATTAAGACAGCTGTTTTATCCAGTTATTTATCTCTTCCCATTTCTTTGATCTCCACACTTGTGTGCTACTGAAAGACCATGCATCCCAAAGACAAGTGCTGCTACCCAGACAAACATTTATCCAGTTACTCACCCCTTCTTCTTTCTTCAGATGAGATCTGATTCAAGCAGAAGATAAGCATGTATGGCAAAAATGTATACAGTTATGCTCCACTGTTACTGATAGTTTGAAGGACCAAAGAACATCACAGAACCAGAAATAAATTTCACAAGTCCCTTGCATTCTTCTTAAAGCTCCCAAAGGTTTAATTAAGCAGAAAGAAAAAAGGTCACCTAATGGTACCTTGTTGAAGTCTTAGTTTCTATTCCCTTGATGAGAAAACTACAGGTGCAGACTTGGAGATGAAGGCTGAAGGTTGTTGTGTAGATAGTTATGGATTAGGATTTTTATATCTAAAGGCAAATTTAAGACAACAATGATACTTGCCAACTGAACTTTTTGGGGTGCTGGGGATGCCTAACACAGCATTCACTGAAGATCTCTTCTTCCAGGAAGACTCATACTGATGGAAGTCCCAAGCCATTAAGGTTTTATAGGTTACTTCTAAGACCTGGAATTCTGGTTGGAAACACGATTAAATGAGCAGGCTTGGGGGGAAAAAAGGGACAAGATGAGTGCAGGTTTGACATGTTGGTAAGGTGGAAAGACCATGCTAGGTTACCCCCCTGTCAAAGTCATCCTAATTTGAGCTAATAATTCACCACCTTTGCACAGAGGCCCTGGCATTGCAGGTGGACCCCTGGGTTACCCATGTTTTGGGGTGAGTCTTCCTTTGAGAGTGAGTCTGACTTGCCCAAGGTCGCAAACTGGGTTTCCATTGTGAGTGAGGATTCAAAGGCTAGTCTTCTGGACTACTAGTCCAGCATTCAAGACACTATGGTATGCTGGTTTTGTTTTCAGTTTGGGTGAAAAAATATGCTAGCTTTGAGTTAAAAAATTATATAGATAGACATGGGCAACATAGTCATGGGTTGTGTTCAACCCCAGTTGGATGCTGAGGTATTCAGTTTTGATCTAGTACTGACAAGTGGTTATTAGCGTTGATATAAAAGTCAATTGCTTTTGTGTGCCTTGAAGTCATTTCCAACTTAAGGTAACCTTCAGGCAATCCTATCACTGAGTTTTCTGGGGCCAAGAGTGTATGATGCATTCAGTAAGTTTCCATGGACAAGTAGGGAATCAAATCATGGTCATGTGGGTCATAGTCCAACACTAATAAAATAAATAATATTTGCCTCTGGTACTGGGAGAAATATACCTCAATGCCCTGGAAACTTCCCCATTAGCTAGATTGTATTCTAAGTGAGGCTGCCTTTGAAGATGATTCAGAAGCTGCAGCTAGTGAAAAATATGGTAGCAAGATCACTGACTGGAGTACTGTATGAGTACCACATACCACTGGGTCTTACTGAAATTTCAAGGGCTGACAATGCATTTCAATCTGAATTAATTTGCTTCTGACAACCTTTAAAGCTGTGTGAACTCAGCACATGAAGGAGTACCTCCCCCTATACACACATGGATTGAGGTCTTCTGGTGGCCCCTTCTTTATCTCCCATCAGTGAGGGCAAAGTGTTGAGAGAAAGCATAGGAGCAGTTCTTCTCTGCTACTATTCTCTTTTTCTTGATGGCCTTCTCTTTGCAGGCCTGACTGTTGTCAATTTCAAACATGGTTTTTTATTAAAGCTTTTAGAGCTGAACTACATGTGCATGACTTGAAACTGTTTTATTCTGTTTTAGCTTGTTAAATTGTTTAAAGTATGCTGTTGCTCCTTCTGCTGTTGTCTCTACGTGCCTTCAGGTCATTTCCAAATTAAGGCAACCCTAAGGTGAGTATATTGCAGTACTTTCTTGGCAAGATTCATTCAGAGGGGGCATGCCATTCCTGTCCTCTGAAGTTGAGAGAGCTTGATTTGCCCAAGGATACCCAGGTTTCCATGCTTGAACAAGGATTTAAACCCTGCTTTCTCTGGAGTCCTAGTCCAACACTCAACAAATCACTACTCGCTCTCACTTGGCATGTCTTGGTTTTTTAAAATTACATTTTCATTGTTCTACACTGTTGAAACTGAATTGCATTGGGTGGGATTTTAGGTAAATAGTAAACAAACAAACAAAGAAACAAATATGTTTTTTCAGAGTGAAGAGTACCATCCTCCTTTTTCTTCTCTTTCTTCAAATATTTCGATCCCATTCCATATTGCAACTTATCAAGGGGCCACAGAGATACTGTAGACTATTGATTGACTTCACTTTTCTAAATGTTTGGAAAAAATGAAACACAAATATGGCCTCTTCTTCATACAACTCTTTGGAAGAGTATCAAGGAAAAACAAGAATATTGGTTGGCATCTTGTTGGGAACTTGCATCTTCATAAGTGGGTGTCTTTCTGCAGGAATTAGAATTGGGAATTTTCAAAACATCTGTATCCAGTAAGGGGCTTCTATTACATTACTACCTAGGGGAATCAAGGGAGTGACTAATACAAAATGGGACAGATGCACATTGAAACTGCTGTTCATTGGTCCTGTTGTGCATTAGTCCTGTTGTGCATTGGGACACTGGCTAGGGAGTGCCAATGGACATTTGTAGTACTTCATGCACACTGGGATGCTCTTCATAGTATTGCTTTAACACATTTTCACAAGCCACAAAAGGGTTTCTTAACACCTCTTGTATTTAGCTAAGTAGACATAAAGCTATGCGATAGAGGGTTCCAGTCATTAGTGTTAGCAGCCTTGAGTGCCATAATTGAGGAAAAGGTGGTGTCAAAATGAATAAACAAAATACCAAAATAATTAAATCATTTTTTAAAAAAACTTAAATCACCATCCTAGAAAGACTCATAGTGATGGAAGTCCCAAACCATTAGGGCTTTATAGATCACTACTGGAATTCAGCTTGGAAACACAATGGAGATTGAGGAGGATTGGGGAATAAAAAGGAAAAGAGGGTGTAGTTAAGACATGTTGGTAAGGAGGATAAGGAGGAAGAAAAGAGGAAAAAGAGGCACTGTGGGCAGATGTGAGAAGAAGAAAAATAGAGAATTGAAGGCGAAGATACCTATTCAGGTATGGGAGAAACAATGCAAAAGAGGACAAGAAAGGGGCTGCCATGGCATTCCCTATTTACTGTGCTGTTATCATACAGAAATAGATACAGAAATAAATAAATCATGAAGAAAAGACTTCTATCAACAACTTATTGCAACCTTCCTTGCCTTCTCCACTGAAAGTTATATTTTTGTGAAAATTTATATGTAAAAAGATGGACAAAAGGTTATTTATTTATTTAGGTCTTCAGTGGGCCACCGATACAAATAACACGTAAAAAGAAAGTAGTGCTCATATTCAACAGAGGAGTTAAGACAAGTTGGGGAAGACAAGAGCCAGAGGGTAGAATATGACTAACCAGGTAAATACAAACACCAAGATCTGAGTAGGAAGAGCATTGATTTAGAGGTTAGGCAGATTGCAAAATACACCCAGAAACTGTGTGTCATCTAGATCAGTGCTGATGTGTGTGACCAGGATTTTTTTATTGCCATGTTCAAGGGACTGGCATTGAATTTGTGCCTGTTGGATATAATTCTTCTTTCTTTCCTGGAATCTAGCCAGGGACCATCAGCCACAGGCTCAGGAACTGGCATTGATCCTGAGACCACTACTTTAAGTAGCAACTGCTCTAGCACAGAAATTGTCCAAATGTAGGCTATGAAGCATGTGTTGCTTTTCAGGACCTCAGTTATGCTTCTAGTGTTCTCAGTCTTCCAGTACTCCACATCCTCACCTGAAGGAAAGCTTCTACTAAAAAGTTGTTAATCTTTAAATCCAAGAGAAGATAGAACATCAGACAAGCCAATTAAAAGAACCCAGGGGAGATTGCCCCAAACTTTTTTTCAAATGATGGATGAACTAACTTTGATTGACATTTGGACATACAAGCATGGATCAGAAAAAGGTTTCACGTTCTATTCAGACAGACACAAATCAATGTTGAGAATAGACCTTTTTCTGGCATCTAATACACTCCACTCACAAATTGAAGACATGGAAATATTACCTAAATGGATATTGGATCACAACCCAATTCTTTTACATCTTAAACCAAGAAGAAACAGAGAATTCAATTGGAGGCTAAATGAAATGATCCTTAGAGATAGTGAACAAGTCAAAAAATTGAAAGAAATTACTCAAAATTATTTTAAAGAAAATATGGATCCAGACATCGCCATGACAACAATATGGGATGTAGCAAAAGCGGGGACATTTGATACAAATTGGAGCACAAAAGAAGAAAGAAAGAGATCAACAACTACATCAACTTTTGGAGATGTTAAAAACAAAAGAGAAAGAGTTCAGAGAAAACGTAGCAAACTCCAAGTTGAGATTAGAGGTAAAATTGCTCCAAGATCAAATAGCCTCTATGAATATGGCAGAAGTTGAAAGAAAATTAAAGTACTGCCATTTAAATTCCTTTGAATTTGCTAACAAACCGGGAAAATGGTTAGCATACAAATTAAGAAGAGAACAGAAAAAGAGAAGGATACTTAAAACCAACAAAGATCAAAAAGAAATTACAGATCAAGAAGAAATCAAGAAAAATTTTCCAAAACTATTATAAGAATTTATACCATAGGGACTTACCATTCGAAATAGAAAATAAGAAGACAAAGAAATATCTAGATAAACGAAGAATTCCTAGAATAACAGAAGATCAGAGAAATATGTTAAATGCGGATATAACAACTTCAGAAGTAGCCCAGGCAATAAAAAGACTTAAAAGACCAAAAGCTCCTGGGCCAGACGGCTACACAGCAAGCTTCTATAAAGAGCTTGAAACAGAAATACTAAAACCTCTGACAGATACCCTCAACAGCATAAAGAAAAAAGGCCTCCCCAAGACTTGGAAACATGCGAACATAGTATTACTACCAAAAGAAGGTAAAGACCCAACACAACCTGAAAATTACAGACCGATATCTCTCTTGAACACCAACTACAACATTTTCGCCAACATTTTAGCAGAAAGATTTAAAAGAGTCCTACAAGACCTGATACATTCTGATCAGAATGGGTTCCTACCTAATAGACCGTTGAAACATAATATAAGGACCCTTTTGAATGTGACAGAATACTTTGAAAAAAGGAATGAAAAAAACTTCACGATTCTATTTCTGGACGCTTAAAAAGCCTTTGACAGAGTAAGATGGTCATTTCTGTTAGAAGTCTTATGAAGAGTGAATTGTGGAGAAAACTTTGTGGATTGGATTGAGCCTCGTCCCGGCCCTCGGCTGACTCGCCATACTCTTCTGCATCACACATTGCGAGGTACGGCTGAGAACATGCCTGGTGGGAGCATCCAGGCTCATACCGATCTTATTCACCCTCTTATAGAGACCGGTACCACCCGGACGTGAGGCTCAGGTTGCCATACTGCCACTTGCGTTCACCATCTCATGGCAGGTACCACTCACGGTATTGCCGATCTCCATCTCGCTCGTTCTCGCGGTCTCCGTGCTATGAGCGGTCCCGGGAGTGTTTGCCCCATTATCAGGCCATCTCTCCACCTCCGAGAGTCACCGCGACCGTCTCTTGCCCGGTCTCCGAGCCTGTTCCAGCGCAGACTACGGCCTCCGCTGTTACCATCACCCAGGTGATCCAGCACCCGCGGCCTGCTGTGGTGCTGATCACAACAACTCCGGCACCCC
Organism: Cyclura pinguis; assembly: GCA_030412105.1. Lineage (NCBI taxonomy): Eukaryota > Metazoa > Chordata > Lepidosauria > Squamata > Iguanidae > Cyclura > Cyclura pinguis. Next base: position 22,214,190 of record CM059604.1, read on the forward strand.
AGCTGACGGTTACTCCATCGGTACCGTTGATGGTACCGATGACGGCGACTGCGCCGACAGTGACCTTGGCGCTACCGCCCCAATGGTCATCGAGAGAAAGGTCTCCAGACAAGTCCCCATCTCAGTTTTCACAGTTGTACGAGATGGACTCGGAGTCCGACGAGTCCACGCACACGTCTCATGAGTCCCCGCCCTTGGTCTTTGGAGAACCTGCATTGGAATTAGCACCAGAAGACATGAAGCAGTTTTCCGACATCCTCCTTCGGATGGCGACAGAGTTGGGATTGAAGGTTGCGGACCCGGCTCCAGCCGTGCAGGACCCTGTATTCCATTACGTGGATACCCGCCCACCGTCCACGGCTCCACTACCGTTCCTGCCGGCCTTGATGGAGGCCCTTAAACATCCATGGGCCAAGCCGGTGTCTGCCCAGCCAATCCCTCACTGGCTGGAACACCTGTAGTGGACCCAGAAGGAGGAGGCCGAATTTCTCTTCACGCATCCGGTGCCCAATTCGATTGTAGTCGAATCCGCCCAGCCCAAGGGCGGTAGAAGGGCACACATCACCCTGCCGGATCGAGAGGGCTGCAGGCTGGACACCTTTGGCAGGAGATTTTATTCTGCTTCATCTCTAATTGCCAGGGTGTCCAACACTCAAGCTTGCCTCGCGGCCTATCTGAGGAACCTGCTGGACAGATTCTGTCCTCTTCTGTCCAACCTCCCTGAGGAGATTCGGGGGAGTGCTATGCAGTTCTTTAACAAGGTGGTAGCACTCACCAACCAACAGATCAACTCATCGAGGCACTCAGTGGAGGTAGCGGAGCGGGTGATGGTGGGATCTGTTGCCCTGAGACGTTACGCGTGGCTGCGATCGTCTGGCCTGCAAGAAGACAGCAGAAGGATTGAAGACCTTCCTTTCGATGGCCAGGGGTTGTTTAATGCCATGACCGATGAGGCGATGGACCATCTCGTCAAGGCACGCCTGACGGCAAAGAAGATGGGCATACATGAGCCCCCTCAGCCTCGCCGTAGCTTCGGCTCCCGGTCATCTTGGTGCAGGTCGCCCTCTTTGACCTATCAACCTCACTCACCTCGTTTGGCTCTGTCCCACCCGTCGACCTCGTCCTCGGCTCGGAGACCTCTTTGGAGATGTCAGCCTTCTTCTTCGAAGAAGTCTTCGTCCAGGACAAAGTCCTGGTTTTGACCGCCTTCACGGGTCGCCACCACAGCCACTCTTCAGCCTGCCAGCAGCCCTAGAAGACCAACTGAGCCTGGCCCGACACCTCACTGAATGGCGCCATATCACCTCGAACTCTTGGGTTCTCTCCATCATCCGTCTTGGTTACGCCATTGAGTTTGGAAGTATACCTCCGTGAGGCATCTACTATTCCGCCCCAGCCAGCTCGGCTCTGCTGGAAGAGATCCAGTCCCTGCTGCAAAAAGGAGCGATCGAAGAACTTCCGCCCTTGGCCTGTACCACCGGCTTCTTCTCCCGGTACTTCACAGTACCGAAATGGGACGGTACCCTACGACCAATCCTGGACCTCAGAGGGGTAAATGAGTACATCCGCCCCAAGAGGTTCAAGATGGTCACTCTGTCTTTGATTCTGCCCTTCCTTCGGCGAGGGGACTGGTTCGCTTCCATCGATCTTTGGGATGCTTACTTCCACATCGCCATTCACCCGCAGCACAGATGGTACCTACGGTTCGCGGTTGACGGTACCTGTTATCAATACAGGGTGCTACCGTTCGGACTCTCCACTGCTCCCAAGGTCTTTACCAAATGCATGGCCCCTGTGGTATCGTACCTGCGGACGAAGGGCATCTCAATCTACCCTTATCTCGACGACTGGCTGTTGGTGGCGTCCTGCAGGCAAAAACTCTACAGGAACATCCACCGGACTCTTTCTCTTCTGACCCGTCTTGGCCTTCGGGTCAATCCGAAGAAGTCGCACCTCGAGCCAGTGAGGGTCCTCAACTTCATCGAAGCAACCCTGGACTCCGTGTCTGCCAGGGCATATCTGCCCACGGAGCATGCACATACCCTCCATCAGGCCACATCCGCTGTTCTCGACACCCCGATGATATCAGTGAGAAGGATCCAGCAACTTCTTGGGTACATGGCCTCAACCACGTCAGTCACCTACCTGTCTCGGCTTCGTGCACGTCCACTTCAGCACTGGTTCATCAGAGTCTTCGATCCACTCCTGGACGACCAGAGGCGCCTCCTACGCATTCCTCGACAGGTGCATCACTCCCTGTTATGGTGGCTGTCCTACTGTCATCTAATGTCAGGGATGCCGTTCCGGGAACTGACCCCTTGGCTCACGGTAACAACAGACGCCTCCCTGTTCAGGTGGGGAGTGCATTGCTGCAAAGACCGGCCTCCATATCAACGCCCTCGAGCTGCTCGCCATCTGGAAAGCTCTCAGGGCATTTCGCAACCAAGTTGCCAACCAGACGGTCCTGATCCTGACAGACAACACGACAGCTGTCTGTTATGTCAACAGACAAGGGGGAACTCACTCAACCACTCTCCTCACCATTGCTTTTCAGCTTTGGGACTGGTGCGTGTCGCTTTGAGTCCATCCGATCGCGGTCCACCTGGCGGGCCGGGAAAACACCATGGCAGATGCCCTCAGCAGGGACACCTTGTGCTACCACAAGTGGTCCTTCTCGGACGCGCGTTCCAGATGATACGAGATCGGTGGGGCGAGCTGACGATCTACCTATTTGCCAGCAACCAGAACAGGAAGTGTCATCGGTACTGCTCGAGAGCCGGCCTCGGTCGGGACTCTCTCGGTGATGCCCAGACATTTCCTTCCTGCCCAAGGTGGCATCACACTTCCATCTTAGCCAGGACATCATCTTACCTGCTTTTCATTTGGACCCGACTACACCTCTGGAGCGCTCCCTTCACTCCCCTGATGTTCGTCGGGCCTTGGTGTTTTACACTCACCGGACTACACCCTTCCGCCAGACACCCCACCTGTTCGTGTGCTACGGTGGGCATCGAAGAGGCCACAAGGTGTCCACCCAGAGGTTCTCCAAATGGGTGGCCCAGACCATTCTGCTGCCGTACGAACTGGCCAAGCAGCCTCCGCCAGCTTTGTTGCGTGCTCATTCCACCAGAGCCGTGGTTTCCTCCATAGCTCTCCTTCGAGGAGTGGACCTGCAAGAACTGTGCCGTGTGGCGACCTGGTCTCAACCCTTGACATTTGTGCGCCATTACAGGCTGGACTGCCGGTCCCGGAGAGATGCCCGTTTTGGACGTGCGATATTGTCTTCCATTCTCTAGGACCTGACCCACCGTCCTACTGGTAAGCTACAAAGTCTCCTAGTGTGTGAGGCACAGAGACCACGAAGAAGAAGAACAGGTTGCTTACCTATAACTGTGGTTCTTCGAGTGGTCATCTGTGCCCTCACACACACCTGCCCAACCGTCCCCTCTTTCAGGTCCCTTATTGGCGGACTCTAGAACTGAGGAGAGACCGTTGACTTGGTGGGCTGAGCATGCTCAGTACGGGCATGGGGGAGGGGTTCCTGCCAAGCTGCTAAGCTCTAGAATCTTCCAAATGCTACCGCGCATGCGCAAAAGCTCCTAGTGTGTGAGGGCACAGATGACCACTCGAAGAACCACAGTTACAGGTAAGCAACCTGTTCTTCTTCTTCTTTCTTGTTGAATCTAGTGAACCAAAGTGATACACAAAATTTTCTTAGGCCACGTCCAATCATTGACCCAGCTAGCTCTGTATCACCTATACGGACTAACAACAGCTGTCTAAGCTTTCAAAAAGAGACTATTTGCAGTCCTGCCTGAAAATATCTGCAACCAAAACTGGAACTTTAGTCCCAAACCTTTTGCTATATCATTGAACTACATCGGTTCCTGAGCGTTCTCCCTTACTTATTTGCTACTTGTGTATTTAGCTCTAACTAATCACTGCTACATGGTATGTCTGATCTGAGATCAGGAGAAGTAAAGAAGTAAAATCCTCCTCACCCCTGGCAGAAATCAAAGATGATTGAGTTTCAGGAATATATTGGTGAGTTAGCATTTGGCAATAGTCATCTGGTAAATGGCAATCTTTATGCGGCTCTCTCATCCTAAAAATTTATAGTCTGCTCTATTTAACTTGCAATGTATCTGTTGTCAGGATGTGTGGAACATTTTGGCAATGACCGGTAAGTGGGTAAAACACTTTGTCCGTGAAGTTAATTAGTCCCGTTGTTCTTCTAGGCTTAACTACAAATTATATCATTATCCCTGGTTGTTGCTTCCTGATTATGATCAATCACTTCTCAAGTTGATTGCATTCCAAAATGTGAAAGGGAATTATGAGCTTTTGGTAGATTTTTTTTTTCCAGCTTCAGTTCCTACAGTGGTGACTTGCATTGCAATGATTCTGTGTGCTTGATTTCTTTCCCTGAAATGTTTTGCTTAAAGACATGTACTAAAGATAGATTCCTATAGCTGAGAGTAAAGGTGGATTTTTATCCATAAGCCACATGCAATTCTAGTCTTGGGGAAAAGGCAGGGAATAAACAAAGTGATCAACTGATTAATTGATCAATTCTTTTGTTGACTGATATGTACAACCCTTTCACATAAGCAGTTACAAAGATTCTTTCTGCAGCAAGTGGTATTTTTGTTATGAACTATCAACTCCTTTCCATAAGCTACTGTCAAGGAACTGACGCATTATCTGCACATGATTAGGGAAGAAGACCATGACTGAGTAGCAATGTTGGAATGACTGAATAGTAAAGAGTATGCATTTTGAAGAAAAACCCAACTTTGGTCCTGAGTTTGAAATACTGCTAGAGTAAAACTAGTCAGTCACTCTGTGTCCACCCTGCTGAAATGCAGCAGTTAGATACCACTCTAACTGCCATGTTTTCTTTCTAAGGAAACCTGGGATTTTTACTTTGATGAAGGACTTCAAATTTTCGGCTGTATTTGCTAATGACACTGCTTCAGCTCTGTGGCAGAGAATTCTCAGTTTCCCACAAAATTACAATCTCAAGATTCCATAAGATTCCATTCATGGCAGTTAAAATGGTACCAATGACATATAATTGGAAAGACCCACTGTGAGTTATTCTGAGGTTGATTTCCTTCAGATTTGAGGCTTTTGGATAAGAAAGTGCCTTGATGTCATCTGCACAAAATGTGACTTCTTTGGAACAGCAACTGCAGTAACAGCATCATACCAGCTTACAATTAGAACTGGAAGTACTGCACCATCACTTCATTAATGCTCATTCCAAGAACTATAATTACGCTTCCTTCCATAGGGGAGCGACATACTGAAGAACTACGTCCAATTAATACATCCTTCTTCTCAGACTTTCTTCTTCTGGAATTCTCAGATGTTTGGGAACTGCAAATTTTACACTTCATTGTATTCCTTGTCTTTTACCTGACAGCAGCAACAGGGAATCTCCTCGTCATCTCTACAGTAGCCTCTGACTACCACTTGCATATCCCCATGTACTTCTTTCTAATGAACTTGGCCATACAGGACATGGGACAGGTGTCAGTCATTATTACTTGCCTTCAAATGATTACTACTGTATGGATCATTAGTTTTTTCTATGGAGTATTACACACTCAGGTACCTTTGCATCGCCCTTTTGCTCCAACGTCATCAACGAATTTTTCTGTGAAATCCCACGATTACTTAAGCTTGCTTGCTCTGACTTGTACCTGATTGAAGTTGGGCTTCTTTTGCTGACTGCTGTGGTTGTGTTAGTCTGCTTCATTATCATTTCTGTGAGTTATGTATACATCTTAACTGCAGTGATGAGATTTCCTGCTGGAGAGGGAAGGAAGAAAGCTTTCTCAACTTGCCTTCCTCACCTCACTGTTTTCTCTATACTTATAATTACTTCATGTGTGATTTACTATAAGCCCACTTCTAACTCCTCATCACATCTTGACTTGGCCTTGACCATGACGTATTCCATGGTACCTCCCTTGATGAATCCAATCGTCTACAGCATGAGAAACACAGAGGTCAAGAATGCTCTGAAAAAACTACTGTGGTTTCAGGTTCTCCTCTAGGAATAAATTTTGCGGTCTTGTTTACTAAATATGAATTCTTTGGAAATCTGTAATGAAAGTGGGAAATCCTATTATATCTAGAAGCATACCTTTACAGCATAGGTTGTATTATTATTATTATTACCAATAATTAGTATTATTACACCCCATTTTTGGGGTGTACAGCTCTAGTTCCTTTATTCATAACTGCAGATACATCAGTGTTACTAGGTATCCTTTCTTATAAAAGACATCACCTATTTGAGCACTAGAAAGCTTTTTCCTCATAGAGCTGGCATGTCTCCTTTATTAAAATGCTTTTCCTCTTATATAGATGGAAAGAGAAGCATAAAAATACTATATATTGGGATGTAGTCACTTTGTAAAGACAGAAATGTATGCATCATGACATTTATGAATGCAGACAATTTTATAGAGAAATACAGGACTAAGTCAACTGACAACAATATTTTGATTTGGTATTTAGATAGAACACAAACTTGTTAAAGGCAACTTCCTGATTGTCAACTCTGCAAGTTACGAATTTTGTCAGTCCCTTTTGTTATTTTGAAAACCTGACAACACTAAATAATATCCATATGGTCACAGCAAAGTCTGCAATGGCTCATTGCTGTGACTTGAGCTTCATTATTCATAACATGTAAGACCATGATAACTATAAGGCCATCAGCTGTTTTCCAATTCCACCAGTAGAAATCCAGAGTAGATTTTGGAAAATTAATTTTGAAATATTTTCAAAATTAATTTTGAAAACATTAAACTGTAGAAATTGGGAAATTAAATTTAAATAATTACTGCCAACACTATTAACTGAATTAGTTGAATTCATTCAATTATTTTTAATAAACTCACAGTATAAAATATTAATTTCCAGGGGAGACCATGGGATTTTAAAAAAAAGAAAAGCATGGATTCATACAGTGCTGACCTTACGGGGCACATTTTTGTTTTTTTACATCTTCGAAAGTGCTCTTTCTTTTGTTCCCTAACCTGTAGTTTTCCCCCAGCTGGTTTTAAAGCTCATCATACAATCTTTGCCTGGGATTTGTGGAAGCTCAACACAGCTAGAACATAGATTCAGAAAATCTAGGTTCAGAAAATTTATTTATGGGACTTTATTTTAGAATCTATTCAGACACAGATTTACATCTGCTTTCTATTTTCTATTGCCTCTTAACATTACCAATATGTATCCTAATCACACAGAGCTAATGTGGTGTACTGATGTGGCTCTTGGACTTCAACTTTAGAGACCAGGTTTTGAATACCTGCTGAGCCATGGAAATTCACTGGGTGATCGTGGGCAGGTCACATTCTCAAAGGACAGCAAAGGCAAACTGTTTCTGAAGAAGCCTTGCCAAGAAAACCCCATGATAGGTTCACCTTACGGTTACCGTAAGTCAGAAATGACTTGAAAGGCACACAACAAGTTGATGCTCACTGGCCTTCAAATGTCTTGTTTATTAAAGCTTAGCAAGGAATGTTTTCAAGGTAAAGAATTATATGTTTATTTCAGCTAGAGGGCACTGATGAATAGCAAGTCCAGAAAAAAAAAGAGGCAGGGAATAAAGATCAGTCAGCAGATCAAATACAGAGAATTCTTAATCAGAAAGGCTTTAAGTGCGTCTGAACATATCTAGCAACAGCAAAATCGTTGCATGCCTTTTGCTTCCCCTGTTTTTTATCTATATGTGTGGCCTGCAAAGGTCAGTGGTAGAGTATGGCCAGAATCCTTTTAATGACACAAGCTTTACATGTACATTGTTCTGTTTTGAACAAGGCACACTGGGCTCTTCTTCACCTTCCTGCATTCTGTCCAAATCCACCACCTCTGGGCAGCTGCCACATTCTATGGAGTTGCTGCTGGGGGACAGTAAAGAGAGGGAGATAATTGGGCAGTGAGGACACTCACTCATCGCTGCAGTAGTTTGCAGGAGAGAGGAACAGAGAAATTATGACTTCAGTGTCCCCATTCCATTTCATTATCAGGATTCTTCCTTTCCCCACTTTCTTTCCATTCTTCTTCAGTTCATCCCCATTCTCATCTCTTGAACTGATTCTGCCCTATTCTTTGGCTTGTTTTCTACAACGTTTTATATGTCACTGTTCCCAAAGAGAGCAGCAATATGGAAAGCCAGTTAGACTCGCTCACCACAGAGGCTTGTGGTGAACTTTTGCAAGCAGCTATACACCTTTTGTTCTGATAGGCATTTGAGAATTCATTTTATATGGGGAAATTCCTTATTTAATCTGCCTTATTTAATTTAATTTTTATTGCTAGTTTTTTTATCAATTAGCTTTAATGGGGCTTAATTTTTATGATGATTTACTTGCATTTTAACTTTTGTATGCTGTTAATGTTTAACTACGCTTGTTTTAACTGTTGTAAATCACCTTGAGTGGGAAAAGGGCACAGCTTAAATAACCATATTACTTCTTAAGCATATGGTAATGGTAGCAAGAACATTCTTAGCTCCAACATGGAAATGGACTGAAACAATGGAAGAAAGGATTAAGATTGCTGAGTTAGCCTAAATTGCCTAACTAACATGGTTTTTAAAGGATAAGATAATGGAAGATTTTTGAAAGATTGGAAACCATTTATGGACTTTTTGAACAATAAGAAACCTAATAACCCAATAATCTTTGGCTATAGTTGCTAGTAATTCTAGTAGGGTTATTTGTTTGGATCTGTAATGATAGAATGCTATATTTTTCCTTTTTAATTTTTTTCCTTCATTACGATTTGGCCTGTGGGAGGATCCGAGCCTTTTTGTATTTCAGTAACTTAATCTTTAGCATTTTAGATAGTTAGTGATCACTGTTTTAGTTCAGTGTTTTAATATTGTGGGTTTTTTTAAATTTCTTTTTGTCTTTTCTCATTCTGAGTACATTTAACTTTGATTGTGAATTAGATTCTGTGTTAAAATAAAGAAATAAAGATATAAACAAATAAATATTCCCTCCAGCTCTTGTCTTTCTTCTCCTTACATCTTCTTTTCTCACAGAATCTGCTGGAAAAAGAGACATTCATTCTAATGAAATCTAACTTTCTAAAATCACTTAACTCATTAAGGGATAACCTTTAGAGTTATTCAGAAATTCTAACCAGTTAAGCACAGAAAAAGTCTAATGAGTTAAGGACCCAACAAATCAGTTCACTAGTTGTTTGCAATCTCTGAATGACATTCAACATAACTGAGCATATGGTGTACCAATTCATGATTCCTGCTAGCATGGCTGAAGACAATACAGGACAGAAAATGTCTGGCATCCTGTTGCTTACCCTCATCTTGATTAGACCAATTTTCTCAATTGTTGAATGATATATAAAAACACAAGAGTCAGTGTGGTGTAGTGCTTGGAGCACTGAATTCCAACACCAAAGACAGGGGTTCGATTCTGCACTGGGCTATCGAAACTGATGGGGCGTCCTTCGGTGCCTCACATACTCTCAGTCCCAGAAAACCCTGTGATAGGTTCACCTTAGGCTCACTGTAAGTTGGAAATGACTTGAATGCACACGACGACGACGACAACAACAACAACAACAACAACAACAACAACAACAGTGTAAGAAGACACAGATAATACTAGTGGAATCAATGGGTCTACCCCGGTTAAGACTAAAATAAGATTTAAGTCACTGGGAGCTGTGGCAGCCAATTCAAAATGTAGGATTTCATGATTCACTTCTATGCACCTACCGTAGCAAAAACAAACAACAACAACAACAAAACCATTGCAATAATTCTGGAAAGACATATTCACCACTCATCATTCACTGATCTGATTTCTTACTGCTCTGTCCCAAATATACATTGCAGGGACACCCATTTTTACCAGAATTTTTAAGAATTTTTAAGGATATGCTTAACTTTCATTGATGCATATGCTTAGCCCTTGATTATATCCTATCCCGTCTGCTTTTATTTCCTCTTTTTTCTCTATATACTTTTGCTGTCTTTTGCAAATCAAATGCAATAGGAGTTTCAATTAACCATTAGAAATAAGTTCTTGAGGGTATAAGCTATTCAACAGTAGAAAAGGCTGGGATGGCTTAGAAGGTGGAGGTCTGTACTTCATCCAAAGTTTCTATGTTATGTTATGATGTTATATGTTTTATATTATGTTACGCCCTGTCTTACTCCCAGGATGGGACCCAAGGCAGCTAATCACAGTCTAGATAACAACATATCATGTATATTGTAATGGTGGAGTTCCTGTATGGCGGGTAATTGTACTAGACAAATAGATGGGCCTTGGATGTGTTACACACACTCAGTCACCAGATAACCCTATGATAGCTTTGCCTTAGGGTCGCCATAAGTCGGAAATGACTCGAAGGCATACAACAACAATAGCCCCATCTTGCTGCCACCACTGGAGAAACACTCATGCATCTTTGTCATGAGTTATGCTTGGTAAATACTAATTGCAAACAGACATTGATGCATTAAGAATGGAGTTTCCTCTTCCCATAGGTTGCACACTTGCAGGGTAGGGCAATATGCAGTTGCCTGGACTCCATGCTCATCTCAGAGAAGTCAGGCCACATTTTAAAATACAAGCTGGAATTTTTTCACTCCGTCCTTTCCTGCTGACAAACAAATGGGTCTTTGATGTGTTAGCATCAGTACTTAACTGTTTTGCTCACTTCCACTGAATGGAAGTCCTGCAAAATTGGTTCAGACCAATATAACTCCCATTGTAAGGTAATGTGTATTGTTCAGAGATATTGGGAAAACCCATTCATATTTGAAAGAGAACAAATGGCCCTATCAGGCTGTCTTTGTCCTATGGGTGCAGAATCAATTGTCTGCATCTCCTCAAACTACTTAAGAATCATTACAGGTAGTCAGAGGGTAATGAACAGAGTTTATATTCACATCTAAACTTTTGAACCTCCAGACTATGGCCATTTCTGCACTAGACAGTTATAGTGCTATGACTCCACTTTCAACATCCTATGGAATCCTGGGGTCTGCAGTTTTAGGAGGGACCGGCCGGTCCCTTCTGAAACTGTAAACCCCAGGATTGCATAGGATATTGAAAGTGGAATCGTAGCGCTATAACAGTCTAGTGCAGAAATGACCTAGAACATTAAGGGCATGTTAGCCTCTCCCAGAAGGTGTCCCCTTGAATCCAGGTGACATACAGGGAGACAGACACAGACTTGGAGAAGTAGCTGATTCCCTCTCAGAGAAGAAAAGGGCCTGCTTGCAGACACAGACCTTCAGAGCTGCATCCCAGATAGAAAAAAGTCTGAAAAGGAGCCTGGAAGATTGCCAGAGGAGAGCCTTTCTGGAGACAGATCAGAAAGAGCCTGGAAGAATCACAGAGAATCCCCCAAGAGAAGAGCTTGCAGCCCTGATCTTCACCACCCAGCCAAGTGCATTCTTCTTCACTTTGGAGGGTGAGAGAATCTACATGTGCATCTTAGACCATTTCCACACTGCAGTGTTACAGTGCTATTATTCCACTTTCAAAATCCAGTGGAATTCTGGGGTTTGTAGTTTACTGAGGCTAAAGAGCTTTCTGGCTGAGATTTCTAAATGGCCTTCTCTAAACTGCCAATCCCAGGATTCCATAAGATGTTGAAAGTGGAATGATAGCACTATGTCGGTGTAGTGAGGAAAGGCCCTTAGTCTGCAGTCCCTTAAGCTTCACTGCAAACCTTTGGTCCCTTTAAATTTGTCAGGAGTAGGGTTTTTAACACGTGCCATTCTCCCATTCTTTTCTTTTGGGAAACAGCTTGCATTGAACACAGGTTATTCTGTTGAGTTCTGCTGCTGTGTTTTTCTGTCCTTCAATAAAGAAATAATTACTTTGAAGAGACTCCTGTGACATCTGCTAACCTTGTCATCAGTGATGTAGAAAATTAGTGTCCGAAGTGGGCTAAATGAGCCACCATGTATTGGGTCAATCAGTTGTATTAGTGTGCATATGTGTTGTGTGTGTGCATGCACAGTGAGTGATGCAAAAGAGGAATGACCTTATCCAAGACTCTGCTGGTCTCACATTAGCAAATCAGAACTACACTGTAAGCCGCATTGGGTTCCACATTGGGAGACAGGCTGGATATAAACAAAACAAAATATTAATTGCAAATAGACTTTGATTAAAAAAGAAACAGACAGATGAGACATGTGATGAGACAGATGTTTTGGAAACATTTTTCACCCTTTACCTTTTTCTATTTTTTTCTTCCTCAATCAGCTGCCAAGTTTAGGTGTGTGTGTGTGTGTGTGTGTGCCTGTTGACTGAAATAAGCTGTATTCAGGTAAGCACTCACCTTTGTTGTCTTCAGTACATGAGGCATATGCTGCCTGGCCCTTCCCTCTCACACAGACCTCATAATCATTTTCACTACATAGAAGCTGACAGGTCTCAAAAGGAAAAGTTCTTGTCTGCAGGCTCTCCTCATGAGCAAGAATCCTGAAAAAACAGTGATGCTCCTCAGGAACATCTTCTCTTTGGACACATTATTTTTTAAGCAAGAAAAAGCATTAAGGGGGGGTGGGAGCAAGGCATTGCCCTGTTTGCATGATGGAAAGGAAAGACGATGGCTGAAAATCACTACAGAGAACTTTCCCCCTATTTTGCCTGATTTGAAGCATCTTCACTTTTTCATTTCAAGCCTTTTGATTTCTTGTTTCAGATTACAAAACTGTAAGTAGCTTTAACTGAGGGCCTTTCTGCCCTACACTGTTATACTGCTATCATTCCACTTTCAACATCTCATGGAATTCTGGGGTTTGTAGTTAACTGATGTCCCAGAGCTCTCTGGCTGAGAATTTTAAATGTCCCTCCCTAAACTGAAAACCCCAGGATTCCATAGGATGTTGAAAGTAGAATAATAGCACTATATAACAGTGTATGGTGGAAAGGCCCTAACTTAGAAAAGATATCCTTCTGCATAACCCCCCACCCCCCAGACTGCTTTTATGGTCTCATAAGGAGGCTTTACTCCAGTTTTTCATAAATTGAGCACTACAGAGAGTATGGTTTTCTTTTTGGAGGCCCCAAGGCATGAGAATTTTAAGCCTTTTCATTACCAGTCTTCTTCCTTTTCCTGGCAGGCGAACTGCCCCAGGCTCCTCATCCTCCTGATTGGATAAACTGACCTCCTCACTGCTGGTGGGTGGGTGTGGCCTGTGAAGCCCCTTCTCAGGCCACTACTGCTGCTGCTGGTGGTTGCCGTTCCTCAGACTTTCTTGAGACCTTGAACCCTCTCTCTGAGGCTCCAACCTCTCAGCTTTCTCAAACAGCCTCTCCAACATCTGTGACAGGCTGTCAAAGGCACACAGTCTTGTAACCTAGGGCTCGAGGGAGGTTATTGACTTTGTGTGACATGGTCTACTGGTGTCAAGCATATTTCATATGGCTTGCTAGGATAAAATTAAGAGAGTTCTGAGAGACCCTGGCCTCACTGAGAGCCACACTGTGTTTGTATGAAACTTATGCAGATCCTTTATACATACTTCATAAAATAGTCCTTACCCCTGTGTCTGGAATCTTCCTAGAGGCTGTTGTTATTGGTGTTGTTTGCCTTCAAGTCATTTCTCACTTATGGTGACCCTAAGGCAAACCTATCATGGGGTTTTCTGGGGCTGCAAGTGTGTGACATGACCAAGGTCACCGAGTGGGTTTCCCATGGCCAAATGGTGAATGAAACCTTGGTCTACAGGCTCATAGTCTATACCATGCTGGCTCTCAAGGGTGGTATAGCAACTATAACTGTTCACTATGGCCAATGAAGGGCAGTGAATGTATTTGACAAAAATATTATTTCAGCTCAGTATAAATAATAATTTAATGGAATTTAGAAATCATTTCACATTAAAATTGTAAATAGTTATAATGGAAGGATTTAGGTTTCTTTGAGATTCTGTCATTTTCATGTGCTTGGGTTACTGAAGTGTGAGTCCTGAAACCTCATTTTATTTATTTATAGCCATATCAGTAACGTTTGAGGCCAGAAATGTAATTTATTTCCTGTATACTTTTACTGCTGAACTCTGATGGCCTCTCCTGGGAAAAAATCTCCAGAAGCTCACAAACGGAGCCAAATAAATCTTCTCCTCAGAAGGGAAGGGATTTATAAAATGCTATGGATGTTTAGAGAGATACACATCCATCGAACATTATTCGGGAAGAAAGTGTATCTGCAGGTAAGAAAAACCTGTGAAGAAAATAGTGTTCTGAAATTTTTTTTCAATATTATTTCAAGAGTTTGCCAAATGTCCTCAAATTTTAAACTTCACACAGATTTTCCTTTATTTCTCTGCATTCTTATTTTCTCTTCCATATTTTTTTACTCTTCTTTTTGATTATCTCTGTGTTAATGACTTTTCTATAAAGTCAGTATTTATAATGTGACTTGCATGGTTGAATTCTGGAATATTTTAAGACATTTGCTACATGTAGACATGTGAATCATAACTCGGATTAAGTCAGTCTGTTTTGTTATTTCTAACATAATCACATAATATTAGACTGTGACACAGAAATGCAATTTGCAATTTTATGCTTATAGACATAAGAGTCACTGAACGTACAGGGCCCTACTTCTTAGAGAGCATAGTGAGGGCTGCACTGTTAAAATAAATCTGAAATTTATGTGGATATTAATTCTCAGTCACAATGTCTGAAGAATTTACAAGATAACCAGATTTTTTTTGGTAGGAGAATTTTCAGGAAGAGGAGATCAATGCATCACTGGATTAATGGTCTTGATACAGTAATATACCAGTAATGCATGAATCAGTTGTTAGGTGCCTATTTCCATTTCAGACCAGCTAATCGTGGTTTACACAATAAATAATTGTATGAGTAATATCAGTATGAGCATGACAAGTTTCACTTTGGTAAGATTTTGAATTCTCCCTTCCTTCATTCTTAACCTACATTTCCCTTTGGATGGTTATCTGTGCCAACTTCTCAATTTCCATTATGCAACCTTTATTAATTCTTCTCTCTTGTTGAATCAAAGGAACCAAAGTGATATATAAAATTGCATTAGGCCAAATCCAATCATTGGCTCAGCTAGCTCTGCATCACCTATACTGACTAACAACAACTGTTTAAGCTTTCAAACAGAAATAATTTTTAGTCCCATCTAAAAATCTCTGTGAAGAAAACTGGAACTTAAGTCCCAAACCTTTGCTATACCATTGAACTACATCAGTTCCTGAGCTTTCTCCTTTACTTATTTGCTACATGTGTATTTACCTCTATCTAATAGGTGCCACATGGTATGTCTGATCAGAGATCATGAGAAACAAAGAAGTAACATCCTCCTCATCTCCAGCAGAATCAAAGATGATTGGCTTTCATGAGTATACTGGTGAGTTAGCATTTCACAACAGTCATCTGGTAAACGATAATTTTTTATTCAGTTCTCTAGTCCAAAATTTATTATCTGCTCTGTTTAACTGACAATGTCTACACAGTGTCATGATGCGTAGAACATTTTGGCTATGGAATGTGGAGAGGTTGAATGCTTTTCAGATACATAATTAGTCTTGCTGTTCTTGGATGCTTGACTACAAACTTACTCCCAGTTATTGCTTTCCAATTGTGATCGATCACTTCTCAAGCTGATTACATTCTGAAATGTAAGAGGAAAGTATGAACTTTGGAAAAGAGTTCCCCCCTCTCCCACTCAGGACCAGCTTGTACTATGGTGATTAGTGTTGCAGTGATTCTGTGCGTACTTGATTTCTTTTCCTGAAATGCTTTGCATAAGAACAGATAGTAAAGAAAGATTCCTTTAGTTGATAAGAAAGGTGGATTTTTGTCCATAAACCACACAGAATCCTATTCTTGGGGGAAAGACAGGATATAAACAAGGTGATCAACAGATTAACTGATTAATTCTTTTGTTGACTGATATGTACAGCCCTTTCACGTAAGCAATTCTGCAAGTGCTATTTTAATTTTGAACTATGAACTCCTCTCCATAAGTTGCTGTGAAGGAGTTGACACATTATCTTCACATGATTAGGGAGGCAAGAAAATGACTGGGTAGGAATGTTAGAAAGACTGAATAGTGAAGAGCATGCATTTTGAAGAAAAATCCACCTTTGCTCCTGAGTTTGAAATATTGCTAGAGTAAATCCAGTCAAAGATTCAGGCCATTTCCACACTACATTGTTATAGTGCTATTATTCCACTTTCAACACCCTATGGAATCCTGGGGTTTGCACTTTATGGGGGGCATTGAGCATTCTGAGCCAGCGAGCTGTTTGGCCTCAGTAAACTTCAAACTTTAGGATGGTGAAAGTGGAATAATAGCACTTTAACAGTGTAGTGCAAGAATGACCTCAGTCTGTGTGCACCCTGCTGAAATGTAGTAGTTGGATACCAACTTAAATTCCATGTGTTCCTCCAATGGAAACCTAGGATTTTTATCTTGATGAAGGACTTAGAGTTTTCTGGGGTATTTGCTAATGACAACACTACAGCTCTGTGGCAGAAAATCCTTAGTTCCTCACAAAATTACAAATCTCAGGATCCCATAAGGTAGATTCATGGCAGTTAAAAATGTATCAATGACATTTAATTGTGCAGTGTGGATACAGCCTCTGTGAATTATTCTGAGGTTAATTTCCTTCAAATTTGAGGCTTTCAGATAAGATAGTGCCTTGATGTCATCCACACAAAATATGAGTTCTTAAGAACCACAACCGCAGTAATGGCATCATACCAGCTTACATTAGAACTGTGAGTACTACACCGTCACTACTTTGATGCTCATTCCAAGAACTGTAATTATGCTTTCTTCTGTAGGAGAGCTACTTACTGAAGAGGAAAGGCCAATTAATACATCCTCTTTCTCAGACTTTCGTCTTCTGGAATTCTCAGATGTTTGGGAGCTGCGAATTTTACACTTCATTGTCTTCCTGGTCTTTTACCTGGCAGCAGCAACAGGGAATCTCCTCATCATCTCTACAATAGCCTCTGACTACCACTTGCATACCCCCATGTACTTCTTTCTGATGAACTTGGCCATACAGGACATGGGACAAGTTTCAGTCATTATTCCCATATCCATGGCTAACTCTCTCAGGAATGACAGTCACATTTCCTATTCTGGATGTGTTGCTCAGGTCCTTTTCTATATCTTCTTTTTATCCTCTGATTTCTTTCTTCTCACAGTCATGGCATATGATCGGTATGTTGCTATTTGCAACCCTTTACAGTATGAGATGCTGATGAATAAGCACACGTGCCTTCAAATGATTACTACAATATGGATCATTAGTTTTTTCTATGGAGTATTACACACTGCAGGTACCTTTTCATCATCCTTTTGCTCCAATGTTATCAACCAATTTTTCTGTGAAATCCCACAGTTACTTAAGCTTGCTTGCTCTGATTTGTACCTGATTGAAGGTACACTTCTTTTGCTGAGTGCTGTGGTTGTATTACTCTCCTTCATTATCATTTTTGTGAGTTATGTACACATCTTAAATGCAGTGATGAGATTTCCTGCTGAAGAGGGAAGGAAGAAAGCTTTCTCAACTTGTCTTCCTCACCTCACTGTTTTCTCTATATTTATATTTACTTCATGCGTGACTTACTATAAGCCTACCTCTGATTCTCCATCAGAACTTGATTTGGCACTCACCATGACATATTCTATGGTACCACCCTTGATGAATCCACTCATCTACAGCATGAGAAACAAGGAGATTAAAAGTGCTCTGAAAAAACTGCTGGGTTTAAGGTTCGCCTCTAGGAATAGATTTTAAATAAATATTTAAATTCTTATATGTTTAAATATCTATATGGGTTGCATTCTGGGAGAAAGGTGGCATGCAAATATAATAAATGAAATAAAAATAAATAAAACAAATATTTCACAAATAGAAGTCCATTGTTTCAAAATGATTCTGAAAAAGTATGGAAAGAAATTAATAGAGACTTAGGAAAATGGGGAAATTTGAATTTATCTCCTTTAGGTGGAATTGCAGTATTAAGAGCAAATGTTTTGCCAGGACTTTTATTCTACTTTCAAATGTTCCCTATTATAAGAAATGGAATACCCTTTGTACAATGGCAGAAAGAAATTTCCAGATTTGTTGGCTGGCAAGGAAACACTGGATAAAATTTAAAACATTGTGTGATTACTAAGGAAGGAATGGTCTGAGAATCCTCATACTTAATTGTGTTATGACAACCATTGTTTCGTATTGTTGGAGGAATGGATGTTGCTGAGAGATGAGAAAGAATGGTTAAAAGACAGAGATATTTGTTTTATGATGACTTTTTGCACTTCAAACAAGACAGCTCAATTTAAATCAAGTGAGAAGCAAGAGTCCAGAGGGCCAGAGGCAAGAAGCAGGTCCAGGGTACAGGAAGGAGGTCAGCACACAAGACTCCAAGGCAACAGGATCCTTCCACACAACAGGCATATACTGGGCCAGAGGCAAGTCTAAGAGCTAGTCAGAAGGTCAGGGCACAGCAAGGGTTCAAGGCAGTAGAAGCCTACCAGGTAACAAAAGCCAACAGGGCCAGAGGCAGGTCCAGAAAACAGGCCAAGGTCCAAGTCCAGGGGTCAGGGGTCAGCTGTCAGCAGGGTCAGGAACACCAGAGAGTCGGGAAGCACTACAGACAGCACTTGAAACCATGTTACTATGTCAAAGGCTACAGACTAAGCCCAGCCCTTATATAGTTCTGCTGGCTGCTCCAGCTGGCCTGCATCTGAGCAGCCAGCTGGGTCTGAGGTAGTGGGCAAAATTCTGCAAAAAAAACAGGGTCAAGGGCAGGATCTTTGCAGGCAGAATCTTGAAAGGACTCAGTCACAGACCCAAAACTTTTACACTGTAGAAAGGGCCTTAGTATTTGTTGTTTTTGTTAGTTAGTGTTCAGTGGTTTAGTTTGGTGTTTTAGTTTTTTTTTTTCTTTTCTTCTTTCTACCTTTTCTTTTTCCAAGTATATCTTACTTTATGAATTAGAATGTTAAAATAAATGCAAAAATAAAATAAAAATAAAAATAAAATAAAACAAATCCCTCCAGTTCCTGTCCTCCTTCTCCTTACGTCTGCTTATCTCACTGAATCTGCTAGAAAAAGAGTCGTTCATTCCAATGAAATCTAACTTTCTAATATGACTTTACTCATTAAGGCCTAGGATTACCTTTAGAGTTATTCAGAAAGACAAAAGAGACACAAGAGCCAGAGCAATGTAGTGGTTCATGTTACCCTGATTTCTGGGGGTCCCGGGAGGGACACCTAAATGTGCTCACAACAATGAGGAGGGAATTAGCAAAGAGTACTAGTTAGCAATGTGAGAGGCAGGGCAACGTAGCGAGATCTTGAACCCTATGTCTATGGGGTCAGGCTAATTCAATGATAAAGCAGAAGTTAATAATAATGAATGTTTTACTGAGATACAGTCAAATGCGTGTATGCAACACACTCACACGAAGAACTGTAGAAATAAAAGGTAGGAGTTGGATAGAGGGATTTTGAGAGGAGGTTTGGTATGGGAAATACTACACCTGTCCTGAAGCCCGGTAATAGCAAAGAAGCTGGGGAGCGTAGGTTCTCAGCACGTGGGGCTGAGGGAAGGCTTGTCAAACGGAGAAGTGGCAAGTAGGGAGGCAAGTCATGAGCGATCTAATGAGACGCTCAAAGTCAGGGGTTCTTACAGGGAAAATTGTGGCCACAGGCTAGTCCGTACTTGGGGATAACAATGAGTTTCGGGCTGGAGACAAAGCCTCCGAAAGGTCAATACTTTGCATGATTGAATTATGACGTGGTTGTTAATAGAGTAGCCAGTACCATGCAGTCAGTTGCCATGGCCCAGTAGGGAATTGAATGTTACCGCTGTTTCTAGCCCGAACTTGTGCTTGAGAGTTGTATAGTCCGCTCATCAAGCTGCCTGCGCGGGGCAGGGGATCTTTTGTAAGTAGCATGCATACATAATGTGGTACTTGCCTTGAGGTCTCCTGAAGCTGCATTCGGCAATGACTGGCCTGCCTGGATTGGGATTTGAATGGTTCGGCTATTTTCGGCCACGCCTGTGTGCGTGCTTGTCCGGGGCCTCGCAAGCACGTGGAGAGGGATGGGTGAAGAAGGCCAAATTATTGATATCAAATGATATCTTAATATCCCACAAGTTCGGGCTAGAAACAGCGGTAACATTCAATTCCCTACTGGGCCATGGCAACTGAGTGTATGACCTTGGGTGTGTTACAGACTTAGACCCAGAAAACCCCATAACAGGTTCACCTTAGGGTCACCATAATTGTAAACATTATGAATGCACACAATAACAGCAATAGTTTAAGAAGACACAGATAAAACTGGTGGAATCACTGGGTTTTCTGTCCTTATTTGAAAAAAAAAGCAAATAGATCTATCAGATTGGCTTTGTCCTATGGGTACATAATCAATTGTTTGCATCTCCTCAGACTGCTTAAGAGTAAACTTTTGCACCTCCATGGTGTAATACTAAGTTCATTTTAGCCTGTCCCAGAAGATGTCCCTTGAATCCAGGTGACAGTCCCCAAGTTAGGAAAGGGTTAAATACAGACACAAATGTAGAGAGGTGGCTGCTTGCCCCTCAGAGAAGCAAAGAGACCACTTGCAGACACAGACTTGCAGACCTGCACCCCAGATAGAAAAAAACCAAGAAGGAGCCTGGAAGAACGCCAGAGAAGAGACTTCACGGAGACAGACTAAAAGGAGCCTGGAAGAATCACAGAGAGTCCTCCAGGAGAAGAACATGCTGTCCTGATCTTCAGCCACCGAGCCACCCAGACTCTTCTTCTCTTTAGAGGGTGAGAGAATCCATCTGTGTATCTTAGTCTGCAGCCCCTTATGCTTAGCTCCACACCTTTGCCCCCTTAGTTTGCTCAGCTGCTATAATCTCCCCTTCTTTTCTTTTAACAAACAGCTTGTATGAAATCCAGGTTGTTCTGTTGGGTTCTGCTGCCATGTTTTTCTGTCTTTTAATAAAGAAATAATAATTTGTATTTTAAAATCAGCTTGTTTTCAACATGATTTCTTTTTCTTTCCTTCTGTTTGGAGCTACTCAGCTTACCGTATTTGCCGGTGTATGAGACGCATCTATGTATAAGACGCACCCCATTTATACACTGGTAGATACTATTTGCCTGCGTATAAGACATACTGGTGTATAAGATGCACCCCATTTTCAAAGAGTATTTTTTGGGGGGGGAAAGTGAGTTTTATATACAGTAATTGTTTGTTTTTAAAACCTATAGTATGTGAGGTTCTGCAGAGAGACAGTTAATGGGTGGGGGAGCTTTTCTCCAAACCAATGAACTCAGTGAACAGCTCTCATAACATCTTGAACTGACTCTTTCTGCGACATCTGCTAATCTTGGCAGGAGCGATACAGAAAATGAGTGTCCAAAGTGGGCTAAATAAGCAACAGTGTATTGGGGTCAATCAGTTCTATTAGTGTGTATGTGTGCTCTGTGCGCGCGCATGTGCAGTAGGCAACACAAATGAAAAACAATCTCAAATTCTTCTGATCTCAAATTGGCAAAACAGACCAACACTGTAAGCCATATTGGGTTCCACATTGGAAGACAGGCTGGATATAAAGAAAACATAAGATTAATTGCAAGTAGACTTTGATTAAAAAAGAAAAATAGATGGATGAAGACATATGAGGAGATGATGTTTTGGAAACAGTTTTCCCCTTTATTTTTAAATAATTTTCTCTTCTGCCATCAGTTGCCAAGTGTCGGGTATTTTGTGTGTGTATGTATGCTTGTTGACTGAAATAAGCTGTATTCAGGAAGTACTCACCTTTGTTGTCTTCAGCATGAGAGATGTAGGCTGCCTGGCCCTTCCACCCTACACAGACCTCATCATCACTTTCATCACACAGAAGCTGTCAGGTATCAAATGGAAAGGTTCTTGTTTGCAAGCTTTCCTTGTGAGTAAGAACTCTGGAAAACCAGTGATGTTCCTCAGGAACCTTTCCTCTTTGGACACATTATTTTATATGTGAGAAAAGCAATCAGGAAGGTGGTGACTAGGCACTCCCCTTTTGGCGTGTTGGAAAAGCAAGACAATGCCCAAAAATCACTACCGATGACTTTTCCCCTATTTTGCCTATCTTGAAGCATCTTCAATTCTTCATTTCAAGTCTTTTAGTTTACTGTTTCAAATTACAAAACTCTAAGTAGCTCTAACTAAGCTAAAAAAAAGATATCCTTCTATATAACACCTCTGTCTGTTTTTATAATCTCATAAGGAGGCTTTACTCCAGTTTTTCTTTAAATTACAGGCTACAGAGAGCATGGCCTTCTTTGTGAATACTCCAGGGTATGGGAATTTTAAGCCTTCTTACAAACAATCTTCTTCCAGTTCCTGGCAGGCCAACTCACTGCTGGCGGATGTGGCCTTTCTTGAGAACTTGATCCCTTTGCCTGAGATTCCAACCACTCAAGTTTCTCAACTAGCTTTTCCAATGCCTGTGATAGGCCCTCAAGTATGCTGGTATTCTCCATTCTTGATGTCACTTCAAGGTGCTTACAAAGGCTACTTAACTTACTAGCTTAGCAGCCCTTAAGGGGGCTGTTCTCAATTGTAGGAAACAAAACAAAATGGTGCCCAGAAATTTGCAAGTGACCACTGCCTCTTACTAAGCCCAAAGCTGTGATGCCACTCTGTTTCATGCTTCTGCTCCACCTTCCCATGCTCACCCCTACCGTTGCTTCCTTGCCCTGGCTCTTGTTTCTTCTTCTACTGCTGTCTCTGTCCCTGCCTTTGCTGACATCTCAGTGACTGCTATTCTCATCAAAGCTGGTCCCTTGAAGCTCAGAGATGCACTGAAGCCAGAATGCTGGAGGACTTACTTTTGTACCCTGCACAAACACCAACAGCATTAATCCTCTTGGCTGGAGATTCCTACTTCCCCAAACCCTGAGCAAAGGTGCTCAGGCTTCTGGGAGGAAGATGCCCATTCTGCAGCACCATCCCCAGGCTGAAGACTTGCATCCCAGTAAGTCAGGAAGTACACTTTTCATTTTTTATTGTTTTTATTTGTTCTATCTCCACTCTGATCCTATTTTTTAAAAACAATTATATTATGCACCTGACATTTCTATTTTACAGTTTTTTCAAATGGTTCTGTTTTGTGAAGAGCTCTGAAATACGATGAAGATGGAAATTCAGATCTTCACTCTCTCTCTCTCTCTCTCTTTCTCTCTCTATAAATAAATAAAAAGGAATAATATATATATATATATATATATATATATATATATATATATATATATATATAAAAATAGCCCTGTTTCCTCTTCTGCTCATTTCACAAAAGCTATGAACTTGGAACATTGTAGGGAAAGCAGCTGGAAATTTTAGGATGGCATTCCTGGATTGGGTGTAAGGAAGTGAT
This sequence comes from Cyclura pinguis, assembly GCA_030412105.1. Lineage (NCBI taxonomy): Eukaryota > Metazoa > Chordata > Lepidosauria > Squamata > Iguanidae > Cyclura > Cyclura pinguis. The sequence goes on from CM059604.1 coordinate 22,237,649, forward strand.
GGGGGAGGATCCTCTGTCCTTCTGAAATGGGCAGTTCTGGTATTTTGGCAGGTCAAGGTAAATTTGAAAGTGTTGAATGGCACATATGTTAGACTTGGTGAACATAGCCCACAACTATATAGATGGGGAGTTCAGATTAGGAAAAGATTCTGGCTCCTATCTATATTAAAGCTGTCAGGGAGGAGTGAGCCCCCAGGTGGATCCTACATTATGATGGGAACCATCTAGTAGGTATAAAAGGTTGAGGCAGGGAGGAGGCTTAACATGGTGGGGAGTTGACTACTTAAAGCATGTGAACATTTTCTGGCCCCAGTTGTCTGCCTTCTGCTTTGGAATTTTGCAGGTACCAATTTCTGCTACTATGAATAAATACAGTCACAACCTATGCCTGGATTGCTAAGTTATGCCACTGTTTACCATACTCGGAACTTTTCTTTTTTAAAAAAAACTGATTTGGATTGAGAGAGTGGGATTGTGTCAAATAGGCGACACTGTGTGAATTTAGGATCCACGCTAGGGTCTAAGGAATGGTTTGGAGGATCTGGCGGGAGAAAGAAGCTAAGTCTAGCTTATTTTCTATGTTGGGCTAGTGCAGGGAGGCTGAAATAACAGGTGAATGATGAGGTGCCACAGCTACTTTAAAGTAAAAGAGGAGGTTTGTTACATGGGTCTTTGGATCTTGTGATCTATAGTTATGGAAGAGATTAAGTTGGGGGTCCCTCTGTTCTTTACGTCAAGGTTCTTAGTGGGTAGAAAATGGCTTTGGAGGGACCTCCTTTGTCAAGTGATGGTCAACTAGAAGTAAGCTGGCATTTGTTTTTTCAAATGTAGCCTGAGAGAGGTTGCCAATGTCATAGCTATGGAAGAGGTCCATGTTCCAGTTTATATCTGCATTCTTATAGCCCCACTGACTATGACTGGTTCAGTAAACTGGTATTTATGTTATTCAGTACCTTTACCTGGTCTCTTTACACCATTTAGGTGTGGATTTATTTATTTTTGTTTTGTTTGTTACTACATTTCTGTTCCATCATTCAGTGAAAAACACTCAAACCAGCTAAAACACAATAAATACAGGTAAAGGTAACATAATTTTAAAATAGACCCAGTTAAAATTGTCAAGACCAGCATCCATCCTTCCTTCCTTCCTTCCTTCCTTCCTTCCTTCCCTTCCTTCCCTCCTTCCTTCCTTTCACTGCTCAGAAGAAAGCAATCAGTTTTCTTCTGATGTTAGTCCCTGTAATTTCAACAGCACTGGTAGTTTTTCCCTAAGAGTAAAAAATAGGCAAACAAAAAGATTAATGACATTTTGTCACACTATGGCTATTCTACTGGGTTTGATACTCCTGGGAGCAAATCTCTAAGCTCCTCCTTCCATCAGCATGATCTTGCTTGCACAATACACCTAAATGTAGAGAATCTTTTATAAAGTCACATTTATGTCTGGAAAAATATAGTCATCTAACATCACCGATGAAGGCAGTGAAACTGAAGTTGAGAGAAAACTGTGAAGAAAAAACTAATAAGGTGTGCATATAAAAGTTTTCTCTTTATTTCAAGATTTTCTCAATTGTCTTTTTACAAAAAGATGTCCTGTCTTTCTTTCCCTCACCTTTAGCCATCTCTTCCCTATAGAAATACCTTCTGCTCAATTTGTTTTTTTTTTTTTACCCTAAGATACTTCAGTTGAATTTCTAGCTGTGGGATTCTGGACATTTTCTCAATGTCATGTGCTTCCTGCCTTGAACAGATACTGTTTTTTTAGCTCATCTCCTTCAGCAGACCAAAGTCATCATGAAGAACTATAACTGAAATTTGATTCTAAATGAAATGTTTCAGTGAATTTTGAGTTTCTTCCTCAGGTAAGATATTCGGGAAATTTAAAGGGAAACCTGAACACACTTGCTAATGTTATTCAAATTTCTTATGGAAACATATCAGAGAGTAGGTTTCCACATCTGCAGCAATTTTTTTTAACTTGGGTTGAAACTGTTTATCTGTTGTTTTGATGTCACTTTACTGAATATCTGTTCGATCCTGGTATGGGTGTTTCCTAGCTTCCTTTTGAACAACGTTCTGTTGTTTACCACTTAACTAAACCTTAGAGATGATCTTATGGGGTCTAACACAGTGTTTCCAAAACTATGGGGGCTGTGCCAACAAGGAAAGGCATGTTAGAAGGAGATGATTAGCTACTCAGTGATGTGATCTTTTCCCTGTCTCAACCTGCTTGCTTGTCTGTATTTCTGTATCATTGCTGCCTGACTAGTACCCATCCTATGCCCACCAACCTGTCTTTCAGTACAATACTTTAATGCTGACCATTATATTTTATGTTTGCTAAATGAGTCAATGCAGTAGTTCTCTGAACTGCTGGATTCTAAATCTCTACAATACATTTTAAAGTTCTAGTTCGGTGCCTCCAAGTATTCCTTGACTGCATGAATGAGCCTTACCAAACCACATAAATATGTGCTAGTGCTCCATCTATTGCAAAATGTTGTCCTGATGCCCTCCTCTATTTATGGGAAAAGGTTTACTCAGTGAACTGATATATGTGCACGGAATATCTGCACTCACAATGTCACTCTTCAAGATTAAAAACTCACTGTATTTTTTGCCCCATAAGCTGCTAGAAAATGTTAGCTGGGAAAGCAGTAGACTTGTAAGCTAAGCTAGCTTGTGTCAAGTGGCTATTTCTTTACCAGTAGTAATAATAAGGTCTGCTTAAAATCAGAGATACTACAGCAACATTTGTTTTAACATTAAGACCAAGTTGTGATAATGTTCCTTCTGTTTCTATCCACAGCCATAATGTACAATGAGGAGCAAAGGCTAACAAATCAGTCATCTCTATCTGAGTTTGTTCTCCTCAAATTCTCAGAGATTTGGGAGCTTCAGATTGTACACTTTATTGGGTTCCTTTTCTTTTACCTGATGACAGTCACAGGGAATTTTCTCATCATCTTTGCAGTGGCTTTTGACCACCATTTGCATACCCCCATGTACTTCTTCCTCACGTTCTTGGCCATACAGGATGTGGGACAAGTTTCAGTCATTTTCCCCTCCTCCTTGACCAATTCCCTCAGGAATGTCAGTCACATTTCTTACTCTGGTTGCATTGCTCAAGTCCTGTTCTATGTCTTCTTTTTAGGATCTGATCTTTTTCTTCTCACAGTCATGGCCTATGATAGGTATGTTGCTATTTGCAACCCATTACAATATGAGATGGTAATGAATAGGCAAGCCTGCCTTCACATGGTTCTTGCTGTATGGATCAGCAGTCTATTCTATGGGGTGCTACACACTGCAGGTACCCTTTGCACCTTCCTTTTGCTCTAACATTATCAACCAATTTTTCTGTGAAATTCCACACTTGTTTAAGCTTGCTTGCTCTGGCCTGAACCTGACTGAAATAGTAATTCTTTTACTGAGTGCTGTGGTTGCACTGGGCTGCTTCATTTTCATTGTTGTAAGTTATGTACACATCTTAATTGCAGTGTTGAAAATTGCCACTCTGGAAAGAAGACAGAAAGCTTTTTCCACTTGCCTTCCCCATCTCATTGTTGTCTCCATATTCATATTTACTGGGGGTTTTGTTCACCTCAGACCTACCTCAGATTCTACATCACAGCTTGATTTGGCCTTGACTATGATCTATACCATGATCCCAGCTTTGATGAATCCAGTCATCTATAGCATGAGAAACAAGGAGATAAAAAATGCTGTAATAAATCTGTTGCAATCTTGTTCTGGAAAACTTTATCATCATCTGAAAAACTGTCATTAGTATTCTAAGGGAGAGAGAATTGTTTTCAGAATTTATCTTTCCCCTATCTGTTTGTATGTTTTAGTTCTACGATATCCTCTGCATGTAAAGAAGGACATATGGAAGTTGCATTTGTCATTATTCTGCAGGGTGCTAATATGCACATGGACTTACCTCTTATTCAGAAAACAGTGACTAAATGGCTTTATTGAGTGAGGGAAACCCTAATGAGGAGAAATCAAGACAGGTGAGAACTGATACAGTTTGGGAGTTTCTCTGCATTTTTTTTGGACAAAAACATTTTTCTTACAGAATATTCATTCTCTCTGCAGAAAATAACATTTGTCCATACAAAATGAGTGTTACTGTCCTGGCTAGTCCGAGCTTTGGGGATATTAAAGATATCCCTTGATATCACAATTTGGCTGCACTTCCCTATTCCTTTCCACATGCTTGCGAGGCCACCGGACAAGCACGTAAACAAGCTCGGCCGTTAATAGCCGTAATATTCAAACTACAATACAGGCAGGCCAGAAATAGCTGACTCACTGCTTTAGGAGACCTCCAGGCAAGTACTCTAAGTATGCACGCCACTTACAAAAGAACCTCTGCCCTGGGATGGCAGCTTGATGAGTAAACTATGCAATACCCAAATACTCTGCTTCAGGACAGGTGAACTATCACCCAAACCAGCAATCCCTCTAAAATCCCTCTATACCACTCCAACCTTTATTTCCTATAGTTATCTGATATGAGTGTGTCGCATACACTGTTTTGCTTGTATTAAATAAACATCAGTTATTGTTTCAACTTCTGTGTTCTCCTTGACTCGACCCGACCCCATAGACATAGGGTTCAAGATCTCGCTAAGTTACCCTGCCTCTCGTAATGTTAAGCAGTGCTCTGAGCTAATTTTCCCCACCTTTAGTTGAGCACAATTTGGTGTCCCTCCTGGGACCCCCAGTACACAGGGTAACATGAGTTTCATGGACAGAAAACCATTTTCTCTGCAGAAATATTATTTTCTATTCTATTGTATTTCTATTCAGAAAATTTTCTGTGCAAAAACTTTTATGTACATTAGATGCCATTTCTTCCCATAAAATTCTGTTTTATAGGCACAAAATTTCTTGTGTGCCCAGAAAATGATTGTTTTTTTTGGAGGGGGGATTCAAAACCCCTCATGTGCTTTTTTGTTTGACACAGAAGTGTGGCTGTAAATAGTTCATGCTTAGTTTTTCAGAAGTATCTCATACAGAGGAAAAAATGGTTAAAATGATTGATTAATTTTCCTTCAGCTGATCCCGAGTCCCAGCTCTTGAACTGCTTCCCCACTGTTCTTCTGCTGGATTTCTAGAACTTTCTATACTTCATTGTTCCCAAAGACAGCAATGATGTAGAAAGCCGGTTAGACTCCCTAGCAACTGAGGTATGTGGTGACCTTTTGCAAGCAACCAGAAACCTATTTGTTCTGGTAGGCTTTTGAGAATTCATTTTACATCGGGAAATACCTTGTATGATGTGCTAGACTTTTTTGTTGTTGTAGCTTTGTTTAATTAGTTTTAATTGGGTTTAATTTTATGATGGCTTGCTTGCATTTTAACTTTTGTATACTATTAATTTTTTAACTATGCTTGTTTTAATTGCTGTTAAGTCACACTGAGCAGATGAAGAACAGGGTATAAACAACTAAATAAATATTTAAATATTGGACAAGTCAGACATTGTTTTACAATTCAAGCTGGAACTTTCCCCAAAAATTAACCCCACTCTACTGCTGACAAGGAAATGACTCCCTGATGTGTTTGGTAGAACAATCAATACTTAACTGACCTGCTCACTTCTCCTGAATGGAAGCCCTGCAAAACTGGTTCAGACTGATATAACTCCCAATGTAAGGTAATGTGCATTGTCCAGAAATATTGGGAAATGCCATCCTTATCTGAAAAAAGTGCAAATGACTCTGTCAGACTGGCTTGTCCTATGAGTGCAAAATCAGTCTTAATCTCCTCAGACTACTTAAAAGTTGTTATCAGTACCCAGAGGATAATGAACAAAAGTAATATTCAGATCTAAACTTTTGAACCTCCACAGTATAACACTAAGGTCATTTCAGCCCCTCTCAGAAGATGTCTCTGAAATCTCCCAAGTTAGGGAAGGGTTAAATAAAGTTAGACAGCCCCCAAGTTAGGAAAGGGTTAAATAAAGACACAGACTTAGAGAGGTGGCTGCATCCCCCTGAGAAAGAAAAGAAGCTGTTTGCAGACACAAGACTTATAGACCCATACCCCAGATAAAAAAAGGCTGGAAATAAAGAGGTTGGAAGAACACCAGAGAAGAGACTTCATGGAGACAGACCAGAAAGAGTCTGGAAGACTTACAGAGAGTTTCCCCAAGATAAAAGCTTGCTACCCTGTTCTTCAGCCACCTGAACTCTTCTCCTCATTGGAGGATTATAAAATTTGTGTGTGTGTCTAGTCTGCAGTCCCTTAAGATTACCTGCACACCTTTAGCCACCTTAATTTGGTCAGGAGTAGGGTTTTTAGCACCTGTGCCATTCTCTCCCTCTTTTCTTTTAAGAAACAGTTTATCTTGAACACAGGTTGTTTGGTTGGGTTCTGCTACCATGTTTTTCTGGCCCTTTCCGCACGAGGAAGTTAAGATGGGCCAATGCGTCTCATCACAGAGGTCGTCTGCACCTTGGAGCGGACTAGGTGCGGACTATTTAAAATGCAACCTCAAGTGGTTGTCCAGTGCGCTATTTGAAGAATGGAAAAAACAGGTTTCTTTTTTTCCCTGGATCACGCCAATTCGTACCTGCGCAGTTGTGCAGATGCACACATTCGCACCAATGCGAACTGGTGATCAGCGGAGGACAGGCTGTGGGCGTGGCCAGCTGCAGTGATTGGTCCCGCTGAACAAACCACAGGAAGCTGTGCGGATGTATGAACTCCCACTGCTCCAAATCGGCGTGGAACTAGCCGCGGAAGGATGTCAGGAAAAGTCCGCCCTGTTTCAAGCCCAGGAAAGCCGGTAAGAAATGGCACAAAGCGATTCACTAGCCTCGTGCGGAAAGGGCCTCTGTCTTTTAATAAAGGAATAATTGTTCTGTTTCAAAATCAGCTTGTCCTTAACCTGTTTTTTTCCCTTCCTTTTGTTTTGGGGCTCCTCTGGTTAATTGTCCGTTTTTGAAACCTACCGCATGTAAGAGAGAAAGGCCCTTTCCACACGGGGAAGTTAAGACGGGCCAAGGCGTCCTGTCATGGAGGTCGTCCGCACCTTGGATCGGACTAGGTTTGGACTATTTACCTTAGTTCCGCACCTAAGTCCAATCCAAAATGCCCCCAAGCGTGTTATGTGAAGACAGGAAAAAATTGGTTTTTCAATTTTCTGGAGTGCACCATTGCGTTCCTGCTCAGTTGTGCAGACGCGCAGATTCGCACCAATGCAAGCCTGTGATCAACAGAGGGTGGGCTGTGGGCGTGGCCAGCTTCAGCGGTTGGTCCAGACCCACAAACAACCAGAAGCCGCCATTTTGTAAGCCTCATCAGTGCGGATCTGAAGACTTCGCACTGCTCCACATCGCTATGGAACAAACAGAGGAGCCCTGCAGAAGGGCTTAATGGAGAGTCCATGTTGCTTTGAGACAAGAAGAAGCGGTGAATAATGGCATGGAGTGATTCATGTGCCTCATGTGGAAAGGGCCAAAGTTAGTGCCTGGGAGAGCTTTTCTCCAAACAGATAAACTCAGTGCACAGTTCACATCACACCTTGAAGTGACTCTTTCTGTGACATCTGCTAATCCTGAAGGCAGCAATGTAGAAATTCAGGAATTTTAAGCCTTCTTACAATCAGTCTTCTTCCTCTTCCTGGCAGACTGACTGATTGGATGAACTGACCACCTCACTGCTGGTGGATGGGTGTGGCCTGTGGAGACTCTTCTCAGGCCACTACTGTTGATGGTGGCTGCTGCTGCTCTGACTTTCTTGAGACCTTAATCCCTTTGTTTTAGGCTCCAACCTCTCAACTTTCTCAACCAACTTTTCCAATGTCTGTGACAGCCCTCGAGAATGCTGATACTGTCCATGCCTGACATTGCTGCAAGGCCCTTACAAAGGCTACTTAGCTGTCCTGCTCTGCCTTTAAGGGGTTGTTCTCAATTGTAGACAACAAAACAAAATGATGTCCAGAGCTTCGCGGTTTGTCTCCTTTGTAGCCCGTCTCCTTTTGGGACACTAAAGGAAAGTAGCTGGAACTTCTGTATGCCATTCCCTGGTTAGCTGTAAGGAAGTCATGGGAGAGGTTCTTTTGCCTTCTGAAATTGACATTCATGATACTTTGGCTGGTCAAGGTAAAATAGAAGGCATTGAATTGTATGTGTCAGGCTTAGTGAACATGACCCACAGCTATATAGATGGGGAGTTTAATCCTGTCAGAAAGGTGTGAAGCCTCAAATGGTTTCCGCATTGTTCTGGGAATCTTCTAGTAGATACTAGTGACTGGGCAGGGAGGAGGTTCAACGTGGTGGGAAGTTCACTTCTGAAAGGAAGTGTACTTTTTCTGGGTCGAGTTGCCCTCCTTCTCCTTCATAATTTTACAGTTACCAGCTTATGTCATTATGGTTAAATATAGGAAAGCCTGTGCCCAGGTTGCTAAGTTGGGTCACTGCTTACCATATCCTGAGCTTGTATATGAAAAGAAGGAATTCCGTTGGGATGAGAGGGTACATTTGTCTCAAGTGGGCTACACTGTGTGAATTTAGGATCTGCAATGGAAAAGAATAGATTGGGGGATCTTGTGGGAGAAAGAACCTAAGTAGAGCTTTTCTTGTTTTCCATGTTAGGTAGGTGCAGGGGGGCTGAACTGACAGATACTGGTGATGGGGTGCCACAGCTGGGTGAAAAGGGGTTTCTGTTACATGGCACTTTGTGGTCCATGGGTATGCAAGAGAATAACGGGCTGTAGACTGGGGTACCTCTCTTCTTTACATCTTGGTTCTTAGAGGGTGGGAAATGGCCTTGGAAGAATTCCCTTTGACAGGTGATGGCCAATTAGCAGTAAACTGGTATTTGTACTTCCAAATGTAGAATGAGAGAGATTGCCAATGTCATAGATGTGGAAGAGGTTCAAAGACAACCATGCTCCAGTTTATATCTGCATCTTTGTAACCCCACTGATTGTAAATAGTTCAATAAAGTGGCCTTTAGTTACTCAGTACCTTGGTCTGGTCTCTTTACTCCATTTTGTGTGGAGTTATGTTACCTCACCTAACCCACCTAAAAACTATGTCCTGAGGGTCCTAATTATTTTATATCAAACATAGTGAGCCATAGAGATCTACGGGAAGGACACATAGGCAGTAGAGCTATGGAAATAGATCGAAGAGTAGCCCTGTTTTCTGTCACGCATCCTAGGTGAATCTTGCAAATGGTTCACACAGACCATTTGAATGGATTTTCAGCAATAATAGCACTAACAGGAGACAAGAGGTCTCTGGGATCAAATTAACATTTCAAACAGCCAGGAATGTTGCACTTTGGAGGCATTCATCCTTGGATGAGAAACTCATCTTGCAGGAAACTACAAGGATGTTTGGGTGTATTTTCTTTGAACTACAAAGCTGAAATCCATCTTTGTAAAAATGCAGCCATCTGTTCCTCAGGACATGTTTCAGCTCTATAACTAGCCCCCTTTTTCTACTCCTTTTTGGAGTTCTCCCAGACTCACAAGCAATGCTGCTGGCAAGCTCCCCTCAGTCTCAGAGGCGGGGCTGAGTACGGCTTCTCGCTTGTTTTCTCCCAGCTGAAGACTTCTGAATTGGTACAGTATTACCCCAAAACCCTTATGTCTCTCTCTCTCTTAATTTTCACCTCTTTCTAAATTTCTATAGTCTTGTATGCTTGTTGGAGTGAGTGCAGCAGAGTGGTTGTATGGATTTTAACATCTATGTCAATAAAATACTTAAATTTGAACAGTTAGCCTGATTCTCTGTGATCCAACTCCGTAAATACTGGGCTAAAGATCCTTAATTACCCTGCCCTCTTTGCATTGCTACAGCAGTGTTCATAGTTAACCTTCCCCACAAGTGATAATTTTGATAGGCATTGGGAATCGCCCCTAAGGGACCCCCAGCAAGCAGGGTAACAGATATTTATGTCTTGTTTCTTACTACATTTCCATTACCCCTTTCAGTGTAAAAAAACCAAAAAACACACACAATAAAGCAGATTAAAACTGTACAATAAACCAGCACCAATTTAAAAAAAAATAGTTGGATGAAAGCATTATATTCTCTTTGGATTTTGTTCTCTGTAATTTAGACAAGACCGCTAGTGTTCCCCTAACAGTACAAAATGGGCTAACACAAAGATTAATGACCAGTTGGTACACTTCTGCTATTCAACTAGGTTTCATACTCCAGGGAGGAAATCTCTAAGCTTCTTGTTACATCAGCATAATCTTGCTTGCACAATACACCTAAATGTAGAGAGCCTTTTAAAAGGCAGCATTAATGTCTGGAAAAATATAGAGTCATCTAACATCAATGATGAAGGAAGTATATCTGAAGTTGAGAGGAAACAGTGAAGAAAAATTTGTAAACTGTATGTATAATTTTTTTTCTCCTTAGTTCAAGATTTTCTCAATTGTCTTTCTAGAAAAATATGTCTTCTTTCCCTCACCTTTATCTTTCTATTCCCTACACAGATGTGTTTTGTTAAATGCACTATTTTTTACTTTAAGATATGTCAGTTGATCATCTGGTTGTGCGATTCTGGACATTTTTGCACCACCATGCACTTCCTGTCATGAACAAATACCATCTCTTAATTCATCTCCTTCAGAAGAGGAGGAACTGTAACTAAACTTTGATTCAAATGACATTTGTAAGTGAATTTAGAGTTTCTTCCTCAGATAAGATATCTGGCAAATTTTAAAAGGAACCCTAAAGAATTTTGCTAATTCAGATTTCTCATGGAAACATGTGGGATAATAGGGTACCACATCTGCAGTAAATATTTTTTGGACTTGAATTGAAACTTTTTATCTGTTGTTATGATGTCACTTTATTGAGTATCTGTTTGATCCTGATATAAGTGTTTCTTAAATTTCTTTTGAACTGGAGTAGTAATCAACAGAGCTTTTCAACCAATTTGGCCAGATCCCAAATCTCAAACCAAACAAGGTCAAGTCAGTCCTGATTCAGATTGGATGAGCTTAGTCCTGTGGTTCTGGAGAAGAGCAGGAGAGTCCGAAGTAATATAAGCATGTCCAGAGATCTGGACAGGGATTGTATTAGGGCACTGAAGTTCTAAAGTAAATCATATCTTGCATCTCTTCATCTGTGTGCTAGATTTAAGTGTTAGTAGAAGGTTCTTGAAAGAGCTGGTAGGGATGGTTGTTGCTGCTTACAGTCTGATCTTGGTCTCTATGGGTGCTTTTCAATTCCTCTGCTTTAGCTTATTTAGTATCCTACCTGATTCTGCTGCTTTCCTTTGTTATTAATGATATCAGTTGGCTGTTTAATGTGTCAGTCTCAGCATATTTTAGGTAGTAAAACTTATGCACCCTCTGAACAAAAGTGTTAACCTAGCAACCATGGAGAGGGGAGGTGGAGGAAGGAAAGGTCCATGAGCTTGAGGTCTCGTGTTCTAGCCCAGCTAACCAAAATGCCTTGTTGAATCAGGCCAGTAGATACCTTGTTATGTTGTTTAGTACTTAACTAAAGCCTGAAGCTGATTTTATGGGTCTAAAACGGTGCTAAACATTCTGGTGTCTTGAAGGAGATCATTAGCTGCCCAGCTAAGTGATCTTTCACATCTCTCAACCTGCTTGTTTGTCTGCATTTTTGAATCACTGCTTCTTCTCCAATACCCATCCTATGCCCACCAAGTTTTCAGTAAAATACTTTAATGCTGATCATTATATGTTATGCTTGCTACATGTCAGTGCAGTCTTACTCTGAACTGCTGAATTCTGAACCTCTAAAATACATTTGCAGCATTTAGTTTGGTGCCCCCAGGGATCCTTTGGCTCCATGAATGAATGCTAACAACCTGCAGAAATATGTGCCAGTGATCCATCTCTTGACAGTTGTTCTCCTGATGCCCTCCTCCTCTATTTATGGGAAAGGGTTTACTCTGTGAAGAGACATATGTGCATGGAATGTCTCCACTCACATTGTCACTCCTCAGGGTAAAAAGCTGAATGTAGAATTTTATTTCCACAAGCTGCTGGAAAATGTCAGCTGGGAAAGCAATATGCAGTTTTGCTTATAAGCTCAGCCAGCCTATGTCAAGTGGCTATTACTTTGCCAAGAGTGATGATAATTTTTGCTTAAAATCAGAAGTGCCTTAAGTCAGAAGTACTATAGCAATACTTCTTATAGAATTATGATCATATTATGATGATGTTCCTTCCGTTTCTATCCACAGCCATCATGTCTACTGAGGAGGAAAGGCCAATTAATTATTCCTCCATATCTGAATTTGTTCTCCTGAAATTCTCAGAGGTTTGGGAGCTCCAGATTGTACATTTTATTGGGTTCCTGTTCTTTTACCTGGCAACAGTTGCAGGAAATTTTCTCATCATTTTTGGTGTGGCTTTTGACCACCATTTACATACCCCCATGTACTTTTTCCTCATGATCTTGGCTGTACAAGATGTAGGACAAGTTTCAGTCATTTTCCCCTCATCCATGGCAAATTCCCTCAGGAATGTCAGTCACATTTCTTACTTTGGATGTGTTGCTCAAGTCCTCTTCTATGTCTTTTTTTTAGGATCTGATCTTTTTCTTCTCACAGTCATGGCCTATGATCGGTATGTTGCCATTTGCAAACCATTACAGTATGAGATGGTGATGAATAAGCAAGCCTGCCTTCACATGGTTCTTTCTGTATGGATCAGCAGTTTAGTCTATGGGGTGCTACACGCTGGAGGTACCTTTGCACCTTCCTTTTGCTCCAATATAGTCAACCAATTTTTCTGTGAAATTCCACAGTTACTTAAGCTTGCTTGCTCTGACTTGTACCTGATTGAAATTGGAGTCATTTTATTGAGTTCTGTACTTGGAATCAGTTGCTTCATTTTCATTGTTGTGAGTTATGTGTACATCTTGACTGCAGTAATGAAATTTCCTGCTGGACAGGGAAGGAGGAGAGCATTTTCAACTTGCCTTCCACACCTGACTGTTTTCTCTATATTTGTACTTACTTCTTATTTGGCCTACTTCAAGCCTACCTCTGACTCCTCATCAACTCTTAATTTGGCACTGACCATGATATATTCCATGGTGCCGCCTTTAATGAATCCACTCATCTACAGCATAAGAAATAAAGAGATGAAAAAAGCTCTGGCCAAACAGTTCACTTGGAGGTTCTTTCCTGTGAATAGCTTTCCCAGTCTTGTTCAGTAAAATTCTGTGTCTATCTCTAGTGAAATGGGCAATCCTATGATGTCTGGAAACATACCTTTAGATAAGGGTATTTAAAAAAAAATCTCTGGAAAGATTGAAGTCTTGAGACTTTCCAGTTCTTTTTCTTTTCTTTTACCTTCATACTCATAGTTTTGTATCCAATTTTTTTCTTGTAATATCTAGAGTTTTCCTCACTACCATCTCACTTCTGTTCTTTCTCCTCCCACTCTCATTGATCCTGTGTCACTTTTACACTCACTTGGAGGCAATGTTTCACAAACTGAGTTTTGCCAGTTTCCCCTGAGCCTTTTAACATTATTATTCCATGGTTACCATCAAAGTGTTAAAGTATTTTAGCAATATTACACTAGTTAATCCTCAGGATCAGTTTATTTTATTGTTAGCATTCCTCTTTCCTTGATTAATCTCTGTTAAATCTGCATGCTGAAAATAATTGCTGTGTTCTTGATGGCAGCTGTATTGGCAAGTTCCACCATAAAACAGGCAGCCATGTAGAGATACATTTCATTTGGGAAATACTGAGTACATGCAGACTGAGCTGGGGAAGAGGAATCAAGAGTCCTTGGTAATTCTGGGAATTCTCTAGGAATACTTTGAGATAGAGAAAATGTAACCTAGATTTTCAAAATAAAATTGGTTTGTACTGGAGGAAAACCTGGAACTCTTGAAAAGTTTTTTCTTGTCTGGTGATGGCCCTTTCTGCACCCAACCTGGATCTGTTGTCATCTGGTCTCAAACCCAGCAGCACCTCTGCCAGGATGAGAGCAGGACATGAAGGCTGTCCTTTGCACCGGCTGGCTCCCCACCGAAGGAAGTGGGATGGACATCCCTTTTCCTTCCTCAGCACAGCTGGGCACTTTGCCAGGCTGTGCTTGGACAGGAAGCACCTCCATTGTGCTTCTGGAGCTTCTGCAGACCAGGTAAATGCAGGATGGTGGTGAGATTGTGTGTTATTGATGGGGAAAACCCATAAGGCTGGGATGGGAGACTCCCGTGGAAAGAGTCTGTATGAGAGGATTCTATTTTTTAAAAAGTTCTTTTCCATTCTTCTTCAATTGATCACCAATCCCATCTGTTCTTTTGCTGGATTTCCATAAACTTCTGCATTTCACTATTCCCAAAGGCAATAATGATACAGAAAGCCAATTAGACTGCCTACCACCAGAGGCATGTGATGCATTTCGTCGAGTTCTTGTTCTTCTCCTTAGGCCTGCTTTTCTCACTGAACTTTCCAGAGGAAAAACCATTCACTCCGATGAAATCTAATTATCTAAAAGTCACTTAGCTCATTAAAACCTTTGAATAATTTCATAGTTATTGAGAAACTCTAGCAAGCTAAGCTGTATTGATTGAAAAAAAATGTAATGAGTTAAGAATCCAGCAAATCAATTGACTCATTCTTTGTAAGCTGTGAATGACATGTAACATTAGTGGGCATATGAGGCACTGATACATCATCGCTGGTATCATGGCTAAAGACAAGATAAACAGACCTCTTGATTTGTTCCTACTAGGTTCGAGCCATTCAATCAATTCTTGTCTGGTATATCAACACTTAGATAAATGTAATGGATTCAATGGGTCTGTTCTAGGAGGGATTATAACAAGAGCTAGCTAATCAGAGTTGAGAGAGCACGTTCAAAAAGAAGAACTTCGCAATTTGCTTCTGAACACCCTAATATAGCAAAAGAACAAGAATGCAACAATGTTAGAAAGACATACAGCTACCACTTATCATTTGTTAGTCTGGGTTCTTACACATATTGTAGAAACATCAGTTTTAACCAGAATTATTTTTGGACATACATTTACCTGCTAGGATAAGACACAAGGGATAAGGACACAATCACAGTCTAGGTAGCAAGCTATAAGGGATAATGTAATAATGGATTTCCTGTATGGCAGGGGTTGTAGTAGATAAATAGATGGTAGCTAACTCCATTTCGCTGCCACCATTGGAGCAACACCCCAATACCTAAAGGTAATTCTTGTTGTGATATCTGCTAATATTCAAAGAAATTATGTAGAAAATCTGTCTGTCCAAAGTGAGTTGAATAAGAAACAATCTATTGGGTCAACCAATCTTACCAGTGTGTATGTGCCTATGTATGTGTGTTCTCTCTCTCTCTCTTTCTCCCCCCTGCCCCATGTGTGTGAGAGAGATAGGAAATGTAAGTGAAGAGAAATGGCCTTATCCAAGATTGTGCTGGTATCATCTTCTGTATAACTCTCCCTGCCTGTTTTCATGATCTCATGAGGATACGTTGCTCCAGTTTCTCATTACATTAACCACTACAGAGAACATGATTTTCCCTGTGGAAACCCCAAGAACTGGGAAGTTTTTCTCAAAGGACCATTATTCATCTCCTCCACATTGCCCTTCTGAAGACAGAAAAATACTGCATTTATTAAAAAGCAAGTTCAATTATTATTCTTTTATTTTACTGTTCTGTTTTCATTTTGTATTTTTTTTTTTGTTGATAAATTGTTGTTCTGATGATTATATATTCTTTTTGGGATTGTTGTATATTTTATATCTGATATTTCTACTCAATTGTTTATTCCAGTTTGGTGAACTGCTCTGAAATTTAATGAAAGTTGAAAATCAGCTCTTCCCTTCAATAAAAACTGGAAAAAACAAAAAAACAGCCTTGCACCCTTTTCTGCTCATTTCAGAAAAGCTATCTTGAGACACTACAAGTAAAGCAGTTGGAATTTCTAGGATGGCATTCCCTCATTGGCTGTGAGGAAGTGATGGGGCAGGGAATCTTCTTCCCTTTATGAAATGGAAATCATGGATTGGAATCCTACTGGGCACTTCCAAATGTGTAAATGCTGTAATCACAGGGCTACACAGTGAATTCTGGCCCAACATTTCCCATCTTTTTATTCCTGGGAATCTGTTGCTGAGATGGGGTCCATTCGCCTGTTCTGTAGGAAGCAGTTGAATTACATTTCCACTCTTCTCTCTGAGCAATCTCTATTGTGTTACCCTGATTTCTGGGGATCTCGGGAGGGACACCTAAATGTGCTCAAACAATGGGGAGGGAATTAGCACAGAGCACAAGTTTGCAATGCGAGAGGCAGGGTAACATAGCGAGATCTTGAACCCTATGTCTACGGGGTCAGGCCAAGTCAATAATAAGGCAGAAGTTGAAAATAATAATAGTTGTTTTATTGAAATACAATCAAACATATGTATGCAACACACTCACACGAGGAACTATAGAAATAAAAGGTAGGAGTGGGATAGAGGGATTTTGAGAGGAGGTTTGGTATGGGAAATACAATACCTGTCTTGAAGCCTGGTAATAGCAAAGAAGCTGGGGAGCATGAATTCTCAGCACGTGGGGCTGAGGGGAAGGCTCGCTGGACAAAGTGACAGCAAGGCGGGATGGAAACCAAGAGCAATCCGAGGAAGCGCTCAAAGTCAGGGGTTCTTATAGGGAAAATTGTGGCCGCAGACTAGTCCGTACTTGGGGAAAACAATAAGTTTGGGGCTGGAGACAAAGACTCCGAAAGGTCAGTACTTTAGATGACTGAGTTATAGCTGGATTGTCAATAGAGTAGCCAGTATGCAAACGCGGAGTGCTTGAGAGTTGTATAGTCCGCTCATCAAGCTGCCTGTGCGGGGCAGAGGATCTTTTGTAAGTTGCGTGCATACATAATGTGGTACTTGCCTTGAGGTCTCTTGAAGCTGCATTCGGCAATGACTGGTCTGCCTAGATCGGGGTTTGAATGGTTCGGCTATTGTCGGCCTCGCCTGTGTGCATGCTTGTCCAGGGGCCTTGCAAGCACATGGAGAGGAATGGGTACAAAAGGCCAAATTATTGATATCAAATGATATCTTAATATCCCACAAGCTCAGGCTAGAAACAGCGGTAACAATTGCAAGAGGCAGAAGTGGGATCACTGTCACAACCCCCTCATGTCAGAGATCACTCACTCTAGGGTGGGATTTAAAATCATAACTCAGCTGCTTCCTATAGGACAGGGGAAGGGACCCCCATTGATTGCGGTGGCTACTTTCTGGTAAGTGAGGATTGACAGACTTTTACAGTCCTTACATGTCCCCTAAAAAAGGGGCTACGTATACTTCATGAATACCAGACAGCTATGAATGCATAATTCTGTCATAGTCATAGCTCCCTAGTGGGATTCCAATCATAATTATCTGGCATGGCCAAAGTACACTTGTGGATTCTGAATGGCATATCGGTCTGGTTTTGTGAAAACATGCCCCAGTTGTGTACATGGGGAGTTCATAGTAGGAGAGGATTTGGGTCCCCATCTATGTCAAAGGTGTCAGACAGGCTGGAACGCTGAATGGCCTCTGATTCCTTCCGTACTGCTGAGAACCTTCCAGCAGATACAGGGAGAGAAAGTACTGCCTTGACATGAAAAAGAGGTGTATTTTTTCTTGGCCTTGTAGTCCTCATTCTCCTTCAGAATTTTACTGGCCCAAGTTTATATTACTATGGCTAAAAATAGTGAAAGCCTATGTTCTCATTGTTAGGCTGGTCCACTGTTTACCATACTCTGAGCATTTATTTAGAAAGAAGGAATTGATTTGGAATGAGATAGTGCATTTGTTTCAAACAGGCCACACTATGTGAATTTTGGATCTGCACTGGGTTGGAGGACCTTATGGGAGAGAGAAGCTAAGTATAGCTTTACTTGTTTTCTACATCAGGCTAGTGCAAGGAGGTTGATGATGGGGTGCCACAGCTACTTTAAGGTGAAAACTAAGGTCTGTTACCTGGGCCTTTGTATCTTGGGGTCCATGAATGTGGAAGAGATCAAATTGGGGGCCAGACTGCGGTTCTTCTATTCTTGACATCATAGATCTTAGATGTGGGAAATGGCCTTGGATGGACTTCCTTTGAGAAGTAATGGCCAACTAGTAGTAAGCTGGCATTTGTACTTCAAAGTGTAGGTTGAGGGAAATTGCTCATATCATAGCTGAGGAAGAGGTCCAGAGACAGCCATGTTGCAGTTTATATCTGCATTTTTTAAACCCCACTCACTGTAAATAAGTTCAATAAAGTGACCCTTAGTTTATTCAATACATTTACCAGATCCCTTTATTCCATTTTGGTGTTTATTTATTTCTGTTTTGTTTGTTACTACATTTCTGGTCCACCTTTCTGTTAAAAACAACACTCAAACCAGCTAGCAAACACAAAAACAGTATAAAAGTGGAACAATTAAAAAATAGAAATTAAACCCGTTAAAATTTTCATTACCAGCACCATTTTTTAAAAAATACTTATTATGAAAGCAATCAGCTTTCTTCCAATTCCAGTCTCTGTAATTTCGACAGCACTAGCAAGTTTTCCTTAAGAGTAGAAAATAGGCAAGCAAGAAGATTAATTGACATTGTGGTATACATCTACTATTCTACTGTGTTTGATACTCCTGGGAGCAAATCTCTAAGCTCCTCCTTTCATCAGCATAGTCTTGTTCACATAATATAACTAAATGTACGGAACTTTTATAAAGTAGAATTAATGTCTGGAAAAATATAGAGTTATATAACATCAATGATGAAGGAAGTTAATCTGAAGTCAAGAGAAAACTGTGAAGAAGAAACAGTAAGGTATGTATATAAAAGTTTTCTCTTTCTTTTAAAGTTTTATCAATTGACTTACTAGAAAAATATGTCCTCTCCTTCTCTCCCTCACTTTTATCCTTCTCTTCCCTACACAGATGTGTTCTGTTAGATTCACTGTATTTTACTCTAAGATATGTTAGTTTGTCTGTTTGTAGGATTCTGGACATTTTCGCACCATCATGCACCTTCTGTAATGAACAACTAGAATCTCTTATCTCCTTTAGAAGATCATCATCACCATGAAGAATTGTAACTAAAATTAGATACTAAATGAACGTTTAAGTGATTCTAGAGTTTTTTCCTCAAGTGAGACATCTGGGAGATTTTAAAGGGAAAACTAAAGACTTTTGCAAAGTTCTTTAAATTTTTCATGGAAACATGTGAGAGAATAGGCTTCCACAACTGCAGTAAATATGTTTTGACTAGGACTCAAACTATTTCGTTGTTATTTTGATGTCACATTGTTAAATATGTGTTTGATTCTGATATTTTTGTTCCTAATTTTCCTTTTGAACTGGGATAGTAATCAACAGAACTCGTCAACCAATTTGGCCAAATCCCAAATCCCAAACAAAATAAGATCAAACTGGTATTGGCTCAGAATGGATGAGTTTGGTCCCATTTGGTTGTGGAGTAGAATAGAACATTCCAAACTAATGAAAACATATGCAGAGATTTGGAAGTGAAAAATTAATGGGGGAAATCCATTCAGAAAATATATTTTAAACTGCCAAGGTAGTGTGAGGTGGAGGAGGAATAAGGCAGCTGAACGTTGCTTTCTGCCCCCACTTGTATGCAATTTGGGATAAGAATCTCTTCAGAACTCTCTACTAACAGTGCTTGTGGGCAGGGATTTTGTTAATGACAATGAAGTTCTAAAGTGAATCATATCTGCCATCTCTTCATTTATTTGCTAGATTTAGGTGTTAGTAGAAGCTTCTTGAAAGAGCTAGGAGGCAGGATAGTCATTGATTGCAATCTGAGCTTGGTCTATATAGGTGTTTTTCATTTCTTCTGTTTTTCATTACTGTGAATGATAACCAGTCATCTATTTAATATATTAGTCACAGCATATTTTAGGTAGTAAAGCTTATGAACCCCTCTTCATAAAGCTTGTAGCTAAGCAACATGGAGGAAGTGAAATAGAGTCAGGAATGGTTCATGAGCTTGAAGTTTCAACTTCCATGCTGGATAACTAAATGCTATGTTGAGATGGTGACAGTACATGGCTTCTTCTGTTATTTAGTACTTGATTAAAACATTTGGGCTGTGAAATGGTGCTTTCTAAACTGTGGGGGCTGTGCTAACCATGAAAGGTGTGTCAGAAAGAGAAAATTAGTTGTTCAATGATGTGATCTTCTTTCTCAGCTGGCTTACTTGTCTAGATTTCTGAAGCATTGCTCT
Organism: Cyclura pinguis; assembly: GCA_030412105.1. Taxonomy (NCBI): domain Eukaryota; kingdom Metazoa; phylum Chordata; class Lepidosauria; order Squamata; family Iguanidae; genus Cyclura; species Cyclura pinguis. The sequence goes on from CM059604.1 coordinate 22,257,869, forward strand.
CTGCCCCTGAACCCATCCTATGCCCACCAAGCTGCCTCTTGGTAAAACACTTTATTGCTGAGCATTATATTTTATGCTTCCTAAATGATTCAGTGCAGTAATACTCTGAACCACTGAATTTTGAACCTCTGAAGTACACTTTGAGGTTCCAGTTTGGTGTCTCCAGGTATTCCTTGGCTGCGTGAATGAACCCTACCAATTCTCACAAATATCCACTGGTGCTCCATTTCTTGATTAATATTCTCCTGATGTACTCCTCCTCTATTCATGAGAAAGCATTTACTTGGTGAATAGAAGAGATATATGTGCAGGGAATGTCTGTGCTCATTTTGTCACTTCTCAAGGTTAACAGCTCAATGTAGTTTTTTTCCCCCTAGAAGCTGCTGGAAAATGCTAGTCGGGAAAGACACAAACTGTTCTGCTTTTAAACTAAGGTAGCTTGTGTCAAGTGGTGCCACGAAGTGCTTCTTTTCACTGTCTCTTCATTGACTGAAAGCGAATATTTCCAATAAATATGGATTTGGGGAAAGAAAATGACTGCTAATTGTAAATGCAACTCATTCTCAGGTACTTAAATCACTTCCGGCCACTGTTATCTCTTTCTCTTGCTCTCCCCAGCTCCATTCCAAAATGTTGCACAAAGGTCCAGGTGATTAGGGGAAGAGAGAGAACGGATATGGAGGCAGGCTGATGGCTGTATCAAGAGTATGTCCAAGACGGGCTATCCTTTTTCACTCATAGTACTCTTACTATCTAATTCCTTGAGGGGGATTTTTTTTTTTTGATGAAATCCTGTGTAGAAGAAGATATGTCTGTGTTTTACATGTAAATGCCTTGAAAAAGTACCACTTCCTCATTTCAGCTGGGAACTATCTATATCCATCTATTTATCTATCTATCCCTAAAATTTGAACCACTATGACTATTAATTTAAAAATGGTAATAAGATATGTTTAAAATCAGAAGGACTATAGCAATACTTGTTACAAAATTAAGACCACATTGTGACAATGTTCCTTCTGTTTCTTTCCACAGCCATCATGTATAATGAAGAACAAAAGCTAATTAATCATTCTTCCTTCTCTGAATTTGTTCTCCTCAAATTCTCAGGGGTTTGGGAGTTCCAGATTTTACACTTTATTGGATTCCTTGTGTTTTACCTGGTAACAATCACAGGGAATTTTCTCATCATCTCTGCAGTGGCTTTTGACCACCATTTGCATACCCCCATGTACTTCTTCCTCATGATCTTGGCCATACAGGATGTGGGACAAGTTTCAGTCATTTTCCCCTCAACCATGGCCAATTCCCTCAGGAATATCAGTCATATTTCTTACTCTGGATGTGTTGCTCAAGTCCTCTTCTATATCTTCTTTGTAGGAGCAGATTTCTTTCTTCTTACAGTCATGGCCTATGATCGGTATGTTGCCATCTGCAACCCATTACAGTATGAGATAGTGATGAATAGGAAATCCTGCCTTCACATGGCTCTTGCTGTATGGATTAGCAGTTTATTCTATGGGGTGCTACATGCTGGAGGTACTTTTGCATCTTCCTTTTGCTCCAACATTATCAACAAATTTTTCTGTGACATCCCACAGTTACTTAAGCTTTCCTGCTCTGACTTGTTTCTGGTTGAAAATGGAATTCTTTTGGTGAGTGCTGTGGTTGGAATTGGCTGCTTCGTTTTCATTGTTGTGAGTTATGTGCACATCCTAGCTGCAGTGATGAGATTTCCTGCTGGACAGGGAAGAAAGAGGGCATTTTCAACTTGCCTTCCACACTTAACTGTTTTCTCTGTATTTGTAATTTGTATATATTTGGCCTACTTCAAGTTTACCTCTGATTACCCATCAAACCTTGATTTCATCCTGACCATAATATATTCCATGGTACCACCCTTCATGAATCCACTCATCTACAGCATGAGAAACAAGGAGATCAAAAATGTTCTGGCCAAGCTGCTTGCTTGGAGGTTCTCCCCTATGAATAGGTTTCCCAGGCTTGTTTAGTAAAATTCTGTGTGCAGCTCTAATGAAGTGGTCAATCCTATGAAGTCCAGAAGCATACATTTAGATAAGATGATGCTTCATTGTGATTTATGCTAATTTGAAAGTCTTGCAACACTAAGACACATCTATATAATGATGCAAAGTCTGGTATGCCATGCATTCAACTTGAGTTTGACCCTCTGCCTTTCTGTTGTGCAAGATTGTGTCAGAAAGTACAACTGAATCCAAAATTCATGTTTGGGAAGCACTACTTGTTGCTGTGTGTGACTTCAAGTCATTTCCAACTTATGGTGACTCTAAGGCAAAGCTATGAGGGTTTTTTTTTCTGTGTCTTAATGTTTGTGACGTGGCCAGGATCATCAATTAGGTTTCCATATCCAAGCAGGGAATCAAACTCTGGTGTCCAGGATTAGTAGTCCAAGGCTGAAACCTCTACACCAGGATGATTCTGAATGCACAGCTACATCGGTGTTAATCTTAAGGCATAAAATAGGGATATCTGTAAGGTCACTGTCTGTTTTCCAACTACTCTTGCAAAAAAAGAATCACAGTTGAGTTTGGAACATTAGGTTTGAAAATTAATTTGAAATGTTTAACCAGCAATAAGAACTGAAATAGTAATTGCTAATAAACTCATTGATTAATTAAAACATTAGTTTCCAAGAAGGAACATGGGATGTACAGGCAACAGTATGGATTCATGTAGTGCTCAATCTAGGGGGCACATTTGCAGCTTCAAAAAAGCCCTTTCTTTTGTTTCAATTGTTGCAGTCCCACAGTCTTTAATTTTCACCATCTGGTTTACAAATCTCATCATATAATTTTTGCCTGGAGAACGCAGAAGCTCAATATACCTAGAAACTGTCAGACTCAGAATGTCTGTCTTGAAGTATAGGACTTCATCTGACAATCTATTCTGATACTGCTCTGGTTCACTCTTTCTTCTTCTGTCCCTTCTCACCATTACCAATATATATGCTGATCACTTGCTTTCACATTGTTAGGCTTGAAATTTAGTACTCTGTAACTTGCTATAAAATTAACACTTGATAATTATTTACTGTGGTGTTGATTAGTATTTTGGACACTCAGACCTCAGTCTATAGCTCTGTAGCAGTGAGCATTTCTCACAACCTTTGAATTAGAATTGCTTGTTCTGCTTTGTTCAGGTTTGTGCAAAGGGAAGTGTTACCCTTATTTCTGGGGTCCCGTGGGGGATGCCTTAATGTACTCCACGTGGTAGGGAAAGGAAACTGGCCAGAACATGAGCAATATCAATGTGAGAAGCAGGGTAACCTAGCGGGGTCTTTTTACGCAGTTTTTACGGGGTCAGGCCAAGCCAAAAACCATGAAAATGTCTAGTAAAGGATTTTATTGAATGAAAGTCTCACGCACCGACACAATTACTCACACACTCAAGACCTATTAAAAAACAAAAGAGAGGAAACTGGATAGGGGAAATACTGAAGGGGTTGTAGCTGGGGTAATATTTCACCTTTTCCTGAAGTCCTTGGTCCGGGAAAACAGCAAGGAAGTGGAGCTCAGCACGGAGAGGGCTGAGGGGATTACTCAACAGATGGAGAAGCGGTCTGCTGGGATGACTGGGAGTGATCCAAAGAACCACTCAAAAACAGGGACTATTTATAGGGGAAAAAGTACCTGGAGGGTTAATCCTTTCCTGGGGAGAACAATGAGTGTCGCAACGAGAAAGAAGCTCCACAATGGCAACTTCCTTTGCATGATGAGATTACAAGGTGTTGCCAAAATCTCAGGATCTTTGGTTGCATTGGGTTGTGGTGTGACTTTATGTAAATAGTCCTTGCCTGATATGATCTTACGGTTATCAATGCTCAACTTGGGTCAAACACGCTAATCCCCTCAAGTTGGTTTCTCAGGGGCTGAGGACCCTTTGTCTACTGTGGGTTTGCACAGCTTGAGGTCTCCTGGGGCTACGTGATGGGGAATTGTACTGACCTGACCTGGTTTTCAATCGTATGACCGTTGCTGCCTACGTGCTCATCCAGGTGACCTCACAGGCACATTGAATCATATTTTAATATTAAAATTGTAGACCCCAGGACCAGGTTTTCCAGTGAAGTAACAATCCCCCCCAAAAATGGATGATGAGGGTACGATACTGTACATTTTCCAATTAAAAGTTAAACATTTTTAGAGCCGAATTGAAAGGGTGAGGCCTACTGTTAGTGTATAGCGGGAATTAGGCAAAGCTGCAGTATACCAACAGAAGAAGAGAATGTTCCAGAAAAGAGAGGGAGAGAGAGATAAGTGGGAGTGGTCTCTTCTTTGAGAGAGAGTGCTAGGCCTGTTGTTTACAATTGTACAGTTTCTAAACACATTCACACCAGTATAAACATGAAGCAAAATATAAACATTGCCCTCACCAATGGAGAAGTGGTAGCAGAGCACCAACATGAAAATGAACAACACAAACGAAGTGTAGGTGGGATTAACGATGAAATAGTAAGAGAAGCCACCAGTTGGAAATGGTAGCCAACAACAGTCCAAAGTCCTTGGCTTAAGAGCAGGAAGTGTCTTCGTCACACACACCCCTTGAGTCCGAAAAAGCTTCTTCCACGAAAGGAAAAATAGCAAACAATATAAATCTGTTTTGGAAAGTGTGTAAAAAGTTCCTGTGGTTGGCAAATGGCGTGGGAGGCTGGTGAATCATATCTTCAGCCCCCCCCCCCTTGGTTCTTGGGAATTGTCTGGATTCTGGTTTGAGTATGCTGGCAGTGGCATCGGGCCTCTAAGAGCATTCTCAGGTTGTTGCTCGCCCTCTCGACCGTTGTTTGTCCAGGGTTCAGTTCCCACGGTCACCCAGAACCTGTTTTTAGGAGAATATCTAAACAATTTGGTTAATAGCAATTATGCAAATCACTGTCCAATCAGAGGTTGACCAATGGACATCATGGGAATAAGACATTTTGGAGGAAAGGCTTTCCTCTGTTTTTTTGGGGTTTGGGGAGAAAGCGGGGATGGTGAAGAACTGTGCATAATCGAGTATAACCCATGTGATTGTACAAAGGCTATGCCGGGCATTGACCACCCTACGGCTCCAGTATGTTGCTTTGACTGGGAAGACTGCTCTCGCAGCAGGCTGTACCTCTGGGCTAGACAGGGTCTTTGGGGATCAGATGGGCCACACAAGGTCAGCCCTCAATGTTGGCAGACTATGCTTCATCCAGTATGGGCATACTAATGTCCTCTCCTTGCAGGGTCAAGTGATGCAATGACAGTGGTACCACTGTCTTGGCTTGGACTGGGTTAAACTCTGGTTTTCAGCTCCTTGTTCTGGAGAGCAGGAGCAACCTTTCCAGTTAAAAGAAAGAAACAATATAGCAGAGGGCAAGCTTGGGCTATGTTTACCCCTAGACAGGGAGGGCACTGAAGCTCTCCCTTGACAGTATGTCAGATCGGGCGGAACGGCTTATTCAAATACCTTAGGCATGTATGCAGATTTCCCATGATTCATACTTACAAGACAACTATAACGTCTAAATACTACAAATAGAGGGTCTATTTTCAAGTGAAATCATGGGGGAGACATTTCATACTCACGTATCTTGATGGGGGAAGCAACAGTGGTTATGTCCACACCTTTGGTAGATCTCATTCTAACTTGAAATGCTCCCAGGCAGGATGGGCTGGATGGTCTTTTGGGTGTCCCAATCCATCTGGGCAGTTGGAACTGGCTCTCCAGAGTTAGACCCAATTAGACCCGCGAGGCTTGTCAAAGGGCCTCTCATGTTAATTCCATGGTGTCATTGCACACGGTCTCTCCAATATATGGAGATCCTGACACCATGGTAAGACCACTTTACTCACGGTACCGGACCTAACTCTGGAGGCCCAATCTACCTCAGACAACCTTGGGACTTAATCCCTAGGTTTTTTTAGTTGGTCCAGGCTCTGTCTGGACCCTTAACTTCCCACACTTACTTCCCCTTATACAAGTAAAAATCAGAATAATTAACTTATACCTAACTGTCCTACGTGGAGCCTTAGGAATTGTCTCCTAGCCCAGCAGGCTAATATAAAGAGACATCCAGCCAAGGCAACCTGAAAAACTAAAATGAATATTAGTGAGTGTAGTGCCCAGTGGGCAATTGTGCTGCTGGTGGATGACCACGTGAAAGCATCCCACCAGGAGCGAGGCGTTTCATCAGCAAGCTCTTTGGAAGTGTTGACAATGTGTTGGGCTGTGTGGTTCACCTTAATCGCAATGAGATGCAAGGTGTGTGATACCTCTTGCACCTTTTTGTTTAAATCAGTTAAATTATGGAGCCACATAGATGTTGAGGAATTCCAGGGGGCATGCTGGAAGCGAGCATGACCCACAGCTCCAGTGCAGCTAGAGTCCTTAAAGAAACAGCTTCATCCAGAAAATCCAGAGAGAGAGACCATTGAATGCACTAAAACTATGTTTATTGCAAAGCTGGAATACATGAGACAGCGTAGCAACTAGGTAAAATCCATTCTCCAATCTGTGACAGGCAGACAGACAGAGACAGTCACAGTCTGTGAACAGCAAGTAAGCACGCATATAGACAGAACAGAAACTCTTTAGACTAAACAACCTGCTAGCGGCCGTGGGAAGAATCAGACAGCTCAGAATGTTTTCACTCTACTCTTTGGAATTTCCCACAGCTGTGTGTGTGAACCCTTATCGGTTCCTATGGCAACAAGAGCTGGCAAAGGAAGAAGACACTTAACCCTTTAGGCAGTTACAGAGCAGTTACACTGAACAATAGATAACTTTAATTCATCCTAATAGGCTGGGTTTGGGAATACGCGTACACTTAATGTCTTTCCTAATTATAGTACTGCCCAAGTACATTGGAGAAGAATTCCCAGGTTGGGGCTTGGAAAAGGATATCTGCAGACAGCATATGCCATCAACAGAAACATTACAATTGGTGGGAGTCAGGGTAATGTTCTGGAAGGCTATTTTCCATTTCCATGACAGTCAACAGTTATTGTAGGAAGTTTCTGTAATAACTGAGGGATCTTCTTCACTTACCCCTACATATGGTGAACCTGCACGGGGTGCAAAGTGTGGGGTTGGGAAGGTGAGGATTCGCTTCACAAAACCCAGAACACTTATGTTTAAGGCAGAGCTGACTTGTGTTCTCCGGTAGGTATATGTATGGGTGTATATTTCTACAGGTTACCTTTGCTTATACCATGGAAGCAGCCCAATCTCTCTCAGATTTTCCTCTACTCCGGTATAAGAATTCCACTGACAAGTTGTTTGTGTATTATATTCCCAGTCAGTAATGAACTGGGTAGAGTACATGTTAATCCAGGAGGCTCCTGCAACACTTTCCAACAATATCGAGATCCAAGGTAGGGTGCCCATCCTATTTCCCCGTAGGGAACACAGAACATGGGACTTAAAAACACAGCTACAGAATAGGGGTGGGGGAGAAAGAGAGGAGCTCAAACAATCTACTCTTCCTAATTCTTCCATATCACTTAACCCGGCTCAAAGGGTGAGTAGACGAATGTGAACGTCTCAGACAAGTCAATCTCTGGTATTTCTTGGTAGCTTAGTGACATCTGAGGTGCTAAGACATCACATTGGATTTCCCTGCAAGCTCCTCTGGAGGCTCGGGGAGAGGTATTCATTTACGGTTGACTGATCTCCCTTTCCATTCTTTCTTTCTTTTCTTTTTTTGTATTTAATTAATTTTATTGTGATTACATCATATAAAACAACATTTCTCATTGTACATTTTACCGAACTATTACCGCTATCTTCCACTCCTCTCTGGATTTCAATAGTGTTATTTCACTGGCATATCAACATTATGCATCGCATTGCATTTGTTAACATACAAGATAGATCCTGCTCTTTGACCCTACTTTACATGTTCCATGATATTCCACTGATTTTTACTTCTAACTACTCATGCTACCATGAATTAAGAATTATTACCTGTCAACACCCTACCCATTTCCAGAACAATTTACCATTCTTTGTTAATGTCATCATCTGATTTTCCTTTTAATCTCTGAGAGACTATATCTGCATTCTGATTTTCAATAAAAGTTGCCCACCATTGCTCTATTGTAGGTATCTGCTCAGTTTTCCATAGCCTTGCATATTCAATACGGGCTGTCGTAATCATATACAGCATTATTCGCCAATATTTCTTTGCAACAGTTCCATCTAATACATGTGTCATATTTAATAAGTACAGTTCAGGTTTCTTATCAATTTGAACCCTCAGTATTTTACATATCATATTATGTATATCATTCCAATATATTTTAGCCTTAGGACATGACCACCACGTATGAAATAGTGTTCCAGCATTCTCCTGACACTTCCAACGTTGACCTGTTCCTGTATTATATATCTTCTTTAATTTTTCTGGTGTCATGTACCATCTATGAAAAAGCTTGTAATAGTTGTCTTTTAGGTTCTGAGCTGCAGTAAATGTTTGTGTCGGTTGCCAGCTCTGTTCCCAGTGCTCTAATTGAATTGGATGTCCAAGATTTTGAGCCCCACAATATCATTGCTGATTTGACTGTCTCATCTTCTCTTTCTTGATTTAAAATCTCCTGGTATACGTGTGATAGTAAATGAGGTGGGTTTTCCTGCAGTAACTTCAACATTCTTCCTTGCTCTTTTTGTTCTATTCCATAAGTTTCCACATCCATCTGGAATCTCTCAGTTAACTGTCTGTAAGGGAACCAGTTTAACTTTATTCCTTCTGATTCCAATTTTTCTCTTGATTTCATCTTAAAAAGATTCAGATTTGTCATTTCTAATATGTCATCATAACACAGCCACTTATCTGAATCAGACCATCTTCCAAAGAAGGCTTCTTGAGGGGAGACCCATGTAGGTAGTTGCCTAATGTTCTTATTCTCGTAGTCAGTCCATATTTTAAGTAGTGATTTTCTGACAAAATGATGAACAAAGTCTTTGTCAACCGCAGCTTTCCCATAGAACATATAAGCATGCCAACCCATCCTTAAATCAGCTCCTCCTAATGTCAGCATTCTCATATTTTGAAGATTCATCCAGTCTTTTATCCATGTAAATGCCACTGCCTTGAAATATATCTGTAAATCCGTTAGACCCAACCCTCCTCTTCTTATTGAGTCTGTCATGATATTCCATTTTATTCTTGGTTTTTTCCCTTGCCATATAAATTTAGTTAAATCTCTTTTCCATTGTATAAAAGGCTTAGTATTTGTAATAATAGGAAGATTTTGGAAAAGGTAATTCATCTTTGGAAGTATGTTCATTTTTATGACTGCCACTCTTCCCATCAAAGATAGTCACATTCTAGTCCATTTCTCCAAATCCTTGATTATCTCTTTCCATTTTTTTGCATAATTATTCTGAAATAGTTCATTATTTCTTTTTGTAATCCAGACACCCAGATATTTTGCTTTTTGACCTTTATTAAAACCTGTTAAATGCTCAAGTTCCTTCTCTTCTTTCTCCCTCATGTTTTCTGTTGTAAGCACTGTTTTTTCCTTGTTTATCTTGAATCCAGAAAATTCTCCATATTCTTGAACAATATCCATCAACCTTTGAATATTGCTAAGAGGATCATCCAGAAACAAAACTAAATCATCTGCAAATGCTTTAAGTTTGTACTGATATTTCTTTATCTGAAGTCCTCTTATTGCTTTATCTTCCCTTATGGTATTATTAAGTATTTCCAATGTCATAATAAATAACAGCGGAGATAGGAGACAACCTTGTCTTGTTCCCCTATGCAATTCAATCTGTTTTGTTCTCTCTCCATTAATAATCAATCGTGCCTGTTGTTGGCTGTATATTGCTTCAGTCCAAGAGATAAATTTGTCTCCGGCTTGCGCCTGTTTAACAACCGTCTTCAAGAATGACCAGTTAATCATATCAAAGACCTTTTCTGCATCCACAAATATCACTGCCAATTTTCTTTCATAATGTTTCTTATAATACTCAATTATGTTCAGCACTGTCCTAATATTGTCTCTCCTCATTCTCTTTGGTAAGAAGCCATTCTGGTCCTCATGTATATTTTCTTGAAGAACCTTTTTAAGTCTTTCAGCCGGAATTGCAGCAAAAATTTTATAGTCTGTGTTTAGTAATGAAATTGGTCTATAATTCTTGACATCTGTTAAGTCTCTTCCTTCTTTTGGTATTAGAGCCACATTAGCTTCCTTCCAGGTGTCGGGTATTCCCTCCTTTCTTATTTCATTCATTGTATTCTGCAAAGGTATCGAAACTTCATGTTCCATTATTTTGTAATATTTTGCAGTAAAGCCGTCTGGTCCAGGAGATTTGTCATTCTTCAAATTCCTAATAGCTTCAACTGTCTCCATCATCGATATGGGTTTGTTCAGAATCAATTTCTGCTCCTCGTTGAATCTCATTTTGTTCATTTTTTCCAAATATTCTTCCATTTCTTTTTGTTTTTTCATTGAGGAGATCAAACTCATTAACTTCATGTAATATTTATAAAAAACCTGTTTTATCTCCTCCTGTTTTGTAGTTTTCCCGTCACCCACTCTAATCTCCGTAATAATATTTCTAACCCTTCTTTTACGAAGTAAACTGGTTAAAAGTTTAGAAGGTTTATTTGCCTGTTCAAAGAAAGTATATCTCACTCTTCGCATCTGTTGTTCTATTTCCTGCAAATTTAGTTGATTTAATTCAGCTTGACAAACCTTCATCTGTTGTCTTATCTTGTTGTCCATCGGTTTTTCCCTCATCTGTTTCTCTAGTTCTTTCATCTTCCCCAGAATCGAATCTTCAATCAGTTTCCTCTCTTTCCTGATTTCCGTGGACCATCTGATAAAGTTTCCTCGCATCACAGATTTACTTGCATCCCAAATTATTTTGATTGGTAATTCCAATGTCATGTTCTCCTTAAAATAATTATTTAATTCTATTTTTGCTTGTTTAATGTACTTCTCCCTCTTGAATATCTCTTCATTCAATCTCCATGTCCTCTCTCTGTCTATAATCTTAAGTTTCATTTGCAATGGATTAGGATCCGAACATAAATTTGGAAGAATGTCTATATCCACCGTTTTCGACATCAAATCCTTAGATGTCAAAATCATATCAATCCTAGACATTGATTTATGTCTGTCTGAGAAAAAAGTATATCCATCTAATTGTCCATTTTTATATCTCCATGTATCATAAAGATCTAAATCATCCATCATTTGGAAAAAACTCTTACGCAGTTTACCGTTGTTTCGGGGGACTAACTTCTGTACTGTTCTGTCCACTTTTGGATTAATAACTCCATTAAAGTCCCCCAGAATGATAACTTTTGCGTTTCCTGTTTCTTGTACATATTTCTGTATCTCATTGTGTATTTTGGGGAAGAATTCTCCTTTAGCTCCATTAGGTGCATATACTCCAACTATTAATATCTTGTCCTGTTTCATATTTACTTCTATCGCCAAATATCGCCCGTTATTATCCTGAAATTTTTGTTGTGCACCGTATCTTGAATTGACATATATCAATACCTCCCTTTTCTTCTGATCAATCGTAGCTGCAAAGCAGCTACCCAGTTTTGGATTTCTGACATATTTCAAATCTTGAGTCCTTATTCGAACCTCTTGTAAACAAATTATATCCAATTTTTGTTTTTCCAAATGATGAAATATCTGTCTTCTTTTATATTCAGAGTTAAATCCTTCAATGTTCCAAGAGTATATTTTTAGCCCCATTTTATCAGTTTTATATTAAAATTATTTATCCTAATTTTCCAATTAATCCTGTATATTTTCTGCCGCCAACTCTCCTTCCTCTCCCAATTCTTGTTCTTGTACCGTTTCTTCTTCCACCTCTTCTTCTTGTATCTGTTCTTTCTCCTCTTTTCCTTTTTCTTCTTCCAACGATTCCTGTTCTTCATCTTTCTCTCCAGCTGTAGGTCTTTGTAAATCTCTCTTCAACCTTTCCATCGTTTCTTTGGCTTTAAAAACTGAATTAATCCTATATCTCTGCTGTTTATACATAAAAGAAATGCCTTTAGTCTTCTCCCATCTGTAATTGATCTGTAACTTCATCAAAAGATTGGCCAGAGGTTTATAATCTTGTCTCTTCTTGAGTATTTGATATGGTATGTCTTTAAAAATTCTTACATCTTTATCTTCAATCTTAAATGTTCCTTCATAGCTCCTCTGTAATATTTTGTCTCTTATAACTGTCCGAGTGAAGGTTATTATAATATCTCTTGGTAATTTTCTTTCTCTCGCTATTCTAGAGGATACTCTGAACATTCTGTCAATACAAGCTTCCATCTTATCTTCTTCAATGTCTAGATATTCTGCCAAAGCCGGAACCATTTTTTCATATAAATTTTCACCGCTAGATTCAGGAACGGCTCTAAATCTGAGACATCTTTCTTGATATCATAACTCTTGCAATGTTATCTGGAATTCCTCTTCTTGTTGCTTCCCCTTTACTTCAATCATTTCTGTCTGTACTTGTGTAACTTGTTCCTTTATTTCTTTGGTTTCAGTCTTTATCTTTGTAACATCCTTAGTTAAGGTTTCAAATTTCTTCCCCAGTTTATCGATTTCATGCTTCATATCTGTTCTCATCTCTTTTCTTATCTCCTTTAAATCCTGTCTGATGTCTTTCTCTGTCTGTCTTATTTCCTCTCTAATGTTCTTAAGTTCCTCCATCATCTGCAACATTAAATCTTTCTGGGGTATCTCTGTTGATGTTCTCCTTACTGGCTGGGTAGTCGTTGTTGCAGCTGCTGCCGCCGTTCCCTTCCTTGTTCTTAGTTCCATTTGTACTTTCTTGACAATAGAATTTTTCTTCCAAAAGTCTTGATCTTTATCTTTGTTGTCCTGGTAGTTGTCAATTCTATAAAGTCATCTTAAATCTCTTAAGAAAAATATACAATAAAACACAAAAACATACAAAGCAATATTGTCTATATCAGCCTATACCTTATTATATGCACTCTAATTTAATCCAAAAGGAATATAATTTCAAAAGATAAATAAATGAATAAAATCATATATATAAATCTGAAGATTATAGCTCAAATACTTCAAAGTAATTATTTCTCAAAATATATATACAAGAATTGTTTTTGGTACAAAAGCTTCCCTTTAAAAACAAAGCTTACTCCAGTTCACTCCAACTCCCCCCTCCCAATTCTTCTAGGCTGGTTTTTGAAGCTTGCTCTCAACTTAGTAAACAGCTAGCAAGACCTTGAATATAAAATCCAGCCGCTTCTCTGTGTGGGAGCGGGTGTTCCAGTAGCCTCTTATCTTCAGAAAAATTCAATTTCACATGAACAGTTCAGCTCAGTCTGTAATCCTGCAGCCAATATTCTGTAAATGTTAATGTCTTGTAGTATCCTAATTTCGTCCAATTCCAAGGTTCATGAAAAGTTCATAAAATTCTTAAGTTCTTAAATGTGAAAAATCTATAAAGTTCTAAAACATATGTTCATGAAAAGTCCCAAAACAAAAGTTCAGTTCTTTAGTTGCTTCTAACTTACGCCTTGTTAAATCCCATGGCATCAATAGGTCTATTCGTAACAAAGAACCATTTACACATAGGTAAATCCCAAGGCATCCGTTAGTCTACTCATAGGTAAGAGCCACTTCCACCAAGGTAAATCCCAAGACATCAATAGGTCTCCTCATACTTAAGATCCACTTACATCTGGGTAAATTCCAAGGCATCAGTGCCTTGTAAGTAAGAATAACTAATACCTCTGTAAATCCCATGGCATTAGTGGGTCTACTCGTAGATGAGAGCCAGGTTACTTCTTTTAAAATCAGTTTCTATTTAATTCCATTGTCCACTAAGAAAAGGATCCAAAATCAAAATCCAGGTGCCAAAGACAACAATTAGCTTCAAAAATCCTTGATGAACTAAAAGAAACACGGAGATTCCTCTTCATCAAACCACCACACCAAAGTACATTTTCCAACAAAAAAAACAAGAAAACAATTCACAAATCCAAGTTAGTTCCCAAAAGAAGTATTAATCCAGAGCAATGTATTTATGACAGCATATAAATCCACAAGTCTCTCTGTTTTGCCAAGCAAAACTAAAAGGAAAAAAAAAGTCTGTTTAAGCAAGAAAGCTGAATCAGTTACTTGAAATCTTTACCTTCCAATGTTAATCCCAGTCCAGTCCAATCCAAAAAAGTCAACTCTTTAATTATTTGTAAAAGAAACCGTATTATATCCAAAGAAATAGCAAAAAAGAAAAGGAAAATTCCAGCCTTGCACTCACCAACCCGGTTACTGTAGCTTTAAATTGTCAGCTCTTTCAGTCCAACTCACAGCTTTTGGGGTCTCTTTCTAAAGCAGCTCACTTTCAGCGAATGCAGGTCTGTACTTCTTGCAATCTTAAATAACAGTAATCCAGATCGGGTTGCTAATTGTAGTCTCTGTGTGTTTTCTTGATTTAAAAGTCGACGGCGGTGCTTGTGCCGCTAAAACGGTGAGCCTGGAGGTTCCGTCATGGTTCTATGATCCTTCACAACGCCTCCACTCTCTCCGTTCAGAGAGAGCTCAGCACCAGACTTCTGGATCCCCTTCGGACCTTTTCCGCATCCTCCTTACCGAGGGGATGTCTAGCTGGTTCAGATGGCTCTCGAACCAGCTGGAACCAGCAGGTGGAGGTTCGGAATTGCGCAGCACTATTCCGAACGACCGCTCATGCGCGCCATGTGACAAGAAGTCTCCCTTTCCATTCTTTCAACTGGGAGACATGGAAAAATTTAAGCCAATCTCCCTTCTTGTGAGGAATACGCATTTGGTACACTGCTGGGGAGATCCTCTTCTCAATGGGGATGGGTCCTACCCACTTCGCAGCCAGAGAATGCTTGTCTTTATAGAAATTCCTATACAAGACTAGCTACCCCTCTTTCCACTGGCAGGGGTGATGCACCCGTCCCAGTCTCTTGTCCATTTTCTGCAGATTTTTCTCCAGTTGAGCAGCAACTTGCCTATGAATTTGCCCTATATGTTGAATCAAATTCCTCACCCATTCGTTGTTTAAAACAGGCTCTAAATCAGAGAGGAGGCTTGCGTTAATCCAAAAAGCTTCCGGTAACATCATTTTCTGCCCGGTAATCACCATGTGTGGCATGAAGTCATGTGATGCCACAGTGCCTCTAAAGGCCATCAAAATTATGGGCAGCTTGGTGTCCCAGTCTTTCCCTGAGGCGCGAACTACCTTCCTAAGTGCCTCCTTCAAGGAGTGGTTTGTCCTTTCTATCTGGCCTGAGCTCTGGGGATGATGAGCGATATGGAATCATAGTCTTATTCCCAAAGCCTTGCATAATTCCTGAGTGACCTCCCCAGTGAAATGGGCCTCCATATCGCAATCAAGGTCACGTGACACCCCCATGAGATCTATTTTCTCAAGTCCTTGTTCTTCACCTTAGGCCTGCTTTTCTCACTGAACCTTCCAGAGGAAAAGCCATTCACTCCAATGAAATCTAATTCTCTTAAAATCACTTACATCATTAAAGCCTTGGAATTTTTTCAGAGTTATTGAGAAACACCGGCAAACTAAGCTGTATTGATAGAAAAAAATGTAATGAGTAAAGAACTGAACAAATCAATTGACTCATTATTTGTAAACTCTGAATGACATTTATCATTAGTGGGCATATGAGGCACCAATACCTCATTGCTGGAGTCATGGCTAAAGAAAAGGTAAGCAAACAATGTCTGGAAACCTGTTGATTGGTTCCTACTTGTTTCAATCCATTCAACCAATTATCGATTGGTATATCAGCACTTAGACAATGTAGTGGATTCAATGGGTCTACTCTAAGAGGAACTATTATAGGAGCTGGTTAATCAGAGTTGAGACAGCAAGTTCAAAAAGGAATATTCCTTCTCAGCACCCTACTATAGCCAAAAGAACAAGGCAAAAGAACAAGAATGCAAAAATGCTGGAAAGACATATACCCACCACTCCTTATTCACTAGTCTAAGTTCTTACATACATTGTAGAGACATCAACTTGAACCAGAATTTTATTAGACATATATTTAACTCCTGGGATAAGACACAAGGTGGTTAATCACAGTCTAGATAACCAGACATCAGGGATAATATAATCATGGACTTCTTGTATGGCATGGGGTTGTGGTAGATGAACAGATGGTAGCTAACCTCATATTGCTGCCCGGGTATAGGGATGTTGCTACTGAAGCAACACCCCTATACCTTGAGCTAATTCTTGTTGTGATATCTGTCTCTCTTGACAGAAATAATGTAGGAAAGCAGTCTGTCAAAAATAAGATGAATAAGCAACAATTTTGGGGTTCAACTAACCTTATTAGTGTGTATGCGATCTTTCTCTTTCTTCCTGGGTGTGCCTGAAGTGGGGAATTTGATAGATGAGAAATTACCTTATTTCAAGATTGTGCTTATCTCACCTACTGTTAATGACCCGCAATTGTGTGATGGTCCCATAGCTGGCAGCCGTGTGGAATGGGAGGAAGAGCGATCTAAGTGCTTCCTTCTACCGTGCAGCAAGGGAATGAGGCTGGCTGCACTGCAGAAAGAAGGACTGTGTCACTTGTGCTCCCATCTACAGGCAGCTGCCTGGATGTGGAGGGGAGTGTTGGGGACACTGTCCCATCCCGGCAAGCTGCTGCTGGGATGACATGGGGACAACGGAAAAGGGTGAGATATGAAAATGGCTAAAGTCCAGTTATTATTCATTTATTTTTCTATTCTGCTTTAAATTTTAATTGTTTTGATTTGTTGATACATTGTCCTTCTGATATATTTACACACACACACACACACACACACACTATATATATAAAAGTCAATGTTCGTCTCACATTTGTCTGTTTGTGTCAGGCAGGTGAAGACCTCATATGATTGGCTGTGTGAAGTGAGAAGACCTCATATGATTAGCTGGTTGTGAAGATTCCATGGAATCCTGGGGTTGCCAGTTTAGGGAGGAGCCTTTAGAATTCTCAGTCAGAGAGCTCTTGGGCCTCAGGCCGGTTGCTATGGAGATGAGGCCTACCATCAATAAGGATGCCAGAAAACTTCTGGGAGGTATATGTGAGAAAAATTAAAGTGAGATACACAACATAGCTATAAAGTCTTCTTGCCTCACACAGTAGATTGTATGGAGTCCATATGTGAGGAATCTTAAAGTTGAAATTCAAAACAAAAAATTCTTCCAGAAAAACGTAAAGCCATTGTACAAATTCAGCAGAAAGCAAAAAAATCAAAAGCCAGTACATCAACGTTGCCAGAGAACACAGATCGGATTGGGGACTGCGGGGAAAAGTTACAGGTACTGGAATAGGCCAGTTGCTGTGGAGACGATGCCTAGCAGCAAGGAGAGGACAGTGTATTTTCACAGGAACCCAACCTCTGTATGTTAACAACTATGAATACAGATTGGATTGGGGAATATGGGGATAAGTTACAGGTACTGGAATAGGCTGGTCACTGTGGATATGAGGCCTAGCAGCAAGGAGGAGGACAGTGTATTCCCTCAGGAACCCAAACTGTATATGTGAATAACTGAATCCAGATTGCATTGGGAAATATGGAGCAAAAGTATCCTGGGAGACTGCAAAGTAAAGTAGTTGGAATTTCTCAGATGGTGTTCCCTGATTGGCTGTGAAGAAGTGATGGGAGATGAAATCTTCTTCCATTTATGAAATTAGCAATCATGGGTTGGAATCCTGTTGGGCAGTTTTGAATGTGTAACTTCCATAGTTACAGATCTTCACAGTCAGTTCTGGTCCAACACTCCCCCAACTCACCTTTCTGGGAAGCTGCTGCTGAGATTGATTTAGTGCATTGCACAGTCAACCAGGAAGTTAACTTATGCTCCCACCCTTTCCCGTGAGCAGTCTCCATTGAAAAAGTAGAAGTGGAGTCACTATTGCAATCCCCCCCATGCCAGAGATAAAGGGGAGGGGGTTAGAAACATAACTCAACTGCTTCCCATGAGACAGGGCAATGGACCCCCATTGATTGCAGTGGCTACTTCCTGATAAGTGAGGATTGACAGATTTTCACAGTCCTTACATGTCACCTGCAAGAGGGGCTATGCAGAGTTCATGAATACCAAACAGTTATGAATGCGTGTAACTCCCCAGTGGGATTCAGGCCATGATATTTTGACCTGATTAAGGTGCTTTTGAAGACGTTGAATGGCTCATTTGTCAGGTTTCTGAAAACATCCTCCAGCTGTGTACATATGGATTTCACAGAGGGAGAGGATTTTGGGCCCCATCTATACCAAAGCTGTCAGACAGACAGAAACTCTATGACTGGCTAAACTAGGGGTTTATATACCCAATATCTACCTGGAGGGAAAGCGTGTGAATGGCTCTTTGGCTGAGTAAATAATGAAGTTTACAGAGTTGAGAATGAGGTCCAGAATGGGCTAATGGTCTTACCATTAGGTGACAAATGACTAATGGCTGCCCTGATAGCTTGGTGCTTGTTGGACAGGTTTTGGGACAAAGGAAAGGTTTGCGTGGTCAGAGGAAGAGGAGTTAAGACAATCAGCAGTGTGGTGAGAATCTCTCTGATGCTATTGTCTAAAAGGAAGAGTCATTAAGGTTAGCTGCAAGCCTAATGTCTCTGGAATTTTCTGGCGATTTCCTGACTATGACCTGGTTACGCCTAGAGCTGTTTTGTGACCTCATTCTCAGTGCACGTTTTTAGCCAGTCTATTCCTATGGTCCAGCTTGGCCATACAACCCTAGCAGGGCATGTTTTATATCAATGCCAATTAATATATCTTCCCAAATAAATCATATTCCACCAATTAGACCATATCAAAATGTAGGAATGTACAGTCTGCTAAGAGAGGACTCAATGGGAGAGAGAAGCTACATATAGGTTTCCTCGTTTTCAATGTCACAATAGCTCAGGGAGCTAAATCAACAGAGGTTAATATTGGAATGCCATAGCTACTTTAAGGTGAAAGAGTGGTCTGTTACATGTGCCTTTGGATCGTGGTGTTCACGGATGTGTAAGAGATCAACTTGGAGGGACAGACTGGGGTACTGCTATTCTTCACATTGTAGTACTTGGGAGGTGGGAAATGGTCTTCGATGGATGCCTTTGATAAATGATGGCCAAATAGCAGTAAGCTGGTATTAGTTCTTCCAAATGTAGCATGGAGGAGATTGCCAATGTTGTAGCTGTGGAAGTGGTCCATCTTCCAGTTTGTATCTGCATCTTTGTAACCTCAGTGACTATAGCAAGTTCAATAAAGTGACCTTCAGTTTACTCAGTACCTTTGCCCAGTCTGTTTATTCCATTTAGGTGTGAATTTATTCAGTTCTGTTTTGTTTGTTACCACATTTCTGTTCCATATTTCAGATAAAAACAAGACTCAAGCTAGCTAACACACACAACAAAAAAGAGAGTAAAAAATAGAACAATGTAAACATAGACAGCAAATACGTTTAAGTGGGTCATGAACAGCACCATTTCAAAAAAAAAAAAAAACAAGGAGGAAAGGAATTAGCTTTCTTCCCATTTCAGCTTCTATCAGTTAGACAGTGCTGGCAGTTTTTTCCTAAAAGCAGAAAATGGGGAAGCAAGAAGCTTGATGACATTTTGGCACAATTCTGCTATTCCACTGTGTTTGATTCTCCTGGGCACAAATTTTTGAGCTCCTTGTTACATCAGCATAATCTTGCTCAAACAATACATTTAAGTGTAGGGAACATTTATAAAGTAGCACTGACGATGGAAAAATATGGAGTCATCTAGCATCACTAATGAAGGAAGTGAATCTGAAATGGAGAGAGATCTATGAAGAAAAACGAGTAAGCTGCGTATATGAAGGTTTTCTCTTTATTTCAAGATTTTCTAAATTGACTTACAGGAAAAGTATGTCCTCTCTTTCTCCCCCTCACCTTTATCCTTGACTTCTTTTATACAGATGTTTTCTGTTAAATGTACTATTTTATACTCTAAGATATGTCAGGTGTTTGTGGGATTCTCGACACTCTCACACTACCATGAGCTTCCCCTCATGAACAAATACCATCTCTTAACACACCACCTTCAGAAGACCATAGTCACCATAAGAAGTGTAACTAAAAGTAGATTGTAGATTAATGTTTAAGTGAATCTTGAATTTTATCCTCAGGTAAGACATCTGGGAGATTTTAAAGAGAAACCTGAAGACTTTTCCTAAAGTTATTCAAATTTCTCATTGAAACATGTTGGAGAATAAGTTTCCACATATGCAGTAAATATTCTTTGACTCGGAATGAAACTGTTTGTTATTTTGATGTCACATTATTGAATATACGTTAGATCCTGATCGGTTTGTTTCCTAATTTTCTTCTTGGATTGGAACAGTAATCAACAGAAGTTTTCAACCAATTTGACCAAATTCCAAATCAAACAAGTTCTGATCTGTCTTGGTTCTTATAGGATAAGTTTGGTCCTATTTGTTTCTGGAGTAAAACAGGGTGGGGGGTATGCCCACCAATTTTCCTTTCAGCAAGCTACTTTAATGTTCAGCATGATATTTTATGTTTGCTGCATGATTCAGGGCAGTAGTACTCCAAACTACTGAATTTAGAAACTCTGAAGTACATTTTGAGCTTCTTGTTTAGTGTCTCCAGGTACTCCTTGGCTGCATGAATGAGCCTGCCAACCCTCAATGATGTTACTCCATCACTTCACAGATGTTCTCCTGATGCCCTCCTCCATTAGGGATTATTTTGTGGGCTAGAGGTTAGTTTGTGAAGAAATAGGGATATGGATTAGTTTGTGAAGAAAGATAGGGATTAGGGATTAGTTTGTGAAGGAAGATAACCTGCACTGAATATCTAATTTCAATGTTGCTTTTCCTCATGGTTAAAAGCTCAGTGCAGATTTTCTTTTCTAGAAGCTGTTGGAAAATGTTACTTGGGTAAGGACCACAGTCCTGCTTTTTTAGCTAAGCTAGCCTGTGTCAAGTGGTACCAGAAAAAGTGCTTCTTTTTCCTCTGTCTTCATTGACTGAAAGAGAATATTTCCAAGAAATGTGGATTTGAGAAAAAGGAACTGACTGCTAATTGTAAATGCGAGTCACTGGGCCTTTCTGCACTACACTGTTATTGTGCTTTTATTCCACTTTCAATATCCTGTGCATGCTGGGGTTTATACTTTCTTGAGGCCAAAGAGCTCTCTGGCTGAGAATTCTAAAGACCCCTCCCTAAACTGAAATCCCCAGGATTCCATAGGAGGTTGAAAGTGGAATAATAGCACTATAACAGTGTAGTGCGGAAAGACCCACTCTCGGGTACATAAATCTCGTTTGGTCACTCCTATCTATTTCTCTTGGGCCATTTCCACACTAGACTGTTATAGTGCTATTATTCCACTTTCAACATCCTATGGAATCCTGGGACTTGCAGTTTAGGGACGGGCCTTTGGAATTCTCAGCGAGGGAGGTGGCTGGCCTCAGGAAACTACAAACCCCAGAATTCCACAGGAGGTTGAAAGTGGAATAAAAGCACTATAAAAGTGTAGTGCAGAAATGGCCTTGCTCCCCTCTTCCAGCTCCTTTCTACACTATTCAGATGATTAGAGGAAGAGAGAGAGCAGAAATGGAGACAGGCTGATGGCAAATTCAAGAGTATGTTCCAAAGTTTCTATAATTTCTCACTCACAGTACTCTTATTATCCACTTTCTTGTGGGAAATAATTTTGTGATTTCTTGTATAGAGAAAGATATGTTGTTTTAATTGTAACTGCCTTTAATTCTAAACCCTGCCTTACCTCAGGTGGGATATATTTAAAGCACTAAGGGTATTACTTTAAAAATGCTAATACTATGTGTTTAAAATCAGAGGGACTATAGCAATACTTTTTTACAAAACTAAGATTGCATTGTGACCATGTTCTTTCTGTTTCTCTCCACAGGTATCATGTATAATGAGGAGCAAAGGCTAATAAATCATTCTTCCTTATCTGAATTTGTTCTCCTCAAGTTCTCAGACATTTGGGAACTTCAGGTTTTACATTTTATTGTATTCCTTTTCTTTTACCTAATAACAATCACAGGGAATTTTCTCATCATCTCTGCAGTGGCTTTTGACCACCATTTGCATACCCCCATGTACTTCTTCCTCATGAGCCTGGCTGTACAGGATGTGGGACAAGTTTCAGTCATTTTCCCCTCAACCATGGCAAATTCTTTCAGGAAAGTCAGTCGCATTTCTTACTCTGGTTGTATTCTTCAAGTGCTGTTCTATATCTTCTTTTTAGGATCTGATCTCTTTCTTCTCACAGTCATGGCCTATGATCGGTATGTTGCCATTTGCAATCCATTACAGTATGAAATGGTGATGAATAAGCAAGTCTGTCTTCACATGGTTATTATTGTATGGATCAGCAGTTTAGTCTATGGGGCGTTACATGCTGGAGGTACCTTTACATCTTCCTTTTGCTCCAACATTATCAACCAATTTTTCTGTGAAATCCCTCAGTTACTGAGGCTTGCCTGCTCTGACTTGTATCTGGTTGAAATTATAATTCTTTTGGTGAGTGCTGTGGTTGGAATTGGCTGCATTGTTTTCATTGTTGTGAGTTATGTGCACATCTTAGCTGCAGTGATGAGATTTCCTGCTGGACAGGGAAGGAAGAAAGCATTTTCAACTTGCCTTCCACACCTGACTGTTTTCTCTATATTTGTACTTGCTTCATATTTGGCCTACTTCAAACCTACCTCTCAGTCCTCATCAGCTCTTAATTTGGCACTGACCATGGTATATTCCATGGTACCACCTTTAATGAATCCACTCATCTACAGCATGAGAAACAAGGAGATCAAAACTGCTTTGGCCAAGCTGCTTGCTTGAAGGTTCTCTCCTGTGAATAGCTTTCCCAATATTGTTCAGTAAAATTCTGTGTAGCTCTAATGAAATGGTCAATCATATGATCTCTGGAAGCATACCTGTAGATAATATGATGCTTCATTGTCATTTGTTCTAATTTGAAAGTCTTGCAACACTAAGACTCATCTGCATTGCTGTGGCAAATCTATGGCATGCCATCAACTTGAGCTTGACCATCTGCCTTCCTGTTATGCAAGGTAGTGATAACTGGTACAACTTTACCCAAAATTCATATTTGCGAAGGCACACTTGTTGTTGTGTGCCTTCCAGTCATTTCCAAATTATGGCAACCTGAAGGCAAACCTATCACCAGGTTTTCTGGGTCTGAGAGTTTGTGACATGCCCAAGATCACCAATTAGGTTTCCTTATCCAAGCAGGGAATCAAATCCTGGTGGCCAGGGTTAGTAGTCCAAGGCTGAAACCATTACATCATGCTGATTCTGAATACACAGTTATGGTTACATTAATCTGAAAACATAAGACAGTGATACCTGTAAGGTCACTGCCTGTTTTCCAACTTCTGTTGCAAAATCAAAGTTGAATTTGAAACATTAGTTTTAAAAACTAATTTGAAAATGTTAAACCTACAATAATAACTAAAACAGCAACTGCTAATAAAGTTACTGTTTAAAACATTAGTTTTCAGGAAGGAACACGAAATGTACAGAGAACAGCATGAATTCATGCAGTGCTGACTCTAGGGGGAACATTTTGTTATTTGCAGCTTTAAATAAGCCCTTTCTTTTGTTTTAAGCTTACATTCCTCTAACCTGTAATTTTCCCCCTGCTGTTTTACAAAGCTCTATCATACAATCCTGTCCTGGTGACTGTGGAAACTCAACATATCTGGAAACCATCTCACCATTACCAACATGTTTGCTGATCACTTACATTTCAATGTCTTGGTTAGTAAAGCTTAGTAAGAAGCGATTTCAGTGTCAGTGAGGAATTATATGTTTGTTTCACCTAGAGAACACCAATCCACTGATCAGCAAGATGTGGCTGGCTACAAAGATCAGTCTATGGACCAAATGTGGAAAATTCTTAAGAAAATGTATCTCTTGTACTGTTAACACATGTAGCTGTTATTACCGTTTGCTAGCCCAACCTTGGGGGGGTGTTAGATATCATTTTGATATCAATAATTCGGCCTTGTTTTACCATCCTACACCAAGTGTTTGTGAGGCCCCCGGATGAGCACAGAACTAGGCTCGGCCACTGATTGCTGAACATTCCATTTTCCACCCAGGCAGGCCAGAAATAGCCAGATCACAGCTTTAGGAGACCTCAAAGGCAAACACTATATTATGTATGCACGCTGCTTACAAAGAACTCCCTGCCCCAAGCAGGTGACTTGACAAGCTGGATACTTAACTGTCAAGTGCTCTGCGGTTGCATATCGGCTATCCCATTGTAGATTCGGACCTAACTCAATCATGCTAAATTCTGTCCTTTCGGAGGCTTTGTCTCCAGCCCCAAACTCATTGTTCTTCCCCAAGTGCAGACTAGCCTACGGTCATATTTTCCCTATAAACACCCCTGGTTTTGAGAGCTTCCTCGGATCGCTCCGAACTTCCATCCAGCCTTGCTGCCGCTTTATCCGGCGAGCTTTGCCCTCAGTCTCACGTACTGAGATTGCGCACCTACGAACTTCTGCAGTGTTCTACCCAGGCTTCAGGACAGGTGTAGTATCACCCAAACCAACAACCTCCTCTTAAAGTCCCTCTATCCCACTCCAACCTTTATTTTTCTATAGTTATCTGTGTGAGTGTGCTGCATACACTGTTTGTCTGTATTTAATAAAGATCACAATTATTCTTAAATTCCGGTGTGCTTCTTGGCTTGGTCTGACCCTGTAGACATTGGGCAAAAGATTCCGCTGCGTTGCCCTGCCTCTCACATTGCTAACTTGTGCTCTTGCTAATTTCCCCACCTTTTGATTTTGAGAGCGCACATCCGTGTCCCTCACAGGACCCCCAGTAAACAGGGTAACATAGCAGCAACTGAATCCTTCCATGGTCTTTGTCTCCCTGCTTCCAATCAATAAGTATGTCTGTAAAGGTCTGTGATACAGTATGATCAGAATCATGTTAGTGACATACACAAGCTTTACCTGTACATAGTTTTGTTTTGAACAAGGCACCTTCTGGCATTCTCTCAAAATCCATCACCCCCAGACAGCTGCCAAACTCCATGGGGTTGGTGCTATGGAGAGAGAGAAGAGAGGGAGATAACTGGGCAGTGAAGACTTCTTCTCTTCTCCACAGTAGTCTGTTAAAAGTCAGAGGCCCTTTTCACATGTGGGGGGGGGAACGGGCAAACACACACTAAAACGGAGCTTACCCGCAGCCGGGTAAGTCCGTCGCCACGCGGAGCAGCACGAGCTCGCTGCTCCACAGTCCTCCAGCATCCCAGATGGTGGCTTCCGGTTGGTGGAGGTTCTCCACCAACTGGAGAAGCTCGCCAGCCAGAAGCCTGCCCCCGGCAGATCTGCAGACATGCACTTGCGCACGCCTGCAAATCCACTTTGGAGTCGGGCGACGGAGCGGCACGGGGCTGCACGCTCCGTGCTTTTTAAAAACCTCAAAAAAGAGGTTTTTAAAAAACACGCAGCCCAGCTAGTTCTGGCCGCTCCTGAGTGGATTCTGGTGTGGAACTACAAAAAGTAGTCCACGCCAGTCCACTCTATGGTGTAGAAGACCTCAGTGACAGGTCGCTCTGCACTGTTTCAGAAGTCCAGTATGGAAATGGCCAGACACAGAGGAATGATGACCACATTAGTTGTTATGAAGTTTCAAATATGTAACTTCCATAATTACAGATCTGCATAGTGAATTGTGGTCCAACATTTCCTATCTTACCCTTTTAGGGAGCTGTTGCTGAGATAGAAGGGACCCATTCCCCAGTCACCCAGGAAGCAGTTGACTTATGCTGTCCTTCCCTTCTCTGTGAGTAGTCTCCATTAAACCGGCAGAAGTGGAGTCATTGTTGCAATTCCCCCCATGCAAGAGATCACCCACACAAGAGGGGGCGGGAAGTTAGAAACATAATTCAGCTCTTCCTAAGACATGGGGAATGGACTCTCATTGACTGCAGTTGCTACGTTCTGGTAAGTGAGGATTGGTTTTCACAGTCCTTGCATGTCCCTTAAACAACAGGCTGTATAGAGTTCATGAATACCAAGAAGTTATGAATGCATAATTCTGAGTTAAGTATTCATAACTCCCCAATGGAATTCTGGCCATGATATTTTGGCCTTATCAAGTGATCTTTGAAGGAGTTGAATGGCGCATGTGTCAGCTTTCATGAAAACATCCCCCAGCTGTGTACATGGGGAGTTCAGAGTACTTGAGGATTTGGGTACCTATCTATGGCAATGCTGTTAGACAGACAGGAACCCCAAATCGCTCCTGCTTCATGCCATCAGGCTCAGAACCTTCCAGTAGATACTAGCTTCTTGCAAAGAAAGAGGTTCAAGCTTATAGGGAGAGAGAGTGCTTATTCAGCACCAATGGGAGGTTGCCCTCTTTTTCCTTCAGAATTTTGCATGTATAATCTTATATTATTATGGTTAAAAATACTGAAAGCCTATGCTGCACTGTTACGTTGGGCCACTGTTTACCATACTATGAACTTTTATTTAGAAAGTTTAGAAAGTTTAGAAAGAAATTTAGAAAGTGATTTGGAAAGACAGGTGTGCTTGTCTCAAAGAGGCCATATGTGTGAATTTAGAAGCTGTATTGGAGTCTAAGGAATGGTTTGAAGTACCTAATGGGAAAGAGAAGCTAAGTATTGTTTTGCTTGTTTTGTACCTCGGGCTCATCAACCTTGACAAAGGTTGATGATGGGATGTCATATCTACTTCAAAGTGAAACTGTTACATGGGTTGTTGGATTTGGGAGTTCAGGGCTATGGAACAGATCACCTGGGGGGAGGAGACTGGGGTTCCTCTGTTCTTTACATCTTGGTTCATAGAAAATAGGAAGTGACTTGAATGGACTCTTTCACAATGATGGTAAACCAACAGTAAGCCTCCATTTGTACTTCCCCCACTGCATGGAAGAGATTGTCCACTGCATTGCCATGAAGAGGTGCAGAGGCAACCATGCTTCGGTTTATGTCTGTGTTTTTGTAAGCTCTCTGACTTCAAAAAGTTCAATAAAGTGGCCTCTAGTTTATCCAGTACCTGTACCTGGTGTGTTTGTTCCCTTTATGTGTGAATTTATTTATTTCTTTTTTGTATGTTACTACATTTCCATTCCACCTTTCAGTTAAAAACAACACTCAAACTAGTTAACAAGGATGACAAAGGGTAACTGTAGAACAATTTAAAAATAGAATATAAACCCATGAAAGTGGTCACAGAGAGCACCATAAGCAATTAGGTTTCTTCCCATTTCTGTCTTTGTAATTCAGACAGCACTAGCAATTTTTCTCTAAGGGTAGAAAATGGTCAAGCAAGAACATTAATCACATTGTGGTACAGTTCTGCTATTCTAATGTGTTTGATATGCCTGGGAGCAAATCCCTGAGCTCCTTGTTACATCAACATAATCCTGTTCAACCAATCCATCTAAATATAGGGAACATTTATAAAATAGCATTGAAGATGGAAGCATAGTGATTCATCGAACTTCACTGATGGTAAGGAAGTGAATCAGAAGTTGATGAAAAAACACTGGTAAGCTGTGTATATAAAAGTTTTCTCTTTATTTCAAGATTTTCTCAATTGTCTTACTAGAAAAATATGTCTTCTCTTTCTCTTCCTCACCTTTTTCCTTGTCTTCCTTATACAGATGCTTTATACGGATGCTTTTGGTGAAATTTACTGATTTTTACATCAGCTGTTTGTCTGTTTGTAGGATTCTAGACACTCTCACACCACCATGAGCATCCCCTTATGAACAAATACCATCTCTTAACACACCTCCTTCAGAAGACCATAGACACCATAAGAAGTGTAACTAAAATTAGATTCTAAATAGATCCTTAAGCCAATCAAGAATTTCTTCCTCAGATAAGAAATCTGGGAGATTTTGAAGACTTTTGCTACAGTTAGAATAGATTTCCATATCTGCAGTAAATATTCTTTTCACAAGGACTGAAATGATTTCTTTGTTGTTTTGATGTCACATTATTGAATATCTGTTAGATTCTGATATGTTTCTTTCCTAACTTTCCTTTTGAATTCGATCAGTAATCAGCAGAACTCATCAACAAATTTGGTCAAATCCCAAATCTCAACTCAAACAAGTTCAAATGAGTCCTGGCTCAGATTGGATGAGTTTGATCCTACTTGGCTCTGTAGTGAAAAAGGGAGAGGTGTTGACTGCAATTTGGGTTCAATGTGTGTGGGTGCTTTTTATTTCCTGAATTTTTGCTTATGTAGTCACCTGGCTCATTCTGCTGCCTTCAATTATTATTAAAGATACTAGTCACTTATTGTACTTGTTTGACACAGCATATTTTAGCTAGTAAATCTTATGTCCCATGGAGGAACCACGGAGGAAATGAAATAGAGGAAGAGAGAGTCCATGAGCTTGAAGATTTGAGATCCAGCCCAGTTGAGATGGTGGCAGTAAATGGCTTATTATATTGTTTAGTATTTAATTAATTAGACCTCATGAAGTCTAAACAGTGCTTTCAAAACTATGGTGGCTGTGCTAACCATAAAGGTGTGTTGGAAGGAGAAAATTAGCTGTTCAGTGATGTGATCTTCTCCACCTCTCAATCTGCTTGCTTGCCTGTATTTCTCAATTACTGCTGCCCGTCCACCACTCATCCTATGCCCACCAAGCTGCCTTTCATTAAACTACTTTAATACTGAGCATGATATTTTATGCTTGCTGCATGATTCAGTGCAGTAGTACTCTGAACTGCTAAGTTTTGAACCTCTGAAGTATGGCTTGAGGTTTCAGTTTGGTGTTTTCAGATATTCCTTGGTTGCATGAATTAACCCTGCCAATCCTCAGAAATATGTGCTGGCACTCCATCTCTTGACAAATGTTCTCCTGATGCCCTACTCCATTATTTATGAGAAAGGGATTACTGTGTGAAGGGAGATACCTGCACTGAATGTCTACATTGTCTTTCTTCATGAATAAAAGCTCTCACTCTTACTCTTATCTCTTGCTCTTGCTCTCTCCAGCCCCATTCTAAAATGTTGCACAAAGATGCAGGTGCTTAGAGAGAACAGAAATGGAGGCAGGCTGATGGCTATGTCAAGAATATGTTCAAGATCGGCTACTCTTTTTCACTTATAGTACTCTTGTTATCTGCCCCATTGTGGGGGATGTCTTTCTGTCTGTCTGTCTGTCTGTCTGTCTGTCTGTCTGTCTGTCTGTCTGTCTATCTATCTAAGCATGCTTTGGAAAACTACATTTCCTCACTTCAGGTGGGATATATATCAATAATGTAAATCATAATGGCTATTACTATACACATGATAATGATGTGTGTTTAAAATCAGAGGTACTATGGCAATACTTGTTACAAAATTATGACCGTATTGTGACAACATTCTTTCTGTTTCTCTCCACAGCTGTCATGTATATTGAGGAGCAAAGGCTGATTAATCATTCTTTCTTATCTGAATTTCTTCTCCTCAAATTCTCAGATATTTGGGAACTGCAGGTTCTGCATTTTATTGGATTCCTTGTCTTTTACCTGATAACAATCACAGGGAATTTTCTCATCATCTCTGTTGTGGCTTTTGACCACCATTTGCACACTCCCATGTACTTCTTCCTCATGAGCCTGGCCGTACAGGATGTGGGACAAGTTTCAGTCATTTTCCCCTCAACCATGGCAAATTCTTTCAGGAAAGTCAGTCGCATTTCTTACTCTGGATGTGTTGCTCAAGTCCTCTTCTATATCTTCTTTTTAGGGTCTGATCTCTTTCTTCTCACAGTCATGGCCTATGATAGGTACGCTGCCATCTGCAACCCATTACAGTATGAGATGGTGATGAACAGGCAAGCCTGCCTTCACATGGTTATTGCTGTATGGATCAGCAGTTTTATCTATGGGGTGCTACATGCTGGAGGTACTTTTGCATCTTCCTTTTGTTCCAATGTTATCAACCAATTTTTCTGTGATGCCCCACAGTTAATTAAACTTTCCTGCCCTGACTTGTATCTGGTTGAAAATGGAATTCTTTTGGTGAGTGCTGTGGTTGGAATAGGTTGTACTCTTTTCATTGTTGTGAGTTATGTGTACATCTTAGCTGCAGTGATGAGATTTCCTGCTGGACAGGGAAGAAAGAGAGCATTTTCAACTTGCCTTCCACACTTAACTGTTTTCTCTGTATTTGCATTTACTTTATATTTGGCCTACTTCAAACCTACCTCTCATTCCTCATCAAGTCTTAATTTGGCACTGACCATGATATATTCCATGTTACCACCCTTAATGAATCCACTCATCTACAGCATGAGAAATAAAGAGATCAAAAATGCATTGGGCAAGCTACTTGCTAGGAGATTCTCTCCTGTGAATAGCTTTCCCAGTCTTGTTCAGTAAAATTCTGTATGCAGCTGTAATGAACCAGGCAATAGTATAATGTCTGGAAGCATACGTGTAGATAATAGGATGCTTCGTTATCATTTGTGCTAGTTAGAAAATCCTGAAACACTAAGACTCATCCATAGAACTATGGCAAAATCTGCAGTGACATGCAATTAAGTGTGGCTCCTAGCTTCTTGTTATCAAAGATAGTGTCAGTAATTGCAGCTTTAGCCAACATTCATATTTGGGAATGTATAACTTTTGGTTGTGTGCCTTCACGTCATTTTAAACTTATGCAGATGCAAAGGGAAATCTTTCACAGGGTTTTCTGAGGCTGAGAGTGTGTGATGTGTCCAAGATCACCCAGTGGGTTTCCATGGCTGAGCGGGGAATTGAACCCCGGTGTCCAGCATCTGTAGTCTATTGCTCAAAGCACTCCACTCTGCTGACTCTAAATGCACAGCTATAGTTACGTTATTCAGAAAACATAAGACAGTGATATCTATGAGGTCCCCACCTCTTTTCCAGCTGCTCTTGCAAAAAAATCATGGTAGAATTTGGAACATCAGGTTTGAAAATTAAACCAAAAATAATTACTGAAATAGTAATTACTAATAAACTCATTACTTAAAACATTATTTTCCAAGAAGGAACATGGGATGAGAACAGTATGGATTCATGCAGTGCTGACTCTAGCAGGCACATTTTGTTATTTTCAACTTTTAAAAAAAGCCCTTTCCTTTTTTTTTTCTGCCAAGGTTGCCTTGAAAGTCTTGCAACACTTAGATAAATTTACATAATGATGGCAAAGTCTGCTATGCCATGCAATCAACTTGAGTTTGACTCTCTGTCTTCCTGTTGTGCAGAGTAGTGCCAACACACGTAACTTTACTCAAAATTAATATTTGGAAATGGACGACTTGTTGTTCTGTGCCTTCAAGTCATTTCCAACTTATGGTGACTCTAAGGTAAGCCTATCATGGGGTTTTCTATGGCTGAGAGTGTGTGACGTGTCCACGATCACCCAGTGTGTTGCTGTGGCGGAGCAGGGAATTGAACCCTGGTTTTCAGGGTCCATAATCCATGCTGACTCTGAATGCGTAGATACAGTTATGTTATTCATAAAACATAAGACAGCGATATCTGTATGGTCACCTTGTTTTTTCCAACTAATCTTGCAAAAAATGTTAAACCAGCAATGAGAACTGAAAAAGTAATTTTGGAATTCCAAGTCCAAAAATTCTAATATCATAGATCACATCTATAAGTTTGATCTGATATTTTTTTCAAGAAACGTGGTGCACATCTCTTCTGGATATTAATGACTATGTCATCTTTGACCTACCAGCCATTCTTCCTATTAGTAAAGGAAGACCAAAGGTGGGGCTTGCCATTTTGATTTCTACAGCTAGCAAGGCTCCCGTCAAGTGTCTGCCACAGCGTGGGCAGATTGCTATGGCCTGCCTAATGGACTTTGGTACTTTGCGCTTACTAATGATAAATATATATATTTCTCCCAAGTCTAGCAGAGCCCAAAACAATCAAGTATGGGAGGAGTTAGAATGTTACATTGCAAATCTAGAGGCACAATTTCCCTCAGCTTATTTGATTAAAATGGGTGATTTTAATGCTAGAAGTGGGCACAGTAATAATGCTCTTTTCTCCTCCTTTGCTTGGTGTTTCAACAAAATTGAGGATTATGTTATTAATGATGATAGACACTCTAAAGACTTTGGGATTAATTATGCAGACATATGCCTTGTTCAAATGGTGGTCTGATTTGATCTGACTGCTCAATAGTAACCCACTTCTTGACTCAAATGGAGAATATACGTATATATCAACAAAAGGGAGCAGTACCATTGATTACATATTAGTTTCAGATCCTGTTTTTAATCTCGTAGACAAATTCGCTGTAGCTAATCATCTCGAAAGTGACCATTTACCACTTGCTATTACTTTTGAGGTTCCTTCTAATATTCATTTACAGAAACAATCTTATTTTACTAATTCGGTAATAGTGGTAGGTCAGAAAAAGCTGCAGTAGTCAGAACATTTACATAGTGAGATTTCAACAACTTTGAATTCAACACAGTGCATGGGATTTAAAAATCAAATACTTACAACCCATGATACAAAAGAGGCTCTGGAAAATTATTCTCAGCTCCTTGTCATATTGGAAACATCACTGAGATGCATAGAGAGGTGGCCCAGAAAATTTAAAAAGAAAAGGTCAGCCCTCTGGTTTGACAAAGAGTATGCTGAAGCCAGAACTCACTTAAAACATATCTATGAGCAATACAGGAGATAGAATTGTCAGATTTTACATCAGAGTTACTATGTGGCCAAAAGATACTACAAAGCCCTGATTGCTAAGAAAAAGAAGTTACTCAGAAACAATGAACATCCTTAGTACATTTCTCTTTACAGAAAAACACCAAGCTGTTTTGGGCTGCAGTCACAGGCGTGTTAGGCAACATTGAAGGCTCACTGCCTTGCAATATCCCTGCACATATGTGGGGGGATTATTTTTCCTCCTTATACAGAGAAAGTGGGGAGCAGGGTTCTGTGGTTACTGAGGAGCTAAGTTCTCTTTCCTCTGACTTTTTGGATGTCCCCGAGTGGCCTGCTGTGTTCCAGGCAGAATTAAAAATATTAATTGGTCAGCTTAAATCTGATAAATGTCCAGGGCCAGACCTAATAATGCCTGTGTTCCTGAAAAGTAATGTTACGTGGTGGGCTCCTTTACTTGCAACTTTATTTACCCATATCAACCAGACAGCTAAATTACCACCTGGTTAGTCCCAGGCAATCATAATCCCCATTTATAAAAAAGGGGATAGAAATGACCCATCCAATTATCGGCCCATAAGTTTACTTTCTGTTGTTGATAAATTGTATGCTCATTTTCTCAACAACAGACTTTCTGACTGGATGGTGAGTGAAAATATGATAGGAGATGAGCAAGCCAGTTTCAGGAAGGGAAAGTCAACTTATGACCACTGCCTGGTCTTAAGTCACTTGGCAGAGAAATATTCTAATTCATATAGTAACAGGTTATATGCTACATTTATAGATTTCAAATCAGCTTTTGACTCAATACCAAGAGGGAGATTATGGACCAAACTCTTTGCCACCTCGATCAGTCAGAGACTACTGTGGTTAATTATCAACTTGTATAGTAACACCACCATTCAAGTGAGATGCGGTATTCAAGATAACCTCACAAATACAATCCCTGTTTAAAAAGGTATGCATCAAGGATGTATTTTGGCACCTCAATTGGTGCCTCATTGGTACCTCAATGATCTTCTTATGTCTGTCTCCTCAGAGTCCTTCCACCCACCTAAACTGGCATCAGTCAGAATAGCTCTGCTATTGTATGCAGATGATGCTGTGCTCTCATTCACTAAATCAGACTTGAAACGAATGATGAGAGCTTTTATGAGCTACTGTGAAGGAAATCATTTAATTAGCAACTAAAGTAAAACTAAAATAGTGGTTTTCACCAAAAACCAAGCCTTGTCTAATTGGATCATAGATAGGAAGAAGATAGAACAAGTTAGATGCTTCAAATACCTAGGAGTTACATTTCAGTCAGTTACATTTGAAGCCAGAGGTTTCAAATACCTCGGAGTTACATTTCAGCCTGGGTGTCCCATCATACTGTTGCTACCCAGTCAGCATCCAATACCACTAAAGCTTTAGTTTGTTTCTTTTACACCAAAGGTGGTCAGTTTTTGCCAGCTGTGATTAGGGTATTTCAAGCTAAGTTGCTGCCACAACTGTTATTTGGCATACCAGTATGGATTCTAGGTTTCTCCCCAGTGCCGGAAAGGTTTTTTTCAGCCTTTCTTCAGAAGTTGTTTGGGATACCAAACTGCGTGCCATCAGCTGTTTTATGGCTTGAAGTTGGTTGCCCCTCAATTGAATGTACTGCCTGGAGCTAGGCTTTAAGGTACGGCTGAAACTCTTTTATGCAAGTCCTGAGTCTGGCTATTCTCATCTGGTTATGAATGCACTTATACCACTCGCTGGTCCAAAAATATTAGCAAAAAACTGTGGAGATTGGGCCTGTCTGATAACTTCCTTGCTGCACAAGACCTCAGGAGGGCACAGATGATTTCGGCCCAGCATATTAAAGACGTTGACAGGCAATATTCTGTTTCTATTGCTTGTAAAACTTGTTCTCCAACTAGCTTAGGACTGCAGTTTAATCTCAAGGGGAGAGCTCTATATCTACAAAATCTGACCAACCCTAAATATCGGGTTGCATTCACAAAAGCACGATTCAGTGTAATCCCCTTTACCATATTAGAGGGTCATTTCTGGGGAATCCCCTATAAAGATCATACTTGTCCATGTGGAGAGGGTTGTGTAGAGTCTTTGACTCATGTTCTTTTCTCTTGTACCTATTATAAGGATGAGAGACTAATTATGCCTCTCCTATCCAAGTTTCCAGGTAGATCATTAAGCTGGTACGTGATATACTTACTAGGAGGTTCTGACAAAATCATAACAGAAACAAGTTGCAAAGTTTATTTTTGCAGCTATGACAACCCGCCAGACCATGGCACACACAGTGCAACCAGATATGTCCAATGGTTAAAACACTTTTATTTTATAGGTTGCCCCTAAGCAGTCTCAAACTAGTTTTTCATACCGATATGAATTGGCTTCTGTGAATTAGTTTTATGAATTGGCTTCATGAACTGATTTTAAAAATCAGTTTTACGAATTGGTCTTACGATCTGATTCCACAAATTGGTTTTACGAATTGGTTTTCAGGGCTTTTTTAAAGATATGGTTAGTTATATATTTGACTTTAATTTTTACCACTAACCCTGATGGTATTTATATGTACTGTATTTCATATTCTGTTTTTAGATGTATTTGCCTAATGGTCTGTCGACTGAACTAAAGGCTATTGTTGTTGTTGAAATAGTAATTGCTAATAAACTCATTGTTTAAAACAGTTGTTTCCAAGAAAGAACATGTAATGTGCAGAGAACAGCATGAATTCATACAGAGCTGACTCCAGGGACCACATTTTGTTATTTGCAGCTTCAAAAAAGCCCTTTATTTTGTTTCAAAGTTGCCCTCCCCCAATCTTTAATTTTATCCCAGCTGCTTTACAAATCCCCATCATACAGTTTTTTCATGGTGATTGTAGAAGCTCAAGATATCTGGAAACTGTCTGGTTCAGAACATCTGTCCTAAGGTATAGGACTTCATCTTACAAACTGTTATGACACTGCTCTATCTCACTCTTTCTTCTTCTGTCCTCTCTCACCATTGCCAATATGTATGATGATCACTTGCCTGCAAACATCTTGTTTATTAAACCTTACTAAGAAATAATTTCAGTGTAAGTAAGAATTATATGTTTATTTCATCTAAAGAACCCCAATGCCGTGTTCAATAAGAAGTGGCTGGATACAAAGATCAGTCTATGGACCAAATGTTGAAAATTCGTAAGGAAATTCATTTTAAGTACCTGTGAACACATGTAGCACCAACTGAAATCACTCCACGGTCTTTATCTCTCTGCTTCCTATCAATAAGTATTACTCCAAAGGTCTATGAAAGAGTATAACCAGAAGCCTCTTAGTGATATACACAAGCTCTACCTGTGCATTGTTCTGGTTTAAACAAGGCACATTGGAATTTTCTCCTGCTTCTGTCATTCTCTTGAAATCTACCGCCCCCAGACACCTACCAAACCCCACGTAGTTGATGCTACCCCTTGGTCTGTTATGGGTGTTTTTGATTTCCTGAATTTTGGCTTGTTTAATAACCTAGCTGATTCTACTTTCCATTATTTCTAATGATACCAGTCATCTATTTAATGTGACTTGAAACTCTGGCCCTTTTTGCACAGCATTTTTGATGCGAAAGGGCCCCTTGAGCATCGTGCAAATGTGAGGAGCGGTACACATGAAGCACTCACATTTGCGTGACACTCCAGGACCCGGCAGGGACCGCTCACGTATTTTTTCATTTTTGGCTTGAAGTCGAAAATGCTGCGTGGTCGGACATTGCTCTGGGGCCCCGCGTGCACTTACCTTGCATGTGGAGCCTCAGGAGCCTGGCCGGCCGTGCTTCCTGTCTCAGTGCAGCCTGGGAAGGTCCCAGGCTGCACTGCAAAAGGAAAAGGTGGGGCTCTCGTGTGAGCAGGAAGCTCGTGTAGAGCCGAAGAAGCAGGGAAGCGAGAGCCTCTCTCTGGAGGGTGCTTGCTCGAGCACTGCACCCCAGAGCCGAAAATAGGTGAGTTGCGGAAAGGGCCTCTAGCAAGTTGAACTGTATTAATAGAAAAAAAATGCAATGAGTTACGAATCCAGGAAATCAATTCACTAGTTATTTGTAAGCTCTGAATGACATACTTTGTAGAGACACCAATTTTAAACAGATTTTTTTAAGACAAAGATTTAACTCCTGGGATAAGACGCAAGGTGGCTAATCCAAGCCTAGATAGCAAGCTATCAGTGATTTAGACTCGATTCGATAGACTTGGACTCGATTCAGACTTAAGTCATTTCAGTGACTTGATTTGGTAGTAAATGCCACACAGACGTGACTCGACTCATGACTTGTATATTTTTAGTGACCAACTTGCTGCCCTTGGTTCAGTAACATAACACATTAATCCAGAAACATTACAACTTTGAACAATGCTTCCATCTCTTTTTTTCCTTCTGGTCATATAATGATCTATTTCAAGCACAAAGTGTGGGTACATTTCTCAGAGGGGAACAGTAAATGGGTTAGGTAACAGGCTTGAGGGAGAATTGAGGCTTGCTCAGCAGCCTGTCCCTGGTGCATATGGGAGGAGTTTTCTAAAAATTTTTCTACAAGCAAAAGATAAGGATCTCACCCAGAGCGCCGGGCCATTTCTCAGAGGGGAAGAGCAAATGTGTTAGGCAGCAAGCTTGAGAGGAAAGATCCTTCCTTCTAAATCTTTTGGAGGTTGAGTAATGGGGAATAAGAAAGATTCTATTCCTCACTTCCAAAAAAGCCTCCAGCTTTGCAAATGGGTGGGGAGAAGGATCCTATTCCCACTTTGAAACCTGCTGACTCTTATATGCCCATTGACACAAAAGCCTCCAGCTTTGGGAAAGGGAAGTGAGAAGGATCCTATGCCCCACTTCTGAACCTGAAGATCAGAAATTTGTAAATTTTAAGGGCCAATCCTACTTAAATGGTTAAAACTGGTTTTATTTAACTCTGTCCTGAAATTCTGGAATAGAGGTAAGGGTATTACGTTGGCTCCCAGACTTGGGACTTGACTTGAAAGCATCTTGTAAGGACTTGACACTCGACTTGAGACTTGAAGGTAGAGATTTCAGACTTGGAGTAAAAGACTTAAATACATCACTGTAAGCTATTATGGATAATATAATCATGGATTTCCTGTATGACAGAGGGTTGTACTAGATAAATAATAACCAATATTATTAATGTGTATGTGCCCTCTCTCTCTCTCTCTCTCTCTCTTGCTCTTGCTCTTGTTCTCTAACTCCCCCTGGATGTGTGTAAGTTAGGGAATGAAAAAGAAGAGAAATGGCCTTGTTCAGGATTACGTTATTCTCATCTTCTGTATAATTCTCCCTGTCTGCTTTCATGATCTCATGAGGATGCTGTGCTCCAGCTTCTCATTCAATTAACTACTACAGAGAACATGGTCTCCTGTTTGGATGTCCAAGGATAGAGAAGTTTCTTCCAAAGGACAGTTACTCATCCTCTTCCACATTGCCTTTCTGAAGAAAGAAAGATACTACATTTAGTAAAGAAAAATTATTCTTTTATTTTATTGTTCTGTTTTCATTTTTATTGCTTGATTTATTGACACATTGTCATATATTGATTATACATTGATTCTTGAAATTGTTGCATATTTTATATCTGATATTTCTGCTCTATTGTTTATTTCAGATTGGTTCTGTTTGGTGAGCTGCTCTGAAATTTAATGAAGGTTGAAATCCAGATCTTCCCTACAATAAAAACTGGAATAAAATAAAAAGCAGCCCTGTTTTCTGTTCTGCTCATTTCACAAAAGCTACCTTGGAACACTGAAAGTAAAGTGGATGGAATTTCTCAGATGAAGTGATGGAGGGGGGGATCCTCTTCCCTTTATGAATTTGGCAATCATGGATTGGAATCCTACTGGGCATTTTCGAGTGTACAAATAGCATCAGAGAGCTACACAGTGACTTGTGGCCCAATGACCCCCATCTCCACTTTCTGGGAAGCTGTTGCTGAGATTGATAGGCTCCATCCCCTGTCATCTGGGAAGCAGTTGGCTCACGTTTTTATCCTCACCTGTGAGTGGTCTCCATTGTAACAGACAGAAGTGGAATTGTTGTTGAGATTCTCCCCACCCCATACCACAAATCACTCACACAAGGGAGGAGCTAGAATCATACATCAGCTGCTTCCCAAGCTATAGCGGAATGGGCCCCCCATTGATTGCAGTGGCTACTTTATGGCAAATGATGGTTGCCAGACTTTCTTGCTCCTTGTGTGTCACCTAAAAGAGGAGCTATGGAGAGTTCCTGAATACCACGCAGCAATGAATATAAAATTCCAGGTTAAGAATTTGTAACTCCCCAATAGGATTCTGGTCATGATATTCTCCTCTGGTCAAGGTACTTCTGAAAGTGCTGAATGGTGCATGTGTCAGGTTCATGAAAACATGCCCCAGCTGTGTACATGGGGAGTTCAGAGTAGGAGAGGATTTGGGTTCCCATCTATGTCAAAGCTGTCAGGCAGGAACTCCAAATGGCCCCTGATTCCTGCCATCATGCTAAGAACCTTCCAGTAGATACTAGCCTCTGGGGAAGAAGGAGGTTGAACCTTATGGGGAGGGAAAGTCCTCCTTCAGCACCAAAAAGAGATGTATTTTTTTCCAAACTCTGTTGACCTCTCCATCCTTCAGAATTTTACAGGTACCGGTTTATATTACTACAGTTAAAAATAGTGAAAGCCAATGCTTGAATTGTTTGGCTTGGCCAGGGCTTACCATACCCTGAGCGATTATTTTAAAAGAAGGAACTTATTTGAAATGATCGGGTGTATTTGTCTCATATAGGCCACACTGAATTTAGGCTCTGCACTGGGGTCTAAGGAATGCTTTGGAGGACATGATGGGAGAGAGAAGCTAAGTACAAGCTTTGCTTGTTTTGCATTTCAGGTAGTGTGGGGAGCTGAATCGACAGAGGTTGATGATGGGGTGCCACAGCTACTTTAACAGGAAAGAGAAGGCGTGTTACATGGACTTTTGGATCTTCGAGTCCATGGATGTGGAAAAGATAAACTTGGAGTGGCACACTGGAGTACCTCTATTCATTACATCATAGTTCTTCGGGCTGCAAAATGGTGTTTGATGGGCTTCATTTGACAAACGATATCCAACTACCAGTAAGCTGGCATTTGTACTTCCAAGTGTAGCATGGGGGAGATTTCCAATGTCGTAGCTGTGGAAGAGGTGCAGAGACAACCATGCTCCTGTTTATATCTGTGTTTTTATAACCTCGTTGACTGTAAAAAGTTCAATAAAGTGGCCTTTAGTTTACTCAGTGCCTTTACCTGGTCTGTTTATTCCATTTAGGTGTGAATTTATTTATTTCTGTTTTGTTTGTTGCAACATTGCTTTTCTACCTTTCAGTTAAAAATAACACTCAAACCAGCTGGAAAACACAAATAAAAACAGAATAAAAGTAGAACAATTTAAAAATAGAATATAGACCCATTAAAATTGCTATGATCAGCGGCATTTTTTAGAAAAATAGCAAGGAGGAAAGCAATCAGTTTTCTTCCAATTTAAGTCTCTGTAATTTACACAGCACTGACAGTTTTTTCCCTAAAATGGGTAAGCAACAATATTAATGACATTTTAGTACACTTCTGCTATTCAACTGGGTTTGATACTCCTGACAGCAGATCTCTTGAGCTCCTCCTTACGTCAGCATAATCTTGCTTGCACAATATAGCTAAATGTAGGGAACCTTTTATAAAGTAGCATTAACATCTGGGAAGATATAGAGTCATCTAACATCACTGATGAAGTGAATCTGAAGTTGAGAGAAAACTGACAAGAAAAACTAGTAATCTGTGTACATCAGAGTTTTCTCTTTATTCTTAGATTTTCTTAATTGTCTTACTACAAAAATATGTCCTCTCCTTCTCTCTCTCACCTTTATCCTTCTCCTCCCTACACAAATACTTTCTGTTAAATTTACTGTTTTTTTATTCTAAGATTCATCAGTTGCTTGTCTGTTTGTGGGATGTTTGTGTGTTGCATGATTCAGTGCAGTAGTACTCTGAACCACTGAATTTTGAACCTCTGAAGTGCATTTTGAGGTTCCAGTTTGGTGTCTCCATGTATTCCCTGGCTGCATGAATGAGCCCTGCCAACCTTCAAAAATGTGTGCTGGCACTCTGTCTCTTCAGAAATACTCTCCTGAGGCCATCCTCCTCATTCATGAGAAAGGGATTACTCTCTGAAGAGATATTTAAGCACTGAATGTCTACATTCACGTTTTGTCTCCTGGAGGTAAAAAGCTCAATGTAATTTTTTTTCCTAGACGCTTTTTGGGAAATGATAGTTGAGAAATGAGCAAAAAGTTCTGCCTTTAAGCTAAGCTAGATGTGTCAAGTGGTGCCACAAAGTACTTCTTTTTCATATTTCTTCATTGACTGAAAAAAACAAGAAACAGTGATTTGGGAAAAGGAAATGACTGCTAATTATAAATGCAAGTAATTCCTGGGTACTTAAATCACTTTCAGACAATCTTATCTCTTTTTCTTACTCTCCCCAGGCCCATTCTAAAATGCTGCACAAAAATCCAGGTGATTAGAGGAGGAGGAGAGAACTGAAATGGAGGCATGCTGATGGTGATATCAAAATTATGTTCAAAATGTGTGTACTATAGCAACACTTGTTACAAAATTAAGACCATATTGTCACAATGTTCTTTCTTTTTCTGTCTACAGCCATCATGTATAATGAAGATCAAAGGCTAACTAATCAGTCCTCCTTATCTGAATTCATTCTCCGAAAATTCTCAGAGGTTTGGGAGCTCCAGATTTTACATTTTTTTGGATTGCTTGTCTTTTACCTGATAATAATCACAGGGAATTTTCTTATCATCTGTGTTGTGGCTTTTGACCGCCATTTGCATACCCCCATGTACTTCTTCCTCATGGTCTTGGCCATACAAGATGTGGGACAAGTATCAGTCATTTTCCCCTCATTCATGGTCAATTCTCTCAGGAAGGTCAGTCGCATTTCTTACTCTGGATGCGTTGCTCAAGTCTTTTTCTATGTCTTCTTTTTAGGATGTGATTTCTTTCTTCTCACAGTCATGGGCTATGATCGGTATGTTGCTATTTGCAATCCATTACACTATGAGATGGTGATGAATAGGCAAACCTGTCTTCATTTAGTTATTGTTGTGTGTATCTGCAGTTTATTTAATGGGGCGCTACACACTGGAGGTACCTTTGCATCCTCCTTTTGCTCAAATATTATCAACCAATTTTTCTGTGAAATCCCACAATTACTTAAGCTTACCTGCTCTGACTTGTGCCTGGTTGAAACTGGAATTCTTTTGGTGAGTGCTGTGATTGGAATTGGCTGCATTGTTTTCATTGCTATGAGTTATGTGTACATCTTAACTGCAGTGTT
Organism: Cyclura pinguis; assembly: GCA_030412105.1. Taxonomy (NCBI): domain Eukaryota; kingdom Metazoa; phylum Chordata; class Lepidosauria; order Squamata; family Iguanidae; genus Cyclura; species Cyclura pinguis. The sequence goes on from CM059604.1 coordinate 22,299,950, forward strand.
GAGATTTCCTGCTGGGCAAGGGAGGAAGAGAGCATTTTCAACTTGCTTTCCACACTTAACTGTTTTTTCTGTGTTTGTAGTTAGTATATATTTGGCCTACTTAAAATTTACCTCTGATTACCCATCAAATCTTGATTTCGTACTGACCATAATATATGCCATGGTACCACCTTTAATGAATCCAGTCATCTACAGCATGAGAAATAAGGAGATCAAAAATGCTCTGGCCAAACAGTTCACTTGGAGGTTTTCTCCTATGAATACCTTTCTCAGTTTTGTTTATTAAAATTCCATGTGCAGCTCTAATGAAGCAGGCTGTTCTATGATGTCTGGAAGCATTCCTTTAAACAAAGGGATGCTTTATTGTCTTTTGTGCTTGTTTGAAAGTCTTGCAACATTAAGGCTTTTTCTGCATGATGTTGTCATCCTGGTACAGCAATAGTTTGTTCCTGGCCCAGGAGCCATGCTACTGCACAATGTCTTCACTAACCAGCAACTTCTGCATTCTCAAGCGTTGCAAATTGCCCTATCATTGCCCTATGCAGATTGCCCTATTGCCCAATCCTATCAGCTGGGTCAGTGTAGTTCCTCAATAGTGCTTGATAGTGCTTCCTGTCATCGTGGACCCAGGAGGGGGTCGGTTGTGGTGTTCTCAGGTTCTCCCTCTCTCAGTGACTCTCATGACGTGGTAATCTTATTTGTCACCTCTCTACATTTGTTTAAATTTCTCCTTTGAGTCACATTTTTTAAATGCATTTTTTACCATTATAGCACAAAAACGGAATAGAGAACCCACTTGTTATGACATTACATTGTTGCTGTGCTACTATGGCTTAAGATAAGAAGACTCCCCCAACCAATCTGGAGCTGTGGGTTAGGGAAAAGGGAGGGAAAGGGAGTGGCCAAAGATGCTCTAGTGCAGAAGGAACACCAGTGGCAATAATGCTACTCATCCTCTTAAGGCGAAAGGTGCATCAGAAAGCTTTTTAAGCCCAGAACAGTCCCAGAAATGTCAATGCTGAGATTGTAACAGAACAACATACTATTTAGGTACAGTGCAGAAAGGGCCTAAGACACATCTACATAGCTATGGCAAAGACTGCTATGGTTTGCCATCGAGTGTGGCCCCCTACCTTCTTGTTTGGAAGATAGCATCAGCAGTTGCAGCTTAAGCCAACATTCATATTTGAGAATGCACAGCTTTCTGTTGTGTGCCTTCAGGTTGTTTACAACTTATGGTGATGCTAAGGCAAATCTATCACAGTCTTTTCTGAGGCTGAGAGTTTGTGATGTGTCCAAGTTGCACTGTGGATTTCCATGGCTGAATGGGTAACTGAACCCTGGTTTCCAGGGTCCATAGTCCCATGCTCAAACCTCTACACTCCACTGACTCTCAATGTACAGCGATGGTTATGTTATTCAGAAAACATAAGACAGTGATATCTGTAAGGTCACTATATTTTCCAACTACTGTTGCAAAAGATCACAGTTGAACTTGGAACATTGGTTTGAAAATTAATTTTAAAATGTTAAGCCAACAATAATAACTGAAATCGTTGTTGTTAATAAATTTATTGTTTAAAACATTTCCTTACAAGAAGGAAAGTGGGATGTACAGAGAACAGCATTGACTCATGCAGTGTCGACTCTAGGGGGTACATTTTGCTATTTACAGCTTCAAAAAAAGCCCTTTCTTTTGTTTCAAAGTTGCCTCCCCCCAACTGATAATTTCTCCCCAGGTGGTTTACAAATCTTATCATACATTTTTTGCCTGGAGAATGGGACATCAGTGTATCTGGAAATTAACTGGTTCAGTCCATCTGTCCTAGTATAAGACTTCGTGTTACAATCTGTTCTGACACTGTTTCTCTTCATTCTTCTATCCCCTTTCACCTTTACCAGCATATATGGTGATCACTTGCCCTCAAAGGTCTTGGTTATTAAAGCTTAGTAAGGAATGATTTCAGTGTAAGTTAGGAATTATATGTTTATTTCATCTAGAGAAAACCAATCCCCTGTTCAAGAAGTGACTGGCTACAAAGATCAGTCTATGGATCAAGTGTGGAAAATTCTGAATTCTTAATCAAAAATGTTTTGTGAACACATGTAGCAACAACTGCATCACTGCAGGCTCTTTGCCTCCCTGCTTCCTATCAGTATGACTGCAAAGGAACATGACACAGTATGACTAGAGTCCTGTTAGTGACATACACAAGGTTTACGTGCACATTGTTCTGTTTGGAACAAGGCACATTGGACTCTTCTCTAGCATCTGGCATTCTCTCAAAATCCACTATCCTTAGACAGTTGCCAAGCCCCATGGGTTGATCCTACAGAGAAGGGAATAGAGAGAGATAACTGGGCAGTGGGGACTTCCTCTCATCACTACTGCAGTCTGCAACAGTGAGACATAGAGGAATGACGACCACATTGCCTCATTCCATTTTGTTGTTGTTGTTCTGTGTCTTTAAGTTGTTTCCTGCTTAGGACAACCCTAAAGGGACCCTATCATGGACTTTTCTTAGCAAGATGTATGCAGAGGGAGTTGCCATAGCCTTCCTTTATGACTGAAGGATTATTTTTTTAAAAAAAATCTCTGAAGGTATCAAGATTTCCCAGTTCTTCTTGTTCTGATTTCCCCTTCATATTCATAGTTTTGCATCCAAAATCTTTCTTGGAACATCCATAGTTTCCCTCACCCCCTCTCCTTCTGTTCTTCCTCCTCCCCCTCTCACTGATCATGTGTCACTTCTAGACTCAGGTAATGTTTCACAAACTGACCTTCACCAATTTCTACTAAGCCTTTTAAAATTATTATTCCATGGTCATAGTCAAAGTGTTAAAGTTCTATAGCAATATTAAAGTAGTTAATCCTTGGGATCTGTTTATTTTATTGTTAGCATTCCTCTTCCCCTTGCTTAATCTCTGTTAAATCTACACTCTAGAAACAATCACTGTGTTTCTTGGTGGCAGCCATTTCACTTAGTCTTAGTATAATACAGACAGCCATGGAGAGACACATTTCATTTTGGGAAATACTCAGTAATCGTAGACTGACATGAAGAAGAAGAATAAAAAATCCTTGGTAACGCTGGGAATTCTGAGGGCATAATTTGGGGTAGGGAAAATGTCACTTACATGGCACTTTAAGAAGAAGCATTTAGACTTTTCTTCCAGACAGCTCTTTGACCCCAGTAAACTACAAACCCCAGAATTTCACAGCATGTTGAAAGTGGAATATGTATGTATGTATGTATGTATGTATATATAAATGCCAAAAATAGTGTGGAAATTGTCTAGATAGCAAGCCATCAGGGATAATATAATCATGGATTTCCTACATGGCATGACGTTATAGTTAATGATTGAATGGCAGCTAACCCCAATTCACTACTGCCACTGGAGCAACACCAATACTTTGGGGGTAATTCTTCTTGTGACATGTGTTATTTTTGACAGAAACAATATAGGTCATTTCTACACTACGCTGTTATAGTGCTATTATTACATGTTCAACATCCCATGGAATCCCAGAGTTTGCAGTTTAGGGAGGGGCATTTATAAGCTACAGTAAACTATAAACCTCAGAATTCCACAGGATGTTGAAAGTGAAATAATAGCACTGTAACAGTGTAGTGCGGAATTAACTGTAGAAAATCAGTCTGTCAAAGTGAGCTGAATCAGCAACAATCTATTGGGACAACAAATTATAATGTGTATGGGTGTTCTCTCTCTCTTCCTGGATATGTGTGAGATGAGAATTGTAAAAGAAGAGAAATGGCCATTTTCAAGATTGTACTGGTCTCAACTTCTTTATAACTCTTCCTGCCTCTCATGAAGATACCTTTCTCCAGCTTCTCATTAAATTAACCACTACAGAGAGCATGGTCTTCCCTGTGGATGCCCCAAGGATTGTGAAATTTCTCCTGAAGGAGAGTTAATCCTCCTCCTCCACATTGCCCTTTTGAAGACATGAAGATACTGTATTTATTAAGGAAGAAGTTCAATTGTTATCCTTTCATTTTACTGTTGTTTTCATTTTATATTGTTTTGATTTGTTGATACGTTGTCCTTCTGATATATATGTATGAGAGTAAAGCAGTTGGAATTTCTAGGATGGCATTCTGTAATTGACTGTTAGGAAGTGATAGGGGTGTGATCCTCTTCCTTTTAGACAATTGGCAATTATGGTTTGGAATTCTATTGGGCAGTTCAAATGAGTAACTTCCATAGTTACTGATCTGCAGAATCAATTGTGGTCCCACATCCCCCCATTTCACCTTTCTGGGAAGCCGTTGCCGTATAGATGGGGTCCATTCCCCAGTCACCAGTGCCTTTAAGAGCTCTCCATTGCAACAGACAGAAATGGAATCACTGTTACAATTCCCACCTGCCCCCCCCATACAAGAGGTCACTCACACAAGGGCGAGAGTTAGAAACATAAATCAGCTGTTTCCTATGTGACAGGCCAATGGACCCCCATTGATTGTAGTGGCTACTTCCAGGTAAGAGAGTATTGGCAGATTCTAACAATCCTAATAGTAGAGGTCTGAGAGGGAGGTAATCTTACAAAATCTTTTACAGTAAGGTTTAACAAACCTGCTGCAGGGAAGAACTTGCCAAAGATACAAAAGTAAGCTTCATTGTGTTTTATTGAGGAAATTAATCACACACATGCAAGATCCAAACAGTTACACAATTACACAATGTTAACTAAAGGAAAAAAAGAGGAAAGATCTGGATAGGAAGATTTCAGAGCGTAGTGAGTGATATTTACTGATCTAGAAGAGCAGTGAAGACGAAGCAATGTGGATTAGGCTGACATCTAGGGACAGTACACAATTGGAAATTGGAATAGCAGAGTGGAGACCAGCAATCGCTGTAGTGCAAGTTGACTGGCCCAAACTAGGTGTTTATATATCTGATTTCTGCCTGGAGGGAATACATGTGAATGGCTCCCTGGCTGAGTAAACAATGGAGCTAGCAGAATTGAGAATAAGGTCCAGAATGGGCTAATGGTCTTACCGTTAGCCAACAAATGGCTAATGTTCACTCTGATAGCTTGTGTTTCCTGGACAGGTTTTGGGACAAAGGAGAGGGGTGTGTGGTCAGAGGAAGAGGGGTTAAGACAATCAGCAATGTGGTGGGAATCTCCCAGATGCTATTGTCTAAAAGGCAGAGTCATAAAGGCTAGTTGCAAGCCTAATGTCTCTGGAGTTTTCTGATGATTTCCTGACTATGACCTGGCTACACCTAGAGGTGTTTTGTGACCTTTTTCTCAGTGCATGTTTTTAGCCAGTCTATTCCTATGGTCCAGCTTGGCCATACAGCCCTAGCAGGGCATGTTTTATATCAATGCCAATTAATATATCTTCCCAAATAAATCATATTCCACCAATTAGACCATATCAAAATGTAGGAATGTACAGTCTGCTAAGAGAGGACTCAATGGGAGAGAGAAGCTACGTATAGGTTTCCTTGTTTTCAATGTCACAATAGTTCAGGGAGCTAAATCAACAGAGGTTAATATTGGAATGCCATAGCTACTTTAAGGTGAAAGAGTGATTTGTTACATGTGTCTTTGGATCATGGTATTCATGAATGTGTAAGAGATCAATTTGGAGGGCCAGACTGGAGTACCACTACTCTTCACATTGTAGTACTTGAGAGGTGAGAAATGGTCTTGGATGGATCCCTTTGATAAGTGATGGCCAAACAGTAATAAGCTGGTATTTGTTCTTCCAAATGTAGCTGTGGAAGTGGTCCATGTTCCAATTTATATCTGCATCTTTGTAAACTTAGTGACTGTAAACAGTTCAATAAAGGGGCCTTCGTTTTACTCAGTACCTTTACCCGATCTATTTATTCCATTTAGGTGTGAATTTATTCATTTCTTTTCTGTTTGTTACTACATTTCTGTTCCATCTTTCAGATAAAAACAAGTCTCAAACTAGCTAACACACACAACAAAAAAGACTAAAAAATAGAACAATGTAAACATAGACAACAAATCCATTTAAGTGGGTCATGAACAGCACCTTTTTTTTAAGGAGGAAAGGAATTACAAGAAGGAATAGCTTTTTTCTAATTTCAGCCTCTGTCACTTAGACAGCACTGGCAGTTTTTTTCCTAAGAGCAGAAAATGGGGAAGCAAGAAGCTTGATGACATTTTGGCACAATTCTGCTAATCCACTGTGTTTGATACTCCTGGGGACAAATATCTGAACTCCTTGTTACCTCAGCATAATATTGCTCAAACAATACATTTAAGTGTAGGGAACATTTATAAAGTAGCATTGATGATGGAAAAATATGGAGTCATCTAGCATCACTAATGAAGGAAGTGAATCTGAAATGGAGAGAGATCTATGAAGAAAAACGAGTAAGCTGCGTATATGAAGGTTTTCTCTTTATTTCAAGATTTTCTAAATTGACTTACAGGAAAAGTATGTCCTCCCTTTCTCTCCCTCACCTTTATCCTTGACTTTTTTTATACAAATGTTTTCTGTTGAATGTACTATTTTATACTCTAAGATATGTCAGGTGTTTGTTTGTGGGATACTCGACACTCTCACACTACCATGAGCTTCCCCTCATGAACAAATACCATCTCTTAACACACCACCTTCAGAAGACCATAGTCACCATAAGAAGTGTAACTAAAAGTAGATTGTAGATTAATGTTTAAGTGAATCTTGAATTTTATCCTCAGGTAAGACATCTGGGAGATTTTAAAGAGAAACCTGAAGACTTTTCCTAAAGTTATTCAAATTTCTCATTGAAACATGTTGGAGAATAAGTTTCCACATATGCAGTAAATATTCTTTGACTCGGAATGAAACTGTTTGTTATTTTGATGTCACATTATTGAATATACGTTAGATCCTGGGATGGGTTTGTTTCCTAATTTTCTTCTTGAAATGGAACAGTAATCAACAGAAGTTTTCAACCAATTTGACCAAATTCCAAATCAAACAAGTTCTGATCTGTCTTGGTTCTTATAGGATAAGTTTGGTCCTATTTGTTTCTGGAGTAAAACAGGGTGGGGGGTATGCCCACCAATTTTCCTTTCAGAAAGATACTTTAACGTTCAGCATGATATTTTATGTTTGCTGCATGATTCAGGGCAGTAGTACTCCAAGCTACTGAATTTAGAAACTCTGAAGTACATTTTGAGCTCCTTGTTTAGTGTCTCCAGGTACTCCCTGGCTACATGAATGAGCCTGCCAACCCTCAATGATGTTACTCCATCACTTCACAAATGTTCTCCCGATGCCCTCCTCCATTATTTATGAGACAGGGATTAGTTTGTGAAGGAAGATAACCTGCACTGAATATCTGCATTCAACATTGTTTTTCTCATGGTTAAAAGCTCAGTGCAGATTTTCTTTTCTAGAAGCTGTTGGAAAATGTTACTTGGGAAAGGAACAAACAGTCTTGGTTTTAAGCTAAGCTAGCCTGTGTGAAGTGGTGCCAGAAAAAGTGCTTCTTTTTCCTGTGTCTTCATTGACTGAAAGGGAACATTTCCAAAAAACATGGATTTGGGAAAAGGACGTTCCTGCTAATTGTAAATGCAAGTCATTCTCAGGCACTTAAATCTCTTTTGGCAACTCCCATCTTTTTCTCTTGCTCCGATCCCCTAGCCCTATTCTAAAATGTTACATAAAAATTCAAGTGATTACAGGAGGAGAGGGAACAGAAATGGAGGTAGGGTGATGGCTATATCAAGAGTATGTTCAAAAGTGTTATCCTTTTTCCTTCATAGTACTCTTACTATCCACTTCCTTGTGGAAAATAATTTTGTGATTTCTTGTGTAAAAAAAGATATGATGTTTTAATTGTTAACTGCCTTTAATTGTAAACCCTGCCTCACCTCAGCCAGGATATATTTAAAACAATAACAGTATTACTTTTGAGATATTATAATATTAGGTGTTTAAAATGATAGGGACTATAGCAGTACTTTTTACAAAATTAAGATTGTATTGTGACCATTTTCTTTCTGTTTCTCTCCATAGCTATCATGTATAGTGAAGAGCAAAACCTCTTCATTCTTCCTTTTCTGAATTTGTTCTCCTCAAGTTCTCAGAGGTTTGGGAACTCCAGATTTTACAATTTATTGGATTCATCCTCTTTTCCCTGATAACAATCACAGGGAATTTTATCATCATCTCTGTTGTGGCTTTTGAGCACCATTTGTGTATCCCCATGTACTTTGGTTCTTCGGGTCCATGGGTGTGAAAGAGATCAACTTGGAGGACAAGACTGGGTTACCTCTGTTCTTTATATTGTAGTAGTTATGAGGGATGAAGTGTTCCTGGATGAACTCCCTTTGACTAATGATGGACCACTAGCAGTAAGCTGGCATTTGTACTTTCAAATGTGGGATGAGGGAATTAATCAAAGTTATAGCTGTGGAAGAGGTCCATGCTCCAGTTTAAATCTGTGTTTTTGTAACCTCACTGACTTTAAAAAAGTCAATAAAGTGGCAATTAGTTTATTCAATACCTTTACGTGGCCTGTTTATTCCATTTAGCTGTGAATTTATTTATTTCTGTTTTATTACTACATTTCTATCCACCTTTCAGTTAAAAAACACTTAAACCAGCAAACAAGAACTAAATACAGATAACGGTAGAATAAAGTAAAAATAGTCAATAAAGCCATTAAAGTTGTCATGACCAGCACCATTTTAAAAGAAAAATGGTGAGGATCACTTTCTAATTCCAGTCTTTGTAATTTAGACAACACTGGCATTTTTCTCCTAAGAGTAGAAAACAGGCAAGCAAGAAGATTAATGTTATTTTGGTACACGTCTGCTATTCCACTGTGCTTTTTACTCCTGGGGGCAACTCTCTGAGCTCGGCGTTACATAGTATAATCTGGCTAAAACAATACACCTAGGTGTAGGGAATATTTTTAAAGTAACATTGCTGATGGAAAAATATAGAGTCATCTAACATCACTGATGAAGGACATGAATCTGAAGCTGAGAGATATCTATGAAGAAAAACTACTAAGCCGTGCATGTAAAAGTTTTCTCTTTATTTCAAGATTTTCTCAACTGTCCTACTGGAAAAAATATGTCCTCTCTTCCTCTTCCTCACCTTTATCCTTTTCTTCCCTATACAGATGCTTTCTGTTAAATTTACTATTTTTTACTCTAAGGTACGTCCATTGTTTGTCTATCTGTGGGATTCTTCACACTCTCACACTACCATCAGCCACTTCTCATAATAAGTACCATCTTTTAAATCCCTCCTTCAGAAGACCATAGTCACCATAAAAATTGTAACCAATGAATGTTTAAGTGAACCTACAATATATTCCTTGGGTAAGATTTATGGTAGATTTTAAATGGAAACCTGAAGCCTTTTGGTAAGATTATTCGAATTTCTCATGGAAACCATGTGGGAGAATAGTTTTCCACATCTGTAGTAGATATTTTTTGATTAGGACTGAAACTCTTTTTTGGTTGTTTTTATGTCACATTTTGAGTAACTGTTAGATCCTGATATGTTTGTTTCCTAATAATGTTTGTTTCTTTTTGAATTGGACCAGTAATCAAGAGAACTCTTCAATAAATTTGGCCAAATCCCAAACCAAACAAGTTCAACTTGGTCCTGGTTCAGATTGGATGAATTTGGTCCTATGTGATTCTGGAGTAAAACAAGGAGGGTAGTTGTTGATTACAATCTGAGCTTGGTCTCTGTGAGTGTTTTTCATTTTCTGAATTTTTCCTTGTTTACTAATCATAGCTGATTCTTTTCCTTTCGATTACTGTTAATGAGACCACTCCTGTATGAAATGTGTTTGTCATAGCATATTTTAGATAGTAAACCTTAAGCCCCATGAAGAAAGTGAAATAGAGGGAGGGATCGTCCATGTGCTTGAAGATTCAAGATCCAGCCCAGTTGAGATGACGGCAGTACATGGCTTGTTGCATTGGTTAGTATTTAATTAATTAAGTTTTAGGAGGTCTAAAACAGTGCTTTCAAAACTATTGGGACTGTGCTAATCATGAAAGCTGTGTTGGAAAGGAAAACATTAGGTGCTCAGTGATGTGATCTTCTCCACCTCTCAACCTGTTTGCTTGCCTGTATTTCTGAATCACTGCTGTGTCCTACATACCCATTCTATGCCCACCAACCTACCTTTCATTAAAGCAATTTAATGCTGAGCATGATATTTCATGTTTGCTGCATGATTCAGTGCAGTAGTACTCTGAACTCTGAACCTCTAAAGTACACTTTGAGGTTCTAGTTTGGTGTCTCCAGGTACTCCTTGGCTGCATGAATGAGTTATGCCAACTCTTGGAAATATGTGTATATTAACAAATGTTCTCCTGATGTCCTCCTCCATTATTTATGGGAAAGAGATTGCTCTGTGAAGAGAGATATATGCACTGAATGTCTGCACTTATGCTGTTTCTCCTAACGGTAAAAAATTAAATGTCAATTTTTCTTTTCTAGAATCTTCTGGAAAATGTTAGTTAGAAATGTTAAAATGTTAGAAAGGAGCAAACAGTTCTACTCTTAAGCTAAGATAGCCTGTGCCAAGTGGTGCCATAAAGTGCTCCTTTTTCCTGTGTCTTCACTGACTGAAAGGGAACATTTCCGAAAAACATGGATTTGGGAAAAGGAAGTGAGTGCTAACAGTAAATGCAAGTCATGCTCAGGTACTTAAATCTCATTTGGCCACTCTCCTTCTTTCTCTTGCTCCCACAGCCCCATTCCAAAATGCTCCACAAAGATCCAGGTGATTACAGGAGGTGAGAGAACAGAAATGGAGACCAGTTCATAGCTATATCAAGAGTATGTTCAAGAGGGGTTATCCCTTTTCACTCATAGTACTCTTACTACCCACCTTCTTGTGTGAAAAAATTTTGTGAATTCCCTCATAGAAGTATATTTCTTTTAATTGTAACTGCCTTGGAGGACTATCCCTGCCTCACTTCAGCTAGGACATATTTAAAGCGTTAAGGCTATTCACAAATGGTAACAATTTGTGTTCAGAATCGGAAGGGCTTTGGCAATAGTTGTTTCAAAATTAAGACCATATTCTGACAGTGTTCTTTCTGTTTCTATCTACAGCCATCATTTATAATGAGGAGCAAAGGCTAATTAATATATCCTCCTTATCCGAATTTGTTCTCCTGAAATTCTCAGATGTTTGGGAGCTCCAGATTTTATGCTTTATTGGACTGTTTTTCTTTTACATGATAACAATCACAGGGAATTTACTCATCATCTCTGCTGTGGCTTTTGACCACCATTTGCATACCCCTATGTACTTCTTCCTCATGATCTTGGCCATACAGGATGTGGGACAAGTTTCAGTCATTTTCCCCTCATCCATGACCAATTCCCTCGGGAATGTCAGTCACATTTCTTACTCTGGATGTGTTGCTCAAGTCTTTTTCTACATCTTCTTCTTAGGATCTGATTTCTTTCTTCTCACAGTCATGGCCTATGATCGGCATGTTGCCATCTGCAACCCATTACAGTATGAGATGGTGATGAATAAGCAAGCCTGCCTTCACATGGTTATTGTTGTATGGATCAGCAGTTTAGTTTATGGGTTCTACATGCTGGGGGTACCTTTGCATCTACCTTTTGCTCCAACATTATCAAGCAATTTTTCTGTGAAATCCCACAGTTACTGAAGCTTGCCTGCTCTGACTTGTACCTAGTTGAAAATGGAATTCTTTTGGTGAGTTCTGTGGTTGGCATCGGCTGCTTCGTTTTCATTGTTATTAGTTATGTGGACATCTTAACTGCAGTGATGAAACTTCCTGCTGGGCAGGGAAGGAAGAGAGCATTTTCAACTTGCCTTCCACACTTAACTGTTTTCTCTGTATTTGTACTGACTTCATATTTGGACTACGTCAGGTTTACTTCTGATTACCCATCAAACCTTGATTTTGTATTGACCATGATGTATTCCATGGTACCACCTTTAATGAATCCACTCATCTACAGCATGAGAAACAAGGAGGTCAAAAATGCTCTAGCCAAGCTGCTTGCTTGGAGGTTCTCTCTTGTCAATAGCTTTCCTAGCTTTGTTCAGTAAAATTCTGTGTGCGGCTCTAATGAAGTGATGAATCCTATGATATCTGGAAGCATACATCTAGATGATGCTTCATTGTCATTTGTGCTAGTTTGAAAGACTTGCAACACTAAGAGATATCTATATGACCATAGCAAAGTTTGCTGTGGCATGCAATAAACTTGAGTTTGACCCTTCTCCTTCCTGTTGTGCAAGATAGTGTGAGAAGGTACAACTTCACCCAACATTCATACTTGGGAAACACACCTTTTTGCTGTGTACCTTCTAGTCACTTTCAACTATTGGCAACCTTAAGGCAAAGCTATCACAAGTTTTTTCTGGGCCTGAAAGTGCATGAAGTACTGAAGATCACCCCATTGAGTTTCCATGTCTTCTTTATTAAACCGTGGTAAGGAATTATTTCAGTGTAAGTAAGGATTTATATGTTTTATTTCATCTAGAGGCACCAATGCTCTGGTCAGTAAGAAGTGGCTGACTACAAAGATCAGTCCGTGGGTCAACTGTGGAAAATTCTTAATCCAAAATGTTTTAAGCCAACAATGAACACATGCAGCAACTGCTGAATCACTCCAGGCTGCCTCTCTGCTTCTAATCAATAAGTGTGACTCCAAAGGTCTATGATACAGTATAACCAGAACCCTATTAGTGATATACACAAGTATTACATGGGCATTGTTCTGTTTTGAACAAAGCACATCAGTCTCTCCTCCAGCTTCTGGCATTCTTTCAAAGTCTACCATCCCCAGGCAGCTGCCAAGCTGAATTGGTTGCTGCTAAGGAGAGAGGAAGAGAGGGAGATAATTGGGCAATGGAGATTTCTTCTCTTCCCCACAGCAATCTGCTACAGGAGACAAACAGGAATGATGACCACATAGTCTTATTCATTTTTGTTCTTCCTATCCTGGGCTTTTCTTGGCAAGATTTGTGTAGAGCAAGTTGCCATAGCCTTCCTCTGAGACTGAGGGATTATTCAGAAAGAAAAGGGAAATAAATCTCTGGAAATATCAAGACTTCCCAGTTCTCCTTTTTTTGATTTCCCTTTCATATTCATAGTTTAGCATCCAAAATCTTTCTTGGAACATCCATAGTTTACCTCACCCCCTCTCCTTCTGTTCTTCCTCCTCCCCCTCTCACTGATCATGTGTTACTTCTAGATTCAGGCAATGTTTCACAAACTGACTTTCACCAATTTCCAGTGAGCCTTTTAAAATTATTATTCCATGGTTATAGTCAAAGTGTTAAAGTCCTTTTGCAATATTGCGCTAATTAATTATCAGGATCAGTTTCTTTTATTTTTAGCATTACTCTTTCCCTTGCTTAATCTCTGTTAAATCTGCAGCCTGGAAACAGACACTATGTTTCTTGGTGGCAGCCATGTTACCCCCAAAGGTGGATGACTCAGAGGTCCACCCATTTCACCAGTGCCTCCATGGAACTGTGGGGAATTATTAGATCAAAGGGAGGCCTGTGAGAGGGGGATAAGCTTCCAGGATCTTTCCACCTATGTTTTCTATTACAAATTCAGGGATGCCAGTTGCTGTTTCAAGGAATTTTATATTGGGGAAAATCACAAATGCACGTAAGATTCAAGCTACCTCACCACTGTACAAGGCTAACTAAAGGAAAGGAGAGAAAACTTGGATAGTGAGAAGTTGGGGCAGAATGGGCGATATTTACCTATACTGCAGAGAGAAGATGAAGCGAAGTGGTTTAGACTATGAGTCTGAGGGTGGTACATTAATGAGAATCTGAGCGGCAGAGTGATGGCCTAAGTCCAGTGTGCTGTGAGTTGTCTGTCTCAGAGCTGGGGTTTAAACACTGTGTTTCTGTCCTGAGGGGGAAAATGTTAATGGTTTGCTCAGAGGAACCGAGCCGGCAATTTGCAAACTGGACAAGCTCAATTGAAGGTCTGCTGTCTTCCTGGGGCCAAGATCGACCACATAATGGAGAGACTAACCAGGCTGGTCAAGCCGACTGACCATAAGCCCCTCATTTTGATTCATGTTGGAACAAATGACACTGCGAGGTGCAGCTTTTACCACATAGCAAAGGACTACGAGCTTATGGGGACAAAGCTTAGGGACCATGGTGCACAGGTGGTCATTTCGTCTCTCCTCCCTGTTCAAGGACATGGCACATGAAGGGAAACAGCAATAGCAGAGGTCAACAACTGGCTCCGCACATGGTGCCGCCGACAACAGTTTGGGTTTTTGGAACACAGCCTGAATTTCCATGAACGTGGGCTTCTGGCAAGGGATGGGCTGCATTTCACGAAACTTGGCAAGAATGTTTTTGCAAAGGCCCTTTCCTTACCAGGCAATTAGAACGGGGCAGTGCGTCCTCTCACGGAGGTCGTCTGCACCTTGGAGCGGACTAGAAGTGGATTACTTACCGGAGAGCCGCACCTCAGTCCACTCCAAAATGACCCCAAGTGGTCCTCCAGCATGTTTTCTAAAGACCGCAAAAAACAGGTCTTTATTTTCGTGGAACGCGCCATTGTGTTCCTGCTCCCTTGTGCAGATTCACAGGCTCGCACCAATGCAAGCTAACAAAATGAAAAGGCTAACAAAATGAAATTCAACAGAGAGAAGTGTAAGGTCCTACACTTAGGTAGAAAAAATGGAATACAGAAATATAGGATGGGGGACATGTGGCTGGATAGCGGTACGTATGAAAGGGATCTAAGAGTCTTAATAGACCACAAGCTGAACGTGAGTCAGCAGTGTGATGCGGCAGCCAAGAAAGCCAATGCAATTCTCGGTTGCATCAATAGGAGTATGGTGTCTAGATCGAGGGAGGTACTGGTACCGCTCTACTCTACTTTGGTTAGACCTCATCTTGAATACTGTGTCCAGTTCTGGGCGCCCCAATTCAAGAAGGACATGGTCAAGCTGGAGCAGGTCCAGAGGAGGGCGACCAAAATGGTGAGGGGCCTGGAAGCCATGCCCTATGAGGATAGACTTAGAGAGCTGGGTATGTTTAGTCTGCAGAAGAGAAGGTTAAGAGGGGACATGATAGCCATGTTTAAATATTTGAAGGGGTGCCATGTAGAGGAGGGAGTGGGCTTGTTTTCTGCTGCTCCAGAGAGCAGAACAAGGAGCAATGGATTCAAGCTGTAGGAAAGGGGATT
Source organism: Cyclura pinguis (assembly GCA_030412105.1). Lineage (NCBI taxonomy): Eukaryota > Metazoa > Chordata > Lepidosauria > Squamata > Iguanidae > Cyclura > Cyclura pinguis. The sequence goes on from CM059604.1 coordinate 22,315,149, forward strand.
CCACCTGAACCTCAGGAAGAACTTCCTGATGGTCAGGGCTGTCCGGCAGTGGAATATGCTGCCTCAGAGTGTAGTGGAGTCTCCTTCTTTGGAGGTTTTTAAGCGGAGGCTGGATGGCCATCTGTCGGGAGTGCTTTGAGGGTGTTCCTGCATGGCAGGGGGTTGGACCGGATGGCCCCTGTGGTCTCTTCCAACTCTACATTTCTATGATTCTATGATTCTATGGCTCTCTGGCAGAGCAAACAATGGGGTCCAGAATGGGCTAATGATCTTATCATTAAGGAGTAAACTGTTGATGGGAATCGTGATAGTTTCTTAATATCTGGGCAGGTTAGGAAAGACAGAAAGGGGAGTTTTAATGGGAAGGGGAAACAGGCTGATGACTATTGGTTGCTCTTTTAAAGCAATTTCGTATGCTATTGTCTTGGAAGCTTGAGTCATTGAGAAGATTATTACAAGCTCATTAACATTGGTGCTTCTGGACTGATACAACCTGGTAATGCCCTGAGGTCTCATCACACCTGCTTTTGCACATATTCAGGCAGTCTGCTTTATCAGCATGCCCTTTCAGCCATGACAGTGTATGATTTTTTTTGTGCTAATTAAATAACTATAAATGGCATGGCATTCTTACATACATTGTACAGACACTTATTTGAACCAGAATATTTTTAGACATACAGTTCACTCATGGGATAGAACACAAGGTGGTTAATCACAGTCTAGATAGCAAGCCATCATGGATAATGTAATCATGGATTTCCTGTAAGGCAGGGGGTAGCAGATGAATAGATGATAGCTAACCCCATTTTGCTGCCACCACTGGGGAACACCCCTATACCTTGGGGCAATTCTTCTTGTGATATCTGTTAATGCTTAAGAGAAATAATGTAGAAAATCAGTCTGTCCAAAGTGAACTGAATGAACAAAACTCTGTTGGGTCAACTAATCTTATTAGTGTGCATGTGATCTTTCTCTCTCTCTCCCCCAGATGTGTGCGAGATGGGGAATGTAAAGGAAGAGAAATGGACTTACTTCTATGTAACTCTCCCTGCCTGCTTTTGTGATCTGCATAAGGATACCTTGCTCCAGCTTCTTGTTACTACAGAGAACATGATCTACTCTGTAGATGCCCCAAAGTTGGCAAAATTTGTCACAGAAAACAGTTACTCATCCTCCTCCACATTATCCTTTTGAAGACACAGCTTTTATGAAAGAGGAATTTCAATTATTATTCTTTTATTTAACTGTTCTGTTTTAAATTTTTTATTCTTTTCATTTGTTGATACATTGTCTTACTGATATATACACAAAGTACATAGATAGATAGATAGATAGATAGATAGATAGATAGATAGATAGATAGATAGATAGATAGTTTTTTTACTTTGTTTTATATTTTATATCTGATATTTCTGCTCAGTTTTTTTATTTCAGCCTGGTTTTGTTTTCTGAGCTGCTCTGAAATTTAATGAAGGTTGAAATATCCATCTTTCCTACAATAAAAATTGGAATAAAATAAAAAACAGCTCTGCTTCTCCCTCTGCTTATTTCACAAAAGTTATCTTGGGACATTGCAAGTAAAGCAGTTGGAATTTTAGGATGGAATTCCTTGATTGGCTGTGAGGAAGTGGTGGGGGGTCAGTGGGATCCTTTTCTATTTATCAAATTGAAAATCATTGGTTGGAATCCTATTGGGCAGCTTCAAATGTGTAACTTGCGTAGCTACAGATCTTCACAGTGAATGCTTGTCCAAAATCCCACATCTCACCTTTCTGGGAAGCTGTTGCAGAGATAGATGGGGCCCATTCCTCTATTCTCCCAGCCTTGCCAGTGATCAGTCTCCATTGAACAGGCAGAAGCAGAGTCATAGAATCATAGAATCATAGAGTTGGAAGAGACCAGAGAGGCCATCCAGTCCAACCCTCTGCTATGCAGGAACATACATCAAAGCATTTCCAACAGATGGCCATCCAGCCTCTGCTTAAAAACCTCCAAAGAAGGAGACTCCACCACACTTTGAGGCAGCATATTCTACTGCTGGACAGCTATGACTGTCAGGAAGTTCTTCCTGAGGTTCAGATGGAATCTCCTTTCCTGCACCTTGAATCCATTGCTCCTTGTCCTAGTTTCTGGAGCAGTGGAAAACAAGCCCACTCCCTCCTCGACATGACATCCATTTAAATATTTAAACATGGCTAACATGTCTCCTCTTAACTTTCTCTTCTGTAGACTAAACATCCCCAGCTCCCTACTCTGTTCCTCATAGGGCATGGCTTTCAGACCCTTCATCATTTTGGTCACCCTCCTCTGGACACACTCCAGCTTTTCGATATCCTTCTTGAATTGATGTGCCCAGGACTGGACACAGTATTCCAAATGAGGTCTAACCAAAGCAGAGTAGAGTGGTATCATTACCTCCCTTGATCTAGACACCATACTCCTATTGATGTAACCAAGAATTGTGTTGGCGTTCTTGGCTGCTGCATCACACTGCTAACTCATGTTCAGCTTGTGATCTACCAAGACTACTAGATACCTTTCACATGTACTGTTATCCAGCCACATGTCCCCATCCTATATTTGTGCATTCCATTTTTTCTGCCTAAGTGTAGGGCCTTACATTTCTCTCTGTTGAAACTCATTTTGTTAGCTTTGGCCCAGCTCTCCAATCTGTCAAGGTCATTTTGAATTATGATCCTGTCCTGTGGCATTTTAGCAACCCCTTCCATTGTCATTGTCATTGTTGCAATTCCTCCCCACGCAATACCAGAGATCACTCACACAACGTGGGGGGATTAGAAACATAACTCAACTGCTTCCTAAGACATGGGAAATGGACTCCTATTGATTGCAATGGTTACTTCCTGGTAAGTGAAGATTGGCAGATTTTTCACAGTCCTAAAAGAGGGACTATGCAGATTCATAAATATCAAACAGTTATGAATGTGTAATTCCATGTTAAGCATTTGTAACTCCTTAATGAAATTCTGGGCATGATATTTTGGCCTGATCAAGGTAACTTTGAAAGTGTTGAATGGCACATGTGTCAGGTTTCATGAAAACATTCCCTAGCTGTATACATGGGGAGTTCAGGGTAGGAGAGGATTTTGGTCCCCTTCTATGTCAAAGCTGTCAGACAGGCAGGAACCCCAAATGGCCCCTGATTACTGCCATCATGCTAAGAACCTTCCAGTAGATATTAGCCTCTGGGGCAAACAGGAGGTTCATCCTTATGGGAAAGGAAAGTGCTGCTTCAGCACCAAAAGGAAGGGTATTTTTTTCTGAACTCTGCTGCCCTCCTTCTACTTCAGAATTTTACGGGTACCTGCTTATATTATATGGTTAAAAATAGTGAAAATCCATGTCTATATTGTTAGCCTGGGCCACTCTTTACCATAGGCTGAGCATTTGTTTAAAAAGAAGGAACTGATCTGGAATGAGAGGGTGTGTTTGTCTCAAATAGGCCACACTGTGTGAATTTAGGATCTGCATTGGGATCTAAGGAATAGTTTGGTAGACCTGATGGGAGAGAAAGGCTGAGTATAGCTTTGCTTGTTTTCCGCATCAGGCTAATGCAGGGAGCTTAATTGACAGAGGTTGATGTTGGCCTGCCATAGCTACTTTCAGGTGAAAGAGAAGGTCTTTTGCACTGGCGTTTGGATCTTGGCATCCATGGGTATGCAAGAAATCAAGTTGGGGACCAGACTGGGGTACCTCTATGTTACCCTGATTTCTGGGGGTCCCAGGAGGGACACCTAAATGTGCTCAAACAATGGGGAGGGAATTAGCAAACAGCACAAGTTTGCAATGCAAGAGGCAGGGTAACGTAGTGAGATCTTGAACCCTATGTCTACGGGGTCAGGCCGAGTCAGGATAAGGCAGAAGTTAATAATAATAATTGTTTTATTGAAATACAGTCAAACACGTGTATGCAACACACTCACACGAAGAACTGTAGAAATAAAAGGTAGGAGTTGGATAGAGGGATTTTGAGAGGAGGTTTGGTATGGGAAATACTATACCTGTCCTGAAGCCCGGGTAAAAGCAAAGAAGCTGGGGAGCGTGGATTCTCAGCATGTGAGGCTGAGGAGAGGCTCATCAAATGGAGAGACGGTAAGTCAGGAGGCAAGTCACGAGCGATCCAAAGAGACGCTCAAAGTCAGGGGTTCTTATAGGGAAAATTGTGGCCGCAGGCCAGTCTGTACTTGGGGAAAACAGTGAGTTTGGGGCTGGAGACAAAGCCTCCGAAAGGTCAGTACTTTAGATGATTGAGTTATGACCAGATTGTCAATAGAGTAGCCAGTATGCAAACGCGGAGTGCTTGAGAGTTGTATAGTCCGCTCATCAAACTGCCTGCATGGGGCAGGGGATCTTTTGTAAGTAGCGGGCATACATAACATGGTACTTGCCTTGAGGTCTCCTGAAGCTGCATTCGGCAATGACTGGCCTACCAGGATTGGGATTTGAATGGTTCGGCTATTGACGGCCGCGCCTGTGTGTGTGCTTGTCAGGGGGCCTCACAAACACGTGGAGAGGAATGGGTAGAGAAGGCCGAATTATTGATATCAAATGATATCTTAATATCCCACAAGCCCGGGCTAGAAACAGCGGTAACTCTCTATGCTTTACATCATAGTTCTTAGGGGTGGGAAATGGCCTTGGATGGACTCCCTTTGACAAGTGATGGTCAATCAACAGTAAGCTGGCATTTGCAAATGTAGGATGAGGGAGATTGCCTATGTTATAGCTGTGGCAGAGGTGTGGAGACTATCATTTTCCAGTTTACATCTGCATTTTTGTAATCCCACTGACTGTAAATAAGTTCAGTAAAGAGGCCTTTAGTTTCCTCGGTATCTTTACTTCATCACTTTATTCCATTTAGGTGTGAATTTATTTATTTCTGTTTTGCTTGTTACTGCATTTCCATTCCACCTTTCAGTTAAAAACAACACTCAAACCAGCTAACAGACAGAAATAAAAACAGAGTAAAAGTAGAACAATGTAAAAATAGGCAATAAAGCCATTAAAATTGTTGTCACCAAGACCATTTTTTAAAAAATAGCTAGGAGGAAAATAATTGGCATTCTTCTGATTTCAGTTTCTGGAATTTACACAGGACTGGCAGTATTTCCCTAAGAGCAGAAAATAAGCAAGTGAGAAGGTTAATGACATTTTGGTACACTTCTGATATACAACTGGATTTAATGCTCCTGGGAGCAGATCTCTGAGCTACTCCTTGTATCAACATAATCTTGCTTGCACAATACACTTGAATGCAGAGAACCTTTTATAAAGCAGAATTGTTGTCCGCAAAAATACGGAGTCATCTAACATCACGGATGAAGGAAGTGAATCTGAAGTTGAGATAAAACTATAAGAAAAATTTGTAGAAGTTTTCTCTTTGTTTCATTGTTTACTGCCCCCACTTGTATGAAATTTGAGGTAAGAATCTTTTCAGAACTTTCTACTAACAGGGATTGTGTGAGATCACTGGTGTTTTAAAGTAAATTATACCTTGTATCTCTTCATTTATTTGCTAGATTTAGATATTCATAGAACGTTATTGACAAAGCTGGTGTGGAAGGTAGCTGTTGATTGCAATCTGAGCTTGCTGTCTATGGGTGTTTTTCATTTCCTGAACTTTCACTTGTTTAGTAGCCTGGGTGATTCTGCTCCTTTCCATTATTGTTGGTGATATTGGTCATATATTCAATGTGTTAATCCCAGCATATTTTAGGTAATAAAGCCTATGACTCCTCATCATAAAACTTATAGTCAAGCAACCATGGAGGAGATGAAGTAGAGGCAGAAATAGTCCAAGAGTTTGAAGTTTCAAATTACATCCCAGACAATCAAGTGCTTTGTTGAGATGGTGGTAGTGGGCGTCTTGTACTATTGATTAGTACTTAATTAAACCCTATGAAGTCTAAAATGGTGCTTCCCAAACTATGACAGCTGTGTTAACCATGAAAGGTATCTTGGAAGGAGAAAATTAGCTGTTTATTGATGTGATCTTCTCCATCTCTCAATGAGCTTGCTTGTTTATATTTCTTGATCACTGCTACCTGCCCAGTATCCATCCTATGGTCACCTTTTAGTAAAATACTTTAATGCTGAGTATATTTCATGTTTGTTGCATGACTCAGTGCAGTAGTACTCTGACGTGTTGAATTTTGAAGCTCTGAAATACTTTTGAGGTTTTAGTTTGGAGTCTACAGGTACTCCTTGGCTGCCCTACCAACGAGCCCTACCAAACCTCAGAAATATGTCCTAGTACTCCATCTCTTGACAAATGTTCTCCTGATGTCCTCTTCCTCTATTCATGGAGAAAGGTTTACTCTGTGAAGAAATGTATGTGCGGGGAAAGTCTGCAATCAAGTTCTCACTCCTCGAGGTTAAAGGTCAATGTAGATTTTTTTTCTCTAGAAGCTTCTATAAAATGTTAGTTGGGATAGGAGCAAACAGTTCTGCTTTTAAGCTAAGCTAGCCTGGTCAAGTAGTGCCACAAAGTGCATCTTTTTCCTGTGTCTTCATTGACCAAAAGGGAATGTTTCAAAAAACATGGATATATGAAAAAGGAAGTGACTGCTACTTGTAAATACAAGTCATTCTCACCTACTTAAATCACTTTTGGCCACTCTCATCTCTTTCTCTTGCTTCTCCCATCCCATTCTGAATTTTTCTCAAAAGATTCATGTGATTAGAAGAGGAGAGAGAACAGAAATAGAGGCAGGCTGATAGCTATATCAAGAGTATGTTCAAGTTAGGGTATTCTTCTTCATTTATGGTATTCATACTATCCACTTTCTTATGGGAGATAATTTCTGTGGTTTCCTGCATAGAAGAAGACATATTTGTGTCAAATGTGACTCCCTTAGAAGACTATCCTTTCCTCACCTCAGGTGGAGTATATATATCAAAAATATAAAGTACTACAGCTATTCCTTTAAAAATTGCAACTGTGGCATAGTAAATAAATATTTTTACATACCTTATTTTAAAAAATGGCAATTAATAGCATGTTTAAAATCAGGGATACAATAGCAATACTTCTGAGAAAATTAAGACCATATCCTGCCAATGTTCTTTCTGTTTCTATCCACAGCCATCATGTATAATGAGGAGCAAAGGCTAATTAATCAAACCTCCTTCTCTAAATTTGTTCTCCTGAAATTCTCAGAGGTTTGGGAGCTCCAGGTTTTGCACTTTATGGGGTTCCTTGTCTTTTACCTGGCAACCATTGTAGGGAATATTCTCATCATCTCTGCTGTAGCTTTTGACCACCATTTGCACACCCCCATGTACTTCTTCTTGATGAATTTAGCCATCCAAGACATGGGACAAGTTTCAGTCATTTTCCCCATATCCATGACCAATTCCCTCAGGAATGCCAGTCACATTTCTTACTCTGGATGTGTTGCTCAAGTCCTGTTCTATGTCTTCTTGTTAGCCTCTGATTTCTTCCTTCTTACAGTTATGGCCTATGATCGGTATGTTGCCATTTGCAAACCATTACAGTATGAGATGGTGATGAATAGGCAAGTCTGCCTTCAGATGGTTACTGCTGTATGGAGCACTGGATTATTCTTTGGGATGCTACACACTGGAGGCACTTTTGCATCCCACTTTTGTTCCAATGTTGTCAATCAATTTTTTTGTGAAATCCCGCACTTGCTTAAGCTTGCCTGCTCTGACTTGTACCTGATTGAAATTGGAGTCATTTTGTTGAGTGCTATGGTTGTAGTCAGCTGTTTTGTTTTCATTGTTGTGAGTTATGTACACATCTTAACTGCAGTGTTGAAAATTACCTCTGTGCAGAGAAGACAGAAGGCTTTTTCCACTTGCCTTCCCCATCTCATTGTTATCTCAATATTCATGTTTACTGTGTCTTTTGTTTACCTCAGACCCACCTCAGAATCCCCATCACAGCTTGATTTGGTCTTGAGTATGACCTATACCATGGTCCCACCTTTGATGAATCCCCTCATCTACAGCATGAGAAACAAGGAGATAAAAAATGCTATAACAAAATTGTTGGGTATCAGATATTGGAGTCTTGTTCTGGAAAAGTTTATTATATGAACAATTGTAATTAGTATTCTAATGGAGAGAGAATTCTTCTTTGAATTTATCTCTGTGCTCTCTTTTTGTATTGTTGAGTTCTATGATAAAGACATATAGCAGCATCTTTTGTCATTATTCTGCAGAGTGTTAATATGGACATGAACTCACTCCATATTCAAAAATAGTTGAAAAAATGGCTTTATTGAATATTTGGAGACCTATATGAGGAGAATTCAAGATAGCTGAGAATTCATACAGTTTTGGACTTTCTCCGTGCAGGGGGGGAAAAAAAAAGCATGTGGTATGGTACTGTCTGCAAAAGAAACAATTTTCTTATACAACAAACTTTATTTTCTATGTAAAGAAAACATTTCTCTGTACAAAACTAGTTTCCTGTACAGAAAATAGCATTTTTTTGTATGGGAATATTATTTTCAATTCAGAAAATTTTCTTTGCTGAAAACTTGTTTTATGTACTTTAGAAGCCATTCACCACCAACACCCCAGAAAATTCTGTTTTCTGTTTTCTTGGTACAAAATTGTTGTGTGTGGAGAACATGAAATTTTTGGATGCAAAATCCCCCCATGTGATTTTGGGGGGGGGGGGATCAGAAGAAATTTGGCTGTAAGTAGTTCATGCTCAGTTTTTTATAACTTTCTCACAGAGAAGAGAAAATGGCAAAATGGTTAATTCTTCCCTGCAAGAATAAAATTTATAAAAGTTTAAATCCATACTATAGAAAGGCTATAACTGTGATTATTGAAGCTTGCTTGTTTATCCATAAAACATTTGACACACACTGCCCCAAAAATCTGGTCTTTTCATTGTGGGTTATGCACTTGAAACATATTTATAAAAGAAAACAATGATAGGTGAGCAAATGCAAGGAAAAATAGAATGAGAAATGTATGACCCCTTTTGATTATGGGACTGTTGTTATAAATACATAGATAACAATCCCATATACATTTTCCTGTGCAACAGAATTGTTAACAATTTCACATTTATTGTAGCTAAGAGACTTGACCATATTATGAGTCTTTTACTTCATGAGATTCATTGAAAAACAAAGTGGACTTTGCCTCATATATTGATAGATTTGTAAGGCTTGTGATATATTTGGGAAAATTAAATACATAGGAATTCATTAGTTCAGTTTTCAGTGACTTCTTTAAAATTTGGTAATGAGCAAGAACAATCTAAATAAAATATAAATCCATAGAAGTCTTGGACCTGTTTTCTTCCAGCAGAGCTAGGAGAAAGTTGTACTTGTTTCAGGTGAGAATGTACTAAAAGTCAATAACAACAATGCCCATTTTAAAACATTGGAAATAAAGAAAGCTGTTGAATAACACAGTCATATCAATTGCCATTTGAGTTTTTTATTGTTTCATATGCACCTTCAGATTATTCCCATCATTTACAATAGTCATTCTTAATGACTAGTTCTGAATATACACCAAGTTTAAGTGTGTGGGTTTGGGTATGCTAAAGATAGCTAAAACAATATGTGATAAAACAGGTAAAAATCCAGAAACAATTGATCCAATTGAAATATTAAGTGAGAACAATTAAAGCACTAAACATATTCTATAATGGACCTTGAGCTTGTTTGGAGGTTCTAGCAGGGGAGCACAGCTATCGTATACCCTTGACCGAAGAGCGGTACACTCCTTCTATCTGTGATGGTCGTCCTCTTCCACCGAGCATACAGCTTCGGGAGGGACGCACATGGAGCAGTGAGGGAGGAAGGGGACATCCGCCTAGCCAGCCAGATCAGCCGAATCAACCCTGGTGATCAATGGGTTGACAGATGTCGCAGCCAGATCGCCCTCACATTCTATAACCACTCCCGGTTTGACAATGGCTCTGCGACAAGGTTCTCTGTGAAGCTCCATGTGAGGAGAACCTTTGCCAGAAGGCAGAAGAGGGTTGGTGACTGTATTGCACCAACAAAGATCCCCCTTGGTATAGGGAGATCGAAAAGGGACTCCGGAGATCTGAACGCATCTCCCAGCTGCCATCCGAGCGAAGGAATCGTGAAAGACAGCAGTGGACGGGATGAAGAAGATCGGAGCAGCCATTGCCATCTATCAGCGCTTGGGCACACAAGTGGTGCCCACAAACTGTTTTAAAAGAACTTCAGCAGAAGAGCAAACTCTAAGGTCCAACATTTCATCCTGACAGAGACTTAAAACCATTAGAAGATCTCAAGGGTAAGGAATTCGGAAAGAGGAAAACTTTTAATATCGGAAAGTGGTGGGTGAGTGGAAGGTGGGATGAATATAACACACACTAGCGGGCAGAACATGTGCTTCGGGAGCCATTATTGAATGCTGGCGGGAAACATTTGAACTCCAAGCTTAACCCACTTTCCCCTAAGCATTACAAGTTTGGATCGTTTTGATTGACTGTTCATCTCCCATTTGGATATAAAACTTTTGCTCTTTAGTCTTTTATTTTGGAATAAGATTTCAACGATGGATAGAGGGAGGCAGTGAACTGTAGCTTTGTTTAAGCAAGAGAGAAATACAAGGACGAGGACTTAAAGTGAGGCTATGTGGTAAAGGAACTTTAATGGTGATGAGTGAGAAGAGGCTTGAAATATACCAAAGCTGAGTGGATTATAAATTTAAACTTTAAAGACTGGTGAAACTTCTTTATATAGTGTCGAATAGGAGATAGGATAAAGGAAGAAAAGAGACTGTGCAGATACCTGGGAGAGAAAGTTTGATTAAGGACGGAGAAAGCGGAGGGCAAAGAAGACAGCATAAGAACGGAATGGCAGAGCGAGACGGAAGACGGGAAAGGAACTGGGACGAGGAGATAGAAGCAAGTCGCCATCAATAATGTCACAGGATTTAAGTAAAATAATATCACATGATAGCAAAAGACTATAAAAATTATAAGCCTCAGTAAATTAATTGAATATTTATCAAATATTGCTTAGTGGCTATTGAATTTCACTCTACGGACTGGTAACTATCATTATATAACTATCATTATATCTGAATAATCTACTATAACAATTATTTGTTGGATACTTGATACTTGTTTGATACTTGATTTGATACTGATGATATTTGATGAATTGATATCTGATATTTGATGAACTGATAATACTTTTTTTATATATATTTGATGATAATAGTAGATATTTAAAGAATTGAGATAGAGTTATGTGAAAATGGATTATAGAATAATATGGATTAGAAGATATACTATATTATAATAATTAGAAGAATAACTTTGGCTAAGGGTATCGATTATTAACTTGATCAGAGGCAATATACATATCAATTGAATTTAATGTTAGTTGATTTGAGTTCATAGACTTAAAAAGTAATAATTAGCTGACTATTATCAGCTTAGTGTGATAACAATCATTGATGATAAGAGAACTCTTGTAACCTATTAAGTTGCCAAAATTAGCTCTACCAACGTGTGAAAGCTTCATGGACACCAGAAAGATGGCAAAGGCGACTAAGATGACTACAACCGCCAGTCAACGGAAACTGTCTTTGGAACCAATATCAAAATCGGAACAGACTAAAGTGGACCAGTATCAATTAACATTACTAGAGGAGATAAGAAATATAAAATTAGAAATAAGGCAAGAAATGAAAGATCTTAGAGGAGTGATGAAGCAAGATTTTAAAAATGAACTGAAAGGAATAAAAATAGCAGTAGGAGGATTGCAAGAAGATTTAAAGATTAAACAAAATCGGGTCACGGTATTAGAGACGAAAACGAAAGAGACAGAAGAAACAATGGAAAATTTGACAAGGCAACAGGACTGACTTCTGGATGAGAAAGCACTAGCGGATTTAAAAGCAAGAGAAAATTATATAAAAATAAAGGGATTAGTGGAGCACAAAGAAGAAAACTTGTACGAGAGACTTATTCCATATCTAGTGGAATACTTAAACATATCGACTGAAAAGATGGAGTGGGAGATTGATAAAATCTATAGGATAGAGTCAAGAATAGCGAAAGAAAGAAAACTCCCACGGGATGTAATGATTCAACTGATACATAAGAAAACAAGAGAAGAAATAATTCAAAAAAGTCTCGAAACTGATTTGATAATTGATAAAACTAAAGTATATATTTACAAAGACACACCGCCGCGGATCCTAAGGAAAAGAAATGAATATAGATTCTTAGCAACTTTTCTAAAATTCCAAAATATATCGTACCGATGGGGGAAACTTGAAGGCCTTAGTTTCCGATTTTGGGAGAAGCAATTCAAAATAGATATGGTACAGGAAGCTAAAATATTTATGAAAAGATATGGAAAAGAACAATGGAGACAAAAATCACATAATGAAAAAGATAAAGAGAGTCTACAATCAGAGAGCAGAATGAAGGATACCCCAAAATGGAAAAGTGAGGAAGAGGAGGAGGCTATAGGAAACAAGTCAGAGAATGAAGATAACTCAGATTCTGTGGAAGAAAATAATTAACTTGAATTGAACTGTAAATTCTTAAAGAATGAATTTGAAAATTCTCTCTTGGAATATTAAAGGTATCGCAACCCCCCAAAAAAGAAGGAAAATATTTCATTATGTTGAGAAGAAAAAATTAGATATAATATGTTTACAAGAAATTCGTATACAATCTGGGAAAATTCATCTAGTCCGTAATAAAAAGCTGGGAATGGAATATGTGGCCGCCCCAAATATAAAGAAAAGAGGGGTAGTACTATATGTAAATTCAAGATTATACTCCAAAGAAATATTAAAAGATGAAGCTGGTAGGTTTATCGCTGTAGAAATTAATTGGCAAAATCAAAGAATTCTAGTAACTGGCATATACAGACCACACAAAAAACAAGAAAATTTTTATAAAGAATTGAATAGGAAAATTGTAGATAATAAATTGATATTTCTAGGTGAATGGAACGGGATGATTAACCCAAAACTGGATAGGAAATCAGGAAAAAAAATTAAGAAAAAACAAGGAAAACTTCTTAGATCATTTGATAGCATGATGACAAATTTGGACTTAATAGATACATGGAGATATAAATATGGATTAACCAAAGAGTCAAGGTACGAGATAAGGAACATAAGATAAAGGCATTTGCAGATGATTTAGTGATAACTGTGGAGTATTCAGGTGGGGATTTAAATGTCTTGATAAATATTCTTAATAATTTCGGCAAACATTCGGGTCTGAAAATTAGTAAAGAAAAAACTATGGTAATGACGAAAAATATGACAGATTTGGAAAGAAGTTGAATAGCACAAATCACAGGCTACACGCTGGCATCAAAATATTTCCCAATAAATAAATAAATAAATCCCAAAATAAATTTCCCAATAAATAAATAAATAAATCCCAAAATAAATATTTGGGAATTACAATTACAAATAAGACCTCCGACCTCTTCAAGAACAATTATCTGAAAGTATGGAAATCTATCTTAAAGGATTTAAAGAATTGGAGCAATTTAAAAATATCCTGGTTGGGGAAAGTTGCAACAGCTAAGATGGCAATACTCTCAAAAATATTATATTTATTTCAAACTATTATCCAAAATGAAAAGGTTATCAAGGATTGGCAAAAAGAAATCTGCAAATTTATATGGGGAGGGAAGAAACCAAGGGTCAAAATGAAAATATTGGAAGAAGCCAGAGAAAGAGGTGGGTTAACGTTACCAAACTTGACTTTATATTACCATGCTTGTGGGTTAAATTGGATTCAAGAATGGATCAAATTAGAAAGTATGAAACTATTAAATATAGAAGGAGATGGGCTAGGGTCAGGCTGGCATTATTGTTTGTGGTATAATAAAGGGAAGAGTAATAAAGAGTTTAATCGTCATTATTTAAGGAATGCTCTTTTAAAGATCTGGAGAAAATATATTATAAGAGCCTGTGTAAAAACCCCGAAATGGATATCGCCTCACGAAGCATTTTATAAGAAAGAAAATATTCTATTCGATAAGTGGATAAAATATGAAGATATGGTGGAAATGCAACAAAAACAAATCAAAATTAAGTCTCAACTAGAAATGAATGAATCCGGCATAAAATGCCATTGGCTTTTATACAGGCAGATTAGAGAAAAATTAAAGAATGACATTAAACTCAATGAATATCAAACAAAAGAAGAGGAATTAAATGCGATATTATGCTCAGGAAAACCCAAAGCCATCTCCTCCATTTACAAGGTCTTGTTAAAATGGTATACAGAGGAAGAAACAGTTAAACTACCAATGCTGAAATGGGCCAGAATTTCTCCCATTCAATTTCGATGGAGCAATGGGAAAAACTCTGGTTAAAAACTGTGAAATATACGGCTTGTCAAGACATCAGAGAGAATATATATAAGATGTACTTGCGTTGGTATCTAACACCCCATAAACTATTATTGTTCATTGTTTGTATATTTCAAAGAATAAAACTTTTTATAAAAAAATAAAAAATTAAAATAAACATATTCTATATTTTAAAAAATCAGATGTACTGCATATCCTACCCCCAATCAGTGAAAGCCTAAAGGCCTGTTTGAATAAGAAAGTCTCTGCACGCCAGCAAAACGAAAGGAGAGAAGGGCCTCCATTGGGAGGGAGCAACATAGCCTGGGAATGGCTGCTGAGAAGACTATGTCCTGTGCCATCATCCAACAAGCCTATGAGAGTAACAGAATAGAGAGTAATAGAATAGAGAGAAAGCCCTCCTAGGGAGATGACAGGAGTTAAATAGTCCAAATGGAATGTAATTAAGGAATTTGTTAGTCTGTCTCTGTTTGACATCTCAGGAAAAGGAAGCAGCTACCGCACTAGCTTTAACTGTGCAAATTTACCCTTGGCCAGCATTGCAATCTGGCCCTATAGGCTCACAACTGTGTAAAGACTATGACCAAGGTAAGAACCTGATATTTCAGGGGGAGTGTAACCTATCCAGCACAGGTTGAATCCCTGTTCCATGACTTGCCTTTTGAGTGATCAGAGCACTTCTCTCTTGTCTGGAATGTCAACTCTTGTCAGTTTTGCAACTCCATTCATTTTTATTATTTAAAAATTTATGGCTGAGCAAGTCATTCAGAAGAATTACTTTTGAGTCATGTTTCATTTATTGTCATTTCATTTGTTTTTGTTACTGCTATTCTTTTAAGTTCTGTATTACTCTAAATGGGAAGTCAGACTACAGGCTCAAGCATTTCTATTCTATTAGGTCTCATGGGGGATTTCGTCCACAATCATTGGTACGGGTCATTTGAGTTCTTTTAGATTCATCTACTATTGCTGAAAACATGCAGAAATAGACTGTCAATGTGGTCTTTTATGACAGAGGTGGTGAGAACTGTGGTTTGTAAGCTTAATATGGCTTGCACAGTGGGTTTTTTTTCTTTTTTTCTTTTGCCTCCACATCTCAATGTTAGTTTGTTTGTACAGACTTGTACACACAATTTTTGTCTTTTAAAATGCTCACAGTTACTCCCTCACTCATGATAAAATAATCTTTTTTTTTTTTCAGAAGGAATTAGCATTGAGATACTATTGTAGTTGTACTGCTGCTGAAAAAAAAAAGGAAGAAATGCTCTTGGGGTTCTGAGGGAGAAACTGGCCACTAGCACTGTCTGAGTGACATGGCAGTGAAGAAAAGGCGGTGCTTCATGGTAGGAATTGGCCAAATCCACATAATTCCATTACAAACATTCCTCACTACTTCTTTTCCAACTACTCTTTCCAAAAATCAGAGTTGAATTTGGAACATTAGATTTGAAAATTAATTTGAAAATCTTCTAACAACAAGAACAACTGAAATAGTAATCAATAAGAAACTAATTGTTTTAAACACTGGAAGGGCAAGTAACATGGGATGTACAGAGAACAGTAGATTCATGCAGTGCTGACTCTAGAGGGCAGATTTTGTTATTTGCAGCTTCATAAAAGCCCTTTCTTTTGTTTCAAAGTTGCTTTCTCTCAACTTGAAATGTTCCTCCAGCTGGTTTACAAATTTCATCATTAATTTTTTACCTGGGGATTGTAGGAATCAAACATATCTGGAAACTTTCAGGTTCAGAAAATTTGTCCTAAGTCATAGGACTTCGTCTTACAATTTGTTCTTTTTTTTTTTTTTTTTTTTGGAAATATTTTTATTAAAGTTTCAAGTGAAAATAACACTCCCCTTCCCCACTTCCAAGCTTTTTTTCTTTTTTTCCAGTTGAGTCTGCTTATTTACATTCGATTCATACATAGTTTCTCTTTAAAAGGTAATTTTACATTGTTACGTCTTACATTGTTACATTGCTGCTTTGTTACATTGCCTTATTACATTGTTGCCTTGTATTATATACAATCTTGCTTTATTCTTTTCCTTTTCTTATTACTATATCTTTATCCAATTTAAGACTTCTCTCCATTCCCTTTCAAAGTTCTGGATAGACTTATTTTTCAATGAAAATGTTAACTTTTCTATCTCTATCATATCCAGAACTTTTAATTTCCATTCTTTTATATCAACATGTTTCCTTTCTCTCTAATATTGTGCATATGTCAATCTTGCAGCAGTTATCAAATATAACAATGTCTTCTGATGACATTTGTTGTCTTTGTTGTCCCAACATATTTGACAAATAAAACTCTGGCTTTGTTTGTTTTACAATTTGTTCTGACACTAATCTCTCTCCCTTTCTTCTTCTATGTCCTCTCAACATTTCCAATATGGGAAGTTGTAGCTGAGATTAATGGGCTCCATTCCCAGTCACTTGAGAAGCAGTTGGCTTATGGCCCCATCTTCACCTATGAGCAATCTCTGCTGAGACAGGCAGAGGCAAGATGGCTGTTGCAATTCCCCCCTCCATGCCAGATATCACTTGCACAAGGGTGTTACCCCAAAAGGTGGGGGACCTTGAGGTCCTCCAACACTATCCATCCCTCTGTGAAAGCGTGGCAAATTGTAGCTCAAGAGGAAGATCTGCGAGAGGTGGGGGTAACCTTATGGGATCTTTTCAACTTTGTAAACCAGTAATAATTATAGGTCACCAGTTGAAAATAAAAAAAAAATCTTTATTGGGAGAATTCCCAAATACATGCAAGCAAGTGATCTCAAAAACAACACAATCGTAGGGAAGGTAAGAGAGAGAAAGCCTGGATAGTGAGAGTTTGGGGTGAAGTGGGCAATAGTTACCATTCCTGAAGCAGCAAAGGATCAAAGCAAGATGTCTTAGACTGGAATGGTTTCTGCATTGGTTAGGCTTCATTTACAATACTGTGTCCAGTTCTGGGCACATCAATTCAAGAAGGATATCGACAAGGTGGAACGTGTCCAGAGGAGGGCAACCAAAATGGTGAAGAGTCTGGAAGCCATGCCCTATGAGGAACAGCTTAGGGATCTGAGTGTGTTTAGTCTACAGAAGAGAAGGTTAAGAGGAGACATGATAACCATGTTTAAATATTTGAAGGGATGTCATGTCAAGGAGGGAGCGGGCTTGTTTTCTGCTGTTCCAGAGACTAGGACAAGGAGCAATGAATTCAAGCTGCAGGAAAGAAGATTCCACCTGAACCTCAGGAAGAACTTCCTAATGGTCAGAGCTGTCCAGCAGTGAAATATGCTGCCTTGGAGTGTGGTAAGGTCTCCTTCTTTGGAGGTTTTTAAGCAGAGGATGGATGGCAATCTGTTGGGAATGCTTTGATGTGTGTTCCTGCATGGCAGGGGGTTGGACTGGATGGCTCCTGTGGTCTCTTCCAACTCTATGATTCTATGATTGGAGGAGTCTAAGGGTAGTACAATGAACTGGAATCTGGGGGCCTTCATGCAGTATAACACACCTATGTGAATCCAAAGTACTAGCAAAAAACATGGGCTGAGCCCAGGTTAAAATACCCTTTTTCTGCTCTGGGGGGAGTTTGTTAATTGCTCCCTGGCAGAGTGATGAAAAATGCATGGAAACTTCTGATTGTGTTTGCAGCAGATGACAAAGCATGGAAGAAAAGGTGATAGAATAAAAGGACATATCCTATGGGAAAACGTAACAGGATGTCAGCTTTTTGGACCCCCCTTCTAGCAACTTCATTCACTGTTGTTTCCTAGGCTTGGGTACTTTAGGAAATCATCTAAAACTTTGGCTTTGGATGGACCCTTTGACAAGCGATGGCCAACTAGCAGTAAGCTGGCAATTGTACTTCCAACTGCAGTATGGAAGAGATTGTCCATGGCATTGCCATGGAAGAGGTGCAGAGACAAGCATGTTCCAGTTTATATCTGCACTGTTTGTAATGCCACTGAAGATATTGTGTAAACAGTTTAATAAAGCCACTTTTAGTTTACCCAAAACTTTTGTTTGACCTTTTTATTCCATTTAGGTGGTTATTTATTTATTTCTTTATCATTTGTTGCTACATTTTTGTCTCACTTCTCGGCTAAAAACAGCACACAATCTTGCTAACAAGCACAAGAAAAACATAATAAAAGGATAACATTGTCAAAATAAACCCATTAAAATCACCCCAATCAGCCTCACTTTTAAAAATCATTAGAAGGAAAGCAATTAGCTTTCTCTAGTGTTCTTTTCCTGTAATTTAGACAGCAGTGAAAGTCTTTCCTAAGATTAGCAAACGAGCAAGCAAGATTAATTGCTTTTTGTACACTTCTGCTTCTGAACTTTGTTTGACACTTCTGGAACCAAATTTCTAAGATCATATAAAACTCCCCCTGACATCATCATGTTCTTGCTACCATCGTAGATCTAGAAGTTTGGTGCTGTTAAATTGCTGCAAAGTGGATTTTGACTTATAGTAGCGTTATGAATGAGAAACATTCTAGTGTCCCTCCTATCAACAACCTTACTCAGGCTGAACTGTAGAAAACCTTTGATGAGTAGATTGGTGTCTGAAAAAAACACAAAGTAATCTAACATCACCAGAGAAGGGAGTGCTTCTGAAGTTGAAGGGAAAGTAGGAAGAAAAACCAGAAAGCTATGTACATCAATGTTTTCTTATTTTTTTTCTTAATTGTCTTCCTAAAATATGTCTCCTTTCTCTTCTTTAAACTTTTCTTTCTTGTTCAAATGCTTTCTGTTGAATGGTTTACTACTTCTTATTCTAATATGTGTCAGTTGATTGTCTGGTTGCTGGATAATTTTCAGAAATGTTCATACCGATACAACATGTGCTTTCCATCAAGTACAATGTCCTATTTCCTCCACAAATCCATAGTCACTATGATTAGCTTTTAACTGAAATTTGATTCTACATGACATTTTTGTATGAATGAAGAGTTTATTCCTCAGGTAATATATCTGGAAAATTTGAAAGAGACCTCATATAAAGGGAAACATAAGTGTTTTTGCTAAGATTTTCCTCATTTTTTTTCATAGAAACGCAGAGAGAGGAAAAAATCCACATCCCCAGTAAATATTTTTTTGACATGACAGACTGAAATTGTTTCTCTTTTTTTAAACATCATTTTAATGATAACTGTTAGATCTTGAAAATTAATTAATTTTCTTTTTGAGCTGGAACAGTAACCAACAGAGCTATTCCAGCAATTTGGCCAAATTCAAAATCACTGGAGATCAAATTTGTTTGTTTGGCCCTGTCCAGGAGAGGAGAAGCACAGTCCATAGCAGAAAGGACATATCCAGAGGTTTGAAAGTGAAAAATTTGCAAGAAAATCCTATACTGAATATTTATTTTAAAATGACAAAGTAGTGTTACATGGAGGGGGAGGAAGGCAGCTCAACACAGTGTACTGACCTAACTTGATGCAGTTTGGGCAAGAACCTCATCAGAACTCTCTACTAACAGAGTTTATAGAGAGGGATTGTGTGAAATGAACTCAATTTTTTAAGGAAATCATCACCTTGATCTCCTCATTTATTTGCTGGATTGAGGTGTACCAGCAAGTGTTAAGAACCAGAAATACCAGCATGAACTGACAGGTAGCATGATTTAGTCAGATTTAATACTCTTCTGAGTCTCTATGTTTTTAAAAACTGTATGGCATGAATATTGTTTGTTACCCTCAAATAGAGTACACCTATTGGATCATTGTTGTATAGTGGGTCAACAAGCAGGTAGAACCAATTGATTCAGTGGATCTGGTCTGGTCAAGACAGAAAATAGAATTTAAGACTATTTGATTTAGAGACAAAAGCAAAGAATTTAATGGGACCTTTAAAAAAAATATCTGATGCTACCTGTCCTTGGTTGGTTCCTTACCTCTTCACAGTCTATCGTGTATCCAAATTTCATTTAGTTCTGGTCGTTAAGAAATAAATGTTACCCTGATTTCTGGGGGTCCCGGGAGGGACACCTAAATGTGCTCAAACAATGGGGAGGGAATTAGCACAGAGCACAAGTTTGCAATGCGAGAGGCAGGGTAACGTAGCGAGATCTTGAACCCTATGTCTACGGGGTCAGGCCGAGTCAAGGCAGATATTGAAATAATAATAATTGTTTTATTGAAACACAATCAAACATGTGTATGAAACACACTCACACAAGAACTATAGAAATAAAGGTAGGAGCGGATAGAGGGATTTTGAGAGGAGGTTCGGTGTGGGAAATACTATACCTGTTCTGAAGCCCGGTAAGAAGCAAAGAAGCTCTTTTTTATAGGACATAATCAGGATTTTGAACTCTGCCCAAAAAGAAACCACTAACCAGAAAACTTCTTTCAATAAAGGAATTACAAGTCCCCTATAGCCACCCTGGTCAACAGCCTAGCTGCAATATTTTGGACCCCCTGAGATTTCCAAAAGTTTTCCTCCAAGGGCAGTCCTATGCAAAGTGAATTACAGTAGTCCAAATGGAATGTATTTAAAGAATGTGTTAGTCTGTCCCTGTCTGACCTCTCTTGGGAAAGGATGAAGTTGACACACTGGTTTTCATTGTGTAAACTTACTCTTAGCCAGCATTGAAATCTGGCCTTACAGACTCACAACTGTGTAAAGACTATGACCCATGTACAAACTTGATATTACAGGAGGAGCAAAATCCATCCAGCACAGATTGACTCTGTTCCCCGACTTGCCTTTTGAGTGATCAGAAGTACTTCACTCTTGTCTGGATTGTAAACTCTTGTAGTTTTTTGCAACTGCATTCATTTTGATTATTTAAAAGTTTGCGGCTGAGCTAATCATTCATTAAACTTACATTTGAGTCATGTTTCTTAGGTTTATTGTCATTTCATTTGTTTTTGTTACTGCTATTCTTTTAATTTATGTATTGCTTTCAATGGGAAGTCAGGCTTCTGGCTAAACATTCCTATTGTGTTAGATCCTATGGGGGATACTTTTTCTTTGTGCAACTGATGGAGGGGGGAGGACAGAGCAAAGTTCATTCATCCAATCCCTCTTGAATGCCTTCCTGATCTGAAAAGCATGGACATTAAGTCTGTAGACATATTCTCTAATGTGATATGTTTTTGCTGGACCCCAAGGGGCAGAGTTTTAGCCTACGGCTCCAAGTTCATGCTCCATCAGAATATATAAACATCTATTACTAACTTGCAATCATCTCGGCCATGCACATACCAAGAGTACATACCACCACAGACTCCAAAGCACGTTTGTGTGCATCCTCTCTGATGGAAGAAAATGCATGTTTAGCTGGTCACAGTTTAGCATGTAATTTTCTGCACTCTTTATTTCACAGCAAAGCTTCATAAACCTGACAAACATGTAACTTCTTGAGACACAGTTCAACAGAAGACATCAGCCACAGGTAGGGAAATCAGTTTCTGAAAACAGCAACAAGCAAAGAAGTGTTAGATAGACCAAAAGATACTGGTCAGGAATGAAGGATAAAAAGAACTGGGTGCCCAGTTTAGCTACAAGGCACAGACTGGTACACATGATTTTTGTTTTTGAAAACACTCACAGTAACTTCTTCACTCATGATTAAAATAATCTAATTCCATTCAGAATGAATTAGCCTTGTGACACCACTGTAGCTCTAGTGCTGCTACAAAAAAATGCTCTCGGGTTTCCCTGGGTTCCAGTGCAGAAACTAGCCACTAGCACTGGCAATCATGAGTGACATAGCAATGAAGGTAAGACTGTTCTTAAAACTGGGAATTCGCCCAATCCACACAGTTATGAATCCCCAATTAAGCATTTGTCACAGCCTCTTTTCTAACCATTCTTGCAAAAAACAAAAAACAAACAAACAAACAAACAACCAGTTGAATTTGGAACAGTAGGTTTGAAAACTTGGTTAAAAAATGTTCAAACAACAATAATAACTGAAATAATAACTGTTACTAAACTCAATATTTAAAACATTAGTTTCCAAAAAGGAACATGGGATGCATAGAGAACTGCATGGATTCATGCAGTGCTTAATGTAGGGGGCACATTTTGTTATTTGCAGTTTCAAAAAAGCTCTTTCTTTTTCTTTTAAAGTTGCCTTTGCTTGGCCTGTAATGTTCCCCCAGATAGTTTACAAATCTCATATTTTTTTTTAAACCCTGGGGATTTTGGTTACCCAACATATCTGGAAACTAGCAGGTTCAGAAAAATCTGTCCTAAACCATAAGAATTCATCTTACAATCTGTTCTTATACTAATGTATCTCTCCCTTTCTTCTTCTATCGTCTCTCAATCTTACGAATATGGGAAGCTGTTGCTGAGATCAATGGGTTCTATTCCCTATCATGTGGGAAGCAGTTGACTTATATTCCCATAACTTACTGCTTCCCATGGGATGGGGCAATATACCCCCACTGATTGCAATGCCTAGTTCGTGGTACATGAGGAGTGGCAGATTTTCACAGTCCTTACATGTCCCCTAAAAGAGGGACTATGCACAGTTCGTAAATACTATACAGTAATGAATGAATAACTCCAGGTTAAGAATTCATTACTTCCAATGGGAGTCAGGAAATGATATTTTGGCCTACGAAATGTATATTTGAGGATGCTGAATGGCACATTTGTCAGATTTTGTGAAAACATTCCCCAGCTGTGTC
The DNA here is from genome assembly GCA_030412105.1 of Cyclura pinguis. Classification (NCBI taxonomy): domain Eukaryota; kingdom Metazoa; phylum Chordata; class Lepidosauria; order Squamata; family Iguanidae; genus Cyclura; species Cyclura pinguis. The sequence continues at coordinate 22,338,144 of CM059604.1, forward strand.
CATGGGGAGTTCAGAGTAAGAGAGGATTTTGGTCTACATCTATGTCAAAGCTATCAGGCTGGCAGGAACCACAGATGGCTCCTGGTTCCTGCCATTATGCTAAAAACCTTCCAGTAGATACTAGCTTCTGAGGCAAGAAGGAGGTTCAACCTTATGAGGAGGGAAAGTGCTCTTTTAGCACCAAAATGAGGTGTATTCTTTTTTTCTGAACTCTGTTGCCCTCCTTCTCTTTCAGAATTTTACAGGTACCTGCTCAGATTACAGTGGTTCCAAATAGTGAAAGCTGAAACCTGGATTGTTAGGTTGGGCCACTGTTTACCATACTGTGAACTTTTATTTTTTTAAAAAGGTATGGATTTGAAACGATAGCTTCTGTTTATCTTAGATAGACCACACTGTGTGAATTTAGGATCACCTCTGGGGTCTAAGGAATGGTTTGGAGGTGTTACCCAAAAATATGGGTGACTCAGGGGTCCACCCACTATGCCAGTACCTCTGTGTGAAGATGGGGAATTATTACCTCAACAAGGAGGCCTGTGAGAGGTGGGTAACCTACTAAGATGTTTTACATCAGTGGTTACTAGAACTTCTGCAGAAAAGAACTAGCCAGAGATGGTGTTAGTGTTATGTGACAAAGGGCTAATGGTAGCCTAGATACCTTGGTGCTTTTCAGACAGGTTTTGCAACAAAGAAGAAATTTGTGTGGTCAGAGGAAGAGGTGTTAAGACAATCAGCAATTTGGTGGGAATCTTCCAGTTGCTTTTGTCCAAAAGACAGAGTTGTTAAGGCTAGCTGCAAGCTTATTATCTCTGGAGTTTCCTGGTAATTTTCCTGACTATCACCTGGCTACACCTAGAGGTGTTTCACAGTGCACATTTTCAGTCAGTCTATTCCTCTTGCCCAGCTTGGCTATACAGCCCTAGGAAGGCATGCTTTATATCAATGACAAATAATATAACTTGCCGCTTAAATTGTATTTTGCCAATTAAACCATATGAAAGTGTATGAGTGTACAGCCTGGTAACAGAGGAACTGACAGAGAGAGAAGCTAAGTATAGCTTTCCTTGTTTTCAATGTCAGGCTAGTACAGGGGGCTAAACCGACAGAGTTTGATGATGGGGTGCCATAGCTGCTTTAAGGTGAAAGAGGGGTCTATTACATGGGCCTTTGGATCTTTGAGTCCATGGATGTGGAACAGATCAAATTGGGGGGGAGACTTGGGTACCTCCCTTCTTTTGTAGTACTTAGGAGGTGGAAAATTGCATTTATACTTCCAAATATAGCATGAGGTAGATTACCAATGACATAGCTGTGGAAGAGGTCCATGCTTCACTTTATACCTGCATATTTGTAACAGCACTGACTGTAAAGAGGTCAACAGAGTGGCCTTGATTTTACTCAGTACCTTTACCTGGTCTGTTTATTCCATTTAGGTGTGAATTCATTCTGCTTTGTTTGTTACTGCATTTCCATCCACCTTTCAGTTAATAACAACACTGAAACCAGCCAACAAACAATAAATACAGATAAAGGTAGAACAATGTAGGAATGGACAAATAGCCCATTGAAATGATCATGAACAGTAACATTTTTTTCTTTAAAAAAAACAATAATAGGAGGAAAGCAATTAGCTTTCTTCCCATTTCAGTCACTGTAATTTAGACAGCACTGGAAGTTTTTCCCTAAGAGTAGAAAATGGGGAAGCAAGAAGATTAATGTTATTTTGGTACACTTCTGCTATTCCATTGTGTTTGATACTCCTGGGGGCAAATCTCTGAGCTCCTCCTTACATCAGCATAATCTTGCTCAAACAATACATCTAAGTTTAGGGAACATTTATAAAGTAGAGTTGATGGTGGAAAAATATAGAGTCATCTAATATCACTGACAATAAGGATGTGAATCTGAAGTTAAGAGATACCTATGAAGAAAAACTAGTAAGGTCTGAATATAAAAGTTTTCTCTGTATTTCAAGATTTTCTGAATTGTATTACTGAAAAAAAAATGTCCTCTCTTTCTCTCCCTCACTTATATTCTTCTTTTCTCTATGCAGATGCTTTCTGTTAAATTTACTATGTTTTACCCTAAGATACATCAATTGCTTGTCTGTTGGTGGGATTCTGGACGCTCTCAAACCACCCTGAGCTTCCTCTCATGAACAAATACAATCTCTTAAATCTCTTCTTCAGAAGACCATAGTCACTATAAGAATTGTAACTAAATTTTGATTCTAAATTAATGTTTAAGTGAATCTACAGTATCTTCTTCAGGTAAGATTTCTGTGAGATTTTTTTAAAAAAACTGAAGATTTTACCTAGAGTTATTCAAATTCCTCATTGAAACATATGGGAGAATAAGTTTCCACATCTTCAGTAAATATTCTTTGACTAGGATTAAAATGATATCCTTGTTCATTTGATTTCATATTTTGAGATATCCTGATATGTTTGTTTCCCAATTTTCCTTTTGAAGTGGAACAGTAATCAACAGAGGTCTTCAGCCAATTTGGCCAAGTCCCAAATCCCAACCAAACAATTTCAAATTGGTCCTGGTTCAGATTGGATGAGTTTGGTCCTATTTGGTTCAAGAGTAAAACAAAGAGAGTAGTTGTTGATTCCAACCTAAGCTTGGCCTCTAGGGGTACTTTTCATTTAATGATTTTTTCCTTGTTTAGCAACCTAGCTGATTTTGCTCCTTTTCATTGTTAACAATACCAGTAATCTCTGAAATGTATTAGTCATCGCATATTTTAGATAGTAAACTTTATGCTTCATGGAGGAAGTGAAATGGAGGAAGGAATAGTCCATGAGCTTGAAGATGCAAGATCCAGCCCAGTTGAGATGATGGCAGTAAATGGCTTGTTGTATTCTTTAGTAGTTAATTAATTAAATCTTATGATTTCTAAAACAGTGCTTTCAAAACTATAGGGACTGTGCTAACCATGAAAGGAGTATTGGAAAGAGGAGATTAGCTTCTCAGTGATGTAATCTTCTCCATATCTCAACCTGCCTGCTTGTCTGTATTTCCAAATCCCTGCTGCCTGCCTGGTGGTCATCCTGTGCCCACTAAGCTGCCTTTCAGTAAACTACTTTAATGCTGAGCATGATATTTTATGCTTGCTGCATGATTCAATGCAGTAGCACTCTGAACTCCTGGATTTTGAATCTTTGAAATACATTTTGAGGTCCTACTTTTGTGTTTCCAGGTATTCCTTGGCTGTGTGAATGTTCCCTGCCAACCCTCAGAAATATGTGATGGCACTCCATCTCTTTACAAATCTTCTCCTGATGCCCTCATCCTCTATTTATGGGAAAGGGATTACTCTCTAAAGAGAGATGCATACACTAAATGTCTGCACTCATATTGTCTTTCCTCAAGGTGAACATGTATTTCAGAAGCTTCTGGAAAATGTCAGTTGGGAAAGGAGCAAACAGTTCTGCTTTTAAGCTAAGCTAGCCTGTGTGAAGTGGTGCCACAAAGTGCTTCTTTTCCCTTTGTCTTCATTGACTGAAAGGGAACATTTCTAAGACACATAGATTTGGAGAAAGGAAGTGCCTGCTAATTGTAAACGCAAATGATTCTCAGCTACTTAAATCACTTTTGGGAACTCTCATCTCTTTCTCTTGCTCCCCTCAGACCCATTTTGAAATGTTGCGCAAAGATTCGGGTGATTAGAGGAGAAGAGAGAACAGAAATGGAGGCTGGCTGACAGCTATATCAAGAGTCTGTTCAAAATGGGGTATCCGTTTCCCACTCAAAGTACTGGTACTAACTATTTCCTTCAGGGAAATAATTTTGTGAATTCCTGTGTAGAAGAAGATATACTTGTTTTAATTGTAAGTGCCTTGGAAGATTGCCCCTGCCTCACCTCAAGTGGGATATATTGAAAGCTTTAGCGCTATTACTTTACTAAGAGTAATATTATATGTTTAAATTAAGAGGGAATTTAGGAATACTTGTTAAAAAATTAAGACCGTATTATGACAATGTTCCTTCTGTTTCTTTCCACAGCCATCATGCATAAAGAGGAGCAAAGGCTAACTAATCAGTCCTCCCTATCTCAATTTGTTCTCCTGAAATTCTCAGAGGTTTGGGAGCTCCAGGTTTTACATTTTATTGGATTGCTTGTCTTTTACCTTATAACAATTACAGGGAATTTTCTCATTATCTCTGTTGTGGCTTTTGACCACCATTTGCATAAACCCATGTATTTCTTCCTCATGATCTTGGCCGTACAGGATGTGGGACAAGTTTCAGTCATTTTCCCCTCATCCATGGCCAATTCCCTCAGGAATGCCAGTCACATTTCTTACTCTGGATGTGTTGCTCAAGTCTTGTTATATCTCCTCTTTTTAGGATCTGATTTCTTTCTTATTACAGTCATGGCCTATGATCGGTATGTTGCCATTTGCAACCCATTACATTATGAGAGGGTGATGAATAGGCAAGCCTGCCTTCAAATGGTAACTGTTGTATGGAGCACTGGTTTATTCTTTGGGACGTTACACACTGGAGGCACTTTTGCATCCTCCTTTTGTTCCAATGTTGTCAATCAGTTTTTTTGTGAAATCCCATGCTTGCTTAAGCTTGCCTGCTCTGATTTGTACTTGCTTGAAACTGGAGTCATTTTGTTGAGTGCTGTGGTCGCAGCAGGCTGTTTCTTTTTCATTGTTGTAAGTTATGTACACATCTTAACTGCAGTGTTGAAAATTACCTCTGTAGAGAGAAGACAGAAAGCTTTTTCCACCTGCCTTCCCCATCTCATTGTTATGTCAATATTCATGTTTACTGTGTCTTTTATTTACTTCAGACCTATGTCAGAATATCCATCACAGCTTGATTTGGTCTTGACTATGACCTATACCATGGTCCCACCTTTGATGAATCCCGTCATCTACAGCATGAGAAATAAGGATATAAAAAATGCTCTAGCAAATCTGTTTGGTTTTAGATACTGGAGTCTTGTTCTGGAAAAAGTTATTATCTGAAACAGTATACATAGTGTTATAATGGAGAGAATTCTTCTTATAATTTATCTCTCCCCTCTTTTTGTAGTGTTCAGTTCTATGACACCCTTTGCATGTAAGTAAGGACGCATGGTAGCATCTTTTGTCATTATTCTGCAGGGTGTTGATATGTACATGGACTCACCCCACATTCAAGAATAGCTTTTTTTTTTTGGAAAAAAAAAAAAGCTTTCTTGAGTGTCAGATGAGGAGAATTGAAGACAGGTGAGAATTCATACAGTTTTGGACTTTCTTTGTGCATAAAAAAATGCATGTGTTTTTTGTTTTTTGGGGTTTTTTTGTACAGAAAATTGTACTTTCTGCAGAGAAAACAATATCCTTACATAGCAAACTTCATTCTATGTGTAGAAAACATTTGTCTGGTCAAAACTAGTATCCTGTACAAAAAACAGGATTTTTTGTACAGAAACATTATTTTCAATTCAGAAAATATTCTGTGCTGAAAAATTGTTTTATGTACTTTAGATGCCATTCCCCACCCACCCTCAGAAAATTCAGTTTTCTAGGCACAAAATTTGTTGTGTGCACAGAAAATGAAATTTTGGATGAAACTCCCCTCATGTGCTTCCTTCCCCGGAACAGAAGAAGTTTGACTACAAGTAGTTCCTGCCCAGTTTTTTTTTTAAATGACTTTCTCACAGAGAGGAAAAAATGGCAAAATGAATAATTCTTGCCTGCAAGAATGAAATTTATAAAAGTTTGTATCCATATTATGGAAAGAACTAGGGATGGGCGAATCGAATCCTCGATTCTTTGGCAGGGATTTGAGATTCAGGAATCCAAATCCCTGTGCCAAAATAGGCAAACGGAATCTTTCGAATCCACCACTCAAACAGTTTGTTGGAGACTGGGATACCTGAAAACCTGGGAGACCGGGACACTTGAAAACCTGGGAGACCAGGACACCTGAAAACTTGTGAGAGCAGGACGCCTGAAAACTTGGGAGACCAGGATGCCTGAAAACTTGGGAGACCGAGATGCCTGAAAACTTGGGAGACCAGGACACCTGAAAACTTGGGACCAGGACAGGATCCGGCTCCTCACATATTTCCCATCCAACGTGGGCACGGGTGTTTGGCTGGCAGACCAGCATAAAGCCTTGCACGCACTGGAGTCCGCCATTTCTCCCTCCTGCTGCCTGTGCCCCTAGTGCTGCCTCTCCCTGCTGCTGCCTCCCTCTGCAAGGTAATTTTGGGATAGGGATTGGAAGGTGAGGGACAGAGGAGCAAAACCGAGTTTGTGTGGGGGTCTAGGAGCTTGTTGGAATGTCCCAGGGGGTTCCAAAGACTGCAAAAAAGGGGTTCAGGGGTTCCATGCCAGCCATACTTTCCACTTCACCAGCTTTCTTTTTTAGTTCTGGGACTAAGATTGTTATGATGCCACTTCCTCCCTTAGGCCCTTTCCACAGCTTACCTTTTTGCAGAGCTAGGGTGCAGGGATTGTGTGAGCAGGCTCTTCCGAGAGGCTGTTGCATCCCTGTTGCTTCAGCTCCGCAGCTGCTGCCTGCAGGCGAGCAGACAGCGTGAGACCCCCTCCTCTTCCTTCAGTGCAGCCTGGGATTTTCCCAGGTTGCGCTGGGGCAGGAAGTGTGAGCACCATGGCTTCGGAGCTTTGCACATATGGCAAGGGCGCACGGGGTCCCAAAGCAATGAGCGATCGTGCACCATTTTCCACTCATAGCCGAAAATGAAATAGTGCGCTATCAGCGCCTGCCAGTCCCTTAAGCGTTGCGTGATTGCGAGTGTGGCAGTGTTGTGTGTACTGCTCCTCACAGTTGTGTGATGCTCCAGTGGCCCTTTCGCATGGCGAATGCAGTGCAAAAAGGGCCTAAGTGAAAAAAATTAAAACATTAAACATATTATACAATTTAAAAAAATCACATGTACTGCACATCTTTCTACCTCAATCAGTGAAAGCCTAAAAGCCTGTTTGAATAAGAAAGTCTCTGCACACCAGCAAAACGAAAGGAGAGAAGGGCTTCCATTGGGAGAGAGTAACATAGCCTAAGACTGGCTGTTGAGAAGGCTATGTCCTCTGCCATCATCCAACAAGCCTGTGAGGGTAATAGAACAGAGAGAAAGCCCTCCTAGGGAGATGACAGGATTTGGACAGGCTAATATGGGAAGATATGAAGTTTCAGATAGTCTAGACCCAAGTCACAGTGAGATTTATAGGTCATCATCAGCACTTTGAATTATGCCTTGAAATGGACCACTAACCAAAGACGTTGCTTCAAAAAGAGGACTTAAATGCTCCCTATAGCCACCCTTCGTCAACAGTCTAGCTGAAATATTTTGGACTCCTTAACATTTCCAAATTATTTCCAAGGGCAGCTCCATGCAGAGTGAGTTAAATAATCCAAATGGAATGTAATTAAGGAATTTGTTAGTCTGTCTCTGTTTGACATCTCAGGAAAAGGAAGCAGCTACCACACTAGCTTTAACTGTGCAAATTTACCCTTGGCCAGCATTGCAATCTGGCCCTATAGGCTCACAACTGTGTAAAGACTATGACCAAGGTAAGAACCTGATATTTCAGGGGGAATGTAACCTATCCAGCACAGGTTGAATCCCTGTTCCATGACTTGCCTTTTGAGTGATCAGAGCACTTCTCTCTTGTCTGGAATGTCAACTTTTGTCAGTTTTGCAACTCCATTCATTTTTATTATTTAAAAATTTGTGGCTGAGCAAGTCATTCAAAAGAATTACTTTTGAGTCATGTTTCTTAGGTTTATTGTTGTTTCATTTGTTTTTGTTACTGCTATTCTTTCAGTTCTGTATTACAGTAGAGTCTCGATTATCCGACATAAACGGGCGGGCTGATAGTCGGATAGCCGAAAATGTCGGATAATCCGGAGGGTCTAAAAAGGGCTTGGAGTGACTCGCTATGAATTGCAAACGTTCTGAAACCACTATGAATTGCAAACGTTCTGAAACCACTATGAATTGCAAACGTTCTGAAACCACTATGAATTGCAAACGTTCTGCAACCACTATGAATTGCAAACGTTCTGAAACCACTATGAATTGCAAACGTTCTGAAACCACTATGAATTGCAAATGTTCTGAAACCACTATGAATTGCAAACGTTCTGCAATCACTATGAATTGCAAACGTTCTGAAACCACTATGAATTGCAAACATTCTGAAACCACTATGAATTGCAAACGTTCTGCAATCACTATGAATTGCAAACGTTCTGAAACCACTATGAATTGCAAACGTAAATGTAAAGAAATCACTGATCAAGTTCAGTTCTCTGAAGATGTAAAGAAATCAGTGATCCTTTTCTGCTTTCCCGACGATCGCCGTTTCTTCGCAGCCAAGTCTCGCCATCTTTGCAGCATCATAATGTCGACCCCCGTAGCTTCTTCTTGTTGCTCGATGTACTTCATTGCGATTTCTAGAGCCCTAACCCCATCGCCATGCGAGATTGTGAGAGGTTCAACAGATGATGCTTGCTCATCAATTTCTATTTTGTCGCCATCGCTATTGACAAGAGCGACAATTTCTTCATCAGTAATTTCATACTGATCGTCTTCGTTCATCCAGCTGTCAACCTCTTGCGAAGACACATCCTCACACCCAGGGATACGGTGTACTAAGGGTAGAATGCTTTCTTCGTCTTCATCTGTGCTTTCCATAATTTCTTCTTCTTCTTCATTTTCGCATAGCAACTTATTCCATGATCTGACAATTGTTGGAGCGCTAACGTCACTCCAAGCCCTTGCAACCCAATAAGCAACATCCTTTACATTGATGCGTTTCAATCTTTCAATCATGTCTTGCTCTTCTTCAAGTTCTTCTACCAGTGTCGAAAGTAGCTTCCTGCGATAGTTCCTTTTTAGCGTTTCCAAAACGCCCTGATCCATTGGTTGGCATATGGAGGTGATATTAGGTGGCAGAAACATAGCCTTAATGTTCCCATCTTGAAGCTCCTCTGCATCAGGGTGCATCGGGGCGTTGTCTAGCAACAAAACTGCTTTTCTGGGGCGGTCATTGTCTTTCAAAAATTTCTCCGTGAAAGGAACGAATTCCTTAAAAAACCAGTCTTTGAAAATTTCTCTGGTCATCCACGCACTTTTTTGATTGTAGTACTTCACAGGAAGAGCAGTCTTTGCAATTGTTTTAAAGGCTCTTGGATTTTTGGACTTCCCAATCACTGCGAGGTCCATTTTGAGGGTTGCGGAAGCATTGCTGCATGCTAAAATTGTCAGCCTTTCTTTACTACGCTTATAGCCTGGGGCTGCTGCTTCAGTTCTGGCTGCAAGACTCTTACTGGGTAACAGTTTGTAATTGAGGCCGGACTCATCACAATTAAATATCTGATCGTCCATTAGACTTTCAGTTGCAACAAAGTCTAGAAATTTTTTCTTGAATGCCTCCGTTTCTTGAAAATCTGAAGACAGTTTCTCTCCACAAACACACAAATGACGGATTCCATAACGTTTCTTCCACCTGTCAAGCCAACCAACGCTGGCTGTAAAATCTGGGTCCCCTTCATCAAATTCCTTTTGAAAATGCAATGCCTTTTGCTGTAAAATAGGCCCTGAAATAGGCACACCTTTGTCTCTGAACTGCAGAAACCAAACATACAAAGCTTCACTGACCTTTTCATAGCCACACTTTTTCATGGTTTTCCTCTCTTTCACTGCACCATCAGTAACTCTGGAGGAACACCATTTTTCTATCTCCAATCGGTTCCTTCTCCAGTCTCCTACAGTTACCCTTCCAACACCATAGTCATCTGCTACCTTCTGCAATGTCTCTCCATTGTCCAGTCTCTTGATTGCCTCAAGTTTCTGCTCCATTGAAACAACGACCTTCTTCCTTTTGGTTGCAATGCTTGGGGGCGTGTTTGGGGGCCTGGCTGTGCCCGTCGCCTTCCCCATTGCCATGCTTTGGCTCTTGTTTGGGGGCCTGGAGGTACTCGCCCTGCTCGCTGCCGCTGCCACCGCCACGCTTGGGGCCGTGTTTTGGGGCGAGGCTTCACTCGCCCTTCTCTCCTTGCCCGTCATGGCCGCCATGTTTGGGGGCATGTCTGAGGGCGCGGAAATGCCTACAGCCACTCCCCCAAGCAGCCGCGACATCGGATAATCTGGAATGTCAGATTAGCGAATGTCGGATAATCGAGACTCTACTGTACTCTGAATGAGAAGTCAGATTGTAGGCTCACGTAGTCCTATTCTATATGGTCCCATGGGGGATTTCATCCATAGGTATTGGCATGGGTCATTTGAGTTCTTTTAGATTCATCTATTGTTGCAGAAAACATACAGAAATAGATTATCAGTGTTGCCTTTTATGACAGAGGTAGTGAAGACTGTGGCTTGTAAGCTGAATATGGTCTACGCAATGGGGGGTTTGTTTTGTTTTGTTTTTGCCTCTACATCTCCATGTTTGTTTATTTGTCCTCTGATGCTCCCTAAGAGATATGGGAGGAATTTCTTACACATTTATGTCCTCTAGCCAGCAGGAAGTAACCCACAAGAAAATTGTTGGGAAAAGGCCTTCCTTGGTCCACTGAGACCCATGACTTCCATAGGACGAATCCTTGAAGTTCCATCAGAATTCTGAAATGGAACTCCATTTCAAACTGAACAAAGATTATTTACGCTTCAAAAATCCAGTATAATTTCCTTGCCATTGACCTAACAGTCTCATTGATTTCCATGGGACTATTCAAAACACGGAGAACCAGCATGGAGTGGTGATTTGACAATTGGACCATGACCCCGGAGACTTTACAGACCAGATGTTGAACCCCTACTTTTCCTCAGAAAGCCATAGAGAGAGCTTGGGCATGCAACAATCTCTTACGCCTTTTCCACAGGAGCCTCCAATCCTTGCATTGGGACAAGAGAGAAGCAGAAGTAGAACAACACTTCTGCATGATGTTGTTGCAGTCCTGTCCTGACTTGAAGGCACACAACAACAATTCTAAGAAGATTAGAATCAAGCAGAGCATGGATCCAATAGGTGTGAGAGGATGATTGAAAGCTGCAGGAGGATGATTGTCATTTTAAATGAAAAATTCTTTCCCTACATTCTGTAACCTTGTAAGAAGATGTGAACACTTACTTGAAATGCATAAGCCACTACTATATCAGAAAAGGAGAAGCTACATCCTGTGATCCTGATCTAGTGTGCTAGACTTTCCAGTTCAGAGCATTGAGATTCACCAGTTGCCCTTCTATTTGAAGGCAGCTCCTCACTGAGGGAGGTGCTTTCAAGGAGAAAGGCAGCTGGTGAATCTCCATGAGCTGAACTGGAGACTTTAGCAGTAGATTTGGGAGAGTCAGGGCAAAATGGAATGCTGGGGGAGAGTCTCTGCATTAATACAAATTTCGCTCTTGTTTTCTTTATGCAGTTGGATGGGGGCAGGGAGGACAGGGCAAAGTTGACTCAGCTGATCCCTCTTAAATTCCTTCCTGATCTGAAAAGCATGGACATTAGGTCTGTGGCCATGTTTTCTAATGTCGGGCAGGGTTCAAGCTGTTACTCTAAATTCATTCTCCTTCCATGAACTAATATATGGATTGCCATAGGCATCATTAACAAAATAAATATTCATCCGTTAATGATTTGCAATCATCTTGGCCATGCATATACCAAACGTACCGATCACCACAATGGCATGTTTGTGTGCTCTTCCTCACCCATCACTAACCCAATGCATTTTTACCTGGTCACAGTGTTCTGCATCCTTTATTTCTCAGCAATGCTTCACAAGCCTAACAGGCATGTGACTTCCTGAGACACATTTCAACAGCAGGCAAAAGCCACAGGAAGAGAAATATGTAACTAGCCAAAATAGATTTCTTAAAAAAAAAAAATCAAAAAATAAACAGTCAAACAAAGAAAAGCCAAACTGACCAAAGGAAACTGGATGGGAATCAAGGATAAAAAGGACTGTGTGCCCAATTTTGGCTACCTGGCACAGACTTGTACACACAATTTTTGTTGTTTAAAACACCCATAGTTACTCCCTCACTCATGATTAAATAATCTAACTCCATTCAGAAGGAATTGGCATTGTGATACCACTCTAGCTGTACTGCTGCCACAAATAAATGCTCTTCGGGTTTACTCGGTTTGGAGGCAGAAACTGGCCACTAGCACTGGCTATCATGAGTGACATGGCAGTGAAGAAAAGAAAGTGATTAAAGGTGGGAATTGGCCAAATCCATATAATACCAGGTTAAACATTCATCACCATCTCCTTTCAAACTACTCTTGGAAAAAGCACAGTTGAATTTGGAACCTTCGGTTTGAAAATTAATTTGAAAATATTCTAACAATAATAACAACTGAAATAGTAATTGATAATAAACTCATTGTTTAGAACATCAGAAGGAGAAGGAACATGAGATGTACAGAGAACAGCATGGGTTCATGCAGTGCTGACTCTAGGTGACACATTTTGTTATTTGCAGCTTCATTAAAGCTCTTTTTTTTTACTTTAAAGTTGCTTTCCTTCAACCTGTAATATTCCCTCAGCTGGTTCACAAATTTCATCATCAATTTTTTACCTGAGAATTGTGGGAACCAAACATAACTGGAAGCTTTCAGGTTCAGAAAAATGTGTCTTAAAGCATTGGACTTCATCTTACATGGATCTCTCTTCTCTTTCTTCTTTATGCCTTCTCAACCTTAAAAATATTGGAAGTTGTTGCTGATATTGATGGGCTCCATTCCCCATCACCCAGGATGCAGTTGACAGTCCCATCCTTACCTACGAGCAACCTCCGCTGAAATAGGCAGAAGCGAGATTGCTGTTGCAGTTCCCCCCTCCATGCCAGATATCACTTGCACAAAGGTGTTATCCCAAAAGGTGGGGGACTTTGAGGTCCTCCAGCACTATCCATGCCTCTGTGAAAGTGTGGCAGATAGTAGCTCAAAAGGGATACCTGCAACCTTATGGGATTTTTTCAACTTTGTATACCAGTACTAATTGTAGGTCACCAGTTGGAAATCAGAAAGAATGTCTTCATTGGGGAAATTCCCAAATATACGCAAACAATCAGATAGTCTCACAAACCACAACATGATAGGGAAGGTAAAGGAGAAAAAGCTTGGATAAGGAGAGTTTGGTGTGAAGTTGGTGAGAGTTACCATTCTTGAAGCAACAGAAGATCAAAGTGAGATGTCTTAGACTAGGGGCGTCTAAGGAAAGTACAATGAACTGGAATCTGGGCTCCCTCATGCAGTGTAACACACCTATGTGAATCCAAAGTACTAGCAAAAAAACATGGGCTGAGCCCAGGTTAAAATATCCTTTTTCTTCTCTGAGGGGAGTTTGTTAACTGCTCTCTGGAAGAGTGGAGAAACGGGCCTGGAAACTTCTGACTGTATTTGCAGCAGGTGACAAAGCATGGAGGCAAACCATGATAGCCTCTTAATGACTAGAAAGGTGAGAGAAGAAAAGGACAGTTCCCGGAGGAAAAGGTAACAGGATGTCAGCTGTTTGGATCCCTCTTCTAACAATTTCATTCACTTTGTTTCCTAGGCTTGGGTACTTTAGAGGACCATCTAAAACTTTGACTTTGGATGGACCCTTTGACAAGTGATGGACAACCAGCAGTAAGCTGGCATTTGTACTTCCAATTGCAGTATGGAAGAGATTGCCCATGGCATTGCCATGGAAGACGTGCAGAGACAAGCATGCTCCAGTTTATGTCTGCACTGTTTATAACCCCACTGAAGACATTATGTAAACAGTTTAATAAAGTCACCTTCAGTTTACTCAAAACCTTTGTTTGACTTTTTTTATTCCATTTCACAGTTCATTTATTTATTTCCATGTTGTTTGTTACTAGATTTCTATCTCATTTCTCAGTTAAAAACAGCACTCAATCTTGCTAACAAGCACAAGAAAAACATAGTAATAGGATAACAATGTCAAAATAGGCAGTAAATCCATTAAAATCACCCCAATCAGACTCACTTTTAAAAATCATTAGAAGGAAAGCAATTAGCTTTCTCCAGTGTTCTTTTTCTGTAATTTAGACAGCAGTGAAAGTCTTTCCTAAGATTAGCAAATGAGCAAGCAAGATTAATTACTTTTTTGTACACTTCTGCTTCTGAACTTTGTTGGAGACTTCTGGGGCCAAATTTCTAAGAACATATAAAACTCCCCCTGACATCAGCATATTCTTGCTACCATTGTAGATCTAGATGTTTGGTGCTGTTAATTGCTGTAAAGTGGATTTTGACTTATAGTGACCCTATGAATGAGAAACATTCTAGTGTCCCTCCTATCAACAACCTTGCTCAGGCTGAACTGTAGAAAACCTTTGATGAGTAGATTGGTGTCTGCAAAAACACAAAGTCATCTAACATCACCGGAGAAGGAAGTGCTTCTGAAGTTGAGGGGAAGGTAGGAAATAAAACCAGTAAGTTATGTACATAAACATTTTCTCATTTTTTTCTTAATCTTCTTCCTAAAATAAGTCTCCTTTCTTTTCTTTAAACTTCTCTTTCTTGTACAGATGCTTTCTGCTGAATGGTTTACTACTATGTATTCTAATATGCATCAGTTGATTGTCTGGTTCCCGGATAATTTTCAGAAATGTTCACACAAATATGATTAGCCTTCTGGTTGCATGGCCGGCGCAAGTGGCAGCTCGGATTGAAGCTGCGCAATGGCGCGGCTCCGAGCAGCCACCCGCTGGACTCCAGCCGCCTCTTTTGCCATCATAGAGGCGGTAGAACACCCCTCCGGTATGAGGGGTGCGGAACGGGTCCGACGTCGACCCCAAAACCGGCGTTTGCTCTGCCCGGCTGGGAGAGCAGAAAGCGCCAGGGGGGTCAAAGGACCAAGACAGAGCCAGTGGGATCGCCGCCTGAGCGGCGCAAGCGCTGCCTTCAACTTTTAAAAGAAGACATCAAACAACATGTAAGAATTTAATAAGAGTCACTTAACCTGTTCTGGTCGCGATTCTGTCAATATCGCAGCAGTTCTGGCACGCAACGGTGGGCAGAAGCGAAAGAATGGAGGGGACCCTGAGTCTGAGTGAGTTCGTTATGGCTGGGAGTTTTTCTTAAAGGGGCGGCTGGAATTTTAAGAAAAGGCTAGCTGGGTGTGCTGCTTACTCACGAGGATTGAAGTTAATATTTTTTAAAGAAAAAAAGAAAGACTTAAGAATCATAATTGGGACTTAAAGTATAAGATGGTGTATAATTGATCATTTGGACTTGTTGAGGGGATGATAGGAGTTTCAGCCCCACAGAGATGCAGCGGAAAAACCAGAAGGCAGCGAGCCAACAGCAGCAGCCTTGTTCCCCAGTAAGGATACTCACACACGAAGGAGTTTCTTCCAGACAGGAGGCACTTTATCTTGTAGCAACTTTATATACACAACATGGAACAGACAGACCAAGGCTTGCGCCAGACACCGGCTTGGTCAACAGACAAAAACATACTGGGGATTGCTTTCTTATATACATATTTACAACCAATCAGGTAGAGGTTTGCACACCTCCCTCTACCATCTGCACACGACCCCAGTTTCTGATGCAACCCTGCAATTACCCACAGCTGGAGCATGATGCAACATCTTTTGCAGCGGGCTGATCATTTTCCCAGGGTTCCTTGCCTGGAATCCCTGACAGGACTGATGGATTACAAATGAGTTATAATCTCCATTTGGACATTAAAATTTCTACACTATAATACTTCGATATTTTGACTGGACTGAGAAGATCTGGAATTTGATTCATGGATTAGGAGTTTGGATTTTGGATTTTGGAGGAATATTTCGGGATTGAAAACTATTGAGCTGCATATCTCCCTTTTTTTTTATTCCTGTGGAGTGATTCTTGTTTCTTGATTCTCTTGGATTGTTGAGACTATGAGACTGTGCTGAAGGTCATCTAACCCAAAACATCCTCATTCCCACGGATGGAGCAGCCTGGAACTTAAGCGACAATGAAAATGCAATGAATCTTCTGAAATGAATTCCGGGCAGCTTCAAGAGGGGAGGAGGGAATATAAAGCGGATAAAGGCACAGGGTGCTGGATTTGAGAAGGGGCAATGTATTTCAGCAATGTCAAATAAGGTTACTATAAGTGATATATCGTCAGTAATATAAACGATGTGATGTCAAGGGTTGAGACTGTGAAACCTGTGATGGAAGAGACTTGATTGGAAGACTCTTCCTCCCATGGACTGAGCTGCTTGGAATTTAAGCGACAAAGAAATTACAGATAACCTTCAGAAATGAATTTTGGGTGGCGAAGTCCAAGATGGAAGGGGGGAACGGGGAGATTGTGATGGAAGTTAGCCAAGTAAAGACCCTCACTCTCCTGGACGGAGCAGCTAGGAATTTAAGCAACTAGGAGAATACAGTAAAAATTCAGAAATAGACTCCGGACTGCAAAGTCCAGGAAGGGAGGGGGGAAAGGAGTGGATATAGTCACAGGATTCTGATTTGATAAGTGGAGTAAAATACCCTCTCTCTTAGGCACGGTGCAGCTTGGAATATAAGGAACTTTAAGAGTACAGAGAATTTGCAAATGAATATCCGGGCTGCAGAGCACCAGATGAGAGAGGGGAAGGGGAAGATGACTATTGCACAGGCTTCTGAATTACACAAATGGGTTTTTATTTTGACATTGTTAATTAAGCTTGCAATTGATGATATATCGATATATTTCATGAATATGAACATTGTGATATTGCTGAATGGGAGAAGGGGTTTAAAAAGTACTTAAGGAGAAACAAGACATTTTAGTACAATGGAATTTAGGGTAAGAAGATGGGGGACTGTTGCAGTAATAATTGCTCAGATTGCCAGATACACAATGACAGAAATAATTAAAAATTTTAAGATTTTGGGCTGTAGGTAATGGAGAGTTAAAGAGAAAAAAAAAGATATATATATAAGGAGAAAACAGAAGCTTCAAGAGAGTGATATGGAAATATTTTGGAACAGGACGATTTGAGTTAAGCAGAAGAGAGTGATGGTTGGGAACTGTCTAGCCAGAACAACTATATTATGATTGTTAGGAAAAGGAAATGTGTGTTCGAACAGATGAGATAATCAATTTATTGTGATGCACTAATGTAACAAGTGGACTAAGCTGCGGGAAATGTTGACCAGAACAGCGTGGAAGAACAGAAGAAAATTCATGTAACAAGTACAAGTCAAATAATCCTTTTTTTATATTTGTGAAATTTAATAAAATTATATTAAAAAAAAAAAGAAATGTTCACACAAATACAACATATGCTTACCATCATGTACAAACACATTGTCCTAGTTCCTCCACAAATCCATACTCACTATGACTAGCTTTTAAGAGAAATTTGATTCTAAATGAAATTTATATGTGAATCATGAGTTGATTTCTCAGGTAATATATTTGGGAAATTTTAAAGGGACCTCATATGAAGGGAAACAGTGCTTCTGCTAAGATTTTGCTCAAAATTTTCATAGAAGCACATAGAGAAAAAAAATTCCACCTACCCAGTAAATAATTTTTGACATGAGATAATGAAATTGTTTCTCTTTGTTTAAATATCACTTTAATGATAACTGTTTGACCTTGAAAATTTCCTAATTTTCTTTTTGAGTTGGAACAGTAACCAACAGTTCTAATTAGTTCTGGAAAGGAACAGCACAGTTCATGGCAGAAAGGATATCTCCAGAGATTTGGAAGTCAAAAAATTTGTAAGGAAATCCTAGGCTGAATATATACACTAAAATGACAAAGTAGTGTTATGTGGAGGGGGAGGAAGGCAGCTCAGCACTGCGTACTGATCTCACTTGCACACAATTTGGGCAAGAATCTCATCAGAACTCTCTACTAACAGAGATTATAGAGAGGGATTGTGTAAGATCAACTCAATTTCTAAAGTAAATCATCTCCTGAATCTCTTCATTTATGTGCTGATTCGAGATGTTCCAGCAAGTGCTAAGAACCAGAACTGCCAGCATGAACTGACAAGTAGCATGAACTAGCCAGATTTAATACTCATTTTAGTCTCTAAGTTTTAAAAATGTATGGCCTGAATATTGTTTGTTAACCTCAAATAGATTACACATATTTTATCATTGCTGTATAGAGGGTCAACAGGTAGGTAAAACCAGTTGATTCAGTGGATTTGATTTGATCAACACTGACAACAGAATTTAGGTCTATTTGATTTAGAGAGAAAAACAAAGAATGTAATGGTACCCTAAAGAAAAATCTTGGATGCTGCCTGTCCTCAGCTGTCTCCTTACCTCTTCACAGTCTATCATTTGTCCAAATTTCATGTATTTTTGGTCTTTAAAAAAAAACCCATCAAAATGTTATAACCATTTTGATTTCCCAGTGCATCTTTATAGGAGGGAGGGTAATCTGGATTTCCCAGTCACAATTTCTATTCAGGGTCTAGGACAAGTCTCCAGTGTTCTCTTTCCTAATTTGGTTTGGAATCCTATGGGTTCTGGATCCAAATTGGTGTATTAGGTTCCAAATCAAATTGAGGGTTCTTTGAATTTTCCTAATTATGAAAGATTTGAAATTTTGTCTTTTTAAGTGAGCTGCCTCTAATTTATTTTTTACAATTTTTGGCTTTACATTGTCTGGATTTCCCTTCTTTCTCCCCCACCCCCCATTGTCTTTTTCAAGCCCGCAAACATGCTAGAATCTTGGCAGCCATTTACCGTGCTGAGAAAAAAAAATACTAAAGATGTGGTTGGGGGACACCTATCCAATGAATTAGTGAAAAAAATCTTTAGACATATGAATGAGCCCTGCTGCTCTTCAGAAATATGTGCTGGTACTCCATTGACTGACAAATATCTTCTATTTATCAGAAAGGGTTCACTCTGTGAAGAAATGTATCTGCACTGAACAACTGCATTCTAGGTATCACTCTGAAGTTAAAAGCTCAATGGAGATGTGTTTGTTAGAAGCTTTTAGAAAATGTCAGTCAGGAAAGCAGCATATGGTTCTTGTTATAGGCTAAGCTGGTCTATATGTCCCAAGAAGGTTTTTTTAAAAAACAAAAAATAGTGTGTTTGTGTGTCTTCACTGACTAAAAGGGTAGACTTGCAAAAACATGGACAATGGGAGGAAGCCACCACTAAGTGGAAATGTAAGTCATGTTTCAGCTACCTCAAATAGTTTTAGCCAGCGTGTTCTCATTCCCTCTTCTCTCAGTCCCATTCTAAATATTTTCATGAATATTCAAGTGAACATGGAAGTGGGAAAAAAGAGGTATAGGGTAGGTGGCTGGCTATCTCATGAGTGCGTTTGAGGTGGATTGTTACTACTGCATTCCTTGTGGAAGGGATTTTTATGAATTCCTGTATAGAGGAATATGTGATTGTCTTAAATAAAACTGGGTACATGGCTGGCTATCTCATGAATGTGTTAGAGGTGGGCTATTCTTTCCGCTTATAGGATTACTACTATCCAATTCCTTGTGGAAAAGATTTTTATGAATTCCTGTGTAGAAAAAGATGTGATTTTACTAAATATAACTGCCCCTATTAAACTGGTATTAACGGATATTAAACTGATATTAAACTGAAACAGATATTAAACTGAAAATTTAAAACACTATGGATGTTACTGTACGAACAGCAAAAAAAAAAAAAGGATATGCTTAAAATCAGAAATACTATAGCAGCACTTGTTACGATTTTAAGACCATAATGTCACAGTGTTCTTTGTGCTTCCTTCCACAGGTATCATGTATACTGAGGAGCAAAGGCTCACTAATCAGTCCTCTCTATCTCAATTTTCTCTCCTGAAGTTCTCAGAGATTTTGGAACTTCAGATTATGCACTTTGTTGGATTCCTTCTTGTTTACCTGGCATCGCTTACTGGGAATTTCCTCGTCATCTCTGCAGTAGCTTTTGATCATCATTTGCACACCCCCATGTACTTCTTCCTGATGAACTTAGCCATACAAGACGTGGGATAAGTTTCAGTCATTTCCCCCATATCCATGGCCAATTACCTCACGAAGGTCAATCACATTTCTTACTCTGGATGTGTTGCTCAAGTCCTGTTCCATGTCTTCTTTTTGGATCTAATGTCTTTCTTCTTACAGTCATGGTGTATGATTGTTACGTGGCCATTTGTAACCCATTATAGTATGAGATGGTGATGAATAGGCAAGTCTGCCTTCATATGGTTACTGTTGTATGGATCACTAGCTTTTTCTATGGGATGTTACACACTGGAGGCACTTTTGCACCCCCCTTTTGTTCCAATGTTGTCAATCAATTTTTCTGTGAAATCCCACACTTGCTTAAGCTTATTTGCTCTAATCGTACCTAATTGAAACTGGAATCATTTTCTTGAGTGCTGCTGTTGCAGCAGGCTGTTTTGTTTTCATAGTGGTGACTTATGTTCACATCTTCACTGCAGTGTTGAAAATTGCCTCTGTGGAGAGAAGACAGAAAGCTTTTTCCGCTTGCCTTCCCCATCTCATTGTTATCCCAGTATTCATATTTACTGGATGTTTTGTTTACCTCAGACCCACCTCAGAATTCCCATCACAGCTTGATTTCATCTTGACTATGATCTATACCGTGGTCCCTCCTTTGATGAATCCTGTCATCTACAGCATGAGAAACAAAGAGATAAAGAATGCTATATCAAAACTACTGGGTGTCAGACACTGGAGGCTTGATCTGAAAAAGTTTAGTATCTGAAAAACTATTGTTAGTATTTTAATGGAGAGGAAATTCTTCTTTTAATTTATCTCTCTCTTAGCTCCTTTCATATTTTTGACACACTCTGCGTGTAGAGAAGGAAGTAGGGTAGTTGCATCTCATTATTCTGCAGGGTGTTGATATGTACAAGGAACTACACCTATTCTAGGAATATTGAAAAATTGGCTTTCTTGAGTATTGATTAACCCTGATGAGGGGAATTCAAGACAGGTCAGAATTCACACAGGTTGGAACTTTCTCTGTGCAAAAAAAAAAGGGGGGGGATTTTTTTTCACAGAAAGAGGTTCTTTCTGCACAGAAGACCATTTTCTAACACATTAAATATAATTCTCTGGGCAGAAAACAACATTTCTTTGTACGAAACTAGTTTCCTGTACAGAAATCAGGATTTTCTGGTCAGAAATATCATTTTTTATTCAGAAGTTTTTCTATGCTGAAAACTTGTTTTATGTAACTTACAATGCCGCTACACATACCCAAATCAAATTTCTGTTTTCTAGGCACAAAGTTTGTTGTGTGTCCCAAAATTTTTTGGATGTAAGATCCCCCCATGTGTATACCTTTTTGGGGGGAGCCACAGAATTGATTGTAAATAGTTCATGCCAAGGTTTTCATAACTTTCTCAGAGAAAGGAAAAATGGCAAAATATTTAATCTTTGCGTGATTATTGCAGCCTGCTTGTTCATTTATAAAGCATTTGAAAGAATAACATAGAAGAACCCAAATAGTTGGGTCTCTGCCATGAGGGGGTTGCAGTTTAAATATTTTGATAAAAGAGAACAGTGATGAGGGAGCAGATGGAAGAAAAAAAGAAAGAAAGAGAAGTACATAATTCCATTTGAATGTGGGAAGATTGTTATCAATACATAGATAACAATCCTATATACATTCTCCTGTGTATCAGAGTTTCCCATTTATAGTAGCTAAGACTCATGACCATATTATAAGCCTTGTATCTCCTGAGATTAATTGAGAAATGAAGTGGACTTTGCTTCATACAATGATGGATTTGCAACATTTGTCATAGATAAGAATTTGTCAGATCAGTTTTCCATGACTTCTTTAAAGTGTGGGGGATTACCAAGCAGAATCCAAACAAAATGTAGATCCATATAAAATCTTGGACCTTTTTCTTTCAGCAGAGAACAAGAATGCCTTTTGAAAAAACTGGAAATACAGAAAGCCATTGAAGACTGAGTCATTCTCTTTCCCTTTGGGTCTCCTATTATCTCGTATGTACCCTCAGATTATTCTCATCCTTTACAACAGTCATCCTTAATGGCTGGCTCTGAATATAACCCCAGTCTGTGTGTGCAAGTTTGAGTATGCCAAAGGTAGCTAAAACAATATGTGATACAACTCTTAAAAAGCCATAAAAATCAATCTGACTAAAATGTTAACGGACAACAATTAAATCACTAAAAATATTGCACCTTGAAAAGTGTCATATCTACTGCACATCCTTCTACCCCAATCAGTTAAAGCCTAAAGGCATGTTTGAATAAGAAAGTCTTTGCATGCCAGTAGAAACAAAGCAGAGAACAGCCACCATTGGGAGGGAGTAAGATAGCCTTGGATCAGGTGCTGAGAAGGCTCTATTCTGCATCCTCATCCAACAAGTCTGTGAGGGTGATAGAATAGATAGAGAGCCCTCCTCGGAAGACGACAGGATTTAGACTGTCTCATATGGAGAAATATGGATTTTTAGATAATCTGGACTCAAGTGATATAGATTTATCGGACATAATCAGGATTTTGAACTCTGCCCAGGAAGAAACCACTAAGCAGAAAACTTATCTCAACAAAGGAGTTACATGCTCTTTATAGCCACCCCTGGTCAACAGCCAACTGCAATATTTTGGACCCCTAAAATTTCCAAAGAGTTTCCTAGGTCAGTCCCATGCAGAGTGAGTTACAATAGTCCAAACAGAATGTATTTAAGCAATGTGTTAGTCTGTCCCTGTCTGACATCTCTGGGAAAGGATGCAGCTAGCACACCAGTTTTCATTGTCCAAATTTACTCTTGACCAGCACTGAAATCTGCCCTACAGGCTCACAACTGCGTAAAGTCTATGACCAAGATATGAACTTGATATTTCAGGAGGAGCAAAACCCATTCACACAGACTGAATCCCTGTTCCTCGACTTGCCTTTTGAGTTATCAGAAGCACTTCACTCTTGTCTGGATTGTAAACTCTTGTAATTTTTTGCAACTCCATTCATTTTGAGTATTTAAAAGTTTGCGGCTGAGCTAGTTATTCATTAAACTTACATTTGAGTTATGTTTCTCAGGTTTATTGTCATTTCATTTGTTTTCATTACTGCTTTTCTTTGAACTTATGTATTCGATTCAATGGGAATTCAGGCTTCTGATTAAACATCCCCCCCTTTTTTTTTAAATTTTATTTGTGCAGCTGAGGGACGGGGCAGGATAGAACAAAGTTCATTCAGCCAATCTCTCTTGAATGTCTTCTGGATTTGAAAAGCATGGACATTAATTCTGTGGCCATCTTCTCTAATGTGTTACCTCTTTTACTTTACTCCAAGGGACAGGGTTTTAACCTATGGCTCCAAAGTCATTCTCCACCCATGGACTAATGTGTGGACATCTATTAATAATTTGCAATCATCTTGGCCATGCATACACCAAGAGGACATACCACCACAGACTCCAAAGCATGTTTGTGTGCATCCCCTCCCCTGGACGAAAATGCATGTTTAGCTGGTCACAGTTTAGCATGCAGTTTTCTGCACTCTTTATTTCACGGCTAAGCTTCACAAACCTAACAAACATGAAATTTCCTGAGACACATTTCAATAGAAGTCATCAGCCACAGGTAGGGAAATAGTTTTCTAAAAAAAGCAACAAGCAAGCAAACAGTCAGATAGACCAAAAGATACTGGTCAGGAATCAAGGATTAAAAAAGATCTGGGTGCCCAATGTGGCTCAAGGCACAGACTGTTACACACAATTTTTGTCTTTTAAAACACTCACTGTAATTCCCTCTCTCATGATTAAAATAATCAAATTCCATTCAGAAAGAATTAGCTTTGTGATGCCACTGTAGCTCTACTGCTACTACAAATAAATAGTCTCCAGTTTCCCTGGATTCCAAGGCAAAAACTGGCCACTAGCACTGGCTATCATGAATGACATGGTGATGAAGACAAAATTGTGCTTAAAGATGGGAATTTGCCCAATCCACACAGTTATGAATGCACAATTCCTCATTAAGCATTTGTCATGACTTCTTGTCTAACTACTCTTTCAAAAAAAAAATCACAGTTGAATTTGGAACACCAGGTTTGAAAATTCATTTTAAAATATTCAAACAACAATAAAAACTGAAATAATAATTATTACTAAACTCAGTGTTTAAAATATTAGTTTCCAAAAAGGAACATGGGATGTATACAGAAAAGCATGAATCCATGCAGTACTGAGAAAACTATCAGGTTCAGAAAATCTGTCCTAAAGCATAGGAATTCATCTTACAATTTGTTCTGACACTGATCTACCTCTCCCTTTTTTCTTCTGTCCTTTCTCAACCTTACCAATAAGGGAAGTTGTTGCTGAGATCGATGGGTTTTCATTCCCCATCACGTAGGTAGCAGTTGACTTACATTCCCATCATACTCAGTGCTTCCCAAGGGATGGGGAAATAGATCTCCATTGATTGCAGTGGCTACTTCCTGGTATTTGAGGATTGGCAGATTTTCAAAGTTCCTTACATGTCCCCTAAAAGAGGGGCTATGCAGAGTTCAGGAATACCACACAATTGACAATGTGTCCTTCTGAGTTAAGCGTTCGTAACTCACCAATGGAATTTTGGTCATGATATTTTGGCCTAATCAAGGTACATTTGAAGATGTTGAATGGCACATGTGTCAGGTTTCATGAAATCATTCCCCAGCTGTGTACATGGGGAGTTCAGAGTAGAAGAGGATTTTTGTCCCATATATGTCAAAACTGTTAGACAAGCAGGAACCCCATATGGATCCTGATTCCTGCCATCATGCTAAGAACCTCCTAGTAGATACTAGCCTCTGGTGCAAGAAGGAGGTTCAACCTTATGGGAAGGGAATGTGCCCCTTCAGCACCAAAGAGAGGTGTATTTTTTCTGAACCTTGTTGCTCTCCTTGTCCTTCAGAATTTCATACGTACCTGCTCATATTACTATAGTTAAAAATGGTGCAAGTTGATGCCTGGATTGGTAGGTTGAGCCATTGTTTAGTATATTGTGAACTTTTATTTAAAAAGAAGGAATTGATTTGAAATGACAGGTCATCTTTGTGTCAAATAGGGCCCATTGTGTGAATTTAGGATCTGCACTAGGGTCTAAGAAACGGTTTGGAGGTGTTACCCCAAAAGGTGGCTGACTTAGGAGTCCACCTGCAATGACAGTACCTCTGTGTGAAGATGGGGAATTATTAGCTCAATGAGGAGGCCTGTGAGAGGGAGATCGTTTGCATCAATGGTTACCAGAACTTCTGCAGGGAAGAACCAGCCAGAAATAGTCTTACTGTCAGCTGAGAAAAAACTAATGGTCGCCCTGATATCTAAGTGCTTTTTGGACAAGTTTTGGGACAAAATTGTCATGACCAGCACCCTTTTAAGAAAATAGCTAGGAGGAAAACAATTAGCTTTCCTCCAACCCAGTCTTTGTAATTTAGACAGGACTGGCAGCTTTTCTCTAACAGCAGAAAATGGACAAGCATGAAGATTAATGATGTTTTGGTACACTTTGGCTGTTCCACCGTGCTTGATACTCCTGGGGGCAAATCTCTGAGCTCCTCCTTACGTCAGCATTATCTTGCTCAAACAACACATCTAAGTGTAGGGAACATTTATAAAGTAGCATTGATTACGGAAAAAATATAGTCACCTAGCATCACTGATGAAGGCAGTGAATGTGAAGATGAGAGATATCTATGAAGAAAAACTAGTAAGTTGTGTATATAAAAATTTTCTCTTTATTTCAAGATTTTCTCAATTATCTCACTGGAAAAAATCTCCTCTCTTTCTCTCCCTCACTTTTATTCTTCTTTTCCCTATACAGATGCTTTCTGTTAAATTTACAGATTTTTACTCTAAGATACGTCGTGAGCTTCCTCTTATGAACAACTACCATCTCTTAACTCCTTCCTTCATAAGACCATATTCACCATAATAACTGTAATGAAATGTAGATTCTAAATGAAGGTTTAAGTGAATCTGGAATATCTTCCTCAGGTAAGACATCTGAGAGATTTTAAAGAGAAACCTGAAGACATTTGCTAATGTTATTCAAATTTCTCATGGAAACATGTGGGAGAATAAGTTTCCATGTCTGCACTAAATACTCTTTGACTAGGACTGAAGCCATTTCCACGCTACATTGTCATAGTGCTGTTATAGTCTTGTTATAGTGTTGTAGTGTTTTCATAGTGTACATTATTATAGTGTGGAATTCTGGGGTTTGTAGTTTACTGAGGCCAAAGAGCTCTCTGGCTGAGAATTCTAACGGCTCCTCCGTAAACTGCAAACGCCATAATTCCATAGGATGTTGAAAGTGGAATAATACGACTATAACAATGTAGTGTGGAAATGGCCTGAAACTCTTTCTTTTTTGCTTTCATGTTATATATGTTAGGTACTGATATGTTCCTTTCCCAATTTTCCTTTTGAATTGTAAAAGGAATCAACAGAATCAACAGAATTCTTCAACCAATTTGGTCAAATCTCAAATCCTTAACCAAACAAGTTCAAATCTATCCTAGTTCAGATTGGCTGAGTTTGGTTCTATTTGGTTCTGGAGTAAATCAGGGAGGGTGTTGTTGACAGCAATCAGAGTTTGGTCTCCAGGGGTGTTCTTCATTTCCTGAATCTTTGCTTGTTTAGTAACCAGGCTGATTCTGCTCCTTTCCATTATTTTTAATGAAAGTAGTTATCTGTTTGATGTGTTAGTCAGCATGTTTTAGATAGTAAACCTTATGCCTCCTCTACAGAAAAATCACAGCCAAGGGACCATGGGGGAAGTGAAATAGAGGAAGGAATTGTCCATAAGCTTGAAGTCTGAAGTTCCAGCCCAGATAATCAAATGCTTGGTTGAGATGGTGGCAGAAAATGGCTTGTTCTATTCTTTAGTACTTAACCTACCTTATAGGTCTAAAATAGTGCTTTCAAAACTATAGGGACTATGCTAACCATGAAAGGTGTGTTGGAAAGAGACAATTAGCTGTTCAGTGATGTGAGCTTTTCCACCTCTCCACCTGCTTGGTTGTCTATATTTCTAAATCACTGCTGCCTGCCCATTACCCATCCTATGCCCACCAAGCTGCCTTTTTGTTAACTACTTCAATGGTGAGCGTGATATTTATGCTCGCTGCATGGTTTGGTTCAGTAGTATTCTGAAGTACTGAATTTTGAACCCCTGAAGTACATTTGAGTTCTAGTTTGGTGTCAGTATTCCTTGGCTGCATGAATGAGCCCTGCCAACACTCAGAAATATGTGCTGGGACTTCATCTCTTAACAAATATTCTTCTGATGCTCTCCTTCTCTATTTATTGAAAAGGGTTTACTCTATGAAGAGGTAGAGATGTGATGAACGTCTGCAATCACAGTCTCTCTTCTCAAGGTAAAAAACAAAACATGTCAGTTTAGATTTTTTTTTTTAATCTAGAAGCTGCTGGAAAATGTTAATTGGGAAAGGAGCAAACAGTTCTGCTCTTAAGCTAAGCTAGCCTGTGTCAAGTGGTTCCACAAAGTGCTTCTTTTCCCTGTCTCTTCATTGACTGAAAGAGAATATTTCCAGGAAACATGGATTTGGGAAAAGAAAGTGACTGCTAATTGTAAATGCCAGTCATCCTCGGGTACTTAAATCACTTTGGGCCACTCTAATCACTTTCTCTTGTCCCCCCCTCCCCTGCCAGCCCCATTTTAATTTCCATTCATTTAAATTTATTTTAATATCTTGTTTCCAATGTTGAGCATAAGTTAATCTAGCTGCTGTAACTAGATACAATTATGCTTTCTAATTTCTGCTTTTGATTTTATTATATTCAATTCAGGTATCATTTCAAAATTCATTTTGAATATTTTTTTAATTTTGTCCCCATTTTAAAATGTTGCACAAAGATTCAAGTGATTAGACGAGGAGAGAGAATAGATATGGAGAAAGGCTGATGGCTATATCAAGAGTATGTTCAATATGGGCTATTCTTTTTCATTCGTACTACTATTACTATCCACTTCCTTGAGACTGTGTGTGTGTGTGTGTGTGTGTGTGAATTCCTGCGTAGAAAAAAATATTTAGTTTTAATTGTAACTGCTTTGGCAGACTACCCATGCCTCCCCTCATTCAAAGCCATGAGGCTATTACTTTACAAATGGTAACAATGTGTGTTCAAAATGAGAGGTACAGTAGCAATACTGGTTAAGAAAATTAAGACCATATTGTGACAATGTTCCTTCTTTTTCTACCTGCAGTCATCATGTATAATGAGGACCAATGGCTAACTAATGAATCCTCCCTATCTGAATTTGTTCTGCTCAAATTTTCAGAGGTTTGGGACCTACAGATTTTACTCTTTTTTGGGTTCCTTGTCTTTTACCTGATAACAATCGCAGGGAATTTTCTCATCATCTCTGTTGTGGTTTTTGACTGCCGTTTGCATGTCCCTATGTACTTCTTCCTCATGCTTTTGGCCGTGCAGGATGTGGGACAAGTTTCTGTCATTTTCCCCTCATCCATGGCCAATGCTCTCAGGAAAGTCAGTCGCATATCTTACTCTGGATGTGTTCTTCAAGTCCTGTTCTATGTCTTCTTTTTAGGATCTGACCTCTTTCTTCTCACACTTATGGCCTATGATCGCTATGTTGCTATTTGTAACCCATTACAGTATGAGATGGTGATGAACAGGCAAGCCTGCCTTCACATGGTTATTGCTGTGTGGATCAGCAGTTTAGTCTATGGGGTGCTACATGCTGGAGGTACCTTTGCATCTTCCTTTTGCTCCAATATCATCAACCAATTTTTCTGTGAAATCCCACAGTTAATGAAGCTTGCCTGTTCTGACTTGAACCTGGTTGAAACTGGAATTCTTTTGTTGAGTGCTATGGTTGGAATCGGCTGTATTCTTTTCATTGTTGTGAGTTACGTACACATCTTAGCTGCAGTGATGAGATTCCCTGCTGGACATGGAAGGAAGAAAGCATTTTCAACTTGCCTTCCACACCTGACTGTTTTCTCTGTATTTGTACTTTCTACATATTTGGCCTACTACAAGTTTACCTCTGATTACCCATCAAATCTTCATGTGGTACTGACCATAATATATTCCATGGTACCACCCTTAATGAATCCACTCATCTACAGCATGAGAAACAAGGAGATCAAAAATGCTCTGGCCAAGCTGCTTGCTTGGAGGTTCTCTCCTGTGAATAGCTTTCCTGGTCTTCTTCAATAAAATTCTGGGTGCAGCTCTAATGAAGTGGTCGATCCTATGATGTCTGGAAGCATCCCTTTAGATACTTGGGTGCTTTATTGTCATTTGTTCTGGTATGAAAATCTTGGAAAAATGAGGTGCTTCTACATAACCAGGTGGAAGGCCCTTTCCACATAGCATTTTCCATGTGAAAGGGCCCCTCAAGTGTTGTGCGATTGTGAGGAGCGATCTGCATGACGCACTCACAATCGCACAACGCTCCAGGGTCTGGTAGGCGCTGCTCACACACTTTTTCATTTTTGGCTTTAAGCCAAAAATGATGTGTGATCACGCATCGCTCTGGGGCCCCATAAGCACTTACTGTGTGTGCAGAGCTCTGGAGCCACGGTGCTCGCACTTTCTTTCCCAGCACAGCCTGGGAAAGGCTGCACTGTGGAAGGAAAAAGAGGGGCTCTCGCGCGAGCAGCCAGCAGCTGCGGAGCTAAAGCAACAGGGACACGAGAGCCTCTCACTGGAGGCTGCTCGCATGATCCCTGCACTCCAGCTCCGCAAAAAGGGCCAAAGTCTGCTATGGCATGTCAGTAAGTTGAGTTTGCCCTCCTGTCTTCCTGTTGTGCAAAGTAGCAAGAGCACATGCAACTTAAAAGAAAAGAAAATTCATATTTAGGAACACAGAACTTTTTATTGTGTTCCTTCCAATCATTTCCAACTTCTGGTGACTCTAAACAAACCTATCATGGGGTTTCTGGGACTGAGAGTATGTGACTTGCCCAAGATCACCCTGTGGGTTTCCATGACTGAGCAGGGAATTGAACTCTGGTCTCCAGAGTCTGTAATCTCAAACTCAAACCACTACACCATGATGACTCTCAATGTAGTTACATTATTCTTAAAGTATATTTATTTATTGCATAGATATGTTGCCTTTTCTCCCAGGATAAGACTTAAGGTGGGTTCCAAAAGCAAAAAAAAAAGCATAAAAACTTTTGAAACATTAAAAGACATACTAAAGTGTAAAACTAAGAATAGATTATTTAAAAACAACCAATAAATAAGTTAAGATCTCCAGCTGACCCATTAAATGCCTGCTTAAAAAGAAAGGTATTTGCCTGCCTACAAAAAGAAAGCAGGGAGGGGGCCAGCCTAGCCCCTCAGGGAAGAACATTCGACAGGGTGGGAGCAAACACTGAGAAGCCTGTCTCTATTGTCCTTACCAAGCAAGTCTGGGATGGTGGTGAGACTGAGAGAACGCCTTCCCAGGTAGGGGATTATACTAGATGAATAACTGGTACCTAACACCATTTTGCTACCACTACTGGAGCAACACCCTTATACCTTGAGGAAATTCCTCCATTGTCATCTGCTAATCTTGACACATGTAATGTAGACAATCAGTCTACCCAAAGTGGGCTGAATAAGCAACAACTGATTGAGTCAACCAATCTTGTTAGTGTGTATGTGTTCTTTCTCTCTTTCTCTCTCTCCCCCGGGTGTGTGTGAGGTGAGGAATGTAAAAGAAGAGAAATGGCCTTATTCAGGATTGTGCTGGTCTGTATAACTCTTCCTGCCTGCTTTCATGATCACGTGAGGATACCTTGCTCCAGCTTCTCATTAAATTAACCACTACAGACAACAGGGTCTTCCCTGTGGAAGCCTCAAGGATAGGGAAGTTTTTCCCAAAGGACAGTTAGTCATCCTCTTCCACATTTGCACTTCTGAGGACAGACAGATACTGCATTTATTAAAGAGGAAGTTCACATATTACTATTTTATTTTAATGTTCTGTTTTTGTTTTTTATTGTATGATTTAGTGATACATTGTCATACTGATAATAAGTTGTTTTTTGAGATTTTTGTATATTTTATGTTTGATATTTCTTCTCAATTTTTTATTTCAGACTGGTTCTGTTTTGTGAACTATTCTGAAATTTAATCAAAGTTGAAATCCAGATCTTTCCTACCATAAAAACTGGAATATAATGAAATGCAGCCCTGCTTCCTCTTATGCTTGTATCACAAAAAGATATCTTGGGACACTGCAAATAAAGCAGCTGGAGTTTCTAGGATGTTATCCCATAGTTGTCTGTTATGAAGTGATTTGGAGGGGAATCCTCTTTCCTTTATGAAATTGGCAATCATGGATTGGAATGCTATTGGGCATTTTCAAATGTGTAAATACTATAAGCAGAGATCTAGATAGTGACTTCTGGCCCAACAACCTCCATTTCCACTTTCTTGGAAGGTGTTGCTGAGATGGATGGGCTCCATCTCCTGCCACCTGGGAAGCAGTTGGTTTATGTTCCCACCCTTGCCTGTGACTGGTCTCCATTGTAACGGGCAGAAGTGGGTTTGTTGTTTCTATTCTTCCCATGCCAGAAATTGCTTGCACAAGGGAGGAGTTGGAATCATATCTCAGCTGCTTCCCAAGACATAGGGGAATGGACACCCATTGTTTGCAGTGGATACTTCCTGATAAATGAAGTTTGCAGATTTTCACAGTCCTTACATGTCCCCTAAAAAAGGGGCTATGTAGAATTCATGAATATCACACAGCTATGAATGCCTAATTCCAGGTTAAGCATCCACAACCCCTCAACGGTGTTACTGCCCTGGCTAGCCCGAGCTTTGGGGGATACAAAAAGATATCTTTTGATATCGATAATTCGGCTTCACATACCCATTCCCTTCCACGTGCTTGCGAGGCCCCTGGACAAGCACGCACGCAGGCTCGGCTGATAATCACCGTAATATTCCAAAACAATACAGGCAGGCCAGAAATAGCCAACTCGCCACTTTAGGAGACCTCAAGGCAAGTACTTCCATTAGGTATGCACACAGC
The DNA here is from genome assembly GCA_030412105.1 of Cyclura pinguis. NCBI lineage: Eukaryota > Metazoa > Chordata > Lepidosauria > Squamata > Iguanidae > Cyclura > Cyclura pinguis. The sequence goes on from CM059604.1 coordinate 22,370,119, forward strand.
TCTCAGAAGATCCTCTGCCTAGCGCTGGCAGCTTGATGATCTGACTATACAACACTCAAGTACTCCGCGTTTGCATACCGGCTATCCTATGGACAATTTGGCTGTGATGCAATCATTCAAATTCTGACCTTTCGGAGGCTTTGTCTCCAGCTCCAAATCTATTCTTCTCCCCAAGTCCAACCTAGTCTGCGGTCACAATTCTCCTTATAAAAACCCCTGACTTTGAGCCCTTCCTTGGATCGCTCCCGAGCTCCAGACCGCCTTGCTGCCGCTTCGCTTGGCGAGCTTCCCCTCAGCTCCATGTGCTGAGATACATCGAACCCCAGCCTCGCTCTCCATCTTTTTCCGGACTTCAGGAACAGATTTCGTATCACCCAAATCAACTATCCCTCTGAAAATCCCGCTATCTTACTCACACCTTTATTTTCCTTAGTTATCTGTGTGCGTGTGTTGCTTACATTGTGTGCCTGTCTTTAATAAAGATCATTCATTACTTTCAAACCGGTCTGCTTCTTGACTTGGCCTGACCCCGTAAACACTGGGTTACAAGATTCCGCTGTGTTACCCTGCCTCTCATTCTGCCAACCAGTGCTCTCAACCAATTTCCCCAATTTGTGTAATTGCAAGGTTATTTAGGTGTCCCTCCCAGGACCCCCAGAATACAGGGTAACAATGGGTTCAGGTCGTGATATTCTGGCCTGGTCAAGGTACATTTGAAGCTGTTGAATGGCACATGTATCGGGTTTTGTGAAAATGTCCCTCACCTGTACCCATGGGGAATTCAGAGTCAGAGAGGATTTTGGTCATCATCTATGTCAAAGCTGTCAGACAGACAGGAACTCGAAATGGCCCCTGATTCCTGCCATCATGCTAAGATAGTACCCTCTGGAGCAGCAAGGAGGTTCAGTCTTATAAGGAGGGAAAGTACTGCTTCAGCATCAAAAGAATGTGTATATTTTCTGAACTCTGTTGCCCTCCTTCTCCTTCAGAATTTTACAAGTACCTGCTTATATTACTATGGTTAAAAATAGTGAAAACCCATGCCCGTATTGCTAGGCTGGGCCACTGTTTACCATAGGCTCACCATTTATTTAAAAAGAGTGAATTGATTTGAGAGAGAAGTTAAGTATAGCTTTGCTTGTTTTCCATATCAGGATAGTGCAGGGAGGTGAATTGGCAGAGGTTGATGATGGAGTCCCAGAGCTACTTTAAGGCGAAAGAAAAGGCTTGTTACATGGGCCTTTGGCTCTTAGGGTCCATGAGTGTGGAAGAGATCAAATTGGTGGGTCAGACTGGGGTACCTCTGTTTTTTGCATCTTGGTTCTTACGAGGTGGGGTATGGCCTTGGATGGACTCCTTTTGACAAGTGATGGCCAACTAGCAGTAAGCTGGCATTTGTACTTCCAACTGTAGCAAGGGGGAAATTGACAATGTCACAACTGTGGAACAGGTGCAGAGAAAACCATGCTCTTGTTTATATTCTTGTTTTTCTTACTTCACTGATTGCAAAAAAATTCAATAGACTGGTCTTTAGTTTAATCAATACCCTTACTTGGTCTCTTTCTTCCATTTAGATTTGTCTTTCTTTCTTTCTTTCTTTCTTTCTTTCTTTCTTTCTTTCTTTCTTTCTTTCTTTCTTTCTTTCTTTTTGTTAAGACATTTCTGTTTAATCTTTTAGTGTAATAAAAACAAACACAATAAAAACAAAATACAAGTAGAACAATTTAAAAACAGACAATAAACTAATTAAAATTGTCATGACCAGCACCATTTTAAAAAAAATAATAACTGGATGAAAGGAATGAGCTTTCTTCAGATTTTGGTCTGTCATTTGGATAGCACTGGAAGTTTTCCCCTAAGAGTAGAAAATGGGCAAACAAGAAGATTAATAACATTTTGGTCCACTTCTGCTATTGAACTGGGTTTGATACTCCTGAGAGCACATCCCTGAGCTCCTTGTTACACCAGTATAACCCTGCTTGCACGATATATCTAAATGTAGAGAACCTGATGTCTGGGAAAATATAGTCATCTAACATCACTGATGAAGGACGTGAATCTGAATTTGAGAGAAAATTGTGAGGAAAAACTTGTAAGGCGTATATATAAATGTTTTCTCTTTGTTTCAAGATTTTCTTAATTCTCTTGCTACAAAAATATGTCCTCTCCTTCTTTCGCTCATCTTTATCCTTCTGTTACCTATACAAATACTTTCTGTTAAATTTACTGTTTTATTCTCTAAGATATATCAGTTGATTGTCTGCTTGTGGAATTCTGGACATTTTCACACCATCGTGCACTTCCTGTCATGAAGAAATATCATCTCTTAACTGATCTCCTTCAGAAAACCATAGTCACCATGAAGAACTGTAACTACAGTTTGATTCTGAATGCATTTTTAAGAGAATCTAGAGTTTCTTCTTCAGGTAAGACATCTAGGAGATTTTAAAGAGAAACCTAGAGACTTTTGCTGAGGTTATTCAAATTTTTCATGGAAACTTGTGGCAGAATAGGTTTCCACAGTTGCAATAATTGTTTTTTGACCTGGATTGAAACTGTTTCTCTGTTGTTTTGATATTACTTTATTGAATATCTGTTTGACTCTGATATCTGTGTATCCTAGTTGCTTTTTGAATCAGAATAATAATCAACAGAGCTCTTCAACCAATTTGGACACATCAAAAAAATCCCAAATGAAACAAGGTCAAATCCATCCTGGTTCGGATTGGATTAGTTTCATCCTATTTTGCTCTGGAATAGAACAGCACATTCCAAAATAATAAGAACATATCCTGAGGTTTTGAAGTGAAAAATTAGTGGAGAAAACCTATTCAGAAAATATAATTTAAAATGCCAAGATAGTGTGAGGTAGAGGAAGAAGAAGGCAGCTGACCATTGCTTACTGTCCCCACATGTACACAGCCAGTTTGGAGTAAGAATTTCATCAGAACACTCTACCAACTGTGCTTATGATTGCCACTAAAGTTCTAAAGTAAATCATATCTTGCATCTCTTCATTTATATGCTAGATTTAGCAATAGCAATAGGATGTGTATTTCTATGCCGCTTATCAGCCAAGTGCTGTCTAAGCAGTTTACAATGTGTTAGCTAGTTGCCTCCAACAAGATGGATACTCATTTTTCCAACCTGCGGAAAGATGGAAGGCTGAGTCAACCTGGAGCCTGGCAAGATCGAACTCACAACCTTGTGGCTGCAGTACTGGCATTTAAACACTGTGCCACCAGGGCTCCTTAGGAGTTTGTAGAAGGTTCTTGAAAGAGCTGGGAGGGGAGGGTAGTTATTGATTGCAATCTGACCTTGGTCTCTATGTGTGTTTTTCATTTCCTGAACGTTCACTTGTTTAGTAGCTTAGTTGATTCTGCTCTTTTCCTTTCTTGTTAATGATACCAGCCATCGATTTAATGTGTTATTCTCAGCATATTTTAGATAGTAAAGCTTATGCCTTCTCTGTATAAAATTCTTAGCTAAGCTACCATGGAGCAAGCTACCATGGGGGCTGGAATGGTTCATGAGCTTGTAGTTTCAAGTTCCAGCCTAGATAACTAAATGCTTTGTTGAGATGGTGGCAGTAGATGGCTTGTTCTATTATTTAGTACTTAGTTGAATTTATGGGTCTAAAACAGTGCTTTCTAGATTATGGGGACCGTGCTAACTGTGAAAAATGTGTTGGAAGGAGATAATTAGCTGCTCAGTGCTGTGGCCTTCTCCATCTCTCACTGTGCTTTGTTGTCTATATTTCTGAATCACAGCAGCATGCCCAATACCCATCCTATGCCCACCAAGTTAACTGTCAGAAAAAACTTTATTGCTGAGTATTATATTTTATGCTTGCAGCATGATTCAATGCAATAGTACTCTGAAATGCTGAATTTGGAACTTCTGAAGTACATTTTGTGGTTTTAGTTTGTTATCCCTAGGTTTTCCTTGGCTATGTGAATGAGCCCTGCCAAACCTCAGAAATAACCTGCTGGTGTTCCATCTCTTGACAAATATTCTCTCAATGCTCTCCTCCTCTATTTATGGGAAAAGTTTACTTGGTGAAGTGATATATGTGCACTGAATGTCTCCCCTCACATTATCACTAGTCAAGGTTAAGAGCTCTATCTAGTTTGTTTGTTTTTCTAGAAGCTTCTGGAAAATGTTAGTTGGGAAAGGAATAAATAGTTCTGCTTTTAAAGTAAGCTAGCCTGTGTCAAGTGGTGCCACAAAGTGCTTCTTTTTCCTCTGTCTTCATTGACTGAAAGGGAACATTTCCAAGAAACATGGATTTGAGGAAAGGACATGACTGCCAATTGTAAATGCAAGTTGTTTTCAGCTACTTAAAACACTTCTGTCCTCTCTCTTCTCTTTCTCTTGCTTCCCCGAGCCCCATTCTAAAATGTTGCACAAAGATTCAGGTGACAGGAGGAGGAAAGAGAACATAAATGGAAGTAGGCTGATGGTTATATCAAGAGTAAATTCAAGACTGAATATCCTTTTTCACTCTCACTATCCACTTCCTTGTATGAGTTAGATTTGTGAATTCCTCTGTTGAAGAAGATGTTTGTTTTATATATAGACTACCCTTAGAAGACTACCCTGACTCACCTCAGGTAGGATATATTGAAAGCAATGTGGCTATTACGTTACAAATGGTAATAACAGCACTTAAAATTGAACGGTCTGTAGCAGTATTGTTAAAAAATTACGACCATATTGTGACAATGTTCCTTTTGTTTCTATTCACAGCCATCATGTATAATGAGGAACAAAGGATAACAAATCAGTCCTCCTTATCTGAATTTATTCTCCTGAAATTCTCAGATGTTTGGGAGCTCCAGATTGTACACTTTATTGGGCTCCTTGTCTTTTACCTGGCAACAGTTTCAGGGAATTTTCTCATCATATCTGCAGTAGCTTTTGACCACCACTTGCATACTCCAATGTACTTCTTCCTGATGAACTTAGCCATATTAGACATGGGACAAGTTTCAGTCATTTTCCCCATATTCATGGTCAATTCCCTCAGGAATGTCAGTTGCATTTCGTACTCTGGATGTGTTGCTCAAGTCTTGTTCTATACCTTCTTTTTAGGATCTGATTTCTTTCTTCTTACAGTCATGGCCTATGATCGGTATGTTGCTATCTGCAAACCGTTACTGTATGAAATGGTGATGAAAAAGCAAACCTGCCTTCACATAGTTACTGTTGTATGGATCACCAGCTTATTCTGTGGGATGTTACATGCTGGAGGCACTTTTGCACCCCCCTTTTGTTCCAATGTTGTCAACCAGTTTTTCTGTGAAATCCCACACTTGCTTAAACTTTCCTGCTCTGACTTGCACCTGACTGAAACAGGGGTCATTTTGTTGAGCGTTGTCATTGTAGTATGCTGTTTTGTTTTCATAGTTGTGACTTATGTACATATCTTCACTGCAGTGTTGAAAATTACCTCCATGGAGAGAAGACATAAAGCTTTTTCCACCTGCCTTCCCCATCTCATTGTTATCTCAATATTCATGTTTACTGGATGTTTTGTTTACCTTAGACTCACCTCAGATTCCTCATCTCAGTTTGATTTGGCCTTGACTATGATCTATACCATGGTTCCACCTTTGATGAATCCTGTCATCTACAGCATGAGAAACAAGGAGATAAAAAATGCTCTGACAAAGCTGCTGAGGAAGTCCTGATCTGAAAAAGTTTATTAACTGAAAAACTATAATTAGTATTGTAATGCACTAAGAATTCTTCATGGAATTTATCTTTATTCTCTCTGTTTTTATTGTTGATTTCTATTGAACCTGCATGTCAAAAGGGACATATGGTTAGATTATTTGTCAATATTCTGCAGGGTGTCAATATGTACATGGACTTGCCCCTTCAAAGAATAGTTGAAAAGAACCACTTTCTTGTGTGGTAGGAAACCCTGATGAGGAGAATTAAAGACAAGCAAGAAGTCTTACAGCTGGGAAATTTCTCTGTGCTGGAAAAATACACATTTTTTTAACAGAATGTGGTAGTTTCTGCACAGAAAACTTTTTTTTACACAATAAACATCATTCTCTTTGCAGAGAACAACACTTCTCTGTACAAAACAGAGAACATTTCTCTGTACAGAAAAGAGCATCTTCTATAGAAACATATTATTTTCTGTTCAGAAAATTTTCTGTGCTGAAAACTTATGTATTTTAGATGGCATTTCCCCTCCCCCACCAAAAATTCTGTTTTCTGTGCCCAGAATTCTCTGTGCATGCAGAATACGAAATTTTTGGATGCAAACTCACCCCATGTGCATTTTTTTGACACAGAAGAAGTGTGACCGTAAATAGTGGATGCCCAATTTCTGGTAACTTTGTCATACAGAGGAAATAATGGGAAAATGTTTAATTCTTGCCTGCAAGAATGAAATTTATGAAAGTTTATATTTGTATTGTAGAAATAATATAAATGTAATTATTGCAGCTTGCTTGTTTATTTATAAAGCATTTGATAGAATAACATACTCTGATCCAAACAGTCTGGTCTCTGCCTTGAGGTACTTACAATTTAAATATATTGATAAAAGAGAACAGTGATAAAGGAGCAAATGGAAGAAAAAAGAAGGAAAGAAAGAATTACATATGAGTATGAAGAGACTGTTATAAATATAGAGATAACAATCCTATGTACATTTTCCTGTGCATCACAATTTCATTATATTGTAGCTAAGACTCTTCACCATATTTTCAGTTTTATATCTAATGAAATTCATTGAAATACAAAATGAGCTTTGCTTCATACATTGATGGATTTGCAAGGTTTGTGACACAAAATAATTCATTATTTCAGTTTTCTATGTTTTCTTTAAAGTGTGGATAATGAGCAAGAACCATCCAAATAAAATGTAGATCCATAGAAGTCTTGGATCTGTTTTCTTTCAGAAGAGAACAAGAATGCCCTTTGGAAAAAAAATGGAAATAAAGAAAGCTGTTTAATACCCACTCATGTCTGTTGCCATTTGTGTTTCCTGTTATTTCATATACACCCTCATATTATTCCCATCATTTACAATAGCCACTCTTAATGGCTAGTTTTGAATATATGCCCAGTTGAAGTGTGCAAGTTTGAGCATGCAAAAGATAGCTAAAACAATATGTGGCACAACCATTAAAAAGCAATAAAAATCAATGTAGTTAAAACTATTAACTATAAAACAATGCACTTAAAACTAAAACTAACTATTGAAAACTATTAAAATACTAGAAATATAGCACCTTAAAAAATATGACCTCTACTGCACATCCTTGTACTTCAATCAGTTGAATCCTAAAGGCCCATTTGAGTAAGAAAGCTTTTGCATGCCAGCAGAAAAAAAGTAGAGAAGAGCCTCCATTAGGAGGGAGTAACATAGCCTAGGGCCAGGTGCTGAGAAAGCTCTGTCTTGCATAGTCATCATCCAACCAGCCTATGTGGGTGATAGAATGGAAGAAAGCCCTCTGTTACCACTGTTTCTAGCCTGAGCTTGTGGGATATTAAGATATCTTTTGATATCAATAATGCGGCCTTCTGTACCCATTCTTCTCCACGTGCCTGTGAGGCCCCCGGACGAGCATGCACACAGGCGCGGCCGACAATAGCCGAACCATTCACATCCGGATCTAGGCAGGCCAGTCATTGCCGAATGCAGCTTCAGGAGACCTCAAGGCAAGTACCACATTATGTATGCACGCTACTTACAAAAAGATCCCCTGCCCCGTGCAGGCAGCTTGGTGAGCAGACTATACAATGCTCAAGCACTCCACGTTTACATACTGGCTACCCTATTGACAAATCTGGCTATAACTCAATCATCTAAAGTACTGACCTTTTGCAGGCTTTGTCTCCAGCACAAAACTCATTGTTTTCCCCAAGTACGGACTAGCCTGCGGCCACAATTTTCACTATAAGAACCTCTGACTTTGAGCGCTTCCTCGGATCGTTCTTGGCTTCCATCCTGCCTTGCTGTCACTTTGTCCAGCGAGCCTTCCCCTCAGCTCCACATGCTGAGAATCGACGCTCCCCAGCTTCTTTACTTTTACCGGGCTTCAGGACAGGTATAGTATTTCCCATACCAAACCTCCTCTCAAAATCCCTCTATCTGCTCCTACCTTTATTTCTATAGTTCCTTGTGTGAGTGTGTTGCATACACTAGTTTGATTGTGTTCCAATAAAACAATTATTATTATTTCAACTTCTGCCTTATCATTGACTCGGACTGACCCCGTAGACATAGGGCTCAAGATCTTGCTACGTTACCCTGCCTCTCGCATTGCCAACTTGTGCTCTGTGCTAATTCCCTCCCCATTGTTTGAGCACATTTAGGTATCCCTCCCGGGACCCCCAGAAATCAGGGTAACACCTCCTAGGAAGATTACAGGATTTGGGCAGTCTCATAGGGTGAGATATGAAGTTTTAGAGAGTCTTGACCCAGCTCACATAGAGATTTATAGGTCATAATCAGCATTTTGAATTGTGCCCTGAAACAGACTGCTAACCAGAAAAGTTGTTTCAACAATGGAGTTATATTCTCCCTATAGCCACCCCTGGTAAACAGTCTAGCTGCAGTATTTAGGATCCCCTGAAGTTTCCAAACAGTTTCCAAAGACAGTGCCATGCAGAGTAAATTACAGTGGTCCAAATGGAATGTATTTAAGGAATATATTAGTCTGTTCCTGTTTGACATTTTAGGGAAAGGATGCAGCTGCCACAGTAGTTTTAAATGTGCAAACTTACTCTTGGCCAGCACTGAAATCTAGCCCTACAGTCTCACAACAGTGCAGAGACTACGACCAAGGTACAGAGCTTATATTTCACAGAGAGTGTTATCCATCTAGCAGAAACTGAATCCCTGTTCTCTGAGTTGCCTTTTGAGTGATCAGAAACACTTCTCTCTTGTCCAGATTTTGAGCTCTCACTATTTTTGCTACTCCATTCATTTTTATTATTTTAAAGTGGATGAGCTAGTAGTTCATTAAACTTGCATTTGAATTATGTTTCTTAGGTTTATTGGCATTTTGTTTGTTTTTGTTACTGCTGTTCTTTTAAGTTATGTATTGCTTTCAATGGGATAACCGGCTGCTCTCTCAAGCATTCCTATTCTATTAGACCCCATGGGGGATTTCATCCACAAGCATTGGTATGGGTCATTTGAGTCCTTTCAGATTCATCTGCAATGCAGAAAACACACAGAAATAGACTGTCAGTGTAGCCTTTTAGGACAGAGGTGCTTAAACTGTGGCTTGTAAGGTGGATATGGTCCACACAGCTTCTCTTTCTTTCTTTCTTTCTTTCTTTCTTTCTTTCTTTCTTTCTTTCTTTCTTTCTTTCTTTCTTTCTTTCTTTCTTTCTCTCTCTGGCCATTTCCGCACTACACTCTTATAGCACCATTATTCCACTTTCAACATCCTATGGAATCCTGGGGTTTGCAGTTTCGGGAGGGGCCAGCCATCCCCTCCTGAAACTGCAAACCCCAGGATTCCATAAGATGTTGAAAGTGGAATAATCGAGCTATAAGAGTATAGTGCTCTCTCTGTCTCTAGATCCCAGTGTTTGTTTAGTTGATTTGCCCTCTGATTCTCCCTAGGAAGCACAGGAGGAAATTCTTACATGCCTATGTCATCCCCTGAGGTCACCTCATTCCATGAAAAACCTTTTCTCCATTAGGAAGTTATTCCACAGTTGATTCTTGGGAAAAACCCTTCCACAGGCCACTGAGAGTCATGGCTTCTAAATGAAGAATCCTTGAATCTCTCCCAGAATTCTGAAATATAACTGCATCTCAAACTTCAAAAAGATTATATTCAGTTCAACAATCCAGCATAATTTCTTTGCCATTGATACAATAGTCTCATTGATTGTTGAAAGAGAGCATGACACAGTGATTTGAGCCCTGGACCACAACTTGCCAAGAAAACTCCATGATAGTTTCACCTCAGGGATGCAAATAGGAAAGGACTTGAAGGCACACAACAGCAATTCTAAGCATGACTATTCTCAGATTAAACTCAAACAGAGGATGGATCCAATAGTGGGGGGGGGATGATTGAAAGCTGCAGGAGGATGATTGTTACCTTAAATGAAGGATAATTCTTTCCATCTCTTTCCTGGGATGTCATGCTGAAGAGGGAATGGGCTTGTTTTCTGCTGCTCCAGAGACTAGGGCAAGGTGCAATGGATTCAAACTACAGGAAAAGATATTCCACCTAAACCTCAGGAAGAACTTCCTGATGGTCAGAGCTGTTTGGCAGTAGAATATGCTGCCTCAGAGTGTGGTGGAGTCTCCTTTTTTGGAGGTTTTAAAGTAGAGGCTGGATGGCCATATGTTGGGAGTGCTTTGATGTGGGTTCCTGGATGGCAGGGGGTTGGATTGGATTGCCCCTGTGGTCTCTTCCAATGTATGATTCTATACATTCTGTAACCTTGTAACATCATGTATGTACTTAGTTGAAATGGGGAAGCTACTACTATACTAGGAAAGGAGAAGTCACATCCTATGACCCTGGTCTTGTGTGCTAAAATCTGTAGTTCAGCTCACTGAGGAAGGTGCCTTCAAGGGGAAGGGCAATTGGTGAGTCTCAGTGAGCTGAACTGGAGACTCTGGCCATTTCTGCCCTACACTGTTATAGCACTCTTATTCCACTTTCAACATCCAATGGAATCCTGGGGTTTGCAGTTTAGGGAGGGCCATTTAGAATTCTCAGCCAGCGAGCTCTTTGGCCTCAGTAAACTACAAACTTCAGAATTCCAAGAATGGAATAATAGCATTATAACAATTTAGTGCAGAAATGGCCATTAGCAGAAGATTTGGAAGAATCTGGGCAAAATGAAATGCTGGGGGATCTCTGCATCTAGAACAAATTTCACTATTGTTTTCTTTGTGCAGTTGGGGAGGAGGGAGGACAGTGCAAAGTTCACTCAGTCAATCCCTCTTCACTGCCTTTGTGATCTGAAATGCACTGACATTAGGTCTGTGGCCATGTTCTTTAATGAGATATATCCTTTGGTGAACTCTGAGGGGCAAGGTTTAAGTCTGTGGCTCCAAATTCATTCTCCATCCGTGAACTAATGTGTGGACTCCCAAAAGCATCATTAGCACAAAATATAATACACAACATCACAGCATGTTTGTGTGCACCTTCGCCATCACTGACCCAATGCATTTTTAGCTGATCTCTGCACTCTTTATTTCTCAGCAATACTTTAAAATCCTAAAAAGTGACTTGCAGACAGATTTCAACAGAAGTCATCAGCCTCTGGTAGGGAAGTAGATTTCTCAAAATAGCGACAAATGGACAAGCAAACAAACAAAGCAGAGTCAAATTGACCAAAAGATGCTGGCTGGTAATCAAGGGTAAGAAGAGCTGGGTGCCCAATTTTGGCTGCCTGGCACAGATTTGTATGCACAATCAAGATTAATATAATCTAAATCCCTTCAGAAGGAATTAGTATTGTGATAGCGCTGTAGCTGTACTACAGCTAAAACAAACAAATAAAAAACGTTCTTGGGGTTCACTGGGTTCTGAGGCAGAAACTGGCCAGTACCACTGTCTATCATGAATGACACGGCAGTGAAGACATGACAGCACTTCAAGATGGGAATTTGCCCAATCCACAGTTATGAATGAGTAATTCCAGGTTAAGCTTTTGTCACCAGCTCTTTTCCAACTACTCTTGGAAAAAAATCACAGTTGAATTTGTAACATTTCATTTGAAAATTAATTTGAAAATCTTATGCCAACAAGGCTAACTGAAGTCGTAATTGTTAATAAACTCATTGTTTAAAGCATTGGTTTCCAAGAAGGAACATGGGATTTACAGAGAACAGAACAGATTTCCCCAACTTGTAATTTTCCCTCAGCCGGTTTACAAATCTCATCTTATTTTTTTACCTGAGGATTGTGGGAACCCACATAACTGGAAATTACCAAGTTCAGAAAACTTGTCCTTAAACATGGGACTTTATCTTACAACGTGTTCTGACACTGATCTGTCTCTTCCTTTCTTCTTCCATGCCCTCTCAACCTTACCAATATGGAAAGTTGTTGCTGAGATTGATGGGCTCCATTCCCAGTCACCAGTGAAGCAGTTGATGTACATTTCCACCCTTGCCTATGGGTGGTCTCCATTGCAGAAGCAAGATTGCTCTTGCAATTCCTCCTCCATAATAGATATCACTTGCACAAGGGTGTTACTCTAAAAGGTGGGGGACCTTGAAGTCCTCCATCCATATCTGTGCCTCCGTGAAAAGTGGAGAGTTGTAGCTCAAAACGTAGGCCTGTGAGGTGGGGTAACCTTACATGACCTTATCACCTTTGTATACCAGTACTAACTGTAGGACACCAGTTGGAAATCAAAAAGAATGTCTTTATTGGGGGAATTTCCAAACACAGGCAAACAATCAAAGCAGTCTCACAAACCACACAAGGCTAGCAAAGGTAAAGGAGAGAAAAGCTGGATAGTGAGAGATTGGGCTGAAATGGCCTATAGTTACCATTCCTGAAGCAGCAAAGAATCAAATCAAGATGTCTCAGACTGGGGGATTCTGAGAGCAGTACCATGACCTTGAATCCAGGGGCCTTCACATAGTGTAACAAACAGAGGCATGTCCAAAGTACTAGGAAAAAAACATGGGCTGAGCCAGGGTTAAAATACCCTTTTTCTTCCCTGAGGGGAAAATATTAATTGCTGTCTTGCAGAGATGACAAAGGGGCCTGGAAGGTTCTGATTGTGCTTGATACAGGTGACAAAGCATGGAAGGAAATCATGATAGCCTCTTAATGACTGGAAAGGTGAAGGAAGAAAAGGACAGTTCCTGTGGGAAAAGGTAACAGGATATTGGCCTTCTGGATGCTCACTCTAGGAGCTTTGTTCACTATTGTTTCATAGGCTTGGTCACTTTAGAGGACCACCTAAAACTGATAAGGTCAAGCTCTACAATTCATTTTCCTAAACTTATGACCTGGCCACAATGAGGTCCTTTGTCCTAGCTTCAGGAAGCTTCCAGTCAGAATCGTTTTAATTTTCACACAGCTTTCAGCCATAAGTGTAAGATTTGTATATATTTCATGCCAAATAAACAGTATTTATAGATAATCACACTGTATCACAGACTGGGGGTGTATGACATGGTGACAAGGGGGGATTGGAATCATAACTCCGTATTTCCCAAGGGACAGGGGAAATAGACCCCCTTGATGAGTTCATGAATACCACACAGTGATGAATGCATAATGCCAGGGTAAGCACTGACAACTCACCAATGAGATTCCAGCCATGATACTGTGATCTTGTTATGGCACTGTGCACCCCCATGATTGGCATGGTTTAATTGGCAAATATTATTCAATTGGCACTATGTTAATTGGTGTTGATATAAATGATACCTGAGGTGACAGAAAGGTCATGCTGGAAGAGGCAAATTACTGACTGCAAACATGACATAACAAGGCAGGTCAGCCACAGCCACCTCTTAGAGAAAACACTGAATCATTTTCAGGATAATAACATGCACACTCTGAAGACAATAGGCTTGAAACAACAAGCTGGACTCTTAGAGCTGAAAGTGGAAATTCTGACCACATTTTGATCATTTCAAACTCAGTCCATGGACACCTGGATGTTTCCCTATTGTTTCTCCACCTGTCCACAATACTCAGCCGTTACAACAACCATTATCCTTCTGTCACCTAAACACTAAGACTATTATCTCTTTCTGGACTTCATTGTTGGTGTTGGAAGTCCCATTGTTTGCTTGGCTTGGAGAACGATTCACACCCATACCTGCTGAATATTTTTTGAGTATAAGTAACCCTGATTTCAAGCTGTCCAGTATATTCTCTCACCATTCTTAGTGCTACTCTGTCTGATTCCTGAACAAGAACTGTCCTTAGGTGCCTACTTAAGCCACATTGCCCTTTCTCTATGCTACTCTCTGGACTGGTAAATATCACTCAAATCCCTCAACGTCCTCTATCCCACTTTCCTCTCTTTCTTTTGATTAGTCCTTGTGAGAGTGTGTCAGTGTTTGTGCTTTAGTGTGCTTGTGCGAACCTTGTTAATACAATACATTTTTAGTTCACATTTTTAACTCTCTGGCTGGTTTTACCTCCATGAGCCCATAAGCACTGGTAGAAACAATCTCATTAAGTTACCCCCTATCGAAGGCCTCCCATTTTTTGAGCTAATTATTCCCCAGTTTAGAACAGAGGTACTGGCATCAGAGGTTGGCCCTTCTGGCACTTCTGTTTTGGGGTAACAACCTGGTCAAGGTACATAAGAGGATGTTGAATGGCACATGTGGCAGGTTTGGTGAAAACATCCCCCAGCTGTGGAAAGGGGGAGTTTAGAATAGGAAAAGATTTCAGTCCCCATCTATGTCCAAACTGTCAGGCAGGAACCCCAAATGGCCCCTTATTACTGCCATCATGCTTAGAACCTTCCCATAGATACTGCCCTCTGGGGCAAGAAGGAGGTCCAACATTAAGGGGAGAGAAAGTGGTCCTTTAACACCCAAAGGAGGTGCATTTTTTTTCCTGAGGCCTGTTGCCCCCCTTCTCCTTCAGAATTTTACAAGTATCAGCTTATATTGTTATGGTTAAAGATAGTGAAAGCCCATGCCTGGATTGTTAGACTCAGCCACTGTTTACTATACCATGACCTTTTCTTTAAAAAGAAGGTATTGATTTGGAATGAGAGGGTGTGTTTGTCTCAAATAGGCCACACTGTGTGAATTAAGGATCTGCACAGGGGTCTGAGGAATGGTTTGGTGGACATGATGGGAGAGAGAAACTAAGTATAGCTTCCTTGTTTTCCACATCAAGCTAATGCAGGGAGCTGAATTGACAGAAGATGGGGTGCCACAGCTACTTTAAGGTGAAAGATGGTGTCTTTTACATTGCCTTTGAATTTGGGGGCTCAGGGGTATGGAATAGATCAACTTGGAGGGGCAGCCTGCATTCCTCTGTTCTTCACTTCTTGGTTCATAGCAGGTGGGAAATGGCCTTGGATGGACCCTTTGATGAGTGACAGCCAACCAGCAGTAAGCTGGCATTTGTACGTCCAACCACATAACGTAGGAGATTGTCCATGGCATTGCTGTGAAAGAGATGCAGAGACTACTACGTTCCAGTTTATACTGGCACTGTTTGTAACCCCACTCAAGATATTATGTAAACAGTTTAATAAAATGGTCTTTTGTTTACCCAAAACCTTTGTCTGGCCTCTATATTCCATTTAGGTGTTCATTTATTTACTTCTGTATTGTTTGTTACTACATTTCTGTATCACTTTTCTGCTCAAAGCAGCATTCACACTTGCTAACAAACACAATAAAAACAAAGTAAAAGGAGAACAATTTAAAAATTGATGTTAAACCCCTTAAAATCACCAAAATAAGGATCATTTTTAAAAATGTTTAGGAGGAAAACAATTCGCTTTCTTCAGTGTTCTGTTTCTGTAATTTAGAGAGCACTGACAATCTTTCCTATGATTAGTAAATGGGCAGGTAAGAGTAATTATTTTTTGTACACTTCTGCTTCTGAAATTTGTTGAACACTCCTGGGACCAAATCCCTAAGAACATAAAAGAGATATTACTAAAAGGCTCCTTGCATCAGCCTATTCTTGCTATCATGCATCTGAAGTTGAGTGAAAGCTGTGAAGAAAAACTAGTAAGCTATGTACATTAATGCTCTCTTTTTCTCAATTGTCTTCCTAAATTAAGTCTTCCTTCTTTCTTTTAGACTTCTCTGTCCTGTACTTATGCTTTCTGTTGAATGATTTACAACTTTTTTGTCCTGATATATATCAGTTGCTTGTCTTGTTGATGAGTAATTTTCAGAAATTTTCACACCAATATGACATCATGAACAAACACACTGTCCTATTTCCTTCACAAATCGATAGTCACCATGAATAGCTTTTAACTGAAATTTGATTGTAATGATTTTTTTATGTGAATCAAGAGTATATTCCTTAGGTAAGATAGGTATATTCCTTAGGTAAGATATTTAGGAAATTTGAAAGGGAATCCATATAACGGGAAATGTAAATGTTTTTTCTAAGGTTATTTAAATTTTTCATGGAAGCACACAGAGGAAAAAAAATCCATATCCCCAGTAAACATTTTTTGACATCTAAGTCTGGAACTATTTCTCTTTCTCTTTTCTAAGGGGGGTATCATGTTATTGGATAACTGCCTTATTTTCAAATATTTGTTTCCTAACTTTCTTTTTGAACTGGAAGACTAATCTATAGAGCTCTTCAAGCAATTTGGCCAGATGCCAAACCACGTGAGGTCCAATTGGTCCATGCACAGATTGGGAGAGCTTGGTCCTATTTAGTTCTGGAAAGGAAGAGCACAATCCATAGCAGAAAGAACATATCCAGAGGTTTGGAAGTGAAAAACTCTCAAGGAAAACCTATTCAATAATATATATTTTAAAATGACAAAATAGTGCTATGGGGAGGGGGAGGAAGGCAGCTCAGTACTGCTTACTGACCTCATTTGCATGCAGTTTGGGCAAGATGTTCATCAGAACTCTCCACTAAATTGTCTATAGATAGGGATTGTGTGAGGTCACTGAATTTCTGAAGTTAATCATCTCCTCAATCTCCTCATTTATTTGCTGCTCCAGCAATTGCTAAGAGCCAGAACTGCCAGTATGAGCTGACAAGTAGCATGAATTAGCAAGATTTAATATTTGGCTGAGTCTCTATGCTGTTGAAAACTGTATGGCCAGAATATTGTTTGTTGGTCCCAACTAGGGTAAACACACTGGATCATTGTAGTATAGCAGCACAACAAATAGGAAAACCCACTTGATTCAGTGGATCTTGTCTAGTCAAGACTAACAACTGAATTTAGGACTAACTGAATTAGAGGAAAAAGTAAAGAACTTAAAGATACAAAAAAATAGTATAGAAAAATTTCTGATGCTACCTGACCTCAGCTGGCCGACCAATTCTTTGCAGTCTATCATGTGTCCAAAATTTATGTATTTTTTGGTTTATTAAAAATACCTCCATCAGCTTGTAATAACCGTTTTGATTTCTCAGTGAATGTCAATGGGAGAGACTGTGCTCTATATTTCCGAATCGTAGGTTGAATTCAGGCTGTAAGACAAGTCTGGTCTCAAATGGTTTCAGTCCCATTTCGGTTTGGAATCCTATTGGTTCTGGATTTGAATTGGTATATTCGGTTCTAAATCAAACTGAAGTATCCTTGCACTGTCCTAATTACGAGGGATTTGAAATTTTGTATTTCTCAGTGAGTTGTCTCTGAGTTATTCCTTACAATAGTTGGCTTTATAAATCTTAAGTTTCACCTTCTTTCTCTCCATTCTCAAATTGTCTTTTTCAAGCCCTGGAACATACTAGAAGCTTGGTAGCCATTTACTGTGGTAAGTAAAATAATAATAATAATAATTTTTAAAAAATCACTAAATGCATTTTTTTTTAAGGAGGCTCAAAAACCTTTCACCTATCCAATAAATTAGTGGGGGGAAAACTCCATGGCCATATGAATGAGCCGTGCCCCTCTTCTTAAATATGTGCTGGTGCTCCATGTACTGACAAATGTCCCCCTGATAGTCTCCTCTACTATTTATGGTAAGAAATGCACGTTCCGGCCGCATGGCAGGCGTGAAAGGGTGTTAAACCTGACACTCTTCAGAAATATGTACTCGTACTCCATCAACTGACAAATGTTGTCCGTATGGCCTTCTCCCCTATTTGTGGAAAGAGTTTGCCCTACAAAGAAATTTATGTGTACTAAATACTTGTACTTCTGGTGTGACTCTTCAAGGTTAAAAGCTCAATGGAAATGTTTTTGTTTGAAGCGTCTAGAGAATGTCAATTAGGAAAGCAGCATACAAGGTTTTTTTTGTAACCAAAGCTAGCCTATCTGGCCCCCAATAGTGTGATTTTTTTAATGGTGTGTCTATGTGTGGCTTCATTTTCTACCAGGTATCGTTGGCAAGAAATATGGATAACAGGAGAAGGAGGCCACCACTAAGTGGAAATGCAATCATGTTCAGTTACATAAATCAGTTTTAGCCACTGTTCTTTCTTTCCTTCTTTCCCTCTCTCACTCTTCTCTGGACCTCATTCTAAATAGTGGCACAAATATTCAAGTAAATAGGGGAGGGAAAAGGAGAGAAATGGGACAGGCAAGTGGCTATATAATGAGTGTGTTTGAGGTGGGCCATTCTTTCCTCTTATCATATTGTTACTAGCCACTATGTAGAAGAATATATGTTTGTGTTAATTATAAATTCCTTGGAAGACTACAACATCCTCTCCAGAGGAAGGAAATAAATTAAAAATTTAAATCACTATGGATATTACATTATCAATAATAGTAATGGTGTATGCTTAAAATCAGACGTACTATAGCAGCACTTGTTCCACTATTAAGACCATATTCTTACAGCATTCCTTCTTCTTCCTTTCGTCTTCCCTTCACAGGCATCATGTATAGTGAGGAGCAAAGACTGACTAATCTGTCCTTCTTATCTGAATTTGTTCTCCTGAAATTCTCAGAGATTTGGGAGCTCCAGATTGTACACTGCATTGTTTTTCTTGTCTTTTATCTGGCAACAGTTGCAGGGAATTTTCTCATCATCTTGGCAGTTGCTTTTGACCACCATTTGCACACCCCGATGTATTTCTTCCTGATGAACTTAGCCATACTAGACATGGGGCAAGTTTCAGTTATTTTCCCCATGTTCATGGCTAATTCCCTGAGGAATGTCAGTCGCATTTCTTACTCTGGATGTGTTGCTCAAGTCCTGTTCTATGTCTTCTTGCTAGCATCTGATTTCTTCCTTCTTACAGTCATGGCCTATGATCGGTATGTTGCCATCTGCAAACCATTACAGTATGAAATGGTGATGAATAAGCAAGCCTGCCTTCACATGGTTACCATTGTATGGATCACCAGCTTATTTTGTGGGATGTTACACACTGGAGGCACTTTTGCATCCCCTTTTTGTTCCAATGTTGTCAATCAATTTTTCTGTGAAATCCCACATTTGCTTAAGCTTGCCTGCTCTGACTTGTACCTGATTGAAACTGGAATCATTCTGTTGAGTATTGTGGTTGTAGCAGGCTGCTTTGTTTTCATAGTTGTGACTTATGTTCACATCTTCACTGCAGTGTTGAAAATTACCTCTGTGGAGAGAAGAGAGAAAGTTTTTTCTACTTGCCTTCCCCATCTCATTGTTATCTCAGTACTCACATTTACTGCGTGTTTTGTTTACCTCAGACCCACCTCAGAATCCCCATCTCAGTTTGATTTGGCCTTGACTATGATCTATACCATGATCCCACCTTTGATGAATCCTGTCATCTATAGCATGAGAAACAAGGAGATAAAAAATGCTCTAACAAAGCTGCTTGATGCCAAACGTTTGAGCCTTGTTGTGGGAAGAAAATAAAATCTGGGAAAAGGTATCAGCAGTATTCTAATGGTGGTAGAATTCTTCTTGGAATTTCTTTCTGCTGTCTCTTTCTGTATTTTTGAGTTCTGTGACACACTTTGCATGTAAAGAAGGACATATGGTAGTTGCAGCTGTCATTATTAAGCAAGGTTTTAATATGTACATCAATATACCCCTTATTCAAAGAATTGTATAAAAATGGCTTTCTTCAGTGGTGGAAATGCTGATAGGTAGAATTAAAGACAGGTGAGAACTCATACAGTTTGGGACATTTTCTGCGCAGAAAAAAGTATGGTTTTTGTGCACGGAAAATTGTACTTTCTGCACAGAAAACAATTTTCTCACATAAATTGCATTCTCTTTCAGAAAACAAAATTTCTTCTTAAAAATGAGTTTCTTGTACAGAAAGCAGCATTTTCTGTACAGAAATATTATTTTCTATTCAGAAAATTTTCTGTGCTAATAACTTGGTTCATGTACTTTAGATGCAATTTTCTCCCAAGAAAATTCTTTTTCCTTGGAACAAAATATGCTGTGTGTGTAGAAAATGAAAGTTTTGGATGAAAAATTCCATCCATGTGCTGTGTGTGTGTGTGTGTGTGTGTGATTGTAAATAGTTCATGCTTGGTTTTTCATAACTTCCTCATAGAGAGAAAAAAATGGCAAGAAATTTAATTCTTTCCTTTAAGAATGAAATTTATGAAAGTTTATATCTGCACTATAGAAATAATATAAATGTAATAATTGCTGCTTGTTTGTTTATTTAGAAAGCATTTGATAGAATCACATACACTGCTCCAAATACTCAGGTCTCTGCCTTGTGGGTTCTGCTCTTCAATATTTTAATAAAAAGTAACTCTGATAGGGAAGGAAATGGAAGGGGGGAAAAAAGGAAAGACAAGTATATGATTCCAGATGGATATGGGGAGCTTGTTATAAATATATAGATAACAATCCTTTATACATTTTTCTGTGCACCAGAATTTCACATTTATTGTAGATAAGATTCTTGACCATATTGTCAGTCTCATACCTCCTGAGATTCATTGAAAAATGAAGTAGGCTTTGCTTGATACACTGATGGATTTATAAGGTTTGTGATACATGAGATTTCATTAGATCAGTTTTCAGTGACTTCTTTAAAGTGCAGGGAATGGGCAAGAACAATCCAACAAAAATGTAGGTCCACAGAAGCCCTGGATCTGTTTTCTTTTAGCAGAGGACAAGAATGCCCTTTGGGGAAAAAAATTGGAAATAAAGTAAACTGTTGAATCAGTCATGTCGATTTCCTTTTGTTTCTCTTGGTATTTCATTTGCACCCTCAAATTATTCCCATCATTCACAGCAATCATTCTTAATGACTAGTTCTGAATATACTCCCAGTCTAAGTGTATGAGTTTGAGTATCTAAAACATAGCTAAAAGAAGATGTGATAACAACTGTTAAGAAGCCATAAAATCAATCCAACTAAAACATTAACTGAAAACAATTAAAACACTAAACATAGTACATTTTTTAAAATCACATTTAGTGCACATCCTTCTATCCCAATCAACTGAAGCCTAAAGATCTGTTTGATTTAAAAAAGTCTTTGCATGCCAATAGAAAGAAAGCTGAGAATGGTCTCCATTGGAAAGCCTGTCCGGAGCCCCTCCATAGCCTAGGAGAGGCTTCTGAGAGGCTTTGTCCTGTGTCACCATCCAACAATCCTGTGAGGGTAATAGAATAGAGGCAATGCCCTCCTAGTAAGATTACAGGATTTGGGTAGGCTCAGACGGGGAGATATGAAATTTCAGATAATCTGGATCCAAGTTACATAGAGATTTATAAGTCATAATCAGCATTTTGAATTGTGCCCAGAAACAGACCAGAAACCAGAAAAATTGTTACAACAGAGGAGTTATATGCTCCCCTGGTCAACCATCTAGCTGCAATATTTTGGACCCCCTGAAGTTTCCAAACAGTTTCCAAGGGCACCCCCATGCAGAGTGAGTTACAGTAGTCCAAAAGGAAAGTAGTCAAAGAACGTGTTAGTCTGTTCTTGTCCGACATCTTAGGGAAAGGATGCAGCAATCACACGAGCTTCAATTGCGCAAAGTTACTCCTGACCAGCACTGATATCTGACCCTATAAATTCCCAACTGTGTAAGAATATGACCAAGGTACAGATCTGATATTTCAGGGGAGTTTCTCTCTTGTCTGGATTGTAAACTCTCATCATTTTTGCAACTCCATTAATTTGTATTATTTAAAAGTTTGTGGCTGAGCTAGCCATTCATTAAAATTATATTTGAATCACGTTTCTCATGTTTATTATCATTGCATTTGTTTTCATTACTGTTATTCTTTTAAGTTATGTATTGCTTTCAATGGGAAGTCAGGCCGCTGGTTCAAGCATTCCTATTTTACTAGGTTCCATGGGGGATTTCATCCAAAAGCATTGCTACGGGTCATTTCTGTTCTTTCAGATTCATCTATTATTGAAGAAAATACACAGAAGTAGACTTTCAACGTAGCCTTTTAGGACAGAGCTGATGAAACTGTTGCCCGCAAGGTAAATATAGCCTACACAGCATTTTTAACTTTCATCCAGATCCCAATGTTTTGTTTGCCCTCTGATGCTGCCTAGGAGGTATAACAGGAAATTCTTAAAAATTCATGCCCTACCCCCAGGCCACACAGTCCCATGAAAAGGCTTTTCTCCAGCAGGAAGTAACCCAGAAGTTGACCATTTGGAAAAGGCTCACTGAGAACCATCACTTCCAAAGGAAGAATCCTTGAACCTTCATCAGAATTCTGAAATGGAGCAGAAAAGCATTTGGGTCCCCATCCATGTCAAAGCTATCAAACAAGCAGGAACCTTAAATAGCCCCTGATTCCTGCCCTCATGCTAAGAACCTTCCAGTAGATACTAGACTCTGGGGCAAAAAGAAAGTTCAACCTTATGGGGAGGGAAAGTGCTCCTTTAGCACCAAAAGGAAGTGTATTTTTTTTCTTGAGCCCTGTTGCCATATTTCTCCTTCAAAATTTTACAGGTACCAGCTTATAGTACTCTGGTTAAAAAGTGGTCAAAGCCCATGCCTGGATTGTTAGACTGGACCACAGATTAACGTACTAGGAGCTTTTACTCAGAAAGAAGGTATTGATTTGAAATGAGAAGGCATGTTTGTCTGAAATGGGCCACACTGTGTGAATTTAGGATCTGCACTGGGGTCTAAGGAATGGTTTGGAGAACCTGATGGGAGAGAGTAGCTGAATATAGCTTTCTTTATTTTCCACGTCCAGCTAGTGCAGGGAGTTGAATTGACAGAGGTTGAAGATGGGGTGCCACGGCTACTATAAGGTGGAAGAGGGGGTCTTTTCCATGGGCTTTTGGAATTGGGGGCTCAGGGATATGGGATAGATCAATTTGGGGAGCAGACTGGGGTTCCCCTGTTCTTTCATCAAGGGGTGAGAAGTGGCCTTTGATGGATTCCCTTTGAAAAGTGATGGCCAGCCAGCAGTAAGCTGGCATTTGTACATCCAACCACAGCATGGAGGAGATTGTCCATGACATTGCTGTGGAAGAGAGGCAGAGACTACCATGTTCTAGTTTATATCTGCACTGATTATAACCCCATTCAAGATATTACGCAAACAGTTTAATAAAGTAGACTTACTTTGCCTAGCCTCTATATTCCATTTAACTGTTCATTTATTTACTTCTGTATTGTTTGTTACTACATTTCTATGTCACTATTCAGCTCAAAACAGCACTCACACTTGCTAACAAACGCAATAACAACAGAGTAAAATGAGAACAATTTAAAAATTGACATCAAACCCATTAGAATCACCAAAATAAGGGACATTTGTAAAAATGTTTAGGAGGAAAGCAGTTAGATTTCTTCAGTGTTCTGTTTTTGTAATTTAGAAAGCACTGACCGTCTTTCCTAAGATAGGCTAATGGGCAAGCAAGATTAATTACCTTTTTGTACACTTCTGCTTCTGAACTTTGTTGGACACTCCTGGGACCACATCTCTACGAACATATAAAGCTCCCTCTTACATCAGCGTATTCTTGCTACCATTGTAGATCTAGATGTTTGGTGCTGTTAATTACCGTAAAGTGGATTTTGAGTTATGATGGCCCTTTGAATGAGAAATGTTCTAGTGTCCCTGCTATCATAGCCTTGCTCAGGTTGAACTCTAGGAAATCTTTGATAAGTAGACTGATATCTGGAAAAACACGAGATCATTTAACATCACTGGAGAAGGAAGTGCTTCTGAAGTTGAGGGGAAGGTAGGAGGAAAAACTAGTAAGCTATGTACATAAATGTTTTCTCAGATTTTTCTTTATTGTCTTCCTGAAATATGTGTCCTTACTCCTCTGCAAACTTGTCTTTCATGTACAGATGCTTTCTGTTGAATGCTTTACTACATTTTATTCTAATATGCATCAGTTGATTGTCTGGTTGAGGAATAACTTTCAGAAATTTTCACACTAACACAACATTTGCTTTCCATCATGAACAATGTCCTATTTCCTTTAGAAATTCATAGTTACTGTGACTATATCTTTTAAATGAAATTTGACTCTAAATGAATTTTTTATGTGAATGAAGAGTTTATTTCTCCAGTCAGAGATTTGAGAAATTTGAAAGGGAACTCATACAAAGTGAAATTTAAGTGCTTTTGCTAAGATTGTTCAATCTTTTCGTGGAAGTATATAGGAAAAAACATTCACATCCCCAGTAAATATTTTTGGCATGACAGATTGCAATTCTTTGTTTCATCTTGATTCTGCCCCCCACCCCCTGCAATTTTCCTTTTGAACTGGAACAATAATCCATAGAGCTCTTCAAGCAATTTGGCTAGAACCAAAACCACACGAAGGCAAATTGGCCTTGGTACAGATTGGATCAGATTGGTCCTGTTCAGTTCTGGAGAGGAATAGCACATTCCATAGGATAAAGGACATATCCAGAGGTTTGGAAGTGAAAAATTTGCAAGTAAATCCTAGGCTGAGTATACATTTTAAAATTACAAAATAAGAGTTATGGGGAGGAAGAAGTAGGCAGCTCAGCAGTGCTTACTGGCCTGATTTGCACGCGGTTTGGGGCAAGAATCTCATCAGAACTCTTCACTAACAGTGTTTATAGAGAGGGATTGTGTGAGATCACTGTTAGTTTTTAGTACCAGAGTCTGTGATAGGTTAGTGTCACCATAAGTTGTAAGTGACTTGAAGGCACACAACCACAACAAAGCAGATTCTTGAAGGAGCCAGGTAGGGATAATTATTGATTCTTATCTGAGGTTGGGCTCTGTGGATATTTTTCCTGTTCTTGCCTTTTCCTTGTTTGATATCCACCTTATCCCTTTCCTTTCTCCTACAGGTGTCAGTCTGCGTGTATTTTAAATAACAAAGCTTATTCCTCTACTCTAAACAAAGGCCTTAGCCAAGCAGCTATGGCAGAGGTGAGGGGGGTGATAGAATAGCCCAGTGAACTGGAAGATTCCATTTCCAGTCCAGATTGCCAAATGCTTTGTTGAAATGGTGTCAATAGATGGCTTGATAGCCTTTGCACTATTCTTACACTAAACTAAACTAAACTAAACTAAAGTAAACTAAACCTTGGAGTTGATCTGGAGGAGTCTAACATCATACTTCCAAAACTACAAAGTATGTGGTAACCAAGAGGGATGTCTTGGTAGAAGATAATGAGCTCGCTGATGCCGTGACCTGCTTTACCTCTTAACTAGCTTGCTTCCCCTTGTTTCTAATTCACTGCTGCCTACCCAGTATCCATCTTATTTATATTTATTTGTTTGATTTATGTCCTGCCTTTCTCCTTATGCAGGACCCATGCCCACCAAACTGCCTTTCAGTGAAATAACTTAATGGTGACCATTGTATATCTTGTTTACTGTACTGTTCAATACAGCAGCCCTCCATTTCTGAACTCCTGAGATTCTGTTTGAGGTTCTAGTTTGACGCCTCCAAGTATGACAGCCATGCTTATTTGGGAATGGGAGATTTAACATAGTTGCCCACTGCTCTGCTGTTTTTGTACTCTGTTCTGTCTGCCTATTTCTGGCAAGGGCTTCTGACTGTTTGCTCCACTCTTTCACCACAGTTAATCCACCCTAATTCTCATTCTTTAAGTAGCCCTTCTTTGGTGCACTTCTCCAACTGTAAAATTTGAGGATAAACTAAGGGTTCCAGCAAGAGTTCCCAAAACTAGGAATAGAATTGCCATAATGAACTGTCAAGTAGAAAGAATCAGCAAAATTTAATACCCATCTGAGTCTCTATGGTGTAAAAAAAAAACCTGTGTGGCCTGAACATTGTTTGTTAGCCCAAACTAGAGTATACATTTTAGTGGATCAACAAGTAGATAAACCCAGTTGATTCAGTGGATCTGGTCTAGTCAAGACTGATAACACAATTCAGGACTATTTGACTTAGAGAGAAAATGCAAAGAATTTAGTAGTACCCTATAGAAAAAACTCTAACGCTAACTGTCCTCAGTTGGCTCATCACTTCTTTACAGTCTCTCATGTGTACAAATTTCATGCAGGTTCTTTTTTAAAAAACATTGCTATAACCATGTTGATTTCTCAGTGCGTGTCTATAGGAGGGAGGATGATCTGGCTTTCCTGATCACAATTTGAATTTAGGGTCTAGGACAAGTCTGCTCCCAAATGTTCTCAGTCCTAGTTTAGTTTGGAATTCTTTAGATTTTGGATCCAAATTGGTATATTAAGTTCCAAATCAAATTGAGGGGTCCTTGGACTATCCTAATTGTGAAAAAATTGAAATTTTGTCTTTTTCACTGAGCTGTTTCTGAGTTGTTTCTTATGATTGTTTTCTTTCCAATGTTTGATTTCCCTTTCTTTCTCCCCCTCCACTGTCTTTTTTAAGGTGTGGAAATACTAGAAGCCTGGCAGCCATTTACTGTAGTGAGAAAAAAAATCACTAAAGGCATAGCAGTAGAAGCCTTCACTTGTCCGATAAATTTGTGGAAAAAACAATCCTTGGCCATGTGAATTAAACCTGACACTCTTCAGAAATATGTATTCGTACTCCATCAACTGACAAATGTTGTCCGTATGGCCTTCTCCCCTATTTGTGGAAAGAGTTTACCCTGCAAAGAAATTTATGTGCACTGAACACCTGTACTCCAGTTGTCATTCTTCAAAGTTAAAAGCTCAATGGAGATTTTTTTTTAGAAGTTTCTAGAAAGTGTCAATTAGGAGAGCAGAATACAGTTTTTCTTCTAAGGTAAGCTAGCCTGTACGGCCTCAAGAAGTTGTTTCTTTCTAAATGGTTTATGTGGGTATGTTTGTGTGGGTGCATATGCCTTCCCTGACTAAAAGGCTACATTTGCAAGAAACATGGATAGTGGGAAAAGGAGGCCACTTCTAAATGTAAATACAAGTCATATTTCAGGTACATAAATCAGTTTTAGCCAGCCTTCGCTCCCTTCGTTTCTCCCTCTCTCACTTTTCTTTTAAATAGTGGCACAGATATTCAAGTAAACAGGGGAAGGAAAAGGAGCAAAATGGGGCAGGCATGGGGCTATCTCATGAATGTGTTTGAGGCGAGCTATTCTTTCCACTTTATTTTTACTTCCCACTGTGTAGAAGAATATATGGCTTTTTCCTCATGGCAGCGCAGTCCTGCCCACGATTGTGATGGGATGGCAGTTGTTGACGGGTCATGCATTAACACGATGTCATTGTGGTCCCACTACAATCCCACCCCCACCGGTAACATTGTGGGATATTCACTTAACAGAATAAATCGATCAAGCAACCATGATCATGCAATGGACCCATGCGGAAGGGCCAAAAGCACAATAGAGGTGCTTCCTTCTCCAGCGCAGCATGGGAAAGAGCCAGGCTGCACTGTGGAAAGCAGGTGTGTATTGCTCATGCTTCCTTCCACAGGGAGCTGAACAGGTCCAGAGGGGTGCATTCCCATCGAGCTCCTTTCCCAGCAAAGGCATCACCAGGATCGCAACAGGAGGACAACAGGATCGGACAAGGTGTGAAAATGGTCCGTGTCTGTGTTAAACAGAGCTTCCTTGGAAAACTACCCCTTCCTCACCAGAGGAGGGATATAAATTAAAAATTTAAATTATTATGGATATTACTTTACCAATAATAATAATAGTGTATACCTAAAATCAGAAGTACGGTACCAGCACTTATTATCATATTAGCACCATATTCTCATAGCATTCTTTCTGCTTTGTTCCACAGGCATCATGTATACTGAGGAGCAAAGGCTAACTAATCAGTCCTCGCTATCTCAATTTTCTCTCCTGAAATTCTCAGAGGGTTGGGAGTTTCAGATTGTACATTTCATTGTTTTTCTTGTCTTTTACCTGGCAACAGTGGCAGGGAATTTTCTCATCATCTCTGCTGTAGCTTTTGGCCACCACTTGCACACCCCCATGTATTTCTTCCTGATGAACTTAACCATACAAGATGTGGGACAAGTTTCAGTCATTTTCCCCACATCCATGGCCAATTCCCTCAGGAATGTCAGTCGCATTTCTTACTCTGGATGTGTTGCTCAAGTCCTGTTCTATGTCTTCTTTTTAGCCTCTGATTTCTTCCTTCTTACAGTCATGGCCTATGATCGGTATGTTGCCATTTGCAACCCATTAGTGTATGAGATGGAGATGAATAAGCAAGCCTGCTTTCGCATGGTAACTGTTGTATGGATCAGCAGCTTACTGTATGGGGTGTTACACACTGGAGGGACTTTTGCGTCTCCATTTTGTTCCAATGTTGTCAACCAATTTTTCTGTGAAATTCCACACTTGCTAAAGCTTTCCTGCTCTGACTTGTACCTGTTTGAAACTGGTGTTATTTTATTGAGTGTTGTGGTTGTAGCAGGCTGTTTTATTTTCATAATTGTGACTTATGTTCACATTTTCATTGCGGTGTTGACAATGGCTTCTTTGCAAAGAAAACAGAAAGTTTTTTCCACTTGCCTTCCCCATCTCACTATTATCTCAATATTCATTTTTACTGTGTCTCTTGTTTACTTCAGACCCACCTCGGATTCTCCATCACAGCTTGATTTGGCCTTGACTATGATCTATACTATGATCCCACCTTTGATGAATCCAGTCATCTATAGCATGAGAAACAAGGAGATAAAAAATGCTCTAAGAAAACTGCTGTGTCTCAGACACTGGAGTCTTGACCTGAAAAAGTTTATTACCTGAGAAACTATCATTGGTATTCTAATGGAGAGAGAATTCTTCTTGGAATTTATCTCTCCCCCTCTTTTTTTGGATTTTTGAGTTTTATGAAATCCTAGGCATATAAAGGACATATGGTAACTTCATCTGTCATTATTCTACTAGGTATTAATGTGCATATGAACTTACTCTCTGTTCAATGAATAGTGAAAATATGACATTCTTGAGTGATGGGAAACACTGATGTGGGGAATTCAAGTCAGATGAGAACTCATACAGTTAAGGACTTTCTCTGTACAGAGAAAAATGCATTTTTTTTCTTTTTTCTTCTCTCTCTCTCTCTCTCTCTTTTTTTTTTTTTTTTTTTTTGCACATAAAATTATGCTTCCTGCAGAGAAAATGGTTATTTCTGCAGAGAAAGAAATCTACCAATCTAATATATAACAAACTTCATTCTTTGTGCAGAAAACTATATTTCTCTGTACAAAACCAATTTCCTGTAAAGAAATCAGTATTTTCTTTGCAGAAATATTATTTTTTATTCAGAAAATTTTTGGTGCTGAAATCTTGTTTTATGTTCTCTAGACACCATTATTCGCCCAGAAATGTTTGTTTTCCAAATACAAAATTTGTTGTGTGTCCAGCAATAAAATTTTTGTATGCAAAATGCTCCATGTGCAATTTCTTTTCTTTCCCTCTCTCTCCCTTTTTTTTTTCCCCCTTTGTGGCACAGAAGAACTTCGACTGTAAATAGTTCACGCTCAGTTTTCCATAACTGTCTCAAATAGCGTGAAAAATGGCAAAATATTTAATTTTCACCTGTAGGAATGAAATTTACGAAAGTTCACATCTGTACTATAGAAATAATATAAATGTGATTATTGCAGTTTGCTTGCTTATTTATAAAGCATTTGATAGAATAACATGCAATGCTCCAAATAGTCAGGTCTCCGCCCTGAGAGGATTGCAGTTTACATATCTTTATAAAAGAGAACAATGATAAGGGAGCAAATGAAAGAGAAGTATATAATTCCATATAAATATGGGGAGATTGTTATAAATGTATAGATGGCAAGCCTATATACATTTTCTTGTGCATCAGAATTTCATATTTATTGTAGCTAAGATTCTTGACTATGGCCCTTTTCACACAGCATTTGACATACGAAAGGGCTTATCGTGCGATTGTGAGGAGCGCTTCAGAAGACGTCCTCACAATCATGCGATGGACGCAAATCATGCACTATTTCATTTTTGGCTTGTAGCTGAAAATGGTGCACAATCGCGCATTGCTCCGGGGTCCCATGCACACTTACCTTGCGTGGAGAGCTCTGGAGCTGTGGCCCTAGCGCTTCCTCTTCCAGCACAGCCTGGGAAAATACCTGGCTGTGCTGTGGAAGGAAGAGGCAGAGCCCTCATATTGCCTGCCAGAAGGCCGGCAGCTCCTGAGGAGCGGAAGCATCGGGGATGTGAGAGAAAGAGGTAAGGTGCTAAAAGGGCCTATATTACCAGTCTTGTATCTCCTGAGAGTCACTGAAAATTAAAGTGGGCTTTTCTTCATACATTGATGGATTTGCAAGGTTTGTGATACATGAGAATTCATTAGTTCAATTGTCAATGAGGTCTTCAAAGTGTTAGGAATGAGCAAGCAGAACTCAAACAAAATGTATTCATAGAAACTCTTGGATTTATTTTCTTTCAGCAGAGAAGAAGAATGCCCTTTGAAAAAATTCAAAATACAGAAAACTGTTGATTACCAAGTCATGTCTCTTGACCTTTGGGTCTCCTATTATCTCATATGCACCCTCAGATTATTCCCACCATTTACTGCTGTCATTCTTAATGGTTAGTTTGCAACATTCCCCCAGTGTAAGTTTGTGGGTTTAAAACAATTAAAACACTAAACATATTACACATTTTTTTTTTAAAAAAATCACATCTACTGTACATCCTTCTACCTGGCCAGTACCATTGTTTACCATGAGTAACATGGCAGCAAAGACAAGACTGTGCTTAAAGGTGGGAATTTGTCAAAAACCCACAGTTATGAATATGTAATTACAGGTTAAGATTAATTTGCTCCTCTTTTGTAACTACTCTTGCAAAAAGCCACAGTTCAATTTGGAACACTGGGTTTGAAAATGTCCAAACAACAATAAAAACTGAAATAATAATTGTTAATAAACTAATCTTTAAAAACATTACTTTCTATAAAGGAACATGAGATGTATAGAGAACAGCATGGATTCATGCAGTGTTGACTCTAGGGGTCCCATTTTGTTATTTGTGGCTTCAAAAAAAAGCCCCTTATTTTCTTTGAAATTTGTCTTCCTCCAGTCTGTAATGTTCCCCCAGCTGGTTTACAAACTTACAAATTTACCAATTTCAACTTTATTTTTCTTAAATCTGGGGACTGTGGTAAGCTAACATACCTAGAAACAATCAGCTTCAGAAAATCTGTCCTAAAACATAGGACTTCATCTTGTGACACTGACTTACCTCTCCCTTTCTTAATCTATCCCCTCTCAACCTTACCAATATTGGAAGTTGTTACTGAAATCAACGGGCTCCATTCTCCGTCACCTGGAAAGCAGTAGATTTACATTCCCCTCATAACTCAGTGCTTCCCAAGGGACAGGGGATATAGACCCTCCCCCATTGATTGCAATGGCTACTTCCTGGTAAGTGAGGATTGGTAGATTTTCACAGTCCTTACAGGTCCCCTAAAAGAGGGGTTATGTAGAGTTCATGAATACCAAACAGTTATGAATGAATAATCCTAAGTTAAGCATTCACAATTCCCCAATAGGATTCTGGCCATGATATTTTGACCTGGAAAAAGCACATTTGAGGATGTTGAATGGCATGTTTGTCAGGTTTCATGAAAATATCCCCCAGCTTTGTACATGGGGAGTTCAGAATAGGATAGGATTTTGCTCTCTATCTATGTCAAAACTGTCAGACAGGCAAGGGCCCCAAATGATGCCTGGTTCCTACCATCATGCTAAGAACTTTCCAATAGATGCTAGCCTCTCGGGAAAGAAGAAGGTTCAACCTTATGGGGAGGGGAGGTGCTTCTTCAGAACCAAAAGAATGTGTATATTTTTCTAAGCCCTATTGCCTTCCTTCTCCTTCAGAATTTTACAAGTATCAGTTTATATTGCTATGGTTAAAAATGGTAAAATCTCATGCTGGCATTGGTTGGACCACTGTTCACCATACAACGAGCTTTTCTTCAAAAAGAAGATATTTATTTGAAATGTGAAGGTGTGTTTATCTCTAATAGGTCAGACTGAATGGATTTAGGATCTGCGCTTGGGTCTAAGGAATGGTTTGGAGGACCTGATGGGACAGAGAAGCTAAGTATAGATTTGTTTGTTTACCATGTCAGGCTAGCTCAGGGAGCTCAACTGACAGAAGTTGAAGACAGGGTGTCACGGCTACTTTAAGGTGAAAGGGGGGTCTTTTACATCACATTCATAGTTGGGGGCTCAGGAGTATGGAATAGATCAACTGGGGGGGGCAACCTGGGGTTTCTCTGTTTGTCACTTCTTGGTGCATAGGGGGTGGGAAGTGGCCTTGGATGGAAACTTTGACACATGATGGCCAACCAGCAGTAAGCTGGCTTTTGTACATCCAATCGCAGCATGGAGGACATCGTCCATGGCATCGCTGAGGAAGAGATGCAGAGACTACCATGTTCCAGTTTATATCTGCATTCTTTGTAGCCCCACTGAAGATATCATGTAAACAGTTTAATAAAGTGTCCTTTTGCTTACCCCAAACCTTTGCCCAGCCTCTATATTCCATTTAGGTATTCATTTATTTACTTCTGTATTGTTTGTTACTACATTTCTATGTCACCTTTCAGCTCAAAACAGCACTCACACTTGCTAACAAACACAATCGAAACAGAGAACAATTAAAAGGAGAACCATTTAAAACTTGACATTAAATTATTAAAATCACCAAAACAAACACCATTTTTTAAAAATGTTTAGGAGGAAAGCAATTAGCTTTCTTCAGTTTTCTGTTTCTGTAATTTAAATGGCACCGATAGTCATTCCTAACATTAGCAAATGGGCAAGCAAGACTCATTACTTTTTGTATACTTCTGCTTCTGAACTGTGTTGGATGCTCCTGGGACCCAACCTCTAAGAACATAAAAGAGATAGTTCTAAAATGCCTCCTTACATCAGTGTGTTCTTGCTGTCATGCATCAGAAATTGGGAGAAAGCTGTGAAATAAAAACTACTAAGGTGTGTACATTAATGTTTTCTCATCTTTTTCTCAATCGTCTTCCTAAAGTAGGTCTCCTCTCTCTTCTTTAATCTTATCTTTCTTTTACATATACATTCTGTTGAATGGTTTACTACTTTTTTTCTAATATATTTCTCTTGTCTGGTTGAGGAATAATTTTCAGAAATTTTCACACCAATACAACATGTGCTTTCCATCAAGAACAAACACAGTGTCCTATTGTGTTCATGAAGCCATAGTCACTATGAATAGGTTTTAACTGAAATTTGATTCTAAATGATTTTTTAAAAAAGTGAATCAGGAGTTTATTCCTCAGGTAATATATTTCCGAAATTTGTCAGGGAACTCATATCAAGGGAAACATAAGTGCTTTTGCTAAAGTTATTTAATTTTTTCATGGAAGCACACAGAGGAAAAAATATCTACATCCCTAGTAAATATTTTTTGACATGATACACTAAAATTGTTTCCCTGTTGTTTGTTTTTAAGAATGTTTAATCTTGAAATATTTGTTCCCTAAGTTTATTTGCCAACTGGAACAGTAATCAATAGAGTTCTTCAAGCAATTTGGTCACATCCCGAATCACATGAGGTCAAATTAGTCCAGGTACAGATTGGATCAGACTGGTCCTATTCGGTTCTGGAGAAGAACAGCACAGTCCATAGGAGAAAGGACATATCCAGAGGTATGGCAGTAAAAAAATTGTGAGGAAAAACTAGTTGGAATATATATGTGAAAATGACAAGCTAGTAGTATGTGGAGGCAGAGGAAGGCAGCTCAGCACTACTTTGTAACCTCACTTGCATGCAGTTTGGGGCAAGAATCTCATCAGAACTCTCTACTGACAGTGTTTATAGAGAGGGATTGTGTGAGGTCACTGAATTTCTAAAGTAAATAATTCAATCTCTTTATTTTTTGTATTCAGGTGTTAGTAGCAAAGTCTTTGATATGTTTGCCTTAGGGTCACTGTATGTCTGAAGTGACTTTAAGGCACACAACCACCACAGAGAAAATTCTTGAAGGAGTTGCAGGGAGGGATAATTATTGACCGTTTTCTGAGGTTGGGCTCCATGGCTATTTTCCCTCTTCTTACATTTTGCTTGTGTAATAGTCTAGTGGAGTCCTGTCCTTTCTCCTACTGTTAATGATCCTGTTCATCTGTTTGATGTGTGTCAGTCTGTGTGTATTTTAAGTAGCAAAGCTTATCCTTCCCCCTCCTCTAAATAAAGGCTTTAGCCAAGCAATTATAGAGGAGGTGAGGTGGATGATAGAATGGTCAATGATTTTCCATTTCCAGGCCAGATAACCAAGTGCTTTGTTGAGAGAGTATCAATAGAAGGCTACATAGCCTTTGCACTGTTCTTTAACTAAACTGAGTGTTGGAGATGATCTGCAGGAGCCAAAAATCGTGTTTCTAAAACTACAGGGTACGTTCTAACCAAGAAGGATGACTTGGTAGAAGATAATGAGCTCTCTGGTGCTGTGATCTGCTCTACCTCTTATCTGGCTTGCTTGCCAGTCTTTCTAAATCACTGCTACCTACACATTATTTATCTTATTTATTTATTTGTTTGATTTATTTGATTGATGCCTTTCTCCTTGTGCAGGACCCCTGCCCACCAAACTGCATTTCAATGAAATAACTTAATGCCGACCATAATATTTGGTGTTTACTGCATTGTTCCATGTTGCAGCCCTTCAGTTCTGAATTTCAGAGATGCTGAACCCACTCATTATGAAAAGATAGATTTGGTTTAGTTGCCAAACACTCTGCTATTTTTGTTAGCTGTCTTGCCTGTCCATTTCTAGCAAGCACTTCTGACTGTGTGCTTCATTGTGCTATTTTTCACTGCAGTACTTTAATCCACCCTAAGTCACATTGTTTAAGTAGCCATTCTTTGGTGCAGTTCTCCAACTGTAAAAGTCGGAAAAAAACTAAGGGTTCCAGAAAGTGCTCCCAGTACTAAGAGACATAACTGCCAGCATAAATGGACAAATAGCATGGACTGGCAAGATGTAATAATAGTCTGAGTCTGTACTTTGTTAAAAACTGTATGGCCTGAATATTGCTTGTTAAACTCAAGTAGAATATACCCACTGGGTCATTATTGTACAGTGGGTCAACAAGTGGGTAAACCCAATTGATTCAGTGGATCTGGTCTGGTCAAGACAGAAAACAATTTAGGACTAGTTGATTTAGAGAGGAAATGTTGGGTTCCTTGTTCTTCTCCCCACCCGCATTGTCTTTTCAAGCCCTGGAACATACTAGAAGCTTGGTAGACATTTGCTGTGGTGAGTTTTTTAAAAAGTCACTAAAGGTGTGTTTGGGGTAAACTTCAGGATTCTTTTACTTATTGAATAAATCAGAGGAAAAAAAATTCCTCTGGCATATGAAGGAGCCTTGCCAGACTTCACAAATATGTCTGGGTGCTCTATCTGCTGACAAACATCCCCCTAACGTTTGTCATTACCAACAGTAATAGCACTGTATATTTAAAATCAGAAAAAAATATATAGCAGCACTTATTAAGACCATATTTTCATTAACATTCCTTCTGCTTTCTGTCACAGGCATCATGCATACTGAGGAGCAAAGGCTAACTAATCAGTCCTCCCTATCTGAATTTGTTCTCCTGAAATTCTCAGAGGTTTGGGAGCTCCAGATTCTACACTTTATTGTGTTTCTTGTCTTTTACCTGGCAACATTTGCAGGGAATTTTCTCATCATCTCTGTAGTAGCTTTTGACCACCATTTGCATATCCCCATGTACTTCTTTCTGATGAACTTAGCTATACAAGATGTGGGACAAGTTTCAGTTATTTTCCCCATATCCATGGCGAATTCTCTGTTGAATGTCAGTCACATTTCTTACTCTGGATGTGTTGCTCAAGTCCTGTTCTATGTCTTCTTTTTAGGATCTGATTTCTTTCTTCTTACAGTCATGGCCTATGATCGGTATGTTGCTATCTGCAAACCATTAGAGTATGAGACGGTAATGAATAAGCAAGCCTGCCTTCGCATAGTTACTGTTGTATGGATCACCAGCTTTTGTTATGGGATATTACACACTGGAGGCACTTTTGCATCCCCTTTTTGTTCCAATGTTGTCAATCAATTTTTCTGTGAAATCCCACACTTGCTTAAGCTTGCCTGCTCTGACTTGTACCTGATTGAAACTGGAGTCATTTTGTTAAGTGTTGTGGTTGTAGCAGGCTGCTTTGTTTTCATAGTTGTGACTTATGTTCACATCTTCACTGCAGTGTTGAAAATTACCTCTGTGGAGAGAAGACAGAAAGTGTTTTCCACTTGCCTTCCCCATCTCATTGTTATCTCAATTTTCCTATTTACTGGGGGTTTTGTTTACCTCAGACTCACCTCAGATTCCTCATCACAGCATGATTTGGTCTTGACTATTATCTATACCATGCTCCCACCTTTGATGAATCCTATCATCTATAGTATGAGAAACAAGGAGATAAAAAATGCTCTTACAAAGCTTCTGGGTTTTAGCCACTGGAGTCTTGGTCTTGAAAAGTTTATCATCTGAAAAAACTGTCATTGGTATTCTAATGCAGACAGAGCTCTTTCTGGCATTTTTCTCTCCTTTTTCTTTTTGCATTTTTGAGTCCTGTGTCACCCTCTGCATGTAAAGAAGGACATATTCTGCATGTAAAGAAGGACATATTCAGGATGTTAATATGTACATGGATTTAAGCCTTATTCAAAGAATATTGGGGAGGAAAAAAAACACTTTCTTGAGCGATGGGAAACCCTGATGAGGTGAATTCATGACAGGTGAGAACTCGTACAGTTTGGGAATTTCTCTGTGCAGGAAAAAATGCTTTCTTTGACACAAAAAATGGTACTTTCTGCACAGAAAACAATTTTCTTACAAAATAGACATCATTCCCTGTGGAGAAAACAACATTTCTCTGTACAAAACTAGTTTCCTGTACGGAAAACAACAATTTTCTGTACAGAAATACTATTTTCTATTCAGAAAATTTTCTGTGCTGAAAGCTTGTTTTATTTACTTTAGATGCCATTCTCCCTTACCAAAAATTCTGTTTTCTATGCATAAAATTTTGTGTATGTCCAGAAAATGAAATTTTTGGATGCATAATCCCCCCATGTGTGATTTTTGTGGGGTACAGAAGTGTGACTACAAATAATTTATACTCAGTTTTTCATAATTTTCTCATAGAGAGGGAAAAAATGCAAAATGATTAATTTTTTTCCATAAAAATGAAATTTATGAAGGTTTACACATGTACTATAGAAAGAATATAAATGTGATTATTGCAGTTAGCTTTTTTATTTAGAAATCACTTGATAGAATAATATACACTGCCCTGAAAATCAGGTCTCTGCCCTTTGGGGTTTGCAGTTTAAATGTTTTTATAAAAGAGAACAATGATAGAGTAGCAAGTAGAAGGAAAAGAAAGGCAAGTATATAATTCCATATGAATGTGTGGACATTGTTATAAATTCATAGATAACAATGTCATATATATTCTCCTCTGGATCGGAATTTCACTTTTACCTTAGCTGTGACTCTTGACCATATTATAAATCTTGTATCTCCTGAGATTCATTGAAAAACAAAGTGGGTTTTGGTCCATATATTGACAGATTAGCTAGGTTGGTGATACGTTTTGGAAAATTGAATTCATGGGAACTCATTAGTTCAGGTTTCAATGACTTCTTTAAATTGTGAGAAATGAGCAAGAACATTCCAAACAAAATGTAGATCCATAGAAGTCTTGGACCTGTTTTCTTTCAGCAGAGCTAGAACTAGGCTGTGTTACGTCAGACCTGAGCATACTGAAAATGGGTAATAAGAATGCCCTTTAAAAAAAATAGAAACAAAGAAACCTGTTGAATATCAAGTCATGTCTGTTGTCCTTTAGGTCCGCTTTTTCGTATGCCCCCTTTTTCGTATGCATCATTTACAATAGTCAATGTTAATAAGTAGTTTTGAATATACAGCCACTCTAAGTGTGTAAAATTGAGTATGCAAAAGATGGTGAAAACAATACATGAGACTATCAATAAAAAGCAATAAACAATCAATCCAATTAAAACATTAAGTGAGAACAATTAAAATGCTAATCATGTTATATATTTTTTTTAAAAAAATCACATCTACTGCACATCCTTGTACCCCAATCAGTTAAAGCCTAAAGGCGTGTTTGAATAAGAAAGGATGAGCATGCCAACAGAAAGAAAGCAGGAAAAGATTCCATTAGGAGGGAGTACAATAGCCTAGGAGCAACTGCTGAGAAGGTCTGTCCTGTGTAATCATCAGCTAAGGTTGTGGGGTGGTAGAATGGAGAGAAAGCCCCCCTAGGAAGAATACAGAAGTTGGGCAGGCTCATATGGGGAGATATGACATTTCAGGTAGTTTGGACTGAAGTCACATAGAGATTTATAGGTCATATTCAGCATTTTGAATTGTGCCCAGAAACAGACCACTAACCAGAAAAGCTGCCTGAACAAAGGACTTAAATGGTCCCTATAGCCACCCCAGGTCAACGGTCTAGCTGCACTATTTTGGACTCCATGAAATTTCCAAACCATTTCCAAGGGCAACCCCATGCAGAATGAGCTACAATAGTGCAAATGGAATGTAATTAAAAAATGTGTTACACTATCCCAGGCCATTTCCTCACTAGATGCTGTTAGTGCATCAGTTAGGAATGCTCTGTTCCTCAGTAGTAGTGCCACCAGTGTTCCTTTTGCATTACAGTGTCCTTGGCGTTTCCCTTTTCCAGCCCTCACCCTGCCCACTGCCCCTGATTGGGTGTTGTTGCTTTTTAAGCTGTACTAAGTCAGCAATGTTGTAATGGCGTGACATGCCATTACACTATTTTACGTTTGCCCTATAATGCTTTATAAGGTATTTTAAAAATATAAAGAGTTTTAACTCAAAGGAGAAATTTAAAATAAACACAGAGAGGTGATAGAAAGTTATCACACCATGGGAGTAGCTGAGTGAAGGACAAGCCAGGTGCCTACACAGCCTGCCCACTGCTGGATCAGTGATAACAGGAAGCTATAATGCTAATAATGCTACCACACTAAGATGGTTGATAGGATTGAAGTACTAAAGTCGGCTCTTAACAGATTTTTTTTTTCCTGGAAATAGAATACGGTGGTTTGGCGATGCTTGGGAGTGGGATAGCAGCTGGATAGCGGCAACATAGTGCGATAGTATGGTTCCTGGACTGAAAACAACCCATGGCTATTGTGCTATAGTGACACTGTGCAGAAATGGCCCCTGTCTGACATCTCAGGGAAGAGATACAGCTGAGAAGCTAGTTTTAATTGTGCTAACGTGCTCTTGTGCAGCATTGAAATCTAGGTCACAACTATGTAAAGACTACAACTAAACTATGAACCTGATATTTCAGGGGGATTCTTATTTTTATTCTTCTAATATTCTCATTCTTTTGATATTTCAGGGGGATTATTATTCTTATTCTTCTAAGTAACCCAACCAGGACAGGTTGAAACTCTGTTTCATGACTTGCCTTTTGTGTGTTCAGAAGAACTTCTTTCTTGTCTGGATTGTAAACTCTCATCGTTGTAGCAAATCAATTCATTTTCTTTATTTAAAAGTTTGTAGCTGAGCTAACCATTCATTAAAATTACATTTGAATCATCTTTCTTAGGTTTATTGTCATTTCTCTTGCTGCCCAACCCACGAAATGAAGACACCACACACAAGGCTTGGGTTGAACTAGGGTAATTTATTAATGTATGCCCAATTAACATAG
Organism: Cyclura pinguis; assembly: GCA_030412105.1. Lineage (NCBI taxonomy): Eukaryota > Metazoa > Chordata > Lepidosauria > Squamata > Iguanidae > Cyclura > Cyclura pinguis. The sequence goes on from CM059604.1 coordinate 22,409,819, forward strand.
ATCCAGTAATGAACTTGAACTTAAACTTGGGCTTGAATTTGAACTTGACCTTGAACTTGATTTTGACTTGCCATAGGTACTCACCAAAACCCTCAGCCCTTCCCCTGCCAGCCATGGAGACTATTTAATACTTAATTAAAATGCCACCCTGTGAAGCCAATTGCCCAATCTCTTGGTGCAGTGTAGGATAGCGAAAAAAACCCAGGGGGGTTCCTACACAGCCCTGAAGTGACCAGTAATCTTACACTGAAACTGTAGGGTGGGAGGGTGGGTTGTCAGCAAACAAAGAGGCTGAGGAACGGGCGGTGCAGCCCTAAAAGGGGGCTGCAGGATCCACCCCCTCCCCATAACACTGTGCAATACTTGTCACACGGTGATTGTGTGATCTCCCCTTCTGGGAGGCCAGCAAGCTCCCCCCCCCCGGCTACGCATGATTACGTGGGTGAGGGGAGACAAATTGTTTTCATTATTCTTCTAAGCTATGTATTGCTTTCAATGGGAAGTCAGACTTCTGGCTCAAGCATTTCTCTTCTATTTGGTCGCATGGGGGAATTTTTCTTTGTGCAGCTGAGGGAGCGGGCAGGACAGAGCAAAGTTCACTCAGTCGATCATCCCTGAATGCCTTCCTGATCTGAAAAGCATGGACATTAAGTCTGTAGCCATGTTCTCTAATGTGATATGTCCTTTCCTGGATGCTGAGTGTTTAAGCCTATGGCTTTAAATTCATTCTCCACCCATGGACTAATGTGTGGACTGCCATAAACATCATTAGCACAATATAGAATCATATATTAATTATTTGCAATCATCTTGGTCATGCATATAGGAAAAGTACATGCCACCACAGACTCCGAAGTATGTTTCTGTGCATCCACCCCGCCCAAAAGGAAATGCATCTTTAGGTGATCACAATTAAAAAGGAATTCAGTTTTCCACATCCTTTATTTCACAGCAGTGGTTCACAAGCCTAATAACTATGTGACTTCCTGAGACACATGTCAATAGAAGATATCAGCCACAGTTAGGGAAATAGATTCCTAAAAATAGCAAGAAACAAACAAACAAACAAAGAGTCAGATTGACCAAAAGATACCGGCAAGGAACCAAGGTTTGGCACCCAGTTTTGGCTACCTGGCACAGGTTGGCGTTACCTGGGAACACTTGCAGGGAATTTTCTCATCATCTCTGCAATAGATTTTGATCACTATTTGCATACTCCCATGTACTTCTTCCTGATCAAGTTAGCCATACAAGACGTGGGACAAGTTTCAGTCATTTTCCCCTCATCCATGGCCAATTCCCTCAGGGACGTCAGTCACATTTTTTACTCTGGATGTGTTGCTCAAGTCCTGTTCTGTGTCTTCTTCTTAGGGTCTGATCTCTTTCTTCTTACAGTCATGGCAGTATGTTGCCATTTGCAACCCATTACAGTATGAGATGGTGATGAACCGGCAAACCTGCCTTCACATGCTTACTGCTGTATGGATCACTAGCTTATTTTATGGGATTATACACACTGGGGGCACTTTTGCATCCCCCTTTTGTTCCGATGTTGTCAATCAATTTTTCTGTGAAATTCCATACTTGCTTAAGCTTCCCTGCTCTGACTTGTACTTGATTGAAATTGAAATTCTTTTACTGAGTGGTGTGGTTGGAGTAAGCTGCTTCACTTTCATTGCTGTGAGTTATGTACACATTTTAAAGGCAGTATTAAAAATTACCTCTGTGGAGAGAAGACAGAAAGCCTTTTCTACGTGTCTTCCCCATCTCCTTGTTATCTCTGTATTCGTATTTACTGGGTGTTTTGTTTACCTCAGACCCACCTCAGATTCCTCATCAGAGCTTGATTTGGCCTTGACTATGGTGTATACGATGGTCCCACGTTTAATGAACCTAGTCACCTGTAGTATGAGAAACATGGAGATAAAAAATGCTCTAAGAAAGCTGCCAGGTGTCGGACATTGGATTCTTGTTCTGGAAAAGTTTATTATCTGAAAAATTGATGGAGTGAGAATTCTTCTTGGAATTCCTCTCTCCCCTCTCTTTTTGTATTTTTGAGTTTTATGACACCCTCTGAATGTAAAGAAGTACTTTTGTTAGATGTATTTATCATTTTTCTGCAGGGTGTTAATACGTACATGGACTTACCTCCTATCCTAGTTATATTGAAAAGGTGACTTTCTTGAGTGTTGAGAAACCCTGAGGAGGAGAATTCAAGACAGGTGAGAACTCATACAGTTTTTGACTTTATCTGCACAGAAGAAATTGTGTTTTTTTTCTTTCTTGCACAGAAAATGGTACAATATTCTCTGTGCAGAAAAGAACATTTCTCTGTACAAAACTAGTTTCTTACACAGAAAACAGCATTTTTCTGTACAGAAATGTTATTTTCTATGCAGAAAATTTACTATGGTGAAGACTTATTTTATGCACTTTAGATGCCACCCCCCAAAAAAGAATTATTTTTTTCTAGGCACAAAATTTGTTATGTTTGCTGAAAATGAAATTTTTGATACAAAATCCCAAACTATGTACTTTTTATTTGGCACAGAAGAAGTGTGCCTGTAAATACTTCATGCCCAGATTTTCATACCTTTCTTATAGACAGGGGAAAAAAATGGCAAAATGTTTAATTCTTTCATACAAGAATGAAATTTATGAAAGTTTACATATGTACGAGGGAAAGAATATAAATGTGGTTATTGCAACTTGCTTGTTTATTATTCATCATTTGATAGAATAACATAAGTGCCCCAAATAATCAGCTCTCCCTCCCAAAGTGTTTGCAGTTTAAATATTTTTATAAAAAAGAACAGTGATAATGGTATGAATGGGGGAAAAAAGAAAGGAAGACAAGTACATAATTCCATATGAATATGGAGAGATTATTATAAATAGAGAGATAAGAATTTTATCTACATTTTCCTGTGCATCTGATCTTCACATGTATTGTAGAAAAGACTCTTGACCATATTATCAGTCTTGTACATCCTGAGATTCATTTAAAAACAACGTAGGCTTTGCATTGTATATTGATGGACTTGCAAGATTGGTGATACATGAGAATTCATTGGTTCAGTTTTCTATGATTTCTTTAATGTGTGGGGAATGAACAAGAACAACTCAAAGAAAATGGGGATCCATAGAAGTCATGGATTTTTTTTTCAGCAGAGAACAAAAATGCCTTTTAAAATAAGAGAAGTAAAGATTGATTACCCAGACATGTCTGTAGCCTGTTGGGTCTCCTATTATTTCATATGTACCTTCAGATTATTCTCATCATTTACAATAATCATTGTTAATTAATAATTCTGAATAAACCCCCAGTCTCAGTGTGTGGGTTTGAGTACGCAAAAGATAGCTAAAACAATATATGATACAACAATTAAGTCATAAAAATTAAAACATTAATTGAAAATTCAAACACTAAACATATTGCACATTAAAAGGTATCACATCTGCTGCATATCCTTGAACCTCAATTACTTGAAGCCTGATGGCCTGTTGAATGAGAAAGTCTTTGCATGCCAGAAGAAAGAAAGCAGGGAAAGGCCTCCATTGGAAGGGAGTAACAAAGCCTAGCAGCAGATGCTGAGAAGTCTCTGTCCTGTGTCATCATCCAACAAGCCTGTGAGGGTAATAGAGAGAAAGCCCTCCTAAGAAGATTACAGCATTTGGGTAGTCTCATATGGGGAGATATGAAGTTTCGGATAGTTTCAACCCAAGTCACATAGAGGTTTATATGTCATATATGTCATCATTTTTCCTAGAAACAAACTGGTAGCCAGAAAAATTCTTTGAATAAAGGAGCTATATAGTTAGAGGACCAACTTAAAACTTATCAGGTTGAGCTCTCTGACTGATCCCCTAAACTTACGTTCTGACCATGCTGAGGTCTTGTATCCTGGCTTCAGGAAGATTCCAAGCAGATTCCTTGACTTTCCATGCAGCTGTCAGCCATAAGTGCAACATTTGTACTTATTTCATGCCAAGGAAACAATATTTATAGCCAAACATATTGTATCACAGATTGGGGTGTGAGGCATGGTAACAAGGGGGGAAATTGGAATCATAAATCAGCTGCTTCCCAAGAGACACAGGAAACAGACCCCATTGATTGCAGTGGCTGATTCTTGTTAAGTGAGGATTGGCAGGTTTTCACAGTCGATACATTTCCCCTAGAAGGCTATGTAGAGTTCATGAATACCACTTTGTTATGAATGTGTAATTTGAGGTTAAGAACTCATAACTGTCCAAGGAGATTCAGGACATGATATTTTGATTTGGTCAAAGTACATTTGAAGGTGCTGAATGGCACATGTGGCAGCTTTTGTGAAATGTCTCCCAGCTGGGCATCTCAGGAGTTCAGAGTAGGAGAGGATTTGGGTCCCCATTTATGTCAAAGCTGTCAGAGAGTCAGGAACCCCAAATGGTCCCTGATTCCTACCATCATGCTAAGAACCTGCCAGTAGATATTAGCCTCTGGGGCAAGAAGGTGGCTCAACATTACTGAATATTATGGGGAGGGAAAGAATTCCTTCAGCACCCAAAGGAGGTGCATTTTTATGGGCTCTCTTGCCCTGCTCCGCCTTCAGAATTTTACAGGTATAAACTTACATTAGTATGATTAAAAATACTGAAAGCCTGTGAACATCTTGTTAGGCTGGGCCACTCTTTTCTATACCATGAGCTTTTATTTAGAAAAAAAAGTATTGATTTGAAATAAGAAAGTGCGTTTTTCTCAAATAGGTCACACTGCAGAATTTAGGAGCTGCATTGGGGTCTAGGGAATGGTTTGAAGGACGTGATGGGAGAAAGAAGCTAAGTATAGCTGTTCTTGTTTTCCATGTCAGGCTAGTGCAGGGAGCTGAATTGACAAAAGTTGAAGATGAGGTACCACAGCTACTTTAAGGTGAAAGAGAGGGGGTCTTTTATATAGGCCTTTGGATTTGGCGTTCAGGGGTATGGAACAGATCAACTTGGGGGCCAGTCTTGGATGCTTCTGTTCTTTTCATCTTGCTTCATAAGGGGTGCAAAGTGGCTTGGGATGGAAACTTTGACAAGTGATGGCCATCCAGCAGTAAGCTGGTACGTGTGCTTCCATCTGTAGCATGGAGGAGATTGTCCATGGCATTGCTGTGGAAAGATACAGAGACAAGCAAATCCCAGTGTGTATCTTCACTATTTGTAAACCTGCTGAAGATATTATGTAAACAGTTAGATAAAGTGGCATTTTGTTTGCCCAAAACATTGCCCTGACATCTGTATTCCATTTTAGTGCTCATTTATTTATCTCTGTATTGTTTGTTACTACATTTCTGTCTCACATTTCAGCTAAAACTAGTGCCCACACTTGCTAAGAAGCACAGTGAAAACTGAGTAAAAGGAGAACAATTTAAAAATAGATATTAAATCCCATAAAGATCACCACAATTAGCATCAATTTTAAAAAAATGTTTCAGAGAAACACAATTAGCTTTTCTGCTTCTGTAATTTAGACAGCATTGACAGTCTTTATTAAAATTAGCAAACGGGCAAGCAAGATTAATTACTTTTTGTACACTTCTGCTTCTGATCAGTGTTGGAGATTCCTGGGATATAATCCCTAAGAACTTAAAAAAGATAGTACTAAAACTCATCCTTACATCAACATATTCTTGCTATCATGGTACGCCTAGAGGTTTGGTGCTATTAATTGCCATAAAGTGGACTTTGACTTACGGTGACCCTATGAATGAGAAACATTCTAGAGTCTGTCCTATCTACAGTTTTGCTCAGGCAGAACTGTAGCAAACCTTGATATATCTGGAAAAATACAGTCTTTTGATGTCAATCGAGAAGGAAGTCATCTAAGGCTGAGAGAAAGCTGTGAAGAAAAATTAGTAAGTTATGTACATTAATGTTTCCTCATATTTTCTCAATTGTCTTCCTAAAATATGTCTCCCCTCTCTTCTTTAAACTTCTCTTTCTTTTACAGATGCTTTCTGTTGAAAGTTTTACTACTTGTTTATTCTAATATATGTCTTTTGATTGTCTTGTTGATGAAAAAATTTCAGAAATTTTCACACCTATGCAACATGTGATTTTCATAATAAACAAACACATTGACCTATTTCCTACAGAAATCCATAGCCACTATGAATAGCTTTTAACTGAAATTTGATTTTAGTTGAACTTTCTATGTGAGTCAAAAGTTTATTCCTCAGGTAAGATCTTTTTGGGAAATTATAAAGGGAATTCATATGAAAGGAAATGTAAATGCTTTTGAAAAATTACCCAAAATTTTCATGGAAGCATATAAAGAAAAAATTCCACAGCCCCAGTAAATATTTTGTGATATGACAGACTGAAATTGCTTCTTTGTTGTTTTTTTTAATCACTCGATTGAATGAGAGTTTAATCTTGAAATATTTATTTCCTAATTTTCCTTTGGCACCCAAACAGTAATCAACAGAGCTCCTCAAGCAATTTATCAGGATCTCAAATCAGATGATATAAAATTGGCCCAGGTACAGATTGGATCAGACTGGTCCTATTTAGTCCTAGAGAGGAACACCACAGTCCATAGTGGAACAGTGATATCCAGGGGCTTGAAAGTGAAAAATTCATGAGGAAAACCAAGGTAGCATATATATTTTAAAATGAAAAGGTAGTGCTATGATTTTTTTTTTCACTTTCATTTAGTGAATAAATTCCTTGGCTGTATGAATGAACCCTTCCAGTCTTCAGAAATCTGTGCTGGTGATCATCTACTGACAAATATCCCCTATTTATTTGAAAGTGATCACTCTATGAATAAATTTATGTGCATTGAATATCTGCATTCCGGTTGTCACTCTTCAAGGTTAAAAGCTCAGTGGAGATTTTATTTTATTTTTTATCGGCTTCTAGAAGATGTCAACTGGGAAAGTAGAATACAGTTCTTGTAACCTAAGCTAGCCTGTATGGCCCCAAGAAATGTTTTGTTTTCTTTTTAATTGTATATGTGCATGTGTGTCTTCTCTAACTAAAAAGGATCATTTGCAAGAAACATGGATAAAGGGAGAAGGATGCTACCACTGAGTGGAAAAGCAAGTCATGCTTCAGCTACATTAGTCAGTTTTATCCACCCTTCTCTCACTCCCTATCTCCCTATCTTGCTCTTCTCTGGATTGCATTTTAAATAGCTGCACAAGAAGAATAGGGGAGAGGAAAGAAAATAAATGGGGCAGGTGAGTAGCTATCTCATGAGCGTGTTTGAGGAAGGCTATTATTTCCACTCATAGTACTGTTACTACCCACTTCTTTGTGGGAGAGATTTTTGTGAATATCTTTGTAGAAGAATATATGCTTAATGTAATAGCTTTGCAATACTCTTCACTTCAAGAGGGATATAATTTTAAAATTTAAAGCCCTATGGATATTACTTTATCAATAGGAAAAGTAACATTTGATTAAAATCAGAAGTACCGTAGTAATACTTGTTATAAAATTAAGACCATATTCTGACAATGTTCTGCCTTTTTCTATTTGCAGCGATCATGTATAATGAGGAGCAAAGGCCAATTAATCAGTCCTCCATATCTGAATTTGTTCTCCTGAAATTCTCAGTTTTCTGTGAAATCCCACATTTGCTTAAGCTTTCCTGCTCTGACTTGTACCTGATTGAAATTGGAATTCTTTTACTGAGTGGTGTGGTTGGCCTAGGTTGTTTCCTTTTCATTGTGGTAAGTTATGTACATATCTTAATGGCAGTGTTGAAAATTACCTCTGTGGAGGGGAGACAGAAAGCTTTTTCCACTTGCCTTCCCCATCTCACTGTTATCTCTGTACTCGTATTTACTGGGAGTTTTGTTTACCTCCGACCGACCTCAGATTCCCCATCCCAGTTTGATTTGCCCTTCACTATGATCTATACCATGCTCCCACCTTTGATGAATCCAGTCATCTATAGTATGAGAAACAAGGAGATTAAAAATGTTCTGACACATTTGCTGGATGTTAGAGATTGGATTCTTGTTTTGGAAAAGTTTATCATCTGAAAAACTATCATTGGCATTCTGATGGAGTGAGAATTCTTCTTGCATTCTCTCCCCCCTCTCTTTTTGTATTTTTTTTTTCAGTTTTATGACACCCTCTGCATGTAAGGAAGTATATATGTTGGTAGCATTTGTCATTATTCTGCAGGGTGTTAATATGTGCATGGACTAATCCCCTATTCTAGGAATACTGAAAAGATGACTCTTTTGAATGACGAGAAACTCTGATGAGAAGGATTCAAGATCAGTGAGAACTCATACAGTTTTTGGCTTTCCCTATGCAGAAGAAATGTGTTTTTTTTCCCCTTGCATAGCAAATGATACTTTCTGCACAGAAAATATTTTTCTTACACAGCAAACATCATTCTCTGTTCAGAAAACAAGCAAAATAATGGTGAGAAATATCTGTTCAGAAATATCTGTTCAGAAATATTATTTTCTATTAAGTTATTTTTTTTTTGTTGAAAACTTGTTTTATGTACTTTACACTCTACATTTTCCTGGAAAATTCTGCTTTCTTTGCATAAAATTTGTTGTGTGGGCAGAAAGTGAAATTTTTGGATGCAAACCCCCCACGTCCTTTTTTTTCTTTTCTTTTCTTTTCTTTTCTACCACAGAAGAAGTTTGACTGTAAATAGTTCATTCTCAGTTTTTTATAACTTTCTCATAGACAGGAAGAAAAATGGTGAAATCAGTAATACTTTCCTACAAGAATGAAATTTATGAAAGTTTACATCCCTACTATAGAAAGAATATAAATATGATTATTGCAACTTACTTTTTTATTTATAAAGCATTTGAGAGAATAACATACACTGCCCCAAAAGTCAAGTCTCTGTCCTGAGGGATTTGTATTTCAAATATTTATTTAAAAGAAAACAGTGATAAGGGAGTGAACCACAAAAAGATGAATCCAAGTATAATTTAATATGAATATGGGGAGATTGTTACAATTGGATAGATAATAATCCTATATACATTTTTCTGTTCCACAGAATTTCACATTTATTATAGCTAAGACTCTTGCCTGCATTGTTGGTCTTGTGTCTCCTGAGACTGATTGAAAAAGAAAGTGGGCTTTGCTTCATATATTGACATATTTGCCCCATTTGTGATATATTTTGGAAAATTAAATACATGGAAATTCATCAATATTTTGGAAAATTAAACACATGGAAATTCATCAATTCAATTTTTAATGACTTCTTTAAAGTTTGGGGAATGAGCAAGAACAATCCAAACAAAATGTAGATCCATAGAAGTTTTGGACCTGTTTTCTTTCAGCAGAGCTAGGAGTAGTTTGTTCTCTTGTCAGACTAGAACATATTGAAAATTAATAACATTAATACCCTTTGAATGGAGGAAGGAAATAAAGAATGTTGTTTAGTACTCAGTCTTGTCTTCTTCTTCTTCTTCTCCATTATTTATATAGAACCATCCATGTACATGGCGCTTTACAAAATTAAAATACAACAGTTGACATAGATAAATATAATAATAAAATGAAGATATAGCAAACAAAAAAGTTCAATGGTATAAGCAATTACAACCAGTAGAACATAACGTTACTATAATGCCAATAAAATACAATATCTAATTAAAAATAAAAACTAGTCCAACATTCCAAAAATTTCAGAAAACAAGGAAGTTTTCAATTTAGATTTAAAAGCAGTAAAAGAAGAGGCAGTTCGCAAGGTCACTGGAAGGCGTATATGGGGCAGGAAGAGAAAAAGGGAATAACTGAGCTAAAGAGAAAGAGACTGTAGGCTGGGTGAGAAGACAAGTATTCCTGGAGCACAGGTTTCCAGCAGGCTGGTAAGGAGAGATAAGATCAACAAGATAAGGAGGAGCTAAATTATGTAAGAGCTTAAAAGTCAAAACAAGGAGTTTATAAAGGATCCTACAAGGAATAGGTAACCAGTAAAGGGAGGTCAGGAAAGGGGCAATATGATCAAAATGGTGGACTAAGAAAATAGTTTTAGCAACAGAGTGAAAAACAGAGACTAGAGGGGAAAGATGAGATCGAAGAAGACCAGTAAGTAAAAGATTACAGTAATCGAGATGAGAAATAACAAGATCATGGATTAAAGTCTTAGCAGAAGAGGGAGATAGGACGGGTCGCATTTTAGAGATCTTATAAAGAAAAAAGCGACATGACTTAGTAACAGTCTCAATACAGGAAGCAAAAGACAAAGAGCAGTCAAAAATGAATCCAAGACTGCAAGCTTCTTTCACCAAATGGATAGATGTGTTGTTGACAGTGATAGAAAAAGTGGAAAGTAAAGAAGGTTCGGGGGGGGAATGAGTAATTCAGTTTTTGCCATATTAAGTTTAAGATGGAGGTGAAGCATCCATGAAGAAATGCCGGAAAGACAATCTGTAATACGATCTTCAATATCTGTTGAAAATTCAGGAAAGGAAAAGTATAGTTGAATAGCATCAGCATAGAAGTGATATTGAAACCCAAAAGAACTTAAAGACTTGTTTTAAAAATACCTCCAGTCATTATGTGTGGGTTTGAGTATTCAAAAGATATCTAAAACAAAATGTGATACTACAGTTAAAAAGCTATAAACAATCAATCCAATGAAAATATTGAGCAAATTAAAACACTAAATACATTACACTTAAAAGCATACACACACACACACACACACACATCTACTGCACATCCTTCTACCTCAGTCAGTTACAGCCTAAAAGCCTGTTTGAATAAGAAAGTCTTTGCATGCCAGGGAAAAGGAAGCACAGAAGAGCCTTCATAGGGTGGTAGTAACAGAGCTTAGGAGAGGCTGCTGAAAACACTCTGTCCGGTGTCATCATCAGAACTGATTGTGAGGTTGATGGAATGGAGAGACAGCCCTTCCTGGAAGATTACAGGACTTGGCTAGTCTCATATGGGAAGACTAGACGTTTGAGATAGTCTGGACCCAAGTCATATAGAGATTTAGAGTTCATAATCAAATAGACCAGTAACAGACCAGTAACCAGAGAAGTTGTTTTAACAAGGGAGTTATATGCTCCATCTACCCACCTCTGGTCAACAGAGCTGAAATATTTTGGACTTAATGAAATTTCCAAACAGTGTCCAAGGGCAGCCCCATGCAGAGTAAGTTACAGTCCAAATGGAACATAATTAAGAAAGGTGTTAGTCTATCTCTCTCTGACATCTCAGGGAAGTGATGCATCTGCAACATTACTGTGCACATACTGTGCAAACGAACTCTTGGGCAGCATAAAAATCTAGCCCTACAAAGAAATCTAGCCCAACTTCGTAAAGATTGGAACTAAACTATGAACTTTATATTTCAGGGGGAGTGTAACCCATCCAGCACAGGTTGAATCCCTCTTCCATGCCTTGCCTTTTGAGTGATCAGAAGCACTTCTCTCTTGTCTGGATTGTAAACTCTTGTCATTTTTGCAGGTCCATTCATTTTGATCAGTTTTTAAGTTTGTGGCTGAGCTGGTTATTCATTAACATGATATTTGAGTCATGTTTTTTAGGTTTATTGTCATTTCATTTCATTTGTTTTTGTTACTGCTATTCATTTAAGTTATGTTTTCCTTTCTATGGGAGATCAAGCAGTCCTTTTGTGTTAGGCACCATGAGTGATTTCATCCATAAGCATTTGTATGTGTCATATAGTCCTTTCAGATTCAGCTACTGCTGCAGAAAGCACAGAAAAAGATACTGTCAATGTAGTCTTTAAAACAGGGATGGTGAAAATGTGACTTGTGCACTGAAAAGGTCCTCCACATCTGATGATGATGATGATGATGATGATGATGATGATGATGATGATTTGGTTTCCAGATCACAGTGACTGTTTTTTTAGTTGGTTTGCCTTCTGATGCTCCCTAGGAAGCATAGGAGGACATTCTTACATGTTTATGCCCTCCCCTGACCACCTAGTCCCATGAGAAGCCTTTTCTCCAACAGAAAGTAACCCAAAAGTACTCTGTCAGGAAAAGGCCTTCCCTGATTTTCTGAGATCCCTCATTTCCAAAGGAAAAATCCTTGAACCTACACCATGATTCTGAAATGTAACTGCATTTCAAATTGAGCAAACTTTGTTTTCCGTTCAACAATCCAGCATAATTTCCTTGCCGCTGATTCAACAGAGTCACTGATTTTCATGGAAATATTCTAAACATGGAAAGGTGCAGTTGTTTGAGCACTGGACTACAACCCTGGAGGCCAGGTTTGAGATCTCCACTCAGCCTCAGAAACCCACTGAGGGAGAGACATAGAAGTTACTGTTTGCTTCTTTGTGTGTGTGTGTGTGTGTGTGTGTGTGTGTGTGTATTTTGGCTGGTGAGAATTAAAGTGAATAGAAGCAGTCTGAAAAAGCTAAAAAGGACAAGTTAAAGTCTGTTCATATACCTAGCATTTTACTTCCTTACTTGTGTCATACTGGTTAAATAATTTGGTTCTTTGTTGTTGTTTTTTTAGGTCTTCTTCTATTTGTAACTATAAACATACAAGTTGACTCTATAAGGTTTAAGTAGCAAAGGAGATAGGAAGACATATTAGTATATAGTGCCATCCTGTGGTAGTAAGACCTTACTACATTAAGAAGTACATTAAATTAATAAAAAGGGATAGAATAAATATATAGGGTTAGAGGTTAAATATATTGAATAGATTAAAACAGTTAAATACTTATACATATAATATCTAACGTTCATTTAATAAGTAGTTAAAAAGTAAGGTTAGATAGTTTTAATTGTTTTGAGGCTAGAAATATAAAATAAGATAGACAATATATTATATCTATTTTGATATATTGAGATAAAATTGAGGGATAATATATTTCATAATTGGAGTAATTTAGATTAATTTAGAAATAATTTTTTTAAAAAAGGAAATTTAAAGCTAATATTTATTAATTATTGAATTTTGTTGTAAACTATTTGTGATTTGAATTAAAAATATATACTAGACTATAGTAAAGAGTAGGTAGCATATAATTTATAAAATACAATTGAAGTTTGAGAACTTCCAGTCCGATGGCGGAGCGAATGGCCGCCTAGGAAAATAGCTGCTCCTAGGTTGTCACCACGAGCGGTCAAATCCAGAGAAATTGGTAAGATCAGAAGAAAGCAGACGAACCAGTAAGGATCGCTGACTTTCGTGTTAAAAAACTGGACAAGTACTCCTCAGGGAAGACGAGTCCAGAGGGGGTTCGAAGGGGACCCAAGACTGCAAGCCCGCAAGCCAGAGGTGCCTCGGTGCTGGAAAGGCAGGCGGACGAGACAGCGGGTCGAAGAACTACCACAGCCGCTCGGAGGTTGGAGTTTTTTTTTCCTGAAGCGATGCTCAGATTTTTTTAAAATTGAAGAAAAGAAGGGTAAGTGATACAAAAGATTAAAGAGCCTTTTACTAGAGTCACCAAGGTAACTCCAACAATTGGCAAGACTTTACTGAAAGAAAAAAATAGTGGGACTTAAGGAACTAAACAACTAAATAAAAGCGGGGATGAACAAGATTGGTTGCTCTGGTTCTTTCTCTAAGAAATCCCTAAAGGAACCTGACGTTCCAATTTATATTTCCTGGCTCTTCTTACAGTGCCAACATAAAATAAACTGTTCCTTTTTTGAAGATTGCCCACTTTTGCTTGAAAAAGAAAGAGTTTGGTTAGAAGACTCAGAGACTTCAGGACTTTAGAATTTGGACTTTGGAGAGTATAGAGGTGTGGGGGATTCCACGATTCCGAGGCGACATACTAAAGAATAAAATACTATAAGACTATAAAACTTCGAGAACATAAACTTTGAGATTATAAACTGAGATTCCAGAACTAAAAGTGGGAAATTCGGAAAGATATGTATCTATATTAGAGAAACTACAGAAATATAGACTGGCGAAATTGTCGAAATAAACTGGAAGCTACATGACTTTTGAAACTTCTTGCATCTTGGGAATACAGGGTTTGAGAAACTTTGATTAGATTGTAAGGTGGGGAAAGTTTGAAAAATACTTTAAAACTTCAGAGACATTAGAACTGGCAATAAAGTGAAGGTTTGAAGAAACAAAGTTGGGAATAAAAGTGTTACAAAACGGACAAAGTTTATAAAGCTGACGAAAACACGCGAAAGAAAACAGAGACTATAAGATCGCATATAGAACCATGAAAGAAGACTGTGGGATGTTTAAAATTTGATAGTAATTACTTTCTAGACTTCTACTTTCTAGTCTTAAAAATAAGTCGTATATAAGTTGCATACAAGTAATATATAAATAGAAATAATTTCACTGAAATATATTAAGATATAATAGTATATATTAGTAAAAGCATGCATTAATATAAGAAAGAGTAAAGTGCATGAGTATATAAGTCTATAGATAGAAAGCAATTTGATGACTATGGGGCTTTTTCCTTTTGATATATACAAAGTTTAAAGGTTGGTGAGAAGTTGGATACTTGGAATATTGAAATATTGAACTGAAGAAAATATACAGTATAATATTGGTTTATTTATTAAGGTTTAACTAAGCTTAATAAATTTCATTGCAGAAGAAATATAAAAACAAATTCGAAGGGGAAAGCTGGGATACTTTATTATCAGAATTCATTAGTACATATTGTCAAACCTAAGACTTGTATTTGATTGAGAGAATTAAGTGACTATTCCTAATAATGTGGGGGAATGAATTTTATTTGTGAAAGTTGCCTCAGTTAAGCTGACCTTGAAGCTGTGAAGCCACAGACAAAACAGCACAGCTGAATCAGGCTTAAAATCATAAAAAAACCTTGCAGATAATTTAAAATAAACTAAGAACAGAAAATATAGTGGCTCCATAGCTCCACCTGCTGGAATAATAGAAAAACACAGAGCAACTTAAAGGAACTTATACTAAAATTATAGGAATACACACACACACACACACACACACACACACAATTTTTTAAAAAAGAGAGTATTTTCATATTGTGTATTAGGTGTAACAATGGCAACAGGAATCAGAAAACCCCAAACAAGACAAACAACAGCTTCAACAACAACTCAACAAGCAAGAAGGTCATCAATAGATTTAGCAACTACATCAACAGATACAAATCTGATCTTAGAAGAGTTACGCAAGTCAAGACAAGATCTGAGACAAGAGATAAGACAGGACATGAAAGAAACCAGAGCTGAAATAAAAGCAGAAATAAAGAAAGAAATAGAAGGGTTAAGTAAAAAGATGGACTCAATTACTAAGGAAGTGGAGACAATGAAATCAGAGGTTCAAACATTACAAGAAAAGTCAAGACAAATGGAGAGAAAGACACAACAAATGAAAGAAAGAGAACAACAAGATGAAATGGCGATAAATAAGATGGAATTACGATATTGCGAACGATGTCTGAAAATGAGAGGAGACAGGGAACAAGAACAAGAAAGCATTTACGACAAAATAATCCAGGCGCTGGTGGAATATACGCAACTATCTGAGGAAAGGCTACACGCAAGTATTGAAAGGATTTTCAGAATAAACTCAAGAGTAGCCAGAGAAAGAAATCTTCTGAGAGACATTGTAATTATTTTTACTATCATGAGAACGAAAGAGATCATACAGCAAAAAAGCTACTAAGAAAAACTGAGCATAGACTCGCAAGAAATATATATAAAGACATACCTGCTCAAACACTTAGAAAGAGACAAGAATACAGATTTATTACACAATTTCTTATTAAACAAAAAAAAAAATTACACATGGAACAGAATGGAAGGGATTTTCTTCACATACAACCAGAAAAGGTACAGATTAAATAACATCGAGAAGGCAAGAGAAATTCACGAAAAGCTGAAAAAAGAAATAGAAAATTTGACAAAACGAGAAAAGAGACAGGATAGACCGTATATACGCCTCCGTATATACTCCTCCAAATATACTCCTCCATATATACTCTTCCAGATATACTCGTCCAGATATACTCCCTCATATATACTCCTCCAGATACACTCCTCCAGATATACTCCTACAGATATACTCTCCCAGATATACTCCCCCGTATATATTCTTTTGTGTATAGACCTCCAAATATACTCCTCCATATATATTCCTCCATATATACTTCTCCATATATACTACTCCAAATATACTCCTCTAGATATACTCCTCCAGATATGCTCCTCCAGATATGCTCCTCCAGATATGCTCCTCCAGATATGCTCCTCCAGATACACTCCTCCATATATACTCCTCTAGATATACTCCGCCATAGTTCCTCCTCCATATATACGCCTCCATATATACTCCAACAGATATACTCCTCCAAATATACTCCTCCATATATACTCCTCCAGATACACTCTTCCATATTTACTCCTCCAGATATACTCACTCAGATGTACTCCCCATATATACTCCTCCGTATATACCCAACCAGATATACTCCTCCAGATATACTCCTCCAGATATACTCCTCCAGATATACTCCTCTAGATATACTCCTCTAGATATACTCCTCCAGATATACTCCTACAGATGTACTCCCCCAGATATATTACACCAAATATGCTACTCCAGATATACTCCTCCATATATACTCCTCCATATATACTTCTCTGTATATACTCCTCCAGGTATACTCCTCCGTATATAGTCCTCTAGATACACTCCACCAAATGTACTCCTTGAGATATACTCCTCCACATATACCACTCCATATATACCCCCCCAGATATACTCCCCTCTGTATATACTCCTCCATATATATTCTTCATATATACTCATACTCCTCCAGATATACTCCCCCAGATATATTCCACCAGATATCCTACTCCAGATATACTCCTCCATATATACTGCTCCGTATATTCTCCTTCATATATACTTCTGCATATACACTCCTCTGTATTTACTCCTCCATATATATTCCTGTATATGTACTCCTACAGATATACTCCTCCATGTATTCTCCTTCATATATACTCCTCGATATATACTATAACAGATATACTCCTCTAGATATATTCCTCCATATTGACTCCTCCATACTTACTCCTCCCTATACACTCCTCCATATATACTCCTCCATATATATTCCTCTAGATATACTCCTCGAAATATACTCCTCTGTATATGCTCTTCCATATATACTCCCCCAAATATACTCCTCCATTTATACTCCTCCATATATACTCCTCCAAATATACTCCTCCATTTATACTCCTCCAGATATACTCCTTCTGATCTTGTCCACACTCTGGTATTGATTCACTGTACTGTCCCTTTTTTCATCTGTGGAATGTTAAAGGGTATGCACTGTAGATGTATCCTAATGTTTAATGGTTGTTTTTTGCCTTCAAGTCATTTCTCACTTACATGGACCCTAAGGCAAACCCTTCACAGGGTTTTCTGGGGCTGAGAGAGTGTGATGCATCCAAGGTCACCCAGTGGGTTTCCATGGCTGAGCAGGGAACTGAACCCTGATCTCCAGGGTCATAGTCCAGTACTCAAGCTGGTACACTGCACTGGCTCTCAATACTGAATGGCAATACTTAAGCAAGCTACAGGTAATATTCATACATAGAGAATATTACTTTGAAGTCATATCCTTTTTGTTATATCCCTTACAAGCTGTGGTGCTGTTTTTTGGTTTTTTTAAAATCTGATTATCATCCTACTTGTGGTTGGAAGATTTGTTATTTTCCTCAGAGTCAGAAGTCTCTTCAGCTCTGTCAGTTTTTAAGGAAGCTCTGGATTAGGTGCCTGGAAAAATGGAACACTGTTGGTGGAGCCATTGATCGTGATCAACTGTGATCAGAGCTGGCAAAGCTGTTAAACATCTGTACCTTTGTCTGAAACAATCACCATCACAAGTTAAGCAATCCACACAGAGCTGCTCAGGGAAATGCACTGACAAACTCACAGACTGCAAGCTCTTTGTTTTTAATGAAAATGACCACATTTTCTCTCTATTTTCTCTTAAGGCAGCTATGTCTGTGCAGCTGGCAGAACCATCACAAGATGTGGTGGTACCTGAGATAAGGGGCAAACTGGCACCTTTTCCCACCTCATCTAACAGACTCAGGCTGGCTAGGCTGCCAGCTGAATCTGAATCCAAGATTGCTGAGCCTCAATTTAGCAAACTGGATTAAGGGGTGTGTGGCACTCCTTAAGGGGTTAAGGGGTGTAGTACACTCAAGCCTATTCCCCAAGACTTTCCCACTGTTCTGCAATCCTTGGCATTTAATGGCTCGTACAGTTTGGCTCCGGCATTTCCTAAACGAAAACAGGGACACATATGGCAAAATCACAATGTGGCAAGATGGCAACACTTAATTAACAAAGAAAAACACATAAGGGGCGACTGCAGCAGTTTGCTTTTGTCTGAATCTACAGAGAAGGGCAGAACTCTGTCACCTCCTCTCCTCCTCTGCTGAGTTGAGTGCAAACTGCTTTTGCAATCAGTTTGCAGCAATTGAAGTAAACTTTGGACAAAAGGGGAAAGTGGAAGGAGGAGAGAGGCATGGCATCAGGACATTTTAAAAGCAGATGAAAAAGTGGGACAAAGGATTACTAGGGACTGTCCCTGCCAAACTGGGACAGATGTAGGGTATGACAGCTGAGGCAGTTGCCTCATTCTGCTGAACAGCTGGCACTGGGCGTTGGATACAATAGCTTAGGACCTGGATGACTGAAGGAACACCTTTTTCTACACATGCATGCCCGAAGACTTTGGGCTTTTCTGCACTACACTGTTGGTGTTATTATTCCACTTTCAGCATCCTGTGGAATCCTCGGGTTTGCAGTTTAGGGAGAGGCATTTAGAATTCTCAGCCAGAGAGCTCTTTGGCCTCAGTAAACTACAAACCCCAGAATTCCACAGGAAAGGCTTCTGCAGGTGGGGCCTCTGTCTGTGTCTCACAAGTGGAGAGAGGGCACCCTTTGCTGTCACACCTAGTTTCAGAAAAAAAGGCCCAATTGGTGATACGCTTGTGTCTGTCCAGCACCAAGTAAAAATATGGCATTTTAGTAAAGCCTTAGGGGCTTAATTAATCTCATTCAAAGCATATGTGCATGGTTTTAAACTCTTTTTGTTTTAACCAATTAATTGTATAATATGATTTTAATCTATCTAAATGATTCTTACTGTTTTAAATTTAAACAGGAAGCTACAACTTAGATGATTCCAGGTTTAATCTAGGTTCATACAAAGTGAGGAGATCACGCTTATGTGGTTGAGATCAGATAATTCGAGCAGGGCCACTGAGTTGTGCTAACTTTGTCGGATTTAGACATTACTGGTGATTTCCTCAAAGCATTCAATCTGATATGTATATATAATTGGTGTTATATATTACGGTTCCTTTAGAGCAATCAGAACTAGAAAGATCTCTCTGGTGTGTTAAACTTAGCTTTTCTCACACTTTCTGCTAGCACTTCTCTGAGTTGGTGAACTCTATGTTCACAGAAATCCGACAAACTATTATATATAATTTTTCTTTGAAGAAAAGGTATTACCCCCCCAAAAAAATTTAATATGCTGAGTTTCACACAAAAATAATACATCTTTGGCAAGACAGAGTGTGTTTATTTTTTCTGTCCGCTAGAATACAATGTGTATATGCAGTTTTGTGCAATTAAACTGCAGTTTCCCAAGGGCAGGACACAACCTTAATTAAAAATAGCATTAATGGCTCCTATGTGTAGCTCACCCCAACTGTGTTGCATTCCTTTTAACTAAAAGTGCAAGGCTTTCAAATGGACTGAATCTTAATTGAATGGCATGGTCAATGCACTAATAGTGACAATAAAGAGAATGGACCAGTGTTGAACGGTTTCAGTCAAGCTTGTTTAATTATAATGTGTCAGCATACAATGGAGAGACTGACGGTCAAATACTTTAATATTTTCACCAATACATGACAATACATACAGAAATCAAGTTTTTGATCTCTGTCTAGCCTTGGTAAAGAAGAGGTCTGAAGTGAGCTCCTGTTTAAATTTTATTCATTTTTGCTTATCAGAAAACTTTGGCTCAAGAGATTTTGCATCCATTTTTGCTTAAGCAGCTGTACCTCTGCAAGCTCTGTCCCACATCAGAAGCTGCATGCCACACTCTGGATAAGTTTCTCTGGGTATGCAGGTAGCTCTTGCGGAGATAGGCTGAACTTCTTTAGGGGTGGAATATAATATAATATCCACCTGCCAGAGAAAACAACATATTGAAGTCAGCATGGCTTACTGCTCAACAGACATGTATGACTGTGCCGTAAGTTATCACATGAATCAAAGCAACAAATAATACTGTACTATGATGTCCAGCTCAGTAGCACTGAAACAACTATTCTCATTCTACAACAAGGTTCAAAGTTCAGTTGAATCTCTCCCTAAACATACTCAGTTGGACCTGCATGTGCCATCTATGGATATTTTATTCTGTGGAAGGCTTCTTTGACATTAAGTCTTACTATTTTTCAGTTGAAGTTTATCACATGCTTCACATCATGCTTCAACAGTTAGGCAAATGATGAAAGATGTACTGGTATTTGATCTTAATCTATAGATTGCAAAAAGTGCATCTAGAACCAGAAGGCCTGCATGACAAAGACTGGGCCTGGCACAGTTTTGTACATGGAAGTCTTCAGAACTGACTTTTTGTTGTACCAAATATATATACTTGCCAAGTCACTAGAAGTACCTTTGTAATAGAAATATTGTGCAATCAGTAGAATGACCTGATAGGGACAGTTCCAGTTCTTCTTCGTGGTCTCTGTGCCTCACACATTGGGATCTTCACGCATGCGCGGTAGCGTTTGGAAGATTCTAGAGCTAAGCAGTTTGGCGGGAAGCCCTCCCCCTGCTCATACTGAGCATGCTCAGCCCGCCAAGCCAATGGTCTCTCCTCAGTTTTCTTTCGTCCGCCGGCGTGTCCGCAGTGAACGGAAGGTTCTCCAGCTTAGTGGCTTCTTTGGTGTTTTTTCTCTTCGTCTTCGTTCTCTTGGATATCCTTTTTTCAGAATCCCTCCTTCTTCGTCGGACTTCTTTCGTGAGAGTTCTTTTCTTTCTTATGTTTTCTCTGTTTAAGAACTGTGTTACTTGTGGTCAGAAAGTTGCCCTATCCGACGGGCACTCCAAGTGCCTATTTTGTCTTGGGAAAACACATAACGTTCGGGCCTGCCCCGTGTGTAAGGATTTCACGGTGCAGACTCTGAGGAACAGGTCATCCAGGCTAAAATCCTACTGTTGGGAACAGTCTTAAAAATCAAGGAGCAGGTGGCCGAAAATACCGCCCTGTTTACTGCTATGGCTTCTTGTTCCTCTTCGGCTGTGAGAACGTCGACCACGCCCTCATCGGTACCGACAGCTACGATGCCAACAGTAACAGTACTGGGCTTGGTACCGTCCTCTTTGCCTCTGGTCTCCGCCTTACCACAGATTCCGAAGCTTTACAAGACGCCAGTTACCTCTGCGTCGGGGGATGCCCCTGCGGGACCGCAGGTGGCACAACCAACCAGGTCTCTTATGGCGGTCCAGCATAAATGGCCTTCTTCCCTTGATACAACTTCTAAGGAGGAGGAGAAGAAGAAGGAGAAGTGGAGGTCACCTTCTCTGCTGCCAACCTGTCCACTGACGCCTCCCCCGACTCAACCTGTGATGGATACGGCTGGGGGAGACGGCCCGCCGAATATTGTCTGTGGAGCGTGATGACTCCCAGCTCCCAGTTCTCCTGGTACCACTGACTCTGGATGACCATTCAGTGCCTTCAGATCCGCCTGTGCTGACTGTATCATCCATGCTGCTCGGTCATCCTCCACAGAGAGTAGACCGCCCAGATCCTGCCCCGGAGATTCCACGGTCTCCATCATGGCACAGGATGTCGTCCCGTGACCAAGCTCGATGTAGCACAGTGCGCTCTCCAGACCTGGCCGAAAGACATTGCTCCCCTTGGTGGGAAGAAGCCACCTCCGATCGTGGCAGGTCCAGGACGAGGATCGACTCCCCGTTCTCGTCGGCCTTGCATATCGCGCGGTACGGCCATGAACATCTCTGGCGGGAGCAACCGGGGTTATACTATTCATATTCCTCAGCTTACAGAGACCGGTACCACGCGGATGTCCGTTGCTGGTTACCGTATCACTGTTGATCCCGGTCACCGTCGGGCTCCCGGTATCGTCATGCATCCCGGTACCACCACTCTCCGTTGCATTCCAAGTCTAGATCCCCTTACTATCATGGGAGGTCTAGGGACCGCTCACCACGCTACAGACCCGTGTCGCCACCTCCTCGGGTCACAGCTACCACTATTCGGCCTAGAGACCACTCGCCACGCCACAGACCCGTGTCACCATCTCCTCAGGTCATGGCTCTGCAGAGGCTCCTTCACCATCCCACCACTCGATGACGGTGCTGACTTCTACTCAGTCGATTCAACGCCTGATCCCGGCTGTTTTGCCAATTTTGACATCTGCGGCACCACCTTCGATTCTTCCACCTACAGTACTGTCTTCTGCACCATCGACAGTCATTGCTCCACCTCCACCAACTGTTTCTCTGCTGCCTCAGCTTCCACCGGCACAAGGACCGCCTTCGCGTTCCTCGCAGTCTTACGAATCCGACTCTGACTCTGGCGACTCCCCACCTGACTCGCATGTGTCCCCTCCATTGGCTTTTGGTGAGCCCACACCTGACTCGGCATCTGAGGATGTTAAACAGTTTTCCGACATCCTTCTTTGTATGGCCAACGCCCTTGGCCTTGATATCTCTGGTCCAGCTCCGACAGTGCAGGAGCCTGTATTTCACTATGTGGACACGCGCCCACCGTCTGCGGCACTGATACCATTCCTGCCTGCCTGCAAGAGGTATTGAAACACCCTTGGGCCCAGCCAGCCTCCTTGCAGCCGATACCTCATCGTCTGGACCATCTTTATAGGATGCAGAAGAAGGATGTCGACTTCTTGCTCAACCATCCGGTGCCCAATTCAATCGTGGTCAAGTCTTCCCAGACCAAGGGCGGCAAGAGAGCGCACACCACCCCGCCCGTTCGAAAGGGCCAGAGGCTTGACTCCTTTGGGAGATGCTTTTACTCGGCGTCCTCCCTAATTGTGAGGATTTCGAACACCCAGGCCTGCCTCGCCGCGTACCAGCACAACATCTGGGACAGGTTATATCCTCTGTTGGCTTACCTTCCGGTTGACCATGGGACAAGCGCAATCCAATTCTATAATGAATCGGTAGCACTGTCCAACCAACAGATCCTGTCATCCTGGCATGCGGTCGAGGGAGCAGCCTGAGTCATGGTGGGTGCTGTTGCCCTTCGGCGGTTCGCCTGGCTATGGTCTGCGGGACTTCAGGAGGACAGTAGGAAGCAGATCGAGGACTTACCCTTTGATGGTCAGGGACTATTCCATTCGACGACGGATGACGCGATGGACCATCTTGTGAAGGTACACCTCATGGCGAAGTGGATGGAGATCCACCAAACACCCCAGTCCCGTCAGAGTTTTGCTTCCCGCTCTTCTTGGCATCGGTTGTCCTACATCTACCATTCTCATTCACCACGCCGAATGTCAACTCAGTCCTCGATACCGTCTTCCACCCGCAGGCCTCTAAGGAGACGTCAGGCCTCTTCCAAGAAGTCGTCCCCGACGAAGTTGAGGTTTTGACTTCCCTTGCAGGTCGCTGCCAGATCCACTCTTCAGCCTACCTATCATCTTCATCGAATATCCGGGTTTGACCCAACATCTCAGCCAGTGGCGTCACATCGCCACGGACTCTTGGGTTCGCTCCATTGTCCGTCTTGGTTATGCCATCGAATTTCAAAATATACCACCTCGAGGCATCTACTACTCCACCCCGGCCAACCCGGCTCTGCTAGAGGAAATACAGTCCCTACTGCAGAAAGGGGCCATAGAGCGGGTCCCATCCTCGGCCAGTACCACCGGCTTCTTCTCCCGGTACTTCACAGTGCCGAAATCAGACAGTACCTTACGACCGATCTTGGACCTCAGGGGGGTGAATTCCTACATCCTTCCCCGGAAGTTCAAGATGGTCACACTATCCTCCATCCTGCCCTCCCTGCGACGTCGAGACTGGTTCGCCTCTATCGACCTACGAGACGCCTACTTCGATATCGCAATTCGACCCCCCCACAGGAGGTACCTGCATTTCATGATCAACGGCGTCTGTTACCAGTACAAGGTGCTGCCGTTCGGACTGTCAACTGTGCCCAGGGTCTTCACCAAATGCATGGCCCCAGTGGTATCGTACCTCCGCACAAAGCGCGTTATGGTATACCCCTACCTTGACAACTGGCTGCTGGTGGCGCCCTGCAAGCAGAAGCGATACGAAGACATCCATCTGACCCTGTCTGTCCTATCTCGCCTTGGCCTCAGGGTGAACCTGAAGAAGTCGCACCTCGAACCAACCAGAGTTCTCGACTTCATCAGCGCCAGCGTGGACTCTGTCTCAGCCAAGGCCTTCCTTCCACTGAAATGGGCCCGCACTCTGCGCTGAGCTGCTACCGCTGTCCTCTGCACCCCTGTGGTTTCGGCGAGGAAGATACAGCAACTTCTCAGCTACATGGTGGCGACAACATCAGTCACCTACCTCTCCCGCCTTCGTGCCCACCCGCTACAGCACTGGTTCATCAGGGTCTTCGACCCTCTGCTGGACGACCACAGCCTCCTCCTGCGGATCCCTCTGCAGGTCCATGGTTCTCTTCTGTGGTGGCTCTCCCTCTGGTACCTCTTGTCGGGAATGCCGTTCGTCAACCCGTGGCCCCGCGTCATGGTGACAACAGACACCTCCCTCTACGGTTGGGAAGCACATTGCGGTGATCTCAGGATGCAAGGACACTGGATCGGCCTAGAGACTCACGTTCACATCAATGCCCTAGAACTTCTCGCCATCCTGAAGGCATTACGGGCATTCCACAATCTTGTCATTGGCCGCACTGTGCAGATCCTCTCAGACAAAACGACGGCCGTGTCCTATGTGAACAGACAGGGGGGTACTTGATCCACCACCCTCCTCAACATAGCCCTCCACCTTTGGGACTGGTGCGTACCACTCCGAGTGCACCCAGTCACTGTCCACCTGGCGGGCCAGGAAAACGTCATGGCGGATACCCTCAGCAGAGACACCTCCTGCCACCACAAATGGTCCCTCTCCAAGACCGTGTTCTGAGCCATAGTGGCGCGGTGGGGGTCAGCCGTCCATCGACCTCTTCACCAGCAACTGGAACAGGAAGTGTTCCCGGTACTGCTCGAGGGCCGCCCTGGGTCATGGCTCTCTTGGCAACGCTTTCCAGTTCCAGTGGGACGAGGGGTTGCTGTACGCGTTCCTGCCGTTCCTGCTTCTGGGTCGAGCGATCGCCAAGATCCTCTCCTACCACACCGATGCCATCCTGGTAGCCCCGTACTGGCTGAGAGAGCACTGGTTCGGACCCCTCCTCGAGGCTGCTCGAGGCCGGGTTCTCAAGCTGCCAGTGGTACTGGACCTCCTCTCCCAGTCAGATAGTCTCGTGCTACATCTGGGCCTACTGCTCCTGGCTCTCCATGCATGGAGGATAACTCCTTAGATGTGGCAGCCATACGGGATGTCCTCACTGCAGCCAGGAAGGATTCTACACGTAGGTCTTACCATTACAAGTGGCAGAGGTTCGTGGCCTTCGCCGATGCTCGTCATGAGCCAGCGTCGCCTGTCACCCTACCTACAGTGTTGCACTTCCTTTTGCACCTTTGGGAACAAGGACTGGCTTTTTCATCCTTGAGAGTCTACCTCGTGGCCGTTGTCGCATATCAGTCACATGGCTCCCCCTCGGCGGCGCTTTTCCAGGACACTACCCTCAAGCAATTTGTGAAAGGGCTGCAGCATCTTTATCCATCGGTATCTCCGCCACTTCTGCCTTGGTCACTGTCCTTGGTGCTGTCCCAGCTGACGTGACCACCCTTTGAGCCTATGGCTACCACTGATGACAGGCTCCTGACCATGAAGACTGCCTTCCTCATCGTTATCATCTCAGCCAGGCGAGCCAGCGAGCTGAAAGCATTGCGGTTTGACGATCCCTTCCTGGTCTTTCATTGGGACAAGGTGGTCCTTCGACCAGACATCTCCTTTCTACCAAAGGTTGTCTCCAATTTCCATCTAAACCAGGACATCATCCTTCCGACTTTCTACCCAGATCCAACTATGCTTTTGGAGAGATTGCTTCACTCCCTCGATGCCCGTTGAGCTCTGGCCATTCATCAGACTTCGTCCTTTCGGCAGACTTCCCACCTGTTTGTCTGCTATATTGGTCGTCAAAAGGGTCAGAATGTGTCCACCCAGAGATTTTCCAAATGGGTGGCCCAGACTGTTTTGCTGGCGTATGACCTGGCTAAGCAGCCTCTGCCAGCCTTGCTCCATGCCCATTCCACTAGGGCCATGGCCTCTTCAGCAGCTCTCCTTCGAGGGGTGGACCTACAAGAGTTGTGTCGTGTGGCTACTTGGTCACGACCTTTGACCTTTGTGCACCACTACCAACTGGACTGCCGGGCCAGAAGAGATGCCCGCTTTGGCCGTGCGCTGCTGTCTTCTGTTCTCTAGGACCTGACCCACCGTCCACTGGTAAGCTACGTAATCTCTCAATGTGTGAGGCACAGAGATCACGAAGAAGAAGAACAGGTTGCTTACCTGTAACTGTAGTTCTTCGAGTGGTCATCTGTGCCCTCACACATACCCACCCAGCCTTCCCCTCTTCAGGTCCTGCTCCGGCGAACTCCAAAACTGAGGAGAGACCGTTGGCTTGGCGGGCTGAGCATGCTCAGTACGAGCAGGGGGGAGGGGTTCCCGCCAAGCTGCTAAGCTCTAGAATCTTCTGAATGCTACCGTGCATGCGCAAAGATCCCATTGTGTGAGGGCACAGATAACCACTCGAACAACCACAGTTACAGGTAAGCAACCTATTCTTCTGCATGGGTTTCCCTTATCCCCAGTGGAAGGCAGCTTCCAAGCACCAGAGTTGGTCTTCATAGCTGTTCAGCATCCAAGGGAGGGTGGCGATGCATGGGCAAGATCCAGTTGCAGTTTAGCAGCTGAGAGCAGCTGGTATATTCCCAGATCTGCAGTGGGTACATGTTGAAGGTCAGTGGCTATTCTCTTTTCCTGACTTCAGAACTGCAACCAGATGCTATCTAGGTGCCCACAATCTGCCCTGTCAACTCTCTTCTGCCCACTGATTGTGGGAGCACACTGTGGTGCTCAGAAGCTCCCTTCAGTGTGCTTGTGTGTGTATTGTATGTTCCTCAACACCTCAGAAGTAATGTACACTGGCATGTCCCTGTTACATTCAGTGTATGTCACCACCAGGAGTCTAGACAATCATTCCAAAGGGAATATAATTTCACTGGAAAAAAATAAGATGATATTGAGAACTTCCATGGGTATAATAAACTATGTGAACAATTTTGTACAGGTAAATTAAAAAAGTACAGGTTGAGTATCCCTTATCTGAAATGCTTGGGACTAGAAGTGTTCTGTATTTTGGATTTTTTTTTTTTAATTTTTTGAATTTTGAATTTGATTTTGAAATACAGCACAGATACCCATATATAAGACAGCCAGTATGGTGCAGTGGTTTGAGCATTGGACTATAACCCTGGAAGCCAAGGTTGGATCCCCAGCTCAGCCATGAAAACTCACTGGGTAACCTGGGGCACATCACACACTCTTAGCTCCAGAAAACCTCATGAAGGTTGCTGTAAGGCAGAAAAGACTTGAAGGTCCACAATGAAAACAATCCTGTATATAAAATAGTATAGGTCAGTAGCAGAGGTAGTGGTAAACCTCAGCCAACAGGTTCGCATTCTTCAGGCTCCCCCGTTCTGGCTAGAGAGAAGCAGGAGGGAGGGAGAGCATGTGGCTGAGTTTGCAGCCAAATTTTGCACAAGCAGCCATCATGGTGGCTGCTGCTGGTGCTCCACCGCCACCCCAACCAAACTGAGATCTAGAACGTGACATGGAGTGGCAGTTGCTGGTGACTATCTCCAGACTTGGCCTGGAGGAGAATCCTACATTGAAATATCAGCTCCCTCTCTTCTTCCCATGGCTTCCACTTCTGAAGTCCAGATCCTAGTCAGTGCCTTTCCTGAATGGGAACCCAGTAATTGCATTCATCATCTTCTTTTCTCTTTCCACTAGGCAAAGAAAAGCAGTATTTTAATATCTCTGCTCTTCAGGGTAGGTTCTGAGCAGGAACTGTGACCTCAAATTATATAATTGTCTAGTGTGAAAGGGACTCTGGTAATTGAATACAATTGCATGAAAATAATTTTTCTGTGTTCCACAAAATTTCACTGACATGAGTATGGAAGCACATGAGTTCTGTAGGTGATGATTCTATTTTATGCAACAAATGCTTGACCTACCCTGCCCTTCTCTTGAAGAGAAATACAAACATTGGACAAAATAGAACATTATTCCCTCCTACATGGTTCTGGGATGCTATTTGAAGTGTGTATATTTGAGTGTGTCTAATGGTAAGACATGAGAGTCAGTGTTGTGATGTGGTTTGAGTGTTGGATTAGGACACTGGGGGATTGGGGGCCGAATCCCTACTCGGCGGTGGAAACCCACTGAGTGACGTAGGCAAGTCACACACTCTCGGCCTCAAAAGAAGGCCAGGGCACACACCCTCTGAACAAATTCTGCCAAGGACACCTCATGATAGGCTCTCCTTAGGGCGCCACAAGTCAGAAATGAATTGAAGGCACATAGCAACAACAAATGGTAAAGCATACTTAGTAAACACTTTGGATTCTTTATCCACAAGAATTAAGACTGTTGGCAAAATACAAGCATACCTCAGTTAACAAAGTCTCTGACAAAGAAGTTCCTTTTTACCAAGTCTTTTTATGCCCCTCCAGCCTGTTTTCCTTTCCCTCTATCTAACTTGAAGGCCTTTTTTTTTAGCAGCATTAGAATTGGGAGGATGATGAAGGTGGTCTGAAGAAGCAGATTTTGATGCTGATTTGCAGCAAATAATGCAATAAAGCATAACCTGAAAAAGAGCAGCATTCTACTCTATTGGATCTGACTGTAGCCATGTGTTCCCGCCTACAACAGGCAAGGTAAACAGCAACTGTCTCCAGAATGTCTTACTAAGCATGTGCAAACAGGAAAACAGATAGAAAAGGGGAAAACAGAGAAGCCTGTCTCTCTAGAGTCCCCCAGCATGTTAAAGACACATTGATCTGTATGACCGCTATCAAAATTTAAATCATCAGGAAAGTAGAGGCTCGTGAAAGAAAACAAAGACATCTCTGGAAGTTAATCCTATTCTTTCCATTAGGTCCCTGGAACTGAATCCTACTCGTTCTATGCTATTTCAATGTCTTGTACCAAATTCCCTGTTAAGGAAGTAATACCCAGGAGCATATCTATTGTGTTAACTGAGGCATGCCTATATATGCTGAATATTTAGAAGCTGAGATATGTAAGATTATACAGAAAAAAAAATCCAAGTACATTTCACAGTTTATTTGTATAGAAAAAAATGTTCCATATGTCTGATTGCTGGGCTGAAAAATATGGCTGATATTTTCCCTATATATGATTAATATCAAGCATTCAGCACATGGAATACCACATAGCCTCTTGGTCCTCTCATGAGACTTTCTGACAGAACACTGTGTTTCTTAGCTTATGCTTAATTCATTCTTTTTGAAAGTTTGTGACACAATAAATAATTTACCTTCAATTCTGTCCTGTGCTGGATTATCAGAATAATACTGAATAACATCCTCTTGAGATAGTGAGAGTTTAAATACAATGGAATGATTTTTTTATTGTTTGCTCTAAGTGCAAAAAAAAAAAAAAATCCAAAGAAAGCATTTGGGCTGACCGATATTCAAAGAATAAAAGCTTTCCAAGACACTGACAAATAACTCATATTTATGGTTCTAAAGTCTAGTGTAAAAGGAAAGTATCTAATGAAATAGCCATGGATCATCTCCTGTCTTTAGTCAGTTTCAGTAACAAAAATCCATTTGTAGAAACAATGGCATCTCCCAGTGGGACATCTAAGGGAAGCTTTTTTTTCTTCTTACTACTGCATCCTCATTCCATGTGACCAAGTTTGGGAACAGATGAAATCCCATGCTTCTCACTGGGTAACTCCAGCTTTGGTCCTTTTTGGCTCTTAGTGCAGCATTTGACAGTTGGAGCCAATGACTACTTTTCTATCTCTGTCAGACACTCTCTGAACTGTTGCTACCAGAAAGCCGAGTTTCTGCAGTTTGCATATGATGCGTCCTGTCACCTGACCAAGCCCCTTCTCGCAGCAGCCTTAACAGCTTCTTCTTCTCTTCTTTTTGCACAAACAGAAAGCAGTGCCTGATGTTTGAAAGCTAAGCAGACGTCTCTCCTGATTTTAAGGCAACCAGTTCGGAGTCATCTATATACTTTCCATTAAACTGTTCACTGTTGGAATCATGGTGGTACAGGTAAATTGGAACCTCTGTGATAGATGTTGCTGTGTAGGAGGTAGATCGCGTAGAACAATGTTCTCGGCGCCTTTGGCCCCACTGCGTTTTGTACTGCATCCACTGCCTCTTCAAAGCTCCTTGGACCTGCAGGTATAAGATATTACAGTTCAGACTAGCATAAGAGAAGGTTTGGCATTGCCAATTCCAACCAAATCTACTATATAAAAGTCACAGTTTGTGAGTGAATTCATCTGTTTGTCTGTGCCAGGCAGGCAAAGACCTCGTATGATTGGCTGTAGCCTGGCGAACACCTCATATGATTGGCTGGCTGTGAAAATTCTATGGAATCCTGGGGTTGGCAGTTCAGCCAGAGAGCTCAGGTCAGTTGCTATGAAGACGAGACCTATCAGCAAGGAGGGCAGTGTATTCCCTCAGGAAACCAACCTCTGTATGTTAATAACTCTGAATATAGACTGGGTTGGGGAATATGGGGAAAAGTTACAGATACTGGACAAGGCAGTTTGGGGAATTATGATCTCAAATCTGTGTATTTCAACTGCATCTAATCCCTAAGGTAAGGTAAGGTAAGGTAAGGTAGTTCCTAAAGTATTTCTAGCAAGTATTACCTATGAGAAAATAAAATCCTGGGCAACACTGGGTATATGACACTAGTGGTTAATAAATCCCATCCTTCAAAAACTCACTTAGAATGGTAGACATTTTTGGCTGGGGTCTGTAACTACAAAAAGGCGATGTTGGAATCTTGACAGGCTTAATATGGTGGGTAGGAGCCCAAACCAGCATGGTATAAGGGTTTTAATGTTGGACTAGGACTCTGGGAGATCAGAGTTCAAATTCCCATTCAGCCACGGAAACCCACTGACTGACCTTAGACAAGCCATACCCTCTCATCCTAAGAAGAGGGCAATGACAAATCCCCCCTTGGCAAGAAAGCCTCATGACAGGTTTGCCATAGGTTGGAAATGACTTGAAGCCACACAACAGCAACAGCAACTACCACTACTACTACAGGAGGCAAAGAAATGTAAATGGACTCCAGTGGATGCACACTGATCTGTTCCAGTTCTGTTCTGGAAGGCTATCACTCTAGCACAGGAGGGAGCAACACATGGGGCACAGGCTTCTGTGTGGCCATCGGGTCTATTTTTGCAGCCTCAAGATCACCAAGATCATGCCACCAAAACTCAGTGACAAACTCCTAAAAGCAATTTAAACACTTTCTTTTTAAAAACCAGCTTTGTCTGCTTTGCTGCTGAATTTTGGCAGCACAGGAATCATTCATAGTTGCTGCCGTTGGGAACTGGCCGCGGAGATGCTGAAATTGCCTACCCTTGCTCTAGCAGCTACCCGTATTTTTGAGGCAGTCAGCCCCATTACGTTGGAAGACATGTTGGTCCAATGAACTATGGGAAAAAGTAATGGTGTCATCACTAGGTTGCCTCTCAGAGAATGTTTGCTATTCCTCACAGTTATTGCATTATTGTTATTTACTGGTAATCCACTCAGACAACTTCTGTAACTGGATCATAAAGACTGAAAATAAATAGGAGGAACATAAAGAAAATGAAAGGCCCCAGAGGTGTGCCATGATATATGATAACCCACCCTCTTATATGAACCTTGGGACAGGTGTCACTCATGTAGGAGGTAGCATTCCAAAGCTACTTTGTTCATGATCCTCTTAAATATGGATCTAGATCCACTAAAAGTTACATTTTTCCAATGTAATTAGAGCAGATACGAGTCTCTCAACAAGTTATTGCTTTTAATTTTCTCTTTCTACAATAAAATGATGCCTAGCAGAAGAATACTAGATGACTAATTTGTTGATAGAGACACTGACTTGGTGCAGAGTCAGCAGCACAGACTCTATAGACAGCATACAACAGAGACTACAATGTGGGTAGATGGGTGCTAACTAAAAATGGCCCTATGTCAAATTACTATAGTCCAGCAAAAGACTAGGCAAACATTAAAAGATGCAGATCAGCAGGTCCCCACCCTGGCACTCTTGAGATGTGTAGCACTACATTCTCCATAATCCGCAATCACCATAGTAAGTGGCTCACTAGGGACACTGGGCACTGTAGCCCAGCACATCTGGAAAGTCTGAGGTTGGGGAAGGCTATTGTAGGTAGCCGGCCACAAGGTAAAAATAATGTCCGCAATGCAAAATGAACACATTTACAAAGATTACTGCAGGCAACTCTGGGACTGAAAAAAATGAAGTGAAATGAAATACGCCTGCCCTGAAAATTAAAATGAAAGGAAACACAATACATCAACTTTACAGCTAGTGATGGGTAACATGGAAATCTGTCCAACTTTTTTTCTTCATTACTTCCCTATAACAGCATTAACGTTGTTATGTAGTTATCATTTTTGTGATAACTACATAACATTGCACAATGTTTTTGAAAATATATTCTGATTCCAACCACATGCAAGTAGAGTAGAAAATGATATATGAGAAATATGAAGAACATAGACTGATGAATATGAAATGGATCCTAATATCTTTTTTCACATTTTATTTAATTTAAAAGGTGTAACTCTTTTCTCCATTTAGGAGGCATGAATCTTTTACTGTTACTAAAGAAAGCATGAATGTGGACATGTACTGTGGGTTGTGACCCAAAGCAAAAATATAAAGGCATACTATGGGCTCATTGACTTTCCATTATTTTCTTCAAAATATTTTCTTTGGTTGTATTTCCATACCTGTTACTTAGGCTAAGCCCCAGTGAACTCAGTACACATTTCTAAATTAACACCTTTTTTTCTTGCTTTATTCAAGTATGCTTCTCAGGTACTGAAGGTACCCAACAGCTATTCAGTTTTGTTGAAAAAAAAAAAAGGCATGTGGTCCCTGTGGTCGGAGGAGCAGTGCATAGAGAAGGGTACCACTCACCTAGTATTAATGTCACAAGTGCATTATTGTATTAATGTGGTAGCCACCCCGCCCCCCAACACGACCATTGGCATGTTGGTGGAGAGCAGAGGGAGCAGCAGAGCTTTTTCCAGCTATTTTCCTTTAGATGCACACACTGTGACAAGCATTCTCGGAGAACTCCAAGGTGTCCAAGGTGTCCTTCAGGTGGTCCCTATGGATAACTTTATTGCTGTGTATCCAGCTAAAGGATCATTCCTGACTTATGGTGACCCTATCACAGAATAATTTCTTGCAAGGTTTGTTCAGAGAGGGTTTGCTTTTGCTTTCCTCTGAGGCTGAGAGAGTATGACTTGCCCAAGATCACCCAGTCGGTTTTCATGGAAAAGTGGGGATTCAGACTCTGGCCTCCGGAGTCGTAGCCTAATGCTCAAACCACTACACTATGCTGCTCACTAAAGGCATCTCAGCTGCTTCCTCCTACTCTCCACTGATATGGAAATGAGTGCCAGGTTCGGGGGGAGGGGGCTTCCATACTAAAAAGGTGGGTTTGAGGAGGGGATTTTGTTCTTTGTGTGGTCAGAACAAAACTCCATCCTCAAAATGAATGAAAAAGTGCCTTATGATGGTGTAATTTGGACTTACGCTATCATTGATCATCAAGAGGATGCCAGTCCACATCTTATGATAAGCATGATTAAGATAATTCCTTGGATGGTCAGAATTGAAGGTCAGGTTCACAAATTCAGATGAAGAGATAAAACAAAGGAGGAGAACCTGTTGAACTAGGGACATACTATACCACAGCTGTATACCACTCTTTTAGCTGTTCTACAACACCACTTCCTCTCTTTTCTCTAAACAACCAGACAAGAGGCTGCTACTGGATGAGGATTTTACTGTATAACTGCCCAGCACCACTCACAGAATTTTAATAAGGGGTGAGTGTGAGTCCTTACATCATTTTACACCCTTTTTCATTTCACAGAAAACTCATTAAGGAGGAAAGCATGGTATAGCTGCACAAATGTGTTTTAATTAATAGAGGCAGGAGACTCCTACCTGCACCTCTAATCTTAAAACACAGAAGGTTTTTTAAAGTCTGTACATATGATACACATGCCACTGTTTTGGAACAACCCTGCGAGGGTGACCTACTCCCAGGAAGCTACCCCATTTTGGAGGGAGGGAAACTGAGATTGGTTTCCTGCTTCTGCCCATCCTCAAGCAGAGAAATGAGATTTATGTGCTGCCCTGACATCATGATGTCTGTTGTTGGTCTGAGATCCCCAAAAAGGTGATTTGCAATCTGGTTCAAGCTGGAGAAGTCTATAATCAAACTCTCTGACCCCTTGGGCTCATGCTGGATCCCATCCAATTTACTGAGGTGTAAGTCCCATTGAATTGATGGAATTTTCTTCCCAGTTAAGGGCAGCTATGACCTCAACCAAACTGGGGCACCCTTCAAACTGGTTTCATTGATGGTTTAACCTAAACTTCAATCTAGTTTTGAAATAAATCTTGATCCAGTATTATACTGTATATATTTTCATTTATTTAAAACTCAGTAAAATGATAAAAGCTAAAAAAAAAAAATTCTAAACATGAAAGCTGTGACTGGATAGAAGGCAGAACAGGCTGATGTCTTTGTGAACTGCAACTGACCTCAGATTGTTTAGCAGTAACAACAACAAAAAGCCCGTCCCCCTTCAAACAAGGTTGCTAAAAGGAAATAAAATTGGAAGAAAATGGGGTATGGGTTTTGTTTGAATGGACTATGGGTTCACTTCTGGTGCTGAAAATAAATCTTATACTCTGTCATGTTCTCAAAGGCCGCATTCTGTTATCTTAGGGATATGATCAATCTCTGAGTCAGTTTCACCTCTAGCTCCATTTGGTGAACCTTAGGTTCTAGTAAAAAAGAAAAGACTGTAGCTCATACAAGCCTGAAGCCTTTCTCTCCTTTTATCATACCCTAGGGCACATATCTTTCCTTCTGAAGTAACACTGCACTTTATTAGAAGCACCTCTGCCTTCCATTTCTGACCTTGTTACAAGTAAGGAAGCCAAGACATAGTGCTTGTGAGCTTGAAATATATGTACCCCTTTCTGCCCAAAATCTCAGTAAGTTAATATCTTCTTTGCACTGTCTTTATAATGAAGAACTGCTTATATAAATCATTGACACAAGCAAAATGATGAAGCAAAGGATGCCTCTATAGGGCATGTACACACAATTTTTGCATTGGCAGATTGGCCTTCATTCTCCTGTAACCCATTCCTTTCATAAGGACCTCACAAAAGGGGAAAATGCCAACCATTCTACATTTTATTTCATGGGCAATGTGTATAATTATTATGTAGCAATTATCTATGTAAGAATGAGTGTGGTTAAGAGGCTTGAGTGTTGAAACAGGACTCTGGGAGATCAGGGTTCAAACGCCCACTCGGCCATGGAAACTACTTGGTAACGTTGGCCAAGCCACACAGGCCATTTCCGCACTAGAATGTTATAGTGTTATTATTCCACTTTCAACCTCCTACGGAATCCTGGGGTTTGCAGTTTACTGAGGCCAAAGAGCTCTCTTGCTGAGAATTCTAAAGGCCCCTCCCTGAACTGCAAACCCCAGGATTCCGCAGGATGTTGAAAGTGGAATAATAGCACTACAACAGTCTTGTGTGGAAATGGCCACTGTCTCAGCCTTGGAGAAGGGCCATGGCAAATCTCTTTTGAGTAAATTTTGCCAACCAACTCTAGGATAGACTGGCTGTAAGTCAGAGTCAACTTGAAGGCGCTTCACAAGAACAAGAACAACAAATTATCTGTGTGGACAATGTCATTATATAATTTCATCACTAGGTGGGGCATTGGAGTTAGTGCTGTGTTTGGAGGAAGTGACAAATTTGTTGTGGGAGAGACGCAGCAACATTCCTGTCTAACTTCCTGAGTGGTGCCTCTTCCAAGCTTTCCAAAACAAGGACTAAACAAAGAAATATTTTCCTCTTGATTAAGACATGAAATGTTTGGGCTACTATCTCTAAATTCTTGGTGTTCTGGACAAAGTTTTTGTGGGTATTGAAAATCTGAGAATAAATGAGGTTGTGTCACTTTCTCCAAATGCAGATGTGGAACATTATACTGTTTTTTAACATTTGTTTTAGATTAATTTCATTGGAATCTGCCTTCATGCAAAATGGTCCAGCAATAAGCAATAAATCACTAAGGAAACCAAGCTTCTATTGCATTACAGTTAATCCCCTTTTTGTGCCATGTTGTAGTTTTCTCCTCAAAAGAAACATCACTTTGATCTCTATGCACCTGGCAACAGCTAGCTGGATAATTTTCCTGGAGGAAACTAACAGCTGAAGATCAGGGCCCAACTTTAGCTTATGAGTTGTGCTGGATTTAAGGGGTGGCTGAAGCCCTTGGAGAAATGTTGATAGAAGAAACCAGATTTTTTTTTTCCGGGTTCTTCAAAAGAACTCATACTGGGAGGCAACTGTGCCTAATAGGAATAGGGAATTTTATGTTGTATTACAACTCATCTCCTTCACTGCATGGGGCCTCCACATTTTCAATGTATGTCTTCCTTTTTTTGTTAGCTTTTGAAAGGCTTCCCTGATCTTTGTAACTCTCAGACATATTTATGATTATTTTTTTTTTATTTAAAATATTTGTAAGCGGCCTTTCAGGACAAAGATTCTCCCAAGGCAACTTCTATCAATGAGTTAAAATGCAATTGTACATCATAACAACAATTTCCATAGAAAATACAGAAGTTAGTTAAATATGATTATTATGTTTACAGTTCAAAGACTAGTAAATTTATATTAATTGGATTTAAGTCTACATTAGCCTTTGAGGTTGTTATAATTGGATTAAAATTAGTTGAATCTAACATATTGTATAGAATAAGTCAGTGACTGATTTTCTTTTCATTTTTAATTTTTTTATTAACTATAAAGAAAAAACAAACAAAACATAACACCACATGATTACCATAGAAGTGAAAAAGAAAACATTACAATGAAATAGTTTACATTGTTATTTCTTTCCAGATCCTTTATCATCATATACTTATTCCACATGTTATATATCATATTGCTTATATATTTTTGTTACATTCTTAACTCTATCTTATTCAACTATATTTAACCTATTGCTGTTGCTAAATATGATCCTATTACTGAACATCTTAATACTTACCCTAACTTTAAATGTAACCTTAAATATAACCTTAAATATAACCTTAAATGAAACCTTAAATGTAAGCCTAAGGCTTACACTAAGTGTAAAGCCTTCTCCCAAGCCAATTATCTTTCAGCTTACTCTACTTTACAAAACTGTAATTCTTCTTGTGGAGGTATGACACTTCCCTCTTTTATTAGGACTTTTTCCACAAATATCTTCCATATTTCTTCAAAATCATTCCCTTTCATTATTCCTTTTTTGACTTTAATTCGACATGTTAGCTTATCATTAACCGCTATTTTCCACACTTCTTTATACCAATCCTTTATTCGAAAATCTTCTTGCATTTTCCCTTTTTTGATATAATTAACCTTGCTGCAGTTAATAAATTTGTGTCAGTGAGTGATTTTAACTGATTATAATTGTTTTCTTATTAGTTAACTATTTTTTCCAGGTATTTAGATAAGGTTATAAAGATTATTAACAACAAATATTAACCATAGTTTAAAAGTAAAGATTTAATAGTTAAGTGTAACTGTTTAATTACAATAAGCTGTCTACAATAAGGGCAGGAACCAATTTTAATTATCTGTAGAGCGTAATTTTAAGCGTAATTTTAGTTTTTGTTTTCTGTAATGTTTAGTATATTTTTATCTCTTTTTTGTATTGTATTGTTTTGCATTGTTTGTGTTTGTGTTATTCTCTAATATTTCTTTTTAAAAAACAACAATCTCCATAGGAGTAGCAGTATTAAATGAAGTGTCCATGAAAGCTTATGCCGTCATAAATTTGCTGCTCTTTAAGTTGCCTCAAGATTCTTTGTTGTTTTACACCAAATTTTTGGAAATCTATTACAAAAATAACCATAAAAAAGTATAGAATCATAGCAGTATTGACCAGCATAAAGTATTTT
The DNA here is from genome assembly GCA_030412105.1 of Cyclura pinguis. Classification (NCBI taxonomy): domain Eukaryota; kingdom Metazoa; phylum Chordata; class Lepidosauria; order Squamata; family Iguanidae; genus Cyclura; species Cyclura pinguis. The sequence continues at coordinate 22,448,257 of CM059604.1, forward strand.
AATACCAGTAAAGCCACAGGGCCATAAAATACTATTCAAACTTATCCTAGCGATAGGATCACATAACATTTAGGAGGAAGAAAAACTTTAAACTGGTGTTCACTATTTTGCTGAGGGAGGTGTGTTTATTTCACCAGTACATAATCCCACAGCTAATGGGGCCACTGCTAGTAAGGCCCTATCTCTTAGGCCTACCAGCCTAATTTATCTCAATAGTTCAGACCTCTGAAACTGATTCAAAGGCAGATCAGTTTCAGACTAGTATGGGTGAGTTAGAAAACAGGCAGCAATAATATAGGCCATTTCTAACTTAACGTGTATTTTGCATAAACTATTCTAGCAGTGGATATGAGTTATAATGTTATTTTTTTGGGAGGGTGCAATAGTGATAGTATTGAAATAAGCTTCACCTGCCATTCCAGGCAGCTTCTGTCCATGGAATGGGGAGGGGCACCATTTTGTCCTTTACTTTGGGACCATGTGGGAGTTATTATCTTCATGCACTCTCTGTGAGTTTCTTGGCAGTATCTATTTAACCATTGTGTGAAACCGAATACTGGAATACATGAACCTTTGACTCAAACCTCTGGCTTTCATTCTGTTGTTATGTAACTAACATGTATGCACATGAAAAGACAGCAATGCTTACACCTCCTTGCCCCCCTTTTAAAAATATGTTCTGAAACTCAATTTACTTCTGGACAGTTCCAAACCAGAATTGCCCTGATAAAACCATGAGGTGTCTAGTTATTCAGGAAGAAGTACAGTCAACCTTTTCTCAGGCACAGATTCCAGCAAAGCTAGCAACACTTGTACCAATGAAGCCAGTACGGGCAGGACTTCAAAACACCACACAGTGAGTTCCTAGTAAAACCAGAATATGAATGTTGTGGTTCCTGGAACCTGGCCTTGACCTCAAGAAACTAAACATCAAAATCTCAATTCATGGCATTTCCAGGAAAAAAAAAGAGCTAATGTTTTTATGAGACTTTAGTGCAATGTTCAATATATAGAGAGATGAAAATGTTACTAAGCTGACCGCACTTTAATGTTTCCAGATTGAGGAATAAAGAATGTACACTTAAACATCGCTCTGATGCAGGGGTGGGCAAAATGTGGTTTAAGGGCTATATTCAGCCCCCGAAGCCTTCTGTCTATACCTGCCCCTGTGCCAGGAAGAAGAACAGAGATCACATTTTTTTGTCACTTCTGGAAGTCTTTGGGGTGGTGTTTTTGGTTGTTTTTTAGAAAGTTTGGTGTCTCACACAACCTTCAACCCTGAACCAAAATCACTTAGAGTTCCATTGTGTCTATTTAAAAAAAAATACTTGAGGTTTTTTTTCCCTCTCTCCTGGATGTGGCCCATGGTGAGTGCTGGGGAATAAAATGTAGTTCTTGGTCCCACCAAAGTTGCCCACTCTTGCTTGAATGGATAATATGAATAGAAGAAGAGAAACATCTCAAGTAATCAAGTGGATGAATGGGAACAAGGTGAATATATCATCACTGGGCAGAACATACCCAGTTATTTCAACTTTTTTTGTAGGACTTGCTAAACTTCATGGAAACAAGATAAGGAGAGGTTTTTCAGATTGCTTGACTACCCCCCCCCCGAGGAAATATTTGCAAAACAAAAACAAAAAAGGACAGAATACATTTTTGCACAGAAGACAGTGCATTTTGCACAAATACAGTAATCTACAAAATGCATTTTTTTGGACAAATACAGACTTTGGTGCAAAAACGTTTAGCTTTGCAAAATGAATTTTTCACAAAATGTTTTTTTTTTTTTGCATAAATCCTTTCATTTAAAAATATATTTAGGACATCTCATAACGGTTTGTTCTTTTTTCTTGATGGGATGCTCTGATATGTTGAAACATCCTTTCTTGTTGAGGATGAGAAAAATCTATGAGTACCCTTTACATCCTTAAAGGACAAGCAGACAAGAAGTCTGTAGATAACGGCTCAAGATACATAAACAGAAACAGGTTTTCTCTTGCATGGTTTTAGGACTGTTATGCACACCCCACTCTCCAAGTGGTGAGAATTTCCAGGTGTAGAGTACTTACTGGGGGTGTAGCTAAAGTGGGAGGGGAGAAAATGAGGTTGTTGCTCATTCCCAAAATAATTTTGTTCCCCCAAAGAAAATTTCATTCAGTCTCCAAATCTGTAGCATTGCAGAGAGTGAGACACTGAAAATCGTCCACACATAGAACTCTTGTGTTTGTATTTCCATGGTATTTCTAAATGCTCAACTAAAGTTCTAAATTACTGCAATGCTAGAAATGTGGGAACGGAAGAAAAATTTCATTGAGGTGGAGCAGAATACTTAAATGGGGGGCAATGCCTTGAGCTCCCCCTCTCCAATAACTACACCACTGCATTCTGGTCTGGTTTACTTTGGAAAGAGGTTATTGGAGACTTGCTGGAGTTTTGTAATATTCGCATTTACAGATATACAAGTTGGGCATCAATGGAAGGCAACAGATGAAATACCCCAACATATATCCAAAGGCAGTTATCCCCAGATCAAGTTTTCCAGGGTTGGGGTTGCTCAACATGGTGCAGGAGTTGCTATCTCATTCAACCAGCATCACAAAATGTTCCAGAGCCACAGCTCAGTTCTATATTTGTCCTGACTCTTACCTCAAAACTACAGGTTGTGCCTTTTGCTTGGATTACAGGCATAGCACAGGAGGAAATAACAACTTTTCAGACATTTTCTTAGTCACTGTTAAGAACAGCGATGGAGAGCTGTCAACAAAATTACTTTAATAACAGAGATCTGTCAGGCTCTGTCTGCCCAAACAAGTTGACCATTTCAGTATTGTTGTTTTACTATCACAGGGTCAGAAGGTATCCCAGAAGATCATTTAGTTCAACCCAAGTTTCATAATGTATTTTATAGCCAAGATTCAAATAATTGCTGAACAACTTCCACATATATAAGGAAAGGATGGGCCTCTCTTAATCAGATCTCAGCGCTCTCTGGCATATCTGAAGTGTTTTGTTGTTGTTGTTGGGTTTTTTTAAAAATTTTGAAGGAAGATTGTAGCTTCTTGGGAATCTTCAGATTGAGAAGCAGAGCAGAAATATATAGATGAATGGATAAATAAATAAATAAATAAATAAACAAAAATCTACTGTCTAAACTATGAAGGAAGGTGCATGAAGAAACGAACACTTTTGCAAGAGGCTGCTGATGTGAAGTTTCTGTAATTTTTTGTGTGCTCTTGGGATACAAATACACAAGGGCCTAAATCCTATTGTTAGTCCTGATGAGATATTTTGACCTCACCCTATATCAAAAAGATCTCTGTACGCTGGGCCATTTGGAAAAGTTTTATATAAAAAAACTATTCGAGGACATTTGTCTGAACATAACCCTCTCAGTTGCCAAATTTCTGCCATTGGCTATTAAGATCAGAAAGAGAGCAGTATCAAAACTATGTAAGTACACTAGTAATGTACTATAAGATCAATCCAGTTCCATTGTGTTAATGAGACAGAATGAACACCTATCTATATTTTACCTAATAATCCACGTAGTTTATAATTTTAATTTATTTTATGCATTTTTATCCTATTTTTGATAGATATATCTTTCTTATATCTAATATTGTACAAGTCAGATGTTCATTATGCTAAGTCTATGGACCATAAAATAAAGCTTGTGTGTGCACAATTAAAACAAACAGTTTAAAACAATGAAAATAATTTAAATAAGTTAAAAACATATAAACAGAATTAAGGAGATAAAACAGATTTAAAATATTAGAATAGTTTAAATCTATGTAAATTAGTACTGGAGAAAAATCAATGAAGCCCAAAATCTTTGATGAACCATCATGTTTTTACTTGGTGCCTAAAGGAAATCACTGGCAGAACCAACTGGGTCTCCAAAGGGAGGGCTGAGAAAGCCCTCTTCTACATCCCCATAAAGTGCATTGATCTCATTGGTGGGACACAAAAGAGGACCCCCAGAGTAGAGCCAACAAATCAACTAGATTTACCGATATGTTGACTCACCAGTCAACAATGGATTCAGTGGCTCCACTCTAGTTGGGATTAAAACATAATTTTAACCAAGAGCTTTCCAAGCATTTGCTGGTGGAACTCCACAGGCTTGAGCCTATACATTTGCACTGGACGCTTGTAATATTTGTCTCATAAAGCTCCTTCTACAACCTGAATCAAAATTTCATCTGGAAAAGAATATCTTCTACCTTGCCCTTTTTTCCTTTTCTTCCCAACCAATCCCCTGAGTCCATTTCCATTTAAAAAACATTAATAGTCTGCGGCAGCAATTATGTTGGTGTTAATCCAGGCAAAGGAAGAAGGAAGGAGAGAGATTTCTCTGTTCTCTCCCCAGTGTGCTTGTAGTGTGCTGGGGAGAAATAAATACAGTGATCTTTGGGAAAGCATAGTTTTCTCAATGGTAATTTCTGAAGCCAAACAGGCTCAGAACATGTCAATATGTTATTTCTTCATTTTGGGGGTGCAAAAGACATGGCCTGTTTTCCAAGCTAAGCAGATGTGAGTTGGGAGGAACATTACCCATCACAATTTGTTCTATTAACTATGAACAAAGCATTACTGTTCATCATCATACAACAAAGTTTAATTGTTTGCATGCTTACCTCTCCGTTGAAGAAACAGAAAATTGTTGCCACAAGTAAACCCTAAGAAACAAAAGAAAATGTTTATATGATTATCTCTACCTACGATGTGAAGAAATGAAATTAGTCCAACATCTGTCTCATTGATTCTCTATAATTAGGCAATGATAGATAAGAATATAAGAGTGGCCTTGCTAAATCAATCCAGCATTTTAGTTCACACAGCAGTCAACCAGATGCTAGAATGTGCTTGTTACATAACATCATAGTTAGTCTACATGCCATCCAACTGTTCTGATTTGCCAGGGACAATACCACTTAATCTTCTGCCATCCCATTTTTTCAGCTGCTTTTAAAATGTCATACTTTCTGTTTCTTCTAGCTTCCCTCTTTGTTGTCAACTGCTGCAAACTGAGTTCAAAGTCAAAAGTAGTTTGCACTCAACTCGTTGTGGAGGAGAGAAGAAGAGGGGCAAATCTTGTGCTTCCTAGGCCATTGCTGCACTACACTGTTATAGTGCTATTATTGCACTTTCCTATGGAATTCTGGGATTTGCAGTTTAGGGAGGGGCATTTAGAATTCTCAGCGAGAGAGCTCTTTGGCCTCAGTAAACTACAAACCCCAGGATTCCACAGGACATTGAAAATGGAATAATAACACTGTCACAGTATAGTGCAGAAATGGGCCTAGTCAGCTCAGGCAAAAGCCAACTTCTGTAGCCTCTCCTAGCTTGTATGTTCTTTCTCAATAATAACTACAGCTGTCATAAACCCACTTTGACACTGTTTGGCCACATGTGTCCTGGTTTTCATTTGTGAAATGCTGAAGGGTGTGAAACTGTGCACTGTGTGAACAAGCACTTCCTTTTCTCTGTCATGAAGAAATGTCTCTTATGACAAATTTCAAGATTACTGCTGGAAAAACAGGATATTTTCATTATTTTTCTTTACTCCAAAAGCAAGAGAGTTTGATCAACAATGCCAACTTGTCAAGTAAGAAAAGAGAGGGCATAGAGATGTTTGTGGGAAAAGTACCAGCTTACAAGAGAAATTAATACTATATTGGTCTAAACCAAGGTGGAGAAAGTGTGGATCTCCACAGTCCACTTAAAAAAAAAAAAGTCCCCAAATCCCCTCTAGGAGAATAAAGACAATTTAGGCATGCCCCCCGGGGTATTTTAGGTCCAGGAGAGGACTTTACAAAAAGCAGAAAGTGAACTGGAAGTGATTTGCTGCTTAAAAAGGCCTCTAGACAGTTTAGAAAGGTCTCTCCTCTAAACTGAAGCAAGAATGCTCCTCATTTTGTTTCTTCCACCAGGGTCTCTAAAAAGGCCAATGCAGCCCTCTAAAACCCAACAGTTGTCCTCTGATTCCCAAATCTAAAATCAATCATACAGTTTCTAAAGGACATTGGGCAAAATCCCCAAACTTCCAAGTATCTTGTCACTCCTAAAAAGGCAGAAGTTTTTATTGTGGAATAGTCATTCATTAATATCAATGGCAGCTTCTGAGAGAGATGTGTAATCTTGTAAGGAATGCTTTTTGATTAAAAATAAACTATTACTGTAGCCCAGTAGAGAGCCAGCATGGTTTGAGAGTTGGACTATGACTGGAGACCAAGATTTGGTTCCCGACTCAGCCAAGGAAATCCACTGGGTGACCTTGGACATTTCACATACCCTCAGCCCCAGAACCCCCCATGATGGGTTTGCCTTAGGGTCACCATAAGTTGGAAACAACGTGAAGGAACACAACAACATCTCCTGACAGAAAAATTAACCTCTCTTCCTTGCCTTGATTGTGATTGTCCACTCCTTATACCTGCTATTTTAGAAGAACATACTTGATGTTAATTGTCATCAAGTTTGCTTCAACTTACAAAGGCCCTATCAATGACAAACCTCTAAGTCACCTTGTCACCAATAGCCCTGCTCAGGTCTTACAGACCCAGGGCTGTGGTTTCCTTGGTTGAGTCTATCCAGCCATAATGGGTCTTCCTCTTTTCCTATCACCTTCTACCTTGCCAAGCATCATTGTCTTTTCTAGTGAGCCATATCTTCTCACAATATGTCCAAAGTACGACTATCTCAGTTTAGTCATCTTGGCTTTCAGGAAGAGTTTGGACTTGATTTGCTCTTGGGCGTATTTATTTATCTTTCTGATTGTTCGTTGTATCTGCAGAACACTCCTCCAGCACCACATTTCAAATGAGTTAATTCTCTTCCTATCAGCTTTTTTCACTCTCCAGCTTTCACAACCATACATAAACATTAGATATATAGTGGAATGGATCATTCTGACTTTGATAGTCAATGAACTATCTTTATACTTCAGGATCTTGCCTAGTTCCTTCATAGCTGCTCTTCCAAGTCTAAGTCTTCTTTTGATTTCTTGAGTGTAGCCTCCATTTTTATGATTGAGCCAAGGTACAGAAAATCTTTAACTATTGCAATTTCTTCATCATCTTTCTGAAAGCTATGTAGACATTTGCGGTTATTATTTCTCTTTTGTTAATGTTCAGTTGTGACCTTGCCTTTGCACTTTCTTCCTTGACCTTTTTCAATACCGTGGACCACTCATATAAATGAACTCTGGATCTGCAAATTCAAACGATTGTGGAGCATAGTGTCATATACCTAAAATGGTGGCAACATGTGTTACCCTGATTTCTGGGGGTCCCGGGAGGGACACCTCAATGTGCTCAAAATAATGGGGAACAGGAATTAGCTGAGAGCACTAGTTAGCAATGCAAGAGGCAGGGCAATGTAGCGAGATCTTGAACCCAATGTCTACGGGGTCAGGCCGAGTCAAGGAGCAAACAGAAGTAAATAATAATAATTGTTTTATTGATGTACAGTCAAACACGTGTATGCAACACACTCATGCAAAGAACTATAGAAATAAAGGTAGGAGTTGGATAGAGGGATTTTAAGAGGAGGTTTAGTATAGGAAATGCTACACCTGTCCTGAAGCCCGGGTAGTCTGAAGACAAAGTCCGTGGAAATAAGGATTCTCAACACGAGGAGCTGAGGGGAAGGCTCTCTGGACGAAGCAACAGCAAGGTGGGATGGAAGCCAAGAGCGATCCAACAAGACACTCAAAGTCAGGGGTTCTTATAGGGGAAAATGTTCCCGCAGGCTAGTCCGTTCCTGGGGAAGACAATGGATTTTGGGCTAGAGACAAAGCCTCCAAAAGGTCAGTACTTTAGATGATTGAATTATGACAGCGTTGTCAATACCGTAGCCAGTATGCAAATGCAGAGTGCTTGAGAGTTGGCTAGTCCGCTCATCAAGCTGCCTGCTCGGGGCAGGGGATCTTTTGTAAGCAGCGTGCATACATAATGTGATCTTAAAAAGGTACTTGCCTTGAGGTCTCCTAAAGCTGCATTCGGCAGTTACTGGCCTGCCTGGATTTGTTGTTGAATGGTTCAGCTATTTTCAGCCACGCCTTTGTGCATGCTTGTCCGGGGGCCTCGCAAGCACGTGGAGAGGAATGGGTAGTGAAGGTCAAATTCTTGATATCAAATGATATCTAATATCCCACAAGTTCGGACTAGAAAACTGCAGTAACACATGCATCCGGATGCACTGAAGCATCCACATGCATGTCATCGCCCTTAACAAGATGTGATATGAGCATTCATTTTTTTCCCATTCTTGGGGGAGTCCTAGAACAGAACCCCCACAGATATGGAGGGTCCAATGTAGCTGTTCCAAGTCTTTCCTCTTTTCTGCTAGTAGCATAGCGTCTTCTGCTTATCTTAAAACTGCCTCCAGTTTTCACACCTTCTTCCTCTCAGTCTAATCCAGTTTTACTTACATTCAGTATACAATTTAAACAGATAGGATGATAAAATGTAGTCTTATCTGACCCTGTTGCCAATTGGAAAGCATTTTGTTGTCCCTATTCTGTCCTGACAGTGGCCTCTTTTCCTGAGAGCAAATTATGTATCAAGACAATTAAGAGTAATCCATAATTTTTCCATGATTTGCACCAGAGCTGGCCAAAGTGCTGCCCGCAGGGTCAATACAGCCCCTCAAGGCCATTTTGTGGCCCAAAGGAGCCCTGCGGGGTCAAAAATGTTTTTGTCCCAAAATGCCCTCTAGGGAGTGCATGGATAATTTTTGCCACTTGTTGGGGCCTCCTGGATCCTTTTAAATCCAGCAAAGTTTTTTGTTTAAACTAGAAGTAAACCAGAAGTTCCTTCTATCACTTCCAGTTTTTGAAAAAAGGCCTCCTTTGGGCCTAAAAGGGTCTAAAACATGGAGAAAATATTCCCCAAAGCACTTAAAGGGCATTGGGGGGCACTGAGAGCAAAAACATTTTGTTTTTTGGATTGGAAGCTTGTGGTGGGGGTGCAACTTCTTGAATGTTCCAGGGAGCTAATGTGGCCCTATAGTCTCCCAAGTTGCCCAGTCCCATCTACATAATTAAAGGATTTATTTTAATCTACAAAGCTACAAGGCTAATTTTCTTCTGAAATTCTTTGGTGCACTCCATTATCCAACATATGTAAAAGAACACACACAGAAAGACACTATCAAACTCTACATTCAACAAAATATGCACTTTGGTCTGTACAATGCAACCTATCCACATATACTTGTAGGTAAGTAAGACCTACAATATTCACACTTTTTTCCCGGCTAAGTGTGCCTAAGACTACAACCCTAAACTTTAATATCAAAGAAAGACCTTTCTCATTTGTGTCACTTTCTTGTTAATAAAGCCACTTTGGGTCACACAATGGTTTTTGATTTCCTGTCCTTCTTCTCTAAATTCTTTTCTCATTGGCAATTTTATAGCCATATTATCTTCCTTTTTTTTTCAGAGGTACAACGAAGATAGTTTCTTGAGGACAATGAGTTTGCTCAGGTGTCCTTGAAATTAGATTTTAGTTAACAGTTCTGTAGAGGAGTCTGTCTGAAGTGAGAAAAAACAAAACAAAACACAAGCCTGGCGTTTAAAAAAGACTCAAATTCAGAAAGTGGTGTTATTTGGCAAAAGTGAAAGTAGCAGCCATAAATGGGGTAATAAAAAAATAATGCCTGCAAGGTCTGCCCTTGCAAGAGGGGGAAAAGAGGTTTCTATTTATGGCCAGCGTTAAAAGAAAGTGAATTGAGATAGATGTTACTGCCCTGGCTAGCCCGAGCTTGTGGGATAAAAAGATATCTCTTGATATCAATAATTCGGCTTCACATACCCATTCCCCTCCATGTGCTTGCGAGGCCCCCGGACAAGCACGCATACGGGCTTGGCCGATAATCGCCATAATATTACAACACAATACAGGCAGGCCAGAAATAACCGACTCGCAGCTTCAGGAGACCTCAACGGCAAGTACCTTCATCAAGCATGCACGCAACTTTCAAAAGATCCTCTGCCCCACGCTGGCAGCTTGACGATCAGACTATACAATGCTCAAGTACTCCGCATTGGCATACTGGCTATCCTATTGACAATTTGGCTATAATTCAATCATTCAAATTCTGACCTTTCGGAGGCTTTGTCTCCAGCCCCAAATCCACTGTTTTCCCCAAGTACGAACTAGCCTGCGGTCACAATTCTCCTTATAAAAACCCCTGACTTTGAGCGCTTCCTTGGATCACTCTTGGTTTCCATCCCACCTTGCTGTTGCTTTGTCCAGCGAGCCTTCCCCTCAGCTCCATGTGCTGAGATCCACACTCCCCAGCTTCTCCGCTTCCTACCGGGCTTCAGGACAGGTGAAGTATCACCCAAACCAGCAACTCCTCTAAAAATCCCTCTATCCCACTCCAACCTTTATTTCTTTAGTTATCCTGTGTGAGTGTGCCACATGCACTGTTTCATTGTGTTTTAATAAAATATCATTTATCGTTTCAACTTCTGTGTGCTCCTTGACTTGGCCTGACCCCGTAAACATAGGGTTCAAGATCTCGCTACGTTACCCTGCCTCTCGTATTGCTAGGCAATGCTCTTGACTAATTTCCCCAACTTATAAATTGAGAGCATATTTAGGTGTCCCTCCCGGGACCCCCAGGAATCAGGGTAACAGAGAACTGGGATTTGACAGCAATCACAACAGCAATTTGACCCTGATACTACTGTCCTTGCTTAGTAGGTAATTATACACTAAACTGGCATTTTGTGATTCACTTATTGATGATGATATTGACGATAGGAGGAATTGCCAGCTGGCCCCAGTAACTATGAGCCAATAACTGAACAAATTATAAAGGGTAAGAAAATGTTATTCCAGAGCAGTTGTCCATGTTATGTTTGAAATAAGCTGCAGTTTGGAGCTGTGCACCACACTTCAATAGAGAAGTTAGTTTAGAACCCTTCCACACTATGGAATTACAGTACAATGATTTGACTTTAATTGCCATGGTTCCATCACTTGGAATCCTGGGATTTGTATTTCAGAGAGGAGTTTTTTAGACTTTTAAACTTTTCAGCTGGAGAATTCTAATGCTTCACCAAACTACAAAGCCCAGGATTTCACAGCTGTAGCCATAGCAGTTAAAGTGGAATCAATTTTTTGTCTCATACTGATGATTTGTTAATGTTCAATATGTGAATCAAATCTAAAAGCAATAAAAAGCAGGTGAGTTATAATAGTATTGTTTACTGTCCACAACAATCAGTGTGACTCTTCATTGTGTAGGAGTGGTAGTTTTAACAGTTCTCAATGTAGAATGAATATTTTTCCATAACAGTTTCATGTTACATTAGTGTGGGTTAATTGATATTTCCTTTAAGCCCTTTTGATTGTTTCTAAGGCCTCATGCTATCAGAATGTGAATATTTGTTCTATGAACTTTGTTGCTGTTGTGTGCCTTCAAGTTGTTTCTTACTTATGGTGATTTAAAGTGAATTTCTCATGGGGTTTTCTGGGGCTGTGTGTGACACATCCAAGGTCATCCAGTGGTTTTCCATAGCCAAGCAGGGAAGTCTCCAGAGTCATAGTCCCAAACTCAAACCACTACGCCACACTGGCTCTCTTCATGAACTTTTCCTGAGAAAATATCTTTAATTAAATCTTTTTCACTCTGTGTATTAGAGCATTTCACCTACATTGTTTTTGCTGCATACTGTTTTTATAAGAATCAACTATGGAGTTATATTAGTAGAATCAGGAACAAGGACATGCAAGCAGGTCTCTAAATTACAGAAAGACTCTTAGAACAAGTATTGTAGTAATGGAAAAAGAAAAAAAAAGGAAGGCCTGCTTCACATTTTACTGCTCATTTTTAAGCAGACCATTCACTTGCTATGACAATTTTGGACCATTTATTCTAACAAAACCATCTCACAGCAGTGAAGCGTTTATGGGGTGAGGAAATAGTCAGACAGGGTTGTCATCACTGCTTTGGCTGAAAGTTTTCTACTATGGGAAACCCAGCAGGGAACACTTTATTGTGTTATGTTCCAGCTGCGAATGCTACTTTGAGAAGAAAATGACATTATATACATTTTTTTTTCTAGTGGGAACAGGCAGCCTCTATATCAGCACTTTATATCTTCCTTACTGACTGTGGAGTGTGCAAGGATAACAAGTACCTTTAGATACATACACTTGCTATTTCTATGCAATATATGCCTAATGGAGTGCCACAAAATTATGCAAACCAGGGTTGACAGTGTGGCCTGTGGCCTACATATTCTGGGTACACCTTTTTTTTTGCCTCCTCCAAAACTCCCCAGAATATTTTTGCAAAATCAACATCATGGCCTGGATCTTCTACATCAACAAGAAAAGGACTATGAGCACTATTGTCAATGGGAAAAGGAGATAAATGAACCAGAGTCAATGGGACAGTCAATGTCACTGTCTATTTAGTTCCTTTTATGCAATAACAGTGGTCAATATTATAGTCAATATCATTTAAATTAATGCCAGGTTATCCACATTTAAGGTTCATTTACACAGAAGTATAAATTTAACAATAATTACTCAAGTGTGAGTGGAGGGCTTTTAGCAATAGTAAGTGGGGAAGCATGAATGAATTTAATAATATTTAATAAAAAAATTAATTTTAAGTACTTTCAGGTAGCATTTATTCTATTTTATGCATGTGTGCCTAATGTCCATACATTTTTAACTATAAAACTTTTAAAAATCCAAACAACCTCCAAAACTTGAAGAGTGGCCCCCAGCCCTATGACAGTTACCTACTGCTAATGTAAACCATCTAGGGTGTCCGTGTGAGTGAGTCGAAATCTTGTACCGAACGGGTTGGACACGGAGCTGGGATGAGCTCTGAAACCGGGTAGGAAGTGAGGCAGCAACACAGAATGCAAAGTATACAATACAATAAAACACAGAAAAAAGTTTCTTTGGCCAAAGGATCCTGCTGATAATCAGAACTGCATTCAGTTCAACCTACTAGCAGTAGTGATCCAGAAGGATAACTTTATTCCTCAAGCTTCACATTTTTATGCTATTTTCTTGATTAGGAAAGCAGAATAAAACATACACCAGCAAGATTAGTATTTCACTTAAGACTGACTACTTGTTATTTCTTATCTAACTCTTCCATCAGCTGTCTATACGACCACAACAGTGTGTAACTACCAAAATGTACACAAACAAGGCTATTACCGATGTAACAAATCATATTATTGATGTAACATGTGTACTCCAGATTTCGGCAGTAATACTTTCATACAGTATAGAACAAAGGGCTTTCTCGCACTTGGCGAAGAAAACGTCCTGTTCTGTTACTTACCGGACTGGCGTGCTCCCTTGGAGGATCCAGGCTGATCCAGAGCAGTGCGTGGCCGCGCCACACACTGCTCCGGGGATGAAAATGGTGGCTCCCGGTTGGTGGAGGCTCTCCACCAACCGGTGAAGCTTGCCAGCCTAAAGCCCGCCCCCGGAAGATCTGCAGGCTCACGCTGGTGCGAGCCTGCAAATCTACACCAGAGCACAGCCACAGATTGGGGTGCGCCGTGCTGTTGAAAGACCTGTTTAAGCGGTCTTTGAATAGCACGGCGAGCGACCACTTCTGGTCATTCCGGAGCAGGCTGAAGTCCGGAACTACAGAAAGTAGTCCGGACCCAGTCCGCCCCCAAGTACAAACGTCCTCGCTGGAGGACGCTCTGCCCCGTTGCAAATACAAAGTGCGGAAAAGACCAAAGTTTTAGTTAAATAGAATGTCAAGAACAGCAGATGATCATTCTTTTTGTTAAATACATTAATAAGAGGACAATTGGGAATCTTCTAACATCCCTCATGTGTATTTTTTAAGCCAACAAGTGAGATGATATCCCCATGGCTTGTCCTGCTTTCACATAAATGGGGATAGGATATAATAGGGTGATGCAATGTTACCAAGCATACTGCTCATAGCAATAGCATGTGTATTTCTATACCACTTATCAGCTAAGTGCTCTCTAAGCTGCTCACAATATGTTAGCTAATTGCCCCCAACAAGCTGGCTACTCATTTTACTGACCTGCAGAAGGATGGAAGGCTGAGTCAACTTGAAGCCCGGCAGGATCAAACTTACAACCTTGTGGTTGCAGTACCAGCATTTAACCACTGCGCCACCAGGGCGCATGACTTAGTTCTAAATTTAATCACACTTTTAGTTGCCCTACTGAAATCAAGAGAAAGAAAGGAAAAAAAAATGCCCACACCTGTCTTTATTTTTGTAAATTATATTGACACAAATTAGACATTTGAAATATCACCTTTGTATTAATGTATTAATATTAAAATATTATTGCCATGGTATTGCTGTGTATGGGTGTGGACAGTCAAGAAAATTAACATATTTGAAATGTGCTGGAAAAGAGTTCTATGGATACTGTAGACTACTCAAAGTCAAATAAATGGGTCTTACAGCAAATCAGGCCTAAATTCTCACTAGAAGCCAAGATGACTGAATTGAGGCTGTCATACTTTGGACGTATCATGAGTGTGACAGATTCTGCTTCAGTGAAGGGTTTTATGAAATCTTGCTGTCAGAACATTGGCAATCATTCATTGTCTGCCTGCTGTATCAAGTTAGGTCTCCCCTTCCCACCAAGAATCACTAATAGAACAACGCTGTGACTGGTGACCAGATTTAAGATGCACAATTTTAAAAGTCAAAGAGATGCTTCTCTACCAAAGCATATGGTTTTTTTACTTATAAAAGCTTCAGCATATAAAATCAATTGTAAAAGAGAGATACGAAGTTATAGGTAACAACACTAAGCATAGGCATTTATACCAGTACATAGTTGTTATGCAAATAAATTTGTTACGCTCCTATAGCAAAATATAACAAAATCATATCTCTCATGCAAGGTATAACAAAATGTTAGGAAGTTCTATGTCATAGGATACCAACCAGATCTAACTCAGGTTAGTGACAGGTTGTCCAGCAAGAAAAAACCGTGTCTTTGTGTCAGGGATGGGATGAGAATTCACCGATTTTCTTGAAATCAGAGTTCCCAAATCCTCAGGCACAGAAAGAGAAAGAATGTGAAGTTCCTGCACCTTTGTTAGGACTTTTTTTTCCCTTCTTCTAGGCTCAAAGCTACACAGAATTCACTGAAAAGTGCATAGCTTTTCCAGCTGACATGTTCTGGAAACTGTTTTTCTGCACCTTTCCCTTCCTTCTCTGCACCCGCCCTGAAAACTCTTGCTTGAGAGCAGCAGCCTCTAGCCAGGACTTCTGTGAAAGAATG
Organism: Cyclura pinguis; assembly: GCA_030412105.1. NCBI lineage: Eukaryota > Metazoa > Chordata > Lepidosauria > Squamata > Iguanidae > Cyclura > Cyclura pinguis. The sequence goes on from CM059604.1 coordinate 22,463,540, forward strand.
ACAGGGGAAAGGAGTTGCAGACAAAAGTTACCAGTTTTGATCTAGTTTCTATATTCGCCACAACTTCCTCCCCTGCAAGACCCAATCCTGATGAGAGGCTGTGAAAAATGTTTCAGCTGCTATCAAACCAGCTGGAGGGGGCACTGTGGGATGAAACTGAAATGTCTTTTCACAGCCTCTAGTCAGGATTTCTGTGAAAGATCATGGTGGAGTAGAAGTTGCAAATGTTTGGCAGCTGACAATCTAATTTCTGTTTTTGTTGCAGCTTCCCTCTCCTGAAGTCCCAATTTTTCACAGAAATCTCGACTAGAGGCTTTGAAAAGATGTTTCACTTTCTTCCTCCAACCCCCTTCTCCCAAGCTAGTCTTTACCACTTCTTGTCAGGATTGGGGCTTGGGGGAGGGAAGTTGTTATGAAAAACAGAAATTAGATTGTCAGTATCCCCAGAGTTCTCTTGCTCCAAAAAGTCTATAGACACTGATGACTTAGGGGACCTTGGTGAGGCTGGCACTACTTCTCCACTACTTTCAGGGTGCCATGTGGGCCCATGGAATTCAGTGGCTAAAACGTCCAAAGAAGTCTAGTGATGAAACCTAAATCAAGTATTTGTAGCCTACAAATACTTGTAGCCTTCCCTTCTCTACAACTTCCCTCCGCAGCTCCCCGCTCCAATCTTTCACAGAAATCCTGACCAGAGGCTGAAGCTCTCAAACAAGAGCAGCCCCTGCCCCTCCTAACAGCATGGGGGGAAAAAATAGATTATTTCTTCCTGACATCCTTCAAGATGGGGAAAATTGAGAATTACCATCCCTACTCTATGTTCCGGTTGGGCCTTTATATATGGTTGCCACCATGCATATGCATGCCTTTGTTGTTGCTGTTGTTTTTGTTGTTGTGTGCTTTCAAGTCATTTCCAACTTAAGGCAACCCTGAGGCAAATCTATCACAGGGTTTTCTGAGACTGAGAGTGTGTGATGCACCCAAAGTCACCCAGTGGGTTTCCATGGCCAAGCGGGAAATTGAACTATGGTCTCCACAGTACAACCAATGCTCAGTGCTCAAACCTCTAAATCACACTGGGTCTCAGACTTCAAAGCCACATGTCCCCAGTTCTGATATTTTTCAAAGCCCACTTTTTTATATTTAGTAGATCAGATGCTGATATATGTTCTGGTTCCTTATGAGACAGATTACATATGTGTGTTGGCATGGTTAGTATGCATATCCAGCTCTCTAGAAAAACTGGTCTCATTTCCTTTATATGATCCATATGTGCTTGTTGAAACCAGGCTCAATTTCTACAGAAAACTTTGCTTACTTAGGACCTGTGGTACCAGCTGTAGATCACTTTCCAGTTCCCCTTTCTCATTATTTTGAATGAAGAAAGCCATATCTGCTAGCATATCTTATCTGCTAGTCTCTTGGTAGGAAGCTCAGCTGACCTTGGTTGAGAGAAGCAGGTCATGGTTTTGTGGATGTAACTGGCTCCCAAAGAATTTTGTAATTCTGGTGGTCCAAAATGGGCAATATTTGTCACAAGACAACATGGCTCTTTGGAAAAAATGATAATACTTAGTAAAGTAGAAGGTAGTAGGAAAAAAGGAAGATAACATTACAGGTGGATTATTCAACTAAGGAAGCCACAGCTGCCCTGAGTTTGCAAGATCTGAGCAAAGCAACTGACGGTCCAGGCTGTTGGATATCTTTCATTCATACAACTGACTTGATGGCAAACAGTGACAGCAACAGCAACAACAACAACAACTATAATGCATAGATTTGTTGTAAATTGTCATAGCTGTTAACTTGAAAAAATGTATTAAAAAAAAAAGAAATCCATGGAACTTAACAGATCTGGCTAAATCTGTATTTGAGTCAATATAATGATTGTAAAATAAGTCAACATGGGGGGAAATCACAGGAGAGAGGGAGAGAAGGAATGCCTTCTCTCCAGAAAAATCTATAGAAACTGATGGCTTAGGGTACCTTGATGAAGCTGACGCTATTTCTCCAGTGCTTTCAAGGTGCCATGTGGGCCCATGGAATTCATTGGCAAGAAATCCAAGGAAGTCCAGTGATGTAGCCTAAATCTCCCCAGGTGATGTCATTGGTCTCTCTATAGTTTCTCAGTGGCTCTTTAAATTGGTAGAGATACTATGAGTTGTCCTCAATAGCTTCCAGTCAAAATATTTTTCTTTTTTTTCATGGGCTTATGGGTAGCACCTGTGCAATGCTGACTGTTACTAGAGATACTCTTTAGCACCTATCAACATTCTCATTGCAAGTGAGATTTGGGGAGGTTATTTTTAACTTTTCATCATTTTTGAACCAGCCATTTTTGCCTTTCATATCCTCAGAGGATTACAAAGATGGACAATCATGATGTTAATATTTCACCTTTGCTCCAAGAATGGTATTTTGACTCAAACTAGATGTTAAGGGGCATGTATTCTTTGCAATAAACTCTTTTTTTCCAGAGCTGTGTGCCTCAGAAATAAGATTTATACACTGAGCTTTTGTTCATCCTCCAAAGACTATTTACAAAGCAAAATGTGGTCAATACAAAATAGGTAAACAAGTACAACTATGTCCTCTGACAAATGGACATCTTTTATCACTTGAAGGAGCATGCCCTCTAAAAATATGCTAAAAGAATTGTCTAGCTTAACTCTTACAATGGTATCTGAACTTGACAGTCAACCTGCCAGACATGTTAGGCAGAAAGATAGTTATACACCAGTGAGCACCATTTTAAATTAGCTTTATCTCTTTTCTATTGGTTTCACTATAAAGGCATATTTTTAACTTTGGGGGGGGATTCAAATATGTGGGAAAGCATTTCAGTATACGATAGTAATAAGCTGCCACATAATATGTTGATTTTATGTGATTCCATTTCTTTTGTCGGTGTAAGTCTCACTAATCTCAGTGTGGTTTACTCTCATGTAAACCCCTCTCAATGTGTTTTCCTCCTATTTAAGTATGCTTAGCGTTGCAGCTCAAGGATAGGAAATGAGTCTTAGATATTTTAAGCATGGATCATCTATCTAGAAAATACCAACCAACAAATCAATTAAGCTGGTGCAAAGCTGACTTACTCCCATTGACTTAAGTGGCACTAATCCATTAGCTGAAGTCAGCTGTATTTCCTGGGAAAAGAGCCTTCTGCCAAATGAAGCCTACCACCAAATACATCACCAAAAATTATAATCAATGTTATAGACCCATACCTGGTAATGCATTAATATATGCATGATGTAATCATAGACTTCGCCGGCAAGTTTGTTTTCTGGCCTCCAGGGAATAATGACAAACTGAATCCCTAATAAAGGCACAAGGATCAAAGTGGCTCTGACTGCTTTCATGTACATGTTGGATTCAGCCTGATGGGTGTCTCTCAGTTTTGTTACCAGGACTCGTACAATGTTGAGCAAGAAGAAAAAATTGACCTGTAAAAAGAAAGTGTTATCTTGTCATTGTTGGCACCATTCATCCATTCATTTTTACAAACAGCAGAAATCAATAAACCCAGAAAGGTTCAAAAATAAAAGAATATACAGTCTTTCTTTTCTTTATGAACCAGACTTTAAAGTCAAACCTCCATTATGTTAAAATGGTGTATTGGTCGTAACATTGGTGGCTAAAATTAATCATATTCAAACATGGAGCTGACTGTCAAGTCGTTAAGCTAAGCTCTCTGCCATAAAAATACTAACCTTTTGAACGTGTATTTTTTGCTAACTACTACTTTGTATTTACCATTGAAAAAGGGGTCATTTTGTATCCAGGCTTAAGTACTGCTAATTATTGGTTCATTGTAATTCAAAGGTCACTTGTCACTACAGTGTATTTTGTGTTAGGGAAGACTGGGAAAACTGAAAGAAGGATATTAGGAGAACAGAGCCGTTTGGAGATAACAAAAGAGAAATATGGGGGGGGGCGGGGGGGTCACCTTGGTCAAGAGTGTTTATGGTTATGGCAAGTAGAGGCCTGGGAAAGAAAAAGGGAAACAGATACATCAAGAAATTTATTGCTTTGATCAATGAATGCTTTGCACACTTAATTATCTACTGATAACCTATATAAAGTGTATACTGTGTATAACCTCCAGTTTTGGCAAGTTCTATGGAACTGTGCTGAGTTGCCCATGTTATCCATAAACAATAAACTTCTGTCTACCTCAGAGTGAGTTCTGTGGAGTGTGGATATGGAAAGACCCTGGAGATTAGTATAGAAGACTGGAAAAGTGGGCAAGTGAAAATAGCATTAATAGGTCTGCTATTCCTTCAGATAGGACTATCCCATTTTGATAGTCTGATGCAGAATGGTGGTCTGATGTTTTCCCCAAACTCTTCTTGGTGAACTCTTTCCATATCTGTCTATCAGTGGGGATAAAAAAATAGTATGTACAAGCTTCCTAGAAAGGACAGGCAGGCAAAGATGTTCTGTGGATGGTGTCACTCTGCACATTAAAGAAGGGAGAGAGTCAAGCAAATGAAAAATTTCAGGTGGGACAAACACTTTCACACATTCCCTGTGGATGGCAATACAAGATCTGGACTGATAACTAGTTGTTATCAGCCCTACCCCCAGGGATCAAAATGGACAGGGCATTCTTGATATAGAGAATGAAAGGAGGAATACAGCTCTGTAGTAATGGGTAACTTTGGCCATTTCTGCACTAGACCGCACTTTGAGATCCCTCCTTAAACTGCAAACCCAGGATTCCATAGGATGTTGAAAGTGAAATAATAGCACGGTAAAAGTCTAGTGCGGAAACGGCCTTTGAATCACCCTCAAAACGAGTAGGAACCTTTTCACAGAACATAGTTATAGTCTACTGATTTCAACACCCTACAGAATTCTAGGGTTTGTAGTTTGGTGAGGCACTAGAACTCTCTAGATGAGAATTATAAGTACTATGCTCTAAACTGTATATCCCAAGATTCCATATAGTGTTCTCATGGCAGTTAAAGTAGAATCACAGATCTATACATCCTTAGGGTATAAAAGCGCCTTGGGTAAATGCATGTTCCAGTTATGACAATGAAATAAAATTTCTACATGTTCTAGACGGTCAAGCCTGTTCTCTAGTACAGATGGTCAGGGAACCAACCATAAGTGAAGTAAGCTTAGACTTAATTCCAAGTCATACCCAGGTCCTAATCTATGGCCCTTTCCGCACGGCATTTGCCATGTGAAAGGGCTCCTGGAGCATCGCGCGATTGTGAGGAGCGATCTGCACGACGCACTCACAATTGCGCGATGCTCCAGGGGCTGGCAGGCACTGATCGCGCACCTTTTCATTTTTGGCTGGAAGCTGAAAATGGTGCGTGATTGTGCATTGCTCCCGGGCCCCGCGCACACTTACCTGGCGTGTGGAGCCACATTGGTCGCGCTTCCTGCCCCAGCGCAGCCTGGGAAACTCCCAGGCTGCACTGTGGAAGGAAGAGGCGAGGCTCTCGCACGAGCAGGCAGCTCGTGCGGAGCTGAAGCAGCAGGAACGCGAGAGCCTCTTGCCGGAGGCTGCTTGCACAATCCCTGCACCCCAGCGCCGGAAAAAGGCAAGGTGCGGAAAGGGCCTTTTATGTGTATTGTTGGCTAAATTCAGCAATACAGCCACTCCCATCATAGAGAAGATCATCATGTATTATCTTACCAGATAGGTGTTAAAGAGGATGGGAAAAAAGACAGAGGGTGATAACCTAATTCAACCCTAGCATGGTTAAATGTAGAGATTCAAACCCGACATTCTCAGTCAAGCACTCAAAACTGTGGGTCTGGATCAACATGTCTGATTTCTCTCATATTCAGATACTTTAAACCACAAGTGCTATTTATTCCAAACATGAAGGGCATGGTGAATTTTGTTAAATTCTATTAAAAATGAATTAAAATGAAGGTCTCTGAACAGGAGCCTGTACCTTCTGCTATTCCACAGTTGGAGAGCATATATTCAGATACTAATTATAGACAGAGCTTGGAAAAGCTAGTTTCATTTTCTAGGACTTGTACACACACAAAAAAGTAACACTGCCAAGCTTTAATCAAGATTCCAAATTATGGGAGGAGCTTCCATACAGATGGCAGGCATTGCACTTTAGAAATTCAGCCTCCAACACATGGAAAATGTGAGTCTGGGCCATGAGAAATGTGATGTTTACTAAACTCAGTTATCAATAAACGCTTACTTTGTAAAACACAGTAATGAGCAAGACAGATCGTAAAGAATGGGATTTGAAGCCAGCAACCATCATACATTTTTTCCACACGACAATTAAGATTCCTTTCTAAAATATGATTTTATTTGTGAGCAAGACTGTAGTATGTATCTTGGCAAAAACCTTTTTAAAAACCAGGAAAAAGGCTTGTGTACCATCAGCCATCTCTGGTCTTTATTACTGCGAGATGGGGGTGGAGGAATAAACTGCTGCAATAAATCTTGAGATGGTTGTAGTTCTGGAGAGGACAAAGAGCATGCAAGGTATTCCTATCCAGAAGATAAAACTGAATATGACATTAAGCACAGCAGCTTGCTTTCACAAAGCATTACACTGAAAATTATCCCATGCTGTTCCCGTGCTGGATTAAAGGATTGTATCACTGAAGCTCTCATGCCACTTACTTCTTTTTTTCAAACAAATTGTTATCTTTAAAAGACATTTACTCCTATTTGGCAAGGGAAAGCTAAATTAAATTTGTGAAGACAGATTGAGGCTACTTTTTTCCATTTCCATCTTGCTCATCAACAGAGCAATTTGTTCTTATAAATCGACGATGCACATCTCTGTGGACAAAGGTCAGATATCAGGCTATTCTCTTTTGAGTCTTTGTGTCTTTGAGTCTTTCTTATATCTTCATCTTCATTTACCCGGTGTTGCCCGGGGTTTTATTTTCTCATAGGTAATACTTGTCAGAAATACCTTAGGAATTACCTTAACCTTACCTTAGGAATTAGACGAGGTTGAAATACACACATTTGAGATCCTGTGTTCATAATTCCCCAAACTGTCTTGTCCAGTACCTGTCACTTTTCCCCATATTCCCCAATCCAATCTGTATTCAGAGTTTTTAACATACAGAGTTTGGGTTCCTGAGGGAATACACTGCCCTTTTTCTTGTGCTCGGCCTTGTCTCCATAGCAACCAGTCTGAGCTGAGAATTCTAAAGGCCCCTCCCTGAACTGCCAACCCCAGGATTCCATAGAACCTTCACAGCCAGCCAATCATATGAGGTCTTCTTGCCTCACACAGCCAATCATATGAGGTCTTTGCCTGCCTGACACAGACAGACAGACAAACTCACAAATAGGCAAACTTTGACTTTTATATAGTAGATGACCCAAAAGCATACCAAATGGCTTGCACATATGCAGCTAAAAGATAATCCTGTACTTTCTTCTGGAGGGAGAAACAGTTGGGACTGGACTCTTCTACAGAGAAGAGAAGGCATCTTTACAGACAGCCATTTTAAAGCTGTGCCATAATAGGTTCCTATGCTACTTTTAGGGGCAACAACTGACTGTACAGCCTCACACCCACCTCGGCTTCTCATAAAGTTAATTCTGAGACATCACCTACCAGCCATGCAGATTTCATCCAGATACAGATATACTAAATGTGCCTCTAGTGGATAATTTTATCCAGTAGAAAAAATCCAAGGGGCCTATTCACACTACAGAATTATAGTGCTGTAATTTAACTTCTAGGGTTCCATCTTGAATCACAGGATTGGCTGTTTAGGGAGGGGCATTTAGAATTCTCAGCCGGAAATCTCAGTACTTCCCCAAACTACAAACACCAGGACTCCACAGGATGCAGCCATGGCAGCTGAAGTGCTGCTATAATTTTGTAATGTGAATTAACCCCTGATGTGCACAATGAGATGGTAAACAATCCTAACACAGACTGTATCCAGTGTTTTCTCCAGGAACTGATCATGGTAGGGAAAGAATGGTGAGAGATCCTTTTGCACATGGACTCCACACTCAAAAATTAAAAAATGTTTCACAACCAGGACTGTTTCATTCACATCAGCTTACGTTCAAAAACTAGCTGCATTTACCTCTTTCTTGTTTTATAACTGTACTTTTGCATAATACCTGAAAGCAGTGATGAAACAAAACACTGAATTGTAGTTTTGTTTAAAATTAAAGATAAATGCTTCATTCATTCCAATAAACAAAGCAGCAGGATTGGTTTGAAATGACTTTTTCTCTAACTAGAAAATGACTACATTACATCTGACAAATTGATTTCAGGTAGATGTGGGTGAGTGTTTATAAAATTCATTGTATTATTTGTACAGAGAGAATTCTCGACTGTGCCACTTCCACTGCAGGTGGGAGAAGCCACTTGGGGATGAGTCCTCATGTTAAAAGAAGAAAGCACTCTCTCCAAGTAAAAATTAGCCCAACAGCCCATTCGGGACCCTCATCTACAACCTGAACTTTCACCTGCAATCCTTTCTATCATCTTAAAATTCTACCACCTCTTTTCCCTATTACAGTAGATCTTTAATGCAAGAAGGATAGAGCAATCCTACAGTGGATGGAGAGGAGAACATGCAACGTACCTACCAGTGCTTCCTATGCCCTGCCAACTCACTGTTACCATGGTGATAACGGATTTCATTTCTTTTCCTTTCTTTCCTGTTCTTTCTCATGTTTAATTTCTTATGTTTTACCTTCCCCTTGCAGTGACACTAATGCTGGCATAATTTTTAAGCAGCTTTGGACATGTGTGAGAAGACTAAGAACATTTAGGATTCCCACCAATCACATCCTCAGAACACACCATTCCAGGCACCATCACTGCAAAGTCACAGGCAGCAGAACCATGACAATGTTATGATTCTCCACTGACACAACGTAGAGTCTTTCAGTAGCAGACCCCAAGTTTTTTGGACTATTGCTCCCTGTATCCCTCAGCCAGCATGCTGACCATATTCTAAGCAGGCATCTTTCTCTACTTGTGGAGAGAGAATTTCACCTGTAGAGAAGGAAGCATAGTTAAAAATAAGACCGTTTGTGGTAAGCAGGGTTTGTGGATGGCGGTTCTGTATTAATGTGATTGTCTCTTTCCTTCTCCCTATTTATTTATCTTTCCAACTAACCCTCCCTCCATCTATCTTCTTTTCTATTTCTGGTGGCCCATGGTGAATGCAGGGTAGGCACTAAGTGTTACTTGCTTGGACCACTGGCCACTGGTACACCTGTGAACCTCTCTATTTCTGTCTGCTTATCTGTCAGTCTGTCCTTGTTAATTGCCTTGGAGTTCATGCATAAAAACTGGGGAAAAATCTACGTAATACGACTAAATAAATACGTGGGGGGAAAGTGAGAACGGTAAACAGCTCTTAATTGAATAGGAAATGACATTCTCACCAATAAAGCTGCCATCACAGGCCCGTGAACAACATACAGCAGGTGGGTATCAACACTAATCCAGCAGCTGGAAGGGAAAAAAGAAGGTATTAAAAAGAGTGACTTTTTTTAAAAAAATGCCAAGCAAAATTATAAAAAACCAGGAATGATACTCACTTATCATTAAAATACTTGGCTCTTGCCACAGCATAAATTGATGCTGGCACTAAAGGAAACCCTAGAACAGGTAATTAAATATGTTAGATTTCATATTTTTTAGAATGTATTTTATGCAACCTAGACTGAAACCAATCTTTTATAAAGCACATATAAATGGCAATGATAAAAAAAAATCCAGCCTTAAGCCATGTAAAGTAAGGGAGCTGTAAAATACAGAATGTTTCCACAAGGCATGGAGAGGCTGCCATGACCACTACTCCTACAAACTCCTACTATTCACTTATAGTTGCCATAATGTAATAATATTTGGAAGGCAGTTTCTAACTCCTTTTTCCTAAGTACACTTGAACTTATCTATAGCAAATATGATCACGTTTCTCATTCCTATGATTATTTTAGAGACCTATGATCTCTAAAACAAAGATGTGGACAGGCTGCATTGACACCCTGTAAATCCATCATGAACTGCACAGTCCTGCAGAACAATTCCCCACTGGATGGTGGCTTCAGCAGCAAAAAAACCCCACGCACTTTTCTTTAAACAAGGCTTGTGCTCCCACATATGCCTTGCTTACAAATAGAATCACACATCTAGTAGGCTTCCAGGAGAATGATCCTACTTGTAGCTTGAACCTTGTTTTAGAAAGAAAGCTTTTCTCTTTATTATTTCAGCTGTGGCAAATTCAGCAATATCAGCAGCTGCAGTGGCAGGGACTTTCGGAGACTTTTCAGAATGGATGGGGCCCATGTATATTGCCCATCCCTGCTCTGAATTCTCAGACTCCTGACAAAAGAAACAGGGAAGATATTGACAGCTGTTAGGGGTACAGAAAGTACTGCTGTGCCAGCTCAGCCAACAGCTTGAAAAAAATTACTTTTTTGGACTAAAAGTCCCAGAATCGCCAAGCCAGTCTGGCCAATGTGATGCTTCTAAGTTAGATTCCAAAATTCTACTTGAATGGTGGAAAGCTTAGCATTCTCAAAATGTTTCAGACATTTTTTATTGCTGGCCATACAGGGTAATAAGAACTATATTTCAAATTCTAGAAGAATTATCTAGCTCGGAATTCCTTTGTCAAATGTGGTTCTCAGGTGGGTCTTTCCCATGATCTGCTACAGATTCCTTTTTATAAGTGGATATGCCAGAGGACCAACCCTTGGGATCTTCTATGTACACTGCACATTGTTTACCACTGAGCTATGGTCCATCACCACCATCACCATAGCATCACTTCATTTCTTATGTCCTTCACAAACTGCTATATTTTTCCTAGTTGCTTATAAATTCTCCCAATGGTCTGATAAGGTCATTTGGCCTCTATCTGCATATACTTACTGGATCCCCACAAGCCATCTAGTGAAGAATATGCCTTTTCAATATAAGAGCTGTTAGTGCTGGCTGAAGCAGGTGAAGGAGCTGAAGACTGATGTGTACCATTACTTTTAAAATAAAATACAGGCAAATATCCCAGCTGAATGCAAATTTGTGCAGTAAAATCATTCCTTTGGTTTAGGTAAGTTGCCTAAAGTGCCAAAATAACTAAAAATGAATGTCAAAGAAGAATTCTGTTTGAGTGACAGCCTACTGAGCATATTCCAAGATAATTTCAATAACATTTGGTGTACAGGGAAGACTTTTCTCATTATTAATTTCCCTATTTTTTTTTAACCTCGCAGTTTACACTTTGAATTTAAATCCCCTCTTGCAAATTTGATGAGCTACTGTATTCTGTCATCGTGTTCATAGCTATAAGACAATAAATATTTATGAAGTGTTCTATACTTTAGAACATTTAGAAGTATGGTTATAACTGTTAATTGTTTCTTTTGCAGTTAATTATACCATCACGTGCATGCATTTAACTAGTCACTGAAATAAACACATATGCACACTCAGCTGATTGGTATTAAGAATATTTATATTAACATAATTTGTTCTAACTGTTGTTTAATCGTGATCTATTTTAGTAATAGTCAAAACAAACCAGAGCTCTCGTATGTGGATTCACAAGGACAGTGGTTACTTCTAACATGGTTTATGTCCTCTTATTCATGAAGGGGAAAAAGAGAGAAGAGTTGTGTGAGACCCAAAGGCACCTCACAGTGTGTTCCCATAATGTTAATCATTGTGCTCGCCTTATTTCTCAGCTGAATGTACAACTTGCTGTACTGTACTTTTCTCTGTAAGCAATGAGATTTGTAGTCTCCTACAAGGGCTAAAAATAAATTTATTTGAAAATTAAATTTATTAGAAGAATGCTAATTTGATAATGGATGACAGACAATTGGCTGAATCCAGATTTAGCTACCTGATTCGAATGGACATACTTCTCAGAATATGTAAAGGACATGACATTGCAACTGTCAGTATTTTGAACCTAGAATTTGCTTTTGATTTTAAAAGCTTGAGTTGAGTTATTTTGTTCTGGGATGAACTTTCGCAGTCAATTCCAAAATTCCAAATATATCAGCATTCTCCTATGGTAATGTCTGACATGTCATTAGGGTTTATGATACTGGAGCAGCATCTGAAAATCTTACAGAATCAATCTTGGTTGAATGAAAACGAGATCATTCTTCTTGCAGGCATTTCAAACTTCAGCCACAGATAACACAGATAACTCTTGCTTACTTCTTACACATGAATGGCTTTGTGTCTACTCAATGCAAACTGTAATATGCCAACTTGTCAGTATCAACCCCTCACCAAAGGAATGGCTTCTTTGCAGCAGGAGTATGGCAGGAGAATACAAGTTTGCATTTTAGGATCTGCTTAATAAAATGCAGGTAGTTAATCATCTCGTGATTAACATTCTCAGATACTGATTCATGTTAAATTCATAGGACTGACACTCAATTACAATTATGTGCCAGACCCCAGATTAAGTCAGTTATAGTCTCAAGGGTTTAAAGTGAAGCATCTTGATCCCAACATAAAAAATTGAACAGAATGCCTTCCTTTGGCCCCACAGTGCAAATTAGTCCAATTAATGAGATGCATAATCCATCTACACTCTCTCGCTTATAGCCTGACTGCAAGCCTACTTGGGAGGGCTATAATATACTCCTCAGTATACTGCCAGGGAGAAAATTATTAGAGCTGCAGTAGCCTCTAGAATTACATTCTTCTTTCATTTTGTCTAACAAGCAATGAATCTGGTGTGAGAGCTTTCCTTGTAAGGCACTGCTTCCTTTATCCTATCCTAAGCAAGCTGTGTTATGCTGTGGTCATTAAGGGAGGACAAAAAGCTGATAACTCTCCTAGTTTGGAACAGATGTGAGCACTTTTCAGAAGCATCTCCATTTCTCACAAGCTAACATTTTTAAACAAATGTGCTGGCCAATAATCTAGGTGCTCTTGAGGACTGATTTACATCAAGCACTAAAGAAACCCAGTTCTTTCAAAACAACCCCATCATACTATTCTTAGGAAAGAGCAAGGAAAAGTTAAGATGCCTGTACATTAAATGACAGTTGAGCATAATATGTGATGTTTGTATGGAGCCAGATGGAGTTTTAACATACAATTTCCATACTTTCTGCTAAATGAGCCAATTCATAACTGCCTTGACTCTTCCCTTAAACCAGGGGTACTGAACATTTGGCCTTCTAGATGTTTTGGAATGCAACTCTTATAAACCCTCACTATTGGCTGCAATGGCTGGGAAACCTTGGGGTGAGGGGAGGTAATAGTACTCCATGTTGGTTTTAAATCACAGTTGTTGTTTTTAAAATGTAAAATATAAATACTAGGCTTTAAGATCCCACATGGGATGTGGCTAATAATTGCCAAAGCAACCCTACTGGTTTGTTTTGTCAAATGGATCTCCTTCAAGATCCTATGAACTGGGTATGTTAAGTGTATTAAATGGGAGGGCGGGGAGGAATGAATGGGGAAAACACACATACCCCAACCCAAGAGGTAATACCAGTGCAAACGCTGCTCTTCAGCAAAAACTGCAACCACTATGAGAGTGTGCAGATAAATTCCTTCACAAAGCATCCAGAAGTAGTTACAGCCCATCATATATTGGTGAAAAAACTGAAGCACTTTGCAGCTCACCTGTCAAAGAAGCAGAAAACATTAAACTATAGACAGGCCCTGGGCAGACAATAGTGTGCATAACATAGGTAAGCATGCGAACAAAAATATCACCACTAAGCTCCAAAGGATGTTTCCGTTTTGTTGGAATTCTTCAATTTTTGCCACTGACAGTGAGCCACTAATAAATCAGATATATTGAGTAAATGGTCCTCCTAGTTCACCAGACTTCAAGTGCAAAAGCCAAAATTCCAAAGGCTGCTATCAGCAACACACACACTTCAGAATGTTTTTCCAGTCTGCTGGGCTGTAGAACTAACAAATAAGTAGACCTGAAGTCCAACTATGTCTTGGAGAGATACTAGTTGAAACCTCCAAAAGGTCACACTAACCTTCTCTTCCTTCCGCATATAATTATAAGCATTAGTATTTCTATACTAAGAATGAATTTCCAGAGATACATACGTTTTTTCCAAAAAATTACTGCTCCCTGAGCATTGAAACATACAGATTTCTTCTTAAAATATGAAGTAAGGAAACTTAAAAAACAGTAATCATAATTTTTGTATTAGTAAGTCTATCTAACTTACATTCTTCTCTAAATCATACCCACAACATGTGGGCATCTTGGGGACTAAAACATTGTTTTATACCAGATTCTCATGCCAGATTATTTGTTCACCTCACTTGCACACTTATAGTGCTATATTCCACTTTAACTGCCATGGCAACATCCTATAGCAGAGCTTTCCAAACTTTTCATCTTGGTGACACATTTTGTTGACACGCATCATTTTGCAACACAGTAATTCAGCTTTCTAGCAAACTGGAGGTACCCAGAGGCATATCTAGGGTAAGGAAAGGCAGCCCCACCCTGATTCTGGCCTGCTGCCATTGCCCTCACCAGGAAAGGCCCCAGTGAGAGTGACGGCAGGGGGGGAAATGTTGGGAGTGGCAACCTTTGCGTGCTTAATTAACTGGCGAGTTTGTTTGCATGTTTATTGTAGGCAGAGAGAGATAGCCTAGAGAAAACTTCCTGTTTGTTTTGGTCAGCACCTCTTCCTCCAGCACATACACATTCTTTGGTCTTAAAAAGGTTCTCTTGCCATTTACCCCTCCCTTTTGTCTTCGCCTTTTGTCCTGAAAGCACGCTCTGAGATCTCCTAATTCTTTTATATTTTTAACCAAATTGTTTCTTGTGTTTATTTTGAGCTAGGTTAAGTGTGTTTGGGGTGGAGTGATAGAAGTGGGACTGGTAATCTGTTCAACTTCCATTTTTGTGCAATTACTAAAATACTCTGCTGATTGAGAGTCTCATTACCAAAATCTCTCAATTCCCCAACAGAAAACAGCACCCCCCCTCAGCCAGTTCTTGTCCACTGCCATTGCTCTTGCCAGGTAAAGGCCCCAGCGAGAGTGACGGCAATGGGACTTTCTTGGCCGGGGAAGCAACACATCAACACACTACAGGCGACACACTAATGTGTTGCAACACACCGTTTGGAAAGCTCCGTCCTATAGAATGCTGGGGTTTGTAGTTTGCTGAGGCCCTAGTGCTCCCTGGCTCAAAATTCTAAATGCTCCTCCCTGAACCACCATTCCCAGGATTCCATGGGATGTTGCAATGGCAGTTAAAGTGGAATGCAGCACTATAATTGTGCAGTGTGAATGGGCCTCATGTTACCTACTTTGATCTACAGAAGCTCTCTGGCAGAGACTTTAGGGATTAAACCCGAGGCAGTTTGCCTACAAAGCATGTGCTATATGTCTACGATCTCAGCATAACTTATTAAAAACCATACCAGATCAGATCAAAGGGCTATCTCGCCCAATATTTTTTTTCGTACAGTGGCCAAACAGTTCTCTACGGAAAAACCACCAGCAGGAAATTAGTGCAACTGCACCCTCTTGCACATATTTCTCAGCAACAGTATGAAGACGCACATCTAATACTAAAGGAGATTTGTGGTCTCATTGAATTGAACTTCACAGTTTATGCAGTGTGCGAAGTACTTTCTTTTAACAGTCTTGAATCTCCCACCATTCTGCTTCTATGGCCATTTCCGCACTAGACCGTTACAGTGCTATGATTCCATTTTCAACATCCTATGGAATCCTGGGGTTTGCAGTTCAGGGAAGGGCCTTTGAGGCCCCTCCCTAAACTACAACCCCAGGATTTCATAGGATGTTGAAAGTAGAATAATAGCACTATAACAGTCTAGTGCAGAAATGGCCTATGTGTGACCCTAAGGGTTGTAGTATTACAACAGAAAGAGAAGAAGCATAAGTGTGTCCCTATCCATTTTTCTTTCATGTCGTTCTTGTATGCCTTCAAGTCATCTCCAACTTACGGTGACTACCAAGGTGAACCTCTCATAGTGTTTTGGGGCAAAATTTATTCAGAGGAGGTGTGCCATTGTGTTCCTCTGAGGCTGAGAGAGTGTGACTCTTCCAAGGTCTACGAAGGACCAAGCCTGCAACAACCAGAAACTGGGCCCCTGTTACAAGCCCTTGTGAACCCTGCTCACTGGCAGGAGAGAGAGGTGGAAATGTCTTGAGCCCCAATTGGAAACTGAATGGAACTCCTTTGGCTCATCTGATGGCTGGCTCTTAAGGATGGGGAGGGATCAGGGTAGGCGATGTTGCTTAGTTACATGGAATTAACTAAGTAGTTGATATAGGATTCCAAAAGTTGTCTATAGAGGAAACGTCTAATTAAGGGCCCAAATATTAATTGAACATGTTTAGTTAAACCAGCCAGGACCAGACTGGCAGTGGTCACCCAGAGAATCTTTTCGTTGGCCACCCTTAGACTGCGGAATTACCTGCCGGAAGAGGTTCAATAGCAACATACACTGTCCAAATTCAAAAAAGTGCTAGAGACCTATCTCTTTTGGCAGGCCTTATCTAGTCTATTTTTAAGTATACTTTTAATAGTACTTTTAATTGTATTTTAATTATATTTTAATTATGAAATATTTTAAATGGTTTTGTATTTTAATGTATTTTGGTTATAACTTGTTTTTAATTATATCTATGTTGTACCCTGCCTCGAGCCTTGGGGACAGGTAGGTAACAAATAAAAAATATTATGATTACTATTATTCTTATTGTTGTTATTATTATTATTATATTGATGCATGCACATCACTAAGTGAGGTCATATGAGATAGTAAGAGTGAGTTTGTCTTCAAGTATAAGTATTGCAGTGTATTTCTTTCATCACTGAATATCCACAATCAGCCTCCATACATTTTGGGACAATGCAAAATGGGCATCCTATGTCTGAACTGGTGACTCTGGAACAGTTCTGAATCTTGGATGATTTCTTTTTCTTTTTACAAAGTTCTAAGATGGAAAACAGCATATCAGACAATAAAAACTCCACAAGTTCCTTACGCAGTAGCAAATGTCTTCATTAAGTACTTAAATCTTCCTCAGATTGTCTTCTTCAAGCACAAGTCGATATATTCTACAGCTTGTCCCTTGTGTTGCTGAATAAACCTCTCAGTTGGTGTTTGGGGAACCAGCTTTTTGTTCTTATTGATCCCATGACCTGTTAAGCATTGTGGTGATTGACAGGCCTGGAGCATTGTACATACCTGATCAAAGTATGCCCATGTCTAAAAACTGTCAATAAACAGACACTGTGAACTCAACATTGACTTTCACTGGAAAACTAAAATTGCCTGTGCTTAATCGACGGCAGATTGCTCCAGAAAATTGCCGCAAGAAAGACATTTACATCTTAAAGAAACAGATCTGTCATCTGTCATGAACAGCATGTTGCATGAGTATCTCAAAATCTCCTCTTCCTCCTCCTCCTTTTTCTATTTACTTATATTGTAGTTTTCCTCAAATTTGGGACTCAAAGTGGCTCGCAAATTAAAAGAACAATACAATTAAGAACATACAAAAGCTTAACATTAAGGCCATTTCTGCCTTGCACTGTTATAGCGCTATTTTTCCACTTTCAATATCCTGTGGAATTCTGGGGTCTGTAGTTTACTGAGGCCAAAGAGCTCTCTGGCTGAGAATTCTAAATGCCCCTCCCTAAAGTGCAAACCCCAGGATTCCGTAGGAGGTTGAAAGTGCACTATAACAGTGTAGTGCGGAAAAGGCTTAAAATAGAATTAAACTATTCAGAGTATTAAAACAATTCACACCTCAAGGTAAAAGAATAAAATGCAATTAAAAAGATAAAAAACCTCTCTAAAACAGTTCAGTTACACTAATACAGCAGCCGCTAGCCTGTTCTTCAAAAACTTTTTGATTTAAAAGCCTGGCTGAACAAAAAAGCCTGCTGATGGAAGGACAACAAATAGGGTGGCATTCTGACCTCCCTGGGAAGGGAGTTCAAGAGGCCAGGGGCAGCCAATAAGAAGGCCTGCTTTCAACCCCCCAACCATGCTTGTGATGGTGGTGGAACTGAGACAAGGGCCTCTCCTGATGATCTCAGAGCTTGGGCTGGCTCATATAGGGAGATACAGTCTGCCAAATAGCCCAGACTGAGACACATACAGCTTTATAGGTCATAACCAGCACTTTGATTTGAGCTTGGAAACAAACTGGTAGCCATTGATCTGTTTCAACTGGGGTATAGTTTATAGCATTATCGTGGTGCAGACCACATGGCTGCAAGTTAGGATATGGCAGGATACCAATTAGGAACAACAGTTTCTATTACCATATGAAATAACCGATGTATCAATATGTCCACTCATCTCAACCTATATTTGAAGATGGTTTGTCCAAGATCCTTGGACTACAACTCTTAGAATCCCACAGCCAGCATGGCCTATTGATATTTCTGGCATACGAGACACCACAATTTTTTGGAAAGAAACACATATATAATGCATCATTGCAACACTTTGCAGTAGAAAAAATGTTTTACTTTTTGTAAAAGGACATTTGTACTTTTAACTGTATATCTGTCATTTGGAACTTGACTAATGATCAGTATAGTTGGATCCTTTATCTTCCTACTATCATTAAAAGACAAGCTCCAAGGTTGGAAAGGCAAATATTCACCATTCAGTGGGTAGAAGAACTGCTATTTTAGTCACACATGAACATATATTATATAAATGACAACCACAATGAAATATTTTTTGGGGAGCATTAAGTCCAATATATTCTACAAAGTATCCATGTACTTAAAGCAATCTTTCTTTCTTCCTTTTTTTTATTGTTGTTGCATTTTTATTTTAAAAAATCAATTAACACCCCCCCCCCCAATAATTTGTAGTTAAGAGATTCTGGGAGTTACAGCATTCAAAAATCAACATGTCTACCCTCTGGGTGTGTTTTGCATGTACTGTAAGAAGATAAGCTCTGTGCTTGTTGCATTCTGTCATCTGATTTTTTAGGGGGCTGAAATAATGCTTGCTAGTGAGAGCCCAGTGTGATGATCTTTGCCTCCTTTCAAGCTCTATGGTGTGGTGATTCTGTAGACACTGTAAGTTTTTGAAACACCTGGTTTTATTACATTTCTCATATTACATTCCTCACATGTCATCTATATTTCTATATTCCCAGTCATATGTAGCAAGCTCTGCTGTTTTCTGATTTAAATTCTTCAGCCATCTCCTGAGTTAATTCCTATTCATCTACTTCAATTGATGGCTGTTTAAGAAGCTCAAGTCCCCTGATTTGTAATAGGTTGAGGAAAGCTATTAGATAATGCATGCAGGATGAGTCAGGTTAGTGCTTAAAATCACATCTTGTAGATCTGCAAATGCGTTAGAAAATGTTAGCATGAAGAGTTCAGATTTAGTAATTTATGAAGTGCACCTATGTGTGTGTGCATGTACACTTCAGAACATGGTAAATATTAGTGCTTACTTACAAACCTTTGTACAGTTTTATATGTATACAGAAGTATTTCAAAGCGCTGCATCACATGGAAGCCTACTTGAATCAGCCATGGCTGGTGGCTTCAACGTTAGTGATGAATCTGTTCTCAGTTTTAATCTGAATTTTAAACAAGTTACCCAAAGTGCTGAACTCTATCCCCTAAATAGTTTCAGCACCTTGGATATCTTTAAAGCTCAGACTAAAACCTAGAGCAGTTTCATTATCTCAGTAGCTGCCACTGACTCACAAACATGCGTGGATGTCTGGCTTGGTGGATGATGTCATGCATGAAATATCAGGAGCAGGGCTATGCTGCAGCAGGGCTTTTTCTGTCTTCATCTGTAAGCTGGGGTCTGCAGCCCAAATGGACCTTGATTCTACTCCAAGAGCCATGCAAATATATGGATATGCCACATTCAGTGGCAGTAACAAGGTTAAAGTAGCTGTGACTGCAGTAGACCTTACTCTTGAAATGCAAGGCTGCCCTGACCAGGTCTGGTAATGGTGTGCATTCAATTAATGTTTAGAAGCATCCTTGCCTTTACTCATTTCCTGCAGTCTGTATATTCTAAGGATGTAGCATGGTGAAACACTTTTGGTAATAAGTTACATTAAAAAAGGTGTTTTTTTCCAGGAATCCTAAAATGTAAGCTTCAGTTAAGCATAATAAAAGCCCTAACAAGTGAATTCTATGAGGTGCTGGGCTATAATTAACATTTACATTTACAGTAGAGGCAGAGAGACTACAGCTGGTGTCAGCCCCACTGTGTAACATCCAGTGATATGAGCAGAAGCTGAACTCAGTGCTGGCCTATATACAGATAACACCCACCACCAGTGACTCCACTCAGTGTCTTCCAGTTGTACAGTAATACAGTTATTGTAATTACCAAATAATATGACCAGCTAACCTATCTGCCAGACTCCAGATTGGGGAAGGGTATAACATAATGTTACGCAAAACTCTGTATGGAAATATCTAAGTACAGGTACTGAAGTGAGAACAGTATCATCAAACCAGTGTAAACTTAGGCCATTTCTGCCCTACACTGTTATACTGCTATTATTGCACTTTCAACAACCTGTGGAATTTTGGGGTTTGTAGTTTACTGAGGCCAAAGAGCTCTCTGGCTGAGAATTCCAAATGCCCCTCCCTGAACTGCAAATGCCAGGATTCCATAGGAGGTTGAAAGTGGCATAATAGCACTGTAACAGTCTAGTGCGAAAATGGCCTCTGATTGCTATCAGTCAAAAGACACTGTTCAGCTATTCTGTTTTGTTTATCTTTAACATATTTTCTTGTATCAAAAAAACAAAAAGATGAACCAGTGGAAACATGTGGAAGGTTCATAAGTGAAATAACATGCTATCAGGCTCCCCTGTAAAATTCTGTGAATGAGGCAAGGTGGTTGCCTGAGAAAGACCTCATCCGAAACTAGCTACAGAGGCCAGCCTACTATTCCGATCTTCAGTATTCCAAGAAACAGAGGATGTGCTGACAAAGGTCTTTCAGAACTAGAGAAAAATCTACTCAAGGGCTTCCTGGCAGCCCAACTTTGCTGCTGGAAATCAGCTTCCTTTCCTCAGGATCAAAGATTTTTTCATCCCTGGGCTGCTGATGACATATGCTGCAGGCTAGCTACACTACATTAAAAGAGCCCTCTGCAGCCAGAAAGCTGATATAGTAGGGACTGAGCTGGGGTAGAACCGCCTCCCTTCACCAACCTCCATGCTGCTTCTTAACTGCATGACAGAACAAACTAGAACAGCAGCAGCTTGGCTTCCATGTCACCAAGATGGAAAATCCACTCCATGTTTTAGTCTGTGGTTTAAAAGTCCATAGCATGCCAAACTCTACCCTCCCAATAGTTTTTTCACCTTGGATAGTTTCTATAAAGCACAGATTAAAACCTGGAGTGGATTCCATGCCCCACTCACATGGGAGCCAACAGCTGCCAGTGGTTTAAGAGTGGTAAAATCCATCCTGTGATGTCAGGAATCTAGCTCTTCATTTTACTGTATATGTTGACCAGGTCTTAAGTTCCAAGTAAGCTTTAAGTAGCTTACTTCAAAGTATACTTTCAAGAAATCTGTAGAACTGCATAACATTCACATGCACATATCCCTGGTGATGTCATAATGAGTAACACTGGGTACTGTTTATGTTTCCTCTCATTTTCAAAATCAATTGTGCTGCAATTGAAATATATCAGCTGAAAATTTGCTTCCGCAGTAGCTAGCATTGGAGATGGCATATTCTTTTATTAAACCTGTCATTTGAATTCAAACCAAAACGTAAGGGCATTTTCCACATATATAATTCAGACTAAAAGAAGACTGCATTTAATTTGAGGTTGCTCTGGTTATTAGATCTCTGTCCTATGACAGCATGCTTAATTCTAAAAAGTCCATAGCTTCAAATAAATGAGCAACAGACCGTTTCCAAAATAATACAAGGTGAACCAGGATAGCTTTAAATCAGTTTCTTTTTGGAACATGTAACACCTGCTCATATATTATTATCAGTTTTCAGATTTAGAGCTATTTGATTTAGTTGGGAAAATGACAGTTAAGGTTTCTTGGCAAAACAAAATATTTATTATTCTTTTAAAACCAATGTCAGGCATCTTCCTAAAAGGATATATAGTGCCTTTGGGCAGTATAATTATTCACAATACTGTCAGTTCATTGGAAAAATCTGAATACTACTGTGGTGTCTACTAGAGATGGGAAGAATATTTGAAAATATTCAGAAAGTAGTCATAAACATGTTTTTCAAGTCTGTGCAAAATTCACACATGATTTTTCTGAACAGAAGATGGCATTTTCTCTGCACTTCTGCTTGGAAAATAATATTTCAATGCAGAAATATTTATTCCTGCACAGAAAATGCTGTTAATAGGAATTTATTGTGTATATGGTCGAATTACATAGAAAAAGCGTTTTCTGTGCAGGAATTAATATTTCTGCATTGAGATATTATTTTCCGCACAGAAAATTTTGTTTTCTGTGCAAAACAACCATGTGTGAATTTTGCTCAGAATAAGTTCCGAATTGCTAACAGCCTTTGAAAACGGTGTAGTTTTTGAAGACTTTCTCGTAGTGGGAAGAAAACTGTTGAAAGTACATATCGCTACTTTCAAGAAGAAACTTAGGCCATTTCCACACAGGGCGAGGGAATCGCCCCGTGATGCTACTCACCAGACTTTAAGGCTCCCCGGTCCGGTCCACGCTGCTCCGGAGCAGTGCATGGCCACCACTCCGCACTGCTCTGGGGACGAAAATGGCGGCTTCCAGTTGGTCGAGGGTCTCCACTGCGAGCCTGCGAATCTGCATAAGGGAGCAGGCTCGCAGTGGCGCGCTCCGTGCTTTTGAAAGACCTGTTTTTAGCAGTCTTTCAAAAACACACTGGACGACCACTTGGGGTCGTTCTGGAGCGGACTGGGGTGCAGATCTACGTTAAGTAGGTCCGACCCAGTCTGCTCCCAGGTGCAGACGTCCTCCCTGGAGGATGCTCTGCGCCATTTTAAAAACCCCGAAGAATTACATCCCAATCACCTACACTGAAGGTATCCAGAGTAAATGTTGCTGTTGGGGGTTGCATCTGTTGCTCTAGCTCTCATTTTTTAAGTAAACAAACAAACAAACAAACAGGTGATGGTTCTATTGTCCTGGATCATTCATCAGCAATTCCCGGCACAAGCAGTAATATTTCATTTGATCCACAGAGTGGGTTCTTTCCAAAATACCATTATATATTGCTACATTCCCCCCAGACTTGTATGTTTTGATTGGGATTCATACCATTACAGCCCAGATTTTTAATACACTGTTCTTAAAAAAAAAAAGTCATGGGCACAGCATCTAGAGCTGATAGCAAAGGCACTGAAGAGATCTGAATGCTGCTTTGTTGATCTGACTACGTAGCCTCCTTCATCCTCCCTCCTCTCCCTGCCAGTTTCTACAGGGATTGTAGACACGCCATGTGGATACATAAAAAACTTTAAGAGGCTGAAACAAACAATAAATGAAGCTTTCTTTTGTGAGAGCTCTCAATTCTTTGCGGTAGTCTGAAAGAGTGTACTCTTTGCAACATAACAAGTTCATGGACCAGATCAACTATTCAGTGACTACTGTGAAGCATAAAACAAGAATCTAAGAAATCCTGCTGGATTAGATCAAAGGTCTAGCCAGCCCATTTCTCATAACAGTCAACTGGATGTCTATGTGAAGACCACAGGTGGGATTGTGAGCACAATAGCCTCCTCTGTAGTTGTCCAGCATCTAGTACTTCAAGGAATGGTAAGTTTGTCCAATAGCATAGGAGTCCTTGGAGGCATGATGCTAGGACTGCCAGGGAAACAGATGATATACAATACCATGAATATGAAAAATAACTAATATAAAAGATGAGCTAGTTGGAGTGCAGTGACATGTGGCTGTCAAGCCTCAGGAAAACAAAATCCAAGAAGGAAAATATCTATGGGCCATGCTGGCTGGTGCTAAATGGAGCTGTACCTGAAAACACCAGGTGGAATTATAATGGATCTTCTGTGCTTGGGTAGATTCAGTCTATTCTTATGTCTATATTCCTCAACGTTTTACTGATACTGGTGGATATAGGCACAGGGGTGGGGGATGGATGATACAACTAAACACAACACATTAGCAGCACATCTATTCTTCATTCTCTTTTAAAAAATCAATTTTAAAATTAATAGTAACACAGTTTTTCATTTTTAGTCAAGTCTGGAGAATCTGTCCCCTCTGAAATGTCGATAACATAATACTCCCAGCTAGCCTGGTGGCAGCTGATGGGCACTGGAATACAACAACATCTAGAGAGCCAGAGGTCCCTCAGCCCTGATTGATTAATTTTTCTTTATTGGAAGTCTGAAAAATATTTTTAAACATGACTTGAGACATTAAATAAACATGCAACTGAAATGGTACCAATTGGGAAAGTGAGGTGTTTTTTCAAATCAGATTTAAAATTGACATCCAAATACTTTTTCGTGTAAGGAACATTTCGCAAACATTTTGATCTTTTAAAACAAATGTCAGCAGTAAAGCAGTTTGGCATACACATCAAATTTAAATAAATCTGCACCTAACATGGCACTGACCACAAAACTAATACTGAAAGCTCAGCCAAAAAGAATGTAGTGAACAGACTCCAGTTGAAATCCTGAAAGGACATATATAACTCATGAGTACATTGCCAGTAGTACTACTCAGAACTCACTCAGATGAGCCAATAGTTTTAGTAAATGTCAAGCAATTCTGCTTCTTGATTTCAAGCTTTGTAATAATGGTTTGAGCATTGGACTTAGACCCTGCAGACCAGGGTTTGATTCTTCACTCAGCCATGGAAACCCACTGGGTGAACTTGGGCACATCACACAGTCTCAGCCCCAGATAGGTTCACTCTGCAGTTGCCATAAGTTGGAAACAACTTGATAGCACATGAAAACAACAGTACCTCATAATGGTTCTTTCTACTCCCATATCCAGTCATGCCTTAAATATACCAGGGTTTCATGCAAACTCCCAGGACAGAAACACACATGCACACATGTGCACGTGCACACGCACACACACACACACAGACACACAAACACACATCCTGCCCTGGGTTTAGAAAGCTGCAGCTGGTTCTGTCAATTCATGAGGTATAGAAAGGGACAGGAGATATATACCTTATGGGGTTTTTTAAATCCTGGCAAGTATAGCTACACCATATGGATATTTTTTAGAAATCTCCACAAGAATAGACACAACTTCTGCCAAATCCAGTCTGCATGGACCCTTACATGCTCATGTAAGAAGGTACCCAATACCAACTTTCACATGCCCTTTTCCTTTTGCCTAATGTACAACAAGGGACATATAGATACAAGGGACATATGGACATGACTTCTGCACAACTTTATCCCTAACTTCTTTTGATACTTCCTTGATCTTTATGACACTGTTGTTTAGATAAATAAGCCAATACACTCGGAGATCTTCTAGAAACATGTGTACTTAATCTAAGAACATGTGGCACTGGAATTGCACATGAATAGACTCCATTTGACTATTGATGTGGCTTCTGGATTCTGAAATTATTTAGACATGTCACAGTAATGTCAGTAAAGGTTGGACCAAACCTGTAGAAAATACTTTGTGATGTGGGTCGTTAAGTGCACCTGTGGAGAGCCATGTGACTTTAGCTGAGTCATGCTGATGAGCAACCAGGGGAGAAGGTTGCATCACATGTGGGGAGAATGCAAAGGCTGGCAGGATTGCATCAGCTAGTGTGAGTACAAATGTAGCTGAGAGCTAGCCAGCAAGTTGCATATGGTGCCTGATGTGTCTGCTGGAGGCTCTGTCAGAAAGAGCAAGCAGAGGGATACTGGAATGCTTTCTGGAGATTCTTGTAAATATGTACACAGTGTAATTCAAGAATAAATTGCCTCCTTGATGGAAGAAAACAATTGGTGTGGGTGAGTTTTTCCCGGCTACAGTGCATGGCTGCTAAGGTATTCTCTGCTGCTGGGCATGCTTCCAAAGCTGTGAGAGCAATCTCTGCTATATTTTGGGTGTGACAAGTAAAAGGTGTATTTATGCAATTAACAACTGCCAAATTCTGCACCTGTAGAGCATTGAGTATCTTGCATACATCAAGTGGTAACAATAATTATTAAATCTAATTGCAGTCTGTAAGATAACAAAATATGGAAAAATAAATGTACAAATATGTGGAAAATGTGGAGGTGAATACATTGTAGCTCCCAGAAGTGACAATGTCTACTTCTGATTTCAACCTCTGAGGTTTTCAGCCAATTTTCAGCCTGTTGGGGCACATGCATTGGGCTATATTAAGAGATAAACTATCATTCCAGGAGTGACATTTAAACATTATTCAACATATTTTCAGGGTACTTTGGGTATTTGGGGCCACATGGGGTTCCTCAGCTACGATCTTTCTACCCTTGGGATGGACCCTAATTTGAAGAGTCCAATAATGGATGATGAAAAGTGATCATCTTTGTATCATGCTCCAATCTGAAGAAGCTCAAGGTTTTGTATTATCCTTTCAACAACCCTGTTGTTGTTGTTGTTGTTGTTGTTGTGTGCCTTCAAGTTGTTTCTGACATATACCAATCTTCCACAGGGTGTTCTGGAGCTGAGAGCGTGTGACTTGCTCAAAGTCACCCAGTAGGTTTCCATGGATGAGTGGTGACTTAATTTTTTTTCTGCTTCTCAATTGATGTTGTCACAGCAGGTTTTTTTTTCAAGTCAGTGTTTGGTATTCACAGGATAACAGGTTAGCTCTAGCTCACTGTAAACCTGATTCATGTGGAAGGCTTTGATCTGAAACCACAGATGAAGTGGCTGTTTTGTTCTTCTTCCTATTTTTTAAAGGCATAGCTTACATCACATCCAACATTTTGTTTACTCTTCGGTCAAGTGTTTTTTTTTTAATGCTCAAAGAACCAAACAGCCAACTGATGTTCTCCTATATATCAAAAAACACAAATAGTCCGGTCCCCTTGTTCATCTAGCTTTTAGAAGATACAGCACACGGGCCTGATAAAGGTCATTGGTGAAATACCCATAGTATGGAAGCAGAGTTTGCCAAAGATACCTTTTTGGACTATCCCTCTTAGAATCCCTGGCCATATATTCTGGTATTCTCCATGTTTTGATTTAAGAAAGAGAGAGAGAAAGAGAGAGAGAAAGAGAGGAAAAGGAAGAAAAAAAGAATTAAGCAGATTTCGATAGTAATATCATTTTGTTGTTGCCAGAGAGATATTTTATGTTCTTGAGGCTGATTTCTGTTAATATTTGTGTATGTGCCAATCTTAAAACTGTGAAACACATTGCATTCTGGCACGCATATTTAGAACACAGTAACACTGAATGGATTTTTTGCATCCTTTTGTTCAAGCAATGTGTTCTTTTTTTGTCTGCTGCCTGTTGCATGTGTGCATAGATAAAAGAGAAAATATCCTAGTTTTGAGCAGTTTTGTGGTTTTTTTGCACAAAATGTATCTTAACTGAAGCTATGATTTAATTCTCTTTAACCAAAGTCTTGCCAGCGTCAAGATTTCTTTCATATCCCTAATGAAAAAGAATCTTTGTGATTTCTGGTAAGTATTCAGAACAGGATGTAGAACTAGAAGGCTGATCATACAATTTTAATGGCAGAGTGAAATTAAGATGGATTGAAATGGATAAATTAAAAGTGATAAATTGTGAGAAAGTATTGTCTCAATGAAGATACAGGAACAAATGCAATACCAATCCAGGTCAGTCTGCTCTTGGTCTTACTAAATGTTCTGATCTTCGAAAGACTGGCCACAAATTCTATTCAGTGATTTACAGATTCCATGAATCCATTAAACCATTTTAGTTTTCTTCCATCAGGATTGCATGACTCACTTGGTGACAGCGTTAGAAAAACAAAGAACCTTTTGTCATGTGGGATTGTTGTAGTATAGATTACAATTAAAGGTTTCAGAAGAAGGGCAGAGAGATGCGAGGAGGGGGCTTAGCAATGTCCTCACTGCCCATTTCTCTTCTTCACTTGAGAGAGATTATCTTTTTCTTTTGTACATTTCCCTTGCAGCTGGTGGGCCAGCAGAAATCAGTTGGGGTACTTTTGAGGAGCAAAACACCTAGTGACAAAACGTTAAGTAGCTATTCAAATAGTTAGGCAGGGGCCTAAATACTCCAAAGGCACCACATCCTGTCTGATCTTGTAAGATGTTGTAAGATTTGTCTGATCTTGCCTAAGAAAACCCTATGAAATTCATGGGATTGCCATTAGTTGACAAGAGCCTTGAAGCACATATGCATACACACAATATAGTCAGGTATCCATCCTGCACTTCTGTCCCATTGCCATTTTTGTTAAAGAACAAAACAGCTGAGAAAGTTACACAGAGGCCTATATAATGTGTGTTTTGGCCAACTGTGTCGCAGTACATAGCATGCTAGACTTGGACTAGGGACATCTGGCTTCAAACCCCTACTCAGCCATGATGCTGCATTAGTTTCTGTGAAACTAAAACAGGACAACTCAATAGTAGTCACAACTTAATAGTATGTCACCATGAGCTGCTAGACTTAGCAGAGCATCAAAGTGATAAATTAATACAACCGTAGTATGAACTATACTATACTAAATAGGGGGAAGAGATAATGAGGTGAACAAAATGAGTAGTGAAAGCATTCTTCTTATATGTAACTTCCTAAATTTAACCTATCATAACTGTATAGCTAGGCAAGTCCCATTCACCCAGAGGTAAGTGTGATGTTCTGTTTCTGTTTGGCTGCTTTTGATCTTCAACTTTCTTCTTTAAACATTTCAGACTACAAGTTTCATAGACTTACAATTGTCCAAACTGGTTGTGAATGATGGCAGTTGTGAGCTAAAACATCTGAAGGGTCAAAGTTTCCTCACTTCTGGCTACGCAGAATGGCACTTATGGTACTGATGGTTCTCAGTATACCCACAGAAAACTCTCTGAGTGCAAGCACCACATTGTCAGTGTGCTGTCAGTGGTGCTGGGGGAAATAGAGGGTTTGAGGAAAAGCATCCAAAGATCCAGAGGATTCTAAGCCCCCACATCCTACAGAGAGTCTCCAAAGTATTCTTCTACTAAAGGACTTCTCCAGGAGAGCCTAGAGCTGACAGGATTAATTCCTTCATACTGACTGTGATGGGAATGGCAAAAAATAATAGCAAAAAGGTAAGAAAATGCCATTCCCTCCCAGCTATGAATAGTCTGTCGTAAGGCAGATTGAATGACTTCCTAATTTACTAACAGGATTCCAGCTAGTGAATCAATCCTTTTCTTTTTTTAGAAAAGGATAAATGTCAGTGTACTTTTCAGTACAATTCTATTTTTTAAAGTTAAAATATCACAGAAAACCTGTTTTAGTGGGCTTTTTAAGCTAGTACTGATTGATAAAGAAAGAGATCTTGGGGTTGTGGTTCAGCAACACTTTGAATACTGTTGCTTTCCCATTCATTTTTCTTGGGTGGGGGCAAGGGGGAAAGCCAATGTGCAAAAACCAGCATACATCTCTGTTTATTCAGAAACAAATCCCTATGAATCCAATGATGATTATGCCAAAATAACTCCTTCAAGTCAGGAAGATCACAATCCTAATTAATCAGACCTTCTACTCATTTTCTGGACATGAGAACAAGCTACAGACAGCTACAGACATCCTGTAAAGACTTGGCTTCAGTTTAGTCGTCCTCATAAGCCCCATCACTGAATCCAAATATGGGTTCAGCATCTGCACAGCATTACCTGCCCCCTGTGCTGAGATGACACAGAGAAATAGAACTTGTCATCAGGATACTGGTAGCACTTCATTCTAAATCCTCTCATGTCCTCATCCAGTGGCTTCATATAGGTATTACAAAGCAAGGGCCCTAGAATAAAAGTAGCACTGAGTGGATTGGAACCCCATAAATGCTGCTCTGTATAGGGTAAGGCATCACTTTCCTTTCCAGGCAGAAACAGTGAAAGTGCCACTCAAAGAAATAAAAGTTTAGTGGGATAAAACTTTCCAAAATGTTCTCACTTAAATTTCTAGCCCACTTTTCTGAATGTTTGGTTGTAACACTGTTTCTAGGCAGCTTCCGATAAAATTCTGTTGAAAACAATATTATCTAAGTTAGTCAGAACTAATTCGTTCTGTGGGATATGACAGGATATAGCAATGCTCAACTAGGGGTCTTCACATTAAAAGAGTGCTATCAACTTCAGTTGTTTCAGTGAAGAAAATCTGTGTATCTCCATTCCTGATCAATTATAGATGTTTGGATATTGTTCAGGAGGCATCACAGTTCTACATATTGAAGATTTCTGCAGATAAATTGCAGGTCAAAGCAATATGAGAAATGGTGACCTGAATTATTCAAGTGTTTGATGTGGCCTTGGCTATCCTTTAGGATTGCAACAAGCTATTTTTAAGATGTTCAGTATTGCTATGTCCAGCCAAAGAAGAAAAAAGAAAGAAAGAAAGAGAGGGCAGGCGGATAAGGACACTGTAGAAAATTCAGACTGCTGTAGCAAAAGGAAAGTCAGACAGGTTCCCAAGGGTGCCTAGGATTCAGCCTTCGGCTGGACAAAAAACACTGTTTAGATGTTCAGAGATATTTGTGAGGCATGTCAAGAAAAATAAACAAACATGGCAAAAGGTTACTGCTAAACATCTGAAAAAGCAAATATTTACCTCTTTTTAAAAAGTCACACATTTTTGACACTGCAGCACTCTTTTTTCAATTAATTGTTTATGGGGGCATATCCAAAACTAAAGAGAAACATCTTTATCAGCATTCCCACTTTCCCATAAATTCAATTCCTTAAAAAAAATAACATATAATTCAAATACTCTTTTTCACTATATTCCTTCTACTCATTTTTGTGGCTCCCTCAAAGAAAAACCCTTTTCTCCTTTGTTCCATAAATCACATAAGAATTCTTTTCTATACTCTAACATGACAAACTACATCATTTTTAATGCTTTCATGAACATTCTCCTATCTATACAAAAACTCCATTTAAGCTGATCTACAGTGACTTATTCATTTCAATTTTGACCCTATGTGTCATTCGTATTGGTGTTTACATGTAATTTCTATCATAAATGTCTCAGAGCTCTTCTTTTGAGGGGACAACATGTGGTGTTTCAGACAAAGGAAAGGACGAAAGATTGATGTAATGTGATACAAACTAGTATTTACTGGCAAGTCTTGATGGGTTTTGAATGTTAGGAGCTAACAAAGCCATACTTTAGGAACGTTCCTCAGAAAAATTACTTTTTCAAACCACACCTTTCAGAATTCTCCAGCTAGCAGGACCAGTGGCAGTTAAAAAGCTGCCTAGTTATACCAGGTCAGATTATCAGATCAGATCATCCTAGCCCAGTGTTTTGTTTTTTTAAACCAGAGCGGCTCTCTGGAGTCTCAGTAAGTGTTCATTCACATCACTTGCTACTACATCCTTCTAAACGGAAGTTGCAGGATTGATCCCTGGAACCTACTGCACGCTCTGCTCCTTAATGCTTTACCCCTCATTGCTGTCACACAACCCAACTTCAGCTTCATGTAGCAAGCTGTGTCACACAAGAGAATATTTAGTTGCCACAGAGTGTAGCATAACTCTAGGCCATTCTTGCCTTCCAGGGAAGGCAAGCAGTTTAGAAACAAATGACGATCCCTTTACAGGCTTGCCATGTCATGACTACCTCAGGCCCTGAGATTTCAAGACTTCAACTTATGACCTTGGATGATCACTTCTGATGTCACAGGAGACACAGGATCTGGTAATGTTATAATGAGTTCAGCCCTGACGATATAACTAATCATCAACCTCAATAGCACAGAGTATGGTAATCAAATTTTTAAATTTTAATTTTTAGAGAAATCAAGTCCAACAAATACACACATTTTAAAAGTGATGCCCTTGCCCTCAGATTCCTCCCTCTCAGAGGGTCCAGATTCTGACACTCAGGCCAAGTCCTGGGAGCTGTCAACCTTATCCACTTTCTAGGCCCACTTGTCTTGTAAAGAACGTGATTACAAATGTCAGAGCACAAACTTTTTCCACATATTTGTCATATGGTCACTGAATGAGCATCCAGATCCAGAATAAAAAATAATCTATAAAGCATACAGCAAAATGCAGTAACTGTGCAACTGGGAAGACATGCAAAGGACTTGGCTAAATTTTGGAAGTTCTTCAACTTTCCTTTCTGAACAGCAAAATCTTGAATCTATATGTCTGATATGGAAATGCTCCTTTCTAAAATAAATCAAGTTAGTGATTTACTGCAGTTTTTGTTTAGCAAGGGAAAGGAATACCTACTCTGTCCTTTCTTAACAAGTGTCTGTGTTGGGGGGAGTACAGAAAATCATGGTTTTTAAAGACTAACGGAGCATTATGGTTTATAACTGAGCTCTTGCTACTGTGTTTTTAAGTTGCTAAGTCACGGGAAGAAAAACAAATCCTCATTTCCAATTCATAAAGATCTAGAGGAAATATTTTTTTCTACTGATCAATGTATTCATATTGTATTTGCGTTGCATTCATAACTATATTTTGTATTGTTACACTGTATAGTAGATACTAAGTGATCATGATTTCACCATATACTTTCAGGAAAAACAGTGAGGATTTTTGTATTTATCAAACAATGTACAGAAACAAGCCATGAAAATATACACTTAAAAAAAAGATTATTGCCACAGCGCTATTATATGAGGTTGGAATTACATTTTAAAAAGAATGTAACTAAACATGGCAACATATGGGAAGATGCTTACTCCCTTCAGTCCTAAAGTTACCGCTGTTTCTAGCCCGAGCTTGTGGGATATTAAGATATCATTTTGATATCAATAATTCAGCCTTCTCTACCCATTCCTCTCCACGTGCTTGCGAGGCCCCCGGACAAGCACGCACACAGGCGCAGCTGCCAATAGCCAAACCATTCACATCCTGATCTGGGCAGGCCAGTCATTGCCGAATGCAGCTTCAGGAGACCTCAAGGCAAGTACCACATTATGTATGCACGCTACTTACAAAAGATCCACTGCCCCGCGCAGGCAGCTTGATGAGCGGACTATACAACTCTCAAGCACTGCGAGTTTTGAATACTGGTTACTCTATTGACAATCTGGCTATAAATCATCTAAAGTACTGACCTTTCGCAGGCTTTGTCTCCAGCCCAAAACTCATTGTTTTCCCCAAGTACGGACTAGCCTGCGGCCACAATTTTCCCTATAAGAACCCCTGACTTTGAGCGCTTCCACGGATCGCTCTTGGCTTCCATCCCACCTTGCTGTTGCTTTGTCCAGCGAGCCTTCCCCTCAGCCCCACGTGCTGGGAATCCACGCTCCCCAGCTTCTTTGCTTCTAACCGGGCTTCAGGACAGGTATAGTATTTCCCATACCAAACCCCCTCTCAAAATCCCTCTATCCAACTCCTACTTTTATTTCTATAGTTTCTTGCGTGAGTGTGTTGCATACACATATATGATTGTGTTTCAATAAAACAATTATTATTTCAACATCTGCCTTATCGTTGACTCAGCCTGACCCCATAGACATAGGGTTCAAGATCTCGCTACGTTACCTTGCCTCTCAAATTGCAAACTTGTGCTCTGTGCTAATTCCCTCCCCATTGTTTGAGCACATTTAGGTGTCCCTCCCGGGACCCCCAGAAATCAGGGTAACACTAAAGAGTATAAATTATCAGCTGCCAATAATGTGGAATGGAAATCTACATCATAAGCCCTATACAGTGACCATCTTTGCACAACACTAAGCCAGGAATCCTGGCTTAATAAGGAATGGTGTCAGCAAGCAGCATTCATTCTGCTTTACTCTTTCTTTCACAAGATGGGTAAACAAACTCAGAAGGTATATACTACCTCTGAAATCATGACTGTGCTTTATTGCCCCTAAACATGTCAGGATTTGTAAAGGATCAACAAACCTTGGTTTAAAGTTATAAATCTTATGGACATGGTGCAACATATCTCAGGGTCCAATGCAATGTGAAGCTAACACCTTCTGGGTTTGTTTCAGTCCTTACACAAATGAAGGATTGAAATAGAAGTCCACTGGGTGTATTCAGCCTGGAGATTGTTCATTCTGATGATTTATTAAACTAGGATTACTAGATTAGCATTATGTCTCAATGTGGCCAATGACACCATGGTCTTGTAAGAAGTTATACAAACAGAGAGAGTCAAACTTGACTTGCTATTAACATATTCAGGGGTAAACTCATGCTACCTGGAATACTGAAATTCAGCCATAAACAAGAAGCAAAATCTTATTTTCAGGAAGATTTTGCAGCGGTAACACATTTCTCTGCTTAGCAGTGTTCATTTAGTAAAGGAAAGGAATACTTACTGGGTCCTTTTTTACCAATTCTCGGTCAGACACTACTGCAATGAGGTGGGCGAGTGTAAACACTGAGTTAAGAACGTATGAAAAAAACAAATTCTTGTGCAGCGTTATCCTTTGACAGCTGAGGCTCCTGAAAAATATGCGCCACAAATTGTAAATTAGAGTTTTGACCCTGATGTCACTTTATAACAAGCACATGCTGGCAGCTCTTTCTGAAGGATGCAATCTGACAACAGGCCGTTGGAAAGCACCCGGCTGGCACTGAAGTCATGGGAGCAAACCACCCCCTCCTGATTTCTTACACCTGTTTAAAGCTACATGCTTTCCAGATCATCTTTAAAAGATCTTTCAGCTTGCATTCTACATGAGCACTATATTTTCAATCTGCATGGTACAGGCAGAAAAGAATGCTGATAGAACATAAGTGCTGTTGTTT
The DNA here is from genome assembly GCA_030412105.1 of Cyclura pinguis. Classification (NCBI taxonomy): domain Eukaryota; kingdom Metazoa; phylum Chordata; class Lepidosauria; order Squamata; family Iguanidae; genus Cyclura; species Cyclura pinguis. Next base: position 22,498,347 of record CM059604.1, read on the forward strand.
TGCATAATTATAATATCATGAACAGCACATTTATTATTCTACATGGGAATGTTGTTTGGAACATGTAGATTTAAATTACATAATGCTGCCGGAATGGGTAGTCAGCTAAGTAAAAAAAAAAACCTGATTTGGAATTTCCCTAGATGTTAGAGAGGTTTGGATTCATATTCTCCACGGTTCTGATTCCTTCTTGGATTCCACAAGTATCAGAGATTTATTTCCTGTTTAATGTGGCCAATATAATCAAGAAAGTGGCCTGTTTTTCAAGGTTTCCACAGTTCAAAGCCAAATCTTTACTATAACTAATTGCAAAATGGTTGCACTATTATCTCACTAGACTTACTGACAGAATAAAATGGAGTTATTGTATGTCTGAGCCAGCCTTCAGTAGCTGTAATACTAAATAGTCCACATATATATATGGATGCAGACACTGGGCATGATTCAGATTTAATAATATTTAGTAACATCAATGCTAATTATGCTTTAAGTGTGACTCAATCTGAATTACCAATGTACACTGGGTTGACTTTTTGAAGGTGGGGTGGAAGATTATTTTGTGGCCTAACTACCCACTGTGAAGAGGTTTTTTTGGATGCTATTTACTGTCTTCTCTTGATTTCACTAGCTTAAATAATTTGGTGTTGCCCACAAACATTGCAATGACTACAGATCATTCAAGTATACAGAATACCAACAGAATAACAACAAACTTAGTTCTATCCATGGCTAAAAGTAACCCTTTATTCATGTTCTCTATATCCTGTCCTTCAACCGCTTATCTGTCGGTAAGAACTTCTGAAATTTGATATTTTTCTCTATAAAGGCTCTGAATCAATGCTGTAACTTGTGATTACATACATGTAAGAATTGGGGGGGGGAGCCATTTTCATTCAGGTCTAATTTGCAGTGAGAAAGACTTATTTAGTTCTATTTCTATATTCCATATTGAATATGTCCATGATATTGTTAATATGTACAATTTTCTTGGAGCCAGTGTGGTGTAGTGGTTTGAAGGTTGGACTAGGTCTTCAGGGGACCAGGATGTGAATCCCCACTCAACCACAAAGTCACTGGGTTACTTTGATGAAGTCACACATGGAAGGCCATGGCAAGCCCCTTCTGGACAAATCTTGACAAGAAAATAGGTTCACCTTAGAGCCACCATAGGCCAGAAGTGAGTTGATGACACACAACAGCAACAAACAATTTTCTTGATTCTGCTGAAAAGAAATTGGTGCAGTGGCATTTTGAAATGGACTGATCAGTTGTTTTACAATGAATGGGATGAAACTCAAAGCAAGCTTATTTAGTAAACCATTAGAAAGGGTAAGAGGTATCTGATAGTGGAACACACTGCCTTAGAAGGCAGTGCCTCTCTTTCATTGAATATATTTCAGTAGGCTTTGGACAGTCATCTATCAAGAGTTGTTATTTATTTATTCCAAAAGTCTGACCGTGGTCTCTTCTACCTCTGCTGTTCTGTGATTTGTTATAGCAAGTCTCCAGGGTTTCAGGTAGGATTCTCTCCCAGTATTTCCCAGAAATCCCTGGTATTGCCCAGTGGTTTCCCTAAGTACAGCCCTGATTTGCTCCCAGATCAGAAGAGATTCAGGGTGGCTTGGTGGTGTAAGATCTGATATTCAGATTATGTTAATCTATTGAAATAATGAACCTCCCTTGTTCCATTTTGAAAATAATTAATCATTGGTTACCTATTTTTTTCATTACTTTGATTGTAAATCAAGCAATATGGTCAAATAACAAATTCCCATCAAGCGATCTTCAGAAAAGGGATTCTTACTGCAGTAGTAACCTGCTGAGTCTGGGTGACATAACTATTTGGAATTAATCAACTGAATGTGGCTGCTACATTATACAATCAATGGTATCATGCTGCACTGTCATCTGACTTAGATTACTGCTTCTAACACAAACTAACCTTTGTTTTCTGCAGAGAGGAAGGTGCTTAAACAGTGGCAAAAGGGTGGATCAATAGTTTGACATATTTTGCTTTGGTTGCCTAGAGAACCTAATCTTTTTTAAAACTCCGTATGGAACATTTTCATTGTCATTTCCTTATTCTTAGATCCATTCTAACTAAGCAATCCGTATATCTGCATGACGTAATGTACAGTATTTTTTAAATTTACTGAACAGTACAATTTTTATGAGAGCCAGTGGTGTAGTAGTTTGAACACTGTATTATAATTCAGGAGACCAGGGTTCAAATCTATGCCTGGACATTGAAACCCACCGAGTGACTTTGAACAAGTCACACTTTCTCAGCCTCAGAGGAAGGCAATGGCAAATCCCCTCTGAACAAATCTTGCCAAGAAAAACCTGTGATAGGATTGCTCTGGGGTTGTGATAAGTCAGAAATGACTTGAAGGCATGTGACAACAGTTTTTATATTGTGAAACTGCTGGTGTATTGTCAATGTGACAAACATTGGCCTTTGTGGGACAAACATTGGCCTTTAAATGCTGAGGACATTTCCTCTTCTTAGTAAAAACATAACAAAAGTAAGATTACTGTATATAGTCAGCTATAAGTAAAAAAAAAAAAATTAAAAAAAATTAAGCTTTAAAATTAGAGAATTTGCTATGGGTCTACTTATCCCTGAGTCAATGCTGCTCCACAGGAGTTGAACTTGCTTACAGGGAGTTTCAGGAGGCCCCTGAAAAACCATCCAGACCTCTGCCCATGCTGCCTGGGGACAGGGTTAAGAGAGTGGATTGTCACAAACTCCTCCTTGTTTTAGGAGCTCTAGGGCCTTTTCATTTCTTCCCTGAACTGGCCATCTGGCCTCTACATGCCTCAAGCTGGGAAGAATCTGTGATAATTTGCTTCTTCAACCCACTCTCCCAGCAGCATGGGCTTCCCAGAGGCCTGGATGGGTTTCAGGCACCTCTGGGGAGCCCATGCTGTTTCATAAGGGATCGACTTATCCACGAGTCATAACAAACTCCCTAATTTTGGGGCCCAAATCCACCCTTGACCTATCCATGAGACTGACTTGTAGTCAAGTATATATGGAATTCATTTGGTCTACTTTTTGTAGAAATGTAAGTATACAGTCTTCCTTTACAAAGAACAGGTCATTTGTCTGGTGTTTTGAGTATTTCTGCATAACTCCAAGTAAGCATGGTGCTGCATCTATGTGGCAAAATGGCATTTTGGTGGAATCATTTATTGTTCATTGTGAGCAATAAAGAAATTACTGGGTTTTTTTTACAGATTAGAGATGAACTGGTGACTCCGCCTGTGACTGTTTCAATCAGATTACTGAAACACAGAAAGCAGAAGTTTGAAGAAGTCACTTACTTGAAATAGAAGAAGATCCCCAAGGATATCAAAAGGGATGTTATAGACAAAGCATGTCCTACTATGGTCATGTAGTAAAGTATGAATACCATCTGAAATTTAAAAAAAGGACAACTAAATGAAGAAACAATTAAAAGTCATATTATTATTTTGGTTTATAATGTTTTTTATAAATAGAAATTAGCAGTGATCATGGTGTTAGAAAATTCTGGCATTCTCTTTCCTCCACTTTTGCTGTAGGACTAATGGAGCTTAGCATAAGGTAAAGGTACCTAGCATAAGGTAAAATGCTGCTCCTTTTAAAATGATTGGCTATGGTATCCAGACCATGTGACCCAGGATATATTTTGGTGTCTGGTTAAATCTCGTTAAGTGGAGAACAATGCCTGTCAGGACTCCCAGGAGTGGATGATTAATCTTGGAAAACTGAAGGGCATAGAAAGTTGAATTGTCTTTGTCAACCATAAAGAGAATTTATATAGTGTGCAATGTTTTACTCACATCTAACTGAAATTTATGCATTAATTTGGTTAGTCATGACTAACTTGAGTCTCACGAATGCCCACTGGTTTACTGTAAGTATAAACAAGTCCAAATTCAACCCAATATTGATGTATTGAATGTCAATCTATTCAAATTCATAATGATCAAGAGGACAAATCCTGAAGATGTCATAGAAGAGGGAGAAGATCAGTCGAATATCATCTGGAATTTTTCTTTGGTTTAAACTTTATGCGAAAGCATATTAGATCTGAGCAAGACAGTACTGAGTTGGAAACAACTGCTCTTCTCATGACCATACAGCTACATCAGTGAGGCTTCTTTCATTTTTATGCAAATGTAAGCTCAGGTGATTAAATTAAAATCAACATTAGGAACCTGGCATGGGGGACAGATAGGCTTTAATCCTTTACGTCCACACTGGTCGCTATCTGGATCACTATCCCTGCCATTTTCATAAGAAAGGTCCTACTGGAGGGAATAGGGAATCCCCTCCAATACAAACTGCAGTTGAAGGGCTCCACTGGACTCAATCTGCGAGCAAGGAGAAACAACACCTACCCCACATACTAAGGTGCAAATCTGAATTGATTCCATCATGCTGATGAGGAATCACTGATCCAGAAGCATGTGACCTACTAAAAGTGACAGATAATTTGGATCCCAGACAAAACAGTGAGACAACAAAACAGCAAGATGACATGTATTGTATTATCTTATATAATTTTATTTTCAAAAAAATCTGTCTAATGTTTACTGCTGGCAAATATGTATTACACTTGTGGTTTCTACTATACAGTTTCAAAGTCTGTGATTTCTCATAAAACCATATCAGATTAAACCAACTCTGTGTCTACTTGTATATTTTCTCAAAAACATAATTTGCTAGATGTCAAAGCCAGTTATATTCAGGGCTAAGTCACAATTCCTCCCAGGCAATCTCCCAGTCAGCATGGCCACAATATAGTCTAGCAAAGTAATTTTTACAATCTCTAGAGTGAAGGCAGAGAGCATTACCCTGATTCCATGGCAACTCAACATTATTGGCTCATATCCCTTTCCTTTCAGAATGGGACGTTTAGAAAGTACTTTTTATTATGACTTCTTGTATTTACAATAGTGAAATGCTAATCTTTATCACATTAATTGTGCTGTGATTTGCCATTAAATGGAAACACACTTTTCCTCATCTTGTTTTGGCTTTGCAAAGTAGGTAAACCTATAGCTGGGACATACCGCTTCAGTCTGCAGTTAGGAGACTGCAGGATACCATGACTCTCCATGAAAAACAATTCCTTGAATACAGAAAATCTCTCACATCTCTTGTTCCTGAGATTTATTTTTCTACAGTTTAGGGAACAGGGGTTGGGGGTTGGAGGAGCATTCCACTATTTGATCCTCCCTCCTGTCATACTCAACAGGTGATCTAACAGAGCAGGGGTTAACAAGTAGCCCCCAGTGACATGTTGTGGTCCCAGGGCCACCATTTCGCCTGAGCACCCTGTAGGGGAGTAGAAGACATTTACATCACGTTCTTGTACTGCCTGTGCCATTTCAGGCCCACGAAAGGGCTTGCTTTCAGACAGGAAGTGAATTGGGAATGATTTCCAGGCCACTTCCTGTTGTAAAAAAAGGCTTTTTCTGGGCCTCTAATAGCCAGAGGCTCCCCCCCAAGCATGGCAAATATGTTTGGGAATATTTGTGGGAATTTTTATGTTTGAGAGGGTCAACGGGGTAGGATGAACTCCTCCAAGGTCTCTGGGAGGCCAACACAGACTTTTAGCCTCCAATTAATATGGCGGGGGGGGGGACAGGGAGATAAGCTGCCCTTAGATTCATTCTTTGGTAGCCCCTTATGTCCGCTTACGCTGAGTCACACACAAGTGGCTATTGCTATCAGCACTTCTTGGTTAGTTTAAAATAAGGTAAGCCTAGCTAAGCCTTGAGAGTCAGTGTGGTGTAGTGGTTTGAGCACTGGACTATGACTCTGGAGACTAGAGTTCAATTCCCCTCTCCGTCATGGAAACCCAGGCAATTTCCGCACTAGATTGTTATAGCGCTATTATTCCACTTTCAACCTCCTACGGAATCCTGGGGTTTGCAGTTGACTGAGGCCAAAGAGCTCTCTTGCTGAGAATTCTAAAGGCCGCTCCCTAAACTGCAAATCCCAGGATTTCATAGGAGGTTGAAAGTGGAGTAATAGCACTATAATAGTCTAGTGCAGAAATGTCTTCACTGGGTGACCTTGGGCACGTCACACATTCTTAGCCCCAGAAAACCCTGTGATAGGTTTGCTTTAGGGTTGCCATAAGTGGCAAATGACTTGAAGGCACACAACAAAAAGTTCAGGCTTCTTCAGTTTGTGCCCTGCAAGCTCCCGATTACTCAGCTTTCTCGCAGTCATTTTCCATATAAACATTTTGAGTCATTTTTGCTGAACAAAATAACTGAAAAAGCACAAAAGAAATGAAAGGAAGAAAACAGGAATTCATTTTCAAGAGAATCTTGATGTATGTATGGATTTTTTTCATTCTGATGAATGCTAATTGCTTTCAGATGCCTGGAATCAGTCCAAAGTGACACCCATGCTCTGCTGCACAATATTTCTAGTTCATTTTTCTGTATGTTTAACATAAATAATGGCCAGATTTCCCTCCATGAATGACATGCTTGGTCTCCTCTACCTAATCTACCATCTGGAAAAATGAAAATCTATACAGAAGTTTCCTTAATGCTTTTGTGAATATCGTTACTTCTTGTGGTACAGGGTCATAGATTTCCCAGGAATATTAAAGACCATCTGATACAAACTTAATTAGACTTTTCCATATCATCACATAATGAGTAGGCCATTGCTCAGTCAAAATGCCAGAAAGAGAAAAGGGAAGTCATTCAACCCACAATGGTCTGTGAGTGCAAAGCACAAAAAAAGATTTTAGAATAACACTAAAAAACAAAAACATAAATATAAAAAAGAAAATGCCAGGGAACCTTAAGCAATGAAAGAAAGGCCATTTCCGCACTAGCCTGTTATAGTGCTATGATTCCACTTTCAATATCCCATGGAATCCTAGTGTTTGCAGTTTCAGAAGGGGCTGGCTGGCCCCTCCTGAAACTGCAAACCCCAGGATTCCATAGGATGTTGAAAGTGGAATTATAGCACTATAATAGGCTAGTGCGGAAATGGCCAAAGTTAGGAACAAAATGAGAGGTAAGAACTCTCCTATTGTTTAATTATGGCTGAATCTGACACCACATTTCACATATCCCTGTCAATTGCTATTTATACCAGTGAATTCACATTACAGTGCCACGGCCATCTAATGAATCAGAAGGAGAAGAGCAAGCCTTCCTCTGGTTCAGCTCCAGCTCCCTATCAGAGCCATTTCTCCTGGTTTCTTTAGTTGGAAAAAGTGTGATGGTAAGAATTCTTTCACTGTCTTTTCAGAGATAGGGTTCAACCTCTTGGATAGCTTCTTTAAAATTCAGACCCCATCCCAGAGCAGATTCATCAGCACAGCTTGGGTCCAGTGGTCATTCACCTCCTTCCCTCACATATTTAGCTCTGACAGGCTATTTCTCTGTGCTGCACATGAGGGTGAGGCAAGGGAACAAAGGCTTTTCTTCTGGCTTCAGTGACTACTATTCGGCTCCACTTCCTCCAGAACTGTATCCTGGAATGCCAATGATATCTAACTTTTTCTAGTTTTCTTCATCCTACCACACTACTTCATCCAACTGAAGAGAAATTTTTCATGCGAGTTAGAGAGAAAGTAGGGCCTCCTCTTATCTTCATATTCAGTTTGGAAAAGTTACTTTTCAGGATGAGATTTTCTGGAATCCCCCCCCCCCCCCGGTGGATTGGCCAAAGGGATTGGCCATTCTGGGAGCCGTAGTCCTAAAAACGTAGCTTTTCTAAACTTGGCTCCCTCTATGTTGGATCCTATGCCTCAGGAGTGGTCAGGGAAGGGATGACTGGTTAGCCATTGTCTGCCAGCAAGAGAGACAGTTACCATCAACTTTCTATCCTATTTCCCATATTCAGGATGCTATCATTTGCACTGAGAAAGTGTAGTGTAGTGGTTTGAACCTTAGATCCTAAGAGACAGTTGTTACTGTATGTCTTCAAGTTGCTTCTGACTTATGGTGATCTTAAGATGACCCTATCATGGGGTTTTCTTTGCAAGATATGTTCAGAGGGGGCTTGCCTTTGCCTTCCTCTGAGGCTGAAAGACTATGATTTACCCAAGGCCACCCAGCAAGTTTCAATGATTGAGCAGGGATTTGAACTCTGGTCTCCAGAATTGTAGTCCAGCACTCAAACCACCACACCATACTGAATCCCTCCAAGATAGAGGGTAGAATATATTGTAAATATTTAAATAAATGTGGTCTGAAATACAAAAAAGACTGACATTCTTTCTCCATTGCATCACTGTTGATATTTAGAAGGCATTAGGGATTTAATTCTTCACTGATTTCATTCTTCAAGGAAGCAATGAGAAATTTCAAACATTTTTCTTCCCACTATAAGAAAATCTTCAAAAACTGTGCAATTTTTGAAGACTATCCATATTTTAGAATTTATTATGTACAAAATTCCTATGTGGGTCTGTTTTGTGCAAAAAACAGAATTTTCTAGACAGAAAATATTTCTGTGCAGAAATATTTTCTGCTGTTTCTTGCGTAGAAAATGCTGCTTTTTGGGCAAAAAATTATGTGAATTTTGCACTGACTATGACCTGAACAGTGAAGATACTTCTCAGTCAAGGACTCTTTTCATCAGGGTTTCCTGGCGCTCAAGACACACATTGTCCAACCATTTTCCAAATATTTTCAAATATTCTTCCCTTTCCTAAAAGATACAGAATAAAAATTAGGTAGAAGCAGAAGTTGTACTAAACTTAAAATAATTTACCTTACGTTTTTCATTTGTGAAAGAGTTGCAGCGTGTATAGTTGGACCACGTTCGATTGCTTTCAGGATGGCGGAACCAGGTTCCTGTCTTATCGCAGTACTTTGTTGCTGTTTCTGTGAATCAAAAATGCAAGAGACACAATTCATTTAGGAAGCCTAAATCTCTATGCTCAACCTCCTTAGTTTTTACACATCCAATTAATTTAGGTGACATTTAAATCTCATTTCTCACTTCAGTGAGACAGATTATGACACACTGCACTTCCTTTTTTTTACAGGAAAATAAGTCATTACATATCCCAATATCTCCCTGTAACATGTTATATTTGAATCAGCTGTGGCTCCTATTACATATTCCCTGAATTTTTGGGATGCTGTGGACATCATCTAGAGAATGGAATAGTAGTGGGCAATCCTGCTATAACTGGCTACAGATAGATAGCTTTTATTTTTGTATGTTATAAGCTGAGCTGAATATCCTCTCCTCCTTACTTATGTGAACAGTGAGGAGATATTTGGAGATTTTATGGGATGAGTGGATGAATTTCACAAATTTTTAAAACTACCCAAGGGTTTTCATTTTTTTTTAACTTTCTTCCTTCAACAACAGAAGTGGCCAACCTCCAGAGGTCCAGGGTTGCATCTACACACATCCCAGTCCTCTGTACCCCCTTGGCACACCAATTTTTAAACCTTTTTAAAATACTTGCAATACTTTAGGCTATTAAAAAGATGTCTCCTTGCCCATAAAGCAGTTGTGGAGGACGTGTGGAAATTTCCCTCACTAGAGGTCACAAGGAATCTTTGTAAAGATTAAAAAAAAAAATGTTGGGACAAGGTTTTGGGGGCATATTTTGCCATTCCCATTCAACAACAATTTCTTCTTGCTTATTGAGTTGATGGTGCACAGGTCCTAGCAGAGTGCCTGTGACAAGGTTCCTTCTCAGGTTGGCCCTGGAGTTCCAAACCTGGTGAACCTGTCACTATCAGCTTGCCCTCGGTTCCTCCTTAAAATTCCTCTGTGGGTCTGGAGTCCTAGGCCCTCAGGTGACCTCACTGTGGACTATTGTGTGTGTCAGCTTTGTGTTCTTTTTGGTAAGCAAGAACCACCCTTGGTTCTGAGATAATGATGCTGTCCAGAGCCAGTTGTACAAAATAACAAATAGGTTAACTTTATTTAATAACAGACAGAATAGCTTATTTCTTAAGTTTCAGATCTTAGCTCCAAACCATTAACACTACTGGAGTTGCATTATGTCAGACTTGTGCCTTAAATCACTCAGGCACCCAATATTCAGTAATTCCCTTCAGACTGATTCATCCAACAGTCTGTTTCAAACTCACAGTCTCAGCTGTTTGTCTTCAACTGATTGACTATTTTTTTTAAAAAAAAAAAAAACCCTCTTCTTCAGTGTGGTGGGATTGGCTGTTCTCAGTTAGTCACTTGGCACCTTTGTACCCAAGTGTTCATAGGTAACATTCTATCAGGTGCTCTTCTTCTTCTTCACTGAGGCCATTTCTGCACTAGCCTGTTATAGCGCTATTATTCCACTTTCAACATCCTATGGAATCCTGGAGTTTGCAGTTTAGGGAGGGGCCTTTGATTCCATAGGATGTTGAAAGTGGAATAATAGCGCTATAACAGTCTAGTGTGGAAATGGCCAGAGTTACAGTATCACAAGGCCCTTGGTAGCTAACTCATGACATATCATGTCTAAAATGGGGGCAAGCAAAAAACAGAAGAAGAAAAAAGATGAGGAAGAAGAAGAAAAAGAAGAGGAAAAAGAGGGAGGAGGAGGAAGAGGAAGAAGAACATTGGTCAATTTGCATTTTAAAGTAAAACTACCTCCATTCTTAACCTTTGTTTCCTTCCTAAGATTGCCACATCTCCTGAAAGCCTTTAGCCCAGTGTTATTTTTTAAAACCACGGTCAAATGGTTATTGGTGCAAAGACCTATTGCTGAAGGTCAAAACTGCATATACACTTGTCCCACATCTCTTGTGATACTTTAGCACATTTTTAAAAAAAATCATGGTCAAATGGTTATCTGAGTGATAAGATGATGCTAAAGGCAAGACTGTATGCTTACAAGTGTTCACTTAAAGCAGATCCATCTGCTGTCATACATGCTCAATCACAAATCACAGTTTATCTACATCACGTACATATAACTGCCAATCTGCTGAAAACGATTTATTAGCGGCATATGCTGTTTTGGTTAAAAAGATATGCAGCCGGCCCTCCACATTTGCACACATTAAAATGATCATTAAAACAATCTTAACATTCAATTTAAAACAGTAAAACCAGAACATTTTCAAACATTAACTGTTAGGTGGAACAGCACTGTTTCTAGTGCCCATTGGAAGCTTCAAAGAGATGGGGCCAGCCTAACTTCCTTGGGTGGGGAATTCCACAGTTGAGGCGCCGCTACAGAGAAAGTCTGTACCAACCTAACTTCACAAGGTCTTGGGACACGCAACAGGACCATCCTCTGAGGATCTCAGATTTCTGGCAGGCTCATAGGGAAGGAGGTGGTCATTCAGATATCCTGGCCTCAACCTGTTTAGAGCTTTGTAGGTCAAAATAAACACCTTGAATTGAGCTTGGAAGCAAATGGGAAGTCAGTGTTCTTCCAAGACTGCTGTTCTGTAGTCTTTGAAATGCATACCTGACACAATTCTGGGTGCTGCATTTTGGACTAGCTGCAGCTTCTGAACACTTTTCAAGGGTAGCCCCACAGAAGGCCTTTCTGGTCTACACTGTTATAGTGCTATTATTCCACTTTCAACAGCCTGTGGAATCCTGCGGTTTGCAGTTTAGGGAGGGGAATTTAGAATTCTCAGCCTCAGTAAATTGCAAACCCCAGAATTCCAGAGGATGTTGAAAGTGGAATAATAGCACTATAACAGTGTAGGGCAGAAAGCTCCACAGAGTGCATTACGGTAGTCTAGCCAGGAGGAAACTAAGACAACCACTGGGCCCAGATCTGACTTCTCCAGGAAAGGACACAGCTGACGCACCAGCTGAAGGTGGGCAAATGTGTTCATGGCCACTGCAGCAATCTGGCTTTCCAGGAGCAGCTCTGGCCTCAAGAGCACCCCAAAGCTAGAAACCTGATTCTTCAGAGGGTGTGCAACCCCATTCAGAACAGGCTGTGATCCCAACCCCAGGCTAGTTTTCCTACTGACCAGCAGCACTTCTGTCTTGTCCGGATTAAGCCTCAGTCTATTCACCTGCATACAGTCCTTCACTACATCTAGATGATGATTTAGGACTTCCACAGGCTCCTTGGCATCAGTTGTAAAGAAGAGATAGAGCTGGGTGTCAACAACACAGTGATGAGACCCAACCGCCAAACTCCAGATGACCTCTCGCAGTGGCTTCATGTAGATGTTAAAAAACACAGGGACAGTATTGATATCTGTTAGTTAGACCCTCTCTTGGGCCCATAAGCTGATTTGTACATATGGGGAAACTGCTTTTTACTGGTTGCTTTATTGATATTTTACCTGTCCTGATATTTTACCTGTTTTTTACTTCTTTTCCTTTGGATTTCATTGCTGTTTATTACATTTTATTATGTCTGTAGTGGTAGATTTCTGGAGATTCATGTGGTGAAAAAGAGAGATGTAAATTTAACAAACAAAAAATATGTGTGCGTGTGTGTCCCACACAGTCCCACACGTATCTTCCACCTGACTAAAAGAAACAAGAGAACATGCTGCCAACCGAGAGAATATGCTTACTTTCCATGACCAGGAACATACTTTATATAGAAACCTTTGGAATAAACACATTCTTCACAATCCAAATGAAATGTCTTCTGGAATAACTACACTTCAGTACAAGAACTCTTGGGATCCAATGTTCAAATGTGAATACGTGCCCAGGCAATATACAGGAAGAGAACACACTCTCGCTGACACCCATCAATTTAACTTGCAGATCATTTCAGATGCTTTTTCTGCAATCTTTTTATTGCATCTGTTGCCAGATACTATCTAAAGCTGGAAAGCATTTAAAGTCTTAAACAGAAATGAAAAGTGATGATACAACAGAACACAATGTACCAATTTTATGTCTAACGTCCCCTGTTGATATCCAAGGGATCATTGCATTAACAACAGCCATTCCTCTCCTGCAATGACTGGGGAGGGATGTTGCTTCAGCAGGTAGTTGTGGGGGAAAGGGGAAAAAACCCTTTGTTCTAGTAATGACGAGGTCTAAACTGTATTTCTATTTTTCTCCAGTCCCTGTCCAGTGATTCTGATTCATTGGCAATGAGCAACGATAATCAATCAGAGAACATTTTCCCTGACAATTCTCTACACTGAAGGGCGACAACAAGGAGCTACAAGACAGCTTTTGGAACTTCTAACGACCTCAGTATTGAAGATTTGCCCCAATGGACTGTGCAGACCAAAAGGAGGAGGAGTTTAAAACTGTCAGCTTCAACTGATGCTGCCATTTCTTTGATGCGAAAAGATGTCATACATCTAAACCGGGATGGCTGTAAGTCAGGCATAGGCAATGTAAGGTCTGAGGTAATAAGTATATTGCTGAACCTTTCTTTCCATTCATGCATTGTGTCGCTGCTTCTGCCTTCCTGCTTGCCTCCTTTATTCCAGAAGCCACATTAAGGTTTTCATAGGGCCTAGGCGCTCTTATATTCAACTCCCTGCCTCACCTGGACGTACCACTAGGAATGCTTCCATACGCTCTAAAATCCTGTTTTCCTAGGCCCTAGGCACTGTGCTCAAAGTGCCTAACGGACAAGGCATCCCTGCTTCCTTCCTTCGCAACTTCCTTCCTTCCCTCATGCAGTGGGGAAGATCATTCTCCCACTCCATTCAAAATTTTGCCCCCTTTGACTCTAGACATTTCAGTGAAAACTGAATGCATCACAGCAATCTACTGAACTGCGTGACTAACCTTATACCCTCAGTTTATCTTTGTTATATTATATGAGCCAAGTTCTGACAGTAATGGCACAGAGAGTACAGATGATGATTTGAAAAATAGAAATGAGCCAAAGGCTAACCTATTTACTTCACTGTCTTATCTACAGCCTAAGACATTTGATTTCACCACACTGTTTGGGATGGAGGAGAGCCAGTGTACTTTAATGGTTTGAGTGCTGGACTACAGCTAGAGAGCAGGATTCAAATCCCTGCTCAGCCATGGAAACCAGTGGATGACTTTGGGCAAGTCACATTCTCTCAGCCTCAGAGAAAGGCAAAGATAAACCCTCTCTGAACAAATCTTGCCAAGAAAACCCCATGATAGGCTCATCTTAGAATTGATATGAATCAGAAATGTCTTCAAGGCACACAACAACAAGGGTTACACTGAGTTCACTCATTACACTGTTCAATATCCCACCCACAACTCTATTCATTTACTTTTACCACTTTTCTTGTGACTGTCTGCAGTTTGACGAAGTTATCTTTATTGGACTTGAGCTCTCAATATTCCCCAGCAAGCATGGTTAGAACTTTTGCAAGCTATGTGACCATAGTCATTTTTTTAGTATATAATTGCTAAGACCATGGATAGCTTTTTCCTTTCTTTCTGTACTTTACTCTGAGGGACACATAGGAAGATAAGGAAGTGTCCCCCCACTGTTTAGGTTACTGATGAATTCCCAATGTTCTTTTTGAACTACATTTTGTAAAAATGGCCAGGAACCCATTTCAGCAAAAAGCCACAGAATCTGGAACTTGAACATGCAAGGAAACATCTGCATTCTACAACCACCATTCTACAACCACCACCCATTCTACAACCTACTACCACCCATTCTACAACCACCACCCATTTCCCAATTGAAGGTTCTACAGTGCAATACTTTGGCTAACCCACAAAAATAAAAGTTATAGGATGCATAGGGTATGACTCACAGTTGGAGTGGCAGATACCATACTGAATTATACAGAATAAAGTTCCATACTAAAATATTTTGATGTGATTTGGAATTTGCTATTCTCTACGCCTTATTGAATATGAAACTCAAAACTACACTGTAGACTACTTCCCCAATCCGAGACTGAGATTGCCCTCTGTCCTGGATGAGGTTGCTCTTAAAGATCAGGTTTGTAGCCTAGGGTGCTCTTGGACCCAGCACTGCTCCTAGAAAGCCAGGTTGCTGCAGTAGCTAGGAGTGTCTTTGCCCACCTTCAGCTAATGCATCAGCTGCACCCTGGTGAAGGCATATCTGACCACAGCAGTTCATGCCATAGTTTCCTCCTGATTAGACTACTAATGTGGTCTATGGGGGACTGCCCTTGAAAAGAGTTTGGAAGCTGCAGCTAGTGCAAAATGCAGCAGGCAGACTAGTATTCAGTATGCATTTTAGAGACCAAATAACACTGGTCTGGCAAGAACTGCACTGACTCCCAATTTGCTTCCAAGGTATTGTGTTGACCTTGTTGTTGTGTGTCTTTAAGTCACTTCCAACTTATGATGACCCTAAGGCAAACTTTTCACAGGGTTTTCTGGGGCTGAAAGTGTGGATGTGTCCAAGATCACTCAGCGGGTTTCCATGGCCAGGTGGGGAATTGAACTCTGCTCTCCAGGGCTGTCCAATTCTCAAGCCACAATACCATGCTGGCTCTCTACAAAGCCTTGAATGACTTGGGGTCTCCCTTATGAGCGTGCCAGAAATTTGAGCTCTTCAGAGGAGGCCAGGTTGCATGTCCCAACACCTTGTGCATTTAGATTGGTGGGTACACATAACAGGGCTTTTTCTGTAGCAGTTCCTTGACTATGTAACTCCCTTCTCAAGGAAGGCCATTTCTGCACTAGAGTGTTATAGTGCTATTATTCAACATCCCATGGAATCCTGGGGTTTGCAGTTTAGGGAGGGTCCTCAAAGGGCCCTCTTTAAACTGCAAACCCTAGGATTCCATAAGATGTTGAAAGTGGAATAATGGCACTATAACACTCTAGTGCAGAAAGCTTATTTACAGTATTTTTTTAAAACTGCCCATCAACAAAATGTCCCCTGGGTAGTTTAGAAAGGCAAAAGAAAACTTTAACAGCAATTAGTTTCAAATAAGCAAATTTCAAACCATTGGGCTAAACTCAGTGTTAGTCTTATCTAGAATCACTTCAACAAGATGAACGAGACTTGTTAGTTACAACTTTTCTTCCTTTTATTTATAAACCCAAAATACAGGCCAGTAACACAATACATACGAGACAACGACATTTCAGATTCACTCTCTTCTCTTCTCTTCTCTTCTCTTCTCTTCCCTTCCCTTCCCTTCCCTTCCCCTCTCTTCCCCTCTCTTCTCTTCTCTTCTCTTCTCTTCTCTCCCTTTCCCCTTCCCAGAATCACTTGAAACAGGAATGACTGCTTAAAGTATTGAGTATCAAGTGGCTTTTCCAAGAGATAAAAAAAAGTCTCTTCATGCTCCCTTTCTATGCAGAGGACACTGAAATGCTAAATAGTTCCCTCCTAAAACTGAAGCTGGACCATGGGCAGTTTAAAACAGTCTAGATTGGTATTAATATATGTAATAAATGTAAACTACCTGTCCAAAAATGTAGCCTTCTTTGTTATGACTTCAACTCATATTCTGCTTAATGTTTTTTTTTTTTTTAAATGTAGTTAACTACACTTGTTTCACCCAGGACTGAGCACTTTAGATGCTTCCACCTTATGAAATTTCTATCTTGGCAGCAATGAGTAACATTGCAATCAATTCTTCATCAGACAACAACCTATCTGGGCCATCAAAAATAGCCAGGAAGATTAATTGTTTCTTAAAATCCAGAACCTGATGGATTATTTCAGTTAATAAGTAATGAAACCTATCCAAAATCACCCACCATAAGTAATATAGTAATAAATTACTAATAATTTATAGCTAGCTGTATCCAAGCTCTGTACTAACTGCTGTACCCTCTTTGGTGACAATGGGGCAGACTTTGCTGGCCTAGACAACTTGGTAGGAATAATAAAAATAGTTGAGAGGGTTTGATCTATGCTGGGATAAGAACAGACTACAAAGAATGCTTATAGTCCTCTAGGCCGCAGTGTACTCTAAGGAAAGAGCGGAAGCCGTGGAATGGAATCAGTCAGGGAATCTAGACTGAGAAGTTTAGCCATTCCTAACCTGTGGAAAACGTCGTTGCTGTTAACTGCTGTCAAGTTGACTTTGATTTCTGGCAACCCTATCAATCAGAACCCCTCAAGTCACTCTATTATCAACAGCCCTGTTCAGGTCTTGCAAATTCAGGGCCTTGGCTTCCTTGATTGAGTCTGTCCATCTGTAATGTAGTCTTCCTTTTTACCTACTGCCTTCTATCTTACCAAGTATTATTCTCTTTTCCAGTGAGTCATGTCTTCTCATTATATGTCCAAAGTATGACAGTCTCAGTTTAGTCACCTTGGCTTCTAGGAAGAGTTTAGTCTTCATTTGCTCTTGGCCAATTTACTTGTCTTTTTGGAAGTCTGTGGTATCCACTGAACTCTTCTCTAGCACCACATTTCAAATGAGCTGATTCTCTTCCTATCAGTTTTTTCACTGTCCAGCTTTTACAACCATACACAGAAATCAGAAATACAGAGGCATGGATAGTCTTGACTTTAGTATTCAATGATATATCTTTGTACTTGAAGATCTGGTCTAGCTCCTTCACACCTGCTTTTCCAAGTCCTAATCTTCTTGTGATTTCTTGAGTACAGTTTCCATTCTGATTACTGACTGAGCCAAGATATGAAAGATCTTTAATTATTTCAATGTCTTCATCACCTACTTTACAGTTATGTAAATTATCTGCGGCCATTAATTTTGTGTTCTTAATGTTCAATGGTAAACCTGCTTTTGCACTCTCCTCCTTGACTTTCTTCAACAGTCATTCCAAATCTTTGCTATTTTCTGCTAGTAATATGGCGTCATCTTGGTAGCTTAAATTGTTAATGTTCCTCCTTCCAGTTTTCTAATCCAACTTGTGGAGAATCAGTGATAGCATATATATTAGTTTAGATTACATTTTCAATACAAAGAGTCTCAAGGGTAAAGCTTTGGCTGATTATTTCTAGTTAGTTGATGCACTTTCCAGGCCTCAGCTTTCTAATTCCGTATATTAAATCTTTCCTCATGCACCCCAAACAATCTACTACTTCCCTACTGGTAGTGGCACTGGTGATCACATTCCATTAGTGGCGTTCTACTGAAAGTGCTACATTATTGTAACTGGCTATGGCAGAAGCCAACTTTGGCCTCCTTATTCACCACTTTAAAGTAGCCACTGCTTCAAATGTTGCAATACCCCCTCCCTCTGCACACACTTGCAAGTACAATCTATGGTACAAAGAAAAGATGACAACAGTACTAGACTGCATTCTCCAGGAACTGAAAATGACCACTGCAGTTCCCAAATAGGATGGAGGGGGAGCAGAGGTTTGTAGAACTAATTTCTTTTGGCCAATTTCTGATAAGAGTTGTAAACCTTTTCAGGCTCCTATACAAACTGTGGCTCTCCTATTTGGAGAGTACCTTGGTGGAGAAAAGCACACCTATCCCCACCTGCACATGTGTGTTAGTTCACACTGCGCTGATGTGATGTGAAGCACTTATTAGTGGTGACTCCTACAATGTGCATATGCTGTAAAATACATGTGTGATGGTCACCCAGGATGAGACAAACTTTCCTTCATGAAAATGCCACCTGTAAGAAATTTACGTGTGCAATGGCCCACGAAAGAAAGTTTCAGAGCAATGTTGGTTGCTTCTGCACTCCAGGCTAGGTTGCTCGTGTGCTTTAAATGATAATATAATTCTGAGGCCTTGCAAAGTTTGGATAGAAAAGGGAATCTCAAGAGGAATCTCGGTTTCTGTGTGACAAGTTAAGCAGCCCCACCCCACTCTATATGACAGAGTTTGCAACCTGTGGCACAAGGACTTCACGCAGCCATTGGCCTTGTTGCTTGTTTCAGCTGCTGTCACAAGGAGGAATAAAAGATACATATGCTTATTGCATATATATATGTGTATGCAAATAGATGGATGGTCTATGTTTGAATGTAAGAAAAGCAGGGAGGAGTGATAGTGGTAATTTTTGCATAAAGTCTGTCCCTCTATACATGCATAGACACATAAAATTTATCTCACAATGGCTGCCACACGTTTTCTGTCTCTCTCAAGAATTTCAAGAAAGAAAAAGGAACAGGGCGGAGTGCTGATGATCATAAGAGAAAAAGACTGAGAAAAGCATTATTGTTTGGCTTTGGCTTTTCTTATCAATAGCCCTAGCACCCAGAAGCCAAGAGAAAATGTGAGAATGTGGCCCTCTACAGACAAAAAAAGATTGCCCGCCCTTGCATTTTAGACTTATTTGTTATTGTTGAATGCTTTCAAGTTGTTCCCAACTTAATGGTGATCCTAAGGTAAACCTATCATGGGCTTTTCTTGGCAAGATTTGTTCAGAGAGGGTTTGCCATTGCCATCCTCTAAAGCTGAGAGAATGTGAATTCTCCAAGGCCACTCATTTGGTTTCCCTGGCCAAGTGGGGATTCTAAACATACAAAAACTCTTATTTCCTATGCTCCTAGTTATTTTATTTCTGCTGTACCCCATGCTTTGGGCAGCACCAGGAAAAGTAATTTTTTTAGACTACAAAGCTCAGATTCCTCTCATTTGTAGGATTCTGAGAGGTCTGATCCAAGGGGCAACTTGTCCAACATCTGATCATGCTATTCCAGGCCATGAGCAAACATTTTCCAATTGTATACAAATGCCAGTGTTTCATTCACTGGATAGATGTTTCCAGAGGCTCTGCTGGCAGAACAACCCAGAAACAATGTCATCACCATGGCACTCGCACAACATTGGTATCTGTGAACTAAACTGTGGTAGACTGGGCTGACCACTCTTTCTGTTTACATTTTAAAAAAATACATTAACAACTGCACTTGTCAGATTCACAGAGTTTTTATAATCATGAATAACGCAATCATTCAAGTCTTTAGGGCAACCAGCATTTCTATGAATAATACATGAAGCAATAATGGGCACTGGGCCCTCTGAGGCTTAATAAAGTGTTTTTGAGGCTTTTAAAAAAAAAAAACTTCCAAGAAATTTATAAAGTTGTCTTGGACCATAAATTACAGGAGAGAGACCCTGGGAATAACAAAATTCATTTTACAGAAATGAACCAGCCTTAGCATCTGCTATTCAGTTCACTGCACCTAAAAATGGAAAGATTATAAAAACAGGCAACACTGAGAACAAAACACCACCACTTTCATTACAGAAGGCGCATGTATAAGTTGAATAGTAATATGTTATAAAGAGAAACATACTGTTCAGGTGTCAGGTTAGTAGAGAGGCAACATAAAATGTTACAAATAAATCTTATTTCATATGCTAATTTTTTTAAAAAAAACTTTTTGTTCCTTTTCTTTTCCAAATCCTACACACATTTGCTGAAGATGAAAAGAAACACTCTACCAGTTGGATCGAAGTCTGGAAAATAATCTGGGCAATTTTGGTCAGCGAATTCTCCAGCAGGTGTGTCATCCCAACATAGCCATCCATCCCATGTCCGGTTACAGAATAAACCTAGAAATTCAGAAAGAATAATGCTTTATTTTTCAGGAAAGAAACCCATTGACCTTCTTTTCTTGAACTGATCATTCTTTTTCTTTTTGGTAAAATATCTGCATGATTCACAGAAACAGTTAGCAGTGCTACCATTTTTAAACTGGGGAACATTATGTTATTCATTATAACTTCTCATAGAATACCTGACTCTTTACCCAAGGAGACTGGGTTTACATCCACAGAGTCTACCAGGTTCTGTGCTAAGGGCCGGTACAATCAGGTGCCTGCCCAGTTCCCACACTCCACTAAGGAGGACCACTGACAACAGCCTGCTAGCCCTGTCCTTCCTTTTGACCATTGCAGTGGGCTTGTTCATCTGTCTCTTGCCCTTTCCCTGGGAGAACGATCAAGCTGTGGTCGGATGGAGCAGCAATCATTGCCACTGTCTGCCTACCCTCAGGCTTTCTAACCGACAAGGAAGCAGATGGTGGCAGTGATGAAGAAGAGAAAGAACCACAGCAATTATTGGTTTTCTTGTTATTTGTCATCAAGTAGACTTCGACCTATAGCAAACCTATGACTGAGATATCCCCAAGCTCTGATCTTGCAAACTCAGTGCCACAGCTTCCTTGGTGAAATCAATCTACCTGTAACGCAGTCCTCCTATTGTCCTACTGCCTTCCACCTCACAAAGCATTTATAATCTTTTCCAAAGTGTCATGTGATCTTATGATTTGTTCAAAACAACAGCAATAACTGGTAGTAATGGTAGTGTAGGCAATAAGTTCACTAAGGAAGGGAACTCACTGAGGGTGTTTTGAAAAGCTCCCCCCGACAAAAAAAAACCCAACCTTTGATCTGATGCTAGACGTTACCCTACTTTTTACTCATAGCAACTCTGTGAGTTGAGATAAGCCACAAGAGTAGGCTAGACTTTCACCTTGAAAGCTTATTCTTTGGGTGGAGGACTTGTTACATGGTAGGAATTTCTAACATGTGTATAACTCTTATCCAAACAAATGGGAGACTTCACTCCCTCAGAAGCATATTTTGTTGCAAAATTCACATACAGTGGGAAGGGTAGAGATGAGGATATGGCCTCCCAAGAAGAATTCTGTCCCCTCCAGATATTTTTTCTTTGACTCTCCAAATTTCTAACATTGCAGTAATTTAAAACATTTAAATTAAATTAAATTAAGTTAAGCATTTAGATGTCCAAAGAAAATAAGCATGCAAAGTTACCAAGGGAATGAAAACACAACACATAGAAGAGTTCTAGGTGTGAATGATTTTCAGTGTCATTATGTCTACAGAGTTAGAAAACTGAGGACTGAAGGAAAATTTTATGGGCGGGGTAGAATACAGAATTCTTATTTGGAGAGAAAATGCCTTCGTTTTGCTCACCTACCCCCTGAAGCTGGTTTAACATAGAACTCAACCTACAAGATGGACATTTTATGACTTTGGCCATTTCTGCACTAGCCTGTTATAGTGCGATGATTCCACTTCCAACATCCTCTGGAATCCTGGGGTTTGCAGTTTCGGGAGGGGCCAGATGTTGAAAGTGGAATCATCGCGCCATAACAGGCTAGTGCAGGAAATGGCCTTTGTCACCTGAGGAGTTGTAAATAATATCACTGAGTTTCAGCCACCTACTATGTACACATGTGCTGTATTTAAAAAAAAAAACAACCTAGACAAATATGCTAATATTTTAAATACAAATAAATTGTTTTGGTATAATGTTTGAAAAAAAACATTATGGGTGGAAAGTGACTCAAAAGTTCTACTTCATGGGACAATGTGTTTTCTGGATCTGGTTGTTTGGAAATGCAGAAGTATTCCTGTAACACCCCCCACGCAACAAGGGCTGCAGAGGTGATGATGGGACCAGGCTAACTTTCTTGCGTAGGGAGTTCCACAGTCAAGGCACTGCTACAGAGAAGCTCTGTTACATGCATCTATCTTGCTTCTGCACCCACCAATACTCCTGTGGATATGGGACCTTTTTATAAACCAGCAGTAAAATAAGAGTTCCCCCTGGGTCAGAAAATATACCAGATTAAGGCACTCAATGCATATGAGGTGTTTGGGGCAGTGGGTAGCTTCTAATGTGCCAAGCATTGGTATAATATTTGCACCCACTGGATACAACTGTTTCTTTCTTCCCTGGAAACTTGCAATGGACTGCTAGACAGTGATTTGCAGATCTGCACTAGTTTAAGTCACTTGGCCACTCTTTGCACTGTCAAAAACATACATAGGCTTTAGTGACTCAGTTTGAAGTAGGCAATCAAAGTTCATAACTTACACAAAACAGATGATGAACATTACATAAAGAAGCAGAAAAATTAACAGCTATTCCTAGATCTTAAGAGTTAATAAAGGCTACTGAAAATTAATACTCGCAAATTGTAAGTTAATAGACTAAAATGTTTCAATTTTACAGATGTAAGCATTTCAAAAAATGATATTTTAAAAGTATTATGCACGTTAATTATTGTTTTATTTTGCAACTGTCACTTCAATCTTTTTTTTTCAAGTGCATTTTTCTCGTTATGTGGTATATCCATGTACCTACATATTTTCCTCTTAGAAAACCCAAACATGCTAAACTTTTTCTTCAGTTTATTATTAAATCATAATAGCATCTCAGTGTAGGATCCAACACCACCACCACATTTCTTTCTGACAAATACTCCATTTATTCACAGCTTTGGGTCAAATTTTGTATGAAAGAGAAGAATTCCAATATGGAATCAATGGAAAAGATTGGCAGGGGAACCCAGCTGCTACTAGAACATATTTCTGAAAGATGGCACAGTTGACTGTAGTCTTTGTTTCTAATTTTGTAAACATTTTTCATTCTGTGAAATGAAAAACATCTGCATTTTTCAAGAGATTATACAAATCTTCTGGGCAGGGGAATCAATTGCACCCTCATACATCACCTTCATTTTATAAAGAAAAAAAGATATCTATATTAAATATCTATATTAAGTCATCTGGGATGTACATTTTCAGTCTGCTTATTTGTTATCCTGAGTTTTTCTTTTTGCTTCAGCTAAATAATTACTCTGAATTGTTTCAGTTTAATTCTTTACCGCAGTATTTTCAACTCAGCAAGAGTGTGCTACGCTAAATGGTCGCATTCTGTTACACAAAATTCATTCTTTGATACAATCCCTGCTGGGGGAAACGGCATGTGCTCCTAGCAATAAAGAAAGTTGTCAAGGTGAAAAGTGGAACCCCTTCCTGTTGTGACTGGGATGCTATTTCAGGTTTTGGATAGAAAAGCAGAAATATTCCAGTACTGGGAACAGGAGGAAAAGCTTTATAGCAAGATTTAAAGGCTTGCTCCTAGACACATTCAACATTCAATTGCAAGAAAGATGTATTCTGACATCATTTGCAAGGGTTATGGTTTTAAACTACACGATAACCAGGGTTATAGATAGTCTGATAATGATCTAAAATATAAAGGGGTCTTACTAAAGGGCACATCTGTTTGTGAAGCTAGTATTCCTGCTCTGAACACATTACATGGAGGGCTGTCCTTAGTTCAAACAGACTTAGTTCTCATAGAGTGGCTCTATAGTAAGAAGGATGGGAAGACAGAAACATGCAAGGGACTGCCTTTGCTTACATGCAAGATTAAAGGCAGGTTATTTTTTTAAAAAGACCACTACTCAAACCCTTCCCAAACTGACATTCTCCAGATGTGTTGGGCTACAACTCTCATTGGCTATGGATAATGGAACAGTGTCAGTGGTGGAGCTTGGATTGTGTGGAGGGGGGGTCAGGATGGGGCGGGGCTATGGAGCAAGGGGCGGGGCCACTGTATGCAGGGGCATGACTGCAGTTCATGGGAGTGTGGCCAGGGCATGCAGGGGTGTGGCTACGGGCTGGGACGCCCTAAGAACATTGCCTCCTGGGGTAAATCCCCCCCCCACAGACTATCTGGTGAAGTGGTGTGCGATTGATTCAGGGTCTCAATGTGCCAACTGGGCGCTGTGCAGAATCTGTCTTAAATTTCTACTGATTGTCACCAACAAGTTCAGAGCAACTGATTAGGTGCTTCCATATCAGGACCAGTGAACACAGTAGAGGCACAGCTTTTCTGAAGTCAAGCAGAAGCAAGGCTAGTTCCCACACAGCCCTTGCCATAGTGATGCATAATCCATCTTTGCCCTTCCTCAAAGCCAACACTGTTCTATGTGAAAGGCTAAATATGGGGATGAAGACAGGACCTTGCACCCCGCCCTCAAATTCAGGTAGACTTCTGAACAGGCTGTAGTAATTCCCACTCAGGAACGATCCCCTCCACATAAATTTAGCAGGATTTTCCTTTTCGCCTCTGCTCCATTTGTTCACTGCCAGGCCAAAAAGTTTCACTACCTGAAGTGGACCTCAAATGGAAGTATGTTCATATGAGACTTTAAAAACATTTTGCAACAGCATTCCAGAGCCAGGCCTAGATCCATGTCCTGCTGCCACCTAAGTTTAATTCTTTTTTCCTGATGCCTGAGAAGACTTAACCTACTTTTACTGGTTTCTGTTCAAGACATCTCATATTTGTGATTAAATGTATCTAGATCAGATTCAGTCCCCTGCAGGGAACAAGTCCTAATTACTGGTTTACTTTTTTCTTTTTTTCTTTTTTTCTTTTTTTCTTTTTTTTTTTTACAGAAAAACAGGAAAAGTTTTCAACATGAAGAAAGAAAGTAACTCAAACTTAGTTTGAGACCAGAAGCTGACTAATTAAGGCGTAACTGTGGAGATACAGATCACTAATTCCCCAAATATACCGATTAGGAAGGGCAGAATGTATAAGGAGGAAACTTTTAATTAATGATGCAGTAGCTCCTACCCTCCTATTTACACTCAACAAGGCTCGGGCAAAATTGCACTGTTCTCTTCCACTTGTTCTATGCTACAAACTGTTATACAAGTTAGATCTGAAAAAACAAATAATAACACGAAAACTACCCACATTCATTGATTTAGCAAACCCATATCTTCAATTTCTTGTAAAATAAAAAAGTACTTCCAGACAAATCTACAATTTGTTTTTAAAGAAATGTTGGTCTATTGAATACATCCATACCAGTTTTAAAACTAAGAGGCTGTACTTTAAAACTAAGAGGTTGCATTTTTGCACTATCGCAAAAGTTTACTTTTTCACTCTTTAGAAAGTCGTTTGTAATTTCCAGTCTTACATTTATCATTTCTTCTTATAGCCCTGATTGTTCACACAGGGCATTTTCTCCTTCATTCTTATAGCAGTTTAGAAATGCATTAAAGTAATTTAAAATTGTTTTTCTTATTTGCTTTTCTTTTTACCTTTTTTCTTGTAAGGAGGTGCTCTGTTCATCCTCTCATAGCATTTGAACTGTGAATCTACTATCTTCTGGCGTATTGCTGAATGTTCAGTTGCTACAGGCTCTAAGGTGGGGTCAGTATAACTTATAGTAGAAGAGAGACTTGGAGCCATTCTCTGTACAAAGAGGAAAATCTGTTAATGTATGTGAGTAAAGCTAAGAGGGTATAATCAGAAACAGGAGGCAATCATCATTCTTACTTCAAAGAACATTTTATCTGAACATATACTTTGGTTGCCATGGAGACTTTAAGTTTTGTTTGCAAAAATATATAGTGCTTTACCATCCAAGAAACATTTCTTTAGAGGAGGCAAACTATGGGTTTGAATAAACCTTTACAAAGAAATGCATGCTTTTGATTACCTACAGAAGCTTCTATTGTGTCTCCAGCATTCATTCATTTCACTGGGATATGTGCTATTGTGTATTTATATACATTTTAACAAGTGGAAGTTAAAGAGCACGGTGGATTTTATACAACTACACAAACCCATAGTGGGAGCACAGTTGTGAATAATAATAATGTACCCTCCAACTGTCCTGACTTAGTCCTGGGTAAGCTTCTGTTGCCCGATTTTCTCAGTTGCTTTTAAAATGTCCCAGTTTCTCTCTCCTCCTACTTTTCCCCATTGTCTTCAGTTTACTTCAGTTGCTGCAAACTGAATTCAAAGTGCAGAAGTACTCAATGTGCACTCAACTCAATGGGCAAGAGAATAGAAGGGGAGAATCTTGCCCTTCCCAGTGGCCAAGCAAAGAAGGGCAAATGTTATTAATGATGAATACATAAAACTACTGCTTTAAGCAGAGAAAGCCTGGAATTTATGCACTGAATTTAGGAAGGTCAAGATTACATCCCTTCCTCTCCTTTCCCTCCTGATGAGTTAATTGAGTGCAAACTGTTTTTGCATTTTCAACTCAGTTCACAGTAATTGAGGAGAAAGACAGAGAATGAGAGAGAAATTGAAAACATGGGGTGGCAGAGAATTAGTCGGAACTATCCCTGTCTAATCAGGACAACTGGAGGGTAATTGTGTAATGTAGATACATTCACACATCCTGAGAAACCAGCAGCAGATCCAACACGAACAGCTGCTATTGCCGTTTTCAGAATGAGGCCACATCGTGATGTCATGTCATTCTGAGCTGCATTAAGGACAAATGAAATGAAAGCTGTGGCTGTCCACAGCTGAGCAGAGTCCATGATAGGAGGCAGAAAGTTCTTTCTATGCTCCTTTGAGCTCCTCAGTGGTAACCAATAATACTGGTGTCTTTCGTTTTTCATTGATCGCCTGCCTTTAAGGGTAAACTCCTAAGAGGCTGCTTCCTCTACTCCCAATCAACTTCAACTGAATTTCTGCAGCCTTTGAAATCCAGTGGACTGGGCTGAAATCTATCTGATTGCATGTCTCAAACTACTCTATCTCCTGATAAAATGTCAGGTTTTTGTTTTTGTTTTTAAAAAAGAGGGCCTCTTCCCAAATTAGCATACAGAATCTTGAGAATGGCTGCTAGAGATGTTTTGGTCTTTTAGCTCATTACAGTTAATCCTGTGGAAACCGTAAGGGTTTGCAGTCATGCTATTTGAGTTTTCTTAATTTAGTTCTTATTGCTGGACTGTACTATGTTACTGAGACACTACCAGCTGCTGCCAAGGAAGATTAAGGAAGATCAACTCATTGCTTGTGACCAAAGGCCTTTGCATAAAATACAAAATAGCAATTCAGAAACACATATTTAAAAAACATAATACTTTATATAAAAATATTTACAAATGACTGTCAATCACAGACCCATGAACAACAATCACCCAGAAAAGTTCTGAACAACTCAAAGGCTCATTGTGAATGCAAAGCAACAGAGCCAGGTGAAATTGTGAGCAGTCGAGCTGCTCAGCTTTCACAACGCCAGTTGGGCCGCTGAGTTTCTTTTTTGTCAAAATTATGTTTGTGTGAACACTGCCACAAAGGGAATTAGGTCTGACAAGCCCTAAGAAGCCACACTGGAGAAGTGAACACTCACAACAAGACCAACTTAGGGTATATTTGCCTGTTCATAAAATCAACCCTACCTTCTTATAGAATGAGATGACTTCCTCTGGCGGCAGATTTTGATTGTCATGAAAGGGTGGGAAACTAGTAGTTATTAATTTGTTACTGTTGCATTGTTACTGCTAGGAGCCCATGGGATTTCTGCCGTATTTTCCAACCACCCAACCCCCTGGCTGTCATTAGGTACAGTACACCTCAATTCAGGTGAGGGACAGGCAAAGTATCTCGGCCCAGACCTGTCTGCTTTATAATTAATTTATGCATTTTACGCAACGGCACTTTAAACTAGCTGAAATGCACACAATACAACTGGATTATATTAACAGAAAAAAACCCTAAATAATTCAGAATAGTCAGTCCTGTTAACAAAATCTCATGATTGTAATTGCTTTATATCTCTACTGGTTTGTAGAAGTAAATTCTGCCACTGTATGTTACATATTCCAGGGGAAGTGTTTCCCAACCGTTAGTCCTCCAGAAGCTTGGGACTTCTTGATCACTGACCGTGCTGGTTAGGTCTTCTGGGAGCTGGAGTTCAAAATGTCTAGAGGACCTAAGAATCATAGAAATGTAGAGTTGGAAGAGACCACACGGGCCATCCAGTCCAACCCCCTGCCATGCAGGAACACCCTCAAAGCACTCCCCACAGATGGCCATCCAGCCTCTGCTTAAAAACCTCCAAAGAAGGAGACTCCACCACATTCTGAGGCAGCATATTCCACTGCCGGAGAGCCCTGACTGTCAGGAAGTTCTTCCTGAGGTTCAGGTGGAATCTCCTTTCCTGCAGCTTGAATCCATTGCTCCTTGTTCTGGTCTCTGGAGCAGCAGAAAACAAGCCCTCTCCTTCCTCTACATGGCATCCCTTCAAATAGTTAAACATGGCTATCATGTCCCCGCTTAACCTTCTCTTCTGCAGACTAAACATACCCAGCTCTCTAAGTCTATCCTATAGGGCATGGCTTCCAGGCCTCTCACCATTTTGGTCGCCCTCCTCTGGACCTGCTCCAGCTTGACCATGTCCTTCTTGAATTGGGGTGCCCAGAACTGGACACAGTATTCAAGATGAGGTCTAACCAAAGCAGAGTAGAGTGGTACCAGTACCTCCCTCGATCTAGACACCATACTCCTATTGATGCAGCCGAGAATTGCATTGGCTTTCTTGGCTGCCGCATCACACTGCTGACTCATGTTCAGCTTGTGGTCTATTAAAACTCCTAGATCCCTTTCACACATACTGCTATCCAGCCACGTGTCCCCCATCCTATATTTCTGTATTCCATTTTTTCTACCTAAGTGTAGGACCTTACACTTCTCTCTGTTGAATTTCATTTTGTTAGCTTTGGCCCAGCTCTCCAATCTATTCAGGTCATTTTGAATTTTGATCCTGTCCTCTGGCGTATTAGCAACCCCTCCCAATTTGGTGTTATCAGCAAATTTGATGAGCATGCCCTCTATTCCTTCATCCAAGTCGTTGATGAAGATATTGAACAGCACTGGGCCCAGGACGGAACCCTGTGGCACCCCTCTAGCCACTTCTCTCCAGGATGAAAAGCAGCCATTCGTGATCACCCTTTGGGTTTGGTCGGTCAACCAATTACAAATCCAACTAACAATAGCCCTGTCCAGCCCGCATTTTACTAGCTTCTTTGCAAGAATGTCATGAGGAACTTAGTCAAAGGCCTTACTGAAATCGAGAAATGCTACATCCACAGCATTCCCTTCATCTATCAAGCTAGTAACTCTATCATAAAAAGAGATAAGATTAGTCTGGCATGACTTATTTTTGAGAAATCCATGTTGACTTCTTGTGGAAAACCCTAAGGTTAAGAACCATTATCATCAGGCAAAGAGAGTGGGCTTAAGAAACAATTTTCTTTGTCGGGGACTTCCAGGTTCTCACAGATTGACAAAAATGACATAAACAAAAAAACTGAAAATAACTGAAAGTGCCCAGTAGTCCCCTTCTGGTTTTAAACAACTATTTTTTAAAAACTATATTAAACAGTTCTGAGGGTGGGGAGCTGCAATCTATTCAGAACATGAATTGCTTCTCCTTCAGGCTTCTAGAAGAGCAATCTATTTTTTTAAAAGCCAGAAAAGGGGAAATCTGGGGATGGTGGAGAACTGAAGCAAAACACATTTTTCCTACTCCTATTCTAGAGCTTGACTGCCAGTGTGGTATAGTGGTCTGAGCTTTGGATTAAGACCCCAGAAAGCTTGGGTTCAAATGTCTACTGAGTTATAGAAACCCATTGGGACATTGAGAAAGGCACATTCTCTCAGCCTAGGAGGAAGGCCATGGCAAACCTCCTCTGAATAAATCTTGCCAAGAAAACCCTAAGGTTGTTGACTTGAAGGCAAAAATGCTAGGGCCTAGGATGTGGGAAATGTTAATTTAGTTAATTTGTTCATTAGTATTAGAAGAATACCTGAAGATCACAATGGAAACAGGCTGTGAGCAAAACAATATCACTACTAATACCACTAATGGTGTTACTTACCCTCCAACATTTTACAGTTGAAAACTGGGACGTGTGTGACCAACCCATATCACAGTGTAGTCCAATTAAAGTTGTATCAGACTGTTGTATAACTGTGTTGCACATAACTGTGTGTCTCTATTTTTCTTACTATCCTCCAGCTGTGGAGCACAATAAGGCCACAACAGGGTATCACACAACATGGGCAGGGCCAAAGGATTCTGTGGGTGCTCTCATCAATCTTTCTATCCATTTTCTGACTGTGGAGAGGGTTTACTTTAGAGGAGATGAGAACCAGACTTGAGGCTTTCATTCTGGCTCCACCTTGAATTGCTGCAAATAACAATGAATGCTTCTAGAAGTGAGGCTGGCTTTCTGGCAGCTTTGGCAGGGTGGGGTGTTCAGTTCTACTATGACACTGCAAGCATCTCTTCATTGTAAAGCAAATGGCAGTGTGGCTGCCTGTGGCTGGAGACTACAAGTCCCAGAATCCCCAGTTAACATGGATACCAATCATGATTGCTGGGAATTGGGGAGGGGCTGTAGTTCCCAAACAAGTAAGTTCCCTAAGTTTTGTAAACAGGTTCCCACTCACACCATTCCAAGTGTTAACTGTGCTTGCTGACTTCTACCCGAAGTGGGAAAGCATCTTGCCTGTTCTCTCCTCTATGAGCCTAGATAACAGGCCCAGCCATGCTCTGACTGAGTCGGGACTATGAAAGAAACTTTAGCAAGTAGTCTGTAATCCCTTGAAAAGATAGGAAACAACAAGCTGTCCTTTTTGTAATTTCCCACTTTATACAGTTTCTATCCCATTCAGTTCAATGGAAGAAACAGATCAAATATGTACATGTTGATCACCTTCCTCTATTGAAATGTATTGGATATATTTTCTTAAATTACTGCATACACTGAGGCATTTTGTATTCTCAGGCTGGAATTCTATGAAATTGGTAGGAGTGACTTCCAAGTAGATATGCATAGGACAACACTGTTAAAATGCCAGCTTACTGCTGCCATCCTTGCCTATCAGGACCTTGTGTCAATGAAGACATTTTCAACGACCAAATTTTAATTCGTCAGGTATAAAGATTTGCTACTGACATGTTTGTGTTAGTTTCCTTCAATTTATAATAAAGTACACTCTATTTTAAAGCCCCTGTCATTGTTAGGTGCTACCTCAACAACAGTGATTCAAGATGTAATGCAAAGCCAAAACAATATTTGAAAGATGAGCTGATTTTAATGTGTTATATTTTGGGCACTTATTTGCGTTATTCCACTTTACCTCAACAACATGAGCATCTGCTATATTAATTTTGGCCAAAATAGTGACCTCAATTCTCACATGAGGTTCCCAGGAAATGCAGTTATCTGTCCTTTTCGCATGCCATTCACCTTACCACCACAGTTTTATAGAAGAATTTAATGATTTAAACATACGCTTGTAGCTGTGCAGGCAGAAGGAAACATGAACTCTTTTTAGAGTTAAATGCCGGCATGGTCATTGTCTATGCTTGCCAGGGATGCTGGAAGTTGTTCTAGGAAACATCTGCAAGACTAATCTACCACATTCAGTTTGACTTAACACTATTAGACCTCCCAGATAATTTCTTAGGGGTCGAAAAATCAATTGGAATCACATCTATGTTGGTATTTTCAGCATTCATGTAACTTTCTGCCATCTTAACAGATAGGTTAGGAGAGGGGTGGGCAACTGCATTTTTTACCCCCTCAAACCTACACTGGTTTGTTGTAAAGCACCTAAAGTGATGTCAGATCACTTCCAGTTGTTATTTTCATTTTTGATACATTTTAGGTGGTTTTGGGGTTAGAGTTGCTGGAATGAAAACTTGAGTGGTCTCTTATACCTTTAATGGCAGTGTAGAAGAGTGACTTCTTTCAGCAGATGTTGCTGGTTACCTGGCTGTGTGACAAACAACAGCTGCTGGAATCCCTTCTACACAACTATTAAAGGTATAAAAGCCCTCTCCATTTTTCACTCTGGCAACACTATTTGGGATGGATGATCTCCTAGAAAAATGGAGGGGGCTTTGGGGGACTGCAAAGGGACTTTAGGGATCATAAAAGTGGGATTTGGTGAAGTGATGGACAGCTGAGATTGACTGTTTTAATTCAAGAAATTCAGGAAAACTTCTCGAAAGAGTAGAAACTCCTTATGGACTTCTTGAGGAAAGATAACAACAACCTGATAGTCGTTTAGTAGGGAAACTAAAGAAGCTGAAATAAGGTTGTTACATATTGTTGCTACTTACTCTTTTTTTAAAAAAGATACTTTCTAATTTTAGTTATAGATAATACTGTTATTCTTTTATCATATTTTTAAAAGCTTAATAAAAATAACTAAAAAAGGTGGGGTTTGGTGGTACACTTTCTCCATCCTTGGTTTGGGTCAGATGGGCACATAATGTTCCCTGGCATGTACTGTGCTTTTGTCTTCTCAAAGTTATATTTTGAATGTATTCTAAAATCTTTGTTATTTATATATTTCTACAGATGGCCAGAAATGAGGGAGGGCCTTGAGAATGTGGTATAACCAGTTTCAAGGAAATCCAATGCAATCTGACTGAAAAGTTACAATTTTTTTTGGTTTTATGCATGGACTGGAGTGGCCTTTTGTTAATGAAAGGAGACCAGATCTTCGTTGAGACCTCCTGGTGACAAAGATTTCAGCTTCAGAATCCATCCCACTTCTTTTCTCATCAGAACTTTTTCTTCATTAACTATCTTTTCCAACACTTAAAACCTGTGATGCTGAGTGTTGTAGCTCTTCAAAATGACTGATCAAACTTTTCTTCTATTCCTCAAGTTAGAGAGATGTTCTCCTACTCATTTTTTTAGGGTTCTTGATGTCCTTCCCACATACACTTTTTTCCCCACTTGCACTGAATGGCATGTGTTACAAAACTACTACCACAAGTGCTAAAGGGGGTTAAGATATATCTCTGTTGATCATTCTGACTTATAAATTCAGTCAGCCTTTATAATTTCAGAGGTGGATGTTCTGTGGGACTAGCTGTATCCATTAAAGTGTTTTGGTGATTGTTTAGACTCCCTGAAAGCAGTATTTACCACAATGTCTCTAATGTTTCTTGTTCTCACAAAGGAGCTCTGCGGAGGTAACATTAATTTTTTGTAACAGAAAATTTCCCAGGGTGCAAGGAAAAGCCATGGATCTCCGTTAAAAGGACAAGAAACATCAGGGACATGATGTCAAGGTCTGAGACCTGGGTGGCAAGCCAGCCCGGAGAAGAGAGTGGGAGAGCCAGCAAAGTCCAGCCAGGAGGAGACAAGCAAGCACTTACTCAAGGAAGTTCATTTACCAGAGCGCCAAGTAAAGCCATAGTCAGAGTTCTAAAGCCAAGGCTCAAGAGATCAATTCAAGGTATCAGGAACCGGGTGCTGGGAGCAAGGTACAGGCAAGAGGAGGACTTGTAAGAAGTTTGCCACAAGCAAAGGGAAGCTTCCAGGCAGGCAGTTATATAGCCCCAGGCACAAGTGTGTCCGGTCACCGCTTCTTAAACTTAACCAAGGAAGCCTCCCTTTGCACAGTCCTCTTGAGTCTCCGCCCTGATGGGGGGTTTATTGAACCAGGCTCCAGAGCCTCTTCAGAATTGGATCCCTTTTGCTCCAAAGGAGCAGGCAGAGGAACGTCCGCGCCTGCTTGGTCCATGGCAGCAGGGGGAGCTCTTGAGCTGCAGGACTCACCTCCAGCCAGAGCCACAGGGACCAACAGCTGCTGCTTGTCATCTCCACCCTGAGCAACAGGGATCAACAGCTGCTGGTCGTCATCAGCAGCTCTGACAGGGGCTTCAGTTATCACACATGAAAGGAGATTCAGATCAGCTAATGGAAAGAGTGTATTTGTAACTCCAGCATTTTCTGCAGTTGATTTAATTAGTGGTATGTATATAATCTAACACTAAACTAGTACATTTTACTACGGTAATTCATAAGTGTAACATTTTTGTTTATGTGTTGTCCTTTTGTAAAAGTTTTTAAGTTAATATATGCATTTGCATTTATTTTTGATGTAGCCCTCAAAGAAGACCAAACAGTTTTGTGTACAGGGTGAAATGCATTTTGCTTTTTTTGAAAGAATAAATTTAGATCATCAACCAGCATGTGGAGACCAACTTCCTTTTTCAGCCTGGACATTAAATACAATATAATATTATAGTCTCAGAGATGGAGTCAGAGTTGGTCGAAACATGCCAAACTCTGACTCTGGCTTCAAAATAAAAACATATCATATTAAATGCCTAGGTGGTTGCATATTTACTTTCATGGGAATAAAGAGAAGTTTTTCTTTTTCAGAATTTTTCATCAAATAAATGTATTTGAAATTCTATCATAAGTAACCTGATGATTCATGGGGTGGTGATGAAATGTGCTACCATTTTACTACAATAAATTTGTTATGACTAATTAATATGCACTTGCCATTTATGAAGGAGTTGGGAGTTTGAATCAGACAGTAGAAAAATAGATCATTTGGAGTTGGTTTGGCATACTGAGTCCACAGCCCTGGCCACAACTGAATAGTGCTCTCCTACAGGTTCCTATTTTAGGCATGTTATGCCCAGTGGGATTATTAAAAAACTTTGTTCTTTGAATAACCCATGCCTGTTTCTTAACAGTTTGTTTTTGAATGTCTTCTCAGATTCTCAAGATGGGCTGGGGATAATATTTGGGAGACGTGAGTTCAACATTAAGTGGACCAGGCAAAATTCTTGACACAGTTCTTTCAAGGCTGGCTACTGCATATAATATCAAACACAACCTTTACTTTCACAGTATATATTTGTGTTTTGTAAACAGCAACCTTCCAGGATGATATTTTAAATGGAAGGTTCAACAGTGTTACTGTGTAGAAGGTATACCACATACCTCACACCTTATGCATGAGGTGTGATTTAAATAAGTCAATAAATAGTTTTTAATGAAGAATAAATGAATTACAGCTTCATGATCAGGATGAAAGGGGTCAGTAACAATCCTTCTGAAGACAACTGATGAATTGATGTCCCATGTGGCAGTTTAGCAGCCGTACATATGATGTCACTCCTAAAAGAACAAGTAAATGACGTCATACATACGACCACCAAGCCATCACGCATTAAAGACTGTTATAAAAGGCGCTCTAAAAACACATACACTATGTAATAAAAGAGCAGATTTCTTTGAATGTTGGCAACCTCTGTGTACGTAAAAGATGTCAATGGAATCTGAACAGAAGCAAATTTAATGAATTTTCATTAATGAACATTCAGGCTCATTACGGGACACTATGAAATAATGCACAACTACCAAGCAACCAATTAAAATAGGAATATGAGTGTCTCCATGGATAAGACTCCAGATAATGAGAAGCGAATATACAAATGTTGCTGAAAATACTTCATATAATGAGCAAGCATCTGAAAAGGTATCTCCATCAATAATGCAAGCAGAATATTAAATATCACTTTTTAAATGACCTGTAAAGCAGGCCATAAATCAAGTATGTTTTCACTCTGACCCTCAAAAACTAAATAAAGCAGAAAACTCTAAGGTCAAACAGAATGTAAATCTTTTCTATGCAGAGTTTAGCTTGGTACATTTTGCGCATTTCTAGCTCACCCTTCTCACGTCTGCCCGCTGTAATGTTTAGTAGCACTTAGTGAATGAATTCTGCCCATTAAGACATACATTCTCTTGCCACTTGCCAGCAGCCACCAATGACATAGTGCAGGAGTTGGGAATTTCATTCTATGGTGCCTGGGATTCATACTGCAAATATTCTCAGACACTGTATCCAGAGATTATTGAAATCGCACCAACATGACACCTTGACTGAATTAAACATATATCTCAGCTCTGGTATAAATGCACGTTTGTGTTTCTTTCATAGCATTTCATAGCATAATACTTTTGAAAAAATACCTGTTAACTGTGTCATCTCATCAAATGGGAAAATAAAACTATACTAAGAAATATAAGTATAATGACATAATGTCATCTCGAGGCTTGTGCCTGACTATCTCAGAAAGGAAGTTAGGAAATGCATAGGACTATTCCATTTAAAAATACTTTTGTTTAAGCACGTTTAAACTAAAGGTGGTGCTTAAAGATGTTTTACAGTTTCATATATACTCCAGTCCCATTTATGCTCTGCTGCAGCTGATATGATCAAGCAACTAAATATGAATGCTGGCATAACTGGATGGTGCCACGGCCAGCGCATAGGGATGTTCTTATGGTCTCAAGACATTAACTGAAAGCTCATGTTGCAGCAACCTTACTGCTGCTACACAGCTTTGAATCAGATGTGGGGGACAGATAACCATTTACTAAATCTTGGAACTCTGCATTAGTACTGCGGGGTGGGGAGGAGACACCTGATTTTCATGATGGAAGAAAGTTTGGATATAGTGTTTCCAGATCTCACAGCCTAGACCATCTTCTCTGGTCTTCAGGATGAAGGGAGGGAAACTTAAGGTGAGAGCATTGCCTTGAAAAATGATATAGATACAGATATATTTGGCCCCACCCAGACTGTTTTTTGGGGAGCTTAGGACACTGAATTTCCAGCTGGAGAAATATTTTTGTGTTTGTATTATACATGGTGTTTATTATTTGTGTGGCATACTTTGAGCAGCTGTGATTGACATTTAACATACTATGCTTAATGACTTTACCAGGAACTGTTCCCTGTGACATCACACAGGGATGACCCTAACCTTCAGGTTTTGATCCCGATATCTCAGGACCTGGAATGCTCCTGACCTGGCAACTCTAAATGGACGGGAATGAAATAAGGAAATATAATATGGTATCCCAAAGAATCTGTGGGTATTCACTTCAGGTACTTGATAACTGC
The DNA here is from genome assembly GCA_030412105.1 of Cyclura pinguis. Taxonomy (NCBI): domain Eukaryota; kingdom Metazoa; phylum Chordata; class Lepidosauria; order Squamata; family Iguanidae; genus Cyclura; species Cyclura pinguis. Next base: position 22,535,440 of record CM059604.1, read on the forward strand.
CTCTTAAATTCAGCACTGCCTTTGATAAAAGAGTTGTTTTTTAAAAAATACCAGTAATTCCTACATCTGAATTGAGACTGTAATCTGGATGGTCTTTCCTGACTCCTGTGTCACATCCGTAGTTGTGCATGTAGTTGGGCCCCAAAAGCCTTCTATTACTTTTTATCGTGCATGTGGAAGCATTTTTTTGTTACTGTTTTTGCTTTATTTTTACTTACAATTAGTAGAATAATCAGTAAGAAGCAAGCATTGCTTGTTTTATCCATTGCAGATCCCTTCTGGAACAATATGTCTTTTCTGTCCCTACTGGGAATTGAAAAGGAAAAAAAAAAACACCATTAGATCTAAGTTATCTCTTCTCCATCAAGTTTTTTAAAAGTTTGTTTCTAAGACACCTGTGACTGTCTGTAAGAAATAATGACTGCACAAATGCACATAAAACCATCCAAATATGGCACCTGCAGAAGTCCCCTGGTTCACAGTACCTAAAGATCATTCACTAAGTATGGGAATGTTTTTACATTAGTGTGGAGCTGAAATATTACGACTTCAATTTTCAGGCGTTCCATGTTTCACCAGGAAAAAAAAAAAGCAAGGACTGCACAGCTACCTTCCTTCCAAAGCTGAAGAACTTCCAGTTATCTATCAGGTAGTTCAGATACTACATCATTCCTTGGAGACTCAAAATCCATTTATGAGGGCTTTTTCATTTTTTCTGATATCTAGTGACAAGTGGTGATTGGCAGGTCAATGGGGTGGCTAATCTGCTCCAGTTTTTAGTCGAAGCATAAAAGAGTTATGCTAGGTATCAAACCCTGTCTCCCCACATAGGTTCAGCACCTTGGACAGTTCCTCTAAAGTTCAGACTAAAATATGAAGTGGATTCACTGCCCCACTGATGCAGCCATCACTGCGACTGTTCGAACATAAAAAACTTAAAGTGTACTCAAAACATCTTGGAAAAAATGGAGGGCCTTTCCAAAAACTGCAAAGGACATGAACCCAGAAAAAATAAAAGCAAACAAAAATTTATGACTAAACAAATAGTCTCATCTCAGGTGGAACAGAAGCAAAAAATGCCTTACTCTTGTTTCTTTCCTTTGCCTTCTATGTCTTTTACCCAAAGTGATGGCAACAGTGTGACCAAAGGCTGCCAACTCAAAATCAATCTCATCAAGCATAAATTTTCACTCCAGAAAGAAGAAATGTGTCTGGAAACAGAAATACAATACATCTCATCATAGTAGGGAAGAATGTGATCGAGTGATCTGTGTGCTTGCTAACATCCCATCCAGATGCTAACTTTTAATAGGTAACTTCACTGCCCCTTCTCTTACTTCTGAAGGTCCTCTGTCTTCAGTTGCATATGAATTGGACAGGCCTACAAACAGATGATGATGACAGGTATCCTCAGATGCTCCTTCAAACAGAGGCCTGTCCTTTGTCAAGTGGGACACTGGGTTAGAGTAAAGTAGCACCCTACTCTCTAAATACTTGTATATCCAGTTAGCAGCAGTGAAGCACGTAGAGACAAAAGACTCAAATGCATTTTTAAAACCTTGAACTGATAACCCATAATAGGAATACAAGAACAGCCCAAGATTTCATACGAACTTTAAAATGAGGAAGCAGGTGTGTGTGAAGAAAGATTCCTTCTTCACCAAAGTCCCACAACTGATCCCCAACTATATATATTTTATATTTAGAAACCTTGTGCCTCAGTTTCCTCACAGAAGCACAGGATGGGTTAGGTTACAATAAGTAATACAACATAAGAATTGCTGGTGAAAAATTATATTTTCAAACTCCTTCACTTCTTATGTCCTGCTGAATGTTTCTTTTCTCTGTGACTCTAAGAGCTTTATTTGCTTAAATGTGAACTGGAAACTCAAAGCTCTTACTATTATGACCATTACTGTTGGGTTCAGGAAAAAAAATACAGCAGATATAGGGGAGTTAGCTTACTCCAGATACTCTCTAAACAGGCAACGGTCAGAGAGAGAGAGAGAGTGAGAGAAATCTAAAAGGATTCTGCTCTTTAAAATACTGAATTCCATTGCCAAGCCTGAGGTGTTGGGTACAGTTAGGACAGTTGCTGAAGTCTCTGACAAGTAGACCGGACCAAGCCAGTCTCCTCTTTACTTCCAGGCATTGTTGCTAGGAATGAGCTGGCATTCCCTTCTGGCTGTGTTCTTGTCCTTTTCCAGTTTTAAGAAGAAAAACATATCAAAGAGTCTTTTTCCTCCTAAAGCAAATCTCTCATTTCTTAAATTAATCAACCATATTGCCTCCAGTAAGTGAACATTTCACAGCTGCAGACGATGAAGCTTTGCTTCCAAAATCAAAGATTATAATATTTAATGGGTGGCAGTATGAAGAAGGATCAGGGTATTATCCTTTTTCAAAGCCAGAAAACAAAGCTTGGGGTGATGAAAATATAAAGATGAATGTTTAAGTAATCTGCCTACTATTTATATATTATTCATCAAAAGAATGCATATATCACTTTTCTGCCTACCAGGATCTTCCAAACAATGTAAAAATAAAATCTGGTAAAAGCACAACTACAGAAGAACAAAACAGTTTTTCACAACAGACTCCAAACCTTTTAAATTGGCAAAGGTCGACACTATTCTACTGCCTACTGAAAACTCAATAGGAAAGGGACTGTCATGGCTTCCTTCACACGGAAATTCCACAGGTGCTGCTAAAGAAAAAACCCTGTCTTGTATACCCAATAACTTAGCCTCTTTTGCTGGACAACAGTTCCTCTGATAAAATCCTCAAAGTATCAGCAGGCTCATGCAAGGGAAGATAGTATTTCACTTATTCTAATGCCAAGCCATTTAGGACTTAACAGATAGAAACCAGCACTTCGAATTGGGCTGTAAGACAAATCAGAAGCCAGTACAGTTGATTCAAGACTGGTGACATATGGTCTTTAAAATACCTACCACGTGGCCTAGTATATTTTGCACTAACTATAATTTCTGAACATTTTTTAAGGGAAAGACCTACGAAGAGCACATCAGAAGGAATGAATAACTGTGGTCAGATCCATCTTCACTAGAAAGGGAAACAGCTGGTGCACCAGCCAAAAGTAAACAAAGCCACTCTTGGCCAGAGCAGCTCTCTGGCTCTTTGGTAGTACTTCTGGGTCCAAGACTACCCTCAAGCTGCAAATCTGACCCTTCAGAGACAATGAAACAATGCAAAATACATTGCAACCCAATTTCTGTTTGACTTGTCTACTGACCAAAGACAGTCTGTCATGTTTGGACTATGCAACAAATTCTTCTCAACTTAATTTACTAAACATCCAGTCCCTTGCTATATCCAGATGGTTCAGGACTTCAGAGTTTTCTTTGACAGGCATCATTAAAAAAAAAAAAAAGCACTTTCTCAAGGAAGTCTTCTAGACTTCAGTGGTTAGGTCTCATCACTATTCTGATAGCTTACCCCCAAACTACAGATAACCTCCTCCAGTACATTCATGTAAACAAATCTCTATCTTATATAATATTGAGCCCTGAGGAACCTGATTAGCAAATGGCCACGAGGGTCAGAAATAAGTTAAGCACTTTCTTCTGGGCATATTCAACCAAATAGGATGTGAACCTCCATAAAGGTGTCCCCATATCAGCAAACATCCCAACTGGATATTGTGAACGACAGTACTGAATGATGCTGAGAGCCTGAGTAGAATCACAAGGACAAAACGTCCTTCTTCAGTTTGTGGCATAGGTCAATAATTTTATGTACCAAGTGTTTCACAGATTCATCACAGCATGGCTCTGCCTCACTATTCTGGGCTAAGACTGGGAAGGCACAGTGCAGCCCTAGAGGCAAATGTACTGGCCCTCCAAAGATGTTTTTGTGGCTCTTGACATCTCCAGAAGCCACAGATTTGCTACTCATGGAAGCTGCCAGGTGCAGAGATTTCAAGGCCTCCCTGCACTGTTTATCATAAAAATAGCCGTTTTTAAAAAAAGAATCAGGTGGACTTCCAGGCACTTTGAGTTTTGAGTATAATTTGTGGCTGCCAGAAGGACCTGAGACATAAATACATCCCACAGACATGCTGCAGTTGCCAAACCCAATCTAGAATATAACAGGTCATGAGAGAAGAAAGTGTGACCCACCAGGTTCCCATAGCCCCAATCTCTATGTATGACCAAGCTCCCCCCCCCAACTTTCCCACCTTATATTTGAATTATTTTGGGGTGTAATCTCCCCCTATGACTTCAAATGGCTCCAAACATTAATATCATCCAAACTGCTTGCATCTCATAAGTGCCTGAAAAATTAGGAAGTGTAACACTGTAGTTGGTCATTCCTATAATTGTCCCTTGACTACTTGAAACAACTGTCATAGATGAAACTGTAGGACAATAGCTTTTACTGCACCACAGGGCTATCCCTAAAATGAGCAACAACCCATATTTGAGTGGGTTTATCCTGAGCCTTTCTTCACTTTGGTTCTAGTTGTTTGCACAGATGCTATATTGATCTGAGCTTTTCAGAACACAAAGTAGCCTGTGCCCTAAAACCAATTAAGGCTGAGTAGGAATGATAAGGTTAATTACCCAGGTCATCTCTCAATTTCACAGAGTACTAACAAGATGACCATCAAAAGGAAATGGACAATCACCCAGAGCATTCAGTCAATGCTTTGGATCTATTAATCTCTGTGATTAGGTCATTTTAACACGGATCCTGACCCTGAAGACATTCAGAATCCTAGCAAAACCATCCATCTATCCCTTTACATAGATCCCATATCTTTCCCAGAGTAGACTTCAAGTAGCTTACATAAGACAAAAAATTACAATAAAAACATGTTAACTATACATATGTTGAGGTTCAGATAGCATTGAACTACCAAAAGAATCAAAACCATTTAAAATGTTACTTTAAAACAAAGACTAAAAGCAATATAGCAACCTAAAACAGTTCTGTTCTTAGCAATCAGTTCCCAAGGGTTACTGTAATAGAAAAATCATTGTTGTTGTTGCTGTTGTTGTCGTTGTGTTGTGCCTTCAAGCTGTTTCTGACTTATGGCAACCCTAAGGTGAACTATCAAGGGGTTTTCTGGGCTGAGAGTGTGTGACATGCCCAAGGTTACCTAGTGGGATTTCCACGGCCAAGCAGGGAACCAAACCCAGGTCTCCAGGGTCATAGTCCAGTGCTCAAACCACTACAGCACATTGCTCTCTAGAAAGGACTTTACTCGCTACCAAAAAGATAGCAAAGAAAGAGTCATCCTAGCTTTCTCACTCATAATCTGTTTGTGACAGATGCCACAGCTCACTGTACACAGTGACCATCTTATGCACAGATCTCTTTCATCCTTCTTTTGAATACCCCTCTCACAGAGCACCTTTTGTGGGAAGGAAAAAATAGATCCAAGACTGTACTCTGCCCTATGGGTTCAGCCAGGTAATGAAACAAGCTCATGGCTGCCATGAAATCTTGAGCTGTCCCTAATGGATATATTTATGTCACTAATGGAAGCCAACCAAAGCATAACAATATGAAACAAATCGATTTGAAGAGGGAAAACATTTTTCTATTCTCCTTGCTTTTTCTGTCATATTTACCAATATTGCTGTTTCTGCAAAGCTGGAATCCACACTTTTGCAGGGATGAAAGGCTATTGGCTTACATTACTGATGCTTCTGTTCCTGAGGAGGGTTCGACTGCCAGGATATATTTCACATCTTTTTGTTGCCCTCTCCATGCCTGCTAAGTAGCCTTTTACAGTGCAGGACAAATTAGTTCTAACTGCTCAACCATTTAATCATCTTGAGATTACGTCAACTTGCTCTCTTTGCAAATGATCTGCTGCTTGGTGTCAGATAAAAGGCCCACTAACATAGGGCTGATTTTTCATATTTTTCCTGAGACAACCAATGAAGGGGGCAGGGGGCAAACCAAACCATCCATACTCCTCTAGCAATCTTCTAGATTTATCTCCTTCTCTTTTTCATCTTTTTCTTCCTGTCTTTTTTGCTCAGATGCTGAATGGCTATAGTGTTCCTTGCAAATCCCACATTGTGGTCAGATCCACAGTTATGGCCCACAACTATCTTCTAGTTTAGTGTTTCCCAAACTTTGGTCCTCCGGGTATTTTGGACTTCAACTCCTTGAAGCCCCAGTCAGTTTAGTCAACAGTCAGGAATTCTGGGAGCTGAAGTACAAAACATCTCAAGGATCAAAGTTTGGGATACACTTTCTAACTGAAGACTAATTGTTGAAAGCAATCAAATAACATGGTATTTTCTCTTTCTATTCCTTTCATCTGAAGTTTTATCATAATGATTGTTGTGTAATTTATCCATGTACTTATAGCAAATCAAGATACAAAAGATGTTGCTATTGCATTCATGTCCTAGGTATGGGCTTCTCATAGGCATCGCATTGGATGCTGTGCAAAGAGAATGTTGGATTAGAAAGGCATTTTGTCCTATCTAACATGGCTATGCTTATAGTCTTACGATCATACACAATCTAGCTTATGTATACATGGAGACTTCAGCCTCCTCTTCTACTGCTACGTCTCTCTACTTCACAAGTGCTTTCACTTAAAGTCTACCACACAAGGAATTAGAGACTGCCCTAGGAAACATCAAGAAAACTCTGTGTGCATGGAAGTGCTTTCTACTTTGTGCCCAGGCTGCCATAGTTTATGTGTCTGAAGAATAGGAGAGTTGTTTAATAGATGACTAATCTATGTGTGTGTGTGGGAGGGGGTATGGCAGCAGAATAAAATGTAAACAATTTCCCTAATCAAAACAACATGGATTGCCACCCAAAATGGAGGCCAAGCAGAAAGACAGAAGCTGCTCTCTTAAGGCATGTTAGGAGTGGCAACCTTTGCATGCTTAATTAACTGGCTAGTTAGTTTGCATGTGTATTGTAGGCATAGAAGGGACTGCCTAGAGTAAACTTCCAGTTGTTTGGTCAACGCCCGCTTCCCCTTGCATGTTCTCTTCCTCTTCCCTCCTTTTGTTCTTTGGCTTCCCCGCAAGCATGTGGTCTCCAATTCTCTGGCAAGCATGTTTTCCTGTAAGCATGTGAGTGCTTAATTTTGTCTTACGTTCTTCAAGAATTGAACCCATGTAGACTATGCACAAGATTTTGTGAGTGAATCCTTTTTACATATTTTTAACCAAACTGTTTGTGTTTATTTTGAGCTAGATTAAGTGTGTCTGGGGTGGAGATGATAAAGTGGGACTGGTAATTTGTTCAACTTCTGCCTATGTATTACGAAATACTCTGCTGATTGGGAGACTTATTAACTAAAAATTTCTCAGTTCCCCAACAAGGCATATCTGCTTGGCCACCTCCTATACTTTCATTGCAGTCTCATTTGTAGCAGGCACTTTTTCAGCAAGAAGCCTTCCTGTGCTTTCACCACAAAGCTTTGTGTTTAGACCACACAGGCCATAGGTGGCAGTCTCTGGCCCTAAAACTGCTCAGGGCCCTCACTTTAATTTTGTGTGATCTTTGGATTTGATTCCAAGACTTTCTCCAAGCAGTCAGTTCAGACATCTAGCAAGACTTTCCTACCAGCCTAGTGGATGGGGAAGAAGAAGTAAAAGCAAGTAAGGGAGGGGGGACATGGGAGCAAGTAGACTCCAGTAGATCATTGCATCAAGAAATGAGGCCAATTCCAGAAGAAGAAGAAAAAACCTGATGCAGGTGGAAGCCAACTACAAACCTAAAACTGCTTCTGAAATTTTTTGGTTGACCATAGGTAACACTTAGAAAATACAAGGATCTCAGTAGGTCTATGACATAGGGAGTATGTTTGTCTAGTCAGGCTCTCACCATATTTGTTTTTGTTGTGTGCTTTCAAGTAACTTCTGACACAGGGAGACCCTAAGGTGAGCCTATACTTGGCTTTTCTCAGCAAGATTTATTCAGAGGTAGATCGCCACTGCCTTCTTTTCAAGCTGAGAGAATGTGATTTGCCCAAAGTTACTCTGTGGGTTTCCATGGACGAATGGGGTGAATTTGAATCCTGCCCTTCCAGAGTTTTCATCCAACACTCAAACTAGCTCTCATCATATTTGCACAGCTTTGTTCTTTAAAGTGAACTTATTATGTGTGCTTGAATCAATGTCATTAAAATTAGTGCTCAGAAAGTCCTGTATCAGGCTTCCTCAGCCAGCTGCCATCTAGAGGTTTTGACTACAAAGCCCATAATCCCCAGTTACTTTCATGCAAGCTGAGGATCATCAGAGCTATAGGCCAAAACACCAGATAGCACCAGAAGAGGGAAGGATACATGAACGACATTAGGATCTGTCACACCTCAGTCACTTTGAGTAACTAATGAGAGAGAAGTATTTCCATTGAACACAGACTGAGAACACACACTTGTGGCAGCAGGTTACTCAGAAGAAAATCGCACTGGATCCATTGTGCTCTATTTCCTAATAAACACACTTATGTTTACAGACTGAATCATGTTTAAACCAAATAATTCATTTTCCCCAGGGAAGAAGTAAGCTACCTTAAGGTGCTACGTTTCTTTGAGAACTGTCTGTACCACAACTGCTAGGACAATGAAATTGTCCGATAATCCACGTTTTTTATGTCTTTTAAGCAGTATGTTCCACGTACTTAATTTCTATTGCAGTTCACTTCTACTTATTAAACCTTTAAATGATGCTGTAAAATTAAATAACAATCATATTTCCTAACATTTTTTGCAACCAATCTTGGGGCTATGCATGGTCCAGCCAAAATTAAGTGCTGCTAGGTATCAGTGATTTGTGAGACAGGTTTATACCTGCATAATGTTCCTGTGAATTCTATAGGACTTTAAAATGTTTAGCTTTGAATTAATAGACTCCTAGTTACTACTTGCTGAAATGCTTATACATTTTTGTAATAGTGTAACAAACAGAAAGGAACATCAATTAGCCACATGTACATCCACAGTGTTCACACAGAGTTCCTGTGTGACTGCACTCTCTCAGAAAGGAGGTAGAGAAGCACCCCCAAACAGGCACTCTCTAGGGACTCATTCACACTACATAGTTATAGCAATATGATTCCACTTTAACTGCCATGATTCAGTTTAATGGAAAGCTTTGGTTTGGTGTTTTGGAAGTGGTATTAAGAATTCTAAGAGTCAGCATGATCTAGTGGTTTCATCTTTGGACAATAAGGCTGGAGACCAGGGTTCAATTCCCCACTTGGGCCACGGAAACCACTGGGTAACATTGACTACATCATACACTCTCAGTCCCAGGAACCCCCGTGATAGGTTCGCATTAGGGTTGCCATAGGTTGGAAATGACTTGAAAACACATAGCAGCAACAATTAAGAATTTTCAGCCAGGAAGATCTAGTGTCTCCCAAAACTATCCAATCCAGGATTCTATAAGACACAGCCATGCAAGTAAGGTAGAATCGTAGTGCCAGAATTGTTTAGTGGAATGGCCCCCAGATGTTCTTGACTATAAATCTGATTATCCTTCACTACTGGAGAGCTGTCGTCTACAACCACCAGAGGGCTCTAAAACATCTGGAATAGTGAAAGAGAGGAAAGCATGCAAAGTAGGTGCAAAAGTGATACAGGAAAATAATTTGCTGCTGCCACTGAGCCGAGAGGGAAGGATGACTCTTTGTCTTTATTGACAGGTATTAATGAGGCAGCAGGAGAAATGTACAGCCTGGCAGAGGTTAGCATGTGTCTGCTATTTCGCCAACAGTATGCAGCCCATCAACAACTCTTGGTCCAGTGGCATTGTCCTGTCTGAGGAGACCCATGCAGAGTGCCATTCAGTTTCCCCTCTGCATTAAGCTGTGGTGTCTCTTCTGAAATTGTCACCCCCAGTTTGTCTAGCCAGTTTGCTCCCTTCTATGTCATGCTGGTTACACATTACCTTCCTTGTCCAACCTGCCAAATTTACCAGCCTGTGTCAGGGACGGGATTCATTTTAATTCTTCTATTTTTTCAAAACCAGCTGGGCAGTAGCAGTTGCACACAGTTACTGTAAAGCCACAGAAAAATATGTACGTGGTTGGTGGAATTGGTAAACATTTCATTGAGCAGCTACTCTATGACTGTGGGGGAACTAAGGCAGGCAAACTGTTGCATTTCGAGATGCTATTCATGCACAGAGGTTTTCACAATGCACACCATTTTCCAAACAATCAGGGTTCCTTTCACACTACAAAATCATAAACTAGGATTTCCCTTTAACAGCCAAGGCAACATGCTATGGAATCCTAAGATTTGTAGTTTGCTGAGGCACCAGGGCTCACTGGCTGAAAACTCTAAATGCTCCTCCCTAAAGTACAAACCCCAGGATTCCATAACCTTGGAAATCAAAGCACTATAATTGTGTAATGTGAAAGGCCTTAGGGTCGCCTTAAGTTGGAAACAACTTGAGGGCACATAGCAACAGCAAAGAACAAAAAGGAAGCCTTTCCTATCCCAACATGGCCTGGTAAGAAAGTGATGGAGTGGAAGTAAAACAGAATGGGAAAGGTGGCCATAGCATTCACCTTCTTCAACTGTACTTATAGGTGATAATAGGTCCTAAGGGGACAGTTAAGTTACTCAGCAATGGACAGACTGTTTAGCTAAGCACTTTGGCTGTGTATGATATTTAGCATAGCATACTGGGTGCTGGGAGATGGCAAGTATTAAAAGGAACACCTTCTCCTCAACACCATCATCTAGTAAGAAGGAAAAATGTGGCCAAGGTGGCCAAGGTTGTGGTATTTGCTTCCCGCACACAGGGCTCTCTGCTGGTGTGGGAATTTCTTCATAGGTATTGTTCTCTCCCCTCCTCCCCTAAGCAAGCCCCACAATTGTTCTTCCCTGGAGTCTCAATGTTTAAACTCGTCAATCCAGATCATGAGAATAATTATTTAAAAGAAATTTATATCCATATAAGTGGAATTTGTAAGCATTTGGAATTGGGCTGTCAAGGAACTTCTGGTAGAATAGGACAGAGAGGGTATCAAGAATCATGTTTAAAAGGGGAATTGAGAATAAAACTCGCCTTCTCAACTCTAGTAATAGCAACCTGTCTCTACAGTTTAAAAAATAGTTATATTAATCTTGAATATTTCCTGAAACATCATTTATAAAAAATGAGCAAAACTAGATTTTGGCCTGCAATGTTCTGTAATTTCCTTTTTAATTAAAAGATTAATTTTCATCCTAGAGCATCATATATTTTTTCTGTCTGTTCGATTAAAAAATTAATGGAGTGGATTCTGTCAAGAGCTGTATAAAAAATGTTTAATGGAGTGTTAACAAAGTGATGATTTTGTCCTAAATGAAATTGGGAATTGCTACTGTCATGTTACATCAAAGCTCTCTGAAAAAGCATCTCTTAATTCCTAATGGCTGGGCCAGCATGGGAGGCAACATCTAGATCTAGCTGTTCCAGTTAGATTTTCTGCTTTCATCTCTAATAAGACGTGGAGAAGAACCTGAGGTTTTAACCAGCAATTGAAAGATTTCCTTAAATCAGCTCAATTTCCCAGAGGCAGAATTAGTGTTAATTTTAAATTTAGGTAGAGAAATGGTCATATTAAATACATGACTTTTTACAGCTTAGTTTTTCAATCTGTATTTGTTAGGACAGAATCCAGACAGGTCATCTCAGCATATTTCAAAATGTGTGTTGAGATCAGGCCACACACACACACATACATACACACACACAACAGGTAGTCATTAGGAACTGTGTAAAGTTGTGTGTATTTGTACTCATGCACATGCAAACATACAGACACACAGAAACTACAGAAGACAGAGTTAAATTGTACTTTTAGTGTATAACGTGGCTGGTTCAAGAAGAGGTAATGTGCTGGTACGTGCTGTTCAATACCTCCCATTGCCAGGAGGAGCTCAGTAAATCACAGATCTGACATTCAGGGTTTTATGTCCAGACCAGATACTATGGCTAGTCTCTTCCCTGGCAAGCTAGAGAAATAATCCATGCTTTCCTCTTTGTTTATTTTTCTGGATTGTCATGAGACAATTTAGGTTCAGTCAGTATTGTGTAGTGGCTTGAGTGTTGGACTAGAACCCTCAAGACTAGGGTTCGATTTCCAGTTCGGCCATGGAAACCCACTGGGTGACCTTAGGCACATCACATACTCTCAGCCCCAGAAACCCCATGATAGCTTTGCTTTAAGGTCACCATAAGTCAGAAACTACTTGAAGGTACACAACAACAACTACATAATAAACAAATGAGGAACATTTACCAGCAAACCCTAATCCCCAAGAAGCCAGAATACTAAAGAACTAGTTTACCATTGCATTGGAATGTGCCTGCCTCCAGTTTTCCTCTCCACTTTTGATATACTACAGTCCAAAAGTGGGTAAAATATGAGGTGGGTGATAAAAGGCTTCTTCTGCATACATCCCAAAGCTCACACAGATCACACAAGAACAGAAAAAGACAGCAACAGTTCATTGGATAATTTAGCATCTTGCCATCTTTATACATTCTGTAAAATACACGGCACTAATCTCTTGAGTCCATGAATCATGAAAGGCACAGCAAACCTAAAAAGTGAGTTATATATGTATGTTCCGAAGTTTACAGTGGTTTAAATCAGCTCCACAGTGCATGCAGGAGCCCCAGCCGAGCTTGTGGTCATGTGCAACAGACATCCAAAACTTCCAGCATTTGCTATTTGTACACATACAGTATGCATGACACAGCTCAAACACATCTTATGTCCTAAAATGGAATTAATATCCTAATAGCAATGCTCCTACTTTGAAGATTGCACTGAGCTTTTAAAATTGTCAGTGGTGGCACAAGTGGGTTCACTGGAAGGGTAGGCAACTGTATCTCTTCAGCTGTTCTTGAACAGCAGCTTCCATCTCTCACTCCTAGTTATGCTGGCTAAGGTTGATGGCAACTGAAGAACACTTGGAGGTCAACAAGTCGCTCACCTCTAATTTACAGCCTAGGATAGTGTTACCCTGTGAACTGGGGGTCCCAGGAGGGACACCAAAATGTGCTCAACTAAAGGTGGGGAAAAGTAGCTCAGAGCACTGCTTAGCGTTACGAAAGGCAGGGTAACGTAGCAAGATCTTGAACCCTATGTCTACGGGGTTGGGTCAAGTCAAGTAGCACACAGAAGTTGAAGCAATAAATGATGTTTTATTACAAACACAAGCAAAACAGTGTATGCGGCACACTCACACAAGATAACTAAAGAAAATAAAGGTTGGAGTGGTATAGACGGATTTTTAGAGGGATTGCTGGTTTGGGTGATACTTCACCTGTCCTGGAGCCTGGAAAATAGAGAGCGAAGCTGGGGTGCGATGTAGCTCAGCACGTGGAGCTGAGGGGAGGCTCGCCAAGCAAAGCGGCAGCAAGGCGGGATGAAACTCGGGAGTGTTCCAAGGAGGGTCTCGGAATCAAGGGTTTTTATAAGGAGAATGTGACTGCAGGCTATGCCGTACTTGGGGGGAAACAATAGATTTGGAGTTGGAGACAAAGCCTCCGAAAGGTCAGAATCTGAATGATTGAGTTATGGCAGAGGTTCTCAGTAGAGTAGCCAGTATGCAAACACAGAGTACTTGGGTATTGTATAGTTTACCCATCAAGCTGCCAGCGCGGGGCAGAGGCTCTTTTGTAACTTGCATGCATACCTAATTAGAGTACTTGCCTGGAGGTCTCCTAAAGCAGTGAGTCAGCTATTTTCTGGCCTGCCTGTTTTGTATTAGGAATATTGCAGCAATTAACAGCCAAGCTTGTTTACGTGCTTGTCAGGTGGCCTCGCAAGCACGTGGAAGGGAATGGAAAAGTGAAGCCGAATTATGATATCAAGAGGATATCTTTTAATATCTCCAAAGCTCGGACTAGCCAGGGCAGTAACAATAGCCTTCAGAGGAAAGCATGTCGGCTGTTTTATACATGTCTCATTTCAATTGGCCTTTCAGCCACTTGTTGTCAAGCATCCTCCCTGATTGCCTTAAGGATTTTAATTATTTATGCCTGCTGCTGAAAAGTCACTACTTGTTTTGATTGCTGCTCATTTTATTTAATGATGACTTTTTTAAAAAAAAAATAGACTTTTTATGTCAATTTGATTTTATTTAGACTGCACTGTAGATGTTTGCAAAAAGGAAGGATATAAATACAGTGGATGAAGTACTTTATTTCTGGTTTATTTACTTTCAAGTGTGTCAATCTGCAAGATTAGCATGATTGATTTTTGCATTGATTTGCAACATGTTTTAAAAAAATCTGCACGGCAATTTACATAATATATAGAATATGCAATACATATTTGAAAATCTATTTTCCCTCAAATCACAATCATCTCTAAACTTTCTAGAGCTGTGAACTACATTGTAACACTCAGAGAACCTGATTAGCATTTCTGTTCCAATCTACACATTAGTCCAAAGGAAAATTCAAGACAAGAAAATTTGTATCAGAATCTGAGGCCATTTCCACACTAAATTGCTATTATCTCACTTTCAATGTCCTATGGAATCCTGGGGCTTGCAGTCTAGGGAGGGGCATTTAGAATTCCCAGCCAGAGAGCTCTTTGGCCTCAGTGCAGAGATGGCCTGAAACATCAAATTCTTCAAGCATCCCTCAAAATTAATACATTAATGAAATGTTTCTCAGTTCTTTGTTAACTAGGGCTCATGGTCCATTCTAATGAGAATTAAACACACGTCCCTGCATGGCAGGTATTATACAATTCTAGTCCAGGATGCAAAGAGCCATTTTGCCTTGTTCCGAACACCCAATGCAAATTTGGCCCTTTTAAAAAATAGTCTTCCAAGCAAATCTCTTCTGAAAATGAGAGAAGTTACGAAAGCAGTTTATAAAATTGCCTAACATGGGTACCTATCACTCAAAAAAAAAAAAACATTACAAAAAGCCCTTTGATTACAACTAAAATAGTTCTGTCATTCCTGGCTTTAATATTCACTCCACGGGAACTATTTTGCTGAACTTGCATTGAATGTGCAGCACACACCGACAATTATAGAAGTTCTCCTCTAAACTCTGGGCATAGTAAATTTGTAGGTCTGTGAAAGAGTGCTTAGACGCACAGTTACACAGTTTGTGGTTACAAATGCATTCAATCCATAACAGTAAAAGCAAAAGCAGCCCAACATGTTTTTCTGCTGGAGGCAAATAACGACATGGCACCCAGCCTTCAAGTTCACTGGGTCAAAGTTCAAAATGTTACTTGATAAAATGAACTATTTAGTTTATTAATTATCCTGTTCACCTACTTTTACTGTGCTGGCAGCCAAGAAAAGTCACTTGCTGCATTACTAGTTTCTAACAAACTACTGTTATTCTATTGCACCACTGGAAAATGCAAGAAAATGTTCTCTAGTTCCCGCAAGTACACCTTAGACCTTCTGAGATATGCATAAAAGATAGCATAATGTACTCCTTCCCAATTGCATGACTAAGTAGCCGCCAATGTGACCCTTCATTCTCTCCTGGCCATTGTTCAGACCGAGCCGGCCCACGTATCTGCTAATGAGTTATGGGCAGACAATCTCTCCCCATTCCACTGAGAAGTAGTGAATCATAGCTATGGCTGTAACATGCAAAAACCGCCTTGTGTTCCAGCTCACTGCTGCAAAAGAACTAGGAAACTCACTAGAAAAGCAAGTCACTTCCTTGTTCTGCACTGAACTGACCATTACAATTGTTTTAATAGTTGTGCTGAGGCAGTGTCCTGGAATACAATTAAGGATAGCAGGGTAGGCTGGGGTGGCACACAAGCTCTGTCTTCGCAGCACTTGCCTCATTTTGCCTAATGATAGGGTCAGTCAGACCTGAAAAAAATTAGGCATACACTGGCCATTTCTGCACTACACTGTTATTGTGCTATTATTCCACTTTCAACATCCTGTGGAATTCTGGGGTTTGCAAGTTTACTGAGGCCCAAGAGCTTTCTGGCTGAGAATTCTAAAGACCCCTCCCTAAATTGCCAACCCCTGGATTCCATAGAACATTGACAGTGGAATAATAACACTATAACAGTGTAGTGCAGAAATGGCCACGAATCCCTCAAAGGTTCACAATCCTATTTGCACAGTCTTTCTTACCTGGGTAAGATCTATCCCACCTGGACAGAGTTCTCCTTCCCCACATTTATTCACAAAAGAGTTCTGTGCATGCCAATCCTGGACAATTTTGTTTGCTCTGAATTTAACTCTAGTTTCTCTTCACATCATACAAATCTTTCATCTTCTACTAAAGCAAAGCAATCTAATTCTTGCTTCCTAGACTAATACACAGATGAAAAACTGTTATCTTTTGGACCAAGCACTTCTCTAAACTGATATGGAGGAATGTATAAAATCCATATTTTATGGAAAAGTTCTGTGACAACATCCATAATACCATAATAACATCCTCTGGACAGTGGCAGAGCTTGGAGTGTATGGAGAGGGTGTGTGGCTGCGGTGCTTGGGGGTATGGCCGCAGTGCGTAGGGGCATGGCCAGGGCATGTGGGGGTGTGGCTATGAGCTGGGATGTTCCCAAAACATTGCTGCCCGGGGCAAAGGGCCCCCATGCCCCCGTTCCTACACCACTGCCTATGGAATCCTAGGATTTGCAGTTTAGGGAATTTTCAATTAGAGAGTTCTCAGCATCTCATCAAACTACAAACCCCAGGATTCCATAGGGTTAAAGAGGAATCATAAAACTATAAGTTGTGAGAGGTGAAAGGACTCTTTATTTCACAGAGTTATTATGGTGGCCCCATGAATTTCACAGGATTTTCTTAGGTAAAGGACACTCAGAGGTGGTTTTGCCAGTTCCTTCCTTTGAAATGTGACCTACAGTACCTGATATTTGTTGGTTGTTTCCCATCCAAGTACTAACCAGGGCTGACCCTGCTTGTCTTCTAAGATCAGATGGGATCTGGCGTCTTTAGGGTATTTTGGCCACTTTCACACATACTGTAGTTAAAATAGAAATACAGTATCACAGAGGAGAAAACTGTGATCTGAGGACCTAAATGTCTCCTCACTATGCTGTCAAGATGCTAGATATTGATGGGCAATCTCACTGGCCCTGCTCCCCTTTCTGATGGTTTTTAAATTTTTTACTCTAGACTTAGACTGGGCAGTCCTTCAAATAAATAGCTGCCCTTCAGCAGAGGACCACTCTCTGCAAAGCAAGACATCTAATCACTCTACAATACTTCAAGACACAAACTGCCAAGATCACTCCATTGACACACAAAACACACAGCATTCACTTGGTAAATTCTCAGAAATAAATACCAATTAATAATAATTATGTGCCAGTTTTATGAGATTTCAGTATGCTAAACAAAAGGTTTGGCACCTTGCGTGGCCAGTTTATCTAACAATCTGTTTTTTTCCTCTACGCTTACCTCTGTTTTTGCTACACACTTTCCAAGCCTTAATATTTTATAAAGTAATTCTGAATTCTGGATATCTTAAAACAATATTCCTAAGATTCTTTCTGTGATATAAGCCAAAATGCTGAGCAGTTAGACAGACAGAAGGGATTACTATACTTAAAATCCAAATAACAGTAAACAGAATGTTGGCTGTCAATATTGTTTATTTTACTAAGTAGAGATTTTCTTTTTTAAGCGTTCTGCTAATCACTTTTCAACATCTTGAAAACATTAATGGTTGCACTGTTATGTCAGTGTATCTTGAGATTTCTGGCATTTTGATTATGCAGAATCTCTTCACAGAAATCTGTCTGCAAAAATGGAAACTTCAAATTAACTTGGCATCAGAATTAAAGAACTGCCTCAAATAATTAATTACTAGTAAATGCGTACGCACACACACATACATGTGCCTACAGACAATATTTTCTTTTTTTCTCTCCCCTTCTTTTGTACATTGCCATTCATATACACAAAGTAATGATTTTAAAAAAAGTGTTAAGACAACAAGCTAATCATTTTAGAGTGTAGGAGTAACTAAAAGGACAAAAATATACACACAAGATTGACATATTTTAAAATTTGATGTATTTTTACCCATGCTGTTATGTTTTAAATATTTTAAAATAGTTTAGAATCAGTGCTGTTTTTAAAATAATAATTTGTTTAATGGTTTTAAAAACTACTTTTACTGTTATGCTTAGTTTTTT
This sequence comes from Cyclura pinguis, assembly GCA_030412105.1. Taxonomy (NCBI): domain Eukaryota; kingdom Metazoa; phylum Chordata; class Lepidosauria; order Squamata; family Iguanidae; genus Cyclura; species Cyclura pinguis. Next base: position 22,553,572 of record CM059604.1, read on the forward strand.
CCCCCCTGTAATTTGATTTAACCTCTGCTGTGAGCCAGCCTGGGTCCCATACTACGAGAAAGGCAGGACACATTAAAATAAAATAAAATAAAGATGCCTTGTTCAATTCCTTTGGAGAAAAAGAAGTGTGCCTAAAAGGGCTTTCCCCTAAAGCAGTTTTAGAAGACAGAAGCAGCAATATCTTGTCATAATACTCAAATCTTCTGATTTTTACTTACTGTGAAATAAAAATACACGTATATGTACTTATATATAATATTATCTTTTCAGGGCAGAAGTTGACAAAGAATGACACTTGGGTACATTTAAGACTCCTAATAAGTGTTTTGGATTTCATGAATCAGAAGAGACCATCTTTGTTGTTTGTTGTTGTGTGTCTTTCTGGGGCTGAGAGTATGTGATGCTCCCAAGGTCACCCAGTGGGTTTCCATGGCCGAGCAGGGAATCAAACCCTACTGTCCATGCTCATAGGCCAATCCTCAAAACATGACACCACCTGCATTCAAAGGTTTTTTTTTAAAGCAACATCTAGAAAACAGATCCCACCCCAAACAGATCTGCTTCAGAGTAAACACACCCAGGACTGAGGAACCACATAATTTTGGTGACTTTATATAGTTTTCTAAAAAAATCCACATGAAGACATGAAAAAAATCACAGCTGCGAATTAAATTAATTACAGACCCTGCATCTGACTGTGAAGCCAGCATGAAACACATTCGAACTGTCACTATAATTTACTGGAAAAAATCTCTTTTTAACTGGCAACGATGAAGTGGAACATACTTTGCTTCAACAGCCATAGCAAACTCCAACTGTCTGCTAACAAAAGGAAATGAATCAATAAACTAAAATCAAACAAAGGAGAAAATGACCTTTATTTAAGGCCATTTCCGCACTACACTCTTATAGCGCGATTATTCCACTTGCAACCTCCTATGGAAGGGGCCACCTGGCCCCTCCCGAAACTGCAAACCCCAGGATACCATAGGATGTTGAATAATAATTGCGCTATAAGAGTGTAGTGAGGAAATGGCCTAAGCCTGGTATCTAAAAAAATGTGAAAGAACCAAAAAAAATGGATCAATTTATACCTTCTCTTTTGTCTGTATCACAAATTTATTTTACTTATCAGCTGGAACATTTATCATCCATCTATGAATACAGACACTGATCGCCTTCACACACCCTCCAACTGCCAAGATTTGCCAGTGACAGTCCCATTTAACCTGCTGTCCCAGTTTTTCAGCCCCTTTCCAAAATGTCCCACTTGGCTCTCCTCCTCCAACTTTTCCCCTTTGCCCTCAGCTTACTTCAGTTGCTGCAAACTTGAGTTCAAAATGCCAAAGTATTTTGCATTCAGCTTGGAGGGGTGGGGAAGCCAGTAAGTGGAATCTTGCCCTTCACAGGAAGCTCAGGCAAAAGCAAAATGCTGCAGCCTCTCCTAGCTTGTGCATTCTTCCTCGTTAACAACTTCTGCATCTTGATCACCCTCTGTGTTGCTTGGCCACATGTGTCCCAGTTATCAGCTATGAAATATTAGAAGATATGTGGTTGTTGTGGTGTAGGGACGGCATCAAAGAAAAGGAAATCAATGCTTGATTATTTTCTTTATCCTCTAACTTGTCTTACGTTAATGTTCTCTAATAATAGGAATAGGAATAAGAAGAGGAAGAGGAAGAAGACGATGTCTGGAAAGCCTCCACATAACCTCATTTATTTGCTAAAATATGGGCAGAGGGTCCTGTCATTACCCTCGTGCACTGGCAGATGATGTTATCACACTGTATACACTAGAGAGGTTCTGCTGTGTGTCCATTAAGGGCCTTTGCACACTACACTGTTATAGTGCTATTATTCCACGTTCAACATCCTGTGGACTTCTTGGTTTTGTAGTTTATTGAGGCCCAAAAGCTCTCTGGCTGAGAATTCTAAATACCCCTCCTTAAACTGCAAACTCCAGGATTCCACAGGATGTTGAAAGTGGAATAATTGTGCTCTAACAGTGTAGTGAGGAAAGGCTCTAAGGCTCTCTTGTTATTGTTGTGTGCCTTCAAATCATTTTGAACTTATGGTGACCCTAAGGTGAACCTAATATAGGGTTTCCCGCAGCAGTGGAGCTTGGAGTACGGGGGGGGGGCAGGGGGCATAGCTATGAGCCAGGACTCCCCAAAAACATTGCTGCCTGGAGCAAATCATCCCCCCCATCCCTATGTGAGTAGTTTTCTGGGGCTCAGAGTGTGTGTGATGTGCCGGAGGTCACCCAGTGGGTTTCCACGACTGAGCAAGGAATCAGACTCTGGTCTCCAGGGTCATAGTCCAATGCTCAAACTACTCTAGCATGTTGGCCCTCAACAGATGTTCAAATACATTGTTTAGGTTCTGGGCAGAGTTACCACCACACATTTCCTTTCTCCTAGTTCTCAATCATACATAGGCCAGCATTCTGTTAATGATATATGCAGACATAAGTTGTGCTATGGATGCAGAGTATTTAATATGTTGAGTTTTAAATATGGATTACTTGTTGATTTTATGGTTTTTAAAGTTGCTGTAAACTGCCTTGTCAGGACTTTATCGTGCACTCTGTGTGTGCATGCATGTGTGTGTGTATGAGAGAGAGAGAATGAGAAGATGATGGGAAGAAAACTGTATAATGGTGTTTGTGCATATGCTCTTACTGACATGGATGTGCTGATTAATCTGGGCTAACTCTCTAACACTCTCAGCTACCCCCAGCTTCAGAATACGATGGGTGTGTTGTGCAATAACCTGTACATGATATGAATGCCTTAAATCCTTGACAGTATCGAGTATATAGATGTGTTTTGCCTTTGGCTTGCCTTCTAGGCTGTGATTGGGTTGGCTTGTTTTCACCTTCTAGATGCTTTTTGTTCTTGTAGGCACTGTTGTTAGTTCTCCTGCTTCCTGAACATGTCACATTAATGTGAATTGTTTATACTCCGTCTGCTAAACCAACCAAGCCTGAGTCTTTCAGCACCAGGCCCCTGTCCTGGATACATGCCTCACTACAGACATACTTCACATAGCAGAGTCTTTTTTTTTCTCTTTTCCTCTGTCAAGTTGGATATTTTGTTTTGTACTTTTTTTAAACATCAGCATTGGGAGGATGATGAAGGAAGGCTGGAGAAACTGTTACCCTAAAACTGCCTAAAATATATCAAAAATGAAAACAACAATTGGAAATTATATGACATTTCTTCAGCTGCTCCACAACAAACCATCAGAGCCCATAGGGGATGGAGGGGATAATAAATGTGAAGATGCCCACTCCTGTCCTAAACTATCAGTTAAGAAGAGGAAGAAAAGATAAGGTAGGATGGGACAAAAAAGAAGATTTTTTTTGTTTATATTTATCTGATGTATCCTGCCTTACAGAATGCAGATTCTTTTAAGACAGCTGAGCAATACAAGCATACATCAGCTAACAAAGCCTCTGACAGTGAAGTTCCTTTTCCCCAAAGTATTTTGTGCCCCCCAACTCCCTCCCCCCTTTGCTCTTTGTCCTCCAGCTGGAAGGTTTTAGCAGCATCAACATTAGGAAGATGGTGAAGGAGGGCTGGTGAAACCAAAATTTCACTTTTGGTTTACAGCAGTGTGCCTACAGTAAACAATGCTGTAAAGCCTGAGTTTTACAGCAAGGTAAACAGCATCCCTTACTGAGCGTGCATGAACAGGAGAACTGAGAGAAGTGGGGAACACAGATAAGTTTGCCTCACCTGCTACTCTCATCATGTTAACAAAAGCACAGATCTATAAGTTTAGTCGACTAAGCAGAAATCAGAAGAAAAGTGGAGGCTGGTGAAAAAAAAAGCATCCCTACATGCATCTTGGAAGAAACCTTTCAACTGGTTTCTGGAAAGTTTAAAATGCCTTTCTTTACTTCTGCACAGCCCATCTGACCTGGTTATTTCATTTCAGACATGCATATGTTTAGTTTGAATAAGAAGTATATTGAATTGTTCTTTTTTTTCTTTTTTCTTTTTTCTTTTTTTTTGTGGTAAAGAACTAGGGATGGGACGAATCCAGAATTTTCCGGATCTGAATCCCTGGAAGGTTCTGGGAATCCACGAATCTCACAAATCTTTCAAATCCTTTTTTTAAAAAAGAGTTTAAAAAGCAAGGGAAAGAAGGATAATCTTGGGCAAGATATACTCTCTCAGCCTTAGCAAAAGCCTAGGCAAAGGCAAACCTCCCTCTGAAGAAATCTGGCCAAGACAACTGTCACAGTTTTGCCTCAGGATCTCCCTGGATTGAAAATAACATGAAGGCCCTTTCTACACAGGTAGGAAAATGTAGATTAATCCCACATTTTCCTGCCTGTGTAAAACAGGGCCACATACTACAGTATAGAGATAATCCAGGTCAAAACTGGCTTTTCTTTGCATAGCTCCTTCTGCCATCCTGGGGTTTGTAGTTTGATGATGTACCAGTACACTTTGGCAGAGAAGGCTGTGACCCCTTGTAAAACTCCAAAGCCCAGAATTGTGTCTGAAAGAGGTTTGCAAGGGAGCTATGCAAAGGAATGTTTCAGCTGTCCTTGAAATCTCAAGCCTATAGCTTCCAGTCAAGTCCTGAAGTTAAATATGAAATGTTCAATTTAAATATCTTAGAATACAAGCCCAGCTGTAATTTGTGAAATTGTTAGCAAAGGCCATTATTACTCCAAGGGAGAACCTCACCTACTTACAATCTTCCCTTGTATGTATGGTCTCCCAGATGTTCAGGCATCCTGGTCTCCCAGGTTTTCAGGCATCCTGAGCAACCTGGTTTTCAAGCATCCCGGTCTCCAACAATCTCTTTAGTTGGCGGATTCAAAAGATTCTGTTTGCCTATTTTGGCACAGGGATTCGGATTCGGGAATCTCGAATCCTTACCCAGGATTTGAGGATTTGGTTGGCCCATCCCTACAAAGAACCTACTCCTGTTCTTACCTTGTTACTTCTACATCTGGCACCAAATCTTCTATTAAAGATTTAATGCCCAAGAAAATATCTACTTCATTAACTGAGGTATACTTGTATTCCTGCTTTAATCTGTGATATGCTGGAGGGTGGAATGAGAGTGAGTGAAGGACCATAATTCAGTGGCAGAGCATGTGGTCAGAGTCTGCCATCTTGGCCTGGATGGACAAACATTTGCCTAAGTATAGGGCAGCTTCCTATCGTTTGTTCTGGTCCTTTCCTCACCATAATTTTCCTGTCAAAATTTGCCATGTAAACCCTGAATCTGCCATTGGTGAAGACTTAGATTTTGAATAATCTCCACAGAAACATTTTATGATAGCACAGCATTGTGGCACTACAGAAGTAAAGACATAAAAGATGTGCAGTACTACAGCTATACTTTTCCAGCTTACAACTCCCTGTGGTTGTGTGTATGTGTGAACATCTAAGCATTGGCAACAGGGGTCCTTGCCCTTGAGCTATAAGGAACAGTTGGAATGATGGTTGAGAAGGAAGATAATTGGAGGAGAGAGAATGAGAGCAGCTGAATTTGGACTCAGTCCAGGGAGCAGGAGGGTGAGGAAATCCTCTGAATCAAAGCAGGAAGACTTGACAAAAGGTTCCCAGCCAGAGCATTTGAAATAAAAATCTCTGCTCCAACATCTGATGGCTCTACAGAAAAAGTCACACTGAAAAAGAAGTGACACTGTACCTCCTGTGCTGGTATCTACTTAACAGTACCACCGTACCCTGAACACATCTGATCTCATCTGATTTCAGAAGCAAAGCTGGTAAGTACTTGGATTAGAGGTCACCAAAGGAGTAGCAGATATCTCCAGGTAGATCTAGAGAGGAATCTTGCTGGAAACCTGGAGAGCTACTGTCAGTCAGAATTGACAGTACAGTGGCCCTTCCACATTCATGAGAGTTTGGTGAGCAGAACCCTCACCAAAGTGTAAAAACCACAAATAACTTCTCCCTGCACTCCCCTACCCATTCCCTTCTGGGGTTCCCCCCTATTCCCTTGCCTTTTCCCTCAGTGCATGTTCTCTGCACCAGGGCCAAAGGCAAAGGAATGGGAAGAGGAAGCACTGGAGGAGAAGGGGCACACATGCCTTCCTCCCCATTATTCCTTTGCCTTTTTCCTTTGTGTGCTTTCTCAACTCCTTTTCAGTGCTGGGCAAGAGGCAAAGGAATGGAAGAGGGAGCATCGGTGGGAGAAAGATGTGCACATGCCTTTTCCTCACCACATTCCCTTGCCTTTTTGCCTTGGTGCTCATTCTCAGAGCCAAGCAAAAGGCAATGGAATGGGAGGTGGAGCCCTGGAGGGGAGAAGGAAGGTGCATGTGTGCTTTGTCCCCACCCCATTCCCTTGCCTTTTGTCTAGGCACGCTTGTCTTCTGTTTCCATGACTGGCAAAATACAAGGGAATGTAAGGAAGAGAATGGGGGAAGGCACACACATGCCTCGCAAATAATCAAATTCGTGAAAATCAAACCCATGAATGTGGAGAGTGGACTGTACTGGGCTACATGGTCTAGCTCATGTATTATTTATTTGTTTGTTTTTGCTTAAGAAACACTAGACTGCACCAAAAAATCCCACCTACTTGCATGTTGAATTTTGCAAATGACTGTTTACTTAAAGTTTAAATTTAATTGCCCTTCACTGAAATAGATTCCAAGGGTGTGTACAAGACATGAAAAATTGTAATAGCAAGCACTATCAAAACGGTTCAAATAGCTATCATACAAACTATAAAAATATGACACATTAATAAAACCATCTGAAATACCTGGACAGACAAAATTGTCTTGAACTGGTGCCCAAATGACTACAATGTCAGAACCAGTTTGGGTACACATATATATAAATCTCCTCTGCTTTGTAAGTAACAAAAAGTCACTTCTTTCAATCTATACCCTCCAAAATTCTACAGATGAAAACTGAGACGTGTGGGTTAAGAAACATCAGTGTGGTCAAGATGGCAAAAGTTTTTAATGAGGAAGAACGCACAAGCTAGGAAAGGCTGCAGTGGGTTGCTTTTGCTTGAATCTACAGGGAAGGACAAGATTCTGCAAGATTCTGAGTGCAAACAACTTTTGCATTTTGAATTCAGTTTGCAGCAACTGAAGTAAGCTGAGGGGGAATCTAAGACATTTTAAAAGTGGCTAAAAAAGTGGGGCAACAGAGGATTAATGGGAACCATTCCTGCCAAATCTGGACAATTGGAGTATGTGTCAATGTTATTTGAAGCTGGGTCTCATATCTTAACGCATTAACACAGGCTCTTTTGGTATCCTTTGCAACACACTCACAAACTTGAACCTGTATTCAATGAAGGGAAAGATGGATTTGAGAATTTAGCTGTACTGCACATTGCCCTAGACCAGATGGATGAATTAGCAATTTACTAGCAATCTTTTTCTGCACAATTTCTGCCTCTCCACTATGAGAGTATGCACTGTCTCTTTCTATTTAACAGCTAGGCCCAATCAAATGCCAAACTGACAGCCAGCTAGCCTGCAAGGCTGCAGAAGCTGGAGAATATTGAGAAACCTTCTCATCAAAACACAGCATGTAGCTTTGTGAACTCCAAAGGGCTTGAAATCAACTAAGAGCACATGCTTGATGATTATTTCACTTCAGAAATAGAAACAGATTATGCCTACATGAGTGCTCATGTTATCACTTCCTCGAAATTTGATCCCAGGAGTCAAAACTCTGGCATTGTTATCTGGCTGCTTCCCAAGGTTTGGTATTAGAGATAAAGAGATTCTTGCTCCTGAGAAGTTGAGATGTAACAGCCTTATGAACTATAGATTATGACGGCATACTAATAATATAGCAGATGTGGTGTCTAACTGCACAGCATAGTGAGAGATAAGCACCTGCCTTCTAAATCATCTGCAAATTTAACATACCTTTCATTTCAGTTTCTGGGGGAAGGAAGAGCACATAACCTGTTACACTACATTTCAAGACCAGATAGCAGAAGTCCTTGATGTGAAAGGAAATTCTAAGCAAAGGAATAAAGTAGGTTACATTGTTACAGAATGTAATTGAGAAAGTTTATTCAGTAAGCCAGAGTTGATTATATTCATATGTATTCAAAGACTTTTACACTATAGTTTTGGAGCTGGAAAACTACAATATTTCTCTGCTTTTACAGCAGAAGTTCTAGAAGTAAAGCAAAGTTCCTACATTATCTCACCCCAAAGGGTAAAATTCACTTTCATAAAGATATTGGCTAAGTTTAAAGAACAAGGTAAAACCATGATTAAGCATGATAAGAACAAGCTGTATTAAGTGGCACACTTCAGGCTTGTGTGTTCCTTCTTCCTTCTCCCACATGGCTAAAGAGAGGGAGCATGGAAGCTTCTGATTCCACTTAAATTTTTCCCACATAGTCCAGTTTGACAAACTGGGGTTAACATTAACCATTATTACTTTCAAACAAGCCAACCTCAAACCACAGATTCTGAATCTGACTTTAGATGACTATAGTTTTATATATATATGTGTGTGTGTGTGTGTGCGTGTGTCTGTGTGTCTCTGTGTGTGTGTGTACACTAGTGTATTTACCCAGTGTTGCCCAAGATTTTATTTTCTCATAGGTAACACTTTTTAGAAATACCTTAGGAGTTACCTTACCTTGCTTTAGGAATTAGATGCAGTTGAAATACACAGATTTGATATCCTATGTCTCTAATTCCCCAAACTGTGTTGCCCAGTACCTGTAACTTTTCTCCATATTCCCCAATCCAGTTTGTATTCAGAGTTGTTAACATACAGAGGTTCAGTTTCTGAGGGAATACACTGTCCTCGTCTTTCTTGATGCTAGGCTTCGTCTCCATAGCAACCGGCCAGGCCCAAGAGCTCTCTGGCTGAGAATTCTAAAGGCCCCTTCCTAAATTGCAAACTCCAGGGTTCCACAGAACCTTCACAGGCAGCCAATCATATGAGGTCTTCAACTGCCTGACACAGACAAACTCACAAACTTTGACTTTTATATATATTATTTTATACACACACACACATACTAGTTAACCTTAAACACAGTTCTGTGTCCTGATAACATGCCAAACTGAGATTAACTAAAAGGGGGAAAAAATTCTGAATTTTTCCAGCAAGGTGGAAAAAGACAGCAACTTTTCTCTATTGATGCAGCTATTCATAGGCCAGAAATGTGTAGTTTGTTACAAAGCTGAGTCTTCCATATCTCAGCTACATAAATCAAAAAGATCATCACAGGCATTATGAGTTGGCTCAGATCTGACAGCCTGACCTCTTGTTCCATTCTTCAACCAAGAGCAGCCAGGAATAAGCAGACACTGTCAGTTCCACCCTATTGTTATTCCACAATTTTTAATGCCTTGGGTTCCTCTCCAGTTCTCTGCTAGCAAGAGAGCAGTACTGTGGACCACTGACAACCAGCTTTGTACCAAAAAAAAAAAAGAAAGAAATTTATTTTGAAATTAAGATGAATTCAAAATAAAATAAATTAAAATTAATTATTGAGAATGGCTTTCCCTCAGAACTGCTGGACTGATTGTGTGGCCTTTATCTCAAGTGTCACCACCTGCTTCTCAAAGACATTCATGAGATTTCAAAACACAGTTCCAGCATGTTCTTTGCTTACCTCTGCCAACATTTTATAATCTTATCACTCCTTCATCATGCTGTAATGAATGAAAACGTCCCAAATCTCTAGTTACGTGTTCCCATAGATCTGGCACCCTTACATATCCCACTCTTTGGCAGGCTTGACTGCTGCTTGAGACAGAGCAGCAAAGGGCACCCTTCTCCTTTATATCAAGAGCATCAGGGCATCTGAGGCAGAATATCTCTTAAACAAATATTTCCTCACAGGAAGCACTCCCCCCCCCCCCATTACAATTGGCCCTCAGCACTTGCAGGTTTAACTTTCACAGATTTATTTCCAACCCCTCCCTCCACCTCAGGCACTTCTTTTCTTGGGAGACCTTTCCTCTCAGCGGCTCCAATCAGGCTGCACAGCCTTTTAAAAACCTGACTCTGGTCCTCTTCCACCAGGCACTGCCTGGCCAGCTAAGAACAGCTCACAGTCCAATTTCTTAGCACCACAAACTCTCACACCCAAGGAAGGAAATGTGTGAGAGAGGAAGTACAAAGGCACCATACTGACTCACCCCCTTGCCCTCTCTTTTCCCTGACCTGGTTTGGACCCTGGGTGCCCAGTCTCCCCACTGTGTCTTGGCCCCCTTCCCACAGACACACACACACACACATTTTGATATTTGCTGTTTTCCCACTTTTGCAGGGGTCCTGCAAAAGAGAGGGTCAGCCGCAAATAATGATGTGGATTGAGCCTAGCACCTTCTGAACGCCAAGTATGTACACCATCACTGAGCTACTACCCTTCCTGTTACTTGGTTTCTTCTTCTAGCCAGGGCTTTGTGGATATTAATTTTGGCCGGGGGGGGGGGCACGTGTAGTCTGTAGTGTAGATGAAATGTTGGCTCCTGATGCCAGCATTATATCTGAGTGGTCTAGTTAGTGCCACATTCTAGCATGGTGTGGTGAGGTTAGGATGTCTAGTGAGTGTGGCCTTGGTTTCCAGGCAGAAGAGTTTTAGAATCCTTGTTAGCATCCTGGTTAAATGTTATCAGCTGACCAGAAGGGTTGAAAGCATTATATTCTGTTTAGCAGCTCCTGCTAGACAGTTTCAAAATTCCAGTCTGGAAATGGACTGAGGGTATAAACCTTCCTGTTAGCAGCATCCTTATATTGTTCTTACTGCAATTAGGATGGGAGTCCCACCTGCACACTTCAATTTCCTCTGTTTGGTTCTTCACTATATAACCTCAGTGATCTATCTTCCATTGACCTCATGGCAGTGTGTATGTGTGCATGTGCATGCACCCCAGCCTGGGGAACCTATTATCAGGAGTGGGATGGGACTGTATTGTTTAGGGGCCTGATTCTACCACTTGCTGCAAAGCGATGCTGGAACACATCAGCTAAAGGATTGTTATACTTCCTCTGCAGCATGCTACCTGCTGCGTCGATTCACCATCAACAAAGTGTATCTCATAGCAGATATATCTGTAAGTTCTTAGAATCAAATGAATTCTTGAGGAGGCCTGCAATTACAGCCAGTTGCATCTCAGAACAGTCACACTAGAAGTGAGGAGATCACAGTCCAAATTTCCAAACTCCCAGCCACCATCTTTCTATCTTACTGGCTATTTTCATAGGAAATATTATGCATGCAAAACACTTTTGCACACTACAATTCTGACTGCTTCTCTAATAATCAGATGTTTTACTATGATGCCATATCCGTGAAGTGGCAAAGGATTTGCGACATGAAATTGAGCACAGCAAGGTTCCCGTTTAAATTCCAGACTCTGCTTGGCAAATACTGCTAGAATTTATAGCCAAGCTCCAGTTTTAATGTGTATTAAAATGCCATTTAGGTTGTGCTCCTGTCCATTTATATGCTAATATTTATGGCATAATCATTTCTTTTAAGGCTATTGTAATGATCCTTTATAAGCTATACCCTGTTTAAGACCCACACGCACAGTGGAATACAAAACAAGAATGAAACACAAATGACAGAAACTGCAGCTAAGTGGATTAGTCTGACAGCGTATAATTGAACTCAAATGCAAATTAGCACCAAAAGTTGGAAATGAATTCTTCATGTCAGAAGCCATTAGCACTGTTACAGGAAAATCTTTTGACTTTATTCTTGTGAGACGGTTGGAGATGAAGGCAAGCTGCAGACTTAATAGCTTTTCCTCGATGCAATGAATTTGGCCATATCAAGCCAGAGTGCTTTTAAGCCTCCATTGATTTCAAGTTTGGCTTAAGTGCTCTCAACCACCTTAGGATCACACTGGGGAGTCAGCGCCACTGAGCAGAAGAAGGGCTTATTTATAAACATGCACAGGATTGCAACCGAATCCTAGGGGCAACTGAAGAAGTTTGGGATGTCATAATTCAACAAAACATCACTTAAAAATTCTTCTTAGCTGCTAAACTCATTCAAATTTCAGACACATTTTCCTCTACACATTTGGATACTGGCCACTTATTCACCACCAAAATAGGAAGACTCAGGCCATTTCCGCACTAGCCTGTTATAGCACTATGATTCCACTTGCAACATCCTATGGAATCCTGGGGTTTGCAGTTTCGGGAGGGGCCGGCTGGATTCCATAGGATGTTGCAAGTGGAATCATAGTGCTACAACAGGCTAGTGCGGAAATGGCCTCAGATTTGTGTACAGTTTTTGTGTGCTGATTTATATGCATAGATCAGATTAAAAGTACCATAATTTAAAGGGAAATACCATACAATAGGCCAGCCCCTCCCCAAACTGCAAACCCTAGGATTCCATAGAATGTTGAAAGTGGAATCACAGTGCTATAACAGTCTAGTGTGGAAATGACCTAGGTGACGTCCAGCTTCCAACTGTTGACTCTCAGCTTGAAGGGCTCTGATGCTTCTTATGGTGTGTTTTTTTTCCTCATCTTTAAAGTAATATTAGACAGGACCAGAGTTTTGCAAAGTTGTTTTTCTATAGAACTCCAAGAATTGCCCAATTAGTAGGGCCAGACAGAAGTCCAAAAATAATTTCTCCAAACTCTGCTCATATACGTTGCTGACATTTCCTTTATATCAGTCACCATGCTGGCTGGGGAATTCCGGGAGTTTTAATTTCCAAACACTGAACTAGACCAAGCCCTTGAAAGAGATAACACCTTAACCAGGGGTGTCAAACTCAATTGCATCTTGGGCTGCATCAGCATTGTGGTTGCCCTCAAAGGGCCAGTTGTATCTGTAAAACTATATAAATGTATCTACTTTTTTATCATATTAAATAATAGCCTCTGCATTCAATTATTACTGGTTTTAGTTATTACTAGCTCTGAAACTAGAAGCAGATATTCAAGTGTATTGTACAATTTACTGAAAAATGAGTTTTGAAAACAGAAAGTTATTTTTTTTAATAATCAGACAAATATTACCAAGCACTGTTTATTACATTAACTTTGCTTAACTTTTTGGTCCCAGTAGAGACAGGCAGAACAAATAATTGTGTTATGGTCCCTTTAAATTCTATAAAGTGTCATAGAATTGGTCAGTATATCCAAAGTGTCCCTCTTTCTGCCCGTGGCTCTTTCTCCTCCCCACTTCTCTGTGTACCTCGTGAGCCCAATACCTACATTGCAGGCCCCCAGCTGCTGGTATTCTGAAGGGGGGGCCCAGCAGCCAGCGCTCATGATCTACTTCTACTTCTCACTACTCTTTTGTCCGTGTGGAGTGTTGCCATGGTAACCCACGGCAACGCTCTGATGGCAAGGCTTGGACAGAGGAGCAGTCAGAAGTAGAAGTAGATCGCAAGTGCTGGCTGCTGGGCCCCTCTTCAGAAGACCTGCAGCCGGGGGCCCACAATGTGAGGATCAGGCTCACCAGGCGGGGGGAGTGCCACAGCTGCAGGAGAGGTGTGAGGGCCACATGAAATGACCTGGCCCACTTAACTTCTACCTTAACTTCTGGTAGTTCTTCATATAAAGGATTGTTCCCTGTAAAGAAGAACACATGGCCCCACCTATAGAGGGGCAGCAGAAACCATTTCTGCTGCCTCTTTGTGAGATCAAAGGAAACCCTCTGAAATGGATCTCTGAATGCTAGTAGGCAATATAATAGAGAAGTTACAAGTTACAAGTACTTTAGGGGTCAATGGTGACCCTACTCTGACATTCTGGTGGGCATGCAAATCTGTGGTTTGATATCACACTAGGCCTGGGGAAGTACAGATGTTACAATGATTCCAGCTGCCACTGGTGACCTTATTCTAACATCCTAGAGGACCTGTGAAAGAGCAGGCTGGGCAAGAATCATTCTCAGAAATGCCAAAACTTATTTAGGGTTTTTCAGTTTCAGAAACCAGCATTTTTCCTCCCTTGTGGGCAATCAACAGCCTGTAAAAGCAGAACCCTTAGCTTTTTTGCTCCTGGCCATCTCAGCCACTGAATCCCAGCTGAATGTGGGAAGTGTTGATCTTTGAACATCCAACCACGAGCAGTATCTTTTAAACTGCTTGTGAACTGCCATTATGTTATGGGCATTTTCATGATTCTTCTTGTCAGTACAGATTAGCTGAATGTTTTTGGAGTCCTTAATTCAAATAGACAGATTACAGCTGCTGATTTTGGGACAGAGGCCTCAACTAAATAATACCAGTTGTAGGCACATGAAGTATACGCTTAAAACCAGAAAACAACATGGTAATGCAGTTTTAAGTTACTTGGATAAGTACTTGTTGAACAAACAAACGAATAAAAATCATTTTCCACAAGTGAACACACCATGTTTGAGAGGAATCACAAGGATAGTAAGTAGTATTTAGGAATTTAAACAATATGAAGATTGTTTTTCTCAAGGTAGGCAAAAGCATGATGCTGGAAGAGCTTGTAATTGATTTGTACTTGGAATCTGACCAAAGACAAAACAAATCTCATTAGCTGTTATTTGAGAAATGAAATTAAGATAATGTTTGGCTTGGAGGAAGCCAGATCCAGGGAACATGTTGGCCTCCAGATACTACAGAGCCCATCACCCTCACAACCTTGGGCTGATCAGAATTGTAGTTCAACAATGGCAGGTAGGCATACACTCCCATCCTTGCATCAGGAAGTTGTTTAGATAAGGCCTGGAATTGCTGGCTCTGATTCCCGCAACACACATATCACCAAATGGCAGGTATTGTCTCTCAGTGAAATATCTTTGGGCACTGAATAGACTCCGTCCATCCCATCTATCCACGGATCTTCCTGCATAGGAAGGCCTATAAGAGGGCTCCCTGTTCCAGGAAATGCCTCACGCACACATAAATACGGCATTCTCATGTAGCTGCATGGTATCCTCTCTCACCTCCCATGTTTCTGGACCAGATCTTCCCCTAGTCTCTTGTGGTGAACACAAAGGCCTGGGGCCCTTTCACTCTATACAGTTACAGAGTTGTGATTCCCCTTTAACTGTAACAACAGTAACCTACAGAATTCTAGTATTTGTATTTTAGGGAGGAGTGTTTAAAATTCTTAGCCAGAGTGTTCTGGTGTCTCACAAAACTACAAACCCCAGGATTCCATAGGATGCAACCAAGGCAGTTAAAGAAAGATCAAAAGTGCTATAATTCTGTAATGTGAAAGGGCACCAGAACAGGCAATTCTACTGATGACCCACTGTTTGAATACTGAAGTTCCACATGTTTTGTTGAATTACCGGCAATCTAAACTTCACAGAATAGAACTTCCTGTTCAAACCTCATACTCAGCACTGAGGTCAAGGAGCAAGGATAGCCCAGGGAATGCCGCACTGGGAACAGAGGCAGCAGGCATGCATGCATGAACAACACAGGAACAAGCTTATGCTGTCTCTTTTACCACAGTCTCTCTGTGGCATTTCGCAGATCTTGGCTCATCACAGACTGGTTCCCTGCTCCCCATCTGTGATAATTCTGAGCTGACAATCCTGCCAGGACTCTATCCCATCACTCACCCATGTAGGCAGAGTGTAGCAGCCACATGGACACCATGTGCACTACACACAGATGCTTTGATAGGACATGCAGAAGAAGTCACTCACTGAGTCTGTCCTTCATCCCCATTCCCCTCTCCCTGAAACAACTGCTCTAAAGGTAACGGACACAGGTGTTCAGAGATGAACCCAATCCTTCTCTAAACTCTTTCTCATGGCTCACATCAACCCAGCCAGGAAATTGTGCATTCTGTGATGCTGCTCTAAGACACCCCCCATCCACCCATGCATTCATACTGACTCTTACTTTTTCTGGCTGTGTCAGCATTTTCTTTTATTTGGCAAGAATAGAAGAAGGCAGAAATGACAGGGTAACGTTTTACTTTGGAAAAGTTTCTGAGTTTCTAGAAACTGAATTTCCTACAAGTTCTAAACTTTTATTTTGGAAAAGTTTCCTGAGTTTCTACAGCAGCCTATATTTTCAATGTGTTTCCTCCTCTTCCTTTTCCTCCCTTGCTGTTGGCTTCTATACTCCTCACTGGCTGCACACAGCCTACAAGTAGCCAAGACAAGGCACCTACAAACAGCCAAGACAAGGCACTCTCTCCGCCCTGCCATTGCTCAGAATGAGTCAGAACACACGTAATAATAGGCAAACCCCACACCACGTTACATAGAAAAGTAGTGAATTACATCCCTGGCTGTAACAGGCAAAAAAGTAACATCATTCCAGCTCATTACTGTAAAAAGTATCCAAAGCTGCATTACAAATAACATGCTTTTTCCAATTCTCTGGCCAATGATCTGTGATGATAGGAGCTGTGGTCCAATAACTTCTTAAGAAGTTATCTCTTGTTTATAGTGTGCACGCTTGGAGAAATTACAGAGTTTGGAGAAATTATGGAGTTAAATACAGCAGGCTGGGGAAGACCTCCTTGAAATCTAGTTTTCACAGTACTATACTAGACTGGTCAATGATCTGACTCAGTATCAAATGTCTCAAAAAGTTTGAATCAACTACCGAAGAATGTAAACTTCAAGGAAAAAATGGGGTTCACTCAAGCTACAATGCTGATTTCCTGTTCAGTTTTTTCAGTGCAAGATGTCAGAGGAGTTTTTGATACACATAGTGACAAAGAGGGGTCATGGGTTATTACACCTCAAGGCTATGAATCCTATCAGATAACGTTTGCCTTCTGCAAATATTCACTGAGACCCCCCATGATAACTGAGGCCATTTCCACCCCGGGCTTCTGTAATGGTGCAGAGCGACCTCTCACAGAGGTCTTCTGCACCGTAGAGTGGACTGGCGTGGACTACTTTTTGTAGTTCCACACCAGAATCCACTCAGGAGCGGCCAGAACTAGCCGCGCTGCGTGTTTTTTAAAAACCTCTTTTTCGAGGTTTTTAAAAAGCACGGAGCGCGCAGCCCCGTGCCGCTCCGTCGCCCGGCTCCGATGCGGATTTGCAACCGGAAGCCGCCATTTGGGACGCCGGAGGACTGCGGAGCAGCGAGCTTGCGCTGCTCCGCGTTGCGACGGACTTACCCGGCTGTCGGTAAGCTCCGTTTTTGGGCGTTTTCGCCTGTCCCCCCCCCCCACATGTGGAACGGGCCTGAGCAAAGGAAGAGTATTTCTCCCAGTTTCAAAAATTACAGATATGATATCTAGTCAAGTTCTGACTCAACAAAACAGCCTACCTCCCCAGAAAAAAAATCAATTTCAGAAAAGCAATTTATATTTTTCTCACAGAGATTGTACTTTTTGATTGCTGTGTTAAAAAATAAGATGGTTATTCTGCAGTGTATAGCTTTTACAATGTGATTTTTATTTACGTTGATATACAAAGACTGCACTAAATTGTGATTTTTAAATCAAGCAATACGAAGAAAGCTCTCTGCTACTAGTCCCCTATAGTGAGTGATCATATCTCAATAGAAAAATGAATTGCTATTGTAATGTTTGTCTAACTCATACAGTAAATACCCTCTCCACACTGGACATCTCTATAGTACGGAAAATGCTTAGGATGAAGTCTCTGTTCCTTCTCACATGACCAAGTGACAACGGTTGTCTCTGGATGCAGGGAAATTAAACAACAAATACATTCTTGCCAGTGGAGATGTGTTGAGGTGATGTGCACACAGATTTAAATTGCATCCATCCAATGCAAGATTATCATCACAGCCATGCATGCCTCCCGTTCTAGCCTGTTCTGTTTTGTTAACTGATGCTATGCTGGAATTTACACTTGTTTTGATGTAATGTGCAACTCTGGCTTAATGCATGCAAGGATATCTACTGTGAAGATAGTGAACAACTGCAAGAGGAAAGAGAGAATGTAGGCACATACAACCATGTACTTATCCAGAATTTCATTATGAAGGCATCAATGGACATTAAAATATTCATCCATGCCTTCCTAAGCTATGAAACCAAACCAAAGCAAACCAAAGCAAACCAAATAAAATAAAATAAAATAAAATAAGCACAGTATATAACCTCTGTAGCAGCAAGTCTTTCTGCAAATGTTTTTAGGATTTAAGGTATTCATAGACTGAATACACTCTTTCAAATTTACCCTGGCGACTAGAATCACTCTGAAGCACTCTAAGCTGGTTAGTTGCCAAGACCTGTGTGAAACATGTACTTTGTCCTCTCCATTATTGAAGACAGCAAAATTGTGATCAATACTTTTGGCTAAAAATGGTAAAATATCACACCCACTTATGTGTGAAAAGCACACTATTTACCACAGAATATCACACACAACATCAAATACACTCAGTTCACTGAACCATCGAATAAGTTTATAGGAAGTCACATCACCACATAAAATGCAAGGGCAGGCTGTCTGTCAAATAAGAATGGGAGATTTTTCAAATACTCCAATCTTTAGTTTGTCCTTTTAAAGATCTAGGCTCTGGCTATCTTGACAGTATTCCATTATTATGCAGAGTTTGCTATCACTTCCATAACAAAATACAGGTACTTACATCTTATTTAATACAACTTGTACAGCCTAATAATACTGTTATCTGTCTTCCAATTTTAAGCTAGTGAGGCAAGTTTATCTGATTTCTCTTTCTCTCAGGAAAAGAGATTCCATCTAAACATTAGGAAGAACTTCCTGACGGTAAGAGCAGTAGACAGCAGAATGCACTGCCTCAAAGTGTTGTGGAGTCTCCTTCTTTGGAGGTTTTTAAACAGAGACTGCATAATGATCTGTCGAGAACGCTTTGATGGTCTATTCCTGCAAAGCAGGGGGTTGGACTCGATGGCCCTTGTGATCTCTTCCAGCTCTATAATTCTTTGATTCTATGATCCATATGCAGCAGTGGGCTACCATGAGTAGAGCTTTTACAGAGTTGAAAGCTTCACTCATCCATGTGGACCCCACAGCTGAGATTCTGTACAGCACAGCATAGTTTATTAGTTCTGCCATAGAACTCTATGGTTCTATGATTCTGTTCTGCTGTTCTCCCATGCCCAGTGAGGGGTTCCAGAGTTAGTTGCTGTTTACCTTGCTTGTTGTAGACAGGGACACACATGGCTACAACAGGATTCCCCTGAGCAAGATCCCATTCTTTTCCAGCTCAAGCATTATATTGCATTGTTGGCTCCAAACATGCTGCTGAAACCTGAAACTGAAAATCTGTTTCTCTAGCTTTCCTTCACCATTGTCCTAATGCCAATACTGCTAAAATAAAATAAAATAAAATAAAAAAATAAAATCTTTGAGCTTGACAGGGAGAAAAAAAGGGGCATGGATGCACAAAAAGACCTTGTGAAAAAAAAGACCTTCTTTGTTGTATAATGTATGCCTGTATCTGTTTCATCTCGTCTCTAAACTGCACTTCTGTTCTGCTGTGGAGATGAACCTATTGGCAGGGGTTCTGTGGTGTGAATTGCTGGAACTTCACAGTTCCTAATGAACAGAATGAGGGTACAGTAGGCCTCCCACAACCATGTGACCAGTAGCCATAGCAAGGCACAGTTGAGCTTCCCATACCTATTTCAGCCTAAGAAGATGCTCCTTCCTCAGTGGAGAAAGGCATGCAAAGCCTGGCATGGCTCTCTCCCCCAGCGCTTCTTTCCATTGAGGAAGGTGACAGGCACAGCTCCCCGCTCTGTTATCTGTGTTTTCTGCCATCCACATTAAGTCTGAGATCATATCCCTTGTGGTATGGGGGACCTACTGTAATATTTCTAAAGCCTAATGCAGAGAATGAGGGTACTATTTCTAATGCCTAATATAGGGGTGGGCAATTTCTAGGCTTCCAATGTCCTGTGTTTTCTTCTAGAACCCATGATCCACCAACCAGACCCTGGTGTAAAAGACTTAAAATTAAATTTATAGCTATTAAACCAATGGAGGAGTGGTGTAGGATGAAGTTGTATACCAAGATGATCAACACATATAGAAGACATGTCTGGATGATTTCAGGACAATGAAGCAGCAATAATCTTTCTTCAAGTATCTCTCCATATTTTTCCATCAGAGGCATCTAAAGAACACTGTTTTTATTAACAAAACAAATAATTAGGATACTTCATGCCTCAATTTTCCATTTTGAAAGTTAAGACAGCTGTCTGAGACAATTTCTCAGACACTGCAGTTATTACATGGTTGGCGCCAGAATTCTAGAGAGAACTCCTTGGAGGTCTTTCTACTTTTGCTACAATAAATTTAAAGTTATTCATATCTTAGTGAAGTAAGTTCTTGTTAGCCAGTCAAAGATGTAGAATAATATTAACTGGAAAAAGCATATTTCTGAATCCCCAGCTATTTCCAGAAACACTCAGAGAAGTTTTAAACAGGAGGCACATTTCATTAGTTTGCTGGGCAAGATTTCTGCAGATACCATGGACTGCTAAAAAGACAAATGAATGGGTCTCAGAACAAATCAAGCCTGAACTCTCATAAAAAGAGAAGATAAATAAACTGAGGCTGTCATACTTTGGCTATATCATGAGTTGATATCACTCATTGGAAAGGTAACTATTGCTTAGTAAAATGGAAGGCAATAAGAAAAGAGGAAGACCACATACCAGATGGATTGATTCAACCGAGGTAGCCAAAGCCCCAAGTTTGCAAGGCCTGAGCAGTGCAGTTGGTTGCTGAGGTTGTTGTACACCTCTCACTCACAAAGTCACTAAAGTTAATTAAAGTTCATTAACAATTCCTCCCATAAAAAATTTCCTTTGCTATAATGTTCGAGATCCTTTTCGTAAAGGAATCTATTCTGGCCACTATCTAAATTTTAAATCCAGGAATATCCCTTCCATTGTCCTTTACCATTCCCAATTTCACATTCTCAATTGCCCATTGTTCACTACTATTTCCACTAAGATGTGTATGTGTGTGCACGCACAGCTTCAAGTTGCTTGTCATCTTATGGAGACCCCATGAATTCCATAGGGATTTCTTAGGTAAGGAATACTCAGAGGTGGTTTTGCCATTTCCTTCCTCCACCAAGTTACTAAGACAGTTAGTGTAGTGACTTAATAAACCAACTGTGCACTTTTTCAAAGTGCCACCAGATTTACATGACTTGTGATTTAATACATAGTGACATTTTTAAATAAATATGTGAAATAGTTCACAAGTGCTCATGTGAAGCCAATTGCATATGCCATAATACACAGTGTCTTTAAATTGTGCACATTTTCACAGAAGCACCAAAATTTGGGTTTAAAACCTTTGTCCTCTGTCAGTCAAAGTGTGAGACTGGCTACATTAGCTTTTAAAGCTCACCTACCCATACCATACTGAACACACTTGATCCCATCTGTTTTTGGAACCTAGGTAAGGTTGGACCTGTTAGCATTGGGACAGAAGACCACTTAAGAAAGAATCCTGCCTGAAACCCTGGGGAGCTGCTGCCAGCCAGAGTTGACAACACTGTACTATATGGACCAGTGGTCTGACTCAGTATAATACAGCTCCTAAACTCAGCTCATACAGACATCAGAATATTATCCCTTTTTTCCCTAGAAAAGAAAATGGTCTCCTGTTCACTACAGCCAGATGCGAGCATATGGGTTTAGTTAAAGGGGACAGATCACAAGTGTTGGCTTGTTCACTTCCTCAAGCTCAAGGTGCTTCTCTAAAACAGAGGTGAGGAACCTGTAGTCTTCCAGACATTGTTGAATTCTAGGCAAGCATCGCTAATAAATAGGGCCAATTGGCACATGAGATCAACAAAGATCAAGGGTTCTCTAAACCTAGTCAAGAATTTCCTTCTAGTCTATCATATTGCCTCCTCCCCACCCCAAATTTTTCTGAATTAAAATCTCTCTTGGAAGCGCATGAAACATCCCAGAAAATTTTAAGTTACGGGCTGGCACAGAAATACCATAAATAAAGATATAGAACAGGCTGTGAAAAATCACTAGAATTCTCCTCCAAACCTCAGCCAAACCAGATATGTATAAGTGTATTTTTCACGTTAGAAAGAGAACAATCTTTTGGCATATAGATTAGTTTTATGATGTCAGATCAAAAATAATGCTTAGCTTGATAGCTGGAGCACAATCAGAGACATCTACTTGATGGATGATGGCCTGTGGCAAATGTGGTGCTTCTAGCAAAATGTGAATTAAAATGTCTTTGTAATAGCTGAGCAAATATATCAGATATGAAACAGACATATCAAGATAGAAAGAGGAGTCACCCTATCCTTTGGAAGCAGTGACAGATAAGAGTGGGAAGCTGGTAATTTAGAAGTAACTGAAATCAGTTCAAAATGACCTCATATCAAATGCAAAGGTGTAAACACCATTATATTTCATCCACTTCCCAAGAAGTATCAAACACATGTCACTCTTTTGGAATTATTTGTGCATTACTTACTTATTAATTAGAAAGAATTACATTCCATATTATACTGTGCTTTATACCTTAGGGAAGCTTTCAATTTTGTTTTTAAAAACAAAGC
The DNA here is from genome assembly GCA_030412105.1 of Cyclura pinguis. Lineage (NCBI taxonomy): Eukaryota > Metazoa > Chordata > Lepidosauria > Squamata > Iguanidae > Cyclura > Cyclura pinguis. Next base: position 22,576,015 of record CM059604.1, read on the forward strand.
ATCCAAATTGGAATTTAAAGTAAGCAAGCAACAATAAAAGAACAACATTAAAAGCAGAAAGGAGTACAGCATATAAAACCAATCTAAAAATACAACCAGCTCTCTGACTGAAACTCTCAGGGGGGAATTCTCAGAGATGAAGTTCAAAAAGTAACTTTCCAAGCTTTGAGCGCATCTCCATCTCTCCCCAACCCCACAAGTGTTGCTCAAGAACCAACATATGAGACAAGTGGGAGACAAACAGATCTCCCAAGGTAAGCTACTGGCCAACATAGGAGCAACTAAAGGGAAGGTGCCCTCCTGCATCTCAATCAGGTATGCTTCAGCCACCACAGGGATAGAAGTAGCAGCCTCCTCAGCAGACCTTAGGAGAAGGGCAGGATGGTTGGGAGGAGATAGCCCTCTTGGCATCCTGGACCCAAATCATTCTGGGCTTGAAACAATAATCACCAACAAAGTGAATAGCAGCCAGAAATAAAATGGCAACCAAAGTGACTGCTGTAAAATGAATATAATAGGCTCTCATGGGCGAGGACCCACTTGGGCCCATTGACACTACATAATTTTAGCATTATGATTCCACTTTAATTGCCATAGTTCCATCTTGTGGAATCCTGAGGTTTGTAGCTTGGTGAGAATGCTAAATGACCCTCCCTAAACTGCAAATCCCAGGATTCCACAGGATGGAACCACGGCAATTAAAGTGGAATCACAGTGCTATAATTCTGTAGTATGAATAGGCTCCTAGATTCTCTACCAACTGACTTTTCAAAGGCAGTCCTATGTAGAAAGCACTGCAATATTTTAACCTGGGTTACAGTTACTGTAGCAATTTTGACCTGAATCCTATTTGTAGTCCCAACTATAGCATTGAACAAATTGTGGAACAGTGAATGAGCACTTACGTAAATCCCATTAATTCAATGGATTTAGTCTGTCTGGGCCTTCCAATAAGATATAGGCCTCTGAATTTTATCGGTGTTTACAAAAAGGATAAACTGGCTACTGCAAACCTTGTTACACTTTTTATGTGAAGGCTGGCTAATATATAAAGACTCACCCTGCAATTTTTAAAGTATGCCAGGATAGATTATAAGAATAGAGGTTTATGTGATTTATTTTAAGTTCCTCTGGATCAAAATACATGCACACAGCCAAACTTCCTATGGGCCTTTGCCATTTGTATACAGCAATTTCAATCAATTTCACTAGGAAACAATATGGAAACGTGGCATAAAGCATTTTCTAATTTTGCACTTGGCATATTGGTTTCATCTTGTTGATTTTAATTTCCCAGTTTCAGAAATACTTGGCATTCCTTCATCTCAGTTGTATGACTTGCAGCTGCTAAGTTCCATGTGTGTGTTTTGTGGGAAATTTCCCCAATTTTCTCCAGTATGGAGACATTTCACAACTCTTTAGCCATACAAATACAGGCCTGCTGTCACCATTGCTTTTATTATAAATTACTGAAATGATGATGCAGCTATGACAATAAGATTATAAAAGTTAGAAAGTGGATGGATTGTTCCTCACATGGGAAGAAAACTCTCTGCAAAGTGGAAGAGTGGATAAACACCAAATAATCTGGCTTATGTGTGTGGGAACCTAAAATGGGGCTTCAACAGATGCTTATATGCTTATAATAGGAATTTCCGCACTGCATGACATATTGTTATTGGCCCCAAATATTATTCAGAAAGGGAAAATGGATTGTTCAAGTGGTACTATATTCTTAACATTGAAAAACATTGCGGCCACATTCTTGAGGTGCTTGAGCAGCCTGTAACAGCTGGAAACATGGCTGCTATTGGCCAATCATTACCGCGTGCCCAACATTACCCACATTATGTTTTTGTCAATCTAGAAAACAAACTGAGAGACCATGACTTCTTGTCCGCCTTGTCATCTACAGCTTCCAGATGAAATCACTTAAACATATTATCAGTGAGCTATGAGCCTTCCTTACCAGTCTAGGGTTGCCAGAGTGAAAACTGGAGAGAGGTTCTTGTACTTTTAATGGCTGTGTAGAAGACAGAATTTCAGCAGGTGTTCCTTGTTACCTGGTTGCATAACAAGAATACCTGCTGAAATCCCCTCCTTTAACCATTAAACGAACAAGAGCCCTATCACATTGTCACTCTAGTGACCCTATGACATTTCCCTCTCACAGCTGACCTGTGTTTGCTTATCTACTCACCCCCCCAGCATTGTACAACTTGTGGACCCTACAACAAAGACCAAACACAGGGGCCAAATACTGCTGGAAACTCAGATGCCAACTCTGTCTTCATATCCACCCAGTCACCCACAACATCAGGGTTTCATTCACTTGCCCATCTTCCAAAGTAATATAAGTCACCTTCTGTCAGAGGACACCTAAACTCCATTAAGAAAGATTACACGAAAACAAATCAGGTATCAGAAATATGAAGATTAAAAGAAAAACATTGGGAGAACATGTCAATCTCCCGTGACATTGTTTTATTGGCCTCCCAATAGTCATTGTGGAACAAAGAAACTTCAAAGAGAGATTCAAGCAAGAGACGGTTAATCAGGAAGTTTCACTCCATCATCCCAGATCTGCATTGCAATCATGGTTACTTATAACCCTAGCAACATCAATTGGTTCACCCAGCACCAATATATCTATGGTATAGGCCACAGTTTTATGAATGACCAGCATTCAAATTGAAATTGTCAACAGTCACTACTTCCTGCAATTAATTTCCCACTGAGTTTCCTATATTTTTACTTTAATGGTATGAATTGTATACACACCTGAAATTCTAGGTAACATGCATCTGATAGAGTTGGGTATAAACCCTAAAATTCATAGCTTACCCTGTAATGAATTTGTTGGTCCTTAAGTTGCCATAGGACTCTTTCTTGTCTTTCAGGTATGTAGAGGACTGTAGTCAAAAGTCCCAGTTACAGTTCCTTGACGTCCCTTTAACTGCTATGATTCTATCCTATGGAATCCTGGGGTTTGCAATTTTAGAATTCTTTCCCATGGCACTTTAGTGCACTCCAAAACTACAAAGCCCAGATTTCTGTAGGATACAGCCACGGCAATCAAAGTGGTATCAAAGTGATATAACTGTACAATGTGAGAGAGACTCTATTTTCTCTCTTGCTGTTTGTGCAACACATGAATGTTACTAATGTAGGATAAAAAAAGGCGGGGGAGAGATATTTTTAACCCACTTAGTGGACAATCTCATTACGGAACTGCTGTTATGTATGAAAGATACTCATAGGTCTGGTTGGTATATTTAAACACAAAAGAGCATCATTATGATGGAACAAACTACAACATTATTATTTTGCCGGTTGTGGCTATTTCTTATATCATCTTATGACCTACTAATATTGAAGAGTGCTTGAGATAACTATTCCCAATGATATAATAAAGATTTCCATCATATGATGCTTCAGCTAGCACTTGTTCCAAGAGTACACTGCAGCTTCTTGACAATACCTTGCAATATTTCCAGCTACGCTGTTGTGCACAGGCCTGTCAAATGTATAAACAGAATATATGGAAGAATATAAACTGGCAGTGTTCTGGATGTGTATCAGGACCTGCTGTTTCAGCAGATGTTTGCTAACCTGTTTTAAGCCAATGGCATGATGAGACAAAGTCTCCTTCATGCGCATAGGAAAGGTCAGTTGGAGCAAAAAGCAACCCCAAGTTTCCTCTTCTTCACTTTTGGTTTTTTTAAACAGATGATTCAACTAAAAGCCTGACATGATTCATGGTTCTAACAAACAAAACATGTCCTTTAGAACAAAAGGTTCTAACAAACAAATCATGTGCTAAACACTATAGGAGGTTGTAAGAAGAACTGGATAGTAACATAGTGTTCACACCAAAGACACTATTTCATCATGTGTACCAATAAATACAAGTTCAATGCCATTATGCAACCAGATGAAAATAATGTCTTCTGTGTCCAAAAATAGTATTATTTGGAAAGTTACCACAGATCATTGCTCTAACAGGCAGTGTACCAATTATACTACTAGAGCCCAGTTTTGTATTTCCACATGGTGATTTTTCTACTTCATTAACTAATGGAATATGTACCTCCTTAATCCTCCCTTACCTGGGAGCTTTCCTTGTCATGACAATCCCAGGCATCCCAAAAGGATAAGCCAGACTGGTGAGGCAACCATAGTGCTGTGTTTCTACCATCAAAATATAGATCTCACAAATCAAGACAACATGGGGAAACCATATCAGCCTCATGTCAAGAACTACTAAGGGGGCCTCTTCACCAATGTTTTGCTTTAAGGAACACCTATAAAATGATTATAAAGCTTTGAAAACTGCAAGCCTACGCATATATATCTAAGACATTTAAGAATGCACTGTATTGTCTGTATTCTTAATATTTTTTAAAAAAATTGCTTTTAATTCCATTTATAGTTTCATTCTCTTTCACCTTTCAATGACGTGGCCTTTTATTTGTACCTGTTTTGACTTTGTAAACTGCCTTGAGTCTCAGGACTAAGGAAAAGGCAGGGTATAAATAAATAAAATATAATACAGTTGGCCCTCCACATTTGCAGGTTTAAGTTTCATGGATTTGACTATTTGTGAGTTTCTCTAACCCCAGACCCCCTACATCTCAAGGGATATTTTTCCGGGGGAAACTTCCCTCTTGGCAGCTCAGATCAGGCTGCACAGCTCTTTAAAAACCAACCTCTGGTCTTCCTCCTCCTCCTCCATCAGCCACTGCGTGGCCAACTAAGGATGGATCACAGCCCAATTTCACAGCAACCCAAACCCTCTCCCAATACCCTGCACACATCCAAGGAAGGGGATGGGTGAGAGAGGAAGTATAGGGCAACCATTCCAACCTACCCCTTTTCCTCTTCATTCTCTGATCTGGTTTGGACCCAGGGTGTCGGCTCTCCCCACCATGCCTCGCCCCCCCTTCCCACAGACAGACAGAGGTGCACACACACACAGATACACACATTTTGATTTTTGAAGTTTTTCCACTTTTGCCGGGTTCTGCGAGCCTATCCTTTGCAAATGTGGAGGGATGACTATATTAAGAAACGACTGGAAATAAGGCCCATGAACACAATGGGATTTACTTCTGAGTAAATCTCTGCAGGACTAGGCTGGCAAGGAGTTTTGTGTGTAACTCTTCCCACAAAAAAGCACCATTAGTCTGTGCATCAATTGGTGTTAATGTTGTAGAGCTGGCCACCTCAGGGTAGCTTGGAGGGAACCTACAGCACTTACTGCAGAAGCCTAAAATTTCATTTCCAAAATCTTAAAAGAATCTGTTTCAAATTCTTGAGTCTCTGCAAAAACAATAACAGCATATGTACCCATCTGGTGTATCCATTCCAAATTTTCTATTCTGTAGCTGCTCCTCTGTAGAAGTTTATTCTGGGCTTCTAACTCCCTGGCTGCTGTGTTGCTTCTCTTAGAAATGTAATTTCTAGGCTAACTCCAGCAATTTCCTGAACTGATTGAGCCATGTGGCCCTATCATATTCATCAGTATGAGGGCCTATTATTGAACTCGAACTGTTCGAAGCTTTGTAAGTTAAGCATGCTACATAAATCAACATGAATACTTTTAATTGTGATTTGTTTAAACTGCTTTTGTTGTTTTTGTTGGGGATGATAGGAGTTTCAGCCCCATGGAAACGCAGCGGAAAAACCAGAGTTCAGTGAGCCAACAGCAGCAGCCTTGTTCCCCAGTAAGGATACTCACACACAGAGGAGTTTCTTCCAAAACAGGAGGCGCTTTATCTTGCAGCAAAGTTCCATTATATACAAAACATAGGACAGACAGACAAAAGCTTGCACCAGGTTTGGTCAACAGACAAATACATACTGGCGTTGCTTTGTTATATACATATCTACGACCAATCAGGTAGAGGTTTGCACACCTCCCTCTACCATCTGCACACGACCCCAGTTTCTTATGCAACCTTGCAATTACCCACAGCTGGGGCATGATACAACATCCTTGCAGTGGGCGGATCATTTTCCCAAGGTTCCCTGCCTGGAATCCCTGACAGTTTTAATTATATGTTTTAAATTGTTTGTAATGTTATTAACTGTTTAATTATATTTTGATGCTAAGGTTTTGCATGTTATAGTTATAATGGATTTGTTTTATTTTTAAGCCATCTGTTTTTTTGGGGGGGGGGGTAGAATATAGAATATAAATAAATAGAAAAAGAAAGAGGAGGAGGAGGAGGAAGGAAGGGGAGAAGAATGGGAAGAAAATGTACCTCTTTTGCTGACATCAGTGTAACTTAAATGTGCTTAACTCTGGATCATAAGACCCTGCCCCAATATCATCTATACTGATCATGCTAATCATGTCATTGAATCATAACTGATAAATAAGCCCATAGTACTATGGAGGAGGGCATTATAGCCCCCCTGCATGGTCTTAGGATACAGTTTGCTGTTGTTATTTTTTAAAAAACTCAGTGCTGTTAATTAATGGAAACATGGTATATCCAGGGACTGAAGAATGGGGAACAAGTGAGTATGAGAGAATTCGTGTTCTTCTGGAATACTAATGTGGTATTATCTGATTTATTAATATTGCCAAGGCTTAATTGTAAGGCTGATTTAAATTTTCATTTGATGTCTGATTGAACTCATTTGCCGAAATGTCAGAAAGTTATTTTGGCTACTCCTTGTCAAGAACTTTACTGAGGCAGAGAGAGAAAAAAACCCAGAGGGTTTCAGAAACGTTATTAACAGAATGTGACATTTATTATGGACAGTGGTGTCAACAAATTCAATAGTTAATCAGAAATCTCATGCTCTTTTCCTATTGCTTGAGTGGCTCTACTATTTGTCCCAATGAGACTTCTTGAAACCAGAAACCTAAACATAGTTCAGTGCTTTTAGCTACCATGGTACCCTATACACAGCAAGAGACAGAGCCTTCCAATACTACGAAGCATAAAAATTGTCTACAGGGTGGCAGTAAGAGTTTTGTTCCACAATTGCCCCTACACTTTTGTGAGGGTTCAGAGCGCAGAACCCTAATGAAAGTGGAAACACAAATACCTCTCCCCCATGCTCCCCCTCCCATTCTCTTCGGGGGCTCCCCACTCGCACTCCCTTGCCTTTTGCCCTGGCCCATGTGCCTTCCTTCTCTGTACCTGGGCAAAAGGCAAGGGAATGGGGGGGAGGCATTGCATGTCTTCCTTCTCCATGTACGATGTTCCCCCTCCCATTTCCTTGTCTTTTGCCCCAGTGCATGTTCACCATACCTAGGCAAAAGGCAGGGGAATACGGGGTAGGCACATGTGTGCACTCCTTCTCCACGTGCAGTAGCCCCCTTAAGCATTCCTTTATCTTTTGTTCATATGTGCTCAGGCAAAAGGGAAAGGAACGGGAGGAGGAGAATGGGGGGAGGCACAGCTGCGCCTCACAAATTATCAAATTTGCAAAGATCAAACCCATGATTGTAGAAAGAAGACTGTGCTTTGTCTCTTGGACATGCTTTAATCCTGCATCAAGAAGTATCTTTTTCCCCAAGAAAATACTAAACATTGTCAAATTAAAGTAATGGTCTTGGGATGTGACTTGTTAAAAGGAACTAATTACCCTATTTGCTGGCATAGACACACCTGTGTATAAGACGCACTCCATTTATACACTGGCAAATACTATTTGCTGGCATATAAGACACACCGGTGTATAAGAGGTACTCCATTTTCAAATAGTATTTTTTCAGGGAAGAAAGTGAGACTTATATGCCAGCAAATATAGTATGTTAACTTGTTTCTCTGATCATTGAGTACCATTACTTCTTACTGTTACTGAGGTCCAGAAAGTAATCTGGATTGCTATTATTAAAATGCTGCTGATACTGTTGTGCCACTGAAAAGTACAGGGCTCTCTGGTTCTTCTCATCTCTGATCGTCATACTTCTGAATTGATTACCTACCCCATGCACATGCATAGTATGGCATGCCACACAGGTGCTTAGTGCAGGTGCATAGAAACAGTTACTAATTCCATTCCTCTTCCTCTTTCCCTCTCCCCTCCCAACTGTTACTCTAAAGATACTTCAGCTGATCTCAAGTGAGTAGAGGAACATCCCCTGCTCCACTGAATTCACTCATAATTCACACCAAACCAGCCAGTTCAAGTGCACACCCTTTGCTGCTCTTTCATGATCATGGTATCTCCCCTGCCAGGTAAGTGTCCTCTGCTGCTCTTTCAGTGGAGTGACAGATATCACAGCCAGATGGCCCTCATACCCTCTGCTGCTCTTTAGACCAGCCAGCTTGGCAAGGCATTTTTCTCATCTCCCACTCCCGTGCACTCATCCTAACCTTCTCTCTCTCCAGCAGAGGCAGCAGTCTCTTTCATTTAGATAGAATGGACAAAGGAAGAGAACACAGTCTCATCTCTTAAAAGTCATTTCAAAAAAAACCAGCTAACCTGAGTTTCTAGTGCTACTCATGTTTTCAATGAGCCTCCTCCACCACCACCACCCTCCTTGTTAGCTCGTCCGCTCATTACCTGCACAACACACAAAAAGAGCGCACATCAGTAGCCACACATGTGACCCCTCCTCTTCACCTTCCCATTGCTCAGAACACACTCAAGAATGAATAACAGGCATAAACAGCATTACAGTACACTGAAAAGTAATGAACTTCATCCCTGGCCGTTACAAAGAAGTGAAACTGTTCCGTCTTGCACTTCCAAAATGTAACTAGTTACCAAATCAACTCATTATAACTAACATATTTCAAAGCTCTGAGTACTACCGGGCAATTACATCCAGCTTTACATAGAGTATAGCAACATTTTAAACAAAAAATCATAGCTAGGTTTTATTGAAAGCATTTAACATTTAACACTATTTTTGCTTTTATTGTAAAACTTATTTATTTATTTGTAAAAAGTCTGGTATTCTGTGCCAGTGGATTATATATAAACTATTTTAAATTAAAAAAAAAGAGTGGGCTAATAGATGAGATGTTTTAACTAGCTATGTCTGCAAATTAAGAGCACATTTATTTAGGCAATATAGCCGTTTTGATTCTGGTGTGTTACTGGAACAGGAAATGAAAAACAAAAGTATAAAGCAGTTGAATATGTCAACACAGTATAGTGCAGTGGTCAGAGTGTTAACTTAGCAGTAGGGATGTCAAAGTTCAAATCCCCACTCAGCCTTGAAGTTCACTCTATAGCCATTTCTGCACTAGACTGTTATAGTGCTATTATTCAACACCCTATAGAATCCTGGGGTTTGCAGTTTCAGGAAGGGCCGGCTGCAAACCCCAGGATTCCACAGGATGTTGAAAGTGGAATAATAGCACTATAACAGTCTAGTGCGGAAATGGCCTATGACTTTGGATCACCATCTCTCTGCCTAACCTGGACTGACAGCTGAATTGTTCAAACAGCTTCTGACTTACGGCAACTCAAAGGCAAATCTATTGTGGAGTTTGCTTGGCAAGATTTGTTTAGAGAGGGTTTGCCTTTGCCTTTCTCTGAGGCTGAGAGACTATGGCCATTTCCACACCACAACACTCTTCTGCGTCATCTCGCTGCAGTCCCAGGTCCAGAAGGGAGCATGTCGGCAATGCTCCCCTCTTCACCCGCTGCGGAAGAGAACGCAATGGTGCCATGTCTTCCTTTTGCAGCGCAGCCAGACTTTTTCCATTGCTGTGCTACGTAAGGAAGCGTCGCCAATGCGCTTCCATAGCTTCTGCATGGCTGCGCAATCACAGTCGCAAAATGGATTTTTTCCGTTTTGTGAAAACTGTGCAAGCGTGATGCTCCGTGACAGGATGGCAGCGGGACGGCCACAACGTCATGTGGAAGCGCAACCTGCCGACCTGCTGCCATCCTGTGGCAGAAATGAGACAGTGACATTGTTCAGAAAGGGCCTATGACCTGCCCAAGGTCAGCATCGTGTAGTGGTTGGAGCATTAGACTAGGACTCTGGAGACTCTGGTATCTTTGCTTCACTTAAATGTCTTAGACTATCCCTACCAAACACATCAGCTTCTCCAGCCAATGCTTGAAAATGTTAGCATTCACCCTAACATGTCAACCTTGAATTATTTTTTTTTTAAAGCACTCAGTGGGTCAATGTTAAAATGTTAAGAAAAATCCAGATTTACAAATTTACTACTTGATGTTATCTTCTGGAAATGGGTATACAGTCAGGCCTCCATGTTTGCAGGTTAAGCATTCGTGGATTTGATTACTGTATATACTTGTGTATAAGTTGACCTCAAGTATAAAAGTCAAAGGCAGGTTTGCAGGGGGACAAAATTATGGATTTTAATATGACCCATGGATAAGTTGAAAGTCATTCTGTGGAGAGGGGAAAGAGCCAAAGGTACCTCAGGGGACTAATTGCCCCTGCCACTGCCATTTTCCCATCCAGCCATTCAAAAAGGTCTTCTTCTTTTTTTAAATTATCTTTTTATTAAAAAGAAGAGGGAAGAAAGAAAAAAACAATACAAATTTGTTGCATAAAAAAGACAGGTGATTGAAAAAAGAATATCTCACGTATTAGAAAGAAAAAGGAAAAACAGAGGGATAATATGTAAGAAAAGAGGGAAACGATGGAGGTTAAAAATGGTTATCGACTTCCTTTTGCCATCAGCCAAGAACAATGTTCACACACATTTTTTCTTTTCATTCTAAACTTCCTATTTGTCTTTAGTTGAAATGTAGTCTACTTGGATGGGATGACAAAAAAGCCTTTTGTCTAAGACTTAATACTGTACCTTAACTTTTACCAAAAGAAGGAACCATCCCTTTCTCTGAATAGAGTGGCAAAAGGTAAGAGTTTAGTCTGTCCTGAGAGAACCTAAAAGAACCACCAACTCCCTGTAGTCTTTCAGTGCTCCTTTGAGGGGAAGCACCATTCTCCCATGCAGGCATTCAAAAAGGTCAGAAGTTGCAGAAATTGCACTGCAGCAGAGACAGTAGAAGGAGCTGGTGCTTCTTTTTCAGAGATATGGAGGGCTGACTCTGTGTGTGTGTGTGTGTGTGTGTATACACATATATATTCATATATATATATATATACATACATATATATACACACACACATGTACATACACATACATACATACATACATACATACACAGTAGGACGCCCCTATCCGCAGATTCATTATCTGCGGATTCAGTTATCTGCAGTTGGCTCCCAGCCATGCTGGGCTCGGCCTGGGCTGGCAACAGGAGGTGGCTTTCCACCCACCAGTGGCAGCCCTGGCCCGATCCCGGTGGCAGCACGTGGAAAAATAGCAAAGAGCGCCAGATGGCGCTCCTCCCCACCTCCTGGTGCGGGGCCTGGGCTGATCCCGCTGGCAGCGAGCGGAAAAAGAGCGGGGAGCACCAGATCATGCTCCTCCCCACTTCCTGCCATGGGGCCCAGGCCTGATCCAGCTCTCCTCACTCTTTTTCCATCCGCCGTCGGTGGGATCAAGCTGGCCTGGGCCTGATCCTGGTGGCGGTGATGAAGGGGTTAAATTGTAGAAACTGCTTGCTTGAGTAGAAAAATAGAGAAAAATAAGTCAGGCAGATGCGTCTCTTATCTTATCAAGAACTTAGGTATGCGGCTTGGCAATGCATGGAATATAGGGAGTTTGGGAATCGATGTGACCAAGGGAGAATACTCCCTGGTACAGGGATACTTCATTTTTGAAACTGTAATACATCATTTCGAAACTTAAACTTTTGTAACCTGTACTCTTTTCATATATGGTAATCATTTCCTGTACTTGTTTTTTAGAAAGTATAAATGTGTGCTGAAACCTAAAACAGGGCTCTCAGTCTTTTGCAAGTTGATTCCACTGAGATTCCTGTGCAGTAAAATAAACTCTTGTTTTCTGATCTGCTGGTCTCAATTCACTGGCTCACCACAACAGCAGTGAGCGGAAAAAGAGCGGGGCATGCCAGATTGCGCTCGTCCTCATCTCCTGCCATGGGGCCTGGACCCAATCTGGCTCTCCTTGCAATTTTTCTGTCCGCCACTGGCGAGGTCAGGTTGGTCCTGGCCCAATCCTGGTGGTGGCAAGCGGAAAAAGAGAGGGACGCACCGGATCACGCTCATCCCTGCCTCCTGCCACCCACCTGGGAAGGCGGCAGGGCGTTTGCTACTATCTGCGGATTTCAGTATCCGCGGTGGGGCCTGGAACCAATTCCGCGTGGATACGGGAGTCCTACTGTATGTATGTATGTATGTATATGTATAAATATATATGTATGTATGTGAAAATCTTACAAAATTCATGGGGTTACCATATGTTGACAGGCAATTTGAAGGTATAGCCATATGCATAGATATGAATTCCATTGCTGGCCTAGGCTCACCAGATGCATTTCACTGCTGTTCTTAGATGCAGGAGAGACTTGCCATCAGAATTTGAATTTGAAGGGGAGGCAATAAAAATTTAAATTTCCCTTCTCTATATAACAAATTATTGCTCTATCTACATCCAATTTATTCTGTTCTTTGAAAAAGAAATGTACATTCAAGCTCAACTTGGTGGAGCAGTCACTTGTGAGATGTGTGTTGCAATTCAATTGCACACCTGAAACTTCATACTGAATTGCTTCTAAGCTTGCAGGTTTGAAATTTAATCTTTAGAATTACTGTAGGGAAATGCTAATCTTCTAGCAGGTCATAGAAGTCTGAATCAGAATTGTCCTAACATCCTAATATTCTCAATTGTCTATTTTTTTGAAAAAGAACTCGAGTATTTGACTCAAAGAGATAGTTTATGTGCTGTTTTTCTGCATATATCAGTTATGTGTGAATATATTATATGTACCTCTGTAAGATGAAGACCGTGTTCCCAACTTCATAATAAAGTCAGGTCTCCACAGGAAATTTTCTCATTTCCATAAGAAAAGTAGCTATATCGCCACATCACAGTGCATTTAATTCAGAATATTATACATGCATATTAATATTTTTAACAACACATAAGGAAGTTTTGAAATAAAATATATTTGGAAAGTAGACCCAGATCCTTGTCTCAGTTGCATTATTGCAGTTTTGTTCATATTCTGTGGAAATTTGTGTCAACAAAACAGAAAGCAGTAAGCAATATAATCTTATGAAACAGACAAGTTTATTTAGTTTGCAGAAGCATCTATACTGCTGCATTTAACAGTAAGACTTCTATTTTGTGATTCATTGGAAACAAAGAATAAAGAATGGAACAATAGAACCTGATTATTTTTGAATTTCTGTTTCCAAAGGCAGCTGTCTTCTGACATGGGACAGTGCTTTTTAAGAAATATACCTGTCTGAGGAACCATTTGTGAATAAACCTGTTAGGAAAGTTCAGCAGGTCTTGGTCAAAAATAGTAACAAAACTCACACATTTGTCGTACTTACATAGCTGATCACATAATTCTGAGCTATGACCATCAGCCAGATAGGATAGAAACTGGTAAGCATCTTATTTCTAATGAACAAGTAGTAAGTTTGCCAATTGACCAGACATGGGGGAGGTACCACTAACTTGGGGGCTTCTGAAAGCAGCATTTCTGGACAAGTATACAGAAAGCTATCAAAAGCCCCTGGAGGATTTTGAAACAAGGAGTGACTTTCCGTACACAAACTGCAGTTTTACAAATCCTTAATGAAGTTATCACCTGTCACATGCGATATTGCTAAAATGAACAGTCGTGTAGGGACTGCGGGGCGGTTCGCCCTGGACAGCAATGTTTTTGGGGCATCCCGGCCTGTAGCCACGCCCCCATGTACCCTGGCCACGCCCCCACACATCGCAGCCACTCCCCCATGTACAGTGGCCATGCCCCTGGTGCCGTGGCCCCACTCCCTCCCCACACTCCAAGCTCCGCCACTGGAAATGATTACATATAATATCCAAACAGTTACAACTTAAAAAAAAATAAACTAGAAACTGATATATTACAGAACGCTTGTGGAATATTGATCCCCTTTGACTACAACAGCAGTCTTTAAAGACAAAACACTGATCATTCAACAGATCACTTTCTTTGGACATTGACTCTTTAACTGCTAGATGATACTCCCTGACTTTTTGTGGTTCTTCTTTAAGCCTTGCCTAAGTATCAGAAATGTGTCTATCATGAACTATTAGCTCCTGTAGTTGGACTCTTACTAATCAAGAGTCAGTAAAAAATAGGTTAAGTGAAGCTATGGATACTCAGAAGACTCTGCTAGCTTTGAAGAAAGACTTGAAGGGAGAGAACAAGGCACCCCAACAAGTCTAGACAGCTTGTTTCAAACATACTGAATAGTATGGCAATAGAAAATACTCTAAATTTAAGCTCTGATCCTTTGCAGACCTTCCTGGGAGCAAGCCCCATTGAAAACAGTGGCCAGTTTTGGTTTTTTTGAAACTAAACCAAGTTCGGACATTCACCAAATGGGAAACTATGCTTAACGAAGGGAACACAGGGGATGTAGATTTAGAGAAAAGGCTTATGTACAGCACACCTTGACTTACATGGTCATCCAAATGAAACCAACACATCTTTTCCTGCCTGCCCTTAAATCTAATAGTTGGTCAGAGTACAGTTTGATACTTTAGAGTAAGAGTGGAAAAATGCCCTCTCTGGCACCCCCTCAAATGTTTTGCCTCCATATGTCCCCTAGGAGGTGTGTAAGGTAATTTTAGCACGTTTGGAGGACTTCCCTGGGCCTAAAATGGCTCATAGACCACCAAAACCATGATGAAATTATCCCCTCACCCCTAGAACAGCTGGTAAGGTATTTGGAAACAAACAAATCTCCATTTTTTGTTTCAGCGGTTGTAGCACGGACACAGCCTCCATGATCCCCTGGAGGTTCCATCTCATGTTAAGGGAAGCTTCTTGGGGCATTTCCACACTACACCATTATAGCGCTATTATTCCATTTTCAACATCCTGAGGAATCCTGGGGTTTGCAGTTCAGGGAGGGGCATTTAGAATTCTCAGCCAGCGAGCTCTTTGGCCTCAGGAAACTACAAACCCCAGAATAACACAGGATGTTGAAAATGGAATAATAGCACCATAACATAATAATGCAGAAAGGCCCTTAATCTTGCCTTCCCAAAACAGTGAAAGAAAAGTTCTGTAGCTGATAAGGCAGGATCTAGAGCTCAAAACACTGCTGAAAACAATCTTTTAGCCATTAATCAGTGAGTGCGCAGATGCCAGTTATTAACACAAGTGTCTCAGACAACGTTTGCTTGAGTTGCCTGTGATTAATATAGGCAATTCATTAGGCTCAAAGAGGTGTATTCAAAACTCCTCAAGATTCCCTAGAGCTCCTTATGATTCCACAGAGCTCAGACCAATTTTCTTCTGATTGCATGCTGAGCATCCCAGCTTCTTTGCAGAGGACATGAGGAACTTCCCTGTGTACCCACAGGGGGAAAAAGGTGAAATTTTAATCCTCACCAAGAGCTCCTACTAATATCTGAAAAGCAAAGCATCCAAGGCAGAAAAAGAATAAAAAGAGAAAACAGAAAAAGGTCAACAAAAACAAGTCTAATGAAGTTTGGTTTGTTATCATCTTCACTCCCATGAGTGCGTGAAGATGTAGCTTCCTCAAAAAAGCCTATGGCAGGATTGATATACTAAAGCTACAGGTCTCCTAGCCTTGGGCTCAAATACAATGCCATATGGACAAGTTTGGGAAAGTTACTTTATGGAGTATAGCTCCCAGAAGCTTCCCCTTCTAAATCAGAAAGGAGTAGTTGGAGGATAGTTGGAGGATTATGAGAAGTACAGTCCAAAAAAAGTAACTTTTCTAAGTTCTGTGATATGGGTACACATTATTATACATTGGAATGCATCTCGTGATGATGAGAGCTGGACACCTATACAACTATATTTGTCAGCAAAAAAAAAATGCATATTGAAATTCGCATGTGCCAAATACTTGGTCAGAATCTTAACTCGGCTGGTGATCCCACAAAAGGATGAAACAAACACAATATCCATTCATTTCTCTTTTTCTGCTAATTCTTAACTTATTTAACATGCTCATGTGCTAATTTAAAGCATACCTAAACCACAAAACATCAGGCATATAGAAAGATCTGAATCCATTGCTGTTGTGTGCCTTCAAGTAACTTCTGACATCTGGCAATTCTAAGGCTTACCTATCATGGGGCAGAATTTGTTCAGAGGGAGGTTGCCCTTGCCTTCCTCTGAGGCTGAGAGGGTGCGACTTGCCCCAGGTCACCCAGTGGGGTTTCCATGGCTGAGAGAGGATTCAAATCATGATTTCCAGAGTTGTACAGCCAGCCCTCCATATTTGTGAGTTTAACATTCATGGATGTGATCATTTGTGAGTTTCTCCAGCCCCTGCCACCTCACCTCAAGCACCTCTTTTCCAGGGGAACCTTCCCTCTCGGCAGCTCTGATCAGTCTGTACAGCCCTTTAAAAACCCAGCTCTAATCCTCTTCCTCCCCCACCAGCTACAGGCAGCTTGCACCCTGATTTCTCAGCACGGCAATCCATCCCCTGATGTCCCAAACACCCAAGGAAGGAGATGAGTGAAAGAAAGGAAGTATAGGGCCACCATGTCAACCCACCTTTTTTTCCCCCTCTTCTTTCCCTGACCTGATTTGGGGTCAGGTGAAAGGAGAGGGGAAAAAATGTGGGTTGACATGGTGGGTGGACATGGTGTCTGCTCTCCCCACTATGCCTTGACCCTTTCCCACAGACACAAACAGACACACATTTTGATATTTGCATTTTTTCCACTTTTGCAGGGGTCCTGAACCCCTAACCCTAAGCAAATGTGTAGGCCAACTGTAGTCAAATGCTCAAACTACTATATCATGCAGCCTCTGAATTTATTACCTGTGCTCATTTTTAAAAACAATTCTATGCCTTGTTTTAATGGCCCATAAATCATATTTATGGATGGCAAACATTGATGGAATAATTTAACTTGACAAAGTAACCTGAGGATTTGGAGACTGGGAAGATACATGCTATTAATTCTGTTTTAATGACCTTCATGATTAGATAGCTAATGATTTATAATAAGATTATGGGTGGTATAAATTTATTCACAGAATCACAGAATCACAGAAATGTAGAGTTGGAAGAGACCACACGGGCCATCCAGTCCAACCCCCTGCCATGCAGGAACACCCTCAAAGCACTCCCCACAGATGGCCATCCAGCCTCTGCTTAAAAACCTCCAAAGAAGGAGATTCCACCACACTCCGAGGCAGCATATTCCACTGCCGGACAGCCCTGACCGTCAGGAAGTTCTTCCTGAGGTTCAGGTGGAATCTCCTTTCCCGCAGCTTGAATCCATTGCTCCTTGTTCTGGTCTCTGGAGCAGCAGAAAACAAGCCCTCTCCTTCCTCTACATGGCACCCCTTCAAATATTTAAACATAGCTATCATGTCCCCTCTTAACCTTCTCTTCTGCAGACTGAACATACCCAGTTCTCTAAGTCTATCCTCATAGGGCATGGCTTCCAGGCCCTTCACCATTTTGGTCGCCCTCCTCTGGACCTGCTCCAGCTTGACCATGTCCTTCTTGAATTGGGGTGCCCAGAACTGGACACAGGATTCAAGATGAGGTCTAACCAAAGCAGAGTAGAGTGGTACCAGTACCTCCCTCGATCTAGACACCATACTCCTATTGATGCAACCGAGAATTGCATTGGCTTTCTTGGCTGCCGCATCACATTGCTGACTCATGTTCAGCTTGTGGTCTATTAAGACTCCTAGATCCCTTTCACACGTACTGCCATCCAGCCACGTGTCCCCCATCCTATATTTCTGCATTCCATTTTTTCTACCTAAGTGTAGGACCTTACACTTCTCTCTGTTGAATTTCATTTTGTTAGCTTTGGCCCAGCTCTCCAATCTGTCCAGGTCATTTTGAATTTTGATCCTGTCCTCTGGCGTATTAGCAACCCCTCCCAATTTGGTGTCATCAGCAAATTTGATGAGCATGCCCTCTATTCCTTCATCCAAGTCGTTGATGAAAATATTGAAGAGCACTGGGCCCAGGACAGAACCCTGTGGCACCCCACTAGTCACTTTTCTCCAGGATGAAAAGCAGCCATTGGTGAGCACCCTTTGGGAACGGTCAGTCAACCAGTTACAGATCCACCTGACAGTAGCCCTGTCCAGCCCGCATTGTATTAGCTTCTTTGCAAGAATGTCATGGGAAACTTTGTCAAAGGCCTTACTGAAATCGAGATATGCTACATCCACAGCATTCCCTTCATCTATCAAGCTAGTAACTCTATCATAAAAAGAAATAAGATTAGTCTGGCATGACTTATTTTTGAGAAATCCATGTTGACTTCTCGTGATTACTGCATTGCTTTCTAAGTGATTAGAAACTGACTGCTTAATGATCTGCTCCAGGATCTTTCCGGGTACTGACGTCAGGCTGACTGGGCGATAATTATTTGGGTCCTCTTTTTTTCCCTTCTTGAAGATGGGGACAACAATTGCCCTCTTCCAGTCTGCTGGAACTTCTCCTGTATATTCAGTGTATATTAAAATTGATTTAGCGAGTAGCATCCTCTGAAACTTGACCTGGTGCTTTTTAATTGGGCAAAACTCCCACTGAAATCAATGGGAGATTTTTCCAGAATAAGCAGTTTGGTAAAGGAGAATTCAAGCAATAAATTGTATCAGCTGAACCTTAGTAAGACAATGGGAGGGCTAGAACTAGCCAGCACTTAATAATTAGGATCCTAAAATATGCTTGGCTACAAAATGCAGCGAAACACCTCAGTCATCTATACATGTAACTATCAAACAGTTTTGGGACAGCTAGCATAATAAATATAAGACCTAGAAAATCAAAAACTGATAAGAGACAGATTTATGAAGACAAATCATTAAGCAATGTGTTAATCAGTTTTGTGTATAGATTAATCAACTGGAGAAATTAACAGCTGTTACCTAGGGCACCCATCATGTGAGTAGGTACCTCACTTGCTCTGGATGTATTACCAAAAAGGGTCAGTTTCAATACTGTGGAACTTTTAGACTAAGTTAGGAGAATGGCAGTCAGTCACAAGATGGCGAGTTTGCTTCTCTTTCTTCTTTTTTCTCTCTGTTAAGAATTCCCTGTCGGCTTTAGCAAATATTTCACATGACAATTTCACCAGTGCTCCTAACTGTGGTTAACATTAAGGATTTTTCTCACCTGAACCAAGATGAGATGCACCTTTCTCAAATGTCAAACTCTGGTCGCACCATACCATAAATGTTAAAACTTGCAAAAACTTGCCAGTGCTTAGCACGTTTTGTTTTCTTTCTTTCTCAGGAAAGGATCAACTTTGATAACAACTCCAACACAATTCATGGATCCCATCACATGTTACTCCATACTTGGAAATATATTTTAGGTGTCCATCAGGCTATTTTTTTTAATATAGCAGAGAGCTAATTTCAAGAAACAGTCATTTTTATTAAAGAAAATATCTCCATCTATGGTATATGAATGGGCAAACTGCAGAATGTGACAACCCTGCAGAGCACTGTAATATTCCTGTCTCAGTAATTTACAGTAAATTAAATAATAGCAGCATTGGTTCTCGAGGGAGGAGAAATGATACACTGGGAACATTCATTAGAAAAATTCTTAACATATTTATTTTATTTTAAACGAAAGGCTGTACAGTCTTTGAAAAGTGTTGTAAGACTTCTGAAAATTATTATTATTTAGAATTATAACTTGAATTCTTATTAGATGTATTATTTTTCAACACTATCCTTCAGATTAGAGAGTAGGAAAGAAGCTTGGTATCAAGCTCCTATGTGTGTGGCATGTGTGTGCCTCCCAAGTCAGCTGTTGACTTCCAGCAACCCCATTAATTTCATAGGGTTTTCTTAGGCAAG
This sequence comes from Cyclura pinguis, assembly GCA_030412105.1. NCBI lineage: Eukaryota > Metazoa > Chordata > Lepidosauria > Squamata > Iguanidae > Cyclura > Cyclura pinguis. The sequence goes on from CM059604.1 coordinate 22,595,878, forward strand.
GAGTACCCAGAGATGATGTGTCATTGCTTTCCTCTGAAGTATCACCTACAGCACCCAGTATTCTTTGATGGTAACCGATCCGAGTATTAACCAGGCCTAGCTCTGCTTAGCTTCCAAGATCAGACAGGATTTGTGACTTCAGGGTGTCTAGGCCCATAGTTCCTCCCCAAAAGATGTTTCACAGTATAATTCTAGTCTCACCAGTGGTCTGTTTGGCAGATAGATATTTGTAGATGCTCTCTGCAGTACACGAGTAACCCACTGCTGACTGGCATAGTCCACTGTATACATACATAAAGCCAGCTACAGGTCTGCCTCAGATAACAAAATAGATGTGATCCTGGGCTTTACTCTTTTTAACAGAAACTTTGGTACCAGAGGTATAAATAACTTGGAAAAATGAGGGCTAGGTTCCTACACCACAAAAAAGAAGAGCATTTCAACATGTTTCATCAGACTTTTTGTCTGAAACTAACATTATGCACATGTGAAATGAAACAGGTCAGGTAAGCCTCATATAAGTAAATAAAAACATTTTGAGTCTTCCATAGCCTGCATTAAATTTTCTGTAGGAGTGGTTCTTAACCTGGGGTCCAGGGATTCCTGGGGTCCACAGAGCCCTCACAGGAGGTCCATGAAGCCCTGCTGCTGGACACCAGCAGCAGCTACAAGGACATGGCAACGGGTGAGCAGTTTGGGCATGTACACACATACTCCTGTTGCCGCATCCCTAATGAAAGGGACATAGCAGCAGGTGTGTGCATGCACCCAAACTATGACGACTCTGGCGACCAGAGTCTGAATCTGCACTTTGCCGTGGAAACCCAGTGGGTGACTTCAGGGAAATCACATTCTTACAGCTTCAGAGAAAGGCAAAGGCAACAAATCTTGCCAAGAAAACCTTCATGATAGGATTGTCATGTTTTCAAAGGGGAGAGAACCTCCTACTGTCAGGGGCACTTTGTTGTTGTGTACCTTCAAGTCACTTCTGAATTATGGCAAGCCTAAGGTGCATCTATCATAGGGATTTTTTTTTTTTTGGTCAAGATTTGTTCAGAGGGGAGTTGCCTTTGTCCTCCTCTGAGACTGAGAGACTGTGACTTGCCCAAGGTCACCCAGTGTCTGAATGGGGATTTGAATCCTAGTCTCCAGAAGCCTTTAATTAATAAATAAATATTTGAAAATTAAAATATTTGAATAAGTCTTGGGGAATGGTAAAGAAAAGGTAAAGAACCACTGTTGCATAGATCACTTTTCTTATAATTTCCATTTAGTCATGGAAGTTATCATAGATCTGTGCTTTTTCAACATGCCTGCGTTGCTGGCAAAGCAGGCTAATCTTTCTGTTTTGCTCTTCACACATGCTCAGTAAGTGATTCTGGAGGCAGTTGTTTACCTCGCAGGTAAGCACACAAGCCACGATAGGACCCCACAGAGCAGAATCCCATTCTTTCCCACATAAAGCTTTATTGCATTGTTACTGCAGACATGTGCTACAACCCAGCACTGAAAGTCTGTCTTTCTCCAGCCTTCCTTTACCGTCCTTCCAATGACAATGCTGCAAAAACACCTTCCAGTTAGACAGAAGACAAGAAAAGGGGGGAGCTGGGCTTGCCTCCCTTAAAAAGACTTTGCAAAAAAAAAAAAAAGCTTCTTTGTCAGAGGCTTTGTTAACTGAGGTGTGCCTCTGTTCTCATTTTAAAGGGATCTAGGAGTCTTGGTAGACCACAAGCTGAACATGAGTCAGCAGTGTGATGCAGGAATCAAGAAAGCCAACACGATTCTTGGTTGCATCAATAGGAGTATGGTGTCTAGATCGAGGGATGTAATGGTACCACTCTATTCTGCACTGGTTAGACCTCATTTGGAATACTGTACCCAGTTCTGGGCACCTCAATTCAAGAAGGATATCGACAAGCTGGAGCGTGTCCAGAGGAGCGAGACCAAAATGGTGAAGGGTATGGAAGCCATTGTTACTTCCCTTGCTAGCCCGAGCGCTGGGGGATATAAAAAGATATCTATTGATATTGATAATTCGGCCTCACATACTCATTCCCTTCCACATGCACGCATATAGGCTCGGCCAATAATCGCCATAATATTCCGAAACAATACAGGCAGGCCAGAAATAGCCGACTCGCCGCTTTGGGAGACCTGAAGGCAAGTACCTTCATTAGGTATGCACGCAGCTTTCAAAAGATCCTCTGCCCCGCGCTGGCAGCTTGATGATCTGACTATACAACGCTCAAGTACTCCGCGTTTGCATACTGGCTATCCTATTGACAATTTGGCTGTAACTCAATCATTCAAATTCTGACCTTTCGGAGGCTTTGTCTCCAGCCCCAAATCTATTGTTTTCCCCAAGTCCGACCTAGCCTGCGGTCACAATTCTCCTTATAAAAACCCCTGATTTTGAGCGCTTCCTTGGATCGCTCTTGGCTTCCATCCCGCCTTGCTGTCACTTTGTCCAACGAGCCTTCCCCTCAGCTCCACGTGCTGAGATCCACGCTCCCCATCTTCTCCGCTTCCAACCGGACTTCAGGACAGGTGAAGTATCACCCAAACCAACAACTCCTCTAAAAACCCCTCTATCCCACTCCAACCTTTATTTCTTTAGTTATCTTGTGTGAGTGTGCTGCATACACTGTTTTGATTGTGTTTTAATAAAACCACATTTATTATTTCAACTTCTGTGTGCTCCTTGACTCAGCCTGACCCCGTAGACATAGGGTTCAAGATCCTGCTAAGTTACCCTGCCTCTTGTAACGCTAAAGCAGTGCTCAGAGCTAATCTTCCCCACCTATTGTTGAGCACATTTTGGTGTCCCTCACGGGACCCCCAGTAAACAGGGTAGCACCATGCCCTATGAGGAGCGGCTCAGGGAGCTGGGTATGTTTAGTCCGCAGAAGAGAAGGTTAAGAGGAGACATGATAGCCATGTTTAAATATTTGAAGGGATGTCATGTCGAGGAGGGAGCGATATTGTTTTCTGCTGCTCCAGAGACTAGGACAAGGAGCAATGGATTCAAGCTGCAGGAAAGGAGATTCTACCTGAACCTCAGGAAGAACTTCCTGATGGTCAGAGCTGCCTGACAGTGGAATATGCTGCCTTGGAGTGTGGTGGAGTCGCCTTCTTTGGAGGTTTTTAAGCAGAGGCTGGATGGCCATCTGTCGGAAGTGCTTTGATGTGTGTTCCTGCAGGGCAGGGGGTTGGACTGGATGGCCTCTGTGGTCTCTTCCAACTCTATGATTCTATGAATGACCTGTAGCTTTCAATACAATCCTATAATGACTTCTCAGAAGTCTGCCCTCCTGAGTTTCATTGACAAAGAAATACGACCTCACACATTTACTGTTTTACTTTTAGAAGAAAAACCCTGAATATTCTACAGAGAAGCTGTCAGCCACACTAGAGTTTTGCTGGGATGGAATAGCCGCTGGATAGCCAGACTGGTGAGTAACATGTGGTAACCCTCATTAGCATTTAGATCAATACATTTCACTAAATTGCATCAGTGTATTTGAAGTTTACAAATAACACAAATGAATTAAAAGATCAAATTACTACATTTTCAATATGTTCCCCAAAAAAGGTGAATTGGGGTGGGGACTATGAGAGAGCAGGCATTGAATGAAATTTTATTCTTTAGAGTTTTTAACTCCAGAAAAAAGGAACAGAAAAGAAAGGCCAATTATTTCTGCCAGCACTATTAGAATAATCATGCTTCTGCTGAAATCCTGACTTCTTTTATTAACTTTGTTACTACAACATACTCTGCCAGGTCATAGCTCACTGGTACTGCTGAATATGTCAGGTTAGAATACAGGATCATGGAGCAGGTGATGGATAAGACCTCACACCAAGATGTAAGGAAGTGAGGGCAATTCTGGGCTAGAAGGAGAAATAGTTAGGCCTAGTGTAAGGCTGAAAACTGGCAACAGCCTTTACCTTGGGTTAGCAAACATGGGCTGAGGGTGAAGGATGTCCCAATAAAAATGTATTAGAAAAGGCAAAGCAAAAATAAGCAGAGATTCCCTGATTCACAACAGAGAGGTCATTCTGCTAATAAAAATAAGCATCTTTCCAGAATAAGGGTAGCATATACAAGAACAAGTATTACTGATATTTACAAGCGCTGATATTTTAGGCAAATTTTGTACAGAATAAGTCCCCCAACTACAGTATTTTCTGCATCATTTTTGTACAGAAAAACAGTATTGCATCAAATAATTTTATTCTACAAGGAAAATCTTATTTTCTGCACAAAAAGATCACATGTATATTTTTCACAGAGTACATTCTGAACTTGCAGTGAGAAGTAAATTGGTAAAATTGTTCACTGCCTCCTTCAAGAACAATATTAGCAAAGAATTACATCCCTAACGTATGCATATAGCATGGATTGGCCACCACTCCTTGACTGCAGAAGTGAGAGTGTATCACCTTTCCAGTCCTGGTATCCTCTCCATTCAAAACACATAAAAAGGCTCCAACTGTTTCCTAAGGACCCAGGCAGAAATTCCCATCATGGAATCAACTCCTCTTCATCCTGAGCTGCTGGCTACACAGAAAGGAAGGAATAATTGAGAGAGGCAGCTAATTCTAATTCAATGGTTATAAATGGATTTCAGGACTTCCATGAATGTGCAAGAGAGGAGGATTATTTTGGCCTACTAGTTGTCCTTCACGTTACTCTGAAAATTGCCACAGGCAAAAAAGAAAACCCAACTCTGAAATGTCAAAATTATTTTACTAAGCAATTATCTCACTCCAAAGATTGTATGGCTGCATGGGTTGCTACTATAGATAGTTAAAGTAAGTACAATCATCACTGCCACTGCATGGCTGGCAAAATGGATCCACAGTGTTCACCAGATCCTCAAAAAGGGCTGTGACCTAAGAAGGTTTAAGAACCACTTTTATAATTGGAGATGAAGAAAAACACTTGAGATTGTAATATTTGCCACAGAGACCCAAGAATAACCATTTGCCAAGATTCATGTTCCCTACCAAGTAATTAAGAACTTGCAAGGTTAACTATGTATGTGTAGCCTTATCCACACTTTCACAAACTTGTTTCCCATTTGTTGATCAATTCCCCCTCCCAGAACATCTCTTTCTGTTGTTGGTCTATGAAAGAGAACATCACAAGAGTGTGTAATATATTTTTAGCTGCATATTATCCCAGTTAAGCAGCTGGAAGCAAAAAGGAGATTTCACTCCATGGGAACACCACCATGTTGTTCACAGTTTTCAGTTTGGGAAACTTTAGTTCTGATTTCACAGAGCCTCCCTTGGCCGAGACTGCTCCATAGGAGCTATTAGTATCTACAGACATTCATTGTTCCCGCACATTCCATGTATTTTAGGTTTTAACACTTGCAAACAGACTCTTCCTCTCTCTCTCTCTCCCTCCCTCCCACAGCTGCTGGCAGGAAAGCGCTCCCAAATGAGACATTAATTTGCCTGTGTATCCAAACAGAAAAGCACACACAGTTGGTAGAAACAGAACGAATCACTGCAGAGTCAAAGAACAGAATGTTTAGCCATCTACTTTTACTTTGCTTCACCATGTGCCATCTTCCTAAAAACTGGAGAAAACAAAAACACCATGAATGATTTTTGCCCACCGCAGGCTCAGCATGAAATTTATGAAAGTTCAAGAAAATAGTTCCCCGGGATTCTGTTTTTCAATAAATACCACCTATTATCTAACAGGGAATACTAAGAAAACTATTAAGGAACAAGAATTTGAATTTTAACAAGGATGTGGCCTCACTAAAGAGTGAAGGAAGAATGTCACAGGGTTCAAATGCTGGTTGCTGCCACATCAAGTCAACTTCTTGTATTCACTTGTGGGTGTTGAGGCAATAACACATTTGCACGCCTTCTCTTCCTGTGGCCCCCCTCCCATTCCCTTGCCTTTTGCCTGGGTATTGGGTAGGAAGGTGTGCTTGTGCCTTCCCTCCCCAGGTTCCCTCTCCCATTCCCCTGCCTTTTGCACAGGCACGCATGCCTTCCTTCCTTGTGCTTGGGCAAAAGGCAAGGGTATGGGAGGGGGTAGGACAGACAGGGAAGGCATGTGCGCCCAGGCAAAAGGCAATGGAATAAGAGTGGGAGCCTGGGGAGGGAAGGCATGTGCACCCAGGACTCCCCCCTCCCATTCCCTTGCTTTCTACCCAGGCATGGAGAAGGAAGGCATGCACACCTGGGCAATAGGCAAGGAAATGAGAGCCTGAAGAGAAAGGCATATGTGTTCCCTCCTTCTCTGTACCTGGGGATCCCCCCTCCCATTCCCTTGCCTTTTGCCTGGGCACAGAGAAGGAAGGCATGTGTGTTCACTCCCTCTCTGTGCCTCCTCCCCCCCCAAACCTTTCTCATTTGCCTGAGCACAGGGAGGGAAGGCACACACGCAAATAATCACAAATAATCAAATTTGCAAAGGTGAAAGCCACGCCCTATAAGGAGCAGCTTAGGGAGCTGGGGATGTTTAGTCTGCAGAGGAGAAGGTTAAGAGGGGACATGATAGCCATGTTTAAATATTTGAAAGGATGTCATGTTGAGGAAGGAGCAAGCTTGTTTTCTGCTGCTCCAGAGACTAGGACAAGGAGCAATGGATTCAAGCTGCAGGAAAGGAGATTCCACCTGAACCTCAGGAAAGAACTTCCTGATGGTCAGGGTTGTCCAGTAGTGGAATATGCTGCTTCGGAGTGTAGAGGAGTCTCCTTCTTTGGAGGTTTTTAAGCAGAGGCTGGATGGCCATCTGTCGGAAGTGCTTTGATGGGTGTTCCTGCATGGCAGGGGGGTTGGACTGGATGGCCCCCGCGGTCTCTTCCAATTCTGTGATTCTGTGATTCATAAATGTGGGGGGAAGACTGTAATGCATTTTATCCATCCTAATGGATAAGAATGTCTGGCCATACCTCTCCACAAAGTGAGGAGGCCACTTCAGATTGCACAAATTTGGACATGATTAAATGGCAGCAACCTGGGGATTGTTTAATTTGTCATATCTGGCATGCTAGCTGGCATGCTGCAGCTAGGTCAGCATTATTTACCATCCCCCTGTTGCAAATAAGAGGCTGGAAACTGAGTGCTAGTGACTTATCCAAGGCCAAAACTATGTGTGGCATTAAGCATACTACTGCCCCTTTTCACACTTGGTTTTGTTTAACAGACAGGAGTTGTTGGGACAGAGTGGACAATCTAGATCAGGAATATGGCATGAGGGGGAGAAGGAGATTTAACATTTCTGAGGCCCCTTTGCAGTCCTGATCTCTTTCTACCTCACCAAATTCTGGTGTTTGCACCTGGAGGAAAAGGAATATTGCCATTTCTCTTCTAAACTTTGGTATCTTGGTTAAGATCTAACTCTCGTGTTAAAGTCTGAACCAGGTCCATCTGTGTACACTCAGAAGGTCAAGGGCAGAGTTTAGAGCCATGATGCAAAGATGTTTATACCCACTATGAACATCTGAAACAGTGTAGAATCATAGAATCATAGAAATGTAAAGTTGGAAGAGACCACAGGGGCCATCCAGTCCAACCCCCTGCCATGCAGGAACACCCTCAAAGCACTCCTGACAGATGGCCATCCAGCCTCTGCTTAAAAACCTCCAAAGAAGGAGAAGGAGAGGATGTCGTCAACATAGCAACTGCTGAGTATTCATAACTGGAAGTATCTCATTCACATGCTCCAATTGTGGCAATTCTCTGTGGATATGTTTTACACATACAGTCAGCCCTACATATTCACAAATTTAATATTCACAGATTTGATTATTTGTGAGTTTCTCCAAACCCTGCCACCCCTGCCCATCTTAAGTGCTTCTTTCACAGGGGAACCTTCCCTCTCAACAGCTCCAATTAGGCCACTCTGCCCTTTCAAAAACCATCTCTAGTTGTCCCCCTCTCCCACCAGCTGCTGTCTGCCCCTCTAAGGACAGATGACACCCCAATTTCTCAGCACGACAAACCCTTTCCCAGTGCCCCTCATACCCATGGAAGAAGATGAGCAAGACAGAGGAAGCATAGGTCCACATTGCTGACCCATTCTTTTCTCTCTCCTTTCCCTGACCTTGTTTGGACCCTGGGTGCCTGCTCTCACCACCATGCCTCAAGCCCACTTTACACACATGTTCGTGCACGCACACACACACGCACACACACGCACACTTTGATATTTGTGGTTTTTCCACTTTGCAGGGGTCCTGCACCCCAACCCCTGTGAATGTGGAGGATCGACTGCAGATGTTTGGAATTTATATCCAGATCCAACCCCAGATGATACGAAATGCCTCTAGCTAAGATTTGTTGCCAGACAAGGCTGAAAATAGTGGGCTACACGGACAGGCAATCTGACCTGTTATAAGGCAGATTCTTGTGTTCCTATGCAGTAATCATAGCATCTGCATCTTTCCTTCTAGCTCTCCCACCATCTTCTTCTGCCACAGCACTCATTGCTTAGCCTGTAAAATTGAACAGAGCCACCAGAAGAAATCCACAGTATGCTTTCCAGATTTGGGACTGAGCTGTACTATGGTAGCTGCCCCTTAAAAGGTTTGGGAAAGGCAGCTGTGGCAGGACTGCCCATTTTTTGCCATCTGGAGCAAATGGTGGTTCCAGCAGGAGAGTCAGCTTTGCACAACTGTTTGCAAGTCTCTTCTAAACATCTTGGCATGAACACCTAATTTGTAACACTGCGCATATAGTCATGGCATTCTCTGATTTTTGACAGCAAGCAGGAAGCTGTGGGCACTTTCTGATCTCATACAAGCAACTATTTAGAAATTCATTTCCAACTCTCCTATAAGCAGCAGTTATAAATTAATTCACCTTGCAAAACAGAAAGCCACAAATAAAATACACTGTTAGCTCTGAAATATAATAAATCAAGTTTTATAAAAGTCTAGCCACATCAGAAAACTAATTTTAATGTGGAATATCCCAGTCAGGCCAGACAGGATGGCTTGCCAAAGAATGACATGCTCTCCAGCTTATCCAGTTCTGAAATCCTCTGTTTTACTACTTTTTATGCTGTGCATATTTCTTGAGAAACAGACATTCTGCTATGGTCTGAATTATGCCTGGTGTTGTTCTTTCACTACTAGAGGTGATGTGTCATACTGTCATACAAATAAACTTAAAGTCAAAGGCAGTATTTTATACGTAAGCCTCAGCACAGAAGCTGTGGTGCCACTGGCAAACCAAGAAACATTTTCCAAAGGCTTTTATTCCCATTAAAATGTATATATTGGCAAGGACGGTGATTTCTAAACCTGTGGCCATCAGCCTTGTTCTGTTCCTTGTTAGCTTCTGCACTGCTGAAGACCAAAGTTATCTCTATGAACTTGATCCTCATACTCTGTGCTAAAGGTTACAAAGAACAGATACTCTTGATTTTTAAGCAGGAGTGTCTCAACCATTTGAGAAGTGGCACTTGAATAGGTGAGCTCCACTCCTCAAATGCCTGTGAGCAGGAGCAGTATGAACACAGCCCTGATCCTTAGCAGGAAAAGATGGTCCATTGGGTTCTGCTGCATCTGTCTTTCCTTGCAGCAATTTAATTTTCTTAAACTTGGAACAGGGGGATGCACTTAGCACTTCTTGAATTTCTTCAAGCAATTACAGTTCTCTCTCCACATTTGCAGGTTTGGCTCTCACAAATATGTTTGTGAGGCGCCCATGCCTCTCCCCTTCTCCTCTTCCCATTCCCTTCTGTTTTGCTCTGCAGAGAAAGAAGGCAAACATGCCGAGGCAAAAGGTAAGGCAATGGAGCGGGGAGACATGTGTGCACTTTCCTTGTGCCCTGTGGAGCTCTCCCTTCCCATTCCCTTGCCTCTGCTCCAGCATGGAGAAGTCATGCCGAAGCAAAAGGTAAGGCAAGGAGGGGGAGAGACACATTCACACGCTTTCCTTCACCCCTCTGGAGCTCTCCCCTCTCATTGCTTTGCTTCTGCCCTGGTGCTGAGAACTCACACCAAAGCAAAAGGTAAGGCAATGGGCAGGGGGGAGAGACGTGCATGTGCTTTCCTTGTGCCTTCCAGAGCTCTCCCCTCCCACTGCTTTGCTTCTGCCCCAGTGCTGAGAACTCACACTGAGGCAAAAGATAAGGCAAGGGGGGGGGGGACATAAGGATTATTGTGATTGCCGGCTTCCAGTGATGTATCCTGGAATGGCTGAGACCTTACTTATGCATCTCCTTTCAGCTTTGGTAAATCTCTCTGGTCACCTGTGTACCACCCAGACAGGCTTGACTCACCTGTAACAGCTACCCATATTATTGCCTGTCTCCCCAGCACTCCCCCTTTAGGTACAGGGCAGCTGGCCTAATAGCTATTGCAATAGCTATCATTAGAGTCACCTTGGATATTCCCCTGGTGGCAGGAAATTGAGAAAATAAATTGGAAAGGAAGATTTCTGAACTTGTCTTGGGTAGGTTGCAATTACAATATTATGGAATATAGTGAACACATCATGAAAACCACTTCCTGGTAGAAATTCTGTTACTGCAGATGGGTGACTAATATATCTGTGTGGGGGGTGGGTGGGGGTGTGTGTGCACATGTGTGTGTGTTTTATATGTATATGGTTAGGGGAGAAATAGGGGCATCATAGAATCATAGAGTTGGAAGAGACCACAAGGGCCACCCAGTCTAGCTCCCTGCCATGCAGGAATGCACAATCGAAACACTCTCAACAGATGGCCACCCAGCCTCTGTTTAAAATAAAGCACCTCAAAAATAAAACGTGATTTCCACATACTTGAGGGGCCTTTTAAGTATGCAGAAGTACAACATTTCTAAATTAAAAATATTTTTCTCCACCCCCAAAAGAAAACTGCATGACAAAGACCTGTGAACTTGCTGAAACTGATGGAAGTTGAGGTCACTGAGACTGGACCTAAGGAAGCTAGAGGCCCAGAAGATTATTTCAGTCTGCCGGTCTCTGATGGAGAACAACTAAAACACAGAAGTTCCATTTGGATGCCATTGCAAACTCCAGTTTAGTGCAGAGGAGAAAACCTCAAGCCCATGGCCTCATCTGACCTGAAAATGTTCTGAATCCAGCTATAGAAGGTCAGAAAGATGCTCTTCCCTGCTCCCCTATGGAAAAAAGTTCACATATTATGTCTGATCAGTGATCAGAAATAAACAGGCAAGTCACGCACACTCCTTCTCTTTAGACAGATCTTAGCAACTACTAATAGACTTACCACAAGGTAGAGAAACAGGCTCAACTTTTCTTATTCTATTCTTGAATTACACCCCTCAAAACAAACTATTAACTACATGCCATGAAGTCCAAATTAGTTACAAAGCAGGGAGTCAGATTCACTGTCCATTTTTAATTTAGACCTAATTAAATTAACAGCTATTCAAATTTTACAAAGCATTTCACAAAGAAATGGGTAAAGAAAATAATAAAGCTGCCTGGATTTCCATAGAAACTGCCTCATTATCTTGTTCCTGCAGAAAATCATACATCAGTTTGCTTGCATACACAAAACATAGTTAAATTTTCTTTCTTTCTTTCTTTTTTTAACAGAGGCTACAAAGGAATATTTGTTGGAAGTGCATCCTTATGGTTACACACCAGGCTTCTCTTCACAACAAGTTGCTTTAAACAAAAACTTCAACACATAGACATGCCTTCCACAAAGGATGGTTTCCAGTAGCCATTGTGCAGAAGTTGTCGTGTACAAACCATTTTCTGTGCTATTATCTCCAAACCTGCCCTATTTTACACAAGTTCCGCCCCCCCCAAAAAAATTCTGTATGCAATTTTTTAAAATCAGAAAATTGCATTGTGGGATTTGGAAATGTACAAAAACTAAGTGATACACTGTTTCAGTTTGAATATTAATTTGTAAATGTGAATTAGAACCATTCATATTAAAATCGAAACCTAACTAAATTGTTCCCTATGCAAATCCATATTTGATGCTTCCAAATAAGACCGCCATGTCCTGTACAGCAGACAGAAAGAAACTGCAGTTAACAACTCATTTTTCAACAGGAAAGAAATCTCACACCAATTCCTACATCAATAATGGAGACAATACTGTGATGCTGATGATAAATACAGCCTTTATGGAGACTGGAAGGACAAAGAGACTCTGGATAGAAGGAAATGAATCTGTTTGCAGAGATATGCCATAAAGGAATCGTAATATTAAACTCTGTATCTGTTAAGGCTATTCTGTATCAAGTATCTTTTTGTTATGAATCCTGGACCCTGTGGCTATAGCAAATACACCAAGAATTTCTCACATTAATGTCCCCTTGAAAATGAGTAAACAAAATGAAGGCATTACCCCCACACATATACAAGAATTCTCTTCCCAATGGAATTTTCTTTCAGTCCCCAAATTTTTCAACTTGCACTAACTTAAAGCTTCCATTGAGCATTTAATACAGTGTGGGCATCCAAAGAAAGGGGGCAGTCCAAATTACAAAGGGAATGTGAATACAGCAAATATAAGAATGTCAGGTATTTATGGTTATCAGTGTCTCACTCTCCTGCAATGCTAAAAATCGGGGACAAAAGGAAAATTGATAGGGGGGCAGAATTCTTATGAGGGCCAATGCTTTCATTTTGTGTCCCCTATAGCTACACCACTGTCCTTGAAACAGATGAGTTCCATGTCTTTCCACTATTGTTATTGGAATTTAAAAAAAATGTATTGTAGAGGAGATAATCCTGGGGCACTACAGACTTATATTCTGCTTTAACTGCCACAGTTCCACCCTATGAAATCCTGGCATAGGCACTTTAGGGAGCAGCATTTAGAAGTCAAGAGCCAGCATGGTGTAGTAGTTTGGACTATGACCCTAGAGACCAGAGTTCAATTTCATGCTTCTCCATGGAAACCCACTGAATGACCTTGGGCGCATCAAACAGCCCCAGAAAACGTCATGACAGGTTTGTCTTAAGTTCATCGTAAGTCAGAAACAACCTGAAGGCACAAAACAACAACACCATTTAGAAAGCTCAGTCAGAGAGCACTTGTGCCTCACCAGACTACCAGTCCCAGGATTCCATAGGAGGGCACCATGACAATTAAGATGGAGTAATGGTTCTATAATTCTGTAATGTGAATGGTCCCCTGGTCAATTGGGACAAGAGCCAGAACTTGAGCAGAGTTGTAGAAGCATCCTGTCCTAAATGGATTCTGTTCATAAGCTGTTGCAGCACTCCGAGGATAAGACCACTGTGATGTCAAGAACCCATCAGCCTGTCTTTCAAGTAAATTCAGGCCCTTTCCACATGTGGGGAAGGAAATGCATAGAAACGCTACTCACCGGCTTTTTCGTGGGTCGGATCGGGTCCATCGGGACGAGGAGCAGTGCAAGCTCGTCGCTCCGCACTGCTCTGGCATCCAAAATGGCAGCTTCCAGTTGGTGGAGGCTCTTCACCAACTGGAGAAGCTCGCCAGGGTAAAGCCTGCCCCTGGTAGATCTGCAGGCGCGCACTAGTGCGCGCCTGCAAATCTGCACCAGAGCGTGGTGACGGAGCAACACGGAGTTGTGCGCTCCGTGCTTTTGAAAAACCTCTTAAAAGAGGTTTTTAAAAAGCACGCTGCGCGACCACTTCCAGTCGCTTCGGAGCGGACTGAGGTGCGGAACTACGAAAAGTAGTCCGACCCAGTCCACTCCACGGTGCAGACGACCTCCGTCGGAGGTCGCTCTGGGCCATTTTAATTTCCCCGTGTGGAAAGGGCCTCAGAGTCAACTGGTAATCAACAAGTTCCAAGAGTTAACAGGTAACACCAAGGAGACAAGAAGTGCCATGGCACACTCAGCAACCAATTTGCACTTTAGGGCCTTTTCAGGCAATATGTTTTTTCTCCCCCAGTTTGAAGAGATAGAAACCCTTCTGCTTCTGTTGATAGGGAAAATAGCATATTTCCAGCACTCAGATCACAATATTTTATCACTGGGAAAATTTGTTCTGCCCACACACAGCAAGGTCATCAACTGAAAATGTGACTATTGCATAGAATGTGACTGCATGGGTTTGAGGATAAATGTATTAAATGTGGCTATGACATCATTTGTGGTAAGTGACATAAGTCTCACCACTCCAGTCTTTAGGGACTCTGCCAGACCTTTAAAATGGCAAAGAAACAAAAAACCAACAAGATTATTCTCTCTTCCTGCATATAAGGGATTAGTAGTTTGGCAGTGCCATATCTTCCTAATAATCTGGCTGTTTTATGGGACAAACACATTAACAATAAATCATTTCCCCCCTACAAATAAATGTGGTACAGAACAGGAAGAACATTACCTTGTGATTTTACGAAATGTGTGATTGTGATCAGAGTTATAAATTAAAGTTATAATAACATAGGACCTTTTCCCCCTCACCAAGTTGTTTGCTGGAATTGAACTTTGAACCAACTTACATCTGTTTGGAACTTCTCTGTATCACATGTATGAACTTGTAAATTTTTACAGTGGACCTCTTTTAAAATTGGAAGATGCAGAAACTGGACTGGATGGACTTATGGTTGACTGCATGCAAAACTGATATGGACCAGAAAGAGACTGCTTTTTATATTCCTTCATATAATTGAAATCTACTTTAAAATCCATATATTTCATCAAGCCATGAAGTAGCAATATCAATAGATTGCTTTTTAAAAATAGCTGTTCCTTTAAAACACTCCTTTAAATGCCAGGTGTATTTTGTTTAAAGATAGTTCATCTCCCCTTTCATGGGATTGTTTGTCCACTCTGAAAGCTCTAGAATCAGCTGCTTTTGGAAACCATGGGAGAACTTCTTAGATACTGGGAGTGTGGATTGGGGGAAAGTCTTGTGTGTGTGCCTTCAAGTTGCTTGCTGACTTAGGCTTTCTTAGGCATTTCTCTGAAATATAGCCTACATCACGTGGTATTCCTTGGCAATCTTCTATCCAAGTACTAACTAAGGCTGATCCTGCTTAGCTTCCAAGATCAGACAGGAGCTGGTGCCCTTAGGGTATTTAAGCCAGTAACTAGTTAACACAACTTGCTAAAGTTAGTACCATCACCACAAATGTGTTCGGTCCTATTTTGGGAGAAAGGTAGAATATTAAACAAACAAACAAAATGCCTCCCTTTCTCTCACACACACTTCATACTTAAGTGGGCACACACATACACACCACTTCTGCTGCAATTGAACTTGGTTTTGGTACCAATGGGAATTGTGTGTGGAAGGCATTAAATTGCAAATGAGGTAGAGAAATAGAGGTTCACAGCAGGGAAGGGAAGGACTGGGAAGAGGGGAAAATCAGGTGGTACCAATGAAAAAGGAAATATAATACTCCCTAGAAAAAGGTGTACCCACTCCACAATCAAGCCATCTTGCTAGGACTGAGCTTCAATTTATTTATCCTTTCACTGGGGCCAATGACTAATTTCAACCATGCATTTAGCACCTGCACTGCTGCTGCCTCTGCACTGTTAGCAGCATTGTGGAACAGCCCACTCTGAAATGTCAAATTACCTCTCTTAGTAATTTAACACAGATTTTTAAAAGCATAGGGGACAAAAATTGAACCTTTTAGGATCCCGTAGCAACAGTGGACTTCCAGTATCACCTTCTGGAACTGGATATCAAAAAATGAATAGAACCATTGATAATACTATGATCTCGATTCAAATTGAAAGCCAATCCAGAAGGTATAAATATTGATGGAAAAGCAAATATTGCTTAGGGTTCCAAGAGAATTAGCAAAGGTACAAACTGCCTTCTCCTATCTATTAGAGCAACCTAGATAAAACTAGCGTAAAATGGATCCAGATACACAGGGTCGTCCATTTTCCTTTTTTTTCACTCCACCATTTCTAAATTTCCTATTGCTAAGAAAGGAATATAACAGAAAACTTACATCTAAAATCTGCCAGCTTGAGCTGCTGCTTATGTGCAACCAATTGATCTTCTCCATGTTATACATGCCTAACACTTTGGATATGTCTGTGTTCCACTTATGAGCCATCCTCTAGGGAAGAGACAGAAGTTACCACCACCACCACCACCTTTTAAGGTCCTTTGTCAAGTACATTGGCTCTGAATGTCCTGCCAGTCAATTTAAACATAAACGATCTGGCACATTGTTCTTTTTCAGCTGTGATTCACTCATATACAGCAGAAAATTCTAAGAAGCAACATTCTGCCCACAGCTATCAGTTTGAGCCATTTTTTGAGAGACAAAGGAGTCAAAAACATGTCAGATGTGATTTTCCAATATGACCATCAAATACTTAAGGAAACATTGTCAGTCACAGACGGGAAAATTAAAATCAGCACAATTAATTCATACAGTTTTTATCTCCGTAAAACAGCAAATTCTCAGAACAAAAAGCAACCAGCCATTCTTTTTTTTCCCCCCTAAATGGTTTATGTAGCATCCCAAAATATGCATTATCCCTTTCAGCCGTATGTCATGGAGATTTTACATTTTGGATTACAGATCCTAGAATCCCAGCCAGCATAGACCAGCGTGGAAAAAACTTTTCTGGAGTGCAGCCCAGCCCCTTTTAGCATCTTCCAGCCCCTATTATCTGTTAACTCAGAATACGGGAGTTTAAATTAACTTTACATGAGCTGAACTGGGTCCACACAAATCCAAGTACCAGTATAGAGATCAGGCTTCAAGTTTAAAAGACCTCGATGTTTTGGCAATAAAGGTTATGAAAATTCTGATGCAACAGTATCAACTTCCTTTCCATATCTATAAGTCTGATTTTTTTTGGTTTGATCCTGAAATATTCTTCGGTGAAAGATCACCAAGATTAAAAAAAAAAAAACTAAGAACATTGTGTTAATAGGTTGCCACCTACTGGACATTTTTGTCACCCTTCTGTAAGAAGCTGTGAATAAATCATGGATGTAAGTTGTTGGGGAGGGCTATAAATTTTTGTAAGACTTCTCTTTGGCATGAAGCATGTTTTCTTTTTCTTTCAATATCCCTTATTCTGAGATTCGTTAGAGTCTGGTGTTGTTACTTTTTCAGCCACTTACTCACACATACCTCTTCTCTCCATATTGTAGCAATCTTTTATAGGATGATTTTCATGATTAAATTCACTTAAGTCCTGCCTTGTATTCTAAGCATTACATGATTGGTTGCACGTTCGGGGGTTCAGACATGTGAACTACATGAGAAATCTCAACATAATTCCATAGAAGACTTAATTAACATATTCATGGCAAACAAAACATTAATGCTACATGGGGCGGGGGAGGCAGCACATTTGCCAAGCACAAAGCACTGATGATCCAGGAGAGGATATTCTGGAAGAAACCCTAGATTCATATCCTTTTTCAGTCCAGGAGAGTCTGCTTGATTTGGGGCAAAATTCTATCAATGCCAAACTGAAACAATGAGCTGCTTAGGAATTCAAACAGCTATTAAAACAAAAACAAAATAACAGAAAACTTGTCTCAGGATAGCTCACACTTCTAAAACTCCTCTTCTGATTAGTGTGCGCAGTAATGAACACCAATGTGCAGGAATTTATTTATTTATTTATTTATGGGAATAAGATCAGGAAGGATATCCATGATGATACGTTCACAGAGGTATAGTCTTCTAAGCCTTCAACAAAAGCATTTTTTTTTACCTGAGAATGTGAAAGAGGAATGCAGGGGCCTGACATGCACATTGCCTATTTCCAGAGAAAACAAAATCAAAGTGCAAATGTCTTTCTTAAATCTCTGCAGTGAGGTTTGGAATCTGATGAGACTACATTACCATATACAATGATGAAAGCCTAAAACTATTTAATCCTATCTAATTACTGTTTTGGGTCTAATCTTGTCTGATTTTGGAAGCTAAGCAGAGCCATTTCCGCACTTGACTGTTATAGTGCTATTATTCTACTTTCAACATCCTATGAAATCCTGTGGTTTGCAGTTCCAGGAAGGGCTGGCTGGCCCCTCCCGAAACTGCAAATCCCAGGATCTCATAGGATGTTGAAAGTGGAATAACAGCACTATAACAGTCTAGTGCGGAAACTGCTCAGGATCAGCCCTGGTTAGTACTTGGATGAGAGACTGCCAATGAATACCAGCTGCTGTAGGCTATATTTGAGAGAAGGGAACTGGCAAAACCACCTCTGAATATTTCTTGCCTATTAGATTTATGAGGTTGACAGGCAAACTGAGGCCACATGCACACACACAATTATTTTACAGCTACAAATCCTGATGTGTCATGGCATCATACACGCTTGCTGTGGGATGGACTTTTTGTTCTGAAAGGTTGGATTGCACATAGCACACAAGTTCAGTTTTATCTCCACTGGTGCTTCTATACCTTCTAACTGTCCCGATTAGGCAGGAACAGTCCTGATTAATCCTCTGTTGTCCTACTTTTTCAGTTGCTTTAAAAATGTCCCAGTTTCTCTCCCCTCCTCTCATTTTCCACTTTCCCCCCACTTGCCTTAATTACTGCAAACTGAGTTCAAAGAGCAAAAGTAGTTGGCATTCAGCTTGGTAGAGGAGTGGAGTATGGCAGAATCTTGTTCTTCCCAGTCGGTTTAGGCAAAAGCAAACTGCTGTAATCTCTCCTATCTTGTGTGTTCTTCCTCATTAATAACTTCTGCCATCTTGACCATATTCTGATGTTGCTTGGCTGTGAGTCCCAGTTTTCATCTGTGAAATGTTGGAGGCCATGTGCTTCCAAAGCCATCTGGTGTTCAAGATTGGCACTTATATTTATCCACTGTGACAGGGATCATATTTGTGCCAGTTGGCTACAACTGTTTCCTCCTTTTCCAGAAATCCACCAGGGATCTCCAGCTGACAGCTCATGGACTGGCACTGGTTCAGGGACCACCACTTTGAGCAATACTGTCTATGCCCTCTCAATGTTACCATTTGCCATCCTGGTAAATGTTACTTGTTGGTAGTGCTATGGATAAGGGAGGTCAACACAATCAGTGATCAGATCTTGTTAATCTGCTAGGAGACAAATGCGTTGTTTCTGGGGACTGATTGTTGCTTACCCCAAAAGTTTTCAATTATCAGATGTTAGCCCTACACAGGGACTCATATAATGAAGGAAAGGGTGGAGAAGTATTTGCTGGTTCTGCCCCACGACCACCATTATGGAATCAGTTGCCAGCTTCATCCCAGTCCCCAGTGGCGGGAATCTCTGTCAGTTCTACTTTCTCCTGCATTCACTTAAAAAAAACCAAACAAACTCAGATTCTTTCTATCTCAAGTATAAGAAAATCTACGCAGGCTATAAATTCTTCAGAAACAAACTAAGGGAAAATAAACCTTTACCAATTTTATCAGAAAAATTCAAGAAGTACAGCTACTTCAGTACTGATAGTGCTGTACTTGTTTGCTTTATAAATATTAAAGATGATGAGCCTCTCAGAAAGAACATAAGAGAGTGACCGCAACCCTCAGTACTAACATGGCTAAACGCAGAGGATTCCAAATCCAAACTCCTAGGAGATAAGCACTCAAAGCCGTGCATCTGAAGAGATTTCTCTTTTGTTCTCAAGTTCTCTACATCTTGCAAATGAAGAAACTTACAAATGTTGATATATTCTTATTAGTAATGACCTTATTAATAATTACCCGATTGTTTTCCAAGTGTTTTGGGGGTAGGATAGGAAGCAGAGAGCCTGCCCTACCTTGGCTAGGATCTCTAGATGATTTTGTATGCTCCATATGGTTCTAAATCATGCAGAAAAAAATACAAATTTTGAGCTCCCCACTCCAGATCCTCCTACATTTGGAAGGATGATGGGTGATGATGGGAGGTGATGGGGTGGGCAGAGCCAATGAACGCAGTTGCAGTCTTCCATTTGTTCTATGGTAAATGCATAAGAAACGAATGGCATGAATAAGTCTACCAAATAACTATTTCCCACTTCAACATTCTGCTGGATAACTAATGGTGTGTATTACTTTTTCTATGCCCCTTGAAACCATAGTAACTTAGCTTCTAGGATAAATGCTTTGGAACCAGGCCAGTACAGAGCAGTCAACATAATCTTAGCGCCAATGAAAAGGCCACTTCTGCAACCTTTTTCTGCTATACTGTATGAAACCACAGATACACTTCCAAACCAAAACATGCAGCAACATATCAGAGGATATGAAATTAGGATCAATTTGTATAAGAGATATAGAGCGTATAGAGCAGGGTAAACAGCCTAGAATGTACACTTCTCTTCCCCCTCCATTAGTTTTTATGAAAGAACAAGAAGGTAGGTATATCTATATTTGTAAGAAGCTTAACAGTTTATGCTGTTATGAACTTCAAGGATCAATTATGTTAAACCAGCAAAACAGTGCATTATTGTCAAACGTGCATTTTTTCATACACTTCAGAACACTACAGTAGTAATCTCTCTTTACTCGCTCAAACAGAGTCTTTGCAGCATAGTTTAAAAGAGCAACAGTTAACTTTTTGATAACTTTTCACAGGCTGGAAGAAAGTTGGAGGCTTCTTTCACTCAGAAGTAAGGTTTGATGAGCTTGGCAGACTGCTCCTACGGTCCAGGTAAGCTAGCAGTCACTGTGCTATGATGTGCCCACATAGCAGGATAGAATGGTTTTGTTGTCTCTTGCTTCTGAAACAACGCTGCATTCTCTCACTGCATCCCAGCTAATTCTGATGCCAACAGTCAGTCATGAAATTGTGCACTCCTCCTTATATTTGCTATCCATGGAAGGCATCGATCAACACACAACTATGGCATAAACCATTGCAATGATGTCTCCCTGCCCAGTTCACATTTCTGTCTGCATACAGTATTCAGGTACACAGTCAGGAAGAGTGCACAGTGTCTCACTTCTTGGAGGCCTCCATAGCCCAGTGGATAAAATAGCAGCAGCCAATATATACAGGCTCAAGACGTTCTCCTGGCTTTCATCTTATACAGTGGGCCCTCAGTATCTGCTGTGATTTGATTCTGGGACTGCCCCATGGATACCAAAATCCATCAATGCTTAAGTCTCATCATATACAATAGTGTAGTAAAATAGTGTCCCTTATATAAAATGCTGAACAATCCAAATGACTACTGGAGAGAGCCTGAGAATCTGCGAAGTGGCAGGAGGCTACAACAGAGTATGCCTACACATCATAGTAGTACTCAGCACATGATAAAATCAAGGTATGCTTTTTGGATTTTTTAAAATGTTTTTCGAAAAAACAGCTGCGGTTGCATAGCTTATGGATATGGAAGGCCAACTGTATGAGCTTGAATCCCCTTGAAGCCAAGTGAAAGAGCAAGACAACAAGAAATGACAACAACATCCACTTTGTTAAGAGAAAAACAGGCCAGGCAAAGAAAGATAGACCATCCAATTCCAACAGACAACCAGTTCAACAGTAATGAAGTACAAGAATGTAAGTTGATACCCAAGGCCAACAGAAGAACTGAGCACTACTGCTAATCTAGTAAGAAAAGACTCAACTTCTGTTCCATAGTCCAAGCAAGAACAGTTGTGGTCACAGAGGGATTTCTTCTATCTATAGAAGGATCCCCCTCCATGACTGCAATCCATATTTTTTTTTTTAGCACATGTTCCTCTCATAACTGGGGAATGAGAGTTAATATTAAGCTCCAAGTTCCTTTCAGGGGCACTATAAACAACATGTTTATTTGACAATCTGTGTTAGGAGAATGGGTTTTTTACAAGAAGGGAAATTGGAAACATAAGGAGACACTGGAACAGGCCGGTCTAAAACATTTTACTGCCTGAGGCAAAGGACAAGATTGTTCCCTGCCCCTTCCATTATATGTACAGAAGCTGACTAAACAAGCAACAGAACTTAACTTCAGCGATGGCAATGGAATAAGATCTTCTAATATACCTGACAGCACTGAACTAATTTAAAGAGTGCAGCAGAGGTTGTATGAAATACATAGCTTTAGGGCAATAGGCACGATGCCTCAAAGGAACAGAGAGGGGGCTACCACCCCCTCTAGCATCTCCTGCTTGAAGCAGTTGTCTCATCCTTCCTAATGGTAAAGCAACAGCAAGTTCACAAAAGAGTTGTCTGGTAGTTCAGTAGGAAAGAGACAAGAAAAGCAGATGTGTGTCCAAATCATATCCTAATAGTAAGGCGACCTTTCGGTTGTTCTGATAGCAGCAGCAAGTCTAAATGGAAAGGAAGGGGCAACAAAACAAGGACTTCCGCTCCAGATATCTGTTACCCTGTGAACTGGGGGTCCCGGGAGGGACACCAAAACGTGCTCAACTAAAGGTGGGGAAGATTAGCTCAGAGCACTGCTTAGCGTTACGAGAGGCAGGGTAACGTAGCGAGATCTTGAACCCTATGTCTACGGGGTCAGGTCGAGTCAAGGAGAACACAGAAGTTGAAATAATAACTGATGTTTATTAAATACAAGCAAAACAGTGTATGCGACACAGTTATACAAGCTAACTAAAGGAAATAAAGGTTGGAGTGGTATAGAGGGATTTTTAGAGGGATTGTTGGTTTGGGTGATACTTCACCTGTCCTGAAGCCCAGGAAAAAAAAATAGAGAGCGAAGCTGGGGTGCGATGTAGCTCAGCACGTGGAGCTGAGGGGAGGCTCGCCAAGCAAAGCGGCAGCAAGGCGGGATGAAACTCAGGAGCGTTCCAAGGAAGGTCTCGGAATCAAGGGTTTTTATAAGGAGAATTGTGACTGCAGGCTATGCCATATTTGGGGGAAAACAATAGATTTGGAGTTGGAGACAAAGCCTCCGAAAGGTCAGAATCCGAATGATTGAGTTATCGTAGCAGTTTTCAATAGAGTAGCCAGTATGCAAACGCAGAGTACTTGGGTATTGCATAGTTTACCCATCAAGCTGGCATCGTGGGGCAGAGGCTCTTTTGTAAGTGGCGTGCATACTTAATTAGAGTACTTGCCTGGAGGTCTCCTAAAGCAGTGAGTCAGCTATTTCTGGCCTGCCTGTATTGTAATATTACGGCTATTAACGGCCGAGCTTGTTTACGTGCTTGTCCAGTGGCCTCGCAAGCACATGGGAAGGAATAGAAAAGTGCAGCCGAATTGTGATATCAAGGGATATCTTTTAATATCCCCAAAGCTCGGACTAGCCAGGGCAGTAACATATCCATACCTTTGTCACAAACTGAAGAAATCAGACTAAAGGAAAGAGCCACATCTCTTTCAGAAACCTCACTCAGATATCTTCCTTTTGCCCAGTCCCGTTATGGGCCTAGCTTTTTAGACACCTCATCCAGGTCTCACAACATTCATTCTGCCTGGTCCCATTGAGTTTAGTTCTCTAAATATCTCAGCCAGCTCTCACAACCTTTTTTGTGTTTGATCTCATATGAACCTAGGATCAAAATCGCTCCAGGTGGAGTTTGTCTTGCAAAACTCTGGCATACAAAAGTTTAATTCCTTGTCATGGCATCTAAGAAGAAAGAGACAGGAAGAGATATGCACATCTGAGACGATGTAGTGAGACAGCAAATCAGCATAAGGAGTAGGTATACAGACTGGTAGCCTCATTGTGGCTGTTGGTAGGTAGGTTTAAAATGCCTTATTTAGCCAAGCTCTTTTATCCTCTCCTGCTGCATCCCAAATGTGCAATAGTTATTTTTACAGAATATGCTGTCATAAATTCCCATTTTTCACTTCAGGGAGCTTCAGAACTCCTTATTTATCACACTGATTCGCACTACTGTGGAGGAACGGCAATGAATGCTTGGTACTAGCACCATTCTCATTCATGCTCCAATGGTAACACCATAGCCAAAACAGCCCCAGTGAGGTACAGCGACAGGGGGGGAAAAAAAAGCAACACTTCACAACTCACTCTTACACTGATTATCCTGTCCAAGAAGGCTGAGGTGAGTAACAGTGGTGCCTGTCAGTAAACCATCCTAAGAACAGAAACACAGTGGAAACAATCACAGTTGTTACTGAACAGCATCAGCTGCAAAATTTCAGAGTAGTGGGGAATAACATTGCCAGCCTTTTTGTTCTTACTCTTATTTTGCATGCAAATTAGAAAGACTTGGGGGTCTTTGAGGAACAAAAAAGGAGAAACCCCTCAGTGGAAAAGCTGGCTTATTAATGTTTATGGCTATCCCTGATGCTTGCCTGGAACTGGGAATGGTAAACATCTTTGCCTCTGTATGTGTTAAAATGGCTTCTTGGTTATAAATAGAGAGAGACATGGAAATAGTGAGCATGAGAAATAAGGGCTAGCAGGTATGAGAGATATCTCCTGTAACCAGAAGTCATTAGACACTGAGGGTAGGGGGCCAAGTGAGAAATGGTGCTGCCACCAAGTGCTTTTACATTCTGTGCATCCCCACCACATTTCTTCCTGACAGTACTAGTCATGGTCCTGTCTACAACTGGAGATTCACCTTTGGAAAGAGACAGTGTAGCCATGGAAGTAATAATATTGCCCATGTATTTAGAAAGACTGAAAGTGGAAACTGACTACAGTTGTTGTTCGTTGTGGTTCAAGTGCTTGGCCTCAAGCTGTACCTGGAAAAATAGATTGCTACAGCAAGAAGTGGAGTGTTCATCTAGAAAAGTGGTAGGACTTCCCACTCCTTCTGGATTCAGTTTAGAACTGGATAGCACTGGATGTTGTTAATTGTTGTGCTGGTCTGTGTGTATTTTAATGATGTATGTTTTAATCTGGTTTTAATTATTTTTATTGTTTAATCATGTTTTCACTTTTGTATCGAGCCGCTTTGAGTCCCAACCAGAAGAAGAAAAACAACTCCAACTCCTCCTCCTCCTCCTCCTTTGTGTCAGCCTCAGGGCTCCTGCTTTACAAACCATGATATCTCAGAGACGTTGCTTCATCTCTGAATAATGGAGGATTCTGAAGCCCGAATACCATTTCCTTTATATTTCAGGCTGTACATTTTCTGCCTTAGGTGACCATCTCAGTCTGTTCACATAGCAGAGTGGACTCATGAGGTACCTTTTCCCTGCAGGGAAAAAGTTGCAGGGGCAGAACTGGGATTCCTGTTGGATATTGTGTCTGAAGTCATGAGGCAGAATACCTATAAAGACCCTGGGAAAGCAAGTATTAGGAATTTGTTGTTCATTACTTTTGTACATATCTGGCTGACAGGACAAGCAAAACGTTCTCCTCAATCAATGAAGGAGTACCAGTAACAGAGCTTCATGGCCAAAGTCTTGATATAAGATGTCTATGTTTCTTTCCTTATCTTTTATGTCCTGGTGGCGTGTTACCATCTGCTGCAGAACCAGTGGAATATTTTTTTTTCTTTCATTCCTGTAGAAGCAGAGGTGGGTAATAGTATTGTCAAGCCACCCTTGACTTCAAGAGGGTTTTTAAGTAGTTCCACTTATTTTGTTGACAGTTTGTTAGATTATGTTATCATAGTGGTTGAAACAAACTTAAGAAGAACACAGATTTTCCCTAAGTTCAATTCCTTTACTGCAATACTAGGGCAAATGTGTCCATTTCACTTTCTCTCTCATCTTAATTTGTGGTTAAAAAAATTATCACAATCAAATTGAAATGAAATTCTCACCCATCCTTTTATTATGCCACTGTCTCCTATGCAAGGCTTAGCACCAACAGGTACAAGAGTATCTCTACACAAGTATAGACAACTGCATCATCATATCTCTCAGCTCTTCTTGTTCAGTGGCAACCGAGTCCCCACCCAGTATATTTAACATTACAATATACCATGTCTCATGAGTTCAATTTCTTCTACATATTTCACTGGGTTCTCTGAGGGGGAAACAATCACTCATAAGCAGAGGGAGTATCTTAAATGCTTTGCTTAGAAAAGAGCTTTATAGAAAACTCAGCTGTTCTTCTTAGGTGTTCTGATTTTATGAGAGACTATATGAAATATTTTTCTGCTGATCGAAAGAAAAGAGGAAGTGCTTCTTCTTCTGTTTATTAATGGAAGCAGGATGATTAATGGAAAAAAAAGAGAGAGATATAAGCAAAGATGTTCTGCTACGGCACATTTCATTGAGAAATGGGATCCTGAATGACCTTTCCATTTAAACATATGAAAAAGAACACAACACTTTTTGTCAGATTTATGAGTTTGATACTTTTCCCCTTATATGAAAACATTTAATTTATCCACAGTTTAATGCTATTTCAGCTTTCGTAGACACCTGTAATTTCTGTTTGTCCAAGTGCAGCTTTTATAGCTTTTTTGTATTTACTATATCCCTTTTAATTTCCTACCCGTTTGAACAGCAAGGAATCATTTTTAAAAGCATCAAAGCCAATTAGAAAAGAAAGATTTTAAAAAAAAAAATGTCAGGGACCATATTTTCATGCTCACCTTTTACAGCACCTACTTTAGAAAATGGTTGGCTCTAAATGGGATCTCTTGGCAGTAAAGAAACACCAAGTATAACATTTTTCTCAGTAAGCTGAAACAATTGGCAGGAAAGCAGGTCAGCAGCTAAGGTCAACTAAAAGAGAAGCATTTAAGATTCTATTTATTTTTGGAATTGCAGCTCTTAAGGGCTCAGTACCATTATGAATATACAAATGACGTTTAACCATTGCCTTAAATGCTGTTGGATAGTTGCCTGACTCGAGTTCACTTAACCAGTGCAGCTCAGCCAACAGTATTTGCATTTAGAAAAAGAAGACTTCTAGTAGTTAGCATACATGCTCTTAAATGTTGCAGTTCAAATACAGCAAGTTGTGGATCAAACAGGTATAACTGAAGAGATCTATTTGGATCTCTTTCTTCAAACCTTGGAAGGGCTGCCAAACAGAAGATGGAGCATCCTTGCTCTCTGTAGGTCCAGAGGACAGAAATAGAACTAGTTGATGGAAATTGCAAGGAAGGTTTTGGATAAACTTACACAGAAACTTCATGACAGTAACAGCCATTCAACAATAGAGCAGATTGCATGAGGTGAAGGGTGATCCTTTGTTGAGCACTTTTCCAGCACAGAGTGGATGGCATCTGTCCAGAATGCTCTAAGTGGAAGATTCTTGCATTGAGCAGAAGGGTGGACTACTACCAGATGACATTCAAGGTGATTTCCAGCTCTAAATTCCTGGCTTTAAAACCTTCAAATCCACTACCGGGTTTTTTACAATGTCTGACCGAGAGGTTCAGTGCCTCCCCACATACCATTTTCCTGCATTATGAGGAAGGGAAGATAGGCACAAACACATGCAAACAAACACCATACTCGTCAATGAGTGACTAAAGTTTTAAAAGTTTTTTTGGACAACACTTGATTAGAATTTCCAAGCCAGCATGGCCAGTGGTGATTCTGCTAGCTGTAGTCCAAAAAAGCAACTTCTCCAAGGTATGAGTAAGAGAAAATAATGTAGTCAGAGTGTGAGCACATCCACCCGGGCACAAATCATTTGCAACATTTTAAAGAATAAAATATCAAGGGAATCAACGTGAACTAACCATAATATTTGTTTGACTTTGTGGGCAAGTTACAGTTTAGTAGACATCCATCTTGACTAAATATCCCTTTGACGGAAAGATTACCTAGGCATATTATAGAGCGTAAACTCAATCAAGTGTGGGAGTAAGGAAGGAGATGTAGACTAAACACAGAAGCCCTTTGCAAGAAAACCCCTTCTCCAAGAAAAAAGTACCTGAGTAGAAAGCTAAAAGAGCATTTCATTCAGCGAAAAGATGTGGGACAACTCTTACAATTCAGCTGCCAAAAAGGAAAGATGTGTAGATACTGGTGTCATTTCTAAGCTACCTTTTAAAGCAAAACATCTTTGAAACTTCCTTCAATGTACTTATATATAAAGCTAAAATTTTCAGCATGAGGAAGATCGCGCTTATCTAATCCTTTGCACTAGTTCCACTGCAGGATGATTATCCATTTGGCAGACAGAGATTATGACTGTACCCAGACCGATTAAAAAGACCAGAAAGTCCCAGGTTGTGTTCCTGTTCCTTCCAATTTTATTTTGGAGATTCACAAACATTTTGTTTACCCCCAGAATATTTTCTGTCAGCACCTGATACCATCAGAGACTTTTTATAACAGCTCTTCGATTGGTTTAAGTAAGTGTAAAACTGGAAAGATAAGGAACAAAATCTGGGGCCTTTCAACCAGTCTGGATGTACCCTTCTGCTGATTCTTGAAATGCAAAAGACCTCTTGGATGCTTTGGTAGCAGAGGGGTGCCAAGAGGAATCCAGAAAACTGCGTTAAATCAAATCAGAGTGTCACTCTATCTAGGTGAATATTGTCTATTCTGACCTAACAGCAATTACCTGGGCATGAGGCAAAGGACTTTCTCATCACCTGTTCCCTGACCCTTTTAGTGACGGCAGGGACTTGGGTCTTCTGCATGCAAGGCAGGTGATCTATCACTGAACCGTGGTCCCCCCTAAAAAGGCAGGGAGGTCCTTAAGTAAAACTTGCAAAGGAAATGGAGAGAAGTCTTTCCCCACCGTTCACCATTACCAAATTTCATAGCAAATAAGCTTTGCTAAGCATAAGCATCTCCAGATACAGGGGATTTATGCTGAAAACATGGGAAATAATTGCTCAGAAGGGAATTGGACCTGCTTGGTAGTTAAGAAGCCAGTCTTCCATGTCAAAGTACTAGTCTGACATTAGAATGTTGGCATGGTTGCCATTAAAATTGCTTCATTCCCACTTTACACTTATATTCCCTTCCGTTTACCAACCATATGATTCACTTGAACAGCCTTTTGTTGTATGGGTTGGACCTCTAAACTGAGTATTAGAAAAAGGACAGAAGAGATCATCCCTATGTGCATTTTGGAAGAAGCCTTCCATCTCTAGAAGGTTTAAAATATTTTGTTTACTTATGCAAGGCTTAGCTGACCTTGTTTCCTTTCACATGCATATATTATTAGTTTTGGATAAAAAGCATGCTGAAACATGTTGAACTGTTTTTTCTTTTTTATGATGCAGGAACCTGTCCCGATTCTTTTTATGTTATTTCTGTCTCTGGTATCACATTTTTCGTTAAAATAATAATCATAGAAACATATCTACTGCCTCAACTGAGACTGACCTGTACTATATTCCTCCTTTAATTTGAGATCGTTACATAGCAAATTATGATGTGGCTAAGTTCAGTGATTCCTCTTTTTTTGGCTGGATGTGTCAACACGCTCATGTTGTATTAGAAAAAAATCTTTATTATTTCTAGACATACATGTTCTTTTAAATGACATTCCTGTAATGCCAGACTGAAGAGGGACAACATAGATCTATCCCACATGCTTTTAGCATTGCAGAAATATTTATACTTCAAGGTGGAAAGATAAATATCCACCACTCATTGTTCAATAATTAGAAGTCTCATTGCTTTAGCTATGTATGAATATATACTATATTACAGATGTCAAATTCAGGAAAATGTATTTTTGGAAATAAAGTCACCTTCTATTAATATATATACCTAGAGATGTTTGTATCTTATGTATTTTCCTTCTTTTTCCCCTTTAATTTTCGTAGTTTGTTTCTGCAACTAGACACACACACACACACACACACACACACAAATTAAGACTAGAGCCAGCATGGTAGAGTGGTTTGAGCATTGGACCTTGACTCTGGACACCAGGGTTAGAATCCTTACCAGACAAAAACTCTTTCCAACAGACTTTTACGAGTAAAGGTTTTTAAACAAAACGCTTTAGAGGGTTCTGTATTGTTTTCTTTCATTAATTTTACTGACTTTTTATCCTTTTTTTAGGATAAATTTTAATCAAATAAAATTTTAGTAAATTTTTAAATAAAATCTTAATTTTATTTTAATGCTGACTTTGGTATGCTTTTAGCTATATAGTTGGTCCTCCACATTTTCGGGTTTAACTTTCACAGATTTGATTATTTATGAGTTTCTCCAATCCCAGCCCCCCCCCCCACGTGCTTTTTTTCTGGTGGAACCTTTCCTCTCAACACTTCTGATCAGGCTGTGCAGCCCTGTAAAATCCTACCTGTGGTTTTCTTCCTTCTCCACCAGCAGCTGCCTGACCAGCTAAGGATGGCTCACAGCACCATAAGCCCTTTCCCAATGCCCAGCCCCATACCCAAGGAAGGAGATGGGTTGGACGGAGGAAGCTTAGGGCCACCATGGCAACCCCCCACTTTCCCTGGGTGCCTGTTCTCCCCACCACGCCTCAGCCCCTTCTCACAGACAAACATACAATTTGATATTTGCAATTTTTCCACTTTTGCGGGAGTCCTGCACCTCTAACCCTAGTGAATGTGGAGAGCTGACTGTACCATACATTTTAAAAAATTGTAAGCACCTTGAGCCCAAAATTTGAGGAAAAATTGGGATAGAAATAAGGATGATGATGATGATGATGATGATGATGATGATATCTCAGTTTGCTATGGAAGTAAGCACCAGAACTCTCAATTCATCCTGGAATCAAAGAGAAAACCAGTCTAATAGTTGCAAAATCCAGGTAATTATGCTCTAACTCTCAACTGTATTGAGCCATACTGAATTTACTGTAGGTTTCTGGCTTGTCTTTACACGCCCTGTCAAAAGTCAATCTTGGAAGAGTGGATTTGCACGGCAAGACCCTTGCTTTCCAAGATGGCGAATGTTATCACTGACAAAGAACACTGAAGATAGGAGAGGCTGTGGCAGTTTGCTTTTGCCCAAGTCTGCTGGGAATGGCAAGATTGCACTCTGTCCTCTTCTAAATAAATGGAGGGCAAACTACATTTTGTAGCAGTTGAAGTAAGCTGAGGACAAAGGGAGAAAGTGGGAGGAGGACAGAGAAACCAGGACATTTTAAAAGCTGCTGAAAAAGTGGGATGACAGACGATTAATCAGGACTGTCTCTGCCAAATCAGGACAGTTGGAGAGTATGTGCTCACATTGTGCCAGACGTCTATAACATTTTGCCTGTTGTCAACTATCCTGACTGTTCTTCCCAGGATTTCTTTACTAAATTCATGAACCATCACATCACACATGTATTCTTAGGCTATCTTACCGCTATATTCTGTATCAATTTCCATGAACTTTGGGTTTTTCTCTTTTAGTCTTCATTTTTATCTTCTATCCATTCCTAATAACTTCTCATTCATATCTACTTCTTTCTTCCTGTACAACTCACCCTCTATCCTTTGTTGCTTCCCTCCAGCTTTGTCTTTCTACTTTGCTTTTCATTAAACTTGGCCCTCCACACTCGCTAGGGTTAGGGACATAGGATCCTTGCAAAAGTGAAAAATTCGGGAATAACATAAAATTGTGTGTCTGTGGGAAGGGGGCTGAGGCACAGGTGGGGAAAGTGGGCATCCAGGGTCTAAACCAGGTTAGGGAAAGAAGATGGTTGGCATAGTGGTCTTGTACTTCCTCTCCCTTGCTCATCTTCTTCCTTGGGTGTTTGTGGGGCATGGGTACAGGGTTTGTGGTCCTGAGAATTTGGGCAGAGACCATCTTTAGCTGGCCAGGCAGAGACTGGTAGAGGAAAAGGAGAGCCAGAGGTGAGTTTCTAAAGGGCTATGTGGCCTGATTGGAGCCACCAAGAGGGAAGGTTCCCCCAAAAAAGAAGCACCTGAGGTGGAAGGGCAGGGGTTGGAGAAACTCGCAAATAATCAAATCCGTGAATGTCAAACGCGCAAATGTGGAGGGCTGACAGTAATTTTCTTCTAAAATCCTGTCCAAAACTTAGTTTTTTAGCATCTCTCTTCCCAAAACATGTTTGCTCACTGCCACCCTGACAGTCATTCTCATGAGAAGGGTTCTCAATTTATCTTTCGTGCATCACTGAGAACAGTGTTCGGTTCAAATAAATGCTTAACAGAGTTGTATGTTCTGGGTGGTGGCAGAACCCAGAAAAATCCACCAAAAGCTCAGCCAGATCTCCTAAAACCTTGTTTTATGAATCATGTGAAAGTACCTTAACAAATTACCTGTAACTGAATTAAATTTAATTAACCTTCAGAAGCTGTCCAAATGAAACAGAGTGGCATTATCTTTTCTATTCCAACTCTTTACCTGTATGTATTCTGTATGTATTCAGGTCTCACTTTAGACAATCAGCTGGGAATTCAGCAGCACTGCATTCATTACTAATTCCAGCAAGATACAAGGCCTTTAAAATCCTTTGACTCTCAATGAATTGACTCACATGGGGATTATTTCTATTTCTTTATAGGTGTTCTTTTAAGAGTTATCACCACGAGATCATTACCCTTTAAATCATGATTAGTGATATCTGCAGGCTAAAGACTATGACCATAAGCACATTTGTTTAGACAGATTTCATTTATACTGACAGGCTTTAAATGTATGCAAAACATATTCATGGTGGGTATTTAAACTATGACTGAGACGATGACTCTTATAGGGAAAACCCTCCGGTTTTCTTCATTCCCCAAAGCAACGTTTTTATTCATACTGCCATAATCGACATGCTCATTTATCTTAGGTATAAGGTAAGCAATTCAAGTCTCCAGAGCACCTGGTAATACCCATCTGTTCATTTATCATTTCAAAATATGGAAGTAAAAACTGAATTCAGTGATTATTGCCTCAAGATAACCCTCTGTGTAAACAGGCTCTGAGTAAACGGTAGGTGGCAGAGTATACCGATAGGACAATATTAAAAATTGTTAAGTCTTGTAGCCATATTCATGAACAAACTCTGGGCTTGAAAGACTATTGGCTATTCTGTCAAGTTATCTTAAGACAGCTTGCAGTCTTGACTGCTGGGCCAAGGAGACCTAAGTGGAAATCCCTGCTTAATCTCAAGACCTAACCTTGAGTCAGTTACAATCTCCATATTCAACCTACTCCATATAGTTGTTCTGAGGACAAAATCATCACATTGAACAGAAGCACATATACATCCCTGAGCAACTCAGGGAAAGCCAGTGTGGTATAGCGTGGTATAGGGCAGGGCTTTCCAAATGGTGTGTCGCGATACATTAATGTGTCGCCTACAGTGTGTGTCACCTCCCTGGCCAGGAAAGACCCCCCACCCCACCTGAGCCTGGCCTGCTGCCATTGCTCTCACCGGAGCCTTTCCCCGGAAAGAACAACAGCAGGCAAGGACTGAATGGGACGGGTCTCTCTTTCCCCCTGCCGTTGCTCTCACTGAGGCTTTTCCTGGCAAGGGCAACAGCAGTGGGCCAGGATCGGGGGGCCGCCTTTCCCCACTCTAGATATGCCTCTGGGTACCTCTGATTTGCTAGTAAAGCTGAATTACTGTGTCACAAAATAATGCATGTTGAAAAAGTGTGTCACCAACATGAAAAGTTTGGAAAGCTCTGGACTAGGGTATCAGACCCTGCCTCAAGGAGATATGCCCATAGCAAGCCATAAAACCCACTGAGTGATAGATCTTAGGGCAGTCACAGTCTTTCCACCTCATACACCTCACAGGTTTATTGCAGGACAGTCGTTGAGCTCACCGGAAGAAAGGCAGAATGTAAATGTTATATAACACACTAACTAAAAGACAAATAGGAACATAATGCAATATGACCATACTCTCTGGTGAGGCAGCAGGTAGAGTGGGAAAAGTAAAAATATAATCATTCATTAAAGCATAGGGTTGTTGTTGACTTTTGCAGCAGATGGCTGAATTGGACTAACGTCACTCTCACTGCCAAATGAGGTCATGAAGTTTAGTTACACATCACTGCAGGGTTACTTTGAAAACACTCGTTGGATAGGGAACAAAAATTTAGTAATGTTAGGGCTATTTGGTAACACTGACTCACCACTTCATTAAGCTTAACATCCTTCAGAAACTGAATTTTATTAGGTACAGAATATTGATAGAAATTTAGAGGGTCGCCACAAACTATACCTCTATTTTCAAAACTATATGCCTGACAATCCATATTTGGGAAACCAAAATAGGGGAGTAAGGAGTAGGGGAATTGCTGGAGGTGCCAAGTCTGTGCAGTACAGTACAAGTATACCTCAGTTCACGAAATAGATCATACAGGTTCAGTAAGGGATTCTGGAGGTAGGTGGTGTTCACCTTGCCTGTTGTAGGCTGACATACACAGCTACAGTCGGATCGGTTAGAGTAGAATCCCATTCCTTCTCAGCTTGAGATGTATTGCACTGTTTACTCCAGACATGCTGTTGCCAGAAGTCTGCTTTTCTCCAGCCCTCTTTCACCATTTTCCTTGTGCCAATGCTGCTAAAAAAGTTTCTATCTAGATAGAGGACAAGGAAGGGCTGGGCAGTCATACAACGACTTTGTAAAAAGAAGTTTCTTTCTCAGAGGGTTTGTTAACTGAGGTATACTTGTACATTACAATAACTGAGGTATACTTGTACATTATAATCTATGCACTATATTCCTAGCTAAGAGGCCTTGCAAGTTGCAGCCCAAATTAGATGTAAGATCCATAATCAGATATCTTGATTTTAATATTTATTAATTTTAGTTCAGAGGTACAAAGGAAACAGACTACTCCACAGCTACAGAGGCAAAAAAGGGTACGAACAAAAAGGAAACAAACCATATATTAAAAAATGCACATCTACAGCTAAATTAAATTAAAACTAAGAGATAATAACAAAACTAGTTGGTAAAATCTATTACACTAAACACATACTACCTACATTAACTAACTAAAACACAAAAAAACTCCAATATAAACTGTAATGAAAATTAAAAAAATTATTAATGTTCCATATTTTGTTTTCCCATTATAAATCTATATACGCTGAGCTAACTAGAATTACTAATAATCATAACCACAGGTTATTACATCATTAGATTTCTTATTGCTAAAAAAACGAATAAACAGTTTCCAGTCTTTCAAAAAAATCTTCAACAGGATCTCTCTTTTCCTTTGGTTAAAAGCAATGACCACAATATTGAAGCAGGCATGTGGTACCAGGCAAGATAGTCATCTCTCCCCCACCATTTTCTCCAGATTAAATTCCCTCAAGCTGCTATTAGGGTTGGGAGTCAGAGAGGAGCAGTACCATCTTTTTTCAGTTTGGTAGCAGATAGCAGCTTTGGACAACTTATACATTTCGGAGAACAGAGTGTGAAGAAACAGTTAAACAACTTCCACCCCAACACTATAGCTCTGAACAAACTGCTTCCTCACTTTCCACATAGATCACTCTTGGTCATTTCCGCACTAGCCTGTTATAGTGCTATGATTCCACTTTCAACATCCTACGGAATCCTGGGGTTTGCAGTTTAGGGAGGGGCTGGCTAGCCCCTCCCTAAACTGCAAACCCCAGGATTCCGTAGGATGTTGAAAGTGGAATCATAGCACTGTAACACCCTAGTGCGGAAATGGCCTTGTTTTTAACCAAAGGAGAGGAGGGGAAATGACATGTGGAGATCTTCCACATCACATCTAATTTGGTCCTATAATTCAGCATGGTGCTTTTATGCATGTTTTTGAATTCATCTTTAGTTTCCTGCAGACCTAAGTCAATTCAGAAAATGGCTTTTACAATCAAGGAAAAGTGCAGCTTTAATAAGGCACGTCATGTCTTGTAAAATGTATTCTACAACAGTGAGGTGTTCTTTTTGTGAGTCAGAACTATAGACCAGCTGCTGATCCTAGGAGCAGGGGCAAAGTGCGGGTGGGAAAGAGTCTAATTTCCCATATCCTGAAATGGAGAATACATAGCAGTAAAGAGAAAAGAGCAACACAGAGGCCACATGAACTAAACTCCAAGCATGATAGACAGATAGGTGTTATCACCAAAATGCACTTCACTGCTCCTTTTCTGTGGGCCTCACAGACTTAGAAAAAGCACAAAGATAAAACCAGAGAATCAATTTCTTCTCCCCCACCACCTCTCTTTCACCTCTCTACGGCAATTTCCTCTCCTTGGTTTGTTTTGGAGACAGTTGCTGTTTTTCTGACAAAAAGTCCTATATCTTTAAAAATTGGAGCCCGGGTTGGCACAGGATATTCTGCTGCCGGGGAGCAAGGATGACACCCTTCCTCTGTACTGGGTGGCTGACTGGGTGGTCAACTCAATCTCATTTCTATACCAGTAATGAAACAAAGCCAGTGTAGTATAGTGGTTCAAGCACTGGAATAAAGCCATTTCCGCACTACACTGTTATAACGCTATTATTCCACTTTCAACCTCCTATGGAATCCTGGGGTTTGCAGATTAGGAAGGGGTACTTAGAATTCTTAGTCATGGAGCTCTTTGGCCTCAGTAAACTACAAATCCCAGAATTCCACAGGATGTTGAAAGTGGAATAATAGCACTATAGCAGTGTAGTGCAGAAATGGCCTAAGATTCTGGAGAACAAGGATTCACATCCCTGTTCGGCCATGGAAACCCAATGGTTCACCTTGAGAAAGTCACACCCTTTCCACCTCAGGGGAAGGCAAACCCCTTTGAATGAAGCTTGCCAGCAACAAGGGCAACAACAAATGAGGTAATATTCTCCACCACAACTGAGGGCAGCAGGCCACTTCTAGAGGAACAGGACATGTTGTGTGGCTTTGTCCTCCAACGGCAGAGAAGGTGGGAGGCGTCAAGGGTGCAAAGAAGGACAGCTGCAGGACCTGATGCCTGAGTGATTTGCCTCACAACACCTAATGCAAAGGCCTTCCCTGAGTCCTGCTTTTTTCCCCCACCAATGCATCAAAAAAAATTTTTTTAAATATAAAATCTGAATCAGGTTATGTGCACCTTCTTCAGTGAGGCAATTACATCAGTCAGTGGACTAAGACTATCAGAGACTACAGAGAATAGATCTTTCTGATAAATTTCTTACTACCCAAAACTTTCTCTCTACCCAAGATTTTTCTAACACAAAGTTTATCTTCACTAGTCAGATCAAACGTAATGATATTCAGTACTCTTTATCCACAACTTCCTGAGATGGCCATTTTATTCTGCCCAAGAAAACCTGAAGTTTTATATATCTGCGTTCCATGAAGATTTTTGAAGACATTTTTCTTTCCTACTGAGACAGAAAAGATGGCAGTCAAACTTACTTGCTCCATCCACAGACAGTTGACCACTTAGACACAGCAGGTTTAACTCTAAAGAAGTTGGAACTTTAAGCAGCATCAGGCTGAATTAAAAGCTGCATCTCTTTCAGTTCTCCTTGGGCTCTTGGCAGGAAATTGATCTTTGACAGTTCTGAGGTAGATTATTCAATTTTAAAAGCTAACTTCATTTTTCCCTTCCCCAAATTGCTTAAGTGTTCAAGCTCCTGTAGCAAAATGTAAAGCAAACACCATTCTACAGTCTTTAAAACATCCTCTTAATGATCTTGCCATACATGCTTCCAAAGAATTGCTTCTAAATAATTAGCAATTTGGGGCTGCTAATGGACCCAAGAGCTTATCTGGAAGCACGTATGGAAAGGTCAGGAGGAGAACCTCTCACAGTACATACAGCGGCCTGAACTTTAATTTAAATATACTTGGAATGCGTTTCCAAATAATTGCCTAGGCTCATTAGCAACCCTACTATGGAGCAACATGAGGTGGCTACACAACTATGAAACCACACATTATGTTACTTGCATTTCTGTGTTGGTTTTAAAAACAGAAGTCGTGGTAAAGTGTGGGGTGTGGTGAATGGGGTGAAACAGATCAGGACTGTAGCACAGGTGGAACTAGAATTTAACTTGTACCAACAGTAACAGATAGAGCAATCAGTTGCTTTGGGAGATGATATTAAACATGACCATAGTGTGCACAAAAGAGTACCTCATTCCTGACATCCTGGTCTCGACTGAAATTAGGAGCTCTAGGGTGTTAGGTGAAATACACAGAGATGGTAATGCACTCAATAAAATAGGCATCTTAGTGCTGTAGCTTTAGAGTGTCATTTAGGTCCCCAGAGTAAGAGACAAATCAGATGGCGTGCGGATGGACAAGCAGAAGGTATTTTCCTGCAAGAACTCAACTGAACAGAAGCTGCCCAAAATATCACTAAGCTCCTCTGTAATGGTCATTCACATTAAAGGGCCAGCACAAGAGAACATCCTGATAGATTCTACTTTGTCTTTATTGATGGGGGAGAATGTCATTTAGGTCTTCCTTCTAAGGCACCAAAACAACTTGGTCACTTGGATGTGATTGCTCAGAATCAAAAGTAGGAGACAGATACATATACAACACCCCTATATTACTAAGAGCTTTTCTGTGACCCCTTTGCTCATGATGTACACATGCAACATATCAAGTGGATTATAATCCCAACCAATATGTTCTAAAATAAACTGCTTGGGGTCTCAAAGGTGCCACAAGAATTTTTGTTGACAGCTAAAATACACCAACATGGCTACCCCTTTGAAAACTGCTACACTATTCTGTGTGTGTGCACGCATGCACATATACATGCCAACATCAACAAATTCACACAAAGCACTCAGTGACTGGAATTTTTTTGTGCTGAGAAGTGAAATAGAAGTAATGAAGGTACCTGTTGCTAATAGTCTGGCTGAACATCTGATTTAGAAACTTCTCAAGACACTGATATAAACTCCATAGAACCTCGACTTTTATGAGAGTGGGGAAAAATTTAAGTTTTAAAAAATCTGTTGGCAGAATCAAAATGGTCTATAAGTGAGGCTTCCTGTAATCAGGTGGCCAATTTGGCCCACCAGTCTATATCTCTTTGCTATGATCTTTTTTCTTCCTGTCACAGACCATGATTTGCCTCTGTAGAAATTCAAAAACTTCATTCGAGTTTTGTTTCTCTACTATCACCACCACTATAAAATATCAAAAAACATAAAATGGCATGAGAATCTCAGTGGCACTGTTCATGCATGGGTTCTATGCATTTGAAGAGCTCGTTTTGTCCTAATAGTGCATTCTGACATTTTATTCAAAATTTGCCCAGGGATACTCACCAAGTGACCTCATTATTAACATTTTGGTGCTAGAAGCCAGCTCTTTTTGTTTCAGTCCTCGTGCCTTTCAGTGTTTATGCTATTGTGTTCTGATATTGTTAGTGTTTTTTTTTCCAAATAAAATTGTATTTGGGCTTGAATGCTTTTTCATTTCACTTAGAGCACATTTAAAGCTCAGATGGAAAAAGCACAGATAATAACTGTGTTTAAATGATGGTTCTTTAAGGATCTGAGGATTCAGTGAGTGATCTGAGAACCACTTAACTTCATGTGGAGGCACTACTGAAACAGAGCAAGTGTATGGTTCTAGACATTTCCCTGGATAAGAGCCCACTCCAGTAAAGCTCTGGATAAGATTATAAAGAGATGTTAATGTTGACCACAAGAAATAAAGAGAAAGGGATACTAACCTAGTTACTTTATCTTGGGCACTTATTTTATTTCTTGACACCTAGCAAACCTTGCCTATTAAGCATTCTACTCCCCTTCACTTTGTCTTAAGACACTAACCATGGACACCTCATGTTTTAAACATCAAGTCATCCTTCCTTGTCCTCTTATTTCCATCCCCACTTGCTTTTGTAGCATCTTGTCAAATAAAAGCGTCTGTAGATCTTGAAAACGTGTCCACAGCTTTGTTTGTATCTGATAGATCCTGACAAACGCATTCCCTGGATGTGGCTTTTGGAACCAGTCTCATTTGGTTAAAGCAGCAATTCTTTTTTCCTGGCAGGGATAACCTTTGAAAAGATACCAACAGAAGATTCTTCCAATTGACTCTGCCAGATGTTAATGTTGCAGAAATATAAAAGTTTGGTAGTACAAAAGAAGTTCATTTCTAAGGACAAATGTTAGCCTATGTAAGCTGAAGAATTTATTTTTCTGGGAACAAGAGAGAACTATGATGGAGAAGCTTTTATCATAGCGGACCCTCTGTCCAATACTTAAGGAGATCTTAACGAATTTATAAATTAGTTATTGATGCAACTATCAAATTAGGTCTGTTTTAGTCTTTGCATCATTACAAGCAAAAGTGAACAATGCTGTAAGGGAAAGCAGAAGATATGACCATAAACACCAGGACAAAGTGCATTTTGCCAAATTGGTTTTGCCATCATCCCCTGCCCAAAGTGCTTAAAACCAGTAAGAAAATTCAGAACGTTAAG
Source organism: Cyclura pinguis (assembly GCA_030412105.1). Lineage (NCBI taxonomy): Eukaryota > Metazoa > Chordata > Lepidosauria > Squamata > Iguanidae > Cyclura > Cyclura pinguis. The sequence continues at coordinate 22,635,821 of CM059604.1, forward strand.
TACATTTTCAGAAAGCAATTTTCTTGAAATAGCTATATTTAAAAGAATTCAGTTCTTGGCTTTGAAATACCAAGGTGAGGTTCATTCAGCGTCCCTAGCTAGAAAGCCAATTTTTCAGTTAACTTGGGAGAACCAAACTAATCTGCAGAGATCGCATATCAAGAGCCTATGTGAAATGATAAAATGTAAAGACAGCTTAACATTTCCATTATGATCCAACATATTAAACAGCACTAAATTAAAAGTGCCTGTTTTACCGTAAGAGAATTCACATTAAGAGGAATGCCTGGTTGCAAATGAATCAGTGTTGAAGAAATTGGCACACTCATTCCAGCTGCTCATATACAAAGCATCTACATCACACTTTGGCCACATGAAAGCAACACAGTTTACTCATTTCTGTAACAGCATGGGAGAGAGAAATAAATCTGGAATGGACAAATGCGGTTGTTAAGTCCACTGTGATCTCATTTCACTCAGCTCATCTTATGCACAGCTACAAACAGAACAAAGTATTTTTGGCAACAGTGCCAGGGACTCTGCTACTGTTAATTGACATGAACCACAACTAGCATACACAGGATAGAGAAAAATGAGACACAACTATCAAGCTGTGATAGTAGTGACAGCCGGGGTGGTGTTGTGCTTTGAGCACTGGACTACAACTCTTGAGACCATAGTTCGAATCCCTACTCAACCATGGAAACCCACTGGCTGACTTTGGACAAGTCACACTCTCACAGCCACAGAAAAAGAGAATGGCAAACCCCCTCTGAACAAATCTTGCAAGAAAACCCTGTAATAGGTCTGCCTTAGGGTCACAATAAGTTGGAGATAACTTGATGGCACACAGCCACAACTACAACAACAACTATCAAGTACTGATTCTATCAAACTCTATCCAATGGAGTGATTTCCTTTTTATATTTCATATTTTTTACTGTAAGCTGCTTTGTGGCTCTCAAGGGTACACATTAAATCAGTAAAATAAGATGTCAAGCATTCACTGTAACATCTGGTCTTTATACATATACCGATTACAAGAGCAAACAAAAACTCAACACTGGTTTATACTGTTCTCTTTCCTTTTAAAGCAATATATGCACACTTGACATGAAATTTTCTAAAATGCTTATAAAGAAAGGAAGTAGACAGACATAATAACTGGGAATCAGGATACCCAAAAGCACTTTTGTCAAGAAACACAAGCAAAATCTCATCATCATATAGTAAAACATCCAGATGTTCAAAGATTTTAATAAAAAAGATATATCAATTTTTTATTTGTTAAATGCCTGGAATAATCTCAGATTTGAAATATCAACCCAGATGCTAGTTAAATGCCCAGTGTTCTTGGGATGGAAATTGCTGCTGTGGTTCATTCTGCATTCATGTCAGAAAAGCTGCTTTGTCAAACAAATTACCTATCACCCAAGGCACTCAATCCTTTGCAACCTACCAACCCAATCATTCCTCTTTACCCTTACCAGGAGAGCCCTTATTAATGGAAGAGGTCTAATTCCTTTCTCACGTGCACTATCCAAGACTGCTACAGCCTCACAGAGCATATTGATTGCTAAGGTTTTCACCTTTTCCAACAGCATGACATGGACAGACTACACCCTGAGACTGGGGTTATCCCATCTCCTTATTAAGTGCTACAGAGAAACCAAGTTGTTTTGAACGTGATCAACAAACATGCCCAGAGAGAGAATTTCCAGAGGTGGCTCAAAAGTAAGGTAAACCCTTCCCAAGTTACACTCAAAAGGAAGACACTATAAACTGAAAGGATCTTATACCACAGCATAAGTTTCCTCAACAAAATCCTCACCTACCTCCTCCTAAGAACAGATCAGACACAACCAACAGCAGGAGACTGATTGCCATTTGTCCCTTATCAGAAGAGATGCCCTGTATTTAAGAGTCAGAAAGTTTGTCTCTTACAAAGTTGCCAATTGTCTCGTATTATTAGGGGTGCTCCCTATTTGCAGGTCAGAAAGCTTGTCCCCTGTGTGCGTATGTGCCTTCAAGTTGCCTGTCAACTTATAGGTGTCCTTTCTTACAAAGGATGTAAGAGCTGGAAAGCTTTTCCTTTCAGCTAGACAGAACGAGACACCAAAAATCCCATATTTGGGACGGTAAGCCTATGGTAAAGAAAGAAATGTGTGCATCATGTAGTTTATGGAGGTGTACAGTATGAGAAACTTTCATCCGGTATTTAGGTAGAACATAAATTTGTTAATAGCTATTTCCTAATGGTCAGGCCCGCATGTTATGAATTTAGACTGTCCTTTATGCTCTGGAAACCTGTCAACACTAGCGCTGCCCAAAGGGACCATAGTTAACCTGGAACTTCTCTCTCTTAACGTTTTTTCTCTCTACCACACCTTAGTATCAACCCAGCAAGGAGGTATATAGCCACCTCTTTTCTATTATTGCTCCAGATACCTAAAGGGAGGTGTGCGCTTCATACCTGAAGAGCCCTTTTACAAAACCCAAACGGGAAGAGACTCAAATTCGTGCATCCCTCCTTGTGGGACCACCGGCAGCCGGCGCAACCTCAAGGACCCCGCTTCCTCCCAACCTTGCCACGCCAAATAAAGGAAACCTCAAACTTGGTACTTACGGCTCTCACGGAACGGTCACCGCAGACGCGATCTTGCCCGGATCCTCTCCCCGCCGTAGCGCCTCGCAATCCCTCCAGCGTCCAAGAAGCCGAAGGGAGCCGTCGCTGCGTTGCTGGATCCCTTAGATCCGCCCCCTTCCCCCCTCCCAAAAGAGCAGGATCGAGGAGAAAGATCCACCACGCTCAGCCGAGGAGCGCCCCCCGAGCCCCGACAGAGAGCAGAGCGCAAAGCCCCGCCGCGCCGGAAAGCCGGCTCCCAGAACGGAGCCTTCCTGGCGGGCGCTGGGAAACCGGCTGCCTTTCCGGGCTGAAGTGAGAGAGGCGCCCGCTCACTTCTTTTTTTTTTTTTGCAGCGGTTTGGCGCGGCCGGTGCCTCCGCGCGGAGAGAAGGGCGCAGCCAGGAGCGTCGTCCCCGCGCTCCGGCCGCTGAAGGAGAAGGAGAGCCAGTGGGGAAGGCGGGAGGCTTAACGCGGGCTTTAAAGGAGCCGCACGCTCGGCGGCAGGCAAGCGCCGCTGGATGGCCCTGGAGGAGCCGGGCGAGCGGCCGTCACGGGGCCAGGAGGGGGCGGATCTGGGGGGAGAAAGACCTCGCCGCGCTCCGGCTCTGGGCTAAAAAGAGACGATCCCCGGCGCTCGCCGTCTCCGAGGCTGGGGCTGCCCCGCGATCTGGACGGCGCGTCCCTCTGGGCGCGTACGAAGCGCGATCGACCTCCTCGGCTCACCACCCGTCTGCCCGGTTCTGTGGGCATCCAGGGCGGAGAGACACCCCTTCCCAGCTCAAGGAGGCTTCACCGGCCGCTTATTCTTAAAAGAAAGCCCTTTTACCGTGAGAGGGTAGGGGATTTCTGGAGGTCTTGGCTCTCCTCCTTCTGCAGAGAGACGAAGGCCGTTTCCGCACTAGCCTGTTATAGTGTTGTGATTCCACTTTCAACATCCTATGAAATCCTGGGGTTTGAAGTTTAGAGAGGGGCCTCTCTCTGGACAGGGAGAGTTGGGCCCCCTTTGCTCCCTTAAAAGCAGAGCGAAAGCTGCAGCCTCTACCCTTTTGCTCACCCTTTGTGGAGAAGTGCAACATAAAAGTTAGTTCACTGAAAGAGCAGCCATTTCATCTTCTCAACTACACTCTCCCTTCAATAGGGCCCTGCAGGGCACCTGTCCATTTCGTCCAGGAATGGGGAATCATGTTGCTCTCCAGATGTTCTTGCACTGCAACTGCCAGCATTCCTCACTTTTTCTATGTGAACCAAGGCTGCTGGGATTTACAGCCCAATTACATATAAAGGCCAGAAGTGGAATGCCCTGTCTCAGAGTGTGACAGATTCTCCTTCTTTGGAGGTTTTTAAACAAAGGCTGGGTGGCCATCAGTCAGGAATGCTTTGATGGTATATTTCTGCATAGCAGGAGGTTGGGCTCAATGGCCCTTGTATTCTCTTCCAACTCTGTGATTCTATGGTCATTTCTGCACTACACTGTTATAGTGCTATTATTCCACTTTCAACCTCCTATGGAATCCTGGGGTTTGCAGTTTAGAGAGGAGCATTTATAATTCTCAGCCAGAGAGCTCTTTGGCCTCCGTAAGCCACAAACTATAACACTGTAGGGCAGAAATGCCTATGATTCCCCACTGGTGGTATAGCCTCGCACATGACACAGTGTGGGAGGGTGAATGAGAAGGCAAAGATGGTAGCTGGTCCTTCAAGAAGAAGTGATCTTTATTTACTTAAGGCTTTATTTCCACTTATAATATATTGCCCAATTCACAAAACCTTTGAGGTTGTTTACAAATATAAGAATGCAGAGCAATCTATACAGTTGCATCTAGAACTACTAATCTACTGAAACGCCATCAAAATATTGAGGTATTAGGATGTTAAGAGCCAGCAGTAGTAAAGGCAGAAGCAACAATCAAGGCCTGGATTCCTAAAGGAAGAGGGAAAGTCTTAGCTTAGAGACTTAGATGTCACTAGTGAGGACATCAGGTGGATTTGCCTTGGACAGCATTCCACAGATGGCATGCCATTCCTGAGAAGGCTCTTTGGCTTACTCCTTCCTTTTGGATGGCTAAGCCCAATTCTTCTTGTTGCATCATCCAAAGACATAGGACAGACTAGCAGAGCATTCCAGAAGGAGAGGTCAGGTGAGCAAATGAAAGAAGCAGCAGATATCATTTGCCTGGCCATTCTTACTTAAAGAAGGAAAAGCTGAACAGTTTTGTGGAGAGAGGAGCTGCTCCTGCGTGAAACACCTGTCTTTTCCACTCTCATATCCTCACTGCGGGGTGTCAGCTTCTAGATTTGAAAAACTTTGCTATTGTTTATGCTGTTGCTGATACCCTGTTAAGAACAGAATTGCTTCTTTTTTGTCTGCCTGCTCAACTGCTATATTTCTAAATAGCAACTATTACAGAAACACCACAAGCCTCCCATATTTTCTATTGAAGGGGAGGAAGAATGTCGATTCAAAGAAAAGTCACTTCAGAAGTTCTATTACCTGGGGAAGCTAAGACCATGTAACAATTACTGTGAACTATGATGGCAAACCACCTCTGATTATTCTCTGTCTAAGAGAACCCTTTGAAATTCTTGGGGTTGCTGTAAGTCAACTGATGACTTGAAGGCACACAAACACACAGTCATTTTTCACAATTTGCTGAACCTGAAAGATTGCCTACTTGCTTCCTTAGGAATAAGGAAAATCTTCAGGAAGGGGTAGAATGTCATTATCAAAATGAGCCCCCCTCTCTACTCCTCCATCTCTTGCATTTTTTTAAAATAAGATGCACTAGTTTCATACAGAGTCATGTTAATTGTATTTTTTACTACAGAAAGGATTGAACTGTTCCATTGCAAATGCTATTAAGAAGTATTCAACAAAAAACTATATTAGCCATTGTGTAATTCAGAAATGTATTATTTTTACAAGATGCCAAACAAAAAGGGGGATTGGGACTACCAGATCTGAAACTATATTTTTCTGCACATTGTCTGGTTTGGTTGAAAGAATGGATCTTGTTGAAAATCAGAGATTGTTGGATTTAGAAGGTCATGAATTGAAGTTTGGGTGGTATGGATATCTATGGTATGATAAATCTAAAGTGAATGTAGATGTTAATAATCACTACATGGAAAAAGCTTTGTTAAGAATCTGAAATAGATATATAAATCAAGGTTATGTCCTAAAACACTCTTGTGGATGTCAGCATAGGAGGCTTTTTACAGGAAGGAGATGACAGCAGAGATACAGCTAGTGACTTACTGATACCTTCTAGAAATTGAATATTATGGTATTAAATCAATTGATCACTTAACATTTGAAGGTGATAGTTTCCAATGATTCTCTTATAGACAGATAGTAGAGAGATATTAAATGGTTAAAAAAACTGTATGATTTCATGCTGACAAAATCTGATTTCATGAAACAGTTGTGTTCAGATGAGGAATATTTGGTTGGCAAGATCTTTAAACTCTTTGTTAAAACTAGAGATTGAAGAAGAGTTAGTCAAAGAGTGTATGATAAAGTGGTCACAAAACGCTGGTCATAATGTAGAGTTGGAACAATGGGAAAAATGATTGGAGGAAATTAAATTCACTTTGTCTTATGATCTTAAAGAAAGCTTTATAAGGTGATGTATTGTTCGTATTTGACACCAGAAAAAATAGCCAAAATACAGAAAGAGCTTTCTAATAGATGTTGGAAATGTAAGCAGCTTTTTACCATATGTTGTGGACATGTGAAAAGGCCAAAATATTCTGGAATGAAATACATTCTATGGTGTATAGCATTTTGAAAATTAAAGTCAATTAAATCCTGAATTGTATTTCCTGAGATTAGTAGAAGATCAACTGGAGAAGAAATATGGCAAGATATTGTGATATGTGGCCACAGCAGCATGACTATTATATGCCCAGAAATGGAAGAATACAGAGATCCCAGTAAAAGAATACTGGCTAATAAAGATACTGGACAAATGGACAAATTGTAGATGATGGTAAGAGAAAAATCAATGGTGACTTTTGCAAAAGACTGGGAACCTTTAATATGCTTTGTGCAAGAAAAAAGAGCATTGTAAGATTGTGGTAGGATTTGACAGTTAATATTTTTGGAAAAGCAGCAGTTGAAGCATTTAAATGATATTGGTAGCTAGAGGAGTTGGTTATATATAGAATGATCAATAGTGGGCACTAGGAAAACTGGAAACTACTTTTTAAAAAAATACTTCTATTGTTTTCTTGTCTTTAATTTTTAGTATTTTGTAGTTAGGATTTAGGTTTTTGTTCCTGTTGTATTCTTTTTCTTTTCATCTTTTGTCTATCCTTCATATCAATTTGTTACTGTAATTTGTTTTTTTGCTTGTTTTGTATGTATGTGTTTTGTATGTTTGATAAAATTTAGTAACAAGTAAAAAAAGAGAGAAATGTATTCCTTATTAGTGAATTTTGTGATATCACTAGTTTACAGGTATGTGTTGGACTGGAGGAAGGAAACAAATATTTAGGTCCTAAATATGGGTAGTATTTCCTGAGGTAGCTATTTCTGAATTCCTTGAAATCAGGATGAATTTTCCAGCTGTGCTACAGAGAGCTAATGCTCTGGATCCTGTAAATCTGTGTCTGAATGCTGTCAAAAGCCATTCACTGAAGACTGGAGGGTAGTATTCTTCAACAGAATAAAATACAGAAGCTAGAGTGTGAGATGAAGCATATGCATGCAATTAATAAACAATTATATATGACAAGCACCATTTCCCTAGAGCCTTTTTGCCAACAGCCTTTTGAAATTTGGAAGCAGTTTTGGCAAGCCTGGTTCATAAATTAAAATGTGCTTACATGGTTCTGTTAACAAGCTATGAATATAACTGTAACCTCTGACTTAAATAGTATGCTTGTACACATATTTACAGTATGTGAAATCTGGAAAGAAGTCAAACTGTGGTCAGTAGGGGGTACTCCCAGGAAAGTCTGTTCAAATCTTAAGTATGTTTACTCCAAAGCATGGCTCTGAGGTCAATGAAGTTTATTCCCGAGTAGATGCACACAGGCTAAGAGACATATTAATTTCTTTACAGCACTAGAATTGGTCCGTACATTGCTTTATCAGCTCTGTATCCAGCTTTTCATCATGCTGATTCTCTATCTCTCTTGTGTAAAGTCTTTCCCCAGTTACCACAGCCTCCATTATAAAAGCCATCTTTAACACTAAACAAATCAAGGCAACCACTTTTGGTAGAAGATCCTGTCACAGAAGAACGAAGTATTGAATTTGTTAATATTATTATGGCTAGACATGGGGAGAGGTGCTAGAGAGCTGGGTTGCTTTGAGCACTGTGCATCTTTGGTGAGTAGCTGTGATGCCTATAGGTTGTGGGTTTTCCAGGCTTTGAGGCCATGTTCTATTAGTATTTTCTCCTGACATTTGGCCTGCATCTGTGGCTGGCATCTTCAGGGGATCAAAGCCCGGAAAACCCACAACCTATGGATTTCAGCCGTGAAAGCCTTCAACTTTATATTTGTGATACCATTTGCCACTCCATCTTAAGGAGCAAAGCTTCTTGGGCCAGCCCTGCTCCATACCATAAGCACACTTTCCTTGTCTATTTGGGTATTTATTTTTGTATTCACATCCATATATTTATTTATTCTCTTTAGGCTGTCCTGTAATAAGAGTTTCCTCGGCAGCTTATAGGATAAATGCAGGATCAAGTTGGTAGTACTATGAAATACTAAGGTCAGAATTCTCCATGCCATCATAGTTCTGATGTATGGTTGTGAAAACTGGATAGTGAAGAAAGCTTATAGGAAGAGAACCAACTCATTTGGAATGTGGTGCTAGAGGACAGTTTTATGGATACCACAGAGGGCAAATAAGTAGTTCCTAGAACAAATCAAGCCTAGAACCAAGATAATAAGCTGAGACTGTTGCAGTTTCAACATATTGTGAGAAGACATAAGGGTGGATAAACAAACCACACCTCACCGTAACCTGGATGGACACGGTGAGATGCGGCTTGTTTATCCACCCTAACAACATGACTCAGTGGGAAAAGATGATTATGCTTGGTAAAGTGTAAGGCACTAGGAAAAGAGGAAGACCACACTGCAGAGGGATAGACTCAATCAAGGAAGCCACAGCCCTGAATAGGGCTGTTGATAACAGAGCAACTTCGAGGTCTTTCACTCATGGGGTCGCCATAAATTTCAGTCAACTTTATGGCAATTAACAACAAAAGCAAGTTTAAAAAATACAGACAACACACTTGATGTCTGATGAAGTGGATGATTGTATTCATTGCAACAGTCTATCATGGTTATGCTTCTGGGAAGTGCTACTTTACTAGATTGCTGAAAGGATTACTGAGTTAATCTCTAAAGTGCTTTCCACACTCATGTTGGTGCTCAGTGTTGTTATTTGAGTGTCCACATGTTGACATTATAAATATTCGTAACCATTTGCCCTCTGAGTTTTGATCGGCAGGGTTTACCTGAAATACTGCTTGCTGGGAGATACAGATAGGAAGAATGAAGGGCAGCCCTCTGGTTTCAGAGTTACATAGCATCTGTTATGTAAGTTTTTAAAGTTTTGCAGTAAATTATGTGGGAACTTTTGTCCCTTAGATAGCTGAAGCAAGCAACACATTTGCTGTACAGTTTGCCCTGTCCTGATAACACACAAGTGTTTTAGATCTTTCTGTTCCAAACGTGACCATACTGGTGCTCCCGGTTTTAACCATATCTTACAAAATTGTCAGTGCTTTCTGCCATGCACATTTCTTCGTCTGAAAAAAATAAGTTGTTGGCAAAGAGGAAATAGAATTATAGTTCTGAGAAATGCACTTTTTATTTTAAGTACAGCAGTGTTTGAAGCGGTGAGAACTCTGGAAGCTTCTACACATACCTCTGCCAATGCACTTCAGTCCCAGGCTAAAATATCTCTCCTATTCAAGTGCTGGACCTTCTCTGTGAAGAAGCTGCCAAGTATGTTAATTTTTTCCAGATATCAGTAGAGTGGGCATTTATGCTTACCACCTGGAAAGTCCACTTATTAAAAACAACACCATCCACACACAAGAGGAAAACATGAGTTGGCTTGGGTGAATTTCATTTTTTATTATTATTATTATTATTATTTCAATTTAAGTTACAATTGTCAGTAAGATAATGTGAAAACTAAGAACAAAATACAAAGGATACAGTAAACAACGAATGTGTCAACAATGCAAATCTACTCAATTATTCATACCCACAGGTAACTTCTCCACTGAAAGGTAGTGAAAAAGGGTCCGGGACACATGACTAAAGAAGAAGCTTGCACACAAGAGGGTAATAAAGAGATACATCACACAAGACTCTTTTGAATTAAAATGGCTTCCCTTCATTGATTACAATAATGGAATACATCACCATCAAAACCTCCAACACCCCCTTCAGACCCCTGGTTGAGTGTTTTCCTAAACAGTCAGGATACCTGCGGCTTGGGTGAATTTCAAGGTTTCTAGAAGTACGAAAAGCATTGAGAGGGGGGGAACCAAAACAAGCAAACAAACAAGTACCGAATATGGCCAGTGGCTGATTGGCTAGTGTTGGATGAAGAACAGAAAACCAGGATGAAGAAAGAATAGACTAAAACAGGAGGGGGTAATTTGCAAGACTTTCCCCTTTAACTCTCCACCCTGTCGCCTCACCAGTATGCAGAAAGAAGGCAGTGCGCATGAGCAAAATGCAGGAGAATGAAGAGGGAAAGATCTCCCTTCTCTCCAGTCTTGTAGCTGTTGCTCATGTGGGCACACAGAAAGCAGGGCACACAGGTGGCAGGCAGAAGAGTCCAGGGGGGAAAACTCTTCCTTCCCCTCTACTCTTCTGCCCTTCACCTGTGTGGGCGTGCAGAAAGAAGGAAGTCCATACTGGCAGCAGTAGCCAGGAGAGTGCAGAGGGAAAGACCTTTCCTCCCCTCCACTCTCCTGCCCCCTACCCATGCAGGGATACAGGAAGAAGGAAGGCTGTGCTGGCGACAGGAACCAGATTGGAGCGGAAGGGTTTTTCCCCCTACACTCTCCCTCCTTTCTTCCAGCTGCAGAAAGAAGGCAGGAGGAGGGAGAGGGGAGTGCTCACTGGGTGTGTGTGTGTGACTTTTGTGAGGGTTCTGTGCCTTGAACCCTCATGAAAGTCAGGAGCCCACTGTATACAAAAGCTGAAAAAAATGCTGGTATCATGAAGAAGGGGGCATGACTATCTGAGGAAACCCCGAAGGCCAGGCTGTGATCCCAGGAGGACTGGATTTGGCTCCAGTGCCTGAGGCTCTCCATTTGTGGGCTGGCTGGCATGCAAGTAAGCTAGAAAGCTTAAGAGGGGCTCTCACTCTGCAGCATCTGGGTGCAAGTTCCAGCAGCAACTGCAGTAGCACTTTTGTTATAAGTACCTTTTAAAACTGCAAAATTAAAAAAAAAAAACTTTCTTCGTTGCTGATGAGTGCCAGTCTGTACTTTTTAGACATCATAAAAATAGGAGCTCATTCTGTGTCTAAATTACTTGGACTTCAGCCTTATCAAGATGAGCAGCAAAAGAGAAGGTCCCAGTGACCAAACTTGTTACTTAAATACCTGTCAGAGATGATGGCTGGAATCTTAAGTACACTGAGGAGAAAATAAATGTCACTTAAATCATCAGCAGTTAGGGTCAATTCAGATAATCAAATTGGTATGTGGTTGTGAAGGGTCCTTAGATCAAATAAAACTGTTGGCCCATCTTCCCCAGCTTTGTCTGTTCCAAGCTGGGATCAGCAGGCTAAAGTCTTGGGCAGAATCTTTACTATCTCTGCTACCTGAGATCCCTCCAATGGGAAACCGTACTGATACAAAGCTGCCTTGTACCTAGGGATGTCATCCTTCACTAAGTGTATTGAACGAAGCAATAAGTAAATTTAACTATTTTCTTCCCACTGCATTAAAATATTTAAAAATGACACAGGAAATCTGGTTTTTTACGCAAATCAACCATGTGTGAATCTCGTGTAGAATAAATCCCAATTTAAAGCATTTTCTGCACAGGAAACAGAATGTTCTGTGGAGGAAATAATTGGTTTTCTGTGCAGAAAATGCTGTGCAAAACAACCACGTGCCTATTTTCTGCAGAATTAAGTCACAAATTGCGAAGATTCTTGTTAGTCCATGATTCTTCTCTGACTTTCTCAATATTCAAAAAACATATTTATGTATGTTTGCATGCACCTTCAAGTTGCCTATTGACTTAACGACAATCCCATGAATTTCATAGAGTTTGCTTGGGCAAGGAATACTAAGAGGTGATTTTGCCAGTTCTGTCTTCTGAAATACAGCCTTCAGTACCTGGTATTCATTGGTGATCTCCCAATCAAGTACTAACCAGGGCTGACTCTACTTAGCTTCCAAGATCATATGGGGTTTGGTGCCTTTAGGGTATTTAGGCCATTTTCTAAATATTTCTGAATATTCTTTCCATCCCTACTTGTACTTCCGGAACTAATGCTACTGTTCTCTGTATCCACAGCATTTGGCATCCAAGGCAGTCATTTCTCTGTGTCTAATAGTAGATCTGAAGCTGATTATTATCTGTCTGTCTGTTTGTTTGTTTGTCCATCTGTCTCTATCTCTGTCTGTGCATTTGTATCCTTTATGAAAGGCAGCAGCTTTCCAAAATTTCAAGTGCAGGTCTTTCTCAAATGCTCTACATAAGGTTCTGCATTTCATTAATGATGCATACCAAGACCTTCATCATGAAAATCACGTGGCTCTGCCACTGAATTCCACAACATAATAAGCAATACCCAGAGGGTGCTTCTTTCAGTATGATATTTCTTGCTAATGCTTTGGTGAACTGTAGTTCATCATATCCTCTAACTCAGAGCCAGTACCGTACTGGCTATTGGATTATGGGAACTGTAATCCCCAAAAGTATTTGCCCCAAGGTGCCGTCTCACTATTTCTTTGTTAGTATTTAACAAAGCCAATAATTTCTAATGGATACATTACACACAGTGTCCTTCCAAGTGTGAAGTCGACCGCCCTAAAGAACAGAGGAAACTTAGGAGGAAGCTTTTTTTTTTTAATGAAACAATGAAACTCTGGGAAAAGGGGGATGCAGAAAAGGAAGAGGTAGAATGAGAAAATGAAGGAATTAAAAAAAAATCTGAATGCCCAGGTATGTGTCCAGACACTGGGCTGGGTCCAGATTAGTTTCTGATGGCTAAGCTGTCGTACTTTGAACAGGTTATGAGATGCTGCGACTTATTGGAAAAGATAATAATGCTTGTTAAAGTGGAAGACACTAGGAAAAGAGGTAGACAACATTACTGATAAATTGATTCAATTAAGGAAGCTATGTCCCTGAGTTTGCAAGAGCTGAGCAGAACAGTTGTGTTAAGACTGTAGCGTGTGGCCATTTCTTCACTACACTGTTATAGTGCTATTATTCCACTTTCAACATCCTGTGGAATTCTGGGATTTGTAGTTTACTGAGCCCAAAGAGCTCTCTGGCTGAGGATTCTAAACACCCTTCCTTAAACTGCAAACTCGAGGATTCCATAGAATGTTGAAAGTGGAATAATAGCACTATAACTGTGTCATTTGGAAATGGCCTGTCTCTCAAGCAGAGCATCTGATGCATGCTAAGCAGAAGTTGAACAGTTCACCAGCCCACTCCACCCCCCCACAAGATTTAGCAGTGAAAGAAATCAATCTTATTCTTCTTCATTAGATATATAAAGTAGTTTTACTCACACATACTTGTGCATAATCAACACAGGTTCATCTTGAAGAAAGTAAGAAAAAGGAAGGCACTGCATTGTTTCAAGACAGCTGGAGCTCTTAAAAACACATGCTTCATGGAGGGCAGGCAAGAGAGAGAGGTCTGAGCAAATGAGACCCAGAGAACAAAGAGAATGCTTATGTGATGCAGGAAGAGAATGGATGTGAACAAATTCCCAAACAAACAAACAGGAAGTGACCTTAAACATGTTGCACCCAAACTCCAAGGCCCTTTCCGCAACTCACCTTCTCTCAGCGCTGGGGAGCGGGGATCACGTGAGCAGCCTCTGCCGAGAGGCTCTCACATCCGCGCTGCTTCAGCTCTGCATGAGCTGCCTGCTCCCTAGCAGGCAGCGCAAGAGCCCTGCCTCTTCCTTCCACAGCGCAGCCTGGGAGTTTCCCAGGCTGCACTGGGGCAGGAAGCACGACCACTGCGGTTCTGGAGGCTCCGCATGCATGGCAAGTGCGCGCGGGGCCCGGGAGCAATGTGCAATCGCGCACCATTTTCGGCTCTTGTGATTGTGAGTGTGTCATGCAGATTGCTCCTCACAATTGCGCGACACTCCATGCGCCCTTTCGCATGGCAAATGCCATGCGAAAAGGGCCCTAGAGAATGACAAGCTAACTAGCAGTGAGTACAGGTATGCAAAGATTGTATAGACATATACAGAATTTTCTGGATCCAACTTTTTCTCATTAAGACTGCAACCCAATGAAAAACATTTTAATTGTATGAGTTTTAATCAATAAATCGACTGATTAAATTTGCGTATGAGTTAAAATAACAACCAAAAAAAACTTTATATATATGCTGGTAGTTACCCATGCTAGGTCAGATTGTTGTTCCTGTGCTGTGTCTTCTGATAGACAGCAGCTTTCTGGGATCATGACATGGAATGAAACTGAGACCTTTTAGTCTCTGCTAATATTCCTAAAAAAACTTGAGTCAAACTCCTGTAAAGAAATTGGTTAAAATACGGGTTGCATGTACAGTGAATTCATTATAGAAGCATACTTTGCAATTAAGAAAAGAGTTTTTAAAGATCAGCTTGTTCTTGAATATGAAATACTTATAATAAGAAATATAACTTTATTTTCTCTTGTTTTGTTTTGTTTTACTTTAATGGGACTAGAAATACAGACAAGTGGATGGTGAAAAAAGCACTATTTTTTATATGATTCAGGAGTGGGCAGAGCATATGTTACCCCAAAAGATGGGGATCTCATGAAGTTCTCCAGCAGTACCCGCAATTCATTGCAAAAATGGAAATTAATTAGTTCTGATTAAGAAAGCTGCAAGAGGCGGGTAACTAGCAGGATCTTTCCACCAATGTTTATGGAATCCTTGTAGGAAAACCAGCCAAAGACTCAAAAGTAAGTTAAAATGGGTTTAATGATGGGAAATCAATCAATCACACACACATGCAAGATTCAATCATACACTCACACAAGAGTTAACCACAGGAAAGGGAGGAAATTTATGGATAGTGAGGCTTAGGTTTTGGGGCAATACTTACCAATCCAGGAGAGCAGTGAAGAAACAGTGAAGTGGCTTAGACTTGCATCTAAGGGCAATGCAAACTGGAATTGAGAGTGACATATTGGTGTTCAGCATTTGAGGTACTGCAACTATTTGGTCAGAATGAAGGATTTTTATACCCAAACCCTGCCTGGAGGGCAAGGGGTGCAAATGGTTCTCTACCTGAGCAAACAATGGAGGTTGTAAAGTGAACAATGAGATTCAGACTGCATTGATCATCTTAGTGTTAGCTGACAAAGAATTAATGGCTATCATAATAGCTCTGTAATAGTGGACAGGAAAAAGGACCAGTGTAAAAGATGTCTAGGTACTAGGAAGGAAGACTGAAACAATCTATGGTTTGATGAGAATTTTCTTTTGCAATTGTTTGACAGATGATACAGCTTGATTTAAGCTTATTATCTCTGGAGTTACCTGGTGATTGTTCTGATAATGGCCTAGCCATACCTAGAGAGGATCTCTGACCTACTTTGCAACACATATTTACAGCCAGTATTTTTTTTCCTTTGCTCTGCCTGGCCTTACAGCCACATAAGGATTCATTTTATACCAATGCCATTAATATATATTGCCAATTAAGTTATATTTTGCCAATTCAACCATATCAAATCTGGGTGTGTGTGCAGACCAGTAACACATAGCCCAAAGGGTGCATGTGGAACTCCAGGCTGATTTTGTGGTCCTGAGCCTCTCCCAAACTCCTGAAACACCCATCTTTGTGGCCAAAGGAAAGGGTCACTCACTTGTCCCAGAAGTCTCTAGCAGTAGCAATTCACCTTTTAAATAGGTTGCAGCTAGGGATGCTAGAGTGAAAACTGAGGCGGACTCGTGTCTCTGTTTATGTGCAACAGAGGGAATTTCAGCAGGTGTTGCTTGTTACTGATTACATGGCAAACAACATCTGCTAAAATTTGCTCTTCTGCACAAACATTAAAAGGACAGGCGTCATCTCCAGTTTTTGTTCTGGAAAACATAGCTGCAGCTTGCTCCCCTATTTAACATTGAAAAACATTAGTCCTCTGACCACTTGAGGACATTGCTTCTTTCATTCTTTTGGCATTTGATTGTTTGGCAGTCCAAACATCTCCTCCAGAAGTTCAGGGACTGGGAGAAAAGTGCCTTCTGAATTTGCCCAGCCTTAATAGAATAAAAAACACTGCGAAAAACAAATGTTAGAATTTCTAGCACAGGTAATCATTTAGCAGACTAGCACATAGTTCTCCACAACCGTGTCCCAAACAATTGTGATGGGAAGAACCCAAACAGATGTTATATTAAGGATGTGATTGGTCCTTGCCTGTGATTGGCCCTTGTTTTATGCTTAGTAAATAATGCCCTTGGTGGTGGGATGTCTTGACTGAGACCATGGTGAAGGAGAATATTTAAATTTTTGCTGTCACAGCACATCAGGCACAAATATGTTCCCTCACCCTGAATGTGGAGCTACAGTTGCCTTTAGCACTAATACAGAAATCAAGGTTGTTTGGGTCTGGCTTGCACAAAACTGCAACAGAGAGTCAGTTGGGTTCAATAGTGTTTTCTTCCTCTTCAGTGTATTTCATCTCAATAAAGTGTCATTTAAGTGGCAAAAGTTAAACCCAACTGGCACAGTGTGCTTTGTACAAAAGAGAAGTTCCCCATGCGCCTCTTTTACAGGAGGAAGTCTCACAAATACACACTAAACGGGAATCCCTTGTCAGCAGGAAACCTTGGAAAAATATTTTGCAATTTCCCAATGGAAAGTTCTGGCTATTAATTACATACAGTTATATCCTAAAATGTACGGCTCCATTCTTGCCGTGTTTCAGATTCTTTGAAAAATGAGATTCTAAAAGTAGAAGCCTCTGGGAGCCTAGATTAATGGGCGCAATGTCGTTTCTTGATTTATCTCTTGCTTTTGTAGCCACGGTTATCAAGCTGTTTGAATCTAATGGCATAGTTGGCCCTGAAGGAATAAATGTGTGTGAAAAAGTGACTTGTACTGAATTTTATAATCCTATTGTAAAATTCATTTCCAGATGATGGTCTGAAAATATCAGGATATTCACAGTTCTAAATCTTTCTTTACTGTGATTATCCACTCTTGCCCCACATACTTTGTGCTGAGAAACATCAGAGTTCTATACAAAAGTGTCTTGAGAAAAGGGATGAATTAATAGCTTTTTAATAATTATGCCAGGGCTATCAAATTAAGACAAAATGTAAGTTTTTTCCCCATTTTTCATCTAAATTACAAAACTGCAGTGAAGATAATTCAGTTCCAGAAGCAGGTTGTTTCAGGTTTCGGATAATTTACAGTGTACTAAGAAAGGCAGCTAAATTAGCTTCTATGAAATGGGCAGGTCCAAATCTAAAGTTGCCAGACTGAAAACTGCAGAGGGCTCCTCTGTCTTTAATGCTTGTGTAGAAGAGGGGCATTTCAGCAAGGGGGTGCTAGTCATGCAATCAGGTAACAAGGAACGAACACCCGTTGAACTTCCCTCTACTACATAACCGTTAAAGGTACAAGAGTCCTCTCCAATTTTCACTCTAGCAGTCCTATTTTCATCTACACAGTACAGGATCCTGGTCTAAAAAGTGTACAAATATTTATGGCAAACTATTAGCAGCAGAATAACACTTTTGCTGTTTCTTACAGCAAGCCAGCCAGTTACTTCCAGGAAGTAAAAAAAAGAAAGGCATAAAGACAGTTTTTATCTTTCTTGACTTGTTCCCTCTGCCTGTTCCATTGGTATTTAGTGGAAGTAACAGATTTAGGCCTAAATACAATCCTAGTCTCAGTTACAGGATACCCATTAAATCATACCCTCCAGCATTTCACAGATAAAAAACCAACAATACACTTGGCCAGCAATATCAGTGTTACCCCCAAAATGTGGGTGACTTGGCATCCACCTGTGATACTGGTACCTCCATATGATCGAAGAGATTTAATTAGCTCAAAACTAGGAGGCCTGCGAGGGGGGGGTAACTTAATGAGATCTTTCTACTGATGTTTATGGGGCCACACAGGAAAGAACCAGTCAGAGATTCAAAAGTAAACTAAAAATGTGTTTTATTGAGGGTTATTCACACATAAGGTACAAACAGTCACACATTCACACAAGAGCTAACTGAAGGATAAAGGGAGGAAAATTACGGATAGTGAGGCTGAGGGTTTGGGGTTATAATTACCAATCCAAAAGAGTAGTGAAGAAGAATGGAGTGGCTTAGACTTGTGTCCAAGGGCAGTACACAGCCTTGAATCAAAGTGGTAGAGAGACATTCACCAACTGGTGAACTACGAAGTAGTTGCTTAGAACTGGGAATTTTTATTTTTTGTTTCCTTCCCTGATGGGGTGTGAGTTAATTGCTTTCTGTAGAGTAAACAAAATGAGTCTGGAACAGATTGAAACAGATTGTTTCAATGTCTTGGTTGGGTAATCTGACTGGGCAAGGCTTCAGTAGGAAATGCACATAGCAAGGGCGCTTGCCTGCACCTGGGCAGTGTGACTATAATTTTCATTCAGCGATTAGCTTAGAGACATTAAGTCAGGCTTTGAAACTATGACCTGGCCATGTTGAGCTTACTGTTTGTCCTGATCTCCAGACAGTTTCCCTTTTCCACATGGCCTTTCAGCTGTAAGTGTGTATAATTTATATTTAATGCCAATTAAACATATCTACCAATTAAAATATTTTTGCCAATTAGACCATATCAAACCATGGAAGTGTACGGTCACTAATATCAGAGTGTGGTCAAGACAGCAAAAGTTGTTAATGAGAAAGAACACACAGGCTAGAAGAGACTGCAGCAGTTCGCTTTTGTCTGAGCATACAAGAAAGGGCAAAATTCTGACCATCCCTCTCTTCTGCGTGCTGAGTTAATTGAATGCAAAATACTTTTGCACTTCGAACTGAGTTTGCAGCAAATGAAGTAAGTTGAAGACAAAGCAGAAAAGTGAGGGGAGGAGGCGAAAGAAAGTGGGACATATTCAAAGCAGCTGAAAAGGAGGAACATCAGAGGATTAATCAGTACTATCCCCATGTGCCATAAAAGTAATTTCTGAAGTGTTGTTTGCACTCAAGAGAAGAACTTCCTCTGCTGATTGGCAAAAGCCTTGCCTTTTCAATGTCATGTAAAATCCTAAGCCATTTTTTTCACTCAGTCTTATATAATAATTTATTTCATACATGTCAGGCTCTTTGATTCCTTATTATGCTGAAAAACCAGGGCTTAGAATACAGACAGATTCAAAGTCTTACTGCAAACCAAAGAACCACTCACACTACTCTAGTTCACCATTTTTCTTATCATTCTTTCATGTCTTCTGGATTCCCTAACTTTTGCTGCTACTTCAGTACCCAACACTTAAAGTCAGAAATGTAAGGTTTTCTGGTGATGAATTAGTGCTGTAGTAGATGAAAGCAGTTTTAGACAAAATGTTAAAAATAATTCAGCAATGCTTAATGTTTTAAAACTAAATGGTTAAAAGCACTGTGAAGCTAGCAAAGCCATCTGCCTGCTAGTCTTTAGTACCCAAAACAATCTTCTACCAATCCTAGCCTTGAAATATGGCTGGTCTAGAGTCTAGAGTCTAGAGTCTCTGGATTTTCTCTACAGGTCCTGCAGGAGTAGGCATACTGTAATAGTTTGAAATGGCAGTGATAGTAGTAGTTGTTATGGCAATACTACTTCTATCACTTGCTTTTGTTGTTTTTGTGTGCCTTCCAAGTTGTTTCTGACTTATGGCTACCCCAAAGTGACCCTGTCATGAGATTTTCTGGTGCTGATGGTATGTGATGTGTCCAAGCTCACTTAGTGGGTTTCCATGGCCAAGCGGGGAATTGAACCTCTAGTCTCCAGAGTTGTAGTCCAGTGCTCAAGTCACTCTACCGTGCTGACTGTAATAAAATATATTATGCCATTTGTCCCTTGTAACTTCATCCTGCCTTTTCACTAAAAAATTTGATATCTGAGGGGGCTAAGAAATATCTCTAAAGGCAAGTTAAACAATAAAGTCATAAAGGTCTCTACAGTAATGAAAATATGAATATAATGCCAAAAAACATTGAAGCACCTTAGAAATCTGGCTTGAAGAGATATGCCTTCACATCCTTCCTAAAAGCAGTGAGACTGGAAAATGAGGTTTTAATTTCATGTTGATGAGTCCACTCACTATGGCCAACTTCTGACAATATATTCTTGAAGAAGACAAGGCCCTCTGTTACACCTTCATGCTAATTTAGGGGCAGAGGACAGGGTGTGTAACCAAAAGTTCTTGTCCTGTGCTGGAACCCAGCCAAGGTTTACAGCTCTCTAATAGAGTTTGTAGTAGCACCCATGGACAAAGTTCAAGACAGTTCATCAGCCAGTTACCATTTATTGTTTCTGCAGTTTGAGTCAGTGATAAATACTGAATGACAGTCCAAAAAAGTATCCAGCACCAAAGTCAGCACACAAGGCTGGGGTCAACGTTTCTGGGAATGTGAATCAGGGATCCAATTGTAGGATGAATTGTTTTCACCAAAGAAGCTAATTGTCTGCAACAGCTTTTCCCCCCTACCCTCCCATGTACATATAGGTTGGCAGCCTTCCTCAGCTGTTTGCCTAATTAATGTATCTGCTCTATACAAAGGCTCTGATGCTTGTAGGCTCTCCTTTTTCCATGTATGCTGGGCTCTGTTGTAGGTGCTGGCTATTGTCAAGGTCAGACACCTGGGCAGCGAGCCAGCCCGGAGAAGGGAGAGGGAGAGATAGCAGAGTCCTGCCAGGAAGAGTCAAAGCAAGCAATTACTCATAGGCAGTCCATTTACCTAAGCCTGAGTGACAAGCAAAAGCCAGAGTCAGAGTCCAAAATCCAGGGGTCAGGAGCCAGGAGATCAATCCAAGGTGCCAGGTGCTGGAAGCAAGGAATAGACAAGGAGAGGGCTTGTAGAAAATTTGCCACAAGCAAAGGAAAGCTTCCAGGCAGGCAGTTATATAGCCCAGACATAGATGTGGCCAGTCACCACTTCTTGAACTTAATCAAGGAAGCCTCCCTTTGCTCAGCACTCTTCAGTCTCCTCCTTGTTTGTGGGCTGATTGACGCAGGCTCCAGGGCATCCTCGGGATCACAGCTGGATCCCTGTTGCCCTAAAGGAGCAGGCAGAGGAACGTGCAAGCCTGCTTGGTCCATGGCAGCAGGGGTAGCTCTTGGGCGGCAAGACTCATCTCCAGCCAGAGCCACAGGGACCAACAGCTTCTGCTCATCATCAGCAGCTCTGACAGGGGCTTCAGTTATCACAGCCATCTGTTGTCAGGCAATGGAGTGCCAAGATATTCAACAGGCAAATGGATTTAGCTTAGCAATCCAATAAAGCTTGCTTGGTCAGGGTGAAGCAGAAACAAAATCAAATGTTGATCTCAAGGTCAGGAATCCAGTGGGCAGCAAGGTCAGATAGTCCAAAGATCAGAAAAGACAGGCAGATGGTGAGCAGACAACCCGTAGCACACATGAAGGCAAGGGCTGGCAAACATAGAAGTCATTTCTGGCATTGGGCTATCACCCTCTGCCTTCTTTAAGAAGGCTAGAGCCAGCTGGCTCTCATCCCAGCCTGATCAGTTCCTGGTGTGCTTGCGTTTGCTTGTTCTGCTTCGAGTCTGCTGCTCACTTGCAGAAACTGACACCTGGCCCATGGTAGGCTCCAGTAAGTATTGTCCTATTCATGTCTCTGTGTTGTGGCCGCTGGGAGGATCCTGTCTGTGGCCCTTTTCGCACAGTGTTTTGGAAGCGAGAGGGCCCCTTGAGCGTCTCGTAAGTGTGAGGAGCGGTCTGCATGACGCACTCACATTTATGCGACGCTCAAGGGCTGGATGCAGAGCGGGCATGCATCTTTTCATTTTTGGCTTAAAGCCAAAAATGGTGCACCGCCGCGCAATGCTCTTGGGCCCCGCGCAAGCTTACCTGGCGTGCGGTGACTCAGGAACCAGGGTGGTCACGCGTCCTCTCCTCAGTGCAGCCTGCAAGGTCCCAGGCTGCACTGCGAACGGAATAGGCAGGGCGCTTGCATGACAAGGAAGCAGCTGCAGACCCGAAGCAGCAGGGAAGCAGCAGCATTCCTTCCAAGCCTTCTCGCGCAAGGACACCAACCCAGCAGCGCGAACAGGTAACGTGCGAAAAGGGCTTGTGTTTGCATCTCTGTCCTGAGACTAGGGCATGACAGCTCTGCCCTCCAACAGACGGGAATGGCTGGGGGGCTTGGAGGAATGGATAGGGAGCTGCCACTAATGTCACCCCTCTCCCCCCCCCCCCAGATCTGGCTCACTCTGATTAATGTAAGGCCAACTCAGGGATTAGCACTTTGCAGACAACTGGTATTGAATGTATTACATGAGGGTACCTGACACCTGGGGTGAGATTTCCTGTAAATTACAAAGGAGAGAGGGACAGCTTGATAAAGAGAACCTGATTTCAGGTAGCTCCTGTGGAGCATGTAGTGTAAATTTGCATTTTACAAAAATGAAAACTTAATACCACAGTGTTTTTAAAAAATGTATTTTGAAAATCATTTCAAAGGGGAATGGTAAGTTGCAATGAGCCTATCTTAACCCCGTGAAGAGATCTGGAACTCACTGATAAACACAGGACACATAAAAAGACTTCATTCTTAAAATTCTGTTATAAAACAAACAGGAGGTCAGCCAGCATGACATCAGCTTAGATCTAATAGCAGGAAAGAAGTCACCGACGGGGTGTTTTGTTTTGTAGCTGTGCAAAATGGCAAGCCTTTGAGTCAAACTGAATAGGAGCATGGCAGATGATGCACAAATATAAATGTTAAAGAATCTACAAATGATAGGAGAAATCGGAGCTTGGAAAGTTACTTTAGAAAGTAATAAATTACTGTTGTGTTCCCAAAACTGAACCATGTAGTTATCAGGATAGTTACAGTTTTCAAAAATGTGACTCTCTATTTTCCTGTAGATTAGCTACTTTCAGTAACTTAAAGCGCGCGCACACACTCATACACACATCTGAATTCCAGAAGCTATTGCCCTGATGATGATGTATACTTTAAACAAATTCATTTCCATTTGTTTATATTCATATCTATTTATTTAATTTACAACCTACCTTTTTTCTGACATGAGAGCCAAAGGGGCTTATAGTACAAATTAAAATAAAATACAGCTAAACTCCTAATGACAAAGAAGTTCAAATATAATTAAATAAGCTGTCCTGTTAATTTAGAACAGTATCAAAGCATTTTAAAAACATAACAGTAAAAATTGAAATATAGTACACACATCAGTAAAAGACCCTTTTGCATGACCAGTTTGGGAAAAAAATGCCTGTATTTAGTGCTATTATCTGTGTAGCGTGAATGAGGCCAAGCAGTGTGCCATTCCACTCAACAGGAGAGAGAACCAATCACTTGCACTCTTTTCTTCTATAGGAGTGCACTGGGCCTTTCCATAGACACATCTGTGTCCATAAGTTTGTGGAGTGTGGTTCCTTCCTTCCTTCCTTCCTTCCTTCCTTCCTTCCTTCCTTCCTTCCTTCCTTCCTTTCCTGTCCTTGATGAGGCACATGAAATGCTATGTCTTTCACCCAAGGCAAGTGATCATCTGCGCATTAGAGACCTACACTATAACACCTGGCATTCAAGTTATCTCTCTGGAAATGTTCTGTTAAAATTGAAAAAGAAACTTTCAGACGCCTCCCTGCCCTGTCTTCCTTACCCTACCATTCTTTAAAAGACGTTTTTCTTAGCACATAGCAAGTGGCAGGATTATTGTGTGGCAAGCTGAAGAAGAAAAGGAAAAGCAACCCTGGCTGTCAGCATAATTTAGAAAAATGGATGACTCGGAAGACCTTCAGCATACGGCAAAGGACTGCTGCTGTTAACAACCTGCGGTGACTCAGCTGCTACTTGTGTGAGAATAAGTCATTTTGCCACTTACATTTGTTTATTATTGAATTTAAAATCCTCTGAGCACTTTTCGTAGTGGGTAGCATTTAAAAAAATCCACATGCAAAGGAAAGGATTCCTTTTGAAAGAAAAGAAGAACAATTAGGGAAGGTTGAGGTTGGAGTCAAAAGGCTCTGCTGGGTCAGTATTGAAAAGGCAATGTTGTTTTGAACTTCTAGAAGCCCCCTTCCTGGGATAAATGGATTTATCTCTGGGTGACTCCTATAGGTGAAAAGTTCTACAGTATTTATGTCATGCAAGTCAATGTGATGCAGTAGTCTGAATGTTGGACTAAGTCTCTGGGAGATCAGGTTTGAATCACTGTTCAGTCCTAGTGACTTTGGGCAAGTCACACTCTCTTAGACCCTTTCCACACCTTACCTTTTTCTGGCGCTGGGGTGTGGGGATTGCGTGAGCAGCCTCCAAAGGAGAGGCTCTCGCGACCCTGCTGCTACAGCTCCGCATGAGCTGCCCGCTCATGCAAGAGCCCCGCCTCTTTCTTCCACAGTGCAGCCCAGGAGTTTCCCAGGCTGCGCTGGGGCAGGAAGCACAACCAGTGTGGCTCCGGAGGCTCTGCATGCATGGCAAGTGCGCGCGGGGCCTGGGAGCAATGCGCGATTGTGCACCATTTTCGGCTTCCAGCTGAAAATGAAAAGGTGCGCGATCAGTGCCTGCCGGCCCCTGGAGCGTCACACGATTGTGAGTGCATCGTGCAGATCGCTCCTCACAATCGCACGATGCTCCAGGTACCCTTTCACATGGCAAAAGCCATGTGGAAAGGGCCTTAGTCTAAGATGAAAGCAATGACAAACCAATGAATAATTGTGGCCAAGAAAACCCTAAGGTAGGGTCACCAAGTCGGATCTGACTTGGATGAACCTAACAACAACAATAATTTAAGTCATATCACACCTATTAGGTGGAGTGGGTAGCTGCCTCAAACAGCTGCTTTTGGGGTGTAACATCTTTACTACTTATCACAACTGCAGTCTGCACTTCATAGGGGATTGGATGCAGCGTTGTGCAAGGTTGATTCCACCTAAGCAATCTCCCTATCTGACAGCAGCCTTCTGCAGCCACCCAAAGGGCGGCATGCTAACAAGGCAAGAGGAAAAACGGTTCTGCCTTGAGTACATAGAAGCACTCCCCATGTATACAAGAGGACGCTTGATGCAATCCTAGGACAAGCACCTTGGAGAAGTCCTCTTTATTTTTCTTGAAATATAAACACAAAAACAAGAAACAACATTTTTTCCCCCAAAGACATAATAAGGCTTTGTACTTTTGAAGTATTTGAATTAACTAAACTGTTTCACTCATCTGTATTGTCCTCCACTGTACCAATTAGCTAATTTTTTTTAAAAGGGTTTTGCTTTCTTTTCCGGTTGTTCTTTACTCACTTGAGTAATACTCACTGAAGTTGTCTGATCAGCATATTGTGTCACCTTGAAGTTTATCGCATTCCCCTCTTTGATCATTAATATTTTGTTTGAACATTGATCAGCCTCTTACCCAAACACACATTCTAGAATGACAGTTTTCCACTTTCTTACTAGAGCCCATATCTTCTTTGTATATGAAATGCCACTGGCTTAAATCTATGAAAGGTATGCTGAACTCTCACTTCTGCCCAACAAAGGCAAACCCCACATTTATTTCCATATAGATTCCCCCTGCAAAGATATCAACTGTGAACTAATAAGATATGAGCAAGTTCTGGTGCTAGACTGCATCCAAGTCCTGAGGCTCCATATTTAATACTTGATACCATTGATTCATTAGGAACATTTTGAGACACCAGGACTCATTATGACAGTTCTGTTCCCAAGGAGAATTTTAAAATTCTGGCACCCAGATTGATCCATATCAATAAAACATTTCTAGCCTTTTCCATCCCTATCAGCAGCAAGCCTTTTGTAAATTTAATGGATCTTAATTGACAGTTTAAGACCAAGCCACCTCAAAATGTTTTCCATATCTACACTGTTAACCCATAACATGGGATGGCAAGAATATTCAAAAATATTCACTATAACTGTTTAAAAAATCATTTTTTGAGTGTCAGAAAACCATCACAAGAAGTGATGAGAAAGAGCAAAGACAATCTTTGTAGTTCCATATAAAATTTGCATGTGATTGTTTTGTGCAGAAAACAGTATTTTTTCTGCACAGATAATAATACAAATAATAATGACGACGACGACGACGACGACGACGATGATGATGATGATTGATGGTGATGGTGATGATGTATTTCTGTGCAGAAAATGCTGTTTTCTGTGTAAAACAAATGTGTATTTTGCACTAAGTCTTGAACTCCAAATAGTCTTTGAAAGCTCTGCACTTTCTGAAGACAATTTCAAAAATTACCTCTGCTTACTTCAAGAAGAAAATTAGCAATGAATTGCATCCCTACTCACAACAACATATTGTTGCTGGGGAAACCCATGCCTGCCCAAAGGGAACAAGAAAGGGAGATGGATTATGGCCTGAATTGTATTGGTAGCCTCAAACTGAACAGACTCACTGAATCAATGAAATTTATACAATGGGCCTACTTTAGTTGGGACTAAATTGGATTTAGTCGTATGTTTTCATCCATGGCCATTTCCGCACGGGCTTAAAGAAACGGTGCAGAGCATCCTCCAGGGAGGACGTCTGCACCTGGGAGTGGACTGGTTTGGACCTACTTAGTGTAGTTCCGCACCTCAGCCCGCTCCAGAATGACCCAAAGTGGTCGTCCCGTGTGCTTTTGAAAGACCGCTTGAAACAGGTCTTTCAAAAGCATGGAGCGCACCACTCCATGACCACGCTCCTGTGCAGATTTGCAGGCTCGCACCAGTGTGAGCCTGCGATCTGCCGGGGGCAGGCTTTAGGCTGGTGAGCTTCAATGGTTGGTGGAGAGCCTCGACCAACCAGAAGCCACCATTTTCATCCCCGGAGCAGCACGGAGCAGTGGCCACGCACTGCTCCGGACCAGCCTGGACCCAAGCGTGGAGCCAAGAAGTCCAGTAAGTACCAGCACGGGGCGATTCCCTCCCCACGTGCGGAAATGGCCCATGTTAACTTTTTTTAAAAAAAGGTTTTGCAGTCTGACATGGTTAAATCAGTGTACCACTGATTATGAATACAGTTATCCTTCCATATTTGCTAGAATTAGGGACACAGGACCCCCATGAAAGTGGAAAAGCCATGAATAACTCTAGACCCTCCCAAACCATATTAAACACAGAAAAGAGTATGATCACCATTATTCAACCCACCATGGATTTCTTTGAGGCATCAGGATTCCTTCACAAGGCAGAAGTGGGCGGCCGGTGGGGCTTACTGCCACTTCTACTGCTTACCCACACCATTTTTAATAGGGACTTACAAGCCTCATTTGCAGTTTCACAGTCTCATGAGGCTTGCAGTCCCTATTAAAAATGGCATAGGGAGGCGGCAGAGATGAGAGCAAATAATCCGTGAATAATCAAATCTGCAAAAGTGAAACCCACAAATATGGAGGGCTGACTGTACTTATTTCTGAATCAGTGCAAGACTAAGGTTTTCTGTTAGCACCTTGAAATTCATGTCATGACTTAGGACTCCGTGTTTTTTCCTTTACTCAGAGCTCTAGTGAAAATTTTCACTTTTTCATCTCTATTTGGATGGTGAGTCCAGGAACCTTCCCTTCCTCATCCCAACGGCTTCACTAACTTCCCCCAAAACCAATCCCACTCTCCTCCCTCAAAATACCCAACCAGAAATTACTGGAAATAGACACCTGGTTTTCAAAAATGAGTGTTTTTGATGCCAAAAATTTCTGGGGAAACACTGCAACCTATTTAAAAGATGGATTGTAACTTCTGGTGGCTTCCAGGAGAGACAGTTGCCCCCACTTTTTTTAAGCCAAAAGAGGGGTAATCTGGGGGAGGATTGAGGAGCCAAAACAGCCTCAGTTGGCCTGTACTTTTACCACCTCCAATCTGTATCACATAATATTTATTGCAATACAGTGTGTAAAGTTATGTCATAAGAGACTCAAGACATCATCTCATACTGTGAAATTCTTACTACAAATAACTTTAAAAAGCTGCTACTGCTGCCATAAGTTCCATCTATTCACTTGTGACCCTTAGAGCTACTTCAGTTCCCAGGTCTAAATCCAATCATTAACTCCAACTGGAGTAAGATCATAGGAAAAATGGAACTCACAAAAGCGTTGACCTACCAAGTTCCCTTTGAATCAGTGGGTCTATTCTGGTTGGTCTTAACAACAGGATTTAGGTGGTAGGCTTTACACTGCCTCTCACTGTTGCTGGGTTTCTCTCTGTCCATCCTCTGCTGCAGATGGATGTGTATCAGCCCTCTGTGATTTGATCTGGGTGGCCATAACCTTGTTCAGAAGGCTTGAATTAGATAAAAATCAATCTTATCAGGGACTTTTTACAGAAACCAAGGTAACAGAAGTACACAGAACTCACTTTATCAGTCAGACGTACTCCTTGAGGGCTCAGTTGGGAGATGTGTTTCTTACAGCCACTGCTCTCAATTTGCTTTACTCCAAAGATATCATGAATCATCGTCCAAGTGGCTTCTGTCTGTATCAAGACTATCATCTTGCTTGCATGCACATCAGTATATGTAGTTTTGTTACTATGTCCATAGACTTTGTATTTCATCATATCTTACCTTATTTTAACCTATTTTATCTTATCTAACTGTACTTTACCTATTCCATTTTATTGTGGCCATTTCCGCACTAGGCTGTTATAGCGCTATTATTCCACTTTCAACATCCTATGGAATCCTGGGGTTTGCAGTTTAGGGAGAGGCCTTTGAAGCTCCTCCCTAAACTGCAAACCCCAGGATTCCATAGGATGTTGAAAGTGGAATAATAGCGCTATAACAGCCTAGTGCGGAAATGGCCATCTTATAATGTTTGATGCTGTTTGCTTTAATGTGATCAACTGACTAATCAATAAAGTTATAATCTATTCTACTATGTATGTAGACTTTGAGGGGAAATTACAAGCATTACTGTGAATACTTATGTGTAAATCCACAAATTCCAGTAAAAAAATTGACCCAAAAAAACCTTAGGTCAGCTTATCCATGGCTCAGTGTAAGCATTGCACCTTAAATCTTATTGAAAAAGGAACCATCTCCTTCTCTAAGTAGAGTGGCAAAAAGCAAGAGCTTAGTCCATCCCGAGAGAACCTAAAGTAAGCATTGACTCCTACTACTCTCTCCACTGCAGTGCCATTTCATGCCTTTTTGAACGCCTGCTTGGGAAAATGGCAGCGGCAGCAGTTCTTTGGCGCTTCCTCTCAAAGGAGTGCCAAAAGAGTAGAAGGAGTCGGTGCTTCTTTTAGGTTCTCCTGGGATAGGTTAACTCTTGCCTTTTTCCACTCTACTCAGAGAAGGGAGTGGTTCCTTTTTATGATAAGAGTTAATATTGCACCTTAACTTTTATCAAAATAAGAACCATCCCTTTCTCTGAGTGGAGTGGCAAAGGGTCTTTTTGAATGCTAGGATGGAAAAATGGTGGCAGTGATGGCCAGGGGCAGTTGGTCCTCTGTGGTGGTGCTGGTGCTTTCCCCTTTCCATAGAATGACCCTTTTATCCACAAGTCATCTCAATATCCGTAA
This sequence comes from Cyclura pinguis, assembly GCA_030412105.1. NCBI lineage: Eukaryota > Metazoa > Chordata > Lepidosauria > Squamata > Iguanidae > Cyclura > Cyclura pinguis. Next base: position 22,665,328 of record CM059604.1, read on the forward strand.
TTTTGGCCACAAAACCTGCCCTCAACTTATGTATGAGGTTGACTTTTCAATGATTTTTTTTTGTTCCTTTATTGTTGATGATAGCCTTGTACTTGATACTTCTTCAGCTTTAATAACTACACATTTCAAATAAAAACAGATGACACACAAGAGATATTGGCCATGACTTACAGACAGCAATGACTTCATAATCCACTATTTATAAAGCTACAGATGCACACCATGAATGTGCATTCTTCCTTTGTCCTTCCTTTGTCCTTCCATATCCCTTTTTCCCATCAGGTGCCAGCTTTTGGTAATAAAATTCTGTCTGGTATTAACCTAAAGTTCCCTGTTGTACTTGAACGAGGAAACTGTGACTTAATACCAGCTTACAAACCAGGATAATGAATGAGGTTCAAACAGAGCAAGGTGAACTGCAAACCAAGATCTCCACACCAAAGCTGAGGAGGAGAAGGTTAGAAGGCCCCATGCAGCAGCCTCAGCACTTGTCCACAGTTTCATAAACTATGGTTTATAAAGCTGTGGATGAATGTCTGAACATACTGCCAGTGTAAGAAGAGATTCACAGCTTGCTTGGGTCTATCAATTACCTTGATCTGCTTAAGAGAGAATAGAAGTAGTTTTGAAATCTATCATTAATATGATTGAATGTATCTAATTCTTACTTGTATAAATTGAATTTGCTGCATTTGATTGTGAAGATGAAACTTACTATTTTGGCTTTCCCTACATTTGAACTTTGGAGAAAATTGCCACAAATAGCACCAACTTGAATTTTGTGACTGTTATTTCCAACATTTATCTGGGTTGGATAGATAGATGATAGACAGAGAAATACTGCAGCCCACTCCTATCAAATGCATTAAATGTTATGCCCTGTTTGACAGACACAGATATAGATACATGTCTATATAGATTGCTAACTGAGCATAACATTTCATATATTTGTTGGAAGTGAGCTGTGAAAGTTTATGTCACAATAAAAAATTCTGTGTGTTTATTTCTTGAGTATGTATCTTATAAAAATCCCTTTGATCAGGAATATAAAATAGAAAGTACCAATTTCAGTTTGGTATACTGTATACAGACCTCCCTCCACATTCGCAGGTTTGATCTTTGTGAATTTGATTATTCCCCTCTGGAATTCCCCCTCCCATTCCCTTGCTTCTGGCCCCAGCGCTGAGAATTCACAGTGAGGCGAAAGAGAAGGGAATGGGCAGGGGGGAGGCTTGCACGAGTCTTCCTTCTCCCCTCCAGAGCTGACCCTCCATTCACTTACCTCTGGACCTACTATGCAAAATGCAAGGGAATGGAAAGGAGGAGCCCCAAAAGGGAACGGGAGAGGCATCATGGGCAGAGTTATTTGTGTTTTTTCCTCGTAAAAGTGCAGGGGCCACTCTATTTGCACAGAATCCAAACAGCTTATTCCGATGACCAATTGTGGGGCTTGTATTGACTTGGCATAATCTACCATCCCAGACTTGATGATACCATCTTTTTCAAAACCTAAATGTGTGTTCAGATTTTAGGAGATGGCAAATGACAGACAGTTGGCTTTCTGAGACTTAGGCCATTTCTGCCCTATGCAGTAATAGTGTGTTCACTTTCAACATCCTGTGGAATTCTGGGGTTTGTAGTTGAGGCCAAAAAGCACTCTGGCTAAGAATTCTAAATGCCTCTCCCTAAACTGCAAACCTCAGGATTCCATAGGAGGTTGAAAGTGGGATAATAGCACTATAACAGTGTAGGGCAGAAAGGCCTGTGTATATGGGCGTCCCTGGTACATGGGCATGTGAGAAACAGAGATGACAGCTGTTGAAACAGCCAGCAGCAAGCTGTAAAACATATTAATAATATTAATATTAATGAATAATGAATAATATTAGGACTGTTTTGGTTTATGAGATTTTTTTAAAAAAATGTTGTTATAGAACATTTCATGTAACATGTAGTACATATCTTTCTTTAATTTCATTCATTTGTGCATATGTGAAAGTCTGCAGAGTTACTATTAAGCTTGTTATCTAGTCTCTCTCTCTCTCTCTCTGTCATTTGCTGCTGCAGCCTTCATGAAGTAATACCAAAAGCCTTCACCAAATATCGTGGAGAAGAGCTTGGAAGTCAGTGAGATGGAAATAGCAACAATAAATCACTAGAACACCCTATTCTAAAAAAAATATGTAGCAACGCCTGGTGTTATGTTCCTGACCTTCTACTTATATGGGCGTAATGTATTGCTTTATTGATAACTGGAATTAGGGGATGGACCTGTTACTGGACATAAAGGCAGTTCAATTTTTAAAAAACTTTGATTTCAAATAAGTATAAATAAGAACAGATTTGAAATACTGTGATTTGAAATATGTATAAATAAGAATGAGAACCAGCATGGTATAGTGGTTTGAGCATTGGCCTGCATTGCTGGAGAGCAGAGCTTGCTTCCTTGGTTAGACATGGAAACCCACAGAGTGCCCTTGGGCACATCACACGCTCTCAGCCCCAGAAAACCTCATGATAGGTTCACTTTAGGGTTGCCATCAATCAGAAACAACTTGGACAACAACAACAACACAATAAATAAGAACAGGAAACTGATATGTTTTTAAAATATACATTTTAGAAAATTGAGGGACACATGGCAGGGGGTGTTAAGCTCTGTTAAGCTCAAAGATGTGACAGAGATAAGTCGTGTTTTTAATCATGTTAATGAACCTTTCCAAAGTCACTTTTAAATTCTGGGTAGTCTAGGATTTTTTTACACTATATTCCATAAAAAAATTATTAAATATAGTTTTTTTAAAAAGAAGCAGATGCAGCAGTAGGTGCAGAAGCAGTACTAGAAGAAGAAGAAAGAATCTTGCCATTACAGCTGAAGTTATCTACCAGTATCTACCACCTCTTGTTTCATATAGTAAAAGCTCCATCAGATGAAATGACATTCCTTTCCAGCAGGTGTCGCTGCAGCCAGTTGGAATAGAAAAAGAAGTAGAACATACATTTTCGTTGATAAGGAAGAAAACTGGCTAGAGTGGCTTGGCAGTTTTGTTTATGGATTTAGCATTGATAAGTTGCACATTTCTTTATTTGACAAATCAGATGCATTTAGTATATTATTTAAATATACATTAAGTTCTGTATCTTAGCTTCTTGTTTAAAGACGCTGCCTGACAAGAAACATCAACCTTGCAGTAGCAAGGCCATAGAATACACAATAACCTAAATTCAAATCCCAGTGAGAGCAGACCCAACTGAATCAATGGCAGAATGATAAATCAACTCTAATGTAACTTCTATTGATTGAATGACTCTACTGTACCTGAAACTAACAGTTTTATTAAGGCTGATATGTACAAAGCTTGCAATAACTAGTGTATATGTTTTATTCTATAATCTTTAGTTTGCTAGTTAATAAGGCCATTTTTGCACAACAACATCGCTATAGCGCAACAGTAATGGGTTGCTTCTGGCCCAGGAGCCATGCTATTGCACGATGTCGCCACTATCTAGCTCCTATCCCGCTCCCAAGCATTGCCAAACTACTGTATTCTATTTCCAGAAAAAAATCCGTTAAGAGCTCCCTTTAGCACTCCCATCGGCCATCTTAGTGTGGTAGCATTATAGCACTTGATAGTGCTTCCTGTTAGTGCGGATCCAGCAGTGGGTGGGCTATGGGCATGGCCAGCTGTGGGCATCCCTCAGCAACTCCTATGGCGTGGTAACTTTCTATCACTTCTCCGTGTTTATTTTAAACATCTCCTTTTAGTTAAAGTTTATTATTTTAAATACATTTTAAAGCATTATAGGGCAAAAGTGCAATAGTGTACTGGTGTACTGGTGCCATTACAACATTGCTGTGTTAGTATGGTTTCCGAAACAAAAAAAGAAAGAAAGCAATCAGGAGGGGTGGGGCAGGATGAAGGCAGGGAAAGGGAGTGACCAAGGACACTGTAATGTGGAAGGAACACTGGTGGCAATACCGCTACTGATCTGCTTAAAGCAGAAGGGTGCAGAAAAGAGTGTTCCTTACCCGATGGCATCATGAGAACAGCAATGCTGAGATTGTAATGCTACAACGTGCTAATGAGATCTAGTGCAGAAATGGCCTAAGTCTATTGCCTTATTATGGCTTGCTGGCTTACTGAATGCTTGGTTGCTTGCTTGATTCAAGCTTAAAATTGTCATTTCTGGCAAAGCTAGAATTAGTCTGAAAATCATTGGAACTGTTGTATAACTGTGTATAGACATGTAGATCTGACAGACATGGATAATTTTGTCCCTGGAGTGCATGGACAGATAAAAAACGATTGTATGTATATGAACAAAGTGAACTTGAGTTTCTTAATTCAGAAATGTATAGAAACGTTTGAATATTTGGGTGGATAAGACACTGGCATCCGGTAAATTGTAGTCAAACACTATTTCAAGCAAAATTTGTATTTCTGCTGTGTTGCATTGCTTGGTTGTAGGTTCAGGGAACAGATGATGTTATGATATATTAAACATGCCCTGACTAGCATAAGGTAGTTTTCTGCAACAGAAATAATAATCAAAATACCTATTTGATGGCTGTATGTGTAGTTAGAATTAGATTACCTATATGATTATGTGAATGTAAGATAAACCCTCATATTCAATCAATTATTTGACTTCCAGAATTATACAAAGGACAACACTGCTTCAGCAGGTTGCATCATGAGAAAATATTACATCTATAGCTCTTCAAATGAAAGACCTACCTGAAGGTCTGTGTGTTAGTTAATAAGAGACTATTTGGTCACTTACGTCAGCTGATTAAGTCTACAATTTATTTATCCGTAGAACACCTAAAAGTTTTTCCAGAGGTAACAGTATAGGGACTTCTAGAGAAATTTAATATTCTCTGTCTAAGAAAGAGGCTGTTAGCTTCACACAGGACAGGGACAAGCTGGATTTCCAGGGAAGTTAATTTTCTGTTGTTGACAAAGCTGAAATTCCATTACCTGTCTTTTATTGTCTTCTGTCCTACTCCCCACATGGCCAAGAAAGGGAGTGGCCTCTATATGCATTGAGATCCTTCCATACCATCTTAGCTGACAACAGAAGTAACATTTGAGACAAAATGTAGGCCTGTGAATCTAAGATCATCACTTTTCTTTTTCTGTATGATTTTTAACATCTTCACCTGAGGAAAAAGCCAGTGACGCTTCAAAAGCTTGCATGATGTATTTTGTGCATTTTGATTGGCCAATAAAGGTATCACTCTTTTGTGATCTTGGATTTTGTTGAATTTTGCTGCATGACCAAGATGTCTACCCTTGAATTTATAGCAGATGATACAGAATCAATTTTTTCATTATATATTGCTGTTTTAAAACAACTGACGCTCATAAACTGAATTGATTGAAGATTGATTGTTGTGTAACCTTTTGTGAATCAGAACCAAGAAGCATTCTGTATGCTAGGCAAACTTCCATACATGAATGTGTAAGGTGTTCAGCCTAAGGTTGCAAATCTATCCCTGTAACTCTGTCTGATGATACATGGATTCTCCTAGAAATGTTGGACCAGTTATTTTACTGGAGTACAACTCTCAGAATCTTTCAATCTACCTGGCCGTGAGTTGTGGAATTCTAGGAACTGTTGTCCAAAACCCCCCTTTTTTTCAGACTCTACATTCTTCTATCCCACTGTCCACATATTCATATAGACATCTTGTGTGCCTTCAAGTTGTTTCCAGCTTACGGCAACCCGAAGGTGAACCTATCATGAACCTTTGCATTCCTCTGAGGCTAAGAGAGTGTGACCTGCCCAGGGTCACCCACTGGATTTCCATGGCCAAGCAGGGGTTCAAACTCTGGTCTCCAGAGTCATAGTCCAATGCTCAAACCACTACACCATGCTGGTTCCTACATATTAGATGGGAAAACAATCATGCACAGATCTTAACCCTAGTGTGGCATTAACTAAAATCACTTTTTTGAATGTATAAACTGGTATGGGTGTATGGCAAGTAATCCAGCCCCCAATGTCACGCATATCATGTAGGCCCTGTGTGTAGGAAGAAGGCCCCTCCCATACTGATAACAGATCACATAAAGAACCTGCCTTGATGATACATCTCTTTTGATCATAATCTAGGTTTCTGCCATACCTCGGACTGAAAGGATCCCTCATGGTAGAACCTAAATAGATTTGAACTTGGACCTTTCAGAGACACTCAGAATAGCATGCAGTAGTAGAATGCAGTTCTATATGCATATGAAAAATTTCACTTTTTTAAAAAAACTTATTCAGAGCTCCCACTGTACAGGAGTTGTAAGAAAAAGCAAATTTTGGAAAGCAACCCAAAGGGCCGAGATAGGATAATTCTTATTAATTCTTTTTTTTTTTAAAGTTGCATTTTGCTGTCATGATTATTATTATTTTTCAGGGTGCTATTATTTTGCTTTTTGACTTTTGTTTTCAGTTACATTTGTGGCTGTGCTTTTGAGAAAGGTACCTTCTGCTTGAATTTCTGTTTTGACAGTTCTTTGTGATATATACCACATACAGATTTTTGTTGTGGCTGCTTTGGAAAGTATAGTTTATTTAATACACTATGATTTGTTTCCTCACCAGTACCATAATCTAAAGTCTTTACAAGATAGGGTAAAAAAAGCATATTATTTATAGCCACTGGGCTAACATGGCTCCGATGGTAATTAGAGCTTATCTGAGGAATTTGCAGTATGTTTTTCATAGCTTTCCCAAAGACTTTGCTTGTGACAAGACATTTTCCTTCCTATGTCTGTCTCTCTTGCATGCATGATAGATCTGAGAATAGGATTGCTCTGAGCATCTTCCCATACGTTGTTGCAGATCTAATGTGTGGTTTTTCATTAAGGTAACTGATGTGCTTTGTTAATGTGTCTTGTCATAGCCTGGTCCCCATGCATCTGGGAGATTATACCACCTTATATCAGTTGTCATGCCAACCACAGTATGGATGTAGGTATTATTAACTAGATGTGGGAGGAGACATTTTATTTTATTTTATTTTATTTTTGCATTAATATTTTGATGCAGAAATGCCTATTTTGCACTTCTTTGGGTTGCCAATGGAAGGGAATATATAAACTAACATAGCAAAGGAATTTGCATTCTTACTAGATTTTCAGGGGTATGCGCATTTGCAAAAGGCACATGACCACAAATGTGCCTATTCCAAATATGCACAAACACAATGAAATCAAAACAGTATACAATAAAAGCAAACAATAGAAAATACAAACATTAGAAAATCGGGGGGGGGTCAAAGTGTCATTGTCGTTATCATCATCATTTATTTATTTATTTATTTATTTATACAGTGCCATCACTGAATGTGGTGCTTTACATTGTAAAAGACAAACAAACAAACAAAAACCCTACATTCCTACCAGCAGGCATATAATTACAGCAATTACAGTATTTTCACTCATTTTGAGCCACTTTGGGAAGAAAAAAAATCATCTCCCCATGTTAACAAATTTCAGAGAATCTCAAAGCTTGGTGGGGGGCTTCTGGGGCTGCACTTTCCTTATGCCTGTTTTAAAGTGTACAGTAAAATATACAAACTTTAGTGCAGGAAATCTCTAAAACTAACATGGAGAGAAGATGGAATGGGAATGAATGTATATATGTGCCTTCAAATGGCCTGTCAACTTACGGCAGCTCCATGAATTTCATAGGGTTTTCCTTGGCAAGGAATACTCAGAGGTGGCTCTGCAACTTCCTTCCTCTGAAATATAGCTTACAGCACTTGGTATTCATTACTGATCTCCTATCCAAGTACTAACCAGGGCTGACCATGCTTAGCTTCCAAGATCTGATGGGATATGGTGCCTTTAGGACATTTCAGCTCTCCCCACAGAATGAGAATTGTTGTTATGTGCCTCCAAGTCATTTCTGGCTTATAGCGACCCTAAGGTGAGCCTATCATAGGTATTTTCTGGGACTGAGGGTGTATGATGCACCCATTGTCAACCACTGGCTTTCCATGGCCAAGCAAGGAGTTGAACTCTGGTCTCCAGGGTTGTAGCCCAATACTCAAACTGCTACGCCATGAATACAAGTGCAGAAATGAGAAACCCAACAAGAGTGAGATGAACAAATTTGCACATCCCTCTTGTTAAGAAGCATTTGTATAACTGCTCTAAAAAAAACCCATGATTTGGGTGATAAGCAGTTGAAATGTTTGAAATTATAATGTATACAAGTGCAACATGAATATAAAATACAAAGCAAATTAAATCAGTAACTATAAAAGACAGAGAAAGCATTCATGTCTTGGGTTCTAAAAAGCACTGAACAAAGGCTTCAAAATGGGATAGCCTGGGAAAGTAAAAAGCATTCCACTTGACATCAAGATCACTACATAGGTGTCAGGAAATCCTCTCTAGCGAAGGCATTCCAAAACTGGGGAACCACCACTGAAAAGTCCTTCTCTTTAGGAGCCATCTGATCAAGGCACCTGATAAAGGGCTGGGCTGGCATTTGTAAGAGGAGACAATCCTATTCCATGATCCAGTCACTCCTTCCACCCTGCCCCACCTGTGCATGAACAAAGCGAATTGCACCAGGTCAAGTGATTTGCTCATATCTATCCTCGTACTGGAAATGCCAGAGACTGACTCTAGGACCTTCTGGTTGCTAAGTTGGGCACTGCAAAGCAAGTACAGGTGGACACTGTCACAGCTAGAAACACAATCTTTTCCATCAGTGTCTCCCAGAGTTGTGGATCAATTTCCTCCCATCCAAGTTCTAGAAGAATTCAGAAATGTACTTCATTTGATTCTATTGCCGTTCACAAGTATCCCCTTTCCTAAGCAAGTGCCTTGCAGATAATGGGTCTACAACCCATTCAATGCCTCCCCATTGTGAGCTTTTCCAGTTAGTATATCAATATTCAGATTTTCTGTCAGAAAGTCTCTTCAGCCATAAGAGACTATATTAGAAAAACTAAATCTCCGTTATCATATATTCCAATGGACCTGGCAGCATGTTTAAAAGTCTTGATTGATTTCATTTTTGTTAGTAATTTATGTCTTAAATATAACAGTGTTAAATCAGAGTTTTAATAACATTGGCATTTAATTCTCTTTTAAACTGATGTAGAATAGGATTTTAATGTAATCTTGCTTTATATTTCTCTAATCTGCCTTGGATCCAATCCTAGGAGAAAGGCAGGGTATAAATTCAACCAACCAACCAACCAACCAACCAACCAACCAACCAAGCAATTAATAATAGATATGTTAAAATCCAGAAAACCATTCCTGTGGTGTTAGACATTTACATCAGAACAGGCCCTATGTTTTTCAGATAGCACATTAAACAGGAATCATATTATTCATATCATATTGGATCTGTTTTGCTCCTTGAGTATCCGTTATTCAGCCTGCTACTGATGAATCCATCTTACTTAGGCCATTTCCGCACTTCACTGTTATAGTGCTATTATTCCACTTTCAACATCCTGTGGAATTCTGGAGTTTGTAGTTTCCTGAGGCCAGAGAGCTCTCTGGCTAAGAATTCTAAATGCTCCTCCCTAAATTGCAAACCCCAGGATTCCATAGGATGTTGAAAGTGGAATAATAGCACTATAACAGTGTAGTGAATAAATGGCTTTAGTTGAAAGAGAATCAATCCCTGATCAGCTTTTAGCTAAAATATCTGATCAATGTGAATGCACCACATTCCTACTGAGTCACCTAGATTGCTGATCAGCCTGGAAATAGTCTCTGGCCTGATTCCCAAGCTGAGAGGTCTCCATGAAATCAAACAATCTGACTCATAAAGGTGCCAAGTACATGACAGACATTCACTTTCAATAATGACATCCTGCCTTACAAAAGACCACAGCATAATCCCTTACCAAAAAAAAGAAAGAGGGCTGCCTCAGGTATGCTTTGGCTTGAGGAAGAACCTCAAATTTTGCTTCAGATAAATCCTCTGACAATCCTGACAATGTACAATATTCTCTCCCCTAACTGCATGATGCTGCTGCCTTATACCTACCATGTTAGACTGTTTGTCCACCTAGCCCCAAATTAATTTTACTCTAATTTGCAGCAGATCTCTAGGTTCAGATGGTAATCTTTCCCACCACCTATTAGCTGGTTCTTTTTAAGCAACAAGATATGGCAGAAAACAAGACCGTGACTTACTCCACATAAAGCAAATATGAAACTGGACACCTTCTGCTTTTTTTTTTTTTTTGGCAAAATTGTGGCCACTTATAAAAATGTCACTAGTCTTTGAGATAATCTTTTGGTTTACTTCAAAATTCTCTAACTATTTCACCTGAAAAGGCATTGCAAAAATCATTTTAATTTGCACTGTAGGTGAAATTTCAGCAAAGACCCTATTTTTTAGTCATTGCTGCTGTTTTCAGCATACCCTGGTGCTGCTACCATCTGCAGTCAGCACATCAGACTTAGGGCCTTTCTGCACTACACTTATAGTGCTATTATTCCATTTTCAACATCCTGTGGAATCCTGGGACTTGCAGTTTAGGGAGGGGTATTTAGAATTCTCAGCCAAAAGAGCTCTTTGGCCTCAGTAAACTACAAAGCCCAGAATTCCACAGGATGTTGAAAGTGAAATAATAGCACTATAACAGTGCAGTGCAGAAAGGCCCCAAGGTTCAGATCCCTTGTAGTCAGCCACTGCAACTCCACCAGGTTTCCTTGGGACAGGCTCCATCTATTTTAACCTAGTCACAGGGTTGTTCTGATAATAAAACTTTGGGGAGCAAGAAGAGAGGAACCATATCTTCTGCTCTGCACTCTTTGAAGAAAAGGTCATCTAAAAATGATAAAAACAAACAAAACCAAGGGCCACATACTGACAGAGGAGGGAATATTAGTTGTCCTTCTTTCCAAATTGTTCAGATTCACAGGGACATAATATTACTGGAAGTTTAAGGTGAAGAAATTAAATATTAAAGCTGCAATAAAGATGAATGTTTTGCCAAAAATGAACTTTTTGTTCCAAAATCTTCCTATAATAACGAACATGAAACCTTTCATACAATGGAAGAGAGAACTAACCAAGTTTATATGGCAAGGGAAAAAACCTAGGATAAAATGGAATAACATGACAGACTTAAAAAGTAGAGGAGGAATGGGACTACCAGACTTTCAAATATACTATAAGGCCGCGGCTTTTGTGTGGATAAAAGACTGGGTAGACCTACAAGACACGAGAATGTTGGCACTGGAGGGAGCAGACCTGAGAATGGGGTGGCATGCCTATATGTTTTATGATAAAGCAAAAATAGATAAAGACTTTACACACCACTTTATCAGAAAATCGCTTCTGAAAATTTGGCAGGACTATAAAACTAAAAACATACGGCAGCTCCCCACCTGGGTCTCACCGCAAGAGGCCTTTTTTGGCAGATGGACGGACACAGATAAATGGTTGCGATATGATGATATAATGGAGAGATCAACATCCAACAACTTTAAGATTAAAACAAGAGAAAAACTAGAACAAGAGGGAATAACATTAAGTTGGTTTCCTTACAGACAGTTCGCAGAAAGGTTTCAGATGGATATACAAATATATGGAATTGAACTTAAAGAGAAAACTGGAGTAATTAAATAGCTGTTCGAAAAGCCGCCTCATTTACTTGCCCAAATATATCAAGAAATACTACATCAGGAGAAGCAAGAAGAAACAGTAAAGGCAACAATGATTTATCAGACATTCAATACAATTAGAGTCTTGGGAGCAGAGCTGGAAAAAAACACAGAAATTTACAGTAGCACAGAATTTGAAAGAAAACTATTACAAGCTATTTCATAGGTGGTACCTGACACCAGACAAATTAAAAAAGATTTATAATACAGGTACTGGACTATGTTGGAAATGTCAGAATGAGGTCGGTACGATATATCATATGTGATGGACATGTCCTAAAGCTAAGAAATATTGGACTGAAATACACAACAAAATATGTGCATTAATGAAAGTACAGTTTGCTAAGTTACCAGAATTGTATTTATTAAATATGATTGATGTATTAGAAGGTACTGGTATAAAGAAGTACTGGAGAATATTACTGTACATGATAACAACAGCTCGTATTGAATATGCAAAGATGTGGAAAACTCAGCAAATACCCACATTAGAACAGTGGTGGGGTACACTGATTGAAAACAAAAATGCTGATATGGTCTCTCAGAGATTAAAAGGGAAATCAGATGAAGAGATACAAAAAGAATGGCAAATTGTAATGGGTAGTTGCTGGGTACCATCAGATGGAAATCTGTGATTCATGATTAAGATAAATTATGAGGGGGCTACAGGATATATATAATGAAACGGGAATATGGAGATGGAAATGCAAGAATCAACAAGTAATAATAGCACTAAAATGTAGTACAATTTTAAGCATGTTAAGAAATCTTGATAATGAAATCTAGATCAGTGTGGAAGATCAGAAATATTTCAAATAAGTTGACAGTTATAATTGTTTGTTTCATATCTGAATTTGAATAAAATGATTTTAAAAAAAATTAAATATTAATATCTGCAAGAAATAATTAGAGAAAGGTGAAGCAAAGTATCCTATTTCAGGTCTTTTTTTACGTTAACTTCTCTGACTTTTTCCTCTTTAAAAGTCTTCAACAGTTATTATATAATATTTCTATGTCCTAAATACTTATACCCTGACTCGCTCTCTTTTGCTCTTGCGCTCCCTTTTTTTCTCTTTTCCGCTTCATCAAGGACATGGTGAATTGACTTACTCATTTATATCTAGTAACCAATCTTGTGGCTACCGGAGCATATTCTGAAAAATGATAATGTAATTACTGCCTCTCCTGTCTACCACTTTACCATAGCATTAAGAAGTATCCATCCTGTCACAGTAAGATGCATAGAAAAAAGAATTTGTGTTGTGCTGAACTAGATCTAGCTCATTCCTGCCCCCCTCCATTACCATGCCATAAACCCCCACTCCAAGATACAATTGGCAATGGATATTATTTAATTGGCATGAAATATAAACCATGCTTGCAAAAAGGACTGGCTAAACATGTGTGAAAGAAGTTCAGATGGTACCTCAGGGCATGGCCAGGTCATAGTTAAGAAATCAGTTGGGAAGCTCCAGTGTTAATGAGCTTGTAATAACCTCCTCAACAACTCAACCATCAAAAACAGTGGCACCTAAGACTGCCTGAACAGAGCAACAGATTGTCTTCAACTCAGTTCCTCTTCCAGCTGAAATTTTGCTCACTTGCCCAGACATTAAAGAGCTAGCATCATTCCCATCAGTGCTTTGTCACCTAATGCTAAAGCCATTAGCGCATTCCAGACCCCATTGTTTGCTCTGCCAAAGAACTATTAACATTTTCCCCTTCAGGGTTTAATAGGATATTTAAACCCTGCCTCTGAGCCAGACAATTCATAATACTCTAGACATAGGCTGTTACTCTGCTACTCTGATTACAATTCTTGCACTACCCTCAGACTTTTAGGTCCTTTCCGCAGGATCCCGGATCCCAGTGGCACCCTGAAGGGATCCCGGGAGAGCCCTCCCAGGAGGGGAGTACAACAGGAGGAGGCATGATGGCCAAGCCTATTCCTTCTGTAGTGCAGCTGGGCACTGTCCCAGGCTGCGCTGGGGCAGGAAGCACAGCCATTGTGCTTCCCAATACTTGCACCATAGGTATGTGTGGGAAGGCAGTGCAATAGCTGCTTATTGACTGGAAGAACCCAACATATCAGTGTAGAGGCATGATTTCTCTACTGTTTCATATTAATTGGAAGTAGTGTGAGAGGCTGGATAAATCGAGTGTTTCCAGACAAACAGATCTCAATGCTACTAAATCAAAAGGCACTGAACACATAAACAGTCTTTTCCTTCCTTGACAGTTTTTTTAATGGAGAGTTACAGAAATGGTTAAGAAAAAGAAAAGACAGAAGTGATAGGAAAACATGGAGGGTTGTAAGCTGAAGATGCCACTGTTATAACCTCTAATACAATTCTACATTTGAAGCAGGGTGGCTGAAAAACAAAAACTCTCTCTGAAAGCAACTCAAATTTAAATGCATCTGAACCTAGATGTGGAGCTACCTATGCCATCTACATTCTTTACTGAAGAATTTGGGCTCTTGTTGCAATATGTGAGAAATGGTCCATGGAGTCAGCAAGACTGGCAGAATATACCAAATGATAAGTTCAAAAGAAGAAGAAAAAGAATCTTGACAGTGTGGGGCACAGAACCCTCATGAAAGTAGAAAAACCATTAATAACTCCTCCCGCCTCCCAAGATTCACCTGCAGAGCTTTCCCCTCTCATTCCTCTCCCTCTGGCCCTGGTGTTCCTGGCAGGAAGAAAAAATACAAGGTAAAAAGCTTACTAGTACTTTCCCCTCAAATGGAGAAGAGCAGAGTTCTGGCATTCTAGATACTTCTGATGGCCATCTTAAGAAAAGAGAGGTAGGAACAAAGGGAGCACCTGACTAATCAGCAGCCATTACACAGCAGAATGGGCAGCCACATGGCAGACAGGACATGCCTCCATCAGTGGGAGGGGCCTTGGCTCAGACGAAAGGAAAAAAATATCCATTTTAAACACAAGCCTTGCAAGCCTGGGGTGATGAATGCAAAGGAATGAAAGGAGGAAAATGTGGAGGGGGGGCAAGCACATGGCTCACAAATAATCAAATTCGCAAAGGTCAAACCTGCGAATGTGGAGAGAGGACTGTACTGATCCAAAATAGAAGACAGCAGACTTAAGTCAAACAGCATAATGTAGTACTGCAAAAGCTTTTGCTACTAAAATAACAAAACCACCTCCTAGAGGAGTTTGTGGAATGCACTGACTGATTGAATAAAATTATGAAGAGTTTGCAATACAGAAAAGTTAATTTCTTAATTTCTTGCTGTCTAGAAGTAACATGCTGTTTCTCACTAGGAATGTGCTTAATCTCCATATCCTATCTGTTGGAAGCAGCACTGAATATGTTAAAAACCACTTGTTAAATTTTTTAATGAAGCTGACGTTGTAGAACAGAGCTGGCATTTGTTTTACAATGATCTGTGTTATATTCCTTTTTTTGAAGAACAATGGCACTGTATGAAACAGTCTGCATAAACATGGCATGTTACATGTTCCTAGTGCATGAAATAGGCCCTTTGCACATGGCATTTTTCATGCGAAAGGGCGCCTGGAGCATCATGCAATTGTGAGGAGCGATCTGCACGACACACTCACAATCACACAATGCTCCAGGGGCCAGCAGGCACCAATTGCGCACCTTTTCATTTTCGGCTGAAAGCTGAAAATGGTGCGTGATCGCGAATTGCTCCCGGGCCCCGAGTGTACTTACCTGGCATGCGGAGCCTCCGGAGACACGCCGGTCACACTTCCTGCCCCAGTGCAGCCTAGGAAGGTCCCAGGCTGCACTGTGAAAGGAAGAGGTGGGGCTCTTGCATGACAGGCTCAAAGCATATATCTTGGGTTGAGGTCAGTCAATATCTGCTAAAGAGTAAACCACACTGAACACAGTGGTACTTACTTCTAAGTAAACATGTGTAGGATTGGACTGTGTACCTTCCTTCTCTAAACAGCAAAGGCCCTTTCTGCATCCTACTTTTGCATGCAGACATCTGGTGGGGATCCTGGCATTGGCTCTGCCAGGAGGGGAGCACAACAGGAGCACTCCCCTCTGCATTGGCTGGCTCTGTGGTGAAGGAAGTGCAATGGCTGCACCTCTTCCTTCCACAGTGCAGCCGGCTACTTTCCCAGGCTGCGCTGGGGCAGGAAGGACAGCCATTGCACTTTTGCAACTTTTGTAGGCCAGGTAAGTCTGGGATGGTTGTGCAATTGTGGGTCATTTACAGGAAAAACCGTCAATGATTTAATCCATGATTGCACCACGTGGGGATGAGAGAAGGACAGGACTGTGACAACATCATGCAGAACCGTTGTTACAATCCTGTCCTTTTCCTGTCCCTATGGCAGGATGGGAGGGTGGTGTAGAAAGGGCCAAACTTTTAGCCCAAATGTAGCATGAAGCTGAGTGTGGGATATTTCTTTACCTAAAAGCAGAACTTGAATGTTATTGCTGAAAAGTAACTACAGTGGCCCCTCCACTTTCATGAGAGTTTGCGGCACAGAGCCCTTGTGAAAGTGGAAAAACTGTGAATAGTCCCCTTGGGTGCTTCCCCTCCCATTCCTTTGTTTTTTACCCAGGCACACCCACTTTCCTTCCCAGCTCCTGGATAAAAGGCAAGGGAATGGGAGGATGAGAATAGTGGCAGAGGGAGGAAGGCATGTACATGCCTCACAAATAATCAAATTCATGAAGGCAAATCTGCAAATGTGGAAGAAGGACTGTAGTTACTATTGTTGTTCCATGGGCCAAAAAAAAGTAAATACTGATACTGTTTGTTACAATTTTAAAAACATTTCCTTACTTTCTCATTATTCAAAAGTAAGTATAGTTATTTTTTTTAACTATTTAAAAACACAAGAATGATATAATCCACAGACTTGCCGTACAACACATAAGTAGTTCGCTGAGACATGCAACGCAACTTGTACAGCTAATTAAAACAGTTAAGGTGTCCTCCCAAAGGAAAGAAGTTAGTCTGTGCATATTACAATCATAACTTCATTTGGCCTTGGTTATTATTATAGGTAACTATTTGTACTGCTTCTTCCAAATTTTGCTTAGCAATGAGCATGCCCCCTTTGTTCCAGGTTGACTCCAGCGGTTGCTCCAAGAGCAGTCTCACCAAGTTAAGGTATCACTTTGTGCAGGTAAGGATTTCACTGCAGGAGCAGATGGAAGAAACAGCAGGAGATGAAGGAAAACTGGAGTGCCTGATGCAATAGGGAAGAGAGAATCCAGGCAAGCAGCAAGAGGGTCTTTCAGCTGTGTAATGGAGCACACAGTCCCACAGCTTTTGAATTTGCTTTCTTGAGAAATATTTGGATGAGATACATCAGCCTGCAGAATCCCACAGGCTAGTGGCAACAGTAAGCTTTGGTAGGATTTTGTGGATTTCTTGATGTACCACAGGAGGTGTTGAGTGCATATGAGGGTTCTTTTACATCTTTTTTTCACCTAAACGGGAATTCCTCCCACCGAGTCAAGAGGATGACGTATTGCAATCTGCTTTTGAAACCCTTGTTTGTTTTCTAAAAGTGTCTTACAATGAGTAGTACATGGGGCTGGAAAAAGAAAATGGTTCCATCTGTGTACGGAACAGATTGATGTGCTTCCGTGGACTAGGCAGGAGAAGATGAGCTGGAGATCATTCAATGAATGACAGGCCTATGGAAGAAGGTATTCCTTGAACTGTTCTCTAGGAAGCCCAGGACTGTGGGCCAGACCTACCAACAAGCAGTGAGGCAACAGATTCCAGATGTCATAAAAGAGCTGCACACTGCTAATTATTTCCTTAGTCCTTCTTGTATATTTACTGCCAGGAATGGGTAAAGATGGTCATTGGATTTTCTAACCCATGTACCCAAATAATGTGGCTAGCTTTATTGCTAAGTACGTCAACTTGTGTGGTTGGAAAGAGAATCATTTGCTGTTCTGCCTTAGGCAACAAAATCTCTTAGGCCAGTCCTGCTGGACCTGATGCATGATGTGTGCATATGTTTGTCCTTTAACAGCTGGAGATGCCAGAAAGTAGGCCGGCGGACAGTCACAGTGATCCTGTTACCTGAACTCACATTGAGAGAAAAATCAAGTAACTTTGCAAGACAAGTGCAGCTGTTTCTGAAGTTTCTGTGGATTGTTTGAATGAGTACCAAAGGGCTTTAAATGTTTCTGGCAAGAATACCTAGTTCGGGCCAGGGAAGGCATTAGCTCCCTAGGTGTAGGTTTTATACGCAATTTATGTTTAAGGAACTGAGAAAGCAATTAGCACAATATGAAGAAGCATATTTTATTTAGCAGATTAATTTAACAAACCACAGAACAGTGTAAATTTTCCAAAGCCTCTTTTTATTACACAGTTATAAGCCTGTGAATATTCAGTTACAATGGTTAATTTAACAGTCACAGGAGTACACATTTCCAGTATTTTATTCTTAGGCAATGTATTGAAGCATATGGTAGCATTTCAGCTAAAGGGGCTTCTGGATTAGATGGATTGTCTAAATTCATTTCTGTTGGGCTTCGGACCTGCTTATTTGACAGGCTGCTTTAGTTGTCGTGGTGGATGATCTACTGGGAACTGGATGGGGTAGAGAGTATTTCTTGATTCAGCTAGACTCTTCCATGGCTCCAGGTAGGGCTGGGGAAGACAGCCTACTCATGCTCCTGGAAGCTGGAGGAGAAAGGTGTGGTCTCTCAATTGTTTCAGGGTGGTCAGTACAAATGTCCCACTTACAGAAAGATTTGTTATCCTGATGTATACAGAACTGCATTAGATGAACAAATATTCTGACTAGGCATAAGGCAGGTCTTATGTTGCGCATGCCACCTTTGATGTAACTAAGCCTAACCGTGTCCAGTTTTGGACAATCAACTTCTTAGAGGGGAGATTGGTCCTCTTTTACTGTGTAAAACATGATGCAAATTGATAGCATAACAACAGCAATGCTATGACTAGTTGTTTTGATGCATTGCTCACTACTTATGTGTCACACTGTTTTATCGAAGAGCTTCTATGAGTACTCCTCTTTCTCTGGCTGTGTTACAATAATTTTAGGAACCATCTGTCCTTCACAAGCGTTCACAGTACTGGGACATCTTGTGCCTCTTTTCATATTATTAATTTTTAAAACCTTTTTGTGCCCTCCAAAATCCTGATGTACAAACTAGTACTGTGATCACAACAGAAGTTCTGGAAACAATTAGTTCATACGTTCCTTCTCATCGGATACTTAATGTTCAGTTTAACAAGACAAATTACAGCTTCAGTATACTCCTACTACACACACACACACACACACGTTCAAAAGCTATAATAAAGCTGCATTCCATATACATCAATGGTGCAGACTGCAAGGGGTGGAAAGAAATTAGGAGAAATATGATAACACAGGACATCTGCCAGGCAAACAGGGGTTACACCTTCTGGGGGAGGATGGTAAATTGCCATTTGGGTTCAGGGCACACATCCACTGGGAGTTCACTGCTAAAATAGCACAGTGAAAGAGCAGTGTAAGCTACTCCATCAGATCTGAAGCATCCATGCAAATACCCAATTGCCCAGCAAGGACAATCAAACATACATACTGCACTGCCGCAGACTATTTCAGCACTGTCTCCATGAGATTGTTTGAAACCAAATCTGGTTATTTTTAAATAAACTAACACCCAATATACAGTATGTTGTGATGAGAGCTTGGAAAAAGTAACTTTTGGACTGCAGCTCCCAGAACCCATGGCCACAGGTCATGTTGGCTCAGAAGTTCTGAAAGCTATAACATGAAAGGGTAAGCCTCATGCTCTTTTGTGATGTGAGACAGAAATCATAGCTACTTGCGTCACTGTAGTTATGAAACTATCATATCTTCTAATGGATTGTAGACATTAATAGTCAGACATAGTGTTCAAGTATAGCCAGGAAAAAACTGTAGTGATGAACATGTGCGATTTATGGTCCTCTTTTTCCTGTCCTGTTGACTTTGTAGCATCTTCAGTTTCTTTTTCCTAATACCTTATCTAGGGTGACCATATCTTTTCTTTACAGAGGATAGGCTTCCGCTTCAAGGCATGTTTTATTTGAAATAACTGTGCAATCCAAGACTCATTGAAAACTAAAGGAGCCCCAAGAAGCCAGGAAACCAAGAAGGCCTTGAAATTACCCATCACTCACTAGTGCCTTAATGCAAGAGGAACAACAACCACTTTTCTGAGACAATGCAAAAATGACAGTGATCTTAAACCAGGTGTTACTGCCCTGGCTAGTCCGAGCTTTGGGGATATTAAAGATATCCCTTGATATCACAATTCGGCTGCACTTTTCTATTCCTTTCCACGTGCTTGCGAGGCCACCGGACAAGCACATAAACAAGCTCGGCTGTTAATAGCCGTAATATTCAAACAACAATACAGGCAGGCCAGAAATAACTGACTCTGCTTTAGGAGACCTCCAGGCAAGTACTCTAGTTAAGTATGCACGCCACTTACAAAAGAGCCTCTGCCCCACGATGCCAGCTTGATGGGTAAACTATGCAATACCCAAGTACTCTGCGTTTGCATACTGGCTACTCTACTGAGAACTGCTATGATAACTCAATCATTCAGATTCTGACCTTTCGGAGGCTTTGTCTCCAACTCCAAATCTATTGTTTTCCCCCAAGTATGGCATAGCCTGCAGTCACAATTCTCTTTATAAAAACCCTTGATTCCGAGACCTTCCTCGGATCGCTCCTGAGTTTCATCCCGCCTTGCTGCCGCTTTGCTTGGCGAGCACAATTTGGTGTCCCTCCCGGGACCCCCAGTACACAGGATAACACCGGTAAACAAATGGATCAGTTAGATTCCTGTCAATTAATGGTAGTATTAATCAAAATGCAAAACCATTCATGTCTCAGCTGGGGACAATAATATAAGGACATCTCTCCCTAGATCCACCCAAAAGGAAACCACAGATTCAATAAACAGAATACTTAAGGCCATTCATTATTCATTATCAGCCCCACTATCTCCTTGGTCATTCTCTTGCCTTGAATGTATCTGAAAAGCCCCTTTTTGTTGCTCCTTGCTTGCCTAGCCAGATGCAATTCATTCTGAGTTTCAGCTTTCCTTATACTATACCTGCGAGTTTGGGCTACACATCTGTACTCTTCCTTAGTGATCCATCCTTCCCTTCTCCCTTGAGTTTGCTGTGCAGTAACACTGGCTTTTTCAAATGTTTCCTATTTTCCTTTCTTCCATTGTATTATTTGTGATTGTGCTTTCTGGAATTAACTTCTTCAAGAAATCTCATCTTTGCTGGGTATCTTTTCCCTTTAGCATGGCTAGCCATGGGAGTCCAATCAGTATTTCCCTGAGTTTATTAAAATCCACATTCCAGGGCCTACATTTGACTATGATTTTATTTGCCCTGTCCCACAATTGTGAATTCTGGAATTACATGGTCACTTTCCCCTAAAGTACTGACTACTTTGATTTTAGTGACCAGCTCTTCCCTATTGGTTAGGATCAAGTCCAGGACTGTCAATCCCCAGGTTCCTTCCTCTGTCTTTCGAAATAGAAATTATCTGCTAGGCACAGCATGAATTTGCTGGACAGTCTCTGCTTAGCAGAGTTAGGGCAATTGAAGTCCCCTATGGCTACTAATTCTTGAATCTTTACATTTTCTGAGATTTATTTCTGAAAAGCATTACCCACCACTTCTCCTTGGTTTGGTGTGCTGTAGAAAACTCTTACCACAATGTTGTTTTTATTTCTTTCTCCATTTATTTTTATCCAAATGATTTCAAGTAGTCCACTCTCATGGATTTCTGTACAACTGAATTTGTCTTTGACATATAATGCTATTCCCCCACCATTTCTGCCACATCTGTTCTTTTGAATAGGTTATACACTTCAGTTGTAATATTTCAATCATGGGAGTCATCCCACCAAGTCTCCGTTATGCCCATACAGTCATATTTACCTTCCTGCGCTAGGACTTCAAACTCATCTTGTTTGTTTCCCAAATGCTGTGCACTGTTGTATAGACACCTCACCTATTATTATAGACATTCTTATCTATTAATTTACTGTCAGTTTTACTGTGAATCTGATTCTCTCAATCAGCTTCTCCTCTAGAATTCACATCCTTATGTTTGGAACTTACCTTTGGGCTGATGACTGAGCTGTCATCTCCAGTTCCCCAAAGATTTAGTTTTAAGCTCTCTTGATCAGACATAACATGCTATTACCAAAGACATTCTTCCCAGTCTTTGTGAGGTGCCACCCATCCGTAGTAGTCCTCTGTCTAAGAATGAAAGAACATGGTCCCAGAAGTCAAACCTCTCCCATCTACACCATCTACATAAGCAGTCATTCACTTTTAGTATCTTCCTGTCCCTGTGTAGTCCTCTAGCCTTCATTGACAGAATTGGTGAGAATACCACCTATGTCTGAAACCTCTTCAACTTCCTGTCCTTCAGGCAGAATTGAAAATAAGTTTTTATGTTATATTACATCTGTTATTTTTCAGCCATAAGAGGAGCTTAATTCATTCATTCCTTTGATTCTAGGTGTGAAAAAGTCTGATTTTTAATATTGTTACTGCAGTTTTCTAGTCCGAACTTGTGGGATATTAGATATCATGTGATATCAAGAATTTGGCCTTCGCTACCCATTCGTCCCCGCGTGCTTGCGAGGCCCCCCTACAAGCATGCACACAGGCGCAGCTGAAAATAGCTGAACCATTCAAAAACAAGTCCAGGCAGGCCAGTAATTGCCGATTGCAGCTTTAGGAGACCTCAAGGCAAGTACCTTCTTAAGATCACATTATGTATGCACGCTGTTTACAAAAGATCCCCTGCCCCGAGCAGGCAGCTTGATGAGTGGACTATCCAACTCTCAAGCACTCCGTGTTTGCATAGTGGCTACAGTATTGACAACGCTGTCATAATTCAATCATCTAAAGTACTGACCTTTTGGACGCTTTGTCTCCAGCCCAAAATCCATTGTTTTCCCCAGGAACGGACTAGCCTGCGGGAACATTTTCCCCTATAAGAACCCCTGACTTTGAGCATCTCGTTGGATCGCTCTTGGCTTCCATCCCACCTTGCTGTCGCTTCGTCCAGCGAGCCTTCCTCTCAGCTCCTCGTGCTGAGAATCCTTACTTCCACGAACTTCATCTTTAGACTACCTGGGCTTCAGGACAGGCGTAGTATTCCCCATACAAAACCTCCTCTTAAAATCCCTCTATCCAACTCCTACCTTTATTTCAATAGTTCTCCGTGTGAGTGTGTTGCATGCACGTGTTTGACTGTACATCAATAAAATAACTATTATTATTTACTTCTGTTTGATTATTGACTCGGCCTGACCCCGTAGACATTGGGTTCAAGATCTCGCTACGTTGCCCTGCCTCTTGCATTGCTAACTAGTGCTCTAGCTAATTCCCATTCCCCATTATTTTGAGCACATTGAGGTGTCCCTCCCGGGACCCTCAGAAATCAGGGTAACAATATGAAGTCCAGCTGTAAGCACCACCCCATGCCCATAGTGCAATCAACAGTGAACCTGCCAACGGATTCTGTGGCCAAAATGCAACAGTTTTAAAAGTCTAAAATGATTCTACAGTGTGGAGCAGCTTCATGTATTATGAACTTCATTGGATCTATTAGCACATATGATTTTTTTGTTGTTGTTGTTGAACTGAGAAAAAAATGAAATATGTAACACACAAGAAAACAGCCTGTATTTACATGTTTTCGTTGTGCAGAACCCACAGAGAAATTAGAATAATTCATTCTCCTTTGAGTTTGGAGCTGCCAAAGTTATATGGTCTCTCGCACTATTCCATCTCAAGTACTGGAATGAGTAAATGAAAAGTATTTATTACGCACCTAATGTCCCTAGCTTTCCTGACACATAGTAGGCAGATTCCACAGAATTTCCTGGTTTGTAGGGATTAACAATGCTTGAATTATTGGATGATTTCACTAAAGTGTACCATATTTATTCTTCTTTTTAATTTGTTCTTCTTCAAATTTTTAGCCAGTTTTTCTGCAGATATGGCTTGATCACTATTCTTGTCAGAACAGGTTGCATTACTGGTGTTTGCTCTACATCTCAGTTTCTGCACACTTTCCCTAAAGATTGACTCCCACATCCCCTTCCCACCTGATCCCTGTAAAAAGAAGAGCAGCTGAGGGTGATGCAAACAATACAAAACAAGCATACTGTAAGCAGAATCAAAAGTATCAACACATGTAAATGTATGTACTTTGTATTGATTTGCATACATTATCCTAAACTACAATATTTACTTCTTGCAGCAACAACAGCCAATTTAAGTCAATAGTCATAAATATGCCTCATTTTTGCAGATCATCTTGAAAACCATTATCAGGCCTAGAATTAGGAATTTTAAATCTTCACATAAACTTCTGCACACCTACAGAGCAATCTTCTGAGCCTAAGAGCTGATGCTGATATGTTGTTGGGACACAAATCTTGATATTTTTTTTTCAATTTTGAGACATACTGTCTCTGCTAGATGAGAATAACTGTAATATTAGATATTTATGGCAAGAGAAGAAGTTTTCATTGTTGGATTGGCATGTGGCACATTCTCAGTGTTCAAGCTCACTCCTTGGCCCGACTGCAGGAAAGCAGGAATATTCATCCTGGGAGAGGAGAATGTAGCTATTTGTAAGATTTTCTGCCTTGCTAAAAAGACTTTGACTGAGATCCTACACTGAGGATTATGAATATCTACTTATCATCTCCCAGCCCACCCTTCCTGAACAGAACCCCAGGAGTTCTATTTTACTGGTGATTAGGGTGCAATTCCCACTTACCTCTCCAGATGTGGGGTGCTATGAGTTGCTTCTGAATCTCATAGCCTTGCTCAATGGTGAGAGGGATCTGGAAAGTTCATACTGCTGCACCCTGATCACCAGCAGAACAGACTTCCATTGCACAGAGTAGCTTCCTACAGTCGCTTAGGGACAGAGGGGGCATGGGAGTGGTTCACCTCCCACCCATGGCAATGTTTTTGGGGTTTCTCAGCTCATAGCCATGCCCCCACGTGCCACAGCCACGCCCCCACACACTGCGGCCACACACCCCTCCTGCACCCCTCCATGCACTCCAAGTTCTGCCACTGGCTTCCTAGAGCTTAAGGTACGATTTGGACGTGGCATTTATGATTGTGGCAATAGTTCCATGATTGTGAATATGTAGCATAGCTAAATAAAGAGCACTTGCAAATCTGCAACTTTACTTTACAAATATGTAATGGCAGTACAGGTTGCCAGTCTTTATTTTCATCATGCCAGATGTAAGCAAGAATCCAGATTCATTATTATCTTTTTTAATAAATGATGGTGAGAATTTGCCAAGTACTACTCCTATCCAAACCCCAATGAATGTTATGGGAAATGTGTGACAGTAGGAGTTGAGCTGTGGTGAATATATCTATATTGAAGAAAAAAATCATAAAACCAGCATCATCTAAATCCACTGAAATAAAACCACAGAATCAATGGAACTTAAATAGACACATTGGATCAATTGTTAAATGGTGAGTAAACACTTACATAAATTTGATTGATTCGATGGATCCATTCTAGAGGGTAATGAAAATTGGATCTAAGTCTTCAAAAATGTTGTAGTGGGGAGAGGTGCCCCTTTACTAAAATGCAGCATATTACCATAATAGCTGGCATCTTATTATGATGTTACAAGTATCATGTTGCAGGCAGACCAGGCAACCAATTAGCAAACCAGCAGAGCAGAGCTCACTCACAAAGGTGAGAGCAGGAGTAGTCCAAACAAAGTTCAGATCAAGAATGCAAGTTCCAAAGGAAACAAATCCACAAAGGCAAATCCAAATCAGTGTCAAACAAGCAGAGTCCAAGAGAGTCAGGATTCAGGAAAACATGGCATAGAGCTTCAACCACCAGGAAGATTAGTTGTTGACTCTGGGAGGAAATAGGCCAGCTATTCGCTGTTTATAGGCTAATGATGTTGACACAGGTGTTCCCTCATTAAAGCCTATTATTACTTAAACAAGCTGAACAGCAGGGATCTTCTTTCTGGTGTTGTCTCTCTCACAAGGTAAGAGTCTGTGTTGCCTCATCTTTTGACACTTGTTCCCTCTGCTTAGGCCCCTGCTGTTGGCTGTTATTTCCCACTGAGCAAACTTCTGGGGAAACTTTTGCCTCAGATTCATAATCTTCCTCCTCACTGTCAGGGTCTCCAAGGCAAATAACATGACAATAAGTTTGGTTTAGAATCTTGGAACTGTTTCCTATTCATATTTATGATTGTGGTGCCATTGTCATAATTGGAAATGCCATGAAACCCACCTTAAAAGTCAGCCAGCTGCACTGAGAGATGTAATCCAGCAGAGCTGGTGAGAAGGTCACTCAAGGATGATGCATCCAGCCTCCTCCTGCCACCAACTGGCTGTGAGTTTTGACAGGATACTACAGGGGCCCTGCTTCTACTTAGCACATGGCACATCAGTGATGGGAAAGGGTTGAATGTATCATCCTTCAGCACACTACTTGCTGGTGCCACACAGAACTGGTGCAGCTGGCTGCATTTTATGGTCAGCTTTGGGGGCTCAGATGAGGAGATAGATTGTAGCCATGACATTATGGCTATATGTGTGATGCTGGACCACAGCCAATATTGTTTAATTTTTTTCTCAAGATTTATTAGGGATATTAATGTATTTCTGAGCAAAAGTGCCAGATTTTTGCTATAAATTGTCATTGTATAGCTAATTTCTCATTCTAGCAAGCACTACCAGTTGAAAAGCTTGAGTACTAGTGTACATCAGCCTTCTTCCAAAAAGTTCTTCTTCTTTATTTGTCTAAAATCCTTCTAATCAAAATGAGGTGAAATGGTTTCTGCTTTGATGCTGTACCAGTGTTGTTTACCTTTTCCAAGCACATTTGGAGCTCATCAAGGGGACATGAAAGAGTGTTGAAATGACACTGATGGAAGGAGGGAAAATCTTTTAGGAACAGACTCAGTCTTTTCCTACTCTTATCTTTGTGTTTGAAGGGATTATTAAGAAACAAATTGGGAAAAGTCTATTTCTTAGCATTATACAAATGGAACACCTTCAAGTGGAAGCAAGATTCATTTCCCCAGACTTCAAATGGGATTGCTGTTCTTTCAAACAAACAATTGTTATATACATGCATTTACTGTCTGTGATGACATTCTGTAAGGTATCATTAAATAATGTCTCATTCTTCTGTCAAATAAGACTGTGAACTCATCCAGTGCTACTATTAACATAGAGAACTTCAGGGGTCTGTTTTGGAGCTGAATATAATTGGCCATTATAAAATGCACTGCATGAGAATTTCAGTTTTCTACTCTTAAAAAAATAAAATAAAATAACAGTTGCAGTGAAGAGCCTCTTTCTTTCATTTAGACTCCATAGTCTGAGACAGTGATAAATTATAATCAGAAACATTACTTTATTTGGGATACAGGTAGAAAGTCCTTTTCAAAAAGGTCACAGTTTTCAAACATCACATGGGACTGCTGAAGCAGAACCCTGGAAACTACTTGCCAACTGTTGAACATCCCTAAACTGAAGTTAAAACTGAAGTTTTAACACTCAAGTTAAAAACAGACTTTACTGAATTCAGTTGTTAGAATTCGTCAATGTGGGTACCTCTCCCTCTGTCAAGAACAGCTGAATCTGTGGAATATAACAACAGCTAAATTTGGGGAACAAAAGCAAAGAATGGAAAAAGAAGAAAAAAAGTGAGTTGGGGCTGGAAGGGAGTGGACTGCTTCCTAAGCAGGAGATTAAGGCCCTCAAGCCTTTTAGAATACCTATGTTAGTCTTCAAGGGTTTCACAAGAGATTGACTGTTTGTCTGTCATCTAAGCAATGTATCTCATTTGTGTGAAAAAGAAATGTTCATGAGAATGTATAGCCAGTTGCAGTAACAACAGCAACTGGGGATAGAGGAAAGAGTTGTGCTACAGTACCAGACAGAAAGGTGCATGCACTCACAGTCACGTGGGCGTGGGGGGGGCGATGGAGGCAGTTTGCTCTGGGCAGCAATTTTTGGGGGGCGTCCCAGCTCATAGCCACACCTCTGCATCCCATAGTCCCGCCCTTCGCACCGCGGCCATACCCCATGCACTGTCGGCTCCCCACCTCCACAC
This sequence comes from Cyclura pinguis, assembly GCA_030412105.1. NCBI lineage: Eukaryota > Metazoa > Chordata > Lepidosauria > Squamata > Iguanidae > Cyclura > Cyclura pinguis. Next base: position 22,693,133 of record CM059604.1, read on the forward strand.
ACTCCAAGCTCTGCCACTGTGCACACCCACACCCACACCAAAGGCTCATAACAGACAAAGGCAGCCCAAAGACTGAAATAGGCTATTTAATGAAGAGTGCAGCAGGCAAAGACCCTGAGTAAGAAGCAACGAAACCAGTGTCTCGGAGAAACAAGCTAAAGCCTTTATTATAGGAACTCCATTCTAAGATAAGAAAGTTACTCAGGATGGTAATCTAGTATAGCTTCATTCTAGGGAAGAGCTGAGAGACTGCCTGGAAGATAAGGGTGGAGAAAAGATCTCGAAGAGGATCAGTTTTCATCACAGAAGAGTCAGGATAGATAAACAAGAAAGGAGGACACTTTGGGTCATACAAACTGTCTAGCCTATTATTACTGCCATCCCTGAAGCATTCTTAATTCTTCAGTGCTAAGCGTTGTTGCCCTTCTAACACTATGCACCAAGACAAATGGAAATTAAGAAGAGAAATGATCAGAGTCCAACTCATATTGATAGAGAGTTCATGTTTGCAGCAGAGTATTAATACTGATTAAGGAACAAAGACCACCAATGGCTTAAAGGAACAAAGTAAAAGGTTTTTTATTATATGAACTCCATGCTAAGATAGGAAAGGTACTCAGGATCCTATCCTAATCTAGCTGCATTCTTGGGAAAAGCTGGGAAGAGGGAGAGGGTAAAGAGAAGAGGTAGAGGAACATACCTAAGGGCATCAGTTTACATCACCAAGGGGTCAGGATAAGTAGAACCAAAAAAGGGAGGACACTTCAGGTCACTCAAACTAACTATCTCTATTACTACTGCTCACTGAGAGGCATTCTGGATTCTTCAGTGCTAAATGATGATGTACTTCTAAGTCATATGACAATCACCAACTGTCTACCTTTCACCACAGATTTGTGGTGAAGTCTAAGAAGCAAACAGATGTCTGAAGAGATAGTTGCCTATATAATCTCTCCCTATAAGCACTGTGATTGGACAATGCCAGTGAGATATTTGCTCCAAATTATGTGATAGAGCAAAAGGGAGCAAAGCCCAGATGCTTATGGATCCAAAGTGCTTCAGACGTGTCATTCCATTCCAGAGCAAAATTGTGCCAATCTAATTCAACGCAGAGGTGGAACAAATTGGTCTGAATCAACTATGTGCTTCATTATTCAGGATTCTGCTGGAATTGTTGTATTCTAGTTACTTAAGCTTTTAAGCGACAAACACGTATAGTCCTAGACATGGACAGACAAATCTCTCACTTTTTGTTTTCCCAGTACTATACTGATTCCCCCCCAATTTAAGTGTTGCTCCCAAATTCCTTTTACATATTTATTTTCCTCACTGAAGAAATTTCTCTGTTAACATCCACCTCTGTTTTCTTGCAGCTACATACAATTATGTGATAGGTTCATGCACACAAGTTGATTGTGTTTTATTTTAGATGCATTTTATCATTGGATCCTTTCCTCCCTTCCATTAGCCATACATTTATATGTTTCTTTAATAAGACTCAATAAATACAATGTTCTCAAAAAAGATCTCTGAAAGAAAAGAGGCTCTCCCAATAATGGATATAGGTGAGTAGTTCTTAATTTTTTCTGTCCAGACCTTGCTCTGATGGTATGGAGATGTGGGAGCAGGTCCAGCAAACACAGTCTCATCCCCTTCCCTCTCCACAGAATTAACATCTATGGGTATGCTAAATGAAGACAGCTCTCAAAGGGTGGTATAGTACAATAGCCAAGATAAGTGGTTCAGTCCAGTCTTACATGTTGTGGAGCAGAAAGAAGTGAATGTCATAAGACATTGCTAATTAGGGCATTTCTGCTACCATACCGTATACCCCCAAACTGTGCTACAGTATAATTGCAGATAAATATTGCTTCATTGGCATAAAAGAAATATAAATCTTACACTTATGGCTGAATGCCATGTGGGAAAAGGATTCTGGATGGGAGTTTCATGCTAACATGGATGACCTCAGCATGGCCAGGTCATAAGTTCAAAGGATTAGTTGGAAAGCCCTGCCACTGATGGGCTTGCGATAATCCCCTCAACAACTCAGCCCCCAAGTACAATAGTGAACAAAACTGTCTCAATACAGCAACCAATGATCATCAACCTGTAAACTCTTCCTGTGAAAATTCCCCTTTTGTCCCCTTACTGTCCAGACATTAAGAGACCATCACAACTCCCATCAGCTCTTTGTCACCTGAAGTAAGACCATTAGTACATTCTGGACCCCTTTTGTTTACTCTACCAGAGAGCAACTTATGCACTCCCCTTCAGAGCAAAAAAAGGATATTTCAACCCTGGCTTGAAGCCCAACAATATGTAGCACATTGGATGCTTGGACATACATAGGTATGTCAATATGTCCATTGGTTCCCCAATTCTTGTGCCCTGGGCTACCCTCAAACTCTTGTGTTTGAGCCATTTCGCTTCAATCCCTCACTTCTGGAACAGTAATTATCACCCATTTCACCCCACAATTCTCGCTGTCCAACCTTTCTCTCCTTTAGCTTTGCTAGCCTTGTGTGTGTGGTTCATGAGATGGCTTGATTGCTTGTGTGTGTGTGTGTGTGTGTGTGTGTGTGTGTGGAATTCTCCCAATAAAGACATTCTTTTGACTCTCAACTGGTGTCCTACAGTTAGTACTGGTATACACAAGTGAAAAGATCCCATAGTTACTCTCCTCTCGCAGGCCTCCTGTGAGCTATAACTTCCCATCTTCTTAAGGAGATGCTGGCACTGCTTTAGGACTTCAAGGTCCCCCACCTTTTGGGGTAACAGTTCTACAGGTATATTTTCTTGATGATATATCTCAAATGGGTGGGGCATGTGTGTTTTCTTCCCAGTCACTGTGTTGTTCCAGACTTTGGGGTTTGCAACCACATCAGCAGAAATGAATGTTGAGACTGCTAGACAGAAGATTGGGACCTTTCTTAAATAGGATACACTGTGATTTCAGTAATTCATGAAAACTGGGCAGAGGAATTTTCTGTGAGGCGAGCTTTGTTGACAGTAGATGTCTCTATCTGATTTTCAAGGATTCAGACCTCACTTTATACCATACAGCAGATTCTCTGATTTTTGAGAGGTTTGACATGTTGGAACAAGGAGAAGGGGGACATGAAGTTTGCTTCTGGAAACCGAGTTTTATACTTTTAAATCTGTATTCAACCTACCAAATCTGCATTAAGAAAATACATGATTTATCAAGAGATTAGTCTTTGTCTTGATGGAACTATTGCAGGCATATATGGCATTCTGTGGTCAGATACAAGAAGAGTAGGGTGAATTCTTCACTGCTTATGAAGACTTCATCAGAACAATTTGGGTTTGGTGCAGGATGTATCGAGACTGAACGTACAGTGACCACACCTAGCTTAAAGTCCAACTTCAGGGCAAAACAAACATTATTACTACCATAAATGATGTGTGCATGGATGGGTGGGTATGAGCTTATATGGGGGCAGGGAAGAATTATTTGACATTTCTTCTGTGGATTAAGCAAGTCTGTTTATCAGCTACAAAAATAATGGGTTGTAGCCTGCACTTTGCAGATTTCCAGACTAGGATCTAGAATGTATGCAACATTTTTTCCATTTGACTGTAACATCAGACAAAGTGAGGATACATGTTTTCTAGGAATATTTCTGCTAGTCTAAAGGGAGTTGCATTTCATCTGCATTCTAAGTCATTTGGGGATAGTGCTGCACTCTGCCATTTGAGGCCATTCTACTGTTGGAAGTTATCATTTTCACTTTAAAGTTTGAGGAGATTCTCTTCAGAAAGAATGATGAGTTAAAGCAAAGTAATCTGGGCTGCACTGATTAACAGCACTGAAAACATTGTTTTCCTAGTATATTTGATTTCAGTTTGAAACCTGTTTAGGACTTAAACATCCAAATTGGTGCCCTTCCAGATGCCTTGGTCTACAACTACCATCAGCCTCAGCCAACATAACTTGGGTCTGAGAGTGATACTGGCTGTAGTCTTGAACATTGGGGCAGGGAGATTGAGCTAGAGTTTTTAAAAATGCTAGAACTAATAGTCTCTTTACTAATGGAAATGAAGGTGAATTTTCTAAATCAAGTGGAAGAGAGATTCAGTTATTTTGCCCAATGAATTGATGCTTTCTTCTCTATCCAGCTTGCACAAATATACATAGAAAGCAGAAATAGCGCCATTGATAATTATGACTTTGATATTTAATTATTTATCTTTACACTTGAAAATCTTATCCAATTGCTTCATAGCTGCCTTTCCATGGTTTAATCTTCTTCTAATTCCTTGACTACAGTCTTCATTTTGATTTATGACTAAGCCAATGTACAGAAAATATTTAATCATTGCAATGTCTTCATCACCCACTCTAAAGTTATGTAAATCTTCTGTGGTCTTTATTTTTGGTTTCTTAATATTCAATTGTAACCTTGCTTTTGTACTTTCACCACTTATTGTTCCTTCTCCCGATTTTCATACCACCTTTCTCTGGTTGTGGGATTGTGTGCTCCTGTGGGGCAGGAAGCTATGCTGACCAGCAAGACAAGCCAAATCAAACAAAGTCAGGCAAGCCAAATCAAACAGGCTTTTGATGAAGGGCTCAATGTCTCTCTGTGTGAGATGAAGTTATTGGCAGACACCGTTGTCAGAAACAACAAGAGTGGTACCCTAACTCTTGTTAGTACTGCTCGAGTGGAGGCAATCATAAACCACATCTCAGTCTATTTTCCCCCAAAAAGACCATCTATGGTGAGGTGATGCACAATGAAGTAGGCATTGAATTACCATTGTAACATTTAATCAGTGTTTCATTACAGATTCATTTACTATTAGGATTGAATTGCAACTTCAGTTGGAAACAGTAGTTAGATAGCAATAGCAGTTACATTTCTATGCCGCTTATCAGTGCGACGCACTCCCTAGGCAGTTTACATGTATTTTTAGCTAATTGCCCCCAAAAAATTGGGTACTCATTTTACCAACTGATGGAAGGATGGAAGGCTGAGTCAACCTGGAGCCATACAGGATCGAACTCACAACTTGTGGCTACAGTACTGGCATTTAACCACTGCGCCACCAGGACTCCCTAGATATAGGCTTTAGTAGCAAGAGCCAGAGTGGTGTAGTGGTTTGAGCATTGAACTATGACTGAGGACAAGAGCTTGAATCCTGGCTGAGCTATGGAAACCCACTGGGTAAACTTGGGCAAGACACACTCCCTCAATCAGCCTCAAAGGAAACAAAGGCAAACCCCCTCTGAACAAATCTTGCCAAGAAAACCCTGTGATAGATTTGTCTTAAGGTTGCCATAAGTTAGAAATGACTTGAAAGTACACAATAACACCACAATAGAATTTAGTCATTCTTAGTACTTTAGAGCATTAGCTTCATCTACATTATCTTCTTGTAATTCTAAGAACTTGGCAAAATGTTATTATATCCATGTTGCAGATTAAAGATAGAGAGATCTAAGTTACAGCCAGCACGGCCAAGAGTAGAGGTGATGGAACAATGTTGCAGCAATCCATCCATGATCGAAGGGAACGTAACAAATTCCATGAAGAGGGAAAGTGGAACTTGGAGATCTCATTTGTATATTTTCTTGCCAACTCCTCGTGGGATTTCAGATGGATCCTGTTACTGTCCTGGCTAGTCCGAGCTTTGGGGACATTAAAAGATATCCTTTCGATATCACAATTCGGCTTCACTTCTCTACTGCCCTCCACGTGCTTGCGAGGCCACCAGACAAGCATGCATACAAGCTCGGCCGTTAATAGCCGTAATATTCAAACAACAATACAGGCAGGCCAGAAAATAGCTGACTCACTGCTTTAGGAGACCTCCAGGCAAGTACTCTAATTAGGTATACACGCAACCTACAAAAGAGCCTCTGCCCCGCAATGGCAGCTTGATGGGTTAACTATACAATACCCAAGTACTCTGCGTTTGCATACTGGCTGCTCTATTGAGAACTTCTACGATAACTCAATCATTCAGATTCTGACCTTTCGGAGGCTTTGTCTCCAACTCCAAACCTATTGTTTTCCCCCAAGTATGGCATAGCCTGCAGTCACAATTCTCTTTATAAAAACCCTTGATTCCGAGACCTTCCTCGGATCGCTCCCGAGTTTCATCCCACCTTGCTGCCGCTTTGCTTGGCGAGCTTCCCCTCAGCTCCACGTGCTGAGCTACATCGCACCCCAGCTTCGCTCTCTATTTTTCCGGGCTTCAGGACAGGTGAAGTATCACCCAAACCAGCAATCCCTCTAAAAATCCCTCTATACCACTCCAACCTTTATTTTCTTTAGTTATCTTATATGAATGTGTCGCATACACTATTTTGCTTGTGTTTAATAAAAACATGATTTATTGTTTCAACTTTTGTGTGCTCCTTGACTCGACCCGACCCCGTAGACATAGGGTTCAAGATCTCGCTACGTTACCCTGCCTCTCATAACACTTAGCAGTGCTCTGAGCTGATTTTCCCCACCGTTAGTGGAGCACATTTTGGTGTCCCTCCCGGGACCCCCAGTACACAGGGTAACAATCCCATTTGCTGGGAAAGCAGGACCTTGTTTGTTGGCAGGAGCGGGTTGGAAACACCATCCTTCTATCCACCGATCAGCAGTTGAACAGAACTCATTCACTCAATGTGGTTGCTGGTTATTAAGGCAGGTATGTGGGGGAGGGATTTATTATTGCGGCAGTAGTGTCACAATCACAGAAATGTTGGATTAGTGAATATGGAGCAGTTTTGAAGCCTTAATTCTAGTTTATAAATCCGTAACTGCATATAGTATGCCAGCCCATGTTTATAGGATTGCAGCCTAAATTGTAGTATCCAATCAGTGCTGCATATATTAAAAGAGGAAAGGATGTATGTTTTAAAGACAGTAAAACTGTCTCCTTTTTCCTGTTTAGCAACAAAGCTACAAAACAAATGAGTTTTCCTTTTGCTTGGCTTTTCTTTTTCTAAGCACCCTGGCCAAAGACTGTTCTGCTTTCTTTCAAATCTTTGTTACTCATTTTCTTCAGTGGGGTAAGAGAAGGATCAAGCGAAAGATGTCTTCTACCGAGAGCAGTCTGTGCTTTGCTTGCCCTACAGTACTTTTTGTCTGCCTCTCCATATATAGAAGATTAATCTTTGAAACATAGTTCTGGTTTTGCTCACTGTCTGAATTTAACTTTTCATTACGTGACTTCCATGCTAGTGAGGGATCCAGGGACACTGAAGCCCTTCTGTCCGCAAGCGAGTACATCACTGATAGCGATGGCAGCAGACTTACTGAAAAAACACTGATTCAGCCTTGTATCTTGTATGAAACACTTTTGGTTTGTTAATCTCTGAACAGCTGTTGTAAGTTTTAATCTTTTTTGGACAAAAAAAATATATTAAGCCATCTGTTCTGGCATTTAGTTTGCTAACTTCTTCTCAGTGCTCCCCCTCCTCCTCGTCAGGTTCTTTTTATTTTGGTAAACCATGGCTGCCTATGGCATAAGTGACATCAAGCGGGTTGTTTGAATGTGACAAGGGCGGGAGATGAAAGTGAAAGTGGTAGCTCTCCCCTCTTCTGGCCCTCATTGCTAAACTTCTACAATTGCTTGAAGGAAAGGAACGCCTTGCAAATGCATTATCGCTTAACAATAAATAGAAAATTGAAATAAGGCTGCAATACTTAAAAATTAACTTTATTGTAATCAAAAGGACTGACTTGAAAGGACATATTTTAGAGCAACAGGCATAAGATGAAACATACACTGTTGTTTCTTTTGCATTTTGATGATTTGGTTGTGCGGTAATTACTTCATGCTACAAGCTGGAGCAACAGAAAAGCAAATACACCATCTGCATTCTCATCATTATTCAGCTCTGTCACTCCAAATGCATCTTTTTCTGCCTTCTTTGCCTGTCCCAAGACACCGTGCATAGTTTGTGTGTGTGTTTTCAGTAAGGACCTAGGTAGACTAGCTTTTTCTCTGCCCTAAGTCTTTGGACAAAGAAGGGAAGGTGAGCCCAAACAGGAACTCTCAGCTCCTACTTACTCCCCACTCAGTCCCCAGCATCCTCCTCTACCTCTTTGTCAAGGGGGAGACCATTTCTGCACTACATTGCTATAGTGCTATTATTCCACTTTCGACATCCTATGGAATTCTGGGGTTTGCATTTTAGGGAAGGGCATTTAGAATTCTCAGCCAAAGAGCCCTTTGGCCTCAGTAACCTACAAACCCCAGAATCCCACAGGATGTTGAAAGTGGAATAATAGCACTGTAACAATGTAGTGCGGAAATGGCCAGTTAGAAGAAAACATTATTTTTAACTTTGAGCGCTTTATTCAGAGCACTTATACGTGCTTTATTTTTAACTTCTATATGTTTCCTAAAATGGTCTTGCACTGCTTTAATGTGATTTTATCCCGTTATTTTAAAAAAATCTGTTAGGTTTTTATTGATTCTTTTTGTGAGCCCTCTTGGATCCTACTCCAGGAAAAGGCAGAATATAAATTCTAGTTGGGTCCCAATTTGGGGGAAAGGCGGCCTACAAATATAATAAACAAACAAGCAAACAAATCAAACTGCTGTTCCCTCACCCTGGGGAAGAAGGGCCCCCATGTGTGCCAAACAGCCAAAAAGTATTCTGAGGTTAACAGAGAGTTTTCAAAAGTTTTATTCTAAAAACTTAGGAAGGATTAAATCAGATTTTGCAGTATGCTTCTTCAGGTAATAGGTTAAGAAACTGCACAGATACAAGAAATATGTTATATTTAAAGACACCTTAGGGAATATAACAAAAATCGCTTACACCATTGGCTTAGTTTTATATTCAGTCCGTGTTTTCCGAAAGGAATCCTGGGACCTGTAGTTTGATGAGTCCCAACTTGTAGTTCCAACTCAGTTGGAAACAGTTTTAACACTTAGACTGACAAAAAGGGGTCAGCTTCCATTTCTTTTAGTCTTCCATGACAAACATGAACGCATAGCCTACATATTGTAAGAGTCTGTGGTATGACTGATTTGCTGGATATCATCTCCTTTTGTTTTCTAGTCTCCTTGCCATCTCCTGGGAAATCTGTCTAACTGTTCATTATACATGTTAAATCCCAAGATGTCACCATGTAAAAGCAGCAAAAATCCTGTTAAGACAAAACATTGCTTTATTTAATTGTATGGGGACCTCATACAACAATGAGGTCTTTAGCATCATTTGTCTCTTGTGCAAATATGAGGTCACATTTTCTCTGTGGATATGCTCTTTCACTGCCATCTAATTGATCTGCCATCTTTGTCCCTGCTGTAATGCTTTTAGGAAGCTTAATTAAAATAGATGTTTTCATATCAAGATCTCAATAGAAATAGGAAATGACACCTCATTCCTAGGGACTCAATTAAATTCAGACTACCCCTTTGGTGTCACATCCCTATGCATTACGATGCGCTAAACCTATTTATTGAGGAACACCGTTGAAAAACAGCTAATCTTGTTACCAGTATTACAAGCTTCTTCATGAAAAGCCACTATTATTTCCAAGAGGTGAAATTAACTCTTGATTATTTTCTGTCTTTAATAACAAAAATCAACTATTGCCACGTCCGCACTAGCCTGTTATAGCGCTATGATTCCACTTGCGACATTCTATGGAATCCTGGGGTTTTCTGTTTTGGGAGGGGCCACGCGTCCCCTCTGGAAACTGCAAACCCCAGGATTCTGTAGGATGTCGCAAGTGGAATCATAGTGCTATAACAGGCTAGTGGAGAAGTGGCCTATATCTTTTTCAGGAGTAGGCCGCTTTTGGTGACTGTTTACACAATACAGTCAGGCATCCATATTTGTTAGCTTTGGGGTACAGGACCCCCACAAAAGTAGAATATCAAAGTGTGTGTGTCTATCTTTGGGAAGGGGGCCAAGGCATGCTGGGGAGAATAGGCACCCAGGGTTCAAACCAGGTCAGAGAAAGGAGAGGGAAAGGGGGTGGGTCAGCATGGTAGCGCTATATTTCCTCTCTCTTCCTCATTTCCTTTCTTTGGTGTGTGTACGGGGAATCACTGCAAGATGGTTTGTGGTGTTTGACAAATTGGGCTGCAAGCTATCCTTTGCTGTCGATGCAGCAGCTAGTGGTGGAGGAGGAGGAGGAGGACCAGAGGCGGGCTTTTAAAGGGTTGCATAGCCTGATCAGAGTTGCCAAGAAGGAAAGTTCCCTTGAGAAAGAAGTGTTTGAGGCGTGGGGGCAGGGGTGGGAGAATCTCTCAAATAATCAAATCCATGAAAATTAAACCCACAAATGTGAAGGGCTGGTTGTACATAAAAATGAAGCCTTCATTTTACCCAAAGCCTACTACAAAGAATTTGTAAAATTTCACTAACAACTTACAGTCTATTTCGATGCCTATATGTAATTCAGATGATTTCCAACACTGAAGCATCGCTTCTCCAGGAGTTTCTAGATGAGATAATATTATTTAGATCCACTTCAGTCTGTCTTGAATCCAGCCTTGGCTGCCTTTTGGGTAACCTACACTGGAAACTGGACCAGAAAATGATCCCTTGTTGATTTGTTGGATCCCTTCGTAGGTTTTGATATCATTAGCAGTGGCTTCCTTCTGAAGTGTTTGCCTGGGGTGGGATTTTGAAGGCACTGTTTTACACTGGCTGTGCCACTGGCTCTTCCAAGAACTGTTCTTTTTTGAAGAGCAGTTTCAGAAGGTGGCGATGGAGGACTCCTATTTGATGTTTTAACTGTTGGCCTGAGGTTTTGCCCAGAATTCCATCTTGCTCCCCATGCTATTTAATACATATATAAAATCCCTGGGACACTTTGTCCAGAGTTTGAGGTTTGATGTCACCATTATGTAATGAAAACCATTCAGTCTTGATTCAAGGATGTGGTTCTTGATTTAAATCATTGTCAGGAATTGATAATGGACCAGATGAGGGCAAATCAACTGAAGCTTAACTCAGACAATGAAAGAAGATCTCCTAGTCAACTTAGGGAATAGGGAGATGCTGCAGATTAAACCTGATATTAAACTGCTAGATTATGGTCCTGCTATATCATAGTACAGGATAGTACATAACAGAGGACAACAGCTATGTCCTAAGTCCTTGATATCTCTTGAAACTGAAGTCAGATTGATTTTCAGGAACAGTCTGAGTAACTACAATGTTTTAATTTATAGCTTGCTGTAGTACTTGCTTCTTCTCTTTCAGTATGCCCCCAGCCCAGCCCTTTAGCATTGTAATAAATTAGCCATTTGGATATCTGTAAATGTTTATGCCAAGAACTTATTGTTTACTTCCAAGTTATGGTGTTTAGGCCAGCTTCATGGCAGACTGAAACCACAGGTTCATTAGATCAGTGCCATCTCTCTACGCTAAGTGAGGTTCCTCAGTTTCCTGTGCACAGACTCCTCCTGTTTTTTAGAACCCCTTGATGTTTAACTGAAATGTCAGGAAACAAAATGGAGGCTTTTTGTATAAAAAGGGTGAGCTCTATATTTGCGTCATTGTACCTTTCCAAAGTTTGCACTGCCAAATGGAGATATTCACACTGCCTTCTCTCTCAGATCTTTAACTCAAGTGCCACCCTGTTTTAACAAAAACAAACAAACAAGTTTCAATCAAATCTTTCTCCATTACTCTTAGTAGCTCTGGTCATCCTTCATTAATAAATGGACAATAGAAAGTGGAAGTGAACAACAAATATAAATAACCAATAGGCTGTTGTTCCTATAACTAGTGAAACAAGTACTAGGATCATATACTAAGGCAGCAACCAACATTCATTGATATGGCTCACTGTTTCCATATTTTAAGCCTGCTTTATGCATTTTGTAATCTGTGGAGGCTGCTTTCTGAAACCTTTGATGCAGCTTAGCCACAGCAAGTGGTTTTGAAATCCGTAAATCCTACTTGAGTCATGCTTTCTGTTTAGTAAACAGCACACACATACCCAAAACAACAGCTCAAGATAACATTTGGAAGTTGGACTCTATGTGCCTCTTGGTTACATTAAGCTTTCTTTTGTACTGCCACCCAGTGGTTGATGATCTAATTTATTTTCTATCTCAACCATTTGGAACAGTGAGAGGAACAAAAAGAGTGTGCCATGAATCATATCCGCACATCCTATAGCAGGGCTTTCCAAACGGTGTGCCGCGACACATTAGTGTGTCACCTGAAGTATGTAGGTGTGTCGCCTACAATCTTGGAAATGTATGTTATTATTTATAAATCATATATTTTTAAAAATATATGAAAAGTTTTCATGAGATACGTTGTGTCCCACACATTTTGTTGTTGGAATTTATGTTACGTGTCTGTATCTCTTATAAAGGGTTAGCTTAACCTCCAGTTTGCTAGTAAAACTGAAATTACTGTGTCACAAAATGATGCATGTCTAAAAAGTGTGTCACCATCATGAAAAGTTTGGAAAACTCTGTCCTATAGTATGCTGTTGTATGAGATAGATGGAAAGCAACTGAGGTTGGTTGTCAAGTGCACAGACCTTTTTTTTTAATGTGGAAACTTTTTAAATGGTGTGAGAATCCATAGAGTTAGACTGCCATGAGCCATCTTCAAATTAGCAACATTGAACTTCAAGTAGTCAGTAGTTTGCAATACCTAGATCTATAACAGATGCCATTTAGCTTGCTAATTTCCAGCTACCATCTACTCCCCACACACCTTCCTTTCCATGCGGCAGAAACTAAGACAATGTAGAACGCCAGTAAGGGTGGGTGGATGGGAAGAGAAGTGGCAACTCTAATTCAGGATTAATATGACTGAATACACCAGGGATCCAAAGCTAGACTTTTAAGTATTCAAAGCCCTCAGTCTGTATGGATGAATCTGTCAGTTTCAGCTTATCCTTCATTTGAATTTTTTAAACTGAGCGTAATGATACCCCGAACTCATTTATAATCTAGCAGAGATAGGATGGTACCCTAGGTCCCAGTTTGGGATGGCTTCAGTATGTCATTATATTCATTCTTCTTAAACCTCCCAAACTTTGACTGAAAATATTAACTCAGGCCCTTTTCACATGTGTGTGTGGGGGAACGGTGTAGAGCAACCTCTCACGGAGGTCGTCTACACCGTAGAGTGGACTGGCGTGGACTACTTTTCGTAGTTCCACACCAGAATCCACTCAGGAGCGGCCAGAACTAGCCGGGCTGCGTGTTTTTTAAAAACCTCTTTTTAGAGGTTTTTAAAAAGCACGGAGCGCGCAGCCTCGTGCCGCTCCGTCGCCCGGCTCTAAAGTGGATCTGCAGGTGCGCGCAAGTGCGTACCTGCAGATCTGCCGGGGGCGGGCTTCCAGCTGGCAAGCTTCTCCGGTTGGTGGAGAGCCTCCACCAACCGGAAGCTGCCATCTGCGACGCCGGAGGAGTGTGGAGCAGCGAGCTCGCGCTGCTCCACGTGGCGACAGACTTACCCAGCTGGAGGTAAGCTCCATTTTTGGGCGTTTTCACCCATTTCCCCACACACATGTGAAAAGGGCCTCAGTTCTGTTTTATAAGTGTCTTTGCAGAAAGAAGCAGCATAGTCCTGTGGATAAATATATCACCTGACTGACTGCCAGATAAGAGTGCAAAGATAACCATCTTGACTTCAGACTGCTAACTGAGCACTCCTGTCTTTTAGTTATGCCAGATATAAAAATGTGTATAGATCTTCATGGAATTTCCTCCATATGCTGCTGCTAACAGATGAAAAGAACGGGGTACAATCCTTGTCAAACTGGAACTACACCCAGATATCTGTATGTACCATTTCCCTTGATAGAAAAATAACTATAAGATGAAGGAAGAGAATGTCTGCATTGGGTTTTGTTGTTGTTGTTGTGTTCCTTCAAGTCTTTTCTGACTTATGGCAACCCTAAGATGAAGATATCGTTGGGTTTTCTGAGGCTGAGAGTATGTGATGTGCCCAAAATCACCCTGTGGGTTTCCATGGGCCAAGCAGAGAAACGACTCCTGGTCTCCAGGGTTGTAATCCAATGCCCATCAAGATGCTGGCTCCCCTGCAAATGCCTGAGAGATCTGCTGCAGGTAAGACTTGGGGATCAAAGCTACAAATATTAGATCTGCTGGCATTTGGAGATTTCTCTTTTCTCCTCCTTCTCCAGGAGTGGCAACCTATACTGTGTACAATGAGTCTATGGGAGTCCCTTCCACCTGGTTTGCCCCTTTACCAAAACCAAAGTTCCTTTGAATAGAGGGTGGTGAGAGGAAACTGGCAAATGCAAAATTGTGGCCAAACTGGGATTTTTGGCTGTTTATACTGGATGCTCAAAATGCACTTTGATATACTTATAAATACAGTAGTTGGGTGTAATATGAATACTCAGAAAGCTCAATTTATTTCTGCATCAAACAGCAGGATGCTATCATATCCCCAATTAAAGTATATTTTGCATCATTTGCAACCTAAAGCGTTTCTTAAGGAAGGATAGCATACAGAGGAAGGCATATTATCCTGCTGGGCAATTCACTGTCTCCTTCCTAAAAACTGTTTTGTTCCTCTGTTTTTCATAAGTCTATGTTTTACTTTACACACATACACACACACTTAGCCATAGTTACATAATCACTTCTCACAAAAATACGAAACCATATAATTATTAACCGTTTTTTTAAAAAAATCATACATTTCAGCTGCTAGCTGGCACTGAGGGATGAACCATAGTTCCGTATATAGAGTCCATGCTTTGCATGCCAAAGATCCAGGCTCAGTTCCTAGTGTATCCAGTTAGAAAGAAGTTGCACTTGGGAAGCAGATGATGAAAAAGACTTGACTAACCTTGCAAAGCTGCTACCAGCTAATAGTGTACAACTAATTTCACCTGTGATAAGGTGAGTTTCTATGCACTGATTGTTTTTTAATAGATGAATTGCTTGCTTTACGAAAGTAACATATCTATAATGATGAAGGTGCTTTCCCATGTGTTTACTTAGGACTCTAGACTTTATTTGGACTTCTAAACTACATTAGTACATTACATATTTGAGGATGCTAGTCTTTTGTTTGTTCCCAGTGTCATGATGATATAGCACTACCTGTCCAGGTAAGCCAACTGCTTCCATGCTTCAAGTGATACCAGCACAACATAGCATCCAGCCACAGGAACTAGTAGCCATACTGCTCAGGGTGTATATGAAACCAGGTTGAGCAGTACCAGGTTATCGGTCAACAAAATGGGCATAGGTAAGGACTCCACCACATCTCACCTGCTCTCTTCTCTTCCAACATCCCCCTTTCACAATTGCTCAGGCAGATTCTGTGACAGTGGTGGAAACAGAAGGACAGTGCTTTAACATTTTTCTGGGGTATTTTATCTGTTAGTTCTTTCCTAGACATTTTCAAGTTGCACAGAGGAATTATTGCTATTTGCAGACAAGAGGCCAGTTCTCATAAGTTACGTGCAATAAACAATCTCACATCATAGTCAATAAGTAAAACATACAACAGGACAGATCCATTTAAGTTACTAGGCAACCAGACTGGTGGACACATCACAAAGATCTTGCCAAACTGGAAAGGTAGATTCTGAAAACATCATAAATCAAAATTATATTTTACAGAACTTTACCACAGGTGACTCCTAAAACTTAATGTTACCTCTGATACACAGCAGCACAGGTATCTCATGTTATCTGCACTTAGTCTTGAAATATGCTCTTTTGTGGACATGCACTGACATCACATTTGTTCTATGTTAAAGTATTGATCTTGTGAGTTCTCCCATGTGGTTATGTGCCATGTCAGTTTGAGAGATGGCTGTAATATGGCAGTGCTCATGTGAGGAAAACTAAAATATACTGCATTTGAGCAGTGCTTTAAACTGTTGCTGGTGTAAAGTAGGAAGTCTTATTTGGCAGGGGTGAGTTGAGGGTGTTACCATGCCAAATAATGTGTAAATTGAGGTAGAGGGGGTGTTAAGTGATATACCAGCTCTTTCCACGTTGTAGAACTGGGTATTTTTCTAAGCATTCCTCGGGAGAGCAGTTCTTGGATTGCCAACATGTTGTCTGCTACAGTTCTGTAGTGTTAATCATACATCTTCACTGCTATGACTCTCATTATTTGTATTTATTAACTTATACTCCACAACTTCTCCAGAGAATGGGTAAACAAATACAGTTAAAAATAGAGACCATGATTCTGTATCACAGGCTATATTGTGTAACTTTATGCATGCTTAGCAAGAGGTGCTATGAAATGGTACCACAAGAAGTTGTCCTAGTGGACTGAGAAGAGCATCTATCATGTCTCCATCCTAAGACCCAGACAGGACTCTTTCCAACAGTTGTAACACAGAGATATGAAAGGGACAATACTTCTGGCAGCCAGTGTAGGTAGAAAAGGGAGAGCCCAGAGACTCAAAGTGCTTATATAATAAGGGCACATCAATTAGGCAAACAGCTGGGGAAGGCTGTTTGCCTATATAAACAGGAAAAGGGATAGGAAACAGCTGTTGCAGACAACTGATCTTACCAGTGTAAGCAGCACACCTCACATTCAGATCACTTGCTCATGTTCCTGGAAACCTTGACCCTCGCCTTGTGTACAGATTTTGCTACTGGACTGTTGCTCTGAATTTATTATGGACTTGGATTGCGAAAGCAATGACCAGTAGCTAGCTAACAAACTTTGCACATAGCTGCTGATAAAAGACTCTATTTAAAGAGCTGTAAACCGTGGCTGGCTGCCAGCACAGGACAGTGTGCCAATGTGCCTTGGGCTCTACCAATGAGCATTGACACTCCCTAGCCAGCGTACTGATGCACCTCAGGAGTGCCCATCATGCAACTGTCACTTCAGTGGCTCCTCTACACTGTAACAGGCAGTCTCTTGCTGAATATGAATGTCATGAAACTTCAGTTCTATTTCCTGCAGATGTAAGTCTGCTTACATAGATGTATGTTCCACACTGAATTCCATCCTGAGTAAATTAAAGTGACAGAAAATAAAGCATATTAAAACCACAATTTAAAATACTCAATAATAACAACCCATCAACTGGTTAAAAGCTCTTTCCATTGCATGCCAGTTTAATTGTTCAATAGCTGTCTGAATAAAATGGATTTTGCCAGTGGTGGAAGGACAACAGAGAGGGGACCAGCCTAGCCTTCCTTGGTCACTTGCATTTGCATAAGAAGCAGAAGGTCAGCCAAGTCCAACAAATTCACTTCTCCCAGAAGGCAGAGATAGATGGAGAAGGAACTACGTCTTGAATTTCTGCTTGCTGCAGAGCTGCTAAAATCACTCTCAGGGAAAACACAAAAAAGAAAGGAAAAGCTAGGAGTCCTAGTGAGCTTTCACATTAATGTTTTGACAGCATTGTGCTGATTTTTTCCATATCCTCATATATGGGTAACATAATGTGTGAACTGATAACAAATGGGTCTGCTTTTCTGACTGAGCTGTGAAGTCTTGCAGTTTTAAAATCTTGCATCTGAGGTCTGCCAGGTGCTATCAGTTCACAGATTAAATTCACTTGCTTATACAGACAGAAAAGTCATATTTGCATCTGCAAAAATGCAGTGTGTGCAAGCAGGCTTTAACCATGAGAACTTCTGAAGAAACACATTTGTTAACTGCTGACCCAACTTTGCCCCTAGATATAACTGGTAGAATAATGGAATAACTATTCAAAGGCACAGCTGTTATAGTCTGGATCAGTATGCAAAGTGATCTTGTAGCATCTTTAAGACTATTTAAAGGCCTTTCCAGACTACACTGTTATAGTGCTATTATTCCACTTTCAACATCCTATGGAATCTTGGGCTTTGCAGTCTAGGGAGAGGGATTTAGAATTCTCAGCCAGAGGGTTCTTTGGCCTCAGTAAACTACAAATCCCAGCATTTCATTGTCACTAGCCACCACTGACTTTAATCAAACTGTTACACCTCTTCTGGCATCAATAAGGGAAAAGGAATGTTTTAAAATATTTAATTAATCAAGAGAAATAGTCTCATTAGTAAGCCCCTTTGGGCGCATATAAGAACCGCACTATTAAGCAAACGTCTCTAGGATTGCACTGTTACCACCTTTTACACTTTTGAGTGTTTGCATTGGGCTTCAGTTCATTTTCACAGAATTTTATGGTTTCTAATTAGACAATTGACAGTTAATCATTACATAATATTTAAAAAAAGATCCTTAACTATAATCGGTGTGCCTCTGAGGCTCTTTCTGCAGCTTACCAGATCCTGGCAGTGTCCCATGGGGATCTCGGTAGAGCCTCTCCCTGGAGGAGAGCATGACAGGGGCACTCCCCTCTGTATTGGCTGCCTCTGTGAATGGAGGAAGAGCGATGGCGCCACCTCTTCCTTCCACAGCAGAACCGGGCATTGTCCCAGGCTGCACTGGGCCAGGAAGCACAGCCATTGTGCTTTCAGAACTTGCACACCTGAGGTAAATGTGGGTGCATGGTGGGATGGTGACACGATCACTGGTCATTGATGGGTAAAACCTGTCAATGATTTACTGCATGATCGTAGTATCTGGAGATGGGAGAACGACGGGACTCGGATGATGCCATGTAGAACTGTTATCTGGGTCATGTATTTCTGCATCCCCAATGCAGGATGACAATGTCCTGTGGAAAGGCCCTCAGTCTTCTGCCTCATCACTTTTTAAAAAAAAAATGAAGAGGACCGCATCCAACTCCAGTTTAAAAAGAACTAATAAAAGGTGCTGTCTATTTTACTGTTCTTGAGCACAGCCTCTGAGTAATATTAGCAATTTTTAAAAAAATAACAGATGTTATTATAAAATTAAAACACTAAAAATACAAGCTGGAATTCACTATTGCAATTATGGATGCATAACCTAGAGTTAGTCATCTGTAACTGATTTGTATTCCTGATCTCTATGTGTTCATAATTATGGCATTATTGTCATAGCCTTAAAAATTCCCCAATCCTGCCTTACTGAGCAGCAGTTGCTGTGGGCAGTGGAGGTCTGTTCTCCTATCAATGGAGCTGCAGCATACTGACATTTCCCTGCCCCTCCTACAAGCAATCTCTGATGCAAGGAGGAATTTCAGTGGGGATCCTGCTTCTGGTTGTTGCACCAGAGATTGCTGGAAGGAGGATGTGGGTCAGTCTGTTGTGCCCCGATCAACAGGAAAACAGTCCTCCACTGCTCACAGCATTGGCTGCTCAGTAAAACAGGATGGGGGGCATGGTTGGGCCAGGAGACACTACTAAGTTAAATTATATTTAACTGATTAGTTGATCTAGGCTCTTGGCCACAGTTATGACCATTAATTAGTAAATGCTGCAAGCCAATAAAGCATGTCCTTTTTGGCATCAGCATCTCTCAAAACCTTCAAAAGTCCTGTTCTCCCTTCTGATCGCGTCCTTAAGTAGTGTGGGATCTCTGGCACTTGGTACAAACATGGTCACGGAGTTGTGAAGAAGGGTCATCCACCCCACTACTTATATTTCCTAAAATATATATCACCTCTTTCACATCTACTGCTGGATTCAGTTTGCAGTCACAAAACGGCTGCTGACACTGTCACTGAAAATGATAACTGAAACGGTGCAGCATGACTACCCTCAGGGAGAAAACCCCATGCCCTCTTGGCAGCTTGTGAATTTCTCACTGTCAAGCATGTACTTGAAATGCCTCTTTGGAGATCGCAGCATTAGGCTGCCAAAGACCAAAGAAAAGTCTTGTCAAACTAGAATTGAAAGAGCATGTGAACCCTTTGGATGCTATACCAGAAGCTGAGATGATGATGAGTCAGATAATCTCACTCTAGAAAGTCCAGCAGTGGGGAAGATACATGGGCTAATTCGTGAGCATGCGGAGAAGCTCAGAAAATATAATGACACACAGTGTAAAAACATCTCCAGAAATCATGATATTGGAATGGTCGTTACACATCTGAATGTAGAAAATGTTAGAGAATTATACAGAATTTTTATGTCTGAGCATAGTGAACACTTTGGGGAAGGGTGTCATGCATGACTTGATTGTTATTGTATTGATTGTTTTTTCAACATCACTAACCCTTGCTATGAATCATTCATTTTTTGTTAACAATTCTAGACCTCATAGTTATAGATACAGACACACAAGCTGGAAATATGCTTTTGTCTATCAATACCACTGTAAGACAAGATGTACAGAAATATTCTAGAAACAAAAGTCACATATGATTAATATTACAGTCACATGATTTAAATGAAAATCATGATTTAAAAGAAATAGGATTGGACATAAGATTTTGGCTAGATGCTGCTGATGCAATCACAAGTCTGGCTGCTTATAGTACCAAGAAAGATACTCCTACTAAATGATATCACATCTATTGAAATTTTATTTTTATTCACCCCACACCACAATAATGCATTGCCAATTTATTTTGTTCAGCTCTAGAGGCATTACAATTGAAAGGATTTACAGCCAGGTTTTCAATTTTCATTTTAAAAATGAAAAATACTATGACATCTATGGGAGCTTATTTTGATGCTGCCTATAAAAATAACAATTATTGTTCAGGGGTGACATTTTCAACCCCTGTGGTGTTCCTCGATTGGCAAAGTTATGTGTATTTAAGCATTTCAATGTAGTGTTTCTAACTTGAATTCCAGTCATTCACTCTCATAGAAAAACAAAAGGGAGATAGTAATCCAACTGAGTTAAATGAAAAGGCTCAGCAAACCCATTCATCAATTTGCAGCGTGTCTCTGCCAATGCTGAAATGAAAACCCCAAAGGTAAAGCTAATTTTTTCAAAGCAACGAACATTTTGGCCGAAGTCATATTTGTAGTCTCAACTAAAGGAGGCCCATTGAATCAACTGGTGAATGGTGAGTCACTTATTTAAATACCACTGTTTCAATGGATCTACTCTACTTGGGGAATATTTTTGTTTTCTGGAACCTGTTTCAGGCCACACTAGCTTCCTAAATAAAGCTGGAAGTGGCCAGAAGTCTATTTCTATGTTGGGAAAATCCTATTTGGGGGACTGAGAGGCAAAACTATGGAAGACAATGGAGAATTGATGCTCATAGAGGCCTCAAATAGCAGGAATTCTAAGTTTTGGGCCAATTTTTTTCCTGACTAGAATGGTCCGGAAGTAGGGGGACTCATCCAGGAAGGGTTTGGCACCCAGAAAACAGCCCAGGAACTACAAGTGACTGAGGAGTTGCAGAATTATAATTTCTCTTTGAAGGAGTAAAAACAAGGTGGGAGGGAGGTTGAATCCCAATCCTGTTTTATACAAAAGAAGAAGTCAAGCGAGAAGCAGCTGCTGTTTGCCACATTAAGTGAAACAAATGGATAATTTAGGCCTCCATTTTTATAATAATATTTTATTATAGAAAACATAATTCTCTTCATACATTTTCCCTAGCAAGGCAAACAAGAGCTCCAGAAGGGCAGGACAATTTACATTCAGAATTATTTAATGGGATCCAGTCCATCGAATTGCAGTTTTGATTCAATTGCCTCTATTAGTGGCTGGTTTAATTCAGTAAAACACACACAAAGAGAACAAAGAGAATTAAAGAGACTCATGAACCTCCAACGTCTCAACCAATTTGTTCTTTAGATAAGACCTCCTAACAGCAAGAGAAGAATAAACTCTTGATCAAGTGGTAGCTACAGATCAATAAAGCTTCAGTGTGCTTTTCTCCCATGTCTGAATTTTTAAAATCTCATGTTTTTTCTCTTGTATTTGTGAAGAAATTGATGATTATGAAATTGTGGATTTTAATAAATTCTAAAATAAAACACAGAAAATTCTCAGTCATCTGCACTAGTCAGCTTCAACAGCTACAGCTGTATGCAAGTGCAGAAAGGATTGTGTTGCATTTGCTTTTTAAAAGGTGAAGAGCCTATAAAAAAGAAGAAAGAAAGAAAAGAGACAGGCACCTCTTATTCAGCAACAGAAGTATGATTGAATGCAAAGGAATTTGAACTCAGCCTTCAAAGCCTCCATGGGTGAATGCCATTCCTGTTTTTGCCCATGTACACATTATAATCTCAAATTCTTTCCATCCAAGTCCTTATAAAAATCTAATCAAATGAGCTTCTCACCTGTTTTTATTCATGGGTAATTAAATGAGGGGACTAATGTAGCTCATGGAAACAAGCAATTCATTCTGCTCACTCGGTACCCAAAGATTACAGTGAAAGACATCAATGCTGCAGACCAGTTTAGCTGTTGCCCTCTGGTGCTGCAACACAAATCCTTATCTCCTACTGCAGACTCCCTCACAAACAGATATTTCCCCACCATTCACTTCAGTGGAAGGAGCAATTCCATACATAGAAAGATGCATACACAAGGCTGCTCCCTCTGACTAAAAGGGAATGGTTATCAGGGCTAGAGTGGAGGCTGGAACCCTGTTGGGACTTGATGCTAGTGTAACAGAGGATTATGCTAGAAGACCTACTTTTCAAATCACTGTTTTAAAAAGGTAGTTAGTGGAACAACGGCCATTTCCACACGGGGTTTTTAAAATGGAGCAGAGCGTACTCCAGGGAGGACGTCTGCACCTGGGAGCGGACTGGGTTGGACCTGCTTAATGTAGATCCGCACCCCAGCCCGCTCTGGAATGACCCCAAGTGGTTGTCCAGCGTGCTTTTGAAAGACACTAAAAACAGGTCTTTCAAAAGCATGGAGCGCGCCACTGCGAGCCTGCTCCCTTATGCAGATTCGCAGGCTCGCATTGGTGCGAGCCTGCGATCTGCCAGGGGCGGGCTTTAGGCTGGCGAGCTTCAGCAGTTGGTCGAGACCCTCGACCAACCGGAAGCCGCCATTTTCGACGCCGGAGCAGTGCGGAGCGACAGCCACACACTGCTCCGGAGCAGCCTGGACTGGACCGGGGAGCCTTAAAGTCCAGTAAGTAGCGTCACGGGGCAATTCCCTCGCCTCGTGCGGAAATGGCCAACATATCCAATCATTACTACAGAATATACACCTTCAAGTCACACCGTGTGAGGTACAGGACAAAACTACATTTTATGCACTTTGTCAATAGTGTCCCTTCTGTTTGTTTGAGTGTCAATTCAGGACACAGAGAGAAAGCAAGGAGAGAAGGAAGCTAACTTTTTTCTTCACCTGCCATACTCTAAAATGTCATACCCAGTGACTTTATCTCTTCTCAAAATTTAAATGGAGAAAAGAGATAGTCAGGCATTGAGAGCAAGTTTTGAAACTTTTCCATCAGGATTGAAAAAACTCGGAACATTTTGAGTGTAGTGGAAGTAGTTTTAAAAACATTTCTTGCATCCTGAAGCATTTCCTGACACAGCAAGAAATATTTGTTCAACTCTATTCCGCCATATACACTACTTAAAATTGGTTTCATCCTGCCTTTACATTTGCCTCATAAAAGTACAGGCAATTGAGGCCTTCCAGATGTTGTTGGGCAGCAACTCACAACATCCCTTGCCAGTCAAGCCAACAGCAATGGATGCTGGGACTTGCAGAGTAAACAACATCTAGAAGGCCACAGTTGCCCAGGTCTAACAGAAAGTGCAGAATTGAAAGTGTCCAGTTGTGACAAATCATCCCCCATGGAGGCTGACAGAAATTCCTTGCTGGAAAGCCAAAGCAGAAATGTATGAAACACTGGGTTAGAGGTTGCCAATAACTGGCTCAGCAACAGGAACAAGAGAGAAACAAGCACAAGGAAGGAACAGGTAAAAAGTTAAGAATATTCTACCACTGGAATCACCACACCATGGAGAGCTGTGGGACAACAAACAAAATGCTTGTTCCTGAATCATGATGCAGCCACAGGCCATTTCCGCACAGCACTCTTATAGTGCGATTATTCCACTTTCAACCTCCTATGGAATCCTGGGGTTTGCAGTTTCGGGAGGGGCCAAATGGCCCCTCCCGAAACTGCAAACCCCAGGATTCCATAGGAGGTTGAAAGTGGAATAATCGCACTATAAGAGTGCTGTGTGGAAATAGCCACAGTCTCAGCAGACGAAGGAAGGAAGGAAGGAAGGAAGGAAGGAAGGAAGGAAGGAAGGAAGGAAGGAAGGAAGGAAAAAGAAAGAAAGAAAGGAAGGAAGAAAGAAAGAAAGAAAGAAAGAAAGGAAGGAAGGAAGGAAGGAAGGAAGGAAGGAAGGAAGGAAGGAAGGACGGACGGACGGACAGACAGACAGACAGACAGGAACAGAGGAGTTTCTTAACTCATTTTCCTTGTGTTAGTTATCTATCGAAGAATTCTCCAAGCTAAATAAAAGTTATTTTTTAGGGAAGAAACAGCATGGTACACCATGGTACTCCCTTTTGGTCTGCAGGTTTTGGAAAACAAATGTACAAATATATTAAGGATTAGCGACACACAACTGAACATTGCGTGTATTTTTATTCTAAGTAACAGGGGATAACCAGCAGTCTACATGTAGGCCAGTCCTGTCAGGTGTCTCCAGACACAAAGCACCATTCACCCTGCAAGTTCTCCTTGTAGTTTTCTGACTGGTTTCTTCCAGATCTGAGATGGCTTTCTGAGGGAAGGAGAAGGGAAGGTTTCCAAAGAAACAAAGGTGAAATTCAGGGCACGCAGCTTTCTGGACAAAGGCTCCAGCTGTGTGAAGCCTCAGCAAAATGATGAGGACTATATTAACTTCCCTTCTCTGAGTACCCACAGAGCCTAATATGGGAAAAGCCTGACTGAAGCAACAAATAGAAGAGCTTATTTATTTTATGAGCTGATCAATTTATATCCTGCCCTTAAAGTTAAAAGCATTCCCACAGCAGATTACAACATAAATCTAAAAGTAAAACAAGATCTAGCAAAACAGCAATAAAACAAAAATAAAATGACATCGACTAAAACCAAAACATAAAAACAATACCAACATAAATTAAAAGTCTGAGAATGTGTTCAAAAAGTCCCTACCTGGTGCTGAAAAAAAGAGCAATGTATTTTTTTCATGATTTTTATTGAATTATAAAAGAGAGAGACACAAAACAACACATACAAACTAAGCAATAAAATCACACAAAACAAAAACTGCAAAAAAAAATAAAATATAAAAGTACACTATACAAAGAGTACTATACTATTACTACACTATTCTAACAACACATAACTAAAAAAATTGGTTCCCCCTCCACTGCAAGTAACGATTAATAATCTAACAGTAACCACTAACCATTGTACCCACAGCAATGTAAAAATTAAAACTTGCTGCCTGTTAGTTATTTTCATCATAAAACTAGATTTACAAAAATAATTAGTACCATAATGAGCAATCCAAGTAAATAATTGATAATAATTCTGGCTAGTATTTCTTAAAGCAATATTTTAATGTCATAGATAAATTTTATAACCAACAAATAAAGCCTAAACTCATATCCAATTAATATCCAATGTAGCAATGTAGATGCCAGACAAGTCTCTGTGGGGCAATATTCTACAAATGGGAGTGCCATGGGTAAGAAAGCTTTTCCCCCAGTCTATACTTTCAGTTAGTATAGCTGGGGCACCCCAGAAGGGTCTCTAAATATGAACAAAATATACAGGAAGGCTCGTATTGGAATGCTGAGGTAAAATATATGTCACATACAAGGGCATTAATCCAAATCCCCCTAGTGAAGCATAAATAGTCACATGCAGACATATGCATAGCACCCATATGCAATCAACCCATTGTGCAACACATGTCAATGACTGGGTGCCATTCTGAAATGCACAACACATGATGCGCAACCAAAATGCAAAATATAGGATGTACAACTGCAATGGAAAGTATAGGATGCAGAACCGCAATGTGTAACCTCAATGCAAAGTATGAGACATACAACCTCAATGTAAAGTATAGGATGCACAACCAAAATGCAGAGCATAGGGTACACAACCACAATGCACAATGTGCAATTTGCAAAGACAAGGAACAGATGAACATGCTGCCTGTGCAACTCCACTTCCGCTGCTATCGGCAGAGTATATGTATTGCACAATGGTGAGTTTTTGGTCTCAGATGTATAGCATGAGTGTGTTAAGTCCTTTCTGAAGTGAATTCTAGCCAAGATGTCTTCTCCTGATCTTTAAAGAAGAAATGGAGAACCACAGAATGCCTTCATTTCCTTGGATGTCTTCTTCTAGATTTTGAAAGAAGAAGTTCCAATACAAGCAAGGCAAGATGGGTTGTTGAAACTCGCTTGATGACAGTTAAAAGAATACCAGAAAATGTTACAGTACAGATCTTATTGCCATCTTGGCGGTCAGCCCCAAATAGATTTGATAAATCAATGTCTTGATTTAGACAGTAAAGCCTGATGCTTACATTTTACCTCTTCTACAAATGCATATGTGGCCTGCAATATGGAGATAACAGCATTAACCTGCATGCATTGCTAACAAGCTGCTTTCTACTGACTCAGACCATTGATCTATTTTACCAAACACTGTATATTTTGTGGGCAGTTGTCTCTAGGATTCCAGCTGGAGATCATTCACCTCACAGCCTGCTCACATACTTTGAGAGTATGATTATTGGATGGATATGTGATCCTCATCATAAGGATTACAACAATAAAGAGTGTGGAGTGCTCTAAACCTATACTCATTGTTATTATTCAAAACAGCTGGAATGCATCATGATTTTCCTCTCATTTTTTCTTTTACATTTCATTATAATTTTAATGGGTTTCTTAAGGAGTCCATGTTGTTCTTGCATCTTTTCAATTTTTCTTCCTTGTACTCTCTTTTCTCTTTGCCAACTTGGTGAAACTTTGCATTGCATGCCAAAATCCTTGTCTAGCTTTAGTTTTGTGATCATCATCTTGATGGGGTGAATGCCAAAATGTACAGTTGTGCCATTGACATTCTCACATTGTATGTGTTCAATGTCGATGACGTTTTTCTTTCTGTACACCTGGACTACTTTGCCAATTTCCTACCCTTTGTAATGGCCCCGGATGACTTGGACTTCATCATCCTTTTGGATGGGCACAGAATAGACATTGTATTTCTACCTCAAATCCTTGGACAGAGGAGAAGACATGATTTTCCAGCAAATATGAGATGGTGCATTGAAGTGTTGTTTGTGATTCTAGTTGAGGTAAGAGGTCACAAATGGATTGAACTTCATTTTGGCTGCTGCTACCTCAGTGATGGCTGCCTTGATTTTCCTCTCATTTCTAAAACAAAGTGCAGTTTAAGACCTTTAACCCAGAATAAAGCTCTTGCTTCAAGTCACTGGTAGCCTGCAATTGTTTCCTTAAGATTTCTTTTGGGCTTCTGCCTTAAGAAAGCAACAGAGGTGTTGCATGTTCAGTCTGCTGTTGTTCTTTGAAGATACCGGTGTCCGATTAGTATTGGAAGCATGGTGGGTTTTTAAAAGGAACAAGAAAACATTCCACTGAGTTCTACTTCAGAGAGGGAGACCCAAAGAATCATGGGAAAAGTCATGTAGAAACATGATTTTAGAATAAAGCTGGGCAGATGGTGTCAAGTGAGACACAATGTAATTTAAAACACACCATTTTACTGGACGCTTCTACATTTGTTGGCAAAGTGGGCTTAGGGACCCTGTGTTCCGTCAGGCTCCATTTCAATGTCTTTCAGCTGAGCTTCAACTCAAAGGCAAATCTGTAAGGAATTAAAGGCCATTGTCAGTTTATGTTGTGTCAAAGGAGCATGGCTCTTAAGACTTAGTGTTTTATGTTCCTTATGTTCCTGAACAACATTTGAGGAGAAGCCTTATATAAGGTTACCTTCCTAGAGGGGAGGGAGTACTAAATATTTATAATGTTTTTATAATATCTATGCATTTCAAAAACTAAAGCTGAGCATATTGAAGCTTCCTAGGTAGACACATGTGATGCTTCCCTAGACATTTTTATTTGCTTGGGTCTTTTAAAACTGTGAATTTTATATGGCTCTGCATGCTGAAATTTTATTGCTGCTCTGTTCCTTGCTTTGGACTGAAATCCTCTCTGCATTTCCTGACAGTCAGTCTCATTTCTCAGCCATGGAAACCCACTGGGTGATCTTGGGTGAGTCACATTCTCTCAGCCTCAGGGGAAGGTAAATACAACTCCCTTCTGAACAAATCTTGCCAAGAAAAGCCCAGGACAGGTCCACCTTAGGATCATGAAATCATAGAGTTGGAAGAGACTATGAGGGCCTTCTAGTCCAATCCTCTACTATGTAGGAATGCATGCTTAAGGCACTCCCAACAGATGGCCAACCAGCTTGTGTTTAAAAACCTCCAAAGAAGGAGACTCCACCACATTGGAAGGCAGTGTGTCCCACTGTCAAACAGGTCTTACCATCTGGAAGTGCTTCCTAACATATAGGTAGAATTTCTTTTCCTATAGTTTGAATCTATTCCTCTGTGACCTAATCTTTGGAGCAGCAGAAAATAAGCTTGCTCTGTCTTTTATATGACATCCTTTTCATTGTCCTTCTTTGGACATGTTCAAGCTTGTCAATATCCTTCTTGAACTACGGTGTCCAGAACTGAACACAGTATTCCAGCTGAGGTCTGACCAAAGCGGAATAGGGTTGCTATAAGTTGGAAATGACTTGAAGGCACAGAAGGAGGAGGAGGAGGAGGAGGAGGAGTCCCATTAAACCAAATGGACTGACTTTCAAATAGACTTCGGTAATTGCACTTTGATTACCAGCATCCCCTTGTCATTGGAGAAGCTATAGTGTCAAGTTTCAGATCTGTGGTATGGATGAAACAGAAAGGTACTAAAATCCAAATAGTGTGTGATGCCTCCAGTCTGCCAGCCCTCACATTTTCAGAAAGGAGGCAGGAGAAAAAACTAATGGGCAACTTAAAATAGGAGAAAAAAAATAGGAGGGATAAGAACTAAGTCTTATTTAGCACATACGGGCATACATTTTAAGGCTAGTTTCTAAGCAATAGGAGTAGAAGGAGTGTAATATTGGAGCAAGGCACAAGGGAGCAGGGTTGCCTTTAGACATTTTACCACCCACAGCCCTATGCCCATTCTAAGCACAAGACCAACTAGATTGGAATCTCCCTTCAACAATGATAAGGCTGAAGGCAGGGCAGGGGACCTAGTGCACAGCTCTCTGCTCCAAAGCTTTGCTGCCACCTCTCGGTAACTGCTGCCTGAGGCAACACTGTCAATTTGCCTAATGGTAGATCTAATCTCACAGGTGAGCCATTGAAGATTTCCAGACAGCTCTGGTTTGTGAAGCTGCTTTATGCTTCTGCCTGTGTCACTTCTTTGGCAGTGGAGCTGCTGCTTGACGATGCCATGTGGGAGATCTTTCTTCTACTGTCTTCTCTGGATGGTCATTTCCCCCCTCTTTCCTTCTCTTTATTTCTTCAGTCCATCCCTCCCCCCAATGTGTTGAAACAACTCTCTTCAGAACTCACCCTCAGCTCCTCAGACCATTCTGCTCACTTCCTCCACTACAAACCCCAGAATTCCACAGGATGTTGAAGGTGGAATAATAGCACTATAACAGTGCAGGGTAGAAATGGCCTCAGTCTCCCCAGATGCAACAACATGCCGCTTCAGTACAACACAAGCTGCTGTACCTCATCCCTTCCAGATTTTCTATAGCAGCTTCTAAGAGCGAAAAAGAGCTTTGTTCTAGGCATCCCAGAGGGAGTAACATGACATAGTTCCTCAGAGCTATATGGCTGTACTGTTGGTGTAGTATACTAACACAATTGCAGTTTGTATGGTGCTCTGAGAGTTTCAACTAGGCCAGCCCTGCCACTAGATCAAGTAGGGCATTATTGGTTTAAGATTGTTGTAGTTTTACTGGCAAGGAGCAAAAGATGAATGCTTATGGGAATGTTTTGCTTCAGGTGCCAAAATAATTGTGATTGATTGTATGTACAGTGACTTAGGGATGTGTTGATATCATTTCTGTACTTCTTCAAGCAGCAAAATGTCTTGGGTTATGTACCTTTATTTTATTATTATTTATTATTGATTTAATTAATATCCAGCCTTTCTCCATGCACAGGATTCCATATGGCTCACAATCAATAAAACAAACTACAATTTAAAAACTAGAAAAATGAAAGGAATAAACCCTTTTAAAACATAAAAATCAAAGCCTGCCTAATGAAGGAGACAGCGGATGGCAGAAAGACAGCAAAACGGAGGCCAACCAAACCTCCCATAGGAGGGAGTTCCACAATTTGGAAGCAGCCACCAAGAAGGATCTCTCCTGTGTCCACACCAATCATGTCTGTGATGGTGGTGGGACTGTGAGACCCCCTTATCACAGATCTTAAGGTCCATGCAAAATCATATAGGAAAACATAGTCTTTCAGATAGTCTGGACCCAAGCATTAAAGGTTGTAACCAGCATCCCTAGTTGAAAAACAGCTAATATATTCTTTATATGCATGTGAGTTAAAAGTACACACACACCCATAAAGTAAAGGAGCCTTAGGCCATTTCTGTCCTACACTGTTATAGTGCTATTATTCCACTTTCAACATCCTATGGAATCCTGGGGTTTGCAGTTTAGGGAAGGACATTTAGAATTCTCAACTAGAGAGCCCACTAAACTACAAACCCCAGAATTCCACAGGATGTTGAAGGTGGAATAATGGCACTATAACAGTATAGGGTAGAAATGGCCTCAGTCTCCCCAGATGCAACAACATGCCACTTCAGTACAACACAAGCTGCTATACCTCATCTCTTCCATATTTTCTTCTTTCCACATAGCTGCAAAACCCCAAGAATGTTGATTTCTTCACAATCCACATCACAAGTTCCAAACTGTTGTTCTCACGCACCACCCAAATAGGTAAAGTGGGATGTGCTTAGCATCTAATAGACACCAGCCAGCAGTCAATACTCATTTAAGTACCTTTTAAGCTACTAGCATTCATTAAAGGAGCATGTTTAGCTATTAGACTAAGCAAAGGGTCAGAGCAAAGGCCATCTCAGTCTTCTGCTTATACAACCAGCCCACCCAATAGTTCTATGAGCCATTATTCAGGAGGGCTGTTGTTGACACACTGGAAAAGATTCAAAAACTATGGAGAAAAACAAAGCTCCTGCAATTCCTGTGAGAACCGGGCTAAAAAAATGGGGAAGGGGGTTGTTTAGTCTAGAGAAATGTTAAATTAAATGTCTACAGGGGAAATACTGCTGGTACAAGACCAGAAATATGCTGAGAGTTCCTCTGTAGGATTCTGAAAAAGGAAAGATTTTTTGCACAATAACCAGTGAGATGTAGAGGAAGAAGTGCCTATGAATGGTGGGTTCATTTATTTGTTTGTCACCTTTCTCTATGATCTTATCCTATCAAACGTTAAGCAGCTCATAACACTTAACAGTGATGAATCATAGAGTTGGAAGGGGCCCTATGGACCATCGGGTCCAATCCTCTGCTCAATGTAGGATTTTCAGGCAGAGCATCCCTAGGAGGTAGCTGTCTGGCCTCTTTTTCACGACATCCAGTGTAGGAGATCTCACCACTACTCTAGGGAATTGGTTACACTGTTGAAGCATTCTCACTGTCAAAAAGTTCCTTCTAATGTTCAGTTGAAATCTACCCTTCTGTAACTTAAAAACATTAGACCTAGTTCTACCCTCTGAGGCAGCAGAGAACAAGCCTGCACCTCCTCCTTGTGGCAGCCCTTGCGGGATTTAAAGAGTGTGATTATATCACCCTTCAGTCTTCTCTTCACTAAGCTGAACATGTCCAGCTCCTCAACTTTTCCTCATGTGTTTTGTTTTCCATATCTCTTATCATCCTTGTTGCCCTTCTCTGAACCAACTTGTCTATATCCTCTTTAAAATGACACACCCAGAACAGAACTGAGGGTGTATCAATATGCACACTTGACTGCTTTGGACCATGTCACTTCCAGGTGGAAGTCAATGCAGATGACTTCAAAAATTCATATACAGAGAGGATTGGGAGAGGAGACCTTTGAATACTTGTTAAGGAAAAGATTTTAAAAAATTACTGAACAAAATCCTTAACTTTGTTACATTTGAGTCCCATTGAAATCAATGGCAGTTAAATTAGTAATGACCTAGTTCTTGCAGCAATATCAATTAGTTGTAAGTTCAACTAATTCACAGTACAATCCTATATAAACCTAGTCAAAGGTAAGCTTCACCAAGGTCAATTGGACTTACTCAAAGAAATTGTAGATGTGATTACAAATCCAGGCTGGATCATGCTTTGCACTCTTACATCAAAGTTGCTCATATTGTGCATTTGATTATGACATTACACATAGGTTTCATAGAATCTATTACTTCTACCATTCATTCATACACAGTATACTCTCAGTAGAGTGTTTACTATTTCCTTGAAAAGTAGAACTTTTTTTATTAGAAATATATTCCATGCACTTCTCCAAAAAGCTATAAATGCTTTTTATCTATGCAATGGAGTGACATTCCTCTAACATGAAGAATCATCAAGTTGGAAGGAATTCCAAGTGCCATCCAGTCCAAGCCCCATCATATAGGAATACCCAATTAACATACTCCTGAGAGATGGCTAGTCAACCTCTGTTTAAACCTCTGTCCTCCAGGGCAGTCCATTCCATTGTTAAACAGCTCTTACTGTCTTGATTTCATCTGATTTCAGAAACTAAACAGGATCAGGCTTGGTTACTTGGATGGAGAACCATTAGGGAAATACACCTTTAAAGTAACTTTGCTCTTACTTGTTATATTGCTTTTAAAATGTAGTACAATACAGCTTATAGCCTATAACGCACTATATCCAAGCTCTGGTTCAAATATATCAGATCATACCTGCTTTGCTTTGCTCTCATCATATGCCCTTGGTACTGCCAACTGCCAGAACGTAGGATACTGGGCTGAAAAAACTTCTCAGCTCCTGACCTAGGGCTTCTCATCCTTTTCTGGTCAAAACTCACTCAAAATTTTGTTTAAAGGTATATAAGAGTGGCACAGTTGAAATCATCAGCTTGGATCACAAGCAGACCAGTTTTCCTTATTTTCAGCTTTAACATCTGCAAATAAAGAAAGCTACATGGTACCACACTAATTATTTTCTGATGTGTTGTGATAAAAACATTTCTGCTGCCCATGGAAATATTTCTAAAATAAGCTTTTCGGTGAACATGAAGAGAGGCGTGAGCCATTATCTACTAATCATATGAGTTGAGAATGATTCATAGCCAAATGACAACATAGCTAACCATTGTATAAAATGCATCAAACCAGTTCCTAATACAGACCATGTTACTCATAATTACTCTGTGGAAATTAAATATAAGTACAAAATGAAAGCTAAGTGTAATGGCCTTTTAGGAGGCTAAGCATTTTATAATAATGGTAACATATTCTACTCACAGCTTCTCATATAAATCCAATCAAACACTTCTAGAAACCAAACTTTCAAGTTTGGCAAACTTTTCTCTTTTTTCCCTTTCTCTTTCTTTTGACATTTCTGGTTTCAAACAAAAGGTGCCAGAAATCAGAAACACTCAAAGGCTAATTTTGGATTTCTGTTTCTTCCATTCAGTGGGATACAATTAACTGGGATTCTAGGTGAAAACAATGTTAACATAGTGTAAATTATGTTGTTATTTCCACCTAGAGGTCTAAAGTTGTTGTGAAAGCTAGACAGTGAAGAAAGCTGGCAAGAAGAGAACCAACTCATTTAAAATGTGGTGCTGGAGGAGAGTTCTGTGAATTCCATGGACTGCCATAAAGACAAAGAAATGGACCCTAAAGCAAATCACGGCTAAACTGTCTCTCAAAGCCAAAATAACAAACCTGAGGCTAATCATAAGATGACATGACTTATTAGAAAAGATGATAATGTATTGTTGAAGGCAGTAGCAAAAAAGTAAGACCATATTACAGGTAGATGGAGTTGTTGGGTCAGGCTGAGATATATCAGCCCTACGGTGCCTTTCAGGTATGGCACGGAGCTGGATTGGACCCTGAATCCAGATATAAAGGAAGACAAACACACAAATACTTTTGGCCGAAAGGGGCCACCTTCCCAACATCCAGTTTCAGACTGACTACACAGCAAGAATTGGCTAGATGGACAAACTTTATTTGGCAGCGTCAGCAAGTTTATAGAACTTTCAGTGTTACATGAACAGAGAGAAAGTGTACACGAGTAGAAGTTTAACATATATTGCAAGGTCTAGAGAACGGCCATTTCCACACTAGACTGTTATAGCGCTATGATTCCACTTTCAACATCCTATGGAACCCTGGGGTTTGCAGTTTGGGGAGGAGCCAGCCAGCCAGCCCCTCCCCAAACTGCAAACCCTAGGATTCCATAGGATGTTGAAAGTGGAATCATAGCGCTAAAACAGTCTAGTGTGGAAATGGCTAACAGGGTCTTCATGACCATTCTGGCATAAAAATCATCATTTCTGTAAACAAATGGATGTTCTTGGGGTAGGATGACCAATTTCAAAATTGTTCGTGCTGTCTTTTCTGTAGTATTGACCCTGGACACAGTTCTTGGAATTATAGCAGTTTGCAAAAAGCTAGTGAGACAAACTCAAAATGAATTCAGAGATTTTAAGTCACAGAATGGCTTTGTTTAGAATGGCTTAGGAACTCAGAAATAAAAGACTGAATGCTTGAAAACACTTCTGTGCCTAACAGAATCAATTAAGTAAGCCATGGGCCTGGGTTTGCAAGACCTGAGGCAAAGCTAATAACAGGATGTCTTGGAGGTCTCTAGTTGATAGAGTTATCAAGCCAACTTGACAGCAGGTAATAACAGTGGTCAGAAGGAAAAGCCATTCATCTCTAAGGGACTTGGGACTCAAGTGTGCTAAAAGTGTTCCATGACTCAGACTATTTTTCAAGATGGAGCTGAGCCTTATGCAAACAGAGTGCAAAAGAAAGGTGAAGCATTACTTCACATTGCTGACATACCTTCTATATGGTATGCATCCACTTACCATTAAACTTTGGGCTAAAGATGCGAACCCAAGAAAAATAAACAATCCACAAGGTGTTCAGTCTAAACGTGGCATTCAGACTAAACATGGCGTCTTCAATGGATGAGTAGGGAGTCCAGATCAGTGGCTCCACCGCCTACATCCCAGCACAGGTATTGAATGGTAAATTCTGAGAGAATGGTCTACCTCAAAGGCCCTCTCCCTAAACTGCAAGCCCCAGGATTCCATAGGATGTTGAAAGTGGAATAATAGCACTATAACAGCCTAGTGTGGAAATGGCCTCTGCGTATAATACTCTGATAGTGTTATCTTAAAAGGGTTCAGATCAAGTCAGGTAGCACAAAGGCTTTGCCCTCCAACACCTTTCTGGCATATCCCATCCCTCAAAATCCACTATCTGAAGCAACCAAGGCCAGCTATAGCATCTTAAGCAGTGAATTTCTTATGCCAACCTATGCAGATGATTGAAGACAGGAAATTCCAGAAGGATATCATGAAACTGAAAAAGAATTAATCAAAATAATGAAAATATGTATTTGTATGAATAATGCATGAGATGTTTGGGCTTCCATCTTGGTGGATTTGGAATGGGAAGAATGACCAGTAACCAGTGGAAGTTACCGAATCCCCAGGAATTCTGCACACACAGATATACACAAATATACACACACTCATATACCTTTATATAGACATATCACAGAGGTGAAAAATGGATCAATGAAACAGCTGTTTTGTTGTTATTGTATACCTTCAAGCTGACTCTGACTTATGGCTATCCTGTCATAGGGTTTTCTTGGCAAGATTTATTCAGAGGAGGTTTGTCACTGCTTTCCTCCAAGGCTTAGAGAGTGTGAATTACCCATAGGGTTGCCAGAGTAAAAACTGGAGAGTGCTCCTGCACTTTTAATGGCTGCATAAAAGAGCAAATTTCAGCAAATGTTACTTACTTCATTGTGTGACAAGCAATACCTGCTGAAACTTCCTTTTCTACACAGCCATGATAAATATAGACCCTGTCTCCAGTTTTCAACCTGGCAACCCTAATTGGCCAAGGTCAGTGGGTTTGTATGGCTGAGTGAGGATCTGAACCCTGGTCTCTCAGAGTTCTAGTTCAACCCTCCAACCACATTCTATGCTGGCTCTCAGATCAGCTGTTTTTTTGTTTTGTTTTTTTCCTTTTAAATGATAACACAGACCAGCATGACCTATACACAGTATTTTTCATTTGATGTCAAGATTGGCCCCGTCTTGAGGGGCAGACTACACAGCACAAAGAAACAGGGACCATTACTGAGTAATTGTTTTGACCAGTTATTGAACTAGCCATCTTTGCTCAGCCAATGTGTCATGCTCCTCTTAAATTTGCCTCTTTGACCCAGCACCAAACACAAACAAGGAAATCCTGGACTCCAAATAGATTCAGCAAAAATCAGCTTTACTGGAACACTAAATGCTGTGATGATTTTATAATGTAATATTGATTTTCTTTAACCTTTGGCCAACTCATTTTGTTAATACCCGGCAGTGATGCAACAAAACTGAATGGAGGGATCTGGAATCTAAATAAAGGAAGTCTATATGTGAGTGGGCGCTGTTTTCTAAGGTTCGTTCCTCAAACCTTTTGTAAGTACAGGGCCTGTTCTCTGGTTCAAAAGCAGCACAATCGCATCCTATTTCAGCTCCTATGGATTATTTGTTATTTTTATGATCAGATTCAACAGCCTCTCACACAAAGACATCTTAGTGTATGTTTTGAAGGAAATAGCCTTTCTGATAGCTCGCGAGTACCTGTAGAAAAGCTATAACCTTACTGTTTTTCACATTGGCCATTTCTGCACGGGGCGAGGGAATTGCCCCTTCCCGCTACTTACCGGGTCTTATGGCTCCGCGGTCCGGTCCAGGCTGCTCCGGAGCAGTGCGTGCTCATCGCTCTGCACTGCTCCGGCGTCGAAAATGGCGGCTTCCAGTTGGTCGAGGGTCTCGACCAACCGCTGAAGCTCGCCAGCCTAAAGCCCACCCCCGGCAGATCACAGGCTGGCATTGGTGTGAGCCTGCAAATCTACACAAGGGAACTTTGGCTTGCACTGGTGCGCTCCGTGCTTTTGAAAAACTGAAAGAAACAGGTTTTTCCAAAAGCACGCTGGACGACCACTTGGGGTCGTTCCGGAGTGGGCTGGGGTGCGGATCTACGTTAAATAGTCCAGACCCAGTCCACTCCCAGGTGCAGACATCCTCCCTGGAGGACGGACTGCACCGTTTCAAATATCCCGCGCGGAAATGGCCATTGTTTATGACTGCCTTATCAATTGATCATTGTTCCTAATCACTTGTGAGGAAAATCCCTTGCTTTAAAAAGGTATTTCTTGCTTTACAAAGCAGAACCAATCAATAAAGATACTCTCTGATTATTTGGAAGAAAAAAAAACAGTGCCAGATGGACCCTCTCAGGGCCAGTTTTCTCCAGGATTTCTGGTGCTGAATTTCTTTACAGTTGTGCTTAGTGAATGCCAGTAGCTGAACAATGCAAAAGAGAAACTTAGGAGTACTTACCAGTGAGCGTGTTGTAGCTAAAAATATTCAAGATGGGATTTGACTGTCTCTAACACATAACAGTGGATTGGCTCTAGGTTTAATCATACTTTAACTTATTGAAATCAAGGGGACAAGTTAGTCATGACTCAGGCCCTTTTCACATGTGGGGGGGAAACGGTGTAGAGCGACCCCTCACGGAGGTCGTCTACACTGTAGAGTGGACTGGCGTGGACTACTTTTCATAGTTCCACACCAGAATCCACTCAGGAGCGGCCGGAACTAGCCAGGCTGCGTGTTTTTAAAAAGCAGGGAGCACGCAGCCCTGCGCCGCTCTGTCGCCCGGCTCTAAAGTGGATCTGCAGGCGCGCGCAAGTGCGTGCCTGCAGATCGGCCGGGGGTGGGCTTCCGACTGGCAAGCTTCTCCGGTTGGTGGAGAGCCTCCACCAACCGGAAGCTGCCATCTGCGATGCCGGAGGAGTGTGGAGCCGCGAGCTCGCGCTGCTCCACGTGGCGACGGACTTACCCGGCTGGAGGTAAGCTCCGTTTTTGGGCGTTTTCGCCCGTTTCCCCCCCACACATGTGAAAAGGGCCTCAGTTAAGTCTCATTTATTTCAGTAGGTCTTTTCTAAGTATACTAAGGCCAATATTAGCACACACTGCGAGTGGCTGCACTTTTTCCAGAGTTGTGCTGTGGTGGTGGTGGACAGCAGACAAGATGTTCAGATTCTAAACAGTCGTTTCTCCAAAGCTGGAGAAATTTCCTTCCATAGCACAGCTGTTGTGCCTGTGTCCCCCCCCCCTTTTTTTTTTGTCATTCTGCCAGCTTCCCCCAGTCCGGTGTATTTATCCTGGAACAATGCACTAAGAGGATTCCAGCTCCTACCACTGTCTTTTCCAAAAGCTTCTTAGATATTACAATTTGGAAAAGTCTGTTAGCAATATCTAGATCTATCAATGCCTGATCAATCACAATGACTGTATGAGAGTTCCAGATTTAGAAGATGGGAGAAGCTACCCAGCTCCTCCTATCCTGCACATCTCTTTCTCTCCAAGTACTTTCCCACACCCCTCCCTGTCTCAAAACAACATAGCTGGAGAAACTACAGGTTAAGGAACTAGCTTCCTTTAGCACTTGAAATTCCTCCCACGTCCCCACCCCCCTTTATAAGGATTCAGTGGCATGTCCCCAAACGGCGCAAGAGTCTGCTGCCACCTCCTCTGGTTTCTCGCAGAAAAAGCTAAACTGCACATAAAATTAAAAATATGTACTTTAGAGTTCATGTGTGCAACTGTCCACTGGATTTCCTTCCTAAGAAGAACAAAAAGATGTGGGGATGGGATATGGAGACTGAAACGATAGTAATGGGGCAATTTGTTTAACTGTTTCCTCACCAAGTTGTTTTTCTGCCCAGATTCACTTATATTCTTATTCTTTGCTCCCAACACCTAACAACCCTTTCAAGATTACAGGAAACATAACATAAGAATTTTTTTCCCCTTGTCTTATAAGGGCTAGACGTTTCTGTTTCATAAGAGTTAGTTATACCTTTCAGGGTTTGATCAGCAGCAGGTTACCACTGTTGTTGTTGTGTGCACCTTTAAGTTGTTTTCAACTTGTGGCGACCCTAAGTAAATCTATCAAGGGGTTTTCTTGGCAAGATTTGTTCATAGGGGATTTGCCTTAGTCTACCTTTGAGGCTGAGAGAATGTGACTCCCAGGGTCACTCAGTGGCTTCCCATGGTTTCAAACCCTGGTCTCCAGAGTTGTAGTCCAGTGCTCAAACCAATATACAACACTGACTCAGAAGCTCACCTACTGTTCAGTGTTTCTTCTGACACTTACTTCCATAAATCTAGGTATTCTTCTTTCTGAAGAAGACATGGTTTCATTGGTCTTTCTTAATAACATATTATCTCAGCTCCTTCCTTGAGTCTCTTATTCTCTGGCCTTTGTCCCTCATCTGCTGTCAGTTTTTATAATATACTCATTAACCTTTAAAGAGTAGCATTTCATATTAATGGCTACAGTGGAGTCTTCCTCATGCACTGTGGTCTTAAGGAACAAGTCGAAAGAAGTTTCCAGTGATGCTGCAACAGACTCACCAAACTTTTATCTTCATCAATCATTTTACCAGCATTCCCACTGCTAAGGAGTGGAGTTGGCTGATGAGCCCCCTAGAAATACACTCCTTCAGGAAGATGTTTTACCCTTCTGATTATAATCCTGCTACAAAGGCACCAAGGAGCACTTAATACACAGATACATAATGACAAACTTAAAAAGGAAGATGAGAGGAGAAGGAGGAGGGAGGGGAAAAAAAGAATGTAGCAGCGCTTTTTTAAGACTAAATGGTTTTTATTTTATCATGAGCTTTTGTGGGCATAAACCTACTTCTCTGGATGTAGTACAAAGGTCCTGATTTTCATCCTTCTGGATCCTATTACATTCTAGCCCACTCCCACAACTGTATAAATATGTTTTGTACCTGAGCATTTATCATTGCTCTGTCCTACATCTGATAGGAAGAAAATCAACATGTTTGAAATGTGGTGCTGAAGAAGATTTCTGTGGATTCCCTGGACTGCAAATGAATGGGTCCAAGAGCAAATCAAGCCTGAACTCTCTCTAGAAGCCAAGGGCCTTTCCACGCTACACTGTTATAGTGCTATTATTCTTCTTTCAACATCCTGCGGAATTCTAGGGTTTGTAATTTACTGAGGCCAAAGAACTCTCTGGCTGGGAATTATAAATACCCTTCCCTAAACTGCAAACAGTGTAGTGTGGAAAGGCCCCAAGATGACTAACTGAGGCTGTTGTACTTTGGCCATATTATGAGAAGACGTGACTCACTGGAAAAAACAATAACGCTTGGTAAGGTAGAAGGCAGTAGGAAATGAGGAAGTCTGTAACCCCACATTCCTGACAATCTAATTAGAAAGGAAGGAAGGAAGGAAGGAAGGAAGGAAGGAAGGAAGGAAGGAAGGAAGGAAGGAAGGAAGGAAGGAAGGAGTGTGTGTGTCTGTGTGTGTGTGTGTATAGGCAGATATATTTAATTGGCATAAAATAGAAATCACATACAATGACTGGATAAGGATTCAGTGGCATGTGGAAGAGGAACTGACTAGAAAAGCAGGTCAGAGATGATCTCATAGCATGGCTGAGTTCAACTTAATAACTTGCAAGGAGAACAAAAGGAATCTCCTGAAAGAGCAGAACCCCCTGTGATTTGCATATTCTCTGGAAAACCAAGCCATAAAAACAGGCCATCGACTTAATTTGACTCTCAGTTGTCGGAAACGTCAAAGAAAGAGTTTTTGGTTGATAACTCTGGTTCAGGAAAACAGGAAGATTTCAAACAAATCCTCACACCTATCCTTTTTCTGATCCCTGATTACACTGCCATAAAAATCTTTTACCCCATCTGCCTGATTTGCCCATATGTCCTTTCCCAGGAACAGGGTTGCCCCCCCCCAGACATGCTTATATTTGCATTCCTTTTGGGGGGGGTTAGCTAGTTTTTCTCTCTCTCTCTCTGACTGTCTGGCTTTTCTCTCTCTCTTCCTCTCTCTGACTGGCCAGCTCTCTCTCTCTCAGTTTTTTGGGAGAATTTCCACCTTTTACTAGCATCTGCTAGCTTAAAGGCTCCTGTCAGTCTTTTCCTTTGTTGATCTGTCCCTTTCTTTCCTGAAACAGCAGCCTTCAGGATCAGGCGTAATATACTTGCTTTGTCCCTATAACTCTTCCCTCTCTTGCGAGCTTCAACCTCAGTAGTCCTTGTGTGTTTGTGTGAATGAATGCTTTGTGTGAGTATGAGGAAACGATGCCAATTCTACCAAATAAAAGACCATTTAAAAGGACACTTGATTTCTCTCTTTCTCATGCAGTCTGACCCTGTAGACGTAGGATAAAAGATCTCACTGCGTTTCCCTGCCCTCTGTTTTGCCAAGTTGTGCTCTGCTAATTTCCCCAAACCTTAGTAAAATCCAGATGTCACCCAGGGACCCCAGCAGCCAGGGTAACAAGACTGCATTACATATGGATAGACCCCATCAAGGAAGACACGTTTGTAACTCTGCAAGGCCTGAGCAGGGTGGTTGAAGGTAGGGTGATCATCAGGTCACCATTGGATGAAGTTGACTTGACAGCGGTTAACAGCAAACAGCATCTGAAGAAGTGAGTTTATCCCTGTGAAAACTCATGCAATAAATAAATAAAAATAATAAAAACAGTCTTAAAAGTGTCACTGCATTCCTTTTTTCTCCAAATTTTCCTTTTTTAAATGCTGCAAGAGATTAGAATGGCTACATCTTTGAAAATGGCATACTTAATCACCTCAAGTATTTGTTCATGTTTTATCTGGTCTCATCCAACTCTTTTGGGCCTTTAGCCTTCCACACCCTCCCCTGCAGTGTTCCCAAACAGATGGTCATCTCTTTGGGGATTCCGACCCAAATTAGTGCACTTGATCTTAATGGAAGTGAAATGTCCATTCCTTGACGTAATTACTTT
This sequence comes from Cyclura pinguis, assembly GCA_030412105.1. NCBI lineage: Eukaryota > Metazoa > Chordata > Lepidosauria > Squamata > Iguanidae > Cyclura > Cyclura pinguis. The sequence goes on from CM059604.1 coordinate 22,735,038, forward strand.
TCTCCTAGAATCTCAGTCTCTTTGTTGCTTTCCCAGCTAACAGCACTTGGCACAGCTGCAGAACAAAGTGAATTAAGATGGACATAGTTCTGAAAATATTTACATTTTCATTTAATCTGCTGGTTATATGTTTTGATTCCTCAGCCATTAGGCTTTGCAAGTTAGCTAAGCGATGCAGTGCATTTACGTATAGGATTGCGTTATGTTTCATTCATGTATCCGTAGTGTTAACAGAGTTGTCCAACTGGTATTTATTTAGAGAGATTACGTAGTCAGTTAATACGCCACTATTGATTATGTTCGTTGATGGAAATAAACACATTTACTAACAGGAAAAGACCAGATGTGCTGCCCCTGCTTTCTTCTTCCTCTTCTTTTTAGTTGTCAATTTTCATAAGTGACTGCATTTTGGGAATCCAGCTCAGTTCAGCCTCTCTGCCCACCAGATTCATTTATCCCATGGTGTTCTCTTTGACATTCGTCAAGGTAGATTAATTTTAAGACAGAACTGTTGTCACTAAGGAAGTGCTGTTTGGATGCTCTTCTTTGGAACTGACCTTAGAGAGAGATGGTTATTTCTGAAATATTTACCAACTCTGTTCATTCAGTCTAGTACTATCATTTGAATTAGCTAGGTATATATTCAGTTCATTATGAATGAAGATCACAGGTAAGATTTTCCTTGTCTTTCATGTGTGTAGCCAGAGAAGAAACTGACATGAACAATGAACTTGCATGTTTGTTAATGACACAAGGGTGCACTTGAAAGGTACTGTGGTTTTCAGACTTTAATCCAAGGTATACATATTAACATATATAAACATGTCCAGCTTAATTGCTTTTTTTCATTATAAAGGAGAAGACACCAGGTAAGAGTATAAAACTAATCATATTTCATTGTAGATTTTGGGAGTCTCAATTCCCATATACAAATCACTCATCATCTGCACTCTGATATTCCATACTGTATTCGTTCTTCTTCCTACACACAGAAACAAGTAATTAATCTACACACTCCCCCATCCTACCCACTTTCCAGTCCCCAGGACTGAGGGACATCATTGTTTCTTCCATAAAACATGCCGATGCACTTAATGTTGGTTTGGGGTACCTTGGGAGTTGTAGTCAAAATAAGTAGTTAGACCTTTTTGAACTACAGTCACCATCATCCCCAAGCTCCATCTGCCTCCTTAAGCAATATTCCTTTAAGGTGGTTGCATGCATTCTATTCCTCAGTGTTAAGATATGGCATATTGTATTATGCCATCGAACACATAAGACCAAAACAATTGCAAACAGTACAAAACAATCTTGAAGCCTCAAACTCTCCTCAGTGTTTGTGCCTTTCCAGATGCAATGATACCCCAGCACCATATCATATGGTTCCTGTTAGCTGGAAATCAATTTTATGAAAGTTGGGAAAAGCCTGAAAAAGAGAGAGAAAGGACTTGAAGAATGATGTGTTTGTTCTACATCCACCAGAACACCAGAAACATCACTCCAAGGATGAAAGTGAACCCATGTGGGCTTTGAAAACATATTGAGAAAAGGAGCCACACCAATCTGTGGAAGTTTAAATTCCCAGAGTTATTCCAGAATGAAAATAGTGCTGATTGTGATGGGAAGACACAGTGGATCATTGTATGTTGCGCGATTTCTGAAGAAAGTACAAAGACACATTTTCTATTTACCTCTGTGTTTCACAGGCTATCTGATGTAGAAGACTGGCATGTTTTTTCTTAATATTCCAGGTAGCATATTTGGGACCACTGGCTACAACTGTTTCTTGCTTTCTTGGAAACTGTCTGTGAAGCAGCAGCCAGTGGTTTGAGAACAGGCACTGTTCCAGGGACCACCACCTGGAGTAACACCAATTTATCCCTTAAAACACTTCAGTTCTCTGGTCTGGATTACCCAGTGAGATTCTCAGTAGTTCCCACCCACCAAAGTAGATAATACCAGCCTGGACAGAGAAATGCTAAAAAGCATTTCCTTCTGTTTGTTTTCCTAAGAGCGCATCAGACAAGAAATAGCATCTCCAAATGAGCACCTGATGAAGATGTGGATCAATTTGTATATAATGTTATGGGCCTAAATCCAATGGGTAGTCCCAATGGAGTAGACCCAGTGAGTTAGTAGAATTTACATAAACATTGACTTACTGAATTCCCATTGATTCATTAGGTCTACTCTAGTTGGGGCTAACAATTCCATTTAAATTAATTAGTCTTTGAGAAGTGATCATCATTCAGAAAATTATTTGTACCAAAGAATACAAGTCCAAACTCAGAAAGTATGAGCAGTCAAAGAACTTTTCTTCTCTCTCTGCCTGGCATTCTGATTAATATTTATGCTTGCCCTTTTTCAATTAAGTAAAAGAATTCATAACATTGGTATGCTATAACAGACTCCACAGATTTATCTTGAATGTAAGCTGAGATGAAGCAAAGATGACAGCCTGGATCTGACACAAAGGCTAGAAGAAGCTTTAAATCAGAAAGTAGATGTGGGTAAAGGTGCAAGGAATTAAAAACATCCCTTCCATCCCGTTTCATCTTTTCACAGCATCTGGAATGAAGAGTATTGTTGCAGGTAAAATGTCAATTTGTCTTTCAAGTTCTCTTTTCATCTCAATGGCAGAGGCATCTAAAATTGCAAATCAAATCCCACTAAGAATCAATCCTATTGTTTCCTTTAAAAATGTGCTATTACATAAGCGCCTAAAAATTCACTTGGTTATTGTCTGTCTTCTTCTGTTATATTACAAATCCAGACCTATGTGGTGTAAGGTGCTATGGAGGAAGACTCGCTTTTGCTGGCCTCTGATGGAGGAGAGGCCAGCATTGATGACACCAGGGTGACTGTGCCATGACACCAAGCATCTGGAAGGCAGATGTAGGAGGTTTGTTATCTCCATCTGTCCATCTTAGCTACTTTATCTTTAAGCATGTTTTTGTGATATTTGAAGGCACCAGACTGATGACTGATAAGCCACAGATCAGATACAACAGCCCCATCCTGCCCTATTTGACACTTTCCTGAAGTTGGCAGAAGCGAAGAGATTCACTGGTTTTCCCACCCTACAGGAAAATTTATTTGCCTCTAAGCAGGTTGAACACACCACTATAATACTGATTATATTCTATTCAGATGGAAATAAATTCCATTTTTACAGGCCTGAGCTGCATTACATCTGGGAATTTAGAAATGTAAATTGGCATGCTATACCAACCATCTATCTACTTCCCTATAAAATAGATTTTTGAAACCATATTAGTTCTCTAAGCAGAACTTCTATTATGAGAACTGAATTTCTGCTCATGACGAATGAAGGGCTTTCCTGCTATATTAATTACACTTTGTTCAGCTTAGCTTGGAATCTTTGGTGTCACCCCAAACTTTGTCATGTTTGTTGCTTCCTCAAATAGCAACTATTTCTTAGAAATGTTTTGTACCCTTCCTGTATTTTGTGCATTTGGGAATTTTAATGCTTCTGTTAAAAACTTCTGAGGCTGGACATTGTTAATGCCACATTGGTGGAGCTGCCACAACCTACTCTGCATATTTCCCCATCAACTGTATGGAAAATCCAACTGGATAAATCCATGCAGCATCAAAATGACTAGTGCTTGCTTCTTCCTGATTTAGGGGACCATGAAGACTAGCGAGTTTTATTCAATATAAGATTTTTGTGGACTCCACTTCACTTCATGAGATGGATGATAGAGTCCATAATGATATATGCTGAATAAAACATCCGAAGTCTTTTAAAGCAGAAATGGGAAAAATGTGGCCCATGGCTTCATGCAGCCACCAAGGCCATTTTTGTGGCCCCCAGGGTCCTCCAGGGACATTGGTCCCCACTGGAACATTACTAATATGCTGCCTTCGAATGTGGTGGAGTCTCCTTTTTTGGAGTTTTTTAAGCAGAGGCTGGATGGCCGTCTGTTGGGAGTGCTTTGTTGTGGGTTCCTGCATAGCAGGGGTTGGACTGGATGGCCCCTGTGGTCACTTCCAACTCTATGATTCTATGATTCTATAAAGCTGTTTCTACATGTTGCTCCATCTTGGTCAGAATTCTTATCCACCTCTCACTTCTTTATGTTATGCAATATTCCTGCTATTTTATTCAGAGAGTATATTCAGAGTATTCAGAGAGATTCAGAGAGTATTCAGTATTTGGAGAGATCATTCTTAGAATCTATTTTTCTCAATGCACCAAACTTTTATAATTTGATCTATTCTTTTGACTACTCTGAAACTTGAGATCATCAAAATTTGGAAATCAACTAATAAAGTATCCTTAAGATCTTGGCTGGATGAAGTATGGAAACTAATTTATTTGAAAAATTGACATACAAAATATGAGCTCAACAAGATGAAAATCAATATGACAAATTTTGTTAATACTTGGTATAAGTCTATTGTATATGCTGGGACACAACTCCATGGAACCTATAGCAAGATCATTTGAAGTTCTGGAAAAAAACGTTTTGACCTATTCTCATTGACACATTTTGCTAAATACAGATAAAGCAGAAAGAACTCTAATAGCCAAATGGAGAAACAAAAATGAAAACATATAGATACTATTTGGCTATACTTATCATTACAGTGCACTCTTTTTGCTAATTTGCTAATTTGTTATTTTGGAATAAAAATAAAATAAAAAACAAAAACAAAAAAAGATCAGATTATAAGACTGCTTAATTAACAGCAGCTGTTGAGAAGACAGCAGGAAGAACTGGTCCTTACCGTTGTGTGATTTTGAGACTTCTGCACTAGCTATGAATAAAACTGGTGCCAAGGTAGGGACAGGGGAGTCTGCCAGTTTTCCTTTCTTCACATTCAGTTTTTTTTCATCCAAACTATGAAGTCACTGACAAATTGTGTTAAGTTCAAACTGTAACAAGTGGAAACCAAATTGTCTTCCAATTGCACTGCTCAAATTCAATACCAGAGAAAGGATTATATTATATGGAGTTCCTCATAAAAGGAAGGTGGTAACCCTAATCTAGCTACATAACATCAGTGATTACATTGGGATTCGGGATGTTTAAGAGTTCAGCAATTTCCCAGGCCTGTTTTGATGGAACAGTTAGTTTCAGATTCTCTCTCTCTCTCTCTCTCTCTCTCTCTCTCTCTCTCTCTCTCTCTCTCTCTCTCTCTCTCTCTCTGTCTTTCTTTCTTTCTTTCTTCCAAGTTCTTTCCAACCCAAATATTGGCAAATTCAGGTAAAAATGAACTGAACTGAAATTCTGATCTATCCGTTGTATCTTATCGCTAACTATCTATTCCACTGAGGAATAAAATCTAATCTGTTGAGGCACCATGTACATCTAAACAAGCACTGGTGAACACACAGACATTCAGGGATATCTTGAGATTCTTGAGCAGTGCTATTAACTTAGCAGTATCCATTACATATCTGTAAACATTTTAATGGGCATCCCTTACAATCGTAATGAGACATATAGTGTACCCTCCACACCTGTGAGCTCCACACACATGACTTTGTGTATGCTTGAAGTGTTACATCCTACTTAAAATGGGGGCGATACACTTACAGACACGCTGATGCCTGTGAGGACATGACACCACCATTGAATGTAATGTGACATGAGCATTTGTGAATCTCATTATTTGTGGGGGTTCCTTGAATGGAACCCTGGCATGTACAGAGGGGCCACAGTATCTCTAGTTTAGCATGAGCCTAGGTGTTTGTCTTATGTGTACTAGCTTTCTCTTACCAGCACAGTCTATCTTTACAAGCATGTCTGGGCAGTTTATCAGTGTATCAGAAATACCATAGTTGTCATGAATAGTATTTTTTAAAATGCAGAGTGCAAAGCAGTTTAACTTGGAGCTCTATCTTGGATCCTTTTATTCTCTCCCAGAAGTGCTGACTTAATGATATCTAATTAAAATAGAGATCTCAGCCATAACCCTACCTACATTCTTTGGTTGCCTGCCATCCTAATTACATCAGCCATTACTCCTGCTAGGAAAGTATTATAGGTTACATCTGCTCCCATTCACAGTGCTGTCAGAAGTCATTCTTATCTCTTATCTTATTTATGTTTGAGGAGGTATATTACTGAGACTTAAGCTACCACCAGGTTTTCAATGATATACACACACACATTCCAATCCACATTGTTTTCTGCATCAAATCTTATACTCAAAATACCCTAAAGTACCAATCCTGTCTTATCTTGGAAGCTAAGCAAGTACCAAGTTAGTGCTTGGATGGGAAACAGTGAACCAATACCAGGTGCTGTAGGCTAGATCTCAGAGGAAGGAACTGGCAAACCAGCTCTGAGTATTTCTTCCTAAGAAAACCCTATGAATGTCATGAGGCCATGATAAGTTGACAGGTGATTTGAAAGCACACACACACACTGTACCCCATAATGTACAATGAAGTGCTATACCGGGTTACATTTTGTACTTTACTGATCTATATCTAGGCCTCAAAGTGGGCAACCAATAAAAGTATGACCTGTAACAAAGCATTGGAACTTGTTGAAGAAATGTGTGTGGGTGAGGCAGTAAGTATTTCTAAGGGTGCATGAAGGTACATAATTCTTTGATCCTAACACAAAACTTTTATTTGGGGACCAGACAGACTAGCAAGTGTGGCAACCCTTCACAAGTGATATCAGAAAGAAGAGGCAACATCTGAAGATAATTTATGACACAGGTAAATGCATAAATTAATCTGAAAGATAATAACTTTTTAGCATTACCTAATTTTTTATCCTGCCTCTATACTTAAAAAAAAAAGTACTCAAAGCATCAATAAAAGCCAAGGAAATGGTCAGACCATTTAAGTCATTACAAGAATCAAGAAATATCAAACCAGTCCGTGAGGCGGGTCTTCACATCCTTCCTAAAAGTAGCAAGACCTGATCACAGCCCTGATGGGAGTTCATTCCACAATCTGGGAAACAACATAAGTGAAAGATCTTTCCTGCATACTTGTTAAGGGCTTTTCTTGAAGATCTTAATAACCAGACAGTTCCATTACAAAATGGGTTGTCCCTTGGATCATGGTAACTTCAGATGGTTGTCCACAGATTGATTGATGCTGATCTGTGAGCCATTCATGCTGGTCTGCAGTGCATTTCCAAGAAACTTTGTAAGTATGATAACATTGGCACCACACCAGATAGCTTGAGAAACACTGCCTTAGTTAATCATGCCTTAGGCAACCTGAAAGTTAAAAACAGCACCTTGAATTGAACTTGGGAAGCCATTGGCAACCAGAGCAGGTTACTTCCTTCCCCCAGTTGATGTTAACATTTCATGCCTTTAATAGACATATGAAACACTGAGGAAAGCTACACCTCTTCAATGTTTACTTCTTACAGACAGCATCTGTCAGGTTAATAGGTAGCAATTGTATGCTAGAGCAAGAAAGAAGCCAGGGACACTTCAGATTTAATCTGAAGATAGGATTAGTTAGAAATGAGAGCATCGTCTGCAACATTAGCCACAACTAGCCTTCACTTTATCACTTTTAATTTTGTACTGTGATCAGATCTGCCATGGATCATTGCTTCTTTCCTGTTTTAATCTCTCTGTGGGAAAATGCAAATCATATAGAGGGCCAAAATACACATTTGCAACCACCACGTAGTCTTGCAGGCTGACTTAAGCATATTTACTCAGAAGTACATTCCACTGAATTCAGTGGAACTCCGTTGGAAGCAAGCCTTGGTCCTGGAATGGGTGCCAAAGTTTATATACTTTCCAAAGTTAGACTGATAATCCCGGATTCGTTTATATATTTTTAGTATTGACAGAGTTAGCCGAATTCCTGGCCTCCTCAGTCTGGTACCTTCCAGATATTACAGACTAAAACTCCTGTCATCCTCAACTGGCATGGCCATTGGACCACTTGGAAATGTGGAGGATCGCCTCCAAAAAGAACAGAATTCCTGCACCTATTGGAGTTAAACGTAGGAAAGTGAGTTTGTAACTTGTCGATAAAAGCTATAGTAGCTTTGATAAAAGCTACAAAAGTTGTACTTGTTAAACCTCTTCTACAGAACTATGGGTGCATCAAGATGGATTGAAAAATCCCAGTTTTTGTTCTTATTCTTTCTGAGTTTATACCAACCTAGGGAGCTGGTATAAAAAGTCTCTGATCATACTGGGATCTGACAACATGCCCTCTACTCCTTTATCCAAGTCATTGATGAAGATGTTGAATAACACCAGGCCCAGGACAGAACCCTGTGGCGGGGTACCAGTTCTCTCCAGGATGAAAAGCAGCCATTGGTGAGCATCCTTTGGGTTCGGTCGGTCAGCCAATTACAAATCCACCTAACAGTAGCCTTGCCCAGCCTGCACTTTACCAGCTTCTCTGCAAGAATGTTATGGGGAACTTTGTCAAAGGCTTTACTGAAATCAAGATATGCTACGTCCACAACATTCCTTTCAGATTTCAAACTTGTAACTCTATCATAAAAAGAGATAAGATTAGTTGGCATGACTTATTTCTGATAAATCCATGTTGACTTTTAGTGATTATGGCATTGCTTTCTAAGTAATTACAAACTGACTGTTTAATGATCTGCTCTGGGATCTTTCCTGGTATTGATGTCAGGCTGACTGGGTGAAAATTATTTGGGTCCTCTTTTTTTCCCTTCTTGAAGATGGGGATGACATTTGCCCTCCTCCAGTTGGTCAGGGGCAGTTCTGAGAGGTTCAGACAAGCCGAGGGTAAGAGAGAATTTAATTGGAACATCTTTAGGATGCCGTTCCCCTAGGAATGAAACAGAATGTTGTTAATTTGGAGAGTCTGACATCTTGAGAAATGTATGTGGGAAGAAAAATAGCACAATGAAAATTCCCAGAACTTTGCAGGAACTCTTTTTTTTTTTTTATTGATCCTAGCTCAACATAAAACTGTGCACATTCTAGAAATTGCACATGAGTTTGAGAAGCTATTCAGCTACACTTTTCACTATGCAGAGAAAACTGTGCAGTTTTCTGAGGAAAAAAAACCCCACATTGTAAGAATGCCAACAGTGTGGTGAAGAGTTCAACACTGTGGAAATTTGGGGTGAAGGGAAAATGATGGAAAGCCAGAAAGACAGTGGGAGAGTGACTTCACACTTACTTGGAGCTGGAACTTGGATTTGTCAGGGGGAAGAGAAGAAGTATTATGCAGCAGGAAAATAAACCGGCTGAAGCTACAGCTTTTGCCAGTTTGGATGTTGCTCCAAATTGGACACAGCAAGAAAAGCAACTTAGTAACTGATTCAAGCTTGTCATTTTGAATCTTGCACACAGTTTAATGGAGAAAGTGGATCCTCAGTCTGGGTCAGAAAGGGTGTATATCTGATCACATTTAAGGGTGAAAATAGCAAAGGTGAATGTATCTTATTGCAATGGAACCTTATAGGTTAGGCCAGGGGTTATTGATGGTGTAAACCATGGTGACATCAGCTGGGATGTGGCACAAGATAAATGTCATACAAAGAATGGGGAAAGGTGAACCACTCCTGGTCTAGGGTGGGAAGGGAAGCCACAAAAGCACATTGCAGATTGGAAAACAGAAAAGGTATTGAGTATTAAACCCTATGTGGAAACCAGTCTGGGCAGCAAGGGGCATCTGCACACTGATAAATACCCTCAGCATGTGTATGACTGACAGTTGTTCAGTGCCTACTAGACAGAAAAATAATGTAGCTGTGAAAACTTTTGTATATCAGAGGAATCTTCTATCTGTTGTCGCCCCAGATTTTTGCCCTTCTGTTCTGAGCTGAAAGCTGTGCAGTTTCCAGGAGAAACTGCATGGTTTCTAGAAAACTGCATGATTCACTGTGTTACCCTGATTTCTGGGGGTTCTGGGAGGGACACCTAAATGTGCTCAAACAATGGGGAGGGAATTAGCACAGAGCACAAGTTGGCAATGCGAGAGGCAGCGTAACGTAGTGAGATCTTGAACCCTATGTCTACGGGGTCAGGCCGAGTCAAGGATGAGGCAGATGTTGAAATTAATAATTATTTTATTGAAATACAATCACACAAGTGTATGCAATACACTCACACAAGAAGCTATAGAACTAAAGGTAGGAGCGGATAGAGGGATTTTTAGAGGAGGTTTGGTATGGGAAATACTATACCTGTCCTGAAACCTGGTAAGAGCAAAGAAGCTGGGGAGCGTGGATTCTCAGCACGTGGAGCTGAGGAGAAGGCTCGCTGGAAAAAGCGACATCAAGGCGGGATGGAAGCCAAGAGCGATCCGAGGAAGCACTCAAAGTCAGGGGTTCTTATAGGGAAAATTGTGGCCGCAGGCTAGTCCGTACTTGGGGAAAACAATGAGTTTGGGGCTGGAGACAAAGCCTCCGAAAGGTCAGTACTTTAGATGATTGAGTTATAGCCAGATCGTCAATAGAGTAGCCAGTATGCAAACGCGGAGTGCTTGAGCGTTGTATAGTCCGCTCATCAAGCTGCCTCCGTGGGGCAGAGGATCTTTTGTAAGTTGCGTGCATACATAATGTGGTACTTGCCTTGAGGTCTCCTGAAGCTGCATTAGGCAATGACTGGCCTGCCCAGATCGGGATGTGAATGGTTCGGCTATTGTCGGCCGCGCCTGTGTGCGTGCTTGTCCGGGGGCCTCGCAAGCAGAAGGCAGAAGCAGAAGAAGTACAGAAGGCCAAATTATTGATATCAAAATGATATCTAATATCCCACAAGCTTGGACTAGAAACAGGTAACAACTGGCAAGCAACACATCTTTCTTAGGAAACCTGTGAAGTTTCCCATCACTGTGGGCAAAAAAGGTCCTGCGTGTCCCCACAGTTACAAGATGAAGAAGTAATTTGTATATAACTGATTCACGATTCGTTGGGAATCAGAAAAATTGAGATTTGCCACTACTTACTCCCCTTGTGAGAAATTTAATGAGGCAGCAAAAATTGGTTGGAGCTTTGATTTTTATCTATATATGTGCGTGATGATCAACCATGTATCCCAAAACTGCTGCAAAGATTTCAAGTAGCCTGAAATCTTGAATGTCACTTTAATTTGTTCCTGTTTGAAAAGGGAGGGATCAGCACAAGAGCAACAAGTGGTCTTTAGGGCTGCACAAGATGGTTCTGCTTACATTGAGTTTTGGAGGAGTCTACTCTCCACAGGCTGAATTACTAGGCTCCACAGGCTAGTCCTGATCCTGTTGTCACTAACGTACTACACAGATATATTATGGTCCCTTTCTATTTTCATCTGACTCTTGTAGAGGAAGCCAGTAGCACCTGAGAGCAATGAGATGGCAGCAGGTAAAGTCCTGCCCAACTAGCACAGATGGTCAAGTTGAGCACATTGATCAGTACTGATGACTGGTCAAGGCACGAAAGAAAACAAGAAGGCAGAAGAAAACTGAACCTTTGCTAGCTCCAAGAGGTTCTTGCAGTTTGGATAAGACAATTTTATCTCAGCAGGAAGCGAACACCAACTGAGGCCTTAGACCTACCATGGTTAGCTCCACCCCTCCTGGAGGATTGGGCTGGACTATTAAAGGACCCTCAAAGTTTTGTAGTGCAACACTTTTTCAAAGCTATGGGAAAGGAGGTCCTTCTGATGATATAACTTCTGAACTAGAGGATGGTGATAGGGCTCTGTCCTCTCATTGGGTGTGCCCTAAATAAAATATTGACTATCCTACACATGAGGAAGCAGTCTGTGCCACATCCTTGTCAGAGTCCTCTGTCACAACCCCCTGGGACTAAGACCATGATATCTCTGAAACCTGCACTTTCTCCAAGGAAAGAAGGGGCTTTACGCATATCTTAGCACATGCACAGAGAGATCGTCCCCAGGAGAAGGGATACTGTCTGATCAAATGGCCTGCAGCCTCCTTGTGTGTCCCATGTGGGAAGATCGTCTGAACCTCTGTCTTGTGCAAGTCCAAATGGAGCATACAAAACATGCAGTGACAGTGTTGTCATGAATGGCAGTGTTTTTCCTTGGGGTTTCCTTGTTGCCCATCTTGAGCATCAGCCTGCTTACAGTAGAAAATGGATATTCCTTCATGTGGATCAGAGTGGCTCCACAGGTTGCCAGAGTGTCTGTTTTGGAGGACATGGAGGTAGAACTGTTGGCTTTTACTCTTTATCAGCTTTTAAATGCCAAGCTACAGTAGAGCTATAGTAGCTCTTTTCTCAAAGCCTTTTGGATTACTCTGATTACCTTCCCCTTTTCTTTCTGAAATGTTGCAGTGTTGCTGCTAATTAATATTTACATGATTTTTCCCCCAAGTGGTGACTTCAATATATGATTTTTGTATTTTAGCATTAGTCACTGTGCAGACTTTTATGTCTTGTTAGAGCCCTTGGAGAATGTTACATGAAAGGCAAATAATAAGTGTTCCAGCAAACGAAATCTCCAGATTGCCAAGCTGGTAACTCTAAATGCTATTGTTATCTTATGTTTTCTTTTTCTCCATCCTACTCAGTCTACCCATCTAATCTGCCTGTTCTAAAATTTCCAAAATTTTCATAGCAGGGTCTTTTTGCTATTATTATTACAGTTCAATGATCATGTTTCCTAGCTGTAGAGTTCAAATCCACAAATTAATTGCCTTATGTTAAGTCATAACTGTATTGTGTACTTGAAAATACAAAATTATAAAGACAAAAATCTTTATACACAAATTTTATGTGTGACAACATCCTCTAGGTTCTCATTTATCAGCTTTTCCATTACTTCATAGTATCATATTTCAATAATCCATTCATTTAATGGGTATTTTTTTAGTTGTTTCCAGAATGGCTGAGCAGCTGTTGCCATATAGCTTGCCAATTCCACATAGTCTCTTTTTATTGCATCCTTTCTATAATAAAAAATAAAAGTGGGTCTAGGTGTTACCGCTGTTTCTAGCCCGAGCTTGTGGGATATTAAGATATCATTTGATATTAATAATTTGGCCTTCTTCATCCATTCCTTTCCACGTGCTTGCGAGGCCCCCAGACAAGCACGCACACAAGCACAGCCGACAATAGCCGAACCATTCAAACCCCAATCCAGGCAGGCCAGTCATTGCCGAATGCAGCTTCAGGAGACCTCAAGGCAAGTACCACATTATGTAGGCCTGCTACTTACAAAAGATCCCCTGCCCCTAGGAGGCAGCTTGATGAGCGGACTATACAACTCTCAAGCACTCCGCGTTTGCACACTGGCCACTCTATTGACAACTCAGTCATAATTCAATCATCTAAAGTACTGACCTTTTGGAGGCTTTGTCTCCAGCCCGAAACTCATTGTTATCCCCGAGAACGGACTAGCCTGCGGCCACAATTTTCCCTGTAAGAACCCCTGACTTTCAGCGTCTCGTTGGATCACTCGTGACTTGCCTCCCGACTTGCCGTCTCTCCATTTGACGAGCCTTCCCTCAGCCCCACGTGCTGAGAACCCACGCTCCTTAGCTTCCTTGCTATTACAGGGCTTCAGGACAGGTATAGTATTTCCCATACCAAACCTCCTCTCAAAATCCCTCTATCCAACTCCTACCTTTTATTTCTATAGTTCTTCGTGTTAGTGTGTTGCATACACGTGTTTGACTGTATTTCATTAAAACATTTATTATTATTAACTTATGCCTTATCATTGACTCGGCCTGACCCCGTAGACATAGGGTTCAAGATCTCACTACGTTACCCTGCCTCTCGCATTGCTAACTAGTGCTCTTTGCTAATTCCCTCCCCATTGTTTGAGCACATTTAGGTGTCTCTCCCGCAACCCCCAGAAATCAGGGTAACATAGGCTCAGGATTCTTTCCACCAGTATCCTTATTTTGTTCCTTTGTTCTCACTCTTATTTTTTGCAAGGGGCAGAACCACCAAATCCACACATGCCTGAGGTTCTCTTAAGTCTCCTGCCACCTCCAGCAATTTGAACTATGCTCCTTGCTTATTATATGTAATATCGCTGGAGTAACACAGCATCTTGTCATAAGTTTATAACAAATCCATCTGATGTTTATCCTTAGATATGTTCTTTTGTTCTTGTGTGCCTTCAAGTCATTTCCAACTTATAGCAAACCTAAGACAACCCTGTCACAGGGTTTTCTGGGACTGAGAGTGTGTGGGTTTCCATGACGAAGTGAGGAATTAAAACCTGGGCCATTTCCATACCGGGCTTCTGAAACGGTGCAGGGCGACCTGTCACTGAGGTCTTCTACACCGTAGAGTGGACTGGCGTGGACTACTTTTTGTAGTTCCACACCAGAATCCACTCAGGAGTGGCCGGAACTAGCTGGGCTGCGTGTTTTTTAAAAACCTCTTTTTCGAGGTTTTTAAAAAGCACGGAGCGCGCAGCCCCATGCCGCTCCGTCGCCCGGTTCCAAAGTGGATTTGCAGGCGCGCGCAAGTGCATGTCTGCAGATCTGCCAGGGGCGGGCTTCCAACTGGCCTCCACCAACCGGAAGCTGCCATCTGGGATGCCGGAGGACTGTGGAGCAGCAAGCTCGCGCTGCTCTGCGTGGTGGCGGACTTACCCGGCTGCGGGTAAGCTCTGTTTTAGCGTGTTTTTGCCCGTTCCCCCCCACCACATGTGGAAAGGGCCCTGGTCTCCAGGGTTGGAGTTCAGTACCCAAACCACTATACCATACTGGTTCTCAAAATATTCTCTACCTCCCAAATATAATCCTAAATTTATATTTCTACATTATTCCCCATGTCTTGCCCCAGGTTATTAGAAACCTCTTTACTTATTCTGTTTCTCATTCATATTTCATTATTAGTATGCGCATCCTTCAAATAAAGTGCCAAAATCTTTTATGAACGTTTCTTCAAATTTCACACACTGTCCCAATTTCCCCGAGCTGTTTGAAAATAGAGTCAATTCAGTTTAGGCTACCAGATCGCACAAACATTGGTTTTATTGAAAGAAGAGACATTTCAATGCAGATGACTTTTACAAACCAAAAAGAGTAAAAAAACACCAGCACCCTACACTGAAGTGCTTGCAGTTAAGGGTAACCGAAGGCCCATTTACATTACACAGTTATAGTGCTACTATTCACTTTAACTGGTTCTGTCATATGGAAGCCTGGGATTGGCAGTTGTGGGTGGAGTACAAAGAATTATCAGCTGGAGGGCTCTTCTAGCTGCCTCACAAAACTGCAAAGCCCAGAATTCCATAGGATGGAACCATGGTAGTTAAAGGACATTTCTGCACTACACTGTTATAGTGCAATTATTCCACTTTCAACATCTTGTGGAATTCTGGGGTTTGTAATTTACTGAGCCCAAAGAGTTTTCTGGCTGAGAATTCTTAAAGGCACCTCCCTCAACTGCAAACCCCAAGATTCCATAGGATGTTCAAAGTGGAATAATAGCCCTATAACAGTGCAGTGCATGAATGGTTATAGTGTAATACTAAGGCTATAATTATGTAGTGTGAATAGACCCGTGTTCTCTTCAGGTTTATCCATTTTTATAAGCTGCCTTACAGTTTAATTTACTTTTCTTTATTTTAGGGTAAACCCTGAAGCTTTTGGTTCCTTCTGCTAATTAGGGTGGCTATTTACATATCACCTAGGGAAGATTTTAATAAAATTTGAAGATGCTAGTTTTCTGTTATGTGTAAAAGAATTCCTTTAGAAATAATAATGGTAATTTAAACAGAAATATAATACAGCTCACCACAGTGGAGAAAACTGTGAGCTGGTGACCTGTTTATTAGCTCGATCTGCTGTCCAGATGCAAATTGTTAATGGGGAATATCAAGACCGCTGCTGTCCCTTTGCATGGTTCTTTATCTCTACAATGGACTTGGCCGCAACAGCCCTTCAAATACTGAAGGAAGACATGCTTCAACACTATGTGCTAATGTGGATTATTGCAAAACATATTTTAATGGTAAAAGATGGGGGTTGTATTTTCCTCCGGGAGTGCATGCTAAGGCTGCACAGCTAATATAAAAATCAATCAAACAAAAGACTGTTATGAGGAGCCTAAGCTGGTTTGAAATGTAAATTTATAGGGGAATAAGGAATGGAAGGTTGCTTTAAATTCTGGGGGATTTTTTTGTTTCTAATAACTCTAAAACCTTGAAAACAGACACGAGGCAAGATTGAAAGCTGTTGATATCGTCTATTAATAATGTGCAGCTTTGCCTTTGTGTAACCTTAATGATATAACAAACAGTATTTATAATTTGATTTTGAGGTGACCCACAATTGAGTAAAACAAAGCAAGAGTTGCTAAGACCATCCAGCAGTCACTGAACCTTTAAATCACATCCAGCATGCATAATATGGCAACAGCTCTAACACTGTTGGGATTTATTGCTTTGTCTTGAATACAAAATGACTATTACTCTACTTTTTCCTAGCTGTTTGATGAAAATAAATTGTCCATTAGCCTACTGCTGGTCATGGTGAGACATTTTGCAGCATGATTATTATGCACTCAACCCTCAGGGGGCAAGGTAATTATTTGTATATTTTTATTCTGTTCAGTATAGTCTTTTAAGTTGCTGGCCATGTAGCTAGCCGCACTCCAATTGGCAGCAGCAGGCGGGGCTGTTACTACATAATGCTCTATATGTCATACAGTAAAACACCCATAATTTAGATGGGAGACATTGAATTTATTTCAGTATTCTGGAGCGTGGGTAGATGCCTGCCTGAAAGGTTATCCTGATGAGAACCCACAAAATCTCTGATCATCCATTCTGAAAAGGAACAGCAATTGTTTAATTTTTGCAGAAGAGGTATTATTGAGTATACAGCAGGGGTGGGGAAACTTTCGTCTTCAGGTATTTTGGACTTCAGTTCCCTGAAGTGCCAGCCAACATAAGCAGTGGTAAGTTATTATCAGGGACGGGCCAACCGAATCCTCAAATCCTCAGCAAGGATTTGAGATTTGCGAATCCAAATTCCTGTGCTAAAATAAGCAAACTGAATCTTTCGAATCTACCAACCACATAGTTTGTTGGAGACCGGAACGCCTGAAAACCTGGAAGACCAGACACACAAGGGGAAATGGCAAGTATGTGATTTTTTCCCTTGAAGTAATAATGGCCTTTGCTGACAATTTCAGAAATTACATCTGGGGTTGTATTCTAATATATTTAAATTGAACATTTAATATTTAAGTTCAACACTATTTTCTGTGCTGAAAATCGATGGCATGTACAAATGCTGGGGTCAGTGGGTCTGACGCCTATCAGAAGTAGTGGGGCAGACGGCAAGGTCACACAATCTCACCCAGTGATTGCCACATGTAGGCCAGTGTACCTCCTTCCACAAGACCAGTGTCTGGTTGTAAACCTATAGCTAGAATAGGATGAGAAGTGAAATGTCTGTCATGGTTTCTCATGAGCCACACGACAAACCACATGCAGCAGAAAGGAAAAATTGTTTTTAAAAATTGGTGCCTCCAGGGCCCACCAAAGGCCTGATTAGCTGGAAGGTACAGTCTTCTTGAGATTTCAAGGATAGCTGAAAGATTCCTTTGCCTAGCTCCCTTGCAAAGCTCTTTCAGACACAATTCTGGGGTTTGTAGTTTTACAAAGTGTCACAGCCTTCTCTGCCAAAGTGTGCTGGTGCATCATCAGACTACAAACCTCAGGATGCCATAAGGAGCTATGCAAAGAAAATCCAGTTTTGACCTGGATTATCTCTGTACTGTAGTATGTGACCTTGTTTACACAGGCAGGAAAATGTGGGATTAATCCCACATTTCCCTGCCTGTGTATAAAGGGCCTTCATGTCATTTTCAATCTGGGGAAATCCTGAGACAAAACTATGACAATTGTCCTGGCCAGATTTCTTCAAGGGGAAGTTTGCCTTTGCCTAGGCTTTTGCTAAGGCTGAGAGAGTGTGTCTTTCCCAAGATTATCCTTCTTTCCCTTGCTTTTTAAACCCTTTTTTAAAAAAGGATTTGAAAGATTTGAGATTTGTGAGATTCGTGGATTCCCAGAACCTTCCAGGGATTTGGATTCGGAAAAGTCTGGATTTGTCCCATCTCTAGTTATTATGGATATTGTAGCTCAAGACATTTTGGAAGGACATAAATTTCCTACTGCTGTTGCACAGAGTTCCTTCTTCTTCTTCAGAACTGGTCAGATCTTGCAAGCAACACGTTGTATCATTTCTTGTTGTTGCTATGTGCCTTCAAATCAATTCTGACTTACAGCATCACTAGAGTTTTCTTGGTAAGATTTGAGGTTTACCATAGCCTTCCTCTTAGGCTAAGAGGTGATCCAATATGTTTCTATGGCTGAGTGGGGATTCAAACCCTACTCTCTCAAGAGTCCTAGCTCAGCACTCAAACTGCTACACTACTCTGGTGGTCTTTTGTTTCTGTTCTTCTTTACATAGCTTAGTAATAATAACATGACTCCATCCAGCAATCTGCCTCTTTTTGCAATCTTGCTAGTCTTAGGCCATGTCCACACTAGCCTGTTATACTGCTGTTATTCCACTTTCACCATTCTATGGAATTTTGGGGTTTGTAGTTTACTGAACCCAAAGAGCTTTCTGGCTGAGAATTCTAAAGGCGCCTCCCTAAACTGCAAACCCCAGAATTCCATAGGATGTTGAAAGTGGAGTATTAGCACTATAACAGGCTAGTGCAAAAACGGCCTTAGTAACTTAGTCCATTTTTTCCCTGCTAGCATAATATTCTATAATTGTATTAGCCACCAAAGAAGAGATCAGCTCATTTTCCAAATTTTAACTATAAACATTTCTTGACACCAGGGAGAAACAGTTTCAGCATGTAGACCTGATATGGCTTGCAAGGGTTCTCCATTGGACCTGCACGATTCTTCTGCCATCATCTTCACCCAGTGACTAGAGATAAAATACAAGAGGTTACTTAAAGCTCTGGAAGCCTTTCCACAAACCTAAGCTCTATTATATCCGACCAAGTTCCTGCATGAAAGTGAGCTATTCTTTGCATTCCAGGAAGCTGTTGCTTTGGCGCTACGCTTAGGAATGTAGGAAATTGAACATTTCTTTGTATATTGGGTGGAAAAAATGTCCAAATCAGTAAGAACTGTCTCTGATTCTGCATGGTTTTGTCCCCACCCAATGTCACCATTCCTGATTTCTTCTGAAACGAGACCCCTCCCCAGCAGTTTTTGCCATCTTACTTTTCTTAGTTCTTCTACTTGCAAAAATTGGATTGTGCCCCCCAAAATGATAAATGTCTATCATCCCTATTTCATATAAAAGTTCTTCACTCAAACCTTTGAAAATAGGTAATAAAACTGCTCTCAGTTCATCTGAGCCATGTTCCACCTTAATCCAATGGAAGATGGTTTTGTATGTTAAGAACTGGGCACTGCTAGTATACGAAGAAATTTCTCTCTCCAGCACCAAATTTAGGTTTTCAAGCAAACCAGAAAGGGGGCAGACTTTTCCATGTAAAACAGGCTTTCTCTATGTCAGATAAGCTATACAAGCCAAATTGTATTTGTTGAACAAATTCAGACTGAAATCTCTGGTAAGCTGAAGATTCAAGTAAGAAATGAAAAACAGCCTACTGAGAATTTGTTCCCAATATGTTGCACATTTGGATTTCATTGCACAGACCAACATAGGTTATATGAATGCTTGGGGAGTTCCAAAACATTTCTTGCCCTGAAAAGGCTAAGGTAGCACTGGCAAGCGTCAGGTGGTGTTTACCTGTGGGACCTTACTGGGCTTTGGGTTCTGGCCCAAGTATTGTTACACCTTGGAGTCTAATGCCTTTATCCAGCAACTCATGATAGCTATAGGGGCTTTCAGATTCATTTTAGTATAGCTTTTATTCCAGACTTCCATCCAAGAAGCTCAGGGCAATGTATATAACTCCAACCCTGAGTCATAACTTGACAATAGACTTGTGAGATTAAGGAGATATTTCTGAATGGCCTAAGTATCCCCCATGGTTGAGACAGAATTGGAACTATCTCCCATCTCTAGTCCTGTCTCATGATCACTGTACAACACTTGCCTTTCTGCACTTCAATCAAGACAAAGGAGGCAGTTCTGCACATGCCATTCATTTAACCTTGAAATAAATGCTATGAATCTCATTGTGTATGGGATTGTACAAAGAATTTTAATCTCAAATTGATAGCCTGCAGTCATGTGCTCTTCTGTGAATTACTTACTTCATCAGATACGTGAAGTGGGGTGAAGAGACAGCACATATATTCTATGGACGCACATACTCCTTGCAAAAGCAACTCAATCACAGGAAGAACTAAGAGTAACAAAACATCTACATCACAGATTTTCAACCTTTGGTCCTCCATGTGTTTTGGACTTCATCTCCCTGAAGCCCCAAAGAACAAATCCAAGGAGTTTGGTAATTCTGAGCCCAAAACATCCTGAGGAGCAATAACAGAACCACAGATCTATACAATTCTCTGTGGTATATAATGTTAAGTGGGGTGAAAAAAACCACAATTCCCTTTACAGAACCAAATTATTTTATTAACATTTAAGTCCACTTAAGCACAGTAAGTTAGGATGTGATTTCGCATATCCCTACAAGGTTACAATAATAATACAATAATTTTGAAAAGATAATTAGGACATGGAATCCTGGGGAAAAGACAATAAGAGATGAAGGTAGGTAATTGTTCCTTACCAAAGAAGGAAAAGAAAACCCAGTAAATACTAAGTGAATAAAACAGAGCAGAGATGCATTCAGCAAGAGATAATAGTGGATACATCAAGGAAAGGAAAGGAAAGGAAAGGAAAGGAAAGGAAAGGAAAGGAAAGGAAAGGAAAGGAAAGGAAAGGAAAGGAAAGGAAAGGAAAGGAACCCCAGGTATTTCATAAACTCTAATTTGCAGCGCTTCCAGCTTCCAAACAGCATCTTCCATTGTAACTTTCACATAGGAATAGGAATATGTATCACCTTGTGGTTTTACAGCTAGTAACACTGAAAAATAATGCCATCAGTAAACAAACAAACAAAAAATCCTTTAGCAGCTCAGTAGCTATTTTTTTAAATGAAATAACACAGTCAAGTACATTGCTAGTTTCTCCTTGTTGATGGTAAATTAGCAAATGTTACAATTCTGTATTAACAAAAAAAAATCACCAACTCAAATTTGATATCCTAAGAAGGTTTGCACAGCCTGTGAGGACATCAAATTGCGGTTTGGCCCCTCCCCTTTTTAGCCTAATAAATTGCATTTACTCCCAATCCACTTAAGAGTTTCTGTCACATCTGTTCTTCAAGGCATCTTCTCCAGCTCAGTGCTTGCTCTCCAGATACGTAGAGGAGATCATGGCAAGAGAACTGATATCACCAGTACAGTTTTCTTGTGAACAGTCCCACATTTTTTTTCTTAAATGAGGATCAGCCAAATACAACTGACAATGTTCTACCATATGAAAAAGACAAGGCGCCATATGTCCAGCCTTATGTTTGGCATGGTTAAGCCCTTCTTCCCAAAATGCCAGAACAATTTCCATATACCCTAGCAGACAGAAAGTACAAACAAATCCATTTACTTTGATATTTTTCAAACTTGAGAAAAAATTAAGATGAAAGAGATCAAGAGGCATTCAGGAACAGGAGACAACTGCTGGCATATTGTTCGATCTAACATCCTCCCAGTTCTTCTGCCCAAGGCTGCAATCTGCAATCTACCATCTTCATACTTCAGCAACAACTCTGCATGGTTCTCAGAAAGAGCTCTTCTTCATTGTTTTCTGCCTATTCCTTTTAAATGGAGATTGCCAGGAACTGACCATGGAACTTTCTGTGCACAAAGCATGGAATCTACCACTGAGCTATGGTCTATCCCTAACATTGCTTGGAAGAGTGACCTTTGGATTACAACTTCCAGAATCCCCTGACTGCAGGATTCTGGGAGTTACAGTCCCAATATCATCCTTCCGAGCTCTGAGTCCACCCCTATCAATATGACAGGGGAATAGGGCCACATAAACAGTCATTACAGAAGTGCACCAATCAAGAGCCTTGTGTACAACAAATGTGTTGAGCCTATTTCTATATCTTACATTCCCTTCATCAGAGCCGGAAACCCAGGTGAAGGTTATGAGTCTGTTTCTCCTAGGAGAGCACCCTATGCTGCACGTAGGGCCCAGTCCAGACAGACTGGTGAGGTACAATTTGACCTTGCTAGATTATGGCAACTTTGATTTGCTACAGTTCAAAAACTGCTCTCCTAGTAGGAAAATATTGTTTTGCAGCTACAGATAACAGTAACATCAGAATAAATTAAAGATGTTCCAAGTAAATTAAACAGTGCCTCTAGTCTACAGATTTCTTCATTTGCAGCAGCTTCACAGCATTATGTGCTGGCTTTTGTCTCATAGAACTTGGTTTCCTTCTCCCTGCTAAGAAAAGAACAGAAACTGAATCACAATCAAAGGTTAACATAGTTGCTTTATCCAATTACAATGGTAGCGATAACTTTTTTAAAAAAAAATGAACCCCCTCCAGTCTGTGAAATCCCATCTAGCAACTATCTTTATTGTAAAAATCACACTCACAACTCCCTGACTTCAACACCAAGAGATCACTAGGTAGGAATGAACCACTGCATATCAAGTACTTTTGGCACCTCAAACACAACATTTTTTTTTAACAGTCAGTTTTCAGAGCAACTTACACTATAAAACAAAATAAAAAAGTGCAGGGTTAAGATGTGTTGTTATAGAGAATCTGGACCAAGATTTCTGAGGTGCCAGGCAAAACATTTGTTTTCCCGAACTTGTACAAATGACTAAAGCTAGTAAATTTTTTTATCCCACTTAGACCAGTTTTGATTTTACAGTCTCTCTGAAATCATCATTAACACCAATCCTTTTGATAATCCAGACTCCCAGGGTGGGGTGAGGGGCTTGTTTATGAGCCTTCAGAGATGAATAACATCCTACACAAGGACAATCCAGCACAGTGAAAAGAAAGACACTTACCTTTGTTGCAGACCTTGAGACAGGCTTTCTGAGTACGGAAGTTGTTATTGTTTCCACCACATCCAGTATAAGTGAATTCCTCACAGGTTTTTGTCTTTGTATTATAGTAAAAACGAGGCACTGAAGCTGAACATTGTCCTTCATCTTTTGGACTGTAGCAAAAGGATGGGCCAGCTTCAAAACAGGAGGAAAAAAAAGAGACAATAGCACAGGTCAGTTTTTTAACTGTGAATGAAGTCAAGATTTCTGGCTAAATAATGCATGACTCAAAAAAAAGCTATGATTTTTTTTTAAATCAGTTCTTACATTTTTATATCTTTATCTTATTTTTGAAGAGTTTTTAATAAATATTTGTATGTTGGCTCCTTCCTATCTAATGTGCAATGTCTAATGCCATTATCTCCTCCCCTGTTCACAACAAGGTAGAAAATACTGTTATGAACTGTATTTCTGATCGCCAAAGCCACAGGGCCAAACTAGGTAATCTGGTGCCTTTCAGATATTCTGGACTACAATGCCTATAATCTCTCGCCGTTGGCTATACTGGATGGGAATTATGGTGATGTTTGAAAATATCTGGATCCCATCCTCACTAGAGAATTATATAGTGTTACTATTCCACATTAGCTGACATGGTTCTATCCTATGGAATTCTGGGACTGGTAGTCTGGTAAGGCATTACAGCCCTAAACTGCCTATCCCAGTATTCTGTAGGATGAAACCCTAATATTTAAAGTGCAATAACAGTGCTATAATTCTGTAGCGTGAATGGGTCCCTGGAAGGCAGCAGATTGTCTGTCTCTGCTATAAGGCTTCTGTCAGAAGAAAGAAAAGAGATACCAATCCAGCTCTTTCAAGGTTTTTACAGAATTACAGTTTCCATCTTCCAAGTACAGAGGAGAAGGCTGTGTATGTCATGGCAATTCTCCCACTCTAAGAGTTTACACAGAAAGATTTTCTTCACAGTAAGTACAGAACAATGGTGCTTTTTCTGAAACATAAATCTGTTGATATACCACCCTGCTGTAACTCACAATGAACTGGAATTGTCACCAGGCTACAGATTGATTAGCTGATTAATCATTTACCTTCTAATCAACAATAAAAACAGAAATCTCAACCTTAGATTTCTCTCATAAGTGACACAGAAAGCTCACAGGATGCATTTAATCCTGTGAGGAGACTCCATCTCTCTACACACATAAAATTGTTTCGGTATTTCCCAATGAGCAAGGCCTCAGATACACCATACACAGAGCCCAAGTATTTTCAAAGTATTACAAATAACCTGAAAATAAGACATATAATCATCCTCAGAAGGTTGAACTTGGTGTACTCTCAAAAGAGCTGAGATATTTCCAAATCAGCCAAGAAAGCTGAAATTTGGATGATGCATTGCTAAAAACATCCCATTTGTCATAAATATCTGAAAATGTCAGGGGAGACATCTCCAATGATCAAGACCTGGAACATGATGTTTAGCTCCTGACACAAGTGGAATGAAATGCTGGACTTGGAATCTCACTGTGTCTCTGAGTTCAGATCTGGTGGAAGGATACTTCTAGCTGTCAGAAGCATAGATCTATTCTTGAAGAATGCCAGCTTTGAGACTGCATCATATGCCAACCTGGCCAGTATGGTATGCTACATTCCAACCTGGCCAAAGATATCAGCCTGAGATGGAGCCAGGAGATGATTCACTTATTAGTGATATAGGTCATCAGTAGCAGATTTAGCACCTTCCCTCAACAGTGTAGCCTGTTACCTCGTCTTATGCCAAATATTCATTTCCCTAAGAAAACACAGGGCATTGTCACACTACACTGTTCTAGTGCTATTATTCCACTTTCAACATCCTGTGGAATTCTGGGGTTTGTAGTTTACTGAGGCCAAAGAGCTCTCTGGCTGAGAATTCCAAATGCTTCTCCCTTAACTGCAAACCCCAGAATTCCATAGGATGTTGAAAGTGGAATAACAACACTATAACAGTATAGTGTAGAAATGGCCATAGAATCTAACATTTTAAAGCAGGAGGGATGGTCTACAACTTCACCCATCAAAAGTAGATGCCAGTGAAGAGGAAAATGTCTTTTTCCCCATACTAATGCATTCTTAAGTTGCAAAGGGCAGATCTATCACTATCAACCTCTCCTCCTCCCCCGCAAAAACCAAGAGATAAGGAAGCACCTTCTGACTTAGAGAAGAGAAATAATCACATTCCTAGAACCTGCAGCAGAGCTTTGCAAGGTTATTTCTTTAAATTTGTCTGGGCCTTTCTGAGACTTGAAGTCTAAAAAATAACTTTGCCAAGCTCAGCTGCAGGTTCTGCTACAGGGATTCTGGGAACTGTAGTGCAAAAAAAGTAAGTCTGAGATAACAGGTAGAAAAGTTATGTTTGGAAAGGTGGGTTTGGTTCTAACCCATACTCAGCCTGTTGCAATGATCTGAGAGTAGAGAAGGATATTTAAAAAATTAAAATTACTCTTCCCCTTGAATCCACTGCCCGTCAAGGGGGCTGACACTTTCAAGCTACTACACTGCTGGTGTGGGAATAGCAAG
Source organism: Cyclura pinguis (assembly GCA_030412105.1). Lineage (NCBI taxonomy): Eukaryota > Metazoa > Chordata > Lepidosauria > Squamata > Iguanidae > Cyclura > Cyclura pinguis. Next base: position 22,760,512 of record CM059604.1, read on the forward strand.
TATAGTGACAAAGAACTGGGACTTCCCATTTCTCCTGCAACTATCAAACATGATCACTCTTTTTCCAGCACTAAAACAGTAATTACTTTTTATCGGCATGCAAGTGTCCAAGCAGGATTCTTCATCATCAAACCGATTTTCATTTCCATAACATCCTCCATAGTAAAATTTCTCACAACGCATTGACTTGAGGTTGAAAAAATATTTCCCTATTAAACCTCTACAGAGTCCTTCGTCAGCTTCCAGTCGACATATTTTAGGCACTTCTGAAATAAAAGCAACAAGAATACTGTCATCAACCAAAGCAACCATGTAAGTTAAACCATTACTATGAACCATTTCATCCTGACATAAGACAGAAGAAGAGACACACTGGATCAGACTAAAGGTCTATCTTATCCACTTATCCTCTTCTCAGCATTGCTAACCAGTTGTCTAATGAAAACCCAAAAGCAGAACATGAGTGGAACACTCTCGCACTCATGTTCTTCAGTAAATGATATACTGATCAGTTTGGAAAAGCTGCTTTTATTAGGTATCACTTGCAGAATTCCTCAATTAGCCTGGCCACTATTGGGGTATTCTGCTAGTTATAGTCCAGAAAAATAACATTCCCAGGTTCTAAAGCCATCATGTCCTCTCTCTCTGCACAGCTAGTCACTGACAGGAATTTAATGGACAATTAGTCATAATTCATGGCAGCTTGTCTCTTTCTCACCTTCCTATCTCTACCCCAGTTACTAGAAACCTACGCATATAAATGTTAAGAATCAAAGAATCCTACAGATAACATCTAGCACCTGTTTTGAAAGACTTTCACTGGCTGTCAGTTCCTTCAGGCCTGAATTAAGGTGCTGGTGATGACACTTCCTTCAAGCCCTAAATGGCCTAGCACTTTGATAGCTGAATGAGCACCTCTCCCTATACATACCTACCTGAGAATTGAGATCTCTAGGAGGGGCTCTCCTCTGTGCCCCATTGGTGGGGGACAATACCAAGCAGGAGAACATGGGAGGGGGCCTTCTTGGTTGTGACACCACAATTACGGAATGTCCTGCCCTGGGAGGTTCAATTAATACCACCAGTGGCTTCTTTCTGGTGCTGAGCCAAAATACGGCTTTTCCTTAAAACCTTTGGTTACCGATTTACTTCAAAGTGTATATGCATATTTTTAAATAGTTGTAGCTTTTAAAGTTCTTTTAACTGTTGTTTTGTTTAATACGTTTTAACCTTGTTTAAATTATTTATGGTTTTAAATTGTTTATGTTGTATGCCGCCATGAGATCCCATGATAAAGGCTAGGACAGAAATACCTAAACAAGTATATAAATGTGCAGAGGTCTGTGGATGCCATCCAGCCCAACCCCCTGTGTAATGCAAGAAATCCAGAGCTATAGCACATTTGACAGAGGAGTCTGCGTCTCTGCATGAAGACCTTCATGGAGAGAGAACCCACTGCAACTTCTGTGATGATTACTGTTACTGTTATCAACAATACTGGCATCTCACCTTTCCCGCAAAACTGGGATTCAAGGTGGCTTATATATTAAAACAAATACAATGTAGCTACATTTCTTTTTAAAAGGTTAGAATTAAAAAGTAATTAAATTTGTCTTTTTTTTTAATAAATTAAAACATACAATTAAAAAAGTATGGTCCAAAATAGTACAATTAAAAAGCAATTATTCCATCATCATCCATGAAGAGGTTTGTTCATCTGAATGTACCTTCAGTCTATCACATCTAGTCCTGTCCCCAGGAAAGCAGAGAGAATGCATTTGCCCTCTTCTGTGTGGCAAACCTTTACATATCTGACGACTGCTCTCATGCCATACTCAAGCTTTCCCAGCCTACCTGTACCCTCTTCCTTCAACTTTTTCTCATAAGATTTCCATACCACTGTCTCTGTTCTGTCTCTCATAATTCACCCTAGATTTCAGTCATTCAGCTTCTCCATCTCTATAATCACTCTTCATAGGACTTGCTGGATTAGAACAGTAGTACAGCCAGCCCTCCACATTTGCAGGTTTCACTTTTGTGGATCTGATTATTCACATATTATTTGCTGCTGCCTCTGCTGCTGCCCTATGCCATTTTTAATAGGGACTGCAAGACTCATGAGACTGAAAGACTGTGAAGGAGGCTTCTAAGGCATAGGGCAGCAGTGGAGGCAGCCACAAGCCCCTCTAGCTGCCTACTTCTGCCCCCACGGATGCATTTGAGGTATTGGAACCCCAATGCCTCAAAGGCATCCATGGGGGCTTAAATATACTGATCATACATTTTCATGTTAAATAGTGTTTGGGGAAACTAGAGTTATTGACCATTTTTCCATTTTCATGAGGGTCCTGCACCCCTAACCCCAGCAAATGTGGAGGGATGACTATACATATTCCTCCCTCTTTCTATCTTGAATGAGCATACAGGTGCTCTTGCAAATTCACAAGCACAGAGCACCTGCTGTAACCTGCCTACAAGAAGCTGCCAGTCTTATTTTAAAAAATCTGTCAGATCTATTTTGTCTCTGAAAAATGAAGATAATGAGTTTTGGTCATCATGACTAATCATGTTCATGTTCTTATCTAACTGTTCAGATCAGTCAGTCATCATTGCACCATTCTGATAGTTCCAGTTACAACAACTCAAGGTAAAGGATCCTAGCATAGAAGAACGCGTTACTGTGAAGCACCTTTTGTGGTATTAATGTGTCATTTCACCTGTAACTCTTTGCTGCTCCCAAAGCCAAGAACAGCTGGTAGCATCCATATTTGGGGGCAGTGAATATACCCAGGGATTTAGTTTGAACTTGAAAGGAGCTATCCAATTCCTATTCCCAAAACAAAAGTTCAAACAGAAACCCAAAGTGGTTTCATTGCCATACTGACACAGGGACCGCCAGACACCTCTGATCAATTTTTCCCTCCATTTACCTTCCTACTTTCATCTCCTATCTTGACCAGAAACTCCCAAAATTTGGAACTGCTCCATGGCATTGTTTTCTTTTCCCTTGGTTTAGCCTACAACTGATTGAGATGGACTCTCTGCCCCCAAAAATGGACCTAAGAACACGGTGAAGTACAGTAGTGTTGGACTAGGGCTCTGGAGTTCAAATCCCTGCCTAACTATGGAAACCCAATGGATGACCTTGGGGCAAGTCACACTCTCTCAGCCTCAGAGGAAGGCAATGCAAATCACCTCTAAATAAATCTAAATACAACAGGGTTGCCGCAAGTCAAAGTTAACTTGAGGACACATAATTTGTTGATCTCCAATTATATCTTTGCACATCTGAGGGGGGGGGAATAACTGCACATAAAAAAATAGCATTGCAGTGAGACAGCTGATCGAGAACTTCTCTCTTTCTGGTCTACTAGTTTTTTTCTTCTAAGAAATATTTACATAGAGTGGCATTAAATGTGTGACATACATGATACTATCAGAACAATGGAATCCATTATTATAGGATTTCACTCACCACATCCTGCTTACACATTAAGTAGAAGTTGCCTTCGTTATTGAGGCTGGGTCACGGTGACTATAAGCCATGAGTGAGGAAAGTGTGGCCCTCCAGAAGTTGGCCTATAATTCCCAACATTCCTCACCATTGGCTATGCTGGCCTGATTTGATGGGACTTGTAGTTCAATCATATCTTGCCACATTTTTGTCAACTATGCTATAAGGCATTCTGCTGTGTCCCCTAGCACAAATCTGAAACAGAGAGTTATTTCTCTGCTTTTCTTAGGTGGCTATTCAGTACAGCAAACATACCACACTGCCAGAGTACACCAAGCTGATACAGCATAAGTGGGTAAACATGGCCACCCAGATGTTGTTGAACTGTAACTCCCATCAGCCCTACCCAGCACAATTAATGGCAAGGAATTCAGGGAGTTTCTAACATCTGGATGGCCACAGCTGACCAACCCTGGTATGTAGGTTAAAGAATGTTTAGAAAATGCCACACATAGTTAAAACAAACTAATAATGTGAGAAGTTGCAGTAAAAACTATTTCCCCCTGTCAGAATAATAATTCTGCAGATCTGAATGAGACAATCTGAGTATCCTATCTGAAATATGAATGTACACTTTATGAAATGCTGAGCTTACTGAGATAAGAATCTATACCTCCTGCCACAACTAAGGTTAGGATCTGACATTTTAATCACAAGAATGACTTACTCTTAATTGAGCTGCAACGTTTTGAACATTCCTCCCAACTTAAGAAGTTGTTGTCATTCCCCTCACAGCCTCCATATGTGAACTCCTTGCATGTTTGTGAGTATCTGTCATAGTGCCACCTGGAAAACATTGCTCGGCAGGGTCCTTCAACAGGTGGCTGCAGACAGATCTTTCTGGTATCTGCAAAAAAAAAAAGTTAAAGAGAGACAAATGGTTCAGGTACCTCTTCCAGAGACAATGAGACAAAGAGAGCTTGGGCAAAAAGAAATTCCTATACTGGAAACACAGCTAACTTTGACTTTAGATGCTGCAAAGAAACAGAAATTTTACCCCAAATCAGCCAAGAATAACCACATGATAAAGCAGAAACACCAGCTCCTAAGCCAAAGTGTGAAAAAATTACTTTTTTCATACTATAACCATGGCTGGAGAGCTGATAGACCACACTTTCAACCCTGAGTCTTCTATTTTTAATACTATCCAACTTTGACTCCTTCATTAATGACAAATGTATATTAATCAGTAATAACCAATTTACTGTAGTAAAATGGTAGCACAAGGCGTTTCATTACCACCACGCAAATCATCAGGCTGCTTAAATTGAGAGAACATAAAACATATTTATTTGATTAACATTTGTGAACAAGAAAACTTTTCTAAACTCCTATGAAAGCAAATATGCAAAAAACTCAGACATTTAATATTTTAAGTTTTTATTTTAAAACCAGAGTCACACTCTGTACCTTTCCATGAACTCAAATTCCATCCAAAATTGTTTCTGACTCTAACTCAACACTGGGGCCATTTCCGCACTAGACTGTTATAGCGCTATTATTCCACTTTCAACATCCTATCGAATCCTGGGGTTTGCAGTTTCAGGAATTGAAAGTGGAACAATAGTGCTATAACAGTCTAATGTGGAAATGGCTCTGGACTACAACTGCCAGAATCTTCCAACTAATAGGATTCTGGGAGCTGTAGTTTGAAACTAACTTTCTCAAGCTCTATTCCTATCCTACCAAGTAGCAGTGTCCCATCCAGGTTTTGGTCCCCAGATTTAAATGTGGATTCTGCAGTGGCAGGGGGTGAAGTAGATGGCCCTTTAAACTCTAAAATTCTGATTTTCCCATTCAGGTTCTTGCACCCTGCTCCGAAACATTTCCCAAAGAAAAAAAGTCCCATTGATTTCAATTAGTCATATACATTACAAGCACTTAAAACTATTTCAGTTAAGTCCTGAGTCCGAACTTTATTTTTTTAAAAATCAGGGACTACTAATCTAACCCTTTTATAAGGAACATCCAAGTGCATAGCCGGACAACTGGCACAACTTACTGCAAGAGGAAAATGGCAGCAGGTGCAGGGGAATCTCAGGCTTGTAAAAGTACTGGGGAAAAAAATTGGAGCGAAAAAGTACATAATAACAAAAAACAAAACATCCTGATCAGGGCTGAGGATGCTCAGTGGCATGGAATGCTAAATGCCTGAGTTGGGGCAAGCTACAATATAGTCTCTCCAAAGAGGGCATGGCTAGTGAGAACTTCGAAGAAGCCCATTCTATGGTGCAACATTTTGTTGCAGGTCCCATTTGTATTTCTGAATCTTCGATTTTTTGGAATTGTTTAGTATGTCTTGAGTTTAAATACTACCTAAGATTTCTTCTTTAATCTGGTAGAGAAGAGCATAAACGCTCTCCTAAAAGATGTAGACCCACTTTTGCAAGCCAAATACACCCAGAACGCAAACACCGCGGTCAGCTAGGTTTAGCTGGAAAGCAACTTCCAAAATCCCGCAGGACTGCAGGAGGCTGGGAACTGCAATTCAGAATAGGTAACTTTCGCATGATGAACTTAGAAGAAGAAAAGAAAAGGAGAGGGCAAGAGAAAAGGCTTTTCCCGTCAGCTAGAGAGAGAAGCTCCCTCGTGCGCCAAAAGGAGGCTGGGGAAGACAGCGGTCACTTTCGCACTAGCCTGTTATAGCGCTATTATTCCACTTTCGACATCCTATGGAATCCTGGAGTTTGCAGTTTGGGGGGGGGCAAAGGGATGTTGAAAGTGGAATAATAGCGCTATAACAGGCTAGTGTGGAAGTGGCCAGCATTTCCACCAAAAAAGCATCCTGAGTGGTGAAACCAACTGGAAGATCCCGGCTAAGGCTCCTCCAAGCCCCGATTACCTTCCGGCGTCTTCTGAGAACAAACAAGTCCCAGAAGCAGCGAGAACCAACCAGCGAGCATAAAGTTCCGCAGGTTTGGAGAGGCCGTCGTCGTCTCCATGGCGCAGGACTGGAATCGAACGAGCACCGGATCGAAAGCGAAGTAGGCGTCGCGTCTGACCTTCTTCTCCCTCTGGGGCTTCTCGGCGAAACAAGCGCTCTCTCCCTCGGCCCATCGCGGGTTCTTTATACGCTGCAATCTCTCCTTCCTCCGCCTCCTTTTGGCTCCACTTCTCGGCGCCTGTTTCCCCGGCGGCCGAAGGGAGGGCCACGGTCGCATGACTCACGCCTTTCTCCGGAAAGGCCGGGCCAGTCCCGGAGGGATGCCGCGCATCAGCACCTTGTGCGCGATTCCCTCCGCGCGTCATGACGCACCAAACTTCCAAAGGAAAATGTTGCCCCAGTAGCAAGTCACTGAAAGGCTAATAACCAGAGAATATCAGAGGGCTGAAAGACGCTCTTGTCGCTTGCACAAAGTCAACATGTGTGACGGAAGAAAGGGAAGGGCAGGCCCAGAAGAGATTTTTGATCGAGTAAATGGGCCCCACTGTTGAATAAACAGTGTTAGGATCCCGCGATTAGATGAACATTGGAGTGCACCTCATTCCAAGCCAAACCGTTTGTTCATCTAGTCCATGATTTGCCTCAACTCCATTCCTTGCCTCAACTACAGCAGCCTGGTTGAATTAGTGAAATTTATGTAAGGGTTGATTTACCAAGTTCCCATTTTTTTAATAGCTGTACTTTAGTTGAGACTAATAATTGGATTTTGGCTCTGGTATTGTCTGGAATTTTCTGGTAGCGTGGTGGTTTGAGCATTGGACTATGACCCCAGAGACCAGGGTTCAATTCCCTATGCAGCCATGGAAACTCTTGGGTGCATCACACACAGCCTTGAAAAACCTGTGATAGGTTCACCTCAGGGTCACTATACACCAGAAGCAATTTGTGGCACATAACAACAGCAATTGTCCACTTTGACTGGTAGGTGCTGTCCAGAGTTTCAACCAGAGAAAGATCATTATGTATTTCATAGATCAGCAGATCCCTTTAAGACGCAGGCTCAAGAGATGAATTTGGGATTGTTTACAACACAAAGCATTGACACGGGCAACCCGGATCTCAAGGGACATTACTCTGGCTACCCAACAAAAGCCTGTCCGGCATGGGAAATCCTACCAGCAGCACTTCTGCACAGGAGCACTCAGTCCCACCACTGCAGAAAGTAAGTGCCATTGTTGGGAACCCCTCCCTAAACTGCAAATCCTAGGACTTCATAGGTGTTGCCATACCAGTTCTCTGTTCTCTTTTGTGGTGATGTATGCCAATTTTTTTTCATATTTACTTATTATAGGGCTAGCTACAGTAGAAGCCATTTCCACACTACATTGTTGTAGTGCTATTATTCCACTTTCAACATCCTGTGGAATTCTGGGGTTAGCAGTTTACTGAGGCCAAAGAGCTCTCTGGCTGAGAATTCTAAATGCCCTCCCTAAACTGTAAATCCCAGGATTCCATAGAATGTTTAAAGTGGAATGATAGCACTATAACAGTGTAGTGCAGAAATGGTCAGCGTCTCTTCTCCACGTAAAATAACTCTTTCACGCCCATTTTCAGCTTTAAATTTCTTTTCATTAAAAAAAATCATTAAATTTCTGTTCATTTAATTGCTAGAAAACAACAGATAAGGGAAAAAAACCCACACCAAATATCTAAACATATACTAGTAAGGGTATTTTAATAGACCTTTGAAACAGTAGAGTAAGCCTTAACTAATAACTGTTCTTTAAGGAACTGGAAGTCAAGCATGTAACCCTATTATTTTTCTTTGAGAGTTTGTTTCGTAGTTAGTGTTATAACTTCTTATGCACAGTGCAGGTATTCAAGAGGTGCAACACCATGTTTAAATACACTTAAAACATTTGAATGTGGTAGGAGGAAATGAACAAGAAGGAAGAGACTCATCAGCAGTTTCTTTTTCCTGGCATATTCCTGTACTCCATTACCAATTTTGTATAGTCTTCTCCCCACTGCTGGAGACAGGAGACTGAATTCGCTAAAATGTTGGGACTACCTTGATGATTAGCCTTTTCCTCTCTTTTGGAAAATCTGGAAACATTTATTCTTAGACTTCCAGGAAAATTCTAAATCCAGTATGTCCTATATAAGGAAACAAGAACAATTCCTCTGATTTCCTCACTGTGAGCTGATATAATATGCCAGCCTGAGTGAGAAATAATGATGACAACTGAAGTTATCTGCAGTTCTCAGTTATAACTCATTCAATATTGCAGGAGAAGGCATTATTTTATGAATAGAACCATTACCTAAAAATAAAGCTCCAAGAATCTGTTCCCAATTCAAAGAGAAAAAAACTGGTGGTAGGATATGATTAAGGATTATACAATACATCTGCAAAACAGTTTCTATTTTTTTTAAACTTTTTTATAGGAACTGGTCGTGGCCCAGTGAAAGTCAGAAAAAAAGAAAGGAGGATATATCAGAATTTGGAAACCTTACTTTTTTGCACTACAAATCCCAGAATTCAGTGGCTTTTCTAGTTTGGAGTCTGGAATAAATAAAATAATAATATTAACATTTGCAAGTTCTGCACTCATTCAAGCAAGAAAAAACAGTGCTATTCAAAATATCTTTTTTAAGAGGATACTTTGTCTGGTTCTTTATGCAGTGATGATCAATTTTCTGATTTCACATCCTGATTGAGATAACAATGTAATACCTCTCTGACTTCATATTTACTTTCTTAATAATAATTTTAATTTCATGAAATATATAAAACACAAGAATCAGAATAAAAACAACAATCAGCAAGTGTCACACACAAGTGTTGCATTGTTTTTGCTGCCCTTGGAGACAGGAATGTAAATTCATAGCTCATGATCGGAGACACTGATAACCGTAGAAGAAACAGCGTATTTTTCTGTGCTTCCTCTTCTAAGGGTATTTCTGGAAGACATTTTTAAGACTGAGAGCCAGCATACTGTAGTTGTTTGAGTGTTGGACTAGGACACTGGGAGACCAGGGTTTGAATCCCTGCTTGGCCTGGTCATGTCACACTCTCTCAGCCGCAGAAGAAGGGAAGGGCTAACTCCTTCTGAACAAATTCTGCCAAGAAAACCTGATGATAGATTTGCTTCAGGGTCACCATAAGTCAGGAATTACTTGAAGCAACACAACAACAACAACAGTTTGCAAAAATAGGTTTCCAAAATGAGGAGTTAGCGACTCAAGGTCATTGTTAAGGTCCCTATTATCTTTCTGCAATCAGGTAAAGATATTTTTATTCAGACAGGTGTGCAATATGAGATTACATATGGCCTGTCTAATAGAATGTGCTGGGTATTTTGGTTGCTGATGAATGTTTGAGTTTTAATTATGTATTTTAACATTGTTTTAATTCTTTTTGATTGTTTAATTATGTTTTAACTGTTGTATTCTATGAGTTTAACTATGTCATTTTAATTGCTTGTGAGCCCCTTTGAGTCCCATGATGATACACCAAAAAAGGAAACTGCTTTCTGTGAATAAATTGTGTTTGGACACCCCTGAAGATACTCTGTCTTGTTGTATCAACTCATCTGAAAGTGTGAGTTGCCAATTAATGAAAACCAGCCATTTATTGCAGACCCTGTGGTGGTCTTCTAACTTTTTGCAGTTTCTATTTGGGTTGCCCCTGGCAAGAAGCAAAAAGTTTTGGCCTTCTGCTCATCTTACCTTAATGTCACTTCTCTTTTAGCATGAGTTACTTCTTTCTTTCCCTGCAATGTCTGCATTTCCCTCTGTTTTTTTTTTTATAAACAGTAGGTTTTAACTTTGTTTTGACAAAACAAAACTTGGATGCTCTTGAAGGGAATGGTATATACCTTTTGATTCTTCCTTGGAAAGCTGAGAACAACTTGTGATGCTCCCAATCTTCTCATAAGTTCATATCCACTTAACTTGTCACTGCATGTACTTCAGATCAGTGTGCTTCCATGCTATATGTTTATTGAAAATCAATACAGGCCTGATTTAGGACCCTACAAGAATCTATAGGGCACTACAAGAAATGCTGGGGTTACATGTAAAGCGTAGTGTATGTGTGATAACAACATATGGAAATTGCCTGGGGAATTACCATTGAAACCACTTACAAAAGTGCACTAGAACACAGTATTAATTTAAGTGCCTTCTCTTCTTAATGATGAAGTAAGGAAATTATTCAGTAGTTCTTTGGCACATGATTTAGCAGCAGAAGGTCTCACATTTAGCCCACTAGTAAGTCATCTTATAGTAGAACAGAAGCATTCATCTAAGGTGAGCAGGACAAGGTGGACCTTGGAAGAGGCATTCGTAGCTAGCGCTAGGTATGTAAATCTTTCTAAATTTTCCTCAGGCAATAACAAATAATTTTTCTGTTTTAATCCTTATTGTGGCTGGAAACTCTGCCGGTTTCTAACATTGTTGCTGTTCAGGACTTATATGCATAGAAATGCACATGGTTTTTCAGTTTGTTCTTCTCAGATCCTATGTGTTGACATAGAGTGCATTATTCCATAGAGAAATGGCACGCCCCACAGAGAAAACAACATTTTCTTTGTTCAACAGACAAAAACAAAACTTCTTTCTGTGCAGGAAATGTGTTTTATGTGCACGAAACTTGTTTTCTGTACAGAAAATACTGTTTTCAGTCCCCAAAAGCCCCATGTCCATTTTTTCTGTGTGGAATATGTTCCAGTTATCATGTATGATTCTCCTTCTCCTTTTCCTGACACTGGAAAAATCCATTTTTGATTATCTTTTTGAATAGTCTTTCCATCCCTAGTAGTGACCTAAATGGTCCAGTAGTCTCATTGCCACAAAGGCGTATCTAAGGTGGGGCAAGTAGGACGCACACCCTGAGCACCAATGCCGTGTGTGTGTGCAAAAAAGCCGTGGTTGTAGGGGTGGAGGGTGGAGGTAGGAGTAAGAATGTAGGGGCACAACTTCCACGCTTGCCCTAGGTGCTATTGCACTAGATATGCCACTGCAGCAATAGGGCTATTTAATATGTTCATACCAACCGGGCATTTTAGGAGACAAATCTTGTGGCTGAATATCATCCTGGCACTGTTATCCAAAAGAAATTTTTAGACCATTTAAATGGATTATTTCACAAAGCTATTACCACTGGTCACCAGAGGAGATTTTAAAAGTCCAAAAGAAGTCATCTAAAACACACACACACACACACACACACACACACACTTACTTAAAAAGGGCAAATGTTTACAGCAGAGGTGGGCAACTTGTTATCCCTTCAACACGTCACTGGACTGCAACCACCACCATCCCCCACCATTGATTAATGCTGGCTGGAGCTAGAGTCCAACAACATTTCGGAAGGCGCCACAAACTGGCTACCCTGCTTTTAAAACTACATGGAACAAACCTATGCATTTTTCCCCAGAAGTAAGTTCCACTGATAGTTTTTCTATATGCTTAGTCTGCTTGTCTTTCCCCAGTGTTTCCCATGTTATAATCCAAGCCCCTCTATTGTTTTGCCTCTGCAGCGTAGAACACACAAAGGACCAGACGTTTCCTCAGCAAACCCATTTCCTGTGGAACTCTCAGCATGCTTCATGTTTCCATTGTGGAGAAAGTAGAAACACGCATCCTGTCTCTAATGGCCTTCCTCCTCCCACCCACCCCCAGCCCCCTGGCCCACTCCACACTCTCTTCATGGACACTGGGAACTATCCTTTGCGGTGCCTTTACCCACAGTACAGGTGTGTGCATCCCACATGAAATACTTCGAGGTAGAGCAAATTCTCCAGGAATTTGTTTCTGGACAATCCAAGATTCTGCATAGCGAGGTCTGGTTTCCTCTGTCTGTCTCGTTGTGTGGTTTGGGTAGTTTGGGCATGGCATGAAGGCAAAGGACAGGATGGTTGGTTTTCCATGCATGTTTTTAATGCCTTATTTTTGGTTTGGGAGCAGTGAAAACTAGAAAGCGCGGAGGAGGGGGAATCAAACTGTACTGCTTAATCAGATTAGGACGGATTTCTGCTGATGAATTAAAATCCTGAAAAGTAGTTACTAGGAGCTCAAGAAACTGGCAGGGGTGTTGGCTGGTAAGATGTTGCTACTTCAGGAAAAGGGGATAAAGTTATGTTTAAAAGTAAGATTTTTTTTTTGAGAGAGAGAGAGAGAAAGAAAAGGGAGTTTGACTTTTAGTCACTAAAGAGCATTTCCCCATCTGTTTGAATGCCATCTCTCACGCCTCTTCTCTTTTTCTTCCTGCTATACAGCAACGATGCCAGCAATTAACATAGAGGATTTGAGCGAAAAGGAGAAACTGAAAATGGAAGTTGAACAGCTCCGGAAAGAAGTCAAGTTGGAAAGGCAACCTGTGAGTACTTCCCTTGTGGTTTTACTTTCTTGATTTAGGAAGAGAGGCTTTTTGGAAGAGCTCCTCTTTTTAGTGGGATATCAAACTTCTGAGATTTTAGGGTTGGAGTGGGAGGAGGCGTATTTGCAACAGGCTAGTTGGAGTTGTTGTAAACAAAGCAATTTGGCAAATGACTCCCTTGCATTGTGAAAGGGACTGAGAAATGTGGCCCAAGTCATTATTTTAATTTAGGAGGAAAAATCAGCAGCAGCAATGCTCTCTGTAAAGTTAAAGAAAGAACCAGATTTTTCTAGATTTAGAAGGGGAAAAAAGGGAGGCGGTAAGCTTAACCTAATCTGTTCAAATACATGAGCCAATCAAGTAGAGATGAAAAATGTGAGTTATATATCTTCAGGAACACAGATCCACCAGACAGTTCTAAAACAGGGCATGTGCAAAACTGGAGATGGAAATTAGGCAGCAGTGGGATAGATTTCCCTTGTCTAGCTTTAATTAAAAAAAACCCAAAACCTCAGAAGTTTAGCCACTTAAAATTTTTCATTCCTGAGTTATTTTCTCCCGTTTTGTTGCCTTCATATTAATTTTGACTGAATACCTTTCTGATCATAATATTATTACCATTGATCATCACTACTGTCTCATAGTTATGTATGTACTGGAACTTGCAACAAAAAGTTGCAGTGCAGAGTGGTTCTCTTCAGGATTTGAGCCAGTCATGTTTTTTCCCAGCATACCATACCCTCCAGCTGTCTTGACTGGGCAGGAATAGTCATGATTAATTCTCTACCATTCCACTTTCTCAGTGGCTTTTAGAATGTCTCCTCCTCCTACTTTCCTCCTCTGTTTTCAGCTTTACTTCTGTTGCTGCAAACTGAGTTCAAAGTGCAAAGACAGTTTGGAGAGAAGAGGGGGGTAGAATCTTGTCCTTCCCTGTAGGCTCAGGCAAAAGCATACTGTTGCAGCTTCTCTAAGCTTGTGTTTTCTTCCTCATCTATAACTTTTGTTATTGTGAACACACTATGATGTTGCTTGACCACACACGTCCCAGTTTTCAAATGTTGAGGGGTATGGAATACTCCATTGCATTCCAATCTTCCCTTTGGTATTTCTTCCCTCCCAGAATAGCCAGTCAGCATTCCGTGCATTCAAAACATACTCATGGGGTTGTACTCTAGCTTTTTAGGTCCACTCCTACACCTACAACTTCTGCAAACCAGGTCTTCCAACACCTGCTTTTACATGGATTGTGCCATTTGGACTACATAAGCTTATAGGGTGATTAATAAAATAGGACAGTATTACTAGGGCAACATTATATATTGGAAGGAAAAGAAGATGCCCCATACATTTTGCTATGAAGCTCAGTTGAGAGACAGTCCCTCAGCAACAGCCTCACCCAGTTCTCTCTTCCTCCTCCGCTGATTACTACCAGGTAATCCACTACTGATTCTTCCCCAGTTGCTCTGTTTTGGGGACTAAACAATACATCCAATCAAACACCCCCTCTCATAGGATGGTCCTAGCATTTAATCCATGAGTGGGCAAGGTGCAAGGCCCCCACTAGATGCTACTGGATTGCAATTGCTATCAGCCCTAGCCAGTCCAGCCAATGTGTCCATTGGCTGGGAGAATGCTGGGAGCTGCAGTCCACCATTTGGAGGGCTGCTTTTTGCCCACACCAGTTTATAGTCAGGGCATTCCCTCATAGGCAGTGGAATATCTGTTGTTTTTCTTACTGATAATTTTGGTGGTGATAATAACAACAGTGAGAGCCAGAGTGGTGTAGTGCTTTGAGTGTTAGACCATTTGACCAGTTTGAATCCCTGCTTGGCCATGGAAACCCACAGGCTGACTCTGGCAAGTTACACTCTCTCAGCCTCAGAGGAAGGCAAAGGCAAGCCCCCTCTGAACCAATCTTGTTAAGAAAAACCCAAGATAGGTTCATGTTAGGGATGCCATAAGTTGGAAACATCTTGAAGGCATATAACAAGAACAATAACAGTTACATAAACTCATATTTATACTTATTAATGGATCATTATACCACCCAGAACACAGGCCTGGCTAACACTTTGATGGAATATGACCAGGGAATGCCAAGGATCTCTAGTCAAGGTTAGGTTAGGAAAAGATTCTGCCTAAGACCCAGGAGAGACATTGACAGTCAGAGCTGAGAATACTAAGGCCATTTCTGCAGCATGGCACCCTCTTGGCATGGGGACATGAGAGGAGTGGGACCACGATGATGCTTTCACATGATGTTGTTGCGGTCCCGACCTTCTCAGGTCCTCGGCTTGCGTGATCATGGGGTATATCATTGATGGAAAAACTCTGTCAATGGCCCCCGGTCACAAGAGGCTTCCATCGCTGTCGGCCATGCAGAAGGGCTGGAAGCATGGTCATGCACTTCCTTCCCCGCTGCAGCACGGGAAGAAGGCCGGCTGCAGTGCAGAAGGAAGGGGCATGTCCCTCTTGCTCTCTTCCGCAGGCAGCTGGTCAGGTGTGGAGGGGAGCGTTGGGGACATGCTTTCACCCCAGCAGAGGCACTGCCAGGATTGTGATGGGATGACACGAGAGCATCGTTGTATAGAAATGGCCTAAGCTAAATGGACCAGTGGTCTGACTCAGTACAACACAATTCCCTAGACTCCTATGCACTTTTCTGTCAAACACCAAAGTGTCGAACTTTGGTGTTTGACAGATAACTGAATAAAATACTGCAGTGATAACTGAATAAAATACTGCTTATTGATTCATTTATATCTTGCCTTTCCATCAAATATGGCATTCAAGTGGCCCATAGTAATAAAATAAGCTCACTGGGTGGCTTGGGTCGCTCAGTCTCCCAGCCTAACCTAACCTATAGAGTTGTCTTTGTGAGGGGAGGAATAAAGCCAGGTGTGCTATCTTGAGCTCATTTGGAGGAAAGATGGGATGGAAACATAAATAATAATTAATACCGTTAAAAACGGACTCTCAATTAAAGCACGAAAGCAAACCTGTTACAAATTCAACAATAAAGAAGAAATAAACAGTAACGTTTTCGTCCACAAACCTGCTTGAATGCCAGAGGCCTATCTAAATAAAAAAGTGTTTTTCTGTTTGTGGAATGATGACAAACAAAAAGGGAGTGTATCTATCCTTCCTTGGCAAGGCATTCCAGAGACTGGGAACAGCCTTAAGAAGGCCTTCTCATACTGTAATGAATAATATAAGAGGAATGTAAAGGCCCAAAAACAAAAATGTGGCAGCAATAAAACCAGTCAGTCAGCATTGCCTCTGAAGTACTTCCAAATGACAGGTGGTGGCAGAGCCAGGTGAATCCTAGGCAAAAGGACATTCCATACCCATGGGTATTATAACCCAAACTGCCCTGTCTTGTATGTCAATTGCTGGCAAACCCAAGTAGGAAAGCACTTTTGCACTTGTGCCTTTCTTGGGAGATTCCCATAGGCCACTGAGTAGAATCCAGGTTCATCTACTAAAGAGTAATGGTGGGAGCTTCAGGACAGATAAAAGGAAGCACATCTTCACACAGCATATAGTGAAACAGTGGAATTGGGTAACACATTGTGTAAGAATGACTGGCAACTTGGAAGGCATCCAGTGGAAACTGGATAAAGACAACTGGATGCATCCACAGAGGCAATCCATAGTATTCATTCAGGATGACTCTGTATTATCTTCAGTATCAGAGACAGTAAACCTCTGAACACTCATTGCTCAAAATTACTTGAGAGAAAGTGGTGTTACATTCATCATGTCCTATTTGAGTGGCTTTTCACTAAGCACTTGACTGACCATAGTGTGACTAGAAAGCTGCACTAGATAAGTCTTTGGTCTCATTCAGCATTGGTCTTATGTTCTGTGTTCTTATCCACTTGGCTTCAATTTGGCAGAGCTTGGAAAAGTTAGTTTTTTGGACTGCACTTCTCAGCATCCCCCAGCCAGCATGGCCATGAATTTTAAATTGGTCTGGAAAGCAAATTGGAAACAAAACAATTTGGAACAGGATTAGAGTTCTGTGCTCCATTTAGCCAGTAGCAGCATTTTAGGCCAGCTGAAGTTTCTGATTCTTCCAAGGCAGCCCTCGTGTAGAGCATATATTAGCCAGAGTTTTAAATAAAGTTGTTTTTTTCAGGCTCCAGTCAGTATGGCCACTTGCAGGTGCTGATGGAGGGAGGAGAGGTTACTGAAGCTGTGATGACACTAGTCTAGTCTGAATGTTGCTAGACCAGGTCTGTTTCCTCCATGAAAGGCCCTAGCTGGTGAATGAGCCTAAGCCAAAAAAATGTAGTCCTGGCGACTGTGGCTACCTTGACATTCATAGTTATGGACTATGAATCTGGAGGGATTAGAATATGCTTTATACCTAAACCCAGGTCAATAGAGTATTACCTCTAAGGATTATAGTACCTCTGTTGTTTACTGGATTATGTCCGTTCACCTACTTTCACTCTGTCTTAGATTTATCATTATATTTTTACCAGAGGGTTGCGGGACTATCTGGATTTTCTGTCTCAAACATCGAAATGGCTTAGGCTGCCTCTGCTCCTGCAGAACCACAATTTTGGAATTACTGACACTAAGGAACAGCTATTGACATCAGCCAGAGAGCTGATGACACAGCCAAAACAAAAAGGCAAGCTATAATTACAGGGAAAGGGGAGGAGTGTGAACAGACTAATTATGGGGTATGTGAGCAAAGGGCTAAATCTGAGACCTTTTTTTTACTGCCTAAGCACAAGACGACAAGGAGCTGAGATGTAGCATAATTTGCAAGGAACAAATAATCTGATGACTGTGGATGATGGGGGGAAATGTAAATTCTGCAGCAGTCAGAATTATGAATGGTGTCATAAAAATATTTTCATGAGATAAACAATATCATGTATTCTCTTTTTTGTAATATTTTTATTAAAACACCAAATTTAAATACATAAAACAACGCATAGGGAGATAATAGCACTAGACAGACAACATTAACAACAACAAAATAACCTAATTTAAAAAGACATAAGACAAAACTAAACTAACAGAAAATAGGGATGACTTCCAGCACCCCTTTTGATGGTTATATAATATAATATTAGATATACTTCTTCAACATTATAAGATTCATATATACTTCTGCTATATTAATTACAAGCTTGTTGTTGTTAGGTTTCCATGGCCAAGCAAGGAACAGAACCCTCGCCCAGGGGTTGTATTCCAATGCTCAAACCACTATACCATGATGGCTCTAATTACTAATATGCAAATAATATGATACATTCTTTTGACTACTGGATTATGGACCAGTTATTTTTGCAAAAGCAATGATATTGCCATTGAAGATGAACTCCCCTCCCCTGCGATCTCCCCCCACACACACACACACATTGACATACAGATATCGCACATCCCGCTTTTCTCAGGACATTTATGACAGCGGTGGGCGAGTGTTAAGGGGGAGAGGGCCCATTTTCCTCCCTTTCCATGCCCAGTAGGTCACACCAGCACATTTCAGCGTCCCCAGAGTGATGCAACGTCATTTCCGGCTGCCATTCTGTCCAATTTTCAACTTATTTTTAATGTTTTTTTCTGTGTTTTTAGGAGGTAAGGGGGGGAGCTTTTGAGGGTTAGAAGAAGCAAACCACTGTGGTTTGGGTAGATTTAAGGCAGATTGGGGGCAAAAATCCCCCAAAAGCCCCTGCGTCAGGCAGGTTCAGGGGACATGTTTGGGGTTCCAAGGGTCGCATGAGGTCCATGGGCTGCACTTTGCCCACCACTGGTGTCTGGGCTTTATTTATGAGAGGATACTGCCCTGGAGCAAATTTTATATCTCTAGAATTTGATATCTTCATTACATTGCAGTTGCTTGAGTTCTTGGCTGACTGATTACAGTACATGTGTCTATATGTCTTTATGGGGTAACTTTACTGGGTATCCATTTGGGCCAAAAAAAGCTATTACTTAAAAATATCTTTGCTGGTATTCCCAGCTGTGGAAGCCCCTGGTTTTGACCCCATCTCCATTCCCTCCCATCTCCTTTCTGTCAAAGCTGGGCTTAAGGAATGAAAAGAGACGACCAGAGAATATATGCAGATTAAACTGGGATCCTTCCTCTAAAACAGTGGTTCCCAATCTTTTTTTCACTTGTGTACCCCTTGGCAGCCTATTTCCATAAATTATACCCTTCATATTACCAAAATGTTTATAATTAAAGAGGAGGGACACTCACCATTCGCCAAAATATCAAAGTGAGGGAACGGCCTTTCTTACAGTTCAATAACGAAGGAAATCCACTCTGCCACTCTCATTCAATTAATTTCATAACTTTTGACTGGTGTCTTGTCTTACACTGTTGATCTGTGTGCCTTTTTCCGCTGCCATCATCATCATAATCATCATCATTATCATGGCTGGATATACTGTAATTTTTCACTAATTACATCTGGAAGATGCTGCTTAGGGAGGGGGGTCATCATTTGGTGGCAAAGCATATATAGAAAGTCCCAGGTTCAGTTCCTGACAGTGGGAGATTTTTCTCCCTCCAATATTAAATATTTTACTTTGAGCTCAGAAAATTAGACAGAGCTGGGTGTGATCATCCATGATTCAGTAAACTGCAGGTCAGACAAGTGCAATCTGTCTTTGAAAAGATCAATTGTTTTAAAACGTCCAGGATTCTTTCAAAATTCTGAGGATGCTTGTGTAGAATCTATTATCTGGGCACTGTACATCATCTTTGTTGCCAGTTGGTTTCCTAGACTAATTTCAAGGTTCTGGTTCTTTCCTTTAAACTGACCTTGGGCAAATCGCATATTCTCAGCCTCAGAGGAAGGCAAAGGCAAACTCCCTCTGAACAGATTTTGCCAAGAAAATTCCTTGATGGGTTCACCTTTGTTCGCCATAAGTCAAAAATGACTGGAGGACACAAAATAACATAAGAAAGCTTACATATACGCTGTCGGGCTTACTTCTGGATGAAATTGACTATATTTGCACTATTACTAGATGGATATATGACACAGGACCGAAATAACCTTGCAATTACACAAATTGGGGAAATTAGTCAGAGCACCAGCTGGCAAAATGAGAGGCAGGGCAATGTAGCAGAATCTTGTAACCCAGTGTCTACAGGGTCAGACCAAGTCAAGAAGCAGGCCGGTTTTAAAATAATGAATGATCTTTATTAAATACAGGCACACAATGTAAGCAACACACACACACAGATAACTAAGGAAAATAAAGGGGTGAGTAAGATAGCGGGATTTTCAGAGGGATAGTTGATTCGGGTGATACAAAACCTGTCCTGAAGTCCGGAAGAAGAAGAAGATGGAGAGCGAGGCTGGGGTTCGATGTATCTCAGCACGTGGAGCTGAGCCAAGCGATGCGGGAGCAAGGTAGTCTGGAACTCGGGAGTGATCCAAGGAAGCGCTCAAAATCAGGGGTTTTTATAAGGAGAATTGTGACCGCAGGCTAGGTCGGACTTGGGGAAAACAATAGATTTGGGGCTGAAGACAAAGCCTCCGAAAGGTCAGAATTTGAATGATTGAGTTACAGCCAAATTATCAATAGGATAGCCAGTATGCAAACGCGGAGTACTTGAGCGTTGTATAGTCCGATCATCAAGCTGCCGGCGCGGGGCAGAGGATCTTTTGAAAGCTGTGTGCATACCTCATGAAGGTACTTGCCTTGAGGTCTCCTAAAGCGGCGAGTCGGCTGTTTCTGGCCTGCCTATATTGTCTCGGAATATTACGGCGATTATCAGCCGAGCCTGTATGCGTGCTTGTCCGGGGGCCTCGCAAGCACGTGGAAGGGATATGTGAAGCCGAATTATTGATATCAAAGATATCTTTTATATCCCCAAAGCTCGGGCTAGCCAGGGCAGTAACAGGGCCTTTGTAGTCATGGCTTTATTGATGTGGAATGTGATGTCAGTTTTCTAATGCAATTTACTTTGGTGAACATTGTTTCATAACTATCAAGATGCACATTTATAAAGAGCAAGAGTTATAGTTTTTTGCTTCTCCTCTTTCCATGAGTATGAGAAATCAAAATAATATGGGTACAGCCAATGTATATAAATATATACTGAATTATATGCTGAATAAATATAAATAAATATAAATGAAATATATAGTGAAATTCTATTTCGTCCTCTTCCAGCACAGTCCTAACTGCTGACTATGGCCATGGGCCAGATGAGCTGATGCTAGGCTAGCTGACGTTGTGTGGGACCCATACCAGTCTAGGGCTACATGAAGTTACTTAGGAAAACCCTCATCCCAACTTAACTTTGTCCTGGCATTGTGACTATGTCCCTGAACTTAAGGCAATCTTGATTTGATTTCATTTGATCCCTTACTTGTCCCCCTCTTTCTCTGCCTTTCTTTTGGTTGTTCTTGGTTGTTGGTTGTTAATCAGCAGAGCAGTTCTGCCAACACATTGTTCTGTCGGCAAATCTCTCAAAATAAGGTGGCAGAAGAGACAGTAAGCACACCTTTAAGCTAGGATTGTAGTGCTAGCTTTGAATATTCAAACCACATTTCTCTCTCTCTTTTTCTTTCTTTAGGTTTCTAAATGTTCAGAAGAAATTAAAAATTATATCGAAGAAAGGTCTGGAGAAGACCCTCTGGTGAAAGGCATTCCTGAAGACAGAAATCCTTTTAAAGAGAAAGGAGGCTGCATTATTGCTTAGAGGAACAGGATATAGGCAATTTTTGAAAATGGAATAATAACAAAAATCCTTGAATAAGTAGCTCAATTTAAGTTCCTAGAGTTCTTACTGAAGCAATACAAAGAAATTGATTTTTTTTTACAAGAATGGAAATGTCTGCTTATAATTTCCTTCCTTGAAGCAGATTCTTGCTTAATATATCACTAAATACATTCCTAGAGGCTGTTTCCTGCTCTTTTAATTTCCTGTGCTGCTCGCTGGTTTGAATAATAATAAAAATCTATTTGTATACCTAACTACAGTGTAATTTTAGTAAAGAATATTCAAAGTGCACGGTGAAATGCTTCACTTGAATGCCTGAGCATGTGGGGGCAGAATATAGAATCTTAACCTCAAGAGCACTGTGGTGTTATACTGTCACATAAAAACAGGAGTTCCTTAATACTTGATAAAACACAATATGATTATGTGAACGTTTTTAAAAATTTGGTTTCAAGCCATTTACTTCAGGTTAACCCTAGATGGGCTGTAATGGCAAGGAAAAGTACCGCCCAAATGCATATGTTGTTGTGTGCCTTCAAGTTATTCAACTTATGGCGAGCACGTCATGGGGTTTTCTGGGCAATATTTGTTCAGAGGGGTTTGCCTTTGCCTTTCTCTGAGTCAGAGAGTGTGACTTGCTCAAGGTCTCCCAGTGGGTTTCCATAGCTGAGCAGGGATTTGAGCCTGGTCACTAAAGTCATAGGCTGGCCCCTCCCAAAACTGCAAACCCCAGGATTCCACAGGATGTTGAAAGTGGAATAATCGCACTATAAGAGTATAGTGCGGAAATGGCCATAGTCCAGTGCCCAAACCACAATACCATACTGGCTCCTCAAATGCATATACCTGCAAATAAAGAGATTAGTGAAGCTTAATTCTCATATTTGTATTTAGTGAGATAAATGTTAGGTCCTTGGTGTCTATTTCTTAAACAGTTTCACTGAACTAAATAAGCAAAATTTATTAAAATGACTTATTACTGTATTTTTTATCTCTTTACACCTTGGTAAACCACAGTGGGCTCCTGTACCTTTAATGGTTACGTAGAAGTGAGAATTTCAGCGGGTGTTGTTTTTCAGTGAGCAAAAGCAAGGGTTGCCAGTGGTGCGGTTGAGGCTTACGATTGCACCACTAGGCAATACTGTTACATTTGAACACGGGGTTCTTAAACAAAAGCACTCCTCATTAATCTGTGCCATAACTGTATAATTTACTGGTATTACCACATATTCAGAAATATTGCTATGACCAAAACTATCAATATTGCGAAAACACTGTACCCAATGGTGGTGAATTGGGTTGTGTATTCGGGAGAGGCTCCGAGGACACATTTAACTAACTTAAACAGTACTGCAATCCATATGAACGGTCCCATTCCATCTCCCTGTAGGGAACACGGGAATCCATCACTACTAAACTATGTACAAGAGCTATTTACAGAAACGGGAAGGCCAGAGGGGGCGCCACTCCTCTCTGTCCCGTTCAGACAAGGGTCATTTACCCATTGTCAAATGCCTCGTAGATTGAGACAAACATCTCAGACAAATTAATGGCTGGCACTTCCTTGCCTTTTACAGAAGTCTGGCATATCACTGGGCTCACATTAGGCTTTTGGGTGTCTGGATCTTCCGGCTCGGGAATTACCACTGAGGCGGGATCAACAGGCTGACCCTTCCATTCCTTAAGTTGGAAGACGTGGAAGAACTTAAGCCAGTCTTCCTTCTTCCTAGGTATTGCATTTCGTGGCAGGGTGGTGATCAAGACAGAGCCATGGACTGTCTTGGCCGCTCTCCAGATTACCAGAGTAAGAAGCTATTGGGTGCCACTGAATATGAATGTAAGCTGGCACCAGTATAGCTCTGTGGAGGTAAAGGCACTAGCCACATCTACCTCCATGTGGTATTTGGGACTCCCAGTCATTGAAATCTCCCCGATGGAATGCAGTTAGGGGGAGTATATGGTGTCAAGTCAGGGTGTGCCAGGGTGAGTGCCTTTACTAAACTGTGCTCTGGTTGGGCAGGAGCATTTTGCTGCTTGAACCCCCAGTCCCTCAGGAAATTCCCTTGAAAGAGGGCATGGACAGGGTGGACTCTCTCTGCCAGGGTTTCAAGAAAATCTTGGGGGAAACTGCAGGTTTCTAACAGGGGGCTCAGAGAGGGAACAATGGCAAGTTCTGGAAGCTTGGGGCTCGCTTCCCCTGGCTGTGTGGTCTCCTCTTCCTGGCTCTCACACATGCTGGCAATGTTCTGTGACTTGTCAAACTTGGTGGGGGCTTCCTCCTGAACCTTAGCCTGGCGCGATCTTTCTCGGTGCTTTGAGAGCACTATGGTCTTGGAGGTGGTTGGATTCGCACTCGGGGCTATGTGAGGAGGAGGGGCCATCTGCCTTCTTTTAGTGCGCACTGAGTGCTCTTGTCCTCTGGAGGATTTAGATTGCCCCCCCCCGCCATACCCGGCCAAACGGGTAGCGTCTGGGGTGGGCTGACCCTGTCTTATCTGGTTGGGGCACAGCACTTTTAGCGCTGTGCTGGAGTCTGCAGGAGAGGTGGCAGGGGTCTTTTCCCTATTGGTCCTGATGCCTGCCTTCACCCTAGATCTACCCCATTTGTTGGGCTTCAGTTGAGCCATAACCCTTTGGGGGAGATCCCAGAACTGAGCGCACCCCTATCCTGACAGCTCTAAGTCGGGGTAGTATCAAGCCGGAGGGGGACCGTTGGTCGCCACATTCACTGGCTGGCTACTTCCCAGCGGTAAATGCCTGTCTAGGGCATCAACGAGCTCAATTGTGGGTCTCCCATCGAACTGGCTTATGTCCAGTCCGAACCTTCTAAGCATGTTCCAGATCTGAACTCTGTCTGAAGAGTACGTCTGGGCTGTGGGGTCATGACCACCAGACGTCTCCCTAGGAGCACCAGTGTCCGGGGTTTGCTTTGGGGCTACGGGCAGCTGAGCGGAGTTCCCGGTCCTGCTGGGCGGACAGCGGGAGTCTCTAGCCTGCCACTGCCTATTGTCCTGTCTGGGAGGAGGGCACGAGTTCCAATTCCCCTTGGGAACGGAATTCGGAGCCGTCTTCCTGTGCTGGGAATGGGGTCTGTAGTTGGAGTAGGTAACCTCCTGTATGGGCTCCCAATTCCCTCCGTCACGTCTATGGGGTTTGGATGGAGGTTTCAGAGAACCAGCCTCGCGGAGCAGGTCAGCGACCCGCCGGAGGTTGTTTCCGAATTCCTCCCACCCTGTGGTGGCAGGATCCACTAACCCTAGGGCCATCTTTGTCTCATGGTTCAAGCCTCCATACAATAGAGTCTTGAACTCCACGTGGTCAAAGTTATAGCCACCGGGAGCTAGGGGAACCTTTTCGGCTAGAATGGCCAAAAGCTGTTTTCTGGCCACGTATGCTTCTGGGTTTTCTTTAGGGCCTTGCTGCTCCATAACATAGGGCACACTCACACTTTGTCCGGGCCACAAGATCCTAATTACCTCCCTCATCCACTCGTGGGCCTCCAAGCGGACTAGCCCTCGGGCGGCCACGGCAGACTCCAACGTGGGGAGCTCGGATGGTGACATGCACAGCCTCGCCAGCTGAGTTAAGTCCTGGCCGTTGGTGGGAGTGGATCACTGCGTTTAACCACATGATCCCTGTCTGTCGGTTCAGAGGACCAAGCTGGTTCGTGATGGCTTTGGCTTCGGTGGCTCTCCAGGGGACTCGTGTCTCAGTTACCTGAGTCTCCTGTACTTCTGGTCTATCTGAACCTCCCTCTCCTAGGGGGGTCGTCCATCTGGTCATGGACCGTGTCACGACCGGCTGGACTGGGACCCTGGGGTCGCTCCAGTCTGGGTTGTGGGGAAGGGTCGCCAGAGCGTCCTCTGGCAGCGGCTCCTTGTGTGCAAACAAGGGAGAAGTTCAGGGCACACCGCAGAGATCAAGGCTTTGTGGGTGTGGAGCTGACTCTCCAGCGCCTCAATCTGTTTATGGCAAGCCGCATGACTGACAGCCTCATGCTGTTCCTTCACTTGGCTCACCATAAACTTGGCTGCAGACCTGGCGTGAGCAAGCTCAGCCTCTAAGGCGTGAGCCTTCTCCTCCCAAGTCTGAGCCTGCAAGGTGGCAGCATTCAGTTTTTGTGCGGTGGCCTGCGCGACAGAAGCAAATGTTACTTTGTCCGCACGCAGAGCCTCCATCTCGGTGTGAAGCCGGGCATTCTCCTTCTGTACCTCTCCTAGCTTATCTCTGGTCTCAACCAGGGCTTTGGAGGCATCTCTGGCAGTCAGCCAAAGTCCCAGGCTGCCAAAGCATCCTTTGACGGCCCGAACAGGTTCTTTGACTGACATTCCTGAGCGTACGCCTCCCTTAGCGTGGCAAAGGGATCGGTTGTTTGGAAGCTAGACTCCTTCCAAGGACATTTCCCTTTGCTGAGGACCCACTTTTCAAGCTTGCCCTTGACCTCCCTCTCTAAAATGAGGTCCTTAACTGCAACTTTGCTGCTCTCAGCCATCTCTACCTATTACACAAAGGACCAGGACCTGGAGGAATGGGTAGGATCACCGAGACCCCTGGGGGATTCTAGGGAAACGAACGCTGCGGAACTTCATGAGGGAAGAGGGAACAGAACCTAACTCCAGCCTGCCTAACAAGGGTCACTTGTGTACACCTAAGCCCGGCCTTCCACCTCAACAGCTTAGGGACACAAGGACAAGGCAATGGTTCAGGGAGAGTCACCTAGACTCTGGGGAAACCTTCAGGAGTACGCTGCCTGCCAATGAAGGGGGGAAACGAACCCAGTGGAACTTACAGCGCCGCCTGGCCAAGCAGCGGGAGAAAGGGGCAAGGAACAAAACCAGAAACATTCCTAACAGTTTTTTGGGTGAGGGGGCCCTTCCTCTACCTCGGGCTAAACCTTCTAAAACCCTATGCTAGGTCGGGAATCACCACCCACACCTAGTTTGCTAGCGGTCGGGACGCACCCAAAATTTAAAAAGCCGGGACGCACCCACGCTTTCAAAACTACCGACGGGACACACCGTGCTTTAATTCACTAAACGGGACACACTCGTGTTCTACTCTGGGGGGGGGGGGATTTCTTCCCTAAGTGCTTTTGCCTTGCCTACAGTGTTGCGTGCATGTGGACTGTTCCTAGCACCCTAGCACTTTGGATCCCAGCCTGCGATAGACCCCAAGTTAGGGATGTGATTCCCAGGACAGCTTGTGCACACCCCTTACTATCGGTCTTGATTCACTGCCCGAGAGCTAGCGTCCAAGCCGGGGTGGCTGACATACACAAACCAAGCAAGAAAGGGGGACAGATTTCCAACCCAGATAGAGTACCTCCTGGAGCTCAAGCATGCAGAGTTCTCGCACACGTGTTCCTTCCTAACAGCGCTCTAGAGACTTGACCAGCCATCACCTAAGTCTATACCAGTCTGATTTGAGAAGGTTCGTGACTCCTACTCAAATTAGGGGTACAGGGGCTGCCCGCGTTACTCCACCACTCTGTTACCCTGATTTCTGGGGGTCCCGGGAGGGACACCTAAATGTGCTCACAACAATGGGGAGGGAATTAGCACAGAGCACAAGTTGGCAATGCGAGAGGCAGGGTAACGTAGCGAGATCTTGAACCCTATGTCTACGGGGTCAGGCCGAGTCAAGGATAAGGCAGATGTTGAAATTAATAATAATTGTTTTATTTAAGCACAATCAAACAAACGTATGCAACACACTCACGCAAGAAACTCTGGAAAGAAAGGTAGCAGCGGATAGAGGGATTTTTGAGGAGGTTTGATATGGGAAATACTATACCTGTCCTGAAGCCCTGTTAGAAGCGGAGAAGCTGGGGAGTGTGGATCTCAGCACATGGAGCTGAGGGGAAGGCTCACTGGAGAAAGCGACAGCAAGGCGGGATGGAAGCCAAGAGCGATCCGAGGAAACGCTCAAAGTCAGGGGTTCTTATAGGGAAAATTGTGGCCGCAGACTAGCTCGTACTTGGGGAAAACAATGAGTTTGGGGCTGGAGACAAAGCCTCTGAAAGGTCAGTATTTGAATGATTGAGTTATAGCCAAATTGTCAATAGAGTAGCCAGTATGCAAACGCGGAGTGCTTGAGCTTTGTATAGTTCGATCATCAAGCTGCCTGCGCGGGGCAGGGGATCTTTCATAAGTTGCGTGCATACATAATGTGGTACTTGCCTTGAGGTCTCCTGAAGCTGCATTCGGCAGTGACTGGCCTGCCTAGATCGGGATGTGAATGGTTCGGCTATTGTCAGCCGCGCCTGCGTGCGTGCTTGTCCGGGGGCCTTGCAAGCACGTGGAGAGGAATGGGTATAGGAGGCTGAATTATTGATATCAAAAGATGTCTTAATATTCCACAAGCTCGGGCTAGCAATAGCGGTAACAACCTGCTGAAATCCCTCTACTATACAACCTGGAAAGCTAGTGGTTATGCTGGGTGAGGAATTTTGGGAACTATAGTACCTCCTGTTCTTAACTGTGCATAGAACTACTATCTTGAAGAGCCCTGAATAAAGTTAAAAGTCATAAATAAAATTAAAATGAGGGCTGCTGCATTTAGACAAATGGACAGCTTATTAAAATATTATTTTAAATATACATGCATATAGCAATTGCACACTGCCAGTATTGTTAGAAAGACTATCCCTTCCTTGTATGCTCAGGACAAAATGCAAAGACAGCATGATTTTTTTCCTTAAGAAATACTGAAAAGGATCCCTTCAGGCATGCCTTGGAGTTCTTCATGCAGCCAGACAGAGAACAAGTGGACTGTAGTAGGTTTCAGTGTTGGACTAGACCATGGAGACTGATTGGGTGAACTTGAGCAAGTCGTTTACAAAGCCTTTCTGCACCACACTGTAGTGCTATCATTGCACTTTCAACATCCTATGGAATCCTGTGGTTTGAAGTTTAGGGAGGGGCATTTGGAATTCTCAGCCAGAGAGCTCTTTGGCCTCAGTAAACTACAAACCCCAGAGCCCCACAGGATGTTGAAAGTGGAATAGTAGCACTATAGCAGTGTAGTGCGGAAAGGCCCAGAGTTAGAGGAAAGCAATGGCAAACCTCCCCTGAATAAGTCTTGATAAGAAAACCCCATGATAGAATTGCCAAAAAATCAGAGTCAACTTGAAGGCACCTAACAATGACTCACTAGCTATTGAGATACTGCAGCTGGCTGGAAGATTCTGGAGCTGGGGGGGGGGGGGGAGACCACAATCAAGCAAAAAAACAAGCCTCCAGTGGTGGCAGGATTGCGTGCTCCTGTGAGGCAAGAGGCAATGCTGACAGCAGCAGTGCAGTTGTATGGTCTCCCATGTGAGACAAAATGTGCTAGCCACGGGGCAGCAATAGTAGTGTGTGCGTGCGCCTGCATGTATTAGAGGATCTCGCAGAGACAAAGGCAATGGCATCATAGCAAACATTTATTAGTACAATGCAGAAGGAGGCACAGCAAACCTCTCTGAATGTCTTTCGCTATGAAAAACCAATGATGAGACAATCCAAAAATAAAATAAAAATTAGGGCCAGATGACACCCCCAGATGGGAAGGCACTCAACAAGCTACTGGGATACAGCAGAGAACAATTATGAGTAGCTCTGTGGCTAACGATGCAAAAGGATGCAAACCAAGGCCATTTCCGCACTAGACTGTTACAGCGCTATTATTCCACTTTCAACATCCTACGGAATCCTGGGGTTTGCAGTTTAGGGAGGGGCCTCTAAACTGCAAACCCCAAGATTCCGCAGGATGTTGAAAGTGGAATAATAACACTATAACAGTCTAGTGCGGAAATGGCACCAAAGGACGTTCAGCTGTTGATACGCTCACAGGTGGAAGCAAAGTCCTAAGCCGCACAACACGTATGAAAGCGACGTGGAATGTAAGACGCGCGAATCAGGGGAAGCGGAACCTTGGACCCCCGAGCACGCAAAGCCTTCTGCAGAGAAAACCCCCACTCGCAAGCAGACAAACTCCACTCGCCGCCAAACTCAAGGCAAAGCAACCGGGGTGTCCAAGGCAAGGTTCCAGGGGCGTTCCAAAATTCTCCACTCTGGTTCCCGCCCCTTTCCTCGGCCAGCAACCCACCCCTAGGCCGCGCATGCGCCACGGACTAACTTTCCGAGAACATGGCTCTGCGCTTCACTTTACTGTTCAGAGGTCGAGAGCGAACTAAGTCGATACTGTGGCCGCCGGTTGTACGCGGTGACGGCGCATTCTGGCGCTCTTTGCGCAGGTGGAACGGTACCGCTAGTGCTGCCGATGGCTCCCCCTCCAGAAACCACCTAATATACACAGAGGAGCATTTCGCCTTGAGGGACTCTCTGAGAAAGGTATCGGCAGGAACCGAGCGGTCAGCCTTATTGAGGGGCCGAAAGCGCGGCGTAGTTGCGCCCTTGTCCTTTTGCGCCCCAGTTGCACGCTGCGGTGCGC
This sequence comes from Cyclura pinguis, assembly GCA_030412105.1. Taxonomy (NCBI): domain Eukaryota; kingdom Metazoa; phylum Chordata; class Lepidosauria; order Squamata; family Iguanidae; genus Cyclura; species Cyclura pinguis. The sequence continues at coordinate 22,790,438 of CM059604.1, forward strand.
AGGAGGTGGCCGTCCTTGCTTTAGGGCCGTCCGATGCTGACCAGTCCCCTCGGGAGGCACTCCCACAACGTCGCGACCAGTTACTGAGAGTGGGTCACATGCTTTCAACTTCGGTAAAAGTGGATCTGTTTACAATGACAGGCTATTCCAGATCTTCATGTTAATGCATCGTATCGGTAGGGCTGACGTGGCAGAAATCTACTCCCGCTTTACACCGTCGTAGTTTGGAGAACATTTTACCAAACAAGAGTAGAGGCTCATTGTTTACAAATGTTACATAAACGCCCTGCTGGGTTATAGTGCTTAGGTTGGCTTGTTGTGTGCGTTTCAAGTAATTTCCAACTTATGGGGACCCTAGCTTGCCTAAATATCCTAAAGGCACCAGATCTTGTCTGATTTCAGAAGCTAAGTACAGTTAGCCATGCTTAGTTCGTGAATGGGAGACCATCAACCAATAAGAGGTTCTGTAGGAGATATTTCAGAGGAGGAACTGTTAAAACCACCTCTTGAGTATTGCCTAAGAAATCAGTATTAAATTCATGGAATTGCCGTAAGTTGACAGGTAGTTTGGTGGTCTCCCATCCAAGTATTAACCAGGGTTGTCCTTGCTTAGTTTCCAAGATCAGACAGGATCTGGTGCCTTTATGTTGGCTTTTGTGGCACTAAACTAGACAGAACATATGGGGTGTAGTTATGTGTTGAAAAATACAGCATTAGGGATTCCTTTTTTGGGCTCCCACATTTCAGAAGCCATTAAGTCCATGAGATAAGGAAGATTCTAAGAGCTGTAGTTTTTTAAAAAAAAAAAACACCTTTCAACCCTGTGTCACCAGCAAGTTACCTCTGAGAAATTCAGCTGTGGAAGTTAACAGTTCTTCAACAGCCTAGTAGAAACTGCTAGGTTACTTACTCCCATTACCCCTATACAGAATAGTTGATACACAGGAACAGTGCCAGCAACTGTCCAGCATCATGTGCTGGAGATCACATGTTCCCCACTCACATTTTCAAAAGTGGTTAGACCACAGGTGGTTTCACCATTAGGTAGCAGATTTTGGTGTGCTGAGAAAATGTAGAAAATTGTTAATTATTTTTAATGTTTGCATTTTTACTGCTAGCAAAGAGGAGAACCATACGTGGAGTCTTCTACGTTAGGTTCCAAAATCATAGAGTTGAAGGAAACCACAAAGTGAAGTGGCCATATTAGGCAGCAGATTGTTATTTGTTTTTACATGCAAAAAGGTTCTTGTAGGATTTTCATCCCTTGTGCCAAAGATAATCTGGTTTGTTTTCAACACTGTGACTGTTTTTGGAAACTGTGACGTGTGTGTGACTTTTAACATGCAATTATTGCTAACTTCTATGATTTTGTGATAATGTTGGAAATACATTGGTGCAACAAAAAGTCTTTTCCAAAGGGGGAATTCCAAAGCCAAGATCAAACAATACAAAACCAGCAGGTAAGAGCCAACAAGGGTAAACACACAGTCAGAACAAAACAACCCAAAAAACCAAACTCATAGCAGTCACTAGAAGCAATAATTCGTGGAAGCAGCTGCCTGAAAGCTCGCACAACATTGGACTGTTGTTCTCAGTACTAGGCTTTGGTCAAACAAGTTTATATGCTGCTGCTTCCAGTGACCTGGTGCAAACGTAACACTACCAGGATTTCATAAGTTGAAACTGTGACAGTTAAGGTGGCATCCTACTGCTGTAGCTGTGTAGTCTAGATGCACTGTAGGCCAGCCTTGCCCAGCTGTGTGCCCTCCAGATGCACTGCATTGCAGTTTCTGTTATCTTTGCCACTGTGATGGCTAGTTATGATTGTAGTTGTAGTGAAGTATATCTGTTGGATGCCTTGTTGGGAAAGACTGGCATATAATGCTGGGAGAATTTTAAAGGTACCACTCTTAAACATAGTTGCTTGATGTCTAGTGGATTGGACTGGTTAGTAAAGATGGGCCCAGTCTAGAGAAGATGGAGGAGTAGGAGAGGTGAATCCAGTTTCCAGTCTGAAGGCCTGTATTGAGAAGTTCCACTTGGCACTTTTGGCTGATGACTTGATAATGTCAGGGGCATGTGGCCACTCCCTGTAATGTCATGCAGCCTGTGGAGGGCTGTGGCATGGAAAATCCACCCAGATGAGATTTGTTGATCAGTTCTATCATGTCTCCAATTGGTCCCCTTTGCGGGGTGCTAAAGTAAAAAGCCCCTAAATCTTTGGTATTTGGGAAGCTGCTCCGAGACCTTGTTAATTTTGGTTATCTTCTTCTACGTGTTTTCTAACCCACTGTCCAGCCCTATGAATGTACCTAGTAGTAGTAGCTGTATGCAGTACAAAACTGATTGAGCTAAATGCAGGTCAAAGAAAACATGCCTGAACTTCACATCACCCTTTCTCCTTTGAACTCTTATTTTGCCATGATAAATACTTTTTTTGGCTTGTATCTTAGATACACTCTGTAGACAGCAGTAAAGAGCAGAGGAAGTTCATCACAGCCATTGATCAAGGCAATTGTCTTCTTGTGTTATCTTCTTTGTGCATAGAGGCAGCAGTCTTGTTTTTCTTTGTCTCATAAAATGAGACAGACAATTACATTACAGTCTTAACTTTGACTCTTGCCTTTATGTTTTCAGGCTCTCCTGCTATTTCTGCTAAATGAAAGGGTCTGCCAGATTTTTCAGGATCTTCTTAAGGGGATAAATTCTAGCTAAAGGGAGGAGAAGAATTCTTGCAAATGTTCTTATTTTTGACAAGAAAGTGTGGCTCCACACACATTAAAGAAATGGTTGGTCACAGCGACATTTGCAGGACTTTTTTTGCACAAAAAGCTTGGGTTTTGTGGAAGAAACCTTGGGATATTTTTGTGGAAAAATACATTGAGTTTTTGCACAGAAATGTGAGATATTGCATAAAATCCATTTTTTTGTGCAAACAATTATTTGGTTAAAAAAATCCCAACCATAATGTGTGGAATGTGGGATGGCTTTTTACACCCTTCTTTAATCCTCACAATAGCTCTGTGAGGTACCTTAAGTTAAACTTGAGAGAAGGGGACTGCTCCAAAGTGTTGCAGTAAACTTAGTTGCTGGATATATATGATTGAACTTGCATTTTCCAAGGCCTGGTCCAAAATTCTAATCTAACCCCTCTACCACACAGGATCCTTATATATTCACCAAGTTACAGACACAAAAAAGCTTTAAATTTATGTTTTCAGGTACCACAATTCTTTTCTTATTATCTCAAGATATCATCGCTTGACATCTGCTTCTCATGCTGAAATCAAGTTAGGTCCTCCAGCCTAGGTCATTATACAGCTATACAGTAGAGTTAACTATAGACTTTTGAAAAAGGAAATAATAAAGGTTTGACTACAACTACCCAACTGGAATAGACAGAATCTTCTCCAGTTTTAACTAAAATCTGTCAACTAATATGGAAAACAAAACAATGGTCCACAGATTGGAAATGCTCAAAACCAGTTCCCAAGAAAGGGGACACCGGGGATTGCAGTAACCGCAGGACAGTTGTGTTAATCTCCCACGCGAAGAGATTCTCAAAATTTTACAACAAAGTCTTTTACCATATATTGAGCAAGAAATGCCAGATGTCCAAACTGGGTTTAGGAAGGGAAAAGTCGCTAAGGAAACACTGGATTGCAAACATACATTGGATAATGGAGTGCACCAAAGAATTTCAGAAGAAAATAGGTCTGTGCTTTATAGATTATAGCAAAGCATTTGATAATCATAAAAAACTATGCATCATGAAAAACTGTGGACTGTTTTTAAAGAAATTTGTGTTCTACAGCATTTGATTGTCCTGATGCATTACCTGTACTCAGGACAAGAGGCTACTATCAGGACAGAATACAGAGAAACAGAATGATTTCCAATTGGCAAGGCTGAATTTTATCACTCTATCTGGTGTATGCTGAGCATATCATATGTAAACCAGGATTAGAATCAGAGGACAGAGGCATGAAAATTTGAGGAAGGGACATCAACATTTTAACATATGCAGGTGATATACCATACTACTATCAGAAAATAGCAAAGACTTGGAACAATTACTGAAGAAGTCAAGGAAGAAAGTGCAAAGGTAGTTTACACTTGAGCATTTGAAGAAGAATAACAAGCACAGATGATTTACAGATGATTTAAGCAGATAATGAAGACGTTGAAATAATTCAAGATTTTCCACATCTTGGCTGAGTCACAAATGAGAATGGAGACGGCAGTTAAGAAATCAGAAGAACTCCAGGATTTGGAAGGGTAGCTATGAAGGAACTAGACAACATTCTTAAATGTAAAGATACATAGTTGAATACTACGTTAGGATGATCCATGCCATCATACTTCCAGTTTCTATGTATGGTTGTGAAAGCTGGACTGTGAAGGAAACTGATGGGAAGAAAATCAACCTATTTGAGATTTGGTGCTGGAGAAGAGTTCTGTGGATTCCATGGACTGCTGAGAAGGCAAATGAATGGGTCTTAGAGTAAATCAAGCCTGAACTCTCCCTAGAAGCCAGTATGATTAAACTGAGACTGTTGTTGTTTGGCCATATCAGGAGAAAACATGAGTCACTAAAAAGACATGAATGCTTAGCATGGTAGAAGGCAGTAGGAAAAGAGAAAGACTGCATTATCTACTATATAAAAGTCAATATTTGCGTGTTTGTCTGTTTGTCTATGTCTGGCGGGCGAAGACCTCATACGATTGGCTGTGTGAAGTGAGAAGACCGCATATGATTGGCTGGCAGTGAAGATTCTATGGAATCCTGGGGTGGGCAGTTTAGGGAGGGGCCTTTAGAATTCTTAGCCAGAGAGCTCGTGGGCCTCAGGCTGGTTGCTATGGAGATGAGGCCTACCATTAATAAGGATGCCAGAAATCATTTGGGAGGCATATGTGAGGAAAATTAAAGTGACATACACAACATAGTTACAAGGTCTTCTTGCCTCACACAGGAGGTTGTATGGGTTCCATATGTGAGGAATCTTAAAGTTGAAATTCAAAACAAAAAATGCGTCCAGAAAAATATAAAGCTATTGCACAAATTCCACAGAAAGAAAAAAAAATCAAATGCCAGTACATCAGTGTTGCCAGAGAACACAGATTGGATTGAAGACCATGGGGAAAAGTTACAGGTACTGGAATAGGCCAGTTGCTATGGAGACAGTGCCTAGCAGCAAGGAGGAGAACATTGTATTCACTTAGGATCCTAACCTCTGAATGTTAACAACTCTGAATAAAGATTGGATTGGGGAATATGGGGAAGATTTACAGGTACAGGAGTAGGCTGGTTGCTATGGTCATGAGACCTAGCAGCAAGGAAGAGGACAGTGTACTCCCTCAGGAACCCAAACTGTATATGTAAATAACTCTGAATACAGATTGCACTGGAAAATATGGAGCAAAGTTACAGGAAATGGAGAAGACAGTTTGGTGAGTTCTTAAGAGGAAAATAAAACTGCCAGGCAACACTGAGTAAATACGCTAGTTGATAGATAAATTCAGTTAAGTAATCTGTGACCCTGGGTCTGCAAGACTTGAGCAGGGCTTTTGATGATAGGGTGATCTGGAGGTCTCTCATTCATAGATTTGCTTTAAGATGAATTTGGCATGGCACAGTTAACAACAACAAATCGCACTGCAGTTCTTGTTTTCCTGTTGTTTCCTGTCCATCATGAGTGACCAACCTCGAAGAGTCTTCTCCAGGATCATGTTTCAAATGAATTGCTATTCTTGTCAGCTTTCCTCCACACATTATGACATAGATGATCCTGATTTTAGTATTTAATGGTAAGTCTTTTCACTTGAGGACCTTACCTAGTTCCTTTATAGCTGCTCTTCTAAGTCAGGCTATTTCCGCACTAGCCTGTTATAGTGGCATGATTCCACTTTCAACATCCTGTGGGCCCCTCCCTAAACTTCAAACCCCAGTATTCATAGGGTGTTGAAAGTGGAAACATAGGACTATAACAGGCTAGTGCGGAAATGGCCCCAATCTCCAGATTTCTTGATTTTAATTTCCATTTTGATTAATGGCTGAGCCAAAGTACAAAAAACTTTTAATTATTTCATTGTCTTCATCACTCTCTTTTAACTTTTATGAATCTTCTGTGGCTGTTACTTTTATTTTCTTAATCTTTGGCTATAATCCTGCTTTAGCACTTTATTCCTTAATTTTTTGGAATAATCATTCCAAGTTCTGCTATTCTCTGGAAGTGAAATGTGTCCTCTGCATATCTTAAGTTACTGATGTTTCTTCCAATTTTCATCCCTCCTTTCTCTGAATCTAATCCCACTTTCCATATTATGCATTCTATGTATAAATTAAAAGAGAGAGGATAATAAAATGTACCCTTGTCTGACACTGTTCCCCCTTGAATTTTTCATTGTTGAATATGAATATTGACGTAACAGTAAGCAATTTATGGTATCTGCTATTAGGATCATTCCGAAGCTTCAGAATTATTGGAATAATATCCTATGAAGTCTTTACATTATTGTTTATATTATTAATATTATTTTCAAAGAACGGAGTTTGGGTATGTGTGTATTTTCTACTCTTATTATACGCATCTTCATTAATTAAATTTTATTTATTTATTGGCATGTCTCCTTTCTCCCAGAGTGGAATCCAAACCAGCTCCCAGAGAAAGTCAGTTAAAAAACCTTCACAATAAAATTTAAAACTATTAAAAAATAAAATGTCATAAGACAGTATAGAATCATTCAAAAGACACAGAAAAGTTAAAAAAGGTAAATAAACCATCCCATTAAGAGGTTCCCATGTTTACACATCAAAAGCTTTCTTGAACAGAAACACATTTTTTTTTGCTTAGTAGGCAGATTATTTTTTTTAAGGAAAAGTTATAAAATCCATGTACTCCTCCCCCTCCTAAACAAAGGAAGTGGCCCCTGCCCTACCCCTAAAGCTACTCCCCCAAAGGGGCTAGGACACCCCCTCCCAAAGCAGTGCCCCCTTTGGTGGCACTCCCTTCAGCAGTGGGGCCACGGTTGCACACACCCAGCTTTTGTCCCCTTGTAAAGGGGTTAGGTGGTCCTCTGGGTTATGAGCCAGTAGCTGGCTGAGTACCAGGGGCCTGGTTCTTCAGCGAGTGCAGGTGTCTGGAGCAGGCAGCAGCCCACCAGAATGGATGCGGAGCAGCAAGTGGCCAGGCAGGAGACCTCTTTCCTGGGGTGGTAGAGGTGATGGTATTCTTCTCCTTCCCAGGTGCTTTCTCTCCCTGTCACAAGTACAGTCCTCCCTCCACATTCACTAGGGTTAGGGACACAGGATGCCCATGAAAGTGGAAAAATTGTGAATACCTCTAGGCCCTAGAGAAATGCACAAAAAAAGTATGATCACCATTATTCAACCCACTGTGGATTCCTTTGAGGCATCAGGGTTCCTTCACAAGGCAGAAGTGGCTGGCTGGCGGGGCTTATGGCAACCCCACACCATTTTTAATAGGGACTTACAAGCCTCGTTTGCAGTTTCTCAGTCTCGTGAGGCTTGTAGTCCCTATTAAAAATGGCATAGACAGGCAGCTGAGGTGACAGCAAATAATCCATGAATAATAAAATCCGCAAAAGCGAAACCCACAAATGTGGAGGGCTGACTGTGTATCCAAAAAGGATTTTTCCTGGCACAGCAGGACAGAGTTAATATTTTAACTCAAATGCGCTCTATTTATTTTGGTCTCAGAATGTAGTTAATCATCTTGCTCATACTGAATCTGATTCCCACCCCTATTCTCTTTGACTCTTATTATACAGGTACCCAAGTAGAATTCTCAGATATAAATAGTACTTGAGTGATTCTTTAATTAGGTTTCCAAAAATGTGCAAGAGTACTTGTGCAATCAATTTTTTTTAATATGCCAAGTCACTTCTCCAAATTCATTGTTCAATTCAAACAGGTTTGTATACAGACATAAATACTGTGTGCAGCTACTAGTAATTATTGGTAAGACACTGTGCTTGTTGTAGTTATTTTAAAACTTTTACTGCAGTTGTGGCAACCTCCCATCACAGCTGATGTTTGGGATCCTTCCTTGTACCACAGTTTTCTCCCTTCAGCCCTCTGTGCAGCATTTTGAGCAGTGTGTAGGGACTGCTGTGGAGAAGAATGTGTGAAGATGTCCACTTCACCCAGTTAATGGCTAATGCTGAATTCATCCCAATAACCAGTGAAAAATGTTGTGGACTGATGAGGTAGACCATAGATGGTTGGAAAAGATGGTTAGTTTGGACTACAACTCCCAGGTTTGCAGTGGACATGTTGGCTGGAGAATTCTGGAGTTGCAGTCCATAAAAGGTACTTTCCAAGCTCGACACAGGATGTTCAGACCCATTTTCTAATTCGCTCCTAAGCTCAGTTTATTGTATTGGTTTTGATCTATAAAGTCTTAAATGGCTTGGGCCAGGATATCTGAAAGACTGCCTCTTCTCATATGAGCCTGCTCAAAAACCAAGACCCTCAGTGAAGGCCCTGTTACATGTCCCATCACCTTGCAAGCCTATACAGGGGCAGATGAAAGAGGTTTTTCTGTATCAGTACCCTGACTGTTGACTGTTGACCTCTGGGACCGTGCTAGATTGAAAGGCAGTAGGCAAATGGCTTACATAAAAGATTTTTTTTTTCCTGGTGAGAGTCATTTCAGTTTTGTAATATATAGTAAGAACGATATAATTCATCTTGGTACTTTCTACACTTTTGTTTACCCAGCATAAAAATTAAGGGATAAGTATGTTTATATCCCATACTTGCTAGGGTTAGGAATGTAGGACCCTCAGAAAAGTAGAAGAACTGCAGATAGCAAAACTTGCATATGTATGTCTGTGGGAAGGGGAGCAAGGCACGGTAGGGAGAATGGACACCCAGAGTCCAAACCAGGTCAGGAAAAGGAGAGGGAAAGAGGGTGGGTCAGCATGGTGGCCTTGTACTTCCTCTCTCTTGCCCATCTCCTTCCTTGGATGTGTACGGGGGGCATCAGGAAAGGGTTTGCGATGCTGAGAAGCTAGACTGTGAGCTGTCCTTTGCTGGCCAGGCTGGGGGGGGGTGTGTGTGGCAGCGGTGGTGGAAGAGGAAGAGGAGGAGGAGGAGGAAGAGGACTACCAAATGTGGGTTTTTAAAGGGCTGCACAGCTTGATTAAAGCCACTAAGAGGGAAGGATCACCCAGAAAAGAAGCCCTTGAGTTGTGGGGTGCAGAAGTTGGAGAAACTTGCGAATAATCAAATGTGGAGGGCCAACTATATATTCCTCGTGGAAGCCTGGAAAATGATACTATTGCTTTTTATTTGCTTTTTTTCTGCACTGATTTACAAGGTAAACACATAGCACAGGAGACAGTAATTAACAATCCAGTTAAATCATTTCACAGGACGTAATGTTGTAGGAATAGTGTAGGGGATATTGATGTATTCTGGCTGATATAAAGTGTTTTCTTGCTTTTTCAGAGCACCTCCAGACAAACTCCGCATGGCTTATTCAGAACTAGGCAATTTGGAAAGTAGTTGCATGTTTCCTTCCAGATTATATAGCAGTTGTCACTACAGGTTTAGCAATGTGGGAGAAGCTTACAAGTGAAGGGAAGGACAAAAACTACAAACACTAATTTGTTACAGTGATTTTTCTTTTTCTTTTCTTGAGGGGCAGGGTTACATAGTTGATTTTCAAGAGCTAGCATGGTATAGTGGTTTGAATGTTGGATTGTCACCTGGAGATTAGGGTTCGATTCTCTGCTTGACCATGAAAAACCACTGGGTGACCTTGGGTAGCTCTCATACTCTCAGCTCCAGAGAACTCGGTGATAGGTTCATCTTAGAGTCGCCATAAGTCAGAAATGACTTAAAGGCACACAACAACAAAGTTGAATTTCATGAAGACAAGAGAGAGTTCTGAGAAGCAGAGCCTAATATTTATACCTTTTAGCCTTGAAAAAAAAATTAGAATGCTGATATGAAGTTGTGTTCCATAAGAATACAAAGGGTCAATCAGTCCTTTAGAAATTTAGAGCTGTGTTGCCATAATCAGAAATGACTTGAAGGCACACCACAACAACAAACCTGCGTTGCGTTAACTTGGGTATGAGTCAGACAGAATCTTAAATGATTGTTTGAAACCTGACTGCAGGAAGTGCCACCATTTGATGCTCTGTTATCTGACAATTTGCTAATTCGCCACTTCCAAATTAAGGACGAGTTCTACTGATTTGAAAGGGGTCCCACTCTTTCATCAATTCTTCTTGCCTACAGAGGCTCACTTGGAACCACTGAGAGGGATTAAAAAAGTCACTAAGCTGACTGAGAGACTTTGCAAGCAGCACACGTGCAATCAGTCCCCCAGTGAGCCTCTGTAAGTCCTTCGTGCTCCCTACAGTACAGTACACGGGTTCCACTTTTCAACCAATTCTGTTTTCTGTCAGTGTTCCAGTTTCTAACCTGTCAGATCTAAGTGGGGGAAGCCTATACCTGCTATGTCTCAGATAGTTACCTCCATATCTATACTGATATGTGCTGTATTTCAGTACCAAAAACATACTGGTCGGTAGTGTGGATTCACTGTTCCGTCATGGTGGCTGGATAACATGCTAGGTAGGCATCAGTAGATAGAAATGTGGTCATTCTCTTTGAATTAGCATGTAAAAGTCTTCAGATGTATCTCCTGCTCCATGCTACAAACAACATATAACCATCTATCTTTAGATCCCCTGTACAATTTTCCTAGGTCTCTAATCTGTTGGACTTCATGTTCCCTTTCTGGTATGGATGTTATTACAGTCCTTCAGGGTCCCTTGTATACTGTGTATTCCTGGCCAGATCTTGGAAGTAGGAAGCCTTGAATGGGACATATGAGGTCGTGGCTAGAGTACTGTGGTAGGTCTGAGTTCAAATCACTGGTCACTCATTAAGCTTATTTTGTAATCACTCTCTTTTGTAGTCACTCTCTTCCAACCTAATTAATCTCATAGATTTGTTGTGATGGTAAAGGGTAGCAGTATGTGCTTTGCAGAGATGGGGTAGGCAGCTGTGGACTCATGGTTTTTAAAAATTATTATAGTTCCCATGATGCTTCACAGTTGATTGTGTTTATAAGGGCTTATGGGAGCTGCAGCCCTAACATCTGAAGGGTAGCAGTTACTCTCCTCTCTTGTAGAAAAAGGCAAGATATAAATCAATGCAGATAGGAAGCCAGCTGTGCCCTTCAAGTTGTCCAGCAGTAAGTTTGCACCCAGGATGGGAATTGTGCAGCCTTCTGGTTATTGTTGGACTGCAACTCCCATTAGCCCTAGCCAGCATAGCCAGAGTGAGCGAATCATGGAGCCCAGTAACATATTGGTGGGGGTTGAACAGTTTCTGTCTGCCTGCGTGCCTGCCTTTCTTCCTTTCCTTTCCTTTCCTTTCCTTTCCTTTCCTCTCCTCTCCTCTCCTCTCCTCTCCTCTGCTTCCCTTCCCTTCCCTTCCCTTCTTTCTTTCCTGCTTTCTCTCCTCCCTCCCTCCCTCCCTCCCTCCTTTCTTTCTTGAACAAAACTCTCTCCCCTTTCCTATGTGGAAAGGGTCACAGAATGGAGAAAACTGTGAGTGACCAAAACATTTTAAGCTATCAGGCCAGCCCTATCAAGCCAATAGGAATAGAAATAGAAGGCACAGGAATTCAGATCTGTGTTTATATCTTTTTGCATTGTATTCATGTTGCATTTATTATAAAAGACTTGCTATCTCCTGATTTGCCTGCTTGATTTAAACAAGAGGTTTCTAGTTTGCTTGTCAGAAAAGCTTACTGGATGCTGAATGTATAGTTTCTATGAAGCACACTGTAATCTATTGTCTGTATAAATCAAATTCTACTTTAGTAGGAGATAGCGCTCACTAGAAAGCCATTCTAGTTCCTCTTACAGAGGCCATTGTTTAGAGGGAAAAAAACTGTCCCTTGGACTATGCACTGATCAAAGGTTCCCTTTTGGGAAGGTTCCCATGAAAGAAGACTGTTTATTTAAAACTTCTTTCAGTTGGCGAAACAAGGGTGTATTAAAGCTCATATATTAAGGTGCTATTTTGTTGAAAGCATTGCTCTGTGCTCGTAAGTTGTTCTTGCTGCCTGGCTAGGTGGCATGGAGGCGGATGTTGGATGGGTCCCCAAGGGTGTCTGAACTGTAGGGTTGCACCTGTGTGTGCAAACCATTTTTCAAGATCTGCAGGATGTTATTAACTTGACTGCAAAGCAAAGCAGAGGGAAATCTCCTGAGATGGAAAACTGCAGCTGTTCTTAGGTACTGCAATATGCTCTTATTTCAGGTTGTAATGAGAAGCCTAATCTTCAGCTCCTTTAAACTATAGTACCTGGTGATTTGGGTCCGCTGGAGCTAACTGGACTGAACTAGCTTAACTCCTGCTAAGAAGGTTTAAATCAGGGGTGGGCTTTATGCAACCTTCCAGTTGCTGTTGAACTGCAGTTCCCAGCAGCCCTAGCCAGCATAGCGAGTGGTGAGGAATGCTGGGAGTTCCAGATCAACATCTGGAGAACCACATGATGCTAGCCCCAGTTTAAATTAATAGATTTACTTGAACACCGTTGTAGCATTGCAATGAGACCTTCTTAACTTTCAAACCCTTTCCCTTTCTTGCCCAGATTATTGACAAAGAAATCAACCCCTTTGTGGACAAATGGGAAGAAGAGGGACAGTTTCCAGCGCATCAAGTTTTTAAATCTCTGGGAAAAGCTGGATTTCTTGGAGTGAACAAACCAACTGGTAAGAAAAGAGAGCATCTTAATCCTTATATTTAAATTTAATAGGCACATTTAAGGTCAGAAATTTAGCAATAGCAGTTTCTGAATGGGACTTGATTGAGATATTATAGTTCAAGGCTAGAGTGTGATGTGACAGATGCAGATTTGGACATACCTCTGGCAATGAAGCTTTTTTTTTTACAAAGCCTTTTTACAGCTGCTCAGTCCCCTTTTGCCCCTCGTCCTCTGTCTAGCTGGAAACTTTTCAGCAGCACCAGCATTGGGGGAATGGTGAAGGCGGAGCTGGAAAAAACAGATTTTCAGTATCAGGTTGCAGCACTATGTCTGCAGTAAACAATGTGGTAAAGCTTGAGCAAGGAAAGAATGGGATTCTGCTGTAGCCAAAACAACTGTAGCCGTGTATTCCTGCTGATAGCGGGCAAGGTAAATAGGAGCAGCCTTCAGAATCCCTTACTGAGCATGCATGAATAGCAAGAGAGGAGAGCATGTTAAAATATATATATATAAAGTTGGCCCTCCACATTCTCAGAGGTTGGGGTGCTGGACCCCTGCAAGTGAAAAATCTATGAATATCTCTTGACCTCCCACACCTGCACCCTGCATCAATCAAAATGGGGGGGGGGCAAGGCATGGTGGAGAGAGTGGGCACTCAGGGTCCAAACTGGGTCAGGGAAAGGAGAGGGGAAAGGGGTGGGTTGGCACAGTGGCCCTGTACTGCTTCTCTTTCACCTGTGTCCTTCCTTGGGTACAGGGCAGGGGCATCAGGAGAGAGTTCATGGTGCTTAGAAGTAGAGGCATGAGGATGCACTGGGGGGATTTCCCTGGGCAAGGTTAGAAAGGCTACCTGAAAACACAGTCAGATGTGAACTAGTGTCACTGTTCTTAGCTGGCCAGGCAGCAGCTGATAGAGGAGGAGGAAGACTGAGGTGGGTTTTTAAAAGACAGCACAGCCTGAGAGCGAAGGTTCCCTTGGGAAAGAAGAGCTTGAGGTATGTGTCAGGGGGTGAGATTTGGCAAACTTGTGAATAATCAAATGTTAAAGCCGCAACAGTCGAGGTTTAACTGTATCAGTAAGTTTGGGATCCAAAGTGGAAATCATAGCAGAAGTGGAGGCTTATGAAAGAAAAAGTAATCCCTGGATGCATTTTGGAAAAAGTCTTCAAGTAGTCTTTAGAAGGTTCACAATTGTTTTGTTTACTTATGCAAGGCTTACCTGACGTGGTTGTTTCATTTCACATGTGCATGTTATTAGTTTTAAAGAAAACATTGCCTTTGTGAGATTTTGTTTTCTTTTGTTACATGGGGTGGAGGTCAGGGCCGTGGCCTGAAGAGGCAGGGGCTTAAATACCTCACCCCACCATGGTCCTTGACAGAGCTTTGAAAAGTAATTATTCTAAGCTCTGGTTCCAATCAGGACTGCCATTTTGCCAGCAGTTTGCAGCAAGAGGAAAGCTCTAGTTTTGCACTTCATTTTTAGACAACATTATTTTGATTGTAGCAAGAGTTATAGAGAAGCAGCATCCTTAGAAACGAAATGGGGTTAATTGCACAGTTCAGATTCAGTTCTGAGTAGTTTGAGCTTTTACTCTTAAGAAATCCATTTTCTTTTAACAAAATTACAAAGTAAAATGGAACAAAAGCTTAGTAATAATGTAATGTTAATTTCTTTTTTTCCCTACTATCTTTTTTTTGCGATGGGGGGAATCATTAGCATAATTTTAAAGTTAGCTCCCAAATACACTGTATATTTAAATTGCACAACAATTTGAACACATTGTTGTTCTACACCTTGGGTTATGTCCAAGCTGTATATAGGTTGAAATGTCACCCTCTATCCATAAAACTAGCAAAGCATATAAAGTGAAAGCTGCTCTTCTATGTATGCCATTCATATTCAAGTGCCCCTCTGCTGCTAAAGTGGCATGTTTGCATCTTTTATGTGGGCAAGGAACAGTATATTTAAATTCCTTATTCATGAATGCTCCAGAATCCAGATTTTGCCCTTTCTGCTTCTTTATAGCAAGTTGCATAACACAGGTAGGTAACTAGCTGTCTTCCAAAGCCTCTCTCCCATCACCCCAGCCAACAGGACCAATACTCAGGAATACTGTAATTCAAAGCATCTGCATGGCCCTGCAACCTTCAGTCATTGCCCACCCTTGTTTAGCCCAGGTCTCCTAGAAAATTGCTGTTATACAAACACCACTGAAATCAACGGTGATTGCAGGTCGACTTTATTGTAATGCAAATGTACAAGTGTGCAGCTGGAACTACTGTAAGAGATCATGACAGAACATGGTATGAATTTCATGGGTCATGATTCCATCTTCCTAAGTGTTGATTGTGGCAATAGTGTACAATGTGAGCTTCTGTAAATATGGAGTATAATCCTATGAAGATCAGAACAGAGGGCACCTGGGCAGTGTGTGGTTTGTGGATTTTGGATGTGCCGAGAATATGCCAGAGTATGTACTGAGCAGGGTTTGAAAAAGTTGTGTTTGGACTACAACTCCCAGAATCCACCCTGATCGTTGCAGTCCCTCAAAGTAACTCTTCAGGTTTCTGGTATGAGGCTGTTTACATCATGGTTACCACAGAGTCCTCCAAATATTGTTGGTTTGCAACTTCATGATCTCTCGCTATTGGTTATGTGTGCTAAGGCTGATGGTAGATTTTTGTACAACAGCTGGAGAACCATTAGGTGCCCACCCAACTTGACATAAATGTTGTGTGTTTTTGTTTTTTAGTTGCATTTATATCCTGCCTTTATTCCAGTGTGTTCAAGGCAGTGAATATGCTTCCCCCCTCCTCTGTGTCATTGACTTCACTCTTATGTTATTCCCATAGCCACCCTGTGAGGGGCTTCAGGCTGAGAGAGAGTGATAGCCCCCATGCCATCTAGTGAGTTTCACAGCTCAGCAAGGACCTAATTCTAGAATTCCCAACTTTTGTTCACCTGCAACCATCAGCATATGCTGTTTTATTGGAAATTAAGATGATCAAGCTTTGATATTTTAATCCAGTGCTACCCAAAATAGTAATCTCTAGACCAGGTCTAGTGCCTGAGCAATTGGCTACAAAGCCCTGGAAAATTTCCAGGAAAGAAAGAAATAATTTTACCCAATGGACACACATTTAGTGCTGGCCCTGGCACGTTGGCAAAAAATAATTGCTCATCCGATGCTTCAGATAGCATGAGAAGCACTGTTTTAAACTTGTCCTAAAAGAAATAATTTACTCTTCATCTGCCAAAGCTAAAAGTATGGTATTTTGTAAGTATTCATTTCTTATCATTTTTTTTTTGTCTTGAGCAGTCAGACCCAGAAAAGTGCGTAGGTATATGTGTAGGATAGATTACTAAACAAGATGATGTATGGCAACAGTGCTGCCATTTTACCCATTATTTGATGTGAAACGAGGGATTAGTAGTCATTCCCAGTTACTCTCTTTCAGAAATCTGTTGCACTGCAGTGGTTTGCTTGACAAATCCAATTTTTTTTTCTGAGCTTCCGCTTTTTAAAAATGCTGATAGTGCAAGAAGGACATATGAGATGAACTGTAAAGGACAAATAGGATTATGGATTAAAGAGAACCCCTAAGTAGAGGCTGGATCAAAGCAAATCTCTATACTGGCAAACAGACAGTCAATGAGTCAACTTTTCTTTTTGTATGTTATACTGCTAATGTGATGAGAGTTAGGCTGTGGTCATTAAATTAGAATAAGCTGTGCTGCCTTTACAAAAAGTTTCACTCACTAGACAGACAGATGAGTTTTTATAGTGCTGTGGATTAAGGTATCATGATTTTGTGGGTCTCTTCTGCCTAAGTTTTCAAGTACCCTCCCCCTATTTTTTCCTCATTTGTTTGGCCAGATTAGAAAATGAGAGAGCAACCTTGTGATATAATCTTTGTTTTCTGTCACACTACACCTTATTGGCAGTGGTGATGCTGTTTATTGCTTAATAGTTATGAAGTAATGGTTAGAGTTATTATGGGGAAGAGAATTTCATTTTGACAGTTTTACTGATGTGTAAATAGGAGTCAGCCCAATGCTATTACATAATTTCCAGCAATTTTTACTGATGTAATAATTCACCTTAAGAATATATGTAGAGAATTGCATCTAATGAAGGTACAGACGTGCAGTCAAAGGACATTTCACTACCCATTTTATTTTTTTTGTAAGACAGCTGTGTGTTTGACAACTGTAAGTCCCATCTCTGGCTTTGAGTGGTAGCTGGGAAAAGTGACCAGGAACAGAAAGGACAAAGAAGTTTATTCTCAAAGGACACCCATTGGCCTTAAAAGAGCACTGAGAACCTCGGTTCAGTACTGCAGGGCAAATCAATTAGAACTCAATTATCAAAAAACTAAAATTATGGCCTTTACCAAAAGGCCTAAAAAACAATTGTGGAATATTGATGGCCATAAAATTGAGCAGGTTTCTTGCTTTAAGTATCTGGGAGTAGTTTTAGAAGCAAATGGTAGTTTGAAAATGCATGAGAAATATGCTGCAGATAATGCTCAAAGAAGCTCATTTGCTATTCAAAAAATTTTTAGGTCAAAAGGAGGAAAATTTATACCAGCAGCCCTCAAATTGTTTGAGGCAAAAGTGATTGCGCAACTTCTTTATGGCACTCAGCTGGATCCCTTTCAAAACAGTGCACCATTAGAGCTTGTACAAACAAAATTCCTAAGAGCGATTTTTCAGACCCCCAAGTGTGTTTCAAATGCTACTCTAAGATTAGAGTCAGGCTGTATGAAAATAGAGTCTAGGGTGTGGTTGATTATAATAAACCATTGGCTTAGATTAGTTTCTTCTTCTACTGGCTTTGTCTCTTTGGTGCTGAAAGATGGACTCCATTCTAGATGGAATCAAACAGTGGTTACCAAAATACAAAGCTTGGGCTCCTCTCTAGAATCCTAATGTAATTTGGGCTATGATAGAGCCAAAATGGCTATTAAACAAAGGATAGTGGACATAGAGCGTCAAATGGACTTTGGTATGACTCCTACTTTCATTATTAGTGATTCCAACAGATATGCTGCCATACCTATGAAGTATTTAAATAAATTGGAAATCCCTGAATATCGAAGAGCCTTTACCTTGGCATGGTGTAATGCTTTGCCATCAGCACTATTGGAAGGCAGATATCGGAAGATACCCTTCCTAGAGAGAAAATGTCCATGTAATAATGAACAAGTGGAAACTGTGGAACACGTACTTTTACAATGCCCATATTACAGGGATTTACGATTAAATCTTATCTCCCCTGTTCTTAACAGATTTTTAGGCCACTCGGAACAGTTTTATGTCTTACTTTCAGAGCATAACTCAGAGATATCCTACAAAGTAGCTAAGTTTTGTGCAATTGCCATTAGAATCCGGCGCAAGATGGTCAGTGATGTAGATTAGACAAAGAATAAAGGAGAATTTTATGAGGATGATGTTGTATGTTTTATCATTATTTTTAACCAACTGACTATTTATATATGCTAATTTGTCTTTGTCTTTTATTGACTGATTTTATGTTTTATGAGGAAAATGTTGCATGGTCTTGTAGTCTGTTTTAACCAATTGACTATTTATATGTACTAAATTGTTTTTTACTGATTGATTTTATATGTTTTATGAGGATGATGTTGTATGCTAATATATCTCTTTCTAATGAGTTGACTATTTATATGTATCTTGTGTCTTGTTTGTTCTCGTATACTGGTCTGTGACCGTAATAAAGTTGATTGATTGATTGATATTCTCAAGGGAAGGAAGGGCGTTAGGTGGTTGTTGTGGTTATTCAAATCATCTTTGACTTAATGCCATCTCTAATGCAAACCTGTCACAAAGTTTTCTTGGCAAAATGTGTTCAGAGGGGGTTTGCCTTTGCTGTCGTCTGAAGGAGTGTGACTTGTCCAAGGTCACCCAGTGGCTTTCCATGGCTGAGTGGGGATTTGAACTCTGGTTTCCAGAGTCATAATCCAGCACTCGAACCACTATGCCATGCCAGGTCATTCCCAGTTGCTCTCTTTCACAAAACGGTTACATTGCAGTAGCTTGTTTGACAAATCTCATTTTTTTCCCCCGAGTTTCCACTTTGTAAAAATGCTGATGGTATGAAGAAAAAGTACTAGGACATAACTTCCAAAAATGTGGGAGTTATGATACTGTGGTTTCTATTTCCATCAGTTGTTGTACTGAACAAAAGAACTTTGTATTTGTTCTAGAAAAAAGATGGTATCTTTCAGTAAAGAGTGCTCTTTGAATTGAAACAAAAAAACAAAAACAAGCTCAAATTCAATTACATTCCAAAATAAAAAAAGATTTGGTAACAAGGGAGAGCAGAGCTTCTCAAATGTAGCTTGCATCTTGATAATAAATCAAGAGGATGTAAAGGCATTCCTAAAAGCTTTGATATTATGCCAAAAACAAAAAACTCAGATTCTGTAAGGAATAGGTACCCAAATGCTTTCATTTTCTTGGCGATCATCATATAACTTACTGTGATTAGAAGATTTAGCACTGCAGTTCTAAACACCTGGACATAAATCCCAATTTTAACTCAGTGAGGCTTACTTCTGAGAAGGCTGTGAAGAGACACTTCGTGGAGATGAAAAGGTTTCCTGCTGCCTTTGGATTTCCTTTCTTAGTGGTACCTAGGCAGGCCCCCTCCCTTTTTACTCAGGTGTGCTTTTGGATACCTCCTAGTAAAATTTTTGTTGAATGCTGCCCATTTTTTGTTTTTGTGGATGCTGCCCATTTTTAATTGCTGACTATTTAATTGCTTTTTAATCTAATTGTATTTGAATATTTTTTAAAAATTGTGTTGTAATAGTTCTTGTATTTTTATCTTATCATTTTAAGGTAAACCTTGTTCTGAGCTACATTGAATCCCATTTTGGGGAGAAAGGGGTTATATAAATAAATAGGATTGCAATTAAATTGTCCATAAATGCATAATGTTGTGCTAAGAATACGTTCATAATGGACAAAGAAAAGAAGTATTTTTAGAGTGTGTGTAAGGAATGTTATAAAACTAGACTTCTCCAGTGGAAGCCACTCAGCAACATACTGTTTCTGTTCTGTTACTGTTATTGTTATGTGCCTTCATGTTGACTCTGACTTATGGCAACCCTTTCATAGGGCTTTCTGGTTGAGGTTGTTTAAGTATCTCAGATACTTCAAATGTACAATTGGCCCTCCACATTTGTGGGTTTGACTTTCATGCGTTTGCTTATTTGCAAATTTCTCCCAACTCCAGTTCCTTACCACCTCAAGTGCTTCTTTTCTGGGGGAACCTTCCTTCTCTTCTCAGAAGATCTGATCAGGCCATGGAGCCCTTTAAATACCTGTTTCTGGTCCTTTTCCTCTTCCTCCTTTAGCAGATGCTGCCTGGCCAGCTAAAGACAGCTCACAGCACTATTTTTCGTCATAACATACCCTCTCTCGTTGCCTCCCCCCATGCCTAAAGGAATGAGATAGGTGAAAGAGAGGGAGTATAAAGCTAACTGCTAACGCACCCTGTTACTTTGGCTGCTGGGGTCCCTGCAGGACACCTGGATTTTACTAAGACTGGGGAAATTAGCAGAGCACAACTTGGCAAAATGGAGGGCAGGGCAACACAGTGAGATCTTTTATTTTATGTTTACAGGGTCAGACTGCATGAGAAAGAGAGAAGTCAAGTGTCCTTTCAAATGGTCTTTTATTTGGCAGAATTGGCAAAATTCCTCATTCATGCACACAAAGCATTCAGTCACACAAGCACACAAGGGCTATTGAGTTTGAGATCTTAAGAAAGAGAAAGATTGAGAGGACAAAGCAAATATACTGCACCTGATCCTGAAGGCCGCTGTTTTGGGAAGACACAGGACAACTAGTCAAACAAGGAGACAAAGTGAGAGAACAAACGGACAGGCCCAAGAGATAGAGAGAGCGAGAAAAAGTCCACCAAACCTCAAAAAGGGAACCCAGTTACAGGGCAAAACATCCCTGGTGGGGGCAGACCCTTTTCCTGGGAAAGGACAGAAACTAGGTTATGCAGATGGACCACAGCTTTGTAGTTCCAGCGATTTGTGATCACTAACTTCAGTCAAGAGACAGTTAGTCTCTCAAGGTGTCAAAGTTGCGCCCATTTGAAATGTATACATGCCTTTTCCGAGGTCTTCCTCTGGGTACATGACTCGGGCTACTTGGTCCAACCTACACCAAGGGGGTTTTCAGTCTTTTAGACCTGTTACCATCCAGCTAATTTCCGGCTTAATGGACATCAAAAGATTGTCTTCCCCAAGATGGGGTCTGCTATTAATCAATAAATATCTCCCTCCGGCTGTCAGAGGATCGGGATTGTCATTCATGGATTACAGCCCCCTTTCCCTCTCTTTTCCGTGACCTGATTTGGACCCTGGATACCCACTCTTCCCACAGACACACACACACACACACATTTTGGTATTTGTGATTTTTTTCCATTTTTGCAGGGGTTCTGCACCCATACTCTAGCAAATGTGGAGGGCCAACTGTATTTTACATTTCTTTTGCTTGCACAGCAAATGAATGTGTTACATGTGAGTTTAAAGTTAATCTATTCAGAAAGAAGTTATACTTTTCTTCTTCATTAAATCATCTTTGCAAACAGGTCTGTAAGTGTTACTTTTTAACAAACTGTCATACTTAACAGAGGCTATTTTAGTTATATGTGATATGTCAGTGGTTTGTAAACATTTGCGGCCATATTCTCTGCATGCTTACTTAGAGGTTTATCACACAGGCCAGAGTCCAGTTGCATGGTTATTATTGTATTAATTTGTATCACGTCGTCCTCACAGAATTGGGAGTTAAAAGACTATACAGTTAAAAACATACAAATATTAAAATGGAACTAAAACTAGTCACAAAAAACTTCAAATTTCTAGTTAGTAGAATGTAATTAAAAAAGATTACAATGTTATTTAAAACAGTACAATTTAAAATAATGTAGCATCCTGCAGCCCGTTCTTGAAATCTTTTTGTATTAAGAGCCTGTTGGAATAAAAAAAATTTTTGCCTGCTAATTGAAGGGCAGCAGGGAGGGGACCATGCTGGCCTCCCTGGGAAGGGAGTTCCAGAGCCTAGGGGCAGCCACCAAAAAGGCCCCCCCTCACATCTCTACCAGCCATGGTTGTGAAGGTGGTGGAACTGAGAGAAGGGCTCTGTGGATGATCTTAGGACCTGAGTAGGCATATACAGTTTGTCGTATGGTCTGGATTTGGGCCATATAGGGCTCTGTAGATCATAACCAGCACTTCGAATTGCGCCTGGAAACTAACTGGGAGCCAGTGAAACTGTTTTAACAGGGGAGTAGTACGGTCCCAGTAACCTGCCCCAGTTCCATTAATTGGTGTAATTTTGTGAGCAGAAGCAGGAAGAAGTAATGTCCCCTACACCCTAGCAAACTGTGCCAAAGGGCTGGTTTTTGGGGTGTGGGGTGAAAAGGAGCATGTTGATGTGGAAAGGATGCAAAGAGAAGGGAGAGTTCTGTCACACCGACGCTCGGGTGCTAACATGAGACTGGCTTTAGTCCATAGAATTCAATAGTGCTTAGTCTCTACTGTCTTAGTACAATTGTGTAGCCTATTAGGCAATTCTTTTTTCTTTCTTCTAATTGCAACCTTGAGTTTTTGCAGACTTAGTGTTTGTTTTCCCCCCTGATATGTCTGTAATTCATCAGTTTTGCTTCAATAGTAGGAAGCATCTGCTTGATTCTTCCAGTGTGTGGAATGAAAAGTGTGATAGCTATATTTGTAACATGAATTAACTGTGGTGGGGGGTTGCAATGAACTGAATTGTGTAGCTGAGAAGGATATAATTTTTCTGCCTGATAGGTAGTTGTGGCCTATTAATTTATTGGTAGAATTTGTACAGTACATTCTTTTCTTAATAGTGAACTCTGGTACATGCGTTTGGGAGGTGTCATCATCATCACTGGAAAGGAAAGTCATAAATAACCAGCAAGTCCTAGATACTGGTTATAAGGATAATATTTAAGAATATGTTGTGAATTATATTCTTAGGATATCTTTTCTTGCTTGTCTTTTAAGACTTTTGCTCTAAGTTTTTGTATTAAGCAATGATTTCCTTTCATTATTATATCTTTTAAAACAAGCACTTATGAAGGCTTTTTCTTTCAAGCAGCAAATTCTGTGCTTGCATCTTTTTCAGTATTTAATTGTTGTCTCTAGAGATGTAGAATTCCTGGGAATTTTGAAGCCATGGAAAAAGCTTTTTCCCTGCCTCATTTTTTTTTTAAATTGGAAAAAATGCAGTACAGTCAACCCTCCACATTTGCGGGTTTCACTTTTGCGGATTTGATTATTCACGGATTATTTGCTGTCACCTCCTCTGTTGCCTCCCTATGCCATTTTTAATAGGGACTGCAAGCTTTGTGAGACTGAGGAACTGCAAACAAGGCTTGTAGGTCCCTCTTAAAAATGATGTGGGGCAGCAGTGGAGGTGGCAGTAAGCCCCACCAGCTGCCCACTTCTGCCTTGAGAAGGAACCCTGATGCTTCAGAGGAATCCATGGTGGGTTCAATATAGTGATCATACTTTTTTTGTGTGTTAAATATGATTTGGATGGGCCTAAAGTTACTCATGTTTTTTCCACTTTCATGGGGGTCCTGTGCCCCTAACCCTAGTGAATGTGGAGGGATGACTGTATTAGTCTCCTTTAAGATTGGAAATCACTATGTTATTTTAAGAACATGAAATGAATTATGTATAAGTCAACTGAAGATGGATAATTTTTGGTAAAGTAAAAGGTACAGTGGGCCGTTGATATCAACTAGGATTTAGTTCCAGGACCCTCCTTGGATACCAAAGTTTGTGGATGCTCAAGTCCCATTATGTACATTGCTAGTGTAAGAGTGGATTCGCACACATATAATTTTTCCTCATAATTTAAGAGGATAGGGTATGCTATGTCAGCTTTAGACTCATAGCCAATAGACTTACTAGCCTAACTGTAAGAATGTGCATTTGTGTGTGTCTTCAAGTTGTCTGTTGACTAACGGCAACCAGAATTTCTTAGGATTTTTTTACGCAAGGAATACTCAAAAGGTGGTTTTGCCAGTTCATTTCTCTGAAATATAGCCCACAAGACCTTGTTTTCATACTCAGGTATTCACTTGAGTGGAATTCTGTTTAATTACTGGCCTGAAGATCTGTGTAGTTGATCAGGTTTTTCAGAACAGTTTGTCTTTATGTTCTTGGCAAAGTAACAGGCGTTTCTTACAGAATATAGATAAAGCACCATATTAAGCACCATATTGCAATAAGGGTTTCATAGTCATAGTCGTAGCTAAGATACTTAATACCTCCAACAGTGCAGTCCTACCTTGGAGTTATGCTACCATGATGGGGAAAAGTTTTCTGCTAAATCTCTTACACTATTAAAGAATCATGCCATGACAGTTTCATGACATTGTAAAACCATAAATTTAAGGCAGAAATATTATAGTGTTGTAATTATACAAGTGCAGCTAGCAGGAAGCATACTAATGCATGTAACAGAGGGTCCAGAATTGCTCCTTTCCTATTCCCTGGGGGGGGGGGATTATGGCTAACTAATTGCAGCCCCATTTGACCATCCATTTGCCCCAAACTAATCACTTGAATTTTAATCCACTTATTGGGCTCTGAGTGAGTAGATCCACTCAGTCTGAACTTTCTGTTCAGCATTTCTATTGAGTCATTTTTGAGTCAACATTTTTGAGGGGTTGCTAATACGCCAGAGGACAGGATCAAAATTCAAAATGACCTGGATAGATTGGAGAGCTGGGCCAAGGCTCGCAAAATGAAATTCAACAGAGAGAAGTGTAAGGTCCTACACTTAGGTAGAAAAAATGGAATGCAGAAATATAGGATGGGGGACACGTGGCTGGATAGCAGTAGGTGTGAAAGGGATCTAGGAGTCTTAATAGACCACAAGCTGAACATGAGTCAGCAGTGTGATGCAGCAGCCAAGAAAGCCAATGCAATTCTCGGCTGCATCAATGGGAGCATGGTGTCTAGATCGAGGGAGGTACTGGTACCACTCTACTCTGCTTTGGTTAGACCTCATCTTGAATACTGTGTCCAGTTCTGGGCACCCCAATTCAAGAGGGACATGGTCAAGCTGGAGCAGGTCCAGAGGAGGGCGACCAAAATGGTGAAGGGCCTGGAAACCAAGCCCTCTGAGGATAGACTTAGAGAGCTGGGTATGTTCAGTCTGCAGAAGAGAAGGTTAAGAGGGGACATGATAGCTATGTTTAAATATTTGAAGGGATGCCATGTAGAGGAGGGAGAGGGCTTGTTTTCTGCCGCTCCAGAGACCAGGACAAGGAGCAATGGATTCAAGCTGCAGGAAAGGAGATTCCACCTGAACCTCAGGAAGAACTTCCTGACGGTCAGGGCTGTCTGGCAGTGGAATATGCTGCCTCAGAGTGTGGTGGAGTCTCCTTCCTTGGAGGTTTTTAAGCAGAGGCTGGATGGCCATCTGTCGGGAGTGCTTTGAGGGTATTCCTGCATGGTAGGGGGTTGGACTGGATGGCCCCTGTGGTCTCTTCCAACTCTACATTTCTATGATTTCTATGAGTCAGCAGACCTACTACAGTTGAGGCTGACAATTCAGTTTAAGCTATAGTCTCTGTTCAGTAAAACTGTAGATGTTTGTATAGAGGTTCAAATCATGATCTTTAACAAAACAGAATTTTGTATAAAATAGTAGCTCTTAATTTGGGCAGGACTACTGTGTAGGTTCTCAGACATTTTTCAGATACTTTGCCTGAGGATTCCAGGGCATCCAGTACCAGGAAAATAAAAAATTGTCTTAAACAATTTCATTCCATTGGTCCATGTGCAGTGACTGGCAGCAACTCTCCATAGTTTCAGTTAGGAACCTTTCCCTGTCCTGCATGGAGATGGCAGGGATTGAATCTGTTATGTTTATATGAAAAGGAAGCCTTGGCTCTGTTCCTGGAGAGCAGAGCTAGAAGGGATGGCTCACCTGGGGAGAGAGTCAATGCCTAGTAATATCCTTCAATAATCTGCATCTCCTGGAGTACAGAATACTCAAACACCCATGGCCTCAGAGTGCTCCTCTTCCAAGTATGGTAAAAATGTCTTTGCTTAAGAATTCTCCATTATGGTGGTAGCAACATTTCTCACTAACAGGTCAACATTGCACATTTGCCTGTGAGCAAAGATCCCCCAGATTCCCACTATTCACTGGACAAAGCAGCTACCTTTGCTTGTAAAGACTGAATACTCCATGTGATTGCCTCGTAAGATGGCAAGAATACTGTGACCCAATGGGCTTTTAATACCTGGCCATTCATTATTATTGCCCCTAAATATTTAAAATGCACAATCCAAATTCTTGAAGAGGAAATGCATAATGAATTTCAAAGCAAATTAAATCTCTTCCATGCAGTCTCTAGATTAAGCAATAAACCTGAAAAAAAAAAACCTCTTCTAATAGAAATCTCTTAGTGCCAGGTTGCTGTGAAGCAACACAAGCTTTTAGTTAGGAAAAGAGCGTAGGCAAAAGTCTAGGTTGGGCAGAGGTATAGTTTTATCTAATGTGGAAAAGGAATTCCCAGTAGGGAATGATACCAACATCCAATCTAAATATACAGAAGCAAAAGAATTGGAAGAATTCTCTTGAGATGCTAAGAAACAAATATTCATCTTTGAAAGTTTTAGAATAGGCATCTGCAAACTGGAGATGAAGGTCTATTTTCTGAAGAAAGGTAAGCCTCCATCCCACCCAGCTATAGTCAAAAGTACTGAAAATGTGGATTCAACATATATTTGAACAATATCTAAACAAAATAACATAGGCTTGTTTTTAAGCAGCTTTGAAACAGAACCTGAAACAACTTATCTTAGGATTTTGACTGTTTGTATGCCTCGTAGTGGATGAACTATGCTTTTCGCAACCAGTACAGAGTGGGAAGAACTGTAGTTCAGCAATGAAGCACGTGTTTAGCATGCAAAAGTGCCCAGGTAGGACTACGAAAGACTCCTATCAGAAACTCTCTGCCATTAAGTGATGGCTTGAATGATGGCTGTTTACCTGGGCTGTAGAGAAAAGTAAGGGGTTCCTGCCTACCACACAGAGCGCAGTTAAGGGCTGCATGCAGCCACACAGCCCCCAATTATGTGCCTCTAGTCCAGATGATGCTGAAGTACATGAGGATAATCCTGTACTGCCTTATCTGAAAGTCAACTACTATTAAATTCAGTGTGGCTTACATCCGAAGAGAGAGAGAGAGAGCACTATAAAATGCTTACCCTGTCTTTCAACAAAGACGATAAATTTGCAGTGTGCATACTGCCTTCTTCTTTCTCCTTTTGCTTCTGATGTTAGAACTGACATTTTCTACCCTTATTCTAAGAACCAGCATCGTGTAGCTGTTTTGAGTGTTATATTGGGATGGTGACTGACCAGGGTTTGAATCACTGCTCAGCCATGGAAAGAAACCCAGAAGGCTATGACAAACTGCTGAATAAATCCCTACAAAAATGCTATGACGTGGTTGCCTTAAGTCTTTCAGGCACACGGCAAGAACAGACCCTTATTCTATAATATGCCAGCCCCCATATATCCGTATGCAACAGATCACAGGGTAAAATGGCTGATATGATGGTGTTTCAAGCTTATCTTCATTGGTTTGGACTGTGGAAATTCCGAAATGTATTATTTGAATAAATTGGCAAATGAGCTATACCAGCGTTTCTAAGGGATAGGCAGCAGCAATGTCCTCAGCTCAATGCTTTTAGAAAGAGAGCCTGAGGTGCCTTGCCTTTGAATTGAATTGTGTTCCATGTGGAGATATTCCTACTTTCAGCAGTTTCACATGGGTCTGATATGAATCCATCTGTGTCTAAAGAAGCTTTCTTTCCTTTATTGTGGAAGGAAGTATAAAGGAGATAATGGATAATGGAAGGAATCATATTGAGAGCTTCGTCCTAGAAAACTCCATTTTGAAAGTGATTGCTATACTATATGATAGATGGATGTCTTAAACATTTTTCACAGAAAACAATATCCTTTTAAGGTTAGGAGAAGCTGTTTCAAATGAATTTCAGGGCAAGTGTGTGTGTGTGTGTGTGTGTGTGTGCATGCTCCAAATAGAAAATGCTTGCTGTTTGTTTATTTGTCACACTTGTTAAATGCAGGAAAAAGTAAAAATGACAGATGTTCCCATTCCCATTATGAGATGATGATGACAGATTCACAAGGTTAAAGATGAGGGTGACCAGATTCAGGCTCATGAATTTCTTTCCAAATAAATGTGTGGTATCATCAGATGTCTACATCTTAGCATTTGTCCCCCTGCATTTTGATAACACATAGGCATGTGGACTTTGCATATCTTCTCTCCCATAGAGGTTTAGCCATGGTGTTAGAAGAGCACATGTTAGCTAGACATCTTCTCCCATTTTTCACCATGTGTACATTTGGATTATGTGAGACTACTCCTCTACCAGTTGTGAGGTCATTTGAAACCTTTCACATGATGAGTCTGTTAGGAAACAGCAGGTCTATCCTAAGAGAACATGATCCAGATCGATTAGTGAATCTTGATGCTCCTTAACACTCTTTAACTAGTTCAGTTCAATGTATCTTCCTTTGCCTGCTGCTGTATATTTACCTTGTGGAGCTGTTCAGTGGTTTTTTACTAGTGTCACAGCAGCAGCCTTAGATTGGATGGCTCATTACTTATTCCATTATATCATACTGTCTGATACAGCTTTCCAGAGGAGAAAGGACAGCAGACACTGAGTTTGAGGACTGAATTCTAAGGAAAGAGAGTTTTAAATATTTCTGTGGTGACCTCTCCAGTCACCCAAAGAGAGACTTTATGCAAAAAGCACAAAACAACTCTGAGTGTCTTTCCATGGCAGATCCCTGTGGAAAATAGAGCTAAATGTATTATGCCAACATCTTTAGGAATAGTAACAGCAGAGCTGAGCTTAGGCTGTTCTGAATATTGTATTGCTCTATTAAAAGATGCTTTCCCCTCAAGAGATTTTACAAAGGAAGTCATGGAAAAATCAGAATTTCCAGCAATAATTTTTCTGATGGAAATCTTTGCGACAAACCACCCGCTGCTATTCAGGAAGCCTCTAGAAATTATTCCTAATTACTGCTCTTGGAAGTGAAGAGGATACATCAGCATATTTCTGAATACTTACAGAAAAGCCTATAATGAAAATGCCTGACCCGCCTTGTCCCCACGACTGTTTGCCCACATCTGTTTCCCTCCATAAAAAACCCTGCAGAGAAGATGAAATAAGGGACTTATGTATGTACCTTCTGTGAGATGAAAACTTTGCAGTTTTTATTGTTTTTTTGCAGTTCAGTTCTAGTGAAGGCCATAGAAGAAGATGAGGACTGTCAGCAGCAGTGAGAGGAACAGTGCAGTCACATATAACTATAGTTCTCAACCTTTGGACCTCCAGATATTTTGGACTTCAGTTCTCACACATCCCAGCCAGCATAGCTAATGGTGAGAGAGTCTGGGAGTGGAAGTCTGGATAGATTGAAAAGTGGAGGGGACTCCTGTACCTTTAACAGCTATGCAGAAGAGGACATTTCAGCAGGTGTTGCTTGTTACAAAATCAAGTAACAAGCAACATCTGCTGAAATTCACTTTTCCATGGGACAACTAAAAGTGTAGGAGCCCTCTACAGTTTTCATTATGGCAACTATAAGTCTAAAACATTTAGAGGGCCAAAGATATAGGAAGTAGGGAGTGGCGATGAGGATTGGGAGGCTGTATACATTGGTCTACTGGGATACTCTTGTTTATATCCCTTGCATTATTTAATTTGTTGAATCCAAAGTTCTTTTCTTTTCACAGAAGGATATTTATTCTTAAGAGAAGAAATCTCTTGCTTTTAATTCAGAAAAAGGGAAATTTTAGAATCAGTGTCAACTAGTAAACCCCCTCCCCTTCACCTCCATTGCCTATCTAAAACCCAATAACAGTTTTAAAAATCCAGAAAACACCAGTCTGATATAAAATAACTAAAACTCCAAAGCAATCAAAATAGTAAGAGACTAAAAGACATCAAAATACAATCAATGCAAGAATATAGATTGGATCTGTGAAAGAAGGAACATTCTGGAATCTGGGCACCATCTCCAGCTGTAATACCCATACACCTGAGCTCCCAGAACAATGGACAAAGCAGGGCCTCGATTCAGAAGAGTCAGGGCAGCTTATGTGAGAGTAGGCAGTTTCCTAGGTAACTGTCTTAAAACACTGAGGACTTTAAAAATTAATGCCAGTGTTTTACATTGAGTGCAGAAATGAATAGGCTAACAGAGCTTGGAAAAGTTACTTTATGGACCGCTGTTCCCAATTGGTTCAGGGATTCTGGAAATTGTTGTCCGAAAAGTAACATTTCCAGGCTCTGCACAGAAAAGGATTAGGGAAGTTCAATTCATGTTCAGCTTGTGATCTAACAAGATTCCTAGATCCCTTTCACACATGGCTGGATAACAGTACCTGTGAAAGGAATCTAGGAGTCTTGGTAGATTACAAGCTGAACATGAGTCGGCAGTATGATGAGGCAGCCAAGAAAGCCAGTGCGATTCTTGGTTGCATCAACAGGAGTATGGTGCCTAGATTAAGAGAGGTAATAGTACTACTCTATTCTGCTTTGGTTAGACCTCATCTGGAATACTGTGTCCAGTTCTGGGCACCTCAGTTCAAAAAGGATATCGACAAGCTGGAACGTATCTAGAAGAGGGCAACCAAAAAGGTGAAGGGTCTGGAAGCCACGCCCTGTAAGGAACGGCTTAGGGACCTGGATATGTTTAGTCTGCAGAAGAGAAGGTTAAGAGGGGATATGATAGCCATATTTAAATGTTTGAAGAGATGTCATGTTGAGGAGGGAGTAGGCTTCTTTTCTGTTGTTCCAGAGACTAGGACAAGGAGCAATGGATTCAAGCTGCAGGAAAGGAGATTCCACCTGAACCTCAGGAAGAACTTCCTGATGATCAGAGCTGTCCGGCAGTGGAATATGCTGCCTCGGAGTGTGGTGGAGTCTCCTTCCTTGGAGGTTTTTAAGCAGAGGCTGGATGGCCATCTGTTGGGAATGCTTTGATGGGTGTTCCTGCATGGCAGGGTGTTGGACTGGATGGCCCCTGTGGTGTCTTCCAACTCATCATATTCTATGTAATTTCTAGCACATTTTTAAAAGTCAGTTTTCAAGACCAGGGTTGGATTACCCATGGGGTGACCTTGGGTGCATCACACACTCTCTGTCTCAGAAAACCATCTGATTGGTTTGCCTTAGGGTTGCCATAAATTGGAAAGGACTTGAAGGCACAGAACAACACAACTGTTAGATAGTATCACAAGTCTGGAAGGTAACCATAGGTGCTCCCAGATTAATATTTCATTCTACCTTGTTTATGGAATTTTATGGGGGCCAAGGAGGATCATGTCTTTTGATGGACAGTGCAAGGAGATGCACATCTTGGAAGCCCATGTAACTGATAGGCAAACTGAGTAGCAGGGGTGCTTCATCTTAAGAATGACACACAGTTTACCAGTCTGTTTTCTTTTACTCGGGTGTGAGTAATTGCAAAACATTTTTTTAAAAAATGAGAGAGTAATTGATGGGGACATCTTCAATTTTCCCTGCCCCAAACGTGTTTTTTTCTTCCTCAGTCTGTCTTTTTTGTTTGATATTCTCTTGTTGTCTGAGTGGGGGAGAAGTAGTTGTGGGAAAAGATAGGTGAGTTTCACATAGAAGATGTAATTTGGATCATCACCACCTTTGTCTGTGAAGGGAGCAGGACAATTTCAAGAGAAAAACTTCATCTTAGAACCACTATAGAAAATGTTGCCCCCCCCCCCGCAAGTACTTAAGTTTCTTGGATATTTGAGGCAAAAGATACAAAAAATTGCTGGTTCTGCATACTGAATATAGATTATATTAAAGGTCAGAACTGTGCCCTTGAGTATAATTAATCTGAGTGAAGACGAGCATTCAGGAACAGAAAAATGACTTTCACAGTAGACCTAACTTAATTTTTTAAAAAATGAAGATTGCCTTTGTGCCACGAACATTAGTTGGTCTTAATATGATTTGGTTCAAAAGTAATTGACAGTAATTTGTTTTCAATTAATCATCCATGCTTCCTTGGGTATGCAGCAGCACCAGTATCTTCACTGTAGCCACCTTTTTCAGACTATTCAGTTTGCATGCACAACGAATAAATAAGTGGCCTAAATTGACTTTTCAGCTAGTATTAATTATAGCAGTGGCTCTTAACCTTTTCTTTACCAGGGATCCCCTTTAAAAAACTTTCGTTGCTGTAGACCCCCAGGACTTAACTCAAGATTTAAAACCCTAAATTGCATCAAATATTTTTTTAAAATTGCTCATCAAGAGTCTTCAAATTGAGAGAGAAGGGAGAAATAAACAAATGCACACTTCCCTAAGAAAGACTTTTCTCCTGCTTCTTCTTACTAGTTTAAGGCTGGAGTGGATTGAATAGCCACATAAGGCCCAGCCAGCTAGCCAGCATTGTTGTATGCCATCCAGTGTATTTCTCATGAAAGGGAACTCATTCATGGCAGAGAGACTTAAAAAAGTACTTCAGGAACATATTCATGAAGATCAGAGTGGCTTTTTGCCTAAGAGAATGATGCGTGACAATGTCAGGACAGTTTTAAACATAATTGAATACTACGAAAAACATAATGAAAGAGAGCTGGCTATGGTATTTGTTGACGCAGAGAAGGCATTTGATATGGTCACTTGGTCATTTTTGAAGACGACTATTAAGCAAGTACAAGTGGGAGAAAAATTCATTTCATGGATTGAAGCAATTTACTCTCAACAAACAGCAAGATTAATTATAAATGGAGAGCATACGGCGTCGATTGAAATTTTGAGAGGTACAAGGCAGGATTGTCCCCTATCACCTTTGTTATTTATTCTGACATTAGAAATACTCAACAATAATATAAGAGAAGACGTGGCAATAAGAGGAGTCCAGATAAAGAAATTTCAATATAAACTCAAAGCTTTTGCAGATGATTTGGTATTTTTTTTGGATGATCCCCTCAAGAGTGCTCAAAGATTGATGGATACTATTCAAGAGTATGGAGATCACTCCGGTTTTAAAATTGACAAGGAAAAAACAGTATACATATCAAAAAATATGAGGGAGAAGGAAGAAGCTGAATTTAAATTACAAGATTTAATAAAGGACAGAAAGCTAAATATCTAGGAGTTTGGATTGCACAAAGAAATAATGAACTGTTCCATAACAACTATGATAAAAAATGGAAGGAGATAACTCAAGATTTGGAAAGATGGACTCAATTGAAAATATCCTTGCTGGGACGGATATCAGTTATAAAAATGAATGTTCTACCAAAAATGAACTATCTTTTCGAAAATGTGCCTTTTATAACAAGCATTAAACCTTTTGTTCAATGGAAAAGAGACATAATTAAGTTTATATGGCAGGGGAGGAAACCAAGAATTAAATGGAGAATCATGACGGACACAACAGCAAGAGGTGGTTTAGGCCTGCCGGACCTACAAATATACTACAAGGCTGCGGCATTTACATGGCTAAAAGACTGGTTAAGTCTTCAAAATTCGAGGATGCTGGCGTTAGAGGGAGCAGACTTAAGAATGGGATGGCATGCCTACATGTTTTATGGAAAAGCAGCAGTAGACAAAGATTTTATGCATCATTTTATAAGGAAATCGCTACTCAGAATATGGAATGACTATAAGAAGAAGAATATAAAGCAGTTACCTAATTGGGTCTCCCCGCAAGAAGCCTTTTTTGGGAGATGGAAAGACACAGATAAATGGCTACGATACGAAGACTTATTAGACATAACAGATGACTCCGGTGTGAAGATGAAATCAAGAGAGGAATTGGAAATTGAAGGAATAAAACTAAGCTGGTTTCCCTATAGACAGTTAAAGGAAAGATTTCAGATGGATGTACAAACCTATGGAATACAACAAAAGGAACAAATTCATTTATTGAGAATGTTAAGAGAAAATCCACCACATTTACTAGCACGTTTGTATAAAGAAATTTTACAACAAGAATGCGAGGTAGAGACAGTTAAAGCTGCAATGATACAATGGGCACAAAACGTTGGACACCCAATACAGTTAGAATGGTGGGAACAGAGCTGGCAATGTACACAGAAATTTACCGCTGCCCAAAATTTAAAAGAAAATTACTACAAACTATTCCACAGATGGTACATGACACCAGAAAAACTAAAGACAATTTATAAGACAGGTACAGGTCAATGCTGGAAATGTCAAGAGAACTTGGGTACACTATTCCATATGTGGTGGTCATGTCCAAGAGCACAAAAATACTGGAAAGAAATACATAAGAAAATAAGTTCAATTTTAAAGATTCAATTCGCGATGACACCCGAATTTTACTTGCTAAACGTGACACATACACTAGACGGAACACCAACCAAGAGACATTGGAGAATTATATTGTACGTGGTGACGACGGCCCATATCGAATATGCATGACTTTGGAAAAATGAAACTATACCTATAATGGAACAGTGGTGGATAGCTTTCATGGAAAACAGAAATGCGGATATACTTACACAAAGATTGAAAGGGAAATCAGATGAAGACATTAATAAAGAGTGGAAGATTGTCACAGATTTGGGTTGGGGGTAGACAGAGGGCAATACATTTTTCATGATAACAATTATTATACAGTTAACAGTTAATGAAATCATGTAACAAGTATAGTAGAGATATATAGCAGGAACTAACAAATTATAGATTATTAACATTTTATTACGATACAAGACATAACAAATAGGGGGAATATCAATAATTGTAATCCAGAAAGGAAAGGAAGAAGGAAAAACATTACATGTAAACATTGCAGAAATTATTGTTTGTTTTATTTGTTGAAATTTGAATAAAATTATTTAAAAAAAAAGAAAGAAAGAAAGGGAACTCATCAGCCCCTGATTACTTGAAGCTGAATGAGCAACAGCTTACACAAGTATGGGTTGTATAATAAAGACCACAAAGCATCAGACTGCCTGCTTCAATTTGTAATGCAGACTTGCAGCTGGTTTGAAACCCTTTGTCAGTGTCACTTGTTCACCGGAGGGGCTTTTTCTTGTCCTTGGTTTGGTCTCATTTTCTTTAATTTAAATATTTTAGCTATTTATTTAAAAATTTATACCCCACTCTATAGCATAAATTCTCTAGCTTTTGGGAGTGGTGCAGCAGGGACTGAAATTCTCCAATTCTGCTGGGCAGCTAATGCATCCCTCTGTGCTCTGACAGTTGCCTATGCCTACTCTACCACTTGTGTAACACCCTGGTGAAAGTGATGTATGTGCATAGGTATTGGTACAGCAGCAGAGATAAAATGGCAGCAGGTGATGGGAGGGATGGCATAGGAAGTTGTCTCTGTCAAGGCAGAAAGCTGCCCTGTCCTGAGCTGCTCCCAAGTGCTGCTCTGCACTGCTCCAAAAATTGCCTTCCATGGGTGTAGTGAAATGTTGCCACCATAAGCAATGAAGATTATTTTGGCTACATTGTGCAGTAACTGAACTAGGACCAGCAGGTGGATTGATAATTTCACAAGCAGGAGGAAAATGTAAGAATGTAGAGGTTTTTCTCAGGGATAAAAATGTGATTGCATGCATTTATACATATGCACCCTGTCTGCTGCCTGCCCTCTGACTCCATGGATATTTGAGACACCTCACAGAGGGTCTCTATGGCTAGCTGGCACTATAAAATGAAACTACAGGAAAAACTCTGGAAAATAGAAAACTTACATCACCTGATGTTCCTGTTATCCTTCTCTTGCTTGCAGTTTTCAAGAGTGCACAAGGCCTGTCTGAAAAAAAGGGGCTGACAGTCTCTTTGGTCATACCTGAACTTGCTCTGCCACAAATGCCATTTGATAAACGCCACAGGTGTTTCAACTGTGTTTTCTTTTTCTCTAAGTCTCTGGTGCCTTCTTTTCTTGGCTAACACAGATGTGTTGGTGGTACCTAAAAGTTGTATGTGGTGGCAGAGTTGTCAAGGAAGCTGTGAGACTACCAGTTGTCTCTTGTTTCTGTAACTGCAATTTTGCTTTCTTTAGTGTTTTAAGTGCACAGGATTCCAATTACATTGCAGAGTACTAGTGTTGGTACTGAGATGATTCCCAGTACAGTGGGACCATAGATCAGCCTGTCAGTTTCTTAGCATAACATGCTGTTCCCTAAATTCATTTATCTGTTACGTTCTTATTCTGCTGTCTTTCCCATTTGTTAGCGAATGACAATATAATTAACATAATACATAGCTACTAAAAAAAAAGCCAGTGTCACCTAGTGTTTGGATGTTGAAATAGGGCTCTGGAGAACAGAGTTCAAACCCCAGTCAACCATAGAAACCCACTGACTGACCTTAGACAAGTTATACTCTCTTAGCCTCAGAGGAAGGTGAAGGCAAATCTCCTCTGAGCAAGTCTTGCCAAGAAAAGCCCATGATAGATTCACCATAGGGTCACCGTAAGTCGGAAATGAGTTGAAGGTGCACAACGACTATTGCTCCTGCAAAATCAAATGTATAGATTGTGCAGATGTGTCTTAAGTGGGGTGCGTGCTACTTGTGCAGTCCTCAGTGCAAACATGAAATGCGTTGAGTGGACAGGGTGCAGTCTATCCATCACATTAAGATTGTAGGGAAGCTCATTGTAATACAGATATTTTATTTAAAAAAAAAAATTATCCTGCACATCTGCATGGTTTTAAATTATCTTAAATGTTTTAACTTGTTTTAAACTGTTCTAACATGTCAGATTGTTTAATATGTTTTTAGTCTATTTAATTTACTCCTACTGTTAAAATTAGTTTGAATTGTTAAAATTGATTTTATTGTATGTTGCTCTGAGATTCTTATAGATAAGGTATAATATATATGTGTTTGTATTTATATATTTGTGTGTGTGTGTGTGTGTATAAAATAAAATTAAAGAGAGAGACATCTGAATAAAACAAGTATAGCTGATACTCCACTTTCATGAGTTTCCCCTTTGCAAATTTGATTATTCATGAGTTTGTAGCTCCTCTGCCCCCTCCAATTCACACCACCATGCTGCACCCAGATTTTCAGAGCCGACATACTCAGCCCAGGTTCAGAATCAGCCAGCTGCAGATCAGCTCCTTGCCCCACTTTCTCCTCGTTCGCTCATCTCCCATCCTCCCAACAGCACCAACCTCTACCTTGTTTTACAGGATTGCAGAGTGTGTAATAAGAGAAGATGAGGGATGCAGGGAGGGTGGATGGGAGATGGGGGAGGAGAGAAAGGAGGAGAATTGGGACGAGGAGCTGGATTGATCACTGCTGCAGCCAACATCTGCTTTTAGTCCTAGGAGGCAGATGGGCTTCGAAAATCTTATTTGCAGTTTTTTCACTTTTGCAAGGATCCTGTGTCCCAACCCTCAAAAAAGTGGAAGGCCAGCTGCACTTGAATTCCTCCCCACTGCTTTGATCACTTGAGCATTGATTTGGATAGCACTTCTGTAAATTGTCTCAGTTTCCCCCATTTCTTTCTTCTATATGTGCTTTTGTTAATGGCACGCATCTTTAATATTCTGTAAAATCTAGGTGAGCAAGAAAAATGATATATAATACATCTCTTAAGAGCCAGGTATATATTTAAAAATAAAAATCCATTATCCTTTTGTCATATTCTTACA
Organism: Cyclura pinguis; assembly: GCA_030412105.1. NCBI lineage: Eukaryota > Metazoa > Chordata > Lepidosauria > Squamata > Iguanidae > Cyclura > Cyclura pinguis. The sequence goes on from CM059604.1 coordinate 22,827,972, forward strand.
TCCTCTGGAAATTTCTCCCCCCCCCACCCCAGTTTTTCTAATAGTTATATTAGAATGAAATAAATAGGAAAGAAGAATCTTGAAAAGTCCCAGATGGCCAGATGTTTCAGTTTCAGCTTAGAATGGTTGCTGCTGCTGCTGCTGCTGTTCTGTTTCTTGCCTTTACACCTTTCTGGTGCCAATATTCAACAATACAGTGGCCCCTCTGCATTCTCAAGAGTTTGGGTTGCAGAACCCTCACCAAAGTGCAAAAACTATGAATAACTCCTCCCCATACTCCCTCTCCCATTCTCTCCTGGGACTCCCCCCTCCCATTCCCTTGCCTTTTGCCTGGGTGCACCTTTTTCTGCACCTGAGCAAAAAGCAGGGGAATAGGGAGAATACTGCATGCAGAGAAGAAAGGTGCACAGTTCCTCCCCCTCCATTCTTTTGCCTTTTGCCTCTTACCTCAGCTCGTATTCTCCACACCCAGGCAAAAGGCAAGGGAATGGTAAGAGGAGAATGGGGGGAAGGCATGCATGCGCCCGGTGGATAATCCAATTCACAAAGGTCAAACCTGCAAATGTGGAGGGAAGACTGTATTTTATTTTGTTTGGTGATGGAACCTTGGCCTATGGTAACCCAATGATCCTTGGCTTATGGTAGCATCCAAACACACCCATAAGGTCCTTTCTGAGACACTTGGACATGAGGGTTGTTGAATTATTTTCACATGCTTTTGTAATCGTGTAATAAATGATGTGACTTAGGAAGCAACTTTATTCAGCCTGTATTAAAAAGTATATATAGAATTGATAATTGGATCAGGAAATGTGGAAAGGAGGTACTTACTGAGAGTCCTTATCTGTGTGCCATGTTGTAGCTGGGAATGTGTAGAGGCATGACACAAATGGCTACTGGCTCAGCCCATATAAAGCATGGGAGGCCTGGCGTCATGTAAGTGTGGGTGAGGAGCGGTCTTCATAAAACTGGGTGATGCTGAGAAAAGAGGTGAGTTAGAACAAGAAGAGCAAAGGCAAAGGTAAGAGCATGATCTTATTTTTGGGATAGGGATGAAACTGAAACCTGAGCCAACAAGGACTGTGATGACAGGAAAGTTAAGGTTTGGCACACTGACAGAGGAATCCCTGGAAAAACTCTCTTCGTATCTCTCTCTAGGACAGCAGTTTAGGTGGTGCTGTCTCAACTGTTCTCACTGAACAATCAGTCTGCCTGCGTAAGGCAGGCAGCAAACACCTATCAGTTTCTGGAAGCAACATCTGTCACTTGGTCTGTGGAAAAGACACCCAAACCAGCTCAGAAACTTTGCCCTGCTTTCTAGACTCTTAGAATTAGACCCTGACTGCTCTTTTGCGGCTCCTTCTGCTTATCTTGATTTCTCAGCTACTGAATCAGTTTGTTGACCTCTGGACTGCTAAGTACCCATGTGGCTTCGCTCCTGTCCCAGTGAAGTGTGATACTTGGGTGAGTGTTGGGGAAGCAGGGAGGAGAGGGAGATTGAGGCAGTGGATATGGCAATCTTGGGCACCAGGAGACTAGACATGGACCCTGCTTGTTAGTGTCAGAAAAAGGATGTGTGAGGGACTGTGTCATTTCTCAGCAACACCTAAGCCAGGTTGTGCCTCCTTGTCAATACCTTAAGACTGAGCTTTTGCCAACTCATAGTCCCTGGGACTGGCTGCCCTCTCCATACCTTGAAACTGAGCCAGTGCCAACTTATAGCCAGATTCCATGCATAGTTACCAGCTCAACAGGCCAGATCCTGTCCATGGTTAGCATTTCATTGGGACACATCCTTTGCACACTTAACATCTTGTTGAAACAGATCCTGAGTGCATTTATCCTCTTGCGGCACTCAGTCCTGGACTTCTTTATGTCCAGCTTGAGCCTGAGCCTGAGCCTGTGCCTGCTTTAGGGGCTCTTGGCCACCCTCTTAGGATAGTGAGTTGTCAGTCTTAACCACACCAGTACATGACACAATCACAGTAAAAAAAAAGTGCCTCTGACTTACTGATAACTGTGCAAAGCGGAGTGTGTGACGTGTGTCTCCCCATAGACAGCCTGAATGACAGGAAGTAATTGATTTTCGCTGCTGATTATCGGTTCAGTTTTTGAAGCCGGAAAAAGAGTGTGCAGAACTGTTGTTTTCTGAGCACTTTCAGTGGAACTGATGAAGTATGACATTTCCTCAGAATCATCCCACTGTGGTTACCCATATGGTTTTGATAAATATGTGATAAGTTCACAGTGCTGAGCACCTGAGGCAAGGCCTATGAAATGTCTGGACCAAGGAATGTTAGAAAAAGTATTTGCGTATTCTGTAGTTTGCTGTGTGGTCTGTGATAAAATCTGTTATAATTAGTTGTGTTGTCATCAAATTTCCTCATTGTCGTTAGAGGACTCAGGGTTTCAGTGCATGACATGATTGGCTTGATCTCGTTGTGTATTGTTTAAACAGAACCCTCAGAAAAAAAGGTTGACAGGTTTCAGCCTTGAGGAGCGTACAGTCTGAAAAAAGAACACAAGAGAGGTAGCAGAGGAGAGGAATGGAGTGAAAATGGTAAACCATAGTCTGTGGAAGCAGTTGGGCATTAAGATAAATTTTGCAAAAACCTCCCAGAAATATATCTCATAATTGAAATGTAGTAATATGCTGTTGTTCTGGTTTTGGATTTCAAATATATTTGTGTGTGCGTCTGAGCTAGATTTTGGTGCGTGCAACTAGACTAGGTAAAAATTTCCCTGTCCCCCTTTTCCTTGGAAAAAGCATCATTGTGAGATAGGAGAACAATGTCCTGCCCATATGAGCCTTCCTTCTTGTCCTCATACCTCTCCTGGACAAAAGTTTGCTTGGTGGGCATAAGGAAAGGGCCTTTTCCTGTTCAAATCCAGGTTTTGAAATCCACTCCCATTCTTTCTAAAAAGTATTGAAAACTTGTATTATTTTGACAGCCATTTTGCTTGTTATTTTTCCTTGGATTATCTTTTTTTTCTGTTCCTTTTTATTGCTATTAAATGGTTGATTATTGTAACTTTGAGCAGCTATGAAACTTGACAGGACTAAGAGATTTTGTTTTGAGGCCAAATGTCAAATGGCGCCACCGTTCAACCCACACACCTATCCATGTTATATAATATCCAAAGCTGGGGAAGTTACTTTGTCACATAAAGCAGAAAATTCCACAAGTACCTCCACTCGTCGCAACAATAACTAAAGTAAATGACTACTAGTTGGGTGGCTTTTCATGTCACTAAAATCTGGTGCCTTTCTTTCTTTTTTATTCACAGGGGTGCATTTTGTGCTGGCTCTTGTGGACTTTGAAGTAAGATTGGCAGCTTTTAAGTAGATTATGAAGAACAGCTCAAAGTTAGCTTGTTATGTATTGCAAATGGTTCTTTCTAAATTTTGCATTGTTATTAACTTGTCAACCAGTAAAATTTTGTTTTAAACAGTTTACACTTTTCCTTATCCATGTTTAATTATGCAGTCTACTTTTAACATAACCACTACCATTGTGAGTCCTCATAAAATTTGTTCACAAATAAAAACTTCATATTCTGAAGAGGCTTTTATGCATTCAGTCAACATTCTTACCTCTGACCTCATGACAAGAGGAAATAGTGGATGGGGCAAGAAAACTGGGATGAGGAAAAGCAGAGGGGGAATGGTGTATGTACATGTGCATGTCAACTCATAGGAACCCCATGAATTTTTCATAGTATTTTCTTAGGCAGGGAATACTCAGAAGTGATTTTGCCGGTACCTTCCCCTGAAATATGGCCTACAGCAACTGGTGTTCATTGGTAGTCTTCCGTCCAAGTACTAAACAAGGCTGACCCTGCTTAGCTAATTTATAGAAGATCAATTAAAAAATACTGTAGATACATGCGTAAAATTTGGTCTGACTGTGGAAGCTAAGCAGGTTCAGCCCTGGTTAGTACTGGGATGGGAAACTGCCAGTGAATATTAGGTGCTGTAGGCTGTATTTCAGAGGAAGGAATTGGCAAAACCAGTGCTGAGTATTCCTTACCTAAAAACAAAAACAAAACACTATAAAGTGATGTTGCCACAAGTCAATAGACACAGCCAGATGCACCAAAAAGAAGAATCTGGAGCTAACTGAACAGGTAGGTACTAATGGCTGCAAATAAGGTCAAAAGGAAGCTGATGGGAATCCTTACTGTATGTCAGTGGTTTTGTGAAAAACATCTCTTGTAAATAGAAAATACATATTATAACCTACTAAAAGAACATATGTTTTATAATCTGGGAGTCCTAGTTGTAATCCTTAATATCATCACCTATTGTCTGGATAAGAGGCCACAGTAAGGGAGAAACAAAATAGTGTCCAGTTGGCAAGGGGGAAAAACATGGCTACATTTTGTCACCCTATCTGATTAATTTATGCGCAGAACATATAAGTAAAGCAGAAATAGATTCAAAGGAAGGAGGCATGAAAATTGGGGCAAAGAACATCAGTAAGATACACAGAGGACCCCAGATTACTAGCAGAAGACAGCAAAAAGCTAGAATGACTACTGATGAAAGTAAGGAAGAAAGTGCAAAAGTAGGGTTGCGACTGAATATTAAGAAAACAGAAATAATGGCAACATATTCTTTTCATAGCTTAAAGCACATGATGAAGACCTCAAAATAGCTGAAATATTTTCTGTATCTTGGTTCCATCATTAATCAAAGGGGAGACTGTAGTCAAGATATCAGAAAAATAATTAGGTTTGAAAAGGGAGCTATGCAGGAACTAGATAAGATTCTCAAATGTAAAGTCATATATCAATGTTGGAATCATCCAGGCCAAGATTTTTCTATGCATGGTTGTGAAAGCTGGAGGTGAAGAAAGCTGATAGCAGTATAACTCATTTGAAATGTGGTGAAGATGAGTTTGGACTTCCAAAAAAGCCAGATGGATGGGGCCTAGAGCAAACTGAGTATGAGCCATTACTAGAAGCCAAAATTGGAGGCTATCGTATTTTGACCGTATCATAGACACGGAACAAAAAAAGATGATAGTGTTCCGTAAAGTGGAAGGCAATAGGAAAAGAGGAAGACCATATTGTTGTTGCTGTTGTTGGGTGCATTGAAGTTGTTTCCAACTTATGGTGACCCTAAAGCAACCCTGTCATGCAGTTTTCTGGGGTTGAGAGTGTGTCATGTGCCCAAGGTCACCTGGTGGGTTTCCATGGCCATGTAGAGAATTGAACCCTGGTCTCCAGGGTCATATTTCAGGACTCAAGCCACTACACCAGGATGGCTCTCAAGACTACATTACAGGTGGATTGATTCAATCAAGGAAGCCATGACCCCAAGGAAATAACAACAACAAATCTCCAGTTAATTAGATGGCACTCTATTTGTGATTATTTTTTTACATTTAAAGAGACCAGTTTTATTTATATTTGTCTGAAGTTTTAGTTTATAAAAAATGAACAGTGACTTTTATCTCTTTTTCTACTCTTTTTTGGTTGTTTTTTATTATTATTATTATTATTATTTATTTATTTATATCGTGCCTTTCTCCCACAGCTGAGATTTAAGGCTCCGGCTCCTTAAACTTTACTTTGAGATTCTAGTTTTTTGCTTGACATATTAACTATGTTTAATTTCCCGCTTTAAAAATTTTAACTTAAGATTGAAAAATGGCTTATAGTTTTTCTTAAAATATCTAATTAACACAACTCTTCTGGGATATCTCTTGTTTTAAATTTAACATCTGCCTCTTCTTAAAATTTTTGAGTATGGTTTGAGAATAATTTGTTTGATTCAGCACATATTGATTCAAAGAAAACTGAGCTAACTTTTACATGTTGTTCTTACTCAAGAAGAGCAAATTGTCTCTCCTGTCAGGAATTCTGATTAATATGGACAAGCCAAGAAAGAAAGGGAAGAAAAGAGAAAGATGAATTCTGTAGTTTCTTTTAACTCTGATCATTCAAAGACACGCAATTGTTTTTCAGGCAATGTGATGTGTAGAAGAGAGACAGTAAAAAAAATCTTAAAATGCCATTGTTTGTAAGATCAGAGGGAAACAAAAGCAAAATTGTGGAGTTTATAGCAACAATAAAAAATAAACTTGGGTGTAAGAGCTCTGCGACACCCCTCAATTAATTCTGTCCAGTAAATTCTACACAAAATTAAGCCTGGCAACAAAATTTAGGATGTAGGTGCCAGATGTAGTGTTAATATTTTTGGCAATTTTCTGAAGATGGGGATTGTGTTGTTGCAAAATAACCAGCTAGAATACCGTAAAATCGTTGCCTCTCTTTCATGAGCAGCTTCAGTAATCATGGCCACCCAGCAAGAAAGTGGTTAACATTATGTCTGAATCTCAGTCCTGCTTTGCTGCTCCTAAACAAACCAGGAATTGATCCTGGGTTTAGACTCTGGTTTGCCGGGGGAGCAAAGAACCTAGTGTCCTAGAAGCTGGGGAAAAATTACTCCTATTAAATTCACTCTTGCTGGCAAGAGGATCCAATAGGATACTCTTGAGCGGTTTAAACCAGCATGTTAACTCATGAATTTCAGGATCATTTGTTCTGTGTGAATGTAGCTTTTGCATTTTAAGGATTTAATTTCGTGTAGCCATTCAGTAATGCAACACAATTTGGTTTCAGTTAACTTTTTTTTTTAATCTACAGTCAGCCCTCCACATTTACAGGTTTGACAGTCACAGATTGGATTATTTGCGACTTTCTCCAACCCCTGCACCTCAACTTCAGGTACTACTTTTTTGGGGGGAATTTTCCCTCTTGGTGGCAGCAATCAGGCTGCGCGGCTCTTTAAAAACCTCCCTCCAGTCCTTCTCCGCCACCACCAGCCACTGCCTAGCCAGCCAAGGACAACCCAAAGCCTGATTTCTCAGGACCACAAGTCCTCTCCCAAAGCTCTCCATATACCCAAGGACGGAGATGAGCAACGGAGAGGGAGTACAAAACCACCATGCCAACCATCTCCTTTCCTGCTTTAGATGCTGGGCACCCACTCTCCCCACCCATGCCTCAGCCCCCTTCCCACAGACACACGGATTTTGATATTTGCAAATTTTTCACTTTTGCGAGGGTCCTGTGCCCCTAACCCTAGTGAATGTGGAGGGACACATGTAGTATGTTAGCTGAAATTAATCTTTGACTTTGCTAACATAAGGTTGTTGGTGGTTCTCTTTACTGTGTATCTTCACAAGAGTCTGATTTGGATTACAAATGAGCCTTATGTTTTCAGGAATAAAATTTTATACATATTTATTTCCTTGGTAGTATGGTAGAAGTATGCATGTTACATGTTTTGTGACTTGAGTTCTCTGTGGATGAACTTGTGCCTGTGCTACTTGCTCTGAATTTAGTTCTAATTGTTGTTCTCTACTTGTGGATACCAAACTAATTGGAGCCTGAGGTTGCAAAAGTTACTTTTTGGCCCACAACTTCCAGGATACCTCAACCAGCATGATAAAAAGTAACTTTTCCAACCTTTGGTGCAGACTGTGGTATACATACAGGAGTGCCATGTTCTGTGGGGATCCTACCATCTTGAGTTTGAATTCTGTGCCCATATATAAATCTTTAGATCGGGAAGGGGAGAGTATGAATTATATTTTCCAATGCATTAAGATTTCTTTAAGACGTGAACTCTGCCCTGAAACGCTATCAGTGAGCCCTCTAATGAAATAAAGCTCTACCCAAGAATGTGCAAAAGTTATCACACTATCAGTCCAGCAAGTTTTACCGAACAAACACTGAGATTATTATAACCAGAATCTTGGCTCATGGACATACCAGCACTAATTTGCAGTACATTTCCATATTTCATCAAATGCTGGTAGTAGTTGCTATGTATCAAGTTCCCCCTGTGGACCCTGGGGGCAATAGTGTGTGTATGTATGTGTGTGTTTCAATTTGTTGGTTCTAGGATAGGTACTTCTTTATTTTGACTATTTATTAAAATATTTATATTGCTTCCTGTATTATTAGGTCTCAGGATATAAGCATCACCAACCAAAAAGAACAAAAGTAGACACAGATTTGCGTGAAGCTTTCACAGGCTGATACAACTATAGATTAGGAATGTATATAACATTTGCCTGTTTTCTCATTTTTGAGGTATCTTGACTGTCAGGACAAGATTTGGATGCAGTGAAGTTCTTTCTAGTTTAGAACTCTTTTCACACAAAATCTGTGCTTGCTTAGTTATATAGGCTTTTGTTTTTCCTGAAGAAAATATCTCGTCAGCAATTAATAAAGGAAAATACAGAGGAGTAATAGAAGGCTGCATATCAAACGTAGCGTGTAATTTGACTGTTGGTAGCTACTACATGTTTATAGCACTGTGATTCCACTTCAGCTGTCTTGGTTGCATCCTGTGGGATCCTGGGATTTGTAATTTGATGAGGCAGTAGAGCTCTCTGGCTGAGAATTCTAAAGGGCCCTCCCCAAACTGCAAATCCCAGGATTCTGTAAGATGGAAATTCAGTAACTTCTTGTATCCAAAGTTTATGTTGTACTCCCTTTATTAGGCCAATCAAAAAGGCAGAGTAGTCTCTTCACAAGCTTTCAAAGTTTTTTTTTTAAAAAAATCAAAAGAGTGCATGGGAAAAGGTAAGGGATTGGAATGATTATGTAATAACAAGAGGGCCTGCTTTTTCTGTCAGCTAGAATTCTGATCATGCATTTCAATATCTTAAGAGGAAGTGATATTTTACATATACACTTGGCCTTCCACATTTGCTATAGTTAGAGACACAGGACCCCACAAAAGTGGAAACATTGCAAATATCAAAATGTGGATGTATGTGTGTCTGTGAGAAGTGAGTTGAGGCATGGTGGGGAGAATGGGCACCCAGGGTCCAAACCAGGAGAGGAAAAGGAGGTGGCTTAGCATGGTGGCCCTGTACTTCCTCTCTCACACCCATCTCCTTTCTTGAGTATGAGGGGCATCAGGAAAGAATTTGTGGTGCTGTGAAATTGGACTGTGAGCCGTTCTTAGCTGGTCAGGCAGTGGCTGGTGTAGGAAGTGGAGGAGGAGGACCAGAGACAGGTTTTTAAAGGGCTGTGCAGCCATATTGGAGCCTCCAAGAGGGAAAGTTACCCTGGAAAAGAAGCATGTGAGGTGGGGAGGACAGTTTTAGGTAGTTGAAGAAACTTGCAAATAATCAGATCCATGAAAGTTAAACCGGCAAATGTGGAGGGCCAACTGTATGTCTGTTTAATGCACTGCAGTGTTAAGGGCATTGTGTTCTTGTTAACAAATGTTTATGCTGTTACTAGTGCCTACTTCAGCTAGAACTAGCTATCTATGTTTCTTGAAGTCCATGCTGATCCTCTGTTAAGAGGAGCAGGTTATCCTAATCATTTAAGGGGAACTGGATGAACAGAGAATGGAAATTGGTGAAACAGTGATTCAGAACCCTAGTCAGTTCTGTCTTCTGCTCCTCTCCCAAGATACTTCAAAGACCCGCTATGCTGTTAATTCAGTAGATAGTGGCTGCTATTAATTGCTAGAAATATTAGAGTAGTTTTTGTTCTCGTGGTAAAACTGGGCCGCCTGTTTCCCAAGAATGGGAAAGATGCTACCTTCTGAATGTTGTTGGATTGCAGTTCCCATCAGCCCTAGCTAAAACAGCAAATGGTGGGCAATGCTGAGAAATGTAGACCAACAACATCTGGAGGGCTACACATTCTCTTACTCCGTCCTCATTTAAATCGGCTTAACCTGGGATGCCCATTTAAGAAAGAAAAGTAAGAATAAGAGTTCAGAAATAAATTAGGCTATTATGTTTATAATTCTCAAGATAATTGAACTTTCTTGTGTCCAGAATATGGCGGCTTGGGTTTGGACTTTTCCTACAGCATTGCAGTGGCAGAAGAACTGGGCAATATTCGCTGTGGAGGTGTTCCCATGGCAATTGGAGTACAAGCATGTATGGCTACACCTGCCCTTGCAAGGTAATGTTCCAAAGAAAAGTCTCTGTCTCTTTCTCTTTTCTTTAGAGTGCGTATTTTTCAGGGAGCAATAAAAACTCTAAAATCTTTGGAACAGAAAGAGAATTTGTAATCCAGTTCTGTTCAGAATGAAGGAAGCAGGAAAAACAGAAGATAGGTCTGCACATTCATTTAAATGTTAGACATGTTTTTCTTCAAGGTATCTGAAGAATACGCTGAGGAAAGGTTAGGTTTTTTAACAGTTTTTAAGTGAAAAGCTTAGTTGTTGCTGCGAGAATGCTTATATATTGTACTTAATTCTTACAGTGATCTAAGGTAAATGTATCATACAGTTTTCTTGGCAAGATTTTTTCAGAGGAGAGTTTGGCTTCACTTCCCTCTGAGACTGAAAGAGTGTGGCTTGCTCAAGGTCACCCAATGGGTTTTCATGGCTGAGCGGGGATTCAAATTCTAGTCTCCAGAGTCCTAGTCAACCACACTATACCACACTGGATCTCATAGATAATAGAAATCATGCTATGCACCTTCTTCTATTAAAATGAGGTCAACCTCAACATTAAAAACCAAGCAAACACCTAAAACTGAAAAAATCTTTCAACACATAATATTACCAACTCAACAGAGACAAGAAAAAGGTTGGACAGTTGATGTCAAAAAGATGGATGGAAGTAATCAAGTTGAAAGAAATATGTGTTGGGATCATATATTTAATACCCAGACTTTTAAACAAACTGTACAAGAACATCTCAAAAAAGAGTTTTAGCATCCATCTCAGAAATTTGTTTATGAAAGATTTATTTATGCAAGTTTGTTGGAGAAAGTAAAAATGTAAGAAGAAACCTGCTGAATCAAAATCATGTTTGGTCCAGTAGCCCATTGACGCAATTGCCAACCAACCAGAGGCATTTGGTAAGCCTAAAAGCAGAGCACGAACTAACAAACCTGTAATTTGCTAAACTTTTCCTGAAGTAGTTCTTTAAAAATTGATGTTATATTGGCTACTTCCTGGCCTCAGATAAGAAGCCAATTAGTTTGTTCTTTCTGATGAGGTTGTACCATGTGCTATAACACATTTGTTTCTCTTTAAGATGCCACTGGACTTTTTGCTATTTGGGTTTGAGGGGAATATCAGCAATCTGACATCAGAATTCTTAGGTGCATATCATACAGCCCCATGGGTGTGTTGATTAAAAGCAGGGTGAGAATCATGCTGCCTTCTCGGTGTTGTTGGACTGTAACTCCCAGCATTCCATAGCATTGGCTAAAACAGACAAGGTTTCTGGGATTTGTGGTCCAGAAACATCTGAAGGGCCACATTATTTCCATCCCCGATTTAAAGCTGTAACTGCTCTGTAGCAAATGTATGATTATCAAGATTGTGGGGATATGTCCAGAGTTGTATAGCTATTGTAACTGTCCATTATGAGCAATATCCTTTTCCAAATTAAGCAAATGTATATCTAGTGAATGTTTATGTGGAAAACCATCTGAAAACCCTCTGTACCACATCGTGATGAACAAAAGTTTATTATAAATGTAATAGTGCTCAGAAGGCCAAAGTGAAACACAATAAATATAAGGCATGGATGGAGAAGAATTGTTATCAAATCTGCTAAAATTTATTAAAGCCTGACACATTTGGTAAACAAAATTTCCTTTCGTTTAGGCAGTCTGAACATGCATATAAATACAGGTATTTATAAAATGAAAAACAGCTATTTGTAAATATGAAAAAATGTTAAGCAAACTAATTTCTTGTAAAAACAGCTTAAGAATGTGTCTCTTGTAAGGAGTATTTATATTAACTTTTGACCTTATTTGCATTCATTTATTAGCTGTTCTTACAAGAAATTGGTTTACGTAGTTTTTTAAAGATGTTTGAAGCTGGGTATGTTTTTCATTTTTTAACACACATGTTTAAATAGTTTTTTTTCCAGTGTATTTTTAGACTGCTTCTCAGCAAAAACAATTCTGCTGCACAAAGCTCCCATGAGGAAGCAAATTCCTGAGATCTTGTGATGCAATATAAATATTTTAATTTTTTTAAAAAATGATTATTTCCAAAATGGTATCATTCTGCTGCTGGCACCAGAATAATCAGACCTGTTGACTTATACTTGCATCATTGCAAAAATCTGGGTCAAATTCTTCTGCTTGACTTCTTAGGCTTTTAAAACCATTTTGAAACACTTTCCACTTTTGATCTGTTTAGCTGGATGCAGTGGTTTTGCTGCCTTAGAGGGACAAAGTTGTCTACATTTGGGGAGAAGTCCTGTATTGCCCAGTGTAGCATAAGAGTTCTGCAGGCATAAGAGTTCTACCTCCAGAACTCATGGTGTTGCTGTGATAGCCCCCCAAACACCCATCCTTTGGCTAGTGGAGTGAGAAGGGATCAGAGTGGAGCCTAGCTATGCCCCATAGCCAGACACAGACTCATTGCATCTTCTACCAGGATCCACCAGGATCATATGCAAATGCTTCTCTGATTCTCCCCTTCCCCACTCTCCACCAGTCACAGAATGGCTGTTCAAATGGGCTGTCACAGCAAAACCATGGGTCTGAAGAGGGCAGGGCTTTGGACACTGAGAAAGGTGGAAGAGAATACCAACATCTGCAGTGAATAAAAAAAGACATATGCAAATGTAAGGCAGACTTATACTTGCTTGTGTGACTGGTAAGACACCTTTGTGCCAGGGAAGGCTGTGGATATTTCCAAGGAAACAAACAACATATGTACTCATGTATAAGTTGACCTCATATATAAGTCAAGAGCAGGTTTGGGGGCCAAAATTATGGATTTTGATATGACCTGCGGATGAGTTAAGGGTCATTCTGCAGAGAGAAGAAAACAGCAATGCCACCTCAGAGGGCCAGCTACCCCAGACACTGCTACCACTGCCATTTTCCCACTCTGAGTAGAGTGGCAAAAGATTAGAGCTTACACTGTCCTGGGAGAACCTAAAAGGAGCACTGACCCCCTCTACTGTCTCGACACTTCTTTGAGGGAAAACACCAGAGAGCCACTGCACCACTGCCATTTTCCCACAGAGGCATTCAAAAAGACCAGAAGTGGCACTGCGACGGAGAGAATAGAGTGAAGTTGGTGCTTCTTTTAGGTTCTCCCAGGATGGACTAAGGTCTTGACTTTCTCCACTCTACTCAAAGAAGGGAATAGTTCCCTTTTAAATAAGAGTTAAGGTACAGTACCTACATTGACCCAGGTTTTTGGGTTCAATTTTTTGACTGAATTTTTTAGACTTATACGTGAGTGTATATACAGCAGTTATTACTATAATACAGTAGTCTAAATGTTTATACACATGAATACACACACATAAACCTATATAGACATTTTGCCCTCTCTCCAACCTCTGTTCCTATTTGACTTAACCCCGCCATGCCTTGATGTATTTTAACAACTTGAAGTTAAAGATCTTCTTCTAATCCTCTGTTGAATATGACATACACTCCTTGAAAGATTTAGAGAGAGCGTTCTTCCTTGCCTTCAAACATATACCATACAAACTTACTGATGGCATATGGTACCATAGTTCCATTGTTAATTGCTGCCTCTGGAACTGTAGTCCACTGATTGTACTGCAGAGAATAAAATGGCAGCTTTATACAGAGAGAAAGTTGAAGACATTCCTCAGAACAGGCTTTTATTATTTTTTAATTCCCTCCCTTTGGTTTAAAATAAATTGATAAACACCTGAAGCATGGTTTCATTTCCCACAGTGTGTAGGCTCGTATTTGCAGTGTTTTTCAGCCATGTGGCAATGGCAGCTTCTGGGATTCTAACTGACTTACAAGCTAGACAAATATCTCACAGAAATGGGAGAGCTGTCTTTCTTCCAGCTGAGTAGGAGGATGCAAAGAAGAGAAGTGCATATACTTTGTCTACCTTCCTCAGCCTTCTCCAGTCTAGTGCTTTATAGATGTGATGGACTATAACTCCCGTCACCCCAGATAATGCCTCTGGCATTATGGGAGATGTAGTCTATTACATCTGCAGGGTGCCAGCATTGGGGAGACTGCCTCACATTATGTGTGTGGTTTGGTGGGAGACAGACTTGTTGAGACCCAAAAGAACAGATAGGAAAGAAACAGACTAGAGAAAGCGACCCAAAAAACAAACCACAGATAAAAACAACAAAAAGGCATCTTCACTACCATACCAAAACAGAAAATTCAGTAAACACAGGCATGTATCTATAGAGGCATGCAGCAGAGAACAGAGCTTATATATTTTTATTTTTGTTTGGGACTACTACTTTCTCAATCCACAGGCATGTTGACTTGAGGTTCTGGGAACTGTCATCCAAAAATAAAAAAAATAAAAATAAAAAAGTAAAAAAACTTGCAAGCTCTGAAAGAAAATTAGGACTGTCTCTGGCAAATAGGGGAGGTTGGAGCATATCTTAAATAATATTGGCTCTTTTTGATCATTCCTTCTATTCGGTCCTGCTCATCAGTGTTATTAGAGGCACCATTTTTAGTACTTATTCTTCTCTGACATCTACTTTGATGTTGGCCACATGATCAGGCAATTGAAATGTGGTCTTGAAAAGAGATGAGCATCAAACTATTTAACGAAATGCGGAATGTAAAGAACCCACCTGCAGCTATTCATACTTGAAGCTGCAATTTCCTACTAACAATATGTCATAAAGAGTCAGTCCCAATTAGAAACTTTCCTCGCTTTGTGATTAATTCAGTTGCTCAGCACTCCACAATGCTTCTTTTATTCCCCTGTGTGGTACGAAAAGAACAACCCCCTCCTCACTGTATTAAGAGCGTGCAGCCTTGCCCCCACCCCCATTAAGTCAGAATGAAGTGCATACATTAAGTGTATTTTTGTTTGGTGCAGGAAGAATCTTATCTGTCAGAATGCAGATTGATTGTTCTTTAAAAGAAATTAAGAGAGTGTTTTCAGATACTGAGAGATTCTAGTTAGGGTAATAAGGTTTGGGTTCTACTGTGACTTCCTATTCCCTCAAAACCCAAATTATTTTCCTCCATTCAAGAGACTTGGTTTACATCTGAGTAAGGAACTGTATCAGAGAGGTTGGCTGGATTCTCTACCCTGCAGTCTTCCATTGGTCAGTTGATGTCTAGGAATGCAGTCGAAGCATTAGGAAGACACACTATACTACCTAGGAATTGGTCTTTCACCCCTCTCTCTTTTCTTTCCTCTTTTCCACGTGGCCCTGCTGGATGAGACTAGTGGAGGCTTTAAGCCAAGACATCTAGAGGACCAAAAGTTCTCCACCCTTGATCTAGTGACTAAAATGCCGTAAAAGGGAAACATCTCTCTGTCTTCACTGATTTATAAATATTACAGTGTCCTTCATTCTTTGTGTTTGTTGGAAATCCTTGGCCATGAATTTGTTTGTCAGTAGTTGTAGATTCCAGCAGAGTTAGTTACAAGAGAGTGTTTCACAAAGTGAGACAGGCTGTGGCTGTGAGAAAGATGTATGTCCTCCCTGACTCCCACCCCACCCCCTTTCCAGCAAATTTCTCATATGGAATTTAGCCCATGTTCATTCAGATGACCACCAGGCTATTAATGTGCTTAAATTTCTGTATAATTCCAAGAATTTTATAGTTAATGTTATTTTTTTTAACTTGAGGAACAGATGTCATACTATAAAACATACACAGAGAGAACGTAAGGATGCATATAAATGAACATAATTTTTAGCTGTGTGTTTGCTGAGAAAGGAAGCATCATGTTTTGTGCAGGGACTGGAAAAAATCACCATTTGCCTCCTCATCCTCATCCTGGAATTCCTTAGTCAGCATGAGGCCTTTCTGCACTAAATTGCTATAGTGCTATTATTCCACTTTCAGTATCCTGAGGAATTCTGGTGTTTGCAATTTACTGAGGCCAAAGGTGCCCCTCCCTAAACTGCAAACCCCAGGATTCCATCGGATGTTGACAGTGGAATAATAGCACTATAAAAGCAGAAATGGCCATGGTTGCTGGCTTTTGAGTGCACATATGAACTTCTTCTCTAGATGAGGCTATGGTGGTAATCTGTTCTGGTTCTCAGCATAACTTTGATTTTCAAAACACTAGTCACTTGGTTTTGGTGTCAGTCATGAAGGTACCTTCCCATTTCTTCTCTCCATATATAATGTAGTGACTTGTAAGCCTTTTCACACAGAATATCTGCTCATAGCATTTTGAGGTTGTGACTAGATGACAAATGGTGAAGCTAGGAGCCAGAAGTTCCTATATGTCTTTATAGGCTGAAACAGACAAACGTAGCTATCTCTTTTGAATGCATTGGCCCATCCATTTGGGAGAGTTCAAAGCTCAGAACCCTCATGAAAGTTGCAAAAAAAGACAACACCACACACGGATAACCTCCATGCCCTTCTAGGGTTCCCCCTTTCCATTCAGTTACCTTTTGCCTGGGTGTGTGTCCCTTTCTTCTCTGCACCATGGCAAAAGGCAAGAAAATTGGAGGGAGCAGCCCTGCACATGAAGAAAGCACATGTGTGCCTTCCACCTGGTTCTTCCCCACCCATTCCCTTGCCTTTTGCCTAGACACACTGCTGTCCTTCTCTGTGTATGGGGAAGAGGCAAAGGAATGAGAAGGGGAGAATGGGGAGAGGCAAGTGGGCGCTTCACAAATAAACAAGTTTGCAAAGGTCAAACCCACAAGTATGGGGAGGGGACTGTACTAGTATAAAGTATCTTAGATACTGCTCCAAAGGATGCTGCTGAAGATTATGGTGATCCCTATGTCTCTTATACTGCAGTCTTTAAAGCAAGTAAGAAAAGTTGTCTGGGGGATACACTGTTGTGGTTTCTGGAGTGCATTCTGTATAATACTTCACAACTGATGAATGGGATGATACATGAGTGGATCTTTTTGTGTGGTGTCTGTATGGCATTAATAAATTGTGAGAAATGAATCCCTTTGGGCCAGAGCTCAGAAGTAATAAGTTACAAGCAATGCTGCTGTTACCCTGATTTCTGGGATCCTGTGGGGGACGCCTTAATGTGCTCCACGTGATAGGGAATGGAAGCTAGCCAGAGCATGAGCAGTAGCGATGCGAGAAGCAGGGTGACCTAGCGGGGTCTTTTTACCCAGTTTTTATGGGGTCAGGTCAAGCCAAAAACCCAACGAAAATGTCTAATAAATGATTTTATTGAATGAAAGTCTCACACACCAACGCAATCACTCACACACTCACTCAAGACCTATTAAGAAGCAAAAGAGAAGAAACTGGATAGGGGAAATATTGAAGGGATTGTAGCTGGGGTAATACTGCAGCTTTTCCTGAAGTCCTTGGTCCGGGTAAAACAGGGAAGCAGTGGAGCTCAGCACGGAGGGGGCTGAGGGGATTACTTGACGGACGGAGAAACGGTCTGTTGGTATGACCAGGAGTGATCCAAAGAAATGCTCAAAAACTGGGACTATTTGTAGGGGAAAAAGTACCTTGAGGGCAAATCCTCTCCCGGGGAGAAGAATGGGTGTTGTAACGAAAAAGAAGCTCCACAATGGCAACTCCTTTTGCGTGATGAGATTACAAGGTGTTGCCAAAGTTTCAGGATCTTCAGTTACTTTGGATTGTGGTGTGAATTTATGTAAATGGTCCTTGCCTGATAAGATTTTATTGCTGTCAGTGCTCAACTTGGGGGAAAACACACTAATCCCCTCAAGTTGGCTCCTTAGTGGCTGAGGACCCTTTGTCTACTGTGGGCTTGCACAGCTTGAGGTCTCCTGGGGCTACGTGATGGGGGATTGTACTGGCCTGACCTGGTTTTCGATCGTTCGACCGTTGCTGCCTACATGCTCATCTGGGTGACCTCTCAGGCACATTGAATCATATTTTAATATCAAAGTTCTAGACCCAAGGACAGGGTTTACCAGTGAGGTAACACTGTTACTTGTAACTAGTTGCTGTTGGGAGTAACAAAGGTGTAATTAATTTCAAAAATAATGTAATGAATAAGAACAAAGTGACTTTATCAATGTAGTGCACACCAGTTTCCAGCCACTTTCAAAAGTTAACTTCTAGTGGCATTGTTATATCTTTTTCTATAGGAGTTTTTGACATTTTATGCCATTCTCTTAACAGTCATAAGGGCTCCTCCACCCAAAAGTAATAGAAAGTAATGGCAATGTAATGAGCAGTGCAACAAATGAAGTAACCAGTTCCTTGTTTTCACTGTTGTAATGGGCAACAGTAGTGTGCTACTCCTTCAAAACACTGTGATGAGTACTTTTAGAAAGTAACTTATGAAGCTCTTGTGAGAGTAGCATTAAAAGTTTTCCCACAATTTCTCCCTGGAAACTTTTGAGAAAAAATAGGTTTATTGTTGTTGTTTTTCCTCTGTGGTCCGAAAACCCACTCACTAATTATTGGTAGAAATCTCAAGCCTGAGACAAAGCGCGAAATATACAGCAGTCTTGATAGCATGTGAGTCACCCTGCTGAAGGCAGCCCATCTATTCCATGGTATGACCTACCAGAGATTCACTACTGGGTTTTCTATGGTAGTGTGTTTGGCTACTGGCAGGGATTGCAAAAACAAGGAATTAGTCAGACCTCTCAGAACCCCAAATCCATGGGAGATGGCCTTTCTGTTTTCTTAGAAACTGTAGCCACTTCCTCTCCTAACCTGCTTTCTTTCAAGAACCAACTCAGAAAGCATTATTATTTTTCTGGGATTTCTTTTCTTCTCACTTTTTGGAGGAAATAGACAGAGAGATTATTTTTTTTCTAGGATGTCTGTCTTCTGCATTGTTGGCTTATGAGGATGTAAACAGAAATGTTGACTTGCTCCCTTAAATGAAGGAGTGAGAAATTTTACAGTGTGACTTGTTTTCTAAAATCTGGAAAAGTTTGGTAAATAAAATGTTTGGATATTTATTTCTTTTCCCCCAGATTTGGATCTGATGAGCTGAAAAGAGAGTTCCTAGCCCCAACTATTGCTGGAGATGTTGTGGCTTGCTTAGGAGTCAGTGAACCTGGGGCAGGCTCAGATGTTGCAAGTAAGTAAATAGACCATGTATAGGAATTTTATAAAACCATAGTTTTACCATCCTCCAAGAAGAAAGCAGCAAGCACATACATTGATCTAAATTCAGTTGTTAATCCTAACTAGAATTGATTCATTGAATCAGTGGAACTTACATAAGTGTTGGATCTAATTGATTCAGTGGATCTACCCTAGTTGGGACTAACAATGGGATTTAGTCCAGAGGTACTCCTCCCTTTATTTTTACAATAATCTCAGGAAGTAGATTAGGCTGCGAGATGGTGACCGGGCCTTCATCACCAACTCCTCATTCTGTACATTTTCAAGTGATTTTGTTCATGATGTTAGGAGGAAGAGGTGTTCTGTGCATTAAAATGAATAGAAGTGGCTCTACTATGTCGGATCCAGGTGTTGACTTGAGTGGTTAGGGCAAGCATAGGAAAAAGAACACTACAGTTCCCATCAGTCATATCCAGCTTAGTTAATGGTGAAAGATGACAAACTGCACAGCAAAAAACATCTGGAAGGCTACAGTTGTCCATCTCTGGATTAGTAGATCATAGAATCATAGAGTTGGAAGGAACTTCATCTCAGCCCTTTGCTGCTGCAATAATCTACAGTTGAAGGATCTCTAACAAATGGCTATCCAGTCTCTCTTTATAAACTTCCAATAAAAGAGAGTTCACATCTTCTAAGGTAGTCTGTTCTCCTGTTCAAGAGTTGTTAATGTCAAAAAGTTCTTACTGATGTGTAGTCACAGTCTTCTTTTTTTGTAATCTGAATGCATCACTTTTGGTTTTGTCCTTTGTAGTTAGTAGCAGAAAACAAGCCTGCCCATCTTCCATGTGGCAGTGTATCACTTGTTAGTCTTTTCTTTTCCAGACCCAACATAACCAACTGCCTCAACTATTCCTCACAGAGGAATTCTGGTGTCATCTTGATTGCTCCCTGTGTTTACATCCATCCTGAGTCACTGATCTTGGACGAGTCATTCTCTTTCAGTCTAACCTACCTCACAAGGATGTTGATAAGCTGGGGAAAAGAGAACCATATACACTGACAGATTGAGGTCACTGGAGGAAAGATGGGAGGAATACTGTTTAAATGCTTTTATTTATTCACTGCCTTGGAAGCCAGGAAGTGATAGAGCTATACCATCAATCAATCAATCAATCAATCAATCAATCAATAAATGATGGGATATGAATAGAGTCAGTTAATTAATTGATAATTAATGCATTAGGCATATTTAGTGTAATCACCCTGAAAACAATGAGATTCTGTTTAATCACTGATTAATCCCACTGATTCTCACGAATGCATCCTAAACGTGATTAGGTCTGAATCCAACTCTCGCTTTCTGAGCTATAGAGTATTTAGATCCTAGGTGAGCCAGGTATTTGCTGCAGCTAGACTTTTTGTACTGGAAGTGGAGAGGGTTTTTCATCAGGGTTGTGGCTCGTAATTTGCAAAACTAGAGAAAAATTGCTGTATGCTTTATTTAAAAAGCTTTTTTCTATTGAGCTCTTTTTACAAGAACAGAGTGTTTTGCGTGGTGTTCCAGTGCAAATAAGAACGGTGGAGGTGACGTACATTGCCAGTTACAGGAAAAGATGAATACCTCTGCTCTTTGAAAATAATATTGCTTAATTTCCTATTTAATTTGCAGTTACCAGTTTGTTACTTCATAGTCTACCACTTTTCCCAGTTCGCCCCATCCCAAATTTCTTACACTTTTCATTTACCAGATTTCTTTTAGAACATGTCTGGCAGGGCTGTCCAAAACATTTGGTGCCTGTGATGATGGTCAGAATGGTACCCCCTCCTCATTTTATATATAAAAACCAGCTGGATTGGCAGTTAAATCTGGCAATGATAGTGTTCTCCTCAATACCAGAAGCAGGCTAGTTAAGGAGGCCTAGAGCAGCCTATGTAGCATATGCAAACCTGCCCTTCAACAGGAAATTTGAAAGGAACAGCCGAGAAATTGTCACTACTGTTCCCACCTTCCACCCCATTTGCCTTCTGATGTCATTCCCTCGTTCTTCCTAATAGTAGGGCTGACTTTGCCGTTTGGTAACAGAGGAGTCCTGACATCATTTTCTACACCCTTATTCTTACACTGATGAAAAAGCAAATGTTGTAAATCTAATACTAGGCTCATTTGTGTTCGTGCTGAATATTGGATGGAAGAAGAGAGATGCAACAATATGTCTGTAATTTCCTTCTTAAATGGAACTGGCCCAGATATAGTTTGGAAAAGGAAAAAAAAGTAGCTGAGCTGTAGAAGGATCGCACAGGAATTCCCTAGGTTGATTCTCTGTTTCTCCAGTTAAAAGAATTGAGAACTCTATGTGAGGCAGTGTAGAGCTGCTGCTGCCAGCCAGTGAAGACAGTATCAGGCTGGACAAACCTGATTCTCTCAGGCAGCTATATTTGTATGTTCATAAGATACGTTTGATGTGAGCTGTGTGCTCAGGGTTTTCCCCTCTCTTCTCATAGGAGAGAATAGGGCAGCCCTCTGGATCAAAGCCACTAGATCTTGGATGGGCAACCTATGAATGTTACAGGGCTACAATTCCCATTTTTTTCTCACCATTGGTTATGCTGTTTAAAACTGGTGGGAGCTATAGCCTGAAAAGGACCCCCAGGTTTCCCACCCCTGCGCTAGATTGTGTGTCTCTTCTCTAATACTGAAGAACATGTTTTTCCATATTACCAGAGTCAGACCCAATCTTATCATTATGCAGAATGACGTGTCTAACTCAGGCAACAAATTTGAGGTATCGTGAATGGGCTGCAAATTGCTACTTGATTAATTGCTCATTGTTGTGCTTTTACTCCTAGGGAGTAGGGAGAGGCACTTGTAAGATTTTCTGCCTCATTACTTTTTAAAATTATTTTATTTATTGCTATCCCACCTTTTCTCCAGCCCTGGGAGCCAAGACAGCTTACAAAAGTTAAAATAGACACAACTAAACATGCACATCATACAAAAGTTAAAATGTACTTAAACTATCAGTAGAATTGAAAGTATGCCCATTAGAAAGAAAAACAAGAAGTATAGACAAGCACATTATTATTATGACCTCATGTACCAGACTCAGTTGTCTTGCCTTGGGTATGATGCACTTTAATTTAGGTGGTAGAGGAGTTATTTATGGTTTTCTGGAGGCTGCTAAATGTTCTGGTTTCAGTGCTCAGGTTCTTTATTTTTTAAGGACGTTCTTAATTTCTTTTGTATTTTCATATAGGCATCAAGACGAAAGCTGTAAGGAAAGGAGATGAGTATATTATAAATGGTGGCAAAATGTGGATTACGTCTGGGTGCCAGGCAGATTGGATGTGCTTGCTGGCGAACACAAGTGATGGACCTCCCCACAAGAATAAATCTCTATTGTGTCTGCCAATGAAGTCATCTGGTAACAAAGCAAATATGCATCCTGCTAGAAAAAGTGTGATACTGCTACTCCAAATTGGAGGGCCAGACTGGACTGAAGGCCCTATCAGCTGTAGACTGTATAGCCAGTAGAGAAGTATGTTGGGAGTTGTAGTCTGACAAGATCTGGAGGACTATGGGTTGCCAGTCCCCATTCTAACCCATTGTATGAAGCATCTCAGTATTGTCTTGGAATGATAATACTTTCTGAAGTAACCCAAGGTGCCCGTAACTACAGAGAAAGGCCAAATGGTATCTTACTGGTAAAGCGTAAGATTGGGAAAGAATCAGAAACAGGCAAGAGAAATAGCATATTAGCTTCTTGTCTTTTTTCGCTTGCAGGGGAAATTCATTACTTTGAGTCTGTCTGATAATATCTCCGATGCGTTAGTTTGTGCTCCACTGTGGGAATAGATAAGTTCAAGAAACAACCACAGATTAAAAAAAAATACTTGTAAAAACATTGCTGAAACATCCAAACAAAATTGAACAATAGGGCTATCAATCTGGCATGTCTTAGTCTTGGAGGGTGGCCATCTGAACTGTAGACCAAACTGTGTTTTTCTTTTCTGTTCTTGAGTAATGTATACCATGAGATCTTGCAAAATGCATGAAACATTATTTGCTTTTTAAAAAAATCTTAATAGGCAGCCTGGAATGCAATTAAAACTGTGGTGATTGCCATTTTTCTTTGTAAAATATGTGGTCAGTTTAAAGAGTTTGAAAAGAAGTGGGAGGGAGAAAGAAGCAATTGGGAAGGATAGTGACAACTGGTGAGTCTACAGGATTGATAAAGACTAATGCTTGTTTCTGTCCTGTAAAAGCTGTTCTCCTGGATCAAAAAGCCTACACGTCTCTTTTTGTCCTGGAACGGCTGGCTTTGTGATCACCACACATAGCAAAGGAATGAGGTTCTTTGGGTTGGAAGGTAAGGAGGAATCTGAGCCAGATACAGCCTGTGAACCTTCCATAATGTTTTCCTTAGAACTTAAAATATGACTTTTAGATTACAGCTCCCAGAATCCCCTAGCCAGTAGTCATGTAGTACAAAAAAAAATAACTTTTACAAGCTCTGTTTTCCTTGCTTAGACAAATCGTGCTGGGATGGCTCTGAGAAATGTTTGTAAAGCAGCTGGACTTCACTGAAAGAGACTCAGTTCATGGTATCCATGGAAAGAGTTTGCACAAGCTCAATTTATATTTGTTGCATATTTGATGTGCACTGTAACAAATTACAGCTATTGTTCCTGCACTGGATATACTGTATTTTCTCAGGAGCATGAAGAAAATGCTGTTCCTTTCTGTTTCGCACATTTATTCTGATACTGATACATGCAACGACTGCCATCTCAGAAATGTTTGATAGTTGTTTATATTATAGGGACAGAGATAAAGAGCCTTTTCAGGGCCAGGGGCTGTTTGGGAAAGGCTATGGGGATTACAGTGCCCAGGGCTTATTAGGGTCATAGGGATGGGCCAAAGCAAAACAGGCAGGGCATCATGTAGGTCTAACCAATATGGGCCATTGGTTAGAATGCATCAAGCCCTGGCTGATGTACCAGGCATACAAGGCACAGCTCAGTTCTGTGCATTGCCTCCTCAGGAGTAAACAGTAATGGAACAGCTACTTGTCTCGCAAAGCCCAGCTTAGTTCCATGCACCAGTTTCTTAGGCTGCAGATAGAGTTTGTTTTCCTTGCAATGGAAATAATAGAGGAAAAAGCTTAGGTTAAAATTTATTCATACTTAGAGGAGGTCCATTGAAATCAGTTCAACTTAAGTCGGTCCCACAGATTTCATTAAATCTGCTGTTCTTAGTATATCTGAAACTATATCCAGTTTGGTTCACGAGGTCCTCGAAATCAATTTAAGTTGGCCCACAAATTTCAATGCTGTTGTAAATATGTCTCAAACTAAATCCAGTTTCTTTCATGAACTATTCTTTACCAGCTATTCTTTACCACTGTAGAATATGCCAACAAACATTTTATGTGTTGTCACTGGTGATCTGTCTCTTTTACCTTGGAACAGGATATCTCTTCTTGGCTAAGGTTCTTTAACATATGCATCCTAAGTGTATTAACTCCACAATAGTGTGATTAAAAATTTGCCACTAATCTTGAATTGTTTCTTCTATCATTAATCTTGTCTGTGTAGAAATTTCACACAGCTCATTTGAATACCATTCTTTGAACTGTTGCTTTCTTCAGAATTACAAATCAATATGGTTTTAACTAGGTAGTTTTAGAAACATTTCTGACTCTTACGAGTCTTTGACAAATTTCATCTTATTTTCTTAATTCAAGAATGCTTAAGTTAGTAAGATTATTCATAACTTCTGTCTGCTGGAGAAACAAATTCAAGTTCTGCTACATAATCAAAATTCATCTGGTGTTATTCCCATTTATATGAATGAGAAATTTGTTGGATGTTGTCAGACATGTTCTCATTTCTTACTGTGAGCAACCATTCTGCTGTTGGATTTAATTACCCACTTAAGATTAAAAGGTCCAGAATTTCCCAATGCATATTTCTTGCTCTAAATGAAGCTGTAAATAGCTGTCAGTTTAGATTGTGGGTAGAAACAGGGTACTGAGAGCAAAATGCAAGGATAGGTGCACAGCTAGCATGGTGAGAGATTCTTGAAATTGTAGTTCACAAAAGTAACTTTTCTGAGGTCGCATGTGGAGTACAGTTAATGAACTGGGAAGGCTGGCCTTAGATATTTTATTGCCTGAGGCAGAACCATAAATTACAGTTTCTCCCATACTCAAGTCAAGATATATAGAACCCAAAGCCAATCAACTTACTTGGGCATGTGAGGCAGAAAACCCTGCATACTCTTCTTTCTCTCCCAGAGAGTAAAAATATAACTATGGCAAAGTAAATAACTGTAGCCATGTGACACTGACTAGCAGAAGGGTTGACCCATGGACTCTGCCTGGTAGGAAGCATTAACACACAACCTGTTCTTGAGCTGCTTATTTTTGTCATAGAAAACCCTCTTTTTAAAAGGATAGGATAATTAAGAACAGTCTTCCCCAATCTGGAGTATGTCTGTGTTCTACAATTATAGCAGTTTGACAGAACTTTGATTTCCATGGCTCCATCCTATGGAATGATGGAAACTGTAGTTTGGTAAGGCAGTGAGAATTCTCTGCTGCACTCCCCTGATTTAAAGCATTACACTCTTTTGCAGTGAATTCATAACATTTATAATGCTGCAGATCCCAGAATTCCATGGGATAGCGCCATGGCAAGTGGTATCCAAGCATTCTAATTATGTAATGTAGATATGTTCCAGGTGCCCTCCTGATATGTTGGACTACATGTTAGACTAGTTCAACACATTTGGAGGTCACCATGTTGGGGGAGGTTGATTTAGGACACTTATTTTGCTGAATATCTGGGGCCATATTACTATTCAGATCTCAACATTTATTTATTTATTCAGTTCCAATCAATATCAAGTGAGAAGAAAACACACCTCCCCCTTTCTTCTTCCTCAAATACTTTTAAAAACAAAACCAGATACTGTTCTGAAATGAACTCAGGACTTGAGAGCCTTTCACATAACCAAAGATTGCTGATTCTGTTTTTCATTTTAAGGACCAGAGTGATTACCTGTATTACTCCACAAAACTGGACATTAATGCACAGTCTCATATAGTAAAGTACCAGCTCAGTGGGTTTGATTGTAACAGATTTCTATCATGACCACATTCTTGATGTTTATATACAGAGGCATTTAAATAATTGAAGAAATATTTTGAAAAACTTGAGAAAACTATCCACTAATCATATTTTTAAAATTCTCCTTTGTTGCTGGTATTTTCTTTAAAAAAAACCCCACACAATTTCTGTGCTTTGTAGTAATATGCAAACCTGATGTTATGACATCTGTGAGTTTAAAAAACAACTTTCTTTATCCAGCAAAAAGTTTCAAATCCTTTTTAAGATCTTGAAAATTGTGATTTGCTCATTAACCATGACAGTACCACTTTTTAACAAATTAAATAGATATGGGTGCACTAACCTTATTTTAGAGATTTTAAAACACTCACATACTTTCTTAAATTTAGCATTTTGGTGCACTAATGATGTAAGAGTCTCAGTTGTACAGATAATGACAAAAGTGTTATTAAGTGTCTCTCTTCAGAAGATATAATGGTTATTGCCAGGAATGATAATTGCCATAACTTATTCCATGGAGCATTCATTTTTAGGTGTTCACATTGCTAAGAAGATTGACAAGATGGGCATGAGGTCATCTGACACAGCACAGATATTTTTTGAAGATGTCCGAATTCCCAGTAAATACCTCATCGGGGAGGAAGGAATGGGTTTTACGTACCAGATGTTGCAATTCCAAGAGGAGCGCATGTGGGGAGTAGCCAGCAGTAAGTCACGAGCCACATCTTTTGGCAGCTAGGAAGACTGTTCCTTACATAACAGCTTGCAAAGGTTATTTTGGTAGTAGGAGAAACACATGTCTCATTAGCCATTTTAAAAGCCAGTTTCTTTCCAGATACAACAAGCTTCTGTATGCATAGGCAGAGCTGTGGTTTTCTCCCTCCTTTTTTGGATGCTTCCATTCCCAAAATGCCTCCAGGTGCATGACCTATGGCCACAGCTGGGAGATTCTGGATGCTGTTGGCCAAAAAAGTAACTTTTCCATTTCAGATAGACACTTGGCTGTATTAATCAAAAGGCAATGTGCAGCTCTCATGTTTTTCGCTCCATAATTTTTTGGGGGGGTTGGGGAGGGAGAAGGATAGAATAAGGAAAAGGAAGAAAGGAATGATGGGAAAATGTGAGGGAATTTCAGATGGAAGACAACATTGTCTGGATACCCCATCAAGTTCAGTGAATGACACAGGACAACTGTCTTGTCTGGAAACATCTCTGGTCTGTCTTTGTCTTCATGTGTGATGAAAATACATGAAGCAGGAATGGGGAACCTTTGGCCTTGCCACAAACCATTGGCCACGCTCTGTCGGGCTGATTGGTGAGTGTTGTAGGCAAGAAGATCTGGAATGTCAAAGGTTTTCCCTACAGCTCATGTGAATGAAATGGAAATGGCCAATGGAACAGAGAAATTGGCAGTTGTAAAGCCGTTTCCTGAGAGCTTTCTGAATTCTAAAACTAAAAAATTGTTTTGTTTAATTATTCATTACACTGACATCCTGGCTTTCTCCAGTCAACACAAATAAGCATACATAATTTTCTTCTTCTCAATCTCATCATCACAGCAATCCTATACAGCAGGTCTGGCTGAAAGAGAATGACTTATCCAGTGAGTTTTATCCTCAGTGAGTGGGGATTTGAACTTAGATCTCCTGAGTGCCAGCCCAGCACTGTAACTCCTATACCACACGGACTGTGTATTTTATGAAAAGGTCCTCATATACAAGGGAAAGAATTGAATTTACCCTTTGGTTTTGTCCAGATTCACAAAGTTAAATTTTCACTCTGTCTATTAATTGTTGGGGCACTGAGGCAGCAATTCTATTGTTACCATCTGTTTCATAGTAGTTTTGAAGGATTTTTCTTTTCTCTTTTTTTAAAAATCCCTTTTAGAAGTGCCAGTTTTGCGATTTTATTTTAGCTATCACTTGTACGTTCTTATAATTAGCACAGTAAATTAGCACTCCAGTTCTGCCTCTGCGGTTTAATAAGAGCTCTGCTGGAAAAGGAAGTTCCAACATCAGCTACTTTTCTGCTGACTGAAGAGGTGACAAGATTGAGAAATGGAGAATGGTTCTATTTACCTCAGTAGCAGTTTGCCCGTCAGGAGTCGTAACAAGAAGGTTCCTTGAGAACGTAAAGCTTATGTTATGAAGGGAGCTATAAAGTAGCAAGAAAGCAACTGAAATACAAAAGCTGGTGATATTTTCAAATGAAAGCTAGGGAGAAGTATTTTTAGCAATAGATTTTCTGTGTGGAAGTAGCATGGGAATGGGAAATGACACAGGATATCAGATGTTCATAGAAACTTCCTCAGAGACACAAGAACACCAGGAGTAATTTTTCTGAAATACTGATTCTGTTGAGAACTTGTTTGTGACACAAAAATTATGACTCAACAGAAGACCTTTTCCCACATTTTTGGGACTAATAAATTCCTAAATAGTAAAGGAAAAAGCTGTCTAGTTTTCTTTTTCCAGATAGAATTCTCCTGAGGACATTTTATAACAGCTTTTCCCAGACAGATGTGCTTCAGACAGTTTGACTGATAAATTGTGTCATCTTGACAGCTGGTCATGCTGGGTGGGGCAGATAGACCTGAACAGGGCTGTTCCTAACAAGGTGGAGATCTCTCATTCATAGGGTTGCCATAAGTTGTAGTTGACACCTACGTAAGGTCGAAGTTGAAGTTGACACTTCATAAGTTCAACATAAGTTGAAATTAAAGTTGACACCCAAGTTGAAGTTGACACCTACACCTAGGCAGAAAAAATGGAATACACAAATATAGGGTGGGAGACATGTGGCTGAATAACAGTACATGTGAAAGAGATCTAGGAGTCCTGGTGTACCACAAGCTGAACATGAGTCAGCAGTGTGATGCGGCAGCCAAGAAAGCCAATGCAATTCTTGGTGGCATCAATAGAAGTATGGTGTCTAGATCAAGGGAGGTAATGGTACCATGCTATTTTGCTTTGGTTAGGCCTCGTCTG
This sequence comes from Cyclura pinguis, assembly GCA_030412105.1. Taxonomy (NCBI): domain Eukaryota; kingdom Metazoa; phylum Chordata; class Lepidosauria; order Squamata; family Iguanidae; genus Cyclura; species Cyclura pinguis. The sequence continues at coordinate 22,857,038 of CM059604.1, forward strand.
GAATGCTGTGTCCAGTTTTCGCCATCTCATTTCAAAAAGGATATTGGCAAGCTGGAATGTGTCCAGAGGAGGGCGACCAAAATGGTGAAGGGTCTGGAGGCCATACCCTATGATGAGTGGCTTATGGAGCTGGGGATGTTTACTTTGCAGAAGAGAAGGTTAAGAGGGGCCACAATAGCCATGTTTAAATATTTGAAGGGATGTCATGTCAAGGAGGGAGTGGGCTTGTGTTTTGCTGCTCCAGAGATTAGAAGAAGGAGCAGTGGATTCAAACTACAAGAAAAGAGATTCCACTTAAACCTCAGTAAGAACTTCTTGATGGTCAGAGCTGATCTGCAGTGGAATATGTTGCCTTGGAGTGTGGTAGACTCTCCTTCTTTGGAAGTTTTTAAGCGGAGGATAGATGGCCATCTGTCAGGAGTGCTTTGATGTGTTCCTGCATGACAGAGTGTTGGATTGGATGGCCCCTGTGGTCTCCCCCAACTCTGTGATTCTATGACTAGATACCAGTCAACGACAGAGTAAAAGTTTAAAGCTAAAACATGCTGGTCTTTTTGGTCCCACCCGTATGTCTTTGGTCGTGCCCATCACTGGAATGTGCTCTCCCCAGAATTTCTCTGAAATTTAATTTGACCCTTGAGTTAAAATTGGTTCTTCACTATTGTCACACACAGTGGTTTTCAGTGGAATCAGTCCACAGATTCATTGGCTGGACAGACTGAAAAAGTGCAGTGGCATGACAGTACAGGTGAGGTAGAATCAAGCCAGGTTGAAGCAAGTCCTCATTTAACCACAGTTCTGTGGCATGGGCCTGGCCCTTTTGTCCCTCCATTATGGGCAAGTTGAAAAATCGGGATGTGGGTACATTTTGAAGCAAATACACAAGATTTTTCATGTGTTTCCAGATGCACTTCTGCACACTTACTGGTCTCTACAAATTTATGCTCTTTCTGTCATTTACTTATCAGTAGGAATGCCTACCTTTTGAGAAAAGGCATCAAGTAAACTCATTTTCCCCTTTCATTCTCCATCTCCTATAGTTTTGGTACCACTTGAAAATGTGATACAAGAAACTATTGATTACACACGCCAGCGCAAGGCTTTCAGTCAGCCAATACTGTATAACCAAACAGTGCACTTCCGTCTGGCTGAATTAGCAACCGAGGTGGAGCTCCTTCGTTCCTTGCTCTTTCGGGCAGTTGGTGAGTGCCGTGAAGTTTGGCTTCAAATATTTGTTTGACATGAAAATGCATGCTTTACTAGGACTGGATAGGCAACTTGAAGTTTGATTTGTGCTTTTCTTCCAGCTCTGTATATACATGGTAATGATGTGACCAAATTTGCATCTATGGCTAAACTCAAGGCAGGGCGTTTGGCTCGGGAACTTACAGACAGTTGCCTCCAGTTCTGGGGAGGAATGGGGTTCACTAATGAGATATTAGTGAGTAGACTTTACAGGTGAGTGAATGTCTTATGACCAAACAAAGAGCAGTCATGACCTCTGCTCTCATACACATTTTACATGGAAAGTTGCTTATGTTCAAACCATTGTTGCTTGGCTGCATGATGCTGGGAGAATGGAAGGGTGTTTTTTTAACAGGGCAATTAATCTGAGGAGAGGGAATTCATGACTTCTTTAAAAAATGATAATGTTAACTTGCTGTGAAAGCTGTTCCATATATAAATCAGTAAAGTTCTTTGAGCGGGCCTTTCCCCAGATCCAAACAATTTGATATAAACTGTTTGCATCTAACAGGGGTATTATAATCTCTCTGTCTTGATTCCCAAACTTTGGCCCTCCAGATGTTTTTAACTTTAGCTCCCAGAATTCCTGACTGTTTGCCAAGCTGGCTGGGGCTTCTGGGAGTTAAAGTCCAAAAGAACTGAAGGACCAAAGTGTGAAAAGCAGTACTCTACACCTGCCACATCCCAATCTGCTTTTAATACTTAATAGCTGGGATCCAAAGGAGCTGAAGGTGCACACATAGATAAAGGGGCAAGCTACTATTTTGTTCAAAGCACAAATTATCTTTTCGGCTATCAGAACTTCCTTGTTTATAGCCAAAAACAATAATGAAAGCACCAATTTTATGTTTTCCCTGAGGTACAGCTATCAGTCCTGGGATTCTGGTTGGCTGCAGTCCTTTGTAGAAAGGAGAAAAAAAACCAAAAATGTCCGAGAAGCTGCTGTTGTTGTTGTTGTAAAGTTCACCTTGGCAAATTGCTAGAATTCGTCCTTTAAAACAGGGGTAGGCAACTGCAGGGGGGTCAGATTTTTCCTCATATTCCCTCACAGACCGAATACCTCCTACAGAAAGCCCAGATACCTCCATTTTCCTCTTTAGCACCACTCAAAATGTTGACCTAAAGTGTTGTCGCTTCCTGTCACCATTTTTGAGGGTAGTATGGAGTTCTGGGTTGCTTGGGTGTATTTTCACATGTTTTTACTTGTTTAAGAATCATTCTGCATGGTTTGGGGTCAGTGTTAGCCCAAAAATATTGGTAGGCTTTGGGGGACTGTTGTAGGGCCTCAGGAGCTACAAAAGTGGGGCCCAGGGGGTGCATACAGCCTGCGGGTCACACTTTGCCCACTCTTGCTTTAAAGAACGAGGGTGAACTGTTGACAAACTCCATCTTTCATGCAGCATTAAAGAAACATATTCTTTATTTTCTCAAATGAAAAGGTGGAGCTGACTTAATTTCACCCCCTTCATTCAGGCCTTTGCTATTGTAGTGAAGAGCAGAAGAATAACATTTAGCACATGCAAACTCAGTGATTTATTTTGGGGGGAACAGGAAAGACTTCTCAATAATTCTTGCTCTTTTTGTTTGAATGTGATTGTTGACACAGCAGTGACGTTCTTATGGTAGGAAATTCTCTTTTCCATAATGGTACAGCACATATCCCTTAACGTCATACTGTGATGATGCTGCATAATTTTTAGTTTGCATCTGAGACATAGGTTAGCTTGTGCTACTCTAAAAACCACATATTGGAGAGCATCTGGTTGATACATTAGTGGACTGTAAGCTGCTCTGCCCTTTAGTCAGGCATCCAGAATTAATCAGTTGCTTTATTCTTGGATCAACCCTCAAAAATTATGCTTGTGACACAAGCATTTTTCAAGTGCCATGGGAGAAAAAAATTACAAAAAGACAACCATCCTCCAGACTCTTAGTATTGCTTAAAAAGCTATAAAGAGTGATTGTTTTTATTCATGAAAGAAAAATATTTCAACTCACTAAGTCTGATAGTTCAGCGTACAATTCACTGTCATCAGATCTGGATGGACTAGGTCTTTTCCTTTTCCCAATTTTGCATTAAACATTTTTAAACTAACTTCTCTGGTTTTCGTACTTATGAACTGTATACTCAGTCCAGCAAATCCTTCTCACTGAGGGTTCATGTATCATTTGGTTAATATATTCTATTATAAGTTGCTCCATTAACTTCATACTATAAAACTAGAGCTATGCAGAACTAGCATATAGCCATCATTGCTGGCAGCCATTGATCGCTTCATCCTCCATATGTTTGTCTAATTAAAGCCACTTGAGATGGTGGCCATCACTACAAAATCCCAAGGAAGCAAATTTCACTGGTATCAATACCAGTACTTAAATTGTGGTGGAAAGGTGGGGAAACCATTGAAAAAACCCCACACCTTCCTTCTCTGTGTCATCGAAAAAACTGATAGTAGCCATCAGATAAGGTGAGGAAATCAAATCTTTCTCAGATCCTGTAATCCAAGATGTTGGTGCAAGTTTTGATCAGAGCTTGGAAGAGTTATTTTCTGTATTACAACTCATAGAATCCTCCAGGTAGCGTAGTCAGTGGCCAGCTGGGGGATTCTGGGAGTTGCAGTCCAACAAGCTCCTTATTGGGGATTCCGTGCTGAGAGGAATGGAACTGATCATTTGCAACCCGGACAGGATCAGTCGCGAGGTGTGCTGTCTCCTTGGGGCCAAAATCAATGATGTAACGGAGAGGCTAATGAGACGGGTCAAGCCCACTGACTGTAACGCCCTCCTTTTGGTTCACGTCAGAACCAACGACACTGCGAGGTGTAGCTTTCAGCTTGTCATGAAGAATTATGAGCTTATGGGTAGGAAGCTGAAGGACCTTGGTGCGCAGGTTGTCATTTAATCTCTCCTCTTTGTGGAAGGATATGACCCACGAAGGGGGAGAAGAATAGTGGAGGTCAACAACTGGCTCTGAAGATGGTGCCGCTGGGAGCAATTTGGGGCTTTGGATCATGGTCTCCATTTCTACAAAGATGATCTTTTGGCAAGGGGTGGCCTGCACCTCACAACCCTTGGTCAGAATGCTTTTGCTAACAGTCTCGTAAAACAGATCAGGAGATCTTTAAACTGAGTTCGATTGGGGAGGGAGACAGTATTATTCATGGCAAGGATTCAGTGAGTGCTGGGATAAATAGCCCAAATGATATAGATGGAGCAAGCCAAGTAGTACTAGAGACCAACAGGGGGTGGAAAAGTAACTTTAGGACAGGATTTCCAGGAAGGGCACATGGTCTTAAGTGTGTCTACACTAATGCACAGAGCATGGGAAATAAGCAAGATGAACTCTTAATACAACAAAATAAATATGATGAGTCTCATGATTGGAATGCAGGAATAGGGGGTATAACCTATTTTGCAGAAATAGACCAAACAACAAAGGAGGAGGAGTAGCCTTATATGTCAAGGATGTTTTCACCTGTGAAGAGATCTATGACTTAAATCCAGGAAGCCAAGTCGAAAGCATCTGGGTAAGAATTAAGGGAGCGAGAAATAATAGGAATGTGATTGTGGGGGTTTGCTACAGGTCTCCGGGCCAGCCTGAGGACTTGGATGAGGCCTTCCTGGAGCAAATGACCACACATTCAAAAAAGGAGAGATGCAGTAGTAATGAGAGATTTCAACTATCCTGATATTTGTTGGCAGTCAAGCTCTGCCAAGACCGCAAGGTCCAACAGGTTTCTCGCTTGCCTTGCAGACAATTTCATGGTCCAGAAGGTGGAAGAGGCGACAAGGGGATTGACTATTTTAGATCTGATCCTGACCAACAGGGATGACCTTGTTGATGAGGTGGAGATAGTGGAATCCTTAGGGAGGAGTGACCATGCTCTTTTGGAATTTGTCATTCAGTGGGAAGGAGAAGCCAAGTGTAGCCAGACACACATCCTAGACTTTAAAAAAGCTGATTTCTGTAAACTTAGGGAGTTACTTGCCAAAATCCCGTGGTCAAGAATACTGAAAGAGAAAGGAGTTCATGACAGATTGGGGTTTCTTAAAAGTGAGATACTGAAGGCACAATTGAAAACTGTGCCAATAAGGAGGAAAAATGGCAGGTGTCTAAAGGAACTGGAATGGTTGACGAAAGAACTCTCAGCTGAGCTAAGTGTTAAAAGAAACATATACAGGAAATGGAAGAAGGGTGAAACCACCAAAGAGGAATTCAAGCAAATAGCCAGGAGATGTAGGGAGAAGGTCAGAAAGGCTAAAGCACAGAATGAACTCAGGCTTGCCAGAGACATTAAAAAATAATAAAAAGGGCTTTTTTAGATATGTCCGCAGCAAAAGGAAAAACAAGGAAATGATAGGGTCGCTGCCCTATGAGGAACAGCTTTTTTTAAGCGGAGACTGGATGGCCATCTGTTGGGAATGCTTTGGTGTGTGTTCCTGCATAGCAGGGGATTGGACTGGATGGCCCTTGTGGTCTCTTCCAACTCTATGATTCTATGATTCTATCTTTATGGTAGTACAGGAATTCTATGTATGCTCAAATATACATTGAGATCCTAGCATCAGGGTAAAATTATTGCATGCTGGAGTTCAGGGTGTATCTGCTTTAAGGATTTGAGGAATACAGTTTGTTCCGTTTTGAAATATCTTCTTAATGTTAGTGGAGCTTTAATGAAGTTCACAAGTATTGGAGAATATTTGTAAGCTGTCTTAATATGAAAATAAGTCACTGGTCTGTCACTGTTCACAGAACAGCAAAAATAAGTAAATGTAAGAGAGATAGTAGGTATGGAAGCTGAAAGAGAGTGATGCTGGATCACACAACAGCTGCTTCCTTCAGCATCATATAGGAAACTTCTGCTGCTTTCCATCTTTCTGAGGTTTTGTAGTGTCAAGCCACATTCCGCTGCTGCTTGGCTAGTAGGAACCTACTCATATCCAAGTTCTTACTACTAACAAGCCCAAACAAAACATGGAACCAATGTGGTCCAGTAATCATTTTGCCATCACTTCTTTCCTTAAGTAAAAACACAGGGCTTATTTTCTGGTTTTTCAAAACAGTGACTGCAGCAGGGAACGAGAGAAGGGGAAAAAGAAAGAGAGAGGAGCCCTCTACAGTCATTATCTAAGCATGTTCAAATCAACCTGCAGAGAAGGGTGTGTGTTAATCTCATCTCCCCGTCTCTTATTCAGTGTCTCATGTGAGCAAAAAGTTTAACAAGAAATGTCTTCTATGCAATTGGGGACCCTGATGGGAGTGGCACCATTGTTTGTTTGCAGTTCCTGATCCTATGGGGAGTTTTCAAGCATAGGGGAAATTTTTCTGTTTAGATTTGTTACACTCCATGTAAGTAGCTTGACAGAACTGAGGGGAACAGCATAATACACTCTGTTCTTCATGTGTAGATAGCACACACTTAGTGAATGATTGCACAGGGCTAGTGATAGAGCAGCTTCTGCATTGTTTTTTTCTTCTGGGGATAACCTGCCTGATTCACACCCTCGCTTTGTTCCTTCCACCAACAGGTCATTTCTAGTATGCTTGAGGAGTGATAAGCTACCCTGCTTTTTATTTCTAGTGTTTAATGTTCATGTGAATGGATGGAATAGTTTATTAAATAGGAATCTGTATTAATAAGTGCTAGCTGCTTGTGCTGCTTGTATTTCTCTAAATGATTTTGCCTCTCCCTGCATAATTCATAATAAAATTTTTGGAATATATTGGGACAGAATCTTAATCTCCGGAGTTAGTTTTTGTGCAGCAAGAGCTTTTATTTGGCCTTCACCTGGAGGTAAACCCCAAATAACTTGTTTCTTGAAGACCAAGGATGTCTCCAAAGTAGCACTTCATGAGATGCAGAGGAGCCTTTTCTAGAAAGACATTGCTCACTCTTGCTCATGAATTTGTTCTCTCTGAAGTCCCAGGAATAAAGAAATTTTCCTGCAAAGGGGTCAGTTTGCTCTCCTGCTGTGCTACTAGCTTTGAAATGCAAGTAGCATTTCACAAGACAGCGAAGGGATTTGTAGCATACTTGCATACTAATCCAGACTAACACAGCTATGTCTTTGAATTTAACAAGAGAGCGTAAGATAGGGATGGGGAATCTTTGGCCCTCACCCAGCATGACCAGTTGCAAGGCATGTAAGGGAGCTGTAGCCTAAAATAGTTGAAGCGCCAAAGATGCCTGCCACATCTTGGGGAATAAGTATGGTTCAAATTGATGGTTTTGAGACAGTTTGACAGAGCTGGAGTTAGAAGATAAAGACAGATAGAACCTGCGTGGTTGCTGTCCTACTCAAAAGCATTAATTTGAGCCACCCTGATTCCTGAAATCCATCTTAGGACAATGCATTTATTGGTTCATCTCAAAGGTCACAAAATAGGGTTTGGGCTTTTGAGTTCTGCAGAACACTTCTCAGGCTAGATGAGAAACAAACCAATAGGATGGGCCAGGAAAGGACAAAAATGACTTGATACTAGTGGTGGATAAAGGCATATTGGTCGATAATAAAAATTTCAAAAGCCATATTCTTTCGTCTGTACCGATTAAATCTACTCTGGTAGTATATTTATTATGACCAAGCAAAAGTACACGTAACTTTCAAGTTTTCAAGATCTGTAGATCCTTTGGTCCTTCAATTGATACATCTGTTAGTTCATTCATATGATCAGGGAGCAGATGAGAGAGAACATAGACCTGTAGTTTTGATTTGAAGGCAGTCATGTTAAGACTGTGCTGAAAGGATTTTTTTTTTCCCAACTAGAAAATGATAAATTGCACCTGACAAGATTGATTTTAGTCAGTGGGTAAAGTACAGAAGGGAATGGACGTGTGAACAATTCCCTGTGGGTGGCTATTACAAATTCTCCTAATACTATAATAGTTAGGTATACAAATGGGAGTTCTATGTATGTTCATAAATTAACAGTGTAATATATAGGTTGGACAAACAGATATAGGCTGGACATGGGAAACATGTGACCCTCCTTACCGGTGTAGTCATTGGGAATTTTAGGCTAACACCTGAAGGGCCATAAGTTGTCCACCCCAATATAAACAGTGAAAAGTCAAATATTTTTGCATAGCAGCGGAACAGTGTGATCAGTTATGTTTTCCTTACATTTCAGAGCATTCCTGACCAGTTATGTGTGTGTATGGAATCTGTGGCAGTTGCTCCGCTGCAGCCAAAGCCCTGCCAGATTATTGTAGCCGAGCAGGAGGAAGATGTCAACTTTTAAATTTTTTATTTAGACAGGTGTGAGGAACCTGTGGCCCTCTAGATATTGTTGGTTTAGCAGCTGTTATAAATACCCTCCCCACCCCTCAAATTAAGGTTTGAAGAATTCAGTATAAAAGCTCTGGCCACAAAATGAAAGGGCTTAGGGTCCTGCAGGTCCAATCCTTTCCAATATATGCACTATTTCTAAGTGTAGTGGTAGACCTTGCAACCACACTGAGGAGCTCTCTTCCCACAGGTAAGAGAGCAAAGCCCATGGAATCCTATGCCCCCCCTCACCTGCCCCCAGGGGGAGCACAGGATTGTTCCCTTGGACTGGAACCGTATACACCAGATGGAAGAAGAGTTGATCTCCATGGGATTTTGTGTGTTTTAGTACACAGTACAGGGGAATTTAATTTTGTCTGTTCATCCATCTGTTTGTTTTGTCAGAGACTCAAGATTGTTGTCCATAGGAGCTGGTGCCGATGAAGTCATGCTCTCCATTATCTGCAAGTACATGGGTACCTTACCAAAAAAGCAGTGACCATGAATCATTACATCATTATATTACATACTTTTTAATAAGCTGCAGATGGAAATAATATTCAGTAAAGTTATTTTAAGAATCAATCATTTTGCTTTTGTTAATGGCCATGTTGTTGATAATTCTGCCTCACCTGTAAGTGGTAGGCCATAATTTATAACCACTACCAGAAACACACATTTTACCACAAATATTCTGTGGCTTGACCAATTGCCAGGCAAGGTTCTGGCCTGTTTCCTTGTTTAATGCATTTTTACAATGCTAATAAATCTTAACTTCATGACAAGAACACCTGAATGTAACAATAGCACATACACATTTCAGTGAAAGATTGCACTGAGCCATTCAGGCTGTGCATCAACAACATCTGCATAGATTTATTTACTTTTCCTTAGAAAGTTTTTGTGGGTATACTTTCTTAATTGCTGTAAAATGAATTCATCCCTTGTTTCTGAATTCTATGTTATGACAGGACCAGGTTAGAATTCCACTAATGTGGTCTGTTATATGTCTGTATGCATGCTATCACTCTGCTGGCTGCAGTGACGATCCCAGTAATCAATTTTAAATGACAGAAGTACTGATTGTTCACCTTAATGTATGCAGCATATGTCCACATGCTACTGAATCCACCATCTCTCTTCTATAATTCTGCCTTGTTGATTAATTGACTATAATTTGTTATAATACATGACAACCAACTAGTGAGAATTTACTTGCAGTAGGTTTTAAACCCTGACTTTGTACTAAGGAAAACTAGAACTATACATAAGTTGACAACTATTTTGTATGTTTTTTTCTGTATGGAACAAAATTGTACTTTATGGACAATGGGAACCAATAATTTACTTTCCTGGAAGACTGCAATTCTGACAGTTTGCAAATAATGTGTTTGCTCATAAAATCAAATGTTTACATCATGGGCACTCGACCCTCAAAGCTGCTTGGTTTTAATACAACTTGTTTTGAGTTGTTCCGTTTCCATTTCAGGCTGACAAAGGTGGTAGTCCATAGTCAAAACTTGCATATTTTAACTCCTTTACTTATTATCCCTTTAAGAAATATTATAGTTTAGCCATCATATCACTGTTACAAGGATTGGGCAAAGTTTTCAAAGAAGTCCAGCTGTCTACCTGCCCAGTCTTTTCCTGTTTCTCCAGTGATTCCCTGCTGTTAAAGAACCAGGATAGGTTCCACATCCGCACAGGGGACGGTTGAGGAGAAGTCAAGCATTTGTGCTATAAGGCATGATTGTCATCTCCCAGACAAGATCGCTGTCAGTATTGTTGGTGATGCCTTCATTTCCTCCATGCTTCACTAACCAATCACAGATATACTCAAGAAAATGATCTTTATAGTCAGAAGGGTGCAGGCCTGTCATACACTGCAGTTCCCACTGGAATTTGCAAGAACATGTATCAAATTATAATAAGGTGCTGCTCCAATCCCCTGTTTAATATGGAAATGAGTTTGGGGAAGTTGCACAAAAGAGAGGGGTTCTCATCATTATCTCTTTCCCAGTCTTGACATGAACAGCAAATATCATACTGTTGAATATGCTCCAAGTATTATAAGTATGGACTTATATCTCTTAAAATGGTAACAGAGTTATTGTGAAAACAATGGGAATGTCATTTGGAAATGATTAAAAACTTTCATATGTGATTTGTTTTTAATAAAGTACAAATCATCAAATGCCAAACTTAAAAAATAAGACATCGAATGTTCACTGTGGAAGGAAGCCCTAAAGCACTTTAATATAAATACATGAGAATGAATAGAAACATCCTTGCGGTTCCATATAAGTATAGAAGAACTGATGTACTCCTACACTGAAGTTTCTCAGATTTCAGGAAATGGCTGATCTTGATGCCCTAATTCCCCTTCCCAGCCTCTGTTCAGGAAATTATGAGGCTGATCATATCCTGGATGCACTATAAGATCTTGCTTCATGAGGGATAGCCCTTCTGCACTAGAGAATACTCCAACAACACAATTTGGTTTTCAGTTGGGAATGGCGGACTAAATTGGCAGCCATCTTAATGGGCAAACTGGTTTGGACAAGGGACAGAATTTAGGACATTGTTTTCTAATATAGCGTTTGCCTGTACGTTTTTCGCTGAATAATTTTATACAAGTGGAGTGTAGCATGCTAAAGTAAGCACTCCTACTGCGCTTTCTTGAAAGTCTCCTCCCAAACTGATGGGGAGACCAGCTGAAAAACCCACTTGCTATAGCCTCAGTTGTCTTGCAGCAACCCTACTCTACAAGAAGGTAATCTTCACATTAATGAATAATTATACTTGTTCTCAGAAAGAATGTCCCTAGCAGCCTCGGCATCTCCAAATACCTTCTCTCCCTCTTTGAAATGTAAACACATTGCCTGCATTAGAATGCACTCTCGCAGGATTTTAGCAACTTGGCTACCTAATGCTGATCTAACCATTCTAGTTCAAAAGACTGTTTTATCCTGCAAAAATAAAACAATGACACTGTGCTACCATTTGCAATTTGGTCTGATGAACACCACAGTAGTATGGTCTCTAATTAAGAGGCATCACAATACTTTACAATACCAAATCACTAATGCCCCAGCTCCATCTTTTCAAAACTGGCTCAGAGTATCAAGTATCAACCAATAATTGAACAATTACAATAGTCTGACTAATCCAGTTGAAGACATAAGTATTGTAGCATTATTTTGGTTTTCAACTGTTTTGCCTGGGCTAAAGAGATGCACAGAACTAACATGCTCTGGAATAGCACTGTCAAATGGACAGTACAAGCCCTACTTTATCAGCCCTAGACATACAATCCTAGTCTAATAACAAAGTACAGTGACTTGGGGAAAAGGACTGTGGATTCACAAGAGGCTGAAGCCCACTTCCATAGCCATTGTTAGTCAGTTGGGCCAACTGTGTATTTTGTTTAATTCCACCATATGCAAAAAACCCCAAAAACTATCACATTAAGAAATTAGGAAACTTGGTAATTTTTGAACAGTTTAGATTAATATTTTAATTGCAAGCCACTATGGACACACTCTAGGAAAAGTTAGCACATACTTAATTTTTCTTTTAGTGAGTCTTCAAAGTATTTTGCTTTGACAGGTTCACTTTTTTAAAAAAAAAAATCTGTAACATACATAGCATGGTCAAAAAGATTGCTTCTTATTGGTAGAAAAAGCAATAGTTACAAAGCAGACATGTTGCTTTTGAGTGGGAAAAAGCTTTTCTCTACAATAGTAACAATATATTTCATCCCCAACTATTTTTGTTTGTTTGTTTGTTTCCATAAAATGCTTGCATTTGAGTTGATTTCAGTTAAAGAACCCTAAAAAATAAAGGTTTTAAAATAGAAATATTTCTGGCTTGATAATCATTAAGAAATGCCCAGAACAGGGCCAGATTAATCCTTAATGTGGTTTCTCACAAAAACTTTCAAGGAGTCCAGAATGGCACTAATAATCTCTCATAGGAAATGTCTGCATCACCTCAGTTTAATAATCCAGTAAATTACAAAAAAGACAAACAGGGAGAACAGCATCATGTAGCACAAGAGTTTTGTCTGGCTTCCTCGGGAAAGAGTTTTCAGTCTTCCCACAGTTGCACCAAGAAATCCAGATGTTGAATCAAAGTCATTGTCCTGAAGAAAGAATAGCATATGGTAGTATGTCAGCAGGTAACTCTACTTGAATTTAACATTCTTAACATTTGAATTAGAAACTTGCACAGAACGGTACATTCTTTGCAAGACAGCTATTGTAGTGTTGGGTTAGAATATCAAACCAGGACAGGTGAGAACTGAGTTCTCTTGGCTGTGAAGCCAACTTGATCACACTACATCACTAGTGGGTCATTCACTATGAGTCAGCCTAACTTCAGCAAGGTTGTTAAGATATGGGAAGGATGAGCAGGGGAGAATTATGTGTGCTATCTTGACGTTTTTGAAGGAAGGCAGTCTGGTCTGCACATGCAGAGTTCTTTTTAAACTACCCCCAGGCATGTTCTGTGGAGAAGGGGGCTCTGGATCTAGCTCCTCCTCCCAAACAGCTGAAGAATGAAACCTTTACTTTTTCAAAAAGAATTTCTCATGCATACACTCCCAGACAGCTTCAGCTGAAAAGGGAAGCGGGGCCTTTATTAACATGGCTCCCCACCCACTTGGGGATACACACAGAAAAGTCAGACTGTGGATAAAGGCCTTTGATTTGCACATGTGTGAGATTTTTAAAACTTAAATCCAGCTAAACACAAGCTGAAATAAAGGCATATTTGGATATTGAAGTGTTTCTCAATAAAGAAATAAAAAAAATAAATGAGTGAATGTATGAAAGTTTAGAACTGATACAGTAAGCCCTCCACATTTGTGGGTTTCACTTCTGCTGATTTGATTATTCACGGATTATTTGCTGTCACCTCTGCTGCCTCCCTGTGCAATTTTTAATAAGGGACTGCAAGCCTTGTGAGACTGAGAAACTGCGAACAAGTCTTATAAGTCCCTCGTAAAAATGGTGTGGGGCAGCAGTGGAAGTGGCAGTAACTCCCACCAGCCACCCACTTCTGCCTTGTGAAGGAACCTTGATGCCTCAAAGGAATCCGTGGTGGTTGAATATGGTGATCATACTTTTTTGTGTGTTAAATATGGTTTGGGAGGGCCTAGAGTTATTCACAGTTTTCTCCCTTTCACGAGGGTCCTGTGCCCCGAACCCTAGCGAATGTGGAGGGATGACTGTACAAATAAATGCAATTTGTTTATATTCAGAAAGCAAACAAAAGCAGACTGGCTGCCAGAATTCAAAACAAGTCACTGAAAACTATGACGTATTTCAGCAGAAAAATATTAATCATGTTAAGAGCTAAACAAATGCCAAGCTCTCATAAAGCCAAACATAGCAAACAGATACATACCATTTCAGCTAGTAATTTATTTTGCTGTTTCACTTCTGTCCCAATTTCAATGGAAAGCTATGACAAAAGAGATAGGAGATTGGTGCATTACCGTACTACCAACTGGATGACATATAAAATTAAACTTGCTTGGGAAACATCAAGGATAATTAAGATGCTTTCTGGAAGAACCTTAAACCCTGAAAACACAGGAGAACTACAATGGAAGTATGCTATAAAGTAATATGCCAATCTAGTCTGCGTTCTTCTGATATTGACAGATTCTCCTCTTATCCAGCATATATTATTCTAGCAACACCTTTTTTAAATTTTTATTTTGTAATGAGAACATCCAAAGCCAAGCATAGCTGTTATTTTACAGTTTCAGCCTTTCATTCATTTTTCTTTATCTGATGTGCTTTTTGTTTTTCTGTCTTACTTTCTTTCATTTCGAGTATTTTAAGCCATGTTTTGTGGTCAGATTAATTAGCCTAGTGACTAGAAAGACTCAGGAGAAAAGCTCACACAACTACAATTTCATAACTCCAAATTTCAGTATTCTACACAATATTTAAGCAGATTTTCTCCATAATCTTTAAAAAGAGAAGGACCAGAATTTATGAAGTGGAAAGAAGCTGAATAGCAACAACATAAAGGGCCTTTGTTCTCCAGACATGAATGAGCCCTGAGTTGCTGCTCCCCAAATATTTCCAGTTCTGCAGATTCAGGTCTAGTGGCACGATGCTACCCTATCCTTCCATATCCTGGTATCTCAGTCTGCAATATATACTTTCCTACTGACACTAGCTAATAGTACTGTAACAGTACCAGACAACACCCTATTATACAAAAGTTGCTGCCTGCAGTCTTAAAGATTTGTACCATTTGCCTACCCACCCTTTACTTTGGCCTGCATGTTTCAGACTCAATGGAAGATAATCCCAGCCTTTTGTGGCACATCAGGGATTGCTACAACCAGAACTCATGGGATGAAATGGAACTGCGATCAGTAAAAATTATTTGGTGATAACCTGGGAAATTACTTTTACTCTCACTCCAGATTTACCTTCTGAAGAACTGGCCCTACCAGCTCAAACTGACTTTGCACTGACGTGTCTGTCTTCCCTTCTCGTGTATCCCAAGTCACATTTGATTCTACAAGTAGTGTTTTGCAATATCCTTCTCTCCAGTCTTCCTCCGTGTGCTGCTCCCCAGATGTTTTGGACCAACTCCCACAACCTCCCACCAGCATGGTCAGTTGCCAGTTATGATGGGAACTGTGGTCTAAAACTTCTGGAAAGCACCAGACTGGGAGAGCTTGATGTACAGTGATGTATTGTTCTGCTTTATGGCTCAGGATTTAGATCACTGGAGAGGCTTCGGTTTTGATTAAATATCAGCTAGGATTATTTCATTGGCATAGGAAGAGTTTAGTTCAATGGGTTATTGGCATATCTGCTAACTGACCTTGCTGACTTATAAGTCCCTTGGGAACACAACTCTCAGTTGTAAGGACACACCTCTCAAATAAGCACAGCTTCTACTGTCCCAACTTGTAATTAATATCTTGACTAGCCAACCAGGGCAGCTGGAGCTCAAATCTAATTAGCAGAATAATTTGATCTATCAATGAGAACTCCATGCCTTCTGAAGGGCAACATTTTGATTGAATTCAATTAAGCCATGGCTGTGTTGCTATTACACTGATCGAGCAAGTATTATGTACCCCAATCAATTTTAATGCTGCTGCTATAATGATATACTTACTGATTTAATGGTGGTGACTTTTGAACGCAAACTTTCTGTTAACTTTTCATTTTCTTCCTCGTACACACTGTAACCACTATTGGCATAGCCATAATTGCTGCCAGCAGCTCCTTCACCTGAAAAGACAATCAGATTAAGGTATCAGAAATACAGCCAGAAAATAGGGTCTCTGGAGGAAAAAGAAACCCAATTGTCCTATTTAAACCATTAGCCATCTAAAGAGATGGAGATAGGAACAGTATTGAACCCTATGGAGAACTAGACCCCTCACAAAACTAAACAGGCATATGAAGAAATGAAGATAGGGAACGAAGGGAAGACTGGGCCCAATATTTTCTTCCCCATAATCCCAACCCAACAACTTGAAATCAAAGGTTTCCATCAGCTGATTCAAAAGTGTTAAAGCAACACCAAGCCTCCCTTCATTCCAACAGCCTTTCACAGCAGTAAAAACTTTCCAGGATCCATTGTTCTCCTTTTTTGACTTTCTGAATACTCTTGCATGTCCAGATCATGTCCTTCTCTATAGGCAATGATGCATCTTCTTGCTTTTTCTTGCCACTTTGATTACTACAATCCCCAGCAGCTCATTATTTGTATAAATTCCCACTGAAACTGAAATGCTACTGCAGGTTCAAGAAACAAGAACTGCTACAACAGCCAGCATGCAGCCAAGGCTTCTGATCCAGATATTTAAGCAACAAGACCCATGTTTACAATGTGGCCTTTAGGTGTCTTTAATCACAGAGAGCAGCTCTTTTCATGCCATATCACACCAAGGCAAACTGAGGCATCAGGACAACATAGCTTTCCAAACTGCACTCATCAAAACTTAAAGCAGGGATGGTGGATTTGTAGCTCTCCAAATGTTAGCTTCATCTCCCACCATCCTTCATCATTGGTTGTGCCATCTAGGGTTGATGTGAGTTGTAAGCCAGCAATATCTGGCTGGCCATACATTCCCCACTTCTCCCTTAAGGAATGCCTGTTTGCCCCTCACTTCACTGTCACTGATGAGGCTTGTCAGGAATACAGCAGGGGAAAAAAACTAGAAGTCCTGTTGCATATTTGCTAGTCACAAAACATACAAGTCTGAAGTCACTAATGTAGAATGAATCAAGAACTGGTTTTCAGCACAATTATACTATGGTATCTCTCAAGATAATAAGTGCAAAAGTCATACCTGCAGATTTGGAAGAACATTCATTATGTAATGAAACAAATTCCAGCTGGCTATCTTCATCAGCTTTGATTTTACTGTTTAATTTTAATCTATATTTAAATTTGTAATCCACCCAAGGGGACTTTTGACAAGCAAGCAGCATTCCTACTCTAAACAGAATGGGCAACAATACAGATATTCATTACTTTTTTAAAAAAACAGGAACACTGCAATAAAGGCAAAGCTGGCAGGCAGCAGTGCATGACACTAGTGGACATCACAGACCAAGGATATAATCCAGCAAAAGTGTCAATATTCATTCTCATTTACAGAATTATTGTGACTTAGCTCAGATCCACTCATCAAGCAACACATATTTGTTATATGTACATTCTGTCTTTTCTCCAATGAGCTCAAAGCAGGGGTATACATGACCTTGCTCCCAACACCAAGCCTTTTCTTTCTGAACAAGTGATAGAAACTTGGGTGTTCCACAAACCCACACAAGGAAGGAATATCAGAGAAGTCAACACTGATATAAATGGCATTGATTTGATAAGTCTGCTCTAGCTGGGACTAGTCAACTGCTGGTTCCAATTAGACTCACTGAATCAATGCGATTAGTGTGAGTGTTGCTCTACCATTCAGCAACCGATCCAGTGGGTCCAACTATAGTTTGGATTAGGCCAACAAAGCTGCACTTCGTTGCAAGTAAAATCCGTACTGCAAACATTCTTCATATCTGCTGCATTCTCATTAAAACCATAACACATTTTACAACATTCTAAGTTTCTTAATGACTGATCAGCAATTTTGTATAGCAGCTTATGTTAGCAGTCTATGTTTTAATAATCAGCCTATATAAAGAACAAAGGAGTACAGAACTCCAGCTGTTTTAGACGACATCTCCCAGTAACTCTTATCACTGGTAACTCGTCACTGGTCATGTTGACTGGACTGATGGCAGTTGGATGGCAAATGGAAAGTTACAGCTTCCATATCTCTGATATAGTGGATTGCATTGAGATTAAGCTGTGCTTTTACAGCACAATCCTACATGTGTCTACTCCCAGAATGCTAGTTCAGTGGGGCTTAATCCCAGGTAAATGGGGCTGGGACTGCAGCTATACTGGCACTGAAACAAATGGGACAAATTAACATACTTCCACAGATTTCAGTGAGAATAAAGTATGACTATACATCTGGTTCCAACTCTGTTCATAAATTAAGAGTAAAGACATTTATAAGCGATAAAAATTAGAAATCAGGAGTGCCAAAATTAATTACAAATGCTTAACACTTTGCCGGCTTTGACAAGCTGTCAAGGAACGGCAGGTTATGTTACTGAAAACAGTCTCAAAAACTGACTGCCTCAATAACATTATGTGTGTAGAAGGTCAGGCAAAGAGATTAGCTGAAAAAGTTTTTACATCCAAGGGGTCAGAATAATAGAAATGTCAATGATACTCATTATGCAGCTGGGTCCATACACTTCCAGAGTTCATTGAGTTTCTGGGAAGGCTGCATGCTAAGCAACTGTGTTACATAGTCAAGGTTCCCAAATTATGAATAACAGACAAAGAGATGTCTAACACAGGGCCAGATGTCCACTTCATGACTGACGCAGCCGAAACACTGCAGCCAGATTCTCCTCAGAACCTCAGTTATCATTTTCAGACAATGATTCAAAACAGTGTCTCTCACAGGACTGTTTCCAAAATCCGACTTTAGGGCCTATGTTAGTAAATTCAACATTGCAAAGTTCATAAATCTACTCCCTTGCTCACCAGCAGCAAATCTCTCCTAGCACAAAGTCTCATGCTTTAGAGTTCTCGGGGAACTGCAAACATAAAGACAGATGATATACCCTCTCTATGTATGTGTGTAATTTATGAAGAACTCAAGAAAATATCTCCCTTCCCCTTACACTTTTGTAGAAGGTGGGAATATACCTGAGCCATCATGGCTAGTTGGAATCCAGAAAGTATTTTTTTCCCCAAATTTTGTAGCAGCTCATAAGAGTCTAGCAGACAGAAAGGAAACTGCTGTGGAAGAAGGTGCTATCTGTATACTGAGGAAACCCAGCTCTGAATCACACAAGGTGGTGGGCATTAATTGGGAGCATTAATGGAGTGGATTAGGGGAATAAACTGAAGCTTTATTCAAAGAAGATGGACATTCTGTTGGTGTGGTACTTTATCTGACCAGAAAGGGGGCTGATTAACCAATTCTGAATGAGGTTTCATTGCCCTACAAGACCAGCGAATAGATACTACTTTCTCATTCAGGTTTAAATCTCTTGATTAGAGTACAGTGTGTTTTATCTTTCAGTTCCCTAATCATTCAAGTGGGTCTATACACTTCCAGAGCACACTGCTTTTCTACTAGTTTGCTGACCAAATTAGGCCTTGCAGGGAGCCATTGTAGATGTGACATTTCCAGTCTTAACCACATACATAAAGCATTCAGCAGAGGACTGCTAGGAGTCATAGGTCACAGAATGGGATTGGAAACCTGAAAGCTACAAGGGGGATTTCACTGACCAGACAGACAAAGTAGTGTCTTCTGGTACTTTCTTACTGGTTGCAAGGGACCACTGGAAGAGATCTGCTGGATTTGACTAAAGGCTTCTCTAGTCTGTCATCCTACAGTGGCCAGTCAGATGCTTACAGTGTCAGCATGTAAAGACACCAGGGCAACAGGCCTGTTCCACCACTGATAGTCAGGAACTAATATTCAGAGGTAATTTCCTCATGAATAATAGTCATTGATAATGCTATCCTTTGAACTTGTCCAATTCTCTTTCAAACTGTCTCAACTGGCAGCCACAACACTTTCCTTTATATGAAGTACAAATAGGGAAAAAACTTCTGGAAAACAGCCATATAAAATTCAAATGAGTGAGTGTGTGGGTTTGTGTGTGCAGAAGTAGAACAGTTCACGGAAAAAGCCATATAGTCACACAACCAAAGCAAGTAACAGCATACACTATTTTAAAATGGCACTAGAGCTGTTTATGGAGATGAAATTATTTCCAATTCAGAGTACAGAAAGATGATCAGTACTTATGGTTTTGTATTCCATTCAATAATGAAAGCAAAGTACAAATTCTACCATCATAGTAGTATTTCAGCAAGGAAAAGAAGCATCCCACATGAGCACAACACAAATCACAGAGAACATCAGGTTCAGGTGTCTCAGCTAGCTCATTTGACAGTTCTATTTACACTATGTATACCTCCACAGATTTAGTGATTATTTTCTGACAACTATAAATATGTTACAATACTTTCACAGTTAAAGGTATGATTCCATCAACATTTACTTCTTAGTAAGTCCTACTGAGCACAGTAACCCTTCCTTCAGAGAGCGAACATGCATAGCACTTGGGATGCACTTAGGGAAACAGTAGAGCCTTCATTTCCCTGCTGAATTACAAAAGGCTTTTGCCTGAGCCTACTGGGAAAAGCAAGACTCTGCCTCCCCCCCCCCCCCCATCCTGGCTGCTGTGAAGCTGAGCACTAACTACTTTTGGACTTTGAACTCAGGCCCTTTCAGCCCTACACTGTTATAGTGCTATTATTCCACTTCCAACCTCGTGTGGAATCCTGGGGTTTGCAGTTTAGGGAGGGGCATTTTGAATTCTCAGCCAGAGAGCTCTTTGGCCTCCGTAAACTACAAACCTCAGAATTCTACAGGAAGTTGAAAGTGGAATAATAGCACTATAACAGTGTAGGGCGGAAATGGCCTCAGTTTGCACCAACTGATGTGAACTGAGGACAAAGGGGGACGGTGGGAGGAGGAGAAAGAACCCAGAACATTTTAAAAGCAGCTGATACAGTGGACGACAAGAATAATAGTAGCAGTAGTAACAGTCAGTTTATTGTATTTTAGCAACCAGCTATTGTACAGGAATATAGGCCATTTTTGCACTAAACTGTTACAGTGCTAAACTGCAAACCCCAGGATTCCGTAGGATGTTGAAAGTGGAATAATAGCACTATAACAGTCTTGTGCGGAAATGGCCATAGAAAAAGGGAAAAAGGTAATAAGGAGAAGAAGAAGAAGAAGAAGAAGGAAGAGGATGAGGATGATGATGGGACAAACAAGGATGAAGCCGGACAGTTGGAGGATATGTAACCATATTTCTTCATTCAGAGAAAAGAATGAGCCCTTTACCTACCAACCTCTAGGGCTGACCTGAAGCGGTCTTGGGCCCCTCTTCTCTTACAGTCCTAGCTTGGACCAACAGAAGCACAGATACAGCCGGCCCCTCACAACTAACGGGGGCCGTGACCACATTCCGCCCCTTCCAAGACCGGCTGGGCCCAAGTCCCCAGTGCAAGCAGCCCGGGAAACGCCCCCAGTCCCAGGTCGTCACCACTCATTCACTCACCCAGCCCGGCCCTCCTCATCCTCGCTCGCCGCCGGAGGGGAGGAGGGGAGGCGGGGAGAGGCCTCGCCTCCTGGGGACCAGCACAACCGGAGAAACAGACCAGCGGTTGGGAACTGGAAGTGTGTGTGGGGGGGGGGCAGCTTTACGATGAACTCTTCCGATCACCCCACAAACGCCACGACAGCGCTTCGTCGGCGCAACACTTCCTGGGTAAGGTAGTTCTTCGCTTTCGGGCTTCGCGAGGCATTCTGGGTAATGTAGTCTTCCAAGGGAAAAAGCAGGAAGAGCAAGACCATAAGCCGTAGGGGTTTCTGGGTAATGCAGTTTGTTTTTTTTAAAGGAAGCGCTACTGGCCGGCTCTTGAAAGCAAACCGCAGCGGAAAGGAGTTGAGCCGATTAATCCTCAATGTTGAGTGGGGAAGCGTTGTTGTTTTGGCAGACTAACTTGAAAGTAGAGCCTATGTTATTAAGAAGAGAAAATGAGAATTTTGTGCCTATTTTGTGGATGGGCTTTTAAAAAGTTTGTCGACCATTAACCTTCCAAGGAGGAAGGGATACGAAGTGCTTAGAAAGTTGTTCTACAAGCGGGTCTTGCAGCGAAATCTAAGGGAATCCTGCAGTATTTTTCCCCATTGACAAACCAAGGAGTTTCTTCACTTTTAATCATGGTTTGTTTGTTTTTTCAAAAATATTGTACCTTGCCAGTTTGCTAAGACACCTGAATTGTATTTGTTAAATATGACTGATATACTAGAGGGTATTGGTATAAAGAAGCATTGGAGAATATTATTGTACATGATAACAGCAGCTCGTATTGACTATGCAAAGTTATGGAAAACTCAGCAAATACCCACAATTGAACAATGCAATGGTGGGCTACACTTACTGAAAATAAAAATGCGGACATGGTCTCCCAGAGATTAAAGGGGAAATCAGACGATGAGATACACAAAGAATGGTAAATTGTAATGGGTAATTGCTGGGTTTTAACAGCTGGAAATACATAATTCATGATCAAAGTTATATTACGTGGGGACGACAGGATATATATCATGAAGCGGAAATATGAAGAATGAAATGTAAGAACTATCAGATAAATTAACAGTAAAATGTTGTACAGTTCCTAAAGCTTGTAGAAATCTGGAAAATGAAATCTAGATCAATGTGGAAGATCAGATATATTTCAATGAAGCTGACAATCAAATATGTATGTTTTATAATGAGAATTTTGAATAAAATGATATTTAAAAAAAAATTAAAAAAATATTGTACCTTAATTCTTTTTAACTTTTGCAAATTAAATGTTTTAGCTTGATCTAAATTAATGTCAGCCGCTTTAACTAGTGACCAATGCTGAATATGTTTTTGTAGTTGTTGTGTGCCTTCACATTCTTTCCGACTTCTGGAGACCTTAAAGTGGACCTATCGTGGAATTTTCTGGGGCTGAGAGTGTGTGACATGCCCAAGGTCACCCAGTGGGTTTCCATGGCCGAGCGGGGAACCGAACCTTAGTCTTCAGGGGTCTGTAGGCCAACGCTCAAACCCCTGCACAACGCTGGCTCTTCACTACAAACCTCTTAAAACAGAGCTTAATGAGGACAGAATACAGCATCACCAGCTGCTATTTTGGTCAAAAAAAAATTTCTGTTTTGGGAGGTGGGGGACACTTTTGGGCTGGTTTGGAAACAAAGAAAAAACAAAAAAACAAAAAAAAATGGGGGGAATGGTGGATTTGGGGACACACTTACAGTCCCAAGGACTGCATGTTGCCCATAGTTTGCACTTTGCCCACCCCTGGAATACACTTGGTGGTAAGAGAAATCTGAATGCCTGGGAGCCAGCGTGGTGTGGTGATTTGAGCATTGAACTATGACTCTGCCAACCGGGGTGTGATTCCCCACTTGGCCATGGAAACGCATTTGGTGATCTTGGGCACATCACAAACTCTCAACTCCAGGAAGCCCATGATGGGTTTGGCCTTTGGGTTGCCAGAAGTCAGAATCAGTCTGACGGCCCACAACAACCAAACCACCACAACAACAAGAATCAGAGGTGTTAGGTAGACCAAAAAAATCCAGCATAAGACCTGTGTTAGGAACGGAATGGTTATTTTGGAGCAGGCTGTGGCTGGCTAGAACCCTGGAAAGGAACACACCATAGAGTGAAAATGTTTGCCTTGCTTGTTTTGAATATTACCCACTACCCTGTGAAGTTCGAGTATTTGCATTTCTACAGAGATTATGTGTTGTCTTTCCTTCCTCCAGCTCTTAACAGGTGTTTGAAAAAAGG
Source organism: Cyclura pinguis (assembly GCA_030412105.1). Taxonomy (NCBI): domain Eukaryota; kingdom Metazoa; phylum Chordata; class Lepidosauria; order Squamata; family Iguanidae; genus Cyclura; species Cyclura pinguis. The sequence continues at coordinate 22,880,554 of CM059604.1, forward strand.
CATACCTATTGTGTCACTGTTATTGCTGGGAAAAGTCCCAGAATTATTAGATCTCTAAAGACATGTTGGCCTTATAATGAGCCAGCAAAGAAAACAGTTATTTTCTTGGTCACGTTGCTAAATTTGAGGAAAGCCTTTTACCTCGCTGAAGCTCTGACCGCTGCTAATGTAATGGGAGGAGATTTGGTTCAGGTACCATACAATGCCTGCTTCTGGCACAGAAGAAATTGCACATCAAAGGTGGGAAATTCTAGCATGCTGGATTTTGTCAGGGTTTTGTCTGCAACTGCCTTAGCTGGTACAGCCAGTGGTAAGGGATTATGGGTGTTGCAAAAAATCTGGAGGGCCACAGATGCTTAAATGCCCCATTCATATGTTTCCTACAAGCAGATTTCATCCTCAGCTGCTTTTGAGTAAGGAAAACTGGGCCAATATTTAAAATATCAATCCATTATTAACTTAACAGAAGCCCATGAGTATTACTTAAATCAGAATTTGTAACGCTTTTGTAGTCTCGGTCTCTAATGCTACTTTAACTGAACTGCAGGATGTGAAATGTTACCAAGATTGCTGTAACTGCAGCTAATTTGGGTAGCTCCAGCTCTTGCCCACTCTAATAGTGAAATGTATAAGTTTTGATATCTTTTTTTTTGCAAATTAATGTTTTTTATTTTAAATTTAGAACATACAATATTACAACACATTACCTATTGCAAATTACAATTACAAATTACAATTTACAATTTTTTGCCAGTCCCCTTTCCCCCCTCCGTCAATCCCCATCAATGGGTATAAGTTTCGATATCAATAATTTTTCATGTAAAATGATGATTGTCACTCATTTTTTCTATTTCATGTACTGCATTGTTGCATTTATATTTAGGGTCTGTGGCCAAAATGGAAATAATATTCAACTGACCAGAGCTTTTACCAAAGATACACTGCTGTTTTACATTGGGTTAGATCATTGCTACACAAAATGGTAGTCCAGGAACCAGTGGTACTCTACAATCAATGGCTGCCAATCCATTGTGAGTTGCCGGGGGGGGGGGAACAGTTGTAGTTAATAGGCTCACAGATATGGTGCCAATTACTGGCATATTGGAGTGGAGAACCCTGCCAGTCTGGCACATAATGTAGCTTAAGAAGCACTGATTAGCCCATTGATCCATCCACCCCAATAGTATGCATTCTCACCAGCTCTGAAGTTTGGGACCAGAAATTCTATCTCATTTTAGTTTAAAGTTGTCATTGCCAATAATTAAGGCCACTTCCGCATAGCATCACAGTCGCGTGATGGGGATGGAATGTCAGCAGTCTGCAGGTCATGCTTTCTCGTGATGTTGTTGCAGTCCCACTGCCATCCTCCCTGCTATGATTGCGGGATATTCACTTTACGGAATAAATCCATTAAGTGCATGCAATCACACGATGCTCCTATCCTTCCCACCCATGTGGAAAGGCTGGAAGTGTGATGGAGGTGCTTCATTCCCAGCACAGCATGGAAGAGAGCCCGGTTGTGCTGCGGGAGGCAGGTGCATGTCACTCGTGCTCCCTTCTGCAGGGAGCCACCCAGATGCAGAGGGGAGCGTTCTTGTGCTCCCTTCTCAGCAAAGACACTGCTAGGATCGTGATGGGAGGACAACGGAATCAGGTAAGATGTGGAAATGGCCTCAGTCTTAGAAGATGTATTCAACCTTCTCAAGTTGAGAAAAGTATGTGCAAAAGCTGGGAAACTATCCAAACTATGTGCAATGAGGAAAGAAGCATGCCAATTGGGAAAGCCAGAGCATTGTTGCCAATTGGGAAAAGCAGAGTAGGGTTGGTTGCCAGATCTCAGGCCCTGAGTCTCCAATCTTTTGTGGGTCATCTCCCAGCAGGAGATGAGATTGCAAATTCTCCAGTTTTAGGAGGTTCCGCTTCAGGCAAGAAGAAAGAGCTGTGTGCAAATCTCTAGCTCAGTTAGTACCGCAGCAAGCTTGCTTCAATTTTACAAGGTTTTGCCGATTTGTTGATGCAACTTTCAAAGACTCACAGGGTAGGGGTATGTCTGTGTATTTACTTAGTTAGCTTTCTCCTTCTTTCCTTTCTTCCTATTTGTTATGGTACCAGGGCTTACCCTCCACTCTGCTCTGCATCTACCTTCTGGCTGGAAGCAGGTAAACTAGATTAAATGTTCCTTATCCTGTCACTCTAACTAACTGAAATGGAATAATTCCCTCATTTCACGTAGATCTGGGAATTGCTTCTTTAGCAAAGATTTCTGTCTTAGTTTTCATATAGGAAAGTAAGTAATCAGGGCATGTTTGAATGACAAGTTGAGAGCAACTGTGGTTGGTACTTAATGCATAATACTGAATATATCAACAGGGACTTCCCTAGGCCTCAGGTTTTGGCTTGGAAATGTTAGGGCTTGGGATAATCCTGAATTAGCAGCCCTGCCCCAAGGACTAAGGTTTCCCACCGCTGGTTAAAGAAGCCATAGCTCAGGAATTCATTTTTTAAAAATAATTTTTATTAAAATTTTAAGTGAATAACAATACCCCACCCCTGCTTCCGAACATCAATTTTCCCAGTTGAATCTGAGTTTAACATTCCATTCCGTATAAACATTCCGTTCCGTACATTATCTCTTTTTTACAACAATCGTAAACTATTACTTTTAGCTTATATTTAACTATTTACATTTTATCTTTTGTCACCTCATTTTATCCTCCTCCTTTCTTACAGCCTTTCTTTCTTTTCCCCTATTTCATTCTTTTATCCAATTCAATACCTCTCACCATTCTCTTTCAAAGCACTGGATTGGCTTATTTTTGAGTGAAAAAGTTAGCTTTTCTGTCGCTACAATATCCAGGACTTTGAATTTCCATTCTCTTATATCAATATATTTTCTTTCTTTCCAATGTTGAGCATAAGTCAATCTTGCTGCGGTTATTATATATAACAATGTCTTTTGATGAGCTCTTATTTCTCTTTGTTGCCCTAACATATTCAACAAATAGAGTTCTGGCTTCATTTCAAAGTTAAAACCATACATTCTTTGAATTTCATCATGTATTTCTTTCCAAAACTTTTTTGCTATTTTACAGGTTCACCACATATGAAAAAAAGATCCCTCTTTCTCATCACATTTCCAACATTTTTCATTCCCATTTCTTGTTATTTTTTTCAGTTTTACAGGTGTCATGTACCATCTATGTATCATTTTACAGAAATTTTCTCTTACATTCAAGCTTGGTGTAAATTTTATATCTGTCTTCCATGCCCTCACCCATGTATCCAACTCAGTTGGATGTCCTATATTTTGAGCCCATCTAACCATGTTATTTTTAACAATATCTGGTTCCATCTCTCTTTGTAACAATATTTTATAAAATCTGGAAATTCTCTTTTTCTGGTCCCCTTTCATCAGTACATGCAGTTCATTTTCATTTCTTTCAAACCCATATCATTTTTGATCCATTTTAAATCTCTCTTTTAATTGTCTCCATGGGAACCAGTTAAATTCATGGCCTTGCTCTTTTAATTCCTTTTCTGTACTCATTCTTAACTTTGTACCCTCCTTTTTCAGTAGCTCTTGATACGGCAATAATTTTCCCTGTTTTGTTGGAGCAATATTAAATGCTTCTTGGGATGAGGTCCACAATGGAAGTCCTCTATAAAATTTGTGTTTTATTTGTATCCACACTTTCAATAGAGTCTTTCAGATACAATGATTGTTAAAGTCTTTATTCAGCTTTACTTTGTCGTAGCATAAGTATCCGTGCCAACCAAATCTATTTTCTATTCATTCAACTTCTTTTATTGTTGTGTTCTCCACTTGAATCTAATCTTTAATTGTTTCTAAGCAGCATGCTTGATAATATATTTCCAACGATGGCACATCAAAACCTCCTCTCTCCTTTGCATCTTGTAATGTTTTAAATCTTATTCTTGGTTTCTTGCCTTGCCAAATAAACTTTCGCAGCCTTTTTTCCCATTCTTTAAAGATCTTTTCTTCTCCTATTATTGGCAAATTTTGGAAAAGAAACATTAACTTAGGCAATAGAGACATTTTGAAAGCATTTATTCTTCCTAAAAGAGATAAATTCATATTTGTCCATTTTTCCATTTTGGTTTGAATCTCCTTCCATGTCTTCTTGTAATTGTTATCAAATAATTCTTGATTTTTATTTGTTATACTTATTCCTAAATATTTTATTTTCCTTACTATTTGATAACCTGATCTCTTTTCCAAACTTTCTTGTTCTTTTTTTGATATATTTAATGTCATCATCTTCGTCTTTTCTTTATTTATCTTATATCCCGCTATTTGTCCATATTTTTGCAAGATTTCCTTCAACCTCTGTATTGAATCTTGTGGTTCCTCAAGAAATATTATTACGTCATCTGCAAAGGCTTTGTACTTTATCTCCTTCCTTTTTGTTTTTAATCCTTTTATTTATGGATCTTCATTTATTACTAGCAGTAATACCTCTAAAATGGCTATAAATAATAACAGTGGTAACGGGCATCCCTGCCGTACCCCTTCTTTATCTCAAAACTTTGTGTTTTATCGGGAATTCATTTTGAAAACCGGAACTGAACTGAGCTTGCAGCCCCTTCACATAAAGACCTACCTCTGGTTCACCTCTCTTCCCAGGTTTATTGGAGGAGAGGGTCATTTTGGTGTGGAGAAACACTGAGCAGCCTTGGGATGGGAAAGGCAGAGGGGAGGGGATGTGTATCTGTTTTTCTCCCTGTTATAAGTAGAAGTAAACAGGAAACAACTCCACACGCTGATTACCCAACTCCATTCTGCCTCTACCAAAGCTGGCCTTCCTCAGGGACTAAAAAATACAAATATAATTCCGTTCTATAGGCCAAAATGTGTTGGGCTTCTTAAAAATAAATAAAGCAAGTGACCATCAACCAGCATATGGAGCTCTGTCTCCTGTTTACCTTCTCCTATCATGCTTGGAGGAAAAGAGGTATTTATTTAATTCATATCCTGCCTTTTCCCCAATATGGGATCCAAAGCAGCTTACGAGGTAAGTTAAAACAAAATGATTAAAACAGCATGTGGTGCAAAACCTTAAAAAAATTAAGCTATCAGTCCAATGAAAATATTGATTTAAACACAATTAAAATACAATAAATGCATATTATATAAAAGTCAAAGTTTGTATGTTTGTGTTAGGGGAAGAACCTCATATGATTGGCTGTGTGAGGTGAAGCCCTCATAGGATTGGCTGGCTGAGAAGATTCTATGAAATCCTGGGGTTTGCAATTAGGGAGAAGCCTTTAGAATTCTCAGCCAGAGAGCTCTTGGGCCTGGACTGTTGCTATGGAGATGGGGCCTAGCAGCAAGAAGGAGGAGGGCAGTGTATTCCCTCAGGAACCCTGTTACCCTGTGTACTGGGGGTCCCGGGAGGGACACCAAAATGTGCTCAACTAAAGATGGGGAAAATTAGCTCAGAGCACCGCTTAGCGTTACGAGAGGCAGGGTAACATAGCAAGATCTTGAACCCTATGTCTACGGGGTCAGGCCGAGTCAAGTAGCACACAAAAGTTGAAACAATAAATGATGTTTTATTAAATACACAAGCAAAACAGTGTATGCGACACACTCACACAAGGTAACTAAAGACAATAAAGGTTGGAGTGGTATAGAGGGATTTTTAGAGAGATTGATGGTTTAGGTGATACTTCACCTGTCCTGAAGACCGGAAAAATAGAGAGCGAAGCTGGGGTGCGACGTAGCTCAGCACGTGGAGCTGAGGGGAGGCTCGCCAAGCAAAGCGGCAGCAAGGCGGGATGAAACTCGGGAGCGATCCGAGGAAGGTCTCGGAATCAAGGGTTTTTATAAGGAGAATGTGACTGCAGGCTGTGCCGTACTTGGGGGAAAACAATAGATTTGGAGTTGGAGACAAAGCCTCCAAAAGGTCAGAATCTGAATGATTGAGTTATCGCAGAGGTTTTCAATAGAGTAGCCAGTATGCAAACGCAGAGTATTTGAGTATTGTATAGGTTACCCATCAAGCTGCCAGCGCGGGGCAGAGGCTCTTTTGTAAGTTGCATGCATACCTAATTAGAGTACTTGCCTGGAGGTCTCCTAAAGCAGCGAGTCAGCTATTTTCTGGCCTGCCTGTATTGTCCAGGAATATTACGGCGATTAACGGCCGAGCTTGTATGCGTGCTTGTCCGGTGGCCTCCCAAGCACGCAGAGGGCAATAGAGAAGTGAAGCCAAATTGTGATATCAAAAGGATATCTTTTAATATCCCCAAAGCTCAGACTAGCCAGGGCAGTAACAACCCAACCTCTCTATGTTAATAACTCTGAATACAAATTGGATTGGGGAATATGGGGAAAAGTTACAGGTACTGGATAAGACTGTTTGGGGAATTAGAGACACAGGATCTCAAATTTTTCTAACAAGTATTACCTATGAGAAAATAAAATCCCGGGCAATGCCAGGTATATATGCTAGTTACATATATAAACAACAGCACTTCCAAAAATCTCTGTGATTCTGTCTGCATTTCAAGGTGATACCATTCATTTATAGAACTAATCCATGAAGTTAAGGTCTCTAATGTGGGCTTTGGCCCTTCCATTTGTAATGGCTATGCTCATGTACTGAGCCATAGCTGTCCCCTTTAAGAAAACAGTGATAAATTTATGTACATTTTTTTTCATATCTGCTCTGGATTTTTTTTCCCCCTAAATTTTGAAGTGCAAGCTTTTTAACGACTATTTTCTCAGTCTGTTTCCTCCCTGTGTCTTACAGATGTTGCCTGATATCATTAGTGAACCACCAAGCTGTTATATTGGGCTTTTAGGCATTTGAATCTAAATTTGCAGTCAGTTAGCTTTTTGAGTTTTTTAAAACATTGCTTCCCTCCCCCTTTCCCAAAGAAGTCTTGCTAGTTAATGGGTGATCCATCATTGTAATTAGATAATGGCTGACTGAGATTCTTTTATAAGTGCAAATCCACTATGTCAGCTGCATGAAAGAAAGAGCATATTCCTTTGAAACAAGCACTTGCAGTTTCCTGTAGGGAATTGTGTAGGTTTTTGCTTTCCTCCTATTCACTTAACAACTTATAGCTGTATTAATAGAATCTGTTAATTATTAACGCATAAATCATTGGGGCCTGTTCACCAGAATAAAATCAATCTTTAAATACTTGCTCTAGTGCACTTCTTTTGAGGTTAAATGTTTATTGACCTTGTAGCCAACCATAACAGTCAGTAGCCTTCATACTGATGTTGGCTGCAATCCTAACATATTCAACAAATTCCACTGTCTTATGTGACATGATGTTTAGAGCTGATAACCAGGGCCACCTTATCCATTAGCCATTTTAGGTACAGTGCCTAGGCTCTACAAACATTTTAAGGTCTGCAAAAACAGGATTAACAAAAAATATAGGGCCTATGAGGCAGGGAGTGAAATAAAAGAGGGCCTAGTGACTATGAAAACCTCAATGCAGCCTGCCAATAACAGATGCTTTTCACACCACATTTATTAGCTGCCTTGCTTATTGGAAAGATGTTTGTGCTATCACGAACAGTTGTTATTAATCACCAGTGTTACTAATATAACTGCTGTAATGAATTTGATCAGAATAGATACCAGTTTGATCATAGCTAAATCTGTTAGTCTTAAAGGTGCCACATGACTCTGTTCTTTTGGGTCTAAATAGATTAATAAGGCTACCTTTTGAAAATTATCCATTATGCGGAGTTTCCTTACTGCAGGCACAATTGCACTGCACCTCGTAAAAATTCTGAAAGTACTTAATAGCTAGCAAAATGCCCATTGAGTGAAGAAGATTACATGGAAAACAGGTTCTATCAGTTGATCACCAGTTGATCACACTGCTCATCACCTAGTCCTGCACTGTTTTCAGTTCTCACCTCAGTTTACTGCAATGTCTTCTTTTTAGGTATGCCTTCTACGGTGATGTATTGGTAAAATTTTGAAGTGCAGTCTCTCACTGGAACAGTCTTTATAGCAACACTCCTACAGAGAGTCCAAAAGTGCAGATGTCTATATTGATCTAAACAGTTTTCATCTCTACCAGGAATAGATCTATGATAAAGCCACCTCCATATACTGTTGATTACAAAAAGGATAGATTATAGCAATACATCATCACTGGGAAAATCCATTTTGCTTCCAATTACTGTGGTTATTGCAGAAAAACTCAGAGGGAACAGAGCAATCCTCTGCTGATGGCAGATGATGTCATAGCACCTGCTAATCAAAATGTCCTAGGTTTTTACTCTGAGAACCCTGGTTCTACTACATGCTGGCCTTACAGCATTGACAGTAAAGCTCTAATTCATTCATTTCTTATAGCCTATTGTCTTTTCTTCCTTTTCACCTTGCTTGTGATACTTCTTCTACTTAAATCAGTGAAGCAATCCAAGGTGAGGATGTGGACATATTTTTGCCATTGATATAATTTAGATTGTTCGTGATGGGCAGGGATTACTTTTCAATCAACATTACAGCCTCTGAGTAATATTTCTGGTTATAGTCCGGCACCCATGAATCCCATTATTTCAGAAGGGAGCTTTTAATTCCAGATGTATATGTAAAGTGTCAGCTGTTTCTTTTCTTTTTTAAAAAAATCCCAGTTCTACAAATCCTTCCCCTGTTTTGATGTCTCTTCTATAAATTGTGATGGATGTCTTGCTTCGGGGAAAATACCAGTTCAGTACAGCAGAGATGGAAGGAGGGGGAGGTGGCAGGGGAGAGAGGAAACAAGTTCATATTTCTGTGTAATAAACCTCTAAAACTTGAGGAATGTTTCCCTCCTCCTCTTCACAGTTTAAAAACCTTTTTGGATTAAGGTCTTCCATTGTTAACTCAAAAAAATAAGTAATTTGCTACTCCACGGCAAACTCCTATACTTAATTAAATATTCAATATTCTGTTAATGTTATATGTGGCCCAGAGAACAGCACATCAGTAGTACACTTGATTGAAGGCATCCAGGCAAAGATCAAAGGCCTAACTCAGCAGAATGAGCAGGAGGACCTGCAAATGCAGCACAACTGGGTTCCCACATTTTGAAGAAACTTTGGTTCTCTAGGATGGTTTGGACTTGAGTTCCCAGAAGCCCCAGCCATCACAGCCCATAGTTAGGGATTCTGGGGACCGAAGTCCAAAACATCTTGGTAAAGAAAGTTTGAGAAACATCATCATCTAAAATGTATTCCCACTCCCTGCCCTGGCCCTGGGAAGATTAATATTCTTTCTAGTAAGAATCTAAAATACCCTATTTGCTGGCATATAAGACTCACTTTTTTTCCCTAAAAAATACTGTTTGAAAATGGGGCGTGTCTTATATGCCGGTGTATCTTTTATGCCTGCAAGTAGTATGTGCCAGCATATAAATGCGGTGCGTCTTATATGCTGGTGCATCTTATATACCGGAAAAAGGGTAACTGAACAGAACTGCCTGTGAGCACTGAACTGAAATGCCTGTGAGCACTTTTGGGTGAAGGTCAAATGGACAGTTAGATGACCATGCAAGAAGTTAATCACGGATGAGGATCTGTGTTGGAACTTAGTTGGTTCCCTGTATGCAGTCTTCAAGACAAGCAACTTGACCCCGTCTCAGGCTTTTCCAAAATGTCACTTGGAATGTGTTGGTATGCATTTTTCTTTTTAACATGCTGGGAGTTGGTGAGGAGGCAAAGTTAACTGCCTTCCCCTTTTACTGTGTTCTGCCATTCACATGTGTTAAATAATTCTGGAGGCAGCTGCTGCTTACTTAGCCTGTGGTAGGCAGGCACACACAGCTACAGTATAATCAGAGGAGAATCCCATTCTTTCCCAGCTCAGGATTTATTGTGCTGCTTACTGCAATCCGATACCAAAAGTCTGTGGCCCTTTCCGCACCAGGCAGTTAAAACGGGCCAAGGCGTCCTGGCACGGAGGTTGTCCGCACCTTGGATCGGACTAGACGCGGACTATTTAACTTAGTTCCGCACCTCGGTCTGATCCAACCCACCCCCAAGTGGTCCTCCCCCATGCTAAGTAAAGACCGGAAAAATCAGGTCTTTACATTTTCTGGAACGCGCCATTGCGTTCCTACTTACCTGTGCAGATGCACAGGCTCGCACCAATGCGAGCCTGTGATCAGTGGAGAGTGGGCTGTGGGTGTGGCCAGCGTCAGCGGTTGGTCCCACGAAGACACTGGAAACCGCCATTTTGAGCCCGAAGCCACAGGAAGCCGCCATTTTGAGCCGGAGCAGTGCAGATCTACAGACCTCGCACTGCTCCAGTTCACTCTGCACTAATGGAGGAGCCCTGCAGAAGGGCTCAAGGGAAAGTCTGCGTTACTTTGGATCCAAGAAGAGCCGGAAGTAATGGCACGGAGCAATTCACTCGCCTCATGCGGAAAGGGCCTGTGTTTCTCAAGTCCTCTTTCACCATCCTGCCAATGCCGATGTTGCTAAAACGAACAAAAAAAGTCCAGATAGCCAAGACGAGAAGGAAAAGAGTGACTGAGTGGAAGTAAAAAGACTTAGCAAAAATGAGCTTCCTTGTCAGAGGCTTTATTAACTGAAATATGCCTGTACAGTGTTATCTCTTCTGCAGTGATGAAATCTTAACATCTGCATCTCCAAAAACCATAAGGTAGCTTGAATGTTGGTTTTTCATCAATATTCATTCACACACTTTACAGGAGCTTGGCTAGCAGGAGTCTTCTCTGGTTTATTGGACTTATATTCATAGGTTTGGATATAAACATCTGTAAGAAATTGTCTTCTGACTGCTACTTGGTTTATGCATAATGCTAGTCATGTTTTCCTTCTGCAGCATTAAGGCAGCATTTGGATTGTTAGCACCGACTATTAATAATCAGCTGAGTGGGCAAGACCCATTCAGCAGCAACCCTTCAGCCAGTTAATAATTACACAGTCAAAAGAAAAGGAGAGCTTGAATAGCACCATGACTAGCTCTGTGAAAATGCTAAAGGTTGTATGCAGAAGTGGTTCATAATCTCAGGAAAATAGGCACGAACAATAATAATGCCACAAACACACCATTCTACCTTTTTCTGAAAGCCACAATTAAACAACAATTTGCTATTTTGACGTTTATTTAGATTGGACTCTGCTTTCTGGCTGAATGACTCTCACTTATAAATAAAATACAAGATTTATTCTCACCTCAGACAAGACTGGTGTTAACCTTACGGAGTCTCATATTAAAATAATGTTCACCCATAAAGCTTTTCAGAGGTATGCAGAGTTGAAGCTTGCTCATGTAGGTGATGCTCATCATGATACTTCCAAAAATGGCAGTGTTAATCCATATCAATGAACTAGTTCTAGCAGTATTCATCAAGAATAGGTCTTTTGTAAACCTCGTGGCTCTTAATCACCATTCAAGACCAAATCATCCCAGAATATTGGGGAAATTGTTGCTGTGGAAGACTATATCCAGTCCCCAGATACTGTGAGGACTGTAGTTAAGTGACCAAGGAAGGGGAAGGTGGAGCAAAGCCAAATATTATCAGGCTGATATTGGCGAATTGTCCTCTCTCAATCTGTGCAGTCAGCCAACGCATGGCAGCTGATAAGGTGGACAGCAGCAAACAGTTACAAAATGAGTTTCCTTATTTTATCTAGCGCACAAATAGACTTGAGACAAATATGAAGCCCAACAATAGATCAAAGCACAGTCAGTACAATTCTAAGTCAGAGTTCAGAGACATGGCAGGAGAAACGGTCAGTTAATCACCAACAAGTTCTGGAGGGGACTGGCTGGGCTTCTATTGGTCCACAGCCTAACCCTATAGGGAACTCCTGTTTCCTATAAATTCATTAGATCTGTGTATACTTTCCTTTTGATGTCTATGCTTGGCCAAAGTGGGTATAGGTGGGTTATCTTCTGTGTCACAAGGGGCAGGGCTCTCTGCTAGGGCTGGCACTGCCCCCTGTTGTGTCTTTGGGGTGGGTGATACTGTCTCCTCCTGTTGAGCTTGTTCCCCTGTTTCAGTCTCTAAGTCTGTACTTAAGACTACTTTAACTGTTTCTATGTCCTGAAAGCAGGGCATGACACAAATGCCAACTGCAGACCATCACTTTTCCTTCTTTTTGCCTACACGGAGAAGAAGTAGAGAAAATGCCTGTTTCGCAGCTGAGGCAGTCAGTGGAAGAGATCTATCCAGTGCTTTCACCCTGAGACTAATGATGTAGTAAGTGGTGTGGCCACAATGATGTCATTCAACCCATGGAGAATTGTATGGAACATGTGGTCTCTTACACTAAAATAGGTCCTCAGCCTTAAGTTAAAGTAGTCTTAGGTACAGTTTTAGTCAGGATTTATGTTGGGGAAGAGGTCATCAGAAAAAATACTTCAGTGGGTTTCCTTAACAAGGAAAGATATGGAGTTTGTGTTCTTCATCATTTCCTGTCTTTTTTAAAACAAAGATGCATCAGGTACAGCTAGCATGGAGTAGTGTTGGACCAGGGTTTGTTTGTCCATTTTATGCCACAGTTGACATTGCTACTTTTCTCATGATTTTCACACCACGTTATGATGCTTTTGCCAGCATGGCATAGTGGTTTGCATGTTGAACTGCGACCCTGGAGACCACAATTCGATTCCTCACTTGGCCATGGAAACTCACGGGGTGACCTTGGACGCATCAGAGAGAGAGAATGAGAGAGATCCTTGACCAAAAACCAACCAACCAACCAACCAACCAAAACAGTTCCCGGGTCCCGTTCTACACCAGGGTGGGAATTGTACAGCTCTCCAGATATTTAGAGTGCAGCCATAGTCAGGATATCCAGTGCTGAAGAATGTTTGGAATTGCATATATCCAACAATATCCAAAGATCTGTACAGTTTCCACCCCCACTCTACCCCCGTTTGTATGCTATGTGAGACAGCTTTGTATGCTGATGCTATGCTTAGGAAACAAGGGCTCTTGCAACCAGCATAATACTGCTTAGGCTCAGATTGAGGAATGGGGAATGTATGGCCATCCAGATGTTGTTAGACTACAAATCCCAGAATTCCCCACTATGGTAGTATCTATACAGCCCTAATCAATATAGCTGGTGGTGGGGAATTCTGGGAGTTGCTATTCTTTAAAAAAAAAAAAACAGGGAAGGGGAAAATGTGGCCAATGACTACATGTAGCCCTAGAGTCATTTTTGTGGGGCCCCAGCATCTGAAAAAGAGATCTAGAGTGCAAATGGGGGACAATTTGGCCATGTTTTGAGGCACTTCGAAAAGCCTTTTTTTCTTACAGTAACTGAATGAGAAGTTGATCCAATCAGATGCTTGCATGAAATGAGAAGAGCAAATGGTAAACCTATTCAGTTTCAGTGCACTGCTATTGAGAGGCTCTGTGCCTATCAGACACAAGGGTATCAATCACCTGCCTGCTGATTACAGCATTTTAAAATGTAGCGCTGTGCCAGTAGCATATTTTTTAGCTGGAGATCTCCATCAATAGCACATTAGGTGTGATTCATAATGAGAACATTGCTTCTAGGAAGTTTATGGTTTTATGTGCAGATGTTTCCTGACGTACATTGGGCTGCTTTCAAAAGCAAGACTAAAATGGCTTTTGTCTTCCTTGCCTCAGTGCAGTAATATCAAATCAATCAGGATTTTGCAAGTTCAGATGGCAATGTTTCTTTGATTCAAGACAAGTCATGCTCTTAGAAGAATCCAGATCAATTTTTCTCTAGGCATGTATGTGCGTGGGGAGGTGCAGTTGGGGATAGAAATCTATAACACCACGTTTGAGCACAAGAAAACAAGCCTCCAGCAGATAAACATAAAATTAAAATAGCAGGAATTAAAATCAGAAATGAGGTTGCCAAGTAAAGTTGCTCTGCTCTTACATAAACAGTGGCCTCAAATTCAACATTTCTGAACTACAATTTGCCTTGTTCTGACCGCTGTGCTAAAGAAATATTCACAGGTTTAATTCTAAAATATGGGGATAGGGATAAAGGCATACGGACAGGATTAGTAACTACCATGGTAGGGATGGAAAAAAATAATTTAAAAAATTCCCAAAATGGTGAGAAATATGTTTGCTGAAAGCTGAGAAACCCTGTTGAAGAGGATCCTGGACTGATAAGAATCTTTACAGTTTGAGAATCTTTACAGTTATCTTGCACAAATTCACATTAGTTTTATTGCAAAGAAAGTAGCACTTTCTGTACAAGAAACAGTATTTTCTGTTCAGGAAAGAATATGCAAAAAATGCCCCCTGCCCTCTACCACCCCGAAAAAAGATGTGGATTTTGTGCAGGATAAATCCGAAACTGCAGATGGTCTTCAGAAAGTAAGTTTCTGAAGACTTTTTTGAAGAAGGATGAAAATTGCTAAAAATTAGTCATTGAGTCCTTCAAGAAAAAAAATTTGTGAAGAGTTATGCCCCTAGAAAGTAGTAACCACCCTCTATTTTAATGTAAAATTTAAAAAATTGTAATACAAAAATGTAAATATGTAAAACCATTTCCTACTTTATCCCTCTCATTAATCATCTTAAGGATGTAAATCTGTTAGCACATAATTTACATCTAAGTAAAATACAGCTCATAACAAAATATGCTATGTATTGAACAAAAGCTATGTTCCTGTAATTTAAACCCAATAGATCTAACTGTATGCTGGAGATAAGCAAAAGATACCTATGTTCTCTGTTCTACTTAATAGCGTTTCAGATATCCAGATATTTGAAGAATGTGGTCATGTGTCTCAATCTATTGCTGGTGGAACAAACAACAGTTGAAGTGTTTGCTGGTGCCAGGACTAGTTCTAGATTTCTTGCCGCCTGAGGCAAAGGGCACCACATATGCACTGGATTGACATTTGAAGATTACTTCTATACTCAGGGTGAGACAGTGTCTTCCACTGCTCCTGAAGGCAGAATTGTAGATCGGGGATGCAAGACAGGCCATGTGGCACACATAGCACTGGAGTCCAACAGATGAGAAAAATGGAAGCCATTTTTGCACTAGACTGTTATAGCACTATTATTCCACTTTCAACATCCTATGGAATCCTGAGATTTGCAGTTTGAGGAGGGGCCAGCTGGAGTGGAATAAGTGGAATAATAGCACTATAGCAGCCTAATGCGGAAATGGCCAGAGTCTCAAAAATACACCAAAGAAGCTGCCACTGCTGATCTCCAGCATTTGTCTCATATGGAGGTTGCCTCTCTTTGCCTAACAGTAGGGCTAACCTTGTTTGTCAGAGCTAAATGTTTGCCATTGCTGAGAATCAAATTGTTGTTCAAAGGGTCAACTACAGGGAAAAGTTATTAACCCAACTTGTGCTAGAAATGGGAAAGTCCTTTATTTGAAATATTTACATTATGAATGTCGGACAGTAAATAAAAGTGGCATTCCACATATCTATGGATCAGGAGCAGCAGAATGGAAATCATGTGGCATGTACCTGCCCCAGGTAGATGCTTACCTTTTTTCTGATGGCAAAGGGACCAAAGTATTTCTAAATGAATAGCTAGGTTCATACAGTGGATGATGGCCCTTTATGAACCTTGAACGAAAAAGTTAGTACTTTGGTTTAGAATCCAAACACATTGGTGGTATATATTTTCAGGGGCCCATGTCACTTAATGGCCAAGTGGGCAAATACTGCTCTCATACTTCTCCCCAAAACCATTTTTATAGTATGTGTGTTAGACTAATCTCGTTGGGATGTCACTAAAAGCTTATCTAGAGAGGAAAAAAGACTCAGGAAGTGTCAAGACTTTCCCATTCTTTTTGTTTTAATTTAACCTCCATATTCATGCTTTTGAATCCAAACTGTTTCTTGAAATATTTCCATCACGCCTTTTCTCTTGTCCTCTTTCTCCTCTCCCTGATCATGTGCCACATCTAGATTAAGGCAACATTTCATAGATTAAGGCGACATTAAGGCAACAAGTGACTTTCACCAATTTCCTCTGTGCCCATTTCAATTCTTATTCAGGAGTTAAAATCAAAGAGTTCTTTAGCAATACAGCAACATTACACTAAACATTATGGTCATTTTCTTTGATTGCTAGCATTCCTTTTTCTCTCACTTGATCTCTGTTGAATCTGAATTCTGGATACAATTGCTGTATTTCTGGGCAGCAGTCATTTTACCTAGTTCTGGTGTAACACAAACAAATAGACATGGAGAGGTGTATTTCATTTTGGGAAATACTGGGTTCATTTAACCTGACCTGGGGAGGGGAAATGAAAAATTCTTGTAATGTTGGGATTTCCCAGGGAATATTTCAGAATGGAGAAAATATTATACAGATCTCCAAAACAAAATCAGTTTGTTCAGGAACAAAACATGGGACTTTCAGAGATTTTTTTTCTTGTCTGGAGAGGCTCAATGTCATGAATAACCAAGTCTAAGTCATTTCTTTTAAGAAACTGCGGTCATTACTATTCACTCATAGGAAACTGTGGTTTACATTTCCCCCCCCCAACTGAAGGATCGATGTGAAAGAAGATGAGCAATAGATTTGAGTTGGAACTGAGTCAGGATTTTTCACTTTTTTTCAAAAAGGGTTTTTGTTTTTTCTGTAACTGCCTCCCAAAAGAAGGACTTTTTGCTAAATATTCTCCATCATTTTCAGGTGGCAGCCACTATACTTTGCATCCCATTTCCTTCCCCCTGAATGTCACTGGGTTGAGGGCGTTGTGAGTGATGGCCATGCTGTCAACACACTTGCTGCTACTGTCACTTAGTGGAGGTGGTTAAGGAACAAAAATGAAACAACACTTGCTAAAGAAAGAGAAAGAAGCCATGCTACTGCCATTGCTGCACCACATGCTTGAAAAATGGTTGGAGAATTCCTGCTCTCCCTGGTGAAATTTTGTGAAATGATCCTCAAGTCCTTTCTCTGCCTATAATGATGAGTGAAGTTTGAGAAGTGACTTCCACACAGGTCTAACTGAAGCTGACATGCAGCCAAATCTTATGTGTGTACATTTGGAAGGAAATTCATCTGTGTTCAGTGCTATGTTGATTGTTCTTATGTGCCTCCGAGTCAATTCCAATTTACGGCAACCCTGCCATAGGGCTCTCTTAGCAAAATTTAATCACAGGAGGTTTGTCACTGCCTTCCTTTAAGGCTGGGAGAGTATGGCTAACCCAAGGTCACCATAGCTGAGCAGGGTTTTGAAGCCTGGTCTCCCCAGTACAATACTCAAACCACTATATCATGTTGGCTGTCAATGCCATGCTCATGTTTGAGTCAGTATAACGATGGAGGAAGTTTTTGTGAACACTGTCTTCATCTGAAGCAATTGTGACATTGCAGTCAGAAAAATGTTCTTGTTTTCTTTTTTCTTTTTTTAAAAAAATCCTAGCAGTCTCTCCAGCAGCTGCAAAAAGGAAAACAGCAATGATCCCATCTTAAGTGTGTCTTCTCTAACATAAGTCCTATTAAATTCAATGGGATTTGTTGCCAGATAAAGGAGAATAGGATTTGCTCATGTCTTGGAACAGGAGGCAAATTCAGGAATGCTGCAGCTGTGGATGAGTGAACAGTGGTCTATTAATTACTGGTTGCTTTTGTGTTGTTTTGTTTGCAAAGGGCAAGCAGAGGTCAATTAAATTGCAGAGCTTAAAAGTTTCGATAGCGGTTTATCAATCTATGTTGGATGCATTGGTGCTTCAGTGGTACTTTTTTGAGGGGTAATTTTTAATAAATAAAAATAAATGATAAATAGATAGATAGATAGACAGACAGACAGATAGGTAGAATCAAGGCACCAAAAAGACCATTGGATAACACAGGAAAAATGAGATCCTATTTAATGCCAGCCAAGCAGAAAACCCCACTGGCATAATTATGCAGGATTATAGCCTTGAAACCCTTTAGCGAGGGAGAATAGGGACAGCCATCTGAGCAGCTGTGCAACAAGAAGTACTCTCATCTGGCTGGAAATCTGTGTTATGGTCTGTGCACCAATCAGAGGCCATCCTGGTTCACGATGTTGGGGAGGGGACGTGTTCCCCGGGCACCAGAATTGTATGCAAGCTGGGCTTTTGTGTTGCTGCACAAACAGAAGAAACTGCTTATATAAGGAGGTATTGGATAACTATTGAAAAACTACAACCACTTGCAACACCAAGAGTTGCACGTGTGTAGCACCCCATTAGATCCTAGCACTGGAATGCAAAGAGTCAGTAATGATTTTTGATTCTCTACAGAAACTGAATGAGAAGGCCTGCATATTGCATCTAAAGATCAGAAGTAACCACTTTCCAGCAACATTGTGGTCTTGTGGTCTTTTGTTTCCTTGGAAGCACAGAAATGGTAACCCGAATCTCCTTGTTCTATCATTTGTGGTAATAAACTATGATAGATTTACTTTCATCTTTTCCACCTTATCCAATATTTCTTTCTTCTGTTTATGATTATTGCTTTATTCAAAATGATGGTCCCTTTTTTAGATTACAACCCAAGTACACTTGGCCCTCCACATTCGCTAGGGTTAGGGACACAGGACCCTTGCAAAAGTGAAAAATTCACAGATAACAAAATTTGTGTGTCTGTGGGAAGGGGGCTGAGGCATGGGTGGGAAAAGTGAGCATCCAGGGTCTAAACCAGGTCAAGGAAAGAAGATGGTTGGCATGGTGGTCCTGTACTTCCTCTCTCTTGCCCATCTCCTTCCTTGGTTGTGTGTGGGGCATGGGTACAGTGTTTGTGGTGCTGAGAATTTGGGCAGAGAGCCATCCTTAGCTGGCCAGGCAGAGACTGGTAGGGGAAGAGGAGGACCAGATGTGGGTTTTTAAAGGGCTATGTGGCCTGATTGGAGCCGCCAAGAGGAAAGGTTCTCCCAAAAAAGAAGCAGTGAGGTGGGAGGACAGGGGTTGGAGAAACTCACAAATAGTCAAATTCATAAGCAACAATCCCCATATCCACATATTGTTCAGACCCGCAGTACCACCGTCTGAAATGATACAATAGATAACCAAAGCCTGCCGCTCCCCTTATACCTCCTCCAACCCACAATATTGTTTCCCACATTCAGGATCTGGCCACACGTAAAGCAGTGCGTCCCTGGTAGCAACTGCAGTAGGGCCTAGTCCCAGTCTTCTTTCCTCTCCAGATGGAGATCTGGCCATGCACCGGGTGTTCAGCTTCCCAGAATGTGAACACAGCAAGGCCTAGTCCCAGTCTTCCTTACTGTTTTCTAGTGATCTTCATCTTCAAGGGTTGCCCTATAATTGGGGTGGCAGTCCAGTCAGTATGGGCCCTCTTTATCCTAGTGTAATGCACCCAAGGCTTCAACCCTGCTACCTTCACCGTGGTGGGGGTTGTCAATATAACCTGGTATGGCCCCCTCCACCCGGGGCTGAGTGGCTCTCCTTTCCAATCCTTCACCCATACCTCATCTCCTGGTTGGAAAGGATGTGCCTGAGTTCGCAAGAAGGGAAGACGCTGCTCTAATGTGTACTCCCTCATTTTACTCAGAGCTTTCCCTAAGGCACTAACCTCCTCCTGTAGGGCCATATTCCCTCATTCCTTTGTATCTCCCCTCAACCCACTCAAAATAGTAGGAGGTCACCTATACATCAGCTCGAAAGGGGACAGCCCTGTGATTCGATGTGGCATGCACCTTATCCTGAAAAGGGCTATGGGAAGAGCGTCCGGCCACTTCAACCTCGTTTCTTGACACAATTTGGACAACTGTGTCTTTAGAGTCCGATTCATCCTTTCTAACTTTCCTGAACTCTGGGGTCGGTGCGCACAATGTAGCTTCCAGGTGATTCCCAGAGTGGTGGTTAAGTCTTTGATGATTTTGTGGACAAACGCAGGTCCATTATCTGAGCCTATATTATGTGGTAGTCCGTGTCGGAGAATAATATCTCAAAGTAGGGCCCGTATGACCTTCCTCATTTTCTCGGTGTGGGTGGGGTAAGCTTCCACCCATCCAGTGTAAGTACAAACAAAGACCAGGAGGTAGCAATAGGCTCCGGCCTGGGGCAATTCAGTGAAATCTACTACCAGCGACTCAAAAGGACTACTCCCTTGATACTGTCCCTCCGCCATCTTGGGCCCCTGTCAGGGATTAGTTTTGGTGCACAGCTGACACCTTGAGGAGGCCAGGGCGGCAAATCCATGTATCCCATTTAGATAGACTTCCTTTTCCAACAGCTGAACTAGAGTTGTCTTTCCTAGATGTGTGGCTTCATGGGCCTTCTGGACCACCAACCATCCCAGGTGTCAGGGCAGGTAAATTCTTCCGTCTGGCAGCCTCCACCATCCATCATTTCCCTTATCTGCCCTGAAATCTTGCCTGGCTGTTTCATCTTCCTCCTTGGAGTAAATTGGGCTCAGCTCTCTCAGTGAAACCTGGAATAGCGGGGCCATGAGAGGGTCTCTTGCCAATCCTGTCAGTAGATTTTCCACTGCCACTGCTTTAGCCGCCTAATCCGCTTTCTGATTTCCCTTGACTACTGGGTCTCTTCCCCGTTGATGTCCTCGGCAGTGGATCACAGCCACCCTTTTAGGGATCCAGACTAAACGGAGCAGCTCTTCTATTTCTTTTCTGTATTTTATACTTTGGCCAGTTGAATTGATCAACCCTTTCTCCTTATATAAAGCCCCGTGTGCATGTAGGATGATGAACGCATATTTTGAGTCAGTATAAATATACACTGTGAGTCCTTCCGCAAGTTCAAGGGCTCGGATCAGGGCACTAAGTTCTGCCTTCTGTGCGGATGTCCTCGTTGGCAGGGGTTTGGCTTCTGTAACCTTATCCTCTGTTACCACCACATATCCAGCCATTCTCCACCCGTCTCGTACAAAACTGCTTCCATCCGTGTAGTACGTGATGTCTGGGTGCGGCCACGGAGTATCTCTGAGGTCTTGGCGACTTGAGTATACTTCGTCCATGGTCTGGATGCAATCGTGCTGGGGACCCTCTGCTTCCATGGGGAGCAGTGTAGCTGGATTAAGAGTGGTTGTAGTCTCGAGTCGAATCCGGGGGTTCTCACACAGCATCCCTTGGTATTTCAGCATCTGACTATTAGTGAACCAGTAGTTCCCTTTGTACTCCATCAGGGTGGTAATGGCATGAGGGACTCTGACAGTCAGCGTCTGGCCCAGGGTAAGCTTATCGGCTTCCTTGACCAATAGTGCCATAGCTGCAATGGCTCGAAGACATCCCGGCCACCCCTGTGCCACGGGGTCCAGCTGTTTTGAGAGGTAAGCCACGTGCCGCTGCCAGGAGCCCATCTGCTGGGTTAAAACCCCTATAGCCACATTCTTCCTTTCATTCACATAAAGGGTGAATGGCTTGGTCACATCCAGTAGGCCTAACGCTGGGGCTTCCATCAGGGCTTTCTTTATCTGCAACCATGCTGCCTTTTGTTCCTTTCCCCAG
Source organism: Cyclura pinguis (assembly GCA_030412105.1). NCBI lineage: Eukaryota > Metazoa > Chordata > Lepidosauria > Squamata > Iguanidae > Cyclura > Cyclura pinguis. Next base: position 22,901,942 of record CM059604.1, read on the forward strand.
TGGATCTCCGCTGTCTCCTGCCCTTTTGTTGCCTCATACAGGGGCTTGCTTATCACAGCAAAGTTGGAGATCCAGATTCAACAGAACCTGGACGCGCCTAAGAATTCACGAACCATCTTTCGGTTCTGGGGTTCTGGGAGAGCACACACTGTCTCTTTTCTTTCGGGTCCTAGGGCGCGCTTTCCCTGGGAAACCTGGTATCCCAAATAGCACACTTCTGTTAGACAGAGCCGAGCCTTCTTTCTTGAAACTTTGTATCCGGCTTCCCACAGGAGGTAGAGTAACTCATCGGTTTCCTTTCAGCACTCTTCTTCGCCAGTCGCCGCCAGCAAGAGGTCGTCCTTGAGGTCTAAGATTGTGAAGTGCGTTGCCGCCACCGCTGCCTTGGCCCCCGCCGGCTTCTTGGCTCCCACCGTCTTCTTGCTCTTCACCGGCGCGCCTGCCCCAGCCACCTTCTTCTTGCCCGCTCCCGCTGTCCCCGCCGCCGCGGCACCAGCCCTGCCCTCCTGTTGCTTCTTATTGAGCTTGAAGGAGCCCGAGGCACCCGTGCCCTTCATCTGCACCAGCATGCCTTTGCTCACCAGGCTCTTGAGGCCCAGCTTGATGTGGCAGTTGTTCTTCTCCACGTCGTAGCCGGCAGCTGCCAGCACCTTCTTCAGGGCGGCCAGCGACACCCTGTTGTGCTCCTTGGATGCTGCCACCACCTTGGTCAGCAGCTCCGTCACGCTGGGGCCTGAGGCCTTGCGGGGCTTTGAGCCGCCGCTGCCACCCCCTGCGGAGCATCTCCAAGTCCGCCGCCATGGCCGAGGCTGCCACCACCACCGTGGTGGTGGTGGTGGAGGAGGCCGAGGCTGCAGCCGCCGAGTAGAGGCCAAAGGGGATGCTGCCGGCAGAGGCGCTGGGGGGCCCGCCAGCCTCGACGCCTAGCCCCACGCCCACGCTGGCCACTGAGCTGATGGAGCGGCTGCCAGGCCCATCGCCAGCCACCCCCACCACCGCTGGAGCTTTGGGAGCTGTCTCGGACATGGTGCCTGCTGGCCGATGCCACTGCTGCTTCTCGGGAAGAAGCCCAAAGGGAGCAGGCGAGGAGCCTCCGAAAAGTAAAGTCTTTACTAACCCCTTTCTTGAAGTGTTTCAACATACATTGGAGCGGCATTTGTCGACTGTTACCCCCACCCATTTTCCTCCCTGATGGTAACAACACACAGTGGGTCAAGGGAATTGGACTGTGGGTAAGGGGTCCCAACAGTCTGACACAGCAGGGTTTAGACAGTCACACACACACACCGACCCAGGCACACAGACTCTCAACGGTATGCGCTGGGAACTGCAATGCCACTCACACGTTCTTTCACCCAAACAACACGGCCACCCTCTTTTTCCCGTCCTCCTAAGGAGTCCTGCAGTTTCAGTAGCCCCCCTCTGGGGCTACTCTACTAGAGCAGGTCCTAAGGGGGTGATCAAACCCCTCTTCTCCCCTTTTCACACAATTCTTGGGGAGGCACTTACCTAAGGCCGAGTCTATGGTGAATTTCCAAACCGCCCTGGGTTCCCAAGCTGGCAGACCAATCCCTGGGTCCGACGCCCTCACGAGGAGGACCGTCCGACAAAACGTCAGGGGCGCCCAAGGTTCCTGTTGGTGAGGCACGGATACCGGGGAAGCGGTGGCCGCTTAAGTGGGCAAAAGCCCCTCAGATCCCAGACAAGCCCCCAGAAAATGTTGCAGAAAATAGAGATCGAGACTCACAGAATGGAAATTCGAAGTTTATTCAGCCGGCTGGGTCTCGGTGGAATTGCACCGAGAATTGCCAAAGACCCATAAATTCACAAGAATTTATACATTCTTTGGTACAGTGTTATCATGTACGTTTATGGCACCAGATGTGTTGTATAAATCTAATTGGATACTCTACATACTACAATAGACAATAGACCATTCTGTGACTGCACATTCTTGGTGTTGCAAGTAGAAATTCTACATTACTTTGTTTCTTTTTCCACATTCTTCCTCAAAGCCTGTCATAACTTTTATGGAGAGTACAGAGAAAACCTGTGCTCTCCATACTTTGTTTACTTTGGTTCAGTTTAAGAACAAAAGAAAAGAGGGTATTGTTTCTCACTCTGTTTTTTACAGATTTAACTGGCTGCGGGTAAAATGTTTTTGCAGGTGAGAGTAGAACAGCAAAATACATATACAAAAAAAATTGAGTTTTCATATTTATTGAGTTGCAGGGAAGCCCATATAATTATTAACTAGCAAACAGCAGTGCCTTCACATCCACATGTCATTACTTATATATAAATAGATGTACAATCTTGTCCCTAAGGGCTAGTATTATAAGATTGTAATCAGGAACATGTAGCAAGACAATGGAGACTGTACATTTGAAGCATGGGACGTTCTTTTCAAGAAGCCAGCCAGCTAACTAGGCCCTCTTTTGGGATACTCTGTTCTATTTCTGCCTTGCATCCCAGTTTTCATTCCTTTCAAACATTCAGACCTAAATCCATTAGCTACCATTTGCCACTAGCCATGCTACCTGGAGGATTCTGAGGATTGTAGTAAAACTGTCCTAATTTGGCAGGTAAAGTCCTGATTAATCAATCATCTGTCATCCCATCTGTCATTTTTCAGATGTTTTTAAAATGTCCCAGTTTCTCTGTCCTTCTCTCTTGTTTCCCCTTTGTCTTCAGATTATTTCAGTTGCCGCAAATGAGTTTACAACTGCAAAAGGAGTTTGCACTCAATTAACAGGGGAAGAGAAAAGAGGGGGATGTGAAATATTGCCTTTCCCAGTTTTGTTGTTTGTTGTTAATTTCTGTCAAATCAACTTTGACTTATGGTAACCTATAAAAGAGCCCTCCAAGTGATCCTATTATCAACAACCCTCTCAAATCTTACAAACTCAGGGCAGTGGCTTCCTTGATTGAATCTTCCCAATAGGCTCAGGTAAAAGCAGACTGTAGCAGCCTCTCCTAATTTGTCCATTTTATTTAATTAGTAACTTCTGCTATCTTGATCACAGTCTGATGTTGCTTAGCTAAATGTTCCAGTTTTCATCTGTAAAATGTTGGAGTATATGAACTAAGAGTGACTTTTCCAAGCTCTGAGGATGCCTCCTGATAAGAAAAAAGTTTCTAAAAGTCCCAGCTTTTGTTCCTATACAAACTGATTTTATTTTGGTGATCTACCTGATGTTTTCTTCATCTTGAAGAATTTCCTGGGAGCTCCCAGCACTACCAAGGACTTTTCATTCTCACTCCCCTGGTCAGTTTAAGTTCACCCAGTGTCTGCCAAAATGAAATGTATCTATACTTGCCATGAGTGTTTCTACCTTCTCCGAACTATCTAAGATGGCTGCTACCAGCAAATACAGCTATTATTTTGACAAATCCAGAAACAATAGAGAAAAGAGGGAAAGAGGAATATTAGCACTGAATGTAAATGATCATAGTGGCTTTTATAGTGTAATATTGCTTATTGTTTTAATAACAACGACAACAACATAGTGAAACTCAGTTTCTTAAATGTTGCATGAGATTGTGATAAGTAATCAGTGGAAACGAGATGGAGAACGAGACAAAGCAGGGAATGAGGGAAGAAAACCCAATATTTCAGGAAAGAGACTGGATGCAACCCATGAATAAGCAGGTACAATCAAACAAAAAAGATTTGAAAACTCAAAACTTCAAGAAACTTTTTTCCCATCTGGAGGTACCCTGATTTCAGACAAGAGACAATGGCAGAGCTTGGAGTGTGTGTGTGGGGGAGCAAAGCTATGGTGCAAGGGGCATGGCCAGTGTGTGTGTGTGGGCGTGGCCGCAGTGCATGGGGGTGTGGCCAGGACACCCCAAAAACATTGCCGTCCAGGGCGAATCACCTCCCCACCCCCATGTCCCTATGCGACTGACAAGAGATGTCCATGTCATGGGCCATTTCCGCACTAGACTGTTAATAGCGCTGGCCCCTCCCGAAACTGCAAACCCCAGGATTCTGTAGGATGTTGAAAGTGGAATCAGTGCTATTAACAGGCTAGTGTGGAAATGGCCATGGTGGGAGGGGTTGATTTTGAATTTGCTTAGATTTGTTTCCTGTTTCCCAGGATGACAGATAAAGTTTTAGAAAGCTGCATTTTTCTTTTCATCATTGAAAATGTTTGTTAGTATCATCTAGAAATAAGTGTTTGCTTTGAGAATGATTTGGGGTGGGGGGAGAGACAGCTTAGCTGATGATAAAATATGCTTGCCTTACATACAGAAAATGGATTCTCTCTCTCTCTCTCTCACACACACACACACACACACACACACACACACACAGACTTTCTTTCCTTCTTTTCAGGCTGAGTGCACCTGGGCTGGGAAATGTTGACATTTTTTTCTTTCCTTAGTCATTATTTTCCATTTAGCTGTATGATATGGAAATTGCAAAACGTTTCCTAATGCTCTTCTAATGCATAATATTTTTGCTCTAAGCTTTATGCACCATAATGTTAATAATTACACACTAATTACTTCCCAAGATGAGAGAGCTGCTAGTAACTCCTTATGTAAGGAAGCTTCAAGTAAATCACATCTAAGAGGTTAAAGCTCTATTTTCCCTGTTTTTTTGCTTCAAATACTTTTGAGCAGCACACAAAGAGGTGTGAGGAAGTGATAAGAGCTAGGGAAATGGAAGATGTGGAAGTAATTAAAAACCCATTCCTATCCACCAATGCTGGAAGAGTCCCTAAAGGCATACAGATTTGTCAGTTTACCTCGAATGGGAAGACTGAGTGCTAAATGTTGTCTAAATGAGGGGGAATGTTATTTTACTATAAAATTTCTATAGCTCCTACATAAAAACAGCAAGAACAATGTGTCAGCTCCCACAATAGCTCATTATAGACAATTTTCTTGTCAAGAATAAGCCAATTCTGCCCTCCCTTTGGGCTGTGTCCCCAAATCCACATTCCCCATCGTGGAAACCTTTCTGTTTCTGCCTTGTGGCGATACGACATTTTGATCAAGAATCAGTACCCGGAAGTAATGAGTCACAGAAATTACCAAGGCAAAAGTGTTAGTAACAGAAGTATAACTAAACTGCACAAAAAATAACACAGAGTGGGATCAATGTTATTTTACTGGTTTAATAACTAAGATTTTTCTAGTTCCTTCTTAGTGTTACTTTTTAAAGGTACTTTAGGCATTTTTACATGAATGTTTCAAGTTCTACACTTTTCTCTGACCTATGCGTTTCTCTTATCTGTCTGAGGCTCTTTCTGCAACTTACCTTTTCTCGGTGCTGGGGCACGGGGATCACGCAAGCAGCCTCTTGCAAGAGGCTTTCGCATCTCTGCTGCTTCAGCTCTGTAGCTGCTGCCTGCCGGCTGGCAGGCATCATGAGGGCTCTGCCTCTTCCTTCTGCAGCTCAGCCTGGGATTTTCCCAGGCTGCGCTGGGGCAGGAAGCGTGAGCGCTGCGGCTCTGGAGGCTCCGCACACACAGTAATTGCGCGTGGGGCCCTGGAGCGATGCGCGATCGTGCACCATTTTCGGCCACAAGCCGAAAATGAAATAGTGCGCAATTGGTGCCTGCCGGCCCCGGCAGCATCACGCGATTGCAAGGACATCATATGGACAGCTCCTCGCAATCGTGCGACGCTCCAGAGGCCCTTTCGCATGGCAAATGCCATGCGAAAAGGGCCTGAGTGGCAGCTGATGGCTCCTATGTAACTGCAGCACTGCATCAGCTCCTGGTGTCAGTCTGAACTTTAAAGGACCTATTCAAGGCCATTTTGGGGGGTGGAGGGGGAAGTCTTCAGCATTTCTGTAGTGTTCCTGGAAGGTTCAGATAACACCACAGAGCAGCTTTGCTGCCCCACTGACATGAAGGGCAGTGGGTCCTGCTTAATCCTAGGTTTTAAAAATGAAAAAGCAACGAACAACACAATGAGCCACTGCAACAAGCAACTTCTTAAACAGTGGAAAAAGTATAATGAATTACCTTTAAAATGATGTTTCCAAGCTTCGTCAAGAATAAATTGTCTAAGTATGATTGGAAAACTCCCGTTTATATTTTCTACAGGGAATGATGAATTGTAGTTCAAACATCAGGGTGCTGATGATGATAACGATTAACCTCCCCAATATGATTACAATACAATAAAAAATATATAAAAAGTCAACACTGAAGTAGATTTATCCTTTTAGCTATATTAAAACAATTCAAAACATGCACTTTAAAAACCTTTTAAAAAGTTAAAACAGGGCAATTTAAACCAGTACTGTACCCTTTTGTAGACCCTTCATTTCCTTAAAACCCTTCAGTTTTAAAAGCCTATCTGACAAAAAAAAATCAAGGAAGAACACCAAATAGGAGGCCATTCTAGCCTTCCTAAGAAGAGAGTTCCAAAATTTAAAGGCAGCCATTGAGAAGGCCCTCTCTCATGTTCCCACCTATAAAAGTGGTAGAGCTGAAACAAGGGCCTTTCCTAAGGGCAGGCTCATGGATGAGATATGGTCTATGACATAGCTTGGATCTATGTTACACAAGGTGTTATAGGTAATAAACAGCACTTTGAATTGTTTCCAGATACAAACTGGCAGGAAGTGGAGCTGCTGGAGCAAGGGAGTTTGATGGTTACAATATAGTTAGGAATGTACAAAAGGTCAACAGGAAACAGAATTAAACTGTTAGCAATATTAGCAGCAACCACTGGACAATTGCATTAATGTCTCATGCAAGCAAAGTGATGCTCAAAATTATGTAACAAAGACTTTTATCATATATGGAGTGAGAAAAGTTCAAGCAGGGTTCAGAAGAGGTAGAAGCACTAGGGATCGTATTACAAATATGTTGGATAGTGGAGCGCACTAAAGGATTTCAGAAGAAAATCAGCCTGTGCTTTATAGATTATAGCAGAGGTGTTGATCATGTAGATCATGAAAAACTATGGATCAGTCTTAAAGAAATGGGTGTGCCACAACATTTGATTGTCCTGCTGCATAAACCTATACACAGGATAAGAGACTACTGACAGGACAGAATATGGAGAAAAAGAATGGTTCCCAACTGTTAAGGGAGTCAGGCAAGATTGCATTTTATCACCCTCTCTGTTTAACTTGTATGATGAACATATCATTTGTAAAACAAGATTAGACTCAGAGGAAAGAAATGTGAAAACTGGAGGAAGGAACATCAACAATTTAAGATATACAGATGATACAATATTTGTAGTAGAAAACAGCAAAGACTTGTGATAACTTCTGAAGACATTCAAGGAAGACAATGCAAAGGCAAGTTTACGGTTGAACATTAAGAAAACAAAAATAATGATCACAGATGGTTCACATAACTTTAAAGCAGATGGTGAAGACATTGCAATAATTCAAGATTTTCCATACCTTGGCTCAGTCGTTAATCTGAATGGTGACTGCAGTCAGGAAATCAGAAGACAAGGACTTGGAAGAGCAGCTATGAAGGAACTAGACAAGATGCTCAAGTATAAAGATAAATCATTGAAGATCAAGTCAGGATTATCTGCACCATCATATTTCCAATTTCTATGTGTGGTTGGGAAAGCTAGACAGTGAAGAAAGCTGACAGGAAGAAAATCAACTCATTTCAAATATGATACTGGAGGAGAATTCTGCAGATACTATGGACTGCCAAAAAACAAACAAATGGGTCCTAGAGCAAATCAAGCCTGAACTCCCCCTAGAAGCCCAGGTGACTAAACTGACACATACTTTGGATGTATCAAGAGAAAAGACAATAAGACTTGATAAGGCTCAAAGCAGTAGGAAGAGAAGAAGACTGCATTACAGGCAGATAGACACAATCAAGAAAGCCACAGCCCTACAACTGTAGGACCTTAGCAGGGCTGTTGATAATGAGGTGGCTTGGAGATCTCTCACTTATAGGGTCACAGTAAGTCAAAGTTGCCTTGAAGACAATATTAAAACAGTTTTAAAACATATACCTTAAAATACTAAAGCACAGTTTTAAGAAGGTACATTTTAAAACTATACAATACTTCCTTAAAAACCATTTTAAAATCCTTCAGTTCTAAAAAGTCTTTTGGAATTAATAAAAGGTCTTCATCTGCTGACAGAAGGACAACAAGGAGGAAGCCAGCCTACGCTCCATAGGAAGGGAGTTCCAGAGCCCAAGGGCATCCACTGAGAAGGCCCTGGCTTATGTCACTACCAACTATACCTGTGAAGGTGGTGAGACTTTCTCCAGTAATCCCCTGTGCAAAAAGATACTGCAGTCGCCATTGCACTAGCAGCATCTTCACTGTCTGCAAAACCTCTCTGGGGAGCACGGGAACCCCCTTCACTGTCTGCTTTCCCACGCTGACTCTCAAAGTGGATTCCTGCTCCATGAATTATGCAAACAAAATAGCCAGGTGGTGAAGAGCAAGGTGCCTGAACAGTTGTGGCTTCTGTATCAGTGGGGTTAGGATTAGGTTTTGTCTATGTTTGAACTTTAAAAGAGTTTTCCAAGATGGTGAGCATTATCCCCAGAATAATTTCACCACCTTGGATAACTCCTTTAAAGTTCAGACTAAGTTCAGATTCACAGCATCATTAGCAAGGAAGACACCAGCCACCACAGTATAGGGGCAGAATCAAGGCTGCTGGTGATAGCCCTGTACCCATCTTTCTTCTTGTTGTTGGGGGTTAGAGTTTCCCAGAGTATTGGCCCTTGGCGAACTCTTTTAGCAGAATTTCAGAAAAAGCATGTCCCAATCTCTGTGTTGTCTTCCCTGAACTGGAGGCTGATTTGAAAGCAAAAACAAGGCAGGCAGCTTCAGGTTCCAAATTTAAAAGATTTACTAATAAACTTTATATTTACATATACATTAGAGAAACTAGCTCCTAACTAACTAACAAAAGAATTTGGGAAGATAATATCTTCATTTTAAACTCACCAACTCCTTGGTGAAGAGGCTAGCATAGAAAGAGAAGTTGGTAATGTTGGCAATAAACTCTGGAGAAAATGTTAGGGCACCAACCCTGAAGACTGAGCAACAACCCAGAAAATGACCAGGGCATCAACCCTGAGAACTGTTGGGCAACAACCCAGAAAAATGGTTCCGGCACCAACCCAGCCAACTGTGAGAAACTGTTAAGAAAAACATATAGGACCAGACCTAAAATATTAGGTCTGCATGGACTACCTCAGGAAGTCTACGTGATTGCGAGTGAGCTCTGAATCAGGGTAGAAAGATCCCCAACTTTGGCCAAAGGGACTCCCCTCCCTCAGCAAAAAAGCAATCCAGACCACCTCTTACATGAGCAAAGAGAAGAATCATTTACTGAAAGAAAGGGAAGGGTTAAATAGGTTTGGGATGACAATGATCTCATAAAGCATACAGTGCATGTGCAAGAATATTAAGAATATTTGCTTTCCCAGGACTAAAATTCTGATACATGGTTGACAATGTAGGAACTTCTGCTTAACAATCAACAATGAACCTTGATTCACACATTTATTCATTCAGCAATGAAGTGTAGCAATATTATTACAGAAAGTGTGCTGGGAACTGATGCTGAGAATCTAGGAATTTGCCAAGTAATGTCAGCATTATTTCAAATAGGACACGGGGCTAACAACAGGGACTTTAAAGTTGACTAGAATTCAAAATGGAGGACTTCAGTTAAGCAAATACAAAAAGACAAAGGCCATTTCCGCACGAGACTGTTCTAGCGGAACGATTCCACTTTCAATATCCTATGGAATCCTGGGGTTTGCAGTTTCGGGAGGGGCCGGCCGGCCCCTCCCGAAACTGCAAACCCCAGGATTCCATAGGATGTTGAAAGTGGAATCGTACCGCTAGAACAGTCTCGTGCGGAAATGGCCAAAGAGAGAGTTTCTTTAGCTTAGACGTTTAAGCTGGCAATACCCTCTGTGAATTAAACTGTCCAGGGCACTGAATCTCCTAACAGTCCTGCAGAGCAGACCAGGGACAAAGATGGGAAACACTGTCCATTTGGTCTGTACTCTTTTACTGCTAACACTAGAAGCGAGATTGCTAAAGGAAGAGAGATGTGGCCTTCTAAGTATGACCAGTAACTGACCGTGTTATTTAAAATGATTGGCTATGGTATCATGGGTCACATGGTCTGGATACCATAGCCAATCATTTTAAATAACACAGAGCAATAGCTAACCCTATACTAGGTAACCTCCATTTGTCCTAGAACAAGATTGCGGGGGAGAGAGAATGCCAGAATTTTCCAGCACTTCTCCCTTTAATTTGAGCGATAGATCTCATGCAGCCTGTGAGCCGTGTCCCTTTATAAACCGCCAGTATTATTTTTATTTTTCTCATGAAAGTCATTAATACACACTTAGTAGGTCAGCATTCAATCGCAACAAGTCTTGTGGGACATTTTTCCTCCTTAGAAGCACTTAATACAAGGAGCTTTTGACACAACAGCTACTTGACCTTAATGTGTTTTGACCTAACTTTTTTCTACATTTGTGAATATGGAGTCTGCAGAAATACATTAAGAGAGACTGATTATCCTCCTGAGGCCAGTAATTGCCCTTTTTTAAAAACAATGCGACAGATATTCCTTTCCTTTCCTGAAGATATGAAAGGAAATTCAAGGGTAAACGTATATCCTTGAATGCCAGAGTCAGGACCATCCATACCATTGTATTTCTGATTTCTGTTTATAATAGTGAAAGATGGATAGTGGCAGGAGGATAACCAACACATTTGGAATGTGAAGCTACAGGAGAGTTTTTTGGATACCAGGGATTGCTAAAATGACCAATAAATGGATCCAAGAGCAGATCAAACCTGAAATCTCCCTAGAGGCCAAAATTACTAAATTGAGGATGTAGTACTTTGGATGTAACACGAGATGACATGACTCTTTAGAAAAGATGATACAGCTTGGTAACACTGATGGCTTTATCACACAAGGCAGGTAAATTGCACATCTTGTTGTGTTGTGTGCTTTCAAGTTGTTTCTGACTTATGGTAACCCTAAGGTGACACTATCATGGTTTTTTTGGGGGGGGCTGCGTGGGTTGTTTGATGCACCCAAGGTGCCTCAGTGAGTTTCCATGGCCAAGTAGGGAACTGAACCCTGGTCTCCATGTCGTAGTCCGTAGTAGCTCAAACCACTACACCATGCTGCCTCTTTAAATTTTGTCAGTAGCCCCAGCTGAAGCAGAACTATTGAACCATCCACTAAAAGGTGAAATCCACGTTCATGTAAATCCCATTCGTTCAATGAGCTTACTCTAGTTGGGAATACAAATAGGATTTAAGCCACAATGTTACAAACAACTCATAAAGGTTATCACAAAGGGAGAGCAGACTGTCAATTGTTTTACTTGGGTATCATTATATTTTTACTGGCAGATATAGAGAAAGGTAAGCAAGGGTTACAGTTGAATATCAAGAAAGAAAAATAATGACCATGGACAATTTACACAACGAAAGTGAATAATGAGGACATCAAAATAATTACAGATTTTCTATACCTTGGTTCAGTCATTAATCAAAAAGGAGATGATAATCATGCTCTGGATATATCATGTGATGACATGACTCATTGGAAAAGATTATAATGCTCAGTAAAGTGGAAGGCAGTAGAAAAAGAGGAAGGCTGCAGTAAAGGTGGATTGATTCACTCAGTTTGGACTTTGTAAGACTGGAGCAGGGCATTTGATGACTACGGCCATTTCCACACCACACTGTTATAATGCTATTATTCCACTTTCAACATCCTGTGGAATTCTGGGGTTTGTAGTTTACCGAGGCCCAAGAGTTCTCTGGCTGAGAATTCTAAAGACCCCTCCCTAAACTGCAAACCACAGGAAGTTGAAAGTGGAATAATAGCACTATAACAGTGTGGTGCAGAAATGGCCTGAGTCTCTTGGAGGTCTCTGACTGATAAGGTCACCAAAAGTCAAAGTCCGCTAGATGGCAAATACAAACAAATGAAGAAGTTATTCTGCCTTGTGTACCAAAACAACTTTATTGTTTTCATGCACGCTATATGCACCTCGGCGTGGGTGGGTGGGTGAATGGAGCAATTTGCAGCTCTTCCTCAAGCAACAGAGCACTTTGGGCTGGCTCTGATTGATATCAGCTTTCCAGAAACAGCCTTGCTATTCCCATAAATGAAGCCGTAGGTGACTTTCAGCTGGGTATGATTTTTGCAGACTGAGTAAGCTAGCCAAGGATTAGCAGAGCACAGCTGCCAGCTGTCTTTTTGTTTTACTTTGGAAGCATTGTCTTTCCTGGAGGTCAAGAAAGGCAATGGTATTCCCACAGCAACTCAAGTTTGGATGTCAACAGCAATTGCAGCTAGTTCAAAACTGGAAGCTTACACTCTCCTTTTCTTGTGCATGAAGGATTAAAAGAGGGAAAAGGGAAGAAAGTGAGCTCAAGGCTCACCAAAATTCATAAACTACTAGTCTTTGAAAGTGAGCAATGGATTTCTGGCTACTTCTGTGTTGTTGTTGTTACCTGATATTTTTGCCAGTCCATGTGGTGTCCAGAGAATCCCAGGGGCAAAATCAAATCAAATCAAATCAAATCAGCCCTTGAACTCACTGAAGGCACCCACCTCTGATGTATTGTGTAACCATGGTGTCTAGTTATTTGGAAATAAGGCTGGTATATTAATAATCTTCCAAGGTGCCTGGAAGGTAGGTCAGTGCTATTATCCTTGCATTATAAATGGGAGGCTAAGGCTGGAAGATAGTAGGGTTCACAGTATATTCATGGCTGCATTGAAATTTGGACTGACAACTTGAGTTACACCAGCATAATTCTTTAAGTCAGTTGTTCTACTCTTCAGACGCTTGTATAAGGAGATACCCATTTATACTTTGCCCTATCACTAGAACACCCACTTGAACATTCCAAGAATGGCATAGAAGCTGCCAGCCACACGATTGCTACCCTCAGCATGTAAGTATGCCAAGGCAGTATAAAGCAATGCCACTAAGGATTCATGTTTGTACGTTTGCTCAACTATTTGTCAACCTTCATCAATCTGGCATTTCTTGACACATGCTGGACTACTACTTCCATCCCATTTCTGTTGATGGCCATACTGGCTGGGGGTTGATAGAAGTTGTAGTTCAAGATATCTTCGGGGTGCCAGGTTGGAGAAGATTGTTCCAGACACCTGCCTTTCCATAACTGATATCTGCATGCCCCTAGTGAAGCTTGGGCAAGAATCCAGTGCCACTCCATCATCCAACCGAAGATTTGCTGTCAATTTTAGTGTGGAGGGAAAGCTCATTGCCTGAACTCTGTATAGTTTTAAGACTGAGTGTTCTGCAGATGACCCCTGAGTTATTTCCAAGGGCTTTCAGTATCTGACAAGAGCAGGCCTTTTATTGAACTGGCAGGCGGGAACCCAAGTTCCATTTGTTTTACCTGTCTGACATTTTCTGTCAGGTTTATAGCTGTTCTTGAACAGTGGCCCCAAATCACTGAATTCTGAAGGCATGCCAAAGAAGAAGGTGCATGACTGTAGAACACACAAATCGTTATAATTGTGAAAGAAAGGCACATAAATTCCACTTTGAGGTTGGGTTGGAACAAGCACTCTACTCTGTCTCTTGGATGTAATTTCTTACAGTGAGTTTGGTAAAGGTTACTTTTAATTGAATGTGACAGATGGACTTCCTGAAGATCCAAAGCATTTCTCCACTGAAGCAGAACTATTTCACTATTGTCACATTTTTGTGCGTGGAAACTCTCATTTTTTAAAAAAGAAAAAGATGTATTACCATTGACATTTATTGGATAAAATGTTGAGCAACATATCAATATGTGCCCAAACACAGATGGCAAGGAACACCTCATAATGCATACGCCCACCGTAATTAAAGACAACAATTAGTACTTTGGTAGGAGTTACAGAAGTAAGGGCTTGATCGAAGCAAGTATACCTCTAGTCCGCTGTAGCACCATTGCACCCTGAACACACCCAATCTGATGCCAGAAGGTAAGCAAGGTTGGGCCTGGTTAATTCTTGGATGGGAGTCCATCAGTAAATAACAGAGATCCCCAGGTAAGACTAGGAAAGAATCCCATCTAAAATGCTGGAAAGCAGCTGCCAGACAGAGTCGATGATAATGGGACAGATAAACTGATAGTCTGCTTCAGTCTTAGGCCATTTCCACACAAGGCGAGGGAATTGCTCCATGCCATTACTCACTGGATCTTCTGGCTCCTCGGTCCGGTCCAGGGTTAATCGGAGCAGCGCGTGGTCTAGATCCGCACTGCTCCAGCTTCCAAAATGGTGGCTTCCGGTTGGTCGTGGGTCCCAACCAACTGCTGAAGCTCGCCATGCCTAAAGCCTTTCCCTGCAGATCGCAGGCTTGCATTGGTGCGAGCATGCGAATCTGCAAAAGGGAGCAGGCACGCAGTGGCGCACTCTGGCACTTTGAAAGACCTGATTTTTCCGGTCTTTCAAAAACACGCTGGAGGACCACGTGGGGTCGTTTCGGAGTGGACTGAGGTGCGGATCTCCGGTAAGTAGTCCGAACTCAGTCCACTCCAAGGTGCAGATGTTCTCCATGGAGGATGCACTGCACCGTTTTAATTACCCCGTGCGAAAATGGCCTTAGTTAGAGTCAACAATAATATAGACCAGAAATGGGAAATGTTTCTAACATAGCCAATAGTAAGGCTCTGGAAGACCATATGTTCTCACCCTCAAATTAGTCCACATTCTGTTTCCTACAGTGACTGTCCAGAAGCTTCCACAGAACTCACCATGAGGAGTGAAATTATTTGCCCACCTCAGCACCCCTTTGCCCACCCCTTTGGACGTGCAGGAACCAGTTTGTTATCATGGCTCCTAAGTATTGATGGAATTACTCTTCATGAATCCTCTTTTAAAACTATTTCATAACCTGCAGCAAGTACCATATCTTGTGGCAGTGACTTTTGTATATGAATTAAGCCTGTCAGCAGCAGAATATGAATTCAGCTAACAGGTTTAATTCACAAAGGCCAGCTTAATTCACAAAAGGTGCAGAGTCTCATTCCAATTCTAGTACCAAGGCATCATCTCGGGGAGATGCCATCAGATGCCACTAAGAGTTAAAACTGGGAGTTCTGCAAGTCAGTTAAAAGCTTGCTTCCTCTGTATGTCACTAAGATTGCTGGATGGGCAGGCTTGCATTCACACCAAGCTGGGTCACTTCCACAGTGCGCGAAGCTAACCCAGGATGCTGGTGCTCCAGTCCCATTCCATGTACAGAAGCTAACTGGAGCACTAGCAATGGTATAGAATCCACATCCATATTAGTTCAAGGGGTGAAGGAGAGTACTGATGTATGAATCATCGTTCTCTCTGCATGTGATTCAGAAGATTTTATGGTTTTGTCCGCCATGGTTCTAATGAGACAATCTGGGGAACGGGAAGAAAAGAGATGGGGGGAGGCAAAAGGGTTTGGATACTAGTCTCTATAAAAGAGATTTCTGTGGAAAAATGTTTTCATAGGTGATGACAAAAATAATCCCTGATTAATGAATTGTGGCTAGAAAATATGTTTTGAAGTTTCCAAAACAGCAAATCAATTTTTTCCCAATGCAAAACAGTTGCATTCCCTAAATGACAGTAACTAGGAAGTAAATGCATCTTGTATAGGTCATCCCACTATAATGATCTGAACTGTTAATAAAATTTAATGAGCTATGAATTCTCTGCAAACTTACAGAGAAACTGTCCACTTGAAATACCTTAAATACCTGCATGGCCTCAGCAGGTATGTCAAAACTGAGAAGGAAATTTCACACACAGCTGTAGATGCACCGAAGGTGAGTCCTGCAGCATATGAAGTTCCTTCCTTACACCTCTACAATGTTTTAATATGTTTATGACGTGTTAGTAATGGGAAGTATGCAAGATTCTACAATATCCTGTTTCTTTGGATGCCTAAACTATATTTCTAAATGTTCGCCTGCAATGCTAGAATTTTGTGGGTTCAAGGGAAATTTCATTATGCAGTGCTCACATTCCCCCTCCCCCTCTCACCACACCCTTACTGTCTGCTCCATTATGTGCAGAATGTTCTTTCCAGTTTTTTCCCACACTCATGGATTTTGCAAGAAACATATTGTGTAAAATAATCCTCATTTTTGTACAAGGCGTACCAATATGAAGCCACTCATTTACATAGACAAAAATGTGCTGCTTCTCCCTTCTTTTTTCTTTGCATCTATTTCATTCTTCTCCAATATTTTCATAAGGAACTCCATATTTTCCGCATACGTTCATGTAAGTGTCTCTGTAAGAGTAAAGGGCAGGGAATCCTACTGCATTATCAGGATGCTACCCCTTTAGAACAGAGAAAACCCAGTACCAACGGATTCTGTGGCAGATTTTGTGGCTATCCTCAGTGTGGAGCACACAGATTTGTCATCCAAGAGGCTGGAATTCCAGGGGGTTCAAGAGGAACAAGTGAGAGGTTGTCATTGTTGCTTCCCAGTATCTGCTACCTGAAGTGATTGATTCACTCTGCCTTATAACCCAGCCCTGACAGTACTCCCCAAGTCCTTCTGGCTTGGGGATTCAAGTGATATCAGGGGGAACAGTCCCATTATACAAAATTCTCAGAGCAGGAGATAATATTTTACAATGCGTAGCTGTCCCCTCTAAATGACATCATCTACTTCTGAGCAAGAGTTTAAACCTCACTACTCTATCAGTCAGGGCATATTTTTAAACTGTTCAGTCATTCTAACATAAGTGGAAGTAAAGAGTGAATCACAAAGCTATAACTACAAGTGGGCTAAATGAGGGCTTTGCCTCTCAAATAAGAATTTCACTAGCCCCCATAAAATTTTCCTTCAGCTCCCAGATTTCCAGCATTGCAGTAACTTAAACCTTCAGTTAAGCATTTGGAAATAGAGTTTAGGCATCCAAAGAAAAGAGGTGAAATTGTCAAGGGAATGCAAAAGCACCAAATATCCTAGGTGTGAACATTTTCAACGTCTCACTCTCTGATTGAGGGCAAATTTCATTTGGGGGGCAGGATTTCTATTTGGTGGGGCAATGCTTGCATTTTGCTGCCCCATATCGACATTCCTGGTGGGTTTTACCAACTTTTTCCAAGAATGCTTATTGTTATTGTGGAGATTTTAATCCATATCTATACAGAAGGGTAGAGAGGGGCACTCCACTATAATCTTCAGGGTGTGAAATCAGTCAGTTTGGCTTGTAATTTCAACAAGGGCATTAAGCAAAGGAAAGAAGCAGCATGTCAGACATTTCTGGAAGCTCTTGTTTCAGAGGCTCTTGCAGTGGCCAGAAGCAAGCTCAACAGGCATGCCTTCTTCTTGACTGAACACCAGTCCATGAGAAATCTTATGTCTTTGTGTACTGTTAAATACAAGTGGAGGCACAATGCTCGCCAATTTCATTTCCTTGGCAACGTCTAGAGAGATTCGATGGTTTCACTCTGACAGTTCAGTGGTTATTTATATGGGAAGCTGTTAAATGGCAAAGGTTGAGAACATTCACAGCAGAAGAGGTCAGTGCTTGATGTGGTGGTGCTGAAAGCACCATTGCTGGAACATCAGGCTGATTGGCTCTGACACACTGATGGTGTGTTTTTGTACACATCTTTCTTCTCATCTGTGTATAAAAGAGTCACAGAGTCACAAGATGGTTATTTTCAAAGAGATAGCTGTGTTAGTGCACTTTAGCATAAAAGGGAAAGTGCATAGAGGGAAGAACAAATCTAGCAGCACGTTTAAGACTAACTGATTTAATTTAGAATGAGCTTTCACAGAGTTTAATCCACTTCCTCAAATGCCTTGATAGAGTTACTATAATAAAGCTGCAGGTATAAGAGCAGTAATGTAGTTGTAGGGTAGAATCAGAGTGTAATAAGATACAGAAAGATGCAAATTGCAACCCTGATCATAAATAATGTCACAGATGGTTATGATATCTTCTTCACATCTAGCCATTCTTGCAGGTTGTGTTTCAGAATGCAGTTAGGGCTGATGGGTAACCATGATTCAACAAAATAATCATGAAATTTAGCTTGTAATTCAATTTGAAATGGTTGAGATAATTTGTCATGTTCACTAGTATTTTGCTGTATATTTCCTGTTTCCTATTTACCTTTTTTCCACCCAGGAAACAAAACAAGTACAAAACAAAACAGACTTGCTTGAGGAGTTCTCAGTGAATGAGTTCTACCTGAAAGCTACTAACAACCATTTTTTATCTGGTCAGTTCAGCAAAAGCACAGGAAAAAGATCAGTTTGTCTATGCTTATGTTTATTAGTTACATTTATACCCAGCTAGGAATGTAACTCTTCACTAACCTTCTTTTCAAAGGTCACAAGAAGCAATCTCAGCGATTTTCTTCCCACTGCAAGAAAATCTTTGAAATTTGTGCTGTTTTCAAAGGCTATTCAGAATTTGGGACTTATTCTGCACAAAATTCAAACACGGTTGTTTAGTGCAGAAAATATTCAGTCTCTTCATTGTGTGCACTAAGTATGAGGTGAAGGAGAGAACACAATGGAAAACTGGAGGTTATACAGGTCTATTCTTATGTTGATAAACCATGCCTGAATGTCTGGACTGTGCCCCTATCTTTTTCTGTAAGGGTTTTGTAAGCCTTTATGGAATGGGTGAGATTATTGTTTTACTCTTCTGGTGTTCTAAATCCCTTCATTATTACAGAGCTATCATTAACAGTGTATTTGGGCAAGTCTCTTAGCCTCAGAGGAAGGCAAGGAGAAACCCCCTCTGAACCAAGTCTGCCAAGAAAACCCCAGCCTTGGGGTTCCCATAAGTGAGAAATGACTTAAAGGTACATAACATCAACATTAGCAACAACAACACAACAACAACAGCAAAAATTGCTTACTGGTTTTAATTAGATAGTTCTGGCTGGTTTTATGTAAAATTTACATATTGGCTGACATCCTGTTAGGACACAGGCATAACTGAAATTGCCTTATGTAGTTTTTGGGTTATGGTAGATGGAGAGATCCAGGACCTCTCTGTCCTATGACTCCCTCCCTAAGCCAACAATTTATTGACAAGCTGAGCACCCTCCCCAACAGCCATTCAGTGGCCAGGAAGAACGATGTGAAGATGAGGGGCAGCCAGACAGCAGGAATAGGGATTCTCTAGGATCTACCAGGGATCCTCCAGAAGTCCAGGAGAATGGTATCATCCTCCTGGAGGAACATAGCTAGCTGCTGTCTGGCTGCCCCTTGTCCTCCCCAAGCCACTAAGTGGAAGTAGCTGCTCCCACATAGGTAGGTTGTGCATTTGAAAACAGAGAGGAAATGGCACTATGCCTGGTGGAGCTTTATTCTCTGCCAGTATGATGCAGGATTGTGGCCATGATGTTGAATTGATGGCTTTAGCTATAGGTCATTGCTGGCCACGTTGCAAAACCTTTCGATTCATAAATATGCAATAACTTTTCCTAAAATCACCTGAACAATATGGTTCACACCTAATGCTTTCAGATTTTTAATTCCTTCTGATGACAACCCCAGTGCAGACATATGTTTGCCATAAATACTGAATGCTGGTTTGTCTGGTTTCCTTAATTTTACATCTGAATGTTTTCTGGACCTTGGAAATGTTCTAATGTATGATGGTTATTTCTTCACACTTCCTTCTTTGTGTAATTAAGAATGTTGGCAAGTGATTACTTTATTTTATTTATATTCTCTCTTTTTCTGAAATCTGGGACTCCAGATGGCTCACAATGACATTTTAAAAAAGCACAGATAAAAATAAAATACATTGTTGTGCATTTGCTTATTTCAAGAAGCAGACCCTGCCAAGGTTTAGCTCACTTGGGAGCAACCAATGATCCAGTTTATGTCTGTGCTGTGTGGGCCAAATCATATTACACCAAGGCTGGATTCCAGCAAGGCAGGTCAGCAAATACAACTCATTTTCTGGTGTGTATGGTCAATTGCAGTAGAGATAAGTTTCCAGGAGGAGTGGTAGAAAGGTGGGAGTCTGAAGAATGTGTTCAGTCAAGACTGGGATTAGGTCTCGCACAGGGAGAAATAAGGAAATAGATAGCATTATGAAAAATTCCAGTTGGGACCAGGGCTGGAAGCCAGACAAAAACTTTCATGTTCCTGTTTGAAGGGCTCCCCAGGCCAAGTCCATAAATAATCATAAGAAGAGAGAACAGAGGCTCTGAAGTCACCCATTTATAGTTGGAACATGTATTGGAGAATGAGGTGGCACATCTTAACTCTATGGTGAGATGTATTGTGTTTGTTCTTAAAGTCATGAATTCTAAACATCTGTCTCTAACATAAAAAATTGTGTATGTAAATTTTATGTAAAACTGTTCTAT
Organism: Cyclura pinguis; assembly: GCA_030412105.1. NCBI lineage: Eukaryota > Metazoa > Chordata > Lepidosauria > Squamata > Iguanidae > Cyclura > Cyclura pinguis. The sequence continues at coordinate 22,922,278 of CM059604.1, forward strand.
TTGCCATCATTGATGATACCTGTCTGCCTAACTAATACTGCTTAATTGGCAACCATAGATTGCAATATTCCACATAGTTACCTGGGAGCAAGTCACATTGAAGTTATTATGATTTAGTTCAGAGTAAGCATGCAGAGGATTCCACTGTCAGCCTGCAAAATTGGTATCAGTTGAGAAAATGCATTGTGTTAGGTTGATTAATACACAAGCCAAAGGCCATGGATAATGTACTTCCATACCTTTCAGCAAATGCATAAACACTCATCACTGATGTACAATTCAGTGAGATATTTTTCTTCTAATATCTCAACACATCCATTTAGTTTTTGCTTAATAAACTAATATGCTAGGGAAGATTTGAAAAACAACAAGAACAATATAATTTCATATCATTAATCTGAAGCTCCTGTTTTCTTATCAAGGTCCATTACTAGTAGAGATATTGCTATCAACATACTTTGTCCACATGCCATATGTCATGGCTGCTGGTACCATGAAGGCAATCTTGTTTTTGCAGTACCAGCAATAAATTATGCAACTTCAATTTTCACTGGACATGTCAAAACAGAATTCTCCATTTAGAGAAGCAGAAGTCTTTTTTCACCCCCATAATGAGTAGAAATGTGATTATAGCGGAGTAACAATTTGTAGCTCAAGAGTGCTAAAAAATCATTCCCTAAGTCTGACAAGGAGGTGTGTCCGATAAAATCCAGACCTGGTTTCCTGTCAAACTTCATACCTAAAATATAAAGAATATATTTGGGGAATGCATAGTCCATACAAATTAATGCTGAAATATAAGCCAATCAAGTTTGCAGAAGCAACTTGTTTGGTAATATGACTGTACTGAATGAAGAGAATTGACCGAAGGCTCACAAAAGAAGAAGCCAAATCAAGATGGTCACTGTATGGGAAGGGGAAGAAAAAGCCATAAAACCATGGAGCAAAAGGGATAACTGCACACCTCAGATATGGACTATGGTCCTAGAGACCAGAGTCTGATTCCCTGCTCAGCCATGTGTTGGGCCCGAGGCCCTCTGGGTAGGCCCTGTGTTACACACTCACACATTTTAGTTCAGCTTGCCTTCACACTAACGAGCATATTTTGGGGGGTTAGCTCATGCTGTTGTGTTGCTAGGTCAGGCTGCCCTGCATGTTGCAGATCTGTGAGAATAGTCAAGGAATGTTAACGAGGGGTACTTCACTCCCCACGCTGTCCAGTATGGGGAGGGAAGAGTGAAGCCTGATTAGGGACTGTCCGCTGCCGTCTCGGGCAGGTACTGTAATTGGCAGACGAGGGGGGATAGCCCCCCCCCGCTCATCTCGGCACGGCAGGTGGATGGATGGGCAGCCTGTTTTGCTACTCGCATACGAAAAGCCTATATAATCTGTTGAAACAAAGAGAATGCTGCTCCGTTGCCTGCTTTGCCTTTCCGACGGAGTCAGAGTGTACGTATACTTGTGTGCCTTTCGTTTTTCTTTTTGCTTCTTTGCTTAATAAACTGCATCCTCAAAGATCAGAACTGGCTTGGTTCTCGCCTCCCAGCATCTCATACTTCGAACCTTGCACGGCCACCCAATCCAGGGAGGGTCGTGTGTGCTACACCACGGAAACCCACTGGGCAATGTTGGGTGCATCACACACTGTCAGCCCCCAGAAAACCCTGTGATAGGTTCCCCGGTTCCCCTTAGGGTCACCATAAGTCAGAAACGACTTGAAGGCACACAATGACAATAACATTCTGAATGCATAGAGAGAGTAATACTCTAATCATAAAAATCTATTTAATTGAGAATATTTATAGACCAATCTTCAGCAGTACTGCCAGAGTGGTTTATAATAAAATAATAATAAAACCACCATTTAAAATGATGAGTCATTTTAAAAAAATAACAGAGCAAGAAATTAAGATAAAAATCACAGCATAAACTTCATCTGTACTGATTGGTTCAGTTTGAGAGCATCACATTTTAATGCAAACTGATTTAATTCAAACTTCCCAAATCCATATATGAAACAAAATACAAATATGCTTTGATATTCGTATTTTTGCTAGTGTACCTCTCCAATTAAGAATATACTCTAAAAGCATGTATTCAGGAAATACGCAAAGAAAAATGTACATATTAGCAAAAATAATATAAAAATGCTTTATCATAGGAAAATTGCTTGCAAAAATGCATTTTTCTTAAAATGTGTTACCCTACCCTGCACCCCAACCCTTGGGATATGTTTTTTCATGTGGTTGGAAATACATGAATCAAAGGTACACTAACCAGAAAAGGTCAAGTTGACCTGAAACATGGTCAGGCCATAAGTTCAAAGAGGGTTGGGCAGAAAAACCTTGGCATAAAGGAGGTTCAGGCTAATCTCTTCATCAATCTCAGATCTTTGCATTTCTGAATGGGCCCAGATAAGGCAATCAGAGACCATCTCTTTTCATCTTACCCTACAGAAACCTTTCCTACATCCCTAACCAGTCCAGACTTTGAGAGGTTATCACGATTCCCATAAATTCTGTCACTCTGGTGTCAGAGCAATCACTTATTCTTGAACCCTGTATCAGTCCCATCAGAAAGGCTTTGCCAGAACATCCCTTCAGGATAGGAAGAAGGGTATATAAACCCTAACTTTCGCCCCAACAACTTGTGGCACTGTGGACGTAGTATATCGGGTGTAATATGTGGCTCCCAGACTACTGTTCATCTCTGTGTTACCCTCAGATGCTATCCGAGCCTCTCTGCCTCATCCTTCTTCTCCAGGATTGGTAACTATCACTATCTTCCCCCAGTTTCCCTCTTGATCCAACTTTTCATGCCTTACTTTCTGACAGCCTTATATGGTTCTTAGAGTGTCTGATTTCCTCGATGTTTGTTGATTCCAAATAAAATACTTTGTTTATCTTTAACTGCAGCCTCTCTACAGTTAGTATTGGTACACATAGGTGAAAAGATCCTGCTGTTACCCTCCTCTTTCAGGTCTTCTTTGAGCTAAAATTTCTCCAAAATTCGAATGAGATGTTAGCATTACGGGGGGGGGGGGCGACATCCACCACCCTTTAGGGTAACAAATGCATACCAAAATATTGATACTGGGAGAAATTCTCACCCAAACATTTCTGAATGTTTGTACAGGCTTTAAAAAATTGCAGATTGAATAGGAAATGCAAAGAACAAACTCATAGCTGAAACAAGGAGCACTGAGTGAAAGTAAAAATGACGAGATTCATCCATTCTGTCTTTGGATACAAACAGAACAGTGTCACAAGTTCTAAAAGGAAAACAAAGATGGAGCCAATTACATGTCTCAGAGAATGGAAAAGAGGCAAAGGGAACCTTAAGAGGTGTCAACAGATGATGTCATTTTTCTGTATCTGGCTATAGGCTGTATCTGGCCATACAATTCTCCAGTGCCTTCTGCTCTCCACCAGTCACTACATGGCCATGGAGAAAGTGCTTCTGAAGTTAAAAGGATGGTTTGCATGGAGAGGGGAGATGTAGAGTAGTTGTGCATGTGGAACATTTAGACTTAGTTTATGTCTCTGCAATTCAGCTGTTGTTTCTCCCTTTTGTAAACTTTAAATATATTTCAGATTCCTTTATGCAGTAGGATGTTCTTTCCCCTTGTGGGCTGTTTCCCTTTGAACCACCTGTAACTAGATTTTGATGTTATTTAATCTCCCTGGCCCAGCCGTAAAATGGATCAGGTGCTCTGTCTGACTTCCCAGTACAGAGAACATGCAGTTGTTCTGCACAATGTCAGAAATAGTTAAGAGCTGCAGATGAAAAAGAAATGACTAAATGCTAAAAGTGAATATACTATAATAAATGCTAAATACAAAATATAATGTGGCCTGCATACATTTTTATGCTGTCCTGTTCTATTTTAAAGAGGAGTAGGAAGGTTAATTTCATTTAGAAATTGGAATAATCTTCAGAATTCTAATGAAATCACCTGCAGTGCCTAACAAAGTTTGGCAGGCAGATATCTTAGATGGATTTCAAACATGAACACATCATTTTAGTTTTATGGAAAGGCAGTAGGCAGAATCCTGTTGTTACACTATGTTGGTGTAGACCAGAAGTGGACAAAGTGTGGCTCATAGGCTGCATGGGACCCCTGGGCTCCACTTTTGTGGACCCTGAGCCCCCCATCTCCCAAAGCCCCCCACCCCCCACGCTTTTTAAAAAAAATATCAGCATGATTTTTTTAAAATTATCGCCCCTCAAAAAACACGCAAATAGCCCCTAATGAAAGCATTCAAAATACCCCCACCAGCACTCCAGAACCCTATACTAGTTACAAATGCCTCCATTTTCTCTACAGTGTTTCTTAAAATGGTGAAAGGAAGTGATGCAATTTCACTTCTGAGAGTAGGGTAGAAGTCTGCAGCAAGGAACATTGCTGCATATTCCTATTGATGCAACCAAGAATTGTGTTGGCTTTCTTGGCTGCCGCATCACATTGCTGACTTATGTTCAGACCAAGGGAAGAGGGAGAGGAGGAAAGCTGGAGACTGGGAAGTTTTAAGAAGACACAGAAGAGACGATTTACTATTCTTGAATACATTACGTTGGCAGAACTGACCATACTATGTAATTCATACTGTATTCTCTGCAATGTTCCTTACAATGATCTGGTTTACAATTAGAGAGCCACATGTTCATACATCCAGACACTGAGTTCTGCAGCTTCCTCACATCATACTGCTGTCACTCCGAAAGCCTTCATAAGGAGGGGATTACCCCAAGATATCCTGAATCCTAAGTGACTAAATAATTTAGTTGGCAATTCAGCTTAGGCTGGGTGTCAGGTGAAGTAATAGATTCTGAACAGACTTCCAAAGATTCTACCTATTCTATAGGATTTGGGCTAAGTGACATATTCTACAAGTTAGCATGTTAAAGTGGTTTGTGTGTAGGATTGGACTCAAGGAATCATAGAATCTTAGAGTTGGAAGAGACTGCAGAGGCCATCCAGTCCAACTCCCTGCCATGCAGGAACACACATCAAAGCACTCCCAACAAATGGCCATCCAGCCTCTGCTTTAAAACCTCCAAAGAAGGAGACTCCACCACACTCCGAGGCAGCAGATTCCACTGTTGGACAGCTCTGACTGTCAGGAAGTTCTTCCTGAGGTTCAGGTGGACTCTCCTTTCCTGCAGTTTGAATCCATTGCTCCTTATCCTAGTCTCTGGAGCAGCAGAAAACAAGCCTGTTCCCTCCTCGACATTCTTTCAAATGGCTATCATGTCCCCTCTTAACCTTCTCTTCTGCAGACTAAACATATCCACTTCCCTAAGCCATTCCTCGTAGGGCATGGCTTCCAGACCTTTCACAATTTTGGTCACCCTCCTCTGGACATACTCCAGCTTGTCAATATCCTTCTTGAATTGAGGTGCCCAAAATTGGACACAGTATTCCAAATAAGATATAACCAATGCAGAATAGAGTACCTTTACCATTACCTCCCTTGATCTAGACACCATATTCCTATTGATGCAACCAAGAATCGTGTTGGCTTTCTTGGCTGCCGCATCACATTGTTGACTTATGTTCAGCTTGTGATCTACCAAGATTCCTAGATACCTTCACATGTATTGTTATCTAGCCACATGTCCCTCATCCTATATTTGTGCATTCCATTTTTTTCTGTCTGAGTGCAGGACCTTACATTTCTCTCTGTTGAAATTCATTTTGTTAGCTTTGGTCCAGCTCTCTAATCTGTTAAGGTCATTTTGAATTTTGATCTTGTCTTCTGGCATATTAGCAACCCCTCCCGATTTGGTGTCATCTGCAGATTTGATCAGCATGCCCTCTACTCCTTCATCCAAATCATTGATGAAGATGTTGAATAGCACCGGGCCCAGGACAGAACCCTGTGGCACCCCACTAGTCACTACTCTCCAGGATGAAAAGCAGCCATTGGTGAGCACCCTTTGGGTTTGGTCGGTCAACCAATTACAAATCCACCTAACAGTAGCCCTTTCCAGCCTGCATTTTACTAGCTTCTTTGCAAGAATGTCATGGGCAACTTTGTCAAAGGTCTTAGTGAAACCAAGATATGCTACGTCCATGACTCTGGGAGACTAGGGTTAATATCCCCCCTTATTCATGGAAACCCAGTGAATGACCTTGGAAAAGTCCACCTTCTCTTATCATCAGAAGACCACAATAGCAAACCTCCACTGAATAAATCCTATCAAGACATCCTATGAGAGGGTCGTCATAGGTTGGAGTTAACTTGAAAGCAAATACCCTATTTGCTGGTGTTTAAGATATACTTTTTTCCCTGAGAAATACTGTTTGAAAACAGGGTGCGTCTTCTAGGTCAGTGCATTTTATATGCTGGCAAACAGTATTTGCCAGTGTATAAATGGGGTGCATCTTATACACCAGTGTACCTTTCATACCGACAAATACAGTAATATCATGGCCAGAAACAGATTCTATAGCAAAACTTTTGACTCATCTCTCTAAATTAAGTCCTAACTCTCTTCTATCTCCTTGTCTTTTGTGCCTCTACCCTCTGCAATTTTTCTGAGTTTCTGACAGTAACGTTCTGTTGGGCCAAATTTCTACCCTCCCACATACACAAAAAGCTCATTTCTTTTATCTGTTTATTGGCAGGCTAACATCATTACCCAGGAGGTTGCCTGATTCATTAATACTTTTCCTCCCAGTAACTTAAATAATTGATTGTGCAGCCTTTTCCTCATTCTTGCAGAAGTTTCCTTTTCTCTATGTGTCTGGAGCTATAATGTAGAGTCTTTGATATATTGAAGAATCAGTTAAATAGACCATTGTGGCAAGAACCTTTATAAACCAGATCCTACTTTGCCAGATTAATGAAGCAAATTGTGTACACTCACAGGAGCTGAAGTCCAGTAGAGAACAAAGCCTTTGGCCCTCAAAAGCCCTCAAAAGAAAAATAGAGGAAGTTGCTACAAGAAAGACTGTTATGGATTTTCCTGTCAGAGGCTATTTCCACCCTACACTGTTAGCCCTGATATAGTGCTATATTCTACTTTCAACATCCTGTGGAATTCTGGGGTTTGTAGTTTACTGAGACCAAAGAGCTCTCTGGCTGAGAATTCTAGATGCCCTCCTTAAACTCCAAATCATTTTGAAATTGTGAACTCACTTTTTCTCACACCAGATTTCCTGAACAAAATTTTCCCATCAATCATCACTAGCAGAAAATACCTTATTGTTGTGTGCCTTCAAGTTGTCCCCAACTTATAGCAACCTTAAGGAGAAAGGTTCTTTCTTAAGGAGAAAGAAACCCTATCACAGGGTTATCTTGGCAAGATTTGTTCAGAAGAGGTTTGCTTTTGCCTTCCTCTGAGGCTGAGAGAGTGTTTTGCCCCAGGCAGTGTATTTTCATGGCTGAACTGGGATTTAAACCCTGCTTCTCCAGAGTCGTAATCCAGCACTTAGACCACTACATCATGTTGGCTCATTATATATATGTATATATATTAAAAAATCCTACTCATCAAATATGCTTGTGGTGGTCTGGTATGAAGCCTTTGTTCTTAGCAGTGCTCTTCTATAAAGCACTGAATGGGGAAAAGTATTATTTCTAACAACTCTTCATTAGGGGATGGAGTCTTGATCTACAGCTCAGTATCTGCTTGTATTGAGAATAATATATGAGCACAGCGTTTGCAGGAGAGATTTGAGAATGGCATCAGTTATCTGACTATAAAAGAACAGTTAGTGAAAAACCACTGCATGTTGAGGATGCAAGACAGCAACTATAGGAAAGAAATCTTCATGGAAATGTGCGGTTGCAGGGAGAAAGGACAGAAAGACAATGTATCCACAGGAAATACTTCAGTGATGCCAACCACAAAATTCTCTGTGTTAGAACATGAATCAACCTAGGCAGGAAAACATGTTGTGCCCCAAAATACCTCATGTGACCTAAAACTCCGTCACCGGCGTCTTATGCACCACATACACTAAATGTTGCTATGTTGTGTGGAATCACACAGTGTCTACAGAGGGTACAGTATGGGATGCTGTGTGGAAGCACAGTAGTACAGTGGGCCTGCTGTGTCTGTGGACTTACCATTTGCAAATTCAACCCACTACTGAGTCAAGTGTACACAACACCGTACATTTGAATCCATGGTGGGGAGCACAGTAGCTGCCTTTGAGGTGGTGGAGTTCCTTCGCAAGGCAGAAGCAGTTGGCTGGTGCCATTTTGAATACGGGATTATTGTATAAGCCTCACCTCATGAAGCTTTGCAGTCTCTGTACAAGTTTCACTAGACAAATTTGAGCATGCAGTTTTTTGTATCGGGAGGATCCTGGAATGAATCCACTGTGGATACAGCAGACTAACTGCAATTCTGCTTTTTATAAATAGTGTCTTAGGACGTTTTCTTTCTTTCTTTCTTGTTTTTAAAGAAAGCCTTCTCCTGAGTCTCAAACATCCCTGAACGTCACTCACAACTCTTAGAAGGCATTTGGGGAAAAAAATTTTTTTACTCCTAAGGGGTCCTAGAAACCACAAAATAGGCCTGAGGGGGCTACATGTGGCCCACTGACCAGATCTTGTAGGGTGAGTCACTCAAGGCTTTCCATTTTTCATTGTCTGGGAAAGACAGAGTTCCAGACTCCATTAACCACCTCCATCCCACAGTTTATAAAGGCAACTTTCTTGCATTTCTTGCATTTTTTCCAGGACAACAATTAGATTTACTTTAACATCTGGTGGGTGATCTCAGGATCTCAGTCAGCATCTGTCCACAGGCCAGCTCTGGCACAAGATGCAACACAAGAAGTATATTCTCAGTACTGCTATTGCTTATCAAATATTTAGAATGAAATCTCTGATGCATTCAAGCCTAAAGTCAATTATGTGCAGTGTGGTTGTTGTTTTAATTAATGAAGGCAGAAATTGGCAATCTAAAAAAAAATTGAAATACACAAAAGAGTTGTTACAGATTCTGCTTTTAATTCTACAATTGTCTCTAGTTAAGCAAAAAATATAATGGCAAATTTTAATTATCATATTTACATAATCTATTGAAATCTATTAGCAGTGGAAAGGCTTGGAATGATACCAAGGCTGTAGGTTCACTGCACACACACTACACACACACACACACACACACACACAGAAAGAGAATCCCAGAGAGAGAAGCATACAATGAATTATTCTTTCTGTATTATATGTGCAAATTAGACCAATTAAACTGTGAGATGCTCAGCCACGTTTCATTTCTTTGGATCAATTACCATGTGGATGGAAGCCTTTCTGATTGTAAAAAGTAAGCAACTGAAGATAGGAGAAGAGACAACACAAAGCAAGCAATAATTGGTTCCATATTGTTCTCAGTTCTCCATAGACAGTTGACTAGACCAAAACAAGAAATTTATAATGTTTGCGCTTTCTAGATCAGAACCTGGATGGGTTACTTCTTTGGATTACTGGCTGGGGGATTCTGGAAATCATAGTTCAAAAAATTACTTTTGAACGTGATTCAGATTGTGTGTGTGTGTGCGCGCGCGCGTGCACCTCTCTCTCTTTAAGTCTTCTGTCGACTTGTGGTGACTCCATTACCTTCATAGGGTTTTCTTAGACAAGGAATATTCAGCAGTGATTTTGCTAGTTCCTTCCTCTGAAATATAGTCTACAGCACCCGGCATTCATTGGCAGTCTCCCATCCAAGTACTAACCAGGGCTGACTCTGCTTCCCTTCCAAGATCAGATGGGATCTGGTGTCTTTAGAGTATTTAGGCATTCAGTTATGAGTACAACAGAATAAAACAATAAACTGGAGACCTTGGAGACTTGTTTAGGCATTATATTACTCTGAAGTGCAATGAAGAGACAGGCAGGTAGCCAATACCAAGCCTCCTCAGTTGGAAGGAGTTGGGGATGTGCACTCCCCCCACTCCAGTTTGTGTCCTTAAGCAATCTAGAAGGCATCCTTTAGAAATCTTGGAGCTGTGATGGATAGCTCAGTGAAAATGCCAGTTTTAGGATGCAGTTGCTGTAAAAGAGACAAATTCTTTTTTTGGAAAGCAAAATTGCCAATATCATGTTGCCTTTATTCAAGTCTATGATGCAACCTCAATTAAAATATTGCATACAGTTCTGTGGCCCTTTAGCACTATACAGTTACAATGCTATAATTTCACTTTAACTTCTATTGCCACTTCCTATGGAATCCTGGGATTTGCAGATTAGGGATTCCATTGGATGCTGCCATGGCAGTTAAACTGGAATCCTAGCACTATAATTGTGGAGTGCGAAAGGACCCCTGGTCACTGTACCTCATGAATGGTATTGTAGCATTAGAAGAAGGTGCAGAAGAAGACAACCAAAATGATTAAGGGTGGGAGCAATGGGAAAGGCTGCAATATGTGGGGCTCTTTAGCTTACTTAATTCGCTACATTATATAGTGGTGAACAGTTCCTGGCAGGAATTCTAATAGGCCACGTTTCATGTCCCAAACTCAGAAGACAGAATCTTCTTCTTTTACTTTGTCAAAGTATTAACACATCATCTTACTAGTAATAGAATAGTCATTGCCCACATGGACTATCTAGGCATGTGAACAAAGGTGGCAGTGGTTGTCAAGCAGTTGGCAACAGCACACTTGCTCAAATAGTTGTTAATGAGGAAGAACACACAAGCTAGGAGAGCTGCAGCAGTTTGCTTTTGCCTGAGCTTACTGGAAGGGAAAGTCTTCACCCTCGCCTCTCATAGAATCATAGAGTTGGAGGAGACCACAGGGGCCATCTAGTCCAACCCCCTGCCATGCAGGAACACACATCAAAGCACTCCCAACAGATGGCCATCCAACCTCTGCTTAAAAATCTCCAAAGAAGGAGACTCCACTACACTCCGAGGCAGCAGATTCCACTGTCGGACAGCTCTGACCATCAGGAAGTTCTTCTTGAGGTTCAGGTGGAATCTCCTTTCCTGCAGTTTGAATCCATTGCTCCTTGTCCTAGTCTCTGGAGCAGCAGAAAACAAGCCCGTTCCCTCCTCGACATGAAATTCTTTCAAATATTTAAACATGGCTATCATGTCCCCTCTTAACCTTCTCTTCTGCAGACTAAACATATCCAGCTCCCTAAGCCGTTCCTCACAGGGCATGGCTTCCAGACCATTTTGGTCGCCCTCCTCTGGACATGTTCCAGCTTGTTGATATCCTTCTTGAACTGAGGTGCCGAGAATTGGACACAGTATTCCAAATGAGATATAACCAATACAAAATAGAGTGGTACCATTACACCCTCGATCTGGACACCATCTCCTGTCCTCTCTTCTCTGTTGAGTTAATTGACTGCAAACTACTTCTGTACTCTGAATTCAGTCTGTAGCAACTGAAGTAAGATGAGGACAAATGGGGGGAAAGGGATGAGAGAAGGGAAACTGGGTGATTTTAAAAGTAGCTGGAAAAGTGAGACTACAGAGAATCAATTGGGGTTGTCCCTGCCAGATTGAGACAGTTGGAGGGTATGCCACATATGCTCATTTAAGAGAAGGCAAGATTTAGATGTCATAAAATACATTTCCAACATTCTTTATCACAAGTGTAACAAAAAAAGAAGAAATCCATTTGGAGCAGTCATTTGGAAGACTGACTTCTGCCACCAGGAGATACTGACCACTGACAGCACTGAGTGTTAGAATGAGACGGCTGTGTATGGCCCCTCTGTGCTGGTTTGTAAATGGAAGCTTGTCAGATAAACCATAAATCAACTGACGGAAGCAGGAAATCAGTTTGGCAGATTCACAATTCATGTGGGTTTTTCCAAAAGCCAAAAGCCATTAAAGAAAAATGCATTTACTTTGCAGCACACACAAATGCTACCAAGACAAGAATCACACTGTAAATCACAGCAAATAGCCTCTTGGGTATTTCTCCTAGGATTTTAGAGATGGATATAGAGATTATGAGAATGAATATGCCAGAAATTAAAAACAGGAGAGTAAGACAGAAAGAAAGAAAGAAAGCAAGAAATGCTAACATAGTGATATACTGTAGAGGGGCTGATTAGCCGTTGCTTTATTGTCTTCTCTTCCTCACATGAAATCATTTGCTGAGGCAAAGCACCAGGCCTGAATGGTAAAAATTGCTGTGAGTCCTGGACTGGATTTCTGCTTGTCATTTTTGAATATATAAAGCAAATGGTTTAAACCAGTTGAACAGAAATCACAAAGAAGAAGAGGACAGCCTGCATCAAGTTTTAACAAATTAGCTATCAACTTTGAGTCCAAGGAGGTTATTTTAAATTATTCTGGTGAGTCTGGGCTTTAAATTCCAAGCTATGTACTTCTCAACTTCACTGAAGATAACGACAAGAACGCCTCAGAACTTTGCTCAATTTTAAGCTGAAACTTAGTTGTACTTGCAATTTGACAAAACAGTTATACAGCAGTGGACTTTCAAAAACATCTCTTTGATCCTAAAGTTGGGGTTTGATTTTAAGGTCTTGTGTAGAATTGGACAAGATGAGATAAAAATGTGAAAGATCCATTTCTACTCCCTCAAAATCAGAATGTCTCATTCAGGCAAAAATAGGTTCTGATGACAACTGTGTTACTGCCCTGGCTAGCCCGACCTTGGGGGATATAAAAAGATATCTCTTGATATCAATAATTTGTCTTCACATACCCATTCCCCTCCATGTGCTTGCGAGGCCCCCGGACAAGCACGCACACAGGCTTGGCCGATAATCGCCGTAATATTCCAAAACAATACATGCAGGCCAGAAATAGCCGACTCGCAGCTTCAGGAGACCTCAAAGGCAAGTACCTTCATTAAGTATGCACGCAACTTTCAAAAGATCCTCTGCCCCATGCTGGCAGCTTGACGATCGAGCTATACAACGCTCAAGTACTCCGCGTTTGCATACTGGCTATCCTATTGACGATTTGGCTGTAACTCAATCATTCAAATTCTGACCTTTCGGAGGCTTTGTCTCCAGCCCCAAATCCATTGTTTTCCCCAAGTCCGAACTAGCCTGCGGTCACAATTCTCCTTATAAAAACCCCCGACTTCGAGCGCTTCCTTGGATCGCTCTTGGCTTCCATCCTGCCTTGCTGTCGCTTTGTCCAGCGAGCCTTCCCCTCAGCCCCACGTGCTGAGATCCACGCTCCCCATCTTCTCGGCTTCCAACTGGGCTTCAGGACAGGTGAAGTATCACCCAAACTAAAAACTCCTCTAAAAATCCCTCTATCCCACTCCAACCTTTATTTCTCTAGTTATCTTGTGTGAGTGTGCCGCATATACCATTTGATTGTGTTTTTAATAAAACATCATTTATTATTTCAACTTCCGTGTGCTCCTTGACTCGGCCTGACCCCGTAAACATAGGGTTCAAGATCTCGCTACGTTACCCTGCCTCTCATATTGCTAGGTTGTGCTCTTGGCTAATTTCCCTAACTTATATAATTGAGAGCACATTTAGGTGTCCCTCCTGGGACCCCCAGAAATCAGGGTAACAACTGTGCTGGAACAGCCCAAAAAACTATCTAGTCCATAATTCTGTTCCCAAGGAGACTAGACAAGAAGGACATGCAGACGATCATAGAATCATAGAGTTGGAAGAGACCACAGGGGTCATCGAGTCCAACCCCCTGCTATGCAGGAACACACATCAAAGCATTCCCAACAGATGGCCATCCAGCCTCTGCTTAAAAACCTCCACAGAATGAGACTCCACCAAACTCCAAGGCAGCATATTCCACTGCCAAACAGTTCTGACCGTCAGGAAGTTCTTCCTGAGGTTCAAATGGAATCTTCTTTGGTATCCTCCTGCTCAGATTCTTCAATAACTGATATTTTGAGGCATACTGGAAGTATCTAGCCTTCCTGCCTAGCAGCCATTGATAGCCTTCCTGTCCCTGAATTAGTTTAATCCTTTCTTAAAGTCACCCAAGAAGGTGATCACCATCACTATATCTTGGGTAGTTAATTCCACAATTTAATTTGTATCACATGAAGAAGTAATTCTTTTTATCTGTCTAAAATTTCACACTATTCAGCTTTACGGAATGGTCCTGGATTCTTGTTATTGTTACTTGCTGTCAAGTTAACTTTGGCCATTTCCGCACTAGATTGTTATAGTGCTATTATTCCACTTTCAACATCCTATGGAATCCTGGGGTTTGCAGTTTAGGGAGGGGCCTTGAGGACCCTTCCTAAACTGCAAACCCCAGGATTCCATAGGATGTTGAAAGTGGAGTAATAGCACTATAACAGTCCAGTGCGGAAATGGCCTTTAACTTATGGCAACCCTGTGAATGAGAGCTCTCCAAGATTCTCAGACATCAACTACCTGCTCAGGTCTTGAAAACTCAGGAATGTGGCTTCCTTGATTGAAACACTCCACCTGGAGTGCAGTCTTATCTCTTTTCCTACTGTCTTCCATGTTACAAGCAGTATAATATTTTCCAATGAGACACATTGTGTCATGATATACTCAAAATGTAACCATCTCAGTTTAGTTAGCTTGACTTCTTGGGAAAGTTCGGGTTTGATTGGCTCTAACAGCCAAGCACTTGTCTTTTAGCGGTCCAATCTGATATCTGTAGAAATCTTCTCCAACACCACAATTCAAATGAGTTGATTTTCTTCCTATCACCTTTCTTCACTGTCCAGTTTTCATAATCATACATAGAAATCAGAAATACTAAGGCCTGGATAATTTTGATTTTGGTATTTAACGATATGCTTTTACGCTTGAAGATCTTATCTAGTTCCTTCATGGCTACCTTTCCAAGTCTTAGTTTTCTTCTGATTTCTTGACTAAGGTCTCCAGTATGGTTAATATCTGAGCCAAAGTATAGGCAATTTTATTTCATCATCAACAGGTTTCAACTTGGCCATCTGTTTTAAATAACATCGGTGCTACATTTGTACCAATATAAAATCACATGTGAGTAAAAAGGAGGTAGCTGAGGCTTTAAACTTGTGTTTTTTGATGATAAGAGATTCTGTCTGCTGTTAGAAATGTCTTAATTTTTCAGTATAACATAGACACTCTCTAAATGGACAACATGTGAGAAGGAATGAACCACAATCTTGTTGATACTAAATGATTATACTTCATGCTTAAATATTAGGAGGTCAGTTTCTGTGAAGATTGGAATCATAGGAAAAAATGCTTGAGAAAATGAAGAATGTCATCCATGAGGAGTGAGTTCTGCCCTAATTTATGGGCAAATTATTATTATTTTCTTTTTCTGAAGAAACCAAGATGTTGAGAGGATTTCAAGCAGATGCTACACTAGTAATATTGGATATTTTGTTCACCAATATGATGTTTCATCTCATATCAAGGCCCTTACTGCCCAACATTACCATCTGGTATGGCAACATATTGCTGCTGGTTTGGGATGTGTGCCACCGCACAACGTTGTCTTACTGCTGTCACATCCCCGTTTGTTGTAATCACGCTGTATACCATTACCAGAAAAAAAATCTGGTAATAGCCCCCTTTCTTGCAACAATCCTGTCGGCTGCAGGCATGCGGTAGGGGCAGAAGTGCTATCAAGCACTTCCTTCCTCAGTACAGCGCAGGAAGAGGTGGGCTGTGCTGTGAAAGGGAGAAAAGCTTCCCTAATGCTACCCATCCACTGGCAGCTGACCTGTTGCAGTGGAGAATGTTCAGGTCCTTATCCCATTCCAGCAACGGTGCTGCTGGGATGGGATCAGGACGAAGCAGTATTCGGTCCTAGTGCGAGAAGGGCCCAAGTTTTTCCTTAGCTATTTTTTCCCAAGAGAAATTGTCTAGAGATAATGTTCATTAAAAAGAGGAAAAACATGTTAGACCTAGACGTCTTTTGAAATCATATTACGTGTTTCTGAATAGTGTCAGCCTTTGGGGAGGTGGGATAAGTGTAAAGGATAAGTCATTGAATGCCAAAGTCATGATTATCCATGCCACAGTATTTCCAATTTTTATGTATAGTTGTGAAAGCTGGACTGGGAAGGCAGCTGACAGGAAGAAAGCAACTCATTTGAAAGGGGGTGCTAGAGAAGAGTTCTAGGGTCTTGTGGATTGCCAGAAAGACAAATAAATGAATGCAAGAGCAAAACAAGCCTGAACTCTCCCTAGAAGCCCAAATGACTAAATTCAGACTATAGTGCTTAGCTTATATCATGACATGACATGACTTGATAGAAAAGATGATAGTGATTGATAAACTGTAAAGCAATAGCAAAAGAAGAAGGCTGCATTACAGATGGATGGATCCAATCAAACAACCACTGAGTTTCTACAACTCTGCGAGGATTTGAACAGTGGTCTTCCAAAGTGCTAGTCCAACACTCAGCCCACTACACTACGCTGGTTCTCATTTCTAATTTAGGGAGAGGTATTTAGAATTCCCAACTAGAAAGGTTCCAGTGCCCCACTAAACTACAAATCTCAGGATTCCATGTTGCCATGGCACTTAAAGTTCAATAACTGTATAATCGGAAAGGGCTTCTTCTCCTTCTCTTCTTGCCTTCCCTCCCTCTTGCTCTGTCTGTCCACCCTTCTCTTTCCACTTCCTGCTTTTCCTGATCGCTCTCTCTCTCCTCTGTCTCCTTCTCAACCCATCTTCCTTCCCTTTCACTCTTGTGCTCTCACTCTTTCTCTCCCCCCCCCGCCCCAATTGTTTCCCATTGTTTTATTTCTCTCTTACCCGTTCTTTGGGTGGTAGGGGGACCAGGAGGAAATCGCAATACAGGAACAGGTTACATTCTTCCCACTTTGACAGATTGTGGCTAGGAAAGGTTTCACTTCCCTTTTCTCCCAGATGGATGGTATGTCAGATGAACAGTCCTTACCAGTTGTTTTTGGCCAGATGGCTGAAGGTTCCTCACTTTTTACTGGCAGCAATAAGTCTTACTCCTGAGTAGACAGGTAACAATTGCCTCCCCATTTCCTTACAGCAGCTACAGAAGTGGCGTATCTAAACTTCCAGCTTCAAATGACCTACAATATTTGATTCTCATTATGCTAAAAAGCTAACAGTTGCCATGAGATTTGAATGAATTATTATTCCTTTCTCTTCCTTTTACAAAACATGGCCTAGCATTTATTAATTTACATATAATTTGTAAGGCAAATGGCTTTGCTAGACAAGCCTCATTTCCATTGGCATATTTCCCCTTCTATTTGAACTACAAATATTTAAAATTTCCCATGCATTTTGCCCCTTATAATCATTGGACTAAAAAGGTGGGGGGAGAACCCACATTATGGTTGATGTAATGAAAATATAACACCCATTTGTTTACCAGATACTTTTAAATGTTAAAAAGAAATGAGAGTATCCCTCTTAGGTTCTGAAATATGCTGTAAAGAGTTTCTTTTAAATTATTTTTTTAATGTGTCCATGCCTTTACCACATGAGCACAGAATATGAACTGTCTCTTTCCACACCAGTTGCTACTTTTGCGTTATAGCCCACCAGTTATGAGAACGGAACCACTGAGTGGTATCTAAATTATAATGAACATAAATACAATTTAACTGTTCATTTCAAAAGTTGTATTGCTTGCAAGACAATTCGTTCAACCTTTTCAGTGACTTTTAATTTATAGATTTAATTTCTGGATTCTCAGTTTGCAGTCAAAGGTACAGTACCTCCACTGAGATTAACACAAATTTATTGTCTAACCTTAGAGAGTTCAAATGAAATCATTCAGCTGGAATTGACTATTCAATCAGATTTGCAACTGATATGAACATTCATAAGGCCTCTAAAGAGGTGCATGTCACCGTACTGGTGACAAAAATATGCCAGTGCTGTCATTCTTGAGTGATTGGAAACATTAAACTGGTCATATAACTAACATCTAAAACAGGAATAGGACATCTATTGCTCTCCTCCAGATGTTGCCAGATAGGCAGTCCCATAATATCTTTTGATTCGCCATGCTGAATGGAGATGACGGGTTCTGGAATACAATACTGGAGAGCCACAGTGTTTCCCATCCCTGATGTAAAATGTAAAATATAGTATGTAAATATAATATATAAAATGATGTAAAATATAATAACCAACCAGAGGCTTCTATGTTAGTGATGCGCTCAGTCTCCTTTGGGTTCTATTCCAGACTTTAAAGGAGCTGAACATATTTTGGACATAGGGTTCAGCACCTTGGTGAACTCCTTTAAAGTCTGGAATAAAACCCAGAGTGGATTTATTGTACTCCTCATTTGGAAGTAGGGGTACATGAGAGGCCCTTATTCTTCACTAGACCGGTTTTGCAGTTCCAACCTAATAAGGTGCCCTGACACTATCACTTAGCCCTTATGCTTGCCTTTCTGCACCACCTGTGTGTCAAAGGACAAGGGCAGAGCTTTTCAAACTGTGTATCGCAACATTTAATGTGTTGGCTGCTGTGTCTAGGTGTGTAATGCAAATGTAATGGATGGAGGGGCTGCTTCTTTCCCTGGCATGGCAGGCTAAGCCCAGGTGAAGGGGCTGCCTTTGCCGCTGCCCCACGCCAAGGAAGACCCCGGTGACAGTGGTGGCAGCAGACCAGGTCTGGGTGGAGGGGCTGCCTCTCCCACCACGGCCCTCCAAGCTGAGGAAGACCCTGGTGAGTGTGGCGGCCAGATCTGGGTGGAGGGGCTGCCTCCACTTACTGAATTACTGTGTTGTGAAATGATGTGTGTCTAAAAAGTTTGTCACCAACATGAAAAGTTTGGAAAGCTCTAGGCTAGGGTCTTAAGGGTTGCCTTAGAATAAAATAGTTTATTTATGACAGCATGTTTTTATTATCAGTGACTTTAGACATCTTAGGCTGACTCAATAGTCATAAAACAATCTATCCTTTACTGTAGTAACATTAGAAATACAGTCCCCCCAGTTCAAACTTTTGACAGTCTATGCCAACAACTCCCAGCCTTAGACACCAGCTCACTGTGTCTTTTCCTCAGCTGCTTAAACACAACCCAGCCACACTCTCCAGCCAAGATCTCACTGAAAACTTTCTTCCAAACAGAATATCTGCCTTATATACAATTCCTCTCATCCATAAGCCCCTCCCATGCACACCACTCTGCAAAGTTGCTTCACTTTTAAGGTACTATTCCTACTGCACAGCAACCCACCATCAAGTTGCACTTGCATTCCAAATAGCTCACTCCCAAAGCAACTTTGTCATTGGATATCACTTGTCACAGGATATAATTTCTCAAAAGAAGCAACAAGTCACTTCAATGATTTTCTTCCAATTGCAAGAGAGTCACAATTCAGGAATTCGTCTTTGCAAAATTTGCACAGAAAACAACATTTTCTGCCCAGGAAACAGCATTTCTTGAGCAGAAAATAATGTTTCTATGAAATTATTTCCTGTACAGCAAATGCTGCTTCTTATGCAGAAATATTGTTTTCTATGGAAATCAACCACATGCAAATTTTGCACAGAATAAATTCCCAGTTATAGCATTTTCCACACAGGAAACAGCAGTCCATCTCTGTTTGGAAGCCACTAAATATTCTAGGTAAGTCTGATTCTGCCATAGTTCTCATTCTTTTCAGCAGAGCTTCTGGCAAAATAACCTTTGAGAAGTAGTTGCCTACTTCTCTGCCTAATGCAGATCACAGTGAATCACAATGAGTCCTGAATGAGGTGCAGACACTTAATAGGCGCTCCTTGCTAATCTTTCCCTGTGAAAATCATGGTTAGACTAGGAGACTAAGTGCCAAATTATCCCTTTCTTTTACCTACCAATCAAGCAATGTTATTTGTGTATTTATTGTTATTTTTCACCCTGCTTTCCATGCAGGTGCTTATTTCTGCTGGAGAGTCTGTGCGTGAATGCAGGCTTCCTTTGAGCAAAAGGGAATGAAGACATCTGCCTGTTATTATCCACCTGTCAAAACCAAAGCAGTAAATACAAATGCTAGAAGCTTGTTTATCTGATCTTGCTGCCTCCCTTAGGCTGTCTGCTTTCAAATCACTACAAAATGATGGGAAGCCATTGAGACCAACACATAGTAGAACATCCAGAGGGCATAAGTAGTTTATAGAGGCAAGTCTCTTGAATGTTTCAGAAATGGAATGACCCCTGGGTATATCAAGAGGCATCTGCCTTTCAGTGAGAGGGACATGAAGCCTGCCTCCATCCTGATCCCCAAGCTGATTCTTTCCACTGAGTGCCATCTAATGGAGCTTGAGGGTAACAACCATTTCTTCCATTACAAAGGTAAGGGAATTTGGATAAGGTGTTATCATAATTGTGGGCAACCAGTGGCCCTTGAGATGTTCTTAATATTTTAACATCCACCACAAGCCATGCTGGTTGGGTCTGATGGAAACTGAAATCTCACAGCATCTGCAGAGACCATCACCTCCTCCCCACTAAAAAAACCCTGGAACCAATCACTGGAGCAACACTAGAAGGCACTGTGATAGAGAGTGGGGGAGAAATAATGTTTAGATTATTTTTATTGTTTTAAAGTTTAAGATGTTTAAATCGATTTTATTGTAACCCACACAGAAATCTCATGATAGAGAGTGGGATGCTGGAATAGAAATATTTCAATAGTAATGCAGTTGAAGATGAAGATAAAGACAGCTGGAATCATGTTGGTTAATCCCAACCAACTACAGTAGACTCACTGAAACAACTGTTGAAGCATAAGTCAACATATAGGTAAAGTACACATATCCCACAAGTCTACTCTAGTAGGAAATAACCAACAGGTTTCAGTTAATAATAATATCTGTGTTTCTTTTGATGTCAGCTGCCTTGGGTCTCAGAGCTGAGAGAAAGGTACTATAGCATGCAAACAAACAAGCAAACATTAAAGCAGTTTAATCACATTTACAGAGGGACTGATCTGGGTGTTGTTGTTTTGAAGTGCCTTCAATTTGATTCAGTCTCATAGTGTTTTCTTGGCAAGATTTATTCGATGGATTTTCCACTGTTTTCCTCTAAGGCTAACAGTGTGACCTGCCCAGGGTCACCCAGTGGGTTTCAATGGCTAAGTGGGAATTTGAACTCTAGTCTCCCAGAGTCCTGATCCAACATTCAAGCCACCACACCATGCTCACTCTAAATTTTAATATGTTTTCATGGGATCTTTTTACAATAAAAGACAAAATCCCTTCTTACTCCTAAATCCATGAGGTCTAAAATTCAACAACAAGCAGCACCTGTTTATTTGATCATTACAAACCTTCTCATGGGGAGAAAAGATGTAGGCCATTTCTGCACTACACTGTTATAGTGCTGTTACTCTACTTTCAACATCCTATGGAATCCTGGGGCTTGCAGTTTAGGGAGGGGCATTTAGAATTCTCAGCCAGAGGGCTCTTTGGCCTCGGTAAACTACAAACCCCAGAATTCCATTGGATGTTGGAAGTGGAATAATAGCACTACAACAGTGCAGGGCAGAAATGGCCTTAGAAACTGATAGATCTATACATGGAACCAAGATTTCATAAATCATGCATAGGGAATGAATACACAAATGCAAGTGGGGAAAAATTAATGCATTACAATAGAGGCAGAGTTTACTTCTGGTACCTCATGAATGAATGTATGTAGGTAAATAGATAAGTACAGCACATGGAAGGGGCACTATTTTGAGTGAGCTTCCACTCTATAGAACAACTGTGGCTTTAAGATCTCTTACAGTCACAGAGCTTCTATTCTGGGATGTCAAGTAAGCGAACATGAAAAATCAAACCTTCTCAGTGGTAGCACCAGCACCCTGGAATTCAGAAGATCTGACTGGCTCCCTCATTATTACACTTTATAAATACGGGTTTCAATGGCTTTTAATATATTGCTGCTGCTGCTGCTTCCAACTCTGTTATATATTGTCATGTTAGACAAGGGATGGGGAATCTTTGGCAGTCCAAATGTTTTGGACTATGACTGCTTCTATGCCTTATCAGTGGCCATACTGAGTGGGGCTGATGGGAGTTGTAGGCCAAAAATCTAGAATGTTTTTGTTTTTTCTTATTGCTTTCAGACATGCTATTTTGTCATTTCATTGACAGAACACAAGGGCAGGAATCACGTCGTCCTCCATATGTCATTGAGGAACTCCATTGGCCATGCTGGCTAAGGCTGCTGGGAATTGCAATCCAGCAACGAGGCCACATGATTCTCACACTTAATGTAAACCTGTTCTGCAAATCAGAGAACATGACCTTCTTTACCTGAACTTGGAAATGTTACCTTTTTTGGATTGCAACTACTAGATTCCTCCAGCCAGCATGGAGGATTTTATTTTATTTAATTTTCTCGTTTTCTCACTATGGCACCCAAGGTAGCTTTATTACCTTCTGTTCTTTGTCATTACAGCTGCTGTTTGATGCCTTGCTGTGTCCAGTCACTCCAAGGAGTGTGTCAAGCCTTCTGAGAATTTTTAATTCATTGGTCAAGATTTGCAGCAGATTGTTGACAGCATAAACATGTATTGTTTGGAAGCTAAAATCTGAACCAGAAGGACTTTCACTGCTCTCCTCTGAGCAATTTCTCCCAGTGATATCACTAATGAAAGGATCTGTCCGATGCCAAATATGATCAATGACCTTGCATTCAGACACAGCTGATAGTGCTCCATCTCAGAGTGGAAGTAATAATTATCCTCAGAGTAATTATGCCCAGTGATGTCACTAATGAAAGAACCAGTCTGATGCTGAACTTGAGCAATGGTCTTGCATTCAGATACAGCTGCCAATGTTAACATCTGAAAATGCAGCTAAACACATTCTTTTCTCCCATGTCTCCATAGAGAAATTGAAAAGATGGACAAGTATCCCTCAATTAGTGAAGTAAATACATTTCTAGGCATTACTTCTTTAACAGAAAATCTGGTACCAGAGGCAGAAATAACAAAGAGAATACTCTGGTTTCTCTTCAGAATGTATGAATCTTTTGCCTTTTACAAAGAGAATAGGGATAGGTTGCTATGCCACAAAAAGGAAGAGCAGGTCACTATTTTTCAGCAAACATTTTATCCAAAACTAAGGCCCTTTTCGCACGGCATTTCTGAAGCGAAAGGGCCCCTTGAGTGTCGCGTAAATGTGAGGAGCGCTCTATACGACGCACTCACATTTGCGCGATACTCAAGGGCCTGACGTGGACCGTGCACGCATTTTTTCATTTTTGGCTCAAAGCCGAAAATGCTGTGTGGTCGCGCATCGCTCCGGGGTCCCGTGCGCACTTACCTGGCGTGCGGCGCCTCAGGAGCCAGGCTGGTTGCGCGTCCTCTCCTCAGTACAGCCCGGGAAGTCCCAGACTGCACTGCAAACGGAAGAGGTGGGGTGCTCACGCGACCAGGAAGCAGTTGTGGAGCCGAAGCAGCAGGGACATGACAGCGTTCCTCCCAAGACTTCCTGCGCGAGCCGTGCAGCCCAGCACCGGGAAAAGGTAAGGTGCGAAAAGGGCCTAACAGTATGCTTACGTAAAATGAAACACCCAGGTCAGGGAAGTCTTGCATAAGTAAACAAAAATATTTTAGATTTTCCAGAGACCACCTGAAAGCTTCTTCCAAGAAGCATCCGGAAAGATTTTTCCTTTCACCAGCCTCCACTTTTCTTCTTACAGTCAAACTTCCACATTTGAGGGTTTGACTTTCATGGGTTTGGTTATTTGTGAGTTTCTTCAACCTCTGCACCCTGATCTCAGGTGCTTCTTCTCTGGGGGAGCTTTCCCTCTTGGTGGCTCTGATCAGGCCATGCAGCCCTTTAAAAACCTGCCTGTGGTCCTCCTTCTCCTCCACCAGCTGGTTCCTGGCCAGCTAAGGGTGATTCACAGTCCAATTTCTGAGCACCACAAAACCTTCCCCAATGCCCTCCCACACCCAAGGAAGGAGATGGGTGAAGCAGAGGAAATATAGGGTCACCATGCCAACTCTCTCCATTTTCCTCATCTTTCCCTGACCTGATTTGGACTGTGGATGCCCATTTTCGCCACCATGCCTCAGCCCCCTTCCCATAGACATACACACACATTTTGATATTTGCAGTTTTTCCACTTTTGTGAGGGTCTTGCATCTCTAACCGTAAAGAATGTGGAGGGCTGACTGTGTTTCCATTTTGGTGGCCAAATGTATAGATCTATGCTTTAAAATGGAGCTTTCCAAAGTTTTCATGTTGGTGACACATTTATTATGTGACCCCATTCTTTCCCAGCAAAAGCTTTATTGCATTCTTTACTACAGAAAGCTTGTCCAACCTGACACTGACAGTCTGTGTTTCTCCAGCTCCTCTTTACCATCCCCCCAATACTGATGCTACTAAAAAACTATCCAACTAGAAGGAAGACAAGATGGAAAAGGGAGGCTGAGCAGGTGTAAAAAGACTTTGTAAAAAGGAGCTTCTTTGTCAAAGGCTTTATTAACTGGGGTATACCTGTAATCACACTTGACGATTGTAAAAATAAGTAAGGAGAGAAAAAAAATATTTTCAAATCTGCTTCCCTTTCCCCCACAAAAAAAATATTTAACTGATCTGGGAAAGTTTTTGAGAGTGCACAAAAACAAAGAGTATGGAATTAATAAAACATTGTAAAGACTTGGAAGCAGCTAGGTCTATTTTTGTATCTTTTTCCACCATTAGAAGCTGAGAAGGAGAGGAAGAAATATTTGTTAAGCATCACTCATTCATTAATCAATGGCTCAGCCAACTGTGTGTTACATAAGTCATAAAACCTGAATTTCTTTGGTTTGTTTTGTTTTTCTTTTCCCGTAACTCAGGGACAGCCAGATCTTACAACTGTTCGGAAAAAGGGAGACATTGCCCATTTAAAAACTGTGGAAGGGGTATATATGCAAGAGCTAATTAATACTGTGTAATATATTTTTAGATCCCAAATGAAGTTTCTCTCATCAACTCAGCTTTCCCAACATAAGCCAAGGACTTTTTTCCACAAGGCTCATAGAGCTCAGTTTCAGCAGAAGTAGCCACCAGTTCTGACTCTCAAATCCAAATCTTTCAGCTCAGATCTCTCCTGGAAAAGTAACACTCACACCGAGTAGATCTTTCCATATTAATCTTTGGACACTAACTCTTTTGATCCTCAAAGAGGAGAGCCTCTCCAAACCATGAAGCAGGAACATCTTTTGAGTCAAATTTAGCTTAACTTGCCTCTAGAAATATTTTGAGTCATATTTAACTTAACTAGCTGTGGTATTAAGTAAAGCATGGGGTGGGGGAATTAACCTCTGCTTATGGAATCAACCTTCAGCCTAAGATCCTAAGTTCTCATGGAGGTTTTTTCTACTTTTCTGACATTACCAACCCCCTCACACCAGTGCTCTCTGGTACAACAATCAGAAGCAGGACCCCAGTCACAACTCCTCATCACACTGGGGCTTGTTGGCAGAATGGGTTGGAAACATCACTTTGGTGCTCCTCAGTTGCCAGTAGAACAGATCTCTGTCAGTCAGTGTTAAGGTAGCTTAGAAGGGTTGGGTTGGAGATGAGACTTGGGCTGTTTCTGCACTACACCGTTATAGTGCTATTATTCCACTTTCAATATCCTGTGGAATTCTGGGGTTTGTAATTTACTGAGGCCAAAGAGCAATCTGGCTGAGAATCCTAAAGGCCCTTCCTTAAACTGCAAACCCCGGGATTCTATAGGATGTTGAAAGTAGAATGATAGCACTATAACAGTGTAGTGTGGAAATGGCCGTAGTTAAGCAAATCCTACTTCAGAGACATAGTTTTGAATGCGTAACTACTTCTCTGATGCAGGATCTCTGTGATTTTTCTAAAAAAGAAAATGTATTCAAACATACAAAAATGCCACCCCCACTCTCTCCTAAACGACTCTCACACAACATTTAAGGTATAAAAAAGTACTGGCTGAGTATAATACAGTATAGGTACCTGGGGGCAAAAGCAAGCCCCAGTTGTAGGGCAGAAGCAGAGCAGTGTGGGAAACAGCAGAGGTGACCGTAAGCCCCAGCTATCAGGAGTACATTCTTTGGGGTCCCCTCACCTCTGAGGAAGGAAAGAATCAGGAAAGAAGGAGATCGCATGGCTCAGTTCACAGCCAAACTCTGCGCAAGTGCCAGCTGAGATGGCTGCTGCTGTCGAAGTGAGGTCTAGAGTAGGAAGCAGCAGTGGCAGCTGCTGGCAATTGTCTCCATCCTAAGCCCCGTGACAAAAAGAACCAGGCCCCTCTCTTCTCCCATCCCTGCTGCCACCACTGAAGCCTGGATCCCAGTCAGTGCCTTTCCTACACATGTCTTTTATACTTGGGAACCCAGCAATCATAGCTGACACCGACAGTGGTGATACTGGTGGGGCTACCAGCCACCTGCTTCCATCTTCAAGGCAGCAGTGTGATGTTCCTGTTTATTCATTCAGCTGGAAAGAGATGCAAGGATCTGTGAAATGCAGGAGGTGTGGATTCCCACCATTTCACAGATCCTCACATCTCTCTCCAGCTGTATCTTTCTCTTGCTGCTGTGTTTCTCTCTATGTCTCTCTCCAGTCTTGCAAATACAATACAGGTACATATGTGTTATAGCTCCTAAAGTTCTGGATTTTGGAGCATTTCAGATTTCAGAATTCCAGATAAAGGATTCTCAACCTACAATCATCTTACCAGATTTGAACATCATTTAACAATGAGTGGGAATCATGCAGCCTTCCAGATTTTCCTGGAATGCAATACCTAGCAGCCTAGACAGCATGGGCAACGGTGCAGAAAGCTGGGAGCTCAGTTCAACATCTGTAGGTCATATTCTTCCCCTCTTTCTCAATACTGGTGTAATCCATTATCTGTGCCATGTTACAGCCAAGTTATAATGTGTTACAGGGAACAAGCAGGTGCCATCCACAGAAAACTGGACCCAGAAACCATGGAAATCAACTTCTTGTTTAATGTCTTCTTGTTTTTAATTGCAGCTGGTTAACTGTCTTGTGTAAATTAATTTTTTAGTGGCATCATACTCCTATCCTCCTATTTGCATGAAGAGGCTTATTTATTTCAATGAGGTTCTTCATATAAAAAGGGTCAGGAAGAGCAAATCTGCAACTAGAATAAATATCACTTAAATACCTGGAAAGTTAACTGGGCCATGGGTATCCATTCTGTCTTCCTTTGCCATCACTCCCCCTCTCCCCTGCAAAACCAGTGAGAACTGGCACGTATCACGCAGGTGATATGTCACAGATAAAATGAAGTCATGAATATTTCAGATGTGATTTGACTTCCTTTGTTACCTGAAGAAAGCCTGACTTTCCTTTCTCATTTTAGATAGTAGCTGAGCAATAAATACCAGTGTGTTCCAGATTACTGCAGGATGCAGCTGGTACAAAGTTGAACTGCCACAGATGGCACAAATGGCCATCTATCTGAAATCAGAGTCTGCAAAGTTCCTTTGGAAAAGCCATTTGTTACTGTCATAAACAGACCCAAACTCTCAAGTAGTCAGTTACCATCAAAACTACAATTTTTAAAAAGCAATTCTTCATTGCCTCCGTTCTCAAAAGTAAGAAAACAGTGGCCAGAATCCTTTATTCTAGTGTGTTATTGTAAGTTTGCATATACATAGCTATACAGTGGAGGCACTAAGAAACTCTATTAGAGAATGGCAAAGATGCATAACAGGACACCAGAAAGAGTGTTGCAATGCACATCGGCACTCCCTAGCCAGTGTCTTGATGCTCAACAAGAGTAATGTCCCATTGTGGATAGGTCCCAATACACATTTTACATCAGCACCACTGTCCATCAGTCACTTTGCTGGCTAATGTAACAGCAGCCCTTTACTGGAGACATTACATTACATTACAGAATTACAGAATTGCCCAATTCTAATTCCTGCAGGTATAAGTCCCCTCTCAAATATACAAGTCTCCAGTAGGATTCTGGCCATCTGCTTTCAAAGAAATAAGTCCCCAACAGGGGACGGTCCATTCATTTGTAGTTTTTGGCCCTTTTCACACCTTACCTTGTTCACGGTGCCATCGCGCTGGGATTGCACGAAAAGCCTCTTGCAGAGGGAATCGCGTCCCCTGAGCTTCCCTCTGCACCAGCTCTGTGCTGGACGGAAGGAAGTGCGATAGCTCTGCTCCTTCCTTCTGCAGTTCAGCCAGGTACTTTCCCAGACTGCACTGGGGGAGGAAGTGCGGCCATCATGCTTCCTGAGGTTCCGTATGCCAGGTGAGTGCGGGAGGGATGCAGGAGGGATGTACAATTGCGGGTTATTTTCGGCAAAGAGCAGAAAATGATATAATCTGCGATTGCCACGGGATCGCTACAGGAGCACTGCGCGATCGCGAGAACGTCATGTGGAACCATCCTCGCGATTCTGTGTCGCTCCCGTGGCCATTTCACACTTGAAATTGCATGCATTGTGTCATCATTGTTGTTATTAGGTGCCTTCAAGTCAACTCCACTTTATGGTGATCTTGTAATAGGGTTTTCCTGGCAAGATTTATTCAGAGGAGGTTTATTGTTGCCTTTGTCTGAGGCTGAGAGTGTGTGACTTGCCCAAGGTCATCCTGTGGGTTTCCATGGCTGAGAGAGTATCCTTTGTACCATCAGCCAGTGGCTTGTAGCATTCCAAAGTTTTCAAAACTGCAACTAAAACTAACTATTCCAGTTACTTATAATGAGTTACTGTTAAAATGCAACTACTTTTGAAGGATCTTAGTACTATTACAGCAACCACTAGCATTCCAAAGTTTCCAAAGTTGAGCTTGCCTTCCAGTTTCCTCGCTTTGTGGAGCTTGACCCTTTCATAGAATCATAGAATCATTGAAATGTAGAGTTGGAAGAGACCACACAGGCCATCCAGTCCAACCCCCTACCATGCAGGAATACCCTCAAAGCACTCCCGACAGATGGCCATCCAGCCTCTGCTTAAAAACCTCCAAGGAAGGAGACTCCACTACACCCCGAGGCAGCATATTCCACTGCCGGACAGCCCTGACTGTCAGGAAGTTCTGATAACTTAACTTTGGTCCTAAATCAGCAGAGTTTTGATCAATGGATAAAAGCTAGTATGTGTTTTCTTGCCAAAGATAAAAAGGAAGAAGAGGATTAAAATCTGATATCTTGGTGGAATAGTAAACAGTATAGCACAGCACAGGCAAGAACCCCTTTAAAGAGAGCTAAATGGACTGTGTGATACAGTAATTTAAAATAAAAACAGAAAACCCACGAATTTCCTGGCAGAAGCATTACATAAACTTGGAGTAGAAATGCTGCGTGATTTTTTTTTTTTTTTTTGGTCACAATGTTAAAGGAAATGTGGGTTAGCATAGAGTTAAATTGTAAGCAAAATTAACGCTTATCAAGATATATCTCACAGGAATAATTTTTGTTGGTCAATGCATGTGCAGAATTTAAAGTTACACAAAACATTTCTTCTGATGGAGAGTTCTGTGTTAGTCCAAATTTTTGTGCTGGTTGGTGTAAATACCTCTTAGCCAAATAACAGAAATCCCTTGATTTTCTTAAGGGCTACAGAGAGATGTACATCGACTCACTTATATAGACAATATGCATGCAGACCTAAGTTGTTCCTTTTGTTACACATCTTCAAGTAAACTCTAACTTATTGTGATCCTATCCTAGAGTTTTCTTGGCAAGATATATATGGAGGCATTCATGTGAGATTGAAAGAGTGTGACTCATCCAAGGTCACCCAGAGGTTTTCTATGGCTGGGAGAGGATTTGTACCATAGTTTCCCAGAGTCCTAATCCAACACTCAAACCACTGTTCCTCATACAGATACCTTTTTCCTTCCTGCCAGCTGCCAAAGAGAAAGATTTATTTTTATGGTGATATTCAACAATATCAAGAAGGGTAGGGGTTAGAGCATGCAACGCCCAGGAAAGGAGAAAATACTGCAGACTGATGGCTTGGATTAAAAGTTGCTCCTCTCATCATGGAAGGGTGGGAGCATTTTCCGTCAAACCCCACTCCATTTGCAGACTTCTCCCATACATATCAGATCCCATAGGAACAGATTTGAGGGGAGCTGTAGAGGGAAAGTGTTGTTAGGCAAGCCTTGTTGTGTGGATGCCAACTCTGTCCCTTTAGAGGAAGAAACAGAGAACCAAAGCCATTGTGAGAGTTCCAAGACCACCAAGAACAGACAGCAGAGAACATTACTGGTCTGGGGGGGGGGGGGGGAATCACCAGCACTTCTACATTTGTAAAATAACACATTGGGAATAGGACAGATCTGAAATATTTTGTTGTCCCAGCTTCAGTTAAGATGGACTGCATGTAAGATGAGCCAGGTTATTTTGGAACCTAATGCAAAAAATCCCACAAGTACATCTTCTGTCCAAGCCATAAAAATCAATCAGTCAGTCATCATCCAGTAATTTGATGCCCTTCAAAGACATTCAAAACCAGTTGCCAAAGAAGCCACCTCATTCTGCCTACTGGTGGGATTGGCTCTGACTGGGATTTTTTTTCCCATGGTAACATTTTAAAAGCAATTAGAAGCTTTCTACCCCCTCCATGCACTATAGAAAAAAAGAGAGAGAGAGAGAGAGAAAGAAAGAAAGAAAGATTATACTGGCCTAAATGCAATTGTTGGTCTCAACTAGAATAGGCTCATTGAATCAATGGGACTTCTATGATTGTTGCCTCATCATTCAGCCATTGATTCAAGGGGGTGTCCTCAGGTTCAGACTAGCAATTGGATGTTTGTTCCAGGCATGTATTTTCTCTGTTAGAACAACACTGTCTTTAAAAAAGTAATATGGCAAAGACATATAACATAAAATGTGCTCTTCTGATGGTCTCTTCAGGATACTTTCTCTTTTTAAGAGAATTTTGCAATTGATCTGAGGCTGTACTTCGATGTTTAGTTGATCTGAAAGTGCTTGCCTCATTTACTCTTGAGACCTGTGAAGTATGTGCTTGACTCGATGCGTTAGATGTTAGTTTCTGTGCTTCAGTGCTGCAGAGGCTGATCTGAATTTAGAACACTGACATACTGCAGTAATGTTAAAGCTAGAAGAGCTTGCTAAACTGCAGTTATCTATACTGAATACAAAAATAATTTATTTTTTGCCTTTAATTCATACAGATAGCTCCTTCTTTGTATTTAGGGGTATACCAGAGCTTTCCAGACTTTTCATGTTGGTGACACACTTTTTAGACATGCATCATTTTACGACACAGTAATTCAGTAAATGGAGGCAGCCCCTCCACCCAGACCTGGCTGGCCCCTACTGCCCTCGCCAGGGTCTTCCTTGGCCTGGGGCAGTGGCAGGAGAGGCAGCCCCTCCACCCAGACCTGGCCCTCTGGCATGCTCACTGGGGTCTTCCTTGGCCTGGGGCAGCGGCAGAGGCAGCCCCTTCACCCAAGCCTGGCCTGCCGTAGCAGCAAGAGAAGCAACTCTTCCACCCATTACATTTGTGTGACACACCTACACAGATCAAACAACACACTAATGTGTCACGACACACAGTTTGGAAAGCAGTAGAAGAGACGGCAAAAACTATGCCCAGAATCCTGTTGAGGAGTTACAAATGAGTAACCTGAAGTTACACATTCATAACTGTTTGGTATCCATAATTCCTATGTATTCCCTAGTTTAGGGGACACGTAGAGACTGTGAAAGTCTCCCAATTCCCACCTACCAGGTAGCAGATCCTGTGATTGACAGAAGTCTGTTCCACTATTATTTGGGAAGCAGCTGGATGACATCACTCCACCTGCAAGTGAGAGATCTCCAGAGTAAGAGGGAATTGCAACAGAGACTCAGCTTGTGCCTGTCACAGTGGGGATCTCTCCTGGGAGGAGGTGGGAACATCAGTCAGCTGCTGCCCAAATAACAGGGGAACAGATTCTCTTCAATCACAGCAGCTGCTTCCCAGCAGTTTGAGCTACCCCAGAGATTGGGGTAGATCAAACTGGGATTCACTGTGTAGCTGTGTAACTATGGTGGTTGTGCACTCATAATTTCCCAGCAGGATTCCTCTTCACCTCTCTACATAAATAATATTTCAGTTTTTATGGTTGTTGGCATATATTTCCTAAAATATGATAAAACTACAGAAACTCACATCCATCCTTTAAAAACTGATTGCCTTTGGCCCCTTAATATCATTATTTCTTCTGCTCCCACATCTGAGATCAAAGCTACTAATGTGACGTGGTGTTGAGAATTCAGGATCTGATGACAAGCACATTTGTCTCAGCTTTCTAGCAGCAGCAAGATTTTATAGATGTTAATCGTACAATTTCTGAAATAATACCTCCACTCTCTTCTTTGCACTTCCTTGTTCATATTCCACCAGTCCTGCACTGATAGGCATGGAAAGTTTAACAGCTTAGACAAAGGCTGTATTTGGATAGTCTTCTAAATCCTGCCTTGGAGGTCTGGGATTGAGGCCATTTCCTCACTAGAGTGTTATAGTGCTCTTAGGATCTCAATGGGCA
The DNA here is from genome assembly GCA_030412105.1 of Cyclura pinguis. Taxonomy (NCBI): domain Eukaryota; kingdom Metazoa; phylum Chordata; class Lepidosauria; order Squamata; family Iguanidae; genus Cyclura; species Cyclura pinguis. Next base: position 22,954,649 of record CM059604.1, read on the forward strand.
TGAAAGAGACTGCAGCTTCACAAGTGGGGAATAGGCTCCTTTTTACTTCCCATTTCTGAAGCTGGAGGATTTTTCAGAAGTGGGGAATAGGCTCCTTCTTACTCCCCATTACTGAAGCTTCCAAAGCTTTAAAAGGAAGGACTCTTCCTCCTCCAGCCTGTTGCCTAACACATTTGCTGTTCCCCTCTGAGAAATGCACCCTGCATTCTGAAAGTGAGCCCTGTTTTCTGCTCTCATGAATGTACCCACACTTTTGGCTTGAGACAGATTGTCATGTGACCAGTAGGCAAAAAGAGATGGAAGCATTGTTCAAGGTCATAAAATTTCTGGATGAATGTGTTATGTTACTGAACCAAGGGCAGCAAGTCAGTCACTAAAAAATATACAAGTCTCCAGTCAAGTCAACTCAGTGTGTCATTTATTGCCAAGTCGAGTCCGAGTCAAGTCACTGAAGTGACTTAAGTCCAACTTGAGTCCGAGTCAATCCCCTTGAGTCTACATCACTATCCTGTTGAATACCCAAATGTTGTCTTGTTTACGCTTGTCATGTTCAGTGCTTCTGTGATAGCCCGAGGGATGGTAAGCTATAAAAGAGAGCAGGAACAACCACGCTGTATAATGTTAAAGAAACCTGTTGTAAAAGGATAAAGCTTATTAACCAAACCAGCAATTTGTGGCATATCAGTCCAACATCATGCAATGTCATGCCACAAATTACAAAAGAAGTCAGAATGCTTCCAACCCAGGAGATTTGCCATGTTGCAATGAATGTCAGTATGGATTCCTTTTGCTTGTTTGTTTTCATGGGTTCAGCTTCTTACGCGCTATTAAACATTCACAGGTGGAAGGGAGAGATTGCTCATAGCATTGCCACACTTGGATATTCCTTCTCCAGCATTAAGCCTGACAGATGAAATCTGACAGATTCTTGCATTGAGCTCTTTGAATGGTCCTTTCCTGAACTGAGAGAAATGGTTGAGCACATTGGGGTCATTATGCACTGTGTGAGCATTTTCATTTGCATGAGGATTGGGTAGAAAATGATATTCATTCTGGAGCAGCACTAAAATAGCCATGCAAATTTGGCATCTCTAGCTGAAGCAAGTCATAACTCTGAAATGGCAGAGTGCAGCTACTAATGACATAATTATGCAGGATACAAACATGGGCAGACCATTAGCCAAAGAACATCCCTTCTGAGGACAGAAGTCTCAGTAACAGGCAGCAGTGAGAAGCACCACTTCTGGTGGCAGCTTCATTCAACAGAAAGGAATTTCACAAGTATTTGAACAACTTAAACAAATAGGAAGAAAAGTAATTCCCAAATATATCTTCTCTCCAATGCTGATTGGAAATAAAAATAAAGACAAAATCATATAAAGGCAGCAATGTTTAAAAAAATAAATGTATCACCATTTGTGGAGAATGTTCATAAATTAATTAAAAGTGGTCCATCCACTTAAAATGTAGGGAAGGCTTTCAGAAATGTAGAAGCAGCTGTAAAGCATGCAGTAGTGATTTCTTGTTTCTGTACAATTGGCTGTTGAAAGGATGTCCCATAAGTCTATTAAGTGAAGTCTGGGGTATAAATAGAGCTACTTGCTTGCCCTTCATGATGTCCTTAAACATCACTGGCACATTATGGAAGATGCAAAATGTGGCCAGGCTGTCAACACACAGTGGCTGTTGTTGCTACTTGCAGCACTTGAATGCACACACATAGCACCTGGGCAAGACGTGGGAGGAAAACACACCACTGCCAAGCCCTGCCCTTGAGAAAGTGCTAGAGAATTTTTCCTCTCCCTGGAAAAATTTGATGCAATTTCCACCCCCAACTCCACTCCTCTACATGCAAATATGATAGAGAGCATTTACACACAACTTGCCTGCCATATTAGTGTTACATTCTTCTCAGTAGTAAGCCAATAACATTGTGAGGGACATATTTACATTATTAAACATGTGTTAGAAATCAATAGCCAGTAAGATTTCCATGTAATATTATTTAAATACTATTTGACAGATTTAGAGACATTTACCTTCCAGAGAGCCAGCATGGTGTAGTGGTTTGAATTTTGGACTACGATCCTGGAGACCAGGGTTTGATTCCTGCTATGCCATGGAAGCACACTGAGTGACCTTGTGTGCATAACCCAAGCCATTTCCGCACTAGTCTGCTATTATTCCATTTTCAGCTCAGCATCCTATGGAATCCTGGAGTTTATAGTTTTGGGAGGGGCCAGCTGGCTCCTCCCTAAACTGCAAATCCCAGGATTCCATAGGATGTTGAAAGTGGAATAATAGCGCTATAACAGTCTAGTGTGGAAATGGCCTCACTCTCAGGCCAAGAAAACCCTGTGATAGGTTCATCTTAGGATCACCATAATTTAGAAACTACTTAAAGGCAAACAACAACAACAACAATGTTACATTTCACACTTTATGTGCAGCAGGAATGGGCAGGCAGGTGTCCACCCTTCTTCTCGTACTCAAGAGTCCATTTGACTTTAATTAACATTTGGGAAAACCATATCTAGAAACAACCAAAAGCTACATCAAGTAAATACCAGCCATGTAGATACGTTAATGGCATTTTAATAGATATAATCAAGCATCGATTAACTTTTGCCAAGGAACTGCAAATGTTTGCTTGATAATTACTCCAGTCTTCCTGACTATATTGTACTCCAGTCAACTCTCATGAGGTATATAGGTATATATGAGGACATGAAACAAACTAAATGAGATTCAGCTCTTGGAGGATTTTGTTTCCTTTGCTACAGGCAGTACACTTTTCTGGAAAGGTTATCTGAAAGGACCTTTCCCCTGTAACAACAAGGTCTCTATCTAGTCATTAAAAATGTCAAGGTATTTTTTGGAGGAAAAGTTATTTCTATCACATAAAATCTCAGGAGTGGTAATAGAAACACAGTATGCTTTTTCAAATTGTAAAAGATGGCCTTAAGTTCTGAGACCTCCCAACACAATGCCCTCTGACACAGAAGAATTAGGAATTCTTGGTTTTTTAAAAAAAAATCTTTGGCTTCAGATCATACTTAAGGTGACCATTTTTAACTTCCACATTGTATAAGCACCAAACATGTTCTCTCATTTTACATATTGTGCTTATTATTTCCAAGTTAATCTCTATAAACCCCCCTTTCTATTTCTTCCAGCTGCACAGAGAGACAGGAATGGGAGAAAAATCACTTGCTGAGTTCCATTTCCTCTTAAAGCTAAGGCATAAGAGCCTTGCTAGAAAAAAATGTGATGACTCTAGTAAGATAAACTTAATCCTTGTTAAATACTTCTTTGGATGGAAAAAATGGAAACTATCAGCAATGGCTGATCAACAACATGACCCTTTAAAATCATGGGATCTCACAGTGTGTATCACATGTGGAAATAGGGTTACAAGTTAGAAGCCTACCTTTAGCCAGATTCCTGCCTTATATTGTGTATGTACCTACCCCAATGGTTCTTAACCTGAGGTTCTTGGACCCCCCAGAGGCCCACAAGGCGTTCACAGGAGGTCTGTGAAAGAGTTGAAGGGTATTCATCCTTTCTCCTCCCCCACAACAGAGCGGCAACATGACAGAAACCAAAGCAAAAGGAGGCAACATGATAGGAATCAAGGCAAAAGGAGGCAGCCAGCCAGTTAGCATTTGCTCTTCTTCTTTCTCTACCTCCTCTCCTCTCCAGTGGAGAACAGTCTAGTGTAATTGTGATAACTGAAGCCCCTGTCAGAGCTGCTGATGACGAGCAGCAGCTGTTGGTCCCTGTTGCTCTGGCTGGAGATTAATCCTGCAGCTCAAGAGCTCCCTCTGCTGCCATGGACCAAGAAGGCTTGGATGTTCCTCTGCCTGCTCCTTTAGGGCAACAGGGATCCGATTCTGAAGATGTTCTGGAGCCTGTGTCAATCAGCCGACAAACAAGGCGGAGACTCAAGAGAGCCGAGCAAAGGGAGGCTTCCTTGATTAAGTTCAAGAAGCAGTGACTAGCCACACCTGTGTCTTGGGCTATATAACTGCCTGCCTGGAAGCTTTCCCTTGCTTGTGGCAAACTTTCTACAAGCCCTCTCCTTGCTTCCAGCACCTGGCTCCTGATACCTTGGATTGATCTCTTGGCTCCAGACCCCTGGCTTTTGGAACTCTGACTATGGCTTTTGCTTGTTGCTCTGGCTTAGGTAAATGGACCTCCCTTAAGTAAGTGCTTCCTTGACTCCTCCCAGCAGGGCTCTGCTAGCTCTCCCACTCCCTTCTCTGGGCTGTCTCGCCACCAGGGTCTCTGACCCTGACAGTAATATCAGAAATGCTCAACTCCACCCCACCCTTTTTTTCCTTTCCCCCTCCTTCCCTCCTTTGTCTGTCTCAGTCTCCTCTCCTGCTGGTGAAGAATGCAAAAAGAAGGGGAGAACTTGAGTGTTTCTGATAGACTGGATGGCTGGAAGAAAGGGAGGGGGAGAGAGAAGGGCCAATGCTGGCTGGTTGGCTGGCTGGACCTGCATGTTGCTTTTCAATCCACTACAGCCTTAAACTGGTGGCAAGAAGCAGGAGAAAGGTCTTCCCTCCTCCTTCAACACCTCTCAGAGAAGTGTGCATATATTTATTTCTCCCTTCTCTCCCAGTTTGAAGATCCTTGATGACCAATTTTAAATAAATATTTGATCCACTTTAAGGTTTTAAATCTTGAGTTAAGCCTTGGGAATCCAGAGCATCTGCAGAACTCTCTTCCAGTGCCACATTTCAAATGAGTTAATTCTCTTCCCATCAGTTTTCTTCATCATCCAGCTTTCACAACTATACATAGAAATTAAGAATACAATGGCATGAACAGTTCTAACTTCAGTATTCAATGATATATCTTTACACTTCAGGATCTTGTCTAGCTCCTTCACAACTGCCCTTACAAGTCCTAGCCTTCTTGACTGCAATCTCCATTTTCAGTAATGAATGAGTTAAGGTATGGGAAATCTTTGACTATCTCAGAACTTCACCCTATTCCTCTTCTTCCTCTTCTTCTTCCTACTATGACTATTAGGTAGTCCATGATATCCACAGAACTCTCCCTAGCACCACATTTCAAATCAGTTGATTATCTTCCGGTCAGCTTTTCCCACTGTCCAGCTTTGATACTGATTCCAAATTGCCAGTTTTCACACGGAGCCAGTAAGCATAATGCTCTTCCATTCCCCACTTCGTCTCATCTTTATCTTTTGTTTGGTGTAGAACCTTGTAATTTGCCTGAGTGGGAAGATGCACATAGAGGAGATAATTAACTACTTGTGTGCACTGCCCTTTTGGCTTAGCTGCAGATGTTGTGGTTTTGTAGTGGGGGGGGGAGCTTTTTGTTCATTGGAATTTGAGTTAGGCACTGACTCATGCTTTGAAGTACAGAGTATTTTATGCTTACTGTGTACATGCACTGTGTCACTATAAGCCTGGGTTTTGTTACAAAGGAAACAGACTTTTTAAAATTTGCTTTAAACTTCTAACTACTCATGGTAAAAGGAACGGAACAATCGATAGTGAAAGCCAGGCTTCTGAAAAGATGTGTCCCAAAGCAATCATCTGCTTACAAATTAGACTTTTTTCAGGCAGGAGTTGCTATTCTATATTAAATGCCTCCAGATGACCAGGGGCTACCAGCTGCTGCATTTCAACTTTAAAAGAGGCTGATAAATCCAGGCAGATGTCTTTGAATGTCTGACAGATGCCCTGTTATGGGATGCCCTTTTAAACTTTGGAACATGTCCTGTTCAGCTCATTTCAGTGCTCTCCTTCACCTTCCCCCACTGACCAAAGTCCACTCAGAAAATGAAAGAAAGTGTTAGGCATCTAAGACTAGCTATTGCAAACTCATCCAGCAAAATTGCTTAGGATGTTCGCCCAGGACTTGCCCCTTGAATTCATCACATGGCATCCATGCTGTTTGCAAGCTGAGACGACAATATCAAAGGTGTTATATGATACCAGACAATTTCTTGCACTATTAGAGGTCTTATTGTGCCATGCACGGGGGGGGGGGGCATTAATATTGCCTCACAAACTAGCTCTTGATTAAATATCTCATATGTCAATTGTCATGACATTTTTGCTAACTGTCACAAAGACGCTACTTTGGTTCTCTTATTTCTAGTTAAGGATAAGACAAGCCACAAGACAGTTAAGCAGAATCTCTTTATAGCACAATTTCATATGTATCTCCCTCCATTACATCAGGCCTATCGTGTGCAGTAGAATTATTTCAAGTGATAAATGCGCTATCCCTTGTTTGATCTTGATTTTGCTCCCAAGGGTGACAAGCGTGGCCATTTCCACACTACATTGATATAGTGCTATTATTCCACTTTCAACATCCTATGGAATCCTGGAGTCTGCAGTTTAGGGAGGGGCATTTAGAATTCTCAGCCAAAGAGCTCTCTGGCCTCAGTAAACTACAAACCCCAGAATTCTACAGGATACTGAAAGGGGAATAATAGCACTATAACAGTGTAGTGAGGAAATGGTCCTAGAATAAGGGGAAGCCATGATATCTTGCTGGTGCCATTGATGAATCCTTTGCTAACTAATGAGCTAGAACTGTTCTGAACAACATTCTCTAAAAATGAATATTGTTTTCTTACCACACATTATAAAGGTTGCACATTGCCTGAAGGATCCATAGTAAGAAATCACAGCTTACAGTGACCTGTATAAATATATCTGGATATGGTCCAAGGAGCATAATAACAGTCAGTGGAAAGGACACCGACGTGACCTATTTGAAAGAGTCCATTTTGCAGGTATACACTAAGTTCTCCTGCAAAATGGACTACAAAGGTCTACAATGTTAACACAAAGAATTAGTCATTATGACTTTAAAAACTGGATTTTTAACCCCAAAGGTTTTCCATCTGGTATCCACAGGTCTAGGTATCTGGTATGCATCTGCTACCCACAGATCTAGGTCAACCATGCAAGGTATTTTGTAACTTTGAAACTTCTCAAACTTTTCTCAGCTCAGAAGAACCTTTACAGCAGATACCTTCTGCATATTTTGAAGGGAGATATCTAAGTACTCCAGTTACAGAAAGAAAGTGTGGATTTGGTTGTAATTAGATTAGTGACATAATTCATTACTTGCTACTCTGTCCCCTTTATTCAGTCCCTAGACAAATATTTTTGTCAGCTATTTTTCAGTTTTATGCAGACAGCACACCCAAGAAAGTGGTAGTAAAATTGTTAGCTGATACCTGGCTATTTTACATATCCAGTAGCCCAGCTGCATTGGCAGCTAAGCTGACTTCACTAAAGAACAAATTATTGTTCAAATATTAATTTTACATTTTCTTGTCCATTGGTTTTATAGGAGTCTGTAAAAATTCTTTTAACGTAATGTCTAATTTTTTTTTCATGTTCTATTCCATATATTGTAAAGGACTTTGGGTGCATATAATAAAGTTTATGACTGATATGACTAAGCTTTCTCTTATTAGATTGGGGATATCTGTCATGTCTTTCCTTTCCCAGGAGCTTGAACAAACTGAATGACTAAAAGAAACTGCTGGATGACAAAGACGTTCAGATGCAATTGTAATACTCGCTGATTTTATAATGCTTTTATAATATATAATTCCAATGCTGTTCCCAAACAAAATATCACTTCAGGAATTCCTATATATAAGTTAAAGAAGCAAAGTGTTACCCTGATTTCTGGGGGTCCCGGGAGGGACACCTAAATGTGCTCACAACAATGGGGAGGGAATTAGCAAAGAGCACTAGTTAGCAATGCGAGAGGCAGGGTAACGTAGCGACATCTTGAACCCTATGTCTACGGGGTCAGGCCGAGTCAGTGATAAGGCATAAGTTAATAATAATGGTTTTATAGAAATACAGTCAAACACATGTATGCAACACACTCACACAAGGAACTTATAGAAATAAAAGGTAGGGAGTTGGATAGAGGGATTTTGAGAGGAGGTTTGGTATGGGAAATACTATACCTGTCCTGAAGCCCAGTAAAAGCAAAGAAGCTGGGGAGCGTGGATTCTAAGCATGTGAGGCTGAGGGAAGGCTCATCAAACGGAGAGACGACAATTTGGCAGGCAAGTCACAAGCGATCCAACGAGACGCTGAAAGTCAGGGGTTCTTATAGGGAAAATTGTGGCCGCAGGCTAGTCCGTACTTGGGGATCACAATGAGTTTCGGGCTGGAGACAAAGCCTCCGAAAGGTCAGTACTTTAGATGATTGAGTTATGACCAGATTGTCAATAGAGTAGCCAGTATGCAAACGCGGAGTGCTTGAGAGTTGTATAGTCCGCTCATCAAGCTGCCTGCTCAGGGCAGGGGAACTTTTGTAAGTAGCGTGCATACATAATGTGGTACTTGCCTTGAGGTCTCCTGAAGCTGCATTCGGCAATGACTGGCCTGCCTGGATTGGGATTTGAATGGTTCGGCTACTGTTGGCCGCGCCTGTGTGCGTGCTTGTCCGGGGGCCTCGCAAGCACGTGGAGAGGAATGGATGAAGAAGGCCAAATTATTGATATCAAAAGATATCCTAATATCCCACAAGCTTGGGCTAGAAACAGCGGTAACAAAAGTCCAGGTTTTGGGCCTCAAATTGGATGTATTTTTTGTATAGATTTGTTTCTCTTTACTAATAGTTCAAAATGTCTCATGTGACTTAGGCCATTTCTTCACTACACTGTTATAATGCTATCATTCCACTTTCAACATGCTATGGAATCCTGGGGCTTGTAGTTTAGGGAGGGGCATTTAGAATTCCCAGCCAGAGAGCTCTTTGGCCTCAGTAAACTACAAACCTCAGAATTACACTGGATGTTGAAAGTAGAACAGAAAGTAGAACTTATAACAGTGTAGGGTGGAAATGGCCTTAGTCACTGGTAGTAAGAACTTTAAGACAAAATGTGCGGGTGTGTTTGATTCCACCCTTTCTACCTTTGGCCCCTCGCACCACTGGATTTCACCCTACCTCCAAAGAACTTGACTCCTTAGACTGAAATGTTCTTAATGAAAATTTCAGCAGTGTACTTCCATAGAGCAGTTGCTGCAAGAGTATTCTTTTCATGTTGTTGACTGATGGTGCTATTGGTGTGTAAGCTGCATCAGTTTACTGCAGTGAATTATGTGTAGCTGTACAAACACAGTATGGTTGCTCTCTTTGCCTGTTTTACTATCTACATGTCTGAGTCCATGGCAAGTGAGGATTCATCCCCTGCCAGTGTGAATGGATGTCACTGAAATATTGCTCAGTCACATTTCTAGTGCTTGTTTAATCAAGCCTTCATTTCTGGTTGTCACTTACTTTACTGTCAAGTGTGCAAGTACCTGCCTCCAGGTATATAGGATTGACAAAGGTTTTTTTTAATATATAATTTTTATTGAAAGTTTGTCTCGAAAATAACCCCCCCCACATACACTTCCATGCTTAAATCTTCCAGCTGAAATTGCTTATTTCCATTCCATTACAAGCATAATTTCCATCTTACAGAGAGAAGAACAGTTACATTATTTCTTCTTTGATTTCTTATATGTTTATATCCTTGACCAATCCAATACTCTTTTCCATTCTTTCTCAAAGTTCTGGATAGATTTGTTCTTCAAAGAAAATGCTAATTTTTCCATCTCTATCATATCCAGGGCTTTTAACTTCCATTCTTCTATATCAATATGTTTCTTTTCTTTCCAGTGCTGCACATATGTCAACAGGATTGACAGAGATTAGACGTCACCAGACAATATAATTCTGAGTCCTTAAACCTCCTCTTTAGCATCTAGATAGCTGTTTAGAACTTTGAAAACTGTTGACATAACCCATTTTCTCCATCATTTCTTTTTCTTTATAGCTCTGTTCTTTTGCCTTGTCTTTAGATGATTTGTCTCCCAGGGCTTTCATTTCTTCCTTAATTCATCTCTACACCCTTCCAGCTTGTCAACATCCTTTTTGAATTGTGATGCCCAGAAAATATCAGAATTCTGCAGATAAGATCTTAGCTGCATGGTCTGAAAAGAACATTATTCTCACTCTGCAATTTTTGATATGATGGTGATTCATATATAAGTATGATGTGAGTCCAGAGGTTAGCTCAGCATGTAAGCTCCCTCATCTCATACACTAGTATGGCATGTGTCTTTTATTAGTAGTTTTGAAGTTTATACATAAGAAGACTCTTGTGATCTGTGTGTAGATCATAAGCACATTAAGACCAAAGACCCATTCAGCCCAGCATTCTGTTCCCATCATAGGAACAAGATGGAAAAAGGTGGTCCATTCAAGGGGAAAAGTTATATATTCTCTGGTCTGATCAAATGGAAGATTTTCCATCTGATGTCGTACAACAGGGACCACTTGACCCCTAGGCTGGTCAATCTCTCCTGATTGGTTGGCTTTCATCACATGTATGACTGAAGTGCTTTCCTCACGCATACATATATGATTTATTATAAAAAAAATGTAAACCATAAAACATAAGAATTATGTACTGTCAAGACTCAAATATGTTCAAGCAATGAATAATGCCATATACAATAGCAATAATGCTTCTAGAATTGCCACACTAATTTCACATCTGTGATGGTGGAAAAACTCTTGAGTTTTATTGTATCTGAAATGAAATTAAATGTACTGAAAACCTGTTATTCTGCAATCTTTCTCTAAGTTTTGTTTTGAAGTTGTTTTTTGGGAGAATTGTGACTTACCTGTTAGCATCATGGACATCCTGGGAGAAGAAACAGTTCTCCCCCCCAAAGGCTGTCAATCTTTTATATCAAGTTTCCGTCCATCTATTTATAGAGGCTGAGGATTTTTTCCTATGGAGACAACACAAGCAGTTATTTGGCAGGTGATGGCATCTACAGGAAAGCCTGTTGTCCCCTGGTAGAATGACTTAACAAACCATCTAGCAGGATGGAAAATAGTGAGTGAAAGGGAATTTACCATTATTATTACTATTGATGTTGTTGTTGCTGTTTTATTCATTTATATCCTGCCTCCCTCCCAACAATGTGACTCAAAGCAGCTAACAACATATTTAAAAAAAATACAGATTAAAAAGTACACCATGATTTTGATAAAAGTATAAAGTTATCTAAAAAGCAATTAAACAACTTATCAGGTTAAAACATGCTGGAGCAAACCATTTTAATGGTCAGAGACTGAGAATCCCATAAGTCAAAATCTGACCAAGAAATGATCTGTCTATGACACTGGAACATTAGAAAGCTCCTCTATTCCTAGATCACCATCATCCCATCCTGTAGAGAAAACACAGTCTAGAGTATGCCCAGCAGCATAAGTGAGGCCAGATACCACTTAGGACATATGCATGGTTGTCACGGTAGACTATAGCTGGCATTCAGACTGTACCACATTTTACTTTCACCTGTGTCAAAGAGCAAAAAATAAAAATGCTTGTGATTAGAAAATTAGCAATACAGTGAGATTACTGTCCTACGATTTCTCCCCAGTCATTGATACTATTTTTTGCAGGAGGGGGTTGCTACCAATGATGTGTTTTTATTTAAAATGGGTCAGCTGGTGAAAATACTATCCACTCTTGCAGCCTGAAGAGACACCGTCCATTTCACTACCCCAAGGTTCTGCCACTTTCTTGCTGCTGCATGTATAGATCACAGAGCTTAGGTGTGCTACCTTTTTGGACCACAGCTCCCAGAATCCCTTAACCCACCTGAAAGCCGACTGGGTGGCTACAGGATTCTGGGGGTGACACTTCAGGAGTGGCAAGTTTGGGTGGACGAAGCCCAATATTTCAATAGCATTTTTTATTGTCATTTGCTGTGAAGAATGGAAGGACTGGGAGGAAACCTGAGCAGTGTAAGGCATTCAGTAAGGCAAAACTGCATGGAAGCAGTTTTCTACACTTTAAAATAATTTCCCGTCAATCATTCTGCACTCCAAAGTTGGAACATGTGTGACAATTATTTCAACTTTTTCAATGAATTCTGAAAGGTCAGTCCTGCCACGTTGCCCTCAGCCATCAAAAATAGTTCTGACTTTCCTTTCCCAGTATAGGATTATGATGGAACACATTGCATATTTTCTCTCACCAGTTTTTAAATGTATTTCATTGCTACCTTGACAGCATGTGACCCTATATAAATTTACCTGGGAATCAGTTTCTCTGTAAACAGTATAATTTATTTCCATGTCAACAGTATTTTTAAGTATTGCTATTTATGGTAGAAAAAAATTAATGTTTGATTATTTATGAAGATGTTCACTTATTTATCTGTCTTGCCCTTTTTCCAGGTAGTTCAGGCCAACGTATATGCAGAGAAGGCGCTATCCATTAGCCACAGTGATGTGGGTGGCTCTAGCAACAGAGTTTGGCTGTTAACCCTGAGGGTTCTTCTGTTGCAGGTGGAAAAAATAATTTAACAGGCCTAAAGCAAAAAAAAACACCTTGGGCTATTGAAGATGGAGAGGAACGGAGGATTGGCTAAGGTATAAAGACATCATAGATGAATCCATAACAAATGAAGTAAGAATCAAAACCAGAGAAAAACTAGAAGAAGAAGGAATCACTTTAAGTTGGTTTCTTTATTGGCAATTGCTCGAAAGATTCCACACAGATTTAAAATTACAAGGTTTTGAGTCAACAGAAAGAGAAGGTATGATAAAATCCATATTTGAAAATACACCACACCTATTGTCAGAAATCTATAAAGAAATGTTGAAACAAGAAAGAGAAGACGAAATAATCAGGGAGACTATGATTACATGGGCTCAAAACATAGGACACCCCATACAATTAGAACAGTGGGAGCAAAGTTGGGAAATTATTCAGAAATTTGCTGCAGCCCAAAATCTAAAAGAGAATTACTTAAAAATATTTCATAGATGGTACATGACACCAAACAGACTAAAAACAATATACAATACAGGCACTGAAACATGTTGGAAATGTCAAAAAAAAGTCAGAACGATGTACCATCTATGGCGGACTTGTAACAAAGCAAAAAAATACTGGGATGAAATACATTTAAAAAAAGGTACAATTCTACAAATTCAATTTAATAAATTGCCCAAAATATACCTATTGAATATGCTCCACACTATAGATCAAAGGACATGAAATAAACATTGGAGGATCCTATTGTACGTGATAGCAACAGCAAGAATCGAATATGCTAAAACGTGGAAGAACAAAGAAACCCCCAAAACCAAACAATGGTTAACTGCTCTGCTAGAGACTAAAAATGCGGACACAGTAACGCAGAGACTTAAAGGCAGAACAGATGAAGATATAGAGAGGGAATGGGAATGTTTGAAGGATGTCGCATGTGAAGAAAATATATAAATATATGTACTTATACATAAATTGAAAGGACAGTTTCATTATAGATAGAGGGGAGCGGGGCAATTAGCCTGAATTAAATATACTCAAACAGATTTTATTTGGACTCTATTTAAGTCGTATAATAAGACAGAAAACTTTTAAATTAAAATATAATAGATGAACAAGTCGTATTGCAGAAGCAAACAATTATCTTGATGTTATTATGTGTAGTACAGATACAATGTCAAATATTGGGTTCTAATATGGATTGGAAATAAAAATGAAAACATCTTGTTAAGCATACGAAGTATTTAATTGTATTTTTTTATGTATATATTGATCAATAAAAAGCATTTAAAAAAATATCTTGGGCTATTATCAGTAAAATAATAAAATCCCTCTGTCATCTCATGCTTAAAGGTAAGACAGACAGAAAGACAGGCAGGCAGGCAGGCAGGCGCACACACACACACACACACACACACACACACACTTCTTAGAAGTTCACCTGCACCCTGAAATTTTCTTTCCCTTCCTTTTGTATGGAAAAAATAGACCCCTGAAACTGTGGGGCAGGTATGAGGCCTTGTTTCAGACTGTACCACAAATAAATCTGTTAGCCCTTAAGGTGTCATAAGACTTTCTGTTGTTTTAAATGCAATAAACTGAGAGTAAATTCACAGTATATTAAACCAGTGTATTATTGCTGACTTTTTTAAGCAGCACCTGTGGGCATGTAGCATTCATGCTCAGGACCATGGAGAGGGCATGATTTAACTCTCCTTGTATTGCAAGTTTTCTCACCTCTGTGATGCCAATAGCACCATCCTTCCCTAGGCAAGTAGCAACAAGATGTGGAGGGACAATTTTCATGAGGAAAGAAACACAGGAAAAGGGTCAAACTCTCTTGTCTTAGTTCTGATCTTGACTGGGGGGGCCTGCTGTAATACTGTTTTTTAAAGACATAAACAAAGGCATTTATCATAACATCTTTGAGCACTAAAACTGAATTCAGGGAAGCAATGTATCATGCAGCTACAGGCGCTACATTTTAAATACATTTTCAACCCTTGCTTGTTGTATTCCACATTTCAGGGAAGTGTGATATCCTACATCATCACACATTCTGTGCATTGTAGGTCACTGCATTTTGATGGCTGACAGGTATGCTGACACACTTCTCTCCCAGATGCAGAGTGTGTGCCTGCATGTGGGAGAGAGCAAACTTGTTGGAAGAAACAGTAACACAAGGTAGCTGCAGAATACTAATATGCCAGTGCTAAATAGTTCCCATAGAGCAGTGCATCTCAAGCTATCTGAGGTGGAGGACAGAAATCCTCCACAAAATATGCCAGGGACGTGGTGCTGTATTTTCCCCCCTACTGGCTAAAAGTCTTTTTTTCCCTTAAAACTTGCTAGGGACGGGCTTGCTAGGGACCAACAGATACCAAATCATGGACCACCACTTTGTGTAGCACTGTCACTGAACATTAAATGGGTAGGTGGACCTTGGAGGCATAGCAATATGAAGATGGTTTGAGGAAAGAGAGAATTCACCCCCAAAGAATCATAGAAGAGAAAATCTAGACTTTCTTCAAATATGGAGGTTTTGGTGTTTTGTTTTTGTTTAGTTTCCTTTTCATAAGATAAAGGGAACTCCTGGACAAATAATATTTCATTTCCCTCGTTTCTTTTTTGTCTGTGTTTTGTAAAGTGGGAACAAAATGTTCACCGTGGATGCCTGGATTACAATACCCGAAATCCAACTGTTCACCATAACTATAGTAAATTAATTTAACCAACTGCTGAATTACAAGTTAACACTTTTTCCAATCTTATGGCTTCAGTGTGACAGCCCTAGCTGGAACTAGCAATTAAATTTCGTTTTCTGTGCAATGACTTTGGACCTTTTTGGTTCTCTACATTGGTAATTGCTGAAGTAAATCCAAGAGAGGTGAAGCAGGCCTAGTAAACTTCAGCTGCACAGCTCTGTTCATACAATCTTTTATCCTGCTCTCAACCTAGGCATGTTCATTTGAAAGTCAGATATAGGCTACAGACCCACAGGTCTTCAGTTCAGCTTATGCATGCAGACTGCCATACGATCAGAAAATTTGCTTTTCAGGGTTTTCAGTCTTGTCAAAATGGCCCTATATAGGCATGCAGGTGCAAAACTTGGAAACATTATTTTTTAAGACCACAGCTCCCAGAACCTTCAACCAGCGTGGGCAGGTCTCATGGGGGGGGGGGGTTCTATTCCAATCTCTGAATACAGACACGTCTGGGACAACACCAACCCACCACAATCTTGCTTCCCTCATTCTTCTGCTCTGTGCATGATTAATCACCATAGACTGAATCTATGGTGTTTGAATCTTTGAGGGCTCCTCTTTGATCGTTCTACTGCTCTGTACCCTTAAGAATGTGAAAGCCACAAGCAGCACGTATCTCTTGTTCTCTGCCTATATATGGACACTAACATTATCCTTAGGAAGGTGCGTAAGGATATGCTTAAAATGACAGAGTTTAACCAGAAGGGTCCTTGCAATTTCACTGCTTCATTTACTCCATCTTCTGCAATCAATATCAGTCTTTCTCTTCACAGTCATAGCACTCTTTTACCCTTATTGCTTTGGATTCAGTACAGCGTAGATTCCTAGAATCCCAACACAGTGATCAATGTGCCCTGCAAAAGTTTCTGGGCTAGTACAACTCTCCAAGTTGTTCTGTGCCACTGAAATCAAGATATTGCACCAATAACAAACATAGTAGAGCAGGTTGAGACCTAGCAGGAGAAAGAGTAAAACAACCGCATCAGGTGACAGAGGCTGGGGACAGCAGTGGTAGCTCCCCGGCTGTTCCTACAGAGCCCCCTGGTCATTTCTGTTTGTTGGAGAATAAACAGGGTAAAAAGAGGAGCCCGACAACTGCCATTTCCATTGCTCATGAGTCCCTTTGGAATGACACGTTGTGACACCATCATGTTATGTCCAGGACATCTATGTGTGTCAGTGGGGGAGGGAGGTGGCCATGGCCATTAGTTACTGAGAGACGCAACACCACTGCTTTTGGTAAGAGAAGCGCCACCTCTTCCTAAAACTGATGGTGGCAAGGAAAAAAAAAGTGAACTGGGATGGTTTCAGTACCCATCCCCATCCATTTTGAGTTGAACTTTCTGCCAGGAGCACTGAACGTTTTTTACATGGCACGGAAAAGCCCAAATGCAACACCATTGCTCTAGGAAGCACTTAGCAAAGAGACATGTTAATTGGCTGTCCGTCTACCCATACGTCTGAGTGTTGTTCAGCATGCTGCCCCCTACTCAGATGTTATGGAGCTGGGAAATGCAAACTTGCAGGGACTGAGGGCATGCTAGTCCTGAGCCCTCCTTATACATTTCCATCACTCTGCTCAAGTGGAGAGGGACTTTCTGAAGAGAGTCTCCTCTGTGCATGGAGACTCTCCATGTGATCCAGAACCCTGGAAAAATCAGCATTGTAGTTTATATGAAGAGTCTCCAAACATGTGGGAGGCTTTCATCTTCAGAAGATTGCTCTGCATGTGAAGAGCAAACAAAACATAGTTGTTATGGACAACAGAACAAAAGAAATACAAATAATCACACATATTCATGAGAACTGCAGAACAGAGCTCCCCAGCTATCTGAGCTATTCCTTTCCAGTGGGCCAGGGACTGGTACCACACTGGAGCCCAATGGTTACAATTGTTTCTTTCTTTCCTGGAAACTCACAAGGGACTGACAACTTATGTTTTTTGGACTAGCACAAGTCCATGCCCCTCCACCCACTTTAAGCAGCGCTGCGGTAGGATATAGACATAGGAATGTTAATGGTAATACACATAGAAATTGGGGACTTTCCTGCATGACTGATTATTTGTTTTCTAACACTTATTGCTAATGCCAGAAATGTAGTCACAGCTTGAAATACTGCTCAGTTTTTGTCTGGTAATTGAAAAAAAAACAGGAATAGGATTTATCATCCAGATAAAGAACGATCACTTGACTGGCAAGTCACAGATATAGATGGAAAACAGGAAAATATGTTCCACTAAATCCTGGTGGTCACACTCTTTCAGATGGAGAAACAGCTGTCTTCACAGTTGAGAAGGAAAAACATTGAAATGTGCTAAAGTACAGGCCAAGCAGTATTTAGATATACATCAATTACTCAAGTAGGTGTCTGGCCAAAAGTCAATTTAGTAAGAAGTGCCCAGAAAATGGAGTGAGTGGCTCACACTTCTGAAGCAAAAAGTTATTGGAATGAGGCATTGTTAATGAAATAAGTCTTTGCCTTATTGCTGAAAATGCAGGTGTGGGATAGCTGATGGAAGAGTACAAGAAAGGGCAGGTCTGGTGTATGCCTTTTCCTCCTTGCATTATTATTTCAGAATTCCTGAACGGGGCTTTTGAATAGTATTGCAAATGTGGGGGCAGTGCGGTGGCATCAGAGAGTCATACAAAGGTATGACAGTACTGGCTCTCCCTCCCCACTTTCTTTCCAATAATCATCAGTAGCTTCCTAAAACATGGACTCCTGTCTATTCAATCTTATGCTGCAGTAAATTCATCTCACAATAAGGTGCCACGTTGCATTTGCTTCAAGAAATTGAGGCAGTGCAACAGCCCCACTGGAAGTAGTTTTGCTTGGTTTTTCAAACAGCAGTGCAGGACAACTCTCTCTGTTGCCTGGCCAGCTCAGAACTGGTAGGTCAGTCCTGGAAGTATATATAATGCAGTTCCCTATAAAGCCCACCTCAAGTGTAGTGAGAGGAGAACTTCTCACAAGAGTTCCAGGCTCTCGTGAGATTTGATATGTCATGTGAGACTTCCCTCTCATGAGGCTTGAAGCAGGCCTTTCAGTAGCCTGTAGAGCTGAGAGCAGGAAGAATGAGTGCAATTTATATTCACAGGAGATGGACCCCTTTCTGACACCATTTTGCCATGTGCCAAATGCTCTGATCCCAGAAGAGCAGATACCATCCACTCTCAACAGACTGACCTCAGAGTGTTCAACACAGCAAAATTCCCCCAGATTGGGGTGGTGTTTCAGTTTGTTGTGAATGCAGTTGGCACCTACGTTGGGCCTGCTCTCCTTTACCAGCCAGTGAGCAAAAATTAGAGCAGTGTCATGCCAGCTGCAATCCCAGCAGGTGGACCACCACCATTTGCTAGGTATGGCCATTGTGCAGTGTTCCAAATGCTTGGGGCTGGTCTGTTGGGAGCGCAGCAAGTATATAGGACTGGAGGCATCCCATAGAGCCTCAGTATGGGGCTAGACTTCAAGCCATTTCAGGAGCATTCATACAAGACACACAAATTGTCTACCCTGCGAATACTTAAATTTCAGTCTGAGGCAAATCAATTGCTTTTCTCCCCACCAGAAAAAGTCAAGCGATATGATACCTTTGGAGCAACATTATTTTTTTCCTGATACCTCATTTGAAAATTCAACCAGCGATTGCAGCCTTGCAGTAGTCCTTACTGATAGCCTAGTCATTTAACACCAGATAAGAGGCTAAGAGGCAAGGTTTGCTTTTTGAAGGACATATTCTATACCACAGATGACACTCAAGCTCTGAAGAAGTAAACAGTTTGCCCTGCAACATATGTTCCTGTGACAGCTATTAAGTTGCATAATTCAGCTAGAGTTAATTAACTGATGTCTAGGTAGTCAGGAGTTCAACACTGAGTTCATCCATTTCATTGTCTCAAATTAATACCCTCTCATTCTTCAGTTGTAGTCTTCTTTCCAGAAATTATCATAGTATACAAAGGTATTCTTATCTGTGTACACTAAGGGAGAAGCCAACACTGAAATTAGATAAAACCTTTCTTCATAACTAACCATTTTCATAGTTGTTCATCCATTTTGCTTCCCATGAAATGAACTGGAATTTCAGCTCTGCAACACAGTTTATGTTTTTTATTCACTACCCGCAAACAACAATTATTCCTACTGGTCTCCAGACTTAAAACGCCATCACCACAACAACATAAACGACAGAGATAAGAATAAACAACTTAGGCACTTGCTTACTTTAAAAGCTATGAAAAGAAAAGCTTTGAGAAATGTTGTTGGAAGGAAATTTGCCGCTGAACCAGGACTGGTCTCTTGAAGAAAAAGAATTGTGTTAGTCATAAGGAGTTCTCTTCCACAACCACAACCAACATCAGCAACTGGCAGGTTTGATCCACTGCCTGCACTGTGAATTGGTAGAGTCCAGCAATAAATACTCAGAGGCAGCCAAGTTCAGCCATAGATATCTTACATGCAGCAGAGTTGCCTGTGCCATACAATTCCTTGTAAAATACATGAGTTATTGGTAGAGTCATGTCATGATATAACATTGTATTACAGGATTGGCCTGAGACATTTCACTACCAGTGGAAAAGGACAAAATAGAGCACCATCCCCCATTCTGTGTACAGAAACTTACTGAACTGGTGCTTGAGACTTACTTCAGGATTGACAGTGGTCTAGGGTCCTCCACCACATCTAAAAACATCAGATTAGCTTAGAAGATGCAGAACAGACTGTATGGGACAAACAGCTTTTTGCTCTAAGATAAAGAAATTGACAGGAGGCTCTACAGGACCAGCTGGGGAATGGCCACTGTTATTCCTCAGTATCTGCCACCCGACGTGGGGCCTTTCTGTACTACACTGTTATAGTGCTATTATTCCACTTTCAGCATCCTATGGAATCCTGGGGTTTACAGTTTAGGGGGGGCATTTAGAATTCTCAGCCAGAGAACTCTTTGGCCTCAGTAAACTACGAACCCCAGAATTCCACAGAATGTTTAAAGTGGAATAATAGCATTATATCAGTGTAGTGTGGAAAGGCCCATGGTTATCTCATTCTGCTTCATGGTGGGGCTGAATCTGCTGCATTGTGCTGGTGCATTGGTGTGATATGGTGTTTCAATGGTCCAGTATTACAGCACAACTTGGAGTATTGCATTGAATCAGAAGCCTTTGAAGAGCACATTGATTGGATTGGGACTGTAGAAATCTATTTCTTTCTGAGTCCAAAACAATAACGGTAAAGGAACATCCTCAGTGGAAGCAGGTAAGAAATGAGCTCTATGTTGGTTGCAGAAGATGGGGTACATGCCTAAAAAGACTTCCAGAAGGGATCCAAGAATGATTCCTGAATCTGATTAAGCTGGTATGGTTGGAAGGGGAGCTGTCCGTTGAAAGAGCTTGAAAATGTTACTTTTTGGACTAAACTCCTGGCACCATCCCCCTGCCTCCACAATATAGCTATTTCTGTGTGGGCTAAAGGATTCAAGGAGTTTGAGTCCAAAAAGTTTCTCCGCCCCCACTCCCCCAGGTTTGTACATAACCTCTTTGAAAAGGAAATTAAATAGAATGTCACTGGAGTGGGTGGGGGTAACACATTACTTGGATCTGCCAAAGAACTAGATGAATATGTAATTTAAGTTCTTTTGACAATCTTTCAGCATTCTAGCCCCACTTTTACAGAGCCTTCAAGACAGTTTCTCTCAATGCAGTGTGTGTGTGTGTGTGTGTGTGTGTGTGTACATGTCTCCCAGGTAATAAATTCATTTCCTTGTCTCAAGAGTGAGCTGTTTCCTCAGAGCAGTAAAAAGAAAAAAATAAGCTTTCGTTGATCAGCCATAAAGGTGCTTTGAGATTGTACCAGCAACCCTTATCTTTTATTGAAGTGGTAATTGGAGCATCCTAGAAAGGAATGGGCAATCTGATAAAATCTGTACAAAACAGCCTTTGTAGAAATCTATCACAGTTTGTGTTTGGGAGGATCTATAATCCAAACACAAAGCAGAATTGCAAAAGCATCTAGTCCAGGGGAAGGGACACCACTTAGCATGGCAGAGTACATGTTCTGCATTGCAAAAAGTCCTTCTGGAAGTATGAGAGGGTAGGGGAAGCTTGGAGAGCAAGTGTGATGTAGTTGTTTCAGCACTGCATAGGCACCCTAGAGATCAGGGTTCGAGTCCCTGCTCAGCCATAGAAACCCACTGGGTGACCTTAGCTGTGTCACACACTCTCAGCAGCAGAAAACCCTATGATAGATTCACCTTAACGTTGCCAAAAGTAAGAAAGATCTTGGTTCATTGAAGGCTCATAACAACAACAACAACAACAACAAGAATAACAACAAGGGAAGCTTCCCTGGGCCTGACCAAAGTGGACTATAATTTAAGATCTTGGCTTATGTGGGCACTGAGAACCTTCCCAGACAAGTCTCACTATACCCCTCTAGATGTAAATTAGGTACAGGGCAGAAGCAAATAGTGGCAATGGAGTCCAGTCCAAATTTTTAGTCAGAATACGAAAGAAGCTTTCCAAGGTGCTGAAAAGATTTGGGGGAGAAGATTTGGCACCTTGCATAGCTCCTCTGAATTATAGACTAAAACCCAGAGCAGAGGCACTATGTTAGTGACTTGGAAGCCACCAGCTGCTTCAAGTTCCAGGATCAAGCCTAGATATTTTGCTGCCTGAACCAAACAACAAGATGGTTCCCTCTCCCAAGCCAACTGGACTAGCAGTAGAAACTTCCTTCAAACCTGATAATGGGAGAGGCGAACTTGGAAGTAATTGATTTTTTAAAACTACAGCTCCCAGAATCTCCACATTCTGCAGGTTTCTAGGAATTGTAGTCCAAAAGCTGTTGTCCACAAGAAGGAACTTTTCCAAACTCTGTGGACAGCAATGCGATTCTTGGTTGCATCACTAGGAGTATGGTACGTAGATCAAGGGAGGTAATGGTACCACTCTATGCTGCTTTGGTTAGACTTCATTTGGAATACTGTGTCCAGTTCTGGGCACCTCAATTCAAGAAGGATATCGACAAACTGGCGTGTGTCCAGAGGAGGGTGACCGAAATGGTGAAGGATCTGGAAGCCATGCCCTATGAGGAGCGGCTTAGGGAGTTAGATATATTTAGTCTGCAGGAGAGAAGGTTAAGAGGGGATATGATAGCCATGTTTAAATATCTGAAGGGATGTCATGTCGAGGAGGGAGCGGGCTTGTTTTCCGCTGCTCCAGAGACTAGGACAAGGAGCAATGGATTCAAGTTGCAGGAAAGGAGATTCCACTTGAACCTCAGGAAGAACTTCCTGATAGTCAGAGGTGTCTGGCAGTGGAATATGCTGCCTCAGAGTGTGGCGGAGTCTCCCTTTTGGAGGTTTTTAAGCAGAGGCTGGATGGCCATCTGTTGGGAGTGCTTTGATGTGCGTTACTGCATGGATGGCCCCTGGGGTCTCTTTCAACTCTACAATTCTATGATCCTATGATTCTATCCTCTGTCAGCCCTGAAGGCAGCAAACTAGCTTGAGAAGTTATAAGACAAACCACATGGCACATAGTTCTCTCCTCCAGACAGCTTGCTGTCACCTCCTAGCATCTTCACTGGAAACTACATATGTACGCACCTGGTGATAATGGCTGAGTCTGCAAGATCTGAGCAGGGCTGTTGATGACAGGGTGACTTGGAGTTTTCTCATTTATAGGGTTACCAGGAATCAAAATCAACATTACAGCGGTTAACAAGTGATAAAGCCAGTTCAGTAAAATTGATGGAATACAGTTCTACAAAATGCAATGATAGGAACAAGCTTGGACATGCTTAAAAGAGGATGAAATTTCAGTGGAACTTAATGATGATTTAAATTGAAAGTTATACCACTATAAATAGAAACATCCTGTGCCTAAATGTCAGCAAAAGGAGCAGGGATTGAAAGTGGTGTCTTCAACCTATATATATAAGTTGGGGGAAACACAGCAATTTTTACACTGTTTATAAGTAATCAGGGATGCAGAATCCATTAGTTTTGCTACAGTAGAGTCGCGATTATCCGTCCTTCGGCCATCCGACATTCCGGATTATCCGATGTCGCGGCTGCTTGGGGGCGTGGCTGTAGGCATTTCCGCACCCCCAGACACGCCCCCAAACATGGCGGCCGCGACGGGCAAGGAGAGAAGGGCGAGTGAAGCCTCGCCCCAAAACACGGCCCCAAGCACGGCGGTGGCAGCAGCGAGCAGGGCGAGTACCTCCAGGCCCCAAAACAAGTGATTTCAAGGCTTTTCTTAGACCCTCCGGATTATCCGACATTTTCGGCTATCCGACAATCAGCCCGCCCGTTTATGTCGGATAATCGAGACTCTACTGTATCTCCAACATTCAGATTACTAAAGGTCAACTCCTTTCCACTGTGAATATGAAAACATATGCTGATTTTTGTAAATTCTTAAAAACAAAAACTGGATCAAAGCCTTTCCATCTCTGCTAGTCCAAATTTAATTTAATTGGTCTAGCTCTTCCCAGTATGGAGAGAATATCTTGTACCTGCTATGATAATGGGGTTTCCCATTATATAGGTAACAGAGTTCAAGGGCGATACTTCTCCCTCAGGCATACAAAGGGTTAATGGGCTGCTAGGGTTAGGTTACATTGATTGGAGGTCACATGAGATAGGTCACATGAGATAGTTGCCCAGTCAGGAGGGAGAAAGGAGAGAATATTCCAGATGCTTCGATGAGAAGTGAAAAAAAATCCTTAAGAGACCATGAGGAGGTTGAGGGATGCCAGTAGAGGTAGACAAGGCTACTTCCTGGCCCTCCCCAAAATACCATCTCAGAAATGACCAACTGCTGTGAGTAGCTTAGAATGTGTCCAGTTAGCTGCGTTAGAACTTTGTTATTTTGGACAGTTTGGCTAATCTTGAGCATCTATCTCTGCTTATAACTACCTGTAACTATCAAGCATACCGGGGGGGGGGGGAGGGAGTCCTTTCATGAGTATTATTTTCTTGTTTACCTTGCATGTTTAAAATATATACTTTTCTGTAAGCCTCCGTTCTCTCTCCATTCCCATGCATTCCTTGGCGCACGCGTGGATAGGATTCCTCTCACTCAGAAGGAGCAGGTGAGGGAAGGGAAAGGACCTTTGTACATAGAGATTGTGAATTTCCAGGCAACATCCCACTGCATTGCTGTAGAGTGGGCGAAATCAGTGGGTGGAGACAGCTCAGAAGTAAGAGAATTTGGGGGAAATCCCTAGCTCCTATTCAAGGCAGAAGTCAGCACTGAGAGGGAGGAGGGCCTTTTTTCCCCCTGAATCTCCACACCTGCCATCCAAATCAGTCTTAAAGATGAGCAGTCATTCAACCAAAGTAAAGTGGCAACCCTAAACCAATATTAATATGATTGAACTAGGACTGAAAGGATATTCACTGTTATTCAGTTCTTGGCCAAAAAAAAAAAAAATGGGAGGATCACGACATTCAGGAAAGTTTTGCCCCAGTACTTATACATCCTGTATAAAGTCCTCTGTGGGATTATCGTGGGGCCTTGGTATCCATGGGGGATTGGGTCCCACAAATACCAAAAATTGTGGATGATCCCTTATATAAAGGGATGAGAAAGGAGCTTGATCCTTCCACCGCAGCTACCCTGTGCACACCATGAAGGCAGCCGTCACCATGTACACGAGCCCCAACTTTCCCTCCCCACCCCACCAGTCAGTCTTCCCCTTTGCACATTCCCTTACCACTCAGTCTCTTCCACATACATACACCCATGTGCCCCACAAAGGGGCAGTCATCACCGCATACATGACCCCGACAGTCAGTCTTCCCCCCTTTTTCTCACTACCCTTCTATTCTTCTTGCCTCATGCATCCCATAAAGGCTGCTGCTGCTGGGCAGGAACCCCAGTTTTCCCTCCCCACTTCAATAACCAGTCTTCCTCCCTCTCATTCTCTCCCCTTGTCTTGCCCCAGTGGCTTCTTCCTTCATCTTCAGTAAAACATTGCAGAACAGCTTTAATCCCCTGCTGAGACCACTGAGTCGTGTGAGGGAGAAATGAGACATCCCACACCGCTGGTTGGAACTGATGATAGGACTCGAGTCAATATTACAGCTTGGAGTAGTTACCCTTTTTAAAACTATAACTCCAAGAATTCTTAAGCTAGCATGCCCCAGGCAAAAACTAGGGGATGTGCACTCTCACCTCTAGCAAGAAATATATAGGATGATCTGCAGGTCAGTTTGGGATCAATTGTTGCTAAAACACACTCAAACTGATTGCAAATACAATATTGAGGGGGATTACATCTTTCCATCCCCAATCCACTCCCAAATGCCAGAAAAAACATGAAAAACATTGGGGAAAAATGGTAAACCCACCAAAAATTTGAAGAGATCTGACTTCCAATGCACTGTAGATGTGCCATCCCACACAATTGCCCACCCCGATAGAGAGGAAAGAGTATTAAGATGCCCTCCAGATAGTTCAGATTTTTTCAGTAGACTGGATCCACCAAATACAAGATTCAGATTAATAGTTTCCGAGCCTGGATGATGAGTATGATGATTCTAAGGATAATTTCTCACTCAGCCTTTGAAAAACACAGTCGGGAGCAAAGGAAAATGAATCTGTATAAAATATCCTCATCATTAATAAGAATACTTCCATTCAGCAGTCCAGCAAGGTTTGACATCTGAGCAGGATTCTTCCTTCTTTTTCTGATTTTCTTTTCCATCTTAGCTGAATGAATGAATGAATGAATGAATGAATGAATGAATGAATGGATGGATGGATAAATGGGATTTAAGCAAACTATCAGTGGGCAAAAGGGTAGCCATGAAGTTCACCCAATTTATTTTGCTAGACAAACACGGACTCTATTTTAAAAATTTCTGTGGTGGTAATGATGCCGCAAATGTTTCATAAATAAATAGATTGGACACTACAGACCTGGCATAGTAAAAGATGAAACTGAGGGCTACTACCCTTTCATCAAAAACTTCATTTTTAAATTAATCAGTACTGTAGCACTTCAGTGCTATAGGTGTGGGAGGGCACAGCATCAGGAAGTATCAGGAAGTTATGAACACTTGGACAATGAGACATTCTGAATTACTAGTAGTTCAAGCAAATGCATCCAAATAAAACTTTTTGTGGCCTAAATCCTATTGTTAGTTCCACCTAGAGTACAGCCATGGAATCAGTTGGATTTGTTGACTCAGTACTCAACAGTAGACTAACCAATGGGATTCCAGACATATATGACATTTCTTTCTAGGAGTTCAAGGCAGTGTGCATTGTAAAGACACACCCTGGTGCTACCCTCATAACAACTCCGTGATAAAGGCCAGGCTAAAAGATTGTAATGGTGCAAGGTTTGAACCTGATCCTACTAAAGGCATTCAAAAACCAGGTCAATTCATTTTTAATATTTCAGGGAAGTTCATCTTGAAATAGGACATGGATGGAAACATCTGGATGGACTATCTATTGGACAAATGCTCACCTAGAAAAGCTAATTACACAGATACAGATATTTACAAGGACCAAAAGAACCAAAATGTTTTTATTCTATGTGGTACCCATTTATTTCCTCTTAAACAAAGAATCTAGCACATTGCAGTATTCCATTGCAAATGGCTAGGTTTGGGAGAGACACATTTAACTGAGATTGACTGAAAGTGTACTGAGATGATCTCATCAGCTTACTTGCTTGATTTTAGTTATTATTGTTATATATTGTTTATGTGTTGAATGTTCTATATTACAATATTCTTAAATAAATGGTTGTTCTGTTTGTTTTTTAAAACCAATTCTGTAGCTTTGGGCTACGATCTTAAGAACAGTAGCATGGATCAAGCCCCACTGAACTTAATAGAATTTACAACTGAGTAATTATTCCTGGGGTAAGATTGCTAGACATGATACAGTTTTGAACTGAATGTGTTCTTCCACTGATCTATACTCATGAATAAAATGCAGCACTAGACACCAGAGAGAAAAAATATTACACTCAACATTGGCTTTAGCCTACGCTAGCTTGTTTTTATGAGGGTGTTTTTAGTAATAAATTCACATTATCCAGTTTATGGGTCACAAAATGTCTATTTGTGGCTATTAATGGCCTACATGTTCAGTCAAATAGGATTATGGAATGACTGACTACCCACACCTTCTACATTAAAACTCTGTTCTTTCACAAGAGCATTCCCATGGCTCAGGCTGCAATTAGTCCCATAGGAGTTTTGCCACTCAAGTCAATAGGAGGCGGATTGTATCCTGGATTAGTGACATTGCCATGACGGAACTGCTGTTTCAGCAGCAGCCTCAGCCCTCTCAGCTATTCATGGGTTTCCTTTTGATCAAGCACTTTCATTAAGGCCTTCTGAGAAACTGTTCAGGCACTGATTGCTTTCTCTGACATGCTTATATCTGATTAGAGCCCTTCCAAAGCAGTTATCAGCCTTAATAGTCAATGGGTGCCACAGCTGGAGTAGCCATGTGTCCTACTTTACAGAGGACAGTCCTCAATTTGAAAGGCTGTCAAAAAGCAGTCATGGCCCACTATTTCAACATGTTTTCCTTCTGAAGGGCTTTCAAGTCCAGTTTAAATATAAAGACTTCCAAGAAGAGAGAGAGATTGAGGGCACTGAAGTTGCCCTTCCACAGCATCTGGTGTCCATTGACATAACAGAATTATAGTGCTGTTATTCGATTTTAAGTGTTATGGTTCCATCCCATGGCATCCAGGGAGTGATAGTTTAGGGACATTTAGAATTCTCAGCCAGAGTGCCTCAATGTATCACTAAGATACAAACCTCAGGATTCCATAGAATGGAACTATAGCAGTTAAAGTGGAATAAAAGCACTATAATTCTGTAGTGTGAACAGTACAACAGATAGTGCAGGCAAACAATTCTTCCAGCTATGCTGAAACGTACTATGGTTCTATTCAAATGACAGCAGTAATTGTAAATTGCATTAATTTACTTATTTGATATTCTGTTATCTCCTAAAACTGGGACTCAAGGCATTAATACATATACATATTGTGTGTGTGTGTGTGTATACACATATACATACATACACACACACACACACACATATAAAGGACTGCATGCTAATTTTATGCATACAACATTCAGTGGGAGTTGTGTGTGTGTGTGTTATCTTTTTTGGTCTTATGTAAGGAGACACCCTGTGCCAAATGTCATGTTTCCTGCACATTATGGTATGCTGGTTACCTTAATTGTTTTAGTTGATTTATGTTCTTAAGCCTTAAATAAAAGATTGATCTGACATTGTTTTATGGTCAAGTTTTCACACCCATTGCAATGTCAGTCCTTTCAAAATAACATCCTCATTTATATGTTCTCCTCTCTTCCTTTGGTGAAACTATGACATATGTCTTCTCTTTAAAATGAGTTTTGATGCACATTGTGGGTGGTTTACTAGTTTACTCTTTGATTGTTCATCAGCAATAAATGATCCTAGAAATACAATGATTATTTTTATGCTGCTCCCTGCTGAAGAGATATGATACTGTGATACTGTCAAACATAGCTAGGTGTTGAGTGCTATTTCTCATTGATTAAAATGACCCAAAAGATAAGTGAGGGCAAAGGAAATAAGGACATCTGCATGGCCATTGCAAACGAACACAGTAATTCACAAGAATACAATGACATCTACAGTGGTATAGATCAGTGGGTCTTAACCTGGCATCCATGGACCCCCATGGGTCCACAAAGACCTCACAGGGGGACTGCGAAGACCTGCAGAAATGTTATGAGCTTTTACAATTAATACAGAAAGGAAGGAAGGAAAGAAGAAAAGAAGGAAGAAAGAAAGCCAAATTTATATGAAAGCGTTAAAAAAAATAAGATTGAAGGCTTTGATGAGCAACTTTAAATAAATGTTTGATGCACTTCAGGGTTTTAAATCTTGAGTTAAATCTTGGTGTTGTGCAGCAACAAAATATATTTAAAGGAGATCCATGGTAAAGAAAAGGTTAAGAACCACTGGTCTAGATTAGTGAGTCAGCATGGCAAACTAAAAATTTGGTGGGTCAGATTCCTGAACATTAATGTGCTCCCTGAAGGCTATCAGATGTTGCACAGATAGTGTAATTACTTTAGTCACTAGGTGGCATCAAACTCAATTGTTTATTTAAAGGAGAGAGATATGTGGACACTACCATTATACAGCTTAATTACTAGGGCCGTTTCCGTACTAGACTATTATAGCGCTATTATTCCACTTTCAACATCCTATGGAATCCTGGGATTTGCAGTTTAGGGAGGGACCCCTCAGCCCCTCTCTAAACTGCAAAGCCCAGGATTCCATAGGATGTTGAAAGTGGAATAATAGCGCTATAACAGTCTAGTGTGGAAATGGCCCTGGTGGTATGAGGTGCAAACAGGAATTTCCTGTTGGTGCTCTATCCTGACTGAGAGAGAATTTTACTGGCTTCCTGTCTAGCGCATATCTTCTAAGACTTTAGGGCAGATTTCAGGATTCTGTGATCACAAATGATACATATTAAGTAACTGTAGAATTACTTAGTGGAACAGTCATGCTCAAAGAAGGGTGAGAGTACCTCTGTGCACATGCTTGATTGAGAACTAAGCTCTGCTTTTCTCAGAAAATCCAGCGCTAGTTGCTACCCCTATTCACCCTCCTCCCTGTTCCTGGCTGTCTTTGCTTCAATAACGACAAAGAGACAGAAAATTTATTTTCTGCTATTGTTAAATGGGTGGAAATCAGAAACTCAAGCCAATCTGTTTGAAGTCACCCAGTCTAGTTTTTTCCCCATATCTACTCCAAAGTCTTCTATATAATGATGTGACAGATATCACTTAATTGCTTCTTTGGGGGTAGAAAATTGAACGCTCTCCCATGTTTGCTTTTTTTTTTTTAAACTCAAAGCATAGAGAAAACTAATTGATGTCTAAATGTTCATTTTCAAGGGACATAGCTTGTTTTTAACATGACAGCATTCTTACACACAAACTAAAATTATAGAACCATAGAGCTGTTTTATCTCATATCCCATTGTTTTGCATCAGGTATTAAACTAGCTTATACAAACCATACTGGAGGGAAGTATATTATTCACAGCTAAGCACATGCCTCTTTTTTCTAAATCAAACAACACGGATTTGGTGTCCAGCTAATTCACAAAGGTGCATCTAATGGTGCATCCCATGATTTCACCTTGTATGGCAGTGCCTCCATCTCTACTATCTACAGCACAGGTGGAGATCGTGTTTGGAAACATAGTATGTGGCATTCATGTGGAAGGACTGTTGTTTCAAGGTATGATAAGAAACAATGAGGTATTGGATTCTGGAAGCTTTAGTCCTCCCCAAAACTAACTTTTCTAGATTCAGCTTCAAACTGAGGAAAGTAAGTTCTGCATCCCACACAGCTTTCTCACTATCATTTCCTCTTGTCAGGTTGCTCACAACACCTCTTTTCACTCACTGCAGGTTTTATTATTACAAAGTGATCCCTGACCTTGCAAACACAGAATATTCTATCACTTTCATTTTTATGGGATCACCCCTCCCTGCCTTCCCTGCAATAGTCAGAAGTCCTGCCCAGCTGTTATTACTTTCTACATGTCACACAGAGTTGCTAGGAAACCTGTGAATAGTAACCCATTTATTACGTATCCACAATACATTTCTCATGTAATCTTTTCTTAAAAAAAAAAATGGGCTGATATTATTTAAACTTAGTTTTACACCAGACTGTAAGAAAGAAGGCACTTGTTCACTGAAATTGCTTTATCTGCCTAAATAGAGATGCAAAATTGGTACTATTATTATAGCTTTTATTGTACAAGCTCCCTTACTCCGCCCTCCCTGTAGTTCAAAGTGGCCTATCAGTCAGTGGCATGGAAAGAGAGAGAGGGCAACATCGTATGATAGCTGAAGCTCAGATGGCCAGTCCAGTCATAGAATCATAGAACTGAAAGAGACCACGACAGACATCGAGTCCAACCCCCTGCCATGCCAATACACACTCAAAACACCCCAGCAAATGGCCATCCAGCCTCTGTTTAAAAAGCTCCAAAGAAGGTGACTCCACCACATTCCAAGGCAGCATATTCCACCGTCGAATGGCTCTTACCTTCATGGAGTTCTTCCTGATGTTTAGGTGAAATCTCTTTTCCTATAGTTCGAATCTACTGCTCCATGTCCTAGTCCCCAGAGCAGCAGAAAACAAGCTTGCTCCATCTTCAACATGACATCCCTTCAAATATTTAAACATGGCTATCGTGGCAGCTCTCAAACTTCTTTTCGGCAGGCTAAACATACCTGATTCATGGAACCATAGAATCACAGAGTTAGAAGAAATAACAACGGCCATCTAGTCCAACCACCTACTGTGCAGTAATACACAACTCAAGCACTCCTGAAAGATGCCTATCCAATCTCTTTTTAATGACTGCCAAATATGAGAGTCTATCACCCTCCATTCCACTACTAAACAAGTCTTATAGTAAAAAAGATCTTACAGTAAAAATGTTTGCCAGAATCTCTTTCCTTGTAATTTGAATCCATTGGTTCATTTCTGGAGCAGCAGAAAACAATCTGTCTCCTTCTTCTATGTGGCATCCCTGGTTCACAGGATCTGAACATTTTCTTACCAGAAGAGGTAACTGGTAAAAGGCCTTGTGCCTTGTGCATTCTCTTGTAGCATGGGTACATACAATGCAGAGATTTTGAAGCATACAGCGGACTGAAGTGGTAAAAAGGCCTGCACTACTCCAGCATACAAATCAAGGCCTAATATCTTTTTTTTCAGTGTTATTCCATAGAACGGGGGAGATTCTTTGTCAATGTGCTGCAGAATCAGGTCTGAGTTTTAGTCCAGCAAAGAAGCTATCCATGATGATGATGAAATCTAGCCTCAAAACATGTTCATCATCTTAGATGGCTCTTTTGATTGGGCCAATAATAGATACTACAAGGGGACAACAAAAGTTTTGGAGAAGAAAGTTGTGTGTTGTGTAGCTTGCCTTGCATTCTCTTAAACAGTGAGAGAGGATGCTGTCCCATAGAACTTAGAATACTTTTTTTTTTTTCTGTGACAGCTTTTGGACTATGATTTCCAGAATCCCACAGAATGCGGGGATTCTCAGAATTGTTGTCTTTATAAAGCAGTTGTTTCCAAGTTCTGCTCTCCCATTAGCAATGTTAAAGGAAGTTTCAACTGCCAATCCAGTTGGTTTTTATATATGGAAAAGGAAAAAGCACCATCTTGTTCTTTGGTTCAGGCAGTAAAATATCTAAGGTTACTCCTAGAATCAGGGGACCCAGTGGCTTCTAAGTCATTGGGGCAATGCCTCTGATCTGGATTCTAGTCCAAGTTTTAAAGGAGCTTTCCAAAAGATTTAACTTTACCTCTTAAACACGTTCCGCACCTTGGGTAACTTCTTGTTTGGACTAAAACCACTGCAATGGCTCATTCACATGTGCAAGTCAGGGCACATTCAGGGGATGAACCTTGATGCGTGAATCAGCCTAGAGACACTCTTTATCTAAAGAGTCATATATCAGAATCTACATGCAGACCAGAATGGTGAGGCAGGCTGGGTCATGGTATCTACTACTACTGCAACTAATGCTCCCAACTAATAGTAATTCCTTTTAAAAATCTTTTACAAATCATCTCTATCATAGGGAACCTCCTTACTGCACTACTACCACCTTGCTCTTGTCAGCCTGGGGGCAGAGAAAAGGAACCACAAGCTTCCTTTCCTCTTCCAGTGCAGACACACTCAAGGAATTTTTATAAATTCTGTTTTGCACCCTTGCTCAAACTTAAGGCAAATTATAGATGGCTTCTGAAACAATTTGATCATTCTACTAGTGTTTAATTACATACTTAAAATACTGGTTCAGTAGGTGTAGAAGTGCTGAGATTATGAAGTCATTTTTCAATTATTAATATTTGAGCAATACTGACAGAGTAAGGCAGACAAACTTGCACACACACAAAAGTATTTTCCTCTCCTTTACTTTGATGCTAAGCCTTTCAACTAAGTTCAATGGTGCCACCTATTGGTACACTGAAGAAATGAAGCACCCAAGTGCAAGTTTCACTCAAGGAAAATGGGTGGAACACCCTTTCAGAGCTGGTGGTCTCCAGAAGTGTTGGACTACCTCTAGAACATGGTTGTTATCTGGGGACCAAGAGAGTTGTTTGGTTCCAGATGTGGTTTCAAAAGGTCTGCTTTTTATTATGACTTTATCTGAGGTGAGTGTTAGCCTTCCTTAGTGTTCTGCTACTGTGCTTGTTCAAGTGGCAGGAAATCCCATTAATTTAATTATCTGGTGGTTTTATCGAAACATTTGAGCATGATGTCGTAGTGGATGAAGGGCACAAAATGTTCTTTTTAGCAAAGATACTCATACAACCAAGAACAGTACAAAGCTCTGCAGTTTTCCCATTCACTTCGATGGAACTCATGCCAGTTGAATGTTCGGTTAAGATTGTACTCAGCATCAGTTAACATGAAACAGCTTTTAGAAATATTCAAGCCTTTTGAAGAGATTCTAGAATCATCCAGATGGGCTATGTCCACAGGGAAGGATTAAAATCATTATAATTCAGTGTGCACATGTTTTACTGCTGGTTAGGAGAAAAAGAAAATTTCAAAGTACTGGTAACAATTTTGACATGCGCTGCTTCCCGCATGGTGTGTGATAATTTTAGCTTTGACTGAGCTAAACGATTCCTCCAAACCACACACGCACACCACATTCACAAGGTGTAGAGTCAGAAGGTGACTTGGTAGTTTCAGGAAAGGACACAAACAGGGATGAAAATTTCTAATGCTGTTCAGTGTTATGCCTTTGTTTTATTTGCTACATGGCTTACCACAGGACCAGCCCTACTGTTGGGCAAAGTGAAGCAACTTTCCCAGGTGCCAGCAGAAAAGAGAGATGTGTCTTCTTAAGGCCAGTGGCCATTCTCTTCTTTTGGGGGAAAGGGCCCTAAAGCCTGTCCTGCTTCCCTAAATTGCTATGAGGATCCATCTCAGGTAAGGTGGAGAATGTTATCCCAGCTCCATTGGTGAAGTAAGATTCAGCAGCCAGCCCAAGCAGCTTCCACGTATGTCATGGGAAGGCAGGGCCACCTCAGGCAGCAAAATGTCTTAAGTTCGCCCAGGCTTAGCAAATATGATATACTTCTGTGAAAGCCTTTTGCATTATCCTATGGCTTTTATGCAACAGTGAATAGATGTAGCACATGATACATGAAAGCAAGTGGAGAGCCCATTGTGTAGACTTTGACCATTGGACTACAGCTCTGGAAACCAGGGTTTGAGTTCCTGCTTGGCCATGGAAACCCACTGGGTGCCTCTGGGCAAGTCACACTCTCTCAGCCTCAGAGGAAGGGAAAAGCAAACCCCCTCTAAACAAATTTTGCCAAGAAAACCCCATGATAGTTTGCCTTAGGGTTATCATGTGTAGGAATCGACTTGACGGCACACCACAATAAACATGAAAGTAAAATCTTGGGGTTGCTTTTCCAAATTCATTAGTTTTTTATTAGATGTTTAAACATATTATGGAAAGTGTGATATCCAGTAACGAGGCATAAGAGCATTTTACTGAAACTGTTACATTGTAGAACAAGACAAATTAGCAATGAAAGCCCTAGAACAGTCTTTATAATCATAGAAACTGATCTGTAATTAGGATGATTTACATAGAATATATAACTGGAGAAAACCTCAGATGGATCAGGATATTTAGGTTAGATTAAAAAGTGACAAAATGTCCTTAAAACCACTAATTCACGGGAATGGCTTCTGAAAGGAATCAGTTGGAGGGAAGGGTAAAGATAGCAATGGGTAAGAATTTTGTTTGCCTTTTTGTCATAAACTTTCCCAAACTGCAAATTTCTTCATAAATTCAATGGAAAGACCCTGAGAATGAAAAAAAAAAAAAGTTGTATGTGGGAGATTGATTTCAGCACTTTGCTTTTAAAAGTCTGGTCTTGAATTCTGGGCCTCTCAACAGTGCTTGTGATGTTAAACTAGGAATGCCAGCCCCCCTTTTATGATCTCCTCATCTTTAACAGCTACATAGAAGACAAGGGTAACACAGGGTCTTTTTACACTACACAATTATGGCACTATGATACCACTTTAATGACTATGGCTGCATCCTATAGGATTCTGAGATTTGTAATTTAGGGATGCACTAGAGCTCTCAGGTAAAGAATTCTAAATACCCTTCCCTAAACTGCAGATCCCTGGATGAATCATGGCAGTTTAATTGGAATCATAGTGCCAAAACTGTGCAGAGGAGTCGTGGTTTCTTGATGCTGGGAATAATTGTAACTGTTGGATTTGCCAGTGTGGGTGGATAAGAATTTTGTTCAGCTTGTTTATGATAGCAGCCTATCAAAACTGGCAGTTTTTTCCCCATAAATTGATGAAAAGCACAATCTCTCTGTCTTTGTATAAATGTCAGAAGCAAAACTGTCCAACTTCTGATGATGAGGACTGCAGCTGCCCTTCATCCCATCGTTGCCAGAAGGCGGCTGCCAGAGGGCCAGAAGAAAACAATAGTTCAGGAATGAGAAATATCTGAGCCTCCCGATATTTTGAATTTTGTCTCCCAGGAGCCCCAGGCAACACTGTGAACAGTAAGGGACTATGGGAACTGCAGTCCAGGATGCATGAAGGTTCAACAGATCTCCGCCTCTGCTTTAGACCTAGGAATCTAGATCTTCTCTGGTCTAGATGTCCCCATTTTCTATCTGATTGTCTCTCTCTTGCACAGCAACTAGAGTCAGCCCTGCAGATTCTCTAGGATTACAAGCACAGGTCTCTTGCAAAAATGGGAAAAATCACAAATATCAAAATGTGTGTTTGTTTCTGTGGGAAGGGGACCGAAGCATGGTGGGAAGAATGGACATCCAGGGTCCAAACCAGGCCAGCGAAAGGAGAGGGAAAGGGGTAGATCAGCATGGTAGCTCTATACTTACTTTCTCTTTTTCATCTCCTTCCTTAGGTTTGAGGGAGGGCGTCAGGAAAGGGCTTGTGCTGAGAAATCAGGCTGTGAGCTGACCTTAGCTGGCGAAACAGCTGCTGATGGAGGAGGAGGAGGACCAGAGGCAGGTTTTTAAGGGGCTGTGTGGCCTGATCAGACTTGTAAAGAGGGAAGGTTTCCCCCAGAAAAGAAACTCCTGAGGTGAGGAGGGAGGGATTGGAGAAACCCACAAATAATCACATCCATGGAAGTCAAACCTGCAATTGTAGAGGGCCAAATGTATTTCCAAAAGTGGAAAAAGATAAAGAGGCAGGGGCAAATAGGAGCAAGCTGGCCTTCTTCCTCAGAAATGGGGATGTCTTGTTAGATGTATTAGTTGAACAGCCACTAGGTGGCACTGTGTGAGTGGCTTGTCTGCAGGAGAAGGAAAGAGAAAAAGCCCCTAAGCATGAACTAAAAAAACTGTGCCTAGGTCAGAGAGCAGAATAACTTTCCTGTTTGTGCATAGTCATGTCGTGCATTCACATGTGGTAGACTATATATAGATGTTGTAGTTTTCAGCAGACAGGAAATTGCTGTTGTTGTGTGGCTTCAAGTCTTTTCCAACTTCAGGCCATCCTAAGGAAAACCTATCATGGGATTTTCTTGGCAAAATTTGTTCAGAGGGGTTTTTCCCTTGCCCTCCTCTGATGCTGAGAGACTATGACTTGCCCAAGGTCACCCAGTGGTCTTCCTTGGCTGAGCAGAGATTTGAAGCTTGGTCTCCAGAGTTGTATTCCAACTCTCAAACCACTACACATTGCCCACTGGTTTCTATTTTGCCCTCATTCTGATTTTGCATAAAGATGGATGCTAGTAGATTAAGACAGACTAAGGAAATAATGCCTCCAGCTTCCAGAGGAAGAACAGTAGAGCCTGAAGCCGAAGTAGCAGTGACAAAATGAGCTTTTATGCAGAACTTGGAAAGTAGCTTCTTGAAAGGAATTCATTCCTGTTAGTTCTTACAGTGCTTTAAAAAAAAATAGCTCATGGGTACAGTGTACTGTATGCCTGTTGATTTTCTAGGGAATGTCACACAACTTGGCAAACTCCTGTCAAATTTCTTCTAAAAGTGCCCTTTAAACATAAGGCGACCATCTTGTTAGGGACATACACCAGTACAACACTGGCATTTGTATTGTCTTTGTTACTGCAAAGAGAGAAATTCAGTACTCCAACTCATGCCCCTGAATTACCTTTTCTTCTGCAACTTCTTCAACATGGCCATGTGGCAGCCAAGAAAGACCAGGAGGAAGCAGATGAGTGTCAGGCTATGTCTCTATAGCTGGACACAAAATGACAAAAGCATCCTTTGGGATGTCTGGTGGTCCTCTCAGAGTCCCGGAAGATGCCACTCCTCTGCTTTTCTCTGCCTCTGCATCGCTGTGTTGTGAGTAGCAAAGAAGAAAGGTGACCTCTGTGGAAGAGGGAGAAGAGATTAGCTTCATACTCTATCTTCTGCTGCAGAATCTCAGCATAACTTTGAAAGTAACCACAACCAGTTACTTTCTCTGCCAAGGAGGTAACTTCACAGTTACTTCTTGCATTACTTTTGAAAAATAACTTCATCACACTCTTTTCACCTTTCAAAAGTAACTAGTTACAGATAGGGGGTTGCTTGTAACTTGTTACTTCCAAACTAGTTTCCCAAATCCTTGCCCCTACCCTCAAATTGAAACTGGCAAAGGTTCTTTGCTAAATTGTAAGCTCTAGGCTTACCACAGACTGAAATGCCTGAAGAAAATTAGTGTTGGTGAAAGTCTTGGTGGCCCAAGACCTTTCTGCTGCTGTAGGTGTATTAGAAAATGGTGCCTTGCATCACCATGTCCCAAGGCAATATAGTACCAAAAGCCCACCAAGTTGAACTGGCAGCTGAAGCAGGAAATCCTCAAAACATGTCTCCTTCCTCTCTGAAGTAGAACAGAATTATTCAATAGCTAATATTTGTCTTCCCTTTTACGACAAAGCCCACTGGACAAGATGACTGCCTAATGGTAGGGGTGGGTCGTTGTTGTTGTTTTTGAACCCAGACTCTCTGTGTAAGGAGGGGAGAGTATGTGAATTAGAGCACCACATAGAATCATAGAATCATAGAAATATAGAGTTGGAAGAGACCACAGGGGACATCCAGTCCAACCCCCTGCCATGCAGGAATACCCTCAAAGCACTCCCGACAGATGGCCATCCAGCCTCTGCTTAAAAACCTCCAAAGAAGGAGACTCCACCACACTCCGAGGCAGCATATTCCACTGCCGGACAGCCCTGACCGTCAGGAAGTTCTTCCTGAGGTTCAGGTGGAATCTCCTTTCCTGCAGCTTGAATCCATTGCTCCTTGTTCTGGTCTCTGGAGCAGCAGAAAACAAGCCCTCTCTTTCCTCTACATGGCATCCCTTCAAATATTTAAACATGGCTATCATGTCCCCTCTTAACCTTCTCTTCTGCAGACTAAACATACCCAGCTCTCTAAGTCTATCCTCATAGGGCATGGCTTCCAGGCCCCTCACCATTTTGGTCGCCCTCCTCTGGACCTGCTCCAGCTTGACCATGTCCTTCTTGAATTGGGGTGCCCAGAACTGGACACAGTATTCAAGATGAGGTCTAACCAAAGCAGAGTAGAGTGGTACCAGTACCTCCCCCGATCTAGACACCACACTCCTATTGATGCAACCGAGAATTGCATTGGCTTTCTTGGCTGCCGCATCACACTGCTGATTCATGTTCAGCTTGTGGTCTCTTAAGACTTCTAGATCCCTTTCACACGTACTGCTATCCAGCCACGTGTCCCCCATCCTATATTTCTGTATTCCATTTTTTCTTCCTAAGTGTAGGACCTTACATTTCTCTCTGTTGAATTTCATTTTGTTAGCCTTGGCCCAGCTCTCCAATCTGTCCAGGTCATTTTGAATTTTGATCCTGTCCTCTGGCGTATTAGCAACCCCTCCCAATTTGGCGTCACAAACAGACTCCAGAGTAGATGTGGGAATCACATGCTGCTCTCCTGGCTGTTTTTGTGATCCATAGAGTCTCCCAGAGCTTTCCCCACTGCCGGTTCTATATATGTGTCTGCCCACACATATGGGCATAGATGGAATGGGAGGACTGTTCTTCTGTGGAGCAACTCTCCTATAAAACACATTTCCCTACCTTGTTTTAACAATCAGACCATTAAAAATATTGGAGACAACTAAAGTGGCCAAGCTGGCTATGGGACAGGGCTCCTGTATCTTTAATATTCAATGGATCCTGGAGCCTCCCTATATGAGACTACCAGAGCCGTAAGATCTGCAGGGGAAGGCTTTCTCTTGGTCCCTCTACCATCCTGGGCTCACCTGGTGAGGACACAGGAGACAGCCTTCTCAGCCTCCCACCTTGGTAGAACCCTCTTCTGCAGGAGGCTAGGCTGGCTCCCTCCCTGCTTTCCTTTCACTGGCAGAGACACACCATTTCCGCACTATACTGTTATAGTGCTATTATTCCACTTTTAACATCCTATAGAATCCTGGGATTTGCAGTTTAGGGAGGGGCCTTTAGAATTCTCAGCCAGAGACCTCTTGGGCCTCTGTAAACTACAAACCCCAGAATTCCACAGGATGTTGGAAGTGGAATAACAGCACTATGACAGTGTAGGGTGGAAATGGCCAGAGACACAGGCTTTTAATGAGTATGCAGGGGAACTTTTCTTTACTTATTTACTTACTTATTATTTTAATTTTTAAAATAATTTTATATCTTTTTAAATGGTTTTTAATTGTTTTAAATATTTTATTGGGTTTTTTTAACTTTTTGGAAGCCACCTTGGGTCCTACTTTGGGAGAAAAGGAGGCCCAGAGACTTGTAGAATCATAAGGTTGGAAGAGACTACAATGGCTGTCAAATCCAACCCCCTGCCATGCAGGAACACACATTCCCAGCAAACGGCCATCCAGCTGCTGTTTAAACACCTCTAAATAATAATAAATAGATAAATAATAATAATAGTAGTAGTAGTAGTAGTAATAGTAGTAGTAGTAATAATAATAATAATAATAATAATAATAAAAAATAGCATAAAGTGTTGCTAACCCAAACTCTGCAAACCTCTTCTCTCACCACCCCAACGCCATCTTTTCACTGCTGCATCCCTCCAAGATAGCCAGGATCTGTTAACTCTGAAAGACGCAGGAGCTCTGTCCTGTATTGAACCTGGCAACCCGAGAGGTAACCTTCTGGTTTCTTCTGGTATCACTGGGAAAACTTGGTACAGCACACAGCAGGCCCAGAAGGAAATTATAAACAGGTACCATACTTTCTAAACATGGATGGATGAAGTGACAAATAGCAGTGCTGGGTGCCTTTTTTAAAAAAGAGGTCAGACAACGACACTGCATGGCAGGCAATGCAGCTCCTTCATTATCATAAGTCACTGCCCTTTGCTCAGATGGGGCATGCTCTCCTATTCTGTGGCTAGTCCCAGAATTAATGACTAGAAGTCCTTGCAAAAGTGTATTAAATATGCACTCTTGAATTTTAATGCAAGGTCCATGGTCACATTGGGGGCCTATGAAGTTAGAGGTTATGATTTAATGCTGAAAAAGGGAAAGTGCTCCAAGCCTCCGCAGAAATTTAAAAAAAAAAATGAAACCATTCAGTCAGCTAAAACCAATCCACTGTAGCATACCTCACAACATAACCTCTGAAAAGAAGAAAGATGGCTGTTTAATTGGGACTTTCAAGGATGTTACAGCCTAAAGTGTGCAATTAACTTGTCTGGCTTTTCGAAACATGGATAACTTTTTAAAAAATCATGAAGGCATGTGTGTTGTGAATGCTGAATACAGATTGCCTGATTTTTTTTCTCCTAGGGAAAATGAGAGGCTGCAGTTCCCACTTATAATAAACAGATTCCCAACACCCTCAAAAGTAAAGATGCAGTCGCAGAACTTACCATCTGGAGACCTCCATTTTTTTTCAAAGTA
Organism: Cyclura pinguis; assembly: GCA_030412105.1. Classification (NCBI taxonomy): domain Eukaryota; kingdom Metazoa; phylum Chordata; class Lepidosauria; order Squamata; family Iguanidae; genus Cyclura; species Cyclura pinguis. The sequence goes on from CM059604.1 coordinate 22,995,779, forward strand.
GCAGCGAGTCTTAATAATTTAATCATAACAGATCTTTTTATTTAAAAAAACTGAACAGGGAGATATCCAGTATCCTTACCTCTGTTAATTGTGTTTAGTGTTTCTGGTGGTGAGAACCATTTTACAAGAGATTGGAAACTGTTTTACATCTAGCATCTTCTTTCTTTTTTAACAACTAAACTGGGGAGCTGATTGCTCATACTTTCATTTTTCAGATATCAAACTGAGGCTGTAATCTCTTGTACACTGAGGCTGCAATCTGTATTTGCTTGGCTAGATGTAAATCCTACTGAACTCAATAGGACTGACTTCAGAGTAGACATGATCAGCTTTTTTGCTTTGAAAGACAGAGGCCATTTCCACACCGGGCTTCTGTAATGGTTCAGAGCGACCTCTCACGGAGGTCTTCTACACCGTAGAGTGGACTGGCGTGGACTACTTCTTGTAGTTCCACACCAGAATCCACTCAGGACCGGCCGGAACTAGACACCCTGCGTGTTTTTTAAAAACCTCTTTTTCAAGGTTTTTAAAAAGCATGGAGCGTGCAGCCCCGCGCCGCTCCGTCGCCCGGCTCCGACACGGATTTGCAGGCACGCGCAAATGCGTGCCTGCAGATCTGCCGGGGGCGGGCTTCCAGCTGGCGAGCTTCTCCGGTTGCTGGAGAGCCTCCACCAACCGGAAACCGCCATTTGGGATGCCGGGGGACTGCAGAGCAGCGAGCTCGCGCTGCTCCGCGTCGCGACGGACTTACCCGGCTGCCGGTAACCTCCGTTTTTGGGCGTTTTCACCCGTTTCCCCCACACACATGTGGAAAGGGCCAGAAATGTTTTCCAGAGACTTGTGGACCAATGGCAGAGTAGCTCAAACTGGAGGGCAGTGAAGGATTTGTTACAACAATCATACCTAGCTAGTGAAATTTTGCTGACACTAAGAGATTTGCAGAATACTGTACGGCCTTTCCACACTACGTTTTTATAGTGCTTTTATTCCACTTTCAGCATCCTATGGAATCCTGGGGTTTGCAGTTTAGGGAGGAGCATTTAGAATTCTCAGCCAGAGAGCTCTTTGGCCTCAGTAAACTACAGATACCAGAATTCCACAGGATGTTGGAAGTGGAATAATAGGACTATAACAGCGTAGCGCAGAATGGCCCTTCGTCAAGGTGCAGAATATGCAATATCCTGGCAGGAGAGACTTTGGAGTTAGAAACACCCAGAAGCACCTCTGCCCGCCCTTGGAAATAAAAATGCAACAATAACAATAAAATCATTTTTTGCTGCTTCACAACACTGAACATCTGTGCTTTTAGGCAGCTGCCTCACTCTGCTTAATGGTAGGGCTAGCCCTAACGATTACACTGGCTGGAAATTACAATTTCATTTCATTTCATTTCATTTTGCTAGGTGTATAAAACAAAGAGATTTTCTTTCCAATTAGTTGAAAAGATAAATCAAAGAACTAAAAGGGCTCTTGACTACTGTAATGTTGGCAATAGAGCTCAAAGACCTGTGCTTGGTTGTACTCAGAACAGCTTACAGTCCTCCCTTCACTTTCATGGGTTTGACTCTCACAAATATGATTATTTGCAAGGCACCCACGCCTCCCCATCACATTCTCCTCCTCCCATTCCCTTGTGTTTTGCCAGCATTGGGAAAGAAGGCAAGCATGCCGGGGCAAATGGTAAGGCAACTGGGGGGAGACACACATGCTGTTTTTCTTGTGCCCTCCAGAGCTCTCCCCTCCCATTCCCTTGCCTCCGCCCCAGCGCTGAGGACTCACACTTAAGAAAAAGGTGACTCAAAGGGGGGATGGCATACATGCGCCTTCCTTCTCCCCTCCGGAGCTTCACTCCCTTGCCTCTGGCTTAGGTACAAAGAAGGAAGGCTGCTGAACCAGAGCCCTGGAAGGGGATCACAAATGTGAAGGGGCCACTGTATTTTTTTTATATATATAATTTTTATTAACATTTCAACAAAATAAAAAAAAGCTATATACAGTACTGTCACATTTTCAAATGTATCTTGTTTGTATGTTACTTCTTCCATGTATCTTTAACAGAGCAAATAATTATTATTGTCCATCTCCATCATAGTCCTCTATTATTACCAATAGCATCATTATAAGTTATTCTCAGAATACCTTTATCTAATCTTTGAACTTAAGTATAATTCTTGTATTCACATTTATGTATTTTTACTATATTATATACTTCGTATAATTTTTATATCTATACATCCATCTTCCCTATTACATTATGTGATTAAGATAGCTTCTACTACACATCTAGGAACTTTAGTCCCATACACGTTATCTATCTCCGCCTCCGTTTCAACTCACAGTAAAATTTATATTTATCTGTCTATTTTAACTTTCTCCAGTTTTGGAGAAATAGATTTATTGGACCCCATTCTCTCTCTGTTTTTCTTTCTGGTTGTCCTCTAAGTCTTTGAGTCAAATTGTCTGCTAATTTAATTTCGTACAGACTTTGAATCCAAGATTCAATACTTGGCGTCTCCTCTTTTTTCCATAGCTTAGCGTACTCTATTCTAGCTAACGTTATCATATAAAACAAAGTCTTGGAATACTTTTTCTTAATAGTTTCATCTATCGTATGTAACATGTTTAACAAGTAAATCTCTGGTTCTTTAGCAAATTCAATTTGTAAAATTTCTTCTATTTTTTTATGTATGTTGTTCCAGTATTTTCTTGCTTTTTTACAAGTCTACCAAAGGTGATACGTCGTACCCATCTCAGTTTGGCATGGGCCACTGTATTTTCATTGTTCAGAGTCACTGACTAAACTGAGATGTAATGTACTTATGGTACAGAGATTCCTGAATGACCCTCAGTTTCACAGTCTTCCAGCTCTGTTCTTGCTGCTGCTTGACCACCACAAAGAGATGGGGAGCTTTTGCTACCATCTTCAATTACCTACTATTTGTTGTTACCTCCCAACCTGAATAAACTGTGATTCATCCTAATTATGATGTAGTGAATTGAAAGGGTTCAAACTTTAGAACTGTAGTGAATGAAGCTTAAAGCTGTGATCCTGTTAAAATTAGGCACAATTCTGGATTTGGATATAACAACAAATCACTGTTAATTTAAAAGTAGCACTAAATAGTTCTAATCTCCTCCCCACAAATATTCCATAGGAGAGGAAGAAGAGGAAAGCAGAAGTTTCATCCACATAATGTTAAAAACGATAATTGGGCATTTGATTCTGAACCAAGAGGGAGATGTGCAGCCTGAAACATACCACCCACATGTGGTTCCCATGGAAATCTGTAGAAAAATGCAAAGCCTTTGAACTAATCCCTCATAGGTACCTGAATGTGCACCTAGATATTTGCAGCTATGGGAAGGTTACCACTGGCTAGCATGGTGGGAATATGGATGGAAAAGCTGTTCTCTATATTTATTTCATATTGGAAAAATGGCTTTCTTGACCCTCAGGAAATCCCATCGGGAAAAATAACAGAGCAGTGAGACTTTCTTGCAGTTTTCTCCTGATATTCAAACATCCAGTAATGTTTGGGAGGATTTTTCTACACTGTTAGCCTGTTGTGTGTTCTTTTGCACAAAAAATGCATTTTCTATGCAGAAAATCTGTGTTCTGCATGGGAAATACAGTTTTGCATGCGGATTTTTTTTTAATGCAAAAACCCATTTATGTGGGGGTTTTTATTCAGAAAAATCTTTTGGAAGACTCTGGAATGCTCAGATGCAAGGAGACTACAACACACAAATATTTTCTGCCACACCAGAGGGAAAACTGCAGTAATTATATGTTTCAGAAACTGAGGATGAAATAAGTACATCCTTAGCGGGCAGTTTGCAAGCAAATCCTCCATTAACACAAAACAAAACATTGTGATGGCCATGTACTGGTAGTTCCTTCTCCCACTAGAGTGTGCTGTTCTTTCACTTCTACAATATACAGTTAAAGTTTTGTGTTTTCCTAGTCAACTCTCCCCACCTCTGTATTTTTTTTGTGGCGGAGTACCTTATATTGTTTTTGCTGACTTGCAGCTATGGGCTTCAATGGGATACTCTGTCCCTCTTTTTGTGCTTGCAGATGACGGGTGAACAGATACTAATTGCAAGGATGAAAGAAAAGGACCACGAGGTTTAAGTAGAGGATCGTTGCAAGCGTCAACTCCAATGCATTGCTTGTAGTATAGTATTTTGTTCCTTGCAAATGATAGCAGGGCTGGCCTTTTTGAAGGAGACAGCTACGCTGTGAGAATAAATTGGTCTTTATTCCTTTGCTTTTTATTTATTTTTATTTGTAGGTGTTTGTTAGAGAGCCAGCATGGTTGAGTGCAGAGCTTTCCAAACTTTTTATGTTGGTGACACACTTTTTGGACATGTATCATTTCGTGACACAGAAATTCAGTTTTACTAGCAAACCAGAGGTCAAACAGTGGGAAAGGCAGCCCCCTCCCCATCTGATCCTGGCTCACTGCAGCAGCAGCAGCGGGAGAGGCTCAGCTGGGAGGGTCTTTCTCAGCCCAGGGAGGTGACATATCTATACACTTCAGGTGACATACTAACGTGTCGCAACACACCAATTGGAAAGCCCTGGTTTAGTGGTTTGAGTTTTAAACGAAACACTGGGAGACCAGGGTTCAAATCCCTGCTCAGCCATAGAAAGCCATCTGGGTGAGCTTGGACAAGTCACATTCACTCAGCCTCTGAGGAAGGCAAGGGTAAACCTCCTCTGAAAATTCTGCCAAGAAAATCGTACAATAGGTGTGCCTGAGAGTTGCCATAAGTCAGAAGTGATTTGAAGGCACACAATGACAACAAGGTATTTGTTATGTACATGGATAAAAACGTTTGCATGACTAAAACATATTTTGTAGGGATGGGACGAATCCAGAATTTTCCGGATCTGAATCCGGATCCAAATCCCTGGAAGGTTCTGGGAATCCACAAATCTCACAAATCTCAAATCTTTCCAATATTTTTTTTAAAACGAGTTTAAAAAGCAAGGGAGAGAAGGATAATCTTGGACAAGACACACTCTCTCAACCTTAGCAAAAGCCTAGGCAAAGGCAAAGCTCCCTCTGAAGAAATGTGACCAAGACAATTGTCATAGTTTTGCCTCAGGATCTCCCCAGATTGAAAATGACATCAAGGCCCTTTCTACACAGGCAGGAAAATGTGGATTAATCCCACATTTTCCTGCCTGTGTAAACAGGGTCACATACTACGGTAGAGAGATAACCCAGGTCAAAACTGGCTTTTCTTTGCATGGCTCCTTCTGGCATCCTGGGGTTTGTAGTCTGATGATGCACCAGTACGCTTTGGCAGCGAAGGCTGTGACCCCTTGTAAAACTCCAAAGCCCAGAATTGTGTCTGAAAGAGGTTTGCAAGGGAGCTCTGCAAAGGAGTGTTTCAGCTGTCCTTGAAATCTCAAGCCTGTAGCTTCCAGTCAAGTCCTGAAGTTAAATATGAAATGTTCAATTTAAATATCTTAGAATACAAGCCCAGCTGTAATTTGTAAAATTGTTAGCAAAGGCCATTATTACTCCAAGGGAAAACTTCACCTATTTACTATCTTCCCTTGTATGTCTGGTCTCCCAGGTTTTCAGGGGTCCCAGTCTCCAACAATCTATTTAGTTGGCGGATTCGAAAGATTTGGTTTGCCTATTTTGGCACAGGGATTCGGATTCGGGAATCTCGAAACCTTACCCAGGATACAAGGATTCGAGGATTTGGTTGGCCCATCCCTAATATTTTGAAACAAACTAAAATTAGTCCTTTTTAAAATAGCTCTCAAATCACAGACAATTAAAACCAGTTAAAAAACAGAACTGCCCCAATTTCTAAGGGCAAAAGGCCAGCCAGAATGAAACAGCTTCAGCTGGGCTCCTGGCCCTTCAAGGGGAGGGATCTAGCCAGACCTCCCTTGAGAGGGAATTCCACAGTTGCAATGCTATCACTAGAGAGGAAGAGTTGTGTATTGCTGTTGTTGCTGTGTGCCTTCAAGTCATTTCTGACTTATGGTTACCCTGAGGCAAATATATCACAGGGTTTTCTGGGGCTGAGAGTCTGTGACATGCCCAAGGTCATCCAAGTAGATTTCCATGGCTGAACGGGGAAATGAACTCTGGTCTCCAGAGTGATAGTCCAACATTCAAACTACTACACCACACTGGCTCACACCTGTATAGCTTTACAAGGTATGTGATTATGACCCCACACATGTTACATGGGTTTCATAATATTCAGCTGAATATTATTGCTATGCACCAGCCAAAAATGTCCACCTGCTTGCATGAAGGAACATACAGGTACATGAGAAACCACTATATATCTAAAGTGGTGCTGAAAGCCAACTCATTTGAATCCCTGAAATAAAACTACGGAAGACAATGCAAAAAAAAAAGAAAAAATAGTGAGAAGTACTGAGGCTTATTCATGCCTTGGACAACTATATTAAAAAGCATAAAACTCACAAAGAGATCTTTCTCATTAAATTTCTTTTCACAAAGAAATCCACACTTTTCCAGAACAGGGTATTTGGTTGCTTCTGTGATAATAGACAAATCTGCACAAATAATTCACAGTTGCTGCAAGCTTCTTTTCTTGACACCTTATGCTGCATATAAGAGAAAGGAAGAGTGTCAGTGAAGACAGAAACTTGCTGAAGACAGAACAGAAGACAAAAAAAAAAATCATAGTTCTTGGATGGGGGAACATCACCATCCCTACAGGTGCTGCAAGACTAATTATTTTCACATCATCCTATGAAACAGTCAGAAATGGTTACTCAGAGAAGCTCTGTAATTAAATTAACCACAGGTGGAATGATGTTAATTAGCGGAAAGAGATCTGAAAGTTGTTTAGTGGCAGCTTGGCACACTACAATTACTGTAGCAAACACTGGTGTTACCTGAAGCAAGTGCTTGTCAAGTGTGTGACAAGTCACCAGAAGCTGAGAATATACAAGGTACTGGATAATTTGTATTATTTCTACTTCCTTCACTTTCAGAACTGAAATTTGCTGGAGACAAGGACCCCATCTTCTCTCTTTCAACAAAAGTCCTATGGAAATCTGGAGAATTCTAAATACCCCTCCCTAGACTGCAAATCCCAGGATTCCATAGGATGTTGCCATGGCAGTTCAAGTGGAATGACAGTACTATAACTGTGAAGTGTGCTAGATAAGATTTCAAAGTAAAGCAACAGACTGAAACATCTAAAATAATTGCTTTGAGCTTTTGTATGTGTTATATATATCCTAATGTTTTCAGACTGCAGCGCCCATCATTCCTCTGCATTGACTATGTTGGGAAGTTCAATCCAAGAGTATATGGACATCCGTATGATTTTCTCCACTTCATTAATACCAAGATTCTACAAGAGGCTCAGCAGAATTCTGTTTCCCTAAAGACAGTGTGTGGAGACCCATGCATGTGGATACATGCTCCATTTGTCAATGCATGGTGTATTGGTTTGAGCATTGGATTATGATGCTGGAGACTAGGATTCAGTTCCCTGCTTGGCCATGGAAAACCACTGGGTGACCTTGGGAGCATCACACACACTCAGCCACAGAATACTCTGTGAGAGGGTTGCCTTACGATCACCATAAGTTGGAAACTACTTGAAGGAACACAACAACAAAAACAAAAACAATAAAATACACACAATCCATATATGCACCATATTTGGAAAGTGGCAGGTGCTGAAAAAAACTATACAAAGTATTATCTGTGGGCAATAAAACATATAACCTGGTTTCCAGTCACTATTCCTCTTTGATAAGGCACTGTGTGTAGGAATTGCCTTCTTTCTTATCTTTTACAATATAGACACCAAGTGGTACGGAAAGCAACTGCACCATTACCCACACAGTCCTAATAGTAATTGCTTAAGAAAGGCCCTAAGTAACTGCTAAGACAAACCTGCTCTAAAAGTAAGATGCAAATAGTCAAAATCCCAAGAAACACCTATCTAGATCCCTTATAACAAAATATGGGATTGAACTGCATGCCAAATGACCTGAAAGGACTATTAAACTTAGGCCATTTCTGCACTAGACTGCTATCATGCTATTATTCCACTTTCAACATCCTATGGAATCTGGGGGTTTGCAGTTTAGGAAGAGGCCGGCCGGCCCCTCCCTAAACTGCAAACCCCAGGATTCCATAGGATGTTGAAAGTGGAATAATAGCGTGATAACAGTCTACTATGGAAATGGCCTTAAATACCTTTGGAAACTGTTCAGAAACTTCAGTGGCTTCAAAAAGCAGCAGCCAGAATGCTGACTGGGGCCAGTTACATGGTGCGCCTTAACTCCTTGTTAAAACAGGTTCACTGGCTACCTGTTTGTTTCTGGGTAGAATTCAAAGTGCTGGTATAAAGCCCTGTACAGCTTAGGCCTGGGCTATTTGAAAGACCGTATTTCCCTACACAAACCTGCTAGAGCCCTAAGATCTGCAGAGGAAGTCTTTCTCTTGGGCGCACCATCGTCCCAGGCTCGCCTGGTGAGGACACTGGAGAGACCCTTCTCAGTGGCTGCTCCCTTTCTGTGGAACTCTCTTTTGTGGGATGCTAGTCTGGCTCCCTCCCTGCTCTCCTTTCATTTCTTTGCAAGCAGGCTTTTAATATGTGAGCAGGGGAGCTTTTTATTTATCAATTAAGCTGTTTTTTTTACAGTACGTTTTTATAATTTTATGTGTTTTTAATGTTTTTTAACTTTTTAGGAAGATGCCTCAGGTCTCACTCTGGGAGAAAAGGTGGCATATAGATACAATAAATAAATACATACATACATACATAAAGTACTATTGCAACAGTCACTAAGCTATGATACACTAAATTGGGATATGTGCGTACATGTGCGTTTAAGTCGCTTGTTGGTTTGTGGCAACACTATGAATTTCATAGGGTTTCCTCAGGGAAGGAATACTCAGAGGTGGTTCTTCTGAAATATAGCCTATAGGACTTGATCTTAGTTGGTGATCTCCCATCCAAGTACTAACCTGCTTAGCTTCCAAGATCAGACAAGATCAATTCTAAGTCAATTCTAACTGTTAAGAATAATTTCAGTCTGAAAAACAGCTATTTTTACACCTAAGGATATGATCTTTTTGAAATTATGCACTTTTAATCTGGAATACTGGTCTTGCCAGCATTCCATTCCATAGGACTGCAGAGAAGATGGAGAGAGACAGATTGGGGATTGAGGTCAGTGCTCTGCCTCCGCACACAAACCTGTTAAAATCACATCTGTGGGCACAGACAGCAGTTACATCAGCATAAAGCCCCAACTGACTTTACATCCCATCTCACTGATGTCCCATTCTTAATACTCTCACTGAGATGAATAAGACCCTAAAGTGCATATGGCTGAGGGATTGGATTGTGCACAGTGCTTTTCACTTCATAGAGCTGACATTGGCAAAATAGTTAGTTTTACCTGAAAAAAAGCAAATCCAACCAAAGTAATTTGCCTTGAAGGCTTACTTGTCCTCTGTTTATATTTGGAGCAAGTCTGATTTTTTTTTCTTCATTTCTTCACACAGTGAGCATGTTTCTGCATGGTGAAAGTTCAGAAAAGTTCATCAGCTGCATTCTGATTTTTTTTTTTTAAATGAATGGCCTTAAGACATTTGTCTTATAAATCATCAACCTCTCTCAGTCATCATTGGTTTTGTCATTACTCTTAATTTTTGCTGCTTTCATCATAAACCACATTGATAGATGCTTTGGGTAAGGAAATGCAATAGCAACATTATATAAGAAGCAGAACTTGCAATAAAATGTTGTAGCATGGAGTGTTCCTTTTTTGTTGATGCAGTCATGCCTAGTCCATCCCATTTTACTCCATTCTCCCTCCTAGATGGAGTTCTGGATTCTTTTTTCCTCCCAAGGAGCACTGTTGTTGCTGTGTGCCTTTAAGTCATTTATGGCCATTTCTGCACGAGTCTGTTATAGCACGATGATTCCACTTTCAACCTCCTATGGAATCCTGGGGTTTGCAGGGCCGGCCCCTCCCGAAACTGCAAACCCCAGGATTCCATAGGAGGTTGAAAGTGGAATCATCATGCTATAACAGACTCGTGTGGAAATTGCCTATGACTTATAGATGACCTGAAGGTGAACCTATCATGGGGTTTTCTGGGGCTGTACCCAAGGTCACCCAAGTGGCTTGCCATGGCGAAGCGGGGAATCAAACCCTGTTCTCCAGGGTTGTAGTCTGATGCTCAAACCATTACACCATGCTGGCTCTCCCAAGGAACATACTCAAGTCTGAATTGATATATTAGTCCCTATTAGAATAGAGTAATTACATCAATAGGAACTTAATAAATCAAGATTTATATAAGTTCCACTGATTTAACACATCTGTTTTATTTGGGCAAAAAAAAAAATGGATCTCAGTCCCCTGTCCTGATCGGTTGTTTTTCCTCCCACTCTTCCAATCAAAGAAAGTTATCAGAAGCAATCCTGGACTTCTAACAGCTCTGCCAGCATTGTTCCATAGTTCTGCTGCTGCTATCTTTCTAGGCTTCCAACTGGCCACAACACTACAGCATTGGGATACACCTCCATGGATGGATGGGTGTGGTTCCCAGGCACTGTCCAGCTGAAATGGCCCAGCTGGGAAACAGGAACCTCCCCAGAGAGTGGTTTCTCTTTCTCTGCTGTGCATCTACCGACAGATGTGATGCCTGGGAGAAACCAGTCCCCAGCCATTGCTTGGCTGTGGAGATGTACCCCCAGGACCATCATGCTGTGATTACGTGTGGAGGAAGTTGTTGCATAAGTAGCTACTGGATGCCCCCTTGCATGATGACTGAGAAAAGCTATATATACCGGGTGAAAAAATGTACACACTAGTGTGTGTCACTGTCAGGATTTCACTCATTGCCTTCAGAGAGCATGAAATGTGTCATTGTTCCATATATCAAAAAGTATATATTTTGCCTGTGTGGACAGACCACAGTCTAGAATACCTTTGTGCCAACCTTGGGTATTTTTGCTTTTGAAACAAAAAGCTAAAGTGATACCCTCCCTTTAAATTTTGTTTCTTAATGACAAAAAGAAACAAGAGCTTCTTAAGTAGTATATTCCATATACTGAGAAGGATGGAGAGGAAGCACATTTTGGTCCTACTTCCTGCCCAGGGGGGTTAGCCCTACCATTAGGCAGAGGGAGGGAACTACTGTCTCAGGCAGCTGATGCTGAGGGCCGCAGTGGCAGTTTCCCATCTGTTCCTTCTCAGCCTCCTTCTCATCCTCTCTCTTGGAGGACAGAGTTATGTGGACTATACAACCTGTCCTGAACCCCCAAAACTGGCTAGCTGGCCTCAGGTTTGGTGGAGGATATTATTTCATTATCACTTTGGGGAGAAAGTAAGATTGCCACTACAGTTAGCTTCTGCAAATGGAACAGAGCCCTGGCAGGTGGTGGCTTCCATGGTCACTCCAGATTTTCATCAGAACTTTAAAAGAGCTATCCAAGGTGCTGATTCCTGTCCTCAAACTAGGTTCAGTAGCTTGGACAGCCCCTGGAAAAAATAAAGTTGCTATGGAAGCCACCCACCACCACTAGAATGCCATCTTTTTCTTAGCCTCATGCAACAACCTTTCTTGGACTGACCCTTACCCTTGCCCTCTGTATGGTTCTACTCAAGATATGAAGAGGACCTCCAAGCATATTCATCTGTTGTCCATGTGACTAAAATTCAGGAATGATTAGGATCATCAGCTACCAGCACATCCACTCCCTCTATACATTCAATCTGTGTACACTATAGATGGCCTTAAAGGGACTTTCAAGAGTTAGGTTGGAACATAGTGGTGGAGAATCCTTCCCTCTGAAATTCGCTACCACTCGGAACAACTTCATATTTCATGTAGATGTAGAGTGCTGTAGTAAACAGGGGAATACCAGGGGCAAGGCTGGCCTACGACATTTTGCTACCTGAGGCAAAGAATATGATTTATCCCCTTCCCATTCCAGGTACAAAAGCCAACAGGAATGAGAAATCAATCTCTTTTTTTCAAACCTCCAGTTTTCTCCTCAAGCAGCTGACTGCTACCACCTCCTAAAATCTGCCACAGTGTCATCTGAAAAACAGGATTCCCCCACTCATCTGACAGCTTAGAGAACAGAGCACTGTCAGAAAATGGAATTCATTGAAAAGCAGAACCCATGTACTGTACTGTAGGGAACATGGACGACTTACAGAGGATCACTTGGGACCAACCGTGCACACACTGCTTGCAAAGTCCCTCAACCAGCTTAGCACTTTCCCCCCTCCAGCTCGCTTTGCAAGCAGCACATGTGTGAAAGTGGTTCCAAATGAGCCTCCGTAAGCAAGACAAACTGATGAAAGAGCGGAACCCCCATCAAATTAATGGAACTTGTTCTTAATTTAGACACAGCAAAAGAGTGGAGTTTTCAGGTAACTGGACATCAAAAGGTGGGGGCTTCCTGTGACCACTTTATTAGGCTCAGTCTACATAAAACTTTCCACCTAAGATGACTGCCCCACTCTGCCTAATTACCCTGACGAGAGAATAGGGCTTAAATGATGGCTATAAATACACAGCTTACTGATATGCCACCAGAGAGAATGTCTTGAATTAACAACAATTACATTAAAACTATTATTTCACTTTCATCTTTGTCCTAATTCAGGGATGGGAATCACATAGCCCTCCAGATGTTGTTGGATTGCAGCTCCCGGCATCTCTCCCTCTTGGCTAAGTCAGCTAGGACTGCCAGGAGCTTGGTTCCTCAGTATCTGGAAAGCCACATGATTCTCATGCATCTTAAATAGACAGACTTCCTACTTGTGATGGTTCCTTAGATTTTTATCAGGTATTTCCTTTGAACAGTATGGCTTCATTTCATAGGTGCTTGAATTTTTATCTTCTTTTCTTAAAATAAAAATCTAATTAGATTTTCCTATGCCATCTTTGAAAGAGTAATTATAAAGCATAATATTTGCTAGTATAAAGGTTTTTGATAATACACACTGGACTCCTGTATGACCCATTATGTTACGTAACTTTACGTATACCTAGCTACATAGCAGAGGCACAAAGAAACCACTTTACTGAATTAAGAATGTGTGTAACAGGATGCTGGAAAGAGTGCTCAATGTGTATTGTTGCCCAAAACACATTGGGACTGATACCATGCAAAGTGGGACCAATGCAATGCGCATCCCATTGTGCATCAGTCCAGTTGTGCATTGATCCCTTTCCCAGCTTTTCTATGTAGTAATAACTTAAAGGCACACAACAACAACTTAACAGCAGCCCTCTGCTGGATACAGATACTACAGACTGCCCAGTTCTAATTCCTGCAGATGTAAGACCCCGACAAGATTCAGGTCCTAATTTCTTCTGTCTTGATCTTCTTGTTAATGAACGTCATCTTGAAGAGCTGTAGCTCAGTAATAACGGCACTCTGGCTTGCACACAAAGATCCAGGTTCAAGTCACTGGCATCTCTGGGTACAGATGGGAAGGACCTCTATCTGAAATACTGCAGGTTCAATGTAACAGTCATAGGCTACATGACCAATCATCCGACAGGGAGCTTCCTCTGCTCCCTGCATATTAATATTTGCACTCAACATTATTTTGCAGAATTGTGAGTGAGTACTAAGTAGGCCAGAACTGAGCAGAGTGTGAAGAGTTATGTTTATCTACTAGGGGCTATGCCTACACACTCACAAACTGATATTTGGATTTATGGAAATAGCCCTATATGTGTACAAGTACAAAGCTTTGGAAAATTCCTTGGGTTTTCTTTTTCTTTTGGATAACAGCTTCCAACATCTTGGTGGCTAAAGGAGATTCTGGGGGGTGTAGTTCCCCCCTCCTCAAAAAGTAATTTCCTCAAGCTCTGCAAGTGACCCCCCCGCACCATAACATGAAGATCAAAAATACAATCCTGGCTTGTAGCTCTCCCCACCTCACTCCGTTCCCTTGGAGGATTCTCTGAAATAAACACAGAGAGAGCTCCGTTATCCAAATAGCTTGCATCTTTTTCTCCCAAAAAGTACAGCAGAAAGAACACTAGGTGGTTCCTGTGATTCAGTTTTTGCTTTCCAAAAGAATTTCTCCTCTGGATAAAAAGTGCAGTTATGGAACTGCTGTAGGAATAAAGGAGCGGGCGGAGGGGGGAGAACCTCCAATAGGATGTTACCACCCAGAACCACATCAAGAACTGCAAAAGCAATGAGAGCAATTTTTCTCAGCCTTTAAAACCAGAGATTGACGTGGCATTCTCAGCCTCTGAAAGCTAAGCAACACAGTCTCCTTTGGAAAACTGCTTTAAAAACAATTGGCTTGGGCCTTTTGCAGTCGGATACACCCTGTAATACTGAGTGGTTTGATTTACCAAAATGAGGTTCTAAGATAAAAAGAGAGTTAAAAATATAATGCAGAAATCTTCGGTATTAGGCAGTGCAGTGTACCGGTGAGAGTATAATGCTAGGATTGGGGAGATCTAGATAGTATCCACACCACAAAATTGTAGCCATTCAAAATCACTTTAATGGTCATGATGGCATCCTATGGAATCCTGGAGTCTATAGTTTGACAAGAAATTTTAAATTCTGCTTGAGAACTCTCGTATTATAGTTCAAAGGTATGTGTGCAGGGAACTGCAGATTCTAGGATTCTATGCAGCCAACTGCAGATGCCAGGATTCCCTAGAAAAGAGTCATGGCAATTAAAGTGGTACCAAACTGCTATAACTCTGTAGTCCAGATACCCTCTCAGGTTCAAAGCCCCATGCAGCTGTGAAACTTTCTGTGTGCCTTTGGGTCAGTCTCTCTCTTTCACTGCACATTCTTGCTTTATCCCTCCCTCTCTCACACTTCCTGCTTTCTTCCTCACAGTGATGCTGTGAGTACAGCCATGGGAAGGGGGTTATGAACAGAGCACCTCTGAGGGAAGATAGAACATAAATGTAATTTAAAAGAAAATAAAATTGATTGCTAAGAATTCAGCATTTCCAGGCCAAGATCTAACATCAGGCAAGTGCAGTTTAATGCTCTACCCAAGCAATACCATGTCCACCCTTGACTTGCTGAATCCCTAGAAGTGGTTGCTCCTGCTATTTACAATTGGGGAAGGGAGGGAGGGAGGGGGAGGGCAATTCAGAGGAGGAAGATATGGCTGGTCTTTGTTCCAAAAGGAAAAGAAATGAGAGTGTATGCATAGACGGAGTGCATCTTGCTTTCTCTTCCCCTTAGTGACCAGTTTAGACACATCTTCATTTTCTAGACAGCACTACTGCTGAGTGCACAAAAGCAGAGGTTCTCCATTCTTGAGGTTCTCAACTCTTGGTTCTGAGACTTCAGTTCCCAGAATCCCTGACTGTTTGCCATTGCTGGCTGAGCTTCTGGGAGTTGTAGTCCAACTAAATGATAATGGTCAGAGAAGCCACTGCTCCTCTAGCTGTTTTGTCTGCATGGCTTCTAATCTTATGCTAGTCCTTGGAGTGCATCTGTACATAGTGCACTAGAATGCAGACCAACATGAGCTGAGATCCTGACCAAAGGATGAATGTCATACATTCATCTGCTCCCAGAAATCAGGGGCCACAGATTTGTGGCCTTTGGTTTGGTTTGGTTTGTGCAGCTAACAAAGAGAGGGTAGAGATGCAGCATAGAGAGAATGTGTGATACAATCTTCCAGTGTGGGAAACTCCATTTACGTGTAGTTCTGATCTTGCCTTCTTTTGGTTCTGGGTCTAGTCACTGCTGACTCTTATCTCTGGCCACCACTGGCTGGTGGTCATCAAGAGAGATCTCAGAGAAATGTGGTGCTTGACTCAGAAGGACCCAAAAGGAATGTGCTCTTCACCATAAAATAAGAGAGATAGATATGTCTTTAGTTGTCCGTTGGTATAATTATCCTCAGCATTCAGAAGAGTTGTCAACCCACATTGTGTTCCCTACACCAAAATGACAATATGCTATCATTTTAATTTAGGTAGAATTGCAGGTGTTTCTTTCATGCTCGGATAATTTGCCACTGCTATCACCACCACCCTGTTTTTTTAAGGAGGCCTGTGTTAGTATCCTCATTACTATCACTTTAAGCCTTTAAAAGCTAACTCCTCCTAGCCTTTCTCCTTAAGTTCAAAGAAGGTATCTTAATTAAAACCATATGGCAGTGTCCGGGGAAACTGGCAAAACCAAAACTATGGTCTGTTAAATCTATGTGGGTCAGCTATAACGGAGCAGGGAGGGAAGAATGGAATGGGAGGAGTGAAAAATGGTGAAGAGGAATGCTTTTTCAGAGGCAAAGGAAAAATGTGGTTAGGAATTACTGTGAGGAGAGGCAGTCAGAAGAATTTAGCAGTAAGAGCTCTATGGCATGGGGAGAAGAGGTGTGGGGGTTTGTGGCAGGAACAGAATATTTTACTCAAATCCCACTGCCTTAGATTCAGTGGGTGTGAGCAGTTTGCTTGCAGTATTTGTCAATCTATGCTTTTACCCCCCTCTTCCTTTACAAAAACTGAAAGAGGACACCAGCCCCTCCACTTCAAACTTACCAGCATTTCCTTTCCTTAAAAGGGTTGTGAACTGTACTGCAGCCAACAGATCTAGTTTAAATCCAGCCTCCCCCCTCTGCCTGACTTAGTCTACGTGGCTGAGTCCTTTTTCAGGATCAAATCACAAGGAAATCTTTACCTTGTCAGAACATCCATGAAATATTCATGGGATCTGTAAAAAAGGAAGGTCAAGTGCAGATGCTTTTGCAGCCCTGGGATATGGAAGTCAGCTTATGGGTCCCCTAGCCTAAATACTGTGAAGGCACCAGACCCTGTCTGAGCTTGAAAGCTAAGTAACATCAGCCTTTATAAGTATTTGGATGGGAGATGGCCAAAGATCACCAGGTGCTATAGGTTATATTTCAGATGAAGGAACTGGCAAAACCTCCTTTGAGTATTCCTTGCCTAAGTAAACGCTATGAAATTCATGGGGTTTCCATAAGTCAACAGGCAACTTGAAGACACACGCACACATTCTGTGGGTTCATGACCCACATTCTGTGATATAAGTAAGTTGGAGTTCAAACTCCTGCTTAACAAGGGAGGTTAGCAGTTGAGCTGATAAGCTGCAAAAAATAGAGCGGAGTGGAAACTAATTTGTATAGAATGCAAAATGCAAATATATATGGTGAAATGATTATTATATTTTAAATAAAAACACAGTGCATCTTGCTATAATGGAGAAGTGCATCTTGCTATAACTGAAAACCTTTGAACTTGCTTATTTTGGTCCAAACCGCTGATAGGTAACTTCTGTATCCTTGTGCATCATTCTTAACACTCTTGATCTTCTACTGTAGGAATAGAGGAAGCTGTCTTACATTGAGGTCTACACTCTTTTATAGAGCTATATTCCAATTAAACTGCCATGGCAACATCCTGTGGAATTCTGGAGTTTGTAGTTTAGCGAAGCCAAAGAATTCTCTGATTGAGAATTCTAAATTCTCCTCCCTAAACTGTCCATCCCAGGACATCCATCCATAGGATGTTGTCATGGCAGTTAAAGTGGAATAAACGTGCTGTAACAGTGTAGTGTGATTAAGCTTTGAGTCAGACGGTCTCAGTTTGGGCCCACAGAGCCCAGTCCAAATAGCCCAATGCTGTCAAGTTAATCAGTCAGCAGCTCTCTTTTGCAGCCCCACTGGGAGATCTCTGGCAGTACAGTCAGCCCTCCACATTTGTGGGTTTCACTTTTGTGGTTTTGATTATTCACAGATTATTTGCTGTCACTTCTGCTGCCTCCCATGCCATTTTTAATAGGGACTGCAAGCCTCGTGAGACTGAGAAACTGTGAGCAAGGCTTGTAAGTCTCTCTTAAAAATGGTGTGGGGCAGCAGTGGAAGTAGCTGTAAGCCCCACCAGCCAGCCACTTCTGCCTTGTGAAGAAGCCCTGATGCCTCAAACAAACCTGTGGTGGGTTGAATATGGTGATCCGTTTTTGTGTTCAGTATGGTTTGGGAGGGCCTAGAGTTATTCATGGTTTTTCCACTTTCACGGGGGCCCTGTGCCCCTAACTCTAGTGAATGTGGAAGGATGACTATATTTGGTAGTCTCCATCCAAATATTAAACAGGCCCAACCATTTTGAAATCAGATGATATGGGATACATCAGGATGGTATCGTCATCCAGGGCCCTTTCACACTACATAGTTAAAGCAGTATGAGTCCACTTCAACTGCCATGGGTGCATCTTGGGGAATCATGGAGTCTGTAGTTTTAGTCAGCCACTATTGCTCTTTGGCTAAGAATTCTGAATATCTTTCCATAAATTGCAAGCCCCAGGATCCAATAGGATGTTGTCATGGCAATTAAAGTGGAATCACAGCGCTATAATTTTGTGATGTGAATGGGCCCACAGACTTATATGTGACATTCCATCAGAGAAGTTGTCTTTAAATAAATACTGCTCCCTGTGAAATAAAATACAGGGGCTGAGTTTCAGAAAACATCTTTTCACTGACCAGTGGCAGAGCTTGGAGTGTGTGGAGGGGGCGGGCCTAAGGTGTGTTAGGGTGTGGCTGCAGTGGGGGCGGGGCCATGGGGCACGGGGTGTGGCCACGGTGCATGGGGGTATGGCCAGGGCATGTGGGGGCGTGGCTATGAGCTGGGACACCCCAAAAACATTGCCGCCTGGGGCGAAGTGCCCCCTCACCCCTCCCCACTTGTACGCAACTGTTACTGACTATGTTAATCAAAAGAAAATAACAAAATATTTCCACTTGACCATAGCCCATATGTGATGAAACAAATATAGATAATGGCTGGCTTAATTGTGTTACCCTGATTTCTGGGGTCCTTTGCGGGACACGTCAATGTGCTCCACATAATGGGGAATGGAAACTAGCCAGAGCACAAGCAATAGCAATGCGAGAGGCAGGGTAACCTAGTGGGGTCTTTTTACCCAGTTTTTACAGGGTCAGGCCAAGCCAAAAACCAAACGGAAATGTCGAATAAATGATTTTATTGAAAGAAAGTCTTACGCACCAACGCAATCACTCATGCACTCACTCAAGACCTATTAAGAAGCAAAAGAGAGGAAACTGGATAGGGGAATATTGAAGGTGTTGCAGCTGGGGTAATACTGCACCTTTCCCTGAAGTCCTTGGTCCAGGAAAACAGGAGAGAAGTGGGGCTCAGCATGGAGAGGGCTGAGGGGATTACTCAATGGACAGAGAAACAGTCTGCTGGGATGATCGGGAGTGATCCAAAGAAACGCCCAAGAACCAGGACTATTTGTAGGGGAAAAAGTACCTGGAGGACTAATCCTATGCCAGGGAGAACAATGGGTGTTGCAACGAGAGCGTAGCTCCACAATGGTAACTTCCTTTGCGTGATGGGATTACAAGATGTTGCCAAAGTCTCAGGATCTTCGGCTGCATTTGGTTGTGGTGTGACTTCATGTAAATGGTCCTTGCTTGATAGGATATTTGCTCAACTTGGGGCAAACACGCTAATCCTCTCAAGTCGGCTTCTCAGGGGCTTAGGACCCTTTGTTTATTGTGGGCTTACACATCTTGAGGTCTCCTGGGGCTACGTGACTGGGGATTTTACTGGCCTGACCTGGTTTTCGGTCGTTCGACCGTGACTGCCTACATGCTCATCCAGGAGACCTCTCAGGCACACAGAATTGTGTTTAATATTAAAATTGTAGACCCTGGGATAGGGTTTTTCCAGTGGAGTAACAATTGGTTCCATTTGTTCCAAGACTGTGTTGTTATACTACTGATGTACTACTGTGCATTTTTAGAACCTTATGGATTTGGTTTGATAAATGATGTACAACATTCTGTGGTGAGATTGTCAAGTTAATTGCATGGGTTTAATTGCAGTAAAGATTGCAATTGCTGTTTTGTGTTTTCTGAATCTAACTATGACTTCTACTGCTACTTGCCTGAGACCCAGTATCTCGTGCACATTTACAAAAAAAGAAAAGAAAAGCCAATGGTGATTGAATACCACTGTTTTTTTATTATGTATACATAGTAATTGCAGTTATCACTATAAAAATGATTGTAATTAGAGGAGAGGAGACAACCTCCCCCAACAGTCTAATCATACCCCATTTTATATCAGAAATCAAGGGAAGTATTGTCTTTAGACAGATGGCATTTATGCTGGAGAGAATTTTCATTTGCCAACTACTGCATGCGATATATATTTTGTACTCAGGAAAATGAAATGCACGTTCCAAATGATGCACGGTTGGTGCTATTGCAATGATTTTATAGCATTGTTAATAGTATTAACAGTGACTGAAGCATTTCTTCACCCCTGAGCTGCATATCCTATGCTCTCCTAGATATTTGTTGGTAGTTGCTATCAAGTCAGCTTCAGCTTACGATACCCCTATGAATGAGGCACTCTGTCATCAACAATCCTGCTCAGGTCCAGCAGATTAGCCTGAAAATCATGCCCTAGGAGGAGTGGTTTAGGGGGCTGAGTATGCCTGGAGAAGAAAGGATTAAGAGGCAACATGATAGTCATGTTTAAATGTTTGAAAGATTTTCATATTGAACATGGAGCAAACTTGTTTTCTGCTGCTCCAGAGACTAGGGCATGGAGCAATAAATTCAAACTACAGGATAAGAGATTGCATCTAAACACTAGGAAGAACTTCCTGATGGTAAGAGCAGTTCGACAGTGGAATACACTGCCTTGGAGTGTGGTGGAGTCTCCTTCTTCGAAGGTTTTTAAGCTGACGCTGGATGGCCATCTGTCTGTACTGTTTTAAGTCTGTCATCTTTTAATCTCTTTTTAGCTGTTTTAGCTGTTCGTTAATAGCTTAATTCTGTTTTAATATGCACTATTTATATGTTTTTAAATTGTACCATTTTAAAGTGTAAGTTGCTTTGAGGCTCAATTTTGGGCAGAAAACAGGACACAAATAAATATCATCATCATCATCTGTCAGGAGTGCTTTGATTGTGTATTCTTGTATGGCAGGGAGCTGGATTGGATGGTGTCTTCCAGCTCTCTGATTCTGTGACTCAGGGCTGTGGCTTCCTTGATTGAATCTATCAGCTTGTAGTGTGGTCTTCCTCTTTTCCTACTGCTTTCCACTTTACTAAGAACTAATGTTTCTTCCAATGAGTCATGTAATCTCATGATATGTCCAAAATATAATAGCCTCAGTCTAAACACATTGGATTCTCAGGAGAGTTCCAATTCAGTTTGCTCTTGGATCCATTTATTGGTCATTTTTGCAATCCATGGTATTTGTAGAATTCTCTTCCAAGCACATTTCAAATGAGTTGACACTCTTCCTGTCACTTTCTTCACTGTCCAGCTTTCACAATTGTACATAGAAATCAGGAAGACTATAGCGTATATTAACCTGAATCTGGTAGTCAGTAATATATCTTTGTTTTCCAAGATCTTATCTAATTCCTCCGCAACTTCCTAAGACTGTGTTCTTATTCTCCAGCTTGATTTCTAACAGAGCCCAGGCATAGAAACTCTTTGATTGTTTTGCTATCTTCACTTTAAAATTACATAAATAATCTGTGGTTATTATTTTTTGTTTTCTTGGCATTCCACTGAACCTTGCTTTTGCACTTTCTTCCTCCACTTTCCTCAATAGTTATCCACGATTCCCAGGCCCTGTGCAATATAGAACAAACTCATGCTTGAAAGGACACGTTTACCATAGCACCTCATATCACTATTATACGTGCTTGCGTTTTTGTTAAATGAAGAAAGTCTGGACAGTGACAGCTACATTATTAACAATGTCCACTCACAGTATCATTGCTAACACCACAAACCAATATAGGCAATTCACCCACCTTTTTCAACAGAAAAAAAAACATGCTTGGGGAGTCTGGGGGTGCTGAGGGCAGCTTTAGGGGCTGTATGAGGTCCCAGGACTATACTTTGCCCACCCTTGACTTAGATATTTTTCTACAGTCAGCCCTCCACTTTCACTGGGGCTAGGGTACAAGACCTTCACAGAAGTGGAAAACCCACAAATAAAAAAAGAAAATTGTGAATGCTATTTTTTTTTAACCCGAGAACACTTCTCTAGGAATCTCTAGGTTGTCCAGTATGATTCTATGGTCAACTTCCACCAGAAGTGAGCCATAAAGTCATACTGGAGGACCTGAAAATGTCTAGAGAAATGTTCTCTCTGGGAGTCTCTAGGTCTCCAGCACAACTATATGGCCCACTTCCAGCAGAAGTAGACCATAGAATGTGCTGGAGGACCTAATGATTCCTAGAGAGAACATATTTTTTCCATGGCAAGGCAGTAAAATACCTGTGAATAATCAAATCCATGAATGCTGAACCTGTGAAAGTAGAGGGGCAACTGTACTCTCTCTTTGCGAAATACCAAGCTGCTTTGCTAGTCAGTTTTGTTTATGTTGGTTCCACTTAAAGCCAGTTCAGGCTTGATGTGGTAAGTGGTAAGAAACCTCCATTGTGATTCAGAGAAAATACCCCTGAACTTTGTGGGAGTAAAACGGGGACATCAGATCAAAAAGAGAGAGAGAGAGAAGGAAGGAAGGAAGGAAGGAAGGAAGGAAGGAAGGGAAGGAAGGAAGGAAGGAAGGAAGGAAGGAAGGAAGAGTAGACCCATTCACACAATCTCCGCTGGTGGTTCTGTATACCAGCTGCCGTCACAGTACCTTGGAGTACTGATAGGAGACAGCATTATTCAAGACCTTGAATCCTCCTTGTATGTAACCTTGTATGGGATCCTATATACTAGCTTTCCCAGCTAGGTGTTTTCTGAGTGTGTTGGACTGAATTCCCCATTATCTTCAGTCACTGTGGTCATCCTTGCTGGCTGGAGATGATGTGATTTACATACATGAAAGGAACCCAGTTGAAGATGCTGCTTTACATTATGACTAGAGTGTGCCTGCTCATTTTAAAGGATTGCATAAGCCAGAGCAAATGTTTTTAAATACATAATTATTATTGTTCTCATCATTGTTGTTAGTTTCACCCCATTATCATCACAGTATGCTCATACAGTAAAAATTAGAAAAATTTCTAATTGGGGACAAATTCAAAATTTGGCATAAGTTGCTACTTTAAACTACAACTCCAAGAATTCTCCAGCCAGCATGGCCAGATTTTCCCAAAAGGACAAGCAGTAGCATGGCTATATCTCTTGTTCATCAGGCAATAAAGATGATCTTTCCCTGAGCAATGGCATTTCTCTCTCTGGTACATGCAAAGAGCATGGCATGCTATTGGTACTCAACAGTGACTAGAAGTGTTTGGGATGCACTTGTGGCCCACCACTCAGTGGCAGAGCACATGCTTTGAATGCAGAAAGTCAATCCTTAGCCCCTCCAGGTAAAGTTGGGAGAAGCTGTGTGTGTGAAACTCTGACCATTGGCTCTAGTCTGTGAAGGCAATGCCCAGTTAGATGGACCATCTGACACAGTCCAGGGCAGCTCCCTGTGTATTGAATGGCCTTCAGACTGAGATGACTTCACCAGTTATTCAGAAATGTTATCCTTCCCCAATACTGGCCTCTCAACTTTATTCCTTCCCTTCCTCTCTCCGTCACAGTTTCTTTGTCTGTTTTCTCTATTACTTGCTCTCTCCCACTCTCTTGCTTTTTTCCCCTCCTTTGCATTTTGCCTTCTGGTTTATTTAACTTATTCTACTTTTTTCCACAGATCTCTTTCTTCTACAGCCAGCCTTAAACACATCGTCTTCTCTGTGCAGAATTAGCATTATGTGGATGTATGCATTGAAGAAGATTAGTTAAACACGACCCTTGAGTATGATGGACTCCATGGTTTTCTTCTCCTTGTAGCCCAGTGGTGACATCACCCCTGCAGCAGCTAGCAGCTGTGAGCACATAAAAGACTGAACACTCAGGTGACCAAATCCCTCCCTCTCCCAAGTTTCACCCAGGAAATGACAGCTTGAAAGCCTTACTTTTTTGGACCGAAGCCCACAGACTTCTCCAGACAGCATGGCCAATAACTTTCCCAAGCTCTATAAATGATCCCATTGTAAGATTTTACCTGGTTGTCAAGAAGACCTGAGAAGACAACAACAACAAAACCAACAGTGATCATCAATGTATACTAGTCACTGTGGCTAGCTATTGCTTCTGGTATTTTTTTTTAAAGTTACTGAGGAACATGAATGGGAGGATATTGTTGCACTCATTGTCCTCCTAGAAGGCTTCCCCTAAGCATATGTTTGGACACTGAGGAGACAGAACACTGGACTGTATAGGTCCTTGGTTTGATCTAATAGGGTTCTTCTAATTTTCCACAACCCTGGATGGAGCCTTGTTGAACAGTGCTGAAGAAGGGGACCAGAAGCGAGCTGTTAACTCAGAAAAATCTGGAGAAGGCAGAAGGCTTATAGATAGGCTATCAGCTCCCTGTCTTCCTGGTCCTTTAGAGCTGAGGACAAGAGTTGAGTAGATGGCAGAGGCCATCATGTTGGCTAGCCCCAACTAGAGCAGACCAATTCAATCAGTTGTTGAATGGCAGGTCAACACATAGGTCAATGTGAGTGAGTCAATATGTTTACTCTAGTCAGGGCTAACAAAAGAGTAATGACAGCCTACTCTGTAGTGAGAATGAAGGAAGACCTGGGCCTAAATTCAGTTGCTAGTCCCTGCTAGACTAGGCCCATTAGGACAATGGGACTTACCTGTGTGTTGATTTGCCATTCAGCAATTTATTCAATGGGTCTATTCTAGTTGGGAGTAGTAATTAGACTCAAACCCTGGCTTTCTCCAGGCACTTCGGACTTAGATTCCCATTAAGGTTGCTAGGTGTCAGTTATAATAATTTGAGCCTTATAGGGCAAGCAGTTATCCCTTATTATGAGAGAGATCCCCTCTTTGAGGGTTCAAAGGCTTTTCCTTTTATTTAGACTGAATGAGATGGCAAAATTCCTATATTTTAGAGTTTGGGTCCTACATAAAGACAATGTGTCTCTCATCTAATTTTTGAATGTGTACAGCATGTTAATTATGCAGAGAAATACATGGCTAGGTTAACTGAAATCAATACTTTCCTTCAATATTTGGGCAGAACACAAACTTGTTTAATAGCTACTTCCAGAATATCATGAATTTCAACACTGCATGTCATGAGTTTCAACTGTCCCTTACTGCTGTTTTGAAAACCCAGCAACACTAGTTCCTGCGTTCTCTCACCATTGATCATGTTAAGTGAGGCTGATGGGATCTGCAGCTCAAAAAATCCAGGAAGTGGGGAAGGCTCACTTTGAGTTCCACAGCTGAATGGGAATTTGAACCCAGACAACCACCAAACCAAGGCCAAATCTCAATTCAGTACACAACAATGATGTGGAGGGAATACTTCAGTTAATGGAAAAAAGGAAGGTTTACAGGCATGGTAGCTCTCAGCTCTAAAGAAATAAGGAGGGAGGCCACAGAAGTGTTTAGGTATGTATTTGTCAGCTTCTGCTGTGATTTTCTTGAAAAACACACAAATATATTGGTTAGTATAAAAGTTTTCAAAAATCACCACCTAAAATTTTACTATGGTAAACTTTCACAGGACAGTATACTGAATTGCTGATTAATGACTGTGGCTATCTTAGTTCTTACATTTTAATCTGTGTTTGAAGGGGTCTGGAGGCTGCTGTGTCTCTGGTACAGGGAATGTGCTCCAGAGTTTAGTGGATTTTAAAGAATCTATGTGAGATTCTAAATTTAATGTTCTCCAAGCACCTTGCATAGTTCCTTTAACGTTCAGATTAAAACCCAGAGCAGAATACTCACCTGATTGATAAGGAAGCCCCTGCCTCCATGGATGATACCCCCTCCCTCCCCCCCACCCTACCTGAGGAGGGTGTGCTCTGAGTGTGAAAAGAAAGAGCAGTTGAGAGAAACTGGGAGAGACACAGCTGTATTTGGGAGTGCTGCCTGTCTTCCTTGGAGATCCGATGAAGGAGCATTATCTTTCAATATTCATTAAAAAGTACACATAGAGGCGCTTTATAAGTTCAACAGGTGAAGGATTGTGCTAATATATTTTCAAAGAGTCTCACACCTCCAGCACAGGATGGATGGATGGTGAGAACCCCAGAAAGCTAAATGGGCAAGTGTTTGGGGCTTTTGTGTGTGCTCCTGTGCTTGTGCACAGGAAATAAAATGAGGAAGGCCTTTCCAGTTAGGAGTTTTTAAACTCGCTAAAGCTGAAGCAGGAATCACCAATGGAATTTAGTAGTGTGGTGTAGGGTCTGAAGTGGTCTCATTTTTTCATTCTATAAAAATTAATCTTTCCTCCTTTAAAAAAAGAGGGGGGCGCTAATCTATTTCACAGGCATTTCTGTACAGCTTGCTCTTCCTGAATTGTAAGAATGTCCAGAGGAATAACATGTTAGCTCTTTCTAAACAAAAGTCCAATATGGCTCAGAATGGTTCTATATGACACTATACTGCCCACTAACTAGATAGATAGATAGATAGATAGATAGATAGATAGATAAAGTTTTTGTCTGCTGCAGTTTAGCAGAAAAATCTGTCCTTCTCCCTCCTCTTCTTTCCTTACTTCATTTCTTCTACAGAAATCGCAGAGGGAACACAGAAGAAACTTTTTACATGAACTGCACCAAAGGAAGAAGAAGACGGTAGTGGTGATGATTTGATTTAATTCCATGGTCCTTTTTAAGAACACTATAAAAGCTGCCTTACATAAAATAAAAATACAAATAAATACACCAAATTTACAATAAGACCATAAAGTAAGTCCTAATTAGGGGAGACCTACTGAATCTATGAGGGTTGATAAGTCAATTCTTGTGTAAGTTCCATTGATTCTACTTCAGTAGGAACTTACTTATTTCAAAGTATTTTGGAGGAATTATCCATACATATTAAATGTATTACATATTTACATATCAAGCCAGAGAAGTCAAGACTAACAATCTACAACACACTTGCATATTTCATAGACCAGGTGCTACTTGTGGTCACCTATCATTTTCATGCTGGCCAGTTCCCAGTATGGAACAAGGACATTTTAAATAGGGGATGGGGGACCTCAGGACTCGAGATGGATCCAAATTTCCTGAGCTCCCAATGTAGCCTCTTTGATTTTCCCCCATTACATCTTTATTTGGTGGTTTCCCGTCTTATGTCCATTCTACTCCATTTTAAAAGGTTGAAATACCTCTCCTAAGATGTGGCTATTAGTTGTAAGAGCTTTAAATTAAAATATA
Organism: Cyclura pinguis; assembly: GCA_030412105.1. NCBI lineage: Eukaryota > Metazoa > Chordata > Lepidosauria > Squamata > Iguanidae > Cyclura > Cyclura pinguis. Next base: position 23,023,000 of record CM059604.1, read on the forward strand.
CAGATAATTTTTGCTCTCATCTCACCCCCCCCTTTTTTTTCCCTCTTCCTTTTGTTCTGTCCACCACTGGAAGGTGGGAGCTTAGAACTTCTTTGAAATCAAATTCAGCTCTTAGGTTGAAAGAACTTCCTTACTCTTGTTCTAGATCAGCTTCCTTTTAAAACACTGACTATTTCTACCCTAGTCAGACCAAAAGTTGTTGAAACAAACATTCATGCAACTCTTTGCTTGGCTTTAGAATGTTGTTCATCTAGCCAACATTACTGTCTTCCAAGGATTTTTTAACTATTGACTTTCCTTAGTTCACTATCACCACAAATTTTTAATTTCAATCCCATTCTCTTCTCTTGCAACCCACAAGTTCAGTACCTAGAAGCTCTTGGTGCTGACAGAGGTGGGGCTTAAATACATTAAACAAAAGTCCACTTGATTTACTCCTGAGAAAGGACCAGAAAAATTAAGGGATTTCAGATTCTTACTTAAATAAGTTGGAACTTAAAAGAGAACTTTTTACTTTTTGAATTTGTTGGGCAATGGTACAGATAAACCAAATAGTAACAGAGCCATGAAAGTAGACTGTATCCATATATACCAAGAAACCTGATTAGCCACAAGGAGAAACAGCATGCTGAACTGTTTGGGCCTTTGGTCTAATCCAGCACAGCTCATTTTATCCAGCAGCTTACAAAGCAGATGCACGCAAACCTCCTTCCCATAAAAACCATGCATTCATTGACTATGGCCCTTTCCGCATGTGGGGGGGGGACGGCCGAAAACAGACCTTACCGGCTTTGTTTTCCGGCCGGCTGAGTCCGTCGGGACGAGGAGCAGCGCAAGTTCGCTGCTCCGCAGTCCTCCGGCATCCCAAATGGCAGCTTCCGGTTGGTGGAGGTGCTCCACCAACCAGAGGAGCTCGCCAGCCGAAAGCCTGCCCCCGGCAGATCTGCAGGCACGCACTTGTGCGCACCTGCAAATCTGCTCCGGAGCCGGGCAACGGAGCGGCACGGGGTTGCACGCTCCGTGGTTTTTAAAAACCTCTAAAAAGAGGTTTTTAAAAAACACGCCAAGCAACCAGTTCCGGTCGCTCCGGAGTGGACTGAGGTATGGAACTACAGAATGTAGTCCGCCCCCGTCCACTCTACGGTGCAGAAGACCTCCACTGGAGGTCGTTCTGCACCGTTTTACTAGCCCGGTGCGGAAATGGCCTATGTGGGGAGGAATAGGTGGGCAGAAGCACTCTTTCAGGTTCCACCTCTGACCCCCACACTTTCAAATGAAGGTGCATGTGTAGCTCTATTGTGACCTATGGCCCAAACAAAAGAGTGCCTCGTCCTAGCCATGCAAGTGGCCTTAAGCACATAGCACCAAGGCCAGGATCCTGCTGGCAGAGACAGAAGTGGCAGAGGAAAGAAAGGCAATACAAAAAGACTGCAGGCACAGTAGTGGAAGGGAAAAGGTGGTGATATCAGTGGAAAGCAAGGCTGCTGGTTCTCAGCATGGATTCTTACTGGGGATATGGAATCCATGGAGCCAAGGAGGAATGGCCTGAATAATTAACTGTTATGTGGCACAAGCAATTGCCCAACCACACCCTCCAGAGCACCTTGGCTCTGAGGGCTCTCCACCCCACTAAAAAGCCACATGTTGGAAAAACAGGCATCTCAGAGCCAGCAGGCTACTCTCCCATTGCTGCCTCCTCCTCCTTCCATGAGCCTGGAGAAAAAGAGACTGCTCACATAGCAGGATTCTTGCCTGTGACTCTGTGAATAAGAGGACTTTACTTTTTTTTACTTTTTTTATTGCTAGCACAGAGATTGTACATGTAGCAAAGGCTCCAGACACATCTGCACTGAGCACTAGCACACAGGAACACACTAAGTGGCCTGATATCAGGCCAATTTATCCATCCAGGCAGTATTGTTTATAGGCAATCTACAAGGTCCCAACTTTTGAATAGTGTTTTGCATCATTTGGCTGAAATTTTATGTCTTTTTTTTTCAATGGAGAGACCAAAGACTGAACATGGAATTCTTCACACGCAAAGGGGAAATTTTACCTACTAACCTACTGGCTCTGACTCTCACATGCATTATTGAACCTGTGTAGATCTCTATAGTAAAGTTCCACTTACTTAATAAAAGGTAAGCTGTGTACACATGGAGACTACTATTGTTGTTGTGTGTCTTCAAGATATTTCTGACGTATGGCTATCTTAAGATGACCCTATCATTGGGGTTTCTTGACAGAATTTCCTCAGAGGGAGTTTGCCTTTGCCTTCCTCTGAGGCTGAGAGAATGTGACTTGCCCAAGGTCACCCAATGGGTTTCCATGCCTGAGCAGAGATTCAGGGCCTTTCCACACTACACTGTTATAGTGCTATTATTCCACTTTCAACATTTCCTATGGGATCTGGGGTTTGCACTTTAGGGAGGGGCCTTTAGAATTCTCAGCCAGAGAGTTCTTTGGCCTCAGTAAACTACAAACCCCAGAATTCCACAGGATATTGAAAGTGGAATAATAGTACTATAACAATGTAGTGCAGAAAGTCCCTCAGACTCTGGTCTCCCAGTGTCTCGTCCAACAGGCAAACTCCCACATCATGCTTTAGACAGAGGCAAAACTGAAGAAGATAGTTGCTAGTTGCATCACAAGTCTTCACAACATGCCTCTCCAGGTTTCATTGCCTGCATCTTCTGTACACCCAGGCTTTCCAGATGAAGATGGGAACCAGAACTCAGACAAGGCACTGGAAGGAATATGAACTCCTCCCCCACTGATATAAGAATGAGGAGGGATGACTGTCTCTTTACTTAAATATGCACTGGGCGTATGGCAAGGCAAACACTACAATTTAGCATACTGTCACTTTATGGTTATGGTAATTGCTATTCATAGCGTTGTAGGGATGGCAACAGTGGTCTGCCTCTCCATTGGAATGTTGAGTATATCATTTAGAAGATCTTTATTTAGAATTCAGAATTTGCAACATATTTTTTTTCATCCTAAATGACTAGTATTTCTGTCAGCCACATCACCTTCCCTTCACTACCACCCTTTTCATACCATTTTCAAAATTCATTCTGGCCTTCTGAATTCTGTTGTTGCAATGTGTCTTCAAGTCATTTCCAACTTATAGTCACCCTAAGGAAAACCTACCATGGTGTTTTCTTGACAAGATTCATGCAGAGGGGTTTGCCTTTGCCTTCATCTGAGACTGAGAGAGTGTGATTTGGCCAAGGTCCCCCCATTGGGTTTCCATGGCTGAGCAGCGATTCAAACCCTGGTCTCCAGGTTCATAGTCCAACACTCAAACTGCTACATCTCACTGGCTGTCTTCTCCCAATACCTACATTGCTTGTCTCGTTGAAAAAATAAATAGCATATACTATTATCAACATTTTTTGTTATCCACAGCAAGTCTGGGAACATATCCTCCCCCAGATACAAGGGGACATACCAGAGTAGGGCTGAATCAGTGCAAATGGATATGATAGTGATGGGTAAGAAATTCATCCAGTCTGCCTTTACCAGATTTTCATGTCTTCTATCTAAACAGTAAATTAGTTTTCTGTTAATATCTATAGGTTCTGACAGACAAATGTTCATGAAAATTTATATTTTAAAAAAGGCATGCAAAAATGTGCAAATTTGGTCATTCTTAAAAATGCATATGTAAATGTGGGCAGAGATCCTACATCCTACTGACACAGCTATGTGTCTTCCCCCTTCCCATGTATCTAGCCTCCCTGTTTTCTGTTTGGCTGTTCTCCCATAGGGCATTCAGTGGACAGGGGAGGATGGTCAGAAAGATGGAGAGTGCCCAAGCAGCAGCTGACTCTGTTTCAGCATCCAGGTACAGGAAAAAAGAGACATTCTCTTGGACCTCCCAGGGGTTCTGAAAGATGATGTGTTCTTCCTGTTACTAGATGCAAGTAAACAACCATCTGCTATCTGGCCACCCCTCCATCCACCCTCCATTTTCCCCTGTCCATTGAATGGCTGTGCAGGGACATCAAGGCAGAAAACAGGTAGGTGGCTCAGGGAGGGAGTCATAGTGGATGGATGGCCAAATTCCTCCATCCATGATGACTCAAAAGTATATACATTGTTTAAGTGTAATGATGTATTTCCTTTGCACTGCCTTTCAAGAACAATTCTCTGTGAGCAGCTCAAAACTTAACAAGCGTGGACAATGCAGTATGTCCAATGTGCTGAAACTCAACACTATCTATTTGAATAACTTAAAATTTGCTTTAAATAGTTCCACATTCCTGCACAACCCTCCTTGGAGACTAAACATACTGAGGTTAGCTCAGAGTAATAAATGTAATAAGATGTTCTTGCATTATAATTAACCGTAATAGCACTGTTCAGAAGAAAACGAAGGAAATTTGATGGTTAATCTTATACAAACTTCTACACATCTACTCAACTGTAAGTTCATTTTTTTTCCTGTGGGGATTACTCATGTGTAGGTATGTACTGGATAATAGTTTAATTGTTTTCTTTTTCCTGTTAATTTATAGATGGCAGCAAGAAAGCACAAAGCAGGAGCAAGTAATGAGCTGTATTCTTTTACATCAAGAAATAGACAGCTATGAAGTTTGTTGTTGTTGTGTGCCTTCAAGCTGTTTCTGACTTATGGCGATCCTAAGGTGACCCTGTCATGGGCCCTTTTCTCACCTTACCTGGTGCCGCTGGTGTCACACGGGGATCATGAGAAAAGCCTCTTGCAAGAGGCACTCGCATCCCCTCTGCTTCCTCTCCAAACCAGCTCCGTGCTGGCTGAACAGAAACGTGAGAGCTATGCCCCTTCTTTCCGCAGCGCAGCCAGGTACTTTCCCAGGCTGCACTAGGGGAGGAAGTGTGATGGCCACATGTCCGGAGCCTCCACACACAAGGTAAGTGCAGGTGAGGCACGGGAGGGATGGGCGATCACGCATCATTTTCGGCAACAAGCCGAAAATGATATAATGTGAGATTGCCACCTAATGGCCTCGGGAGCGTCACACGATTGTGAGAACATCATGTGGAACGGTCCTCGCAATCGCACAACGCTCCCAAGGCCATTTCGCAACAGCACTGGAATGTGAAAAGGGCCATGGAGTTTTCTAGCGCTCTGAGTGTGTGTGTGTGTATGTGTGTGTATGCAACACACCCAAGGTCACCCAGTGGGTTTCATGGCTGAGCAGGGAATTGACGCTGTTCTCCTGTAGTGTCATTCTAAACACTGTGACACACCTGCAAAAAGAGTGAATGTTTTGCGGATAAATTCATACAACTGCAGTTTCTAAACTATGGGAAGGTTGTATATCTGTGGAAAGGGGGCTGAGACACGGTGGGGAGAGCGGGCACCAAGGGTCCAAACCATGTCAGGGAAAGGAGAGGGAAAGGAGGTAGGTCAGTATGGTGGCCCTGTACTTCCTCTCTCTTGCCCATCTCCTTCCTTGAGTGTGTAGCAGGCACTGGGAGAGGGTTTGTGGTGTTGAGAAATCAGGCCGCGAGCCGTCCTTGGCTAGCTAGGCAGTGGTGAAGGAGGAAGAGGAACATAAAGGTTCCACTTTATTTTGCGCTGGAGTATAATTTCCTGTTGTAGATGCTACACTTACGAAGGATACACAGAAACTGGAGCAGGCTCAGTGAAGAGAGAGTTTTATTTCCACTGAAAGACTGTTAAGTCACTCCGATGTTGGAAATCTGAGTGCTTTAATAATTAATTGAGCATGAATTGTGATCCCCATTCAAACAAAATCACCATATTAAAATAGAAGCTCTGACTGTTTCAGAGCCTCTTTTACTAAGATCTTCTGCTCATCAGGTTTCACTCTTAGATCCTGCAGTAGTTCCATGCCAGTGTGAATAAGACCACTGACTCCTTTATCTGAATGCTTTAACTGCATCCCAGAATCTGCAGACAAGTGGTGTTGAAGTGCTCTGCAAACAAGGAGACATCAACTTTCCTTGATCTATATTGAGCGTCACCGCTTTGTCAACTTGCTTTTTGTGGTTCTGGACAAATGAAGCAGGCCTCTGTATTTCACTCTCTAATCACATGTTGGAAGGTAATGGCTGGTTTTACGGAATGCATGTGTGACTATACTTCCAACCATAATTAAAGGAATAGCATGATCTTTGGAACAGCCTTTGGAAATCTGAAAATGGAAGCCTAGTTAACAGATGGTAGGGTGGAAATTGGAACAGGAAGTCCAAGAGCCCAAACTGGCAGGTTGTGGCATTTATAAAGTATATTATGAAGAGCATACCTTTATATATGTCCGAAGGAAATGAATATATTTGTCTTGAGATTTTAGGGTGCGCAGTAGAGGTCAAGGAAGGAAAAGGATTTTGTTTTTTAATTGACAAAGAGGCAGTAAAGAAATAACTGAATTTAAAGTTCAAAGAGGGGGAGAGAATTTAATTTCAGAAAACAATGTCCATTTGACATAGATAGTGGTTGCTGTTGCAATCCTAGGAATTGTACATATGTGTGCATACTCTCTCTCGTACCCACATTAACTAGGTGTTTATTGGCATCGTAAAGGCTCACAATTTTTATTTGGCATAAGCTTTTGTGGACAACAGCCCACCTTATGAGATGAAGAAAGTGCTGTCATAGTCAGCAGATATTTATACACATACCAGAATGGGAGTGAGAATGTGTCAGAACTGTAATGCAAAAGATACAGATATGGATTACTAACTTGACAGTTGCAGTTTATAAAATGCAGTCATTTGTGGGTTTCACTTTCAAGGATTTGATCATTTGTGAGTTTTTCCAACTCCCCCCCCCCCGCCACCTCAAGTCCTTCTTGTCCAGGGAAACCTTCCCTCTCAGCAGCTCTGATCAGGCCACACAGCCCTTTAAAAAAAAAACTCTTTGATCCTCTTCCTCCTTCACTACTGCCTGGCTATCTAAGGATGGCTCACAGACTGATTTCTCAACACCACGAACTCTCTCCCAATGCTAACCTACGCCCTTTCCCTCTTCTTTCCCTGATTTGGTTTGGACCCTTGGTGCTTGCTCTCCCCACCATGTCTCAGCCCCCTTCCCACACACATACATGCACATTTTTATATTTTGGGTTTCCCACTTTTGTGTGAGTCCCTAGCAAATGTGGAGGGCCAACAGTAGTAGATAGAAGATAACGTTGACATCTCAGCATAGTAAGCCCTGGTTCAAATTATGATGATCGTTCTTATTAAATCCACATCTGGTCAAGAGTATGCAGGTTTTTCAGTTACTTGCTTCAACAAACAAAAGGGTTCATCGAATTTGAACTGGGTCATGCCATTCAGTGGTATTCATAATCCTCCATTCCAAAGCTGGCCCACCAAAAGAGAATGCATAAATCGATAGCACTGACAGGACCTGGTAAGGGAAAAAAATCAACGTGGCTTTTTCAACTAGAAGTCCAGTCCCATAATTGGCGTTCCCCATATATATTTTGCAGAGTACCTTGTAAAAGGCACCTGAGTAGATTTAGTGATCACACAATCTTGTGGATTTGAAAAGCCACCATTGTAAGTCCAAATTCTGAGGACATGGGGGAGGGGGAATATGGTAGAGGACCGGGGAGAGGGAGGAGGAGGAGAAACATTGTTTAAGCTATACAAAAGAGTAGACAGACAGATAGGCAGTTCTCATCTGCAGAGAAGAAAGAATTTGCATTAGGACTGATACTTTTCAATTTATTAGTAAATTATCTGTGGGATGTCCAAGTTTGCAAATGCTGCAAAACTATTTGTGGCTGCAAAATTCACTGGGATTGTGAAAACTTTGAAAGTGTATCTCCGAACTGGTTTAATGTGTAGTAAAATGGAGAATGATGTCCAGGATAAGTAAGAATTAAGTGAAGCACATTGAATTAAGCATAAAGTGGGTGATTCTGAACTGGCAGTGATCATTCAAGGAAGAGATCTCGGGATTTTTGTAGATAACATAATGAGTATGTTGACATAGGCCATTTCCGCACGAGGGAATTAAAACGGCTCAGTGCGTCCTCTCACAGAGGTCGTCTACATCTTGGAGTGGACTAGGTCCAGACTACTTACCTCAGATCTACCCCTCAGTCCACTCCGATATGCCCCCAACTGGTCCTCCAGCGTGCTTTTTAAAGAACGGTAGAAAACTGTTCTTTAATTTTTCGGAGCGCGCCATTGCGTACCTGCTCCCTTGTGCAGATTCGCAGGCTTGCACCAATGCGAGCCTGCGATCTGTGGAGGGTGGGCTTTAGGCATGGCGAGCTTCACGGTTGGTTGGGACCCACGAACAACCAGAAGCCGCCATTTTGGAAGCCGGAGCAGTGCAGATCTAAGACCTCGCGCTGCTCCGATTCACCCTGGACAAGACGAGGAGCCCTGTGGAAGGGCTTAAGGGACAGTCCGCATTGGTCCATGCCCAGAAGATCCGGTAAGTGCCGGCATGGAGCGATTCCCTCACCTCATACGGAAATGGCCATAGTGTGGGGCTGGCAGCAGTAGACCTCTCCTACAAGAAGCAGTTTTCTGGACTGGAGAGACTTCTGGTTTGATGTGGACTTGTATCTTTCTGCCTTCTTAGTTATAGGACATCTTCTACATTTTTTAAAAAATTTAATTTCAGTTTTCCCACAAGAATGGGAGTTAAGGAAGCTTTCAATTAAGAGAGAAAATACAACAAAATCATAAAATGAATAAAAGCATAAATATTGTTAAATAAAGTTTAAAACACAGCAGCAAAAAGAGAGAGAAGGAGAGAGAGAATACAGCTCCCATCCAACTGAAAGCTGGACAGGGAGGTCACAATTACAAGACCAGTTCCTTGAATGAGACCGTGTTTGCCTACTAGAAGAAGGAAAACAGGGAGGAAGTCAGCCTGTCTTCCCTAGATAGGAAGTTTTAGAGCCTGGGGGCAACCATTTCAAAAGACCCCTAATGATAGCAATAAATGTACCTCTGAAGGTGGTGAGACCAGAAGAAGGCCTCACCCAAGGATCTCAAACCTGGACAAACTTGTAAGGGAGCATTTGTTGTGTAGTGTGCCTTCAAGTAATTTCTGACTTATGGCAACCCTATATGGGTTTTCCTGACAAGATTTGAGAAGGTGTTTGTCATTGTCAGTGTAGAATAGTACTTTCATTGCTGAACTAGGACACAGGAAGACCAAGGCTGAAATCTTCACTTGGCCATGGAAACCCAGTGGATGACCTTGGATAAGTTACACTCTCTCAGTCTCAGAGGAAGACAAAGGCAAACCCAAGTTAAGCAAACTCCCTCTGCCATGACAGTGTTACTGTAGCTTCTAGTCTGGACTTGTGGTATATTAGATATCAGTTGATATCAAGAATTTGGCCTTCACTACCCATTCCTCTCCCTGTGCTTGCGAGGCCCCTGGACAAGCACACACACGGGCACGGCCGAAAATAGCTGAACTATTCAAAACAAATCCAGGCAGGCCAGTAATTGCCGTACTGCAGCTTCAGGAGACCTCCAGGCAAGTACTCTCTTAAGATCACATTCAGTATGCATGCCGTTTACAAAAGATCCCCTGCCCCGAGCAGGCAGCTTGACAAGCTGAATATCCAACTGTCAAGCATTCCGCGTTTGCATACTGTCTACGCTATTGACAACGCTGTCATAATTCAATCATCTAAAGTACTGACCTTTCGGAGGCTTTGTCTACAGCCCGAAACCCATTGTTTTCCCCGGGAACGGACTAGCTTACAGGCACATTTTCCCCTATAAGACCCCCTGATTTTGAGCGTCTCTTCGGATCGCTCTGACTTCCATCCCGCCTTGCTGTCGCTCCGTTCAACAAGCCTTCCCCTCAGCTCCCACGTGCTGAGAATCTCCTATACAACTGACTCTTCTTCTGATAAACCAGGCTTCAGGATCAGGTGTAGTATTTCCCCTCAAAAATCCCTATCAAAACCCTCTATCCAACTCCTACCTTTCTTTCACTAGGTTGCGTGAGTGTCTGCATACATACGTTTTGACTGTATCTCAAAATAAAGGAAAACAATTATTATTTACTTCTGTTTGATTATTGACTCGGCCTGACCCCGTAAACATTGGGTTCAAAATCTCGCTAGGTTGCCCTGCCTCTTGCATTGTTTAGCTTGTGCTCTTGCTAATTCCCATTCTCCAGTATTTTGAGCACATTGAGGTGTCCCTCACGGGACCCCAGAAATCAGGGTAACTACAGGATCACATTAGGGTCACCATAAGTCAAAACTATCTGAAGGCACACATCAGCAAGTTTGTCTTCCTTTGAGGCTGAGAGAATGTTATTTGCCCAAGGCCACCCCATGGATTTTCATGGCTCAGTGGGGATTCAGACCCACTGAGTCCTTGTTCTCCTGAAGTCCTTGTTTATACTCAACTCACTACACCACACTAGCTCTCAAGGAGTGTAAAGTCCTTCAAATAACCTGGCCCAAAGTGGTGCTGGCTGGGCATTCTGGAATTGTAGTCCAAAAAAGTAGCTTTTCCTATCTTTGTATTTGCTAAACAAATTGCTTTTAATACATTTGTTTCAATAATATAATTTGCTTAATAAAGTAACTTTTTGTAGTTTTTATCTGTATCTTTTCATTAAATCTTGTTCTGAGTCACTATAAGTCCCAGTTTTTGGAGAAAAGAATGTTTTTTAAAAGAATAAGTAAATAAGTGTTGAAAGTTATACCTCAAGAATAATGTGGCATGAAACTAAAATGTTGCAGGAATTATATGTGAATGCTTTGTGTAGTTTTGAATTTATTTTGTATTTTCAAATAAATTAGGTAGCATATGAATAAGATTTGTTTTAGTTTCAGCACTGGAGATCATAGTCAGAAGATGGTTCTAAAAGAAGTATGTGAAAAAAAATATTGGTAAAAGAATCACCTTCTTATTTAGATAGATGTTTGAAATATCCTAAGCACTTTTTGTTAAGGATAAAAACAGCTCCTCCAAGATCAGTGTCTGTACCAAAGAACTGGCAAGTTTCCAGTGTTCTTACATCATCTTTTAAAAAGGAGATCCAGGAAATGTCAGGCAGATTAGCTGAATATCTATCCATGAATCATACAATCACAGAATCATAGAGTTGGAAAAGACCACAAGGGCCATCCAGTCCAACCCCTTGCCATGCAGGAATATACGATCAAAGCACTCCTGACAGATGGACATCCAGCCTCTATTTAAAAACCTTCAAAGAAGGAGACTCCATCACTCCAAGGCAGCACAATCCACTGTTGAACAGCTCTTACCATCAAGAAGCTGTTCCTAATGTTTAGCTGGAATTTCTTTTCATATCCGACTATGCTTGGCTTCCCCTTTCTACTGTCCAATGAACTCCAGGAGAACATGGTCACTCTCACCTAAGGATCTTACCACTTCCAATCCATTAACCAGATCATTATTGTTGGTGAGGATCAGATCTAAAGCAACTGTTCCCCTTGTTGCCTCTTCTCTTCCATCTTCTGGACAATAAAATTGTCTGCTAGGTGAGTGAGGAATATGTTGGACCTTATATTCTTGGAAGAATTTGACTTCCAATAAATATCAGAATAGTTGAAATCTTTACTACTATATCAATCCTTTCTGAATGTTTTACCATCTGTTCCAGGAAGGGATCATTCAGGTCCTCACTCTGGCTTGGAGGTCTGTAGTAGACCCCCACAGTGACATCACTGTTATTTCTCTCTCCCTTAATTTTTACACAGATACTCTCAACCCGGCTTCCAGAATTTAAGTCATGGCCACCTCTTTAAAGATGCAAATATGCTGGACATATAGTACTTAGTCCTGCTCCTTTTCTGCTTGGTCTATTTCTCTGAAATAAGTTATACCCCTCTATTGCTATATTCAATCATGCCTGTTACATCATATTTGCTTTGCTCTGTTAAGAGTTCAAGTTAATCTTGTTTATTTCTCATGCTCTGTTCATTAGTATGACATCTAAGACCATGAGTCAATCCCCCTAGCTGCCTATTTAAGCTTTTTTTTCCTCTCCCACTGTTGGGTTCTTCTTCTATTTGCCCAGTTCTTCCTATAACACCTGGGCTATTATCTCCAGCACTTGATGAATTCCCGACTTCAAGAATTCCGTCTCTCTCTCCCACAGATCTCAGTTTAAAGTTGCCCTGATCAAGTTTGTGAGACACTTAGGAAAAACATTCCTGCCAACTGATATGAGCTGTAACCCATCACTTGCCAGAAGTTCATCTTCATGAAACTGCAGACTATGGTCTGCATGGTCTGCAGATCCAGTTATTCACCTCCACTATTCTTTTCTCCTTTCCTGTGCCATGTCCTTCAACTGGAAGGAGAGATGAAAGGACAACCGGTGCATCAATGTCCTTCAGCTCCTTACCCAGAGCCTCATAATCTCTTGTGATATCCTGAAGGCTATGCCTTGTGGTGTCATTGGTTCCCATGAAGACAAAAAGGGGTAATAGTCAGTGGGCTTGGTGAATTTTGTCAATCTGCTCTGTTACATCATGGATTTTTGCCCTAGGGAAACAGCACACCTCTCGAGACATTCGGTCAGGCCAGTGAACCACTGCTTCTGTTCCCATCAGCAGGGAGTCTCCTACTACCACCATACATCTCCAATCCATGGGCTGAATCTTCCAAGGTCACCTGCTGAGGATTGACACTGTTGCTCTTGTTTCTTTTCCTCACCATCACTAATAAGGGAGAGACCTTTGAACTGATTCTGAAGCTCCAAACTCAGAGAATGACTCCTAATATTTCTACTTCTATGTGTCACATTCTTCCAAATGTCTACGTCCAGTGTTTGGGAACTGACTTCCTCCTCAGAGACATTCCCTGTATGAAAACTTCATATACCTTAATATGCTGAAGTATGGGCCTCAAGTTGCTGAACCTTCTCTTCCAACTGGGCAACTCACCTGTCCTTCCTGCAGGTGCAACTACCCACATCTTCTGGCAGGAACACAAACATACCACAGCTGTTGCAGGTGACCACAGCAGGTCCCTCACTATCTATATTCAGTAGTCTTATGTAGGCCTGAAACAGAACTCTGGGCCTCCCCCTCAAAACTTCCCTGCTAAACACTCAAAAGAAACAGTTGTTGGTCTTGCCCTGTTAGCTGAGCTCCTGTTTGCTGGTATCTTTGATATTGGTAGAAAGCATTATTAGAGATAAAATTAGCTACTACATGGAAGAATAGGTATTGCTGAAAGAGAATCAGTTTAACTTCTGGAAAGGGTAGTCCTCTCACTTTCACCTGGAAGGGGTTTTGCAAACAGATACAGCAGTGTGGGCATTTCCTGTGTGGTCTGGTGTCTTTTTTCCCAGGCTCCCTTGTGCTGTTCATGTAACCAGAAAGAGAAGGCCAGGGGGAGGTGGTTCCCAGATACCCAACCTACGAGACACAGTTTTCTCTCAGGTTCAACTGAGAGAAACTTAAGTGGGAGTGCTCTGCTCTGAGGGGCATTCCTTTTTCAGCTGACTTCCCACCTGCCTACCCAGTATGGCTGCCCCTCCAGGTTTGTTGGGGTTTCCTGCTGTTAACCCTGATTTCCTCTATTGTTAATGTGTGCTCTGTTGTTGTGTTTCAATTTATTTAATCTTCTGTCACAAGTTTAAGTAGTGTGGCATGGGACAAGATTCCAGGCATTGGAGAAATTGAGTCTTGAAGTCCATTGTTCATCAGTCCATGGAGGATCCCACTGAGGGACTTTGGGAATAGAGGGTTACTGGTAACACCTACCTCAGATGATGGAGAACCACACTGTGGTTATATGCCCTAGCAGATCCTCAGTTGCCATCTCCTTGGCTGACTCCTGCTTTAGGTCAGGAATCCAGTTCACTTTGAATGCTTGGGTCATTTGGTCATCTGGATGTTGGATCTGTGCCCCATATCAGGCCAACCTATACAGCTGTAACCAATAAAACTGTGGCCAGTTTCCTGCCAAACCTATGTGTTAGTTGTAGCCTCCACCAGCCAGCAACCAGCCTTTTGCGCCTAGGCCTGCAAAGAAAGTCCTACCTCACTGACCTTTTGGAGTTCTTTCTGGGATCTTTCTGAGTGTTAACAAGCACATTCAATCAGATGATCCAGAAGATACTTCAAATTTGAGATGGAGTTTTGACAGTTTCCCAACAAAGGCATCTGAGCAAACTCAGCAGTCATGGGATAAGAGGAAAGGTTTCTCGTGTGTGAAGAAGTCTTCTACATAGGGAGCAAGAGCAAAAATAAAATGGACAGTTCTCACAATGGAATAATGCAAACACTGAGGTTCCCCAAGGATATATATTGTGATCGGTGGCTTTTAAGTTGTTCATGAATGATTTGGAGCTGGGATGAGAAGTGAGGTGCCCAACGTCTTGGATAATATCAGATTTTTTGCTATGATTAAAAAATGGTACTGCAAAGAACCACACAGAGATATCTCCAGTTAGAATTGAAATGGTAAATGGGGTTCAGTGCAAGCAAATGTGAAGTGAGGAACATAGGAAATGGATCCTAACTTCATAAGTTTGATGGGGTCTGAGCTAGTAGTGACTAATCAGGAAATCTCTGGGTTATGTTGGATACCTTGATGAAAATGTCAACCCAATTGTGGCTAAAGTCAAATTCCATGTTGGGAATTATTAGAAAAGAAATGGAAAATAAAATTGCCAGTAGCATATTGTCATTCTACATATCTTTCATGTCTCCATGCTGGGGTATACTGCACACAGTTGTGGTCACCAAAACCCAAAAGAAATATTGATTAGAAAAGGTTCGGAAAAAATGCAACCATTTTTGGGAGTAATGCAAGAGATATATAAAATTATGCCTGCTATAGAGACAGTGATAAGGCTGAGTTTCTCTCTCTCTCCCCTGAACTCACACAGATCCACATACACAAAGTACTAAAACCTGGGACAATCCAATGAAGCTGAATATGGGAGAAGGAGGACAGACAAAAGGTTAAGGAAAGATAAACTGGAATTTACTGGGAATTCATTACCACAAAGTGTCCTTATGGCCACAAACTTGGATAGTTTTAAAGGGAGATTAAACAGTTTAGTGTAGGATAGGGCTATCAATAGTGACTGGTAATGGATTATGGCTATACATTACTGTTACCTCCAGCACTGGAGGCAGTATGCCTCTATAGATCAGTTGGTCAGAAATATGAGCAGGAAGGTGTGATTGCACTCAGGTCATATCCTGCTGGTAGGCTTCTGAGAAGGCATCTGGCTCGCTACTGTAGGAACATGATACCAACTTTTGGTCTGATCCAGCATGACTCTTCTAATGTTCTTATACCAATTAATGAATTTGCTCTCAAAAATTGGTTGCTGTTACTCTTTTATAGAAACTAAATGCCAGTTGTTAACCTGAGGGATATATAAGGAATTCTTGTGTGTGTTTTCACAGAAGTCCCACAGTGTTCAGTGGGTTATTCTCAGAGAGGTGTACATAGCATTTTAGCCAAAAGTTGGCCAATAATAATAGCAGGGAACTACAAAAAAAAAAAAAAGACAGAAATCACATGGAAAAAAAGTTGAAGCCTAGGCTGTTTCTTACCCAGGATTGAGAGGGGAAGTAATGGGGTATACGGGTAGCTGAAATTATTTTGAGAGGCAATACATGAAAATGAAACTATTCTTTCTTGTATATTCGTAAGCTAGATCCTCTTTATTTTTTCCTTTTTTAAAACAGCACTTGATTGGCTCAAATGCTGCCTCTTTAGAAGCAGAAATTCCATCTTGTTTTAATCATTGTCCACTGCTAGTTTCCCTTAACAACTGCCAGCTGCATTCCTTTTATGCTGTTGTTTTGGCTCTGGTTCCAGACAAATTTTGGACCTTTGAGCATTAAAAAAAAAGTGCTTTGTGCCGCCTTCTTTCTTCTAACACAAAACAGACATGACATTGGTTATATAAGTATGTGATGAGCTGGAGGAATAAAATGGCTGCCATCTACTATCCTAGCATTTACGATAGTTTTTGTGAGGGTGGAGGCAATTAAACATGCAAATTATACAGAATTCTTCTTTACAGGCCAGACATATGCCCATTTACTTAGATGTAGATCTCATCCAATTTAATTGCTTCTCCGTAAGCATGTAATGAGAGGCAGTGTGGTTGTTTAAGTGTTGGACTAGGAAACTGGGAGACTAGGGTTCCAATCCCTGCTCATGTTACCCTGATTTCTGGGGTCCCGTGGGGGATGCCTTAATGTGCTCCACGTGGTAGGGAATGGGAACTCAACAGAGCACAAGCAATAACAATGTGAGAGGCAGGGTAACCTAGCGGGGTCCTTTTACCCAGTTTTTACGGGGTCAGGCCAAGCCAAAAACCAAACGAAGATGTCTAATAAATGATTTTATTGAATGAAAGTCTCACACACCAACAAAGCACTTACACACTCACTCAAGACCTATTAAGAAGCAAAAGAGAGGAAACTGGATAGGAGAAATATTGAAGGGATTGTAGCTGGGGTAATACTGCAGCTTTTCCTGAAGTCCTTGGTCCAGGAAAAACAGCGAAGAAGTGGAGCTCAGCACGGAGAGGGCTGAGGGGATTACTCGACAGACGGAGAAACGGTCTGCTGATATGACTGAGAGTGATCCAAGAAAACGCTCAAAAACTGGGACTATTTGTAGGGGAAAAAGTACCTTGAGGGCAAATCCTCTCCTGGGGAGAACAGTGGGTGTTGTAACAAAAAAGAAGCTCCACAATGGCAACTCCTTTTGCATGATGAGATTACAAGGTGTTGCCAAAGTTTCAGGATCTTCAGTTACTTTGGGTTGTGGTGTGAATTTATGTAAACGGTCCTTGCCTGATAGAATTTTATTGCTATCAGTGTTCAACTTGGGGGAAAACATGCTAATCCCCCCAAGTTGGCTCCTCAGTGGCTGAGGACCCTTTGTCTACTGTGGGCTTGCACAGCTTGAGGTCTCCTGGGGCTACATGATGGGGGATTGTACAGGCCTGACCTGGTTTTCGATCGTTCGACCGTTGCTGCCTACGTGCTCATCTGGGTGACCTCTCAGGCACATTGAATCATATTTTAATATCAAAATTGTAGGCCCCCGAGACAGGGTTTACCAGTGAGGTAACAATTAGCTGTGGAAATCCACTGCATGTCTTTGGGCAAGTCACACTTTCAGCAAGGGCAAACCCCCTCTGAAGAAATTCTGCTAAGAAAACCCCATAATATGGTCACATTAGGGTCACCATAAATCAGAAATTACTTGAAGACACATAATAACAATGAGCTTTGGCCCACCAAGAATGCCGAAGACTGAGCAAATCTGTAGTAGAAAATATTACTACAGATTTGCTCAGTCTTCTATATTCTTGCTGGGCCAAAGTATTTGTCTTGGGGCCTTTCCGTAGTACTTTATTATAGTGCTATTATTCCACTTTCAACATCCTGTGGAATTCTAGGGTTTGTAGTTTACTGAGGCCAAAGAGCTCTCTGGCTGAGAATTCTAAATGCCCCTCCCTAAATGGCAAATCCCAGGATCCCATAGGATGTTGAAACTGGAATAATGGCACTATAACAGTGTAGTGCAGAAAGGCGCTTAGTGATCTTTTTTCCAAATTTACATTGGGTAGGGCAACTTCTTCCCAGACTGGATCAAACTTTGGAAGTGTGCATAAATTGCATGTTCATCTTATTTAAAATGAAAGGAGGCTGAGAGCTTTTTTTTCCTTTTTTTAAATAACGAAAACACACCATCACCTCCTCAAGCTGAAAAGATTTGCAAATTTGTAGAAAGCACTTCCTAAACAAAATGAAAGACACTGATCTCCAGCTGTGAATGTCTTCCACTTTATATAGAAAGTGAAAAGACTGGAAAAGTTACTTTACTGAAGTACCATTCTCAGAATCACCCAGCCGACATAACTTACAGTCAGATGAAGCTTCTAGAAATCTTCAAGTCATTTCTGACTTATGACAACCATAAGGCGAACCTATCACACAGTTTTCTGGGGGCTGAGAATGTGTGACATGTCCAAGGTCACTCAGTGGGTTTCCATGGCCAAGTGGGGAACTGAACCTTGGTCTCCAGGACTGTAGGCTAATACTCAGACCACTACACTGTGCTGGCTCACTTTTAGAAGATACATGATGGTAATTGAGTTATGCAAAGACTACATTTTGGTGAGACATATTTAGCCCAGTCCTGAGAGAATAAGAAGGATTTAGATTGTCCTTACATTTGTGCAATTTTGTGAACACCAAGAGCACCTAGAATGAAAAAAAAATGGGGGGGGGTCACCAAGTGCTACTGCTCCAACAAAATTTGAAACACTCCCAAGTTGCTTTAAAGAAAAAAAATGAAAATATCTGAACATCTAATAACAGATTAAATCATGGAGTACCCACGTCACAGTAATTTGGCCCTAAATCTGGAGCCAGCTGATAAAGTGCTATAAACCTATGAAGCTACCTGTTACAGAATTAGACCATTGATCCATGTAGTTAGCAAAGATCTCTAGGATCATTAGTAAATCATCCACTACTTATAAATGGAAATTCCATCGATGCAAAGAATATGCTCTACCATTGAGTTTTGGCCTTTATTTTAAGTAACATGAGTAAAGGATCAACTAATGAGTGGCATCTCTGCATTCCTTCTCATTTTAGTCTGGGTTCTTTTTTTTTTTAAACAAAATCATAAGGGTACAGGAATAAAGGAGATAATTATAAATCTTACAAGATAAGAATAAAGCTTTTGTTCTTTTATTACTAGCAAAACTCTGCGTGAAACTTACTCTTAAACAAATACACATACAGCATGCCCTGCAACCCTTTGCATGCTCACTTTGGAGTAAACCCCAAGGAATTTGGTGGGATAGAGGCAAGAAGCTTGTTGTTGTTAATTGCTGTCGAGTTGATTTCCATTTATGGCAACCCTATGGATGCAAGACTTCCAAGTCACTCTATTGTCAACAGCCTTGCTCGGGTCTTGCAGATCCAGGGCCATCACTTCCTCGACTGAATTTATCTTTTGGTAATGTAGTCTTCCTCTTTCTCTATTGACTCTATCTTACAAAGTATTATTGTCTTTTCCAGTGAGTCATGTATTCTCATGATATGTCCAGGGCATGACAATCTCAGTTTAGTCATCCTGGCTTCTAGAGTGAGTTGAGGTTTGATTTGCAGTAGAACCTGTTTATTTGGCTTTTTAACAATCCAATCCACAGTATCTGTAGAATTCTTCTCCAACACCACATTTCAAAGAAGTTGATTCTGTTCCTATCAGCTTTCTTCACTGTCCAGCTTTCACAACCATGCATAGAAATTGGAAATACGAAGGCATGGACTCTCCTAACTTTAGTATACAATGATATATTTTGACACTTCAGGATCTTGTCTAGTTCCTTCACAGTTGCCTTTCCAAGTCTTAGTCTTCCGATTTCTTGACTGTGGCCTCTATTCTGATTGACCGAGCCAAGATATGAAAAATCTTGAACTATGTCATCATCAATTTTAAAGTTATGTAAATCATCTGTGGTCATCATTTTCCTTTTCTCGCTGTTCAACAGTAAACCTACCTTTGCATACTTTTCCTTGACTTTCTTCAGCAATCATTTCAAGTCTTTATTGTCTTATTTTGCTATATCTCACACTGTTGATGTTCCTTCTTCCAATTTTCATGCCTCCTTCCTCTGAGTCTAATCCTGCTTTATGTATGTGTTCAGTGAATAAATTAAACAGATAGGGTGATAAAAGGCAGCCTTGCTTGACCCCTTTCCAACTGGAAACCATTCAGTTTCTCCATATTCTGTCCCAACAATAGCCTCTTGTCCTGAGTACGGATTGCACATCAGGATAATCAAATCTGGCACACTCATTTCTTTAAGAGCAATCCATAGTTTTTCATGAACTACACAATGAGAGTCTTTGCTATATTCTATAAAGTACAGGCTGATTTTCTTTCGAAATTCTTTGGTAAGCCCCATTATCCAACATATGTTTGCAACATGATCCCTAATGCGTCTTCCTTTCCTGAACCCAGCTTGGACATCTGGCATTTCTCATTCTATATATGATAAATGTTATTGTAGAATTTTGAGCATTACTTTGCTTGCATGGGAGAGAAATGGAATGGTCCTGCGGTTACTGCAATACGTGCCCCTTTCTTGGGGACAAGAATATATACTGAACATTTCTAGTCTGTGAGCCATTCTTTTGTTTCCCTTTGATTTCTCAGATCTTGTGGAACAGGTCTCTTGTTCTTCCCTTTTTTCTCCTCATTTTTTATTTCATTGCATTGATAATTATAGTAATCCTCTTTGCCCCTGAACATAAGTCACTTAACAGTTGCATGTAGGGTTCTGACTCTATTTCTATTACCTTTTACTTTTTCTTCTTGTCTGTTCTTAACTGCTTGATATCAGCCATTGAGGCTTCTCTTTCTTTTTGGCTGCAGATAGTGTCTTTTTGCATTCCTCTCTGACAACACCCCTGGCTTCAGTACAGAGTTCTTCTGGCTCCCAATCAATCAGGCTTACTACTGCCAATCAATTTTTTACACTTACATTATCTTCAAACATTCTGCAGAGGTGTTCTTCATGATTTTTTTTAGTGAAGATTGTTTTAGTGTTTTACTTTAGCTCTACTCTGTTTTTTGATATTTGCAAGTCATGATCTGTACTAGAATCTGTTCCTGGTCTTGTTCTTGCAGAGAGAATGGAACTTCTCCATCTTCTGCTTCCAATTTTGTAGTCTATTTGATTTCTGTATTGGCCACCAGGTGACGTCCAGGTAGACAGTCACCTCTTTGGTTGCCTGAAGAATTTGTTTGTTATGAACAAACTGTTGACTTTGCAAACACAGAATCTTTCCATTCCTTCTTCTTCTGCTTCTGTAGTTGCAGCATAAACCTGGATTATGCCAATTCGATATGGTTTAGTCCTCTGATAGGTATGTATGACCACAGAGTTCTCCTTATTACTTACTCATGTGATAGTACCACCATGTAAAAATTTCCATGCATGTTGAAAGGCTTTTAACTCAATCTTCTCCCTTATAACACTGCCCGCTGCAGGGAGCTTTTATTGAGGAAGTCCTTTAAACCTGCAATTCCCTCATGTTGGGAATGGTATTGTCCGACACGCATCCTTTCCTGAGTGTTTGAATCACCTCCTTCAATTCTGAAGAAGCTTGAATTGTTGCTTTCTTAATGTCATAAGTCTTTCTACAACAAAGTATAAGAATCCATGGTATTAGTGGAAACTGTTCTTCTGTCTCTGTGTGGTGGCCTGGAAAACAGCTTACCCATCCCACAATTCTGACACTGGAATGATAGGACCAATTCCTTTTGTTGGCTTTTGAGAAGGTGGAAATTTTGGTTCCAATCTTTTTCTGGGAGGTGGGGAAGAACTCTCAAAAGGAATGCTAAGCATTTAATGTTCATGGAGACTCAATTCTTTCCTCAGTCCAGAGAAGGCTTGAAAAACAGTGGCAGCCAAATTTTGGTTGATTGCCCGCTCTATGAAAGAAGAAGCAATTTTGATTCTTTAGTCCTGAAGAATACGCAGTACTATACATGGACACTCATAAATAAGCCTCCTTGAGTTTACTGGGAATTGCTCCCAAGGAAGTTTCTATAGGATTATTTCTAACAACAACTGAAAATTGTTCCCCTGCTTGGGGAACAAAAGAAGAACAGAAAGGGCAAACAGATTAACAACACTGTCATAATATCCCAGTTTGGAAAACCTGTCACTCAGTTCTAGATTTCATTTGAGAGACTCTCTTTTTCACATAAATAACGTATTTGCAAAATACACCATCCCAAGCATGTTTACTTCAGTATTCTTTTAGTGGGGCTTACCAGTTTCTAAGTACTACAGCCTTAGAAACAATTGTTGCAGTTTAAAAAAAGAAAAGAAAAGAAAGACAAAAACTTTCTCATCTTTATATTTTTTACACCACTGCAAAACATTTTCTCCATTTTCACCAATTCTTTAAATGACAAACTTATTAAAACCTAATTTTCCCTTCTTTGTAAATCTGTATTGTTCTAAATTGTGTAAATGCAGAAAGCTTACAGAAGGTTACCTCCGAATTTAACACACAAGAATTTGCTGCTTTGTAGACTCTTAACATATAGTCTGATTTTCATCTCCTTGACACGTCAGAAAGCAAAATGCACCATTCTAATCTGGCAGAGTTCCTGCGTGAGATTCTTTTTATCTTAGTGTGAGCAAAGGCATCCAAGCCTTTGACTCTTCCTTGTCTAAATCTGCATATGCTTTCCAGATGAACAGTCTAACTGTACAGCTTAGATTTTAAATGAGAAGGCTGCTATTTCTTTAATAGCAAAGAAAAGACCAACACACCTACCCTGCTAATAATATTAGCATTTGCTGTCCATTAAAGTCAGTCCTTTTCATTTGGAGTCTTTTGCCTCATAAGCCTTTCGGGATGAGGAGATGCAGCTATTCTGTAAAGTACAGTCACATCCTAATTTACTTCCTTTTACTTGTATGTAAAAGCCACTGATGGGTACAAACTGTAGTTCCCCTATAGATCTCACTGGACGTAGACTTCGTAGCTTACATTATTTCCATTTCTTCAGAAGTTTATCTGCAGGCTTGATTAGTGTTTGTTCCACTTAGCCAACATTTGGCTCCTTCAGAGTATATGTAACATTTAGGTGTCAAAATCTAAAGCTTTTTTAAAAACCAAGTTTCTGACAAGAGTAGATCTAAGAAGGCACCTTTTTCTCTTCTCCCAGAGGAGAAAAAACTTGGCAAAATATCTGTCTATGTGTAAGAGGCAAATGGTTTGTAGGAAGACCTGGAAGAGCGAAAGGAGAAGCAGGGGGAAAAAAACTGGCTATTTGCAACATTCTTCCCTAAATTTGAGCTTCTGAGGATGACGTGGAAAAGAAGTCATAAAATTCCTTTTCAGGGGAAAAGGGCGTTCCACAGGATAAGACATAAAATTATAAGTCCCACAAAATTAAAAGTCTCTTTTGAAAGAGATTTTCTTCATGCAGACAGTAAATTGATGCTTAAGGCTGCAGTGCTATGCACACTTAGCTAGGAGTAAGCCCCACTGAAAACAATGGCACTTACTTCTGAGTAGGCATGTATAGGTTTCTGCTGGGGGCTGCAGGATATGAGGTGGCATGAGTAGCATGATGTTTAGGGAGAGGATATTTCGAATTTACAGGCCCTTTCTGCAGGATATTGGTGTCCCGCATTAGGTTCTGCATGGCGTCATCCATGTCCCAACATCTTCCTGTCCCTAGGCAGTGCAATCGCGCTGCAAATCATTGACAGGTTATTCCCATCAATGACTGGCAATCATGTTGACTTCCTGCCACTCTCCCATGCTTACCTGAGGTGCGGAGGGTCAGGAAGCATAAGGACCATGCTTCCTGCCCTACTGCAACCTGCAACAGTGTCTGGCTGCTCTGTGGAAAGAAGAGGTGTGGCCATTGTGTCTCCTCCATTCCCACAAGTGCTCCTGTCATGCTCCCCTCTTGGGACAGGCTCTGCTGGGATCACCATGGGACGCAGCTGGTAACCTGCAGAAAAGATCTCAGCTAGAGAGCATTAGTGCCTTGCCAGACTATAAACCCCAGCATTCTGTAAGATGTTGCGATAGCCTCTCAAAGAGAAGAAGAGTAGCCAGACACAGCTCCATCATGCCTGGGCCACAATGTGCTGAATGACCCTCCCTCCAAGTTCCAACTGCCATTGCTGTGGCCTTTGACAAATAAGAAGAGCGGCCAGCATCTGATAAACTTGGTCCCCTCCTATACAACCATCTCCTTTTTAAGACTGTAAGCCTGAGAGCAGGAAACCATCAAATTGATATTTAGTAAGCCACTGTGGGAGATTTTTGGCTGCAGGGTGGGATATAGATTCTCTCCAAATAAATTAAAAAAAAATGAAAATAAATGACAGTTAAAGTGGGATCATAGCACTATAATTCTGTAGTGTGAAAGGCTCTAGGTCTTGGATAGATGTGGATATAATATACCATTCCTTCTATTCTCAAAGTTGAGTATTAGCTACACAGCCAAAACAGCCCTATCCATGCATAAGGAACAGGCAGCCTTAGGGAAAATTCCAAGTTCACAGAAATACAAAATTTTAAGAAGACAACCCGGCTAGACTCTTTCAACAGTCAAATACACATGGGCTGGGCTGGGCTGGTGCTTTTCTAAACCATTGAGTAGAACACTGGACAGGAGCGCTCTAAACTGCAATTTATTTTGTTTTGAATCACAAGTAATTCCTTATTTATTAAGTGTCTTAACCATTTTAAAACATGCCTAGGACAGCCTGCATCACAGACCACGCAAGCCAAAACTTCATTGCATTCATTCAAAACCATCCGAAAAATGCACAAAAGTGCAGGGAGTATTCGTGCTTTGTAGCAATGGAGCAATCAGCTGCCACGTGTGTAGAGATCCAGTTTGGAAAAAGAAGAGGCGAAGGTAGGAAAAATGCCTTCAGTTTGATGAGCTAGAAAAGAACGAACCAAGACTTTGGAATAAGGAATGCCACGTCAGCAGAATTTGGAATCTTTGCAATGTGGAAGTTTTAAAATAATGCAGGATGGCTGCTCTACAGGCTAAACTGTCTCTCAGACCATAGAAATGAATCAATGTTACTTCACTTTTTGTTTTTCAACCCCCACACGTATGTACAAAAGGAATATATTCGAAGCAAGCAATGTGAGATGAGGTGGTGATTCAGAAACAAAACCTGTAAAGGGCCAGAGTTTGGAAAAAGTTACAGTGCTCTTTCAACATTACAGTTCCCAGAAAGCATTAGATATGCTGACTGTTATAGTTCAAGAAAGTAACTTTTCTGCACTCTGTGAAGAGCAGTTTTCTGACTACAGCAGTTCTGCAAACTGGTTTGAAGCAAACTGTGCCCTTAAGAATTTATGGGATATAAGCTTTACATTTTAAAACATTTAAAATGTGTAGCCTTGATATTTTTTTTAAAAAAAGAGAGACATTTTATCATATACCTAATTTTTAAAGGGTCCAGAATGCCTTTTTCTTTCCACTCTTCTAAAACACTAAATTAGAATGGATCCTTCTAATATGAAGAGTGTACCATAATATATTCCCAATCTATAAAAAGAAACCAATTGATCTGCTATGGTACTATCAGAGATTGAAGTCTCCAGAATTTCTTTCCAGTGGACAAGTGCCAGATTCAGGTATTGCTTCACCAAACCAAGAGGAGTAAAGGACAGAGAAATGAAAAGAAATAGTGCCTCACTGGCACTGGCACAATCCAGACTTTAAAGGCATTACCCAAGATGTTGAACCCATTTGCAGGACAGGGTTCAGCAACTTGGATAGCCCTTTAAAGTTTAGACTAAAACCCAGCACTGATTCACCACTTCACTGACCTGGATGCCACCAAACACCATTGGATGGTGTAATTGCCGTGGAAGGGATAAGAACAGAGGCAAAGGTACCCTACTGGCTAAAAATGTTAGCATGCTAACCAGCCTGCTGCCTTTTGCTTCTCACAGAACCCCTGAAATATGTAATTTCATTTAAAAATAAAAAAATGGTTTCAAAAAGATTTTGACTAAGGCCATATTCAGGCAATCCATGAAACGAGGTTTGGAAGCTTAGACAGAAGCAATGATAGGCCTTGTGTTGGTGTACCTCCCTCCCCTTTTTGTCTCATGCATGAAGGAAGGAGACTGCAACAAGCCATGGTTTATGAGGGCCCCTTTCACACCACACAGTTACAGTGCTATATTTCACTTTAACTGCTAATAGGAACATCCCATGGAATTCTGCGGTTTGTAATTTGGTGGGACATTAGAACTCTCTGGCTGAGAATTTTAAATGCCCCTCCCCACACTGCAAATCTCAGGGTTTCATAGGATGTTGTCATGGTAGTTAAAGTTCAGTATAGCATTAGAAAAGTGTAGTGTGAAAGAGTATTGATGAGAAGAATGGATTTGAGGAAGCCATAGGCCATTTCTGCACTAGACTGTTATAGAGCTATTATTCCACTTTCAACATCCTATGGAATCCTGGGGTTTGCAGTTTAGGGAGGGGCCTTTAGAATTCTCAGCCAAAAAGCTCTTTGTTACTTGCTGTCAAGTTAACATTGGCCATTTCCACACTTGACTGTTATAGTGCTATTATTCCACTTTCAACATCCCTCAAGGCCACTTTCAACATTCTGTGGAATCCTGGGGTTTGCAGTTTAGGGAGGGGCAAACCTTTTTTTTTCCCCACCAAAAGTCTCAAAACATGAAAAACACATCTCACAGTGGTTAGCCATTTACTTAACAAGGTGTTTCAATGTATCATTGAAGAAAGAAAATTTGAAGCCCTACTTACCATAAATATTTAGAATATTGAATAAATGGCTCTCTTTGGGATATATTAGCTCTGAGATTTCTTTAAAAAACTTAGCACAGGGTGCAAAAATTTGTTTTCTAATAAGTGCAAACTTAGCAGAAGTACATTTACCATCATTTTCATTTCTGGATGGCAACAGCAGGGTCTAGATGCCATATTTGAAGAAATATCATTTTTGTTACATCAATATTTGACTTTTTAATAACTATCCCACGGGCCCAGGGCAGCTGGTTTCATAGTAAATGAGTACCTGCTTTGAAAGTCCTGTTGTGTAAACAACTCACTCAAGCTGGCACTGCTTTCTTTGGAAGGCCATGGGCAGTGTGGTATTTATTTACCTCCAGATATTTAAACACTATCAAACCTCAAATGAAACATGTACTTAAAACTGTCTGCAGCCAAGAGGTGGGAAAATGGTTGAAAGATTCTGGTCAGGATTGCATGTTTTTCTCTTAAAATGAGAATCATGTGTGGCCTTCCTAATGCTGCTGGACTGCAGATTCCCCCAACCGTAACCAGCCTATCCAACATCTGGGTAATCCCCATTTCTGCTTTAAAATACTGTAAGCATGTTTATGCAGAAGTATGCCCTACTATTTCAGCAAGTCTTGTTGATGTTGCATGTCTTCAAGCAGTTTCTGATTTAGGGTGAAATTAAATCAGTTTCCCCTCCTGGCCCCTCCTGAAACTGCAAACCCCAGGATTCCATAGGATGTTGAAAGTGGAATCATCGCGCTATAACAGCCTATTGCGGAAATGGCCTAAGGTGAAGTTATCATAGGGTTTTCTTGGTAAGATCTGTTCAGAGGGGGTTTCTTGAGGCTGAGAGATTGTGACGTGCCCAAAGTCACCCAGTGGGTTTCCATGGCTGAGCAGGGATTCAAACCCTGGTCTCCAGAGTCATGGGGCCTTTCTGCACTGTATTGCTGTAGCACTGCTACACTGTCGTAGCACTGCTACATAGCACTACATTGCTATTATTCCACTTTCAACATCCTGTGGAGTTCTGGGGTTTGTAGTTTACTGAGGCCAAAGAGTTCTCTGGCCGAGAATTCTAAATGCCCCTCCCTAAACTGCAAACACCAAGATTCCATAGGATGTTGAAAGTGGAATAATAGCTCTATAACAATGTAGTGTGGAAAGGCCAATATTCTTGACACTCAAACCACTACACCACACTGGCTCTCTGTGAGATTTACTTCCAGGAAAGTGTCCACTACTACTATTTTCTCTCTTCTTGCTAACAACGTATTTCAAACTTGTGTTACTGAAACAGACAGATATTATTTTTTAATTTAATATCCTTTTCAGCATTTTCCTCCAAAAGCAAAGATACCCTGACACTGACTTTAGTTTTTTTATGGCTGTATGGTTTTTTTTGTATGCTTGTGTTAGTGTGTTAGTCATTCAAGCCTCAGACTGTTTTAGACAGCCGGAATTTAGGACATATAACAGGAACCTGCAAATTTAAGGTTCGGAGCTACTATGGATGGTGTGGTGTGTGCTTACACTCCTTGAAGCTCTGAAAAAGAAAATAGTGATGTGCTGCACACAGCCCTAGCAGTGTGGCTCCTCTGGATTGCCCGGGTCTGGTAATATGTACCAGAAACCTTTGGTTCTGTTATTCCCTTGTCAATAGATCTGTGTCTTTCTTTTCAGGCTGTCCACAACCAGGATCACTGACTTCAGAAATAACAGTCTGGATTTGTTGCTATGGATTAAGATATGGATTTCCACAACCTGTCTCTGACAGAACCCTGCTGACAACAGCAGCAGGTGGCAATGGGAGTGAATGAAAGGCTTTTAAATTAACTTTTCAAGATACAGGGTGAATCCTTGTGATGTAGTCTGTCCTGTTTCAGTTGGAACCTAGGCTGTACAGCTCTCAAAGGTCTAGTCTAGGCGAGAGCCTGAAAGCAACAGGTTAAATCCAATAGTAGTGCCAACTAGGACAGATGTACTGAAATCAGTGAGACTTAGGCCCTTTTCACATGTGGTGGGGGAAACGGGGGAAAACGCCCAAAAACGGAGCTTACCTCCAGCCGAGTAAGTCCATCGCCATGTGGAGCAGCGCGAGCTCGCTGCTCCACACTCCTCCGGCGTCGCAGATGGCAGCTTCGGGTTGGTGGAGGCTCTCCACCAACCGGAGAAGCTTGCGCGCGCCTGCAGATCCACTTTGGAGCCGGGCGACGGAGCGGCACGGGGCGGCGCGCTCCGTGCTTTTTAAAAACCTCGAAAAAGAGGTTTTTAAAAAACACGCGGCCCGGCTAGTTCCGGCCGCTCCTGAGTGGATTCTGGTGCGGAAGTACGAAACGTAGTCCACGCCAGTCCACTCTACGGTGTAGACGACCTCCGTGAGAGGTCGCTCTACACCGTTCCTCCCCCACATGTGAAAAGGGCCTTACATAAGTGTTGAATAACAAACCCCATTGCTTTCAATGTCCCTATTGGGACTAAGGCCATTTCCGCACTACACTGTTATCGTGCCATTATTCCACTTTCAACATCCTGTGGAATTCTGGGGTTTGTAGTTTACTGAGGCCAAAGAGCTCTCTGGATGAAAATTCTAAAGGCCTCTCCCTAAATTGCAAATCCCAGGATTCCACAGGATGTTAAAAGTGGAATAAGAGCACTACAACAGTGTAGTGCAGAAATGGCCTAACGCTAGATTTAACCAAAAGAGTTACAAATATTTATGTGTAACTCATTACATTTCAAAAGTAATTAACAAGTTGAAATGATGGTTGTTCATATATTAACTAGGCTAGATCCTGCTTGGGTTCTGAAATCAAGTTGTGTTCAGGGTGGTATAGTGGACTGTGGAGAGTCATGGTGGACTATTTTGAGAGTCATACATACATCTTTGGAGGACAATTCCTCTACTGGATACAGCTGGGAAATCCTAGATAGGTGGGTAGGTTGATTGGTTGGTTGGTAGGTAGGTAGGTTCATTGAAGTCTTACTGCATGTTGTTTTGAGTGTTCTCAAGGCTAGGAAAGATAACTCTGAAACATTTATGCATGGATAAGTAAATGTGGTGACATCTGATGAATATTTGGGATTTTAAACAAGTATACAGCCTGCTTCACTCTGACAACTGCATTTATTAATTTCTATGAGCATGGATTGATCAAAGACACATAAGATGATTCAGAAATGTCAGCTCTGACACCACGTAGAGCAGGAAACAAGAAACCTAAGTTATAAGCATCAAAGCTGGAAATCAGTCCTTGGAAAATGAATGCAGGGAGAGCAGACAGGCTGTATCGAGCAAATAAAAGGCTTAGCAAGATGTTTGTATGGAAGCTGGAACAGGGAGACAGAGGGCTCAAGCCCTCCAAGGCTAGATGAAAGGGACTGACCCTCCCCCCCCCCGTGATCAGGCATTAAGACTCCTGCGTGGTTCCGCGTCCTGAGGAACTACCCATCAGAAGCGTCCAAGTTATAACCTTCTTTGCATTTGCTTAATAGAGTCTTATGTATTTTCCCCTTTCCTTGATATATTATCTTTATGCTTTAACAATTTTGTTATTTCATTAATTACTCTGCTGTTACTGATTTTACTAGGGATAAATGGGTAGAGCCAGTGGGCATCATTGTTAACTGTGACAGGGTAGGATAAAGAGCCAAACAGAACTATAGACTACAAGGATCCGTGCAAAGAAACCCAAGCTGGGGGAAATGCTTAGGTGAGAAACTGCTAGCAACCAGGTTGTTCCAGAAGCAGAGCCAGCCCTATAAGTAGGCACAATGAGTTAGTTGTCCTACGTGGCAAATGGTACAGAGATAGCAAGGCAGCCTTTTCAAAAACTCTCCCCTCTGTTGGACAATAGAAGCATGCATGCCATACAACCTGTCCATATCTTCCAACCATCCCAATTTTACAGAGACAGTCCCAAATAATCCTCTGTTGTCCTTCTTTTTCAGCTGCTTTTAAAATGTCCCAGTTTTTCTCTCCTCTTCTCATTGTCCTTGTCTTCAGCTTGTGTGAGCTGCTGAAAGTGCAAATGTGTTTTGCATTCAATTAACTCAGTAGGGAGAAGAGGAGAGGAGGGAGCAGAGTCTTGCTCTTCTTAGCTTGTCTATCCTGTTGGGAACTTGAGAGATTTTTAGTAATAAGTCTCCCAATCAGCAGAGTATTTAGTAATGCACAGGCAGAGGTTGAACAAATTACCAGTCCCACTTTATCATTTCCACCCCAGACACACTTAATGCAGCTCAAAATAAATGCAAACAGTTTTGTTAAAAATATGTAAAGTTTACTCACAAAACCTTGTGCATAGTTTACACAGGGTCAATTCTTGAAGAAAGTAAGGAGAAATTAAGCAGTCACATGCTTGCTGAAAATAATACCTGTTAGGAGATCTCAGAGCACGCTTTCAGGAGGATCGAAGACCACATGCTTGCAGGAAAGTCAAAGAACAAAAAAAAAAAAAGGGAAGAGGAAGAGAACCTGCAAGCGGAAGTGGGTGTTGATCAAACAACAGGAAATTTACTCTAGGCAGTCCTCTCTATGCCTATAATAGATATACAAACTAACTAGCCAGTTAATTAAGCATACCAAAGGTTGCCACTCCCAACATATCCTTCCTCATTAATCACTTTTGCCAACCTAGCCACACTCCTACGTTGCTTGGCCACACATGTCTTGATTTTCATCTGTGAAATGTCAGAAGGTATGCCTGTCTTGGGTCCCACTGAACTAGCCTGCTGCTTCAGGTGTGAAAGGGGATACTATTCCTTAACCCGTAATTGAAATAAGACTGAAGTTCCAGTCCAACTGGCTTCTGTACATGGGATTGGGAGAGGACATTACTTTGTCCTTTGCTCTTGCAGTAAAATTCTTTGGACCAGCACAAAAAATTGCAGAGGAATGCATAGCGGCAATGTGTGAGTGTAATGTTCTTGTGTGGAGATTTTTTTTTCCACCTTTCCTTCACACAAGATGCTCCAATGAGGTTTCGAGTGTTTTCACACTACACAACTATAGCACTTTGATTCCATTTAACTATCATGCCTCCATTCTGTGGCATTCTGGGCTTTATAGTTTGGTGAGATACTCAAAATTCTCTGGTGCTATAATTTAGAGGAGTGCCCCTCACCAAATACAAATCCTAAGACTCCATAGGATGGGCCATAGCAGTTAAAGTGATATCAATAGCTTACTGTGGATAGACTCCACAGTAAAAACTCAGTAAAAAAAATAACTAAAAAGCTTGTTTTTTAGGCCTAACTTGGTCTTGAGTTCTTGAGATGATGATGTTGGTGTTCCTATTACCCGAAAGCATCAAAATATGGAATGAATCAAGATTCTCCAAATGAACTGTACTGCTGGCAACAAACATTTTGCCATAAAGCATTTGCTGAAAAATTCACTTAAGGGGTATTGGGACTAAGGTTGTAGGCCAAAACCATCTTGAGGGCCAAAGTTGTCTACTCTAAAGTTGCTCTAGTAAGAGAAAAAGTAGACTGATGTATGGTTAATGTGGTGCTGTGTCTGAACTTGGGACCAGGACTTGGGAGATCAAGTTCTAGTCCTCACTCAGCTATGAAACCAGCTGAGTGTCCTTGGACTGCCATACTTTCTCAGTGTGAGCTGCTACACAGGGTTGTTGTGAAGATAAAATGGGGAAGAAGAGAGTCATATGTGTTGCCTCGAGCTTGTTAGACGAAAAGTAAGAAGTAAAGATAGCTAATAAACAGGGAAATGCAAAACAGGGCAGGGAGAGAAATACTAAATTCAACTCCAGTCATTTCATGGTGTCTCAGTATTACTTTATTGCCATTTCCCACCTTACAAGAAGTTTACTGGGTCCCTTCCTCCTGACTGGGCAATCCTTATTATTTGGTGGGACTGGAGAAATCAGAGAAATAACAGTAAACTTCAGTTGCTGCAAGATGAAGTACATTCTCTAGTTCAGAAGGGAGAAACCAAGGCAGACTGTGATGTGATCATTCTTTCCATATGGTTTTGTTTATACTTAAAGTTTTCCTTTCAGACCACAGCATTCTGCTGGCAGCTGTTTCTAGGTTAATGAAAAAAGGCTTTGCTCAAATTCCAGATATACCATGTGACAAGTACTTATATGGCTGATCAGCAACTCAGAGGGTGGAAGCAGCGGGAGGGAGGACTCCTTTTTCATATTTATGTACCTCAGCTAAAGTCTATCAGCTTTTCTGAGTTCAGCACCTGCCAGGTGTGTTAGACTACAGCTCCCTTCATTGACTACCTGGCTGAGGATAGTGGGAATTGTAGTCTAATATGTCTGGGGGGTGCCAGTTTGGGAAGGGTTGCCAGTAGACTGAGAAGGTAAAATGAATTATTTAACCTGCTGAAACTCTGAAGAACTGCTGTGGTCTGCAGTGCAGTGTTGACATTGTGCGTATGTTGCCTGCTGACTTATGGCAACTCTGTGAATTTCATAGGGTTTTCTTAGGCAAGGAATACTCAGAGGTGGCATTGCCAGTTCCTTTCTCTGAAATGTAACCTACAGCACCTGGTATTCATTGGCAGTCTCCCAACAAAGTATGAACCAGACCTGACCCTGCTTAGCTTCCAAGATCAGATAGGATCTGGTGCCTTTAGCATATTTAAGACCTGTTGTTGTTGTGCACCTTCAAGTTGTTTCCAACTTTGGGAGACCCTAAGGCAAAGCTGTCATGGGGTTTTCTGGAGCTAAGAGTGTATGATTTGTCCAAGATCACCCAGTGGTTTTCCATGGCTGAGCAGGGAATTGAACTCTGGTCTCCAGAGTTGCAGTTCAATGCTCAAACCACTACTCTTGTTGACTTTACCCCTTCCCAAAAGACCCAAGAAGAATCAATGAAATAAAAAATCAGTGAAATAAAATTTACGATTATAAAACGTTATAACGTACATGTCAATAATTCAGGTCATGGCACACATTGGAAGATGGGAAGAAATGTACTAACTGCTGAGAAATTGAGTGCCACAATATAGTACCAGTAGCTCCACAAGTAAAAAGACCACAGACTTTCTTTGACCAAAAAAGTATGCCAAATGTTTAATGGTGGGGTCTAGAATATCATCAAAGAGTGAGATTTCCTATTGCAACTGCTTGGAATCATTTTCAGTTGCAAGCAGTCTAATTTAACCAAAAACCACTGCAAAGGTGAAACAGGACCATCTTTGAAATAGGCCTAAATGCAAACTATTCAGTGTTTCTTGTAGTAGTGGCTGGTAGCTTCCATGTCAGTGGAACAGTGAATCCACTCTCTGTGTTAGTCTGAACTTTAAATGAGCTTTCCAAGGTGCTGAGTCTGTTTGGGCGACATGGTTCAGATCCTTGCATACCGCCTTGAAAGCTCAGACTAAAACATAGAGTAGATTCACTGCACACTGACATGAAATATAATCACTGCCTCTTCGTTTTCTATGCAATATTGAAAGCGCCAATGTTGTAAAGCAGTCTAAGTATTGGACTAACACTGCAGGAGACCAAAGTTTAAATCCTCACTCAGATGTTGAAAGCCAATGGGTATCCTTGGGCAGGTTACATGCTCTCAGCCTTAGAGGATGGCAATGGCAAACCTCCTCTCAACTAATCTTGCCAAGAGAACCTTATGATAGGGTTGCCATTAGTTGCACTGAGCTTGAAGGTACATAACAAAAACAGCTGAAAAGCACAAGGGAGTTTTTGATTGCTACAAACACATTTGCCAGTTCATTTACACTGCTTTCTTTTTCAATTGACTTCACTTGCTGTCCGCTAGCCATGTAATATAGTGATGTCATCCCACTCAGGTTGTTATAACTGCTCAGCAAAGATTATCCATATGACTGAAAAATTAAAAAAGTGAAAACCATGGGGTGGGGGGACAGTTACTTAAGCAGACTATAACACCAAGCTCGCAATTGCAGGGAATATTAATTTCTCATCACATATATATATAAAAAAAGAGAGATCAAACACAGCTGTCAGAAAACATCACATGCAAAAAGACAGGTGTACAGATATGCAGTTCATGGATTTTGGTTTCAAAATACCATTATTAAGGAAAGTATTTATATCCATATTAATTAATGCTTCAAAGGTAGATCACGCTGCAGTACATCAAAGCAGAGTTGAGCTCATTAAACCCAAGATACCTATTTTGCAGGACATTCAGGGCTGACCTACTCTTTCTCATGCAATCTCAGAGAGTTGTTGATTTTTATATAAGAACAGTGACAGGCCATGAATCCTTTTCCTCTACAACAGGGGATGGGCAAAATGCAGCCTTCCAGAAGGTATTGGGCTATTCTTCCTATCAGCCTATGCTGGCATAGCCCACGTTGAGGAATGGTGAGGGTTACAGCCCAACAACATCTGTAGGACTGCACTTAACCATCCACCGCTCTGACCCCCTCCCAGCCACCCACCCACACATCATTTTCCCAGACAGTCTTCCAGTAGAGTTTCCATGCCATGCTTTTCCTACAGACAGTCTCTGCAGCTGCAGATCAATGTTTGAGAATCAAAAGAATTGAAAGTTATTTAGCCTAGCCTCCTGCTGGAACAAGAGTGCCATGTTGCTTTTTAAAATCAAGATGTCACTTAGGGATGCCTTGCTTAACTTGCTGTTCACACTGTGGGGACAAAGACAGACTTCTCATCTTGCAGAATCACTACTAGTCAGAGAAGACAGTGTCAAGTGAAATGGACTAATACCTAGACATAATATAAGGCAACTTAATAAACTACCTGGATGAGATTAAAGTCTCTGGCAAGACAACACAACACAATTCCTCACCTTGGTTGCATTTAAACAACAACAATACTTGAGCAGCAAATAGCAAACCAGTGTTGTGTGTGCATGTTATTTTGATGTATGCCTGGAATGATATTTTCTGTTTTCCAACTAGTGAGGGGTTGAGCTGCATGATCTACAGGGTGATTGCAGAGTGGGATCTGGATGGCAGAGGGACTGATGAAGTGGTCAAACCCAGCCAGACTGATCTGACACTGTTGTTATTGTTGTTGTTAGGGAAGCTAAGGTGGGTCAAGATCCTGGATAAAGCAGAGATAATGTAAAATGGAACGATGTTACAGCTCCTCTCCCACCAGTGCCAAAACTCACTTTTTACCTGGTGCAGCCCCCACACACCCCACAACACAAGAAGGCATCTTGTAGGATCTCCCAGGGATCTCAGAGGATGACATCACTGCTGTGTGATAGAACTGCTGGTAGCTGGACACTCTTCTACCACCCCCAACATGCTCTCCACCAGCCAGTAAATGGCTGTGCCAGGGAGGGGAGATTGCAGGAGGTAAAAGATGGATTTGGAGGGAAGTTTGATCAATGTGTGAAATTGGTAAAGAATTCTAGCCTATAGTAACTCCTCCCAAAAATGACTTACAAAGAGTTAAATTGGACTTTATGCTTGTGTAAGTCACTAATGGAAGGCCAGTGGTGATATATTGCAGTGGGAACAAGTAATTACTCAGTGAAATGACCAGAGATTAGAAGAAGACTTATCTTCCCCATCCTTTGGCTGTGGATGATGTCATCAAATGTCTTTAGGGGAGAAGGCTGGAGTTTGCAGGAGACAAGATGGACAGAGCGAGGAAGCTAAATTTGGGGCCTTGAAACATTTTTGTTGTCCCCTTGGAGATCTGCTGTGGATTTTGGAGGCTGAGGGTGTTTAAACTAAGCTTCCATCTATGCTCAGTCTGTTTAACTGTAAATATAAGCAAATATGTCAACCCACCAATAAACTTCCAATGCCCTCCTTCCAAATGAAACCAATCTAGGACAAGTCATGTACCTCTGAAACTCCTAGTTGCTCATATAATTGGCATAAACATGACAATAAACCTGTAATTTCCTTAAAACGTAGTTGCCCTGGATTATTTTGAGATTTTGCCTAAACTCAACTTAAACATCATTTCCAAGTCTTATTTTGTGTACAGAAGTCTTTAGTGTTTTTTAGAACACTGGTGGGGATGATACAGCCCTCCACATGTTGTTGGACTGCAACTCCCAACAGCTCTAATCAGCATGGTCAATAGTGAAGCATGCTGGAAGTTGGAGTCCAACAACATCTGGGGAGCTGAATGATTCCCAGCTGTGTTTTGGAAATAAGGGTGCACAAACCCTGGGAACAGTAATCCATTGGCTCCACCTCAAGTTTCTATTTGCTCTTCACTCCATCCCTTACTTGCTGTTTTGTGCCTGGTTCTTGCTGCTGAACCTCAGGATGCTAGGGGGAAAAACATCCAAGTAGATCCAGCTAGCTTAAAATCTACCCAACTGCATCAGCATTCATACCCTCCAACATTTCACAAATGAGAATGTGGATACACGTGACCAAAACACATCAGAGCAGTCAGGTAGGGATGGGGGGGGGATGGGGGGGAGATGGTCCAATTTGCGTCCAATTTGCCCCTGGTGGCAATGTTTCTGGGGCGTCTCAGCCTGTAGCCATGCCCCCACACACAGTGGCCTTGCCCCTTGCACTGTAGCCACGCCCCCAAGATGGATTTGGAGGGAAGTTTGATCATTGTGTGAAATTGGTAAAGAATTCTAGCCTATAGTCCAAGCTCTGCCACTGCATCAGAGGGTGATCAAGATGGGAAAAGTTATTGAAGCGGAAGTCCAGGTAAGCTAGGAGAGGCTTCAGCAGTTTGTTTTTGCCTAATCCTACTGGGAAGGGCAAGACTTCACTTCTTCCTCTCTTTTTCTCAACGCTGAATTAATTGTGTGCAGAATGCTTTTGCATATTGAACTCTGTTTGCAGCAGTTGAAGTTAGTTGAAAACAAATGGAGCAAATGAGAGGAGGAGAGAGAATCTGGGACATTTCAGAAACAGCTGTAAAAGTGGGATGACAGAATTCATGACTATCCCTATGAATTCAGGATAGCTGGAAGGTAGGAGCATTTCCACAGAAGAGGCTGGTACACTCTAGTATACAACTTTTTAAAAAGAATGTTATAACGTAACTCATGGCAAAAAATTGCTGTACAACTACAATGCAAAGTACTGGCTAGAGATCCAGGCTGTAATTCCTGCCTAATGTGGATGGTGTATATATTTCTCTATGCTCCTTAGAGAAAAGATGACATTAAAGTGTAATGAATGGAAGTACACAGATATTTCATTAGAACATATCTTAACAAACACACAATTAAAAAAAAACACAAAAACGCCTTCAACCCTCAAACGTTTAGGACCAAGAGTGAAAAGACAAGGAAAGTGTGGGTGTGTACAGCAAGACAGTTGTAATTCAGAAAACTAAAGGTTGCAGGCGTTTTCGTATAAACTAAACCCCCGCTACAAAGATAAATCACTACATCTGTTTTTAGATGCCCTGTTCTCCATACGTCCAATGAAGTCTCAGCAAAGTGTTTATTCCGATCCCCCCCTGTTTCTGCATCCTCCAGACAGAGTTTCCTGATGTAGAAGGCTGGAAAAGAAAACATGGTCTCTTGCTATGAACTGTTAACGGGCTCTTGCTTTGCTTTGCTCCCTTTAAGTATCTTGCTTAGATTGGCCCGAGGCTCTGTTTTTTCTGGAAACGTCATTTTGCTCTTGGTCAGCATTCCAAAACCACAGAGTGCACTGGAAATAAGTTACTGCTCCACGCTGTCAGCTCTTTAAAGTCTCCTCGCTCCGGATGCTCAATAGTCCAAGCCTCTGCGCAGCTTTTACCTGTCTGAAGGAAGGGTGAATGTTTCTGCTTGCTGCCTTTTCGGTTTGTTTGTTAGAATCTTACAACAGAGGTACTAGTTAGCTTTAAAAAGAGATTTGGTGTATCATCTTTAATGGAAAGGATTACGGCAGAAATCCTTAAGAGCTGATTCCCATAATGCTTAGCAGGAGATGAAAAATCCTCCAGTGAGCAAATTAAACAATGAAAGGGGGGAAATGAACAGACAAGAAAAAGATCTTCTTATCTCTTGGGGCATGCTAAGTGGAAGGGTCTACACGGGGTGGGGGATCTCTTCACCTCAAACTTTAAGAAATCGGTTAGAAATAGATGTCTGCAACCAAACTGTGATCATTAACATCTGTTTTTGCTTTGTGCTATACCTCCCACTGGCACCCATTCAAAACGTTTCACTATGTGTGTGAGCGTGTGTGCACGCGCGCACACACGCACGCACATTCAAGCCATATGAATTTCATGGGGCTTTCTTAGGAAAGGAATTCCTACAGGTGGTTTTGCCAGTTGCTTCCTCTAAAATACAACCTTCAGGACCTAGTATTCACTGGTGGTCTCCATAACTACTCAATTGTAAATTCTACTAAGTTCAGTGTGGCTTGATCTTATAGTAGTGTGCTTAGGATTGTAGCCCAACACTACAGAACTGATTCTTTAAATGAACCAAATAAATCAAGCAAGCAAGCAAGCAGCTCCTTATTTAAGAATATTGTAATGTAGAGTATTCAACACAATATATAACAATAATAACTATTGCTGCTATTGGTGCTGTTGATGCATTTAGGGTATTTAAGCCCTTTTCCTACAATGCACTATAGGATATTTTAAAGGTTTAGATCTCCTATGGCTTTGTTGTGTTTCTGAACACAAGTTCAGTGTCATCATATATGGTTCAGTTCTAGTCTTCATCAGTCCAGTGGAGTAACAAAATCAGAACATGGTTTTACCTATACCTTTGTAGTATCAAATTATCAGTTTTCCGGGTCAACATGGCCACAGCTAGCCCAGGTCCAGGTGTGAAAGAGCTCTGGGCAAGTTGCACTCTGTTGGGTCCCATGCTCTGGTGACTGGCCATGGTAGGCTTACCTAGCTGTGGTGATAGTGGTTGATGTCAGTAGGGAGAGAATGAGAAACAACTTTTTGAGTTCCATGGTGCCCCACAATAATGCTGCTTTGAGGGCATTGTGAGAAATCTTAAAAAGCAGCTAGACTCAAGCCATGTGGTGCTGTTCAAAGTGCTGGCTTAGAATAATAATGTAAAATGGGCCCAGCAATGAGCCCTGGCAGGGTGTTGAGTCTCTAACAGATATCTGGGGATACCTAGTGCTGGCACTGAGCCTATGAAGTGCTCTAGGATGATGCCATGTCATGTAGGATCATTTAAAAGCACAATGTTCTTTGCATGTATAAGCTCCCACACATTTTTCCTTTGCTTCTCCAGTTAAAAGAGAATTTTCAGGAGCAGAGCTGAGACAGACCTGTGAGAGACTGACTAGTTGTTGGTCATCAATTTTAACAGATTGATGTTATTGATTGATGATATTGATCTCAGGGCCAGCCCTACCACTGGGCAAAGTAAGGTAGATGCTTCAGGCAGCAGTTGTTGGGTGCCATGAAAGGGTAGCAAATTGTTATTTATTTTCTTTGCTGATATTATGTCTTTATGGCCAGGTATGGGGAAAGGTGCTTGAGAGGATTTCTGCCTTTAAAATCAAAATAATTTATCTGGTTGAGAACACTTAGTTTGGGTAGGTCATAAAGAAGAGGATTTGCTGCTTTAGGCAGCAAAATGTCTTGGGCCAGCCCTGATTTATCTATGGTTAAACTGAACTGACATCAGCAGATCTGTGACCATATCAATTCCATTTTTAAAAAGAAGGATAAGAACAGCTGCTAGAAGTGGACAATTCAGATCATAGTTGTGACACAGAGGAAGAAGTGGTTTCCTAATCTGAATTGTACCCCCAGACTTATTTACCCTGCACAGTACAAGTAGCTCTAGAGCATGAAAAAGTTACCTTTTTGTACTCCCACTTCCACAATCTCACAACCCACATGGCCCACTGAATTTTGTAGTCCAAACAGAGTAAAAATTTTCGGAAGCTCTGACTAGAACAGTAAGGCGGGTCCTTGTAGTTGCCATTTCCTCTCAGTAAAAATGCAGCTGTAGCTCTATATCTGTAGTGTTTGTTTTTCATACAAGAAGAAAACACAGTAGAAGAGGCTGAAAGCAACACACAAGTTCTACAGCAGGGGAGGGGAGGAGATAATAAATCTATGAGCTTCTCTAGGAACATTTTGCTCATGCCTCCCTCACTAATGTGCCAGTCTCCAACCTTCTCTATAACTTCATGCAAATACCGCAAATAATTTTTACACTTGGACTTGTGGGGGAAAACTGCTCTCTCTCTTTAAGTGATAGGCTTCTGTGAGTCCACAAATATGAATAGCAGATCCAGAGTGCAGAACTATACTTGGTGGCTAAGAGAGGAAACGTAATCATACAAGAATTTTTCTTTCTTTCTTTCTTTCTTTTTTTTGCAAGAGTAGCAATAGTGCCACATAGATGACTAACTGGGAAGAAGCCAAGCCTGGGCTCTTGCAAGTAGACGTGGCTGAGCTGAGCAATCTCAGAATGGGATCTCCCTGCTTGCAGGCAAAAAAGAAACAGTACAGGACCTTGCCACACACCCTTTCCCTCTAGCACACTTGCTTTTCACAGTCTTTGCTGCACTTTACTCTCTCCTCCTCCCCATGTCTGGAAGCAGAATTCCACTTCCCGTTTAGATCAGTGAAAAAATAAAGTTCTCAGGATTCCTCTTATGTGTGGCAGGATCACTCACTCTGATGACAGAAGCAGAGATAGTTACAGCTAGAATGGGAGTGTGGGATTTGGGGGGAGGGCGTTCTTTTTCCGTGTTTGATTTGGTGA
This sequence comes from Cyclura pinguis, assembly GCA_030412105.1. Taxonomy (NCBI): domain Eukaryota; kingdom Metazoa; phylum Chordata; class Lepidosauria; order Squamata; family Iguanidae; genus Cyclura; species Cyclura pinguis. The sequence continues at coordinate 23,063,908 of CM059604.1, forward strand.
GATAGTATTGGGAAGACTGACACTTCGGCATACCTTCTGACCATCCTGATTTGGAAGGGAGAATCCCAATTAATCCTCGTCTCACTTTTCAGCTGCTTTTAAAATGCCCCAGTTTCACTCTTCTTACTTTCCCCTTTTGAGATCAACTTACTTCAGTTGCTTCAGACTGTGTTCAAATAGCAAAAGTAGTTTGTAGTCAATTAACTCAGCAGGGGGAGAGGAGAAGAAAGGATGGAATCTTGCCCTTCCCAGTAAGCACAGGCGAAAGCAATCTGCTGCATCCTCTCCTAGCTTGTGTATTCTTCCTCATTTTGCTGTCTTGACCAGGCACTGATGTTGCATGTGTCCCAGTTTTCATCTATGAAAGGTTGGAGGATATACTTCAGGATCAGTCTCTTGTTGAAAAGGCTTTAATAAAAGAGGAAGGTGTCATACCTCCACAAGAAGAATTACAATTCTGGAAGGTGGTGTAAGTTGAAACATAATTGGCTCTAGGGCGTGGGTTTACTTTTAGAAATAGTTTGATATGTTTAGTAATAAAATCATATTGAGTAATAGTAATAGATTAAATGTAATGGAAAAGTATACAGTTAAGAATGAAATTATTTATAATAATGATGAGTATAATGAGAATGAGATCTAGATATAGGTAACAAAAGTATATAAACAGTATGATATAGAATATGGTGAACAAGTATATGATTGTAATGGAATTGGAGAGAAATAACAATGTAAGTTTGGTTTGTTGAAATTTTCTTTTTGCACTGTTATGTGTAACACGTGGTATTTTTCTTTTTCGTTCTGTTTCGTTCGTTATTTATTAAATAAATAAATGAAAAAGGATCAGTCTATTGTTGAATCTTTGGCCAGAAGACTCATTTGCTGGTTGTCTATTAAGCCATACCACAAAGTGCTTTTTGGTGTAATGCATGGCAGCAGTGAACGGACGACAAAGAAAGCCATGTTCATTGGCAGAGAAAGCTTCCATTCCTGCTTCTGAGCAGCTCAGAAGTCAACAGGGCAGCTTCCTTTCCTCTTGAGAGAGATGATTTTCATTCTTGTTCTCCCTCCTGTACTGTGCTGCTTCCTGTTATCACCAACAGCAGCTACTCAGACATAGTTCTTCTAGCCAATGGAGTGGTGGCCTTATATTCTGCTATAGAGCTCTGGTGGATTCCCTTGATGGACAGTCCTGAAAATTCTAATTATCTCACCAAACAACAAATCCCAGGATTCTGCAGGATGGAGCCATGACATTTAAAGTGATATCAAACTGCTAGAAATGCTATAAACATTTAACTGCTATAAATGTGCAGCAGATGTACTCTTGTCCTAGAAGAGCAAAATTTCACAGATCAAAACCGGGACAAACCAGGTGGCCCCTCCCGAAACCGCAAAGCCCAGGATTCCATAGGATGTTGAAAGTGGAATCATAGCACTATAACAGTCTAGTGCAGAAATGGCTTAAAGCTGATCACTGAGCAAAGACATTTTTTATTTTTACGCTTGACAAGCTTTTATTGCTGAATGTGTTTAAAGAAAGGGCTTTTCGGAGGTGCTGAACTGTTTTTACCTGCCTTTTATTGTTTTCAATTACATATTTTAAATTATTTTAGTATTGTGAATTGCTTAATTCTATTTTAAGATGGATCTTTTGTGTGTGTTTAGCTATAGTATACCTGTCTTAAATTGTAAGATGCCTTGAGTCCCAGTTTAAGGAAGAGGAGGGGTATAAATAAAGATAATGAGAGTAAGAATAGTTGTAGAAGATTTGATCCAGCCCCGTTTCTGCAGGCATATTTCACTAATGCTGACAATGGTACTTATCCAAGGCCCACAGAGCAAACAATTCACCTACCACAAACATTGTACTATAGAGGTTTAAAATGAAGGCTTTGCTGAGATTTTTTTAACACTGACTTTACAATAAAAGGCTACCTCTAGAGACATATCCTGGAATAAGAACATGGTTCCAGCCTGTCTTTTTCTAGCTTTGGAATAACAAAGATATATTTGGAGTTTTTAAAACGTGCTTGGTTAAAATCTGTGACTCAGATGGTTTTTCAATGCAAGCTAAATAGCTATTATACAGGTCCCAGGGTGTGCCTTTCTGTAGCTTTCTCATTTTGGAGATTTTTAGTGTTTATATATGTACAACAAATTCACTCACAGAGGAAAATCAAAAAGAGAAAAAGATTTTGTACAACGTCAGCTTCAAGGAAATCTGCTCTCTCACATTTTCAAACTTTTAATGTCATCCAAATCTACATCTTTTTTTCAAACTTTTTCCCCCACCAATGAAATCCAGAAGCCTGCATGGGTTGATGAAGGCTCACTTGAAAGAAATAGTTCCTGGGAGATTTGGGAAAATGAAAATTTAAAGGACCTTCTGTAGATTTCTACAAACTGGAAGCTGAAATTCAACTGTCTAAGAGGGAAAACAGAACAACAACAACAACCAGCAACAACAAAGTCCAAAGCTTTGAATACTTGGTACAAGATGAGAATCTGGTAAAAAAACCACCAATTCTGAATTTAGACACCTCTTTTCCAAAAATCCATTTCTAAGACTGACATACCTTCCAACATTTCACAGATTAAAACCTGGAATTGTGTGGCCAAGCAACATCAGAGTGTGGCCAAGACGCCAAAGGTTACTATTGAGGAAAAAGAGAAAAGCTAGGAGATAATGTAGCAGTTTGCTTTCACCTGAGCCTGCTGAAAAGGGCAAGATTCTGCTCCCACCTCTTTTCTTCCCCTACTGAATTAACTGAGTGCAAACTACTTTTGTACTTTTAACTCAGTTCACAGCGATTGAAATAAACAGAAGGGGGGAAGTGGGAGAAGAAAGAAACCAGGACATTTTAACAGCAGCTGAAAAAATGGGACAACAGAGGGTTAATCAAGAGTGTCCCTGCCAGATCAGGACAAATGGAGAGTATGGATAGATAACATACATCCAAGACATAACTATAGCCTCACATGAACTCCAGTCTCAAATTGCGAACCTATATCTAACTTAATTCAGGCTATAGAGGAGAAAATCTGACAGATTTGCCTTCTCCAGCAAATATTTGCTCAGGCCCCTCCCTAAACTGCAAACCTCAGGATTCCATAGGATGTTGAAAGTGAAATAATAGCACTATAACAATCTAATGTGGAAATGGCCTGGGACACCTAGTACTATGCCAATGCCTAGCCTCTGCCACACTTCAAGGCCTGCAATTTATTCAGATTTGAGGCTGAACCGAGGGGACCCGTACCAAGACGAATGCAGTGATCCTGCAGTGACTTGCCATATTTGGGAGCCCATACCTCTGAGCTGCACATTGGTGAGAACAGCAGTAAGGATGTAATTCTTTACTAGTTTTCTTCTTGAAGGAAGCAATGAGTAATTTTAACAATTTTCTTCCTGCTGCAAGAAAGTTTCCTAAGACCATGCAGTTTTCAAAGCCTATTCATAATTCAGGATTTGCAAAATTTGTGCATAGTTCATTTTGCTCAGTTCAGTGAGGTGGAGGTTTCCTGCATCGTAAATAATCTTTCTACCTGGAAGTATTCTGCCCATGTGGAAAATGCAGCTTCCTGTGCAGACAATGTTGTTTTCTGTGCAAATCAACCATGTGAGAATTTTGCACAGAATGAATTACCTGTTACAGCATTTTCTGTGCAGGAGTAGTATTTCTGCATAGAAGTGGTGTTTTCTGTGCACAAAATGCTGTTTTCTGGGCAGAAAATATTTAACACACACATTTTGCACAGAATAATTCCTGGATTGGAGAGATTCTCTTCAGTCTAGGGTTCTTCTCATCAAGGTTTTTAAACAGTCGAAAAGTATATATATATTTGACAATCTTGCTAATATTTTTGAATATTATTTCCATCCCTAAACATTGAACTCTAGAATCACTTCCCTGTTTCCAGGCCCAGAACCTGAACAGCCTTACCTTTTCTTGGTGTCTAGTCCTAATGACAATAATCCTTGGTCTGGCAGCAATCCAATTGGCAGTGTTGGTCATGATGTGGGTTTTTACTTGGACATATGAGTTCTTGAGAGCCAGCATGGTGTAGTGGTCTAATCCCGGAGACCCTTCTCAGACATGGAAATACACTGGGTGACCTTGGGCATGTTACATACTCTGAGCTCTAGAAAACCCTGTGACAAGTTTGTTTTAGGGTTGCCATAAGTTGAAAACAACTTGAAAGCACACAACAACAAATACAACAATCTAGGAGTTCTTGCTACGTGAACTGAAAGCGTGGGCACACAAAGAGGGCAAATCCAGTTACTTCTGTGTTGTTTGTAAAGCTTAGTAAAAGACTTGGAACCACATGAGGGTCAAACTGGTTCATGTTAGGAGTCAACTACAATAGGTACATCCCTGAAGAAGGGCGGCCCTATCAAAATGTACTCATCTCTGATACTCACTCACCACAACTACAATGTAGTACCTACATTGCCCCCAAGCAGTTGTGTTAAATTTCAAAATATCCAGCTAATAAAGTTTAATGAATCTCCATTTCAACCACAAATCTTGCTCTGCCAGTATAGGAAACTATGCCATTTCCTAAGGCTGATAGACTCTTCCCATCTTTGTCATGTTTGCTGGGCTGTTGTATTCAACAGGATCCCCCGCACATCTAATTTTTTACAGATGGTTTAGAGTAAATTTGCCAGTTCATGACTGTCCTGGAACCTGAGATTTCAAGGCCAAAACCAGCATCACAGGATCCTGGGCCTGGTGATGTTAGAAGAGGTGCAGCATGTGATGGCGTTAAGCATGATACATTAAGTATCAACCACAGCCGCACAGAGTATGCCACTCTAAATAATGATGAAAATGTGTGTACACACACACACTTACTTCTGAGGACAGTGCTCTTGTCTTGAGATTCTTCCACCTTGCCTTGAGTTCCAGAGAAGAGAGATCAAGCCCTGAGGTCTGGGAACCCTAGTTTAGAGGACATACCAGGCGAAAAGCAAAACAAGAACTTTTATTGGCAACTGAAGCAAGAGCAGTTTAAGCCACATATTGGTCACCACTATTACTTTCTACAATGTATCTCCCATTGTAGCAAATTACAGGTAACGTATCTGTAACATGTTATTCCCAGGCTCTTTTTATATATAAACAAAAATCAATGAACATTGTTCAAAAATCAATCAGCATTTTACAACAGGGGTAGGCAAATTGTGCCCTCCAGATGTTTGGGACTGTAACTCGAAAAGCCCCATTCAGCATGGTCAGTAGTCAGAGGTTTTGCCCACCCAATTCATCTGGAAGGCACCAGCTTTCCTAAAGTGTTACAAAGTGCAACAGTTCCTGAAGAGCACACATTCTAAAAATTTAATGCACAAAAGACAACGGAAAGAGGGGAAGGGAAGAAAATGAAGGAAGTGAAAACAGGTAAAGAATATGATTTATTGCAGGTCCAAGTAGCTAAGCTTAATTGCATTACTGTTTGGGCATTAGTTTCAAAGAAAAGGTGGGTTTTGAAGGAAGACTCGTCCTGTATTTATTCTTACTTCTCCAGATCAGACAGTGTGCTGAAACTCTTTTGAGTTGGGAAAAAGTTGCAAACTAAGAGGGAGAATGAAGTATCAGAGAAAAGGCTACAGCAGGAAATAGTTTATGGAGTTTTAAAGAAATGTATGTCTAAGGCCAGCTGCAGAGTATCAAGGCAGCCCACAAAAATGGCAGATTCCCAGCGCGCACTGAAATAGAAGCCAGAAAGGCCTTGGCTTACTTTTGGTTTACTAATACTTACAAAGCAAGAGAGAAATCACTCATGTTGGAAAAATGGGATCTGTATATTTGTTAGAAACCAAAAATGGGGGAGGGGATAGAGCACTCCTGTGCATGTGTGTAGGCTTTCTCTGACTGTTTGCCAATAATCATTCTGTGTCCTGCTGACAGTCAGAGATGATCAGCTGATCTCTCCTTGGTGGAAATTGGTGACACGGAAGGTTTCTTGATATGCCACTGAGCAGTCTTTCTGTAGAATCTACAGTGTTGACAAAGATCATATAGACTCATACCCACTGCTGTTTGCTTGACATGGGACAGAAAGTCCCATGTCAAGACAGAAACTCTTATAGGCTGCTGGAAAAGAGGATTATAATTCAGGAGGACCAAAAGCCCTCTCAAAGATACATACCCTCTAACAGTCCTGATTTGGCAGGGAAACCTGCCAAATAAAATACCTGTCATAAAAGTGGCCCCTGGACCTACCACAATTGCTAACCCTTCTTTGTAGAGCTTGGCAATGTACCAAAAAAAAAAAAAAAGAGCCACAGGATGAACAGGATGAGAAAAGGCTGAAGGATCGCCTATATATAATCCACCCTATACACTCCATTCCTCTGGAAGCCGTCTACTTCAGGCAGGCAAAACTAGGCTGATGGTTATCCAGAGAATGCTTTCTTCAGCCACCCCCAGATTGTGGAATGACCTGCCAGAAGAGATTCATAAGCTGGAGGTGCTGTCTGCGTTTAAAACAGAAGTACAGTCCAGTATCCTCTGGCTGACCTAGCCAAATTGTTTGTAAATTATGCATTTTAAAGCATTTATTGAACGACTTTAATATGTATTGGTTTTACACACTCTTTTAACTAATGCTGTGTTACGTTATTTGTTGTTTTTGCTAGCTTTGATACACACAGTATGTAATTTATTTGTTGAATTTGGTGCCACAAGATCTGGTACTGTAATTGCTCTCACTTTGGATGGTTTTAGAAAGGGGTTAAACACATTTACAGGTCCAAAGTCCATCAATGGCTGCTAATCACAGAGATTGAAAAAGTCTTTTTGAAGTAACTATTCTGATTGACTATATTGGATTTGTGGAAGCTCCAGGTGTGAAGGCAGCATTCCACAACACCATTAATTTAGGAACAACAACAGGAGAAGACTATTGACTTGATGTGGGCTTCCTGGAAGCACTGTCTGCATTCGCATATCACATGTTAGCCATAGTTTCTGCTTTAGATTGCCTATCTTTCAGAAATGATTGTGTGATGGAAAGAGAAGGAAACTGCCACATGCTTTCCTCAGTATTTTCCACTAATTCCTTTGGCTATGTTTTTTTTTGGGGGGGGGGGTTAGCATGCTGTAGCATAGAGTACCTTACCTACCTGAAGATTCATTGCAGCAGAAATCTAAGATGGTTTAAAGTTCTGGCTACAAAAGATTTGGGCACATGCTTAGCATTATATATGCATTTGCTCCTTCACTGATGTCAGATTTATACCCACCCTTTCACAGAATTGCAGTGACCTTGTCCAGCTGAGTTGTTTTATGGACCAAGGAGAGACACTTATTCACGGTGATAAATTTATGCAAAGAAGCACTACAGCTCATACAGTCATGGTAATTGTCCTCCTAGCCATCATAATTGCAGATGCTATTCCAAGTAATGAATTGTCTCCTTGCTGTGATATTTATGCATAGTATTTCTCAAGTTAATGCATAGTTCATGGCACAATAAACTATATAATGCATCCTTTAAACTACTGACATAACTAACAGTAGCACCTATGAACCTAAGTTGCAGCTCTTCCTAAGGGAACTTAAAGTACAAAATAAACGTATGGTAGATTAAGTCGAATTGACCAGTCATCACAATTCCTATGTAATACTAACTACCCAGTAATAAAAGAGACCTGTTTTGGTTGTCCCACTCTGGGTAGAACACTTGCAAGCTGCTTTGGGTGCCATATTATGTGAAAGGTGAGATATAAATCAATAAATCATCAAGGAATTGAAGAGAGGGAAGGGAATTGGTTTGTATTTACTTTGCAGTTTGGTTTCATTTGCTGAGAAGGAATATAAGATGGGTGAGATGGGCAAAGGATCAAAGAAGCTCGTGTGTTCAGGTTGAAAAAAGAGGCAGAGTGACTCAAAAGGGGCACTTTACTAGCCAGAAATTTACAAGGCCTAAGGGAGAATGTCTGCATTACTTCCCATGTTAAAAACCTCCCTAGCAAGGTAAGATTAGAGAACTCACAGGGGCATCTCTGGACTCCATATTGACATCACTTTCACTGCTACCCTTGAATTGAGTGGGCTGGTAAGTTTGAATTCTGCAAACTCATGCTTGAATTGTTGATGATCTTGCTGTGTGCCTCCAAATTGTTTCCCACGTATGGCAACCTTAAGGTGAAGCTCTCATGGAGTTTTCTTGGCAAGATTTGTTCAGAGGGAGTTTGCCTTTGCCTTCCTCTGAAGATCAGTGAATTTGACTTGTCCAAGGTCACCCAGGGGGTTTCCATGGCCAAGCAGGGATTTGAACCCTGCCCTCCAGAGTTGTAGTCTAATATTCAAACCACTCCACCATGCCAGCTCGAATAATGTTTGAATAATGGCTGCTTAGAGCAAAAGAGGAAGCAAAGATTTTCACAGAATCATTGAACTGAAAGGAACACAAGGGCCATCTAGTTCAATTCCCTGTCATTCAGGAATATGCAACTAAAGCATGACGACATGGCCATCCCACTTCTGTTTAAAAACCTTCAAAGAAGGAGATTCTACACACTTGGTGACAGTCTAATTCACTGCTCTTACAGTAAAGAAGTTCTTCCTAGTGTTTAAGTGGAATCTTTTTTCTTGTAATTTGAATCTGTTGGTTCATGTTCTAGTAGCCTCTGGAGCGTCAAAAAACAAGCTCATTCCATTTTCTACATGACATTCCTTCAGATATTTAAAGATGCCTATCATGTCACCTCTCAATCTTCTCTTCTCCAAGCTAAGCTACCCAACTTTCTCATAAGACTTGGTTTCCAGAACTTTGATCATCTTGACCTTCCTCCTCTGCACACATTCCAGACTGTCAACATCCTTCTTGAACTGGGGTGCCCAGAACTAGCCACAGCATTCCTGGTGAGGTCTGACCAAAGTGTGATTTTGCAGCCTCAAAAAGCAAAATCCCTTATAGGATTAAACGTTGTGTTGGTGGTGGTGTGTCTTCAAATCATTTCTGATTTATGGTGACCCTATGGCAAACTTATCATGGAATTTTCTGGAGCTGAGAGTATGTGACATGCCCAAGATCATCCAGTTGTTTCCATGGCTGAATGGGGGCTCAAATCTTGGTCTCCAGGGTTATAGCCTAACATACAAGCCTCTACCTGGCTCTTTGGGGTGAAACATGTTGGTCTAGTAATGAGCAGCCCCGACTCAGTTGTTTAAAATGATAGAGTCCTTCCGGGGATACATCCAAACAATCCATACCATTTCAACATCCACACACTTTGGAAGGACAAAACTAAACCAAGGGTCAGATGTCCCTTTTAAAAAGATTTTTTTAAAAAAGAAAAAGGTCAGAGCCAGACATAGATCCAATGTAGGGGTGGTGGCAGAGGGAAAACATCCAGAGATACAGACTTTAAAAAAATGGAAATCCCATTTGTGTTTCTCTTCTCATCTTGGAAATGGAGATATAGGTTTGCCTCATTTTCCAAGTGGGTTTTGCTCACTTCAGTGAGGTGGAGGTTTCTTTGGCGCTGACGTTAGACTTAATGAACAGCAGGAATTCTTGTGGTAAGCCTGAGCCATTTCTTTCCAGTTCTAGTGAATTCTTTCAAAAATATTTTCTCCTTTACTTTTTTTTTATATATACAGCACTTTGAATTTACAAATGGCAACATGGAAAATTTCCCACTTTGAAGTTTTCCTCAAGCAAAACTGATTTTATGTGTACTAGTTTTGCATCCCACTCACTTTTCATGTATATATGCTAGTCATCCTTCCTATATTTAGGCCATTCAGCTCAAAACATCCATTTAGAACCTGCCTGGAATATGCATATTCTCCATATCTACACTAAAGGTCCAGAAGTACAAAGAATATGTTATAAAAACACCATGGTGTCCCAAGAGTCGCTTATTTGGCTTTCCTTTTCTCTAGGCGTTAACAAACTTCTGCTACATGCACAGCAGTCAGTGTTCCTCATCGCTAATGCAGACTTCTTTGCTTGCATTACTGGTAGCGCTGCAGTCTAACTTTGGCTGCAACATCTGGGAGGGAGCAGGGAAATATGAGAGTCTGGAAACGGAGCCAATAAAAGTTCAGCTGGGACAGCACAGGCTAAAAAATCATCTGGAATGTGACAACATCAACTGCTTTCCAGTAGAAGTTATAGACCTGGAAGCAGCTGCGGAAAGTGTAATTTACCCATACCCAAAACAAAGCAAAAAGGAATGGGGAGGGGAGTTGCTTGCATGCTGAGACATGCATCCCCTCCTGCAGTTCTTATTCTTATTCAGAATATGTAGAGATAGGCAAGCCTGCTTCTACTTAGGTTGATTCTTTCAATACATAAATTTTGTGTCCATAGAACTGAGGTTCTTAATAAAATTACATACCCTCCAGCATTTCACAGATGAAAACCACAACATGTGTGACCAAACAACATCAAAGCCTTGTCAAGATGGCAAAATTATTAATGAGCTAGCAAGGAAAGGGCGCCCCAGGTTGCTTTTGCCTGAGCCTCCTCGGAAAGGCAAGGCTCTGTTCCCCTGTCCTCTCTCTCGTTCTGTGTTGAGCGTAAACTATTTTTGCACTTTGAACTCAGTTTGCAACAAAGTAAGCTGAGAACAAAAGGAAAAAGTGGGAGGAGGAGAGAGAAACTGGGACATTATAAAAGCTGCAGAAAAAGTGGGATGATAGATGAAATCTGGACTGCCTCTGCCAAATCAAGATAACTGGATGGTATGAAAGCAACAATTAGACTTCTGACCACAGCTTCACTGAAACTGAAAAAGAAAGCTGAGAGTAAAGTAAGGTTGGGAGCTGTTCTCTTTTTGAAGCTTCCTCAGCGAACACATTTATTCCTAACATCATTTCTTTTCAAAGAGATAGCCATGTTAGTCTGTTTTAGCATAAAAAGAAATAAAGGAATCCAGTAACACCTTCGAGACTAATTGGAAAGAAGTAATTTCTAGTGTAGGCCTTTGTGGATTCAGCCTACTTCATCAGACACCTCTGTCATGAAAGGCATCCCAAAGTACCTTTCCCCCAAGCTGTATCCAGGGTTGGGAAGCAAGCATGTAATTCTGATCTAATTTCGTTCGCAAAAGAAGCAGCAAGCAATTTTGTCAGTTTTCTTCTGGCTGCAATACAGTCTTTGAAAACTTATTATGTGCAAAATTTGTACATGACATCTTTGCAGAGAAAAAAAGCATATGCCGCATGGAATTCCAATTTTAGAAAATGTTGTAATTAGTAATTTGTTCAGTACAAATTTTGCACATGGGTTTTTGTGTCGAAAACATTTAAAGCACACAGAATGCAATTTCTTATATATAAATTATTGTTTTCGGTGCAATAGTATGCCAATTTTACACAGAATAAGTGCTAAACCTGTGGAGCTCTTTGTCAGTCCAAGGTTTGTGATGTATTGTGATATACATTTTCTTCAACTCTTTTCAAATATTTTTGAATTTTCTTCCACCTCTATTGCTATGTGCCAAATGTGTCCTCCTGACCTTCAATGCATGGCCACCCTTCCCCCAGAAAGAGTTGTCCCAGGAGACTCATTGTTCTTAACTTCAGTTCAATTGACCCTGGTATAAATGGACTTTAGCTATCAAGATGTACATTAGGGATAATATGTATTCTTTTTAAAGATATAAGAAAAGCTTGGAATATAAGAGTATATATCAGATATAAGAAGAGCTTGGAAAGGTTACTTTTGGACTACAGTTCCCAGAATACCAGAGGCCTTGATGGCTGGAGGATTCTGGGAATTATAGTCCAAGAAGTAGCTTCCCCAGGCCCTGAGAATGAGGGCCTTCTTTGTTGGCTTGGCTAAAGTTTAAAGCATATTCTTTATGTCCATACACTTGAGTGTGCACAGGTGTGGGCATGCATGTAGGCTAGCTAAGGTGAATTCAGGAGTGAATAGAGCACACCCATTTCCGTGGATGAATAATTAGGTTATATGGAAAATTAGGCATGCTTTCTGGTCTGCAGAGCTTTTAAAAGTCTGTTTGAAAACAACATGTTATTAAATCATTAGTGGACAGATAGAGCTGTGCTCTCTACCACACCTTTGGCTTCCCACATTGAATGTGCAACCTGTAACTGGTGGTCGTAAGCAGTTCTGACACAGTCAAATTGCATACCTTCCAACATTATACACGAACATCAATGAGTACTCGCAGCCTCCTATAAGCACACCAGTGGCTTCTTTTTGTCAGTTCTCCTGCCTTCCCTACCCTATCCCAAATTGCTGAAGGGATTTCTCTGATCACTATATGTTGTATCATTTGCTTTGCAAGCTCTTGGCCTGCACTGGCTTCTAAGAATGACTACAGCAAGTACAATAGATTGGTGTTACTGCCCTGGCTAGTCCGAGCTTTGGGGATATTAAAAAGATATCCTCTTGATATCATAATTCGGCTTCATTTCTTTATTCCTCTCCACGTGCTTGCGAGACCACTGGACAAGCACGTAAACAAGTTGGGCCTTTAATAGCCGTAATATTCAAACTACAATACAGGCAGGCCAGAAATAGCTGACTCACTGCTTTAGGAGACCTCCAGGCAAGTACTCTAATTAAGTATGCACGCCACTTACAAAAGAGCCTCTGCCCCGCGATGGCAGCTTGATGGGTAACCTATACAATACCCAAGTACGCTGCATTTGCATACTGGCTACTCTATTGAGAACTGCTACGATAACTCAATCATTCAGATTCTGACCTTTCGGAGGCTTTGTCTTCAACTCCAAATCTGTTGTTTTCCCCCAAGTATGGCATAGCCTGCAGTCACATTCTCCTTTTAAAAACCCTTGATTCCGAGACCTTCCTTGGAACGCTCCCGAGTTTCATCCCGCCTTGCTGCCGCTTTGCTTGGCGAGCCTCCCCTCAGCTCCACGTGCTGAGCTACATCGCACCCCAGCTTCGCTCTCTATTTTTCTGGGCTTCAGGACAGGTGAGGTATCACCCAAACCAGCAATCCCTCTAAAAATCCCTCTATACCACTCCAACCTTTATCTTCTTTAGTTATCTTGTGAGTATGTCGCATACACTGTTTTGCTTGTGTCTAATAAACATCATTTATTGTTTCAACTTTCGTGTGCTTCTTGACTCGACCCGACCCCGTAGACATAGGGTTCAAGATCTCGCTACATTACCCTGCCTCTCGTAACGCTAAGCAGTGCTCTGAGCTAATTTTCCCCACCTTTAGTTGAGCACATTTTGGTGTCTCTCCCGGGACCCCCAGTACACAGGGTAACATTGGCTGCCGTGTTAGATTTAACTACAGCCGTGCATTTTATGTGGAGTTGGTCCAGACACTGAAGCTAACAGAATGCAACAACTCAAACTTTCAGTATGTAAGATAGAGTGGCCAGTTAACATCAATGGAGGTGGAAAAAAAATTGCATGAAATTGCATGTGCTAATTTGTATACTTTTTGTTTGTTATTTGCCATCAAGTTGGTGACTGTATGACTGAGAGAGCTCCAGAGCCCTGGTCATCAACTGTCCTGCTCAGGCCTTGCAAACTTGGGAGGACAGTTTCCTTGATTGAATCAATGTGCCTGTAGTACCAACCTCCCTCTTTTCCTACTGGCTTCCACTTTACCGAGCGCTATCGTCTTTTTCCAGCGAGTCACATTGTCTCATGATATGTCCAAAGTATGACAGCCCCAGTTTAGTCATCTTGGCTTCTAGTGAGAGTTCAGGCTTGATTTGCTCATTAATTTGTCTTTTTAGCAGTCTATGGTTTCTTTATAACTCTGCAGCATGCTATGTTGTTGTTGTTGTTGTTGTGTGCCTTCAAATTGCTCCTGACTTATGGCAGTCCTAAGGCAAACCTATCATGGTTTTTTTCTGGGGCTTGAGAGCATGTAATGTGCCCTGGGTCACCCAATGAGTCTCCATGGCCAAATGGGGAACTGAACCCTGGTCCCCAAGGTTGTAATCCAGTGCGCAAACCACTACACCACACTGGCTCTCACAGTACCGCATATAACTTGATATTATACAGGTGCAAAATTAAAAATGATTTTTATGATTGAAGAGGATTATAATACATCTCACCCAGGTGAAGAAAACTATGACCACGTGAACTGTGTGCCAACTGAGAGTGCTGATCAGGTGCTAATGATGGGTAAATAACTCTGGGGTCCATCCCACTCTCCCTCTTTGTGCTTCTTCATCTTTATGTCAGACTTAGACCCAACAGCCCATCAATCAGAGGCCTGTGAAAGAGGACACATGGCCATTCTAATGTAACATCTTTGCTGAGAGAACTACATTGACTGCACCGGCAGAGCTTGGAGTGTGTGTAGGGGGGAGGCGGCTACAGCTGAGGGGCGTGGCACCTGTGTGCGGGTGTGGCTGTGGCATGCAGGGGGCGTGGCCAGAGCATGCGAGGGCATGGCTATGGGCCAAGATGCCCCAGAAACATTGCCGTCCAGGGCAAATTGCCCCCCCGCCCACATTCCTACACAACTGATTGGCTGTCTGTTATCAGGCCAGGTTTAGGCTTTTGTTGCTGGGGTATAAGACCAAAACAACTTGGGACTGAGATATTTAAGTAAGAAAATATTCTCGTGACAACTTACTCAGATACTGGCATTATTGGAAGAGGTGTCCTTGCATGAGCTCTGCATGGGCCTGAAGAGATTTTAATGTATTAACACCCCTCTCTGTGGAATTCCCTGCCAGTTGTTAGAAATGAGCCCTTTCATACTACACAGCTATAGCGCTATGATTCCAAGTCAACTGTATTGCAATATCCTATGGAATTTCATTCCTGTAAAACCCACAACAAAATCAATAAGAAAATAAAACAATCATAATTAATTCATCAAATACTTTACCAGCAAAACCTTTAAAACAGTCATCAACACAAGTCCATGCCAGCTTTCGTGTAAGTCCAAAAGCTTGCTGGCACAGCAGCCTTGAAGTAGTTACACCTTCACTTTTTCTTCATGTCGCCAATTACTGTTGTGTTATCTGAATCTTAATTCAGTTTTATCACAGCTTATGGGCAAAACACTAGTGCTCTGGAACTTCCAACTCTGCTACATCCCAAAGGGGCTGGGATGAAAGATTATTTGAGGTTCCTACCACTGTATTGGAAGTGATGCTCTGATTAAACCTGTGTCCTCAAAACCAACTCTTCTCATCTCCACTTGGTTGCACATTATCTCTGATGCTCCATGTCAATAGAGTGGTGAATCTGTGCTGAGATTTATTCAGAATTTGAAGGAGCCACCCACAGAGCTGAACCTTATCTCCAAAAGTAGGTTAAGCACCTTGAATAGTTCTTTTTCAGACTAAAACCTGAATTGGATTCACCATTAGAAGCCATCACTTGCTATCACCCTCAAAGGTATTTCTTAGTCATTTAGAAGGCCAGCTATTAAGTGCAAGCAGCTGGCCTGATTCCTAACAAAGTAAGAGACCTTAGCATGTTTTATGGGTCTTTAAGTTGTTGCTGTTGGGTGTTATTGTGTGCCTTCAAGTCATTTCCGATTTATGGCAACCCTATCATGGGGTTTTCTGAGGGCTGAGAGTGTGTGATGCACCCAAGGTGACCCAATGGGTTTCCATGGCCAAGCCAAGAATCAAACTTTGGTCCCCAGGGTTGGTGGCTTGTAGCTGCTTATAGACTCAGTGTGGCATAGTGGTTTAATCATTGGACTATGAGTTTGGAGACTAGAGTCTCAATCCTTACACAACCATACTCTCTCAGTCTCAGAAAAAGATAAAGGCAAACCCTCTCTGAACAAATCTTCCCAACAAGTCCCTGTGATAGGGTTGCCTTAGGGTCACCATATGTTGGAAACAACTTTAAAGCACGCAACAACAACAAGCAACTTATCACAGGAATCCCACTGGCACAAAGTATCCAGCAGCTGCTTGAATATGCTGTGTGTGAATTGAACAGCCAATTGAAGGGTGAAACATGTCAAACCAGGGAAAGAAACGGAGTGTACTCTCAGCTATTGCTTATCCTTATGGCCACATTTTTCCATATACTTCCTTACCATAAGTTGGGCATCTTCTAGTAGTCTAAAATGCCACAAATGTCTTAAGTCAAGCAAGGTAGTTGCTTCAAATGGTTTGCCAAGAACAACAACAACAACAACAATGACAAATGTTTATTTCTTACCCACTTCTCCCCAAGGCTCAACGTGGAGTACAACATAAATTAAAATACAGTTAAAAACACATCATAGATTAAAATACATTAAAAACACACAAAACCATTTAAAATGCACTAAAACACATAAAACCGTTTAAAATTAAGCATCAGTTTAAAATTCATAATTAAGAATGGACTGGGTAGGCCTACCAGAAGAGATAGGTCTTTAGTACATTTTTAAATTTGAATCTCTTTTGGCAGGTCATTCTACAGTCTAGGGGCAGCTGATGAGAAGGTCCTGTGGGTGACCATTGCTAGTCTAGTCCTGCCATAAAACAGAAGTAACAACAAGCTTGATGGAAGCTCAAGTGCAGAAGTACAAAGGAAATTGCTTGAGATGGGAAATACCCCATCCAGGTGAAACACTAGGATTCTGACCAGTTGCAGTGCTCAGTGCAACATTTTTCTGCAGTTTCTGCTTGGCTTATCAAAGGAACGTGTAGCTAACTGAAAGAAGTTTGTAGCATAAGTTCTCATGGATTTAATCTGCTTCACCAGATTTGTTTATTGTTAAAAGCAGTGGACCAACTCATCACTCCCTTCTTTCACAGTAACAGGGAGATTTCAGGCTCATGGAATCTGTTTAGCTTCTCAGTAGAATCTTAAGGTCCACTGAACAGAACCAGATGTCAAACAGTGCCAGGGAGGATTTGTCATACATGGGAACACAATCCTATAAACTGGGAAGTCTTCAGTAAGCAAGTTTCAGATTTCAGCATTGGAAAGAAGGAACAAGAGTTCCTCTGAGCACATGCTCAGCCATTTTTTTTAAATACAGAAAAAGAACTTTCGTCCTTTCCACACAGAAGTTCTTTCTAGTTTTTTAAGTTTTTTTTTTAATTTTCAACAGCCTAATGAGCAAAGAGACTTTTAAATATTGCTAGCATCGCGTAGTGGTTTGAGCATTAGACTATGAGCCTAGAGACCAAGGTTCAATTCCCTGCTTGGCCAACAAACCCACTGGGTGACCTTGAGTGGGTCTCATACACCCAGCCCCAGAAAACTCAGTGATAGGTTCACCTTTGGGTTGCCATAAGTCAGAAATGATTTCAAGGAACTCAACAACAAATTCTTAAACAATTGGAAATAAAAATGCTTGCTGATCTATCAGCAATCTGATAGAACTCTACAAGTAGATCTCAGTCTACTTTTTGCCCACTTCTGTTCCATCATATTTATTAATCAAACATATAGAAATTACCTTGGAGATTTCTGTAGTCCTTGTTAAGATACACTTTGCAATCAATCAATCAATAAAGCAGCCATTATTCCCAGCTAGGATGATTCCCAACTAGAACGACACAACATCAGCTTTCTGAAAAAGCCCTCATTGAATCTGAAGAAGTACATTGGAAACCATAAAAGCTCATACTTAAAAAATCAGATAGTCTTAAAGATGCTACAAAATTCCTCTCCTGCCCCCAATTTCCTTTTTTAAATATTGAATCTGATTAACACTGAAGTTCCCTTGGAAACTGAAAAACCAAACACCTTTTTAACATTTTGAGAGAAATAGAGTACTTTTCAAAGGATTCTGCTTCTAAACTCTTGGGAGTGCAGGCTCTACTATTTAAAGCACAAGCAGCAATGCAGGTAAGGACATGTTGCTGAGGGCAGGTGATGAGCAGAGCGACACATGAATAACTACAGAGGAAGCAAGCTAAGTGGAATTTAATCTCAAAAGCCACTGAGAGTTGCTTTTTTCCTACCAGACAATTAGCATACTATTACCTTCTGAAACAGTTTGTAATAATATTTCTCTTACTCTTCAGCAATTAGGACTTCATGAAGAAAAATGTTTGAAAAGAGAAAGAATTGGAAGAAGAATTGAAAAGCTGTACAGAAGTTCAGCAACTTGTGTAAGAAAAATGAAATAAATTCATTCTTATCAAAATTGTGGAAAATATGAATCACTTTTTGTGGGTCTAACAGAGAAAGGAGAAAAATGTCAGTAAGGAAACCACT
Source organism: Cyclura pinguis (assembly GCA_030412105.1). Classification (NCBI taxonomy): domain Eukaryota; kingdom Metazoa; phylum Chordata; class Lepidosauria; order Squamata; family Iguanidae; genus Cyclura; species Cyclura pinguis. The sequence continues at coordinate 23,082,034 of CM059604.1, forward strand.
ACATCATGCTGGCTCACCCTCCCTCAAACTCATACACAGAAGTAGTTTTCGAAGTATCTATCATGAACAAATGCTTTCCATGCTTACTTGTCCAAAATCATATATTTCTGTTACAAAATAGTGTACACTACAAATAATTCTAGGTGCATCCTGGAATACACACAGAGGATGCCACCTATTTTTCCATGTAAACTGATGATGTAACTTAGGAAAGGTGTGGGGAACATATGACCCTAAAAGTGATGTTAGTCTGCAAGTCCCCTCAGCCCAGCCATCATAGTCAAAGGTGACATTCAAGGCTGTTGGATATTACAGATCAGTGAAAATTGGGAAGAAGGCACACATTTTCATTTACTGACCTAGAGCATGCTTAGTAGTTCTCTCCTGTTGCTGAACACTTCAGTGAATTGCTCAACACAACTTGTCTGCCAGTGCTGAGCTTTTCATGCAAATGGCTTCCAATTTTGTATCCCTATATCTGCACTGCATAATTAAAGCAGTTTGATACCAGTTTAACTGTTATAGCTGTATCTTTTCAAATCCTGGGATTGGACTATGAAAACTGGAAATTCTGTACTAGAAAGCTCTAGTGCCATAGTTCAAGGCAGCAGAGAATTTAAGTATCTTCCCAAACTACAAGTCCCAGAATGCCAAGGGATGGAGTGGCAACAAACAGCTCTAACTGCACAGTGTGGATATATCTAGAAAAGAGAATTCAGAAATTTTCTGTGTGGGTTTAGAAAACCCATGCCAACTGCATGGCAAGCCAACAACCTTCTTTAAAGTTGGGTGTGTCTTAGTTCAGCCTCCTGTAACTTACAACCAGAACTGCACACTATAAAATTCTAACAATATAGTCTACTCTAACTGCAATGGCAATTTCTTGTAGGATCCTGGGCTTTGCAGTTTAGGAAATTTAGAATTGTCAGACAGATTGTTCTAGTGCATTATGAACTACAGACTCCAAGATTCCATAGGATGCAGCCATGGCAGATAAAGTAGAATCATAGTGCCATAACTGAGTACTGTGAACAGGCGCCCAAAGTGTCCCATCAGTTGTACATTCACTGCTCATTTATTATTTATTTTATTTATATCCCATTTTTCTCCTAAAATGGATTACAGCATAGATTAAATATTAAAGCACTTTGCATGTAGGATGTTTTTGGTAACAAATGGAACACCCTCTCTAATGTCTCTTTTACACTCCAGATAACATCCACATACTTCTCTAGCCATTTTCATGATGTGTCTTTGACCATCCTTACTCAATTTGTTCAATAGCCATCTTGGTAGGAGATAAGAGGGCCAGTGAGAATTAGTAGTTAGAATGGTGGCCTGGAACCTGGGAGATCCAGAATCTAGTACCTTAGGGCTATCAAAGCGCCACAGGTGACCTTGGGCCAGCCACTCTTTCTCAGCCTCAGCTCCCTCACAGGGTTGTTGTTACAAGATGAAAATGAGAAGAAGAGAACCATGCATCCTACATTGAGCTCATTGGAGGAAAGGTGCAATATAAATATCATGTATAAAAATAACAGGAGGCAATGTAGTGTAGTGGTTTGAGTGTTGAGGTAGGTGTTCAGAAGAGCAGGATTTGAGTCCCTGTTCAATGGAAACCAGCCAGGTAACATGGGGCAAGTCACACCCTTTCAGCCTCTGAAGAAGGTCATGGAAGCCCCCCCTGTGAATAGATCTTGCCAAGAAAACCATGTGATAGGGTTTCCATAAGTTGTGACACAGTCTCCATAATTTCCGGTGGGAGAGCCAGCATAATGTAGTGGTTTGAGCATTGGACTATGGCTCTGAAGACCAGGGCTCAATTCCACGCTTGGCCATGGAAACCCACTGGGTGCATCATTCATGCTCAGCCCCAGAAATCCCCGATAGGTTAGCCTTAGAGTGGCCATAAGCCAGAAATGACTTGCAGTCACACAATAACAAGTAGAAGTAGACTTGAAGGGCAATCCCAATTGCAAATAAAAATAACAAATTGGCAAACTCTTCTAGAGGGCACTAGGCTGGGAAAGGCTGGGCTAAGGGGCAATGATGTAGACTCAAGTTGATAGACTCAGACTCAAGTTGGACTTAAGTCACTTCAGTGACTTGACTCGGACTCAACTCGGCCATAAATGAGGCACTGACTCACTCGACTTGAGACTTGTATATTTTAATAACTGACTTGATGCCCTTGGTTCAGTTAACGTAACACATTCATCCAGAAACCTTATGACTCTGAACAACACCTCCATCTCTTTTTGCCTACTAGTCACATGACAATCTCTCTCAAGCCCAAAGTGTGGGTGCATTTCTCAGAGGGGAACAGGTTGTGCAATGGGCTTGAGACAGGCTTGAGGTCTGCTCAGCAGCCGGTCCCTACTGCATATCAGAGGAGCCTTCTAAAATGTTTCCTAAGAGCAAATGACAAGACTCGACCTCAGGGTGCAGGGTGCATTTCTCAGAGGGGAACAGCAAATGTGTTAGGCAAGGGGCCTGAAGAAGAAGGATCCTTCCTTTTAAAGCTTTTGAAACTTCAGTAGTGGGGAGTAAGACAGGATCTTATTCCCCACTTCGGAAGCTGCAGATGGCAAAATTGCAAAAGTGGAGAGCTGAGTTTTAAATTTTTAAAATTGAATGTATTTCAAAATTCTGGAATTTTGGTTGGAGTATAAAGTTGGCTTCCAGACTTCAGACTTGAAGGTAGAGACTTGAGACTTGACTTGAGACTTGGAGTAAAAGACTTAAATACATCGCTGCTAAGGGGTCACTCAGGAACAATGACGGGACTCTTGCTCATGCTCAGAAACACTCGCGCCAGATCCAAGACGTTTTCCACAGGACACATTCCTGAACTAAGTTTTGGTGAGCTCCGCGAAGACTTAGACGGTTGCTCGCCTCCTCTTAACCAGCTACTGCCGGCTGATGTGACTTGGCAGGCATTTCTTTGCCTCGCAACAAAAAGAAGGGAAGAAAAAGGAGGGGGGTGGGGAAGAGGCGTGGAAGACCTTCAGCCCGCCGGCTCCAACGTCTCCCTCCCTCCCTCCCTTTTGGTGGTCGGGCTTTTGGGGGAGGAAAGAGGGAGGCCACGAAGTGAAACGAGGCTCATCCTCCATAGTCTTGGGAAAGGGCGGTCGCTCCAGGCATGGCGCGGCTGCTTCTCCGCTCGCCAGCCCCCCACCTGGCGATGCCAAAGCGGCGGCCACCTCGCCAAGAGAGGGACTAGAGAAGGAAGGAAGACGCCCCTCCCCTCCCACTGCCAGATCGGATGGAAGGAGGCTTGGCAAGCGGGCGCGACCACGTCAGCCGCCACGGGAGAGAACGGGGGTTGGGGATGGGTGAGAAAACCAGGGCGCCCGGGCGATGGGATGATGCTGATGCTGGCGATGACACCCAACCAATCTAAGGAAGCGATGGAAAGCCGGGGTGGATCTCCGTGGATGCCAAGTTTCGCTTGAAATCCTAAGCACGCTTTCTTCGAAGCCAGATTTCTCCAAACCCAAGGGATTTGCTACCGATTGGGCTCTGGCGGGCCCCCCTCTCTCTTAAAAGAAAGCCATAATGTAGAAATCACAGGGGATCAGTGCTGTTAGTCAGAGACCGAGGTGAATTCTTTTAGGCTTAGAGAACTGATCCTCGCTTAGCCCTCAGATGAAAAGTCGCTTTTGTCCAGCCTCACCTTTCCTCATCTGTAAAATGGGCGTATTACCAACCGTTTTATTTTTAATCAAACTAAACAAGAGCAGGACTGAATCCCTGAATCCCTCCAGGCTTAGAGAACTGATCTTTGCTCACCCCCTAGACGGAAAAGTCGCTTTTTGCCCACCCTCACTTTTCCCCATCTATAAAATGGACGCATTGCCGATCTTTCTGTCTCTTTATCTATCTGTGTGTCTGTCTGTCTATCTCAGGGGGAAGAGATCAGGACTGGGGCTAACAACTCTCTTTACCTTGTCCCATGTTGATGTTCAGCGGGCTGTCTTCCCAGATGGGTGGAGGGGAAATACATGCACAGAAAGAAGAAAAGGAACAGCCAACTAGAACAGAGAGAGGAGGCGCCAAAGGGCTTAAGGTAAAACGACTCCGAGGCCGACCACCATAGAAAAATGGAAGCATAGTTATTATTTTCCTGCATCGGACTGTCTGACAGCGCTGAGCTGCAAAGCTGGTTTCTAGGTCCGGAATGAACGAATACATCGCAACGCCCACACTGGGCGATTTTAGGTCTAGTTTCTGGACCCGTGCCCTAGCTTTGGACTACGGAGAAGCAGTTGCATCTCACAGTGCAAGAAGAGGGGAGGAAGAAGAGGACGAGATTCGGAGAGAAGGCGCCGTTTGCTGCTTTGACTTCTTTCTGCACACCCCCACCCCCGCGTGGAAGGGCTCTGAAGTCGCCCGCAAGCTGCAGGAGGCTCATTGGTGTGTTTGTGTGAATATTTGGGAGCAGGGGAGAGAGCCTTTCTGACCAAATCGAGAAGGAGTGGCCCTTCCTCTTCTTTCCAGCTGCAATCCTAAACTCCTTTGTTCTCAAGTAGCCTCAGTCAAACGCCTTGCTCCAGAATTCCTGAGTTTATCTGGAACTGCCTGGCTTTTCCTAAAAGAGCAGTGGGGGAAATTACATTTCAGACTGCAAAACTCAGAATCCGGCAATCAGGCCGGTTGGTGGGTTACGAGGTCTATAGTCCAAAACGTGGCTTCCCCAACCCACAAGTTCTGCTTCTGGGACGCATCCCGATTTGGGTGCTTTCTAAGAAACACGATTCCCGGGAGCAGGTTTCCCTGTAGGTCCAGGTGTTCTCCTTCCCGGCTCGCCGCCTCCCGCTTTCTGCCTCCTTCACCTGGAGGACAGGACCTGGACAGCTCCTGCTTGGAAAGTCGCTGGCTTTTACTGTCTGCCTGCGAGCCCTACCCCAAAATAAATAAATAAAATATCTCCCCCAACGTGTGCAACCCGCCCACCAAAAAAAAAAAAAAAAGGTAGGGAGATAAAAAATGGGATGAAGGAGGGAGGGAAGAAGAGAGGAGGGAGGAAGAAAAAAAAGAAAAGGAAAAGGAAAATAATCCAACCAGCCAGTCAGATTTTCCTTTATAAAGCCTCAAAGTGTCCACGTCCTCAAAAAGAATGGAACCAATTTAACGCGCCCACCTCCCTCCTCTTTCCCTTCCCTGCGAGCACCCCCCTCCCTCTTCCCTCCTCCGCCCTCCTTCCTCTCTTCTCTCTCTCTCTCGGTCCTCCGAAACTGCTGGGACAGGTCGGAGAAGGGAGGTCACGTGACGCGTGGGGCTCCCGGGGAGCCCGCCCCGCCCCCCGCCGCCGCGCCGCCGCTCTCCCATTGGCTGCGGCGCGTTCCGCGGCTCGGCCCGAGCAGGGAACCTCCTGCCGTATAAATAGGGCCGTCGAGGGCTTTATTATTTTAGCATCCCGGGCAGCAGGTTTCTGCTAAGTTTGGAGTTACGCGGCCCCAAGACTGTATGCCTGCGTCCCTTAGGTAATCGTTCACCACCGACCCAGGGACTCTGAAACACAAGGAGTCTGCATGTCGAGTCAGTAGACATGCTCAGCTTTGTGGATACACGGATTTTGTTGCTGCTCGCAGTAACTTCATGCCTAGCAACCAGTCAATGTAAGTGGCTTTAGATTGTTTGGAGCCGGGCGGGGAAGGGAAAGCTGCTGTATAACGTATAACGGGTCTGGCATAAGGTTGTCCTGCCGCTGATTTCCTGGGGAAAGGGTTAGGGTGGGAATTTGATCACGCAAATGTATAAATATCTGGGCACGCTCCAGAACCAGAGCTCGGAGAAATTACTTTTTGGAGTCCCTTAAATCCTCGAGCCAGCCTTCCTCTTGCCTGGGAGATGCTGGGAATTATGATCCCCAAAAGTAACTTTTCCAAGCTCGGTCTCGAGCCTAAAAAATGGCTTCCATTAACTATTCGCCCTGGGGAAATGCCCATGCTGGGTGGAAATGATACAGCTGTAGTCCAGCTCTTCCGGAGGGCAAGATTTTCCACCTTCCATAAGACTCAACAAAGAGTTTAGACTTAAATCAAAATTTTAGTGAACTAACCACCTCACTTTTATTTCTCCTTGGCTCCTATATAGTGTGTTGGCAAGAAGCCAAGCTGTCTACCCAAACGTCTCCCCCCCATTACTCCTCCCTTTAAAAAGAAGAGGGGAGACCCTTAACCAATAATCCAAATAAAATTTTTAAAAAATGTTTAAAGTGTAGTGGGAAAATCAGTTGTGATAAATTTGGCATGGAGTGACATAGAGATTCTAAAGGGCTCCGAACGGTCTTCTTGGAGAAGTTTAAGCCTTATTACTAATTTTCTTGCTCCACATTCTTGGAAGAATTCAGAAAACAACAGAACTCTAGATCCTCAAGAACAGGCGCTTCTTAGGGCGTTGTACATGATCTTTGTGTGGAGTTGGGAAGCAGCGGATGCTCACGATGCGCCCTCTAGAGGGAAGCAGGCATTAATCCAGGGGATCCAACCTTGCGTGTCTGGATTCCAGATGGACCAGCTCTTGTGAAAATGCCACGAGCATTATTGTTATTTGGAGACTTTAGTGGCCTATTAACTACACAAATACACAAGGAGGGTGGAGAGAGTATGCACAAGGAATTAACTCAAGATAACTTGTTCAAAATGATTTTTCTTTTCCCTGAATGCTTTCTAGAGAATTATAACCACCAGGAAGATTGTACATGTTTTGCTGTTTCTGTGCAAGAAACAAATGAATATGACTAATAGATATTCCAGGAATCTTCCACCATACTATATTAAGCTTTAGCGACCTCTTCTGGTGGAGAAAACACCCAAACTTTTCCCTGCAGGATCATTTAAAAAAAAGGATGATATTCAACAGTCATTCAGCACTCAGCGGGATATTCAAGTAAATAATATTGTCTGAAATATTATTCATTCCCATGTAAATATTTCTAGATAGTGAGTTAATGACTGAATTCGAAACAGTCATTAGGCAACTGGTTAATCCCAGCCAATCATTACCACCAGTGTAAATTCAGTGTGATTTTACCTGCACAACGACCCTGTGAAGTAGGTTAAACTGAGCTGCCTAATGGATGTATGTGGCTTCAAGTTGCCTGCCAACTTATGGTGACCCCGTGAATTTTATAGGGTTTTCTTAGACACGGAATATTCAGAGGTGGTTTTGCCTGTTCCTTCCCCTGAAATATAGCCTACAGTGTCTGGTTAAATTGGTGGTCTCCCATCCAAGTACTAATCAGGGTTAACCCTGCTTAGCTTCCAAGATTAGATGGGATCTGGTGCCCTTAGAGTTTTTAGGCCCTTACTTAGTGGGTATCTTAAAAGAATGTTGATTTAATCTTGGGTTTTCTTAACCCAACCCAACCCAAACTCTCTAATCCATTCCCCATGCTAGTTTCTGTGATTATCTTTTTATCCATTTCTATTGGTGCGGAGTAGGCAAACTTTTAAATTACATCTGTCTGTGGAAAAGTATTCAGTGCAACTCTAAATCTTATATATGTTGCACAGGAGTAGTTGGTCCAGTGAGACATTGTCAGTCTAACTCTTTTCTGAATCATATATTGGATCATGCAGCATATTCATGCAGCCATAACTCCTAAAGTGCTCCGTATACTCCGTATAGAAATGCCACCAATATGAAAGGGTTTATCCTGCCACATTTTGTCTGGCAAGCAACTGGATTGAATGAAGCAAACTGGAAGCCGGACCTTCCATTAAAGAGTTGCTACAATTAATTATTGAGCAATAATCCAAAATAAATTAGGAACATTTTTGTCTGTACAACTGCATTAAGTGTGATCAGTTCAATCCTATCTTGTACAGCAATGGTCATATTTAGATTTACGTCTCCCTCTAGTGGCAAGAGAAAAAATGGCTATTTTCCCAACCAATAAACTTTCCTCCGCTAAATAGGTTTGATTTAAAAAAGAAAGAAAGAAAGAAAAAAAAATCTGACCGTATCCAATCATCTTGGAGGGAAAAAAATAATTTTATTTCTTTATTCACCCTGTGCTTCACATAATTACAAATGTGCTTAAGATAATATGAGTATAGTAAAATAACAATTTCTACGATAATCCAGTTTCCTGATATCCTCAAGACTCAATCAGTGTAAACTTTTTGTTATTCCGCACAAATATTTCTCTTGAAGGTAGTAATGGTGCAGGTAATAATAACAATAATAGTAATAATAATCCATTTGAGAAATGAAAGAGAGTTATGGATTTTTCTCACATTTTGGCTGCCATGTTGATTTAGGTTGCAGTCCTGGTGGCTTGCTTTGTCAGTAGAATGATAAGTTCATTCTGAGTTTTAGTCTAAACTTTAATGGAACAGACCAACAAATAGGTTCAGCACCTTGAATAGCTCTTTTAAAGTTCAGACTAAAGCCTGGAACAGATTCACAATAGAAGCCACCAGCTGTCACAGGCTATTTATAAAGATTAAGGCCCACTGGATGCAGTTCAATTTACTTCTGAGCAAACATGCATGAAATTGCACTTGATAAGCACCTTTTGAACTTAACTGCTCACCCAAAGTATGTCGTAATTTTCTCCAGGTGTTGAGCTTTTCTTACTTGTCTCTCAGGCACACCTCCTTTCCCCCAATGGCCCTAAAACATATGTGCTGATTTTCTTTGTCCTTATCCGTATGTGAAGTTAGCAGATCCCAGATCTTGACGCTCTACCTGACACAGAAAGAATATGCAGCAGTGATACCTTTTTGTTCTGCTTTATGGACAAAAATTGTTACCTTCCCTTTTTAACTTTCCTCTGGAATAAGCAGTGTTCCAAATGCATCTCAGAGAGAAGAAGTCAGGAAAAGAAATTTCTGGGACAGCCAGGCTGAAAACCCCCACTGCACTGTAATTCCTCGAAGCCTCTGCAACCTTCAAGTGACAAGCAGTGTGGTCTGTGCTGAACTGCAACCCTGTTCAGAAGGCAATTATGTTTTTTTTTTTGCTGTGACATGCCTTCAGGACAGGACTGGGTTATGGTGACTCTATCATAGGGTCTTCTTCGCAAAATTTATTCAGAGAGCGATTGTCTTTGCCTTTCTCTACTGCTGAGAGAGTGCCCAGGGTCACCCACTGACTTTTCATGGCTGAGTGGAGATTCAAACCCTTGTCCCCCACGGTCCCATTCCAAGACCCAAATGCTACAATGATGAACAGGCTTATTAAAGACTGGTTGAAACAGTGGTTAAATGCTGAGCTGGGATTTGGGAGATTCGTACTCAGGTCAGCACTCATCTATGAGATTCACTGGGTCAGCTTTAGCCATTCTCTCTCAGCCTGACCTGACGTGCAGGGTGGTGACGGTGATGAGAACAAAGCAGGGAAGAGGGAAACCATATGTGGTCCCTTGATCTCATTGAAAGAATCTACAGCTTCCAAAATGTGAATTAGACTGCAGGGAAGTTATACAGTAGTATAGCTGAAATATGAGGAGCTGCTTTGGGCATGCCCGGTGAGATATTTTTTAACCTTTTTCTTCAAATAGTAGATCCCTCCTCTATGCCACGTCACAAAACATGGGGGTTGGGAAGAGGTGTTGTTTTGGGATCGTAATTCCAGAACTCTTGGGTGTATAGAACAAGTAGTCTGGCTTTTGTGATCTTGTTTTATTTATCTTTTGGAGATTGATAACGTGGAAAAATTAAGTGTGCAATGTTTTCCCTATTTAAGGATTAGCAGAGTAAATGTTCAAAAAGAAAGGGAATTTCCTTCCTAGTGAATCTTCTAACTCCTAAATTCCAAAAACCTGAATACAACTTCTCAGCAGTCATATTCAACTCATTCTCATATCTAGAAAGAATATCTCAACCCAGAAAGTCTAGTGTAATACTGCTTCAAAGATATAAAGAATATAGTTTTAGGGAAGGTGGAAAAGAAAGCCCCAGGGTATATGTATTGTTCTATTCAAGGTTGTTTTACAGATCCTGGCGTTGAGTCTTAATCTACTTTTTATTAGATGTATCTATTAGAATGTTGAGGTTAAGGAAAAAGTTCTTTCCAGGTTTGATATCAATATGCTGTAGTACTGATGTTTAATTGGCTTAAAGATGTGATTTCATGTTTGCATTTTAATAAGGATTAATAAGAATGCAAAACATTTGTGATATTAAATTATCTCTTTTTTATTTTTATTTGTTTTTACAGATGTAAGTGAGGTCAGTATAATTATTTTTTAAAGTACAATATATGGTGGACAGGTTAGACTACTTATGCTTTTCTAAGAATGAGCAGTTGCTAATGCTAGTTCCTAAAAAATGCATGGACAAGCTGCTGATTATTAAGTATGGTGAGGGACTGCCCTAAAACGTATCCACCCCTAGTTTCCTGATGGGCCGTCCCTCTAGTTAAAAAAAAACCAGTTACCTTTATAGGTGAGTGCAAAATTCAGAGGATGTAGCACAACTGTAAGGGTTACATTGCATGTGCAACCATTCTGGATATTCCTAACTAGATTTTAAAGCATGGAGCTTTTACAAGCATCATTTCATTTGAAAAGCATGAATGACTTCAGGTATGACTTTTTAAATCTGTTATTTGCATGAATTACCCAATGCTAACTAATGATAGTTCTCCCTTCTTGCTAAATATATTTTAAGCTAATTACTGTGCTAATAATAACTTAGTTAATTTTAGCACTCATAATAATATATGGGTAATATTAATTTTTCTCTAACTTAATATTTATTCTTTTCTAGGCAACGGAAGGACGGAGGGTAAGCAATTTTAAGAGATTATCACAAGCGTTAGGGAAATGTTGCCTTCAGGTATCCTTTGTGATTCTCAAAGGAGATCCCAATAGATTTGTTTGGATTTTCCTTAAAATGATCTATATTCAAACTCAGAATCTGAACTTGAAATTAAATACCATCAATTTCAGGTGAATATACTTAAGAAGACAGCTAAGATCCTATGAATGCCAAAAGCCTGCTCTCGTACTCATGTATTGATAAGGGATTTTAATAAATTTAGTGTAGCTTACTTCCACATAATTATGAGTGGGATGGAACCTGAAATAAAAACAAGTTTCAGCAAAATCAGTGGGAATTTGTTTAGGATTCAGGTTAAGTGGGCTGAAGACAGACTCTAATAAACAGGAAATATACTCACAGATGTATTCACAGAAAAAGAGTAATTTATTGGTTATCAAATAACAGTGTGACTCACTTGCCTGCAAAAGTTTTGCAAGCCATAGGTACACAACTGATGAGAGACTAAATGTGCAGTAAATGAATATTTAGTGCCTAATGTAAATACCATTATCCGTAGTGTATCTGTATTTGTTTTTATTAAACAGACATTTTAAATAAAAGTAAATGTATCATGAAGTACACATAATTGATTACTTTCAGAAACGTAGATATATTACTTACAACATTACCATTAACAGAAGGTTCTTCTTAATACTGTATATTCCTATGCTTAAAAGACTTCTTTACAATTTATATTTTTTGCTTTTGTTCCCCAGGGCCCCAGAGGAGACAGAGGGCCACAAGGAGAAAGGGTAAAGAGCTAAGATATATAATCAGTTTTGCTCATTACATTGGAATCTTTATCAGATAAACAGGAGAAGAATATGATTCATCTAGAGGATGACAAAATTCTGAACTTCGCTATTAACAACGCAGTCCTTTGCATGCCTGCTTGGACATAAAAACTGCCAAGTTCAGTGAGACATTCCCAAGGAAATATATATAGATAACCAGCTTGTATGTCCTGAGTCACTGAGTTGGATCCCACTGAAGTTAACTGTGCTTCATTCCTCTTGAAATCAGTCAGATAAACCAGTTGGGACTGAATGAAGTTCCATCGATTTCAGCTGATGTAAAATGTGATTACTGTTGTATGGATCCAGCTCATTACGTCCCAGCAACCTTCCCTTCTCATCTAACTATATGAGAAGGCATTCTAGCTTGCTTAGTTATAGTTATCTAAATGTTCTGTGTGTGTGTGCTAATTTGATGTATATCTATGAGGCTGTATTCTATGATTGAACACACTTATTTGAAAGAATGGATATAATTTAGGATATTTAAGTGAGATCGGCAATATCTGTATAGCTTTATGGGAAGCCAGAATTTGGACAAACATCACTTAACTGATTGAAAGGTTATTTGCAAAGGGTTCTCATCTTTATTATTCCCAAGTCCTATTGAAGTATCTGTGACTGACTGCTGCTAATGGTCTTCTGGTTTATAGACCAGAATGCAGTCACACTTGAAACAGTTTTACTTCAGTGGGCAATGACCTGTTGATTGCAGTCTAATAAGTAGAGGCTCAACTAGTGAAGGAAAGGCTGGAGAATGAATTAAATAAACCCAGTGATCAACATCCTCACATAATAATCTAAAAACATCCCCAAAGAGTATACCTGATTGAACAGAGGGGAAATCTTGCAGCTTTGTTTCTCTGTGCAGTTTAACAGTCACAGTTAAAATTAACATCTGTGGCTTCCCACAATGAGATAGTAGGTCTAGTGTCAATTGGACGTTAGTTTTCTGATAATTAGTTTGTGTGGCCATCCTGCTAATTGTCAGTGCAAGACTGCTTTTATAGCCTGTGAGAAGGCTGCTGTTTACAAACACGTTGAGTCAGAGATTACAGCAAAGCACTGTCCAAGTTCTAGAGAGTTGCTTGTTGCCTGCCCATTTACACCCACACAACATTAATTTTGCCTTCCTACAAGAGTCTCTCACAATTCTTTTCCAAAAGAATCTCTTCAACAGCAGGAAAACTGTTCAGCTTGTACAGATGAGAGGATTTTCATTGTTCCTCTCTGAGATACAGTGTATATATGTATAATGTCTCTTGGTTTTTAAGTGGAGTGAACCAGGAAGGAGACTATGCTCAGACGTTGTTCTGAGAGTCAGTTTTCTGCAGTGCTTCTGTCATAGTAGAGGTGTAAGAAGGCATACCCAAGGCCTCAGGAGGCAGTCACCAAGGGAGGCTATTACCAGAGCTTGGAAAAGTAACTTGGCCATTACCAGAGCTTGGAAAAGTTGACTACAGTTCCCCAAGTCCACATGCTAGATGGGAGATTCTGGTACTCCTGGTCCAAAAACATAGCTTTCCCAAAGCCTGCTTCATACATCCTGTTTTTAACATGTACGTGCAGATACACTGTGTGTCTAAATAGCAAAGACTCTGACATGTCATATTGGCATGCATGTCAACCAGCCAGGAATGTTCATCGTTGTCCATTAGGATGTGTGTGTATGCAGTGGTAAATACAAATTTTGCCTCCATCTAAGAGGTGGTACGTCCCTATATTACAGAAGGTTGGACTTTCAAGGCCTACTTCACGTTCATTGTTTCCTGAGCTGTAGGCTAAAGTAGACTAACCACTGCCGTTTAACTTTGTGTGTAACCCATGACAAGTTGTGACTCACTAGCTTTAACCCAGCTTACTATCCTAGTTATTGCAGTCTAATAGGGGCTTACCACCACTTGTTTTTGAAGGCCTACAGAGGCTACAATCCCATCCTTCAAGTAATTTTGTTTTGGGGAGAATGCTATACACAGCTTGTTTGCTGTGTTTGACTTAGTGAGCTACAAGGTTATGCAGGCCCCATTTAGCAAAGTAAGAAAAGGGCAGAAATGGTGCGTGTTGCATGAAATACAAATATATCTGCTCATTTTAGTAGGTGCTACAGATCTAAGTACATTCTGAGACACCCCAAGGGCTTTGTGCTTCTGAGTGACCTGGATATTATATTATCCTGAGCAATAATATGATGCCTTGTTGAGAAGTCTGATACAACAGCCTCATCTTACTTCACAATGTAGATCATGTGAAATTGCAAACCAAGTTATTATGAGTGTGAAAATACCCATTCTGTTTCCAAAAGGAAAGTACTTTCAGTATATCAGCCAGGAAAATAATATTTGATGGGGCTACTTGCCATAGGCCATGAATATGTGATGATCCAGAAGTCGTTTAGGAACGGTTCTGACTCATTCTGCCCAAACCCAAATTCTTCACTGGAACAGATATTGAGTCCAATATTTGGAATTTGGATGTTAATTCTTCTAATTGTCATTTGCAACACAGATAGTCCCAAAATCTCCTTAGTAAAGACTGCCTTTGATTTCATCTGTAGCTAAACACAGAATTTACAAGGTAGCATGGAACTATATATCCGAGTTAGCTTGCGTTATGTTTAGATACAAAGTCTTCAGTAGTTGTGGAAAAGGGAAACAACTGAAAATCATAAAAAAAAGAGAATATACCAAATGTTTGTATTAATTTAAAAAAAAACAAGTTTGGAACTATACAAGTTAAATAATGGGAAGTAGTGTGATTTCTTCGCCCAGTTGAGTTTTATATCATTATAAAACATGCATTTTATGATGAGGGGTTGTTTTTTTTAACAGCGTATCATACCCTGTTCCCACTTTTAAATACTGTGTTTGGAAATCCGTTTGTTCAGATAGCCAAATTAGTTACTTTTTACGTTAGTTGATTAGTTTAGTTAGAATAATGATGTTTCAACTGTGATGTTAATAGCATCCACAAACAAACAAAAATAGGTATCTAGAACATATCCTAGGCTTAAGAAAAGAAATATTGGATCAGACCATGTATTTACACCAAAAAAGTTACAGAGCTGTTGGACATAAACATTCCGGTACCACCGTATGGCCCTCTGTGTGTTCAGCTGCAGCTATCGTTCACGATCGGCTATGCTGGCTAGGCCCAAAGTGTGGTCTAACAATCTCAAGAGGGCCTCGCCTTCTACAACCCTGCCCTAGTAACGAAAAAAGTGTTGTGTGGTGACAGAAATATTTCCCCGTATTGGAGCTACCAAAAGCCAAGCTTTTATTGTTTATAGATTTTTTTTTAAGTTGCTTATGCATTTACTCAAGCTGGTGGTCTGATGAAGCTGTAAAAAAAAACATTTTTAATACTTCGATATAATTTTGTCCTAGTGTTAAATATGCCCACAGATCCTGAATGTGAATCATTGTACACATTAAGGCCTCCTAACAGTGCCATCCTCTGCAGATCTATTCAGAAGTAAGCCCTATTGCATTGAAGACTTGCTTCTAGGAAAGCGTATATAGAATTGTGGTCTAAAGCTCCAGTGTTATGTGCACTTAACTGGGAGTAAGCTCTCTGAATCTTACTTGTTTGTAGATACATGTAAGATTGTACTGTTAATCTTCCATGAAACAATATAGCCAGAAAAAATCAGATAGCTCTAAGTGGCCATAAGAAAGTTATGGTTGCTGTAAAGTAGAGAGACATTTTGGACTGTGCAAGATTTGCCCTTGAGTGACAGCTGCTTCAAGGTTTCCTTGTCTATTTTGCTCTTGGGTTTTTAACACATACTTAATGTGACATGTATTTCTTTCCCATAGGGTCCACCAGGTATACCAGGCAGAGATGGTGAAGACGGTCCACAAGGCCCCCCAGGGCCCCCTGGTCCTCCCGGTCTTGGCGGAGTAAGGCATCCTAAATTTTAATTTACTGGAGATGCATTGTAGTATTCAGTGTTGCTCTAGCAATATCAAAAGTGAGGATTATCTTTTTTAACACATCTTCTCAGTCGTGTCTACAAGTACTGTAGTGACCTACTGGTAAAAATACCCCGAGAAACCCAAAAACATTCAAGGAAAAAGCATTTAACATATGTTTTCTACGGTTTCTTTGACATCCTTTCCCTCCACATACTGAAGAACCATTTTCCTAGTCGGGACTAAATCTAATAGACTCTTACTAGAGCAAACTCCTGTTCACACTGTTGACTGTTGACTTTGTATAAAGTGGTTTTAATGCTGGTGATAAACTTAATAGAGCCCTATGTGATGAGACTGTCACCCCTCTCCTCCTCCCATGTTTGAATTTTTATTTTCACAAGCAGGAAACACTTGATGCAGAAATAGTATTTAAAATCTGAAGGAATTAAATATGATGATACTAATTTCTCCCCTTTTTTTTAATCTCCCACAGAACTTTGCTGCTCAATACGACGTTGCCAAATCAGCTGATCTTGGCCCTGGACCTATGGTAGGCAAAAGTTTAATTTCATGCTGAAATATTATGCAACGTTCCAAACTCTACTTAAATATATATGTAAAACTCCCCCATAGGCTGCAACACAGCACTATAAAGCCGATTGGTAAGCAGTTAGTTGCTTTTAAACTTGGGATATAATGATCTTAACACATCACCATGCCAAAGGTTGTAAGCAGTTCTTGAGGGGCCTTCCCATTTACTCTGCTGATGGGACCCTCGACTTAAGCCCCAAAGTCCTGCCCTGACAGCACCCACTGTAGCTAGGCATCTGGCAACTCAGGCTTCTTGTAATCTGTGTTGTATGGATTGGAGAGTCCTTGCTGGGAAGAAGGTTTCAATTTGTGGGTTAGGTACAGGCCTGAGTGGATTTTAAATGGGTCACCATCTAGTGTCCCCTAATTCCAAGTCTCCTGCTCTATTCAAGATGTGTTGACTGGAAGTGAGGGAACCCCAGTTGAGGGTGAATGGCCAGAAATAGACTATCTAACTAATCATATGAGCTATTGGATGTAATAAATTCTGAGCCTAGTCATCTATCTCTGCTTCTGTATGCCTCACCTGCCAGTAGCATTGTCTGGAGCAAGGCCTACAGGCTGTAAATCAAAGCCTGGTTAATGAGTAATAGACCCATTATTCAGTTGGAGAAACCATGGCATGATTAATAGTTGATAACTCTCATTTTGAAAGGGGGTGTAAAATTCAGGTGATACAGGGCCAGTTGTCGTTCATTTGTCTGGTTGGCTAGCTATGTAGTTATCTAGAGGGCTACCTGTCTATTCCATGGAGATGAAGTTAGTGGTAATTTGTTGCCTAATGGTGTATTTGTTTTAAAGTATATGTCTAGTCAATCAAAATCACTTGCCCAGGGTTTTCAAGTAAGCCCCATTTATTTCCGTCTCTGTTTCGATGTAAGCTCATTTATCTGAACTGAAAGTACTGACTTCAAAGGAACTTGTTTCAAAGTAAGCTTGTGCTTAGTCATTAAACCAGCTATTAAGTTAAGACTGTAGAAAATACCAGTAAAAGTAGTCCTTTGCAACAAATCTAGCATCCCTTTAAGTAAGCCTTAAGCTTTAAGTAAACTATCATATTAAGATACTCATTAGGAAGTGCACTCCACTAAATCCACCGTGATTTACTTCTGAATAAATATTCAGAGTCTTGCACAAGTAATGTGTCTGAGACTAAATAAGCTGTGATTTGCTAATAAAAATATAAATTGTCACATTTCTTACTATCTTGACACATAAGTATTAGAGAGCCCTGGGATGAGTTCACCTTATTTTTTCACTTAAAACTTGTGTAGTTTTAATGCGTATGACAGTTCTGTATCATTTTTGTACTGACCGCCTAAATTAATGGAAATTGAGGCCGACTTAGATGTTCTGTAGAAGCACTGAGACAGCATTACCGTACTGATTCTGGTCCCCTCGCTTCCAGGTCATGCTGAAAGAGGGATGTTTATATCTTTTGCATGACGAGATGCTTACTCTGTCTAATTAGGATAATTTGCATCTGTTCCCTGGCATACCTTCAAAAGTGTGAAAAGAAAAAATGTGAATGACTTTCTCTGGTTGCTTCTAAAACAGTGGATTCTACTCTTTAGTCCCCTAAGATTGTTGGAAGTCAACTCCCAGGAGACCCAAGTGATCAGGGATTCTGGGAGGAGTGGTCTGACAATATCTGGAGACTCAAGGTTGGGAACCATTGTCCTGGAGAATGCTGACATGACTCTGAGGGCCATTTTCAATGCTAAATTTCCTTTCCCTTGTTATCAAGAATATATGCAAATAAGTCACTAAAACTGACTGAAGGAAAAAGCACTACCACTTTGCCATGTCAGAATGGTCAGATCTGAGAAACTGACATATTGAGTAAGAAGTCCTGCAAGACATGCACCCAAGAATAGCTTGATCTTCAGGGCTTCCACTTCGAAGCTGACTGTATGGCACCTGCAACTGTCTAGGGAGGGAGCCATCTGTAACTTCTGTCATTGTGATTAGCCCCAGCATTATGATCCCTTTGCTGCCTCCAGTCCTCTTTCAGTTACAATTGGCATACAGAAAGCTTGGGAGCTATTACCTTATATCTGTCATTTCAGCCTACTCCCATATGACTCTCACAACTTTATAAAATCCCGTATACATAGATTTCCCTTTTTGCACTAGCGAAATGGGCTTTTGGAAATGATGCCTTCAAATCAGAAACAGCAAAGCAAGCACAGCAACCTTCTTGTTGTGTACCTTCAAATCATTTCTGACTTATAGTGACCCTAAGGCAAACCTATCCCAGGTTTTTCTTGGCTAGATTTGTTCAGAGAAAGGCTTGCCTTTGCCTTCCTCTGAGGCTGAGAGAATGTGAGTTGCCCAAAGTCACCCAGTGGGTTTCCATGGCTGAGGAGGGATCCAAACTCTGGTCTCCAGAGTCATAGTCCATGGCTCAAACCACTACACCATGCTGGCAACCTTACCAGGATGCAGTGTAGCTCCACTTCTTTCACTGCATTCTTGCATATGGCCAATGCAGCAATAGCTAGCTACATAATATCAGTTGTTTTGTAAAGTATTGGCACTGGGTTTACGTTGAGCAGAATGGGAACCCATTTCCCTGCAGCATGTAAACTTAGCCTGGTTAATGAGGCAGCTTCAGACAGTATCTTCTGTTTGTAAGATGATGCAAGAAATAGTGAACAAGAAAGAAAAATCCAAATTGTGTTATGTGCCCTATGATCTAAATAAAACTAAAAGTATACGTAATGTGGAAGTAATACTGACAATCATATGAAACTATCATGAAATCAGATATATGTCATTGTTGGGTAACTATGGACAGCATTTTATAGATAACTTCACATGCAGATACATAGAGATATACATTCTACACAATCCATTAACCCAGAAATGGCAAACATATGGGTCTCCAGGTGTTGAATACCTGGAGCACCTGTTATCCTTCATCACTGTGCTGGGGGGAGTTGACTGATGGAAGTGGTAGTACAATTACATCCATTAGCCACTATTATATTGTGAATCTCAATTGCTTACACCCAAGTTGTCCCACTGATAGCTCTGGAAATATTTGAGAGTAAGGGGCTGCAAGGATAGTAGGAAAAGTTTACATGCATTACTTTGGTGAGATCACGGGACACAGTTCACCAAGAAATTCTCTTGGTTCTGGCTCCGTATAAATGGATGGGGTTTGTCTATACCCTACTGCTCATTTAGTGCAGTGTAAAACAGGGAAGCCTCTAGCATCTGATCCAGTAATTTCTTAAGAGCATGAGAAGCTCTAATGGAGAGCTGATCAAGCTCATTAACCGTATCTGCTTATCTACATTCTATTGTTTAAGTTAAGCTAACTTGAGGAACTTCTGGGAAGGAAAGTTTCCTGTATCCTACTTCCCACACAGAAAGTGTCTTCAGAAAATGGAGATGTCACCACCATAAACAGCTGGGGAGCATGTCAGGGACTATGGTTCAGAAGAAGCTTCTTAAATTGTGTTAGGGTGCAAATCTGATTTGAGGTACTTTCCTGCTCCCCCAGCAGTCTCTTGTATCTCCTCCAAAACTGTTCAGAAGGAAACCTGACCCTCCAGATGGGCTTTTTGGTGGTTGCAGATGCCTGCAGAGGATGGAAGAAACTTTCCTTCCATGAAGTTTTTTAAACTTACCTTATCTTAGGGTCCAAAATGCATGTGGATGTTGGGAAGAAGGGGTGAGGATGATACTGGGAGCAGGGCCAAAAGGATGACTCCAATTCTCTATGACTGGAGCTCCCTTCTTGTGTATGAAACATGAAGGTGACACAGAACAAAATGGTAGGGAGGAGAGCTTAGAAAAGTTTTTTGGACTGTAACTCCCAGAATTCCACTGATAGCAAGCCGTAGTGAGGAATGGAAGTGACAAAAAATGAGTTGATATTATGTTGGAACCTATAGACAAAAGACCAGCACAAAGTGTTCAAGGAAGAGACACAACTTTTGCTATAGAAGTAGGCTTATAGCTTATATTTGTATAATCTTCCTAAACTGAGAGGAAATTTAGCATGGTGCAATTCTTTCCTTTCTCTGTAATCTATACTAGAGGGACAACTTGTGGCCTTCCAGAGGTTCTTAGACTGCAACACCCACCAACTCTGGATAGTATAGCCAACCTTTAAGGGATGATGGAGCTTATGCAGCAACATCTGGAAGGCTACACATTACTCATTCCTGGTACTGTACTCTGGTAATATGAACAAGTCAGTAGTTCCTAACAGATAAGTCAGATTTTGGCTTGTGACTGTTACAAAGCAAGCAATTTGATCACTGCAAGCAATCATAACAACCAGATAACAGCTTGTTTTTCTTTAAAGTTGTGAGTACTGACCTATTTAGGACACTTATTTAGTATGGACCTATTTTGTATCTATAAAACCAATGGGAATTTGAAGCAGCAGAAAAGAAAAATGACCCATTTGATTTTGCTTTCTAAAACCTCAGAGCCAGTTGCCAGAATGTATGGTGTCAAAGCCAGATATTTTGACTAGCTGCCTAAATCTTTTGAGTAGAGATGGAATGTTTTGAATCAAAACTGATGCCATTTTGAATCAAAAGCAATCTTCTTTCAGCCAAGTCTGGCCTTTCACATGCTCCTACAAGGGAAACTGCAGTGTATCTTTTGTGTGATACATCCATATGCTGCTGATGTTACTTACAGGTTCCACCAAAGATGATAGAGGCAAAAACCACATAATATAGGAGGAGGTGGTAGCTGTAGCTGTGTAGATTGCTTTTATCTCTCACTGCATAGCTCTCTACTTCATGCTAGAGCAGAATAGGTTTGACCTACTGTGGTGGTCAACAAGAGCTCCTGGAGTGAACAAAATGCCCTTGCTGCCAACCTGCATCTTCTGGCCTGCTAGGATATACTGGAATCTATCTCCATAATCTGGTCCAGCTGAGGTTCCACAGTTTGCTACATCAAAGACTGAGAACCTTAAAAATATAGCAAAGCAGCCATGAGAAATAAGGCAGCCCAAGGAGTTGTCTTTGTATCTCCTGACAAGTCAGCAAATTGAAATGTATATTTTGATTCATGTATTTTGCTAACCAGGAGGCTTTAAAAAAGCTAATGTCAAATTAGTGGTACGTTGCAGTTAATAATATACTGGCAATAGTGAAAGGAGGATCCATGCTCTTGGATTTAAATTTCGTATTTGTTGTCATCCAAAGCAACTAATATAATTTACAACAACTACAATTCTAATACTGTTGACACTATGATCCATTAACTTTATCTTCTTATTACTGAGTAGGAAAATAATTAAGTTGTATTGAAAATCTGTTTTTCAATCCTTTTTACTGCTATATTAACTTAACCAATTCTACATCTTTTTTCCAGGGTATAATGGGACCCAGAGGCCCACCCGGATTAACTGGTCCCCCTGTAAGTATATTCGGATCACAATATCATGAACACTTTTTGGTAGAGAGATCTGTTAGATCAGTTGCTCCCAATTTGGATCCTCAGATGTTGTTGAACTGTAACTAACAGAATCCTTGACCATTCACCATGGGTCCTGGGGCTTTCGGAAACTGCATACAATACCTAGTGGTCCATAACTTGGAACCACTTTGTTAATACACATGTGAAAAGCATTGAGTACAACATTTTGCTTTGGCTAAATTCTAACCAAATAAATACACATGTGGGGTATCCTATACTGGCTATTGCCACACATACACCCATCCCAATTACGTGGTTGCTGTGTCTTTCACAGCTTACAGCCATAATGGGGAAGTTAATAATCTTTAGCTTTCTGCTTCTGCACTGTCCTCTTCCCAATTTCTGCTTTAATATTCGATCTAGGAGGATGTAAAGCACACAGTGTGTATTTCTTTCATTATTCCATATTCCCACCAGTCTTCTGTTTTGTCTTCTGGTTTTGGGTGGCAGTACAACTCCCTTTCTCCTCTGTTTGAAAGCACCCTCTGTTTCAGAAGTTTGGACTTCAGTTCCCAGAGGGCCTAATCAATAAGGCCAATGATCACAGATTCTGGGATCTGAAATTCAGAACACTTGGAGGATCAAAAATAGAGAATCACTGCTCTGTTTGAAGAGGTGTCCAGTTCAAGTCCCATTTAAAGATAAGATTGTAAAAAGGAGACCACAGGTCTTGAAGCTGCCCATCACCAGTTAGCAATATCAAGACAGGAGACTGAGCAAGCACACAGGTCTTCTAGTCATGATTTTCCCCTCTCTGCTAAAATATATTTCATTTTGGCTTAAATTAGAGGCGTCATATCTGAATTTACATCAATAGATAGAGATTAGGATAGGCACATTTTTTAACGAATGTGTGTTCTTTTTGTCCTCTTTTTTTTGATAATGTAGAAGTGATCCCCTTGGATTGTAGGACCTCAACATCTGTCTGCACACAACCTAACATTCAGGCTAGACTTTACCAATGAGTTGCCTTTCAGATGTGTTGAAATGCAGTTCTTGACATTTGCTAGCCATAATGGCTGAGTATCGTTGATAGGAATAGTTCAAAATGTCTGAAGGGCTTGAGTTTGGGGAAGTCTGTTCCAAAGCTTCCTAAATGAAGTCCTCTTGTTGCTGAGCCGTTTGTCATGCTGGTTCTCTTAGATGAGGCTGCCTGTACTCTCTTGGACTCCTCCTCAGACACTCCTTTTACCAGTATAATACTTTTTGCATGATATTCAAAACTAAGTGAAATGTATCTTCTCCTTCTAGGGTTCTCCTGGCTACCAAGGACCTCCTGGTGAACCTGGTGAACCTGGTCAAACAGTAAGTACAACCATTTCTTTACTGTAAGAATGAATACAGTTCTGAAATACCTACTTGCATGGAATACCTCTTCCAAAATTTAAGGATTTGGAGAATTAATTTATTACTTGATCTGTTAGTAATAATCAAGTAATAATCTATTACTTGAGACTCTTTTTTTCAAAAGATCAGGGTGGGGTTAGTAACAAATGAGCTGATGTTATGACGAATTGTATATCTGCTTGCTTTTTCCAAAACTATAAAATTCTAAGGAGCTCGTGGAGCAGATACGATCTTGCTAGAGAGGCAGGCCACAGTTTAAATTTCTCCCACTGTCTTGCATTGTTTTTTTTTTGTGTGTGTGTGGGTGGGTGTGAATAAAAACTACTGGGGGAAATGAAATGGGTTTGAATGATGAATGTCTAGACCTTGTATTTTTATGAAAGTCAGAAACTATAAAGAAAATGACCTTCTAGGCTTGGAACAAATGCTAGAGTTTAGTCAAGTCATTAGTTCATATGTAACACAGGAATAGCTGGTAGCTCTTAACACTCATTGTTTGTTCTGAACTAATTCTGCTTTTTTGTCGTTAGGGTCCTCAAGGTGCTCGCGGTCCACCTGGTCCTCCTGGAAAGGCTGGTGAAGATGTAAGTATTCATTTGAACTGGATTCCTAGGATAGGAGCATTTTTCTCCTCCAGTAGCATTGGTTATCCACACTACCTAACCCTCCCATACTACCACCACCCCAAAACCTTATGGGGATATTACCTCGTTTGATTTACCTAACTTTCTGACTATCCAGAATGTTGGATTTTTATTTTAAAAAATTCTTATTCTATTTATCCTTACCACAGACAAAAAATATATGTTCTCTCTCGGTCCTCCACTGTGATTCGGTGGTCCACTTCTGTTGGAAGTGAACCATTGAATCGTGCTGGAGGATTTAGAGATTCCTAAAGAAGCATTTTCAGGTTTAAAAAATGTTCATGATTTTTATTTTTACTTACATTTTTTCCACTTTCTCAGGGGTCTTGTGCCCTTAACCCCCCATTAAAGTGGGGGGAGAGCTCACTGTACACTTTACAATGAAGTAGTATTTTATTACTAGTCAGTTTGATCAATTACTCTGTTTCCCAGTGACTCTCATAAAAGGAGAATTCTTAGCAATTTTGCAAAATACACAGATATGCACTGTAATCCTACATCAGCAGAAAAGTCCTGTGGAGTTCACTAGGTCTTACCCTCAGTCTAAGACTGCGGTCTTAAAAATGTGACAGTTTGTGCCTACTGGAGAGGGAACCCTGTGTATAGCAATGTTAATATGCTTAATTCATTTGCTGTTGAATCAAAATAGTAATGTTTTAATCTGCCTTAATGTTTCATTAGGGTCATCCTGGGAAACCTGGAAGACCTGGTGAGAGGGGTGTTTCTGGACCTCAGGTGCGTACCATCTCTTCTGATAACGCTGTTGTAGCAGCTATTACTGCTGCCACTACTACTCTTATATACAATAACTTTATGTGATATTTTACAACAGGCACAATAGGTCTTTAAAAAGCCAGACTAAATACCTGAAAGGGACCAGATCCTATCTGATCTTGGAAGCTAAGCTGAGTCAGCCCTGATTAATACTTGAATGGGAGACTGCCAATGAATACCAGGTGCTGTAGGCTATATTTAAGAGGAAGGAACTGGCAAGCCACCTCTGAATATTCCTTGTCTAAGAAAATCCTATGCAATGAATGGGGTCACCATAGTTTGACAGGCAACTTGAAGGCACATACACACATACATACAATAGGTCTACTTATAATATACTAAAATGATATGCTGTAATAGGTATGCTAACACACCTTTCCATAAATATTAAATCTGATATCTTATTTATAGGGGCAATTTAGATTTATTTGTTGCTGTTCCTTACCAGCAGCCTGGATATGAGTGCACTGCTGCATATTTTGTCAGAAATTCTAGATGTTTCAGATATTAATGGTAGGAATCAGGAGATAGAATCCTTCGATGAAGACAAGGACTCCTTCCGCACCTTACCTTTTTGCGGAGGTGGGGGGCAGCGCTCGCGTGAGAAGCCTTCAGAGGAAGGCTTTCACGTCCCTGCTGCTTGGGCTCCACAGCAGCTTCCTGGTCGCGTGAGCGCGCTGCCCACGCCCCGCCTCTTCCTTCCGCAGTGCAGCCTGGGAGCTGTAGGCTGCACTGAGGACAAGAAGTGCGACCAGCCCGGCTCCAGAGGCTCCGCAGGGCAGGTAAGTTCACCCCAGGCCCCTGACCGGTGTGCAAGCGTGCACCATTTTCGGCTAAAAGCCAAAAGTAAGGTGCATATACGCTGCGCTTGAGGCTCTTGAGCGTCGTGTAAATGGGAGTGCATCATGCAGACCACTCCTCCCATTTACACGATGCTCAAGGGGCCCTTTCGCTTAAGAAAGGCCATGCGAAAAGGGCCAAGGAAGGGGTCATCACTTGAGGAAAGAGCATATAGAGAAATATTGCAGGTTTAGTCCTCGATGTCACCAGGTAAAAGCAGGTGATAAAGACTCCTTGCCCAATAGACTCTGGCAGCAGGGCTGGATTCATGCCTTGTTTATGCAAATGTTCTGTTTAAAAGCTTGACCCACAAATTACTTGTGCAGGAAACACGGTTTATGGGATCAGTCTCAAAGCTGTATGGTGTAGAGGCCTCTTTCAAATCTGTTGAGTTCATCTGCTTTGTCCAGCTATATGTAAAAATCTAAGACATCTCTCTTCTTTTTTCCAAGGGTGCTCGTGGCTTTCCTGGAACTCCTGGTCTGCCTGGCTTCAAAGGAATAAGGGTAAGCATTTCTCTGAGAGAGGAATACAATTAACAATATGACTCTTGAGAAGATGACTATGTCTTAGGCCCTTTCTGCAACTCACCTTTTCTCAGTGTGGGGATCGCGTGAGCAGCCTCCAGCGAGAGGCTCTTGCGTCCCCGCTGCTTCAGCTCCACATGAGCTGTCTGCTCCCGAGCAGGTAGCGCGAGAGCCCCGCCTCTTCCTTCCACAGCGCAGCCTGGGATTTTCCCAGGCTGCACTGGGGCAGGAAGCGTGACCGCCGCAGCTCCAGAGGCTCCACACACACGGCAAGTGGACACAGGGCCCTGGAGCAATGCGTAATCGCGCACCACTTTCATCTGAAAGCCAAAAATGAAAAAGTGCTTGAGCGGCGCCTGGCCTAACCTGGAGCGTCGCGCGATTGTGAGTGCGTCGTGCAGATCGCTCCTCACAATCGTGTGATGCTCCAGGCGCCCTTTCACATGGCAAATGCCATGCGAAAAGGGCTTTAGTGTTTCAGTAGCCTACACTGGTACATGCCTCACCAGGTGTTTTGTACAACAGTTTGTCTTAGACAAAACTCAAGATTCACTTGCCACAAGTAGTAATAAAGACAGTGATGGTTTGCTTTCACAGGGAGCTATCTGGCAAAATAGGTCCCATCATCCTTGAGAACTGACCATATTGTCTGGGACTTGTAAGAACTGGGGTACAAGAGGTTTCCCACCACTGCTTCAGGGAATAGGCATTTTCCTAAACAATCACATATTGCTTTCCACTGTCTTCTCCATTATTCTGTTTGGAAATCTATAGCTAGCAAGCTCCTTGGGGCAGAGATCTCCCATCTTGCACTCTTTACTGTGCAGTGCACATTAAAGAAGGAAGTAGACTATCAGGCTATGAAATCATTTAGGCTGGTGAGAGCTCTGAGAGTTGGAATCTAAAGCAGACCAGCACCAAGCTATGTGGCGTATTTGGACTAGCGGTTGTGGGTGTGAGATAGACTGCATACCTTCCCATGGTACCCAAAATATTTCCTATGGCACCCAGTTGCATCCTTCATTGACACAGTGGCTATGTGCAAGCACATACCAGATGTGCAACTGGCACTAGTGTGGTGCATGAAGAGTGATGCTGGTGCTAGGCTTCAACTGTTACTAATTCACTGGAATGATAACGTTTCCATGTTAGATGAATTGTTGCTAGCTAGCGCCCAAATTTTTACGTTCAGTTTCTAGAAAAGTTTCCCACCATCCTTTTCCACCAGATATGAGCATTTATCAGTGCATGATTCTCTTCAGACGAGGAGACCATATGGGAAGATTTTAACAATAAACATTTCTTTATTCGTTATAGGGACACAATGGTTTGGATGGTCGTAAAGGAGAAGCTGGTGCTCAGGGCACTAAGGTAAAAATGAGTTGATTTTACTATATGCAGCATATGTGGTTTATTCGAGAAAGCACACGCACTTCACAACAGCACCATGAGTTCCCAGCCAGGATGTGTGTTTTTAAAATATCAGCTGGTACAAACACTAGGTTTCCTAAATCAAATCAGTACATGCTAGGAATGAAATATAATGAGGATTCTGTTCTGAAAGTTTGAGCCAAACACACAGAATAGAAATGTTTGCAGGTCCTAGCCTGGAAGCTCTATGAAGCAAGAGAAAGAATCAGAATGTATGGAGTTTTTATTTCTGAATCCTGCACTCCGTATCAGCAGTAATGAGAAACTCCACCCCTTTGAAACTTTGTACCCAGTCCTTCCAAATGTATAGTAAACAGCTAAGTTAAATTTCTCCAAGTTGTTCCACTACCCCCTGCCTCCCCACTCACAAACTGTGTCAGTGGACTTCTACAATCTGTCCAATTTGTTTTATGCTCATTTAAATAGATTGGTTTTCCTATACTTCTTTTTGTGGGGCATGCTAGAAATTTCAATAAGTATGTGTAGACATAAATAAACCAAGACAGCTTAGGAAATACATGGCTTAGTTTTGGGTTGTAGCACTAATTTAGAAATAATCATTATCATGAAGAATGGATTATTATATGATTTCCTATGTCTTCCTTTTCAATACATTCTACTCAATAGTGCTTACTTCTGACTAGAATGTATTGAAAAGGAGGACATGGGAAGTGATGTAATAATTTTCAATTAAAGCTTGGATCATGAGAATCTTTCTTTGTCTGGTTTCTGTCATGATATTTGCTCTGAAAACAGCAGTAGTCCAGTGACACGGAACTTAAAAATACAGCATGAAGTGTATTCGTATCATCTTTAACTATAACCCCTGGAATGTCCAGTTTGGTTATACAACATATTAGATTGTAAGATTGATCTTTTTTCATGTCAAGAACCACGTACAATGACGGTGCTATATAAATAAATGCTGATGAGTGGTGATAATGATAATGATGGATGATGATGATGATGGGACTAAAAACAGCAGTCAGGAGACCATCATATATCCAGGTTCACTAACTCCACCAACAAAAGAAAGCATACTTACATCATAGTGAACCTCTGTAATTCAAGGTGATGTCCATACCTTCTCAAGTCAGAGATTGTGTTAGCCTCTAATTGGTTATTGTCCAAGCTAAAAGGCAACAAGGAAAGAACAAGTTAGAAAGCAAATTTGTACGTCCTAGTGTATGTACCCAGATCCAGAACTCCTTCTACTCCAGAATATGCACTTGGAGTACTTTTATAAGCAACTGGATCATTCATTCAATGGAGGGTGGTAGATAGATATGTACACCCTAAAATATGTGCACAGGGATCAGCACCTTCTCTTAAATGGGAGGGGTTCTGCTGAGTTCCCATGTCTGAAGGAGAGAATTGTACTAGTGCATGAAAACCATTGCTTAAAAAAGAAAGAAAGAAATCCTATGGAAGCAGCAAACATGTAAAAAAAAAGTTCATGTCACTTCACTGACTTGTCCAAACCATTTCCAATCACTTCTAACACTTTTCTAACACTTTCATTTAATAAGATTCCCCCATCGTTCCATTTACACTTTGACATTTGGTGATGTAGGTTGTACTAGCCTGAACAAAATTAGTAGGACTACTTTGGGCAATATCCTTGTATATAAGCTGAACGACTGCCCAAATATCACTACGTACTACTACGGTAGTTGCCCTGAATTGGCAAAGCATTTTGATTCCAATTCAACTAAGAGTTATATTCAAGCCCCATTGAAATATGTGGAGTCTAAGCTAATTACAACTATCTTGTGTCATCATTTTCACTGAGACTTCAGAGTACGGTTGACTTCCTTTGCCCTGCAACCAATATTCATTTGCTCACTCTTCTGGTTAGCAAAGAGGACTAAAGAAGGTGTAAGGAGCTTCATTTGAAATAAATGCTTTATTTACAGCTTGAACATTTGAAAGGTGAAACCTGGATCACTCCAATTGTTTGATCTTTTCCTGAAGAGTGTAAAATGATGGAACAATTCAAAACATAATGCTGAATAGTTCATCTCTGTTATTTACAGGGTGAACCCGGTGCCCCTGGTGAAAATGGAACCCCCGGCCAACCTGTAAGTAGTTTTTGCTTCACAATGTGAATGAAAACAAACCATCATTTCTTAAGGTGTGCTAGTTCCTGCTAGTCAGTAAAACAAGTTACTTCCATGTCATTCTTGGAGTTTAGAGGAAATGGCACAGTTTTGATCAGAATCTGTATTTTACTGTTATGTAGGCTACAGTAATTCTGCATTCATTCCCAGTGCACATTCCACTGAGTTCTCATGTCTGTGGTTAAGTTTGCTCAGGACTGCACATTGCTGCAGAGTATGAGAAGAGACAGAAGCAATGCTACTTTTGTCTGCACTCTGTTATGTTATGTAATAACTGGCATGTGCTTTGCTTTCAGGGTGCTCGTGGTCTTCCTGGTGAAAGAGGAAGAGTTGGTGCTCCTGGCCCAGTTGTAAGTGATTGCTTAACTATGCAACTTGGCTTTCATTTGCAGTTGCAGTTGCATTTTTAAAAATCTTTAATTGTTCACCAGGAATTTGAAAACATCATTTGAGTTAGTTTGTTCTTTTTTTTTTTCCCTAGGGTGCTCGTGGCAGTGATGGAAGCAATGGCCCCACTGGTCCTCCTGTAAGTCCAACTTTCATATTCTGTCCTTCATAGTCCTGCCCTGAATGGCAGAAATCTGGCTTCCTTGGGTTTCTCTGCATCATCTGCTCTGTTTGCTTATCTGCCCATTTCACTGTGGCAAAGCAAAGAATCTTCAAAACCAGACACCTACCCTTCCCAAATACAGAACAAAGAGCTGCCAAAATACTACAGGAGATATTCCTAGACAATGCCCACTGAGTGTTCAGTTCATATCTAGTAGGTTAATGCTGAAATCTGGGGCTTTATATCAGCATTCTTAGTGTGTGGGATCCAAGTTGCCACAGCAAAACAGCACAGAGGCTACTGTCATTATTAGCAGCTGGTTGAGGAGAGACCCCAAAAGTCAGGAGGAATTAGAACTCTCCTAGTTAGACTATCCAGAGGATGCTTCGCCCCATCATTCTTTTAACGCAAGCAGTGCAGGCCAGTTAGGCCACAATAACCATTTTGCAAGATGGAAACATCTGGTTTAAAAACGCTGTTTGAGGTCTTGCTGTGCTGCTTTTCTCATTTTTGTCCAGATGCCCCTGTCATTAGCAGATAGGATGTTATTATCCCAGAGAAAAGATAGCAACAGGGGCCAACTAAGGTTCCCAGGACAAGAATTCATTTTTTCTGCTTAAATATTGAGTTATTGAGTGGCTGACCTAGGCAGTGCACTGCTCAACATTGGCCATTTCTGCATTACACTGTTATAGTGCTATTATTCCACTTTCAACATCTTGTGGAATTCTGGGGTTTGTAGTTTACTGATGCCAAAGAGCTCTCTGGCTGAGATATCTAAATGCCCCTCCCTAAACTACAAACCGCAGGATTCCAAAGGATGTTGAAAGTGGAATAATAGCACTTTAACAGTGTAGTGCGGTTTCCTGACAACTTAGGAAGGGCTAGGCCCACCAGCACTGAAGTCTCCATGTAAATGCATGGAGAGGAGAGGCATGCTGTATGAAGATTTTTTTAAAGAAATGTAAGATGTGGTCCTGAGAATAGAGGATGACCTCACACATTCATTTCAGCGTATATAACTAAAACATAAACTATGAAAGTGGGAGCAATATGCGAATGAAAACATTTCTTATATAGGCACCCTTAGAGTACCAGCATGAGCCTCAGCGGTCTATTACATGGACCCTTGGTTGCCATGTAACATGTGGCATGGCTCTGATCATATCATTCTAACAGGCAATTTTTAGTGGTGTCCTGGAATATAAATGTCAGCCAGTGATTCATTTCTAAAACACAGATGTGAGGACTCGTGCCTCCTGGATGCCACACCTCCAGATCAGACACTCTTTCCTGGTGATCTCAGTTATGTGGGACACATACCATTCTTTATTACCGCTTTCACAAGTGAAGCCTGCAATAAAATGTTGCATTTTAGAGTAATCCAGTCAGTTAACCTAACCTCTTCCACAACATTCCATTCCTCCCCCCACATCTGTTTTTCCATTTTCCATTTGCCTCCAGTCCTCTGTGCTTACTGAGCACACCCTGTTTTCATTGGCTTTTTTTTCTTCTGGAGTGGGGGAAAAGATGTCCTCTTTAGAATTTTGCCTTTAAAGACTGGATACTTCTGTAGACTTTGAGGTACCACTGAATCTGTGGAACCTTCCTCCTGTGCATGGATAGTTCCATTTTAGCTATGTAAGCAAAGATAGTCATGCTTGAACCTCAGATATAAAGGGAACAAAGATAGTTTCACACGTTGTGTTGAAACTGAGCAGTGACATTAAAATGATATGAGTGATCCTTGGCTGAAAGTATGTTAGACCTACTTGTGTAAGAGCCAGTACTGAGCATATGGGCACTAAACACTGGTGAGTGTGTGCTATGCTGCATTAGACAAGGAGAAAAAGGGATGCCAGTCTCATCTTCCAGATTTAAGTGGAACACCTTGATTTTTAAACATTTCTTAATGAAATTTTGAACAGAACCCTTCAGTTGAACCAGCTTCACCCAACATTTCCAAAATACAGGCTATGTGCCATTTCCTTGGTAGATGTGAAATCCATGTAGAAAAAAATTGGCTTGCGTGAAGCAGCCCAGCATTAAAAATTATGGACATCCTATTCTACTTCCCTGACAGTAGATACTGTGCACTGTTTCCAAGAGTGATGAAGGTGATTACCTTATATTCTCTGATACATTGTGTTCTTTTTTTAGGCTATACCACATTGTTTCTGAGCCTAAGGGCCTCTTTATTCATTGCCTTTATCACTTGGCTCCTATGTTAAAGTAATCTCATATGCTTGCTTGTCTTATGCTGATACCACAGTGCCTCCCAGTTTAGTCCCCAGCACACATCAAGGCTGTTGCCCTCATATTTTGCTGGAAGGCTTTCCATGGTCATCGGGCTCGTAGCTTTGGTCTGATCCAACAGGACTGTTCTCACAGCTACTGAAAAGTGGCCACCTATTCTGTTCATTACATGTATATTAGTGGAACTCAAATCAAGATACACAGGGTTCCCAAATGGTATTCCATCATTTCAGAAGAGTTGCTGTTTTTCCAAAGCACGCACTGATCTAATCATCCCAGCTTTTATGCAGATTCTTTTATTTCAGACACTAAAGTGTATTCCTCAGATCCTAAGTGTGTTCCTTTGGCTCATTTCACTCTACTTGTGCTTTCCAAAGAGCCTCAGGGAACTGACATGGCAGTCTCAATATGTGGACTAGTTTGGAAGTACACCTTGAGAATCTAAACAGTGCCTTCCCCACACCCTCCTAAAGCACTTTGTCCTAAAACACACTGACTTAAAATGCACAATGTTGGAGCCCCCTAGGAGATTACCCTGTGTTAGAGATTGATTGCAGCCAGTCAAAGGGCCTTTCTGCACTACACTGTTATAGTGCTTTTATTCCACTTTCAACATCCTATGGAATCCTGGAGTTTGCAGTGTAGGGAGGGGCACTTAGAATTCTCAGCCGGATAGCTCTTTGGCCTCAGTTAACTACAAACCCCTGCATTCCACAGGATGTTGAAAGTGGAATAATAGCACTATAACAGTATAGGGCGGAAAGGCCCAAAGTCTTAATGAACTGCATGGCTTTACTTTCTTTGTGGATCTGAAAAAGAAAGGGTTGGTAGTCAGTACCTGTCAGGCAGCAATAAATAGCTCTTGGGTTGTGAAGAACTTAGTGGTTCATGCATCATATGGGTCTACCTTTTGGGCAGGGCATGAAACAGCCAATACGCAGAAGTGATAACAGAGGCTTAGCCTGCAGGCCTTGGGACTGCAATGCAAAGATTCACAAATTTTTCAGCCCCCAAGAATTGCATCCACACACAAGGATTGTCTGGGGACAAGAGGACTGGAGACATGTGCATACAGAAAGAAACACACAGTGACAGAATCCTACACATAGCCACACACACATTTCTGAGTGAGATGGAGGCTTAAATGGAAAGAGTCAAATTATCTATCTCCCTGCTGAGATGTAGGTAGTCAGGGTTGAAGCAGCTGCAAAAGCATCTCAGTAGTTTCTGCTGAAGTCACTGTTCTGCTGCCACTACTATTTGTAAGAAGACATTCATCTTGGTAAACAGGAGGAAGGTATGCTTCCTTCACCTTGGAGCCCACCTAAGCATTAGGATGATGGGGAAAAGTGGATCAGGTCCCTCCAGTCTTGGAGGCTACAAAAAGAGTGGCCAAGGGCCAGGCACATCTACTGAAATGCTTCCATAGATTTGTTTAAGGAGCTTGGAGGTTTACATTTTAGGTTATAGTTCTTTTTTTAAAACTAGGCTGCATGGTCAACATCTGAAAAAGTGCATCTCAGCAGGACAGCTTCTCTCTTGTGCGATCAGACAGATCTCAGCTGTAATCCAGCCTTTCCATTTAACCCCCATCATCCATTAGATATTCCATTGAAGATAGTATCAGAATACATTTCTCCTCTTTGAAATTTCTGCACTTATGTCCATCACGTGTGTTGTGTCCATCAGAATACACTTGTCTTTGAACTGTCCAACTCATGTCCATCATTCCCATTTTCATTGCTTGTAAGCAGTGGAGTTTGTCATCTCAGCCTCCTATACAATGCATTAGCTATATTATGGTGATTGATTCAAGTGTACCTGGTCTGTTTCTTCTGTTTTTTTCAGCCGAGTGAGTCAGTCTGCAGATCTCTAAGGATTTCATTCTTATTTTTATTTTGTAACAGGGCCCCATTGGTGGTGCTGGTCCCCCAGGATTCCCAGGTGCTCCTGGAGCCAAGGTATGTATATCTTTACTAGTATAACAGAAACATGGAAGATACCCTGCAGTACAGATACTCATAAAAACAAAATATTCAGTGACATTTTAAGAAAAGCAATGTTACAGCTGTACCCTTTGAAGAATACAGTATGACCCCTCGTACAAACATATGTAATAATATTTTGGAAAGGTGGGGCAGGTAGTACTGGCTTAAATGGATTACTGGACTGAAAGTGTTTTTAATTGCAATCCTAACAAAATGGAAGCCTTGTCAAACATCTAAGGTGCCAGCTCAATTTTATTGTCAGTGGCCTGGTATATGCTTCTTTATGGCCTCTTCCCATGGCACACTGACATTATATATCTCTGAAGGAACCTGTAATATATGTCTTTGCCTTGGATTATTTATTATAGTTATTTATTTTATCTATATCCCACCTTTCTCCTGGGACAGTTCCTTCTCATGCATATGTCTTTTAATCTCTTCTCTATTTTTAGAAAGATTATTTTACTCATAAAGAGTTGTGCACAGTTTTGTTTTCCTTAAATAAGCCCAATCAAAGGTTGAAAACCAACTGCAATGTTTCTTGGCTTGTTCCACACTTTGCAATCTTTTACATTGGTAAAGCAGGGCATGTTGAGTTTTAGTTGCTTTCACCACCTCTGGACAAATATTGAAGAAGTGACAGGGAGTAGATAGCTCTTCTTTACTGGGGATAGAGTCGCAGAATTGTCTTTTCCCAGTCCAAAAGAAAAGGGAATATGTATGAAATGTGAAGAAAATGCTGAGAAAATTATGTACTTTTGTTCTGATTGAGTTAGTTGTTATGATTATTGTGGTCATTATTTTTTTCTTGAATCACTTGAGATTTTAATACAGCAATAATGTGTGTGTGCTCCAGCTGTGAGAGACAGAGTGATATCTCACCTGGAAGACACATGTCATTGCTGTTAGATCATTTTATGCTGATCTCTTCCTTCATGGGGATGTTGTTTCCTACAGACTGCATTCCCAGTTTGCAATGTATCATGTGATCTAAGCCCAAATGTAAGGAAGGATGTTTAAAAATATGTGTTGAGACAGCTGAATCTCACACAAAGATATTTTGCTGAATTAGTTGATCACAATCCTTATACATGGTCACTAGACTAGCTAGTACATTGGTGGTATACCTGTTTTATTCCTTAAAGACCAGCGAGAATGGTGTAAGAAGTACATGCCAAAACAGACAACACTGCCTTGTTCTTGAAGATTTATATACAACCATTATCTCTTTCTCAAACAGGGTGAAGTAGGGTCGGCTGGCCTGACTGGTCCAGTTGGTCCTGCTGGTCCTCGTGGTGAGGCTGGACTCCCTGGTGCTACTGGTCCTGTTGGCCCTCCCGTAAGTTAAACTGAGTCCCTCTTTGGCCCAAAGGGCATGGGAGGTCAGTTGCTGCTTACTGTTGCTTTTAAAACTCTATTTCCTTTGTTTGTCTTTTTTTAGGGTAACCCTGGTGCCAATGGTATTAATGGTGCTAAAGGTGCAGCTGTAAGTATCCACAGATCAAATTGAATTCATTTCGTAAGTAATGTGTCTGTTGGTACACCAGAGACAATGGCTGGGCTGTAATGCGTCTCCTTTCTTTCTTTCTTGGACAGGGTCTTCCCGGTGTCGCTGGTGCCCCTGGTCTGCCAGGTCCTCGTGGTATCCCTGGACCCTCTGGACCCTCTGGTGCTGCTGGCGCTAGAGGACTTCCTGTAAGCAATGTTGTCTTAGAATGCATTTGTCCTTTTGTAGCTGTTGCTTCCGCAGAGGCAACACGGCACAGTTTAAGCAATATGATTTTAATTTTGCTTTTGTAGTTCTTCCCAAACATTACCTAGTACCCAGCTTCTGGCTTAAAGGTTTGCCACAGCGTTTGGGCAGCCTTGCCACATTCTTAATATCTAGCAATGAGCAATAAAGGAAACCTTTTATTATTATTTTATTCATTTATTTATTTCCTTTCTCCCAACAGTGGGACTCAAGGCAGCTAACATTAAAACAGTACAAGTTAAATCATGCATTAAAGTGTAAATACATAATTTAAAAAACAATTCGTTTATAAAGTTAAAAACATTAGATTTTAAAACTATTAAATACAATACATCAAAAACTATACCAGCCTTAAAAACAGAACTGCACAGCATTGAAAACCCAGATCTATCAATTTATATAGGGCTGACAGCACAAAATGTTTTAACTTGCTGTCAGAAGGGGAATAAAGCTATTTCCGCACTAGCCTGTTATCATGCTATTATTCCACTATCAACATCCTATGGAATCCTGGGGTTTGCAGGTTAGGGAGAGGCCTCCCCCCGTCCCTCCTGGCCTCTCCCTAACCTGCAAGCTCCAGGATTCCGTAGGATGTTGATAGTGGAATAATGGCATGATAACAGGCTAGTGTGGAAATGGACTAAGGATGGGGTCATCCTGGCCTCTCTAGGAAGCAAGTTCCAAAATCTGAGAACCTGTTAAAGATCTTTTCTTCCTTGGTATGATTAGGCAGCTATTCCTTAATGTGTAACTGCAAGCCATCATTTTACCAGTATTTAATGTCCATTTCACACAATGTCCTTAGGGATTCAAAGCACTCTTCAAAGCAAGGATGGGCACCTGTGGCCTCCAGATGTTACACTCCAGTTGCCACCAACCTTAAGCAGTGTGTCCGGTGGTCAAGGATAGTTAGAATTGTGGTTCAGCAAAATCTGTGGGCCTACAGGTTCCTCATCTCTGCTTTAAAAATACATTTATTTATCAAAGAAGTAGGTGTGTTAATCTCTAGCAGTATAAAAAGGAGGAACTGAGAGGAGGAAAGAAGGGGTGTAGCAGCACCTTTAAGTCTAACTGGTTTTCAATTTTGCGTGTGCTTTCATGAATATGAACCCACTGCTTCAGGTACAATACAGAGCACATCCAAAGAATTGGGGTTTTTATCTATGGAAGTGCGTGCAAAAATTAAAACTAGTTAGTCTTAAAGGTGCTGCTACATATATGAAGGTGCTAATACAAGAACCTTTTCTGGTTTTCACTCTGGGAATCCTAGACTAAAATCAGGATTGAACTAAGAACTTTCCAATTCATCACCTGTTGTGCTATTGTGGTTGTCTTATTTCTCTTCCCAATCTCTTTCTCTTCCTCACTCCAGTACTAAATATGTAATCTAGGCCGTGCTCAAATTATAAAGCTACAACAGGTCCTATTAATGCTTCTTCCAAACCTTTTAGCTACTAATTTTAGAAATGCTACTGGGATGGGCTAAAATTTGGGAGAGGATATGTAGATTTCATTAGAGGATTCTGCCACTACCACCATGCCATATAATTTAAACACTGGTCCAAGTTAAGAAGATTTTTTTAACAGCTGAGTATTTGACTGTTTGCTGCTGGTATTCTTTCCCACTTGGTTTGCTTTTAGCTCACAAGCTCAGAAATAAAATCCAGGATTGTTCTAGAGTACTCACTGCTGGGATCTTTTGTTCTGTGTCATTTTAGGGTGACCCCGGCCCTTCTGGAGGCAAGGGTGAAACTGGTAACAAGGGTGAGCCTGTAAGTATTGTAACACATTATACAACAGCATGGGATATATGTTTCGTTTTGTTTTCTCCCCAGTGTGGCCTGTTACTCAAGAAGTGACTCTTCTGCTCTCTTTACAACCAAACAGGGTTCTCCTGGCCCAGCTGGACCTGCTGGTCCAAGTGGTGAAGAAGGCAAGAGAGGTGTCACCGGTGAACCTGGATCTTCTGGTCCCCCTGGACCTGCAGGTTTAAGAGTAAGTCCTGTCCATGTTGCAAAAATAGCACAGTGGAAAGTATCAGTAAAATACCTGGGTAAAGACTAGAATACAAACACTGCACACAGAAGAGTTCAGATTCACTCTTGGCATCAATATTTAAATAGACCAAATCGCAAGTGGTGGGAAGTAAGCCACTTTGAATTCCATTTGGGAGAAAAGTGGGATATAAAATAAAATAAATAAATAAAAAATAAGGTCCTCCACCCAAGACCCTAGAATTCTGCTGGCTCTGAGAATAGGCAGTGTTTTGGCTCAATGGGCAAGTAGACTTACCTGGAACAAAACAACTTCCTTTCTGAACAGTTAGAATGATTTCACCTTACCTCTGCCTGAATAGGCTTTCTGGTCTGTGCCAGAAAAGACACATGGTGGACCCATGGGAGTCTTTGATGGAAGGATTTCATGCTTGGTGCATATAGGTCCTGTGTGCATCCCAGTTAATAGATCTCACATAAGAGTTGGAAGAAACTTCTCCCCTACATGCACTAGTGTCCACTACCAGTCATGGTAGCCCGTA
Organism: Cyclura pinguis; assembly: GCA_030412105.1. Classification (NCBI taxonomy): domain Eukaryota; kingdom Metazoa; phylum Chordata; class Lepidosauria; order Squamata; family Iguanidae; genus Cyclura; species Cyclura pinguis. The sequence continues at coordinate 23,120,331 of CM059604.1, forward strand.
TTACATTAAGCAGACCACTAGGTTTGATTTGGCTGAAAGGCAGTTCCTTGCACCTCAAAGAAGATACAGCCCACAGTAAGTCAACTTAGATATGCCCTGAAAAGAAATCAGATAAATCACATTGTTCTGTAGAAGTCATTTGTTGCCAAAATGTAATATTTAGAATTAAAATTTCGCCAGTAATAACACTAAGAGACATTAGTGATTGATTTTTTAAAAAAAGTCATTAGAAGTTAGTTGGTGTTTTAGTAAATGAAAAGGATACTGACTAGCAAGATAATGCTTATTTCTTAAGGCAGGCTTAATTTTAGTCATTTAGAAAGAATGGAATGTTCATTGAAAGCTTGTGTAGGCTTAGAGTTTGGTAGAGATGTGAAAAAAGAACAAAATTGTATTGTTTTTCACCTTAGCTTCCCCAGAAGGCATTTGGTTTCTTCACTGTTGATAGTTAGAAAAGAAATTACCTAAAATGATATAAAATAGAAAAGTCAGGGAATAGTTTACATATTTACATTTATAGTTTACAGTGTTTACACTTATTTTTTGTGACAGTTAGGTTGTATTCACGTTTTTTTCATCATTTCTGTCTGTGACCTCTATGTCTGTGTAGCTGTGGAAACTTACTATGTTCTATCAGTCTTTGACTGTGGAGAATTCATGTGCACAGTGCATTCATAAATTTTTCCAAGTTTTATCTAGGTACAAGATAATCCACAGGAATACTCATATTAGTGAAAAAATATAATAACTGGCCTTGCCTTGTATGTCATCACTGAAACAAGTCAGTTTTTTTTCCTCCAGTGGATACAGATCTCAGTTTGCAGTATTTTCTAAAAGTCATTACTGCCTCACAAGCACAATCATGATTCAGATATGGTGCTGACTTGCCCCAGCAGAGATATCTAAATTGAGCTTTAAGTCATAATTAGAATAGACCTATGCGAAGGAAATTATATAACTGTTGGCTTAGCAAATTACCACTGATCCAGTGGGTCTACTTTGATTGGAGCTAACAATTGTATTCAGGCTTAAAAAATTACAAGAAGATTTATGGTAGTGTCATGAGAGAGCAGTACTTTAATAACTACAAGACTGCTCCATGTTGTTTCTCATCTGCTGGATCATTTGCTATCTGCCACTAAAATCAGATATCAAGATTTTTTAGATGTAAACCTGGCCAAAGAGGTGTGAGATTATAGGCCTGTTCTGCTGGTCTTAAGATTAAGAAGATGATTGATGCTTTTGCCTGCCTCAGTCTCTGCTGGTTCCCAGAGCTAATAGGGAATGACACAGGTCTAGCATAGATGGTCAGATCATGGCTGACTATGCATGCTGAACACATGGGTAATATTGAAACAAGACCTGCCATTTTATGAGGAGCTTCCTGTTCTACTAAACACTGTTCTTTAGCATTCAGTAAATACCACAACCAACTACCTGAAGAGACCTTAACTTCTCATCTATTTTCCAGATACCTAAGAGTGTATAAATTCAAATTAGGTTATAAAATAAAAGGGGAAGATCAGGTTTCATATCATTCTCCAGGGTCTTCACAGAATGAAAAGATATTCACCGTATGGCCTGTCAAAAAATTCCAGGCGTTCCTTTGTAAATCCTCATTGCAAGACTTGTCTTTTTGCCTTCTGGCTGAAACATACTCACATTTCCGACCACATATTTGTCTTCCTTTTCGTCATAGGGTGTTCCTGGATCTCGTGGTCTCCCTGGATCTGATGGACGAGCTGGTGTCATAGTAAGCTGCCTATTATTGCTTTTGTTTTCATTTGAAAGAACAACTTAGGTTGACTTTGTCAAGCACACTTTCTTTTAACTGAAAAGCCAGAGAGCTGTTGATCTTATTTCATCTGTTGTACCCTCTAATTTGATCATGATTTGTTTTCTTCGTAGGGCCCTGCTGGCAACCGTGGTGCTTCTGGCCCTGCAGGTGCTAAAGGTCCCAACGGTGATCCAGGTCGCCCTGGTGAACCAGGTCTCATGGGTCCAAGAGTAAGTATGGATGATGGTGATGGTGGTAGAAATGATGGCAATATCACTTTGTAAGGGAGCACCGTTCAAATAAATGTATGGATCTACTTACTCATTATAATAATCAGTATTTGTAGCATTGAAAACTGGTTTACATTCTGTACCTTATTTATCTTTCATAGATATGCTGAGAAGTAGTCCACTCATATTCCCATTTTACAGATATGAAACTAAGCCCATGTATTCATTTATCTGGGATTAACTCTCGCTAAACTTAGTCACATTTATCTCTAAAAAGGCAGAAAATTTTACTGTTGCTTGGGAAACAGTACCACACATTTCTAACAGTGACATTTTCCAGTAAATAATGGTTTTTAATAGCACTACTACTACTACTACTACTACTATTATTATTATTATTATCATTATCATCATTATTATTATCATCATCATCCTTTATTTATATAGTGCCATCCATGTACATGGTGCTTTACAAATTTAAAATACAACAGTTACCCTAAATAAATGCATAATAAAATGAAGATATACAACGAAAAGGATCCAGGGTATATGGAATTACAACCAGTACAACATAATATTACTATAATGCCAATAAACATTACTATAATGCCAATAAAATACAATATCTAAAAACAATAAAACTAGTCCAACGTTCCAAAGATTTTGGAAAACAAGAAAGTTTTCAGTTTAGATTTAAAAACAGTGAGAGAAGGGGCAGTTTGCAAAGTCACCAGAGGGCGATTTCATACATAAGGGGCAGCGAGAGAAAAAGGGCATAACCGAGCTAAAGAGGAGGAGACTCTGAGCTGGGTAAGAAGGTAAGTATTCGCGGAGCGTAGGTTTCCAGCTGGCTGGTAAGGAGAGATAAGAGCAGCAAGATAAAGAGGACCTAAATTATGTAAGACCTTAAAAGTCAAAACAAGAAGCTTATAAAGGATCCTACACCATTTTAGTTTTTTTATATATGCACTTATATTTATGTGTGACAGGCAGCGTAGGAGAGGAGACATGATCTCAAATAAACTAAAAGAACATATTAAGGTAAATTTCTGTCCTTTTTAGGGTCTCCCTGGTCAAGCTGGAAGTCCAGGCCCCGCTGGCAAAGAAGGTGCTCCTGTAAGTATCTCTACTTTATCCTGGGGACAAAAACTTTTAAAAACATGTATCTTTTACTTAGCATGTACATTCTCATAAGTAATTTGATCAACAGCTTTTCCCATATTATATTATTTGACACTTGTGTTCTGCTTATGTTGTGCCCTCCAATTGTCCCAATTTGGCAGAGGAAAGCCTGATAAATCCTCTGTCTTTCCCATTTTCAGCTGTTTTTAAAATGTCCCCGTTTCTTTCATCTCCTTCCACTTTCCCTCTTTGCCATCAGCTTACTTTGATTGCTACAAACAGAGTGGTTTGCAATCAGTTAATTCAGCAGGAGGGAGAAGAGAGAAGAGGAGGAGGCAAAATCTTGCCCTTCCTGGTAGGCTCAGACAAAGCAAACTTCTGAAGCCTCCGCTAGTTTATATGTTCTTCCTCATTTACAGCTTTTGGCATCTGGACCAAACTCTGATGTTGGTTGGTAACATGTGTCCCAATTTCCTTGTGTGAAATATTGCAGGGTTTGTTATCCTAACAGCATCCCCACAGGCTGAATTAGACTAAGAGATGGTGATTTGCTCAAGGGCTGATGCTGAACTCAAAAGTTTTAGCCCTGTGTCTTTTTTCATGTTGAAATCCACCTCTATAAGCAATCACAGGCTGCAGATAAAGACCTTGTCAGCTAATGATAATTTTTGCTGTTTGTTGAACTTTGACTTCTGATGCAGGTTTCAAAGTGGTGTTAATTTATCAGCAAATTTACAAATATGATTCTGTGCAGCTCTCTGGTAGGTCTTCTAACTCAGGCCTTCAGCAAAGGTTCCCTCCCACCCCTAAGTTAAGAGTGAGAGAGTCTGGAGGCCAGGCTGTATCTACAACTGTTGTGTGAATATGACACAATGTTTAAAGGACAGCCTGTAACACAATGAAACTGACCAGCATTGGAGGAAAATTCTCATTATATATACTGCTGTTTAAAAAGCTAGATCCAAATTTCACATGCCTGTAATGGAGACTTTTCCTTGATTTCTATCACCTTTGGAATGATAGTAAAGGTACTGATGTAAAAAATAAGGGAAGCATAATTTAGATGCATCTTCTGATTGTAAAAGAAATATCTACTGAGAATGAATCTGCTCTCAATGGAGGTACTGTAAGCAGGCACAGAAGCTATGTACCTAGAATAAAAGTAATGTTTTTTGTCTTCTAGGGCCCACCTGGTCCTGATGGTCGAGCTGGCCCAATTGGTCCAGCTGGTCCAAGAGGTGAACCTGGCAACATTGGATTCCCAGGACCAAAAGGTCCCAATGTAAGTGCAGTGGAGCTTTGTGGTATCGCTATATGTGGCCACAGCACATGGCTACTCAGAGAGTTGATTATAGCATCAGTGTTCACATCAACATGTTTAATGTGTTTGGTATCCCAGCAAAGAGCACCAGTGACATCGTTATCATGTTAGCGTAATGTCAGTAGCCCATGATGTTGTCTTGCAGTTTTGCCTTTGCCTTATTCAGTACTGCTTTGATAATAATAACAAGCATCAGGATTTAGCTCTCAGTCGCATGTTTGTGATCATCTACTATTTTCTTTTGCTTAGTTTATTTTGTCATTACGTTTTTATCTCATGCGTCAGCCTTAAATAGCACTTGAAGTAAACAAACATCATGTTAAAAATTAGAACAATGCAATCATTAAAACCACCATAAGTATGTCTATCCTAAAAGCAGCAAGAGAAGGAATTTTAAGGACTACAGTACACCCTCCATATATGCAGGTGTTCCATTTTAGGAACCCCTCTGTTAAAAAAAAATAATGCTTGTGTCCCATTATCTTCAATGGACGCAATTTGCACGTGCCTGTGGCAGTGCAGGCGCGTGCCTGTTGCATCCATTGATTATAATGGACACAACACTTTACACAGCCTCAGATTTGTTTATGCCAAGGTCACACCACAAGAGGGCACACTGTACATTCCATGATTTGGAAGTCTTTTGCGGATTTTATTTAATAGAAAGAATGGTTGTAATAATGCAGATTTTTTGTTACATTCACAAATCATTGTTCAAGTGTCCTTACGGTATTCATTTTTATTTTCAGCACAGTATTTCTAGAAACAGAGCTTAGCCTACAACGCCCAGAATCTCCCAGTCAGCATGGTCAGTGGCCATGCAGGTTGGAGGATTTTGGATTTGGAATCTGCAGAACAAATTTTTTGAAATTGTGCCCGGTTGCTTATTTACATGCAAACTTTTAAAAGGTGGAAGTGGTGTAACAGCACTTAGGCCATGGGAGGTGAGGTGCTACACCAAATCCCAGACATGTGGACAACCTTAGGACCTTAAAATGGCTAGTGACTTTAAGTGGGAAACTACCAATTCTCATGGCATATCTTCTTTTGTACTGTACTGTATACTTACAGTATAGTAAGTGAGTGGGGAATCTCATATTTGGAGCGTATTATGTACAAAATTCACACATGGATTGTTTGGGAGCAGAACACAACGTATTGTGCACAGAAATATTTTCTGTGCAAAAAATGCTAGCTTTTTTGCACAGGAAATGCTGTTTTCTGCACATAAAAACGACAGGGAAGTTTTTCACAGAATAAGTTGGACAGTAAATAGTCTTCAAAGCTGTTCAGCCTTTCTCACAATCAGAAGAACTTAGCTAAAATCACTTGTTGCTCACTTTGAGAAAGAAAGTAGGGAAGAATTACATCCCAAGACTTTGCTACTCATTTACTCATTCCTTCAGGGCCAAACAGATGGCAAACATAAGTGGGATGGGAGAGGAGAAATCACATGCTCCCCAGGGTGGTGCCCCACCTTGGGGAGCATGGATCTTGGCTGACACCCAAACAAGAGCTTGGAAATGTTACTTTTTTGGACTACAGTGATCAGGCACCAAAAAAGTAACTTCTACATTCTGCTCCACCCATGCAATCCCTGATGTTTTAGCCCTGATTTGACAGTGTTATGAGCAGTCTTTGGAAATACATCAGCCAAAATAAAATAATCGAAATATAGCTATGGTTCATTCTAATCCGGTGGCTTGTTTTACTTACTTATTTATTTATTTAATTATAGGGTGAGCCTGGCAAACCTGGTGACAGAGGCAATGTTGGTGTTCCTGGTAATCGGGTATGCATGACTTCTTTATTTCCTGGATGGTATGCCTTAATTAGGGGAGCAGGGTTATTAATACAAGGATTTCCAAAAATTTAACAGTAAATTCTGCAAGTTAGTGTAAAGCAAGCATGGACAACTACAAAGGGTCTGGGAACTACTAATCTGCCCCTGGGACCCACAGACACTTTGTACATTCCATATGGCCCCCAGACTCACCATTCTAAAACAAAACAAAACAGAAACTGTTGAAAATGTTTGGGTTTGAAAGATGGATTTTTAAAATCTTAAACAGTGCAGTGCATTTGCACTTCTAGGGACTTCCAGGAGGTGCAGTTCAACTTTTTCGGGGAGGAGGGACAGAAAAACGGTGCTCCAGGGAGACTGGAAGGGTCAAGAGCTATAAAAACAACCTAGGGAGCTGCACTTTGCCCAATCTGGTGCAAGAAATCAGTTGTAGGACTACCTTCTTTTCCAGAAGCCAGGCACTAATAACTTGCTGATTCCTCTGCATGATATTTTCCTTAGTGTCTATGTTCATGCCTAAAACAAAAACCAGTCCACACTTCAGCATCCTTCAGAGAATTGGCATTGCAACTCTAATTTACAAAACTACCCATTACTATTTTATTTATTTTTAATAAATGCTGAGTCTTTCTTTTCTTTTTTTTAATTTGGTGGAACAATTCTACAAAAAGAACTATTGCAAGCATGTATGTGTGCACACACACGCCTAGTTCACCCACACAACAGAAACTAGAAATTAATTTTTGGATAGTGCCCAAGTTCAGAGTCTGTGGATCATATTTGGTGGACAGAAAGTCTCTTAGTCATTCAGTAAAGATTAGTAAACCATTATGAGACTGGGTTGTGTTTTTTGTTTGTTTTGTTTTTGTTTTTTAGAAAAACAACTTGCTATACATTTTAAATTATCCATTATTTATTTAACTAAACCTCTGTTGTTCTAGGGTGCTCCTGGTCCTGATGGAAACAATGGTGCTCAAGGACCACCTGGTGTCACTGTAAGTACATGATCAACATGGTTAATCTTTGATGCAGACAAAAAACTCTGGAATGGATACTCATTAGTGTTAATGGAGAGCACTGATGCACATGTACATTCCTTTATGTAGTTCTGAAGGTAGCAATTGTGTGCATTTCTGCATTTATTTATGCTGCTCAGTAAATTATATATGTCTGATTATACATTAATTTAAAACATCCATTGAAACACCATATTAATTAAAACATTTAGGCCATTTCTGCACGGCGTCACTGTCCTGTGATGAGGACACATTGCTGCAGGTCTGCGAGTCATGCTTTCACACATCATCGATCCTGCTGCCAACGTGTCCCCATCCCTTGTGATCATGGGATATTCCATTACAGGAAAAAATCTGTTAATGGCCCCCAGTTGCATAACACTCCTGTCACTGGCAGCCATGTAGAAATTCTGGAAGCGTGATCTTTATGCTTCTTTCTCCAGTGCAGCACGGGAAGTGGGGGCTGCACTGCGGAATGAAGAAGCACGTCCCTTGTGCTGTCCTTCCACAGGCAGCTGGCTGGTTCAGGTAGTGCTCCCATTCCAGCAGTGGCACTACTGGGGGATGATGATGGGAAACAGTAAAGTGTCGAAAGGGCCTCAAAGTCTATCACTTCCATTTAAACTTAGGGTGTTTCTGCACTACCCTACTATAATGCTATTATTCCACTTTCAACATCCTATGGAATCCTGGGGTTTGCGGTTTAGGGAGGGACATTTAGAATTTTCAGCCAGAGAGCTCTTTGGCCTCAGTAAGCTACAAACCCCAGAATTGCACAGGATGTTGAAAGCAGAATAATAGCACCATAACAGTGTAGGGCAGAAAGGCCCTCAGTTATGGAAGGACAACAGGAAAGGAGCTAGCCCTAGGAAGGGTATTCCATAATCTAGGAGTAGTCACCAAGGATGCCTTTCCTCGTGGCCCCGTAAAATGTACCTCAGAAGGTGGTGGGACAGAGAGAGAGGCCTCTTCTGTAGATCTTAAAGCCCATGCATATTTCAGAGTTGACATTTAGATGTCATAATAAACAGTGTTGGCTTTTGTGAGGGAAATGGACCTAGCTGAATTTCAGACTCAGTTGTTCCCCTACTTCCCTTCCTACTTCTAGTGTGGTTTTCAGAAGATTGAAAGCTTTAGCTTCCATTTACAACTAATGAATAGTGAGTCATATATCTGAACCCTAACCTGTGATTAATTTTAACCATGGTTCGTTGTTGAAACTTGGCAGTTTCCTAGTCCATAGTTTGAAGTTACCTTGTTTTACACATCTCATAGTGAAGATTAAGCATAGCTTCCTGAGTTTGGATGACATTAAGATTTTCAGCTAATTAGGGGGAAAAAGGGTTTGAAACTTCTTGCAGCATGCTGGGGGAGAAATGGGGAGGGAGCAACATGTGAGTCCAAATGTCACCTGACGTTGTTAAGCCATGGCTTATTGTGATGTGCAAAAATAACTTTGTAGTACATCCTGGATTGAGTGTGTGCCTATCTGTGTGTGTGTGTGTGTGTGTCATAAGAAATTGTTTCTTTTGTTTTATTTTTATTAGGGCAATCCTGGTGCTAAAGGTGAAACTGGTCCAGCTGGTCCTCCTGGCTTCCAAGTAAGTGAAGATATATTTAATAAAGCTTTTCTTAGTTGCGATAATGGGCACTGTAAACCAAATTGTTTAGACATATCCAGGACATGTGAAGCTTTTGCAGGGATACTGAGCTGTCTTGCACAGTCTTTTGCTTTTGTTCAAGGAAGTCCACATTAAAGATTATCTAGAACACTTTAGTAAAAGTGGAATAAATTTTCATGCAGGATAGAAGGGCCATCGGACACGAGACTTGATTTCACACTGCAGAATAATTCTGCAGATGCCTAGAACTAAGCTTTTAAGACAGAGAGATTGAGCTTCTGTTCTTTAGATTGTTGTCTAGAATAAGATGTTTAGTAATGCTTTACTGTAAGACCAATAGCTTCACTTGTAACCACTTAAAATATATTCAACATTGTCACATTAATATTTTCAATACATTTCCTTTCTTTTCATTTAGGGCCTTCCAGGTCCCTCAGGCCCAGTCGGTGAAGCTGGCAAACCAGGTGAAAGGGTAAGTAATAAATGAAATTATCTATAGTACACAATCTTCTGAACCATAAATGTGACAGATGAAAGTCTTGTATGAAACAGAGGAGAAGGCCCACAATACCTTTCTCCACCTGTCATAGCTTTCAAACCCATTCTGCTTTCTCAAGCCCTGTCCTCTTTGTCTTTAATGTGTCAAGGTGAACAGCAGGTTGCAGTAGTTAGCCATTATTTTAAAGAAACCTGGATAATGTTCCTGGCTCTGTGGGGAAAATGTTACTATCTGACCACAGACAATGTGTATAGCTGCAATACTGTCACATGTAGATGCACAAAACCTGATTTTATTCCCTCAAATTGCTTGAGCCCTACATTTGGTTATATGTCATTTTATCATTTAAAATGGTGTTCTTTTTATCTCACTGGATAAAAATTTCTGTAGCCAATGGCTATCCTCTTGAACAACAGTTAGGCCCTTTTCGCATGGCATTTGCCGTGCAAAAGGGCCCCTTGAGTGTCGCATGAATGTGAGGAGCGGTCCACATGACGCACTCACAATCGCGCAACGCTCCAGGGTCTGGCAGGTGCGGCTTGTCCACTTTTTCATTTTTGGCTTTGAGCCGAAAATGGTGCACCATCATGCGTCACTCCGGGGCCCCGTGCACACTTGCCGTGCGTGCAGAGCTCTGGAGCCGCGGCGCTCGTGCTTCCTGCCCCAGCGCAGCCTGGGAAAGTCCCAGGCTGCACTGCGGAAGGAAGAGCTGGGCTCTCGCGCAAGCGGGCGGCAGCTGCAGATCTGGAGGAACCAGAACGTGAGAGCCTCTTGCTGGAGGCTGCTTGCACAATTCCCACACCCCAGCTCCATGAAAAGGCGCATTGTGGAAAGGGCCTGAGAAAAGTCATTTAAAATTAGAGTTAATTAGTCTCTTTTTTCAATAGGGTCTTCAAGGTGACTTTGGACTTCCTGGTCCTGCTGGTACAAGAGTAAGTTTATATTTTTCTATATTTTACTGTGCTTTATTCCCAGGAAAACTTGTATATATATCATTATCTCTGAATCTCAGGTCTTGGGTATATCATGCTAGCTGTTACAACTTAGTAGACCATTCTAATATGCAGAGGCCAATTTGTTCTATATCACTATTTTTAATGCAGAAGGGGGCAATGCTGGAGAGTAAAACCAAGTTAAAAAGGTTACTTGTTTGGACTACACCGTTCAAAATCCCCCAGCCATCATAATCATTGGCCACATTAGCTGAGGAATTCTGGGGAAAAAACCCTTTTCCTTGAATCTATATTTACTTTGAATTTCTTTAAGCAAAATTAAAATGAAGAGGATAGAGAAATAGCATAAAGCAAAAGCAGTTGTTTCGGGCGATCTGATTTCTGCATACTTCTACATTTACTAAACTATATCATTGGTCTGAGAGCCAGTGTGGCATAGTGGTTTAGGCATTGGACTATCCTGCTTGGCCATGGAAACCCACTGGGTGTCTGTGTGTATATCACACACTCTCAGCCGCAGAAAATCCTATGATAGGTTTGCCTTAGGGTTTCCATAAGTCAAAAATGACTTGAGGGCACACAACAGCAATCAATGGTCTAAACATTTTTACAGTAGAAAACAACATTGAAATAACACTCGTATTGCTATAATGAGTACATTGCCATTAAAAGTCTTTTTATCTAGTATAGACTAGAATCTACACTCAGTCATTCTTAAAGCAAGTCTGTTGAGCTTAATGGAGCTTGAGTTGGTGAACTGAAATTTGATTTCAGTGGGTTAATTCTAACTATGCGTGACTGAGCCAGATTCAAACTGTGGTGTTTTTGTACTCACATAGCATATGGTCTAATTCAGTGCTTCCCAAACTTTGATCTTTTAGATGTTTTGGACTTCAACACCCAGAATTCCCAACTTCTGACCTATTTGGCTGGGGCTTCTGGGAGTTGAAGTCCAAAACACCTGGAGGGCCAAAGTTTAGGAACCATAAGTCTAACTTTATTTATGAAATGTTTCATGAATGTAAGGCATTTGTATCCATAAATTTATATGGCTTTTTCCCCCCCATCATAATGGATCAGATTAGGAGAAACACAGCTCTGAATTAGGGGGTAAAATCAGAGTAGTACTTCTGTTTTAAGCATACTTGTTTGACAGTGAGTGTCATTGAAATCAGTGGGACTTCTGAGTTGTTGTTGTTAGGACAGGGCTGCAGAGCCACTCAGATATGTTATGCTTCTGGCCAGGTCAAAGTAAGATTCAGTACCCATGCATTTTTATGTGAACTCACAAGTAAGGGGAATGTTTACTAGCTCCAGTGTTCAATACTGTTCTTCCTCACAGTAAAAAATTAATCCCTCTGGATTCCAAATAACTTCTCACCCATTTGTGTCCTGCAGGGTGAACGTGGCCCTCCTGGTGAAAGCGGTGCAGTTGGTCCCACAGGCCCCATTGGAAGCCGTGGCCCATCTGGCCCCCCAGGATCTGATGGCAACAAGGTAAGGCAGAAAAGCTGCAATTTTTCTGAAGTCCTGAGGAGGGCACTCTCACTTCCTTCACGCATGTACAACTGATGGCAACAACTTCCATGTGTCTCTTCTAAAACGCCAAATCCAAATAGCATATTTCTCTGTCTGCGTTCAGAGGTTTCATTATGTGGAAAATGGAAGCGGGAGCCACCCAAACAATTTGTAAACCAGATGTTATAGCAACCACGTAGAAGTCTTTTTTGGCTTGAGATTTTTCCCTGCTGTCTTTGTTGCTAGAAGTGTGGCTTTAAAAAGCTGTGTTTGTGATACGGAGAGCCCACAGTTGCCACACTTCAGAGGTTATATACATGCATCGTTCCCACTCAGTTATCTAAGCAGCAGATCTATATGTGGAATGAAAACAGAGCTGTGAATCATGTAGCCTTCCAGATGCTGTGGAACTGTAACTCCCATTGACCCTGGCCAGCATAACCAGTGGTGAGAATGCTGAGTGTTTCACTCCCAAAGTATCTAGATGGCCACTTGATTTCTATCCTAGATTTAAAGTTTGCTCTGGAACAGGGTGGGCAAGCCTTCCTGATACTGTTGGACTGCCAGTCCTATCACCCTTCATCAACATAGGCCAGTGGTGAAGATTCCTGGGAGTTGCAGTTCAATAACATCTGGAAGCCTATATAGATTCCACCCTTTTTGAAAGTAAGGGTGACCTGAAAGCCTCAGACCCATAGAATTTGCATATGTATGCATTATATTTATATTCCATCATTCCAAAAGTTACTTTTTTAGAAAGTGACCATGCTAGCTAGGAAATTCTGGAACTTTTAGTCCAAATATTCACTTTTCCAAGTTTCATGGCATTCCACAAATGAGCTCCAGGCTACAAACATGGCTGTTCTCTTCCCCATTTTGTCTTCACAACAATCCTGTGGGTAGGTAATGCTGAAAGTATGTCACTGGTCGTCCAGTGAGTTTCATGGTTTAGTGAAGACTTATACTTGGATATGTTTGCTTTGGCTTAGTTTTTATATCTATCTATATCTATATCTGTATCTATATCTATATCTATCTATCTATCTGCACACGCACACACACACACACACACACACACATACATGCATACATACACATACATACATATACACACACACACACACACACTTCCTAGGGCTGACCTTAAGGTGACCTTTTTACCATAGAACAGAGAGAAAGCAGAGTCCAAAACCAGAAAGGCCCTCATGGCACCACTGGAAAGAAATGTTATACAGCATTTTTCAGTGATAGGTCCTGTTTTCAGTCTGTTTTGGATCTTGATTTTTGGTCAGTCTGAAGTGTGCTCTCTCCTCCTTCCATTTCCTTTTTTCAAAAACAGTACAGTGTTTTTAACAGACATTTAAGCTTCAGGTTTTGGAAGCCATGAGCATGGAAAATGTATTGCCCATGACTCCTGGTATCCTGGGACACTGTCAAGATTTGAAGGGGTCCTGCTTATTTATCAGTGGTTGACAGTCCAAACAATGGAGAGACCTTTCCTCCACTCAAACCACTGGTGAGAATTGTGAACTCCTACTAGACATCCCCGCAGATGAATCAATTTTAATTGGTCCCACTTTAAATCAGGATCGGCTGTGAGGGCTTAGTTACCTCTGCCTGCATGCTTGATGATCAGGTTATTTGAATGACCATTGCTAAGAAACAATGCCCACATGACCCTCAGCAGGCCATTCTTTGTGTACAGATATCAGCAGCATTCAAAAATGCCGCTGTGCTTTTCAAAAGACTAACCAATACCTCATGATAAAGTAGTACAGGGCATCAGTTTGTTTTCTCTAAAGACCTTTCACAATTTAATCTCTCCACCCCTGTTCCTTGTTCTGCTAGGGTGAACCTGGTGTTGCTGGTGCAGTTGGTACCCCAGGTCCCGGTGGTCCCAGTGGAATCCCTGGAGAGAGAGGCATTGCTGGTGTCCCAGGAGGCAAAGGTGAAAAGGTAAGGCAGAAAAAGAAAACCTGGGAGCTAATGGAATATTTTCCTCAGGGAAAAACCTATAGAGCTCATATTATGCGTACAGGAGGTCCGATGTTCAATCTCTGGAATCACTGGGGTGGGGAGCAATAAAAACTTCTCTGTAAAATCCTGGAGAGTTGGTACTACTCACTGCAGGCAGAACTGAGCTAGAAGAACCAAAGCTCATAAAAATTATTTACAATTTTTTGGACATCTCAATATTTTATTCTTTCCTAACTCTGAAATGCTAAACATTTGCGCCAACATGTTTTCCAGTGAGGCTCAGGGATTCACTTCTGTAGCCAAGTTGCTGATTCTCAGAAATTTTAGATTTCAGGCTGCAGTCTTGGAAATGTGTGGGTCTATTTTTTATTTGGTTTTGTTAATTAAGTAGTTACATGGACAGCCCACTTTCTTCCAGTGAGCTCAAGGGAGCAGCATATACAACTTACCTTTTCCTCACTTGACCCTCCACAACTCTCATCAGCCCTAATTAGCATAAACAGTGATGGTAGGAGGGGAAAGCTGCTATCTCAAGGACAACAAGTTGTCCACCCTGATATAAACCATTGTTACATATTGAAAATACATTACTGTGTTTTCACTGAAGAATTAATTACAGCTAGAATGAACCGTACAAAGTTCTGTGACAGTGCCCTCTTTCTGTCCCTGATGGTAGAGTCAGACAAGGGAAGATGAGGTAGCCATTCATGGTGACTGGAGATTTCTTTGCACAAAATGAATATTAATGTAGAAGATAATAATATAACATAATAGCAATATAATGTATTTGCATCCAAAAAAGAAAGTATAAATATTATTGATTAATCTATATAAGGTATGTGGTACAATATATTTATAAGATCATAGTTGGGGTAAGAGGGAGAAGGAAGGAAGGAAAGGAAGATAATAAGAATATATACATATATATTTACACATAGTTATGGAATAAGTACCAAGACCAAAAGTAGAGGAGGTCAAGAGGAGTTATTAATTTGGTAGGATATTAGGAATAGAAGAGCTTAAGGTTAATGTTTGTAAGTGATGTTTGGTTATGTGTGACATGGATTGTATGAAGTAGAGAATAATATGTAAAATCAATAAAAATTATGATAAAAAGAAGATTGATGTACGTGACAAGATGGTCATGTCTCGTGGCTCATCTAGTCCAAATACTGATCTTGTCTGTGCTTCTCATGAGCGAGGCAGCAATATGAGCTTAAAATGGAATACTCCCAAATGGGAAATTTAGTGGGGTAGAAGGGGGATAGAGGTGGCTTTGCGTTTACCATCCTTAAAAAGCAGGGGTAGGCGAACACCCATTTTTATGTCTCCCAGGGCCCCTCCAGGGTAAAAAAAAAAAATGTTTTGCTTCAGAATACCCCAAAATGATCTCTAAGGGGTGTAGAGAGCATTTCCATTTATTTGGAGCCCCCCATGGACCCCTCCTCTGGGTTACAATGAAATCTTGTAAAATTTTTCAAAAAACATTTTTACTTCAAAATGTCCCAAAATGCCCTCTAAGGGGCCAAGAAGGTCCAAATGCCCCATAGAGGGTGTCTGGGGCAAAATTTTTGTTTTGGAGGAATAGGTTTGGCCCTCTAAGGTCTCCTGGAGGATTAATGGGGGCCTCCAGTCTTCCCCAATTGCTTATCCCTTCCCTAAAGTCTTGAATGATCATGGTGCATATCTGGCGTAAAAATTTCCCTTTCTGTTGAAACTAATCAGATATAACAACAAACTAGAGTAGACCAATTGAATCAAATGCATATGCTTTTGTGTTGACTCACAATTGATTCAATGGGGCTACTTTATTTGGAACTAACCAACAGGACTCCTGCCATTGCCAGCAAAGGGAGAATCATAGTACTCCCTACTTTCTGTAATAGCTGGTGCAAGTTAGTAGAGTATTGGATGAGATGGACGATCCACCATTGTATTTCCCTACACAATCTACTGCCCCAGACCCTGTGTAATGTACTACATAGAGGTATGTTATTTCTGTGTCTCACAGCTGAGAATCTGTAGGAGCCACAACCATATAAAGTATCACCCTTCTCCACTTCCAAGATTCAGCCACTGATAATCAAATTAATTCTGTTTTCTCCTTTATTTCAGGGTCCAACAGGCTTCAGAGGAGATTCTGGAACTACAGGAAGAGATGGTGCCCGTGTAAGTATGCTTAGGTTGTTTTATTTCCAAGGAAGCAAGCATATAGTTCCTTTAGGAATCAGCGTGGGAAGGCACAATAACTAGATTTAGGCCATAATGCACCCTCCATCTGTTCTGAGGCAGTCACTTAATGCTCTGTGATACTAGTCTTAAAACCAAGTACATATGAACATGGAGTTTACTTAGATTCAGATTTCCTGTATTTTCATCAGAGACTTCCAGGAGCATTAATAAGCTCAGAAAGAAAATTTACACTTTGTGCATTTTGTTTTCTGTAGCAACCAGTATAAATGGGTTGATTTTTGCTCCCACCACCACCAAAGGTCTGAAAAGGGGGTGGATAGCTTCTGGTAGTTTCTGGAAGGAAAAGTCACCACCCCCCGTCTAAATCAACCTGTATTTGTTTACACAATATGACATCATTTCATCACTCAAATTCTTAAATTAAATTCCTTTGTAATACCTACAAAGCTAGGTCACACTTTTGTTTGGATACTTTTTAACTGAAAAAGACAGTACATTCATGCAGTTTCCATAGTTAATGGAATTTCATGTAGTGTTCACCATTTACCAATATCCTTCTTACATAGTCTGAATCTTGAAGTATAAAACAGGATTCAAACATGTGATTCTGCTTGATCTTCAGGGTGCTCCTGGTGCAGTTGGTGCTCCTGGACCTGCCGGAAGCGCTGGTGAAAGGGTGAGTACTAGTCTTCTCAGATGCTTGCTAGGGATGGTGGTTGATGCAAGGTTGAAAATGTTCGTGTATGCCACAGACACATTGTATGTGCAAAATGCAACTGGCTTTTCCACATGTGCAGACTGTTAGCGTGTGGGAAAGCAAGACTAAGTTCTTCCCCTGTAGAGAAATGGCAGCCTAGAGCACATGGTGAAGCCTTTCATACATGACATTAACTATTTCACATTTAACACATAAAAACATTGGGTTAGAGCCAAACTTGCAAGTGTCCCATTAAAATCCGTGGTAGGAGTACATTGCAGAGATATGCCTTTAGATAGCCCAAGTTGCTAAAATGACAAAGCTGAATAATATCTCGATTGCATACAAATAGAAGGACTTGAAGACCCTAATATGGTTGCATCATATTTATATTTTCCAGAGTCCCAAGAAATAAAATGATATTCCACAACCTCTTTATTTATTTATTTATATGCAAACACATACATACATATCCATCCTGCCCTTTATCATAGGAGAGCAAGTTTGCAAGCATTAAAGATACTTTTGTTTAGAAGCAAACAACTTTCAATAAAATATAATTAGGAAAACATCACAAATTCTGTTTCTTTGGGTATCTCAGACTTAACAATTGTAGTGCCAGATTAGTTTCTTTGGGAGGTCATTAACAATTGAGGAGCCACAACTGAAAAGATATTTTCTTTAGTTCAGGTAAGGCAACTGTGGCCTTCGAGATGGCTCTGGGGTTCAGTTTCCCTCAGCTAATTGTGAAGGATTATGGGTACTGCAATCCATTCTGGGAAGGAAGTTCCAGCGCCTAGCCAGCTGATAGAACTGAAAGTTGTACAGACACTACTTTTCCTTTGTCTAGTCTAAACATCACACAGCAAGCTACAGATGAAACCAATTTAAAAGACTATGTTGTTAAGCAATTGGAGTTTACTGTTCAGGCCACTGGGTTGTCCAGCCCTTGGACATCTCTAAAGTTGGGCTTTGGATTCCAGTGATTATAGTTTGGAGTATTTATTTGTTTATTTATTTAGTGTTTATTTCTATGTTATGTATGTATGTATGTATATATGTATGTATGTAGCCAAGAGTGGCTACATCAGTTTAACACACCACACACACACATACATACACACAAAACCTAAGAAAACTGCACTGGTGACCTTTCAGACTTACAATCTAAATGACACAGTACAAAAGGAAGAATGATAGGAAGGAGGATGGAAAAAAATTGAGAAACCAATCCCTTAGTGTAATACAGTTTTAATAACCACCTCCTGATCTCTGAGCAGAATCAGAGGAGTGGCCCTGCTTGCTTGTTTCCCATCTTCTCCTCTGTCTTTAGTCAGGCATACTAAATAAAAGAAGTTGTTACTTACTAATATGTCTCTGTAACAGCCTCGTCTGTCTCTTAGTAACACTGATCTTTCGTTTCTTTTAGGGTGAAGCTGGTCCTGCTGGTCAAGCTGGACCTGCTGGGCCTCGTGGATCCCCTGTAAGTAGTGAATCAATTCTTTGTCGTTGTTGTTTTAAAGTCTCACTAAGGGACTGTAGGATAGAGAATAGTGGCATGTATTTCTCACTGGATGTGTTTTGGTTCTTCCTCCCCACTTTAGGGTGAACGTGGTGAAGTTGGCCCTGCTGGTCCTCCTGGATTTGCTGGCCCCCCTGTAAGTATGAAAGAGAATAACTTGTTCCATTTGGTGATGGTTTAGGCTTTTAGTTAAATTTGGAGTAATATTCTTTCTTTAATTTTTAAGGGTGCAGCTGGTCAACCCGGTGCTAAAGGCGAAAGAGGTCAAAGAGGACCTAAAGGCGACGTAGGCCCTCAGGGAGCCATTGGTGTTGTTGGTAACGCTGGTCCTGCTGTAAGTAGATTGAAACCATTCTTACTTTTTGATGTATAGACTTCACGTTGTCCTTAAACCATTGCTGAGCAGCAAAGCTGCGTATTTGCAGACTATCTCGTTATCTTACATTAAGGGTGAGCAAAGGTAGAAGGGGGCAGGGCCATTTTTCACACACAGCCCCAACCAGTTGCTCTTGATGCAGTCACAAGTGATGTCACACCATTTACAGTTTTAGCTGATTTTCAGCCAATTTTTTAAAATGTTTGGGGTAGTTGAGAATTGAGGGCGGGAATCTTGTGAGGCTGGTCATATTTTACCACAGTTTGGGACCATTTTCAATTTTTTTTTTCTGGATAATTGATAACTTTTTACTTTTTTTTTTTTTTTTGAAAATAGGGGGTTTGGTGACTTTGAGGAGGTTGGGTAGGCAGGCTGCACTTTCCACACCCTGGTCTTACATGAATAAAATAGTGAGATCAGTAGAACTGGGATTTTTTTTAAAAAAAAATCATTCATCTATTAACAGCTATTACATTTACAATAAATATATTTAATATATTCCATAATCTAATCAATTATTTAATTTAGCTGTAAATCCACAAATATTTCTCTCCCACCCTCTCCCCAGGGAATCAGTCTAATTATTTATTATAATTCTCCTTTACCTTTCACGTGGAGTATCACCTTAATTGTCTTATTTACGTCCTCGTACCCCTCTATCTCTTTTACATTCTTAATTAATATTCTCTAATTTCTAAATCAAAACTCCTCCTTCAGTTGACCCAAATAAATCCCTCTTTTTTTCCCAATAAATAGCCAAACATCATCTATTCTGATATGGACTGTTTCCATTTACCAAGGTCCCATCTTTCTTGTTTCTTCCACCCGTATGCAATGACACGATCAACAGAACTGGGATTAAATTCATTTGTACAGTGTCAAGGGCCTGCTCCCAAAAGGAGGGATACATATCACTGGCTAGAACCCAAAATGGTGTAGCTCACCAAGATGTTACATTAGATGACATCTAAGTTAACTTGCTAAGTTAAGTTATCTAGCCCCTCCTCCTTCATAGGTGTTAAGAGTATCTGCATGTGTGTTTAGATGAATAGATGTACAGACAGATAGTGTTGATGGTATGGAATTAATCTCAGCATTTTTTTAATGTATTCCTTTCTAGACACACAGTGATGTGTAGATTTCTTTTGCTGGTGCTGATAATCAAATTAAAATAAAAATTAAAAAAACTGATAGTATATGATCCACCTTCTTTCATAGAAAAGTCATCTGTTTTCCTAGGGGTTGTGATATTTGGTAACATAGACGTTTTTGAAACAAAAGGCTACAACTCCTATTAGAAAATGGTAGTATACATGAGGCCACTGTTCCTGTGCACTTTAAATCAGTGGAAGAGATCAGCTCTGCCAGCAAAAAGTTGTAACTGATAGAATTCCTGTAATTAACTGCTCTGTACTGTTCCTGGTACCCTGTTTTCATGAAACGGTGTTCTTCAGAAATGCTCTGAAGGGCCATGTTTAGAGTACAAAGTCAGGGCTAAACCTTCTACCAATAAATTTAGTAGTGTAACCCTAACTGCATTAAAGATTATCTGGTAGCTGGAACCTTGGATTACTTTGCTTGTCTTTACTTTTCCATGCTTTTTCTTGCATTTAGGGTCCCGTTGGTGTTTCTGGTCCTCCTGGTGCTCGTGGTGATGCTGGTCCACCTGTAAGTCTAGATGTTTATTCTGTTTACCTTCTCATTTACTTTATATGGTGATGTTATTCCTTGGAGAATCCTAAATCTCTCCCTCAATTTTCTTCAATAGGGTGCCACTGGTTTCCCTGGTAATGCTGGCAGACCTGGACCTCCTGGCCCTGCTGTAAGTAATACTGATAACGCTTTATCTGTAAATCTGCCTCCTCTGACCTGGAGAAGTTTGAATACAGCTTCTGGAATTCTTCAGACAGCAAGACTGTCTGGAGGATTATGCAGGTTGTGGTCCAATGTACCTGGATGGCAGTAGGGTGAAGAAGACAGAGTTAAAATTACATGACAGCTAGCTACGTTTACTACAAAATCCTCTTTCTAAGGATTACTCTGCGTAACTGCCATTTTGTGGAACTTTATCAGCAGTTGGCCAGTGTTTAGATCAGAAGTGGCAGAGAAGCTTCTCTCCCACCGTTACCAATTTACTCCTGCATCATTTCAGCTATGGTAACCAAGTTTGTTGGGTACAATGTAGGCATAGAGTGATAGTTGGTCTCATCAAACACTGAATGAAAAACTGAACAAAAAATTCCAGGCAGACATATGAAGTAATGCTCCAATAGCTCTCTTTGGTCAGAGCAACATTGAAAGAAGGCAATTTGGGCAGGAAATCTAGTGAGGGGTGAGCTTCTTGCTTTTTCACCTGAAATCAACATCTTTGGTCAGAAAGGCTACACGCTGGGAATACCTGGCAATGCACAGGAGGACAGGAGGGGTAAGCAGTTTGGTGTAGAGTGAACAACAGAAATATTAAGGTTGCTCTCTGCTTCCCTATTTCAAATTGCCCCCTCCTGACACTGCTTTCAGTTGGAGAGGAGAGCAGTGGGAGAGTTCATACCCATCTGGGTGTGCAACATGTATTTGATCCCTGAATATGAACCACTGAATTTTTTTCAAATTCTTGTGTCATGTGCATTATTTCTGTGGCACAGGTTCTAGAATGTGGAATGGGTTTCCTGTATGTAAAATATATGGAAGGAGAAAAGAACAAGAAAAAGAGGGGGAGGAAGAACTCTTGACTTCTTCAATCCAACCCCTTTTTCCCTCTGTACTCAGTCCCTTTCTGATGTCTAAAAAACCAACCTTATGAATACATGAAAGTGAAATAAAATAGAGAGGGAGGAAAGAGTCTGCAGTAGGAATGATATAAAGTATGCTCTGTCCTACATTTTCAGAACCAGTAAGTCCATAACAGTGGATATCAGTGGCTCAGTCAAGACCCTGCCCTTCTTTCCCCTGAACTTTTTATTATCTCAGTTCAAGGTTGTGGCATAGGTAGGGTACGTAGCTAAATAGGTAGGGCATCTCATTCCATGCAGAAGATCGTAGCTTCATTCACAGCATCTTCACTCAAAAAGGTCACATTAAACAACGCTAGAAAGGCCCTGGTTTGACACAGTGGAAAGCAATTCCTTGTCAGAGATATAAACATTCAGAGTATAGAAAAATTACTTTTGGGGACTACATTTCTCAGAATCCCCCATTTACTCCTTAGGAGTAAGTTTCATAGAACAGAATGGAACTTGCTGTCAAATAAACATGCATGAGAGATGCTGAATCCCTTGATAATGCAAGCGTGAAAAATAAGGCAACCTTACAGATGTAACTGTCCCTGCCATTATGTTTCTCAGTTCTTTGGTGTTTGGTTTAATATCTTTTACTCCATAAGGTGGTTGTGTAACTGTGTACTTACCCAGATATTTTATTCCTAGGGTATCAGTGGTCCCCCTGGCCCCCCTGGTCCTGCTGGCAAAGAAGGTATTAGAGGCCCACGTGGTGACACTGGACCAGTCGGCCGTACTGGTGAGCCTGGTATTTCTGGACCACCTGGTTTCTCCGGAGAGAAAGGCCCGAGTGGAGAAAGTGGTGCTGCTGTGAGTATTCAGAATAATTTCTCATTTAGGAAGGTCACTTTTTAGCCCTTCTTCTTTCATTTCTTATGAACACAGATATCAGCGAACATAAACCATAAAAATCTGTCCAGAGCACATGAGCCTCTTTTCTTTTAACTCTGAGCAGACATAAATAAATGCATAAACATTTAGATCTGCTGCTGAATTCAGATCACTGGCAACTACATGGAATGCTGTGGGTTCTCTGAATTGGGATTTTGCTGATTTCATTCCTGATTAATATTTCACTGTGCACATAAGACTTATTGGTCTCAATAGAACAGTTTGTAAGAAAATACCACCCAACTTTTATATATTTATAGCTCTTTCATTTATTTGAATGCTTCTCTAAGATGCAGAATGGTTTACAGTATATTGCCAAAAAAATAAATGACATAAGTAGAAATCTGACTTTTTAACAGTGTTCAATTTGTATGTGTTCACTTTGCTGACCAAGGTGAAAAATGCCCTATATATGAGGCTACCAAGGTCATTTCTTAATATTTTTGTTTTCAGTGTTTAGAGCAGGAGTGGGCAATTGTCAGGGTTTGTTGGGACTATACATTGGTTCCATGCAAAATCTTAAAAGTTCCACATATCCTTAAAATTAACACACACACACACACACACACACACTTAAATTAAAAATAGAATTTGAAAAATCACTTCTAACCTCACATCTGCTCTGGAGAGGTGGAAGTTTTGGGTTTTTTTAGGTCTCCCTGGTCTGATTTAGATCCCAGAAGAAGCCTTTATTTTACAAAGAAGTTATGGTTTACTTTCTTGTTAAAGAAGGGCATCACCTGGGCCTAAAACAGGTCAAGGAGGTCCAAAATGTGTCAAAATTTCTAGTGAGGGGGCTGGAGAGGAAAGCAACAGTCATACGTTCCCTACCCTTGGTATATTTGTGTAAAATTGTATAGAGTATTCTTAACAGAGGTGCTAGAATTCCTCCTCATAACAGTTTGATATGAGAAACACAGTAAATTGCTCACTGAACTGAATGGTAGATGCCCCCAGTTAATCACAGCCAGAAACTTGTGAAGAGGCTCAAAAGAAAATGCAGATAGAGGTTTTGAAAGTAATGTGGCCTCAGGTTGATACACATAGAAACTGATCTCAGAAAATTATATGCTAAATCTTAGCAACTGTTGGCATGTAACTCTGCATTCTCAATCACAGTGTTACCAACCTCATTTAGACAATTTTGAGAAAGGTTTGTTGTCATTAAGTGGGAGTAAAGACAAGGAACTACCCATTGCTGCAGGTAGAGTAGCTAGCCACATCCACCTTGGATTAGTGAGACTATTGGCCTGCTGCTCCCAATGATAATTGCTGGCCACTCTCATGATGTGGCACCTGGCTGTCCCATGAACTCCCACCTACTACATACTCCAGTGACTGACAAACAGTGCCTTTCAACGGTGGCTGTTTCCTTTCAACTTACTTGAGTAGTACATTAAGAACCCTTGATGAACTGCTGCTGATAAATTTACATTCAGCTTAAGTTAACTATTTTCCTTATCCCCTTCCTATGCTTCACAGTATAAATTTGCAGCCATTTTCCTTAAACTCAGCACCACAGGTTTCTCATTAGTTAAGTTAGATTCCCAAATATCCAATTTGAGAATGTGATCCACTCTGGCCAGAACCCCAACACAAAGACCAAAGAGAGAAACTAAAACTATTTTGACTCAAATATTGCAATCCACATTTCACTGCAGTAAAGGACAAGTCTCCCAGGGATGTTATCATGAATTCCACCAAAAATTTCTTTTGAGCAGGCTAAAAAGGACATTTTTAAATATGGGCTTTTGAAACATCTGATTGTATCTCAAAAGCTGTAATTACACTTGCTCTATACTTGCTGCTCCTTGCTGAAGTACCTGTTGTTGGGTCTAATTATTAGATGAGCTACACATAGCTCAAAATTTCTTGCGAAAAAGCAAAATTTCAAAATTTCTTTTCTCATTTCTTTCTATATTTTTTACATCAGATCTTCACAGTTTGCCTAAACAGGTCTCCAACCAAGTGACTTTTATCCCTGCAATATTGCAGGAAATTTTTTGTAAAGAGAAAAATGCCACTATTTATCATTTTGAATGCCTTAAAATGCCTTGATTTGGTTTGTTGCTGAAATTATATTTGGGTTTCCTTGAGCAGAAGCATACATTACCAATTCTCCTCAAAAGAGAGAGGAAATAAGAGTTTGCAAAAAGAGACAGGAAGCACAGATTTGTGGTGGTAAAAGTGAGATGTTTGTTAATGTGCAAGTAGGGTTTGAAAATGTTGTTTTGTATTCTCTTCTCTATGTAGGGCCCTCCTGGTTCCCCAGGTCCTCAAGGTCTTCTTGGAGCTCCTGGTATCCTTGGTCTTCCTGGCTCTAGGGGAGAACGTGGTCTTCCAGGCATTGCTGGAGCAGTTGTGAGTATAACATTTTCCAGATCCTTAACTAGATGGCAGACAGGCTTGTCTTGAATTAAATTGGCATATGCCAATGTCAATATTGAAATCTGGCCTGTTTTGGTTTTAAAAAAAAAGAGGTAATACTGTTGCTTTTTGTAAATAATAATGGAGCACCTGAAGACAAGGTAGGTAAGATAATTGAATGTCCCTTCTCAGAAGTCAAAGTTTTACTCATGTGTAGAGTAGCAAGATGCATCCCTTGAGTTGAGGGGGCAAAAACCTATACCTGAATATGTTTCAAATCACTTTCCCATTTGAAAATTTGTATAGAAACATTAATTTATTAGATTTACATCCCAGATTGCTTTGCTTAAGGAACTCGAGGTGAAGAATTAAATTTGGGATCCCTAATGAGCAATCTCCTATCCAAGCAGTAACAAAGTTAAGGCTTGTTTAGCTTTAGTGATATGATTCCCATCATGCTTCGCTATTGAATGTGCTGGCTAGGGATGTTGGCAGCTGAGGTCCAGCAACATTTAGAGGGACACAAGCTGTTCACTCTTGCTTCGGACAAAGGTGAGCAATGGCCCAAGGTCCAGGGCCACACACAGTCCTGGGTTGCCAGATTAAAAACTGGAGATGGCTCCTGTACTTTTAACAATTGTATAAAAGGGAATTTCAGCAGGTGTTGCTTGTTATGCAACCAAGTAACAAACAACACCTGCTGAAATACCCTCTTTTACACAACCATTAAAGGTACAGAAGCCCTCTCTAGTTTTCATTCTGAGAATCCTGCCTCCATCCCTGTGTTTATTTTTTACTCATAAACATCAAGTCTGTTTTAAGCATAGGTGAGGGATTTCATAATAGTAGGCAGTAAATTAGTCCAGTTTACTTCTTGCTTTAAAACAGCCTGGAGGAAGGCAAACGTGTGCCAAAAGTTCCCCTGAAGCCCCCTAGAAGATGCAGGGCCATTCTTAATAAAAAATGAAACATTTCAGAGTGTTAGGTGCAGTGAAGGTATGTGTGGGTCTTGACCTCTGCTTGGACGTTTACCCAGTTTAAAGCAAGGGTGAGCAACCTGAAGTCTCTACTGGGTCTACTTGACCAGGGGTGGGGAAGAAATGCTTCCCCCAGCTCCCTTGAAGGCACAAAGGGCATGTTGTTTAAAAACATCCACTTTTTTCAGAAATTGGTTTTAGGGGTATAGGCCCTTGAGGTTCTCAAAAATGATATGAAGTCTGCATGCAACTACAGCAGACACATTCCCCACATCTGCTTTAGACAAGAGTTCTTGGGCCTGTAGACAGAGAATGTAACACTAGCAATTACAACCTCATAGTAGGCTGTCTTCTCAAAGACATCAAACAGATTGGTCTGCCTGATAACATAACATATGACATATTTTCTTCAATTCTAATATTTTTTCTCCTGAGGCAGCTGTTTTACTGAATGTGATAGAGGGAAAGACACCCATCCTGATGAATTCTAACAAATTCTGACTATCTAAGTCTCTAAAGTATTTTTGAAACTTCAGTGTTAATTGGGGAATCTAGAAAATTAGGTGATATCACAGGACATTTTACTGACTTATAATGCAGTGTGTTCGTAGAGTTAATTTGATGCTCTAAATACTACGTAGGAATTATGTGTTTTGGACTTACAGCTTGATCCTGTGATCTGTCCCTTTATGACCATACTTTATGGACTGTATCATTAGAACTAATGCTTATTATCCCATGTCTTCTGTGCAGATAAGGAATGTACCATTCTGGTAGGGACCTTCTCTGAAGCAAGGTTAGGGATTAGACATTACTTGTCAAGTAGAGGCTCTAAGTGCTGTTCAACCAACTGTGCCTCTGCCATGGCAGTGCAAATGGCTGCTTACAAGAACACAGAGAGAGCAGGTTCAGAGATCTAATCTATCCATGTACTTCCATACATCAGTCAGAAGCTATATCCCTTCTCTATTCCATAGAGCAGGTTTTCATGTCTTGTGCTGCAGTTCCCATACCTGGTCAGATGTTCAGATGATGAAGGCTGTAGCCCAATACATCTGGAGGATGCCACCTTGGGAAGTGCTGACAAGGGCAATTGGCATTTACTAAATGTTAGATCATAGTCAAGTGGATAGTAAATGGATATATATGATGTAGTGACTACTTGGTTAACTTAGCATATGAATAGCAATGAAATGTATATCTACTCTTGTTTTTCAGGGTGAGCCTGGAGCCCTTGGCCCAGCAGGTCCCACAGGTGCTCGTGGCCCATCTGGTCCCGTTGGTTCCCCTGGAGTGAATGGTGCCCCTGGTGAAGCTGGACGTGATGTAAGTAATTCATTGTGGTCCCAAGAATTGGGAAACCATGTATTTCAATATTCATACCTTCCAAAGAATACTTAAATATAGCAGCTGAAGACTGTTAGACACATGTTGAAGCAATTTAGTTACAGTATTTGTATCCCATTCTGTGTCATGGGATTTCAGGGCAACCTACAAGCAAAATGAATTTAAACAATTTTGAATAATATACAATTTAAAAACAATAAGATTATGTAAACAGACTAAAAACAAACTGATAGACAAAACAAACTACTTAGATCCTTGGACTAGAACAAGCTCTTTTGCAGTAGAGAATAATGGATGTGTTTGTCCACCATCTCTTGGCTAGACCAGATGAAAGTTGTCCTTTGGATTTCAGAATATCCAAAACATTGTAGGTGCGGACCATCACAATGTCATTATTTGATAATTTCTGAACTACACACCTCTTGCACAAATGTTAATGCTGGCCAGAATAAAGGGCCAACAAAATAAACATGTTCCATACTCTTGTTGTCTACAGTAAAAATAACTCAAAAGGAAAGACAAGCTTGAAGATTAACTATTGTAAACCACCTCATGCCGAGTGTTTAGAAAACCTCTGTGCAGCTCTTACTCAGTGCAGCTACCTATTGTAGAATTGCAGCTGTGGCTTCTGACTCAGCATTGTTTGAGGTAGGGCTTCCACGGGGTACTGGCAGCAGCTCCAGTCTGCATGTGCAGAGAGACAGTGGATCAGAACACGCATGCTTATGACTGTATCATCAGAATATCTTTTGGGGTAGCTAAGTACATTGAAGTAAGAACTTAATGGTCATAGGTCAGTGAATGCAGAAAGTCCCAGTTTCAATTTCTGGCATCTCAAAGGAGGGTTAGATAAGACTTTTGTCAAAAACATGTTCCTTTCACCTTTTAAATACAAAGATCACAACACTGTGCTTGGACATGCTTCATGGAGATTCCTACAGAAACAGATCCAATAATGTGTGATCCTTTCCCAAGAAATGCTGTGTGCGCTGATCCTACAATATGCACTAAGAGCTCTACTAGTTGTCATTGTAGGAAATCTCTCACATGATTGTGACAGGGAAAACATGGCTGGTAGTATAATAAAAACACAGGAAGGGAAAAGTGTAATATAACCCTTAAATAACACAGTTCTTTTCCAATGACTTGTTGGGCTCATCCAGTGGTATCTGGAAGTAGAACAACAGCTCGTTTTTAACATGGTGAACTGTACCTATAACAACATTGAGATAAATATATGTAAACAGAATGCATATACATTATTTGGCATATTTCTACAATGCCTTGTTTACTGTTGTTGTTGTATGACTTCAAGTTGATTCTGACTTATGGTAACCCTATCATAGTGTTTTCTTGGCAAGATTTATTCGGAGGTTTTTTACTTTGCCTTCCACTAAGGCTGAGAGAATGTGATTTCCCTAGGGTTGTCCAGTGAGTTTCCATGGCTAAGTAGGGATCGAGAGTCCTAGTCCTGCCCTCAAACCATCACACCATGCTATATGGTATTTAACAGAGCAGTTTACGCCCAAGGATCGTTAGATGACATTAGGAATAAGTTCAACAATATAAAGAAATTGTCAAAAAGTCAAACACGGCTGTGATCTACCAAATTTTGGCCAACGGCTCTGTACAGTTTCCTCTTTTCTTCATATTCTATCGTGCTACCATGCTTACTGATAGTAATTTGCAGCCCATGGTGGATTCAAGAATAATGAACATGCTGTTGTTCAGCATTTTAAGAAGGCATCAATTCGGAGCTGAGTCTGTTAGACTGGAGATAGAAATGACTATAGATTGCTTATAACATAGGACTTCAACTTGTTCTTTAGTTTGGGAATTGGCCGTAGAGTGAGTTTCACGTTTAGCAAGGTCAAGTTTTTTGCACACCCATGTGATCTGAAGGACATTTTGTTTTTCTCTGTAGGGAAACCCAGGTAATGATGGTCCTCCAGGCCGCGATGGTGCTCCTGGCTACAAGGTAATTCTATCCATCCTCCTGTAAGCAGAAAGAATTCTGCATTTGTCACAAGCCAATTTCTGTGTTCTTATGTGGCTCATCCATTTATCATTCACATTTATCTTCTTAGGGTGAGCGTGGTGCTCCTGGCAGCCCTGGCCCCCACGGTGCTCTCGGTGCTCCTGGTCCCCATGGTGCTGTCGGTCCTGCTGGCAAACCTGGAAATCGTGGTGAACCCGTATGTGACCTTCATCCATAGTATAAAAAAAAAGGTGTCCCTAAATAAGGCAGATGTAAGCTATAAAAGCTAGATAACAGTTCTTGGAGGCTCCTGGTCAGCACAGTCTCTCTCCCTGTAGAGAGTGTTTGGGCAATTTCCCTCATTACATTAAGGAAGTTGGCAAAAACCCCTAAGAAGACCTCTGGAATAGAATGTGTCTTTTTTTTTCTTTTACCTCTTGTAGTTTTATGTTGGATTTGATTGTTGTTGGTTTGGACTTCAGGTATAGGACAAGTAGGACCTAAAACATTACTTGGTTGACTCACACCCTCTTCCAGGATATTTCATTCTATTCTCTTTTCCCCCTCATTTTCTATTTTTGCCACCTGATAGATAGTATTTTGTACCTACTGAGCACAGTTAGTAACGAATAGGCTGATTTTGAGGAGCGTGCCTCCTTAGTTGGTGTTTTTTTGTTGTTTTTGTTTTGTCTTTTCTTGTTGAAGACTTTTTATTCTTCTGCAAACTTTCGGGATTTCATCATAAGCGTCTTCGTCTTATTTTTCAGTGCCATCATTTTGGCCACAATGTTGTCATCACTAACCAACTAAATTTACTATTAGAATGTGTGATCATTTTGTAAATCATTGTGAACGCTGGTAGCTTACTGCATTGGGGAGGAGATGCCTTGCCGCTGCTAACTGTAAGAGAAAGCCAGAAATTCCCCATTCCTTATTGCCTTTTGATGATATGGAAAGGGAGGTTACCAGAACACTTCATTTGTCCATAGTGAAGACTGCAACTTGATGAGAAGGTTGTTACATCCATCCCCTCTAGTGACACAGATTTGTACCATCACACTGTTTGGCTTCCTCAGAAAAGAAATCAATCTGGAACCAATGCCTTCTGAAGAAAAGTTAAAAAAACAACACATGTGTACTTTTTCGTTCTGGTAACTATTTGCTATGAGTAGCCTTGAGCCCACAGTTGAAAATGTTACCCTTTGCAAGTACAGATCCCAGAGTGCCCACTGGCAATGCTATGGTCTCAAAATGTAACTTTTCCAAGCTTTGCTTTGGGTTTCACGTAATGCACAGAGGAATAGTACATGCAAATGACTTGAGCTTCATTTTAATTACTTTTCTTTGCAACACTCAAAAAAGAAGTATTGCATCTCTTCCTCTGTCCCCAATGCAAGATGCACACACTTCAAACAACAAGACAAATTTATATATTTATAAGAAAAAAATACAGAGGTTCTGTTTTGACCGTCACAAAGAAACATGCGGAACAGAAAGTTTGCACTTCCTGTTACCTTGTTTAATACAGTCATATCAAGTCACTCCTGGATCGTTAATTTTTTAGACAAGAAAGAGAGTTTTGTCATCACAGTGTACATTAAGCAGCTTCTCTGTTGTGCTCCAATTTCAGGGCCCTGTTGGTGTTGTTGGTCCAACTGGCGCCGTTGGCCCAAGAGGTCTTGCTGTAAGTCTGGTTTCTGTTTCATTTCTGTACTTATGTACTTAGTCTTTGGACTTTATGTTGGGAGAATAGCAAGGTATGAATGGAATAAATATATAAAACAAGTACATAAATTCTTGTAATAAGGATTGCTCTTGTAAATATAGTGATATTCTGGATCTTTGAAATTACTTAGAGGAATGCATGAAACATGGAGGCATGTCCAAATGAGCAAGAGTATGAGGTAGAATATGGCAGTGGTCTTTCCCCTGGGTTGGATTTGAAATTGTAATGGCCCTGGAATTTTCATAGGACACTTTGTGTAACCATCTCTCCTCATATATTATTTTTGTGGGCAATGAAATGAAAGAAAGTAAGGGCCAGGCACAATCATTTTTAAATGCAAGCTCATAAAGAAATATGTAATCTGAGAAATTAGTATTGCCAGTTAAGGACTTGATCCCCTCCTGTTAGCAAAGAGTGTGATCAAAGAACTGCACCAACAGATAAACAAAGTGATGAAAGTGAACAGAAATCTAAAATGGTGCAAACATATTTCTGAAACAATATCCATTTTGAGTCTCAGTTCTTGTTAATAGAATGAAGACAGGCCTGCCTTCTTAAAAGAAGCTTGAAACTAACCTTGGACTTCTGGGTTTTCTGAAACCCACCCCCCTTTAACCTTTCCTTTTTGTTCCTTTCATAGGGCCCACAAGGACCCCGTGGTGAGAAAGGTGTTCCTGGTGACAAGGGACCTAGAGGTCTGCCTGGTTTGAAAGGACACAATGGACTTCAGGGACTGCCTGGCATTGCTGTAAGTGTATAATTTGTTATCTTGATCCCTGTGTTCTGGGAGGAAGGCAAAATACAAATCCAGTAAAAATAAGTATATAAAAACAAGACAAGAATGTCTTTGCTAATGAACAGAAATGTCACAGTGCCCTATGTAATCTGCCACCAGTTCCAAAACCTTTCTGGGGTAGATCCTCTGAAGGAGATCCCTCCATAAATTTCCTTTTCATACTAGCAAATAAAAAGTGACCTGCAACCAATCACCATATGGAGTGCTCCAGTTGAGGGTTCTGGGCAGCAGGCTAACTGTGCCCGCTTCCAGGATGCTCTGTTTGTTTTCCTTTCTCCACTGTTAGTCTTCCACAGACATAACCTGCTCAAACCATAAGTCAGTATTCCATGCCCAAATTCCTCTTTGGGAATATTTGAGGGGTTTCCCCCATTGAGTTTTCCCTATATTTTCCTATATTTTTGGTAATTTTGCAAACTTTGTAGTTCTCCCAAGCCTACTGATATCCCCATAGAAAGAGTCACTTTGTCAATAAAAGGATGAGCACTCAAAGCATTGTTTCAATCTTAGTATTAGTTTCCACAATCTATCTCATTTGATTGTCAATTTGATTGTCAGTGGCAAAAAATCTCAGGTAGGCATCTTATGTGAGATGCTTTTAGTTTCCTATAAGGCTCATAATTAATTTACAAAAACAGATGTATTGCAGATGACGCGAGACCATTTAGAAGCTAATCTGGAAATCCCAAGTTTGAGTTGTTCAGTAACATGGGAAAGGTGCTCAAGCATATATTTTTGTCATCAGCGTTGCTTCTTGTTTCACGGGGCAGAGTCCTCCTGAAGCCAGGAAGTTTTGAAAATGAATTCTTGATCAAAATAAGCACTCCACAGTATTTTCCCCAACACGTTCATGAATTGTACAAGGATAAATATTCTGCAGGTAAATGGGGACAGGTCAAAGTCTGCTATCATTTACTGTTCCTCTTTAACCTTAACAGGGTCATCATGGTGATCAAGGCCCACCTGGTGTTACTGGTCCCGCTGGCCCAAGGGTATGCCTGTTTAAAGTTAACACTCTCTCTTGTATGGGATATTGAACTAGCCTACTGTTAAATTCCATTTTATATTTTTACTTTTTAATTGCATTTGTGCTGTTCTGAGTTGTGGATATCCCCCCCCACCTTGTTTTAGGGTCCTCCTGGTCCTTCTGGTCCTGCTGGAAAAGATGGTCGCAATGGTTTGCCTGGACCTGTTGGGCCTGCTGGTGTGCGTGGATCTCAGGGTAGCCCAGGACCTTCTGTAAGTATGAGTTTGGATCCTGGTAGTATGCACTGAAACAATCCCTTTTAACGTTAACATTGGTTGTCTATGCACATTTATTTAATAAGCTGTCTTGCATAAAGTAGGACTTACCCCACACAAGCGTGGGCATTTTGCATACCATCCTAGGAGTCAATCCCATGAAATGCAGTGGTGCTTACTTCTGAAGTCGTATTCGTAGGATTGTAACATTAGTGTATTTAGTTTTGGAATATCCTTCTCCATTAAACATACTTACTATTAGAGATTAAGTACTGTTAAATTCACTTGTTGCTGCTGCTGCTGTTGTGTGCCTTCAAGTTCTTTGTGACTTAATGGCAACCTTAAGGCAAGCCTATCATGGGGTTTTCTGGGACTGAGAGTGTGTTATCCAGTGGGTGTCCATGGCTGAGCAGGGAATCAGATCTTGGTCTCCAGAATCATAGTCCAATGGTCAAATCACACCATGCTGGCTCTTAGCAAATATGCATACGATTGTACTATGGATGTTTGAAATGAAGGGTGCTGTTTGTAATATGTCCCTACCATCTAGCCACCATTCTGCCCAACATTTTTTCATCAAAAAGTTAATCAAAATAGATTCCATCATGAGGATACTGGTCATTAGATTTTAAGAGAAATTTCCAAAATAAGGCAAATGATGTAGCTAGCTTTCAGTAAAGGCTAAAGGGTTCGTACTAAATTCTTCAGTGTTCATACTAAATTCTTCCTGAAAATGCTCATCTTGAGCCAGATTTTTTGAGAAAGAGAGAGAGAGAGAGAGAGAGAGAGAAAGCAGTCTCTGATTAGTGGGTTCTTCATTTAAAACATGTATTTTGCATCCTACATCTGCTGTCAGTTAGCTAGAATAGAATGGTCCTTCTTATCTTGGGCTTGAGTTGAGGGACCCCAATAGCATAACCAAGGTAAATGTAATTTAAACCTGCTCCCTTCTTCCACTTTTGAACATTTTTAGGGCCCACCAGGTCCACCTGGTCTTCCCGGCCCACCTGGTCCCAATGGTGGTGGATATGAAATTGGCTATGACATAGAATACTACCGGGCAGATCAGCCTTCCCTTAGACCCAAGGACTACGAAGTTGATGCTACTCTGAAATCACTGAACAACCAAATTGAGACCCTCCTGACTCCAGAAGGATCCAGAAAGAACCCAGCTCGCACTTGCCGTGACTTAAGACTCAGCCACCCTGAATGGACCAGCGGTATGTTTCTACTACATGCTTAACTGATGCCTCACTGGTTATTTACTTCATTTGGCAGGATAATGGCTGGCTCTATATTGGACTCAACTTTTTATTCCTGTTAGTAAAATTCTATGTGTGTAGACATTTCTTTGTGGCAGTTAACTTAGCCTGTGACAGGTTGAATTAGTGCATACCCTCCTCTTCCTTTTTATGTTTTATTTTACACTGCACTTCCACAAAAACAAGAAAGCATGAAGACAAATTATTAGACCACCTGAGCTAGTCCTTTCACATCTCTGTCAGCTCTGTAGATGCGTAGATGAAAGAGACGGATGGCGGATCAGGCTTTTCCACCTACATAACACAGCCTCTGAAGTGTTTTGCTGGCTCAGATTTAGCACACATAGATGGCAAGAATTTGATTAACAAACATGTTCTGTCCTCTAAGTAAGCTCATTTCATACTGCAGACACTTAAGAGATAGTACCTTATTATTTTTTTAAAAAATGGACAACTTCCCCTTTCTCATTTCCAATGGTTTAATTATATGTCACTTTATCACAGTGGACTGTGTGTCAAGAGTAGGTAACAATAAGCATCAACTTCTTATCAAAATACAACAGATGATGAGAGGTGAGAAAATCGTTGCATAGATGACAAATTCAGATTGGACAAGATGAACAATTCAGTAATCATGGCATAAATCCAGTATTTCCATGAAATCATCTACACTTAGAACACAACAATATGAAATCCAACAGGTAAAACAAGCAAGCAAAAGATTGCTAAGGCAGGTCTTGCTGCAATGAAAGGAGCTACAGTAGTCTGGTTTAAATATACATCAGAACTGTATGCTCACATTCTTCATTTTCTGTCTTTCATATCAAAAAGCTAACAGTATAAAGACATTTAACAATAATTACCACTTAGTAATATGTAAGTGAAGGTGTCCCCAAACTCAAAGATTTCATGATTTCTGCACTGTATGCATTCATACTATTCCTGTAGTTGAAGTTACATGAGTGTTTGATATGAAGCTAAAGCCATTCTTGTTATTTTCTGAAATGACAGGGTTCTACTGGATTGATCCTAACCAAGGCTGCACCATGGATGCCATTAGAGCATATTGTGACTTCTCCACTGGTGAGTCTTGCATCCATGCCAATCCAGAACACTTCCCAGCTAAGAACTGGTACAGTAGCAAGAACCTTGCTGAGCAGAAGCACGTATGGTTTGGAGAAACTATCAATGGTGGTACCCAGGTGAGCATTCAGAAAGTGCAGATATTCTCATAAAGAGTGCAAACTTCCTTGTAATCATACTTTTTGCAATTATTTTGAAATCCACGCAACATACACCTTTTAAAAATAAATATTTTGATTTTTAATCCACATTATATTACTGCATTACGAATGCAGTATCTCTTCTGATGGCAGGACATAGTATGCAAAGGTGTTAACACACAATCTGGGAGTATCCCAGAGTTTTTTGTTGCTTGCAGATCTCAGGATTCTCATGAATATGTTGATAACTTCCTCTTATTCGTGGATACTCTTTTGGCTTTCATATTCAAACATCTGAAACTGAGGGTATCCTGGAAATAAATAGGACTATTTTCTTGTTTGTTTGTTTTGCACTAGGCATTTGGCAGTGATGGAATAAGTCAAAATGAATCATGCCTTGTGACAAATATTTTGTTATGTTTATCTGAAACCTGCTTACATATTTGTGTCAATAAGTGATGTTTAAGCTGTACTACAGGGATGATGAATACATAGCCCTGTGTATGTTGGACGGCATGTCTCATCAGCCTTAGCTTGCATGGCCATTGAATAATCTAACCACATCTGGAAGATCATGCATTCCTCCTCCCTGTTCTAGTATATAAACTTCTACCATGTTTCCCTTGGGAACCATTCATAGGAGTGAATAGTGACGTCTGGACTTCACCTGGTTGCTCTGTTTTGTGGAGTCTTTAGTAAAGTCACATGGAATGAAGTTACCTCTGAATAGGATGATTAACTGAAATCTAAGTTTTGTCTACCGGTTATCTGCTATATCTAACTCAACCTGAGTTATTTATTCAAAAAAGTTTGATTCTCCACATCATATTTACCTTCAGATGCCAGTGTGCATCAGCTTGATTTACTGAGTTATATTATTCATGTGGTTTTAACTGAAGGATTCTTCCTGCTCTTCTGTTTTTAGTTTGAGTACAATGAGGAAGGTGTGACTGCCAAAGACATGGCCACTCAACTTGCCTTCTTGCGGCTGTTGGCTAACCATGCTTCCCAAAACATTACTTACCATTGCAAGAACAGTGTTGCTTATATGGATGAGGAGACAGGCAACCTTAAGAAGGCAGTGATGCTGCAGGGATCCAACGATGTTGAACTACGAGCTGAAGGAAACAGCAGGTTCACTTTTAGTGTTCTTGAAGATGGCTGCTCTGTAAGTATCAGTTCCTTACTCAATTTAAAACCATCCGTGGATATTGCTTCCCTCCTATATAGCTACAATGACTTTGAAAGAAGATGGGTCGTTTAAATTCATCCACAGCAGAGCTAACCTGTGAGCCTCCAGTTTCCATCACTCCTAGCCAGCCTCTCCAGTGGTGAAGTGTGATGGAAACAGTAGTTCTTCAACATCTGGAGAGCCAGAGGTTTCCCACCCCTGATTAGCAGCACAGTGCTATACAGTCTGCTGAGAAATAAAGCCCATTTCAAGAAAAACTTTTCCAAGTACCTTTGAAAGACAGTAAAATCTCTCCGTAGTATAATGACACCATTTATTTATGTAGGCTACAGAAGTAGAACGGAATAGCAAGTGCAGACTGTAAAAGATTCATTCTGAACATATCCAGTACTGAGCTAAGTTTTCAACAGGTTGTAGCTTCATTTATGAGAAAACCACCAGTAATAATGCATATATAGGCATTCCTAAAACAAATCC
The DNA here is from genome assembly GCA_030412105.1 of Cyclura pinguis. Lineage (NCBI taxonomy): Eukaryota > Metazoa > Chordata > Lepidosauria > Squamata > Iguanidae > Cyclura > Cyclura pinguis. The sequence continues at coordinate 23,157,210 of CM059604.1, forward strand.
TTAAGTGAACAAGCTTTTATTTAGATAGTTCATTTTACCTGGCTTGGAGTCTACCCATCTTGTTCTCTTTCCTTGTAATAGTTGAGCTGCCCCTAGAAGATGGGCTAGTCCCTTCTTTATGGGTTAAATATGGTTACAGCAGTAGGCACCTTTATCAGAGTTGAGGACCAAATTTTCAAACCCAGTGCCCACCATGGGCAGCAGCAGGCCTAAGTAAATAAACAGATAGAGAGATAAATATTTTAAAAATGAAAACAGGGAAAAATTCCTAGAGATGATTAGACATCCATTTCTGGTTTCAATTTGGTTTTTTTGGTGTAGGGAGAGGGGATTTAAGCTTGCTTGTTGAAACTCCAAATCTCCATTTGTGGAGGCTTCCTGAAACAGAAAAAAAAAGTTAGTGCCAAAAAAATTTATGCTTTGGGGAGCATCAGAATGAGCTCCAGGTGACCCATAGGCATGCAATAAAAGGCCTAAGTGCCTCTTAGCACAAACCCAGCATTTTATTCCAATATGTGAACTAGGGACAGATGTTGTCCAAAAACATGAAATATTCACAGGAGAGCGCTTCTTACATACTGAGCAGATGAACATCCATCATCCACAGCTTTGTACAGTGGCCCCTCCACTTTCAAAGGTTCAGCACTCACAAATTTGATTATTTATGAGTTTGTTTGTTTGTTTGTTTGTTTAAAAATATCTTATTCTATTTTTCCTACCACCAAAGAAACCTCTAGGTCCTCCATCATGATTCTGTGGTCCGCTTCTGCCAGCAGTGGACCATAGAGTTGCAATGGAAGATCTAGAGAGAATACTTCTCTAGGCATTACTAGGTCCTCCAGTATGAGTCTATGGCCCACTTCTGCCAGAGACTGAGCACAGAATTGTGCTGCAGGTCCTAGAGAAGTATTCTCAGGTTTAAAAAAAAAATGTTGGTAATTTTTTTTTTATTTGTGCTTTTTCTACTTTTGTGGAGGTCTTGCACCCCCTCAGAAGTGGAAGGCCCATTGTATATGGGTATGTAACGGAAATAAATCTGACTGAAATGAACATGTTGGCAGAGTGTGGGTGATCATTGTGACAGCAGCCACAGAAACAGCAGGTTGAGGATGGGAAATTTGAAGGGCCAGATTATAGACAGGGATCTCCAGGTAGATTGGGAAATAAATGCAAGATGTACACAAGTGCGCAAGTATGTGAGCTATAGAGTTTGGAAACATTACTTTTTCAACTACAGCTACCAGAATCCCCCAACCAGGATAGTCACTGACCATACTAGCTGGGGATTCTGTGAGTTCAGGTTAAAAAAAAAATTATAAATACAGATGTGCCAGGACTACTGTTGATCCCTGGTAACAGCAATTATTTAGTTCCTTGCAAGACTGATCTAACCCTTATTTATTATTATTATCTTCCAGAAAAAGAACAACAAATGGGGCAAAACAGTTATTGAATACAGAACAAATAAGCCATCTCGCTTGCCCATCCTTGACATTGCACCTTGGGACATTGGTGGCCCTGACCAAGAATTCTCTGTGGACGTTGGCCCAGCCTGTTTCAAATGAATGAACTCAAACTAACTTAAACCAAAACAAAAAAAAAAATTCTCTCTTTGCCATTTCTTTTTTATACTGAAAGCTGACTCCTTCCATTTCTTCTGTTCATCTACTTGCTTAAACTCTGGGCGAAAGAGAAAAAGAGAAGGATTTATTGGAACGTTACACAATGCAATTTAATACAGCCCCCAAAGGAATCGGAAGTTGTTTTTTCCCAAGATTTTTATCACCTTGTTGTGGAAAATGTCAGCCTTTGTGTAAAAACAAAAAACATAAAAAGCAAAAATCAAATAAAAAAATCCTGAAAGTTTGCACCACTTGTGGCCTTTGAATATCTTCCACAGAGGAAGTTTAAAACCACAACTTCCAAAGGTTTGAACTACCTCATACACTTTTAAGCCGAGTGCTGTGTGATCCACATTCTTATACATGATCTGAGGTGCTTTTTGGTCCCATGCATAATAGAAAGGTGCTAATTCATTATGATAAAAATATATTTCCAATACTTGAACTTTATGGTGCTAGCTTCATTTAAGAACAGAAACAGAACCACTTATCTGTATTAAGTTGTATTGTTTGTTTGGAATCTGTCTCAGAATAAAGTCAGGCTGTCCCATCTCACTACCAGACTAAGCATGTGGATCATTTCTCACCCGCCACTCTGCCCCATCCCATCTTCCTCCTCTTCTTCAACATCAGGTGTCCATGCTTTTTAAATCTCATTTTCATCCTCTACAATGGGCAGAAAAGGAATCATCGTTTCTCAAAAAAAAATTGTACCTATTTTGTATATGTGAGATGTTTAAATAAATTGTGAAAAATTGAAATAAAGCATGTCCAGTGTTCCAAAAGAAACCACTGAATGAGTAAAGTTCCTTGCTTAAGTGCATCAATGGATATTTGTGCACCTCCTTACTCTCCTTCTTGCCTATTAAAATATGAAAAAGTTGCAAGATTCAGCATTGCTTCAAGTGCATCTCACTACACCCATACTCCTACTTTGGTTTCTCTGATCACAAAATATGCTAAGTCTACATTGCCCCTATTAAAATGTCAGTACATCAGGGATGTGTAGTGGTTTGAGCATTGGACTATGACCCTGGAAACAAGTTCAGTTCCCCACTCAGCCATGGAAACCTACTGGGTGAACTTGGGTGTGTCATACACACTCAGCCCTAGATGGTCCTATGATGGGTTGCCTTAGGGTTGCCATAAGTCGGAAACGACTTGCGCAGGGGAATTTTCTTTGAGGGTTTTTAAACAGAAGCTGGATGACCATCTGTTGGTAGTGCTTTGACTTTGTATTCCTGCATGGCAAGGGGTTGGACTCGATGGCCTTTGTGGTTTCTTCCAGCTCTATCATTCTATGAAGTCACGCAACAATAACAACATCAGGGATGGGGATCCTTTACGAGGCTTGATACAGCCTAGAGCCCACTAGGATTCCATATTCAGCCTGTTAATTTCTTCTGTCTCCAGTCAGTTATTGAAGATTGGAGATTGGAGATAAGAGGTTATCTAAAGCCCAAGAAGGTTTGCATGGAAATAAAATGTTTTACAGCTTTTTTTTAAAATGGAACAGGAGCTTTGAGTTGCAGACCAAGAAGCTAGATACATCATTGAATACTTAGCTTTTCCAGCATAATGTGCATATAAGATCAGCATTAGATTTTACAAGATTTTGATATTTTCTGATTCTTCTATATAAAACATTTTCCCTTAATCCATCTGTTTAGGCCTTCAAAAAAGTAAGCAATAAAATTGCGCAGTTCTGTTCAAAAATATGTTAGCACTCAATTTCCTTTTTAACCAGATAGATGAAGTCCTCCTCCTCCCCCATGATAAAGGCCACACAAAATTTTTTGGAAGTGCCATGCAACAGATATAAGTGCCAAACCTACACTTTCAGAAAAACCACATGATACAGTTCTCTTTAGACTGTACCTCAGAATGCAGGTAAGAATCACACATTAAACTTTGAATACATCTCATTTCAAAAGTTCCCTTTTCCTCAAAAATAAACATGTAAAAGAGATAATTGAAAACTTCAGTTCTTCATGATGCTATTTCTCTGTGTGGGGGGGATTTTTTGCAGTAAGTGTATATTCAAACATGAAGTTGCCTTTAAAAAATTCAGTGTGGTACATTCAAGGAAAAATCTGCCACAGGCTGTTCCAAAAATGTTTTCCTAAGAATACAGATTGGTTTTTAACTGATACCAGAGAGTTGTTCCAGAGTACAGACAAGTTTATACAGATTTTTTCTTTTAAATCTGTGACACCACAGGGTTTAATTATGAACACATCTCTGTCCATTTTGAGGTACTGTACCCCTGCCTAAATACTCTAAAGGTACCAGATCCCTCCTGATCTTGGAAGCTAACCAGGGTTAGTCCTGGTTAGTACTTGGATGGGAGACTGCCAACCAATACCAGATGTGTAGGTTATATATCAGAGGAAGGAACTGGCAAAAGCAACTATTGAGTATTCCTTGCCTCAGGAAGCCCTATGAAATTAATGGAGTTGCCATAAGTCAAAGGGAAACTTGAAGGCACATCTAGACACACACACAGACACACATATCGCCGCTTACCCTGAAAGCCGGGATACGATTGCCAGGTGATGAAAGATCTATGCACCTGCTAAATCCATCCATGTGGGTATCCCCCTTGTGGCTTTCATTGAAATATCTTTTCTGGGATAGTAGTCCATCTGAAGTTATTGTAGTTCTGTGATTTATGTTGGTCAGAATTTGTTTTAAAGTTATTTCACACAACGAAAGTATTTTTCTACTCTGGTAGTAATTGTTAATTGTGTTGGTAATTATTCAGTAATGACAGCTGTAAAGAAACCCATTTTGACTTAGCAACAAACTATCACCCTTCATTAAACAATGTATAAATGAAGTGTCACACCATTAGAAAGCTATGGGTTGGTTGGTTTGGTTTTTTCCCTTGAGTTTTGCAGGCCATTAGGAAGAGGGAGGTACCTCCCTCAGGAAGCTGGTGGTGGGTGCCATGAAAGGGTGGTCAGTTTTGAGTCGTTTAATTTAGCAATGTATGTTTGGTGTGGGTTAGCAGGAGAGGTGCCTCAGTTGGCAAAATAACCTGAACAGCCTCGAATTATCACGCATCTTGAGCAGTGTCAGTGCCTCTTGCTTCTCCTCAGGCCACAAAATGTCTGGGGCCAACCCCATTCAGAAGCACAACACGACCCCAGTTATGGGAGGTGGCTTCCCTTGAGCAACAGACTGCATGCTGAAGAGGGATTGATTTTTCAAAAACACACTTTAGCACACAAAGTGTGATCCACAGAGACAGCTCATGCTGATTTGGACTCCCATCTCTATCAGATTGTAAAGATGTGCATCTTCGTCTGGGTCCATTTGTTTCATCCAACAAAATTCAAGTCCAGCTGGATTGTAGCTCTTTTGTTTTTTCCAATATATCACAAACACAGGACTGACCCTACCATGAGGCAGCGTGAGTCACTTAAGACGACTAATACTGAAGGCAGTGGCAAGATGTTAGAAGTGGAAAACTGTGCCATGTAGCCTGCCCTGGATATCTAAGCTAGCCCAATATCTTCAGATGCACTGGAATATCCTGTCCCATTGCCAGTGTTGAAGAATTTTTCAGTTAACAGTCAATCTAATCAGTGTTTAAGCATGGAATGGGAAAGTGCACCATCTTGTTATTTGCATGTGTCTTCAGTTGGCTCCATTTTGTGCCTTGTGAGCAGATAGAAGCCTGAATCCTATTAGCGAGTGCCAATTTCAGTAGACACATTGAATCAAGGGTCAAATGATGGACTAACATATAGGTAAAACGTACTGATTGAATAGGCCTAGTTGAAACTAACAGTAGGGTTTACACCTGTGGAGGCAAGCCAGCTCACTGAAAGACACAAATGCCATTTGTCTATATTTTCCACAATGCAAAATACAACAGAATCTTCAGCTTGATTTTTAGAGCCATGTCATTAAGAAATGATCATTCAGTTTTGACCACATCTCTCATTGTGCAAAAGGTAACATAGCCTACCAACTCAATGGCTAGAAACTACAAAGCTTATTCAAAACTAAGAAGTAAGCTTTAACTTTATGATTAAAATTACTGTAACGTCTTACTCTGCTTGTAAAAATGTCTGAGAAAGACCCATTCTTAACCAATTCTTTTAATAGCTGCATGGTGGAAAAATGTTTATCCTGCAGACCAAGGTGGGGAACTTTGAGCCCAATTGACAAGTTCAGTTTCACAGAGGTCCTCAGGGACAGTATCTCAGGGCTGTGCAAGGCCAAAAGAAATATGGTAGAAGCGAAAACACCAGTATCTTTTATCTTGAGCTCTTAGTGGCAATAACTAGCCCTTGGGAGAGGCATCTCCACCTTTTAGTGAGGGAAGAAAAGCTGTACAAAAGCTAGGAAACCACCAAATGATAGTGTCATAGAGATGAGGCTATCTCAGAAAGCCCAGAGCAGTGCTTCTCAGGTTCCTTGATAGGTGGGACCAGAAATTATTTTCTTCCACTGTGCCAGGGATTGGCACCATATTTACACCCATTGGTTACAATGGTTTCTTTCCTTCCTGGAAACTGATCATGGACCAGCAGCCAATGGCTCCAGGACTGACATTAGTCCAGCGACTACCACTTTGAGCACCACTGGCCCAGAAGTCTGAACTGGGGTCCCTGGGCTTAATGTTTGCTACTCCTGATGTACAGCATCAGTCACTGAATTTGTCTATCATGCAGCTGTTAAAAGCAAAGAAAACATGAGGGGGCAGGAGGAGCAACCCTATAAGAAGTGTGAATAAAGAGCCTTTAGCACAGCAGTATAAATGAAAGCATATTTAATAGGTTAACTCTTCTGCTAATCATTCCATGTATTTCTAACTATCACAACAGAAGTACCCTTGCTTATTAGCCAAAACAACAACACCTATGCATGCAAAAGTATACAGTGGGCCCTTGGTATCTGCTAGAGTTTGGTTCCAAGATCCCCCAAGAATACCAAAATCCATGGATGCTCAAGTCCTGAGTACAATGTTGTAGTAAAATGGTGTCCCTTATATAAAATTGCAAAATCAAAGTTCGCTTTTTGGATTTTTTTTTTTTTAATATTTTCAAGCAATGGTTGGTTGAATCCATGGATGCAGAATTCACAGATATGGAGGGCTGATTGTAAAAGCCAGTTGGGTAAGGACCAGGATTTGCCAAAAATCTTTAAAGAAAAAAACTATAAGAAGGGCATAGAATGCTGACTGTTGGGATGGGAATGGCAAATGGGAGTTAAGAGAAATAGGATGGAATAGATTGGAAAGCTAAACAGGAATACTCCATCCTGCAATATTTCATTGCAAGATCCTACTTGTTCTGTACAAGTATGATTTCATTCAGTAGCTACTTCCCTGAAATGTGTTTAATTCCTTTTCATTATTCCTCTGTTGTGTTTAATGTCTTAATACATTTCATTGTTGTGTTTTGTTCCAAGTTACAGCAATTGCTTCTTTGGACTGCACTCAAATAGTTATAAGACAAGGAAGGAAAGACAAGGAGAAAGGAAAGACAGAAAGCTTAAGACGAGCAAATACATCAATTCTGTTTCCACAGGTTTTTTTGCTTTTTCTATCCTTCATGTCAATTTTGTGCCAGTTCAATGCAGATATTTTTAACATACATACGTGTGTGTGTGTGTGTGTGTGTGTCTGTAAAAATATCCAGATATATTTTTGTGTGTATGGTTTGATTGAGCATTAATGGACACACACACACACACATTGTTTAAAGCATATTTGTGGATATTTCAGGTACGTGGTTTTTTCCAGATGTGCACATGTTGTCAAATATGTTTTGCCTTTGCTTACATTTTGGAATAAATTGCAAACCCTGAAATTGTGTATGTTTCCATATTTGGTTTGGGAAGTTTCAAAAAAACTTGGCAGGGGAACCTTGACAGGGTGAATTCCTACATCACTATTCTGAATGTTTGGTGACAGAGTGCCATGTCTTGTCTTGGAAAGGAATTGTTGAGTTAAAGCAGAGTTATGGAATGTGTGGCTCTTCAGATGCTCCTGGACATCAATTCCCATCTTTCTTCACCATTAGCTATGCTGGTTAGAAGTGCAGTCCTATAGTTGGCATGCACCATGTTCTCCACCCCTGGACTAAAATACTGCTGAAATTCAAGGGATCTGAATCGGCGATCAGTATGGCAATGAATGTTATCAGTATGGCAATGAATTTTGAGAGAGAATCTGTTTTGATCTTTTGGTACTATTCTACGTGGCTAAGAATATGATAAAAGTGACCAAAAATATATATTTACAGAGATATAACATTAGCCTACCCATCTTTCTTGCAATCAGGCTTGGTGGATTACTCACAAAGAATTCTTTTCTAAGTCTTACAATCCTAGAATTCCATAGCTTTGAAGAAAATGTTCCATTTACACTGTTCTAACTCAGGCATAGGTAACATGGTGGCACCACAGGGCAATAAATACAAGGGACACACATACTGATTTCTTGCATTACTAGTTTCAGAAAGGAACTGCAGACATAATACTGATCACTGGAGCCCTAAATTCTGCTGGTCCTAGAAATCAAGTGATGCAAGTGGGTGGGGCCAGTCCCATATCATGGTCGACTATTAAGCTCCCATTTTGGCTACATCCTCTCAGCATGGAGGCAACTTAGAGATATGGTCCCCTCTCAGATACTGGAGTTCAATTTCATCCTCTCTGTTTACAGTCTCTCCTCTGCAGCTATGTCATCAGATTCCATGCATCTGATGAAATAGACAGTAATTCACAAAAGCTTATACCACCAAATTTGTTACAGTCAAGGTACCAAGGCTCTTTGTCATTTTATGAAAATGTTTGCCTAATGAGTGCAGCGATTCAGAGTGGGGCACTCATATCTCTGAAAACCTTTCCATTCTGCTTCTGCAGTTTAAATTCACCAACAACATTTTTGAAGATTCTTCTTTTTTCCAAAAGATGGCAGTCTTGACAAATATTTCAGTTTGGAGAGAAAGTAAGCACAGCTTACCTAATCTTTTTGAAAAAAATTTAATCAAGCAAGCATTTGCCATAAAAGTGTGTTTGCTTTTGTAAAATCCTTAAACATGTGGTAAAGTGACATTAAACATACATGTATTTTACAAAATTTCACAGAAAAACACTTCCCTACAAAATGTAAGGTCTATGAACGTAAGGAAGCATCCATGCACTGTATGCAATACATTGGTTCACAAAGTGCACAACTTATTTACACAATTAAGTATTGCAAATTATGACCATGGCCACTAATTAGATAACTTTTCAAGTGAATTAGGCAGATCAATACAGGATAGGACTACTAATGTAGGTTACCCTACATCCTTTTTTCCAGACTTGTCCTTTTTTTCAGAACTGAAATTTATGTCAATATTGCTGTTGGTATTATAAAATATTGCTAAACAATAACTTAAAATTGTTGGCTGGAATCCTCTATGATAGTTATGCTACATAACTTTACATATACTTAGCCATATAGAAGAGGTGCTAAGTAACCCTGTGAGTGAATTGCAGAGATACATAGAGAGACCAGCATTTCTCATCCCTGAAAGTTAAAATACCATAAAAACAAAGGGTGAGATTCTGTATCACAGTTACAAATGCATAACCTGGAGTTATGGATTCATGACTGTTATATATTTGCAATCCTCACATAGTCCCTAGTTTAGGGGCTACATAAGGACTGTCAGAGTTCCCCAATTTGTATTTACCAGGTAGCAGCTGCTGCAATAGATAAGGGTTGGTTCCCCTGTTGCTTAGGAACCAGCTGGCTGATGGACCCACCCATTCAGCCCACATGAGCAATGTCTGGCATGAGGGGGAATTGCAACAGAAATCCTGTTTCTGCCTGTTGCAATGGGGCTCGCTCATGAAAGCAAGCTGCTTCCCAAGTAACAAACCAGACCACTGTTGATCCCAGTGGCTGATGCCCAGTAAGTGAAGATGTACAGGGTTGAGCTGGAAATCAGTGCATAGCACCGTAAGTGCAGTGTGCATGCATACATAAAGACCATACAGGATTTTGGCCAATATGAGTAATCAGGAGCTAATTATTCAAAAGCTTCAGCTTGAAGCAGGCATCTCACAGATGGCCTGTAGCTAAGAAGAAGCCATGCATTCAGGGGCAGTCTACCCAAAGTATACAGCACAGGAGACCTATTGTATTGATGTCATGCTTTAAGGTTTTCAAGAGACCCCAGCTCACTGATGTCAAAAAGCAGCAACAATCCAGAGAGATTAATGGTATAGTTTTTGCTTTGCATGCAGAACTTAATGTTCTTTGACATCTCACAGGACTGGGAAAGGCCCCATGCCCATGCCTCATGAAAAACGGATTGTTTGTTGGATCTAAACCATGCCATTGTTCCAAAAATGGGATTTACCATGGCTACAATCAAGATGGACTCTGATCATCCACATCAGTAAGTCTAAGGATAGCATTTTGAGACCTGGGTGAATAAATGCCTCTTTTAAGTCAAAATACATTACATCTTTTACATGCAAGGAATTAAAAATTATCCTCCTAGTAATGCTGCTGCTATTAAGCTTTCAATAAGAGAGAAGGAGTGAAGGAAAAGGAGTTGCTGGGAACACATAGGAAGACTTTGTAAAAAGGAGCTTCTTTGTCTGTGGCTTTGTTAACTGAGATACACCTGCATTTAAATAGAAATTCAATACATCTCCAATACATCTCTTTATAATGGAGAGGACTATTACCAGGTGACCTCATACTTGCTCTACTTGCTGTTGACCAAGTTGCTACTGGGCAACTTCAGGGCTCCTGCTCTCTCTTCTCATGGTTCTTTAACTTTAAACTGGACTTGGGCTGTGCAATACTTCAGGCATCAGATATCTTCAAACAGAAGATTGACCTCTGTAAAGCAGAATATATGGGCACCTCTAGCTTCCATGCAACTAATGTCTTCTAACATGACGCCTCACTTAATATTGCCAATGCCAGGCAAAATCAGGAGCAGGAAATGCAAAGCCTGCCAAACCAACAAGCTATACTGAGGCACCTGCCATTTCCTATGCCCCATAATATCTCTGGCTCCCTGATATGGCATTGCTTCAGATACATTGTTCAAATGGTAGATACCCACTACAGCCAATGTCCAGCTTTCGGCACATGAACACCCAGCGGACTATTGGTTCAAAGGGGCTGGAGTTGCTATTTGAGTCAGTGGCAGGTTCAGCAGTGGTTCTCCCTGAAATTGTGATCCGGCAGTAACTGTCTGACAGCTGCAACAACTGATTTTGTGCCTGCTGCAGAATTCAACAGGACTTACTCATGCATAGACATCAAGTGGATTCCACTATAAGTACATGCAATTGCCTTTGCTTTCATATATACTTTGCTACTCCTGCTTCTCTCTTGTCTCTCCCCCTCTCCCCCTCCATGACAGCTCATTGTATTTGCTTCTCTGTCTCTTTCCCTTCTTCTCTCTCCCCTACTCTGTCTAAATTTACACTGTAAATGCCTTGGTGTCCATTTGAGTTTAGCTTTGTTTTGCTTTGCTTTGTACAATGCTATGTCAACCAGAGATGTATACTTCTTCTCATTTACCTTCCCACATTTTTGGCCTTACTTTTCTCCAAACAAACTGCAGTCCAGAAAAAAATGTTGGACATAGATGCAAATCCCTAGTTACAGATCTCATGCATGTAATTTGTCCCCAAGTATCCATATTCACTGAAAAAGTAGCTCATCTTCAAGTGCACGATTGCAATCTGCAAATGCTCTGCAGAAGGCCTTGTTTAATCATCCATCAAGGCAAGTGCTCAGGCCAGGATATCTGATTTTCAGCTTTCCCCATCAAGGAAGAAAAGGAAAACAACCATTCTTTTGTTTTACTAGAGACAGATGTAGCTTACTAGAGGTAGATGTTCAGAATATTCGCATTCTCACTGTTTTATGTAGCCACAAAAGCTACAAAGGCTATGTCAATAAATTAAACATCTACAACTCTTTCACCTGCTGTGCAAACATTCTTAGGTTGGGCTTGTCAAGACAGAAGAAGCTAAACCAATGGATAGTGGCAGCTCTCCTATGGGGTGAAAGCAGTGAATTCCAACTAAAAACAGTGCAAGTTCCTATTACATTGTCCATTCTTTAGAATTTGTAAATAAGAAAGAAGAGGTTGCTCACCTGTAACTGTAGTTCTTGAAGCCATCATCTGTGAAGTCACACAAAAGGGAGAGGATTGTACCTGCACAGACCCTCATTTGGAACCTTCTAGAGACAAGTTGCTTTTGGCACGAACCCCGCCCTTATCCTCTTTTGTACATACTCCAGTGTGCCAAGCTACTCCACTCAGGTCTCAGTTTACTATATTGAGACGGCAAGAATTCACAGAATGAGAGAACATAGTGAGAACACAAAGGAATGCTCCTCTTAGCTTCTCCACTGGACAAAGGCATCACCCACTGAAACCACACCTTGACCCCCACTATCCATAATTTTCTTGTGTGGATGCACCAGTTGATTCCTTTCAGTTCCAGAATCAGACAATGACCCTGTCTTTCAATATTGTGAAATACTGAAAGAAGAAGCCAGTATGATTGCATTAAAGGAGTACCAGTTCTATTGCTCCCTTCTGCAGAAGCATAGCAATGTGTTCTCAGAGAACATCTGAAGGTGGTGTTGATCAAAATGTCCCCAGAGGGGGCAGGGCTTTGAATTTGATGGCATTCCCATTCTCTATAAAGGATAATACCCACAAATCATTGGTAATGGTGGGCCTGATGTGGATGTGGTTCCAAAGGAAGCCAACAGATGACAGGTACAGCTGTTGAAACTGACAGATGCAGGCATTGTGATACTCTGGAAAGTCAAAGACAGTGCCTAGATGAGTTTGATGTTTTAACAGAACCAGATCAGTATCGAGACTATTTGAAAGACTTCCTACTGGATGATCTATGCGAAAACCGTTTAGAGGACCTGTTGGGAAAATGCATCTGGGAGTAAGTGGAATATCCTGGATAGTTACGTGGTGGACAGTGCCAAGGAGGTCTAGTGATTTGAGATGATGAGGATTATAAGCCAATATCCATCTTTTTTTGACATCGCCCTGGCCTTACAGAGATGATCCAACACCTCATTTGTGCTGCAGTCAAATAGACCCAGTCCACAAAAGCATAGATCCTCAATCTGTTTGGGACCTGGCATCATCAGTAATGTTGGCTGTCCTCAATCAGGCATGGCACCTCAAGGCTACTGCTGCAGACATGATGTGGAGGCACGGTCTGCAGAGTGTGAGACATTAATTTTGTTGACCTGCCAGTCAACAGGACTCAGTCTGGAAAACAGTAGCAACAATCCAGTGATCATCAGGGAGTGTGTTTAGGAAAGAGATGATATTTTCTCACAAGAACTGCTGGTAAGTAGGCATACAGGCTTCATAATTATCAACTCTTATGGCCAGAGCCATAGACAAATAAAGGTGTACTGACCCTTAACAGTGCCCAGGGCAAGAGGGTGAACAAGCAGCAGTGGGCAGGGGACGGGCGAGTGGAGGTGGGTGGGGTGAGTGGTGCGCGGAAGTGGACGGGGTGAGCAGTGGGACTGAGCAGGGGGTGGGCGGGGAGGAGTGACTGGAGGTGGCGGTGCGAGCAGTGGGTGTAAGTGGGCAGGGCAAGTGGCAGTGGGGAACAGGGTGAGTGGCGGGCAGAGGTGGGTGACTCCAGCAACGATAGGGGGCACCCCTCGACATTGGTGCCCAGGGTATGTGCCCCAGTTGCCCCAGCCTAGGTCCGCCTCTGTGGAAGATGGCCAAGTCTCCCAAGCCTGGGGTTATAAATACACCCTGTGCCAAAGCTTTCCAAACTTTTCATGTTGGTGACACGCTTTTTTAGACAAGCATCATTTCGCGACACAGTAATTTCAGTCTTACTAGCAAACTGGAGGTTAAATAAACTTCTTATAAGAGATACAGACACATACATAAATTGTAATAACAAAATGTATGGAGACACAACATATCTCATGAAAACCTTTCATATATTTTTAAAAATATATGATGTATAAATAACAACACACCTACACACTTCAGGCGACACACTAACGTGTCATGGCACACTGTTTGGAAAGCTCTGCCCTAGACTGTGCTCTCAGGTGGGGAGCTCAGCACAGGCTGACAACTGCAACGCCATGCATATTGGCTACCAGTGGAGGTCTTCTCCACTGTTTCTGTTTGGGGATCCTGGCAGCAGCTGAATGGAGAAATCTTTGCTTGTGTGAGAACATCTATCTTTATGTTATCTAGGCATGATAGGCTTAAATAGATTCCATCTGTAACTGTATGCTAATACAGTACTGCTCACATGCTCATGCTGTTTAAACAGCTTGCTGTTGAACAAGTCTGATGCTTTTTCACCTACAACTGATGTCTTTTGCTGCCTCCAGATCCTCTAAAAAGAACTCCCTTGCCTTTGGTAACTGGCCTTTGGCAAGTCATTGGAAATGGCATGTGTCTTTCTTTAATATTTCGTTGCAGGATTTCTATATTTTCCTTTCATCTTTCAAAGAGTACAATATATTCCAATGACCTGGAAGAAATCATGAAGGACATTAGAAGGAGAAAGGGAAAGAAAAGAGGAACTGGACAACAGCATAATAGTAGCTACTAGGCATGGGATGAATATTCAAAAATATTCAGAAAATGTGCATACGAGTGTTGATGGGGTGAGCAGAGGGAGATCTGGCTTTTACATTTACAGAAAAACAATTCTGTTTCCAGCATCCCTCCTGTGTGGGTGTCTTTCTTTTTAATTTCATTCATACCCTTTCAGGGGATGATAGATGAGAATAGTGTTTTCAAACATTCCATGCAATTGTTTCCTTCTCTCCCAGGTTCGAGACAAGAAGGCGGTGTGTGAGGAGGAGAGAAATCATGGATTAGATTTTTCATTAGCATTCCAATATGATTTTTAGCAGAGTTAGGTAACATAAATTAAAATGCCAGGTTAGAATTAACAGAATGTAAGTTTTATCCTATTTTTAATACAAATGTATCTAAGCTTTAAAAAAAAAAAGTTTAGAGTAAATGCAATATAGCTGAATTTTTCACTAACTTTCCTGTCTCTGATCAAAACAAAGAAACGTGTTTCAAGGCATCTTCACTTCCCCTGGGAAAAGTACACATTCAGTACACAAGTTTGCACTTTTTGTCTCCATAATTAATCTGGTTTGTAGCAGTTTCACTGTGGCGTTTAATTGGCATCATGCCTACTCTCTGGAAAACAATGGACCAGGTTGCATATAGGAGGAAAAAGTATACTGATGCCAAACCACCATGTTGCTGAAATTCAAGTCCACCCAAAACGCAAACACTGCTTAGATAAACTTTCATATCCTGAAACATTATATGGCGGATACAACTGTGGAAGCTATTGGTGTGCTTGCCTCATATTAATTTATTGAATTTTTAAAAAGCTGTCAGTATTTTAACATCTTGGAAATCTGTCAAAAGCTATTGTTGATTGGACAAACATTGTCATTTTCACTGGTGATCATATTCCATTATGGGCACAGAGCTAATACCATTCATGACCAGAAGGGTGGCCACAGCAATTAGCTACAGAAACATTTTTGGAAGCAGCATTCAAAAGAAAAGGAACCAGTGCTGCATGGTGCTGAAGCTAGGGTTAAACTAACAGGACTGCCTGATTCTCAGAGACATTGGCAATATCTGCCACCACCATCCCTCCTCAGGCTCAGTTCCTTCTGAACGTAATGATGTTAACGTTATTTGAGGATGTGGGTGGGAGTTGATTTTTCCAACAACATATATCCCTCTTCTGAAGAAAAGTAGTTTGAGGTGGGGAGTCAAGTCCCATGAATTTTACAAAACACCCATTTTGGGTAGGGATGGCAAATGCTAGATATGGGTTTGTTGATATGGATCAACAAAGCTACCACTATCTTTGGATTCTTCTTCGTGTCCTAGCTATGGGGACTGTCATGGTGAATGCCTGCACTTCACAATTTATTACTGTTTGAGAAAGGGAAGGATAGCATTTGATTGCTCTAGCCTGCTCTGTTTACTGAGGAAAATTCAAAGAAATGTACTTCGTATGTAGCTTCCTTGTTATTATTGCCCATTTTACTCTTTCGTGGAAACACAGCCTTTAAAACAGTGGTTCTCAATGTTTGATCAGTCAGATCATTTGGTTTTCAGCTCCCAGAATCCCATGCTGGTTGGGGATTCTGAGAGTTGAAGTCTAATATT
Organism: Cyclura pinguis; assembly: GCA_030412105.1. Lineage (NCBI taxonomy): Eukaryota > Metazoa > Chordata > Lepidosauria > Squamata > Iguanidae > Cyclura > Cyclura pinguis. Next base: position 23,173,051 of record CM059604.1, read on the forward strand.
CAACTGAATGATCTATGGTTGAGACTGACTTCTCTAAAACTGTCACGTTAAATTCACATAAACCAAATTGTATAGCTTTGTTTGCTGCAATGCTAATTTTATCAGTTTTTATCCAGCAAAGAAAGAACCATTCACACTAAATACCTATTGCATCAGCCATCATGTGAAAGTCTTGAAGTCACGAAATTCGAAATTAAGTCATGAAAGTTGTCATCATGAAGGTATGCTGGTAATATCTCAATCATACAATGCAAAAGAATCCACTTCATCCAGAGAAATGGAAATGACAGAGGAAAGCATAGTGCACAAACAGCAGAAATAGTTTATAGTAAATATACAACAACTGCAGTATAGGGACCAATTGTTCAATGTAAGTGTTAGGGGTTTTTTTTCTTGTTTCTTTTCTTTGATGTTCCGTAAAGTTTGAATTGTATCACATTTCTTAGGTGGACTATAAGAATAGTTTAATATACATGACACTGTCTTATAAGATAACATCTTCTGTGCTTTAGATTTTTGAATCTTTTTTTTAAAGTGGCAATATCAATGTATTTATTTTTACATTTTTGTATTTTTTTTTGTAGCTAACTTCTGAAGAAAAGAACTCTTGATTAAATGGTACAACACACAATCAGGAAGTCAGGCTTCAGCTTTAGTGTTTATGTTGGTAAGCACAACATTTATTTCACAGTGATCAGCAAAGACCTAATGTTACTTCCTGTCATTCCTCCCCCAGAGTGGGTGATCAGGGTTGATCTTTTGTTCACTCTTGCTAATATAATATCCGGATGGAGATTAAGCTATTATGTCAATTTCACAAGCATATAATGTGTACATTCAAAAGGTACACATGCCCAACTAAGTTTTGTACAAGGGAATTAGTTTCTAAAGTTACATCAAGTCCATGGCATTCATCTATCAGGAAGGTAGAAATATAGTTTACATCTAGTCCTACTATTCTTATAGCCTGCTAGAGAAGATACCAGCATGTGTATGAGAGGCTAAAACTCTTATTTATTTGAATTGACTTCAATACTATGCTTCGTAAGTTTTGTTAGTAAAGCAAATTGTTTAAAGTACGAGTAGCACTAGTCAGCCCAAGGAGATTCTAAATACTAGTATTTTGCCCCATGGCCTTGCCTTAGGGATCTTAACAAAGCTACTAGAGATTCCTGCTACTCTATAATCACCAGATGGTTGACAGTGGAATTACCCACTGAATTACTCTACTATAGCCTTAGGTAATAAAGGGGTTCACTTAGATGCCGAATTAAGATTAACTTTCTTCAGACATGTCAGAGTACAAAGAAGGATAAGGACCACTAGGTATATTACAAACACATCAGACTTCAATAAAATTAGGCAACCTTTCAAGATTTTCTCTCTCTGGGTTTCTATTACATAATGTACTTTCTCTCCCTTTTTCCCAATGCAGCAACAAACTATATTAACAAATAATCACCTGAAAGACAGCAATATAGAAGAGTAACTTGCAAGCAACTTGAGCATCTCAACCTGTCTTCTTCCTCTGTATGTCTGGCTCAACAATGAAACTGGACTCAGTAGTATGACAAATTTTAATAAGATTAAACCCTAAACTCCAGTTGAGCAATAGCTTTATTAGGGTCAACCAGGGCCAACCAAAATGTCTGATAACACTGAGCCAGTAGCTGAATTTTTGAAAACTCTCTATCAGCTAAACGATACAATCAAGCATGGGGGTGAAAAGAGAAAAGTGCAAACAATGAGGTAAGATTACATGGCCATAAGATTTACATTTTAGAGCCATTCTTATCATGGAGACTGTAGACTGTATAGCTATGATAGCTATGCAGCTGTCATATTACACCTAGGATTCTAAGATAAAGAAGCAGTGATTGTCCCCCATTTTAAAAACCAAAGTCTGGCCCTTACTTAGCTCTGTCTCCAACCTTGGGTGAAATTTAATATCTCCTGTGTAGGTAAAATGCAGAAGGAAACATACTTTTAAATTAAAAATTCTTTGTTTTGAGAAACAACTCTTTGTAAAGCCTATCTTAATATACAGAGCAAACCATGTGTATATTTAACATCTTGATCTTCTGTGGCTGTGAATCTGACAGTCAGTACCTACTTAATCTTAAATTATAGGCCGCAATCTTGTGCATGTTTTAACCAAAAGCAAGACAAGTGAACTAGCTGTTCGTTAACTAGACATCACTTATAAATCTGCATAATTTAAGTAATGTGAATAAGAAGTTGCATGCATGCTCATTTGTAAATGCAGATCTTAGCTAGTTTGTTCTCTTGTTATGTGAAATAATGAAATTGCCTCTTTTTAATTTCATTATTTCACTTCTTAATTTCACTTGGGAGTGCAGCATTACAGTGAAATCTTGTGCATGCCTACTTGGAAATAAAACCAAGTTCTATGGTACTTTTTCTAACTAAGTAAAAATAACAAAATAAAACAACAACAACAACAACAACTGTTGGGGATGATAGGAGTTTCAGCCCCACGGAAACGCAGCGGAAAAGCCAGAGTTCAGCAAGCCAACAGCAGCAGCCTTGTTCCCCAGTAAGGATACTCACACACAGAGGAGTTTCTTCCAAAACAGGAGGCACTTTATCTTGCAGCAAAGTTCCGTTATATACAAAACATAGGACAGATGGACAAAAACTTGCGCCAGGCCTGGTCAACAGACCAAATACATATTGGCGTTGCTTTGTTATATACATAGCTACAACCAATCAGGTAGAGGTTTGCACACCTCCCTCTACCATCTGCACACGACCCCCGTTTCTTATGTAACCTTGCAATTACCCACAGCTGGGGCATGATGCAACATCTTTGCAGTGGGCTGATCATTTTCCCAGGGTTCCCTGCCTGGAATCCCTGGCAACAACAACAACAACAACAACAACAACAACAATAATATGTAACTTCTCCTGTAATAGATTAACAGTGCCCCCTTGAATGTTCTATTGTTCCATAGGCAAACCTGAATTTTTCCCCACTTCTCTGATTCTGAATCCAACATCCAAGCCATAAAGTTCTTTATATACTTTGTTCGAAACTCTGTAACTGCTTGGGAATCCAGGAAGCTGCAATTCTTTTTTCCTGTTTAGTTATTGCTCATGTTCATGTGTGTCAGCTCTAGAAATAAATCCTGGGTCTGAGTAGTTATTACAATTCCTCAAGACCTTTTACTAGCGTTATACTCTATTCTATTCCAGTGCCAAGCCCAACATTCCTGGGGCAGAGATCTTCTTGCACTTTCCTACTGAACTGCATTATAACACATTTTGCTTGAAGAGACCATGTTTACCCAGGGGGACCACCACCAATCCTGGTAAATTGCCTAGTGGATCCACATGGGTTGGGTTCCACATAAGCTAGAGGACATTCTGACTTTTGAGGCCACATAAGTAATCTATGACCCCTGCCAGTTCTGACTCTAAGGATGTAGGAGTCAATAAGTGAGCTTGAGATTAGCAGAAATCAAAGAATCAAAAGAAACTGCAAAATCTCTGAATTCTGTTGGGAAACTCTAAGGAGAAGTCCTATTAGGAAGGCCTTCTGTCTCAGTTCTCTAAAAATGGCTTAGTGACTGTTTCATCTCCTTACAAAGACTAAATTAGCAAAAGCATCCTATCCACTTTCTCAATAACTTAGACTTCAACAGTGCCGAAGACCGAGGGTACACCCAATTTTTTAAAAAACTGGAGCCAAACCTGAGAACCTAACTCTGTGCCAAAATATTTTTCCAATTTTTAGCAACCAGTAAATGAAGTCTACTAGATTTCCCTTCCTTTGAATCAGAGAAATATTGCCACTCTTTCTCTTTCTCCCAACATCCAAAGAGCCCTGGTGGGACAGTGGTTAAATGCTGATACTGCAGCCACAAGGTTGCGAGTTCAATCCTGCTGGGCTGCAGGTTGACTCAGCCTTCCATCCTTCCACAGGTCAGTAAAATGAGTACCAGCTTGTTGGGAGCAATTAGCTAACACACTGTAAACCGCTTAGAGAGCACTTAGCTGATAAGCAGTATAGAAATACACATACTACTGCTACATGCTATTGCTATCTATCAGTTTCTAAACCTGCAGCCCACCATTTCACTGATATTTTAGTTCTCCGCAACTGATAAAGTAGACTTACGTCTATGAAAACTTATACTATCAACTTCTTTCTCTCAATTAGTCTCAAAGGTGCTACAAGATCCCTTCGCATACTGATCCAGACTATGTCTTTGAATTTTAATTCTCTCGATTGGATAACCTCCTAATCCCTTGCACGGTCTCTATCCTTTTTAAAGCAAGTATTCAGTTCTTTACTCTTCACCCCTCCTATCTGTTGGGCCTGTTAGAATCAGGTTAGGTTGCGTATACTCAGCAAGACTTTTCTTCTTCTTTTGTAACAAATGTGCACCTGTTTTTGAGAACAGATGTCTATAAAAATAACATTTCTACTTCTGGACTTTAAGCAAAATCATTCTACAATCCATAAGTAGTTATTCCTCATCTGAGTAACTGATTAAAGGCTACCACAGGTCTGCATTGTTACATGTTCACATGTGCCATCTGCATGTGTATGCAAATGAACAAGGACACACAGCAAAACTTTCACTTCACTTAGTGGAAATACACTTTCCTTGTTACAGTGTGCCTTCAAGTCATTTCTGACTTATGGCAACCCTAAGATGAACCTATCCAGGGGCTTTCATGGCAGTATTTGTTCATGGGAGTTTGCCTTTGCCTTCCTCTAAGGCTGAGAGAGTGTGGCTTGCCCGAGGTAACCCAGTGAGTTCCTATGAGAAGGGAAGAAAACCCTGGTCTCTCAGGGCCCAGTCAAACAATCAAACCATAACATGACTCTGGCTCACTCTATATCACTTCACAGTAGCTTCTTTGTACCTCCCACATCATGGCATGTTTTCAAGAATCTTGTGTTGCCAAACTGGCAGAACTCAGACACAAAAAGGAGACATTGGCGAACAAAGGTTAGCAATTTTTTTTTCTAAAAGAAAAATACAGTCAGCCCTCCACATTTGTGGGTTTCACTTCTGCAGATTTGATTATTCACAGATTTGCTGCTGCCTCTACTGCTGCCCTATGCCATTTTTAATAGAGACTGCAAGCCTCATGAGACTGAGAAACCACAAAAAAGCTAGTAAGTCCCTATTAAAAATGGTATGCGTCAGCAGTGGAGGTGGCAGTAAGCCCCACCAGCCACTCACTTCTGCCTTATGAAGAAACCCTGATGCTTCAAAGGAATCTACAGTGGGTTGAATTTGATTATCATACTTTTTTTTGTGTTAAATATGGTTTAGGAGGACCTAGAGTAAGCCAGTTTTTTCACTTTCACAGGGGTCCTGTGCCCCTAAGTCTAGCCAATGTGGAGGGCTGACTGTGCTACTGTAGGAACATCTCCTTCCAAACAATCCTATGAAGGCAGATATTTTAAGTATGAATAGTCCTTTCCTCTAGGGCAGCACAGCGTAGAGCTGCATTTGACCAGTGCTAGTCCTAAGCCATTGCTTGATGGTTGCTGGCAAGTTTCCAGGTATAAAAGAAACAGTTGTAGCCGATGGACACAATGTACCAGCCCTTAGCATACTGGGGAAAAACACTGCCAGTCCCCCATATGAAATAGCTTGAGATGCAGTTCTCTAGCTGGCAGCACTATAAGGGACCTAATGAAATAAAAACTTCATTGTGAATTACTAGTCAGTTTTAAAAGAAACTTTAACATGCATACCATAGCATAAATAACTGTTGTACAAACTAGCCAAAGAACAATGTATCTGGGTTTGGCTAATAGCATGCCCAACACAAAACCAAACCAAAACATCTGCAAAAGGGTAAATGACTTACAGCACAATTCTATATATACTATATCTACTTGGGAGTAAATCCAACTAAATCTAGAGGTATTTACTTCCTCATAATGGGTTTAGGACTGCAGCTTGTCTTCTTAGTTAACATGAAACACATAAAAATGAAACTTGTTGATAAAAAGCCTAAAGCAAAGTTGTCCAGTTGGAAGAGGTTGAAGCTAAAAAGGGGTATAGAATGTAATTCTCCCTGAATACTACAGGTCAGACTCTGAGATGAGATGATCCTAGACCTCTATTGTACATCGGGGAGTGGGCTAAAACCAGTGGCAGAGCTTGGAGTGTGTGGAGGGGGGGCCGGAGGAGGGGGGCTATGGCACGACGGGCTTGGCCACTGTGCGCGGGGGCACAGCTGTGGGCTGGGACACCCCAAAACACTGCCACCTGGGGCAAATTGCCCCCTGCCTCCGCATCTCTATGCGACTGGCTAAAACTGAAGTAGTACAACATTACTGCAACATTATCTATTGCTTTTATCTTCATATTACAGAATAATATACAACTATTCCACGGTGTAGTTTGCTGTTACACTCCAAGTGAAAATTAGAGAGCTGTACTGAGATAGCAGCTTACAGGGATCCTTCAGCACAGTCTTGTCTTAATATAGCAATTCAGAGAGAGGATGAAGCTGAAGTTTATTTCTCCCATCAGACCTCTGAAACTGAGTCAAACACTTAATTGCTTGCAGAACCCTCATGCACTATTGACTCAGATGGAGAACAGCCAAACAGTTAAGCATTGTAAAACTGATAAATAAAATTTAGCACATAATCTAAGGCCATTTCCATGCGATGTCGCTGTCCTGCAATGGAGATGCATTGCTGCTGGTACATGAGTTGTGCTTTTGCACAACATCATTGTGGTCCTGCTGCCAATGCATCCCCACCTGTTGCCATTGCGGGATATTCCATTACCAGAAAAAATCTAGCAATGGTCTCACTGAGCAATGCTCCCATCACCAGTAGCTGCGCAGAAAGGGAGGAAGGAGCATGATCTAGGCACCTCATTCCCCAGCGCAACACACGAAGTGGTTGGCTGCATTGCGGAAGGAAGGGGCGCACTGCGATCCAATCCCAACAGTGGCACTGTCAGGATCATGACAGGATGGCAACGGAGACAGGCAAGGTGCAGAAATGGCCTAAGTTAGAACAGGGACTTGTTTTATTTTATTTTATCTCCTTCAACATCAGGCAAAGAAAGACACTGCAATGTTTTGTTCTGGGGCCTGCCTAAAATACAGTACTTTCCAAGTATCAAAACTTCGTAAGTACCCTATTGCTGGCATATAAGACTCACTTTTTTCCACAAGAAATACTGTTTGAAAATGGGGTGCATCTTATATGCCAGTGAATCTTATATGCTGGCAAATAGTATTTGCTGGTGTATAAATAGGATGCATCTTATATGCCTGCAAATACAAGTATACAAAACATGCTGCATTTTAAGGTCAGTGCTTGTCTAAAAGGTACTAACCGTGATAAAGTAATCTTACAGGCTGGCATTTTGCCGGGTGAGGCTTAACAGCAACAGGTGGCACCTGGAATGCCAAGGTGCGCAAGACACAAGGCTGGCCAACTTATTTCGGCGCCTGAGGCAGAAATGCCCACAAGCTCCTGTTTCTGGCAGTCGAAATAGCAACTGCTATCACCACAATTTCCTGCCCGTTCACCGTGGGCCCCTCCCGAAACTGCAAACCCCAGGAATCCATAGGACGTCGAAAGAGGACTTAGAACGCTGTAACACTCTAGTGAGGAACTGGGTTGTGTCGCCCCACGTAGTTTCCCCGCTCTGCCCGAACACCAAGGCCGGCCCTTAACCCACCCAGAGGAGCGGTCTGCCTCGTTCTGCCAACCCCTCTGGCTAGCCAGGTGAAAGAGGAAGCTTGCCACCGAGTTAAACATAAACCTCAGCCTGGCAACCCATAAAATATTGTAAGCCAGCTTGAGTAAAGAGAACGGAGAGAGCGGCACAGGCCACGAGATAACAAAAGTGCCCTTTTCCCCGCAAAGTTTTCTTCCCGGTCATCCTCCCCTCAGAGGGCTCCCGCTTTGCGTGTGAGGGGGACGCGCCCGGGCGCCCAGTTCTCTCTCCCCTCATGTCTGCCGCGGCGGCAGAGGAGGGGCCAGGCGCTGGGGCACCGCGGGGGGCGGGAGCGGGCCAGCCGCCGCCGCCGCAGGAGCGGGAGAGGGGCGCGGATGGCGCTCGGGGGCAACCGTCGACCACCCCGCCGCCGCCGCCGTCACCACCACCACAACAGACTGAAGAAAAGGCGGGCGCTTCCTCAGCCGCTGAGGTGAAACGAAGACGCCCGGACGAGGAGGAAGGGGAGGGGGCCGCGCTGCTGTGTGAGGCGGAGGAGAGCGACGGAGGAGCGGCGGCAGTGGCGGCGGGGGATGAGAACGAGTCCTCCCTAACCGCGGCGGTGTCGCCGGCCTTCCCCCCCTGGCGTTGGTGGCGGTGGCGGCAGAGGCGGCGGCGTCTCCTCCGCTCCCTGTTGCCGTCGGCCACCCAGTGCTGCCCCTGCGCGCCCGCCTGCTCCTTCGCGCACTGTTGTCATGGAGGAGCCAAGATGGCGGCCCTGGCCTACACCTTGGGCAAACGGGAGATCAACCACTATTTCAGCGTGAGGAGCGCCAAGGCGCTGGCGCTGGGCGCCGTCCTCCTCCTCGCCGCCTGTCATGCCCTCTCCCGGCGGTACCAAGGTGAGGAAAGGGCGGCCCGGTGAGGGGCGAAGGAGGTGGCGGGAGCGAGGGGGAGAAACACCCTCTTGTTCGGGAATAGGGGGAAGTGACAAGAGGTGGGCGGGGAGGAGCGAGGGGAAGCCGGTCGATCGAGGGGGGTCACGGGGCGCCCCCCGAGAGCCGAGACGCGATACTCCAGAGGGCTGGCGAGCGCCCCCGCCAAGGAGAGGACTTCCCTCAGCCTTGAAGGCGGGGTGGCGGACGAAATAAGCCATCTCCCGGACCCTCCTCGGGTGTCTCTATCCGTGGCGTGGCGGGAACAGACCGCCGCTGAGCCGGGAGAGGAGATGGCGGGCTTGGCACCTGCCTCTCAATTTGGTCCCCGTGCGAACGTCCTGTCGCGTCCGCCAGCCCCTCCACGTTGCATCCGCCTGGCTTGGCGGTTCCATTGAAATGGGGGCGCAGCTTGCGACCCAGCAGCGCTCCCTGGAGCAGACGGGGGAGTCCGTGATAATGTGGGCGCCTTATACGAGCGGTGGGGCTTGGCGCTGGGAGTCACTTGCCTACATCCAGCCGCCTATAGGCCGTTTCCGCGCTAGGCTGTTATAGGCCATTTCCGCACTAGCCTGTTATAGCGCGATGATTCCATTTTCAACATCCTCTGGAATCCTGGGGTTTGCAGTTCAGGGAGGGGCGGCTGGCCCCTCCCGAAACTGCAAACCCCAGGATTCCAGAGGATGTTGAAAGTGGAATCATCGCGCTATAACAGGCTAGTGCGGAAACTGTTATAGTGCTGTTATTCCACTTTCAATATCCTATGGAATCCTGGGGTTTGCAGTTTAGGGACAGGCCCGTCCCTAAACTGCAAACCCCAGGATTCCAGAGGATGTTGAAAGTGGAATAATAGCGTTACAACAGCCTAGTGCGCAAATGGCCCTAAGCTCGACAGACGACTGCGCGTGTGGTTAAATTTATGGCCCAGGCAGGAGGTTGGTGGTTGTAGCGGATTTCAAGGTGCTGTTGAAACAAATTTCCTGCCTCCGAGGTGTGCACCAGCTAATTAGGGCTGCTCCATGTAAACAAGGAAAAGTGCGTGGGAGAGAGGAGTGTAAATTGTGGAAGCTGGCAGCCTCACAGGAAGCAACTAACATGCCAGGCAGAGCCTGTGGATCGGAAGGTGAACCTGGTTATGTGTTTAAAGAGCCTAGCTCTGGGATCCTTAAACAGATGAAAAGATCAGGGTGCCTTCCTCTCTTTCTGCGTACAAAATGCAAGAGGTAGCCATATTGGCTATAAAATGAGTGCCAAAATCCTAATTGTTGCAAAATCCATATTGTAACAAGACCTGCCCCCCCCCAAAAAGATACCTTCATCAGGCAGTGGTGAGCCCCCTGTATGTTTATACTGCTACTGTTACTGGCAGGGTAAATTACCACCACTGTTATTAGCATATTAATACAGTATCACTGATGGTCTAAAAGGTAACAGCTGTCCCAATAGTACACTGGCCAGAGGCCCACCCCACCCCAAATTGGAATCAGATTTCCTCTCCCTCTGCTTTCTTCTGTTTGCTACATTTCTTGGAATCCAGTTCTTTCTTTCTGATGACATGGTTTGGTTGAGAAATGATTTTATCAGTGAATGTCTAATATTTCAGTACAGAATTTTGAATCTGAATTATCTACAGTCAAAACTGACTGTTCAGGCCTGAGAAAGCTCACTACTTTAAAAAGATGTAAGGAGGCTTCTGTGGTCAAATGGAACTGAACAGTAGGCTTAGGGATCTTAGAACTTCCTGGAGTCTTTGTACAGTGCAAAACTGGGACACAAAGGAACAACATTTTTCTGTGACCTGATTACATCCCATAATTTTCCACACCTGTTGCATGGGTACTAATATAGACTATGTATTATGCCATGTGGCTTTAGAAAGTGGTGCATTATATGAATATATTCAAGCATTAAAATAAAGCTTTATAGAGAACACCTATAATAATGTCATTCTAAAGATATTTTCCTTATCTGTGATCCTTGGAGCTCCACACATCATTATTCCTACTTCACTGTTAAGTGGAATGCTTTGTAAAGCTCTGGAAGGAATGTTTCTCTTATGATTTGATGCCATTGGGGCAGTTAAAGCATCACTGTACTCTTCTCAATCTACTTGTCATCCTTTAAAGAAGTAGAAAGTCTTGTGGCACTTCAAAGAAGAACAGATTTATTATAGATAAAACTGTCACAGACCATCATGTCTACTTCATTAGATACGTGAAGTGTTACCATCAACTTGGCAGGAATATACATGTGGCTGTAACTGGGGGGTGGGTAAGGAAAACGGAAGGCAAAAAATAATAGTCTGCAACAATCATGTTAAAGCTTAAAGGAATGCTAAACTGTTAAATAAGCACAGTGATGATCCACAGCTGCAGTTGTTGATGGAAACATAAACATCCTAGCTCAGCTGATTAACACCTTTAGTGGGATAAGAACACATTGTCTTGGTTCAATCCAGAAGAAATTAACTTCCTGATAAAATGTGATTTGGCAGTTTCACGCTGAAGGGCCCTTTCAAATGTCAGCTTTTCCAGGAATGACCAATTTAAGTTTAGCACAGAGCTTTCAATGGTGTGTCATGACATGTTAGTGTGTCGCCTGAAGTCTGTAGGTGTGTCACCTCCCCGAGCTGAGAAAGACCCCCCAGCCTCCTCTGCTGCCTCCACCAGAGCAGCGGGCCAGGATTACGTAGAGAGGCTGCCTTTCCCACTGCCATTGCTCTTACTGGAGTCTTTCCTTGGTAAGGGCAACAGGAGCGGCCCAGAATCAGGTAGGGGCACTGCCTTTCCCACTGCTACTGACCTCGCCAGGGTCCTTCCCTGGTGAGGTCAACAGAAGCAAGCCAGGATCAGGTTGGGGAGCTGCCTTTCCTGCTGCTGCTCCCTCGCTGGGGTCTTTCCTTGGCAAGGGCAACGGCAGCGAGCCAGGATTGGGGGGGGGCTGCCTTTCCCACTGCTGCCACCCTTCTCGGGGTCTTTCCTTGGTGAGAGTGAGGGCAACAAGCCAGGATCGGGGGGGGGGCTGCCATTACTGCTGTTTAACCTCTGGTTTTCTAGTGAAACTAAGTTACTGTGTCGCAAAATGATGCATGTCTAAAAAGTATGTCACCAACATGAAAAGTTTGGAAAGCTCTCGTTAGTAAAACCTTAGTGTTCTTTGTACATTGAACTTTTTCTGGTTTCTGAATGTTGTTCTTCCTACATTTCTTGTCTGGATCTACCCTTGGGTAGAAACTGGCCTGTTTGTATTGTAAAAGTGAGAGAAGGCCAATGCTAGCAGATAATAGTGTAGATTAAGTCAGAAGAAGGATCATGAATGAATCCTTGTCAGTATGGTTGATGAAGTACTACTCTCTGGGTAGATCTGGCTATAATGCATATTTGAGTTTGTGGAGAGTCTGTTTCTTGTATCTTTTGCTGGGTAGCCTGTTATTGCTGGTGAGTAAGATTCAGGGACTGTACCACACAAGGCTTAGTATCAAGAATAATTGTCCAGGATTGCTATAGATTTCTGGTGATACACTGGAGTAGTTCTAGCTGCAGGGTGTCCTCACATTTTCTGTTCTGAGTCTGTCCTGAAGTATATTATTTCTGTGTGCCAGTCTGGCCTTGTTGATCTCCTTTTTCATTTCCATTGTTTGGATATTTGTGAGCTGTGAAATGCCTAGTGCTATGTTGTGAGTGAGTCTGATGAACTGAAATACAAAATAATATGCTTCTGTCTTAAGTGTAATTACCACCAAATGCTATTAAAAGGATCAATAACAGCCTTATTACTTGTTATGTGAAAATACTTTAAGTGGAGCTCATTTAATAAAAAAAAATAATAAAGAAGAACAGATAGGGAAGTAGTGACCTTGTATGAAGCAGATGCTTGGGGATAAGGAGCAGAATTTTTTTTCTCCTTCTAGATTGCCTTTTGAATGGGGGCTTCTCTGTACAGCAGAAAAAAAGGGAGGGAAATGTCTAGATTTCCCCTACTCTCCTTCTTCACTCAAAATCTGCACTTTGGCCTCTGTCCTCTCACAACCTGCTTTTAAAAATATCACAATGGCAGGGCTAAATTAGTTAGCCTCATAGTTTTTAATCAGTAAAAGCATCTAAGATTACTTTTTTTCAGTTGATGAAGACAACCAGTTTTCAAAGTTTTCTATTTTACTGCAAGAGATTTGAGAAGAACAACAACTTATTTTGGGTTCAAGGTTGTTTTTATAATTTTATGCCACTAAGATGAAATTAGTCATATTTTAAAACTACTACTGTCATGTAGTAATAATGTTCTTTCTGTTTTAAATACCTTGTTGTGATTTTGTTTCACAATCTGCTTTTTAAAATTACATTGATACTTCGTTTCTCTTTGTCGATTGACTTAAGTTGGAATAGCTAAAAATCCCCCAACTCTGCTCTAAACACCTTATGCATCTAGAGCAGAATGTGCATGTCTACATGATGAAAATCATTTCCACTGGCTACTTGTGTGTCTCTTTGCGTTCCATTCATTGAGAAGAAGATAGAGTATAAATTAATTAAATAAATAAATGTTGGGCAGCATTGTTAATGACTCTGTTATCTGTTCAAAGAAGGCCTGGATGTCTGAATTTTGGGGAGTTCCCAAGAGGTGTTGGGCATGAAGCTCAAGTAATATGGTAGTATTGTTGTATCTCAGGGCTGTGGGTCTTTTGCTGTGCAGTGCTTTTCCGTTGGTGAACAGCAACATCCAGAAGGATTGTTTGTACATGGGAGTCTGATTAACAGAATCAGTTATTTGGCTCCAGGAAGCTTTAATTTTCTGACATTACACTTTCTCAGATCTACAAGAATACAGTCTTGCTCATGTCTACGCAAAAGTAACTCCTGCAATGTTAAATGGTATTTGCTCCCAAGTAAGTCTGTACAGGAGTGCAGGCATTAGCTTCACATTTCTTCTATGCCTTCTGTATATGAAACAATAATATTTTAATTTTAGAAGGAAATGTTGGGCTTAATTCAACTTAGTCATTTAATTAAGATTTATACTGTTGCAGTTCAGAGAATCAGGCTGACATCTGGGTAGAAAGTGTTTGGTTTTTTGAAAATGTGTCACAATTGCAGATCCATGCTCCTGAGACTGAATGATATTTCTTCCTGTTTGTGGTTAGAATTTGCAAAGCCTTAGATGCTTTTCTGATTAAAATAAATTTACATCAAAAGTTGTAGCTAACTTCTTTAAAGCAAACATTCTATGCTTTTTTCTCCATATCAAACTCTAGTTCTAATCTAATCTTGTAAAATAGAGTCATTTATTTAAGGTAGTATTACACTATTTTTCAGTGAAAACACTAATAGATCGGATAGTGCCTCTGCGTTCATCTAAAAGACATGTGCAAAAAACATGGGAGGGGAGAAGGAATAAAAGCAAACTCAGTCACCAGTTCTTAAAAGTTATAGGATTCTTGTACTGACCAGGGGGAATGGAAACTGTTCAGAGAGAGAAGTTAAAAGGGGGTGATCTGTCAGCAGAGCCCGTGTGCTAGCTGTGCTTTCTTTCTCTCCCTAGAGTAAGCAGTTAACCCTACACCAAATAGGAGGAAGCTCATCACTAAAAGCAAAAGAAATGCAGATTTGCATAAAATGAATAGATACTGATTTACATATCTGGATGGAAACATGAAAATAGTTACTATAGTTTATAGTTTGTGTCAAACGCAAGGCCCACAGGCTGAATGCAACCCTTCAGATGATTTCATGTGACCTCTCCTGCACCTCTCCTGCAGCTGCTGCACTCCTACCCCACCTGGCGAGCCTGATCCACACATTACAGGCCCGTGGCTGCTGGTATTCTGAAGAGGGGCCCAGCAGCTAGCACTCGCAATCTAATTCTACTTCTTACTACTCCTCTGTCCAAGTCTTGCTGTCAGGTTACCATGGCAACGCTCAGCACACCGCTCATGAGAGTTGGACAGAGGAGCAGTCAGAAGTAGAATTAGATTGCAAGTGCTGGCTGTTGTGCCCCTCTTCAGAATACAGCAGCCAGGTGGCCTGCAATGTGGGGATTGGGCTCACCAAGTACAGAGAAGGGCAGGAGGGCAGAAAGAACCACAGGGGAGAGGGGAGCAGAAAGAGGCACAGAGAGTGTCTGGAGGGCTGAAAGAGTCACAAGGAAGGGCTGAGGGGCAAAAAGTGGAACAGATTATTACTAAAACCAGTAATAGTCAAATGCAGAGGCAGTTATTTGATATGATAAAAGAGTAGATACATTTATATAGCCTTACAGATACAAACGGCCCTTTGAGGGCAACCATAATGCTGATGTGTCCCAAGATGAAATTGAGTTTGACACCCTTGGTTTAAATGAAAGTACAGGATACTCTCACTGTTGTGGGAGATATCCATCTATAGTATATACCTGTAACTTCAAGGCTCATGCTCTCTCTTACTAATTCATATTTATTTTTAAACTAAATGTGGACAGAACATGTCTCTGTCTGCTCTGTGTCCTGATGGAGTGGCTACTGTGAGGTAGCAGTTGAGGAGGAATCAAGGCATGCTTAAGCAACACATTGTGCCTCCAAATCAAGACTAATTAGAATAACAATATTGTTTGGTAGCATTGTGGCACACATTCATTCAGCATTTTTTAATCACTGTTATCTTTGACATTCTTCAGTAAGGTCCTGTTCTTTATATTCTCAGAAGTAAATAGCTTCTGTTATTTGTACTTGTTCTTGGCCTCTTTATCTAACCACAGTACACATTATTAATGTCAATATGCTGTTAAGTGCAGAACATACCTAATAAATAAAAATACTTTATAACATACTTAAGAGTAAAGTTATGGCAGTAGGATACCACCTGAGGATTTTTTTGTCTGTATTTTTAATTATGTTTATTAGTGATTATATCAGGTTCACAACTTTTTTAAATAACACTTTTCTTTCTCAACTCTTTAGAATCAATGTACACCAATCAATCAATCGCTCTGTGTATTGCCAGCCTTTTCCCAAGAGCAGGACTTAAGGTGGTTTGTGGAATGACTTAACCATTGGAGCTGGACAGTCATGTTTTACTCCCATTAAAACTAATGGAATTTAAATTAATTTTGACCAATTTGTTGCACAAATTTCAGAGGGACTAAAGCATGATTAATTTAGAAAGCAATCCTAATTGACAAAAGATAAGTCAAGGGCCAACTGTAGACTAGTTGAAGCTGTGCTCAGTCCAATTCCTCTAATTGTAGGGATGATGGAAATGACTTGGGGCTTGCTTGATTTTGTGCCTGCATTGTGCCAGTGTCCATGGGCTGGAGGTGGTTTAGATACCTTTGGAACCTCAGTATTGATTTTAGGATACATCCTGGGGATTTCTGTGTGCACACAGAGTCTTAGGTAAGCAGAGGCTGCCCATCCTCTTTTCAGTGTTGAGGAATGTTTCACATATATAGATGCTGATTTCCTTCATGTGCTTCCATTTGCTTCTGGACCATAGTAGTCCATTTTTCTGTCTCTGTTCTTCGCACCCCATCATAATCAAGCCTCTTCACTAGATAACAGCTGTTATTCAAATGAATACTACCCCGGACATATTCTCTTACCCACACTATTAATTTTCAGTTAAATTAGAAGCAGAGCAAGAGAAGAGCCAGCATATCAAAACTGTTGCAAGAGCTTGTATTTCACATGGTTGCTAGGCAAATGTCCTTTGTTAATTTTGTAGAGTTAGCTTTCCTTCAAACTTCATGCCACAGGGCAGAGCAGAAGTAATACAGCTGTCTGTTTCTGTTAGCGTTCCCTGAGCAGTGTCTTCCTGGATTTGTTTCACCCAAATGAAAGTGTGAACTTTGGTGTCATTGCAGTTTTATGTTTGTTGTCAAACCAGTAGTTCCTAGTTATCAAACTGCAAAACAAGTTCCCTATTTTGGCTGTAATGAGCGGGTCTTGATTAAATACAGTAAGGTTTATCATTATTGTAAAATGGAATAGCTCTTACGCAGTTTGTTTTTAAATTGAAAACAATTATAAATATCTGTAATATAGTTATGAGCTAAGCACCGTGTGTGTGTGTGTGTGTGTGTGTGCGTGCACGCGCATGCGTATGTGTAGCAATAAAGGCCTCATGGAAAGCAGTGCTGGTAAGAATCTTGTGGCATCTAAAAGCCCCAACAGCTAGCCTTCTAAAGACTGGAATTTTGCTTCCTTGATCTTAAATTAGAGCATATTTCTTCCAAAAATCTAAACTAGGGACTGTCAAATTTTCTGAAACCACTCTGGCACAAAAAAGAAAAAAAGGGGAGCAATTGATCACACAAGTGAAAAGCTAGAAATACCACGTGGGTTTAGAAGTTTAAAGAGGATATTGGTCACTTGCCTCTTAGCTTAGTCAAGGTACTGCAAAATGAAGTGGTCCGTATGTATTGACTAAGGAAAACAACTGAAATGAGTGTCTTCTTTTTTTAAAATACAGGTTGAAGGCAAATGCTGTTTTTTACTGCTATATAGCAGTGTGCTGTTATATGAATAATGGATACATTGAGGTTTATAGTAAATTGACTCTTTACAGTGAGACTTCTGATTACAAGGGTTGTCTAAAAGATAATAAGTGATAATATAGCCCCTGTTTTAAGACTGGAATCTAATCTCTTATCTCCTTTTTCTTCTTCCTCCCTTTTTAAGGTGGTGATACTTGTGAATACCTTTTGTCTAGTGGAAGGTTTCTTGGGGAAAAAGTATGGCAGCCTCACAGCTGTATGATGCATAAATATAAACAGAGGTAAGACGAAACATTTAGATGTAAGGCGTTGTCTTTTGGGAGCTTTATGTCATTAGGCATATTTTGTAAAATTCAGAGGGGACATAGTAACATTTTGCTTGTGCTATGTATGCATGGTGCTTCAATCTCTCTGTTATAGCTGTCAGTTACTAGCATAGTTGAAATAAACACTAATATAGACTGGCATGCTGTTATTCCAATTTATGCCTGTGTGTGTCTTTTTGGTTTTTTTGGTCATTGCAGAGGGATGAATTCACTGCCTTGCTCACTCAGTGGCAGAAAACCCTGAAAAACCCACCTTTTTCATACTTGCCTCCCACAGCTATTTACTGGCTAGTGGAGAATGGGTGGTTGTGGAAGAACATCCAGCTATGTGCCTATAGCTGGATGCAGACTGATGAAACCATCCTCCAGCACCTTCAGGCATCCTTCAGTTCTGAAGGATGATGCTGTCTCTGTCCAGCTATAGGCTCGTCTGCCAGCCCCTCTCTCCACCTGTTGCTAAGCAGCCATGAAGAGTGCAAGCACAATAAAGTGGGTTTTAAGGGAGGGAGACAGGAGACAAAACATAGTTCTACCTGGGAGGAATATTATGTCCTGTCTCCCAGTACAGGATCCTTGTCATGACGTTGCTTAATATGAAGAACAAGAACACCTCTCAATGGTCCATGTTAGGTTACATATAATTGCCATCTGACATTTAAGTCAGCCTTGAAAAAGTGAAAAAGTGTTCAGGCCAGTTCTGTCAACTTGATTCACTAGATATTCCTCCCACATCTTTAATGCGCAAGAAGGGCAATGCTATACTAAGACAGATCTTGGAAAAATTACTTTTTTTGGACTACAGTTTTGGACTACAGAATATGGACTACATATTCTACATATTCATTGTAGTGAATAGGGCCACTGGTTAAGGAATTCTGGGAGCTGTGGTCTGCCATTAAGGGAGTAGGAAGGAGTAAGACTGTCCATATCTTCCCACCTCCAACAGTTTTGCTCACAGACTTTAATAACAGTAATTGAGTTTTTCACATGCAACATTCAGCATTTGTACATTGTATACAGATTGGTGTATACTAGTATAGTTTTCGCATGCAATGTTCTGTAAAAGTGCTCACACAATGATTTCTGGGCTTGCATTGCTGTTCAAGTAGTCAAGCACAACCTTTTGCACACATAAAATAGCTTCAGAATTTCCTAAGGTAGCTGTTTTGGCACAAAAAGCTATAGGTTCAACAGCTCTGTTCAGCCATTTCTACAGATGTGTTCATTCTACTGAGGTACAGCTGTACACTTGATCTCCCCTCTGAATTTCTACAGATTCTTGTACTTTTGTACAAATCAGTAATGAACACAGGTACAGAGATTCTCACAAAGACTTGAATGTATGTATAACATGTGAACACTATTAGCAAGGCATCTTAATTCTAAACACAGTGTTGCTTTAATTGGACTTTCAGAGTAAATCAATTTGGGTTCATGACCTTTGTGATGAATCCGTTCTTCAGGCTTCAGTGGAGCAAATTGGATATGCACTTTAAATTAACTAACACGGTCCTATATTACAAGGGTTTATTTGTGTGAGTGTGTGTGTGTGTGAGAGAGAGAGAGAGAGAGAGAGAGGGGAGGGGAGGGAGAGAGAGGGAGAGAGACCAACCACTTTTGTTCTCTGATAGTTGAAACAAATTACTTTTCATGTTCGATGGGTTTCTTTCTTTCTTTTTTTACAGTGAAGCAAAAGACTGTCTCAAAGGTCAGCATATTACATTTATAGGTGATTCTAGGATTCGTCAGCTGTTCTACTCATTTGTAAAGCTCATAAACCCTCAAAATAAAGAAGAGGGAAACAAGGTATGGTTTTCAGTATTTAGCCCTCAGTATTACTTTTTAATACATATTATTACAGGGAAGCTTGAGACATTTTAGGAGTTTCAATGCAAAGGCAGTTATGTGTAAAATATATTGGCCTCATTTCAGATGCCATATTCCTAGTCTTGATTACGAATACATCAAATACTCATGCATGCCCCTCTCCCTACAAGACTTCCTTGTTCATTTAAGCCACAGTTTTCATAATGTCCCAGCTAGAAAGTTATAATTTGAACATTCCCTCCAAACTAACATTGTAAACTGCAACATGAGTTGTAATCCCAGTTTATAAGGAATGCCTAAATGACAGTTTACTGGCTTAGATACCTGTATAGCATGAATATTAAGCTGGATGAATGAGAGCTGGAAGAAAAGAGAGGCAGCAGTGCATGAGTACATTATTGTTCATTGGACCAAGAATGTAATATTTAAAAGAAGCTAAAGAGTGTAGTTGTGTCAAGAAAGAGAACTAATCAGGAAGTCAGTTTTAGAAAAAAGAACCTGTGCCTTAAAATACCTTTGGTGGGTCTGGAAGTTATTTTTACCTTCCCTCAGACCTCAGTGATTCATATTCACCCTTTTTACAAAATTCCAGCACCCTCCCCAGAAAAAAAATTTGTATAAAATGACTTGTCTTATCCTCTGAAACTCAGGGAGGCAGGGCACAATTTGCTATTTAAAGGTTACTGTATCCCCCTAGTCAGTTTTTTTCCTCAGAATAGCTTCTCCTCACACTTTTTTTTAAATGAAAGAATCCAGTCCTCTTTAGTGTTACCTCAAGAGTTGGGTAACTCAGAGATCCACCAGTGATACCAGTGGCGACTGTTAGCTAAACGGGGAGGCCTGAGAGAGAGAGTGACCGTACTGAGTCTTTTACATGTATGTATACCAATACTAATGCAGGGACACCAGTCATAGATCCAAAGAATTGTTTGTTTTATTGGGGGAATTAATAATCATATGCACACAAGGTTCAAGCAGTCTCACAATCACGCAAGGCTAACTGAAGGAAAAGGGGGGGGGAATTGGGTGGTGAGAAGTTAGGGTGAAGTGGGTGATATCCTGCAGAGAAGAGACAAAGCAATGTGGTTTAGACTAAGGGTCTTGTTGATCAGTGCTTGACTACAAGTACTGTCAGGTACTGATAATGGAAAATACTTCAGAACAGAGAAGGAAGATAAAGTCAGGAGCCAAAAGTAGCCTGAAAGTTTACACCATCAGGTATCCCTGCTGGGGAGAAGGTATTTATAGTGTGCTGTAGTACTTTAAAGTGGGGTGACAGCAGAGCTTCCTTGCCAAGGGCTTAGCCCTTCAGAAGAAAAATCTAGCAACCATGTCTGCTACTTGACCAAAACAGTACTTACTTGAAAACAGTGAAATAACAATTGTATTTCCCTGAGCAATCCCTGACTTTAAATAGCAACCACAGGGGACCTCAGTTAAGTCTGGAAGCACAAGGATCAGGAAAGATTTTCTTACATTCGTTAATTCCACACTGCACTTTCAAGAAAAATGTACTTGTTGTGATTTTTGTTGGGAGGGTAGCTGGCATTGGTATCAATGACAGCTTGGATTCTGTTGCGAACAGCAACTTGGTGGGGCAACTTTGGCCCAGGCTGAGGTACAGGAGGATAGATAAATGTTTAAAAAAAAATTATGTGTACCCTGACCCTCTACTATTTAAAATAAAACATACTCAACAAAATTAATTATTTAATGGATTTCTGCAGAGTAATATCATTCATAGTTCTTTTTTTATTTTGAAAGCATGGAGACATTCACTTTGAAGATAAATCTTCATCTTCTCTTAAAGTGGTGAGTCTAGTTTACTTCTAAATGATAATGAAGAAATGCAGTTGGTGTATTGATGAAATTGATGTACTTGAGTCTGCATTTAATTCCAAGTACTGACTAGAGTAGTCTCAGTGAACCCAACAGATTTAGGTAAGCATTCAGTTGTTATCCATAGTTGATTCATGCAGGGACTGGTAATTGGATTTAGGCCCTGGAGTTTATGCAATCATTTAGTCCTACAGGTTAGTTTTTGCCTAGCTTTATTCTTCTTGCCTCTGGAGGATGGTGAAAATGAAGGTTTTGTAAGATATGTGTAAAAGAACCATAACTATATAAAAGTTTTGGCATACAGTTCTGTTTCTTAGCTAGTCAGTTGTACTTGTTCCCATTTAACATGTTCTCGTTTTCCCATGTAGAAGATGCATAAGCTCTTGTATGGTTCAAGCATGCAAACGGACAGGAACAGCAAACCTGAGGGTTTTGTACTTCCATTTGGGTTCATAGTTCCAGGATGCTCATTGATCCGTCTTGGCAAATGGAGATAAAAATGGCCTCCCCTGTCCATAGCACTTGTTACTAGCTCAAATTGATAAACCAGCTCTACCTGGATAGGGGTAGACTTACTCAGCCATGTCCTGTTAACCTCCCATTTGTGCTACTGCATGTCCCATGTACATTATGTCCCATGTGCCTTTTTTGAGAGGCTGTCTGGATTCTTCAATTAGTTTAGACTGTGGCCATGAGCTTGCTAATAGTATTGGTTGAGATGACCAGGTGACATCAGTTCTTTGCCATCTTCACTGGCTTCCAATCCATATTTAGGCCCATTTCAAGGTACTACTCTTGACCTTTAAGGCTGTTCCCAGCTTGCAGCCAATGTACTCAGAAGACCATCTCTTCACATACATGGCTATCCACAGCTTGAGATTTTGGAGGCTTTCATACACAAACCCTAGAAAATGAGGCATTGCAGGTAGTTACAGGAAAGGTGTTCTACTTTTGTCATGAAAATAGTGATATCCTATTTTTGTGCCAAGCAAAGGCTTTTTCTTGTTCCTAGACCTTTTAATTGATTTTTGGTTTAAGCTGTTTTCACTCTGTGGCTATTTTGGGCTGTGTTTTTATTATTAGCTTTATTGTTACAGAAATTTAAGTGTGCTTTTCTTTTTGTGAATCAACCTGAAAACCCTGTTTATAACTAAATAAATAAATAATGAACAAACAGTATCCAAAGCAGGCCAGAGGTACTTATTCATTCAATGGTCCTTTACTGTAATAAGTAAGCGAATTAAGTTCAGGTCCATGATCCAGTGCAACACAGGTAGAATAAACAGAAGAAACAAGTTGCTGTTTGTGAGATCGGTTCTGAGATTATTTGCATTTGCTGATATGCCTCTCTTTCCCTTCAGGATTTTCTGTGGTATCCAGAAGTCAATGGCTCTATGAAGCAGTGTATCAAGTCTTGGATTGAAGTGAGTTGTATAGATCATGACTCAAAGATAATATGGTCCAGTAAGCCACTAAGAGAATATTTCAGAATTTTCAGGTCCTGAGGCTAATTTCAATATAGTATGAATAAGCTGCATGCATAGTATAAATAAGTTACATATGTTGGTTTTTTTAAAAAAAATCTGCACTGGACCTCTGGTTTGTACATTTATTTTAAAAATACATATTGGCTCCATCTGATAAGTGAATTCAGACTGTGAAGGGCATGGTAGCCAAAACAGGGCCCATGAAAAATAAGATGCAGATATCAATATGCTCAGGGAAACCCCAAGATTTAAATACAAAAAGATATGTTTAAAAAATCCTTATTGGGCCCAGATCCCCACAAAACAACCTAGTGATAATTTAACTTGTCCAGTGGCCACAAAATTGAAGTGGAGATGGGAAATAAAGCAGGTGCAGACATCACATGGACTCCAGGAAGCCCCACCTTTTGACACCCCATTATCTGACAACTCACTCTTTTGACATTTCAAAATTAAGGACAAGTTCCATTAATTTGACAGGGGTTCTGCTCCTTCTTTAGTTCTTCTTGCCTATGGAGACTTGCTTGGAACTTCTAACACACACATGCTTCTTACAAAGCGGTAAAAGAGAGAAAAAAGGGTACTAAGCTAGCTGAGAGACTTTACATGCAGCACACATGTGTGGTCAGTCCCAAGTGAGCCTTTATAAGTCCGTCATGCTCCCTATAGTACAGTACATGGATTCTGCTTTTCAATCAATTCCATTTTCTGAGAGTACTCCAGTCCCTAACCTGTCAGAGAAGCGAGGGAAGCCAGTACGTACAACCCCTTCCACTTGCACATGCAACCTTTTAAAAAATGAACTAAAACAAGGAGAATTGCATTTGAGGAGGCATGAATCATCCACTTCCCTTGATTAGGAAGGGAGGATTTTAAAAAAACAAAACTGGGAGTGGAATCCAGTCACTTGTGGCTTTCATTTTGTCATTTTTAAGCTTCTGGAGTGAGTGTGACCAGTAGGTCCTGAGAGCCACCAAACCCTCCACATCTTCCTATTCTTATCATAAAGGAAAAGCTAGGGGTGTATGTATATGTGAGAGAGTGAGAATGGAATGAAATGAGGTAGAATGCAGAGGGGCATCTTGGAAAGCAACATCACTAACCAGTTGAAATCTTGAACATGAGGACTCAATATGGCAACATTTTGTCCCATCCTATGACCTAAATCTAGTTGCTTGGACTTACTAAGCAGACCCACTGAATCAGTGGAAACTTGGTGGGTTGACCCTCATATAAGTCCCACTGAATGCCTGAAGTTGAGACTAGCAATTGGTATTAGGCTTATTATTGCATCTTTAAGGGCAACTTAACTTCGAGTAGGAAAATGTGGCACGCAACAAAGACTTCCCGTAAACACATAAGGGTACTTAATAGAAGGGAACTGACAGGATCTCTTTCAGAAGAGTTTATCATTTGCCAGGTGTTTGTGGGTGTTTGTACCTCCAAGCGATCTGCTGATTTATGGCAACCACATGGATTTCACTGTGTTTTCTTAGGCAAGGAATACTGAGAGCTGGCTTGTCAATTCCCTCCTGAAATGTAGCTTGCAGCACCTTGTTATTGTTGTGTGACTTCAAGTCGTTTCTGCCTTGCAGCTACCCTAAAATGAACCTATTTTGGGGTATTCTGGTGTTTAGGGTATGTGACACACGAAAGGTCAGCCAGTGGGTTTCCATGACCAAGTAGGGAATCGAACTCTGGTCTCCAGGGTCTTAGCTCAAGCCACTATGTCACACTGGCTCATCTACAGCACCTTAGTTTAGTGAATATTGCAGATGTTTGAGACACTGTATGGTTGAGATAAAACAACCAAAGAGCACTGACCTATGTTCCCTGCAATAGAGATGACAGATTTCCCTTAGTTTCATTCAGTTCTAAATCTTACTCGACAGAAAATAATTTCATAATTCACAGCAGTGTTTTACCACGCAATCTGGGACGTATGTCAAAGGTATTTGTCATTCTGTGAAATTAAATATTCTTAAGGAATGGATGTTTTTGCTATGTCTGGAACAACAGTCTGGAGCAGGGATGCGCAACTGCATAGAAGGCAGGGACCATTTTACCCCCTTCTGGCAGGCCTCATCAGGGAGATTCAGGGCACCCAAAGTAACATGAAGTCAATTCTTGCAGCTTTTTTGGCCGATTTTTGACCATTTTTTCCCCTCTCCCGAACACTGCATTTTTAAGGCAGTTTTGGTCTATTTGGGGACAAAAAATTGCTCCAAAAAACAGCCTCCCCTTTTTTGGTGGGCTGGGTGCTGGAGGGACCTTTGGGGGGTCTCAAGAGCCACGGGTAGGGTTTCCATGGGCCATATGTGCCAACCCTTGATCTAAAGAGAGGATAAGTTTTAGTCAGTTCAGGAGTAAGCAATAGATAAATTTATCTGTGCAAATTCCAGTTATTTATTTATAAATAAGTAAGTAAATGATAAATGAGTACAGCTACTGAAGTGGTTTCTTTTGAACAAAGGCAGCTCATAGCTTTAACTTTTAGATTAGAAAGCAACAGTGACGTATTTTACATATACTGCAGCATATTTTTCAGGAGGTTTTCTTTAGATGTAGTTGATTTAAAATATGCAACATAATAGTTAAATGTAGAAAAACTTGTGTTTAGTTAAATAAGTTATGGAATAGATCTGACTCTTCATTTTCTTTATAACAACCCTGTCTCTGTGTCATAGGGTCTTTCTCCAAAGCCTAATATAATTGTCGCAGGAGCTGCTACGGTAAGTTGTTCCTGTTCTAACCACTATCATAACCAAGTAACAGCGAGAACAGTTGTCTTCTGTTTCACGTCTTCCAAATTCCATATCATCCTCTGTTTCTACTACCAGTTTCCCTTAACTTTTTTGTTTTAAACATCACAGAGAACTAAAGTGTTATTAGCCAGGATATAAATATGATTAACATAGTAAATATAAGTTAATAATGTTTCTTATTTCTGTCTCGTAACCCACCAATCTGAATTCCCACCACCACCACATAAATTTTCCTGTGCTTTTCTGCAGCATTGCTGATCCTAGAAGATTAAATTAATGGATGTAGATGCCTTTGGCATGGGACATAGTTGATAGAATGAAAATGTATGTGGCCTAATCTGCAGAGTCATTGCTATGTAGAGTCATTTATTAGCATTTCAAGAAAGCTGACAAAGGGAGACTATGATGTTTTGAGTGCTGTGATAGTATTATGTGTTAATTTTGGTAATATTTTAAATAGCCAATTTATTTTGTCAAGCACTAGTTAACCAGTTGTGCAGCATCCTACACTATTCCTTTAAGCGTTTATTGAATTCAGTGTCCTACTATATTTATCTTCTTCAAATGTTCTTTTATTTTTGTGTATATGAAATATTCTTCAATCAGTACTTCTACCATAAATGTTCTTTTATTTTTGTGTATATGAAATATTCTTCAATCAGTACTTCTACCATGTTTCTGAAACAGATTTGTATGTAAATAATTAACTATTCTGATTATATTGATTACAAGTACAAGTGCTGATATTCCTCTTTTGACATTCTGTTGATAGTGGTCTATCAAAATTCACAATGGCAGCAATGAAGCACTCACACAGTATAAAATCAATATCACATCCATTGCACCTCTTCTGGAAAATCTGGCAAAGAGCAGCAACGTCTACTGGGTCTTACAAGGTAAAATAATGTACAAGGCAATGTTTTGTGATGACACACGTGATGGATAAATTAATTAGTTGAGCATATATGTCATGCTTATATCTCCAGTCTGAAACTAAATTTTTGTACCAGCTTTTTTCCTCAGCTAAATTCCAGGAACAGCTGTGGACGTTTGCCTTGAATTGTGTATGAAGTCATTGATTACCAATCCATCTCTCACTTTGTGGGAAAAATGCATTCTTTAACTGCAGAGGAATTCTCTTTTATGTGATAATCTGAGCAAATGTTGCACAAAATGTGGTCCACTTCCTTGTGGGGAGATTGACTGGCTAGGCTGCAGCAGATCCCCTGACTGAAAATCAGCCCGGAGCCTTTCTGTTGTCAGTGGAGCTACTCATTAGAAAACACAAAATGCCATGTTACAGAGCTAGGAGTGCTTATTCCATGATTAGATCTGCTGGATGGGATTTATAGCTTGTCTGTCCATTTTATAAGTAATTTTGTGGTAGTAGCATTCTTTAACTGGAAATAGTCATGTCAAGTTTATTTCAGTGGATCACTTTATCAATGAGATCATTACACTGTAGAGATTGACTCTTTAGTTCCTGTTTTGCTTTTTTAAAAGACCAATATTCTTTTCAATTCAGACCCAGTTTATGAAGATATGTTGAGTGAAAGCAGGAAAATGATCACTAATGAGAAGATAGATGCCTACAATGAAGCAGCAATCAGTATTTTGAACAGCAGCTCCAAAAATTCAAAAGCTAAAGTAAAAGTTTTTAGTGCAACAAGACTGATAGCAGAAGAAACCATAATTCAATCCTCAGATGGCTTACATCTTCCTGAATCAAGCAGAGAAACAGTGAGTAATCTTTTTGAACACAAGTCTTCAGAACTAGTAATGATGAAGTGGAAATGTAATACATAATATGGCCAGTTCCATGAACGATATTTCTTTTTGTTAGCTGTTATCATCAAGCTTACCTTTAAATTCACAAAATTATTTTCAGGCTACACCTTGAAAAAATATTTTCCATGATAAAGCTGTTTTGCACTTCATTGTAATTCTAATAGTCTACCAGAAAAATCTGAAGTACTGATTCACAGGATTATCTGGTTAATGGTTTTATGATGAAATAGATCTCAAACTCTCCGTATGATCTTTTTATACATTATATTTTATCCACATGCAAAAGATTGCTGATATTGCACAGCAGTTAGTAATCTGAACTGAGATCCTTCCTTAAATTGTCAGTTCATCCTTTGACTCATTGAGTTAGCTTTGTGCAAGCTGCTGGTTGTCATTTTTACTGGCCCATTTCTGCTATTTGGAAGGAATAATTCTGCCTTATAGTGTGTGCTAACATGT
Organism: Cyclura pinguis; assembly: GCA_030412105.1. Lineage (NCBI taxonomy): Eukaryota > Metazoa > Chordata > Lepidosauria > Squamata > Iguanidae > Cyclura > Cyclura pinguis. The sequence continues at coordinate 23,200,616 of CM059604.1, forward strand.
GGAACTTTTTTGAACAGTTGTATGGAAAACACGGTAAATCCTGAGTTCTGTTACAAATTAACTTTGTTGAATTATGAAGTAATTTCAGAATTATTACACTGTGCATGACTCTTAGTATCCCAAATACTAAGCACCAGAGTAAATGAAATATTAAGAGATCAATGACTCAAATTGCCACAGCCCTTTAGAAAATTGATTGAATTGTGCAAAATTTGATCATAATAAGTCTTCTAATAGCTCATCTGGTTTAGTGCTAGGAAGTCAGAATTAAGTTTCAAAATACCAAAACGTGGGCATCAAGAGACAAACTAACTTCTCTCTTCTCTAAATTGACATATTAGGGGAACAGTAATTGACTCTTGCATAGTTTGATGATTTTTTTTTTTTGGAGGAGGAGGAGGAGGAGGAGGTGGAGGAAGAAGCAAGAAACTGTGGGAGATGTGATAATTTTTTCAATGTCTTCTTTAGTCCAACTGCAAAATGAGCAAGATTCAGATGTCTCTTGATACTTATGCTTTTTTTTGTCAAGTTTTGTAAAAAAAAAAATTGAAAACTACTGGGAATGTTTTGTTGAATGTGTTTTTAAAGAAATCAAAATAAAATTCTTCATTCATCTACTTAAATCAGAGTGTATATTATGTTCAAGTATAAAATCTCACTAACCAGAGTTATTTTGCTTTCCTAAAACAGACTGCAATGATTCTCATAAATATTCACTGCAACAACATTACAAAGCCAATTGATGGTTCGTGCTGCCAGCCTCGGCCTCCTCTCACTTTGATACAAAAGCTAGCTTTCTGCTTTTTTGCTTCATCTATAATTGGATATTTAATTCTGCTTCTTATTCGTCATAACAATCATGGGAAGAACAAGCCATGCACTGATATGGAAAGTGGAGAGGAGAAGAAAACTGCCACTAATAGCCCAGCAGTTTCTACCCTAGAGACACTTCTGCAAAGCTTATGCAAACTTGGTCTGATTATGGGTTACTTCTACATGTGTGACAGAGCAAATCTGTTCATGAAAGAAAACAAATTTTACACACATTCATCCTTTTTCATACCAATCATTTACATTCTGGTATTAGGGATATTTTATACTGAAAATACTAAAGAGGTAAGCTGGTTTCCTTTTTGGCTTTTCTGTCTTAATTAAAGGTCATAGTTGAACAGAATGTGAATAGTACAAACGTCAAAGAGAAATCTTTTCAGTGGCATGTGTTTTGTTTCTCTCTTTTCTGTTGTTTATAGATACTGTAACATGCCTTATACAAAACGACGAAAGAGAAGACTAGATTTGAATTTTATAACACTTACTTGGGAATAAGCCCCATTGAACTCAATGGGGCTTGCTTTGGAGTAAGCATGCTGAAGATTACACTGTAAATGAATGAAAGCAGCACAGCTAAAAAAAATAAAAAATACAGTGTATTGAATATTGGTGAATTGTTGTAGATATTGTCTTGACTGACAGCATTTGCTGATTCTGTAGCCCTGAACCAGAGAGCTAGCCAGGAGCATGGACTTAGACTTCTCTCACCTCACTCTCAGGGGTAGCTCTTCATTTTCCATCTGAAACCACCTTTCCCTAAGTTTCAAAAACAGCCTGACAAACAGTGGACAATACTACTGTCAGGTAGAAATTTCACAGGCCTAATGGTATAGTCTTCTTGGCACGTTAGACCTTGGAAAAATGTCTTTTTTGGACCTTAACTCCTTGCCTGTTGTTGTAGTCCAGAAAAGGAAATGATTTGATCCCTAGCAGAGCCCATATCTAGTGGTTCTCAAAACTAAAAATTTACTCATATATCAATTCCTATTGCAATGAGAATATAGTCATTTCAGAACCTATTTGGTTTAATTTTATTGTTTGGTGGGTGGCTGTTTGTAGAAATACCCATGTTCTCATTTTATTTTACACAGACCAAGGTGTTAAACAGGGAGCAGACAGATGAATGGAAAGGGTGGATGCAGCTTGTCATTTTGATTTATCATATATCTGGAGCAAGCACTGTAAGTGTGTTTAAACATATGTTTTTTGCAATTTACAATTGAGACAAAAGTTAAAGTTTCCTCATTTTGACATCAGTGGGTTGAGGGTTGTTTTAAAAGATATACTTTTCTCAAAAGCAGCATTTTACAGGTAATGTTGGCTTTCTTTCATATATTTAATGCCTGTCTTGTTTAGACTTTTAACTGCCATCAAGTCAATTTCCATTTATGATGACCCTATAAATGAGAGAAACCTCCAGGTCATCAATAGCCCTGCTCAGGACTTGCAGACTCAGAACTGTGGCTTCCATAACTGAGGCCGTTTCCGCACTAGCCTGTTATAGCTCTATTATTCCACCTCAAAGGCCCCTCCCTAAACTACAAACCCAAGGATTCCATAGGATGTTGAAAGTGGAATAATAGCGCTATAACAGACTAGTACGGAAATGGCCTGAGTCTTCCTCTTTTCTTTCTCCCTTTTATCTTGCCAAGTAGTATTGTCTTTTCTAGAAAGTGAAGGCCTACTGAGCCTTAATTTTTTGGTTCTCAAACTAGAATGGGCCTCATTGGGAGAGTAGGCATGAAACCACTGTTGAATGGTGGAATTTGAGCTAGTAGTCCTGACACAAATGAAGATCCCTAAAAGTGATTTTGATGCTTCTACCAGAAAGGTCTTAGTCAGCTGAATTGGATTGTGGGAGGTAATTGTTATTCCTGTCCTCCATTTGTTTGCCATCCCAGCCTGAATTGGGGAGGTCTTGTTTTTAATTATGATTAGCTCCATGGTGTTAGGAGATATCTATTCTATTCATATTCTAAAGCCATTATGCCTTTAAGCTACATGCACATAACTATGTAAAAGGAAGTCTCCTTGGTTAGCTTTGGGACAAATGATCAGTCAGTTGTGACTTGTAAGTGGAGCAAAGTAAAGAGGAGTGTTGGCTGTTGTTGTATTTGTTACTTGCCATCAAGTTGACTTTGACTTATGGCAACCCCGTGGATATGAGACCTTCAAGAGCCCTGGTGAATTTTAAAGTCATAGTAATATAATAGTTTTAAGAAACAGAAATGAAATATGTGGGAAACGAGATTAGAATTCCCACTCTTACCATTAAGTTGGATTTGAGTCTTTAATTACTTAAATCTTGATGACTTGATTTTAAAAAAAGCAATTGTCATTTGTATTCCTAGTTTCTGCCAGTCTACATGCACATCCGAGTGTTGGTTGCTGCATACCTTTTCCAAACAGGCTATGGGCATTTCTCATACTTCTGGATTAAAGGAGATTTTGGCATTTATAGAGTGTGTCAGGTAAGAAGTAAAATAATTTATTTATAATCAAGAATGAACGTAAAGTCACTATTTTCTCTGCTGTCACTGCGTATTCCTTTTCCTGAGTATTTCCTTTTCAGTTTTTTGGAGGCAAATTTCACAATAGATCCTGAGAGTGAGCAAATGATCATACATTTCTCTCTGGAACTTGTTGCCTCTCTATACTAGCAGAGGTTTTAATCTTGGTCTAAACCCAAACTTATTCGAAGAACCTTCATTTTGTCTTGTTAATTGTCCTTTAGTTCTCCTTTATGCATCTGAATACCCAGTACCTGGAAATTGTTTTTCTAATTCTGAAGAGGCAGTGATTCCCTTACTATTCACATAGCGCTGAGCAACCCAGTGTAGAACTGCATGGGTAATAACCAAAGACTTGTGTAAAATTGAAACAGACCACTTCACTTGACAAGTTTTGTTCCTGGCCAACTTATCCTTAAGGTGTATTCTTCTTCTGTTTCATTATTCAAGATGTTTTCAATCTGTTGATTGGTTATTAGTTGAGGGTCCCTGTGCAGCAATAGGAACTGGGAAGTATTCTTAGAATAAACAGTATCTGCTGTGGGGAGCATCTTTGAGCCTGAGGGGCAGATTCAGTTTCAGAGAGGTTGTATTCCGGTAGTGGGTGAGGCCAAAGGGAAAAGGTTGAGACCAAAAATACCAACATATTTTATCTTTAAGGTCTTGCTGCCCACAACTAAACATTTTTTATTATTATTATTATTATTATTATTATTAAAGAAAAAGAACAACGCATAACAAAATAAAACAAAAACACCACATGAATAACGTAAATGTGAAAAAGAGAAAAATTCCAACACAAATAGCTTACATTACTATTTCTCTCCAGATCCTTTATCATCATGTACTTATTCAATGTATTATGTATCACATTGATAATATGTTTTTATTTCATGTGTCTAAATCTCTTTCTCCTTGTACTCATTATTGCTATAATAATTTCATTCTTTGTTCTTTTCAACTATATTTAACCTATTGCTAATACTATATATGATCCAATTATTAACCATAAACTCTAACCCTAAATGTGAGCCTATTCCCAGAGCCAATTATATTTCAGCTTACTCTACTTTCCAAAATTGTAATTCTTCTTGTGGAGGTATGACACTTCCCTCTTTTATTAAAGCCTTTTCCACAAATATTTTCCATATTGCTTCAAAGTCATTCCTTTTCATTATCCCTTTTTTAACCTTAATTTGACATGTTAACTTATCATTAATTGCAATTTTCCACACTTTTTTATACCAATCCTTTATTCGAAGGTCTTCTTGAGTTTTCCATTTTGTTGATATAGTTAGCCTTGCTGCAGTTAATAAATTTGTAATTAACTCCTTCATTGTCTGGGTACAACAACTAAACCTTAGAAAAGGCATTTCGTCCTTTCTTTAGAATGGAGAAAAAGCAACCACCAACCAAAGCTCCCACACAACAGGAGACATGACTTTCTCAGGAGCCGCAGGAAAGTTGGATTTGGCCCCCAAAGGTGCCAGATTCAGCCCTAGAGCTGAAAGGATCTAATTAATTTGTAAATGCTCTGCTGAATTGGAGTGGCCCAGGGTCTTGCCTGCTCGTGGATGGTCTGACTGGGTTCAAAAGAGAAGTCTCTTCTTTACATAGATTTCTACTGTTGCCTAGGTAAACAGTTATAAACAACCAAAAAGTGAGTAGGTAAGAATATTTTGTAGGAGTTTGCAAAACCCTAATTCCAAATCAGATTAACCTGATTTGCTCAAATCTGAAATGGATCCAGATCAGACTGCATCAGGCTAGAGGGGTTCTGAGTCCAGTTTACTTTCTGGAATGCTCTAGACAAGCACACATTTCAGCATGGAAGAGAGAGAAGGAAGCCCAAGATAGTGCTCAGTGGTATGGTGTGACATGGAGAGATGAGGAATGAGTTGAGTTCTGTGGCTAGAGTTTAATTAGCATTTTCTGAAAGTTCCAGTTGTCTTTTTTAAAGAGAGTGTTTGTGACATCACTAAAGTTATGTATACCCCGTTTCCTTTTTCCTTTTCTCTTGTTTAGCTTAGGCTCTGTTTGGGGCTAAGTAGAGACTAGAAAGAGAAGGAGAAGCCATGAAATCTCTCTGTGCATGTTAGTTTGGTGGCAGAGGGTAGCAGTTTTAAAAAAATTTTCTGTAATGAAGTTGCTGCTAAGTGTCCATTTGTGAGAGATAGCAGTGGAAAGTTTTTTTCCCCACTCTTTTTCTTAGGTTTAATTCAGTGTAATCATACTGGGGTACAAGCATTTATATGTAACAAGACAATTCTCATTCTTCTTAGGCATAAATATATTCGGCTATTTTGGTCTATTAAATAAACACCTGTTTTTGACTTGGAGGGAGGGGCTGTCACTGATGAAGTGACTATAAGCGTATGTCTGTCTCTCTGTTAAAAACCACTTTTAAAAACTATTTTATCTTATTTTATTTATATTCTGGCTTTCTCCTCACACGGGACCCAAGGCAACCACCTTCGTTCAAATTTAGTGCACTGCTCAAGTGTTTAAGGATTAGGGAGGTTCTTATAATTGTACTGCATCCTGTGCCCTTCCCTCTTAATAGTCTGTCTGGTCCTTCAGAAATTTAGTCATCAATAAATAATATAGCAATCTTGGATTAATGTTTCATTCAGGTTGCATGAATTGACAAGATTGATTGGTCAGCCATTTTCTTAAAAAAACATTTTAAATGAAAGAAACAGAACTTGAAATATTTTAAAAAATCAGATCTTTAAAGGTGCTGAACAAAACTGATGAAGCTGTTTGTCTGCAGTTTGGCAGAGTTAATCCTATCTTTGCCATCCAAGTTTCATCTCAATAGGTGAAGAAACATAAAGGTTATAGCCATTTATGTTCCCCAATAGAAGTAGATGAGAGGAGTGGTCATCTGAATTCCTAGATCAGGATCCGGATCTGCAATGTGTCACATCAGAATCAGTCTTGATTGGACTGAGGCACAGTCTGAATTTCTGAGCAGCATTCCAAATTGGATGAGCATGTCTGTACACCACTACAATGTTTTGTGCTTTTAGATTGCTTTCTAGTACATTTTTTTCTGTAGAGAGGAATTGTAAAAGGAATCCAGAATATATAGGGCAGAATTCTCTAAATAGCTTTTAAATTTAAAAAAGCAAGCAACTTGACCATAAAATTCTTAGCCTGTTGTAAAAGAAAAATGATAAATGCTTTTGGGTTCTTTGTTAATTCAGGTGAAATTATAAGCTTGTTGAAATTGTTTCCACTAAAATGTACATGTAAAAAACCCCCTTCTGTTCCTCATGGTTAATGAAGAAATACTTCTCTTTTTGCCAATACTTAACAGGTTATATTTCGACTGAACTTCTTGGTTGTGGTGTTGTGCATAGTGATGGATCGGTCTTACCAGTTCTATTACTTTGTACCTCTAGTCACTGTCTGGTTTATGATCATATATGTGACATTAGCTCTATGGCCTCAGATAGTCCAGAAGAAAGCCAATGGTAAGAATGATGTCCATTTGCTTAGAAACTGTTGCTATTATAAAAGCTTCATCTTTTATGTTACATTAAATTAAATTTTATGTTCACCATTATCACTGTTGACTTATTATACATGGAACATTCAGTAGTTACTCAAACCATTCCTCTGTAAAATAATAAGGAGGGGGAGGAAGAGGACATTTTATGTACTCAACCCGTAACTTAAGAAACTTAGAACAGAATGAAAGGAAATACAGGTTGCCAAGGCCAAAATAGCTATTTGTTGGGAGGAAAAGCAGCCAGTGTGTGCTGAGGTACCTTCTGTTTGTTAATTCTGCATCTTTGCTCAGCCATTGTCTTCCATATTTGATACTGGAGTAGTTTTCAATGAATTAGTTTTAATTGAGAATACTTCTTTACTGTGAATTGGGGATCGCTAGGGAAGGTGAGGAGAGCCAGCATGGTGTAGTTGTTTGAGTATTGCACTACAACCCTGGAGAGCGGGGTTCAGTTCCCCACTCGGCCATTGAAACCTACTGGATAACGTGCTCTCGGTCTGTAGGGTTGCCGTAAGTCAGAAATGACTTGAAGGCACAAAACACAACAGCAACAGGGAAGATGAAGCCACTATAAAGTTACATGACTGATCAGATTTGGCTGTATGATGTCATTGAGAACAAATAAAGCTGTTATTGTGGATGGAGTGGCAAGGAAAACAGAATGCCTCCCAGCTGCTGGCCCTTTCTATTTAGTGCTGGGAAGTGAGACTTTTACTTGTTGAGGTAGCACATGGCTACTTACAATAGAATGGTGGATGGGGCAATGCACATAAATGACTGTCACGTTATGCAGCATTATCTGTGGCCTTGTTTTCAAAGGATATCTATAAATGCTCATTCCCTTTCACATTCTGTTATGACTGATTGATTGTACACCTGAATGAGGATTGTCTCAATTACTGTACTATTTTTCTCTTCCTCTATACAACTGTATCCTTATGAATATTTTCCCCTTTTGCAAAGGATTACTAACAAGGGACAATGTTTTTTTGGGGTGGAGATGTTCACCAGATGCACTCCATGTTTTAAAGAGATTGGTACACTAGATTCTCTTCTATATATATCATGTATAATATATATATGTGTGTGTGTGTGTGTGTGTGTGTGTGTGTATAAATAAAAATAATGTACATATTATCAAAGTAATAACAAAACCTCAACACTTTATTCTTTCCATAGGTAGTTGTTTCTGGCACTTTGGTTTGCTGCTGAAACTCGTTTTCCTGTTCATCTGTATATATTTTCTAGCCTATTCTCAGGTTTGTATTGTACTTTTTGTTATAGTATGCTGTAGAAACTGACTGATGGAATCCACATAATCTAAATTTTGCTTAAATGTAGAAATCTAACTTTTTAACATGTGTTATAAGGAAAAGCACTTGCAGTTCTGTGGGACAATCATTGTAAACATCATGTGCTTCTGTAAGGGATAGGCCGTTTTTTTGTTCAGAACAACCAACAGCCTTTTAGCTCCGTGGTAAATCCATTAACTGTGTCCCTAGAAATGAATGTTGGAATGCATGGGTTCATCCAGAGGCCTGAGGGTGGAGCATCTGTTTTCACAAAGCACATCAACCTGTGCTTGTATCTAAAACTGACTGTTTTGTTTTGGAAAGAGGGGATTTTTTTTTTCTTTTTAAAATTTTACTTGTTTGTCCTTGATAGATTTGACATCTAAATCCCAGGTACCAAAACCTTTCTAGTGAACAGTGAAGGAAAGACCTGCTTTAAAAATGGTTGGACTTTTTAAACAATATGTTAAGTAGTAGTTGAGATCCATTGTGGTGTAGTGGTTTGAGCATTGGACAGTGACTCTGGAGACCAGGGTTTGAATCCCCACTTGACCATAGAAACCCACTGGAGACCTTAGGCAAGTCACATTATTTCAGCCTCAGAGCGAGGCAGAGGCAAACTCCCTCTGAACAAATCTTGCCAAGAAAACCCCATGATAGGGTTGCTGTATGGTCTCCATAAGTTGGAAACTACTTGAAGGCACACAACAACAACAGCAACAACAACAACAACAAGTAGTTAGAACACTATGGACATTAAAAGATAGGGTTTTTATAAATCAAAACCAGGTTATTTTTGCATTTTGATATTTGACCGGGAAGAAATAATTAGAAAAACAGAGCTCCAAATAGCTTGGATTTCATCTTCAGGAAAAAATATAGGTGTTTCTCTTTGTAGAAAAATAACTTCAAGCTTTTAGAACAGAAGCTCTGTGGCCCTTAACTAACACAGCAGTGCTAAGAAAATAAACTTTTTGGACTACAACTTCCAAATTTGCCCACCCCACCTGGGAGTTTTAGCCTGAAAATCATTTCTCTAAACTCTGTAATAAATTACATGTCCAACAACTTGATAAAATACGTTGAAATAACACCTATTAGTTGCTTTGAAGTATTATTTTGCATTCCCCCTTTAAAGCTCCGATTGATAGAACTCACAGTATGCTCAGGCTTGGGAATCTCGTGTGTTTCAACTATTTTAATATGTATTTTATAATAGAACTATGATTTTTAAAAAACCTCACAAATGGGTATGGAAAAACACTTCGTGTGTATATACCACCCACTGTTTAGACTACCGTGTGATTCGTCATCTTCATATGGAATATATGGCCTTAGATTCAGCGTTTAAATATCTCCTGAATAAAAGAATAATTTTCACAACTAGCTCTACAAAGCACTTGGAGATGTTGATTCTCTGTTTTGGCATGGGTTAATTTCCACAGCATACTTTCCCTGTTCAAATACTTGCAGGAATTCCAACAATATTCTCTGGCAGACTTAAAGATTTACATTAATTAAAGCTGATGAAAGCCTTTGATTTTAAGAAAGTTTTATAATATATTGCATAAACTTTTGTCGCTTCTGTGTGGCTCGCACTGTTCAGGTCTTTTTTAAAAAAACAGAAAATCAGCACTCTCACTATGATTTAAAAAAAGAAAAAAGAAAACATGGATTCATAGAGGTAGTGTGCCTGGGGGAAAAAGGCTTAGCAACAAAGTATAAAGCTTCTAGAATCTAGATAATACTTTGTGTCAACTTTAGATCTTTTAGCTTTCTTGAAATGAAGCCTGTGTAGTTCTGTGAGCTTGAACACAGAAAGCATTTTTATATAGATAATCCATGCTTTTTCTTCATGGTCTCTCTGTGTATTATCTCATATGGGCTCTGCCCCTGCTCAGAGCCTCACCCAGAACTTTCTAGAGCTGAAAGTTCAGGCTGAAAGTACAACCATGCATAGGGTGCGGCTTCTGCCATTCCTGCTTGTTTTTTTTTTCTTTGCAAAGCAGAAGCATCTTGAGAGTGTTCTCTGCTAATTCAAACCTCAAGAGTTGAACCTCTCTTCCTCATTTTTTTTTTGGTGAGTTTCGTGATATCTCGTCCTGTGATACTTATCACATAAATGATAAGCATTTTCACGTACACCTCTGGGGGCTTATGGTCAAAGGTTCCATTTTCAGAAGTGCTCCTCTTATAGGAACAAACACCCGTTTTATGACAGACAATCTCTTATTTTTTGTATGTTCTTCAGAGAAGGGCATATGATGGACCTGATCCATACATCCTTGTACACAGCAGCAGAAGGATGAAGCAATCTCTTTCTTCATCAAACCGATGCTGTTGAGATGGGAAGGATTCTCATGAAGGAGTAGGGAATTTTATCTGCCTGTGCTTGCTGTGATTTTTAGGCAAGAAAAATTTCCCTATGTAATGGTTCATAGTTTTGGGACATCTGGGTCCAAAGTACAATAGAGTACCCTATTTGCTGGCATATAAGACTCACTTTTTTCCCTGAAAAATACTGTTTGAAAATGGGGTGAGTCTTTTATGCCAGTGTGTCTTATACTTTGGCAAATAGTATTTGCTGACATATGAATGGGGTGCATCTTATACGCTGGTGCATCTTATAAACCGGCAAATACAGTAGTTAAGTTCTGCCTAATAAGCCTATGAACTATTTTGACAATCAAAACCGTCCAGTGTAAGAAACGGAATACTTATATTAGATGGTCCGTTGATGTGACTATTATGTTAACATTATTTTTTGTTTGCTTTTTACAGGGTACATTTGAGAAGATTTTTTCTGTTTGGCCATTGTCTAAGTGTTTTGAGTTAAACGGAAGCATCTATGAATGGTGGTTTAGGTGGAAATTGGATCGTTATGTACGTTAATATTTTCTGTTAATTTTCCTTGAGGTGTGGCATATCTGTAATCTATGGTTGTCAGCTCTATGCAAATGAAAATAAACTGTGATTTCAGTTTGCAGCAAAAACAAAACAAAAAGCTGAAGAAAAAGAGCATAAGTTATACCAGACAGCCACAAAGTAAATTCAAGGCTTCCATTTTTAATAGCTTATGCTTCAAAGGAAAGAGAAATTGTGACTGTAGAATCCTGATCTGCCTTGTCTGTTAGAGGGCAATGCACGATTAAAGTGATACAGTGTACATTTTGCTTCTTATGTATCCAACCCAAAGAGAGTCACTTTGTTTCCTGTTGCATCATATGAAACTGAAAGTCCTTCTTGGTTTCTCCTTTAGAGAGAGAGATCTCTTCTTAAAATGGGGTATTGTAGATGAACAAACACATTTATGCATAAGTGCCCTATATGAACTTTATTGTTAAATGCTTGGTTACTAAATACTGAAACTGAGTTTTTCCTTTCTTTTGCAGGTTGTTTTTCATGGAATGTTGTTTGCTTTTATTTATCTAACATTTCAGAAGCGGCAAGCCCTCTCAGAAGGAAAGGGAGAGCCCCTCTTTCCCAACAAAGTTTCAAATACTTTATTATTTATTTCAGTAGTCTCTTTCTTGGTAAGTTTCCCAAAAGCACTGTTGAACTATAGGTATACCTCAGTTAATGAAATAGATGTGTCTGGGCATGGCTTCTTTAACAGAAAATTTGGCACCAGACACAGAAATAACATGGAAAGGTAGGTTCCTACATCTTGAAGAAGAATAGCAAGTGAAGATGTTTCAGCAGGCATTTTATTCAAAACTAGCAGTGTGCACCTGTGAAATGAAACAACAAGGTCAAACATTTTGAACCCTCAAGGGACTTCTTAAAAGCTTCTTCCAAGAAGCATCCAGGAATGGCTTTTTATTAAAGCTGCCTCCACTTTCCTTATCATTTTCATTTTCAGATGTACAGATCTATGCTTTTTTAACATGATTGGGAAGGGAGTGGTAGTTGATTAGGGAGGCTTATTTCCTTGCCTGTTTTCTCTCTTTTGTTGTGGACACATGATCAGTGAAGAATTCTGGAGGCAGCTGCTCTTTACCTTGCCTGTTGTAGGCAGACACCCACAGCTACAATAGGACCAGCTACAGCAGGATCCATTCTTTCCCAGCTCAAGCATTACTGCATCATTTACTGCACACACTCTACTGCAGACCAACACCAAAAGTCTGGGTTTCTCCCATAGTCCTTTAATATCCTCTGAGCACCAGTGCTCTCCAGCTAGACAGAGGAAAAGGGGGGCTGTGCAATTTTTTAAAAAAGAGAGCTTTGTAAAAAGGAGTTTCTTTGTCAGAGGTTTTATTAACGAAGGTATACCTGCACTGCCTCCATTAACTAGTCCATAATTAATTGGGATGAGGTAATTGTCATGAAAACAAGTAGTGAGCAGTGCTTATGGACCCCCCCAGGTCTGTAAGAAACCAGGCTGTAGAAATTCAGTTCAGAGTTGTTTTGCCAGTTGTACTAAAATAAGGGCATGCTTATGGAAGCTCTGAAATAAATTGTCCCAGGTATTTCGGTGAAGAAAATCATCCCTCTGCCTACAATCAGAAGTAAATCCCATCTGTGGGTGGGTTTATTCCCAAACAATTTTGCACAGGGTTCAACCTAAATATAAATTGTAAGCCAGCATTTCTGCTATAACCTGCTTGGTAGAATGGCTTCGTATGTAACCTTGTAAAATAATTATCTCATTTGGCTTCTATCTGCTTTTTATGTGTTTTAGACCTACTCTATCTGGGCAAGTAGCTGTAAAAACAAAGCTGAGTGCAATGAAATGCATCCATCTGTTTCAGTTGTACAGGTAATCATGTTTCCTCTGCGCTTTCCACACAGTTAGAGTAAATAAGATATAACTGCTAAGGCTCAAAAACCAACTAAAATATCTGGTCTTCATAAATGATGGCAGAATAGGGTTAAATAATTTGCAGCAATGTACCCTTCTTACCTGTGGTCTCCGGATGTTTGATTTGAGCGGCTGGGGCCGTGTCATATCCTATACCTGAAACAGTGACATGTGCACACTGAAGTGTCCATGTGTATGTTGCTGCTATTGAATATCATAGCACCCAAGCATGTGTGAATTTCACCATTTGCAGTGGTTCCTGGAGCAGAACCCAGCATATACAGAAGGCACAATTTATGTGAGTTTTCATGGACCAGCATAGTGTTCATTATTATATAATATTGTGATGGTTATCCCTGCCCCACAGTAAGTAAGCTCATTGCATACAGCTCAGAGATGCAGACGATATAATTGTCTTACACTGGAGTTTACACATCCATTGGAGTTCTTCTCTGGAGGTTGGCATTGTCATGTTAGGAGCAGAGAGTTTGCCATTACAAAGGTAGGTGACACCCACTTGCCAAAATGAAAGGAAGCTGATTTTAGTGACCAAAATTTCTCGCAGGGAAAGCACTTTTTTTCCCTTTCTCCCACCAATGTGTGGCCATCTGCACCACAGGAGGCTTTGACATCTGCCTTCTACCTATTTGAACATCATAGTTTCCTGTAGCTTCCTACTCCAACCTTGTGTTCCATTAGGTTCCATATATTTGATATCAGGTGGTCTTGGATCCATTGATTGATTGACTGTTGACATCTGAATTTTGCCCCAAAATATAAAGTTCTCATCTCTTGCAGTGATCAAACATAAAAATAATTTGAATACCAAGTAGAACATAAAATCAAAATAGAGTTGTGCACTTTCATCTCTCTGTTCTTCTGTATAGCTCTGAGGAGACTGTAAGCATCCAGCTTGACTGCAATTTATTATGTTCAAATTTAGATCTGTGATTAGCTTTAACTATGGCTTGTTGAAACAGGTTTTGTTTTGGCTAGATTAATTCAGGGGTGTACAACCTACGACAGGGTGCATGTGGGCCTTGGCTGCTAGTGATTTTCAGTCCTCCCCTCCCCTTTTCTCCACTGTTCTACTGACCATATGGGTGACATTGCTCTGAAACTTACATTAGTAGTATAGGAACAGTGATTTCAGTCTCAGGGAGCTTGAGAAAAGAGGTGGAACTGTATCACAATCTACCAGCAGTCCATAGATCTCAGCATGATGCAGGGGTGGGTAGGGAAGCCTCCTCATTCTTGCATGCTGATGTGTGTTAGGGAAGGAGTGTTTGTGTGTGCATGTGTGTTGGAAAGAGCATAAATCTTTGGGGAATGAGAATGCCTTTTACTTTTCCTGCCCTGCAGCAGTCATTACTGAACCTGATATTTTCCTGCTACTCTTAGCAGCAGAGAAATATTGATCTCAGTGGAGACACCTGGGAGAAGGAAAGATGACAGCAGCTGAGAAACAGCAAGAAGAGCAGGATCACAGGTGGTTGTAAGAAGCTTTTCTTCTTCACATCTCTGAGGCTGCTCTTTTACTGCCTGCTGGTTGCAGCAGAGAAACAGTTGTCTTGGTGAGGACTGCAGGCAGGCGGATGGAGACTTTCAACTCAGGTCTACACATACAGTGCTCCTTAGACATTGGTAGTGAATGAGAGGAAGGAAGTGTTCTCATTCTTATGTGCTAGGCAAGGGGAGGAAACTGGCCATGCACTGAGATGTTAAGGGGGAAGAAAGAGTTAGTCTCTAAATACTGGATGCAGCTCTTTACACCAGAAGGGGTGTGAACTTGATTTAAGTTAATCATAGTTTCACCCAGCTCATACATAACATTAAATTGCAATTATGTAGAACCAGGCAGTGGATTCTTAAAATCTCACAGATGTGCAACAAGAGGGTGACGAGATGTGTGACTAGCATAGTTTTGTTCATTGGGCTATCTATGGCCTAGTGTTGTCTCTGAACTAAGAATTTTCTGGATGGTGCTGAGGAACAAATCATGTGGTTTATTCCTCTTACACTGCCTTCAGAGGCAGTGGATGTGTGGATTGCTTCTCTGCATGTCCAAGTATGACTATTCATGGTGAGTACTGACACCTCATTCAGCAGCTGATTATGTAAGCTTTCTTCAGTAATAGGCAAGTGGGGTGGGGGGGCAGGCCTGCTTTTCTTTTTCTCACAGACTAGAATGGCGCTTCCCTCCCAGCCTGCTGTAGCACCCTACCCCCCACCCCCCACTTAAACAACCATGCTTTTCCCTTTAAAACTTGGGAAAGCTTGGGAAAACCCACCACCTTAGTGTATAAAGGATAAAGCCTCACAGTTGTTATTCAGAATTATTTACTGATATGTGATAGCATGCTTCTGGTTGATTAGAACGAATGGAAAATACTCTATTGAATCAGAATTTACAAAAATATAATGTAATCTTTATCAAAATAATAAACAGGGAAAAGATATTGGGTGTCATAAGTAATTCCAAGAACTTCAAAAGGTATTTAATCAGTTTCTTATAGCTCCACTCAATATACAGGCACAAAGCTTTCATATACCCATAGGCCTTTGGCTTCCCTTTTGCTCAAAGGCTTAATTCCCAAGTCTAGGTCACACCTTCTGACCCAACTCAAAAATGGTTTGGTTTCTCCTCTGGCCTTTTCTAGATCTCTGAGAAGACAACCACACTTATTCGTACAACCACCCTGGCTGACTAAAGAGCTATAAAACTTTCTATTTCTGGAAATCTCACTGAAGGAATCTCAAAAATCCAAGTCACTGTGCCATATATATAGACCTTCTCCTCATAAACCTCAGTCCCTCCCTCTCACTAATGAGCTGGGTTGTTCTCATACAGAGCCACTTTGTTTACATGACAACCTGTTGCTAGGGCTGCCCGGCCACTCACACTATCCACAGCCCCAGGCTGTGACACAGCAAGACTTGGGACTTTTTAAAGATATGTGTGTGACTAGGATCCTTCTCAGTGTTGGAACTCTTACAGCAAATATAAGCAATGGTAGCCATGTTCACTCATGAGAAAAAAAAATCCACAAGGAGACAATAGCTTTGTTGTTTCTTTGTACTTCTGTGCTGCTCCAGGAACTTTTGTGTTTACCTAAGGCAAGAGGCAGATCTCTAAAATGCAACTGCCCTATTCTTTTAGGAATTTCTTCTCTATCTCAGTGTGTTTCAGTAGGTGTAATCTGATACCTTCACATCTACCAGTGATTCATTCAGTTTGAAATATCTATCTTGAAATGTGAGTTTTCTTTTGATGGCTCTGCTTCCATCTGCATACACTATTCAATTTTTTTTTAACCACAGCTGGCCTTACGAAGAGTTCTAGAGAACTTGAAAGCTTGCACAGTTGTGTGGAATTTTGTTTAATCCAGTAAGTGTATTGCCCACTTGTGGATTTTGCTTTCTTAATAGCTCTTTATAGAATAAGTTTTATTCATAGTTTGTTTTGTCTTATTATAATGTTGCAGAATTCCTAATTGTTTATCACAGAACCTATGGTTCTGTGCCACACAGTTTAAAAACCAGTAGGTTTAGCGTTCAGGCATACTTATAAAATACATTGAATATTCTGTAGAAATCCTTTTTTGAAGCTTGGTTTTGTCTTTCAGATTTTAGCTTTCATCCTTATCAGGAATATACCTGGCTATGCTCGTTCTGTATACAGTTCATTTTTTGCCTGGTTTGGCAGAATTTCCCTTGAGGCAAGTAGCATAATTTTGTTCTAAGTTTAAAGCACATAAAACCTAGCAAATATACAATAAGACTGTGGTTTATTTGTGATGTTACAAAAAGGGCTGCAAGACAAAAATAAAGTGTGTTATTTTTATGAAAGAGATTATTGTTGCTCTTATGCCCCATCAGACAGAAAAGAAGCACTGTCATATGTGCTCTTTAACATGTGTTCTGCTGAGCTTTGCTTACATTGATGGTGCTCTTCAGGTTTACTTGATAGTGTCAGTGTAAGGGCAGCTGGGAGCTGCTGCCAGTCACACCTAAATGTGTGATGTAATATCACTCTTGCACTTTGTGGGAAATAAATACGGAATTCTCCACATTCACCCATTCAGCTCAGTATGATAACAGTCCTTAGATTATAAGAAATATGTGTATTGCACCCATTGGGTTAAAGAAGGGAAGTCCTTTGTTGCTAAGGATAAATAATGCCCTTTAACAGTACTGTAATATATTTCATGGATAAAATCTGTAATTTTAGGAGAGCACTCATGGGTTAAGGGTGGTCACAACAGACTCAATTTTTTCCTAATTCTTTTTTTTTCCCTTCTTTTTCAGCTTTTCATCTGCCAGTATCACATCTGGCTGGCAGCAGATACCAAGGGCATCTTAGTCCTTATTCCTGGAAATCCCATGCTCAATATTATTGTCAGCACTTTTATATTTGTATGTGTGGCACATGAAATTTCTCAGATCACAAATGATCTTGCACAGATTGTTGTCCCAAAAGACAATGCAATTCTACTGAAAAGGTTGCTGTGTGTAGGTTTATTTTTTTCTGGACTTCTGTTTTTATCATCAGTTCAAGAACAATCAAGGTAATTTCTCATGAATCCCCTAAAGCGTCACTTTGAGCTTCCTTTGTGTCTGCCTACACCAAAAATAACTGAAGACTGGAACTACATAAAAAACCCACAACTTTTATGTGTGTGGACAACACAAGAAAGAAGTCAGATGAAGACTACTGATCATGGTAGACATTTCACTACTTAGCATGGGGATATCCTCCCACTAAAGAAAACAGAAACTGCATGTGAAAAAAAATATCTTTTCTACTGGAATATTATTTCTGTTTACATATCTTTCTAAAAATAAAGATAAAAACTGAGCAAATTTAGCTCAACAGAGACATTTAAAGTTGCATCAATTTTATCTCGAGGCATTATCCAGTTGTTAAAATTACTAGCATAACTGCAGTGATTGTATTTGTATTTTTAAAGGAAATGCTTTTATTGCAAAAAATAATCCAACCCCCTTAAATTAAAGTCTCTTAAAAGCAGTTTAATTCTTGTCATCATACAGCTTACTTACAGAAGTTCATTTACTGTCAGTACTCTGCCCATACAAAATGGCATTATGTCTATGGCTTTTTTTTTAAACACTTCAGCATTGATGTGTGATCAGACTTTTCCTATAGTAACTGGAGAATTTCTGAAAGTTAGTAATTGTGTTTTACTGGGTATTGTGTATTAGTTATTATAACTAATACATGTTTAGGAATCCCCTCAAGTACTGGGGGGAAACAATTGCTTTAACAAAAGCATAGGCCTCATTCCACTTGTTAGTCCCAACTACAGTAGACACATTAAATCAACATATCCTATCCCTATTGAGTGAGTAGGTCTACTCTAATTGGAACTAACAGCTGGATTTAGCTCTTAACACCCATGTTTACAAGAATAGCATAGCCTTTCAATGAAGATCATTTTTCAGTAATGTTTCTGTGTTTCATAACTTGACATGTTTGTGTAGCCTTATTTTGAAATTTTTTTTCCCTAAAATCATGTGGTTTTTAATTGCTGTTTTCAACATGCAATAATCTGTTTGGCCAGTACCAATGGTGTACTTCTGCTGGATGCTGCTGTTTCTGCCAGAATCATTGATTCCCCCCTTAAGCCCCCCTATCCCTTACAAATCTGCTCTGGACAGCTGGGAAGGTCTCAGAGCAGACTTTGGGTGCCGTGGTGGGCTGTGCCAGGAGAGTGAGGGAAAGAACATTCTGATTCTGCTGGTATTTGATAAAGAAGTACACCCCTGGATCTTGCCCTTTGTATCTTACAATGTTAATGTCGTATATTCATTGAAAACTAAGGGTCTTCAGCCACTCTCCTATCACTTCTCCCTTCTGATTCCTCCATACCACTATAATTGCATCTGAGGAATGAAGCAGCTAGAATACCATTAAACTGTTCCCCACTGATAATGACCACATATAGACTAGATAATATTAGATCACACGTGCTACATTGAAGAGGTCAGGTACCTAAAACGGTCATGTGGAGTGTATAACATTGCTTTTTTCATTTGGTGGGAAGTTGGTTTCTTCTTTTGTTTTTTTAAAAAAGCTTGAAATCTGCATCAGACGGCATGTGATGAAGGAATTAAAATTAGCCATGGCTCAAAATAGGGAAACCTCAGATTTCTACAGATCACTGTTTTTAAAGACCTATAAATGGATATTGTGTGTGTTTGTTTTTTAATGAAGGCCTATGAAGACTGACTGGTTTTTCTTCCTTGACTGGCCTTTTTCTTTTTTAAGTGGCTTTACATTCTAAAATGCTAGATTTATGTTTCTGTGTAAGCCTTTAGGGTTACTTTTATTTTCATTTTCATTCTCAGTGTACTCTTTTCCAACCATGCTGTGCAGATGTGAAAAATATGTAGCAGTTCAGATTAAAGAAGAGAGTGCAACTTAATGAGCTCACTGATTCTTCATCTTGCTGAATTCACTATGCTAACCTTTTAGGCTGGGGCACAGGGCACATTGTAGTAAGAGTTCAAACTGTACAGAACACCCTATAATTTATTTGAAATGTATGGGTCTTGATTCCATGTTCCATGTACATGCATGTTCAAATTTCATGCAGCTTACTTTTTAGAAGTTTTGGAAGTTGGCACCCAAAAACTGTCAGGCTGCTCTTTTAAGCAGTACCATTTTCATAATGCAGTTTGAGAACAGATGCACAATTTATTTGTGGGAAAGTAGTTTTTGTACAAGTGGTGCTTCCTTTAAAAAAGCTGTTCTCCCTGGTCCCCATTGCAAATTTGAAAGAGCATTACTTGGTTCTAGGACAGATGTAGGGAACCTTAGGGCCTCCAGATTTCCAACTCTGGGAAGCCCCAAATAGCTTGGTAGATGGTAAGGGTCAGGGGTTATGGGATCTGCAGTCCTAAATGCCTGGATGGCCAAAAGTTCCCCACCCCTCTTGTGCACATGTTCCTGTGGGTCTTGGCCTTAAGAAACTTGTTCCTGTAATGCTTATGTTTCCAATGATTTAAGTTCTTGAAGAATGAACAGACAGTATTTGTTTTCTATGCATACGTGTATTACATATAACAATAGACGATATAGCTTGCAATTTGCAGAAGTCTGTTTTGTTGATACTTGGGATAGTCAGAACTTTGGAATCCTATCATGCAAGGTCATAGCCAAGTATAATTATGCAGGGGAAGTTCCACTGAAGAATGAAAGATCACATTTGCTTTCACTTAAGGCTTAAGTTGAACCTTCTTGCTCTGTATGTTAACAAACAACAGTGTGTAAATTCTGTGTTCTCATTTGCCTGTTCATTTTCACTGGTGTCAAAAGTTGTCATTTGCCACTAATAGAAGCATTTGATTTATGTGTTTCATTTCAGTTTAGCTGAGCATATAGTAACGGTTGGAAATCACGGGCCACATGTACAGGTTACATCCATAACATTGTGGGGTGAGAGAACTTTGGGGAAGGGTGGGGGGTTTTGTTATGTTTATAAACCAAGCTTTGTGGATATTTTATTTATCTGTTGTACAGATTTGGTTAAGGATTGTTTTTTATGTTTTAAATATTGCACTTGTTTGCTATTACTGTATGTGGGATAAAGTATATTTTCTTTTAAAGTTATGTGAAAAGTATGAAGTAATTTAAATAAATGTGCTGTGGGTGCTTTATTTCTGTACTGAAAGAGCATCATTTAAGCAAAAGAGTTTACATTCTTTTACAAAAAATCCTATTATTTATGAAATGCTTGCTTTAAGTTTCATGTAAAGACATGTGTACTCCATAGCAGCCATTCTTAACCTTTTATTTATTCTTCAGCTGTTCTGAACTTCAATTCCCAGAAGCCTCCACTGGCCTGGTCAATGATGATGGATTCTGGGAGCTGAAGTTCCACACAGCTAGAAGATCAAGAGTTGAAAATGGCTGCTCTGTCACCGGTGACAATACTCAAAAACGCTCTAATCACAAGGGTTATGTAGAAGGTAGCACATGAATCATTGAGTATTGATATCTTCCTACATAACCGATGTAAAAACAGAACTGTACAAGTGGCCCTGGAAGCCTTAGTATAAAGGTGAATACATCTATAGCAGGATTTTTTGTTCCAGAAAGAATTATTCAAACTATTATTTTGGACACAGCATTTATCATCTTTGTACAATCTCTCAATACATATTGGGATAGTACTTAAAAATCTGTAAGAAAGAACTAATAGTTTACTGTTTGTTTATTTTAAATATTTTAATATAACAAATATAAAAGTTAGGATTTTACAAATTTGTTGAAAATGTCTGGAGTACAAAAAGATAACAGTAGATTTATAATATGGAAATTGTACCATCAGACACTGGAATATTTAATACTGCACGCATGCACACTTTTATCAGTAAAACTCATGCATCATTGGAGCAGATAAGGAAATAAAATATGATCTTGGCTGCTTTATTTAATCACAAATTGATTGCTTCTGTAAGTTTTCTTTCCTCAGGGATACCATTTACCTGTAAATTACAATTCAGAAATGTTAGAAAGATCAGAAGCCAACTAAATATGCTTTTATGTTGTAACTGGAGAATCTGGGACAAGATTTTTTCATCCTTAAATCCTTACACTAAAACTTACAGGCATCACTGAGAACTAATCTGAAAACCCTAGAATAATTAATATTCTAGATGAATGATTATATAGCTCAAATCTATTATTTGTATGTAGATTAACTTAATAATTTACAATTATTACAATTATTAAATGTATTTATCATTTTTTTACAGTAACCAAACAGTATTAATGTTAATACTTGCCTCCAATCTTTGGAATGTTGTCATTCGAAATTCTCCTTCAGTCCCCGAAAGCAGTAATAAAAAACAGTAATTTTGAATACAGTACCCTCTAAAATGGGTTCAGGTGCAAATCACCAAACTGCTCAAGAATTTTAAGTCCAGCTTAAGTGCATGTAACTTTTCTCTCAATTATAAAAGTCTGCTCTATTTCAATAATAGCTTTGTTGGTCTGTTGTATCAAAAACAAGAGAGAGTATGGAACTTAAAAGATGGGGGGAAAAAACCAGCTTTATTATAGCATATAATTTGAGGTAGAAGATTTCACAAGAGGCATGTGCTGTTATTCAAAGTTGGCAGTTATACACAATTCCATTCCATGCGTGAAGTGGCGTCTACTCCCCCAAAGCCTATGCCATAATGCATTAGTCTTTAAGGTGCTATAAGTCTTTGGTGTTACTATATTTCAAGAATCTTCTGATTAATCTTGTGCTTGCCATTTTATTTTAATTTTAATGGTTATCTTTTTGAGATGGCTACAGATTAAAATATCTGTAAATAGGCTCTTTGAACAAGTGCGCATACAGACAATAGACTTTTAAAAAATATAATTAAAAAATCACCTTCTGTTTGTTGCTGTGGAATCTGAGTCTGATGTGGCAGGTTCCTATAAAGAATAACAAGTAAAATCTCTTTATGTGAAGGAAGGAATCAACCAATGCTATTACAAAATCTAAATAATACAAACCAATGCTTCTTTTCTGAAATAATTCAATATTCTAGAAAGATAAAATAACAACACCAAATTCCTGTGTTTCTTCATCATGATAACCAGTTGCCATATAGAAATTAGAAGATCCACACACACTTAAAAAAGGTGTGCCTATGTTTCTTCATTTTATTCCTGGAATACAGTAAAGTTCCAGAGACGATGGATTCACTAGTTAAATTCAGAGGAAGTTAGCTGAATCCAATTTCTGGTTTTAAAAAAATACAGAGTGATACCTTCATTAGGCCAACGGAAATTGTGGAAGAGGGAGGAGGCTACTGATGTTCAAATCAGAATTCATGTACTGAGTTGGTACAGTACTGGGAAGAAACACACGTAACTGGTTGATAACCCATTTAGGAATTATAAATTCATTTTTGTGGTATGTGACTCACACACAGCTTCCATGGGATGAGTATCTACCATTCTACCCACCCCCCTCTGGTTCCCAGTTGTCTTGCTTACTATCTTGTCTGATTAAGAATTCTGAAAAACTCAAAAGCTGGCAGAGTATTTTGTGTCACTGGAGTTGGCCCAATTATGGAAGGCATATTAATGTTACTTCTATTGGGCTGGCATTGCCCTAATGGAGATTGGACTTTTTTTCCTAATAGGGGGAAAGTGTACCTTCACTTCTAAAGCTGAACTCAAGTCCCATTAATTTCAATAAAACCTAAGTTCAACTTGCTTAGCCCGGAGTCAGTCCAATAGAATTAACAATAATATGCCTTCCATAATGGCAGATGAGGTCAGGCAGTTCAGAAAAAAAATAAATAAAAGGAGACTCTTGTGCACAGATGAATTTTTCTTCCCCTTCCAGTGCTCCATAAGGATGTGGGATGTAATTAATATCAGCTAAGGGCCGCCTAAATTATTATGTAATTAGCTATTTATTCTGTTTCTGGTACGCTGGTAACTAAATATCTCTCGAGTATCCACCAGGGGGAGTTTAGAATTACAGAATGGTATCTTAATGTTTGATCCTTTCTGTTACTTACAAAGGAAAACTTTTAATATAGTATTTCTTCAGCAAATTGTGTGCCAAATTCAGTCTGGCCCAAGCTGTTCTTAATCTAACACTCTCACCATGAGCATATGACTCAGTAACCAAGAATGAAACCAGATGAATTCTTAGAAACATTTTTGTCCCATGTGCTGTTAGGAACAGCACATAAAATATTTGGCAAGCCAAATTATAGTTCTTTCTCACCACTGGATCACATATTTCATTATTTCCAATCAAGACTGCAGCTGCCCATTGCCAACACATGAATACTTTAGATGGCCATTAACAAACGTTCCTTTGCTACTTCCAGTAGATGCCTCATCTCTCTTGCATGTGGGTAAACTCAAGTTTGTGTATGTGGCAAAAGAGACATCCAAGCATATTTTAACTCCTATTACTGCCCAAGCAAGGCAAAATTTACATGACCAAAATCTTAATTAACTCAATAGACCTTGGTTCCTTCTCCAACTCTTTCTGTTCCCTTACCAGAGGACAGCTCCTCTTTGGTCCTCCTAGTCTTGAAAAGCTTGTATGCCTTCACTTTTTTTTTCCTGATCTATGTTTTCCAATTCCATTTCCTCACCTTCTTCTTTCATAAATAGCCTACGTAGCAATTAAAGATTCTAATGGACACTGTTGCCCTCCTTATTGTCTCCTCCAGGAACCATTAGAACTGGTGAACACCCGTCCCTCCCACCTCCCCATTGGTGGACCTAGCTACCTTTTCATCATTGCCAGCCTTATTCTCCTTTTCTGATCCTCAAATTGGCATATTTAAATTAGGTGGAGAAGCTGGTTGATCTGAGTGCTTGATGTGCTAATCCCACCTGGCACTTCTGTGAGGCCTGAAACTGATTGCTAAAGCAAAGAAAGAACTTAGTGAAGGCCTGGAGGCTGGCGAAGGGGAGCTTCTGGGAGTGCTGATGGTTGTGCCAAGCCAATTTTTACCCCAAATAGTTGGTGTTCATTTCAGCCTCAACCACGTACCATAACTGCTGTGAGCATTTCTAAATGCTCTAGAGTGTGTAAGCTATTTCACATTGTTTTACACAGCATCTATTTGAAATTTTTTGTTGCAGACCATTTTAAATCATCTTTTCATGCTGGCAGACACTTTGAAATTGCCCCAAATGGTGATTTGGCTTATCTGTATAATTTTCCCATGCAGCAATATGTGCCCATGACACAACAGCTAGTGCCAAAAGCTAGGTACTTCTTCTAAATTAAGTCTCTTTATATAGAGTTGCAATTAAGATCCAACTGTTCTCAGTCTGGACAGTGCATAAACTCTGGCTTAAGAAAAAGCCTAGACAAAGAATTGTTTCTCAGCACCTGAAAGAGCAAAAAGAGGAGGAGGAACCTTTCCCAGACCCCAGGTGGCAATCAACTGTTTGAAAGAAGCCACAATACTGCTCAGAATCCTGTTGATCTCCCATATAAAGTTCTCCTGTGGAAGCAGCTGAACATTTTTTACTGATGTGGAACATCACATTCAGTTCATGGTTGCAGGAGCAGAGTTGCACATGTAGATGCACATTCAATCGTACGATGTTGCCATTCAAACACCATCAATGCCTAATCAAAGCATGGGGAAATTTACACTATGCAACTCCAATGTATGGTCTCAGCTGTTTCTTTAGCTTCCACTTCTGCTAGTGAATGGTCAAAGAGGAAAGTGAGTGATCTGGTTCAGCCCACCAAAAAGAATCTTACAGACTTAATACATTTATTCTACTTCTTTCCAAAGTTCTTGCAGCCCTGGGACTCAAATAGGCTCCCAAAGTTTCAGAAAACAGAACATTACACTGCGGAACCACAATGTTTCCAAAAGCCAAGAAGTCAACTCAGAAAGCTTCTTTCCCTTCTGATTTCAGTGATCTGGTAAAAGCTAAGTGTGCTTCTCCTTTTCATGACTGGAACAATGTTAATCTTGCCTAGGAGCTTTATATTCCTAAGTTTTTACGGTCCTCCCAAGACAATGGAGAACATCGAACTCCCCTTGGTAGATGCTGCTGTTGATGCCTTAAGTTTCATATGCATTAGCTCTAAAACAGAGCAACACTCCCTTGAAGGATGCTAACAAATAAGAGCTGACATAGTGTTAAGAGGAAATTATGAGGCCCCTGCCTTGATTCAGGGCCTCAAAGAAACCACTAATAGACATTTGGGCTTTGAAGAGATAGACTGTTCACACCAAAGCTGAGTTGATGCTCCTTCTCTGAATCTTTGGCTTCAACTCTAGGTAGAACGAGCTCTCTCTTGGAAGCAGCCCTGGCATCCAGGAACCTGAACAGTGTTTTAAATCCACATCAGCAGTATTCAATACTTTTTTGTTGTCTCATCATAAACTATTTATCGCAAATTCACTTTGGAAACTGCCACTGCCAAGTCTGAATAAGGCTGTCTGAACCGTGAACAGAAACACTCATCTTAGGAGTTACAATCCTACTTTATAGTTTTCAATTAAATAGTTAAAAATATTAAATATTTTTATCACAAAATGTGACCTGGAGCCCCCCACAACTTCTGTTTTCTTTTAAAATTTCTTGATGAGCTTGGCTTATAACTAATATCTTACAGAAGTGCTTTATTGGACTATATCACAAAAAACCTGATGTTTTAAATGCAGGATCCAAACTGTCTTCCAGCATGACGTTCACAATACCATCTGCACAATGAAAGATGTCAGCATGTCCACAACAAAACTCAATTTAAGTATCCCAGCTATGGACATCTTTATTGATACTTACTGCTGTGTCTGCATCAGTGGCATGCTAGTATTGTCATAGCTGTCTGGGTGAACAGGTGGTACAATCTCCCCAGTGACCGGGTGAAACACTGGAAGCGTTGAGAGAGGCCATGCTATTTCTCTGTTTTTAGACATTTCCCGAAGTTCTTTTGTGGATTTTTGAATTGCACTGTGGTGGACCAGCTGGATGCTAGATCAAAAGCAAACAACATTTTCCCCCATATTTACTAGAATTGCTTGTCTTGTAAAAACAAATAGCACACAAGTTGCACAGTAGTTCAAGTGATTTGACAAATTATGACAACCCAGTTCCAAAAACCAAGATTCTTTTATAAACGAGCTCCAGGTTCAATGTTGTTTATAAGAGACAGAAAGCCCACACAATTCTTTTTAGAGGAGGGCCAGGCCACATAAAGCCCAACACTCTCACTCTCCAGTGAAGGTCAAATGTTCAGTGTGTGATTGCATTGCACGCTTCTGCTTTCTTTTCCTTCTACATAACAGCTCCAGGGAGCCATCAGTATGGGAACACTATATGCAATGGGAATGAGGAAAAAGAGGAATAAACCCTTTCCCTCACTGTCACAGTTTCAATAAAAATTCTCCTACTCAAGACAGAAACTAGCTCCAGTAAGGAATCTCTCATTGACACCAATAGGAGCATCTCTCTTTCCACAAAGAGCAACTTTGGAGAAGGAGGAGCATTTTCATCAAGGCCCAAAGCAATGGCATTCCCACCCTTATGACTGTTATTTAAAATAGTCTGCAATTTTTTCCCCTCAGTGTGCAAGGATCTGGTACCCTTTGTGCCCCATTGGCTACAACTGTTTCTTTCTTTCCTGAAAACTCATCAGGGATCAGCAGCCAATGGCTCATTGATCAGTACTGGTTCACGGATTGGACCATGGCACTTATTTAGAAGAAGGAAAAAAACAAAGAAGTTATACACAGTCATCCATATAACATCCTCTCTGTTTCCCCTGCTGCAGCTCTGGGAAAAGGCTTGATAAGTGCTGTGTAATCCGCTGGTCTTGCATAAGTTACCTATGTTCTTGAGCAGATTCTCACCCTTTGGTTCACTACATGTTTTGGACTCCAGCTCTCAGAAACCCTGCTCTTTGGCCATGTTTGCTGGACTTCTAGGAAGACGAAGTCCAAAACACCTGGAGGACTAAAAATTAAACCACTGCTCTAAAGTATGAGCCTACAGCATTCTTGTTATGTGATAAAACTCCATGAAATCAAGTGCAAATATTATTACTTTTAGATTTAGTAAGCTTTATAGCAGGGGTAAGCAGTATCTGGCCTACTAGATGCTTTGGACTACAACTCCCACAATGCCTGTCATTGCCTATGCTGGCTGAGGCTTCTGAAAGCCAAAACAACTGGGGGCCAAAGGTCCCCCACGCCTGCTTTATCATCACTGACTTCTTGTGGAGCGTTAACAATTATTCACACTTAAAGCACTTCACTGATTTTTTTTATCTTATTGTAATCATAGGCAGTAAAACCACAAGTCTGAAATGAATATTAATATTTGGATTCTGATCTGTTTTATTATTAACTTTTAAACCCTTTTTATTTTTATCCTACTTGCTACATTTTTTTCAAAGCAGCCATCACAAAGATGAAGAACAAGTTAAGGAGAATGAGGGTGATATAACATGTATGAAGCATGACAAGCTACTGGGAAATGAAAATTAAATGATGGAAGAAAATAACAGGAAAGAAGACACTTACTCTGGTGTTTGCATGTTTCTCTTTTCCCTAAAAATAAAACAAAAGTTATGAATTAAATAATAGCATTGATATTTGGAACATTAAATCTAACTGCTGATGGAAATAGTACATGATGTGGAAATGCTGACCCTGCTGCAACTGGTCATGATTCCAAGAAGCTGTGTGTGTGTGTGTGTGTGTGTGTGTGTGTGCGCGCGCACGTGCAACCAATAACTTTGTCACCTCTGGAGCCATCTTTGAAGATTTGCCACAGCAGCTCCATGGCCAAAGAGGCAGGCTGTATTTTAATAGAGCATTGCTTCTTCAGCAATGGGAGTAGCTACAGCAAACCACAGAAGGCATCAGCTGTTTGTGAGGGGATTTATTTGCTCCATTTATACAACTTGTTTGGATCATGACCATTTATGCAACTTGGGAGCATTTGCCACAACGTTTATGAGAAGGCATGGGTGAAAACACATATAGAGATGATAGAGATGGAAGACACATACACAGAGAAGTGAAAATGCAGGTTAAAAGGACAGATGCTTGACTGAAAGGTTCCTAGAATATGTGTATGCAAAATGGAAGAAATTGTGTTGCTTGCTGCTTTTGTTTTATGCTTTTGGCTTTTATAACCCTAAATTCAGTTCACAATCTTGATAAGGTTTATTTTAATTGCTATGTTTTTACCTGTTGATTAGCTTCAAATTACTGTCATTTAAGTAGTTTTGTGGATGGGTTCCTCAGTTTTGCAGTTTTGTAATGAATCAAGAAATACTTATAGTTCCAAAGTTGACTAATCGGAGTAATTTTATTGCATGTTTTGGAAACGATTAAACCTATTTTTATGAACTGAATTAAGCTCAACTACTGAATTTCTCGAGTGTCTGTAGATTTGCAAAATTATACAGTCATTTACAAAGGCTTCAAAGTACTCACACTCCTTCCCTTCGGCAGCACATAATATAAGCAAGTATTAGAAAAAGCACAAGTGCTATTGCAGACGGTACTGCCAACGTAATGAGGAAATCAGAATAATAATCCCGGCTTTTCAGACTTTCAGAAGGAGGCTTGTATTCACCACCATCTGGTAATATGCCTTCTCCACGGATCACTTCTTGATAGGTAAAAACATGCTGTGTTTTATCAACCTGACACCAAAAAGACAAGAAATACTTTAACTTAAAAAGTGTGGGACGGAATCAAAATCCAAAAACAGCACAGCTGAACAACCTCCCTTCATTCCAGCAAAACCTAAACACCAGGCATCTAAAAACACAATTTATTTTTAAGTGGACTTTGTACCACAAAGTTTATCTACAGAAAAAAAAGATCATAAAATTAAAGGAAAACAATACTTTCGGTGTTTATGTACTTTCTGTTTAAAATACATAACAAATGGTCCATAACACCGTAACACATAACACCATGAGCACACACATACAAAAAAAGAGGGATTGTTGTTTAAAATAAGCTCCAGTCAGTTGATAAGCAAACCACCTATAAATATTTTTGCTGCCTTGTTTATTAAACTAGAGCTTATTTTAAGCCACAGTTCCTGGTTTGCATACAAAAACAAAGCCATGAATCTGCTGAAAGGAAGCTGAATAGTGGCTGATTCCTCCTCCTGGCCACACAGGAATGAGAAAAGAAGATGAGTATTACACAAACCACATATTTCATGGGGACTCCTTTCTGTTCATGCACACATCCCTGAAGCTACAGTTTAGTGTTGCACATAAATACAACGGGAAACCACTTGGTTAATTACTTTTGCTTTCATTTTGAAACAGTCTAATGTCACCAATCCACTTCATTGCAATCACTGAAGAGTCACTAACCAAGTGCAGAAAATTGGACAAGGTTTTAATGTTAAGCTCCTACACCATAATCTGCTTTTAATATTCCTCCACGTAATGAACCACTGGGATGGGCCAAAAGATACTTATTTAAGTGTACAAAATACAGAATCTGAAGACTGACATCTGCCAAGGCTTCTCCTCAGCTCATCACAACATCTGTTACATTGCTCTGCAGTGTTTAACAGTAGTAAAGACATTGTAAGGATGCTTGAGTTCCCTTGACCAAGGAGGCCTCGTGATAGTCTTCAAGAATATTAGAGAAATGGATTCATGTCTGTCAGAGAAGCAGGCAGTCATGCCAAATCGCCTATTCAGCAAAGACAGCTGATCAGCATTATTTCTGACAATCTGAGTATGGCTTGGTGCTGAAAATCCTGGCTGCTGCCTTGGGGTAAGGAATGGTATGTGGAGCATCTAATATCACACATGATTTCTCCATTCAGCTATATATATATATATGGAATCTAGCTGAGTTGGACCAGAACTGGAAGGGGGGAAAGTCCCAGAGAAACTGACTTTATAGTAATTAATCTTGGATTTTGATCTCTATATTAGCCCTTCAGAATCCATCAGCATTCCCCCTTCCGGTTGCATGGCGGGCGCGAGCGGCTGCTCGGAAAGAAGCAGCACAATGGCGCGGCTCCGAGCAGTCACCCTCTGGATTCCAGCCGCTTCTTTTGAGATCCAGAAGTGGCAAAACACCCCTCCGGTACTAGGGGTGCGGAAAGGGTCCGAAGGGGACCCCTTAACTGGCGCGTGGCTCTACCCGGCTGGGGGAGCGGGAAGCGTCAGGGGGTCGAAGGACCTGGACGGAACCAGCGGGATTGTCGCTTGAGCGGCACAAGCGCCGCCAACGACTTTTAATTATGAAATCAAGTTTTAAGCTGAAAAGAATAAGATAACACAACCTGTTCCGGTCTTCACTTCGGGATCATCACAACAGAGCTGGCTTGCAACGCTGTGCAGGAGCGAAGTAATGGTGGGACCCAGGAATGTGAGTGCGAAGTGCTGAGCTTTCATCTTATAGGGGCGGCTGAATTTAAAGAAAGGGCTAAGAGGTGTATCTGTTTTCTTACGATGATTGATGCTGATACTGGTAAGAGACCTTGGCTTGTAATATGGACTTACACTCTAAAATGTCAAATAAATGAGCAGTTGGTATTACCTTAAAGGAAAAAAATGGAGTTTCTAAAATTTAATACTCTTCATTTGGACACTGAACTTTTTACAATTCGTTATTTTAATATTCTGGTTGAACTGAGATGAGTGGATTATTGGTTCTTTTGCTATGGATTTTGGACTTTAGAAGAATACCAGGAGAGGAAAAATGACGGAGTTGGGCAATTTCTTTTTTTTATGTTCTTTTTTTAACTCCTGTTTTGGGACTCTTGTTTCCTGACTTCTATTTGGATTCGGATTGTTGAGACTGCTGAAACTGTGCTGGAAGGTCATTTAAACAAAACATCCTCATTCCCATGGATGAAGCAGCCTGGAATTTTAGCGACTACGAAAATACAACGAATCTTCAGAAACAAACTCCAGGCAGCGGAGTCCAAGAAAGGAGGGGGGAACAAAAGGTGGATTTTGACACAGGGTTTTAAATATGACAAGTGAATGTATCTCAGCAATGTCAATTAAGCATATGTATGTGATTGATATATTTTTACTTATTTAAATATTGGGATATTGTCAAAGGGTTGAAAGGGGTAATGAGATTCCTAAGTCTGTGATGGAAGGTACTTAAGCAAACACCCTTTTACCCATGGACTGAGCAGCTTGGAATTCAAGCGTCTATAAGAATACAAAGAATCTTCAGGAAATAATTTCGGGCAGCAAAGTCCAAGATGGGAGGAAAGGGACATTGAGATGGGCAAGTTTACAATGGAAGCAATTCAAGCAAACACCCTCACACCTATGGTTGGAGCAGCCCGGAATAAAGCGACTTTAAGAATACAGTGAATCTTCAGGAAAATGCTGGGCAGCAAAGACTTGGTTGGGAGGAGGTTTGTGAGAGAAAGTATTCAAGTAAAATACCCTCACTCTCTGGGACAGAGCAGCTTTGAGTATAAGTGACCATGAGAATACGGAGAGCTTTCAGAATGTATTCCCGGGCTGTAAAGTCCCTGATGAGAGAGGGGAATTGGAAGTGGAGTCAAACACAGGGTTTTGAATTATGTGTTTTAGAATTGTACTTTGGCAATGTCAATTAAGCTTACAAATGATTGATATATCGACATTTTTCTGAAAATGAACATTATGATATTGTTCAAGGGTAGAAAGGGGTTGAATAGGACTTAAGAGTAGAGGTGGGAAACAAGATATCAAAATATAATGGAATCCAGGGAAAGAAGTTGAGGGATTGTTACAGTAATAATAGCTCAGACTTCCAGATATACACTGATAGACTTTTTTTTCTTTTATAACAGTAAGATTTCAGTTAAGTAATGGAGAGTTGGTAGAAAATGTATGAGAGGATAGTAGAAGTTCATAAGAGATAAGCAGAGAATATGTCGATTTGAGAAAGCAGAATGAAGTGAAAGCTGGGAACTGACAAGATGAAATGACAGTATTTTGAGTGAGTAGTAGAGGGAAATGCTTGTTCAAACAGTTGAGATAATCATTGTATTGTGATTCTAATGTAACATGCAGAGTGATTTGCGAGAAGTGAGGACCAGACCAGAGTGGAAGATCAGAAATAATGCAGGTAAAACTACAATTTAAAGCATCTTTTTTATTTTGTGAAATTTAATAAAATTAATTTAAAAAAAAAAAGAATCCATCAGCATTCTAGTCTCCAGGCACATGGGAATTGATTAAAATTATAAATACTGTCCATAATTAATCTCCTGCATTGGAAATCTGACAGACAAACTGTAATCATGACTAGGGACATGTTTAGCTCTGCCAGTTGTTGCTTTATTGGTTATTATCTAAGATTAAGGATTATGTTGCCTGGAGGGAAACAGAAGCTTGAACAAAGCTTATAGTGCAAATGCCAGGGCTTCAAAGACCTACCAAATGTTATTTCTTAACACTCATTCTTAAATAACGAACAAGCAGCTTAGATGGCATGGGATCTTAATCAGGAATCTTTCCCAATCCTACCTGGATATACCAGGAATTCATCCTGGGACCCTTTGCATGCTAAGTATGTGCTCTATCACATGGTTCTTATAGTGGCCAGTCAGATGCCTGTAGGAAGCCCATAAACAGAAGAGTGATGCCAACAGCACCATTTTATTCATGTTTCCCAATAACTGGGATTAAGAAGCAGACTACAGGTGAAACCTGAGGTACATATAGTCATCATGACTGATGGTTACTCTGAGCTTCTACAAACTTGTCAATTCCCTTTTGAAGCCATCCAAATTAACAACAATCACTAGATCTGACCTCAGTGGAATCCATAATCTAACTATATGATGTGTAAAGAAATGCTTCCTTTATCTGTGCTGAATCTCTTTGATGCAGCTTTAATGGATGATTCTGGGCTCTAGTATCATGAGAGACAGATGAAACATCTCTCTCTCTCTCTCTCCACTTTCTCCATGCCATGTGTCCTTTTATATATGGGAGTTGCTCTACTTCCTTGTTCATTTTACTTATCATTTTCTACACCTTTTCAAACTCCACAATATTTTTCTTGAGACGTGGTACACAGTATCCTACTGGGCCATTGTTTCATACATGGGCAATGATATTGGCAGTTTTATTTTCATTTCCATTCTCAGCATGAAATTTGCCTTCTTTGCATCCACAGCTAGCTGTGGTGGCATTTTCATCAAGCTAACCATCACAATTCCAAGATCTCCTTCTTGCTCAGTCATTGTCAGCTTAGATCCCATCAGTGTATATGTGAAGTTGGTACATTCCGTTCACAGTACATAATGATTTCTACTTGTATTGAAATGCACATTATCTTTGTTCATCTGTCCATCTAGCCACTATCCATCTCTGTCTTCAAATACTTTTCTCTGATGTTTCTTAGGACCTTTCTGCACTCCACTGTTACAGTGCTACTATATTCCACTTTCAACATCCTACGGAATCCTGGGCTTTGCGCTTAGGGAGGGGCCAGCCAGAGAGCTCATTGGTCTCAGTAAACTACAAACTCCAAAATTCCACAGGACATTGAAAGTGGAATAATAGCACTATAACAGTGGAGTGCAGAAAGATCCTAAGTTCTGTGTACTGATGCCAAAATATTTATTTTTGAAATACCCTGTTTTCCCTTTTTTCTATTTATTTGATTTATATTCTGCTTTTCTCCCAAATGGGACTTCCACTAGAGGAACCCAGAGTGGCCAGAAACACAGAGCAACTAATGACCAAAACATCAAAACAGAACAATAAAAGCTGTGTGAGCAGGACAAACTATCAGTTCAGTTCAGCTGCTCCCTGCCCAGTGAGCTCTTCCAACAAACAGGTTTCCACCAGGCATTGAAAACCATATAGTGACAGGAACAACCAGGTTTCCCTATGGAGGCTGTTTCAGAACATAACCACTACAGATAAAAAAGGCTTAGTCCCTTGTGCTTATCCACTGGAGCTCAGATAATAGGTTCACCATACCATCCTGCACGTTCTTAGAATCACAGAGTAAAAGAACTGGAAGGGATTCCTTCTGCCTTGCAAGAAGATATAGCTAAAGCACTCCAGACAGATGACCACCCAACACTTTAAGGACTTCTGTTCAAGGAGAGTCCAGCAAGGCAATCCATTCCACTGCTGAACAGCTTTCAGTGTCCTGATTTCATCTGATTTTGGATGCTAAGCAGGATCAGGCTGAATTACTTGGATGGGGAACTACTAGATACTACCTGAGATCTTCAAGTAGGGAAAGAAAAGAATCCTGCCTGGAATCCCAGAACGCCATTGACACCACTGGGCTACATGGACTGCGGGTCTCACTCAGACTCAAATTCCCTATGTTCCTAATACATTATTAATGTGTTTGCAGAATCTACTCTCCATAAGATTATTTTAAACAGTTCAACCAGTAACTCACCAAAGAGATTTTACACCAGTCTATGTGAAACTGACTTCGAAACTTTTTATCACAGGTTATGACAGGCTCCATTTCTTGACTACATCTTAGCTGATTTCGTGGGTTTTCAACTTCCCGTAAGCAGGAAGAAAAAGTAACATCTGCACCAACCATAACATAGACCCTGCAAAAGAAATATTGACAGTTTTAGGATGATTGTTGACAATCTTTGATCAATGGGCTGGACCCAAAGACTTTGTCATGAGTTCACTTCTTCACTGTTTCTATGTCTGCTTTCTAATGAACAATTCATTCTCAGTAGCACAGGGAAAACTGTTATCTATGATGATGTTTTGTTAAACACTTGCACATGAAAGCTGGAAGCAAATTGCCATACACATTTCATGTTGTTCTAATTAATATTTCAAAAAAGTACTTTTTAGGACAGCAAAAAATAATTTTTCTAAGCATATCATTAAAACCTAGATCAGAGCTAATTTTTTTAAAATGGAGAAAAATATTCTGGTAACACCAATATTTTAATTTGTTGTTATTATGCCTGCAAAATCATTTTTTAAGAATTAAACTTGGTTTCCTTTCACATAAAGTTGTAAATACTAATTTCTGATAAAGTTTCTAGTCTTCTGCCACACAGAGCACAACTGTCATCTCTTTGCGTATGCCGTCGCCACCATCAGCAGCAGCAGCAGCAGCATCTTATATGAGCTTAGCTAAAGTTCAGCAAACTTACCTGACAGGTGTGAGGACAAAAACAGTCTGAATTGCTAAGAGTGATCAGGGAACAGCTTTTAAAAGTTATTTTTGTTTCTTGCAAAATAGCAAATTTTACAGGTGCCTAGAATAAAAATCCCTGGAGTGCTCTCTCTTCCCTCATAAAACACAGAAACAGTAGATTAAAAATTTAGCACTTCAGTCTCCAGATATAAGGGGAGAAAGACCAAAACTTGGATCCAGGACCTTCCTCCCCTTATATCTAGGGTTCCACTAGAAGATTCCATTAGCTCATTCCAATGGGTTTAATCTAAATAGTGTTAAATTTGGATCAAACGGTGGGATGGATCCAAATTTAGGTGTGCATCCAAATGTAGGTGTGTACAGCTTGGATGGTGGAAGTAGACTTACCTGTCACCTTTCCAGTCCCCTGGAAAATCAAGTA
This sequence comes from Cyclura pinguis, assembly GCA_030412105.1. Lineage (NCBI taxonomy): Eukaryota > Metazoa > Chordata > Lepidosauria > Squamata > Iguanidae > Cyclura > Cyclura pinguis. Next base: position 23,236,629 of record CM059604.1, read on the forward strand.
GAAGGTCTCATAAAAAATTGCTCCTACTTGCTTTTCAGTCATTACCCCACATTTCTTGCATCACAGTTCCTTCTGTTTAGCAGGATCCCCTGGCCTTCATTGCAACATTCCCAGGGGACTGGAAAGGTGACAGGTAAGTCTACTTCCACCATCCAAGCTGTATACACCTACATTTGGATGCTCACCTAAATTTGGATCCATCCCATGGTTTTGATCCAAATTTAACACTATTTAGGTTAAACCCATTGGAATGAGTGGATGTTAAATTAATTGTGTCTTACATATCCCACTGATATCAAATCAGTCTGTTCTAAACATGATTTTGAGCCTCTTCAGATGAAGGAAAAAGTCTCTGAAATGTTTTGCCCCTGTAACAAAACAAGTTTTATTTTTGAGAGCTACATGATGTTTTTCCCCCTCCCAAAGTTGTCCCAGGGAACTCCTAGCATTAACAAGGCCCTTTCAATCCCACTCCCCAGGTTAATTTAAATCAACCCAATATTCACAAAATGAAATTACACCTCTTCATGGCTGTCTGTGTTATACTGGAACTAGCAAAGATAACCTCCACCAAGAAACATGGGGATTTTTTTCACAAACCAGCTTCAATACAGATCAAGTAAGGAAAAGAGGACTGCTAGCAATAAAATAAAATGGCCCTAATGCTTAACTAGTGTAATATTGCTAAAGCACTTTAATATTTTCACTATAACCCCTGAATAATAATTTAAAAGGTCTCAGTGGAAATTGGTGAAAGTCAATTTCTGACACATTGCCTGAGTCTAGATGTGGCATGTGATCAGTAGGGTTGGGTGGGGAGGAAGAGAGTGAGGGAAACACAAAATATTTCAAGAAAGAATTTGGATGTAATAGCATGAATATGCAGGTAAAATCAAACCAAAAAGTACTGAAAAGTCTCAGTACTTCCAGGGACTTTTTTCCCTTCCTGAATTAGCTCTGAATAAATCTGAATCCAACTCAGTAACGTTTAAAGAACAGCAATTACTTACTTACCCTTCTTTCATATCATTAATAGGAAGGGGGACTCTGCCTCCCCGATCCAAAGCTGAGGTGATGTTTATGGCGTTCAGGCGCTCTGGCTGCCAAACATTTTTCACAGCTCCAAGGAAGTCTCCTAGGACCTCACTTGCCAGCATTTCCTCTACATTCATGTTTTTAATGAAGAATTCTGCTTGATATGGCAAAGGAAAATCTGATTGCAAAGAGAAAATCAGTTGTACCATAGAATCTTGTTAAATTTCCAAAATAGCCAATATAATGAATTGGAAATACACTTTTGTCACTTTAGAAATGTGATTATTAAAAAGTCCAAGACCTTTTACCCATGAACCTATGGCATAAGATCCAACTCCTTGCCAGTTTTGGGGAGAGACGTTCAGTCTCCTAATCATGGTTACAAGGCGGAGAGCACTGTATCAGCACTGAGCCACAGACCTGGGTTTATATTTAACAACAATGGTTTGGTTGGTTGAGCCTTGCCTTCAGACTTATAAGGTTTTTCCCCACCTTGTGCCCTCAAATTTCCTTTCTCACTTCTTGGTTTAAAGTTTGCTTTCAAACTACTATTAGAAGCTCCACTTCTAATATTCTGAATTGGAAGCATACCACCGTTTGCCCAATATCCAGGATCAATCCAAGAAAAGGGAATTGTAGTGCACAAATCCAAGGTCAGGCATGAATGGCCAAACCATGGTTTGCACTTATATGGAAACTGAGCTACTAGATCATTTCAAGATTTAAAAATTCTTTTAAAGCAAGTGTTAAATGCTAGCGAGTTGCCAGATGTAAGAACAATTATTAGTGTCCAGAATGGCTGAGAAATTCTGGGAGCTGGAACCTAGAAAAGTAGTTTCTTAAAGCTTCCAGAGTTGCTTTAAAGACTGTTTCTAGACACATGATTTATCCCGTAGCTCATAATCCAGTGTTTGGCACTCCCTGCAGTTTGCAGTAATAGGCAAGGCACACGTTCTATATAATTTTTATGAAGATGAAGTCCTCTTAAGCAATGGCAGCTTACAAATAGTCAAACTAAAAGAAATTAACAGGACAGCTCTACATGTTCCTTTTCCATCACAAAAATGCTTTTTGCAATTAATTATGCTATAGTTGTTGAAACGCATGACATCATTTATCAGTTGTATAATTACAACACTTAAAAGTTCCGGTGGACATACCTTCTGCTGACATTATATTAATAACCAAATTATGTCTTGCAGTCTCAAAGGTACGCCTGTTGTACGCAGTGATCTAATAAAGTAAAACAATATCTTGTTATTGAGATTTTCACAGTGATCATTAGATGAGCATGAAAAAAATTACCTAGTCAGTCATACATCTATTTATTTGAAACTGTTGAAAAGAAACAGCATTAGAGGATGAGAAACCACCGTGGTGGCTGAGCATCTTATATGTTCTGTCTGCCCCACTGGAGTGATGGCATAGATGCTGGCAATCCTAGACATACCCACCACTATACCCTGCAGAGCCTGCATGATGAGTCTGCCAATTCTGAGCCTGAGAGGGGGGTTTCCTCACAGAAAAAAGGAAGGTTCAGCCCTATAATAACTGTGCATGTTAGACTATTCTCCTCTGTTTTCAAACTGAATCGAATGCAAACCTATGCACTAGTTAGGAACATCAGCCACCTGTAGAATGAAGGTGGTACTGCAAACTGCAAACAGATGGACACATTTAAATTAGATGAAATTAATTAGATGAAATTAATTGCTACATTTTGAAAATCACATTACCCTGAGACACACATACACACACCAAGCGTCTGTTTAGTAACTGTGGCAAATTTCGGTTGTCTAAGTTTCATTGTCTTAGAGCTACAGCTCTGACAGACATACAAAATATCTACCAGGAGCAGCAGCTGAAAAGGTTCTTCCAGCATCTTACAAAGACAGTCCCTGGCACTTTCTGCACCTTACCTTTTTCCAGCACTGGGGTGCAGGGATCGCGTGAGCAGCCTCTGGTGAGAGGTTCTTGAGTCCCTGCTGCTTCAGCTCCACACGAGCTCCCTGTTCGTGCGAGAGCCCCACTTCTTCATTCCGCAGCACAGCCTGGGAGTTTCCCAGGTTGTTCTGGGGCAGGAAGCACGACCAGCACGGCTCTGGAGGCTCCACACGCCAGGTAAGTGGGCGCAGGGCCCAGGAGCAATGAGCAATCTCACACCATTTTTGGCTTCCAGCCAAAAATGAAAAGGTGTGTGATGGGCGCCTGCCAGCCCCTGGAGCGTTGCACGATTGTGAGTGCGTCGTGCAGATCGCACGTTGTGCAGATCGTGCGACGCTCCAGGCGCCCTTTCGCATGGCAAATGCCATGCGGAAAGGGCCCATGTCTTCACATTTACAATATAAAAGATATGACATAAAACGAAAAAGGGACAGGGAGCAAGGAAGGAAAAGCAAGCTCAGGAACTATAACTAAAGTTATAGTTCTCATAATGATCAGCTGGTAAAGAAACTATTCAGGAAAACTGATGGAATAGCCCTTCCACTCTCTCCTTGGTTGCAGCCTGATGGAGGAGCCACTGAATAGTAACAGCTGAGTTTAAGATGATGGCAATGTGGCAATGGCCATGTGCTTGATCCAAATTTAATCATGTTTTAATCTTATAGAGCAAAATCACTAGGACAGGTTTGTCACAACTAACTTATATGGGACTAAATCACCAAACTCAGTGTAAAAAGCCTTAAGTGCATTGAATTATCAGACAATAGGGTGGAAAGAGGAATCATAAAGAGCTATGGTCATGCTGGCTGAGGATAATAGGAACTGTAGTCAAGCACATCTGACTGGATAGGGAATAAGATTAAGAAATGAGATACTGTCAATACAAAGTCCTAAAATCCTGGTATCTCCCTTGGTAAGGTACTTTTAAATCAATTGATTTATTGTGGCATTAGATTCCATAAGTATCTATTAAATCCATAAATATATATGGCTGACAGGAAAAAAAACATTAGAGCATTGGGTCGGGATCTTTGAATTTTTTTCATCAAAAACTAACTGTGTTTTTCTTATTCTCAATTCCATCACACAGTAGGTGGCATGCATAACTCATCACAGAACACATAGTCACCTACAGTGTTATGCTTGTGTCAAAAAGTCTACTGTATTCTCCAAATCAATATTCTAAAGAGAACATACCTCAATGATGGTTGGTTTGCCCACATTTTCTATAGTTGGTGATCCATACAAAACTCCATCACTATATGGTGTTCTTTGAATGTATCGTAGCCAACCAGGTCTATCAGGGTAACCCATTAGGTTTGTGTTAAATGTTATAGGATCATTGTTTATCTCCCCTGGATAAATAGGACATCCAATGTAAAACACAGTTGCACCATATCAAGAGCATATTATTTTGATTCTGATTTTGTTGCTGAAGAATGCAACAAGTAGTTTTAGCAATCTTCTTCTCACCAGGAAAAAGCCTGTGCAATTTTCTTTTCTTTTTTTTTAATTTTTATTATTTTCAAAATATATAAAGGCATATATAGACACAAATATGTATATCATTATTATAATTCCTCTATTCTGCTCCCCCGCTTCTGCATATCAAAAGTTTCCAGTTGAATCTATCTTCTCTTTTATACATATCTTATCAAATATCAATATACTCAATCCACAGACATTGACAAATTTAGCCAGAGCATTACCCTTTTCCATTCTCTTTCAAAATTTTGAACTGTTTTGTTCTTAAGGGAGTTAGCTAATTTTTTAGTCTCTACCATGAGTAACATTTTTAATTTCCATTCATCTAATTGAATATCTGTTTTACCATTCCAATGTTGTGCATATGTCAACTGTGCAGCTATAATCAAATACAAAAATATCTTCGCCTGTTTTCTAATCTCCCGGTTCTGGCCTAATATATTCAATAAATAAAATTCTGGTACCATTTCAAAATTAACTTTGGAAATTCTTTGAATTTCTTCATGAATTCCCTTCGAAAATTTCTTAGCCTTAGAACAAGTCCACCACATATGAAAAAAGGTTCCCACTTTTCCCCCCCATTTCCAGCACTTCGCATCTCCGTTTTTGGTTATTTTTTGAAGTCTTTCTGGATTCATATACCACCTATGTAACATTTTATAATAATTTTCTCTTAAATTTAAATTTGGAGTAAAGCTTACTTTATTCAAGACTCAAAAATACGCCAATGAACACCACCCAGACTCTGGAGGTCCCTCTACAGGGAACAATACAATGGGTTGCTAATGTACTTAACTCACTGTTGTGCATATCCCCCGACTAACAATACACTCTGAGGGATATCCCATTTAACAATAGGCCATCACACAGGGCAACTGTAACACATGCAAATTGCTCCCTCCCACCCAGGGACTACACAAGTATATATACTTTGTCTCACTTTCATGCCACCAGATCCTCTGAAGATGCCAGACACAGATGCAGATGAAACATCAGGAGAAAATACTAATAGAACACAGCCTCAAAGCCCAGAAAACCCACCTATGAATTCCGGCTGTGAAAGCCTTCAACTTTGCACGGTATTCGTTCCTAATATCAATGCAATACATTATGATCATAATTCTGAATTTATGCAAAGTAAGAAAAAAATTATAAGAGAGCCAGCATGATGTAGGTTTGAGTGCTGGGCTACAACTCTGGAGACCAGTGTTCAACTCCTTACTCAGCCATGGAAACCCACTGGGTGACCTTAGGCAAGTCAATACCATCTCAGTCTAAGGGGGGAGCAAAAGCAACCCCACACTGAACAAACTTTAGCCATTTCCACAAGAGACTGTTATAGCAATATGATTCCACTTTCAACATCCCATGGAATCCTGGGGTTTGCAGTTTAGGGAGGGGCCAGCTGGCCCCTCCCTAAACTGCAAACCCCAGGATTCCATAGGATGTTGAACGTGGAATCATAGCGCTATAACAGTCTCATGCAAAAATGGCCTTTGCCAAGAAAACCCTGTGATTGGGTCACCTTAGGGTTGCCATAAGTCAGAAGCAGCTTGCAGGCAAACAACAACAACAACAACAACAACAACAGAAAGGTATGCTTCCTGAGTAATTTCAACCTACAGTGTGGTATGTCTCCATAAAGATGTAATGAACAACAGCCATCAGTAAAAGAATTCTGAGATCTAATTGTGCAAACTTCTGCACAAATCTGTGCCATTTATTTGTAAGTCTAGCCAACTGGAAACAATACTGCTTAGCTGTAGGTCAAAGAAGACTGCAGCCTAAGGACAGCCATTCAGTAAGATTCTGGTGTGATGCTCTACAGGGGGCTATTGTTGTTGTGTGCCTTCGAGTTGTTTCTGACTTATGGTGCCCCTAAGGTGAAACTAACATGGGATTTCTGGGGCTGAGAGTGTGTGATATACCCAAGGTTGCCCAGTGGGTTTCCATGACTAAGGGGGGAATTGACCCCTGGTCTCTGGGGTCACAGTCAAATGCTCAAACCACTGCACCCCACTGGCTCTCACATACGACATGTCAAATGTTAAAAATAATGAAAACTTTTACCACTGCAGAAACAGGTTTGCATTTTAAAATAATGCACATGAAGTAGAAAAAGAGGAGAGATATTTGAATTCACAAAACAAACTCAAGAAAGAATAAATCAGGATTTCTTCTTCAGTTAGAAATATACCCTGGCTTGCACATGTCCAAAGAATTTAGTAGGACTTGCTGAAGTAAGCATGCAGAGAAATTCAGTGGGATTTACTATGGAGTAAATCTGTAGAGGATTAGCAAGCCTGTCACTCTGTTATATCAGCACTTTCTTCCACTCCTGTTTACACTGCAAAATTAATCTGGACTGTATATCTGGTTCATACATTGTTCAAAATTTTAAGTATTTCTTACCAGGCTTTGGATAAGGAGGAAATTCACCCTTAAAATATTCCCTCTCCAAAACATGGACAAACAGAACGCCAGCGGAAGGGTACACATTCCGATCAGATTGCACCTTTGAGAGGATTGTGTACACTGAAAAGCAGTAGAGAAAAGAGGCATAATATGAAATAAGTTAGATTTACTTAAAGCAATGCCATATACCCAGAAATTATAGTTTCTGGGAAAAAGAAAATCAGAAAATGATATTCTTCTCATCAAGTTCAAAAGGTGACAGTAAGTACACACATATACAAATGCTTTCTCCTTTATCTATATGATAAAAGCTTCTCCAGGTATATGTAGCAAGTAAAATAGAACAATTTAGCACTTCACTAATAATGAGAGAAAAAGCAATGATACTGCTTTGTCAATCTGGATTGCATTCATGAAATATGAATCATGTAGGAGAGCGTTTTGGCATATTTTGATAAAAAGAAGAAGTGGTTTGTATCTCCTTACAGACTGTCTTAGCAACATTTACTTGGGAGCATGCCCTACTAATTTCATTAGGATTTACTTCCTATATATTTAGGAATGCAGCCTTAATTTGTTAAAATTAAATACAGTCATCCCTCCACATTCGCTAGGGTTAGGGGCACAAGACTCCCATGAAAGAGAAAAAACTGTGAGCAACTCTAGGCCCTCCCAAACCATATTTAACACAGAAAAGAAGTATGATCACCATATTCAACCCACTGTGGATTCCTTTGAGGCATCAGGGTTCCTTCATAAGGCAGAAATGGGTGGCTGGTGGGGCTTACTGCCACCTCCACTGCTGCCCCACATGATTTTTAATAACAAGCCTCGTTCACAGTTTCTCAGGCTCACAAGGCCTGCAGTCCCTATTAAAAATGGCATAGGGAGGCAGCAGAGCTGACAGCAAATAATCCATGAATAATCAAATCTGCACAAGTGAAACCTGCAAATGTAGAGGGCTGACTGTAACACGAAAAAGCATGACAAAATGAGGCTTTTGCCTGGATGAAAGAACACTTAGAATTACTATAATCTGTGGGGATAAATACATTTCTTGGGTTTCTGTAATTCCCTGGTTTACCAATTTTGTGCCCAGAAGCATATGAAAGGCCCTCCCTCCAACCTGGCCTGCCCTTGGAGGAAGAGAAGACAAGGCAGGCACAGCTCCATCATGCTGAGATGCTGAAGCAGATGAAAGGCACTCCATCCATTCCATCTGCCACTGTCCTGGCTGCTGAGGGAAGGAAAAATAGGCAGTATCTGCTGGAGTTAATCCCCTCCCTCACTACCATCCCCTTTTCCTTGTGTATCATGTGTTTTTTAGATTGTAAGCCTAAGTGCAGAGAACTGTTACATTAAGAATTTGTAAGCTGCTTAGACAGCCTTTGTGGATGAAGAGTAGGGTATAAATACTCTAAATAAAAAAATAAATTACTGATTTTTTCCCATCTATAAGGGAATTTTTTTTCTCAGTAAACAAGATGTGATCGCAAGTGATGGTGATGTTTTTGTGAACATTATGGCAAGGACTTATGTTGGTTGGATTGGCAAACCAGCATACCATGAAGTGTTCTGGGTAATTCCTTTAGGTGTCAAATCTGACAGGAGCATTTATCTGTTCAAAGAAAATGATTCTGAAGCACCTGCCCCCTCCCAAGAAGTGACTACAGCTAAAGATATCAAGTGGAGGTGTGCAGCTCACTGTCTTCCTTGCTTGCCTCTAGATCAAAGCTTGTATTATTAAGACACAGAGTGTACCTTAACAGTCGGAATGGGAAGGTCTCTTTTATAATGCACATCTATTCTTGTATTCTTCTATGAGATAGCATGGTTTAGAAAAGCGGGGTGGGGAACTGTATGGTGCTCCAGATGGTATTGAAATACAGCTTCCATCAGAAGCAGCCAACACAGCCAATAGTTCTGGTCCAACAACGCTGGGAGTATTAACACATTCCCCATGCCCTGATCAAAATTTTAATCTTTTTCTATACTCGAAGAAGGAGCAAGACATGGAATCCATTTTCATAATTGCTCCATTCATGTAAATAAATATACTGCTATCTATATCTTATATTCTAAATAAATAACTTTGTTAATGTAATATGAAAGGCTGGTTTTAAAACCAGACACTTTATCCATGTCACAGCAATGGATATTTAATGCATGTAGTACTACCTGAGTCTGTATCAAAACTGAGTGCACTTTAGTCTTTAACATTCTTTTTTAGACCACAATTCCCAGAAAAGGGTATGGCCAGTATTGGCTGTGAGATTTGTTAGTTTTTAGTCTAGGAACTGTAGTCTGAAAACCTTTTTTAAGCACTGAGATAGAAGGTCTTCAAATACTTTGAGGTAACAACTTCCTCATCTTAAAGGAAGATAAGAAGAAGCAAAGCATCAGTTGGCTTCTGAAAGTTCACTAACAAAAGCTGCTGTCAAGTGGTAATTTAGCATTCAGAAGTACTAGTACAATTAGGTTATCACTTTCAAAGAGTCTTTCATAACTAGGAAATAATATGCATTTTCCATTCCCTGTGTCTTAGCAAATATGCAACTGAATTTCTCGAATTATCACTTCATTGGGTCAATGCATATACTGATTGGGCTCAAGAGAAAAATATGTGCTGTCTAAATTAGGAAAAATACATTATTCATTGCACATGATACTCAGACTTTTAAGGAGGACTGTGGATTCTTATGTAATCTTCCAAAACAGCACTGACTTACTTGCCATTTAGACAAATGCGGCACTGATAGCAAGGCATATTTCTAATTATCTGGGCTCGGCTGATAATTTAGGACACTGCAGGCTACCTTGTCTTCCTCATCAAAGCTAAAATTTAATTTTAAAATGTACAAGTTGTCAGCTAACAAGCCTGTAGCACTTTTTGCGATCTTATCAAGTGATTACATTAAAAACTATTTCATATGTATGATCCAAATTTGAGCACACTAGGAGACATTTCAGCCCTCAAACATGCTGGTCAGGTAAATGTGCATATCTGTGCACAGATGTCAGGTAGCAGGAATTATCCCAGAGCACTTCATTGATTAGGTGTCACTCCAACTTCAGCGTTCCATTTTATACAGGAACAGTACTGCCACCATAAAAATACATATGCATGCTTCTCCATTATAGTTCTTAGGCATGCAAGCAAGCAAGCCTGCTGAATCAGTTGTTTCATTTCATACTTAGGGAGGCCACATGGCCTCATTTACAAAATAGTCATCTATCTGAAAAGCAGCCTGAGAATGGTGCAACTGAAATGTGATGGTGGCTGAGAGTTCTGCAGATATCATGGACTGCCAAAATGCCAATAAATGGGTCCTAGAGCAAACCCAGCCTGAACTCTCCCTAGAAGCCAAAATAACCAAACCAAGGCTATCATACTCTAGCCATATTTTGAGAGAGGACATGACTCATCAAAAAAGATGTCAGTGCTTGGTAAAGTGGGAGGCAGTAGGACAAGAGGAAGCTCACACTGCATGTGGATAGAGTCAACCAAGGAAGCCACAACCCTTATCCTGCAGAACCTGAGCAGGGTGTGACAGGGTGCCTTGGAGATCCCTCATTCATAGGGTTGCCGTAAGTCAAAGCTGGTGATGGCAATTAACACCACCACCTGAGGACAGTCCTCTTTGAAGATGTCCTCTATTTGAAAAGCTGTTCAGTTCAAATGTAATGTAAAGATAAAGAGCCATAAAGAGAGAAATCAGAGACCAAGATTATGAAGAGGGACATCAGCTGAAGTTAGCAGCTGGACAGAATATTCCACAGGAACATAGGTTATACGGTCACAATCCTTTCCACTCATGTATTACAATCCTCTTTAAATGATAAAAGCCATTTCTAATTTATATTTGTATATATTAATTAGTATATTATGCAGTCTGGAGCCCTCTTTTTCTCTATTCTTTGGTGCTATGTAAGCGACTACTCTACTCCTACTCCTACTAATGAAGAGTTCTGGAACGCCACAAGTTGAATGAAGCCTCCCATCTCTTGTTTCCTACAACAGTCACCCTTTCTTTATTCAGAGAAGCTGAAACCTACCCAGAAGTGTAAGATCCCACCTGAACTGACATCATCAATATGCAGGTTTATCAGACCATGTCAAAACAGACATGCTCCTATCATTGAATCCTATGGTAGATTTTTGTTGCTGTGTGCCTTCAAGTCATTTCTGACTTATGGCAACCCTAAGGCAAACCTATCACGGAGTTTTCTGGGGACTGAGTGTGTATGATGTGCCCAAGATCACCCAGTGGGTTTCCATGGCTGAGTTGGGAATCAAACCCTGGTGTCCAGGGTCATAGTCCAACATTCAAACCACTACACCACACAGGACTTATTTTTTTTAATTCCCCTATATATGTGCCTATGGTATATATGTAGGGGGATATTTTTTTAAAAAGTCCTGATTCATCCAAAGAATAACAGTCAGAAACTCAACCAAAGAGGAACGCCTCCTACAATCAATACAACTAAGGTATCCATTCCTGCCTTTCCACTTGGGGTATTCCCCACATGGCAACCATAAAAGGTCACATCTACCTCCCTCAGTAAATCTGCTCTTCAGTTCATGAAACCTACAAGCCTTGTATTCATTTAAAAGAAACACTCTAGAAAAATTAAACATTCTTCCTACAGTCTCTTACTATCCTGGGTGATTGTTTTGTTCCAACTGTCTTCCTCTGTTTTTAACCTTTACTATTTTATCTTGGTTTGCAGCTGCCTTGAATATGAGAAAGACGGATGAAATGTAAATGTTTTAATAAAGAAAAAGAAAATAACCCATTGCAATAATTTTGCATTAAAACATTTTACTACTTCCCTCCAAATGATGTAACATTTTTTTAAAAGAACTATCTGCAATGAATTGTGCCAATTTCTCCAGCTAACAAAAACAATACACTTAGCATGATAAACAAATTATCATTGCACTTGACAAATTGCTAATGAGTTTAAGTAGACACTAGTAACAAGGAATCACAATGGTTTACATATAGCCAGTATTGTGAGCAAAACAATCCACAAAGGATAACTGAAAATTTAGTACCAAACAAAAATTAGCATGAGGATAATCTCCATTAGAACACTTTATTAACTATCCTTATTTCCCTGTGATGTTATTGTTAAAATACAAAGAACACAACTGATACATCAGGTACAGTACTGGCACAGGGAGGTGGATTAATCCCAAACATTTATAACCTAAACTCACCATTCTTCTCAGCAGCCCTTATGCTGCTGCTAACATAATTGATGACTTGCTTAGTCTTCCATTTAACTGTTCCATTTATGCCATCAGCAGAGTGCAACAAAAAGGCTTTCCAAAATAAAACAGATGCAAGATGAATGAATGAATACTATGTCAACAGTTCCACAGGAGAAAAAAGGCCACCAGTCATAAGAACTTTAGAATTAAAAAATAAAGCATGCTATTGACTAGAATACACATCTACTGATACTCTATAATTAGGATGTTCAGTCATCAAGCTAATAAACATCTACATATCAGGAGTGCTCCCCCCATTTTTGTCCTTTCTCCCCTTTAGTAGAAAAAGTGAGAGGCAAAATTTGGGTGGTATTTCTAAACCAGAGCAGTCTGCTGAAGTGAGAGTTTAATTAAAATCTTGGTATGGAGACAAGAACCTGTCACGCATCATACGGAACATGGATGTAATCCCCAGTATTTTAGTTCTATATATTTTTAATTTACACTTTCCCTTTTATAATATTTCTTCAAGGTTTTTTGAAGGGTGTGTAAAGCATCTGGTTAGGTTCAAATGTACAAGTAACTGTGATTTTTCTGGACTGGACTTTTCTCCCAATACTTTCTGTCTACCCAACTGAGTTTCCCAGTTCAGACATGAACTAAGTAGTGAATAAGATACAGGATGCAATGGAGAAAGGAATGAACAGAGGAAATGCAAGGGTGTTGCATACCATACACTCCAACATTTTACAGATGAAAACCAGGATATGTGCGAGACAGCAACCTCAGACTCTGGTCAAGATGGAAAAAGTTATTACTGACGGAAAAAGAACACACAAGCTAGAAGAGGCTGCAGAAGTTTGCTTTTGCCTGAGTCTATACAGAAGGGCAAGATTCTGCTCCCTCCTCTCCTTCCCTTGCTAACTGAATGCCAACAACTTTTGCACTTTGAACTCATTTGCAACAACTGAAATAAGCTGAGGACAAAAGGGCAGAGTGAGAGGAAAAGAGAGAATCTGAAACAACAGTCCCTTCCAAATTGGGATGGTTGGAGGATATGTGGTCTGACTAACTGGGATTTTCTGGACTGCGAACAAGATTTATGCCAGGGCTTTCCAAATGGCATGCCGCGATACATTAGTGCGTCGCCTGAAGTGTGTAGGTGTGTCACCTACAATCTTGAAAATGTATGTCATTATTTATAAATCATATATTTTTAAAAACATGTGATAGGTTTTCATGAGATATGTTGTGTCCCCATACATTTTGTTATTACATTTTATGTCTGTATCTTCACAAGGGGTTAGTTTAACCTCTGGTTTGCTAATAAAACTGAATTACTATGTCGCAAAATGATCCATGTCTAAAAAGTGTGTCACCAACATGAAAAGTTTAGAAAGCTCTGGTCTATGCCCACATGCTCCACTTGTATTTCTCTCAAGAACTAAATCCAATACATTCTGATTACTTTAAGCAGTTTCCCAGTTTGGATATGAACTGAGTATTGAATTAAGATGCAAGAGGCAATGGGGAAGGGAATGATCAGAGAAAGTGCAAGGTCATTTAGCTCATGAATACTTCTTTGGAGCAGGATTGTTAAACCTTACCTAGTCATTAGGAATGGGCTACAACTGCAATAGTACCAGCGTGTGGCATATTTCCAGGGTTGGCCTAAGTTATTTTCCTCCCTGACGCACAGCATCAAAGGGTGCCCCTCCCTCTACACAAGGGATATGCTACCCAAGACTGGCCAAGTTATTTTGCCACTTGTGGCACGAAATCCTAGAAAAGTCTGTCTGTTACAGTAAAAATACTGTAATAACAAATTAAATTACTTAACAATTTTGTGTTCTTTCATAAGACACTCAAAATCAGCTGCGCAGGATGGCCATCTCACTCTCCCAGCTTTGAGTGCTTCATAATGTTGTCGTTGCTCCAGGAATCTAACTATAGCTATCTAATTGCAGTGATTAAAAACACTCTTTCAAAGAAAACATATCAGTGAAGGACTGAGTTGAATATCATTTTTAAAATTTACATGCTGCCCATATTTAAAGAGCCGGTGTTGTTTTGTGATTTGAGAGTTGGACTACGCTTCTGGAGACCAGGGTTCAAATCCCCACTTGGGCATGGGAACCCACTGGATGACCTTAGGGAACTCACACTGTCTCAGCCCTTAAAGGGAGGCAAAGGCAAACTGCTCTCTGAACAAATTTTGCCAAGAAGAACCTGTGGTAAATTCACCTCGGGATCACCAAAAGTCAGAAACAACTTGAAGACACACAACAACCAACATATTTATTACCGTCAACTTCTTCATCATCACCATCACCATCATCATCAGTTAGTAATACAGTGCCTTCAGTGTACATAGTGCTTTATAAATAAAATTTTAAGTTATTTTCCTGAGTAAGGGACTGTGACAGGCCCTTACTTCTCCCAGATTGGTGTGGCAGTTCCCAATCTGATAAGGCACCCTGTCTTTACCACACAGCTCTGTCTCCCCGCCTTATAAAACCACTTTTGTGTAAAAGGATGAGGATTTTAAATGTTTGTTTAGAACCCACTTAATAATTTTATGGTAGCGTGTTTTCTGTGTTATTCTCTATGCTGTTTACAACTCAGTTGAGTCAGTATTTACAAAAACCAACTGTAACATTTATTAAGATACCAAATGGAATCATACACAGGTCAAAGTTAATACATTCCTTCTGTGTACTTTTAGACAGTTCCCTTGTATCTTTAGACTCTTGTATAATACGCAGGTAACACATAACAGTCCCTTGGCTACATTCTATCAAAGGCTCAACTCCCAATCTAGATCACACTCCCTGACCAGATTTTACTAGGGTTCAATTACTCTTCTGCTTCTCACTAGGCTCCCACTGAGAATTAAACCTTCCCACATAGACACTTCTCTGACTGTTTAAAGGTCTCCACTCTCTAGCTCTTTGCTTTGTTACCCTGATTTCTGGGGGTCCCAGGAGGGACATCTTAATGTGCTCAAACAATGGGGAGGGAATTAGCAAAAAGCACTAGTTAGCAATGCAAGAGGCAGGGCAACGTAGCAAGATCTTGAACCCTATGTCTACGAGGTCAGGCCAAGTCAATGATAAAGCAGAAGTTAATAATAATAATTGTTTTATTGAGATATAGTCAAACATGTATATGCAACACACTCACACGAAGAACTATAGAAATAAAAGGTAGGAGTTGGATAGAGAGATTTTGAGAGGAGGTTTGGTATGGGAAATACTATACCTGTCCTGAAGCCCGGTAATAGCAAAGAAGCTGGGGAGCGCAGGTTCTCAGCACGTGGGGCTGAGGGGAGGCTCATCAAATAGAGAGGCAAGTCACGAGCGATCCAACGAGATGCTCAAAGTCAGGGGTTCTTATAGGGAAAATTGTGGCCGCAGGCTAGTCTGTACTTGGGGATAACAATGAGTTTCGGGCTGGAGACAAAGCCTCCGAAAGGTCAATACTTTGCATGATTGAATTATGACATGGTTGTCAATAGAGTAGCCAGTATGCAAACACGGAGTGCTTGAGAGTTGTATAGTCCGCTCATCAAGCTGCCTGCTCGGGGCAGGGGATCTTTTGTAAGTAGCGTGCATACATAATGTGGTACTTGCCTTGAGGTCTCCTGAAGCTGCATTCGGCAATGACTGGCCTGCCTGGATTGGGATTTGAATGGTTCGGCTATTGTCCGCCGCGCCTGTGTGCGTGCTTGTCCGGGGACCTCGCAAGCACGTGGAGAAGAATGGATGAAGAAGGCCAAATTATTGATATCAAATGATACCTAATATCCCACAAGCTCGGGCTAGAAACAGCGGTAACAGCTTAGAATCTCACTGAATGCCAACCAATACCTGGCTTTTGATAACTTTTTCTCTCAGCCACCAGCCCCTCCCACAGACTACTGGGTTGGATTTCTCCCCTGAGGAGCTATTCTGGTTGCCTGGCAACCTGATTCCAGGCTCCTCTGGCACTATATAGCCACACACCTAGAACTCTGTCACAGGGGCAATTTTTCATATTTTAAAAATGATTTTATTAATCACATTATGAAGTCCGTCAATTCTAAGTGTTACATACTCATGTGGGATTTTTTTTTAAGAAAAAAAGTTTCTCATGGATCTCATGAGATCATGTTTTTAAGGGGAGATGTAGAATCTCACAAACTGAGGCATTTAGAACACTATCCAGTTTCCGCTCCTGCACCAGCATGTATGCATATGTGCCTTCAACTGCCTGTCAACTTATGGCGACCCCATGAATTTATAAGGTTTTCTTAGGAAGCGAATACTCAGAGTGGCTTTGCCAATTCCTTCCTTTGAAATATAGCCTACAGCACCTGGTATTCATTGGCAGTCTCCCATCCAAGTACCAAGCGGTGTTCACTTTGCTTAGCTTCCAAGATCAGACATGATCTGGTACCTTGAGGGTATTATGCCTTCTATTAATATTAATATTAATATTAATATTGTGCCCATGTACTTTTTAATAGCAGAGGTATTTCTCAAAGTATGCTTTAGGACTCCTCCAAATCTTAAAGGTTTTGTCTGGCATATCCAGAACACAGGATTGACTCAAGTCTTGACAATATGAACCACCTCAAATAGCCATGCAGATGGGGTTGAAAGAAAACGGAGAAGCAAACTAGAGAAAGCTTTCTTTGTGAAATCACTCTCACTTATTCACAGAATTGTATAGCCTTGTCTTCCACTTATAACCCTCTTATGTTTTGATCATTGCTTTTTTCCGTCTTTCTTACCACCAGCACCATCATTTAAAAAATCCATTAAGAATGAAAGCATAATAGCTGCACAGAATAGCAGATCAGCTAACTGGGAAAATATGTGAATCTCTTCCAATAACCATTTTGTAAGCAATACTTGATCACAAGAAAGGCTGAAACTTCTTCAAATAGCTTATAAATTAAGCTGATTGCAATCCCTATATACTGTTACATGCCTTCAAGTCAACTCAGATTTGTGGCAACCTTACCACAGGATTTTCCTGGCAAGATTTATGCCATGAGATTGCTACTGACTTCCATACAGGCTGAGAGAGTGACACTTGCCCAAGTACACTCAATGGGTTTCCATGCTGATTCACTGAGTCCTATGTCTCATCAAATTATTCAACATACAAAAAATGCTGCATGCCAGATCAGCTCCTACAACTTTTATCAAAGTTTTAATCTTATTAAACCATATTAAGGATATTAAGGGAAACAATATGCCCAATAAAGCAGAGGCAAGGCACTGTCACAGTGGATTGAAAATCTGATCCTGTATACTTTAAAAAAAAATATGGTGTTTTACTGGTATTGACTAGTATGAAACACAGTATAAATTGCTGCTGAAGTTCAACAAAATCTGCAGAAACACAGGGTAGCATAGGCAATGGCAACAAGCAATGAAGACCAGGAATTTGAATGTCCTTTGGCTGCATGCGCAGAGTAAAACTGTAAGGTTCCATACCCCTCTTAGGTCAGGGAAACTGCATAGGTCTATAAAGAAGAGATTGGCAACAAAAGCAGCAGTCATAAACACATTATATGAATATAATCATCTGATAATACAGCAGTGATTTGTAAGATCACATTACTCATCACCTTGCAAAATGTGTTTGAAACCCTACTGGAGGTGAGATGTGGTGCAGTATGGAACAGAGAAGCAATAAGCTCAGAAATGTCAAATTCCTTGACCCTGGCCACCTCTCCACTCCAAATATCCTATCTCAGAAGTTGCTTTTGTTCTCTGTTTTAAAATAGCACCAGGGCTTTCTTGCATGTGCTTGTGTCTAACGTACAACTAAGCCCTCTATGTTACGAATGAGACTACAGCTCTGCTCAGAAACGACAGGCATGTAGTACCTTTGTTTCTGTAACATCCGCACTAGCCTGTTTTAGCGCTATGATTCCACTTTCAACATCCTATGGAATCTTGGGGTTTGCAGTTTAGGAAGAGGCCGGCTGGCCCTTCCCTAAACTGCAAACCCCAGGATTCCATAGGACGTTGAAAGTGGAAGCATAGCGCTATAACAGGCTAGCGCGGAAATGGTCTCAGTTTTTGGGAACAAGATTACTCTATTCTTGTTAAAATGTTGTTGTTGTTGTATGCCTTCAAGTCATTTCTGATTTATGGCAATCCTAAGACAAATTGATCATGGGATTTCTGGGGCTGAGAGTGTTTGACATGCCCAAGGTCACGCAGTGGGTTCCCATGGACAAATGGGGAATCACACCCTGGCCTGCAGGGTAGTAGTTCAACACTCAAATCACAATACCAGTCTGGCTCTTGTTAAAACATTGCTTGGGGGGGGGGGGGGACAATTAAAAACAGTTCAGAAGTAACATATTAAAAGTAACGCTACTTGTAACATTTTGCTCTTAGAAGCAACAACATCATCTTGAAAAATAACATAACTACTAATTTCCTCTGGAATTTTTTGTGCCTCAGGTAGTATCTGATTACTTCAGAATGTTTACAGAGTCATTTGGAAGGGACCACATGTAACCAAGCAACATCAGACTACAGTCAAGATGGCAAAAGTTATTAATGAGGAAGAACACACAAGCTAGGAGAGGCTGCAGCAGTTTGCTTTAGCCTGAGTCTGCAGGCAAGGACAAGATTCCACACTCTCCTCTCCTCTCTCCCCTGCTAATCTACATTTCTGCAATGTACTAAATTATACCTTTAGCTCAGTTTGCAGCAACTGAAGTAACCCGAGGACAAAAGGGGAAAGTGAGAGGAGAGAGAAACGGAACATTTTAAAAGCGGCTGGAAAAGTGGGATGACAGAGAAATAATCAGGATTGTCTCTGTCAAATTGGGACAGTTGTACGGTGTGCCATGGCAGCCATTTTGTAACAGTATCCAAAACACTTACTCAAAAAATCCCTATGTGCTTATGATCTCCCCAAAAATATTTGAAACTCCCAATGGAAATCTAAGCGTCACATGACTTCCATGCAGTTATTTGGGCTAACTAGATAGGTTTGACAATCTGAACATACGCCATATTAGCTTATTCATATTTTGTACCCTCTCCAAAAGGCATTTCAATAGGGTCATTACTAGTTTCAAGACTAGCACTGTTACGCTACTGTGAGCTGTTTCAGGATTATGGTACTAGTGTCTGAAAACATTTTCAGTGCTTCAAGTGCAGATTAGCAGATTACAACAAACTGAAAGAAGACAATTGTTTGAAACTCACTTTGAATTTTGCCATGCATACTGATTAGAAAGAAATGGATTGGGGGTGGTTATGTTTAAGGACAATTGTGCATTTGTATGCATCTATGTTAACCACAGATTCTATCAAAGATATAAACTGTGCAAAAGCAGAACAGCAAATATGGTAGCTTAATGTGAGATAAGAGAATTAAATATTTCTGGGACTCCTATGCTAAAGTGCCTGCAGGACGTACTTTCCTACACTACTTGCCGCACAAAGTTTATATGCTGCAATAACAAGAATTCTTTGCAAAACTTGTTTTCCACATATACTAATATTAATCATATTTCAAATTATTTTGACAACCAAACGATATTTGCATTTCACAAATTCCTGAACAGTCTGTTCCACCTATTATCTAGTCTCATCTTCAGAAAGGTGGACTCTCCATTTGGAGTGTAACATTGCAGTATGATTTGATGTTATGCAAGAAGCTCTCAAAGTTAAGTAATTTAAGTAAGTCTTTAGATTTTAATGTTCATATGTCTTTTTTATTTTAATGCAAATACTTTTAAAGTTCAATATATGTTATGCTGATGGAACAAGAAATGACAGATGTCCAGGCAAGGTTCAAAAAAGGAAGAGGCACAAGGGATCATATTGCAAACATATGTTGGATAATGGAGCACACCAAAGAATTTCAGAAGAAAATCAGCCTGTACTTTGTAGATTATAGCAAAGCCTTTGATTGTACAGATGATGAAAAACTATAAATGGTTCATAAAGAAATGGGTGTGTGTGCCACAACATTTGATTGTCTTGATGTGTAACCTGAACTCAGGACAAAAGGTTACTGTCAGGACACAATATGGAAAAACAGAATCGCTCTATCTGTTTAAGTTGTATACTGAACGTATAATACATAAAGCAGAATTAAACTCGGAGCAACAAGGTATGAAAATTGGGGGAGGAGCATCAACAACTTAAGACATGCTATTTCCTACTGGCAGAAAATAGTGATTACTGGAGAAAGTCAAGGAAGAAAGTTCAAAGGTAGTTTTACAGCTGAACATTAAAACAAAAGTAATGACCACAAATGATTTATAGAACTTTACAGTAGATGACAAAGACATTGAAATAGTTCAAGATTTTCCATATCTTGGCTCAGTCATTAATCAGAATGGAAATGAGAAGAAGACTAGGCCTTGGAAGAGCAGCTATGAAGGAACTAGACAAGATCCTGAAGTATAAAGATATATCATTGAATACTAAAGTTAGGATTGTCCATGCCATTGTATTTCCAATTGCTATGTATGGTTGTGAAAGCTGGACAATTAAGAAAGCTGACAGGAAGAAAATCAACTTCTTTGAAATGTGGTGCTGGAGAAGAGTCCTATGGATACCCAGGACAGCTAAAAAAGACAAATAAATGGGTCCTAGAGCAAATCAAGCCTGAGCTCTCCCTAGAAGCCAAGATGTGAGTGAGACTGTCATACTTTGGACATATCATGAGAAGAAAAAGACAATAATGCTTGTAGGGCAGAAGGCAGTAGAAAAAGGGGAAGACTACATTACAGATGGATAGCCTTAACCAAGAAAGCCACAGTCTGCAAAATCTGAGCTGGGTTGTTGATGATAGTTTGACTTAGAAGTCTCCCATTCATGCGGTCACCACTAAGTCAAAGTCAACTTGATGCCAATTAAGAACAACAACATGTTACACTGACACTGAAAAGACTTAGCCCCATTTCTGATCTAGTTTCTAATTCTGGGCTAGATCTTTAACTTTTAAAATACGTGGTTGAACCTCTAACCTCCCCAACCTGGACATTCTTCCACTATTAAATTTCTTATCCCACCTTCTCTCCAAACACCTTCTGATCAGAGAAAGCTCCGGCAGGAAACTGATACTAAAAGTGAAAAATCTCTCCCAATCTGATATCACCACAAAAATACTACTGTAGGCAGATTCACTGTTCAGAAAATGTATCTGTGGATATGAACATATTGAAAAGAAACAGGGAAATCACAACCAGTGGCCCAGGGCTCCCCTCCACAAACTCTATTTGTTCAGTCTATGATTTGAACACAACTTACCAATATGCAAATTCTGTCCTGTACACTGGCCATTTAACTGGGAATCAGACTGTTGCAATGTTATTTTTTGTAGTACAATTCCAAAACCCTGCAAGTTGGAGGACCTAGAGAACTGCAACCTTAAAACTAACCTTTTCTAAAATTTGCCAGGAACTTCCTGATCTTGCTGAGGATTCCCATCTTATTCAAAGAGAGCCAACATGCAAACAGTTCTTTTCAGATCACTAGCTGCATAGGCAGAGTCAGGGCAAAGCCAGAAAGCACAGCACCAGAGTTTCTGGTCTATGTATTCATATCCATGGATGGGTTGCATGTACAGTCCAAAAGATTTTCAAGAGTGAAGATCCTGGGCAAATGTTATTATAAAAAGGCTCCACATTTATATCCTCATTCAGCTTTCTGTACTTGTAGATTCTGTATGCCATTATAACTGATCCTAATAGCTAATATTTGTAGTTGCAATGAAAATACTAATGGCAGAATTATGCACCTTCTTATTTATCACCAATGAAAGCACAAATATCTCATATAGAATACTCACAGGTATGTAATAAGAACATGTGCTTTGTAAGTAAATGATTCCAAGTTCTACCTCAGGCATTTCTAGATTGGGATTGGTAAAAGTACTATCTGAAAACCTAAAGACCTGCAACATAGATAATACTGGACTAGATGGACTAATAGTTTGACACAACATAAGGCAGCTTTCCATGTTCCCATAATAATCCCCTAAACTTGGAGGGGGGGGGAGTCAAGCCTTCCAGATGATGTTGAACTGGAGTTCCTAGCAGCCCTTGCCAAGCATAGTCAATGGTGGAGCATATTGAGAGTTACATTTGACAACATCTGAGAGTGACACAATTTCCATCCTTCCCCAAGAAGCATCAATCTTGGCTTTACCAGGCTCACTAAGAGAGCTAGGCAAGTTGAAAGACTCCTCTCATCTACCACTACAGTGATCCTGATGGACATAACCACGAAGTTTCCAACCCACAGTGCTACAACCTGAAAGAATATTCAGTCACGAAGATATATTACCTCTGTATTTTTTTTCTCTTTTGATTTGAGCCCTTGGCCCTTTCTGCAGTTTACTTTCTTGTGGCACTGTCTGGTGGTAATGCTGACAGTAGCTCTGCCAGAAAGGGAGCACAATGGCAGCACTCCCTCTGTGTGGGACCGGCTCTCTGTGGAAGGGAGTGCAACGGACATGTTGCTTCCTTCCACAGTGCAGCGGGGTATTTTCCCAGACTTCACTGGGACAGGAAGCACCACCATTATGCTTCCGGCACTTCCACAGGCCAGGTAAGCGTGGGATGGTGGCACAATTGCGGGTCGATTTTACCCATGATCACACCACCTGGGGACAGGAGGAGGATGGGAGCATGACAACATCATGCAAAAGCTTTGTCACATTCTCATCCTTCTCCTGGCCCCGTGGTGAGACAGGAGGATGCTGTGGAAAGGGCCTTTGACCCTGAGTATCTTTAACATCCTCCTCAGCATTCTGAAGGCAAGCAGCTACTTAAGTAAAAATGTGCTTAGGCAGCTGCAAACATTACCAGTCTTTGTGAAAAGGAAAATAACAGATTTCCAGTCTCCTATAGCCACTGAGATAATTCATTGGGTTTCCAGCTTCTGTACCCACTGGGTAATTCATTTTCTAATGTACTGCACTCTGGAATAGTTCTGTGCATTATTTAACTTCACTGCTCTGGAGACAATTTCCTATGCCCCAGTTTGACAAGGCAAGCATTTAGACGCGTTCTCCTTTTTTGGTAAGAAGGAGAGCTACACTTCAGTGTGGCCATATTTCCAGGCTTATATCAAATTCACCAAGAATGGGGAGGCGAAAATTCTGGGCTGCAGGCTGACATATGAGTATTGTTTGTGATCTGCTTTGCAACAGAGGAACATTTTTACGTTTACGTTACGTTTACGTTAACCATCACCTACAGTCCTTTAATTCTGAAGACACACAACTTAGTACTGCTCTTGGAGAAAACAAAAACCTCTTCAATCCCATTTGTAATATATAAATGTATTATTCTCAATTCTGAGTTTCACCATCTTTAAATCACATCTGACACACAGTAGCTGGCTGTCAGTTATGTTAACTTTTCTTCCTGACACTATATTAAGTCAAAGATATTCAGCTATACAGAATCTATACATACAGCATGTATAAAATGTATAGATTCTGTTATCAAGGTTTCTTAATTCATGGACAGGCTTCAGGAGGTCCATGAGCAGAGTGGGGAAAAATTATGTGTGTGCGGGGCGGGGGACAGAGTTTGATTTCTTTGAATTTTTCCCGTCCCCGTGCATTTTAAGATTTAAAAAAAAGGTCATTTCAAGCGGTTATTATAATTTCTAGTCTCTAGGAAGGAAATCAAAGAAAATCTAAAATTGACTTTTTACAAAATATTGTGCACATGTATGTTTATTTTTCTAAGGAGGGGGTGTACAGCTTTCATCATATTCTCCAATGTTTCTAAAAAGGGTAAGTGGGAGAGTGGGGGGGGGAAAGGAGTCTTAAGATTATTTTTTCTTTCAGCAGGAGCTCTGGCGTGTATCAATCAACTTCAGATGCAGTAGAGAGTGAATACTGAGCGAAACGGTTCTGTGACTCATTAAAAGGTTGACAAACCCTGTTCTATATGGTAGCCTTGCTTGCCTTACGGTTCCCTCCTCCATGGCTTGCCTCGTTTCTATTTACTGTTATGAAAACTGGCTAGGCATTTTTAAAAACTGGGCTTGCTTATATGATTTTTAAAAAACGCCTGGGCTGCTTGCCAGAAAAGCTGTTGCCGCTTGGCCAGGCAGGGGAGGCGACGACGCCCCTCCTTGACTCCCTCACATAATAAACCGCTCTCCTCCCTCCAGCCACCCACGACCACCATTCCTTCCGCTCTGCAAAAGGATCCTGGAGAAAGCCTCTCCCGACCCTGGAGCCAACCTCCCAAGGCAGCTGCGAGAGAGGGGAACCCCAGCCTCGTTCACTCCCGGCTGTGCCTGTCCCGGCGGGGGATAAGAAGAACTGGGGAGGCGACTGCGGGCTAAGGAGCGGGCGGCTGCTGCTTCGCCGCCGCTTAGGCGGTGAGGGGCTTCTCGACCGCGAAGGAGAGGGGGGCTCCCTAAGCAGGCCGTGGCCGGAGGATGCGCAGTCTGCGCGAGACGGGGGGGGGCGCTCTCCCGCCTTCCCGCCACCCCAGCGAGGAGGGGGCTCCCCACAGAGAGAGAGAGAGAGAGAGACGAACCTGTCAACAAGAGGGTGGCGAGATCGGCTCCGCGGCGCCTGCTCTGGGACTGGGAGCAGGACCCCGCTCCACAGCGCGGCATGGCTCCCTCCTGGTGCTGCTGCTGCTGCTGCTGCTGTTACCGTCGCCCCTGCTCCTCCTCCCGCCGCCGCCTCCGCATCCTCCGCCCGCTTCCCGACTGACATAACCATCCTCGCCAGCAACGGCGGTGGTGGCGGCAGCATCTCTCCCTCTCTTTCGCTCCTTCCCTCCTCCCTTTCATGGAGACGGTCTCCAAGGCAGCTGAAGGGAGGGATTGAGGCCGGCCCTGTCGGTGTGGGCCTGGCGACGCCTGAGGCGTCGCCAGGCCCACACCGACAGGGCCGGCCTCAATCCCTCCCTTCAGCTGCCTTGGAGACCGTCTCCATGAAAGGGAGGAGACGGTTTTTAATAGAAGGGAGTGGAGGGTGTGGCCTTGTTCTCGCCCTCGAATTCTGGAGCCAAGAGGCCAGTGCCTCAAAAACACAGGGGCACCGGCCACGCCAGTTTTCCATATGTACGCCATCGCCTCCAGCAGTGGTGGTCCCTATGGCCTAGTGATGGTCCGCGAGCCGTCTGCCACCCGTCCCTGGAGAGCTTCCAGGAAAGAAGCGGTTGTAGAAAATGGGCACACATTTGGTACCACTCCCTGGCCCATGTAATGGGGGGGAGTTGGCAGCTCCCTGCATCAGGCGTCTTAAGAAGCCCGGACAAAGGCCCTTTCTGTACTGCACTGTTGCAGTGCTACTATTCCACTTTCAACCTCCTATGGAATCCCGGGCTTTGTAGTTTAGGAGAGGGGCCTTTAGACTTCTCAGCCGGAGAGCTCTTTTGGCCTCAGTAAACTACAAACCTCAGAATTCCACAGGATTTTGAAAGTGGAATGAGAGCACTATTAAGAGCGTAGGGTGGAAATGGCCATAGAGATACACAGACATTCAATGTATGTGGGCTCCACAAAAAACATTTCACTGTGTGAAATGAAGGACAAGATGGCAGCTTTTTCCTGCTGCTCTGCACAGAAGCTTGCCATTGTGGAAACATTCCTTTGCCTATACGGACAATAGAAGCTTGTTTCAACATTTGGCTATGGAAGAGGGCCCTCCACCACCTCTGGGGGCAGTAAGGTAGGTTGTGGGGGCAGGACAGGTTGTGTGGCATAAGCAACTGTTGCTCCCTATAGAGTGAAATGGGAGTGGGAGCTTAGGAGAAACAGCCAGGGGCTGTTGTTGCTGCTGCTCCCAACATCTGCATTACTCTGCCTACTAGTAGGGATGGCCTATATGTATGCATCTAGAGAGAGAGAGAGAGAGACTGACTATATCTACCTATGGACACATAGCTATTGGCTTCACAGCCTACAATTCTACAGGGAACAAAAATCTTACTGCCCTGGGACAAGATATGTTTCGGTCTTTGAGAAACAACAGAAAATGGCACATGGAAACATAGCCTAATCAACCTGCGTAATACTCAAAGGCACTCAAGTTATGTCGGCACCTGAGGCAGAAAAATTCCGCAAGCGTCTGTGCCAGCGATATGATAATAACGAGGCAGTTCATTATTTGGTGCTCCTTCACAACGCCCAAAATCTGCTGCCTGACATGGCTGCCTCAGTCCACATAATGGTCAATATTATCCAGAAAGTCAGCTTAGCAATTATGGACTTAGGGTGTATGTGTGTTGTCTTTTATTTTTAACAGCAAGAACAGATTAAATATGGCATTTCAAGGAATTAGTGGTTCTCAGGGAATAATATGGCAGATCTTGTTATGGATCAGTAATTGTTTAAAGCCAAGGGAGCTAAGAGCAGAAATCAGTGCTTGAACAGCTGTTCTCACAATGGAAAGAAATAAACAGTGTTCTCCGAAGACCTACATTAGAACTGGCAAATTCTCATTTATTTGTAAATTATCTGGTGTCAAGGGGGTAAGCCTTGAAGTGGCCAAGTTTGCAGATGACAGCAAACTGTTTAATATGGTAGACAGAAAAAAGCAAACAAACAAAAAACTCATTGACCATGATGAATCTCCAGAGAATATCTCAGAACCAAAGAAATGGGAGATAAAATGCAAAAGGATTGGCATGATACATATTTATTAAAGTCAAGCACAGTGTGAAAAAAGAATGTGAAGGGTTTTTTATCTCCCATCTACCACAACACTTGAATTTTTGAGCACCCAAAAGGAATTTGATAGGCAGTAGATTCAGGGTAAAGTTCTTCACACAAATGAATAGACATTTACTGTTTCCCCTGGTTTGGACCCAATGATTGTTTTTATTCTACCTAAGCTAAGCAGAACAACATACTGGTTTGAGCATTGGGTTATGACCTGGAGACCAGGCCTCAACTCCCTGCTCAGCCATGGAAACCCACTGGGTGACCTTGGATGTCTCACACATACACACAGCCCCAGAAAACTCCATGATAGTGTTGCCCCCTTGGTAAACCCTGTCCCGGGGTCTACAACTT
The DNA here is from genome assembly GCA_030412105.1 of Cyclura pinguis. NCBI lineage: Eukaryota > Metazoa > Chordata > Lepidosauria > Squamata > Iguanidae > Cyclura > Cyclura pinguis. The sequence continues at coordinate 23,263,758 of CM059604.1, forward strand.
TGATATAAAATTAATCCAACCCGCCAGAGAGGTCACCCAGATGAGCACGTAGGCAACAACGGTCGTATGATCGAAAGAACCAGGTCAGGCCAGTAAACTCCCCAGTCACGTAGCCACAGGAGACCTCAAGTTGTGTCAACCCACAGTGGACAAAAGATCATCAGCCTTTAAGGAGCCAACTTGAAGGGATTAAGAGTTTTCCCACAAAGTTGGGCACTGGAAGCAATAAAATCTTATCAGGCAAAATCCATCTACATAAACTCACACTGCAACCCAAAGTGGCGGAAGATCCTGATACTTGGGTGACACCTTGTTATCTTCCAATATCAAAGAAAGTGAAGTTGTTTTCCATTGCTGTCCCCTTTGTTCTCCCCAGGAGAGGATTTGCCCTCAAGGTACATTTTTCCTACAAATAGTCCCTGTTTTTGACTAGTTCTTTAGATACCTCCCGGTCATACCAACTGACTGTTCCCCCCTCCCGATAGCCGCGTGATCCCCTCAGCGTCTCTTCGCTGAGTTCCTTCTCTTTCGCTGTTTTCCGGGCCAAGGACTTCAGGAAAAGGTGCAGTATCACCCAAACTACGAATCCTTCAACAATCCCTCTATCTTATTTCCACTCTTTCTTTTTCTTTAGCCCTTGGATGTGTGTGTGAGTGTTTGTGTTGATGAGTGCCACTACTGTTTAATAAAGTCATTCATTGGACCTTTTTGTGTGATTTCTGACTGGGCCTGACCCCGTAAAAACTGGGTAAAAGATCTCACTAGGTTACCCTTCCTCTTGCATTGCTATTGCTTGTGCTCCGTTGTGCTTACTTTCCCCATCACTTGGAGCATATCGAGGTGTCCCTCTGGGGCCCCCAAATTTTCAGGGTAACAATAGGTTCACTTTCTCATCTACTTTTACAGAATGGTGATTGCTCAGATATATTTTGATGTCTGAACAAATAAACAAATAAACCTGTAAAATTACATAGTTCTTATTAATCTGCTCATTAGCTCCGATGACAGTAATTTCATTCGTTCAACAGAGGTGGGAATCATGCAGTGTTCCAGACATTGGACAGCAAGTTCCAGCAGCCTTGGCCATCATAGCCAATGGCAACGAATGCTGGGAATTGCAGTCGAACAACACCAGGGTTCCCATACCTATTCTACAATTTTTTTTAGCAGAGTTTTAAATTCATTGTAATACAGTTATTTATAAAGAAATGTGCAAAAACATGGAATCTCCTTGTGAAGGAGGCACACACACACACACACACACACAGCCCCAGAAAATCCCATGATAGGTTCACTTTAGGTTTGCATGAGTTGGAAACGACTTTAAAGTATGCAACAACAACAACAGCAACAGCAACAACAGAACAAAATCACACCCAATCAACTCTGGCAGCTTAAATATTTGATGCTACCTCTTTCCTTATACCTCATAAGCACTTCAGTGCTACCTGGCAGGGGAAGCAGCCTTCAGGAGGCTTTTTTTTTTCAGCCAGATACTACAATGTCAGTGGGTTGGTTTGCCTGATTCTGAATAAAACTGGACTGTTCAAATAAACAAATCAAGACTCATATAATAGATACTAACTAGAGTGTGCCGCCTAATGGTTTGATGTTGCTATGTGTCTTCAAGTCATTTCTGAATTAAGGCGACTATGAGAGACCGCCAATAAGTACTAGGAGCTGTTATTTCAGAAGAAGGAACTGGAACAACCACCTCTGAGTATTCCTTGTCTAAGAAAATCCTATGAAATTCATGGGGTCACCATAAGCCAACTGGTGACTTGAAAGCATTTATACAAACAAGGCAAACTTATTGCGGCGTTTTCTTTGGCAAGATTTGTTCAGAGGGGGTTTGCCTTTGTCTTCCTCTGAGGCTGAGAGAGTGTAACTTGCCTATGGTCACTTGGGGGGTTTATGTGGCTGACTCTGGTCTTCCAAAGTCCTAGTCCAAGACTCAAACCACTACACAACCCTTGCTCTCCATCTAGTGGCTACAAATAAGCAAAAGTGTTCAGGCTTTTAATCCATTTAATTGAAGAGCTATTCATTAGGTGGTTAAAAATGAATTCAGCCAATACATGTGTTGTTGTTACATGTGCGTTTTCTTGGTCTCAACTGCATTGTATAAAATCTATTAATGCTGCTACTGATAACATATTTCGCATTCACTAACATATTCTACTATTGCACCGTGAAACAGCTTGCCACAGTTGAATGTGTTTGCTCTCATCTACTTTTATAGAATGGTGATTACTCAGATATATTTTGATGCCTGAACAAATAAACAAATAAACCTGTAAAATTACATAGTTCTTGTTAATCTGTTCGTTAGTTCAGATGACAGTAATTTCATTCGTTCAACAGAGGTGGGAATCATGCAGTGTTCTAGACATTGCACAGCAAGTTCCAGCAGCCTTGGCCATCCTAGCCAATGACGATGAATGCTGGGAATTGCAGTCGAACAACACCAGGGTTCCCATACCTGCTCTACAATTTTTTTTAGCAGAGTTTTAAGGTCATTGTAAAAGTGTTATTTATAAAGAAATGTGCAAAAACATGGAATCTCCCTGTGAAGGAGGCAGACTGGCATGCAGACAATCATGGCTCAACGGCTGTGAAGGGGAGCTATGGGGAATATAATCCATCAAAAGGCAGAGGTTTGCTCAAAAAGATTCAGACATGGTGGGAAGAAGACAGGGTGGGAGAGACAGGTTCTGGAGTAGATGGGGTTTTGAACTGGCACTGATGGGGTGAAGTTGATAAAGAGGCCTGTGAGCTAATAGAGACAGGGCTGTGGATCTGAGGAAAAAGGGAAAACTACATATGGTTCTGGGGAGCTTAAAAGAACGTGTGTGTGTGTGTGTGTGTGTGTGTGTGTGTGTGTTAGTAAACAGCTGGTCTGGAACTGGTTTGAAAGTTCGACTATGACTCTGAAGACCACAGTTTGATTCCCCACTGTGACATGGAAACCCACTGGGTGACCTTGAGCACATCACACACTCTCAGCCCCAGAAAATCTCATGACAGATTTGCTTTAGAATCACTGTAAGATGGAAATGACTCAAAGGCACACAACAACAACAATACATTAGTAAAGATAATATACAGCCTGTATTATATATACCAACTGTGTTGCTGTATTGGTATTTTAGTTTTGGTATGTGTTGCTTAACTCCAATTCAGGCTTAATAGAACCAGAGACAGGTTTAAATATGATAAGAATATTTTCTTTATCTTTACTGACCTAATAAAGATATACATAAGCTTTACTAGATTTTATTTATTTTCCTCTACCGTGTTCAATAAAAATATTCTTCTTGTATTTAAACCTGTTTCTGGCCCTATTAAGTCTGAAACTGGGGTTAGGCCACACATACCAAAACTTAAAAACCCGTACAACTACACAGCCACGGGTCCACACTTAAGGGGTCACCCCGAGGCCAAGTAATCCAACCTAGCAAGGGAAAAATTGGGGAAACAAGGGCAGGGTGAGTGGCACGATTCCTAGGGGTTGGAACTTTAGTACCAGACTGGGTAGAGGAATCTGTCACACCCCGTTTTTTACTTTTCTTGGCATTATCAGCTGACGCTATCAATAAAATTCTAGACCAAAGGTATAAAGCAAAATATTATATTTAATTTGCTCAGTGTCCCCAAAAGGTTTCATTTATTTCAGCATGCTCAGCCATGGAAACCCCCTGGATGACCTTGGATGCATCACACACTCTCAGGCCATTTCCATACCGGGCTTCTGAAATGGCGCAGAGCGACCTCTGACGGAGATCTTCTACACTGTAGAGTGGATTGGCGTGGACTACTTTTTGTAGTTCCACACCAGAATCCACTCAGGAGTGGCCGGAACTAGCCGCACTGCGTGTTTTTTAAAAACCTCTTTTTCGAGGTTTTTAAAAAGCACGGAGCGCGCAGCCCCCATGCCGCTCCGTCGCCTGGCTCCGAAGCGGATTTGCAGGCGCGCGCAAGTGCATGCCTGCAGATCTGCTGGGGGCGGGCTTCCAGCTGGCGAGCTTCTCCGGTTGGTGGAGAGCCTCCACCAACCGGAAGCCGCCATTTGGGACGCCGGAGGACTGCGGAGCAGCGAGCTCGCGCTGCTCCGCGTAGCGACGGACTTACCCGGCTGCCAGTACGCTCCGTTTTTGGGCGTTTTCGCCCGTTTCCCCCCACACACACATGTGGAAAGGGCCTCAGTCCCCCCAAACCCTGGGACAAGTTTTCCTTAAGGTTGCAGTAAGTTGGAAATGACTTGAAGGCACAGAAGAACAACACTATAACCATTTCCACACTAGCATGTTATAGTGCTATTATTCCATTTTCAGTATTCTATGGAATCCTGGGGTTTGCTGTTTAGGTAGGGGCCTTTGACTGCGGAATTGGCCTATGATTCCATCAAGCCAAATGAAGGAAACCTGGCTAGAGTGCACATGGATGCTGTGTTTTAAATATTCCTTTAGCAAAGGGAAAATGTATACAATGATTTCTCATTTGTACCAATAGAGAATGTGTGGCAGTTTTTCCTTTGTAACTTTCTTATCTATTAATGTTTTCTTCTCTTTATATTTGTGATTAACAGAATTTTAAAGAAAAAGAAAATATGCATAGATATTTATAACAGAATACTGCCTTTTTGAAGAAAAAATGTGTATTACAGCCTTTGAAGTCGGAAGAATCAAGTATTTCTTCAGTGATGGCGCAACTTGTTCTCTGCAAAATATGTGATAAACATTCCAAAGATGCTAAATTCATTGTTGTTATGTCACTTCAAGTCAACTCTGATGAGAGAATGTGACTTGCCTAAAGTCACCCAGTAGGTTTTCACTGCTGAGTGCAGATTCAAATCTTGGTCTCCTAGAGTCATAGTTCAATACTCAATTGTACCAGCGAGTTCTTGATAGGCAAAATTGCTAAATTGCTGCTTGGAAAGAAAATGGTACTGTTGAAAAGTTTGCTGTCCTCACTTACCTCCCTACAGTTGTTCTAATAAATATAGAATATAGAATGAATATGATGAATATGATGAAAACTAATCATCATATGAACCATTTCATGTCATCTCTCTTGAGAAATACCGCAGCTGGAGATAACTCCATCCCACGAAACAATTGTTCTAGTTTACTGATGCAAACGTAATCCCCTACATATGATAAAAACTGTAATATATAACTATATAATATAAAAGCTGTTTCTGAAAGTTTTTCCACAAAAACAATGGTATCTGTGTGTGGTGACAGAGAATGAATATAGGAAATCATTAACTATCTTACCATGGTAACTCAGTTATTGTATCTCCTTCAAAGCAATGAGAGTAATTTACCTCTTCTTTTTTTTTTAATCGTTTTATTCAAATTTCACATCTTACTGTATTACAACATTATTACTGTAAATTTACATGAAATATTTTTGATCTTCCACACTGATCTAGATTTTATTTCCAACATCTCTTAACATAGTTATATCAATGTACCACTTTATACTGATAATGTTACATGATAGTTCTTGTATTTCATTCTCCACATTACAATTCCATGGTTTACATCAGTAGCCCCCTCATTAGTTATCTTAACCATGAATCACTCATTTTCATTTAACAGTGCCCAGCAATTACCTGTTACAATCTGCCATTCCTTTTTTATCTCATCGTCTGTTTTCCTCTTTTCTTTCTGTGAAACTATATCAGTATTTCTATTTTCCATAAATGTTCCCCACCATTGTTCTATTGTAGGTAATTGTTGAGTTTTCCAAAGTTTTGCATATTCTATCCGGGCTGTTGTTATCATATAAAGAATTATTCGCCAATATTTCTTCACATCAGTACCATCGAATACATTTGTCATATTTAACAAATACAATTATGGTATCTTAGCAAACTGAACTTTCATTATAGCACAAATTGTATTATGAACATCAGTCCAATATTTCTTGGCTTTGGGACATGACCACCACATATGATATATCGTACCGACCTCTTTCTGACACTTCCAACACAGACCAGTACTTGTATTGTAAATCTTTTTTAATTTATCTGGTGTCATGTACCATCTATGAAACAGTTTGTAATAGTTCTCTTTCAAATTCTGGGCAACTGTAAATTTTTGTGTCTTTTTCCAACTTTCTTCCCAGAATTCTAATTGAATTGAATGTCCAATGTTTTGAGCCCATAAAATCATTGCTGACTTAATTGTTTCTTCTTGCCTTTCCTGTTGTATTATTTCTTGATGTATGTGAGATAATAAATGATGGGGGTTTTCGAACAGATATTTAATAATCCCCGTTTTCTCTTTTGATTCTATTCCATATGGCTTTGAGTCCATTGAGAGCCTTACAGTTAACTGTCTATATGAGAACCAACTTAACGTTATTCCTTCTAGTTCCAATTTTTCTCTTGTTTTGATCTTGAAATTATTTGAGGTTGATTTCTCTAATATATCTTCATATCACAGCCATTTGTCTGTTTCAGTCTATCTAACAAAGAACTTCCTGAGGGGACACCGATGTGGGAAACTGCCTTATGTTTTGAATCTTATATTCATTCCAAATCTTCAAAAGTGATTTCCTAATGTAATGATGCGTGAAATCTTTACCAATTTTTGCTTTGTCATAAAACATATAGGCATGCCATCCCATCCTCAAATCCGCGCCTTCCAGTGCCAACATTCTCGTATCTTGTAAATCAACCCAGTCTTTTATCCATGTGAAGGCTGCGGCTTTGTAATATAACTGAAAATCTGGAAGTCCCATTCCACCTCTGCTCTTTTGGTCTGTCATAATACTCCACTTTATTCTGGGTTTTTTCCCCTGCCATATAAATTTGGTCAGTTCTCTCTTCCATTGTGTAAAAGGCTTGTTGTTTGTTATTATAGGAAAATTTTGAAACAAGAAGTTCATTTTTGGGAGTACATTCATTTTTATTGCTGCTATCCTCCCCATCATCGATAAACACGTAGTAGTCCAACTTTCCAAATCTTTTGTTATTTCTTTCCATTTTTTTTCGTAATTATTTTGGTATAGCTCATCGTTCATTTTAGCTATCCAGACACCCAGATACTTAGCCTTTCGAGCTCTGTTAAATCCTATTAATTCTGCTAATTCCTTCTCTTCTCTCTCCGTCATGTTTTTAGTTAACAATACTGTTTTTTCCTTGTTCACTCGAAATCCAGAGAATTCACCATATTCTTGAACTATTCTAGTCAAATCTTTAATACTTCTCCCTGGATCGTCCAAAAACACAACCAAATCATCAGCAAATGCTTTTAGCTTATATTGATATTTCTTAATTTGAACTCCTTTTATAGTTTTATCTTCTCTTATGGCATTGTTAAGTATTTCCATTGTCAAAATAAACAGAAGAGGGGACAAAGGACAACCTTGTCGTGTCCCTCTACGCAATTCGATCGGTTTTGTTTTTTCTCCATTTATGACCAATCGAGCTTGTTGTTGATTATAAATTGCTTCAATCCATGACACAAATTTGTTTCCAGCCTGCATCTGTTTAATCACCGTCTTTATAAATGGCCAACTGATCATATCAAAAGCCTTCTCCACATCTACAAATATCATAGCCATTTTCCGTTCATTGTGCCTTTCATAATATTCAATTATATCTAAGACCGTTCTTATGTTATTTCTCAAAGTTCCCTTTGGTAAAAAACCATTCTGGTCTTCATCAATGATCTCTGTCAGCACTTTTTTAAGCCTCATTGCAAGGATTGAAGCAAAAATCTTATAATCTGTATTCAAAAGTGATATTGGTCGATAATTCTTTACATCAGTTAAGTCTCTGCCCCCTTTCGGAATCAGCACCACATTAGCTTCTTTCCAGGTGTCTGGTATGCCTTCCTTTATTATTTCATTTATTGTACTTTGCAGGAGTATTGAGACCTCATGTTCCAAAACTTTGTAGTATTTTGCTGTAAAACCGTCAGGTCCTGGAGATTTATCATTTTTCAAACTCCTGATAGCTTCAACAATTTCCATCATTGAAATAGATTTATTCAAAACCAATCTTTGTTCTTCAGTAAATCTAATTTTATTCAGTTCCTCCAAATATCATTAACTATCTTACCATGGTAACTTAGTTATTGTATCTCCTTCAAAGCATGAGAGTAATTTTACCTCTTCTGACCATCAAGTATTCAGAGAAGCAGAGGTGCAATACAACTTTCCTTATCATTTGGCAGGGTGGTAGACTATAGGACTTGTACACAGCTCAAACCCTGTGCATACACATGCGCCTACTGAATAATCCTGTGCTTTCCAGCAAATATAAGAGGGAACAACTAGCACTGTTGTTTCACTGTTCTGAGTACACAAAACAGCTTTCATAACATTCTTAAGAACTCTTTTTGTGTGGGGGCTGTCCATTGCCAGCTACTGACCTTCAAAACCACTCCAGAGGTTTAAGTAATGAATCATAAAGGCAGTTGTTTTGATATTACTTTGTAGGCAGTGCTTCATAAATAACAGTGATTCTTGTTGACGATGGTAATGTATGGCAATTTTGGCCTGATCTGGATAAAATAAATCTTACTTTTCCTTTAGATCTGCTTTTTCATTAGAGAAGGGCAAAGGAGAAGCCTTAATCCTATACTTGACAGATTTTTCACACTGAAAACAACAGGTAGGTAACATCTTCAAAGTCTGATTTTTATTAAAAACATGATGTGATTTATTTGTACTCTGCATTACCTATTTTCTTCCCGTAGCCCTTGCTTTTCATACAGCACAACTATCTGAATTATGGGAAATATAACCAGCCTGCACTTGGCATCTCTTTTGGAAAATTTATCACATGTTCAGAGTAAGAGTGTAGTCCATATCCAAAAATGGAAGTGATGAAAAACTCTTCTAAACATTCTTGAAAAACAGCTTCATGGGCAATTTGCTGAAACAGCGTTTTGGCAGCCAAACCACATATGTCTTTATGATACTGATACAGTGGTCATGGCATGATCTGGCCCAATATCTATAATATTTCATAAACAAAATTGTTGGCATACCAATTGTACTAGCAGTGGAAAAAGAATCTTGATAAAATATATACAGCATTTGTAAAACATGAAGAAAGAGTATTTTAGGGGGGACTGCAACTTTTTTTTTATTGTTATTATGAAGAATAAGTTTATCTATGGCTGTGAAAGCTGGACACTGAAGAAAGCCAATAGGTAGGAAACTAACTGCTTTGATAAGTGGTGCTGGAGGAGAGTTTTACAGTTATTGCGGACTGCTAAAAAGACAAATGAATGAGTCCTAGAGCAAATCAAGCCTGAATTCTCACTAGAAGTGAAGAAGACTAAACTGAGGCTGCCATGGGCCATTTCCGCACTACACTGTTATAGTGCTATTATTCCACTTTCAACATCGTGTGGAATTCTGGGATTTGTAGTTTACTGAGGCCCAAGAGTTCTCTGGTTGAGAATTCTAAATGCCCCTCCCTAAACTGCAAACCCCAGGCTTACATAGGATGTTGAAAGTGGAATAATAGCACTATAACAGTGTAGTGTGGAAATGGCCATACTTTGGGCATATCATGAGACAACCAGACTCATTGGGAAAATACTTGGTAAAGTGGGAGGTAGTAGAAATGAGGAAGACCACACTACAGTTGGTTCAATCAATCAGGGAAGCCTCAGCCCTGAATTTGGAAGGCTTGAGCAAGGCAGCTGATGACCAGGGTTCTTGGAGGTCTCTCCTAAATTGGGTTACCAAAAGTTGAAATTGACTTGATAGCAGTGATGTAGACTCGAGTCAATAGACTCGGACTCAAGTCGGACTTAAGTCGCTTCACTGACTCGACTCAGACTCAACTCCGCCATAAATGATACACTGATTTGCCTCGCCTCGAGACTTGTATATTTGTAATGACTGACTTGATGCCCTTAGTTCAATAACATAACGCATTCATCCAGAAACCTTACGACTTTGAACAACACCTCCATCTCTTTTTGCCTACTGGTCACATGACACTCTCGTTCAAGCCCAAAGTGTTGGCACATTTCTCAGAGGGGAACAGCAAACAGGTTAGGCAATGGGCTTGAGGCAAGCTTGAGGTCTGCTCAGCAGCCTGTCCCCGCTGCATATCGGAGGAGATTTCTAAAACGTTTCCTAAGGGCAAAAGACAAGACTTGCCCCGAGAGTGCAGGATGCATTTCTCAGAGGAGAACAGCAAATGTGTTAGGTAACGGGCTTGGGGAAGAAGGATCCTTCCTTCTAAAGTTTTTGAATCTTCAGTAATGGGGAGTAAAATAGGATCCTATTCCCCACTTCTGAAGCTGAAGATAGCAAAATTGCAAATGTGGAGAGCCAACTCGCTTAAATTGTTAAAACTGAATTTATTTCATTCTATCCAATAATTCTGGAATTTTGGTTGGGGTATAAAGTTGGCTTCCAGACTCAAGACTTGACTTGAAAGTATCTTCAAGGACTTGAGACTTGACTTGAGACTTGGAGTAAAAGACTTAAATACATCACCGCTTGATAGTAAATAACCACAAATGACGGATAGGGCTCCCAGCAGGGTGCAGATTCCAAGCTGATTGGAACCCTAGGATTGCTCTTTTTATAAACTAAATCAGTCAGTTGAGCAGTCAAATGATCTGATAAAGCCTAAAATAATTACTTGACTATATAGGAGTCACAGGACACAAGACACTTGTAAAAAAGAAAAGAAAAAACTTTGCAAAATTCTGAATGATTTTGTCATGACTTCTGTCATGTGTTTTTCTGAAGGATTCCTACAAGCCCCCGTGGACTTGGGTTGCCAGGCCAAGACCATCCAGGCCCATTGTCAGGTGGGCTGAAACCTAAATAACCTTTCCAAGGGGCAGACTCTCCAAAATACGTGCAGCACCTTGGATAGCTTCTTCAAAGTCTGGGCTAAAAACTAGCACATATTCACTGCTCTGTTGACAGAACCAGCTTCTAATGGTTAAAAGTCATTGGTTTCTGGCCCATAAGATAAACAAGTAGTCTGAAGATAACTTTTAAAACAAATACACAGAGATAGAATGGCATAACAACATGCCCTGGCCTGCCCCATGAGCAATGTATAGAAATATTTTGTCTAAACTTGAAAAATGACACAATGTGACTTGTGTTCTGCCTCAAGAGAACAGGCTGCTGAAAGAGCTCATCAATGAGTCAAAATCAGAAGATTGCAAATAATCCAGAAGGGATTTCCCACTCCACAAAACTTTGCATTTTATACAAAATTAAGTCATGGCACAGAAAGGGCACACCAACCACGTGTTCCCAGTATAACTTCTTTTTATGTCCACTGTTCTTAGACATACTAGAGAAAAACAATGGAGTTCAACAATCCTGCTCTATGCATATGTAGTCATATAAAAAGAACACATTTTCTCAGGTATAAGCATGCAGCAGTTTCTGAGAGCATCCAAAACCCATCTCTTTCTGGTCATTGGGATGATGATGATCCACACAATGACATAAACACACACAATTTATTTGCAGACACACACGTTCCTGTTCTAGCTCTTCATATGTGGAATGAAAGTTAATGAAAATGGCTCAGATCATGAGTGCATCTCCCAAGAAGCTATAAAACCAAATGAAAGAGTTACAGTTACATTCTAAACTGAGTTAAATGAACTCTTATTAATTTATGATCATTCTGTAACTTAATTATATTTTAAAATACATGACTGTATTAGTCTGGATCGGTATGTAAAGGGATCTTGTAGCACCTTTGAGATTAACTGATAGGGAGAAGTTGGTAGCATAAGCTTTCATAGACTAAGTCTGCTTCATCAGGTGTGTGGTGTGAAATGCCTAAGGACAGACATCTATACCTCCGAATGAGCAGATTATATGTGTGAATAGAGACAGAAATGCAGAACATGTGGGTATGGTGATGAGGTGACAAGTTAAATTTTTACCAAATTTGTGTTAACTAGTGTTATGTGTAGTGTGCGAGAAAACCATTGTCTCTGTTCAAACCATTATCAATGGATTGGATTTGTAGATACATTCACTAGGCTTAGGGGCACAGGACCTCCATGAAAGTAGAAAAATCACATGTATCAAAATGTGTGTGTGTGTGTGTGTGTGTGTGTCTGTTGGAAGGGGGCCTAGGCATGGTAAGGAAAATGGACACCCATGCTCCAAACCAGGGTTAGGGAAAGGAGTGGGAAAAGGGGTGGGTTGGTGTGGTGGCCCTACATTTCCTCTCTCTTGCCCATCTCCTTCCTTCAGTACGGAAGGGCATTGGGAGAGAGCTTGTGGTCTGAGAAACTGGATTGCAAGCTGTCCTTAGTTGGTCAGGCAGTGGCTGGTGGAGGGAGAGGAAGACCAGAGGCAGTTTTTTAAAGGGCTGCATGGCCTGATTGGAGCTGCAGAGAGGAAAGGTTCCCCTGGAAAAGAAGCTTTTGAAGTCGTGGGGGGCAGAGGTTGGAGAAACTCAAAAATAATCAAATCTGTGAAAGTTAAACCTGCAAATGTAGAGGGCTGTATTCCAGTTCTGCTGTGTCTCTTTCCAATCTTCTTTTGTATTTTTCTTCCCCCCATGCCCAAGGACTGCTGGACTTCTCACACTACATATGTGCATTTTACACTTCTCACACTAGTTAACAGTCCAGCCTCATGAGGGCTCTCTTACCCATTTTATCACATCTCTTTTCTGGTTTCCAGCCAGCATCATACTACATTCCAATAACTCCCTCCACTATTTGTATGGTTATCTACTAACTTTGGCTTTAGGCAATATCTTTTGTCCCACCTTTGCCCCAGAATGACCATCATTAAAACTGATCTGCTCACCTCACCACCATACCCACAGCTTTTGTATTTCTATTGCTATTCATGCACACAGCCTGCTTGTTCACAGGTACATATGTCTGTCTCTGGGCGCTTCACTTCATTCACCTGATGAAGAAGACTTAGGCCATTTCTACATCTTACCTTGCTCCGTTATCTTCCGGTCATGATCCTGGCAGCACCTTTGTCGGGAAGGGAGCACGACAGGAATGCTCTCGTCCACACCTAACTGGCTCCCTGTGGAAGGGAGTGCGAGCAAGACACACCTGCCTTCCATAGCATAGCTGGGCTCTTTCTCTTGCTGGGGAAGGAAGCACCTCCATCATACTTCCTGCCCTTCCACATGATCGGGAAGGACAGGAGTGTTGCATGATTGCACGTGCTTAACAGATTTATTCCACTAAGTGAACGTCTCATGATCGTGATGAGTGGGGGCAGGATGGTAGCAGGAATGCAATGATGTTGTGTGAAAGCACAGCCCGCAGACTGTTGTCATCCTGTTCCCATAGCAGGACTGCAATGCCATGCAGAAATGGCCTCAGTCTAAGAAAGTTTATCCTACCAGTTTCTTTCTCTCAGTCTCAAAGGTGCTACAAGATCCCTTTGCATATCAATTTTATTTTATAAGTCAGTCAAGAATCTATTACAATCCACAAACCAGAGGAAGAAAAGATAGCCTATAAAGCGGGATATAAATAAATTAAAATGCATATTAACATATAATTAAACTGGACATATAATATCAGATTACTCTACTAATTAGAGTTGATCCTATAAACCAGTGGTTTTTACTTATTTATTGCCTTACAATTCAACAATTGGGATTAGAGTATTCCACCCACTAGTTACTGTGTCAAGCTTTCATTCTATCTCAGATGACATTGGGATCCTCACACCTCTGTTTCATACCTGCAAATCATTTTTTCTGATCTCTCAGACAGGCAACATCATTGATTTATTGCAAAGGCTGCTTTCCTACAGTATTTAATCCCAGGATTTTGCCTCTGCCTCTTTAATATCCAGAATTAACAATGTGCTTTGATTTGCCTCAGTTAACTGCTGCTTTGGAGCCCTCTGTAGTCCAAAAATAGGAACTGAATCATTGATGGTGATCTGCATTGTGCTATGAAAAACCAGCTGTCAAGTTATTGTACAGGAGTTTTTAAAACAAGGAGGAAGGGAGGAGGAGGGAAAAGAATGTAGCAGCACCTGTAAAACAAACTCATTTTTATTTTTATAACTCTGCCAAATTGCACTCACTCACAGGTACTTCACTTTTTAAAATAACATGTACCGCCAAGTCAGTGGCACTGCTGTGGGCATCTATATGGCATCATATGGCTAAGAGTATGTTCCTGCATGTCAAGGGGTTGGATTTGATGGCCATTGTGGTCTCTTCCAACTCTATGATTCTATGATTCACAATATGCAAACATCTTCATGGCTGACCTGGAACAAAGCTTTCTCAGCACATGAACTCAGAAATCTCTCCTCTGCCTACAATATCTTGATAACATCTTTATTATGTGGATAGATGAAAAGCAGCCAACTGAAAAGTTTCACCAGGATTTCAACAACTTCCACCCATCAACCTGAGCCTGGCACAATCCACAGAACAAATTCACTTTGTTGACACTCATGTGCAACTGCACAATGGACTTCTAAGCACTATATTCTATCAAATACCCAACGATCACTACACATAACTCCAGTTTCAGTCCAGAACACACTGCAAAATCAATTGTTCATAGCCAAGCCCTCTGGTACAACAGCACCTGCTTAGACACACAAAACAGAGACTCAGAACTCTTGGATTTACGATAGGCATTTCTCAAACTACAATATCCACATATTGAGGTGAAAAAATAAATAAACAAGGCAAGATTAATTCTCAGGAACAATCTACTACAGAACAGACAAAAGAGAAAGAAAAGAAAGAAAGAAAGAAAGAAAGAAAGAAAGAAAGAAAGAAAGAAAGAAAGAGAAAAAACCCACATGACAGAACACCCCTAGAGATCACCTACAGTCCCCAGCTGAGAATATTCAAAGGCATCATCAACAAGCTACACCCAGTTCTGGACAATAATATAGCCCTCTCACAAGCTCTGGCAAGCAGGCCTTTACTGGCCTGCAGACAGCCTCCACATCTTAAAGGTCACAATCATAGAACAAGGAAATTATAAAGGAAGACAGAAAGAGAAACAGAATTATATTCACAAATTTGATTCCATTAGTAGAGGTATGAACAAAGACAATAGTTTCATGGCACCCTACATGTATTAATACAAGTAGGGATGGGCCAACTGAATCCTTGAATCCTGGGGAAGGATTCGAGATTTGCGGATCCAAATCCCACCACCAAAATAGTCAAATGGAATCTTTTGAATCTGCTCTCCGCCATCGTCCTGTGGATCCTGCATGGGGTGAGCAGGAGGCAGCGGTGAGGAGCGTGATCCCGCGCCCTCCGCTGTCCTCCCGGCCACTGCCGGTGGGATCCTGCCCGGGACAGCCGGATCCTTTGCCTTATTCTCTCGTGGGGCTTCAGAATACAGGTTTAAAAATAGCTGCTGAAATCTCTCCTTCCTGAGTTATCCCAGTTCCAAAAAGCAAATACTCCACTGACTCAGTGAAACTACATTCAAAGAAAAGGTTTCCTTTGCAAAGGTTTTTGAAGCACCTGAATTGGGGTGGGCAAGGTATGGCCTGCAGGCAGGGCACAACCCCATAAGTCTCCAATCCCTCCAGTTTACCCCAATATTATTATACCCCAGAAGCTTCTTGAAGCATGATTTGTCTATTAAATGACATTTTTGGGATCTTTTTTTTTTTGGCCCTAAAATTCCTTTTTAAAATAGAGTGGAAGTGCATGCATTCTAGGTATCCCAATTTGGCATGGATGGTCCTGATTAATCCTTAATAATTAATATTTCTGGAATATTAATTAATTAATTATTAATTAATGAAGTGCTTTGATTTGAATTATTAAAATAATACAGGAGGACCAATAAGAAGGATTAAGATTGGAGGAAATGCATCATTCAGCTCTGTTTTTGCACCTTTTCACATCTTACCTTTTCGCAGTGCTGGGGTGCGGGGCTTGCGCGAGCAGCCTCTGAAGAGAGGTTCTCGCGTCCAGGGTTCTTCGGCTCCGCACGAGCTTCCTGCTCGCGCGAGAGCCCCACCTCTTCCTTTCACAGTGCAGCCTGGGACCTTCCCAGCCTGCACTGGACAGGAAGCGTGACCGGCCCGGCTCCCAAGGCTCCGCACGCCAGATAAGTGCATGCGGGGCCCTGGAGCAATGCGTTACCACACAGCATAAAAAATGCGTGCGCGGTCCGCGTCAGGCCCTGGAGAGTTGCGCAAATGTGAGTGCATCGTGTGGACCGCTCCTCACATGTGTGCGACGCTTAAGGGGCCCTTTTGCATTGGAAATGCCACGCAAAAAGGGCTTTATTCTTCTTACCACCTTGTGGATTTTAAAAGGAAGAAAATGAATAAAAAGAGAAATGGAGACCCCTTTCCTGAAATGGAGGAAAGAAATAGTGGAGAGATGGTTAGTGTCTTTAGCAGGAGGCCATTAGGCAGCCATAGTCATGTCAGCATCTCAAACCCTTTAGGTCTGAGGGTTGGATTTCCCTCCATAGCACTACTTAGCCTGTATGGAAGTTTTTAGAGCCTTCGATTTAATGATAACATGGCAAGGCAACAGCTGTATGCACTATTGATTCAGTCATTTTAATCTATTCAAAGGCCTAATATTTGATTTAACATTTGAGTACTGACAAGATTGAAGAGCACTGACAATCTCTTCTCATACTTAAATGGCAATTTTTCAGTGCATTTTGGAAATTACACACACATGCATACATGTACGCACACACGTACATTTGAGTAGTGGCTGCAGATCTCCAGTGCTAAGAACTGCATGCGTAACAGCAGTCTTTTGAGCAAGTAAATTCTAGATTTGAGCAAGTGGGAATGCAACTCCCATAATTTCACAACCACCATGGCCAGGCCATCTTGGCTGGGTGCTTCTCAGAGCTGTGATTCCCCCGCCCTCCCAAAAAAACTGTTCCAAGGTCTGATCCTGATGAAACAAGAGACATCAACTTCTGTACTTGCATTATCACCCACAAGAATTTGTGTTCTTACATAGATTGCAATTATTATTATCTGCATTGTATTTTAATGCATTTTATGATCCTATACTTGTTTATGCTAATGTTCAATTCATGAAAGGGGGGAATTCAGATACAGATTGTTTAAAAGAAAAAATTAAAAATTATAGTTCCTTAACTTGAAACTACCTCAGTATAATAATAATAAGTATATAGATACGTTTTCCTGAAAGCAAAAAACTATTATTTAATTTGTTTTTCATTAAACAAAGATGTCAAATTCTGCATCAAAAACACTTTTCAGTAGAAATGCTTTCTTTCCCTTGCTTTTTAAACCCTTTTTTAAAAAAAATTCAAAAGATTTGAGGTTTGTGAGATTCGTGGATTTCCAGAAACTTCCAGGGATTCGGATCTGGATTCGGATTTGGAAAATTCTGGATTCATCCCTTCCCTAAATACAAGAGTCCTCTCTACTGTAGATATAACGAAAGGCATCTTCTCAGAGAAGATTTTGAATCCAAAGAAACTGACTTTTGGTAAGATTTATTGCTTTCACACATCAGCACTAACTGACCACTGTAGAGATCTGAAAGACCAGTATTATCTTATGCAGCCCTTTGAAAATTTAGGGCAACGGTCATGTTTTGCATCTTTCTGGATCCTGTTATATTCCTGCCCTCTTCTACAGCTGTGCAAATATCCTGTATATCCTCAAGTCTGGATATCACTCTGTACTGCATCTAAAGAGGTGGGTTTATCTCCATTAAAGCTCATGCTAAAATAAAAACCTGTACTGCATTTGAAGAAGTGGGTTTATACCCAAGAAAGCTCATGTGAAAATAAAAACCAGTTAGTTTTAAAGGTACTGCTACATTCACTCTTTTTTCCCCTCCCCTCTCCTGTTTTTTTAATTTTGGAAGAGACTAACATGGTTATTTCATTTCAAACTCCCAAGAACCCATAAACTGACATGATAATGCAGTCTGAAAGAGTCCTCTGATTTTGATTTAGAACAGGCTGGATGGAAAATGCAGAAAAAGCAATGGAGGAGAGAGAATATTTTAGCCTTATACACCCACAGCAATAGCAATATCATGTTCTGCAGTGAATGATGAGTGCCACTGAGCACTCATCATTCCTGGATGCTTTGTTCATACAAAGACAGGGTTGTGATGAGGCGGCAGCAAGCCCTTGTACTGTGTTTTGTTTTGACCAGCCTTGCATTCTACAGTAAAAGAATAAATTGAACAGGCTGGCTTGTAATGATGAAAACAGTGGGAATCATGAAGCTCCCCAGATGAGATTGCACTACAGCTTCCAGAAGCTCTAGCCAGCATGGCCAATGGAAGTTCAGTTTAACAACATCTGGAGGTCAGCACTGTTCCTGAACCTGGTGTAGGTGTCTGGAGGTCTGGTGGCTTTGTTTACTCAGAGTTCTGCTGAGAACAGCCTTGTCTTTCTTGCTACAAAAATGGCTTTCTGCTAGCAAAATTGACATCTCTGTTGGTGGAAAAGGAGCCAAAGCTGAGTGTGCATATTGTGCCTATTACAAATGATTTTTTTTTTACAGTGCTATTCCCACTTAGCATTTTACAGGATAAAGATTTGTGGTGAACTTAATTAGTCAAAGACCAAGTTGAAACCTGTGGAAGAAATCCGAATGATTGTATGTCTCTCTTGTTTAGCCTCAGGAATGACCTAAACAATAGAGTTGCCTACTTCGCACATAGCACAAAAACCATAATAGCCATCAGTTCATCAATTCAGGCAAAACTATACATTGAAAATCCTCAAACGCTTTGTGTAGCTTACATATTTCTGCAATTCTGAGTGGAAGAAATATGGTACCATATTTACAATCCAACCCATGATTGCCCTTCATCTACATTCATAAGCTATCATAATGAATCTTTTCCACATGATGGATGTGAAGAGAGTGCTACAGTTTGCTTAAAGCAACATCTCACTAGTGTCTGACTTGATGTGCCAGAGCATCCACCCTTATGTTCTCTTTGATATCACGGTTCCTTTCTGATCCTGCAAGGCTACACTGCTAACTTCCAAGCATATTTACTTGGGAGAAAACTCCAATGAAAATTGACAGCACTTGCACACCTATTCAACATGCTCGGGGTCAGTTCATAAACAGGAAACATTCTCTAAGCAATGAGTGCCATTTTATTTTTATTTAACTTTATTTTTATGCTACTTTTCATAAAACAAAACAAAACAAAACTCAAACAATTTTGTGATGAAAACAGACACAGTAAAACCAGAAGCCAAAAACTAGACAACAATGAAAACAATCCAATCCAATAAAATATTTTATTAAAAACTAGAGGTAACTCGTGATGTTAACAGTCAGGAAAATAACTGAGGCCATTTCTGCACTACACTGCTATAGTGCTACTATTCCACTTTCAACATCCTGTGGAATTCTGGGGTTTGTAGTTTACTGAGGCCAAAGAGCTCTCTGGGTGAGAATTCTAAATGCCCCTCCCTAAACTGCAAACCCCAGGATTCCATAGGATGTTGAAAGCAGAATAATAGCACCATAACAGTGTAATGCGCAAATGGCCAGAGTAAACAAATAGGTTGAGGGTGGAAACAGCTAACATTGAAGGGTTGACTAATCTTAGTGGGAAGGTAATTCCACATAATGGGTGCCACTACAGAAAATGCGCTCCTTGACAGTGGAACTGAACAAGGCTCACTAGGCAGCATTAAATAGTGTCAACCTTCTCACAGGCAAGATTCTGCCTAATTTCATATACATGTGTTTGCTCCTGGAAAAGAGATGCATAAGCTATGCCTAAAGATACTTTTCTGTCCAACTCACCTAAACTCCCCTTTAGTCCAGAGTTTCTATAGCACAATTACTTTCTTCTTCCTGGCTTATTTTTTCTTCTTCTTGTGAATTCTTATCTGAAGTATAGGCCTCTTACATGTACTCAACAAACCAGAAGAAGAGTGTGTCAAACCCTGACCTGCTGAGTCACTGCTTTCTTTTTCCCCCAGTCTAGCTCACATGGAGAACCTCCACAGATACAAAAGGTTCTCTTCTTCAAAAATGTCACTTTTGGGTTAGGAAAATAATGAAAAGAAGAGAGATGCTACCAGGCTCCCTTCCTCACATGTTTAATACACACGCTTACCAAACACCTGAATAAGGCTCCTGTCACAGAGCCAGAGGTTGAAATGAATCAGACTGGAAGTAGTTATGGCTAACTTAAGTTCCATGGATACCAGTAGTACTCTCAATATGACTAAATTTGATGCCAGCTCTGTTCTTCCAATGGCACATGATACAGCCACCTTGCTGAAGCAAAGCAAGTCTGGGTCTGGTCAGTGGGTGACGTGGATAAGGGCTTCCTACTTATTCAGACATACACTATTTTACAGACATGCTTGTGCGGGGCTGCCAAATACGGAACCTCGCTGCAGTTCCTTCCTGACATCCAAAAAAGTGATAGGACAACACCAGATGGAAACATTTACATTAGACCTCCTATATGTCAGTAAATTATCACTAAGGGTGAGTGTAAAACAACTGTAACATTGTTCTTTGCTCAAGTACTTGTAGGAAGTCCCCACTTAGAATCATAGAATCACAGAAATGTAGAGTTGGAAGAGGCCACATGGGCCATCCAGTCCAACCCCTTGCCATGCAGGAACACCCTCAAAGCACTCCCGACAGATGGCCATCCAGCCTCTGCTTAAAAACCTCCAAAGAAGGAGACTCCACTATACTCTGAGGCAGCATATTCCACTGCCGGACAGCCCTGAGTGTCAGGAAGTTCTTCCTGAGGTTCAGGTGGAATCTCCTTTCCTGCAGCTTGAATCCATTGCTCCTTGTCCTGGTCTCTGGAGCAGCAGAAAACAAGCCCTCTCCCTCCTCTACATAGCATCCCTTCAAATATTTAAACATAGCTATCATGTCCCCTCTTAACCTTCTCTTCTGCAGACTAAACATACCTAGCTGTCTAAGTCTATCCTCACAGGGCATGGCTTCCAGGCCCCTCACCATTTTGGTCGCCCTCCTCTGGACCTGCTCCAGCTTGACCATGTCCTTCTTGAATTGGGGTGGCCAGAACTGGACACAGTATTCAAGATGAGGTCTAACCAAAGCAGAGTAGAGTGGTACCAGTACCTCCCTCGATCTAGACACCATACTCCTATTGATGCAGCCGAGAATTGCGTTGGCTTTCTTGGCTGCCACAGCACACTGCTGACTCATGTTCAGCTTGTGATCTACCAAGACTCCTAGATCCCTTTCACACATACTGCTATCCAGCCATGTGTCCCCCATCCTATATTTCTGTATTCCATTTTTTCTACCTAAGTGTAGGACCTTACACTTCTCTCTGTTGAATTTCATTTTGTTAGCCTTGGTCCAGCTCTCCAATCTGTCCAGGTCATTTTGAATTTTGATCCTGTCCTCTGGCATATTAGCAACCCCTCCCAATTTGGTGTCATCTGCAAATTTGATCAGCATGCCCTCTATTCCTTCATCCAAGTCGTTGATGAAGATATTGAACAGCACTGGGCCCAGGACAGAACCCTGTGGCACCCCGCTAGTCACTTCTCTCCAGGATGAAAAGCAGCCATTGCTGAGCACCCTTTGGGAACTGTCAGTCAACCAGTTACAGATCCACCTGACAGCAGCCCTGTCCAGCCCACATTTTACTAGCTTCTTTGCAAGAAAAACTTCTGCCACTGTGCACTCCATTTGCATTCCTGTTCTTAAGGATCTGCTTTCCAGAGTCCCAACTTCTTCCTGAGCATCTTCACCTTCTTCCAATTCCCTGGTCTTCCACTCTGTCAATCTAGGGCAGGGATAGACAACATGTGGACCACTCTGGTCTACATGTTCCCCCTTAAAGCCACGGGGGGCAGAGGCATAGCTATGGAGGCCAAAATGAGAGCATTTCCCCCCTCCTAAAAATTCTGGCGCACGCATACACCATGAAATTTTCTTTCAATCCAAAGTTTCTAGCATTGCAGAGAGTGAGACACTGAAACTGTTCACAACTAGAACTCTTGTATTTGTTACATTCACATTCCCTTGGTAAACTTCGCTGCCTCTTTTCTTTGGATGACTAAACTCTGTTTCTAAATGCTCAACTGCAGTGTTATGTTACTGCAATGTTAGAAAGGAAATTTTCGGAAGGAAAATTTTATTCAGGGAAGAACTCTTACTTGGGAGGGCAATGCCC
Organism: Cyclura pinguis; assembly: GCA_030412105.1. Taxonomy (NCBI): domain Eukaryota; kingdom Metazoa; phylum Chordata; class Lepidosauria; order Squamata; family Iguanidae; genus Cyclura; species Cyclura pinguis. Next base: position 23,285,878 of record CM059604.1, read on the forward strand.
CATTTTTCCCTCACCTACAGCCACTGGTGTAGACTCGAGTCAACTGACTCAGATGCAAGTCAGACTTAAGTTGCTTCAGTGACTCGACTTGGACTTGACTTGGCAATAAATGATGCACTGACTCGACTCAATTTGAGACTTGTATATTTTTAGTGACTGACTTGCTGCCCTTGGTTCAGTGACATAACACAGTCATCCAGAAACCTTATGATTTTGAACAACGCTTCCATCTCTTTTTGTCTACTGGTCACATGATGATTTGTCTCAAGCCCAAAGTGTGGGCACATTTCTCAGAGGGGAACAGTAAATGGGTGAGGCAATGGGCTTGAGGTCTGCTCAGCAGTCTGTGCTGCTGGATATTGGAGTAGCCTTCTAAAACTTTTCCTAAGAGCAGAAGACAAGATTGCCCCCAGAGTGCAAGGTGCATTTTTCAGAGGGAAATAGCAAATGTATTAGGCAACAAGTTTGAGGAGGAAGGATCCTTCTTTTTAAAGCTTTTGAAGCTTCAGTAATAGGGAGTAATAAGGATCCTATTCCCCACTTCCAAAGCTGCAGATGGCAAAATCGCAAATGTGGAGGGCTGATTCTACTTAAATTGTTAAAACTGACTCTATTCAACTCTGTCCAGAAATTCTAGAATATAGGTTGGGGTATAAAGTTGGCTCCCAGACTTGAGACTTGACTTGAAAGTATCTTCAAGGACTTGAGACTTGACTTGAGACTTGAAAGTAGAGACTTGAGACTTGATTTGAGACTTGGAGTAAAAGACTTAAATACATCATTGCCTACAGCTACACTCCATTGGGTCCCACTGCCCTGCCCATCACTCTTGTGGTCAGAAGCATGCAACTGCATTCTGCTGGGGTAGAAAGCACAGCCATTGTGCTTCCTGACCTTCCACAGCCCAGGTAAGTGCGGGAAGGTGGTGAGAGGGCTGCGCAATTGCCAGTCATTGACGAGTAAAACCTGTCAATGATTTGTGGCGCAATCACACCACCTGGGGATGGGAGGACAATGGGACATGGACGACGTCATACGTAAGCGTTGTCCGGGTCCTGTCCTTCCCCTGTCCCCACTGCGGGATGACTACGTCCTGCAGAAAGGACCCTTGAGTGCTTAAATCTTCAAACAGTGTGAATCCATATGCATTCAATCATGACTGCACTGCTCAATTAGGGCTGCAATCACTTTTTTTCTGAGAAGCTCCCAATCTTTAATGGCTGCAAGGCAGACAGGTGCAAAATCCCTTTCCCTGAACATTGGGAATGGTTGTACTTATTTGGCTGATGTTAAAGGGAAGCAAATCCACTTAAGCTCAATTTTGAGAAATCTATCAAAATTTGTAAATTTCTTCATCAATTCAACACAAAATAATGTGATGTTTGACTCATTCAAATGCAGGAAAAAGTGAAACTGATATCCCCATCCCTCTGAGAAAATTTACTGTTACAATTTCATTTCAGTATTTACGCTGCTGCTTTTTTTCTTTTTCATTTGCATCTTTAATTTCATTGCTATGTTTGTAAAGAAATCAATAATTAGGCATCTCAAGCTTCATTAACAGTATTGTATTGCCTTGGACATGTAACATGTAGCTGTCATTAAGAGATCTATTCCTCAGCCTAGCAGCAACTTAATTCTCACCACAATTGTTGACATTTTAGTTCTATAAATGACACTGGAGAGGGTTTCCATGGAAACCCAAGATTCAGCCACATGCATTCTTGAAACAGGCAAAGACGACTATCTGTTCACTACTACAGATCAAATATTTAAAGTCACCCGTGTTTGCTAGAAAGCCCTGTAGTATAAAGAGGGCTGGCAGGGGTAATGAAAGAGGACCACCCTTCTCATATATATATCTGTCCTATTTCCAAAGAGATAGTTCCCAATAGCAAGGTCAGGCAAGACCAGCATCTCTACCAGTAGAGAGCCTCACACAACCAGCAGACAGCATAGAAAGGCGGAATCCAAATCAGGGACTGGGAAACAGAGCCAAGGCCACAACAGAGGAATGCTGCAGTGCTAAGTGCTTAAAATATGATAAATGTAATACAGTTTCTGTCTGGAGGGCTTAAAATCATCTTTCAGTTTGTAAAACAGGGATTGGAAAAGAAGTCAGGGATTAATAGTGAATGGTTTGGATTGCACTGGAAGAAGTGATCGGGTTGATAACAGAGAGAAGGATGCTTGAGAGATGGGAGCATGCTCTGAAAGGCTATCTCAAATCTGCATTAACAGAACCATAGTTTCCAAGACAAAGTAATAGCTCCACTATATTCTGCACTATTCTGCACTAGTAAGGCCTCATCTGGAATACTATGATCAGCTCCAAGCATACCATGTTAGGAAGGGTATGGAAGCATAGAATAATAGAGTTGGAAAAGACTATAGGGGCCATCAAGTCCAACCACCTGCCATGCGGGAACACACATCAAAGCATTCCCAACAGATGGTCATCCAGATTCTGTTTAAAAACTTCCAAAGAAGGAGACTCCACCACAACCCAAGGCAGCATATTCTACATATAGAGAAGCTGAAACAGGGTCAAAGAAGGGCAACTAGGTTGATAAATAAGAGATATGTAAGATAAAACATATGAAGAAAAATTGAGAGGGTTGTGCACGTTCAGCCTGCTGAAGAGAAGACCGAGAGGTGACATGATTGTACTTTAATATCTAAAGGGGTGACATAGGTCCTCTCCGCACCTTACTTGTCTCCCGCGTTGTCCTAGCATCGTCCTGGCAGCAGCTTTGCAGGGATGACAGCACGGATGCGAGCACTCTCCTCTGCACTGGCTGGCTCTCTGATGAAGGAAGTACGATGAACATGCCTCTTCCTTCCAGTGCAGCTGGGCACTTTCACGTGCTTTCAGCACTTCCTCAGGCCAGGTGAGTGTGGGATGGTCAAGCAATTGCAGGTCATTGTCGGGGAAAACCTGTCAGTGATTTAATCATGCTGCCTGGCAACGGCAGAAGGACAGAACATTATGATGTCTTGCAGAAGCACCGTCGTGATCCCACTCCTCTCCTATCGCTATGCTGGGATGAGAGGCTCCTGAGGAAAGGGCCATAGAGAGAAGGGTGCAGGTTTGTTCTCTGCTGCCTCAAGGGGTAAGACCAGGTCTAACAGTTTTTTTAGTTACAAGAAGGTAGATTTTGACTGAGCATTAGAAAGAACTTCTTGACAAGAAGAGCAGTTCACCAATGAACCAATTCCCTAGAAAGTTGGTGGGGTCTCTTTCTCTGGACATCTTAAAAAAGCACCTACATAGCTACCTTCTGGGAATACCTTATCTGGATTTTCTGCATTGAGCAGAGGGATGGACTCAATGACCTATGAAGCCCCTTCCAGTTCTATGATTCCATGATGCAGTTCTGTTGCTGAAACCAATCCTACCAGACAGTCAGTAAAGCCATGTGTGGAAGGTCCAAAGCCAAAGTGCTATAACAAACCAGGGTCAAATGCCAGCAAAGCAAAACACAAGTCCAAGGATCTCAAGAATCCAAGTAGCTGATAAAGTATGGATATGGGCACATTGTCCTCAGCAGTTTCTGCAGCCTTTGATTGATGCTGTTCCAAAGGAGATGTCAAGCTTCTCCCCTCCTCCCCTCAAAAAACAGCTTCAGTTTTTTAGGGGCTTTTGGTACCTCCCATGAGCAGTCCTTTACTTCTGAGAAGTCCTTTACTGCACCTAAACACTTCTTGCTGCTGTCATTTTCCCCCCTCTCTCTTCAAACAGTAGACAACATCATGCACAACCATCGTTTGGGTCCCATCCTTCTCCCATCCCCAGTGTGGGATGACAACGTCCTAGAGAAAGGGCCTCTGTTTCAGCATATAAAGCCTTACCTTCAAATCAAATGAAAAAGATACCCTACGTGTTCAAAGGCATGCAGAGAGCTCTACAGTAACCACGCCAAATTTGCATATACTCACATAAATTAGCACACACAAATTTTATGCAAATGCTCATCTTTGTTTGCCCTCTTTTTAGAGATGTGTTTCCTCTCTTTTCTTTCCTCTTCTTCCTCACTCTCTCTTCCTCCTCCTCTTGGTGATATGGAAATAGTCATCCTAATAAGAGGCCTGAAAAAATTAAAACAGAGCACAATGTTAGTGAACATTGTTGATCAAGTTTGTGATCCACTGCTTCTTAAACTCACAAGTGAAAAGATTTCAAAGGCTGCACTGCCAACAGGAGATCTTCATACTATGTATCACACAAAATTAAGTGCTAAGCATTCCCAGGAATTGGTGTAACTAAAAGTTTATACACATACACACACACATATGGACACATACATATAGGTACTTACTTCATACATGTAAGACTACATTGCACATTGGGTACCATTACAGCAACTAACCCTGGTTTGTGGAGAGAAAAAGGCAGAGACCAGGCAAGTATTCTTCTTTCCTGCTTTTGTTCTGATGCATGAAATTGGAGAAGATTTTTTTTTATAGTCTTTTCCTGTTATTCACTATAATCTCATAGTATCTCCATGAAGCTCTCTATTCAGTCTGCAGGAGAAAGGAAACACTGATTTGTTCACAGGATTGTCTTGATGCATTCCAATTCTGATGCAGGTGTTGATGTCACAATAAAGAGTTCAGAGAGCTACTCTGTAACACTGTAAAATGACATCTACTTGTGTAACATGGTGGGGAAAACTGCTTTGACCCTGGATCTTTGGAGGTAAGTATTAAGAGAGGGTTCTTTTCCCTCCATTATTCCACTTAACTTGTTATGTTTGGGGTGGATCTTCCTACACCTTCTGCCCTTCACTTTCTGATGTGCAGTGTTTTATTTTGTTGACTTTATAAGTACATACTAGTAATGACACCAGAGAATGGGTAATGTTTACACAAGCTGAACAGTAGATTCCAAAATGGCTATATTCTATCAAAGTTTTATTTATTTCATTTATATTACATCTTTCTACCTGGCTTACAGGAAAATAAAACAGATATGCAATATGAATAAAAGTATAAAAAGTTAATAACACATTTTGAAAATACATCAGATGAAGTAATACACTTTTCTCTGGGGCTGTTCCTAAGCTCTTAAATTCCTTTTCCAGTAGGGCTAGAATGACTCCTTTGCTTCCCTTAGTAGGCAAACAACATTTTATTTCTACAGGCTTTTAAAATAGAAGAGAGTTTTTTGTAGGGGAGGAAAGGGCTTTCAAGAGGGTATTGTATAATTTTAAACGGAACTGTCCTAAACTGCTTTTGCTGGCTGGCATCCTACACTGCAGTTATGGATTTGTATCCTAGAGATATAGGCCCATAACTGTTCCATATTGAACCATGCTCAGTATTCATGGTCATGGCACTATTATCATGGTTGCAAATGCCCCCTCAAATCTGTCAGAGGGATGGTGGATGATGGGAGCTACACAAAAACCCCGGTAGCACTTCCCTCCAGCACTGAGCTCTGGCAAAAAGACAGTTCACCAGAGTCAAGTATTTAAAAATCACCATACAGCAGAGTTTACTCACACAGTTTGAAGCGTCCCAGCAGAGTGTTAGACATTAACAGCAAAAACCTTGAAGCCAGGAAAAATACTCCCACGCAAATGTTATCTTCCAACAGGAGGCTTTTACTCTTGAGTTACAATACATACAGTATATACAAGTCTCCAACGGAGTATTCAGCATGCAGAACATAGCCTCCAGCCGCTCTCCAGACATCAAGGGGGCATAGTGGGCTAGAACACACCCATTTATATACAGCCATCGCTGATGCAACTCTAGCAGTCCTTGCTAGATCCCATGTATGATGCAACCTTCTTCCCTGGTTACACACCCCAATGACTCATGCAGGTATTACATGGGATTGCATCATTCACTGTCATTCCCAGGTGCAAACTTTAATTTACATCATGTATATTTTATTTGGACTTAGGTTCTGTCCAACCTTCTGTCCTCACAAAATCTACCTTAAAAGCCAGCAGCCACATACAGAGATGGGAGATCTTTTCTGTCAGCAATCAGGATGCAGAGGGATGACATTTCAAGCCTGCTGCTACCAGTTATCTACAGCACAAGGAGGTGGTGCTACTGGGTTCTCACTTGATTGTGTTGCACCACAGATCACTGGGGAACGGGGATGGAAATCCATCCCGCTGCATCCCAGTGGCCAGCTATGAAGACTTCTGTTGCTTAAGGTACTGGCTGGCTGTTAAGGTAGGTTTGGGGAGTTGGGTAAAGAGATAAGATGTAGTTACACATTTGTGACTCTGTCTGTGACTTAGGATCTTACCAACCGTTTCAAGTATATTCTTTTAAATTGTTTTAATGTTGTTGATCATTTAATTCTATTTTAGTGATGATTTTTCATACTTTACTGTGCTGAAATTGATTTTGTTTGTAAGCTGCCCAAAGTCACAATCTGGGAAAAGAGTGGGGTATAAAGGTGATGGTGATGGTGGTGATGATGATGAATATGCGTTATTCATCCATTTAAAAGCCCTTCCACTTCCATTTGCTGGCCTATGGCCAAAATAATGTATCTATCAAGGTCCACATGGATAAAATGCCATAATGATAACAGGGAGGCAACCAGTCTCACTAGGCAGGGGAATTCAGAGCCTTGAAGCAGCTATCAAGAAAGATTCTATACTATTAACAGAAGTAAAAACAAAGCTTGGAAAAGTTATCTTTTGGACTTCATTTCAGAATACCCCCGTTAGCATGGCTAGTGGATTCTAGGAACTAGAGCCCAAAAAGTAACTTTTTCTAGGCCCTTTCTGCACTTTATCTTGCTCTGACATCATAACAGCAAAGATCCACAAATAGCAAAATTGGCTTTTCCCCTTCCACTACATTTTATAGTATGGATTCCGCATTTATAGACCAATATATATTATATAGGCCATTTCCGCACTAGACTGTTATAGTGTGCTTATTCCACTTTCAACATCCTATGAAATCCTAGGGTTTGCAGTTTAGGAAGGGGCCGGCCAGCCCCTCCCTAAACTGCAGACTCCAGGATTCCATAGAATGTTGAAAGTGGAATAATCACACTATAACAGTCTAATGCAGAAATGGCCATAGTCTTCCTCAAACCATTGTTCTACAGAGATTGTGGGCTACAATTCATAACATTCCATAGCCAGCACAACCTGTGGCAGAGGATAATGGAAGATTCAGTTGGACATATCTGTAGGGTCCAATGAGTTGGGAAGGCTGCATAAAATGCATATGAGAATGAAGCAGGGATAAGCTGGTATCTCTCAAAACCATTATAGCCAAGCTCTCTTTTGTGCTAGTTTTGTGAACTTCATACCTTATCTTTGACAGCAGATTCAGTACAAGATGACTTCATCAGAAGCACGCTGCAGGCTGTTATCACCATGAATGATAGAGTCTGTGCAATTTCCTCTTCTTCTCTGTTTCTCTCTTGCCTGCTCTTTGGAGGCACATAATTTTTCCTGCTTTAAATTTACTGGCTACAGTGGTGGGCACTTAAATTTCACTTAAAAGCAGAAACAACTATTTCAGTACTCATGGTAAAGTGCAAGATGGTGGGGAACAGTCAAGAAGACCCTTCTTTGCAAGATGCTCAGCCTCAGACAAATTTAAACAACATAGATAAGAGCTTGAGAAGGTTATCTTTGCAAACAGTAGTTCCATAATCCCCCAGACAGCAGAGCCACTGGAGAATTCTGGGAGCAGTCATCCATATGAAGCCCTGATATGGACACCTTGGGCCCATTCACATTGTTCAGTTACAGCAATATGGCTGGCATCCAGTGTGTCATTTACATGTACATAAGTGCAGCTTACATGTCTGCAAGTCCCTTTTGGGGCATGGTGTATTAAATTGTTTTAATATTGTTAATATTTTAATACCATAATTGACCTTTTTGTGTCATTTTCACGATATTGTAGCCATTTGTAGCAATTTGTGAGCTGACTTGAGTCCCAGCTTTGGAAAAAAGTTAAGCTCATCATCATCATCTTCATTATCATGTAGTAGGAATGGAGAAAGAACCCTCTTCATCTACCACTCTAGCTATGGTATGGCATTTGCTACGAAAGCCCTTCACCTCTGTTTAAGGTTGCTCTCTAAGGCCCTTTCTGCAGCTTACCTTTTTTCAGTGCTGGGGTGTGGGGATCGCACGAGCAGCCTCCAGCGAGAGGCTCTTGTCTCCCCGCTGCTTCAGCTCCGCACGAGAGCCCCCCCCTTCCTAGGAGTTTCCCAGGCTGCGCTGGGGCAGGAAGTGCCAGTGCTGCGGCTCCGGAGGCTCTGCACACATGGCAAGTGCGCGTGGGGCCCTGGAGCAATGTGCGATCGTGCAGCATTTTCGGCTCAAAGCCGAAAATGAAAAAGTGCACGAGCAGTGCCTGCCCTACCCTGCAGCGTCGCACGATTGTGAGCGCATCGTGCAGATCACTCTTCACAATCATGCGATGCTCCAGGCGCCCTTTCGCATGGCAAATGCCGTGCAAAGAGGGGCTTAGTCTGGATCCAGTCCCCAAGCTTGCATAAAGCTGTTCAGTTCTCAACATTATTGAACAGCTGAGCTCCAGGGTGGGAAAAGTTTGAGGTCATACAGTTGCTTGTTATTTCAGCCATGAAGTGGGGCATTGTTCAGATGACCAGCTGGGGCAAAAGACTTTCTCTGATAACAAAGAAAGGAGCAGATTAGAAGACATATTTTCTCACAATTTATAAGGAACCCTTTCATCCTGCACAGTTGTATCACTATGATTTCATTTTAACTGCAATGGCTCCATCCTACAGAAGTGGGATTTGCAGTTTAGGGATGGGGATTTAGAATGCTCAGCTACAGTACTCTAGTGCTTCATCAAACTACAAATCCCAGGATTCCACAGGATGCAGCCATAGTAATTAAGGAGGAATCTTAGACTGACATCCTACATGTGCACATAGCTCTACATATACAGTTCTCTGTCCTCCCACCCCCAGGCAGCTGTCAAGCCCCAGGAAGGGTCCCAGCCACTGTTGTTTACCAGTGGCAAAGGGAAGAAGCAGGGAGGTGATTCAAACTATAGAGAACTAGCTGGCCTAAGCTCAGACCATTTCCGCACTACACTGTTATAGTGCTATTATTCCACTTTCAACATCCTATGGAATCGTGGGGTTTGCCGTTTGGGGAGGGGCATTTAGAATCCTCAGCCAGAGAGCTCTTTGGCCTCAATAAACTACAACCCCGGAATTCCACAGGATGTTGAAAGTGGAACAATAGCACTATGACAGTGTAGTGCAGAAATGGCCTAAATTTCCCACAAGTTTCAATAGTATCTAAAGGAAGTCTGTCTCCAGTCAGACTTCTTAGTATGAATAACAAACAAAAAAACTAATAAACAAGCAAAAACAACACTGAAGCAATGTAAAAATGGAAGTGGTGACCTAGCAGTCTTTCTTTCCAATGTACAAACCTCTCTACTGAACTGCTCTATGCTGAGCTGTTTATTTTCTATGTGTAGTAGACCACCAAATATATAATAAGCATTGAATTCATGATAAATTGATCTTTGGAAGCACAGGTCCATTGGAAGCACAGGTTGTCAGTGGCAACCAGAGGTTCCAGTATCTGTGGGATGATGATCTGTTTTGGGTTTGAGTCCAAACTTTCAAGGTGCTAAGCCTATTTTTAGGGGGATAAACATCTTGGAAAGCTCCCCCATTGATACTGGAGCCAATCGTCAGGTTGCAGTGGATTAGAATCACCTTTCTCCACAAAAACAGATTTAGCAGGAACTGAAGGTGCTGACCTAGCATCTGTCAACTTTTTGCCAGTCTAGCCCAGTGTCATCACTCAAACTGGCAACAGCTCCCTGGTGGATGTGACATCTATCACCTGCTACCTGGTCCTTTCAAAAGGAAATGCCAAGGACTGAACCTGGAACTGTCTTTATACCACAGAGCCTTGACAAATGACTTTGGGGTGAATTCTGGGAGGTTTATCCCCAAATTTTTTTTTTCCAAGCTCTGCTTCATGCAAGGCATGGGATGTACCATTGAACTATTATCTTTCTCCAGTTACCCCTGGAATTAGCTTAAGTAGCTCCAGCCTGTGACTGTGGCAAAAGAAACTGATAAAGATTTCCTGGTGAATGCAGTGCTTGCCAGGAATACTCAACCTTCATGGTAACCAGAGAATGTCTACATGAATTGACTCACTGTGAAATGATGTGAAATACTCTTAAATATCCACGGCCTGTAAAATACTTCAGAGTGCGAAGAAGCCCCTCACAGTAAAGAACACAAAATATTTCTCTCTTCCAACTCCCTGCCCTTCCACCACTGTGCAATAAATCCCAAATGTGGCTGCTAGAATTTGGAAGCAAATTGTTGTTCAATCTTTTGAATCCATCTTTCAAGAGGTGTGGCTTGGACAAAATGAGACAGAATGAGGAAAGATGACTTTCAAGAAGCAAGGTGCCCTGCTCTCTTGGAAAAGGAGAATGACATTTGCTGACTTGTTTTACCTGGTTGGATTCAAGCTGAGTGGCTGTAGTATGTAGAACAATATATACTCAGGCGTACCATGTTCTGCGTTCACCCTAAATGGTTGGGTTCTTTTCTCTTCCATTTCCTCTATCAGTATTCTGTGGCCCTTTCCACACCTTACCTTTTTTCGGCACTGGGGTGTGGGGATCATGCAAGCAGCTTCCAGTGAGAGGCTCTCACATCCCCACTGCTTCAGCTCTGCATGAGCTGCCTGATCCCGAGCAGGTAGTGCAAGAGCCCCACCTCTTCCTTCCGCATTGCAGCCTGGGAGTTTCCCAGGCTGCGCTGGGGCACGAAGTGCGACCGCTGCAGCTTCGCAGGCTCCGCACGCATGGCAGGTACGCGTGGGGCCCTGGAGCAATGCGCGATCGTGCACCATTTTTGGCTCAAAGCCAAAAATGAAAAAGTGCGTGAGTGGCGCCTGCCCTACCCTGGAGCGTCGCACGATTGTGAGTGCGTGGTGCAGATCGCTCCTCACCATCGCACGACACTCGAGGGGCCCTTTCACATGGTAAATGCCGTGCGAAAAGGGCCTGTGTGTTGGTATGTTGTGCACACACCAAAATATTAAGAAGTGTATTTAAGAAACCTGCAGAGCGACATCCCCCAGAGTTTCTATTTTTCCAGACACCATACCGAGGAAATCCTTCTGTTCTGTCCCACTGGTCTTTAGTCTTTGTCACACTCCAACCAGTCTCTTTCTAACTGCTCGCTTTGTCTCTTGTGTCAAGTGAGGCCTATAACAGCTACATGTCATTGAAAAGGAAGAGTGGAAAGATTATAATCGACTTTAGAGATAGGTGAGAATTTCATTTTGACTTGCCAGTTTCATTTTGATTTGCCATTTCCGAATTTCTTCTTATTCAAGATGGGTAGAACTATTATAGATTATATTACAGAGGAAGAAACTGGCAAAACCACCTCTGAGTATACCTTGCCCAAGAAAATCCTATGAAATTCATACGACAGGCAATATGAAGGGACATATACAGAGAGAGCGTGCTTGATATTTTAACAGTCTCAAGTGGGAGAAACCCAATATGACAGATTCATCCATCCAGATCCAGGATTTGAATGCTTAACTCATAAAAATATGACTTTGAATTCCTAGGTATACAGCTATGCTACTGCTGAATTATGGTTGCCAACTCTTTTTTTCTGAAAGACTCCTCATCTTTAACATCAGGTCTAACATAGGCCCTTTCCACACCTTACTTTGTTCTGGCGCTGGGGTGAGGGGATCATGCTAGCAGCCTCTGCCGAAAGGCTCTCCCTTCCCTGCTGCTTCGGCTCTGCATGAGCTGCCTGCTCACGCGAGAGCCCCACCTCTTCCTTCTGCAGTGCAGCCTGAGACCTTCCTAGGCTGCACTGGGGCAGGAAGCACAACTGGCTCAGCTCCAGAGGCTCCACATGCCAGGTAAGTGCACATGGGGCTTGGGAGCAATGTGCAATCGTGCACCATTTTCGGCTTCAAGCCCAAAATGAAAAGGTGCACAATCGGCCCCTGCTGGCCCCTGGAGCGTCGCGCAATTGTGAGTGCATCGTGCAGATCGCTCCTCGCAATCGCGCAATGCTTCAGGCCCTCTTTCGCATGGCAAATGCCGTGCAAAAAGGGTCATAATCTTCTCCATGCTAAGAAAAGCTGTTCTTATTGAATTTGCTAGTGCAAACAGGAAAGACTTTTACCTCAATCCCTTTTTGAAGAATTTGAAGCAATGGCTTCAAACTTCAGGAAAAGAGATTCCATCTAAACATTAGGAAGAATTTCCTGATGGCAAGAGCAGTTTGACAGTGGAATACACTGCCTTGAAGTGTGATGGAGTCTCCTTCTTTGGAGGTTTTTAAATAGAGGCTGGGTGCCCATCTGTTGGGAATGCTTTGATGGTGTATTCCTGCATAGTAGGAGGTTGGGCTAGATGGCCCTTGTGGTTTCTTCCAGGTCTATGGTTCTTTGATTCACAAATGTTTTCACCCCTGAGAGAGAAAACAAGGTTCATTTAAAAAAAAAAAACCCTAAATGGACAGATTTCCTTATTCTTAGTACTCTTCCCCACGCTTGTGCCCTCTAGATCACTGCTTATGCCCTTTGATGTGGGGAACTGGCAGAGTTTTCTCCCCAGCATGCCAGGGACCTGTACCATATTTATACCCATTGAGTACAGTTGTTTCTTTCCTTTCTGAAAGTCATCGTAGACTACCAGCCAATAGCTTGCAGACCACCATGAGTCCACAGACCACCACCTTGAGCAGCACTGCTCTAGATAGCTGGACTACAACAGCCATGTTGGCTATAAATAGCAGCAGATGTTAATCTACCACATCTGGAAGGCGAGTGAAAAAGGCTCATGTTATAACAGGAGAAATGAGACTTCCCTGACTGGCCAGGTTAGTCTTTGAATACATAGCTTTGTAAGCTTACTTGTAAAGTTATTGAAATGCAAGGTGGGAAACTCTTTGCTCTTCCTTCAGCTTATTTAATTGATCTGAAACCTAATCTCTTCATTTGCATGAAAAAAGAAGTTCTATCAGAAAGTTCCAAGGCAGTTAAGCAAGGCAGTTGGCCAGAGAGGAGGGGAAAGAAACAGGATGTCACCCTGCTGAGTTTACAAAACCGTATGTACACAGTAAGAAGTCAAAGTAAATTTTCTGACTTTGTAATACTCTGAAAGAAAACAGTTTGGCATGAGAATTCCAGTGAAATTGGCACTTAAAGTCAGTGGGAGGATTGCTATTGACTCAGCTAATTAGTTTAAGCTTGTAAAGAATATGAACAGCCTGACCAGGTAGAATGAGACAGATGCTTCAGACAATAGATGCCTGAAGGTAAAAAGTGGTAGGGGAAGCACTGGAGGATGGAGAAATGTGTCTTTCCCTCTGCTAGCCTGCTGCTCTCATGTGTGGCGATATTGCCCTGTTGTCAGTGTTGAAGCAAGATGCAGCTGCTATTCCAATCAGCTTCTATATGTAGGACAGTTGGGGTAGTAAGTGGCAACATTTCAGTACCTGGGTATGTTGGTTTCATAATTTGAAAGTCTGAGGTGCTGTTAGTTACCTGTATACATGTTTGAAGACTAATAGGCTGAATCTAATTGCTAATTCCAGCTTCAGTAAATCCACTAAATCTATGGGAACTTGGTAAGTCAACACTTACAGAAGTTCCATTGATTCAAAGTCAACTCTAGTTGGGAATAGCAATTGGATGTAGGCCCTTATATATGTAAGAGAAATGTAAGGTCCTACACTTAGGCATTAAAAATGGAATGCACAAATATAGAATAGGGGACGCATGGCTGGATAGCAGTACATGTGAAAGGGACCTAGGAGTCTTGGTGGACCACAAGCTGAACATGGTCAACACTGTGATGCAGCAGCCAAGAAATCCAATGTGATTCCTGGTTACATCAATAGGAGTATGGTGTCTAGATCAAGGCAGGTAACAGTACCACTCTATTCTGCTTTGGTTAGATCTCATCTGGAATACTGTGTCCAGTTCTGGGTACCTAATTTCAAGAAGGATATTGACAAGCTGGAACATGTCCAGAAGAGGGCAACCAAAATGGGTCTGTAAGCCATGACCTATGAGAAGCAGCTTAGGGAGCTGGATATGTTTAGTCTGTAGAAGAGAAGGTTAAGAGGGGACATGTTAGCCATGTTTAAATATTTGAAGGGATGTTGAGGAGGGAGCGGGCTTGTTTTCTGCTGCTTCAGAGACTAGGGCCCTTTCCGCACCTTACCTTTTTCTGGCGCTAGGGTGCAGGGATCGCACGAGCAGCCTCCGGCAAGAGGCTCTTGTGTCCCTGCTGCTTCAGCTCCACACAAGCTGTCTGCTCACGCGAAAGCCCCGCTTCTTCCTTCCACAGTGCAGCCTGGGAGTTTCCCAGGCTGCGCTGGGGCAGGAAGTGCAACCGGCACAGCTCCGGTGGCTCCACACGCCAGGTAAGTGCACACGAGGCCTGGGAGCAATGCGCTATTGCGCACCATTTTTGGCTTCCAGCCGAAATGAAAAGGTGTGCAATCGGCGCCTGCTGGCCCCTGGAGCATCGCGCGATTGTGAGTGCGTCATGCAGATCGCTCCTCACAATCGTGCGACGCTCCAGGCGCCCTTTCGCATGGCAAATGCCATGCGGAAAGGGCCTAGGACAAAGAACAATGGATTCAAACTACAGGAAAAAAGATTCCACCTAAACCTCAGGAAGAAGTTTGTGATGGTCAGAGCTGTTCAACAGTGAAATATGCTGGCTTGGAGTGTGGTGGAGTCTGCTTCTTTGGAGGTTTTTAAGCAGAGGCTGGATGGCCATCTGCCAGGAGTGCGTTAATGTAGGTTCCTGCATGGCAGGGGGTTGGACTAGATGGCCCCTGTGGTCTCTTCCAATTCTACGATTCTATGATTCTACATGCCTGTATGATTTGATTCATGACTTCTTTTTCTAGATTGGAGTTGTTATTGTTGTTCAAGTTGTTTTCAACTTATGACAACCCTAAGATAAACCTATCACAGGGTTTTCTGAGGGCCGAGAATGTATGGCATGCTGCTAAGGTCACTCATTGGGTTTCCATGGCCAAGCAGGGAATCAAACCCTTGTTTCCAGTGTCGTAGTCCAATGCTCAAACCACCACATCATGCTGGGGGTGGGGGAACCCAAATAATGTACTCTTTTCTGTACATTCTGTACAACCCAAATAATGTACTTTTCTGCGATAAAGGTCAAATATGAGTAACCTTGTCCACTCTCTGATGTGAGTGGTTCAGAATTGTCTCAAAGTCATACCCATTGGCCCAGTAGAACTGTAGGAGGCCCTACCATGCAGCATTGCAAAATAGGCTGTTTCAAGTGACACCATGAGGAGGTAGAAGATAAATGAGGGATTGTGGTTTGAATGGCAAAGCAAGACTTTTTAAAGTATTTGCTCCAGTTCAGGTGGGTTAAGTAGGAGAATTCAGGGAGCATTTTGCTGGAATTCACTATGCTGCCATTAGCTATGCTGGCAGTAGCAGGAGGAAGGGAAAGGCTGTGGCCACAGGAGCTGTGAAGGGGCTAAAGGACTGGAAAAATAGGCAGCTCAGACCTGACAGATATTATCTGCTTTGTCTCACCGCCACTGTGCAGCCCTAGAAAAGTGCAACTGCTAGCACAGTGCACCAACAGGTTTCTAGACTTTGGGTTCTGCTTCAGGTAGCAAATTGTCTTAGGCGGGCACTAAAAAGGCCAACCAATCAATAAAAGGCTTTCAGTTGTGATTATAGGTGAAGGAAATACATTGTAGAAACACAGACACTGAATCAGGCCTTCATGTCCTTCAAGTGCTCAGTAATGACATTCAAAAACACCTGCAGGGTAAAATCCTTGTTGAACTGCATCTCAAAATTAGACCTTTGTCTGTCTCTGTCTCCTGTATGGTTGAACAAAATTACAGTCCCTTTTCTCAGGAAAATAGTCATCCTTCAAATCAGCATGATTTAAAAGCAGTGGGAAGAGAAGGAAAGACAGAGAAAGGACGAAACATTTGTCAGTACTCGGTTCTCTTCCATTCCTAGGGTTACCCTGAAACAGCTGCCTTGACACATACACTGCTTTGTCAGATGTCCCCGGTCACCTAAATGGCTCTTAAAAACCACCTACTAAAAACACATACTGATTTGGCAGCTATTCTACCAATTTTAGGCACTGCGCCAAAGTTAAAAACCGCTACTCAAAAAGCAAAATGGGAGGGTATATTAACTTCCTCTTTTTCCCCGCACTTTGCACATCTAGGCAAGATTAATGTGCTGAATCAGATGTGCTGTTTCAACAAATCCAGTTTTTACAATAGAGCCAGCCAGTGGTTGCGATGGCTTTCCTGTCAATCTATCAGTGCCTGCTGATGGCTTTACAGCACAGCAGTGAATCCACCCCATGTTTTAGTGAGAACTTCAAAGAAGCTTTCCAAGCTACATAACCTATTTATGGGATAGGTTCAGCATCTTAGACAGTTCAGATCCGTTGACCCATTGACAAAGAAGCCACCAGTTGCCACTGCAGTCCATACTAGTCATAACAGAATGTTTGTTTTGTGATTGCTACTTACAGAATCTCCTAGCCAGCATGCTGTAATCAGACAGATGATGGTAGTAAGTCCACACAAATCAGAATTGCCAGCATCAATTATTTTTCCCTGCATATACATCTAGCTTCCCATATTGAAGGTTTTTGAAGGTTTCTTATGCAGTGCTAAGACAGAGATTATTATTATTTTGGATCATTGCCATTAGCTGAGGAATGGGACTGAGATCCTGGTGCTGATATGGGCCTTATGTACGTGAACCAGGTACATGGCTTATGTGCCTGGACTCTTTCTCCCAATCTTAGTTTTCCTCTAGAGTTAAGTACACTCTGCACTGTCATAAAGGGCATACCATCTAAGAAGCCACAAAAAGAAGAGAAACTGAGCTTCTGGCAGCTGGAAGTGACAAAGAGGTCAGTTCCTGATATGGGGGGGAAATCTTGTAAGGGCCTATAGAAAGGTGATTCGCATCCCCCAAATGTCTGATAAGATGGCAAAATGGTCAATAACACTCCCTCATAAGACTTGGGGAACACTATTGGCCATTCAGGAGCAAAATATCCCTCATCCCAAATTGGGTAGGTAGTACTGCTGGACAGCTGCAGAAACAGCCTTAGAAGCTGTATGTGGAACCTGAGCGACACTTCCTGGGCTAGAATCAGTCCTCTCAACAGCCTCCAGCCTATTCCTGGGCTATTGAGAGTCACATTAGCTGCCTTTGCTGGAGTGAGTGATCCACGATGAGCTTTCCACAGTGCCGCTACAACTGCTTGCTGCTCTGTGCTATGAGTGGATCAGAACAGGTGGCTACATCTAGCTACTCTTCTTATATCCCATAATATTCCTAAGAGAATATTGCTCTTGAGCTTTGTAGGAAACTGATACGGTGACTAGATATTGCTGCCCAGCACTGCTTGGTGTGCAGCTATTCCAGTCATGTAAACCTGCTAGGGAAGAGAATCGTAGAAACAGGCATGATTAAGGGAAGCCTCCCTGGGGAAAGATTTCAAAATCAGGGTGCCATCACCAAAAAGTCCCTTCCAAAGCCAGTCCAGAATACCTCGCTGCCTGAAACAGGATAAGCTGTTGCTCCCTTCACTTCATCTCTTCTCTCCTCTCCCTATGCTGTTGGATTATTTTTTTGCCACGGTGGCAGCAGCATGGACAATTTGTGCATGAATATCACACTGTGAAGCCATTCCTCCTCAAAGTGAAGGATGGTGAATAAGGCCAAAGAAACCACTTGTGCAACTAAGTTACATGTGATCTGTAAGGGCACCTTGCCCAGAATGCCACAATCTAAGGAAGGATCCCTCAGAGTAAGGCATTATTTGGGTCTGGCTAGCACTCTGCAGCTACAGTATTTGCTGTAGCAAGTAGGCAAGTGATGGAAGTGTGTCTGGAGTACCCACCATATGGCTTGTGATTATGACCTTAATCTTGTTCTACTGAGTTCTATTGATTAAACCCATTTCAGGACGTGATCTAGCAGTCTGAGTCTATGAATTGTTTCTCTCAACAGATGAATTGGCTATGCTGACTGGTTATGATGAGAGCTGTAGTTTAACACATCTGGAGAGCACCAGGTTGGGGAAGACTGCTATGAGTAGGAGTGTTGAGGCAGGAGCTCCTTCATCTGGAAAATTGTTGGAAAGGGTCTTCCCCAGACCATCAGCAGTACTCATAGGAGAATGAAAAGGAGTGTAGTGGCTGAAGAAGATGATGCTATCTGGTAGCTTTTCTGGATCTAGTCACATGAGGGGTGGGCATCCTGTCCCCCAGAAAGCTTGACGTGAGAGATTATAGAACAGTTGATGCCTTCCACTATGCAAAAGCTGGAGGCTAAAGCCAGTAGATAGTCTTGTCCTATGGAACTTAAACCTCTGTCTGTTTGTGTATGTGAGTGCACGCACTTATGTGTGTTTTGCTGTTCTGGTATCTCATAATGGCCTTCAGTGACGAACACTGAAGCCAGGTCTGCTCTTAGTGAAACTGTCTTTGAAGCTTTCCATTCTAGTCTTTCTCCTGGTGTTCATTAAAGACATCTGCTCAAAAGCTTCCATAATTTTAGGCCAACAGAAATGGTACTGCTAGTTTTGTGTTAGTCTCAAGTAGCATGAGCAAAATCATATTTTTGGGCTGCAGCTTCCAAAATCCTCCAGGCATCGTGGTCGCTGGGTTCTGAGAATTATTGTAAAAAGGTATTGTAACATTTCCCAAGCTCTCTCAAGACCAGCCTCATGCTGAGGACATTGCTCAGTTGCTGCTCACAGAAGGCTTCTGCAATGTATCTGTAGGTAGGTATGTCTGCCCTGAGAAAAGTATTATACCATATAGTGGTTTCAAAAGAGATTGCCATGTAAGTCTGTCACACCATAAAAGGGGAAATGGAGGTCGTTAGAAGAAGGAATTTAGTAGCGCCCTTTAAGACTAACTGGTTTATTTCAAATGAGCTTTCATATAATATTGACTGCTGTGCTGAAATAGTGAATTAATGGCCATGAAAGATCATGCTGAAATAAACCAGTCTCAGTGCTACTAAATCCCTTCTTCCTACCATACTCATTTACCATGTATGTTTCCAGTACAACTGGCCCTCCACATTTGTGGGTTTGACTTTCACGGGTTTGATTGTTTGTGAGCTTCTCCAATCCGTCCCCCCCATTTCAGGCACTTCTTTTCTAGAAGAACCTTTCCTCTTGGCATTAAGGCTGTGCAGCCCTTTAAAAACCCACCTCTGGTCCTCTTACTCCTCCATCAGCTGCTGTCCAGACAGCTGACGATGGTTCACAGCCCAATTTCTCATCACTACAAACCCCACACACACCAAGGAAGGAGATGGTCAAGAGACAAGTTTAGGGTCACCATGCAGACCTGCCCCCCCCTTCTTTTCCTGGCCTGGTTTGGACCCTGGGAACCTGCTCTCCCACTGTGCTTCAGCTTCCTTCCCACTGACACACACATTTTGATATTTGTGATTTTTCCACTTTTGTGAGGGTCTGGCGCCCTTAACCCCAGTAAATATGGAGGGCCCAACTGTATAAGTAAAAGGCTGGCAGTCCATTGTGGCCATTTCAAAAGACTGTCAAGAAGAAAACAAGCAGAACTTCTTTGCACAGGGCAAAGGAGGATTCAGAAAGGGAAGTGGGGGGAGCAGGGGACCCTGAAGATACAGAACAAATAAAAACACACTCTCTGCAACTTCCCACCAGGGTTGCACAATCTCTCTAGAAGCATGTGGCTGAGATCTGACAGCCCTGCAAATGTATAGAAGAACATGAAAAATGATGATCATTAGAAACAGAAGGCAGAGCACAGGGTCAGTGACATTGCTAAGGCATTAGTATTCAGGAAGGGGATGCATCTGCCTGTAGTTTGGAGTGGTGGTACAATAGGAAAAGCCCCTTGCAGGTGACATGGAAAAAATCTTATTTGCTGTTTTGGTTTTGGTTTAAGGTAATATCCTTGCTTTCTAGAGGCTATTTTAAACTGCAGCACACTCACGCTACCTTCCCATCAGTGCAGCTTGCAAACAGAGGAGTTTAATCAAAGCTGCACTGATGGGAAGGTAGTTATTGTTTTCCAGTTATGAAATAAAGACAGATGCAGAGTTGTTGTTGTTCTTGCTGTTGTTATTATTCATATTACAGTTCCTACCATCTCCCAGCCAACTGCTTCAAGTCTGTTAGTCCTAACCAAGGATAGTTTACACACATTTTGATAATAACAAAGATGAATTTTCTTTCTCTTATAGCAATGATCCCATTTTTTTTGTCACCAGTGATACGCTGCTTTATTTCATGGATTTGTGGAGTGTTCCCTCACCCCTTCCTGTATGGATATGGGGGGGGGGTCAAAAAAATGAGAATTCTCCATAGCATGCAGCAACCTGTTCCATGTGCCCGTTTCAGCGTCCAACATGTCTCCATTCACTTTATGAATGGCTGAAAAATGAAAGAGCGGGAAGTTACACAGGGTCAATTGTTCAGAATCAAATTGTTCTCTTAGCATGCAAGCTGATTGTAGAAGGAGCCACAACAGTAGTTGTGAGATGCACTGGGTAACCTGAAAGCAGTTTGGATAGCAAGGAGGGAGAAAATAGGAGCAGTTAAGAGACATTATTGTAGATCTTGGAGAGACGTTCAATTAAAGGTGCTGGCCAGGTTAAAAGAGGATACCTGGCCAGCACATATGTAGAAGGAAATGTGAGCATACCGATGCCTTTGTATTTTGATGTTTCACTTCTGTGAAGATTTGAGGAATGGAAGTAAGGCTGGGAATTTTATCCATCAGTGCTACAGATATTTCTTGGCCTGTTCTGAAAATTAATTCCATTATTAATGAAATTAAAATGTTTGTGAATGAGTATAAGTAGATCTTCATTGTCTTAATTCACTGACTCGGCAGCTCACCAGATACTGGCCTGACACTGGCCTTGTTTTTTTTTTATGAATTGTTAATTATTTCATTTAGTTAGCATTATTGTTTTGTTTTTCCTTTGTAAGTACAGTTTCTATGGTGCAGTTGCCAAGCTGTCTAGTTGGTTATTATTTCCTAAGTAAATCCTAGACAACTTCTGAAATGTTAATAAGCCTTTTTAATTAAGCCCTAACACCCAGGACTGTGAATTATATATAGGAAATCCACCAAATATATGGGATATGAGCAGTTCACCAAATGTTGTTCTTATTTACAACCCATTTAGGAAAAAAAGGAGTTCAGCAGAAATGTGATTTGAATTGTGCCTTACTTTTTATGAGAAAGCACAGTAACTATAAATCTCCTAGGTAAATGCATACAGCAAAACAAGCTTGTGTCTTACAGGAATGTGATAACAAACTACAAAATATAACAATATTACAGCCCTAGACATGTTTACTCAGACGCTACTCTCACATTGTTGAATGACATTTATTCAATGCTCAGCATGATCAGAAGTACCTAAAGCCCAAAATCTGATGGTCCAGAAAATTCCAACATACATTAAGGTGCAATCAAGATTAGTCTTGTTAAATGATGAAGACTGAGATCCTGCTGCAATGCGTAACTTTGCAATGACAGAACTACAGAACTGACACAACATACAGCCATGCCTGTGAATTGCAACAATACACATCAGGGCACTGACTACGATATCCCATTGCGCAATAGGAAGCTTATGATGATGTAACTTCCCAACAAGAAGCCAGGCAATATTGTCATCTTTTTTAAAAAAAAATAGGGGAGGGAATTAAGGCATATGTTCCAACTTGGGCTTCCCAGTTAATATTCGTCATTCCCACTTGTTTGTTGTGTTTCTTTACCACTGTGCTTGTGAATGAATATGTGGCTATGAAATCTGTATGTCATGTAGGGATGAGAGAACTTTCCTGTAACCTGTTCCAGTTTATTGGTTCTATGGTTTACTTCACCTTTTCTTCCACAAGCATTTAGGAGGTTTATCTACTTTTTTTTTTAATTAATACCCAAGCTCAGGAATTTGTTTTTAAGTACCAGAAGTGAAGTGATCTCTCACTTCTGCACACCAATCTACTCCTGGTCAAACTTTTCCGTCTTCATTTCAGCAGCACATAATGTGTGTGTGTGTGGGGGAGGGAAATAAAAGAGGAAAAAGACACAGTAAAGTGCATACTCCTCCTTTCCCCTCAAAGAGAGGAGAGCACAGGTCTTCCTTCTAGTTAGTTCCAGTGGCCATCTTGAAAAGGGATGGGTAGGAGCAAAGAGAGCACCTGACCAATCAGCAGCCATTACCCAGCAGAAAGTGCAGCCACATGGGAAAGAGGACATGCCTCCAGCAGTGGGAGGGGGCCTTGCTCACCCAAAAGGGAAAAAAACATCCATTTTAAACAGAAGCTTGGCAAGCCTGGGTGAGGAATGCAAGGGAATGGGAGGAGAAAAACGAGGAGGGAGGCAAGCATGTGCCTTGCAAATAATCAAATTCGCAAAGGTCAAACCTATGAATGTAGCATATACCAGCATAACAAGGAGTTGGATAGAAGGCCCTTGTAGTTCCTTCTACTTCTAAGATTCCATGATTAGTACAACATAATGAAACAAAAGCAAAAGTGAAAACTTTGATGATGGAATCATGTATTTGATCACATCAAGATTGCATTTTTGGACTGCTTTGTCAGTCTACATGGATGAGCACCAATAATTGGCTGGTAAAAGACATGGATAAATACAAGGCTTCAGCCTATTGCACATGTATAGTGCTCTGTACAAAACCAGGATTTTTTTAAAAAAAGAAACAAATTCCCTATACACATTCTGACAATCTAATGCCCTCCAGATGTGTTGGGCTATAACTCCTATGATCCTAGCCTCTGCAGCCATACTGGCTGGGATGATGGTAGCTGTAGTCCAAAACACCTGGAGGACATCAGAGTGGAGAAGGCTGTCTTAATTTAATTCATTCAGTACCACTTTTGGAACTCCAAAATTCCATAAAGAAATTCAGATGAAGATAATTTTGGAAGCATCCTTAAGCCAACATAGCCCAGCATCACGTGTTCTGATCATGATCCTCTGCAAAGGGCTTTTTGCATTCTGCTATGAATATATTAAACTTATAGAAGCACTTTGAGTAGTGCCAACTGTTGCTAATAATGAATGTGCAATGAGATTGGAAGGAGAATAAACCGAAGTCAAGCCACTGGAACATTTTGTTTAATCATGCATAAATATGATACTGAAACTGAGTGCAGAATAACTTTCATGTTCTGTGCTAGGCACTAAAAAGAGGGGGCAGAGAGAGCGAGAGCGAGAGAGAGAGAGAAAGGGAGCGAGACAGACACAACAAAAATTGTTCTCTAAGAAAATTAAAGCATAGGAAAACCCCATTGGCTAAGACCAAAGGTCTGTCTCATACAGCTACCTGCTCCCCATAGCAGCCAGTTAGACATCCTCAGGAGGCCAACAAAAGAGACATAAAGCCAAGTGCCTTCTGCTCTTGTTCCCCACCAGGAAACTATTTTAATAATATTGAAACAGAGGTGAGAAAAACACTGCTAGCAGGCTTCATCTGGCCCCTGAAAAACTACTTTGTGCTTCCTGGCTCAGCCCAGAGCTCCCAGGTACTTGCAGTCAATTTTTTTTTCCAGGCAAAAAGCACCTAAAATTGCAAATCATTTTCCTGAAGGCCTCCAGTCAAAGTGGCTGGGCAAGAGCACCGCCACATCCTAAAAACAGCCAAATCACTATCACAAGTAGATTTCCAGTCACATCTAGCTGTGATTTTCTGCCAGTTTTGGCAAGGTAAGCTGACTGCTACTATACAGAGGTGAAAACCTGTTTTTAACCTGTTTAAATGCTATTTCTAAGCTGCCTTGAGATCTCTTGATATAGTGTGGGGTATACATATTTCAATATTTAATATTTAAATAAATAAATAGAATTAGCCTTTGCACCTGCTCTTGGTACTCACCCCTGTATTACAAGCATATTACCACTGTATCTGGATACTCTATCCATTATAAGTAATAGCCATGGTTATAACTCTATGTGTATATGTGTGCATGGTCTTCAAGTCACCTGCCAACTTCTGGTTACTCCATGTATTTCATAGGGTTTTCTTAGGCAAGGAATACTTAGAGATGGTTTTGCCAGGTCCTTCCCCTGTAACCTTACAGCATTTGGTATTTGTTGTTGTTAGTCTCTCATTCAAGTACTAACTAGAGCTGACCCTGTTTAGCTTCCAAGATCAAGTGGGATCTATTGTTCCCGAGTAGTTTCCATCCCCCAAACTATTTGAGTGGGGGGGTCTCAGTTACAAACTCATCTCATCACCCAGCAACAAACTCATTACCTTGAATGCTGAGGGATGGCTGAAGCATATGAAAGTAATGACCATCAAGAAGTAGCCAAATTCCATTAGTTAGAGCAGGGCTTCTCAGGCTCTCTGACATGCAGGACCAACTCTTTTTTTTTTCAATGTTCCAGGGAGCAGTACTGTATTTGTGCCCACTGGCCACAACTGTTTCATTCCTTCCTGGAAATCCACAGACTAGCAGTCAATGGCTTGGGAACTGATGCTAGTCTGGGGACCACTCCTTTAATAGCTCTGACTTTAGAGTACTGAATCAACAGGAGCTTTCATCCCAACTAATGTAGGTTTTTTTAAAATGTTGTTAACTGTGCATATCAATGCACTAGAGGTCTTCCAGCCAAGATGTAGTTTGTGTGTCTTATCTGTATTTTTTCTTGGCTAACTCATTTTGTTCCAAAAAAGAAAAGCATGAAGAGCAGGGCTTTGAAGACTGTCAAGAATGCCGGCAGCAGGGGTGCAATCCCCTTACTGCATTATGTGTTTTCCTCCGCACAGGAGAATCTACTGATTAAAAGCAGTTGCCAAAGCCACACGGCACAAAGCTTGGGAAATGAAGATAAATCCAAATGTTTTCCTAACTGCTAAGCTACTACCTGAGGGCTCTTCCAGAATGGTCTGAAGAAGAGTGAGTTCTTGCCATATATCTCCTTGGGTTTTGTCAGTTGTTGTCACCTCCACATATACTTGTTCTTTTTTGGCAGCGGGGAGGCTATTTGTAATGGTTTCTTGGCTCTCTCCTAGAGCACTTCCAAAGGTTTTATTAAAACTGGGACACGGTTTGCTGAGGTGGTCCTATAGTTTGAATAGTTATATGGTAAAAAAGTGCTGTTTCACTGATGCACTGTAACTCTAAAATACACACAAAAAAGATATTATATGCCTCCAATATGCTCTAGGATTAAAAAGAAACCCACTTAAAGACGGGAATAATGTTGCAGCTGGTGCTTGAAATTGCCAGAAAATAGTCTAGAACAACAGAAATGTCATTTGAAGAGAAAGAACTCTCCTGAGAACTACAGCAACAAATTCAGCAGCCTCTCAATATGTTGGCAAAGTCTGATAGATAGCCCATGAAGATACTGTACTTCTAAAGATACCCCTCTAGAGGTTTGAATCAAGCCCATTCTAGAAACTAACAATCCTTTTATAGTTTTTGCTTTGAAGGCCTTGAGTGCCCTTGAGTTTGGAGATGCAATGCAGTGGCCAAAATCCCAACTACAGCAGAGCCATCGAAAAAATGGGATTTCTATCAGTGAATGGATCTACCCAGTTGGGACTGGCAATTTAGTTGAGGTGAGGGGTGGAGATTATCTGGCTCCCCTATGTTGTAACTCCAGTATTCCTCATCACTAGCTCTACTGAGTGATGGCCTTTCTGCCCCAGACTGTTATAGTGACACTATTCCACTTTCAACATCCTGTGGAATTGTGGGCTTTGTAGTTCACTGGGGCCAAAGAGCTTTCTGGCTGAGAATTCTAAAGGCCCCTCCCTGAACTGCAAACCCCAGGATTCCTAAGGATGTTGAAAGTGGAATAACCGCACTATTAACAGTGTAGTGCAGAAAGGCCCTGGGACTACTGGGAAGGCTGTATGATTCCCATCCCTGACACAGGACAATAGAGCTTTATTACAAACACAGAAGCCCCAGAACAAAGATGTTATTGGGTTTTCTGCTTTGCTGAGCCACAAAAATACTTTTTGTTTTCAAAAAAGAAAGAAAATCTCCAGCCTTCTTCTTGTCTGGCAGCAGGTCATGCTGTCTGTCTGGAACCTCCTACCACCCTCCAGGTATATTGCCTTTCTGGTTTTTTGTTTTTGTTCTTGTCCCCCCCCCCCCCCCCAGTAGAGGATTTCTGCATGACAGGGGTATTCCTAAGCGGCAGGGTGCCCAACTAGATGGCCCTTTCTGTCCCCTCTATGATTGTAGGATTTCCCAAAGCCGCTGTGGGAGACAGGATGGCGTCTCCTAAAGGAACCTTGGCACTTGATAAGCAAGTAAGGTGCCCCAGGGGCACAACTATGATTCCCAGGAGTGGAGCCCTCAGGGGGTTTCTAGGGGACCCCAAATCCATCGCCTCTCCACTTCGGTACGTCTACAGAAAGAAGCCCGATATCTGGGGCCATTTCCTCACCAGCCCGTTATAGCGCTATGATTCCACTTTCAACATCCTATGGAATCCTGGGGTTTGCGGTTTACGTAGGGGCCTCAAAGGATGGGCCCGGCTTTAGCCGCAAACCCCAGGATTCCACAGGATGTTGAAAGTGGAATCATAGCGCTGTAACAGTCTAGCGCGGAAATGGCCTGGGTGAAATGGGGTGTCTGTGGGGAGAAAAGACGGGCCGGACACTAGCCAGGTCCTCCTCTGGTGGAAGGCCAGCTATCGGTGCTGGAGCGGACTAGAGTCACCCGCCGACAGGTCTCACTCTGGCCCGCCGAGGTCGGGTGTGCGGGTGCGGAGCCGCTGGGGCTGCGGCGCTAAGATTTGGCGGCGGCGTGGCCTGAGCGCCCTCCCTCCCCACCTCTCCCAGCGGGGCAAACCACTGTGGCTCGCCGAGGAGTTGAGGCCCCCGTCAAGCGCCAAGCCGGCTTCGCGCCGGGGCTGCGGCGCCCTCCCGTGGGCTCAAGCCGGGCCCGTCCAGGCGTCCACTCGGCGGCGGCGGCGGCGGGAAGCCGGGCTGGAGCTGAGCGCGGGAACCTTTCTCTCCCCCACCCCGCCACCCAAGGCGGCGCAGCCTCTCAGCCGCCGCCGCCGCCGCCGCCACTTCTCCTACCGCCCGCAATGGCGTTGAGGAGCGGAGCTGGAGAGGGCTGTCGCTCCTGCTGCTGCCTTCGCCGCCGGCCGGCTGAGGGCAAGAACAGAGGCAGCGCCGAGCGCCGTGGAGCCCGGGCATAGGACGGCAGTAAGTGGCTGGCGCAGCAACAGCCCGCGCGGGGAGGGAAAGAAAGGGGCGGCGGGGACTGTAACGCCCACTCTCTCGAGCGCGGTGGCGGGAGCCGTTCGGCAAATTGAGGCGAGGCGGGGGAACAGCGGCTCCGTGCAGTGAGGTGCAGAGGGGGCTGCGGCGGTCCTTTCCTCTCGGTGCCGGCGCCGCTTTTGTTTCGCCAGCCCCCCTCCGCAAAGGGAAGCCGCGCTTCCTTGCAGGGCTCGCTCGTTCGCATGCCCCCCCTCCTTCGCATTCTTACACAGCCGCCGTCGCTCTCCTGTCGCAAGGTGCTTTCCCCCTCCCGCCCTTACCCGCTGGCGGGGCTCAGCGGCAGCTTTCCGTTTCATTCGGAGGGACTAACCTCCCGTGCCTTTTTTTAGGGGGGCACATTTCCCTCCTGGGGGCGGGTAGGTGGGAGGATGTCGGGAGGGGGCAGAGAAAAGAGAAAGCAAGGAAGATTTATTCCCACGCCACGGCTCGCTGCTCCTCGCCACAACCCGCGGGCGGACTTCCTCCCTCGGGCGGGCGTCTTGCGCCAGCAGCGCGCGGCTTCTCCTTCGCCTCGCCGCCGGAGAAAAATGCCTCGCTTGTGCGCCTGCTGTTAACCGTTCGGTAAACGGCCCGTCTCCACGCTTTAAGGCTCCCCCCCCCACCGCCTCAACGGCGTGCTTTCTCCCCCTCCGCGGTTCACTATAGAGACGGGCGGTTTCGAGGCAGCCGGGACGCCGTTCCTCTTTCTAAGAAGGGATTTGGGGAGCATTAGCGGCCGGGCCGTGGGGCCGCCGAGGAGCAGCTACAGAACCGCGCTGAGCCTCGTCGAGGCGGGAGGCGCAAAAGATGGGCGCGAGGCTTGGCAGCTCTCCCAACCCGGGCGAGGATAAATAGAGGGCGGGAGAAGCTGTATGTATGTGTGTGTGTGTATACTGGAGGGAGGGTGCATAAAAAGGTTCTAGTTCGGGTTACGGGGGGGGGGGTGAGAGAGTCCACGTGTGGGGAGGAGGGTTGCTTTGGGAGCTCGTAGCTGCGGTGAGAAGTTGTAACCGCTGAGGAGGGCGCTAATGAGAGATTTCCCCCCTCCCTTCGGCCCTTTTATTATTAGTCATGTGCTGCTCTTCTGTATTTCTTCAGGGCTGCTCGCTAAGGCTGGAAACCAACCCCGTTTACTTCTCTTCCTCCTCGTTCGCGATTAAACGACGCCAAGGGACCGGGCTGCCCGCCTCCGTCTCCTTCCCAGCGGGACGCCGGGGCGCTCAGGATTCATATAAATGTCAATCGACGTACCGATTGTATTGAGAGCCAGCCTGGGAAATTGAGAGGTTATTTAGGCTGCACGGAGCGTTTCCTCCTCCTCCTCTTGTTTTTTCTTTCCTCCCCTCTTTCATTGTACAGGTAATTTTCTCACGGTTCTTTGTCATGCTGAATGTACCTACAAAAGGAACAGGCAGGTCTTTCATCCTAGCGAGTGGTTTGCTTCTTGCAAATTCTAGATAACATTGCATGAGATTTCCTGCACCCCTTTCCCCTCCCTCAGTTGCTGGGAGCCAGCATATTGATTTTTGCCTACGCTGAGGGGATCTGAAAAATGAAGCCGGCAGGACTGCAAAGTGCTGCTGTTTCAAAGGATCGCTTTCCGCTCATGGCTGCGTTTTCACCATTTCTGTGGTAGAGGGAGATTGCCAGCTGGCTCTTTTTTGTCACCATTTGAAGGAAACTTCAGTGGTGCATAAAAATACGATACAGATCTGTTTTAAGGTTGAATAATGTGTATGTTTGGTGTGTTGTCATAATGGTAGTAACTGCAAGATGAAGAATAATAGAATGGGCAGACATAGCACCTTTATGTCTAAACAGGACCAATGTCAGAGTGCATGTTCACCAACTTTTTCTGGAGTGACTTGATTTTTTTTTTTTTGTTCTCATGTACAGATTCTGTGCTGTTAAGTGGTATGATAATGGTATTAATCACTGGAAGCCAAATGAGAAGTAGAAAATAGAGGGATTGAAACTCAGCTCTGCCATTTGGTTTGAGATATGTAGGTATGGGATATAGTTGTTCATTTCTGACCAGAATGCGTTTTATTTTGTCATCTTTTGTCATGATTTGATGTTGTTTAAGGTCCGAGTACTGACATTAAAAAAAAGGGAGATGGAATTGGTATCATGCTTTTGCAAGGCAGTCTTCCCCTGTTTATAGCAAATGTTACTATAGAACTGAATTAAAAATTGAATATGGATGAATTGCTATAAACTCACGACGTGAATCAAAATCCTGTTTTCTATTGCAGGTTCCATCAACATTTTCTTTCAAAGTCATCTGGTTTCCTGTTCAGATTTTGCTCTTGTCATTGTTATGGCCCATATCTAGAGAATGCTCTTCTGCCTCTGAGCGTGGCCTTGGCAAAATCTAGTGCCCTTTAAGCACATCCTGCAAACCTTAGTGTAATTTGGATACAGCAGCCACTATGTATGTTGGTTTAACAATCCGAAAGTAAAAATGATGAAGACGGAGTGTTCAGGGGAAAGATCGACCCTCCGAAGTGCTTCTCCTCACAGGAATGCTTATAGGACTGAGTTCCAAGCATTGAAAAGCACCTTTGACAAACCTAAGTCAGATGGGGAACAAAAGACAAAAGAAGGAGGAGAGGCTTCTCAGCAAACCAGGGGGAGGAAATATGGATCTAATGTCAACAGGATTAAAAATTTATTCATGCAAATGGGCATGGAGCCCAGTGAGAGTGCTGGTGGCATAGCAAAGACCAGAGGTAAAGGGGGTCCACTGTCACCTCAGAGAAGAATTAGACCGAAAGAATTTGTGGAGAAAGGAGATGGATCTATTGTGAAGTTAGAGTCTTCAGTTTCGGAAAGGATTAGTAGATTTGATGCTATGCACGATGGTCCTTCTTATTCCAAGTTTACTGAAACACGGAAATTGTTTGAAAGAAATACTCATGAAACAGGGCATTCCAATCGCTACTCCCCAAAGAAAGAGAGATCAATTTCTAATAACGAACTTCAAGATGAGTGGTGCAGTTCCAAGTCTAACAGAGGAAGTACAGATTCCCTGGACAGTCTCAGTTCAAGGACAGAGGCTGTTTCTCCAACAGTGAGTCAACTTAGTGCAGTGTTTGAAAATACAGATGCACAACAAAGTGTTGTTTTAGAAAAAGCAGAGAACAACGAAGAGTATTCTGTAACTGGTCACTATCCACTAAACCTGTCTTCGGTGGACACAGATCTATCATCCACTGTCACAAAGCACGATGATTTTAGCCCCATTAAAGATGCCAATGCTTGGCCTCCTGTAGCCAAAGAAAGTACCCCTTCAGTATCTGTCAAGAACTCTAAGCAAGCCAGTAGTAGATCTCCATCGGTTAATGAAATTTCCAAAAGCACTTCACCTGATGTAAAAACAAGTGGAGTACAAAATAAGGGGACCTGCTATGATTCTGTTGACACCTGTGAAACAACTAAGCCAGAATCAGTAGATGGGCTTGACAGACAGAATGTTGGTGAGACCTTTACCAGGAATAGGAGAGAAATAGAGCCCGAAGTTCCGTCTTCAGAGCAGAAAAAGATCTCAGATGGAGCTGAAGCAGCAGAAATATCGGGACACTTGATAGGTGCTGATGACACTGCAGTCACTGAAGCCTCACATTCTGTTGGCACCCACTGTGAAGATACAAATGGAAAGGAAGTACAGGAAGACTTGAATAACTTTCAAAGTACTCATGTCTATATGCACTCTGATTACAATGTCTACAGGGTACGATCGAGATATAATTCAGACTGGGGGGAGACAGGAACAGAACAGGATGATCAGGAAGACAGTGATGAAAATTATTGTTACGAACCTGATTCAGAATGCTCTGAAATTACTGGATTGCCAGAAGAAGAAGAAATCCCAGCAAACAGGAAGATTAAATTCAGTAGTGCTCCGATTAAGGTAAGTTTTAGTGATCTTTTTGTCTGTACGTGCAGATATGCTCATTCCATTTCTTTTATGCTGTTGTTCAGTGGTTTTTTGTTTTTTGGTTATATTTTAAAATTTAACTCTTGACGTTGTCCTTGGTGAATTTGGGTTATTTGTATGTGGTACTGAATGTTTTGTTGGCCTTCAGAATATGCCTTTGATTTTAACTAGAAGACAAGGATTCATCTAGGTTGAAACATTCTCTTTTCAGTTTTTTATGGTGGATTTAAGACAGTGTCTTAAATGTAGATCTGTTTTATTTACTGCATTTTTGCACTGCTTCTTTAACCTAGAGGGTTTTGGGAGGCAGCCTAGGTCTGAAACTGTCAGGACTGCCCCTGCCATTGGGCAGAGAGGGGTGGTTTGGCTAGTGTCATGGTAGAGGCAACAATGCCCCTTGGCCATTTCCTTGTGTTGGAGGACAAAGTTGTGGCATTCCACATGGATTTCCAGACCTGGCTTGCTACCCTGAGGGGTGGTGGAAGATACTGGTCTAGCATCTCTCAAGTAAGATCCACCTGACATTCTGGTTGGCTTCCTGACCTTTGCCTTAGGAACTGTAACTGCCAGTTACACATATCTATATAACTTTTTATTTCTAGTTTGGAATTACCACCTGTATCTGGGAGTTGGGGAGGGAGAGTTAGGTTTCTTTCATAGCTTCATTGTGGTTTTATAGGAGCAGAAGGTGCTGAACTGATAAGGTGAAGTAAAAGTATGTGGAGACTAAAGCAAGATCATAGAATTGTCAGGCCAGGGCTGCTTTTTAGAAAACAGTGCTCTAGACAGGTATGAGAAACTACTGGTTGTGTTGCTTCTTCAGTTAGCTGTTATTCAAATTGAACTTCAAAAATGGTAGAAGTTGATTTGCCATGCCTCAGTCCAGTTGACTAAGTGGCAGAAATTTGCCATGGTTACAGCTCCCACTTCTGTACACTGTCCGTTGCTTCCTGCATGCCTACTGCATGCAGGTGGGTTTTACTGCTCCAAATTCATCAGAATTGCTGATCCCTTTATAGCATCTTCTGAATCTGCAGGGGCCATACACCTCCCTGCTGCTCCTGCCACTAGTTTTGCCACTTTGGAGATGGCAAAGACACACACGCAGCTTTTCCTTTAAAACAGTAGTGGACAATTTGTATAGTCATCCAGATATTTTTAGGCTGAGAACCTCACTGGTGGCTGTACTGTCTAAGTTGCAGATAGCATAGGGAGTTGTAGGCCCCTGATATGGAGAGGGCCACAGTTATTCACCTCTGCTTTAAAGCAAGGTATGCTTTCTGTACGTGTTGTTTACTTTTGAATTGTTCTTTTTGAAGCACTTTCCTTGTTTTAAAGGGGGAAATATTTTGCTGCTCTCTAGCTGCAAATTCGGTGGGAGCATCAAAGGTTCCTTGGGCATGCGTGTGGCAGCAGGAATCCACCCCTTGCAGAAATAGCTGGAAGGAGGGGGATGGGAACTGTATGCCATGTGTAGTCTACCCTATTTCGTAGTGCCTCTGCAAAATGTGGAACCCATAGCTGCAGGAGGTATAGTGGGAGCAGCTGGTATGGAAAAGGTGAATTGACAGTAAAGCTGAGTTTTAGAAGCTGAGTGTGAAAGTGGAAGAGCATCTCTACCCTGTGAGTTGCTTATTGTCCAGTGACTTAAAAGAAACTGAGGCCTTCTTTTTCAAACTTACCTCCTGACTCTCTTTTCTGTGCCATTTCTTGTACCCTCCCCATGCCACTTCCTCTGTAGCCTGGGCTAAGTGCGTCTTGCAACACCATTCTTCTTAAACCTAGTGGAGTTGAAAGGAAATCATGTGTTATGAAACTTTTGAGCCTTGATGGTTCATATGTCATAGCCATGTTTAAATATTTGAAGGGATGCCATGTAGAGGAGGGAGTGGGCTTGTTTTCTGCTGCTCCAGAGACCAGGACAAGGAGCAGTGGATTCAAGCTGCAGGAAAGGAGATTCCACCTGAACCTCAGGAAGAACTTCCTGACAGTCAGGGCTGTCCGGCAGTGGAATATGCTGCCTCGGAGTGTGGTGGAGTCTCCTTCTTTGGAGGTTTTTAAGCAGAGGTTGGATGGCCATCTGTCGGGAGTGCTTTGAGGGTGTTCCTGCGTGGCCGGGGGTTGGACTGGACGGCCCGTGTGGTCTCTTCCAACTCTACATTTCTATGATTCTATGATTCTATGATTCTATGTCTATATTGTTCAAGTGATACAAAACTATGATTGCTCCGTAGAGTAGTCTTATGTATTTATATATAACAGTTATTTACCTTTTGGCCCTCATATTGGCAGCTGATGTAGCTTGCAAAATAATATTGTTGAATAAAACTTGTTCTCCTACTATCTCTTATCAAGCCCTTTTGCCAGTTTTAGGTAGCTTTCAAGCCAATTGTATCCCAGACACTGAGACTCCAACCTCTGATTTGCATTCATTGGTAAATCTAGAGTTCATCTAAATGGTAAATAAGGCCTTTTGTCTTACCAGTGAAGAAAACTTACTGTGTCAGGTAATCAGATTTCTATGTTGTTAATAATAGGTAAACAGTAGCTAAGTGTGGCCCCCTAAAATTAAGAAGGAGAAACTGTTTTCCTGCTGAAATGAACCCTCTCTTAACAGCATGAATCGTGTAAATCTGAAGGCGCAGCAGCAGTAATGTTCTTGGTCGTTTATGTTTTCCATTATTGATCATTTCTGTTTTCTGTATTCCATTATTTTAAAAAATTTGAAAGTGAACTAGCATAGGCAGTTTGGAGGCAAAAAACCCTCTCCTGTCTTTAAGTTACCATCACCTTCTATGTATGCATCATTTGGAGAGTCCCAGAGTAAGCTAGCTGACAAGGCTGCTGCGAATCATTTCTAGATTTTGTCTCTTCTGTGAATTTGGTGGATAAATTTAGAAAACCACTGCTTCTGGTTGCTGAAGGTATGCATCTCAGGACTCTGATGTTTTTTTCCTCACACAATTTAAGCCTGTCTTATCCAGCCTTTTCAATCCATTTGACAGACTAGTCAGGAAACAGATGCTGATATAGTAGCCTCAGCAAGGCTATCTCTTTTCTAAATTTAAAGCACCATGGATGCATTTCTTAATTTTAATGTCCTATTTTTCTTTTCAATGCAGAATAACTTTTAAAAATATATGAACACTTTTAGAAGGGGGAGGGAATGTGTTAGTGACTGTTTGGTTCCCAGGCAGGTTTCTTGTGAGTTCTGTCCAGCGGAGCCTGTCATGATGTGTGAACTTCCACAGTTGGTGGTTGTTCTTGTATACTTTGAAGTAGTTTCCAACTTACGGCAGTCCTAAGGTGAATCTGTCATGGGGTTTTCTGGAGCTGAGTGTGTGATGTGCCCAAGGTCACCCAGTGGGTTTCCATGGCTGATTGGGAAATTGAACTCTGGTCTTCAGGGTTGTAATCAAATGTTCAAACCACTATGCCATGCTCACCTCACCACTAAAATTAAGTATGTCTGGACACACCTTATAATGCTGAGACATAGAGCATAAAGTGTTATATGAAACCAGATTTTTGGCCTGTCTAGCCTGTTGTTGAGATTATCTTTCCATGTAGGATTCTTTAGGGATTCATATGAGATTCTTTAGCCCTGTCACTTGAGATCCCTGTGAATGAAAATATGGAGAGTTCATCCTGAGACCTGCTTCATGAAGAGTTTATACAGTAGCACAGAACAATGGACCTTCCCTGTAAAAATTATAGAGTGGCAGTTTGCATTCTGAAAGGATGCATATTTTAAAATTGTCCTTACTTGGCTAGTGCAGCCACATTTTTCAGAGTTCCGCCCCGTGCAAAATTCATTTTGCCAGTTGCTCTGATTTTTAAGAAGCAACTTTTTTCTTTTCAGAGTATGGTTATCCAAACTAAAGGTGAAACTCAAGGCAAACAGTTTGTTATGGGGTTGTAGGACTTACTTTACAGGTTGCTGTGAGAATGGCTGAAATCAATAATGTGAGGTATTTTGAATGCTTGAATGTACAATAGAAGTATAGTGCTGTATTATTTTACTGTGTCGGCCGATTTCTTGCTAGGTTTTAAAAGTGCTACCATTTTGTGAACTGTATTTTAAAACCAGGTCATTTACATAAAACATTACTCCTGTTTTGCATGTCACATTTAGGTAGTTACATGTTTCTATCCCAGAATGTTTCACTGTGGACCTCCAGATGTTGTTGGCTTTTTACTCCCATAATCCTTCATTTTTGGCTAGTCCTATTAGCGCTGATAAGAATTACAGGCCAGAGGTATCTGGACAGCCTCAGTTGCCCACCTCGTATTTGAAGAACTATCTAAGTTGTGTATATCAGTAGGAACAGCAAAAATCTTAAGTTCTGTGCAGTATACCAAGATATTTAATGACTTGAGCAGATAAATGTCTACTTCACAATTGGTGGCATGATGCTGGTGTTTGTGTGTATTCAGAGATGGGAAACTTGTAAGCCTCCAGACATAGGGCTACAACTCCCAGTATCTTCCACACTATGCTTTTCTGGCTAGGACTGATGGGAGGTATACTCCAGCAACCTATGGAGGCCCATGCATTCCTCACTCCTGTACTAGGTTAAAGTATAACTTATATAGTTGTTTGGTATTTAATTACTGTTTTCAGATGAGAGTGCAGTCAGTAATTGTCTGCTTAAGCCCAGTGAACAAGGGCTCTCACCAACTTGCCATTTCCATGTGCTCTTTAGAAGTTTGGTTAAGAGTCCCTACCCTTCTCTGGGACCTGGGGAAGAATAGATATCTCCCTGGCCTTGAACAGAGATTTTGGAAACTGCCAGGTGCCTGTCTCACTGGTTTCTGAATTCTTCTGAAGCTCAGTGTTGCAACAAGGGTGAATCCTCCACCCCACCATCAACCATTTTGGAACTGTAGAGGAGACAGTTGCCTTGCCCACACAGTTGTGATGTGTGACCCACACATGCAACGTAGGGTCACAGTTGTGACCCTTTCTCCTTTTTTCATTTAATACCAAGGCCAGGTAAAATCTGCAGAGTGCAAGGAATGTGGCTTTGTAACTGCTTTGAGTTCAATATTCCTAATTTTTGTTTTAAGATATGCATAAGCTGAGAATGAAATTTCAGGTTTACCAAACTCCAGATTGAAACTGTGCCTGTTTGGTCATAGAACTGTCAGTTGTGCATCAGGGTGAAATTTTCTGTTTGACCATAAAACATATGTTAATGCAATAAATTTGATAAAGAATGCCTTCTGATCTGGTCTTCCTTGACCACTTCACAGTATGTCCTTTCGTGTTACTCTTATAAAATAGTGGAGCATTAAATATACAAGCAATGGAAAAATATTGTGCCATTCTCTTACTGGATCATTAATCTTACCCCTGTGAATCAATAACAGCAAGATCCTATTTTCTGTATCTGATAATAGAACACAGTAATTAATATGCTTTGTATTCTTACTCTGATTTTCTTTTAAAACCCAATGTTTACAGTGTGCAGAAAAAAATCTGAAAAATATGTATTTTTACACTTATTTTTTAATTTGAATATTAACTTTTTACATTACCTTGTTGATTTTTAAAAAAGCTATATAATTACATAGCATTTTTTCAACTTTTACAACAATCTGATCCCATAGCACACCTCTTTCCATACATAATTGTGTGTGTGTGTGTGTTTGTATATGTGTGTGTGTGTAGAGAGGGAGAGAGAGTATGTGCACATATGTGTGCAGAATAAACACTTGCTGGAGGATTAAGGCTGGCAGTTGCATTGCCTGGTTTAGGCTGTTAACAGCAGATGGGAACTTGATGGCAAATGCAATATCAGATTGCCTCGTAGAATTAAATTGCAGAGTTTGGAAATGTTACTTTTTGGACTAAAACTCTCAAATTCCCCCATCCAGTATGGCCATTGGGAGTTGTAGTCTGAAAAACAGCATTCCCAAGCTCTGGACAATTGACCCAAGAACCACAGCGACCAAGCCAAATGTGAAATCATATTGTGAGAGGCAACCCTAAGCGAAGTCATTTCAGACATTAATCACTGTTTTAAATGCCAGATAGGGCACAGAGGCAACATTATTCATTCAGTGCGTAAGTCCAAACTAAGCTAAGGCTGAGAGGCAGCATATGTGTTGGATAACTCTGAATTAAATGAAGTAGGAGCTACCAGTGGAAAAAAGTGGTTAAGTCAGGTTGAAAGATCAAGTTGAGTTGGTAAAAATGTGAAGGTCACAAAGAAAAGTGGAGTTGCTTTAGACAGGAGAAAACTAGTGAGCTGGCATGGTCTTGTGGGTACAGTGCTGGATTGGGACATATTTCCAGAATTGCTGCTGAGGTGTGATGCATGTTAGATGACTTGGTTGTTATAAGGATAAAATGTTGTATGTATGTTTGATGGGGTAGGGAGAGAGAGGACCAACCTTGAGCTCCTTTAATGTAAACAAAGATAGTTAAACAGAGAGAGAAAGGTCTTCCATTCTCAGGGGTTTGTGCTGTATTTCTCAATCTTTGTTGAGCAGCCAATAACAAATAACATACAGAGCAGAATGGCAAAGGGTATTGGGGATCCTTAGAGGTTTAAATGGTGATGGGTTGGTTGCTAGGTCACAGTCCCATTTTTTCCTGATGTGTATAATGTTGGCACATCATTGTTTCATTTCAGGAAGACCAGCATTCATACATGAAGAGGATTTTATCTTGTAATCTGTTACAGCTGCAGTAATCACTTATCCTCTCAGTCATAGAGGCTCAATTGACAAACCATAAAGAGTCAAATGATGAGCTGATAGAGGGGTAACTGGAGAGGATTTACACAAAGCTGGCAAACAAACAATCCCAAACAATTGCTGTTTTATGCAGCGGTGCCAATTTGGATATCATTGAAGAACATCTCTGATCTAATTATAATACATAGATTTATTGTTTGTATCTTACATTGTTAGTAAACAGCTCATCTGGAAGTGTGAGTCAGTGCTGTGTTGGTTATCAAATGACATTGAATAAAGCAATGTATAAAGGACAGGAATGGCCAGTGCTTGTTAAATAAGGTGCTAATTTTTTTAAAAAAAGGGCTTGGCCATATAGCATTTGATTCTGGTAAATGCTATACAGTACAACAAGCTTCTTCAAGAAAGCTAATTTGATTTGCTTCTCACCAGTTGTACCTGCAAGAATCTGCAAAACATACTGGATCCGAGTCTTCTATCTCTAAGCTGATACAAGAAACCAGTCTCTTGACAGCTATTTTCTGGATCAGAGAGGGTAGGAGGCTATCTTGCTATTGCCTGTAAGTGGGAGGTGAAGTGAGTCATTCTATTGTCCGTTTAAACTTTTGTTCCAGCATTTAAACTCTTGCAGCTAATGTGGCAGTCACCAGTGGAAAATTCTGTGTTGCTAAGCGGCTTTCATTTGGAAGAGAGTTGCCTTAACTATTTTAGTCTCACAGCTTCCTCCACTTTGCAGTACTGTGAAGATGAAAAGCAGCAAAGACTTGTAGTGGGGGAAGAATAGCTTACAACACCTATGCAGTCTAATTACCATGTTTAAAAAAAAATAAGGAGAGGAGGAGAAGAAACCACATGTAAGAGGTAAGAAATGAATAACAATGCACCCCCCACCTCATTACATCCAGCACATCCTGTGATTCTGTCTTTTATCTTGGTCTCTACCCTTGACAATACACCTTTCTGATGACTATGGTCAGCATATGCTTTGGTTTAAATAAATAAATCCAAGTTTCTGCACTCAGGCAATCATCAACAAAAGCAGAATTCTGTACTGTGGAAAAGGTCTATATTCTGATGTAGCTTAGCTATGTCCCCCAAGCACTAGGAATGCAACTAAGTCATATCTAAATCTTTGTCTTTGGGTATGCATCCCAAAAGTTAATCACTTTTTCATATTGTTCTGTTTGTTTGGAACCAGCTTGCTCGTTTGAGGTTTAAGTTTTTAGTATTAAGATGAACTGTTATAATATCTATGCCTTCAAGCCACTTGTCAACGTACGGCAACTCCATAAATTCAGTAGGGTTTTCTTAGGCAAGGAATACTCAGAGATGACTTGCCATTGCATTCCTCTGAAATACAGCCTTCAGCACATGCCTTTCCTGACA
The DNA here is from genome assembly GCA_030412105.1 of Cyclura pinguis. Classification (NCBI taxonomy): domain Eukaryota; kingdom Metazoa; phylum Chordata; class Lepidosauria; order Squamata; family Iguanidae; genus Cyclura; species Cyclura pinguis. The sequence continues at coordinate 23,325,223 of CM059604.1, forward strand.
GTCTCCCTTCCAATTACTAACCAGACTTCCAAGATCAGATAGAATCTGGTACCTTCAGGGTATTTGGGCCTTACATAGTGGTCTAGTTGCCAAATAGTTCTTGGATTTGCTGGCTAGAGCAGTGAGATCAGAAATTGAGCTTATTACCCTGTTGGCAAAACAGTCCACCTCTACTAAGGAGAGATAATGCTGTGGTTCACTATTTTGGGTCTTTGGAATCCATCCAAGAGCACAAATCTCAAACAGTATGAAGGATGAGTTCCCTGCTTGCATAGCAATGTGTTGTCCTTCAGATTTCTTGAAGCCCCTTCTCATCATCCCTGTTTAGCACAGATAGGAATGAGGAACATCTGGAGAGCCACATTTTGCTTACCCCCTGCTGTACAGTTTGAGAAAATTGGTGGTGATGATGGCAGGAATTGAGGTGAGATACCTCTGTTCCATGAGATGTAAAGATGGAGAAGAGTTTATTTGTTCACCTTGTAACTTAAATAGTCAGGACAGTATATGTATAGGATTGCAGTGCTGGATTTGGTTCTTGTGTTGCATCATAAAGGACAGAAAGAATAGTTGGGATTTCTACATGCTTATCTGTCTCTGTCTTTCTGCGGGTACATATGTTTACCTACAAAGTAATACAGACCAAACAACAGTGGCAGACTTCCTGTTGTGATAGCCGTGCCAAATTGCTGTTTCCGATTGTTGCTTTAAATAAAGGGCTATTTTTAAGAAAGAACACAAAGTTTTAATACACTCTTAATTGTGAATATAGTAGGATTATTTCCAGAGGGGTGGTCACGGTGGACACTGTCCACAAAAGCTTGATACCATAATAACTTGTTAGTCCTTAACATGCCACAAGATTTTCTGATATTTATAATGTAATTGAAGGCTGGAATATATTTTTGTGTGATATATATTTTTAACGTTCCCTTATGTTTAGAAACTCTAGCATGAATACATAAATAATAGATCAACAGCTTGAGTAGCTGTGTTGTTTAAACTCGCAATTCCATAGACAATAATACTGTTTGGGTTACTGTAATGAACTCTTCTTGAAGCTGCTTTTGGAAACTGGAAATGGCTACAGGTCCAGAATGCTGTGGCCTGACTGCTGACTGGGGCTGATTACAAGGAATTTTTAACTTCCTTCTTGAAACAACTTCGCTCACTAGCAGTTAGTTTTCAGACACAATTCAAAATGTTGGCTGTGACCTATAAAGCCCTATATGGTTTGGATACAGACTGTCTGAAAGACCGTATCTCCTAATATGAGTCTTTCCAAATTCTACGATCTGTTGGGGTGGGGTGGGGCCTTTGTCTCACACCATCATTGACAGCCGTACTGGTGAGGACATGGGAGAGACCCTTAAGTGGCTGCTCCTAGATTGTGGAATTCCTTCCCATGGTAGGTTGTTCCCTCCTCTGCTCCTCTGCTTTCTTTCCACCAGCAGGTGAAGACTTTTCTTTTTACCAAGCATTTGGTTGTTATCTGTCCATTACAGAAAGTCTTTTAATTGGGGTATGCTATATTTTTGGTCATTCTTACTATATTTTACCTGCCTTCTAAGAATATATTAAATTAATATTTTAATATGATTGTTTATTAAATCATTTTTAAACGTGTGTATTATCTATTGTTTTAATTGCATCTTAACTTAGAATTGTGAGCTTCTTTGAGTGCCATATTGGGAGAAAGGCGGAATATAAATTAAGTAAAGAAATAGAATGCCTTAAAATTAGTAGAACAACCAAGGCCCAAACTGTGTATTAATACATTCTCAGCATATTTTACATCTGCTAATAACAGCTCAGGGTGTGGACAGTGTTCATTGAGGGTCAAACCCTTTCTTCCATTGCATTCCCAGGCTGCTCTCTTGCCCAGTAAACTGATGCTAGCAAGCATAGAGAGTGGTAATGGATTGTTGTCGTTGTTGTCTGCGCCTTCAAGTCATTTCCAACTTACGGTAAACCTCAGGTAAACCGGTCATGGAGTCTTCTGGGGACTGAGAATGTGTGTGGTGTGCCCAAGGTCACCCAGTAGGTTTCTGTGGCCAAGTGGGGAATCGAACCCTTGTTTCCAGGGTCATAATTCAATGCTCAACCACTTATGGGAGTCAAAATCAAAAACATCTAGAAGAGATCAGATTGGAAAAGGTTGCAGTACTATCTTGAGATTAACCAGATGAGTCAGATGCAAAACCAGGGACTCTCACATCTATAGAAGCAGGGAACTGCATGCTGTTGAGCATTAACTCAGCTGTAGAGTTTGTTTTCAGAACCAGAAGTGATTTTACAAGTTTTTTTTATACACATATCTGTCTCTCCTTCCTGGCCTCAGCTCCCTTGGTTTCAGTTGGGGCAGAGGGTTTCTTCTTATTTTTAAGTTGTTCGGAATCAAATTCCTGCCTGTCTACTCTATATCATGCTGAGATCTACCAGTAGTTCCCAGAGGTGTATCTAGGGTGGGGCAAGTACGACATGTGCTCTGGGCACCAGTGCTGGTGGGGGCCCCAAAAAAACCATGGTGGAAGATTTAGCAGAGGAGGAGGAGGTGGTGGCAACCCTGGAAGTAGGGATGCAACTTCTGTGCTTACTGTAGGCATTATTTACACTATATATACCTCTGATAGATTCCGTCTGTCTTCTCTCCAGCATGTCCATTTGAAAATGCCAATAGTTAGATCAGAAAAATGTGTGAGAGACATCATTTTTAAACAGAAGTATAAGGGTTTCAGATGCTTTTTTCAAGACCCATTGCCATGCTGGTTAAGGGCAATAATTCTCAGTTTTTGGTCCTCTACCTATTTTGGGCTTCAAAACCCAGAAGCCTCACCTAGTAGGAAATCATAATGGATTCTTGGAAACTGACGTTTAAAACGTCTGGAAGGCCAAATATGAATGACTGAACTGAGGGGTCTAACCAGTTCATTCACAATAGTCTCATGTAGGTCAATGCTTTCATTAATCTTATCATTAATGCTAAAAGGATTGGGATTTGTCATGACCTGAAGTGTGCTTTTTTTTGTTTTACTTCACTGAAAATATTGAATGTATGTTTTTTAAAAGTTTCCCCTCCATTGTTAACATTTTTAAAAATTATTCTTCTAGATTCTTATAGCGATAGGGAACATAGATGATATTAATTGCACGAGAACTTAAAGAACAGCTAAATGGAGAACAATTTACATTTTTAAAAGCTTTTTAGCATTTTGTCTTTCCCTTGAGAATATTAACAAGCAACAAGTTTTTGACTAGCACTGTACTTAAAAGGATTAAAATAGAAGAAAAGGGATGTAAGGTGGTTATGGGGAGGCATACTTTTTGGAAGCTTGCAACATGGTCTGCTAAAAATACCTGTTGTGACTATTTTTATCTCAGTTAATAGGTTCAGGAGTACACTTGTCTCTCTTTAATTCCCTGTTAAGTGCCACGTTAGAGTGTCAACCTATTACGCAGATTCTTCCAAGTATGGTTAACCTCCTGCTTCTTCATTGTAGTTAATTACCTGATGAAACGTTCACATAAGTGATTTCATTTTATTTTTGAGCAGCAAAATTCTTTTCATTTCAATAACTACAACCACCCGACTACTTAGTTTGGCTTTGAATGGGTACCTGTAAGCAACATTCTGTGCTTGTTGCCTGTGTTTCTGGACATTTTGTTCACAAGCAGTGTTCAAGTGCACACTCTCTGATCACTCCCTCTTGGCATTCTGCAGGAACTTCCCAGGAAATAACATTAGGGCTGAAGTGGGACACCTGGTTTGTTACTCTTCTAGAAGGTCAAAGCCTGAACATGGGGTTTTGTTTCTTGGCTAGGGTGAGAGTGATAACCCAGAAGTTCTGGTTTGGAGGTAGTGCTGGCCTTTTTCTTGATAGTGAGATTCCAGGTACTTAGCTGTTCCTTTTACTGGGATGAGCCAGGCAGATAAGTTTGGGCAGAATGCTCCTCATAAATGTTAAATCAGATCTTGGTGTACCAGTTCATGCAGATATAACCACTGTGTCATCCAAAAGCATTGTTTAGGTTTGCTAACACAAGAACTGTTTTTTCTCCTTCTGCATTCTGATTTACAGGAGATCCATGGCTCAAAAGTTATGCAGCATTGCATCTAAGCAGTCTCCTGCTTCATGTAGGCAAGAAGAGAGTTACATGCAGATGAATACATGTGCTTCCATCCAGAAAAGCAAGCAGGCTGGTGGAGAAAGCATGGAACGCTATGTCATCTGCCAGCCCCTACAAGAATAATAACTTTGTGGCCTTAATTATATAGCTGAAGAAATTGCTAGAGAAAAATTCACGTAACTGCCATACATTCCATAAAGCTGTACACTCTGCACAGTTCTGTGAGCACTGATGTTCAAAGTCTGGTGCCACTTGGATTTGTATTCCTTTAGGGGAAGAAAACACCAGAGACTTAGGCCATTTCTGCACTGCCCTGTAACAGTGCTATTATTCCATTTTCAATATCCTATGGAATCCTGGGGTTTGCAGTTTAGGGAGGGACATCTAGGGTTCTCAGCCAGCGAGCTCTTTGACGTTACTAAACTACAAACCCAAAATTCCACAGGATGTTGAAAGTGGAATAATAGCGCTGTAACAGCGTAGTGCGGAAATGGCCTTAGTTGCTGAGGTGTGCCTGGAACTGTCTTGGCCTGCACCCCATTTTCCGCAAAGGGGAGTCCACGTGGCACTCTGTTTGCTCTCCCCTATCCTTAATACCTCAGAAATCTTATCAGCAGAACCTTGAAGAGCCCTCACCTGTTTTCCTAACCTTTTTTAACCCAAAGAATCGGGAGCAGTGCCTGTGAGACCACTCACCTGTTTTCTGGTTGTTCTTAAAAAACCTGATCCGTAATGACAGCCCCTGTTTTTTGCTTTTGTGAACTCCTCCCTTTAAAATTTCAAATTGAAACCAGTTGCTGCAGCTTGGCAACAGCAAAAAATGATTGCTAAATTTTGAGGTGTCTACCACAAGGTCTGGATGAGATATGAGAGGCACCCTCATTTCCTTCTAGGAAGCTCTTCCTCTGGAACTTTAACTTGAAACTGGCTGCTTGTACTTGGATGATAACAAAAAACAAAAACTCTCTGCTAAATTTTGAGACTTCTGCTACAATTTCCTGATAAGCTATGACAGCCTCTCCCTTTTGCTTCTGGTGGTTCTTCCATTTGGAATTTTGATATGAAACTTTATACTGCAACATGGATAATAACCAAGGGACTTCTGTCAAATTCTAGGGCATCTAACATGATGTCTAAGTGAGTTATGGCTTCCAGACAGAGATAGACATTATCTTTTATTATTACAGGTATATAAGTAAGTGGAGGTGATCAGTATACATTAGGGTTGAACAACTGTGCTTCTCCGGATTCTTAGCCTTCAGCTCCCAGCATCCCTAGCCAGCAGCACCAGTGGGGAAAACTTGTGAAAATTGCAGTCCAAAAACATCTAGAGTCCAACAGTTTACTCCAGTGGTATACATATTTCTGTCAAGCAAACATCATCAGTTTCCCAGAGAAAGGCACATCAATTCCCTTTAACCTTCTAGAACTGGCTTAGTTTTCTGTTTGTATTTTTCCTTATCTGAGCCAAAACTAATTATATCTATACCTCGCATGCAGACCAGTTGGAGAGTGCATCACATTCATTATGACTCTCGTCTTTCCTTCAGAATTTAGCAGATAAACTTCCATGTGTTTCCTAGATGCTAGTTTCCAGTAAAGAAACAGCTACCAACCATCCTAAGCTCAGAGATGGGAAAACTTTCACCTTGCTGATATTTTGGCTTATAGTTCCCATTAGCTTCATCTAATATGCTCAACAATAAGGGGTTGTGGGAGTTGTAGTCCAAAACACTTAGAGGGCCGTAAGTTCACCACCACTGTGTCATCCCATAATCTGTTTAACTAAAGGTATGCCCAAAAGGTATATTTTCACAGGGAGATTGCACATCACCTCTTTGGCTTGCTGAGCCTTGCTGCAAATTCAGTTTAAGGCATGGGAACGTTACTTTTCTAGACTGGAACTCCCAAAACTACTAGCCAACATGATTGAGTTGGATGTGGGATATTGGATGTTGTAATCTGAAAAGATTGTATTCCAAAGCTTTTCTTGAGATCTCATATCGTCGCCATCTGTTAAAATTGCAAACCTGCATCTCATATGAATGGCCTGTCTCTTTAAGAGACAGCATTAGATTGCGATAGCACCTCCTTCTGCTTTGTGAGTAGATGGGGTTTTTCATGCAGTTCCATCAAGGGGCCTTTCAGCACTACACTGTTATAGTGCTATTATTCCACTTTCAGTTGTGGGGTTTGTAGTTTACCGAGCCCAAGGAGTTTTCTGGCTGAGAATGCTAAAGGCCCCTCCCAAAACTGCAAACCCCAGGATTCCATAGGATAGTGTGGAAAGGTCCCTAGAAGTGGTTGTGTCTGCATTACATCTGAGCTACTGTCCTGCTATTGAGAATCTGGGCTAAAGCTGATAGACAATAAAAAAAGATTTTGCAAGCTTATCTTTTTTTTATTGCTTATCTTTGGCCTTAGGCAGACGAGTTATAGACCATGTCACACAATGAGTTTTCCTCCTCCATACCAAAGAATTTGGGCAAATACTACACTGTGCACACCTGCCCTAGTCGATGTAGTGACACCTGCCTTACAGTAAGCATACATATAATAAACTGAGTTTGCTAAAAGCTTCCTCGATTCCATATTTTTACAAATTGCTGATTGGATTTCTGTTGTACTAGGTAATGTTTACTCCATATCAATCTCCCCATATATAATACTTTCCTCATTGCCTATATAACAGCAGTGGATAATACCAGCAGGTCAGTTTGCTCTGAGGGCTTCACAGAGTGCCAACAGTGAAATAAAGAAAACCAAATGTGGTTAGAAACCTACATCTGGTTTTGAAAAAAAAATTAAAATAGTGCAGTGGGCTCTGTATCCTATATAAAAGCTGAGTTTCTGCTCTTGAAAGCTTCTAGAAGTGAAAATGACCCTTTTTTCCAGAGAAGTTGTGGTCTAGGGTAATTTTGGTGTCATAAAAATAGGGGGAAGTCAGAAAGGGAAGCATGTTGCCCAGGGCTGGATTTTACCCACTGACACTGTGCAGGAGTCCTTTTCTGCAGCAGCACAGATTTTTGGTGAATACAGTACAGGATTAATTTGATGTAGCATTTGTTGGATTTAGCTTTTATTCATCATCTGGTCAGAGATAATCACAAGTAGCTTGTTGCTGAGTCTGGTCTGTATCAGCTCCTGTGAAGCTTTCGGTTGCAGTAGGCTTGTGGTACAGAAGATAAGGTCTTTCCTGAAAATCTTACCTGTTGAAACACCAGATATGTGCTGTCTGTGCATCAGTGCAGCATTTTTGAATGTAGGAAGTTTAAAATCTGTTACTGTAGTTCTGCATGACTTTATCCATGAAACAGTACTGTAGTCATAATCACCAAGGATCTTTAACATTTTTTTGTGAGAACTCGTGTCTTCCCATTCTGCTGCAATTGGCTTAGAAAATAAGAACTAGGTGCTATGTTTTCTTTTTTAAAAACTTCTGACTAGCTGCCTTCTATCTATTTTTTCCCCTAGTATCTTAGTGCCTGCCACTTTCTGTTTCCAGTGATGACCTATGATTATTCTTTCAGTTTATATTTTTGCTAACATTTCCATCAAGGCAATGTGGCATGCCATATGTTCAGTTGTATTTCAGTCCTGAAAAAGTCTATTTGTAGATACAGTCAGCTTTTCACATTTGCAGGTTTGGCTTTTATGGATTTGATTATTTGTGAGTTCTGCAACTCCTGTCCCCCCATCTCAGGCATTTCCTTTCCAGGAGAATGTTCCCTCTTTGTGTCTCTGATCAGGCCATGCAGCCCTTTAAAAACCTTCATCTGGTCTTCCTCCTCCTCCACCAGCAGCTGCCAGCTAACAACAGCTTGGAGCCTGATGTCTCAGCACCAAAAAACCCTCTTCTGATCTCCCCCCTCCCCGCATGGAAGGTCATGGGAGAGAGAGAAAGTATAGGGCCACCATGCTGATTTTACTTTCCTTTCCCTGACCTGATTCAGATGTTAGGTGCCCACTTTCCCGATCATGCCTCAGCCCCCTTCCCTCACTCACACACACACACACACACACACACACACATTTTGATATTTGTGATTTTTCCACTTTTGTGGGGGTTCCGTGTCCCTAACGCTAATGAATGTAGAGAGCTGACTGTATATTTGTTGGCTGATTTACTGTAATATGCTTCATACAGAGCATTTCAAACTGCCTGGAAATTTCGGACTGGTCAGTTCATGTAACATACATCAGCTGTATTTGCAGCATCTTACAAACTAATGCATTTATAAGGATGTAGATTTTGTGGACTGAGATTCCCCTTAATCTTTTCTTCAAGCATCTGATAGAGTGGACTCAGTTCTGAACACCTGGTACTATAATATATTTGATAGTTTTGAAGATTCTACAAGACTCTTGTATTCAAGAGAACTGAAGTTGTCCAGCCAATGATTAACCACCTTTTTCACTCCAGTGGCTGTAGTTGTTTTAGACTCAGTGGGAGAGGCATCATTTACAGAAGTTAATCAGTCTAAAAACTTTGCAAAACAAAGTTACCAACACTTTGTTGAATTTGGCATACCTAATTATCTCATGTTGAAAAGTGAGTTGGGTGATTCTCAGAAAGGCAAAAAAGGACCAATTGACAGGTTAAATATGTCAATTAGTATCGCCATTTCTCTTAAAGTACCTTTTTATGCTTCTATTTCAGATTTGTCAAATATCTGATAGTCTTACAGTGTAACCTTCTGGGCTAAACTAGGTGCAATGGGCAACCATTGGAAACTGAATTTAGGAGTGGAAGATTTGGCTGTGAGCAGTTTGTTGACTGAAATTTACCTCAGTCAGCAGTGTTCCTTCTTCGGGAGAGTAATATATTTTCCAAGAGAGAGAAACTCTGCTTGGGGCACACAGTTTAAGTGAGCAAACTTCAAAAAGATACATGTTTAGACAGCCCTTTCCCTCCGTTAGTTCCCCATTCCCAATTTCTGTTTGTCATAGTCTAGTACTTTCCAAGGATAATGTTTGTTTTTGTTTTAACTCCCCATAAAGCATTACAGAACCGCCCATCACATGTAATTTGGTCCAAAGACAGATTGGGTCATTAAGTGGGGACACAATGACAGAGTTGGGATACCGTACTTCTCCGTGAGAGAAATAACTAAATAAAATATCCCTCTACCGTGAAGCAGTGTCATGCTTGATTGGCTGTTTTCCCATTGCCCCCTTCCATCCAAAAAGCATCACTAGAAAAAAAGACAAAAGAGAGCCCACATCTGCATCAAATTTACCTATGCTAATTTATATGTACACATGCAGAATTAAATAATTTCTATAATTCAATGAGAAATACAGTGTGTTTCACCATGGCGACCAGCTGATCTGTGTATCTGCTCTCCTGGTGTAACTGTTAATAGACAAGTTCCATCCTTCACTTTCTTATGATTCTTTTTCATTAAGCTAAAAGTGGACTGGACAATCCCTTAGATAATGTGTGTAAGCAGAGGACTGTCCTTACAAAATCCTCTAACCTGTGGTTTTCTAGATGTTTTGGACTTTAGTTTCTAGAAACTCCAGTCATCATGATCAGTGGTGGGGGATTCTGGTAAAATCCAAAATCTGAATTCTAAAACATCTGGAGGGCCAAAGATTAAGCAGCACTCTTCCAACTCTTGTTCAAAGAAAGGACTGACCTCCCTCAAGTAGGAAACATGGCCATGATAGTTGCTGCAGTGTGGTTTCAGATTGTTACACAAATCTTCAAACAAACAAATGCACAGAAATTTTGGGAGATGTGGATACCTAGTGAAAGTCTAGTACTTTCCAAGGATAATGTGGGACAGTAATATCCTAAGAAAAATAGGTTTGCATTAGGGACGTGGCTGAAGTTGGGGAGATTTGATTGAGCCAATGATAATTAGAAAAGTGACCACTGCATACAACTTTTATTAATAACCATTACTGATTCCAGTATTCTATTTATATATTTCTCTCATCATAATGCAAACTATTTTCCAGAGATGAACACAAAATATTGGACAGTTGGTTCTGAATCAAAGGAAGCTTCTTCTGTGATCAGTCTTCTTTTATGGTAGATAATTAATGGATTGGTTTTACAACTCTTTTGGTTGTTAACTGTTCACAGTATCTGCTTGGCTTTGCAAGGCTGTTTATATCCTGGGCTAATTTCAATCATATTCTAAGATATAAATCCAGGAGCCACAACATCCCTAGGAAATTTTATTAGATTTATGTAATTTTACCTTAATACAGATTTGTAAAGGCTTTAAGCTTTTCATTACTGAGAAAAGGTCATTGAATTTTAATTGCTAAGAATGATGACGGTATGGTCAGTAAGAGATTTCCCTCCCCCTCAAACTAGATATGCTGTTAACATAAAAAGTATCTGGAAAGTTCAATATAGTGTATTAAGTGCTACTCACTTTTTTCCTGTGCAATTGAACCTGCTGTGAGATGGATAAGAGTGGAGGAAGCTGTCTTCCTTACAATTTAGGCCCATCAGATTAATTCTACTTGTAGTCTCCTTCATGTCCCTCCTCTCCCACATGCTTTACTCTTTGATTTTGTGGTAGCCATGTTAGATATGGTTCTTAGAAGACAAGGGGTGGAATTACAGTGGGTGAGAATCAAGTCATGAAGCTACTGGCCTTCATGCAGGCCTATGTTTTTGCTCTTTATCTCTTCCGCCATCCTGTAATAGTTTGGCCACTACTCAGAGGTGATTGTAATTTTATTTTCAAAGTACCCCAAAGATGCTATGACTATACAACAGTAATTTAATGAAATCACAAGGGCCAACCTGCAAGCTTGCTGTCTAAAATAGGTCTGGCATTTGAAAAAGAATTAGAAAGGAAATGATGAGCATTATATTTAGACAGTACTTCACAAGGCCTTCTCTTGGGCAAGAATTCACTTAACAGGAGCAGCAAAGTGTACATCTGCTGCTGAGCTTGCAGTTCAAGAGACTAGGGCCTTGGCTTTTTGAAAAGAAAACTGGATCACAATACTTTTGCCTAGCACTGAGTTCCTACCACACAAGTAAGCCTTCTTGCAGTGCTCATGGCAAAACACAGAATTATGATTGAGATGATTTCTTACCTGATGGGAATATTTTTATGTTGTAGTGGAAAATACAACAAAAATTGTTTTGGATTCCTCCTTTGGTCTTGGAAATTAATCTTATGTTGCCGCTGTATGCCTTCGAGTCATTTCTGACTTAATGGTGACCTTAAGGCAACCCTATTATGGGGTTTTCTTGGCCAGATTTGTTCAGAGCAAGGTTTCCTTTGCCTTCCTCTGAGGCTGAGAAAATATGACTTACCCAAGGTCACCCAGTGGATTTACATCGCTGAGTGAGGATTTGAGCTCTGGTCCCCAGAGTCATCCAACGCTCAAACCACTACACCATACTGGCTTTCATAATTCATCTTAAACCTTTGTTTAAAATATTGCATGGTTGCAAACTCTCAATTACTCTTGTTTGCACTTATTTTTGTTTTCCTTTAAGCAGGAATATCTGCCCTTCTCTCTGTCAGGGACACATTGAGGCTATCAAAAATGTTGCCTCGGGTAGTCTAAAGCTTTCAGAAACTGTTAGAACTGCTCATTTCCACATCTCTCATACAGAAGTGGCAGGATCTCAGATTTAACTAGAGGCAAAATACCTCCATCATTCTGTTTCTCAGCAAACAGCATTTATATTCTCAAGCAAAAAATTATTTTCTAAAGCAAGAAATTATTTTGGGCAGTAGTGCTGTAGTGGCAAATTTTGAAGTAGAAATATGCATCAAAATGGTCCTGCTGCTGGGCCCCTAAAGAGGGTCCAAAAATGCAGACAGTTGTCTTGACCCATATCAGGAAATGATTTCTAGAAATTTTCATCTCCATGAGAATCAGGTGTTTTGTAAAGCTATTGTGCCTTAATTGCTTGTAAAGGAAAAAAGCCTTCCCACACACTTCGCAATAGAGCAAGGATGCCTCACATCAATTTATTTTTTTGGGTGGGGGGAATTCTTTCTGTGAATGCGGTACAGGAAGGATTGTAGCTAACCTCAGAGGGAACAGGAAAGCCTGTTGGGCAAGGTGGAGTGACAGATGATGAAACTGTCTATGCTAATCAGATGTATTGTGGGTGTCATGGTGCAACATCAATCCTTTTGAGTAAGAAATCAATCAGAGTAATCTGCCAGTCCATATCTCCCTATGCTACTGTATCTCCTTTTGTTATGGGCCTGCCTGTGTTTGCCATGTATCTCCACAAGGTACTTAGTATATTGCAATTGTATAAATTTTAAATAACATATCAATAATAATGTGCACTATTTTACCCAGTAGGGTGCTTAGATGGATACCTTGCTTAAGATTTTATGAAACTCCAGGAATCCCCAGTTTAGCCCAAGTGATAACACACTGGACATTAGAGCACTTAAACTGAACGAAGAACTTTATTGTAGGGAGAGAAATATAAATAGTTCTACTTCCATTAACAATTCCTTGCTTTCCTTTTCAGTGAAAGTGAACTTAACATGTATTACCATAGTTTAGGTTTGAAAAGCAGCATCCATGTGACAGCACAATTAAAATATAATGAGGTGTAGAACATGATTTTGGAGTCAGTATGTGTGCATTTAGCTGTGAAAACATGCATGTCTTCTAAAGGCCAGATGGTGGAAGCTGGCATGGCTGTGTCTGTCTATGAAACTGTGCCAGTTTCTGCATCTGGAAAAAAAATGTTTTATTTTCTGAGATTGATTGTGTGTGTGTGTGTGTGTGTGTGTGTGCGCGTTTTAATTAAATGATTGACAACAGCTATTTGCATGAGGCAATTCAGCTTTCACTTTCTTCAGTAATGTCAGTTGAAATGAAGCTAATGGCCAGCAACTTGTGACAGTTAACAGAATTGCCAGGAACTAAGCATGAAACTTAAAGGATCATAAAGAGGTAGAGAGCATATATGTAAAATGCATGCATTAAATAGTAAAAATAGTAAAAACAGCACATCAGTGTTGATGGAGACTGAGAGCTGGCTTCAGGTTTGAGCGGACCCGTGGCAAAACTGCTCTGTTATGTGCCCCCATCATTATCCACATAGCTGATGTGGCAGCACGGGCAGATGACTATGAATTTTCGTTGGAAATTTCCCATAACATCCTCAGTGCAATGTAGTTTCAGAAGTACTTTGAGATTTAAAATACTTATTAACTCAGCATAAGAAAAATGTAGCTGTGGACCCAGTCCAGTTCAGGGCTTCCCACAGCTGCCCAGAATGTCAGCCAAATGTTGGTGTTAGGCATATGGAAATTAGAAACCTTGGATTAATCCCTGACTATGGCTATACCATGGATCAAGTCAGAGGTGGGTAACCTTTGGCCCTCCCAGAATCCTCATCCAGCGTAGCCAGTGGTAAGGTGTTGCAGGAATTGTATTCCAAAACATCTGGAGAACTAGAGATTGCCCATCTCTTGATTAGACACTTTCAGGACAGGACAGACTTCTCTAGGAGGAAGAATGCAATTGTCACGCAGTGATAGTTTTCCACTTCAGTTTGACGGATAATCAGACACAAGTGTATCATTTTTTATGGCGTATGTTAAAAACAGAAGTGACAAATGTGTACCAGCTGTGATATGTCATGAATTAAATGTAAAGCAGTCTGCTGCAGAATTTAGTTTGGCTTTGGCACAGCTAACCCACAAGTCTGTATGCAAGTTAATTGTTTCCATTCCTCTCATGTCACTTATATTTATCTGATTACCTGTGCATCCTTGAAAGAAACACCAAATGGAAGAAGCAGTCTGTAGACTGCACAAACTAGACTGGTACACACAAAAAAGGATTGGCTTCTTCAGTTGAAGTTGAAATTTCACAGTCTAATCCTACTTTGAAACCATGTCCCATGCAGTAGCTTGTGTATAGTTGTGCTACAGCTGTGGCCAAGTCTGAGATGGTAGCTGGAAAGGACAGCTGCACCAAATGCGGGTAAAGTGCAGCTCTACAGATATTGTTAGACTACAGGTTCTGTGGGTCTTGGCCAGCAGACAGAAATCTTTGGATTAGCAGTCTAACAAGCATCTGGAGGTCTGCACTTTGCCCACTTCTACCTTAGAGGAAGGTGTGCTGCACCTAGGTACAGAGGTTTGGTTGTGCATTGTCCCCTTGAATCAGGAGAGACAACATGTATCTCTCCAGATGTTGCTGGAGTACAACTCCCATCTTCCTTGATCATTGGCCATTGAAGTTGCCAATTTTGGGCTTTAGAGTTTGTCAATATTTGGATGACGACAGAGTCACTAGGACAGCAAAGTTTCAGTCTCCAGGACTGCTTCAGATTCCAGTCCCTTCTGTGAATGAGAGATCCTACTGTAGGTTTGTGTTAACAGCTTTACTGTTAATAAACCAGTTAATTTATTAGCACCTGTATGGAACCTGAATGTAGTAACCATGGTTCAGCCAATAATATGAATCATTTTTTTACCTGTTCCTGGAAAGAAGAGACAGTTGAATTGGCAAGAGTGGGCCCCTGCCTGAGCCTTGTATCTGTATTTGGTGTGTCTATATTTGGTGCATATAGGGAAAGAGTTCTGCAGATACCATGTACTTCAACAAACACAAATGAATGGATGGGGGGGGGGTGTCAAGTCAGGGTTCCACTTTCTAACCCACTCAGGAATAATTTAGTCTTTCTTCTGCCTTTCACTAGGCCTCTAAGAAAAACAAACTGTCATTCACCAAATCCGTCACTCACTCCCTCTCCCAGAGAGAATCTGGCTCGAAACTGCAAATCATGCCCTTATATAGAGCTCCTTCCCAGAAAGCTCAGCTCCTCCCATGGACCAGTGGGCTGAGTTCCTCTTTTAGCCAGAACCGCTTGGGTTCCTTAGCAACCTGTTGCTAAGGCTGTGTTGTTTCTCAGGCCTACCACACTTCCAGGCTTGGTTACAATGGAGCAAATCAGGCCTGAAGTCTGACTAGAAGCAAAGATGATAAAACCGAGTCTGTTGTATTTTGGATATATTGTGAGACAGTGTGACTCATTAGGAAAGACTTGCTTGACTTGCTTGCTAGAAGGCTGTAGGAAGAAAGGAAGATGGCATTACATGTGGATTGAGTCAACCAAGGAGGCCACAGGCTGGAGTTTGCAAGATCTGAACAGGGCAGTTGATGACTGGGGCTCAAATCAAGGCAACTTGATGGCAGATAAGAACAACAAAGGTGCTGAACGTATCAAGGGGCTTCTGAGAATCCACTCACCCAGCATCCCATGGAGGGGGGCATGTATGTACATGCATACACACACAGTCCTTCAGACAGATGCTGATCGTGTTCCAGCTGAGAAACATAGCCAGAACACACCTTGGAGTCTGGGATGCAGGACTAACTGAGTGTACTTTTGGAAGCCCCTTTACATAGTTGGTTACCCATGCTTGCTGAGCAGGGCTGAATAGCTGAGTGGGATTATTGTGATAGGAAATACTTATGGAATGATTCAGAGTAATATCTGGTACCTAGTCATAAATGAAAGAATAACATTAAAATGAAGACATTTGCAACTTGCAGGGTTCTTTTTCTAATTCAGTATCTATTCAGTCCAGTTTTCATGCAAGTATGTGTGTAGGAGTTATTTGGGGGATAGTTTGGTGAGTATGTATGACAGGGCATTCTTTGTATCTGCACGCTGAATGTGGAACTCCTTTGAAAAGGAAGCCAAGCTGGGTCTGGCTCTTTTGAGCTTCTGGTGAGGAGTTGAGACTGTGTTATTGTTTATGGCCTCCAGTTCTTAAGGTGGCTCCTCTCATTGTTTTGATATTGTTAATTTTTTAATTTTTTTTAACTATTCTTTGAAAATGTTTGTTTATATTTAAAGTTTTGAATAATTTTACCTCTTTTATATTGGCTTTGGAGTCCTGGCATTCTTAGAGGTGATTTATATTTAAAGTTTTGAATGATTTTTACCTCTTTTATATTGGCTTGGAAGTCCTGGCATTCTGAGAGATGACAAGTAGCTGCATTAAGAAAATAAGAGTGCGTGTATATGAGATTGAGACCGAGAGAAGGATGAGTAGGGAAATAGAACAAGAAGAAAGATTTTCTGGAAAGGAATTTTAATTGAATCTCTAGAGATGGCATCATTTTTTTTCCAGCGGGTGCTTCCAGGTATATTTTTAAGTGTCAGCCTGCTCTGCGGTTATTGCTTTCTTATTAACACTCAGAAAGTTCCTAAAACAGGTTCACAAGTGTGTATCAGCTGCCTACTCTTTCATTGTAAGTTCTTGCCATCCAATGGGACACATCTTTCAGTTTCAATGTGTTTCTGTTACTAATGTACCTTCTGTATGGGGCTGCCTTTCAAAAGTTTTTGGAAACTTTAATGAATGCCAAATATTGCCACTAGATTGTTGATTGGAGTCTGTTATAGGAGATACACAGGTTCCCTCTTGTGACAGCTTTACCATCTACCAATCTGCTTCTGGGCGCTACACAAAGTGCTGGTTTTGAACAATAAAGCTCTATAATATTCCTTCTCTGTGTTCAAGATCATCTTCTGTGGCCTAGGCTCTGACTCTGGGATAGTCAAGTAAGGCCCTTCTTTCAGCCCCATCATCCTCAGAGGCACAGCAGGTGAAGATGGAAGAGGTGGCCTTCTTGGTAGCTTTCCCTAGACTGTAGAATTCTTTTTCAAGGGAAGATAAGTTGGCTTGTTTTCTGTTGATGTTCTACAAACAAGCAAAGATCTGTTTGCTTAAGTCAGGTTTTTCGGCTGGCTGGCTGCTGAGGGAAGGGCTTTTAGATAGGTAGGTGAGTGGATGCTGTACCTTTTTTAAAAAATTGATATGCTTTTAAAACTGCTTTAAATGTTTTAATATTATAAACTGCTTGGATGTTTTGATGTTGTAATTTATTGCATTGCATTCTAACTGCTGTCTCTTTTTCTTTTTTTAAAAACTCTTGTTTTGTGCTGACTTTCTCCTACTTTTGGGAGAGAGGAAAATAAGTTGAGGAAGACTGCGTCTTATTTATTTAATAATAAAATACAGTCTTCCTCAACTTCTTATTCTCTTGGCTGGTGACGATGCAGGTTATAATCCAGGAGATTTGGAAACCACTGGGTTAGGGAAAACTGAACAAACTTTGTTGAGAAGCAGATGGCTTCTTTAACAGTGGGAGCTGTTGGAAATATATTACAAGCTAGAAGGCTGGAGCCTAATCAGTTTATTTTAATTGCATGTAATTAACATAACTTGTGGCAAGTGCCAAGATAACAGTTAATTTTTCTTTTTTAAAATTAGCAGCTTAGAATATTTATAATGCAGAACAAGACCGTTTTTATGGAAAAAAGTTTGCAATCTAAGCATAAAGGATAATGAGAGGATAGCCAACAAGAAAGTACGAACAGCCAAAGGTACAATTAAACCTTAAACCAAACTTTTATAAGGGTCATACTACATATTATATTAAGGTTGTAATACTCTGCTTACTTAGCTAGGTCTCAGTAAACCTAATGCGGTATTCTTAAACTGTGTTATATTGTAGCATAAATGCATGTTTGCAGGTTTGTTTGTTTTAATACCAGCCGCAAACAGATCTGATCAGGATTAGGATTGTCAGGCACCGAATATGGGATTGATGTACTTAACCCATATGCCATTGGCCCAGTAAAAACTGCATACTCCTGCCTGCCCTGAAAAAGAAGCTGCCCTTGGAGCCAATTAAGCATGAAACATGGGGCATTTGCTGTACAGGGCAAACAGCTGGGAAGAGGAGGAGGGGGTTGCCTGAGGAAGCACAAGCACAGCCCAGGAGGCTCTGTCAATTGTAGCCTAAAGTGTTTTCTTTTGGAGGGGGGGGGGCAAACTTCCAGCACTTGTTGTTACAAAGATGTTGGAAAATTTGTTGATAAAAGCCTTTCCGTAATTGGAGAAATCATAAAAAGGTGATTTTATCCCTTGTTTTCACATAGTCAAATACATGCATGTTCTTTACTTTCATGGAATAAAACTACAAGTCACGGTAGCCAAAAAGCACTTAGACCATTTCCGCCCTACACTGTTATAGTACTCTGCTGAGGCTGTTTGGCCTCAGTAAACTACAAACCCCAGAATTCCACAGGATGTTGAAAGTGGAATAATAGCATAATAACAGTGTAGGGTGGAAATGGCCTTAGTTTTGGTGGTGGTTTTTCATGCCTTAGTAACCTCTGTGAGCTGTTCCCATCTGGAAAACTTTCCATGGCATTATTTTACCATTAAGGGGGAGGGGAGGCAAGTACAGAATCATTGCAGAGGCATTAATCATTTCTAACACCCTGTAACTCCATATGTCATTGATGCTTTGTTCTTGTACCATCTCTTAGAGGTTCAGCTGGAGATGCATCCTTTTGTATTGTTCAGTTAGCAGGATATACCAAACTGCCAGTTAATTTCGCTTTTCTTTTTTAATTTCTACATCTGTACAAGTGTAAAGGGGGATATTGCAGGGACATTCGTGAGTGACTATCTTTCTGATTCACAGTGTGGATGGCCATAAAAAGACATCTGAGGAAATTGATTCACATTCATTGAGGGGTTTGGATAGTGTTCAGTTATTAAAGCATGTAGCCATATACTGCATGGTGAAGATAAAAGAGAAGCATTGAACAGATGTCTCATTTTCCAAACCCCATCAACCATGTGTACTGTTTGACTAGAATGATTAAGGTTCTTTTTATTTTTCAATATTAAAAACATGCCCTTTTTATTTTCATTTTTCGTAGTGAGATTTTGGTGATGTGGTCATGTAATAGAATTTCTATTACATCTCATTTAAAATATTGCCTTTGTTTTTTGTTTCTGGTATTTATAAATGCTTAGCAAGAGAGGCACTCTTGAAAGATTATTATTTCTCATTTTATTACTGCAGCATCTATTTGCATTTGTACCACTCCTACTTGTAATTTTTTTAAGGGAATGCACTCAGTAGTGAATTATGGATGGTTCTCAGAGAAATGCATAGGGATTTTCATTAAAAACATTTGGTAATTTAAGGGAAAGAAAAATATTAACATACATAAAAATTTAGTGAGGGTTTTTCGGCAGATGTTTGCTTTTTCTGGGATTTAAAGGGTTGAAATTTCTGGCTATTAAAGGTAAATCAAATCACAGAGGCATCTTAGAAGGAAGGAATTCTGGTGGAGGGTGCGGAAATGGAATTGGGGGCAGCCTAGTAAAAGTCAGTAGATGTGAAGGATCTGAAGTCAGTTTAGGCAGGAACTGTCTGTAAAACTGCCTATGAATTCTGCAAAAGGCTGGCTTGTATTGCTTTTGAGATGTCTTCTGTTTGACATCTGCATGTTCTTTGTCCAGTAATAATACTTGGTTGTAAATTCTGGTCTCATTCTTTGGGTTGGATCCAGACTCATCAGACTTAGAGCAACTAACCTGATTCCCGCTGATTTCACTTGCTCAGCTCTGAGTATGACTGTCTGAATCCAATTCTAATATTTTTTCCTTAATGGGTATATGTCCATATTTATTCTCTAGTATGGCCATTTCTGCCCTACACTGTTACAGTGCTATTATTCCACTTTCAACATCTTATGGAATCCTGGACTTTGCAGTTTAGGGAGGAGCATTTAGAATTCTCAGCCAGAGAGCTCTTTGGCCTCAGTAAACTACAAACCCCAGCATTCCACAGGATGTTAAAAGTAGAATACAGTTCTCCTTCCACATTCGCAGGTTTGAGACTCGCTGGTTTGATTATTTGCTGGTTGCTTGCCTCCCCCATTTCCCCCTCCCATTCACTAAGGCAGAGAGAAGATCTCCTCCCCTACCCTTTCCCACCAGCAGCTGGTAGGAGAGTGAAATGGGGAACATCTCCTCTGCCCAGCTCCCCTTCCAGGCAGCTGAGGGCTCCATCGTGCCAGGGGCGGGTGGCAGAGGGAAATGGGGAGGGTGATCTCGCATTCCTCCCTCTGCTCCCCTGCACCACTGAAGGGATCCTGCGAGACGGGTTGAAGAGGAAGTGGGGAGGGCAATCTTGATCTTCCCACTCTCCTCCCACATGCCCCCTGCGCAGTTGCCCCAGGGGCGTGTGGAAGAGGCATGGGGGGAGTGTGATCTCGCTCTCCCTGCTCTTCTCCGTCCTGCCACCAGTGCGCGTGATCCTGCTGGGAGCGGGTGGGAGAAGGATGCAGGGAGCGCTAGCTCAGTCTCCTCATTCTTCTCCAACCCGCCACTAGCGCGATCCTGCTGGGGGTGGTGGGAGAAGCATGTGAGGAGCACGATCTCCCTCTCCCCGCTCTTCTCCGATCCGCCATGGGTGCAGTCCTGCTGGGAGCAGTGGGAGAAGCATGTGAGGAGTGCGATCTCACTCTCTCTGCTCTTCTCCAACCCGCCAGCAGCACAATCCTGCTGGAGGCAGTGGGAGAAGCATGTGAGGAGCACAATCTCGTTCTCCCCACTCTTCTCCGACCCGCCACAGGCACAATCTTGCTGGGGGCAGGTGGGAGAAGGACACAGGGAGCGCAATCTCGCGCTCCCCGCTCTTCTCCGGCCTGCCGTGGACGTGATCCTCCCCTGCTCCAGAGCAGGCCTGCAGGGGCATGCAGGTCTGGTGATCGCCTATTCTCCGCATGTCCCGGGGCTGCTGGTTGCTGGCAGCAGCCGGCAGGGGCATGCAAAGAGGGTGATCGCCCGTTCTCTGCATGCCCTCAGCTGCTGCTGGTGCGATTGGGCTTGTCATCTGCCTGCCTGCAGCTCCAGTGTGATTGACCCTGCAGCGGGGATGGGGGAGATAGTGAGGGGGGCGGAAAGATCTTTTCCTCCTGGTCACCATCTGCCCACCCGCAGCTCCAAGAGCAGTTGCCCCAGCAGCGGGGGGGGGGGGCAAATGGGAGGAAATTTTTTTTCCTCCCCCTCCCATTTCCTGCCTGTTGCCAGCAATAGCTGGTGTGGCCACGTGTGCAGGGAAGGAGGGGTGCTGGGGGTAGAGTTATTTACTGTTATTTCACTTTCGTGGGGGGTTCTCTGCACGTATCCCCCGTGAATGTGAAGGGCCTACTGTAATAGCAGTATAGCAATGTAGTGCAGAAATGGCCTATGACTCTAAACATCAGTTGCTGAGTAGCATGAAGGCACTGTTGAGCTAATATCTTGCTTGAGGGCTTCCCATAGGCCAGGGTGGTCAGACTCTGAAGGTCACCATACCATTTTTACCATCCCTCAGACCTTGGCAAGTTACACCCTCAGATCTCCTCGTTCTCCCCCTCCCCACCATATCAATTACACTTTGGAAGCATGGGGGTGAAATTAAACTTAATTTTAACCACTTCCAGGCTTACATTGGTCCAGAAAAGCCGTTTTTAAGAAACAGGAAGTGAGCAGCTGGTCATCTCTGGTTTCTAAGAAGGGCCTAAAAGCTCACAGAGAGGGAAAATTTCATCTAAATGACAGATTGTGTCTCCAGAAGCCTTAGAATGGGGTACAGTTTGCCATTTGGGAGAGTGGATGGTGTGGAGGAGAGTGAATGGGAGTAACGGTGTGTGGCCTGTGGAGTGCACTTTGCATACTTTCTTCACAGTCTATAGATTGTCCATCTGTAAAGAGAATTCTGGAGCAGATAGAACCCTTGGTTAATCTAGCTCATTTTTTCATAGCCAAATTGATGGGGAATCACTGTAGACTGGGCCACATTCAGAAAAGAAAAGAGCTTGCGGTTATCTGAATGTGATCTCTTCTAACCTTTGAGGCATTAAACCATTTTTAAGAGGACTTAAACTTCCAGGTCAGTAAGGAGTCATCCTATTACACAAAGACATATTTCTCTTGTTATAAGTGTTTAATTTGCTTCTCTCTACACTAGTAGAAGCAGGGGGAAGACTGCTTGAGGTCGATACCACCCCACTTCTGATTTCTCTGTAAGAAACAATGAAGGGAGGGTCCTATCCCCCCACACCTCCCTTAGATCGTTGCTCAGTTGACTTGACCCCTTCATTGAGTATGTCTGTGTCATTTGGTACTTCTGCAACATCCCGCTGTTTAATCTTGCTCATCAATTCAGGTTTTAGTTTGTATAGTAGAAAGGTTTTGTTATGATTTTACTCTCACTTAGATCCAAGTTCTGCATTTTGAACCTTGATACTTCTCTCTGGTAACTAATTTGCTTCATGGTAGTGCACATGAATAACTTACTTTCAATTCCATTTGGCTTTCTTTAATAGACCAATGTGTTAATATATCCCTTTGGTGGAAAAACTGTCCCCTCCTTTTTTTTAATTGTGAGAAGACCAATATCTCCATGTAATTAAATTTTTTTCTTGCATGTGCAGTTCCTGTATTAAATTGGCTTGCCAGAAGATATAGACACTTTCTGCATGGTGGGTTCTAATGGGATTGTCAGTTTGCCATTATCCTCTGCTGTGTAACAAAATATCAGTGACAGTAATAATTTCTGAATGTCCTCTTTGAAAAGGGCATTTTCCTTTTCAGTGTCTGACATAGCCTCTGTTCCAGTTTTGGAGGTTTGAGTCTTCTGTTTTAGTAAAAGATTAAATTTACAACTTCTCTTTATCATTGTTCCTTTGTGTTCTGCTGAACTGTAAAACCATGTACAGTGTCAGGAGTCTTCTTCAATACTGGGTGCTGTGGGAGGCCTCATCCCAGGTAGGAGAAGAAGGCTGTCAGTCAAACACTTCAAGACCATATTATAAGCTGCCTTTTTTTTTTGTCTTTTTCTTTACATGTGTGTTTAAGTCAATTTTCTTAAGCTCCTTGTTGTGGGGGACTGATAATTTTTTTCCTAGCAAGACAGGGACTGATACCATGTTTGTGCCCTTTGGCTATAATTGTTTCTTTCTTCCCTGGAAACTCTGCAAGGACTGACAGCTGATGGCCTGTGGACCAGCACTCATCTGTGCTACTGCTCTGAGTAGCACTGGGTCTTCATTTCTGGCATTTGGGATGAGTATAGGGAGTTAGTGGGATGTTGGAAAGAAAACTGCAAATCCTAGAAGGTGACAAGAATGTAACCCAGGTAAGCTGGGGGGAGGGGGGTCCAAAAAGCCTCTAGGGGACTTTCTCCATACCTGGGTTAGGTTGCTGTCTTATATAGTGACAGTACAGATTTTTAGTTTTTTGCTGCATCCTCCCCTTTTTATTTTAAATTATTACTGCAGGGCACCCTACCCATCTTTCCTGCAAAAAGGTTTTTTGTCTTGTGGAAGCATAGGTCAGTTCCTAATGGTGAGACTCATCCCATGTCCCCCTATTTGTCTTTGATATCTTCTTTCCTACTAATTTATGGAACAGCTCACAATGATGTCTCCTGTGAGTTTACCATAGCTGTATAGATTCTTTTCTGTCCAAGTGTCTTCACTTTCTCTCCACTGAAGAAGCTTTGTCTCCTTGCACAGGCTTATTAATTTTGATCGTATGGAGCCTTGGATGACTCAAGCTGGTACGTGTTTTATGCAAATATGGTAGATAAACATTTGATCTATATATGCTTTATGCACAAACTTCCTTCCTTAGATGATTGTTGTGTTTGGAATGGCAATTCCTTTCCTATCTGTTGTCTTAGCCTTTTTTTTTTCTCTGACAGAGGGGCTGTTTGGGTTCCCAGAGAAGTCAGACAATTGTCCCAAGGGATCCTTGGTAGTTATAGTTCATCCAAACCACTGAACTGTGGCATGAACTGTAGCAGAGGAGACCCTATGGGCTTTTCCTGTCAGTGCTGCAAGCTGATGGATTTGTGTGCCCTTGCTGAGTGTGGTGAACCATTGAACTACGGATGGCGGCTTCACAGCGATGTATCTCCAGGCCTTGGACCAGGCTAGCTGTTGGATCCTCTGAATGGAAAAGAAATTTTTAGGGCTTTGCTTCCAGGAGAATCCACTGCCCAGCTTCAAGGTCTCCATGAATTCTGGATGTCTTTTTGTATCTTTGGTGGATATTTGTCCCTAGTTTGTGCATTGATCCTATCTCTTGGCTCTTTCTTCAGATTTAATGTTCCTTTTGGTCCTAGTTTCTGACTCATTGATTTGTCTTTTCTTTTCCTTGATCCTGACTTCTTGGCTTACTTCTCAGTCCTCTCTTTTCCTCAGTCCTTTTCCTTTTCTTCCCTCAGTTATTCTTAGTCTTGACTACCAAGTTGTTTTGCGGGTTTTGACCCTGTCTCATCTCAGACTCCTGTCCCACAGTACAAACTGTCTTGACTATTGCTGTGCTTGTGGAATTCATGAAATGATATCATAGCACCATATTTTGCTGGTGCCAGGCTAATATTAGGCATGATTTGGAGTTATGTTTTGATTGTTGGGTGATGACTGAGTTGTGCAAGAGAGTCTGTGGAAGTGGCCATAATCGTTGCTATGTTGCCACTTGATTTTCTGCTACTCCTGTGAGGGTTCCAGTGCAACAATGGCCCTCTTAACTAGAGTGTAGGATTGCTTTGCCCAGGTGCAGCCGTGTGGACACTTATTTGGGTATAAATCTCACTGGACTTGGACCCATCTTTGTCCTGGTGAACTTCATGGCTTGGAGTGCTTGAGGCCAGCTTTGGCTGATCTGCTGGGTACAGTCTTTCTTAGATAGAAATAAGTTAGGTACAATAGTCTATGCACTGATAATATCTTGATTAGACTACTGCAATACAATCTGTGTGGGGCTGCCCTTGAAAATGACTCTGAAACTACAGATATTGCAAAATGCAGCAGCTGGACTACTGACTGGAATACCATACACAAACCATACAACCCCAGTTTTTAAGGACTTACATTGGCTTGCCAGTACACTACTGATCTGAATTCAAAGTGCTGGTGATAACATTTAAAATCCTAATTGACTTGGGATCTTGATACATGAAGGGGTACCTCTCCATATCTGTCTGTCTGTTATTCCTGTTTATTGTCCTAAGCTGATTTTATTGTGTAATGCACAGAGATTCTCAAATATAGCGAGGGGCATAAATAGCTAAATAAATAATCAAGCAAGCTTCTCTTTGAGTTTAAAAAGTAGGATCAGATTGTTTGCCTTGACAATAGTAAGAAGAATATACAAATATATCTTACTTTGGCTGACAAAATGCAGTAACTTTGAAGGCTGATAAGGGTGTTTCCTAACTGACATAGAATACCAGTTTGTGGATCATGGCTGCAGGCTGAGAAGAGTTGTTCTTCTTTCCCAGGTACCTATGCTGTTTTCCTGGGCTCTGGTATAGAATTGGAAAAGCTAGCCAATCAGAGACAACCTGGTTGACTGGCAGAGGATGGGACTCAGAAGCAAGTCAAGGATTCACTTAGGTCCTTTCTCCCACCATGCTAACAGCCAGTCAGCTTCATTCATCATCCCTGCTCACCCTCTCTCAGGGTTTTTGCCTAGGTGATTGTTTTCTTAGGGATATCACACTGCTAATAGTGATTATTTGCATCTTTGGGTGGTTTTGGCATAGCAGGCGAGATCCAGTTTGGGGATAGATGCAGCTGTGTACCTGTCATACCTGATGTGGGAGGTCCTCTTTAAGATTCGTTGAGGTGTAGACAATCAGGTCACATCCTGCTCAGGGGGCAGATGGCTTTGCCTTATTCCCAGGTAGCAAGGGTAAACTCCACAGTGGCTTCCATCTACATGGATTCTTTCACCTGTCATTCCAGTGCTAACCAGTAGGTGGGCTGGATGAATTGGTTTCCTTCAGCCCACATGCAGGTCAACCGATGAAGAAGTTACCATTGGCTGGCAAATGGGCAAACTGGTGTCTGTATCCAGATCGATGTTGTGGGTGTAGTACATTCAACTGTAACTAATAAAGTTATGGTCTTTCCCATTCTGAAAAAAATGTCATCTGTGCTCATTCCTGCTAAACGCAAAGCCTCACCTTTGCTTCTCGGTCTGGAGTTACAGTGCAGGTTTGTTTGTTTGTTTGTTTGTTTAGCTGCAGGCCTGGATGTGTTACGTTTTTTGTTATCTCTTTCCACATGCTGTACACAGAAAGGAAGGTAGAGCTCACAGACATGGTAACTGACATATTCTTGTATATAGCAGCACAAATGCAATGGGGCATATAGGAATGTTCACTGAGGTGCTCATTGAGACCCACCTGGGGTTTCATCATCGAACTTTTGTTCTATTTCCCTGATAAGCTAAACTTTGTGCAGGTGTTTTGAAACACCTGGCTGCCATATCTCTGACATGTAACATTCAAGTAGCGATATTCACATATGTATGTATGTATTTCATGTGTTAGTTGCCTTTGTATCACACCTTTCCTTCAGTAAATTCAAGGTGGCATCCATGGCTTTGCCTCTTGTACTCACAACAGTTTTGTGAGATAGACTTGGCAGAAAATGATTCACAGCCCCAGGATCAGCCAGTGAGTTTCAAGGTTCCAGTTAAGGATATGAGGGAATTTCTCATCAAAGTGACCAGCAAATATATCACAGAAATGATTTTTGCACCTGTGCAGAACCTCGTTCAGAACCTTCCAGAGATGAGTAGTTCATTAGTGGGAATCCCACCCATACCTTCTACCATGCAAACTCCAGCATTGCAGGTTACTCTCGTTGGTTTTCTTTCATCCGTTTCGTGAGCAGTCGCTCTAGAGGCTTTCACTTTGTCAGTCTCCTTAGCCAAGTTCTTCTAGAATAATTTTTTGATTTGTTTTAGTTCCTATTTTTGTGTGTGTATGAGGGTGTGTATCAATAAGTTTACCTGTGGTGCTTATTTTATGTTATTTTTGTTAACTTTTTTCTCTCTAAGGCCCTACAAGGTACCTCTGCAGTTATATCTCTTGTCTGCAACTCCATGATTAGGAGTCTTCACAGGAGTTGACAGATCACTTTGCCCCAAACCATCCTCTGGCTACTGCCTCTTTGTCCATCTGTAAGACTCATTGCTTGTTTAAAGTCCTAGAACTTAACACCATCAACTATGTTGGGATTGTTGTTCCACTCCTGCTCTCCCTAAGCCAGATCCCTTTATTTGAACTGTTTTGTTTTTCTGCTTTTTGTTCTTCGACCTCATTTATTCTGCACACCATCATATTCTGGAAAGATGTGGCTACCACAGTACGATGTGAATATTTTTTTTTTTGAAATGTGACCTTTGCTGCATTCCTTATCCTTTACTTTTCACTAATAATATGACGCAAATCACATTGCTTTGAAGATTATCTCACCAACATTACAAATTGCTTTAAAGATAATCTCAGAAAACATTACAGTAAGTCTCCACTAATTAGACAGTAGATTAAACTGTATTGCTTTCCTTATATCTGGAAATCTATGTTTGTGGGCATTGAAGTACTGACCGATAAACAATCTAAAACATAGTCTAGTTAAATAAATGTAGATTTTTTTCCCCACATAAGCCAAGAAATGACTGTCTAGCATTTTTTGCTCAGTGTACATTTTAAATGGTGAGGGGAAATCCCAGCTTGTTTGATAAGGGAGCACTCAGCATCAGACAGCTGCCTCTGGCTCTTTAATTATGTTTCTGTCAGAATACAAGAATGCCGTTCTAGTAGTCTGTGTGTTTGTGTGTGAGGAGAGAGATTGAGAGAGGAAGAAGAAGAAACAGTAATAGTTTTTACTCATTTTCTGGAGCTTAGGGAAGGAGTTACCCTTTTGCTGTTATAGTTTTCTGCTTCTATTTACTTAGCTTTTTGTCTCTTGACCCTGGACCTCTCCCTACACTTTTTCTCTGCTCTTCATTCTTACCTGGTGGACTTAATGTTCATCTTACACTGATTTCTATGCTAGGAAATGATCAGATTTTATTGGAAGGTGGGTCATTTGTATAAAGCGCAAGCTTAGCATGCAGAAGTGCCCAGGTTCAATCCCTGTCAGGAGAAGAAGATCTGTACATTTGTTGGGAGCACTTTGATATGTGTTCTTGCATGGCAGGGGGTTGGACTTGATGTCCCCTGTGGTGTCTTCCAGCTCTATGATTCTATGAAGTTTTTGCCATTCAGAATAGAAAAGGCAGGGCTAGATGGAATAAATGAACAGAAATTGGAAAATGTGTTTTTTGGGAGCTACGTGTCCTAGAATTCCCCAAATGGCGGCTATGTTGATTGAGGAATTCTTGGAGCTGCAGTGTAAAAGACAACAATTTGGCCAACAATATTGGTGAGAAGCAGCATCATATCATCACACATATGCGCTTAGACACACCCTGACCTCGTACTTTCCAGTCCTTACCACTTCTCAGACACAAGTACTTCTATAGTTTAAGCATCTTAATCAGTAAATGGTTGAGCTCTGAAAGTTTGTAGAGTATTGAATTTGCCATATATATATGTGTGTATAAGCACACATAGACTTCTTATTCTTCAGTTGAGCAAACTCCTGGATTCTGTGTGTGCCAGCAGAGTTTTAGAAAGAGAAACTGAGTAGAGCCAAACACAAATGAAAATAGGGCTCTTAGACAGTGCATCTGACAGCCTGGATATGAGCTCCCTCAGTGTTGCTCTTGACCTTGATTCAGATGCCAATTCAAGTCACATCAAGTCAACATTTATTGACTTACCCTAAACTTACTGACTGAAAATGTTACCCTGGGCAGCTTTCATAGCTCTGTATACAGAAATTTGAGCCAACACTTCACTGCACTAATGTAACTGACCAAAAATATCCAGTTTCAATATATCACTAACTAAATTTGGAAACATATTAGATGGAAGTTGTAAATTAAAAATGAAGCAAATATTTATACATTGCCAAAGCTAAAATAATTGCCTGAAAATATAGCAGATAGTTTTATAGAACTGCTCACTACTTCTATACCATTCCTTAAAAAAAAATACCATGGAGTTAAAAATGCTGCAAACTATTAATGCTGTATACGGGGTTTATTACCAGTTCAATTTTCTTGCTGAAAATATGAAAAGATAATTGAGATTAGATATTTTGTTAATTAAAGCCAACTTAAATTGAATGAAGATCTCAGAGGAAAATAATATGACTCTTTCAGTGGTTTGATTGGTTTGATAGAAACTAAATTAAAAATGAAGCTTTTGAAACATCTTTTTTTTGCAAGAGAACAATTATTGTGATATACAATTTATTCTGAAACCAGACAGTGAACCAAAATCTCTGTTCTGTTTTCAGCGGTATAGATGACTAGTCTAAATCTGTAATAGAGAAGTGCCAGTGAGAGGCAGCATGTTACAGTGGCTTGAGTGTTAGACTAGGAGACTGAAAGACCAGGGTTTGAATCTCCACTTAGCCATGTAAACCCACTGGGTGACCTTGAGCAAGTCAACACTCTCTCAGCCTCATGGGAAGGAAATGGCAAACTCCCTCTGAACAATTTCTGCCAAGAAAACCCTATAATAAATTCACTTTAAGTCAGAAATGACTTGAAGGCACAGAAAAACAAAACAAGCCTGTTCCCAATATTTGCCAAGGAAAATACGTTTAGAGAAAGGGTTCACGTGTCTGCTCTGGGGTGGACACTGCATTTAGCTAGCTACATTCCTGTTGTGAAGTCTGAGCTTACCTTGGCCTGCCCTACTTTCCTTACATCTCATTTTGTGGCAGTGGTAAGTCTTATCTCTATTTATCTTCACATCATCCTCCTGAAGACAAAAGTAGTTTCTTTCCCATCTGATGTGTTTATACTGAGTGCGTGACTTTGGGCTGTCCTTCAACATACTTAGCATTTCACCTGCAGACACCCATTCCTCTTGCCCTGCAGGTAGAAAAGCAGCTCTGCCTCCTGAATGACAATATATCTGGGGTGGGAAAGGCTGACACTACAGTTCCTCTAGCATCCAGTTGCCATTTAGGTTGCAGCCTTTCAGAACTGCTTTTAGATTTGTGGAGGAGGGGCAGTCATGTTGAGGGTATCATACACAAAACTGTTTCTGACAGAAGCCCTGTGGGAGCAATACATTTGTGAGGTAGCCTAGAATTGGGCAAACTGCGATTTACGTGTCAGAATTGCAGATCTCTGTGGTGTTCAATGAAGACAAAATTATGCGGGTTCACCCATTTTTATCAGGAATATCAAGTGGATGGATGACTGATTCCTTGAGGAAGTCCACCTAAATGGGCGGTAGTATGGGATGTGTGAGTGTCACAGGCTCAGTGCATCTCTATGAATCTGAGGTGGCAGGACTGGGAAAGGCGTCTCTTGCCTCAGACAGTGAATGTAATACTGAATAATGTCAGCATAGAGATGTAGTGGTGAATTTTGAGGTGCAGGTGTCCATCATGAAAGTTGCATGGTCATGCTTCAAAGAAGAGTCTAAAAAATGCAGGCAGTTGTGTTATTCCATATTATCAAACCAGTTCTAGTAGACGTTATCTCCCTAAGACCAGGTCTTTTACAAAGCTAATGGAGATTAAGTCCTCGTAAATCCTTTGAGTTACAATAATAGCGTAATAATACATTATTATACATTATTGCTGGGAAAATCCACCCTGTCCCAGGTATTGTGAGGTTTATAACTAAGCTCAGTGGGGACAGGGAAGCCAGGTGGCAGATAATGTTGTTGTCTCTGCTGATAAGAAACCTTCCTATCTCATTTTCCCCTTTGAACCTTGATTCCACTACCCCATTCATGAAGGAAACATATTTCAGGCATTGATTGTGTCTGATTCTATGGCAGTAGCTCCTTAAGTGACAGTGATAGGTGTGTCAGTGTCTACTTCCGTCCATCCACTCTTCTTTTAAAATGTAAATTGGCTACCAAATCGTCTTTCAGTTAAAATACATGCAGAGGTACAACGTAAAACGGATAGGTGGGATGAAAATATGCCATCCTCTTCTGATTCTTAGAAGATGGTGGCATTGTTCAGGTTGCTTCCAGAACAACTGGACCAGGAGGTGCATGTGGAAAAAGCACAACTGACAGTGTAGGTTTGGCCAGGATGGAGAATGCAAGTCCTTAGGTGTGTCTACGTCAGGTGCGGGTGGATGTCAGTAGAACAGGAGTGGAAAGCCTTTTTGTCCTATGTGAAGGAAATGGAATCAAAGGTGTGCAGAGTGTGCAGCATTTCAGATTACGTGGTTCTCCCCCACCCTTTCTCTGCCACCCCACATGAAATTAGACTGTTGGCTGTAATTTCTCTACCTCAGCAAAGGGATGCATCATCAAAATGTTTTTGCCTGGAGGAATCTTTCTGCTTTTCCTGAAATGTAAGATAGACCTGGCATTTTCTGGTGCTTCAGAGAGGTCTTGTTTCCTTTTCTTGCTGTATAAACATGTAGTTTATATTTAGAAAGGAAGCTGAAAGCCAATTGTATGGAAATACCCATTGTTTTTAGGCTGCAATTTCACAATAAGCAAGCAGGAGGAGAAGTTTGAGAATGTGCATGTGTACAGCTGCATGTGTCTTGAAAGTTTTTAATTTTCATTGAGACAACAGTGATTATTCACTAGAATGTTCAACTGAAAACTTGGAAAATTCTTTCTTTGCTTGCCTGGTTATTGAATAAATTTTGACCTTAGTAAATGCTCTATGGCATCCACTTCAGAATGTTAACAGTGTTTTGGGGAGTGAACAGGTTCCTTAATATAAAAACTTTCTGGTATACTCCTTTCTAAATTTTGTAATTTTTTTAAGGTTTTTTTTGGGGGGAATACTAGAAACAGTGGCTACATGTTAACATATTTCCTCTCTTGACAAAAATAGTACTACATTGTCTGGATGTTATTTCTTAATACACATTCATAATATAAAATGAACATTTTATAGACATTTAATACCTGTCACACAACTGGTCTGAGCTTGACTCAGTACGAGATCTATTCTCTGGCCATGTTGCATTAAAGCAGCTCTTTGGAAGCACAGAGAGGAACATAGATGATAATGTACAGCTATGGTTGCCTCAGATGTACTGAAGGGATAAGCTGTTCCAAATGTTAAAAATTGGTCTAGGTGTCCTATTTACTGAGCTGATTTTTTTTGTGATGTAAAACTGTTTGCTTTTGTTCTCTAAATGCTTTAAATTTAAAGAACAGTTAAAAGCAAGGTAATGTAGCCTTGATTATAGAAGACTTGGAGTGATACACAAATACCATTGAGCTGAACACAAAGGGACTAACTGTATTTATGTGGGACTCAAGCTGCTATATTAACATAGCTCTCTTTGACTTCTCAGTGTCATTGGGGTTTAATGTAGGTGGAATACTTCCCACAATATGATAATAGGATTGTACTCAACATTTCTAAAAAAATGTTCCCCACCCTCACCAGATTTGCAGCCTACACAGTGAATGTATGTGCTTCCATCCAACAAAAGTGAAATTTCTCAATACAGGCCTTCGTTAAGTGTAAAATCTCAAAATGACAGTCAAATAGTATGTCAGTGAATTTTTTTAGATGAAGGAATCAATTTATTACAATACATTAATCTTTCTTAATACATACTGTCTTTCATATTTCCATATGCATGTAGAAAAGGCAGTGTTACGACTTCCAGTGTGGTGCAGTACTGACAAAGAGGAAGCACAGCAAGAAGCTGTGTGAGAAATACAAAAACATACTGTGAGCGTTTTTGAAGAGAGTTTGAGAAGTAAAGAGGGGAAGAATGTAAAGGAAGGCCATTTCCACACGGCATTGCAGTCCCACAACGGGGATGCAATGGCAGCGGTCTGCAGGTTGTGCTTTCGCACGATGTTTCTGTCCCATAGCTTTCACAATCGCGGGATATTCACTTAACAGGAAAAATCCGCTAAATGTCCTTGATCGTGCAACACTCCCGTCACTCCCAGCCGTACGGAAAGGGCTGAAGTGCAGTCATGTGCCTCCTTCCTCAGTGGAACACAGGAAGGAGGCCGGCTGTGCTGCAGAAGGCAGGCACCTGTCTCTTGTGCTCCCTTCAGCGGGGAGCCAGCCTGGAGCAGAGGGGAGCGTTCACATTGTGTTCCCATCCCAGCAAAGGTGATGCTGGGATTGTGATGGGATGGCAGCCGGGACTGATGAGATGTGGAAATGGCCGAAGAAAATAACAGGTGTGGAGTAAAGACTAATGGCTACCTCACTGCTGTTTTTGATAGTAGAAGAATCTCTCATTTATATGAGAGAGTAGTGAGGGACAAAAATGTTCTGTGGAAAATGCCACTTGTAAGTATTCCAAAACATTATAAGTACTTCAAACCAATGAATTTTATATATCCCAGACAATTGTCAATTCTGCTAAAGGCACTGTTTCTTTTTAAGAATTCTTCTTTTGAGAGCATATTTACAGAAAGCTTGGAGTACAAAAGTTGTACTTTCTCTTTATTTTTCCTGGAATGCCCTTGAATGTAACATTTTGGGCATATTTTTCTCACCATCTGCTTTTGGGAATTCCAAATCATAAAATATATTACAGTTCTCTCTAGAATAAATAGGGCTAAAACCAATTGTTTAACCAAAATAAATAGACCCTTTGAATGAATGTCAACACTCATGCAAATCCTATGTATTCAATGAGTCTACTGTAGTTGGGGCTAACAGTTGCAAAACCAACGCTGTCTACAAATGCAGAAGAATAAGTATTATATAGTTATTATGAAAACTAATTGTGAATATATTGCATTGCAAAGCTTCCGTTAATTCTGTTTCACACAGGGTTGGCTAGGACAGACTGCAAGACACTCTTTGTTCATATTTCTCAAGAGGTAAGGTCAGCCATATTTAGTAACTCATAACCTGTGAAGGTAAGCTCTTTTTTTGGAGTTCCTTTAAACTCCTGAACAACTGGGCTGACATATTTGCTGATTGGTCTAGCAATGGCCAACTCCAGACTGAAGAAATGCAATCAGTTTCCAGTTCAATATACCTCTGTTTTAAAGAATAGCAGAGAGAAGCTCAGAATTGACCATCTGCTTTAAATTGAAATGAACTGCTGAAAGAGACATCTTGGTCTCACCAACATACCTTTGGCCATTCTTTCTTTTCTAGCCACAAAGTCAAAGGAAAGGTTCTTTCCCAGAGTATATTCCTGGGCAGCTGCTAAAGAAAGAGATTCAAACTGACCAATCAGTAGTTACAAAGACCTGAGCATTGTCTAAGTGATCCTGCAAAGCTGAATTATTGGGGAAGAGGAAGGATAGATCTTTTGGAAAAGTTACTTTTTTGGAATACAAAAAGAGATTCTGGGTGTCACCTCTAGAGAAATCAGCGTAGATTGTGCACATAAATGCAAATGTGTAGTGCCCACAGCAGATTCATTCTTCAGAGAATGATTGCTATCTTTCTTGAGGTTTTTTTGGATAGTCCATCCCAGGTTATGGAACTGCCTATGAAAGAAGAGAAGCTAAGGTGCCTCCTTTTCCTATTACCAATAGGCAAGTGTCTTTTTATTTGAATGGGCCTTTGGCAAAAAGCTGACTGACTGTAAATGGACATTCTGGATAGGTACTATCTTTTCTCTTTTTTTTTAATGGGTTGTTTTAAACTAATATTTAACATCCTTTATTTTATTGATAAATACTCTGTCTTAAGTGTACTTGATTTTTGCCCATTTTTATTCTTAGCTACTTTGAATCTCAATTTGTTTTGGAAAATTGTGTATAAGTCTAATAAATAAAAATATAACTTTTTTTGAAGTATAATCATTCAGAAATATCATGCATGAAGTTGATGCATTAAGAAACGCATAATGGTCCTTGAAGCAGATTAAAACCAACTCTCACTGAAAAAGATACACATAGCTAGTGTGCATCTTGTGCCTCCCCCACTTGCTTGCAGGTATGCTGTGTTGAGTGTTCTAGAAATTTCTGGAAAGGAGTTGGATTCATTGAAGTCTGCAGTGCCTATTGTCCCTCACCATTTTGTCAATATAGATTTTTTAAAAAAATATCGCTGCCCCCCCACTCATATTGGTTTATGTGGGTGAAAAGTTGAACCCTGGATTCTTTCTGTGGTTTGTTGCAAGGGAGCAAACCAGAGAAGGAAGAAAAGCTCTCTGCAGCCAGATCACACAGTAAGCCAACTGTGGAATGAAGCTCCCTAGTTTGCTTAGCTGCAAGCAAGAATAATTGATAAAAGTGCGCCAGCACATGCTTGCTCGTATCAACTCAAGGTTTCTGCAGATCTCTTGCTTGTTGTGTCATGTGATGCCTTATATGAAAAGAGTGTCAAATGACCCTCTAATGTTAGGGTTGGTTAATGTCCTTATTGGACCATATGTGGGATGAAATTAATGTAAAAGTAGTTTTGGTTTCTTTATCATAACTGTTGGCAGACTAATTGTGAGTTAAGTGAAAGCTTGATTTCAGAGGTTTGCTGTACAAATGTCACAACTTGTTGAATCAAGAAGTTCTTCTTCGTGGTCTCTGTGACTCTCACAGATGGGATCATCTGTGTCTGTGCAATGCATCATTTAGAACTTTCTCAAGTTAGAAGTTAACGCTTTTTGGTGGTAACCGTTCCTTCACCAGTACATGTAGACAGCAGACTCCTCACTTAATCCTTCAGTTCCTTTTCATTTGCCAGAGTTATTGTTGCACATCCTAGCTGTTGGAGAATATAACCTCCTGTGCACTTGTGTATGTGTGTTTGCCTGTGTATAACACAGAGAACTACAGAGACGGAGAATATACAGGTAAACACTTTACTATCTTAGATGGAATAGACAGTCTACGTGACTGATGTGTTCTGTTTGTAAAAACTCTATGCATTTTGTTACACTGATTATTTTCCTCCTTCATTTTCAAACCACTCTGTGCAGTATTTCCTGGATTTTCTAAATAAATAAATAATACTCTGCTTGATCAAGTAATTGTTGATAATTTTTCTTTTAGTTCATTTTTTCCATCATATTCATCAGCATGAATAGCACAGCCCTTAGCAACATGATGGTGATAATTCGCACTTACTTCTACTTCAGTAATAACTTCAATTTGATTTAACCTTTTGTCTGTTTATACAGTCATTCAGTGGGTAAATCCAAGTTTGTTGATATTTAGATGCTGTGAAGTGAACACCTGGATAATCAAGAAGTCCTTTAGCCTTGACTCTGGTCTCTTATCTTTGGCAAATATTCTCACGTCTTACTCCAGTTGCTTTTGTTTCTTCTTTGTGGTCTCTGTGCCTCGCACATTGGGAGTTTTCGCGCATGCGCAGTGACGTTCGGAAGATTCTAGAGCTAAGCAGCTTGATGGGAACCCCTCCCCTATGCCTGTACTGAGCATGCTTAGCCCGCCAAGCCAACAGTCTCTCCTCAGTTCTTTTTCGTCTGCCTTAGCGAACGGAAGGTTCTTTGCTTCGCAGCGTCTTTGGCTTGTGCTTTGGTTTGAATTACGGCTTTCTTTGAACCCCTCTTCCTTCATGTTTTCTTCATTCTTCGATCTTCTTCGTCGATCTTCTCCGTGAGTGTTCTTCCCCCTCTTGGACTTTCGCTCCTCTTCTTCGGCTTCTTTCTATGTCTGCGCTCTTCAAGCGTTGTGTTTCGTGTGGGCGTAAGGTTGCTTTCTCCGACGGGCACTCGGAGTGCCTCTTTTGCCTTGGGGAGACCCACAACGTGAGGGCCTGCTCTATTTGCCGGGAGTTCACGGCCCAAACGTTGCGAAACAGGTCATCTCGCCTGAAGTCCCATTGCTGGGAGGAGTCTCAGAGGGCAAGGGAGCAAGTTGAAGAAGAATCCACCAAGTCTTCACGCCCCTCCTTATCGGCGTGACCTTCGACCATGCCCTCGTCGGTAGCGGTGGCTGCCGTACCGACGACAGCAACGGTACCGGGCTCAGTACCGTCCTCTCGGCCTCTGGTATTGGCCCTTCCACGCATCCCGAAACTCTCCTCGGGTGCGTTGACTTCTAGGGAAGCTCCTGCAGGCTCTTAGGCAGTGAAGTCGTCGAAGCCGCTAACTGCCGCTTAGCACAAGCGGCCTTCTTCTCTCGATACATCTAAAGAGAAGGAAAAGAAGAAGAGGAAGAAGGAGAAGCGCGGTTCGCCTTCTAGGAGGATCTGCCCTCCGACACCTCCTCCAACTCAACATCTTGAGGAGGTCATCGAGGAGATTGGGCCGCTGGAGATAATTGAGGTGTCTGAAGAGGACCCGACCGCTGGCTCTGTGGCGCTTTTGGGCCTGCCTGTTCTATCTGCCGCGGTAGCTCCGCTCGGTCACCCGGAGGGGATGGACCGCCCAGAACCAGTTCTGGCTGCACCTCGGGCCCCGTCTCATCAAACCACTTCGCGAGACCGTGCCAGGAGGAGTGAGTCTCGTTCCCCGGAACGGCGGGAGAGACATCGATCCCTGCGTCGTCGGGAGGCCTACCTGGAGCGGGCTCTGTCTCGGCCCCCGATAGACTCGCCCTTCTGGTCTGCCTCTTATATTGAGAGGTACAGCTGTGAATATCTCTGTCGTGAGCAACCGGGTTCGTACCGGTCCTATTCGCTGGCGTATAGAGACAGTTACCACCTGGACGTGAGGCACTGGTCGCCGTATCACAGGTCGCGGTCTCCATCCCACGGCAGATACCATCCGCGATACTGGTGTTCACCTTCACGATCGCCTTCCAGGTCTCTGTATTATGAGTGGTCCCGGGAACATTCGCCGCGCTACCGGGCTGTGTCACCGCTGCCCAGAGTCACCGTGACAGTGTCACGTCCGGTTTCGGAGGCCCTCCCAACGCAGACCCCGGCTCCACCATTGACCTCCACCCAGGCCATCCAACATCCAGTGCCTACGATGCTGCCGATCGTCTCCGCTACAGTTTCCCAGCCACCGGCCGCTCCAACGGTACCGCCTGCTGCGCCAATGACAGTAACCACGCCAACGGTCACCTTGTCGTTGCCGACTCAACAGCCGTTGGCAGAGAGGCCTCCTTGTTCCTCGCAATCATACGAGACGGAGTCTGAGTCTGAGGAATCGACGCCTGGTTCCCACGAATCTCCGCCCTTGGCCTTTGGGGACCCCACACCGGATTCGGCACCGGAAGACGTAAAACAGTTCTCGGACATCCTTCTCCGTATGGCGAATGCGCTCGGGCTGGATGTGTCGGACCTGATTCCATCTGTACAAGACCCGGTGTTCCACTATGTGGACACTCGTCTGCCGTCTACAGCACTGTTGCCTTTCCTTCTGGCACTGCAAGAGGTCCTTAAACATCTGTGGACCCAGCCCTCATGTGAACAGCCAATCCCGCATCGTCTAGAACACCTATACCAGACACAAAAGAAGGATGTTGAGTTCCTGTTTAACCACCCGGTGCTGATCTCCATTGTCGTCGAGTCCTCACAGACCAAGGGTGGTAAGAGGGCGCGTACCACCCCGCTGGACCGAGAGGGCTGCCGTTTGGATACCTTTGGCAGGCGGTTTTACTCCACCTCATCGCTCATCTCCAGGGTATCCAACACACAGGCCTGCCTCGCCGCTTACCAGTGGAACCTTCTTGGTAGGTTCTATCCGCTGTTGGCTCATCTCCCTGAGGATCAACGGGAGAGTGCTGTCCAATTCTTCAATGAGTCGGTAGCACTCGCCAACCAACAGATCCTTTCATCGAGACACTCGGTAGAGGTGGCGGCTCGAGTGATGGTTGGCTCTGTGGCGCTCAGGCTATTCGCGTGGCTCAGGTCAGCAGGCCTCCAAGAGGACAGTTGAAAGAGGATAGAAGACCTCCCTTTCGACGGTCAAGGCTTGTTCCACGCCATGACTGATGAGGCGATGGATCACGTTGTCAAGGCACACCTCACCACGAAGTGGATGGGAATCCACCAACCACCTCAACCACGCCGCAGCTTTGGCTCCCGGTCATCCTGGCATCGATCGTCTTCATCGACATACCGGCTTCGCTCGCCGTGCTCGGCTCCGTCTCGACCGTCGACTTGGTCTTCTGCGCAGAGACCTATTTGAGGGCACCGATCTTCCTCAAAGAAGTCTTCATCCAGGACAAAGTCCTGGTTTTGACCGCCTTCGCGGGTCGCCATCACAGCCACTCTTCAGCCTGCCTGCCACTTTTGTAGATCAACCGAGCTTGACCTGACATCTCACCGCATGGTGGCACATCACCATGGACTCTTGGGTTCTCTCCGTTGTCCGTCTTGGTTACGCCATAGAGTTTCAAGATATACCACTGCGAGGCGTCTACTACTCCACCCCAGCCAGCTCTGCTCTGCTAGAGGAGATCCAGTCCCTACTGCACAAAGGGGCTATAGAACAACTTCTGTCCTCAGCCAGTACCACCGGCTTCTTCTCCCAGTACTTCACAGTACCGAAATCGGACGGTACCGTACGGCCAATTCTGGACCTCATGGCGGTGAACTCTTACATCCTCCCCAAGAGGTTCAAGATGGTCACTCTTTCTTCGATCCTGCCTTTCCTTCGACGATGGGACTGGTTCGCCTCTATCGATCTACGAGATGCCTGTTTTCACATCGCAATTCGTCCGCAGCACAGACGATACCTACGATTTGCGGTCGACGGTACCTGTTACCAGTACAGGGTGCTACCGTTCGGACTCTCCACCGCCCCCAGGGTCTTCACCAAATGCATGGCCCCTGTGGTATTGTACCTCTGGACGAAGGGCGTTATGATATATCCCTACCTGGACGACTGGCTGTTGGTGGCGTCCTGCAGGCAAAAGTTATACAAGAACATTCATCTTACGCTCTCTCTTCTGTCTCGTCTTGGCCTCCGGGTCAACCCAAAGAAGTCGCACCTCGAGCCAACGAGGGTCCTGGATTTCATCGGGGCGACCCTGGACTCGATATCTGCCAGGGCCTATCTGCCCATGAAGCGAGTAGGCACCCTTCATCGAGTCGCCTCCGCCACCCTCGATGCCTCCGTGATATCGGTGAGAAGGATCCAACAGCTTCTCGGTTACATGGCGGTGACCACGTCGTTCACTTATCTCTCCAGGCTCCATGCCCGCCCACTCCAGCACTGGTTTATCAGGGCCTTCGACCCTCTCTTCGACGATCAGAGACACCTCTTGCGGATTCCTCGACAGGTGCGCCGCTCCCTTCTCTGGTGGCTCTCCTACTGTCACCTGCTCTCAGGGATGCCGTTTCAGGAACCAACTCCTCGGCTTACGGTAACGACAGACGCCTCCCTCTACAGATGGGGAGTGCACTGTGGCGATCTCAGGGTGCAGGGACGCTGGATCGACCTGGACACCCACCTGCACATCAATGCCCTGGAACTCCTCGCCATCCTGAAGGCTCTAAGGGCCTTCCGCAACCTGGTCGCCGGACACACAGTGCAGATCCTGTCCGACAATACGACGGCCGTCTGCTATGTCAACAGGCAAGGAGGGACACGATCGACCACTCTCCTCACCATAACTCTTCAGCTTTGGAACTGGTGCGTGCCGCTCCAAATCCACCCGGTTGTGGTGCACCTGGCAGGCCAAGAGAACACCACAGCAGACACCCTCGGCAGGGACACCTCGTGCTACCACGAGTGGACTCTCTCCGATTCCGCGTTCCGGATGATACTAGCCCGGTGGGGCGAGCTGTCGATCGATCTCTTTGCCATCAATCTGAACAGGAAGTGTCCCCGATACTGTTCGAGAGCCGGCCTACGCCGGGACTCTTTCGGCGATGTCTTCCAGTTTCAGTGGACCGACGGTCTCCTCTACGCGTTCCCGCCATTTCCTCCCCTGGGCCGAGTGGTCACCAAGACCCTCGCAGATCGGGCAGCTGTCATCCTCGTAGCCCCATACTGGCCAAGGCAGCATCGGTTCAGGCCCCTCTTCGAGACTGCTCGCGGCCGCCTCCTGAAGTTTCTGACAGCACCAGATCTCCTGTCGCACTCCCGACGGTCTCATACTCCACCCAGACCTGCCTCTCCTGGCTCTTCACGCGTGGAGGATAACACCTTAGATGCTCCAGCGATTCAGGATGTCCTCACCACGACCAGGAAGGAGTCGACATGCTGCAACTACCACTAAAAGTGGCAGAAATTCATCGCCTTCTCGGAAGCACGTCGAAAGCCAATATCACCCGTTGCTCTGCCTACCGTGCTCCATTTCGTGCTCCACCTTCGGCAACAAGGGCTCACCTTCCCGTTGTTGAAGGTCTGCCTCGCCACTATCATGGCTTATCACCCACAAGGGTCCTCCTCGGCAACTCTCTTCAGGGATGCTACCCTCAAGCAGTTCATTAAGGGCCTGCAACATCTTTATCCACCGGTGTCGCCACCGCTACCGCCTTGGTCATTGTCCTTGGTACTATCACAACTGACGCGACCCCCTTTCGAGCCCATGGCGACTACTGACAACAGGCTCCTGACCATCAAAACTGCTTTCCTGGTAGCTGTCATCTCAGCCAGGCGGGCGAGTGAGCTGACAGCACTTCGATCGGATGAGCTTTTCCTTGTCTTTCATAGAGACAAAGTAGTCCTTCAGCCAGACGTCTCCTTCTTGCCCAAGGTGGTGTCCCGCTTCCACCTCAGCCAGGACATTATCCTACCTACCTTTTATCCGGACCTGACTACGCCTCTGGAGCTCTCTCTTCACTCCCTTGATGCTCGTCGGGCTTTGGCTTTCTATACGCATAGGACTGCACCCTTTCGTCAGACTCCCCACCTGTTTGTCTGCTATGGTGGTCGTCGAAAGGGCCACAAGGTGTCCACCCAGAGGTTCTCCAAATGGGTGGTCCAGACCATTCTGCTGGCGTATGAACTGGCTAAGCAGCCTCTGCCAGCCTTGCTCCGTGCTCATTCCACCAGAACCGTAGCCTCTTCAGCAACTCTCCTTCGAGGAGTGGACCTGCAAGAACTGTGCTGTGTGGTGACCTGGTCTCAACCTTCGTGCGCCACTACAGACTGGACTGCCAGTCCCAAAGAGATGCCCGTTTTGGACGTGCGGTGTTGTCTTCCATTCTCTAGGAGCTGACCCACTGTCCAATGGTTAGCTACAAAATCTCCCAGTGTGTGAGGCACAGAGACCACGAAGAAGAAGAACAGGTTGCTCACCTGTAACTGTGGTTCTTCGAGTGGTCATCTGTGCCCTCACACACACCCGCCCAGCCGTCCCCTCTTTCAGGTCCTGCACTGGCGGACTCTAGAACTGAGGAGAGACCGTTGGCTTGGCAGGCTGAGCATGCTCAGTACGGGCATGGGGGAGGGGTTCCCGCCAACCTGCTTAGCTCTAGAATCTTCCGAACGTTACCGCGCATGCACAAAAACTCCCAGTGCGTGAGGGCACACATGACCACTCGAAGAACCACAGTTACAGGTAAGCAACCTGTTCTTACACTATGAACAGAGCCAGCAAATAACTCAAAGAAATCTATCTACTTCACTGATAATCTTAGTTTTCAGGTATGGGCAAACCACAATTAGTCTGTATGGCCAAACTGATAAAATGGTCTGATACAAACAAGGATTAGAAGTTGGTAATTGCTTTGTGGAAGGGGAAGAAGAGGGAATATGTAAGCACCAAAAACTTCACAGCTTGTTCATACAGCGTCAAACTATGTTATAATTGAATAAGTAGGGTGCAGTTTTTTTAAAAAAAAAACTGTTAATGTAGGGAGATGCCTGAATTAGTTTTATATTAGAAAATATTCTGAAAAAAAAAATCACTAAGCTTGTTGCATCTGTAGGCACAATTAATTTGCAGGTTTCATTGCCAGAGGATTTTATGTTGGCCACCAGCATGCATAGTTACAGAAAGGCACGCAAATTCGTGTTCAGATGCCTATGTCAGTGGCCTCTAACCATGCTACCTAAAAGCAGAACTTCCACGGAAGCAGTAATTCTTCTGTTTGAGAATATTGAGAAAGAAGCTTTCATTTTCATTTCTTGTGAACTTGTTGTTGACATCCGGCAGCTCATGATGAGAGAGAGAATACTCAGCTGAATGGAACTTCGGACTCATCCCATATCACCACCTATTTAGTTGGATTTTCCTGAAGCCATCAGTCATTCATCCTCATGATAAAACTGGGGGGTTCCTTCATAACTATTGTCTTCATTGAATACCATGGAGAACTGCAATTCTGACACATATTTGCAGTTGCCCAGTTTTAAGCTACTCCTCAAAGTTTTATTCCCAAAGGGCTTCTGTCAGAAATAGGTTTGTGTATGCTCCCCTCCACGTGATTCCTTCTCCTCCTCCACAAATCTAAAAGCAGTTCTGAAAGGTCGCAACCTAAATGGCCACTGGCTTTAACCTGTGATTTCAGATTCATTGCTAAGTATTCCATGATCTAATTCTTTCAGTTGATTTCCAGTTTTTCAGGATTGGTCTTCTAGTTTTTCATGGTAGCAACAAAACCAGTTAGTGAAATTTCTGTATACCTTTAAAATATGTTTAATTAGATTAGTATGACAGATTTGCAGTTACTCCTGTCTTTCTAATATTGTCCATTGTACTTTGAAGGTGGAGGAAGATGATTGATTAACATTATCTGTATCCACTTCTCTTGGTAACTCGCTTGGGGGGCAGGAATTAGGACATTCAGATTCTTAACAACTAGGAAAACTTTAAATAAAGGTAGATCAGTAAGTCTTGAAATTCAGCTCATTTTGTACCTTGTCATATGTGTCTTTGGCTTTGTGTGAGAAATAGCAAGTACATGCTTTTAAATAGGTCATGAGTTTATTCCTCCAGACACCCTG
Source organism: Cyclura pinguis (assembly GCA_030412105.1). Taxonomy (NCBI): domain Eukaryota; kingdom Metazoa; phylum Chordata; class Lepidosauria; order Squamata; family Iguanidae; genus Cyclura; species Cyclura pinguis. The sequence goes on from CM059604.1 coordinate 23,368,791, forward strand.
AGGACAGAACCATAGAACATTCTACAGAGATGCTTATACATTTGCAGAAATCCCATGGGTTGAAAGTTCAATACAGTCAAAATGTATTTGATACACTCTCTCCTCAGTCAAAAACTTTCTAGAGGCTTAAGACAGTGCAAAATACGTTTTATGATAACATGAATACTGTTATTTGCATGTTCAAATATTTGATTTTTACCTCTTAAAAATTTTAGAAGCTATTCTCCTGGGGCTCTCAAAAAAAGTACATATAAGATTTTCATTTGTAAAAAGAGTTGTAGTCAAGGCATACCACCACAATTGGAGGTCTGATGTGGTGCATATATATGGATATAGATACGTCTTTATTCCAAGGGCACCTCTAGTACATCTGCTTCTGTAGCTGAGTTCATTATTTTTTGTTCTTTTGGTGAAAGCTTAAAGATATTCCAGTAGGCAAATATCTGTGCTTCAGATTCCAGTGAAACCTAGGTGAACATAAATTCAGAGAATAAACTTGCAAAATAATCCTGCTAGGTCTAGCCAAACAAATGGAGGATGAGATTGCTGTAGCAATTCTCAGTCAACTTTCTTCAGGGGTATATAAGTACAACAATACGATTGGGCTGAAGATGTGATGAAATTGAATTTAATAGTCAGGGTACAAGGGCTCTTTCATGCTACACAATCGTAGTACTGTTACTCCATTTTAACTGCTATGACTACATCCTGTAGAAACTTAAGGTATGTAGAACTATATAGTAGAGAATTCCAAGTACACCACCCTAAACTGCAAATTCCATGATCATTTATTTATTTATTGAATTTATGTGCTTCCTGCCTCCCAGATGGGATCCAAGGTGGATTTAACATTCATAGGATGCTGGCTTGGGAATTAAAGTGGAATCATAGTGCTCTAATTGTGTGGTGTGAAAAGGCTTGAGGGTTCATTCACTTTTCTGTCATACCATGTTCTACTCTATTTATGTATAGGAGAGGGACCATGTTTGCTCTGGCCTTACCATGTGCCCAGTTTTCACACACTGACTGCGAAGTGGTATACTGGCTAGATTGCTGGGCCAGGACTTGAGAGACCTCTGTTCAAATTCCTGCTCAGCTGTGAAACTCTGAATGAATTTGGATCAATTACTGTTTTCAGGCTATCACAGCTGACAGGGCTGTTGACAAAGAGTCACCTATACTGCCTTGAGCTCCTTGGAGGAAAGGCAAGATAATAACTTAGTAATAAATGAAAAGTGTGAGCACAGTGGCCCATGTACCTCAGTACACTAACTGGTTATATTCCTTGATGGAAAGATGGACAGATCAGTAACTGCATATCTACAAATCATCTGAAAGGATCACGGAATACTTAGCAATGAAACTACCTTTGTGGTAACTGGATGAGATTAAAGGTCCATCTAATTTAGTTTTTTTTCCTCCAACAATGGCCTCCTTAGTATCACAAGAAGCTTATAAGAAGTAAAAGTGCTAGTGTTGTTTCTTCAATAGCCTCTTTTAGTAAGAGATACTACGTTGATGAAGGCTGTGTTTTTGGCTGTCATGAGCCCTTTCTGCATCTTACCTTGCTCTGTTGTGGGCATCATCCTGGCAATGCCATCTACAGTGCCCCCCTCCACACTTGACCAGCTGCCTATGGAAGGCAACACAAGGGACATACCCCTTCCTTCTGCACGGCAGCTAGCCTTCTTCCCATGCTGCAGTGGGAAAGGAAGTGCATAATCGCGCTTCTGGCCCTTCTACATGGCCAGCTGCGACGGCCATGTTCACACGATTGGGGTCATTGGCGCAGTTTCTCTGCAGTCACACCAGGTGGTGACATGAGAAGGGCTCACGATGACATCGTCTAGAAGCATCATCGCAGTCCCATGCCTCTCGTGTCTCGATGCTGGGATGCTCCCATCTTGCAGAAAGGGCCATGGGTCGTGGCCACTGGCAGAACCACCCTATGCAAATTTGTCTACACTTCTGTGAAGTCATTTACACATGAATTGGTGGCCGGAATGATATCCTTCCCCTCTTACCAGACTGAAACCTGGCCTTCACTCATCCAGCACAAACATTCCCAAACTGTCATCAGAAAGAGTGTTACAAAAATATCTTTATACACTACATGTACCACAAATAATAGGCAGATAATCAAGAGCCAGGTGTCTTTTACATCATTGTCTTTGGGATACCCGCTGAAACTTAGATTATTCAGCCAAACATTTTAAAATGTTTGAAAATACTAAATCTTTGTCAGCATAACTGCTTTTTTCCTTGATGATATTTGTACTTTTTATTCTTGTTCCTTTTTTTTGCACTTTATATTGTTGTCCATTTTTTGTTTTTAATTTTTAATTTTGTAAACTGTCTTGGAATTTAAATAAACCATCTCCGGTTCTGGAAGTAAATGTGAATGTGAAGGGCTAGGGTTCTCCAGTTGGGTTCTAGAGAAATTCTTGGGTTCCTTAGAAGCCTGTTCAATAAAGAGGTCCATAATACTAGAGTCCAGGGTTTGGAAAAGTTACATTTGGGAAAGATATAATCCAGAAAGCAACATTTCCAACATTTATTTGTCTGTATTTTCTCTTAATATGGGGGAAGTAATTTGGAGAAGAGTAAGATGTACAAAGTCTAGCAATGTGGGATCCAGAATCCAGTGTACAACTGCTACCCTTAGCTTCTCCCTCTTCATTCTTGAATTATGAAGAGATCTGTGGTTCTGATAGGGAAGGACCAGGGCTCAAGCTGCTGAGCAACAGACCATCCGGTTGCCAGCAGTTGGGGGAATAAGGTGGGATGACAGATGAATGGAACAGCCACAGGACAGAATGAGAACTGGATTTTTGTTTCTGTTTTGGTGTACATATAGCACATGATATCCCAGAGCAATGCAATGTGTTAGAAGAGCAGAAGCAGCCGTAATGTTAAATATACTTTATCATTTGTATGTCAGCTGCCTTGGGGATCCTTCTAGATCAAAAGTCAGGATAGAAATCAAATAAATAAGCAAACTCCCGTGGAAGACAACTTGCCCTTGCAATGTGCAGCCAGAGAATGCAAGTTTTGGCATGCGCTCTTGAGTTCACATAGGGTGACCTGAAGATCTGATGGGCCATTGCAAATAAGTATGTGACTGAGAATATGTCTTAAGAATTGTGTCAGGAAATCTAAGAGTCCCTTGTCAGACAGACAGGGCTTCCTTTGATTTTAGTCACTGGGCAAGGAGGTTCTGATTTCTAAACCAGTGCTTCTCAAGCTACCTGATGTGGAGGACTGACAGGGTTTTTTTTTCTTGATATGCTATGGACTAGCCCCAGATTTGTGCCCATTGGCTGCAAATGTTTCTTTCTTCAGAACTTGCTTCATGCTGCCAGCCAATGGCTTACAAACTGGCAGATGACTAGTTTCTGTAACACTGCTCTAGACCATATAAAACAAGATATGAGATGGTTTATGATCAGGCTGTGTTTGTTGTTCTGGTCCAGCTTGGGAGATTTCTCCTTTTCTTCTTCTCCTTTTATGCCCTGAAAGTGAGTTTGAATGAAATCAAAATCAAGATGTGCTTTCAAGATCACACATTTATTTTGTAAATCCTGGTACAACTTAGAGCAGGGGTGGAAATCTTGAAGCCCTCTTCATGTTGTGGGACTGCAACTCCCAGCAGCCCTAGCTTGAATAATCAGTGTGAGAAATGCTGGAAGTTGCAGTCCAACAATACCTGGAGGACCTCAGGATTTCCATCCCTTAGTTAGAGGCTGTCATTCTTCTGTTGCTATTATCATCATTTAGTTATATTGTATTTATTATGTAAGAGGACAGCTGAAGTCCTTTTCCTGTTTACAGCCAAACCGTGCCTCTCTTTTCTCATTCCTACTGACCAGAAGAACATGTCAAAGTTAAGACTACAGCTTTGCAGTAACCAGAGAAGTACCCTTAAGACTTAAAAGGGAAATAGCTCTTCTTGAAAAGTATTGGGAAAGGCTACCTGATACCAGTTAGTTAGGTTCTTCTGCAGGCCATGTAATGAAAACTGGAGACACAGTCCTTTTGCTTGGTTATAACAATAAAATTAACAAGAATAAAAAATTGCCTTTTTAAGTTCAGGAGTTCTCATAGAAAACCCCCCCTTTTTTAAAAAAAAAATAACTATGGTTTCAGATGATTATTTGTAATCTATTTAGAGGATTGCTTCTAATCTGCTTGTTTGGCAAACGGGGTCTGCCCATGGTATATTTTCACTGTTTTCCTTTCAGAATCAATTATACTGCAGTAGGCAGATGGCAAAAAAGCTGCCCTTGCTCCCCTCCCCCAGCTTGAGCAAAGAGAACCAGTAATGCTTAATAATCTTAACAATGAAAACCACAGCGTACATTCTGTAAATAATACCTTTGACCAGTGTAGTGAGAGATGAAGTGTGGTGGGTGGAATGGATTCAGATTTCTCCTATGTCATGGCTAGGGGAAGTAATCTCTATTAGGATTTGTAAATCTTGTAATGCTTTGATGTCACTCTCATGTACCACAGCAGTCACATGTGGAAGGAAATCTCATATGACGCTTTTCCTCCCGAAGGTTCTTTGACTGAATTATTTTTAGATTTTCTTTCTTCATATGTAAATAAGAGCATGATGAGAACATATTGTGTTTTTTAGCGTTTATTTCATGGAGAAGTGTGGACTTTTAGGAGGTGCCCATTGTATAGAAATAAGAATGTTCAAAGAACAGTTGTTAATCTCTTTAATGAATAAGAAGCTTTGTAAGCAGTGTAATATTTTGAAAACGAGCTCCATTCCTGTGCACTCAGCAGATCTGAGTACCATGTGACCATTTACAGTAACCTTTTGTGGAAAGAGTACAGAAGCCTTTGGAGGCTTGTGAACAATTTAATAATCTTCTCGAAGCCATAGATTCTGTTCATTTTCAGTTTTGGAGCATCCTTTTTTTGTACAGGTGGAATGCATATCTCTAATTAATCATATATACCCAGATTTCAGATGGTAAACTGAGCCTGGAATAATATGCTTTTTAAAATCTTTCCTCCCATGTCCATGCAAGAAAAAGTCAAGATATGTTTTGCATATCTTGGCATGCTTGCACATACCTTCCTATGAATAATCTGATCCTGCAGGATGCTGAGGATGGCAGATATGATTCTATTCCCTCTGCTTTTTCAGTTTCACAGCAACCCTGTGAGATAAGTTAGACTAAGTCTTAGCTGCTGAGAGTGACAGGTGGCCCAAGGTTATTCTTTGAGCTTAGCAACATAACACATCACTGACATCAACCTAAGGACGAGCCAGTCCATTATCTCGTTTCCCACCATGTCCAGAGCTTACTCCTCCAGGAGCCCTGCAGACAGAACACAAAGATGATAGGCCTCTGCCGCTGCTGTTCTTCAGCAGCTGGTTCATCAGAGATATATTATGTCTGACCTTAGAGGTAGCATGTAACTATTCAGACTAGTAACCAGAAACATGTATCATCCATAAATTTGCCTGGCCCACTTATAAACCCATCTGAACTGATTGTCATCAAAGTTTGTGGCCTCAGATTTTGTGGTGTAACAGTGCATCATGCAAAGAATTATATCTGCACAGAACTTCCACTATTCAGCTTTGTGGAATGATACTAAGTTCTAGAATATTGTTATGTGGCAGAGAGGAGAGACTAAGCCTCAAAAACAGAGATACTTCTGTTTGCTCACTTCCCCACACTGTATATAATGATGCAAATCTTTGATATGTGCCCGTGTTAAACCCCCCCCCCCAAAAAAAACTAAAAAGCTCAAGATGTCTAGCGTTTCTTTGTGGACAGGTTGCTCCAAAGACAGGTACAGATAGCTGGATATACCTTTTCCAGCTTTTCAATATCCTTTATGACTAAGCGGGAATTTCTCCTTGGTCTAATATTCTAAATCCATCATTTCCCAACCATGGGCTTACTGATGTAATTCACATTATCCTTGACCAGCACATCTAGTGATTGGGCACTATAAGAATTACGGTCCAGCTGCTGGGGGCGGAGGTTGGAGTTAGGAAAAGCTGCTTAACCAATGTGCCACCCTGGTTCTGTAGAGGAAGCCTTATGTCTGCTCTCATTAGAGTCATCGTGTCATAAAAGGAGACTTGTCTACTTTAATTAGGGTTGTGCATTGATTCAAAGACTTCATGTTAATCAATCCACGTTTTGAGTTAGTTAATAGGTTTTGTTTATTACATTGTAATAGAACATTCATCTTTGGAAGAAAAAGCTCTCCTGAATGTTTTATATTTCATTCATTATTTCTGTATCATTCCAGACTCACAGTGTCCTGAAAAACCAAACAAGTATTCTTGACTTACAGTGGCATTCCTGGCTGATTAAAGTTCCAGTTTTGCAGCAGAAGCCTTATTTTAGTGGCTTTGGAGAACTGAAATGAGAAACCAAATTCATATTGACCCAACTTGGCATTTTGCCATTTCTGACAGCATATTAGAAATAAGTAGTACATTAGAAATGAAGTGGTTTAAAATCAGAATGTGTAACTAGTCTTTTGACAAATTCAGTGTCTCCCAAGTTAATTACTTTCCTCCAAGTATTTTCCATTAAACAGCCAAAGGATTGATTGCCCTTTCCCACTTACTGATAGTAAATGGGATTAATATTTAATCTCTGAAAACACCTTTATGGCTAGCGGGGCATCCTCTTCAACTTGCCCTTAGTAGTCTCTGATTTATACACAAAAAGATTGCATCTGCACAAATGCTTTAGGATCAGGATGACAACTTGGTTCAAGTGTGAATATTTAGATCAGAGATGGAAGGCTAGAGGGCTGTATTATCTCCCAGGAGACCTTGGGGGGGGCATACCCCCACTACATTCCCCCAACTCACCCCAAAAAGGGCAAACAGTTTTTTTGCCCCCAGATGTCTGGGGGCTGTGGGTAACACCTTTGTTCAAAACAGGAAATGAGCAGAAGTTACTTTTTTTTTTAGGCCTTGGTTAAAATGTTTGTGGGGGGGGGCATCGCATAAATACCCCCATGCACCCAGAAGCGATTTGGTAGCAACAAACTTTTTTTCTTTTTTTACAAATTTTGTTTCTGATGTCTGGGGAGCCCTGAGTGCACAAAACAGACCTCATGGGCTGTACTTTGCCCACTCTTGATTTAGATCTTCATGGAGCATCCTTTTGTAATGAAATTTTTCTGTCTGCTCCTGCTTTGTAATCTTCATGATTTATTAAGGTAATTGCGGTGGTATTTTTGGTGCGGTTTTCTACCACTATTTTTTTTGGTGTTTGTGAGCAATGAAAGGTTCCTGAAAATAATTTTCTGTGTTGGGTTAAAAGAGAGAATCAAAGTCAGCAAGCCACCTCCATTAAGTTTAAGCCTTAATTGATTGGACAACAGTAAAACGTTGGTCTGTAGGAAGAGGGATATAATTTTGCCCCATCAAGAACAAATTTTAGTTTGGAACTGGTGTTCTTTGTTAGAAACTTTTTTATTCATTCCACTGACCCTTTGACTACACTGGTCTCTGTTATATATAGCAGTTTGTCATATATAGCAGCTGAGGCAAACTTAGTAGCAGGAGGGAATTCTTGCTAATATGTTTCTCTCTGATTTGCAAAAGAAAGAGAAGATCCAGGAAATAGAAGTATAGAGTACCTAGGCACCCAGCCTGTCAGGTTCCTGAGATTTATCCAATTCTAATCCAGAGGTCAAAATAAGAACACTCATCATAGCCCTGGTTCTTCAGCACCAGTTCTGCAGTTCTCGCCTCCTTCCATATTCCTGCACAGCCAGGGTGCCGTGCTCAGCATTCTGAAGGCTTTGCATACAAAACCTTGAATAATTCTTGGAAAGACTATAATGCAGAAACACAGGTACAGAGTGTTCCATGCAATCCATCCCACTGCGTGCTTGTTTTGTCCAGTTAAGTTAAACAGGAAGGAGGTGGAATGTAAGAAAGATCTATCTATGCAGGATCTAAATCCATCTTGCTCCATATTCAGTTACTTTCCTAGAAAAGTGTTATGCCTCCACTGTCCCTAGATGTGAAGACTTCCACTAATCCCACCCACTGCCAACAAAGTGAAGTCTGCCACACATGTAAGGACCTCCTTCAGTCCTCCTATGATGGCTCCCAACTGTGCGGACTTCCTAGGTGCCCTTGTGGTTCCTACGTGGGATGTTACTCATCTACTATCACCGGATGCCACCCCTTTTTATAGCTGTTACCATCACAGACACTTGTGTCTGAACCCAAACATTTGATTCTTCTTCGTGGTCTCTGTGATTCACGCAAATGGGTCATCTTTGCCTGCGCAGTGCAATGTTTGGAAGCTTCTAGAACCTAGAGAGAGGTGTTTTGGTGGGAACCCTACCACCATACCTGAGGGTATAAATAGCCACCTTCCCACCCAAACCGTTGGTTCCTTTTCTTCTGCCATGGCAGCAGTGTTGTTGGAGCCCAAGTTAGTGTTTTTTCCTCACAGTTACTGTTCTCGGATTGTTTCTTGGATTTCGATTCTCTCTTGACGTTTTGGCTTGTGTTTTCTCTCAAATTTGTTCTTTGTGTTGATTTGGACTATATCTTGGTTTTCCTCCCTGACTTCCTGAGAGGAGTTTAACAGAATTTGAACATAACAAAATATTTATTACCTTTAAAATACATTTCTAACTCTCTCGCACTCTCTTCTCCTTGCTAATTCAGACCTTCTATTAACCACTCAGACTCCTAACACCACTCAGTAACTAAACGTAACAGATTACTCCCCTAACCATAACAAACTGGACCAATTGTCGTGCACTAACTTATTCAGCTCGTCTCAGACATCCCACCAATCACACTTACTTCCAACATTCCGTTTTCTCATCTTCTGACCAATCCTTACTTTACTACCTCTAATAAATGAAATTCATTTTTCCCATAATAGTCTATGACATCACAATGTCTTTGCCAGTTTGAGTGTGAGTTTGAGGAGAAATGCAATTTTGTTTCTTCTTTTCCCCAGCATCCACCTTACTCTGTGTCTGAAATTTCACCAGATATATGTGTAAAGTTCTGTTAGAAACACAGACACAGTGCACTCATTGACCAGAGCTTCTGGAGTGAGGTTGTATTTTGTACCCAATAGGAATTCTTTATGTATGTGGCACAATGACAGAATTGCAGCCTTAAAGCCAATTTCTCTACCTATCTCCAGATAGAGATCATCTATCAGTGAGGCTGCTGACTTATGACTCACCTTGTACAACACACTCGAAATTAATGAGTACAGCATGCAATGACACTAACACACCTGTGCATATTCCTTTTGCACATACTGTGCTGTTTAGAGTTCCATTCAGCAACATTCAGGAGCAGACTGGTAGAAAATCCTCAGGGTTTTGAATTGGACAGTGCTAACACAAAAGATTGTTATATTCTTATTTTTCCCAAGAGGCAACATGAACTCCAGGAAAACTTGATTTGGAGCGTGAGTACCCAGTGCATTTCTCTTGTTATACAATATGTGCAGCAGTAGAGCAGCAGAGTTCTTACTGAGAAAATAAACTCGGTTAAAAAATGTGTTCATAATTAAAAAAAGGAAAAAATTTGAACAAGAAGCAGGAGTTTTAATGTATTGTTGCATCAGTCAAAACCTGCCTGGTGAGAAAACTTAAGAACTGTGTTCTGCTATTGTAGAGGTGGGCAACTTGGGCCATTCCAAAGGCCAGTTTTGATCCTCAGGTCCAAGCCCTTTCCTCCTTGTCAACCACCCCTCTTTTTGGTGCTGATGGTGGGTCCAGAGGCTTCAAAAATGGGGAAGTCATGCAGGCCATGGGACACCTGTTGTCCTTGTGCTGTAATAGGTACCTCAGAGTGAAAGGAGAACCAAGCCACCCCTCCTGAACCTGGGAAAAAGTCCTACATGACTGTAACATGAACTCCAAAACTGAGAGAGCTGAGCCATTCCAGATGAACCAGCTTATGTACGAAAGAGTACACTGTCACATTGTACTTTGAAGGCAGAACCTTCAAAATAGTATTCCACTGTTGGAAAGCTGCCTGTACAGAGCACTTGCCCAAGAACTATGGAAATATCATGTAACCCATGTTGGGAGAACAGCAGAAATGTCCAAAGCGTGAGGGAACCCAAAGGGGAAATCTGGGAGTTTAAAATATTATGCCCAGAAAGTCTTACGTACTCCATATTTGCCAGCGTATAAGATGCAGTGGAGTATAAGACATGCCCCATTTTTTATACACCAGCAAATATTATTTGCTGGCATATAAGATGCACTGGTATATAAGATGCACCCCTTTTTCAAACAGTATTTCTTGGGGAAAAACCTGTGTCTTATACGCTAACCAATAGAGTATGTACTAATGATGTGACAATAATGTATTCCCAAGCTGAGAACAAAGAGCTCAAACAAACTGGCCAAAATAGAGGGTGGCACTGACTGTCACTGCTCCAGAACTGTATGGTCATAACATATCCCCAGTGTAGGGAACATGGAGCCCAGATGGTGTTGGACTTCAGCTCTCACCAGCTGTCATAACCAGTTCTGAGCAGTGATCGGAACTGCAGTGCTAAAACATCTGGATACTCCCTAGTCTTGAGTTAAGCCATAGTGACAGAGCAGCAGAGTCATCTGAAACCTGTTAGAAAAACAATTGATTTTTGAAAATGAAGTAATTAATGAATTGCAATACAAGCTGAGAGGACAGTTTTTCTTCCAGACATTTATAAATGTTGTGTTTTACTCAAGCACAAAAGGGATTAAATCTAGCAATTCTAGTTCATCTGGTCACACAACCATCTTGGACAAGAGTAGTAATTCTGAGAATAGGTGATTACCGCCAAATCCCAGCATGACACAGAAACAAGTGCGAGACTTTGCCGTCTCCTGACTACATGTTTAAGAAGTTGATCATTTGTTAGTAGCTCAATTGTACATATGTGTACTGTATTCCTAAAGGATGCTAAATAGGAGAGTTGTGCTGAGATATATCTTGAAAGCAACACATAAATACCCTGTTACTGAGCATTTGGTCTTTAGTGTTCTTGCCATCTAGCTATCTGTTAATCTTCTTCAGAGTTCTTCACAGAGAGATTATTTATTTCCTCTTTATTTATATTTTGTGGTTGGATTAGCAAATCTTTCTGTGTTTTCTGTTATCTGTAGATAGTGACACTTAGTTAAAAAAAAGAGTGCTTACACATAGAAGAGTTGCATTATTTTCATTGTAACACTGAAGAAGCTATACAGCTAAATGCTTAACAGTTTGGGAGGAAGTCTGGGTTCATCTTTAAATGATACACTGTGTTTTCCAACTAATGATAGCATGTGCTGAGTATAGGGCGTACTGCTTCCTGCTTCATTTATCTATGTGTTTGGAATGCTGTAAAATAATGTGTTTAATGTGGTTTTGCTATTTATTCTGCTATTTATTAATTCTGTTATTTGTTGCGCTTTATTTATTTATTTACTTGCTTGCTTGCTTACTTAATTATCTATCTATTTTAGCAACTAATTGTAAGCATGGAAACATTGTGGTCTTGGCTTTTTTATGTCCGCCTTTCGCAATATAGTACATTTAACCAGAAGAACAGAGTATGCTGCTTATGCTGCTATCTTTTGCATGTTTATCACAATTAAATCCTATGATGCTTGGTGATGTTTACTCCCACTATGCATAATACAGCGCTATTAATGTAGTTTACTTGTAAGTCCATTTCTAAACAAGTACTGGTATCCATTGAAAAGAGTGAATGTGTTAAAAGTTACTCCAAGAGACTTAGTAATTTGGACCCTTTGTGACTTGAATTACACTTTGCATGGGTACGCAGTGTGTGTGTGTGTGTGTGTGTGTGTTTGTGTGCATGTTTCTTTCTGACGACATATGGTTCTTATGCAGCTGGAAGTTCCAGTCTTCTTCTGATATCATTAATTCAGCAACAAAATGTCATTCCCAGTATTCCAACTGCCTTTTTGATTTTTGTCAGTCCAGGTAGTAGATACCAAATTATATACAGTTTTGTGAGAGGAGTGTACTGTGAATTCATAATTTTCTTTGCCTCTTCCTGTAAGGGTTGCAAGATTTTAGTGGCCCTGTGCTTCCTAAGCTGGTATGGAATTTCCTCATTTTTATTTGACATTTATTTCTACCTGTTCTCCATTCTGCTCTGTGTCTTTGTTGAAAGAAATCTGTTTCCTTATGTCATCCATTTGCAAATTAATAATGTTGCTGAAGCTTGTCCTTCCTGAGTTCATATGACAAACCTCAGCAACTTGTAAGCCTTGCTGTGCTTTCACCACCTAGATTGTAATGTGAGCTGGAAAAGGTCTAATTCCTTCCTTCCCACTCTGAGCTGCCTGACCTCTCCTTGAGACTGGAGCACTTCAGCGTTCCAAATGCCAAGGTGTGAGAAGGATTTTGAGGTTGTCCTCCAAGAAGGTAGCTTGACCAAATTCTGTTAAAAGGAATGGGGGTGTGTGAAAAAAAATTCCACCTGTCCTGGTGGGAAGCTTCTGCTTAAGTTCTTTTATCTTCTTTACCACCAACTCTTTTTCCATTTGGGAGCAAGAGAATCCCAAGACCTACTAATTAAGTGTCTGGAACGTGGAGACAACAATTGGCAAGCCTGCCCAGGATCCATAGGAAATATTCCGATTTCTGGGCGCTGCGCTTTTAACCTCCCCTTTAGCAAGTGTAGCCTGGCAGAGCATGGAAAACTCTTTTTTCCTAACCAGCAAGAGCAGCGGCCAGGAGATTGTGAGAACTGTATTTAATACAGTAATTTTTCAAACTTTGAGCTTGCTTGAGGAGCTCACAGATGGGGGTGGGAGAAGATTATACATGGGATACCAGAGTATGCAGTCAACCAGTGATTCAAATCAGCACACTTCATTTAAGTTAAGGTTTAGTGAAATGATGAAAGAGAATATCAGAAAGTAGCCCAAATCCTTAAAATATTTATTCCCTAAATTACCTAGGCTTAGAAGACTTTTCAATGTATGTGTAAGATGTATGGCTCAGCCAGGAATTCCCAGGTAGCAAAAGCACATTCTGAGGAGCTGACAAATGATGGGAGACAAATTTTTAAACAGCACCAACCTTGTCTTCCAACATATACAACTGGGTTTACAAAAACCACGAGGCACTGTCCCATCCTTGGCCCTCTAGGCTCCCTTCACATTGTGAAGAGGAGTGCCGCTATCCATGGGGGCGCTCTTCATTTGATTTTAAACCCTAGAAAACCAAAGTTTAACATCAGATGGCGAGTCTCCATAAAAAAAGAAGAAGAAGAAGAAGCTTTCCTCATCACAAAGTTGCCCCCTTGCAGTGTGAGCTGGAACTGGTAACAAGGAAATGGGGTTGATAATCTCCCTCTCCTCACATATTTTCTCTACACAACTGTAGAGCTCCCAGCTCTTTTCCTGGGAGATTCAATAGCAGCGGTTGACAGGAGAGTGAAGAAATTTTGGGGGTGCACTTTGGAGTGTGAGTTATCTAATATGCTAGGGATTGACAGCTTTTGTGGCTCTGCAGGCCAATTATTTTTGCCTTTGGTATCCTCTGAGTGTCTCATGGACTGCCAGAAATGAAATAAGCAAAACCAGTAGTGATCAGTAGTCCACTTCTGGTTTTGAAAAAAAAATATATTCTTTTATATTAAAGAAAGAAAGGGGCAAAGGACTGTGAGCTATGTGAAAAATGGATCACTGTTCCTGGAGGCTTTCTGGGGATGAAATTCACTCTTTTCTGCCCATAAAAATGGTGGTCTGGGGCTTGCAAGAACACTCTTGGGAGTCGCAGAAGGCTTCAAGATTTCACTTTGCTCAGACCTGGTTGAAGACTGACGATTAGCACTTGTCAGCAGCCTAGATAGGCCCAGTGAGAGTATTGAACTGGGGATATTTCCTCATTGTTTCTGGCAGGCAGGTCTGATTAGGTGGAAAGAAATTTCATTTTGTGATACTTCCTGTGTGACAGGAGGGAAGCTCTGGAATGATTCAAGTATGTTAGGGTGTTTATGTTGTCATGCTCCTGATGTTAACATTGGGAATGCAGCAAGAAAAATGTCTGTCTTTGACAAGCCCACTTACAAAGTGAGCCTAGATAAGGTTGTTACTCAAGGCTAAAATAAATGTGCTAAATTTCAAGGCAGAATTGATGGAGAGCAAGCTGTTGATTTTTTTTTTAAAAGCCACACTGGAGAGAGAAGGGCAGATAATCAGTAAGTATTGAGCAGGAAATATACATACTGAGTTACAAAAAAGTTGCTTTTCCACAAGAAAAGTTGAATTATTTCTAGTGATCAAATGCTGCAAAGTTGCACCAAGTGAGCAGGAAATATGCACACTGAATTTTTAAAAAATTGTTTTTGCACAGGAAAAGCTGAATTATTTCTAGTGACCAAATGTTTCAAATTTCCACCAAGCATTCCATTGAGAACTGTGTGTGCTGGCAAGGTTAAACTGTACATATGAAATGCCTTGCATCATGAAACAAGCTTAGAGGAAGATCTGAGAATCTTTTATGTCCTGCTGTACAAGGAGACAAGGTCCTCAGTTGCCTGCTGCTCTAGCCATCTTCTTATAGCCATCTATAGTTTCCTGTCAGACCTCATCAAATACCATGTCTAATCTAACATTACTGTTTCTTCCAATTTGTAACCAAATAAACTGTGGAGAAAAATCACAATGAAAACCTAATGGGACTGGACAAAAGAACCCACAGAACTAAGCATTACTGAGCATTACTTCTCCATGGGCCACCAGTTTTGTAAAACATATCACACTCCAACATGAGGTTCTCTTACCAGGCTTCATGTGTAGGCTGGGACTTTACCTGCCCAGCAATGATGTTGCTAGTTCTCTCATTAGAGAACTAAAGACTTATTAGAAAACTGGCCTCTTCTCTTCCATCCCTTCAGGATAACAGGGCCCTAATCTGGAAAAATAAAAACCTGTTGTAAAACAATAATGACTGATTTATATTTACTTTGCTAGTACTCCAGAAGCTGCCAGCAATTATGAAAAGGGAACCCCTTGAGACTAGAAGTGTTATTCTTTCTTTTGCTAAGAGATTTCTGGTAGCGTTTTTAACATACCAAGTGAATTAACCAGTACACTAGAGGATAATAAGATTAACCAATATAGATGCCCCAGATATTTACACATGCTGCCGTTTCATGTTAGTGCCATGTTTTTAATCTTGCAGGAAGTGTGAACTTTTCCATTTAATTGCTGCACTTCAGAAAAGTATGTCGTAGGAAAGAAGCTTTTTGGCTTTTTAAAGTTGATCTGGGAAACAGTTCTGTACTTAATGGTGGTGGAGGAACGTGAGACATTTCTAACCTGTGATATAAATTGGAGCTTTTTTTTTTTTTAAATGGTAGATGTCTCTCTGGAACCACAGTTCCTAGAAAAACAGATGAGTTCTTAGAATAGTTTTGGAAGATTGTATAGTAATATTCGTTTTATTTGATTTTATTTTTATTCCAGATTTGTCATGTATTTCATTTGAGCTGGTCTCTTAAGCTGCAGTTGAACACAGATTTTGGAATGTTTCATATCTCTTATCAGAATGTGTTGGCTATTTTTTACTTATTCACTGGCATGATGCAAGATAATGTTGCTACCTGGGTGCAACACAACAAACGTCATCCCTCCTACCAAAATAATGGCCCATAGTACTCAAAACCAGATGGGCTTGTTTTTATATTTTGGCATCTTAAGGCAGGGGATCCCACAAGCATCTTTCCTTCTTTCTGGCAATGAAAATGAAATAATAATACATTAATAATGAATAATTTTCTGCCTATTCATAAGACCAAAAATTGGTTGCCTGCAGGGGCTTTGTCACTGCTCAGTAGTAAGACTGGACCTATGTATTCAGAATCAGGGGTTCTTGAAAGATACTCTGGGCTCACTGAGACTGTCTGGGCAGCCTTCGACTCCTTCAGACTTCTCCAGAGTCTTGGCCAGAAAGAGAGAGAGTGGGAGAGAAATACATCTTCTGGAAACCACCAGGACCCACAATTTACCTTGCAGCATCCTTCTGCACTGCTTAATATTTTAAAAAGACCTGCGTTTTGGAATTGAAAGTGGACTTCCAGCCATATTCAGCATTTTTGACAGCATTTTTGACAGTTCATGCCGCTTCTGGAAGGTGCCTGGGGCAGAAAATTGGCCCTGAGGCCCACTGTGTTTGCCCACCCTTGCTATAACTTGCATTTGGTTTCCCTGTTTGTTTGTTTGTTTGTTTGTTTGTTTGTTTGTTTGTTTGTTTGTTTAATTGATGGGCTGACTAGTTGCAGTAGATGTTAAGACAGTTACTCTTCTGGAAGGTGATACTATAAACAATCATTCTGAATGTGGTTTCATATGTGTACGTTAGAGTCATCTCATTTTCTAAAACCTCCTTTCAAATTAAAAAAAACCCCTATTAACTAAACTGAGCTATATTTGAGCTTGGTGTCTGATGAGAGTAAAGCATTTTCAACAAGTGCAGGAAGGGGAAGAGTGGTTGAGTTTCTTATATTACATCCCCAAATTATAATAATTCTGTGATGCCTGTAATTAATGAGCATTCAGTTTCATAGAGTGAAGCAAGAGGTAGGTTGTTATTCCAAGAAGCTTATGTTCCAAAGTGTGCAAGGAAGCAGCTAGCTTACTTATTTTTCCAAAAACACGTCAGTTTCAGCACTATTGCCCTTTTTGTTCACAAAATGCATGTCAACCAATACTTGCATGGATATGCTGTCTTCCTCTGTTCAGAAGCAAGAAGTGGTCATGTTAAATCACTCTAGTGTGTGGTTTTAAATCCTGGTTTGAAGGAGAACAAATTAAGTTGACTTGCACCCCTTTCCATTTTCTTAGAACAAGGTCCACATCAACCCCAGCACCAATCTGGTGTTCCATCAGTTCTAAATCCTTATCACTCTGGCTATTTTAAGTCCTAAATGCCCAGGAGAAAATCATCACTCTGCTTCTTGATGTACAGACTTGATAAAAAACTTACAACACCCTCTCTCTTCTTGGTAACATGCACTTTATTTTGCTCTTAGCCTCCAAGGTCAAAGGAAAGAAAGCTTATAAAACATTGATACATAGATGTTTCTTAAGGGTAAGAGTGCATATTGTGGTTTTCATAGAGTACAGGTTATAACTCATATACTTCTAAGGGACTGTTTCTTCTGATCAACAACTCCGTAATAGTTTCTAAATATAAAGTGAAGAAATCAAGATATATAGAAAGGAAATACTTGGTTACCAATGCACTGACGACATCCATCTACACTATTGGTATGTCTTCTGTGGTTTGGAAATTGAACTGGACCGTAAGGCATGCATGTTGATGGGCATGGAACATTGGAAGCATATAACAGTACTTTAATCAGTTGTACTTCAAGTGGTTTTGGTCTGAATTCAAATCCCAGAATTGACCTCTAAATGGTTTAGAGCAAGGTGTAGTACAGTCATTAGGGTGTTGGACTGGGAATTGAGAGACCCAGGTTCTAGTTGTTATTGAGCCCTGAAGCTCACTAGGTGAATTCTTTCCTGGCCTGATCCACCTCACTAGTTTTGGAGAGGATAAAATGGGGAAGAGGAGAACCATGCATGGCACTTTGAGTTCATTGGAGAAATGGTAGGGTATCAATTCAGTAAGTAAAGATTATTTAAAGGATCACTTTTATGATTTTATCTGTGTTTTCTGATTGGCATTAAAATGAAACTAGTTATATTGGTGGGTACATGAAATAGACCCATCTTGGTAGTGGCCTCACACTTGTAGAATTCTTTCTCAACTAAGGATTGAATTGGCCTGAATTTCTTGTATGGTGCCAACTTACTGTTTTTACTACTAATATTAGTATTAGTTGATTAGTGCAATTGTGTTGTTGGGTAGTATATTTGTTTTTGGTAAATTGTGGGCATCTTTTATGATTACATGCATATATTGTATATATTTTTATGTTTAATGAGAAATGTAATATAATAGATGAGTTTAAGCTGCTCCTAAATTTGGGAGCTCTACAAATCTGCTATAGTTGGTGTGTTTAAACAGAATTGGGTTTTTCCCTCATAACCTGTTCCTGCCACTTCAGTCTACTAACTAGTTTCCAGAAAACTCTATGCTAGTGGTTGAGCTTTTATTCTTAGGTATAATAATGGCAACATTCTCCTCTTAAAATATTTTTATATAATTGTAAAACATTCTTAATTTAACCTCACCTCCCTCTTCAGGACCTTAGATTTGTTGTTTAACCATAGTTTTGAGATAGCATACTCCTTTTCTTTCTTGAAATTCCTGTGGCTTCAACCTCCCCATCACATTGTTTAATGCAAGATAAGTTGGTCAGTGGTTATTAGTCGTGGTGACTATGGCCCTTTCTGCAACGCACCTTTTCACGGAGCTGCAGTGTAGGGATTGCACGAGCAGCCTCCAGCAAGAGGCTCTCGCGTCCTGGTTCCTTCAGCTCCGCAGCTGCTGCCCGCTCATGTGAGAGCCCCACCTCCTTCTTCCGCAATACAGCCTGGGACTTTCCCAGCCTGCACTGGGGCAGGA
This sequence comes from Cyclura pinguis, assembly GCA_030412105.1. Lineage (NCBI taxonomy): Eukaryota > Metazoa > Chordata > Lepidosauria > Squamata > Iguanidae > Cyclura > Cyclura pinguis. The sequence goes on from CM059604.1 coordinate 23,387,329, forward strand.
AGCACGAGCGCCACAGCTCCGGAGCTCCGCACACACGGCAAGTGTGCGCGGGGCCCCGGAGCGATGCACGATCGCTCACCATTTTCAGCAAAGCCGAAAATGAAAAAGTGTGCGAGCGGCGCCTGCCAGACCCTGGAGCATTGCGCGATTGTGAGTGCGTCGTGTGGACCACTCCTCACATTCACGCGATGCTCGAGAGGCTCTTTTGCATGGCAGATGCCGTGCGAAAAGGGCCTATGTATTATCTCCAGTACTGGAGGCAATTGCAGTGGAACAAGAGGAGGATAGTGATGTTGTATTCATGTCCTGCAGTGTGTTTCCTGTAGGTTGGCCAGCATGGGAACAGAGAGTTGAATTAGATAGACTTCTGTCTGACATTTCTGTCCTTAAGTTTGTATGATAGCACATCTAACAACTGCCCAACCTCTAATATTAATTAGGGCTGAAAATGATCAGATTTGATACAGAGCCATGGTATAGGGAGATGTGGGTTAATTCTCATGGCAGAACAAAGAGAACATATGTTCCTGTGGTCTCATCCCTAAACTGTGCATTGCCTATTAGAGTGTCAGGTAGTTTCTGTCCAAGGTATACTCAGAGAAAGTTTTCTTCCAGAGAGTGAGTCATTTCATCCGGTTATAATATCTGGCATGTGGTTATTGAACTGAAGCAACAGGAAGTGTAAGGACAATTAACCTAGGTACATAAGTTATTTCATAAAAACTATGCACTGTTGAGTAATTCATAATGGTGGTCTCAGTTGGAACAGTATTCATGTTACTCATCGTTTCTTGTGCTGCACCTGAAGCAAAGCGAAAAAGCAACCGTGATTGCTCTTTAGAGGAGAACCTTTTTGAATTATGAGGGAGTTAGTTAGGGCTTACATCTACAAGCTTTAGTACCCAACACATCTGTAGCCTTCCAAAAACAGTAGCTGATGAATAAGGATGGAAAAAGTATGTGAAAAGAATGGAAAAGTGGTCAAAAGCATGGTTCTTAAGTGGAACTTTGTTGTAGAGAATCCTGGGCTGGTGGGAATCTTTACACCTCAAGACTTACTCTGCAAAAAAATCGCATACAAGGTTTTCCTCCTTAGAAGACAGCATATTCTGCAGAGGAAAATATACTTCCTGCGCAGAAAATAATATTTCTGAATATTATTTTCTTTACTAATAATGCTGTAGGCAATCCTCTTTTTTCACAAATTCCATGTGCAAATTTTGTATAGAATAAGTCCCCAACCTTAAAATTGTCTGTACAGTAAACAGCATTTTCAGTACCAAAAACAAAATTTCTGTACACAAAATGCTGTTTTTAGCTCAGAAAATGCTTTCTTGAGAGGGAACAAATTGTGTGCACAACAAGTCACAAAATTCAAATAGTCTGCAAAAACTGTGCTGTTTTTCAAAGAGTTTATTGCAGCAGGAAGGCAATTGCAGAAATTACTTGTTGCTTCCTTCAGTAACAACATTAGCAAAGAATTACATCCCTACTGAGGATGCTGTCGGAAAAGGTAAGACAGCCAATTCTCCCAGTCTGAACACTTGAACAGAACTACTTCTAGTGGTATCTTCTTTCAAGGTTAAGAAATTTAATGACATTAAGAAAAAATTTTGTATATGTGTTCCATTCTAATATGTGCTCTGCAGTTTATAAAATTTTTATACACATATGTTTCTTAAAAGTTTCTTACAGTACAATTATGTGCATGTTTATTCAGAATTAAGTTTTGTTGTGGGGTGTAGTGGTTTGAGCATTGGACTATGACCTTGGAAACCAGGGTTCAATTCCCCGTTCAGCCATGGAAACCCACTGGGTGATCTTGAGCATGTCACATGCTCCCAGTCCCAGAAAGCCCCATAATAAGATCACCTTAGGGTCACCATAATCCAGAAACGATTTGAAGAGACATCACAACAACAACATCAAAAAGTGAGTAGGTAACTATGTATGATGGAAGGAGTTACTGGAACGTAGTATGATGCTTGCTGGGAACCAGAAATGAAATTACTTCAGTCAGAAGCAAGTTGAAAGCGAACAACAGCAGCAGCAGCAGCAACAAATTCAGTGGATCCAGATTCTCAATGTGTACAGTCTTGTACAATCTTACTTTTTGAAAAAAAATTAACAGCAAATCCCATTGTTTTTGGGGGTATACTCTAGAGTGTTTAGGGTTACAGCCTTATTCATGGAGACGCACAGAGCAGACTTTCCACATACACCAAAAAAATATTTAGGGGGAACTGCAAAAGCCACAATTGTGAGTACAATTCACATTTTTAAAAATCTGTTTTATGTAAGACTTTCTAAAATCTCTGGGGTTATAACAAGGTTTTACCAGCACATGTAGTTTTTCTATTGCAGTCTATGTGTTTCAAAACATCTATACAGCATAGAGGGAAAGTTACACCTACCCCCTTCAGATGTTCCATTACAGTTTAACATTTAGTTGGATTTTGGGAATGAAGCATGCCTGGTCTATATCCATTGCTAACTAATGATGGAGCTAAAAAAATAAAGAAAAACTCATTACTGTTACAAAAGTGAGTAAACTGTTTAAGACAAGGTATTCATATATTGTCGCCAGGCTTTTAATCTACCGAGTTGATTTATAAGTTTCTATAGGATCTGGTGTTGGGAAGGAAATTTCCAGTGTTGCAAAACTCTGTCATCTATTTAGTCCAGACGTGTAAGCTGGGATTCTGCCAACATATCCCTCCTGCAATATGATTGCCAGGTTGTCCCTCAGCATAGCCTCTGACCTGTCCTGCTTTTGCAAGATGATAACTTCCTTTGGCTGAATTACACAATGTGCTGCTCTGTGCTTGAAGTTGCAATTTTGCTTCTTGAAAAAAGGAGGTTTTGCTAAGCGATTACCATAATTGATTGTCGCCAAGTGATTTCTGTAGCCAAAATTAACATCTGCAGCTGTTCTTACTGTTGGTTCCTCTAGCTGTGTAGTCATGCAGGTTTTATAGTGTTCTGGGGGAAGAATTATTACGTCACTATTCCATAGCCATTCATGTGTTAAACTGGCACAGGTATAGAATCCTCCTAGCTTCTAAATTATTGAAATATGGAACAGATATTGGCAGATCTATGGCCATAAGTGTGATTTCTCAGCCTTACTTTGTATCTTGGAACTGGCCACTATGAGCAGCAGATAATTAGATCAAGTAAGCAATATTGATCCAGTACTGAAGGCTGTACAGAGCTTATATCCATGTACATTTTTATGTCTGCTAGATAGAACCACAACAGAATGGTGAAAAGGTCTCTCTAGGAGGACTCCTCTGTTCAGAATTCCAGCCAACCTGGAATGGCTCCGATTCTGGGATGAGAGGGATCAGGAGGAGTTTGAGAGAAAGGATCCCCTTCCTCCTTCCCCTCTTTGGAATCTTCTCATGCTGCGTGCTCTCTCTCTCTCTCTCTCTCTCTCTCTATATATATATATTTTCCATCTGAATAAAATGGTCAGGCATGGGACTGTTACCTAGCCCCAGTTCTAAGTGCTTAAGTTTTATATATATATATATATATAAAAAATAAAACTTAAGCACTTAGAACTGGGGCTAGGTAATATATATATATATATATATAAAACTTAAGCACTTAGAACTGGGGCTAGGTAACAGTCCCATGCCAGATGGAAAATAGAGAGAGAGAGAGAGAGAGAGAGAGCACAGCATGAGAAGATTCCAAAGAGGGGAACTGTTACAGTGCTGTTATTCCACTCTCAGCATCCTATAGAATCCTGGGGTTTGCAGTTTAGGGAGAGGCATTTAGAATTCTCAGCCAGAGAGCTCTTTGGCCTCAGTAAATTACAAACCCCAGAATTCCACAGGATGTTGAAGGGGGAATAGCACTATAACAGTGTAATGCGGAAAGGCCCTTAGTATCCATTGCAGAAAAACAAATTGTGGTTGCCTGTGACCTTCTGGAATTTATCAGAAAGAAAATGTGAGCATTTAGCCAGTTACGTAGCATGTCATGTGCTCATTTTTTAACTACACGGTTTGCCGACGTCATAATTACACTCCTTTACTGCAAGTCATAGTATATTTTGTAGGTACCTTTTGAAAAAGATACAGCTCTTTTGAGGGTAAAACAAAGGTTTTGAAAATGGCATCAACAAGTAATCCTGTGGCTGGAGGAGGGATTGTTTTAACAAGGCAAGCTCTGAGGTGAAGTAAAATTGTTTAGTACAGTAAGGGTGTCACACCATCTCTTTAATATTTTATCTTTCCCTTTGTCCTGAGTTATTTTTAAAGCACTTAGCTGGAATAAAATTCAAATTAAGCTGAAGAAAAATAGCAGCACACCTCTTTTTGAAAGCCAGAATGCAAAACACATTTTGACAGCAACTTCTTTTGGAGAGATGGTCAAGCCTGCAAATTAAGAAAAAGTAAATAAGATACTCCACTGCAATGTGCAATCTGCATGATTTACGATTCCTGCAAAATCCGAGAATACTTATAGCTTGAGAATGCTTTGACTGAAGTTTCAAACAGTTACAGTAATTATGACTAGCAGTTTATAAATCATTATGGTTTCTCATTAGTAAATCATTGATAAATAATTAGGTTTTATAATTAGCAAATAATCAAGTATTCTTGTTCCTGGATAAAGTGACATCTCTGGGTTTTGCTTTTCCATACTTGTTTTGCAATTAGCTGGGTGAATACAGTAGTAGAAGAAAATCCTCATATAATGTCTGAAATAAAATACTGTTTTTATACATCTGAGTGCATGAGATCATAGATGACATAATGTCTGTTTTGTTTTGTTTTTTTGAGTAATCTATAATTGTAAATGGCTCTTTTCTTCCCCTTTTGTTCTGCATTTTTTCAACCTGACTTTAAAAAGTGCATCCTTCCAAGATATTGGCATACATAATATGCTAATTCTCAGATTTTTATCTGGCTGGTTTTCCTCCCACATTCCACACATATGTTCCCATCTTTGAATCAGAAAATGATGAAAAGAGGGAATAGAGTAGCTGAAGACGTAAATGCCCAGCAGAGCTTTGTAAGGTTAGGGGGGCTTTTTTGGACTTTGTCTCCTGGAATCCCCAAAGGCATAGCCAGTGGTTATACTGGCCGAAGTATTAGGCGGTTTATAGTCCTAGACTAATTTTTCCAAGTTCTGAAAAAACTCAAAAACTTGTATATGTATTTTCGGCTTTTGATTGATGTTGGCTTTGAAATCTGGTAGGTGCAGGGATCAGAACCCAGACTGTTGTTTTGCAGTTACACAATGTTGCTTTTGTTAACTTTTGTTAAATAAGTTGTCTGTTGCTCCTTTTTTTCTTACTTCCTTTTACATTTAAGGGAATTTAAGTAGGAGCTTGCAATATGGTGTTTCAATATAATTTCTCTTAATTTGGATGTAAGGTCCTATGCTGTTTTCAAGGATCTATATTATTTTGTCTTAATTCTCCATACAAATAAACCATGTTTGATGCCTCATCATAAGCTTCGAAAATATACTGGTGTTTGGCAAAGTGGGAGCTATTATGCAGAGAAAAAAGTCACATGTCTCACAGGGTAGATGTAAGTTTTGGAGCATGCTTGAGGGTTCTCCTCTGATAATTAGCTTTTTAACATTGTCATGTACTATAAATTTAAAGTTAATATTTTAACACTTGAGCTGAAAGTCAACAACTGATTAGTTTCAGTGTGCATTCTACTGTCTAATACAAAATGTAATCTGTTCAGTATGTCTGCTTCCAAATATTATATTTTTTGAAATGTAAAAAAAGGCGAATAGCGAAAAAAAACCCCAACCTATTCTCCCACCCCATTTTTCATTAATTGTATGATAAACTAAAGCATAAAAATTCTGTCTTTTTTAAAACAAGTGAATATTTGATCCTGCCATGTGTGATGCCATTCTACTGAGATATATGCACTAAGAAATAGTTATTGTATTAAGTTTCAATATATCGATGTACTGTTTGTGCTAGTTTGCAAAACCCAGACCTGCCTTATATAAACAAGCTTTACTACTTTACATGCTGTTGCTGGTACTACTGATTTAAGTTCAATGAGTTGCCAACAAGAGTGTGTTCATAAACTTCTGTTCCTTGATGCAAGGAACTTGTAGGACGGCATTATCTCCTGATCTTTAAAGCTTCACATGTCTGTAACTTCTCAGAATTCTCTTTCCTACTTCAGTCCATAAATTTTTAACAGATCAAGTGAGAGGTTAATGTTTATCCATTTGCAATGGACCTGGCTTCCCACTGAGCATAATTTTCTTGTACTGAGTTCCTCCTTGTATCAGAGCCACTTCCCACGTTAGGAGGTGAAAGAGCATTGAGTGTAAGTCCATGGTGTGCTGTCATGTTTGAAATAGATACACATGTTGTCTGACAGCAGCACACAGAGCAGGAAATGCAACTTAATTTTGTATATGCATGGAAATAAATTGGGGGGGGGGTGAGGAAGGAACAGGACCATTTTTCTCCCTCACATCACTCCCAGAGGTGGCATTGATTTTCTGACCTGAATGGAAGTGACATCATGCCATATCTGGTTTCATTTCCAGCCAATTTTCAGCCATTTGGGTGTTTGCTAGGTGTTAAGGCATGTGGGGGATTTGGAGGGGCAAAACTACTGCATATGCAGCAGTTTGGGGCATTAGGTAGGGGCAAAAGATTAAGTGGGAGGGCTCTGGGGGGTTGGGGCCTTGTGGGCTGTTCTTTCATGAGAACCAATGTGGTTTAGTGGTTTGAGTGTTGGACTAGATCTCTGGAAGACCAGGGTTTGAATTTCCACTCAGCCATGGGAATCTACAGAGCAACGCTGGGCAAATCACACTCTCTCAATCTCTGATCAACTTTTGCTAAGAAAACTCCGTGATAGGTTCACTTTAGGGTCACCATAGGTCAGAGACAACTTGAAGGCGCACAACAACAATTGACTGCACTATCATCACACTTGAGATAGAGATATAACTGCTTCAGAGCTATGTTTATTGTATACACAGTGATGTTCTTAATTTGTAATGACAGATACATGTGAGAAAATATTCAAAACCACATACATTTCTACAAAAAGCAATTTTTGTTAATAACTGGTGTCCTTTTATTAGTTATCATCCCAGCCGAGAGACAACATGAGGGATTTTCATGGTTGATTTACAGATTGACCATGAATGTCTTTACTCAGAGATCAGTCCCGCTATGGCCTGGTCTACAAATAGAGCAGAGTGAGGTGGTGAAATGGATTATACTACTCTTTCCCATCTTTGTGGGTAGCTTTGTGAATGAAAGTTCTCCCTGTTGCTTTAGTTTTCTGTTAACAAGGATCTTTCTCCTATGAGAAAGTGATTTAAGATACGATTCCCCCACTCACAGCCTGTATTGGTACAAACTAGTCTACTACCTCAGAACTCCATGTGAACCATTCTCATAGAGTGATTAGAATATTGGCTAAAAGTGGGGAGTTTTAGGTGCAAATTTCAATAATTCCAGCAGAACTTGGGAATACTTTTAGTAAGTCACTATGTACTCACTGCATTCCTCATCACATTCATGTTAACCCTTTTTTTAAAAATGTCCTTTAAAAACTTTTAAGATTGATAAGAGAATAGCATAACACTTTTAAAATGCCTTTGAAAAAACATTCTTACTCACTGGGTTAATTTTGGAAAGTAACTTTATTCACTTCCATCTCAAGTAATTTATTATAACGTAGGCAATTATGGTTGCTCCTTCTAAGCTCTGAGTCCCAATAAGAGGTCTGATGGGGTAAGTGAAAAACTAACCCTTGGTACTCCTCACACTATCTCCTATAGAAGAAACTTTCAGGGCAACAGTTCCATTTAAGTCTCAGTGAAAGGGGACAGGTTGGAGCACAGCTAACAGGTGTTCTTTGTTCAGAGCATCTCTTCTGTAGCAAGAACAGGTCTCATTGCTACTGTTTAGTTGCTCTGGTCTACCAGCATGGACCTCAGTACTGAGAGATGGTAACTGTAGAGAAGTTTGTTGGAATGCTGCCATTCCGCAGTACTGTCTGTCCTGTTTCATGATCAATCTGCTCTGATGGTGCCAAGACAAATGTAAAGAGACAAAGAAACTGGGATCGTGGCTTGGCTGTAAACAAGCACTGATCTGTTCCCTTTCCTTGCTCTCTCTCTCTCCCTCTCTCTCCCTCTCTCTCTCTCTCTATATATATATATGTGCTAATCATACAAAACGGGAAGCTGGAGAATGCCCTACACACTCAAGAGATACAAGGTATTATTTTTATCCATAATAATTACCATATTTGTTCCTAGTTAGATCACAGATGGGCAGCTGTAGGCCTCCAGATGCTTTTGGTGTGCTCCACCTGTAATTTCTCACTGTTGGCTATACTGGTTAGGGCTGATGGGACCTATAGACCAGAAATATCTAACAGCCTACATTTGCCCATGCCTGCATTAGAAATTAGTTCTCCACTGTGGATGTAGAGTCTGTGTACAGTGGAGGAGTGTTATCCTGACATTTGTAAGGTATAAAAATACAATTACCTTTCAGACATTACTGTGAATATTAAAATGGTAGATTTTGAAGGCATAGAGAAAATATGAAGATGTGGAGGTGAAGGGATTATCCTTACTAGTCCAGTCTCAAATGCAGTTGTCCCTCCATATTCGCTGGGGTTAGGGGCCAGGACCCTCGCAAAAGTGGAAAATCCACAAATATCAAAATGTGTGTGTGTGTGTGTGTGTGTGTGTGTGTTTCTGCCTGTGGGAAGGAGGGTGAGGCATGGTGGGGAGAGTGGCTATCAGGGGTCCAAACAAGGTCAGAGAAAGCGGGGGCAGTCAGCATTGTGGCCTGATATTTCCTCTTTCTTGCCCACCTCCTTCCTTGGGTGTGTATGTTGGGGGGGGGCATCAGGAGAGGGTTTGTGATACTGAGAAATTGGGCTGTGAACCGTCCTTAACTGGTCAGGCACTGGCTGATGTAGGAGGAAGAGGATCAGAGGTAGGTTTTTAAAGGTCTGCTCCCAGATCTGCCAGGAGGCAAAGTTCCCCTGGAAAAGAAGCATTTGAGATGGCAGAGAGGGGTTGAAGAAACTTACGAATAACCAAATCTATGGAAGTGAAACCTGCAAGTGTGGAGGGCCAGTTGTGCTAGAATTTGTCTTATACTGATAGGCAGAACTCACTCAGAGTTTAAGTACCTGCCCAGTGAATTCCCTTTGCTGAGATATTAACACATAGTACTGAAAACTTGTGAGTTTTGGATATCCTTGTCTTTTCTCAGAACGTACCATAGTTAATCTTTTTCTGTATGTTATTACTCCTTAGGAATTATGAGCTGATATTAAGCACTGAATAACTATGTCATCTGAACATGAAGGTTGTTTGACATTTCACTGTTTACTTTGGTTGTAGGCAGTACCATGAGAAATATACATACTCATTTTGAAAATAATGAAGATTGTACAACGTGAAGGTGGGGGCGGGGTCAGTGACTTAGAGCTGTTAGATGCTTGTTTTCCTCTGTCTGGTGCCTTATCTTTTTGAAACATGATTTTGAAAGTATTTTGAGCCCTGTAGGACTGTTTTGCCTAAACAGCTGATGTTCCCATGCACATCTGTGACCTTCTGTTTGCTGTCTAATCATTATTATTTTTCTGAATTATATTTACAGCTGGCCCTTGCAGACAAGTTACGCAGATATGTCAGATAAACCCTTACTTTTGGCTTGTATCACATCCTCTTTTGCCCTGAGTCCCATATTTGGAGGCATTAAAGAGGCTAAACTCTACTGGAAATAGAAAGCTGCCTGATTTTTGAGGCACTGATATGATTAAACGTAATGTAATACAGTTGGTATGAGCACTTAAAGGATGAACATTCTTTTGCTTACTGTACGTAGCTCTACATCTTGCTTGGATGTAGTTCATTGTACTAACAGGAAAGAGAGCAAGAATATGGAACTGTCAGAAGGAAGAATGGGGAAAAACCTGAGTCAGCCAAGATGAATTCTGTCTGCAGGTGCAACTGAGTTAAATCTACATTGTAAAAAATAAGTGAGTAAATAATCTAGCACCGAGAGCTCTGTAGCAGATAGTCTATCTGAAAGATTATTTAAAAAAAACAACACACCAATCTTTCAGTTTTGTCTACAGTACAAACCCTTCCCCCCAGTTCTGTTTGCAATTTTCTAATTGTTTGTGTACACAGTACAAGATGTTCCATTATTAGTAATAACAATGAAAACAAGCCACTGACACAAGATGCTAGTGAAACTTTCCTTGAAACTAGGGAGAGCATATCTGTGCCCCTCCCATAATTGCAAACCCCAAGATTCCATAGGATGTTGAAAGTGGAATTATAGCACTATAACAGTGTAGTGCGGAAAGGCTCTAAGAACTGTGCTTGCAGGTTACTGTACTTTTTTTGTTCTTTACATATATTTGGAAATATGTATGTTTAAAATCAGGAAGAAAAGCTTTTCCCAGTCCTTTTACACAGATGGCCCAGTTATACTGCTAAAGATCAACAGAAAGCCTATGGGTTAACGCACTTAAATCCCTGGTTTAAGGTTTAAATTGCTCTTTAAAACTTCATGTTGAATTATTGCCACTGCACCAAATCATAATGCTGGGAAATTCCAGTCAGTGGGAAGTGTCTGAGGTTTTTTGTTTTTATTTTTTGCTTCTGATCATTAACATTTAAATCGTATTGTAAAATGAAGAGAGAGAGATGGTATTAGCAGATATTAATATTGGTACTTGTAAAATTGTAGTATAGATTGAGTTATATTTCAAGTATCTATTTCAATTCTTTGTACCTTTTGATGTTGTGAACTGCCTGTGATCAAATTTTCTCTTTGATATATAAATATCTTTCAGTCTCTATGTATCTTTCAGTCACTAGTTGTCTCTGATGCTTTATAAGCTCATGAAATTCATGTTTGTTCGTTTGAATTGCAGTGGAAAATCAAGATGGAACAATGACTAATGGGTGTGAGTAGAAGTTGGGCCTACTCTCAGGGGCCATTGAGGGCTGAATAAACAAGTGATAGGACAGTGTGTGTATGTGTTTGTTAGAGAAAGAGAGAACAGTGGGATAAACTGAGTGCTTGCCAACTGCTGGTATAGCCTGGAGATGCTTCCAGACCTCAGCTTCTCTGTTTCCATGGTTGCAAACTTGAAAGCAAGGCAGGAGCATCCCATAGGAAAGACAGTAGTCAACAGGGGATTTGGGGCAACTGTTGCTGATTATATATGATAGATACAGCTGGCATATTTGGAGGAGTTGTAGTTGGTGCAAGCAGTTGTTGGAATGATTGACAACAGTAGAGTTGTGGAACTTGGGTGTACCGACACACCAGCATACTGTTTGCTTAGAGAAAACAGAAAGGCGGTGAAAGATAACCTGAAGTGTCCAGTGTGGAAAATAAATAAACTCAGACAGAGGTGTGAGGGGACAGAGTATACACCAGTGGGTTCCTGGTTGCAGTCAATGGGTTCTAGTTTTTCCACACTGCATCAGTTACTTTTGGGGAAGTTGAAAACCTGAGAGATCCACGTGCTTGATTCTGCTTGGGTAGGCATAAGCAGTTTGCTCAAAGGATGCTGGTGGTTGACATTGGCCCAGATGACCCAAGGCATTCAAGAGTCTAACCACCTTGAGATGTTTGAGGTAGGGTTAGCTGAACTTGAATACAGAAGGTAAAGGCTAGGCTGTGTCTCTTCTGTTGAATTTTTTTTTCTTCATAGGAAGAGTGATAGTCTGAAGAGGGGTGAATTCTCTATGCTTGCAGCCTCTACATGATTTTTCACGCTCTGACTCGGCTTGGGCAGTTTTGAGGAAAATGTGTTTAATTGGAAGAAAGTGTTGGTTCAGCAGCAGCAAAATACCAGTTTGAGCTATAGCCTGTGGGTGTTAATATTTCTTGTTTGCAGTTTTTATTTGACTTCAGCTTAAATTCCAAATGTTGAATGGGTATACAAGGGCATACTTGCTTTATATTCAAACTGCATTACTTTTTTGTGGGAAAGGGTTCTTGATCTGCTGTCTCCAATTGAATCTTCTTACAAGGAAGCTGTGAGAGATATTTGATTATGGAGTACTGATCATACAGTTGGATGCAAGTAAGGTACTGTATACTGACTCACCCCATTAGAGAAGCATATACATTTTATCTTATAAAATACACCACTTCTGCTTCTATGTATGCGCATGATGGGGGGAACTTGTGGCTCTCCAGGTGTTGTTGAATTACAGCTCCTATCATCCTTTACTGTTAGGTGTGCTGGTTAGGACTGATGAGACAACATTTGGAGGATCACTGATTCTCCACACCTGGTCTCAGCCTGGCGGACAAAATATGTTGTGTAAAAGTATCCATCCACCCAGCCAACACCGCTTCTTTACCATTTCTTTCTTTCAAATAAATGCTAGTCGTGTAATGGTAATACCTTGTGGATGAATCCCACAGTCAATTTAGTTAAAACAGTTCTGCTTTAATACAAGATTCTCCTTCCTTTTCTTGGTGACTTTGATGCTTTTTTAGATTAGAGATAACTATATAATGGTATGGCAAACTCATCTGTTACCTTGACAACAGCAAGGCTTACTGAAGGCAATGATGGAGCAGCTTCAACAACACTAGAGCATTGTGTTAATTTTTCCTTGTGGTATTTTAGTTGAATATTTCCATCTACCATGGCTTATTTCAAATATTTGGAAATAGTAGCTTCTAGTGTTGAATGAGTCATAATATTGTTAACACATGGCTTTTCTACCATCCAAATGTCTGAATTTAAGGAACCAGAAAGTCATAAAGCACTGTGGGACACTGATGAAAACACCCAATCTCTTTTGCGTTGAACCTTCCATCTTGCGCAAACCATGTAGGGAGAAATCAGCTTCAGGCATTTTCTAGTAAACATCTACCATGCAGTTCCTGTTACTGCTTCATACATACTTAGCCAATTGCTGGGATTTTCTGTCTGTTATTCATACACTTCACAGATTATAGCAGTGGTTCACAAACTGTGGGGTGGGACCCTAAGGGGGATATGATAGTTGCTAAAGTGGGGCACAGGAAAAACCAGCCTGCTAGTACAGTCCTCCCTCCACATTCGCAGGTTTGACCTTCACAAATTTGATTATTCCTGAGGTGTGGGCATGCCTTTCCTCCATTCTCTTCCTCCTGTTCCTTTGCCTTTTGCCCAAGTGCATTTACCTTCCTTCTCCGTGCCTGAGCAAAAGACAAGGGAATCGGAAGGGAAGCACCACATACAGAGAAGGAAGGCATGTGAGTGCTATCTCCTACTTTCCCTTGCTTTTGCCCCAGCATGGAAAAGGAAGGCAGTTGTGACTGGGCACAAGGCAAGGGAATGCAGGGGAGATGCATGCATGTCTCCCTTCCATTCTCTAACCTTTCGCCCAGGTGTAGAGAAGGAAACCATGTATGCCGGGGCACAAGGCAAAGGAATGGGAGGGGGAGCTGCAGAAGGGAATAGGAGTAGGGAGCAGGGAAGAATTATTTGTGATTTTTCCACTTTCGTGAGGGTTCTGCATCCCAAATCCTCACAAAAGTGGAGGGACCACTGTACAGCAAATGTGGAAAAGAATGGGATGCATGTGTGTCTGTGTGTATGTGCCACTGAGGATTGACTGGTCTCTGCAAAAGAGTGACACGTAGGATAGGGTGACGGGAGGCTTGACGTGAAGTGGGGGGGAACAGTGGTCTCATGTAGACAAAGAAGATCACAGGTAAAAAGTTCAAGAATCAGTGGATTATAAAACATTGGTTTCAGTCTTTTGATTAAATGTCTATATTGTTTACAATGCCAATTATAATATTAATTAATTGTTATTAGTTTTAAAATTGACTTTATTTTCATAGCATTAATTTTATGTATTAATTGTCTATGATGTGGAAAATACTGCCAGGATATAGGCATTTATCATACGAGAATATATTCTGAGCAATCAGTTATATAAATGCTAGAACAAAATCAGATTTGTCAGTAAATTATTATGGGTAATTTGCAATCATACATATGAAAGTTTTTCTTGATGAAGTATGGTGTAACATTTCAGTAGTGTAAGCTTTGATAAATTAGATATTGGCTTTATAAGAACCTCTCTTTTTTGTATTTTTACAATAACAAAGAAATAGTATACATGAGGATACAATTTTGTGGCCCACCATATGTGGTTGAATAGCAGTTCCCATTGTTCCTTACTAATAACTGTGTTGTGTAGGGCTACTGGCAGTTGAGTTCCAACAATATCAGAAAGTCTATCCAATTTCTACTTCTAGTGTAGAACTTTTATACAACATCTTCATATTTCTTGCTAGAGTAATACATGTTGGCCAAAGCGTGCCTTTTTGTATTAAATCTTAACATGAATCCATAGTCAAACAACTGATGAACAAATTATTTTCAGCAAGTATGCCAATTTAGAATAAAATAAAACTGATTTTAACATGGTTTCTTAAAGGCATTAATAGTAATGACTATGTTGGTTGTTTAATTGTGCACCCCTTTTATTAACTCACACAGCCCTATGAGTGATCGTTGTGCTTTCTTTCTGTTCAGAATAGTGTTGTTAGGTTTCCTTGACGCTAGTGTTAGTATGAAGAGGATGGTGGAATCTGCCAAGGCAAAGTGGGGTTGCTTTAGCACCTCTTGGAAGGCGTGTGGATTCCAGGCTGAAATCCAGAGCGGTTGTGTGCATTGACATTATATTCATGCTCGCAATTTGAACCTCATATTTAATGCGGTGAGACGCTTTGTTCCTGAAATAAAGGATTTTAATGTACACATTAATTGAGATGGTTCAAGGTTGTTCATTATTTTCATGAGGGATGATGAGGGTTGAGGTAGTGTGGGTATTTTTAAGTGTTGAAGGAGAAATGTATGAGTGAGGAATTGGTTATGCTCAGCACCCCATGCCGTGCTTGGACCTTGTCAGGGAATTTTTTGGCCTTGGTTTTACAGAAGAATTTGAAAAACCAATTGTAAAGAATTGGGCCTCTGCCATGAGGCAGATGAGTTTTGACATCCTTGTTAGCATCATGGCCAAATGTTAACAACTGTCCAGGGGTAATTTGTGTTAGTGACTTTGCTGCTTTTTGCATTAGCTTGGCAGTTTGACACAGAGAAAAGATGTTGAAGGCTGAAAAATGACCGAAAAAGTGACTTTTCTTCTGTTACTAATCTGCTTACATAGTTTTCATAGCTAATAGTGGGGGCAGGGGAGGTGTGTGATACTGTGATACTTACACACGTTGATTTTCTTTGCTTGCTTCTGAGCTGTATGGCCCGTGGGAGCCAATATCCCATCGACTTCATCCAGGGAGTAGAGGCACCTCTGGTCAGGGACTCCATTTAGTTGGTCAGGGGAATTGAATTGCCTGCCAGGGATAGCCAGGTAGAATTGGCTATTGGGGAGCCTAGTTCTGCCATTGGTTTTGAGGGGATGCTGGACCCCATCGGTGAAAGGGCTGGAATGCTTCTCTGCTGCATCATTATCGATGTTGTTGTTGCTATTTATCACCATAACTGTACAGGGTGCTTTACAAGTAAAAGACCAAACAAACTCTACTTCTCTGCCCTCCGGCTTACAATCTAATTAAGACATGACACAAAAGGAAAAGGGGGTGCCAGTGTGGGAGGGGATTAAGTCCAGCAGGCCCTGCCTCTTCTGCTCTCCCTCCATGGCCTGGTCAGTGGCAGATGGGATGGAGGGAGGGCCTTCATCTGGGCCTTGGCATGCTAGAACTGTTTTGTGGTATGCTGAACCCTGCTTAGAGATTCCTGCACTGCACCATCTGAAATCTGTGAGAAGTGTGTGCAGCACATCTTTTTTCAGTGGTACTTCTGACAGTATGGATGTCTCTGCTTAGGGGGAACCAGAGTTGCATTTCAGTAGCATTTTAAGAATATTGCAAAATGACAGGCCCAAGATATTCCCCATGGTTCCTACATCATCATGTGGAATCACTGATGGTGGCTTTGAGAAGGAAAAAAAAATGGTAGGCACAAGCCAGTTGCTACCATACTTTGCTTCAGAGGCAGACAGTGAGTTTTGAACATCCCAGAATTATTTACTTTTGTGACTTGACTCTCTGCTTGGCCAGGAAAACTTGCTGGGTGGCTTTGAGTGAATCACAATCTCTCAGCCTCAGAGGGTGGCAAAGACAAACCCCTTCTGAACAGATCTTGCCAAAAAAAAACCATGATAGGTTTGCTTTAGGGTCCCCATAAGTTGGAAACAACTTGAAGGCATACAACAGCAACACAACTTTAGATTGGGGTGTCACATAAATTTAATAAATATTATGATAATAGATTTAAAATGCAGGTCTGTGCACAAGAAATAATAATTTGACCAAAGAATTCAGTTTTCAGCAATATACTACTGCTAATCAGTGTTTGTTTAATGTGTGTGTATTACTACTTAATTATTTGGTAAAAGATCAAGCTGATGATAGTCCATATCCGACCAGCATGTTGTCTCTCATTCTTTTTTCTTTTTTTTTTAATGTATTGCTTTGAATCTTTAATGTGAAGATATTGGTCTTTTTCAAGCTTGAACCACATTTTGGTTTTAATTATTAAAAGGAACAGAACGCTAATCTTTGTGGAACATGTATTACAGTTTATAAATGTCTGGGTTTGATAGTAGGTCTATTTTATGCAGAAATATAGTCCTGAATCCTTAAAACAGGTCACTGGCAGATGTTGATGAAGGCTGCTGGAATATTGTTGGGTGATTTGCAGTTGGCCAGCAAGGATGCTGGACCTTAGTGCCTCCAAAAAGGGCTCCTCTTTCCCTTAAATTAGAATGTTGAAGTGAAGAAAACTTGAGAAGGCAAACCAAGGAGCAGATTTTTACAGGAAATGTAAGAATTATCCTGCTGGTTTAAACAGAAACCCTATCTGGTCTGGTATGGTGTGATGACTGCAGTTCTTACCCAGCTTAGCGTTTGACAGTGGTGTGGTTGTAAGTTTTGAAATGCAGGTGTTTATCACAGCAGTCTCACAAATATGTCTCAGAGCAAAATATGGCAGCTGTATCAATCTGTATTGGGAGCAACTATTGCAGTGGGCACTAAATTTCACACACACAGAGAGAGAGAGAGAGAGAGAGAGAGAGAGCAGGCCATAGCACTCTGAAATCAGCTGAAAATCAGCTATAAATCCCACCTGGAGGTAAACAGAAGTCACTCCAGTCTAAATTTGGATTTTCTTTTCTTTTCTTTCATGGGGAATGGAGTAAGGTTGTTGAAAATCAGAAATATAGCACTTCTGGACAATTTTTGATTTTTATTTCACCTTTAGGAATAATGTTTCCACCACTATGCCGATTTGAATTTTTTGTCAGGGCTTTTCCACCCCACCCTGTTACAGGGCTATTATTCCACTTTCAACATCCTGTGGAATTTTGGGGTTTGTAGTTTACTGTGGCCAAAGAGCTCTCTGGCTGAGAATTCTAAAGGCCCCTCCCAAAACTGCAAACCCCAGGATTCCATAGGATGCTGAAAGTGGAATAATAGCACTATAGGAGTATAGTGCAGAAAGGCCCTCAGACAGGTGGGGTCGGGGTTCAGTGCAGGATTAATTGCTCATTCAGTTCCAGGTTGCTTAAAATTCTGGACATCAAGACAAGTGGATCACAACAGTGTTGTTGCTGAGACAAATCTGTCTCCCCTCCCCCATCAGTAGCTGTTGTGAATATTGTAGCTAACCTCAGACAAAGCAAGAGAACCTGTGAGGATGTATATGTGGCAGATGATTCATCATCCTGCTAATCAAATAGTCCCAGTATTTTGACCCTGTAAGCCCTGGCTGTGTTAACAATACTGGTTGATAGGTCTTAATAGTGGATTTCTGAAGCATAATGGATCATTATTGTTCCCTCTCTCCAGGTTTTCAACACATACTCTAATGAAGACTATGACAGGAGAAATGATGAAGTTGACCCTGTGGCCGCATCAGCTGAGTATGAACTAGAGAAACGTGTGGAGAAACTGGAGCTTTTCCCTGTGGAGCTTCAAAAAGGTTTGCACTCCACACATTCTTTGTTGTTGAGTTTTCAAAAGATAGGGAGTCCTGCTCAGATCTGCCGTAGAATTTTAGTGGTGCAGGTTGCAATGAAAAAACAGCTGCGCCTGTGAGATGAGGGTAACACATTAATTCACACAAGCAGCAGTCCAGCTTAATCCATTGGCTTCATTGGAATTTTAAGAAGCTTAAGCATGTGCACGATCGCTGTCAGCAAGCTTACTTCAAGGAAATCCATGCAGAAAATAAAGAATGCAAACCCCCTCACACACAGACTCATAATTTGAGGATTGTATCTCTAAAATCATTCAGACTAACCATTTTTTTAAAAAAGGCTTTTAAGTATTTCAGAAGCAGGAAACCATACAAGGATGTGGCTGCTCTGTTGGGCAATAAGGGAATAAAAGCAGTACTAAAGGAGGATAAGGAAGTTTCAGAGAAGCTGAATGAATTCTGCATCTGTCTTTACTATAGAGTGTACAGCAGAAACCTGTGTCCTAACTGACATTTTTGGGAAGGGAATCTGAAGAACCGAGGCAAATATTGGTGACAAGAAAGGAAATTCTGGCCTGTAATGATGAGGCAGATATTGATAAACCACTGAGTCTGGATTGTACTCACTAAAGATGTCTTTAAAAACTCAAATGTGCAATTGCTGCTTTTCTGCAATGTGTAGTTGTTCTATAATATGTGACTTGTAGGAATGTGCTTGCTTAAATTACTTGTTCTCATGGGGAGAAAAAATAATTTAAATAATTCTCTTCCTGCACTGTGAATGTCTTCAAAAACTGGGCAGTTTCAAAGATCTCTCTTGGGGGGGGGTCTCCCCTCCATACTTGCCTTTTTCCTGCCCTCCCATGTAGTGGCTGGCAGGAGGGGGTGGAGGAAGGAGCCAAGCCAGGAGACTTGCCCATCTCCAGCTACCATAGTTGGTGAGGAGTTGCTCGACTCCCCTCATCTCCTGTCACTGACAAGGTCACATGGCCAGCTGAAGGGAGGAGGTAGGCATCCAGACAGTGAGACTGAGCGGTTACTGGCTGGCTGATGGATTGTACCATATTAAAATCTGCATATGTTTAATGGAATTAGACATTAGGAAAAGCCATTTAAATACAGTTGGCCCTCCACATTCACTAGGGTTTGGGCACAGGACCCTCGCAAAAGTGAAAAAAATCACAAATATCGAAATGTATGTGTGTCTGTGGGAAAGAGTCTGAGGCGTGGTGAGGAGAGTGGGCACCCAGGGTCTAAACCAGTTCAGGAAAAGAAGAAGGAAGGGTGGATGGGTTGTCATGGTAGGCCTATACTTCCCCTTCCTCAGCCATCTCCTTCCTTGGGTGTGGGGGGGGGGCATTAAGCAAAGGTTTGTGGTGCTGAGAAATTGGCCTGCAGTCTGTCCTTAGCTGGCCTGGCAGCAGCTGGTGGAGGAAGAAGAGGACCAGGAGTAAGGGGGCCAGGGGTTGGAGAAGCTTGCAAATAATAAAATCTGTGAAAGTCAAACCCGCAAATGTGAAGGCTGACTGTAATACAATATTTGGGGTTTGGAGGAGGATGTTTAACTTTTGAGTATGCAATTATACAAACATAAACTAAAATTTCATGAAGGATATTGTTCAGATAGAGAGAAAATAAGACTGAAAATATATCCATCTAACTGGAAACAGTGCTTATCAATTACTTGAATTTATTTGCTTCTCAGATGAAGATGGACTGGGCATCAGTATTATTGGAATGGGAGTGGGAGCAGATGCAGGCCTTGAGAAACTGGGCATATTCGTCAAAACTGTAACAGAAGGTGGGGCAGCAGAAAGAGATGGCAGGTAAATAAATTTTAAGCATGCAACTGTGATTATGAATGGTGATGGTTTTAAAATACATGTTCTCATTGATTCTGTCAACAACATTAGGTTTTATTTAAAATATTTTAGCTGACGATTGAAGTAAATTGAGGCTTGTATTTGTAGCGTAGATTTTTAAATGTCAAATAACTGCTTGAGACTGCAAATTGTGTATCCCTGTCTTCATAAGCTGTGCTGTTGTTTGAAGCTTTGCTGTATACCACAAATGGCATCATTATAACCTCTCTCAAAGATAAGGAGGGAATACAGACTTGGAAAAGCTTTTTTGGGGGGGGGGTACAACTCACCTACAGCTTCACACATTCTTGGAACTGTTTCCCCTGCAAAGTTTTCTGAACTCTGGATTTGTAAGGCTGCATTCTTGGGGAACAGATGTGTCTAAATTTCACAGCAAATCTAGATCTCAGTCAGAGAAAATGATTTCTCAAGAAAATCAGCAGTCCTACTTTGGAAGCAATTTCCCTAAGTGACTGTCACGATATTCCAGAGCTCATGGTGTAATGGATGAAAGTAGAAGAATGGGGCATTAATTAGTGGTTAATGGATGATGAACAGTAAGGGCATACAAAAGTCAAGGGAATTTCCACCAGGTAAAAATCTGGAGGCAGAACAGGGCTCAAGATAAAGACATGACAATGGCATAGTCAGAGAACACATGCCAGCTTTGAAAAGCTCATAAAGTGGCCTGTGGCCAACGAAAGACATAATGCTCTTTCCAGCAAAGAAAGAGTGGTTTACATTTGGTCTGTGGCAGAGAGAATGAGGAACCCAAGTGGAACTTATGTTTCCAAGCAACATCTGCATGTGGCCACACAAAAGTGCTTAATGAGGAAGAACACACAAGCTAAAAGAGACAGCAGCACTTTGTTTTAACCTGAGTCTACTGGAAAAAAGAATGATCCTGCCCCCTTCTCTCCACTTTGCCCTGCCAAGTTGTGTGCACGTGTAACTCAGTTTGCGTTAGTAGGCTAAGGAGAAAGGGGAAAGTGGGAGAAGGAAAGAGAAATGAGGACGTTGTAGAAGCATCTGAAAAAGTGGGATGAGAGAGGATTAATCAGGACAGTCCCTGCCAAATCAGGGACAGGTTGGAGGACATAGGAACCTTTTCCCACTCCTTTCCTCAGAGATCTTTACCGTAGCATAGTTGGAGGGTTTGGAGAGAAGATTCTCCACTTCCTCGCAGTTAAGAAAGATGTCACTGTGCTGTGTACACGTGCATGTGGATGTATATGTGAATGCACGTATGCAGCCCCTAATCGTTGAGTGAGCATCACTTGTGACCCTCAGGGCTGAAAAAGTTGTGGACCCCTAGTTTAGCCTAAGTAGCAAAATTTGGAATGTAAGCAACCAGTGTGGTCAATGGTAAATCTAACATGGAAAGAATGTCTTTTGGTGGCCCTGTCATACCATCAACCTATATTCTGATATATGCTGTTTCCCATTGTGGAAGTGAAGTGAAGTTCTTCCTTGCAGAAGAGATTGAACACATGTGCAAGGAGCCACTGGGTTACACCATATTATTTTAATCTTGCCCACAGTAATTCCAGTAAAGGACTTTGCAGGCAAACTCCCTGTTGGAATGGCACCAGCATATGTCTTTTCTGAAAACAAAAAGAAAATTATTGTGCAAAAAAAATGTGTTTGAATTTGCTTTAACCATTCACTCTGGATGTGTAGAGTTTTACTCTTCTGAAACTTTGTAACAGTAGATTGGTTTTTAAAAAGATAAACTGTTGTTTTCCCAGAGATTAAAGGGGAAATCAGATGATGAGATACAGAAAGAATGGCAAATTGCAACGGGTAATTGCTGGGTTCCAACAGTTGGGAATACGTAATTCATGGTTAAAGTTATATTACGAGTGGGTGACAGGTATATATCATGAAGCGGAAATATGAAGAATGAAATGTAAGAACTATCAGATAAATTAACAGTATAATGTTGTACAGTACCTTAAGTTTGTAGAAATCTGGAAAATGGAATCTAGATCAATGTGGAAGATCAGATATTTCTAATGAAGCTGACGATTGAATATGTATGTGGTGCAAGAAAAGAATAGTATAATTGGTATGTTTCAGTAAGACACTATAGCATATAACACAGAAAAAAGTGTGCAGTGAGCTTGGTTCAGTCCACCACAAATGCAGTGCTGTACCTGTAGGACCTGGGCAAGGAAAGTGTGGCATTCCATGTATTGTCAGCCTTTTAACTCCTATTAGCCTTAGCAAGCATAACCTGTGAGAAAGAATGCTGGAGTTGCTGTCCAGCAATCTCTGGAGGGATGCACTCTTATTTATGATGGGCCTCAGTTGATCTCAGTCCTCCCCCACTCTTTAATTGCACACATATGCTAGTGTGCATGTATGAAGGACAGTCTTGGGACTGTTTGTGCTTCCCTTACCCCCAGTCAGCTCACTCGCTCACTCCAGTTCGTTGTGCTTCTTGAGTGTGCGTTCCACTGAGTACAGAAAGACTAGATGAGGAACTGGAAGGCATACATACAGTTCCCGTTTCCCCCTAATGGCCACCATATTGCCCACTTATGAGTGTATAATTTGTCCGTATGGGAGGGCAAGCGGATCTTTACAGCATTGGCACTAGGCTCCAGTGGACTGGATCATGCCCAAATTGTGGTTTTCGTAGAGAACAGGAAGGATGCTATGAGCAATATCTCCCTTTTAGCATTTGTTTTCTGTAATGAAAGGAATAGATTACACCCACATGCGGAATAACATTTTGTAACTGGAAATTTAATTTCTTATATTAAAGAGCTATTTCTGTAACTTTTATATCAAGTAGAGCCACTGAATATAATTAGTCCACTCGTGAATAAATGCCATTCTCTATATGTAGGGACTGCAAAATTACAATAAATTCTGGCTATTCAAGCATAAGGTAAAATGTCAACAAAACCAAACAAAAACCCTCTTTAAAACTCTGTCTCTTAAAATGTTTTCCCTCTGCTAAGAGTTGCAATATAATTAGATTTGGGTGCCTAGGCATATTTGGGCATGAAAATATCTCCCTTATTTGAAGCTTATGAAAAGAAATATGTTATATAGAGGAGGCTATGCCAGTCTATCCAATTTATTTCTGAGAATGAGTCAGAAGCCAGATGGAGGCGTGAGCACAAAGGAAAGCATACTGAATTTTAAGTCTGAATGAATATTTTTTTAAAAAATGATTTGACTTAAAATTCCTTTTAACCCAGGGATGGGGACTGGGTAGTCAGTGGGCCACATGCAGCCCTTGGGTGGGGGGTAGGATGTCTTATGCACCCCTAATTTTTCCAGGCCCAAAGAGGCCACTCCAGACTAAAAACAAACAAACACCAGAACAAAAACAAAAAAAATACTTGTATTAATCAAAAAATTACCTTTCGGTGGTGCAGTTTGGCTCCAGAATGTTGTTTCACTCTCATCTCCACTCTCAGAAAAGTGAAAAATTGTTTTGATAAATGGCCGCAACACCACCTGCTTCGAGTCGGTCTTGAACCTGGCCTTCTAAACCTCAGAGCATGCCCACTGTTAAACCAATATTTAAAGTAAAGGATATCTTATGGCATGATTCAGAAACAAGTTTAAAGAATGTTCTCATTCTTTTGTTTTTAATATTTATACTACCAGTTATATATAATGATTCAGTATAAGCAATGGGCACAACACAGTAGGAGGGTCTTTTATTCAGACGCCATTGAAATAAGAGGAAGTTTGTCAAGTAGAATTTCATCTTCTTTTGTAGCTGCTGTTCATTTCAATGGGACTTGTATATTGGGCCCTCCAACATTTACATGTTAATAGTTAGAAAGTTGAACAGTATTGCTGCTTGTACACACAGTAGATATATAAAGCATACTAAGAAATAGTTCCTTAAAATATGCAAGGAATGTGAAATGTTTAATTAATTTTGTAGTCAAGAAAGCATTATTTTACACTAATAATTTTGGAATCATGCCTACATATTGAAGAAACAAATTTTAAAATGTTGGATAAATTATCAGCTATGATTTTAAGCTTGCTTCTAAATATATAGGTACTGCAAATAAGCAGGTAGCAGTATATTGTCACCTGTTAATTGACAGCACTGTTTTCAGCTAACTAACCAATTACTTGTAGATGTAATGTGTTTGATGCTTAACAAGAACAATATTGTATGGGATGGAAATGTACTGGATTGGATTGGATAAGAGGACACTCATTTTAATTAATGTCTTATTGTCATCACTTATTTATATAGTGCCATCATTGTACATGGCACTTTGGCCTCAGGCTTACAATCTAATGAAGACGTGACAGAAAAAGGAAAAGAGAATGGCAGTGTGGGATGGGATTAAGTCCAGCAATTCCTGCCTCTTCTTTTCTACATCTGTGGGCAAGGCAGTGGTAGTTGGGATGAGGGGAGGATCCTTCATTTGCTTCTGGGCTTAGGCATGGTGGAACTGTGCCTGCTTCTTCTCTCCCTCCAAGGCCAGGGCAATGGCAGTTGAGGATGGAGAGAGGGCCTTTCATATTAAGTATGTAGGTTTATGTGAAAATGGTGCAGCCACATTCCTTTAGAAGTTTATTTTTGTAGTATTCATGTGGATGATTTAATAAATGTGTAAAAATACATGAGAGAGGACAGCATCCCATGATAGATGACATAGCCCCAGGTCAAGAAACCCTCTACCCAAAGATTGTGTGCGTGTGTGTGTGTGTGTGTGTGTGTGTGTGTGAACAAATGATTTGGGTTACAGTTGCATGTTTCTCTGTTGCTTTCTATTGCACAGAATTATAGGGCTCAAATTGTAGGGCTGAAAGGCACATGAAAGTCATCCTGTCCAGCTCCCTGCCCTAAAGCAGAAAAGTGCACAAATTAACCCCCTTACAGATGAACCTGCATTATCTAGGCTATAGTGTACCAGAAGCAGTGGTAGTAGTTGAGTCATGAGATGCTAGAGGCAAGGAAGAGTTTAATAAAATAAAGAGTTCAAACCAAGTGACTTTACAGTTACAGAGGCATGAGCAATTAAATGCACAATGGCTAGATCTATTTTAAAAACTTTTTTTAAAAAAAACTCTAGTTCCCATTTAAAAGATGGTGTCTGTAGCATACTTATTCCATTTAATGATAGCAGCATCTTTGTATTTCTGGTTATTTATTGTACATGTATATATGTGTCTTCAAATCACCTGTCAACTGTAACCCCATGAATTTCGTAGGGTTTTTCTTAGGCAAGGAATACTTATAAATGGTTTGCCGTTGCCTTCCTCTGAAATACAGTCTACAGCACCTTGTATTGCTTGACAGAAGGAAATTCGTGGGAAGAAAGTTTCCCATCTCATCCTTCCTCCTACAGTCACATTCAAAAGTCTCACTGGATAGAGGGGGAACCCTTGTGAACAATGTATGTGGGAATCCCAGCCTCTCTTTTGACCAGGCCACCAAACCCTGTTCTCCAGAGCTACATTTTGTGAGGTGGGATATGCAGTTGGCACACTGAAGAAGAATTGATGACAAAATTACTTTCTGTAGACTTTCCTAAGTTAATTTATCTTAGGGCCTGTGACTCAGTTGCCAAATGAAGGGTGAGGCTGTGCTTATTTGCAACTGCTGCACAGATTTTTTTCAAAATTCATGGTATGCGAAGTGCATTCATTCATTAAGCGCCTTAGCACAGTACACTGTTATAGTGCTGTGTTCTATTTTAACTGCCATGGCAACATCCTGTGGAATCCTGGAATCTGAAGTCTAGGGAACAGCATTTAGAGTTCTTAATCAGAGAGCTCTTGGGCCTCACTAAACTACAAAGCCCAGAATTCCACAGGATGTTGCCATGACAGTTAAAAGTGGAATGTAGTACTTTTAATGGTGTAGTGCAATAGAGATTTTAGTAGTGTTAAATGTAACCTTTGCAATAGACAAAGCAGTTTTTGGGAACCTTTTATACTTGTCAGAGGATATTTTTAAGGCCTAGGAGATAATTTCACAAAATATAAGCAATAATGCAAGATAATATAATAGGCTGCTGAGTGAAATTATTTTGTACAAAATGTAGTTTGTATTGTATATATTTGCTGCACATATAATTTTGTCACCATAAGACATATTTGCACTGCATTCTGATGTTCAGAATACCTATTTTACATAAGATCCACAAGAAGAACCAGCAACGTGTCCCAAAGTTATGGATAGATGACTGCTTTGTAATAGAAAATGCCCACTGTTTTTCAGCCTGTAGATATTTTTGTGGCTTTCTTCAGGGCTGATTTGAAATCTGACTGCAGAAATTTCTGAAACTGAGAATCTCAGTCCATACTCTGGACAAACAGAAACCCTCACGCAGATGTATTTTCACTTAAACAGACAGCAGGATATCATATGTACCTTACTGAACTAGTTTATTGTTTCTTAATTCTTTTTATGAAAAAAGTTACTGTTGACTTGGTATGTTTTGCTTGAATATTATTTACATGATGTTCATTCTTCTTATTTTTCCTGAAAGGATCCAAGTAAATGACCAAATTGTAGAAGTGGATGGGATCAGTCTGGTTGGTGTTACACAAAATTTTGCTGCAACCGTTCTTAGAAATACCAAAGGAAAAGTCAGGTAAAATCTTGAGAAATTCTTTCAGAGAACGTTATAAATTTGATGTTAATGTGATATTATATGGTGACACAAGTACCAAATTGTGGGTAAATAGATTTTTTTAAAAAAACATACATGGTCAGAAATTTCACAACAGATCATTATTACATAAGGGAGGGAACTGAGAAGATTTATGGTGAGAAAAAGACACATTTTTCTAGAGATTTTGCTGGTGTACCATTAAGGCATATTCATATTTGTGTGAGATGTACAGATTTGAATTAAGTATGCTGTACATTATTCTGTTGATTCTTACATCAGATTCTCAGATGTACTTAATATAAAGATAACTAGTTGCTGACAGTTTTAATTTTTATCTGGGACAGATGTTTGTTAGCTTTTAGAGACCTTTTAGCAGTAACCTTAAGAGTGCTGTGCTTCCTTTTGAAAATCAGCTTTATAATATCAGAATTAGGCAGTGTGAAAACCAGTCTGAATATTTTGATGCTCCTAACAGTAGTTCTCATGAATGTTATCACTTTCATTTTATAAATGTCGGTTCTGCATGCGGTATATCTTAGGAAGTCCTTCCTTCCTTTATCAGGCCAGCCACTTCGGTCTTCTTACACTTTTGGCATAATTTTGCACCTTCTACTTAGAAGCTTGAAGGATTCTTGGAATTACTGGGGAGAGAATGTCGATTTATCTGCTTATTTATTTCAGATAGGCTGCTTCCTCCAGTCCATTTACATGTGCCTATATCTAGATTTAACTAAGAATATCTATTGTTCTGCTTCAAAAATGCTATTTTAGCCGCAGCACCAATCCAACTGGCAAGATGCTATATTATATTAGAACACACCAAATGCAATAAAATAGAACATCTATTCATTAACTTTGCTGATTATTGTTTTTGCTGTGTACCTTCAAGTTGTCTCCAACTTACGGAGATCCTGTCATGAAGTTTTCTTGGCAAGATTTATACAAAATAGTTTTACCACTGTTGTCTCCTATGGTTGAGAAATTATATTTATGACTGTCATTGTTCAGTGGGTTCAGAGTGATTTACAACATGTTAATGATATTAGTTTCTGTCACACAAATTTGCCACAATCTAGATAATGTTCAAAAAAATAGTCTAAATGGAGTCGACTCAATTTGATATACCATATGAGATTCTCAGTTGATTTTGCAAGCAGAGCCCCATCACAAAAAAGCCTCTGTCCCTAGTCACCACTTGTCCATCTTCGTAGTATAGAATCATCTCAGACTGCAGAAGAAAAAAAATGAAAAGACTCATATGAAAGTAAGAAATCCTTCAGATACCATGGTCCCAAGCCATTTGAATGCTGTACTTCTAACTAGCGCTTTGAATTTTACCTGCAAACAAACTGGGTGTTGTAAAAATCTTTTAATTCTGGAGAAATGTGTTGTTAACTCTCCAGCTGATAACCTGTTTGCTGGATGTTCTGGATCAGATGATGTTCAAAGGCATCCCCAAGGGCAATTCCAAATAAAATGGATTTTTGTAGTCTAGGCAGGATGTTCTCATCGCATAGATAACTGATTCAAAGCTATCTCTGTACAGGAGAAGCCAAAGCTTTATATCAAATTTCACCTAACTAATGTTGAAGTTTAAGATGGTTTCTGTTTTCAGCTGCTACAGTTAATGAAATGCTCAGAAATAGTAAAAGCCTCTCAAATTGAATTCATATTTGGAAGAGATAAATTCCTTAGGTAACAATTTTTATACCCTGTGTTTATACTTCTAAAATAATCTTAACTATTTGGGCAATTTTCAGATGCTTATAGGATTTGAAATACAGATTGATGTCGCCATTGATAGTTAAAATGAAAAGCAAAGATGAAAAGAAAACAGCTTGTATCATAATGTTGCAATATACAGTGGCCCCTCGACTTTTGCGAGGGTTCAGGACACAGAACCCTTTCAAAAGTTGAAAAACCACAAATACTTTTCCTCCTTCTGCCCAAGTAAGCAAGCAGGGGAATGCACGCACATGCCTTCCCACCCACACTGTCTCTCCCTCTTGGGGCTCCCCCCTCCTATTCTGTTATCTGTAGCCTGGGCATGACAAAGCACATGCATACCTTCCTTCGTAGGGCTCCCTTGTCTTTAGCCTGGGCATGGGAAAGGAGGGGACACATTTGCTTTCCTTCTTGGGTCTCCTCCCCACATTCCCTTGTCTTTAGCTTGGGTGCAGGGAAGGAAGGCACATGTGTGCCTTCCCTCCCCCTTCCCATACCCTTCTCATTTGTCCAAGCATGGGAAGGGAATGCATACATGCACCTTGTGAATAATCAGATTTGCAAAGGTCAAACCTGCAGATGTGGAGAGAGGACTGTATATCAGTAGTTTGTCTACTTTTTACATGCTCTGTGCAGTTCTGCCCACCTGGGATATTGTATGGCAGGAGAAGCAATAAAAATGATCAGGACAATGGAACTGGCAGCTTTTCATTTAACTGAAAAATAAATAAGTAAAAATAATTGGGAGATAAGCATGAGACAGATTAAAAATTGTACTGATGGGAGAGAGGGAAGAAGAAGGACAAAATTAGTTTATATTCTTTCACATTCACACAGCCAAATGCCAGAACTAGGGACAACAAATTAAATTGTTTGGCAAGAGGACTAGGACAAACACAAGGAAGCACTTTACCACAGAATGTGTAATTAATGTTGTATGAATATAGTGCCACAATGATATGGTGATGGCCACAAGTTAAGGTACCCATTAGGAAGGATTACAATGGAAATCATGGAGCATGTATCTATCAGTGGTTATGAAAGTGGCACCCCTTAAGTTCAAAGATGACGTACCTCTGTTTTCCAAATGCCAAGGGAAGACAGAATGACGATCTGTATTATTTCCTGCGTGTCTGCTTCCTGGGAAAACTTGGCTGGGTGCCTTTATGGCTGAATGCTTGGCCTGATGAGCCTTTAGTATGATCCGGCAATACAGTTCTTAAAATTTTATAACATTTCATGGTACACTGGTTCTTATTGTGTCCTGTCTAGCTTTCCAGATTGACCCACAGGGATATCTTAAACAAAAAGATTACCTGTGTGTGTGTGTGTGTGTGTGTGTGTGTGTGTGTGTGTTTATAGAACATTTTAGTCTCAGTAGATTAGAGCTAATACTACCTAAGGGGTCAACAGTTCATGAATAACATGGCTGGCACTATGTTTAACTTTCTTTTGGTCCATTCCAGTGCTCCAAGTCCTCTCACAGCTGGATAAACTTGACATGACATGTGGTATGAAATGTAAGAGAGACTTAATCTCACCTGTCTCCACAGGATTTCTTCATGTGAAAAGTAAAAGAGCACATGTTTTCTTAGGGATAGGCAGAAACCGCCTCTCCATACTGCATGGTTAACAAGATTTACCCTGATGCCTTCCACTTGTGCTTTCTTTTTGAGAAAACTGCTACCAATCATTACACTAACTCAAAGTCCTTAGCATAAGCTTAAACAGAAATCTGAAATCTTTCTTATCCATAGTTGTTTTGGGTAATGCAGAAATATTGTTGGATCCTTGACAGCTGGTTCTAAAGAGTTTGGTCTCTTTCACATCATAGCACTTTGATCCCTGTTGTTAACTGCCATGGCTCCCTTCTGTGGAATCCTGAGATTTGTAGTTTTGCTGGGTATTTTTCTGAAGTAACTTTGTGAGAGCCAGCATGGTGTACTGGTGTGAGTTTTGGACTAGGAGTCTGGGAGACCAGGGTTCAAATCCTTTGACTTTGGGCAGATCTCACTCTCTGAGTCTAAGAAGAAAGTAGTAGCAAGTGGCCTCTGAATAAATCTTGCCAGGAAAACCCAATGGTAGGATCACCATTAAGTGGGACTCGACTTGAAGGCACACAACAACAACCGGTATTTAGAATCTCCTGCAAGAGAGCTATAATAACCCACCAACTATAAATCGTGGGATTCAACAGGCTGCAGCTATGGCAGTTAAAATGGAGTCAAAATGTTTTAAGCGTGTTGTGTGAAACAAATCTTATACCCACATAGCTGCTGTCTGGTTGCCATTTTCAGTGAAACGCTTCTAAGTTCCCACAATGCACTGGGCACTTTCTCTCACTGGAAGTGAAATGTTTGCCACTATAAATCAGCACCTTGAGGTGGTGTAAATAAGGAAGCAGCTGTTCTCCCTCTCTGGTTTGACAGATAGGATTACCGATGTATTATTTCCACAATAGTGTATTATTAACTGTAGAATCAGAAAAATTTTAAATAATTTGTTTCCATTAGTATTGTCACCAGTCTTTTTATGTGTCTGCAGCACATATACTTAAAATAATTTACACTGTCATTGATAATCATCTCCTTAAGCATCCCTTCAACTTCCTTAACAAAACAGATCAAAGATGTTTTATGTTTTAGAAATTGTATTTAGTAAATCATGCAGACCAATGTTTTGAAAGAAAGTTAAATTGAAGCTGTTTGATTTTTTTTCCCTTTAAAATAATTTGGTCAGTATCACTTTAGAACACTTATATGGTACTACTGTTTAGTGACTTTGCCTCTTCCCGAGTTTCATGAGCATTTTTTGAATGGTCATGACAGTAGAAGTCAGTGACCTAGAACAGATTCTTCATTTTAGCTTCTGGATATAATGTAGCTCTATTGTCTTTCACTAACACAGTGAAGAAACAGAAATATGGCTTTTCACCTTTTCATCTACTCTAGTTTTAGCACAGGAGACAGAGATGTATCTGTTCTCGTGGAATATATAATTTCAGCCTTTTTATGCTAGCTAGAATTTGTAAAGAATATGAAGTGCTTTAACCTATTGAACTGGAAAGTATGGTCTTACAGCAGCAGCATTTGGTGATTTTGAGGAATTTCAAAACAGTCATGTGCCTCCTGGGTTTAAAATAGACTTTTATCGGAACAAATTAAAATGTGCAAACATAATAGTGTGATGAAAGAAATGGCTTTACTTTCTGCCTGTCTTCCACAATTCCAACATCTTGGTTTAACAACAACTAAAAAAAAAAAAAAAGCAACTGTTTCTGTATAATTCAAGGTGTTTTAGAATTACTATAGTTACACCCTATTACTATAGTTAAACCCTGTTAACAGCTTTATGAGGCTATATAGCAAGATCGTCTGTCTCATCTTCACACATTTTACTACATAAAGCTATAGTAGCTGTGCTCTGCCCAATGTCATAAAGTGGAATTGTAATATTGGAGACTGATCTTTGTCCTCAGCTAGGCTTAGGACTGTTGGCTATGATGAGTTACCCTGCACTGTAAACAAAGGTTGGAACTTCTAAGCATTTGGTAGGCTGCAAGCAAATTCCAGTTTTATTACAGTTTCAGGGGAATCATAGCCAGGAGTTGAAACAGTGTTTTGTCTCCTGAGATTTAGAACTGTTATTTGAACTTGTAAGTCATAAGATCAGCCAGCCTCCTTATGCTATTTCTAAACATTGAAAAGCCCCTCAGAAGTATGTGACTGTGTGGCATTTTATAGCTAAGGAATTTAAGATGTATTAGAAGACCCAGCAAAAGTAATGAACAAGCTTTCCATTGCGTGGTAGATTTACTCAAAAAAAAAAAAAAAAGACAACAAAAATAAGTATTAAACAAAATTGAAAACCAGTTCACTGTCAATGTTGGCTGTAGTTTGGTAATAATTGTAAGCTAAGATTCTTATCAGTTATGTTTCATTTGATACAAGAAATTACATTTTTTATGGTATATGTTCAACTCGAGGTTTCAAAATTGGAGTAGGTTATCTCACTGTACCACAGGCTTGGAGCATTTGCCACAGAGAGGGATAATCACCTCTTTTTCTTAAGCAATTGAATTTGTGAACCTTTTCCCTATTTTCTCATGTGTGTGTTTATACTGTGCCATGTGCATGGGGGAGCCATAGTGCACAGCTCTGTACATTTTACAGTGTTGAACATCATAACCCTACCACTTTCTTTGTATTAAGTTGTAGGACTCTACAAAGCGTTCATGACAGATGGCTGTTTTATTATCATCTTTTCCATGTTATTTAATACATAGATCTATGACTTGATACAGAAAATGCTTCCTGCTAGTTATCTAGTTTAGCTGTATTTATGTATCTCTGTAGAACATTTGTAATGAAATTTGCTCTGACTGAATTCACTATTAAGAACGCAAAATATATTTTATGTACACACATTTTTCTTTCCATATCTTTAATGGCCACAAGTATTATTAGCTGACAGTATTTAGATGGTTCTTGATCATAGTGCCTTCCTGACCCCATCATATAGGCATCCGTTCAGCATCAGTATGTTATACTGATATTATTTTAAGATAATCCAACTGGTCATCATACTTCCTGAGGTAATAACTTAATTATATCACCCTGGAGTGACTGAAGTCTCTTCCTCCTTCTAACTAACTGCTTGACTTGTGTATACTGCTGTTGTGAAGCTCCGCATCTTAATTTTTTCAAAGATTTGATTGCTGCTCCCTGAAACAATCCTATTTTCTCTAGCAGTGAAATGCTAATTTAATGTGTTTCTTGTGGCTTGGCCAGCTATTGAGTCAGAATTCAATCTCTTTCCCTCCCTCATCAGTCTAGAGTGTTATGCCCTTTAGAGCTACATCATCTGTATGGAATAGTATCCATTTAAATTTGTAGTTTTAAAAATCACTTTGGAAGCTCTTGAGAAGCACAGCTTATAGTCAAGAAAACAAGGACCAAAACCAGGATTGGAAAGTACTGTTTCATGCGTCAGGTTTTGTTTTATCTCTTCTTCTAAATATGTTGGTTTGCTTTTTAGGGCCGGTGTTATTGTTTTTATTTTAAATAATTGATTGTTTAACACCCCCCCACACTTTTTATTGTGTTTGTTGTTTGTTTATTCAGAGGAGGTTTTGTCATTGTCATTTAGGCTGAGAGAGTGTGACCTACCCAGAGTCATCAAGTGAGTTTCCATATTTGATCAGGAATTCAGACCCACAGATCTCTCAGACTCCTGGTCCAGCATTCAGGCCACTACATCACACTTGCACTCTTACTTATTGTTGTCCCACCTTCTTTTTCTCCTTTCAAGGCAATATGTTTGGGAGTTCTCAGATGGTCTCCAGTCTGATCAAAGCTATGGTTTGGCATACATAATATGCCTTCATAACATGTCCTTGGACCAGCCTCACCTGAGATAAATTGTGATTTCCAAAGCAGAATATCTTGCATTGGGATACTTTTTAGGATACCGCTGATTTCCCAGGTAGCACTCTTGCAGAGCACTTGTTCATTTCAGCAGGATTTTAGAAGAGAATTGCTATTGGCTGGTAGGCATTGACTAATGTGTGTTCCTTCCTGTTAACATGACTTCATTGGTTATTATGCTCTCTGTTCTCTGTAATCATACAGTATACCTCTTAGTACTGTCTTGCCAGTACTAAAGTACATGTCTAGTTCTGGTGAACCAGTAATAGGAAGCATATAATTAGCTAGGTTCTTGAAGTGTTCTTATGCTTCAGTGGCTAATCTTTCAGGCTGTGACTCAGAGCCGTATGAGTCTTTTATGCTGGTTTCTGCCTAGGTAATCAGAACTGGAATATATTTAAATATTTAATTAAACATTTTGCTCTTAGATATTCTCTGCTTGTACTCTTTTTTAAAAAAAAACTTACAGTGTGCCTCCTTTTAAAGCATTTTATGTTGTTTGGAACATGTGAGTCTTTATTGAATATTTGAATGTCTCCTACTGATTTTTTTTAAATCGAAATGTATCAGCTTCTAAAAGTGGGATGCAAAAAATGAAGCTCTGAGGCTGCATGCTGTTCCAGCTGCTTTTTGTGCCACCTAAGTCCCTCAGCTTTGGAACCAGCATGGTTTGAATATTGGAGTAAGCCTTCAGAAACCAGGGTTCAAATCCTCATTTGGCCATGGAAACCCACAAGGTGATCTTTGGGAAGTTGCTCTCTCACAGTCTAAAAGAAAAACAGTGGTAAACCTCCTCTGAATAAATCTTGTTAAGAAAACTTTATGGTGGAGTCAGCAGAAGTTGGAGTCAACTTGGATACACACAACAACAACAACAACATGTTAAATTTTAGGGGCAGGAGTGAATCTTGTGAATGTATTGCTGAGAAAGGTTGTTAAAAATGCAGCAGCACTTAGCAGTGAAGAATCAAGAATGCATTAGAGAAGGCAGTAGTAATAGGGTTAGATAGTCTGAGTGAGCCAAAGTGTCATCACTTATTGTCCCACTTATCCTGACCCTTCTAAATTAAGTCTAGGGGGCACCATGTCTCCCTCTTACTCTGCTTGCGAAGCGAGGCTATGATCCCCTTTGCCTTCACACAACAAACATATCTTGTTTCATGATGGTAATCTTCCCCATGTAGGTCTTCCTTTGCAAGGAATCCCCTGTTAAGTGCTCCAAAATGCTACCTTGCAGCAGCATTGTGTGCATAAATTCATGTCCCAATGCTATTTCTTTTGTACCCATGGCTATTAACAGACCCCTCTTGGTTTCTTTTTTTTTTTTTTAATGATAATTTTTATTATTTTCAAAGTACATAAAAGCATATATAGACACTAATATATATATCATTATTATAATTCTTCTATTCCCCCCCTCGCTTCTGTATGTCAAAAGTTTCCAGTTGAATGTCTTCTCCTTTGTACATATCTTATCAAATACCAATAAACTCTATCCACAGACATTTACAGATTTCGCCAAAGCATTACCCTTTTCCATTCTCTTTTAGAATTTTGAACCGTTTTGTTTTTAAGCGAGTTAGCTAGTTTTTCAGTCTCTACCATATCTAATATTTTTTTCCCATTCATCTAATTGAATATCTATTTTATCTTTCCAATGTTGTGCATATGTCAGTCGTGCTGCTGTGATCCTCTTGGTTTCTTTTGGCTGTTTGAATCTTGGAGATATTATGAGAAGAATTAACAGCAGCAAGAGTGCCAGGTAGCCGTGCAAACATCCTCCAGGCAGGTCCATAGTGAGCACTTTAATCTCTCAGAGTTGAAAACCCAGCAGCCAAGATAACTTTTTGTGTTTTTGTAGCTTTTCTTAGCTTCTCACTTGTGGAAGGGTCTAGCTATTGTCTTTCTAGAGATTTCCATATCTAGAAAATCCAGATAAACCAGTGCGTGATGAAACTATGGAATTTATTACCTCAAGATGTCATGCTGACTGTCAAGTTTCACAGCTTTAAAAGGGGACTGGACAGGTTGATATAGGATGGGGCTCCCAGTGGCTACCTGTCTTGGTGGAAATACATGTTCCTTCATGCCGGAGGGCCTATACCTCTGTATATCAGCTGCTGAGCAACATGCATGAAGGGTGCTGTTGTGCTCGTGTCCTGCTTGTGAATTTCCCATAAGATGCTTGTCCACTGTATGATCAGAAGGCTAGGTAACACTTTGGTCGGAGCCAACATAGCTCTTCTCATGTTCTTATGGTTTCTTGCATCCTAGAGCAGGCTGTTTTTCTTAGGGACCAGAGAAGCAGCACTGAATAGACTAGGGTGCAGGTGAGCAGAAAGAGAGGAGAAGTGGCTGAAGAGGATTATGGCTTTATATGTATTTGTGTGAGAAAGAAGGCGTCTAAAGCTGTAAATCAGAGCTTTGTCTCCACAGCAATCTTTATGACAGAATCTCACTGATGTTTGGAAGACAAGCATAGTGGTGGTTAATAGGTTTACATATATTATGGATTTCATTCTGGTGGCTTTTCTCCAAACCTTGAACATTCTCTGTGTCCAGTTATGTGGTCTCACCATAAAGCCCTGACCTCATGGTTACATATGAGGTCATTTTAAAATATATTTCCTTCTCTTTTGGAAGTCCTTGTTGGCAGCTTTACATATACCAAATTGCTTTCCTGTCTGCTTCTCTTTATGACTTCATGTCTGACAAATGACTCAGCAGAAGAAATGCTCTTGAGAACTTTGTGTTGCAGATTGATGCAGAGTTTTGAGTACCTTTGAAGAATTCATAGCAGTGGCACTTCAGTTCAAGCAGTCTCTCTCAAGCATGGAAAGCTTTCTGAAACAAAGAGCACGTAGTTCTGCCACCTTGAAACCCATGGTAGGAAGCAGAGCTTGGAATACAGAGTTTGGAGATGTTAAATCTTCTACACTAGAATCCAAGAAACCTGCCACCCCCCAACCAGCATCGCTAACTCCCATGTTGGCTGGGGCATCCTGGGAATTTTAGTCCCCAGAAAATAAGTTTTCCAAGCTCTGTATAAATGAAATAAATGTATGAAGGAATCTTCAAACAAATTTAGAAACTGTAATATATTATTCTCTAATATTGTTCCCTAGTATTCCCAGCTATTTTGTACATCTTCCTCTGTGCTATGACATGTGTTAGTTTCTGGCTTTGCAATAATACTCCCCCAGCTGGTGCCATCTGTGGGTTTGGTGGTTGATAATAATGGGAGTCATAGTCAACATAATCTGGAGAATACTAGACTTTGGAAGTTTTCTTTACAATA
This sequence comes from Cyclura pinguis, assembly GCA_030412105.1. Taxonomy (NCBI): domain Eukaryota; kingdom Metazoa; phylum Chordata; class Lepidosauria; order Squamata; family Iguanidae; genus Cyclura; species Cyclura pinguis. Next base: position 23,424,277 of record CM059604.1, read on the forward strand.
GACATGTAGGAAATGTTTTTGATTGTAAATCTCTGAGGTTTTTTTTGTCCCAGTTTGAATCAGTTTAAGATTTAAGACTACCCTGGTGGCCAAGTTGCCCAGAAAACTTGGAATCGGAATACATTTGACAGCTATATAAATAATGTCTATATAAATATAGGAACTTTTCCCTGTAGATCAAAAGTGTGCAAAAGGCAGCAGATGGGCAGAGGCCGTTGAGCAGCCTCTGAGGCCTCAAATCTCCCCCCAAATTGGAAAAAAATCACTTTCTTCATCCTCATCCTCCTCATCATCATTGGTCAAAACCAGCTCAGAGATGCCACCAATCACAGCGTTTTTGCCCCCACAGCCTACCAACCCTCCTACAATGTTTAATTACTTTCACAAATCTTGTGAAAATGAGGTGAAAGCAGAACTGAAACTGTGGTGTCACTTCCAGTGACATTCAGAGCACCAGTGGAACCTCCACAGGGGGTGTAGGGCTGAAAAATGTCCTCACTCTTCTACAGTTGCCTACCGCTGCCCTGGTTAATCCAAGAACAATGAAAATATTGTCAAGGAAACACTAATATGAAAGGGAAATGACTGTGCCTATAATATTTTGGTAAAATCTGTTAATTCGTGAAGTTAAATGAAAATAAAACATCTGGATATGAACTGTCTGTCAGCTAAAGGAGTGCTTTGCTGTCAGGAATCTTTATATTTGCACTGGATGATTAGAACATCACAGGACTGCAGTGACATGACTGTTTATAAAAGTAGTTCCTTAATTTTGAAGGCAGTGGACAGAATGCAGGGATCAGAAATTTTAAAGATGGGTGTGGCTCTACTGACCTCTTTATGTCTTTATGTCTATATAGTTGCTTCCAGAGATGTGCTTAGGACTTGTTCCTCTGCCCCACCTATTCCACCTCCACATGCTGTATTAGAACTCCTGCCCAAGGTCCTTAGCATGGCAGGACCAGTATGTTTATGTAATACACTGGAAATTTTGTTTTTGGCTGCTCTGTTTGTTTGCACATGTGGAGCTTAGTACTCCACTGGATCTAAACCATGGTGTATGTTATTACTAAAGCTTGGAAAAAAGTTACCTTTAGAAAATCTTGTTAGCCATGCTGGCTGTAGCATTCTTCAGTTTGTAGCTTAGTGAAGTAACTCTCTAAGCCTTGGTTAGCATTCCTTCATCCTTTCAAATGCCTGTCCTTCGTTTATTTGCCACAGCTGAGATTAAGAGCTTTATATACACTGCTCCTTCATTTATTTGTCCTTTTAAACAAGGCTCAGGTTGGTCCTAAACCATCAAAGTAAACATATGTACAGCCCTCCACCCACATTTGCAAGGGTTCAGGGCATAGAACCCTTGTGAAAGTGGAAAAAATCGCAGATAACTCCTGATCTGCACCTCCTCCCATTCCCTACTGGGGCTCCCCCCCTTCCCATTCCCATGCAAAATGGAAGGAAGTAGAGAGGGTGGAAGGCTCCCAAGAGCCTTCCTTTCCTCCTTTGGAGTTCCCCCCTTCCCATGCATTTTGCCCCACTGCAGAGCAGATGGATGGGAAGGGGAGGGAGAAACTCTGGAGCAGGAAAAGAAGGCTCTTAGAAGCTGTCCCCACCCCCCATTCCCCTCCATTTTGCCTCAGCAGGAATTCTCTGTGCTGGGTCGAAAGGCATGGGAACAGGAGGGGGAAACTCCAGAAGAGTAAAGGAAGGCTCTTGGGACCCTTCACCCCACCCATTTCCTTCCATTTTGCCTCAGAGAACTCACCCACCGAGGGCAAAATTCATAGGAATGAGAGGAGGAAAATTGTGAGGGAAGCACGCATGCTTGCGAATAATCAAATTCGCAAACGTCAAACCCATGAATGTGGAGGGAGGACTGTATTAAAGCTTAAACCACAAAAACTCTGGGTGCACATTAGAGGAAAGTGGACGTGGAGCTTGGCAACTGATAAATGAGATAGTAAAAAGGAAAAATATGATTTCCACTCTCCACATTTGTGCTGCTATTTGTAAGTCCTTCCTGTTATCCCTTTTACTCATACTAACTGGATTCCTACTCATGACACAACACTAGGTGCCATTACTCATTCCTACTGGAACACCAGGGCATATCAAGGTCCCCTTTTCTGGCTTTTCTCCTCAGGTCCTCCCTTTCCCCCTTTCTCCTCAAAAGTCTCACCAGCTACTATGAAAAATACTTTTTTAATACTCTACATTGTAACATTTGTATTACATCATAATTACATGTCATGAAAGAACTCCGGGACTGACAACAGTAATAAAAGTTTTATGAATTTCACAAGTATTCCGCCTCGAACAGTTCTAAGTACAGCCATGCACTTGCCTTAGGGAGTGTGTGTGTGAGAGAGAGAGAGAGAGAGAAAGAGAATGAGAGAGAAAGAGAGAGAGAGAGAATGAAAGAGAGAGAGAGAGAGAGATTTGGCCGCTTATCTTGTTGCTTTCATACATTTGATGCAGTGGTAAAGTTTGAAAAAGCTTATTCCATAAGATATATGTTGGCTTTTAAAGGGTACCATATTGGGGTGTTTAGTGTTCAGATAAGGAGAAGATGAGAAATTATTTGTGTTTCACTGATGTTCTCCTCAGGTTTATAATTGGCAGAGAAAAGCCAGGGCAAGTAAGCGAAGTGGCTCAGTTGATTAGCCAGACCTTAGAGCAAGAACGTCGCCAGAGAGAGCTTTTGGAACAACACTATGCACAGTATGACGCAGATGATGACGAGGTAACATGTTTCATCCTTCTTTTATAACTTCATGAAATTCCCCTTCCCTGTCTCCTTGCATTTTACTCTCTCTCCAGTGTTTTGTTCAGTCGCAGTTGGAAATGGTTCCTTCTGCAAATGAAAAAGCCCTGCATGACTGTTCCACCCTGCATGATCATAATCATAATCATGCTGTGCACAATAAATCTCTCTTTAAATATGTAACATTCTTATTCCTTGAATGTACAACATAGGGGAGGAGATAAAGTTCACTGTGGAACAGAGCAGAAAAATTGCTTTCTTGAATTTCAGCTAGGGCAGTACTGTTCACGCATCTTAATGGTCCTGGTGCACTATCATGCTGCTTTCAGATTCTTTTGATTGCTTTAATTTAAAAAGTGTCAGTTCCTCGTCATTCTAGGCTGGTGGCTAAAAGTATTGCAGAATGACGGGTTAAGAGAAATCTTCAGTTTTCATGCTTCTGAGGGCCAGTTCACATTAATTTATGTGGTGAAACAATCATGGAAAAGGTAGTATGGGCAACTGTCTTATTTAAGACCAATAGTGTGTGTAGATAACTATTTGCTACACTGACTGGTAGGAGGTGCTGTGGCCATTGTTTGTTTTACATGGTGAATATTTATTTTGAATACATAATAGAATTGCCATGTCATAACAGAATTTGCGATGTCAAGTTAGTATTCTTAAACTTTGTTAAATACTAGGTGTCATTTCACCACCTATGACACTTACGTCTAAATTGTTTACCGCATGAAGTTGTTAAGGAAAACATGCTCAGTGATGATGTCACATGTCAAGAAATGACTGTTCTTTGTTTATCTTAAAAATAAATATCTTGCCTTTCAGCCAGCATTGATATCCAAGATGCATTGCAGTTTGTTAAATAATGCAGAGATACGTAAAATTTAAAAAGTTCCTTAAAATAAAACAGCTTGAAATCCAAAATAAACTGACCTAGAGCCAGCATAGTGTAGTGGACTATGAACATTGAACATTGGACTGTGATTTTGGAGACCAGAGTTTGAATCCCTACTCAGCCATGGAAACCCACTGTGTGATGTTTGGAAAGTTATATTCTCTCAGAGGAAGGCAGGGACAAAATTGCTTCTCAAGAAGTTTTGCCAAGAAAAACCTGTGATGGATTTTCAGTGATCGAATTGCCTTAAATGACTTGAAGGCACACAGCAACAACAAGAACATCAATAAAACAAGCAGTTCCATCTTATTAGACCTTAAAGGATCTAGATAACAGAACTGGTGTGGTCAAGTCCCAAAAAGACAACAGTGCTGGGTCCAATTCCTTTGAAAGAGTTCCACATTCAGGATATCTGGGGAACCAGAAAGACGTAGTCTCTGGAAGCCAGATGCTTGATGTCTGAGGTGAGAAAGCTTAAGCAGGACTTCTCTAGCTGACTGAAGCTGATGGCAGATTCACATATGGGAAAAAACTATTTTCAGCAACCTCTCTTGGATTATTTAAGATCCTGTGGGCTTAACTTAGTTCTTTTAATTGTGCCTGAAAACAACTCAGAAATCTTTTAAATATCGGCCAAATTTTCTTGATTTAGGAAGTTTCAGTGAATAAACTGCCTGCTATATTCTGGTGTGTGCGTGTGCACATGCATACGCGTGCCTGCCTTCAAGTCACCTGTTGACTTATGATGACCCCATGAATTTCATAGGGTTTTCTTGGGCAGGAAATACTCAAGAGGTGATTTTGCCAGTTCCTTCCTCTGAAATACGGCCTACAGCACCTGATATTCCTTGGCAGCCCACAATCCAATTGCTGACTGGGCTGACCCTGTTTAGTTTCCAAGATCAGATGAGATCTGTTGCCTTTAGTGTATTTAGGTATTCTGGACCTGCTGACATTTCCAAATATTTCTCAGAAGCAGCCCCACATATAAAGTGTTTTTAATTTATCCATCTTGTGTTTTTCCAATCACTAAAATAAGATTACATCAATTAAAAAAAAAACCCTAAGAACAACACAACTTAAAAAATAGATTAAAATATCAGAAACAAACAGACAGGTGCAAAAGAGAAAAACACATATAACAGGCATAAACAGCTTAAAACTAGAAGTCAGTCCTAAAACCTCTCAATCTGGCAGGTCAGGTGTCTGCAGTATAATCTTAGGGATTAGATATAACCTGAGCAGACCTTCATAGTCATATTATTTTTAGAATAAATTCCAACATACTTATTCATTGTAGTTTGGTTTGAGAAAAATGCAAATTGTGTTAATTCTGAACAGCTAAAATAGTCAAGTTACCTGGAGCCCTCCAATTTTACTGATATCTCGCACGTTATTTGGAGGTAAAAATCTATTCTTTACCACAATAAAAACTCATGGATTTTATGCTTTATTTGAAAATTTGTGTAGATTTCAGCCTGAGTTTAAAGTAGCTTTTTTAATTCAGGAGAATTGGTATGACTGATACTTCTCTAAATTATGTTTTTCTTATGGAGGATTATGCTGGCTCTGTATTAAGAGAGGGGTTGCTAAATGCACAGGAGCACTATTATCTGTCCAGCCAGAGGATTACTTTTGTTTGTCTCTAATTAGTTTTGAAGGTGGTATTGTGTAAGGAGATGATATGAGCATTGCTCCTCCCACTTTTTTTTTTTTACAGACTTGCAGTATATACCGATACAAAATGTTATTTGATAATTTCTTCCCACTTTCTTTTGTCCTTTCTCCCAGAAATGGAGAGCTGTGGAAAACCTTTTCCAGATATGTATATGTGGGTTGATATGCATCTTTGTGGTTACTGTCGTGTACCTTCAAGTAGTTTCTGATTTGGCGAACCTGTCACGTGGTTTTCTGAGCAAAATTTGTTCAGAGCGTGTTTTCCGTTGCCTTCTGCTGAGACTGAGAGAGTGTTGACTTGCCCAGGGTCACACAGTACGTTTCCATGGCTGGGTGGGGATTCAGACCCTCATCTCACAGAGTGACAATATTCAGCTTTGAAAACGCTATACCAAACTGACTATATGCAACTATGTAGCCCTTAGTAAAATTATAGAGATAAGGCTTACATACATTTTCATTTTTTCAGTTGTTTCCATTCATGTCAGGTTGTTTACTTCTTCCTTCCTTAAAGCAGAAAAGATTTTCCTACAGTTATTAGGTGTCCATTGGACAAAGCATTCACTGTATGGGTTAACCCACAAACCTGACTAAGGCTGTGCAGATTCCCTGATGAAATCTGATTAAAAACTGATTTTGCAGCCCATTTGACAGGATTAGCCTTCCGATGTAGCTTTGAACCCAGACTTTGGTCTCTCAGATACAACAGTTAGAATCTGGCCACTGAGGATGCGTTTTGGAAGACTTAGTTTGGAAAAATATATGCTTTGGAAACAACAGTAAGAACCACCCAGACTGTACAGGGTGGCAAGTACTAGCAAAGTCACCTCCTTGTATCTCCAACTGTGTTGCTCTCTTGAACAATAAAGAGCTTTGTCAGTTTCACTCCTGTTTGGTGAAACTGACAGTTCTGTCTAGCAGAGGACTAGTATTTAGAGCCAGGAGACACTTCTGAAAGAATGGGGAAAATGAAAGCAATGCAGTTCAGACATGTTCTACAACAAGGATGGGAAACTTGCCCTTTCAGATGCTATAGGAATGCTGTTTCTGTGATTCTTCACCATTGCTTCTGCTACCTATGGCTAATGAGAGTTGCAATTCAACAGAATCTGGAGGCCCATATTTGCCCTCCCAAATTCTGTAAGGCTCTCAGGTTTTTATGGGTAATTGTAGAACAGGTATGAGTAATGTCCAGGATCTCTCAGATACTCAGATTGTCCCAGCCTGCATGGTTGAGAATAACAGGTACTGGAGTCATCAGCATCTGGAGAGCCATAGGTTTCCTGCCCCTTTTGCAGACACTGAATAGAATTCATAAAGTTAATTAACCGTAATATTATTGCATAGACAAGATCTTATTTATTGTTTGTTATCAACTGTTTTAGAATACTCAGAGAAAATTGCATGGAACCTCAGGCAACTACAATAAAAATAACAACTGTTATCTTAAAAAGGTTTGTGGAGAAAGTAACTTGCCTCTGATTTTTCGCTTTTTATGCTATACTAATTATAGTCTAATATGTGGCTTACTAAGTCAGTGTAGTTTCTAAACAACTAATATTGCTACAGTCCCTCCTTCATTTAAACAGTTGCAGTCCAAAACATGATCCCCTTTGAAGACTTATCCTCCTGGATTTGTCTCATATTGATTGGTGTATGATTGGAGTTATTTCTACTTAATTTCTTTGAGTTAGAGGAACCCAGAAGATGAGGAAATGTTAGAGATGTTTACCTTGTTCCATTAAAGATGATTAGAAGCTATAAGAGATTTCCAAGAAATGTTCATTGTGTTAATTTATTATGAATTAGTTGTGATGAACAACAGAATTAGTGGGGAGGTGTGGCTTCTGTTGGTCCATGCTGCCCCTGTGTGTCTTTTCTGTAATTTATAATACAAGAAACATGTGTAATGATAGAGCCACTCCTAATAAATTGGAGTGGAGAATGCTATAACAGTGATACCACACATTTCTTTTACTAGATGGTACTAGGGAAAGCCAGTGGTACCAGTGACATCTGTTTAGGCCCTTAGTGGAGGCTTAGAAAAGGAAGAGAGTGTCCTTCAGTGAAACTTTCCGCTTCTGTACTTTACTTTTTGTGAATGCAGGATGATACATTCACAGTCAGCTGTAAGTGTCTGTAACATGCTAAACTTAAGAAGTACAGTTATTTTCATAGTAACTTCTGTGATAATTTAACTTAAAGTAGAATCCAGAATGTGAAATATGTTTCAAATGCAATAATATACTAGCTTGAAGTTCAGTCATAATAAACTCAGTAGGACTTATGTCTGAATAAGCATATATGAAATGGGACTCTTAGTCCTGCAAAGAACAGTAAATGAAAAGATATACTTGATTATGAAACAAAGAGAGGAGAGACGCTTTAGAAGATGTGACCTAGAGGGTCAGGAATATGTGGCCCTCCCTATTAAAGCAAAAGCAAGTGGTCATCCATATGAGCAGTGAAGATGGAGCTCTGTTATAACCACTCAGAGGCCAACAGCTTGCAATGAATGGATGGTGATAATATCAGTTCATATTTGTGCAGGCCACCAGAGGCCCAAACATAATTATAGTATGACTGTGCTTGAACCTTATGGCCACTGCTCATTTTCAAAATAGTTCCTTTTTGCTATGGATAGAATAAACATGAAATAGCATCCACTAAAGATCAGCTGTGCAATATGTGGCTTCCAAGTGCTGGACAGCAAATCCCATCAGCCATAACCAGCATAGCTAATGGTGAGGAGGATAGGAGTTGGAGTCCAACATGCGAAAGGCCCCACAATCTCCATCCCTGAACTAAAGTAATCTGTGGCCATTTCCTCATTAGACTGTTATAGTGCTATTATTCCATTTTCAATACCCTATGGAATCCTGGGTTTGCAGTTTAGGAAGGGGCCTCAGAGGACCCTCCCTAAATTGCAAACCTCAGGATTCTATAGGATGTTGAAAGTGGAATAATAGCACTATAACAGTCCAGTGCAGAAATGGCCTGTGCTTATATGTTGAAAGGGCAAAACACATTTAAACAGGCCATCATATCCCTAAATAACTGTATCTGTATGGTACAGTGTAGTATGCCCAGCAACCACCCAGATGTTTTGTACTCACAACCTCATAATTGGCCAAGATGGGTTGGTCTGATGGGAGCTGTAGTTCAGAACATCTGGAGGGCACCAGATTGTATACCCATAGTAATAGTGGATTGGGTGGTTGGCTTTGACCATGGAAATATGTATGTCTGAAAAATAGCTGTGAGATTTAGTGTGGGGCACTGAGATGTTACTGTCTTTCAGGGCCAGTTTCCACATGGCCCTCTCAGTGCAAGACCCCAGGAATAGAAGTCTTCTGATGCCACAACTTGTGAAAAGATGTCTACAGTGGAAGAGTTTCTGTTCAGTTTTCACCTGATGCTGCTAGCAAGAGGAATTTCTTCTACATGTTCGCAGCAAGAAGTGTTCCTTCACTCCACTACCTTTACTGCTTGCTCAATCATTATCAGTTCCTCCCCCATTCGAAAAAAAGAGTACAGATATTGCTGCCTTTCCTTGTTCTTTGTTTTTTCCTTCCTTTTTTCCCCCACTGTTTTCTTCCTTGTGTTTTGCACAAACATGGTTGTTTTTTCTCTTGATCTCAGACCAAAGCAGCTAGTGTTGGAGACTCCTACATGCAGTGTCCTCCCTTCTCCTTGACAAGGGGAAGTAAAGTGCTGCTTCTCTGGAGGGAAAAAACAAAGCACTTTTCTTAGCTGGAGTCTAGGGAAGGAAAAGTGAGGATAAGGCTCTTTGGACATGGCCAGATCACAGTGCTTGCCCAAACTGGGAGCTATGGGTACAGGGAGGTTTCTGTATATATGTTGTCATTAAGAGAGATTATACTCTGCCTGACAGTGTAGTTGTGAGGATAGAATGGCATAATTATGTTTGTTTCTGCATTCCTTATAAAAGAAGGATGGGACCTGTACAAGGAAAAAAAACTTGCATAGGATACAGTGCAATTATTGTAGTCCAAACCCTTACAGTTTTTCTGTTGCTTTAGAATTTAGAACATGCATCTGTGTGGCATAGTTTCCAAAAGATTCTACCCCATGCTTCTTGCCACTGCTATCTTTTCACATTTACTTATTTCATTTGGCTGTAATAGAATTGTTTGTTTTCTAAAACTACAGGCAGTAAAACTGTATCTAGTGACAGAGAATGACAGAAATGCTATAATTTTGTATTTCTAAGACAGGGGAATATGCCACAGATGAGGATGAGGATGACATGGGGCCTGTCCTTCCAGGAGGAGATATGGCCATTGAAGTATTTGAGCTTCCTGAAAATGATGATATGTTCTCTCCAGCAGAACTGGACACTGGCAAACTGGCTCACAAATTCAAAGAGGTAAGCTGTAATGCTCAAAATGGGTATCCAGATTCCAGACAGTATTGATTCACATCACTGCGTTCTTCACTAATGTGAACTCCTCTCTGTGAATGACTTAATTGATTTCCCACTGGCTTTTGAAATCCATATATGCAAATGGATTTCAGCATTGCAAAGACTTGTTAAATGAGACAGATTTTGCCAGTTTTAACATGTGTTTCTGTAAAGGTAATTCTGTTAATGGACCCCAAACAAATTAATACTAATTATTAGAACATAAGATACCTTCCTAAAACTGTTCACTGAGTAAATTACTCTGATTTCAATGGAACTACTCATAAGTAACTTCTCTATAGCTGGCAATTAAAGGATTGGTTATAAATCTGATGGCTTTCCAGGTATTAACTTTATCTTGTCTTCTTTTTTTTTCCCAATTAAATGAGCTATTAGTGACCTTTGGCCTAATCTTTTAGGTTCACTGCAAACTACAAGATTTAATGCTCTGGAGATATGTATGTATAATCTCAAATTTTGAATTCAGATTAAGGCTGCAGTTTGATGCACACTTGCCTGGCAAATAAGCCTGATTTAATGCAGTCAGACCTTTCTGAGTGAACATGTATAGGATTATCTTGGGCTTTTTGTACTCCCTAAATTATATTGGCACTCATCCAGACTGGCCAAAAGCTTTGAGATGTGGTAGGAGTTGTATCTGTACTTACTAGGATTTTTTAAATATCCATATGACATACCTCCTGTCCTGGTCTGTTTCTCATGAATTTCTAGGACTGAACCCAGGGCAATAGGGGTTTTTTCCCTGCTCTAGAAGTATCTAATACAGCCAGATAAATGCCCACATCTGTATCCATTGTCTCGGTTGCTTCTGTACTTTTTGGCAGTCTCACTGATGACATGTTGAATGAGGATGTGACTTTTGCCACGGAGGTTTGTCAGTGCAATAGTTTACTTGTTTGGTATATTTTACAGAAAAGCCTGTGTACTTGCTTGTAGAATTGTTTTACAAAGAGAGTTCAAAGGAGCTAGGAGTTGTGTGGTAAAATGAGATCTGCAGTTGTGCAGTGAAAATGCTGGCTCTGCATGGTAAATAATCTACACAAGTTGTGTTGGGATTTCAGATGGCCACTCCACTGTTGTTTTGATATGTGAACCGGACTGTGGGATCTTAGGATTCTGTAGTGGGCTTTGTTTCAGTTAAAATCATAGACTGAACAATATAAGTTGCCAGATAAATTATTTTGGGCTTTTAGTAGCTTTTTAAAGCTTCCTGTTTTCCCAGTTCATGCAAAGAAAGCACAAGTTTTATGGAATTAATAGGGCCTGATTATCTGATAGGACCACATTGTGTAATATGAGTTGGCTTCTGTGCTGAGATCAGTGACAGAGGCCCTCTTTTGTTACTCTTCTCAATATGAAAGTTTTGGCTAGTGTGGATGGAAGAATAGGCCTGCTTCTTGTCTGCAGTCAAACTCTGGAGCTGACTTCCTCACTGCCACCACCCCGGTCTCCAGCCAGTTAGGATTTCCATATTTCAAGCCCTAGACTTCTTTCTTGCATCACAGGGTGAGAAATCTCAGGCTGAGAGATCTCCAGGTGAGAGTGCTGCCATCATGCTAGGCCCAAGCAACTGGCAAAGGGCCTTCCTTCCGTCTTAGCTGCTACTGCTGTGGCCTCTGAAGGAGAGAAAAATGGGCAATATCTGCTGGACTTAATCCCTTCCCCACTGCCATCTCCTTTTCCTTGTGTGTCATGTCTTATTTAGATCGTAAGCCTGAGGGCAGGGAACTGTCAGATTAACAGTTTGTAAGCCTGGGAGCTTCTTTGGTTGAAGAGTGGGATATAAATACCCTAAACAATAATTTTCAAAATGAGTGTGTGTATGTCCTTCTCCCTTTTTTTTGAAACTTCGTATTTTTTATTTGAATCGAATACTCTGTGCAGCTGTGGCTGATAAATAAGGTGTCAGGCTTAATGTCATCACCAGCAAGTGCTCTTGTAATGTCACCAGGGTCTGGCCCCTGTGACATCACCAGGATTGTCCCTAGGTCTCAGGTTTGGCTCAGAGCCTGGGACAGTCATGGACTGTCAAGTCTACTACCACCAGACAAAGACCTTTTTATTCATCCTGCCAAGCTGATTATGAACTGATGCTGGCTGCTCCTTTTAGTTTCAGCTGGTCACTGTTTTTATAGGTTCTGGTGTATCTGCTTTGTTGTGTATCTCGATAGTTATTGTTATATAATTCTGTGGGATTTGTATGTTTTATTGTGGTTAACCATCATGGTTGCCTCAATGTGGAAAAAAGGGCATACACAGTCATCCTTCCATATTCACTAGGGTTAGGGGCAGAGGACCCCCATGAAAGTGAAAAAACTGTGAAAAACTCTAGGCTCTCCCAAACCATATTTAACACACAAAAAAGGATGATCACCATATTCAGCCCACGCTGGATTCCTTTGAGGCATCAGTGCTCCTTCACAGGGCAGAAGTGGCTGGCTGGTGGGGCATACTGCCACCTCCACTGCTGACCCACACCATTTTTAATAGGGACTTAGAAGCCTCATTCGCAGTTTCTCAGTCTCACAAGGCTTGCAGTCCCTGTTAAAAATGGCATAGGGAGGCAGCAGAGGTGACAGCAAATAACCTGTGAATAGTCAAATCCGCAAAAGTGAAACCTGCAAATGTGGAGGGCTGACTGTACTTAAATATTAACAAATCGCTAGCTATCAACCTGCATTGATTCTTATGCTTGACCTGTTCCAGATAGTTAGGATGCTATAGTTGGGGCTTATTTTGTAGAAATAAGCAAAGCTCATAGCTCTTTGCAGAGAAGAGAAGAGAAGGGAAGAGAAGGGAAGGGAGTGGAATAGAGGGTTTTTTGGTTTTTAGTTTTTTGGAAGGTCATATAACATTCTACAGTCCTCCACAACAGAGAAAGGAAGAACATTTGAGCATGACTACTACAGTTTTTTTTTAAAAAAGGACTAAAATCAGTGATAAGTTCAACATCACCATGGGGAAAGCAGTGTGCTTACCCATTTGCATGTTGGTTTAAAAAACAAACAAAAAGTGGCTATACGGAAGTATGTGCCTAATGAAGACTGTGATTCCCCCACCCATTAATAAAATGAGTGATTGTATTGTGTAAAAATACAAATAAACTTTAGAAGATGGGTCTACCATAGAAATGTTTATACCCTTTCTCATCTTACCTGTAGTTGTAATCCTAATTTTGATTTTGGATCTGGGCAAGTGGAAACCCCCCACTTGCATTTCTCAGGAGGAAATTTTCATGATTCTAACGAGATGCATTTGCTCATCCCAAAAAGCACCCTCAAGTCCAGAACTGAAGATTCTGTCACATTTGTTTTGGTGAGAAATTCATGTAAGTGAAACCTGACAGGAGGTCCCTCTCCTTGCTCAAGTTCAGCAAGCTTTCCTTTTGGTTACAGTACATACATTGGCTGTGTTGTCTCCTCTGTGGTACTGGAGCCTTTTAATAACCTGCTTCTGTGTAAGCTGCCCTCTCTGACATGTCTGCTTAATCCACGCACCAAGGCTTTCTAAGAATATTTGTGTGCAGTGGGACATTCTTATCAAGACTGGCTAACAAGCCGAGCATGACAATTGGCATTTCCTTCTCCTTCAAGAAATTTGACTTGTCCAGGCAGATTGGGTAGCCTGATCTGATACTCTGAGAGGCTAGCCAGCAACATTTTTCTTTAATTAACTTGCATAGACTGAGTCATTTTCCAAGCTAGATATTTTAATTTACAGTCTACTGCACTGCAGTACTCTTGTGGGCCTTCTGCTTTGTGTACAACTGTATTCAGGTGGCAGCATAGAAGAAACAGAAATACATTGGAGCTCTAACAATTGCCTCTCACTTGTTCGCTTTGTGGTTTTGCATTTTCAGTTGCAAATCAAACATGCAGTTACAGAAGCTGAGATTCAGAAGCTGAAAACAAAGGTAAGGATGATTACTGTCTACTACATGGTAATATTCCTGTTTCCAGCTGCTGTAGACTGAATCCAAAGGGAAGCAAAGAAAAATAAGTTCTCATTGAGAAAACGTGTTGAGGAAAAGCACAATGTGCAGTGTCTCAGGAGTGCTTGTTTTGGTAGAATTAGTTTTATCTGAGTCTTAGAGGGATCAGGAGTACTATACATGGGAAAATGGCTGCAATTAGGTAGTAAATTTGCATTCCTCTCCTACATCGTTAGATTTCTAACAGACATGAAAGGAAATGGGCAAAAGCATTTTCTTTTCATATTTAGGAAAAATTGCTACCATTGGTCATAAGACACAAAGAGTTTTTATTTTCTCTTTCTATATAGATAAAAGGCGTTTAGCTCAAAACTGATTTTTAGAAATGCTACTTACTCCTTTAATAAAATAGGGTCTCTTGTTTATTACATTAATTAGCCTGTCATGCTCATAATATGTATGAAGTATTTACTTGCCATGTTTTGATCATCTTGTGTTTTAAAACCAGATTCTTTTCAGTGTAGCTACTTTGTTGAATTTGCAATGGTTCTTTTGCTCTTTTAAGTTTTTAGAACAAAGAAAACTCAGGAGGAAGGCAAAGTCTTTATTTTGCTATTGATATTTCGTGAGAACAATTTGTAAGAGAAGAAAAGAATAGTTCAGTGTCATTCATTTTTCAGTTACAGTTTTTCTCTCTGATTTATTGCAAAAACCCAGAATTCTTCTTTTAGGATCTGATGTAGCTGTAGAAATCCATGTGGGTGGAATTTGGTATCTTATAGTCTTCAGCAGTTGTCAGCTAGGCATTCATGTGTTATTAGTAAATAAAAATGTTTGCTGGATTGTTTGCATGCCTCTTCCCCCATCCCTCTTTTCCGGAATTCTAAACAAAGCAAATTATTATGCATACTTTAAGATCCACTGAAATCAATGGAACTTAAACCACAGTTATGGTTTTCTCCAGAGTTCCCCTTAATTTTAATGAAGTATTCCCCCCATTTTTTATTTTGGATTGTACAATAATCACAGTGCATTCTTTGTGATTTTGCCAGTAGTTCAGGAGCAAATGCTGAATGCATTATAAATTACTGATAATTTAGAAGTTTTAAAACTAGAAGCAGGCTTTTTTCTCCAGTACATAAAAGCATTTAAATTGAAATGTTTAAATGAATGACAAAGTCTCAAATGCAGAACAAAGTTATTACAAAGTATATAACTATCAAATTTCCTTTTATTAATGCTGCACCATAACTATGTAAAAGCTAATTTCCTTTCATCTCTGCTATGAGAAAAATATTGATTTGCCTTGTTTATTTATTTATTTAAGTATTCGAGGCTACACAGCCCTCTCAAGGTGAGTGATTTTTTAAACAAAATAATCATCATAAACAAACTAAAAAAAGAATAAAATTCAAATTTACTGTAAGAATTAGCATCAAACAATTCAGTGAAAAAGCCAGCAGTTAAGATAGCAGCAAAAGTTAATGGCTGGCATTCTGTATTACAGTTACAGATCCATATTCACTAGCATTGTGTAGTCACATTTGTGGCACAACTGCCATTGTTGTAAATGCTCTCCCAAACCTGTTTCACGAGACAGCAGCTTCACCAAGGGATGGAGGTCTGTTCAGCTGGCACTTGGGGCACAGGGAGATGGCATTTTGCCACACTCCTCCCACCAGCAGGTGAGGCTGAGACAATCAGAAGCAGGACCACTGTTGCAAGTCTTTGTTGTAGCCTCACTCACTGGTGGTAGAGGGGTGGAAATGTCGTCCTGTGCTCCAATTATCTGCCAAACAGACCTCCATCTCTTAGTGAGGCTGCTGCCAGGTAAAGTTGGTTTGAGGGTGCCAGGTTAGAAGACACTAATTACTTAGACATTCATAACTAAGTTGGTCATGTAGAATATGGATCAACATTTATAATTTAAAAGTCGCACCAATTAAAAGCAGCCACGTCTTTAGATCTCATTTAAAAGCAGTCAACAGTGGAGCTTCCAGTGGAAAAGAGGCCTCTGTTATGAAGAGGTCTCTGCAAGACTGGACCTGTCTCTTGTGCTCAACTGTTTGATGGATGTTGCTGGTATGTCACTGAGTAGGGCCTCTGCAGCCAGTCTTGGGGAAAGGCATGTCCTTCGAGTGGCCCTTCAGACAGCCTAGTCTCAAGCCATTTGTTATGTTAAAAGTAATCGCAGACATTTTACATTGCGTCTGGAAATGTGCTGACACATATGATAAAACTTTGAAAAATACAAAAAATTATATACTTTTCATTTAAAATCAAGTTGCTATGAATACTAGATGGGGAAGAAATGCATTTCAAAAATTCAGTTAACCTTGATGTGGTTTGGTTAATTAACACATGTCATTAGTAATGATATTATTATTTTATTTTATTTTATTTTATTTTATTTTATTTTATTTTATTTTATTTTATTTTATTTTATACATGTATTCGATTTATAATTTCCATCATACACACTCCTCAAAAGCTGTGGGCAACTGTTCTGCTTTGGAGCTCATGGACTGGGCAAGTGAGATGTCTCCCTTTGAAAACATATGGAGAAGTTCCCCCTTTGGTCCATGAAGCGCCAATGTTTTTTCCTAGCCACACTATTTCCAGTCAAATGAAGCAGAATTAAAAAGCTCCTTTCTTAATCTATCCAGCTGCAGGCTGCTGAGAATGAGAAGGTAAGGTGGGAGCTGGAGAAGAACCAGCTTCAGCAGAACATCGAAGAGAACAAGGACAGGATGATGAAACTTGAGAGCTACTGGATTGAGGCACAAACCTTGTGTCATACTGTCAATGAACATCTGAAGGAGACTCAGAGCCAATATCAGGCCCTGGAGAAGAAGTACAACAAAGCCAAGAAACTGATTAAGGATTTTCAGCAAAAGTAAGCAGCAACCGCAAGCTCAGTTTACTCGCTGGTTTTTATGCTGTGTACATTCAGAGAACCAGTATAATATAGTGTTTAGATTTTTTGAACTAGGACTGGGGAGCTGCAGAATCAAATCCCTGCTGGACTGTAAAACTCGCAGGGTGACCAGTTGCTTTTTCTTAGCCTAGCCTGTCTCACAGGAGTATTGTGATGATAAAAGATAGGGAGCAACCACACTGCTTACCCTAAGTTCTTGTGAAATACAGTAGAATAGAAACGTGATACCCAGCTCTTTAGGAAAAAAAATGCTGCTGTGCTGCAAAAGTGGCTGAAGCAAGTCTTGGAAAATTATGCTTCTTATGTTGGAAACATCTGACACTCCATGGTATTTATTTTTTTCCCTCTCTGACAAAGGTCTGGGAGATAGATTTAAAAAAAAAAGAATTTAAGATTGAAGAGTGATTCCAGTCCCCCTGCATCAAAAAAAGATATAGGCCTTAAGTATCAGAAGTTCAGGAAATTCTGGACTGGAATCATAACACACTCACACATATACAACACCTTTTTTCCTTCTGAAAAGCTGCTTATAAAAGTTGTGTAATGCAAGCAAACCTTTTTACTTTGTTATAAGCACCACTTCTAGTTTTGTTTCTAACAAAATATTGGAGATAATCTTTGGCCTGTATACTCAGGAGTAACTCCCACTGTATTTAATAGAGCTTCTTTAGATAGTAGAACCATGTAATTAGTGGTTTGGGACTTACAGTGCCTGGTCCCTATGCTTAAAGCTTACAAAACATGTTCATCAGTGTTAGGTGAAAACTTTAAATAAAAAATATATATTACTAGGTAGTTTTATTTACAGCATTTGAGATATATTCCCCTTAGGTCCCACCAAAATGAAAATAAAAACATTAACTTAAATACTAAAAAGTTGTACCAAAATGTAACGTCAGGCATATACCAACATATACCACAGCTATGTAAGTTTGTTTATATATTAGATCTTTCAACCTATGTGAAATACTTTTACTAACATATATTCAGCTTCACTCTTTCAGTTGCTGTAATTAACGTGTTTTCATAAAGCAACCAAAGATAATTTAAGTCAATTTCTTTTACAATACAGCCTTGGCTTACTCATTTTAGTGGGAAAATGTGCGTTCCATGCTTTTCAGCCTCTTGCTGCTGTGTATTCATTATTGCCAGATTAGTATGAAATCTTTTATCAACATAGCAATTTCCTAGGAAAGTACATATTAAACTGCACTACCTAGCAAATAGTTTCAGTTCCTTTTACCACTAAGCAGTTTGTTCTAACCAGCACTTTTTTTCCCTAAGAGAACTTGAGTTTATCAAGCGACAAGAAGCTGAAAGAAAAAAAATAGAAGATCTAGAAAAAGCCCACTTTCTAGAAGTCCAAGGTTTACAAGCTCGTGTAAGTAATTTTCATCACTTCCTTCTAGTGTGAAATTATTGTTACCTAGCTTCTTACAGTTTGTGGAAAGGCAAATTATAAATGCTTTGAAGAAGCAAAAAGTGCTATACTGCATGAAGAATATCCCTATGTTGGAAAAGAAGAATGTTAAGGGGCTCTCAGTGTCTCATGTATGTGTGGGTATTATTAAATAAATTTGTGTTGATAATTTTTCTGTCAGCTGTTCTGATTATAAAGAAAGGTTACAGGGTTTGCTAATAGTTGATTACATCTCTCCTAGATTAGAGAACTGGAAACAGAGGTTTTCAGGTTATTGAAGCAGAATGGGAGTCAAGTTAACAATAACAATAACATATTTGAGAGGCAGGCCTCTCTTGGAGAAGTCTCAAGAGGACATGCAATGGAAAACCTTGATGCAAAGCAAGTGTCCTGCCTGGATGCCTTAAGTCAAGGTTTGTTTGATCCACATACTGAGCCTGATAATTGTGTTGTTTCTGTGTAAAATAGTTGTGATGATGTTAATGTTTTCAGAAATGTGATACATGATGTGGTGACCCAACTGTCATATCTCATCTAATCACATGCCTGTAGTTTCTTTCTCAGTGTCTACATCATAATATTAAAGAAGTCAAGGTATATACATTATATTGTATAGTCTATATTTGTTTCTATTTACCCTGCGTAGCCAGGAGTCAAACATGACAACTGATGAATTATTTCTTCAGTCTACTAAAAAGAAACTAATTATCTTTTTAGATGTGTGTGTCATGTGTTGACAGAGTGTTTACATACATAAACATTACATGTATTCGGTTCAGCCTAGATACAAAGAGTCACATGGAAGTAGAATGTGTGTGTCTATGGCCCTTTTTGCACGGCATTTGCCAGGTGAAAGGGTGCCTGGAGTGTCGTGCGATTGTGAAGAGTGATCTGCATGATGCACTCACAATCGTGTGACGCTCCAGGGTAGGACAGGCGCCTCTTGCACACTTTTTCATTTTTGGCTTTGAGCCGCGCGTTGCTCCAGGGCTCTGCATGCACTTACCATGCATGCGAAACCTCCAGAACCATGGCACTCGCACTTCCAGGCTGCGCTGTGGGAGGAAGAGGCGGGGCTCTTGCGCTGTCTGCTCGGGAGCGCAGGCAGCTCATGTGGAGCTGAAGCAGTGGGGACTCGAGAGCCTCTCACTGGAGGCTGCTCGCGCGATCCCCGCACCCCAGCTCCGCAGAAAGGTAAGCTGTGGAAAGGGCCTATGTCTGTGTGTGTGTGTGTGATTTTAAGACCAGAAATGGTAACATGTGAAAATATGCAACAGTTTCCTCTCATAACCTGCAAGTTGGTTTCATTCAGTCCCTTTCCCCAGCCATTTACCTCCAACCTTGTCTTCCTTCTGGTATTGAAGCATAGTTGAGGAGAAAGCACAGATGGAGACATGTCCTCTTCAGTAGTAAGGTAAAGAAAGGAAGTAAAGCAGTGGAGTTAAGGCCCTTGCTCTGTTTGCTCTTTTCATATGACTTTGGCTGATAAAAAATGTGACTGGCTCTCTTTCCTCCTGCCCACAATCTTTAAAAAATCTCATTTTTCAGTCGAAATGCAAAGCCAAAAAACATCACTTCTCCTTATTCCAGGAGTGATCAGACCACTTACAGAGAGTGGGGGTATGCATGGTGGACAAATGGCCTCTGCTCATTTTGCTGTTGTATTTAATGTCTGCATAAGTTTATGGTGGCAGTCAGCCAATTTTGTGAGTGTCCTGTCCTACGTGAAATTCAACTCTTGCAGCCAGTGCAGGGGTGGGCAACTATAGACGGCTAGGGGGCTGCATTGATCTCCTAGGAAACCTTGGAGGGTCACACCCCCTCAGCACAGCCACCTTGTTGTGGGTTGTTTTTTTGTTTGCTTGTTTTGTTTGTTTGTTTTCTGCCTCCTGACAGCATTTTCACCATGTTTCCTGGGGCTTTATTTTAGTAATAGGAAGTAAACAGAAGTCACTTCCTGCTTACTCTCTTTCCAGAACACTTCTCCATAGACTATATTATTCTGGAAGGGGCAGAACATGGGGGAAATGTCTGCACCCCACAGGGGCATTTGGATGCCTTTTTTAATTTTGCAATTTTTTTTTTTACCCCTGGAAGGCCTCCAAATATGAGGGAAATGTGCTCCACACACGTCAGAGACTGTTTTGAGCCCTGGGGACCACAAAAACAGCCATGTGGCCATGATACAGACATTATTTCATTGCCTTTACATATACCAGTAATTTATAATTTGCTACAGCTTCTTGATGCATGCCCATGCTTACCATAGTGCTGCTCCAGAGACTGGCACAAGGAGCAGTGGATTCAAACTACAGGAAAAGAGATTCCACCTAAACCTCAGGAAGAACTTCCTGACAGTCAGAGCCATTCAGCAGTGGAGTATGCTGCCTCGGAGTGTGGTGGAGTCTCCTCCTTTGGAGGTTTATAAGCAGAGGCTGGATGGCCATCTGTTGGGAGTGCTTTGATGTGGGTTCCTGCATGGGAGCGGGTTGAACTAGATAGCCCCTGTGGTCTCTTCCAACTCTATTATTCCATGATTCTATGATTCAGTACCCTTGAAAATCAATGTCAGGAATGGTTAATATGCCATAATGTTGAAAAATAGAGCAGTAGTTGTAGATTATCTGTCTAACTGAAATGCTCTTTTTAGGAAATAAGCACACACAGTAAGGGATTATTTCCATAGACCTATAATTCTATGGTTCCTCCAGAGTCGAGAGATCATATTGCAATCTGGGCAAAAAGCAGCTGTGGCAAAAATTGCTTCTTCTTAAACATGTGACTGGGAACAGATAGTATCTGATTCTTCTCTGCTCTGCAAGAAATATATGCTTGATAAAGACTTGCATTAGAAATGGTCAGTATTATTATTTTTTTTAACCCTGAGGTATAGCACAGGAATATGAGAAGGTGGTAATTGTTATAGACTGCATTATACAAGCATAATTTGTTCCTATTTCAGAGAACAAAAGAAATGTCTCGTGTTGAAGTTGCAAGAGAGGTTTTTACTCCCACTAATAACCATTTGTTGTTTGTAGCATCACTTTTAAAAACGATCTTCCGTATCCAGGGCCAGCCTGAGACATTTCACTGCCTGAGACAAATGACAAGATGATGTCTTCGCTCCCCCCCCCCCCGCTTATTATATGTACCACATCTGAGTGGACAGCCAGTTGAAGCATAGTACAACATTAGCAGTAGAACAGCACTGTCCACTAAATCTGGGGGCAGCAGGCCAGTGTAGTGATATAGGACATGTTATTGGACTGTTGTCATCCAAAGAAGGGGAAGGCAAGGAGCCCAAGAGCTTACGGGGCTGTCTCTGCTACTGCCCAGCAACATTCCTATTCCTACAAATCAGAACAGAGGAAGCAGTGTAACCCAGTAGTCACAGTGCTCCAGTTTATTCTGAATGATGCAGCCACCATCCCACCAGGATCCTGTGCTGCTCTGGGTGTCATGAAACCCTTGGGATTTTTTTTGTGGAGAGGAGAAAGAAAAATACTCCTTTGTATGAACAAATGCTCATTTGAAATTTGTATGAAATTCCCCTTTGTCCCCGTCACAAAAATGCTATCAACTTCTTTATCTCAGTCTCAAAGGTGCTAGAAGATCACTAAGATCACTTGGAAACTTGATAAATCTACTTCTGTATATATTCTGTTGATTTAGTGGATTTATGACATGGTCATTTGCATCATTTTGGCTATTGAAGAAAAGTATAATCAGTATATATTCCCTGTAGAACTCTAATATTTTTCTTTATGTTAAGAGTGTTTGCCTGTAACATAAAGATGTCCTTGCCTTTCATCTGAATTATTTTTGTATTTTACATTCAGTTAATAATCATGTTATGAGTCCCAGCATTGTTATCTGCATACTTTAGAAGCAAAATCTTGTCTATTTATTTTTTTAAAAAGCACTACTTTGATCTAGACATAATAATTATTTCACTCACGGCTACTATTGTGACTGTACTAGCTATTACAGTATGTATTAAGATAGGCTTGCATGGTTAATTTATGATGAAGAACAATAAGTCAGCACACTGTCCTAAACAAATAAGGGAAGGGATGGGAAAATAAGACTGCTTGCTTAACTTCAGTAATAGTTTTAGTTCTCTACTCAGCTGCCGTCAGGCATATTTTGTGACAGTATAGTTAGAAGTTGCTCTCTCTAGACTGAGGAACTAAGAATTGGTATGGATGCTCCGTTTGCTACTGCTTCTGAAAGAAAGAAAGAAGGAAATTCCAGCTAGTTAGGATTTAAATGAGCTTTTATATATCTTCACTGTGGAAAAATGGCCATAGACCAGAAAAGAATGAACAATGCAATGTTAAATATCTTACTTTTAAAAAAAGACAAAAACAGAAAAGGAATCAGGCTGACTTAGAACTAGTTGGATGGCATCCCAGTGGTGTCAGACATTGTATCTTTTTAAAGGTAAGGACTCTGAATGTGTGCCTCAGTTGCATCTCCTGAAACACCACTGTTGTCCAGAGTTCCGTGGATACAAAATGTTTTTGTTGAAATGTGAATTTTTGGGAAAGAAAAAGAAGTAACTTGCTTCTTTGGACTTTATTCAGCCTTGTCCATCAGCCAGTGGAATGGACACTGCTGTTAATTCTGATTCCCTTTCAGGCTCATTTTGTGCCCCACAAATCAGGAGATTAGTGGAACCATCTGAAGTGGGTGGTGGTGGTACAAGCCATGGTTACAGAGGGAAGTAAAAGAAAGGAAAAGCCCATCAGACAGTTAGAAAGCCAATCGCATGGTGTTCAGTGTAGCTCAATTTTGTTTACATGTCTGCTGTAATTTGTTGTTATTGAAGACAGAATATAAACAGTGGTTGTGCTGAATCAGGCCACGAGTGGATTATGCAGAATAGCATTCAATCTGTGAAATTAGCCCAACGTATTATTCTTGGGGCTCCATTCTCAGAATGTGATGATAAGATATAAACTGAAGGCTGATTTATAAAGGCAGAGCTTTATGAAGTTACTTCTTTGGACTACCGTTCTCAGAATATTTTACCATGGATTTCTATGAGAATCGTAGTCCAAAAAAAGTAATTTTTCCCCCAAATTCTGGAGAGGTGCCCATTGGTCTATGCTTCACTTCTGTGTTTAGAGCTTTGTTGCTGCCACTTCAGTGAGGCTTCTAACCCTCATACTGTATCAAAGCAGCTACCGTTTTCCCCTTCCTCTGGCATCATTTTAGAGATACTTAGGCAAAATGTGTATTATGATTCAAGTAACCCTATGTTCATAACCTGCTAGCTTGAAAGCTTTGCCATGTTTGTTGAATAAAGCAGCTGTGTATTTCTTTAATGCACTATGCACACAAATGTGCTTTTAAAATGTCAGGAGTAATGTGGTAGGGGCCACGGAGAAGGAAATAGAAGAAGTAGCAGTAGGCAGAAAGAAGCAGCAGATTAGAAAAAAAGGGCATATTAATTTTTGAATTTTGTTGCTAACTCTGTAGTTCTGGATTTGAATTCATCTTAATGACTGCTCCTGGTGGTTGTTGTTGTTCTTCTTCTTCTTCCTCCTCATCCTCCTACTTTTTTCCCCAAATATTTTTATTAACATACTAACATATACTTATTCATAATACAGAATAAGATAATTACATTAAAAAGGAAAAACATGAAACAAAAAAGCATGAACCTGTGACGATTCCCAGGAAGTGGCTTCAGTGGTGTAAAAAAGATCTTTCCAAATTCATCTGGAATGGGAAGAAACCTAAAATGAAATATAAACAGATGACAGACACAAGAAGACGAGGTGGCTTTGCAGTACCCGATCTAGGTTTATATTATGAGGCCACATGCCTAGCTTGGATGAAACCATTAATCCTGTTGGATGATAGAAAGTTGTGGGCATTAGAGGGACATGACCTCTACTTTGGCTGGCGTGCGTACCTATGGTACAAGAAAGCAAAAGTTCAAAAGTTTTTTAAGAACCATGTAATAGGCAAAGCCCTCCTTGCTGTTTGGGAAAAATGCAAACTTCTGTTCCGCCCTAAAATGTCATCATGGGTATCACCACTCAAGGCACTTTCCATCACAGGGTTGAGAAGACCTTGAGAAGGTAATTGGATTACCTACAAAGATCTGGTAAAACAAACTGGGGACTCTATTTTGTTGAAAGACCAACAACGCTTGACAGAAGAAGGATTTCAAATATAGTGGTTTCTGTATTTGCAAATAAGAGATAGATTTAAGAAAGATCTCTGAGCTGGGGGGGTTGAGTTGAGATGTACCAAATTGGAAGATCAAATGTTAAAAGGTGAAAAACATCTACTCTCAAGGTTGTATATGGTGTTGTTAACCTTCAGTTTAGAGGGTGAGTCTGTCAAAGAATGTATGATAATCTGGGCCAGAGATCTAAGTCCTAATATCCTGTTGGAAGATTGGGAAACAATCTGGAAAGATAATATGACATATTATAGATCTTATGCATTGCAAGAAAATATGTTAAAGATGGTGTACCGGTGGCACTTGACACTTAATAGTCTAAACAAAACAAATAAGGATATGAAGAACCAATGCTGAAAATGTGACCATGTTGGTTCTTTCTTTCGTATGTGGTGGAGGTGTGATAGAGCAAAGAAATTCTGGCACTTTGAGCCAATATGCAGAAAATTTTGAAACTTAAAATTGAATTAGTACCAGAATTTTTCTTATTGGGAATTCTGGGATCTGATAAAAGGATGGATTTTTGTACTAGAAGACTAGCATGGCATTTGATTGTAGCAGCCAGTCTTGTTTATGCCAGGTACTAGAAATGGTCTACCATCCCCACAATTGATGAATGGTTGGAGAAAGTCCACCGAAATTGCACAGATGGATAAAATGACTTCTAGATTAGAAAATAAGATGGACAATAAATTTTATAAGGCTTGGGAGTTGTTTACAGCATTTCTCCAAAGCAAGAAAATTTTGACTAATAGCTTCCATTGTTGATTTTTTAGTATTTTCTGTTTGTGAAGTGAGATTATTCCTCTTCCTCATCTTACCATCGTCTTTATACTTCAGATTTTCTCAAAATTGGAATTCAAGGCAGCTAATTAGTTATAAAACTTCCTCTTTCTTTTCAACACATTTCTTTAAGTTCATTAAGTGCAAAATAAACTGCAAGAATGAGCACCTCTGAAAAAGAAAGGTAGAAATGTGAGAATTAATTCAGGCTGTGATCCAAAAGAGGAACCAGCACGGTGTAGTAGTTTAACCCTGGAGGCCAGGTTTGAATCCCTGCTAGGCCATGGAAACGCTGGATGACCTTGGGAAGGTCACAGTCTCTCAGCCTCAGAGGAGGGCAAAGGCAAGCTCCCTCTAAACAAATCTTGTCAAGAAAGCCCTGTGATAGTGTTGTCTTAGGGTTGTAAGTTGGAATGATTTGAAGGTGCAAACAACACAACATTAATTCAGAAGGGATAATGTGTGTTCAGTTTCTTACTACATTTCTGCTTCCATATTAATTTTACTGCTTCTCAAAACTACCAAACTTCCCTAAGCTTCCTTGTATTGAAAAATCACTTTCCCAACTTGGTGCTCAACATAGTGTGTGTTTGTGTGCATGTTTGTGTCTACATAGTACATGCAGTTGCCTTTGGACTGCTGTACAAATAATGTTCCCCAAACTGCTTTTTCAGCTTGGGAGTATATAAAGAGCAGTTGGGGTGGGGTCACGAGGCAGTTTTTATAAGGGTATTCTTCAGAGACTTTGGGTGTGTGGGAGAATATGCACAGATGTCCTTGTGTGTTGTGAGGTTGTATGTCCCTCTCTTCCCATTTTGTTGTTGTTCTCTTTACATTGATCTAAGCGAAATATTCACTTGGCAGAATAATTTAATGCTGATTTAACTTACTGCATTTGTTCTTGAATCCTCTTTGACTATAAATAATTGCTCCAGCATAATTGTCTTCAGGAGTTAATGCTCTCCTGCCCCTCCTTTTAAATTGAAATCCTCTCTAAGTACTCTTTGTGAGGTATTAAAGCTATTATTGTTTCAAACACCTCATGAAGATCTTTTGGATTTAGGTAACCATAGTGACAAAAGGGTACAGACTGAGTGAGGTTGCACAACCCCTGGCAAAAGTCGCAGTTGAATTTCTTGAAGCCACGTTTGTGCTGTACTGTGCCCCTCATCTCTTGCCTCTGCTTATTTATTTGCTTTATTCGTCTTCAGATAGGGATCACATTCTTCTTCCTTATTTTAACATGAACAAAAATGAGACAGCTATGTAAGATTTCCTGTTGGGGTGCTTTTTTGTTAGAGAATGAGGGCCAAAACAGCTATAAGATTAATTGTTGCTTTTGTTAATTGCTATCAGGTTGATTTGGACTTTATGGTAACCCTGTGAATCAGAGACCTCCAGGTCATCCTGTCATCAACAACCCTGCTCAGGACCCTGGTTTCCTTGATTGAGTCTGTCCACCTGTAATGCAGTCTTCCTCTTTTCCTTCTGCCTTGCTAACAATTATTGTATTTTTTTAGTCTTTTTATTATAGTAATTACAGGGTTTTTTCCTAGATTGATTACCTGACTGCTATTATTGTCTCTTGCTTTGAAAATGTAAATTGCAGCTGGACGTGGAGATGGTGTGTGATCAGGACTAGGACTGCTGTATATAATGGGGTTAACCTTTTCCTTCATACAATAACAGCCCTGGTGGCGCAGTGGTTAAATGCCAGTACTGCACCCACAAGGTTGTCAGTTGGATCCTGCCAGGCTCCAGGTTGACTCAGCCTTCCATCCTTTTGCAGGTCGGTAAAATGACTACCCACCTTGTTGGGAGCAATTAGCTAACACATTGTAAACCGCTTAGAGAGCGCTTAGCTGATAAGTGGTATAGAAATACACATACTGTTGCAATTGCTATTGCTACAATGTTAGGGCCCTTTTACACTACACAGTTGTGGCACTATGATTCCACAACACAGTTGTAGCGCTGTGATTCCAACTGCTATGGCTGCAGCCTGGGGCTTGTAGTTTCATGAGGCACTAGAGCTCTCTACTTCTTGTTGTTGTTGTTGTTGTTCTGTGCCTTTAAGTTGTTTCTGACTTGTGGTGACCCTAAGGTTAACCTATCATGGGGTTTTCTTGGCAAGATTTGTTCCAAGCGAGTTTGCCTTTGCTTTCCTCTGAGGCTAAGAGAGTATGACTTGTCCAAGATCACCCAGTGGGTTTCCATGGCTGAGCAGGGATTCAAACTCTGTTCTCCAAAGTCCTAGTCCAATGCTCAAACGACCGCACTGCACTGGTTCTCTAGTGCAAACCTAGGAATACCCCTCTCTAAACTGCAAATCTCAAGATTCCATCAGGTGGAACTATGGCAGTTAAAACAGAATCGTTGTACAGGCCTCTCTCCCGCTCATGAGTTTGACTTTCATGAATTTGATTATTCACAAGCACACGTGCCTTCTTCCGTCCCATTCTCGTGGATTTTGCCCACATGGGGAGAACTTAACACCAAGGCAAAACGGAAGGGAATTAGGGGTTGGGGGAAGCCTCTTGCAAGCCTTTCTTTCCCCCTCTGGAGCTCTTCCTCTCATTCCTATGCATTTTGCCCTGGTGTGGAGAACTCACACAAGGCTTCCCCCATCCACCCCTTCCATTTTGCCTGGGAACAGAAAGAGGGGAAAAGGAAAGCTCATGCAAGGCTTCCCCACCCCACTATCTTCATTTTGCACGGGAACAGGAAGGGAGGAGCTCTAGAGGGGGAAAGGGAGGCTCATGTGAGGCTTCCCCCCATTCCCCTCTATTTTGCA
Source organism: Cyclura pinguis (assembly GCA_030412105.1). Classification (NCBI taxonomy): domain Eukaryota; kingdom Metazoa; phylum Chordata; class Lepidosauria; order Squamata; family Iguanidae; genus Cyclura; species Cyclura pinguis. The sequence continues at coordinate 23,452,125 of CM059604.1, forward strand.
TGGAAATAGGAAGGGGGGAACCCCAGAAAGGAATGGGAGGGAGAGCGAGGGAACTTATTTGCAGTTTTTCCACTTTTGTGAGGATTCTGCACCCCAAACCCTTGCGGAAGTGGAGGGGCCACTGTGCTATACTAGAATTGTGTAACATGAAAGCGTCTCAGATTCCAATCTATGCTGAGGCGCGAAACTCACTGCGTGACTTTGAGGCCAGTCACACCCTCTCTCAACCTGACCAAAGAGTTATTGTGAGGGTAAAACACAAGAGTAGGAGCAGGTAAGGAATTCTGAGATTACTGAGGGGAAAGGGCAATATAAATTTAGTTGTGCATTGTGAAAGAGCCCCCATCAAAATCACACACAGCCCTTGCTGAATAGGGGTATTAGCCCTGGGAAGAAAATATTTTATCAGGAAAACCACAGCTTGAGGGAACTAGCTATCACCCTCGCACTCTCCAGTCTTACCTCTTCCTTCTGCATCTGTTGTTTGCAATATGCAGTTAACATTATGTACTCTTTGGCCTTTATATTGATTCTGTGCGCATTCTTACATGGAATACTGAGTTGGTTAAGGATGCTGAAAATTCCTTCCTGGGGTGCCACAACCCTCTCACAACTACATCTCTCAGGGCTCTGAAGTTCTCTAAACATGGCAACAACTGTAAAACTCATTTAAATTCCTATCTTTCTGACATTTGATTAAAGCCTATTGTGATCTGTTATTAAACTGACAACTGGCAATAATACTAATTGCTCTTCTTTTTTCTGCTGCCACTATAGTTCCCTTTTTGTGGAAGAACTGCAACCACCAGACACAAGGATGCTATTACAAACCCTTCCAGTACATGCTTTCCCCTTGGCGTTAATGCTCTCAGCAAGACAGATGGTTTCAGATTTTGAGCTGCCTTATACTTACTTACTTAGCTGCTACAGAGGAACCTTCTAACATACATAGATTATCTAGTCTGTCTGCCTTCCAGATAGTTGTGATTTCACTAGAGCTTGAAGCTGTTTCCTTTTTTTTTTTTTTTTGGATTACAACTTCCAGAAGGGTTGTAGTCTAAGAAAAGTAATTGTTTCAACATCTGACTTTAGCCATGGCGAATATACATCCGCCACTAACCCACCCAAGTAGCGTCATTCTACTGTTCACTTGCATTTAAACAATGAAAGGCCAAATGAAACATGTTCAATTTGTGCAATACACAGCTATGTGAATTATTTGTTAAACCTCTAGATAGGGGACATATAGGTGAGTCTAATCTGGGCTGTGGCTGTAAAGCAAGTTGTAGGTAAACTGTGATTCTTGCCCAATGAAAAACAGCTTTTGTGTGTGTTTTGCTGTCTAACATTGCGATGAAATGTATCACAATGCCATCTCCCATTTCCCCATGTCATTTTGATTGTCTTGCCAGTTTTTAAACTTTTCAGTTTTGTTTTGTTTTCTTCCTTTTTTCCCCCTGGCCCTTTTCAGTGTTTCTTCATACACCTACTAAAAATAGCAAAATAAAAGCTATAGCGTTCCCCCGCTTCCCAATCTCTGCAAAAAAGCTATCTCCATTTCTCTATTACGTGGATATGGAGGTGGAATGATACTATGTGCTATGATTAACATCAGTAAAGGATTAGAATACATGCTTGTTTCCATGGGGAAAAATCTGCATTCAGAAAGTCTGAACAGAGACCTTTTTCTTCATAGCAGTTTTTTCACATCCATATTCATTTGTCTCCAGATCAGCCTTCCCCAACCTAGTGCCCACCAGTCAGCATGACCTGTTAGGGGTTTTAGTCTAAACACATCAGGAGAACATTGGATTGGTTGAAATTGATCTAAACCTTGGAGAAATCCAGTGCTACAATGTGCTCCCCAACCATCATATTTTCAGCAAGCCATGAGGATCACAAAGTCTATAGCACTCATGCTGCGAAAGACATTGCATCTGTCTGTGGAAAGCATAGATTGCAATCCTGTGCATACTTACCTGATAAGTAGCCATATTGTACTCAGCAAACATTCCAAGCAAACATTGGATTTGTTGCTTTCACACCGGGAAAAAGTCAATGCTACTTAAGAAAGTCTTGGAGATTTTACTAGTTGTTAATAATGTGTTGGATTCAGATTAATTCTTGCTTTGTCCCACTGCAATCAATAGGATTTAAATTAATCATGACTAATTTTGTCTCAAGAGATGCCCATGGGACTCAAGGAGCTAGTCCATTAATAAATAATATTTGACCAATAAGCTATACTATGTAATGATGTTTAGAACAGGGATGGGGTACATGGGACCAAATCGAGTCTTTGTGGGATCCCAAAATAGCCCTTCCCCAGATGTCTGTGCCCCTTTCCCAATGATGTCACTGTTTGATGGTTTTTCAGGGGCCTTCTCATGCTGTACAATTACAACACTATGAATCCACAGTACTTGCCATGTTTCCATACTGTAGAATTGCAGGAATTGCAGTTTAGGATAGATAATTTATCATTCTCAGCCAGAAAGTTCTAGTACCTCACAGAACTGCAAATCCAAGAATTGCATAGGATGCAGCCACAAAGTTGAAGTGGAATCAGAGAGCGATAATAGTGCAATGTGAAGGAACCCCATCTTTTGTATGATGGTTCTTTTTTAAGAAAGCATTCCAAAAGACTTCTTTCAGCTTTGTTACTGGCAGTAAGAGATATTAAAAATATGCTGGTATTTTTGTTACTACCTTTCTATCTTGGGTTGCAGTCAACTTTGGAATGGGGCAGAGAATTCTCCAAATCCATAGCAGGTTGAGCACTCTATTTATATTTCTTTGTCTCTATAATACACAGCACAGTCATAAAAAATGTATGCATTTAAAAGTAACAGTGGGATGTAGGCCGAATGAAGCCTGAGGGATTTAAACAGTTACATGTTCCACAGTTAAACCGAATTAACAACCCTGCTTCAGTTTTGTTTTAAACAAATTAAAATAGTTTGCACTGTTCCAAGTTAATAACCATGGGGATGCTCCAGTGCACCTAAGGCAAGTAAAAAGTACAAGAGCAGTGCATTCTCTGCTATCAAAAAGAAAATCTGTTTATTATTTAGTCTGTCCATTTTTTGCTTAATCTTCAGCAGCAGAGGCTCTTAGAGCAGCTTATATAGACCTGCCCCCAGGCCAATAATCTAAAAGACACAGAACAAAAAGGAGGGAAGTGGCAAGACGGAGACATACTATACTCAGGTACCACGGGTGTAGCTGTGAGGGGGCAAGATAAGTGTATTGGCCCTCCAAATAAGAATCCTGCCCTCCCAGATTAGATTTTCCCTCAGTCCCCAAATTTCTTGCATTGCAGGGAATGGAATTCACTCACGCTGAGGACTCTTACATTTGCTGTGTTTCCATTCCTTTGTTTGCTTGCTCCTTTTCTTTGGATACTTAAACTCGATTTCTAAATGGTCAGTGGAAGTTTTAAGTTACTGCAATGCTACAAATTTGGGGACTAAAGGGAAAATTAATTGGGGAGGGTCAGAATTCTTACTTGGGAGGGGCAGTGCCCTACCGCCCCACCCAATAGCTGTATCCCTGTCAGATACTAGTAGTTAAGTTTAGGGTTATTCTAATGATTGGCGAGGGCGGAAACAATTTAAGATGAGGAAGAACCAGAATTTGCTTTAGTCTCTCAGTAGAGTTGATGGAGTGGTCTGGTTTGCTGTCTATCTCTCTGGTGCAAGTTGATGGAAAGGCCGTAGTCAGACCAATTGAGGGAGGAGCCTAATGAAACTGATCTCTCAGCTAGAGATGGTAGAGAATGTTTTTCTTGGCTTGTTTCTGCTACAAATTTACCAACATTCAAATATGTCTCTATGTTTGAGATGGAAAGAACCTGAGATTTTTTAAAAAAAAAATCCAATTGTGGGAAGAAGCTGAAACCAGCAGATTCATCCACCTGGCTCAAGCTTTAAATGCTGAAGTCTTGAACGTCTGCGTAAGAATCTTCCTGAGGTCAACCTTGTTAGTTATGAGTTGGAATTGCCAGCTTTTTTTCCCTGAGAGAATCCTTGTCTTTCATACCTGTGTGATGAGCGGGTGCTATGGTCCTCTCAATACTGAGCATATGGAATTTGGCCAGTACAAATGAGGGAGGATTTATTTTCACTGTGATCCTGAGGAATTTCCAAATATGTACATATCACTTGTTTGGGATAGGAAAAACTTGTGATTAAATCATTTAAATGCAGGGAGAAAGTAAAACAGATTTTTCCAGTTGCTATGTGCAGTTGAGCTAGTAGAGTGACTGCTTCTCATCTCAGCTGCCATGTGTTTTGTTGGCTGAAAAGATGGAAAAGCCTGGTGGAGCTAGCTTCTCAGCTGAGCCGTTGAAGCATCCCTGCTTCCATTCCCTCCCTCTTCTGCAGCCTTCTCACCCCGTGTATAGACGATGAAAGTGAATAATTTTTGGCCTATATCCTGTTGTTAGTTCTGACTTGAATAGACTTACTGAGTCAATGGAATTGAGCTATATGTTGACTCACCATTCAGTAGTTGATTGAATGGATCTACTCTAGGTGGGACTAACCAACAGGATGCCAGAGACTGTCATTTCGTTTATTCCTCAGTCATAGCTAAAGTAAGTATGAGTTTATTAAGGAAGGTTGCATTTAATTTGAATCAGATATTGTGGTGAACATGGTACTTGCCAAACACAGTTTGGAATACATGTGTTGGTTCACTGAAGATCACTACACAGCTCAAAGCTGTCAAGGAGGTGGCTGTTTTTCACTTAATATGGTTAAACATCAGTCATCTTGGCATAGCATTCCAGTAGATAAGAACATGAGATCATCTATTTTTCTGTGAGAATGCCAGTAGACGCCCCCACCTTTTGATCTAACTATGAGACCATGGATTAATTACTTAACTATAGTTGTCTAGCTTCCTGTTTTCCAAACTTCTAGAAAGCACTGTAAATTGTGGAGGAGGAGGAGGAGGAGGAGGAGAAGATAGCCTACTGCTTGAGACTCACAGGGAGTGGAGGAGGGCATGCTACCAGCCTGGGGAAGCTGTGTTAACCCAGGGTGGTGCTGTAGGGAATTCATTCTCCCATCAGCCAAAGGCCACATGAGCTGTTCTCTTCTGTTAAACATCTGCTGTATCCATTTATCACTAACAAATCATCATTTATACCAGTGACTTTGACTCATCATGATCACCGTCAAATTTGTTTTGATGTGGTTGCCATGCTCAGATCCTGATCCATTTCCAATGTATGTTTTCCTTAGTAATATATACTATTCCAAGACCGAAGCTAATTAAGGGGTTTCTGTGCTCAGAGAAGTGATTCAGTATCACATTGTACTTGGTTTAGAAATTTAATCCAATATGATTCATGAATGATTTGTGCCTCTGATGACCTCCACCCTTCCAGGTTCAAATGTCTCTCAAACACTTGTTAAGCCTGGCATGTTATCTGTCAAAAATTAGATTGATAGGATTAATTTTGAATGCAGTGCTGTTCACGGTTGTGTCAACATCCAGCAAGTGCAAGGTAGGTGATATAATAATCCATAAAACAAAAGGCTACACAATTCTAGAAGATACGGCAAATGATAAATACTAGGCAAAAACTGAAGATGATTGCAGTCCCTCCATGAAACTAATGTGATTGTAATTACCACAATAAAAAGTACCTAAGATGACATGATAGTATGAGCAGCTCCTCAATTAATATTTAAAGTGAAATTGCAACAATCAAAATTAGGTACATAATTTTAGAGGAAATGTTCAAGCAAATTCTGCCTTAGTTTGCTCAGAACAAAGCAAAGTGTGGCCTAGTTGGCCAGGTCCAAAGGGATAGCTTTAATTCTTTACTTACCTGGTCCTACACATTAATAATGGCTATTTAGGGGAATAAATCATAGATCATTTTGTTCCTGGTCTGCCCATTACATTAGCTACAGATGTAGTACATTGCAGGCATGATACAAAAAGTTGTGAATGTGTGTAGTGTTAGCAGTCTGAACCAAATACAGAATTTCTTTGACCATTAATCACCATCCTTCTCTGAGCTACCATCCTGCAAATTATTTAGACTGTGATTGGCCTGTAATTCCCACCAACCATTGGCTTTAGTGGCTGGCACTGATAGGAGTTTTAGTCCATAATTTTGGGAGGGATCCCAGTTATAGAATTCCTTTCTCTGGCAGAGGGAGCCAGCTGGCACCAATGTTGGTTCCATTGCAGCAGCAAATTTAAATTTGTTTACCCAAGCCTTTGTGTCTTAGTGAGCATAGGTAGGTTTTAGACTAGATTACAGAATTCTGTCTGATGTTAATATACATTGTTACGGTTTTTTAAAAAAAATACTGATTGTGTCCCACCCTAAGATTGATCGGTATAAAGTGGGTGTGAAAGAGTTCTGGGGGTATGGCTATCCAGAGTGCTGTAGCAGCCTAGAAACAGGTTGCCAGGTAATCAGAATAGCTTCTCAGGAGAGAAATCCAGCCCCGTAATGTGTGGGAGAGTCTGGTGTCTGAGAGGAAGAGATATATAAAGGCAAACACTGATTGTCTTTTGGGCAGTCCTTCAATGTGAATTCTCATCAGAGAGAGTTCTGGAATAAAAGTCCCTCAGTCAGCCAGGGAGGGTTACTGTGTGGGAAAGGTTTAATTCTCAGGGGAAGTCTAGAGAGAGTAAATTAACCATTATAGACTCTGGTCAGAAAGTGTGACATCAGTTGGGGGTTGAACATTTGATGAGAGGGGTAGGCAAAGGGCTGTTTATGATACTTGTGCTTATATGAGAAATTAAAGATACAAGGAAACTGACTAAAATCACTGTGAAGAATTGTGTTAATTGTGACCTGCATATGATCTCCAATATTTTGTTCTGTATGTTATCTTAATAAATATTATAGTTTATTTTTTTAAGTACTGACTCAGCTGAGTGGTATACAGTATTTAAAGACGCACAGAAAACATGCTACCATAGAACTAAAGGGGTTCTAAATTACCATTGAAAGGCTTCACCTGTTTATACAAGGGTGGTGTTATAAGTGAGGAGGCAGAGCTGTGTGGAAAAGACAAGATACTTCATCAGACTGAGTAAGCACCATGCCAATCTGAGAAGTAAGCTTTGTCATAGTGAGTTAAAAAAAAATCTGGCTAGATGGGTAGGTGGATAGTAGGCACATTTGGTTAGAGGCGACTGCTCTTAACTGTGACTTCTGTTTTGAAATACATTGAGCTGAACTCATCCAGACTGGGTAAAAGTCCTGGGATTTGGCCCAGTTCATTATTGTACTGACCCAAGGCTTTTATTTTCAACATCCACTTGACACTCCTCCTGTTCTCATCCGTTGAGGTGCCGTTATGGGTCCAACCATTACTTTTTGCACCCAGAGCGAAAGGAAGTTCCTTTGAAACCCCCAGGAGTTTCTGAGACAGCCAAGGGTAAATTCTAGATCTGACTTCCTTGTCTTAATTCTCCCTGTGTTCCTCAGGGTGGGGTTGGGGTTCCCATCTGGTGATGGCATAGAAGGCCCTTTCTTGCCTTCCTTCAGTACATTTCCAGGGCAGAGAAGAAATCCCGCTTACACCAAATCTAAACCAAAACAGCAAGCCCCAGTTGAGTCATGACTGGATAGGGGGAATGGGAACAACCACTTTGACTCATGCACTCCATATGCAGGATAGCTAAACATTTACCAGGGCTTTTGGTCAGTCAGGATGAGCTCAAAGTTACATTGGCAGAGTAGTTACCTTAAAATCCCTCTATTCTGCCGAGTGCTTGAACAAAACTCAAAGTGATTGCTTATTCTTTAGCTTTACAGAGGCCATCCTGAGTTTTCAGTGTTTTTTGATGTCTCTTAAGACTTGTAAACCAATTTCATAATAGCATAAGGGCAAATTATCCCATCTATACAATCATATTAGTGCGTGAGTGCATGACGTCAAACTTACCATGAATCTAAATAAAGCGTGAGTGTGTCCAGAAATATGTACCATATGCTTGAATATTGGGACAGTTGAACATGGTTTTATTTTTGTTTTTTCTCATTAAAGATTTTAATGAAGCAGTCCCTGAGACAGAAAGGTTGGACTCTAAAGCTCTGAAGACTCGTGTACAGCTTTCAGTAAAGAACAAAAGGTCAAGACCAACTAGAACAAGACTCTATGACAGCATCAGCTCTACAGATGGAGAGGACAGCCTTGAAAGAAAGGTGACTTATTTTTATTCTTCATCATCATCATCAGTTGTTACCTTTGCCCAGCTTCTGTTACTTTTATGAATTCACTTTAGTGTAGGTTATATTTACGCATATGTGGTGACATTTTATAATGAAGAAGCATTTACCTTTATTTCTCTTCAAAGGTAAACCATCTGTTTTCTTGCAGCACTCTCGAGACTTCTGATTTAATTTTATGTGCGTGGCAATGTGCTATCTTTCATTACATTTCCCCCCATCAGAGAAAACAAAACTTGTGGTTAGCAGGTAATTCATTAAGGTTTCAGACAGGTTAAAATGCAGATCCTGCAAAAGAAATGGTTAAAATGGAAAGTAGTTAAGATGAAATGTTAATAATGTGAAATTATAGGAACTGTGTTCCAAAAGCAAATACAAGATGGAAAATGGGTGCTTTAAAAAGGGATGGTGCAGTCAAGCTAAGTTGTTCTGATTGGTTCCTGAATGCCATAATCTGCTTAATAATCTCTTATTATCTACAGCCATCGTACAGTTATGGTAGTCCCATGCACATTACAAAATCACAACTGCCCATGTGTGTGAGAACATCCTCACCAGCATCAGATTCTGGTGCTTCCTCCCTTTCCCCTGTGGCTAGCAGCACAACGTTTGCATTTGACAACATAACTGGAAACCAGGATGAAGAACAACAGGACACGGGTTTTATATGTTCCCATGGAGGTACTCCACTCTCCTCTCCTTCAAAATCCTGCCAGAGCTACGAAGTGTCACCTGTGCACCATCCATCCAGCAGGAATATCTTCCATCCTGAAGGTATAACTGTAGATGTACATGTCACTAAGCCATTTCCTCTTTATACGTTCTTAGTTCTCATGTCATTTTAGACTGAGCACCTACCCGTTCGGAAGTCCATGCAAAGCTTTATGTTGCATTTTCAAAAACAAAAAGCCTGATTTGGTATGTGTCTGAGAGGGCTTCCTTTGTCATTCTGTGTTGTACAATTACTTTTTCAATTCATTTTTTTCTCTGTCCTATTGGGAAGAAGCAAAAACTTCGGGAAATATCTTTGAATGGCTCAATTACATATTTTGAGTTTTAAAGTTTTAAATTAAACATTTCCAGGATTCACAATATCTCTGTTCAGGTGTTGAAAAGGAAGCAAGCTAGCCCTCCTCCCTCCTCCCAGTAATCTTAATAGGGAGAATAATAGTCTGAGAAGGTGAACCTCTGCTATTTTTATAGGCTCTCTGCATGATCAGATTTCTGTTTTTCTGTGGTTCTTGATAGTGTGGAGGGTAGGTGCTGCCCTTTTCAGCCTGTCTGCTGTGTATCTGTGTCTGTGTCCACATGAAGAGAGTGACAATGAAGGTATGTGAACCTGTGAATGACTGAATAGGGCTAATGTTTCCTTTAATCAAAGACACAAGATTTAATCTCAGGAGAACTTTCCCAGAGTTTCTTCATAAATGCAGAGACTGATACTAAATAAGACACTGAGGCTGGAATCCTGTTGGTTGGTCCCATCTAGAAAAGATCCATTTAAGCAATTGTTGAATAGTGGGTGACAAATAGATAAACCCAATTGATTCAGTGTCTCTAATCTAGTTGGAACAAACAGTAAGATTTAGGCCTATAACTTCAAATGCTCTAAGGGAATGTCCAGTGGTCAGATAAAACTGTTCTAAATGCTTTGGAAAAGAAATGTACTACAGTTCCTGTATATGACATTTCAAAAGGCAAAGAGGTAGACAGGCCCTTTTTCTATCACAGTGGAAAACAAAGCTCAAGCAAATGCTTTCGTATCACAGGTGACCACTCAAAAAACATAGTTACAGTCAGACGTGCTGTTCATACCAGGGCTAGGGAACTTTTAGCTCTCCAAATGTTCTGGACTTTAGCTCCCAGAAGCCCCAACCAGTGTAGGCAGTGGTAATGGACTGTGGAAGCTGTGTTCCAAAGCCTCTGGATAAACCAAGCTTCCCCATAGTTGGTATACCTATAGCAGGCGCGCGCGCGCACACACACACACACACACACACGCGCGTGTGTGTGTGTGTGTGTGTGTGTATCTAAAATATGTACACACACACATACGTATACATACATACACGCTACATATAGTGTGCATATATATAGTTCTCAAAGTACAATCTGAATTCTAAAGCAGGGGTAGGTAAAACGCGGCATGTTGGCCCCATGGCCATTTTTGTGGCTGCTCCCAAACGACTATCTCATTTCCCTCAGGACACCAAAATAATTTCCAACAAATTTTTTTCTCACATCCAGAAGTGGTAGTTTCAACATAAAATAGACCCCAAACACTCTGAAATTATTTTTAAAATGCAAGAGGATTTCTGGCCATTTCCACTGGAGCAGGGGCAATTTTGACAAATTTCTGTCCATTTCCAGGCTGGGTACTGGAGGCATAAAGACGAACTAATCCAGCCACATAGACAATACACTGTAATCCTGGGAATATTGTTACTATGGGCAAAAATAACAGCTACTTACTGCCCCACCCCATGTGTAGAATTGAAATGAATTAGTGTTTCAGTGCACTGAGGCTCATGATAAATATTTCTAGTTCTGTATGCAGTTACTGGTATTCTTTTGCATTTGTCATCCAGTATTTTCCTGATAAATCACAATAAATTTTGAACTAAACACAATTGCACTCAGTGACCTTACTCAGACAATGGTCTATTCAGTCAACAGCGAATTCTGTGGTTTTTGCATTGAGTCTTATTCCACCACCGTAAGTGCAAAGGCAGATAATCAGTTTAGTCATTTTCTTGCCTTTCTTATAATAAAAATATTTATTATAATAGGTACTCTACTACAAATTTTTCTGTTTAGGAGCGCAACAACTCTGCTTGAACATACAAGTTAATTTTTTTCATTAGCCAAATTTTCTCATTTCTTTTTTTCCTACTTACAATATATGAAATGGGCCAGTGATTAGATACATGTTACCAGGACTGTTTCCCATTTCTTTCTTTATGCACGCATGCAAACTTGCATCTATACTGGAGGCATGGCACATACATAATAGATTGTGTATAGTTGGGAAATTATAACTCAAAAGCACTGGCAGAAGGTTGAGTTCCAAAGTATACAAGCTTTATTTTAGCACAGATGTTTACAGAAAGAAAATGAATAGTTAAGACATCAGACCTCAACACTAGACTGGCAGATGGTTCCTAACAGGAGTGATATAATGGATGTAATGGAGGCAAATAAGGACCAAGAGAGTGATGTGGCAAGGCAGTTTTTAAGAGGCCTCAGGAAAAGGGCACAGAAACAGCTGTACAAGAAGTAGAGCAAACAGATTGTGACCAGTGTCAAGAAGGATACAGACAGACAGACAACCCATGGTAACATTCACTTATATCAGAGAAAGAAAGAATATGGAGGACTTAAATTCCTCTTTGGTTGCAATCACAGGATAATTCTCCAAGGGTAATGGCTACATTAGCCACAATAGGCTTTTGTTCCACTGAGAGTTCAGAATGAGGAACCAGGTTCCGAAAGCTGAAAGGCACACAGTGGATTTTGGTCCAAAGTGAATAAAGATTACAGAAGACTATAGCATCATAGACCTAAATCCCACACAATATGAAACACTCTTCAAAATTAGAACATGGAGGTGAAGCAGTTCCTCTCCTGAGGCCCTGACTTACCTGGGACAATGACAAACATGGATAAAGTAGCAGACACCCATTATCTGGGCTTTTCATCCTTATGTGTATTCAAGTAAATCAAGTGAAGCAAGAGGCAAAAGTCCTAAACTTCTGTTAAAATAAAAATGGGTACCGTAGCAATACTAACATTGGTATCCCTTGGGTCCTGGTTGCCATGAATGCCTTAACAAGACAGCCGTTCCTAGAATAAAAAGCTACTAGGAGAGATGCCAACAAAATACTCATATACAAGCAGTTGTGGGTGAGCTACTCAGTAACATAAAGTAGCTCTGTTTCTGGTATTCGTGATGTGGAATGCAACTGACCTTTTCAGTTATTTAACAGAAGCAGATGCAAGTATGCACACTTACAGAAGAACTGTCTAGCAGCACCTTTGTGTGGAACTGGAAAATGTTTTTTGACCCTGATAAATATTTGAATAAATTAGTTCACTAATAGCAATAAATTAGAATTCCTGGGGCTGGAGTTGAAAAGTGAAAACAAATTGACTGTGCTCCAGTGTGACACATGCCAGGTTCTGCAGTAATATCAAGGGTGTTTCCCCCCAGTTCTGCCCCTTCTTCCAAAATACTAGAGACTAGGAAGCCCTCAGAAGTTGTAATCCACTGCCATCCCCCAAAAAAGAATTAGGCATGTGGCACTCATCTAGAAGGGAAAAGAGCAGCCTCTCCACCACCACATATAAAATGCAGTGGTGGTTTGAGCATTGGACTACAGACCTGGAATTCAGGATTCAGTTCCCCACTCAGCTGTGGAAACCTGCTGGATGACCTTAAGTGTGTCACAAACTTTCAGCCCCAGAAAACCCCATAACAGGTTCACCTTAGGATCACCATTAGTCAGAAAAGACTTGAAGGCACACGGCAACAACAGCAACAGTTTTCAAAGAAGTAGCCATGTTAACTTCTTGCAGCATAAAAAGGAAGAGGGAAAGAATGTAGCAGTTGTTTTACATCTTCCTGGTTCGTTTTACATTTTGTCCCACTCCCACAATTGTGTAAATACGCTTTATAACCTAAAGTTTTAATATCATTCTGTACTACATCTGAAAAAAACTGGATTTATATCCACAAAAACTCACGTTAAAATGAAACCCAGTTAGGCTTAAAAATGCTGCTGTACTGTTTTCCCTCCTTCTCCTTTCCTCCATTTTATGTACAATGTGGATTTTTTTCTGGATTCCAGCCATTGCTTTAAAATATATTTTTATTCTAGGTATGTACAGCTGTTTGTGCCTGTTAACAGTGAAGTTTGTCCTTGTTGTTTTAAAAATTTTCCTTGTGTTTCCAACCCGACAGGAGGTTTCAAAGTACACTATAAAAATAGCAACATTGGTAACACAACAAGTACATCTTCTGGCCTGGATCCAAAGATCCCTTTTCAATATCTGCAAAGGCTTGCATGCCCAGCAGGTTTTTCACTTCATTGTTTCTGATAGCAGTTTCTTGTGTGCCTCAGAGGGCATTTTCAAAGCTTTCCTAATTTACCACTGGTTTGTTGGGTGTCACAGAGAAAGGTTGTTGGGAGGAAAGCACTTTGGAGCATGTTCAGAATTTTAAATATATTTATTTGGATGATTACATGCATGTTTATTTGTATTGTTGTCCATTTGCTTGCAGAAAGACAGTGGATGTTATAAGAGCAGAATTAATATGTGACTCAATTCATTGAGATTTTTGTGCAGTTATGGATGGTAATGAAAGTAATCAGTACAAAGCACTAGTGTCATCTTGTGTTGAGTGTACCAGAGCTTGGGAATACTCCATCAGAATGGCCTTCAGAGCTTGGAAAAGTTACTTTTTGGACTACACAGCACCATATGGCTGGCATCCTGTAAGAGACATCCACACATACAAGATTTCCTTATGTATGCGGATGCCCTTTTTTGGTCTGCACATGTCAGTGCTCCCTTCTTCTCTCCAGAACACCCAGAGCTCCCCTCCTGACTTACTGAAAAGCCTTTGAAGCCACCCTGCTTCATTCTGTACTTCATGGCAAGCAGGCAGGTTTGCAGAAGTTTCTGGCTATATCCCCATAGCCAGACACAAGATGATGACATCAGCTGGATATAAAAAATCTTCCAGATAACTTGAGATATTTAGAAAAGTTATTAAGAGAAAAACAAATTATTAGATTAAAAGACTGAGTAAGCAAAATGAGGACCAAAGAACAAATGAAAGATTTATTAGGAATAGTGAAGTTGTCATGGTATAATTATATACAGTTAGAGAATTGGATAAAAGAATGGATAAAGAAAAATGGTAAATATAGAAAGCTTACAAAGTTTGAAGAAATGATAGTACAACATAAAGAGACAGTCGGAAATAAAATAAAGATATAGTGGGTAAAATTTATAAATTATTGTCTATAGAGGAAGAATCATAGGATGTACTCAAAATAGTATGGGAGTAGGATTTTAGAGAAATAATAAATATTGAGAATTGGATTAAAATATATGACATGAGAATATTGAGATTTATGTCTGTAACAATGAAGGAAAAATTTTGTAAGTTAGTTTGGAGATGGTATGTAACCCCGTTAAAATTGAGTCAAATAAATGATAATCATTCTAACCTATGCTGGAGGGGTTGTCAAGAAATTGGCTCCTACTTTCATATGTGGTGGGAATGTGAAAGTGTATTGAAATTCTGGTGGTTAGTTTTTACAGAAATAAAAGAAATAACTAATCAAAACATACAGTTAAATCCTAAGCTAGTTTTGTTATCAATATTTGATAAGGAACAAAGTAAGTGGCCAACAAGATTTCCGTTTTATTAACTGCAGCAAGGCTAAGGATAGCTAAGAATTGGAAAATAAAGCAAGATACTCAAATGAATGGTATGAAGAGGTATGGGATATAGCTATTAATGCTAAATTGACTTGTAGTATCAAAGTAAAGAAGGGGGAATTAGAAATAATTTTATAGATCTTGGGGGGGAATTTATTGATTATGTGTTAATAAAGAGGAAAGGAAATAAACCAACTGAAGAATCATTAAAATTTTGTAAGGGGGATGGAGCTATTTGAAGTGAATGGATGTGGTCATATCTCTAACGGTTCTGGTGGTGGGGAGCACTTATTACCTAATTGTGGAATAGATTAAGATTAAGAACATTTGGTATAAGCAGTTTTTTAAGTTTGTGTTGTTGTTTTGTTTTGTTTTTTGTATTAGGTATTGTGTTGTGTGTTTTGTAGTGTTGTTAAATTGTTGTTTAACAATTAATTTAAAAAAATGATGACATCAGCATCATAGACCCTGACAGATCTCAGTGCGAATGATTCTACATCTGTCTATGGGGGACATAGCCAGAGACTTCTGCAATCTTGCCTGGTCCCCATGAAACTTGGGATGCCATGCAAGGATGACTTTGGGGGCTTTTTCAGCTAGTCAGCCGGAGGTGCTGTATGGATCAGTCTAACATAGCTGAGCTATACAAGATTGGAGTCAGAATCTCCCAAATCCTGAAAGTTCTGCTGTCAAAAAGGTAACTTTCCCAGCTCTGGGTGGTACCCTCATGGAATTTCCAACTATGTAAGATGTCCACAATTTGCTTGTGAATTGGAACATTGAAACTTCATGTTTTTAAGAAAACAGACATATACAGAAACTGCAGATAATATATTCTTTTACTTTAATTTACTTACTAATAACATGAAACCTACTTTACTTAAGAAAGTAAATGTTAAAAAAGAGTCCTGTAGTGGCCTCCTAGTTGCCTTCAGTAGTGGCAAATAGCCAACCAAGCTATGTGGCAAATTAAGTTGCTAACACAAACTGAAATATACCGGTTGTGAGAAAATTCAGTAACTGATTAATATTTGGAACTGTGTCCAAAGATGTTACAATTTGTAATGTATTAATATATTCCTGCATAGCTAAGAAGTTGTGTGATATTTCTATGCTGGCAACTTTCAGAGAAGCAAACCACTGTTCAGCTTAGCATGTTGCTTGTCTCTTCAATTCTCACATTGTAAAAAGACTTTTGACTTGAAGCTGTTAGTCCCCTTTTTGTGCAAATACAATTTTGGCAAACACAGTCAATACTCTATAGCTAGTATTTCCTTCTTTGAATGAGAAATCTTTGGTTGATCATGAATGAAACATTATATTCCTGTGTACCTAAAGTCTGTACCCAAAATAAAACTGCTGGTTTAATTATGAAATACAAATGGCTATAATGAACTGTGTTTTTCATGTATGAATATGTCCTAGATGGTGCCACAGGTATCCAGTCACCAAGAGCATCCAGCCCTTCTCTGGGGCATATAAAGAAAATAAAACAAACATTTGTAGATCTTGGGTAAGCATTTCTGAATCTTAGTTTCTCATTAATTAGACATCTCAGTGAATTAATTTATTAATTAATTGTTTAGTATGTTTTGGACACTCTTTTTTTTTAAACACTGTAGGGCTCCCTTGAGAAAGAGTTCTAACAAGGGCAAGAAGCGAAGAGAGAGAGAACCAGTTAGGGTCTCTACTGGCTGCAGGTACGAGCAATCAACATACATGTAAACAATTTGTGATCAGAGTTGGTGATACTGAATATCTTATAGCACACTGCTATTTGTGCACCAAAACATACATGAATTATACATAGGGATTTCCTGTGGCTCTGCGTGGGCTAAAGGTTTTTAAGGTTGCTATTCTGTTCACACTCAGCTGAGAGTAAGTCCTGTTGACCTTAGTGGGACTCAATTTGAATAGACGTAGGCCCATTCTGCACCACCCTCCCAACCCGCCGTGGAGACGGGAGAAGGACAGTACCGCAACTACACTTCTGCGCGACATCATCATAGTCCTGTCCTTCTCTCATCCCCAGGCGGTGCAGTCACAGATTAAATCATTGACGGGTTTTCCCCATCAATGACCTACGATTGCACTGCCATGTTGGACTTACCTGGTCTGCGGAAGGCCCAGAAGCTCAATGGCTGCACTTTCTATCCCAGTGCAGCCTGGGAAGGTACCTGACTGTGCTGTGGGAGGAAAAGGTGAGGCCATCGCGCTTCTTTCATCACGGAGCCAGCCGGTGTGTAGGGGAGCACTCCCATCACGCTTTCCTCCTGGCAGTGCTGATGCCGGGATTCCCACCAAACACTACTGTGAAAAGATAGGGTGCAGAAAGGACCATACATAGGATTGTGCTGTAATTATCTCAACCATTGTGTAAATTTCTTCTAGAGCAATCCAATGCCATGTTTACTCAGAGAAGTCTGAGTAGACTGAAGAACTTCGTCAGAAGCACAGTTATAAGAACATGAGTGGAAAAAAAACAACACAATCCAATCAGTTAAAACTTGTGCAGCAGCTGCCTGGCTTAAATGCAGAAAACCTGCCTGGATGAAAAGGTTGTTTCCTGCTGACAGAAGCACAATGGAGAGGAGGCCAGTTTAGCTATCCTTGGCGAGGGATTCCAAAGCCAGGAAACAGTCACCAAGAAAGTTCTAACTCCATCATGCTATAAAGCTTTCCTTATCACCATACTAAATTGACAGAAACAGCAAACAAAAAATCTTAAGTGGCAGTGCTTGTCCAAGTGATTTCTTTTTAATGTAGAAATAGCTCCTGATTGTTTTCATGGAATAATAATCTTATTGTTTTTGCAAACAGAAAGCAAACACAGTAGTCCACCCTTATCTGCAGGGGATATGTTTTAAGACTTCCCCCCGCACCACTGTTGGATGCCTGAAACCACAGATAGTACGAAGCCTGTTCCAATTCTGGAACTGCAGATTGCGTTAGCCTGCTCCAGCTGTGGCATCACTGGAAGTAGCTCTCTAGTCTTACAGATAACATAGAGAGATGCAAAAGACTCATTCTACCAGATCGTATGACTCTCTTACATCTCTCTATGGTCCCTGAGAAGCTAGAGGGCTGCTTCTGGTGATGCCACAGCTGGAGAAGGCCATGTGGGTGTTATTGCCCAGTCTCTGGGGGACAGATTGGGGAGGAGGGTTGGAGGGAGGAAGATGAATCTGTAGGGAAGACACCATTTCTGCAATTTTCCATTTTAATATTTTCGAACAGTAGTTGACTGCATGTAACTGAAACTGCAGGTTGGAAGGGATTACTGTCATTCCCTGGTTATTCCACAACAGCCATCACAGCAGTCGATCTCATTGCTGGTGTTCTCTTCTTGCTGACGTACAGCAAGTTAATTTTATTCTCTTCGTTTATGTTAAAACATAAATAATTAAATATCAAGACAGAAAACAGATTTAAGTAGCTGGTGAGGGGTATTAAGTAGTTGTTTATATCATAAGACAGACCTCAGATAACAGACAATTTCAGACAACTCATTTTAAGTATTCCAGTGTAATCTGATTTATTATGAAGAAGCAGACAAACCTATGGGTCAAAGTGACACTTGCCTTAGGAGCAGACTTAGCTTTCTGTCCCCAGTCATAACCAGTTCATTAGCCCAGCCGTAATTTTCTTGTTGGCATTCTGTTCAGGCACCATGAATGACTCTACCATCCAAATCTCACATAAGAAAGATCATTTGATAAAAAATACTGACCAAGAATCTGTCATAGGATATTATATCAAGCACCTAGTTTGCAGTTCCTAACCAGTAAAGGGTTGAGAAGGGCTAACTCTGCATACACTGTAGGTAGGTAGGTGTTCTTTCATGCATGCACTGTATGTGGGTGTATATCTCATTCATAGACTTTTCTTTTGCACATGTGCAGCCAAAGTGATGTAAAATTAAAATCAATGACACAAATCAATTAAAGCAGAAACTGTTCAATAAACTAACACTGAAGGATAGTAATTAGTGTTGCCTGCAAGATTTTGTATGTAAGAATTTTGTTCAGTTCACATCTTGAGATGAACTTACAATATACAATTCAGCATGCAAGCTGGAACGCGAATGTCCTTCATTACTTACATTTACTAGAATTTTACATTGGAAGAAAAATATGTGTGTTGGGGATCCAACATGTGTATATTAGTGGGGAAAACATTTTTAAAAATTGGATTTTATGTGGAGAATCTTGCAAAATGCATATATTAGGAGAAATGCACTTGAAAATGCCAACATGTTTTCAGGCAGACTTGTCCATTTAACAAGTTCAACAGGTACAAGAACAGGAGAGCACAATCTAAACTCAGGAAAATCAGAGACAGGGAAATCAAGGTTGGCAGGTTGATTTATTCCTCGTTATACTTTTTCTTTACTCATTTGTTTGTATTTTCTTCAGAATCTTAATGCCTAACCTGTACACCTTCCTATTTATGTTAAACAGGACAACTAAGGAACTGTTGGAGTGCTCAGCAGGTCGACCCTCTTTAATCAAACGGTCCTCCTCTCTCCCACATAATACTATGCCATTTACATGGTATGGAGAGAGCAGCAGAAGATCCAATTCTTCTAGCAATCTGCCTTCGCCTACCAGTTCAACTGATCCTTCTTCTGAAAACCTAAGCCCAGCTAAAAAGGGGTCCAAGGTAGAAAAATGCCAAATACCTTATATATCCAGTGGCTGGAGTGACTTAAGCAGATTCATGTTACTGGGTTTTTTTTTAAAAAAAGAACCCACAGGATGGTAACCATAAGCAAAATGTTAACTGTAAAAGATAAACGTGATGAGAACATCCTAGATGGTTCCTCCTTTGTCTTTTGAGTCTCTTAGATTTCTGTTGTGGTAACAAACTGCCAGATTCACTGTGGATGTGATACCAGCGTACTCGTTGAGGTTGTACAGTCTTTGTTTAAGCTTTTAATGAACTTGCGTAATTTGTTGAGTCTGTGTAGAAAGAGGCCATCAGATTTAATGGGCTGAAATGAACATCTGAGCAAAGCAGGGGAGTTTCTGGATATTGTACCAAATAGCTTTCTTCCCATCATGCTGTCTTGAGATGATGGCAGCTATGGCCTTAACACATCTGGGTTGAAAGATAGCTAGAAGGTAGAATGTTAGCCCATAGAGATTTATTTTTGGCAAAGGGAGCAGAGAGGCAAAGATATTTGAGGAAAGAGAGGCTAGCTGCTAGCAAAGGCCTGGTGGAATAAAGGAACATAATCAGGGTCAGCAGACTTTAGAAGGAACCGTGATGCAAGGAAGGACCTTTCACCACTGAACTACAGGTAACTGGAAGCAACAGGAAACAAGGACATGAAGATAAAGTAAGCTTGCCTAGTAAATAAGAATTGGCCTTACTGGGATGGAGGCAGAGGCGTATGCTTTTGGCACTTGAGGGTATCCTCTCCAGCACTTGGGAAAGTTACTTTTCAAAGTTCATCATTTCAGCCCATCAGCTGATTGTCAGACCCTGTTCATGAGACACCTTAGAAGGAACATCCCCTAGAAAGGTTCTGCCTGCCTGCCTGCCTGCCTGCCTGCCTGCCTGCCTGCCTGCCTGCCTGCCTTCCTTCCTTCCTTCCTTTCTTTTCAAGACAAAAACACTGTATGGCATATACAAGTATGTACATGTTTAATGATTCCTAAAACAACCATATTAGAAGAGTAACAAGCCAAGGAGAATGTAATCAACAAAACACAGTAATTTATTTAAAAGAAGCAATACGTGAAACAGCACAGGAGTGAATATCAGTAGAGCACTCAGCCCAATTCCCTCTTAAAGGAACAATCATAGAATCATCAAGTTGGAAGGGGTCCTGTGAGCTATTGAGATCCTGCTCCATGCAGGATTTCCAACTAAAGCATCACTGGCAGGTAGCTCTCCAGCCTCTTTATAAATATGTCCAGAGAAGGAGACTCCATCACCTCTCCAGGCAGTTGGTTCCATTGCCAAACCACTCTCAATGTCAAGAAGTTCCTTCAAATGTTCAGTCGAAATCTACCCTCCTCTAACTTAAAACCACTAGACCTAGTTCTGCCCTCTGAAGTAGTAGAGAACAAACCTGCACACTCCTCTCTGCGACAATCCTTTAGACATTTCAAGAGTACAATCATATCACTCCTCAGTCTTCTCTTCACCAGATTGAACATGTCCAAGTTGTAACTGGCCACCTAAAAGTACAAGTAAAGTACCCATAATATCCTTTGACCTGCAGCTCCTGTAAGATCCCCCCAGCATGGTCAGTGGTGAGGGGTTGTGGATTTGTAGTCTAATAGGATCTGGAGGGCCAAAAAGTAGACAAACCCTATCTCAGAGTATTTGCGCCTGATAGAACCATCTTTCCTTGAAGCTAGTCTTGAAGCTAGCTTTTATTAATGATAGCTTCCCAAAGTCCCTGGTGGCCATGTTGGCTTGGTGGATTCTGGGAACTGTAGTCCAAAAAAGTAGCTTTTCCAAACTCTCCTCCATACTCATGCTTAGAAGCACATCATGTAACTGTCTTGCTAACTTAAGCTTAGCACAGTCTGGTCATATTTCAGGTAAAGTGCAGCCTTGTCCGTAAGATGCAAGAAACAGGCTTCTTGGCAGCCTTTTTGGGGGGACAATTAAGGAATAAATGAGCGCTTTCTTCCCAACAGGCTGACAGAGGAAGTTCAGAGCTGCAGTAGTTCCTTCCTCTGTAGTGAGCACAGTGGCTTCTGTTGTCCCTTTCTCCTGTAGCCAGCTTGTTTGCGTGGGATTCTATGTAGTTGTCGGCACTGGGCCCTTTCACACTACACAATCATAGCACTATGATTCCACTCCAACTACTATGGCAACATCCTATAGAATCCTAGGATTTGAAATTTAGGGAGTGGTATTCAGAGTTCTCACCAGACTTCAAACCCTAGGATTTCATAGGATGAACTCTTGGCAGTTAAAGAGGAATTAGAGTGCTATAAAATGTATTGTATGAAAGGATTCTTGGTTGCCCAGGCCTGTTATCAGAGCTTGGGAATGTTATCATGCTGACAGGGTGAATTTGGGAATTGTCGTTCAGCAGGAAAAAGGTGGGGTCCAAGGTCTGCTTATTGGACAAATTATGAAATACAAGGCTGGTCTGGGTGAAGAGGCTATCCGTGAACAGTCTGTGTGCTGCTTTGAGCTCCATGGCAGAAGAGCAGTGTCTAAATACATAAGTTCAGATTGTGAACACTTTTATGAACAAAAGTTCTTATTCTCAGATGATGAGAGGACAAGTAAGTATTTTGACCTAAACACAAATTAGTTCCTTTGACTGCCTAGTTGATCATAAGATAATATTTAACACATCTGACCAAAGCATTGACAGATTTTAAAATGTCATAGTTCTGAGTTCTTTGTCCCCTTCCTACTTCTCCTTGCAAGACAAGATGTTCCTGTTAGGCATCTTGGGTATAACATCTAGTTCCATTTTGAAGTTCTTTGAACTAAGAAAAATTAATTATTTCAAATGTGTGTTGGTCCTATCTTTTTGTTAACATGTATGTTGCTTTTAGCATAGTGGTCTGCAAATAATATTTCATACAGACTTGTTACATGCTCCACATATTTACTGTTTTCATCTCTGCAATATCCCATGAGCATCTCATGACCAATCTGATGGGGGAAATGAAAGTCAAAATGCTTTTATTGTCTTGCTCTGAAATCACAGTAGTGGCACAAGCTGAGGCTATCTTCGGTGTCTTCAGTACAAGCTCCACTGAAACAGAACCCTGTTACATGCCTTCCATTTATAGTAATGAGATTTGCATGGAATTGATTCTCAGTCTGTGGTAGCCACAGTTCCATGGGCACTTTGCCCTTCTTTGCCCTGTTTTTTTACTTGGCTGTGTTGTTATTTATTTTTACACACACACACATACACACAGGACAATGAACTGGAAAATGTATAAATTGAACTTCTGGGAGCAGTCAAATGGAATCAACTTGAAATAACTCTACCACATCAGTACAGCAGCAGTACAAATCCACACTTATGTATGCATCCAGTGATAATGAATACAAAAGGTTCTCATTTGAATAAAGCACTTAAAACACAATTTCAGAGACAAGTATAAAAAACCAAACCAAGGCACCACCATCTTATTTTTTGAAATAGAAAAAGTTGAATCTCACTGGTGCAACTGAATTTTGGTACACTTTGATACTGCAGTAAACAGTGGTGGGCCGAGAAATTAAGAACATGGAACTTCTTAAGCTGAAACTGCTCCAATTACACATTTTACCATAGCACAATACTTATAGAAAGCACTGCCATGCCGTGGCTTGAGTTGCATGGTTCTGAAGAAGAGCAAGTAGCAGACCAAGGGAATCTCCCCAGACAACATATTGATCATACATTGGCAAGGATACCTTATTTTCTCTTGTCTGTGTTTTCCCTTTTTTCCCATTGTTCATGTTTCAGGGCAAAAATGAAAGCTTGAAAACCCAGGGAAAGCTTTCATCAGGTTGACATAGTGGCAGAGTTAACAGGCTAAAAACATAACCTGTTATTAACTCTATAGCTGAATACTTTGGTTATATAGAAGGACTCATCTGAACCTTTAGAGGGTTAATTTAGCATGTGTAAAGTGGGACTGTAGAAAACCCTTCCCGTGGACAGTTCTCCATGAAAAAAAAAGAAAAATTAGATAATTCTAGGTTTGGGGGAGTTATGGGGGGGAGCAGTTGCTTAAGGAGGAAACTAATATAAAGGACCCAGTGTGGCATAGTGATTTGAATGTTGGGCCAGGACTAGAACTCTAGGAGATCATGGTTCCCCATTCAGCCATGGAAACCAACTGGATGATGTTGGGCAAGTCACACACACACCCTTTGTGTGTGTGAGTGAGTGAGTGAGTGAGTGAGTGAGAAAGAGAGAGATTGAGAGAGAGAGTCAGTCCGGATACCTTGGGAAAGCTGGGAATTTACTAGGGCCAAGGCCAGGAAACCTGTTTTAACCCAAGGGTCATGTTCTTGTGGGCCATATTCCAAGTCTGGTGGTTCTAAAGACAAAAAAAGGGCAGCACTGAAAATACCAGCCCATACAAAATCTAGGGAGGGAGTGTGACTCCGAGAGCCAGACAAAAACATCAAGAGGGTCTAATTCAGTCCCTGAACCTGAGGCTCTGGTCTCTTGACTAGACAATTAGAGAGTGAGGGAAAAAAAATCAGTTTTCTATCAATACCCTTTTTACTTCTTAAATATTTGCCTTGAAGCTTCTGCTATCCCAGCAAGTGAGACAGGGCAAGTGGGTAGGGGGAGTACAGACACTGCGTCTGAGCCTGTTTTATATTTTATTTTCCCCTCTTAGGTCTGACAGCAACTTTGGAAGAATGTAGAGGATAATGCTTCATCCGCCAATATGTTATTAAATAAGAACCTTACAGCACCCTCTAATGTGGACAGCTGCATCATTTCAGTAGAAGCAAGGGAAAGCACTGGGAAATCTTTTTTATATAACAGGTCACTTGATCCAAAGCTTGGTGTTGGAGGCCTCAAAACCTGAGAAAGCATCATCTAAATTTCAAGGACACAGACACAATTTGGGCTAACTATGCTTTCTTTCAAGAAGCTTGCTGTGCAAGAAGTGTCATGACTCCGTGATGATATTTGGGTTTTTACAAATATCACTTAACACTTAATAGGAACTTGCTGTCAAGTGATTTTTGATGAAAATGAACTTCAAGAATTTCCTTTGCATTTTAGCCGTAAGCGTTATCCAATATATATGTCGGGCATGGTATAGCCAGATCTTTTAATTTAATATATTGATTACTAATCTTTTTCTTTGTGCAGTTTGCCTTTTACATTTCACCTTCAAAGCAGATTTGCAGTCATGCATTGTTCGTATTGCCCATTGCTAATTTTTTAATGTTATATGGCTTGGTTGTTTTAATGAACCTCAAAAGTTTCACAAGTGTCTTGATTTTTGGGGTTTTTCTGTTGGTCTAATTGCATTGTGTTTCAAACCTGATACATGCCATTGTGGGATTTCTCTAATGGCAAATGTGATTAATCTTACCAAGTGTACAAGTCACAAAGTATCCTGTTGGATAATTGTTCCTTTGTTTATTTTTGCTAGAAAATGTAATGCTTTGTTCATTGCATTGGTTACAGGCAAAATGTCTGTTTTGTGTCTCTGTTTTAAGTGTAAAGTAATCCCTGTCTTTCACAGAAGTTGAGGGTCCAGATTAAATTGTTTGATAATTTAGAAGATACTGTCAGAAATGAAGCATGAACTCTGTGAATCACTTTGACACTGATCCAAAGAAGGACATTCTTTCTGATGGCAGGGGGATATCCTTACACTTTGTTAAAATGGTGTTTTATGGTATAATAATAATAATAATGATGATGATGATGGTACAACATCCAGTTTTGTTGAGGTAAAGGGAATAGTCAATGCACTTAGCATGCCACTTGAGCCAAATGACCTTAATTAAACGACTGTTTTAGAAGAGAAAAAATAAAATTTTTACATTGCCCTCGGTAACTCAGCAAACTACTGAAGCCCCTCCCTAGTAAATGTTTTCCCCAACTTTAACGAATCCATACATCCAATTTCAAGCCAGGCATTCTGTTCAGAACTTTCAACTCAGCAGTGTCTGTAGTGCCAGCCAGTAGTATCTAAAGCTCCATCCTCATAGTTGGAATATTTTTTTTAGTTGCATGTCTTTTTTAAAAAAAAATGAAATTAGGAACACTTTGACTTTTATTCCCCAGGCAAACAAGTGAATTGCTACAATGATTTCAGAAGTATGCTTTCTTACCAGGAGAAAGCAGATTCTTTTGTGACTTGCAGGCTTGTTCTCTCCTGTTTTGACCAGTGTATTTTGTTTTATTCCTTGATGCTTTACAGAATTTAACTTTCAACGATGACTTCAGTCCAAGCAGCACTAGTTCGGCTGATCTGAGTGGTTTAGGGACAGAACCGAAAACCCCAGGATTTTCACATTCCATAGCACTATCATCAGACGAGGTACCTTACCTATATGCTATTCATATAGCAGGAAATAACTTCTGTACTCTGTGGACTATTTAATAGACTTAACAGCTCGTGGCTGGATATAGCTTTGAAAAATTGACTGTTAGGGCTGTGCTTCATGATCAGAAACTGTGTCTGTTAGTGAATTTGAACAAAAGATAGAGCCTCAGAGATGTACACGAAACCAGCCAGTTCTGCTGTGGCAGAATCTGTTTTGAATCAAAGACCAGAGTGGCTTTAAAGACAGAGGTAGCACTGCTTAAGATACCATCTAACTTTTAAAATGATACTCTTGTACATAACTAGGAGAGGGAAATTCAAGCAAATATACAGAATGGAGCTGCATAACCAAAAATACATATTAATGAATGAAATATATGTTGTAAGTTGTGTTTGGGAGTTAGGAACATGTAGCTGCCCAGGTGTTCTTGGACTGCAGCTCCCATCAGCCTAGGCCACTTGTTCCCCATCCCTGATAGAAGACATGTTACTGTGTATGTGCTTTCAAACAGAAATAATAACTAAACCATAATGGATTATTAAAAACTAAGCTCATAAGAGCTTTATTGCTGAACTGTGATACTATACTGCAGGTGAGAAAAATTTTGTGTGATCACCTACACTGTAAAAATGAACGCCTGCACCTCAGTACAAGCATATTAGAGAGAAAATTCTAAACTGCTGTTGGGCAACTGTAGAGGGAGTAGCCACCATTCCCCCTCCTACATCTGACCATGGGCTGCATCAGCATGTTTTGGTGTCCCTGAAATGCTATAATATCACATCAATATGCCATTTTGGCTGACTTTATTCTTTTTCAGGATTTCAGGGGGATTTTGGGAGCTCTGGGGTTTAGGAGAAGCAAACCACCACATTGGGGACAATTTGGAGGGGCCTTTAGCTGGCTTGGGAGCAAAATTCAGCAACCTTTTTTTTTAAAAAAAATATTGGGAGTCCAAGAGGCTTCTGGAGGCTTCAGGGGCCACACTTAGTGGTCCCAAGGTAGCATGCAGCTTACTTTGCCCTAGATGAACCTTCTCCATAACTGACACAGAGGACGTTTTCATATGAGAGGGCTTATCAAATATTTGATTTCTCAGGGGATTGCATGATTGAGAAATGGATACAGCACATGGCACAACTAATTGATCATGGACAAGATCCTGTCACACAGACAGGGAAAATGTGGCCTGTGGGTTGCATACAACCCCCAGGGCCCCCCCTGTACTCACCTCATTTATTTTGAAAAAAATGTTTTGCCTCCAGATCCCCCTTCCCAACACCTCCTAGAGGGTATGGAGGACAGTTTTGCCATGTTCATTTTCCCAGGCTATTTTGGGCTGAGGAGAATCCTTTTTTTCCAACAAGAAGTAAGACAGAAATTGACTTGTTCTATTGTCTTCCAGGCTATTTCCTTTTGGAAAAGGGAAACAGGCCTCTTTTGGGCTCAAAACAGTCTAGGAGACCCAGAAATATGATAGAATTCCCAGCCATACCCTCATGGGATATTCAGGGACATTTGGTGCAAAAAAATTGAGTTTTTCTCTGGATAGCTTTCCACACTTTCCTGAGAGGCCAGCACAGCCCTCTGTATGTGACAGTTGTACATCCCTGCTACAGGAGCTCTGTGCTAGTACTTTTAACAGGAGCTGTCCAAGAACTCCATACACAAGTGGCTCCCCAGTGATGGATCAGTTGCAGTACTCTTAGTCTAACATCTGGGCACAGCTCCAGACCTCCCACCACCAGATTAACCACTTTGATCCTCAGTACAGTCCTGGGAGATTAAGCAAGAAATGCTTTCTACTCCATTGGCTCTGCATAGGATTTTGGCCCATTTGCTCTACCAGTTGGTCTACTTCGTAATGGAGTGCACTTCCTATCAGGAATGTATCCTATGTTGGTTGCCACTTTCCATGAACCAACTGTAGAGTTGCTCTCCTTAGTTAATAGGACTTCTGTGAAATAAATGGCTCATCAGTTGCAACCCTGATTAATTGACTGTTTTTGCAACTCCAAATTAAACACTTTCTATTGGGGAAGGGCCATATTGACTTGTGTGGAAGTTGCTTTGAGTTTCTACGAGTGCACCGCTATAAGCACTACCTGGGCTTACTGTATTTAAACGCATTCTCTTCTCCTGTGCTGGAATATCACAGGTTGCAACTGAGCACACAGTTCAGCATAGTTGGAGACTGAAGTATGTTGAACTGAGTGTAAAGATCACCTTTGTCCTTGATTTATGTTCTTATGGTAGGCACATAGCTGCCTCAAGTCCATATGTAAAAAGCTGCATCTATTATGTTATGTTATGGCTGTTCACTTCCAAAGATGCTTCATAGCTGTCTTC
Organism: Cyclura pinguis; assembly: GCA_030412105.1. Lineage (NCBI taxonomy): Eukaryota > Metazoa > Chordata > Lepidosauria > Squamata > Iguanidae > Cyclura > Cyclura pinguis. The sequence continues at coordinate 23,480,143 of CM059604.1, forward strand.
CCCAACATGGTGTCCTCCAGATATTTTGATCTACAGCTGTCTTCATCCTTGGCCAGCATCTCCATTGACCATGCTGGGTGGGAAAGATGACACTTGGGGTTCAGCAGAGCTGGAGAGCACCCAGTTAGGGAAGTCCTTTTTAGAGGTTATAATTTCCTATCCTACTTGTGCACGCTATACTTCCAAGGCTGAGCAGTGACCTCTACTGGAAGCTTCAGCCACTTCAGCCTACCAACTGGCAGGGGATAAAATGCCAGTCTCACAACACAACTGTAGTTTGGTTAAGTTTTTTCAGTCATTGGGACCATCATGCTGTCTCTCTCCCATATATAACATATTGGCTGCAATCCAACATCCCCTAAGTATAGCATAAATATCCACGTATGGACCTACACTAGGCTGAGCCATTCCCCCCAAGCCAACTTACTGAAAAACCCCTGAAGCTGCCCTGCACGGCCATTCTGTACTTCATGGCAATCAGGCAGGATCAGGGAAGCATGTGACCTCCCATAGCCAGGCACAAAATTAGTATAACAGCACTGAAATCCCCAGAGGACTCCAGCAGTTCTCAATGCTGATGTCATCATTTTGCATCTGGTTATAGGGAGACACTCCTATGAACCTGCCTTCTCCCCACAAAGCATAGAATGGCTGTGTAGGGTAGTTTCAGGGGTTTCAGTAAGGGGGGGCAGCTTTGGATGCTGCGGGGATAGGTAGGGAATAAACTTTACCTCCATGCAGTGCCAAAAAAAAGGACATCAATACACCACAGGATGGCAGTCATAGGTAAATCAGATGGTTTGGCAGTCGAAGTAAGTAGAAATAGAGATTCTGTTACTATTTGTCAAGCCTTAAATGGAAAATACACACTGGTGTTCGGGTTTAAGCAAAGAGATGGTTACTCCATTGTTGTCACATGTTCTGTATTTTTATTTATAATGCTTCCTTTCCCATTTCTTTATTGCTGACTCAGAGCTTGGATATGATTGATGATGAGGTGAGACAATAATGATCTGTCATCTTCTTATCTATCTGCCTATCTGTTCATGGGGACTGGAATCATGTTGGTCAGCCCCAAATAGAGCAGGCCCCTTAACTGTTGATTAGTAAGTTAATACATAGGTAAAGACCATTGATTCAGTGGGTCTACTCCAATTAGGACTTGCAGCAGCATTCAGGCTGGAATTTTTATGACGTCCCATAACTGAAGATCTCTGAACACCATATGCACAACTTATTTTTAAAATGCAAATATGATCAAAAGCCCTCACAGCAGAGATAAATCGATAAAACTGGGCACAGGTCTTAAAATTTTTAACAAACTGAGGGGAAAAAAAATAAAGTGTCCTAAAAAGCATAAGAACATTTTGTTTTAAAAAATATTTGTGTGGAACAGGAATGAGTATTGATCAGACCCTAGGTGAACTACATTTCAAGGAGTTGTACAAAGGACATAAAGCTTTTTCTTTACTCAAGTTTCCCTTGCTGTTATACTTTAGATTTTTAGGATGGATGTTAATGTGTCTCTTCTCCCATCCTCAGCCCAAACTTGCTCGTGGTTTATCTCATTTCAGAGTTCTTTTGGTCATGTGCAAGAATTCTTTTGTCAGAGTCACAGATTGGTGATAGGTGTAACCCAGACTAAAGGAAGCTATGGCCGGAGTTGTTCTGGCGGTTTATACCAATATTACAGTCCCCTGTACTGGCCATTACTCCTGGCACTATATCATTATCTACTCTACCACCACCTACGCCATCATAATTACTCTTGCCTACAAGTTGATTGCCTGTTTCTTCACACAGTAAATAATTGTGGAATTTGCTGTTACAAGACAAATGGATGGAGGCTAGCCTAGAGGGCTTTAATTGAAGATTATGCAAATTCATGGAGAATGAGTCTATTAAAGTCTTGATAGCAGTGTGCTCTCTCTAGCTTTGGAGGCAGTATACCACTGTATACTAATTACCAAAGGGCAGCAGTGTGGGAGAAGGTTATTGCTGTCGTATCCTGCTTGTAGACTTTCCCAGAAGTGTCTGCTTAACCATTGTGGAAAACAAGATGCCAAACTTGGATCTTTCAATCTGACCTGCAAAGCTCTTCTTGTTTTTTAATAAGCAGATTGCTAGATTCAGATTTACTGGGTGTGAAATGAAGGCATAATTTCCAGCTGACTGCCCTATTTGAAAAGAAAGTGTAATGTGTCATTTCTGCAACTGAATAGAGGAAGAATTATGCTTGATTCCTCTGAGTCTTTGAAATGTGAAAATTGTCACTGTGGAGCACTGAACGGGTTGGAATATACCAATTCTGGAGAGCTCCCTGGTATCTTAAATCTTATCCCTCACCATGACAACATTCAAATGACAACTTCACTAAGTCATATTTGCTAGATTCAAATCAGCTCATGGTGACTTTGATAAGAAACTAAACTGTGAATCAGTCTTCAGTTTTCAGTATTGAAATGAAATTCAGTACTAGCAAATAGTAGTTCCAGTGCAGTACCAGCAAGTAGTAGACAGTTCAGTCAAGAAAGTTTCCCTATTTTGGGTTAAAAAAGAGATTTCTCACTACGTTTCCAGAGATGTGTTTGATTTATGGTATGTACTAGATGGTCTTGTCAAGACAGATGAACCTGAAGTGATTCATCAAGCCAGCTTTGTCATGTTATGGATGGAGAGTAGGTGGGTGGATGAATAGAATTGAATAGTAGAAGATTCCTGGGAGTAAATGGGGAGGGATGTAACTTGCCCCCCCCCCAGTGGTGTTGGGAAGTGTCCCGCCTTAGTCCTTATAGCCTCTATAGCATCATAACAAACACTGTTTCTCTGATGGTCACACTGTGAAATTGTTTTTTCGCAGATCCTTGATGATGGACAATCTCCCAAACACAGCCAGTCCCCAAATTGGGTTGTTCAGGAATGGAGTGTGCAGCAAGTTTCCAACTGGTTAATGAGCTTGAATTTAGAACAGTATGTTCCTGAATTCAGTGCCCAAAACATAAATGGAGAACGTCTCCTACAGCTGGATGGTAGTAAACTTAAGGTAATTGTTTCTGAGTCTTGGAAAGAAGATTCCAAATTTTGTGTATCACCAGGGGATCTGTTATGAGAAGTACTCATCCTGAATGCAGATAAAAACAAAAATCTTTATACCACAGAGGGAGCCCATGGTAGCTGCAATGAATAATGGGGATAAGTGCAGATTGCTGGAAATTCTGATTATACAACAACAGTTGGAAACTTTGAATACATCATTAGCTCTGAAAATCAAGTCCCGGGTATGTCATGCTAGATGTTACAAGTTAATGGACAATTTTAATGGAAAGAGCCTAATTTATTTAAATCACAAGTGTTTTTAATGTGGAAATAGTCCTCGAGGGTAAAGAAGACAGGAGGCATAGCCAGGGATTTTGTATTCTTGGGCAAATAATTAGGGAATTTAGTTATATTGAATTCATTTCATCTCACACTATATCTGTATGCATCTAAAATGGATATTTATGGTGTTAAATGATACTTCATGCCATTTGATCATGTAATGAAATTCCCAACAAAGTTACTGTGTCTAACTTTGAATTTAGAGAAGGCAATTACAATGGTATCTATTATCATTGCATATTAGGTTTTTTAATGCAAGGAAAGAGAAGTTCTGTACCAGAGAGAGAGATGTGTATGTTCCTATATACGTATGTACATACATATATGGACATGCATTAATTTTCTCCAACTCCTATGCATACCTAGAGATTGTAACCTTGCCCCAAAGGATTAGCCTACTGGATGTGTGAACATGAAACCATTGCCCCATGTGTTAGCACCTCAGAGTAGTTCCAGATTTTGTGACTTTCCCACTATTACAAATATCAAACCTTGTAACAGCTCATAAAAGATGTGCTTTCATTGCTGGGATTTTCATCACCCAGTGCTGGGCAAGTATGACAGTTCCCTTCATGTTTATGCTGTTGATATTTTGTGGGGGACAGGGGAATAATATTAATAGACATAAAAAAATTACTGCTGTCAACATCTGGCTTTTAGGCATCATGTGCCCTGAGTCACCATGCAGTTCATCTTCGAACATCACCAGTACCCATGGAAGAGCAGCATGGGCAGTTGAGGCAGAGCAGTAAATAGTGTTCTTTGCTACTTAAGTCAATGTACATAGTGCTCAAAAGCAGTGAAATTGTTCTCACATATGAGTAAAACAGAAACAAAACTCCAAGGCACTCTCCCTATTCTTGGCAGGAATAGCAAATAATTTTATTTATATCCAACATTCTATCCAGGGATCTCAGTCAGGAAGATAACAATTTGCTGCCCAAAGTTTGCTCCTTGTTGTGACTGCCTCACTCTTCTTAATGTTAGGTTAGGAAAGTATCTTTAATCAGTGGTGGCTAATGGCTTCCATGTTGGCAGGACACAAAATCCATTCTGCATTTTAGCCCATATTTAAAAGAACTGTGCAAAGTGGTGAACCCTAGCCACAAAATAGGTTTGGACTAAAACACAGGGTAGATCCACTGCCCCACTTGACTAGTTGCCATGCCAGTAGTAGCAGTCTGTGCTCATCAGCTGAGGACAGTTCAGATGTGCAAAGCTAATTTACACCTGTCTTGCTGATGAGTAATTGAAAATATTTATTGGAGCTCTGACATACAGTTCAGAAAGCAGACGGTTGAAAGCAAAGTCAGGCTCTGTATATTTTAATATCCTTGCATTAAACGCAAGCGCAGTCAGACATAGTAATAGACATCATCTGGAATCCCGTTGAGCAGCTATGAATGTGTAACCTACAGTTATTTATTTGGAACTGCTATGTATTCATGATACCTACATAGTCATACATACATAGGCAACCACTGGGATTGATGGGGGTCTGTTCCCTTGCCAGTTAACAAGCAGCTGCCTGAAATTCCCACTCACCCATCCCTTGAACAAGAGATCTCCAGTGCGAGGGGGATTTGTAACAGGGGTCCTTTTCCTCCCTGTTACACCAGAGACTGTTCTTGAGAAGGAGTGGGAATGTCAGGCAGTCGCTTCTCCAACAACAGAGGAATAGATCCCCATCAGTCCCAGCAACTGCCTACCAGTAAGTGGGGTGTAAGGGGATCTGGCCAGAATGCATAGGATGTGGTGGTCATATAAGATTCTGCCGAATAGTTCTTTGTTGCACAGACTTAGGTATGATTTTGTTATTTCTAGAACTTGGAAAAGTTAAACTTTTGGACTACTACTCTCAGAAACCCCAGCTGCCATGACCACTGGCCACAATGGCTGGAGATATTCTGAAAGTTGTAGTGAAAAAAGTAACTTTCCCAGTTTTTTTATTTGGAAAGAACTTGCATTTGACCATAAACCAGTGCCATTTGTTTCTTTAATATTAGGCCCTTGGTATGACATCTTCTCAGGATAGAGCTGTCATTAAAAAGAAAATTAAAGAAGCAAAAGTGTCTATAGAGAAAGCACGCAGAGCTCAAGAGAAGATGGAGAAGCAAAGGGAAAAACTTAGGAAGAAGGAAAAAGAGCAGCTTCAAAGGAAGTCCCGGAAGCTGGAGAAGCGCTCACCAGATCCAACAGAGGGCAGTAATGAGCAGTGAGGCATAAGAATTAATTCTTGGAGGAACAAAGATATTTGGGGGGAGAAATTCAAAGTCAATACTGTTTCCTTTCCACCTTTGTTACACAGATCTCTGTATCCATATCTGAGGTTTTAACAAGAATAAACAGAGAAATGAATACTGTGTAGCTACAGTTTCCTGCAGATGCAGAACATGCCGGTACTTTTAACATATTCAGCAGCCCCAAACTGTGACTGTTTCTCGTGGCTTGGACTGACAAACCAGTTGTCTAACATGGGGCCAGCACTGGCAGCCTTTTTGTCCATACCACCACCACCGCCCCATTGGCTCTATTATCCTCATTTGCGTTGTGCTGGTTGTGTCTGGTTCCCTTCTTAATAAGTAGGACACAGTATTATTACATCACTTGCTTTGCTATGAAGTGCCCCTGAAAATGGGGGAAGACCAAGAAGCTTCAGTGGACTGGCGAAAGCGGGTAAACTGGAGTCCACTACATATCGGTTATGATTTTTAGGGGAATAACTGCTTGCTTTGGCATTTCATTCTTCTAGTAGGTAGGCTTCAATTCAGTTCATTGCTCTGTCTCTGCAGAAGATAGTTTCAGGATTTGGAGGTGATACACTGGAGAATACCAGGGACCAGTTGCAGAGTCAACAGTCTTTCTGCTTATCAGGTGGGAAGGCAGTCCCCCATTCTTTCTCCTCACTCCCTCAACACTTCTCATGTGACTTACACAGGAAGGAAAGCTGGGCCTTAACTTGTTTATGCAGGACTAGAGAGTAACTTTTACCCTCTGGATATATGAGTGAGGCTGGATTTCTAAAACAAAATTAGCTTGTGTTAGATCTTTCAGATAAAAGTTTTTTCCTTTGATCTCTTTAGGGGGAAGTGTCTAGTGACACTTCCCTGTAACATGCCATAAGCCTCATTTTTTTTTTTGGTGGATACTGAACAGAAAACTGCTTTTTTCTTTCTTTCTTTGGTGAGGAGTATACCCTACCCCCAAGCTTGGTTTTAGTACATGGTGTAGTGCAAGGAGAGAGGCACAGGTGGGAGGAGGCAAAGATGAGAGTGTTGTAAGAGAGCTGGAATTTGGCTTGCTGCATTTCCAAAACCAGTTCAGGGAAAGAGTTTTGCTTAGTCTACAATGTACACTTTTAAAACAGGAAAGGAAATGACAGTTTTAAACTGTAATGTCCTGTTAGTACAGTGATGCACTGAAAAAGAAATCTAATGTAGGCATAAAAGTGTAATCCAGATTTTTCTTAAAACAGAGAAGTGAGGCAGGAACCCTTTTGAAAGCTCACTTTTCAGTGAGTTTTGTTTGAGGGAATTGAGGGAAGTCCGGTTTGGATTATTATGAGAGATGACACTCCTTAAACAGTAAGAATGGGATCCAGGCTAAATTTGAGCATGTTTAAGTCACATCAGTTTGACTGGGTGTGATTTAATTACTTATTTAAATCTTCCCTCTTCTGAAATCACTGGAACTTGAAAAAATGTTTAACTTTAGCTGCATTGTATCCTTTGGTATTTTGCCAAATGATGGACAGTAGCATAAATTCTCTTAACACACTCTGAAAAAATACATTTAGGGGCAGATCTCAACCAATTTTTCGGTGGCTGGTTTATTTTTGGCTAGCTGTTTATGCTGCATTTCACAGAACTAGGGACTAAAAGACAGAAAAGTTGGGTTCACATGATGAAGGCCTGTGAATGGGTTCTGCTAGTCACATATTTCACTTTAGCATCCAGGTTTGCTTTAAAGCCTAGTTGTACTTAACACTGGAATGCTGTAAGCAAGTCTGTGAGCTATGAGAGGTCACTTCTTTTCCGTGTGTTTTTAAATACACAGTCACCTATCAACATGATAATAGCTGTAACTTCCACAGGCAGTTCCTTGTGTAAGCGGAGGGGGAAAAAGTCCAGAATCGCAGCAAGAGCCCACTGATTGGAAGATGTTTCTTCTTTAGCAAGCAAATGCAACAGAAAATCTAACAAGAGACCTGGTCAAACTAGTGTCCTTTGGTTTACTTAGATTAAATGGTTATATTTAGGTAAAAGAAGAGTATCTGGGAGAAACTGGAAATGTGCTATTTTAAATATAAAGTTGATAAATGCATTAGATGCTCATTTTCTTTTTTAAGTTATGTTTATATTCTGGTAATTTAAAGTGGATGTATATACTGGTACTGTCCATGAACACATTCCTCTGCTTTATATTATTTATGCTGTTCCCATTGTTTTTCTAAGATCCCTGTGGATTATATTGCATTGTACATTGACTTTGCATTCCTGCTGTTTAGAACCATGCAAACTGGATTTTTAATGCTGCAGACAACTAATTTGATTTATGTCCTGTAATTATTATTTTCTTTTGTTTATTGGTTTATGATGATTTTAGAGCTCAGCATTGAATTTTAACCTGATCTCTTTATGTTGTTGTTGTTGTTAATGTAAAAGCCATCCAAATTTAAAGTGTACATGTGTGTGTGGAGGGAGAGACTCTCTGATACTGAAGAAAGAAAAACATAAAATAGATTAAACTTGGTGTATAAGCAGGCAGAGAAGACCAAGAAAGTCTTAGTTCTGCTCCTCACTGTGGAAACAGGATTTTTTTTTCATGTTGTTCCTCCTGTTTTTGTGTGAAATGTTTGCATATTTCTTCAAATATTTCTGATCTTATGTCTAGGAATCTTCTCTTTTTAAAAAAAAAATTGGAAAGATAGTTCCAGTGTTGGGGCAGGGGGCAATCATGATATGAATGTTGCTGAGAAGCTAAGCGTGAGGATTTTCTTGTTTGTTTTGGGGTTTTACCCTAAACTGGTACCCGCAGAACAGTTACAACATATTTGCTGCCAGCATCATAAATGATGATGAAATATGCTCTTGCCACACAGCTACTGACAGCAGAGGAATCCAAGTTAAGTTGGGTGCCCAGAGATCTAAAGGGGAGAACTGCTTGGGCTCTCGTTCTTCGCACCTAGCGAACAACAATTTGTCCATTTTTGTGCTAACATGCCATCCCAAGCTCTTTCCTCCATTACACCAGAAGCTAAGAAGGGACTGGTTGTTCTTTCCTTTCTCTGCTGGCTCATATATTAGCAATTCTAAAACATCCCAAAGTGGATGATGGTATTCTGCAGTGTTTATGAAGTACACTGATTTCATGGGCATGTCCTGGTAGAAACCAAAGAACTGAAAGTAGTGGTGTTTGCCCCAAAGTATGACTAGGGAAAACTGTAATTCTTCTCTATTCATTCCCTTAGGCAGGGTCCAGCTACAGTGTTATAATTCAGCAGTTTCCTACCTGTTTTTATGACCACAAAGGGAATGTGCTCTTTACTTTCATTGCAAGCCAAACCTTCACAAGGCTTTTGTTTGCATGCAGCAATATCCCCCAATAGTGCAGTTTTGATTGGTGTTAGGAGCTGGCAAGGCAAAGCATTTACCAATGTCAAGGCAGGGTAAAGGTTCTACCACAAGTACCACCATTTGGGCATAGCAGACACTCCTTTTATGAGGCTCCAACCCTGTACTGCTAATGCAGCTGGGAGCTGATCAAAGTGAGACTGTCTACCACCACCACCACCACCTGGCATATTCTAGTTAGGTTATCCATTAGGGAGTATAGCTACAAGAAGGATTCCATGGGGCATACAGGGGAGAAAATGGGAATGGCATAAGGACTTTTGGTCCGCAAAAACTTTTAGCCATTTCTTGGGTGAAGCAGCTGGTGAAATCATGGCTTACAGCATGCTGATTCTGCATGCTGCAGCAGAGCCTTTAGATGAATGTGTACATCTCTATCTGGAGGGAAGGAGCATCTTTGGTCCCACATGTAGAAATCCTCCCCATGATGCTGTGATGACTGAGATGTCAGATTCTTGTTATTATTGATGCTGTTTGCAACACAGTTGTGAAACAAAGAGGGAAAGCTTGATTTATTGCGTAACCAGTGTTTCTTTTAAAGGCATCATTAAAATTCAAAGATGTGGGCCAAGATCCTGCATTAAACAGATAACCACAGTGCCCCCCCCCCATATTAAAAGCCAGTCAACTGTCCCAAGTGGGGCATTTCAGGATGATATGATCAGCATCTCCCACCAGCTGACAATGCTGCAAAGATCAGACGCAGAGACCCCTGTGAAGTTCTGTCACAACTCTTCATTGCAGTATTACCTGGTGGTGGGAAGGGGCTGGTCATGTCATCCTGCAGCACTCCACTTGCAAAGCAGATCTCTGTTGCTGAAGAGGGCTGACTGACTTTTAAGATAGGCTTCAGGATCATTTATGGTTCTGGCAAAATTGCAAATAAGAATACAAAGCAAGTTACATTATGCTGAGTCCAATTTAGGACATTGTAAAAGTAACAGGATCCCAGCCATCAGTGCTTCAAAGTCTGCACAGTTGGTTGAGCTAAACATGAAGGAGAGAGAGGTCTTTGAAAAACAGGGGTTGTGCCTTTAAAAGGACTTTCACAAGTAAAGAAAAAGAGTCAGAGTTGGTGATGCATAGTAATTGTTTGGGGGCTGTCCCACTCCCACCCTTCAGTGATAACAGCCTTGCTTTCATTTTAATTAATGCTTAGGGTTCTTTTCTTAATTAATGCTTAAGATTCTTTGTACTTTCAAGACTTTGTCTTATACTGTGAAGTCTCTCCTGTGCATAAAAACACTTAATGGCTGCCTAGTCAGATACATGTGACGAGCAGTTGCTGATGTCTTTTCTAATGTGTGTAATTCAAAAGTAGAACTAGTTCCATTTATCCAGCATTCAGGCAAAAGTGTGTTCTGATACAAGGAACGCACCCTCTTCTCAACATTTGTAATCTAGGAAACATTACTTAAAATTCTCTTAAGCAAAGAAAGCACTAGGTTATTTATATTCCTTTATATATATAAATTTGAGGGTGTGGAGTGGTACTCACAAAACCTATTTCTGAAAAGACTTTTTTTTAAAAAAAGAATTAACTCTAAAGGCTGTAGTTTTGGTGTAGTGTCAGTGTTTCTATGAATTTTCAGGAAATTTCTACTAATTCAAATGGGAGCTGTGAGATCATAGGCATGATTTTGATCCTTTCAGTTATTGTTCACTGAATTAGAATAATGAGAATAGATATTGTAGAAACTGGAAAATGTTCAAAGACTTGTTTGTTTACAAAAAACAAAATAGAAATTCTTTTCAGCCCATGAATCACCAGTGTATGTACTTCCATAATTGCCCACTGCAGTGTGTGTAGCCTTAAACTTACAGGCAGCCTACTGGGGGTGAGAGCTATTCTAGCAAAGATGAAGGGTTAACTCTTACCTGCAACTGATTCTGGTTATAACTTTACACATTAGCGAGCGGAATGTTGTCTTTTTTCTTTTTCACATTCTAGATGAGGGACAACATGATTTGGAAGAAAATGTTTTCATAAAGCTTACATCTCCTAGTGTTTTTCTCTGCCTGCCTGCATGTGTTTGGGTTTCTGTTTTTGCAGAATCAATACTGAATTTTGTTATTCAGAGGAAACCACTTTGGGGCTAATTTTGTAAACTGTACATTTGAATTCATTTGGAAAGACACTTTTTAACAAGCCTGACTGTGACTTCAGAAATAACTTGGTTAATCAATATGGGTAGAATTGTTGGTTATTTGCATCTTGCACAATTCTTTTGGCTCATGTTCTCTCCTCTTTATTGCATTCTTCTGACACTGCACAGGTGTCCGTTTGGAAAGTGGTGGTGGCGCAGTCATGAGAACAATCCATCTACTATTGTCCTGGGCACAAGGAGAGAGATACTCTTAACTAGAAAATAGACCTTTGCAGATAGATTGTAAAGTGCATACATCTTTACACCTTGATATTTGGTCTTTTTTTTTGTGCCCCCTTTGATGGTGACTATTTCTTTTACCTGGACCTTTGTGGAATGGAACCAATCTAGTGTAGTATTTACACAAAAGCTATTTTTTTACAGCTAATTTCAAATCTCTTTTTTTCCTCGTTAACTTTCATCTTGTCATGAAAGTTAAAGCTGGATGGAAGGAGGTGCTATGGCTCTGTGTCCCCATGCCTAATTATACCCTCCCAGATACTGGAGCAGCTTTGCAGAGGAAAAGAGTCTCAGTGATGGCTACTGATTCCAGAGTCACAGGGGCGGTGAATTTGCTCCATGTTTTAGTTTGAACTTTAAAAGAGTTATCTAAAGGAATTGTCCAAAATGCTGAGCATGAACCTAGTTTGGGGATAGGCTAAAGTTACAAATGAAAGATGGAGGGCTCACCATGCAAGTGACATCAAAAGCACCAGCCATCATGGGAGGCAGTGTGTTCTCCAGCCATTGGGCCCAAGTCTGTGATGTCACCTTCACAATGCAGTAAGAAGCTACAGTACGGTAATTCCCATGACACAGAAGAGGAGACTCTTAGAACAGCCCCCAGGGAAACATATCATTTGGAGTAATCCTGCTTGGCTATAAAAACAAGTCTTTAATTTCAGAAGCCCTGGGCTCATGATGGTTCACTTTGACATGAACTATTGATAATGCACCAAGGTTAATAGAATTATTCCTGATTGCAGGAGCAAGTCCTGCTCCTGATTCTGTAGGACACTTATTGTGTAAATCAGCTAGGAATGGAATAACTTAAAAGAGGATGGAAATGGGCTCCAGAAATGAACATGGGGGGCCAACTATAGAAACCAGTCAAAATGAAAACTTGGGTTCTTTTTTCAGTGTCACAGTGAAACCCCCTTACAGGAATATTTTTCCTTGTCAGCTTCTCTACTTTTTTAACTCTCCTTTTATAGAAACCTTTACATTCACATTGGGAATTGACTAGTGTTACATATGGCTAACACAAAGCAGCCAGCCCTCTCAAAGTGTATTGTGACCCACTTTAAAACATTGGCTGGTCATTCAGAAGGGCGGGGAGGGAAAGGGAATGGGGAAGAGTGTTGGGTGTTGATGTATGAACTGCATGTAAACTTGGTATATTTTTTTTTTAATTTTGTACATGTAAGTGTCAGATCATCTGCATGGAAGATGCCACAGTGCCCTGTCTGAATTTGTATGCCTGTGATTTCTTATTTTTGTCCTCCTTTCAATGATTAACTTCCCAGGAAAATAATCTCCCTCTACATTTAGTTACTCAGAGGCATTAAAGTCAAACAACAACAAAACACCCCAGTTGCCCTTTGTATTCCTAATGGATTTTTTAAAGATTGTGATTAATTTGTTAGTGTATATAAATTTATTGCCAATGACTATTGTTGTTAGACAACGAATGCAATAAAAGAAATAATTGAAACTCATCAACAAATGTTTCTTGGGATCACTGTCTGACTGCAGCTACAGTGAAGGTATGAAAAGTCAGTATGCTGTAATGATTTGAGTGTTGGCCTAAGATTCTAGGAGACCAAAGCTCAAATTCCCACCCAGCTGTGGAAACCCGCTGGGTGACATTGGGCATGTCACACTCTCTCAGTCTCAGAGGAAGGCAATGGCAGGCTCCCTTCCCAAAAAACCCCTACAGTATTCCTCACCATAAATCATTGTCATCTTGAAGGCACACGACAAAAATGGACAAGAAGGCATGAATTCTGTTCCAGAGCAATGTAAACCTCCTAACCAAGATTTCTTGTCCATTCCCCCAGAAAATTGCCAGCCTATGGACTGAATCCTGTGGGGAAGGAAAGCATTCAGAGGTTGGCAGTTAAGTTTGCTGGGGTTGGAGATTCCCATCAGCACCTGATAGCCCCACCCCAGTGTCAAAAGCTCTTTATAAAAGGCACTGGGCTGTGTTCCAAGGCATTCAGCCAAATACTCCGCAGTGAAGACAATATAACACTGAAGACCAGCCTCCTTAAAAGTGATTTGTTCAGCTGACCAGATTGACCTACTTCTGATAGTGCTGTCCTTCATCCTTTGACCCCTGTCACTGACAGACTTTCCCCTGTTCCCCCATAAAACAAAGGGTGACATTCTGCTTTATTATTGCACCTGATCACTGGCTACAATTACAATATTTTAAAAGCTGGCATGTACTAAATGCTTTTTCAGCCTGCCAAGCCGCTAACAATTTAATACCTTGTGTTTAACAAGCAAAAATGTGCATCAAAAAGCCAGCTGACTGAAATCTTCCCTGAGCGTCTGACCACAATATGACAAAAGGCTTAATTGAAAACAAAGCTTGGGCTGTAATAAATACCTGGACTGAAATAGGCCTGATTCAAATGAGACCAAGAGGCCCAAACAAACTGAATGGTCCAATAAACTGTTGTCACATAACCTAGGATTTTTTCCCCTTAAATTGCCCAAAGGAAATGTAAAGAGGGCATGTCAGAACTTAAAAACTGACTCCATTGTCATTGTCCTCCGAAAAAATCCTCAGAGTTAGTCTATGAAAGAGCTGCCAAGCTTACAGAATTTAGTACTAGACAAAGGTGCAGTTCCCAGGATTCTGTAAAAGAAAAGCAATGACAGTTCAAAAACCTAGCACTGGTGCCTTGATATAGCTTTATATTCCCATAGAGAACACAAATCTTAATCGCCTTCAGGTACAGGCTACAATCTGCAACTAAGCTTGCTTGTAACTTTTTATGGCAAGTTTTTAGTACACTTAGCACTTGCTTAAAACAAGCCCTGGGATCATCTTGTAGGCTAGATTTACTTGTGCAAAGTAGCAGAAAACATATGGAATGATGTGGATAAGCCTTCCACCGGCTATTAAGCACCCACAACTAAGAGCTTATTGCCTGGCTTTAGGTAAGTATGAGTAGACCATCAAAGGGAATATATTACAAGCTGATTCCTGGTCTGAAGGGACTCTTCCCTCACATTCATTCCCCTCTTCAGGCTTAGGCGGCAGAAGATGTCACGGGTGGCTGAGATCTGCCTAATGTCCCTCTTTCTCCAAAGTGCTACTGGCCACACTGGCTGGGTGATTCTGTGGAAGGTAGTCTCCAAAATGATCTTTTCTGTGCTCCGGTTGCTGACCAATTATGTCTTTTCTGAACACTACAGCACACTTTCTATGAATCGAACACTATTTTAACAATGGTTAGACTAACAGAGTATCAGTTTACTGGTCTCTAAAAAAACTGTCCAATATGCACTAAGGCTCCAGTGCAACATCCCCTCAGTGTAACATAAATGTCCACATGAAGAAAGATGTCACTAACAGGATGGCTACATGTGAATTGGGGACTTGTAGCGATCTACAAGCAAAGGATCCCCATTCCCCTCCATCTCTTGAGCCGCCATTCACTGCCCCCACCAACAGTCTGCATAGAATTTAAAGGGAGGGTGGAGGGGGAGTCTGCATTAATTGGAATGGTTGGATGCATCAACATGGGATCCAACTCACAATGACGAAGAGAGGTTGTATTTCTATTCCAAGACAATCATATAAGAAGAGGGCCTTCCCAGACTATTCCACTCAATGATGTTTCTCGGTAAAGACGTGGTTAGTACTAAAATCTTTTGCCAGAATGGTCACATCTGACTGCATCTACCACTCAAGAGAGGACAGCTTTTCCTGTTGCTGGATGTGAAGTCCTTTCCTGCCCACTGCATGAACTACATTTTTGCATGCACCAGATTGCATCCACACAGTAAACTAACGCAAACAGACAGACACACATTTCTTTCTCTGTTCCTCATGCCAGAAAATCAAATGAGTCGAGATACAATTTCGTATGCTCAGCTACAAAAAATTATAGCCCATGTGTAGTAAGATAAATTTTATGGCAATATTGTTTCACAATTCAGTAAAACTTGCAGCATTAATCACTTTTATTGCAGGATTTTTAGGAAAACAATTTAGAACCTTGTTCCACACAACAGCAGTTTTAGTTTTGTTTTCTGGTGTTGCGAGGGTACAGCATGCTTCATTCTGCAGCTTGCAACTGCAACTTAAAAAATAGGCATAATAGAAAAAGGAAAGCAGAATCCTTCTCACACTCTGACCAATTAATAATAATGATAACAATAATAACAATAATAAATGAAATGTCACACAGCCATTTTTATTTACAAGCTAAGCAAAACATTTTGCTGGCTCAGTGTTTTGGTTTAGAAGCAAGAACAGGAGATGCTTAGAAGCCAGAATAAAAGTTTCTGTTTTTGTTAAAAGCTTTTCAAATTGCAATATATTTTTCCTGAAACTGCCTATAACCAGTTTCTACTGGTAAATTGAAAAGAGAGTTTAGATGCTGTTCTAATTGCCACTCTGCTTTCTTTAGCACTTACTTATCTTAATTATCTACAGAGTTTGCTACAGAAAAACAGCTACTTAAATTTTGTGTCTTTTTAAAATGAATGCTGACAGAACAAGTGCAGAGCTATCTGAAGGCATACATTTCATGTAATTAAAGAACTGTTCTTACAGTGTAATTTTTGTAGTTATTGGGAAGGTTTCCCAGGAGCCATGAGGTACACTAGATTTTCCCTCTACGGTAGAGAGTGAGAAAAAAATGTTGGAGGAGATCCAACCCTCTTACAGGTGATATCTGCTTGTCTGGGAAACTCTGAAACTCTGTAAAAGTTATCAGAGCTCTGACCACTCTTGTGTTTAATCACCAAAAAGAAACAGACTGGAGGGAGGTCCCTGGGTACCGCTTTGGATCCTGTTCTGCAGAGGTGCTGGCAGAGGATTTAGAGTCTTTATTGTGATGTTAAGCAGTGGTTCCTAAACCCAGTCAATTTGGCCAATGGTCAGGAATTCTGACAATTCTGAAGTCCAAAACATCTGGGGAACCAAAATTTTGGATTCAGTGGGTTAAAATGAAGTGATTAGATTGTTCACATGAAAACACAGCTAAGGGAATTGTTCCTGAATTTCTGAAATTCAACAGTAGAATTTCTGTCCATCAAAATCAATGCTTCTTTTTTAAAAAGTTCTGACTGTGTTTATTCCTTGGAACATCTAATTGTATCCCATGAAGGTGAATGTCTTTAAAAAGGAATACAGTGGTGAGCTTTAGGAAAACTGATACCATCTGCTTTTAAATAAAAGCAAACATCATACTTTATTATAGCATCGTGAAACTATCTCAGCCACCATCAGTTAGCTAGTGAACATCACATCAATCAAACAAACCCAGGAGTGATACATTTTAGCATAAAGTTCAGGGCAAGAGAGCACAACCCGAAAAACACTCAAATATTCTACT
The DNA here is from genome assembly GCA_030412105.1 of Cyclura pinguis. Lineage (NCBI taxonomy): Eukaryota > Metazoa > Chordata > Lepidosauria > Squamata > Iguanidae > Cyclura > Cyclura pinguis. The sequence goes on from CM059604.1 coordinate 23,496,880, forward strand.
ACCAGCAACATAGCACAGATACAGGGCCAAACTAGGAACACAGAAACAAATTCTGAGCTAGATCCTCAGTCTATGTAGCTGTTACATCTCCCCTAATTGACAATGGCTCTCCAGGGTTTCTCACAGGATTCTTTTCAAGCCCTACATGAAGATCTCTAGTAACTTCTAGTGGTCTTCCATCCAGGTTAAACCAGGCTCTTTGGCTTCCAAAATCGGACAAGATTGAGTGCATTCAGCGTGTGTAGATGTTATGTGAAATCCATCTTTTGCAATCATATTACAGCATGTAGAACAGTGCAAAGAAGTTTCATTCAGATGCAGCATTCAATGGGAGGATGAATCCAGTCTGGCTTGTCCCCACAGTAAACATCAACCATACGATAGCACATCAGTCTTGAAGGAAACCTCCAAATGGCACCAATGGGAAGGTCCCTTCTGGTGCTAGCAGGAGGCCAGGGGCAGATATTTTCATGGAGACCAAACAGGTGACGAGCATTGAAATTTTTCTCATATATCGTGATCTGGAAGAAAACTGGGTCTACTGTGACTGCTACTGTTTTTTAAAAAATAACACCAACATTGTTCTTGTTTCTTTCCCTCTGTTTTCTTTACATGAAGAAAACATGAAGAATGGAAGACCAGAATAGCCTGACGGGTTGTTTTTTTTAATTGGTAATTGTTAATTTAAAACAGAGGATGGGCAACATTCAGCCACAAGCCTGTTTGTGGACTCTAAGGCTTTTTTTTTTTCTGGCCTTCACCTCCTCCAAAGTCCCTGGAGAGTACTTTCTTTTTCAATCTTTGTTTCTCAGGTGGAATCATAGAGCTGAAATTGGGCCCTGAATCAGTTTGGAAAGGAGTCACACATATACACACACACCATTAATCTCAGCCAAGAGGGAAAATCTTCTCAGCTCCTGCTGTCAGCTTGGCTGTCTGATCAGATGGACAAAGCTTTATTGAAACATCAGGATTTTTACAGAGCTGCCAGAGAAAGAGAAAATGTGCATGGGAGTTGCTTAACTGAGACGGGGGAACAGAGAACATATTCTAACATAGGTGTCAGTCTTTCTGTGAATAAACACATGTACTCAATCAGTTATCTTAATTGACTTTTGACAGTTCTTCAAGAAGACCAAATGGCTTGTTTAAAATTGCTTGGGAAATCAGAAACAAAACACTAAAGTCTCAGAAAACAAGGCTCGCGTCCCATTAATTGTCGCCTAGAGGAGGGAATTTCAGCAGGTTTGCCTGACCCCCATACAGTACCTGCTTAAACTTTCTCTTCTACACAATCATTAAAGGGATAAGATCCCTTAGGGTGTTCAGGAAAAAAACCCTGAAAAACTGTACTTTGGATGAATTCCAACAGTCAATAAGGAATGTTTGAGAAGTGACCTGTTTCTTTAAAAAAAAAAATACAACTAACATGATCTCTGCAACCAGGAAATATATCTGCTGGTCATCTTGGGTCAAAAGAACAGCACCTGACTGAGACAGAGTTGGTCACACTCTAATTTTTGCACTGGATTATAGACCTTGCATAGATATCTGGCACACCTTGTTCTAGGCTCTTTGCCAGCTTTCTGTCTTTGTAACACAAGAAGGGCAAAAATCTCTACAGGGAGAACTCTACAAAAGGAAAGAAAAAAGGCAAGAATTGGCAAGGTAATAAAACGTTTACCTTTCTGGGATGTTCTCCAGTTAGGAGTGTGGTTTCATTACAGCCATTGCTTCAAACTCAGCAGACACTACAAACTATCTAAGATGTGTTTCTGAGTTAAAATGGTGTACTTCAGGGAGTGGAAACAGTATAGCTCTCCAAATATTGCTGAACTGCAACTTCCAGCAGCCCTAGTCAACACAGCCAATGGTCAGGAATGCTAGGAGCTGCTGTCCAACATCAGGAGGGCTGCCTGATTCCCCTTCCCTTGTGTATTACATCTGAAACTCAAGAACATCAGCTTTTTAGTCCCAACTAGAAGGGACCCACTTGAATCAATAGGATTTACAGGAGCACTGGTTTACCATTCAATTAAATCCACTTTAGTTGGGACTAGCAATTGGACTGAAGCAGTAGGGAAGTGTCTGTCTACACAAATTTTGCTGTACTGGAAATAGGAATCTAGAACTTTGCAAAATTCCCTTTTTGGACTGCAATTTCCAACTCTCCTCCCCTCCAAGCCAGCAAACATGGGTGTGCCATTGTCCCTCTGTATGTAATCTTAGATAGGCTCATTCTATTCAGAACTTGGAAAAGTTACCTTTTTGGTTTACACTCAACTCTGACTCACATAGGTGACATATGGCCCGGGAAGCAAGGAGGTAGGATCTCTCTTTTCCTCTATATCCATTGCTGGAGGAAACATGGCCTGGAACCTTATTAGTATCCAGTTAAAGCATAAACTCCTACAGAAGCCTATGGACATTTTTGTCCATGCAGGGCACCCAGCCCAGTTCAAGGGAGGAGAAGTTGCATAGGAGTACAGATCTGCATGGAATGTCCAAACCTACGTTGCACATTTGGTGTCTTGGTTCAGCTGTGCAAATTTGTCATTCAGTGCAAAGATTGCATAACACAATCGTTGTGTAACTCTGCATGTAGAGATGTATGAGACAGCGATAAGAGTACTCTTCCATTATCTTCGTCACACAGCTGTATGATTGCTTACTTCCAGGCAATGAAGTGTTAATGCTTAGACTTACGGGAAGATTGCAAGAGATGGCACTCACCCAATAGGAATTTCTGTACAACGGAAAAGTGTGAAAACTTCTACATGCTTTGGGTCAGACTTTTAGTTGCAGCTTTCAAACTGATAGAGAGGCAGAGAGCGTACCTTTGTTCACTGACTCCAGATCTTTGGAAAAGTGTAGCTGAGCCTGAATGAAAAGATCCAGGCTCCCAGATTTCTGCAACAGAAAAGGCTTCAGTCTTGAGCAGAAAAACTGTGCGTTCATCTGTTGTGCTGGGGTGTTTTACATTTCATCTAAATGTGGCTGAATGTGACCTCAGACTGCTTGGTAAGCTTGTCACTGAGAGGAGCTTGCCAGTCATACATATGATGTCTTCAAACACAGCTACCTACTTTGAATAAAGGCTATTATGGGCTGGAAGCCTGTAAGCGCCACATGCAAGGATAAGTGGTCCTAAACATAGAGTGATACTTTTTTAAAAAAACAAAAACAATGGGCAACAGCCTTGTTCAGCTAATGGCAGCATAAAGGGATTTCAACACACACAGCCCCTATGCACGCAGTAGTACATTCAAATACAGAGTAGAGCATGAATGCATATCGTCACTATACTCCTTGCAACCACACAACGGGTAGTCCACCATGTACTTTGACCATTGATTGAGGTATGTTGCACTACAGTAGCCCCTCCACATTCATGAGGGTTCGGAGCACAGAACCCTCACAAAAGTGTAAAACTGCGACTAACTGCCCCCGCCATTCCACTCTGGAATCTTCCCCCCTTCCATTCCTTTGCCTCTGGCTCCAGTGTTGGAGTGGAGAGAAAAAAGACAACCTAAAAGGCTTACCGGTACCTTCCCCTCAGACAGAGATGAGGGGAGTTCTGGAGTTCTAATTACTTCCAGTGGCCATCTTGAGAAAGGAGGAGTGGAAGCAAAGAGAGCACCTGACCAATCAGCAGCCAAGACACAGCAGAATGGACAACCACATGGCAGAGAGGCCATGCCTTCAGCTGTGGGCGGGGGCTTTGCTCACCAAAAGGAAAAAATAGAGATGGACCAACCAAATACTCGAATCCTGAGCAAGGATTCGAGATTCGGGAATCCAAATCCCGGCGCCAGAATGGCAAATTGAATCTTTCGAATCCACCAACCAAGGTTGTTTTTTACTTTTTAAAATCAGCGCCTCTGGGGCCCGCCAAAAGTCTGATTGGCCAGCGGGCCCTTGGGCACGCAAAAATCATGGCATAAAGCCGCGTGCGCATGCTGAAGGCTGTCTGTGCTCGCTGGCTTGTGCTGCCTGTGTCCACTGGGGCTGCCTGCCTGTGTCCACTTATACTGCCTTTGCCTGTGGCTGCCTCCCTCTGCAAAGTAATATAATTATTCTACAGTTCTCCCCAGGGTCTATGGCATGGCTGAGGTCTGGGGAAGCCATGACTGGCCATCGCCCATGGAGAGGAAGACTGGCGGCCCTCTCAATCACATGACTGGCCCTGCTCTGTCCCTGCGCGCTTTCCTGAGATCTCCAGCAGCCCTCCAAGGTGGCAAGCGCAGGGCGGATTAGCTCCTTTCCTGCAATTGCAGCCTGGAAGGGATGCCCCCATCTCAGCAAAGCGTGTGAGGCCAGACTAACCTGGGCCAGGCAATTGCTGCCCACTTCAGCCTTGCCTGCTTTACTCAGATCACGGGCATCCCTTCCGGGCAGCGATCATGAGAATGGAGCTATCCCGCCCCACAATTGCCCACCCAGGGGGATTCCACAATCTGAGTAAAGTAGGCAAGGCTGGAACGGTTGGGAATAGCCTGGCTGAGGTTGCTCCAGCCCTGTCTGCTTTGCTCAGACCACAGATGTTTCTTCGGAATGGTGGTTGCGGGATAGGTTAGACACTTTCCCACAATCGCTGCCTGGAAGACAGGCTGGTGATCTGGCCTGAGGCTGAGCTGCTTCGCCTGCTTTGCTCAGATCATGGGCATCCCTTCTTGGCAGTGGTCGCGGGGTTGGTTAGGTGCTTTCCCGAGATCGCCACCTGGAAGGGAGGCCGGCTACCTGGGCAAGGCTGCGTGTATCCGCTGGGGCTGCCTGTTTATGTCCACTCCTGCTGCCTATCTCCACGGCTGCCTCCCTCTGCAAAGTAATAATCTCTGTTCTTTTGACTTGAGAGTTACATACTTTATGCAGTAGATGAACATGTCGATTACATTTGTATCTTCTTAATAAGAAGTATGGGTATGTTTTCCTGAACAGAAAGCTATTATTTGTTTTTCATCAAACAAAATGTCAAATTCTGCTTCAAAAACACTTTTCAGTAGAAGTGCTTTCTCTCCCTTGCTTTTTAAACCTTATTTTTAGAAAAGGATTTGAAAGATTCAAGACTGGTGAGATTCATGGATTCCCAGCACCTTCCAGGGATTCGGATCCAGATTCAGAAAATTCTGGATTCGTCCCATCCCTAGAAAAAAACATCCATTTTAAACACAAGCCTTGCAAGCCTGGGGTGAAGAATGTAAGGCAGGGGAAGAGGAAAATGGGGGAGGGGCAAGCTTGTGCCTTGTGAATAACCAAATTTGCGAAGGTCAAACCCACAAATGTGGAGGAAAGACTGTGTTTTGGTATTCATTGTGTACCATGATCCTCAGCCATAATTTCCTTCTTTTCATTCTCATGTATGTCCTGCCCACTTAGTGTACTCTGAGACTTCCTGCTTCCAAACAAGGGCAGGGAAAGACTAAGAGGAAGTCCAGAGTTAGATTAAGGGCCATAAGAGACCCCTCAGCAGCATCCAGCTCTGTCATCAGCTTGGAGTTCACCCTAAAGAAGTGGTTGGTGGTGGAAGCTTTTCAAGAATTATTGTATATAAGCATGTATAAGTCTAAAAAAAATTAGTCTAAAAATTGACACACACACACACACACACACACCAAAATTGGGTCGCCTTATCCATGGAGCAACATAAATATTGTACCCTGACTCTAACTAAAAAAGGAACCCACCCCTTTTCTAAGAAGATTGGCAAAAAAGTGAGAGCTCAGTCCATCCTGACAGAACCTAAAATAAGCACCAACCCTCTTTACTCTCTCTGCTGTGGTGCTTCTTCTGGCCTTTTCGAATGCCCGGGAGGGAGAACGGTGCTTCCCCTCAAGGGAAAACCAAGAGAGCAGACGAAGTCAGTGCGTTTAGTTTCTTCTAGGATGGTCTAAGCTTTTGCTCAGTACTTAGAGAAGGGGATCGTTCCTTTTTTGATGAAAGTTAAAGTATGGTATTAACTCTTATCAAAAAGAGAAAGGAACCATCCCCTTCTCTGAGTACCGTGCCAAAAGGCCCTTTTGAATGACTGGGTGAGAAAATGATGGTGGTGGCCAGAGGTGGCTAGCCCCTTGAGGCAGTGCTGGTGCTTTCCCCTCTCTGTGGAATGACCCCCGACTTTCTGGCCCCCACACCTACCCTTCACTTACATATCAAGTCAACTTATACGTTGAGTATATACAGTATTTAAAGGAACAGGCTTTTCTTTCCTCTTAAGGCAGGGCGATCCTCTAGCTCCTCTGTGCAATCTTGGTGTGGCTGTTTGACCAGTGTGTGCAAAACAGTGCTATGGGCATGGCTCCTCTCTAGAACTCAGCAACTGGTTTTGTACATGCACTTGCTCTTATTAGTGATTCAAGGAAAAATGAGCAGGCAAATGAGTGTACCGGGGAGGGATTCTGTCCCATCTCTACTCCCATCTATCTAAATAGCTGATGGGTGCATTAACTGTTGGTCTATTGATTGATTTATTACTTAATTAATTTTAATGCCCACCTTTTCCTTACACAGGATCCAAGGCATATCACACTCAATTAAAAGAAGTACACACACACAAGGATTGCTTGGTTCCTTTTGTTTAAGACTTTGCATTTAAAGACCAGATCAACTCTCTTTAGGCTTCATTGGGAATAGGTGCCAATTAATTCCTCATCTAGAAATTCATGGTCAGAAAGGCACAATTTCTTATATACAGGGTTAGCTTCAGTCATACTAAGAGAAGATCCATTGCAATCAGGTAGACTTAAATCAGTAAAGACTAGATCGGGATACAAAAGCCAACATGTTGCAGTAGACTGAATTGGACTGGGACTACAGAAGACCAGGGTTTGCATCCACCCAGTTCAACCATGGAAACTCACTGGGTGACCTCAGGCAAATCACACTCTCTCAGCCTTGTAGGATGGCAGTAGAAAAACTCTTCTGAATAAATCTTGCCAAGAGAACACTATGAGAGGGTCACCATAAGTCAGAGTCACCTTAAAGGCACATCACAACAAATCTGGATCCAGCTCAGAGATTTTCTTAAGGTGGCAAACACCAGAAAATGAAAAAAAACCCCAAAGTAAGATTAGCACCAAATACACTGGAAGACAAATGTTCTCAGTTTAGACATGCTGCAAAAAGAAAAAGAAATGCACACTTTTGCAGAATACTCTTAGCATCAATGAGTCGTAAACATAATCTTCAGTGTTTTCATCAAACCTGAGTCACAGTTGGCCAGGCCCTTTTCCCCCAAAAAAGAAAAGAAAAGAAATAGCAACATGGGGTCTGTTCCTTTATGAGAGTCAGAAAAATCTGAGGTTCTGCATTAACTATCAATACTTTCCCAGTATCACTGTTCTCCTGATTTTTGTGTTTGAAAAATGCTTCTATTTAAAAGAATGTAAGAGTTCTCCCTCTCTGGAGGGGAGTGAAAAAGGCCAAGAATAGCTCTTGTTATTTTATTCGCAGTGAAGTTAGGCATTTCAGAGCTGGACAGGGCAAGAAGTTCAGCTCAGATTACTCTGACCTTTTCCACTGCTAAGAGTCTAGTCTACAGTGGAGACCTCTGTGAAATACGGTGCCAATGAGCAGATGCTTATTATACACTGCAGCAGCTGAACTCCCTTGAATTACTGAACCATCATCAGCATACACTTGGGTGACCGTGGGCTTCTCAGACAGAATGTCCTGAATGCGAATTACCTGAAAGGGAACAGAAATTAACAATGATTAACACTACCCCGTCTGGAGCTATCACAATAGCCTTCACAAAGCCTCCTATGTTGGGTCAACCTTATTCAGGAAAGTCTTTCTGGCTCCCTGCTTCCAGATGGTGCCACTGGCCATGACGGATGGCTGATATTTTGGGGTTCCTCTGGCCCAGCATAGGCACTATTGAGGGATCAATAACTTTGATTTTAAGAAAGATATAGACAAGTTTGAGCATGTTCAGTGAAGGGCAATAAGAATGGTAAGAAGTATGGACAACAAAGCATATGAGGAAAGGTTGAGGGAGTTGGGCAAATTCAGCCCAATGAAGACAAGACAGAGGGGTGACATGACTGCACTCTTTAAATATCTATAGAGAAGACAGAGAAGAAGGTGCAGGTTTGTTATACGTCGGTGGTTCTTAACCTGTCATCTGTGGATCACCTGGGGGGGGGGTCACAAAAATTTGAAGAAATGTTATGAGCTTTTGCAGTTAAAATAGAAAGCAAAAAAGCAAGAAAAGAAGCACTCAAGAATCATGGAATCATTCCAATAAAAAATATTATAACTGGAGTGTGTGCATTTTACTCATTTTTCTTGCTCCTCTCCCAATGTGAATAGCCTTCATGAGCAACTTTAAGTAAATATTTGAAGCACTTCAGGGTTTTAAATCTTGAGTTAAGTCTTGGTGGTCTGTAGCAACAAGAGATACTTAAAGGGAGCTGGGGTAAAGAAAAGGTTAAGAGCTGCTGTTCTACGACACCCCAGAGGGTAGAAACAGGTTCTAGAACCACCTCTTCAGATATTTAAGAGTGTAACCATGTCACTCCTCAGTATTCTCTTCACCACACTGAATGTGCCCAATTCTCTCAACCTTTCCTCATATGTTTTGTTTTTTCCTTGAATGTTTGCCTTGTGCATCTGTTTTTCTTTATGTTTCTCTATGTCATCCTCATATGTTTCTTCTCCTCATGTGTTTGGTTTTAAGTTACAGGAGGGAAGACTTCAATTGAACATTAGAAGGAACTTATTGACGGTAAGAGTGGCAATGGAACCAATTACCTAGAGAGGTAGATGTCTTGGGACATCTTCAAAAACAGGCTGGGTAGCTACCTGATGGGGACAGAAATATAGAATCACAGAAATGTAGAGTTGGAAGAGACCCCAGGGGCCATTCAATCCAACCCCCTGCCATGCAGGGACACCCTCAAAGCACTCCTGACAAATGGCTGCTTAAAAACCTCCAAAGAAGGAGACTCTACTACACTCCGAGGCAGCATATTCCACTGCCGGAGAGCCCTGACCGTCAGGAAGTTCTTCCTGAGGTTCAGGTGGAATCTCCTTTCCTGCAGCTTGAATCCATTGCTCCTTGTCCTGGTCTCTGGAGCAGCAGAAAACAACCCCACTCCCTCCTCAACATGACATCCCTTCAAATATTTAAACATGGCTATCATGTCCCCTCTTAACCTTCACTTCTGCAGACTAAACATACCCAGCTTGGGGTCCTGCATTAAGTGGAATTATTTAAGGAGTGCAATCTTGTCACCCTCAGTCTCCTTTCCACCAGGCTAAACATGCCCAAACTCCTCAACTTTTCCTCACATATTTTGTTCTTCATACTTCCTAGCCTTTCTCTGAACCTGCTCCAACTTGTCTATATTCTGTCTATGTCTATGGCGTCCGCAAACTTGATAAAAATTCCCTCCACCCATCGAACAAGTCATTGACAAAACTGCTGAAGGGTACTGGTTCTCTGACAGAACCCTGAGGCACTCCACTTGAGACCTCTTTCCAATTTGAAGCATAGCCATTGATGATGACTCTTTGAGCATGGTTTTCCAAGCAGTTATGGATCCATCTGACATTGTTCCCATTCATTCCACATTTAATCAGTTTGATTATCAAAACATTATTGGAGACCTTATCAAATGCTTTGCTGAAATCCAGATAAATGACATTCACAGAATTCTCACCATCTACTAAATCAGTGACCTAATTGAAAAAGATATAAGAATAGTCTGGCAGGATTTGTTCTTGACAAACCCATGTTGGCTCCTACTGATCACAGTCATTAAGATACCTGCAGAGAGACTCCTCTACAATCTGTTCTAATATATTTTCTGGCATTGAGGTTACACTGACTGGTCTGTAGGTTCTTGGATCTTCTTTTTTGCTTTTTTTAAAGAGAGGGAAATGTTTGTCCTCCTCCAGTCCTTTGGCACCTCACCTATTTTTCAAGATTTCCCAAAAATGATAGCAAATGGTACAGAGAGTACATCAGCAAGTTCTTTCAGTACTTTGGGATGCAGTTTGTCTGACCCCACAGATCTGAATTCATTTAGGTTTTCTAAGATTCCTGACTGCCTATCAATCTTGATCAGCAATCCCGATCCTTTGCCAGGTTCCTCAAGAGATTCATAGAATCATAGACTTAGAAGGGGACCCATGGGAGGCTCAGCACTGCAACAAAAGAAGCAAGTTTATATTCATGAAAATTCATGCTAAAATAAAAACCCATTAGTCTTAAAGATGCTTCCCACATTTCTTAATCTCTCACCCTCCCTGCCTCCTTTTTTATGGCTGCATGAGTTTATTGTTTTATTGGGGCAGGTGGGTGTTTATACGTGCCATATTTTTAGCAACTGTACTTGCAAATGCAATTTGTGGGATCACATATTTTGTGATCCCACACTCCATGTTTTGGATCTCTGCAAAGACCTGTGGGCCCAGGCAATACAGCTTTGACCTGATCTAAATCTGTACTAACAGCTGCAAGAACCCTTCTGAGACTGCAAATTACATATTATGACAAGCCTGATACAAACTGTTTAGGCAACAATTTAAGGCAGGATCTTCTTCAACAGCAACTTACATGAGAAATGTGGGTCTTGCACACACATGTGGTAGCACTGCTCACTAGCCAACTAGTTTAAATAATAAATGCTTAGAAACCGCTAAGTAATACCTTTTCCAAGAGGTAAGAGCAATTACTAATCAGCGCATCTATAAATCCTCTCATTTTAGGATTGCTTTCAATATTTTCAGTGGAGAGTGAAGGTCCATTTCACAAAATACTTATTTTTTTTTCTCTGTATCATGATTGAAATGGAAATAACTCTTGTATCAATGTATCTGTATGTATCCAGTGTGTATCTTGAAGTCTTCTTATTTGGGGTTGATTTTAATATTTTCAGCGGACAGTGAAGACGTGCTTCACACAACTGTTTTTTTCCCTCCTACATCATAGCCAAAATGTAAATAGCTCTTGCATCAAAACCAGATTCCACTCCCCTCTCCTTAGAAAATGGCACTAATGAAGAAACCTATGTAGCAAGGAATATTAAATTGAATAACAATTCTTCTGAAGTTTGGAGTCATTGTAAATGTGAACCAAAAGAGTTGATTGGATTTCCTGCCAAACACCCATGTTAATTTATGGGAATACTGTGTGGATTGAACCATGGTTTTTGCTGAATGTTGTCATTTTCCATGAATTTGGGAACTGCCATGAAAACCATTTATATTTGCTTAATACACTGGAAGAGAGCCAGTATGATATAGAAGTCTGGGCATTGGGTTTTGACACTGGAAACCATCGGGGATTCAATTTCTGCTCAGCCATGGGAACCCACTGGGTCACCTTGGGCAAGTCACACCCTCTCAACTTCAGAGGAAGACAAAGACAAACCTCGTCTGAACAAATCTTGCCAAGAAACCACTAAAATATATTCACCTTAAGGTCATCAGAAGTCAGAAATGACCTGAAGGCACACAACAACAATTTCTTTGCCTGATGTTTTTTCTTGCTGCTGGTTGTCCTTAGGTTATTATTTTGTTCAAATAAATTGGAAGAAAAATTTGAAAAATATAGGAACCTGCAGGCCCTCTCCCCTGTTTAAAAGGTAGCCACACATTTAACATCCATTTTGTTAAAATAACTTCTTACTGACCTCTGAACCAGGAACGTTCTCTGGATCGTAGAAAAGCAGTTTCATGCCATTGGGTTGGCAACCTATCCAAAGGTCTCCAGTGTGAGGATCAACTGCTATGTTATCAAGCAGGGTGTCCAACTGCAACACCTAAAGTACACAGGAGAAACAATGTGGCATTAAAGAAAAGCTTAATATGATCACATGCAATGCTGAAAACATCTGATAGCCAGTACATCTGCAAGTGATATGCATTTATTTTTCTCTTGGGCTGTAAGGAGGACAAGGGCACTTCCTAGCACTAAACTGAACTGGAATGTTATTGAGGATCTTCAAAAGACTGGCTGTTCAGAACACAGAAAATACGCCTTATGCAGAGTCAGAGATGTCACTGGGGGCTGCATGACAGTGGTGCATGGGGGCAAAGGCAAAGGGATGGGACTAAAAGTAACAACATATTTTAATAATGCTCTTCCTGCCAGGAACCAAGACTTAAGAGAAGAACTTCAACCCTTCTACAATGAGTGGGGTGAAACATACAAAAACTGGGCAACTATGACATGATTCTCTCATGGAGGTGAGTCTACAGATAATGGTAATGTTGTAATGGTAATGTGGTAATGTTGGTCATCTGCTTTAAACTGAGCACAGTCATCCCTCCACATTTGCTAGGGTTAGGGGCACAAGACCCCTGTGAAAGTGGAAAAACCCTGAATAACTCTAGGCCCTCCCAAACCATATTTAACACACAAAAAGGTATGATCACCATTATTCAACCCACCATGAATTCTTTTGAGGCACCAGGATTCCTTCACAAGGCAGAAGTGGGCGGCTGGTGAGGCTTACTGTCACCTCCACTGCTGCCCCACACCATTTTTGATAGGGATTTACAAGCCTCCTTCACAGTTTCTCAGTTTCACGAGGCTTGTAGTCCCTATTTAAAATGGCATAGGGAGGCAGCAGAGGTGACAGAAAATAATCCTTGAGTAATCAAATCTGCAAAAGTGAAATCCGCAAATCTGGAGGGCTGACTGTACAAGTTTGCCTCTGAGTACATGCTATGTCCCAAAATTTGTTTTCAGTAACAGAACTGAGCTCAAAGTCTTTCAAATCAGAAATCCAAAAAGCAGAAATTTTGGATTCTTCCAAAAGACCTTAGTTTTAACAAACAAATTTGGGGAGAACCTTTCTGTACTTCTGTACAGAAACCTCCTGAATTCATGGAATTCACTTAGAGAACTGGCAATAGATCATAATTTTCTACCCAGCACTGACCTACATGACCAGCAGCAGCTCTCTAGAGTTTCAAACAAGACCTTTTCATGGAGATATTGGGAACTGAACCAGAGATATTTGGCATGAAAAAGCATGTGCTCCACCAAACACTAGACCCACAGGTAACCCTAACCCAAGCTGTCCTGACTTCACTAAAGGGGTGACCTTATCAGAAACCTAGCAAGAGAAAGCAAAGTCCTGTCAAGCTACCATTTTCTCCCATCTATACAACTCTAGCCTGGTACAGCTCTGAGGATGTAGCTCTCTCCTTTTGGCCATGTTTCTTTTAAATGTGCCAAAATAAGCAACAACAATAATAGTTATTTTTTTATTGTCACAATGTGCTGAAATGAAATAAGATAGTAGGTTGATAGCATCACCATGCTACCACAAGGATTAAAAACAATTTAAAGCATGTACTAAAAAAGAAAAAAAGCAGTTTTAAAAAAGTATAGAACCCTACTGAAAACCCTTTTCTTTAGTCAGTCAGTGAGTTCCTGAAAGTCCGTCAGAATTTTGACAGTGGAATATGCTGCCTTGGAGTGTGGTGGAGTTACCTTCTTTGGAGGTTTTTAGAGAGAGGATGATGGATGGCCATTTGCTAGGCGGTGCTGTGAGTATGTGTTCCTGCATTGCAGGGGGTTGGACTTGATGGCCGTTGTGGTCTCTTCCAACTCTATGATTTTATGAATTTCTTTAAAAAGTTACATAATGATGGACAGTAATAAGAGGGTCATTCTAGCCCCCTAGGAAAGGAGTCCCGAAGTCTGAGAGCAGTCACTAAAAGGGACCCAAGTAATCTAAGTATACAAGTATTTCACACACCACTCCATCACCTTATAGCACATGTGTCAAACACAAGGCCTGCAGGCCAAATCTGGCCCGCCAGGCCATATCATGTGGCCCTTGCACCTCTCCTGCAGCTGTGGCACTCCCTCTGCCTGGTGAGCCTGATCCCCACATTGTGGGTCCAAGGCTGCCAGTATTCTGAAGAGGGGCCCAGCAGCCAGCACTTGTGATCACAAGAGTTGGACAGAGGAACAGTCAGAAGTACAAGTAGACTGCAAGTGCTGGCTGCTGGGCCCCTCTTCAGAATAGTGGAAGCTGGGGGCCCACAATGTGGGGATTGGGCTCACCAGATACAGAGAGGGGCAGGGAAGCAGAAAGAGGCACAGGGGAGGCAGGGAGCAAAAAGAGGCACAGAGAGGGTCTAGGGGGCAGAAGGAGGCACAGAGAAGTCTTACAGATACAACCAGCCCTTTGAGGGCAATCATAATGCTGATGCGGCCCAAGATGAAATTGAGTTTTACACACTTGCCTTATAGGGTTGCACCAGACAGAATACTTCTTCACTTCAGGAATGCCTGTGGGCACCCACTACTATTTTCTCCATTTACCCCTTAGCCCAGTGGCTTTGCCCCACATCCTAAACTCCTGTATAGTTCTTGGCATAAGCCTTCAGGATATGTTTGCCAACTTTAAGCTGCCTTGCTGAGACACAAGTCCACCGGACTTATGTCTACTAGACTTGGCGGTTGTTCCAGCTCTTTCAGAGAATGTCACCAACAATTCAGTGATATCTACACATAACAGAACATTCTGCCCTCCATGCCAACAACATTTATTCTCTAATGGTAAGAAATGAGTACACGTGCAAACATGTGTAGGCGTTGCTACATGGGAGGGGTTCTTAATACCCCAGAGGACAGGATCAAATTTCAAAATGACCTTGACAGATTGGACAGCCGGGCCAAAGCTAACAAAATGAATTTCAACAGAGAGAAACGTAAAGTCCTACACTTAGGCAGAAAAAATGGAATGCACAAATATAGGATGGGGGACGCATGGCTGGATAGCAGTACATGTGAAAGGGACCTAGGAATCTTGGTAGATCACAAGCTGAACATGAGTCAGCAGTGTGATGAGGCAGCCAAGAAAGCCAACACAATTCTTGGTTGCATCAATAGGAGTGTGGTGTCTAGATCGAGGTAGGTAATGGTACCACTCTGTTCTGCATTGGTTAGGCCTCACCTGGAATACTGTGTCCAGTTCTTGGCACCTCCGTTCAGGAAGGACATTGACAAGCTGGAACATGTCCAGAGGAGGGTGACCAAAATGGTGAAGGGTCTGCAAGCCATGCCCTATGAGGAACGGCTTAGGGAGCTGGGTATGTTTAGTCTGCTGAAGAGAAGGTTAAGAGGGGACATGATAGCCATGTTTAAATATTTGAAGGGATGTCATGTCGAGGAGGGAGCGGGCTTGTTTTCCGCTGCCCCAGAGACTAGGACAAGGAGCAAGGGATTCAAGTTGCAGGAAAGGAGATTCCACTTGAACCTCAAGATGAACTTCCTGATGGTCAGAGCTGTCCAGCAGTGGAATATGTTGCCTTGGAGTGTGGTGGAGTCTCCTTCTTTGGAGATTTTTAAGCAGAGGCTGGATGGACATCTGTTGGGAATGCTTTGATGGGTGTTCCTGCATAGCAGGGGGTTGGACTCGATGGCCCCTGGGGTCTCTTCCAACCCTATGATTCTATATTCTAGCTGAGATAATTATATCAAGGCAGAGGAAAACTGCCCAACATGCATGATTTTGTTTCAGATATGCAGGCCATACATAGCTTACCTTTAACAAAGACAAACTCCAATTGGCATACTTTTCGAAGACATGAACGCTATGGTCCGTTAGATCAGCAACATAGACATACCTTGAAATGAAATAAAATGTTGAATGTCTTTTTTATGAACATCTTCCAGTTTTTAGAAACTCTGCTTTGCAACACACCGAAAAGCTTCATGTATTCATTCATAACAGAAGCTCAAAATGGATAATTAGGATGCTTATGGTAATTTAGGGTGACACTTCAAGCAGCTTTTAATGCAATATTCAGTGCCTTGAGTAGGTCTGGGGGGTAAATATTGTGGGCAAGACACCAAGGTGCATTTTGGTATTTAATATCAATGGGAGTTAAGACTTTTCTCTGCTCCCTCTCTTGCTGTAGCCCTTTAGAGTGTCAAAATCCTGCTCCAGAGACTTCCCAGTCCTCTAGAGCAATTTTTAGTATGTATGAAGGGCTGCAGGAGGAATGGAGGGATCAATTATTCTGGGAGAAGCACTGGAATCCAGCAAAAGTACACCACCAGAAGTTGGCACGCCTCCTCTCCAAATTACCATAGTATAATCTCTGGTGGACAGAAGTTCATTCATTTATGGTAAGTGATCCTCAGGTGTTTCTATCCAGAGCTCCTGAAGAGTCTATGAGTTCAGAGAGTACATTCTCAAACTATGTAGGGAGAATAAGGAAAACATTGTGGGCTCTTACCCCCTTTTTTGTTTTTGGTAAACCATTTTGCTTTTACACCCACATTCAGTCCAACTACGGTTTGCACAAATGACTGTTTGTCCAGTTAAGATTTAACAATAAACTGTGGTTTACTAGACAAAGGCAAGAAGGAAGAATACACAAGCTCAGTGTTTCTTTACATAACCAAGGAACATACGCTTTGTGCAGATAAGGGTGAGCTATCTGTGGCCCTCCAGATGTTGTCAGACTCCAGCTCCCATCATCCCTCACCACGAGCTTCCTACTATCCTTTCAAACTCAAATGTAATTATTTTAAATCTCTGATAACACATCCAAACTGAAATGTGGAAGAAACAGTCCCTTATTTTCTGAATGATCACACATTGATATACCACGTTCAAAAGTTAGCCATCACTTAATGTTCACAGTGAGGTTGATGTCAAGTGCAATATTATCAAATTAAGGTTGATATGAAGTACAGTATTAGCACCTTATTATTACACATCAAGAAAAGACACACCACATTAGTTTAGCAAGCCAGAAGAATATAAAGTAGCAAGTCAATAGCATAAACAAGCATCTAGTTGGAAACAGAACAGTGGCAATACATCTCCTCAGTGAGAAATTTATGCAGCCTATTTTACGTTATTCCAAAAATATTTTTGTAAAACTTAACACTGGGACAAATGGATGACCTTTGAGTACTGATGTCCACACAGATGAAGGCATGTTACGGATTCTAATCTAGTTCTTGGGACTTCTCAGATATTGCCAGAATTTGAAATGTTAATTTTATGGGCTACAACTCCTCGTTGCTATGGCCTTGCTCCGGTAAAGTCTATCTATAGACATTAGACAGTTGAGCATGACTTTTCTCAGCGGTTGCACCTAACACGTAGAGAAGCCTTCTTAGAGGTTTTAATGCCACTCATTACCCAAATCCACTGTTTGTTCACTTCATGTCCCAGAAAATCAGCCTTACTGAAATGATCAAGAAGCATGAAGATTCTGCTGCTAACATTTATTGCCTGTTTTTCCCCCATTTCTTTCAATTTAGTTATTTTAATGTTCTCTCTGCATTTTTTTCATCTATTTCTAAAATCAAAATGGTCACGTATATATTGTGGTAAGGGGACTGCAGAAAGATAGGATGTGGGTATTTTAAAAACAAAGAAAACAAAGATAAACACACTTTAACAGTGTATAAGCCAAATAAACAAATAAAACAAACCTACTTTCCATCTGGTGAAATATTAATGCCATTGGCAAAGTAAAATCCTCCTGCCACTTCTTTAACTTCTTTTGGACTGTAGTAAACAACCGTCGTCCAAGGCAAATTCAAGAATATCTCCAGAAATCTTAAGGTGCTGTCTGTGAAGTAATGATCATTGGTGGCATAGAAACTATCAGGACTCACAGCCACAATATCATTGACACTGCAAAACAACAAAAACGACAACAAAAATTAAAGAGAGAGATATATAACTGTGATGGTATATGTTTTCACAGAGACCAAGGGTAGGAAAAGTGTAACTCACAGGACACGTATCACTTCAGGACCTCACATATGTGGCCCTTCGAACTCCTAACAATTCCTTAAAGTCCTCCAACCCCCATTAAAAAAAAGTGGTGCTTTTTTTTTTTGCCCAAAAGCTACACAGAAGATCACCAAACATGTGAAAACATCTCCTTGTGTACTTCCATCTCCCAATGCCTCTGTTTTCATTCATGTTCCTCTCAAAATTGTGACACAGAAAGTGATATTTTGGAGATATTTTGGTACACTGGGGTGTGTGGTCCAGACTGGGGTCAAGGAAAGAATCAGCCCTGGCCTCCAAACAGTTGCCTATCCTATAGACAACAACCATTTTACTGCTCTTTAAAATTGTTTCACAGCCTGGGCTTGGAGAGTACCAAAATAGAGCAGGTCCAGTCAACCAGGCTGTCTCCAGTTTTCTGTCCCACCTTCCTGAACTGGAACTAAACTGGATCTAATCCAATTAAATGGCTATTCTATAAGTTGTACTCCTCAAAGGAGTACACACTAACCCAAAGACTGAATGAGTGGTCTTTCAAATTCATCACCAACTAGCTAATCTTATCTTCCCTCCACTATTCAACTGTCAATAGAGCAACATCCCACCAGTGAATATGACATCTTGTGCTCCCACCAGCTTCTGTACCTACCTGCTGCAAGTTATGTCTCCTCGCCCCAACTTATCTTATCAGAAACCTCTAGATTGTTCATCACTTCATACCTGGCTAGGAGCTCGTGTTTGATAGTTTTAAGGTGCACAAGAGAATTGCCATCCTCCACAAATTTAAAAATCTCCACTGTTGTCTTGTACTGTGGATGATTTACGACAAAGAGGTACACGGTATCATCTAGGGAGAAGCACATAGTCAAGTCACTTTGGGAACACTTGGAATGGAAGGCAAGTATCCTTCAAAATGGAACAAGTCTACTTTCCCCATCCAGAGATGTTCTAACACAGCTCTTCAGAAGGATTCTGCATGGTCAGAACATCCATTCCCCCACCCCAGGGGAAAAAAAAGCAGGACATGTATCTGTCTTTTGCTCATGAAGCTTAAAATCAACATTAGTAAAACAGAGAAAATTATTTTGTCTCCTCTCTATAATATCAAACTGATATAAACATCCATTCCCATAAAAGAAAATGACAAAAGGAAACTGAGGCCAGGAACTGCAATGATCAGATAAACTGTACTTCATCTTACGTAAGTCTTCCTGTCACATAGATTTTGGAAACAATTTATTTTGGGGGAGCAAATTTTGGAAATAATTTTAGGGGGACATTTCATCATTCTAAAAGAACGTATTATTTATTTATTTATTTATTTATTTATTAAATAAATATCCTGGCTTTCTCCAGGCATGGGATCTAAGGTGACATAACGTTTTAAAGCACAAAACAATTTTTAAAACTCTCAATACAAAAGTTAAAACATAATGAAATGAAATTTCTATTTTAAAAAAACACAAGTTAAAAACAGTATTAAAAGATTTAAAACATGATAAAATAAAAATACTTCACCTTCCATTAAAACCTGTATCTGCTTGTTGCTGTGGTGCGCCTGCCTTCAAGTTGTTTCCAACTAATGTCAACCCTAAGACAACCCTGTCATGGGGTTTTCCGGGCCTGAGAGTGTCTGTGGCGCTCAAGGTCACTCAGTGGGTTTCCATGACTAAGTGGGGAATTAAACCCTGGTCTCCAGAGTCTCAGTCCAATGCGCAAACCACTATACTACAATGACTCTCACACTATGCTAGTTACAACACACTAAAAACCAAAAGCTTCATTAAATAAAAAATGACAGAAAAACAGCAGGGAGGGGGCCAACCAGACCTCCCACGGAAGAGATTTCTTGGAAGAAGCCACTGAGAAGGTTCTCTTGTGACCTCACCAGACACATCCAGGAGGGCAGTGGAAACAAGAGAAAGCCTTCTTCTGCAGATCTTAGAGCATGCACAAGCTCATATACTCCATAAACATTTTTTTTATTTTTCAATTTTCATTTTTTTCTGATTTTTCGGAGGGGGGGGGAATCTCAGAATATTTTTTCAGGGTTTTTTCCCCAAGGTCTCCACATCTCTATTACTGTTGGTCCTCAAGAAGCTCTGAAGCATGTCAACACCGCCAAAATCCCTTTAACTGATTCCAAAGTCCACTTTTTAAAACTGTTATGTAGGTACTAGCAGCTCCACAGATGTTCCACAATGCCGTCACGTACTGGTGATTCTTAATCTATTAGGAACGAAGGGGTTTGCCTCACCCTGTGGCAGTGAGGTAAGAAGTTCTCCACAGTGTGGACCATCTGGTCCTTCCCCATGCTCAAACCACTGATCCCGTTGTTAAAATTTCACCCCACTATATCTGATGATTAAGTATGGGACCTAGAGCCTTGGCTTTTCCAATCTGTTCCTTTCCCTGACCCCTTTCATGACCCTGCTATAACAAGAAAGACTCATTCATATGCTCAGAACCAGCACAAACCTAAGTAAGAGAACCCCTCCACATCTCTGCAGACCATGGACATTTTTCTTCTGAATCACCAGTCACTGGCTGGGAGATGCTGGCAGTTAAAGTCCCAAAAGTAACTTTTCAAACCTCTACACCTGCAATTTAATGAACAACTTTAAAGGAACAGAACTGCAACTTGCAGACAATAATGTGAGAATACCACCACTCTTACAAATGTGGATTTTTAAAGACTTTAGGCCACTGACTGGTAGAAACTGGAAACAGCTGAAAAATGGAGGTTATTTAGCATCCTGTTCCAATTTTCAGCTTTATAGCCCTTTCTCATAAGAAAGTCAACTCACCCTTATCAACAAATAGGCTGATCCCATGAGGATTAAAAGATTCCACATCAAAGCCATGGCTGATTCTTGTTTCAACTGGTTGAGGATTTTCTTCATTTAGATCCAACAGTAGTATCTCCCCTCTTTTATCAGGGGCAAAGCTTTTCATGCCAGGATATTTTAAGCCCTTGAAAACAAAATTAAGTAGAACTTTTACTACCCAACAGTTAAGAAGATTCCACTGGAAAAACAAAAATAAAAAACAATGAAATCAACAATCTGCCACTGGTTTGTAGACATGCTTCTTGATACCTTTATTTTGATGCATCAATAGGTAATCCAAGCTCAAGGCAGAGCTCTGTCACTGATTGATTCATGTCCTACTCCCATTTCATAACCAGTCAGGAACAACTGTGGCTTTCCAGCTGACATAAGCATGGTTCCAAGAGTCCTCTGGGTCTCTAAGCCTTTTCTTCCCTCTGCCCATATTGTTTTAACAGATAAATGACCTGCTATCATAACTGAAACCAGTGTGGTGTTATGGTTGGAGTGTTGCACTAAGACTCTCGGAGACCCGGATGTGAATCCCGTCAGCCATGGAAACTCACTGGGTGACCTTGAGCACACCACACTTTTTTAGTCTACAAGGAAGATAAGGGCAAATCTCTTCTGAATTAATCTTGCCAAGAAAATTCTACGAGTCACCATGACTCGGCATCAGCTTAAAAGAAGACAATGAAAATAGGCAGACAATGAAAAACAAGCACGAAGAATTGCTTTGTCATGCCAAAGCAGTGCTTTGAGTTGAAGCGCTGCACAGGTTGTGCAGAAGTCAGCTCTATTCGGTCATTTTTGAAGCATGTTGATTTGCCACATGAGGAGCAGAGCATGTTTGTCCTGCCCTCTCTCCCTCAGCAGCTCTGACCCTCCTCACATGGACAGAGTGAGAAATCTGATGAGAAGAGCTGCATCACTGCATTTGGCTTAGTTAAATTACACAGGGCTCAAGCTATTCTGAGAGGTAGCGTGGTCTAGTGGTTTGAGCACTAACTGGACTACAGCTCTGGAGACCAGAGTCTGAATCTCCACTTGGCCATGAAAACCCACTGGGTGACCTTGGGCAAGTCACACACTCTCAGCCTCGGAGAAAGGCAAAAGCACATCCCCTCTGAACAAATCTTCCCAGAACACTCAATGACAGGCTCACCTTAGGGTCACCATAAGTCAGAAAAGACTTCAAGGCACACCAACGATATAATAGCTATTCTGTTTAAAAAAAAAAAATCTGACCTGCAATTTGCAACCATTTGTCCAGTGCCCAATAAGCTCAAACACAAGTTTTCACATCTGGGAGAAAAACTTACTGTACTGATGAAAGCCAGGCCATTAGGAAGTATGTCAATATCTTCGGAGCCAGCCTCTGCAAAGGGACGAAAAAAAAAAAATCTTGGATCAGAAATGTCCAGGAAAGATGTCAGTACAATGAAATTCAAGATCATTTCATTAGAAAATAACACAGAAAGCTGCCCTGCATCAATTCAGATCATTGGCACAACTTACTCAGCATCACCTAAATGAGAATTTGACCAAGTGACTTTTGGCCTACAGTTCCCTGAACACCAAGGTGTCAGCTAGAGGATTATGGGAACTGTAGTCCAAAAAGTAATTTTTTTCCCCTGAGTTCTACACTTGATCATCAGCCACTCTTCAGGCTAACCAACGAGAATCTTCCACAGCCCTGCTGTAAGGTATCAGAGATGGAATAGAGGATATCTTGCATGCAAACATGTCCCCTGTGGTTTTCAGTGGTGGCAGAAATCCTTCAGGAGGAGGAAGATATAGCTGGTCATACACAATGGAGCATAAGCTAGTGAAAAACCAGCAGAAAAGTAGATGCCCCATAATTATGTTGCAGATATTTTGGGGGAGAGGAGCATAGGTCTCTTACTTTTGGAATAGTTAAAGCTTAAAGGACTGATAAACCTCTTCCCAGGGTAGTACCAAAGAATTTTGTGCAAGGATTATCTCCGAGGCATCCACAGACAGAAGAAGCTATGCACCCCGATGAAAACTAATTTTTTTAGGGTCTTCCGCACTGTACATTCCCTGAAATATTATTAGGAGATGGGTGGGGGATCACATACAGAGCCTCATACCTCTCATCAGTTTGATTAACATAGGTTTAATCTGATTTTCTGATGGCTGGAAGAAACATTAACTTCTTCTGGACTTCAGATGTGTATTTAAGTGAGGAAAGGGATAGAAAGGACATAAGAAGTCGCCCTATACCAAGTCAGCCCCCCAGTCTATCTAGCTCGGTCTTGTCTACACTGACTGGCGGCAACATTTCAAGGATTTTAAAGAAGAGCCCATTTTAGTCCTATCTGGGGAGGCCAGTAATCGAACCTGGGATCTTCTGTTCTGCAGCACTACTTGGTAGATGGTCACTGTAACTATTTTACATACATCTGCGCATGACATTGTCTTTCCTGCATTTTATTCCCTTCTGACCACACTGTTAACTTTTTCTTCCCAAACCAATGGGAATACATAACGTTGTTGCTGTCGTTGTTGTATGCTTTCAAGTCATTTCCAACTTATGGCAAAATTGCATAAGTTGGCAAGATTTGTACAGAGGGGGTTTACCACCGCCTTCCTCTTAGACTGAGGCCATTTCCGCACTAGACTGTTATAGCGCTATTATTCCACTTGCAACATCCTATGGAATCCCAGTGTTTGCAGTTTCGGGAGGGGCCAGCCAGCTCCTCTCGAAACTGCAAACCCCAGGATTCCATAGGATGTTGCAAGTGGAATAATAGCGCTATAACAGTCTAGTACAGAAATGATCTGAGAGAGTGTAACTCACCCAAGCTCACCCACTGGGTTTCCATGATAGTGGGATTTGAACGTGGTCTTCCAGGGTCCTGGCCTAACACTCAAGTCACTGTGCCACAATGGCTCTCACATATCTAACTACCAACTCAGAATAAGATTTTGTACATCTGATCAAGTGGGGTTTGATCCACAAAGACATAAGCCATAATAGGCATGTCAGTCTTTAAAGCTCCACACAGCTTTTTCTTTTTTAAAAAAAAATGCTTCTAATAAAAGTTTAAAAGCTTTTATTTTATTTTATTTAAAAGCTTTTTAAAAGCTTTAAGAATAAGCTTAAGAACCAGAAAAGGAAAAAAAGGGAACTATCTCTTAACTAATATCAAAAACCAACAAACCTAGAAGTTACGAATGGAAAGTAGCATGTATCTTGATGAATGAATATTTTTGCCAAGACCTATACCATATGGGGTTTTTTGTGTACAAAGGGAGGAATAAGAAATTTGAAGAAAAATCCTGTCACTGAAGAAGATGGCAACGTTGGCTGTTTGGATCACAAGGTGGAATACCTACAAACAGGAACCACCAAATCTTTTTCATCCTCACCAGAAGCTATCTTACTAGAGTTTTACAAACATTGGACTATCTACAGGACTATGGCAGTTTAATTATGTTGTTTGGACTACCCATCCAAGTAGCCAACATTGTGTTTCCTCCTACTGGAAGTTGTCAAGTAATTATTTGATGAAGTATCATATTAGCCTTGCCCTTTTACATCACTAAGGTTTTATTGTAAATTTTGTATATTTATCTTGGTTTTAAACATTTTGTTATAAATGACTTTTGACATGGTTCACTAAGTGGACAGTTGATACATAAGAAAATTATTTTAGACAAAAATTCATTATATATAATTCCACTTCCTCAGAAGATACACACTGCTTTCCATTCCTAACTTCTAGCAGTCCTATGCCCACCTACGTGTGATGAAGCCCCAGCAAATGTATTAGGACTTGCTTAAATGTTGCAATAGCTTTGAGTTGCAAAGATGTAACACGTTTAAAATCCCTATAAGGATATTACCTTTTAATAAACCAGTTCAAAGGCACAAAGCACTGTGCAAACTTTTGAATTCTTCAGAATTCTTTGTCAGACAAGATGGCAAATAGAGTCAAAAAGAAGAGGAAGCGGTTAATATCCAAGCCATGGATCCCATTGCAATCTTAAAATGGGAAGCAGGAGAAGGATTCAGGGATTCAAATTAGGCTCTTGTGGGCACTGAGATGGTCAGATTAGACCTAAGACTTCCCCAAGAATTAATGGGAAGAGGAAGCAAAGAAATACATGATCACTGGCCCTAATCTGCCTCATGGACTCAGGTCCTCTAGCGGCCATTTACTCAAGCTGGCCAGGACTAGACTGGCACTGGCCACCCAGAGGACATTCTCATCAGCCACCCTCAGCAAAACAGGCTACCTGAATTCAAAAAAGTACTAAAGACCCATCTCTTCTGGCAGGCCTACCCAGTCTGATTTTATTTATAATTGGTATATATACCCAGTGTTGCCTCGGATTTTATTTTCTCATGGGTAATACTTGTTAGAAAGATTTGAGATTCTGTGTCTTTAATTCCCCAAACTATCTTCTCCAGTACTTGTAAATTTTCCCCATGTTCCCCAATCCAATCTGTATTCAGAGTTGTCAGCATACAAAGGTTCGATTTCTGAGAGAATACAATGTCCTCCTCCTTCTTACCGCTAGGCCTTGTCTTGCTGCTAGGCCTCGTCTCCACACCAACTGGCCTAAGGCCCAAGAGCTCTTTGGCTGAGAATCCTAAAGGCCCCTCCCTAAACTGCTAACCCCAGGATTCCACAGAATCTCCACAGGCAGCCAATCATATGAGGTTTTCCCACCTGACACAGCCAATCATATGAGGTCTTTGCCTGCCTGACACAGGCAAACTCACAAAATATATTAAATATATTTTCATTACAATATATTTGTATTTTAAATGGTTTTGTGTGTTTTTAATAGTACTTTGCATTGTACCCCACCTCCAGCTTTGGGAAGAGGCAGGTAAGAAATCAATAAATTATCATCATCATCATCATCATCATCATCATCAGTCAATCAGAAACATCTCCCCTTACAGAAAGGCATAGGTTCCTAGATGGTAGGAAAAAGAAGTAGAGATAAACTTGACGGTTTTTAGATTAATAAAGCAGGAGACTATTTTAGACAGTGTACAAAGATGATCCAATAACATTCAGAGGACAACAGTTCAAATATGACATGCAAAAGACCTACCAATTCCTTTAATAAGCTGGCAATTTGGAAGCCGTTTTGGTTTCACTTCTCGTGAAGTAAGAAGTCTATATCTGCAAGAGAAAGACAGTAGAAAAACTTAAGAAGAGTGTTCAGTAAGATGAACCATGAGGGAAAGATATAAGCACATAACAGAAGCTCTGTCATATCACATTAAAAGTCTGCTAGTTTAGCAGCCTGCCTTCTGTTAACAGCCAGGAGAGAAAGGTAACTGTCCAATTCAGCTGTTTTTCCCCAAAGATTTTACCTAGGCTCAGGGCAGGGGTCAAAAAGCTCAGGCCTGGGGAGTTGAATCCTGCCACCCTGGCCTTCCCGAGAAGGCCATGTCCCATCCACATGGAAACACTGTTGGTTAGCTTCCCAGCTTTTGTGCAGGTTTTCTGTCCTCATTCTAAAAGGCTGAAATACACTTTGAATTACCTCTGCTATCGAAGGGAGTTGGTCTCCTTCCAGTTCTGTGATTCTGCCTCTCCTGAGACTCACTCACTGGCAGTAAGTGCTTTTAAGACAAAATAACCTGTATTTAGAGTCCCACACTGTTGCTGTTGGCCAAGGCTACTGATGCAATGATCCTTTTCAGAACTTCTCTAAAATTTAACTCAATCCTCTGTCTTAAATAGGTTCCCTATTGGCCATTTCACTGATTTATTTATTTAATTTATATCCCACCTTTCTCTTGGCAGAAGATCCAATGCGGTTTACATCCCAAATTAAAACAAAGCACACACTCTCAACTTCAGAAAAACCCATGATACGTTCACCCTAGGGTTTCCACAAGTTGGAAATGACTCGAAGGCACACAACAACAAGAAGAACAGCTAAAATAAACTATTAACATTCTTAAAGAAACCATTAAATGAGAAACCATATTAAAAACAATAAATAAATGATGCATATCCTATTGAGATGACTCATCCCAAATTAGATGTTCCACCATCCCTTCTTTGCTTTTCCCTCAAAATGTAACAATTATACTGTTATATTTAGGGAAGAGACACCATATCTAACAGAGCAGGCCTCCACATGTCTATTGAAAAGAAAGTCCCACTGAGGTTGGAAGTTATTCCCACTACATTGGAGTTGTAGCCACAAATATTAACCCATCATCTATGTGCTTCTTTCTAACTACTTTTAGGACCAAACTACCAGAATTCCCCAGTCAGCAGAGGCAGTAGCCAGCCAGGCTAGGTGATTATGGTAGCCCCCAAAAGTAGATTTTCCCAAGCTCTGCTTCATTCATCTTTCATCTTTATTAAATAAAGTACGCAGACAAAACTGCAAATAAATTTAATCATCCGACAGTGCATCAGATATAATGATCATCCAGGTACTCCCAAGCCTGGTCTTCTACTTTATGATTGTATGGATTGTTGCTGTTTTAGAGGAGACTCAGACTGCTTCTGTTCCAGAGACCAAAACTGCATTGGTAAAGCCAAGGAGTTTACCAGAGCAGTAGTCTAGGATGCTAACATTTTAGGGCAATCTTACAAAGCTTCCTGTCTTTACCCTTTGCCAAGCATTTACTACTGCTGCCTTAACCTCCTTAAATCATTTGTTGTTTGTTCAAGTGGTTCAAGTGTACAAGAATTGAAGGTCCCAGCATTAGTACAAGGAGAAAACTGGGTATCTAACTCCTTGGTGCCATCATCCTAAATCATTCCACTGTAGTAGTCAGGGCTGCAGAATCAGAGTCGCAACCAATTTTGGGTTGTGCCAGAGTTGGCAGAAATGTACCGGCTCCAGTTTCAAAAGAAAAACTTTGTATCCTTTTTTCTATCTCTTTTATTTCTTTTTTTCTTTTCTTTTTTCTTTATCTTTCTTCTTCTTTTCTTTTCTCTTTTTCTTCTCTTCCTTTTTTATATATTTGTATTTTGTATCACAAGTGTTATGTCAATTTGAACTTAATAAAGATTATGCTTATAAAAAACTTACCATATTATAACAAGATATGGCAAATATATCATTTTATACTTATATTTTACTTTTCATTAATTCAATGCTCAGTTTGTTCCATATTTACTTTCATAGGAATTTAGGAAAGTTTTCTTGTTCAGAATGTTAATCAAATATATCTTCCATCAGTATAAGTAGCTTGATGATTCTCATAGTGGTGATGAAATGCCTATGCTACCATTTTATTTTTTTTTATTACTAGTGAATTTTTTTTATTACTAGCGAATTACATTCTCCATTTACGAAGGAGTCAGAATCATTACAGTTGTCCTGTCCCTCCACTTTTGCAAGGGTTCGGGGTGCTGAACCCTCATGAAAGTGGAAAAATCACAAATAGCTCTCCCTCCCATTCCTTTTATCTCCAGAGCTCCCCTCCTCCGCCATTCCCATGCATTTTTCCCAGGTGCTGAGAACTCATGTGAGCCTCTCCACAATTCCATTCCATTTTGCCTGGGCACGAGTTCTCCACGCGAGGGTAAAATGCATAGGAATGGCAGAGGGAGCTCCGGAGGGAGGAAAGGAAGGCTCGTCCAAGCTCTCCCCCACACTCCTTTCCCTTCCGTTTTGCATGGGAAGGGGAAGGAGGGAGCTCCGGAGGAGGGAGAGGAAAGCTCATGCAAGTCCCCCCCCCCATTTCCTTCCATTTTGCCTCGACATGAGTTCTTTGCACTGGGGCAAAATGCACGGAAATGGGAGGAGAAGAGGGGAAGCATGTGCACTTACTAATAATCAAATTTATGAATGTCATACCCACGAATGTGGAGGGAGAACTGTATTAAAATGGAGGAGTTTAGTGTACTGACTCCACAGCCCTTCCCAGTAGGCTCAGCCAAAGCAAACTGCAGCAACCTCTCCTAGTAGGTGTTCTTCCACATTAATAAGTTCTGTCACCTTGATCATACTCTGAAGTTGCTTGGCCTCTTGTATCCCAGTTTTCATCTGTGGAATGTTGGAGGGTACGTGAGAGTACTCCAGAATTTTTACAGATTATATAGGATTTGGCTGGGATATATCTTATTGTAGCTCACATTGCTGTTTATGTCATAATAAAACTAGCTTCTGAAGGGAAGAGTATGACCACATGTAACTGGTCTTTTACTGTTTGCACACAATTTAGGTATGCGTGAATCATATTTAAACATGGGTCAGCTGTAGCTTTTGGTCCCTGTCTTTAGGCAGTAGCTACCAAGAGAGAATTCAGTGGTGAATAAGAAAGATGGGGATGGTGCCAATCCAAACCATACTTTTTTACGAATCAATCTGAATGAACTTAACATTAAAATAGATGTATGGTATGGACCATGCCGTATCCACCACCCTTTCTGAAGCCATGTATAGATTTGGTATGGAATGCACTTTTCAGGGTGGTTTTAATACTACTCTCTTTTGTTTGATGGATATCCATTGTGTACTCCACAATGAGACTGCAAGTGAAAAGGCAGGCTATATATTCAAACCATAAATAACATCATCACATCCATATTTCACCTTTCTGAAATAGTAGTGGGGCGCATGTAGCCCTCCAGCTGTTAAAAGATTGCAGCTTTCATCACTCCCAAACATAGCCAACAGAATGATAAGAGTTGTAGGTCAACAACCAGGGAACATTAATACTATAGGACGTATAGTGCTATTATTCCACTTTCAACATCCTATGAAATCCTAGAATTGCCAACCTAGGGAGGATTAGCCAGAGAACTCTTGGGCCTCGCTAAAAGACAAACCTCAGGAATCCACAGGACAAAACCATGCAAGCTGAAGAGGAACAATAGTGCTACAATCATGTAGTGTGAACAGACCTGTGGAGAGCTACCGATTTACCACCCTTTTCTGAAGGAGCTCAAGGAGACACAGCTGGTTGTAGGGTTGCCCCTTTTTACCTCACAACAAACCCTGAGAAGTAGCACTGGCTCAGGGTTACCCAGTCAGCTTTGTGGTCTGAGTGGAAGATTTGAACCCAAGCCTCTCCAACCCCATTCTCACTATGATATTATGCTGATTTACCATGAATAAGATCAGGCTGGGTGCATTACACTAAATTACGAAATATTTAACTTTTAGTCTCAAACCTTTAACAGAAAACTTCTCAAATATTTAAAGAGATTACCAAATCACAGAGTAAACAACTATTTAGCGCAGTCATTAAAGGACAAGAAACATGCTGTGGGCATGGAAAAATACAACTCACTGGGAAGTTGAGAGATTTGTTCCACCTAGATTTTCATGTAGATTTTTCATGTATTTCAATACCTATTGAAATAACGAGTGAAATAGAAAAGACTTGCACATTGAAATTCACTAATTTTTATATACTTTTTTCCTCTAAAAGAGAAGTGCAGAAGAGTATTCACTGCATGACGGAATACACAGGAAAAAACGTGTTATGGAACCATGTGTACAAAAGGTGCATGAGATAAAACACAATCCCCCTTTTACATTAGGGAAAAGGGGGATATAAAAATGCTTATATGCATGAAAATGTGTACAGACTTTGACAAAGACTTTTGAAAAAGCACTGGCACATTCATGCACAAACCTAAAGATGAAAAATGAGGAACTGATTAAAATAAAAACTGCAGATTCACCCACCCCCTCTTCAAGTTTACATGTACGTGAACTGAATATTCAATGCCCCTCTCTCTAGTTGAACTAGGACCCACTGGTGACATTGCAGCACCTATCTAGCAAGCAAAAGCTACAATATATGTATTAAAATCAGCAATAAAGCAGAAAGACAAACTGAAGTATGAGCAATGCAAATTTGTTGCAGAATACAGGCTTGTTTTTGCTGCCTTCAAGCTGCTTCTGACCACTTGAAAGGTGATAAAGCTATCATGGGATTTTGGGGGCTGAGACCATGTGACTACTGGATTTCCATAACCCAGTGGGGAATTGAACCCTGTCTATTCAATGCTCAAACCACTATACCATGCTGGTTCTCAGAATACACGGTAACCTATAGCAATTCTTGCAACCAGGTCTCTTTGAAATAAAATATGAGATCTTTCAGTCCTTTGTGATTGTCCTCAAGCTAGATGTACATCTGAATGTGCTGACTTTGTGCGGGAGTAAAAACTACTAATGGCGATTTAGCAGATGATATCCAAGGATATGCGCTTGAGCCTTCAATTAGTTTCACACATACTAAGAATTTAAAAGATGGCTTCCTGTTTGTTCCAAATCATCATTCCAACAATTTGCTTCAAAGGATAAAACCATGCCTAAGGAACAGGCAAATCTTTCATTAAGCCCTTAAATGAACAAGTTTATTTTCCTTAGCCAATTTTCAACTTGCAGTAGCTCTAATACTGTGAATGTCTCAGGATACCTTTGTAAATAATTTGGTACAGATCTTTGTTCATATGATCAGTGGTTCTCAAACTTTTTAACCCTGTGACCCCCTTTACATCTACATGAGGATGTTGTGCCCCCTTGCTCCACGCTATCCCATTCTATGCCTCTCTCTCCCTCTTTCACACACAGGCTCCTTGTACGGCATGCATCCTCCATCTTAATGCTGAGTTCTAATGGCCACTAAGGGGCATGCACACCTGCTGCTCCAACAACAAACATCCGGAGAAGCTGAGTGGGAAAAGCATTTTAAAAAATGAAGCCAAATTTGCTATGTCTGAGGTTGGAGGAAGGTATAAGGCATTTGTGTCACTATTTTATAGAGATCAGTCAATCCTCAACAGTGCACACACACACACACCTTTCTTTTGTGTGCCCCCCCCTTTGACTACTATCACACACACACACACACCCCTGCAGAGATTAGCTTCAGAACCACTGATATAGATTATATTAATTTTGTACTTCTTTGTTGACTGGCCCTGAAGGAGGACTCTCCTGGTATGAAATGCACTGGATTATCATAAACTCTCTTATCCCTGGAACTTTGCAGAATGAGTTGCTTTTTTGGCATTTCTTTCCAACACACACTTAGTAGTAATTTTTCTTTGGGAGTCAGCATGCTGTAGTGGTTTGGGCACTGGGCTAGTACTCTGGGAGGCCAAGGTTCGAATCTCCACTTGGCTATGGAAACCCACTGGGTGACCCTGAGCAAGTCACATTCTCTCTGCCTCAAAGGAAGTCAAAGGCAAATCCCCTCTGCATAAATCTTGCCAATAAAACACGATAGTATCATCTTAGGATTGCTGTGAGTTGGACTTGAAGGCTCACAAAACAAAAACATTTTTTTCTTTAAAGGATTCTTTTATTACAGTCATATAGTCATTATATGATAGGAAGATGGTAATAATAAAAGACAAACAGATCAAACCATGATTACTTTCCTCAACTGCACAGCAGGGTCTAAACAGCAGCTAGATTTTCTATTTGCTCTAGGTTTGCTTTTAAAAAAAAACAACCATTAACTACCTCCACTTTACTGCTGCATCAGCAAGGTTGCAACATAAAAAACTTACATTACACAGTACTCTTACCAAAGGGCAAATAGGATGAAAGGAGGAATAGTCTGAAGATATGATATGCAGTCCTTTGTAATACACAGGTTCTCGCAGTACTTTAACCTCAGGTTATGTGCAAAACTGGCCAGAAGCTACAGCAAAACTTGATCCGTAACCATGTAATATGCTGTCAGTCCTGCTCAGTTCAAAAGGACTTACCCACAAGTCAGTGTGTAAGATTCAAAAAACATGATAATAAGCAAGCTCTGTGTGTTTTCTGAACCTTTCAATTATTTGACTTACAGTAGCCTAAGAAAAACTTAAGCCAGTGTGGTGTAGTGGAGACCAGGATTCAATTCCCTGCTTGGCCATGGAAACCCACTGAGTGACTCTCAGCCACACTATCTCAGCCCCAGAAAAACCATGTGGCAGGTTTGCCTTAGGGTTGCCGTAAGTCAGAAATGAACTGAAGGCACACAATAAAGGCAAACTTATCACATGGTTTTCGTGGCAAGATTTGTTCAGAGGGGTTTACCCTTCCCTTCCTCTGGGGCTGAGAGAATGTAACTTGCCCAAGGTTACCCAACAGGATTTTGTTGCCTAGCAGAGATTCTAATGCTGGTCTCCCAGAGACCTAGCCCAACACTCAAACCCCTATACTTTACAGACTTCCCGGGTGTTCAAAATTCAAATCTACATTATTTTCCCCCAGAAAACAATGTTCTCCCTTAAAC
Source organism: Cyclura pinguis (assembly GCA_030412105.1). Classification (NCBI taxonomy): domain Eukaryota; kingdom Metazoa; phylum Chordata; class Lepidosauria; order Squamata; family Iguanidae; genus Cyclura; species Cyclura pinguis. The sequence continues at coordinate 23,529,651 of CM059604.1, forward strand.
AGTTTTAAATAGATTATTTTGTATTTCAGTCCTGCAACTCCACAGGGACACCCATTATACTTAACCTGCTTTGAGGTAACAAAGATTTTACAAAGCTTCATGTTTGTTTCATGAGAATACCAACTTAGAGTTACTTGCTGCATCAAACCCGCCTGTTAGCAGCACAAATAATGCAGTTCCTCGCTTAATATTTTTTCATGCTGTAAAGCCGCTTAGGCAATTCTTCCTGCAATCTGCAACAAAATAACTGAGCCTCAAACATGCCGCTATTTGAGTTATCTTGTTTCCAACCGCGAGAACAGCACATTTATCCATATTGCTAAGAAACAGGATGCTCCAGGTCTAAATTTGGTGCATACTAAATAGTATTTTTTTCTTGGAGGAAAATGTTTAATATATTTATGAACTGCATTCCCCGCCTAAGCTATCCAAGATGATACACAATAAATATGACCTTAAAACCTTCATGTTCTCAAATAACACAGAAATGCAGGGAAATAAACAAAACACCTGAGAGCTACAATTAAACTGAAAAGCTAGCAAGACAAAACAGCAAGCAGCATTAAACATCCCACGCAAACAAAACTATGATGGGAAGTAAGTAAACAGAGGCAATCTCCCTCAGAAGCAAATTTCACATCAGGGTGCTGCTACTAAAAAGACCCTGCACCCTGTTACACACACATACATACACACTGCGCCTTGTTGTAATGTTCTTAAACTAAAATCTTTTCCTATCTTTGACTTATTAGGTCAGGACTTTCCAAATGGTGTGCTGCGACACATTAGTGTGTTGCCTGAAATGTGTAGGTATGTCACTTACAGTCTTGGAAATGTATGTTATTATTTATAAATCATACATTATTAAAAATATATGAAAAATTTTCATGAGATATGCTGTGTCTCCATACACTTTGTTATTACAATTTATGTATGTGTCTGTATCTCTTATAATGGGTTGGTTTAACCTTCAGTTTGCTAGCAAAACTGAAATTACTGTGTCACAAAATGATGCATGTCTAAAAAGTGTGTCACCAACATGAAAAGTTTGGAAAGCTCCGGTTTAGATCCTGGCTCCCTAGGATATAGTAGTATCCTTGACAATCTTAACTACTCTCAGAAGGAAATGTCTATCAACGTCATAACATGAAACAGAAAGAGGACTTTAAGCTACACAAATATATAAGGGGAAAAAGCTCCCAAGTAAAATAAATGGGACTTATTGGAAACCAATGCGTTCTAGGGTCAGTGTGTTTCTCCACCTTCTTCCATACACCTGAAATCAACTAACTCTATGGACAAGGTTGTCAGAATGAAAACCAGGGACAACTCCTGTTCTTTTAATAATTATGTAAATAGGGGAACTTCAGGTGCTCTTGCTTGTCACCTGATTGAAGGACAAGCAACACCCGCTGAAATTCTCTTTTCTACACCAGCATTAAAGGTACAACAGCCTTCTCCAGTCTATCAACCCAATGGATGGAAGAAGACAGTAGAGTAGGCCTTCAGTATCTCCTATGGTTTGGTTCCAGTACCCCCTGTGGATACCAAAATTCATGGATACTCAAGTCTTACTACATGCAGTGGTGTAGTAAAATGGCATCCCTTCTATAAAATGGCAAAATCAAAGCTTGCTCTTTGGATTATTATTTTATTTTAGAATATTTTCAAGATGTGGTTGGTTGAATCTGTGGATACAGAATCCGTAGATATGGAGGGCCAAATGTACCATTTGTTTTGAGTTCTGCCCTCTGGTCAAAGAAGAAAGGAAGGTTACTAGTGACTGTTCACAAGCAGGCATATTATGGATCCTTCCAAGCACCTCCAGGAAGTGTTTTGGCAAAGGGCAAAATATTTTGAAATGAATAGTAAACCAATGCCTCAATGTTTATTTGGACAACACTACAATAGTCTTTCAGGTAAAGTGATATAAAATGAACCATCTAAATGTAAATAAACAAGAGCTCCCTCTTCATGCAGCACTCGTCCATCCAATTAACCATCTATGGAGCAGAATGCTTGTTCATAACCTCATACTAATTGCCACTTTTAAAATTACACTTACACACAAGTCAGAGGGACAGCCCCAGGTTAACAACTGTACCAACCCAATAACTATAATGCGTCTTGCTACTTCTTACAAGATGAAGCACAGACAAAACTACATGACTTGCAAACAAGTTACTCTAAAGCATCTAGCAATCTTCCTTCTGTTGTTTCTATTTTCCCAGCATCAGCAAGACTCAAAATGAATAAGTTTCAAGGTGATAAGGCACAGATAGTGTGTGATTTAACATGCTCACCTATGAGTCTGGTTTCATTTGTCCTTACTTGGGTAATAGGGGCCCCTTTTCTACCTCCACTCAATTTTATACATAGTGGTGTCAGACATGAAGCCTGCTGTTGCCACATGTGGCCTGGGCCAGAGAAGCAACAAATAGAAACAAATGCAGTCACAGCAACTTGAGGTGGTTTCAGACAACAAATGAGTTTAGGTACATTTATCTGCTTGCTGCTATCTCCTCCTTTGATTAGACCAGCTACTGAGGTTCAGGTCAGGTCGATACTTGAAGGCTGTCATAATAATAAATAATAATAAATGCATTTTCCAAACTCTGCAAATGGAGGGCATTGCATGTCTGCACCTCTTACCTGGAAGGAATAATCCACAAATGCTTAACCCTTCTTCCCAATTCAGCTCCTGGGAACTGCAGGTGCTCAATAAATATTACTGTTAATTTCTCCCTGTACATACTCTCCTGGGATCAATTCTACCTCAACTGATCTTATTTCCAGTTTCAAACCCCAGCTGGAGTGGGTTTATGGGAAAGCTTTCCAAGGAAAGAGTGAAACACACATCTCAATTGGGAGCAAATCAAAGAAGTGAGGTCTTCAGTGTCTTGATAAGCCCGCAAGTGGGATGGAATGCCTTTAAACAGCCATGCTGCTACTTACTGTGCACAATAGAAACTGGAAATAGTATTATAGATAACCTGAATTAGGTCCAGACTATCTGGAAGACTGCATCTCCATATATGAACCTGACAGTCTTAAGATCGTTGAGGGAAGGCTTTTTTTCAGTCCTGTCTCCATTGCAGGCCTGCTTGGTGGTTGTTCCCAGGCTGTCGACTTGCCTTCTACAGAAGGCTAGACTGACCATCTCCCTGCCTTCCTTTCATCAGCAGGCATACACTTCTTCTTTTTTTTTACTTCAAATAAGCATCTAATGTTTAATTGGTTACAGGGAATCTTTCTTATGGGATGTGTGCTGTATTTTTTAACTTCATTGCTATGTCTAAATGCTTTACACTTTTTAAAGGTTGTTGTTGTTGTTGTGTGCCTTCAAGTTGTTTCCAACTCATGGCAGCCCTAAGGCAAACCTCTCACAGGGCTTTCTAGGGCTGAGTGTGCATGATGCACCCAAAGTCACCCACTGGATTTCCATGGCTTAGTGGGGAATCCAACTCTGGTCTCCAAGGTCATAGTCCAGTGCTCAAACCACTACAACACACTGACTCTCTTTTAAAGTTTACTGACATTTTAATGTGATGACTTGCTAAACTGTGTTTCAATCCTTTTATTATCACACGTTTACTTTTTTCTAGTTTTTGGCATTCTTGTAAGCTGTCTTGCGTTGCAAACTAAGAGAAAGGTGGGCTATAAATAAAATAGAATAAAACAATTCAGAAGTTGTCCAGAAGCCCTTTCACACTACTTAATTTTAGCATTATGATTCCACTTTAACTACCATGGTTCCTTCCTATGGAACTGTGAGATTTGCAGTTTAGGGAAGGGCTTGTTTTTTTTTAAATCCCCAGCCAGAAAGCTCTACTGCCTGACCAAACTATAAAACCTCTTGGAATGCTGCCACAGTAGTTAAAGTGAAATACAAACATTCTAACTGCACAGTGTGAAAAGGCCCCAAAACTAAGGGACGTTCCACCCTACACTGTTATAGTGCTATTATTCCACTGTCAACATCCTATGTCAAAAGTGGAATAATAGCATGATAACAATGTAGTGCGGAAAGGCTCTAAAGGCTGAAGTGTCCAGGTTCCCAGTTCTTCTTTCTCCCCCCATGACCTAATTAGTGGAAGAAAAGACTTTCCCAGGGCTCAACAGCACAATAATTCAGCTGCAACTCTCCACCACCCCCTTTTTAAAGTGTGTGTGTGGGGGGGGCGTTTTCTGAGCTAGGGAGGCACCTGTCTCTTTCCGCTTGCATGTCTAACTAACTCTCCAAACTTTGGACATTTTCAAGACAAGGGCCCACGGCCACGCTCTCCAGCTTAGACCGTTTCCGCACTAGCCTGTTATCGCGCGATGATTCCACTGTCAACATCCTCTGAAATCCTGGGGTTTGCAGTTTCGGGAGGGGCCGGCCGGCCCCTCCCGAAACTGCAAACCCCAGGATTCCAGAGGATGTTGACAGTGGAATCATCGCGCGATAACAGGCTAGTGCGGAAACAGATGGGAATTAGCCTACGCCGCGGCAAGGGCTGAGCCGGCTGAATTCCTGCGTACGCTTACCGCGGGACGAAGTCGCTTCTCCCTCCCCTCAACTGTGCAAGTTACGGCTGACTTTGCATCTACTGTTAAAACCGAAGCTGCCCATTGGAAAAGAAAATACGCGCTCACACCCAGGTCCAGAGCGCGTGTGTAAGATCGCGGATCGGTGTTACCCACGCTTTCATCGACTCCCGACACCAAAGAGCGCTAAGGGAAAGGGCGATCGCGGTGCACACGGGAATGAGCGCAGGCCGATCCTACGCAAAGTAAAGCGAGCAGTCCCATCCAATCCATGCCCGAGGTGCAGCTCATTCTATCTGGACGGCGCCCTACTGCGCCCCGTGGACTGGACTTCGGAGGGAGCGAGCTTCGGGCGGCGGAGACTCACCGAAATGTCATCAGGCGTTCCCCGATCAGAGCGGCCAGGATGCCGACCACCGCGAGCGCCAGGAGCTTCCCCATGGCTCGGTCCAGCGCAGGATGCCGGGACACGAAAGCGAAGACCCTCGCCCGGCGAGTTCAGCAGGAAGCCTCCTCTGTCCCTCGAGCCTAAGCGCGAGAGGCAGAAAGTCGGACACCCGGAGCGCCTCCCACTTGTTAGAAAGCAGCGCTCGAAGCTGCGGGATCCAGCCCTACCTTTGCGCCTCCGAAGCTGGAGACCAATCAGGGACGGAGGAGGCAGCGCTCAGCCGCCGTGGCGCCCCCCAAAAAAGAGCCAGCGGGCGAGCCGGAGAGAGAGAGACAAAGAGTGGCCTCGTGGCGGCTCCTCCCTCCCTGGAAGAGCTGGCCAGGGGGGCGGAGGTGGCCCGCAAAGCTGAGAGGGAGGCCATTATTCCTGCGCTACTGTTACGCTACCCTTGCCTCTCTAATTTGCAAATGACACCCAATTGGGAGGGGTTGCTAATACACCAGAGGGCAGGATCAAAATTCAAACTGACCTTGACAGATGGGAGATGTGGGCCAAAGCTAACAAAACGAATTTCAACAGAGAGAAATGGAAGGTTGTGCACTTAGGCAGAAAAAAATGAGAGTCACAAGTATAGGATGGGGGACACCTGGCTGGATAACGGTACCTGTGAAAGGGATCTAGGAATCTGGGTAGAGCGCAAGCTGAACATGAGTCAGCAGTGTGATGCGGCACCCAAGAAAGCCAACGCAATTCTTGGTTGCATCAATAGGTTTTTGGCGTCTAGACTGAGGGAGGTAATGGTACCACTCTATTCTGCGTTGGTTAGGCCTCATTTGGAGTACGGTGTCCAGTTCTGGGCACTCCAATTCAAGAAGGATATGGACAAGCTGGAGCGTGTCCAGAGGAGGGCGACCAAAATGGTGAAGGGTCTGCAAGCCATGCCCTATGAGGAGGGGTTTAGGGAGCTGGGGATGTTTAGTCTGCAGAAGAGAAGGTTAAGAGGGGACATGATAGCCATGTTTAAATATTTGAAGGGATGTCATATTGAGGAGGGAGCGGGCTTGTTCTCTGCCACTCCAGAGACTAGGACAAGGAGCAATGGATTCAAGCTGCAGGAAAGGAGATTCCACTTAAACCTCAGGAAGAATTTCCTGACGGTCAGAACTGTGCGGCAGTGGAATATGCTGCCTCAGAGTGTGGTGGAGTCTCCTTCTTTGGAGGTTTTTAAGCAGAGGCTGGATGGCTGCCAGTTGGGAGTGTTTTGATGTGTATTCCCGCATGGCAGGGGATTGGACTGTATGGCCCCTGGGGTCTCTTCCACCTGTATGATTCTATGATTCTCTAGATGTTCCTGTACTGCAGCTCCCATCTTCCTTGATCACTGGCCATTCAAGTTGCCAGTTTAGGGCTTTAGAGTTTGTCAATATCTGGATGGCCACAGAGTCCCTAGGACAGCAATGATTCAGGTCATTTCTGCACAACACTGTGATGGTGCTATTATTCTACTTTCAACATCCTGTGGGATCCTGGGGTTTGCAGTTTAGGGAGGGGCCTTTAGAATTCTCAGCCAGAGAGCTCTTTGGCCTCAGTAAACTACAAACCCCAAAATTCCACAGGATGTTGAAAGTGGAATAATAGCACTAGAATAGTGTAGTGCAGAAATAGCCAAAGACAATTGTATGTATTAATAGAAAGAGTAGCAGAGGGTTTGAGGTATTCAAAAGAGGTCATTTCCTAGCTGGTCCTCTTGTTAGAATGAGGTGACTGCCTCTGATGAAAGAGCTTGGCTATCATGGAAGGGGCAGCTAATTATTAGCTCTCTAATTAGCCTATTATCATTGCTTTTTGGGAGGAGCTGAGGGAGATAGATGGGGAAAAAGAAGCTTGAAGGACTTTTTTTCCTGCCAAAATCCTATTAGTCCGAACTAGAATAAACCTGTTGTTGAATGGTGAGTGAACATGTGGATAAATCCAACTGAGGCAGTGGGTCTCCTCTAGTCAGGAATAACAACAGGAGCTTGTCTCTTGTAGCAAAAGGACTTGACTGGTGTTTGGAGCTTTGTATCCTGGTATAGGCTATTCCGCACTGCACTCTTATAATGCTATTATTCCACTTTCAACATCCTATGGAATCCTGGGGTTTGCAGTTTAGGGAGGGGCCGGCCAACCCCTCCCTAAACTGCAAACCCCGGGATTCCATAGGATGTTGAAAGTGGAATAATTGCGCTATAAGGGTGTAGTGCGGAAATGGCCATACACTGGGAGCACCATTTGCCTTCAGCAGCAGAATGTCTGTGGGCAGCTCCTTACATGTGTTTATCTCACAGTTATTCTGCCATACCATTTCAGGGGCTCAGGGTGACCTTTTGGCCACAGAACAATCCTGAGAGGTAGGCCAGACAGAGACCTAGTGAGGCTGCTGCCACCCATTTCAAAAATGTGGCAGCTCTAGCTGCAGGTGGAGGAGGGGGATTTTTGGCTTTCTAGATGTTCCAGGATTCACATTAGACTGGCCCCACCAAGCCTGGCCAATGCCAGGAGATGATGAGAATCGTAGTCCAAAACATCTTGTGGGAAAGGTTCCTAAGTTCAAGTGTTCTTGCATTCATTGGCCTGCCTGGGCATGTCTCAGGACATTTCTGCACTACACTGTTCTAGTGCTATTATTCCACTTTCAGCATCCTATGGAATTCTGGGGTTTATAGTTTCCTGAGGTCAAAGAGCTCTCTGGCTGAGAATTCTAAAGGTCTCTCCCTAAACTGCAAACCCCAGGATTCCATAGGATGCTGAAAGTGGAATGGTAACACTATAACAGTCTAGTGCGGAAATGGCCATAGTTCTTCTGTGGGTAATCTCATTATTAAGAGGATCTTCTTCAAAGCTTGGTAAAGCTATTGTTTGGGACTACAGCTCTGAAAATCTCTGAAGGATTGTGGGAGCTGTAGTCTAAAAAGTAACTTTTCTGTAAGATTTGCATCTCCCTTTATGTCAAAGGACCTGAGTGAGAGCAGAAAAAGTCAGCCTAATAAGATTTTGTTTTTTTTCTTCTATTTCTATTTCTATTTCTATTTCTATTCTATTCTTCTATTTTTTCTTCTTCTATTTTTCTGCTATTCTTTTTCTTCTATTTTTCTTCTATTTCTTCTATTCTATTATAATGGGGAAAAAAAATCCCACCCACCCCCCAATCATAGAGTTCATCACAGCCTGTGGATGGTACCATGTTCCACACTTTTTCTGTCAGTTTGTTGCAATGTTCACCCTTCCTCTAAGAACCTCAGAGAGGGTCAACCAGTTTTCCCAGACCTTTACGCTTGCAACAACCCTGTAAAGTTGATTAGGTTGAACAGTTACGGCCAAGATTATTTCCACAGTGGTGATGATGGCCTTTCCAAGTGGCTCTTTTAGAGGTCTTTTTGGCTGATGGCAGGAGCACTGTGCCCACATGTAGGATTTAACTTTAAACCAGGAACAACCTTTAAGCCAGCCCATGGTGCTGCAGACAAACAAAGAACTGTAAGGGGTTATCTTCATATGCAACCATTTAAAGGAATGGTTGAAATCATGTGGCTTTCCAGATGCTGTTGGACCACATCTCCCATCAGTGCTAGTCAACACAGCTAACAGTGGAGAATGTTAGTAGCTGTAGTCCAACCATATTTTGTGGGCCATGTGATTCTTCCCCCTTGTGTAAAAAGTGCAACAGGCATCAACTTCCCTGCTTAGGTCTTACAAACTTGGGGCCACGGCTTCCATGATTGAATCAATCCACCTGTAGTGCAGTCTTCCTCCTGCCTTTCACTTTACCAGGCATTATCTTCCTTTCCATTGAGTCATGTCTCATGAAAAGTCCATAGCATGACAACCTCACTGTAGTCGTCTTTGCTTCTAGTGAGAGTTCAGGCCTGATGTCAGGGTAGGCATACACATGAGTATAAATTGACTATATATATCCTGCTTGAATTTTGCATTTCTATAATACTAATTTATGCATACATAAAACAGTAAGATCTTGCAACTGAAGGTGTACTTTAGTTAGCAAACTACAGTGGGCCCTCGGTATCCACTAGAGTTTGCTTCCAGGACCCCCATGGATGCCAAAATTCATGAATGCTCAAGTCCTATTATGTACAGTGGTGTAGTAAAATGGTGTCCCTTATATAAAATGGCAATTCAAAGTTTGCTTTTTGGACTTTTTAAAAAATATTTTCAAGCCATGGTTGGTTGAATCCATGGATACAGAATCTTTGGATATGGATGGCCAATTGTAGGGTTGCCTTAGTGTCACTTGAAGGCACACAACAACAACAATTTTCCATTGATTAACCTGTATGAAACTGATTTCCAACAAATGTCTATAAGCTAGTATTCTTGGCTTTAATTTCTCTGCAATTAATATTTCCAACACAGCAGGAGTGGTTGAAGCAGTTAAGGCTCAGAGCCCATGTATAGACTTCAACTGGTATTGTAATTATAGCAGAACCAGAAGGTAAATGATGTGTGGACTGCAATGCTAAAATTCTTAATCCAGACCTATTAGTTGATCTAGTATATAGGTCAGGGGTGGGCAAAGCATACCATTCTCAATTGTTATTGGATTGCACGTCCCTCCATTCCTCACTGTTGGCTGTGCTGGTTATGGCTGTTGGGAGTTGCAGTTCAGCATCTGGAGAACTGCTTCAGTCCCGTCCCTGCTGTGAACTCTAGGCCCATTTCTGCACTACACTGTTTATAGTGCTATTATTCAACTTCCAACATCCTATGGGATTCTAGGCTTTGCAGTTTAGGGAGAGGCATTTAGACTTCTCAACCAGATAGATCTTTGGTCTCAGTAAACTACAAACCCCAGAATTCCACAGGATGTTGAAAGTGGAGTAATAGCACTATAACAGTCTAGTGCGGAAGTGGCCAATAATTCTGAAAAGAGCAAGCTATAAAACAGTTTACATATTCAAAGGTTTACTCAGAAGTAAGCTCCACTACATTACTCTTAGGTAAGTATGCACGTAAAAGCTGGTGTGTGTACTGATTTTGAGTGTTGGACTAGGACTTCAGAAGGCCAGAGCTTGCATCCTCATTTGACCATGGAAACCCATGGGGTAACCTTGGACATGTCACACACTCTCAGCCTTAAAGGTCAATAAATCTTGTCAAGAAACCTTAGGATTGATAATACTTAAGACTGTGAAAATTATTCAGTATATGATAGCAGCAGCAAGAATCTTATATGCCGTGTATGGGAAGAATAGCAACTTCTAGATATGGCAGAAATGGACAAATTGACAATACTAGTAAGAGATAAATTCATTAATGATTTTAAGAAGCACTGAGAAAGTGTTATGTTATTTTTGTCATGTACTGAAGGCAAACAAGCTGTACTTGGATTTGATTGAAAACTGAATGTAGAACACTTTTCGTAGAACTCTATTTTCTTGTATATTTTTTCTTTTACTTATATGTATTTGATGATATACTCATATTATTGAGTCTAAATTATTTGAGTAAATACAATAACAAAGGGATGATAAAGCTGAGACACTAAAACCTTCAGAATTTAACACCAACCAGATCTGGGGAGTGGGAAGTTCATAACAGAATATTTGATGTTTAAATATTTGTTTTTTATTTGATCGATATTGTAGGGTGTTTCTTAGGTTTGGCCTTTATTAATGTTTGAATATTCAGTAGTGTATTGTTTTCTTTATTTTTTTCTTTCTGTATTGTTATATTTTGTATGATATGTTTTTTTTTCTTTATAGTCTAAATAAAACTTATTATATATAAAAAAAGAAAATTTAGGATAAGATCATCGTAAGTCAGAGCTGACTTGAAGGCACCGGAAAAACACAGCAACAAGCGTGTCTATGTAGGACTGCAATCTTAAAACAGTAGGAAAGGATTCATTTTTTTATAAAAATAAATTCTGTACAAGCCCTGTTTAAAGAAGCAGGAGATTCATCAGACCTTAACTTGCCCTTACTTTGCTTTGAGAATACCTGCAGTATAGATGTAATAACGAGAGTGACCTTGGTTCCAATCCTGACTCAGCCATGAAGCTAACTGGATGGCTTATGGCCAGTTGAACTTTCTCCTCTAAACTGCTCCTCAGGATTGTTAAGAGGGCTGTGTTTTGCCCAGGCCTTCCTGGTCGAAGACTCAAATTCTGTTATATCTCACAGCTTTATTCCTCCCATTGTTTGGAGTGTAGTCAGAAGGAAGGGGAAAATAACCACTATGACTGACAAGTTATTATAGGATGACTCTTAGGAGGGGAGAGTTCATAAGCTTTTGTGGTTTACAGGCATAAAGTGTTTTTGTTCATTCTTCAGTAGGAGCATGAGGGTGAATGATAAATATACTTCATTCTTTTCCTTGCTATGTTTGGGGAGAGAAGGGAAGATAAAGCCTTATATGAAATTCACCTGCAGTATAAATCCATAGCCTCTAAGTATTGTTGTTGTTGCCTTCAAGTCATTTCCAACTTATGGCAATCCTAAGGCAAACCTAATTAGGGAGTTTTCTGGGCTGAGAGTGTGTAATGCAACCAAGGTCACCCAGTGGATTTCCATGGCTGAGCAGAGAATAGTCCAGCACTCAAACCACTATGTCATTCTGGCTAAGTATAGGCATACCAATTAATCTGAAGTCCTATTAAAACAAACAAATTAGTTATCTTGTTTGTAAAAGTCAGGGACAGTCCTGCCATTTGTTTGAGCAAGACAGCTGTCTCGGGAGATTCTGAGAGCAGAACTGGGAGACCCTCTAAGCCTTTTTTTGGGGAAGGGAGGGTAGAACTATCTACCCTACACCACCTTGTAAATTAATTCTCTGCCCTGGTTGGGGCTGGGGGGAGCAAAAGAGACTCAATACTCTGCTGCAAACTTAGTTCATTTTTGTATCTGGAACTCATGGAAAGTGGTATCTTGTCTTTTGCCTCCTAAAGCGAAATGTCTTGGGCTGTGCAGATAAAAGACATGGAATTTCTGCAAGATATCTTACATAGTAATAATACAGGCATTCTTAAGTTAACAGAGGGCGTTTCTGCACTAGACTGTTATAGTGCTATTATTCTACTTTCAACACCCTGTGGAATTCTGGGGTTTGTAGTTTACTGAGGCTAAGGAGCTCTCTGGCTGAGAATTCTAAAGGCCCCTCCCTAAACTGCAAACCCCAGGATTCCATAGGATATTGAAAGTGGAATAATAGCACCATAACAGTCTAGTGCAGAAATGGCCTTTGTTGCAGGCCCCACTTTTTTTTCCTCCGCTGTTATGTGGCAGCTATGGTGGTCAGCTGACAAGTGACTTTTAAACTTGCTCTGGCTGGTTCACTGGCAGGAATTTGACGTGCAAATATTGACTGATGAACTGCTGCTGAAATGGACTGGTTAAGATCATACTTGTGGTTAGATGGTTTGTCTTTAGAGATGAGATTCTGGCTCTCTGCAATTCACTGGGTGCTTTATGCAAGTTGTTGCATTCTCTCAGCCTAGTGTACCTTTCTGGCTTCCTGTGAAGCTAACAACTCTCCCTACAAGTTCTTCACAGCTGTACTTATCTAGGAAACAAGTCCCATTGTACCCACTGAGATTTGCCTCTTCATTGTCATATATAGGATTACAGGCTAAATATCCTAAATGCACCAGATCCTGTCTGATCTTGGAAGATAAGCAAACTCAGCCCTGGTTAGTACTTGGGCGGGAGACTGCCAACAAATACCAGGTGCTGTAGGCTAGACTTCAGAAGAAGAAACTGGCAAACTACCTGTGAATATTCCTTGCCTAAGAAAGCCATATGAAATTCATTGGGTGACCTTAAATCAACAGGTGAGCTGAAGGCACACACATATACACATGAGAGCCAGCATGGTGTAGTGGTTTGAGCATTAGACTATGACCCTGGGTAGCAGGCTTTCAATTCCCTCTTCAACCATAGAACCCCACTAGGTGATCTTGGGGATGTCACACACTCTCAGCCCCAGAAAAAAACTATGATATGTTCGCCTTACGGTCATCATAAGTTGGAAACTGCTTGAAGGCACACAAGAACCACAAAAAATGTTTGAGAACTGGGACTGTTAACCTTTGGTGAAGAGAAGGCATTGAACTGCATCCAGATCTAGGCTTGTGCAGTTGGGGCAGTTTGGAAGACCTTACAGCTCCTGCTCCTCACAGCAACCTCTTTAGCCAACTACAAATGCTCCAAACAGGGTGAATTCTGGCACAGGTTCTTGAACTGTGGTCCTCTGGGTGTTTTGGACATCAGCCCCCAGCTTCTCTGACCATTGGCCAAACTGTCTGGGCCACCAGGAGGTAAAGTCTGAAACATCTGGATGACCAAAGTTTGAAAACCACTGAGCTCTGGAGCGGGGGCAGGGGCAGAGATCCCTATTCTGACCCACTGTACACATGTCCAGAAGAACTATTTTTTAAATTTCTAGCAGGTTTCAAGGGGCAAGAATTTCTCAAATTAAGCTCCCATTCAGACAAAAAGAAGCAAACATGCAATGATCCATAGCCTCTAGCAAAAATAATGTTTTCTTAGGAAAAGAAGATATGTTTCTTTCCATGTTTAATGGCTTGAAAGGCTCAAAGAAAAAAGCTGCTATTTTCTCATTGGATACACTAGAGAATTTCCTGTTGAAATAACTTCTAAGATACGGAAGTATTTGAAACAGTCCTGTAACACACTCTGTGCATAGGTATCTCAAATTCTGTAGTGTTCAGTGCAGAAGTGTTCAGGACTGCAGCCTTGAAATTTATATCCTGATGCAATGGATGTAGAAAGCACAAACAGATCAAATAATAAAGTGGCAGTGTGTAAAATTAGAAACAAAAGTTTTTGCTTCAATTAGATGGCCCAGCATGCATGCATGCATGCACACGCATGCGCGCACACGCGCACACACAGACAGCTCCAACAGCTAGAAAAAGAGGCATTTTGGATTATGGCTCTGTGCTTGACTTTTATTTTCAGTTGGTTGGTTAAGCTTTTTCATCCCCCCCCCCCTCTTTCTCTCTGTGTACTCATGTGCTTTTGTAATTGCTTAAAGTAGAAAGAAAACAATAATGATTCAAATTTCCTGTTTCCCCTTTGTATTTGGATTGAAAAGCACAGTATGGCCATTTCTGCACTAGCCTGTTATAGTGCTATTATTCCACTTTCAACATCCCCAGGATTCCATAGGATGTTGAAAGTGGAATAATAGCACTATAACAGGCTAGTGTGGAAATGGCCTACGATAGAAGAAATTTCTCATGTTTAAGTCTTGTGTAAATGGATGGTTTTTGAAACCATCACTCCTGTTCCTGAGTGTCTACTATTAATTTCATCAGTATTAGATTATGTCATTTACCTCTTCCCTGTTACATATTTTCTTCTCAGACAGGCAAAATGCACATTAATGTGTTGACTAGTATTTGTATTCTTCAGGGTTAGCATTTACTGCTTCTGAAGTAGGAAGCAAACAGTCAAAAATTCTGCCAAATTAAACACAGAGGCATTGTGTGTAGAATATCTGATTACTTAACTTTTCTGCTTTAATTATTGTTGTACAATGTTTTCTTTAAGATATTTAAGCCCTAGAATTTAATAGCAAATATCCCAGAAATGGAAAAGATAATAAAACTCAGGGGTAGAACTAGGTTATGTCATACTTAGAGAAAGCTCTTTGAATATTTTGCATATTTTTAAGCATGACTAAGTTAAGTTCTAGTCTTATCGATATAAAATAATCTGGTGTTCATGAAAGCTGCTAAATCTTTCAGATTCAGACATAGCAACCTATATGCCTTTTATAATCTGTTGCAGCTTTTGTAATTTCAACATTACTGCTTTGCATGAGGGTTCTCCTTGAAATCTCTTTTGAAGCTTCAAAAGTACATACTGTGAAGGCTTCTGTCCTGCTGGAAGTGAGTCGTTAGGCACACTGCCTAGCTTTTTATGATCATCAGTGGTCTTCAAGAGAGTTTAAGAAATAATTCAGTTGCTAGCTTTACCTGTCTGTCAGCTGTGGGAACTGGATGGAACAGATGTTGATGGAGTGCTCCTCCCTTGTGGCCTGTGCTGGCTAAGGCTGTTTAAACAAAAAGGTGTCTCATCAGTTCATTCACTTTGAGCTGAGAGCCTCTACGGCATAAACATTAGCAGCAGGGTTGTCGTTGTTGTGTGCTTTCCAGTCGTTTCCAGCTTATGGTGAGCCTAAGGTGAACCTATCACAGGATTTTCTGGGGCTGAGAGTATGTGATGCTCTCAAGGTCACCCGGTGGGTTTCCGTGGCTGAGTGGGGAACTGACAGTTGTAATCCAATGCTCAAACCACTATACTATACTGGCTCTCTCTTCAAATCCTGACTCAGTCATGAGGCTCAGTGGGTGACCTTTGGCCATGGGCCCATTCTCACAGGACTGTTTTGAGGGTAAAATGCATGCAACAGAAACCATGTATAGGTTCCTGAGCTCCTCGAAGGAAGAATTGTGATTAAAAATGTGAAATGCATATTGGAACTCCCTCAAACACTTCAGAGCAGCAGTGTGCAGCCAGCCAATGTACTTTTATCTATTGATCCTGTCATGATCCAGAACATGAACCTGGCGACAGGAAGAACCTGAGACCTTGGGCTATATCTATGCAGAGCTTGGAAAAGTTACTTTTGGGGACTAGAGGTTCCAGAATTACACAGCTACCATGGTCAGTGGTTATACACCATTTCAGTTGGCAAGAGACCAGGAGATGAAGTTTTATCTCTCAAGTCTTATATTGTCAACATGGTTTGAGACTTGGCAGTTGGCACTTGCTTTAACCAGTGGGCTTAGGATGTTTTCCTCAGGCCAATTATTACAAAACCATCTGTTTTAATATTTTTATTAGAAGAGAGAAACCACTGATGTTCCATTTTAAATTAAAGATTTACATATAGAATCGGAAGTAATTCTCAACATCTCTGTTACTCACAGTCTGGCATTGACCTTGAAGTGTCTACTGTAATTGATAAGCAGTGCAAAGTCTTTCCAAGGCACAAGCCACTTGTACGCTGGGTGTAACACCGGCGCATGATGCATCTTGATAGTACAAAGGCCTGCATGTCCACCGTCCCACATCAGTGCACAGCGATAAGTACAGATACAGGTAGAGTAACCCTTCCTCAGTGTGCCACCTATATGTATAGAATGTGAGGTTTGTGGGAAAGGGGTTTCTCAGGGTTCCCATAACTGCAGTCTGAGGGGTTCACACTGCTTACTGGTTGACCCAGGGGTTGAGAACGAGATGCTGATCTGCAGGTTTTGTTACTAAAAATAACTAATAGTTGAAAGAAAAGCAGGATATAAATGTGATTATGATGACTTAAAATATTAATAAAATATTTATTACTCATCTTTTCTGTCTCATCTTCAGGTTGTCCAGGGCAGACAATAGCAACAGCTTTAAGGTACTAAAAAGATAACACTTCATACTGCTCTTGCTTTTTTTACCATGACATATTTAGACCCTTACAGCAAACATATAAACAGAGTATAACTCTATAATCTAAGTGTACCATATATTTAGCTCTCTGTCCTCTCCTTAGCAAGACTGATGTTTCCAAGGTCAGAAAACTATGCTAAAGTGGAGCAGATTACATGGGACTTCTGTATGTTATAGAGTTAAACTAATATTGAAATGTATCTTTCGTGAGAACAATTTGATTTCTATTTTGCTTCAGTTTTTTGTGTAGTAGTGATGGATCAGGTTGTATTTAAATGCCATTTTGAAGTCTTTCCTTTCTGTATTCACAAAACCAGATCCCTGCATTAGCACAGATCAGTGATCACGTTGTTATTGTAGATGGTTGAAAATTTAAAGGTGAGCAAATACAGGAAGGTGTTGAAATTCAGTCCCATCTTTCTTATGGCAATACCTTCTGTTGAGATTCTGTCTCTTTACAAATGGTTCTCCCTGGACTGAATGGTTGATTTTATAGGTGCAAAACACTATTATTTGCTGTTTTTATAATCTCGCTTATTTTTCTTCCCTGCATTCAGAATCTTAAATCAAGGTCTAAGACAAACAGGGTATCCAGTCCGTTTGTATGACTGTAAATTTTCACTCCATGTCTGCAAATAGTGTGACAAGTTCACTGCAGCTCTATTCCAGTTCTATAAAAGAGGTATTTGTACACTAATAAAATGATGGGCTAATAAATGCTTGTGATTTTACAATGAGTAAATAACCTACTGTCAAGCACATCTTCTAATGTAGTTTCTAATGCCACAGCTAAAGCAAGATTCTATGGCTGGCCAAGGGAATTTTCTCATGTATAAAATGAAGTTTAATAGACACACACAGCTTGGGTGGTTTCTAAAGATGCACAGATAATGTAAAAGTATGCTTGCCAGTGCTGCCTCTTTCTTACCTTTCATTGTGAAGCCTGAAGCACTTCCATGCTGCATTAACAAGGCTGGTCCCCTCAATTTGCTACCTGGGACCATGCTGATTAGAGGAGGAGCCTGATAGTTGTATTCTTAAAAATAAGCACTAGTCAGTGTTCAGCAGTGAGGGCTAAACACTACTTAGTGCTTACTTTTAAGAATACAACCGTTAGGCTTCTGCTGTGGCAGTATGGCCATGAATCTGGTCTGGATTAAAGAGGAGCTATTCGTGCTGCTGCCCATGGTGCTGAATCCATTCGTGGGTTGGTTTCTGCATCTTGGAATAGTTCCTTTAAAGTCTGGACTACAACTCAGACAGAGCTTGCTACCATCTTGACATGGAAGCCCCCAGCCACCACTGGCATTCAGCATTCTGATCTCTGATACAGCCATGCGTGACGTGAATCACATTGGTTAGGGATGGAATCATGTGGCCTTTCAGCTGTTGTTGCAGTTCTACGTATTCCTCACCATTGGATGTGCTGGCCAAGGCTGCATAGAAGTCTGACAACATCTGGAGGACTGTGTTACTTCCCTGGCTAGAGCTTTGGGGGACATAAAAAGATATCTTTCGATATCACTAATTCGGCTTCACATACCCATTCCCCTCCACGTGCTTGCGAGGCCCCCGGACAAGCACACACACAGGCTCGGCCGATAATCGCCGTAATATTCCAAAACAATACAGGCAGGCCAGAAACAGCCGACTTGCCGCTTTAGGAGACCTCAAGGCAAGTACCCCTATTAGGTATGCAAGCAACTTTCAAAAGATCCTCTGCCTAGCGCTGGCAGCTTGATGATCGGACTATACAACGCTCAAGTACTCCGCGTTTGCATACCGGCTGTACTATTGACAGTTTGGCTCTAACTCAGTCATTCAAATTCTGACCTTTCGGAGGCTTTGTCCCCAGCCCCAAAATCTATTGTTTTCCCCAAGTCTGACCTAGCCTGCGGTCACAATTCTCCTTATAAAAACCCCTGACTTTGAGCGCTTCCTTGGATCGCTCCCGAGTTCCAGACCCCCTTGCTGCCGCTTCGCTTGGCGAGCTTCCCCTCAGCTCCACGTGCTGAGATACATCGAACCCCAGCCTCGCTCTCCATCTTCTTCTGGGCTTCAGGAACAGGTTTCGTACCACCCGAATCAACTATCCCTTTGAAAATCCTGCTATCTTACTTACACCTTTGTTTTCCCTAGTTATCTGTGTGCGTGTGTTGCTTACATCGTGTGCCTTTCTTTAATAAAGATCATTCATTACTTTCAAACCGGTCTGCTTCTTGACTTGGCCTGACCCCGTAAACACTGGGTTACAAGATTCCGCTGCGTTACCCTGCCTCTCGTTTTGCCAACCAGAGCTCTAGACTAATTTCCCCAATTTGTGTAATTGCAAGGTTATTTAGGTGTCCCTCCGGGGACCCCCAGAATACAGGGTAACAACTGCATGATTCCCATCCCTGCTGTTGGCTCTCTCAGCTAGGGTGGACTCATTAAATCAACTGTTGAATGGTGAGTTAACATTTACCTAATTGATCCAATAGGTCTACTCTAATTGGGACTATCAGTAGGATTCAAGCCTTGCATCATTATAACTACCAAGACAGCCAGTACAGTATAGTGGTTTGACTGTTGGATTAGGCCTCTGGGAGACCAGGGTTTAAATCCCCTCTTGGAAACCCACAGGATGACCTTCAGCAAATCACACTCTCTCAGCCTTAGAGGAAGGCAGTGACAAACCTTTTCTGAATAAATCTTGTCAAGTAAACTCTATGATAGGACTACTGTGAGAGTCAACTTGAAGGCACACAACAACAACTCATTAGGAAAAGGATGCCAGATGTTTTACTTTTGTTGTTATCGGCTTATAGTTTGTAAGAGGGAACAGAATTCTGATGGAAAAGGATTGTGTACCTTTTGGTTCTGACAATGTTAATCACGTGGTCTTTATTTCAGTCCTCCATGTAATCTAGAGTCCAGCTCTTTCACTGAAAGATGCTAAGAGATTAAGAAGAAAAGGAGTAAAAGCTTTTCATATTGTAAAGTAGGAGTGGGCAGAAAGTAGTTCTAGATTTACTGGCAGATCTCTGGGTAATCTTCAGGAAATAGTAAAGAAATTTTAATTTATACCCTTTGTTCTCAACATCAGCAATAAAACACCTCATTCCTTCACCCCATTCACAGCCCAGATTTATCTTGCTGAAATAGGTTTTTGTGGGAGGATTGTGAATTGTATTGATTTTTAGTACTCAGAAGAAATTCTTGAGCTCAGAATTCCTTAATGGATTTCATTTGTGGATTTCATTTGTAGCAGGTTCTGGTTGGTGGATCTTGGAGTTCTGGTAAAAACAAAAACAAAAAACAAGCCCAAAGTAGACATTTCAAGCCTGATGTTTGCCCACCTCTGTTATAAAGCACAAAGGTGATGACATCTCTGTATTTCTGTAAAAGACCCTGAAATGGACTGGTTCATCACTGTGGCAACTGAGTGTAAAATAATATTGTTCTCCCTAGAAAGCAGTTTGAGGTGTATAGATTGAGAACACATGTAAGAGTATGTGGAGGAGCATGTCCTTATGGAGGCGTTTTGATATTCAGAAGAAAGCCTGAGTATGAAAGGGGAGGGGAAGCAGAAAACACAAAGCCAGAAAAATACAGTCTCTTCAGGTAGGTGTGGTTAGACTACATCTTTTGTTGTTGTTGTTGCTGTCAGCCTTTTGTGCAAAAACGAAAAGGAAAGCAGTCTCCTTATCCATCAATTACAAGAAAGCAAACACAACTGCTAATAGTAATTCTAGATACATTCAAGTAAACATTAAAACTACTTTTATAATACGTGAGGTTTGCTCTTATATTGTGTCAGTAACACAGATAATCCTGAAACCAATACAATACAGGCTAAGAAATATTTGTTAATATTTACAATTGTTCTTTTCTATGAGCATGCAGTATTTCAGTTATTGGTCAGGATCAATGGCTTCTATTTGTCGGTGTTAGAATTCCATTTGTACATATCCTTCATCTCCATCTGGTTTGATCCTCACAGAACATACTCGCGCATCTAAGGGAGTCAGGCTCTTCTCCAACTTCTTTTTAATGATGCCTTTATTTCTGTTATTCCCAATCAGGCAGAGATAATACTAGGTATGTGAACTATAGGCTGATCTCTTTATTAAATGTTGATGACAAAATACTAGCTGTAGTATTGGCTAAAAGAACTAAAAATTTAATGAAAACATTAATGAACTCAGCCCAGGTAGTTTTTATTTGTCATAGACAGGGAGCTCATAATTTAAGATCAAACATCTGATTGCTTTAAATATTAGAAGATCTGGCCCTGGATGATCAGAGAGCATTTAACAAAATTAATTAGTGATTTATCTATGTGACTTCGAAAGAATTTGGTTATTTATGGGAATACATAAAATAGATTCAGATTTTTTTAAAAAACTCTCTCCTGGCTTGAGAGTGATTGCAAATAGAATTGTTCCTGATCTTTTTTTCTTCTTCTTCATATAAAGACATATATGGCAGTCATGTCCTTGCTCTCAGTCAGATATTTGACCTACATTTGGAACCACTGGTGTTTGCAGTTAGGTAGAATCTAGCAATGTCTGGGTTTATACATGGAAAATGTGGATCTAAGGCAGTTTTGTAAGCTAGTGATGTTTTGTTGTTTCCTTCTAGACCACTGTCTTCCTTATCAAAGCTGATAAATTTAATTAGTACTTTAGGGGCCTTTTCTGCTTGTTCTGTTAATCCAGGTGAAATCAGAGGCTTTTTCACTCAAAAATATGCAACTTTGTTTTTAAAAAGTTGATTTGTTTTTCCAGATCTGAGTTAATGTCATAAGGCATATTTGCTGACTCATGCAGATAAGCTGCAAACAAAGTCCAACTAAGCTACACCTTCTTGGGCAATCATGGAATCGAGTTACTTGAAACCTCCTTCTGGATGGACTGCCTTCTGTTCTGTTGGTTGAAGGAAGGAATGTACGATCCTTCCTGCAATAGCTGCTTCCAAGGTAGCTTGGCATACAATATCTTGTCCCTTACAATTTGATCTCCATCATCATGCCAACATATTCTTCAACATTTCACTGATGTAAACGGTGACATGTGTGGCCAAGCAACAGCAGAGTGCGGTCAAGATGGCAAAAGTTATTAATGAGAAAAAACAGACAAGCTAGGAGACGATGCAGCAGTTTGCTTTTGCCTGAGTCTGCAGCAAGATTATGCCCCCTCCTCTCCTCTTCCCCCTGCCAAATTAATTGAGTGCAACCTGCTTTTGCACCTTGAACTCAGTTTGCAACAACTGAAATAAGCTGAGGACAGAGGGAGGAGGAGAGAGAAAGCAGAACATTTTGAAAGCAGCTGAAAAACTGGGATGACAGAGGATTAATCAAACCATTCCTGCAAAATAAGGACAGTTGGAGGGCATATGCTAAGTTCATACTGACAATGTTTGGACTATCAGCTCTGAGCACCGTAGCCGCATTCAGCTTTGTTGGGAACATTCATCATATCCTCAGAAAAGCTGAAACAAACAAGTCTAGTTTATAAATTTTGCTCCAAAACACTCAGCTGGATGTTAATAGAGTTCAATCTTACTGCTTTACTTACATGTAACTGTGTATTTTATAGTTGTCAAGGAAATGAATTTTTGGAAATATGACCAGTTTATATCAATGTATATGCTTTCTCCTTGTTGTGTGCCTTCAAATCATTTCCAGCTTATGGTGACTCTAAGGCAACCTTGCCATGGGGCTTTCTTGGCAAGATTTGTTCAGGGTTTGTCATTGCCTTCCTCTGGAGCTGATAGAGTGATCTGCCCAAGGTCATCCAGTGGGTGCGGAGGCCAGGTGTGCTTTCCTTCTAGCCTGCCAAAGCACCTTGCCCCTTACACACTCCTGCTTTCCCCTTTAAAGCCTTCACCTTAGTGTATAAAGGGCAAAGCCTCTCAGTGGTTATTCAGAATGATTTACTGATCAGCGGTAGCATGTTATTGGCTGATTGGAACTGGTGGAAAGTACTCTACTGAGTCAGAATTTATAAAAATAGCGTATTTACCCAGCATTGCCTGGGGTTTTTATTTTCCTTTATTGTAATCTTTATTAAAACAACAAACAGGGAAAGGTATTGGGTGTCATAAGTATACCCAAGCAATACAGAACTTCAAAAAGGTGTTTATCCAGTTTCTTATAGCTTTACCCAGTATACAGATACAGAACTTTCATACATACACAGGCCTTTGGCTTCCCTTTTGCTCAAAGGCATAATTCCCAAATCAGGGTCGCACCTTCTGACCCAGCTGAAAATGGTTAGGTTTTTCCTCTCTTTCTCTAGACCTCTAAGAAGACAACCACTCTTATTCAGACAACTCTCCTGGCTGACTGAAGGCCTCTGTCCTAGAGCTACCTCTCTCTCTCTTGGAATATCACTGAAGGAATCTCAAAAAGTCCAAGTCACTGTGCCTTATATACAGACCTTCTCTTCTCCACCCTCGGTCCCTCCCTCTCACCAATGAGCTGGGTTTCTCTCACACAGAGCCACTTTGGTTACCAAGGGTCTATCACAGTGGATTTCCATGATCAAGTGGGGAGTCAAACCCTGATCTCCCAGAATCCTAGTCCAACATCCAAACCACTGTATTATGCTGGCTCTCTAAGATGCTTAGCTCTTGTTTCTGTCCCATCTTCTCTGTTTCTTTTCTGTCCAATCATAATTTTAAAAAAATACAATACATTTTAAAAAGAAACATCTAGAGGAGACATTTCAATATAGAGCATACCTCCACCTGTCAATAAAGAGCATACACTCCATGTAGCCAGGAGAGTTGCAGTTAACTTTCTGTCATCCCACTTTTTCAGTTGCTCTTATGATGTCCTGGTTTCTACAGCATTCTTCTTCTAGTTTCTTGAGCATTCTTCCTATTAAATAATTTTTGTCATCTTGATCACACTCTGGTGCTATTTGGCCATGTGTCCTGTTTTTGTCTGTGAAATCTTGGGAAGTACTGTTGTTACCTCTGCAAATGTGGCCTAAGGCAAAATGAGTTGGCTACCTCAACAGAGTGTGGGAATCATGAAAAGGCAGCTATTTAATTTATTATTGAATTTTTGCTGCCAAGAATGGAAGAGTCACTTGTGAGATTTTCTACTTCATGCACCCAAATAAGAAAGCTGGCATGGGTTATTATACACCTTAATGTAGATGGGCAGGACCACTGGCTTTTCCACTTCAAGCAGCAAAATGTCTTGGGACAGACCTGTCTGCAGAATTTGATTTTACAGAACAGTGGATCAGAAGTTACCAAGCCCATTAAACAAAACCAGTGGTGCATGATAGCTTCTTTGTCAGTTGCCACTGAACAAAATACTAAATCAACAATGGGCCCAAATAAAGTCGGCCTGCATTGAATGCTAGTTTGCTCAACATTATATGCAGTGGGGGTCCTGCTCTCTCCTTTGGGAATGACAGAGCAGGATCAGCACACACACGCATGCTCCGTGTTCCTGCCAAAGGTGCTGGACAAGGCGGTGGCCATACCAACCACTGCAGGCCATCCAGAGGCTTTGGCAGGGACTCAGAGAAGGAGTCTGTGTGCACGGATCCTGCTCTTTCATTCCCAAAGGAGAGACAAGAGTTGACACACCTTTCTGCTGCTGGCTGGCCTGGGTTTGTTGGTGGCGGTGCCAGCAATTGCAGGCCAGTCACAGGGCGGTGTTAAGGTTTATGTAGGCCCTTGGCACTCTTGTATCTGGCTCCCCACCTTGCTTCGATGGACTACTAGGGATATTTTTGTAGGTGCTAAAACCCTGTTTTCGTAGGCCCTAAAGTTTTTGTAGGCACTGTACCTAAGGTGCCTAATGGATAAAGTGGCCCTGGCTGGAGACTGGAGTGTATGCGTGTGCTAATCCTGCTCTTTCATTTGGGAATGAAAGAGAAAGATCCACGCATACCTGCTCTGTGTCCCTGCTGAAGCCACTGGAGGTCGGTGATTGTTGGCACTGCCATCATCTTGTTCAGCAGCTTCAGCAGAGACATGGAATGGGTGTGGATGTGTGTGCCAATCCTGTTCTCTTGTTCCCAAGTGAGAGAGCAGGGTTGGCACACCCCCTGCTGCAGGCCAGCCTGGGATTATTGGTGGCACCTTCAGCAGGGACATAGCAGCAGGGTGTGTGCCAGCTCTGCACTTTCCTTTGTATCTCTGTCATCTCACTTTTTCAGTTGCTCTTATGATGTCCTGGTTTCTACAGCATTCTTCTTCTAGTTTCTTGAGCATTCTTCCTATTAAATAATTTTTGTCAACTTGATCACACTCTGGTGTTACTTGGCCATGTGTCCTGTTTTTGTCTGTGAAATCTTGGGAAATATGATAGACACACCTTACAATTCCCCTTGAGTGTCAGACTTGTTAGGAGACTTGTTGTTGCTGTTATTGTTCAGGTCATTTCTGACTTATGGTGACCCTCAGGAGACCTTATCATGGAATTTTATGGGGCTGAGAGTGTGGGACATGCCCAAGGTCGCCCAGTGGGTTTCCAAGGACAAGCAGGGAATCGAATCTTGGTCTCCAGCATTATAGCCCAGTGCTCAGACCACTACAGCACACTGGTTCAGAGTGTCACAGAGCTGAAAAGTCAGCCAGTTCCACACACAGCACTATGGTATCTTATTTACTGCAAGGGTGGGCAAACTTTTTTAAAAATAGATGTTGAGGTCTTGAACATCCTGACAGATAATCCATTGGAGACTGCATACCATTGATGGGCACAGCCGAAGCTAGTGTTGGATGGGGCCAGGGCAGAAGTACCTCTTGCTTCCCTTTTCTTTGTTTCTCACTGCCACCCACGAGGCTGCTGGGAAAAAGGAGAGATAGCTCTGGCAGATGCTTTAACTAATCACTTGCAGATGACATTTCAATTTTTTTTAAGGGTCAGAGGCTGTAAGAAAAAAAATTTAGCAGAAGGATGCAACTTGAGGGAAAGACAGTAGGGAAGAACAGGAGACTAGAGGAAATTTACCTGGAGCAGACAAAAGAGAGAAAAGCGGGGAGCACCCCCTACTGTTGGAGCAGACCAATTACATCCTTTGTTAGAAACAATTCTAGGGTGGGAAGGTTGGGCCTCCCTGCCCCTGATACTGTTGGAATACAGTGCTCACCATGCCTGCTTTGAGCTGTTTTGGCTCCGGTGGGTGGGACTCTAACAACATTGGGATGGGCACAAGTTTTTCTGCTGTGTGCCTTCAAGTTGTTTCTGAGCTATGGTGACCCTAAGGCAAATCTATCAGGAGCAAGATTTGTTCAAAGGGGATTTGCTGTTGCTTTCCTCTGAGGCTGAGAGAGTGTGACTTGGCCAAGGTAAACCAGGGATTTGAAACCTGGTCTCCCATTGTGCTAGTCCAACAATTAATACCTATACCACACTTGTTCCTGGCTGCAAATTATCCATCCCTGATCCCATTCAATTTATATGTTATGACCTCTCCAGTAATGTTGACTGCCGTTTTGATAGTCCGTGAACAATATGTGGGTATTCTGTTGTGTTGATACCTCATAGGCTATCTTTTCCTGATACCAGGAGCTTTGATTTTCACGTTGAGAATGTTAGGCTCCTACACGTGATGTGCATTCTACTTCTTTATTTCTTTCACATTCCCCATATTCTTTTTCATAAATTTACCAACATAAGCTGTTGCTGTCTCTAATAGGAGATGAAGAAAGAGAATAGAACTATCTGTACATTCTGGAAAATATAGAAAGAAGAAAGAAGTACAATGTTACATTCTACTGGGGATTGCAACAGAGTGGCAGATTTGGGGGAAAAAAAGGAAAGATCAAAATTGAGGAAAAAACAACAACACATGATACCTATCATTTGTCCCCTGAGCTCCAGTTGCTTGAGGGCTTCCATGGGGACCAGGTCTGATTATTTATATTATGTTATGCTATCTTTAACAAACACAACTTCATACTAAACTGTGCTTTTTAAATGTAATGTGAATTGTTGTTATCTCTGCAAATGTAGCCTAAGGCAAAATGAGTTGGCTACCTCAACAGAGTGTGGGAATCATGAAAAGGCAACTATTTAATTTATTATTGAATTTTTGCTGCCAAGAATGAAAGAGTCACTTGTGAGATTTTCTACTTCATGCACCCAAATAAGAAAGCTGGCATGGGTTATTATACACCTTAATGTAGATGGGCAGGACCACTGGCTCTTCCACTTCAAGCAGCAAAATGTCTTGGGACAGACCTGTCTGCAGAATTTGATTTTACAGAACAGCGGATCAGAAGTTACCAAGCCCATTAAACAAAACCAGTGGTGCATGATAGCTTCTTTGTCAGCTGCCACTGAACAAAATACTAAATCAACAATGGGCCCAAATAAAGTCGGCCTGCATTGAATGCTAGTTTGCTCAACATGGTTTCAATTATATGCAGTGGGGGTCCTGCTCTTTCCTTTGGGAATGACAGAGCAGGATCAGCACACACACGCATGCTCCATGTTCCTGACAAAGGTGCTAGACAAGGCGGTGGCCATACCAACCACTGCAGGCCATCCAGAAGCTTTGGCAGGGACTCAGAGAAGGAGCCTGTGTGCTCGGATCCTGCTCTTTCATTCCCAAAGGAGAGACCAGGGTTGGCGTACCTTCCTGCTGCTGGCTGGCCTGGGTTTGTTGGTGGCGGTGCCAGAAATTGCAGGCCAGTCACAGGGCGGTGTTAAGGTTTATGTAGGCCCTTGGCACTCTTGCGTCTGGCTCCCCACCTTGCCTTGATGGACTACTAGGGATATTTTTGTAGGTGCTAAAATCCTGTTTTCGTACGTCCTAAAGTTTTTGTAGGCACTGTACCTAAGGTGCCTAATGGATAAAGTGGCCCTGGCTGCCCAGTGGCTTCAGCAGGGACACAGACTGGAGTGTATGCGTGTGCTAATCCTGCTCTTTCATTTGGGAATGAAAGAGAAAGATCCACGCATACCTGCTGTGTGTCCCTGCTGAAGCCACTGGAGGTCGGTGATTGTTGGCACTGCCATCATCTTGTTCAGCAGCTTCAGCAGAGACATGGAATGGGTGTGGATGTGCGTGCCAATCCTGTTCTTTTGTTCCCAAGTGAGAGAGCAGGGTTGGCACACCCCCTGCTGCAGGCCAGCCTGGGATTATTGGTGGCACCTTCAGCAGGGACATAGCAGCAGGGTGTGTGCCAACTCTGCACTTTCCTTTGGAAATAAAACAGCAGGGCCAGCACGCATGCGCTCGCGCGCACACACACACACCTGCTGCTGTGTCTCTGCTGAACGTGCCATAACAATCTCAAGCTGGCCAGCAGTGGGGGTAGGGTTCCATATTACACATGAAAATTGTTTAATGTGTAGGGTCCTGGAATAATCTTTTGCATTATAAGCAGTCCTACTGTAAAGGTTTGGAACCGTGGGTTTGCTAAAAACAATATAGCTCAGTGCTTGGAGGGGAATTGAAGTTAATGATATTTGAGACTGCTTTATTACTCATGCTTTTTTTTTTCATTGTATGCCAGCATTTTTCAACCTGGTCAGAACAAATTAGTAGCTCAAACTCTTTGATCCAACACACTTCTTCACAAGTAGGAAGTATCTTTTGTTTGCAGTAAAGATCCTGATATAGATGCTGTCTTGCCTGTTCATAATGATCTGAGTGGAATGCTACAGGGGGAGGGATTTTGTCTGCATTGTAGCGGATGGAACATCTGGGGCCCATTCACACTACACCATTATAGCACTGTTATTCCACTTTAACTGCCATGGCTGCCTCCTATGGAATCCAGGATTTTGTAGTTTAGGGAGGCACTAGATCACTCTGGCTGAGAATTCTAAAATGCCTCTCTCTAAACAGCAAATCCCAAGATTCCATAGGACAGAAGAATGGCAGTTAAAATGGAATAATGGTGTCATTTATTCTATAATGTGCGCTATAATTCTGGAGGCTCCACATCTTCAAATTCAATCCATTGTTGATCACTTCATATTTTAAAATAAGAGTTTATGTACTCACATGGACAGCTAGTGGTAACTGTTATTCTTATGGTAATATAATAGTCTACATTCTATTAGGACTCCCAACTAGATCACACTGGGATTTATATTTATTTATGTATTGAATTTATACTCCATCTTTCTGCTAAGATGGGATCCAAGGCAAGATTGACATAACTATTGATTCACCATTCAACAATTGAGTCAATGGGTCTACTCTGATTGAGATTAACAATAGCATTCTAACCAATATGTATATTTCTATTCTTATTGTATCCCATCCTTTTTCCTTTCTGTATCTTCCATGTACAATCACCACTATTTTTATACAGCAATTTCTAGTATTTACATAGAGTTTTACGTATAT
This sequence comes from Cyclura pinguis, assembly GCA_030412105.1. Lineage (NCBI taxonomy): Eukaryota > Metazoa > Chordata > Lepidosauria > Squamata > Iguanidae > Cyclura > Cyclura pinguis. Next base: position 23,558,348 of record CM059604.1, read on the forward strand.
TACCTTATCCATACCTTCCAATATTTTAGAGATGAAAGCTGGGATGTGTGTGGGCAACCAACATCAGAATGTTGTCAAGATGGCAAAAGTTGTTACTGAAGAAGCACACACAAGCTAGGAGAGGCTGCGGTACATTGCTTTTGCCTGAGCATACTGGGAAGGACAAGATTCTTCCCCTTCTTCTCTCCTCCGCACTCTGAATTGGATGAATGCGAACTACTTTTGCACTTTGAACATTCCCGCACTACACTCTTATAGCGCGATTATTCCACTTTCAACATCCTATGGAAGCCACCGGCCCCTCCCGAAACTGCAAACCCCAGGATTCCATAGGATGTTGAAAGTGGAATAATCGTGCTACAAGAGTGTAGTGTGGAAATGGCCTTCAGTTTGCAGCAATTGAAGTAAGTTGAGGACAAAGGGTTTCGGAAAGTGGAAGAAGGAGAGAGAAACTGCAACATTTTAAAAACAGCTGAAAAATTTGAATGACAGAGGATTAATTGGGGCTTTTCCTACCAAATTGAGACATTTGGAAGGTTTACTTATCAATATACCCACCCTGTCAGATATGTTTGAAATTGTGAGATGAAACTCTGCAGATGAGTTTAGAGGTACTAGTTCTCAGTGGAAAAGGTAGGCCAGGTTTCCAGCAGCCTCATTTTCCAGCAGTAGTGTTTCCTTAGTGCCTTTATTGAGAAATGATGCCAGCCTTGAGAGCTTTCTGAAATTAATCTTAACATATTTGCACTGGGTGAAATTTTGATGAATGAGTCAATAGTACGGACTAATCCTTTCAGCAGTTTTTTTAAATATTGGCAATATAATAGGTCTGCCTGCGTTCCCCTTGGCAGAATTTAGCATGTAGTACTAGTGAGCAGCTGATATTTCCTTTATATAAATAGAACAAGCAGATCAGCATTACTTAGTGTTAAAATTACCTTCAGGTTTGCAGGCTAATGCAACTTTAGAAGAATTAGGACACCTCTTTTGTGTAGACTATAAAAATACAACTTTTGCAACTGAAAACAAGTGTGACATACCCCCCATAAGGGGAAAAAAAAAAAGACATGGAAGAAACTATGACAAGGGCTACAGCTGCCAAGCTAATGAAGAAAGCTTTCTTGGAGGCTCTGCAATCAAATGACTACAGAACTCTGGAGGAGTTTTTGATTAAAAAGCAAATAGATGTGGACACGGTGTTTGAAGTGGAAGATGAAAACCTGCTCTTAGCCTCCTACAAACAAGGTAAAAAGCAGCACCAGCATTTCAGCTTGTGGGCTTTTTGAACCAAATTGGCTGCTTGTAGTCTGCTCCTATTTGTGGTCTAGGGGTATCTTATAATGTAACTTACTGGATCAGAGCATGATTAACAGTAAGTCTGGTACAGAGTAGCCTGGGAAAAAAAGGGCATCCAAAACGTTTAAAGGAGTTGCGTCCACTCCCATGAATTGTACAAAGCCAGGTTTTGTAGCTATATATTTACTGGGGAATCCTGGGAGTTTGGGTCCAGAAAAAATTAACTTTTCTGAACTCTAGCAAATAGAATGTAGAAGCTTGAGGTTGAATATGTCAATTTGTTTTGAATACTGGTAGCACCCAGATTGCTAAAAGCTTAACCCAATGTGGAGATTACTTGGGTATTTTTCTGCCCACACTGTCTCTGAAATATAGGTAAAACTAGAAATTGGGCAGAATGTATTTGGTGCTTGTCAGCTATCCAAAAAAGTAGTCTCCTTATGAACTTGCTACACGCTTGCTTCAGCTCCGCACACTCCCCACCAAACAACTTTGACCTGATGTGACCCAGACACTCAGCTGCATAGTATTACGCTTCGTATCACATTTAAAATAGCTTACTTCAGAAATAAATTTTTGCTGGAGCAGAAGGTGGTGCTTTAGCTGTGATTATGTAGCATGGTCTAGGGTATTTGAGCCTGTGCTTTAAATTTTGACTGCAGCTTGCAGAATCCTCACTGGCCATGCTGGCTGGGTGTTTTGGGAATTATAACTCAAGAGCCAACATGGTATAGTGTTGGACTAGGACTCTTGAGAGACCTGGGTTCAAATCAAACTTGGCCATAGAAACCCACTGGCTGGTCTTGGGCAAGTCACACTTTCTCAGCCTCAGAGAAATAGCAAACCCCCTCTAAAACTTGTCAAGAAAACCCCATGATAGGGTCGCTTTCAGGTTGCCATAAGTCTGACGTGATTGAAAGTACATAACAACAATACATTCTGTAAAAAAATAGCTTTCCTGAACCCTAGGTAAATGTGTCTTCATAAATGTCAGCACAGAGAGAAGGGGCTGTTATCCTGTTATCCAGCTGGCCCCTCCTGAAACTGCAAATCCCAGGATTCCATAGGATGTTGTAAGTGGAATCATAGCGCTATAACAGGCTAGTGCGGAAATGGCTTTAAACTCTATGCAGGTAACTTGCTTGCAAGTCAACCAGAGTGGTGTAGTAGTTTGAGTGTTGGACTACAACTGTGATTTCCCACTCAGCCATAGAAAGTCACTGGGTGACCTTGGGCACATCACACACTCTCAGCCTCAGAAAACCTCATAATAGATTCACCCTGGCTTCACCATAAGTGACTTGAAGGCACTCGGCAACAACAGCAAATCAAACTAGTATATTAGCAGCAGGGTGTAGAGGCTTAAGCCTATGGGAACTCCATTATTTCTTGAACCCTGAAATCTATTAACCAGGCCTTAAACATAACAAAACAAAATGTACTTTAGGACTGCAAAATCCCGAGCCCAGGAATTAATAACTCAGTACTAGAACAGAATGGAATTTGCTCTTCCATGCAAAAATTTTATTCCTGATTACCTCAAACTTTCTTTGTTTCAGCAGTACAATTTAGGGAAGTATGGAATTTTTCTTTTGTGCTGCTGTTGTTAACCAATTGTGAGTTTGAAACACTGGCCGATCTACTGAGTATCACCCAGAGAGATCTAACAGTAGATCCCAACTTCCCTCTCACTTAATCTCATGTTATCTTGGAAACAAACAAACAAAAATTTTACCTGTTGGGGGGAATTTTTTTCTTGCAGCTGAAAATATGGTAAACAGATATTCTATTTATCATGTGATAACATATTTGAACTGTTTATTATTTGAGCATGAGCAACTGGAGTCTGCCCCTTTTTCTTCGGATGTGTAAACTGGATTTCTAAATGCTCAGCTGGAAAATTATTGCAACGGTAGAAGTTTGGGGACTGAAGGAAAATTTAACCGGGGCCAGAATTCTTATTTGAAGAGACAATGCACTCATGGCCCCCTCAATAGCTACATCATATTCATTCAATGTCTTTTGAAGGAAATTTCTACGCTAGAATATTTTGTCAGTCTCAGGGAAAGCAAACAACCAACATATGCATTCTGTTATGCAGTCTGTAAATAGGTTTACAAAATTTGCTAGTCTGAAAAAAATCCGTTCTGATTTACTAGGAGAAGGGGCAGAAACACTGTCTCTTCCAGTCTCTGACAGCACACGACATTACTATGCTGGATGCAGAAAAGAGATGGAGTGTTCTGTCCCTCTGCCATGAACTGCTCATTTACCTGCATACCATTCCTTTGTGCCTAAACCATTCTAGTGCTTAACTGTAAGGCACATTTAATAAGTGTTAAGCTGAAATAAATAGGGAGCTCTATGTGCATGAGAGATTTGGATGTATGACTGAGTATGCACTGATCTCTGGATTCGTATGAAATTTTATGTACCACTAAAATATATTGGACTGGATTATTTATTTTAGAGTAACCTCATTGAAATTAATGGGATTACACTTCCATTTGTTTTTAGTCTGTCTCCTTAAGCATGACTAAATTTGTATCCCACCTATTAAATTATGTTCCACAGTCTCAATCCAGAGAGGCCAATACTTGTACTAAGAGATCAGTCATCACTGATCAGCAATAATTCTTTGGAAGTTCTTCACACATACTTCTTTTTTAAATCAGGGTATTGGCTGCCCAGTTATAAATTGCAACATTCCTGGGCAACTGGACTACATTTATCTGTTTTCTATGGGCATCTGGAGAGCCTGAGGGTCCTGCTGAAGCACAAAGCAACCATCAACTGTAGACCGAATGGGAAAGCGGCAATCCACATTGCTTGCGAAGTCGCCAATTTGGATTGTGTGGAGATACTTTGCAGCCATGGAGCAAAAATGAATTGCTACTCGCTGAGTGGGCTTGCTCCATTGCATTATTGCACAACAAAGCAATCAATGTCTTGTGCACGACTGTTAATCTGGAGAGGTAAGCTCAGATACTATCTGTGTTGTATCACTTCATAATACATAGGGGCTAAATATATGTGTATTCTGATATCGTGGCAGGGAGGGGGTTACACATGGAAAATAATATTTCCTATCAAAAGATAGGAAATTTCAACAAAGGTGTCAAAGTAAAGTAACCTGCTGCCCCTTCTTAATTATATCCTAAAATGAAAACATCCTTGCAGGTGCATTTTCTGCAGTTTTATTAATTGTTAAGATGGGAGCTGGAATTCTGATGGTGTAAATTCTCTATGGAAGCAGTTGGATTTTTTTCTCCCTAATGCAAAGCTATGATATTCAATTCAAGGTTATGGATACAGATTTGTGCATGCAGTGGCATTGCATACAGAGGTACATTGCACATAGGTGCATCTCATGCCTGCATGCACATCAAGTTGCTCAACATTGCAATTTACTAAGGAAGCCACATTGTGGAACTGCTTAGTAGCTCCATGAGCATAAAGTTATATTCTCATCTCATCTTTAAAAGATCTTGCCTGTTGTCAGGGACTTGCTCAACCATTAGGTAAAATGAAATAGGACTTACCGGGAGTGCAACCAGCAGGAGCAGCAAAACCCTGTGGCTGTTGGACCACTGATTTTTTCCTTGGAGGATAGAGTTATATGTGAATATGACCTAGAGCCAAAATGATGTATGGTTTGAATGTTGCACTAGGACTCTGGGAGACAGCATTCAAATCCCTGCTCATCTGTAGAAACCCACTGGGTGACCTTGAACAAGCCACACTCTTTCAGTCTTAGAGGAAGTCAGTGGCAAATTCCATCTGAACAAGTCTTGTCAAGAAAACCCCATGACAGGTTCACCTTAGGGTTGGAAGTCAAGGGTCAACTTAGGCCCTTTTCGCACGGCATTTTCCATGCGAAAGGGCCCCTCAAGCGTCATGCAAATGTGAGGAGCGGTCCACACGATGCACTCACATTTGCACGACGCTCCAGGGCCTGGCAGGCACCACTCACACACTTTTTCATTTTTGGCTTTAAGCCGAAAATGGTGCATGCTCGTGCATTGCTCCCAGGCCCCGCGTGCACTTACCTTGCGTGCAGAGCCTCGGGAGCTGGGCCAGTCACGCTTCCTGTCTCAGTGCAGCCTGGGAAGGTCCCAGGCTGCACTGTGAAAGGAAGAAGTGGGGCTCTCGCGTAAGCAGGAAGCTCATGCGGAGCTGAAGAAACCTGGATGCAAGGGCCTCTCACAAGAGGCTGCTTGCACGAGCACTACACCCCAGTGCCGAGAAAAGGCAAGATGCGGAAAGGGCCTTAGAGTCATACAACACACATATCTTGCTGGATTCAAGTGCAATGGGAGGCATCTCATTGTTGACATAAGATTAAACTTCTTGTCCAATTGGTTTCAGTATGTGGAGTGTATATGGAGGACAGAAGGGTTACTCTCCTGTTCATCCCTTCAGACAGCAAAAATTGTTGGGCCAGTCTTGAATGTAATGCCACTGACATTACACACTGTGAGCAAAATTATGGCTTTGAGCATTTATATCCCTATCTCTTCCAGGAGGCCAGTCAGTTTTTAACTGTGAATTTTAAACTGATATATTTTAAATGGTCTTATGTGTTTTTAGTTGTATTTTAATCTATAATGTACTCTGCCTCAACTCTTGGAGAGAGGAGGATAAGAAATTAATAATAGTTGCGATGATGAGAATGATGAGGATGATGATGATGATTGAAGGTTGTCACTGTGGGGTTTTCAGATTTCAAAATGAAATGTGTGAATCTTGTAGTGGAAGAACAGTAAATTTTGGATATGTAGTTGATTATTCTCCTGGAGGAATAGAAGATTGTACTCATGTATAGACTTCAAAGTGATTATGTATGCACAGAAAACATACATACTAAAAAAGCATGGGCCATTTCCATACTACACTCTTATAGCGGGATTATTCCACTTTCAACATCCTATGGAATCCTGGGGTTTGCAGTTTAGGGAGTCCTGCAAACCCCAGGATTCCATAGGATGTTGAAAGTGGAATAATCCCGCTATAAGAGTGTAATGTGAAAATGGCCATGGGCTCAAAATCTGTGTTTTTCAAATTAGAACTGGAAGGAAGGTGGAATGCATTTAGAAATTATATTAATACTTATATTTTGGCAACATTTGTTGTTAATCTGGTTTATTTCTGTTCAAAGATGTACATTATTACATCTGGAAGAAGGTTAGATTAATGGTGTCATTCTTATTCCCTGTGAAGCTAATAAAGTTGACAGTAGGACTAAGATTACTATTATGATGAATCATAGAAAAGTCCAAGGTACTCTTGCAAAATGCAATGTAAGCTGAAATGACACATTCTAAGTGACCTACTTTCAGGATGGGAAATGCCTTGAAGTAGTCCTCCTAAAGCAATTTGTGATCTACCTTGAAAGGGGAGGTTTAAAAACTAGACAGTTCTGGTATAAAGGTGCAACTAAAGAGAACATTTGGAAAAATTGTTTAAATTAGGACAGTCAGTGGTTTAAACAAAGTTTAGGCAGTTATTCCTGTAGCTGACAAACTAAATTTGCTAAATTTTCTCCTGGATCTGGAGAGCAACAAACTAGAAAAAGAGTGATCTGTATGGGGGAAAAGATGGGCTTATTCTGCATGCAGTGTTCTATCCTTTCTGGCATTATGTCCTCAGTGGAATGATATGGGCAAGCTTTGCGTAAATTTTGGAATTACGCATACCTTTCAGTGTTTTACTGATGAAAACCAGGACATGTATGGCCAGGCAACATCATTTCCACACTAGACTGTTATAGTGCTATTATTCCACTTTCAACATCCTATGGAATCCTGGGGTTTGCAGTTTAGGGAGAGACCAGAGGCCCCTCTTTAAACTGCAAACCCCAGGATTCCATAGGATGTTGAAAGTAGAATAGTAGCACTATAACAGTCCAGTGCAGAAATGGCCAAAGTGTGGTCAAGATGACTACAGTCTGAAGAAGAACATACGGGCTAAGAGAAGCTGTAGAAGTTTGCTTTTATCTGAGCCTACAAGGAAGGGGAAGATTCTACCACCTCCTGTCTTCTTCCCCTGCTTAGTTAACTGAGTACAAACTGTTTTTTGCACTTTGAACTCAGTTTGCAGCAATTTGAAATAAGCTGAAGACAAAGCGGAAAGTGGGAAGAAGAGAGAGAAACTGGGACATTTTAAAAGCAGCTGGAAATGTGGAAGGAGAGATTGTTAATTTGGACTGTTCCTGCTAAATTGGGACAGTTGGAGTTGATGTGAACCCTCCACTCCATCTTCTCTCTCTATAATTTTTTAAAACCAGACTTTCACATTTTAGGGACATGACTTATAATACAGTGATTCCCAAAGTGGAGCACAACAATTTAAAGTCCAAAATATAGGGGGGAAAGTTAATAAAAAATCAACAGAGAAAGTGGAAACTTAAAAGCAGTCCAAAGAGTCAAAACTGAATTAGCCTAAATCCAGTTGCTAATCCAAATGAACATAGAACATAGACCCATTGAATCAATGGGATTTATGTATAAGTTTTGACTTTTTGTTTAGCAATTGATTCCATGGAATGACTCTTACGGGGACTGACAATTGGATACAGGATATTGTTTGCACAAGGTTTGTCTGATAAGAGAGGTTTTATTTTCTATTTGAAAGGGTTATCTTTTTGTACTACGGCAAACTGCAAGTTCTTGAAACTTGAGGACCCTACTGCAAGGGAATTCCTTCTCTGAAGAAGCCATCCTAACATGTAGGTGGAGAATATGCTAACAAATTTTCTGAGTTAGATTATAAAGTGCAGGGAGATGCCTATAGGGGATGGTCTTTCAGATGTCTTTGCCTCATCTTAGGACATTGTGAGTAAACACCAGAACCCTGAGTTTAGACCATGTAACTAAGTACTGTAAGATCTGGTAAAATCAAAGCTATTTGTACCTTTGGCTAATATAAGGTATTGCTGTGATTGCTGTGTTGTGGACCAATTGCAACCAATAAGCAACTTTCAAGGGTAGTCCCATGAAGAGCCATAGTCCAAAAACCAATTTACAAGCACAATTGCATAGCTTAACTACAGCTTCCAGGTTCTGGGAACTGATCTGGGAACCCAAGTTTGCGAACTACTGGCCTAATTAGGATGCATGCTTTTGAAAACTTTTGTTTTTTAAACTAATTTTTATGTTGCATTGCTAATAATAACATCTTAGATTCACACCGTAATTCCAATACTCAGGCGAGAATTAGAGTATAACTGGGATTTGTCCCTTTTGCTGGAGTCCTTATATAAATTGTCCACTAGATGGGGGTGTTGTCTCAACTAAACTGTAAAGGAATATTTTCATAAAAAGCAGATTTCTATGTGAATCCTTCCCTACAGGTGCTGAACAAGACAATCCGTGATGCATATGACCTTTATGTCGTTTTAGTGCAGCAAAACATGTGCAGGTACAATTGTGAGGGCATGTCTCAAGATAATTCATCTTGTCCAAAATTAGGCCAAGAAAACTGTTGACTAAGCCTAGATGATATTATCCCAGTACTTTCTGATGTACACTAGCTGCCAAACTGTTTAGTTCAAGATGATTTGTGTTAACTGAATAGCTTGAAGCCCAGTTTCCTGGAGGGGCTACCTTGTCTCACATACATCCAGACCTTTGAAAATTTACTTTTACCCTCGTGGATTCTGGGAGTTGTGATTCGTGAAGTAAATTTACTAAGTTCCACATAGACCTTGATATTATCTCCAGAGGCCCTTCTACAGACGCTCTCATCATGTGAAAGGGAAGAGTGGACCAACACAGGGAGGGCTTTTTCAGTCATGGCCCCCCGTCTGTGGAATGCCCTCTCCAGGGAGGTTTGCCTGTTGCCTACACTGTGACTTGCTCAGTGTCAGGTAAAGACTTCATTATTTTCTCAGATGTCTTAATCCTATGTGCTTCCTTGCTATATTAATATTTGTTGCAGGTGTTTCTTTTATTTTAATTCACTTTTTTTTCCTGTTCAGTTTTATTGCTAACTGCCCAGACTTCATCAGTTGTTTGGCAACATACAACGATGATAGATAAATATAAATGATAGATAGATAAATAACTAATCACACATGAAAATCTGGATAGGAGGGAGTTTTATCTTTCCTATTAAAAAATGCTTTCATGTTTGAGGTAGACCGGAGTCCTGAATTCACATAGTCTAATTGCATTTCCACACTAGACTGTTACAGTGCTATTATTCCGCTTTCAACATCCTATGGAATCCTGGGGTTTGCAGCTTGCAGAGGCCGGCCCCTCCCCAAACTGCAAACCCCAGGATTCCATAGGATGCCTAGTGCGGAAATGGGGTAAGAGTCAGGCTGTTAAAACTGAAGGTTTTTATGGAATGTGCTATAATGTTTTAAACTGTTAAAAGAGAATACAGTACTGTTTTCAGCTGTACTGTTTAAAAACTTCTTTTCACCACGTTGAAGTGTACGTTTTAAACTGTTTTAATATCGTTAATAGTTGGACTCTGTTTTAGTGTTGACTTTTGATCTGTTTTTAACCAGATTGTAATTATTTTAATTTGTAAGCTGTCTTTAGTTCCAGTCTTGAGGAAAAGACAGAATATAAATGAAGTTAGTAACCATATATATGATTCTAAGCCTGAGGGCAAGGAAGTTTCATATCAAGCTCTCGGAAGCCACTTTGGGAGCCTTTCTTGACCAAAGATTGGGGTATAAAAATACTTTAAACCAACCAATCAGTGATCATCATCATCATCATTATTTATTTTAACCAATACCAATCATCATCATTTATTTGTTGTTATGGCAGCATCTAATTATGTGCTAAACCCAGGTCTGCAATACGCCAGATTTCATTAAGCACCAAGCCAATGGCAGAGAGGAATATTTCACCATGGACTATCTGAAAGAGTGCAGTCCTAAACGTTGTATGGTGTGTCCTCCTGCCAGAACACACACAGCTGCCAGATCAAATTTCCTCTTTCCTCTGCAGTCTCTGCCTAGCATGTGTCCTAAATCCAGGGCTATGCAGTCAGTATACCAAACTTTTGACTCTAGTTCCCAACTCCTCTATTTTTCTACTGTCTAACTCCAACTCCTACATAAAATGCAAATATATATTAATTAGTAGCAACAAATTTATTCTCAGCCACAAAAAAGGGCAATGGCAAACTCACTAACAAAACCCTCTGATGGGGTCTCACCATACAAACAAAACCCTATGATAGGGTCTCACCATAACTCAGAAACAATGTGAAGTCACACAACACCAATGACTTATCTACAAAGAAAGTGTGCTATTCTTTTCAATCATGTACAAATGTACAGGTTGATTAAAATTGACTAAAACTCATTGAGTGAATTGAATAATGTTTCCATAAATCAGGTAGCAATCACACATACACACACACACAAAGATATTACACACACCCTGGAAATCAGCTATTTAAGAAAAATCTACCATACAGTGTTATTTCTCTGAGGCAGCATGTATCTAAACTATACAGTTTGATGCTACTTTAGGTGTCAGGGCTCAGTCTTGAGGAATCATGGGATTTGTTAATTAGAAACCTTTGCGAGATAGTTCCACTGTATTTCTCTGAACTACAGCACTTAGAGCTCTCCAGCATAGACTTCTAAGTATCTGCAGATACTTAGATTCCTTTAGACAGAGCCATTTCACTTAAAGTGGTATGAAACTCCTATAGCTATGCAGTGGAGATACTGGGTCCAGGATGGACAGTTAGCCCTCCTCATTTTCTAGGGTTAGGGGCACAGGACCTTCACAAAAGTGAAAAAATTGCAAATATCAAAATGGGGGGGGGCAGGGAAGGAGGCTGAGGCATGGTAGGGAGAATAGGTGCCCGGGGTCCAAACCAGGTCAAGGAAAAGAGAGGGAAGAGGGGGAGGTCAGCATGGTGGCCCTATGCTCCCTCTCTCTTGCCCATCTCCTTCCTTGGAGGTAGGGAGGCGCTGAGAAAGGGTTTGTGTGCTGAGGAACTGGCCTGGATCCATTCTTAGCTGGCCAGGCAGGGGCTGGTGGAAGAGAACCAGAGGAGGGTTTTTATAGGGCTCTATGGCCTGATCAGACCCACTGAGAGGGAAGGTTCCCCTGGAAAGAGGCTCCTGAGATGTTTCAGGGGGCAGGTGTTGAAGAAACTCGCAAATAATCAAATCCATGAAAGTGAAACCCACAAATGTGGAGGGCTGACTGTACATCTCACTGGTAAGTGAAAATATCTCTTCCCAACTGTTACCTTTTATTTTCCTTCCAAACAGGTGCAGATGTGAATATAAGGACAAACAATCAAGATGAAGAAACCCCCCTCCACACAGTTGCTCGTTGTGGCATCCCTGAAATGGTGGCCTTTTATGTGGAGCACGGTGCTGTGGTGGATTGTGGAAATGCCCACAGAGAAACGCCACTGGCTTGTGCAGCATACTGGGCTCTTAATGGCCGGGAACAGACGTACAGCACGGATCACCACCTGATCTGTAGGATGTTGCTCGACTATAAGGCTGATGTCAATTCACGAGACGAGGATTTCCGAACTCCCCTCCACAGGGCTGCCTGGAACTGTGACCACGTGCTGTTGGACATGCTCCTTGAGGCGGGTGCCGAAGCCAACCTCATGGATGACAATGGGTGTGCTCCCTTGCAGTACGTCCTGAAAGTGACCGGGGTGCGGCCCAGTGCCCAGCCTGATATTTGTTACCAGCTACTTCTGAATCACGGAGCTGCCAGGATATATCCTCCACAATTCCATAAGGTAAAAAAAACTTAAAACATGGTGTACATGTGCATTTGCTTAGATGGGAGATGGGAAATGGCATGATGGAGGTTAGGATAGAGGTTCTGCTGCCTTTCTGAACAGATTGGAAAATCTGTCCCAGTTCAATTCAATTAATTGATTTCAGAACATCCAACTTGGCAGATGTTCTTTGGTTAGCAAAATGCTCTTGCAAGTCATCATGAGAGTTCTGCCATCTGAGTCTCGTAGAGCTGGATCATAGGTCAGTGGTTTTTGTTTCTAGGTCTGATTGCATGCTATTTTGCATGAAAAGTTATGTGTCAGGAGGGGGAGAAATATACCTTCTAATGGCTAATAGGGGAAGGATGACTTTTTCATCTTCAGCCTGTGCACTAGGGACCCATTCCATATGAGATAAATAAGAGAGTTTAAGAAACATAACATTTATTAATAGGTGGAAATTAATTCCATGACAGCAGCCATCCTCTTTTCAATTTCACTAGCAATATTAATATTACTATAATATCAGGATGTCACATTTTCAAAAAAAACCCAAACCCTCATATAGGAGGTCTTTAGTTTCTTATTCTAGTATTGTCATCCTGAACTACTCTAGGTTTGAGCAGATTTTTAGCCATATATAATTTTTGTCTGCAAAAGAATCTCATAATATCATGTGGTAGAAAACCATCATTGATATGTCAGATTTTTCAGATGCAGGAGTGCCATGCCAAATTGGGCATTCGGTTTTCACGTGTTACAGCCACCAATCTGCAAAACATACAGAGTGATTCCATTGTCAGAATTCATCTATGGGGCATAGCGCATAGTGAAATGGTTACGCTAAGCTGAGGCCAAGTGCATGGACCTGTGAGGAAGGAAAACGTGGGAGAAGGGTGGGTACTTATTTATTATTTAATTTATATCCTAACATTCTCGCAATGTGGAATCCAAGGGAATGAGCAACATTTTAAGAGCACAATAAAATTTAAAATACTGTTAAGACAAAAGTTAAAACACAAACGAAATCTCTGTTTAAAAAACACAAAAAATAGTGTTAAAAACAAGTTATAAACAACATTAAAAGATATTTAAAAGCACAATAAAAACGCTAAACCCCAATTCGTTGATAAATGCTGTTAAAGATAAACAGATCAGTTTACGTGATAAAATACTACTGTTTATTGCACTTTAAGTTACAGAAGAAAGGAATAACCAATTTAAATCAGTTTACAAAGACAAATTAAAAAGGTAACTGATACACTACACGGGAGACATGCTTGTAGCAGAAGATACCACAGAGCTAATAGAAACTTAACAGAACTAATCTAAGTGAATAAAGTGAGGATTAATAGAATGACGATGATAAACTGAACTAAGGGGAAGTAGGGAAGTACTATAAGTAGTAGTAATATTTTATATAGTTCGAGATGGTCATATGCAATAAGACATGTTCACTTGCAATGTATGTTTAGCTACAGTTTTTGCTTTTCAGAGAACAATGATACACTTGTACTTACCAATTAATTTGTTTATTCTCTTCAGTGTCGATCCTTTTTTTTTTTCTATTACTGGTATTATTATTATCACTGTCACTTTTTCACATTCTGTTCACGTTATAATTTTATGTTCAAGAAAATGATTTAATAAAGATTACACACACACACACACACACACACACACACACACATACACACAAAAAAATAAAAACACTAAACCCCCATTAAAAGCTTTATCTGTCACATGCACTAAAAACCAAAAGCTTCCTTAAATTAAAAGGTCTTTACTCGCTGGCAGAAAGATAGCAGGGAGGGGGCCAAATGGGCCTTCCAGGGAAGGGAGTTCCATAAATTGGGAGCAGCCACTGAGAAGACTTTCTCTCATGTCCTTACCAGATGTACCTGGGATGGTGACTGAACCAAGAGAAAGCCTTCCCCTGAAGATATTAGAGCACATACAGGCTCATATAGGGAGTTTTGGTTTTTCAAATAGGCTGGACCCAAGCTGTGTAAGGCTTTAAAGGTCAAAGCCAGTACTTTGAATTCTGCCTGGGACCAGATCAGCTAACTAAAATCAAAGCATAAACTGGAATGGGGAAGGAATGGAAATTGAGACCTGGGCAGAAGCCTTTGCTGGAGGTAAAGATTGGTATGAAAAGAAATCAAACTCCTGACACTGGAGTGACAGGAGAAAGAGGATGATCCGAGAATGAGAGCAGGGTATGGACACATATGTAGCAATGTGTGATAGTACATGTATTGCCAGCCATCTTTGGAAGTGGCCCAGCAGAATTCTAGAAGAGATAAACATGTAGTCACTTAAATAACATCTGCTACTAGCACTGTAAGTCTATTTAAGTTTTGGATGGAAGCTTTTGGTTCGCTCTGTGGGAATCAAAGGGCTCAAAAATTACTAGAACTCTGTTCACAACAGGATTCCAGCCAGTGAGAACAAGGAGAAAGAGTACCACCAGGGCAATGAGCCTCCAGAGATCACCTATGGTTTTTCTGCAGGTGTGCAAACTGTGAGAAGGGCTAAGTGATGTCTGACGCCAGGCCTGCCTGCAAGTGCAAAACTGGCAGAGGATTAGACATTTCTTTTAAAAATTAAACACACACACACACAGAGGGAGAGAGAGAATATTATCAAGGTAATAAATTCCATCCCAGGTTCTGTACTCCATGTGTGCACAGACTGTCAATCCAGGTGAGCTTTCATATAACAGCTAAACACATCCTAGATTTATTTCCATGCTTGTCTGTTATATGAAAACCCAAATGGGCAAATATTACTTTTTAAAATCTTTTAAAAACCAAATTTTAATTATTTCCACAGAAGAGACCTGTAAAGATCTAGTATAGACAATTGTGCCACCAATTAATCTGCAGCCATGGTGGAGAAGCAAAGGGACTTGCTATTGTATCATTGAACAGGAAAGGCAAAACTTCAAGGAGAAAATATTTTCTAGTGAACACGTGAAATCTCAGTAGGTGGTATATGTTTCTTTTAGCAGGTTTTGCAGGCTTGCCACTCTTACCCAAGAGCAGTTGAGGTGATTGTGAATTCATATGAGCACATCAAGGTCACAGCAAAATGGAGAGCAGCTATACCTGAGGATGTCTTTGAGGTAAAAGTATAATGTCATCTTCTATGACTGATTATAAATGCATTTATAATACCTCCTATGTGCGTCTGTATGTGCCTTCAAATCACCTGTTGGCTTATAGCAACTCCACAAATTCATAGCGTTGTCTTAGGGAGGAAATACTCAGAAGTGATTTTGCCACTTCCTTCCTCAGAAGGAATGCCTTAGTGGTTTCTCATCCAAGTACTAACCAAGTGCTAGTACCAAGTACTAACAATGTCTGGGCAAAGGGCAAGGGAACAGAAGGGGGAGAATGGAGGGAAAGCTCGAGTGTGCCTTCCTTCCCCACATGTGGGGCTCTCCTCTCCCATTTTCTTGCCTTTTGCTTGGGCACAGAGAAGGAAGGCATGCATGCATGCCTAGGGAAAAGGTAAGGGAACAGGAGGGGTGAATGGGAGGGAGGCAAGAAGAAATCTCACAAATAATCAGATTCATGAAGGTCAAACCAGAGAATGTGGAGGGAGGACTGTATATTTTCTTTGTTGGCAAAAAAATGTGTAGATACACCAAGGATGATGGGAGGGCACTGAAATTATCCTCTAAGGAATAGTTCTTGGGGCCCACAGGCTACACATATAACCCACAATATTCAGTTTATAAACTGTGAAATGATCTGGAAGCTAAAAATGATTGGCCACTGCATTCTCATTTATGGGTTTCAATGAAAAGAAGGTGGAATTGTGGGAAAATATTGCATTGGGCACCTAGAGCATGGCATGTTTTTACCAGACTTCTCCTGCACACAGGGGAGAGATATTGACCATAAGCATACTTTCATTTTCTCTTTGCAGATGCACAAGGATTTCTATGAATCTCTTTTTGAGGCGTGTGCAAACACACCAAGATCACTCAAACATTTAGCCAGATGTGCTATCCGAAGAGTATTGCTCCACAGATGCCACAAAGTGATCTCTTCTCTTTTGATTCCAGTGACACTAAAGAATTATTTGCGTTTACAACCAGAAGGAATAATATACTAAACTTCATTTGAGATGTTTGCCAGCTACCTTATATTGTAATACTGGGATGTATTTACATGGAAGAGGGGAAAACCAAATTTTCAGTGTAGTTGGAGCTCATGGCCAAAATCATTTATAACTATGCAGAGCCTGGAAAGCATTTACTGTCCCACTGACATGGAACCAACAGCCACCACAGAACAGAATGGGATAGAGTATCCTGGAGAAAAGGCATGGCTGGCTCGCTGGCACTCTAATTAAGAGTACTACATGCTGCAATACTTTGTTAGAAGTCTTGTTCCTAATGACTAACCTGAACTATTCTTTACTTAAAAGGAAGGAGTAATCCTGTTTGTGAACTTTTGATCTCTGTATCAGTACTGTTAGATGGCTACTTCAAAAGATGCTGGGGATTTTATGGAGTTGTTTTGGTTTCAGGAAAGCTGCATTACCCCCTAATGTGGAATGAGGACCTTATAATATAATGGTGACATTTAACCTTCCACACCCAGGTAACCTAGAGAACAGGAAGTATGAGAAGAGAGGCCTCCTCCACTCCTCTCTTGATCTTTCTTGGATACCTTACACTAATCATGGGTTCTTTTCTTCACCCTTCTTTATTAGGTGCACACTTCTTTCCAGCAGGTTTGCCATTTTTTTTGTAGCAGAAGTATGAACCAGAGGTCAAGAAAGTTATTTTTCTGAATGACAGCTCTCAGAATTCCCTAGTCATCAGTAGCCATACTGGTTGAGTGCTGGTGAGAATGTTGGCCCCAAAAGAATAACATTTTCAGGCTCTTCTGAGAACAGGCCATATAGTTCCAAACCAAACTGGTTAACTTTGGCTGCATAGAGACAGCTGTGTGTGCTTTAAAATGCATGTATTTCCTCAAGCTCCAGTCCAGATCACTTCCTGTCTGATTAGTCCACTTGCAATTTGCATAGGAAAATTTCCCTTTTCCCTCCAGGATGGATTGGACTACCAGAGGATTGAAACGCCTTTACATACATGGGTCATGGATTTGTGGTCTGTATCAGATCTCCTATACTTATTATAAGGGAAAAAATCATAGCCAAGATCTTATACAATTTTTAGCACAGAGTGAGTATAGGACAGTATAGTTACACCAGATAGACTGATATTTTATTTCAGTCACAGACCAGCGAAAACAGATTACAAAGTATGACATGTTCAATTAAAATATGAAGATAGAAGGAAGATACAAAGCTGCATAAAACAGAAAATCTTAGAAAGTAGAAAATACTGTACAGTATAAAATAAAGATAACATATGAAGTACAAACCACCTTTTTTAAAAAAGTATATCGTAGGACAACAACTCATATTATCCTTAGCTGGCATGCCTAATGTAGGCGAAAACATATGACAGAAACCAGGAGGGCTAGTGCATAGGAAAATAGTTGGAAAAGCCTATAAGTAGCTATTGTAGTGGGGAAGGCTACTGTATATGGAAATGCTGCTCCAAAAAGTTATTTTTTTAGATTACAACTTCCAAATTCATGTAGAGGAGTTGTAATAAAAATAATTAACTTTTGTAGGCCTGCCTTGCTGTATCACGAGGAATGTAAGGATGAGATGAGTGACTGCAGAAAGTAAGTAGGGCCGACTGTTCAGCTTCGTCCTAGGCATTCTGCATTAAATACCAAACACAGTTGCTCACAGCTTGCCTTTCAACCATACAGGCATACCATATTTTCCTGTTCGGAAATTAAGACTTAGAACATTTCTGCATGACACTCTTATAGCGTGATGATTCCACGTTCAACCTCCTATGGAATCCTGGGGTTTGCAGTTCCGGGAGGGGCCGGCCGGGATTCCGTAGGAGGTTGAAAGTGGAATCGTCTCACTATAGGAATGTCATGCAGAAATGGCCTTAGCTAAAGCAGCTGTTCCCAGATCAAGGTGAAATGAAGGGATTGTTCCTTCTTACTTACTTAGGGAGATGGGATAAGCAGCATTTAATCCAGCCTACTTGCTTCTAACCAGAAGGTGAATGGAGAGCAGAGTGGAGAGGGTCCCTTGATGCCACAATAACTTGGAGGAAAGGAGGAAGGTAACTAACTAAATACGTATGGTGCCAGAAAGTTCTTGAAAGCTGTAGCAACAAATCAATGAAGCCTTTCAAATTGTAGCAAACTGCTCCTGTACTAGCTGAGCTGGAAGTCTGTACACAGTCCTCTCTTTTTGCCTGGAGCTGATCGCACCAAAACTGGATGAGTTGTATGCTTGTCTCCTACGTGGAAATGACCCACAAAAACTGGGGACTCAGCCAGTTCCTGAGATCTGGCAATCCTGAGAGCAGGTGATGGCACCATCTTTTCAAAACTAGTGGCCGTGCTGGTTGAGAGATGCTGGGAACAGCAGTCTAAAAAAAAGTAACTTTTCCATTGGTATATACACATTATGAGAAGCCACATCATCTCACAAATCTCAAGAATGTGTACGTGCAATTAAAAAAAAGGGATAGCTTTCCTACTCCATTTTACTGAGCTCACCGAGAACACATTGGAAACACAGTATGGCTTCAATCATTCCATAAGGGCTCAAGTAGTCCCGAAGCATGAGATTAGAAAGAAGTTGTCTGCGGCCAAGATGAATCTTACTGGAAAAGATGGGGGAGGAGTCATTTTTAACATGTGAATGTATAATATATGATTTTATTCTTCAGTACTGACAAAGAATGCATTTGGAAGAGGGAGGTCTTGGAAGGAACAATAATGCTCTTTGGATCTGTCACTGTAGCAAAGGTTTCCATGCTGAGAAAAAAAGAAGCAAAGCTCGTCACTGCTATTCCTCCACGCCCTCCTATTTTTTTGTAGCCACACTCCCTCTTGTTTTTGGTTTTTTTTTAATTCTATGGGCATCTAGCCTCACTTGAAAGTTTTGTTCTAAGCAGGTGCTAGATTATACCCATTGTAGCATCTGACAGGGAGCCCAGCAGGATCACACTGATTATAGTGGTAAGAATTTGCAAGCTGTTCAAGACACTGGAGAACATCAATATCTGAGTAAAACTGGCTTGAGCCTTCTTTTATTGCTGCTTCTCATTTGTCTTGAAAGGCCAATTGGAAATATAAGCCCCAAGCTTCCTATAGTTGCAAGTCTTGCTCCAGATTAATTTCCCAGTTCACACAACTTGATAGAAGTGGGCAAGGGCTTGTATACATCAAAATAACAATAAGGAGACAAGAGAATTGCGTTAAATAAATCCAAACTACATGTGTGACATTTCTCTCATGCCAAAATTTTTTACATGAACCTCTGCAGTTGTCTGCATTTTTCACAGAATGCTTGCAACTTATTGTCATGGCAGTAAAATTTAGCTGCTTCTCACATTTAAGTTTTCAATATTCCCATGAACACATTTGCCTGAAGAAAAAAACTCCATGCAGTTTGAAAGCTTGCAGAAATGTTTGAACAAATTAAATTGTTTCAATAAAATGTATGGTACTCGTCTACTCTGTGTCTCCCTTTCTGTGAAGCTAACCCTGGATACATCCCGGGATCACACTAAACTGTGGTTTATCATGACAAGCTCTGAGGGTCTGGCGGTTATTTTGCCCCTGCAACTTTGGTGGTCCATATAGCCTAATTAGCCCCCCCCATTTTTCCCAGGAGCTTCTGAGGGACATAACTTGCCATAAATCACAGTTCCCCAGGAAATATTTTAGGCCCCAAAGAGCAGTTTGTGGAAACAGAAAAGAACCAAAAATTCACTTCCAGTTTCTTAAAGTTGTTTGTTGGATGTGTGTATATGCCTAAAACAGACATGGGGTAAAACTACCTTTAAATGGCAAATCATACTCCACAGGAACCTATGGGGGCCCACCATGCCATTTGGGGGTTACATTTGGAGTGGTGGTGAAAAGGAATGGGGAGGCCATGCTCTGGACACGGGGAACTGCTGTCACCAGGAGGCCTCTCCTTGCCCAACTGTACCTTAAATGACTAGTCTGTTTCTGGCAAACTTGCCACAATTTGGTGGATTTGGACAACAAGACAAACTGCTGTTTGTTGAACATAGAAAGAAAAGCCGCTGCACTACTTGTGGTTGTGATAGCCCAGAAGAAGTGGTCAAGACCATGGGGGAGACTAGCCTTATTTCTGTTATAATAAACTATAGTGATGTTCAAATGCAGCTGAAGACACAGTATTCAGGACTGTTAAGAAGATAAAGAATTTTACCATTCAAGGGATCGTTCTGAACAAGCGCAAGATCTGGAATACTAATCTCAAGTGATTCAATGTCATGATATGAAAGAACCACTAGATTATACCTGATAAGGTTCTATGAAACTCAGAAATTTCTTGACATTGCAGTGCTATAGTGGAAGCCAATGTTTATCAATCTTTGGGCCTCCGAATGTTTTGGACTACAACTCCCAGATTCTCTTATCACTGGATGTATTAGGTGGAGCTTCTGACAACTGAAGTCCAAAGGGCCAAAAAACCCCACTTACAACGGTTCAGTTATGGATAGTTTAAATACCGTAACAAACTGTTGTTGCTGCTGCTGCTACTGTATACCTTCAAGTAATTTCTGATTTACAATAACCCTAACATGAATCCATCACAAGATCTTCTGGGGCTGTGAGTGTGTGACATGCCCACGGTCACCCAGTGGGTTTCCGTGGCTGAACATGGAATTGAACCCTGATCTTCAGGGTCAGAGTTCAACACTCAAATCATTAAACCATAGGTCTGGATTAATTCAAGTGCGTGCTAGACTTTTGGGGACATACAGATCAAATAATTTCTAAAAGTTCCTTTGAATTTTTAAATATAGTCTTTCTTCATCACAGAATAATCACAACCAGACCCCTCATATGAGGTATCAGAGGGGAAGTCATTTGGGGTGGTAGGTGTAGTTTTCAAGCTCTGAGACATCTCTATTTAAGACTGATCTAATTCTAGCAATTTGCTGAGCATTAACACTTGGTGATAGTGGTATACTAACTACAAAATAAGAGAAGGTTGCTTTTGCTTTAGATGCCTTGCTCAGGAGATTTTTTTGTTTGTGTGTTTACAGGTGATCTGCAAATTATTTCTCTAAGGTTTACAATTTATTAAGAATTTGGTCAACAGGGGGCAGCACAAGATCATGTCTAAACTTTGGTTTTATTCGCAGGGTTCAATGGTGAAAGATCTGTACTCAGTTCATGTTGCAGAATAAAAGCAAAAATATATATTGAGTTATTTATAATAACTGAAAAGACAGATTTTGTGCTTTAAAATTACACAGAGCAGAGACGAATTTCATAAATAAGAACCCTTATGTTAAAAATGTAAAACTTTTAAACCAGTGATCGGGCAGAAGACTGTTGGAGAATCTCCTATAAGCTGCCTTGAGCACCATGAAAGGCAGAATATAAATACATTGACGATTACAGAATGATGCATGTAAAGAGTTATTCCCATAATAGTTCTAGTAAAGCTAAAACAAGTGATTATTTTATTCCAGTATGCTTTTGAGAACTGAACATTTTAAGGAGGGTTTTAAAAGCATGCTCTATTGCTTTTAAAGTAATGTACAATTTGTCATTTTTAATTTCATGTTTTAAATTGTTTTTAATGCCCTTGACAGTTTAATTCTAACATTGATCTTTTCTATGTTTTACCTGTACACTTGTTGTATTTATTTTAATTTGTAAGCTGCCTGTTTTAGGGGCAAACATGGAGTATAAAAGCTCCTCCACTCCATCATAATCATCACCATCTCCCTGCTGAGAGCTGGCAGGTGTTTGCTTGCAAAGTGTTTTTAACCTACAGTGACACTAATGTAAACCTATCATGGTGCATTTTCAGATTTGTTCAAAGAGGGTTTGCCTTTGCCTTTGCCTTCCTCTGAGGCTGAGAGAATGTGACTTGCCCAAGGTCACCCCATGAGTTTTCACAGCCAAGTAGGGATTTGAACCCTGGCCTTCCAGAGTTCTAGTCTGACTCCCATGCCACTACACCAACCTTTTCCCACATGTGTGGGCAGCCCATTTCTATAAATTGCACCCCTCTCCAGTTGCCATGTCCTTTTTTTGAAGAGAAAAAAAGCCCCATCAGAAAGCTTCTGTGAGCTGAGGAGATGTGCCCAAACCCGTGGAAGGGAAGGTAGGGTGTCAGGCCAATCACCTTGCCTGGGCCTCTGCATCCTATCATGTTCCATTAACTACCCAGATGCTCTCTGTGGCCCCAGGATCTGGTTTGCTCCCATCTGAAGGCACAGGGAGAAGTGACCAGTCCTGCACATCCCTCCCTCAGATGGGATAGAACTGGAATGTCTCCACTGGGCTCACTCTGTCCTTGTGGAGAGGGACACAAGGAAGAGGGAGAGAAGAGCACGCGTAGCCAAGGCTCAAGAAGCCACCTTGTGCGGGCAGAGCTAGAGTGCTGGTAACTTGAACAGAGGGCTGTGTATACTTTTGCATGCGAGATAGGCTCTTTTTAAAAAAACTTGTGGCCAATGGCAGCTGGAAGTTGAGCTTGTGCATCATCTTTCTCTTTATCTCTAAGCTTCCAGGACAGGAACACCAACATCATGTGCAATCAAGAACCACATCAAGTTGTGACATCCTCCAAGAATGATTTATACATTATACTTTTTCTGCCATTATTTACATTTTTTTTTTTGCATACTCCTAAATGTACCTGTTCATACCCCTGGGGGTGCATGTACCCCAGACTGGGAATCCCTGCACTGTATCATGCTGGCTCTTCTATCACATTGCCTCTTTATCAGCCAAATGTAGTTGACCTAGTTTTCTTGCAGTGAGTTGGGCCACACTTGGAATGATATGTTTTCTGTCAGTAAACAAACTACAATCCCACTTGGAAGTTATTGCTGGTATAAAGAAAACATCCTAAGAAGTTCAGGATTAGGAGATTAGGAGTACATTTACAGTATGTAGTTATAGTAATCTGAAAACATTTTAATTGTCTATGGAATCCTTGATCTGTAGTTTTGTGAGGTACTTAGAATTCTCTGCCACAAATCCCATGTGAAGAGGGAAGTATGGCAGTCCCACCCCCTGCAGTTCTGTAACTCCCCCTTCACTCAGAGTAAAAATTCTAAATAGGAAAGTTTCAGCTATGCATGAGTACCTTCCAAGTGACTGGGAAGCAAAATTAAAAAACAGGTTCCCAATTGTTTGAAGAGATTCTATGTATAGGCCAAGTTTTCCTTATCAGATTCATCACCCTCCAGTGTCCCAAGAACAAAGGGAAAAAACAAAGCTGGCCAAGAAAAACTCTATATAGATAAGCAGAAATAGCTCCACACAGCTATCAAAGCATGCCAAGCAGCAGAGAACACCTTTAGCAGCAAATGCACTAAGCCAGTAACACTCACCCGCTCAGCTTGTAATCTTCCAATGTGGAGGTTCTTTATTCTTCATTACAAAATATATACAATATTTACAAAGTCCAGATGGCGATCCAGCATATCTAGCTTGCTCTTTCCGGCAGAGCCTTCAGCAACATGCAACAAGCAACGTGCACACTTGTTAGCTGGGATTGTGCTATCTTTATACAGACACCTAGCCAATCCTGGCCAACCCTTGCACTGTCTGCACCTAGTGCTCATGAGCATGACTCAGGACAAACTAGCTGGAGTCACATTCCTTTCCACATGTGCACTTAATAATTAAAGCAATTAAAGCAACATGACATTTACACTTACATCACAAAGTATTTTCTTGAGGTTTGGTCCAACCTTTTCTGACAATTCCCCTCCAAAATGCTTTTGATGTTGTCACCCAGTGCTTTAATTCAAACCAAAGTACCAAAGTAACTACTTAACCCCCTCTTGCATTAACATACCCAGGGGTTTGATACAGCTGGGGTTTTATAACTTTCCCCCAACATCCTTTAGCAACTGCCAGTGCCATTGTAGCTCTACCATTACTGCCAACAGTGCAGCAAACCCTGTTGTGTTCAGTACCACACAAGTTTGCTTTCTGGACCTCTGCTGTGCTCTCTTGCTCAGCAAACTCTCTGTACTCTCTTGCTCAGCAAACTTCCGCTGCACAAATCCTTTTGCCATTACACTAGCCTAGTGTTTCACCCTGCCATCCAGCAAAGTCTTACTTTGGCATTCCCATTAACAACCCACCACTACCTTGTGGTCTCTGGGTTCTTTCTACCAACTGAAAAGCCTTTTGGGTGTTCCATCCTGGACCCGGACTCGGCATCCATGGACCTAAACTGGGTCTGATTCCAGAGCTGTTGCTCAGCTTGCGAGCAACCTTGCATGTTCTTAAAGCTACCTGGCTTCTTGCTAACTAGCATGTATGCTCTGACCTCCTGAATGACAAATCTCTCAGGAGCCTTTTTCCTTCTTTTACTCCTTCTAGGGATGGTGGTCTCAATCCTGGTCAGGCCATCATCACCAGATGCTCTAGTTGCCTCCTCCACTTCTGGCTCCCTTTCTGCCTGAGCCCTTGGTGGGGGAAACCTTGAGACTTCCTGGATTATGAATCCCTCAGGAGCTGTTCCTCCGCCTTTACTCCTCCTAGGGATGACGGTCTCAAATCTGTATAGGCCATCATCGCTGGGAGCTTCGGCCGTCCCTTCCACTTGTGGCTTACTCTCTATCTGGGCCCGTGGTGGAGAAAAACTGGACAGGCTCTCATCACTAGACTCTCCTGCCGCCCCCTCCACTTCAGGCTCACTTTCTACCTGAGCACTCGGTGGAGAAATATCTTCAATTTCTGTCAATGTCAGGCAGCGGCTAAGCAGACACAGAGGCAGGAGCTGAGTTTATGGCTTTAGTGATAAATAAATCAAGAGGTTACGTCACCAAAACAAACATCCAAGTCCCAGGAGCAGCAAACTCAAACGGCAAGGTTTAGCCTGGAACAGAAAGCCCGTGACACGGGACACAGATTTCCGGTTGGTAGACAGTTGTTGCCCCATGCCCAACTCCAACAGCGTCTGTCTTAAATACACAGTCCTTAGCCCAGCTGGGGCTGATCAAATGTCCGTTGGCTCAGCTCACAGCTGGAGCCCCTCAAGACTTCAGGGCCGATTCATCAGACGCTTCTCCCGCAGCTGCTGAGACCTCCGAACTGCCCCCTTCTCCAGCAGTCTCTGGACGAACGTGGGGGGAGGGTCTGCTGCAAACTCCGGGCTGGAGTCAGAAACACCAGCCTCTGTCGAGTCAGAAGCACTAGCCTCTGCCTCTGGAGCACAAACATCTGCTGCAGGTACTGGTTCGGGATCCGTGCCTGGGACAGCTGTGGGGTCGCTGGCAGACTCCTCCCTAGACTCTGAAGGAGCCCCCTCTCCCGAAGGCCCCTCCAAGGGATCCTCCCCCGGCTGGGAGTCCAAGTCTAAATTGGAGTCCAAGTCTGAATCGGCAGCATGCTCCGCCTGGCTCATCACAATTTCCACCTCAGTTGTGGAGGTGTCAGACGAGCTGTTCAGTGGTTGCTTAAGTGTATGTGGAATGGTTGCAGATGGTCCCACCCCTCCATTCCCGGGGCTTTCACTCTGCTCTAGCCCCAGTGGCAGTGCAACTCCTCCCAGCCACTGTTGGTCTCAAAATTTGCACTCCTTGAGAACAGGAGTTTACCATGTCCTAAGTGAAACTTATACTTGTTCCCAAGGTAGCCCACAAACCTCAGCCTCCTCCACTTGGGCTGTCCTTTGCGTCTCTGATTACTGGGAATAAGGACATTAGCATATTGACCAAATACTCTTAGATATTTCAGAGTAGGAGATCTTCCGTATAACATGAAATAAGGCATTTGCTTAATACTGGCACACCACATCCTGTTGATGATGTGGTTGGCTGCAAGAACAGCCTCCGCCCACAGTCCGGGAGGTGATTTGGAGTCAAGCATCATGCAATTTTTCATCTGTTGCAACACTCCAATTCTGCACTCCGCCAGCCCATTCTCCGCTGGTGTATACAGATTGGTGGTGTCATGTCTTATACCTCTCTTTTTAAGCCAACTTTGAAATTTGGCATTGCAGAACTCGCCACCGCGGTCTGTGATGAGGCGTGAGACTTTATGGGGAAATTGTCTTTCCACCATATTAACCCAATCTCTGAAATACTCAAAAGCTTCAACCTTTGTTCTCAATGGGAACACTTATCCCATACCTGGTGTGTCTATCCACCAACACAAAGATATACTTGGACCGTCCCTCGTTCTCAGGAAATGGTCCTGCTAGGTCACCATGTACCACCTGAAAGGGCCTCTGGGTGGCGATTTTGCTTTCCTTGGGTACCGGAAAGGATTTTACCTTGGCCTTTTTGCAGACCGAACAGTCAAGGAATTTGCCACATTTCTTGACTTTCAAGTCTGGACACACCCTTGCCAATTGCTCCAGCCCGCCGCAATTAGCATGACCCATTACCCGGTGAAGATAATGGCTACAGTTGTCATGTAGGGGGACATTGGCAATGACATTAGCTGTTTGGGAACCTTTAGCAGTTGGTAACATCAAATACAGTCCGTTCTGTTTTACACCCTTAGCACAGACTCTCCCATCATGGCTAATCATGCAGTTATCCCCTTTGAACACTAGTTCATACCCCTCATCTGTCAGGCATGACACACTTAAAATGCAGTGTCCTAAATCCTCTGCACATAACACATTTACAAAATTATTTCCCAACCTTTTCTGACATCCAAGTGAAGAGAGCAATGGAACTACAGAGTGATACGGCTAACATACTTCCCCCTTTTGTATTTCTTTGTAACATACTTAACGTAAAAAGTGAGTATAGCTACACTGAGGCCCAAATCTAATGGTTAGTTCCAGTTAGAGTAGACTTACCGAATTAGGGTTTCCAAGTCAGGACTATTCCAGACCCTGAGATTTGGGAGCAAGGCCTGAGATGACTAGGGATAACTCTCTGTTATTTCACAAAGGAAGATCCTGGTGATATTACAAAAGTGATGTTACAAGAAACAGCCCTTGGTGATGTCATGATACGTGGGACATTATACATCAACCAAAGCTGCACAGAGTATGCCATTCAGACTGAAAAAAAACCACCAAATCTAACAAAGATAGAAAATACAGACATCAAAGACTCACTCACACACACACACACACACACACACTTACTCTTCAAGGCAATACTCTCATGCTGAGATTCTTTCCATTGCCCTGAGAACCAGAGAAAGTGGATTGTGTCCTGAGATCTGAGAATCCTACAATTAAATTTATGGAATTTACATAGACACTGACTTTCCCATTGATTTAATGAAATTGTGTGGGACTAAAAATTTGTTTAGGCCTGTTTTTTTTTTTTAATCTTCTGGCCATGTTGTTACTAAAAGAATAGAAGTTCCTTTAAAGGCCAGGTGTCTGTTCATCTACCTCAAGCCATTTTTGACGTGATGAAGTTCACACAGTTCTACTCCTAAAGGGAAGGCACACCAACATTGTACATCTACCACTTCTCTAGGTAATGATAGCTGTCTACACTCTACTCAGTTCTGACTTGGGACTCATTCATACTATGCAATTATAGCCCTATACAGTGGTCCCTTTGTACACGCCAGGATTCTGTTCCAGGACCTTCCATGAACACCAGAAATCATGAATGCTTGAGTCCCATTATTTTCAACAGCAGCTACGTGCACATGCACATTTCTGCGTGCATGTTGTTGCCATTGTAGGTATAGGATGTGACTCTCCACGTTCACTCAAAATTGCAGATCTAGAAGTCGCACGTTAAGGAGGGCCCACTGTATTCCATTTTAGCTGACATAGCAACATTCTATGGAATCCTGGAATTTATAATTTGGCAAGATATTAAATCTTCCTGGCTGACAATTCTAACTCTAGATCGTAGATCTTAGGATTCCACAGGAGTGAACCTGACAGTTAAACTGTTATTACTGCACTATAATTTCTTAGTGTGAATGGGCCCGTGGACAGAGTTTAGACATGTTAATTTTTTTGGACCAAAACTCCCAGGATCCCTGAGTGGCCATGCAGGCTAGGGCATTCTGGGAACTATAGTTTAAAAAGAAAGAAAAAAGAAAGAGAGAAAGAGAGAAAGAAGAGAGAGAGAGAGAGAGAGAGAGAAAGAAAGAAAGAAAGAAAGAAAGAAAGAAAGAAAGAAAGAAAGAAAGAAAGAAAGATCCTCAGAACTCAGAAGTAACATGTTGCAAAGCAATGTTGTTGCTTGTATTGAGTCATTTTTTTTTGTATTGAGGGCAGAATGGTATTAGTTTAATAAATAACACATTCCAGTTAGCTTTTAAAAGTTATTTTAAAGGCATCTTAAAGAGTTTTTGTAGCAAGAATCAAGTTTAGATCATTCTTATACCGGTGTCTCACCAGCTGTGCTTTGTCCACCTCTGCATTAAAGGCTAACATTATCGTACGCATGTTGTCTTCCTCAGTGTGGGTGCTTGTGTAATCTCCTTTACAACACAGCCATCTCTAGAAGGGTAGCAGCTGCTGCTTCTCTCCCTCTTTAACGTCAGAGCTCAGAATAGTTAAAAATTACATGTTGGTAGGGAGTGTGGGTCACTTAAATGGCACATAGCCAAGCTGCACGTTTTGACAATTGCTGTTTTAGAACATGTTCTTGGTAACTGCCACGAGCCTTTCTCGATCATTTATTGAAAGAAAAAAAAAACCCTCAGGTGGATGTTTAGCTATGGGGGAGGCAAAATGAAGGCATTGCCCCCAAATAAGAATTCTGCCCCATGGCTTTTTTTTCTTCAAGACCCACGTTTCTAGCACTGCTGAGTGCAAGACACTGAAAATCTTTCATGCCTCCAACTCTTTGTTGGGTTCAAATTAATTTGACTTACCTGGATGCTCCTTTTCTTTGGACAGCTACACTCTATTTCCAAATGTTCAACTGGAGTTTTAAGTTACAGCAATAATAGAAATTTTGAGACCCAAGGAAAATTTCACTGGGGGGCAGAATACTTAACTTGAGATGGCAATGGTCTCATCCCCCCCCTACTGTTTCTACACCCCAGAGCACAGTGGAGGTGGGAGTTTATCAGAGTGTAGTCTAAGGCCATTTCTGTACTATACTGCTCTAGTGCTATTATTCCACTTTCAACACCCTATGGAATTCTGGGGTTTGTAGTTTACTGAGGCCAAAGAGCTCTCTGGCTGAGAATTTCAAATGCCCCTCTTTCAAACTGCAAACACCAGAACATGTGCATGTGCCTCCCTCTCCCATTCCTGTGTCTTTTTTCTGGACATGCTTGCCTCCCTTCTCTGTGCCTGGCAAAATGCAAGGGAATGGGAGGAGGAGGATAGAGGGGGGAGACAGGCGTCCTGACAAATAATCAAATTTGTGAAGGTCAAACCCACAATGGTGGAAGGAGGACTGTAATTAGCCAAACAGAGCTGATGCAACAAGTCTGCAATCTGGAAAGCATAAGAAAATAATGTCTTCGTCACCTAAGTCAACATGCACACAATGACCAAAGCCAGTCAGATCAGGAGGTACAAAATCCTACAAGTGGTTCTCTCCATCCCTGGCAATCATTTCAGCAAATTAAAGAATTGAACACACGCTATCCTTTTAAAAGATCCCAAATGTGCTCCCTGAGGCAGGGCTGGCTCTGCCTCCAGCCCCAGAGAAAGTGATGGTGGGATAATTCCAAGAGACTCTTCAAGGGGCAAATCACAGGCTATTTGTGAGTCATGCCCTGGATTAACAGGAAGCAATAAATCAGACTCAAGTTGTATAGAGGAACTATGGGATCCAGAAAGCCCTAATACTGCTTTCATTATCTAACAGAAAGCCAAATCCACCTTCATGTTGGATTTTGTTCTAAGAGATTCTGTTACATTTTATTACAGTAATCATACTGGTTGGGGGATTCTGGGAGCTGTAGTCCAAAAACAGCTTTTCCAGCTTCTGGAATAGAGATAGCATGCTTGTGCAATTAAACTATGACTTGTAGTTTGAGAGACAGAGTTATCTATGCTTCTCTATTTGACTAAGGAAGGTTTAAGGTGGGTAAAAAAATTTCATGAAGTATCAATATCTTCCAATCTTTTTGTTTTGATTGTACCTGCATATTAATGAGTTTGTGTCTAGTCTCTTTCTTGAAACATTGTGAGTGGGTGGGTGGGTTTCTTTCTTTCTCTGCTTCCTTCCCCCCTCCCTCTCCCAATGACCACATTTCACATCCAATCTTATGAAACATTTCAGAAATTGATTTTCACCAATGATCCTTTTTAAAAATTGTCAATTAGGAGTTAAAGTGCTAATGCACTTTTGTGATATTGCATTAGTTCAGCATTAGGATCATTTTGTTTTAATGCTGACATCCCCTTTCCCTAGCTTGATCTCTGTTGAACCTGTGTCCTGGAAACAATAGACATTTTATTGCTTCCGAGACAGTACAAACACAGAGGCAGGTACAAATACATTTCATTTCAGAAACTCTTGGACTAATTCAAACTGATTTTGAGAGGAGGAATGAATAGTCTTTGGCAATATTGGGAGCTCTGAGGAAGGACTTCAGAACAAGGAAAACATGATACGGATCTCCAAAATAAAATCAGTTTATGCAGGTACAAAACTTGGGGCCTCCAGAAACTTTTTTCCCCAGCTAGATGTACCATAAAATTCCGTTCAGGTTTCACTCATCACGTTTTCTTGAACATGAGAGCAAGCGAGACTTTAGAGCAGAGGCGACTCTACATACCTCCGTCATCACATTCTTCATGAAAAAGTGGCACGCCTGAAGAGAAGAGATGCTTGTTCACATGAAGACTCTTTGACCCTTTCCACAGCTTACCTTCTTGCGATGGCATCCGGTGGGGATCCCGGCAGCGGCTCTGCTGGGAAGGGAGCACAATGGCAGTGCTTCCCTCCACACAGGACTGGCTCCCTGCAGAAAGGAGTGTGATGGACATGCCACTTCCTTCTGCAGCCCAGCCAGGTACTTTCCCAGGCTGCGCTGGGGCAGGAAGACAGCCATTGCATTTCCTACCTTTCCACAGGGCAAGTAAGTGCGGAATCGTGGCACAACTGTGAGTCATTGATAGGGAAAAACTTGTCGATGGTTTTAACCTGCAATTCTGCTGCCTGAGAATGGGAGGAGGACAGCCTGCGACGACATCGTGCAGAAGTGTCGTTGTCTTGTACGTCTCCCACCCCATGGCGGGATGGGAGGGTGCTGGGGAAAGGGCTTTTATGTGAGCATGAAGCCTCACAGTGTCTGAGGAAATATCAGTCCCAGAATTCCTTGTGCACGGCAAGTCAGAATAGCTGGTAGTAGGGATAAAGCAGAGAGTCAGCATGGTGTAGAGATTTGAGTGTTGGACCACAACCCCAGAGACCAGGTTTTAATTCCCTGCCCAGCCATGGAAATATACTGGGCAACCTTGAACACATTGCACACACTCAGCCCCAGAAAACCCTGTGATAGTCTTGCTTTACGACTGCTATAAGTTGAAAATGATTTAAAGGCACACAAGAACAACAACAGGGGTAAAGCATCGGGTTCTGTCCTGGCAGAGGGGTGGGATATAAATAAAATAAATAAAATAATAACTAATCAAGGACATATGTGTTAGGTATAATGGAAGCATTTTGTGGAGAAGGGGTAATTCATATCAAGTCTACTGTTGGCAAAGACGGCAGATTACCCTCATTTATTAAATAAGATTCACAGAACAATTACAATCACAACTAGTTTCCAGTGAAGTGTGTATAGCCCTATCCTTTTTTGTTCACTGCCAATCACTGTGGCTACCGAGAAAGAAGTTTCAGCAAACCAAACAAACAATAAAAGTAAGTTATTGTGCTATGGGTCAAGATAGTTAATCCACCTAGCCGTTTTGTCTACTGAGGGTGAACTTGCAAGAGAAATTGATTGGAAGAGATAGTTCATGATTTTGTAATGGAAAAAGAAAAAAGCCAGATACAGATAAAGTTCAAATTAAAGTGATCCAGTCTGATTACATAATGGTTTTAGCTACATTAATCCATTAAGAAAAATCAATATACTAACAGGATAAAGCATTTAAGTAAAGACCAATGGAAATGGTACAGAATTATCAGCAAGCTTTATAGGGCTTTTCTTCAAGTTGGTTGTGTTAACAAAATATAACAAAGTGGGTGGGTACTGCAGAAGAGTCCTAGTAGGAATGATGATGTAATTTCAGAAGTGTGGAGAATGTAGTTTAAGAATTTAAACAGAAATTTTCCATTCATGATTCATGAGATTGTTTGTATTGGATTGGGGATGGAGCTTTTTGTGGGGAGAGGGGAATTAGTCTTTTTTTTTTTTTTTGGCCCATATTATAATTTTTCTTACAATGGTCCTCCTCCCCAAATGACATCTGTGTCCTGAGTATGTGCCTCCGAGGGCGTAAATAATACACCAAACAAACAAAACATACAAACTGCAGCTATTTTGCCAATAGTGTAGCATCTCTGTCCCTGCCTGTTGTTGGAATTAGATGTTATCCCATTGCATGTATGCTAACAAGAGCACAGTTAAGGATAATAGCACTCATGCAGGACAGAAAAGTACAAAGGTGATACCATTGCCTCTTCTAATCCATTTTTAGAAAGCAGCTCATCTTGAAATGTATACTTAATAGTTTTCTAGAGAGAGACACTGCTTTCCAAAAACAGCAATAAACAAAATCACATCAAGTAACTGCTGCATATTCATGTGAACAAGCCAAGGAAGAAATAGGTCAAAGACAAAACACGCCAGAGGCAAGTCTGTCTTTTCATGCACCCGGGCTTTGACTTTCAAGGAGTTCCTCCACACACTTGGAAGGGGAGGCGTGGCGTGCTGCTCACTGGTGACTAATCCTTTCGCCACTGGCTCACATAAACATGTTTTTTAAGCTCCTTTGTGCAATCAGTAGGGAACGCGTTGTTCTCTTTGTCATCGGCCCAGTGCACTTGTGAGAATGGAAGAACAATGCCAAGAAAAGAAGCTTGTGGCAGTTTTTTCTGCTGGCTGTGCAAGAGGAACAGAGTGTGTTTACCAAGCATTAATAGCTCACCCCCCCGTCACCTTCCCCCCCATCCCCAAATAAGGAATGGAAAGCTCTAAGCAAAGCGAGAACAAGACAGAAACAGTGCCGACTGGCAGAGAACCACCTCCTGTTTCTTCCTGAAGGTTATTTTTGATGACTTTGGTACTTTTATATTTACACAGTCATCTCTGGGAGGGGGGCTGCCACACTCTTTATCTGAAAGAGACGGCTGCCCTTTATTTAAACCATTCTATTCATTCCCAAGTGTCCAGACTTAAGAAGCACCAATAGGAGGCAGGCTTAACTCACCTCTCCATGTTTTAGGCCCAAAGCCTCCAAACAGCTGGAATAATCTTTTGGATTTATTGAAACTGGCTCCCATATTGTCAAGCATTAGGAAACTGTTAATCCTGCCTTTTTTAGAAAAAAGAAAAGCCTGGCTGTGCAGCAGAAGCAGAAGCTGTGTAGCTGTTGTGTCCTGTCTGAGGTCCTTCTTTCCCTTGGTTTGGATGGATGCAGGTCTGCTACTGCTGTCTCACTTGACTAGGAACAGACACTGAAAAAAAGAGAGAAAGATTTCATCAGGACAAACTGGTTTGCAGATCCCCACATTTTCAGAATTTACAGATATTTAGAGCATTGGGTTGGAGTTCTCCTCAACAGAAGTCAAGTCAAGGTTCTCCAAGGGCAGGGCCGGCTTTAAAACAAATTGCTGAAGGGCCAAGAGTCATAGGACATGGTTACTGCCCTGGCTAGCCTGAGCTTTGGGGGATATAAAAGATATCTATTGATATCACTAATTCGGCTTCACATATCCCTTCCATGTGCTTGCAAGCCCCCCGGACAAGCACGCATACAAACTCAGCCGATAATCGCTGTAATATTCCGAGACAATATAGGCAGGCCAGAAACAGCCGACTCGCCGCTTTAGGAGACCTCAAGGCAAGTACCCCCATTAGGTATGCAAGCAACTTTCAAAAGATCCTCTGCCCCGTGCCGGCAGATTGATGATCTGGCTATACAACGCTCAAGTACTCCGCGTTTGCATACCGGCTATACTATTGACAATTTGGCTCCAACTCAGTCATTCAAATTCTGACCTTTCGGAGGCTTTGTCTCCAACTCCAAATCTATTGTTTTCCCAAAGTCCGACCTAGCCGGCAGTCACAATTCTCCTTATAAAAACCCCTGATTTTGAGCGCTTCCTTGGATCGCTCCCGAGTTCCAGACTGCCATGCTGCCATTTCGCTTGGTGAGCTTCCCCTCAGTTCCACATGCTGAGATACATCGAACCCCAGCTTCACTCTCCATTTTCTTCCGGATTTCAGGACAGGTTTCATATCACGTGAACCAACTATCCCTCTGAAAATCCCGCTATCTTACTCACACCTTTATTTTCATTAGTTATCTGTGTGCTTGTGTTGCTTACATTGTGTGCCTGTATTTAATAAAGATCATTCATTATTTTCCAACCGGTCTGCTTCTTGGCTGGGCCTGACCCCGTAAACACTGGGTTACAAGATCCTGCTAAGTTACCCTGCCTCTCGTAACGCTAAAGCAGTGCTCAGAGCTAATCTTCCTCACCTAGTGTTGAGCACATTTTGGTGCCCCTCCAGGGATCCCCAGTAAACAGGGCAACAACAAGACCAAACTTTTTTCCAGTCTCTTAAACCTTTTGCACACAAAAAAGCCACTACATGTGTTTCTGATCCTCTCCTGCCAGTAAGTCAAATTAACCTTAAAGGATGTTAACTTCTCCAGAATCCAACTGCCTGTATGGAGGCATGGTAGCCACAAGAAAAACTTCACCCATTTTGGCTCTTCCTTCAGGAAATATGGAGAAGAAATCCATCTGTTTTCCTCACTTCTTGAAAACCTATGGAATGTTTCCATGTTTATTTATGTTAATACTAAAGTCATCATCACAGGCTTCTCAGGGCATATCTATCAATTGAGCCTCAGCTGATGCCTACCATGAGGGAGATGTTTTTTCACTAATGGAATCTCAATTGCAGAATGTTCTTCTGGATGTCTACACCAGGTGCCCATATTGTGGTCTTTTTAGTGGCAAGTGAAGAACTTTGCTTTCTTTCTATCAGGTGAAAGATTAAGTATAAATGGAGACCTTTTAAGATCACCAGTGCTTTAAGTTCCCCCATGCATATTTTTTTTCATTGCTAGGGTGAGTATGATGGTTTTTTAAATTGATATTTCCTTGTTTTATTTTATATTTCAAAAACTGCCCTGGAAAACTATGTTGAGCAAGTAACATACAAGAGTTAAAAAGAGATGTATAAAATAAATGAATAAATAATATATTTTATCCTAACAGATAGATTACTTGAAGCCTGCCCAGCAAAATTATACCTAACTTCACTGTCTTTCTCTTATTTTCCATGCACATTTCAAGGTCTAGGCTTTAACCTGTAAAACCTGACAGCAGGTTAAGTCTAACAACAGTTAGAGGTTACTACTTCCCTTGAATCTCAGTATTACCTTTGAGATCACCCATATGACCTCTGTCCTCTTAAGTCATAACTGGACAAAACCTAGGAGTTCCATGGCTGGGCTTCCAATGTCTTTTCCAAAACTCATCTGCCAAGGTTTCAAGTAATAATTGGAGATGTGATGTGCAAAGAGAGGTGGTTACCCCTTTTACTCCTATAGCAGTTTTCTGATGCAGTGACAACTGGTAGCTTCTTTCTTAAAGTGCAGCAGTGAATTTGCTTTTGGCGTTAGTCTGCACTGTAGAGGAATTATTGATGATGCTAAAACTATTTGAAGGATAGGGCTCAGCAACTTGGGTAGCTTCATACTAAAACCCAGAGCTGATTTGCCATGCCACTAAAGTGGAAACCACTAGTTAGTGCTATGATGCAAATCCCCAACATGTACTGCTATACTCCATCATCAGAAACGGATCTTTGGGAATCTTGTCTGGAGATAATATTACACAGTTATAGAACTTTACAGTGTTTATGGGCTACAGTCAGACAGGGGTGGAAAGAATATTCATTGCTATTCATTCCCAAGTGAAAAAATGGAGGGAACAATAATAGACCAGAGAGAATCTTGCACAATATTCTCCCCATAATCAAATATCTGGAAAAGCTGCTGGGTTTCTGCATAGAAAAACACATCAGGGTTAGCAGGGGTGCACAAAAACCTGTTCTCTGTGTAGGAAAACCTGTATGAAATCCATCTTCTTTGGGGAAAATACAGTTTCATTTGGAGGAAATATTTTTTCTTTGCCAAAAACAGGTTGTGTGAAAAACACACACACATGATTTCCTATGCAGAATTAGTTCCTCTGCATTACTTTGAGTTGTCTGAATACAGGCAGAATACTGAGAAGGAATGTTAGTTTTCTGAAGCAGGATGAAAATTACAGTAATCATTTGTCCTTGAATGGAAGGATGAAATAGCAGGTATTTAAATACCTACCATCGGGCAATATTTATCCAGCATCTAAACAATCTGGCAACCTTTACCAGTACATTAGCACTGCCTAGTAGTGGAAAGATGCTATGTGCATGTTGCCTAGCCACCCACTGATGCCACATAGGAGTGCCATAGAAATCAGCTGGTGGCCCATAAGTGCTGCATTTCTTCCACATAGCCTCCACTATAGTGGAACCTCCACACTCCTCATAGTGCATCCTGTCAGGCCATAAGTGCTGCATAGAGGCTATCTGGCAACCCACCTGCACCATATAGATGCTACATAGGTATAACCTGGACAATCCTAGGTACCCCATAAGGGTCATCTGACAGCCCAAAGCCTGGACCTAAACACCTGTTTTGGTCCCAATGCCTGCTTCTTTTGCTTCTCCATTGACTACAGGCCTATCCCAAATTGGGCAGAAAGAAATGGCATTTATAAATATAACTAGTGTATTTACCGGCATTGCCCGGGGTTTTATTTTCTCATAGGTAATACTTGTTAGAAATACCTTAGGAATTACCTTACCTTACCTTAGGAGTTAGATGCTATTGAAATACACAGATTTGAGATCCTGTGCCTCTAATTCCCCTAACTATGTTGTCCAGTACCTATAACTTTGGCCCATGTTCCCCAATCCAATCTGTATTCAGAGTTGTTAACATACAGAGGTTGGTTTCCTGAGGAATACACTGTCCTCTTCCTTCTTGCTGCTAGGCCTCATCTCCATAGCAGCTGGCCTGAGGTGCTGGCTGAGAATTCTAAAGGTTCCTCTCTGAACTGCCCAACCCCAGGATTCCACAGAATCTTCACAGGTAGCCAATCCTATGAAGTCTTCTTGCCTCACATTGCCAATCAGTCAAGGGCTTCATCTGCGTGACACAGACAAACAGATAAACTCACAAACAGATAAACTTTGACTTTTATATAGTGGATAGATTAGAACTGCTAATTTTATCATGCATTTTGCATAGTTTAGAGGGGAGATCAAATAAATAAATGCACCTCTTCTTGTTATTTCCTGTCAAGTAGACTTACAGCAATCATATGAATGAGAGATTTCCAAGAGCCCTTGTCATCAATAGTACCACTCAATTCTCACAAATGCAGGGCTGTGGCTTCCCCAATTGAATCAATCCATCATTTCTTACTGCCTTATCACTGAGCATTATCATCTTTTCCAGTAAGTTCAGTTACCTCATGATATGTCCAAAGTATGATAGCCTCAGTTTGTATCTTGACTAAAGATGGTGGTATGATAGCCATCTTTAAATGTCTGTGGAAGATGGAACTAGCTTGTTTCAGATTAAATTGATTCAAATTATAAGAGACAGAAATTCTGATTAAATTTTAGGAAGAACTTCTGATGGGAAGAATAGTTTGCCAGTGGAACAGAGTGCCTCAGATGGTATTGAATTCTCTTTCCTTGGACCTGTGCTTAAAGAGGTTAGATGGTCACTTCTCAGGGATACTTTAACTAAGGATTCCTGCGTGGGCCCTTGAGGGAGGGTTGCCTCATCTGGTAGGTACTTTAGGCACATTATCTAGGGCCTATGAAAAAATTAGGGTCTATGAATATAGGATTTTAGGGCCCATGAAAGCATCCCTAGTGGTACATCAAGGCGAGGTGGAGAATCAAATACAAGAGTGCTTAGAATTTATGAAAATCTTAATGCAGCCCTGCCTTGGGGTCCTTTCAATTTTACTATTCTATTCTGCCTCTCAAATCTAGAGAAACTAATACTTTATTCTCCTTTGCGCTCTTGTGGATGTCTCAACAGTTTCCTTTTTCTTCAGAATGAGGAATTCAGCTCTGGCACAGTTTGAGATCATCTGCCCCAAATAAGAGAAGATACCTTAACTGTTAACTGCTCTGTTCTGTTGTATCAAAACCAATAACAATCCAAAAACAGCAATAACAAAAGCAGTGGTAAGGAGGCAGCAAAGGATTTATTTTAGCCTGAGCCTGCCAGATCTGTCAATATTTTCTGTAAGTATACAGAAAGAATATGGCTTCCTTTTGGGGAAATCAGAACATGCAGGAACAACTGGGAAAATCTACCCTTTCCTCCAATAATGGGTCCCTACTTTCTTGTGAAAAAAAAGAAAAAGACCTTGCTGGCTTATCCTGCTGGCTGATAGTTCACAGACAAGATTCATTCTTACTCCTGATCTTTACACATGTGGAGTATAGATGTCTGCTGATAATGCTGAGAATGGAACTAGACCAGCTTCCCTTATGCATAACTATTATGCATTGCATTGAAATTTAGTCATACATAGAATAGACCCAGTAGTTACTTAGGTCCAGTTGTTTTTTATGCATATACCCTAAATATGAAAGAACAAACATGGTATAGTGGTTTGAGCATTGGACTACAGCCCTTGAGATTTAGATTCTCTGCTTGGCCATGGAAACCCACTGGCTGACCTTGGGCACAGCAAACTCCATGATAGGTTCGCCTTAGGATTGCATAAGTAGGAAACAACTTGAAGGCATAAAACAACACAACAACAACCCTAAATATGACTGAATCTGCATCTACCCTGTAGTCCAGAGCTGGTAATGTGTCGCACTTTAGAAGTAACTGATCTCCCATTATGGTGGAGGAATGTAGGAGCTGTAGTCCAACAATATCTGGAGGCCATAGTTGCACACTTTTGCCATAGTACCATGCCAATGTGAAGTAGTGGAGAATGGAGAAATCTAGATTTGTATGATTATGACCTTGGGTCCTTAAGTGGCCAAATGATATGACCAGTTTGCAATCAAAAATCTTCAGTGGCTTTCAATGTTCCTCTTACATTTTGAAAGGGTCATGGCTATGCAGACGCATAACAGAAAAAGGCTACTGTTTTGATCTTTCTAGATGGAAAGGTATTTCAAGATAATCTTTTTCCTTGTGGTGAATTTCAGTTTTATGACTTCTCACTTCTCCGGTTAATAAAATGGTTTAAAATTCCTTGACGTGCCTAACTTGTTTTGGTTAAAAACAACTCAGAATTTTGGGGCAGCTTTAAAAAAAACAGATTTTTTAAAAGCCTTCTTGGTCTGGAGCTGACCTCATTCACTTCATGACGTTGTCAACCACTGAACTGGAACAAATGGGGACAAAGAAAGAGTGAACACAAAATGGAAAGAAAGGCAGAATACATGAGACCAAATTAATTGTTAACAATAGTGTATGAAGTGATTTGAGAGCCAATGTAATGTAGTGTAGTGTAGTTGTTTGAGTATATGACTATGACGATGAAGGGATTTAGAGTTCCTTATTTCAGTGCCTATGCATGGATACCTAGGAACCCAGACACGCTGCTGAGTTTAGGATATTGATTAAAGGCCTTTTTCAAATCAAGCAGGTAAATTGTACTTATAGCACGATAATAGCATCTTTGGCTGGGATGTATCACATGAAGTTGTTCCTCTTGTTTTTCTCCCAGGAGATCTTTGGAAAGCTTTTTTTTTTTTCCAAAGGAGGTCATTAACAAATTAATATGTTAAATGGTCAAATGGTCTTCTAGCCAGAGAACAACAGAAGAGGTAATGTGTAAAGATACATCATTGCACACTATGGTTAAGATTATCCATGCCATTCTGTTTCCATTTTTTATATATGGCTATGAAAGCTGGACAGGAAGAAAATCAACTCATTTGAAATGTGTTGCTGGAGAAGAGCTCTACAGATACTGTGGACTAATAAGAAGACAAATAAATGGGTCCTAAAGCAAACCAAGCCTGAACTCTCTCTAGAAGATCAGGTGACTGAATTCAGGCTATCGTACTTTGGCCATATCATGAGAAGAAATGACTCACTAGAAAAGATAATAATGCTTAGTAAGGTAGAAGGCAGTAGGAAAACAGGAAGACCACATTACAGATGGATAGACTGTAGGAAGACACATCCCTGAATTTGCAAGACCTAAGCAAGGAAGTTGCTGATACGGTAACTTGGAAGTCTCTCATCCATAGGGCCACCATAACTTGGAGCTGATGGGAGTTAACAACAATGTGGTAAGGCCTAGCCAAAGATGCTATTATCTTTCTGTAAGTGTGATTTAGAGAGCCATCATTGTGTAGTGCTATGACCCTGGAGACCAGAGTTTAATTCCCCACTCAGTGGGGGTGGGTGGGTGACCTTGGGCGTGTCACAAACTCTCAGCCCCAGAAAACTCCATGATAGGGTTGCCTCGGGGTCATCTTAAGTCAGAAACAACTTGAAGGCACACAGAAACAAACAACAAGTGTAATTTACCTGCCTCATGTGATAAAGCCCTAAATATCTTTTGCATACATGCAGAAATAAGTGAACGTGAGTAGGATCAGTTCAGTGAGTTCCTAGCTTTATACACATACACCCTATATATCACTCTTGAAAGTTGCCTCTGTTGGCATCAGTGGCAAAGGGACTGAAAATAAAACTATATCATTATAAAACTGTATCATTATGCTTTTATATATATATATCTGTGGTGAGACTGCATTTGGAACACCATCCATTTGTTCTGGTGACCACATTGCAAAAGCAATATCACAGACTTGGAAAAGATAGAGAAAATAAGAAAGGCTTAATCAACCTTTCCTAAACTGGTGGCCTCTAGATATGTGGAACTGCATCTCCCATCATCCCCACCCAAAGTGGTGCTGCCAGGGAATAAAAATAATAATTGTCCAACTCATGGAAGGAGGGGACTAGAATCAGGAGGGCTGGACTGAAAAGCCTTTGGGATTTTGTAGTTCACAAGGAATAGTGACTAAGCGCCTGGGGCACAAGACTTAATTTAAAAAATTAAGCATGGCAATCTGCAAGGTGAGTAAACCCTGGGGTCCAGGGACTAACTGTCTCCTGTTCCAGGTTCTCTCCAGCCATATCAACGTTCCAAAGTAAAACCAAAGGAGGGTGAAAGTATGTTTCTGGTTTTATGGGGAGAAAAGACCAACCCTGCAGAAACCTTTTGGCAGGGGAGTAAAACAAGATGTTCACTGTGGCATGGTGGCAGGAATGCACCTTCTCTAGAGGAAAATTTTGGGCTCCTACAGTCATCTAGAAGCAGGATTGCTCCTTTTTTCGTGATCCATATATATATGCATGGGAGATTGAGCCAGCATGATGGAGCAGTTTGAACTTTGGACTACAATCACAGAGACCAGGGTTCAGTTCCCTGCTCAGCCATGGAAACCCACTGGGTGACCTTGGGCATGTCACACACATTCTTGGTCCCAGAAAACTTCGTGATGGGTTTGCCTTAGGGTTTCCATAAGCTAGAAACAACTTGATGGCACATAACAACAAAGGGCTGCAACAATGGCTGGAAGATATATGTGGCCTGTGTGACTCATGTTGCCCACTCTTGGCATTGAGAAAGTAGACAGAGAGGACAGCCAAGGTCTTGCATCAGCAGATGTAACTGTGATGATTCTGTCGTCATAGTTAAGTCTGATGATGCCATTCCCCCAAAAGCCCATATTTTTTCAGCCTGGTAGCATCCAGCTGAAGAGTTTCCAAAGTGCTGCAGCATGGAATGCTAGGAAATGACATCATCAGTGCTCTCTTGTTCGTGGGACACATGGAAAACAGGCTGCTGAAAAGACTCCGTGGGCCACAACAGCTTCTCTCAAGACACCCTGTGTCTGAGAGAATACTACTGAAGTCCTTTCCCAGTGCTCCTATCTGAATCAACCTAGAAATCCTTTGGCTGAGGCAATGCTAAGTGGGGTTTTTTTTGGAACTGGCTTTGGTTGTTAACAGCTGTAAATATGAATCCTCAGCTCTAGTTGTTGTTATCTGCTGTCGAGTCAACTTTAACTTTTGGCCACCCTGTGAATGCGAGACCTGGATGAACTGAACTATCTCAGTGAGGCTGGATCTAGAAGTGTAGAGCCTTGCAAACCATATTAGTAATTCTGGACAGGATTGCTGGACATGGTTTGAACTCTGAGAGAAGGACAGTGGATGCCGTATTTGGACTCTTAAACACTGAAGGAAAGATACCACTGCTACTGATAACTAAACATCCCGATGATAGAGCAAAGTTTATGTACCTGTTATGTTGTGTTGCATATAAATTTGAAATAAAATCTTTTTTTAAAAAAAAAACAAACCTAGGGCTTTTCTTATATTTCTAAAAGTACTTTATGCATTTTTCTTAATTGAAAAATTTAATTCCCTAGCAACAAGGTAGAAGGCAGCAACAAGATCTTTCATTTCCATTTCTCCCCTGTTGCAAGAAATTGAGCTATTGTTATTGTGTGCCTTCAAGTCATTCAAGTCATTCCCAAGTTATGGCAAACCTAAGGCAAAGCTATCACAGGGTTTTCTGGGGCTGGAAATGTGTGATGTGCCCAAGGTCACACAGTGGGTTTCCATAGGCAAGCGAGGAAATGAACCTTGGTCTCCAGGGTCACAATCTAATGCTCAAACCACTACATCATCCTGGGTCTCTAAATGGAGCTATAGTAGGCAAGAATCCTGTAATTTTAACTTCAAAACCCAGAAGAGCTGGAGAGTGATTTCTGCAATCATACATATGCAGCCTAAAATACGGTACTGCATCAAAATGTACTTGAGTGCCCCTTCTTTTTTGAAGACATACTTGAAAGCTTGCCCTAGAAGATATTCCGCTAAAATACACCCTTCATCTATTCTTATTCTCTGAGTACGCTCATATCAAACAGTGCAAATGCCTCCCAGCTTTGCAAAAGAGAGAAAGCTACCCTTTGTCAGCTGAATGTGACCACTCAAATTGTCACATTTGATGGAGCCTGCATTTCTTGCTGCGTTTCTTTGCCAAGAGCTTCAAAGACACACAAAGCTTCTGCTGGATCAATGAGTCATTGAACTATCCACCAGGTACTTTTCTGCTGTAAGCAAGGATATTTTTCTTTCCCAGCTCCAACCTTTTTGTTAGCTGTGCTGCTGCCTCACACCCTTATTGACTGAACCAAGAAAAGGCCTTGTTTTTTTCAGTTGTATTTACACAGTACGTGCTGGTTACTTCCCAATAGTTACTGTACGCAATTGTCAACTTGGATGACAAAAGAACAGTCATATAGATATACCCTTGAGCTGCTCTGAAAATTAACCAATAGCCACATCAATTGCTTCATTCTAAATTGTTGTTTTCAGGGCATGGATTGCCATATTGAATTATTGGGACACTTGCAGTGAGTTCTCAGGCTTTCTTCAGTAGCTGTTGTGAAACTTGAGTTGAAAGTGGTGATTTCTAGCTCATGAAGAATGGGAGCAACCAAAGGGCTGAAGTAAAATGAAAGTCTAGGAATGTATTCATTTTGCCAGGTTCTGTAACCCTGGAGAGCAGAGATGGGACTGTAATGTAGCTACTTCTGGTTATTTGGGTTAGCGGTAGTGAGATGAACTTGGCTCTACTGCTGTCCCTTGAAGAAGTTTTAACCGTGGCTAGACAGGCTTTTAAGAAACACCAGCCTTGTTCACTCATTATAAATTGTTTAATCAACATGGAACTAGAAGAGCACACTAAGCCAACCCTTGCTTCCAGTTCTGGCACTTGGAGAGGGAGAAACAAATCTGAGTGGGAGCATTTACCCCACATGTCATAGAATCATAGAAGCGTAGAGTTGGAAGAGACCACAAGGGCCATTGAGTCCAACCCCTGCCTTGCAAGAATATACGATTAAAACATTAATGTCAGAGTTCCTCACATCGTTGGGTAGATTGATTGATTTATTTGTTCCTGATTACATTTGGGAGTATTTCCACATATGGGAAGCTCTCCTATTTGTACTTGTTTCTACGCTTCTGAAAAGACTGACAGAACCGAAGCCGAAGAGGTCAGGGCTGGTGGACTTTCCTCTTTGCATGTCAGTTTAATATGCTTGCACAATGAAGGGGGGCATCTTGTGAAGAATCAGGAGTTCCTTTAACCAATTAATTTTTGGTGACAAGATGTGATATTTGTTGTTGCTATTTGCCATTAATTTGACTTTGACTTAATAGCAACCCTATGAATAAGAGATCTCTAAGAGATCTCTTGCCGATCTTCGCTACTAAGTTATACCTGCGTAACTAAGCAATGCATCCCAAAGGTAAATTACACTTCCCAGTCTACCTTAAGACAGCAGCTGCATCAGGCAAAGGAGGTCCATTCAGTTGCTGATCAGAGCACAAGAAGGATGACATTTCCATCACCCTCCCACCAGCAAGCCAGGCTTCAGCAAGGACTTGTGCACCGGTCCTGCTTCAGACTGTTGCAACCAGGCTTGCTGGTAGGAGAGGTGGTAG
Source organism: Cyclura pinguis (assembly GCA_030412105.1). Taxonomy (NCBI): domain Eukaryota; kingdom Metazoa; phylum Chordata; class Lepidosauria; order Squamata; family Iguanidae; genus Cyclura; species Cyclura pinguis. The sequence goes on from CM059604.1 coordinate 23,603,132, forward strand.
TGGAAACATCATCCTCCTTGAATCCAATCTGAAGTTGAACAGATCCCTTTCACTCAATATAACCACTGGCTCTTCAGATGGGCTGCAGAAACATTTATGTGGTTTCACAGTATGATCACACAACCACACTGGATGCACAGCAGTTATGGAGCTGTAACTTCAAATTACAAATTTGTAACTGCAACACTGAATACCAGCCCCCGTTTTTAACTACCTAGCTCATTTCTCACAAACTCAGGGCCTTCCTTTATAGTCAGCCCATGCTTACTGCAAGTTCATTTCAATTATATGCGAAACCCCCTCCCCCTTTGTGATGCTCATGCTATTCAAAGTATCTCCTGCTGTATGCAGTATCTGCTGCTGGCTCCCAGCACTGCTTGATCTGCTCATGTTACTTGCTGCATGCTGTTGATGCTCCTCATGCTGTTGATGCTGTTTGCTGTACCTGGTGCTGCTGGCTGGTGCTACCTTGTGTTGCTCACGCTACCTCATATTCACTGCTTGGCAATAGATGGTGAGGTGATCGTGCTGGTGAAGTGGTCTTGCTGTAGAATAATGCCCTTCCAAAATGCAAGGGTGGTGATGCTGGCAATCCAGATAAGCCAAAGAAAATTTAAAAAGCATTTTCTTTATGTGAGAGGGTGAAAGTTCTGGATCCAATGTCGACAATGACCCCTCTACGTCATCCTGGCACTACAATCCAGAATCTCCTTCTGATGATATCAGAAAGTCAATACCGATGGTTTTTGGCAGCTACAATGCCTTCCTCTTTCATTTCAGGTAAGAAAAAAAAAGGGTTCCACGTTGTACGTGAAAATCATGTAATGCAAAGAATCCTGGAACCGATCCCTTGTGTTATATGTGGACCTACTGTATTGACTCAATCCATCTCTAATGTGGTCTTCTTTTCCTACTGCCTTCCACTTTACTGAGCATTATCATCTTTTTTCAAACAGTTATGCCATCTCATGATATATCCAAAACATGACAGCCTCAGTTTAATCCATTTTAGTTTCTAATAGGAGTTTGAGTTTTATTTGTTTTTGGATCCATTTATTTGTCTTTTTGGCATTTCATGTTATCCACAGAACACTTTCCCAGCATTATATTTAATAAATAAAATAGAACTACTATCAAGTCTATCAAGCCTTGCAACACAAAGTTTCAGTACAGAGCTCAGCAGGATACCGTATTATATTTCTCTTCTGTAGTGGTCCCACCCTGTCCTCTAGCATTCATGACCACTAAGCACACTCACTCTTTATTGAGATCTTCTTTTGCGGGACAGTGGGGGTAGTTCAGCGAGTCTGTGAATTCATCTGAGCCTACAGAAACTTCCTTCTTATGTATTCATAATGCCATTTAGGATATGTTAAGTACTGGAACTCAGAAAACTGAAATAACTATTAGCATGCACGATTTGCTATTTGCTATTGAGCAAATTTCTGAGCCTCAATTACACTTATATGTAAAACTCATAAAACTGTATGTTCTTTGAAAAGGGTTTTTTTTTTCCTAACGGGACTACAATTCTCAGACTCCCACACTGTCCATGCTGGCTGGGAGATTTTGGGACATGTAGTCTGAAAAAGTAGCGTTCCCAAGGTCTGGTTCCTTAGAATTTTTCACTATGGAATCACAATCTGGCCTGAGGCAGGTCACATACTTTGCATCCCCAACTTCCTGTGAAACCTATAACAAATTCAACTTCTCTTTCCTTTCTGCTGATATAGCAAGAGGTTTCCAAACTAAAAGTTGTACATCTATGGATATTCTAGATTGACCCAGTTTCGTAGAAATCACCTGGACAGCAAGGTCATCCAAAGTTAGTAACTAATCCATTTACACTTCCTCTTCTGGGAAAGACCTGCTTAGCTTTTGGGAAATGTACCTTTGATTTTAAAAGAAATGTCCTTTGCCATCAGTGAGGAGGTATTATCCGATTCTGTCTATCGCAGGAGGTAGAGGGTTAACCCAAGGGTGAGTTGTTCTTTGAATCTTGGCAAATTTTATTAGCTGATTGGCCTCTTTTTTCATTTTATTATAAGAGATTATTTCAAAGCAACCTCTCTGTTTGGTTCCTTAATAAATGAACGACACTTGAAATAGATACCTGTTTCTCTCCCCTGCCTATGCTGTGGGTTCCTGATTTGAAAGAAGCTAAAGGGAGCTTTGGGAGGGAAGTCTGTCTTCCACCATAAGTTTGGCACCTGGTTTCTCACTATCTAGGATATGATTTAATAAAATTGTTGATGGTGGGAGCCCATAGCTGAGGAGTACAGACAAAGGGGGCCTGGCAGCCTGTCCTGCTGTGCAGGGTTGAAAGTGAGCATGAACCAGTTTGTCGCATGGGAATCTTGTATACAGTGCTTATGGCACCTTTTGCAAATGGATCTCTTTCTGGATGTAAAGTTATTCAAACAGTTCTTGCCACTATATATTTGACTGGCACCTTTTCATACTTTGAACTTAATGTGCAGACTGTGTGTTATCTTCTTCTATAAGCTAGCAACTACAGCTGCTGTACAGAGGCGTTTCCCCAAGGACTAAATGTTCCTGTCTAAACTAGTTTATCTCAGTTTCCCTTTATGCAATAAAATTACATAATGTGCTGTAACATAATTTTTTAAAATAATGTTCCTTGGAAGACTGTAAAGTAAACAGGTGCCCTATAGGGCAAAGTCTTGTAGCCTGAAACCTGGTTGGGTGAAAAACAGAACAAAGAAAGACTATGATCCAGATGGCTGATTGTAAAGCAAGAAGCTGGGCAAGCCTGGGTAGAGACAGTTCATCATAGCTCATGGAATGCCGGGGGAAGAGTCTATGAGGAGACAAATATAAAAACCAGAGGATTGTCTATTAGAGTCAGATAGAGCCAGGAAGAAATAGGGAAAAGGCCAGTTAAAGATAGGGGAATGGAGATCTGAACAGGGTTTTTGAGACCTTAGTGGTGGAAAAAGCTCTGGCAGAAGTATCACTTGCTCGAAGCCAAGGTGTTACATGGACTGTGTGGGGAACTAGCATAACACTACATGTTTACCTGCTGATTCAATAAATATCTTATAATTTTTTTTTACATCACTGGCTGAATGTTGTAGTAGTGAACAATAGGATCAGTCACATTTTACCACGGATCCTAATGACCAACACATCCTCTTGTCCAGTATAGTAATTTCCTTGAGGCCTAGGTCCCAGAACTAGGGCAGAGTGATAGGAACCCAAATGTTGGAACTGTGGGGTCAGCCTGGAAAGGGGATCTGCCACACTGACATTCACTTGAAAACGTTTCTATATAATGCATACAGACTGATGAATTATTTGCCAAGGACTTTTGAAATAACCTGACATGGGTTTACAAGAGTGATAGGGAAAGTGCATGTAGCCTCCATACACACCTTTCCAGCCCCTGAAGTCCCCTAGCAGTCCCCAAAAGCTCCCCATGAGGAAAATGTATTTGGCACATGAGGGGAATGGCCCAAAGAGAGAAATGAAAAATTGCTCCCTAATCTGACAAGGTTGGTCACCCCTGCTTTATAAGGACCCTATGCAATGGACTGATGATTTTAATATTCACACACAAAGATTCTCGTTTATTTCTCTTCCCTTGGTTAAACCCTGTGGCAATCTTTTAAAAACCCATTAATTTCTTTGGCTATTCCTTGCATTTTCTCCATACACAAAGCAGCAGGCATTGCTTGAATAAAGGTCACAACAGACTAAAACTGTTAAGCCTTTTCTGCCATTGCATGTGTCTTCACAACCCTTGCATAGCCACTATCTTGTTGCTATGTATTTCTCTGCCTCCCCCAACCCCGTGAAAGCAACTTTTCTATTATAAAGAACTGTAATGCTCAAGCCTCCAGGGCAATTGTGCCCACTCTTTTAAGTTTCCAGGGTGGTGGTTGATCATGACAGGGCAGGCACTTTTCTTTCCTATTTCAGTGGAGTCCTAGTGTTCAAAACAGGTCAGAAGGTTCAACTACGTATTTCTAGCTTCAAATGACAGATGAACCTCCTAACAGAAGTGAGAACACTTCAAACTTGAGGAAACTCCTTTGTTTTGCACTTGAATCATAAAGGCCATCAACCATGGGCAGACACAAAACTGGTAGTTAGCCATACTTATCAAAAAAAACAAGGGTGTTTCTGAGCTATGAATTTTTTGCATACTGTAATGGATGGCATATCCATCAGAGACGTTGACTGTTGGCTCTTTCCCCTATCTCCTTCATTTCAATAGTCCAATCCAGACTTTTATTACTACTCATAAACAAGTAGGAATCAGAAACTTTTTCCTATGTAACTTTCCACAAGTTTTCTCCTTTCCCTGCGCCCTCACTGTAGGACGGTACAGCAGCCATGCACAGTATGGAGCCAGCTACACTATGAGAATGGTAAATACCAAGAGTATCCTTCCATTTTCCCTTCCCACCCCCCAGGGACATCCATGTTCAGGGAAGGGAGGCTTGTCCCTCAATCTCATGGTACATATTTTCCAAACCTGATGATCTTCTCTCCCCTGCCACTTCCATGACCAGAGATCACTATGGAACCCCTGCATTCCACCCCACTTCCACGTACCCTGGAAGCTTAAAGACTGTCACTTGTTTGGGACCTTTACATTTTTCTTTCTTTTATTTACAGATTGGTTTTACTGGTGCACACCTAGGGACTCTCCAAATGTGGAGGAAAAAAGCCACTGTCTTGTTTTATAGTAGCCCAGCTTGCTTACACACTGATACACAATCAAAGTTCATTATTAGACCGAAATGGTAGTGATGCTGAACAAACTGAAGCACGATAACAAATAATTGGGGGAGAGGCAGAACTAGAACAGGCAGCATAAAAGTCAAATTCAGACAAATTCAGCACAGCAAACAGTCCCAGTTTCATAGAGGTTAAGGTTATTGGAGCTGGAGGAGGGGACATACAAGCAATGTTTAAAAAAAATATTTTATTAAAAACATTACAGTACATTTCAAGTGTGCTTGAAGCTAGAAGGCATACAACAGCAGAGATATTTCAGTTTTCTAAAAGCAAAGTCCATTTTGAGAGTATTATACTCTGCCCAAGCAATTTCTGACATTACGTATGGAGCAAAAACAGCACCAAAAACTTAACTGCATAAAAATGTGTAGGCAGGCTCATGTTTGTTTTAGTACAATAACTGAACAAAACTTAATCTGGTCTGTGACTGAGAAAAGATAACTCCTTTGGTTCTTCTCATAGCTTGACAGAATAGATTCAAACACAAGCAAAAGAACTTTAAAACATACATTACCTGCTGTACAAGGTCAAAGTGCTTAAGTTTTATCACAGCTACCAAAACACACTGTCTGAAGAAATATGTGGGTCTATACAGTTAATTTGAATGGCACACTTTTTTTGTTAACCAATGCTATTGTGGTACCATGATATTACACTAAGGATCCATACAGTGCATTAAGATCTCATCAGTAACTCTTACTATAGAGCTGCCAATCCAAATAGGCACTTGCAATTAGCACACTAAATATACATTTCTTTTGTCATGATCAAAGCATAAACAAGCATAAAAATAGACACTGCAAAATAAAGATCTGCAGTATTTTCCAAATCTGAGTAACATTTTCAGTGGGAACATGACATCCAAAAACTCAGCAACATTAGCTGTTAAAGCCTTTGTTGGTTCACTGTACCAACTGCACACAATAGCCTCACATGGCTGGGATTACCTATTCAACTGAATCCGATGTCCACAGCAAAAGAGGATATCAGCAAATATGACAGCAATGAAGCTGCCATAACTGAGCACGGACACTAAATCTTCACAGTGATCCTTTTAAAATGAACTAGGATTAGTTCTTAAGCATATTATTGCCTTTTCAAAAAAGAAAAAAAGACAGACTGACCTAGATTGTCAATAGCTGGGCCCTTACCAGACTCCCAGTCTTTCAGGAGTGCAAATAATGTGGAATGGAATATTCTCCCAATCATTTCTTTATAAAAAGGAAACCTTTCTGTCGTTCTCATTCTGTGCCACCACATAACAATAGTCCTATTTCTCACTCATATATTTCCACAATCTTTGAAATTCTGGTTCAGTTCATAATTGGTTATCATCACATCCCTATAAAATGTTTCAAGCATAATCTAAACATTTCGAGCTTTGGTAGCCATACTTTGAGAAGTGAACTGTGACTGATAGCTCTCACACACCAAGATTCCAAACCTGTTTCAAATCCACATGATGAAAACCTCAAATGTTTGTTTACAAACAGAAGTAGTACCACGCAGAGAACTATTCTGTCTGCATATAGCCTTACATTGTGCTCACCCAGTTTTTAAAGAGTTAGATTGCTTGTATCTTAGCTCTCTCAAAGCCTCCCTTCTCATACCGCTGATTCTCACCGCAGATAAGAATCAGACATACCACAATATTGCTACTTAACATTGATCTTCCAAATGCATACCCATAACTACTTTGACATCACTTCGAGACCCTTCTCCATGACGGTGGTAAAACCTCCATATTCAGAAAGGCAACAGAAAATTGCTATATGTAAATACAGCTAATTTTTGGAACAAAATTCAAGTAAGATTTACCATTTGGAATAAGAGTAAAACTGACTTTCAGCATCATGCTATTAGCTTTTCATCAAATCTGGCTACTTAATTTATAGTGGGGGCAAAATATTATCACTGCTATTTCAACTAGACCCTCCACTGGTGGCAGTATATATTACTAAAGTCACTATTTAGTGTTAGAATGAAATCTAAGTGACAACATAAGGGAAAGTTAATATTTTGTGTTGGAGTGCAACCAAGACATATAGGTTTTGGACACATTGCCCTAGCTCCTAAGTTCAAAAACATTACTACTTTGGAGTGTTTGCCTAACTTTAAAAAGAAAAAAAATCACACACACACCTCTCTATGCATCTGATTTTCCTAACATATCAACCTTCACTATGTACTCTGGAACACAAATATAGTACACATACAGTCTATGCTGTAATCTCCCATTCAATGTAATTTCTTCCTTCTTGAGTAAATCTTGGTACAGAACAGGAGTGACATCAAGTTATCTGTTTCATTAGTCCTGACTGAAACGTTGATTTCTGATCCCCTTTCATCTTCCTGCAGAAATGCAGATTTCATGCAGTCGCACTCTGCCTTGACACATTTTTTGGTTCTTTGCTTGGAACACACCAGTCATCTGCTTCTATAGCAGTTTGATAATGCTTACAAGCTGACTTGTTGAAGACAGGAAGTTTTTCTATAGATTCTGTGGAAAGGGCCTATAAAGTAAGACCAAGATTAATACAGTTAGACCCCTTCATTACCATCTGAGACAAACCAATAGTATTTATTCTTTTGGACCCACTTCTTTGGTTTTATTCACTGATATCCCATCCTAGCCTCCCTTATTACAAAACATCCTAACTGGGGACAGATTTGCTTGAAAAAGGTAAGGTATATATACTAATTGCCCTGCCATCATAAAACTGATTATGATACTGTTAGCATTTTGCAATCTTTTGAGACTGAAGTTCATCATATTCAACAGTTCTATCTCAAAGATAAGTAATAAATAAATGAAGCTCCTTTCTGACAAGAGTGTGATGTTATGCTTCCTCTTAAAATAAAATGCCGTATTATTTTGTATGTTAAGGTGGCCAGAATGCACTTATGAAGAGAAACTATCATTTCTTCAAATAGCATTTGGATACTGGTTCTCCAAATGGATATTCTCTCTTTTTGTAAGAAATTAAATATGACTTACAATTCAAAGAAAAAAATCCTAAAATATTTAACAAGTTCCAACCATCTAAAGTCAGCAATGGCAACGTAAATTCACCTTAAGAGCACATTCTGCAAGGCCTCAAAGTCTGACCCCTTTATTGTTTACAGTTCAAATCATTTACTACTAAAATTGAAGAAGCTCAAGCTGGTATAAATCCAATTTTAAAAGTTTATTAATTTGCAGTCCTACAAAACAATATAGAATGGGAAAGAAAGAACAAGCAGAATATAACATACCTTTAAGTAAATAAGAGCATCTGTCCCATAACCAGAAATGGAACACAGATTGAGGTCCCCATGAAAGTATTTAGCATACAGGCGGGAAATTGGTAAGCCATAACCAAACCCAGCCTAGAGAGAAATAAGCCATTTCATTAGATTTTCTTCTTTTCTAGAGTATTGCAGAGCAGATAATTTACTGATAAATTCCAAACGAACTTTCATATGCCTTGCTATTCAAAGGGGAAAAATGAAGACAGCAGACACACTACCTTTTTATAGTCTTACTACTCCTTACTTCAAGTTGCCTATTGTATTACTGATCTAATTACAAACTTTAAGATAGTCTAGCATGATGTACTAGTGTTTTAGCAGTGCCCTTAGGCAGGTGCTTTTACTTGAGCAACAATGATTAACAGAAAATTAAGAGAGGAGAGGTGACAACATAGGGGGTGATGCTACTTTTGCAAGTCAGTTACTGAGACACTGTTAAACTTAATTTTCACTTGTGTTGAATTTGGAAGGGTTGTATATTTCACACTGCAAGACAGGGCTCATATAACCTAGTACCCCTGCAAACAAAAGATGTTCTTCATATAAAAACCAAGACGGCAAGAAAAGGGTTAGGCTAGAACTCATCTCAATGTATGACTTTTGTTCAGAAGCATCTTGTAACTTGATTATGGATACTCCCATATACAAGTCAAAATCCCGGGAGTTACTTCCACATCCAATAGCAGAACAATTGGACTTCTCCTCTGCCCCACACTGCTACCTTCTGTTGCACTAAAAACCTGCACTTGAGTGTTTTCCAACTCTGCAGACCAGTTTTTTTTTTTCTTTTTTAGAGGGCATGGAGAACTACTAGGGTTGGGAAGGAGGAAATAATTGATTTTGACGGAATCACTGGGATCTAGACATATACCACGGGATACTGGTCTATCAGTATAGGTGCAATCTAGACAAAGGTTAGCATGCAAAGGAAGAAATGGTGGGCTCTTGCAATTAACACATCAGCATAGGACTGATGCAGTCACTGAAGATATGAGGCAAGTTGATTCAGCTTATATATAAACCCCTTTAACTCAAAGCATCCTGTGTCAAGCTGTCACAAGCCCCTTTATAAAAGCAAGGAGGGCTACAATAGCCTAGGATTCCCTTTTCTTAAGTCTGATAGCTTCATTTCTTACCAAAGGAGTTGTATTCTTGCTATCAATTACAGGCTTCGGTGCAGTAGAATATGTGTAGCTGAAGAGGCTTTCTATTTTCCTTACTGGAACACCACCTCCTCTATCAGATATCTAGGTTAAAAAAAATAATTTTAAGGGATATAAATATGCATTTGGAGTAGGAGCAGCAGCAACCGAATAAAACTACTAACACACATATTCTTGTTAAGGCCTCAGCAAGTCCAGTCCCAAAGAATATTTGGCTAAGGAGAATTAGTCTTCTAAGTACAATTCACAATGTTTGTATTCCATCAAATGAATTCTACTTAAGTCAATGAGACTCTCTAAGGAATGGACAGAGGACTCCTTTTGTTGGGTTTCCTAAGAAAATTAATAGTGGTGTATGGAAAAAGTAAAGTTACCTTGATTGACAGGTCTTCTTTTCCAAGTACAATAGTCACTTCCACTGGATCAAGGGCAGGCTTGTTTTCTTGATGTTCAACTGTTGCCCTCATTGCATTCTGCAAGGACAAAACAGATAAAGCATTTTAGAAGATACAACTTTTGTCATCCTGAATATTATCAAAAATCCAGCTCAGTCTGCTAAAGCAGAAAATCTGAAAATTGAACTTAATGGTAGGGAAATCTTAAGTGTCACAGACGAAATCAAAAGTATCAAAAGTATTAGTATCAAAATGAAATGCTATCATATCAATCAGCACAAACCTATTACACATAACATATTAAATTAAATTTGTCTTTTCATTTTCTCATTTTTTCTTCATGTATTATCTCTGTTTTAAATTTTATATATTCAGGAAGACTTACTATACCTGCCACCACTTTTATTTTAACTGACATAAAGATGTTAATGCATATGTGAAAAAGAAGCCTAAAAATGAATACTTTGTAATGCCAAATACCAACCTTGAAAAGTTCAAAGAGCATGTGAAAGAGATGAGAAGGTACATATACTATATGAATAGGCTGTCCAGGTGCCTTTCCTGCAGAAAAATACACAAAAAAATAATCAACTCACTGGTTTTATTGTCAAAGTACAACTTCAAACAATTATTACTGGAGAGCATGTCCACACCAGTAGTTTTTAGTGATATTTGTGCATTTCAATCAGCATTTTGGAATTTACAAACTTTAATTTTCTACAGCACTTTAGTTCTGGTAATTTTTGTAGAAGGTTCTACTTCACTGAAGAAATACACATTTTGCTTTAATGTGTCAGGGCAGAATTTGGAAGCAGTCCCTGCTTCTCCTTTATTACCAAGGACTCTCAATCTACTGCAATGGCAAATTTCCACCCATATGAAATTCTTCTAATTATTTAATGTGTGCTGAAATCAACTGTTTCAATAATGTGTCAAGATTTGCCTCTGCCTGGCATTCTGAATTTTGCTTATTGAGAGATGCATAAGTGGACAAATGCAACCATGCAAATTCTGCATTGTCTCCAGAAAGTATCAAGCTTACAAGTCCGGGATAAGTATACAGAAGGGAACAGCAGCACCAGTTAAATTATAAAACAGTACAATGCTTTTAACAGCTGAAAGCTTTCACAAATAGCCTAGCATAATGAGGCAAAGAGGAAAAACTCACCATTCACTTGAGTGAGCTTTAACTCCGGAGAAGCAAAATAATACTGGTCACAAAGCATCTGGGCACTCTGGAAAGCATCTGGAATTCATTTTAAGGGGAAAAAAAATACAGCACTGATTTAAGAAAATATAAGTGGTGGTGCTTATTTCTTAGAAGTTATACGACTTCAGCATTATTTAGTGCTTTAGTAATTTCAGAATACATCCTCATTTATACTGAGTCACTCTATTACTGCCTGCACTAAAGCATTAAGAACATTAGGACAGAATTATTCCGTGGATATCACCATTACAAAACAATCCTATATATACACCTACTCAGAACTAAGTCCCACTGATATCAATGGCAATTACTCCAGTAACACAGACATGCCTGTTACACAGAAACCAGCAAGTCTTGGGGACAAAGTTATAACCTGCCTATGCAACATCCCCTATAGGCAGCACAAGCAATATCCATCAGTGAAACCTGCAGCCTGTATTCATCCTTGCATTCAGTCAGGTAAGTATGTATGGGTATGTATGCTCTGAATGATCAACTGTTTACTCTGCTTCATGACAAGAAAACAAGCCTGTACAGAACGATAAAAATTTTTGTGCTCTAATATAAGTCAAGGATAGTCTTTTCTCTGAAAGACTAGCTTTTCTTTCCACTGCCATATTTTGCTAATGCAAATTCATGCATATATTACTGTTGTCTACAAGCTGAAATACATTCATGTCATAAGTAATTCTCAGTTGTATACGTACCATGCACCAGATCGACAACATCACAGCATGGGTCAATGCAACCAATATGCCGTGGATTACCCATACTGTTACTGTTATCAAAAATGAGTGCTGTTGGGAAAAAACGAATCATTAAGTAGGAATAATAATAAATAAAATTTTCTGCATGTGTCACACAAGAAAATGCAGCTGGTTCACTATGTCACTTATTGCTGTAGATTTGCTAGCAGGCCTTGAGAGATGCGCTCCTCCATAGCTCAGAGCTGCTTGATGGTCAGATAGTCTTCCACTATAGAGATCAGGACTTCTGGACTGCCTAGAGAGCCCACCTAATGAAGGAGAGCAGGTGGGAGTGCTTGCAGCAATTTTATAATTTTTTTTCAGCAGGGGCTTTAAAGGAGTGCTAAAAAAGGAGAGCGGAGACTGAACCGAGAGGAGAAGAAGTGGAGGACTTTCTTTGGGCAGTTGGGTCCTGAAGGAGCACTGCTTGAAGGACAGCAGAAACTGGAATTAGAGGAGATGGAGGGAGCAGGATGGGATTTTTGGTGCTGCAGCAAGCTGAGGCTTGTTTGTGGCAAGCTCGGAAAGAAACATTGTCAGTTTCAAGTTGGGAGGGCTCCCAGTTTGCAGTGGTGCAGTGGAGGAGGGACTCTCAAAGCTTGAGGGGTGCACCTTTGGGGCTGGCAGCCCACTGCTGTAAGGTATGTTTGGTAGAGACAGTAACTTGCTCAAGGTCACTCAGTCAACTTCTATGCAGAATCAGGATTTCAATCCAGGTCTGATCTGTTCGAGTATAACACTACCTACTAAAGCAAACCTATTTGGTTCTTACATTTCTTGAGTCTCATTCCATGGCAAAGCATTTGTTTAAATTGAAAGAGAAAAAATACCACATTCTTTCAAAAAAACTATCCATAGTCTCAAGCTGAATAAAATTTCATTCTTATGCTGCATACTGTCAAGTTGCAATATATCACTCTGGAGTAAAATGTATAGTTTATAGCTTTCTTTGCTTCAATACTTTTTTTTCAGCTAACTATTGAACACTCTTGACCTATGGTTGGTGCCCTCATCAACTTTTACCTTATTTAACTTTTCACCTTTGAAGATATTAATAAAATACACCTTTCATCCAAAATATCTTGTGCAAGTTACACTAAAAGCTCCAAAATCTATTTGTCAAAGGCATGAAACCCAAACTTACTATGTTGATTTATTAGCATCCGGATGGATATCCTATTCATGTAAAATCGATCCAAGAAGTACTGAATGTTTTGATTGATGAATGGATCCATCTTAGATGAATCTCTGTATTCTAGGACTCCCTGGGCCATTGTGGGTACCACATCATGATGTCGGTTTCGGACTTTGACAATGGCATCTAAAAAACTAGATGGGGTAGAGAGAACATTAGACTTGTTTATATAAAGAAATGAGAAAAGTAGAACAAACAAATTACTTGTTCACATTAGACTCAACTGGCAATTTAGCAGTAAGTACTGTTTTTCCATCTACAAAAAAACCCCTAAATAAATCTTAAATACATACATGGATTATTTCACCTTTTTATCTGTCAAGACAACCATGATATCCTAAAATTATCCTGACAGTTTATAAATTATTCCCTTGTTTTATTTCCATGTCTCCTTTTCTGCAACATGAGATACTGCCACAGCTATAATCTTCTCAGTATATTATAATCAGGTATCTCTATCTGTTGAATTGAACACAGTTAAAGTTTCTAATAAGCATCAGCAGTCAGACATTAATTTTTAAACACAGTAATTTGCTGAAACTCACTCTGAGAGAACTTTGTGGTCATCTGATTTTTTATCCCTGAACTCCACAAGCTCCATTAGGCTTTGGACATACCTGTTAAGGAGTACACACAAAGCAAACATTATGTGATCAAAGCAGAAAAGGGGAAATTTACTTGCATAAATATAATTAAGTTATCACAATTCAGTAACTCAAATAACAGACAAATTAAGAGCAACTAAAGGGCTTCAGTTATGTCTAGATAGAGGTAACAAAAATATTACTGGTTGCCTGCTTGCACAGAAATATAAACATTAGATAACTATGGAGACTTGTATGCATACCTCTTTGGCCTTCTTAACCCCCCTCTTGTGGGAAGGTTTTTGTATGTGTGTGGTTATCATTTGTCATGCAGCTTCACACATACATAGGGTATAGAACAATGCTTGTAAATCTGCACAAACACAGCATGCTGACCGACATTTATCTAGCTTCCTCTATCTTGATTTGACTAACGCCATCAGTGATAAGGATATCACCACAAAGAACAAGACAGAGGGCTCTACAACACCCTGATTTATGTTTAACAAATAGCTGTGGGGATTGTGAAAAGACTTGCTGAGCTTGCATCAGCTGTGCTTCCAGCACATGCTATATTGTTCTATGACCAACTGGCTGAGGTAGCCAGATCAATATATTAATAATGTATTTTTGTGCTTCAAAGAGAGAGCTTCATTTATGTTTCAGAACCAGGAACATATTTCTTGAGGATTAAAACACAAAAGAAGCATATAGCAGATTTTAGTGATGTCTCTTACAGACTTACCAGCTTTTTACCAACTGTACTGAAGGAGTGCTCAACAATGGACTAGGAAGGAGCTCAATTTCTTTCAGAATATTTGCTAGCCGCACAGGAAGCTCATGCCGAAGAAATGAAAAAGAGGTTCTTTCACAAGCATTAGTTGACCCTAAAAATTAGAGCAGATTATTTAAGTTATTTTCAGTGGAACTATGCTAGCAACTATTTCAAGAAACTTCCTATCCCATCACTGTGTCGTACCATTACTAGTGCTTATGAAATATGTTGTAGCAATTGCTACCTATTAAAACAAAAGAACTGCCTGGTCAATCTGAAAATAAATAAAAATAATTTGGTTTATTCCTTTCAGCTTCTTCATTTGCTTGATAGAGAGTGCTGTATTATAAATGTGCTCTTAAAGCAGAACTCTAGATTTGAGTTACAAAAAGTCTAACAAGAAAAATCAGTTACATGACCTGTAGCCAAGTTTTGGGTGTTGAGGGGTACAGTTTCAGGACAAAAAAGTAAGTGGATTATGCATCCCTATCTGAAATGTATTAATAAGTGCTTAAATGTTAGCGGACTTCACAAAATTATATATGATGCATTTTCAGTTCAAACATTATACTTAACACCACAGGGGTATCATTTTAAAATGTGCCCAGGTTTTCTAAAAGTCAACATTGAGGGTCTTCAGAAAACAGACACTCCCAAATGAAGCCAGATGTTCCTAACTGATCGTACTATACAGATTAGGTGCCACTGAAAGCACATATAATAAACCAAATATATATTGAACTACTATCACACTCATATGTACTTAATTCCATTTGCTCAGTACCACCGTTCAGCAGTGCCATCAGTAATGAAATCTTGACAAAGGTTGCTCTCACATAATCTGAACAGTAGCAATGCTGAAATAATAAATTGAGCAATCCTGAAAGTTGTTTATTCACTTATGTGTAGGCAGAGGGACAAATGAAATCCTATTTCAGACAATCCTATCTTATGGACTGAAATTTTATAGAAGCAAACAAAGCCTATGAGACAAGCATGACTGACCATTACAATTCCTAGAAGGACTTATTTAAAAGATTTCTTTTAATGCCCAAAATGTTTTCTGAAGATTGCTGAAGAACATTTGAACAATAAAGAGTAGCTCTTGTTTCAGAAACAGAAAGCCAACACAGTTCCATTTTAATATCTGGTTATTTAATGGTTGCCCGTCCAAAATCATTATTTACTTAGGTGCACTGTTTTCAAATGCTTCACTCTTTACTGCATAAAAGATTTAATAAGAACCATATAACATGTAAAGAGCAGTAGATAAACACAAGAAAACTTCAGTTTATTGACCAGCTATGACAAGATTTAAAAACTCTTGTAATGGAGGCTCACTTCCTCCAAAATATGCTTCCTGAACATTTGCTTTCTGTAATAAAAACTGAAGTTATTGCATGCATTATTGTATTATCAAAACTGTACATACTGAAAATGCTACAGTTAAACTGAGCCTCTCACAACTCTTCATATGCAAACACAGAAACAAAGGGAAGACATGGATACTTCAGAGCACTTTAAAAGTGGAATACAAGGCAGAAAAGCAAAGGGAATTTTGTACAGCCTTGAAGACTAGCCAACTGAATCCCATGTAAATTTACAAGGACAGTTGTAATTTACAAGCAAGTATTCAGACAATTCCCCTTCTTGATCAGGAGGTTCACTTGCTGGTATGTATACCTGATATTGCAACCTAGAGCTCATGAAACCAAGTGTGTAAATTGCATCAGATCAGATGAGTGTACCCAAGGAATGTCCCTGATGTAGCTTCTATCCCACAGAAGTTTCTAACTCTATGATAATTACTGCTTTGTCTGCAATGGACTCAGTGCTCTGGACTGATGTCTGACAGAGACGACAGAGAGAAAACTGCATCCCCAGCCATCCCGAGATCATTATCCAGAAGTTCCCCATCCCAATTCTGCAGCCTTTCACTTGAACCTGCAACTCTGGAAACCCAAAGAGTTTTAGATAAGCTCAACCCACAGATGCAACAACTCCACACTCCTGCCTCCTTACCAAAAACTGCAGGGATCTACATCAGTCTGTCCTAGTACTGGGCATCCCATCATGCACATCCACTGCCTTTTGGGATCATCTCTTATGGACTACAAACACCCCCCTCCATAGACATATACACACAAACACACACACACATTTTTCCCTCACCGAAATCGAGGAACTGCTTGATGGACAGGGGCGAAGGAGAGTAACGAGCAAAATGCTCCACCTCTCGGGTCGCCCGCCCGCTGCCGGTGTTGCTATTGCCCGTGGCGGCCAAGGGAGCCGCACTCCGCAGGGCGATCCGAGCAGCCTTCATGGTTCCTTTCCCAGCTGCTATAGCAGGACTTCGAGGTTGCGGGTGATACCTGCGGAGCGTCTTATCCTTCCCCCTCCAACGCTCCCCACTAACTGCCACCTACACGTGCGGCCCCTATTTACCTCTTTCCAGGGGGTGGAGCCACGAGTCTGGCCACGCCCCCTACGCATAACTGTCAGAAACTGACGACAGCTGGGATTGAAGACCTTAGTAGACGACATCCTCTCTGACCTCCCCCCGCCCACCTACAAGTATCATCCGCTGACCTTTGGCCCTTGTTGAAAAAGCTCTTGACACCTCAGTCGGAGAGGAAGAAAGAGGGGGTGGGGCGAAGGTATAGCAAGTGGGTGTGTCCTCACTCCGCCCAATGAGGCCGCTCTCCCTAAACCTATTTGCCCTTGTTTACTCTTATTGGATTGAAGATCACAAGGTCAAATCCCCCACCCCCACCCCGCGTGCACCCGCGCGCTCGGAGAAAACCCTCTTTTCGAGCGCGCGCACGAGGGGGGGAGGAGGAGCAGGGTAGGAGAAAAAAAAAGCGCTGCCCGTGTCATACTCGTACTCTTATTGGCTGCTCTAATTAAAGTTTTCTCTATCAAACCAATCAGAAGGCGGTATCCGTAACTGGGTGCTTTGACTGGGGGCGAGCCTCGGCGGCTGGGGCGATAAACAACTCGCTGCGATTCCTGAGGGGAGGGGAGGGGAGGGGAGGAGAGGGAGGGAGGAGGCCGTGCTCCTATTTCCTAGAAGAGGGAGAACACCGGAGGGGCGGCGGGGGAGGGGAGGGAGTGTCGTGCACCCCGAGTTGCTGGCGGAGACCCAAGCTGAGGGTGTGGCGGGAACACGTTGTGTGGGATAAACAGCGGCTCAGTCGCTCTGGGGGAAAAAAATGAACTGTCCTTTGAAATATCATCTTTCCCGCAAAATAGTCTAAATATAGCGAAGCATAAGCCACCTCAATTAGTAGGCGAAGGAGGCCATATGGGCTTTTCGAGGGGCCGTCGACCTGAAGCAGAAGCGGTCACGTTTGTTTTCTCTCTAGCCATCCCAAATGGCCAGCTGTCATTTTGGAAGACGGTTGCGTTTATTGTCTTTTTTTTTTTCATCCTTGCAAATTCACTGCTTTCAAATTTCACTTTCAGAGGAATTAGTCTTTTGACAGAATGCTGAAGAGGGGAGTTAGCTGTGTTGGATTATCAGCTGCATACAGAGGACCTCTTCGCATTACACTGTTATAGCGCTATTATTCCACTTTCATCATCCTGTGGAATTCTGGGCTTTGTAGTTTACTGAGGCCAAAGAGCTCTCTGGCTGAGAATTCTAAAGGCCCCTCCCTAAACTGCAAGCCCCAGGATTCCATAGGATGTTGAAAGTGAAATAATAGCACCATAACAGTGTAGTCTGGAAAGGCCTAGAGCAGAGCTTTCCAAACTGTGTTGCGACATGTTAATGTGTCTGCTGCAGCGTGTAGGCGTGTCGCACAAACATAATGGGTGGAGAGACATCCTCTCCCTCCACTGTGGTGGGCCAGGCCCGGGTGAAGGGGCTGCTGCTACTACAGCTGCAACCACCATCCCAGGCCGGGGAAGACCCCGGTGAGGGCAGTGGCAGGGGTGGTGGGCCAGGTCCAGGGGGAGAGGCTGCCTCTCCTGCTGCCACCCCCGACTGAGGAAGAGCCTGGCGAGGGTGGCAGCGGTGGGCCAGGCTTGGGTGAAGGGGCCGCCTCCACTTACTGAATTACTTCCTGAATTACTGTGTCATGAAATGATGCATGTCTAAAAAGTGTGTCACCAACAGGAAAGTTTGGAAAGCTCTGGTCTAGAGAGAGAGAGTCCCTGTAGTGTAGTGGTTTGAGTGTTCGACTACAACCCTGGAAACCAGGATTTGATTCCCCCTTTGATCATGGAAACCCACTGGGTAACCTTGGGCGTGTCACACACTCTCAGCCCCAGAAAGCCCGATGATAGATTCACCTTAGGATCACCAGAAGTTGGAAATGACTTGAAGGCACACAACAGCAGAGAAAGAGGTATCTCATACAAACAACACAACCGTGGCCTTACTATTAGCTACTGTGGCAGGAGGGCTAGTGTGCTATCCCAACGCCTTGTTGTGGTCCAGCCATGAATTTAAAATGTCACAAAGTAGTGAGCAAGTTTCTGAGCTCCTCACCACTAGGCTGTAGGCTAGCTGAAAAGCAAAGATGGATGTACTGAAGAGAGAAATGGGTGTGCTGAAAAGGCTCCAAATATACAGTTCCTAAAGAAGCTTACCTGGAATATAGCTACTGTGCAAACATTCTGAAGAATAAAAAACTGAGACGTACTGTTAGTCTCTTGTTCCTGTCCCAAGAATCACGATCCAAATCAGTTCACTATCACTGTTAACATACTCCTGTATCTTATTTTCCATGTGCTGTATGCTGTAAATTAACATTTATTCACTGTGTGTGCCTTCCATTGATTTGAAAGATGTTAACATCCTCGAAAAGCAAACCACAACAGGGACAACATGGGCACATTGATCAGGATCAGAAAATACAGGCTCTTCCTGGTAAATTGGGACGTATAAATTTAAGTTCCATTGAACAGTGTGGGCTTCTAAGCGACTGTGTCATGGTTAAGCCGCGTATAGTTGATAAGTCCATTAAGAAAGCAGCACGCCTATTTTAATAAATGGAAAAACAGTTGCCTTATGGCATTTTCTTGGAGTTGTTTACCTGCATTATTACCAACAAACCTTATCTTCTTAGGCTTTGTTTATATCACTCCACTTGTTTTTCCACTCTTACTTCTAACATTTTCTAAATTTACTCTGCTCTTTCTGAATCCTTATACAGCTGTGAAGCCCTGTTGCTGGGTAACAAAGTTGACATAAATAATGTGAGGAACTAAAATTGCAGTCTGATGTCGGTCTACTCAGAAGTAAATTCTACTGAGGTTATAGGACTGCGGGTTTAATCAAGAGATTAACGGTTTCCTTACATAAAATTAAAAATGAGGCTATAGCAACTCCTGTAAACAACAACAACAAAAAAAGATTACGTTGGTAGAAAGAACTATTTGGATTAATTTAGTTAAAGTTTGTTCATTCTGCCTTGTGGGCATTAGCTGTCCTGCCAATGGTTTTGAACACTGGCAACAGGGGTGGGGTTGTTTTTCTGAAATGTCCTTCCTTGTAATAATCAACTAAAATCTGGAAAGGAATCAGCAAGAAAGCATAGGGTGATCAACATCCTTTTTTGCTGTCTTAACAAGTTTGAATGTGCAGACAGTTTTGGACAGCTCAGAATATTTCTGTTGGAGTTGCATATTTAATTTTTTCCCCCAGACTCAATAATCCCTCCCCCTCTCCAGGACACCTTGCTCTCTGCCTGCTTTAACAGTGCAAACTAGAAATGTAGGCCCTTAATCCGACTTTCCCCTACTGATAAACTAGGATAGATATAACTCTCAGAAAAAGCTTTCGCAGCTTGCTGATCTAGCAGACATTTTATCTGAATGTGAAGTTTAGTAGGGGAAAGTTCACTGCAAGTTATGAACAAAGACTTTCCGTTTGGTCTGCGGCACTGCCGGACCGGTTGCAGCGCCTCCACAGCTGAAGAAGTTTAGTAGGGGAAAGGTCACATCTAGCTGCAGAGGCATTGCACAACATCCTTTTCGCTTCTCCTATTTCGCAGAAGCCAGAGCAGTACAGTAGTTGGATTGCTTTCCTGCCTCATTAATCCTTGTAGGCTAGAAGGATTAAAATAGCTTTCAGTAACGTTTCAGGAACAAACAGTGTCAACAAGAGATGGTCTTTTGA
Organism: Cyclura pinguis; assembly: GCA_030412105.1. Taxonomy (NCBI): domain Eukaryota; kingdom Metazoa; phylum Chordata; class Lepidosauria; order Squamata; family Iguanidae; genus Cyclura; species Cyclura pinguis. The sequence goes on from CM059604.1 coordinate 23,623,385, forward strand.
AATTTTTCCTTCCCATAAAACAGTTCTTTATTCCTCCTGTTTCAGAAGGTCTTTTAAAAACAATGTACCTGAACTCTTAAAGTAACTCTTAAATAGAAATAATGTATAAATGAGATGTAAACACAAACTCAACTGCAAAAAAGATGATTGGAAGCGGGGGGGGGGTATTGTTTTGTGTAAAATTTCAATATATATAAACAACAACGTACCTGCATTTAAAATCTACATATTTTAAACCAGAAGTCCAGAGAAAGAGAGAGAAAAAGAGAGAAATTCCGAATCTCTTAATCCAGATAATTTTATTTAACACTCTTGGAGGGCTATCCTATTGCATGTTTATGTCAAAGTGAATTATATTGAATTCTGTAAGCTTTATTCCCTGGTAATTGTGCATGAGAGCCACAGTGGTGTAGTGGTTTGAACTACAACCCCGGAGACCAGGTTTCAATTCCCCACTTGGTGATGGAAACCCACTGGGTGTCCTTGGATGCATCATACACAGCCTAAAAAAAAGAAAAAAAAAAGATAGGTTAGCCCTAGGGTTGCCATTAGTTGGAAACAACTTGAAGGCACACAACAACAACCATTGTATATAGGATTGTAGCCTTAGGCCATTTCCGCACTAGTCTGTTATAGCGCTATTATTCCACTTGCAACATCCTATGGAATCCTGGGCTTTGCAGTTTCGGGAGGGGCCGCGTGGCCCCTCCCGAAACTGCAAACCCCAGGATTCCATAGGATGTTGCAAGTGGAATAATAGCGCTATATTAGTGCGGAAATGGCCTTAAACACTCTTTCTGCTTACATGATAACACAGAGCAATCCTTATACATCTTTAACCAGAAAGAAGCCCCATGGGTGTTCAGTGCGGTAATATCCCCAGCACAGCATGTTTAAGTTTGCAACCCTCTCAATAATGGGAATTACAGACTTAGACTGTAATTCTATGCACATTTAGCTGAGTAGATATGCACAGAGTTGCTTGGTTAATGTTTATAATAATGAATGATGGTGATTCTAATACATGGGAAAACAAGATTTGTTCAATTTATCACCACCACCCACAGTTTTGGAATGTACTGTAAGCTATGTGACAGGATATCTCTGCTAATGTTCTTCTCAGTCCAGAAGTCTTTTGACAAATTCACTTCATATTTTCAGTGGCTCCGAAGATTGAATCATGTATGTTGTTCGTTCAGGGGAGCAAAAACATGAATCTGAGGCATGGATCCTCATGGATTTAAGATTTTTTACATAGCATCCACTCAAAACCACCACCAGTCCCTGGGACACCTCTCTTGTCACAGGATGAACCACAAAAATCGTGGGTCTCAAACATGGCTGCGCAACCACAGTGCAAAAATATGGATATGAAACACGGATCCTCATGGACCAATATTATTTTTTTTAATTATTTTTTATTTTTTTTTTATTACTGTTTTTACATGGGCTCCACTTGAACCAGAGCCGAATCATGCATCACATCCTTAGCTAAAGGCTGAACCACAAAAATCATGGATCTATACACTGCTATGCCACTGTGGCACAAATGGGTCCTCATAGATCCACATCATTTTTCCATGGGACTAACCTGACACACACCCAAATCCTGGACCACATCCCAGCCACAGGCTGAAAAACAAACACCACTGGTCATGTGCATCAATGTGCTTCCGTGGGGCAAAAGTATTCATCCAGATGACTGATCGTCATGGGTCCATATGATTTTAACACAGAAGCTAGAAAAAGTCACCACGAGTTCGTGGCTCATGTGCATGGGGATTGGCTGACAGCCATAAGAAAGGATAGGATCCTATAGGACTGCTCTTTTTCCAGGCTCAGGGAAAAAAGAAGCTATCTTCAATGGAAAAGAAGGACCTCAAGTGGAAGGTAGGAAGCGAGCAAGCAAGCAAGCAAGGAAAAAAAAATAAAAATAAAAGGCCTAAGTATATACTTCTAGTAACAGACAAGGGGAAAACACCAAAGACTGTACATGTGCCCATTACCCACTCCCACTGATTATTTGACAGATGCATTGATTCAATTCCAGTTCCAATGCTTGTTCATCATATATCAGAGAATCTGGATGTCGCTCTGCAAAGTGAGTTGGTGAGGATGTCTCTTGTTGGACTATACTTTTATCTCGATAAGTCCCTTTTCCTTGCATGTCTTTCAGCAGGTGATATTTCACATCCATGTGCTTTGTATGTGAATTGATTCTCCCAGTCTGTGAGAGTTTCATGGAACTTGGAATGCCTTCCAGGGTTTCGACAGGCTTTGATTCAGTAGTTCCTCAAACAATTGGCAGACCACATAAGTTCCCGGCATGCGTGAGCTGCTGACATACATTCTGCTTCAGTAAATGAGAGTGCTACTGCAGCCTGTGCCTTGCTTGTCCAGCTAACTGTTCCTTCTCAACAGAAGAACAGGTATCCATTGGTAGATTGGCAATTTGTAGTATCTCTGGCCCAAATTGTGTCTGTGAAAGCCATTAACTGGAGCTGTTGGTAGCTTGCAGCATTAATTTTAAATGTGCAGAGCCCTTTAAGAATCTGGCTACACTTTTTGTTGCATTCCAGTCTCTTTTGCTTGATAAGATCATTTTTCTAAACCAGCTACTGGGGCAACGTCTGTTCTCATTCAGATGACTATGCACAGCAGCTTTCTATTGCAATTCTATATTGATTATTCTGTAGCAGAAGTTGAATGTGCTGATCTTTCTTGAAGTAGTTTGTTACTACCCTGGCTAGCCCAAGCTTGGGGGATATTAAAAAGATATCTTTTGATATCAATAATTTGGCTTTCTGTCCCCTCCATGTGCTTGCGAGGCCCCCGGACAAGCACGCACACAGGCTCGGCCGATAATCGCTGTAATATTACAATACAATACGGGCAGGCCAGAAAATAGCTGACTTGCAGCGTCAGGAGACCTCAAGGCAAGTACTCAATTATGTATGCACGCAACTTTCAAAAGATCCTCTGCCCTGCGCCGGCAGCTTGATGATCTGACTATACAATGCTCAAGTACTCAGCGTTTGCATACTGGCTACTCTATTGACAATTTGGCTATAATTCAATCATTCAAATTATGACCTTTCGGAGGCTTTGTCTCCAGCCCCAAATCCATTGTTTTCCCCAAGTCTGAACTAGCCTCCGGTCACAATTCTCCTTATAAAAACCCCTGATTTTGAGCGCTTCTTCGGATCGCTCTTGGCTTCCATCCCACCTTGCTGTCATTTTGTCCAGCGAGCCTTCCCCTCAGCTCCACGTGCTGAGATCCACACTCCCCAGCTTCTCCGTTTCCGACCGGGCTTCAGGACAAGTGTAGTATTACCTAAACCAACAACTCCTCTAAAAATCCCTCTATCCCACTCCAACCTTTATTTCTATAGTTTCTCTGTGTGTTTGTGTTGCATACACTGATTGATTGTATTTTTAATAAAATTCACATTTGTTATTTCACTCCAGTGTGCTCCTTGACTCGGCCTGACCCTGTAGACATTGGGTTCAAGATCTCGCTACGTTACCCTGCCTCTCGCAGTGCTAACTTGTGCTCCTTGACTAATTTCCCCAACTTGTACAATTTTGAGAGCAATTTGGTGTCCCTCCCGGGACCCCCAGAAAACAGGGTAACAAGTCTCTCTGCATTGACTTGGTTATTGAATTGGCTTCCTTGAGTCCTAGGTGTTCTAGGAACACATACATCTTTTGTTAGTGGAGGAGATAGGTTCTGTCATCGTCTGTATTAGGATTTCCAGGTAGTAAGTGTTGACTTCTATAATGACCATCTTGTTTAGCTTCTCTTTTCTCTTGTTTTAGATTGTGAATGCTTCTTTGAAGTTTTCTTTGAAGTATCCTGTCACCTGATTTCTCAGATCTAGAGACTGCTTCATGTAAATAACTGCCTTGATTTCTCCATGTTAAGATCTATCTTTTCAACATTCATCATTCTGGACACTACCACATTTAAAAGTTATATTTGGTCAGAATCAGGTGACCAGTTCTTTTCATCAAGATTAGTGTCCAAATTCTACTTAATAAGATTGTTTTTAGGGCTCTTTTTCATTCCTGACAGATATTCTGTGCATGCAATCCTTGCTATACACACAGGCATTCAACACACTGAACATTTATAAATATAATATTATTTTTAAAGAAAGAGCATTAGATAGTGCTACTTAGTTACAAATGAGTATAACACATTTAGAACACTATTGGAACAGTTCCTCAAATTCTGCAAGTAATTACACTGCTTTGTAGTTCACACATTTCAAATGATGCACCAAGTACCTAAAAACCTAAAAGTGGAGGAGTTTCACAGAAAACATAAAATTATACAGGAAAAACACCATTCCACTCTTGCTGAGTAACAATTTAGTAACCTGAAGTGGTATGTTAAAATACTGAACTTTAAGAAAACCTACAAAGAGTATAATTGTCAATCTTGCTGCTTCTGACCTTTATCCACTGACTTTTACCGCCAATCACTCAAGACACGTAGTTTACACCCCCCTTCTGTGATATTTTTAATGGCCATAGAGTTTAAAAAATGGATCTGTCAAATTAAAACTTAGAGCTGCCAGACAAAATAAAGTTACCTCTATGCACTATATCAGAGTTTCTCAAGGCTGTTATTTACATGTCGTGTCTTAGCTTTTAAGTACTTTTTCCCCAAAGGGATTGGTGCTCTTTGCCCATATTCAAAAATGAATCATCTCTGTTTTTCTGTGTCTTTTGCTCACTCCTTTTAAAATAATACTTCCTTTTTATTTTTAAGACTGTAATGCAGATGTACTGAGTGCATTATGGTGGCTACCAAAGTACTAGAGTTATATATTACGTCTTTTCATTCTGATGGGTCTTGTTATGAGAATCCTGCACATGCCTCTCTGAAAGGGCTGTAGCAGTAAGCAAGAACTAACAGATTGCCCTGACTAATGAAAACCTAAATAATAATGGTGGACTTCCCTTGCACTCCCTCAATATAACTGGCCACATCTAGTAATTAAGAGTAAAAAGAGTCTCAGGCACCAATGTTTTCTTCGAGGGTACAAGGTATACTTAGTAGACCTTGCAAAGGGGGAGACCAGACAGCACCTGTGGTGATTGCTCCTCCTCGGGTGACCCCAACCTTTGCCCCACCAGCCTTGGTGGGCATCATGTAACACTATTCTTCCGGCATAGTGTTTTCCCAATGTAACTGTCTATTCTAACTTGCCCTGTGTATTGAGGAGATGCAGGAACCTGTTTAGACCTATAGCTAAACAAAAGAGATATAAAAATTACAGGAGATACTCTTTAAAAATCTTCCACATCTTCTCTGAGATGCCCAATGATAAGGAGTTTTGTCCCTTCCTGCAAAAGTAATGTCAATTGCAATACCTTTTTTTATTCTTCAGTTGGAATTACTGGAATTATTCCCCATTCACAAGGGCAACATTCAGACACATTCAGGCCATTTCCACACAAGACTGTTATAGTGCTATTATTCCACTTTCAACATCCTATGGAATCCTGGAGTTTGCATTTTAGTCAAGGCCCCTCCCTAAACTACAAACCCCAGGATTCCATAGGATGTTAACAGTCTTGCGCAGAAATGGCCTCAGTCTAGGTTTGTGGGTTAAGCTTGCTGACTGGCTACCTCATGTCCTAATTCTGGAGAATGAGCATTCTTTTTGCACACCCCCATGCAAACCACTGCATACTCTTAACAGCAAATGATGATTGATGACGATGATGATTATGATGATGATGATACTGTAATAGTCAAAACTGAAAGTGGAAATTACAGCAATGCCACTTCCAGTGGGGAGAGGAACTGACCCAAACTCCTCCACAGTTGTCTACCCTGAGTCTAAGCCATGGCAGATCAAATCTGCTCTAATTTCATAGTGTCACCTCCACAATTCTACAGCACTACTGCTGGGGTCCTGTTTTTTGATCACACTGACGTGTGCATGGATGCTTGGAACTCGTACATAGATAAGTAGATTGTATCAAGCCCTTCTTAGGTCTCTAATTAATCCCTGGTCACAGCCAAACACGGATTAACATTCTGTATATAAAACCTTTGCAAGTCATTCTGTTCTCTTTTCCTCTTTAGTATTCTAAAAGGGGACCCAGCAGAATTTTATATCCTTGGTGATGGGAAGGATTGTGTTACTCTTTGCTTTATGTGTATTGATGGAAAGTAAAAAGACATTTGTTTTAGTACATTCTGAACCGATTAGACGTTCAAGTGTCCTTTCAACTAACCCGAGAAGAGCCTTATGCCAGATCTGGAAGACGTCAGTGGGTTGATTATTACGCTGCTTGCAGGCTAATATTAGATCGCACTCATCAACAGCTTGATTGAAGTTTGTTTTTTTTTAAAAAGCAAACCATGCCATTTGATAGGCCTGTCTGCACATGATTGTTTTTCCCTATGGACTGCAGAAATGTGGCATATGCAACAGGATGGATCAATAGGCCATATTTAGAAAAGAAGATGTATATTATTCAAGCTTTATTTTTTGAAAAGCTCCACATATGCAGTGCAATTTTAATCAACTGGACTGATATATTATATATAAATCAAACATGAAAATAGTGTATATAAATCAATGTGCAGATTCGTACAAATTAGCGTTTCATGAATTACTGGTATTTTCAGTTAGTGAAGCTACTTGTAATGAGGGAGCCGTACATTTCTTAGGTAGAGTATCTTTGTCTCAAGCTCTTACTATATGTTTTAAAATAACACAGTAAAGCTTTAAAAACTCATTTATCTTTGCCACCAAAATTCTACATTCTCCCTCCGCCAACAAAATCTTTTCCAGTTGAATATACTACATTTGCTCGTATGTCAATAACATACACCAGTGATTTAAAAGAAAAAAAGTGGTTCTTGATAGAGGGTTCCAAGAATTATTATTTTTAAAAAATCCAACATTGTGAAGGTATTCTATTTTTCCTCCGTATCACATTTTCTGCAGTAATTAAAAAAAAAAAGTAAAAAGAATTGCTGGAAAAATATGGAAAAATGACAAATGGAAGACAATGATGCCTGGATTCCCCCCCCACACACACAATTCTATACTCCCCCTCCTCATTCTATAAGCCAGTGAGGTAGACTTGAGTCGATTGACTTGGACTCAAGTCAGACTTAAGTCGCTTCGATGCCTTGACTCGGACTTGACTTGGCAATAAATGAGGCACTGACTCAACTCGGCTCAATTCGAAACTTGTATATTTTTAGTGACACTTTGTTCAGTAACATAACAAATTCATCCAAAAACATTTATAACTTTGAACAATGCTTCCATCTCTTTTTGCCTGCTGGTCGCATGACGATCCAACTAAAGCCCAAAGTGTGGGTACATTTCTCAGAAAGGGAAGAGCAATGGGCTTGGGGCAGGCTTGAGGTCTGCTCAGCAGCCTGTCCCTGCTATATATCAGAGGAGCTTTCTAAAACTTTTCCTCAGAGCAGAAGACAAGACCTGCTCCCACAGTGCAGGTCACGTTTCTCAGAGGGGAACAGCAAGTGTGTTAGGCAACGGGCTTGAGGAGGAAAGATCTTTCCTTCTAAAGCTTTTGGAGTTTCGGTAATGGGGAGTAAGCAGGGTCCTATTCCCAACCTCAAAGCTGCAGACTCTTTTCTTCTCATTGGCACAAAAGCCTCCAGCTTTGGGAAGGGGGAATAAGAAGGATCCTATTCCCCACATCCAACGCCGCAGATGGCAAAATCACTAATGTGGAGGGCTGACTTTGTTTAAATTGTTAAAAATGACTTTATTCAACTCTGTCCAGAAATTTCTGGAATATAGGTTAAGGAATAAAGTTGGCTCCCAGACTTGAGACTTGACTTGAAAGTAACTTCAAGGACTTGAGACTTGACTTGAGACTTGGAGTAAAAGACTTAAAATACATCACTGGTACAAACAAAGCAAGGTGATTGCTCAATAAATTTTTTCATTTGGTAGCATCTGAAAAGGCAACAGTACCAAAATGTCATTGAAAACCGGATAAGCTCAAATGGTTCTTGATAAAAAGCCAGCCTGCCTACTTACTCTCTTCTTTTTAAAGTGTGATGCTCTCTTGAAGAGGTAGACAACTGCAGAGGGTATGGAAGTTGTTTTCACTCCATTTTCCACTGAGCCTGACCCCAATGGGCTGCACCCAGCTGCAGTGTGACTTCCTTTGATACAGCTCCATGGGTTTTGCCAGTTGCCAACTCATTCCATTCTGTTGGGGGGCTGTTTCTAGTGATTTCTTGGATCTGCACTGGGATTCTTCCAAAGGTTTTTTGGTTTGTTTAGGTGGTCCTATGAATTGAAGGGCAAATTTTCTCCCCTTTCAATTTTTTTTTTCTTTTTGGAGTTCTAATGCAAAAAATGCCATTTAACTGTTACATTATAACTCTTTAAATTTTGTTGAAGAAAATGAGAAGAGAACATATTGCTGTGATATATCTTGAAATAAAAAAGTAACCCACTTAAGGATGGGAATAAAATGTTGCAGCTGGTGCTGGGAATTTGATAGAATGGATAGTCTAGGATGGGAGAAATGTTGTTTGGTTAAAAAAAACAGGAGCCAAAACAAACCAAAAGCTACAACAAGAAGTAGCACAACCTCCCAATACATTTGCCCTATCTGAAGGAGCGCTACATGGATTTAAACTGGAATTTGCTTTGAAGGCCGCCACTAGAAGGACAAAGGGAAGGGAAAGCTATAAGGTTATAAAAGTTTGTTTTGTGGTTGTGATGGATGTGTGGTTTGTGCATCAACTCAGCTAACACTGGGTTGCAGGAATGATGATGAATGCACATGTAGTTTATGAGCAAGTGGGCACTTCGGGCCAAACTAATTACGACACAGAAGAACATTCATTTTCTGACATCTTTTTCTTTGGCTAAAATGGCAGTGTGTGCATGAGAGAGAGCAGCATATTGATAGAGATAGAGTTGGACTGGGCTGCAAGCTGAATGGGGCATGAGGATGTAGACTTTTTCTCCAATGTCACAACACCAAGCCGAATTCTCCTTCCCACAGCCTAAGCTGGTATTAATTGTACATGAGCAAATGTATAGGCACTCAGTAATGGTGCAGTTTGGGGTGTGTGGTATAGCTGATGTACAGGGCCTCTCTGTCCACCAGGTTATGGAAAGCATTTAGTGCTCCCATTTTCCTTTCCTCTCTGTCAGTGGTTCTTAACCTTTCCTTTACCAGCTCCCCCCCTGCAAATACAACTTTTTGCTGGGGACCTCCCAGACTTAACTCAAGATTTAAGTATTTAAATTTAGATATAACTGTTCAAATATTTATGTACTTTTTCAAATATTTATTCATTTATTAAAGGCTTCCGGAGACTAGAGTTGAAACCCTGCTCAGACACTGGGGGACCTGGGCAAGGCACATTCTCTCAGCCTCAGAGGAAGTCAAAGGCAAACCCCCTTTGAACAAGTCATAGTTTGAGCATGCGCACATGCCTGCCGCTGTGTCCCTTTCATCAGGGACATGGTAGCGGGGCTATGTGCACCTGGGCCCAAACTGCACCCTCGTTTGCAAATGGGGGAGCGGTTTCAGCACCCACAACCCCTCCACTGCTCCTTCCCTGTTGCTGATGCTGCTGGTGGTGTCCAGAAGCAGGGCTTCACGGACCCCCTATGAAAGTTCTGCGGACCCCTGGGTTCTCTAGATCCTATTTTAAGAACGGCTGCTCTACATTATTTACTACTTTTGCTCCCCTTTTCCATACCCTCTCCTTGTTGTTTACCCTTGCTGTCCAAATTTCTGTTGTTGGCTGACTGGGGCATGCACCTGTCTATTTGTGTGTATTATTCTGTCATCCCTGCCAATTTTAACTTTCTTCCCATTACTAGTAATAGTTTCAGGATTGATTTTAGTTGGAAGCATAAACCAGCAGGAAAGGGCCCATGTGCCAGCCTGCCAGTCCTCATCATACAACCTTGTTAACGAAAAAAAAAAAAAGGCAGAAAACAAGACAGATTTGCAGCATCAAACTATACGTTACATTCATCAACATTTAGGGGGCAGAAGCAGTGAGAGCAAATGAGAATTTCGTTTGGCCCATTTTTAAAAAAAAGATTCCAAAGTTTGCAGATTTCTTCATAAATTTGATGGGAATTAAACAATTGAGATTAAACAATTATGTATATGAGAGTTAGTGTTGTCAGGTATTCAAAAGTAGTAATAAACTGCAGTCAAAATTCATGACATGCGGGGTTGATAATCAAGAAGTGGCTGTTAACAAGTTTGTGTTCTGCCTATACCAAAGGAAAATATGGATTTCATCTAGTTTAGTTATGTGTTTGTAAAATTAATATACTGTCCACATTCATAAATTACATCATGCACACAAGGGATTTTTTGCCATCTTGTTCAATCTGTACTAAAGGAAAGGTTTTCCAACTATCAAATAGGGGTTATTCCTTACAGTAAGGATGCATACCAGTCCTATAAGAGTCAGCATGGCCCTGGAAGCCAGAGTTTAATTCCCTGCTCATCCATGGAAACCCACTGGGTGACCTTGGGCGCATCACACACTCTCAGCCCCAGAAAACCCCACAGTGGGTTCACCTTAGGGTTCCCATAAGTCAGAAATGACTTGAAGGCACACAACAAGAACAAGAAACCTGTCCTATATGGGACAAGCTTTCCAGCCCTCAAATAGGAGACATATCTTACAATAAAGAATGCCTGGCAACTCTCTTGAGAGTAAGCAAAAGTTACAGATTCAGCTTTCTAGGAAAAGAGCTGTTACTCCAAAAGATGGAGGACCTTGAGTTCCACCAGCAGTGCTAGCATCTCCTTAGAATTTGGGGTAACAGCAGGATCTTTTCACCTGTGTACACCAGTACTAACTGTAGGAATCCAGTCAAAGGTTTAAACAGGATGTTTTTATCAGAAATTAACAGATGCATACACAAGAAATCAGGTAGTCTCATAAACTATACAGGGCTAGCAAAGAGAGAAGTGAGAAGGGTTGGATAGAGAGAGATTTTGGGTATAGAGGGTGATATCTACCAGTTGGGGAGCAGAAGATCAAAGAGAAGTGGCTCAAACAAGAGTTTGAGGGCAACATGGAGGAACAGGAATCTGGGGTGTAGCATGATGCCCAAAGTGCTAGCAAAATGCTGGGGTTGGAGCGAGGGTTTAAACACTCTTTTTCCTACCCCAAGGGGGCGAGTGTTAATGGCTCTCTGGCAGAGTAAACAAAAGGGGTCCAGAATGAACTGACTGTCTTACTTTGGGTGACAAAACATCAGTGGGAGTCCTGAAAGCCTCTTAATGTCTTGGTTGTGTAAGGTGAATGGGAAAGGTCTCTGGAGGAAATGTGAACAGCAAAAGTGCTTGCCTGCTGTACCTGGGCAGTTTCATTTACTATTGTATTCAGATGTCGGGTCGCTGATAGGATTACTGGTAGCCCATTAATGCCAGTTTCCCACCTTCTTGACCTTATGACCTGGCCATGCTAAGGCCATCCTGACCTAGCCCAGGCTTATAGCCAGTGTTCTGCTAACTGCATGTTTCCCAGCCATAAATGTCTAGGTTTTATATGAAAATGTATTTCTTGCCAGTTTTGCTGTCCTGCAGAATCGGGTATGCAAGGGGTGGTAACAGAGCTTTGGGCTCCTGTAAGTCTGTGTATAAAACTGTCTGTTTAGCTATGGTTGCTATCACCACCTTTTTTCTGCAGGGGGTTCCCATTCTTTAACACATACAGAACAGACAAGAAATAGCTGTATTTATTGAATTTGGCCAGTGCAGATTGTTGAGAATTTCAACTGTTTGTTTTCTCATTAAAAAAAAAAAACATCAAAATTTTCACATTCCTTAACTAATTCAAAAGGAAGAACTTGAGAGAGAGAGAAAATTGAATGTGGATAAAAGCAGCTTAATAACCACCACTGCAGATAGTTGAAAATTTCATGTCGTTAATTTTAAAAGATGAAAGCCAATGGTTTTCAGGCTTCTGAAAAGATAAATAAGCTGGAAATGCCGAGGCTTTTAAATTCTGTGATATAAAAGAAGGATAGCTGACCAACATGCTCATGCTGCTGTGCTACTCAGCTTGACCAAACATTTTCAATTAACAGAATAGTCAGAAATAGTTCAATTTTCCCCTATCTAAATTGTGGCAAAGTGCACTTTGCTATTTAAAGCACAGTGGACAAGGAAATAAGTCGTTCCAAGCACAGTTTAGTCTTGTTATCTCTGCTGACGCCATCAGTCTGAATGCAAAATGGTCTTGGAAATAAGCTGTACCTATTGAATTTAGCCAGTGCAGACAACTGAGATTTTCACCCAGCTCATTTTATGAGAAAAAAAACTTACCAAAATTATGACTGCTTTAACTCTTATTTTACACCACACTGGCACCTGTAAGCATTAAGTGTGGTAAAGCTAACATTTTGGATATCACTGGTTCCTGGACTGGAAAATATTACATCTTTGCAACTTCTAACTTAGGCCTTTTTCACAGTTGGCGAAGAAATCGCCCCGTGCCGGTACTTACCGGACCGGAGTGCTCCATCGGCGGGTCCAGGCTGGTCCGGAGCAGTGCGTGGCCACGCTCCGCACGGCTCTGGGGACGAAAATGGCAGCTTCCGGTTGGTGGAGGCTCTCCACCAACCGGTGAAGCTCGCCAACCTGAAGCCCGCCCCCGGAAGGTCTGCAGGCTCGCACTGGTGCGAGCCTGCAAATCTGCACCGGAGCGCGGCCATGGAGTGGCGTGCTCCGTGCTTTTGAAAGACCTGTTTTAAGCAGTCTTTCAAAAGCACGGAGAACGACCACTTTGGGTCGTTCCGGAGAGGGCTGAAGTCCGGAACTACACAAAGTAGTCCGGACTCAGTCCGCTCCCAAGTGCAAACGTCCTCCCTGGAGGACGCTCTGCACCGTTCTAAAAACAAAGTGTGGAAAAGGCCATACTCTCCATCTGTCCCAATTTGGCAGGGACAGTCCTGATTAATCCTATCATTCTACTTTCTCAGCCACTTTTAAAATGTCCCAGTTTCTCTTTCTCCCTCTCACTTCCTCCTTACTTCAGTTCCTGCAAATTGAGTTCAGTGTGCAAAAGTAGTTTGCATTCAGTTTTCAGCAGAGAGAGCAGAGGGGACAGAATCTTGCCCTTCCCAGTTGGCTCAGGGAAAGCAAAACGCTACAGCTTCTTCTGGTTTATTTATTCTTCCTCACTCATAACTTTTGCCATCTTGACCACCTTCTGATGCTGATTTTCATATGTGAAATGTTTAAAGATATGTTCTAGCACTTTGAGCAGCCATCCAATGTGAGTCAGAAGTCAACTGGTTTGATTGATCACCGGTTCAGACAAGAAGTAACACCCCAGAATGTACCTTCTTCAGTAATTTAATTCAGCCATTTTCTGCTCTCCCTCTCATACTTACAATATCTACTGAATTTTTAAAATAACTAATACATTTACACAAATTAATTTCAAGTCAAATTACTTCCATTACACATTAGCGGATGGCAAAGGTTAATGCTGTAGCAATCAGAATATGCAAAGAAAAGCCAAGTTGTTTCCTGTAATAGAAATGATATATAAACAAGTTTTTTTAAAAAGCTGTCTTGTGTTCCGCGTGAACTTTTTCTTTTCTGTAGGATGGGGAGTTAACTTATGATAAGCTATGATTGCTATCTGTTAGAAAGCACAATGTGCATTTATTGCTAAGAAAGACAAACAGAACTGTTCCATACTTCCTTGCAGTTAGCAAGTGGTACACTTTGAGAAGGCACTTTGCTCAGCTATGCCTGTGCTAGGAATCGTTTCTTATTGTTTGTTTTAAAATATTTCTAAATTGCTTAATTTCAAAACCCTTAATACTTATGGATGCCAGAGTGGAGTAAAATATAGTTAGAACTGTAAAATCTAATTAAAGCAATGCAATTCCCCAAACACATCACCAAAGCAGAGAAACCAAAACCGTAAGACCAAATCAGCCAATGGGAATGCTGTGGCAAGCAAAACAGTTTTGAGTGGATGTCAAAACAAGCACAGTCCATGGGGACAGCATTGCATATTTAGGGTGTTGTAACTGAGAAGATGCTCTCTCTTTCTCATTGACACATACAGCCTGAGGTCCTATATTGGAGTGTCCATTTGCCTGCACAGTTCCTCATCCTTCCTGGAAGGGGCTACTGCTGCTTATTGATAGGGAGGGCAGGGGAAGGACAATGCGAACTATGGCCCTTTCCACATGTTGGGGGGGAACGGGCGAAAATGCCCAAAAACGGAGCTTACCGGCAGCCGGGTAAGTCCGTCGCGACGCGGAGCAGCTCGAGCTCGCTGCTCCGCAGTCCTCCGGCATCCCAAATGGTGGCTTCTGGTTGGTGGAGCCTCTCCACCAACTGGAGAAGCTCGCCAGCTGGAAGCCCGCCCCCAGCAGATCTGCAGGCACGCATTTGTGCGCGCTTGCAAATCCGTGTCGGAGCCGGGCAACGGAGCTGCGCGGGGCTGCGTGCTCCGTTCTTTTTAAAAACCTCGAAAAAGAGGTTTTTAAAAAACGCGCAGCCCGGGTAGTTCCGACCGCTCCTGAGTGGATTCTGGTGTGGAACGACAAAAAGTAGTCCATGCCAGTCCACGCTACGGTGTAGAAGACCTCCGTGAGAGGTCGCTCTGCACCATTACAGAAGCCCGGTGTGGAAATGGCCTATGAAGTAGCAGATGGACCCAGTTTTGGGGGAAGGGGGAGAAGAAATGAGGTTGCATTCCCAGATGGAGGGCACCCTCTGTTTTCTTCCCCCAGCAATCCAGAACAGCTGGATCTTCAAGATTTGAATTGCTTCCTTCCCCTGGCCCATCAGTAAGAAGCAGCAGGAGCTCCTGGACTCGATAGTTGCTGGGAGGGAGGTTTTGGGATGGAGCTTGGGGGTAAAAGAATAGCCTTTGTGCTCCAATCTGAAAAGGGACATATGTACACACATGCTTCAATTTTTTGTGCATGCAAACATACTGACTAAATAGGATGCTGGTCATGGTGCCTTTGCATGACACCACAAGGCCGAGATCCATGGGCATTCTGGCTTGGCATGAATATTGTACTGCTCCATCACTCCCACTTGCAGTGGGGGCAGCTAAACAAACCGTGGAGTCTTGTAATTCATGTATTATGTCATCTGTCAGTAGGCAACTCATCTTCACCAATTTGTTCCCTCCTATAAAAAGCAGAAAAAGAAAGCAATAACAAACCATGAATTCTTCCTTTTAGTTTCAAGGAAATGAGACAGAGTAGGAAAACGGTCTGATTCCAGCCAACACAACAAATAGGTAAAGTGTACAGCAAATAGGCATTTGCTATGCTGATTTCATTAGCGTAGCCAGTGATGAGGGACACTGGAAACTGCAGTCAAAGAACAGTTGGAGAGCCACACTTTGCCCACCTCTGCAATAAACCAATAGCATGGCAATGGTTTGTAGCTTGTTTACTGCAAGCAGGAGAGATCAAGCAGCAGGATCTGCCTACTAATGAGAATCCAGGGTTCCTATGTATCCCTGCTTATCATGTCCTGTGAACACCCCACAATATATTTATGGTATTTGGAAGAGAGATCAATGCTGCAACACCAGGGCATTCCAATTTCTATCTAGTGATCAGGTTCTGTGAATGGCTCAGATTCAACATACTGACCAATAAAGTTCTATGATTTGTTGTAAGGACTGGCATGGAAGGTGCAGTCTCAAGGGCATGACATTATGCCAGCTCCATGCGATTGCATCAGTACAGTACTGCATTGCTATGCTGTTGAGTCAAGATCATGGTCCTGGCACGAGCACTGTCTCAGGGCAATCTCGTGTACCGGTGCTCAGAATATTGTAAAAAGCAAGATATTTACTGATAAGAAGCCTCCTGTACTCCGCGTGGGTTTGCCATTTGTAGAACACATGCTGCTGCTATGGCTACATGGCATTCATGGCAATCCTTACTTAATGACAGCTACAGCCATCTGCGTGATCGGCGGCCTGTCTGATTTAACACGCACTGAAATAGTGCCTGCTGTTGGTGAAATGCCAGTCACAGTAACTACCTCCAAATTATTCTTGAGAAAAAAAAAAGACTAAATGTTTTGTTGTTTATGGCAAGCTGTTGATAACGTATAGGGATCGCTGTTCATTTCTCTCTCTGTTCCATTTTTGACCTTTTGCCCATGATAGCAAAGGCAAACAGGTATAAAAGCCACTACGGTCTTGGGAGCTCATCTTCAGTCAAGCAGGAGAAGTGTAAACAGATATATGCCTTCCATTAGGAGGAAGCCTAATAAAGCCAAATGGCATGAAATCACAAGTATGAGATCAAGCAGACCAAAATAGGACTCTTCAGAGTGCCCTGTCAGCATTATCACCATTCATCTCAAATAGGTATTAAGAAGAACGTGCCCCAGGGAACCACACACACATTTAAAAAGCACTGTGGAACATTAGGTTGTGACAAGGTTTTCTGAAAAAAAGGAGAATAATCTAACAAAATGAAGGAAACATATGTTCCAAGCCTGTAGGCAAAACAAATGCTTTGTGTATAAATCTCCTGACTAGATTAATGTGAATTTTTAGGCAAACAGTTGACATAGATGTAGAATAGAGGATGCTGTTTCTGATCTGTTATCAGTCTTTGTTGGCATATCCCTGACAAAGATTTAATAGTGACTTGAAAATTTATTTACCCCACTCTCTCAAAATTTTGCCTCCAGTACAATAAATTGCCTTAAGTACTGATGTCTTATTTATTAATTCTCAAATGTTCAGCTTTGCTGAAATCTTAGCTTGGAGCAATGCTCCCTGAGAGGAATAATTTCTTGCTTAGACATCTTAGGCTTCCAGTCTGAACTGAAGCTGCTTGAGATGACATTCAAAGTCTAAAAAGGCTTAGGAACTCAATATTTGAAGGTGTGTTTCTCCCTATATGGTGGCCCCTCCACATTCACAAGGGTTCAGGGTGCAGAACCCTCACAAAAGTGGGAAAACCATAAATAACTCGCTCTGCGATCCTCCTCATTCCCCTCCAGAGCTCTGCCTCCCATTCCCTTGCCTCTGGCCCCAGTGCTCCCAGGGGAACAAAAAAAATGATATTATTATTATGATTATTATTAGTAGTAGTAATTTCCACTCAGATAAAGAAGAATGGAATGCTGAGTTCTGGTATTCTAAATACTTCCAGTCATCACATCATCTTGAGAAAAGAGTTTCCTCCCAAGCGGAGGATAGGAGCAAAGACAGCACTTGACCAATCAGCAGCCATTACATAGCAGAATGTACAGCCACAGGCAGAGAAGACACGCCTCCAGCAATGAGAGGGGGCTTTGCTCACTGAAAAAGAAAAAAAAATGTCCATTTTAAACATGAGTCTTGGAAGCCTGGGGTGAGGAATCCAAGGGAATGGGAGGAGGCAAAAGTGAGGAGGCAAGTAACTGCCTTGCAAATAATCAAATTCATGCAGGTCAAGCCTGTGAATGTGGAGGGAGGAGCGTATATACCTTCCTGAGGATTGAGTTCTGCTGGAGGGAGAATCCTTGTATTCCACCAGTATGAGGAATACTTTGTGGGAGGATATGGAAAAGGGCTTTCTCAGTAATGGCACCCCAGCTGAAGACTGCCCTCCTCTTAAAAGTCCAGTTTGCAGTGATGCTGGTTTTATTCTGGCACCAACTAAAAATACGGCTTTCTACTAAATTCCTTTAGTATTTCAGGTGTTTGGAGAAGATACTTTCATGGTCTTGGCACTAGCACTTTATTCAGAAATGTACATGCATGGTTTTAAACTGTTTAACCCATTAATTGTTTAATATGTGCTTAGTCTCTGTAAATTTAAATTGTTTTAAGCTTCTTAAACTGATTTTACTTGTATGCCACCCTGAAATCCTGCGATATATAGTGGGATGTAAATATTTAATAAATAAATAATCATTGTTTGGCCCATGAGACTTTGCCTTAAAAATTTTTTAAATAAAGAACTAAGGAATAGTAGCACATACACATACACAAACCATAGAACCAGTCTATATACAGACTCTACACATAGTCTGACTAGTCTACTGAATTATGAGCTCAAACAAGTGATCAACTTTCCAGATATGACAGATGAAAGTTTAATTTTATATGTCCAGCTCTTTCCGATTACTAGTTTCTTTTTCAAAGAAATTCATGGCCGCCCTACTGTCCATACACCATTCTGCTTGCTCTCCATTCAAAGGAATGCGACAATGCAACAGCAGTGGTTCCAGTATGGATCACAAGAGCAGACCATATATCTCTGCTTGGGCATCCTCTGTTTGAAAATCAAGTTCAGTTCTGGCTGAAACAGAAATAACTGACTTATAGTGGAGATCTTGATGTTGCCCACCAACACTTTGGAGCCTGAACTAAGCAAGCAGAATGCAACTCCTCTGGGACAATCTTCCTTACTACTACTACTATAGTGTTTTCCTATGTATGGGTGTATGTTTACCTTATATGCATTTGAAATGCAAGATCATGTCACCATCTGCCCCCTTTCTTGCAGGTTGTAAGTAGATACCCTAGTAAGCAACACTGCGTGTTGGAAGATTGTGCCACGTGGCTTACATGTGCTTTCACCCTGATTTCTGGGGTCCCTTGGGGGACACCTCAATGTGCTCCAAATAATGGGGAATGGGAATTAGCCAGAGCACAAGCTGTAGCACTACAAGAGGCAGGGTAACCTAGCGAGATCTTTAAACCCAATTTTTACGGGGTCAGGCCAAGCCAAAAACCAAGCAAAATTGTCTAATAAAATGATTTTATTGAGGGGAATTCACTCATGCATGCACACAAGATACACACAATCACACATTCACACAAGAGCTAGCTGAAAGAGAAAGGGAGGAAAAATTATAGAGAGGCTGAGAGATTTGGGGGGATTTATAATTACCAGTCCAGAAGAGTAGTGAAGAGCAGAAATGTACTTTGGCTTAGGTAGGACCTAAGGGTAGTTCTCATTCAGGAGCCAGATGGACAGAGTGATGGGTAGATCTTCAAGAGACTGCACTGGGCCTCCTCAAATCAGGGGTATTTATACCCTGAAAATGGCTTGTGGCTATGAAGGTTCCAGATGCCAGACAAAGGGAACCTGTTGAGTCTTTCGCCTGTTGATGGGCTTAGTGCTTTGATTGACAAAGACATGATGAATGTTGTAATAGCTGTCTATTGTGGGTGCCGCGAGGACAGAGGAAAGAATCCAGGTGTACAAGGGATGGATATCTGTCGATCAGTGTCCTAGTGGGCTCCTCACAATTGGATTCCCGGGAAAATTCCAGCTTCTATTTAAGCCTATTATCCACAGGAATGGTGTGTATTTGCCTGACAAATGACTCAAGTCTTACCTGGAGGAATTTTGGAGTTGACCTATGCTTCTCACATCCACAGTCAAATTCTTTCCTTCGCTCGGTTTGACCTCTCTGTCGCCTTTCAAGCTTGAATCTGACATCAGAGCCAACAAAATATGTTGCCAATTACATATGATGCCAATTAGGTATGGTACCCATCCAAACCATACTGATATTGGGGACCCCCAAAGCGGGGCCTTACGGTGCCATGCTATGGTACCTGATAGGAGGCCATACTCTCCAACTGTCTCATTTGGTAGGGACAGTCCTAAATAGTCCTTTGTTGTCCGACGTTTCTAGCTGCTTTTAAAATGTCTCATTTTCAAATAAGAATGAAATTACTAATAGTATATTTTTTAAAATGCTAATTATGAGAATAAATAATAACAATGGGTATAATGAGAATGAGACTCAGATACATATAACAGAAATATATAAGCAGTATGATTTATAATATGTCGAATAAGTATATTAGGTTAATGGACTTGAAGAGACATAGAAATGTAAGCATTTTTCTGTTGTAACTGTTTTTCTTTCACCTTTATGTTTATCACGTTATGTATTTTTTTTTCCTTTTATAATTAATAAAAATATTAAAGTCTCATTTTCTCTTCCCCCCTCCCACTTTCCCTCTCTGTCCCTGACTTGCTTCAGTTGCTGCAAGTTGAGTTCAAAGTGCAAAAGTGGTGACTGGACTCAATTACCTCAGCAGGGCGGAGAGGAGAGGAGAGGGAGAGAATCTTGACCTTCCCAGTAGGCTCAAGCAAAAGCTGTCTGCCATATCCTCTCCTAGATGGTGTGTTCTTCCCCATTAATACCTTTTGCCATCTTGACTGCAATCTGATGTTGCTGGGCCACACATGTCCTAGTTTTCACCTGAATCTCACAAAGAACTTCCTGATGGTCAGAGCTGTTTGCAGTGGAATCTGCTGCCTCGGAGTGTGGTGGAATCTCCTTTGGAGGTTTTTAAACAGAGGCTTCATGACCCTCTGTTGGGAGTACTTTGATGTGTGTTCCTGCATAGCAGGGGGTTGGACTAGCTGGCCCCTGGAGTCTCTTCCATTATTCTATGATTCCAAATGCTGGCTGGTATGACATACCATACTAAAAGCTTGCCTGCTCAGTAGCTCTCTCAGGTATAGTGGAGGATGTTTTCTCACCGCCAGGGTTAAAGCTAATTTCAACCATCACTCCAGTTAGCTTCTCTACCTGAAAAGGGTTTGGTTGGGTAGGATTTTGTCCTTCACCTCAGGCAGCAAAATGTTTAGAGGTGGCTCCATGTTTACTTTGGCTAGAAGCTGCCACCCCTGAGTCACAATTAACTATTTTGTATTGGAGGAGTGTTGTGCAGAACTTGGAAGCAGGTAATCACAAATAATGTGTTATCTGCAATTAAGGCCTAATAAATTTACCTTACACTGCTAAGGCAAAGACTCATAGTGTCATTTCTTTCGCAGGGTTAACGGGAAATGTTTACTTTTATAGATAACAGATTGTGGTGCCTCGATACTTAAGTTTGATCTATACCACAAACTTGTAGCATTTTGGTGGCTTTAAAAAGTAATAAAAGTAGTTACTTTGGAATAACAGGAGTTGTTTGGATTTGGCTGAAGGGCCAGGAGGGGGTGCAGCATGGATATTGTAAGAATGTTGGACTCAGGGTGCACCCAATGAGAGGAATTGACCAGTTTGGAAGAAAGAAGGTGTCACCATCTGGCATACTTTGGTGATTTGTAGGCATTTTTTAGAAGGGGCTTCTTCCCCCTTTGAGGTGTGATCACTGAAATTTGGAAGCACTAGCCTCTCCTTGGAAATTAAGCCCTAAGCAAATTAGATGCGCAGGGTTCTTTTTCAAGTTGTTTTACAAGTTTAGCTTCCAGGATGCAAAAATTTCTTGGCTAACACTCAGGCCATTTCCTCAGTACACTGTTATAGTGCTATTATTGCACTTTCAACATCCTGTGGAATCCTGGAGTTTGTAGTTTACGGAGGCCAAAGAGCTCTCTGGCTGAGAATTCTAAATGCCCCTCCCTGAACTGCAAGCCCCAGGATTCCATAGGATGTTGAAAGTGGAATAATAGCACTGTAACAGTGTAGTGCAAAAATGGCCTATGTCTGACTGTCCCAACACAACAGTCAATGAAAAGACGTAGCGGATACCATATTCACTCCTCAGCAGTTGGGTCTGGCTCTAACAACACACAGCCAATCAAACCTTTGACCCTGCAGACCCACTTATACCCTAACAGACAATGCAGTTTGGTGTGAAACTGGAGCATGATATCTGATTGAAGGAGCATGGTGGGAGAAATGACTCTGCGAGAGGGGATCCTCCGCAAAAGGGACAGGATTTATGTGATGGAAGGATTAAGGGCTAAAATCTTAAGGCAATGCCATGATGTAAAGGCTACAGGGCACTTTGAATTTGTAAAAACCTTGTGCCTGGTCAGATGTCAATTTTGATGGCCTGGACTGAGACAGGAAGCTCACATTAAAACTGTTCAATGTATGTGGTAGCTAAGTGACTATGGGGGTGAAGTCCCATGGACTGTAACAACCCCTCCCTACTCCACCCCTTCCCTTGTCTGAAATCAGCATGGACTTTATAGTGAACTTACCTAAACGCAAAAAAGAAGTCTGTGATTTGGGTGGTGACTAACTTGTTTTCAAGGCAACCCCATTTTGTGCCTTGCACATCAATTTTGACAGCCCTCCAACTGATTAAACTATTTGTGCAACACAATTATGGACTCCATGGGGTCCCCAGTAAGATCATCTCAGACCAAGGGGCCAAATTTACCTCCTAGTTTTGGAAGATTTTCCTGAAGCCTGGTATTGATCAGGGACTGAATTCAGCCCATCATCCCCAAATGGATGGGCAGTGCAAGAGGTTCAGCTTGGAGCAGTACCTACAATATTTTTATCAATTTTCAGCAAGATGATTGGGTTGGCCTGCTACCCTTTGCTGAGGAAGCTTATAACAATTCTTTTCATGTGAGCACAGAGCATTCTTCATTGCAAGTGGTGTATGGATAAGACCTCAAACCTCTGCCAGCCCTATCAGTAACAGAAAGGGAGCCTGTACCTTTGGCCAAGTGGACTGAGAAGGTTAAAGCTGCATAGCTGGGAATGGTAAATGCCTTAGAGCATGCTAAGGACTCTTATAAAAAGCATGCTGACAAATGAAGGGCTCCTGAATGGAATTTTGCAGTGGGGGATTTTGTGTACTTGTCAACCAAATGTTTGCAGTGCAACAGCTATCAAAAAGAGTTGGGCCCAAAGTATCATCAAAAAATAGTAAATTCTGTTACTGTTATTGTCTAAAACCTACTGACACAAACACCCTGTTTTACATTCCAGCTTGCTAAAGCATGCAGCAAAGCCAGATGCCTGGCACCCAAGGGAGCTGATCCTCCTCCTGTGGTGACTGACAAAAAGCAGCATTTTGAAGTCAAGCAAATCCTGGACTCTGGATGGCACAATACTTTGGCATACTTCAATACTTCAATATTTTATTCAATGGAAGGACTTTCCTATGGGAATGTCTGAGTGGACTGATGGCCATCATGTTAGGGCCCCAAAGCTGATCTGGGACATGCTTAAAAAATACCTTGAGAAACCAGGCCTGGTGTGAAGTCACTAGGCAAGTCAAATGATGGAGGATGTATGTGATTTTGTTATTCTCTGCTTTTTTGTGAATCGTAATGCCTTGTCATATATTGCATGTCACCTGTGATTACATTATTGCTCATTGCTGTCATGTATTTCATGTTGCTTGGTAGTTTTGACAAAGGGAGGTTTGGCTTGGGGGCGCAGCAGAATGTCAGAGGGCACTGCCATGCCTAGCTTAGTCCTACTGTAGCCATCTCGCTGTGTTTCCTTCAATGCGGTGCAATTCCTTCGATGTTTGGGTGATAGGAGGGGGGAGCTTGCTGAAGCATGGGAACGAATGTCATTTCAACAGACTGGTATGGGCTAGTGTGTGAGAATGGCATGTGAGTGGGAAAGAGCTAGGAGGGGTGGCACGGTTGAAAATAGTGAAACTGTCTGTGCCTCCTCAGTTCTAGCAAGAATGTTGTCTGTGTACTAAACTAATCTTTAATAAAAATAATAATAAAAACTTTCTCGATACATCCATGAAGACTGTTTGTAAAGTTAGGATAAAACCAGGCATTACAAGAGTAACTTTAAAATTCAACTAAAACAGTAGTTATCTATTGCTTTAGATAATTAAAGCATCACTGTGATACCATGCTTGTGTTTATGACAACTTTGTCCCTACTGACGTCAATGAGATCACACCAACAACTTGCGTTTTTAACGCACTTCCAGCTGAGAGGTAGTAAGCAACTTGAGTCTCCAAGTTTCAGAGCTGACAGGATTGCGGCTGCTCCTAGCTATGACGACAAGATCAACCCTAGCTTTTAAAGGTTGGATGATAAGCTCAGCTGCTATTTTCCACAAGTCATAGCCAGTAATTCATATTTTTCCCCCTGCCTCTTGCTTCTTTGGCATATAAAGGTTTTTATGTGAAAGGTTATAGCCAGTGTAGATGCCATATATAAGCTGCCAGAACATGATACTTGGCTAATGTAAGGAATGCCCCTCACATTGCCTTTGAAGTATGCCAGTTGCTGTCTGTACAAATGAAGAGAGCATCCCAGTCTAGAATAAAATGATGAACTTGTTCAAAGGAATGCGCAGACGCACTCCAGGTCTGAAAAACACTTAACCTAGGGCCTAATCTCATTAAAGTCAATGAGATTTACTTCCAAGTGAACATATGAGGAAAAAGGAAAAGGGAATATATTTCTTTCAGCCTTTGTGAAGTGTTAGTCTGTGGTTGCACTGAATTGGTTTCACATGGAGGTTTTTAACGTAACAAATTTCCTAGGGTACGTACCGCTCCCTGATGGAGCTATCAAAACACAAGCCTGCAGCAAAGTTTGTCTTAGTATGAAGGCGGCAGGAGTCTGGGTTGTGCTTAAAGAGGCAATGCCAAGTTCATTCATTATTGGTGCTGACAGACAGCTTCTTATGTTAGCATCTGTGGCTATTCTATCTTTCCTTCCTTAATTAACTTTTCTTGGGTGGAGGGAGTTAACAAGAAAGAGGGAAGAACTAGTGGGAAAACATGGAAGATGTCCAGGCTTCTTACAAAACTCCATGTTTGAGGCATAACAGTTGTATAGTCAAAATGGCAGTTGGTATAACCCAGTACTTGAATTAATAGCTGGTGCTGCTGTAGTTAACTCTCATCAAGTAGATTTTGATTTATGGAGACTCTATGAACGAGAGATCTCCAAGTCACCCAATCATCAACAGCCCTGCTCAGGTACTGCAGATTCAAGGCCAGGCTTCCCCAGTTGAGTCTATCCATTGGTAATACAGTATTCCCCATTTCCTACTGCCTTCTACCTTACCAAGCATTATTTTCATTTCTAGTGAGTCATGTCAATAGTCTCAACTTAAGTACAATAGTCTCAATTTAATCATCTTCTATTCTAGCCAGAGTTCAGGCTTGATTTGCTGTATGACCTATTAGTTTGTCTTTTTAGCAGTCCAGGGTATCCACAGAGCTCTTTTCCAGCACCACATTTCAGATGAGTTGGTTTTCTTCCTATCTGCTTTCTTCACTGTCCAGCTTTCACAACCATACATACAAATTGGAAATATGGTACCATGGACAATAACTTCAGTTTTCAATGATATATCTTTACATTTCAGGATCTTGTCTATTTCCTTCACAGTTGCCCTTCCAAGTCCTAGTCTTCTGATTTCTTGACTGCAGTCTCCATTCTGATTAATAATTGAGCCAAGGTATGGAAAGCTTTTAACTATTTCAATGTCTTCATTGTCTGCTTTAAAGTTATGTAAATCATCTGTGCTCAATATTTTCTTAATGTTCAACTGTAAACCTGCCTTTGCACTTTCTTCCTTGACTTTCTTCAGTAATCATTGCAAGTCTTTACTATTTTCTGCTGGTGGTATGATGTCCCCTGCATGTCTTAAGTTGTTGATGTTCCTTTCTCCAGTTTCATGCCTCCTTCCTCTGATTCTAATCCTGCTTTACATATGATACGTTCAGCATACAGATTAAACAAATAAGGTGTTAAATGCAGCCTTGCCTCACCCTCTTGCAATTGGGAACCTTTCTGTTTCTCTGTATTCTGTCCTGACAGTGACCTCTTGTCCTCAGTATAGGTTACATATATGTTACGTATGGTGGCTAAATAATATATGCAAGGGCCTTCCAATTCACATTAGGACCATCGTGAGGCATGGCGAGTCTCCCCCGTTACAACAGTTCTGATCTGCAACCACTTCTCCCTGGTGGCTGCTATTTATATACTTCTTTCAAAAGACACCATCATGCTAATGAAAATAGATCTTGTCTCACACCACTGGAAAGTGTCGTGTGTGTATAGGTGTGTGTGCGCGCGCGCGCGCGTGTGTAGAGATCATTAGAGAGCTAGCATAGTGTAGTGGTTTGAGTGCTGGACTATGGGCCTTTCCGCACTAGCCTGTTATAGCGCGATGATTCCACTTTCAACATCCTATGGAATCCTGTGGTTTGCAGTTTCGGGAGGGGCCAGGCAGCCCCTCCCAAAACTACAAACCCCAGGATTCCATAGGATGTTGAAAGTGGAATCATCGCGCTATAACAGGCTAGTATGGAAAAGGCCTATATCTCTGGGAGACCATGCCTCCGATCCCTATTCAGCCACAAAAACCTACTGGGTGACCTTGGGCAAGTCATGCTTTCTCAGCCTTAGAGGAAGGAAACGGCAAACCCCCTGGAATGAATTTTGCCAAGAAAACTCTATGACAGGGTCACCATAAATCAAGGCTCAAAGCAACAACTATGGCATCATTATTGTTATATTTAGTTTGACTCTCAAGTAACTGGCCCCAAGAAACCCTAATAGAGAATATTTCTGAGTCTAAATCCAGCTGGCCATGGACTCAGTGCATCCTTGAGAGTAAATTCTAGGCCCATTGCTATAATTTGGTTAAATTTATGCCTTAAAGTGTTGTAAGTTAATCGATTCTCTGAGTACCTCTCTCTCATACATGAAACAAATCTTTAGAACTATCTATTGTTGCAGATGCTGCCCCATACAGTGGAGGAGATAATGACAGTGCATTGCTCATTGTCTTATCCAGTTTCCAGCCAGTCAAACTGTTGCTAGTTGGGTTATATAGAGAAATAATTAAACTCCAGATTCTTTCAACCCATGGAAGTAAGAAAACAGATCTTCTATCACACCACTGCTTGCCACTTTAAATAGGTAAATACAATTTCTTCCTCAGGTCTCAAATCTTATCCTGCATAGAAGATAAGAATAATGATTATCACCTACCCAAACATGTAGTATTAAAGCATGGCTCTTGCTATAAATTTAACACAGGCAAGTCAACCAAGTATCATTTAACCATATCAATTTCATATAATAATCACTGCTTTTAGGTATGCTCTCACTGGGGCCTTGTCTTCAAATTAGCTGGAGTGACATGGATTTTGCTTCCTCTGTGGTTGCGCTGACAAAGCTTTGAGTAGTCTTTGAACAAGGAAATTACAAAGGAAGACTAGAAACAGCTGAATTGAATTATATTCACAAATTACAATCCATTAGCAGCAAGTCTGAGCAAACACAATGACTTCATGGCACACTACATGTATGAATACAAGAGCCCTCACTACTACACACACTGCATAACAAAAGGAATGTTCTCAGAAAGAGTTCTGAATCCAGGGAACCTGAGTCTTGCTCTCACACATCAATACTAGATGTCCACTGTAAAGCTCTGAAAGACCTGTTTCACCTCATCCAGTCCTTTGAACAAGGAACATGATTTGCATCTTTCTGGATCCTATTACATTCTCTCCCACTCCCACAACTGTATAAATATGCTTTATAATGTGAGGCTTTAGTATCGCTCTCTGTTGCATCTGAAGAAGTGGATTATAGCCACAAAAGCTTGTGCTAAAATAAAAACTAGTCTTAAAGGTGCTGCCATATTTCTTTTCTTCTCCCCCCACCTTCCTTCCTGTTTATGCTTTGAGTAGTATGTTCGTTCTTATTTGGCTAGAGTATTTAGTCCCAAATAGAGAAGACCAAGGGCCTAATTAGCAGGATTCCAGCCAGTTGTTGTATGCCTTCAAGTTGTTTCTGAAGCCATTTCCACGCTGGACTGTTATAGGGCTATTATTCCACTTGCAACATCCTATGGAATCCTGGGATTTGTAGTTTCCAGCTGGCCTCTCCCAAAACTGCAAATCCCAGGATTCCATAGGATGTTGCAAGTGGAATAATAGCCCTATAACAGTCCAGTGCGGAATGGGTCTCCGTTATGGCAATCCTAAGGCAAACCTGTCATGGGATTTTTCTGGGGCTGAGAGTGTGTGACACATCCAAGGTCACCCAAGACTGAGCAGGGAATTGAACCCTGGTCTCCAGAGTTGTAGTCTAATGTTCAAACCACTACACCATGCTGGCTGTCCCAGCCAGAGTAACTGGATGAATTTTGGAAATTATTTATTGGAGAAGACAACAGAACCGCAAGCTGCTGGTGAGGCATTATTTAGAAGCATGTGAGAACCATGTTGTGTAACAATAACACAAATAACTTGCATGTATGTGTTTTTAAAGATTTTCCATTGTAACAGTTCTCAAAATCCAAGATTTGGTCTGACAGCTTGTAGCCTTTCACTTGTTTGCAGTAGTGTAAGTGACTTGTTGTTACACTACCATCTAGTGGTAGAATACTCTAAAATGTTTGCAGCTGGGTGTTTCTCTAATTGTTGGTAATAAAGGTTAAGCCATTTAAAAGCTCCAATTTCCTTTCAGTAAGAGCTATTGTAGGCTAGTATAGCAGGAGTTAAGGGCAAGGACATTCATATTTCAGTTCCTACTTCAGTCACAAACTCATTAGGCCTTGGTCCTCCATTTGTAACATGAGGTTAATAAACTGGCCTACCTTGAAAGACAGACTGAGGCATCACAAACTGTGCAGTATTCCTGAAATGCTTTGAACATTTTAAATTAGCTATATAAATATTATTTCACTGTTCCTTCTCACTGCTTATGTTTTCTATGCATTCATACATCTTTCTCCAAACTAGATAATTATTTATTAATGTAGCTTTAAATAGTTATGTTGCATTTTTATTTCTGTGTGTGTGCGTATGAGCAAAAGTAAGGCCATTTCTCCACTACACTGTTATAGTGCCATTATTCCACTTTCACCATCCTGTGGAATTCTGGGGTTTGTAGTTGACTGAAGCCAAAGAGCTCTCTGGCTGGGAACTCTAAATGCCCCTCCCCAAATTGCAAACCCCAGGATTCCATAGAATGTTGGAAGTGGAATAACAGAAGGATAACAGTGTAGGGTGGAAATGGCCTAAGAATCTAGTGGTACCCTGAAGGCAATCTTTTTATTTGGCATAAGCCTTCATGGACTGCAGCCTGAAGCATTGCCTCAGCTGGCCAATGTTTATACACTTTGTTTTGGCAGGAAGCAAATGTGGAGGGGATAGAAATGTAGAAGGCACAAATAGTGCTACTTGTCTTAGCAATGAGGTATAACAAGGGTATCCTAGCACAGATAAGCAAATTAACACATGTATATGAGGTTCCCAGATCTTAGGGCCTGGACTCTCTTTAGCCTACCATTTAAAGGAGAAGAATGTTTTCTTCATTTGCTAGACCTGGTGTTATAATCTGAATGGCTTACTCTGTGTGACTGCATGTGATCCTTAACATAACATGCTAAATAGCATCACCAGGGGCTGTCTCGTGTTAACATCACCCTCATAACATCACTGGGGATTCATAACATCAGTAGGAAGGACCCTTCTGTCATATCAGAAGGGGTCATTCTTAACTTGCCAATCCTATATGTATAGTAAAGAAAAGCCTTTGATGAGTCCAAATACAGGAGACAAAAATTTATTCTCTCTACCGGGTAAGGAAATTGTGGCCCACAGGGTGTATATAGCTACAACCTCTTTTCCACACCCCAAGCCTCCGAAGGATCAATTACTACTCCTAGAGTCCTCCATGAGTGATGGGTTAATTTACACCTGTCCCCACCCCTGTGAGTCCTGTTACTTCTGGGTGAGATTTACATATGATTTTTAGCTGATTTGCAGGTACTGCAGCCCACTGGGGTTGGAGGACATAGGTGAAATTTGGCACCAGCTATAGTTACCCATCCTTCCTGTTGAAGAAGTCCTGTTGATGGTGGATTGTAATGAAAACTACCAGAGGGAGAAGATCAGCAACAACTAAAAGCAAACTGAAATTATTTAATGAATCAAAGTTGGATGGTGATATTAGCATCCCTATAGAGATGAGCTGCTTAACACATGCTAAAAATCTTTTATCCGTGTTCAAGAATATTTACTCCAGTTCACTGGGGAGACAAATGGGAGGAGAAGGGGTTGTTATAGGACCGTGAAATAGTTCAGCTTTGCAATAAAATCAGTTGTTTTCGTTCATTTACTAACCACCGTACATCAAACTTGTGTATCATGTGAATCACTATAACTGAGTCCCACTCTGAGTCTCCCGGAATATTAAAACATTTCTTTCTAAGCAGGCTTTTAAATAAACTGGGGAGGTTTATTTATTTATTAACTTGTTTTAAAAATTGAATACTGTTTTAGCTTTTTGTAATTTTATGTTTTTAACATTTTCATTGTTTTAAATGTTTTAAATGTCTAATTTATTGTTGGGTCTCATTTTCGGAGAAAGACAGCATACAAATATAATAAATATGCACAAATAAATAAATAAAATTTCCTTCAAGAGCTTTCTAGTCAACTCCCCTGAACTACATTTCTAGTGCTCTCTAGG
Organism: Cyclura pinguis; assembly: GCA_030412105.1. Classification (NCBI taxonomy): domain Eukaryota; kingdom Metazoa; phylum Chordata; class Lepidosauria; order Squamata; family Iguanidae; genus Cyclura; species Cyclura pinguis. The sequence goes on from CM059604.1 coordinate 23,653,603, forward strand.
CAAAGAATTTTTAGTTCCTCAACAAAACAATTTTATCCTGGCATTGCCTGGAATGGAGCGAAAATGCTACAACTGTGTAACAGGCTATGAATTGGAAATATGCACCTTGTGCTAACTCAGAACCTCAGAAAAAGATCTGAATTGCAGCTCAGTTGAGCAGAAATGGAGTTCATCCATCAGCAAAATGCAGCGAGGTTACCTGCAAAACCTACCAGTGATATTTTTAGCCCATAAAACTCCTTTTTGGAATTGGATCAAGTATAAACTACAGACCTCACAGCCATAATATTTGGCCAAAACATTTGGACTTTCCTTCTTCTATTTTCCCCAACCCCTACTTATTGTATATTTCTGTCGTGTTGGATATGTCTGAAGAAGTGAAAAGCTTGCATGCTTTTGTGGTATGATTGATCCTGGTGAAGTTATTGCCCAGTTGTGACTTTTAGTTTTAGGATGGGGGTTGCACACCCTCCACTTGTCCCAATTTTGCAGGTCCCTTCCTGATTAAGTCTCTATCATCCCACTTTTTCTGCTGCTTTTAAAATGTCCTGGTTTCTCTCTCCTCCCCTCTCTTTCTCTTCTTTTCCTCAGTTTACTTCAGTTGCTCCAAGCTGAGTTCAAAGTGCAAAAGTAGTTTGCATTAATTTAACTCAGGCCATTTCCGCACAACGGGGCTGTCCCGCTATGGGAACAGGATGGCAGTGATCAGCTGATTGCATTTCCGCACAACATCGTCGCTGGCCTGCTGCCATCCGCTACCATCCTCTCCCCATGTGTTGTGCTCATGGGGTATTCGCTAAATGGATAAAATCCATTTAGTGCCTGAGATCGCATGACGCTCCTGTACCAACCTGTCCTGCGGGAGGGCAGGAAGCCCGGTGACAATGCTTCCGCAGCGCAGTGCAGCCTGGGAAATGCCTAGCTGTGCTGTGGAAGGAAGAGGCATGGCCATCATGCTCCCTTCCGCAGGGAGCCAGTCTCGTGCAGAGGGGAGTGTTCCTGTTGCACTCATATCCCTGCTGGGACTACGATGGGACAACTTGCAAGAGTCCTGTCATATGGAAATGGCCTCAACAAGGGAAGAAGAAAGGAAGGAGCATCAACTTGCCCTTCCCAATAGGCTCAGGCAAAAAACACATTGCTGTGGTCTCTCCTAGTTTGTGTCTTTTTCCTTATTAACAGCGTGTGCCATCTTGACCACATTCTGATGTTGCTTGGCCACATGTGTCCTGGTTTTCATCTGTGAAATTTCAGAGGGTATGTGGTTATCAACCTGCTTTGTGCACAGTAGGAGCTTGTATGCCTTAACCATAAAACCATACAAGCCAAATGGCTGAGCAGGATTGCATTTGATTCGATAATACTGAGAAGTGTTATGTATTGTTAGAGTAGAATAAATTATTGTGTGGCAGCTTTTGTTCATTGTTGAGTAAGAGCCACAGTTGCGAATATTATTAAGCTGCAAATGCCGGGCATGCTGATCATTTGTTTTGCAGTGACTACTAATTAACTATTGTGTCTTTACCTTTTGCCAGGAGCTTTTAAATAATTTCCTTTCTATGCCAGCAACTTGACGGGAAGTTAAGAAAGGACAGTAGTGAGGCCCAGATTACACATAAAGCCTGCAGGCAGCTGACAGGCAATTATGTATAATAAGTTGTTATGAAAACCACAGCCCAGCAGGTGCAGCCAGAAGGGAGAGACAGCCTCCTGCTGGGTTTGCATTGAGATCAGAAGGAAAGTTAGAGCGTATGAATAGAAAGAACTCCGGGTTGGCATATAAAAATATGAAGCACCAAGGAAACAGGCCATCCTGAAAGCCACTGCCATGATTTGTGAAAGGAGAGAGGCCTGGGTTCAAGGCTGGCTAGGAAACTGTATTGTCTACCCCCTGATTCCGGATAAATGGGGATAGGGCTAGCTGATGTTTATTCAGTGCTAGCAGCTGATTTTTTTTAAGTGGATGAGCAGCTGCTGTCCTTTCCAGTTGCTACACACTATCTCTCCAGTGTCTAATAATGAATGCAGGTCTTGAAGCCAGTGTATTTTGCTGTGGCAACAGCTTGGGAACCTCTTCTCTGGACTATGCACATGTGCATATGTAACATCTATGAATTATTAGTTTGGACTGATGGATGAGGAAACCTTACTGAATGGCACTTACTAGCTGTAGTTTTCAGAGGGAAGGACTAGGCCCTTTTAAACATGAATAAGGTAGTGGTACTTTCATTTACGTATTTTGGAAAAAACCCCAAAAGGATCAATTCTTTGTAGTGGAACTTCTATGTTGCATTTGCATCTGTTTTGTATTTTTTTTTATTTATTTAGGGCTTCAAGGTTTCATCCAAATGTTGCAGTAGTACCGAACAATGCAGCACAGAAGAGCCCTGGGATCAAGTCCTGCACTGCACCTCACTGAATGCCTGGGATTTGGGAGACAGTGCATATGTGTTAAATTTAATATATAGTGTATTGTATTGTAGCTAATATATAAGTGCTGGGATTTCAATTGTGATTGTGTTTGCAATATTCAGTTGTAGCTGGCCTCACAGGATACAGAAAGGGGTACACCTGCACACACAAACGTCTTGACCGACATATACATGATAATTAACCAACTCATTAACCAACTCAGTGGCAGAGGAGGAAGTCCCATGTTTTACACATCTTTCATTAAAAAGCCCATCTTTATAATCTTTTAGTTGGATAAATGAAGATATTACGCTAATATGGATTTTGGGATTCTTCTTACGTCCATCACCGTAAGATTTTAAATCCATATTAGCATAATACCCTCATTTATTCAACTAAAAGGACATGAAGATGCGCTTTTAATGAAGACAAGATACATAAGTGCTTTTAGATGAAAGTAGCAAAGTGGTTTTTTAATGAAGGACAAGATGCATACCTGTCTGTCTGTCTGTCTATCTACCTACCTACCTACCTACCTATTATAGGCCAATTTGGTGAGGAGAGGAGGGCGGGCCCTCACAGTGACTTCTCCAATCCTATGTATGTGTGTATGTATAAAACACACACACACACAAATAATTTATTCTATGTACAATTCAAAGTGCTGTTTACAAGCAATAAAGCCCTATACACTATGGGTCCAGATTATCTGAAAGACTGTATCTCTTGATATAAGGCTTAAGTTTTCATATGATATATGATTTTCAAGATTTTTGGCAGAGGACTTTTTCTTAGTCCTACCTCCATCACAAGCATATTTGGTGATGACATGGTAGAGCCTTTTTTGTTTCTAATTTTAAATTGATATTTTTTCATATACAATAAAACTTTAAACAAAGCAACAAATCGAAAGAAGGAAGGAAAGAAAGAAAGAAAAGAGAGAGAATAATGGAAAACAAACAAACAAGCAAACCAAAAGATAGATAAAACTAAAAAAAAATTGATAACAGAAAAAAGGCAGAAAAAATAAGAGTGACTCTAGCCTCCTTTTCAGCAGTTATTAATGTATATAATCAATCAGTAACTCTCTCATCCATTACAGTAATTCCTCATCCTCCTTTCTACTCCTACTAATATGTAAATCCAAACTTACAAAATATTCTACGTATTTTCCCTAGTAAGTCAAGAAATGGTTAATACTCTTTAACAAGGCTATTACTCTTCCCTAAATTTAGCTAAACAAACTATCCCCTCTCATTCTAAGATTTAACAACAATCATAACGTAAAATATCAAATATTAAAGCCTTTCATTTTCATTAAAGTGGGTTTTCCCAATTCTTTTCCAACTGTTTCTCCCTCCCTGTGACTCTTTTCCTGCGGTGTCTCTCGAAAAACAAAACTTCAGAACTTGTTATAATTTTTTCTTTTTTCCGTTTGAATTTTCCATAGCTATTTCCAAAAAATAGCCTTCTCTCATGATCATATCCTTAGTTATTGTCTAACCCTCCAGCCCACATATGAGCCGGCCTTAATGTCATTTTAAACAGTTTCTTAAATTTTATATATTCTCTCCCAAAATATCTTATTTTATAACAACTTCCTTTAGACTAAAACAGCATTGAATGTCAGGGAACAAGACAACACCCACAATCCAAGAAACCCAATAGTTATTTCTTTACCCATTCATGTTTTAAATTTAACCATTGGTTTTTGGCCAAGCCTCTGCAATTGCACAAATAGAACATCACTCATGACATTCCATAGGACCTGGTGTCAGGGCTCAGAATTCAGATTCTGAAGATGAGGCTGAACCTGGGGAGTGCCAACCTCAGGAAGAAGAAGCTGAACCTGTGGGGTGTCGGCCTCATGAAACATTAAGCCAGGACTCACCTGAGGTGGATCCTATACAAGTGCCATTGGGACAGCTGGAGCACTCTGGCGGTGAGGCCTTGCCGCTGAGCCCTCGAACCTGGTGAGTGGGGTGGAGAGCAGCACAAAGAAACTCAATGAGGCTTCTCTCCAAACAAAAGAAGAAACCATCCTAACTGGAAGCAGTTAGCTACAGCCAATTTAAGAAGCAGTTTGGATCCCTGTTTCTCTGATGGTAACAACTGTCTTACCTCTGGTGTGTCATTCTCGCAGTTCCATTCTGATTCTTGAAACCTTGGACTGGCTGACAAACCAACCCAGCTTTCAGAACTCAAACCGGACTGCACTTCTCTTCTGCACGTCCCTTTTTGCACATGAGGTCTCTTAGGCAAGCTTTGCTTCCATAGACTTTGGCTTATCCTTACATTCCTTCCTCACCCTTATTTGTTTAAGGCTTGAGTACAATGCCATTCCCCCTGCAATAGTGGGTGCATGGGAATCTGAAGCAGAATACCTGGGGAGGAAAAATGTTTACATAAACACCTTCCTACTGATTTTATTGTCTTTGTCATCTCCTTTCTCTCCCTCCAGCAATCTAACTGAAAACAAATTATCTTCAGTGCCTTTCCAAACTGCACCCCCCACCCCCAGTGATGCTGTTCTTTCGAATAACTTTATTGTAGATCTCATCCTCCTTCCAACATCTTGAATGTCTTTCAGGAAAGACATCCAACCTCTCTTCTCCTTTTCCATGTCTCTCCTTGACTCCTCTGGGATCACTTCTAAATCTCCAGAAACATCTTGGTCTGGCTGCACATTACTGTCCATAATTTTCTCTCTGTACTTCAATAATGTCCTCTTTGTCTGATTCTGTGATTTCTATCGTATCATCAAATATTCTGAAGTTCTTAAGATCATTTTCAGCAATTCAAATTCCTCCAAAATCACCCGCCAAATTGCTAGATCACATTCATTTTCTAGGGGCTGCATCACTGCCATTCTTCTATTAATCAAAACTTGGCATAGCTAGATTTAATACTTTTGTCTCCACAGCGACTCCTCCATTACAGTGTTGCCAACACACAGCCTGGCTGTTTAATTTCTCTTGTTATTCAGATAGCTTTCAATGGGATATCTCTCCTAGACAAAACAAATCCACTTTCTCATAACAGGCCGATCTCTTTTCCTAGTCCATTTTTGCTTACAGAGCACTTATAAAAACAATCACTTTTCCAACTTTAAATAATGTCTTTCCAACTTTTAATTTTATTATGCTCTTTGTCCACTTAAAACCCTTTTTTAAAAAAATTCACACTCTTCTTAAACTTTCTGCTTTCAATATGCAATCTTAAATGTCTTAAAAATAATAATTAAAGTAACTCGTATTAGTACAGAAAGTAGAAACCTCACTGAGGCATTAATGTCACAACTGAATTGGAGATCTCTTTTAGCTTTAAGATTTCCAGATATTATAGAAGTAGTAGTTAAGAAAGTGAGATACATGCTTAGTGTCCCTTATAAGCTCACAAACTCGATGGAATTTTTTTGTAGTTCCTGCTACTTGCATTTGACTCCCACTTACATGGTCTCTGCAAGCTTAGTGAGGTTCTTGGACCTTTGGGGATGTTCTCTACACTCTTCCTTTCTTCGAGGAGAGAATCACCAGGTGAAATTTGCCTCTAAACCAGTGATAGTCATGGCTGCAACTTTCCCTCTCATGGAGCTCTGTGGAGGGATGTCAGCTTGCCATATTCTCACCCAGAAATTGACATGGGAGAGCCTTCACAGTAGCTTCTCTCTGGCTGTTAATGTCAAGGTCAGAGATCTGGGCAGCGAGCCAGCCCAGAGAACAGAGTAGGAGAGCCAGCAAAGTCCAGCCGGGAGGAGACCAGGAAGCACTTACTCAAGGAAGTTCATTTACCAGAGCACCAAGCAAAGCTGTAGTCAGAGTTCCAAAGCCAAGGGACAAGAGTCCAGAGATCAATTCAAGGTATCAGGAACCGGGTGCTGAGAGCAAGGTACAGGCAAGAGGAGGGCTTGTAAGAAGTTTACCACAAGCAAAGGGAAGCTTCCAGGCAGGCAGTTATATAGCCCCAGGCACAGGTGTGTCCGGTCACCACTTCTTAAACTTAGCCAAGGAAGCCTCCCTTTGCACAGCCCTCTTGAGTCTCCGCCTTGATCGGGGGCTTATTGAATCAGGCTCCAGAGCCTCTTCAGAATCGGATCCCTGTTGCTCCAAAGGAGCAGGCACAGAATCGGATCCCTGTTGCTCTAAAGGAGCAGGCAGAGGGACGTCCGAGCCTGCTTGGTCCATGGCAGCAGGGGGAGCTCTTGAGCTGCAGGACTCATCTCCAGCCAGAGCCACAGGGACCAACAGCTGCTGCTCGTCATCTCCACCCTGAGCAACAGGGACCAACTATTTAAAATCATAAATTAAACAACATAAAATCAATAAAAATGTCCAAAAGTTAAACAATAGAATACCCACCCACCCCCATAAGAAGGCTTCCTTCAAGCAACTGCTCATTCAAAATATGCTTTTGCTCCTTCCTCTGCAGCAAAAAGAGAGTGAGGTGGGGAGACTGCTGTCTCCCATGAAAGGGAATTCCACAGGGTGGGAGCAGCCACTGTGAAGGCCCTCCCTCATGTCCTCACCAAATTGGCCTGGTATGGTGGCGAGACTGAGAAAGCCTTCCCCTAAGGATCTTAAGACTCTGGTAGGTTCATAGGAGGAGATGCAGTCTTCCATCATCATCATCATCATCATGTTTCAGTTGCCTTTTAAATTGTTTTGAATTGATCTTTTAACATGGTTGCTTATTTAATTTTTTTTTTTTTACTTTTGTACTATTCATTGTTTTAACTGCATTTTATTTTAAATCACATTATGAGCTGTTTTGGACCCCATATTGGGAGAAAGGTGGAATATAAATAAAACAAATATATAAATAAATTAGAATTAAATATTATTAACAGTATTGGATGGATGGATGAATCCAGTGCTCCTTATAGAAGGTCAGGTGGTTTTGGTGGTCAGTAGTGCCTTTGCTCATTTCTATCCATTGTGGATTTCCTGGAGGAAGAAAGATCTGCCCACAGTGATGAATGCCTTAATTACCTCTTGTTTATGTAATGTGCTTTGCCTCCAAAGATATTTGGTTGTATGTGCCTTCAGGTTGCCTATCAACTTATGGAGACCCCCTGCATTTCAAAGGGCTTTTATAGGCAAGGAATATCTAGAAGTGGTTTTACCCTTCCTCTAAAATACAGCCTACAGCACCTGGTATTCATTGGTGATCTCCCATCCAAGTACTAACCATAGCTGACCCTGCTTAACTTTCAAAATCAGACAGAATCTGGTGCCTTTAGGGTGTTTAGGCTGCTAGGGAAAAATGAAGGGACTATACATTTGTCAGTAGTGCACTTTTTGAACCACATGGTACTGGTCTCAGGGTTTTCACCCCAAAAAGAGCAAAAAAGGCATTTTAAAAAATCCCAAATATGAATTATTTTTCTTAAATTCATATAAGAAAAAGAGGCTGTACATTTTGCAGAATAGAAGTGTGGGCATAGAGTTTGTGTCTGCAAACAAGAACAAAAGAAATGGAGTAGTCTTTTACATAAATCAAATATTACAACCTGATTTGATTTTTGAAGATGGATAAGGTAGCTGTGTAATTGTGGAAATCTACTGGACTCTCAAGATAATGCATTTAATGGTTATTTATGGACCCAATAATGAAAAATCAATATTTTATGAAAATTTAAGAAATACATCTGAACTAGACCTATAAAATTTGCTTTGTTCAGTTGATTTGAATGAGGTTGTTGATCCTAATAAAAGTAAATGTTCCAGTAGAGGTATTAAGGAAGATTAAGGGATACTTGATACAGATGACACCAAACTGGGAAGAGTTGCTAATACCCCAGAGGACAGGATCAAATTTCAAAATGACCGTGACAGATTCCAGAGCGGAGCCAAAGCTAACAAAATGAATTTCAACAGAGAGAAATGTAAGGTCCTAATCTTAGGCAGAGAAAATGGAATGCACAAATGTAGGATGGGGGACGTGTGGCTGGATAGCAGTAGGTGTGAAAGGGATCTGGGAGTCTTGGTAGATCACAAGCTGAACATGAGTCAGCAGTGTGATGCAGCAGCCAAGAAAGCCAATGCGATTCTTGGTTGCATCAATAGGAGTATGGTGTCTAGACTGAGGGAGGTAACGGTACTGTTCTATTCTGCATTGGTTAGGCCTCATTTGGAATACTGTGTCCAGTTCTGGGCTCCTCAATTCGAGAAAGATATCAACAAGCTGGAACATGTCCAGAGGAGGGCGACCAACATGGTGAAGAGTCTGGGAGCCATGCCCTATGAGGAATGGCTTAGGAAGCTGGTTATGTTTAGTCTGCAGAAGAGAAGGTTAAGAGGGGACATGATAGCCATGTTTAAATATTTGAAGGGATGTCATGTCAAGGAGGGAGTGGGCTTGTTTTCTGCCGCTCCAGAGACTAGAACAAGGAGCAATGGATTCAAGCTGCAGGAAAGGAGATTCCACCTGAACCTCAGGAAGAACTTCCTGATGGTCAGAGCTGTCCGGCAGTGGAATATGCTGCCTCAGAGTGTGGTACAGTCTCCTTTTTTGGAGGTTTTTAAACAGATGGCTGGATGGCCATCTGTTGGGAATGCTTTGATGTGTGATCCTGAATAGCAGGGGGTTAGACTGGATGGCCCCTGGGGTCTCTTCCAACTCTAATTCTCTGATACCTAGAAATTCCTTAAATATACAGAATATTTTGGATTAATAGATGGTTGGAGGTATTTACAGCCAAACTTTAGAGACTATACTTTTTTTTTTTGGATCATCAATCTTGTTCTGGAATAGATATGTTCTAGATTTCTAAGAATATGGATAGCTTAATAAAGAACGTGGATATTTGGGGGGAAAAAATCCTACAACTCCCTTCATTCCATAGTATCTTGCCATGGCATGGTGCCATACACTGTGTAGTGTGAAAGGGCTCCTTGTTCAACAGCCTGATCCAGTAGCAAAGTGTTGACTGAAATTGTGCTCTGGTTGTATTGGAGCTAAATATTGTTGTGAGCTGGACAAAGCTATATTCTTACCATAGTGGATTCAGGCAATCTCCCTGTTCAGCTGCTTTCACTTTCTAACAGGGCGAACAACTATGATGAGTCTTGGGCTATTATTCTACCTCCATCTAACACATCCTACAATGCACACAACAAAACAAAACAGAAAGAGGCTAGAAGTCCGCCTCTCTTTTTGAAAGATGGGTATTGTTTGATGTTAATGCAGTGAGCCCTGTGACCTATTTAAAAGGAGAATCACCAGTCACAGAGGCTTCCAGTACAGACAATTCACTGTTTTTTTTCCCCAGAGAGTGGGGAGGGGGGAGGTGAAGATTGCAAAAGCTGTCTTTGTCTATTTTGGCCTTAGAATGTAACCCTAATGGGTGAAGACAATAACAAAGGAGCTGAAGGGCCAACACAAGGCCAGCTGAAGCTTTGCTGGATCCAAATGCCTCCTAGCCTAGGGATACTGGGAATTACTTTGTTATATCCTCACACTGGCTAAATTTTGTGTTAGCACTGTATCTGTACCCATATATCTATCTGGGCTGAAGGTGGTTTACTTCTGGCATGACATGGCTCTTCCCTTCCCTCTCTTCTTCTTCCCTCCTACCTCCCTCTTCTGTTTGGCAGATCTTATCCAGAAGAACAGTTCTATCAGCAGACTGTTCTGTCAGAAGATCTCTGAGATCAGCTGACAGAAGGGAGCTGAACTTATTTGGTGGATAGGTTTTAAATCTCTCTTTTAAAGTTTGGATTCCCCTGTTGAACTATTCTATTGGCTGCCAATCCATTTGCCAGGCACAGTTCAAAGTGCTGGGCATAAAATCTATATAACAGGTCCAGGCTGTCTGACAGACTGCATCTCCGCATATCAGTTTGCCATGTTTTGAGATCTTCTGGGGAGACCTTTGGCTCTGCCTCTCAGAGGTACATCTGGTAGAAATGCATGAGAGGATCTTTGTGATTGCTCTCATGCTCTGGAAGTCCCTTCCTAGTGAGATTAGACTGTTACCTGTTAGGCTTAAAAATTTAATGCTTGGTAATTTGCTGCAGAATGGATGTGTGTTAACCATTAGCTATGGTATTAATTGGTTTTAGACATTTGTAGCTCATCAAATAACCTTTGTCTTATAATTGTTTTTTTTTCCTGCCTAGTACATGTCAGTGATCAGTATGTACAAGCAAAGGATGCTTGAAGGACTCTTGAATTGTCAGAGATGTCTTGAGGATGACCCAGGGCATTGACAAGGTCATGTAGACTTGGGAACTTAAGATAGACTGTAACATGTGTACAGACTGTAACTTTGCTGATGCTGATGCATGAATCTTTTCTTTCATGTAAGCATTATTTTATATAAAAATGAAAATGGGATAAGAAGGGATGCCTGAAAGAATAAAATCATCCTTCCTTATCACTGCTGTTAGTGGTGATACTTGAATGGATCCTTTGGCCAAAGTTACTGTGTGAGTGTGTTTTCTTTTACTCTCTTACTTTCACATTCACTCTTCCTACTTTGTGTCCGGGGTTTAATCCAGTTCCATGTCCACTGTGAAGGCATGATTTATTTATCCACCCTAACAATTCTCCTAGTTACATAGGCAGATGAAGATTATTTGTTTGGCTAGGCTTTGAAGACTGATTGCTCATGAAGAAAGATCCTTCAATAATATGCTGTTTTAGGAGCCGAAATACCCTTAAAGCACCCGATGCTGTCTTGCAGCTCTAGTTAATATTGGGATGGGAGACTGCCAATGAATACCAGGTACTGTAGGCTATATTTCAGAGGAAGGAATTGGCAAAACCACCTCTGAGTATTCCTCGCCTAAGAAAAACGTATGACATTCATGAGGTTGCCCTAAGATGACAGGTGAGTTGAAGGCACATGCACAAACATATTAGGGGCCTGAATAGTAATAGCATTCATTGCATCTCTAAAAGATAGGCTAACTAGCATTGGTGAGGCATTCAAAAGTGCCATCTGGTGACTTTTCCACAGAACTGCAAAACAACAATTTGCAGTATACTGTAGGGTATGAAGGAGCCAGTGTCACGCGATGGTTTCAGTGTTGGACCAGGACACTGGGAGACCAGGGTTTGAATCCCCACTTGGCCATGGAAACCCACTAGGTGACTTTGGGGAAGTCACACTCTCTCAGCCTCAGAAGAAGTCAAGATCCAACCCCCTCTGAACAAATTCTGCCAAGAAAACTCTGCCTTAGGGTAGCCATAAGTCAGAAATGACTTGAAGGCACTCAGCAGTAGCAGCAGCAACCACAACAAATGAGGCATACAATTTTATCTTATGCCCCTCTATGGATTTTTTTGTGGCTTTCTGTGTTGCTTGAGTCTTTGCACCACCATATGGACAAGGCTTTAATCATGCACCAAGAAGCATTTGGATTAGATGGATGTGCTTCCTGCTGCATGCTCAAAGCTTGTGTATGGGAGCAATTGCACACAACTGCTTGCATTTGTGGTTGACAGAAACCTATTGGAGTGTTTGTCATGTTCTAATGTCAGTGATAACTTAGGCACCTTCATGTGTGGTAGGAAGCTTTGCTTTTATGAACATGTATCTGGATCAATACTTTGTTATGGTTGTTATGTGCCTTCAAGTCAACTCTGGCTCACAGAGGGCCTACCCTATGGTTTTCCTGACAAGATTTTCCTTTGATAACAGTGTATGCAAAAGAATAAGACTAGAGGAACTGAAATGTTAAGATAGTCTTCTAAGTAGCTTTGTCTGCAGTGGTATAGTAGTACATTTTGAAATACAGGTACTCATCAAGGCAGTCTTCATAGCCATGCTGTTAAGAAGAATCCAGTGATGGAGGCAGCTTTTGTTCAGCAATACTAATGAACCTGTTCTAGTAGTTTTTGTCTATACCAGAATCAGGCTTTTTGTAAAGCCAATGTATCTTAATTGCCCATTGAAGAACAAGCCACCCAAAATCACAATATATCATTGCTGGGGAAAATCTTTCCCCCACTCCTCAAAGCTACTGTGAAGATTGTAGCTAAGCTCAGAGGCAACAATGAAGACTTAGTTACTGTGCCTACATACCTCAAGAGCCAGTATGGGGTAGTGGTTTGAGGATTGGACTATGACCCTGGAGACCAGGGTTCGAATCCCTGCTTGGGCATGGAAATCCACTGGGTGACCTTGGGTATGTCACATACTTTTGACCCTCAGAAAACCCCTGAGGTTTTTAGGTTTGCCTGAGGGTTGCCATAAGTCAGAAATCACTTGAAAGCACACAACAACAAGAACAACACTTACTCAAAAGTCATAGTATTCCAACCCTGTGAGTCCTAGTGCCACTATATCATCTTTTGTGTCTGTGTTCTCTTATCACACTATGGTCCCATCTGTGGCCATTTCCGCACTAGACTGTAATAGCGCTATTATTCCACTTTCAACATCCTATGGAATCCTGGGGTTTGCAGTTTCAGGAGGGGCCAGCCGGCTGCAAACTGCAAACCCCAGGATTCCATAGGATGTTGAAAGTGGAATAATAGGGCTATTAACAGTCTAGTGCGGAAATGGCCTTCATGATCAAGGGATGACTTGATCAAGGGTTATCTTGAAAAGATTTATTCAGATGGGGTTTCCCGTTGCCTTCCTCTGAGGTTATGAGAGTGTGACTTGCCCAAGGTCACCTAGTGAATGTTCATGGCAGTGCAGGGATTCAAAACCTAGTCTTCCAGAGTCATGGTCCGACACTCAAATCACTGTGCTATGATGCTTCTCACACTACTCTGAACAAAAACATGTTCCTGCTTGCTCCTTTTGCAAAGGGCCAGTTGATTGGAGTCATCCATGCAACCCTGCCCCCCCCCCGGAGCTCTTGACCTTGGGTTGCACTCTGCCATGGAGCTTGGGACTGTTATTGTTATTTGCCATGAAGTTGACTTCAACTGCCCTGCTCAGGTCTTGAAGACTGGGGGACATGGCTTCAATCCATACTTAGTACAGTCTCCTTTTTTTCCTATTGCCTTCCACTTTATTGAGGATTCTTGTCTTTTCCAGGGAGTCCTGTGAGCCTGGGGACTGAGCAGGAATAGTCCTCACAGTTGTGCTGCACTTCAGAGGTGTATGGAGCACCTTGGAAGCAGAGCCACAGCTTGGGAGAATTTAAGGTTACAACATGCTGGGGAATTCTGGGGGTTATATTCTAAACATGTACAGTCAGCCCTCCACATTTGTGAGTTTCACTTTTGCAGATTTGATTATTCACAGATTATGTGCTGTCAGCTCTGCTGCTCCCCCATGTCATTTTTAATAAGGATGGCAAGCCTCGTGAGACTAAGAAACTGCGAACAAAGCTCATAAGTCCCTATTAAAAATGATGTGGGGCAGCAGTGGAGGTGGAGGTAAGCCCCACCAGCCAGCCACTTCTGCCTTGTGAAGGAACCCTGGTGTCTCAAAGGAATCCATCGTGGGTTGAATATGGTGATCATACTTTTTTTGTGTGCTAAATATGGTTTGGGAGGGCCTAGAGTTACTCATGGGTTTTTTTTTTCACTTTCATGGGGGTGCTGTGCCGCTAACCCTAGCAAATGTGGAGGGATGACTGTACATTTTCCAGATTCGGAGCATTATGCTTTTCCAAGTTCAGGGTGCAACACAATTCAAGAACTATCTTGTTTCAATTTGCAAAGCCAGTCTAAAATGACAAGGCTGGAGCTTGATTGCTACTGTGTTTTTCAAAGTGCTAGAAGTTCAGGAGCAGCAACAAAATGAGAAATGCTGTCCTTCTTCTCCAGAACTGGGATGCAGCACAACAAACACACAGGATGAAAACAAGCTTAGTACTCCTCCCAACCATAGATGGCTAAGGATAATCCAAACAATTGCACTAAGGATAATCCAAACAATTAGACTCCTTCTTCAGCATCATGCAGCTCTATGATTTGGAGGACTTCTGGGGGTTGTTTGGAAGACCTGCTGTAACCAGCTTGGCAAGCAGAACTGTGGGATTCTGATGTGGTCCATTCTAAATTTTGCAATGCCTAATTTTAAGGTGTTCTTCATTAATATCAAAGAGAGGCATGGGAGAAGCTTCTTCCATTTGTGCATCATTGTGAATGAAGCAATTCTGGCTCTATAAACAACGATTAGAAAAGACAAACATCCTCTGTTGATTTGTGGGTTGATAAAACCACAGCCCCTTCTGCTCAGGAAGCTGAATGGACTTCAGTTTCTTTGATGAACACTGATGAAATAAAAGCTTTACTCTTTATGAACTGGTGCATTTGCCTGGAAGGGGGAAATCAAGACAAGATTTTCATATTGGGAGAAAATAACTGTTAAAAGCATACAGGCAGTATTGTAAAGAGTTTGACAAGGGCATTCAAATCCATCATGATGCACATTTAATGATGCCTATTTGTCATGCATATTTATAGAAGCCCTCTAAAGTCCTAAATTATTTGGAACCAGGTTATGCCCACAAGAACTTACTAGGGCCTTGAAGATTTCAGTGGCCCTACTTTAGACCCCATCATTAGTCAAGTTCTGACTGAAAGATATCACAAATGGCTGACTTCTCCATGGGGGCACCATGACTGTGAAACTCCATTTTCCTGCAGATTTGCTGAGCCCTGCCTTCCTATTTTTAGGCATGCTCTGAAAACTTGTCTGTTTTGGAAGGCTTTTGATAATGGGTAACTGTTGTTTTATTTTTAACAGTAAGCCTCTTCTAAATTGTCACTGTTCTTTTTGCATCTGTTCTTCTATCATTATTTGTTTTGGTTTTTGTATTTATTAAGACTTTTGGCCTTAAGAAGTGGAACATAAATACCTACATAAATCAGTTGAAACATACGGTTTGATCTTCACAAAACCCTGAATTTATTGACAGATAAATTTCAATTTTTTTTAAAAATGGAGAAGGTTGTTACTTGGCTGTCAAGTGGCCATCTGGAGTTAATAGTTATTGGAATATGTTTATATCATAATTAGTTTCCTCTGAACATTCTTAAAGAACTTGTATTTGCTTTTTATGTGGAGCAAATAACAACACCAAGCACAACTGCCATTACCTCACAAGCAGTACCTTCCTCAGAAAATTCCTACTGTTGTAGCATTCTCAGTTACTAGCTGTGTACACAATTATACATAAATTAACTAGTAATTCAAAGCAGTGACAAAAATATAAAATCCCTCCAGCTAGGAGAATTATGTTATCTCCACTGTTTCTTCTAAGATGACTAAGCTGTCACATCTTTTAGCTATGCACTTTCATCTCACCCTCACGAGCGCCATGCTAATAAGCAGGCAAATTCAGCATCTATGGCACACATAGCATGCTGGCACAAGTGTAAAAGAAAAAAAATGCCCTAAGCAATGAATATATAATATCACACAGATATAAATACCAAATGGTACTTCAGAAGTAGGTTGGATGCTTCCATGGGCAGTGAGGCATACTTCAAATGCAGCCTGTTTAAAAGCATTTTAAAAGGTTTTAATATTTTTTTTGAAAAAACCCTCAGTGCATTATTTCAAGTACCTTTCTCTCTACCTCTGTATCTCTTTCTTAAAGGAATATGGTATTATTTTCAGCTTTATTATTTTTCAGCTGAGACAAACCAGTGTGACTGCAGTTCCATCCCTGTGAGGTAGCAAAGGTTACCAGGCACCCTTTATTTTTATGTTCAAGAGAAAGTCTAGCACCATGATATTTTTAACGATTCTTTCACACTTTAAGAAGGACAGCCTCCTTTTAAATTCCGTACCAACCAGACTAGAATGGACAGCATCAGGGGTGTGGTGGTAGGGGGAGCAAAGTGAAGGTATTGCCTCCCCAGTAATAATGCTGCTCCTCACATCAAATTCTCTTTCAGTTCCAAAACTTTAAGCACTGCAGAGAGTGAGATGCTGAGAATCATAAATACCCAAAAATCTTGTATTTATTATGTTTGCATTCCCCTGGTATCTTTGCTAGCTCTTTTCTTTAGGTGGCTAAACTGTGTTTCTAAATGCTGAACTGAAATTTTAGCTTACTTCAATGGCAGAAATTTGGGGACTGAAGGAAAATTTCATTCAGGTTGGCAAAATTCTTATGTGTGTTGGCAGTGCCTTCATCTCTTCCCACCACACTCAATAGCCATACCCCTGGCCAGCATGTCAATGAAGCCAACTCTGAGACTTACGAGAGAGTAAATCAATTCCAGTTTCCAATTCAATGCACTTGTTAAGAATCAAGCTGAGAAAGAGTTCATAAATGGTTGCATTTTAAAAAAAATCAGCAAGCTATTAGCTAAATAAACTTAACAGGATCTGAGGAATAACTCAGGAAAGCCAATAGATTTCAGGTAAAGGGCATGTTTAGCATAGCTTTAGGCTGATCTTGTCCTCTCTCCATCCATGTGAAGATGAAGGAAGGCTTTTACAGACTGGGATGGAGAACTGCTGAGGAAGATAATACAAGCTGCGGCACCATCATCCCTAATATGAACACAGAAGTTTTGAAAGCAGGTGTAGTAATCAAATGCCCAATACAGATGTTGTTTGAGTGCAGGTCCTAGCATTCCTCATCACTTGCTGTGCTGTCTAGGACTGCTGGGAGTTGCAGCTCAACAACATCTAGAAGGCTGCATGATGTCCACTCTGCTCTAAGGTCATCATCTACAAAAGGACAAGTTCATTACAAGTCACTTTATGATGTTTTCCAGGATGGGAACTGATGGTTCGCCCTCCTCAGAGCTCGCAGATGGATGTATCAGCACAGAGCTGTGCTGATTTTCCTCTGCTTGGAAATACATGAAGGCACAAACTTGGAGAAGCCTAAGGGCAAGGACCTTCAACAGGGTCCAAGTCAGGCTGAGAGGCAGTAAGAAAGGCCAGCTCTTGGCAGCCAAGAACAAGACTGCTGCAATGGTGGCTGATGGCTCCCATGTCAGAAGGGTAGGGGATCAATTCCAGGTTTTATTCCTGGAGCTCCAAATAACCTCTGCAAAGTACTGGACGCTATTCCTAAATAAGTTCAGCACCACGGATAGCTCCTTTAAAGTAAAGCAAGACCTGAAATGAACTCATCAGCACACTGACATGGGACTCACCAGTCACTTCTGAGCTCCTATGAGTCTAATACCACAAAGCGAAACTGAAAATATTTCAGAGTTGAATATCATACGTACAAATATTTATGCAAACATTTTCAAGTTATGTACTGGATGTCCAACTTTTGTATAAGTTAATGAAGCTGAACAAAAGTAAGTTAGAGCACACTAAGGAAACCACATTCCAACATAGCTCTTACTGGTTCAGTCTCTCCTCCAGCATACAGACTCTCAGACAGGGAGCTGGATTTTTTGGCCTAGAAACCTGATACTCCTTTCTCGCTGGCCTAGAAATGTCTTCAGAAATCTTACTGTAGCTTTCTTGCTGACCTGTTAGCCTTTCTCCTGTTTAGAAGCACACTGTATGTTGTTGTCACAGGGTCCAGTACCAAAAAAAAAAAAGCTTACTGGACAAGGTGGGAAGCTGTCCTCCCTCATCACCAATTCCCTGCAATTCTCTTTTTGGAAATGACACAGTCTCTCAAATTAAATTCCCTTGCAACTTTACTGTACACAGTTAAAAAGACAGAATCTCTCACCAAGAACATCCTCCTTCCAACTATTCAGAGTCTCTTTTCTATGGCCACCCTACATGAAAGTAAGAGATGGTTTGTCTCTCTCTCTAGGCTGATTTCTATTCGCAGTCCATCTCTCAACCTCACAGTAAAATACAAGGCAGATCATCCTTCTCCCTTCTTTACTAGAGTGTAGCTGCAGCTTAAGAAGCATGTTTCCATATTCCTCTTTCTCTGTCACCTTAGATATTGGACTGCTGTGAGAAGATGACTCCATTAGAGGTGTGTTTTCTTTGTGCTAGAGAGAGGAACACTGCGGCTGCTTGTTCTCTGGTGAGTGGTGGAGCCAGGCCAAGGTGTTCATGTGCCCTACTTTACTAAGGAGTCCTCTGTTTTAAGGATTGTCAGGGGACCATTCTGTGTTTCAGGGGTGGAAATTTTGTGATCCACCAGTTTCATGTGGACAGGCGGCAGAGGAGAAGAAGACAGAGAATCATATCTTTGGAAGCCTCCAGATGATGTGATTTTTGGTTGCACTCTCCCTACACAATACCTTGTTTTACCTTTCAAACCATTTCAAATTAAACTAGAAATTATCTTCTGGTTACCTCTTCTTTCATTGGAAAACTGCAAGTGCAGTCTGGGGGAGGAGAGGTCCAGGGCTTGGAACATGAAGTAGGTGTGACCCATGATCACTACTGCTCACGAGAAACAAAACAATCCATTCAGTTTGTTTCTTTGGTCTCTAAACACAGTAGTAGTGGGTGGAGTCCAGCAGTGGAGAGAGACACAGATGAGTATTCAGTCAGATCTAGGCTGCTTCAGGTTTTGCGTCCTGGTGGTATTGTTATTGCTGAATTTTATCTGTTATTTATTGTTTATTTGTAATTAAAATATTTATCAGGCCGCCAGAGGGAGGGAATTCCACAATGAGGGTGCCACTGTAGAGAATGCCTTTCCTATGTCATCCTGCAATGTATTTCCCCAACTGGTGGAACACAGAGGAGAGCCCCTCCAAGAGATCTCAATTCTCAGGCAGGTATATATAGAGAGAGAGAGACAGAAAGGATTTCCTTCAAGTATCAAGATCCCAAGTAATTTATGGTTTTGAATGTTATCACCAGCACCTTGAATTCATCCTGGAAGCATATTGGTAGCCAGTGCAATTCCTTCAGAGCTGCATTTTGCACTAGCTGCAGTTTCTGAGATACCTTCAAGGGCAGCACCACATAGAATGCATTACAGTAGTCTAATTGGGAAGTGATCAGTGCGTGGACTACTGTGGCTAAGTCATCCATGTTCATGAAAGGCTGTGGCTGGTGGAACCAAGCACTCTGAGCCACCAAGTCTATCTAGGCCTCCTGTGACAATGGTGGATCTAGGAGTGCTCCCAGATTATGCACCTGTTCCTTCAGAAATATTGCAACCCCATCCAGGGCAGACAAACATACCCAATTTCTAGACTCAAGAACCACCATGCCATGGAGCTTCCATTATATCAGGATTCAGCTTCCTAGTTTATTGGCCCTCATCCAGCCCATTACAGCATCCAGGCATTGTTCTAGCACCTTCACAGCCCCAGATGACTTAGATGGCAAGAAGCACATCTGAGAGCTATCAGCATACTGTTGGCATCCAAACTCCAAATGACTTCCCCCAGCTGCTTTTGTATGGATGGTGAATAGCATGAGAGACAATATTGAACCCTGTGGCACCCCACAGCACAGTTGCCATAAGGTTGAGCAGGAGTCCCCCAATGCCACTCTCTGGAATAGACCTTGCAGACAGTGTCGCCTATTCCCATCTGCCAGAGCCTGTCCAGTAAGATATCATGATGAATGTTATCAAAAGTTGCTGAGAGATCCAGGCAGACCAGGAGGGTAACACTCCCTCTGTCTTTCCCCCAGAGTAGGTTATCCACCAGAACAACCAAGGCAGACTCAGTACCATACTCTGGTCTGAAACCAGACTGAAATGTTTCCAAATAATGTTTCCTCCAAGAACATCTAAAGCTGCCCAGCCACCACCACGCAAGCAGCTTGCCCAAATACAGGGTATTAGTGATAGGGCTGTAGTTCTCACATAACTCTGGATCCAGGGAGGTCCTTTTCAAGAGAGGGCACACTACTGCCTCCTTTAAGGCAAAGGTACCTCCCCCTGGCACAGGGAGGCATTTACCACCTATTGGACCCACCCAGTCAGTCTACATCTGCTATATCTTAAGAGCCATGATGGACAAGGGTCAAGACAACGTGTGGTGGGATACACCGATCCAAGCATCTTGTTCACATTATCAGGCTACAACAACTGAAACTAAAGATCCTGCTGTGCAAGGGCAGAATGCAGTGATTGCTTAAGCTGCCAAGGATTTTGCTGGATAGTTCTTTTTTACTTCCTCCTTCTCTATGATATCCCCAGGGCTAAACTACACACTACATTAAATGCGCAGTATGTAGTTTCAATTTATTCCTTACTTCTGTATAAGCACACACAGTTCTGATATGGACTGAGCAAGGGAAACTCAAATTCTTGCCTTGTAGCTGTTTTCCTCCTTAAACTTCCTCCTCCTGTAGGTGTTAGAAACTGTCATTCTCAATTGATCCCTTTGATAATATTCATCATGTTATCCTACTGGACAGGTTTCTGGCAGATGGAAATAGGAGACACTGTATTACAATGGTTCCACTTCTGTCTGCAAGAGATCAGTTGATCCCCTTTTTTTGTTCTCCAGAAAGAGAGGAAGAATAGCTTTTAAAGAATGGGCAGGAAGAAAGTTTTAATCTCCTCTACCCATGCACTGTGTCCACTGGTCAAATTCAGTCAATATGTACTTTCTTTGGAAAAGAAAGAAAAATGAAATGCAGCTGCACATTATAAACTCAACTAGAAGCAGTGTGGAAAGCAATGTCACAAACAACCTGTCAGTTGGTAAAATGCCATAGGACCAATCCCATGTGCGTGTGCAACAGAAGTATCTCTCTGGAATTTAGTTTGGTTAGTGGTTTGAACAGATGTCCGAACTGCATTCAAAAAAGGAAGAAGCTCTATGGATCATATCACAAACAGATCTTAGTGGAAAGTGCCAAAAAAATTTCAGAAGAAAATCAACCTGTCCTTTATAGATTACAGCAAAGCTTTGACTGTGTAGGTCATGAGAAATTACGGTTCACTTTAAAAGAAATGGGACTGCCATTTTTGTTGTTCTGATGCATTACCTATATTCTGGATGGGAGGCTACTGTCAGGCCAAAATATAGAGAAACAGAATGCTTTCCTGTTGGCAGTGGGGTCAAACAAAGCTACACTTTTCTCATCCTATCTATGTAATTTATATGCAGAACATATAACACAGAAGGATTAGACTTAGGACCTTTCTGCACTACACTGTTATAGTGCTATCATTCCACTTTCCACCTCCTGTGGAATTCTGGGATTTGTAGTTTACTGAGGCCAAAGAGCTCTCTAGCTGAGAATTCTAAATGCCCCTCCCTGAACTGAAAACCCCAGGATTCTGTAGGATGTTGAAAGTAGAATAATAACACTATAACGGTGTAGTGCAGAAAGGCTCTAAGAGGAAGCAGGTGTGAAATTTGGGGGAAATTTCCCCCTCGTATTAAAATGAGAGCATTTTAAAATTGTTTTTAATGACTACGGCATATACAAATAGTTCTGAGCCAGCCTGGCGTAATGTTTTGAATGTTGGACTGAGAGATGGGGCTTTGAATCCTTGCTCTCCCACGAAAACCCACTAGGGGGCCATAGGCCAAGTCACACTTTCTCAGCCTCAGAGAAGAAGGATGGGAAACATGCTGCGAATAAGTCTTGCCAAGAAAACCTTATGGTGGGGGTTAACCTCTCCTAGTTGACTTGAAGTCCCATAGCAACGACAACAAAAATACTAATATAATATTGATCCCTGGCCTATTGGGGGAAAAAATATTGAAAAACCTTTGACAGAAGGGGCGTGAAAAGGAAATCTTTGAAGTGTCGGTTAATTCGTGTGGTCATTTCCGCGCTAGACTGTTATAGCGCTATTATTCCACTTTCAACATCCTGTGGAATCCTGGGGTTTGCAGTTTAGGGAGGGGCCGGCCGGCCCCTCCCTAAACTGCAAACCCCAGGATTCCACAGGATGTTGAAAGTGGAATAATAGCGCTATAACAGTCTAGCGCAGAAAAGGCCTGTGGCAAGAGACAGCAACCCCTTCATGCGCCTTCTTCCCCAATATCCTGCGCCAAAGAGACGCAACAAAGCTGCAAATCCGTGAGAGGCCGGAGGACGCACTCCCGCTCCTCGCGGCTACCCTCTGCGCGCGCCCGCGGGAGCGTCGGGGGCTTCGCCCGTCTCCCACCTGCTGTGGGCCC
Organism: Cyclura pinguis; assembly: GCA_030412105.1. NCBI lineage: Eukaryota > Metazoa > Chordata > Lepidosauria > Squamata > Iguanidae > Cyclura > Cyclura pinguis. Next base: position 23,675,926 of record CM059604.1, read on the forward strand.
TCAAAGAGGCCACGGCCTTTTCCCGCCAGTCTCTCCCTGCTGGGGCCTTTGGCCGGGGCGGCGACTGCCGAGCGTGTTATTATTTTGGCTGGCTGCCTTGTCCGGGGTCGGGGCGGGGGGCGAGGGACGGAGGGAGGCGAGAGCTGTCAGTGCCGGGGCCGAGACGGGGAGGGAAGCGGCGGCGGGGCGGAGCCAAGCCAGCGTGAGGCAGCACATTTCTCGCGGCGGCGGCGGCGGCGGCGCTGGCACCGGCAAGCAGCAGCATCTCCCCCCCGCCCCACATCACCGGTTCTCACGCCGCAGCAAGAAGCGAGGCGCGGGGAGAGCAGCCTCCGAGCATCCTCTCCCGAGCAGCCGGAGGCACGTCAGGGCCGCCCGTCTTCTTCGCCTCTTCTCTGTGGGACGCATCTCGCCACTGGCCCCCTCCGGTCCCTCCTCCAAAACAGAGGAGACCTCAGCCTCGCGATTGTACGGCCAAGGTAATGGGTGTGTGCGTGTGTGTGCGGGGTGTCTCTGAGGGATGCCATCTCTCCCTTGCCCTTCAAGCAGGGAGGGAAAGATGCTTCAGGAGGTGAATGAGGGCTCCCCGCCTCCTCCTCCCCAAGATTTAACTGCCTGGATACAGAGGGAAGGAGGAGCTCACCGCTCCCTGAAGGGAAGACTTCGCCTCCACCAGCAGGTCTGTGTGGCTCAGCCTGGTGCCAAGAGCATCAGCTGGCAGAGACCTGGCCATGGGAGGCTCCTCCGGTAGTTCTTTAGCAAGGGTGAGGTGGTGGGGTGGGTAGCAGCGGGCTGCGCAATATCGGGAATATTATTTCCAGAGCTGCCTCGAAAGTCTTGGGATGCTTCCTTCCTTTTCAGTGTGTCATGGACCGAGGGATCTAGAGCATTCTCTGGACTGGGATCTAATCTATGATGCTGATTCATAGGATAGATCCCGACAGATCAGCTGGTTCCTGGAATCTAAGGGGGGATTTTGATCAGATTTGCTAGCGCTGAAAAGAAAACAGCAACTGTGGTGTTATCTCCCACCTTCTAGCAGATATACTCATCCATGTTGGCGTTGCATTACCCAGACAAGTACCTGCTGTGCAAAGAGGAGAAAATGAAGTCCTGCTATTTTGGGAATGATTTGGTTAGGTTTGAGAACAGAAGGAGAGAAACCAAACGCGGAAATTAAATGATCAAAACCAGCCATTGCTGGCATCATCATGAAAACCAGAAGGCTGACCAACCAATTAAACAAGATAGATCTGAAATTTTATAGCAGATTCAGCTAAAGATGAATGATGGAGTGATACACCATTAAAAAAAAAATTGGCATGTTTAAATACAATCCTCAGTGGCCCCTGAGTAGAGAAGTTAAGTGCCATTGATTTCAATGGGATTTACTCTCAGGTGAGTGGGTATCAAATAGCAAGCTGATACCCATACATTTGGAACTATTTTGAGTAGGCATGTGTAGGATTTCCTTGTTTATGTGTCAATAATGTATTTAGTTTTCTAAAAATCCAAAGGATTAGCTGGCTCACTTTATTCATTTATCTTTATCATCTTGATTGAAACATTTAGATTTTCATCTTCAATAACATTCTTTTTTTGGATTTAAGCTTGTGAATCGCTCAGGAGTAAATGCTGAAGACCAGGGTGGGACTTTTCTTTTATTCAAAAGGTATAAGTGATTATGCACCTTTGGGGATTTTGAAATGTCATCCTGTGGTATCTCCTGGTGTGGAACAATGGCTTCTGGCCTTTCATAACTCCTTCATGGTGAAGAGAAGATTAAGGGGAGGCATAATAGCTATCTTTGGATATTTAAAGAGCTGTCACATAGAAGATGGAACCAAGTTTTCTGGTGCTCCAGAGGGTAAGACTGGGACTATTGGATAGAGATCACAAAGAACCAGAATTTTGGTTAAAAATTAGGAGACATTGATTGACGTACTGTCAATCAAGTCACTAACAAGTCGTTAGTGAGTTGATTGACAGTAGAACAGACCATCTCTGGAGGCAATGGACTCTCGTTCTCAGGAGGCATTTGAGCAGAGGCAGGACAGCCATCTCTAAAGGATGCTGTATTTGCAACTGGAGATGGATTAGATCAGAGATGGGCAACTTCAGCAGGTTCAGAAGCCAATTTTCTGGGATCTTCTCGGGGACTACACAGACTGCAAAGAATGCCCCTCAACAAAAAACCTCTGAACATCAACCTGTATCCGGATATCCACCCTCTGGTCTTGAAAAACTGGGGGGGGGGTGTATGTTAAATGGTACAGGGTGGTGGTCCTGCAAGTTTTTCTCTTTTCTAAAGGCAAATCAGCACTCTTGGAGGCTTCTGGGAGAGACGGAAATCTGGGGAAGTTGGTGAGGTTGGAGGTAAAAAAAGAAAAGAAAAAAAGAAAAGAAAAAAGCAGCTTAGGGATGAGGCCCATGTGACCTCAGAAAACACTTTGCTCACTCCTGGATCAGATTATCTTCTAAGTATCTACCAACCCTGATATTCTATGAATCGGTGAAAGTTTCATCAAATGATCTTACTTGATACCTGCAGTACCATGATGGAACAATATTAATGTTCTGCCATGTTTGCATTAGTAACTGTTAATACAAAATCAAAATCCCCCCTCCTTGTGTGCAACTATTGGGAGTGCAGAAGAACCTCAATTCCTAAATCGTATCTCACCATCACCCATTGCTTGCACTAACCCTTACATAGCCTTAGGCTATGAGCTCATAGTGAACCCAGCTTTTCCAGTACAGCCAAAATTGCATCACATATATACAAGAGTAGGCTTGAGTCTCTTCATAGCTCAACTGAGGACTTGTAGTTAGTTCTCCCCAGTTTGGTACTCGAACCCCACGTAAGCTTAACTGAGTCTTGTGATCTTTGAGGGAGGGGTTTCTCCCAGTTCCATGTAGCTCACTTCACTTTTTGATAGTCTTTGGGTGGTAACTACCAATGCTTAGTCCTTAATCAGCTGTTTTGTGTTCTCTGAGTATCACCTGCCTGGTAGGTTTTCCCCTCTCAAGATTTCTTTTTAACTTTTGCAAGCCTTGAGTTTCTCTCAAGCCTACTTGACTATGTGTTGGTGGTTACCATCCAATAACCATCTCAAAATGAAATGAACTACATAGGAGTGAGAGAAACCCCTCCCTCAAAGATCATAAGACTTCAGGTAGGCTTACCTGGGTTTAAAGGACTAGACTGGGGAGAACTAACTATAAGTTCTTAATGAGCTATGAAATTGATGAGATGACCACTCTCTTTTGGTCTCACAGTTTCGTTGTGAAGATAAGGTGGGAAGGAGGAGAGACATGTATATTACCTTGGCTTCACTGAAGGGAATGCAGTATATTAAATCTAATGATTAAGTAATAATAGATGCATATATGTTATGAGGAACACTGAGATGTTGTGAAGGAATTTGTACTCTTTATAAATATCAAACACGCTTAGCCCCCAGAAGACCCTGTGATTTGTTTGCCTTAGGTTGGTCCATAAATTGGAAACAACTTGAAGAAACACAACAACAACAACAAATATCAGATATTGTTTTCTGTGTTTAAATGGACAAAGTCACTGTGGACTGCACGTTTTTAAAAGTGCCGTTTGAAAGAATTCAGAGATCCTTTTCTTTTTAAAAATTAACTCATCCTTTCCATAGGAGCTGGTTTCCAAATATAAGAATCCTTGTGTCAGTTTCGTTTCCTAACTGGTCTACCAGCAGCTGCTAGTTAGGTTCACAAATGGGAAATAACAGTTGAAAATTTATGCAGAAGTTACTTGCTCCAATATATATGGAAGCAGCTCTATCACTGCCTGTCTGCATACATTAACTTTTTTTTCTTTTTTAAAAAAAACATTTATAGGGTTTTCCATCACAATAACAATCTAATCTGATGCTGCATTGGTAACTTTAAAATAGAATGCTTTTGAATATCAGATTAAAATAACTACTTTAGTTAGAGCAGCAGTGCTCTGCAGGTAAACAGTGTATTCATTTTAACAGGATCATTAAACTGTGACTCACATAGTCAGTTGTTTCTGTGGGAAGCAAGCAAGCAGGTTATGAGCTAAAGTCTAAGAAATAGGAGGCTGAGATTTATGGTGAAAGAGATAAGAAGGAGTAGATTATACAGGGCTGTTGAGACCAGGTTTGAGCCCTGGGGAATGTTTTTCCAGGCTCCCCAACAAAGGCAGCCTGGCTAAAAATATTTACCCAGAAACATCCAGTTCACAGCATAAATTCATGAGCCATTGTTATGAGCACACTGAACATGAAATATATATAATGTAAAAATCCTTACATATAATATAAGAATTACTTTAAAATATAGTCATGGAAGTAATTATTTCAGTTAATGAAATGGATATTACTTCTTTAACAGAAAATTTGGTACCTAGGGTAGAAATAAGATAGAAATAATACAGATAGATTCCTTTCTCACAAAAGGGAAGAGCAATTCAAGGTGTTTCAGCAAACTTTTCCAAAACTATCAGTATGCACACGTGAAACAACCAGATCAAGTAAACCTCGCATAAATTAACAAAAACTTTCTGAACCTTCTGGAGGCCCCCTGAAAGCTTCTTCCCAAATATATTGAGGATTTATTTTTTTTCTTCTTTCACTAGCTTCTACTTTTCTTATTATGGATTTATCCTTTTTTAAAATGCTGTGGCTAGTTGGTGGGGCTGGCTAAACTACTTTCCCCTTTTTTCCTGTTTTACTGTTCATGCATGTTCAATAGGGAATTCTAGAGCCCAGCACTGTTTATTTTGCCTGTTGTAGGCAGACATGTACAGCTACAGTAAGACTGGCTAGATGAGAATCCCATTCTTTTCCAACTGAAGCTTTATTGCATTATTGTTCCCTGCAGACACACTCCTGTAACCCAACACCAAGTTTGTATTTCCAGATGGCTTACAACATTAACTTTAAAAGAAGGTACAGACAAAAACACCCTACCTAAATCATAATATTAAAACAGAATCAAACAAATTATATATTAAGATAACCAGAACTGAATTAAAAGCACTTTTTAAATCATATCATTTAGGGGGAAATGAGTACTTGTTTACTTGTTAAAGTTTCTCCTTCAGCAACTGGTTCTTTGCTGATAGGCAGCCTGAATAAAAAGATCTTTGTGTGTTGATGGAAACAGAACAGGGAGAGGGCCAGCCCAGTTTCTCTTGGAAAGGAATTCTACAGCCTGGGAGCAACCACTGATGAAGCCGTTTCTTCCTATTGTGTATTGTTTTTTTTTAATTGCTCTTCCTAAGCCAGACTAAAAATATGACCCCATTCTTTATTGTGGTGAGACGGGTGACTGTCATAGTGCATTTGTCAGTGTTAAACCAAACATTGCTGAAATGGCATCTCAGTCATTACAGTTGTTCACCATGGCCTCATAGCCAGACCACTTTATTATGGCCTGTGTATGTTTCATAGAACAAGATTTTTCATTCTCTCACATCAGTAGTTTTCTCACTTTCAATGAACACTTTGTACACTGATAACTTGTACCCACAAGAAACCTGCAGATCTGTCACGAAGACTGTCTTATTGTAGGGTATATTCTAGGGAACATGTTTAATGGGCACAGGACAGTCCTGTATAATTTCACCATTTCTGTGTCTGCTTATACCCAGCAATTCTGTCCTAGCATCAGGGCAGGCTGAAACCTTTCTGAAACAGAACAGCACATGGTATCTCATGCTCACCCAAGTCAAGGTGCACAGTACCTAATGTTAGCAGAATTATTTTGGCATATAAGGCAGAAGATCCAATGGGAACTTCTCCATGTCCCTGGAAGTAATATAGATACAGATATTTCAGGACAGTCCTCTAACCTTGACATTTCTTTCTCAAAAACTAATTAAATTACTATCAATTTGCTGTCTCTCCATAATACTGAAAACCTTCAGTCTCCAGTGGTTAATCCACTTTGCCAAATGGTAGAACTGGCCATTCCTAGCACATATCCAGTATTTGCTTTTCCATATATATTCAAAGTGAAGACTAGTTAGCATTTTTCTGAACAGTGTTTCTACCGATATTTGTTTTCTCATCTAGGTACTTGAAAAAGAATTGCATAGTTCTTCCAACACAGTCTGAAAACCACTGTTATGTGGTTGAAAGGTGGATTTATATATTATATATTATTTATATGACACTCTTCCAACAAAGAGATTAGAGTTACAGGTGTTCCTATTAGGGTCACCGGATCCCAGGGTCTGGCCCCTCTTCTTCAGTCTGCAAGCAAGGGAAAGGAATCTCAGTGAGAGGACTGTCTTGAAAAGAGCATGGATATATTTTTTTCATTAGTTACTGTGATGTACAGGATAGCTCCAAGTTCAAGAAACTGAACCTACAGGTTTTCACAACTTTACTCAGGAACATTACAGAAACAACAGCACATCTTGAAGTTAGAGGCATACTGGATTTGCGGTGCTGTATAGATTGTTGCATTTCAAAATTAGTGCATGCTAACATCCCATTTGATGATTTACCCAAACAATGTATTCCCCAGACTTTTATGTTCCCCTCCCATTTTTCCACTCAGCTTGCCAACAGTCCAACCTTGCAGTCGTATTCCATGTTTCCAGTTCACCCAGCCATCAATGGGTCCCATCAGCTCCATATAGTAGAACCCACAAGCAGTAAAGCAATGTCATTTACCTAAAAACATGGCAGGGATTGCTCAGCTGACCTGGCAGATAAACGTGATGTTTTTGATTTGAGTGGCATACTCTGAGCATCTGTGGTCAATGCTTAATATACTATGCTTAGTGACATCACCAGGGGCTGCTCCTTGTAACATCAGCCTTGTGGCATGACCAGCTCCTCCCAGGACATGAGAAGCTTTGGCCTTGAAATCTCAGGGTTTGGGATAGCCCTGACCAGGCCACACAAGTTCTCATGATTTTATTCTCAAAATAAGCTGGCGTGGACAACTTGTGCCCTCCAGATATTGTGGGATTGCAACTCTCATGATACCTCTCCATTTACTGTACTAGTATTGGCTGGTGGGAGTTGCAGTTCAGCAGCATTTGGAGGGCAACAAGGTATCTTCCCTGATTTAGGTTGGGCGATAATTACTGGCCCAAGACACATAGCTGAATAGGGATTTGAATCCATGGTTCTTCACTCTTTAGACTTCTACTTTATACCACATTGATGCCATTGAAAGCATTTTGCAGGGAACAAGCTTTTTCAGCACCCCATTTCAGGAAACTTGTATTCAACCACCACCTTGCATGCATCTGGTGAAGGAGAAACAGATACACAGAATGGAGGCTGTGCCTCTTGCCACACCGCTGAGGTTTTGGAACACTGTTTGTCCCCATGGATTAGGTATGGATATTTGCAAGGACACACCTATACAAGTAGAGGTCTGCTTGCCTAATTTTTTCCCTAATGCATAATTTATAGACATTGAGCCATTGGCATCACGTTGTAGTGGGGGCAGGGGTAGAGAGGCATGATCCTTCAGACATATTCTGTGCGTGATTCCCCTTCATGCAATGCAAACATGAATGGACCTAGTGAGATCTTAATAGTTTTTGCAAGTTTTGCATCATCCAATTCATGGGAAAGTTTTCTTTAAAAAAACAGCTCCTTTAGATAATCATGACCTTGGGCAATTCACACTCTCTCAGCCTCAGAGGCAGGCAAAGGCAAAGCCCTTCTGAACACATCTTGCCAAGAAAACCCCATGATAGGGGGCTTAAGCTTGAAGGGACACAGTAACAACAAATATGAAATAGCTGTACTTGGGACAATATTTAAATGTCTTTAGATTGTTTCTGCTGCTGCTGCTAATAGTACTGTCTTGAATGTATGTCTTTGTATCTTCAAGTCACCCATTAATTTGTGGTCACCTCATGAATTTCGTGGAGTTTTCTTAGATAAGGGGTACTCAGAGGTGGTTTGACATCATCTTTTTCTGAAATGTAGCCTACAGTACCTGAAATTCTTTGGTGGTCCCACATCCAAGTGCTATCCAAACCTGGTCCTGCTTAGCCTCCAAAGATCAGAGAAGATCTGGTGCCTCAACAGGAGCACAATTTAATCTGTGTCGCATAATAAATAACCCAGCAATGCATGATACTTGAAAGTGTTGTGAATTCAGATTGCATTCCTGTATACCTTCCCTTTGGAATAAGCTTTACTGATCACAGGAGTACTTGCTTCCAAGCTTTGCTTTGTTAAACTCGAGATTAATAATAATTAATCAGAAGAGGATTTAAACTTCCAAAGATGCTATTGGGAAGTTTGGATCCAATTCAATGTTTATTATTTAAACACAGTGTGTCATCAGAAATTAACTGCCAGTTTGTTTTATTCTATGATGTTAACACACTTCTAGTTCTGTGCAATGCTGCTACAGATCTTTCAGATAATTTGTTGCCTTATCTTGGAGTGATAGAATAGTTTTCGTTCAGATTAGGGAAAGGCAGTTGGATTAAATTTATGCTCCTGTCTACTTACCTGGGAGTATGATCTCAAGCTCACTTTTGCATAGATATATCTAGAGATGTACTGTAATTGTCATGTATGCATGGTTGTAGAGTAGGGCTGAGCACCCTGAAGACTGTTAGATGTTTGGGACTACATCTCTCATACTTCCTTACAGGCTGGTTGACCGATGAATTAGAGGTCCAAGACTTATGGAGGACCAAAGTTTTTTTACCCTGTTCTAAATAATTTGTGATTCACAAAGTAGGCAGACACTCTGCAGGGCTTAAAAATGTAGAAATGCAGGATCGCTTCTGCATGCACATTCATTGTCAATGATGGTTTGATTGAGCTTGTGCTGCAACGTGAGATTTGTCATGTTTTCAGTTTGGAACCATTTCTTATGTTCAGGGTAGAACATGAGCACCACTTCCTGGGTTCTGTGGGGCGAACAATAGCTGAATATTGCAAACACAACCGCAAATTAGGTCCCAATATATTTTACCAACAATACAACAACTTAAATTTAAATTTAATATATAACACATACACATTGTCCCCAAAGTTCCATTTATCTAGTGAATGAAGTGCAAGTATAGCATTTGTTTGCTGGACTCTTTTACTTCAGCTGCTCAGCAGTATTGCAACATTTGGATGCAAATCCGAATGCCCTAAATTAAAAATAAAATACCAAATAGATGTAAATGTAATATAGAAATTCCATTATAAAGAATTTACCTTTGTGTTCCCTGCTAAATACATAACTAAAAAACCCACTACTTTGTTCAAGGGGGAAAGTGCCTACTTCTTAGCTCTGGCAGCTATAATTCCTCTCCAGCAATTCCTTTCTTTCTGAAGTCAGCTAGTAAGTACAGCCCGTTCCTTACGGTTTCTCCATCCATGGAGACAAACCAATAATTCACAGGAGTAACATACATAGTAAAACTTTATGAGCCTACAGTTATTATAAGACTACCATTTGATCACCCTTGTAGCTTGGAAATGGGACAGACTGCCTTGATCAATTTGCAGTAGATTTCATTAAAGCATCAGTGTTTGAGACAGAGCTGTTGATTTTTCAGGAGAAGTACATGAATCAATATTTGAGGTTTTCACAGTGCTACTTTATCTGCACTCATTTCTGCAACTTTGGGATGAAGCTACAGAATCTGGACTCAGCCTCTCACCCAGGATTTCTTAGGACCCTAGGGTCCCATGAAAGGATGCTAGGGGCTCTGTGAGAGATTGTGGCTGAAAAAAATTACACATTTTAAAGCTATTAATTATAATATTTTTTTTTTGTAGGGGTTCCCTGAGACCTGAAGATTATTTGAGGCTAAAAAGGTTAAGAAAGTCTAATTCTAGAGATCAGATGGGTTCACAGTGCTAGTTGCTTGTAATGCTTCATATTTGTTCCTGCATTGGCCTAATAGCTGCTGTGATGCACCTTTTCCCAAATTCTTTAATGTCAGCATCTTAGAGTAGATATAATAGTCTTATTGTCTATGAGCCGAAAGCATGGAACTTTGCTTTATCTAAATCATTGTGACATAACATGTATGTATTTGCTTTGGATTATAATTCCTGACTCTCTGTGTGTATTGCATCTTTCTTACTATTCTCTGAACAGCTTCTAGCATTACAATTCAGTTTCTTTAGATTATATTATAATTAATATGAATGTCACAGAAATATCATTTTAGGAGGTCATGCAATAAGAGTTAACCTTTGTATAACCTTTCTCACTGGCTCCCTAATCAAGGCAAGTATTTAATGGTGAGACGGTGCATTCAATTCCCCCATACTGGGCAACCCAGAAATTCCCACTGCATTATACATTTAGGCCACCACTGCAAGAATCAATGGGGTTACCAGGTCAATTGTTAAGTGGGACAAATATGAAACGAATATTGATTTCTTAAATGGAAACATCTGCAACTTCAGCATAGTCTGATATTTGTAAAAGAAAGGAAAGGAAAGGAAAGGAAAAATGTAGCCTTCTGTGTTCTGAATAATAACTGCTGTAGAATCATACAAAGAATTATGAATCGTGCCTTCCTGATTGGCAGTGACAGATATGCTGAATTTCTCACAGTGTTAACAAAACAGACCTAAGGGGAAGTTTTAAAGAATCTTTGTTTTCGGCATCCAGTCATTGTTCCCTTTATTTCCACTGCTCAGGCAGTGAAAACCATGGCTCATGTAGCCAAAACAGCATTGCTAGGGATGCAAAACTGCTGAGATTTTGGGCCAGACAGACTCTCTCATTCTGTTAAAGACTAGCTGACTCGCTAAACGTGTAGATGCAGAAAGCACAAAAGGACAGGCTGACAGATCGCAGACATATAAGGCACCCAGGACCTCTACTACCATGCAGTGATACTACAGTGCTACTATTATGATTCAACAAGGCATATAGTTGACACTTTTTTTCTGTTCTGCACATTTTACAGAAATGTGCAAAATGTGCGTTGGGTTTTCAGGCCATAGAAAAGTCTTCACTTTTCTAGCTGTATGTACTGTACCGTTTAATGTATTAGGACATGCCCAATCAGGATGTACACCCCTAAATACCACTCACAAAGATAAAGGAAGTGCCAATAGGCTTGAAAGACGCCCCAGGTTTTTGGAACCTCCCCTCCAAAAAAATCAGAAGAAAAAAGTTGTGTGGTAGGAATTCTCCAAAAAGTCTAGTTAGGACTGAGTGTGCTCAGTGACCATGGAGTGACAAGGGACTCTTCTGGGGGGCGACAATGCAGTGAGGAGAAGGGAATGTAATTGAGTGACAGGAATCTTAAACAGCAACACTCTACTCTGCAACATTTTATTACAGGTCTTATTTGTTCCATTTATTTCTGATTTTCATGTTGACAGGATGGACTGTTTGTTACAGAAGCAGCATCAGTCACGTACAAGAGCAAGGGTGGGCAACTACAGTCCAAGGTCAATTTTTTGCCCTGGGGTCCTGTGGGGGAAGAACAGGTGCTTCTGGAAACTGGTTGTTGCTGAGTGTGCCCGCAAGTCCCTTCTAACTTACAGTGACCCTAAGGCAAACTATCACAGTGTTTTTTTGGCAGAATTTGTTCAGAAGGGGTTTACCCTTGCGTTCTTCTGAGGCTGAGTGTGTGACTTACCCAGGTGAATTCCCATGACCAAGTGAGGATGAGAACCCTGGTCTTCCAGTGTCCTAGATCAGCACTCAAACCACTGAATACATATCCTGCCAAAAAAGAACCCCACCACACACAAAAAAAAGTCTTTTTCTGAGTTAGATTTTTTTAAAAAAATTAAAACAGTGTGAAAGAATGGTCTGCAACTTAATGTGGCATTTGTAGACACAATTCAAAGTGCCAGTTGTTACCCGTAAAGCCTTATATGATTTAAGTCCAGACTGTCTGAAGTCTTTTTTCCCCATATAAACCTGTCTGATCTTTCTCTCTGCCCTACTACCCTCTTGGGCTTGTCTGGTGCGGAAATGAGACAAAGCCTTCTCAGTTGCTCCTCCTAGACTGTGGAACTCCCTTCCAAGGGAGGCCCAGTTGTCACCCTCTCTGCTCTCTTTTTACCACCAGGAAAGGCTTTTCCTCACCCTCCCTCATAAACAGCCTCTCAGCTTTTGATAGGTTGGGACCAGAAAGCAGCTGGTCTAGGGAATCTGATGGGTTTGTAGGACCACTAAAATAGCATGCTGTGGAGCTCATCTGGTCCAGGACTCCACTTTGCCCACTTGAGCACAAAAGGGAGGTGTGAGCAGGCTCGGACAAAGTGTGAAGTCTGCAAAAGTAGAAAATAAATATGATGCCCCATCCTAAAAAGGGCACATGCACCCCCCCAGGCTACATGATATCTATGCATGGTAATATATACCATGCTTAATTGCATGATTGGAAGCTTGCCTGGCAGACCTCCAAGAACAAAGGTTGTTTTGCTAAATGTGATAGTAGATGGAAGAGACTGGCATAGAGAAAGCTATGGGGAGAAGAAAGGGTGCCTTTCACAGTTTCTACATCTGGCCTGACCCATGGGGTTCAGGGTTCACCCAGCTCAAATGGAAGGTAGCACCAGACTGCTCATCCACCTAAGATGGTGATGGGGTGGAGGGAGACTGTAGGAGAAAGGAGGAATTGGTGAAAATCATTTCCTTTTCTCTTCTGTTCGCAGAAGTCTCCAGAACATCAAAGAGCCTTCTGTGAATGGAAGAACAATGTTGGATTCAACCCATTAGCACTGTTTGAAGCTCATTAAAAGAACAGCAACAACAGTGATGATAAATAGTTAAAAGCGTTCAAAGTTTTTGAACTAAATGATCTAAAACCTCAGAAACATGTTGGTGTTTCAACTGAGGGACACACTATTCTTCTGTCCACCAATGCTGTGTCTCCCCCTTCCACTGTTTTGCAAGCTGTACTGATAAAAAAAAATGTGCTGATGAGACAGGATGGCATTGTGTAGAGGACAAAACCGGTGATGTCATTTTGCATTTGTGCTGAGAAGGCCTATGGGAAAACTATTCCATTATTTCCCATCTCCTTTTGGTATATGGAGGGAAGATGATCATATTACTAATGAGGTTAAACAAAAAAAAAAAGATGTAGAGTCTGGATAACTCTGCATAATAGGTCAGTTTAAATACGTTGAAATGGCAGACTGTCTTCCAAACAGTTTTAAGTGGCCAAGTTCTTGCTGCCATTTAAAGTTACAGCCTGTTTAGTTTAATGTGTCCATGCCAGCTTATCTAAAATGGAAAAAGATAATTCTTGTACCGGACAAGTTTAATATGGTGGATAACTTGTGGTTCTGTGTTTTTGGGGGTTTTTTTGACTATCAGATTCCCTGCCCCACACTTTATATTTCTGATGTGCACCCAAAATATTACTATCTATGCAGGTCAGCAGGCTGGGAAACTTCAAATGATAAAAGCACAAAAAATGTGGAAAGAATACCCTTCAACAGCCCCTATTTAGCAGGCACAGTCCTGATTAATCCTGTTGCCCAGCTTTTTCAGCTACAGGCTTCCTCCACTTATCCACTTATCTGACAGATTAGAGACCACAGCACTGTCAGAAAATGGAACTGGTTGAAAAGCAGAACTTGTGTACTGTATTGTAGGGAGAATGCAGGACTTACAGAGGCTCACTTGGGACTGACTGTGAATGCACTGTTTGCAAAGTCTCTGGCCATTTCTGCATGGGCTAATAGAAACGGTGCAGAGCGTCCTCCAGGGACATCTGCACCTGGGAGCGGACTGGGTCAGAGCTACTTAATGTAGATCCGCACCTCAACCCACTCCGGAACGACCCCAAGTGGTTGTCAAGCGTGCTTGTGAAAGACCGCTTAAAACAGGTCTTTCAAAAGCAGGAAGCGCGCCATTCCGTGCCTGGTCTCTGGTGCAGATTTGCAGGCTCGCACCAGTGCGAGCCTGTGATCTGCCGGGGGCAGGCTTTAGGCTGGCAAGCTTCAGCGGTTGGTGGAGAGCCTCGACCAACCAGAAGCCGCCATTTTCGTCCCTGGAGCAGTGTGGAGTGACAAGCACGCACTGCTCTGGAGCAGCGCAGACCGGACCGGGGAGCCAAGAAGTCTGGTAAGTAGCAGCACGGGGCAATTCCCTTGCCCCATGTGGAAATGGCCTCTGACTGGCTTGGCACCTTTTTTTCCTCCTCTCAGATCACTTTGCAAGCAGTGCACATGTGCAGAGTTAGCCCCAAGTGACCCTCCATAGGCAAGAAGAACTGATGCAAGACTGGAACCCTTGTTGAATTAATGGAACTTGTCCTTAATTTGGAAGCATCAAAACAACGAGTTGTCAAATAATGGGGCTTCAAAAGACAGAAGCTTCCTGTACTTCTAAAATGCCCCAGTTTCTCTTCCTCCCACTTTCCATGTTTATCCTCAGCATACATCAGTTGCTGCAAACTGACTTGAAAGTATGAAAGTAGTCTGCACTCAGTTAATTCAGTGAGGAGGAGAGGAGGAGGCAGAATCTTGCCCTTCCCAGCAGGCTCAGGCAAAAGCAAACTACTCTAGCCTCTCCTAGCTTGTATATTCTTCCTCATTAATAACTTTTGCCATCTTGACTGCACTCTGATGTTGCTGGGCCACATGTGTCCTGGCTTTCATCTGTGAAATGTTAGAGAGTATGGAAAAGGAACATATTACAATTTTTGCTGCATATAATGCTTGCCTTTTTTAATAATGTAACTAGATTACTGCTGTTGCTAGTATGATGACAATGAAAGCACAGGGATATTTTTGAAAATGGAGACACAAATATGGGTTAGAGCTAATAGATAAGCAAGTGGCCAACTTGACTTCCTTTCTGAGATGAACAAATATGAGGCTTTACCTCATATTTGTTTCCCTTGTCTTTCTGTTGTGTTTTGACTCAGTGGCTGTGCTGACTTGCTAATTTCGGTGTGCTTGCAGACTAGAGACTCCTTACACTATGGTATGCAACCATTGTTCTTCCTTCCATTATCAACTATGTGCAGAACTTCAGTTGACTTCACACTTCAGAGGGTAGAGGTGTTTTTTTTTTGGTGTGTGCATGTGAACATTCTCCTGTGTTCTACCCACATGGCATAGAACCATGTTGCGGGGCAAGGGACAGTTTGTCTGAGTACGCTGTTTTAGACTATTTTTTAAGTTTTAAAATCAGTTTTTAAAAATGTGTTATTTTCTTCATTTTAAGGATCGCTATACTGTTAATTCAATAGCTATAACAATGTTTTAAGTTTTCAAGAGTAAACTAAAAGATGGGGGGAACCCTACACTATGGCAAAATGGCACCAATCAGGGAAGTAACTCCAATATTTACATAGATAACTTATGCTTTCATTCAGGAGCTACTGCACTAATATTTTATGTGAATGCATGTTGAGAAGGATATTACCCCAAAATGTGGGTGACTCAGGGATCCACCCACAATGCCAGTACCTCCATGTGATGATGGGGAATTATTTAGCTCAAAGCTGGGGGCCTGCAAGGGTGGGGGTAACCTAACAAGATCTTCCACCAATGTTTACAGGGTCCCATGTAGGGCGAAACCAGCCAGATATTAAAGAAGTAAACTAAAAATGTGTTTTATAAGGGGAATTCAGTCATGCATGCACACAATCCAAATACTCATACATTTGCACAAGGCTAGCTGAAGGAAAAAGGAGGAAAGATTGATAGTGGAGTTTCAGGAATTGGATGATAATTACCCATCCGGCGAGCAGTGAAGAAACAGCAATGTGGCTTAGACTTGTGCCTAAGGGCAGTACTCATTCGAGAATCAGAGCGACAGCATGATGTTCAGCAAGTGAGATACTGTATCCGATTGCTCAAAAATGGGGGGGGGGTATACCCAATTTCTACTTGGGGGGTATGGATATGAATTGCTCTCTGGCTGAGTGAACGATGGAGGTAGCAGAGTGGCCAGTGAGGTCCAGACTGTGTTAATGATCTTAGTGTTAAGTGACAAACAGTTAATGGCTGTTGTGACAACTCTGTAATTGTGGACAGCTGTGTGGACAATGAGGGAAAGGCTCAGGTCAGAGGGAAGAAGGTCTAAAACAATCAGTGATTTGGTGGGAACTTCCCATTGCTATTGTCTGACAACAGAGTTGTTAGAGCTTGGCTTAAGCCTATTATCTCTGGAGTTACCTGGTGGCTTCCTGACAATGACCTGGCTGTACCTATATGAGGTCTCTGACCTACTTTGCAGCGCACGTGTTCAACCAGTGTTTTTCCTCTGCCCAGCTCAGAGTCTAATTTGTAACAATGTCAATTAAATCATATTTCACCAATTAAGCCAAATCAAATCGGGGGAGTGGTTGGGCCAGTAACAGGGAGATATGAAAGAGAAGGAGAGAATGAGCAAAGAAAGGGAAAAGATAGTTTAGTACATTTTAAATGGCTAGTTAAAACAAACTAACCCAAGATATTGATAAAATTAAAAGTAAAAAAAAGGATAGGTGTGGTCTGCAAGAAAAAAACTCCAAAATAAATAGTTTTATCTTTAGCAAGACCAACCAAAGTGTCTCAAAACAGTAAACTAGCCTCTGAGTTGCTCCTCGACAGAATGAATTTTACATTTTATTTATTTATTCATTTTATACCCCACCTTCCTCTTAATATGGGATCCAAAGCAGTTTACAAATTAAAATTAAAACAAAATGGCTCCATTAAGTTAGGGATAACTTTATGGGAAAGGTAAAGGAAAGGGGAGGGAGTAGTCCAGAAATGGCTCCAGTCTTAAAATGGAAACTGAATCAGTCACTACTAGATGCTGCAAGCATCTGGTTCTTGGAACCTAGGATTCCGAAACAAAAAAGCTGTAGCTGAGCTCAGCTTTTGAAAACATCACACTGGAACTCCAAGGGGCTTTGAATCCTATCCTGTGGGAAAAGCAGGGTATAAATCCAATAAATAAATAAATAAGCAAGCAAGCCACTTGCTAGACCTCCTCAGGCAATCCGAATCTAAGTAGGATAAAGACATGAGAGAAAGAGTTTTGCTGCCTTCACCCCTCCCTCCACCATCCTCTCTACACATGAATAGGGTTGGGGGAGAAGAAGAGGAGAGCCTTTTCTGTCTATTATTCTTCACTGAGTCGAGAGACTCTTAACATAGAGCAAGTACTCCTAGGGCCTTTCTGCATTACACTGTTATAGTGCTATTATTCCACTTTCAACATCTTATGGAATCCTGGGGTTTGCGGTTCAGGGAGGGCCCTTTAGAATTCTCAGCCAGAGAGCTCTTTGGCCTTAGTAAACTACAAACCCCAGAATTCCATAGGATATTGAAAGTGGAATTATAGCACTATAATGGTGTAAGGTAGAAATGGTCCTTGTCAGCATGTTAGGGTCTACATAAGGAGACCACTTCTTTCCCAGCTGGGGGCTTGTGGAAAGGTTTGAAATTACATTGACCTACAAAAAGAAAGCAATTTTTAAAAAAATGGAATAATGGAGAAATAGACTCCGGTAGTCAGCATTTGTGGAAAGACACTTGAAGTTAAGGTGACAAAAAATACTTTTAGCCATGAGGCCTTCTAGGAATTATGGCACCTTTTCATTGTATATATAACTGACAGTGGGTATGTATATATTTTTCCAGTGCGACATACATTCTCATAAAGATACCATAGGCTGATTCTGAGAATATTTTTATGGCAAGGTAGTTACATGGTTAACGTCTTTCCTATATTTGTTACTGTTCCTATCAAGTGTTGCAGATTCCTTTTGTTAATTTCTTTTTCTTATGAATTGTACATTTGTTTGTTTTTTATTTGAAATGAGTTGATTTATTTAAGACTGAAATGAAATTACTATACCTGGTTCTTGATAGCCTAAAGGGTTACTTATTGTTGCAGCTCTCTGAAAAGCATAACCCGACTGTAGTGGTGTCTTCACAAAGCATAATTATCTTTAAGCAGACATGAATTAAACTTGTGGGAAATTTAGGGGAAAAACTCCCAAAACAAATTGATTTAAATTAAGTTAAACTAAACAAAAAAAGTTCAGAAAGAAGAAGCCCTAGGAAACGTTATTGTTGAGGACTACAATTCCCAGTGGTGTATGTTTCGTATCACTTTAACTGCCATGGCTTCATCTTGTGAAATTCTTGGACTTGTAGTTTGGTGAGATACTAGGAATTCTCTCTGCAGTACTTCACCACATCATAAATCCCAGGAATCCGTACCCCTTAATTGTTCCAGTTGGGAAGGCACAATCCTGATTAATCCTCTACCACCTCACTTTTTCAGGTGCTTTTAAAATGTCCCAATTTTTCTATCCTCCTCCCTTAGTCCTCAGCTTATTTCAGTTGCTGCAAACTGAATTCAAAGTGCAAAAGTAGTTTGTACTAAATTAATTCAGCAGAGAGGAGAGGATAAGGTGGATTCTTGTTTTTCCCTTTAGTCTCAGGTAAAAGCAAACTACTACAGCATCTCCTAGCCTATCTGTTCTTCCTCCTTAATAACTTTTGCCATCTTAACCACACTCTGATATTGCTTGACCACACTTGTCTGTGTTTTCATCTATGAAATGTTGGAGATAATGGGATTCCACAGGATGGAGCTACAGCATGTAAAGTCATACTCCTATAATTGTGCAGAAACTCCCATCCAGCATGATTACTGGTGGGAGATTCTGGGATAGTCAGAGCTCTGGAAGTAAACAGTGTTTTGTGAATGCAGGAGCAATTAGTAGAAATGTCTTTTTATTGGACATGTTTGGTACATCTGGTTTCTGGTCAATGGAGGCCTTGTCACGCTTTTGCATTCCTTTTGCACCCATTAGATAATAGCCTTCAGCGGCATGTGCATAATATCGACATTGATTGATTCAGAGCTCTGTTAGTATAATTGAGCAATGAGGCATAAAACAAAAGTAAGAAAGGGAGAATAATTGGCCCTAGTCCTGAGTTTTCTCTGTGCTTTTGATGGAATCTTTATTCAGCCATGCTTGACATAAATCCACAATGAAGTCGTTAGTTGATCATCTATAATACCTTTCATATTGGTAGTACTGCCTCATCACTTTCTCCCCCTCTCTGCTCTGGTTCCAGTTTCTCCCTTCACCATTAACCAGTTAAGCAGTTCATTGGGTGTGATATTGATTGGTTTTAACAGTGTTGCTTAAACTAGGGTCTGAAACTAGAGTGAGTGGGAATAGACAAAATGGTTGGCTGGAACTTCAGTTCCTCATGCCTAAATGAATGCTGGTCAAGTATGTAACCACAATTTAAGTGTGAGAGGTATAGAAGATTTGCTCTAGAATGGGCTTTTGCTTTCTCATATCTGGCCCCAGGTTAATCATGGTTAACTGGCAATCAGCACCAGTTCAGGGAGTTATTTTGTTTGTGTGTGTGTCTCATTGAACATGATTTGAAAACATTCCAGATAGGGAAGCAATTACTATATTCAAAATCTAGGTCTTGGGTTCTGATGGGCCAAGGATCTTAATCAATGCAAAATCACAGTTTAAGGGTTTAATCAGATTAAACACTTAAAGGTAAGCAGTTGATTGATTGATTGATGGATGGATGATGATGATAATTATATTTATAACCTGACTTTTTCCAGTCCAGGTTCAGGGCAGTATAGAAAGGTTAAAATAGATAACAGCTTTAAAATTCATATCATATAAACATTGAAACTATAATTAAACTAACAATAGAATTAAAAGCAAGCCTGTTAGAAAACAAACAGCACAGCACATTCTGAAAGACCCTTTTCCTTCTAAGCGATCAGCATACCATCCAACTGTTTCAATTTGTCAGGGACAGTCCCAATTAATCCTCTGTTCCACTTGTCAGCTGCTTTTAAAATCTCTCTATTTCTCTCTCCTTCTCCCACTTTCCCTCTTTGTCCTTGGCTTACTGCAGTTGCTACAAACTGAGTTCAAAGTGCAAAAATAGGCCATTTCCTCACTTCATTGTTACAGTTCTATTACTCCACTTTCAACATCCTATGGAATCCTGGGGTTTGTAGTTGAGGGAGGGGCATTTAAAATTCTCAGCCAGAGAGCTCTTTGGCCTCAATAAACTACAAACCTCAGAATTCCGCAGGACGTGGAAAGTGAAATAACAGCACAATAACACTGTAGGGTAGAAATGGCCATAGTTTGCGTTCAATTCAGCAATAGGAAAAGGACAGGAGCTGGTGGAATCTTGCCTTCTCATAAGCTCAGGCAAAAGCAAACCTCTTGCAGCCTCTCTTATCTTCTGTGTTCTTCCTTCTCAATTATTTTTGCCACCTTGACCACGCTCTGATGTTACTTTGTCACGCAGGCCCTGGTTTTCATCTGTGAAATGTTGGGGAGTATGATTCAGCCATCAAAGACCTATTGAAACAAAAAGGGTTCTCTGCTTCCATGTCACTAATGGGATCAAAGGAATGTGCTAGTCTGACCTCTCTAGGAAGGTTTCCAGATCCTGGAAACCGGCATCAAGGCCGTTTGTGCACTACACTGTTATAGTGGTACTATTCCACTTTCAACATCTATGGAATCCTGGGGTTTGCAGTTTAGGGAGCGGCATTTAAAATTCTCAGCCAGAATGCTCATTGGCGTCAGTAAACTACAAACCCCAGAATTCCATAGGATGCAGAAAGTGGAATAATAGCACTATAACAGTGTGGTGTGGAAATGGCTCAAGAAGGCCCTTTCATATATTCCCACTGGATGTACCAGTGAGGGCGGTGAGACAGAGAGAAAGGCCTCCGCAGAAGATCTTAAAACATGGTAGATACATATAGGAGATTAGAGCTTTTCAGATAACGTAGACCCAAGTCATGTGGAGCTTATAGGTCACAAGCAGCAGTTTGAATTGTGTGTGGAAACAGATCGTCAGCTGGTGGAGATGTTGAAACAAAGAATTATGTGCTTGAAATCGAAGTATTGTCTAGTTTAATGCTTTTAGTCTTTTGAATGTTCTCCACGGTCACTGCTGTTGTACAAAGGTAGCATCAGTATATTATATTATACTAGCTAGCATCAGGACTGTCTTTTCTCAAATATTTTAAAAATAAAAATAAAAAATTGGTTTCACTGTTCATTTTTCTGTCATTGGTTTCCAACATTTGAGTTACTGTTTTTGCTTTCCAACAGAGAATCAAGATGTCAGACAAGAGCGATTTAAAAGCTGAGCTTGAACGCAAAAAGCAACGTTTGGCTCAAATAAGAGAAGAGAAGAAACGGAAGGAGGAGGAAAGGAAAAAGAAAGAGGTAAGCAGGCATAGCATCTGCTGAGCTACCCTTCCCACGTGTTTTTGCTTTTATTTTGGGAGCTGTAATCTTTCAATCTGTGTTGACTGAGAGATGAAGGGGTCTCATCAAATCACTTCTGTATATGAACATGCATGTCTGTGTAGAGAAGGACCTTAATTCTCCATTGTGTCATCCTCAGTGACATAGGCCATTTCTGCGCTACACTGTTATAGTGCTGTTATTCTACTTTCAACATCCTGTGGAATTTTGGGGTTTGTAGTTTAGGGAGGCCAAAGAGCTTTCTGGCTGAGAATTCTAAATGCTCCACCCTAAACTGCAAACCCCAGGATTCCATAGGATGTTGAAAGTGGAATAATAGCACCATAACGGTGTAGTGCTGAAATGACCATAGAAATAGCGGTCCCATTAGTGACATGGAAGCAGAGAAATAGGAGTGGAAAGAATATTCAAAAATATTTTAAACAATTTTTGAAAAACATGTTTTTCAAGTGTTGAGAAACCGTGATGAAAAGAATCCGGGACTGACAAGAATCTTTGCAGTTTGGGACCTGTTCTGCACAAAATTTTCACTTTTTTTGTACAGAAAATGGCATTTTCTTTATGGAAAATACTATTTCAGTGTAGAAATATCAATTCCTATGCAGAAAAAATGTGGTTTTCTGCAGAGAAAATGCTGTAATTGGGGATTTATCCTGTGTAAAATGCACACATGGTTGATTTGCATAGAAAACAGCATTTTCTGCACAGAAAGTTGATGCTGTAATCTGACACTGAAAGTATGTTCTCCAAGTCTCCTCTGCCATCCCAATGCAAATGTTGTTAAAAACTTCCGACTAGATGTGGGACGAGGGGGGAAATGGAGGTTTGGACAGGCCCAAAAGGGAATTGCAAAAAAGGAATTTTACTCTCAGAGGCTTAGTTAACTGAGATATGTCGGCAAACCAGAAGATAAATATTTGTATCTTGAGATTCACTGTTAAGGGAGGAATTATGTGTCTTGCGTCCATTGTGTGTTGTCACATGCCAGGCTAAAAGAAACCTTAGATAGCTATAAACTACACTAACTCTGGTGTAGGCAAACATGGTAACCTGTTATTAAGTGCTGAGAACAGAATTTGTTCCAAAAAAAGGACTGTGGAGATGTGATTTTTCCCTAAAATCCCTGCTCTTCATGAAGAACTTTTTTTTTCCTCTGCCATATTTCAGACGCTTGATGGAACTACGAGGTTGATTCCTGTATTATTTGAACTGGTAGTTTGTTTGGACACTGGAGGGAAAAAGCAGTGAAGGGAAAGTTTGTGTGTTATAGAATCATAGAATCATAGATTGATCTATATAATTTGTGTCCCACCTTTCTCCCTGTATGGTACTCATACTGTAGTTAGTCAGCTTGAGGTCGAGGCAGAATGTGTCCAAAGGGTTTTTTCTGTTATAGTATTAAGCTTTTATGAGCTTAATGCTATGTTGTGTGTGTTTTCATATTTTAAAATTTTAAACATTTTTGTTTGTTTTATTTGTGAACTGTGCACAGTTCCTCAGGTATCATGTGGTAGATGAATGAAATGAATGAATCAGTCTAAAACTGAAGGGAGTTATGTTGGCAAACCAGAATATACAGAACATAAGAGTATGTGTGCTGGCAGAGTTTCCATGATGACAGCAGGATTATGGGCAATCCAGTACCCAAAAATAATTTTTCCTGAGTTCAGTTTGCTCCCACTAATTCTCAAACCTTTTGTGCCTCATTTTAAAAGACCGCTTAATGACTCCCACTCAATTTTATGTTCATCTTTGATTTATGGACCCTTCCTGATCAATCCCAGGCTCCAGAAAGAGTAGGCTGTGGCAATTCCAGCTCTACACAATGAATGCCACATTATTTCTCGTTGCTCATCAACTGGGTGAATAAAATGGTAATGAAATTGTGATTCTGTTTTTCACTGAGCACCATTACTGAACACAGTTCTATCTTATTAAAAATATTTCTGCAGTTTGCTCTTATTTTGATAAATATTTCAATGTGCTTGCCACAGGCCTCTTGTGGAAGAAGGCACACTACCTGGTGAGATCTAGATTAAAGATGATAATTAACCTGATACTAAATTGTAATAATGAGTATCAAATATGAGATGCTTGTATGGATGTCAAAACAATAACAACTTGAAATGGGATTGTTTATGAGTGAGAACAGGGATGGTTGTGTGTGTGTGTGTGTATGTGTGTGTGTATGCGCATGTGTTACTGTTTTTGCAACCTGTGTGTGCTTGCTGTTCTTTTATGGTTGGCTAGCTTGGTTGCTAAGGTAGCAGATTTGCACTTCTGTTCTTCAGCAAAGTAAATGATAATTGCTGTTGCATTTTAGCCTCTTGGCTTTGGAACATCTTCTCATTCTATTAAGGTTTGACTGGCATATTAGTTTATTTGTCCTTGACAATATGTGTGAGGTTTTTCATTAAGGGATTTGTATTTTTTTTTTAAGTCAGTCACTTAGTGAAATAGAGATGAGAATTGACAGGGAATGGATATTCATTTTCATGCAAAGTCAAGGAAGCATTAAGTGATTATGCCTCTTTTCTTTCAGATGTCAACATTTGCTGCAGTTTAAAGCACCTGTTATTCCTTTTCTAATGACTAGTTTGCTTTTAACTGACAGTTTAATATTGCACGTGTATTTCATACAATTATTGGGATGTGTGTGAGTTGATACAAGAAAGTGACATTGCAAATTTTAATGTGTTTTGTTGGTCCCAGCAATGAGATGGGGCAGTGTGCAGCAGAGACCCACATTTGCTAGAATATTTTTTTAAAGGCTATAACTTTATTGGCTATCACTGAAGAGGGCAGAGATCTAGACACTGGGGGATCCTGCCTGTCAACCAGTGCTAACTCCCACCAGCCTGGTCACTGAAGGAGACCTGAAATGACATGTGAGATCCCATATGGGAGAAAGCCATTGTGGGAGTGAGGCAAATCACACAGTTCCCAGCTGGACATGTCCCTGAAAGCCTCACCCCATGATCAGAAAGTTCAGTTTATGAGACATTCTCTCTATATATAGCTGCCCAAGAACTGAGATCTGGAGGTGGGGCCTTCTTGTGTGCCCCATTAGTAGGGACAATACACTATGTGAGACATGGAATAGGGCCTTCTTGGCTGTGGCACCCCACTTGTGGCATATCTTCCACTTGGAGGCTTGACAGATGCCAACATTGGTTTCTATCCAGTCCTAAGCCGAAACCTGACTTTTTGTTAAGCTTTCAGAGATTAATTTATTTCAAATTATACATGTACATGTTTTAAAAGGTTGTAAAGTGGTGTTAACTGCTTACTGTTTTAATCTTGTTTAAATTATTTATCCTTTTAAACAAGAGATTGTAAATTGCTGATACAATAATAATAGTAATAATTTTTTTTTTCTTACCTGCCTCTCCCTATGGATCAAGGTGGGGAACAGATTAAAGTACAGCAACAAATAGACACATAACACAGTTGAAAACACGGGCACCATTTAAAAATACATAATCAGTTAATGGGGCATGGTATCGGTTAAAAAAACATACATATTAAAAACAAATCAATACATAATTTAAAAACCATTAGTTTAAAAACCATCTGGATAGGCTTATTGAAAGAGATTGTTCTTTAACACTGTTTTAAATACAGGTGGCGTATCTACCTGTTGAATCTCTTCTGGCATATCATTCCACAATTTGCAGGCAGCTGATGAAAAAGTCCTTTGGTTAACCGTTGCCAGCCTGGTCCTGGCTGACTTGAAGTAAATGTCCCTGAGAAGATCTGTGTGTATGGGGAAGATTATATGGAAGAAGGCAACCCACTAGGTAACCTGGACCCAAACCCTGTTGGGTTTTAAAGATAACAACCAACATTTTGTAACTTACCTGGATACTAACTGGCAGCCAGTGGAGTCATTTTAATGTAGGTGTAATATGATCACTCCTAGATGTACAGTAACCAATTTGGTTGCTATGCTTTGCACTAATTGAAGTTTCTAAAATTGTTACAGAGGTAGCTCAATGTACAATACATTGCAGAAGTCCAACCTTGAGGTTACCACTGTGTGCACTACCATCTTAGGTGCTCCAGCTTTAGGATGAGGTGCAGATGGTATATCAGTCAAAACTAATAGTAAGCACTCCTGGACATAGTCTTTATCTAGGCTGTCATTTGGAATGACAGATCCAGAAGTGCCTCCAAGCTTCCTATTTTTTATATTGTATGCCCCTTGAGAACCAGCATGCTGTGGTGGTTTGAGCACTGGACTATGACCCTGGAGACCAAGGGTGGAATCCCCTCTCAGTCATGGAAACCCACTGGGTGATCTTACGCATGTCACACACTCTCAGCCCCAGAAAACTCTATGTTAGGTTTGTGTTAGGGCCACTATAAGTCAGAAATGACCTGAAGGCACGCAATATCAATGCCCCCCTGAGATCCTATGATAAAGGATGAGATAGAAGTATTTTAATCTAATATATAGAAGTCAAAATTTGTCTGTTTGTCTGTGTCAGGCAAAGACCTCATATGATTGGATGTGTCAGGCAAAGACCTCATATGATTGGCTGCCTAAGAAGATTCTGTGGAATCCTGGGGTTGCAATTTAGGGAGGGGCCTTTAGAATTCTCAGCCAGAGAGCTCTTGGGCCTCAGTCAAATGTGCCTGCTTTGAATAGGCTGGTTGCTATAGAGATGAGGCCTAGCAGCAAGGAGGAGGACACTGTATTCCCTTAGGAACCCAACCTGTGTATGTTAATAACTGAATACAGATTGGACTGGGAAATATAGGAAAAAGTTACAAGTATTGGAGAAGACAGTTTGGGGAATTAGAGACACAGGATCTCAAATTTTTCTAACAAATATTACCTATGAGAAAATAAAATCCTGGGCAACGCTGGGTACATACAATAGTAAATAATAAAATGAATAAGGTCTCTTAAATGGACTCTCAGTTTGGGAATGGTAGGCACAGAGGCCTATTTTCCCCTCAAATTGGGCCTAAACCCATGTTAGAATTACACTGGAAAAAATACCAAGCATGGGTGCATGGGCAGAAGATCAAGCCCTGAATGAAGAGTTGTGTGTCAGGGGGGATGGTTTTTATGCTCCCCAGTTAGACAAGAAAAAGTCCATGTCTGACATCTGCAAGGCAGACCTCCTACCAGGCTAGTCAATCTTACATCTGATTGGTGAGCTGGCTTGTCACTCATAAAGAGACTATAAAACCAAGCTGGCTCCTAAAGAGAGATGATAAACACTCTATGATAACTAAGGAACTTTAGTATCTCAGCATCCACAAGGAAGAATGCCCAAGTAAATCTGAGGACTCATGTATCTTTCTTGCCCCCACTTTTGTGTGTGTGTGTGTTTAATGCAGTTACTTAGAAACAGAAGGACTCCCTAAAACAATAACTGGGTGTCAATTGTATATAAGTTGTCAGACAAATTGCCAGCTTGCACACTATATGTCTCCTCTACCCCATGAGCACAGCAGAATGTGGAAGGAAGCATTAAAGTGCATCTCAGAAGTATGCTCTAGCACATTGAAATTACGTTCTGTTCTGTAGCACATCTCTACCACATGGGTGCAGGCAGCCACACACCCTTTTCACATATGATGGTGTTTAGTATGATAAGTAAGGAATGATTGTAGTTCATCTTTTGCAATCAAAAAGTCCCTAGTTCAATCTCTACCATCTCTAGGTAAGGCTAAGAAAGATCTCTGCTTGAAATTTTGGAAAGCTGCTGCCAATCTGTGTGCTGTAGACACAACTGAGCTAGGTGGACCAATGATCTGACTTACTATTAGTTACTTACTTTCAAACTCTATGTAATAATTCACCACTAATAAGCCTGACCCAATGGTGTGTAAGCTAAACTAGATTTACACATTGCCAAAATGAAAGAGAGTCAGAGGTATAAAACACAATAGTTTATTGAATTCACACAGGCAGTAAATGGATACAGAAATAAGGACTGAGGCAGAGATGGCTCACATGTCCCTTCAGCAGACTGAAGCACGCCTTCAGCTGACTGAAGCAGCCTGTGACATGGGTCACAACAGCAGACAAAAGTGTTGCCCAATGGACCAAAGTCTCCAGGTTGGATTAGTGTATAGTGTGTCCCTCAGAATGAAACCAAAAAGATGTGTTCTTCCTTCAGTCTTACAGAGAGAGAAATTCTCAGAACATGACATGAGAAGGACATCCTTTTCAGAAAAGGTTGAGGCAACTTGGGAGAGCCCAACTTGCTATTTGTGTGATAAGTAGCAATTCCTTGGTACCAGTTAGCTTCTTCAAAGGTCTGCCTGGTTGAGTAACCACTGGGTAACCTTGGGCACATCACACACTCTCAGTCCCAGAAAACCCTGTGATGGCCTTAGGGTTGCTGTAAGTCAGGAACTACTTGAAGGCACACAACAACAACAACAAAAATACAGGGCACCATATGATTGCTTACTAACTCTTTGCTGATCTTCTGGAATCTAGTCCACAGCATCATATTTGTTACTTGCTAATAACAAAATGTCCATTCTCTCTTTGTTGTCCAATTCAAGGTAGAGTACAAGATCAAAAGTAAAACATTAATGCAATTATAACAGAAAATATTTTGAAATACAAACAAAAGAAAACATCCCTCTAGACCACCTCTTTCTATATGAGCCTGCCCAAATTTTGAAATCCTCAGCAGAGGCTGTGCTGCATGTCTCACCTCTCTGCAAGGGAGGGTGGGTTTGTGGGTACTTCGTGGCAGCACCACAACTGTGGAACTCTGTCCCAAGAGAGGCCTGGCTGGCCCCATCCCTACTGAGGGAGGCACTGCTCCTGAAGGCTTCCTGGACAGAGAACGCAACTTCTTTTTTCTAGAAAAAGACCCTCAAAAGGAGTGCTGAGGGACTGCATGAAGCCCCAAGACCATACTTTCCCCACCTCGGCCTTTATAGAGTAGCTTTTCTTAACCATGTGCCCTGTAGTTGTCTTTAACTTGCATGATACCTTGTCACTGGCCATGTTAGTGGAACCTGATGGGAGTTTTAGTCCAAAAGATCTGAAGGGTGCCAGGCTGAGTGAGGCTGCTATGGAATATATGGTGCCTTTAGAAAAGATATTAGATGAAAGCACCTGTGGCTTGTTTGGCAGGTTTGGGAAATGTACCTGAGTTCGACGTTTTGGGGCAAGGTGCCCCCTGGCTCAGTCTACAAGCTGTGAATTCAAGAGAGAGTACTCTGTCAATGGCTAAGGGCAAAATCAGTTATCTGTTCAATAACTCTATGAATTTAATGCACCTTGGCTTTTACTCTTAAAAAAATTTGTAGAGGTGGATAATTGGGACCCGTATACACAGCCCTGATGTAATTCACATATTGATCCTACTGTTTCACCTGGGAGGAAAGCTGCCATTGGTGGCAGGAAATACATTTTACTTATCTATTTAACTTAAGCTTGTTTCTGTCTTTCTGACATATTTTCCTTGCTTTTTATTTCAGGCAGATTTTCAGCAAAAGAAGGAGCCAACTCAAGAGGACTCTGATCTAGATCGCAAGAGAAGGGAGACAGAAGCTTTACTGCAAAGCATTGGTATTTCCCCAGAACCACCCCTAGGTATTCAAGATAAACCCATTTGAAACATTTTAGCTACATTAACTCCCATGCATTCTCTTGAGCTGTAGCATGCTTTGCTTTTCTTGTTTTGACCATGTCACTTATGCAATACATTCTGCTTATATACCATGCATATCACCATACAACCAATTCATTCCATTTATCTTAGCTGAATGTTCGCTTTGTGGTTTAATGTTGCTTCTGTTCACTCCCTTGAAAATCGCCTCTCCTTGAGCCACATCATAGGCTGCTGCTATTACATCTGCCTCAAACTAGACTTAATTTAACTTCATTAATCCAGTATTTTCTTTCTTATAAAAATACCTGCCGCTGTGAAAACAGACTGCTGCATTGCACTTTAAGACAAGCATTGCTGTAAAAGAACCTTAATCTGCAGAGAGAGAGGAAAATAATATAAATTTAATAGGCAATTTGTATATGGTTTTGTTCTGTATATACATTTCCTTTGTCTGTTTCTTATTTCATTCTAATTGTGTATATTGGAACATAGTATGTATTGTATAGTTATGTGCTTTGTTTTCAGTTTGTTTTGTATTCAAAATTGTATGTTACAAGTGCAGAGCTCATTGTTGAGAGCAGTAGTTTGTATTATTTTTTTTTATTTGCCTTCTGTTCCATTGTATTGCTTCTTTTCCATGTTTCTATTTGTGTTTCTTTGTGTGTGTAACAATTAAAGGGTGTCAAAAAATAGCAAAAGATTGAGGTGAGCACATTCTCCCCATTACTTTTATATATCTAAAGTGCATAATACTTAATTGTAGGTATTAGCTGTCTCAACTTCTAGAATTCTATGTGATTATAGGTTAATTCTAAATTCAAAATATGTGTTTAAACTATAAATTAAAATGTGGTATTTGCCTCCATAATTTATTGGAAAATTATTTCAGAAGCTAGATGTCATTCAATAGCTGGCCAGAATGGAGAGATTCAATGAATCAGGAGACAAAAAGTTACTCCTAGGTTATAAAATATCTAAAAAATATTTTTAGATAAATAAAAGATTACCTTTGATAAACATTTTTAGATAAAAAAATTTTTAACTTCACTATTAATAAATAACAGTACTGTGTACATTATATGTCACATTATTCTGAATGTGGCTGAAGGAGCATATAAATCAGATGTACTGTATGGTGTACATTAAACACAGAACAAAGGGTAACCTTTGGCTAAACTAGGTAAGATATTGGAGGTGGTGATCAGATATCCCATTTATTTACTAGGAGCTCAGGGTGGGGAAACACAAGTTGGATTGGAACTATGGCAACTAGGAAGGTCTGGAGTTAGCTTTTGTCACCCTGCAGAAGTTTCCACTGAGCCAACATCTTGGCAGGTCCAGAAAAATGCCATCTTAAATTTCCCACAATGACATAGCTTGTCACCGTGTCAGGCACTATGTGCCATTTTGAGAAACCTAAAATGGTAGCTCATTGAGGTTCACTGCTGTTGCCAGGTAACTTGCATTCAGGACTGCTGACATAGAAAGACATCTAACAGAGAATCAATAGGAGCCGCCTGTGCTTGAGGAAATGGACTAAATCCAATGTTAGTCCCAACTAGAACAGAATCAATAGAAGTTACATAAGTGTTGATATACCATGTTCCCATTGATTCATATAGTCTACTGTATTTACTTGGACTTAAATACTACACACATAGGAAGTATCACACAGCAATCAGCTGAGCAGGTATCACACATCCCTTAGGGTCATGCCCCGCAGTGTGAAGACCACAGACTTAGATGATTGGCCTGGTCCTCTAATTTGTTTGCCTTGTGTGTGGGAGACAGGGCAACTAATAAGTTGCAGTAAAGATGCAATAGCAATATGGAAGTGAACATCAGATTTTTTTTTAATTGCCTCTTTCAGCATCATAGTCACAATGTGGCTGATGTGGGGGCGTGCTGATTTTTGAAGAAATCAATGAGTCATTGAAGTTATGAACTGTTTAGCCCATCTTTCCATTCACAGAAATGCTCAAGGTATCTTACAACATTTTAAAATCAATACAGAAAGACACAAACAGCAAGTAAGTATCAGAAGTTTTGAAAAGTTGCTTCTTTGGGCTACAACTCCCAGAATCCCCTGGGAGTTATAATTTTTTAAAAATTGCCCAACTTTAATTAAAGTAACCAATAAAAAAACAAATAAGATCAGCCCCCTCCGCAGCATCTTCTACAGAGTCTAAAATAAATGAAGTGCAAATTAAATGAAATGCAAATTATATCTTGACTTAGCAGAATATTAGTTGAAGGGGAAGCTGAATCTCTCAGGGCATTGGCTTCTTAATATTGGCTCTTTCTGCCTATCCTTGGCAATGAGGTTGTTTCCACATGAACTTGGGAGATGTGTAGGACCTTACAAGAAGAGGGAATCCTTGAGATATCCTGGCTCTGTGATTCTGTGGTTGTTAAGAACTGGGGTTGCAAGTGTAGATTTTTGGTTCATTGCTTTTTTTAAAAAAAAACTGTGTGTGTTATGTGCATTTTTTCTAACAATCAGTAAATTATATGTAGAAAGTCAGAGGAGAAGACATAATCTCCCCAACATTTTTAACACGGACCACCCAAACACAAATCTAACCAAGTAAATACTAATACTGGATGGGTTACCTGTGACTTTTCAGATGTTGTTGGTCTCCACCTCTCATCAACCCAGCCAACATAGTTAATGGTCAAGGATGATATGAGCTGGACTCTCTCCATTAGGAGAGCCATAGTAATTTCCCAGCCCTAATCCCAATACAAGTCAGAGAATTTTGATATTAATATATGTTAATTGGAACATTTTACCAATACATATAATATTCAGAACTAAACCCACATGGTGCCCTAAAACATGAAAATGGGGGGGGGGGGGCTAAAATTGTAGTTTGCCTGATACGATTTGACTGCTAGAGCCCTGTTAAACGGCTTAACGATGGTGAATAATTTCACACTTCCCAATGCAGACAAATTATTCTAGGCTTTTTCTATGAGGCATTTGGTCACTTTGGTAATTCCTAAGAGGAGTTTAACAGAAGTGAAAAAACACACCCTGTTTTACAACATATAAGGATCCTTATGGATATGAAACTTTTGTTTTGAGCTTATATGCATTGATGCATGAAGTATATCTGTATCAAAAAGCTAATTCAATTAATTACCGGTCTTACAGTGGAAAGGAGGCTTGACCCTGGGCCAAGAACTACAAATGACCACACTCTGATCACATCTGGAGCCACCATCTTGTCTGCAGGGTAGGAATTGGCAATCAGAGGCTCCCATTGGCTGAAGTCCCAAAGGTGACACACTTCCCAGTCCCATGATCGTGGAGCCCTGACAGGAAATAAAACCTTACCATTTCTTTAGTCAGCAAATTTTCTGAATACTTAGGCCTCTAAATGTGTGTCTAATTTTAAAAAAATCATAAAATGCAGTGTAAGAGAAAATGTAAAATATCTGAATATAAGCCCAGATTTGACTTCTGCTCCTACTCCTACTGCAGCTCCTCTGTTTTTCTGCTCCCCAACTCTGACTCCTTCATAAATGGCAAATGTATATTAATTAGTAATAATAAATTTACTGTAGCAAAATGGTAGCACAAGGCATTTCATCAGCATCGCATGAGTCAGCAAGCTATTTAGATTGATAGAACTTAAAATATATTTGGCTATGTATAAAATTTAAGCATAAAATTGTATATTTAGTGTATATTGTCATTATAAGTTTTTATTTTGAAGCCAGAGTTGGAGATGGTACATTTCTACAGACTCCAACACCGATTCTGCTCAAAAGTGCTTTTGAATATGACTCCAATCTCACAAATCTGACTCCATCTCCACAGAGACCTCAACAAGCAGAATCACTGTTAGTGGTTAAATGTTTTCCTCATCATTTTCAACCACTGAAGAAGATCCTTGTGGTTTAAATGTGTCTGACAAATTGGAAGTTGTAACTTTCAGTGTTAGCATTTCGGTTGCCATATTGCTCTATTAATAATAGAAGAGTATTTGTAGACACTGAATAAATTTATATGACATGGCAAGCAAAGGATCTGCAGAGTTGTGTTCCATGGTTTATTTGTCATGTTGTATGGACACAGGCTTTTGTCTATGTCCAAATAATTTCTTTCAACATATCAGAAAAAGAATCCAGGATTTGTTCTTGGTTTGTTGGGAGAGAAAAGTAGCTGTCTGTGTTCACATGCTGTGGCAGGCAAATTAATTGGTTGAGTTGCTTGTCTGGGTGAAACATTGATCTCTGGAGTGTCACATGACTTGAATTTGCCCATTACCATATGTCCACCAGAAGATGATTGTCACTAAAGATCCCAGTGCCATGGAGGTACACTGCTCAAGAGGATTTTCAGGGTCTGAGCATGGGATGAGGTGTAGAGGTAGGCAAGAATTCAGAGGCCATTAGATTAATCCAGTTATCCTACCTTCTAGCAATTCTGTTTGCCCTCATCTGCTCAACAAGAAATTTGACATAAAATATGTAGACAGAGTCATGTAAAAATGTCTGTGGAAAAATCAGCTGGCTTTGT
Organism: Cyclura pinguis; assembly: GCA_030412105.1. Lineage (NCBI taxonomy): Eukaryota > Metazoa > Chordata > Lepidosauria > Squamata > Iguanidae > Cyclura > Cyclura pinguis. The sequence goes on from CM059604.1 coordinate 23,709,260, forward strand.
GAAAAGATCATCAGGACCCAGTAATCCAGATGGGCCACACAGAATCACTCTGCCTGGTTTAAAATGAATTCAAAAGATGCCTATAGGATTAATATTTTTGGTTTAATCATATTCCATATTTTCTCATGGGCCAGCTGTATTGCTCCAAGCACTGGTTTTATGACCCACATTGAGGTCTGTCATCAACCTAGCACATAGCTCAAGGGCCTTGCTGTGTTTGCAGTCTTGCTGTGATTCGAGCAGCCTCAGATAACTTGTCCTTTCCCAGATCATTTTGATTTCGTAATGCTTTGCAGAGTGAATGATCTCACTGGGTCAATTATATATGATGTCGAAGATTTGTGTGACTGAGGCTTCCAACGTCTCCTTTCTTACTTTATTGCTGACATGAGAAACTCAGAATTTGTTTGGAACAGTGGTGAAATAGAGGCCATTTTTAACCTCCCCATGCTATTTCCCTAATTTGATATGGATGGCAGCACTGCTCCTCTTCTTGTGAGTTGGGAAGGAGACAGAGGCATCTGTATAGCATGTGCTATATAGGATATATAAACATTTGCAAATTATTTTGTTTGGACAAGAGTTCCCCAAACTCCCAAGCAGCATGGTTACAAGCTTTGCTTAGCTGGGGAATTCTGGTACTTGTATTCTAAAAACTTATATTCAAACTCTGGTTGTATGTTTGTGTACCCAGCTAACAATGATTTAGAGGGGGAAAGCAGCTCAGAGGTGGGGAAAAGTTAAACATTCTCTTCCTGGCTCTGATCAAATTCTGGAGCTCTTGCAGGGCTGCTTTGCAGTATCAGCAACATTTTTAACAAAATAATCCTCAACTGGATACTTATCTGACTATCAACTAACTTGCATAACCATTAGTATAATTCTAGGAGTAACATTATAATAATATCCATGCATGCATGTCAGATGGTTTTGCAGGTAGATATCAGGGCCAGTGATAGGGGTTAGTATTATTGGATGTGTACCAAGGCTCACATCCCAGCAGAAAGGGGAACACTGCCAACCTTTGGAGCTGTCCAAGCCCATTGCTCTACCTTCTTGATGTAACTCCCAGTGCACATGCCCCCTGTAAGCAAGGACAGGAGCAAGGAGAAAGAGCAGCAAGTTTGTTGTCTTCTTTTTTCTGCCTGTGCATATTGGGCCTAGAAGCAGAGGGCAAGCAGATGGGCACAGTAGTGATGAGACACATTCTTGGGCAAGGTGCCTGAAACCTGGCACTGGGACAGATGACCATGTTAAATGGCTTGATGCAACCATTGGCTCCAAAGCCATGGTTTTCCTTTGGGAATAGACATGCGAATCAAAATTTAGCTCCTGATGGTGTAGCTAAATCCAATCAAGCAGAGGAAATGTGTAATGAGCATGTCACCTACTACATCACACCTGTACCTGCCAAAGGGCTATTATAAAAACTGAATGCCTTTTCCACTGTCACTTCATTTTAGTGACAGTTCCTATAGAGAATATATGTAAAGACCCTGTATCACAGCCAAGCGACTTGATTGGCACGTCTGCCTGGTTATATGAAATCTTTAGAAAAAACAGTGGAAAGATTGTGGTCTTGATTTAAACAGTTAAATCAAGAGTAAATTATGCATTTTTTTAAAAAAAAAGCCTCCTTAAGTTGAAATAGTAAATATCAGGTTTATACTTTACATTTCCTTCTGTGAGATTGTCTTGAAGGTCAGTTGAAGTGGAGTTGTTTTTGTGGGTTTCATTGCTACTGTACTTTTAAGAAGCCAATGTAGAACAGAATTTGCGCTTTCCTTTAAATATTTGATCTTGAAATTATTTTGGGGTAGCTCAGTGAGAGACCTCTTAAATTTAACTTATGAAGGCTGCTAGTTCGAATGTCAGTGAGGCAGTGCATTCACACTAGATTTTAGTCTGAACTTTACACTAAAGAGTCCAAAACAAGATAGGTCTGAATGTGCTTAACATATTCAGAGGATCAGGTTCAGCACCTTGGATAGTTCCTTTCAAGTTTAGGTTCCCGCCCAAAGTGAATTCATCATCTCACTGACCCAGGAGTGACCAGTTTGAATATGCAATTTCATTTGGACTCTCCGTTCTGGGCAGAGCAATGTGAATGAGCAAAGCAGCTTATGTTTTTGTCTCAGTTGCAATAGGGGGCCTCAACAAATTGCTTTCTTCCAGTTGGATTAATTTTAAAGTTGTTGTTGTTATTGTTGTTTTATTCATTTATATTCTGCCATTAACTGAATAATGAGATTTAGGGTAGCTAGCAACATGTTAAAAACAATACAGATTAGAACTATAACAAAGCTTCAATAAAAATATAAAAATTATTTTAAAAAGAATTAATTGATAAAGTTAAAAACATTAAAAACATTAAAAGTCATTAAAAGACAACATACAAATCATAAAAACAGCACTGCATGGTATTAAAAGCCTGCCCCTATCAGTTTCTAAAACCCTGGTGGCATAAAAATGTTTTCATTTGCTGATGGAAGGAGAACAAGGAAGGGACCTCACTAGGGAGAGAGCCCCAAATTCTGGACCAACCAACAGTTCAGTTCTAGTTTTGAACTGGCTGGTTTTAAACCTACCCCCTCCTACAGAAGTGATTCTCTTGCCTGTGCTTTAAGCCTCATCAGAAGATTTTGTAAAACAAAGAAAAAAGAACACCCCAAAGATTCCAATCAAACCAGTTCAGTACTTCCTCTTACTGACAGATGATTTCATGCTTTATGCTTCTGTCCTCACCTGTATCAACACAGTGACCATGTCCTCCTGAATGGTGGTTATTTATTTCATTTTGTCTGGCCAAAATGAAGATGTAGAACAGGAAGTTCAGGCCTACCACTTCCTGTTTGTTCTGTACCCAAGTGCAAAAGAAGGCTTTTAAGATTTGTATGTCTTTGACAGTCTAGTTGTTTCTTGTTTGCTTATTTACTTGTAAAGTGCTATGTACATTGATGGAGCCATAAAAATAAATAAAAAGAAGAGGAGGGGATGGAGCAAAAGATCTTTTCTTTTGGAAAGGACAGCTTTGACATGTGACATATGTTTGCCACATTACACTGCCTTAAAAAAAAGACTACTGATTAATTTTATCCTGGCTTAGTAAATGTTAGGACCAATTGAGATGTAATTTGATAGATATATAATCAATTCGGGGAAGTCCTAATAAACCCAGATTCCAGGCTTCAGCATAAGAATTTTTCTAACACCTGTTAGACGGACTTCGTTAAAAATGCAATTTCCTACTAGCCCACCTTTAACTGGCTGCAAGTTGCTTGGTAGGTGTTATATCACAGAGCTCTAGTAATCTCTCTAGAAAACGCTTGGATTTTTATTTTAGGAAAAAGCTGGTGTTAGGAAGGGACCAGATGTGACAGTTTCACTCTGCTGTCAGAAAAGTGCCCAATATGTCTGGATTAGGCTTTTAAAAAAAGAAAAGATTAAAAAAACAGTACTGTGAATGAGCATTAATGGACATTAGTCACCCCAAGAAGCCAATTGGAGCAATAAGTAATTGAGGGAAAAACTAGCACAATGAATGTTAATAATCCCAAACACCCAATAAACTATTTGGAAAATATCTTCAAATGCAATGTGCCTTTTCTTTCTTGCTTAATTTTTCATCTGGTTTTGCCCATGCAATGGCATTGTTTAAAAAAGAAATCATTTTCATACTGTGCCTAAACCATATATTAAATGGTTCATTCTTGTTCAAAGAAAAGGTTCTAAGGTCTAGCTTATCTTTTGGAACAGGCACACAGCTCTGAAAATAGAAATGAGTTGTAAGGAAAACTAAAGAGCTGTCTTTACTTCCAAGGCTTTTTTTTTTTACACTGAATGTTACGCTGAGTAACTGATATTGTCATGACTCACTTTCAGGCCAATCTAAATTTCATTCCAACTTTAATTTGCTAAAATGTTTAGAATTCACCTGACTTTTTTCCTCCCTTTTCTTTTCCTTTCCTTTCCTTTTCCTTCTCTTGCTTTCACCATTCCAAACTCTTCCTGGTTGTTCAATTGTCTTATCATTTGGATCCTTGCTTATGATTTGTCTGACACTGCTCTTCATCAGTGCAGTCGCTGCATGTTTTAACATTGGATACCTGTTATTTTCATTATTTAGTCCCAACCCCTATGTCTCCCTCTCCGAAATCAGTGAGCACTCCCAGTGAAGCTGGAAGCCAAGATTCGGGGGACCTAGGACCTGTGGGAAGGTAAGATGAAGCACTTGATCAATCTACCTTTTTTTTTTTTTTTTTTTTGCTGTTATCATGGGTGCTTTTCATGCGAATGGCCTTCCTGCTGTGCCATTAAGGTGCCATTAAGGTGTCCTATTTTATAGAGACACATCCAAGATCTCCTGAGAGATTCTGGGAATTCAAGCCCAAGAAGTACTTTTCTGTGCTTTGCCTCATGCCTTCCAAATGTGTTGGGTTACAACTCCCATAATCCCCAATGTAATGGACTAGGACCTAATCAAAGCCACCATAACAAAACAGATTTAAGGGTGGTCTGGATGGGATAAGTCCACTGGTATAAAAGTGGATTTGTTTGAGTTTTATGAATGCAGAAAGGATTTACAGCAAAGAAAACTCATCTGACCACTTTTTATAGGAAGACTACGCAAGCTAGAGACCATTGAACCCCCAAGCACGTTTGTCCTCTTTGAGGAAAGGTCCAGGTTGTTGTTGAATATAGTGAAGGTCCACCCAAAGGAATCAACAATTATGCAGAAGCATGTTTCTCCTCTACCCCATATCTAGAAGTATTGAGAAAGAAAAGCCACATGTCTACCTACTGATGCCTATAATAGTGAGGGCATGTTTTGCTCTGAGATTCTAATGGGAAAGCATGTTCATGGAGTCCTCTACCTTAATGAATAGGCTGTAGCTAAAAACTCCTTAAGTGCCTACCTGAGACTTATAATAGCATTCTGCGAATGAGCACATATCTAAAGTACTTTCATCTAGTGGCCAGGGGCTATTCGCACTCTATTCACCCAGCATGGCCACTGACAGCATCCAGAATATAAACCTCTCAGTTTAGTACCCTGATAATATTCTCTTTCAGTTAGACCAGCTAAATTAATTCTTGCCACAATTCCCTATCATGGACTGGCCTTTAGATATATGTGTTTACTGTCTGCACTGTAGAACTTTTAGAACCAAAGGTTCAGGCTTACCAGCAAAGTTTCCATGCTGTCAGGTTTACAAATTCACACCATGGTGTTCAGATTCCTGAGGTTTAAAGTAAATGGCTCTGTTTTCTTGGTAAAGAGCATATGGATGACAGTCACAGATTCCATTCCCCCTGCTCAAACGTACAGCGTAAATCCTTCCCTTTAAAAAATCAACCCATATATGTTTTCATCAACTCTCCTACAATAGCAATATCATTGAAACTGTTGGCAAAATGCTTTTTATACATTCAGTTGTAAGACATTTTTTGAAAGTTCCTCATTGATGTTTATATAGAGATTGAAGATTGAGCGAGGTAAGAGGTATGTAAGTACCACTGAAATTAGTAGCATGACATTAATGTGGATTTCAGTGAAAAGGCAGTGTTCCTAAAATTAATAATGAAACTGTAAAAAGACACACAAAAGAGAAGAAAAAAAAGCAAAAAAAAAAATTGGTAGAGACATAAATGCAGTTCTTGCTTCTCTGTTATTCTGGAATTGTAATGGTAGGAATTAGAGTCCTGAGGGATAAACAAAGGGATAATCTTACAGAAAACTAAAGGCCTAACTGAAAGAGACAGATGCTTCAAACTATACCTGTTGATGGGTTTTGTCTTAAGGACAGGTTTTCTCATGGAGACAAAGACAAATATTTGTGCTTAGAAGATGTCTCCCTGCAAAAGAAGCACTGCATGCATCAATGATGGGTAATCTACAGTTTTTCTAATTTCAGAAGAAACCTGGAAGATAATCAGAGATTGGAAAAAATACTTTTAGGAATATAGCTCCTAGAATCCCCCAACCAGCATGCCCACTGAGCATTCTGGCTAGAAGACTGTGGGAGCTTTGGTTCCCCAAAAATACTTTTCTGAGTTGTACAAGAAATCAGTTTTAGAAAGAGCAATCGTCCCTCTCCTGGCTGCCTGATGGGTGGGATGGGAAGTGGGCAAGAAAAAAATGGGAGGGGGTTGCTTACTTTCTGGCTGTGAGCCTCCCCACCTCTAGTTTTGTCTCCCTAGAGATGACCCCTTCCAAGTATGTGGCTCCTGCATCTCTAAGACTATTTCAAGGCATGTAGAATAGGCTGCATGGCACAGATAATTCTGCTCCCTCATAGAGGGAAACAGCTGAGGTCTTAGGAAGAACAGCTACACAGCTGCTATCATTGCCACCCAGCTTCTGCTGCCTGAGGCTGCTGCTTTGCTCTGGCAAATGGCAGGTCCAGCTTGGGTCAGGATGAGGATGACAATAATTTTGGCTGAAATCTTGTGTTGGCCTGCCCCGTTGAACTCAGTGACATTTACTCCTGAGTGGATACATATGGGATTGCTCTGTAAAGAGTGTACAGCAATTAGGTCAGGGTAGGAATTTTGGGGTCCTCCAGATGTGGTTGTATTGCATCTCCTAGCATTCCTCAACATTAGTCGTGCTGGGATATGCAGTCCAACAATATCTGAAGAACCACGTGACTCCCATCCCTGACTTAGATGCTTTACATAGAACAATTAAATCTCTGTTACAGTCTGTCAACACAGACTAGCAATTTGATTGTATTGTTCTCATGCTTTATTAACTCCTAATGTTTCCAAGCCTAATTCAAAGTGTTGAAAATTAACAAGTATCAAGCTTGAAAGTTTTTGAAAGGTGGGGACCAGAATACCTGATCTCCATTCAGACTATCTCATTCCAGTACCTTTCAGACATTTTAGTCTATAATCCCCAGTATTTTGACCAATGGCTAAATTGGATAGGACTGGTAGAAGCTGAAGGCCAAAACATTTCCAATATTCCTAGCTGGGCAAAAGTATATATATCGATGTAAATGAGCAACTCTTTTTAAGAGGTCGTGGTCCAATTGTCTGTCCTAAGCGAAGTGAAAAAGATGCTATCAGAGAGATGGCATTTTCAGTAATGGCACCCCAGCTCTGAAATGTTGGTCTGGAATGGAACCCTATTATACACGGTGAAGACTGAGAGGATCAGAAGAGGAAGCCTTGTAATGTAAGATAGGAAATATTTATCGCCCAGTTGCTACTAGCATTGGTCTTATGAATCAAAGGATGAGCAGATTTATAATTACAGGTCTAAACAGAATGGAACAAATGAGCACCAATAGCACAATTTTTTCCTAACTAGAACACAACTGTTGTCATGGACCTTCAATAAACATTATTGTAGCTATACATTTGTGGGTTTAATTTTCACAGATTTGATTATTTGTGAGTTTCTCCAGCCCCTGCCTCCCTCCCACCTCAGATGCTCCTTTTCCTGGGGAACTTTCCCTCTCAACAGCTTTGATCAGACCACGCAGCCCTTTAAAAACCCACTTCCTCCACCAGTCTCTGCCTGGAAAGAAAAGTCAGTCTGCAAGTACGGCAGGTGTGAAAAAGAAGGACAGGACTCTTTGTGTGGGCGTGTGCACACGTGTGCGCGTGCGCGTGCGTGTACCATTGAGGATTGACTGGTCTTTGCAAAAGAGGGGTGCAAAGTGTCTTCCCCCGTTATGCTTTCCTCCAACCTCAGACGTAGCAAAAATCAGCCTCTCTCTTTTTTTTTTATGCTTTCCTCACTCAGTTTCTCCAAACATTCTGTCGTTGGTGCAGCAGATTCATGCTCTTTAGCAACCACAAGGCAGTTTCTTGGGTGGGGGGATTGAAGAGAGGAGGCTCAGAGTGCAAGAGCTCAGTGTTAAGATGGGCATGTGTGTCATGGAGGGCCTGTAGGAGAGAGCAAAAGAGAGAGGGAGAGAGAGGCACAGCATAGGACAAGGGGGTGTATGATGTTGACGGGGGGCACAAGAACTACATATAGATCTAAAGGGGGTCACAGGGGTAAGAAGTTTGAGAAGCCTTGATTTAATGCATAACACTTAGGCCCTTTCCGCACGACGTCGCTGTCTCGTTTCTGCCACAGGATGGCAGCGGTCGGCAGGTCGTGCTTCCACATGACGTCGTCGCCGTCCTGCTGCCATCCTGTTGCAGAGCATCCCGCTTGCGCAGTTTTCGCAAAATGGAAAAAATCCATTTCGCGTCTGTGATCACGTGGCGCTCCCGTCATTCTGGTCATGTGGAAGCTGCAGAAGCGCATTGGCGACGCTTCCTTATGTAACGCAGCAATAGAAAAAGCCTGGCTGCGCTGCGGAAGGAAGATGTGGCACCATTACGTTCTCTTTCGCATGGATCAAGTGGGTGCAGAGGAGAGCGTTGCTGACACACTCCCTTCTGGACCCAGGACTGCAGCGAGACGACGTGGAAGAGCTTCATTGTGCAAAAATGGCCTTAATGACATCATTAGGTACTGTTTCTAGTTTTCTAGTCTACTGTTTCTTCTGGTTTTGGCCCAGAAACCTCAGGGCCAGAGATGATCCTAAACTGGCAGCCCTAGTCCATGCCCAGCAATGCACCTACCGACAGAGAAGTCTGAAATGACTTCAGCTGCCAGGTGGGTGTACTGCCTCAGGATTTCTTCTGGTGCCAGGCAAGTGCAGTGATACCCAGCCTTCTTTCAAACCCTCTTTAGAGGCTACAGCGAAGGGGGCTTTATCCAGAGCTGGCCAGCCTGAGTGTGTAGACATTTCCCAACTGTAAGGTGAAGGTGGGGCCTTGAGGAAAGTACTGCCAGAGTGGTTCTCACCTTGAGTTGATGAAGAAACAAGACTAGCCCTGTTCCTGTGAGGTAACAAGGTCTTTGAAGGGTTGAGGTGGGCTGCAAAGAACTTCAGAACTGCAACCAACAGTGCAAGCATATGGACTTCAAGGAGATGCGGGATTTAGTGCTTCCCACCCAGAGCCTATAAACACACACACACACACACACACACACACACACACTTTAGGATTGATGACAGTGGCAAAAATCTTGAATAAGTCAGAGTGCTACTAAAGTGCTTTAAAATTCCCTTTTTCTAAATGTAATTGGTCCAGTAACTTGTAAAGCCAATGAAATAACTATGTACTCGCTCAAAAATTTTTTAAAAAATGAGGTTGCTTGCAACTTGTGAATGATTTGTGAGCTCTAGGTGTGATATGATGGGAGTTGCAGTCCAACCGTATTGGGAAGGCCACGTTAGCCACCCTGATTTAAGTTCTCAGTCCTATGCACACTTAGTTCAGATTAATCTCTCTTGGACATTTGGGTAAATTCAAATATGGATGAGCTCAATTTATGTGACCTAGAAAGGGGAAATTGGAAACTGGATGCCTGCCAGTTACCAAGCCAGGGGCCTCCGTGTTAATTAATATTTTTGCACATGAGCCTGTGGCATCATTAAAAACACTCAGCTTCTCATTCCTTCAGGATGCAAGAGAGTTCTATTCTCTTGTTGATTCTCATTAGCAACTTTCTTATGCTACAGTTTGGAGAGGTGCTCTTGTTTCCCAAGGGTGCTTCCTAGCATGTCTTTGCAACCTGACCCCAAGCTCTATCCAATATTAACACGTAACATACTGCCACAGAGTGAGTGTAGTTAATGGCTTTGCCATATTCATTAGTCTGCTCCTGAAAGCTTAATTAGTCTGCTTTTCTTTGAGAGGTGGCAACATCTACCAGCCCCAAGGAAATCTGCACTGTAACTTAATTGCTCTGCTATATACATACAGTGGGATACATGTGGAAAATTTTACATTGGAGAACAAAAACCAAAAAGATGGTGGAGGCCAGAGCTGAAGCCAGACGTTAGGTGAAAATGAAATTAACAGCTGTCAAAAATTTCTTCCAAAATCCACTTTTGCATGCAAGTGTCACCTTTGCTGTCTCCCCAACAGGCTGGTTGACTGCATACAAGGATATTTTTTCTTTGAGTATGAGGAAACACTGAAAGGTATAACACCCCCATCAGTGAGGAGTTGGAGGTGATACTACAGGATTCTTTCACTCACTTTGGGCAAGTTACTTTTTGAATGACAGCTCTCAGATGTCCCATCCTCTCCCCCACCCTCCAGTCAGCATGGGCAGGAAGACTGTGTTGTTTTTTTCTGTAGCAGACTAACACAACCAACCTCTAGAAATGTTTGCAGTGAAAGTACTGTGAGTTGAAGTTTCTTCACTGTATATATAAAAAGTAGAAAGTCAGTACAGAGTTGCAATACATCTACACACATCAGTTTATATTATCTGCTCATCACTAGAAAAAACATGAATAAAAAAGGGAAGAAAATCAGTAGAACTCTTTAGTTTCAATTTACATTTTAGAAAAATGGGTTAAAAAAATTGCCAAAAATCTGGGGATTATTTTTGCTTTTAGCTTACAGTGACTTGCAGAAGGCAATGAAATGAGGTGAGAATCACACAGTTCACTGAATAAATTGTATCCACTGGACACCCAAAAATCAAGACTGTCTTTGGATAAACTACTTTAAAAACGCCTTGATTCCCTTAGGGCATAGTGGATTCTCCTCCTTTGAAAGTCTTTAAACTCATCTCAGGAGTGCTTTAGTTGTTTGTTGCTTCATGGTAGGAGGTTGTATTAGATAGCCTTTGTGGTCCCTTCCAATTCTCTGATTCTACATTGTCCTTTGTAGTGTGTACAGCTGTAGAATATCTTCCTTTCATGGGGTTTAAATGATCTGGACAGGATTAGAACATTCCATAAAGTTGTCAAGAGCAGACTGTGGCAACCAACATTGTATGCCTTGAAACCAAAATAGTCACACAACTAAATCCTTTCCTGCTCATTACAATAATTTCCCTGTTTTCTTTTGCACACTTTTAGTGATACAGTTTTGGAAGGATAACTCTAATGTTTGTAAGATCTGTAGCTCTGCATTCTCTGAAAAAGATTCTAATTGTTTCATCTTCCACACGGTTTCAGGGTCATCAAATTACTGCAAGTGACCCTGCTGTTAGAGTGACATTAATGTGAAGTTTGCTGTTTCTGGTAGCTGTCTCTGGCCAATTAAATAATTGTTGGAATGATAATGTGTATTAATATTTTTTTACTCTAATTATAAGGGAAAGGCAAATAAATAGCTCTTTTAAATATATGTCAGGGTATTTATTTATTATGTATGTGTGCCCAGCTTAATTCTGTATTCTCTGTGCACCTGAGGCCCCATGTTGGATACCTCTGAATGTGTAGTGTCTTGTTTCAAAACCACCTGTACAGCTTAACATGTTCATTCTGTCTCAGCTTAATCAAGCAAAGATCTATACCGGAAATTTTATTGAGATTAGAGCCAGTTAAGACATTACATCAGTCTTTTCAAGCCTGAAAAGATGCGTAGCACTCAAACTTCCCAGATCCCTAGTCTTGCTGGCCATTATGATACTGGGAGTTATAGTTCAACGCATCAAGAAAGCACTAGCTTGGGAAAAATTGAATTAAAACAGTAGGGGCATGTGTATATGTGAACCCATGTTTCTTCTTTTCAGTTTTCTCATCCTTCTGCTCCAATGTAGGAAACGGAACTAATAAATTTTGTTCTTTTTGAAAAATGCGAGCTATTTGAGGTTCATCTTGAGTGAAATTTACAATTGTCAGTTGTACAGCACCTATTTTAAGTGTTTTTGTGTTCCCTGAATAATGTTTACTGATGCTGTTTCAGTAGACACAGGGAAAGAGGAGAAAGTCATTCATTCTTTTTGATGCTTTCATCTGTATAACTATTGTCTTGGGCAAAATATAAAAAAAATGCTATTTTAAATGTGGTACTGGAGAAGATTTCTATAGATACCGCAGATTACTAAGAAGGCAATGAATGGGTCTTAGAGCAAATAAGGTCTGAATTCCCACTAGGAGACAAGATTACTAAATTGAGATTGTCTTACTTTGGACGTATCATGAGACAACATGATTCCTTGGAAAAGAAGATAATAATAATGGTTGGTAAAGTGGAAGGCAGTAGGAAAAGAGGGAGACTGCACTACAACTGGATTGATTCAGTCAAAGGAAGCCATGACACTGACTTTGCAAGATCTGAGCAGGGCAATTGATGACTGGCAATCTTGAAAGTCTCTCAGTCATTATTATTGTAGTGTGCCTTCACAAGACGTTGTTGTTGTGTGCATTCGTAAGTTTTTGATTTCTGGCAATCCTATGGCAAACCTATCATGGGTTTTCTGTGGCTGAGAGTGTGTGACATGCCCAAAGTCACCCAGTGGGTTTCCATGGCTGAGCAAGGAATTGAACCCTCGTTTTCAGGATCATAGTCCAGTGCTCAGACCATTACACAACACTGCCTCTCCTCTCATTCATAGGATAACCAAAAGTCAAAGTCAGTTTGACGGCAAACAACAAAGGGTGTGTGGCTAACCAAGAAAGACCCAAGGATTATCAACTTGAATGTCTGCATACAGAAATACTCCTGTGGACATGGAATATATTTATACATATTTACATCCTGCAGTTCAATGGTATTCCCATGGGGTCAGAAATTCTGGTCACCCCAGACTTATTCTTAAGCTTTTGAAATCAATTATCATCCAAAATGTATAAGTCCCTTAGAGTTACATTTTGTTGCAGGATTCATGCAAAATAAGACCTATAGGGTAAGCATTTTACATGACCCACCTAAAGAGTTGTAAATAATATTCACAAATTTCAGAGACAGGTTATGTAATTTTTTTTTTAAGAACAAAATGAGCTGGAACAAAAAGTCTTCTAATTTACTGCATTTTGCCACTGCTTTACTTTTTCATTCCAAACAGTATAATGGATGGGGACAAGAAAAAGTCCCATGACTTTTGTTGGGAACTCATGATGTTGAGAACCTGAAATAATGCACTGTGGTTGTCAGTAGTTTGGTTCCATTCAGCAGAAACTGAAATTTCTTCCATGGAGTGGGGCACTGAGATTCACTGAGGTCAGTAAATACTTCAGGCTACAAAGGGTTGATTTTCTTTTCATTTCTTTCATCTCAGGTAATTTCACTGTCACTTTACTTTGTGTTTGTCTTTGGGCCAAATATTGTGTGGGTCAAGAGAGGCCAGGAGATACCTTCTTCTAATAGATCCTGGAAATAGGCAACTGGAGATTTTCCTTTGAATGTTCGCTTTGGGATTTATTCCAGGAATTAAAGGAGTTATCCAGTGTGCTGAACCTATTGTGGAGATAGGGTTCGGAACCTTGGACAACTCCTTTAAATCTAGAATGAAATTCTAAAGGCATCCACTGCACTCTGGCTTGGAAACCACTGGCTGTTCCAGACGGGAAACAAACTAATTCATCCTGAGATCCAGTTGCTTCCGAAGCAACTGCAGCATCCAAATTACATGCTGTGGTTGTTTGCAGGGTGGCGTGGCCCAAACACTGACTCTTTGTTAGGGGACATTTCTAGAAATAGTTTTCCATCTCAATAACAAAACATGATATTGTTATCATTAAGTTTTCCTGCAAATATATAAAAACAGATGCTTTCTTTCAGGTTTTGTGTTCATTTTCTAGGGGTTTTTTTTGGGGGGGGTATCTAAATGAAAGAGAACCTGTGTGCTATAGTGGTTTGAGTGCTGGACTAAGACTCTGGTGGTCAGGGTTTGATTCCCCACTCAGCTATGAAAACCCACTGGGTGGCCTTGGGCACATCACACCCTCTCAGCCACAGAAATCCTCATGATAGGTTTGCCTTAGGGTGTCTGTATGTTGGAAATGACTTGAAGGCACACAATAACAACAAAATTCAAAATTCTTGATGTTTTTACTCAGAAGAAACAACAGTAGTAATATCAGACACAAATGTTGCTGTCATTTATTTTCCCACTCACCATCTCCACCCCAAAGAAAGAAGGTTGACAGATACTCAAAATAAACCTCCACTTAGTTTGAACACATACTCTTCCAGGCATTTTTGAAACACTGGTTTGGACTTTATACCCTGCAACACACTAGAATTCCTAGATGGACAGAAAAAGCATCCCAGACCTCACTCAAGCAGGTTTTTTTTTTAATTCATTTGGATGGAGTGAGGTTAAAGGAGAGGACTTCAAAGTCTAAATAGCCCTCTCTCTGTTAAGTACTAACCAGGCACAGATGACTGATAGTCCCAAATGTTGGCTCATCCCTCACTTCCACTTTTAGAATGAGGAGTCCCCCTCTGCACATTCTGTAAGCTACCATAGTAACTAGTGTAGCTAAAAGCATCCTGAGCCGTACAAGCAATAACTCTGTGAAACAAGTAATTACTCTTCAGATTATGTACAAGGTGAGAATGGTATGAATGAGTAATAAGGAAGCAAGCAAGCTATACCATTTTAACCAATCTGAAACCTTGCAGTGGGCTAATGGTTGCAGTTCCATTGACTTTGGGAAGGGATCTTATTTCAGTTTAAAAACGTCAGATATTTGCATCTCCAGAAGGAGCTGGGAAAGACTCCTGACTGAAATTTTAAAGAGCCGTTCCACTGCCAGACAGTCTAGACAATTTTGTGCTGGATTGGTGTGGGAAGCTGTTGAGGGTCCAAAGAATTACACCCACCCTCTTTTTGCTTTACTCCTCCTGGATCTTGTTGGGTTGTACCAGCCCCCTGTATGAACTAGAATATCACTTCCAATTTTGAAAGAAAAGGCTATTTCAAGCCTAAAGATGATCTGGCCTTGTCAGAAGTGACATTTAAATGGCCAGTTGCATGTAACAGTAGAAGTACTGTTCGAGGTTCTAAACTCAAAATAATGTGGAATGGATTAACCACCCCACTAACATGGAGGCCACCAGCTTCCAATGATGCAGAGCAAGAAACAATGTAATGCCTTGCCTTCTGAATGCCATTCCAAAACAAATTCAGTCAACACCATTTTCCCTGCTTTCTTCTGGATGGAGAAACTTAATGTTTGCTTTTCCTTTCTCCGGAGCATTCTGCTTATGGCTTCTCTCCATTGGCTGCTGCTTTTTCTTCTGTGATTTAGATTTGCTATTTTGACCCTATCACTGGTTTTAGAAGTTGTGTGTGTGTATATTATTTTAATTGCACAAATGGATGTTTTTAGGATCATATTACACTTCTCTTGAGCACTATATAAACAGAAGTGGCAGGCTATACATGAAAGACAGAGATAGTGTGGCCTTCCAAATGTTGATGGACTGTACCTCCCAGCATTCCTCACCAGTGGCTGTGCTGGCTAGGGGTGCTGGAACTTGCAGTTTGTGGACATCTAGAAGGCAGCACAATTCCCACTCCTCTTTTGCATGTATAAAGCATAGCAAGTCAATACAGCCCAAGAATTGTGTAAGGGCCCACATGCAATCAGTATCAGCAAAGGCAAATCTGGTGTTTGAACCAACACAAAGCCTCTTTCTCCAGTAACCTCCACCCGCTTTCCCTGATGTGGATTCTGCTCCCAAGCTCTTTTCTTTAATCACACTGTAATGGTATTCTCCCTAGTGGAATATTGCTTGTCACTTGGGAAGCTTGACAGGTTTTGAAAGAGGCTGGGGCAGAGGAATAATGACTGCCTCAAGCAAGTTACGTGTATTTTCTTTCTGTCTTCCTAAGCATCCCGGGTGTGTAGGTATAAGTGGCCCCATGATAATCATAACATTAGATGCTAGCACATACTTGGCAAATCACACTCTTGGCTAATGACCTTGGCAGAATTACAGAAATGATTTTCTCTTTGTTGCTATTTTATAAGCAACTTCTGTAACATATTAGGCATACAAAGTGTTCTGTATCAGGAGCTCTGGTCTTTATGTGTACTTTGTGTTTTGTTATTCTGTTAGTCAAAAGTTTGAGCAGGTGGGTAGACTGTACTCTCTCCTAGCATTCCCTTTCTCTTAGTCTCTGCTGAACAGCTGTCTTTAAAATCTTGAGCAAAACCTTATTGGGTTTTTGGTTTATATTGAAGGCACAGGATTTTTGGCATTGAATTTGATTAAAGTGGATAATCTCACCACTGTATGTGTGAAGTTTTTATGTAGCCCAAAGCAGGAGACTTCTGTTACTTATAGTAGTAAGTGTAACTGTCCTTGAATAACTTTGAAAATGCCTTACTGCAGTGATTTCTTTTCTTCCCCCTGCCTTTTAATGGACTTACTATTGATTATTTCAACTTGATGCATCAGTGTGTGGTAAATGCCCTTGCTTTTCCCCTTCAAAATGAAAATAGCAGGAGTTGAGCCCATATAAGTGTCCTGATTTCAGACTCTGGAAACATTATTTTGGGGGACCTTAATTCTTCCCCCCAGTTACCATGGTTATCAAGGGATTCTGTGAGTTGTATTTCACACTTGCTGCAGAATTCTTGGAGTTGTAGTAATGTTTCAGACTGTAAAGAGGTTGTATTACATTTGCAGATTAATCAGTTTGTAGTGTGCTTTATGTAGATGTGAACATTAAATGTTTAGTGGGGCTTACTCCCATGAAAATATGTATAGGACTGCAGCAATAATTAGCTGCTATCTTGTTGCTGTCTTATCACCATATTGTACCAACACTAGTCTCAAAGTGATATTTAATTGCCAGTGCAGGGGAATGTCTGTAGACAGAATGGGATGTGAGTCACCTTGACCTTCACTGCAGGCAAAAAAAAATGCCTTGCTTGGGCCCTGAATATCTCACAATGCCAGTGCCTGGGGAGGAATATAAGGGAAGCAAAGTGGTGAACTTGGCCAGGGTGGTGAACTAGGCTAGGTTCAGGGAGAGGCATTTGGAATTCTCAGTAAACTACAAACCTCAGAATTCCACTGGATGTTGAAAGTGGAATAATAACACTATAACAGTGTAGTGCAGAAATGGCCTTAGTTTCTTGCTAGTGTAATATCTACTACATTGACATAGACTTTTACTGAGTTAATTGCTCTTGTCTACCGGGGAACACTATGTGATATTACCTGTGGTTCTCTGTGGTATTTTTTTGGAGCTGTGTTCTTTGCTTGTACAAAATATGACAAGTGATGAAGTGATTTGTACTCCTTCCTGCAGTCCTTTCAGTTAATTCTGTGTGTTTTTCCTCCCTTTGTGCTGTGCGGCTGTTAACCTGGCTAGGACCCTGCAGTGGGACACAGACCCTTCAGTGCTCCAGCTTCAGTCGGACTCTGAACTTGGGTATATGTCCACTCTTATTATTCTTTTGTTACATTATGACTTTATTTGCATTGATTATGTTGAAATGGCTTTCCAGATGGGCTTTCTCTGTACCACTCTGTGCATGCGTTTGTCTATATATTTAGATAGATATCTATATATATAGATACTGTTTTCAGAAGTTTTACATCTATTCTGAGGAAGAAGAAGCCTCTAATATTTTTTTTTTGAAACTTAGAATTAGCGGGTAGGTGTCTAGGTTTACGTGTATGTGTGTGCATAATTTTTGTAACTCTTAGGGACCTATCATGCTACACTCTTATAGCACTATTATTCCACTGTAACTGCCATGGGGATACTGTGGAATTCTGGGGTTTGTAGTTTCATGAGGCCTAAGAGCTCTTTGGCTGAATATTCTAAATACTCCTCCCTAAACTGCAGATCTCAGGGTTCTCTAGGATGGAACCATGGCAGTTAAAATGGAATAATAGCACTATAATAGTATAGTGTGATAAGGCCCTTAGTGTCAAAAAGATTGGCTATATACCTTCTTTTCTTGAGAAAACAGATGTAAAGTGATCTGAAAACAGTAACATTTCTTATCCAATCCAAATGCAGTTTGGAATTTTATTTGTTGATTTATTTGTTACATTTATACCTCACTTTTGCACTGGTGAGCTCAAAGCAGTATATATTTTGGTTCTTTGTTTATTTAAATCTCCCCCCACACCCTGTATCTTTAGATCTCAGGGCAGCATGCAAATAAAATCAACTCAAGTGAATTAAAACTTATTTTAAAACATGAAAAAGTAAATTTCAACAGTCTGAAAGAGTTTTCAGTGTTTGCAGAGGATGGGTCTGATTGAGAGAAAGAAAAAGATGGGCCATGATCACTGGAATTAGCTTCATGGCTCAGTGGCAACTTGAACTAATCCCAAACCCTAATTTACTATCCTGACTATTATGCTACATTGGTTCACTGGTTTCATTGGGTCTAGGCTAATCAGGAGTACCAGTCTGATTCAGGTTTCTTGCATTGATAAAGATATTTTCATTACATTGGAAATAAAATGTTAGAGCTGCCCATTTATGAAAACTGTAACATGCATGTAGAAGCATACTAACAGCATGTATATCTCTCTTGTAATCACTTTGTCAGTGATATTCCCCATTTTCTTTATTCTCCTTTGTTGAACGTATTTTCTTAATATCTCATCAAACATCTTTCTCTTTTCCTTCTAGAAATTTTTTTTGAAAACCAAAAGTTGGTATTAACACATTGACTCCTTTACTATAGTGCTAGCAAGACTTTGATATAATATTTTAACTCTAAGCTTCCTCAGAATTACTCAAGGTGATACATATTAAACTCCCCTACCCATTTTGCAGTCACAACAGCCCTCCAAGGGACATTAAGCTGAGAGACGATGATTGTCTCAAAATCAACCATAAAGCTTGATGGTTAAATGGGAATTTGAAACTGGATCTCCCAGTTCCAAGTTCAGTTCAGTCAAGGTTGTATTACATATAAACTTTAATGCTGCCTTTTGACAGATACATTTTACATACAGACTTTCTTTTATTAGAGTAAAACCAACAGGAAAAAAAAGGGGAATATGATTATCATCCTTTACAAACTCAGTTTAGGATGAAGCCCTAAAAGAAGATAAATTTCTGAGTCAGCATTCATAGGATCAGGCTGCAAGGATAGTGGCCCTATGGTACGTGAGGTATCCATCTTGTGGACAGAACTATAGTGCCATTACCATTTTGCACCCCTATGAATGTTAAGCATCTTCTAGTCTTTATCCTTCAAACAGTGAAACTCTAGCAGCAAAGGTATTATTAAGGTTTCATGTTTCAGACACAGTACATCATGAGAATGGGCTATGTTTTATTCTTTAGAACCTTTTGTTGCCCAAATTTGGCCCTCCATGGCTTTTTTTGTGGCCCTTGACTCCCTCGCTTCCCCAAGCCATCCTTTTTCTGTCAAAAAGAAAGGAAGAAAGAAAGCATAAATAAACTTTCTTTGATAGGTTATAGCTCCTCCAACACTGTTTAGTGTCATACCGTACAAGTCTTTGAAAATTAGAAAGACCTTCTGAGTTATTATTTTTTATTTGGGAATGTTTTTGGAAGGCTGTGTGATCCCACAAGGTGTCTCAGGGCAAGGAATTGGCCCCTTGACCCAGTTACTCTGTCCAATTGAGAATTTGTGTTGCCTTGATTTACACTAACATGCATAAGACCTATGAACAAAGAGACATTTGGGTAGCTTGTAGACAGTGCAAGTGGTTGTACCCTCTATGTTTTGCTTAAAGCTAGATTAGAAAAAAGTTCCAAAGCAAAAAGAGAGTACAGAACTTATGCCTCACAGGCCTGTATCCATCTTCTCACTCTCTTAAGAAGACAAAACGAAAGGAACCGTGGGGAGGATCTCATTTTAAAGAAACTAAAATGCATAGGGTATTCCATAAGTACGCTTGAATGCTCAGCTAATGTTTGTTTGTTTGTTTGTTTGTTTGTTTGTTTTAGCCGCCGTCTGCACAAGTTAGGTGTGTCAAAGGTGACCCAGGTGGATTTCTTGCCTCGGGAAGTAGTTTCATATTCCAAGGAGACCCAGACACCTCTGGACACTCATCGCTCTGAAGGTAAGTTGGCAGATTTTGCTTATATTCTCTGAAAGAATTTGAGCATCTTAAGAAAATCCTTCTGAAATGAGAAAAGGTTGTCACTTTGATTTAAAATGCAGTGCTAGAGATCTACAGCTCACTGTTCAATTGCTTATTCAAATTGTATCATTTCCTTTCAAAAGTTCAGGTGTTTTGTCTGTGGTACATTCCTTGTCCCAGCGTTCCTGTTGGATGTGCAACTGGCATGGAGGGCAATGATTCTTCTTTCTAGCTTTGGTTGTCATGCCAGCTGTGACCTTGCCAAAGTCTTACATGCACAATTATCTGTGTGCAGGTTAGAATACTTTAACATGCTGTACCTGGGGTTGCCTTGGAAAATGTTTAGAAATTTGGGGAAATACGGTAGTCATGGTATTGACTGGAGCACATTGTGCCCATTTTGTTTGATACAAGTTGCCACTTTTTTTCTCCTGGTTGTGGTTCAAAGGAGAGCCAGCATGGTATAATGCTTTGAGTGGTAGACTAGCACACTAGGAGACCAGGGTTTGAATCCCTACTCAGCCATGAAAACCTACTTGGTCATCTTGTGCAAGTCACATTCTCTCACCTAAGAGGAAGACAATGGGAAATCCCCTCTGAACAAATCTTGCTAAGAAAACCCCATGATAGGTTCACACCCTATGTTGCCATAATTCAGAAATACTTTGAAAGCAACAAAAACAGTAATTCAAGGTGCAGGTTTTTAGCAAATTTTTTTTTTATGAGTAGATCTTATACTTTTAAATAAATCAATCCTTTGAAACTCGACAGTATTTTAATATTGTATATCAAACAGAATTAAAGTAATTACAAGGTAAAACCCATAACCAAGCAAGACTGGTTTTAAGTAGTAAAGATGGAATTCCCTTTATAGATAGCACAAGCATATTTACCCCTTTTCAAATATTAGATGTCTTTTTAAAAAATGAGTATTAAGTTTCTGTACTTCAGAAACTTACAAAGAGTACCCTCTAGTGGTATAATTAAAAACTGACACAGTGGGGAAAAATGTCTAAGCTTGATTATGGAAATAAATCTGGTCTCTATTAGTGCTTCTGCAGTAAACAAAAACATTGAACATTTATTCTCTTTGAGCAGAGACATTGTAAAATTTGAATCTTCTTTTTTATTGGTCTTGGAGAACATTTGCACATTTTTTTGTGAAATGCGTGCAATTGGAAAATGTGATAACTGCTGCCTTACTGTAAAAGCAGTAGAATTTGATGGCGTGTTGTATTTCTGATATCTATTCACTTGCCTCTTGTGCTTGCTCTCTCTGTGTGTGCGTGTGTATTTGCATGTGGGCGTGCAGGCTCTTAGCTTCAAAAAGAGAAAAAGAGGCTAGATTTGTACACCATGAAACCATGATGGTGAAAATTGCTGTCTTGTGTTAAAGGTGAGATTTTTAGGGGGCAGGGGAAGGATTTAGAGAATTCTCAACGTACTGTCTTGCTGTGATGAGATGGCTGGTACTGATTAGACTTTCTTGATAGTCCCAGATGGACCCATTGAACTGTTAAATAGTGAGTCAGCACTAATGATTCTGTAGGTCTACTCTAGTGTGATTATCAGATTTAGGCTTAAAGTATATGATGTTATGTTCACTTGAATGTGCTTACCACCTCCTCTCCAATGTAGTATTAAATATGCAAAGGTCTTTTTCAGAGCTGCCTCTACAGGAGTAGCAAGAGAGGGCGTCCACTTCTGTACACTTTTATCCCTCTCTTCTGTAGGTTGAATATGTAACATAGGGCTTATCATCCTCATAGCAGTTTGCAACCAAAATATCACTGGGAGAGCCAGTGTGGTGTAGTGGTTTGAGCACTGCACTAAGACTCTGGAGATCATGGTTTGAATCTCTGCTGGGCCGTGGAAACCCACTGGATGACCTTGGGCAAATCACACTCTTTCAGTCTTAGGGGAGGGCAAAAGCAATCCCTTTCTGAAAAAATTGTGCCAAGAAAGCCCCATGATAGATTCACCTTAGGGTTAGCTTAAGTCAGAAGTGACTTGAAGACACATGACAACAACAATAGCTATGGGGGTGGTGGTAGAAATGAGAGCATTGCATGCCCAAATAAGAATGCTGCCCCCCTCCATTAAATTTTCCTTCACTCCCCAGATTTCTAGCATTACAGGGAAGGAGACACTGAAAATCATTCCGACTTGAACCCTTTTATTGGCTTCTTCACTGGGTAACTCTGCCTTCCTTTTCTTTAGATGCCGTAACTGTACTTTACTGAAGTTTTAAATTACTACCATGCTACAAATTTGAGGACAGAAGGAAAATTTAATTTGGGGGACAGAATTTGTAGTTGGGAGGCAACATCTTCATTTTGTACCCCTAGCTACACCTCTGAGTATGACCAAAGTAGAATATGGTCCTATCAATACTAAGGAAAATAATTATGTAATGACTAAGGGCCTTTCTGCACTACACCATTATAGTGCTATTATTCCGCTTTCAACATCTTATGGAATCCTGGCATTTGTAGTTCAGGGAGGGGCATTTCAAATTCTCAGCCAGAGAGCTCTTTGGCTTCAGTCAACTACAAACCCCAGAATTCCACAGGATGTTGAAAGTGGAATAATAGTGCTATAACAGTGTAGTATGGAAAGGCCCTAACATATAAGAAACAACTTCATATATCAAAACAATCTAACCTGATGGCCCTCAAGTATGAAATGAAACAGTAAAAGAAAAGTGGCAGAGCTTGGACTGTGTGTGTGTGGGAGGGGGGAATACCATGTGAGGGGCATGGCTGCGGTGTGTGGGGGCATGGCTGGGGCACGCGGGCCATGGCTACGGGCCAGGACGCCCCAAAAACATTGCTACCTGAGGCGAATCGCCCACCACCAGCCCTACATCCCTACGCAACTGAGGAAACCTTGTAAAGGTTGTAAGAGGGAAGCAGTCCTGGTTGTCTCAGGTGTGTTTGCTTGTAGGAACAGAGTGAAGCATCCCTCTGTCTTAGAAAGTGCATAGCACATAATAGAGTTCCCTCTTTCTAGTAAATCAATTCAAATGGAGTGTGACAGCAATTTGTTTTCAAAAAATGAATCCTGAGATTTCTACCTGCTCAGCAGCACTCTGGTACTATTCTGTGCACAACCAGAGGCTTGATTTAATTTTCCTGCAGGTGGACTGCCTGGCGCAAGGCTCTATAGGGACCCTCCAAGAGATTCCACCCACTGCCTCCTCATTGATGGGTCTCTTCTGCTTTTCTGCTAGGGAATGGTGCTCACTTTTTACCACAAGAGAGCTCTGTCATTATGTCCTAGGGAGCAGATTCAGCCTCCCCACCGTGTGGTTATCAATCCAATCTTTAAGCTTGGCATCCCATTTCACAGCATTAAATCGAATGAGCTGTTGGGACACCTGGTGACAATTGGCCCCAAATGAGAGAGTTAATGGCCTTGACCTTGGGGTCATCTAACTAGCTGCTAGTTGTTGCCACTGTGCCTTTGCCCTCGTCCTCATATCCTGACATCTGAACCCAGCATTGAGCTGTGTATTTGTAGATGAGCATTGTGACACCTGTATGCAAATGGAACCCCAGCTGGGTAGCAGTGTGTTTTCTTTCTTTGCAGAGAAAGAGCCCAATATATCCAGCCCATCAAGAGCTTATATGTCTAACAGTTCTCCTGCACAATATAAATGAACACAGAGATTTTTTTTTTACATGACATATACTGGTATGTTAAGCAAATATTACAGACAGATTTCTTCACATTCATGAATACTGTACATACAAGCAATTTTTAGGTTGCAGTTGGGCTTTGAATGAGCATGTTTTTAATCTGATGTTTGTTGATACTCTTTTTTTCCCCCTTGATGCTTTCTGATGTTCTTTCGTTCCTCTTGTTATTTTATTGCTGTGTTGCTCATCAATGTTGTTGTGATTTACACTGGCCACTCCCTTTCTGTGACCTCCACTTGCACAAATGTGAGGTCATGGGATGGCCTGCTTCCCATTGTAGTCAATAGATGCAGCAGGAACATGCATGCTGTGTCCATTGACTATAGCAGGATCTAATGTACACATTTTTTTTTTGTTTTATGTGGGAGTTCCTGGAATGGAACCCCAACAAATACAGAGGGCATACTGTGTACCCTTTACTATGAGCTGGCCAGAATTTTGATTTTATTGTAGAGGTAGGATATCAATGCTCAAATAGATATTAAAAACATATTGTTGATCCTGATCTATAACAACATGGAGGCACAAGATTTCTAAACAAAAAATAGAAAAAGTACTTTTTGGGGCTGCAGGTTCCTGAATTTCAGAGCCAGCATGGTCAAAAGAGAACCGACACATGAGAGACAAATATCATAAAATTATAAGGTCAAAATACAATGTAAATACCGGCAGCAAAGGATAAAATGAGTATAATGGCAGTCATAGCACCACCAGAAGTTTTAGAAATCTTAGGTTCTAGAAATGTTGCAGCATCTGTGGATCACTAACAGAGTTTAAGATTAAAAATTAAAGGCTGAACTGGGAAAACAAAATTATCTTTGCCTAAAGCCAAAAAGTCAGGAGCATAGGTGCTAAGTAAGCCTTTCTAGGGAAGGCATTCTATAACTGGGATACCAACTCCGAAAGAAACCTCACACCTTCCAACTGGCCCAGTTTGGCAGGGAAGGTCCCAGTTAATCCTTTGTCATCCCACTTTTTCAACTGCTTTTAAAATATCCCAGTTTTTCTCTTCTTCTCCCACTTTACTACCTTGTCCTTAGCTCATTTCAGTTGCTGCAAACTGAGTTCAATGAATTCAATAAACTCAGCAGAGGTGGGGAAAAGAGAGGAGGAGGCAGAATCTTACCGTTCCCAGTCTTACCAGTCCAAAGTGAACAGCCGCAACCTCTCCTAGCTTATATGTTCTTCTTCATTAATAATTTTTGCCATCTTGACTATACTCTGAGGTTGCTTGGCCACACATGTGCCTGCTTTCATCTGTGAAACGTTGGAGGATATGGAACCTCGGTTTGATAGCCACCTTCCCTGCTTCATTTGTGAGGACACCTGGGGCAGGGCCTCTGAAGAGTATTCACACAGTGTATTGCTTCCACTGGTAAGACACAGACTAGAGCCTTCCAGATGTCTGTATTTTCAGGTAAAGTCAAAGTTATTTCCAAGCTCTCTACCTGTCTCCCCACCAACTCTATGCAACCCTCTGTATCTCACAAAACGTCTTTGAAACCTGATCTACTACTCATTGCTCTTCCTTCAGATTTATGTGATGGTGCATGTCCAGATATGTGTAAGGCTAAGTGCAAGGAACTATGGGATGTAATGTTTCCCAGGTGCCTGAAGTCTTCCCTTTGGACTTGGCTACCTTGAAGCATTCTGCTTTCTGTACTCCCTAATATCTGATGGAGGGGAACACAATGGTCAAAATTCCTTTCTAAGCTTGAAAAGACTTTTCAAGGGAAACTGACCTATTCTTGTAACTGAAATTAGCATCACAGGCAGTTTGTATTCTGGACTTTAGCACCTTCTGTAGTTGGAACCTTCTTCTTACTTTCTTTTCAACTCTGATTTTAGATGGTCAGTTTGGAAGGTATCACTCAAAGAAAGAAATATGCATCTCTTAGCCCTTGTTCTTGGTCAGTTTGTATCCTTAATGCTATCATTAGGACAAATGAATATGTGCAGCTGAACCAGCTGAAAAGGCTTATGTCCTTCAGCTCAGTTGCATGAGCTCTTTAGCTAAAAGAGGGCTTAAGGAAATAGCCCTAGTCTTCCACAGAGGCTTAATGGTTTCATTTTATTAGCTCATTAACAGAACAGCCAGAACTGGAACTGCCCAGAGTAAAAGTGGAGACTCCCTTTCATACCTGACATATACTTCATCATGTACAAGGAATACAAGATTTCTGAGGCTTTTCCCCCCTCCACTAAAGCTTTTATCAATCCAGTTTTAACAAGGATTTAAAAATTCAAGCTTCCTTATAACAGTTTTATAATAGGAATGCAAAATCAATTGAATACAATTGATATACATATAATAGGAAAAGAGAAAACTGATCTAAAAAAAAATGAACTGTACCATCCATCTTTAATCTATGTATAGCAGCAACACTTTGCTCTGATTTTGTATAGCTTTTAAAAAATTCTTCACTATTGAAATTTAAGAACATTGAAATATGTTTTCAAAATGCAGTACACTCTTCCAATCGTCAACAGTTAACTGAGTTTATACAGTCAACTATCACAGTTGTATACATCTCCCATCTAGCGTGTTTACTTCAAGTCCAGATGCTACTCATGGGTCTCCTTTTCAGTTGTAAAGCACTGGCTTGAATCATGTTGGTTAGACCTAATCTATTGATTTATTTGTTGAATGATGAATCAACATGTAGGTAAACAAGGATTCAGTGAGTGTACTCTAGTAAAGACTTAACAGTAGAATTCAGACCCACTATGTCAAAAGGCAGTGTTCCAAAAACTCCAGTTGATTTATCAGCCTACCTCCAATTGTCCTGATTTTGGCAGACACAGACTCGTTAATCCACCACTGTCCCACTTTTTTCAGCTGCCTTTAAAATGTCCCAGTTTCTCCCTCTTCTGCCTTCTTTCCACCTTTTTACATCAGCTTACTTCAATTACTGTAACCTGAACTGAAAGTGCAAAAGTAGTGTGTGCTCAGTCATTCTGCAGAGGGGAGAGTGATAACTTTTGCCATCTCTGATGCTGCTTGGCCACATGTGACCTGGGTTTTCATCTGTAAAATATTCCAGGGTTTGTATCAGTAATCTACATGGTGAAGTCAAATCTGTACAATGGAAGAGAAATGATGACCATATTTTTACAAAGTCATCTTTGTTTATTTCTTCCCTGGTCAGTCTTAAATACAAATTAATTTTTCAGCTGTGTCAGTAGCCCAAACTCTATCAAGCCAGCCCCTTAATGAGAGATCTTGAAAGGTTTTAGAAAACTTTGTAATTACTATCAGGGAGCTCCCAATAATAGATAAGATTTGTACATTAAAAAAATGTCCATGCTTTTCGCACAACCATTTCTGACATCATGTCTTTATAATGGTTCTCTTATTCTTTTATGGATTAGATTTACTAGTGAAATCATCTGTCTGTAGCCAGGCTTACAAAGAGCTTTGAAAAATTACTGTTCTGGGCAGCGGTTCTCAGTACCCTCAAACCAACATGACCAATGCCAATGTTGGCTGAAGAATTCTGGAAGTTGTAGTCAAAAGTGTAACTGTTCCAAACTCTGACCCTTTTCGCACCTTACCTTTTCGTGGTGCGGGGCTCGCGTGAGCAGCCTCCGGAGAGAGGTTCTCACTTCCCTGCTTCTTCGGCTCCGCACAAGCTTCCCGCTCACGTGAGAGCCCCACCTCTTCCTTTTGCACTGCAACCTGGAACTTCCCAGACTGCACTGAGACAGGAAGTGTGACTGGCCCGGCTCCCGAGGCTCCGCACGCAAGGTAAATGCGTGCAGGGCCCCGGAGCGATGCGCGACCGCACAGCATTTTGGGTTTCAAGCCGAAAATGAAAAAATGCGTGTGCAGTCCGCGTCAGGCTCTTGAGCGTTGTGCAAATGTGAGTGTGTCATGTGGACCACTCCTCACATGCGCGCGATGCTCAAGGGGCCCTTTTGCATTGGAAATGCCATGCAAAAAGGGCCTCTGTAAATATACTTGGTAGTATGAAAAGCTGAAGTTAGTAGAATGTATTCCTGAATCATGACCAATAAGATCAGACTGTAAATTTCTTTCAAAGAGAAAAATGATTGTACTTCTGGTGCTTAAATGTAGGATACCATACCCTTTAACTGTCAGGGGCAGTCTGTATTAACCCTCTGTTTTATTTTTTTCAGCTCCTTTTAAAATGTCTCAGTGTCTCTTTCCTCTTCCCACTTCCCACAGTTTACTTCTATTGCTGCAAATGTAGTTCAGAGTGCAGTTTGCATTCAATTAACTCAGCAGGGGGCAGGAAAGAACAGGAGCAGCAGAATCTTGCCCCTCCCTGTCATTTCAGGTAAAACCAAATTGCTACAGTCTCTCTTAGTATATGAGTTCTCTCTCACTAGTAACTTTTGATGTTGCTTGGCCACAGTTTCCATTTGTGAAGTGTTGGAGGATATGAGATAACAGATACATATCGATAATAATGGTGTGTTTCAGTAATCCCCCCATCTTTATTAAACTGCACAGACACATAGAGTTATGTATTCTAAACCTCTGTAGATCTTTCAACAATTGGACGGATTTACGTTGCAAAGCCTCAGAAGCACTAGAGTTAAAGGTTTTATATCACTGCCAGTTGCTTTAACTGCATGGTTCTTCCTTGGTCTGGGCATTTACAAATAAATGGATATGTCTTGTCACCTCTGATGACAGCTGGAAGATGCCACCCTAGCAGATTAGTGCTTAACATAAAAGGCTCAGTCCTGATGAATCTTTGCTATGGAACACAAGCTATGAATAACAATTAAGGTTTATTACCATGTTCTTCTACTTACCACAAACATTGTTGCCCTTTGCATTTCTGATCAGTTATGTCAGCTGAAAAATATGCCATGATCGTTAATAGCTTCTTTATATCAGTTTACTGAATAACAGACCCTTTCAGGGCTGGCCACATCTTGCAGTAATTTTATATTTTACACAGTAAACATGATACTCATTGTAATTCTTGAACTCTTTCCCCCCAAAGTGTCTCCATATAACCAAAGGCGTTGGTATTGTTATTAGTTCTGACAAACTGGATTGTGCTTTGGCCATTGTTAAATAGTTCTATCTGCTCCACCCCTTCAAGTCGCCAAGAGACAGAGAATTTTTAATGAATTTAATTAAAACTTTATGTGGTTCCTGAAGTAAAACTCCAGCTGCTTTGCCATTCTTGGATGAAGGAAAGTTTCCTTAATGCATAATGATGTGTTTTATATGAGATATGTTTCAACCTCCTTCCTAGTAGCCCTAGGTTGTTTTCCATGTATATCACAGTTGGCGGATTATTTTATAAAGAGAGTACAAATCAGTTAAATATATTATCACCAGCAGCTACTTTTTGGGCAAACAAGACATCATTTTACCATATATTTTACCAGCTGCCAGAATCAAAATGTTTATTGTAACAGATTCTAGGGATGTTTATGGAATTTTCTGCAACTGGATTTTACAGTTTCATATTTCCAAAATGATTTCTGGATCAGAACTTGATTGTGTGATATCTGCAGTCAAGTTCCAGAAAAACAGTGCAGTGGGGGGGATGAGGAGAAGTGAAGCTAAACTACTTTTTTTTTAAAAAAAGTAGTAAATATTTTTGAGGCATTTTTATTTTGCTGCTTTGCAAAATGGTATAATAGTACAGTCAAAGCTGGAAAGTTACCTTTAAAATTTTTTTCCCTGTTACTCATTACAGCATTGGAAAAATAGCCCACTGACATCACTCATTTACGTGGTTGAAAAAGTAACTCCTTGTGTTATTTGTGACACTGCTTACTACTTTTCTATTATTTTCTGTTTTTTTTTTTGACAGAAAAAAAACCTTTTATCATTGACAAGGGAATGGTATAAATCTTGAAAAACTTACTGCCACAATTCCCTTTAAATGTAACCCTTTAAAAGTAACTGGAAAAGTGCCAGTCATTTCACTCTTACTCATTCGGTTAGTTTGAATGTGGCTTTGTCACAGCCTTGTTACCCCTAAAAGTAACTTGTTCCATGTGCTGCTTGACTTGAAACTCCTTATTTCCAAGCTCTAGATATAATGTTGTTGTTGTACTCTCAAGTCATTTTTGACTTACTGCAACCCTGTCATGGGGTTTTCTGGGTCTGAGAGTATGTGACATGCCCAAGGTTACTCAGTGAGTTCCCAAAAGAAGGTAATCAAACCCTGGTCTCCAAGATTGTAGTCCAGAACTCAAACTGGTACACCATAATGGTTCTCCTGGGTGTAACAGTGCAATTGAAGTTGGTTGGGAATTGAAAGAGGGCCCCATCAGAATGCATAGTGGAATTACCTTTATCGCATAGAAGGGAAATGTTAATAAGTATTTGGCTGCTTTAAAAAAATCAAAATACATTTCACTCTTTCCAGATATTTTTATTTTTCCCTTATGAGGCAATGAAAAAAAAATCAGAAACAAAAAAAAAATAAGAATTATTCCCTCTGCCCCATGCATCTTTGTTTTCAGCATATCAAATGTAATGGAATCCTTACATTTCTAAGACTTCAGCAGGAGTGTAGCTATGGAGAAGGACAAAATTGCTCCCAGATAAGAATTTGCCTTCAGTCCCTGAATTTCTAGCATTGCAAAGAGTGAGACATTAAGAACCATTCACACTAAGAACTCTAATACAGTCAGCTCTCCACGTTTCTGGGTTTCACTTTTGTGGATTTGGTTATTCATGGATTATTTGCTGTCACCTCTGATGCCTCCATATGCCATTTTTAATAGGTACTACAAGCCTCGTAGGACTGAGAAACTGCGAATGAGGCTTGTAAATCCCTATTAAAAATGGTGTGAGGCAGCAACGGAGGTGGCAGTAAGCCCCACCAGCCACCCATTTCTGCCTTGTGAAGGAACCCTGATGCCTCAAAGGAATTCATGGTGGGTTGAATATGCTGATCATACTTTTTTTGTGCATTAAATATGGTTTGGGAGAACCTAGAGTAAATCATGTTTTTTTCACTTTCATGGGGATCCTGTGCCCCTAACCCTAGCAAATGTGGAGGGATGACTATACTTGCTGTGTTCACATTCCCTTGGTAACTGTGCCTACCTCTTTTCTTTGGATATCTAAGCTGTATTTCAAAATGCTCAAACTGAAGTTTTGAGTTATTGCAATGCTAGAAATCTGAGAGCTGAAGTAAATTAAGAATTATTCGGGGGGGGGATGCTCTCACTTTGCCCCCCCCCATAGGTACATCCTTGGATTTCACACTATCCTCAGGATAGCATGAAATAGCAAGGAATACAGCCTCTCCACAGCCTACATACAGCGGGTCCTAACAAAGGCTAAATAAAATGTTACCAAGCATTTAGGAAACACTCCTATAGACATGCATCTATAAATAAGTCCCATGATGCTCAGTGGTAAATATGTTTTGAGTTCTGCTGCAGATGAAAGAGGGCCAGAAACTCTTGGGATATTGGTGTGGCGTTCTTACCTTTAAATAGTAAATGAGGGAAAAATACAAGCAGCCTAGTTACTAAAAGACTTCTTTCTGTTCCTTTAATGCATTGTGCAAAGTGGCTAATTAACAAAGAGAAACCAACAAAGATGAAATGTATGCATGAGTCTAATTTACACTGGATTTTATTAGCCAATGAAACACCCATAGAAAAAGCAGTGAAAGTTAGCTTTTTCATTTTTCTTCAAGGAAGGTGTGAACTCTCAGCTGGACTACAGTGTAAAATGTCAGAAACACATTCCTCATAGGAAACAAAGACATTTTATGGAACTGTATTAACAAGACTGATAGGTAGAATGTGGTAGCTAGCAAAACTTTGCATTCTAGGCTGCATTTCCAATCTCACTCTTCGCCGTGTTCTGTCCTCTCACTTTCCCACCAACTTCCAGTTGCATGTGTGTGAATCTGGAAACTCAATCTATTGAGTAGCTCTTGGCATTAGTAATAATTTGATTTAATTTGTAGCAATCAAAGTTAGTTCCATAGCTCAGCCCTTCCTAGACTGTGAAGACTATTAAGCTATTGATAACGTTAAAGTATATTGCAAGGACTTGCATCAGAAATGGGCAATCTGTTGCTGGACTGTCGCTTTCATGACCTTTATCATTGACCTGTCAGCTGTGGTTGATAGGTATTACATTCCA
Organism: Cyclura pinguis; assembly: GCA_030412105.1. Lineage (NCBI taxonomy): Eukaryota > Metazoa > Chordata > Lepidosauria > Squamata > Iguanidae > Cyclura > Cyclura pinguis. The sequence goes on from CM059604.1 coordinate 23,740,874, forward strand.
GGACCAATGCTACTATGGCAGTCTAGTGCAGAAATGGCTAATGTCTCCTTTTCCATACCAAAGACAGACCCTATGACCATATTTTTTATACTTGTTCTCTCCTGATTCAGTACCAAATCCCATCCCTCTTGCTTTGTTCGCAAAAAGACTGATCAGATTCATATGCTCCTGAATTTCACATGGTTCAAAAGCCTGGCTCATTTCTGTATATGCTGAACTTGAGCTGCCTGGCTCTATTTACTTGCTTTTCTTTCTTTTATTCTACTGAACCTTGGTTACAACAGAATGTTCTTTATTGAGTTTCATATGCCTGATTGGTGCATTTGCTGTTAATTGTTCTGAAGCCTTATGTTGTCTGAAAAATACAATATAAACCTTCAAAAAAAAAAAAAGTTCAGGACCATGCTATGTAGGGGCAAAATGAAGGCATTGTTTACCCATGACATTTTTTTTGCAGTCGCCAAATTTCTAGCATTATAGAGAGTGAGACGCTGAAAATCTTTCACACCTAGAACTCTTATTTTTGCCGTGTTCTTGTCATGTACTGGATAACCCACGTTCCACAAACAGCACTCTGAGGTAGACAGTAGTTTTATTTGTAAATATGCAAGGAACACAGCACATTTCTTCCAAAGTTGCTGAGACTACAGCACACATGGAAGTTACCTCTTTCATAGGGACAATTCCAAAATTTAGGCAGGCAGATCTGTGATTGGAAAAGGTCATAAATCTAGTATCACTCAGACCTGCGTTTGATTCTCAATTCTCACCATCCTTGAAACCAGCACATATTTCCTGCCTCTTGTTTTAGAGACATTGGATTCCCAAAATACAAGCTTCTACACTTTCATTTTCTCCTGGGTCTGAACTCTCCTCCTCACCAGATGAATTGTAACAACAGGCAATAAAGCAGTTATCCATTGATACTTTGTAACAATCCAAGCGTGCCCAGAACAGATACATTGCTCCAATCATCAATTAGCACTGCATACTTTGTAGCATTACAACTAAACTTATTAAAGTTCTACAGCAGTTAGTTCTACCTTGGTTACAATATACTATTTCAGTACACACCCAGCAGATCAACATATGGCAAGGATTATGCATTCTGGCAGTTTTCATTCGCTGGATAACTTTGTCTGCCTCTTTTGTTTTACTGCCTAAATTATATTTCTAAAAGCTCAACTGAAGTTTTAAGTTACAAGAATACTAGAAATAGGGGGACTGAAGGAAAATTTCATTTGGTGGAGCAGAATTCTTACTGGGGGCAATACCTTCATCCTGCCCCTATTGCTATGCTCTGGAATTCAGCAATATCTAGAGGGTCTCGGTTGCACATCTTAGCTTGTAGGAGTGTAGGGAACATGTGCAAAATTTGGAAAAAATCTGTCAGCTGCAGCAAGACTTTTCACTCTTTATGAGAACAGTGTTGGTTTGTACATAAAATATTGTATTTTGCAGAAAGAACACATTTTATGACAAAACATTACTACTTTCATGAAACCCAGTGCTTTATCCCCTCCCCAAGAGAAACTTCATGAAATTTTCATCAAAAAGTCACAAAAATGTAAAAAATAAAAATGAAAAAATGAAAAATCACAAAAACTCAAATAATCCTGTCCAGCTGAGAAAAAACTTTGGAAATTTTTCATTCTCACATGGAGGAACAAAATAAGCAAAGATTTATATTCCTACATAATCTTTACAAACTGGAGCTTAGAAAAGCTACTTTTGGATATCAACTCTCAGGCCCTTTCTGCATGGCATTTGCCATGCGTAAGGGCACCTGGAGCATCGTGCGATTGTGAGGAGCGATCTGCATGACACTCACAATCGCGCGATGCTCCAGGGACCGGGAGATGCCAATCACGCACCTTTTCATTTTCGGCTAGAACCTGAAAATGGTGCGCAATCGCGCATTACTCCTGGGCCCCACGCGCACTTACCTGGCATGCAGAGCCTCCGTAGCCATGCCGGTCACGCTTTCTGCCCAGTGCAGCCTGGGAAACTCCCAGGCTGCACTGCAGAAGGAAGAGGCGGGGCTCTCGTGCAAGTAGGCAGCTTGTGCGGAGCTGAAGCAGCAGGGACACAAGAGCCTCTCACTGGAGGCTGCTCGCGTAATCCCCGCACCCCAGCGCCAGAAAAAGGTAAGGTGCGGAAAGGGCCTCAGACTCCATCAGCTAACCTCTGGAAGATGTAGTCCAAAAAGTAACATTTCAGCATTCTGTAATCATGTAAAAACTAGACAGGCTTGTCATATTATAACACTCCTGTAAATGTTTCTAAGCTTTTCTTGTTGATTTCTGGAGGGATGAAAATGCAGCCACAAAGAACCGTGGATTAGATTGGAACAGTGATAAGGGTGGACAGTGAATAAAGAGAGGGCACCTAGAGGGCTAGTTTAGATTAAAAGAATGGTCCATTGGTAAAACAAAGAAGGCTGATTTAGGAAATGAATGTTAAAGAAGGAACAAAGGAAAGAAAGGAGTTTTCTGAGAATGCAGTGGTTTTCTGAGATCTTCATTTTAAGGGAGAAAAAAAAATCCTATACTCCAAGTTGAGAACATAATGGGATCACTGTAAGTACATACAATAGCAAAATGCTGCCTTCAGATTCAAAGAATGTGGCAACATGAGAGGGCTATTTCCTTCATACCCTTCTTGTGTGCTGCTCATGTGAGCCAGAGTGGAAAATAGGATGCAAAAGTAGATCATGTGTTGTACTCATCTAGCAAGGGTCTTGTGTTCATAGGCAAACTGGAAAGACAAACAGCAAGACAAAAACAATACAGCAAACCACCAGAGATCTTGCTAAACAGGGAGGCTTAGAAAGGATGATGCTTAGGAGATCTTCTTTGGGACAGAAACAACAATAAGAATGCAGCAAAGAAAAAGTCTCCTCTGCCCTTCTGCTCCCTGTGGATGGGAACCATCCTTGACTCTTGACTGGTTTCAAGAGTTAAGAAGCTTTTGTGGTGACCTAGCTGTGTTTAGTACAAGGGGAGTAACATTAATTTTATTCCTGTCCATCAAGAAATGTAATAAATATCATTGGATGCACACTCTAAACAGACTTAGCACACAAGTAATTTGTTGGTATGGTGTTTGGATGTTTGGTTAGACTGTTTGTTGTCAAAAACAAGACGTGAACTAACCAAAGTTTATGCATGTCCTGGAGAGGGATCAGACATAATGCTTCTGTCTTCCACTGAAGCTTTTAAAATAATTACCTTGGCTAGATCATGCCCGTATTTGTTTTGGACAAAATTACACATCTGCCATCTTTTGGATGGAAAGATCTACAGCTTTTTAACTGTATAGTTTTAACTGTCACAACAAACATTATATAACCAAGCTAAAGTTCTTGTGGTTTGAATGTTGTACGATGCTGAGTCTGAGTTGTTTGTGTTAGTTGAAGGATTTGTTCTGAAATGAGTAGAATACAAGAATTCCCCCACACTGCTTTAAAACAGTAGCAGTAAAACAAGCAAATTCCCTTAATTTCTCTTTTCTTCTGTCTCCCTGCAGAAAAGGGATTTAATCAAGTGCATGGGTGGAAGTTTCACTACAAGAAACTTGATCCAGATTTTGTTGATGTCAGAATTTGATATTAAGAAATAAAAAATGAGTGCCAATATGCATATCTATATAGTGAGAAATTTATAGTAGATGACTTAGTTTCTCATTCACTAGTGTTTGTGGAAAAAATTGGTATATATCTCATATATAAAATATTAAATGCCATCGATGAGAGAATTCCAAGATAAGAAACATCCATTTCCAATGGGAGTTGGCTTAGACACCCAATTGGCAGCTGTGTATTTTTAATGCGATGGCTATATGTATACTAGTCTGTATGACAGACTAGTCTTTTGTTAAAAAAAAATGACAGACATTTTTGCTGTGTTATTTTCTTTCCCTTTATCCTGGAAAAAAAAATCTCAGTTGGGGAGTTACGTCACCCTGTCAGATCTGGGTGCAAAAATTTGGTCACACCAAAAAACAAAACAAAGTAAAAACGAAACCCAACAACCATTCCTTTACTTAACAAATCTGGCAGATGGGTCCCTTTAGCAGCAGCTGCTTGCCATGTGATTTAAAACTTCCTGTCACTATAATTGATGTGTTTTTATTCTTTCCACTTCCTGAAGCCTGATCAGAATTAAAATTGCTGTTGGAATTTCCTGTCAAAGCAACTCATTTATTTGCTGGGCAGAGCACTGACAGTACTTTGATTGGACATTGCCTTCAGCTATTCTTGAGCAAGGAGATTGCTTCAAATTATACTCCTTTGCGAGGTTTGACTTCCATGCACACCACATCTGCAAATATATACAGATTGTCCATCATGCAGTAACCTTCTTTCCCCCCCTCTAATGAAAACGCCACATGTAAAATGTTAATGGTTTGAATATCAAACCTGGCCACCTGCTAAGGGCCCTGGCTTTTGTGTTTATTTAGAAAACCCCTATGAGCCTTCATATCATACTGCCTTTCCCATTATGTTCAGGTTTTGTCTATCAGGGAAGGAGATACAAGGGAGATACCAGAATTCCCTTTAACTTCATTAATATATATGTGTGCATACACACACACACACACACACACACACACACACACATATACACTACACATACATATGTATACATAAATGTTGGGTAGACATGTCAAACTTATGAGTAATTTCAGTTTTAACACTGCAACAATATGTTCTAACAAGTTCTGCGTATGATGTGAATTGTATTTTAGGATAATTATTTACTGGAAAGCAATAAGTTTCTCTGTCTTCATGGAATACATGTGGTCTGGGCTGTTTCCAGACTAAGCATGTGAAAAATTCTTAGTCTTAGTTACTTCCCCAAACTGCAATACCCAGGATTCCATAAGATACAGCTGGGGTGCTTAAGGTGGAATCATAGTGCTATACTTGTGTATAGTGAAAAGGTCCCTATATTACTTTTGTTGAGATTGTAGAGTTCAGTGAAATGCCCATCTCTACTCCAGAAAGAAACTGGAAATGTCTTACTAAAATACCCTTTTAAATTTTTCTTCTAATGGACTTAATATTGATTATCTCATCTTGATACATCTGTGCCTGATAGATGCCTTTTCTCTTTCCCTTCTCTGTCAATAACGAACAAACAAAGAGTTGCCAGGTGTCCCTTATCTGAGGTCCAGAAAGATTGGCAGGTGCCCTTTATTATAAGGGATGTCCTCTGTTTGAGGATTGGAATCTTTTCTTTTTTACATAGACTGAACAAGGTGCCAAAAACCTATGTTTTGCGGTGTGGGCCCTTCATAAAGATAGAAATGTATGCATCATGTAATTTATGAATGTGGACAATAGGTTACTTTTACAGAGAAATATGTAGTTAAGTTGACTGAAATCAATAATTTCATTTGGTATTTAGGTAGAATAGAAACTTGTTAATAGCGGCTTCCTGTCAACTCTGCATGTCATAAATTTTGACTTTCTCCTATTCCAGTTTCAAAAACCTGGCAATGAACAGGAGCTCAGCCATCCATCTAGTGTGATGGGCTCAATTACAATTTTAACCTCATGTTTTTGTCATCTGTTTTATGCAATAGGAAGTCTTACTGTGGACATCAATGCTTTCTCCCAGAAGAGCATACATGGGATTGCAACCCTAATTTACTGTAGTTCAGTCATTGATTCCCAACAATTTGAGAGCACAATACATGTGGAACGTTGCCTGTGTAAGGTCATTCATTTGCAGTGCTTGAGGATACTTCCAGACAAAGAAGTCATAGTGGTACTAGTCAAAAGATGTTGTACAGTCGTGCCATTCTCTCAATTCTCCTTTTGAGGGGTTTTCTTTGTAAAGAAGCCATGGGAAAAGATGGAAGGATTAAACATGGCAGACAAAGATATGGTTTGGAACCCTTCTAAAATTCGTGGGCATTTCCGCACGAGAGGGGAGGAGCAGTTCACTGCGTGTCAAGGGCGGTGTTTTTATACTCTGATACACAGAAATTCAGAAACTGTGCTGTTTCCACCCCCCTATTTACATCATACTACTGCAGAGAACAGTGGTTGTTGCATCCACAAGAGCAAGTCCCTGGCCATTCCCATTCCCTTCCCTCACCACGCCCCACCATCACTGATTGGTCTGGGTTTTTTTTAAAAAAGCACACATTTTTAATACATTTCTGCATTGCTACATCTGTGCATAGGTATGTATGTTCGTTGATACGTGGGGAAAAAAATGTCTTAACAGTCCATTACCAGATCCACTGTCTTCCTGCTATCTGTTTAACACATGACAACAGTAATAATGGCAGCCTGTCCTTTGAGATAGGAGAGAGATAGGGATGGAAATGACAGAAGGGACAGCCTGAAATGCCCATAGTCGGCTACTTCTGTGATGTGAATCAATGCTACGCTTCTGCATGTAGGAGAAAACCGAAGCAGAACCGGTTTGGGAGATTTACGTTGGAGTTTTTCAGTTTTTCACATGCAGTGGTTTCTCATCTCAGTGAACCACAATGAACCATTCCAGGAGCTGAAAACATGCAGAACCACGAGGAAAACTACGAAGCTAAAATGGTTCAACATGCAAATGGGAGGGTAAGAATTCGAGGTGACTATGATGTATTGACCTTGTGCAGAAATGGCCCATGAATGAGGCAGGGTGGTTGTACAATGAAAACCTGTTTGGAACAGGCCATTGTGTGAGTCTGTTGATGGAGCAAACCAGAGCAAGCAGAACAATTAAATCACTGTAATAACAATCCAACTATTTTGCGGTGTAGCATCCATTTGGAAAAGTTGGTCGTTGCATTGATTGTCTCTGTTGCATTGATTGTTTGTTGGTTTATATCTCTCTTCTCAGAACAAAAATCATTACTAGGACATAGCCTAAAATATTATATCCCTTGTAATTATAGTTGACCTAAACCTACTGCAAGCTATTTTAGATTTTTTTTTAAAAAAAGGGGTATAATAAAATATACTTAGTTTTTCTAAGGTGCTTTGGGATCAAGGATTGGAAGATTATTAAAAGTCCACTGAATGTTATTAAGAAACACAGTAAGATTTGTTGTAATAATGAGTCCCAAGATAGGCAAATGTTGTTTCTTTCCTTTCCCCCTTGTATTCTGATTCGAAATATTTGTGGTGGTATCTGCCCACACCATTGGAGTAACAGTCCCACAATACAGGTATAATATTTTATTTTGTGATGTTTTCTCAGCACAGCAGCCAGGAAAACTTAGAACAACCATTTTGCCAGGCCCATTTGAGCATTTGGATTGGATTGTAGGCATTCTTTAACATTTGCCAAGACCAGACCCTGACCTTCTATGGCCTTGTTCCTCTGGTAATTTGTCAGTTAGGCCCAGAAATCCCTTAAAGTTGCATATTTGCATGTAAAATAGTTTTCATTACTTTGGATTGAACAGGAGCCATTGGCAAGAATTTTTAAAAGAGTGTTGAATTTCGCATTAGCTTGAACCTAGGGATCAGTAAAGAGAGTTGCACGGATGGAATACTCCTCAAAGAGAAGGGGATGGGGTTTGTCTGTGTGCGCGCGCGCGCGCGTGCGTGTGTGTGTGTAATGCCCTCTCAGCCTCTTGTGACCCCAAAAATCTGCTCCAAAGTGTTCATTGCTGGCTTTCCAGAACATTATGGGAGGCAATGGGGAAACTTTCTGAGCTCTGGGCTCAAGTTTGTCTAAAATCCTATCTTCCTCCTTGCCAGATATGTAGGAACAATGCTGTAGTTTACACAGCAGCAACAAGAGGGAAGGAATATTTCCTAGCACTTTTGAACTTGGTCTGGAATTTGGGTGCTATCTTGTTAGGTTGTGCCACCAACACATAAACCTATTGATTTTCTGGTTAATACAAAGGTCATTGTCTGTAACTTTTCAAGTTAGATGCTCAAACTTGCCTTAAATTTTCCCAGGGTGCAGCCGGAAGACCCCATGCAGTCCCCCATCCCTGTGGCACTCAAACTCAGCAGGGGGAAGAGGAGAGAAGGGGGCAGAATCCTGCCCTTCCCGGTAGATTCAGGCAAAAGCAAACCACTGCAGCCCTTTTTAGCTTTTGTGTTCTTCCTCATTAACAACTTTTGCTCTCTTAATTACAGTGTGATGTTGCTTTGCTACAAGTTTCACTCATCTGTGAAATGTTGGAGGGTACGTAAACATGTCAGTTGGGAAATAAATGGTAAGTTGCCCTCCCCATAGCTTTTGGGGCTGTGTGCAAGTTGCCATTTTGAAAGCAATTGCCAGGGAAATTGGGAAGTGTGTGTTGAGGCAGAGACGGTGCATTCCTTCAAGGTCCAGGAATAGGGAAAATGGCGCCTAGCGCCCCATAATAATTCAGGAGACAAAATTAATGATCGGGCCTGGCTTTTTTGCAGTACTACAGAGAGGTTTGCCATCCTAAGACACATACATTCCATGGTATGGGCAATCAAATTTATCATTTTTGGAACCAACTTAGTTTTATTGTTCGTTAGTGAAAATGCCTGTCTTTGCATAGGTTGGAATTGTTCTTAGTCTAAAATGTAGAAGCTCTCAAATAAGGTTATGTAACTGATAATCTGTGTCTAACCTGTCTGAATGAAACCATAGCTATTGGAACCTGTGGGCATACTTGTGATCATGCAAGTATAGAGCCTCACAGGGAACAAAGCCTATCTCTACTCTGTTCCTAAGGCTGCCCCACAGCAGGGGGAAACTTTGTTTCTTGGACTTCTTTTCCCTGCCTTGAAACTTGATTGACTGCAGACCAATGAACTGCAAACCAATGAACTCAGCCACCTAGTGACTGAGGATGGTATTGCAAGCTTAACATACACAGGCCATTTCTGCACTATACTGTTATAGTGCTATTCTTCTTCTTTCAACATCCTTTGGAATTCTGGGGTTTGTAGTTTACTGAGGCCAAAGAGCTCTGTGGCTTAGAATTCTAAATGTCCCTCCCTAAACTGCATCCCCAGGATGTTCCATAGGATGTTGAAAGTAGAATCATAGCAGTATAACAATGTAGTGCAGAAATGGCCATGGGCACAATTACATTATTTAACTTAATGGATTTTAAAGACCCAGTAACCTCCAGGTCCCTACTCCTAATACCCCTTTGGCATGCGTACCAAATTTCAGGTGTTTAGGTTTTGGAGCTATGTCCCAAATAGGCAGACAGAAACGCACACCCTTTTTATCATTATAGATTTAAAGAGAGATAATGAATATTTAAAATCCTGCTTTATGTGTGTTGCCTTTAAGAATAAAACACACAGACTGTTAGAATGACATTTCTCCCTCTCGGCACCTTGTACAGGTGACCAAAAATCAATAAACTTGAGGCATACCAAGTCCCTGTTAAACTGTGCATTTTAGTAGCTGCATCTCAGCTGGTATAGCATCCCACATTCTTTTTCCATGAGACCAGTTGTAACAAAAATCATGTAGGAACCCTAGAAAACCACTTCCTCTTGAGTTGTTGCTGTAAATTCTCTGGCCCAGAGAGGGGTACCATAATCCACTGGCAGAGAACATGCTCTGGTCTCTGCACAGAAGCTATCTCATTCAACCTGTAACTTCTACAAAGAAGACAGGTGGGTTACAACTCATGTGAAAGACAACTACAACGACTCAAGAGAATCACTGACAGTCAGAATAGGCTGGGATTATGTTAAAGGTGATATGACCTTTTTAAAACCTCTAAGTAGCTCGTTGATGTAGACTTGAGTCTATTGACTCAGAATCAAGTTGGACTCAAGTCACTTCAGCAACTCAACTTGGCAATAAATGACGCACTGACTTGACTTAACTTGTGATTTGCATATCTTTAGTGACCAACTTGCTGCCCTTGATTCAATAACATAACACATTCATTCAGAAACATTATTACTTTGAACAATACTTCCATCTCTTTTTTTGCCTACTGGTCGCATATGAGCTGTTTCAAGCCCAAAGCATGGGCACATTTCTCAGAGGGGAACAGCAAACACTTTAGGCAGTGGGCTTGAAGTCTGCTTGGCAGCCTGTTCCCACTGCATATCAGAGGGGCCTTCTAAAACTTTTCCTAAGAGTAGAAGGCAAGACTTGCCCCCAGAGCACAGGGTGCGTTTCTCAGGGGGGAACAGCAAATGTGTTAGGCAAGGGGTTTGAGAAAGAAGAATCCTTCCTTCTAAAGGTTTTGAAGCTTCTGTAATGGGGAATAAGAAGGATCCCATTCCCCACTTCTGAAAAAGCCTCCAGCTTTAGAAATGGGAAGTAAGAAGGATCCTATTCTCCACTTCAGAAGCTGCAGGCTCTTTTATGCCCAATGACAGAAAAGCCTCCAGCTTGGAGAACAGAGAGTAGGAAGGATCCTATTCCCCACTTCAGAAGAAATTTGATTAACATAACTTTGTTTAAATAAAGCCTTATTGAACTTGCCTATGATAATTTACTTTTTTTAACCTAACTTCGTGCATGTCTTCTTGATGTTCTAGTTATTAAAATTTCACCTCCAAATACCCCTATACCACCACCTGCTTTTTGTTGTTAAAGCTAGCTCCCAGACTTGAAACTTGACTTGAAAGTATCTTGCAAAGGCTTGAAACTTGAGACTTGAAGGTAGACTCTTGAAACTTGAAGTGAGACTTGGAGTAAAAGACTTTGCTGGCGTATAAGACTCGCTTTTCCCCCTGAAAAATGCTGTTTGAAAAGGGGTGCGTCTCATACATCAGTGTGTCTTGCATGCTGCAAGTAGTACTTCCCCATGTATAAATGGGGTGCATCTTATATGCCAGTGCATCTTATACACCGGCAAATATGGTATATCACTGCAAGTAGCAATTCAGCCTTGGGGGCTGGGGGTAGAGAACTGCAAAATTAGTCTGTAAAGCTCGTCCTAATTCTTGGAAATCAATGGATGTTGCTGCAATTTGTGGTTTCCCAGAATATTTTGAAAAGTGTCTTTAAAGGATACATTCGTTAAGCTATTTCATATACTTTGATCAGAGCTTGGAAAAATTACTGTGGGAGTTACATTGGCATGGCAAGTTGGATTCTGGAAGATGCATGCCTCAAAAGGAATTTTTACATTATTGTCTATGTGTACTTCAGGTTGACTCTGAGTTATGCTGACCCAATTATAGGGCATGCTTGGCAAGATTTATTCAGAGGAGGTTTTGCCATTGCCTCCCTCTGAGGATGAGAGTGTGTGACTTGCCCAAGGTCACCCAGTGGGTTTCCGTGGCTGAGTGGATGTTCAAACCCTGGTCTCATGGAGTCCTAGTCCACTCAAACCGTTATACAACACTAGCTTGTGATTTTTATATACTCTGGTTTTAGTATGAAGGAAAAAAATGAATAATTATCTGACTTTGTATAGCCCCATAGTAGCCACAGATAACGAGATTTGCGCTAGAAGTGGTTTCAGAGCAACCACCAGTGTTTAATAGGGTTATTAATGCAGTGTTTTGTGGAACTGTGACTCAGAATCATCGTAGATATTCTTTGGGAGCTGTCGATTGTGAACAGGTCCTCTGAATTTAATATTATCTCTAGTGAGTCAAGCAGAGATGTTTGGCCATGTTTTCCGGGACAGATATCGCCCTTTGTCCCTTGCCAGCAGGAAAGATGAGCTGAATGTTTCTCCTAAGCTGCCTTGTCACAAAGTACTCCCAAAATCCCACCCTTCCTTTTAGCTAGTTAACTGTAATAGAGAAAGCTGAGTGTTGACTCACTGTTTTAAGAGCAACCAAGGGCTCTGTGGTTACAGTAGTAGCTTTGACTTTTTTTTATTATTATTGAGCAGAGCTGAAGTGGTTGCCATGTAGGAAAATTCTAGCAATATTTAGCTGAAGTATGCCTGTCCTGAGATCTCCTCATTTCCCTGAAATAGCCACTTTCTATTTATATATGAATGTCTGTATGTTTATATATGTTTAAATGCTCCATTTGCTACACTGGTTTTAGCTTCTTGTTAGCATCACTTCTCGTTAGCATGATGTTCCACAGCAACAGGGCAGCTGGAAAAGTGAGACATGGTTTCAAGATTTATGCAGTGTCTTTATTTTCTTTCATTAAGAGAACCAACAATAATAGGTGCATATTATAAGTTAACAGTGTTAAGCAGTATGTTATAGCTGTGTCTGACAGAGGCATTGTTTGTGATCATATTTCATGTTGGTGAAACTGTGGCTATATTCTTTAAAGCAACATGACCTTAAAACAAGACAGAAGCAACCTTTATATTGGTGCCACTAGGCATAAAAATCTCTTGTCCACAGTGTGTGAAATCAGCTCATCTTACCTACGCTATCAATGTAAATCTTTACTTCTTTTGTTCTTGCATGCAAGAATAAATGATTTCGAATTGTTTTCTCCCCATTGGTTGAAATTACAAAAATGTTTGCACATTTTCTCAATGACTTGAGAATGTTGGGTCCCAATGTTGGGACTTTTTGGCCAAAAATTGTTTTTTGTTCAGAAACACATTTTTCTACAGAAAAGTGAATTTTGGACAGAATATACTGTTTTTAGCACAAAATGTTAGTTTGGTGTAGAAGTCCAAGTGTTCTTGCACAAATTTTTTTTTTTTTAAATACAAATTAAGAAAATTTTGTGGTGGTTGGCTGCTTTTTGTGTGAGGTATCTCAGTGTCTCAAGACACTCTTTCTGGCTGAGGAGGAAAAGATTTGCAGATATTTTTTACATCTAAAATCATTACTAATAAAATGTTTGAATCTCCCCCATCCGACATTATTCCCCAAAGTATATTATTTGTACTTTGTAAAAAACGGGATGAGACAAATTGTTATTTTAAAAGCATCCTATGCTAAGTAATAATTTACTTGTTGAGCAGAGCTGAATCAGACACCATAGAGTCTATTTAGGTAACAATTTAGATAGCAGCATCTATTTAGATGCCTTTCATCTGTTGAAAATGTTTTTATTGATTTAAACTGTTTAACTGGCTTTACTTATCCTAGGCCCTTTTCACACAGCATTTTCCATGCGAAAGAGTGCCTAGAGCGTCGCGCGATTGTGAGGAGCAATCCGCACGACGCACTCACAATCGCGTGATGCTCCAGGGGCCGGCAGGCGCCAATTGCGCACCTTTTCATTTTTGGCTAGAAGCCGAAAATGGTGCACGATTGCACATTGCTCCCAGGCTCCACACGCACTTACCTGGCATGCGGAGCCTCCGGAACCACGCCGGTTGTGCTTCCTGCCCCAGCACAGCCTGGGAAACTCCCAGGCTGCACTGTGGAAGGAAGAGGCGGGGCTCTCGTGCGAGCAGGCAGCTCATGCGGAGCTGCAGGACGCCAGACGCGAGAGCTTCTTGTCACCCCAGCGCTGGAAGACAGTAAAGTGCAGAAAGGGCCCTAGTGCAAAAGGTGGAATATAAACATGGTAAGAAATAAATAAGATAGTTCTCGTTGTTATTATTGTTGTTGTTGTTGTTATTATTATTGCCATTTATTTATATAGTGTCTTCTATGTACATGGTGCTTTAAAAGTAAAGCAACTAGAAACAGTGCCCTTCCAAAGGCATATGTATATGTATGTATACAACACAAGGGGAAGGAATGAATAATACAACAGACAGCAACTGAGAAACTGTAGAAATAAATAAATAAATAAAATAATAACTGTAGATTACTACAGGTAAAACCATTTGGAGTAAAACTGGTTTGGAAAAGTTGCTTTTGCAAACTACAGTTCTCCTACTGTCCACGAAAATGGAGTCTAAAAATAACTTCTCCCAAGCTCTGGTTAAAATGATCAGAATAGACTAGTTGTTTATCTGTTGGTGTTTCCTTGTCCCACACATGGTATCATCTTTGTGATGCTTTGTAGAGGAAAGTGTGAAATGAAAATCAGCAAGGCCAGCCCCAGGGTTGAGGAGGCCCTTGGCAAAGCACCCTCTTGTGGTCACATCCTGTACCAGTAAGCTCCCATAAGCTTACATGGTAGCAATGAGCAAGAGAAACAAAACTGTAATCAGTATCAAGTGACTTAGAACTGTCATTTTAATTTTCCCAAGAATGATGCTACCCCAGGGACATTGAGGGAAATGAAATGTCAGTGGCAGTTCTCAGGCTCATGGATGGTTCAAGGCAGGCTTCAGTGTTCTACAGCGTTCTACTGCCAAAGTACTGAAGCCTGTGGCAAGTGCTTGAAGGTTCTGGTGGTTGTCACCAAGTCTTGATAAATACATTTCTCATATTCTCAGGTGTCATGTTCACTGAATTGAGATGTCACTGAAGCAGATAGAGGGCTGGAGATCGGAAATTGTAGTGTTCCCTGGGGTCCACATGAAAATGTTATGTGAGAGTGAGATTTATGGATCTTGAATGCAAACCTTAAGATCTAAGATTGACCTTCAGACTTGCAAGATATCATAGATGATCTATGCTTAGTTCAGAATAAGAATGTATGATAGATATAATAAGAATACATGACATGATCTCCTCTCTTTTTCAAATAGTATGAAAGGCCCAATATAAATATTCAGGCCATGGTCTTCTACCTCTGCCTGGCCTATAAATTGAAGTACACTTTTGAACTATGGGCATGCTGACCCAGAGATTTTAGGAGTTGTACTACCCCAAAAGTCACATTTTAAAACTCTACCTTATCAAAGCAGGACTTACTGCAGTTCTGGCCTTGGTCCAAGTCACTAATGTCACATACTTTCCAACTGTCCCAATGCAGCAGTGAAAGTCGCAGTTAATTATCTCTCAGCCCATGTTTTGATCAGTTTTTCAAAATTACAAGTTTCTTTCTCCTCCTTCCATTTTCCCCCTTTGTCCTTGGTTTACTTCCATTGCTACAAACTGAGTTCAAATATTAAAGTAGTTTGCACTCAATTGACTCAGCAGAGAGGAAAGGAGTGGGCTGAGTCCTGGCCTTCCCAGTAGGCTCAGGCAAAAGCAAACTACTGCAGCCACCTACCTTGTGTGTTCTCTCTCATTAGTACCTTTTCCTATCTTGACCACACTCTGATGTCGCTTGGTTACATGTGTCTCAGTTTTCTTTTGTGACATGCTGGAGGGTATGATGTCAGGGACCCCGAGATGACAACTCTAGATTGGGGTACAGCCAATTCATCCTTCCCCTGCCATGAAAGCAAACCATGAGCTTTAGAATGAAAGACAATCTACCTTTGCTATCCAGACTTTAATTAACTAGTTCAGAGTACAATATGTATTTCATTGCTTGTGCTTTGTGTGTGTGTGTGTATGTGTGTGTTATAATCCAAATGTTACTTTTCTAACATATTTGGTCTCAGTAACTTGATAGCAGCCCTTGAGTCTCTGAAGAGCTTCTGTGTTTGTTCAGTAATGGAGAAGTCCATTTTAGCCATTAAATCCAGATATTGCACCAAAAAGAAAATCTGAAGAGGGAAAAGAAAAAGATGTCTGAAAGTCTCATTTTGTTTTTCTGTTGTTCCCTAATACTGAAGATGAGTATGCTTGTTTGGAACATGCTGAGAGACCATAATTGCTCTATTTTCCCCCCAGATAAAAGCATGTAGTATCCCATTCAACTGGGTGCTCTAATCATTGGTACAATTTCACTGTCAATATATATATATATATTTAAAAAGCCCTAAAATCCTGTTGCAAAATGGGAAAAGATGTGTTCAGTTTAGTGCTATTTTGAAAACGTCAGCTGTAGGAAAGGGAATTGATTTGCCTCTGTATAAACTGTCAGTTACAGATTTCTTTGTGACTGACCTGTTGAAATGGTCTGTTTCTGAAGGGGAAGAGAGGAGAGAAGCAACACAAGAATCCAACAAAGTAGTTATTATAGCTTTGTAGACTGAGAATATGGGAGTTGTATTTCTGCTTGTAGATGAGGGAAAGAAAGCATGCTAACTAAAGTTACTGCAGAAAACAGAATTGTGTCAAAAGCTGTTTCTACCTGAATGCCTTCCACAACCAAAGAAAACAACTAGCGTGGTAATTTGTTGGTGGTGTGAAATGACCTAAACACTTTCATTGCTAATCACAAGGGTTGGTCACATGATCATCCCCCATGCATTGAAGAGAAGGGAGAGAAACTACCTCCATGTGCTTGTCAGAGCTTTAAAAAAGTTATGTTTTGAACTACAACTTTCAGAATGCTCACTGAAGGAACTGGGAGCTGTACTGCAAAAGCTAACCTTTTCAAGCTATGGAAAAGGGACACCTCTGCCAAGAACAACCCTGGTTCCATCACCCTTTGGATGGATGTGGCATAGTGATGGACAAACAAACAAACAAACAAACAGGCCAGTGGTTCCACATCCCTGCTTTAAAATTCCTACCTGATCCAGAGTTATCTCTTTATTTACTACAACTTGCAGAATTCCCAGGCCAGTGTAGCTGGGGGCTTCTGGGAGGTACAGTCCAAAAGGTAACTCTCCCAAGCTCTGGATGGGTTTCTCTTGGACGCCACATGAGCTTCCTGGGCAAATTAGAATTTGGGTATGCTGTCTCCTAAACCAGTATATCATTTTCTTTTGTAGTAAGCAACGAATTAAAACTGTAAGGGGGCAGTGGGAGACGTAAGTTCATATCACAGATATGAGAAGAGAGCACAAATGTTCAAAGCTGCAGAAAGGTTTCCACGTCTAATCCATCTGTATTGGTGACATAGGCATTCTTGGTGATTTTTCAAAAGCAGGATATTTTCAATTGTAGTATATGCATCAGAATTACATTGCATCACCAGACAGAGCTTGGGCTACAGGTCTCAGTGTCCCCTAGCCAGCATGGCCCGTCATCTTGGGAATTCGGTGAGCTGTTGTTCATAATAACTTTTTGAAGCTCTACACCAGAGATTGAACAAAATGTATATTTTGCAGAAACTGACAGGACAGAATATCCTGTACAATGCAGGCATGCCTCCGTTAAAAAAGCCTCTGACAGAGAAGTTGTTTTGTCCAAAATCCTTTTACACGCACCCCGTTTGTCTTTTCTCTTTGTCCTCTGTCTAGCTAGAAAGTTCTTAACAGTATCAGCATTGGGATGATGATGAAGGAGGGCTGGAGAAACATAGGCCATTTCTACACTACACTATTATAGTGCTATCACTTTCAATATCCTGTGGAATTTTGGGGGTTTGTAGTTTACTGAGGCCAAAGAGCTGAGAATTCTAAATGTCCCTCCCTAAACTGCAAACCCCAGGATTCCATAAGATGTTGAAACTGGGGTAGTAGCACTATGATTGTGTAGTGCAGAAATGGCCATAGACTTCAATGTCAGGTTGTACCAGCATGTCTGCAGAAAACAGTGCACAGGGTTCCCCCAATTATCTGACAGGTTAGGGACTGGACCACTGTCAGAAAATTGAATTGGTTGAAAAGCTGAGCCCATTTAATGTACTGCAAGCTTGTTATTGACCATATATGGGCTGCTTGCAAAGTCTCTCAGCTGGCTTAGTGCCTCCCCCTGCCCAGCTCACCTGCAAGCAATTCACATATGCAAGCAGTTCCAAATGGGCTTCCATAGTCAGTAAGAACTGATGAAAGAGTGGAAACCCCATCAATTTAATAGAATTTGTCCTTAACTTAGAAACATCGAAAGAGCAAGTCATCAGATAACGGGGTGTCAAAAGATTTCCTGTTACTAAAGTTTGAACTGGGAAAGGATGGGATTCTGTTCTAGCCAATCCTACTGTGACTGTGCGTGTCCGCCTACAAGAGGAAAGATAAAAAGCAGCTGACTCCAGAATCTGTTACTGAGCATGTGGAATAGCAAAACAAAAAGAACTGAGGATAGTGGAAAAGCTTGCCTCACCAGCTCACCCCAGCATGTGGGGAAAAAAAACATGAATCTATAAGTTTGGCCACTGAAATGGAAATCAAAAGAAAACTGAAGGTTGGTGACAGAAAAAGTCATCCTTGGATGCATTTTGAAAGAGACCATAAAGTGGTGTATAGAAAGTTCAACATGTTTTTGTTTACTTGCGCAAGTCTTATCTGACCTGGTTGTTTCATTTCACATGTGCATAAGGTTAGTTTTGAAACATGCTGAACTAATCTTATCTTTTCTGGTGCAGGAACCTGTCCCTATTCTTTCTGTGCTATTTCTGCCTCCCGTACCAAGTTTTGTGTTCAAGAAGCAATGCCCAGGAAACAACACATCCACTTTGGTTACCAACATATAGCTGTATAGCTGCCCCCTGAAGCATCATAAAGAATTTGTCAAGCAATAGTATTCACATTCTTGAACCTAAAAAAGGAAAAGTACAACAGCCAGTAGAGTGTGCTGCTGACTTACAATAAGCATGCTAATAACTCCCTTCTATTTTGTCAAGATTTATCTCCTTTACTATAGCTCTGAACAGGGAAAGTGTGCAGCTTCATCTGAAACTTTTGCAAAAGCATCACACATACATGCACACACGCACACACGCACGCACACATACACAATAGTTTGAATTATTTGTAATGGTAGCAGAAGAGAAGACAAATCTCATCCTTTTGAACTGTGCTTCTCTTCCACCCTCCTTAGGCTTGGTGTCCCCTTTCTGTAAGTCTCACGTAGTTTAGTCCAACAAGAGTGTGTGCCTTTCCAGTTTTCAGCATCTTACCAGTGATCCTCTGACCTATGTTGTGATCTCAAAACATCAAGGAAACCTTGGCAACTTGAGGCATGTTGAGCTTGTGCAGAATCTCTTGTCACTTTTTCCTTTTTCCCATGTTGAAATGACTGCATTTTCCCTAGGGAGATAAGAGGTATTGATGGATTATTCTTGAAACGTATTTTGGTATTATACTATCTTGTTATACTACTAATAATGACATTGCCAGTCAAGAAGCATTTATGCATATATGATACCTTTTCCTTTATATAAGATTTTTCTCCTGGTTTTTAAAAACAAGATGAAGAGGGAGATGCTTTCTGTTATGAAAGGGAGGGATGTTTTTTCCATTCAAGGGAGTAAACTTGCCAGATTCATTGTTTCACACCACTGAGGAAATCCCAAGTCCCAGGGCACTAGGCCCCAGTGATAAGTGGAAGGGAAGCTGCATTTTAAGTGTTCTACAATATCCCAAAATTATATTATATTCTCCCATTTCCCCCCTTTGTCCTCGGCTTACTTCAGTTGCTGCAAACTGAGGCCATTTCTGCCTTATACTTTTATAGTGCTCTTATTTCACTTTCAACATCCTATGGAATCCTGGGATTTGCAGTTTAGGGAGGAGCATTTAGAATTCTCAGCCAGAGAGCTCTTTGGCCTCAGTAAACGACAAACTCCAGAATTCTGCAGGATGTTGAAAGTGGAATAACAGCACTATAACAGTGTAGTGTGGAAATGGCCAGAGTTCAAAGTGCAAAAGTTGTGTTCAATTAAGTCAGCAGGAGAGAGAGGAGAGGAGGTGCTGGGATCTTGTCCTTCCACATTGGCTCAGGCAAAAGCAAACTGTTGCAGTCTCTCCTAGCTTATAGTTTCTTCCTCATTAATAACTTTTCCCATCTTGACCACCGTGTGATGTTGCTTGGCCACATGTTGCAGTTTTCATCTGTGAAATGTTGGAAAATATGAATATCTATACATGCGTGCACACACCACTCACCTATTGTAGGACATGCCAGTGTAACATTGACATTTCCTACATTCCTCTGATGCTCACAATCTCTTTTCAGGAGAATGTCTCAGAAAACTTATAGGAGCTTCCAATTATCTTTCTTCACTTCCAGAGCTTGGAAAAGTTCCTTTTTACTATAAGTCCCAGAATCCTATAGCCAGCTTGGCTACTGGCCACACCGACTGGAGGATTCACACAGCTGTGTTTCAAAGAGTTACTTTGTGAAAGTCTTGCTCGGCCAGGCCACTCAAAGTAGCTCAAAACGCACATAAGCAAACCCTGTTTATATAGATTTTGTAAACATAGATTCCATTGGGCCAGTGCATAAATGAAGCATTATGATTTACATATAAACTGAGTGTGGGCAGTTTAATGTAAGTTATATCCTTAACCAGAAAAGAACTATATTTTCTCCTTGTCTAAGGAAATGTAATCAAAGAAGACTGAGCAGTAACAATTATTTCTCCCTGCCCAAAATCTGTTAGAGCAAATTGCAAATTGCAGTTGGAACTGTATATAGTGCAAATTCATTTAAATTAAGATGCACTAAGGGCTTGCTTTTTGTTTAGGATTAATTGTTGCTGCTTGCTTCTGTCATTCATTAGCTTCACCAGTAAGGCAGCATCCGGTACCAGCAAGGGTTTAATAGGCAGAGCACTTCATTGGAGGGCTGGTTTCAGCTCGCTTGCTTTGGCAGGAAGAGATTTCCAACTTTAGCTGAACTGTTTAAATAAGAAAACCAAAACATTAAAAGAAAAAAACCTATTTTTCTCTTTTGGATTTTCCTGCAGTACTTCATGTGTGGCATTTAGTTTTTCTCCTCCTAAACAGAATCCATTTCTCATCACTCCTATGAGCTGCCACATTGCAGCCACCCATCTATGAGCTAAAATGTTAAGATCTTCTTGGAGAGAACTACTTTGGAAGACTATAGCCCCCAGAATCCTTCACCTGACCATGCTGATTGAAGGATTCTTGGAGTTATAATCCAAAAGGTAACTTTTCAAAACTCTGGGTATATTATAGAAGCTTATATAAGACTGACAAGTAAATGTTAAAATAAGGGGTTTTTGTCTCACTTTTCTACCACCAGGGAACTCAAAGCAATTAGGAGCATCAGAGCTGAAATGACCAAGGCAATGTCATTATATAAATATGATAGCAAACTACAGCGCTGACCCATGAGTGTAGACTATTGGCCTGTTTTTGAAAATAAGGAGTACGCTAATTTTTTTGTAAGTACTCATAATCTCTTTTTTCGTATATACCTGGCAGAGTAAATGGAAGGTACACGTGTTGAATAGTTCTGTTTTTCAGAAGAAAAAACAAAGTCCATGAGTTTTGCTATTGGAGTTGAGAAAGAATTGCAGCTGTACCAGCAGTGCCAACTATATTTATTCTTCAACATCTGATAGAAAGAAAGCACATTCTAATAATTAATTAGTTGCAAGCAAATGAGCCGTTGTTCAGGGAGATAAAGGCACTACTGATCACTTCCCAGTGATACAACCTAGCTAATTTTAAAATTTGTCATGACTGAAAGGACACATATGATGTGCTTTCTTTTCTATCATGATGGAGCAAATTTGTTTTCTGCTGCTCCAGAGACTAGGACATGGAGAAGCGGATTCAAATTACAGGAAAAGATATTTCACCTAAACATCAGGAAGAATTTCCTGATAGTAAGAGCCATTTGACAGTGGAATATGATACCTTGGAGTGTGGTGGAGTCACCTTCTTTGAGGGTTTTTGAATGGAGGCTGGATGGCCATTTGCTGGAGAGTGCTTTGAGTGTGTGTTCCTGAATGATAGGGGGTTGGACTCAATGGCCATTGTGGTCTCTTCCAGCTCTATGAGTCTATGATTCTATATCCTTAGTTGCAAAGAAATATTTCTTAGAAGTGGGTAATGTGTGACTTCCTGATGTTGTTGAACTCTGCTTTCCATCTTCCTACACTATCGGCAAGGGTTGACAGAAGCTTCAATCTAACAACATCTAGAAGAATACAAATTGTCTACCATGACGTTATCTGAAAGGTAGGTGGCTGCTCCATAAGAGTCATGACGGAAGGCAATTGCCACTTCTTATTTCAATAACCCACCATGTTCAAGGTATACAAGAGTCAAGTACTATGCTTTTTATTTCCAAAACTCAGTAACATTCTTATGTGTGCAAATCACAGAGTTCTGTAATGTGCATTGAATAAGTGCACATTATCTTCAACTAAACCTGAAAAATGTTCTTTATACTGATCTGACTCTTTGCCTGGTCCAATTTCCTACTGAAATTCTTTTTTCTTTTGTATTCTATGAGATGTGTTGTTTGAGAGAGCAACTGCTGTAATGATAGCACATTCTGATTTTGTCAGAAGAGAAACTTAGGGACAAGTGAAGCTGTTAGAATCCTGTGAGGTCCTAGCACTATACCCCAAATAGATTTGGCTCTCCAGACATTATGTACTACAGGTCCCCAGATCTCTTGCTTTTGGCCATACTGGCTGGGGCTTCTACGATTTGAAGTTCAAAACATCTGGAGAGCCAGAATTTCCCCCTTCCCAGTCCTCAGGTGATATGAGTTGTAGTTCAACAGGTGGAGCACACCAGGTTGTCTTCACCTGATGTAAGCATATCTGATGCAATAGGGATGAAGATGTGTACACTTGTAAGTAAATCACAAGTGTGGTTGTGATCTGGAGCAGGTTTGCAACGGTATTTTTCTTTTCTTTTTTCCCCCTTTTTTTGGGGGGGTCAGTTCATGTGAAAACTATCATGTGTTGTCTCACCTGCTTCCTACTGTTAAGGTACTCCTGCTTCCTACCTCAAAATGTTTTGACCTGCAATTCATATCAGACCCACTGACCGTGCTCACTGAGGCATTTGGAAATTGAAGTCCAAAACAAATGAGAAATACAGAAGGCAAACTTCTGGCTGTCTGAAATAAAATTTATGGGTCAAGCATTAGCACAAACCCTTCTAGCTGACCATGCTACATTTTTTTAAAGGCACATATATTAAGGTTTTTGTAATTCATACATGTATTTACATCTTTTTTTTTTCATATGTACCGAAATTTGGTTGGTTAATAGACCCCATCAATGTAGGCAACTGATAATTCTTTTAATAGCTGACTGTCCAAGTGGCCATATATCCATACCTTTCAGAAATCATCTTTTGCACACTGAATCTGTTTCACTGAGTTTGCTTGCAAGGTCCCACAAAAGTTACATTCCAGTTATAATTATTAAAAAGCAAAAAGTTTTATTCTTTGGTGTTCTCTCCCTCAGAATTAAAGTGGTTGTTTTGAATTTTTATTTTAAAAAAATTGAATGGTACAGACCCGTAGTACAAGACACACTTGACTTCCATCCACCTCATCATTTCAACACCCCCACCACAGAGCACAAGGGAGAGCACAAACTGTTGACTTCCTTCTTCTTGTGCGCCTTCAAGTCCTTTCCAACTTATGGCAACCCTAAACTGACTATCACATGATTTTCTGGGGCTATGTGATGTGTCCAAGGTCCTCCAGTGGGGTTCCATAGCCGAGCAGGAAATTGAAGCCTGGTCTCCAGAGTTGTAGTCCAATGCTCAAACCACTGGCCATTTCCACACGAGACTGTTACAGCACTATGATTCCACTTTCAACATCCTATGGAATCCTGGGGTTTGCAGTTTCGGGAGGGACCAACCGGCCCCTCCCGAAACGGCAAACTCCAGGATTCCATAGGATGTTGAAAGTGGAATCATAGCGCTATAACAGTCTCGTGTGGAAATGGCCACTGTACCCTCTCTGGTAATTAATAACTAAAAACTAACTTCTACCACTACAAAAGGAAAGAAATTACCTCTCATTAAGTTGCAGTGGTAACATCATGTAGCTATTATTTCATTATTTGAAAAGGAGTAAATTACAAGTAACTAGTTAGTTCCAATCTCTGTTGCTAGATACAAGATATGTAGGCAGACTGTAGAGACGTTAACCCACTACCTTTCCAGATTGCTACATTGTGAACATGTGTCTGAAAACATTGTTTAGGGCTTATGCCAGCAGCAGTGAATACTGTTTGTCAGTGAACAATGAAACAGTATTATTGTTTATATTTCAATGTTATCGTCTTTACAGGCGACAGTCTGCCTACCACAACTTTTTTTTCCCCAAGATCCCTCTTCAGGAAGGTGTCTAAGGCGGGGGTCTGTTGTGGGTAGCTGAAATTTCATGTTTATATTCCAGAATGCTTGCTGAAATTCATGCTATTCGGTCTCCAGCTGAGCAAAGTACATATTTAGAAATTACAGCATTGCGATTGGCTGTCTATAGCCTTAGAAAGTAGCTGAGCCCTGGCAGTCAATTAAAACTGGGCTGGAATTCAATATGAAGAGTAAGGCTAGTCCTGTTTTTTGGATTCAGATATGCCTGAGTTTATGCCTGGGCTAAAATATATTTTTGATGTAAAGCTGTTTGAAAAAGGAAGTGCTTAACCCTTAAGCAGCTTGTCTTCATTTTCAGACACATGCGTAGATGTACAGACAGGATTCAGGTTTCTTATGCTACCACAGTGCGGTCCTTGAATACATCTCAGACGTGTGGCTTTTTCCATCAGAGCTTTCAGAAAGTTCCTCTTTTTCAGAACAGAACTTGCAGGATCCTTCAGTCAGCATCATCAGTGCATACCCACCAACATTTTACACATGAAAACAGGGACACATGTGTCCAAGTAACATCAGAGTGTGGTCACAACAGCAATTATTTTTAATGAAAAAGAAGACACAAGCAGACAAGCTGCAGCAGTGTGCTTTTCCCTGAGCCTACTGGGAAAGACAAGATTCTGTCCCCTCCTCTCTTCTCCCCTCTTCTGGATTAATTGAGCACAACCACTGCTTTTACTCATTGAACTCGGTTTGCAGCAACTAAAGCAAATTGGGGGAAAAGGTAGAAGAGTGGGAGGAAGAGAAAGAGATTGGGACATTTTCAAAGTAGCTGAAAAAAAATGTTACAGAAGATTACTTCGGATTGTCCTTGCCAAATCCAATTGGAGCATATGGTCAGTGGCCATATTGACTGGAGGGATGTGGCAATAGTCCCCAAAAAGAACTATTCCAAGCTCTTCTTGTAGTTGACAGGCTGGAAGCAGAATTTAAACTGTGATTTTTATTGGAATGTGCAGCTAGAAAGGAACTATTGGCTGCACTGGACCTCTTTTCAATTCAGCCTTCAAAAAAGTAAATTCTTTTATTGGAAAACAAAGGCTAGATGGGACCTAAAACCATCCTTCAAATGGCTAATTGCACCCCCTGGAGGTTTCTGCAAGGTGTGACTGGCCATTTGTGTGCCTTTGTGTGGGTGGGTGTAAGAATTCTCCTCCTCTCTGAAATTTTTCTTCAGTCGCCAAATGTGTAGCAGTGCAAAAAGTGAGGCATTGAAAATCATTTGCACCTGGAATTCTTCTGTTTGCTGTATTTGTACTCCCTTGGTAATTTTGCCTTCACCTTTTCTTTGCATGCCTAACCTGTCTTTCTAAATGCTCAATGGATGTTTTAAGTCGCTGAAATCCTATAAATGTGGGGACTGGAAGAAAATATAATGAGGGGATGTAATCCTTATGGGGGAAAGGCCTCATTTGTCCCCTACATTCTGGGGAAGGTAGACATGCAGGAGGTTGCATGGGAGTGTTGAGGGATCTCATGTGGGCTGTGGGCTACATAATTTTTGACCATTTCCGCATTAGACTGTTATAGCGCTATTATTCCACTTTCAACAGCCTATGGAATCCTGGGGTTTGCAGTTTTGGGAGGGGCCTCAGGCCCCTCCCGAATCTGCAAACCCCAGGATTCCATAGGCTGTTGAAAGCGGAATAACAGCGCTATAACAGTCTAGTGCGGAAGTCTCATTTGTCTCTCTCTTTCCCCGTAGTAGCTATTTCCAAATATCTCTGTGAAGCTCAGATGCAGGGCATGGAGGCAGTTTGTATTGGCTTTCAGTTCTTCATCCCCACCCATTGGTATTCAGAGGCATATTGCTTCTGCTTATGGAGATTCCGTACCTTCCAGCTGTCCCAATTTGGCAGGGAGAGTCCTGATCAATCTTTTGTCATTGCACCTTTTCAGCTGCTTTTAAAATGTCCCTCTCCCCTCTCCTCCCACTTCTTTCTTTGCCCTCAGCTTACTTCAATTACTGCAAACTGAGGCCAAAAGTGCAAAAGTAGTTTGCACTCAATTAACTCATGGGGGAAAGGAGAGGAGAGAATGGGGTGGAATCTTGCCCTTCCCACTAGGCTCAGGCACAAATAAACTGCTGCAGCCTCTCCTAGCTTGTGTGTTGTTTCTCATTAAACAGTTTTAACATCTTTTTACACTCTGGTGTTGCTTGACTGTGCATGTCCTAGTTTTCATCTTGGAAATGTTGGAGAATATTACAAGCAGATTGGTGGGTGTGTAAGTGGGAGAAATGTGGCCAAGGAAAGATGTGGAAGGGGTAGTTTGACTGAGAAAGAAAGATTTGTAGCACCACCATTTTACTGGAATCCACCATCTTCCCTGGTGCTTCTATCAATCAGAGTGCTTGTTGTTTGTACCTATTTCCAATTTAAAAACTGAACTGAACCACAGTGGTGATCCCACCAAAGGTGTACATTCCTTTAGCTGTTATTTATATAGCACAGAGCTTGGAAACGTTCGTTCTTGGATTACAACTCCTTGAATCACCTAGTCAGCCTGGTCAGTTGGGGATTCTGGGAATTGCAATCTCCAAAAGTAACTTTTCTAAATTCTGAGACAGATTTGTTAACCCATTGTTAATCAATTTGTTAACCTGTTGTGGAACATCTGATTGTCAGGCAATTTCTGGTCCAACCAATATTTTTGGACTCCAGCTTCCACCAGCCCTAGCTGGCATAACCAGTTATGTGGGATGACAGAATTCTAAAAAAAAAAAAAAAAAAAAACTTGGACCAGCAGGCACCCACCTCTGCTTTTAACCATTCTGCTGGTTCAACATTGGTCCATATCAGTGGACCTGCTCTGCAAGGGTAGTTCGCCTTAAGCAGAGTACAGTGTTCACTGAAAGGGATATTCTTATTTAGCAAACCTACACCTGCTCACCAATTCTTCAGAGGTTGTGATGTAAGCAGGTAGGGTTTTGCAAATGTCACTGAAGAAGGTGGAACATACTAAAACAAGGGGAAAAAAAGGCAATACAAAGTTAGGATGTACCTCCCAGTGAGTGGCATTTATGGGGTTTAAATCTACTGGCCCAATATTTTAAAGACAGCCAGTCTTTTAAGCACCAAATAAAATTTGAGCTCCATTCCATTTAGAAGCTTAATCCAGATGGAGAAATATTGGATGCAATACAGAAATGATGCCAAGGTTTACAAAGGGATGTTATTCCCTTTAGTAGAAGAGAATGAGACCTGGCTGCCATGAATTTTGTTGGAAAGCAGAAGAATAGTGCTTGCCAGTGGGCAAAAGAACTCTCCTGGGGGAAGCGCTGGAGAGGGGAGGAGAAGGACAGAATCCAAGATATTGCTATAAGAAAACATTCAACACCACATGCATTTCAAAATGAAATTTCAGAAATTTTCTTGAACAGGGAAGCAAGTTGGAGAAGTCTGTTAGCAACAACAGCAAGAGGGCCAGTTCTAAAGGCCAGTCTGGATTTCCTTGGAGCGAAGATAAAAGCCATTGTTCACTGGGGCCTACTCACAGCAGATTTAGATTCTTCTCCCTCCTTTGTTTTATAGTTCTGCCAAGAATTGGTGGGACAAACATGAAAGATTAAGTATGCAGTTCTTAGCGATTCTGGGTAATATCTTTTTCATAAAATAGCATTCATAATAATAGGGCTAATGGGGGAGGAAAGTGAGGACCAGGATATGGGCTTTTTTTTTTAAACATACACACTAAACATCTATGAGTTCCAAGACATACAGTACCTACCTTCTAAACCTGATCTAAGCACAGCTAAAGGTCTTTGGATCAGACTTGCTAATCATTCTTTCATCTAGCCTTATTATGTTGTAATTTGATCTACTGGAAGTGGTATATGAGAAAGCTTTGATTTCTAAGTGATTTTATGCATAAATCTTTCTCTGCATTCCTATACAATGATTAGCCAGTCTTTGTAGATGGTACCAAGGAGAATATTCCCCCCAACTGTGTGTGTTTGGGTGTGTGTGTGCGCGTGTGTGTGTGTGCGCGCACGTGCGTTCGAGAGAGAGACTGACTGAAAAGCAAGCTGAGATGCAAAAGCTGATGAACTACAGATCTGGGATAATATTCCTGTAATGTAATTTGGGTTCAAACCATTACTTGGCACCTGCTAAAATTACCACCAAGTCAGAAGAACTGAAGATGCTACCATTATTGTCTCATCCATTCTCCAAGAAGATCAGATCAATGTCCAGGGATCTCTCACTGCCTGTTAGCCTCACAACAATTTTGCAAGGTAGATTAGGCTAATACAACAGTGATTGTGTTCGCACTTTGCTTAAACCATAATTTGAGGGCTGATAAACCAGACCAAGAAACCCAAACAGTATGCTGGTGCATTCCTGTTTCATCTCTATTTTGGTGAACAGAGAAAGCAAGCAGCAATATATTTTAGATGAAGTTCAGACTTAGATTATGGTTTATTGTGCCTAAACAAACCAGCATTGTAAGAGGGGTTCATTTACCTACTTGCCTGGATGGAAAGGCAAAGTGTAAGTGAATAGGTTACATGCATTCTGGTTTATTAAGCCATAATACATGTCTTAAAGGCAATGGCAGCTGGTGGCTTCCGTACCAGAGTGGCAGAGATTCTTCTCTAGGTTACAGTCCATTCCTTAAAGAAGCTATCCATAGTACTGAACCCTGGCCCCAAAATAGCATCTTGGATAGCTTCTTTAAAGTTCAGGTAAAAACCTGGTTTCGCCATATGAGCCAAATCTGGGAAAGTATAAGATGTATAGTTCCTTTTTCTGGACTGTCTTCAGTCATGCAGAAAAAAGAGCAACTTACTAATTTTTTCTTGTCCTCTGAATGCTTATTACCTGCAAGATGTGTATTGCCTCCACACTGGTCCTTTTTTAATTCTTAATGAGCTTTTCCTTGGGAAGGAGGTGCTCTCATAATGCATTAGAATCTGTTCATCATCCATTGAGATTGGTAGCATTATTAAAATATCAGCAATTTTAAAAATAAATCCAAACGTGACAGTAGAGTAATATGTTTGTTAGGACCAACTATGTCAAAAGGTTTCTAAGTCTGTGATTAGTCAAGTTTATATCTTTGCAGAATTAGGGTTGCCAAGGCATCAAAGGCATCAAACCCTGGTCTCCTGGATTTGTAGTTTAACTCTCAAGATATTGCTAGTTCCCTGTAGTTTTCAGGAATTGCTATTCTTCTCTGAATGTTCAGGCAGGCTGTCAGATCTCAGAGTGCTAGAGGAGGAGGAAGTTTGATTTTTGTGGTGTGATGGCTTTAAAGCCTGGGAACCCATTTTTATGTATTCCTAGCAGGTACCATGGCTCAAGTTTAAGAGTGTTTGTATGTTCAACATCAGCATATCCAGAAAACCAGGAATGAGGAAGAGGGGACTGGGAGGAAAGCTAGTTGTTGCATGGACTTGGGCCTATCGTGACTTTGGAACAAGAAGGGGAGTAGAGTGTTACCATCACTACTTATACTGCATAAGCCCTGGTAGCAATGCACAAGGCTTGGGAGAGGGAGGAAAACTTCCCTATAGGCTGGAAGTTAGCCTTCCACAAACCCCAGTAGCACAGGTCCTGGAAAATCTCCATCCATGTTATGTGTGCTATAGATAAGCCAGCATGGTGTAGCAGTTTGAACATGGGATACAACCATGGAGACCAAGGTTTGATTCCCGACTTGACCGTGAAAACTGACTGGGTGACCTTGGGCACGTCACACACTCAGACCCAGAAGACCCCGTGATAGGTTCACCTTAGATTTGCCATGTCAGAAACGACCTGAAGGTACACAAGATTATGTGGCATTCAAAGAGCATGCATGGTAGCAACTGCTGCAGCTTCTGAATATATTTCACCACCTGCCTGACTGCCTAATTGGTTTCCTGCCTCCTGGTTTTGTGATTTGATACTACCTGCTTGCCATATTGCCTGTACTCCCCTCACAGCTGTTTTCACAATCAGCTGGTCATACAAAACTAAGAGAAATCTGTCCATTCTGCCTGGTGCTGACTTCTAAATTTTCAAAGAGAATACAAATTTTTAGATGGTTTCGTTCATTCCAAATGCATTTGGTACTATCTAGACATCTGTTTTGCACCCACTGTGAGCCATCAAACTTGTTGCTGCAGTCTTATTTTTTTTTATAATCATTTTATTCAAAATTCACATATAAAACAAAC
The DNA here is from genome assembly GCA_030412105.1 of Cyclura pinguis. Lineage (NCBI taxonomy): Eukaryota > Metazoa > Chordata > Lepidosauria > Squamata > Iguanidae > Cyclura > Cyclura pinguis. The sequence goes on from CM059604.1 coordinate 23,770,794, forward strand.
AATTATAACTGTCAGCTTAATTGAAATATTTCTGATCTTCCACACTGATCTAGATTTCATTATTAAGATTTCTTAATGCTTAAAATATTGTACAACATTTTACTGCTAATATTACTTGTTGATTCTTGCATTTCAATCTCCATATTCCCGCTTCATGATATATATCCTGTAGCCCTCTCATAATTTATCTTAAATCATGAATTACAGATTTCCATCTGATAGAACCCAGCAATTACCCGTTACAATTTGCCATTCTTTTTGTATCTCATCGTCTGATTTCCCTTTTAATCTCTGAGAGACCATATCAGCATTTTTGTTTTCAATAAGTGTACCCCACCATTGTTCTATTGTGGGTATGTTGCTGCAGTCTTATGACCACTTACCTGGGAGCAAGCCACATCAAAGTCAGTGGAGTTTACTTTTTAGCAGATACATACTGCTGCACTCCAAGTTTGTGAAACAACTTTTATGTTTTTCATCTTAAGATGGTTAACAAACTACAGACTATAGAAGTTTGGAATCGTGCCCAGCCTTTTCTCTCCCCTCCTCTCTCTTTTTGTTCTGTTTTTCATTTTGCGTAACACATAGGCTGATGGACAATTCTGTGGACCTTGAAAGATTACTGATTACTTTCTGATATTTTTGTTGGGCTTTATAGTAGATATTACTCTGGTTTTTCTGAAACTCCACCACCACCACCAAGGCTGCACAATTCTTGTGAAACATTTAGTTGTCCATCAAGTATGTTGTACTGCCATGCAATATGAAGAAGCTATTGCTTCAAGAGAAGAGAATGACCAATCTTGCTGTTTTGCCTGCATTTCTTTTTTTAAAAAAATGATCCCAAGTTAACATCATGGTTGTTTTCTTTCCCTCAGTCATTTGTTTATGCTCTTAGGTAAGGGTCAAGTAACCTCTCAAAATGATTATTCCTGACTCGCATGAAACCTAAAAAAAAAAAGAAAAGAAAAAGAAAAAGAGAAATCCTCCCAGCATCATTTGGAGAATGCAGATTGGTATAAGTCTTAAAATATCAGAACACTGGGATACTTACCAAAACCAAATGTTTTCAGAGAACCAAATTCAAGTGAAATGAATACTGGTGAAATGATGACACATTTGTAGCAGCCCTGGCAGCTGCAAAAAGTCTATTTTTTTTAATCCTAAAAAATAATAGTAATAATCCACAATCAGAAAAACATCACTTTGTGGCCCTTGTCACTGGGTTAGAGTAAGAAACAGATCAACACAGTTGATGGCACAGTCAAAAAAAAAAAAGGCACTACTTATTTCTAATCCTTTGATCCCATGTCTGCCACATAAAGCATTGCTTCATTTTCGTTGTCAGTCCTCCTAGGTCTGTACTTTTTCTTTCCCATTGGTTTGTTCCTTTTTAAGATTTGGTCCAGGATCCAGAGAACCTAAACATAAGTTCCATGAGCCCATGTGGCCTTTAGACTCATTTCCCTTAAACAAACATCTGAGGTCCCAAATTGGGAGAAAGGAAGGACATTTCTTTAAGTAATTACAGCCAGACCTCCACATTCACTAGGGTTAAGTGTGTAGAACCCCACAAAAGTGGGGGGGAAAGTGCAAATATCAAAATATGTGTGTGTCTGTGTCTGTGGGAAGGGAGCCAAAGTGTCCAATCCAGGGCCATTTCCACACTAGACTGTTATAGCACTATTATTCCACTTGCAACATCCTATGGAATCCTGGGGTTTGCAGTTTCGGGAGGGGCCAAGTGGCCCCTCCCAAAACTGCAAACTCCAGGATTCCATAGGATGTTGCAAGTGGAATAATAGCGCTATAACAGTCTAGTGCGGAAATGGCCCAGGTTAGGGAAAGGAGAGGGAAGGGAGTGGGTTGGCATGGTGTCCCTATACTTCCTCTTTCTCAACCATCTCCTTCTTTGGATGAGGGGTGGCACAGGAGACGATATGTGGTGCTGAGAAATTGATCTCTGATCCATCCTTAGCTGGCGAGGCAGCAGCTGGTGGAGGAGGAGGAGGAGGACCAGAAGCAGGTTTTTAAAGGCCTCTGTGGCCTGATCAGAGCTGCCAGGAGGGAATGTTGCCCCTGATAAAGAAGATCCTAAGATGGGAGGAGGGTAGGGGTTGAAGAAACTCACAAATAACCATGGAAGTCAAACCTCTAAATGTGGAGGGCCAACTATAATTAAATGCAGCCTCCCCATTCTGAGAAATGTATTGCAGAGGATTTTTTCTTTTCAAAAGAAGTTTGTGAGTGGCATGGTTAGCCGTCAAAGTGTGTGATGGGGGCAAGGGGGCAGCCAGAAAGTCTTCTGGACTAGCCTGGGCTCACTATAAGAACAGAAGCAGCTCTTTGGATTTTAGCCTATTGAAGAATATAGGAATGTGCAATTTGCTATGGTCCATCTATTTCTGCATCCTTTTTGTCAACTGTGGTTAGAGACAGACGCCTCAGGGACATCCACAAATCAGTGTGGGAGGAGTATCCGTTTTCTGCTGTATTTCCTACTATCACATAATTGAAGGCATATTGCTTCCTAAAACAGACTCAGTTTTTGATTTTGTAGCTATTGCCACCTCTAAGCCCATCTTCTGGTTATACACATAATTTTGTTTATTTTTTAAAAAAAGAATCAATTTGAGCTTATTGCTATGCCAATATGCTATGGAACTAAGTTTCACATATTAGTTATTTGTTATGCAAAACATTATTTCCGTTACATTCTGTTCTCAGAGCTTGGATTTTTTTTTTAAAGCTAATACACTGGTGATGCTGGCTTTGGGATTTTGGGATTTTTGGAGTTGTAGTCCAAAAAGTAGCTTTTCTAAGCTGTGGTTCCTCTATGGAGGGTTGGATGTGATTGCCATCTGGACATGTTCACAACATTTTCAACCAGACATCACAGTCTTGTTGGCTTTTCAAGGTTCATTCCTGCTAATTGTCTCTTTTCTCTCAGACCTTTCCTTTCTTTATTACTATTTGGTTGCTTCTCCTAATGGTCTCCTTTAGAGCCAATGTCCTAGAACCTACTTCTGTTCCATAATGCAGAATATCTTCAAGACTGTTGCAAAGAAACAATTTTCAAATTACTTCCAGGGACAATTCAGCCTTCCAGACCTGTTGTCTGTGTGTCCTGGGCAGCAGTTACTAACGAGTATACTGATTAGCATCGTGCTCTGTCCACTAGATTATTTAATCAACTAAAGGCCACTAGCATCATATGTCACACTGGAAAGAGATCTAAAGTGAATTAATAGTCATTTTTTTCTTTTGTTTTGTGGTGATAGAGGAGGGAAATACCCCAAGCATGTTGAAAATTAATTCAGAGAAATCTTGGTCATTCCATCCTCCTACTCCCCAACCCTGTACATGGCAACAAGAGTAAAAATCTGTTTTCAGTTTAGCTATCAATTTAGCAGTAAATCGAATTAAATACCAAAAAGCTTGAAAACAGAGTTGTATTTCATTCCAGCAGCATCTCTGATTTGAGTAGGGGCAAAATGTCCTAAATGCTCAGCATTTTTATGATTAAACACCCAATGGTTTTCTTTTTAAAATGAACCGTGCCTGGAAGAGAGTTACTGTTAATTATTCATCAAATCTCTTCTCCAGATTGTGTTAGGTAGACACAGACAAGCAAGAAGCTGTTGGTTAATCCCAACTAGAGTAGACCTACTGAATGAACTGTTTGTGAGTCAACACATAGGTGAATCCAATTAATTTGATGACTCTACTCTACACAGGGTTAACAATCAGATTTAGGTCATAGTGTGTTTGAAAATATTCTCTTGTAGGGCTATAACTCTTGAGATCTTCTAGCCAGCATGGACAATGCTTGTAGAATTCTGAACACTGTAGTCAGAAACAGTAACTTTCCAAAGATCTGGTTGTGATTAACTTTTACTATGGCTGTGTCAAGCTTCCTTTAGACTCCTTTACTTTATACTACTATTCTTGCTGATAGGTTTGGATCTACTGCTGGGTCATAGCCTAACTGCCTCCCATTTGAGAGAAATTAAATATATAAACTGAACAAACAAAAACAAACAAACAAATAACTGAAAGAGGGATACAGCACCACCACTACAAGCATAATGCAAATATTTGGTTCTTTCTAGAGAGCGAGCAAAGTATAGTGGTTTGAGCATTGGACTTGAGACCAGGGTTCAAATCTTTGCTTAGCCAGCAAAACCCATTGCGTGATGTTGGGTAAGTCACACTTTCTGAGTCTCAGATGAAGGAAAAGTCAAGTCTTCCTGAACAAATCTTGCCAAGAAAACCCTGTGATAGATTTGCATTGGAGTTACCATAAGGTGGAAGCAACTTGAAAGCAGACAACAACAACAACAGCTTTTTTGTTTTTTTGGTATATCAATGTGCTGCTGCCTCTGTCCTCTCTTTCCAGCCATTCCATTCCATTCTGTCTATTCTGTTCTTCTTCCATCTGGTTGACACTGAATTATTATGAATTACTCCCAGACTGCTTGGGAGCTAGGAGATTCTGGAAGTTATAATCCAAAAAAACGACATTGCCAAGCTTTAGGTCCTTTGTATTTTGTTTTTGGGTCAAGTGCTATGGTTCAGATTGTTCCAAATCCTTATTGCACTCTTCTGAAATCTGCAATTATTTTGGTAATTGTGCCTCATGCCCATTCTGGACCACAGAGAAAAGAGCACTGGGGAGCCATGAACAGGAGACTGCACAGAAACTGTTACCTTCATGCCTCCCGAAACAGTTGGTTCTGTGACACATCTGTGTCACATAGGAAGAGCATGCAAGGTGCCATTTTAGATGCAGTAGAAGAAGTGGACACCACTGCCCATCTCACTTGTCTTTTATCTCAGCTTGCCTCACCATGCCTAGGATGCTGGCTGAGCTCTCAAGGAACAGTTGTTCTTCTTTGAATCTCCTGGCCAGGAGAATGAATCTCAGGGAAAGTAGCACTGGGGGAAGTTTGATTTTTGTATGTGAAGTGGCTTTAAAGCCTAGGCTACTGCCTCTATCCATTCCAAGATGGTACTAGGACTTTGGCTCATCCTGAAGATATTTGAATCTGTATTGCACTTGTGCAGTGTCACTGCACCAAAATCTAAGAAGGAAGAGGAGGGAGTAGAGAGAGAGAAAGCAAGATGTTAGATATAAACTAGAGATGTAAAATCTTGGCTATATCATCCTTGCGTGTGAGGACGAATAATTTCAGTGAACAGTTTGCTTTGGGAGAAAATAAATATTCCTCCACAGTATTTTTCTCATATTTGAATGTGCCAAAGTGTTGCAAAGGAATTATGCTTCAGATTAAAAATGGGAGTGGTTTAAAAACTGTTCTGCACAGAAAACAGCTTTCCTGGGCAGGATACAGTGTTATCTTGCAGAAAACCCATTTTCTCCACAGAAAATGATTTTGTGCAGAAAAAACATTCCATAGCGAAATAGTTCTTTGCAACAGAATAATTACTTGGCAATACTTCTGGATGGTGAAGATGAAGAGAAAATTGTGCAGAATTCAAGCTGCTGTATTATGCTTCCTGAATGGGTTTCCTGACCCATTTTTTTTACCTGGGAAAGAACAATTACAACTGTTCTTTCTATTCTCAGTCCCTGCACTTGGTCCCATTATGACTTTTGGAACAAGGCAGTGGATGGCCAGAAACACAGCCCGCAAGCCTTCTTCATGAACAAGCCCTGGAAACACCAGCAGTGCAGAACTACTGCAGTGCAGAACTAGTGGTGATCTTTCCAGTAAGTCATATGAGAAGCAGAATAGGAGCTGGGAAAACTCCTCCCATCAGTGAGCCCTAGGGCTTTATCATATGAGGCAGATAAATCGCACTTACAGCTGGATAATAGTGTCTTTGGCTGGGAAGTACCACGTGACATCGTTCTTGTTCTGTTGTTCTTCTGTGGGAGACAGTTTGGAAAGTATTTCTTTTTATTAACACCAACAACTCAGTAGTGACCTCCTTTCTTGCTTCTGTTGTGCTATAATTTCCCATGCGGAAGTTCAATTGCACTTTTATGCCAGTTTTGGGTGGTCAGGGGGTATTCATTGGGTGTGCTGTGGATGGGGTAATGTCACTCCATCTCCAGTTATCAAGGGAGAAGGAGAAGGCATGGACATTTCAATTTGATTTCCTTTCGACTGGCGAAGTAACTGATAAACTGTTAAACTTTTTTCTCTTAAATAAAAATCCATTGCCAAATGACTGCTCCCCCCACCAAAGGGCGTTTTTCAGGAAAGCCAAACCTTTGCTCACTGCCCCCACTTGGTTTTCCACCCTTTCCATGTTGTCTGTGCCTCTGTGTGTGTGCGTGTGTGTGTATCTTTTATCTCTGTCTCTTTCTCTCTCACTCTCACATACTCAGCATGCCTGGAAATATAAGTACAAAAGAGTCTTACCATTTAAAAAAACATGTATTTCATTAATCCATGAATTTTTGCTTTTGTCTAGCTTCAGACTTAACTAATCACTGGCAGATTAAAGCCAGCATTGATGAGGCAGATTGATCAGTTACTGCTGACTTTCATCTGCCAGCAATTAACTTAAGTCCGAGGCTAGAAATCTGGTTTATCCCAATCAGTATTCACCCCCACAGGGGAAAAAAAGACTTTTTAAATGTAATACTATTTTCATTTATATTTTGGAGGGTTGTATTTTCGTGTGTGTACATACATATGTATGTATATATGTATACATACATACACACACCTATATATGTATATAATGTGTGCGTGTGTGCACGCGTGCACGTGTATTCTGGTTAGCCTGGTTTTATCCAAATTCTAAGTTCATTTATCCAGATTGCCCTCAGACCTATTTCCTTAAGCGGCTCACTCAGATATTCTCTTGCCTGCCCTGCCTCTGTGGCATCCCAAGGATCCACTTCATGACATTTGAAGATCAGGACTTGTGGCACCACAAGGACTACCTGGTCTCTGAATGTGGCTCTGAAATTTCATAGAATGAGATGCAGCTGATCTGGCAACACTAATCTCAGCTAAATATGATTATTCCTCAGGATCGCCTGACTCACTGGAATTGTGCAAAACGTGTAAGTGCCAAAGGGACATAGTCCTTTGCACAAAAAAAGAGGACACATTTGGACTGTGTTGGCAACATTACGATAGCTGTCACCGGGCAGCTTTCCCCAGCCTGGCAGCCTCTAGATGTGTTAGACTATAACCCCCATCATCCTCAATCTGCTTGGGGGTGGGGATGAGTGTTCTGCTTCCAGGACTGTCCATTTTTCTCTCTCAAATATTGCGAATGGAATTGTATAAACTTCCATTCAAAAAGAAAAAGAAACCCACACCCACCAGTCGACTCTTTCCTTTCTTAAACCGAGTCACATTTTCAATATATGGCTAGGATTAAAAAGTCTTCCTGATAGCACAATGGGTCGTCTCTCATTTTGCCCAGCTTCTTAATGTCTCCAGGGCACAGAGGTCAGGTTGAAAATCTTTCCGTGACATGATGACATTACCAGCCTTTTTCTAGTGGGAGGCACACACTTCTACACAGTACATTTTCTCAGTGTTGTGGTGCTTTGCAGGCAGAGAGCTGTACTTCTAAATGGTTTCTTGTCTGAGCTCTTTCATGCTTCTCGCCTTGGAGCCTTCTTTTAGATTCCAAACCAAGAGGTCAGGAAACGCTTGGTGCTTCAGCCTCTTTTTCTCTATATGTTTCTATGTGGTTCTCCACACACACACACACCCTTTTCTCTTATACACACGTATACACCCATCCTTCTTTCTCCTTCCTTACACCCAATGTTTTTGGCTCAGAATATTCCACAGTTTTCATTGTTGACATGTGGGAAAATGACAACTTGTTAATATGGGAGGATCTTACTATTTCCTTTCAAGTCCTTTTCCAAAGTATTCTGCTTGGTGCACCATCTATGTATGCAACATGTACGCAAGAGAAGAAGGAAAAGGAGGAGGAAGATGAAGAGGGGGGAAGAAGGAGGTGTCTTCCTGGGTTTTCACATATACTTTGAAAAATTATTGCACTGATGGAATCAGCAAGCTTTCAGGACTTTTAGGTTTGGCCGAGCTGTTAATGCATTTATTGCTTTTGGCATCAGGTGACTGGAGTGGTTAGTTGCTTGAATTTCTCTCTCCCCCCCGTCTCTCCCTCTGTGTGTGTGTGTGTCTCTTCCCCCCTCTTTTTAAAAAGAGCACTGTGTTTTCTTCCCCTTTGCAATTCCTTTTCCTTGCTAATAGCACAGAGTGACAGCCACTGATTAGAGGAGCCTTGAAAAGGCCACTAAGAACCTGGCAGTCAGAGGCATCACATCAAAACCAAGACAGATGCTTGCTCTCAAGATCCTTTCCCCGTACGATGGGCTGTTACCCTCCCTTGCGCTTTCCGGATAAAATTCACCTTTCTCTTCTCACTCTCTGACCTTGAGATTCCAATAAAACGCTTGCGAAATAATTTTCCACCTTAACATCCCTGTCCAGCCTTTCTGTTCAGATGCAGCTTGTTTTCGAAAGAATCAATTCAGTGCTACAGTTCTGAAAGAAGTGTATATTAGACAGGCATTGCAGGAATTGTCTGTGGCCTGGTTCTCACCTGAGGGGCCATAAATCTGTTTCTGAGCTGTACTGCTCTGGACAGTTGGTAGGTTCAATTCACCCAACTAAATCCTTCTCCTCCTTCACAGGTGAATTTCTTCTAAGTAGATACTAGCCTGCCTGATAGAAGTCTGGGACCCTTCTTCCAGCAATCTACTTTCTTTTTGTGGGCTCTGTGACTCACACAAATGGGCTTAGTACACCTGCATGGTACAATATTTAGAACCTTCTAGGACTCAGCTTGTTGACGTTAACACTACTCCTTCTACCACTTGTATATAATTAGCTCAACAGTGTGCCTTCTTTGGTTCCTGTTTGTCTTTTGTGGCAAATACTTCATCCAGAACTTTCTTTGTCAGATTTTTCTTCTAGCTATTGTGCATTCATTGAAATTTTTTTAGCACTTTGCATGTTCTCATCTTCCTTACAGGTCCTCCAGTGGTCACTTCAGTAGTCTCCGCCTAGCTCAGGACAGCCCCCAGAGGGGCTTATGGACTTGAAGGGATCCTTCAAATGTGGCACTTCATGCAGAGGCAAAATTCCAGATTTGGATGGTCACTCTTGGTATCTCTTCTGCCTTGGAATTGAGAAGCATTCAATCATGGGACCCCCTAAGTAACAAGATGAAGTGGTATAGCCTAGAAATTTTCCAAATGAGGCTTTCATTGGACAATCACACAGCTTCATTCCCAAAATTTTACAGACTGCCATCCACCCAAGCTTGGCCCATGATCCAAGCAGAGACTAGATGCCCCCACCCCAAAATGGCATTCTCTGTTCATACCATAAGCTGTCAGTAAGCCATCCATGTGTTTCAACTGATTCTCTTGTCTTCCTTTCACTAAGGAGGAAAAGACAGAGCTGTACTGTCTCTGGGCCCTTTCGTGTTGCAAAATTGCATTGTGATTCCAATTTATCTGCCATGACTACATCCTTATAGGATCCTGTGATTTCTAGGGTGAGGAGGTGCTAGAGCTCTTTGGCAGAGAATTCTACATAATTCATGAAGTTAAAAATCCCCAGATTCCATAGGATGGAATCATGGCAACTAAAATAGAGTAAAAATGCTATAACTGTGTAGTATGAAAGGGCTCGTTGTCATTGTGCAAAAATAGTCATGAAAATCAGCATTAAATGCAGAATGTACATCCTAAAATGGGCATGAAGGAAACATTTTGCGTGTAGAATAGTAGTCAGCACGGCAGCCTAGGTCTCATTAGATTAGTTATCCTGGCATGGCAATACAGTAGATAAGAAAAGGAAGTCACAGACTTCCCTATGAGAACCTAGCGGGTTCCTATTTTCCCACCTCTCAGTCTATCCAAGAAGGATGTGTGTGTGTGTGTCTGTGTGTGAGTGTCTGTGTATGTGTAATTTTGCTGTAGGTAATCAGCTTTTCCATTCTTGGAGCTTCTAGAATGAGGGTGGAAGTGGCTGTGAGCTGCTTCTGCACTTAAGAGTTTTCTTTGTTTAACTTTTTGGGACAGCCCTTTCTTGTTGCCACACACCATTAACCTCATCCAAAGATGGAGAGGTGAATGCATATGCTTGGCTTGGCATGATGACCTTTCTGAGACTTTTCATGACAATGAGAGAGATAGTTGCTTTGATTCATCTCCAATAAATTTTCTTTTACACCAGTAGTTTTGTCTCATCTTCATGACCCTTGAATACATTCTGATTTTGTGACTCTGATCAAGACATAGATCGATACAAGCTTCTCAATGCCTTTTGATTCCTAGTGGTAGGAGGTCTCCAATGTGGAAATATATTTAGTATCTTGCTAATCTGGATTTTTTTTTTTAAATCACAACTTGAATCCTTTAGCCAGTATGGACATTGGCTCAGTGAGCTTAAGCCACACACATACCCTAGTCGCTTGATGGGAATATGTATTGTTACTTTAGTTTCTTCAAACTGTAGTTAAGACTAGATGTGTAAAATTTCTGGTAATTTTGAAGGGAAAGGGAGAAATAGAAAAATAAGGGAAAAACGGAAGAAAACTAGATATTTTTGGAAAAATTGAAAAATGCAGTATTAGCACTGTTTATAGATTGAACGTCAGTTTCTTACTTCAGGAGCATAAAATGCACTATATACAACTTGATTTGGCACAACATTTTCAAGTTTGATATATTAGAAGTACAGTGTGTTCAGAATATAATTACACATTGGCCTTTTTAAAAATTATTGTTTGTTACAAATAGAGAGACAAGATCTTGAGCAGTAAACAACATCTGAACTATGAGGAATCTCTTTGGTTTTGTTAGTTTCAGGAACAGGCAAAAGATGACCAACAAAAACACAAGAAAACACCAGCTTTTACTAAACAAAGAAAAATATTCTGTCTCCACTAGTTCATAATGCCAAGCCAACAAAACATACTTATTGTCATAAAAAGAAGTGCGAAAGGAAAACAAGGTCAGGAATTACATTGATCTGATGCTTCCCATAGTCTTCTAGAAAAGTCTTTCTCATCCATGGTTTTTGGAAATGATTTTGAGAGAGTAAATATATGAATATCTTGTTTTAAATATTTTATATATCATTTGAAAAGAAAATATTCCATAGTCTAACCTCCCCCAATTGTTCTGGAAAAAAGGGTTTGGGAAAAAATGGAGGAAAAATATTTTTCCTGAAATTTTCTCATTGTTCCCTGATCTTTCCCCTCTCTATTCAAACCAGTTCTGCACTTGAGAACCCACTTTTTCCTCCTGATTGATACCTGGACTTCTATCCTGAAGCCTTTCCAAGTAGCATTGCTGTCACTGACCATTTAATAAGCCTATAAAGAAAGGAGAAGCTTGAGGTTTAGAGATGACATGCAATTCTGAACAAAGTTCCAGTCTCAGGATTCCTTATCAGTCTGATATTATAAATACACTCTAGAGTCAAAATGTAATCCACCTCTCCTTCTCCTTCTCCTTCTCCTTCTTCTTCTGAAGTCTTCTCATAAAGGGGAACTTAAAAAAATTATCCCCCTACTGGTTTTCCCAACAGTAAAATCTATGTTTGGATATGCACCACCTGGTTATACTTAGTTTCTTATTTTAAAATAGTTTTCCAAATGGATTCAGACATTACACTGTTAAAAATAATTTTCACTCTAGGTATTGAATGTCATACTGGGTTTGTAGTAATAACTGATAGATATCTTGAAAAATCTTCAATATGGACTGAGATTACAAAGCTCTGCCAATCACCAGGTTTAACCTTAAACACAGATGATTTGAATTCACATTAGCAGCGTGAGGAAGCCAGGAAGATGGAAGGGTGCTGTTTGCAGAAAAGATGATAGGGTTACTTCTGCTGCTAGCTTTTTCAGCTACTTGCCTGAGATACTAAATCAAGGTGAAGTTTATAAAAAAAATACCAAGAACTAGGGGGGTTCTAACTGTTCTTTCCTGCTGGGATTTTCCTATTATAAATCTGCTGTCAGAAATGAGTGTTGTACTTGTGGCTTAATTTTACACAGGCCCAAACACCTTGGCTCAACACATTTTGCCAGAGACCGTCTTGACTGTCTTAATGCAGCAGGGTGCTCATTAGCTGTGACTCAGGAAAAAGGAAAAATACACACTTGCTCTTTTGTGACTGCCCATTGCTTCATGAGCTGTCCAATGGAAACTGAAAGAAGACATAAATTCCAAGGTGGCAAACCTTTGAGTAGTGTTGCTCACGTGAGTTAGCCATCTTGAAGCAAAGTACAGTTAAGCTTTTCAGTGATGCCTTACTGTGTAAATTGGGGGTATAATATCTAATTGTATCTACAGCTGCTAATATTTGAAATACAAAAATAACTGTTTTGGTGATTTCCCAATCACATCTGTATCCTGCTGTCACACAGAGTTCGAATGCATTATTTTCTTGGACTGCAACAACCAGAATCCTGTAGCTAGAGTGGCCATTGGCTATGCTGGCTAGGGGATTCTGGCAGTTGCAGTTAAAAAAAATCCCAACCTCTTCTATCACATTATGTATAGAATGTACAGACATGTTTGTGATTGCATAGGATTGCAGCTATAGCATTAGATGATAATTATCTCATTGGATGGGCAATTTCCTTTAAACATATATTACTTAGGTTTCAGGGTGAAATAAGCGTTATGGTTTTGTTCTTCTGTATCATGTATCCTCCTACACTGGAGACCAGCAGAGACAAAATTAGTCAGGCAAATTCTAGATATATTTAGGTCACTGTGTTTAGCATAAGATACAAAATCATCATATGCTGCATTATGTGTTTGATTTTAGGATGTGGAAATAAAGAGACAGGGAAATTCTGCAGTCTCATTGCGTGTCTGTGAGTGTGAGCTGCTAATTCCTGCTAGCACATTAAACCATGGTTATGATTATCATTGCTAGGATATCACACCATGATTTGAGCTCCCATGTATAACAGGAAACCATAGTTTATTACTACTTGCCTGCTTTCGTATTCAATGTATTCAGCACTCGCCCTTGTAAGTTCAGGTCTGTGTGGTCCAGCAGCTCTTCAGGAGGGGAACAACCATAATTATAGTTTGTCAAAGTCTGCAAATGCAGAGGTAATCATGAATTCTAGTGTAAATAACAGTTTGCAAATGAGCTGTAAACCATGATTGGGTATCCTGGCTCAACAGCTGCTCATGATCTGACACTGCTTCAAACTGAAAAACAATTTGGATTTACAGACTGCAATATAGCACCAGAGATGTGTAATACTTTCTTCCTCACTGTATTTCTCTTCTGTCTTTAAGTCAATACCTACTCCATACTTATAAGTTTCTAAATATTAGCTCTGCCTTAATTTGAGCTGAGGCTTTATTTTGTGACCTTTGTGCAGTGCCAGTACTTGAATGATGGGGATTCTGATGGGAATGATTTTGACCATGTGTAGAGAGTGCCCTTTCCTTATTGCTTCTTAGTTCTGTGCAGCTTACAGACACATTCAGGTGGAAGTTTCCTGGGCAGAGGTCATGTCTTCTAGACGGGCTTGAGTTTTGGCACCTCTCAGTTTAGAGATCAAATATTAGACTCTCCCTGAGCTTGTATAACGGCTTTGTAGTACATGAATATCTGTTTTTGCCCGCTAGCATTTAGTGCCTGGAAGCATTCCTTTTGGAACTGACTCATAGGGAAGGCATGACGATCTTGCAGTCACGCAACAAAACAGCAAGCGCAATGCAAGAAGAGGTTGTGTGATTTTTTAAAAAACACTTTGGCCATGAATAGAGAATGTCTCTGTAGCTGGAAGAAATACAGGCACAGCTTCTGTTTGAATCATGTATATAAAGGAGTATCTCTGTGGGGGGAAATAGTAAGTACTGTGTATTTTAAAGAAGTTCAGTAAGATGCTTTATTTGCAGTAAATATTACAGTTGAAAACCATAGTTTCAAAATTGGCGATGGGTGTTGAGGCCAGTGGCAGGGAAGTGCATCTCTGTAGGTACCCACTGTGATAAAGCTTTTTGTAAACAACTAAACATGTTTTTAAGTATATAGTCAAGAAATGAGGGGCAATCACAAAATTCTCCCAAACTGTGGCCCCTGCAAAATGGGGTTTAAAAAAGTGGCAGCAGGGCTGGGTGGATAATTTCATTCTGGAGAATGCATCTATTCAGAAACTGTGTTTTCTTTCAATAATGACAATCATTTTAGGGTGGCTTTCTTAGATTTTCTACAGCTTCCAACATCCTGGAACATTAGCCCTGTTGACTGGGGCTGATATGAGTTATAGTCATAAACATTTGGAGACATCAGTCTTAAGGTAGCATTTTAAGGTAAGAAGAGACACCCAAGATAGAACAATGGATTCAAAGTCTGTCAGAAATAAAAACAGCAGATATCTTGTCACAAAGACTTAAAGCTCTGACACATGAGAAAACAGGAAAAGATTGGGTCGCCGTGAGACAATTTGTTCAAAAACAAAGAACATAAAATATATAGGCAAATATATCTACTGAGTGAGAGGAGGTATGGATAAGTTGAAATGGGGTAACAAATGTGTAATTAAAAAAAAAGTAAAGAAGGAGGTATTATCAACTATAAGACTTAGTAAAATAGAAAACAGTTCGAGTATCAACAAATGTAATATACAAGGTATTAAGAAGTATACTTAAAGGCATGATAGATAGGATTAATCAGGAAGAAATATATATAACATTTTTCTTTTTATAGAGTTACTTATTTATGAGATATACATTAATAATTATATACTCTGGTAAGGATGTGAGGAAGATATTATGACACCAAATGAGCTACAATGGATTGTATAACTGTACTTTATTTAATATGTATTTTTTATTTATTGAATTGTTAATAAAAAGTATTTTAAAAAAATAAGTTGTATTTGTCCTGATTATTTCTGGAAAGGCAACCCCACTACATGGAGTAGCTTTTAAAAGGTTTCAATGTGAATTTGAATATCTTGAACACAGGAGTTAATTGTGTTCAACCCCTGATCCATCATCTGACATCTTCTTTGATGATAGGCCAACCACTTAGATGACAAGAAGAAAGAGAACAGGATAGCATCAGCATATCATTGATACCTTGCCCCAGCCCCCTAATTACCTCTCACAGAGGTTTCATATAGCATGGGGAACAGAATGGAGCCTTGTGGGACACCTCAGCATAGTGCCATGGGGATGAACATAAGTCCTCCAATGCCACTTTCTGAAAACAGATAGGAATGGAGCCCCCCCTAACTTCCTGTCCACAGAATTTATCCACCAAGGCACCATGACTGAGGGGATCAAAACCCACTGAGGTCCAGGAGAATCATCAGAGATGTGTGTCTTTCTTGGCGAAGGTCATCCATTAGAGTCATCCATCATGTGGGTTCAAGGAGAGGATTTTTTTTTAAGGGACAAAGTTCCTCAAATAAGCATTGCCTGCTTACTGGAATCACCCAGTCAGTCCCTTCTAATTAGAAGTCACAAGCCATTATGGGGATTGGCTGAGCCTACCACTGACTACCTCATCCTTTTCAAGAAATTTTACCATTCCTTGCATCGGGCTGCAGAAATTGAAAGAGACCCCGCACAACCTGATTCATGGATGCCCTGAGTGCCTTGGCTAGATCAACCTCAACAACAGCAACAAGTTCTTCACAAACTTGGTAGGTAAGATCATGTGCTCTCACCAGTGCTCCCTATCACTCACTCTGAGAGTTGTGGTACTTCCATTCAGGCCATTGTTTGCTTGCTTTATTCCCTATAGCTCTCAGGGGCTGGCTAGACTCTACTTCACAAGAAAGTTCCCCTAGGAGTGATATGTCAACTGCTCTGATGATCTTTACACATGAGGATAGGGTGTGTTTCAACTATGTCAGTATTTGGGCATATTTCAAATTCCATTAGCTTCTGGGAATAGACCATCTTATTCCTAGTCATGCAGCTGCTTTTTGGGGTGGCAAAAATCCTCAGATCTAGAAGTTTTCTGGAAATGGAAAAGAATTTCTGTGAATAAGAAACTTTAAAGAAATATTTAGAATACTGTGCTACTATGGCAACCCATTAATAGATTTACCATAGTTGCTGCCCATCCATTTCACTCCTTACCCATTTGGTTATCTGTATTATGATGGGATTCCACTTTTCTTTTTGTGCATGGCCACCATACTTTCCTTATCCAGAAGACCTTAAACCAATGGATGTGATCCTGACTAAGGCCATTTCCTCACTAGACTGTTAATAGTGCTACGATTCCACTTTCAACATCCTATGGAATCCTGGGATTTGCAGTTTCGGGAGGGGCTGGCCGTGCGGAAATGGCCTAAGACTGGAATCTTTAGATGGATTGTTGTGGTGTGCCTTCTAATAGCGAACCTAACATCAAGTTTTCTTGGCAGAACTTGTTCAGAGGGGGGTTGCCTTTGTGTTTCTCTAAGGTTGAGAGAATGTGACTTGCCCAGAGTCACCTAGTGGGTTTCCATACCTGAACAGGGATTTGAACCCTGGTTTCCAAAGTACTAGTCCAGTGCTCAAACCACTATGCTATGGTGGCCCTTACATGGATTACATGGCCTTACTTCCCCTTATATACAAAAACTATAATCTGAATAGTTCAGCAGAGACCACTTTATATCAGTTCTTCTGGAGACTTGCTCCAGAAGGGAAACTCTTTCTAGAAGGGGAAAAAAACAACAGTGGCTCATTAAAACAAAGATGTTTGTTCTTGTCTTTATTCAAGAGCAGATATAATAGGTTTGTACTTTTTTACTGAGTTGTAAATTAGTGGAAGTTAAGTTGAAATCAACTGGACAAGTTTGGTTATTGTTTAAGTCCCACTGATTTCAGTGGGAACTAACTGCAACACCAATATAACTACTTCTTTTAATGGAGGTTAAAAACCTTTGCCCAAATGTCTTTAGTAAATTCTTTACAAGTTTTGCTAGGAAGCTTTAGAACTTGTAGATATTGTAAACAGAAAGGGATGTGACCAAGAAATATTCAATTTTCCTTCAAACAAGGAAAATGTGCTTGTGCAAAGGGCAAATGTGATTTTTTTGGAGATGCTTTCCATAAGAAACATAGAGAACTCTCCATTTTTTTAATTAATAGGAAAATAATTGTATTGAAAGATTACTGACTGTAGTGGTTGAAACTAACAATGTGTGGCCAGGACTGTAGTGAAGATGACTTAGCCAGCTCCAAGGCGCTGTAAGATGCCAGATGAAAAATCATAAACAAAACATCCAGAGGCATTTCCTTGCCATTTGGCAGCATTACTCCATCATTTGTCACAGGATGGAAAAATAAGACCTGCCTTTCTGGAGCAGTGGCTGAATGCAATGAAAACAACACTGACTGCAAACACAAAATCCGCGCTCAGAAGTGGAGTTAAAAAAACCAAAAGATGGAAATGAGAAATATTACACCGGGGGGCCTACAGAAGTAGCATATACACAAGCCAGAAACAGCACATACAGTAACTTTTAGAGAATGTAATGGGGAGTAACGTTAAGGAAAATTAACAAAATTTTATTTAAAAGATAAAATGTATTGACTTTCACCATCTATTTATTTCTATCTTCCTTCTTGTCGCTGTGTACCTTCAAGCTGTTTCTAACTTAATGGCTACCATAAGGCGAACCTTTCACAAGGTTATCTTGGCAGGGTTTGCTCAGAGAGGCTTTGCTTTTGTCTTCCTCTGAGGCTGAGAGAGTGTTAGTTGCCCAAGGTCATCCAGTGGGTTTCCATGGCTGAGGCGGGATTTGAACCCTGGTCCAATGCTCAAACCACTGTGCCATGCTGGCTCCCATCAGCCTTCTAGCCTTTTCAAAAGCAAGTTTCAACTTATCTTTCCACCCTCAGTTGTTTTTTCCCCCAGGTCATTGGAGCCTGTTAGTAGCCAGCTGCATTTGTACAAAGCCACCATCCACAGCCCTAGTTCACAAGACGAAGGATGCATAGTTTGTGTATCTATTACTATGCCATTGTCCTATAAAGTATGTTATTAATAGGAGGATTGTTTCCAATTAAACGGAATTAAAACATGCAGCTGTCAGCCTGATGCAGCATGGCTTTTGCTACATAAAACCATACACAGGAATTATGTTCTCTTAACTAACATTGGAGGTGTAAATCCATGGAAGTGTAAATCTCATACTCCAGAGAACAATGCAGGCTGTAGATGTTGAAGGGTAGAGAATATATCAACAACGGTGGTGGGAGCTGCTTTACATAAATCTTAGTCAAATATGTAGCTGTTCACTAAACTGGTTGAGCAGCAAGAGCGCAAGCCACATGAAAAACTAAAACCACATGTCCCAGTGAAAATATCCCCTTGCCTTCCCCCATGGGTGAGCATCACTGTAAGCTGTGAAATGTACAGCTCCAGGAGAAACAAAACTGTTTCAATGAACTCGTAAGATGGGTGTAATTCTTATAATTAAGGTCCTTTTGTCTTGACGTGATATGTTCTTAGTTTACCTCCTATAGTACTCATTAAACTTAAAACAGTGTATTTAGTGCTCAAAAGACACTTACCTGAGATATTTGGCTGGTGGGACATGGTTAAAGCTGGTATATAATTAAGGCAGTTGTACATTTTAAATAGGATGTGGGTTTGTCATTGTTGAACCATTGGTATTATATTATTGTAGAAACAGGGAAAGAACGAATGACAGAGACATGTGCCAAAGCACCTCCATACATGCATGAGGACACCTTAATTGATTGGCAACTCCTTACCTGTCTACATGGGTATACATTGTTCATGCTTCTTCACCTTTTATATTATTTGTGATTATAATTTTATTTATTTATTTATCTCCTGCCTGTTCTCTAGCCAGGGGCTCAAGGCAGGTTACAAAGGTAAAAGAAAAAGAAATAAAAGTCCACATCATTAAAGTACAAATGTTAAAATATAATCAAACTACCAATAGAACTTGCTTTAAAAGCAAGTTAAAAACAATGAATGCTGTGGGATATATGGGTGTAACTCATATATCTACTGTCAACACAAAGCATAAATTTGTTTAGGCCAGGTGCAGAGTTCTAAAAAGTCATACACAAAATCTTTTGTCCATTTTGAGCAACTGGCAAGAAATGCTTTGCCTAATTCATTATTAAACTATGTATTTCTATATAAATATTTTTAAAAAAATAGAAATGTTTTGAAAAAGTGGGATAATTGACTGTTGTCCTTTAGCTTTTGAGCCCCCTTTCCTTAAATTTCTTGCTGCCAAATTTGTATTTACAGCCAGATGTAAATATATGGCTAGTATATATGTTAGTTATACGTGCCATATGCTCTTTCATTACTGTTCTCTTTTCTAGGATCTACTTTTTATTCTTCTAAGCTGTCTAGAGATCTAGCTCTCTTATGTACATTCTGAGTCCTGTAATGTGGCTCCCCCACCCCATCACTAAGATCTGACTGTCCTTGATACTCCCACCCACTGCAAGTAGCATAAAACATCCTGTTGGCCTCTCAGAGGAAAAGCTGGGAGAAAGTAAGGAACTCTGAGGGTTGTTCTTGAGACAATATGTACATTGGGAGGCACATTTCTTTCCAACTCTATCTTGTGTTCACACTACAAGTCTTATACAGTCCTCCCTCCACATTTGCAGGTTAGACATTTGCAAATTTGATTATTCGTGAGCATGCATGCTCCCCCCCCCATTGTCCTCGTCCCCTTCCCATGCGTTTTGCCCCAGCACAGATAACTCACACTGAGGCAAAACAGAAGGGAATGGGATGGAGGAAGTCTCCAAAGAGCTTTTCTTTCCTCCCACGGAATTTCCTCCTCCCTTTCCCATGCATTTTGCCCCAGTGCGGAGAACTCCTGCTGAGGCAGATTGGAAGGAAATGGATGAGTGGGGGACAGCTCCTAAGAGCTTTCCTTTCCTCTCCTGGAGTCTCTCTCCTCTCCTTCCCATCCATTTTCTCCGCGTTGAGGTACAATGCATGGGAAGGGGGGAGGAGGGAACTCTGGAGAAGGAAATGGGAACCTTCCCCCCCACCCCATCCGCTCTGGCAGGGAATGGGAGTGGGAACAGATGGGGGAGTTATTTGCGATTTTTCCACTTTCGTGAGGGTTCTATGCCCCGAATCCTTGTGAATGTGGATGGTAGCTTACTATACAGAAAAAAGAATTCAGGGGTAGCCATGTTGGCCATACAGCAAAATAAAACAAAATCCAAAGTCCACAAAAGAACGATACCTTTATTGGCCAAACAAAATGCACAAAAGACATTATGCAAGCTTTTGAAGCTCCATTGGCTTCTTCATCATTCAAAAAATGTTAAAGAATTATATAGGAGAAAGAAAAAAAGGTGATGGTATTGGAATCACAGGCCAACTTTGTGTATCAGATGTTGTTTCTCTTCAGTTGGTTTGCAGGGACCTCAATGCAGGCAGAGGCCATTCCTTTCTTGGCCTTGTGGGGACCAAGACAGAAAAAACGGTGAGATATAAATTCCATTAGTGGTAGTAAAGTAACTCTTCTTGGGATCTGGGGTGTCTCTTTTGCAAAGACACAGGCCCCTTTCTTAGGCAAAGAATAATGAATTTCTCAAGAAGTTTCTGTATTGCTACATCTAGAAAAACTGTTAGGTTCTGTATAAGTAAAACGCAGCCAATTATAATCCGAAAGAAAAAGTTTTAACTTTGCTGAAGGTAGAAACCTCAAAGAGTAAAGTCCAGGGCCATACTCTGCTCTTGTTTAGGATTCCTCTATTGTAGCACAATGCAGTATCTTCAAATTGAGAAAAAAATTCAAGGGCATCCATATTGGCCATATAGTAAACTAAAACAAATTTCAAAATCCACAAAAGAGCCTTAGAAGTAGAACTTTAGCATTAAAAAAAGGGAGTGAGGACCACATTACAGCTGGATGAATTCAGTCAAGGAACCACAGTTGCGAGTTTGCAATACCTGACCAGGGTTGTTGATTATTGGACCTCTTGGTGATTTCTCATTTATAGAGTTGTCATAAATTGGACCTGATAGCAAATCACAAAAATCGGATTATACATTGGACTGGGATTCCCCTAGACCCAGTAAAATCTACCTACTTTCTCCTCTCCCCAGCCCCCACCCCCATGCTTGGGTGCTATGCTTGGACAGTACAGTTGTTTTTAACCTGTGGTACCTTGACTAAAACATTCTCAGTTTTGAATTGTGAGAATTCTCTGAAATGGATGCTGAAACAGGAGTGCTTATGTCATCAGAATGTGTTTGTGCGTAAATCCCAACCTGCTATAATGAATTGCTCTGAAATAAATCAATACTTCTGAAAGTTGGTGGTGATTTGGAAATTTATATAGAAAGAAAAATTCCTTCATTTAGAGATGAAACCTTGGTTATAAATCCAGGCCTTTGAAGCACAAGTGAGACAAGTCACTTACAATGATGTCTGGTATGTAGCTTAAATAGAAGTATTGTTCTGGCCTCTTGGGACCTTCCTCATTCTGCACAGAAACGTATTAAGAATTGCTTAAAACCAATTGATTAATAGTATATGCAGATAGAGGAGACTCATAGTAATGACTCAAAACCCGGTTACAAAAGGAGGTCTATTACCAATGTGCATGAGCATGATTCATTTATGAGAGTAGATCCCCATGGAACAGCCTCACAAGAGACACAAATGGTTTCTGTGCTGAAGACTTTTCAGACATGTAAAAAAAATTAGAATGATATAGATGACCACAGTATGGTCAGCTTGAATAAATGGGCAAATAACAAGCAAATGAGTACCAAACATATAATTCAAAGTAACATTGGAATTATTCCCCTGAGCATTCCATCTTTATGTACAAACCAGAGCTTGAAAAAGTTACTTTGTTGGATGACATTCCCCAGTATGGCCAGTGGCCATACTGGCTGGAGAATTCTGAGAGTAGTATTTCAGCAAAGCAATTTTTCCAAAGTAATTTCAGCAAAGCAATTTTTCCAAAGTAATTTCAGTAAAGTAATTTTTCCAAAGTAGTTTTCTGTTACAAACTGTACATCAAAATAGATTCTTATATCTTCCTCTCCAAAAGTAATGCCTCTGAAATGTCACATTGTAATATTCAAGCATTATAGAAACAATCAAAATCCCTGGAAATCTACAATCACAGACTTCTGGGTTCTATTTACTGCATCTGGTAGCAGAACCAAATGTCGGCCCTCCACATTTGCTAGAGTTAGGCATGCAGGACCCTTGCAATAGTGGAAAAATCACAAATATCAAAAAGTGTGTGTGTCCATAGGAAGGAGGCCAAGGCATGGTGAAGAATATGAACATTCAGAGTTCAAACAAGGTCAGGGAAAGGAGGGGAAGGAGTGGGGGTCAACACGGTGGCCCTATGTTTCCTCTCTCTCACCCATCTTCTTCTGTGGAAGTTTGGGAGCATCCGGTTTGTGGTGTTGGGAAATTGGGTGCGAATCGCCCTTAGGTGGCCAGGCAGTGGCTGGTGGAGGAGGAAGAGGACCAGGAGGCAGGATTTTAAAGGGCTATGCAGCCTGATCAGAACCACCGAGAAGGAAGGTTCCCCTGGAAAAGAAATGCCTGAGGTGATTGGGGGAGGAGTCAAATAAACTCACAAATAATCAAATCCACGAAAGTCAAACCCGCAGATGTGGAGGGTCAACTGTAGTTCCAAATAAAAACCACAAAAGACCTGTTGTCATTTCCACTGTTAAAGATGAGCCACCTTCATGGCCCAGACACTTTAAGAATTTACCCTCTCCAAGGAGGCCATTGATGAAAATGCTGCAACTTTTTTGCAGTGTTCAAATATGACCACAGATAATGGTCTACAAATCAAACCTAATCCACCTGTGTGTGTATCAGCAGGTGAGATCCTTGATTCTGCTCAATCATCCATAGAATGCTTTTTCTGGATTTTTTTTTCACACTGGTAGATTTTGGATGGAAAATAATATGCAAAATAAAATGCATTTTCTACAAAGCATGGTAACACAAAACCCCTTACCCATATATGCAAAAATGTGATCTTTCTCCTTTTCTTTTGTCTGCATCTTGTTCATCATTGTTCATCACTTTCAAATGTAACACACTACCTTCCACAGGGATATCTGCAAATCTCTCAATATATTTCAAAGGCAGAGCATCCTTCCCACCCAGGCACAGATTCCACACAGACAAGGCAATCCAGCATTGCAAGCTTGTCACCCCTTCAGAACAGGGGAAATCTGGTACCAGAAGGTTCCATAGCAGATTTTGCCCAAAGCTCTAACCATGGATAGAGTTCCCAGATCTCAAGGTCTGGTCCCTCTCCTTCTCTTCCCCTTCTTCTCCTCAGTCTGACAGGGGAGGAATTTTGGGGAAAGGGCATCACCATGAAAATTATCTATCAGTCTGCCTATCTATCTATCACTGTGTCTTCTGGGCTTCTCACCACTGGCACATTGCTTTAGAGCAGCTACTGTGCACTGTTTTCAGTTCAAAGCAGAGCTTGAGAAGGTTTCTTTTGTTTAACTACAACTCCCATGTGTTTTTAAAAGTAGTGCTTTCAAAAGTGTTAAAAACAGAGCTGGGAAACTGCATGTCCTCCAACTGCTCCAATTGGGCAGGGACAATTCCGTTTAATTCTCTGTCATCAACTGCCTTTAAAATATCCCAGTTTCTTTCTTCTCCTGTCATTCTCCTTCTTTGTTATCAGCTTACTTCCAATTTGCTGCAAACTGAGTTCAAAGTGCAAAAGTAGTTTGCACTCAGCCTGCTTGGCAGGGTGGAGAGCAGAGGAGAGGGTGAAGTCTTGCCCTTCCCAGTAGTCTCAGGCAAATGCAAATTGAAAAGCCTCTTTGATCTTGTGATTTCTTCTTCGTTAATAATATTTGCCATACTCTGCTGTTGCTGGGCCACGCATGTCCCTGTTTGTGAAGTGCTGGAGGGTATGAAAGTGGTTTGTTTTGATTTTTTCTTCTTCTTCTGCTTGATACAGAGCCTGGAAAATGTAATTTTCAACCAAAGAAAACTTTTCTCTTTTCTTAAATTTGATTATTGGAATTACGTGCTCTGAGCAGCTGTGGTTGATGCATAACATATCATGCTTAATGACATTGCAAGAACCTACCCCTTGTGACATCAACGGGGGTGGTCCCAAGGTCTCAGGTTTTAGGTTTGAAATCTCAGGACCTGGGATGCTCCTAACTTGGCAACTCTAGCTATGCATGTGGGATAGTATTTTTCATGGAACTTTAGCCTCTGGTGGCATGGTGAAATCCTTATGTAATGACTAAAGAATATTCATTGTGAAAGGGGAAGGGAGAACTCCATGTGTTTTTGGTAACTCACAGTTTTGCCTGAAATGTAATGTAACAGCTAGATGGAGAAACAGAAGGGTAGTGTCTCTGCACATGTAATAACCAGTCAGTTCACTAGTGTGTGCCTTGTTGTTGTTCTTGATTGTAGTCCTTGAACATTTTCTGCATTTGAGACACTCTTATGTGCATTCGATGTGCATAGAATTAGAACAGCATCAGAGAGGCACATTGCAATATGCCTTTGAAGAATTTCTAGTAAGAGAGGTTGCCAAGTTAGGCATATGGCAGATTATAGATAAATGACTTCACATTAACACAAGGCTTTTGTGTCACTTCAAAAATGAAAATTGGCCATTACTCCATTGTCCCAGGATGTATTGGTACCTGCAATACCTACATCATCAGACCTTTTCAACTGAAAAACCACACATCTGAGGCTGTGCCATGGATATAAGATCTGGCCCGAATTTTTACTTTTGTATTCTCCCTGAGCCAATAAGGAGTTCTGGCAAATGTGAAAGCTGACACTTTTGGCTTGTCTTTAATATAGCTATTGCTCAAATGTTGATTTTATATGTCCCCCCACACTCTGGGGCCAGTATGTTTAAAAAAATCTCATTGTTTGCACATTGCACATTGTTTGCACATTGTTTGCTACTGCTGGCACAGTTGCAGTGGTATCCCAAGCCCGACCACCATTCGTAGGAGGTGAAGCTTTGCCCAACATTGGTAACGTTAAAGCAGCAGTATCATGTTAATCATCATCACCATCATCCTTTTCCTTGCTTACATCATGCCATTTCCACCCAAAATTGGGACTCAAAGCAGCTTACAAATTAAAGCAAATGCAATAAACCTAAAATGTCCAATAGGTTAATGCTGAAATGTACTTAAACTGTCAATAACATTTAACAAATACAATTAAAAGTAATTAAAAAACAGCTTGGAACGGTACAAATTAAAAGCAGTACAGCAACCTATTAAAAACCCTTACCTTAGAAACATTCAGTTCCCCAAAGCCTGTCAGAATAAAAGAGTCTTTGTCTGCCAACAGGGCAAAACAACAACAGCAACAAGAACAACATCAAACCTTAGCAACATCCTCAACTCTACGAATTAAAAGCTCAGAAATGCATCAAGCAATACAAAAATATAAAGTCATCTGATACTGAATCTGTCTAGACCAATACTAGGTACACTTGACAGGTTTTTCAAATTCAAGTGGAGATTCCCTCCTTCATCCCATCCCAGCCTGTGACACAAACACAGAGAGAGGGAGGGAGGGAGGGAGGGAGGGAGGGAGGTGGAGGAGAGATGGTCCATCAGAGATCTTTTTTAATTTGAGATGCCAAGAACTGAACTTGAGTTATCGTGTGTACAAAAATGATGCTGTACTGTTGTCCTTGGTGGAGCCTATGGGTGCTCATAATTGGCTGGATCGAGTTCTGTGGCTCTGTCTTGTTTTTGAAAGTTCATCATCATCATCACCATGGGGCTCTGCTTTGACTTAGATGTTCAGATGCTGTCTAGCTTAAGGCGAGCACAGCAAAACACAAAACAGGAAATGGAAGAACATATGAGTCGGGTGGAAGATGGAAAAGCAGGAGAGGAGAGATTTGCATAGGTGAAGAAAGGGCAGTAAAACATCTGTTAGTGGTAGCTGACATGTGTCAATTTTCAGTGCTCATTAAATTCGTATTAATGGCGAATGGCTCTTAAGCTCCAAATGTACCTCCTGGCTGCTGTGTTCTCAAGTTGAGCAGTGGTGAGTTCTTAGAACTGTGGGTATGCCTGTTTACTTGCCAGTGGCATCTGACCCAAGGTCAGGATTCTATTTAACCCTTCCTTGTAGGTCAAAAGACAAATTAATCTGGTGAGAATTGAATTGGAAATGAGGTGTTTGAATAACAGGTGTCCCATTAGTGGCGTAGCTGCTAGGCTCAAACATGTATGCATTTCCCCCCTGTGCTGCTCACAAGCATGCCACTGGGGACGAAAAGTCAAACGTAAGACATCTGAGATGGAAAGTTGCTGCAGGGGATAGGAAGGAACAGGTGATTCATTCAAGAATGTCTTGCAGATTTTGGAAAACTTACTACTCTAATGCTTTACATTTGATATACGGTATTAATGAGCTTCTGCCTGGGACTTTGGAGGACAATAATTAAACCAGTCCACAGTCCTCTTTAGAAAATGTTAGTTCACATGCACCTAGTTGCATGAACAGGCATATTTATTCAGAAGTATGTTGCACTGAGTTTTGTAGAGCAGTACTTCTTAAGCTACATGATGGGGAGGGGTGGGTGGCAGCAATTTCTTTTCCCCAAGTTGGCAGGACAATATTTCTATTTATTGGCTGCAGTTGTTTCTTTTTTTCTTTCTTTCCTGGAATCTCTCAAGGAACCAGCAGCCAAAGGCTTGTGCACTGGCATTAATCCTGGACCAACACTTTGAGTAACCTTCTTGTAGAGTATACTCCTACATTTGGTTACATGTATTCAGAAATGGCAAACTTTGGGCCACGAGACATAATCTGTTCCTCCTAGGATTTCTGTCTGTCTTCTGGGCTTCTCCTGATGAGCACACCCTGTTCCTCTTAACACAAACTTTTGGTGGTCTCCCAGCTTTGGTGTGGGTTTTTCCCGTTCTGAAAGGTTGAAAAGTCTCACCTAATTTTTAGTTACTAGGAATAAGCTAAAATATGCTTGTGGATATGGTCCTACCTTTTTGCCTCTAATCAGAAGTAGAATAGATGCTTATTATAAAGATATAAGTATAGACACAGAAATATGTAATAGTAGAGTGCGATGCAACCTATCTCAAACTGCTTTTTGGACTTTGTTGAGCTCCAAAAATAATTTACCATATAACGTGTGAAGCAGGTTTTGGGGTGTTTTTTCTTTTTTAAAAAATATTTTTAAAATACTTTTATTAGTTAACTTCAACAAAAATAACAGTACCAAATGATAAACATAAATACACCACCTACAAACCTCTCACGGATATAATCACTTCCAGTGTCAACACCAGATATATTAAATTTATCAATTGGTGGTGGAGTCTCCTTCTTTGGAGGAGAGCAGAGGCCAGATGGCCACCTGTCAGGAGTGCTTTGATTGTGCATTCCTGCATGGTAGGGGGTTGGACTTGATGGCCCTTGTGGTCTCTGCCAACTCTATGATTTTATGATTGTATGATTCTATGAAATATTCATGCAGTCACTCAAAATGCTATTGCAGTGAAGTGTCCAGGTGGCCTGATTTTTTTTCGCATTTTATTATTGTGAGATATGTTTTCTTATGGGGTTTGTAATGGTTTTCAGTCTAATAATATCAAGTACAGCTTTTTCCTAACTGCAATATTTGTTGTTGCTGAATTTAGATCCCGTTAGTCTGTTAAGGAAAAAAACTAATCATGCCTTGAAATAGTATTGTTGCAAACTTCCATTCTTTCTATTTTATGTCTTTCTCTCTCTAGAGGATGAGGAAGATGAGGAATTGGTTGAACCAAAAGCACAAAATGATTCTGAGATAGAAACTCAAGAAAAGAAGCAAGAAGTGAAAGAAGGTATGTCAATACAGGCTTTATTCAAACTTCACCAAGCATTATTCTTTCCAACTTCTCACATTGTGGATCTATGGCCAGAATCCTGTATCAGCTAGATTTACTCATCTGTAACTGTTTCATATTCACAATCACTACTTAATCACGATTGTGACACTATGGCTGATATCATAACTTACCCACAAACCTAATTTACTGGACATCAGATGCATGGGAAGATGAAGATCCTTTCTGCCAGTGACTGGAGCATGGATGAATGAGGTTTCTGTCAGATTTGGGGCAGGGGGGTCAAGCCAGGAGAAGTTACTTGGTTAAGTAACAATAGCATGTGTATTTCTATACCACTTATCAGCTAAGTGCTCTCTAAGCGGTTTACAATGTATTTAGCTAATTGCCCCCAACAAGCTGGGTACTCATTTTACCGACCTGCAGAAGGATGGAAGGTTGAGTCAACTTGGAGCCTGGCAGGATCGAACTCACAACCTTGTGGCTGCAGTACCAGCATTTAACCACTGTGCCACCAGGGCTCCTTAATTAAGTGGTTAATACAAGATTCGAGCCAATTTTTTCTCTGATTCTGAGAGTTAGGGGTGCAGAACTCTCACGAAAGTGGAAAAAATGACAAATAAGGTTTTAAAGGACTATTCACAGGCCATGGTGGCGGTCGATCAAGCTTCTCTTCCCACATCTCTCATCCTCCAACAGCACCCCCTCTGCTTTCTCTTACTTCATGCCCCACAGTCCACCTCTAAGCCCCACTTCCTATGTTTTCCCTGTCTCCTCCTCCCATAGCACCAACCCCTACCTTCTCTTGCTTTACACTCTACATGAAGGAGAGAAAGGGAGAGGAGATACAAACTCATGAATAATCAAATTTGCAAAAGGGAAGCTCATGAAAATGGAGGACCAACTGTATTTCATTTTGCTGAAATTTTGTGCATTACTTTGGAAGCCTTCAGTGTAAGATACCTTAAATATGTAAAATAAGAATAAAAATGAAATACGTTTGCAGTTTTACAAATGGCTATCATGGGCTAACTATGTACTAAAACAAACTGAGAATACTATTAGGATATTGTGTTCCTATCTTCCTGTTCAAGCAGCTCACAGAGAGGAAATGATTCCACTTTTACCACTGTTACTGTTACTGTATGGCCCATCACTTCCGCAGACTTTTAGTTCTTTATGCCTAAAATGTGATTTGATCCTAAATCTTTTTACTCAGAAAGTGGCCACTCCCAAGATATAGAAGACTTTTTTCTTAGTATACTTTAGAACTGCAGCCAAAATGTCTGAGGTCCTGCATCTCAGGTGGCAATGTGTAACTTTATGATATTGGAGCTATGATGCTGACACAATGTACAACCCTGTGACTATGAACAATAGGGCATTGAGCAAGATGCCCCATTGGGCTATGAGAGTTCCCCCTGCAAAACAGAGCACTGAGCAAAATATTGCATTGCACAGTGGGGTCTCCCACCATACAAAAGCACACCACAAAAATTGGGGATGTTTTTCCAGTTGGTAGCAAGTCACTCATGACTTTCCACTACCTTCTGTTTGGGATTACCAGTGCCCTGTGACTCTACTGGGGACCATTGCCCTACTCTTCTAGCTCTGTTGTTGCAAAAGGGCAGTCTGTCCTAGAATACTACCATAACATTGTGTATATGGACCATTGGACAATAGCCATGTTGCTTGTACTCCTTTTGCAATTGTCCTGATGGTGCAACTGTAACAGCGTCCTCCTCCTGGAAATATGACCACATGACACCGACATTCTAACTGTGCAATTGTAAGTTGGTTGACAACAGTGTAAATTTTCAGCAGGGAGCCAGCCAGTGGTTTCAAGAATGCAATCATATACATACTAACCTTGTAATAAGCAAGGAAGGGCAGAGTTGTAGTTAGAGGATTAGACTAGGAATGGGAAAGCCACATTCACACCCCCACTGAAGCTGACTGTATGTTCTTGGACAAGTCATTTTATTACAGCCTAACTCACCTCTATGAAGTTAAAATGGAGAAGGGAAGAACACTGGAATAAAGGCAGGATATATATGTAAAAAATAAATAAAGATGAATTTATTGCCTTTGGGGAAATACATAAGTGTGCTTAGGAGCACAGTCTCAACGTTTAAATTCCCTTCTTACATTGTTTAATGTTAGGGTTGTCAGATAAAGAGTATCCCAGGTCATGATATTTCAGGGCCAGAACCTACAACCAAGGCACAGCTCCTTGTAATATCACAGGGGTACTTGCCCTGGTAATGTAACTTTGGTAATGCTATAGACAGCAATCCCCTGGTGATGTCATAACACGTGATATATTGCAGTTGCACAGATTTGCCTTCAAATAAAAAATACCAAGAGCCTTATCACACCATGGTGTCATACTGTGTTATTCCTGGTTCGGGATCAGTTCTATTTCACAACATTGTTGCTCACCAGCAGCTACTGCATTGCAATCCATTTGAAATGTACCCCTTTTCATGCTGTAAATAGTCCATTAATGACCCCCTTTCCTATGGCAATCCAGTTAGCTGTGGGAGTGCGGTTTCCTCATATTGCTTCCTTCCATAGTTGATCCAGTAGTGGGCATGGTGTGGGCATTCCAAGGTTGTCCCTCCCTCAGCTACTCCCAAGGAAACCTCTGCCCAATAACCTCCAGACCAATCATGAGTTGTGGGGCAGGGAAAAGAACTCAGCAGTGACACTGTAATGCGGAGGGAAGAACAGTGTGAATGATGCTACTCATCTGCTGATGTTTAAAGGGTGTGATAGAGAGTGTTAATAACCCAAATACCATCACAGGAGTGACTGTAGTGGGATTTCAACAGAACAACGTGGTATTAAGGTATGGTGTAATAAGACTCTAAGTCTCCCAAATGAGGTTGAGGGAAGCAACTGATGACCAAGGATCTTGAAAGTCTCATTTGTAGGGTCACCGTAAGTCAAAGCAATTAATAACAGCAGCAAATGAGGACAACACACACACACACATTTAACAAGACAGTGCTCTCACCCTGAGATTTCTTCTTCTTGCTGGAGGACTGGAAACTAATTGATATTAATATTTACTGTTATAGGAGTACAATATTGATTTTAAGTTAAAACTCTTCTACAAAACAGGTTATTGATACAACAGTGTAACTGATCAGTTGGACCTTCAATGACCCTAAAAATGAATCAATTAAATTTTACTGAACTGTTTTATGGGAATGTTTAAGTTGAGGTTCCTATAATACTGATGACATCTTTTCACTGTCACTGTGGGTATTGATTCTCATCCATGGCCACACACTTGGAAGGGCGACCTGCTTAAGGTGAAAGATGAAATGGTACCTCCCTCCATTTCATGTATAGAAGCTGACTAAACTGGCAGTGGAATTTCACTGTAATACTGGCAACTGAACATCACAAGCTATTTTAAGAGACATAGGATAATCTGTATAGTTCCCATAGCTTTGTTCTCCAAAAGAGGGAAATGGATGAGGGTCTCAGGAGGTAAAGGGGGAGGTCCCCCAGCATTTGACAGCTGAGGTGATTGGATCTTATCACACTACACTATTATAGTGCTATTATTCCACTTTAACTGCCATGGCAATATTGCATGGAATCATGGGATTTGCAGTTTAGGGAGAAACATTTAAAATTCTCAGCCAGAGCTCCAGTGCCTCACCAAACTACAAACCCCAGAATTCCAAAGGGTGCAGCCACAGCAGTTAAAGTGAAATAATAGTGCTATAACTTTGTAGTGTGATAGGGACCATTGTCTCACTTTGCCTAATAGCAAAGGCAGCTCTGAGACTTGATGTCATTGGGCTGGCATCAAAGTACATTGAACGCAAGATGGACTATAGAGCAGAGAGACATCTTGCGCTTCGGCTGTAGAAGATCACTGGACCAATACATGATATCTCCAGTTCAAGAAGGATAAGGCAACAGGTGATTTGACAGTTCTCTGCTTTGGAGAATGGAGAGTGGTTGCCAGGAAGAGTAATTTGGATAGAAAAATGCTGTCAGCTCTTCGCATTTGCGGGTTTCACTTTTGCAGATTTTATTATTCTTGGATTATTTGCTGTCACCTCTGCTGCTTCCCTATGCCATTTTTAATAGGGACTGCAAGCCTCATGAGACTGAGAAACTGCAAGTGAGGCTTGTAAGTCCCTATTTAAAAAACAGTGTGGGGCAGCAGTGGAGGTTGCAGGAAGCCCTACCAGCCACCCACTTCTGCCTTGAGAAGGAACCCTGATGCCTCAAAGGAATCCACGGTGGATTGAATATAGTGATCATACTTTTTTGTGTGTTAAATATGGTTTGGTAGGGCCTAGAGTTATTCATGTTTTGTTCACTTTCATGGGGGTCCTATGCCCCAACCCTAGTGAATGTGGAGGGATCACTGTAGTTTGAACTGATATAAGACAATCTCCTGTACTCCATATTTTGCCTTCGACACTAGTAACCAAAGCTTGGGAAAGTTATTGTTTTAGACTAGTGCTCTCAGAATCCGTCAACCAACTTTCTGGCCAGGAGTTGTAGTAAAAAGAGTAAATTTTCCAAGCTTTGATTAAAAACTGTAGATGATCTTCAAATCCATATATCTGGATCCTATATTTAGCAGATTCTCCCCACCTTTGTTATCAATAGGTTAAGCAAGTAGTCTTAGAAAAAGCAAGGCCAGGGTTGCTGAATACTGTATTAGTTATTCAATTTTGGTAGAGATTTGTGTTATGTTTCTTCTCCTTGCCACATAAAAGCAGCCCTAATTCAGATATCTCTGGAAGGCGACATTGTGGATTATGTGTGAATACTTTAAAAAGCCAAACTAAATAGACTCCTGAAAGATATATATTTATTTTAGTTTTTCACATGCTTGCAACTGAGCCCTTTGTATACTTTTGTTGTTGTATTTGAAGGAGAGCCATAACTAACATCATCTACTTCTTTGTTATAGTTTAGTCTAGTAGAAGTGCCTCATGTTGCCACTGGCTCCTCTTCTTGTCTAGTCAAGCCAGGCCCCGGGTGAATGGTAGCTGTGTGTTGGGGTTTTTGGTAGTAACAGTTTTTGAGATGGTCAGACCACAGAATTCAAAAGGAAGTGTGGTAGTTGACTCAGATATGACAGCACTTTGTGAGGGTGTTGGTATTTTAGGAGCTAAATGAAAAGAAAATGCATTATCCCTGATACCATATCACAGAGAAAAGCATTTTGTCTTTGAAATGGGAGAACTAAAAAACTACATTGGATATCAGTGTTGCTGATGAAAACATCATAAATTGCTTAAAGTCCAGGCTCATTTCTGGTCCATGTTTATCAAGGCCTGCTCTCAGTAAAATCTGTGAATCACATAACCGTAAATTGTCCCAATTTGGACAGCCCCCTTTAATCCCCTGTTATCTCACCCTTTCCACTGCTTTTAAAATGTCCCAGTTTCTCTCTCCTCTTTCCACAGCTTATTCTCAGTTGTTGTAGCCTGAGCTCAAAGTGCAAAAGTAATTTGCAATCCATTAGCTCAGCAAGGAGAGAAGACAGGAGGGGCAGAAATTTTCCCTTCCCTGTAGATTCAGGTAGAAGCAAACTGCTGCAACCCCCTCCCTGTGCTTGTCTTGTCTGTTCTTCCTCATTAATAACTTCTGCCCTCTTGATCACACCCTAATGTTGCTTGGCCACATGTGTCCCAGTTTTCATCTGAGGAATGTTGAATAACCACAGTACTGTTTAACATACCACAGATCGCCTATCATTAACAGTTGCATAATATTACCCCTCCCATGCAGTAAGAATTATTGGAAGGGTTTCCTGATTCTTATAACTTTGGGAAGTATTCCTGTGCACATGTACTCTAAAGTCAGTTCCACTGAGTTCAGTTTATTCACAGTTAAATACAACAAAGATTGTAGTCTCAAAATTTGAAACAAGTGAGAGATAATACAGATAACAGAGCCTTTCCCCCCACCTCTTTTCCTCTGCTTTTATTTTTCCCGCTCGCATAATCGTATTTGATTCCCTCATACAATCCCTTCCATTTCTGAGTTTGTAACCTCCATGTGTGCTTCATGGAAGTGATTAAAAACATGTTAGAAACAAAATAGGAATTTAGAGTTACATTTCCTGTTGGTACTGGGTTCTACAATGCCTATTCAGAATTAAAGGCTTTCCTGCAAATTAGTCTATAATGGGTTAAATGCATGTTTATGTTGGCATAAAGTGCTCTAGTTTTCTTCTCTTTTCTGCACAAAGCGATACAGTATTTTTCCCTCTGGACTTTTAAAGAATCGCTAATAGATATTGTAGCGGCGCCATTCACACTTCTGTATAGCAGTTAAAGCCTGTGTCAGCACTTCCCTTATGAATCTTGTTTTTCAGTGACTTTATAACTCAGCCATAAAAATTTGTTCTGGATTAAAAACTGGGTATAGCACAGGGAGCTGAACTTTTATTTTTACTTAAGGAACCCTAGATTGTTTAAATCACATCAACATTCAATTTTTAAAAGGAATTAAAATAAAAGAATTATATCTGCACAGGACAAAAAACAACAACATAGAATTTTCAAAATGAAATCCTCTTTAGAAGTACTTCACCACTTGCAAGCTATTTTAGCTGGTTAACACAGTTGCTGTAATAAATTTCTAGTATCGTTCACTGTGGACTTTATCATTTACATTTACTGAAGCAGGGAAGAGGCAGCTGTGTAGCAACAAAACTAGAAAATAATCTTGTGGCATCTTAAATACTAACAATTGACTCATGTTGCATAAGCTTATGCGGAGTTCAGTCCACTTCATCAGATGCTCTCTGAGCAGGCAGATATTTATACAAACATTTGAGTCAGAGGGATGTTTGATATTTTTGTTACTGTTATATGCCCTCGAGTCAACTACAATTTACGGTGACCCTATGAATGAGAGATTGCCAAAACACGCAGTTCTCATACCCTCCAACATTTCATGGAACTGGAACATGTGGTGGCCAAGCAATGTCAGAGTGTGGTCAAGAAGGCAAACAGTATTAATGAGACAGAACACATAAGCTGACCGGCTGCCGCAGTTTGCTTTTGCCTGAGTCTACTGGGAAGGGCAAGATTGCGCCTCTTCTTCTGTTTTCCCCCTGCTGTGTTAATTGCATGCAAACTACTTTTGCACTCTGAAGTCAGTTTTCAACAATAACAGTAAGCTGAGGATAAGAGTGGGGGGAATGGAAGGAGAAGAGACAAACTGAGACATTTTAAAAGTGACTGAAAAGGTGGAACAGCAGAGGCTGAATTAGGATGTCCTTGTGAAACAGGAACTGTTGGAGGATATGTGTTCTTAACAACCTTGCTCAGGTCTTGCAAGCCATGGCTTCCTTGACTGAGTCAATGTATGTGTAATTTCGTCTTCTTTTCCTACTGCCTCTCACTCGACAGAGCATTATCTTCTTTTCTAGTGAATCCTGTCTTCTTGTGATTTCTCCAAGATACGTCTATTTAGTCATTTTGGCTTCTAGTGAGAATTTAGGCTTGATTTGCTCTTGGACTGATTTATTTGTTTTTGTGGTCCATGGTATCCAATGATCTCTCCTCTAGGACCACACTTCAAATGAGTTTCTTTTCAAAGGAGGAGAGTCCAGCTTTCACATATATCCACAGAAATGGGAAATGCTATATCATGGATGCTTTTGTCTTTGGCATTCAATGATGTAGCATTACAACTGTTGTGCTTATCTTATTCCATCCTAACTGCCATTCCAAGTCTTAGTCTTCTTCTGATTTCTTAACTTCAGTCTCCATTTTGATTAATGACTGAGACATGTTATAGAAAACTTTCAACAATTTCAGTGTCTTAGCGCACACACACACACACATACACACACAGTGTGGGGATATAGAGGAATAGAAATGCAAAAGGTACAGGAAATGATAACTATTTTGGAAGCAGCTGGTTAAGAAACATTCATTCAGAGATTGCAGGACACCCTGATAAAAGTTTCATGTTTTTCAAAAGAAGGCCTTTGCGTATTCTGCTTGCCCATACAGTATTGTGTGTACTCTATGTGGATACTGTACTGTTAAAATCAAAATAACAATGCATAGTCCTGTCCATATTTGGAAATGAGCGCTGATACTGCAACATACTTCCAAGTAAATATGAATGGGATGGCACCATTTGTATTCTAACATTCAGCAGCTGTGATGTAGTGGTTTGCGTTGGATTATGACACTGGAGACCAGGGTTTGAATCTCAGCTTGGGCATGGAAGTGACCTTGGACAAGTCACACTCTCTCAGCCTCAGAGGAAGGCAAAGGCAAACCTTCTCTGAACAAACCAAGAAAACCCCATGATAGGGAGTTTCCATAAGTTGGAAAAAACTTGAAGGCACACAACAACAACAACAACAACAATAACAACAAAAACAAATCAGCAGTAGCAACAACAAGCAAGACCAAGAAGTAGGCCAAGCCAGGGCTACATGGTACACAAGCATGCTGTTTGTTGGAGTGGGAAGTGAGATATATTATTGCCCTGTGCGTAGCTTGTTATCAATGAGCCCCGTGGGGCAAGTTAAGGCTGAAAGAGTATTACTATCCCAAGGTTAGCCAGTAGGGGTTTAAACTCAAATCTCTCTCATCCTGGCCCAATACTCTTTAACTGCTATACTGTACTAGCTCTTTGTAGAAAAGCTTTGAGCAGTGTGTCACAATCTCCCCACCCTCAGGAGTCAAACCTGGAGTGTTTTGGCTGGCTGGTTTTTTGGGATGTATAAACTGTATCTAATCCAGATACAGTTAATACTGAAACAGAAGCTCTGACTTTTTTTTCCTGCACTATAAGAACATTCTCCTTGGACAATTTAGTTTTCCTTTCATGCCAATACAGAATATGGAGATTTTCTCTACGAGATCAACCAGTTCGGCCATTTTAGCAGACTGCTGTGACCCAAGGTGATGAATTCCTCCCAAACTGCATGAGACTAATATAAACCAGGGCCATAGGCTGCTTGTGTCTTGCCAGAGTCCACAGTGTCACCCCCTCAAATATTAGTGTGCCAAATGGCAAATTTCACCCATGGAAGATTCTGGGTGAGGCAATTTACCCTCAAAATGTAATTCCAACTCCTGGGGAGGTCTTTTTTGGGTCCTTCTTTTAAAAGAGAATGCAAGTCCTTGGATGATGTTTTCCAGCTTGAAGAAAAGGCCCAGGGATTTGCCCAGAAAGGTCCAGGGAAGGGCAAAAATGGCCCTAGGCCCTCAGAAGTCTCCAACCCTGACGTAAAGCCTTAATTTACTATGTGAGTATGACAGCATATTAGATTACCATGAAATTTCTGAAGTGCATTCATAATTTGACAGGGATGTGCCATCCCACTTTTTCAGCTGCTTTTAAAATGTCCCAGTTTCTTCTTCTTCTTCCCACTTTTCCCCTTTGTCCACAGCTGACTTCAATTGCTGCAAACAGCAGTCAAAATTCCAAGCAGTCCACACTCAGTTAATTCAGCAGGAGAGTAGAGGAGGGGGTGCAGTCCTGTCCTTTCCAGTAGGCTCAAGCAAAAGCAAACTGCTACAGCTTCTCCTAGCTTGTATATACTTCCTCAATAATAACTCTTGCCTTCTTGACTGATTAAGCTTGGCCACACATGTCCTGGTTTTCATCTGTCAAGTGTCGAAGCATATGAAAGTGGTTTGTTCTCTTTGTTTGTTTCTGCTTGATACAGATCCTGGAAAATGTCATTTTCAACCACAGAAAACGTCTCTCTTTTGTTAGATTTGATTATTAGAATTACAAGCCCTGAGCAACTGTGGCTGATGCTTAATATAGCTTGTCTGTTCTTCCTCATGAATAATGCTTGCCTTCTTGACCACACTCTGATGTTACTTTTCCACATGTGTCCCAGTTTTCATCTGTGAAATATTGAGAGGGGGAGAGAAAGAGTTAATTTGCTAACTAATTGATTAACTAATCTGTTAAATCATTAAATTACAAATACTATGTAGAATTAGTAAACATGGCTAGTAACAAATCAGAGCAATTAGAAGCATTATTCGTTACTCAAATTGACATTGAACAACTAAAATACTGAATTTTAGATTCACTGCTGATTTTTTTTTCAGTGAATTGGGGTTAACAAATTACTTTTGAAGAAATCATTTCCACACTTGGGATCAAAAGGATCTTGTATGTGAGTGGAAAACGCTTCTCGTATATGGAAGAAGGCATAATTTCTGCCAATTTCCTCACATTTTTATTAACTACCATACTTAGGTTGCATCAGATACTTATTGAGAGGGATCCTGAACCACCAAGGGTGTACACTGGGGGAGATCTAAGATGTTTCTAAGGGAAAGGGGAAGAGTGTTCTGCATAGTGAGTGCACAGAACTCTGTGCTGCATTCTTTGCATTCAAGGCCATTTCTGTACTAGCCTGTTATAGTGCTATTATTCCACTTTCAACATCCTATGGAACCCTGGGGTTTGCAGTTTAGGGAAGGGCCTTTTTCATCTTTAACAAGACAGGAAACTTCCAGTTAATTATGTGCCTCAATCACTGTGCCTCAATCAAAGTATTTTATGGCAATGCAGATGATTTTTCCATTTTTAACCCTTCTGTGTGTGTGTGTTTTGTTTTGTTTTTTGCCACTGCTTCTTCCGTCATACTTCCCCTCAGCATAGAAAATTCATTAAGCAGATACAGGTGAAAGAATGACAGAGTAATGCTGAGAATGCTAAGAGTTGTCTGTCAGGAGACATCCAGAGACTGAATGCTAAGTAAGATCCTCAAATATTGTATTTCTTTATTTCATTTATAGCCCACTTCACATGATAAAAGGGTAGGTATAAATAAGACTACGTGAAGTTATAATATTAAAATATATTTAAACATACTATAGTATTGGCACACAATTGACTTGGATACAATTTTGAAACCTCAGCAGTTAATATGATGTAATGGCCTGAATTGACTAGTGTCAACTAAAGTAGACCTATTGAATCAGTTGATGAATGATGACTGAACTATAGTTCCTAGGTCTCAAGACCTGGCTCTGAGTCTCAGAGCCTGGACGCTCTTCATTAGCCCTCAGGTCAAGGAGAAGGAATCTCACGGTGAGAGTGCTGCCTTTTAGTGTGTGTGTATGGGTGTATTTTTCTCATTTGTTAGACCTGGTGTTTTATATTTGAATGGCAAACTATGTGCGACTGTAGTTGATGCTGAAAGTATCATGCTTAATGACATCACCAAGGCCCACCCCCTGTAATATCCCTAGGCCTCAAGTTTTAGCCATGAATTCAGGACCTGGGATATTTCTGACACAGCATCCCAGAGTCAGTGCATAAACAGACTGCATTAATTCAGTGCGTCTACTCTAGTTGAGAGTACAAAAGATCCAGGCCAACGTAGTAATAAAACATGCAACACCAACTTGTTGAAAACCCTTAGCATCCACATAGTTACTGAGAACATATTTAAATAGAAGAGTCTTGGCTGCCAGTGGTAGGACAACAGGCAGAAGTTGAACTTAACCTTCCTGAAAAGTGTGTTACCCTGTGAGCATCTACAGATGGGATCTTCAAGTTGGTATGGTAGGACTGACAGAAGAGTGCCCCTTGCAGATATCAAAGCCTAGGCAGGATTGTATGGCAGAATGCAGTCTTTCAGGATATCTTCATCTAAATGTTGGTTTAACATAGTTCATTCTAGTTCCTTTTTCATACTTTTTTTGGAGGGCTACATATTAAGCAAATCTTTTGGCTTTCTTTTTTACTTTAGTTTTTGGTTCACTGTCTAGAACAATTATGTCTTCATGTTTATGGGTAACAGATAGTTCATTGTGGTGTCTGGCTACATTTTATGTTCAATCATCATTGCCCCAGTGAAATAAAAGACTGTTTTGTCAAAGACTTAAATGGTACCTAGATTTTAACTCATCATAGTTTATGTTTCTATTATAGCTTCTGGTTTTGTTTATAAAATGTGAAGAACTGACAGGTTTGTTCCTCATAGATACAAGGCTAGATGGGTTCATACCTATCCAGGTCTAGTCCTCACTGTATAGCATTAGATTACTGATTTTTATTTTATTGCTTTATATACAGAAAGTAAAATATTCACAAATTGTGCCAGAGAGAAAAATGAGAGACAAGTAAATAGCGTATGATCTCATAGTCCTACTGAGCGTGAACATAAGGAGGTTTCCTAAGTTACCTATGAATAGGGAGGAACAAACCTTCCCGTAAAAAAGGCTGAGATCTTTTCCTGTCCATGAATAAGTGTTAGAAAAAGGAACATGGAAATCTGTCTTATGTTCAGTGAGACTATGGGTTTATCTGGTTCAATCAGGTCTACACTGACTAGCTCATACCCTTCAACAGTCCTGATTAATCTTCTGTTGTCCCACCTTTTCAGCTTTTAAAATGTCCCAGTTCCTCTCTTCCTCCTACTTTTTCCCTTTGTCCTTGGCTTACTTCCATTGCTGCAAACTATGTTCAAAGTGCAACAATAGCTTGCAATCAGTTAACTCAGTGACAGAGGGGAGTAGAAGAGGGAGTGGAATTTTGCACTTCCCAATAAGCTTTGGCAAAAGCGATAGACTCTTCCATCTAGTGTCATCTTCTTCATTAATATTCTGATTTTGTTTGTCCACAAGTGCCCTAGTTTTCATCTGTGAAATGTTAGAGGATGTGTTGGCAGTGATTCTGCAGAGTTTCACACAACACTCTTTCCAGACCTGCCTGGAAGCGCCAACAGTTAAACCTGAGGCTTTCTGCATGGAAAGCAGATACCCTACCACTGAGCTAAGGCCTCCGTACGCTTCTATCTCTCACTGTTATGACCTGCATCTTGATACTATGAAATCTGCTTAGTATGGTGGAGCAAATGCATACCTTTTGATAAGCTGAGAACATTTTTAGTACGTTTTCAAAAAATAAAGTTACACTTCAAAATGTTTTCAATGTTAAAAGAGGTGTTAAACTGCACATTTGTTAAACTTGGCTTGGTGCATAATCTTCAGTATTTCACATATGAAAACCAGGACACATGTGGCCAAACAACATGAGAGTATTGTCAAAAGAGTGTCACCCAGGCAACCAGAGAGCAAGAGTTATTGATGAGGAAGAACAGACAAAACTACCATTCTGAGCAGAGAAACTGGAATTTATGTACTGAGTGTAGAAAAGAAAAAAACTCAGTATGTACAATAGATTTAAAGGGGGGAGGGTGTGTGAGAGAGAGAGAGAGAGAGAGAGAGAATAATTTACAACAGTTTTCACTCAAGGAAATAAATAGAATAGAATTAGTCAAGAAAGACATAACACTTCAGTGACCTTTTAGAATGTCTCCCTTAGGCTACAATCCTGTACACATGTATCAGGGAATAAATTCCACTGAACTCATTGGAGCTCCCTTTTTAGTGTGTTAATTATATGTATAATTGTACTGCTAAGTGGAACATAGCCAATAAATCCCAATCACCAGTACACCCAGAGTATTAGTAGAAGATGAGGGTAGAGAGAAGAAAACCAGCAAAGCAAAACCTTAAAATTTAAGAATTATGCAAATCTCAAAAACAAGCCACAATCAAAACTGAAGGTAGGAGAATATTTTCAAATCAGGAATACTTCTGCAATACTGATCTAATTTTAGGGGAAATTAGAGGTGGGAAATATAGGTGAAAGCCAGTATGGAGAAGTGGTTTAAGTGTTGGACTATGATTCTGAAGACCAGGGCTTGCATTCCCACTTGGCCATGGAAACTAAATGGGTGACCTTGAGCAAGTCATACTCTTTTAGCCTCACAGAAAGGCAAAGGCAAACTCTCTCTAAACAAATCTTGCCAAGAAAACCCTGTGATAGGTTTGCCTTAGGGTCTCCATAAGTCAGGAACGACATGAAGCTACACAACAACAAATAGGTGGAAGAGGAATCTAAAATTGATTCAAGGGGAAAATATGTATTGGAGCAAGGGAGAGAGAGAGAACTGTGCACAGTTTTAGGGATGCTGTAGTTCATAAGGGATCTCTTAAGGGAAAAAAAACACATCCCTGATTTTTAGAAGGTGTGTTTATTAATTTTCTTTATCCC
This sequence comes from Cyclura pinguis, assembly GCA_030412105.1. NCBI lineage: Eukaryota > Metazoa > Chordata > Lepidosauria > Squamata > Iguanidae > Cyclura > Cyclura pinguis. The sequence goes on from CM059604.1 coordinate 23,812,700, forward strand.
AATAAGCAGTTTGTGATCATATACTCTGAAATGGCTGCAGGAGCAGCTGCTCTTGTTCTCGTTCTGACCCTATTGGGAAGGGCAGGTCTCCATCCTCTCTAGACTGCGGTCTGCTTCCTACTGAGCTGAGTGCTACTCAGTTTGGCACAACTGAAGTGAGCCTAGGACAGAGAGGGAAATTGGGAGAAGGAAGGAGAAAGTGGGGCATTCAAAGACATTTTAAAGAAGAGTAATTCTAGCCATCCCACCTGAACCAGGATGATTGCAGATTATGTTTATTGCTTTTCCAAGTTCAGCTTCCCAATAAACATCAGTCAAAAGTGTTTCCTGAAATATGAATGTGAAGTTTATTTTATTTTGGATTGCAAGTATTTTCTTCTTCAGAATAATAAATACATAAGACACAGGATACCTTAAGTACGGAGCCAAGATTCCGGGAGTATGCCATAAAACATTTAAGGGATTCCAAAATAATTCTTTGAAAGGAAGCTTACAAATGTTACTGTGATTTTAACAGGATTTTTTCCTTTCTTTCCTGAAGATATTCAGCTGGAAATATATTATAGCTAACATGTTTAATGTTGCCAATATGCTTGTGTAAGCTCCTCCTAGAGAACTGACAGAAGAAGAAAAGCAGCAGATACTTCATTCGGAAGAGTTCCTCATATTTTTTGACCGGACTATACGTGTGATTGAGCGAGCACTAGCTGAAGATTCAAACATTTTCTTTGACTACAGTGGCCGAGATGTAGAAGAGAAAGATGGGTCAGTTGGTTTTTCTATTTTGTTACCCAGTAAATAAATAAGCTCATCGAATGTGACTGATAGAAGCACATGCTCCAGAAATTTTTACATATTACTTTATTGATACATTCTGCTTATCAAATTAAGTGGTTAGATATTTTCTGCTGTATCCTCTCCCTTTATTATAGATTTTCTTGCGCTTTTGATTACCCACGTTTAGCAATAACCTACTTACTGTGTTTCAAACAGGCAAATGCTGAAGCAAATCCTAATTATCTTCTATCCAAATGACCAGAATCCTCTACACAAAGTCTGCACTGTTGTTTTAATAGGACACAGGAATCCTGAGTCCACACTGGGGATGGAAAGAATATTCACAATTATTCATTCATAGGTTGAAAAACGGGTTTTTGAATCAGTGTACACACACGCGCACACACACACACACACACCGAGCGAGAGAGAGCGAGAGAGAATAGACCAGCAAGAATTTTGTACAATTTTTGCGCACTCTTTGACATCACAAAGCATAGCACTGGAATAATTCTGCAGAGAAAAACAGGGTGGTCGGTTTTGTTTTGCTTTGTTTTTGTGTGTGCAAACCCCCCCCACCACTACTGTTTTCTGTGCAGAAATTGGGTTTCCGGCACGGAAAAAAAAACTTGTTTCCTGCATAGAAACTGCATAGATAGAAAATCTAGTGCATGTGAGAAAATAAGGTTTTTGTACAAGAAAACATGTTTTTCTCTGAAGAATAATTCCTGCACAACACTTTGGGACTTTTGAATATGGGAGACTACTGCAGAGGAATATTCTCTTTCTCCCACAGTTGGGACAAAACTACATTAATCATTTTTTCCCCACAAGTGAGGACAAAATATTTGACGCTTTACAATCCTAATCCACATACATGAAGGAGTCGAAAAACGTATTCAACTACTTTCCACTTCATTTCTTAGCAAACAGAGCAGAGCTTGAAAATATTCATAGTTTGGGACTATAGCTCCCAGAATCTTCCAGGCATGGTAGAAGTAGGATCCTGGGGACTGTCATCAAAAAATGGAACTTTTTCAAGCTCTGAAAGAGACAACCCATGCAAATGAGCAATGCCGTTCAAGGAAAAGATGGGTAAAGCCAGAGTACATACTTGAAAGCGTACCCACTAGCTAACCTTCTCCACCGGCTTTTCTGAAGACTGGTGTGGCATTGTGTGCACAACAAATACAGGCCTCACTTCAACATTCCCTCGATGCAGCACAGATATCCACATGCAGACCTTTGCTACACTGAGCCATATTCCACCCCTCTCAACTTACTGCAAAGCCCTGAAGGCACCTTACTTGCACATTCTTTGCTTAAGGTGACGACAGAAGGTCTGGTAACCACCACACCTGGACATGTGATGATGACATCAGTGCTTAGGTCTGTCGAAGTCTTCTGGGGATCTCCCAGGACTTCTGTAATCATAATGCATCTCACTGGGGGTGTGAGGAGTTGCCAGATTATTCTTCCAGCCTATTTGCTCACCTATAAGCACAGAATGCCTGAGTGAGGTACCTTTGGGGCTTTCCACTAAGTCAGGAGAGGGTACTCTGTGGAGAAGAAAGGAATAGCAACCCAAACAGTGCCAGAGAAAGCACATCTACACGTGGAAGGGGTGCTTGTGTGTGCAGATGTCCGTCCCTGAATTCTGGCCGCTGTCTGTAAAGATGTCCCGTCTTTGCAAGGTTTGCTCTGAAAGTTCCTTTTCTTGTGTTTGCTGGTTTAACAGAAAGCCGGGTGTTATACCTGAGAGAATTTGATGCTTTAATCTGAGCATGGGCTTCCCACCGGATTCTGTTTTTAATGCTGGGTCTTAGCTGCACAGTGTGTGGAGTAGAATAATAAAAAGTTTAGAGCAAGAGAAGGGATAGTGCCACATATTTTGGGTGTATATGTGTGCCTGTCAACCCTTTCTTTCTTCTGAAGTCATCAATAAGAGTCTGTGTTGTGGGGAGGGTGTGAAACTTTCACAGGGTACTCTTTGATTTTATATAAAGTTTATATAAAACAACAACAACAACTAGAGAACACAGTTGTGCCTCTGCTACTTGAAGACTGGGCCAGTTATGGTCAATATCTAAGCTTCACAGATTTGTATTTTGACCAGAGTTAAATTTGGGTCATGTGTAGCATTTAGCCACTGGGTATATATCAGCAGGATTCCCCTGTGCCACACAATTGTATTATTTAGACAACAGATATTTCTTGCTATTTTATATTTCTGCTTCAGACAGAATAATGAGTAGCAAGTGGCAGGAGGGTGGGGCTGGGCACACGGAACAACACAGTTCAATATGTGCCAACTGATCAGCTAGCTATGAACACATACGCAGAGCTTGGGGGGGAAATTTTTTTTTTTTACAACTCTGAGAATTCCTTCAACTACTGCCCGTGCTAACTGGAGGATCCCAGGAGCTTTAGTTCCCAAAAGTAACTTTTCCAACCTTTGCACTTAGTCAAGGTAAAAAATGATTCAAAATCCAGACTATGTCAATTTTGTTACCTTAAAGTATTAACTGTACCTTTGATAATAACTAAAATACAATTTTTGTTCAAATCCATGTAGAGATGTACAGGCTGGAGCCAACCTTTCCTTTAACCGACAGTTCTATGATGAACATTGGTCAAAACATCGAGTTGTCACTTGTATGGATTGGTCTCTTCAGGTAAGATGTACAAAAAAAGGTACAAAAGTTGGATATTTGGGCCAGCATATAAAAACACTGTGCTGCTTATTTCAAGATCTTGGATCACTTAATCTGAAAAACCAGAAATGCTACATAAGCAAACTACTACTCAGAATAATTTGTGACTCTGGCAATTGAAATTCTTTAAAAAGCTATTAAAATGTCACTGGGCTCATACAAAAAGACCTTACAACACCTTAATTCTGCAGAGCCTGAGGAGACCTGTGGCCCGTTCATACCACAGAATTATAGCACAGTTTTTTCACTTTTAACTACCATTGTTTCAGCCTATGGAATCCTAGGATTTGCAGTTCAGGGAGGGGAGTGTTTAGAATTCTCAGCCAGAATGGTTTAGTGCCTCACCAAACCACAAACCCCATTTTTCCATAGGATGGAACCTCAGCAGTTAGAGTGCAATAAGAGTGCTGCAGTGTGAATGGGCCTTTACCATTCTCAGACCATTGTTGATCCAAGGCTGATATTGAGGGATGCTGGTGTTAGTTGTTCTTCAATATCTTGAGAACCATGCATTCCCAGTCCCTGGGACTGGAGCTTGAAACAGCTGAAAAACTGGCCATTCTGGCTGGCAGACTGTGGGAGCTGTAGTCCAAATGGGCTAACTTTGGCAGGCTCTGGGACAGATCCAGTATGATCTTGAGAGAAGGGACAATGCTTGTATGCACATGTTGCCGGTATCTCTTGTTTAAAAGTAGATGCAGCCGTTAAATGCAAGACCTCAGCTGGAGAGCCCGTGCTAGTCAGAATAGACAGTACTAGAGTGGAGAAGTAAATTGACTGACTTGGTATCAGTCTTATGTTGAGAGCAGAGCCTGGAAAATCTACAGTTCCCAGGATCCTCTAGCCAGTATAGCCGCTGCTGCTAAGGATTCAGGGAACAGTAGTCCAAAGTGTAGCTTTTTCAGGCTTTGGTTAAGTTTTCATACCATCATTATTGTATATTTCTGAGAGAAAGAGGTATGTAACACAAGCTTTTGTAGACTCATTGTACATGCTTCTTTCTGCCTCAAAGGTGCTCCAAAATACCTTTGTATACTGATACATACTAACAAAACTATGGGCCTTTCTGCACTATACTGTTACAGTGCTATTATTGCACTTTTATTTTAATGTTTAAATCTTTTTATTCCAAAAAAGAAAAGCAAAACCATGCTTAAAACTACAAGTCTGTTATATAAGTATTGACATATTCATAAAGGAAAAAATTAAGCAAAATATTAATAACAGTGCTATATTAGAAACCAGAAAAAAATGCAGTAGTACTAGCCAGACAAAACCTGAATTAGCTATTATTCCCCTTTCAATATCCTATGGGATCCTGGGGTTTGCAGTTTAGGGAGAGGCATTTAGAATTCTCGGCCAGCGACCTCTTTGGCCTCAGTAAACTACAAACCCCAGAATTCCACAGGATGTTGAAAGTGGAATAATAGCATTATAACAATGCAGTGCAGAAAGGCCCTATGCCTTTGAATACAACTGTGTGGTATATTATGAGCCTCTTATCTTGCACCTGGTGAAGAAACTCAAACTGGCAACTTGTGTGAGGGAGCCTAACACAGAACTTGGAGTTCTATTTCTATTTATGGCATATTGTTCCAGCTTAGTTTCAAAAAAGGGGCTTTGCATCCATGTGTTTTAATCAAATCCATTTTGCAACAGGTATGCAGTGATATGTGGGTGGCCAGTAAGCCTATGTGGATTTGCACCAAAATGGGAAACAAGCCTGAGGAAAGACTTATCTTAGGCTGTTCAAGGAGCTGGAAATTACATGGAATTCTTATCTGATAGTTAAAAAAAAAAAAGCACAAGTTACTGTATTCCCAGGACAGTGAGATAAAGCCCATTTGGAAGGCAACTGCCAAAGTATAATCATTCACCCCCTCAGGCATGCAAGCATGTTCGGTCTCCCTTTCTTTGTTCTGGGGTGGCCTTGTCTCACCTAGTCTTTCTCCAAATGCTTATCTCTCTTGCACATACACCTTAACTGCACTCTATGTCACTGTATATTACGTCCAGTGGAGTGCTTTGATCTCTGGTCTCTGTGTCTGACCCGTGTATACCGCAAAGTAGGAGAGACAAAGGAGGGTACACTGTGATAGCAACTTTTTCCAAATTCTCTGGGTAGGACATTCTGAAGATTCTAGTCTGAAAAGAGATCTTTTTTCAAGCTCTGGGAAAGTGGCAGAGTCTAATCCTGTGTGAACCAAGGAGATGGTGAAAAGTGGAAAGCATTATACTGGCCAGATAGTGAGGCATGAGAAGAAGTTAGATATGTAAAAAACGCCAGAAACCAGCTTGGCACCAGCTCACAGCATTGTACAATAGTTGTGTGGACCCTAAAGCCCATTCCTATACTCCTGTGTACCTTACCTATCTTGTTATCTTGGGTAACTAGTTCAGGGAGCTCCATGCCACTAAAATCTTCCACAATGCTGCTGATGCATCAACGTTCTAAGCTATCACAACCTGTCACCAGCTTTGCCCTTTGGGGTCAAATGGCCTAGGAGGGGGACTATCAGAAAGTGCTTTATAGGAGGGCTTCCTGTTACCAGCTCCATTTCCTTATGCAGGAAAGATATGGGCTGTGGCACCGCTGAAGGTCATCTTGTGACCAGGGCCACATTAAGGTTTTAAAGGGCTGTAGGCACTCTTGTATTCATCTCCCACTCATCTCAGTGGTCCACTAGGGACAACATTTTTTGTTAATCCTGTTTTTGTAGGCCTTAAAATTTTCATAGGCCCTAGGCACTGTACCTAAAGTGCCTAATGGATCAGGTTGCCCTGCTTGTGACCCTATTTTCATATTACAATAATTTCTCCTAAAATGTACAATATGTTACAAGTCAAAGAGGAAACCAAAATACCTGGTGCTAATGTCTATTCAAACAGTGAAGACAGCAGACAGTGAGGAAGAGCTTTAAGAAGCTGAGTTTATGTCTGTAGTTACCAACTTTTCTTACCCCAACGTCTGAAAACCTTTAACAGCCACAGGCAAAAAATCAAATAGGTAATAGATGTAATAGAAATTAAAGCAATCGTGGAGGGGTGAACAAAATTATATTTGGGTGTTTTGGTTTGTTATGCAGCTGGAAAAGGGCAGTAGAGGTTTTTTAGGAAAAAAAAATTGGCAATCACTGTACGAAATGAAAGGCATAATTTAGGCATTGTGATTTCAATATTTTCATGTCAATATTAAAAACAGATGCTGGCACTACATATCATATGAAGGGGAAAAAACTACTTCTTCTATACACTTTGTAGAATGCATTTTAAAAAGAAATTCAGGCATCTATTTCCACAAAGGTCCATCATAAATAGCATCATACTCCTTCACCAGATTTGAGTTTCATGTTTATCCATCTTTAGAGAGAGAGAGAAATGAATAAAAACTGGCCACCTTCTCCCACATAAATCTGTCTGTTAAGTCCATCCTGGTTTTAAGGTCCTTTACAAGGACTGTTAAATGTTAGTTGCTTGTTTTTCAAAACAGCTGTTTTTCTATTGTGGTTTTAAATGCCAAGTTGCATAGTTTTACTTCCTGTTTTGAATCTTTTCTCTTTCTGCATTAGTTTTTCTTTCATTCATATTTTCATTGCATTTTGATTTTTGTTATTGTAAGCTGCCTTGAAGCCTTTGGCGATATGTGAAAGCTGGATGGAAATACTTTAAATAAATGAATAGCCTTGCATGTAATCCTTCTCCTGGTTGCCATTGGCAACCAAGAATTACAGAGAGGCCAAGGTATTGAAACTCCTTTGGGTGAGTTGATCAGGCTGTTGCTGAAGGACAAAACGGGATGATTTGGCTGTCTTCCACGAGGTCTCTCGTCTGCCTTCCTGGTTATGGAGGAAGTGAAGCCCTTTCCCCCTTTAGCTTGGCAAACACGAAGCAGAGCTCTTTGACCCTTCTTTGCCAGCGTATGTCCTGCCTGTGGAGAAAATGGCTTCACTTATTCTGTGGCAGAAGCCAAGAATGAAAGCCAAGTGTGCTGCCGAAGGAGGATACAGAACAGGAAAAGAATTCGAGCTTCTAGTCTAAAAAATATTTTGTTAGCCTACACTAAAAACAAACTTATGAGAAGGGTGCTTGTTATGAGCAGGTCAGTAACTATTTTTTTGGTAGGTTAGCAACTTTGGGGACCCTAATAACAGTCTGAACTAGGATAGTAAAATAATTCAGGTAGCATATTATATGAGCATGATTACTTGTTTGTTTTTGTCCTGTCGTGAGCTACCCAAGGATGCTTTCATGCCTTAAGGCTGGATATGTTTGCATCTGACACAGTGGATTGGAGTCTATGAAAACCTATGCTAGAAATCTCTTCTTCTCAGTTAGTCTCAAATGTGCGACAGGATTCTTTTATATCTTTTTGTGCTGAAACAAACTAAACATAGTGGTATCTTTGAATACAATTAAAATATTGTGCATAGGTAGTTGTCGTACAATCATTCTAAGCTCGGATGAGGGATTTTTTTTCAAGACTGCAATTCCCAGAACCCCCCAGACATCTGGAACCATGTGTATAGGAGAGGTAACCCTTTTGAAAAACCGTATGGCATACTTCAAAATAAACCATGGATGCCTCTTTTTGAGTTTTATGGGGGGGGGGGAATGTAACTGAATATTGCAAACACAAACACAATTTAAGTCTCTCTCTCTCTCTCTCTCTCTCCCCCCATGTATATATATATGGCAATGATACAAAAGGTTGTGTGTTATAATTTGACAAATACACATTGTCCCAAAAGTTCCATGCATCCAGTGAGTTGCCAGCGCAAAACTCTTCTGCCTGTACTGCACAATAATATTATGACATTCTGATGTAACCTTAAAGCTCTAAATAAAGAAGTGCAAAACAGACTCAAATACAATCTAGAAGTTCCACTTTAAAGAATTTACCTTTTGTTCCCTCTTAAACATACAACTGAAAATCCCACTATTTTATACAAAGTGGAAAGGGCTATTCCTTAGTCCTGGCAATTGCAGCCCTGCTCCAGCTCTCCCTCCCTTTGTGAACTCAGTCTGCGTTTTCTCACTCACTGGGCCAAATCAATAATTCATAAGGATTACACATGCACAGGATCAGGGAATAATCCCATAAAGTAGGGCTAACCTTTTTCCTCTGAAGACAACCTCCTGGTAAGAATACATTTGGAAAAAACCTTTTCAAGAAGAAAAATATATAAATAACATTTTGGACACCTACTGTTATCTGACTCTTTTTGCCATTTGTTATTTCCGTTGGAACTTATGCACTTTGCTTTTCCTCAACATTGATCCCTTTGTCAGTCTCAGCTTGTTTAAATTCATCTGGGCTGAATTGTTTAATGCTTTCAGAACTTTCATATCACATATTGTTTTAGCTATTTTGTTTTAATTTACATTGTAAGCCATTTTGGGTCCCATATTGGGAGAAAAGTGGGGTATAAATCAAATTAGTAGCAATAAAAAGTGCCTATTGTTTGCTTTACAGTACCCTGAGCTGATGGTTGCCTCATACAACAACAATGAAGATGCGCCACATGAACCGGATGGGGTGGCGTTGGTCTGGAACATGAAATTTAAGAAAACAACACCTGAGTATGTTTTTCACTGCCAGGTAAGATAATGTCAGTGGTTTGTTTCTTACAAGATGTGCTTGAAGACTACTGTGTGTTTCATCTGCCTACCATTCGGAAGAGGTTGGAGATAAAAATAGACTCTTTTTTGGAAAGAGTGCTAGGAAGCATGTGAATGTTTTTAGACTGCATACAATCTTCTAAAACAACAACATAGCCCAGTTGGAGACTGTGTGTCATTTTCTGTCTATTTTAAACAATCCTCAAGGGAGTTCGTTTATAAAAACCTCACACTTATGAAGTAAGTGTGGTGTACCACTTCCTCCTTCAGCTGGCAACATATGCTTTCCCACCCACATAAATTTCCTTGTGTCCTCTATTCCAAAGCAGCCTGCATGCTGTTTAATATTGTTTGGAGGGATATTTCAGCATTTCAGTGCATCTGTTCAGAATCCATTAGTGAATACTGGCTTTGGTGATAGCACAGGAGAATTGCGATTAGTGGTACAGTTCTTGCCAATTGCTATTTGACAAGCAGTTTTTTCACAGATGTCTCATCACTGTCATTCACTGTTCCACATTAACCACGGAGGCAAGGAATAAAGAAGAATGTCTTCAAAATGAAAGGTGTGTCTGCAATGACTCTCTCCCTCCCCAAGATCTCTCTGTCTTGGGGAGAAAAGGCGATACAGTCTACATGAGGGTTGACAGGTGAAATAAAGGACAGGGGTTCTGTCCCTTTAATGGTTGTGTAGAAGAGAAAAAATAATTAAAGGGACAGAAGCCCTGTCCTTTATTTCACCTGGCAACCATAATCCACAAACTGGGCGCTCTCTCATGATGATTTCCAGATCTTGCAATAGCTGGAAGTGGTACCTCATTAAAGAGGCACATATGTTCCTGTAGTCTTCTTCTCAGTACAAACATCATCTCTTGCAAACAAGGCCCTCCAGATGCATGTATGTATGTATTTCATTTAGTACATTTATATCCCACCATTCTTTCATCATTATGTTTGCAAGAGAAAAACAGGACATGGCTTTGCAGAAAAGGGAATAACAGCAGGTGGAGCTTGCATGACGAACAACACCTCCTGAAAATCCCACTGTTGTACAACTACTAAAGGTGCAGGAACCTTGACCTATTTTTTTTTCACCAGACAACTACTGACTAGACCCAGGCCAGCTTAATTCTAGCTGCATCATGTACCATTAAGGCACTAGATAGGCTACATCATGTTTGACGATGAGTTCTGGTATATTTGTATTGCTAATATTTTGCCAGAAGTGAGCAAGTGAAGCAAGTCCAGGGGTCAGTTTAGACCTCTGGGGTCTCCAGGGACTGCTAAAGATGACTGTCCCCTTAAGAAAACAAAAACATAAAATCAGAAGTGACTGCAAATCTACATTGAGTTTTGAAAAAAATGGAGTGTTTAATGTTGGTGCAAGGGGGCACTACCATCTGTTTCAAAAGTGAATTATAGTTCCTGGAAACTTCTGCAAAAGAAATACTTATGCAGTATTTTTCAAAAAGGAAGAAATAGCTGGAAGCTCCCTTCTGGTTGTTTAAAAACCTTGTTTTTGAACAAAACAAGGGATGTGAGCATACCCATGATTTTAAAGGAGAATTGTGCTTCCAGGAGACTTCTGGTTCTCCTTATTTATTGCTAATTGGGATTGCAGTGAGGGACTCATGGGCCACAAAATTGAGTGGGGCCACATCTGGGTTACGGGCATGTAGCCCTAAAATTAAAAACACCAAGCCTGTCCTGAATGGGTTGTAGCAAGAACAAGGAAGAGATTGTACCTGTTTGCTTAAACATCATCATTTACCCAGATTGCTAATGGAATTATCATTGAAGCATGTCAGGTAAGGTTGTAGAAAAGGTCTTCTCTGTTGTGGCGCCCAGATTACTAAACTCTCTACCTCAGCAGGACATTCCTTCCTGCCCAGTGGAATTTAGGCTCTAATTTAGATTTTAAATTTAAATTTAAATAAATAAATAAATTTAAATAGATTTTAAATTTGGAATTTAAGACTACTTTGTTGTGCTTTTGGCTACTACTGTGTTTCTTCGCTGCTAGTTGTTTTGCTGCTCTTTCTTCACTTTTTATTTATTTATTCTGGATTGTATTCAGAGCATGAAGCCACATATTATCAAATTTGTTCTGAAGGTCAGGATGTCTTATCCCCCCCGCCCCCCCCCCCCCCAGTATTCATTGATGTCCCCTCTCACTGAAGCTGTTCCCTCCACTGCATGTGAGATTTTATGGAACAGCAGCATTACTTCCATTGGGTAGATGAAACTTAACTGTGAGAAAAGAGGATGGGTTTGAATGGACTATTGAGAAGTGCCACAGAGTATGTGGATTTAGCATGTGTTAGGAAACAGGGATTAGAGATCACTGAAACTTATGTGGGGAACTACAAATGACTTTCATTTTTTAATGCTTCTTTTCAACATCCGGAATCAGGAGAGCTGCGTGGATTTGGCATGCATTAAATGAAAGTGGTTAGAGATAACTGAAACTTACGTGGGCAACTACAAATGAATTTCGCTTTTTAATGTTTCTTTGCAACATCCACAATCACAGGAGCTGTGTCTCTTTCCTCATTGAGAGGTGCTATCTCAAAAGTTCTGTGCTGTGCTAGTATGGCAAACCCATGCATCTTCCCATGTGTGTGTGGAGAATGTTGGGCCCCATTTTAGATGATACGATGAAGACCATGGACCCTTTCACATTGCACAATTATAACACTATGGCCATTTCTGCACTACACTGTTATAGTGCTATTATTCCACTTTCGACATCCTACGAAACCCTGGGGTTTGCAGTTTAGGGAGGGGCATTTAGAATTCTCAGCCAGAGAGCTCTTTGGCCTCAGGAAACTACAAACCCCAGAATTCCACAGGATGTTGAAAGTGGAATAATAGCACTATAACAATGTGATGTGGAAATGGCCTCTGATTATACTTTAACTACTATGGTAATATGCTATAGGGTCCTGGGGTTTGCAATCTAGGAAGGGGCATTTAGAATTCTGAGTTCAACAGCTATAGCACCTTGAAAGACTACAAATCTCAAAATAACTTAGGATGTTGCCATGGCAGTTAAAGTGAAATCATAATGCCATAATTGTGTAGTATAAGTGGCCCCCTAAAACAGAAGGATGTGTCACTCGTTCTTCCTGTTGCCCAGCCAGTATCTCCACATCTAGAAGAACATCAGGTAAAAGCCCTGCGCATGTTCATATCTGGGATCTTCTGCGGTGATGGATTTCCGTTTTTCTGCCCATTTAGTACAAAAGCAGCAGGTGATCAAGTTACTAGAAAAGGAAGCTCCAGTTCAGACACACTGCAGAAAGACACCCCTATTTATATCTGATTTAAAAGCATGAGAATGGACTCAAGATATCTATTTTATTGTGAAACTCCAACATTTCTTTTTATCCATAATTCAAGGTTTCATATATTTTGAACATTTTGTGAACTTTGACACTCAGATCAGAACCTTCTGCTCAAGCATGTCTTGCCTGCATTATTCTCCTCTGGCTTCTGGGATTGATAGAGAATGGAGGCATTGGCCATGCTGGTTGGATGATTCAAGGAACTGTCTCTCAATAAAATAACCTTGAAATAAAAGAAACATATTCAAGGGTAGGCATATTGGCCATGTAGCAAAATATAACAAAATCCACAAAACAGTGATACTTTTATTGGGCCAGCTAAAAAGCACAAAATATATGGTGTAAACTTTTGAAGCTTCACTGGCTTCTTTATCAGGCAAAGATGTTAAACATCATACAGGAAAAGAGATGGAGGGTGTTAGAGTCACAAGCCTACATTTTGTCTCATATGTTACTTTTGTTGTCAGTTAAGATGGTCTGAAAAGATCTCAGTGCAAGCAGAGGTGACTCTTCTTGGCCCTGCAAAGACCAGGAGCAAAGGGCCATAAATGATAGGCAATAGCATATCTGATCCATTAGCAGCAGCAAAGTAACTTCCATTGAGATCCAGGCCAACTGTGTCCTGTCCAGGACTGACTGCTTCTTTCTTAGGCAAGAATATTGAATGTCTTCTGCCTGTGACTAGTGGGGTGCCACAGGGTTCTGTCCTGGGCCCAGTGCTATTCAACATCTTCATCAATGACTTGGATGAAGGAGATGAGGGCATGCTGATCAAATCTGCAGATGATACCAAACTGGAAGGGGTTGCTAATACACCAGAGGATAGGATGAAATTTCAATATGACCTTGACAGATTGGAGAGCTGGGCCAAAGCTAACAAAATGAATTTCAACACAGAGAAATGTAGGGTCCTGCACTTGGGCAGAAAAAAATGAAAGTCACAAGTATAGGATGGGGGACGTGTGGCTGGATAGCAGTACGTGTGAAAACGATCTAGGAGTCTTGGTAGATCACAAGCTAAACATGAGTCAGCAGTGTGACGCGGCAGCCAAGAAAGCCAACGCGATTCTTGTTTGCATCAATAGGAGTATGGTGTCTAGATCGAGGGAGGTAATGCTACCACTCTATTCTGCATTGGCTAGGCCTCATTTGGAATACTGTGTCCAGTTCTGGGCACCTCAATTCAAGAAGGATGTCGACAAGCTGGAACGTGTCCAGAGGAGGGTGACCAAAATGGTGAAGGGTCTGGAAGCCATGCCCTATGAGGAACGGCTTAGGGAGCTGGGTATGTTTAGTCTGCAGAAGAGAAGGTTAAGAGGGGACATGATTGCCATGTTTAAATATTTGAAGGGATGTCATGTTGAGGAGGGAGCAGGCTTGTTCTCTACCACTCCAGAGACTAGGACAAGGAGTAATGGATTCAAGCTGCAGGAAAGGAGATTCCACTTGAAGCTCAGGAAGAATTTCCTGATGGTCAGAACTGTCCGGCAGTGGAATATGCTGCCTCGGAGTGTGATTGAGTCTCCTTCTTTGGAGGTTTTTAAGCAGAGGCTGGATGGCCATCTGTTGGGAATGCTTTGATGTGTGTTCCTGCATAGCAGGGGGTTGGACTCGATGGCCCCTGGGGTCTCTTCCAACTCTACATTTATATGATTCTGTGATCAATGTTGGAATGTTTCCAAGCTCTGGATGTGGGTGAAAGAGGCATTTATCTCCACACTACCAATCCCCATTTCTGTGCACTTTCACATATGAGTCTGTGGGCACATGTATACAGGTAGTGACCCTGCCCACTCCCAAAAGCCAACAGTGCATGCACCTCTCAGATTGTGCAGTCCTGTTCTAACTCTGCTGAAACTTTGTTGTTTGTGTGGCCATATTGTACTCAAAGCATTTGGTCATGAAGAAGTGTTGATAACTGACCTAATATATAAAAGTCAAAGTTTGTGAGTTTGTCTGTGTCAGACAGGCAAAGACCTCATATGATTGGCTGCCAGTGTAGATTCTATGGAATCCTGGGGTTTACAGTTTAGGGAGAGGCCTTTAGAATTCTCAGCCAGAGAGCTCTTGGGCCTCAGGCCGGTTGCTATGGAGATGAGGCCTAGCGAGGCCTAGCAGCAAGAAGGAGGAGGGCAGTGTATTCCCTCAGAAACCGAACCTCTGTATGCTGACAACTCTGAATACAGATTGGATTGAGGAATATGGGGAAAAGTTACAAATACTGGACAACACAGTTTGGAGAATTAGAGACACAGGATCTCAAACCTGTGTATTTCAACTGCATCTAATTCCTAAAGTAAGGTAAAGTAATTCCTAAGGTATTTCTAACAAGTATTACCTATGAGAAAATAAAATCCCGGGCAATGCCAGTTAAATACGCTAGTCAGCTATAAAATCAAGGGGTGGTGATGCTTGTTTCTTTGTTCAAGTTGAGGTTTGCTGAGACTAAAGTAAAGAAGGATTCTTTGGATGTGAGAAATGTTTTGAGGACTCCTGCCATAACAGTCAGGATTTTCCTTGTGCTTCTGACAGAAATGCACTAAAAATTATATAGCATTTCAGACCACAAATAACCTGATTCAGAGAGTGAGCAGGATTTAAGAATGAGCTAAGGACTTATGATTGCTGTGATACTGTGCCACTTTAAAAAAAAAATCCCCACAGTTATTTTAAGTGCTTGTCCCTAGTGCATTTCTAGCTAGAACCTTGTTGGATCTACCATCCCGAAAAGGCTGCTGGGAAGAAACCGAGGGTAGGTGGCTAGGTGCCAGATGGAAATTCCTTTTCCTCATTGGTTAATCATAGTTCATGTGATCAAAATGGATGATGGCACTTGGCTAGAATACCTTCTCATGGCCTTTGCATTAAAGAGTGAGTTCACTGATGCAGATGGAAAAATATATTCTGTTTTTTTAACAGCACACTCAAATATTTCATCTTACCTCAGAGCTTGGAAGGCAAGCAGGCTATGCTCAAGCTTATCATGATGTCAGTCTTTGGTTACTCATTGGAAAGCAAATATATTATTATTTCCTCTCATTTTATATATATCTGAAAAATGTGCAAAGGAAATATTCCCTAACCTGCATCCTGGGCTCCTCATGTTCACGGTGTTCTTTATCATCAGTGTGCAATTTACAGAAAGTAAAATCATAACTATTCCTTATGACTAGACAAATGCAGATGTTTTTATGACATCAAGTTTGGACAGACACAAAGTCTATGGACATTGCTGTTGTGTTGTTGTTAGACAATTTATACCCTACCTTTTCTTACAAGAAATCAGGAGAACTAACAATTTATATAAAAACACAGTTGAAATTACAAATTACAAACATCTAAACCCACAAATTAAAAGGTCTGCTAAAAGACAGTGAAAGCAATACAAATAAGCAGCAGTAAAAAGGCATATCAAACGCTTTTTTATTCACTCAAATCTTATACACATGGTTATGTTTTTAACTGTTACCTGAAGGACTCAGCTGTGGGGGCAATTGGAATTCTGAAAGAAGGGAATTCCACAACTGGGGTGGTACCACCAAGGAAGCCCTATCCTGTATGGAAGACAGGTGAAGCATATTACTTTTGAGAGCCCATGAATAACAGTTTCCTAGCTGATCCTGGATAAGCAATAGTGATGGGTCCAGGGGCCACTTTTCTGCCCATGGAATTCCTGGGGGCCACATGGATTGGAAAAGCAAACTAAGCAGAACGACTCGAGTCCTGGAAAACATTTTTTTAAAATGTTAAACAATGCAGGGTGTATTTCTGCTCCTGCAGGCTTCTGGGAGAGAAAATTCATATTTCTTTAGTCAGAAAAAGGGTGATGTAGTGCTTAACCATTAGTAAGTCTATAGATACTGGACGATAACTGTCCACCAATTGCATATCATGCCGCTCCTCCCAAAATTTTTGCAATTATTTCTATTATTCACTTTGTTCTTTTCGCTTCTTAAGTTGCATTGAGTAATTCACCTGAAAATATATTTTTTTCCCTTTTCTTTTTCTTTCTCCTCCTCTTCCTTCTCCTCCAAATACCTAGGGTCCTCACCTGTAGGAGGCTTTATATGCAAATAGTTATGCCTTGTACTGGGCCACAAGACTCACCAGCAGGCAGTGCAGAGATTTCAGGAAAAGTATAATATGTCTAGTTCTTGTTGCCTCCTCAGTTGCCTAGGCAGCAACCCACTGTTTTTAGCTACAGCCTCTGGCTTATCATCAAACAATGTTGAGTTTAGAGTGTATTGTAGTTGTCTTGTTGAAATGATCAGAGCATGGATACTGTGGCCAGATGATCTGAGTCCAGGAATGGCTGTACTGGTAGATGAATCTGGCCTTTCAGTGAAAGCTCTGAACCAGAGGAGTGTTCCCATGTTACCTACTTATTTCAAAAAAGAGGCTAATGCATGTTGCAACCTTATAGTTGTCAACTGAGAAGAAAGCTTTGTCAATTTTAGTGGGTCTTACTTGCAAATAAGCATGTCTAGGGTTGCAGCTTAAAACTGATAAAGTACTCAGATCTGATATTAATAGGTATTCTTTGTCTGTGAACTCGTTTAAATAATATATTTCTGTTGCTAGTTTTTAGTATCTGTTTCTAATTACAAGCACATAAGTCTTGGTCAGGCTTGGAAGAAGTAGGTAACAGTGGTTTCTTGGTCAGTTTTGACCATTGCATCAGAAAAAAGATATTCACTTGGACAGGGTGTTCAGAATTTCCCTCCATTAATATGTGCAGACAAACCGAGGTGTGCAGATCTGTATCGATGGAGCCACATGCAAAAGAGGATAATCAGATGGTTGTTTTGGTTTGGTGATGCAGACAGTGTTGTTCTTAGTTGTTGTTAATTTGGCTTCATTTTATGGCACTCCTATGAATGAGGGACTTCCAAGATACCCTGTCATTATCTGTCCTGCTCAGGTCGTGCAAACTTTGTCCTTTTTTGATGGATTCTATCCACCTGTAATGTGGTCTCCCTCTTTTCCGGCTGCCTCCCACTTTACCAAGTATTTTCATCTTTTCCAGGGAATCATGTAATCTCATAATATGACCAAAATGTGATAGCCTCAGTTTCTAGGAGGAATTCAGGCTTGATTACTTCTCAGACTCATTTATTTGTCTTTTTTGTTGGTGGAACTCCTAGCACCACATTTCAAACGAGTTGCTTTTCCTCCTCCTTTCTTCACTGTACAGCTTACCCAACTATAAGATAGAAAATATAAAATCAATATCATGGACAATCCTGACTTTGATCTTATCTAGTTACTTCATAGCTGCCCTTCCAAGTCTTAATCTTCTTCTGATTTCTTGATTATGATCTCCATTCTGATTTATGATTGAGCCAAGGTGTCTTTGACTATGGCAATATCTTCATCGTCCATTTTAAAGTTATGTAAATAATCTGTGGCAATTCTTTTTTATTTTCCTAATTGTCCACTGTAACTCTGCATTTGTGCTTTCAGTATAGGGCTTTAAAGATCAGAAACCAAGTGGTAACTAGTGCAGTAGTGGAATACAATTTCTGCAGTGCATGTCAGTTAAATACATGGGTGCTCCAATTTGTTCCAGCTGCCATAACTCTTCCTTCCAGACCTTTGTGGGAAATCTACCTAGACTTTTGATTCTTATTTAACTCATTCTATTCATGGATCCTTTTTGTGGAAGAAATAAGAGTGTACTGGAACTAAAACAGAATTATGAGGAGAACTTGTCCTCTTGCAAATGGGAGACACTTTCCTCTTGCAACTCTTTCCTCTTGCTAACAGTCTAGCTGCACTTCACTGGTGGATAGAAAGTCCTGCCTACAGGGCCAGAAGGTACCTGTATCTGGAAATGTTCCCTCTTCAGCCACGAACTACAGTCTTGCAGTCATGGTTGGTAGATTGCCCCCCATGGCGGAACAATGTTGTGGGAGGGGAACTGCAGCTATTTCTATCCTTTCTCCTTAAAGTACCACCATCCACTCATCCTTACTCAGTAGGCTTCATGTCATAGCTAAACTGTCAATTTCTATGTGGGATATGGCCTTAGGTTTTCTATTTTAATTTCAAATAAAAGCTGCCCAGGCTTGGAAAATATTGTGGGCTGGTTCTAGAAATCAGCCACTCCAACCGCACTATAGAATGTTTTTTTCCCTTGTGCCTTCCCCCAAGTTTTCTGTAGTGGCTTCCAAACACTGTCATTAAATTATGTATTTGACCACCCCTCATTGCTTATTCTGGTGTGGTCTTTCCCTTTTCAACTGGGTGGATGGAATCAGAAATGCCTATCTTAGAATTAAACACATTGAAGTTAACTGAAAATCTGTATTTAGTGGCTGTCTTTGGCTGCAGTTTGTTTGTACCCACTCTCCTGCCCCTGATTTCATTTCTTTTTCGGCACTCATTTCTTTTCCTCAGTTAAAAAAAAATGTTCCTGTTGATAAATGCAATGCTCCAGTGGCCTGGTTTTCTGAGGCTGTAGAAAGGAGAGCAGTTCAGTTGCGTAGCTAAATTGGCAATGTGGTGATTTAAAAAAAACAAAAACACCCAAAGAATGTATATGTGAAAGAAGTGGTTTCTTCTGGATTTTCATTTTTGTTACTTTGTTCTTTTCTCATCTAGCCTTCTGACTGTATTCCTTTGCCACTAGACACTGCTTAGAACTGAGATAGGAACTGTGCAGTCCTATAGATGTTGTTGAACTGCATCTCCCAGCAGCCCTAGCTTGCAGAGACAGTGGTGAAGAACTTTGGGAGTTTCAGTTTAATAACATTTTCAGGGCCATAATGCCCAATCCCTGCACAGGACAAACACAATAAACACTGCTGATTTTCTGAAGCACGTGTCTAGTCAGTTTATACAACCGTTCCACTTCTGTGCTAAAAGGCCATGCGTGATCAGTAAATGGTTATTCAAATAACCCTCTCTGGATAAAACACCCTTGGACTGCATCCTGCTAATATAAAAAAATGCTGAATTTGTACAGTTTCGTCTTTTCTTGCTGACTCTAATAGAATGTCATTAAGTGATCAGTATCCTTCATTTTTCCGTGTAAATGGTGGACACTAAATCTATTGCTTTCTCCTTCACTTCAAACAAATCATTCATTCATACTGTCATAATATTTTATTTCTGATATTTGAGATGAGGCTAGGGAAGAGTTTTAGAAAGGATGTGAGGACACCATCTCTTTCTTCAAGTTTCTTTTTCAAAATTACCCATGTCCCAAGGGGTAGCTTAGAGCCTCTTACATCTACTGAGTATGTTTTTCCATGAGACCTTCAATCTATCTTTAGCAGGCAGGCAGCCTTGTCTTTCTGTTTTCTAATAAGGCATTGCATGTGCCTAAAACTATATCTTGATCTCCACCCAATACATCAAATGATGACTAATAACAAAAACAACCACATTTTAAATACTAGGAATGGATTTTGTGGAGCTGTATGAAGGCACTGGTGAACTGTCCTTAAGCAATCCAGCACAGAGGTCCTGTCCACCAAAAAACGAATATCCATAATATCCCTTTGCATTTTAACTGTTCTTAGCACATGTCTCTGGTTCCTTTGAGAATGAAACTTCATATTCACCTATTAGCTGAAGCATTAAGAAAATGCTTTTCTTGGCTGGAAAAGTTTAGGTACTTGTTGCTTTAAACTGTAGGGGCAGGGAAGCGGAAATTCAGCAGTATAATTTTACGTGTTATAAAATCATGAGCTGTAATATATCTTTCCTTATAGCATTTGAAGGATTTAAAAAGCAAATTTATAACTAACCTGGTTTAAATAGTTCTTTCACTTTTCCAGTTTAGCATGAAGAGTCATCTATGAATTGAGAAAAAAATTAATCCTTCTTTTCATGATAATTTGGGGAGAAGGCTGTTCCAAGTAGGTGACAAAAAGAGACTAGACTTGGCAGAGGTGTGAATCTCTTATTTGGTTCCCAGTTAAAACTGGGGATATAAGGTGAACTGATCAATTTGCTTGCTCCCAGCGAGAAAGGGTATCTTGATATATTAAGACATCCTCTAGAGAAAATGGTCAAAACACATGAGATTTTCTGTGTATGGGGACTTATTTGCCAAACTAAAATTGTTGTTCAAAAATATTTCTGCATGGAAAAGAGTGCATTTTGTGCAAAATACAGTGGATTTTGAGTAAAGTGTTACTTTATGCATTAAGTCTAAGATCTTGCAAAACAAAAACAATCCCCCCTTTTTTGCACAGTTTTAGGGGCAAACGTCCAGAAATGCAAAAGAAAAAAAAAGGTGCAAAATCTCCTATAGTTTTACATAGTAGTGAGAAAACTTTAAAAATTATTCTTTTCTGAAAAGAAAAAATGAAATGTAGAAGTTTACACCCGTTTGGACAACAGCTATGGGCTTTTGGGCTGTTTTTCAGGTTATCCTGGCACTAAAGGCCTGCACTTTTAACAAATTTACACAAAATTTATCTGAAATGTTCTTAAATTGACTTCAAGATTAACTATGATATTAACTATCCCATTGACTATAGTAGATTTAGTTATTCTCCCCTTTGAGTATAGTGCGTTTATTGGTTTCCTGCTGAATTTCAGCTATAAAACACCATGTCGATTTTTAAAAAAGATAATGTTGATAAAGGGATGCTGGAAGAGATACAAAAGGGACGTGGAAGTTTCATGCAGGATGCAGGATACACTTTGCCCTGGAGTCAAAGAAGCAAGTAGTACAGAAGAACATCATCTGAAAGCCAAGATGGGCTCACATATCACAACAAGCCAGATTTCAACAAACCATACTATGGTTTCTCGTCTTTTGCATATTTAGTGTATTAACAATTACTATGATACGGTCAGGTTTAAAATGCATATATTTATATTATAATTCTGTGTGACGAACTGGATGGGAGGGGGTCTTGACAGCAGAGCCTCCTTGGCAACTGAGAGTGTTTAAGCTGATTGGCTGGTGAAATGGAACCTTGGATAGCCCAGGAGAGGCGCTGGTGGAAAAAGGAAAACAACAGATTTTTAACTGTCTGGGGAGCGATTGAAGAGGAGTGTGTTTTGTGGTGTGTTTGGAGAGGTTGGAGATTTGAAGAGCTCTGTGGGAGAGAGAACTGAGAAACTGGGTGTACGAGAGATAGTGAATGAATTGAAAGAGAGAGAGAGAGAAGAATGGTGTGCTGTTTATAAACATTTAGATACAAGACACATTTAAAGCAACAGTGTCACAATAAATGGTTGAAGTTCTGTGTACCTTAAAACAGTGTCACAGAGTCTTATTTTGAATCCTGACATATACATGCTACCAATAATAACATCTAGACCTTAGTGCCAACAGGACCACAGTCTTGGAAAATATAAATCACTGCTGATCCTTGCATTTGGCAGAAGGGTAGATTTAGGGGAGGCAGTAAAGGGGGAGAGTCCTGAAAGGAAGAAGCCAAGGGGGGGACAAGAGTGAGGAAGGGACTGCGTTCTCAGGGAGAACTGAGGCAGACCTGTTTGTCCTGGCCCTGGCTTGATTCAGAGATCTCCCTGGCTGTTCAGCTCTGATCACAAAGAGGTGTCAGGCTGGGTAGGCTTTGAGTGCGAGGCTTGGGTATGCCTTTTGCACTCGGTGGCACTGACGGGCAGCGGTTTCCCCCGCATGTAACATTCTGTTATAAAATTATATAAATATAGAATACTATGTGCTTCTGTTGCCTTTTAAAATACTACTTGCATTGTTCTTGTGTGCCTTCAGGTAGTTTCTCATATGGCGACCTTAAGACAACCCTATCCTGGTGTTTTCTTGGCAAGATTAGTTCAGAGGGGGTTTGCCTCTGAGGCCAAGACAGTGTGACTTGCACAAGGTTACCCACTGGGTTTCCATGACTGAGCAAGGATTCAAACCCTGGTCTGCAGAATTATAGTCAACATTCACACCATTATACCACACTGGCTCTTTTTACATGTTACACAATTAATATATTAAGTTGCCACATGTTTTGAAGCACCTGTCCCTAAATTCAACTGCTAGTCTCAACTAGAGTTGACACTCTGAATTGATGAGATTTACATAAGTGTTGATTTATTAGTCCTAACTGTGAGTTTTCATATCCTTCAGTATTTAACAAATGGAAAGCAGGACCTCTGTGGCCAAGCAACATCAGAGTGTGGTCAAGAGGGTAAAAGTTATTAATGACAAAGGGCACACAAGCTAGAAAGGTTGTACCAGTCTGCTTTTAGTGGAGTCTATAGGGAAGGGTAAGATCCCACCCCTTCCTTACTTCTTCACTTTGAACTCTTTTTGCAGCAAATCAAGCCAAGGACAAAGGGGGAAGGTAGGAAGAGGAAAGATAAATTGTGAGACATTTTAAAAGCAGCTGAAAAAGGGGAATGATAGAGCATTAATTTAGTGTGTCCTAGCTAAATCAGGGCAGTTAGGGGGAGTTGGTTTTATTTTAGATTGGACTAGCCATTGAATTTAGTCCCTATTTTTTTAAAAAAAGTTAGACATATTTGTGAAGAATATTAGTGGCTATTGGCTGTGAAAACGAGAAAGCACATTCAGAGATAATATATGTCTGATAATTAATGATGGATATAAAATAGAGGGTGCCTCTCTGTGTTTTGCCTTGTCTGTGTGCTTCATGCGTTTGACTGGCCACTGTTCTGGTTGTTTTTGGATTGACCTAGTAAAGCAGTTCATATCTTCTTGGATATCCTCTTTCAACATAAGCAACCAGCACTATAAAACACAATTTGATGAAAGGCGAAAGTTTGCATTTATGAAAGCGGGCATGGCATACTTTCAAATCTTTCGCCTGTTCCTTAAAAAGATCCTGGTCACAAGCTATATTTCATGAAGGAGAATGAGAGGGATGTTGATGATCTGCCAAAACCTCAAGTAGTGACAAAATCATCAGAGCGTCCTGGAAAGGATGCCTTAGCAAAAAAACAGGCTTTCACAGATGGCTTGCATTATGGATACCAAAAAGCATATGACAGCATTTGTTTGGTTTAAGAACCCGGAGCAGGCTCCATTGATAGAAAGCATAAATATGTCCTCTTACCCAGTAATATCATTTATGCAGCTCAGCCCTGTCAAGCAATGTGAGACCTATGTTTTATGGGTTGCTGATTCAAACACATTTTTGTACAACTTCTTACTAAATCATTGTCCATTTATTAATCACTTCAATAGGAAAAGATAATGTAGGTTTTATTGCAAAAATAAAGGCTGTGGTTAAGGTGAATCCACACTGCATAGTTATAAGCAGTTTCATTCTGTTTCATTATCATGGCTCCTTCCTATGGAATCCTGGGATCTGTAGTCTGGCAAGGCTGTATAATTCTGGCAGAGAATTCTGAGTCACTTGTCAAAGCCCAGGATTCCACAGGATATAACCATGACAGTAACAGTGATATCTGAGCTCTATAATTATGTCGTGTAGATGGGTGTGTGAGAGAGAGAGAGAGAGAGAGAGAATCTTTTATACTATTCCTAGGTTGAGCTTGCAAATAGGTAGATCTATTGGACAATGAAGATCCCAGGCCAGCTAAGTGTTTTATTACAATTTACTTTAATCTCATGTATTTTACTGGAAATTAAACCTTACATTGTGTTATTTAGTGACGTTGCTTCCTCCCATGTCTGCTAAATAGCTATAACATAGGTGAGCAAAGTATGGCCTGCAGATCAGATGCAAATCCTCAATGCCATTTTGAGGTACCTCAATTTTTTCATTTTTTTTTTTTAAAACCTCCAACATGATCGTAAGGAAACCTGACCTTGGTACAACAGAGAACCTGCTGTGGGAATTTTGCCTCTCTGCCCTTGCTCCCTTCTGCCCAATACTATGCAATCTTTTAGCTATACTGTGTACATGGCAAACATTTCTTGATATATTTTTTGTGCCATTCCTGCTGTAATCTAGGGCTCCCTTTTAAGAGAAAGTACATTTGGTCTAATTTCCAGGTGATGGGTTTTTTCCCCCCTTATGTGTGTTTCCTTTGTGGGAGCCCTCCATGAGCTGTGTAGCATCATACTGTGTTATCTGGCACACAACAGCGAACAGTTACTTCTTTGAAACATTTCAGCATTCCCCAAAGCCAAGGGATCCATCACTAAAAGCCTGGCTCCAACTGCCCCTGTGTTCAATGCCTAAAATCAACAGTTTTCCACCCACTGACCCCACAGTGGGATAACTGGCAACCAACATCCCCCAAAAAGAATCTTTGTACAAGAACAACATTCATTTAAAGATGATTAATATCCCATACATTCTGTAAAGTGAAGCTAAAAGCATTCAATCACTAGCTGAGGTATTGAAATTTCTTCTGGAAGATTGTTCACAGAGGGGCAGTGACCTTTCAAGCAATTAACAAAGCAGGGAAGAATATGTATTCTCCACATGCAAACTAAAAATAGGAACGAATTAGCACTGAGCTGTATAAAGACATAGCGTTTACCTTAAGTCTACCTATCACAATAAGAGTATGTGATCATTAATCGTTTTTATTTTCAGGGCACCTCCTGTCAGTGAGCTTGGGTGATCACTTAGTGTCCTTTGCTGTAAAATATATAAAGCATGGCTGTTATACATCAAAACAATGTGACTTACGTTTTTAAAAAAGGATGACCAGTTCTGGTGGTCTGACTTTACTAAGCTATGAGTCAAAGTTTGAGGGTCACTTGGCATTTCTACTGAGTGAGGCAACTGCATTTGAGAAGTACCATAAAATAAATAATGACCCCAATTCAGAAATGCTTATTTGCTCACCACAGTGGCCTGAATGTTCATTGCTGCATGCTATGATCTGTTTCCATAGGACATTTGTCAGACCTGTGATTAAGCTTAGAAAGTGTCAGGACCTGGTCCCTCTTCTCCAGTCTTCAGGACAAAGGGAAAGTAATCAAAAGGCGAGAGCACTGCCTTCAAATGTATGTGTGTGTGTGTGTGTGTGTGTGTCTGTCTGTCTGTCTGTCCATCTGTATGTAAATTTATATGTGCAACTTTGTTTGATTCTTAATGTATCATCCTTAATGACAGTCCTGGCCCATGTAACATCAGGCTTGTATCACTAGGGCCCAACGCCTTGTGACATCAACTTTTAACCCTGATATCTCAAGGCCTTAGATAGTCCTGACTTGGCAAACCAATGTATCTGTGATCACCTTTCATGGGTTAATAGGACCAGCATGCTGTAGTGGTTTGAGCATTGGACTATAATTCTGGGGACCAGGGGTCGATTCCCCACTCACCCATGGAAACCCACTGAGTGGCCTTGAGTGCATCACATACTCTTAGCCCCAGAAGACCCTGTGATAAGTTTGCCGTAAATCAGAAACAACTTGAAGGCACACAACAACAAAAGGTACTGTGAATCTGCCCTTCCTTTGCCCCTACCAGTTAATTGCAGCTGTTAGAGCTTACCAAATCTTGGACTACAATTCGTATAACCCCCCAGGCAGCCTAGCCACTGAATGCCTTTGCAGACAATCACATGCTCTTGCAGCTGAAAACATAAGAAAATGAGACTAAGGCCTATCTAGTCCAGCATCCTACCTGCAGAGTTTAGAAATGTTACTTTTTAGACTGTAGCTTCCAGAATGCCCCAGCCAGCATGGTGCATGGGAGTTGTAGTCCAAAAAGTCATTTTCCCAACCTCATTATTTCATAGTGTCAGTCTTCCATGGGCAGTAGGCCTGAGATCGCAGAGACCCTGATCAGCTCTGGATGGCACTGAGATCCGTCTACCCAAGTATTACACTCTTCTGTATGGTCCTGCAAGTCAGAGGTATTAATATGGATGAATAAATCTGATAATCTGGTTATGAAAACAGAGCAATTCAACATATCTTTTCTGGGAAAGACCAGATTCCTCAATTTTGCATGGTCTTTCCGTTTTGTATGGTTTTCCATTGTGCTCGCAGGCCTCAACCCAAAGATAACTGTGTGTAACAAAGGCATTGCAAACTACCAGTCCAGCACCGAACAAACTAGCTTCAGTTATGCTAATCACCACAGTGAATGGATACTAGTGTGTACTAATATGAAAGCATGTCCACAGTCATCTTGAAATAGAGGGTGATGGTTCTGGCCACAAAGTACAGTAGAGCTAGCATGCTTCCCCACTTTGTGTGTTTACTTAAGATAGATTTGATAATGCCTGAATAGGGCTAAGCTGATTGCTGCATCAGGGTGAAACTGATTAGTGTTCTACATGAAGTTTCATGCAGTCCTTATTACTAAATCTTCTCCACACTTTGGTTTATTTGTTTACATTTTCATTTATACGTAATTTTGATTTATGCTTTTAAAATTACAGGACAATCTCATGTAGGGATGTAAATCTTCTTAAATTTAATTCTTATAGGAAAGAACAACATGATTTTACCATATTGCTGTGAGAAAGTTGTCAAAAGGCACAGTTCTTGAAGACTACTTGCGATTTAAGATTTACTATGTGAAAAAAAAGTGTGTAGAAGCCAAGTTTCCTGTGCAGAAAACAGCATTTTCCATGCATAAAATATTTCTGCAGAGGAAAAAAAGTTTCCTGCATAGAAAACAGCATTTTCTGTACAGAAATTTTGTTTGAACATGCTGTTCAAAAAAAATTTTGTGCATTTTTCACATAGAATAAATCCCAAATTTTGTAAAGGTTTCACATAATGGTTTCCTAACACTTGAGGAACCTATTTCTTTTTACAATTTTTGGATATTTTAAAATATTCTTCCCGTTCCTAGTTGTTATGTGCCTTCAATTTGAATGATTTACAGTGATCTTATCACAGGGTTTTCTTCCCAAGATTTATTCAGAGGAGGTTTCCCATTGCCTTCCTGAGAGTATGATTTGCCAAAAGTCACCCAGTGGTTCTCTTTTCCCGAGCAGGAATGTGAACCCTGGTCTCCCAGCATCCTAGTCCAACACTCAAAACTGTACCACACTGGGTTTCTTTTAATGGATTGCTATAAAAAATGAGTTCATGGGTAGCCAAGCTGTCTCATGTAATTATATATGAAAAGAATTTCAAAATTATAGTTGCCCACAAGTTGAACATGAGGCAATGCAGAATCTGAAGATGTTACTTTACAGTGCATCTTTAACTGGGAAATTCTGGAAGTCATGGTCTCAAAAGTTAATGTTTTCAGGTTCTGAACTGTGACTCAATACAAAAGAGAGAGAGGCTAATGTGATTTTAGTCTTCAGAACCATAGGAAGTAATAGCTTCACTTTATTCTGCATTGCTCAGATCTCATCTGGAGTACTTTGTCTAGTTCTAGGCACTGCACTTTTTAAAGTATATAGACAAATTGGAATGGGTTCAGAGGAGGGTGATGAAGATAGTTAGTTCTATAGAAACTATGAGGAAACAAAGAAGATTGAAGGTGTCAGATAAGAAAGGGCAATGACTTGTTCTTAACTACTGTCTTGGAGGGATCTAGTTAGATCTACATCTAACTAGATCTAGGTTATGTGAAGTTACATTTTGATTGACTGTGTGGGAGTAGGTGTATGTGTCTTCAAGTCATGTGTTGACTTATGGTGAGCACATGAATTTCATAGGATTTTCTTGGTGGTTTGCCATTTCCTTTCTCTGAAATATTGCCTACAGCACCTGGTATTTCTTGATGGTCCCCCATCTGGTGCCTTCAGGCTCTTTAAGAGAAATATTGTGATAACGAGAGCAGTTTGAAAATGGAACCAATTACCTAGAGAGGTGTTGGGGCTCTCCTTCTATTGTGATCTTTAAGCAGAAAGTTGACAACAATCTGTTGGGGATGTTCTACCCTGGACTTCCTACATTAAGTTGGGGATTGGACTAGGTGGTCTAAAATGCCCCATATAAATCTTTGATTCTATAATCTCCGTTCAGGTGAGGCTGCAGCTGATGCACCAGCTATAGCAGATGGAAGTCAACTGGCATCTAAAAACAAGGTTGGATGCAACAGTACCACAAAACTGGGAGGGATGGACAACTTTGACAGATCCATGAAGCAATTTTCTGATCCTGAGATCCTCCACAGGCTTTATATACAGTAAAAAAATGACCACAAATTGGAGGTGTGGGACAAAAGCAGAATTGGCTGGAAGTTTTTTTTTCTGTCTTGAAAAAATTGTGTGTGTGTGTGTGTGTGTGTTTTTTAACCATGCAGGGTTTCCTGCAACCTATTTAGAAGGTTAATCACTGTTCCCAGATGTTTCCAGATGAGGCAATCCATCGTTTTACCAGGAAGATGGTGGTCAAGAGGAGTTGGAAAGGAGCAAGAAATAGCCCTAGGAGGGTGAATGTAGCCCCAAGGCCCTACTTTCCCTGTCCCTGCTTTAGATGGGTACTGTCCTATACAGAACAGGCAAAACACAATCTCCCTAAATAGCTGAATCATGAGCCAACAAATCTTCAGTCTGATCTGGATTGCATTTCAGTTTATTGTCCTTCATCTGCTGAGTTTCTCTGTATTACCTTATCAGATGGAGGAAAAAATAAATTGGGAGAGAAAATATAACCCTGGAGCAAACCATAGCATAATTGCCAGTTGATGGAGAAATAGTCCAACCATTTGGAAACTGCTACCCAGAAAGAAGCAGTGTATGTATTCTCGGTATCATCTCTCTCTTCAGAGAGCCAGACTGTGCAGGTTACATTGGGCCACCAGTAGTTCTTCTATATTCTGTTCACCAAACATTGTTCCTAATAGGATAGGGAAGCTGATATGAAACCAAAAAAATACAGACAGGCAAAATGTACAGAATAATTACAAATTTTCTCATCTAGAACAAAAAAGTATTCAACAAAATGGTTGCCCAATTTTAAATCATTTCAACTTTTTTCCCCCAAAATCCTTGTTTTTTTTCTGCAAGAGACCATTTTGTACAGAAAACAAGGTATTTGCACAAAATGGTATGAAAGTCTTGAAATGCAAAAGAGTTTCAAAAATACACGAAAATATTCAGCAGGAAGCAAACTTTTCTGTGCCTGGCAGAAAACATTGCATTAAACATGCATCCTGTTTACCCTCAATCTTTTAAAAACTGTAAAGCATAGTGCCTTTCAGTTTGAGGAATCTGAGAGTAAGAAGCTAAATTCAGGTCATACAACTATATAGTTGCTGCTTTTCTTTAAAAAAAATACAGTTTTTCAGTATACCTCTGATATCTTCCTTTCCCATTATGAGTTCCACTTCTCCCTCCAGTACATATGTTGGAAAACTGCTTTACGTTTTCTTCAAATTATATTTGAAAGGATTTTAGATGAAGTAAGTGTGTGAGCAAGATCTAAAATCAAAACAATGTAGGGAGGAAATGGCAAACAAATGTACCATGGGAAAAGTTAGCATGCTTTTTATTCAAAAGAAAAAAAGAAGAAATCCTTCTTATTGGAACAATCAAAATATTTTCATTATCCATAAAATAATATTTGTTAAGTCTGGATTAAGATCCATCCTGAATTCATTTTGACAGCTCGTATAACAAATTTGTTTAGTATTTTTGTGGTTAAGTCTTCTCCTTTGCACTGCAGTTTCTTATTGTTCATGGACACATAGCAAATGGCTAAAGTTTTTTTTTAAATGGAGAACATGGTTAACATTTATTCTCATGTGTTTGAAATGTGGCTCTGCATGGCTGGAAAGAAAAATATTTGAATTAACTAAGACATAAGCAAAGAATTCGTAATAACCCTTAGTCCCAGTAGCTGCTTTCATGCAGTTTGGGTGTTCTGTAGTTTTGAATTCAGTCTAGCCTCTGCCTGATGTATTCAGATTCCAAAATTTTAACTGTTACAAGCATCCAAGTGATAGCTGTGGCTAATCTGTTCTAGCTTTAAAGAGACCCACAAAGGAATCCAGTAGCACCTTTGAGAAACACTGGAAAGAAAAAAAATCATAAAATTTTGTGGACCCAGTGAATTTTCTTCTCAAAAGTACAACTGGATTTCTTTATGTCTTTTTGTGTTCCAAGCAAGCACAGTGACTGGCTAAGACCTCACTGTTGGGCCATGATTCAAAGAATTTCCCCTGTACAAGCAAGCAGGTTTTCACTATATGGTATCTTCTTTCGTTGGCTAAGCTGGGTGTTCAAGAATCTGGACAAGGAAAATAAAACCACATCTGTGAGCAGTAGACTCTTTCACAATTAATTGTGTGCATAGCTGTGCAAGGAAGAATGCAGGACAAGAGTAAGAAGTATTTCTCTCTCTCTCTCTCTCTTTCCCTTGAACACTGGAGCAAACTACATGTTGCCGTATCCCTATGGAAGGTTTTTTTTTCCTCCCCACATGCTGAGCAGGGATATAGTGGGAGGCAGCAATAAAAGAGATTGTATTTGTACCTCAAATATGAATTCTGTCCCCCCAAACGAAGTTTTTCTTCAGTCTCCAAATTTCTAGCATTGCAGTAATTTAAAACTTCATCTGAGCAATTGGAAAACTTCTGCTGATAAGGAGAAATAGGAGGGAAAGGGAAAAATAGTTTTGGCATAAGAAATATCTTCAAAAGAGCTTTTCAGTCAATTGGCAGTCCAAATTTATTCTTGGCAATAAAAAAAATCTAGATTTTTGAAATCAGCTAGGTACAGATCTAATATAAGTGGTGGTTTGGTGATTTCAGATGTCAGATTTTATGTTTCAGCCTTTTAATTAATCTAGTTCAATATAACATGACCCAACTTTTTTTCATCAGAGAAACCAGCACAGTATAAACAGTGGGAGAGAAAGGGGTTTTTTAGAATAAGAATCTGTTTATGCAGAGTAAGCCCAAAAGTAAGGAAACTCTAACTAGACGATTTGTGGAAGTTCATACTAATTGGCTGCAGCTTGCACAAGTCACTACTTTTGCTAAGCACTTAGTATCCAAAGAGAAAATTTCACACTCATTTACTACTTATGAATACTTATGTGTATTGAAACAGATAAACTTCCAAAGGAAATGTGGTCAAAATTTACAGATGGTTAATAAGTTCAACTTATGATGAAGGACTGGATGTGAAACATGTATGGGAAATGCACTTAGCAATTCAAATCTCAGACAGTGACTGGGTCTCGTATTTGCATCTCTTTGCCTTTTAACTCTAAATCTGCTGTCACCAGGGAAAATGTGCTTAAGGTTATCTATAAGTGGCATTTAACCTCTGTGAAACTAGCTGGAGTTATAAAGGAAGTTGCCACATTATGTTGGAGAGGTTGTGGCTTAAAGGGTACTTATATCCATATGTCAATTGATTGCTCCATTGTGCAGGATTTTGGACTCAAATTTAAAAAAAATATCCATAATAACTGAATAAGAAATTTGTTATTGCAAAGGTCTGATGTTATTAAGCATCTTTATTAAGGACAACCAATTACAGCTCAAAGTTATCACTTCTCTTGTGCTTGCTGCTTGAACGACGATTGTGAGACAGTGGAAACAAACTTTAATCCCCAAGGAGGGCTAGTGGAGAAAAGTTTGGGACTCTGTTCATATGGAAAAATTATGTTACAACATGAAAATAGTTAAACAACTTGTTCGTTATGATGCTTTAAATTAAAAAGTTCATTTGAGCATTTAGAAATACAGTTTAGGCATTGAGAGAAAGGGGGCAGGCAAGGTTAGCAAGGAAATCCAACCACAGCAAATATGAGAGTTCTATATGTGAACAGTTTTTAATTCTCTGCAGTGCTAGAAATTTGGGAACAGAAAGGATATTTCATGGCAGGGGGGCAGAATTCTTTCCTGGGGAACAATGCCCTTATTTTGCCCCTTCTTCTAGTAGTTACATACCTGATGGTGACTCTCCTTGCATGGCAGCTGCTTTCCAGAAGTGCAGAGTTGGGCAGCTCCATTGGATCTGGGGGTGAATTTTCTGCTGAAGTGCAGGATTATGCGTGTGTCTACACAGGCTGCCAAAACTGCCTAAACAAAACAAAATTAGGACATTTCTGAAATTTCTGCAAGTTAATCTCTGGTTTTGAAAAACTGAGGCTCACACCCTGCTGGGAAGTTATGTCAGATAAACTGATTTATGATTGCACCATTGTGCTATGTTCATATTCTTAGGAGGGGAGATTAGCTATGCCATTGGGACCATTGTGCAAGCAGAATGAGCAGAATAGTTGTTGTTGAATGGTCCCGATGCACAGTGTGCCCTTTTGCATGACATGTCCTGATGTACAATGAGACCTAATATACATTGTGTCCTATTTGCTTTAAGGGTATCTTGGATGGGTCCCCATTGTACATCATTGCAGTTCATTGGCATGGAACCTATTGTGTTAGTGATGCAGCTCCATCATCAAAACCACAAACATCGTAGCATCTGATTAAGGGTCTTGCTCTCATCAGTGTAGGGGCAATGGCAAGCCATTGAAAGAGTGAATTGCTGCTTCTGGGGGCTTCTGGGAGAGGCAGTTTACCCTCTGAAGAGACTGAAATGGGGAAGTCCAGGGAGTCTGAGAGCTTCAGAAAAAACAAAACAAACAAACAAACAAACAAACAAACCTGCCAAGGGGTCAAATAGAACCCCAGGACTACTTCCTGCACTTCTGCACTAATGCCATCTGTTAAACAGATCCTCTGGATGTTACTGGCAGTCTGAATTGTGCCTGTTTTGCATTGCTGAATATGCCAGGGAGAGTCTGGGCTAAGCCCCAGTTGTAAAACACTGAAAATATATTAAATCAAAAATCAGGACAAAGATTTATTACAATTTTTGTTTTTGTTTTATGTACAGGTGGTTTAATTCAAATATTTCTGTTTTTAGCTGGACTTAGGAAGATCAGTGTTTTTGTACTAATTTCCAATTCAAATGCAGGCAATAAAATTGGAAATAAAAACACAAGCAACGTCTTTGCCTGCAACAAAGTCACTTTCCACACTAATGAGTCCAGAGTGCTGTTCTTTTTAAAAAGGCATGCCAAGTCATTATGTGAGAAGGGTGCCAAATAAGATTTTCTCTCATAAGTCATTATTTGTGGGTATCTAAAGAGGATCTCAGAGCCAACATGGTACAGTGGTTTGAGCCTTGGACTAGAACCCTAGAGACCAGGGCCATTTCCGCTCTAGATTGTTATAGCGCTATTATTCCTCTTTCAACATCCTATGGAATCCTGGGGTTTGCAGTTTAGGGAAGGGCTGGTTGGCCCCTCCCTAAACTGCAAACCCCAGGATTCCATAGGATGTTGAAAGTGGAATAATAGCGCTATAACAATCTAGTGCGGAAATGGCGCAGGGTTCGATTCCCTGCTCTGCCATGGAAACCCACTGGGTGATCTTGGACACATCACACACACTCAGCCCCCAAAAAAACCATGATAGCCTCACCTTAGGGTCACTATAAGTCAGAAACAACTTGAAGGCATGCAATAACAATAACAAGAACAAAGAGGCTGTTATGTCTTCTTCCCTTATTTATACAAGGGGCCAGTGTGTACATATCCATTTTTCACCTTCAAACAAGGAGCTTGTGTCAGTAAGATCAGTACAGGAGTCTGCTCCTCCCTGTCTCCTTTCCTTTTTATTAAAAATCATCATCATCATCATTATCCTGGAGAGTAACAGGATTTACAATGCAGCAGAAAGTTTGGCAACAACACTTCTTACTGCGTTGCTTTCCACCTCAATCTTACACCACCTTTTTCACCAGAAAAATTAGCCACTGAATTTTGATGGAGTACAGTAGTACAATAACCAGTGTTAGGTCCCAAAGGATGGAAACTAACACCTCCACTTGTCAAAATTGCTGACTCTGCTCTAGATGTTGAATACTATGAACAGTACATGTGTTCAAAACAAAATCTGACAGCCAGGCCATAAATCCTTATAAATCTATTTGCTTCACCACTCCCTTGTTCTTCTGCTATGTCATCCATCACTGTGTTTGATTTCCCCATACCTGGCTATAAATCCTAGTGTAGTGTAGACATTGTTCCTCCCAATCAAACCACCACTAGACGTTCCAGGAGACTGATGTGGAAAAACTGCCAAATGAATGAGAAGACTCCTGTTGCAAATGAACAGTGGAAGCCAGCATATGTCTGCTCAGAGTTCAGTACAATGTCTAGGTTGTGATGGTACAGAAGACTGCTTTCTACCAACTCCACCTAGAAATAAGATAGCTTCTCATGCTTCCAGGAGAAATGTGGATCATCATACACTAATCTTTAAAAAATCTGTACAGTATAGGGTTGCCAGATCTCAAGGCCTGGCCCAAGTTTTTCTGGTCCTCTACAGGCAGGAGATGAGGCTGCTAATTCTCTGGTTTTTGGAGCCTCAGCTCCAGGCAAAAGAGAAGACTGTAGGCAGATCTCAAGCTCAGTTATTAGGGCAGCAGCTTGTTATAATTTGCAAAACTTAACTGAATTGTTGCTGCAGCTTGCAAAGATTCTTGTGGGGAGGTATCTCTGTATTTAGTTATCTTCCTTCCCTCCCAGGCTCACCCTCCACTCTGTTCTGTGACCTTCTGGTTAGAAGCAAATAGACTAGATTGAATGTTACTTACCCTCTTTCTCTGAGTAAAGTGAGAAAGAATAATCCCCGATTCCACCTTCATTGGGAACAACCCCTTTAGCTGATATTTCTGTCTTAATTTCCAAACAGGAAAGTATTTTCTCTTTGTGTGTGTATTTGAATGACAAGTTCTGAGCAACTGCGTTTGGTAGTTAATTGTTGTTGTTGTGTGCCTTCAAGTCATTTCTGACTTATGGAAACCCTAAGATGACCCCATCATGGGACTTTCTGAGGCTGAGAGTGTGTGAGGCAATCTGTGTGAGGTCAGCCAGTGGGTTTCCATGGCGAAGCAGAGAATTGAACCCTGGTCTCCACGGTCAAAACCCTACACCACATTGGCTGTCTGGTACTTAATACATAACATTTAATGACCTCACCAGGGACTATCCCCAGGTCTCAGGTTTTATCCTCAAAACCTCAGGGTCTGAGACAATCTGAATCGACAACCTTAATTCAGCAGAAAAACTGTAGTTCTGTTCAGAGTGTTCAACCACAAGAAAAAAATCCCAGGACAGGTAACAATAGTGTAAAAACAACCAAAAATAAAATGTACTAGGTAAGTATTTAATAAAACCAATAAGCAATTAGTAGAGAGAGTACGCATAATCAGCAACATAGCCTGTGAAATTAGCTACAGTGGCAGCCAAATATTCACAAGTGTCACAGATGGGTCTTAGCCTGGTGCTATAATGTCGGTAAGCCTAATGCTGAGTATATCTCTTGGCGAGGGACATAATGAAGTCAGGGCACAACAACAGAAAAGGTCTTGTCTCATATTGCTACCTCAGAGCTTGAAACGTTACTTCCAAAAACAAATTTATTAGAAAGGAACCCCCACCCCAAAGAAAGTTGTTATTTTTAATATTGTGAAGAAATCCTTTACTAACCTATTACATTCCTTGTACATTTTTTGTTGCTTTTGCTTTTCTTATTTTTTAAATACACCATGAATATGGCATTAGTCCTAGTCCCCCTTCCAAGTGCTAACCAACAATGACTTTGCTTGGCTTCCAGGGTGGTATGATAGCATATGGTAGTTCAGAATATAACCCTTATTATGGGTAGAATTGTCATCTGATAAATAATCAATCTTATTTACAATCTATCTATCAAGTTTTGAACTGCCTTTCAACAAAATATAATAACAATGATGCCATGAACAAATCAATCAAATACAGACACAAAAGGTGAATACTTTTAAATGGCAGTGGCAAATATTAACTGCCATCCAAAGTGGCATATTCAGTGGATGCAAGCGATTATGAATTTTAAAAAAACTTTTCAGAACCCACTTAAATGGGCCCAATTCCTTGTTTGAGTCCTTTTCTTGTGGGAGATGGCTCTTCATCTTATAACTAATCTGGGGAAAAAAATTCCTCTTAGCTGTTGCTGCTCATTTTGCAGTAGTAGGCTCTCAAAATAAGTCTTCGTTACTGGATTTCAGTGTGTGGGAGGGTGCATATGGTTCCATTTATAATATTCTGTGTTTACTTTTCCCTCCATTCTTTCATCTTTTTTTTCCCCAAGCTTAATTTTTTAAAAAAAGTATCCCTAATCTACTTGGGACCACCATACCAGAGTTACTGAATATCTGGAAACGTCCTACTGTTTTCTCCCTTTCTACAACTTTCTAGGACTAGATTGTTTAGAGACTTTGGGGGTAGAAATTATTATTACTGCTTTTACATCTGCAGGTTTCATAGTCTTTCTTCAAGTAGTGTGGTCTATCAAACTGGTATATCTGGGTTTTCTACTACACCTTTGCTTATCTCCCAAAATATCAAGATAGCTCAGTGCGATGTTCAATTAATTTTAGATTATTTCTAATTACCCACTGACATGACTTGTAAGTGATACATTAGTGGAAGGGATGGCTTTGGGCAAATATAATAGTCTGTCAGTCTTCCCCAGAAGCTATAATTAAATCAAAAGATAAGAAGAGATTACTGTAATTATTTTGACAGTGAACTGATAGAAGTGTGCCCAAGTGACACAGATTGAAGAGCACCAAATGTCAATTGCTTAGAAACAATTAGGGTAAAGCAAGAAATGTAAACATGTGCTTATCTGGCCTTAGATTTCCTCTGGGCTACTTGCTCAAATTGCCCAAATCATTTATGAGGTCTTAAGGTTCAACGGAACTTTGCACAGATGAGAATTCAGATGACAGCAGTGGTTGTACATAATTTGTAAACTTGTTGGTCCTGTAGTTTGGAGGCCATTGGTGTCCAGTTTGCTCCTCAAAGAAAATGAGAGCAACAGGTTTTAAAGACTGTGTTATGCTCAGACATCAGAATACAAAACATTTTTTAAATCAACAATCAAGCTGTAAATTTAAAAGTTTTAAAAGCCTGACTTGGTATACAGTAACTTTGGTGAAGCAGGACAATTTCCATCAATGGACACTGATGCCTTCCAGTTTGCCTTCTGTAAAATGAAATAAAATAAAATAATAAAATAGCTATTTCAGATATTTGATCTATTCTTTCCACAAGGAAATGCACAAAACAGATAAGATCTGTATTTTGTAATTTTTAATGTACTGTCTATACCTTGCAGAGAACTCTAGGTATCTGGCAGTCTTAAAAATACAAAAAATAAATAATGCTTTTATTAAATCACCTTAGACTGTAAGCCTGAGGGGAGGGAACAAACAAATGAACAATTTGTAAGCCATCCTTGGAGCCTTTTGGTGGAGTGTAAATGTTCTAAAAAAACAAATAAAAGTTGTGGGAAGAAGCACAAGCAAGTTCCTATGTATTTCTCTTAAGCCAACATATTAGATGTATCTATATTTAGCTTCCCTTTTGCTTCACTAGATGAAGAGTTTGGTGTATCTCAACTACATACATGTTCCTATGTGAATAAGACTTTGATTAAATAAGGCATTTTTTAAAGCTACCTTGAGTCCAAGTCTTGGAGAAAATGCAAGATACTAGTAAATATAGCAACAACAGGATGCTTTGTTTTCCAGTTGGCAGCCAATAGGAAATACTAAGGTCTTTGCCTACCCTCCCATTGCTCCCATGCAATTCTGTTTCTTTTAGTTTCTACCAGTACCCTTTTCCTAAATGTCACGCTTAGGATAATATATGTGGAATATCATAAACATGATGGTGGAATGAGATGCTACTTGTTGCCTGGCAGTGACTGGCAGTGACAGAACAAGCTTAGCAAGTTAAAACAGCTGCATTGTTGTGGTAGTGGTGGTAGGCTTTCACATTATTTCTGAATTATGGCAACTCTAAGCTAAACCTGTTGCAGGGTTTTCTTCGCAGAATTTTCCTTTGTCATCCTCTCAGGCTGAGAGAGTATGCCTTGCCCAAGGTCACCCAGTAGGTTTCCATGACAAAGCAGAGATTCAAACCCTGGTCTCCCAGTGTCCTAGTCCAAGTCCTAGTTTACAGTCAATTCACTAGGAGAGAAGACATGAAGAAGCAGAATCTTGCCCTTTCCTGTAGGCTCAGGCAAACTACTGGAGCCTCTCCTAGCTTATGTGTTCTTCCTCATTAATAACGTTCGCTATTTTGCCCACACTCTGATGTTGTTTGACCACATGTGTCCCGATTTGCATCTGTGAAAGGTTATTAATGAGGAAGAACACACAAACTAGGAGAGGTTGCAGACATTTTAAAGCAGCTGTAAAATGGGACAACAGGGGATTAATGGAGCTCTGTCCCTACTAAATCAGGACAGTTGGAAGGTATGCAGCTGGCCTATCCGACATGAGTTATATGATTTTAAGAAAACATGCCTGTTTACTCTGATATTGGTGAATTCCTCTCTCTTAGGGTTAAATGGTACAAGGAATAATATTCTGTGACATCTGACTGATAAGTAATACTCTCTAGTATTTCTGCTATACAACTTTTTCTTGTATAAAGTAATAAAAAACTAATTTCAGCCAAAGAGCTCCCTCTCGTCTTATTCAGATGTAAGCAAAAGCTAACAGAGAACTTACATGTTTCGTTTGTTTTTTAAGTTCTGTTAGAAATAGAGAATAATGTTTGGAGAAAAACTGTAAAGCCAGACGTAAGAGCCTTTTGTTTGAACTTAGTTGTGAACAGTTTGTGAAATATTACTGACAATTAGTTATGACTTATCACACCGAGTTCCTTCATTTGGAGGAAGCCCAAACACAATCAAGTTAACACGGGGATTGAGTTACCACTTACTTAAAGAGAGGGTGGTCTCAC
The DNA here is from genome assembly GCA_030412105.1 of Cyclura pinguis. Classification (NCBI taxonomy): domain Eukaryota; kingdom Metazoa; phylum Chordata; class Lepidosauria; order Squamata; family Iguanidae; genus Cyclura; species Cyclura pinguis. Next base: position 23,851,780 of record CM059604.1, read on the forward strand.
CAGGGCAGAATGGAGTTCATTAACAGGCTAAAGAGGTCCCTTTGTAGCTACCTGTGTTGTACTTAAACCTTTTAACATCAGATGTTTCATTCAATCAAATATTTTTTGACAAAAATGAAAAGGGAGAATTGTGGTGTTGTATTACTAGTCAAGGGGAGGATAATATTATGTTTATTTACTTTTTAAAAGCAATGGACAGGCTGCAAATTCAGTGGTGTAAAAAGCATGACTTGCTTCAAATGAACTGTGGTTCAGTAGGATAGTTTCCATAAATTTTGATAATGTGTTCCAGTTCTTTAATGGTTTCTATAAAAGAAAGTTACTTGTTTGAGATATTTGGTCTACTAAATTATTCGTCCGGAGAATAGATCCAGAAACAAGGAGGGGATTTTTCAAGTCCCTGCCCATGATGTAATTCAGTTTATATGTGTGATTTTACGATGTAACAGGGCTCCTTAGAGATGTGAATGTTACTCTTTGTATGAATTTGTAAGCTTAAAGCAAAGTTCAAAGCTCAGATACTTTTTTTCTGAAGATGATTGGTAGATGCAGATATGAACAATTTCCCCCATCAATTGTACCTTCTAGTTGTGTACGATTTACAACCTCCATGTTGAATAGGCTGCATATGAATAAAATGGCTGTTCTTTAGACCATGCAGCCATTGGGATCTGACTTTGCTCAGAGCAGAAATACATCACATTGGAATGGTTTACTGCATGCTGCTGCATACTTGCATTACAAACTTTACCCTGAAGTTTCTGGATTTCCTAACACATCATTCTTCTCCTTTCAAGGACTTAGTACTTTTTCAATAAAAAAAAATTCAATTTGTGGCTCTATTTCAAGTCAGTTGGCTTGATGGTATAAGTAGAGCGGTACCAGTTTTGGATTTAGAGAGCCGTGTGGCTGAATTTCTTTTCATGTGGTTGCCTGAGACATTCTTAGAAACCCCAAACATTTTTGAAGATCCTCAACTGGAGACATTCACAATTCTTCCCTCCCTTTTTACCATTAATCCTTCATGTTTTAACAAGCACTGAAGTTAAGGCAGCCTACACTCTTTCCTGTCAAATCACCCTTCTTTCCTATATTATTTCTCTTGAATAAAGCAATCTGCTCTCTCCAGTCCATGTTCTTGTAAATCAAAGGGATAGATGTCAACACATGCCATATGGAAGTATAAACTTCCTTTTTTTAATTAAATGGGATTTTGACATTTGGTTTGAAGTGTTTGGGTTTTTTAAAAAAAAATTTAAAGAAAAATCTATGCAAAGTCTATCAACTGTTTTTATTTTTAGTAAAAGCTGATTTTCCCTCTCTCTGATACCACAAATAATTTCCAGCTTCAGAATCTTTCCAATATCCTTCCATAGTTCTTGGGTAGAATATAAAACAAACAAGCAAACATTAAAAGCTATCCACATCTGGAAGAATTATCACTTTTGAACAGACATAATTGAAGAGATGCTGTATTTGATTGAAATAAATATTTGATACCGTTCTCTTTAAAGTGTTTGGTACATTAGTTCCTGGTCATAAACCATTTCATAAAATCTCTTTATCCAGCAAAGGATAACAGTGCTGTTATGCAATGATAGTGTGCAGAATTCAAGTGAAGGGAAACTGTCTTTCCATATAATTTTTTTTATTTTTATTCCACAGGATCTGAAATATATATTCAAGGTGTATTTAAATATATGTATGTATATATATTTAAGGTGAACCTATATAAAAATGCAAGCATGACAGGCTGAGTCAAACAAGAGTTCCCTATAGTACAGCTCTGGCTTTGTCTCCCATCTTGGTCAGCAAGATGTTTGATAGGTGGGAGAGACTCCTTCTTTTAACGTCAATTATGGCCAGTATTCTATACCAGTGACTTAGTTAAGTACTCTATACCTAACTAAGTAACCTCCCTTGGCCTGATCCCCCCAACCCTGATGGAAACATCATTTACCCAAGCTCTGATCACTGGCGAAATGGACCTCCTTCTCCCCATGGAGATGATGGCTGTTACAGAAGTTTGAGGAGTTACGGTTTTGATGATGGTTTCATGATTGTAATTAAGTAGCGATTGTGCATATGGAACAGTTACCTAGATTTACTCACCTGTAACTGTTCTGTATTCACATTCATAATTCTGACATTATTGCCAGGATCATGATTCCCTCTCCCCACTTTACCAAGCATCAGCTGCATGGGAAGTCACTGACATAGTTAGAACCTGAATGTATGATGTTTTGGATCAGATTTGGAGAGGTCAGGCCAGGAGAGCTTACTTAATTAAGTATACCTAACTCAGTTGTGTATATTTAACTAAGAGTCCCTTCACACTCCAGAATTACAGCACTGTTATTCCAGTTGAGCTACCATGGATTCTGTCCTTTGGACTTATGGGATTGGCAGTTTAGGGAAGGGCATTTAGAATTCTCAGCCAGAGTGCTCTTCTAGTTCCTCACCAAATTACAAACCCCAGGATTCCATAAGATACAGCCATGACAGTTAAAGTGGAATAATAGCACTATAACTCTGTAGTGTGAATAGGCAACATATATATACTTAACTAAGTAGCTGATATAGAATGCTACTACATGTTTTTTAAAAATCTCTTGCCAGTTTAGAAACCTCTATCACTGTCTACTGTATAAGGTAAAAGGCAACTGCATTGTTATACACTGCAGCTAAGGTACAGTACTCCTGCCTTCATGTTTTTTCTGCTGGACGATAATATTTTGGTTCATTTCTCAACGATACAAGGAAAACAGGCCTCTTTTTTTCAGTCAAAAAGAGCTTTTAGCTTCAATATTTCATACATTCCAAATTTTAAAATTTGGCAGGGATAGTCCTGATAAATACTCTGTCATCCCGCTTTTTCAGCTGCTTTTAAAATGTCCCAGTTTCTCTCTCCAGCTCTCACTTTTCTGCTTTGTCCTCAGTTGACTTCAATTGCTGCAAACTGAGTGGAAAATGCAAAGGTAATTTGCATTCAATTGTCTCAGCAGAGGAGACAGTAGAGAAGGGGGCAGATTCATGCCCTTCCCAATAGACTTAGGTAAAAGCAAACTGCTGCAGCCTCTCCTAGCTTATGTGTTCCTCCTCATTAATACTTCTTCTATCTTGACAACACCTGCTGTCTCTTGGCCATACCTGCCTGAGTTTTTGTTTGTGTCATGTTGGAGAGAATTTGGATTCTGGAATTTAACTTTTGACAAGATTCTTGTTTCAGTATGTGGAAAATCTACTTGGATTCTAGAGTTTAGATCTCTGAGGACTGATTTAGATGGCTGAACTAAGTCCCAAAAGAGCTGAAACAGCGTACCCGTTTCTAGAAAACATCAGCTACTTTCAGATGCCTCATGATGGTATTAGGAATACAAAGTATCTAGAGGTCATGAAGTGCCTAAATCTTGAGCAGTGTGGTATTGTCTGCTTGTGTATTTCTTTTATATTTAGTTGACTGCTGCTTGCTTTGCCGGTAGCTGGAAATATTTCATACTCTCAGTGCCCACAAATTCAATCTGATTTCATTTCCCACAAAATGCCCCAGAGAATGACATATTTGAAAAAGACACTGCTACCAAATGCATATCTATATTTCATATTAGAGTAATTTTTATTTAACACTCTCCTCCAGAAGGGTCCAGGCAATGACTGGCAGAAAGCCATTTCAATAGATGAACAGCGGTACACGCAGACAGTTTGCACTCACCATGTGTACATCAGATGTGGGCCCCAAGGTCAGGTTTCCCAGCCACGATAACTCAGATGACTATCTGTTATGAGCATATCCATCTGTGGTTAAGGGGATGTGCCATCACTAATCCAGATCTGGCCTGCATTCATTTTCCAAAATAAAAAACAGCCTTACTAGGCACAAAATGAACCTTTTCCAGATCTGTATGTACTATACCCAGTAAGACCTAGGCAGGAAGAAAAGAATCATGAAGATAAAGCACAAGACTGGCTGGACTGGACCAAAAGTCATTCTTGTCCAGCATTCTAGACCATCAGTGGTCACCAGCGGAAGCTACTACTGGATGGACTTTAGTATGTCTCCTCAAAGTAAGAAGTAAAGATATTCTATTTATCTGGGATATTTTTCCTTAACATTAAAATAATATTAATATTATAAAATGTATACAAGAAAATAGACTGGCTTTTTCAGAAGAATAAAACCCAGCTAGATCACCTTGGCCTTCATACTGAGTTAACATGGGTTGTGGTAGATCAGTGGCACAAGTGTTCTTTTATCTTTAAGACTGTTGGTTTCAGCCATTGCCTTATTAGAATGGAGATGCTCTTCTGATGTGACAGAATCCAAGATTATTTTGTATGTGCTTCTTTCATTTCCTCTTCAACATGTGTGGAGATCATGCTGAATGTTAAAGTGGACATGGCCTGGTAATTCAGCTATGGAGCTTTTGTACGTGAGAAGTTTGCATAGAAATGGGCATGGAAATGATGTGACATCTAAGCATTCTAAAGAGACATTGATGTAAAGCTTTGGGCAAAAACATCCATCTAGTTCACTGGGGCAGAAAAGAACAGTGCTGTCTGGATGTGCGTCTGTATTGTTGTCCTTTGCTTGATCAGGGCCCCGGTGTCTCCAGCGTGACTTTGCTTCTGGAAGAAGAAGAACCAGTAAAGACTTCCCTGAACTTCCCATTGCTCAAGAAAAGAAGAGCTTGAACTAGGATTGCCAGTTCAGGATTGTCTCAGTCCCTGAGGTTTCCAGGTTGACACCTGAGCCACTGGTGATGTCATGAAGCATTATGCATTAAACATCAGTTATAGTTGCTCACAGCTCATTGAAACGCATACAAAAATAATATTTTCCTGTTTGAAAATTAAGATAGAAATTGTAGCTAAAAGGACTATTCCCAGGTCAAGGTAAAATGGGTATTATCCTGTCTCGCTTACTTAGGCAGATGGGATAAGGAGCACTTAATCCAGCCTATTTGTTTTTAGTGAGAAGATGGATCCAAAGCAGAAAGGAAATTGAGCCCTAGCATTACAGTACATATTCCTTCATCCTGCCCAGAGCTGGCCCCCACAAAACTGGAGATTTGTAGCCTCGTCTCTAACCTGGAGATGGCCTGGGAAAACTAGGGTCTCAGGGCCAGACTCAGAGATCTGGCAACTCTAGCCTGAACTTGTGTTATCAACATGGAAGGCATTTTGCATGTCTCTTGAAGAAACCTCCACATGTGCATGTGTGTTAAAATACTGCTAATTTTTCAAATTGTTGTAAGAGCCTAAAAACCATTGGCAAGAGTGTGTCCTGCACCTATTCTTGCTTCGTACGAGGTTTGCCATCAGTGACAAAACACTTTGTGGTTTGATTAAATCAGTCCTTTTAAACATTTGGATAAACGCACCAGATCCAGCGTTTTGCAGAATGGAACGGCAGCTGCCCTGCTTGCTGATGTTGAAGGTCTTTCTGCTCCTGTCCCTGTGTCACAATAAATCTTTCTGCAGATAAATCCTGTGAAAAAAGTCAATCTGCGATGTGGTTCTTGAGTAACCCTGAGGTCTCAGTCCAGATTGGGATCCTTGTGCTTATATTGGAATAAAAAGGAGGCACACACAGTTGCTGACTTCACCTGTAAAATAGTTTATGTTTTAGTCCTGAGAAAGCATAAAGTGGAGGATGTTTCTCTGTTACAGAGTAGAAGATCTGTAGGTGGAAGCCTCCTCCTGCTGAGAATGTAAACTGTTCAGGATATGACTTTTAAAACACAGATATTAATATATATGAATAAGAAATATGGGGTGGAAACTTATTGTTATAATACTGTGATACAAATTGTATATCTGAGACAGGAAGACAATTCTTCTATTGTAAAATTTTGAAAACTTTTAAATAAACAATAATTAAAACAAATGGAAAAAAAGACACATCATGTTTATAAGCTATCCTGAAGACCCTGAAATTGTGGTAAGGCAGGCTTTATATCTATTACATCAGTTAGTCAATATGCATGGATGAACCAAACCTATATCTCTAAAGGTTTTAGGTTTTGAAAGAATGAAAGCATCAAAGGAAAATTAGGTTCAGAATATTAATTCTAGGATAATTTTTCAAATGGAAACAAAGGAAGGTGCCTTAATAGCTAAAAATAAACCCTTTCAATTTTTCTCTCTCCTTATTCTTTTGTTCTAGTCATCTGTGATGTCTGTGTGTTTTGCCCGCTTTCATCCAAATCTGGTTGTTGGAGGAACTTATTCTGGTCAAATTGTGTTGTGGGACAATCGTAGTCACAGAAGGACTCCAGTTCAACGTACACCCCTTTCTGCAGCAGCCCACACGGTAAAGAACTATTGTATCATTTTCTTTGTTTTTAAAAAGACAACTATTAATAGCTGTATGCTTATAGTGTTAAGAGCTTGAAATTTTGAATAAGTGGTAGGACAGACTACTGGAGAATGTAACGTTACTTTTTGAAAATTATTTAATTATAGTTTCTAGTCCAAGGCCCAAAATATACTTCTTTGTTATGGTGGTGGTGGTTGCTGTTGTTGTTGTCTTCAAGTCATTTCTGACCCTAAGGCAAACCTATCATGCGGTTTTCTGGGGCTGAGATTGTGTGACACACCCAAGGTCATCTAGTGGGTTTCCATGACCAAATGGTCTCCAGGGTCATAGTCCAGTGCTCAAACCACTAGACCACAGTGGCTCTAAAATAAACTTAACTGCCATCATTTTAAAAATAATTCCTTACTTTCTCATTGGCAACTAAAAGCAAGGTGGTGTAATGGTTTGAGTATCGGAATAAAACTCCAGGAGGCCAGGATTCAAAACCTGCTCAGCCATGGAGCCATGATTACCCACTGGATAATCTTGGTCAAGTTATACTTTCTCAGCCTAAGAGGAAGGCAATGGCAAATGTCCTAGAATAAACCTTTCCAAGAAAACTCTATGATGGGATCACCCCAAATCAGTCAGCTTGAAGGCATGCAACAAGAAAAAATTATAAAACAGTTACTCTTATAAACAATCTGAATTCTATAAGCCATTGTTATCTAGCAGCATGGAGGGTAATAATTTAGACTGGAGAAATGGCATGGTGAGGGGAGGAAGCATTGAACACTGTCAGATATGGTTCTACTTTTCCACCCAAACTAGCAGCCTCCCAGTCAGAGCTTACTCTGGGCATTAAGCTATCTGAGACATGGAGCATTTTTAAAGTAAATTATATCTCCAAATGAACACTTAGGTCTACCTATTGGATGCCTGATGGAGACAAATTGATGCACACAATTTAATCAATGAACCAAGAACACTGATTCACATTGGAAGCTACACTGAGTAGGCCTAAAATATAATGTATGTAAATATGTTTGAAACCGTTATTTATTCTCTTTCTTTAAAAATAGGATTGTACTTATGTATTAGAGAAGCTATGACTTGTGAAACATTAATGATAAAGTAGACACCCACTAACAACTTCTTTTTAAAAAATGCCTTGCTGAGATAGCTGCCATGATGCTATCCCTCTTCATTCCATGTCCAGAAGCTGACTAGACTGGCAATTGGATTGTATTTTAGTACTAGTACACAGAAAGCACCAGCATCCAAGAGAGGAATTCCCCCAGGACTTTCAAGAGGCTTTCAGGAGGATCTCGGGGTACCACATTCTACCCTCCCGCATGTACTAGCCGAGGCAGTCAACTGGCCCTGTACAATGGTAGGGCTGGTGTAGCATTTGGGCCATTTCTGGCCTACACTGTTATAGTAGTATTATTCCATTTTCAGCATCCTGTGGAATTCTGGGGTTTGTAGTTTACTGAGGCCAAAGAGCTCTCTGGCTGAGAATTCTAAATGCCCCTCCCTAAAGTGCAAACCCCAGGATTTCATAGGTTGTTGAATGTGGATTAATAGCACTAAAACAGTATACAGTCAACCCTCCACATTTGCGAGTTTCACTTTTGTAGATTTGATTATTGATGGATTACTTGCTGTCACCTCCGCTGCCTCCCTATGCCATTTTTAATAGGGACTGCAAACCTTGTGAGACTGAGAAACTGCGAACGAGCCTTTAAGTCCCTATTAAAAATGGTGTAGAGCAGCAGTGGAGCAGGCAGTAAGACCCACCAGACACCCACTTCTGCCTTGTGAAGGAACCCTGATGCCTCAAAGGAATCCATGGTGGGTTGAATATGGCGATCATACTTTTTCTGTGTGTTTGGTTTGGGAGGACCTAGAGTTATTCACGGTTTTTCCACTTTCACAAGGGTCCTGTGCCCCTAACCCTAGCGAATGGGGAGGGAGAACTGTAATGTGGAAATGGCTTTAGTCATAGAATGAGATAAAACCAGGAGATCAGTCATGAATTCTGATGTGCAATAGGTAGCTTAGTCCTAGAAAAATGTGTGCCTTGACACAATGATTTGTATTGTTTAAAAAAACATTTTTAAAGAAAAAAAGAGGGCTCTGTTAATGAGGTCTTCCATTTTATTAAACTGCTGCCAAGTCGACTTCATCTTATGATGAATCTATGAATGAGAGACTTCCAGGTCACTTTGTCATCAACAGCCCTGCTCAGATCTTGCAGACTCAGGGCCGTGGCTTCCTTGATTGAGTCTGTCCATCTGTAATGCAGTTTCCCTCTTTTCCCACTGCCTTCTACTGTACTAAGCATTATTGTCTTTTCTAGTTAGTCAGATCTTCTCATATGTCGAAAGTTCAACAGTCTCAGTTTAGTCATCTTGGCTTCTAGGGAGATTGGCCAAGAAATATGATAATGTGTAAAACTGTATCATTACGAAGGAAGAAACTAGAGATGAGGAAAGTGCAGATCTAACCTCTCATTTGCAGGACCTGATCCCTTCAATCTCCCAATCCCTCCCAAACTTAAAAAAAAAATCAAGTAAAATATCACCCTCCCAAAAAAAGATTTCCAAACTCTACCTGGAGTAGCAGTATCAATCTAAACACCCTCCGATTCCCCATCCTGCAATACAGCTATGAAAATCTGCTAAAATCCTAAGAAGTGAACACTGGAATAGAATTTTGGTCAATTCTGTGACCAATATTTGACTGAAAAATCAGCCATATGGGGGAACAGAAACAAAAATGGGCCCTTGCCCCAACAGAAGTCTAAGCCTTTGTATGGAAAAATAGTGGGATATAACAGAAATAATGGCAGATCACCAGAACAATTTTAATTTGGGGGGTGGGGATGGAGAGATCTTGAGAAAACCCACCAGATATGGATGGCCTTTGGGAAATATTTAGGCAGCAATATTGCAATTTTTTTAAAAAATATTGCAGATCGCAATTTTTTACCCCTCTCATAAAGGAACTACCCACCCAGCATACTTTTTCCAGATGGGATTTATAGTCCAGTTTTAATAAATTCAATAATAAAGGTTCATTTCAATTGAATGTTAGAAGGAACTTGTTGACAGTAAGAGTGGTTTGGCAGTGGAACCAATTGCCTAGAGAAGTAGTAGACTCTGCTTCTTTGGGTGTCTTCAAAAAGAGGCTGCACAATTACCTGCTGGGGATGCTTTATCTGGAAGTCCTGCATTGACCAGGGGTGTGTGTGGACTTGATGGCCCAGGATGCTCCTTCCAACTCTATGATTCTGTGATTCTGTTAAATTGCTTCTGATAATCTCTGAATTTGAAAGTCAGGATGGTGACACCCAAGTGTAAAGGATTCATCATAGTTGAACAGTTGGTAATACACTGCTGTTTATCAAGAAGTTATATTTTGTCCCAGATTTCTGACCTCACCCTCCTTACTGTGCATTGAGCAATGCACAACTTACTGTTAGGCCAATTCAATAAATCTAGTAACGATGTCCCATTTATAGCCAGTCACCAGGATACAGTTGCAAACACTGTTTTTCTTAAAAAGGGTGATTTAGTAATATGAGAAGCTAATGGAGAACGATAGGTCATTCCAAATGTTGATGTAGTCATTAAGAAAAAGATTTTATTTTTCACCATCTACTAGGGTGGGTGGTGCATGGGTCTCTAGGGCAGATGGATAGAGTGTTGCTGATGTAAGAGCAGCTGCCACAGCCTCTTCCTGCTGCACTTGCCCTCCTCTCATTGCTACCACCATTCCACCCACCTGCCCTGGCTCTCTCCCCCTCTCCTTCCCCTGTCCCACTCTCCCCATCCATCTTAGAGACCTGTGCAACACCTGCCCTCCCCCTTGTGTTTCCCTCATCTTGTCCCTTTCTCCCACCACACCTGAGTGAGTGAGGGAACGCACATAAGGGCCCTCCCTCCTCCCACTCCCCCATCTCATCTCCTTCCCTCTCCCCACCTGCAGAAGTCAGTGCGTAAGGGATGGCACACGTGCAGTCTTCCTTCTTCAGCTCCCCCTTCCCATCCCCTTCTCCCCATCTGCCTGCATCCGTGAGTGAGTGACTGAATGAGGGAGGGAGGGAATGCACATGTGTGCCTTCCATCTTTCCTCTCCCTTCCCTTCTGCCCACCAGCTTGAATGAGTGATCGAACAGGGGGATGCGCATGCACACTACCCTCCTCCCACATCCCCATTCCCCTGCCCCTCCACCCAAGTGAGTGACTGAGGAAATGCATGTACATACCCTCCCTCCTCTCTCCCCCCGTCCCATATCCTGCCTTGCCCACCTGCCTGAGTGAGTGAGTCAATGAGCAAGCAAGCAAGAGAATGCCTTGCGTGCCCTCTCTCCTCCCACTCATCATGTCCCATACCGACCCTCTTGAGTGGGTGAGTGAGGAAATGCACACATGCGCCCTCCATCTCCCTGTTCTCCTGTCGTATTCCCCTGACCATGCAAATGAGTGCATGAGGGAATGAATGTGGGTGCCCTCCCTCCTTACACTCCCCGTTCCCTTCCCACCTGCCCACCTGTGTATTTGAATGAATATGTGAATTAATCAAATCTGTGCTTCGATATACATTGCATCAAACGGAACACAGAAAATGGGCTTGATATTTGTAGGCTGTGTATTAATCACATTCAAACAACTCAGAAAATCATATGTGATTCTTAGCTTCAGTTGCATCCTGTTTTGGAGATCCTGCATGAATTAGGAATTTGTGCTAAATCAGTGCTTCTTGTCTAATATCTTATATCTTATCTAATATCTTATCTTATCTAATATGGGGGACCAATAGAATATCCCCCCCCCCGGTATTCCAGGACCGACACCCTATTTTGCCCAATGACCACAACTACTTCTTTCTTCCCAAGGAACTTGCCACAGACTAGAAAGCAAGAAGGGAGAGGGAAGAAAAAAGATATGTGGCAGCCCATTTAAGACTGGCTGGCTTTTATTTTAGCAGCATCTGATTGTGGATGCAGGGGCACAATCCAGATTTGGTCCAGTAAAAATGGAGCAGGAAGGTTTCATCCTTTCTGTCTTGGGTGTTTCTGTCCTAAAATCTGCCATCCTCAAGTGGAGAACCTAGGAAGACCCATGTTGGATCAAATCCAAAGTCTGTGCATACCCTCCAACATTTCAGCAATGAAAATGGGGAAACCTATGGACAAGCAACCTCAGAATATAGTCAGGATGGCAGAAATTATTAATGAAAATAAACTAACAGAAACTGCAGCAGTGTGGTTTTGCATGAGCCTCCTGGGAAAGGCAAGCTTCCACACCTTCTCCTCCTCCTGGCTCAGTTGTTGGAGTATTCCAGAGGAATACTGCCTCTGATACCAGAGATGATGTATCCAATTTCCAATACCCTTTTAAGGTCACTTTGCAAATATGGCAAAACAAATTTAAAAAAATACCTATGGGGAACTGAAATGGCACAGTTGAATGGCACAGTTGTGGCAACAAATAAACAAACAGAAGCAATGTTGTTTTTACTCCGTTCCCGTGTGTGTGTGTGTGTGTGTGTGTGTGTGTATTAGTTGTTTTGCCATAATGAATAATCACACTGGTGTGGTGAGCACCAGCATGATGCAATTATGCGATTACAGCAAAACAAATTTTAAAAAAGAGATAGGTACTGGGAATTGAAATTGTGTAACTGTGGCAAACAAGAAAGAAAGAAAGAAAGAAAGAAAGAAAGAAAGAAAGAAAGAAAGAAAGAAAAGAAAAGAAAAGAAACAGCTGGCATATGCTATGTAGTGTGGACAAAGGTAGGAAGGAGGGGTCAGCATGGCAGTGCAGAAGCCTGATTGTGGGGACATGCATCACCAAAGTGGCACCATAGCATTATTGCAGAAAAGGTGTGAAACTGATTGTTTGCATGCTGGTATGTTTCCATTTGCTCAAACAGTGCAGTTGCTACAAGACAACAGGCAGATGTGATAAAGTCCTAGAACTCCTAGAATTCTCCAGCCAGCATGGCGACTGTTGGAGGTGTAGAGCATCTCACTATGGCTTTTGTAACTACATCTTAAATTTTTAGGAAGTAAGAACTGTGCGAACTGGGCCAACACACTTTGGCCCTATGCGGATATGATATTCAAAGCATGGATTTCCAGTTGTGGGACAGGCAAGAACACTAGATGAAGTAGGGGTAATTCCCTCCTCTGAAATAGCTGGAACCTCATCTGAAACATTCCCATAGAATGAGAGAAAATCTTTTTCTTCCTATCCAGTGTTTGAGCTGATTAAAGTCGCTAAGTCTTCCTGTAAGGGCTTGTACAGATTAGACATTTTCAAAGATGTAAAAGTGTTGTTGTCTTCTTTTTGCACATGATACATGTGTTCATATTTTAACTGAACCACCATCATACCAAATCATTCATTTAGCTTGCTCCCATCTACTTTATAAATTTCTTACTCAAATTAGAAAAACCACTCAGATTGAAATTCTGGGCTCAGTCACTTGGGAGTAAGACTCAAAAGCAATCAGTGGGATTGACTTCTGAATAACGTGCAGGATTGTATTGTCAGAAAAGCAAACAGCGTTATGACTATGAGTATTCAGGATTTTGTGTGTAATTCCCTCTGCCCATCATCATGATGACAGGACATGATTCTCCTCTACCCTATGCCTGACCAGTTTTGGAAAGGTTTTTACAAATGTGTACTTTCTTTAAAAACAATGAATGCTAAGCAGAGTTGTGTACACAGATGACAGAAAGTTTATGCTAACCAGCCCTTAGAAAGTTTATGATAAATGTTAATATAACTGTCCTTTTCTGTATTCCATTTCAAAAGAAAAAAAATGACATTACAAAAAATTTGTTCCTCTAGGATGAATTTATACACATACATACGTTACAAGAAACATCTGCAAGTGTCCAGCTCACTTTGCTTTCTAAGCCCACCTGTTGTTTTTTGAAGCAAACATCTTACAAGTCAAACTACATACTACGTTAAACATATAGCTAAAAGTATGCATGACTCCAATCTGGACTGGGGAAACATATAGGAATGGACAATATTTAAAACTTCTGTCTGTTTTAATCTAAAAATCCTTCCACTGATATGAGTGTTTTTTTAAAAAAAGAAAGAAGGAAGTCTGAAGCCAATGATTTTTTTTTCCTTCTGTTTAACTGCTACAGGTGAGCAGTAGCAAATTTTTAGACAAAATACAGATTAAAATCCCCCCACCAACATGGGATTTGAAAGAAAGAAAGAAAGAAAGAAAGAAAGAAAGAAAGAAAGAAAGAAAGAAAGAAAGAATACCATTGGAACCTATGGAATTTTTTTTCTTCTTCTTTACCCCTGCACAGGAGTGGCAGCAGATTTTTAGATAAAATGCAGGTGTGAAGTAAAATGTAAATCTTCCATCATCTGTGTATACTGATATCAATCCAGATTTGGGCTATGTTTCCATATTCCATTTGTACTGAGACTGGAGCAGGTTGAGGAAGCAAGCTTTGTCCTCATGATCAGTTCACACAAACATTTTAAAGTAGTGTATGTGCCTTCAAGAGCCCTGGTGGCGCAGTGGTTAAATGCTGGTACTGCAGCCACAACGTTGTGAGTTTGATCCTGCTGGGCTCTAGGTTGACTCAGTCTTCCACCCTTCCGTAGGTCAGTAAAATGAGTACCCAGCTTGTTGGAGGCAATTAGCTGAACACTTTGTAAACAGCTTAGGGAGTGCTTAGCACTGATAAGTGGTATAGAAATGTAACTGCTAACTGCTATTCAAGTTTCCTGTTGACTTATAGTGATCCAATGAATTTTAAAGGGTTTTCTTAGGCAAGAAATACTTAAAGGTGGTTTTGCCAGTTCTTCCTCTAAAATATAGCCTACATACCTGGCATTCATTGGTGGTTTCCCATCCACATATTAACCAGGACTGACCCTGCTTGGTTTCCAACAAGCAGGGTCAGTCATCATCTGGTGCCTTTATGGTATTTAGGCCTCCCAGTGAATGTAGTTAGCTTGAGTGAAACTTGTGCATGAATCTGTATGTTTCCCAGAGCCTAGAAAAGTCTGGCTGACAGAGTCTGTTGTCTGTCTGACAGCTCCCAGAATCTTCAAGCTGATCATACTGACTGGGGGATTCTGAGAGTTATTATCCAAAAAAGTTTCTTTGCCAAGTTCCGCTGTTTCTTGACTGCAGCTCACTGTAACCTGGAAAATTGTGAAAACATGGGTTGAACCACTGCTGTGTGGACGTGTGCTACTCCTTTCTTGAGAATGAGGCACCACTTACAAGCTCAGTGAAACAAGCCAGCCAGTAACTCAACACTTTCTTTCAAAATTTAATTTTATAGTCTACATAAAAAAAAAGAATTTCTCCCTCCCCTCCCCTCTGCACCCAGCTGGAAAATGCATACCATGTTGCCACCAACCACTGGGTTCTAAATTTCCTGAGCTTATCCCTCGAAACTGGTGCCAGGATTCACAAGGGAAGAGAGTCCCACCACACATTACTCAATAATTTCCTTTCACACCCACCACACATCTGCCATTTGGGATAACAGGAAATTTTAATTACTTTTTTTAAAAAATACACACACACACAACCCTCTAAGCATGATGATTTCATTTCCAAAATAAATAAAAGCAAGATGGCATCTTCTTCTCCTGGGAAAGGAAGAAGCTTGGTTAGATACTGTGCAAAGTACCATTGATTTCTTTGTCCCCCCCTTCCCCCTTTTCTCTGCCTCCCACTCTTCGTTTGAAGCATCCTTTTCAGTTTTACAGAATTATTGCTTCTGAAATTGACAGCTGACAGCTCTGATTAAAGCCAGGCACTGCACCAGAAGTGCTGTGTGGGAGTTGTTCTTCATGCTACTGAATGGTGCCCCACCTATTCGAACTTTGCCCCATTCGTTCTTGTAGTTCCCGGCTCAAAGGGACTGTGTTACCAACCTGCCTGAGCGCCATAGTGAGAAGGGCAAATGTCCAGAAAACTTAGATATGAGATGACTTGGTTTGCTTTTCTTTCATATAAACACACATGAAAGGCCAGTTTGGCTGGTAAATTGAGTACTAGCTAAGTGAAAATGCAATGGCAGTAGAAAAGTTTGAAGTCAACAGACTTAGAACCAAATTGCTCAGCTATTACACAAACCCATACATCTTGTGAATTGTGAAAACAGTTGTGGATTTTTTAAAAAAAATGCTAGGAAAAGGTGTGACCATATATGCAATCTTATTTTGATGTGCCTGCATTTAATCTAGCCACAGTCCTTTTTGTCTTATATGCAAATAGTCAATAGTAACAGTTAATACTTAACAGACTAACCTATCTTACAAGTTTGTGGTAAGAATAAATGAGAGAGGCTGCATCTTAAATTTGGGTATAATTAACAATGATCTCCTGTTTAACATTAGGTGGATACACACGGATGAGACAGCAGTCTGTTATTAAGATCTCAAAACTAGCCATGATCATTAATTGTGGTTTGAAGTTAGTTTGCTTTAGGTCCATAAGAAGGACAAATTGTTACTTTTGTTACATACGCTCCTCCTAAATTTGCATCCACAATCATAATTGTTATAGTCTTCCAAAACCTGGCTTATGCGAAAACTTGTTTGGCCAGAAGCAGAAAAGTGAAGTCTCTCTTAAGTGAGTTTTGATTCTCTTTCTCCCGGACAAATGACTACCCAGCCTCCGTGAAGGAGAACCCACCAGCATGTGAGGCAATCTGTTCCACTTCCAAATGATTCTCATTGCTAGAAAGTTTCTCCTAATGTTTAGCTAAAATCTGCTTCAGTTTCCACCCATCAATTAAACAGTAAGATTTAAATGCAAGGAAGGAAGAAAGGTAAAGCAAAGGAGGCCTGCCTCTGTCAACCTAAGCTTAAATGGAGTAGGCAACACATTTAGTCCCACCAGAGCTTGGAATCAGTTTTAAGTTCAACTGAAATCATGAAGAATTTCTTGTGGGCATAGGTCTTTCTCATTTCACTGTGACAACCTTCACACATTGAAAATTGGAGGCAGGGGCATTTAGATAATTTGAGAACTAGTTCTTCCCACAGTGGAAATTAATTTTTAGTCTATTGTAAATCTAGGGGAAAATATAATAGAGTGGTTTGGTTCAGGCTAACCTCAGTGGGCATGAGAGAATGAATTGCCCTATTATTATTAAGGCGAATTAATGGATTTGCTGACATTTTCTCTCCACTAAAGTGGGTTGGACAATGCTTTCTGGTCACAGTGTGTCAAAGTTGGTAGATGGTTGTCTGTCCTTCCGTCCTTCCGTCCTTCCGTCCTTCCTTCCTTCCTTCCTTCCTTCCTTCCTTCCTTCCTTCCTTCCTTCCTTCCTTCCTTCCTTTTTCTGCAGTTGTTTTCTTCACCGAAGCCTATATCTTTTTGATCCATTTGAAAAGTTGCCTCTTTTTTCAGATACTTTTTTGGCAGCGAACACCATCAACAGCATGATAATGTACAGGCCAATTTTCTTCTTCTTACTACAGCATCTTTCCATAGTAATGATTTTGGTCAGTTTCTAATGGGGTAAAATGAAGCTATAAAAAAAAAGTGTGTGTGTGTGAGAGAGAGAGAGAGAGAGAGAATTTCATGATATACTATCAGGGTTTTGGAAAGACAAATAAGTTTCTGTTTCCTCAAAAGAGGAATTCAGGGCATTATGTGACACTCTTGCAAAAAATGTATCTGCAGCATTAGGAGACATATCCCCCCCATATATTAGTAAGTGCCTTCTGACTGTTATGTGTGTGACATTTTGTGTGTTTTCAGCACCCAGTGTACTGTGTAAATGTCGTTGGAACACAGAATGCTCACAACCTCATTACCGTTTCTACAGACGGAAAGATGTGTTCCTGGAGTCTGGATATGCTCTCAACTCCACAGGTGGGTTTGTTTTTACCTATACAAGAAGAAAGTGCCAGGGTTAAATTGGATAGCTATTTAATGGAACATCATTTCTAAAAGCTAAAACCTCACATCCTATATAGACTAAAACCTGTGGATGAACTTGAAAGAGTGCAGCTTGCTTCCAGCAATTGGCTCCTCTAAGAGCTAAAACCCATTTCCTTTGCTTCAGATCATGTAATTATGGTATTGCGTTAATATGCAGGTCAGTTTCAAGTGAATATGAAATAATCTGCTTTAAAGCACAGGTAATCATACAAGTCGCCTGTGGCATATAAATATCACACTTGCTCTACATCATTGCTGAGCCAATATAGACTAGATCATGGTGTGTCATTCACAGATAGTGTCACTTTGCATTTGCATTTAGGATTTAGCTAAGCGGACGGATCACATCAGAACTCTGACAAATGTATTTTCTCTCCTTTTCTTGCTATATCTCTGTGTTGTTGTTGTTAGGTACGGTGCCAGTTCTTTCTGGTATAGGGACGAACTGCATAGTTATTATACATTCAGCATAAATATATGTTAATGCATTTACTACAGCATAACTTCAGATATGTAGTTATAAAAGCTGGTTGAAACAGTTTCACTGGCTCCCAGTTCATTTCCAGGAACAATTCAGAGCACTGGTTATGACCCATAAATATCTATATGGTTTGCATCTAGAATATTTGAAAGATTCTATCTCCATATGTTAGCCTGCCTGAGTCTTAAGATCCTAAGCAGTGGGATCTTAAGTGTATGATAAGTGGGAGGGGAAGAGGTAGAACACAAGAGAGGGGGAATGATGGAAATCTGAGATATTTCAAGAAATATTTGGATGAAAACCTGGGAATATTCAAGAAAATCAAAACAAAGAGAACTGGTAACACTTGATACTTCCAGAGACTGTTACCCCTTCTGGATGGGCCCTCAATGGGTTAACAAATTATTTAAATTTTTTAAAAAAAAATTCCTGAAGGCTTACAATTTATCAGCCAAGGGGAATTGACCTAGTAACATGTAAAGCAAAGAGATGAAGATATACTCTTTGCATGCAAAGAAAAATGTTTGAAGGGAGCAAAACCTGCCTCCATTTTACTACACTGCATTCTTCTGCTTTAAGTCTTCTTCTGCTAGTCTAGCTCTGATACCCAGAAGAGAGTTAGATGGGAAGAAAATTACTTTGAAGCAATGGAACACAAGGAAGTATTAGAGGAAGGGAACTACATCTTCCCCATTCATGTTCTAACCATAAAACCACGACAAGCTATTTCTTACTGCCTTTTTTTTTTAAGACTGGGAAATCAAATACCCTTCATTTCCCAACATTTCAGCCATTTTTCCTCTTCCCCAATGAAAAGAGCCAAAAATGGACCTCCCTGTTTCATCACCCAGCTGCCTTCTCCGAGTGTTAATGTACAAAGGGTTGTTTTTTTCTCATTGAAATTGTATGTGCCAAAAGAAAGAACCAAAGATGAACTGTAACTTTGGAAGCAGATGCCATAGATGCAGAATGAATAGGGAAATAGTTTTTTTAATATGCTTTCTTTGTATAAAATATTTAGAAAAGAATAGGCCTGTATCTTTATCAGCCCTCAAACTGGATGAATCCAATTGCTGGTAGAATGGACCTCCTTCTCTCCATGCAGCTAAAGCCTGGTAAAGTAGGCTGTGGAGAAGTTATGATTGTGGCAATAGTGTTACAATCATGAATCAGTAGCAGTTGTGAATATGGAACAGTTATGGACAAGTAAATCTAGGTAACTTTTGTATTCACAATCACTACATTGTCACAATTTTGACACTTTTGCAATTATCATAATTCCCCTACCCTTTACTGGGCATCAGTACATGGAGAGAAGGAAGTCCATTCTGCCAGTGATCAGAGCATGGATGAAGGATGTTTCTTTCAAGTTTAGGGGTGGGGGGGTCAAACTAGGAGAGATTACTTAACTAAGTAACTGTTAGAATATAGGCCCTGGTTGAAAAAAAAATGCCTGTGACTTATTTTGCTAGGAGAGCATGGAGCTGGTGTACAATAAATCCAAGCCAGTGGCAGTTACAGGAATGGCTTTCCCAACTGGAGATGTCAATAACTTTGTTGTAGGAAGTGAAGAGGGGACTGTCTACACAGCTTGTCGTCATGGAAGGTATGCTAAAAAAGGGCACATTTTGTTGATGGCATGATATATATTTATTTAGATTGCATTGCACTATAGGGGCCAAAGGAGACATGGGTCCTACGATGAAAGAAAGGCTGGGTATTCACTGAATGAATGAAGAATTAAAATGTGTCGAAATCCTGCACTGGAAGGTACACATGTGTCACAAAGCTATGGCTCTATAGCTACATCTCCCCATGCTATCCTCCAAAACTCACCTGGGCAGTGCAGCCTCTCCCCTAGCCTGACCATTTTCATGATGTTGGAGAGCAGCACAGTTAGTGGTGACAAGTCCAGCTATTTTCCCGTAGCTGGATATGCTGCAAGAGGCATGGGAGTCCTCCCCTGATTATACTCTTGCAGTGCATCCAGCTACAAGAAGGTAGCTGGACATACTCCCACTCATCCCTCCCTGCTCCCCACCAGGAAAGAAATACAGTCCTCCCTCCAAATTTGCAGGTTTGACCTTCACAAACTTGATTATTCATGAGGCACCTGCTTCTCTCCACCTGCACACTCCCCCTCCCATTCCCCGGCCTTTGTTCAGGTGCGCATGTCTTCCTTCCATGGGCTGAGGCAAAGGGCAAATGAATGGCGGGGACGGCCTGCATGTGTGCCTTCTCTGGTCATGCCACTGCCGCCTCCCATTTGCTTGCATGCCTGGAAGCAGAATGCCCAGGCTAAACACAAGCGAATGGGGGTGGAAGGCACGCACACACTCCATCTCTGGGGGTGCAGCTGCCCCCCCCAATTCACTTGCCAATTGCCTGGGTGCCTGGAAGGCAGTGCATCTGGGTGAAATGCAAGTAAGTGGGGGTGGGAGCCCTAGAAAGCAATGGGAGGGGGATCACTCACTTGGATGGGAGGAAATTACTTTTTTTAACTTTTGCAAGGATTCTGTGTCCTGAACCTTCACGAAAGTCAAATGGCCACTGTAGCCATGTAGGGGTGGGGAGGCTGTGATATTTGCAGGGTGAGTTTTAAGGGAAGGGACTGGTCATTGCCTGGTCTGAGCAGAATTCTTACCTACACAATGGCCTTAAAAGTGAGTTGCAATGGCATAAGTCAGATGTGTGGAATGGCACAAGTCAGATTTATGCCTTTGTAATTGACTAACAGCATGCTAGCCAAGATGTGGATAATTTCCCAACATGTTACGCTTTTGAATAGCTGCTACAGCATCTGACTTTGCAGTATTAAAAACTCTGGATGAAATTAGGAAAAGTTACTTTTCTGGGCTGCAGTTTGCAGAATGTGCAAGCCAGCATGGCTAATAAAAGGAGGGTTCTGGGAGTTACAGCCCAAGAAGGCTTTGTGCTGGCTGACAGTTAACCTTCTAGTTATATTTGCTGCTTGCATGGATTGAGGGAAATCCAGAGTGTGATGATATCACAGCAATGGAAAGTTTGTTTAAATATTGCAGAGAAAGGAGAACATGACACAGAGTGGACACTCTGGAAAACAGTTGTATGTTTAGCATTGTAATGATTTTGTTCCACCCTGAACTGATGAAATAAAAAGTTATGCAGACCCACCATCCGTCCGTCCGTCCATCCGTCCGTCCCGCCTTCCGTCCTTCCTTCCTTCTGTCCTTCCTTCCTTCCTCACATTCTGTGCAAGTATACAGTTTGGGTTTCATTAAGAGAAATATCATTTCCATACGTCCATTTAAATGAGTACAAATGATTCTGTTCAAACAGTTTCGTTGTGGTTGCCTGTTGTAAGGAAACTCCCCTTATTCCAGCTCTTCAGTTGCACCAGCTGTGAAACAGTGCTATGACTTTGATATGTTTCGGTTACGTAGAATAATTTATAAGCTTCATTATGTGTACTGGTTCAAAAATGTTGGTTTATTATCATTATAGTGTCGTTATCAATTACCCTTTTGTCTGCAGTGACTCAGAGGCCTCTGTTGTTACTCTGTGTATCAGTTAGATACAGTGTTAGCATGCAGAAATACTGAATGAGAAAACAGGGAATGAAGTGGGGAGGGCAGAGTAGAACTTGAAAAATTTAGAGAGTACTACCCTTAGAACTCTCAAACCAACATGGCCTGAAGTCATATCAGCTGGGGGATTCTGAGAACTGGAATCTCAAAGTAATGTTTTTGTGTTATGCTTTCTATGCAAGGGATGTGTGAGGTATGTAGAAAGGTGTTGGTTAAAATAACTCTGTCAGTCATATGAAACTCAAAATTCTTAGGGGGTCAAGGAGTACACACATCCTCTGTAGCCAACCTCCCTCTATTATTGAGGGAGAATTACTATTTTCAGCTTTAAAAAGGATAATGTGGGGGAAGATTTAATACCATCCATTAGCATCACCATTGTGAAATCTTGATATGGGATGAAGCTTACAAAAACTACGATGTCTTCTAAAAATTAATTAAAAACATAAAGCAATTTTAAAGATATATTGGATATTTTTGGTAAAACATGGAGAATAGATAGTTAATAGCACTGCCTTTTAAACGAATGGCCTAAATCCAATTGCTAGTCGTAACCAAAGCAGTCCATAGAAATGACATAAGTGTTGACAACATTTGATTCAATAGATCTACTCTTTTTGCAACTAGCAATTGAATTTAGGCCTATATATACTTATTTTAATGTATCATTTAACTTTTAGGTTGGCTACATGTATGAAATCTGTCCATATTCCTAAGTGCTTTGCTGTTCCTTTTGATATCTGTATGGCTTTGGAAGTTGTATAATCTAAAAAAGTAACTTTTCCAAGCCCTATACTTAAAGCCATTCCCAGAATTCTTAATTTTGTTCTTGAGCAAATGGAATGAAAGATGGGATACTAAATCATGGGATTGGGCATGAAGGAAACAGTGAAGGTATCATCCAAAGATTTTTAGCTGTTGGGTATTTCCTGAATATATGCCTCTATCTTTCTGCAGTAAAGCGGGAATTGGTGAAGTCTTTGAAGGCCACCAAGGTCCTGTCACAGGAATCAACTGCCACATGGCAGTGGGTCCGATTGACTTCTCCCATCTGTTTGTCACATCATCATTTGACTGGACTGTCAAGCTGTGGACCACAAAGGTAAGAAAAGGGATAAGGAATTTGTCTTGGTCTCTGCCCTCTCCCCTGCAACAGAAAATGAACCTGGGCAAAGTACAGCAGAGGATGAATCTTAATTGACCATGCTATTACTTTACTTCAGGTTATAGAAACCTCTCCCCCACCCCAACATTGCACTTCTTTCAGGGTAACCTGTCAAGGCCTATGATCCAGTGAGGACAAAGAGAAAGAGAGAGAGAGAGCAACTTTTCAGTGGCTGTTCCCATCTTTTGGAATTCCTTTCCATGGGAGGCTAGGCTGGCCCCTTACTTGTTCTGCTTTCACCAGCAGGCAAAGTCCTTTCTGTTTAAGCAGGCTTTTATTGTGTAAGCAGGAAGCTTCTTATTGTCATGTGAATTTATATTTTTTAACTTGGCATGTCTTTTGAATGACTTTATGCTGTTTGATATAGTGATTTTCTAAAAATTGCTTTTAATTTTTTTATTGTTAAGTTTTTAACTGATTCTCTTTGCCTTGGGTCACACTCTGGGAAAAAGGGAGCATACAAATGAAATTAATAAGAAAATAAATAAGGAGAAGGCAGTGGGTGGAAACACAGTCAAAATTAGGAGGGGCCAGAAGTACAACACATTCTTTCTCTCTCACATACAGACTCCCTCTCCTCTTTCTCTTGGGAAGCTTTTTCTGAGCATAGCAGAGAGAACTTTTGCTACCTGGGGAGCAATTTGGGATGGTTGACAATGCACAGAGAAGAAAGGGTTATGGTTAGGGTGCCATCCAACCTGAACCTTCCCCCTGTCTGTCTGTCTGTCTGTCTGTCTATCTTGACAAACAAACAACAGTTTCTCATGTTCTTCTGTGGTAACTTGACTTCCAAAATAGGTCCAATTTGAATTGAATGAGATACATTTCTTTCTTGTTAAGTGATGTACAGGTAGTGTGATAGAGTGGGCTTGCACAGAAAGGAGGATTAAGTCTTCCTTCCACAGTCTCTGTCTCCCCCAAAGTTGCTTCCCCTCGCCATAGCAATTAGATTTAGGGGGAAGGGTCCCAAAAGTGTGAATGTGATGTGCTTTTGTAGGTCTGTTGGTGGAGTGGGAGGAGGGAATCAGGCTGAGGAGGGGAAGCAATGGACTGGATGAAAATTCTCCACTGTTGCTTTAAATTGAAAGGGGTAAGAGCTCCCTTGACTATTCATTGTTTTCTGAGTTAATTTTATCAATATATGAGCATAATACCCACCTCTTACACATAAATCCAACTGGTCAAGTGTCACAACAGCTGGATAATTCTGGCATCCACAGTGCAATTTGTACAAAATAAGAGATTAGTTCATGTCTCAGGTTGTTCAGTAAAGTCAAGATTTGTATTCAGATGTTTATTTTTATTTATTTTTGATTATTTTAAATACTGGTCCACACACAGCATATCTGATTATTTCATTTAAATTATACATTAGTACTGTAACAACATTCCCTCTCCCCACATTTCAAGGTATAATGGATTTTCAAATGTCAAAATTTGGATTTTGAACATGAAATTTGACCTTAAATTTTGGTTTTTGAATTTCAAAATTAAAAATAAATATACAAACTGAAGATGTAGCCTCCTTAGTTAAATGAATAAGTGAATTTAATACACTACTTGATAAATTGTCATGCAGGTTAGCTAATAAAGAATGCTATTTCATGCCAGCTGGCTAATGAAGTCAAATATTGTCCCTAGAGTGCAAGATGCATTTCTCAGAGGGGAACAGCAAATGTGCTAGGCAATAGGCTTGAGGAGGAAGGATCCTTCCTTCAAAGTTTTTGAAGCTTCAGTGATAGGGAGTGAGAAGGATCTTATTCTCCACTTCCAAAAAAACCTCCACCTTTGGAAATGGGGAGTAAAAAGGATCCTGTTCCCCTCTTCAGAAGCTGCAGATCCTTGTAAGCCCATTGACTCCCCACCATATATGCCACCACCACCTCTTGAGACTTGACTTGAAAGTATCTTGCAAGGACTTGGCACTTGACTTGAGATTTGAAGTTAGAGACTTGAGACTTGAAGTAAAAGACTTAAATACATCACTGCTGACTGGTAGAGTTGAAGGGAGCATGTAAGGCAGTGAACAGAATATGGTAGCTGCTGACAAGAGTTGAAAGACAGTTTGCTAATGGGATTTGTGGCACATAGATCATTTTGTTTTTGTTGTAGGCTGTAAGCTACTTTGTGTATTTCTCTTGAGACAGAAAGTATGAGATATAAATTATCCAGGTTAAATAACTAAGGAAAAAAAAACTAACAGTCCATAAATATGGGCCCTTAGAAAGCATTAATCTACCCACAGACCTACAGTTATGAGAGCTCCTTGAAGAAAAGCCATAATCTTTGTTAGTGTAGGAAAGTGTCCCAACCATACATGATTAAAGGAATATGACATGTATGCTCAGAAGCATATAACAGTCATAATATATTCATGCTTTTTCAAAGATTGATGATCTAGAGTTGTGGCATTTTGGCACTGGGAAATGGAGGCTTGATTCTAACTGAAACAAAGGCGGTTTCTGCCATGGAGTTATGAGCACACCGTGAAAGCAAAACTGGGATGCCAGAAAGTCAAGAGATATCCTGCTAGACTGAATCTGTTGAGTCTTGTATCTATTTAGCCATTAGTGCTTTGAACATGTAAATTGTTTTCTAAAGGCCACCTGTTCCTTAACATATACTCAGGATTATTAACAAGTGCTAATGTTCGACAGTGCCAGCTCTGCTTATCATCTTGTCACAGAGAAGAAGAATTAACAACATATGAAAAAAGAAATAGGGTTGAATCTCCCTTTATTCTGTCATAAATAATCTTACCTATGGCTTCAAAGGGAAAATGTTTGCTTATGAAGGTAGATTGTACAGGACTGAACAAGATTTCAGCTGAATCTTCTGCTTCTCAAGTGTTATAACCAACCAGTGTTGGAAATAAATTTATTTATAACTCATGCCCCATTTGTGATTGTGTGTGGCCCAAATAGGATATTCATCTTAAAGCTGTTTAGGGAATCACTGCTAGAGGACAGACCAGAAAATATGCTTCTTTGGTAAAACATTTTTTTTCAAAAAAATCATCCACTCCCAGCTGTCACAGTTTGTCACTGTAATAGAGATATGCAGAGCTCCAAAAATATCAGTATGGTAAGTGTACACATAGTCTTTATTATTTTGGCCCCTGTCACCTCATTGTTAGGAGTGTATTTGAGCGACCAGCACTGAAAGTGAACAAGAAAAAAAACTTTTTGCACTTGAAATCAGGACATAGGGACAGCACTGAGAAGAGACAGAAAGGCAAAGATGAAGTGAAATAGGACGTCATATCATATGGAAAGAGAAGAACTTGAGGAAGAGCCAAAAATTAGGTCTATTGTCATAATATTGTCCTAACTAGACAACAGTGGCCCTAGAGATGGTCTTTCACCATTGGCCATGTTGGTTGGGGCAGTTGTAAGCTGTTGTTGTTCATGCTACTGTTTATCTATATTGTTCCATCATTATACATGGCACTTCATAAGTAAAACAACAACAACAACGAAAACAGCCAGCTCTGCCAAAGGCATATGATCTAATACATGCACATACATATATACACACATGGAGAGAAGGGAAGGTATTCTATCTAGATAGAATACAATGTGTGTGTGTGTGTGTGCACGCGCACACACACATACACACACATACACACACACACACACACACACACAATATATATAAAATCAAACTGATTAATACATACAGTCAAAATATAAAACAATATTAAACTAAAATTCCAAATGCTTTAGGAAGGAAGGAAGGAAGGAAGGAAGGAAGGAAGGAAGGAAGGAAGGAAGGAAGGTAGGTAGCAGGTAGATAGGTAGGTATCTGGAGAGTAGGAAAAGCAAAAAGAGTAGGGCTAGAGTAGATAGGATGTTAAATGTACCTTTGCCTTTAACACCTATTTTTTAAAGACTGTTAATAGTATCAGTTGGAAGGAAGTTGAGAGTCCTAGAAAACAGAGATTGGTATTTTACCCTGCCCTCCCTTGCTGTAGTCCTGATAAAAATCCCTCTCATGAAAGTGGTGCTTGCATTGGGAGGAAATACGTTTTTGGTCCCTATGGTACCTCTGAAAGCATGTGTCAGTTTAGACATTTTCTTCATGATCACAAGAAGAGAAAAACCAATTAATTCCTTGTTCTGCATTTACAGTGACTCTGGATAATTATCATTTTCTGTCCCAAGCTGATGCTGTTTACATTTTTAAAACCCAGCCAGTTATATGCAAAGACACATCTAGGATCATGTTAGTTTTGATGCTTGGGTGTTACCAGATCTCCCAAAAGCATATTACAATGGCACTAGATCTCTCTGGCTAAGAATTCCAAATCCCCCCTAAAATGTATATCCCAGGATTCCACAGGATGCAACCATGGCAATTAAAGTGGAATCATTGTGCTATAATCGTATAGTGTGAAGGAGCCCCAGGTTATTAAAAACTTCAGTATGGCTGCCCCCTCCACCTCCCTTTACATAACAGCTAACCACTGGGCACTCTGTTGTTTGTGAGAGGTTAAAATGCAAAAGGGAAAGCAGTTAAGCCGAATGGACGTTTTGAATCTTCCTTTGTTTTTAATGCACCAGTTATGGCAATTTGAAGTAGTTTGTAGTAGTACAGGGGCTTCTTCCCTTGTACCGCAAAATAATACAAGTACAGTTAGCCCTCCACATTAACAGTCATGAATTTGATTATTTGTGAGTTTCTCCAACCGCTGTCCCCTCCAGTGCCTCTTTTCTGAGGCAACCATCCCTCTTGGCTGGTCTGATTAGGCTACATAGCCCTTTAAAAACTCACCTCTGATACTCCTCCTCCACCACCACCCGTTTCCTGGCCAGTTAAGGATGGCTCACACTCTGATTTCTCAGCACCAAAACCCCTGCCCCAATGTCCCCCTACACCCAAGAGAGAGGAAGTATAGGGCTGCCATGCCAACTCATTCCTTTTCCCTCCTCTTTCCCTGACCTGGTTTGGGCCTGGGGTGCCCACTCTCCCCACCATGCCTTGGACCCCTTCCCGGAGATACACACACACACACACACATTTTGATATTTGTGGTTTTTCCACTTTTCTGGTGGGACATTAGGAGCCTCTAACCCCAGCAAATGTGGAGAGCCATCTGAAATATAACAGAGGTGCCCATTCTTAATTTTTTTAACCTTTTGATAACAGATAGTATCTCATTCATTAATAATCATTCATGGATTTAAAGCAGATAGCATAGATTTTTCATAACCTCCAGCACTAAACTGAGTCTGGATTAGAAGAAAGGAAATGATTTGGGAAAACAATGCTATATATATACAGTGGCACTCAAGTTGCTAATCAAACAGGCAGGACTAAACTAGACTGTTTCAGGCACATGAAATGAAGAAACAGGGTAGAAGTGGCACAAAGTGGTTTGGCTTGAAAAAAATAACCCACATGTACATACTATGATCCCAGTGTGGGCACTTCAATATGGTTTGTAAGTTATATATAATTTAGGAAACAAGCTTGTTTCTCTTTGCAGAGTGAACATTAAAGCAGACATAGGGGATGGACAAGAATTTCTTGCAGACCTCAAATGAATCCACCCTACACACTAACCACCAACAATAACAATGGCAACTGCAGCATTTCCAAGTCCCCTTACTGATGTGATTCAGATTCAAACTACAGAAGCAAATAACATTCTCAGACTGTTACAATCAAGCATTTGGTGTCCAGTCTTGTGGTCCTACCTGGCCCATCCTAGTCCACGGATTGGCATGAACCAGTGAGGTGTTAGTATAATATGCGTGGCCTCTGTGGCTGGGTAACAGCTGTGGATAAAATATCTTAAGGAAAATCTATCTGCCTTTTTCTGATGTATAAGGCATGTCTCTGAACAAGGCTTTTATCATGCCATTCGTTCTTCACATGACATTCTGGGAGGTCCAAATGACAGTACCTTCAACTTGTAAACCTCCTGCTTTCTTACGGCTTCTTCCAGTTTTTTTGTTTCTGCCCGCACAGATGCATACACATATGTACACACAAAAACAAAATTCATTAAAGAGGAATGATCAAATAACTTCACAGTGTCTTT
Organism: Cyclura pinguis; assembly: GCA_030412105.1. Lineage (NCBI taxonomy): Eukaryota > Metazoa > Chordata > Lepidosauria > Squamata > Iguanidae > Cyclura > Cyclura pinguis. The sequence goes on from CM059604.1 coordinate 23,880,301, forward strand.
TAACTGTAATGCTGGGAACCCTCTGTATGGAAACACCCAGGCAGTTTCCTGATACTAAGCAGGGCTTGTAACATTTGCATTTTTCAGACTACAGCCCCCAGAACACTTCAGCCAATATGGCAAGTCCAAAAATGTAATTTTTACAAGCTCTTATACTGAGTCCAATCACTGCTCCATCTAGCTCAATACTGTTTGCACCAACTAGCAGTGGTTCTCCAAGGTTTTAGATTGTTGTTTTTGATATACCAAGCATGTGCTGTCCCAACCAGCTGCACTCTCCTAGGGCACTGCAAAAGGTCCTAGATGCATGGTGCAACATATGGCCACCAACACAGAGAGTTATTATGTAGTGTCCAGGGTTATAAGTAGCCACTCATCCAATCACCTTCAAGAATCACCTCCAGGTGAACAGGTGAAGGAAGAGAAGCCAGCTCTCTCCCCTGCCCAAAACTGTCAAGGCCACAAACAGGCAGCATAAGCATGAAGTTTTGAGGGCTACCAGTTGTTTTTTTTTTTGGGGGGGGGGATAAATGTGAAAAGCTGTCCCATTTTGATTAATCTTCTACTTCCCCACTATACTTAAAGCCACAATGCTATAATAGCAGGCATGGAAACAAATATCCTCCTTGAACTAACCCAGAAAAAAAAAGTTATTTTCTGGAAAGATTTCTATAAAATATATAATATAAAATATACAATATATAATATAATATTTTCCCATGGGGGAAACTATCACACAGAAATTAACAGTGTACTTATAATTACAATTAAGAACACAGTTGCAACTTCTTCACTAAGCAGCAGGCTGGCTCACATGAAAATCTAGCTGTCTGCCTTGTACAAGTATAGCCTTTTGAGTTTTGTCCAGAAGCAAAGCAATGAATGAATTTTCTTCAGAGCTCAATTTTGTTGTCAGAAAGCCAAACTGACTCAGAGCAATGGGTGGAGCTGCTTGTTCAGACAGGATTTTTACTTTTTGCCCTTTACCTCTGGAGCCAGAGGTCTGGCTCCTATCCAGCTGTATGAGGAGAAGATTATGGTCTTTCTCTAGGTAATTTGAAGGAGCAAAACCCAAGTGAAGTCAGGTGATCAAAAAAGGCAGCGCTGAATTTTTCCACAACGTTTCTCTTGATTTTCTTTATCTATTCCACTCCAACCACAGGTTTTTTTTAAAAAACTTAGGAGTTTACTGCATGTGAAAAAACAGAGCTTTGAAAAGTTACTTTTTTGGACTACTAGAATTACACAGTTAGGGGATTCTGGGAGTCCAAAAATTATTATTATTAAATTAAAATTATTAAAATTAAAATTATTAAAATTAATATTATTACTATTTTATTAGTTATTAGTTATTTTGTGAATGTTTTCACACCTTCCAAATTGCATATAGATAGCAGAAGTTGAAACTCCTGAAAATTCAGCACAGTTTAAGTAGGTAAATCCAATCTGAGGTTTGCAAACATGTCAGCAATATTATGTCCCCTCCTCTCCCCTGCCCTGTTGAGTTCAGCTGGAGTAAACTGAAGGCAAAGGGGGGAAATGGAGGGTGAGAAAGGAACTGGGACATTTTAAAAGCAGCTGTAAAAGTAGGATGACAGGGGATTAATTGGGACTGTCCCTGTGAAATCAAGACAGCTGGAAGGCATATTCATCTAGCCTCTCAGGTTTGCAGTGGGGAAGGAATCACCCTTACCCCCACACATTTGTGCAAGATTCAGCTGTTTCACCAGTGGATGCCCAGTGCTGAGTATACCTCAAGGAAAACAGTCATGGAAGTGCTCAATCCTGTAAGCCACAATGTGGACAGTGGACTGCATGTGTCCCCCAGGACAATTTTTGTGGCTGCGTGACCCACACACAGATACTCCCGAACATCCTTTAGGGAAGAGCTTTCCAAACTTTTCATGTTGGTGACACACTTTTTAGACATGCATCATTTCGTGACACAGTAATTCAGTTTTACTAGCAAACTGCAGGTTAAACTAACCCCTTATAAGAGATACAGAAACATAACATAAATTGTAATAACAAAATGTATGGGGACACAACATATCTCATGAAAACCTTTCATATATTTTTAAGAATATATGATTTATAAATTATACATTTCCAAGATTGTAGGTGACACATCTATTCACTTCAGGCGACACGCTCACTTGTCGCAGCACATCATTTGAAAAGCCCTACTTTAGGGTATGTGGAGGGAATTTCCACAATGTCTGGAGGCCTCCTGGGTGCCCCAGGGTCAAATACTTAAAAAAAAAAAAAATTGTAAAATTTTTAAAAAGTTAATTTGCCCCAAAATGCCCTCTAGGGAACGGAGATGTTTCGACCATGTTTCAGAACCACCCTGTGCCTATTTATTTATTTGTTTATTTAACAGTATTTCTGTATTGCCTCCCAACTCACAAGGGCTCCCAAGGTGATAAACAAACAATTAAAACAACGGGAACATTTAAAAAGTCATTTTAAAAATACATTAAAATATTCTGTAAAAACTCCTAAAAGCAGTCTAAAAAATTAGGCTCAAGAGAAGTCTTTTTTCCTCCCCCCCCCCTTTTTTTTGGTAGCTCTCCCTTTCTTTTTTGGCTAGCTCTCCTAGCCAAATTCAAGCCTAGAATTGTTTTGTTTTTGTTTTTTGTAAAAAAAAAACAATTCTAGGCTTGAATTTGGCTAGGAGAGCTAAACACATGGTAAAAAATGCCCCCCTCATCCCCTAGAGGGCAACAAATGTGGGGTTTTTTTGTTTTTGTTTTTTTGTTTTTTTGCAGGATTCAGTGCAATGGGGTAGAAGTGCAGCCCTCAAAGTTCTCCTGGGGGGCTAATACAGCCCCTGCCCTTCCACAGTTGCCCATCCCTACTGTAAACCACGGTGGTTGCTGGGTTGGCTGCTGATACATAATTTGGAGACAAAGAAAACTGGGAATCAAGCAGAAGATTTAGCCTTCAGCTGTAATTGCAAAACCACTTATTCTTAGAGAAGTCTCTTTGAAGTTAATGGGTTCTCCGGCAGACAGTGGCTGGAGGGCTGTAGACAGAATCAGGATGCCTGTAGCGGCTCCTCTCCTTCAGTGCTGCTGGCATGATGCCTCTCCCATCTCTATGTAATAACGTGGTTTGTGATGTTGATCTGGCACATCCTGAAACACACTTAGTATAAAGCACTAACTTTCTGGTGATGCAAGTATTCTGCTTATTTCTTTCCCTGTATGTTGAACCCTACTTGTATCCCCATTCTTTTTCTCTATTATGAATCAGAACCAGAGTGACAGTAAATCAAGAATCGATAAAACATAATAGGACTGTACAAACTACTGTAGAGATAAGCAATATTCGGTAAGATAAATAAAAAAGCACAGTACAAAGAAAGAAAGGTCAGTCAGCTCCATGAACATTTCTTATTTAGAATCTTTTCTTTTCCTCCAAACCTGTCAAATCAGCTGTTTTAGAGGGAAGATTTAATAATTATGGCATTATCACCAGAGACTGGTTTCCCTGTGCCATGGTCCATATTCACTTTAACTGCTATGGGTCCATCCTATGGAATCCTGGGATCTGTAGTTAAGAGAGGAGTATTTAGAAATCTCAGTGGCAAGCTGTAGGATTCTACAGGAATGTTGTCATGGCAGTTAAAATGGAATCATAACACTATAATTATGTAGTATGAAAGGGCCCATATATATCGTTTGGTCCATATATGATTTTCGCTCAGGAACTCAAGATTAAGGTGGTATGTAAAATGGCGCGACCAACTGCAAAGGCAGTGGAGGCCATTTATCCTTACCACTGCCCCACCATGGGCTTCACCATTGCATTTTGATGTTCTAGAAGTGATGTAATGTCACTAACATTTTGGCCTTTTTCATTTTGAGTGAGCTTTGGGGGAAGTTGGGGCTTCTGGGGTACAGAAAATAAGGCACTGCATTTGTGGCAAGTTTTTGTGCTTTGGGCCTGAAAATTGACATGACTTTTCAAAAATAGTTGGAGCTGGCCATATGTGGCCTACATTCCTCACTTTTGTAACTCTAAGCCCATTTCTGCACTGGCCATTTCTGCACCAGCTGGCCCCTCCCTAAACTGCAAACCCCAGGATTCCATAGGATGTTGAAAGTAGAATAATAGCGCTGTAACAGTCTAGTGCAGAAATGGCCTAATGCAGAGTTTTACCAAGAATAAGCAAAACTAAATAGGCTATATGGCATCCTGGTTTATCTGATATCCTAGCCAGGGCAGAATACAGGAAAATTACTTTTTTGGATGACAGTTCCCAGAACTTTTCCCAGAAAAGTTAGACAAAGACTGGACAGAAATAAGGCCAGCAGTACCAAAGGTACAGGAACTGCTGCAAGCCTAAGTCGTACTTTAGTTTTCCCAAAGTGCCAAATGTGAGCCTCCATTATCTCTCATCTGAGCAACTGCACTCTGACACCCAACCATTTCAACTGCAATTTGAAGGCCTGCTTCTACTTTGTCTCTCAGCTTATACCCAACCACTAGTTACTTGCTCCCTCTAAACCTTTGAAATAACCTATTTTCTCTTCTGTCAACAAATATTAAACTATACCAGAAGGAGGCAATGTATTCATGTTCTTGTAGATGCAGGGGTCTCCTAGATAGTAAGCGGTAGTGGAGCTTGGAGTTTGTGGGGGGGGGGGCAGGAGGGGGCGGGGCTATGGTGTGAGGGGCATGGCCACTGTACTCGGGGGCGTGGCTGCAGTGCATGGGGGTCGCCAGGGCGCATGGGGGTATGGCTACTGGCCGAGACGCTCCAAAAACATTGCCGCCCAGAGCAAATCGCCCCTACACTCCTAAGTGACTGATAGTAAATAGTCCTTGAGTCAAAATGACTGATAACCCATGGAATCTCCATGGGCTTCTTAGTTTTAATTGTCACAAAGATTATTCCTAGTTGGTTGAGGAAACTCTATTAAGTCAACAGAGCAGGGATGGGGGAACCTATTGACCTCCAGATGTTGTTGGATTGCAACTCTCATATATCTTAGCTAGCATCAATAAGAGTTGTAGTTACCTGGAGGAACACTCGTTCTCCACAGAGCTTGGAAACATTACTGCTTTTTCCTACAACTCCTAAGTACCTATAGGATTCTGGGAGCTGTAATCCACCAAAGTAACCTTTTCCAAGATCTGGTTCCTGATTCCTGCATTAGACATTCCATTCTCCAGCAGGGTGTATGACAATTCAAAAGCAAAAGAAAGAAGCAAATTCTTGTTAGTTTGTAAAAGGATGCCCTTTGACTAAATTGGCACTTTCTTTTCTGTTAAAACAAACACACACACACACACACACACACACACACACACAATTTGACCGTTATAAATGGACCTGTCATAACAAATGTGCCAGGCTCTGTGATTTCAGGGCCAATGCCCAAAATCTTAAGAGTGGTCTTTGGTGATGTCTCAGAGAACAGGTCTGGTGATGTCATTAAACATAATTAATCAGGAATGAACCAAAGGTATTCACATTAATTCAGATAATAAATATCAAATCTAGTACAAGTAAAAATAATTGATTGAAAATGAATTTTTCTAAGCTCTTCTGCGAACAGGAAAAAACCCACTAAACTCTTCATGGCTGTCTTTTAACAGTCTGTCAAGCACTGCTTTTAAAGAACATGGGAGTTGTAGTAATGCAAGTAAAGTTTCCAAGCTCTGCTTTGACCAGAAAAAAATCTATTATTTTCTAGCTATGGTTTTAATACTTTCATAAGCACCAATTTTAACACATGGTCATTATAATCCAATCAAAGAAACTGCCAAGCATGAAGTTTTCCAAATTCTGTTTTTAATGTTCTTCTCCCTCACTGGCCACATTCTCTTTCCTTTCTTTTTTCAAAGTCAGATTGTGGAATCTTCCCTTACTACCCAACCCCATAATTACAGTGGACTCTTTATATAAACAGTGTCTTCATTTGTGACTTCCAGCTAATGAGGAGCATTTTGTGTTATACCCAAAATGGTGGTGATGGGTATGTGAACATGCAGAAGTGTCTGCACACATGTAGCCACTATTTAATAATATAGGATGTGAGCATATATGCTTTTTCCTATTTGTGGGAGTTCCTGGAATGGAACCACTGGAGATATGGAGGATCCACAGTACAATAAAGTTATTGATAATCTCTAAATATTTTGGGGAGGGGGAGATGATGAAGATTATGGTGATATTAATAGACCAACAGTACAATAAGGAACACAAAGGTAAACCTATCTGTGCATATCTATTCAGAAACAAGGAAACACTGAGAGTCTAACATTATCTTCCTGAGGAAAGGGGCAAGTCTGAGAGGCAATGAGGAAGGAAAGCAGATGATGAGTGCAGCTAGGAGGAATAGGGACAGAGGCAATAGAGGAAGAAAAATAAAAAAGGGGGAAATGGAAGAAAGGGGAAAATAACTATAAAGGAGAAAGAACTGGAGAACTAGAAAGGGAAGAGAAGGAAGAAGAAGTAGAGGGAAGGGACAAGAAGGGGATCACAAAGAACCAGGAGATATGGACAGGGCAGGAAAAGAGAAAGAGACAGAGAAGGGAAGGGCAGGAGAAGACATTTATCAGAAATATGGCAGGGAAGGGAAGAAGGAGAAAGAGGAGAAAGGAAGATATTTGACCATGGATTGGTGCGGGGCACAGAGAGAAAGTGAAAGAGTGCAAGAAAGAGAGGGGAAGAGAGGAGGAAAGGGAAGGAGAAGATGTTTAGCCAGGAGTGGAGGTACAGTGGGAACGGAGAAAGAGGTTGGGAAAGAGAAAGAGGAGTGACATCAAGAATTAATAGGAAAAGGAAGCAAGCACCTAAGCAGAACTGCAAAAGCAAGACATTTGTGCCAGGCCTTTTGCTAACAGTAGTAGAAATGGTTCAGACTATTCTGTCCTGATGAGTTCTGGTGCCAGCTGTGATTTGAGAAACTTTGTGAAGGGGAGAAGAGCAGGAGAGAAAGTAGTCAGGTGTACCCCTGGGGAATCAGGTGTACCCCTGGGGAATATACTGTGGTTGCTCTGAAATGTCCTGCAGCAATGGGAACTAGCAGCACACAGTTAAAAAAATTAATTTTAATTCAGCCAACTAAGGGCTTAGTCCTGACATATGGGAATGTTACATATCCTTTCCCCTTCTCCACCCTTACTAATATATTATGTTGTTAATGCAAGATTGTGGTATAGTGTTGATGGTGTTCTCAGCAATGTTTAGAAGTCCATATTGTGGTAATACCTCTGTTGTTGTTGTCGTTGTTGTGTGCCTTAAGTCATTTCTAGCTTATAGTGGCTCTACGGCAACCTATCATGGGGCTTTCTTGACTGAATTTGTTTAGGGGGGTTTACCTTTGGCTTCCTCTGAGGCTCAGAGAGTGTTACTTGCCCTTGGTCATCCAGTAGGTTTCCATGACTGAGCAGGTGTTTGAACCCTGGTCTTCCAGTGTCGTAGTCTAATACTCAAGCCCCACTATACCACACTGGCTCTTAATTAGGCCAACCAAAAAAGCAAAACATTCTCTATGCAAACTTTTGAAACTGCACATTTCTTCTTCAGGCAAAGCTGGTAAGCGTTCTAGCTCTTAATTCAAAAAGTTATTCCATGTGAGAATATGATGACTAGGTCAACTTGGGACATGCTTGCTAACTAAGGCTTTGATACAAAATAGCAGGCACTGACTACCAAGCCTAAATTCAATAGCTTTTTGAAAAGACCTGAAATTTCATTGGCCACATATTTTGTAGAGAAGAGGTGGCCATGATTCCAGGTATGTTCACTCTCTTCATGAACATTTTTGTTGTAAATGTTGTTAAGGGATACATAGTGCCACCCTAGCTGTTGGTCCAAGTGTAAAACAGCAGTAGATCACATAATGTACTGGCAAGTTTATTCATAATAACTGACATGCAGATTAGAGGAGCCCAGTGTCTTTCCTTGTGGATTTCATAAGGCAGTAATGAAAGTATGAGGATGTTTGAATCACCATGTGGAAGCATTCATGTGCAAACCAACCAGTACTGCCAAGCGTAAGCTGGGCACTACTGGTCGGGCTGGGCATTGCTGTGCAGTCAGTAAATCACGCTCTCTTGGTGCTTACTTATGCCTCCATGCATTGTGGGGTAAAAGCCAGCATATTGTAATGGTTTGAGCATTGGACTATGACTTGGGAGACCACTTAGCCATGGAAAGCCTTTGGGTGACCTTGGGCAAGTCACACTCCCTCAGCCTCAAAGGAAGGCAAAGGCAAATTTTGTCAAGAAAACTCTGTAATAGGTCTGCCTTAGGGTCTCTATCAGTCAGAAACAATGTGAAGGCACACAGCAACATCAAAGAAACTTGATTCACCCTCAGTTACAAGTCCCCATTTGAATCCTGCAAAAGCATGCACATAGATTAGTTGCTCATACTTTTAACAGGCATGCAAACCTTAAGATCACCCTCGCATATCTTGTGATCTGCAGAACTGATCACAGCCCCACTAGCAGTGTATTGCCTGCAAAGCCTACAAAAATTATTTTTTGTACTACGGTTCCTAGCATCCCCAGAATGATGCTAGAAAAATTAACTTTTCAGGCTGCGTTTGTGATTTATTAGATATTTTTTCACATGTCAGTCTCTTTTCTTATAGTCCCAAGAAATGAGAGATTTGCTGTGCCTTTTTGGTGGGCTTCCATGCACGGCTGGTGGTCTGCGCTCAGCTCTGCTGTTAGGCAGAGTGAGGCAGTTCCGTCAGGTAACAAGTATTAGAAGGCATAAAACTTTGAACAGATGTTGGTAGGACAAGGCTGTATGCAAGGGTGTAGATACAGAGGTGCAAAATGAGAATATTGCCCTCCAAATAAGAATTCAGCCCTCCAATTAAATTTTCCTTCAGTCACCAGATTTCTAGCATTGCAGTAATTTAAAATTTCAGTGAGCCTTTAGAAGCACAGATAGGCACACAAAGAAAAGGGACAGGCAATGTTACCAAAGAAATGGAAACACAGCAAATATAAGAGTTCTAGTGTGAATGATTTTCAGTGTCTCACTCTCTGCAGTGACAGAAATTTGCAGAGTGAAAATTTTCATTTCATGGGGGCAGAATTCTTATTTTGGGGCCAAAGCCCTCTGTAGCTTCACCCCTGGTTGTGTGTACTCTGTTCCTGGGTATCTTACACCCCTCTGCTAAGACCCCTACACTAAGGGGGATGTGATGATAGATGCCATTCTCAGGACTTGGAAAAGTTACTTTATTGGACTATAGTTCCTAGAGTCCCTCCAACTACCGTGGATTTTGGCCTCATTCAGCAGGGCTCTTCTTATGTTTTTTGGTTGCAAAAGTATCCAGTTATCAGGGAAACAAAAAAAGAGACAGAGAGTTAATTCATTGTAAGATTTGCTATGCCAGCCAAGATGAGCCACTTCATAGCAGTTCAGAACTCCTGTGGAGATTAACTAAATCACCAGTTTGCCTCACCCCTTCTCAATGCCCCTAACTTCATCTCCTTCAGATCTCTGCTGCCTGACAGATTGACATTTCCAAAAGTCAGGTGATGTCTGGCATGAGGAATTCACTGTCTTTTCCTTGTCTCTTAGAGTTATCATTTCACAGGTGAGGTATAAACTATTATTTATATTTTTCACAAGTGTATACCCTTCTTGAAGAAGATGAGGATGGAAGACCCTTTTTGTGTGGCCATTTACTTCTTATTCTCTCTGCATATTCCAGAGATACCCACTGAGGACACTGGGCATATTCAATCCTCCTTTAATTATTTTGTCCTCTTAGAGTTTCTTTGCTCAGCCTCATTTTTTTCCCAAACTTCTGCAAAATGTGAGGTTTCCTTAAATATTCTGATATCTCTTTCTGTATTTCTGCATGGCCTTGTCTTGGCTATAGATCTGATGATGCTCAACAGCTCAGTTCACTGTTGGAGGAAGTGATTGCATTTGCAACATTCAGAAGTAAGACACTGGAAAGGTTGTAGACTTACAGAAATGCCCTGGTGCCTTAAGATTGGCTGTCCCTTAAGGGACTGGCTGCAGCCTTAAAAATACTTACTACGGTGTAAGCCTCACTTGACGCAATACATTTAAATCTCCTTTACTATTGGCCAGACTCTTTTTCATTGGTTCTTTCCTGTAAACTCAGCCATGATGCTCTGACTTTAAAGAAAACCACAAAAGCCTAATCAGCATGTTATCGCCAGACATAGTCTGCTCTTCTCTCTTGCCCTCCTTTATTCCCTACTTAGAATAGTTATAACAGTTTCCACATGTTTAAGCAAAAATATATAAGCATAGGAGAGCTAAGCAAAACAGCCAGCACTTTGTTGGCATCTCTCAGCAAGCGTGATTTATAAATGCAGGAATCTTACATTGAAACTCGGATGCAATGGAAGTTCAAGCCCACCAAAGTGCAGCAGAGATGGATGCTGAGTGGGAATGGAACAGGACATAAAAGCAGTCCTAAGCATGTAATAGAAATGAATGTTCATGATGGTGGGGAATCTTATCTTAAAAAGAAAGATGCCTTATCTTCCACAAAAAATGCTAGATAGCACATGGGGACAGCCCCAAACAACAGCATACCCTCTAACATTTCACAGATGAAAACCAGGATACCTGTGGTCAAGCATTATCAGGAAGTATAAAGTATAAAACTGATCTGAAAATGGTAGAATAGATCTTTCTAAAACGCCACAGGTAGCCGCAGATTTAAAACAGGTTGAAAGTGGTTAATTATCATTGTTCCCATCACTGTACTCTGGGAACTGTTGTTCTGATGACGCTCAATGACAATAGGTTGCTGGTGAATAGTTCAACCACCTTATAGAACAGTTACTTCAGTTTTCTTGGTTGGGAACAATTGCCATTTGAACATGATTAAAAAATTGCAGCAAGCAAATGCGAAAGGTTGTTTTCTGAAAGTATACCTACGCCTTCTAAGACTGCATAGTTAGAGAGAGAGAGAACTGTAAACTTCTTCTAGGAAAAGGAAATTCAGTTTAGAGATGTACCTTCATGGAGAGCCTGACTATTATTCCATTGTGTAAAATACTTCTTCTATGAAATAAGCAAAGCTGATAGATTTCACTGTAGCTTTTAAGAAGTTAAATGCTAGTTAAAACCTGTGAACATGTCCACATGCCTTCCTCTAAGTAGTGAGGTTCTTAACGTATGGCGCCTCCTGGATTAAGGAAGATCCTTCATGTAGATATGATGAGGAACTGGGTGGAAATTTAGCCCTGGATGCAGGTATACTTATTTTCATCTTTCTACATGCAAACTATTCTTTAGGATGGAAAGCAGACAGGCCATCAAAGTAAGTGGTTTATCAGGGAGCTAGTAGAAAGCTGTATGTCACACACAGATTTGTGATTTTGCCAAGCCTCTACTGGGCAAAGGTCCAAGTGTAGTTTGTAACATTTATTCACACATGCAGTGCTTAAATTGTGTACAGAGTAGCATACAGTTTTCATGTTGACCTAAAGCTGAAAGCATGGATTTTATACGAAGTTCTGTTAAGGGCTGCTTCTCCAAAGTGTTCTGTGTCCTATATATTCCAAATAAAAGATACAGGATATCCTGCATTAAGCAGCGACATGTATATGTTTATAATGTAGCTGGATACTTATGTGTGTAGAAACACACACACAACTGTGTATTTCAAAAGGAAAAGTGTTAACCTTGTGAAAGATATTTGTCATGGACTTGGAGCTTATTAAAATTAATTTCTGGCACTATACCCTGTTTATCTTGCCCTAATGTCTTAGCATCCTAGGAGTCTGGGTGCCTCTACATAAATGCACACTGTAGGCTGAGAGATAACTTATTTCACTTTTGGAAAGAAATCCATAGAGTATTTGGGTTTGGGGTTTTCTCAGATGAGTGTTCTGGTAGGCAAAGCATGGGCAAAGTAATTATGTACTGGGGGAAAAAAACAGAACTAGGAAAAATTGTTTTTTGAAGTACAAGTTTCAGAATCCCCCAGCCAGCATGAGAATCATAGTCCCAAAGGTATTTTTTTCCAACTTAGGAAAGAGTAAGAGCATGCTGTGGACCAAGCAAGGAACTTTACACATTGCCTAAACACAGGGACCACTACAATTGTCTATACTATCTGACAATGTATTTTGGAGAAAGGTACCCAATCAGGAGGGCAGTAAAATTATCCTCATAGCCCAGGCATGTGGTTGCATGCCTCTAAGATAATTAATAAAAGCATACACACCATCCTAAGTAACTCCTAAAACGCGGTAATCACGAGAAGTCAACATGGATTTCTCAAAAATAAGTCATGCCAGACTAATCTTATCTCTTTTTATGATAGAGTTACTAGCTTGATAGATGAAGGGAATGCTGTGGATGTAGCATTTCTCGATTTCAGTAAGGCCTTTGACAAAGTTCCCCATGACATTCTTGCAAAGAAGCTAGTAAAATGCGGGCTGGACAGGGCTACTGTTAGTTGGATTTGTAATTGGTTGACTGACTGAACCCAAAGGGTGATCATGAATGGCTGCTTTTCATCCTGGAGAGAAGTGACTAGCGGGGTGCCACAGGGTTCTGTCCTGGGCCCAATGCTGTTCAATATTTTTATCAACGACTTGGATGAAGGAATAGAAGGCATGCTCATCAAATTTGCAGATGACACCAAATTGGGAGGGGTTGCTAATACGCCAGAGGACAGGATCAAAATTCAAAATGACCTGGATAGATTGGATTGCTGGGCCAAAGCTAACAAAATGAAATTCAACACAGAGAAGTGTAAGGTCCTACACTTAGGTAGAAAAAATGGAATACAGAAATATAGGATGGGGGACACGTGGGTGGATAGCAGTACGTGTGAAAGGGATCTGGGAGTCTTAATAGACCACAAGCTGAACATGAGTCAGCAGTGTGATGCGGCAGCCAAGAAAGCCAACGCAATTCTCGGCTGCATCAATAGGACTATGGTGTCTAGATCGAGGGAGGTACTGGTACCACTCTACTCTGCTTTGGTTAGACCTCATCTTGAATACTGTGTCCAGTTCTGGGCACCCCAATTCAAGAAGGACATGGTCAAGCTGGAGCAGGTCCAGAGGAGGGCGACTAAAATGGTGAGGGGCCTGGAAGCCATGCCCTATGAGGATAGACTTAGAGAGCTGGGTATGTTTAGTCTGCAGAAGAGAAGGTTAAGCGGGGACATGATAGCCATGTTTAAATATTTGAAGGGATGCCATGTAGAGAAAGGAGAGGGCTTGTTTTCTGCTGCTCCAGAGACCAGGACAAGGAGCAATGGATTCAAGCTGCAGGAAAGGAGATTCCACCTCAACCTCAGGAAGAACTTCCTGACAGTCAGGGCTGTCCAGCAGTGGAATATGCTGCCTCGGAGTGTGGTGGAGTCTCCTTCTTTGGAGGTTTTTAAGCAGAGGCTAGATGGCCATCTGTCGGGAGTGCTTTGAGGGTGTTCCGGCATGGCAGGGGGTTGGACTGGATGGCCCGTGTGGTCTCTTCCAACTCTACATTTCTATGATTCTATGATTCTATAAGCATGGGCGACTGCACTGCAAGTGGGGGACATTCCCTTCCCTAAATCTCTGGGGTGGACAGCACCACTCTCAAACAGAAGTGGAAGTGATATGATGTTACTTGTATTTGATTCTTAGCTGATTATTTTCACTTTGGGTAGGCAATGCTTATAGGGAGTGGGAGCAAACCCTCCACATTTTACAGTGGGTTTTAGTGGGGAGAGGGCTAGTTGTCCATTTTCAGGTGGCCAGTCACCTGGAAAAAATGGATGAGGGGGTCTGGGGGCTTCCTATATTTTAGGGGGTGCAAAAGAAAAAAAAGGTTTGAGGGCCATACTTTCTGTATCCCTACTAGAACTATTTTTCTATTTTGCTTTGGTCAGAACTCACTTGTAATATTGTGCCAAGTTCTGGGTACAACAATTTACAAAAAGCATTGACGAGATGGAACGTGGCCAGAGGAGAGTGACCAAGATGGTAAAAGGTCTGAAAACCAAGCTCTTAGAGGAATAGCTTAGGAGGCTGGGCATATTTACCTTGGAGAAGAGAAGTGTGAGAGGTGACATGATATATCTGAAGGAATCTCAGCTTGTTTTCTGGTGCTCCAAAGACCAGGACACAAAGCAGTGTATTCAGACTGTAAGAAAAGAGATTCCACTTAAACATTTGAGAGAACTTGCTGATGGCAAGAGCTGTTTGGCAGTGGAATGGACCACCTCAGTGGAATGGACAGCCTCTCCTTCACAAGGGATTGTATGACCATCTCTCGGGAGTGCTTTAGCTATACATTTCTGCATGGCAGGGGTTTGGACCTTGGGTTCCCTTCCAGTTGTATGATTCTTTGAAATTCTCTCTTGCTCTCTGTCCCTATATATACAAATATACATACAAACATATGCACACTTACAGACATGTAAAAATCCCTTTGTTTAGATTTCTGTCACGAGTAATAAGAATATTTAATTTCTTTTATCTCTGGAGTTTTCATTATCATTTAAATTTCATTTTACATTAATTGATCGGGGATTAGCAAAGCCATTATTCAGAAATCAGACAAAGACGAGCCAGATGCAATGAATAATTCATGATACCCAATTATATGTCATAATTCTGGTGTACCTTTTAAAACTTGCCTCCAACTTCCAGTCTGTTGTGAAATGAAATGATGGCGTAGGCACTTAAAAGTCAAGTAACAGCACCACGCTGTCTTTGGCAGCTGTGCTCTCTGAACCTTGCTACCTCCTCTCTAAAAAGAAAATCTTAAAAAGCTGTGTGTGGGGTATGGGGAGACAGTGAACATTTGAGATACTAGATACTTTTGTTCTGAAGAAAAACAAAGGGAAGTCTTGGTAAGAACAAAAAAGAGAAAGAAAGAGGGAAAGAGAAAGAGAAAGAAAGACAGACAGATGAGAATACATAACCGGATGCCGTTTAGCATGGAAAGACGCTACTAGATCATGCTGATAGTTAATTATTTTATTATACTATATATGATTTAAAAGCCAACACTTCTAACAAGTTTGTTCTGTGTCCCAGAAGGATTTACTGAATCACTTAAAATGCATGTTATTGGAATGATTAACAGACAGAGCACGATAAATACATCAGTGAAACATTTCAGGTTCTGACTTCTTCCCTTTGTGAAAATGAAAGTGAGCTACAATCAAGGTGGCCCTTTAGAATGTTCTGTTGACAACTTTCCTAAGTGGTGGGTTAAGTATTATTCTCTAGGCTGGACCATGCACAGTTACAGTCTTAAGTGTGTGGATCCAGAAATCCTTCCTTATATCCAAAGTATTTGAAAGAGATGGACCTCAGTTCCAAACATAAATAAATTAGAAAGGCTGTGATGTTCCGAGTTAAGATGTCTAGCCACCAGTTACTCAGCCTTCCCGATCCGGATTGCAGACTTGTGATTCCTGGACACGAGGTTATTTTCCCATGAACTGAAGATAGCACTCTGTACATCTGCATTCATGTAAATAATGTTGCAACACTGGCAGTCTTTTTTTTTTTTAATATAGTAGAATAAGTCCTTCCAGCTCCTAAATGTGACTGGCTTCTTAAGATATATACAGGTAATGCAATACATGGAATCACAAGGGTATGATCCAGGGTGGCTGATGGATATTTTAAGGGGAGATTTTACCAATGATCTCTGTAGATTAGGTAGCTGGTGAAAGGCTCTAGGGCCTAAATTCCCTCAAGGTATCAGATCTTGTTTGATCTTGGATACTAAGCAGAGTCAGCCCTGGCTAGTATTTGTATGGATAATCATCAATACCAGGGGCTGTACGCTATATTTCAGAGGAAAGAACTGGAGAAACCAGCTCTGAGTATTCCTTGCCTGTGAAACTCGTGGGCTCAGCATAAGGTGATAGATGACCTGAAACCACATATACACATAGTATGTGAGAAGTGGGGTGTAGAAAGCTGTATCAGGAAGCCTGCAGATAGCTGTAGCAGGAAATTTAGAATTTGCTAACAATGAATAGTTTTCCCTAATTGCTTTATAATAGTTAGGAGATGCTAGATGGAAATCTACCACATAGAGACAGTGTTGTTGGTTATAAATATAAAACTACAATTAGAATACCCAGTTGAAGAGTTTGTCAGGGATGGGTACTATGCTGCCCTGAGAACCTGAACTGCAACACCTAGCATCCTTTACCAGTGGCTACATTGGCTAAGGCTGCAGTAGGCCAAGAACATCAGGAGAGATATATGATTCTCACCCCTGGTCTATCAGGTTTGCAGAGAAGGAATGGTTGTGTTAATACACTTTTTCACCCTGATATCTGTATCTAAAAGCAAATGGGTGATTGACTTGCCCTGGTCTGTTTCCAGAAGAAAATACCCAGGCACACCTATTGAATAAACAGTCTTCCTTCTAGCCCTTTTTCACTCAATCCCCCCCCCCAAAAAACCCAGAAGGGTATTTACAAAAATTCAAGAAAGGAACTGGCCATGGGGTTGCTGAGGGATTATTACATTTTGGAGATGGGTATATCATTCTTGTAATGTGCAAATTGTATTTCTCAATTTAAGGGAAGAGAAGGCTGAATCACGGGTTTCTTGCTCCAGCCTCACACACTGCTCAGGCTGCTGTTCAAGCGGTACTTGATCATCAGAATTAAGCAGATGTGTACACAGCTGAAATGTGTGAAGTGCCTATCTTGAAAAATAACATTTTGGGGGGATTCTGGGATGGGTTGTTTACAAAACAAAACAAAACCCTGTTTCCAAGCTCCAACCTTGTTAGCAGAATTCTGATTTGCCACAAGCTCTGTGAAGTCCAGCATGGAGTACTACTGGAACTGCTTTGAGTCTCCCGCATTTTGAACTGAGGACTTAAGTTGTAAGGTGGACTAGAGCGACAGAAAAATCTTGCCATAACGTTTAGGTGCCCCATGTTATTTGGTTCAAGCGTTCGTGAATGCCAGCCTTCTCCGTTAGCTGCAGGGGAGCTGGAATCCACCAAAACTTGCGTGCCAAAATAATTCCTTTTCCTCTTTCAGGGCCTGCAAGATTCCTTGCTTGTTTTTGTTGCAACAGGCTAAGGAAATATTCTTGTCCCCCTTTGGGAATGATTTAAAAAAAAAAAAAGATGTGATACCTCCCTAGAATGGAAATACAGGAGTCACTTTTGTTTTAGAATCGCAACCTTAGGCCATTTCCGCACTAGCCTGTTATAGCGCTATGGTTCCACTGTCAACATCCTATGGAATCCTGGGGTTTGCAGTTTAGGGAGGGGCCGGGCGGCCCCTCCCTAAACTGCAAACCCCAGGATTCCATAGGATGTTGAAAGTGGAACCATAGCGCTATAACAGGCTAGTGCGGAAATGACCTTAGCTACTACTCCCTACTTCCCTTCCCACTCCTGCGAGGGGGGGTCTTCGCGAGCCATCTCTGCTCCAGCGCCAGAAAAGCCTACGAGTTGCCGAGCGCTCGCTATTGCTGCCGCCGCCGCCTGGCCACCGCCGCTAGGTGGCAGTGTTCGTCTTCCCTATGGCCGAGCGCACGCCTTTCTCTCCCCGGGGAATCTCCGGATCTTTACCGGGGCAGCCCGCAAAGGTGATCCACTCGCGTGAGCGACTGCCTGGAAGGAAGAAAAAAAAGACAAAAACCAAAAAAAGGCTCCTTTTCTCTTCCCCTCCTCGCTTTCCCCCGGGAGCGGCGGACGGGTTGCGGGAGCAACTCCGACCTGCGAATGTGGGCGATCTCTTCGGGTGCAAAGCCTCCCCTTCCCCCGGTCTTCCCACCCCACGCATTTTCAGGGTGCCCCCTCCCACAGCGCCCCCCCCACTCCACTCCCCGGACAGTAGGCTGCCCCCATTTAGCGCAGCGGCCCCACCTTCTCCGTCCCGGGGGACCTTTCATCTAGGGGAAGTTTTATGACACTTGGTTGAATGTGCAAAGTTTTTAATTAGACTCGCCAGACAGCCTGAGGCAGCGGCAGCGCCACGAAGTCTTCATGCTTCCCCTCTGCCTTCTCCCCCCCCCGTCTCTTTTTTTCCCCTCTTCTCCTCCTCTGCAGCACAACAAGCCGCTCTACTCCTTTGAAGACAATGCAGACTATGTCTACGATGTCATGTGGTCGCCAGTGCATCCCGCGCTCTTTGCCTGCGTGGACGGGATGGGCCGATTGGATCTCTGGAATCTGAATAATGACACCGAGGTGAGGCGGCGGGGAGGGGAGGACGAGGAGGAAAGGATCGGGGCCAGGGAGCTGCGTGTGTTTGTGCTTTTAAAAGGCTAGTCTTGTGTGGTTGCAAACCCTGCTTTTGCACGGGGGCGGGGGACTGGAGAAGAACCCAGCGTTCCTCCCTCCTTTTAAGCAGATCCTCTTTCCTCTGGCTGCTGCTTATAAATTTAGTGGAAATTGAGCTCCCTCTCTGCGAGCTTGCTCCGAAAAAATCCCTGGCTTCACCAAGCCCTGCTGCAGTTCCTGTCCTCCAGGGGCAATGAAGTGGCCCTTAAACTGTCAGTTATTTAACTTTCCAAAATTTATTTTTATTCAGGGTACAGTATTTCTTTATCGCCTTCTGGCCCACAAGGGGATACAAAACAAAAGAAAACAAAAGGACAGTTAATACAAGGATGAGGCATTCTCAAAACCTATTAAAATGCTCTTTTAAAACTTTTAAAAGCAAGCAAAAAACAATCCTAAAATGCTATTTTAAAGCAGAGCAGTTTCAGACATTACAGGCCAGGCAGAAGAGGACTGCTTTGGCTGCCCAGTGGAAGCTTAAGAGAGGTGGAGGCAGCCCTAACTTTCTTGAATTGTACAGTCAGGGTGCTGCTACACAGAAGGCCCTGTCACATATTCATACCAACCTATCCTTTCGGTGCAAGCTGGATTAACTACAATTTGGGAACATCTAAACACACAGACAATACCCACACACAGAAAGACAGTGTGTGTGTAGTATGTATAAATATGTAAGAAGGTGTGGCTGTAGGAGAGAAGTAGTGTAAAAGGAAAAACAGTTCATGGACCACTCAAGTGTGCAACAGACTTTTAGTTTTAGTTGCCAAAAAATCCACCATGAAAAATAGAACGTCTGCATTTAGGCAATGTCAAGCAAAATGCAACAAAAGTCAACAAGCTTTCAGAAGCCAACAGGCTTCCAAAAATTTGCATGTTTTCATGATGTTTTGCTTAGTCTTAATAATGACACTGCCCAGTTGTAGATTTGGGCTTTTTGCTTGCTTAAAACTATTGCCACTGTTATCTGATAGTTATTAGCTTCATCAGTCACTGGTGCCACTGTGTCACTGTCTTTCATACTCTCCAACATTTTGCAGATGTAAACTGGGACACACGTGGCTGAGTGTGATCAAGACAACTAAATGAGAGCACACTACAAACTAAGAAAGGCTGCAGAAGTTTGCTTTTGCTGGAGGATACAGAGAAGGACAAGATTCCTTTCCTTGCTGAGCTAACTGAGTGCAGTTACTACAGTACTTATGCAGTTTGAAGTCAGTTTGCAGCCACTGAAGTAAACTGGGGATAAAGGGAGAAGATGGAAGGAGGGGAAAGAAATTGGGAGGTTTTAAGAACAGCTAAGAAAGTGGGACAGTAGAGGATTAATCAAGACTGTTCCTGCAAATTCTGGACAGTTGGAGGGCATGGGCCCTATACAGAACATGAAGGTGATAATGATGGTGCACATGTGTAGAGGTGGAATATTGTTGTGGGTATCTTAGCACGCAGCCCCTGCCCACCTGCTTCAGATTACATGAGTGGAAAATGTACAGCCCCTACAATTTAGAGCTGTGCCCATTTTCAGGGAGGTGGATGTGCGGGTGACCTGGTGGTTAGCAGGTTATGCACTTCCATTTCTACATGGTGTGTGAAAGAAGGACTTGAATTTCTTTCCTGCCCAGAATATCTTTTGCAAATTTTGTACACATGGATCTCCTTGGGACCACTTATGGCAGGGGAGTTGTGCATGTTTGGCTTTCCCACATTGCTGTGGAGAAGCGCAGAGAAAACAACTTCAAGTCTGAGATGCATCTTCTCTTGTGTCCATCTGTGAACATGTGAAACAGACCTTAGCTATTGCTGATTTGGTTAAAGTATTCCTTTACTGTCAGCAAGTGAGTTATCAGCTATCCCAGGAGCAAATGAAGGAGGAACATATATTTTTGAAAACCCCATGTAGAGAAAAATAGCTAAGGTTGTACCACTAGGAAACTTAATGGGGAGTAGATATGCATCAGGTTGGAGAAAAAGTCTGTTGAACATACTGGGACATGTTCCTTTTTAAACATGCCTAGGACAGAGGTATAATGTTAGCCACAGTTCCATGCACTATCAGTTAAGGGAGAAGCCCCATTGAACTCAGTGGATCTTACTTCTGACTAAACCTGCATAGGATTGGCTTGTAGTGTATGCTTAATTGATATTAGATCCTTGTGAATTCTAAGCAGTCATACATAAGTTTGGGTTGCACTGTTCTAGTCTTAGACGTACATGCACTCTGTACCAATCATTTACTTAGAAGTAGAGCTTGAGATTTTTTTTTTTTAACTACAACTCCTAAGAATCCCAACACTTGCAAAGCTGCTTAGTTATTGTGCTGATGAATTCTGGGCGTTGTCATAAAAATATAGGATTTATTTTCTCCAGTGTCTACTCAGTCATGAGCTCCAGTGAGTTAATGGGGACTCACTCCAAGGCAAGTATATGTAAGTTTGTGGACTTGTTCGGATGGTTCCTGTCCTGAAATCCAGCTAATGCATTCAAGCCTGGCATGAAAGCCTTTTCTTCATTTGCAACACAGTATTAATGCAGAAGTGCTAGATAATCTTAGGTTGGTTAATATAGTATAATGTTCAAATCCTCACTTAGCCACAAAGCTTACTAAGTGCACTCTGCCAGCCCTGCAGGGTTGTTGGAAGTAGAAAAGAAGGGATAGGCAAGAAACATGTAGTCTGCCTAAGGTTTTTTGGGAAGAAAAAAAAGGATTAAAAAGTGTATTAAAAAGGCACTGAAGTGGGAAGCATCAAAAAGAAAATGTAAATTGTATAGAGATTGTTATATCATTTTAGAAATGATAAGTGTACTTGCAGATTTGTTTATTTGTGGACTATTTTATTTTATGTATTTATTATTAATAGTTTTTTTTTACCTGCTGTGGAAAAAAATGTGTTCTCCCTAGAAATCTCTGGGTCCTCCAGCACAATCTATGGTCCACTTCCATCATAACAGACCATAGAGTTGGACCTACAAATTCCAAGAGAGAATACTTCTCTGGACATTGCTAGGTCTTCTAGCATGACTCTGTGGCACACTTCTACCAAAAGTTACCATCGAATCACACTGGAGGACCTAGAGATTACCAGAGAAGTGTTCTCAGGAAGGGAAAAAAAGGCTTTGTGATTTTTATTTTTATTCACATTTTTCCACTTCTGCGAGGATCTTGAGCCCTTAACTTCCATAACAGTGGACGAAACACGACAGGAGACATGAAGGTGTGACGTGATAAAGGTGGCTATGAAACTTTGGATGCATGTTAAACATTGGGATTTATATTCTACTTTTTCTCAGCTGCAGATCCTTGCCTTCTGCAAATATTTTTTTGTTTCTTGAATTGATTTTTTTATATTTTAAGTGCAACATGTTTCTGTGATGCATTTGTAATTTCTTTTTGCAGATCAGGCTATATTCCTTGCAGATCAGGCTATATCTATGTAGGTGGCAGAATGAAGAAAGAATTTGTGGTCAGATGGAAGAACAGAATGTCCCAAGTGTGGTGGGTCAGGTGCCCACATTTTTAAAACAATAAAAAAAAAACTTTATAGCAGTGGACTGCCACCACCTAAATCAGACTGGAGCTACCCCCTCCCCATGTGCCAGCTTTTACTTGGAGGAAATGTGTTAGTCAGAAGCCCAGTCAGTGGTGTCCCTCATCTTCAGATTAACAGTCCATTTTTCCAAGCTGCTATCAAGGAAATATAAGACAGGCCTAAGTTAGTGTTTTAACAGCCTATCTGCCCACACATTTATGATCCTTAAATGTAAATAATAAATCCTTAAATGATCCTTATGTGCCTTAAAAGGCACAAAAAGAATCTTTGTAATGCCCCTTTAGGTGCTTGCTTGGCTGAAGCTGTTTTTTCTTTCATCTCAGACAACTGCACAAACTATGGTATATTGTCATTTTGAGATAATGATAGAAACATGGCTTCAAACAGATATTATTAAAAAAAAAGTTTTATTATGCTCTTAACCTGATATAGTAATTTATCAAACATACTTAAAGTAGTATAGCAAGGCATGTTATTGTTTTATTATCTATTATTATTATTTATTTATAACATACTTTTTTCCAGTCCTCAGTTTCAAGGCAGCTTACAAAAGTTGAAAAGAGTTAAAAGTTTGGAAAAGTCAAACCAATTGGCAATTTGGGTTAATCAAAATTACTCTGTTTTAAAGTATTAATGTTTTAATGTAGCATGTTTACTTAATTTTTAAAAAAAATACTTTGTTAGTAGATTTTTTTAAAGATCATTTTAATTCATGCTATGAGCAATGTTGGGTCCCATTTTAGGATTGAGGAGGAATGGTAGATGAATAAATAATTCATAAATTTTATCCTATCCCGTTGTATTTTTTTAAAAAAGAAGTCTCACTGTGCTGTGCTTGTTTTTTTTTTTTTTAATGGGAACTGGAGTATACAATTTCCAAATAACGCTTCCATTCTTCTCCTCCAGCCCCAAATATATGGATGCACACAAACATGTACGTGCTTTTGTGTGTGTGTGTGCAAAGGTTCTTGTGAAGTTAAAATTTTGAAATGTAAGGACAAAGATTTCTGTACCAGTAGCAGGGACAAATGTGAAAATAAAAATCATAGACAGAAAACGCTGTTGTCCTGTTTAGCATCAATGAAACAGTGAAGTCAGAGCTTTGTGAGAAGATATATTGATTTTCACATACAGAATGCGCTATTCTTTTTATATATACTTTTACAATTTTGTCTCATGTCGTTTTTGTCTGAATTCAAAAGGCCTGTGGTTTTGCCTTGTTTCCAGTTGTAAAATAACTATGAGTAATTTTGATTTTATAGAAATTGTCCCTTGAACTTTTTCTTTTCTTTTGCCTGGCCTGTGAGAACAGTCTTGTGATTGAAAGTTCTAAATGTCACAACCAGGATTTGAATGTTAGCTCTCAAAATAATTGCATCATGCAAGCCTTAAATATATTATGTAGCCTTCTGCCGAGGAGATATACAGTTCAGAGTCTGTAAGAATTATATGATGACAATAAGGCAATACAGATGAAAGAGGCAAGCCTTGTAAACTGGATTGCGAGATTAAAATGCTATAGAAATGAATAATCATAACAATAAATTTAAGTTTCTTAATTACAGAAGAATAGCTGTGTTTGTCTACAAGAGCAGAGAATCCAGAAAGGGCATTGGCGCCATATAGGCTTGAGGCATGAGCTTTTAAGGCGAGACAGCTTAATTCATCAGTTGTACATAAAAGACTAAGAAGGTAGTGGATTTATATATCTCGTGGATTGAAGAAGTATAGTAGGGAATCAATCAAATGAACAAGGCAAACTCAAGACATGCCAGTAATATTTTCTCCTTCTTCCACTTTTTAGGAGGTTAATGTCTTCTTTTCATAGAACTATGGGACACATTTAAGTTAAAAGAAAATGCAAGTTTTTGTTGCTGTTTTCCGTAAATCACCTTAGACAGGTAAGGAGGGACAAATGGTGAAAACTGGATTGTCAAGTGGAGACGGGACGTCTTTTGAAGTGTTCTGAGCAGGAAGCCGCAGAGCCTGCTTAATTATAAAGTGTTCTGCTGAAGGAGGATGAATAGGGAGGGGCATTTTCTCCAAAGCTTTTTCTTCTGGAGAAGGGAGAAGAGAGGGAGACACCCACACAGGTGTTACTTTTACTAGCCTTTCCTACCAATATTGAAAGACTGCTAAAAGAAAAGATCTTCATTTCTTCCAAAACGGACTGGGATAGACCGAGGGGCTTTTTGTTTTTGTTTTAAATTGATGCTGCAAATTTAGTTGTTGATGAGGAAATTGCTCTGTGATCGCTGCAATTAAAAACATAGGGAACTGTGAACGGGATTACAGTCATAGAATTTGCTTTGCTCTCATTTGTTTAATTTAGACCATTAATCTTTGCCAAGCAGATAAACTTTTGAGTTGTGTTTTTTTTTAATTCCTCTAGAAAAAAAATCATTGCAAGATTGCTACCAGAAAAAAATCAGAGACCCGCAGTAGCAGCCAAGGAGAAAACTCTTTAACAACTGAAAGTGATTGGTCTTTTGAGCTTTTGCCTGGCAATTTGGAACTTTTTTAAAAAAAATAGTGATTTTATTTCTCCCTGCCTCCCAAATATTGGGCTGAGTCCAGCCAGGGTTAAGCATATTGAGCCCATCCCTCTTGATTTCAGTGGGAGAATTAAGCATTGCCCTAAATCACTCCCACTGAAATTAAAGGAACACATGCTTTAGTCAAATCATATTCTTTAGCTTATAATGTTTTCTTTTTCAAGACTTGTTTGAAGAATCTAGTGGAAGAATCTGATCCGTTGTCACTGAAGGAAAACTTCAGTTTAACAACAATGAAATCAATACAGAGCCTCCCCTCCCAAAAAAGGTTTTGAAACATTGCAGCCTAATTCACCACCTAGTTAAACTGAGGCAGTAGGATTTAAACTGATTGAGATTGTCAGCATAAATATAGAAGTGTGTTCTCCTGAAATCACTGGGTCTTATACATGGCTTTAGGATTGGAGAGGAAAGCCTTGCACCCGCGATTCACAGTGGTCTAAGTGATTTAATGTGAATCGGCTGTTACTTGCATGAAATTCAAATACTGTAGCATTAATGAATTTTACATCAGGACGTTAGCAACTTGGATGAGGTCAGAACTTTATAAGTTAGGGGATAGATGAAGGTTAGAGTGGGGTACAACAAAGAGATAAGTCTGTACAGCATTCTCCAAATTTTGTCTTGTGCTGCAGTGTTGTTTTGGCAGCAGTCTAGTCTGGTAAGCTACATTGCCAAGAGTTCTTGCACCGACCGCATCTGAGTAATGGTAAAGCTTATCAGTGGCAGCTGCTAGATCAACAGTGTTTTGAATGCCAGTTTCCTGGTTCTGCTTGTGCCCTCTCCAAGTATTTTATTTATTTATTTTGTTCTTTTATTTCCCACCTTTCTCCCAACATGAGACCCAAAGTGGCTTACAACAAAGTTGCAACAAGATAGAGCTAAAAGCCCAATTGTATAAGGTTGAAACACAAGCAAGATAGGATGTTAGAACACCTTTAATCTGAAAAGTATAATATCGTTCAAAAACATTACAGTATATATTAAAAATATACAGCACATGCTGCCATTCACAGAATCTTTCACACAACCATTTAATTAGTAAATGCCTTTTAAGATAAAAAAATCTTTACTTGCTAGCAATAGGAAAGCTGGGAGCGATAGCCTGGCCTCTTGTGGAAGGGAATACTGCTCCTTGGGAGCAGCTACGGAGAAGACCCTTTCATGTGTTCTCACCAGTTGGGCTTGCAGTGGTGGTGAGACCACCTGAAACCCCTCTCCTGAGGTTCTTAGGACTTGGGCAGGTTCATATAGAGCTTTGAAGCCAACTGGCCAAAAGCCCTGAGAGCTAGTGCTAGTCAGTATAGGTAAAATTGAACTACCTGGAATAGTAGTCTGATTCCAGTACAAAGCAGTTCCATAAATCCATGATTTTGTAAATTTATTATCAAGATTTATATCCACATGGGAGAAAAGGGGGGTATAAATCAACCAAATAAATAAAAATATTTCACCTTTCCATAAAGTATCCAGGGTATCTTAGAATCAAGATCATTTGTATTTTTTAATCATAAAGAATTAACAACAGTATCATAACTGGGTATTACTTAACATTTTACAAATTTGCTTCATGAACAAATGCATGTGGATAAATTTTATCAAGATTCTTGATTTACAACTGTAGTGTCTCATTTGTAACTATAATGCCACAGTGGAAGTTGGAAATGTACATTTCTTCTGTCTGCTGATCCAGTTCCAGAAGAAATTCAGACAGGCCACAGCTTTGATTCTGTTTTCATCAATATATATATACATTTTCTGAGTGAAATCAATAGTTTATGTAATCAAAATAGGGTAATTTGGGAGAGTGTCAGAAACATTTAGCCATACCTTAATGATAAGTTGCAACAATAATACCATTAATTATCATATAAACCTTTTAAAATCAGGCTAGTGAATCAGTGCAATATCCAAAATAGTTGCACTGTATTCTGTTTAGTTTCCTAACTATTGAGTTCCTGTTTGATGTGTCACCTTGAATGGATATAACAATTTGAAGGGAGAGAAAGATAACACCTCTTTTCATATCTCAATATTTATCATAAACATTTCTGTCAGATTCAGAACTCTAAGGTGTGGAATAAGAAAATCAAAGTTCTTGTTGGTATATCTGAAATATTTGGGGGTTGCTTCTACTTTGTCTGGAGTGATGATTTCATAAGAACAATTATATGCATTAAAATAAACAAACATTTTTTATCCCTCAGCATTGTCCTTAAATAATTAATGCTATTACAATGAACAGTGCAAACATGTTCATGTACACTGAAAAGTGAGTCCCACATCTCTTGGGGATCATGCCCGTTTATATGACTGCAGATTTAATTATTGTTTCAAATTTATTATTTTCCCACATTTTCAGTGCAGCAAATATATGTAGAGAAAATGTTCCACTTAACATACATTGATGGCTGTAGACTACTTCTAGTATATTTTCCCTTGCTTTGAAATTAAATTTTGGTTTTAATATTAAAATATTCCAGACTAAATCTGCCCTCGGTACATTGCAGGGAGACATGAAAAGATAAATAATCCATCAACAGCAAAACATGATAAGATGTTGGCCCATAAAACTAAGAAAGCTAAAACAAGACCAGTTTTCAAAATGGTTCAAAGATAAAGAATAAGTTGGAAAAATAAGTTGAATAAGTTGAAAAAATAAAGTTGCTTTAATCCATACTCTCTAGTATTCACAGATGATAACCTGAATATGTGTGACCAAACAACAAAAGAAGGTAGTCAAGATGGCACAGGTTATTAATGAGGAACAACATACATGCTAGGAGAGGCTGTAGGAGTTTGCTTTTGCCTGAGTCTACAGGGAAGGACAAGATTCCATGATACTCTGTTCTGTATCTGAAATAAATCTGTTCATACATTCAAGATGATTAATGCTCCTTTCCATTCCCTCCTGCTGAGTTGATGGGGTGCAAACTACTCTTGCACCTTGAACTCCATGGGTAGCAGTTGAAATAAGCTGAAGACAACGGGGGGGAGTGACAGGAGGAGAGAGAAACTGGGACGTTTTACAGGTAGCTGAAAAAGAAGGACAACAGAGAATCTATGAAGATTACTCCTGCCAAATTGGGACAGTGAAAGGGTATTTCAGTCTGGTACCTAAAAAAAGGGTAGTTTTGGTTAAATGTCAGGTGGGAGTTGGGGTGCCACTACTATTAAAGCCTATCCCCTTCATGTCCTCACAGTTTGTTTGTTTTAATGATAGATAGCACTTGGACGAAAGCACCATCTGGTGATCTTTAGTGTTTTGCTTTGGAAGCATTTCATAATTATACATGTGTGACTAATTTAACTAGTAAATATTTTAAAAGTAGCTGTACCAAGTGGTTAATACAATTTGGAGTAATTGTTTCTGATAAAAAGAATTTATTTGTTTTTATCGAGATTATTTTCCTAAATAATTTAACTTGGAAGTAAGTTTCACTGACTTCTTCCAGAAGCTTCTAAAGGCAAACTAGGGCTTAGTCTCCAGAAACAGGTATGAATGGGAAATATTAAAATACCATACTTTCTGTCAGTAGAAGTGATCATGTTGATAAGCAAATTAACTCCAGGGCTAAAACAGATAATGGCTGAAGCTAACATCTTACTTTTTCTAGTGCATCCTTGACTAATCTGGTGCCTTCCAATATTTTGAAGTACAACCTGCAGCATCCCTGATCATTGGCACATTTAAAAGATATTACATCTGAGGAGTCTATTTTTAATGTGCATTCTTAGTAGGACAGGCATTGCTAGTTTGTTTTTGTTTGGGTACCTACAAAGTCCACATAGAAGCAGGGGCTAGCAGTTTTCTTTGTCAGTGTGAGAGGAACTGGGACAATATTTGTATCTGTTGGCTACAATTGCTCATTTCTTTCCTGGAACCTTGCCTGGGACTAGCATCTAATGGTTCAGGGACAGCATCAGTGTAGGGACCATTGTTTTAACACTGTGCTAATCAAAGTTTCTCTAACACAGTGCTACTCAGAACAATCTACTTCTACTGCTGCACCTTGATTCTGTTAGTACATGTTCACCAACCCTTCTCAGAACGAGCAAGAAACGATGCAAGAAGAGCAGCTGCCTCCATTTGCCTTGTGTCCTCCTTTTTGGGAAGTGCCACATGTTAGCGGCCTACAGGGAGATCGTTTTTAAAAATGGCAGCAAAGAAAGCTGTAAGGAGGAAGTGAAGCCCAACGAAAAGAATATCATTGTCAAGGATTCTCCAGAACCAGAGATTTGAAAAAGTTACTGTTTTGGCCTACATCTCTGAGAATCCCTCAGCTGGCATTGCCCTAGGGACCAGAAAAATCTGAGGGAGCATGAGTTGTCCTCCTCTGTGTATATCTTTCTGGTTTTAATTTATGCTTCTTACCACCATTTAAGCTCTTTAATCCTTGCCACTCAGCTTACTCATCTTCTGCTGACCACATTGTGAAGAAGAATAAATAAACCTGTGGTGTTTTCAGCATGTAGAAACAGAATTGTGCCACCCGTTGCCCCTTGATTGTCACTGTGAATCATTTTTAAATCTGTTTTAAGCCTTGCCTATTTGTTGCTTTCGTTTCTGTTCCTCCCTTAGTATACCATGTGAGTGAACAACAATGACTCCTTTGTTATTATTTTGTGAAGTAGCATATTTGCTAAAGAGCATTTTTGTCGTCATCCCCAAGAGAATAATGTCTTTCATAGGTTCCAACAGCTAGTGTGACAATTGAAGGAGCCTCTGCCCTCAATCGTGTCCGCTGGGCCCAAGCTGGGAAAGAAGTAGCAGTTGGGGACTCTGAAGGAAGGATCTGGGTTTACGACGTCGGAGAGGTATGCCACCTTCTTTTTGTGGATAACTCTGTAAACGTGAGCTTTCTCCTTCAAATAACAGGCATTTCACATGAGAGCTAGAAGCTGTTTATCAGTCCAGTGGCAAAGTCAGTCAATTCAAGATGCCGTTGAGCTCCTTTAAAATCAGAACGAGTTTCTCTATTGACTTCAGGGAGTGACACCCAGATACTTTAACCATTAATTTAAACTATGGATGATGGGATGAATTTAAAGAAATGCACCCCTCCCTAGTCCCAAGGATGCTCAGTAGTGTCGACTTGATTGTAAAATTGTATGTAAAGACCTTGCATCAAAGTAATGTGGTAAAGTGATGTGGCTAATCTTTGTCTTTTCCTTTATTAATATTTCATAAAGTAAGGAGTAGTCAAAAGCTGACTGTTTATTAGAAAAAGCTTCCCAAGTGCCTTTGAATGTCCTTTATAAATCCTCACCCCCTGATCAATTTTCACATTAAAATCCTGAGGTGGATAGGAAATTGTGTGTAAAAACAAGCATAGCATCCATGGTGCCCGTACCTGCAAAATAAGCTGCAGTCAGGTTGATTGGCTGTGTGGAAGAATGTGGAAGAATCTCCTGTTTGGATTTGGTTTTCACTCCTCAGTGTGAAATTTTACAAGCTCTTTGCCTGCTGCCCTGGGTGCTACATAGATGCTGTGTCTTTTTAGAAGTTCAATAAAATAGCAAAATAAAGTTACCAAAAGAAAATTACTATGATTGCTGTTTCTAATGTTGAATAACGATTGGTTCTTATATATTACTGAGATTTCTTCTTCTTTTCTTTTAAAAAACCACCTGTTCTGAGCCTTGAAGTTGCAAATCAGAAGTTACTAATCAGTAGCTACTACCTAAAGAGCAGGTTGAGCATGTATACATACCATCTTCATGTTTATGTTGAAATGCATTGTACTCCTATTTAAATGACAGTAATTATGGTGTAATGGTTAGAGCACTGGATTATGACTATGGAGACCAGGATTCAGTTACTCAAACAGCCATGGAAACCCACTGGGTGACCTTGGGTGTGTCACTCACACACTGACCCCGAAAACTCTATCATAGTAAGTCACAAATGACTTGAAGGCACACAACAACAATTATTTGTATATTTGCACATATAAGGGTAAGCATGTTGAATAAGTGTGCTCAGTGTTACATAGATATTATTTTCTTTTGCTCTCTCTTTCAGTAATCAGTTCAGGACAGAATTGGCTAGAAATTTGAAAGTTTGATTCAGTGTGCACATTTTGTTCTGTGAATAGACGCCTTGGTGGAATTCTTGCATTCATGTAACTGACATCAACTCTGGTTTGGCCCAAACCAGAGCACACATGGAACCATTGCACTGTTTGTCAGCCTATTCCTAGCTTAAGAGAACTTAAAATAAGGTTCTGAATTACTAGCCAAGAGAAACTGCAGAAGTACCTGTTGCTGTCATCAAAGAACCTACAGATTTTTTAAAAATCTGTGATTTAATTGATTATTTGCAAATTAAATTCCTGTTACTTATGTTGCAGTCCAGATTGATAATATATCATTTTTTTAATATAAATGTGTGTATGTGTGTGTATCTTATATAATGTTATATATATTTGTGCGCGCATCTGTGTGTGTGTGTACATCTCTCTCTCTCTCTCTCTCTGTGTGTGTGTGTGTGTGTGTGTGCGCGCGCGTAGTCATCAGGAGAACTTTCTGTTTCATATATGGTACTTACACTATGGCATTGTGCTCAGCCCAATTTTAGTTGCATTTCCTGTAATTCAGATATAGCCATTTCTAGACTGTAGCCATTTAAGTCAATGAAATTAGTCTTGACTAATGCTAGCCCCATTTATTTCTTGCTTTAAGAATGACTGAATGGATTCTACCCATTTTAAAGAATGACTAAATGAATTCAACCCATTAGCCACCTAGAATTGCACAGGGTTTTAAGAAGCATACAATTTTTTTTGTCACAATCTACATTTTGGGCAGTTCTGTGGATACACAGACTTCCTACTAACATAATAGGACATTACAAAAAAAAGTGGTTCTTTTAACAAGTTACCATTTTTGTGTACTCTTTTTAGTTTTTGTCCTCCTTTTGTTATTAAATGAATTTTCAAGAGCAGTTATTGATAATCACCATCCTTCCCAAAATGCCGCATCACAGTTTCACATTTGCAGTTATAACATATGAAAAGATCGAATTATAGATAGGTCAAATAATGTTTGTCATGTACTAATTAAAAAAAAAAACAAAGGGAAAGAGAAAGAAAGAAAAAAAGGGGGGGATTAAGTGAGTGGTAAGTACATTATTGTGTACTACAAAAGTATTAATACAATATTTAAAAAACTATGCCAATTTGTTTGAAATTCAATCTCTTGTGGTTACATACAAAGTGTTTTTCATGAGCAGTCAGTGTTAGAAGATCTTGAATCCAAATATTAACATTCAGGGTGTTTTTAAGATTACCAGTTTTACAAACTTAAACATTTAGCCTTTGGTATTGTTCTAGAAAACCATTCCCCCTTTGCATCCTTCAGTTGCTAGGACTTTGCTGTATACCCAGGTAAAACATATGTGTCTTAAATTGTCAATAATTTTTTAAGAATTGTTTTAATTCTTGACTTGACTTCTGTCCAGAAAGAGGTAAAAACTTGACATGATCTTAAAACATGTATGGTATTGATCACACCTCCAGCATTAATCTTGAAAGATCAAACCCAAGAGTTCAAAATGAACCAATGCCCAGTATACCCTAGACCAGTGGTTCTTAGCTTTTTTTGGGGGGGAGAGTCAGTTGTTGTTGTGACTCCTTTAAAAAATTGATGAAAATTGTGGACCCCCTCCCCGCAAAATGTACACTCAAATTCAGTTTAAAGAAATTGATGTGGAGTAGAATCGCAGGTCTTTTGTTTCAAATCTCATGGATCCACTGGCACAATTTAAGAACCTCAGCCCTAAATGTTATTTTTATGTGTGTTGTCATTTTTGGTACTATACGAAAACGCAGTGGGAAGCCAATAAACAACTAGACCAGATATGTAACTGTTAGATATTCTATTTTCAAAAAGTAGTTGCAAAGACTCAGTGGTGAAAGTGTGTTCCAGGTGCTGTCCTATAAGGGGGTTTTGTCTCTGTATTAAATGTTTTCTGAGCATTCAGGTGCCTTTAATACACATGATCTCAGTAATGTCTACTACAGCCCTGTAAACTGCCTCAGTGTCAGAGCTTGGGATGGGTACTTTTTAGATTGCAATTTCCACCATCCTTTATCTAGTTCTCTTTTGGGCTGGGGGATTCTGGGAGCTATAGTCCAAAAAAGTAAGAATCCTGAGCTCTGTTCAGCACTCTTGGCTCTGAATTGCATATGGATGCTGAGGTTGAGATGGAATATGTTGCTTAAAGTCTCCCCATTGAGTTCATTGCTGGGGCAAAATTTCTGCTCAGGACTTCCTGGTTTAGGACTCAATGTCTTAGTTGCTCTATTACACTAGCTGTCATGGGCATCTTTCATCTCGTAACCTTTCCTGTAGCTAGTAAATGAAATCTGTCTGTGATATTGTTGCCATAATGAGTATGCTGGGTATTGATGTAAGAAAATCTGAAACGGTGGGTTTGGAAAGGAACAGCAGAAGCCTGTAGGGTGACGAGTAGATGTAATGGAAATTAGCAGGCTGAATATAGTGTGTTGGAAGGCTATTCTGAATTCCCCCCTACTACATACTAAAATCTGACTAAATTGAAGTCAGTATGGTGTGCACTTGATGGAATGTGTCTCTTTGTGGCTGAATGCAGCATAAAATGTAGCGTCTGCATTACAATTCTTGGAACAGTTAAGGGTGACTGGTGGAGCAATCAGCTTTTATAGACAGAATTTGTTTTTTGTCATTATCTGTGATAGGATACTGGGATCTCCATCTCGCCACAGTAGGGAAACATTATAGAACATATACAGATTTAGCTTTAACTCACACAAAGTGATTTTATGGCCCATAGCAAAATTGCTTGTGCATGACTCATATCTTGGGCTGGTATGTGCTTTTGCGGGAGTCGCTTTAGCTCGCAAATGACCGCAGAAACATCTTGCCTGTATCGTTATCATAATTGCTAAACTGTCGAAAGTCATTACACTCAAATTTCTGCCACAAAACTGGCAGGACGCTTGTTTTATTTATTTATTTATTTATTTGAGATTGCGTGCGCATGTTTGAGTGGGTGTGGGTATGAATTCTCTTCTTGAGTAATCTGGCAGATGCTGGAAATACCTGCATTGACAATATAGTCTGTGCTTGCCTATTGTCTGGAGTCTAGATGGGCTGTAGGCACATCTCTTTGATATATCATGCTTTGAATTATTTGGAATAGTTTGTTCATCCCCTCCTGATTAGCCATTAAAAATGGATTTTAGCATTATATCAGTTTCTTGGCTTTTTTCACTACAGAAACAGAACAAACAGCAAGCGTAATATGAAGAGAATGAGGAAGGTGGATTTAAGCTCAGGATCCAATTGGTTAGAATCACTTATAGGAATACATTAAATATAATATATCTCTTTTGGCTTAAATGATCTGAGGATCAGATTGTTATATTCTTTTACTGACTTCAGCTATGTAGCACCTCTAGTGTAAACCAGTCCAAACTCTCTCATACATGTATAAATCCATAATTTTTCATGCCAGATCTTTGGTACCCCCACCCCATGGGGTCCATTTTAGCCGTACCACTTCATCGTTGTCATCAAGTGATTTTCTGTTTATGTGTTATATGGACAAGGTTACTTGGATGCAGAACTGGTGGAATGAGCGTTTCCTGAAGCACCGTATTTTGAGTGTGCTATGAAAGAACAGTTAAGTCTTTAGTCATTTAATTACAATTCATATAAGAACAATGCTGAACTGCATACTTGAGAGAATGTATAGCAGTAGTCCCTCTGCATCAATGATGATAAACATATGATACTCCAGATACTGTTGGACTGTAGTTCCCATCAGTCCTGCTGATCAAGGGCCTATGAGGGGTGATGGCGATGGTGAAGCAACCACTGAAAGGCCACAATTTACCCAGTCCTGTTGTCCTGTCTACTTAAAAGGCCTCAACTCTGCGAGTTTAGTTTGGCAGATTTTGGGATTCTGAAACCCTGTTCTTTATACCCTTTTGGATTCTTCAAATATGTGTGGATCCATAGACAATTTGTATGATGCAGTCTTTAAAAGAGACTAGCCTGGTTTGGACATAATGCTAAACTACAGTTTGGCTTTATGTGTTCAAGTCTTTTCCCTTCTCTCCTCTCTGGTCCATCTAAAAAGAGATCTAAACCATTGGTGTCCATTTTTAACTGCAGTTATTATTTTGTCCATATCAGGAACTGTAGTAAGTTTAGACTATTCTTTTATCTACACACGACAGGGTAAATAACCACAGCTGATTCTAGGTTTGCTTGAGCAAACCATAGTTTGAATTAACTATGGGTTGTCTCAGTTTGAATGAAACAAACTGATTAATCTTTTAAATCATTTCCTTTTTGGCAAACTAGCAGCAAACTCCGTGTCTCTGTGTATAGCGGAGCAATACATCACTCAGGGCGTGGGGAAGGAGCCTTAAGGAATCCTCACCCCAACCCTAGTGAATGGGGAGGGCCAACTATATAGAGAATGACACATTTGCATTCTCTATAGAATTGTATGGTAATACCTGTAAAAAGTTATTTACTGCTTCTGTATGAGGTAACCGTACTTTGTTAATTTTGTGGGGACATTAAAAAATGTCCTTGATGTGAAATTAAAGTTCTTTTCGCGAGCAATATGTCTATGGGTTTCTGGCTACTCAGTGTAAAATATCACAAAGATTTTCATTTTCTGATAGTAGTTGTACCGTATATGCATCTATTTTAGCTATTTAATTTCACCATTATCTCTGAAAACACTTTTATTTTCACGGTCAGGGGTCTGTTGTTTCTTCTGTGCTTATACATTCCACATGTTAGTGTGAATGTGAGTTACACAAACATGTTCAAGGAAAGACATACTTCACAAGTACACACATAGGATCATATGTATCATGATGTGGAGGAGAAATTTGTACATCCGTTTCTGATTATTTAAGGAAACAGGAATTAAGCATTCTGATTTTTTTTTAAGTGTATCGTATTAACCAAGACTATAGCTACAGGAATTTAAAACAGTTTGACATATTTTCTTTTCAGTACCTGTAGGTTAACAAACCTGTTTAGAGTATTTTGTGTAAGCTTGTGTGTGTATAAAACTACCAGCTGTGGTCATTACATTGATATATGTGATAAAAATGAATTTTAAACAGCTTGTATCTTATGGCACAGCAGCTTCCTGATGATTGTAGCCAGATTCAGTAGCAGTTGATTTGGGTGGTACATTTAAGAAAGAGGTCTTAATTCAACTGGAAGAGATTTAGTGATGGCATACAGATAATACTGTCATGATTATTTCATATTAATCATGTGGCATAGTCTCCTGGGAGATTTTTTTCCCTTGTTTCAACTAAAATGAGTGGGAGCTGGCCAACATTTGTATTACCCTATACAGAGCTTCCACCCTTTAATTTTGAGGATATGTCTATAACTGGATTAGAGTCTGATTCTTTTTTTTTAAGCTTTGAGGTTATCGTATTTATTGCAAATTGTGTTAGATAATTTTGTTAGCGTTTCTCAGAGGCAAGTCACAATTGGAAGTGAAATGGAATTAGAGAGCAGGAAGTATTTATTCTTGGTTTCTAAGGAACAAACTACGTGTTCTCCTAGTTGTGTAGCTTTGCCATGAATACAGGGTTCTCCCCCGCCGCCCATAAATTGCTGGGGCAGGGAGCTGATCAGGATATTAGTGTAAGACTGTTAACCTTTGCCCCCTTGCATGGTCCAGACCCAGATTTGTGCTCTTTAAACTTATGTTTTTCATCGCTAGAAAAACGAAATTTTTGCACACGTGATACCTCTTTTTGTTAAGGCATATTTCATGCATGCAGGTCCCAGTCCAGAATTGTAGTCATCATCACAGTAATGTTCAAGCTGCTGCTTTTTCCTTTAGATTACCTTTGTGCAATAATTATTTCTGGAAAAGTAAGTTGAATAGTTTTGCAGACTCCTGTTGCATGTTTAGGAGATTAATAGTTACACTGCTGACTGATATATTCAGTGTACCTTTGATTGGGGGAGTAGCTTAAATGACGGGCTCCTTAATGAACAAAATGACCAGGTTTGAAAAAGCAGTTGGTTTAATTACTTTGTTTTATGAAGGCCATCACCCATTGCTGATTACTACAGTGATAAAATCTTTAGCTTTGGTAGCCTCTGTAGGGGGTAAGCCAGTTTAAGTAGAGCAAAGTCCAGTAATTATCACCCTTCATCCTTGTGTTTCTCATTACAATATTCATTACTTAGGTTACCCTAGAGCCTCTGAGATCCTTAATATACACATTTATTTATACATCAATGAAAAAAGCAGCATATTTTCAGCTAAACTTTTTTTTTTC
Organism: Cyclura pinguis; assembly: GCA_030412105.1. NCBI lineage: Eukaryota > Metazoa > Chordata > Lepidosauria > Squamata > Iguanidae > Cyclura > Cyclura pinguis. The sequence continues at coordinate 23,916,974 of CM059604.1, forward strand.
ATTTAATGAAATGACATGGGTTACCTTAAGTACCTAAAATGAGTGAGTAACATTTGGGTTGAATGCATTCCTCTTTTTTGTGCTCCTGTGCTGCCAAATTTTGAAGATGCGGCCCCAGTCCAAATCATCCCCTCTCTGAGAGATTGCTGTTGTTGTGTGCCTTCAAGTTCTTTCTGACTTATGGTGACATAACCCTGCCACAGGGTTTTCTTGGCAAGGTTTGTTCAGAATGAGTTTTGCCTTTGAGGCTGAGAGAGGATGATTTGCCCAAGGTCACCCAGTAGGTTTCCATGGCTGAGTGGAGATTTGAACCTTGGTTTCCAGAGTCCTAGTCCAATGTTGAAACCATTACAGCATGCTCTGAGAGGTTCCTCACCCCTAGTCTACTATATAAAAGTCAAAGTTTGTCTCTTTGTTAGTTTGTCTGTTTGTCTGTCTGTCTGTGTGTGTCAGGAAGGCGAAGACCTCATACAGTTGGCTGTGTGAGGCAAGAAGACCTCATAGGATTGACTACCTGCGAAGATTCTGTGGAATCCTGGGATTTCCAGTTCAGGGAGGGGCCTGTAGAATTCTCAGCCAGAGAGCTCTTGGGCCTGGCTGGTTGTTATAGAGATGAGGCCTAGCAGCAAGGAGGAGGGCAGTATATTCCCTCAGGAACCCAACCTCTGCATGTTAATAACTCTGAATACAGATTGGATTGAGGAATATGGGGAAAAGTTACAGGTTCAGGACAAGACAGGTTGGGGAACTGGAGACACAGGACCTCAAATATTTCTAACAAGTATTACCTGTGAGAAAATAAGATCCTGGACAACGCTAGATATATACGCTAGTTTGAATTAAAGCACTTATACAGTGTTAATTTAAAATACTTTCTGCCAATCCAAAGATGTAATATATACATAGACAGCTTTATTTCTGTCTACTGCTGTTTCCTCAGCCCTGCCCCACATGTTTTCTGTCACACAAATCTGTCCCTCTCAGTCAGCCATGTTTAGTCAGTAGTCCCTGACACCAGCTATAGTTAGCAGGCCCCCTTTTGCCGTAGCAACGTCCTATGGAATCTTGGGATTTTCATTGTAGGGAGGGGTACTTAGAATTCTCAGCCAGGGGCTCCTCTAGTGCCTCACCAAACTATATGCCCAAGGATACCGTGGGATGTTGCCATAGCAGTTAAAGTGAAGGATAGCACTCTGTCATGTGAAGGGAACTCTGGTGTTGGAAGTCGGCTTGCCCGGAGCTTGCTTGTTCTCCCGCATGCACAGGCAGTTGGCAACAACTAGCAAAAAGGTGCAGCCGTTGCCTGTTTCTTTTTTTCCTTTATTTTTCTAAATTTTTATTTTATCAAACACAAACGCACCATAGAACCAAAAAAGAGGGGGGAAATCCAATGCAATATATATAAAATAACTAATACAAAAGCTAGCAATACTAGCAAGACTAAAAAAACCCCTAAGAATACATAGTTTGACATACCATACCATAACTTTACCTAACTACAAATAACTGAAAAATACTGGTTCTTGCCCGGTTGTGAACGGCTTGTGTTATTTAAAGAATTACATCTAAGTGTGAAATCGATCTTTTTATACCGTAACTGTTAGCTACTACTAATCATTTAGCCATCGCCACTTTCAGGCCCTTTCCCATCCCCCTGTAAAACAGGAAGTGTTGGTGGCTCCGCGTGTTTCCCTCTTAGTCTCTTATTGTCAGTTCTTTGAGCAGCAGCAACAGTAGTAGTAATAGCAGAGAGGAAGATGACTTGCTGCTATGCTGATGAAGAGAGGGCCTTTGTTGTTGTTATTGTTATTATTAGGCACCTTTGAGTCAACTCTGACTTTTGGAAACCCTAGCATAGATTTGTTTAAAAGAGGTTTGTCATCGTCTTCCTCTGAGGCTGAGAGATTGTGACTTGTTCAGGGTCGCCTGGTGGGTTTCTGTGGTGGAATTAGGATGTGAACTCTAGTCTCCTGGGTTCTTAGTCACTCAAACCACTATACCACATTGGCTGTCCCGGAGAAAGGGACTGCTAAGAGCAAATGCCTGCACTGCATCTTTCTCCCAAACCTAGAGATTATTTTGTTTGGTTGGTTCTTACGTTTATATCTCGCCTTTCCTCTGGTGAGCTGAAGGCAATGTGAAAGACTGTTCTCCTCCTCATTTTGTTTTCTGTAACCTTGTCAGGCAGTTGAAGCTGTTGAGTCACCCAGTGAGTTTCATATCTGAGTGGGGGCTTCAACCTGGCAGTCCCATAACCAGCCCACTAACTACTACCCAACACAGGAGTAGGCAGTGCTAGTGTTGTTGAAACAAAGTATTTAAATAAATAAAGGACAAGTGTCACAAATACAGTTGGTTCCTCAACCTACAAGTAAGCAGTAAAGCTTATTATCATCTCAAACGTCTATTCTTCCACCTCTAGCCTTGTGAGAGAACAGAAAGGATTATCTGGAAAGTTTCAACTGGACTTCCATTACTCTCCTCTTATTCCTAGGAGGCCATAGCTACAATCCTGTTGGTTAGTCTCAACTAGAGTAGACCTGTTGGATAGTGAATCAACACGTAGATAAATCCAATTGATTTATTGGTTTTACTCTAATGCGAGGTGACAGGAAGATTTAGTTCAGGGAATCCTATTTGACAGAGGGCAGTGCTCTGTTCTAAGGTGTCCTTTGTTAGAAGGACTGTCTAATCCATGTCTTGTTTATGACGAAAGAACCGTAGAAGAGGAGAGTCCAGGATTCTGAAGTTATCTTCGGTACAGTTAGCGCTTTGACATCGTACTGAGAAGCACAGAGGTCCCCTGGTTCTGTTTTCCTCCATTCTGGTGGACATACTGAATTCCTTTTTGGAAGCAGAAATTTCTAAAGTTACATCTGTCCATACAAATTGCAATATGCAAATTTGACTCATATATGCTATTTTTATTAAATTTGCCTTCTTTTGTCATCTTTTAAGTGATGCATAAGTGGCCCATTCACCCAAGCTTGTAGGAAAATATAGACCAAAGTTTCCATGCAATTCTCTGGAGCTGATACAGAATTATTGCTCCCATCAATAAACAGCTCCCAGGGATACGAAGGAAAAGTTGCCCATTGAGAAATGGTTTTACCGAATTGCATAATACTGTACAGCATTTTAATGTAGAATAATAAAAATCTATATTTAAAATAGTTTCCTAATATTTTAGGGCATTCTAATGAGAAAAGAAGAAAAACTGAATTTATAGTAACAAATTAGCTGTATAGGGAAGGTAAACCAATTTCCCAAGTATATTTAGTTGTTTTTTTTATACGCAGAGTAAAATCAGCTTGACTAGGAAATTGTTGTAGCTATTTTGCCCATACTACAGGGAATAGAGTGAAAAAAGTGCTCAGTGCCAAATTTAGGTTAAAGCTGTATTACATCAATGTAATGGTGTAGTTGTTTGCAATATTCAGCTGAACAGACATGCCCTCTTTCCTTACTAGGAGTGGCATATGTTTTCTCCAGAAATATCTTCTGAAACAAGAATTAGTTTGTATAATTAATCATCTTTATGATTCTTCTGTGGTTTGAGCTTGTCACGTTCAATAGCAACCTTGCTTGTGACGGAGGACTTAATTATGCTGTTAAGGGTTTTCTTTTTTTCAGTGGTTGGTAAAGTTGCATGTAGTTATAAATGCAGAGAGCTGTGGAATGTATGTCTTGATAAGGAGCCGGTTAGCCTGAAATTGCAGCAAGTTACAGAAGAGTTCAGGACATTAATTTGCTCCACAGAAAAGCGGAAACGGCACATTTGAACTATAATTTTATGGTATTTGCAGGCGCTTTGGCTGTAGTCCAACAGACCACAAATGCACAGGTTTGGTGGCTTTAAAAAAACAGGAGATCTGTGCATTCCTCATATGAGGCACATAGATCTTTGCCTTTCCATAGCAGACATTAAGAATCTGGGATGCTCTTGGCATTTTGGAAAATAGCTCTTGAGGATGTTGTGCTCTTAAATGCACTGAGCTTTCAGGCACAATTTCTTTTTTCAAAAAAAAAAGCTGCCTCACATATTAGGTATACTCATTGGTTAGCAATTCAGTGATGCAAAAGTTTATTAATGCTGCATGAAGTACTACACTGTAAAGGTTTTGGCCATCCGGATGAAGATGACTTCCAAGCCTGAGAAGCCCTAATCACAACCTGACTTGTGGTCATGGATTCTGGTGGTTGTAGTTCAAAACATCTGACATTTACCAGCAGTGGCTCCCTTATTTGGAGATGCTGGAGGCTGAACTGCATTCAGAACAGAAGCTGTACCACTGGGCTATGGTCTTCTTCCTTCAGAAAATGTATCTCTAATCATAAAGTCATGCAGAAGAAGGCAAGCAACTTTGGTAAAAATCCCAGGCCATTTATGACTTGAGTAGCCAAGACCTAGTTTCAAAGTGAACCCAGAAAAACAAAACAAAACTGGTAACCAATGAACCTAATAGTACCATGATATACTCACAGACCTCATTAGACCTAAAGAATGAATAGTCAATATAAAAACTGCGGAGTATCTCACTTGTATTCCCTGTGTTGACACATCAGTCTATTTACATGACCAAGTAACTGAAGAGCCAATTAAGACTGTTTTTGTTATGTTAAAACCCATGATCATGCATTGGATCTTTTTTCAAAGATCACATACAACATAAGGCAGCTGGGTGAGGATGAAATTTAAGATAAGCTAGCTTTGGTGGGCTCCTCCAGACAATAGGGTTGAAGTATTTGTTGCTGTAGTTCTTGGGATTTTTAAAAAATATCTGAACTGGCAAATTCCAAGGAACTGTATTGTGAGATCTCACACTTCTTTAGACCAGAATGAAAGAGCCCTGTATCAGTTAATCAGTGGAATGTTTTAGGACATTACATCAGCAATACTGAGCTAGTTGAAGCAGTAGCCTGGCTGAGTTGTCAGGCAGCTCAGATTCTCTGTGTGTCTGTGTCTGTGTTTGTTTTCAGGTTTCCTGACTATCTGAAATCAGATGGATGACTGTCAGAAAGACTGATGACAGTTGAATTTTGGGACTTTCTCTCTAGGTGTATGTGCTTGATACCCCAAGAAGTCTGTCCGGCTTGCACATGCTTTCAGTGGTGTTTGATATTTTTAAAATTTTGTTTATTTATTTGGCCAGAATTCTGTTGGTATCTGCTTGTGGTGCCATCATGCTTGCTTATACATTGTGTATTCACATTTGTATTGCATGTAGTTGCACTTTGATGTACAACCATGTTGTGCCTGGATGTGCATTATAAATGAAAATGTGCGTGCACATTTGATCATGCAGTTGGTTGTACAAAGCTGCAATTTACTGTCAACGCAGCATTGCATAACTATCATATAACTGTGAGCATATAGTTATGCTCTGTCTCCTCGTTGTAAGAAGTCTCCCATTCTTTTTGGGGTCCCTGTTTATTTGGATAATTATTTAAAGGTGTTTGATTGATTGATTGAAAGGTGTTATCAACTAGTCATGGGTTTCCCCTACCCAGTATTTCTCTTTGTAAGCTGCAATCTTGTTTGCTTTGCTGAACTTCTGTGGCTGTTTTATGTTTTTTTTAATGATGTTGAATTTGATTTTGTTACGTGTCTTGAAACGTAGGCAGAAGGATGAGATACAGATTCCTAAATAAAGAAGATAAATGAAAATCTAGCCCAGTACTGGGATAGATACAGAGATCTGGGCTACCAGAGTGGATTCCTGCCATCTCATCTCCCCCCCCCCCACAATTCCCACAGCAGTTCCCTGAAAATACTACACAGAAGGTCAGAGGGCGAGCCATTATGTGAAGGAGAGCCCTTTGACCTGAGTAGAAGCACTTCTTTGTAACCCCCCTTTCCAGGGAAGGTAGATCAGGCATCCAATCCTAAATTTATAGCACAGATGGGAATTATGAAGTCCACAGTTACCCCAAATAACCTCCCAAGACCCCTTTTTTAAAACTTCACAGCCCTGAAATACAGAATTGCACCACTAGAAGTCCACATGGGGACTTCTTAAAGCCTTTTCTCTCTCAAAGTGCAAGTCACTGTCTGGTCACCTCTGGTTTTGAAGCAAATAATGAGTGGATACAGGGGTCTTGGGGGTTGGAAAATGGGGACAAGTGCAGCCCCTAGACTTTCTGTGGCTGCCCATTCCAGTCTATAGTAAAAACTGACCAATCAGCTGCTTTCCAGTGTCTCAGGCCCTGGATTGTTGTTCAGTGATGGAGCATGTGCTTTGCATGCAGGAGGTTCCACAGGGTTTAAAGAATTTGTGTCCTTCAGAGTAGGTAGCTCTAGGGCTAGATAGACAAGTAGGAACTGGTGTAATGCAGCTTTCTGTCTTCGTAACCAGCCTTCCCCAACCTGGCACTGTCCAGATGTTTTGGGACTCCAGTGACCAACAGCCCCAGATAGCACAATCAGTAGTCAGACATGTTGGAAGTTGTAGTCCAAAACATCTGGAGGGTGCCAAGTAAAGGAAAGCAGAATGAAAGGCAGAGTCTTTTTCTCCCCATAATGTTATTTGGAAAAGGGATGGAACCTGTGAATGTTCAAGTTAGGACTCACTGTACCTGGAATGTGAGTGGGAGGACCATGATTCTAGGAAAATGATCAAGGCTGGGGAACCTTCAGCCCTCCAGGTACTGTTGAACAACTGGTGCTGCCATAGCTCACCATTGATCAAACAAGGTAGGATAGAGGGGAATAGGAGTTCAACAGCAGCTGGTGAACCACAAGTTTCTTAGCACTGTTAACACATTGAAGTATGAATGCAGGAAGTACATGGTAGTCATGCATTGGCCTCATTGTTTTCAGGGTTTGTTTGTATCATGTGTGGGTAATTTGTAGCCTTACAGATGTTGGTAAAGGGCCATAGCTCCTTGGTGGAACAGAAATATTGAAACACTATAGCAGATGTTTTGGCTTCTTTCTGCCTCTGCTTTGATTCAGAACAACTGAAGAAGGCAAAATCTGAAGCATTTTGTTATAGTTATTTTAATAGTTCTTTAATATTCATTGTTCTGATACATATGTGTTCCTTTTGGGATCCAGAGCAAATTGTGTATTTGATAAACAGGATTCTAGTCCATGGAAGTTTACATCATAATACAATGGACCCTTGGTATCTGCTAGGGGGTGGTTCCAGAACCCCTCATGGATACCAAAATTTGTGGATGCTCAGGTCCCTTTATGTACAGTGGTGTAATAAAATAGCATCCCTTATATGAAATGGCAAAATCAAAGCTTGCTTTTTTTTTAAATTTGATATAGTTTAATAATTTGGTATGGACTGCTGGCTGTAAATTGGTATCATAGTTTTTTGTTGCTTTTGCTGTTGCCTGACTTGCCCTTAAAGAGATTCCTTCCTACTTGCTATGCAGAATAAACTGTTGATGGAGCTTCCCAAAATGAAGGAAACATTGTGTAACTAAGCAGAAATGAACTGACAATGAGAATCAGTAAGGATGTTTGGACTGTCAGCAGCTTTGGTTTATGATGGGTATGAGTGGTGTAGACCTATTGCTCTTCAGGCCTGTTGTGTTTCAAAGTAGTAATCCAGATAGTAACCCCATTGTGAAACTTGCATTTTTCAAAACTGTACCAAGATAGTTTGGCAGACTTACTGTTATGGCTGAAGGCTAAGCTGAACTTTCTAGTTTTAGATTTTTTTGAAAAAAGTTAAAGGAGCACCGTAACATTTAACCCCTGTAGTCATAAAAGGCACATACTAGTGAAAAAAATTGTGTGTATTGTATCATGGTTGGTAAAGACTTCACTTGAACAATGCGGAGACATAGTTCACAGCAGAGGTTAATCGAGACAAAAACCCACAAATGAACTTTATGGAAGGGTGGTATGTACAGTTCCAATGATACCTGCTGTGCCTTGAGCGGAGACAGTCTTTAGCCTGTCTGTGGTATCCCACCCCATCAATTAAGCACACCAGTATATACACAGCACTGATTAAAATCATCTGCATGCAGTTTTCTGGCTTCAGCCTCTTTGCCGGTGGTTTCATCCATTGTTAGCGCTGATACTAGGTTCTCTGAAGAGTTAAGCACGGTGGTGCTCTAGCTATGTGAAAAGGGTGCTTTTGGTTACTTTGGTGGCCTTTCCCTTCCATATTACCTCCCACTTTGTTTCCAGCCATGTGTGTGGCATTGGGAGTTGCCTGGAAAAATACAGACTTTTTCAGACTATATATAAAGAAAAATAATGAAGGAGTTTTGATACTACCGCAAGATCAAAGCCAAAATAGGTGCACATATATAACAGCATATATTTGCCCATACTAGGTTAGCTGCAAAATATCTTCTCTGGTCTCGGTTAAATGTGAATAGCTTCCATAGGGAGAATGAAAATGGTGCAGATTTTTAATGTGGAAACTTTTGCTTATAGAGTAGCTGTTCCTTGTGATTTGGAAAGGATTGGGCCCATTGCTGCAGTGTGAGGTGTGAGAGAGGGATTATCTGTATGTCACATTTATTTATTGTCGGCTTTCAATATCTCTTTTCTATCTGTAGCCGCTTCAATATATCTGTGCAGAAATCTATAGGTAAATATGTGAACAAAGAGAAATAGGTTTAAGACTGCTTGGTTTCAGCTTCCTTTTTTTAACATACAGAGGAAGGCATAAGTGAAAAAATTTAAAATCTGTCACTGTTTGGTCATATACATAGATTATTATTTTGTGTTTCGCAGTGCCTTTCTAATATCCAGAGCTTGTTTGTTCAAGATGGATTTGTGAGAAAATCTTGACATGCAGAATTGTTTACAGCAAATGCCTTTTCAAAATTAAACCAGGTTCCTAGAATATGTAAATAGACAGCATCAGGACAGTGGAAGCTGTGTTTAGAGTAAACAGTTAATAGTTAATACTGTCCTGAGATAGAAATTTTCTAAAATGATCCTGTTAAATTGAAAAATTACAAGGATGCTGATAAACCACTTTTGGTCTTTATTTTGAAGCCTCATCATAGTCATTATAACCCATTTGCTTTGCTGATGCTTTTGGAGGAACCAAACAAAAATTAACCCAAATTCTTTTTTGTGGTCCTTAATTAACCAGCTGTTCAAATTTTTTTCTAACCAGCTCCCTTAAAGCCAAACATAATTTAGAAGAAAATATATTAAAAATGAGAACACTGGGATGGGAATTTCTGTAAAGCTGCATTCCTGGTTTCATATAAAGCCTTCTTTCACCAAAGAAGTGGGAGTGGAGTGCAAGAGACAGTGAAGTAGATATAGAGACGGTGGGGCCTGAAAAACTGTTTTTGTCTCAGATAGAAAATCAAAACTGAATCTTTCCCATGTCCATTTGTGTAAAAATGTTACACCCAGTCACACAATTTAGAGACTGAAGACTAGAAAATGTCACCTTCTCTTGAGGTGATTAAGTGCACCAGTTCTTCATAGTGAGGCCAGCTCCAAGGTTAATAATAGCAGAATAGCAAGAGGCTTTGCAATTTGTAATACTTTCTTATGTGGCAGAGCAATGCTAACTACAGTTATCCCTCCACATTTTCTAGGGTTAGGGGCACAGGACCCCCGTGAATGTGGAAAAACTGTGAATAACTCTAGGCCCTCCCAAACCATATTTAGCTCACAAAAAAGTATGATCGGCATATTCAACCCACCATGGATTCCTTTGAGGCATCAGGGTTCCTTCACAAGGCAGAGGTGGGGGACTGGTGGGTCTTACTGCCACCTCCACTGTGCCCCACACCATTTTTAATAGGGACTTAAAAGCCTCGTTCACAGTTTCTCAGTCTCACAAGGCTTGCAGTCCTTATTAAAAATGGCATAGGGAGGCAGCAGAGGTGAATAATCAAATCCTCAAAAGTGAAACCTGCAAATGTGGAGGGCCAACTATACTTAGAAGTTAGGAAGTTCCTTGCAAGGCCTACTACTCCATTGAGAATGCTGCTGACTCACAGTCTTGTGTGTATATATGTGCTAATTTCTTTGCTGTCAGAATCTCCACTTCTTCCTCCTCCCACTAAAATCAATTTAAGAAATTAACCAGCTTCAAGACTGACATAATTGTTGAGACTGTTTCCCTGCTCGCCCATGTCCAGGCCCTGCTGAGATCAGTCCAAAGCATTTTTTCCTCATTTCTCCTTCCAGGGGACATAGGATTGTTTCCTTAATGTTGTAGCTCAGGTTTTTTTGTCCCCCCCCGCCCCCCAGATCTAAATTATCTGTTGGAAGCCATGACTAGGTTTTACACCACATAACTAGGATTGAAATCTGCACCCTCACAGTAAAACTAATAATTTTACAAATTATCTTTTCTTTTGTCATTTTAGTAGCTAGATATGTGTAAACAAGAGGCAGATGTGCCAGAATCAGGTAGATGCAATTCTGTAACTTCTGTTAGAGCGCATGCTCTTAAAGGGAGACACAGTGCTAGCTTCTGCTTATAAGATAGACCCAGATCATTTCCGCACTACACTGTTACGGTGCTGTTATTCCACTTTCAACATCCTGTGGAATGCTGGGGGTTGTAGTTAACTGAAGCCAAATTGCTCTCTGGCTGAGAATTCTCAATACTCCCTCCACTAAGCTGCAAACTCCAGGAGTCCATAGGATGTTGAAAGTGGAATAAGAGCACTGTAACAGTGTAGGGCAGAAATGGCCATAGTGTGTAGTGTCCTATTCACAAGCATTCATTTCCATGCAGAGCCTTGAGTATTTCATCTTAAAATGCTGCCTGAATGTGGTTATCTTGTCTTTGGGTTTCTCTGCATGTATATTCTTCTGTTTCAGTAGTCAGTAATTTTGATATTCTAATATAGCTTTAAATGCTGCAATCATTGAACAAATTTAGGATAATGTGCACAGTTTCCTTTAAAAAACCCCAGTGGTACAGTTCTCCCTCTATATTTGTGGGTTTGACCTTTGCAAATTTCATTATTTCAGAGGTGCCTGCTGGCCCTCCTTTCTTCCTCTCCCATTCCCTGGCCTTTTGCCCAGGTGCAAAGGCAGGGTACATAGGTGACAGGCACGCCAATAGAGCGGTGGGGGGAGCACTTCGCCCTCCATTCACCTGACTGTCGCTCACACGGGTAGAAAGAAGGCGAGGCACGTGGGCAACAGGCAGCCGAATAGAGGCGGGGGGGAGTGTTTCACCCTCCATTCAGTTGCTTGTCGCCCATGCAGGCAAGCAGGCAGAAAGAAGACGGGGCATGCATGTGAGATGCAACCAAATATTGCAGGGGGGAAGTGTTTCCCCACCCATCTTCCTGTGCAGAAAGAAGGCAGGGCGCATGGGCGAGAGGCAGCCAAATGTGTCACTCTCCATTTGCTTGCCTGTTGCCCACACAGGCAGAAAGGAGGCCAGGTGCGCGGGAAATAGGCAGGAGAGTGGAGCAGGGGGAGTCCCAGGAGGGCGTGGGAGGGTTGGGGAAAGTTATTCGTCTTTTTTTACTGCACCCCAGTAAACCCTCGCGATGGCTCTGCACCCCAAACCCTCGTGGAAGTCGGGGGGCCACTGTAACTCGAAGCTGAACTGGCTTCTGTTTTCATAATGAAAGCAATTTTTGTATGTCTGGCTCCATTGGTGTTTTTCAGGTAATATTTGAGGATGTATCTTCTCTCTTACATTCAGTATAAGGGCATCTAACTTTTCCTAGGGCCTTCTGATGCCTGCCGTCCCTGTTTTCACATTATCTTGTTGGTGGGTCAGAGGTTGCATTGGTCAGTCTGTGGCAGAATAAAGACTAATATCTTAAATTCCAATAAAAGCAAACAGGTATATGTGAGAAAGGGTTGTAGCTGAGAAGTAGAGGCACCTGCCTTGCATGTAGAAGGTCCCAAGTTCACTCCGTGGCATCTTCAGGTAGGGCTGAGAAAGACTCCCATCAGACAAGTCGGACAAGTGTTTTCAGTGGAGTGAAATGGACTAAATGGACTGGTGGTCTGACGCAGCATAAAGAGGCTTCATACGTCAGTGAACATGTTGCTAATGAATATCACTTGGTGTAGCTCACGTTTCTAAAACAAGGGATTTTTATTCCGCTTGGAACTAACTCCCTAAATCGCCTAACCAGCATGAAGAGCGGTTAGGCTGGCTGGGGGATTTGGGGATCCCTAGGCCACAAAAAGTAGAATTTCCAAACTCTGATTTCACTGTGCTGAAATGTGATTAAGTAACAGTGAGCAAAAATATTGGAGTCAAACCCATAGAGTCTGGCTGAATTTCAAGGGCTGATTCTCGTTGTCCTGTGCCTTAAAGTCATTTCTGACTTATGGCAGCCCTAAAGTGAATGTACCATAGGATTTTCTTAGCAAGATTTATTCAGAGGAGGTTAGCCTTTGCATCTCTCTGAGGCTGAGAGAGTGTGACTTGCCCAAGGTCACCAGTGGGTTTCCATGGCCAAGCAAGGGATTTGAACCTTGGTCTCCAAAGTTGTAGTCCAATAATGCTCAAACCAACACATCACACTGGCTCCCTTTCAAGGGCTGGAGCAGTCAGCAAGGTTAGAGAAACTTACTAAGGTTATTCTTTGGGGCATTCTTTCCTTTTCCTTGGGAGAGGGTGTGTGTGGTTTAGTTGTTGTTGAGGTCAGAGGAGGTCTTGACCAGGAGGCTTCTGGAACATCACACTAACACACAATCTTGTACATGTCCATTCAGAGTATTTATCAGTTAAGACCGATTGAGTAAAGTGGGGCTTGCTGGGTACAGGGTTGCAGACTAAATTCATTGGCTTAGCTCATGTTGCGAGTTGCAATAGTGTGATTTGGGATTGTGGGGGGTCTGATTAGATCAGACTGGTGGGGAGGACACAGAAATGTGCTTGTGTTTGGACTTTGGAGCAGCCTAAGGGAACATTTGAGTCAGGAGTTCTCTGTGACCTCCTGGCCTAAGCTGGTAAAAAGTTCAGTAGGTTGACATCCAGCAGGATTCTGGACATTTAAGTATCATGTCTTTGAAGGATATTAGGGGAAATGAATGGATTTGCCGCCCACCAATGGCAGTGGGTAAAACAGTCTGCTCTGGAATGGGTTGTTCCAGTTCACTGATTTGTTACTGGCATAGTGGCTTACAAGGAGGCAATCCCCTACTCAGGCTTTTCTTACTCCCTTCATATGGAAGAGTAGCAACAAGAATGGACGTACACTTGTCGCTCCACGGAACTGAATGGGAATACCTGTTCTAGAAGAGCTTTGTGTGTTACACCGAAATATGCATAGAGTGTTGGATTATAGCAACTGTGTTTTATGATTGGTAACGTAGAAAACTCTGCTTCTTACTGAATCAGACCATTGGCCTATCTACTCTAGTGTTGTTAGCACTGTTCTGTCTGTTGGAGATGTTGGGGTTGAACCTGAGACCCTTCTACATTCAGTAAACATACTCAAACAGAATTGGACGTGTTGAGAACTTCATTTATAGTCTTGTAACCTATAGGAATCTTCATTTGTAGAAGCAACCTGAGAAGGGTTAGCACGGTTTCATGGAACATTAACAGCAACAGAATGAAAATACATGTACACACAGAGTGAGTCACCCTGCTTCTTGTCTTGAAACAGTTTCTTTCCATCTCTGCTACATGCTGCATAATGTCTTTAAACAGTTCCTCTCTCCTACGAGCATCCAGAGAGAGATTACAGATTTTACAAAGCTGTAAAAATGTGCACGGCTAATTTAAATTCATGTTGCTAGCTTCTAGGGTCTGAATGGATGAAAATGTACATAGAGAAATCAGTTTGGTGATTGTTTCAATTTTATTTTGCATTATCTCTCAAAAATTGCAACACCAGATTCAGCTAGAATGGTTTGTAGGTGGATTGTCCCACTATATCGCTAAAATATCCAAGCATCCCTGGCATTTGACAAACATATCCGTCCTGCTTTAAGCATATTTTTTCATCCTGTCCTCATAAAAAATGAAATAAAAGGAGAACAATTTTACCAAGTATTTTCAATTTTGAGTGAAGGAAAAAAAATCCGTTTGCTTAAAATTTGTTTGCTGTGTCCCAGAGGTGCTTAGCATTTTTATTATAGCCTTCTTTTCTACTGCAACTCCAATTTATATTTCATATAAGCAAGCTGTACCAAAACCCCAACAAAACAAAAACAAACCAATGCTATATAAATGTTTTAGAAAAGTAACCTGGGTTTTAAGTTTTATACACTTGAAACCAGTCCTCTATCCTACCTGGTTTGTAGTGTTACACTGTGGTCCCATTACAGCAGCATCCTGATTTTGGACGCAGACATACTATACAGTTTATAATGCAATGCTGTTGTTGATTTAACTGCTGTGGCTCCATCTGGTAGAATCCTGGGATTTATAGTTTTCTGAGGTACCTAGAATTCTCTGCCAGGGAACTCTAATTCTGCAGTTCAAGGAAGTGCACTTGAGAATTCTAAGTACCTCAAGAAACTACAAATCCCAGAATTCTAAGGAAAAGGGCTGTGGCACTTCAAGAGGTATCACATTGCTGTAATTGATAAGTGTGGATATGTCCCTTGACTTAAAGTTATGGGCTGGATTCCTGACACTGGCAGCTGCACTTTTTCAAAGATTAGAGGGTGGCAGTAAGGAAGGCAGATAAAATGTTCCAGTTCTGAGCAGTCTATTTCTTTTGTGGCTTACTTCCTCCATGGCTGCTGTTTGTTTGCTTATGTGCCTTCAAATCAAATCTTAGGCAAGGAATACTCAGAGGTGGGTTTGCCACTTCCTTCTTCTGAAGTATAGCCTACAGCACCTGATACTCATTGACGGTCTCCATCAAAGTACTAACCAGAGCTGAGCCTGCTTAGCTTCCGAGATCAGGCAGGATCTGTTGCCTTTAGGGTATTGCTGGTAGAGTCCTGCACCTCTGGCCTGTAATCTGCCCTGTACACTCAGGTCCTCTAGAAGCTGTTTCCTTAAGCCGGCCAGGACTAGACTGGCAATGGTCACACAGAGGGCCTTCTCGTTGGCCGCCCCAGACTGGAATGGTCTGCTGAAAGAGATTCGACAGCAAAATACGCTCTCTGAATTCAGAAAAATACTAAAGACCCATCTATTCCAGCAGCCCTACTGAGTCTATTTTTAATTATGATGTATTTTAATAATTATGTATTTTCATTATGATGTACTTATATTTTAAATGGTTTTGTGTGTTTCTAGTGTATTTTAACCTGTGATGCATGTTTAATTGTATTTTAATTTATGTTGTGTCCTGCCTTGGGGAGAGGTGGGTAACAAAAATTTATTGTTGTTGTTACTTTTCCTTCCCTCATCCTGCCTGTGTTGTCGGAAAACTGTTGCCATGGTGCACCAGCAGGATTCCAGCCACGGTTTCACACAACACCGAAAGCATTCCTTCCAACCCACCCGTGCCTAACCTGTCTAACTCAAGAGTTAGACAGGGATTAGACAATTAGGCTACTATCCTGACACCGAGAGTCAAATTTATACGTACAAGAGTTTGGAAATGTTACTATTTGTTTTGAACTACAACTTACGAGCCATCTTGGCCACTCATCTTGTTGGCTGGGGAATTCTGTGAGAGTTGTAGTCCAAAAAACGTACCTTTTTCTGAACCCTGCCTAATGTTGATAATGTTTGCACATACCTGCAAGGTTGTGGCACCATCGCTTTAATATTAGGAAGCTTAATATGAAGCATTTGTTTGTGCTTGCACAATGAGTTTTAGCATCAATATCCCTGTCTCATTTTCCAAGTTCTCAGTTTTAGATGGCTCTGGGTGGAAAGTTACATGGCGTTTCTCAGAAACTAGCTTAACATTTGCTGCCTGTGTTTCACTGTTGTAGAAGCAGGTGTCTCCTGCTGCATAGGGATCTATAATTCGTAATATGGAAATTTAATTATTCCAGAGAAGTTCAATTCCAGTATTACTGAGATGTATAAAATTCAAGCATGCATGCTCAGGGTTATGGGAATGTAGCACTTAAAAACTCTAGGCATACCTCCATTAAGGCTACTTCAAGTCAGTGGTGTAACCTGAAAACATTTTCTAGGTACCATTCAGATTTTGTTGGATTATGCAATTTAGATTCTTATCAAAACGAGCAACTGTATTACATCTATCCCCCGCAAGCTTCATCATCCTAAAGTAACAAGCTGCATAAATGGTTGCAAAAACATTCCTCTCAATTTTTATAATTGCCAGCCACAAGGTTCTTTGGTGAGGACTTGTATCTGTGGAATAATAGATTCCCATTGAAACTGTTCCTTTAAGGCCTTGCCTTACTGATATGCTACCTTTATTCCATCACACTCTTCTCCATTCTCCTTGCAGCTTGCCATACCACACAGTGATGAGTGGACCCGATTTGCCCGGACCCTGGTGGAAATCCGGGCCAACAGAGCAGACAGTGAGGAAGAAGGAACCATGGAAATCTCTGCCTAGAAGAGAAGAGGGTGCTTATCCCTCTCCTCCATTGGTTACACTCGTGTTCAGTGTCGAATCAGTATTGTTGTGGCTTTTCATGCCGATGTTCATGTCAGCATTACCCAAGAGTTCAGACTCCTTCCTATTAATCACGCTGTGCTTTAAGCAGTCTGAAAGTATCCAGAGCACTTTCATGCTTCATATTTCTTTTTTGAGGAGTTACCAATGAGAGGACAAATCAAACCCAAGTGGGTTTAGTTGTAGCCTTTTTAACTACTTTAGTAGCGGCAGTAACTGGCTAGGAAGCCCCGGATAAACTTGGGCTCACAGACATTTCTGGCACAGTCCTATTAAATCCAGATGAAGTCAGATATGATTGGGTACAGATGTGGTGTGCTTTGCGACCATGGGACTGGGCCAAAGACTTTAGATGTGGTGTTTCACATGGTGACTTACATTATGAATAGATGTACTATATGAACATTGCTGCCTCTTATTTATTGTGGTGTGCTGCATGGAACATATTTATTTGAAAGCATTAAAATAAATGATCCTAAAGCATGTGCATAACGAGCAAACTGCATTGTCTCTGCATGCCTGTCGGGGTTATATCGCACTCCAAAATAACAATTACAGGATGTCACTTTGTACGAAACTGAAATCTGTAAAAGGTTGGTTGAATAAATGGAACTTTTTAAAAATGCCTATTATTTCTCCATACTTTAACAATATTTCACATACAGTTGGTCACTGACATTTGTTAGAGGCTACCAGTTACAGTCTGAAGCAAGAGTTTCGTTCTGTTTCAGAATAGTGCTAGCAAAATAGGCCAAGGCTGTGCTTGGAGCCATGTGGGCTTCTTCTTTGCAGAAGGGAACTGCAATTTCTAGGAAAGTAATAGAGGTACTATATAAAATAATTCTTAAAGCAGTAACAGGCAACAGTACTTTTGTCTATTTCTTTTTCTGCATTTGTGAGAGAAAACAACACTGATCTTACTTATAGGTGAGCTGAGATTCCTACGAGCACTTCAGATGATCCCCCTCTAGAATGGGGGGTAGACATCCCTTACTATTGGCTAGGCAGCAAAAGCTGATGGGCGCTGTAGTCAAACTACACCTGGAGAGCTACTGTTGTCCACCCTTGCCAAAGATGAGCTCTCAGAAAGTTTTACCTTGTGCATCTACAGAGACAGATGAGAGAGAGCAACATGGGCTTGTTGGTTGGATGAGTGTGTTTATTTACTGCTGCGGGTCAAAGATTAAAACTGTTTCCACTGACCATCTCAGTAGTTACAACCACAAAGAGGAAGTAGAATATCTGTCTAATGTAGCCCTGTCCTTTTCATCCTTAGATGACCCAGGTTAAGTCCCGTCCCTCAGTGGCACCAAGACAGAATTTTATCTGATCGACTGATTGTCAATTGAGGTCACCTGAGGTTAAGCTGCATAAATAGGAACCTGAGTCAAACTTTCTCTTACCTACCCAGCCTGATCCAGAATAACTGACCCAACCATAGGGTGTTATAAAAGTACTCAAGACAGTAAGTAAAATGGCACATTTTGCCCTACTCTTTACAATCATTTTCTCTTACAAAGTTCTCATTTGGGCTGGATCCAGTTTAGTCATTCTTACAGGAGACTCACTGGAATCAGTGGGACATAGGTTAATCCTTATTAACTAAAAAACTCGTAGGTTTTAATGAGTGTACTCTATGACTAAAGCTGGACCAAATCCATTCAGTTATACTACCAGCAGTTTTATTTTTACTTATGTATTGTTGTCTTGCTCCTCAGCCAAAAGAGGTTTCCAGAGGGACTTGCATACAAACAGAATTGCTCCTGTGGGCCAGTTTATACTCTAAAAAGAAAAAAAAATGCATATGTAAGGAAAAAGGGTGGGGAAGGAGAAAAAAAAACTTTTTTTCAGCAAGGCTGGTGGAATGGCCTTCCATCAGATCTGTTTTGCCTTTGAACTTTGCAGAGTTACAGATACTATTGGGTAGTGGCTATAATTACATTTTGGCTAATGCAAGGTTGGATCCAGAATTCTTTGTACTTTATAGTATCCCAGTTGAAATCAATGGGACTTAAGTTAGTTGTGATTAATTTGTCCTAGGGTTTTCAGCAGGGCTACTCTGAAGAGCAACAGTCTAGATCTATCTCAGAGTTTTAACAGTTAGTAATAGGAATACTTGCTAAAGTACACATTGTGTGTAGTTAAGAACACAATTTGCTCAAGTGCTGTTTCTGGCTTATTTGCTGTGCTGAACTTCCCCAGAGAATTCCATAATGAAAGTATCTTGAGGTTTACTTATTTCTAAACCCGCCAGTAATTTATTATGTATAATCGCTGGATTCAAAATATGTTCTTTAGCATAAGCAGCACAGTTAAAATGTCTCAACTAACAAAATGATGCTTACATTTCTCAAGTAGTGTTTTTACATGGCTTATTTCCCTCAGTGCAGGTTTAATCAGAACTGTACAGCTGAAGGCACAATCACATCCTATGGCTGCGTTCACTTATCTGAGGCAAGCAGAGATACACACACATTCCAAAGGTCGTTGGAACAAGAAGACTGGTTGAAATGTTGATGCAACTTGTAAAATAGTTATTTTCAGCAGTAGTACTGCCATCTCCATTGATAGCCCCAGGGCTAAATCCAATTGCCAGTTTCAGTGAGAACAGAACCATTGAATCAGTTGAAAGTACACAGGAGTTGACTTAGCTTTCAGCAACTGATTCGGTGTGTCTGTTCTAGTTGAGACTAGCAAATGGAATTAGGTAGCAGTGTTAAGGCCATATTACAGTCCAGGGACTGAGTTGAGAAAAGAGCATCTTTCTTAAGGTTATCTGTTAGATTTGGGGCAGAGCTGAAGTTTGTAGTGGGGGAGGAGGAATATTGACACACAGTTCAGAGGATGCTGCACGAGCAATGCCAAAGCAAGACTATCTCAGCTTTTCCCAACCTGTTGCCGCCCAGATATGGGGGGGTGCACAACGCCCCTCATTCCTAACCTGCATGGTCATTGTTGATGATGGTGATTTTTGCCCAACATTGGATAAGATTTGTTGTATATTTACATATACTAGCTGGACAGTGTAACTACTTGGTCTGTCTGGAATTCAGCAGCACATTTAACAAATGCATGATGTGGAGTTACACATCTTTACTGCTCTGTATTCACTAGCCCTACATAGTCACAATCATGGCACTATTGCTGCAATAGTTACTGCCTCTCCAAACCTACTCCACTGGGTGTCAGCCACACCAAGAGGAGGAGCTCCAGTCTGCTGGCGTTTGGATGCCATTCCCACATCCTTCCTACCTGTGAGCAAAGCTGCAATAGGCAGAAGCAAGCCCTGTTGGCTTAAGGTACACATGGGAGATGTCAGAAGAGTTTCCACTGCTCTTTCATTTAGTATGATTGACAAGAACATTAATTGCTTCTGTTGGCATATTGTATACCTAGACACTCATTTGTTGACTTTTGTATGAAATTACTGAAGTTGGGAGTACATTTGTTACATCAGTAATAGCCTTGTTTGTAAACATTACGATAGTTACACATCGCCCTGGACAACCAGACAGCTGACGGAAGAGTTAGATCTAAGTAATAACAAGTAGTCTTGAGCGAAACTTTGCTGATGTATGTTTTAGTCGACTTTCTCATTCAAGAAAATAGTATAAAAATGCGATGTTTGAAGAATAAAGTTACTCTTCTGGATCACTACTGCTAGTAGGCTGGACTGGACGCAGTTCTGATTAGCAGCTGGATCCTTTGGCCAAAGAAAACTCATGTTTTGCTGTATTGCATACTTCGCATTCTGTGGTGCTGCCTCACTCCCTACCCAGTTTCAGAGCGCATCTCAGCTCTGTGTCCTACCTGTGGGTATGAAATTTTGACCTACTCATAGACTCATCACAAATCCTTGTTACAACCTTGCTCATGGGGGGGGTCACCCCTCTGCACCCCAGTTGTTAATAGAATGGCTCCTCTTTCTCTTGATGCAGCTGATGTCCAATAAATTAGGTTTGGAGGAGTTGGGGTGGGTGATATTAGTTATGCAACTATAACTAAGCCCACATAGAATTCCAGCTGTAGTTCATATGTATACCTGATTGTAAATAAGTAAAGTTCCATATATATATTTTAACACTGTTAAACATTTTGGCTTCTGCTTTTCTCAGTAATAAAGCTAGGCTTTCAAATGAATGCAGGGAGCCTAAACATACAGACATTAAAAAGCATTACCTTTATAGAGTAGTGCAACGCAAAGGAATTTTAATACAATGTCAGTTTTAATTGACTAATTTTGCATATGAAATTGTTAAAAATGATTAGTAATACAAAAAAAAAAAGACAAGTGTAGTGTAATGTAGCTACCTTAACTATTTTGAAGTGAGGAAGACTTTTCTGAACTTTTGAAGTTGTGATCTTTTAAAAAAAAAGCAACTAAGATGGAGTGATTCTGTAGGTAAGAGGTTCCAGCTGCCCAAGAATTGACTTAGATGATTACATCACATATTTCACAAGTTATAGCATGCTTGTTTTCAGACTGGTCACCCAGCTGCAGCTCCCATCTTCAGTGGGAACGCTGGAGGGCTTGATTCTCCAAACTCCCCATTAAAAAAAGAAAGAAAGAAAAAGGAAGGAAGGAAGGAAGGAAAGAGAGAGAGAAGAGTTCTGTAACAAGGAAGACACTACTAAATGGTCTAAGCCTCCTGTCTCCTCAGAGCAAAACGTTTTCATCAAGATCTGTTCCAGTGGAGGTGGGACATAAAAGAGTACTTCTGGCATGCCAGGAAACTGGAACTCACTTCCACAGTTTCTGCACCAATTCTGAGGACTTTGGAGCTGTTTATCTTTTCTTGATTATTAGTGCAGCCTTCCTGGGATGGAAGTTTCACACTACTATTGCTGGCAGAACTACAGGGTGGGGGTGATAGTGATAGTGTGAAGGGGATCTCTGCCATAAGCTAAAAAGTGCCACACACTTCACTCCTTTCTTCAGGCATGACTACCATTGACAGACTTTCTCAGCCAGCCAATGGAAGTAGTGCTTTGAAACAGCAAACGATTAGCTTGGGATTAGGTCCAAAGGTAATCAGGGCTCTTATTTTTAATCAAGCCATAGAACTTTAATTAATTCATTGTATTAAATCACTAAAAATTGATACACTGTAATTATGATTTGTTGGGGCTATAATTTGTGGATAATTTCCTCCTGTTAGTGGCTTTATTTGAGGCTTTAAAAGAGAAACTATTGAAGGAAATGTCTTTTCTTTATTAAGAATCAATGCCTAAACCCCTCTTATAAAAAAAGGAACTTAGTTTTTTTTTATTGGTGGTCTCACAGCATGGGAGGATAGGCAATGTGGCTTCAAATGACAGATGGCTTACACAGCAACTCCTTCCTAGGATCATGTTGTGGTATTAGTCAAACACAAGGTACTTTTTTTGGCCCCCAATGATCTGAATCAACTTGGGCAGTCTGTGTTAGGAATCTGGTTCTACTAACGATCCCATGAAACCATCACCTTTTCTGATGGGGAACCTCCCAGACAAATTCCAACCAGCCATAACCAGCAACACCAGTGCTACAGGATTCCAAAATATCTAAGGGGACAAAAATTCTGGCTTGTGCTAATGAGGTGAAAGATTGGTAGGTAGTTATGTATCTGTGTGTCTGTATACAGAAACTCCTTTTCTTTTATTGGGTCAGCTTTGACCTTTTCTTCTTTCTTACCCATTCCATGGAGGCTACCATGGTTCCTTTCCATTCCTGAGACATCTGTGAGAGGGAGGGAGGGCGGGCTTCAGATCCTGGAGATTCCCAGCCTCCCCTAGTACACCCAGCGTGTGCCTTCCTTTTATGGTCTTTCCATGTTGGACAAATACCAGCTATGAAGCTTTCAACAGTGCCATGGTGGAGCTTGCAAGATTGGCTTTCCCATTCTTAGAGGGAGATAGCTGAAGAATCTAATGGGTTTGGGAAAAGGCAAGATTAGCCTTTGGAACAAGTTCAGTGGAAGGAACTGCATATTTTCAGTCTATATGTATGACTACATTTCCCATAACCCTTTAGCACTGGCCATGATGGGTGGGGCTTCTGAGAGGTGTGGACCAAAATAGCTGGAGGGCAGAACGCTTCCCACCCCTATTTTAAAGTAAGAGGTCTTTGGCATTCTAGTGCCTCACACCTCCATCACTTGAACGTTCATGCTCCTGAAACTTTACAGGAATTGTCAAAGCATACAAGACAAAGTTAAAACACCTTGGCTTCGTTTTGAAAAACAAGACACCCTACAAACTGTGTCTTAGAGAGTCTGACCTTCATTAGTGATATTCACTGGGAAGCACTGCAAGTAAAAAGGGAATACAATGTAATTTCAACCTGCTTTCAAGCCTGAACACAGGGCTGGCATTCTGTTGTCTGAGATGGGGCAGCAAATTTCAATAGTGTCACAATCATGACTAAATAGGAATGGTGAATATGAAAGTTACCTAGATTTACTCATCTGTAACTGTTTCATATTCACAATCGCTACTAGATCAGAATTGTGACACTTGCTACAATCATAACTGCTCCTCCCCAAGTGACTTTACCAGGCATCACCTGCATGAAGTTCATTCTGCTCACAACTGGAATACAGGTAAATGAGATTTCCATCAGTTTTTGCAGGGAGGGTGAGGCCAGGAGGGCTACTTACTTAAGTATAATAAATGCTGAATACTGGCACTGATTTTCTGCAGACACATCAGCCCACATTCTACCCATACAGAAGTTACACACAAAACTGCATGCCCACATTTCTATGTAGAGGGGGCTCAATAATAGTCAAAATAGTCAAAAATATTTTATTCTGATTATTATTTTGTTAAAAAAAACTTTTTAATTCAACAAAGTTAAGAATTTCCACACAAATATCGTCCAATTACAAGCTGGCAGTTAAGGCAGATAACCACTGATACAATGCATGGATTTTTTTTAAAATTCCTATTGCATTTATTTAAACAAGCAGCAGTTACTCTATAAGTGCAGAACACAAAACAAGAACTTGAATATCAGCAAGGTCAGACTTAGAACCCATAGGCACAGCCTTCATTTATGTCAAGGGTATGTATGTGTGCACAAGCCTGAAGCAAAACAGCATGTGAAAGGATGAAGAACACACAGCTATCTCTTTCAGTGGCTCAGTGCCCCTGGTGCTGACATTCTGGTGCAAATGTTAAGATGCTCAGATGTTCTCCCATAAAGTGCACAGCCTAAAGAAAATGGCATTTCTCACCCCACCTCCTATCCCGTCAGCATTCCTACATCAGGAACAGAATAAAATCGTTAAAACATTTGTTGTTGTGGTTTTAAGTTACCAAAAAAAAATGTTCCTCGTAAACACTTCCTAATACAATCCAGGAATACAACTTGTGCGTCTTAATGCATGTAAAATCCAGTCACTCTGGTACAGTCAGGTACCGTATGCACACACAAACCAAACAGTTCTGCACTGAGCACCATTATTTCTGGGGTGTGTGCATATAATATCCAATATGAAGCCCCAATATTTGAAACGTTACTTTTCCAGGCAGTGTGGTCACTCGTAGTCAAAAAGTAACTTCTGGGGTTCTGGGCGATGTGGTCCAAACAGTAACTTCCAAGCTCTAATGTAGCTGCGGTGGCTGTACAGTCCTCAACTGATCTGCAAATAATTTTATTCTCTAACTTTCCTGCTTTGGCCACCAGCAGGTTCTCCAAGGGGAAAAAAACTGAAGTATGTTTGAATGCCTTTCCTCAAATCAGTGCAACTACATAACTACATTCACTATCCCAAGGCATGTGCAAGCAGGGGAAAAAAATACATTCATGGACCCAAACCAATAAGACTATTTCAGCAGAATTTCACAGTGATCTGATACAAGATGTACACAGAACAATGATTTACACTTAAAAATGAGCGCAGAGGAGAGAGAAGAAAGGCAGATTAGACAGAAAAGCTAAAGGAATGAGATGCTGAGATTGATCAGATGTATGGCTCGTTCCCAGTTCTTGGGAGAAGTCATTGCTTCAGGATCAAACCGAGACTGCCTGAGAACTGGATGCTGTGGACCTAAACCGAGGTAAGTAAAGTCCAAATTTATTTTCAATTCCTGCAAAGGTGGCAACAGCCAGTTTGTAACCCCCAACATGGTCAGGATTTGGAGCAGGCAGGGTGATCCTAGATTTCAGAACTGGTTCAGATCCTGCTGGTCTTCTGCAATGTTTAAAAACAAAAATCAGGTTTTAAATTTTGAAAAATGAAACTGAGATAAGAAAGCTTTCACCCTAAATCTCAAGAGGAATCAAGGCCTCCTCAGTGTCTCAGCTACAACCCAGTGCCCTTGGTTCCTTCTCCCCAACAGTGGCCATTCTATGCAATGTTATTTAACAGCATGGAAGAATTAGTCCCTGGATTTGTTATGTCTCCCTCCCTCTACCCTATAACAAGATGTCAAAGTGGTCAACCTATCATACTTACACTCCCCCAAAATCAATGTAAAACCATCTCTGTAGCAGCTCATAAGTCACTAGGGTTACTCCAAATTGAGGAGAGGATCGAAATACACGAGCTTGAAGTGAAAAAGAAAAGAAACTATTAGTCACCTTAACACACAGTTTTATATGTGCACACTTCATAATTAAAACAACTGGTCTCAAAAGTTACCTCCAGCTCCTTTCCAAAAAGCCCTTGGACCCTCCTCTCGTAGGATCTTTCCAAAGCAATCAATGACACCACTGTAGGTTGTTTGACCTGCACGGGCTGCCACCTGTAACCTGGTCTTGATCACATCTGCAGGGGTCACCAAGGAAGCAGCAGGCATACCTTAAGAAGGAAAGTTGGGGGAGAGAAGAATCAGCTTTTGGCACTTGCTAGGAAGTAGTCTCTTTGTCACAGTTGCAAACAGGAAGCCCCAAATGTTGATGCCCTGTTATCTGACAACTTACTCTTTTGAAGTTTCCAAATTAGGGATAAGTTCCATTAATTTGATGGGGGTTCTGCTCTTTCATCAGTTCTTCTTGCCTACAGAGGCTCACTGGGAACCACTCACATGCACACACCACTTGCAAAGCAAGTTGAAGGGGGGTGCTAAGCCAGCTGAGACTCTGCAAGCAGCACATGTGCAGTTGGTCCCAAATGAGCCTCCATAAGTCCTTCATGCTTTCCTACAGTCCAGTACATGGGTTCCACTTTCAACCATTTTCTGACAGTGCTCCAGTCCCTAACTTACCAGATATGTGAGGGAAGCCTGTTCAATGTGTTTATGATTTCACCTCAGCTGTGTGACAGGTGACAGGCTGCAACTATATTTAGCCATGTTTAAAGAAGACCCTGATTCAAGGGGTCTATTCTACATCCGATAGAATCAGGATCCACCTCAACAACTTTTCAGTTAAAATTTTTCTTCAATATCCATTAAAAAAAATAGTAATAAGGCTATGTTCCCTTAAGCATTTAATGGCAACCACTTAAAATCATTACCTGCAAAAATGTCTGAAGTGTAAATCGAAGTTTTCAAACTAAAGTAGTAGACGGCAGCCATTGTGAACATGTATTGGAAAATCTGAACAGCTAAATCCATGTTCAGGACACAGACAGTTCTTCCTAAGACTCTAGTAGTGTTTTCAAAATATAATGCATACTGCCTACTATAAAGTTCCCATGTTTCGAAAACTCTCTGTGTATAGAAAGCTAGCATCTTGGGAAGATGGTTTAAGCTCACCCTTCAACCTAACATACTGTTTTATTGTTTTAACTTGAATGAGTGTTCAAAGATACCTTTTATTTAAATCCTATATCACTATAGCTTCAGGATAACTGTGCTTTTTGTATCACCATACCAATGTGAAAAGGCATACCTTCATTTGGTTCTGGACACTATGGCCCAGATGGGAAACCACTGGGGAGTACTAGGGAACTCCAGGACCAGTAAAAAAAAAATCCTGCCCAAAACCCCAGAGAGCCATTAGCAGCCAAAATTGATAGTACTGGGTTAGATGGATCGATAAATTAATTCAGTCTAAGGCAGCTTACTACATTTACTCAGCCAAGTGAAAAAGTCTGTGAAAAGGAGAAAAGAAAACTAGCATTTTCTTGCACCACATGTGCTGGACTCTTTGTGAAGCTCTGATGAGATGGGACAGCTTGGCCTTATTTTCGTTTGGAAGTTGGGCAGCAAACAGAAGCATTCAATAAAATGCTCCAAGCTGTCAGAGTGCCCCAGTTCGCTTACTGGTGGTAAAAGTCAGCTCCTCTGTGGTTTCTGTTATTTGCCTTTCTGCACAGAATACTGGAAATCTCAGTCTTTTCTCTCCATTCCTTCCTGCTTCAGGGCTAAACTCAGAATGGGCAGGTGGGGATAGATTTGAACCATCAGCCCCCCTCAAATCTCAAATTCTGATTCAATATTTTTTTTTGTTTTCCATCAGTGCAATGTACATTTTACCGTGTCTAATATCCTTAGCAAAATCTTGTTGGAAGATGTATGCTGGCAGATAAACAATGGAAAGCAACCAGTGCTGAATTACCAGCAGAGAAGGGACATGATTCTTAAAACACTATTTCTGTGATAGGACCAAAGAAATCAAAAGGGATTTTAAGATGTGAAAGAAAAACTTTTCAGACTCCTCTACTAAAATCATCCATATGTAGATTTGAAGAAAATAAAAAGCGAGAGGGGAAGGGCAATAGTAAAGTGAGCTTTTTTATGTCAGAAAACAGTGTCTCTTCTTATTTTATTACTTTTCCATTCTGCATGAATTCCAAACCAGTTGGGCAGACAGAGATGCATAAACGTTCTCTGCTTTCTCCCTCCCTCCTCCTCCTCCTTGCCTCTAAAGCTTAATAATTCTGTAACAGTTTTTGTCCAAACCAATGTGGTCTGGCTCCAAGACACCACCTCACTTTTTTAGCAGACTGCTTTGGAAGAGATGTAAAAGTGTGTTTATCACTAAAATAGGAACTGCTCCACCTCTCCCAAAAACCCATAAAAGAGAGAAGAAGAAACAAAAACACTGCATGAACTTTCACATTTGAAAGTCTGGCAGACAAAGGCTCTCTTTACACAGTCACGGTTTCCAGTGAAATGGCCTGCAAGTGATGCATTTCACCTCAGCGTGCCATTCACAGAAGCTGGCCTTCCACTCTTTCAAAGATAAGCTAAAACTTGAAAAACACAGCTGTCCATGTATGCAGCTTCTGTGCGGATGTGCCAAATGACAGAAATGGTGCCCCAAAAGGAGCACTGTCTGGCTACAAACCGGCCACTGGCCTCGTCTGCTTCCAAGACATTCCCTTTGGGAGCATCAGCAAGTGTGAACTAGCCCTGAGCTGTGTAATGCAATTCCCAAATAGGTTCCACACTATACGCATTTTCCAAGAGCAGTATCTGTAGGAATTCTAAAATAACAACCCAGTACACTTCCAAACATCTTTTGCTGAAATGGTCCCAACGCCCTCAGTTAAGTTAAATGACACCATTGAGTAGGTTTGTGAGGAAGGCATCATACTGAAAATTTTAACTCTACAGAAAATCTAACCTAAGATATGAAGTGCTTTTCTTACCATCACTACAAAGAATATGAACAATATGAGCATGCCTCTATAGGCCCAGAAAGTGTCCATGATAAAATTCATTTCATTTCCTTCTAAATCAAATCCTTACTCTTCTAAGGATATGATACTTTTCTCCATCCAACCAATTCTATACTGTGTAATAAGAGAATCAAGCTGTCGCTCTTAACAGTAACTAGCTAATGGAAGCTAACTTGAAATTGAAATACAGTGAAAAAACAAGATAAAATCCACATTATTGTGCGTTTTTGAACCTATACTGGCAACTATTGATAAAGAGAGATGGCTTCTGTTGCCAAACTTCAAAGAGACGGTTATCGCAGTCTCCAATCGCTTAACAATGGGCAGAGAAAGAAAAATTAGAAAATCTAAGAAATGACTTGGTTTAACACACACTGGTTTAGGTTTCAGATCTAGATAGGATGCAGAGCTGAAAAACTGTTCTGTTTCATTGTGCTTGGTTACAATTAAACCAGCTTTGAAACCATATTCTTCTGATCATATACATATTACTACTATATATTTTTGAAAAATAATACAGATTTATTTCACTTGCTTTCAGTGTTTAAAATCTGAATTGTTAATACCAGTGGGTATCAAGTCTCTTTATCACACAATTAATTCATATTCACAGAATTAATGCATTTACACTATAAAACAAGAGAGACTGGGAGTCATAGATAAAAGGAGCAATATGCAGAATTGTGCATGTTTTAAGTAAGCAAATATTTGCATACAGTGTATCTCTTGCTAGGACTAACTGATCTCCTACATCATGCTGGCTAGAGGATTCAAAGAACTGTAGTCCAAAAAAGGAACTTCTATAAGCTCTGGCTGTTTGTAAGGAGCAAACCAAGAGGCATATGCCAGGAAAAAGACTACTGAAGTTTTATTGATTAGAGGGCACCTTTGGTTGCTCTCAAAACCAGTGACGGGATGTCAGGTTGTACAATTGGAATCTTCAAAGTCCACAGCACTGCTGCAGATAATGTGAGCAATATATTCCAACTTTATTTTCAAGCAAAGAGAACCCACACAAGCAAATATACTCAGTCTAAGAACATTTTTACAAGGAAAGAACTCATTTCATGTTGAGCACTGTGGTATGGTGCACTGTGTAACTGACTCGTAAATTTTTAGGCCTTGGCTGGAAGATAACATTTGAATGTATCTCAATGCTCATTTACCAGGGAATAAACTTTTACTGATACCAAGCTTCCATCCCAGAAACATACTCCTTTCCAATTAAAAAAGGCCACAGCACTGAGGAACTGGAACAAAACTGTACTGCAAATGTTAACAATGTGAGTATTTGCAGAATCATCACAGAGACATATGAATAATACAATCATTCGTGAAGTCACAAATTCAGAAATTAAAATTTTGGCTTCCTCAACAAATGTTTTACACTAGCTACAGGCCAGTATTTGCAGCTGCAGATCAATGGGTTGCAATCTTCTAGATTAACTGACAAATGTTTTTTAATGATCTCTGGAGCTTTGCCTGAACCTTGCACTTCCAATACTAGGAAGGGGCTATCTGTGGTTTGAAAAGATACTTTTTTAAAAAGCAATCAGTTATGCTTCCTGCCACCCCCACCCCCACCCCCAGCTACCATTGTAGCTTCAATTTTGAGAAATAATTTGCTTCTCAAAAGTAACTAAAATAGGTACATTTTCAACGTTTTTTCTTTAATCTGCTGGTCCATGGTGCAAAACATAAAAGGTTAGAATGAAATAGATAAATAATAATTATTAATAAGAAAATATGCCCAGCATGCCCAGACCCTCAACCTCTGGCACGACATCCAAGGACAATGCAAATTAAGCAAAATCCAGAGAAGGGCCACTTTCAAATACAACTTTTGTTTTCTTTTAGACAAATTAGTTGCTGAAAGGGACAGAACCTTCTTTCTAAAACAAAGGGTTTTTCTTAAACATTTAACTTAAATTAAAATATGGTGGCTGACATTCTGTTTCGCAGTTATGCATTCATAACCTAGAGTTATACTTTTGTAACTACTCCATATTCAGTAAGAGTAGAGAGGTATAATCGTGGCACTATTGCCATGATCACAAATGCCACCCCCCTCCTGGTATATTTTAAGAGCTAGTAACCAGAGCAAGCAAAGGAGGTCTGCACAGCTGCTGACTGGGACACTAAGGGGATGATGTTTCCAGCTCCCTCCCCACCAGCAAGAGAAGCTGCAACAGGGAAATGTGACAAGGGTCTTGTTTCTGACTGTTGCAGCACTTCCAGGGGGCTGGAAATGTCATTTTCCTTGCACTCTGATCAGCAACTGAACAAACCTCCTTCACTTGGTCCAGCTGTTAAGATGGACTTGATGGGGTAGGTCAGGGGATATTCCTTAGTCACATATTTGTAACTAAGTGCTGATGTAGAATACCGGCAAATGCTTTTAAAATATTGTTTATTAATCAATATATACATCTGTTACCTCCTTTTGGAGGTTAATCCTGCTGGTTTTGGGAATAATCTACAAAAGATAGAGGACCCTATTCTCTTCTCTCTTTCTCACTGACTGAGATCACAGCTTGAAATCTGGGCGTAGTTTAAGAGGAACTCAAATTCAGTGGAGCTTAGTTGAGAAAAGGGATAGTAAAGGTAGTAAAAGCAGTCACATTATAACAGAGTGAAATTATTCATCATTACATTACAGTCACAATGCAACTCAGAGACATTTCAAAAAGGGGAAATGATGCATTACTTGGCCAGTTACTCATTATTTGTAATGCGTTATATCCATGATTTGCTTCCTTTCCAAGAGTAAGAACCTTCATGGACCTCACTTCCAGTACCAAGGGAAGGAATCTACCCAAAGCTCTCAGAATGCGTTCTGAAGTCTGAGGAGAAAAAGCCTGTGCACCACAATCTCAAAGAAAGTAAGTGTTTAATAAATTAATGGGAAAATTATGCACAGACAATATTTCCTTAAAGACAGGGGAGTGTTATCTATGCATTACACATAAAGGGAAAGTATTCCCTTCTGGGGTTTTGGAAAAAGTAAGCCCTGCGATTTCCCCTCTTGAGCAAATGTGAAAGCACTAATATTTGGATCGCTTTATCTATCAGGAGAAGTGGATTTTCTGGTTGTAAAGACAATTGGCTACATAGAACATTCGGATATCACATCCCGGCCTCTTTAGAGCTCACAGGTTGAGTTTAAAAACATTCCAAGAAAAAAAAAAGTGTGAAAGAGATCGTCTCGGACTCTTTCCAGGTCATTCTGTATTTCTTGCAGCAAAGCACAAAGCTGAAACCACCAATTAATGGAGAAACTTTATTTGAATTACAGAGAGCAAAATGTTCAATGCCAACCTTTCTAGGGTAGTGGGAGAGAACATGCAAAAACAGGGGTGGGGTGGGGAGTGGAAGAGCAAAATTCTGAACTGTTCACAGAGCCCCTTTAGTTGCTTCCCAGCAGGAGAGAAAAGAACCATTTTCTGCTTGCCTTTTCACTCCATGCAAAAGAGGCAGTGTTTCCCCAGAGCCATTACATTTCTATTATCTGTCATAATAACAGGGGGGTTCACCTTTTAGATAGCCTCCTATGCAGCTTTTCAAATATACTGTTTGAAGCCTATGCTGGCTTGTGGACACTCTGTATAACAATGACCTAAAGCATTTTTTTATTTTACGCATTTTTTTTTAAAAGAGAGATTTCCTTCCCCTGCCCGTAGTTAAATAAAGTTGTACTCTAGTTACTGGGGTGAATGGCTTATCTTTTATTATAGTGGCACAGTCTCCACCTACTTGGAATCTATTTTGAAATGACATCCAAATTTCTGCCCCATCATGAAGTTGCCAAAACAAAGACTATTTTATAAGCTGTTTTTTAAAAAAACTTGTCCAGCCATTTCTCTCCACCCACCATGTTCACCTGGGTAACAGAGCTCTTTCCACTGTCGCTGCCACATTCAAATCTATCCCCTCATACAACATGTGATAGGAAGGCTGAAAATCATAAATCAAATAGCCACAACTACGCCATTCACCAACAAAGATAATTCGACAATAGCATAAGACACCAGCGTCCCTGTATATCCTGCAGTTTCTTGCCATGTTTCCAGCCGAATTTTAGTTATGAAAATCTTAGAACAAGCATTGGTTCAGATGGTGATTGGAAGGTTGGGCTAAGATGGTAGAAAGCCAAGAATTTGCAGTGGCATTTTTCAAAGTCTACAGAGAAGCATCAGAGGAGTTTCCAAGAAGAACATAAGGCAATATCCAACTCTGTTGCTGATCACCAGCATTCGGTTTGTATATACCCAACAGCTTTACATCATACATGAAAAGTGAAACCACTTGATAGACCTATCTCCCATACATTAATCTCAGGTTTTTAAACAACTGTGCATATTTGTGTGCTGCTTCCATCATCATGAGGCAAAAATTCCATACCTGATATTATAACATTATATGCTATTTTATGTTGTTAAGACTGGCAGCCTATCCATTTCATATCTCTAACTTCTTATAAATGGAAAGGAAATACGTTCAATATCATTTCTTAGAAATCTCTATTTTGGCCAGGTTCCCTGGTCCATGTTTGACATATAAGGAGGGTATAGAACCAAGTGTGTAAGTGCAAAAGGACAACAGAAAGCTAGAAAGGCATTAAAGGTCTCAGTACATGAACACCATGGTATTTTTTTTCTGGTTATACCAATGCCTAAATATTTGTATCTTTAATCAGACTGACTTCTCAAAACCACTCACCAATCCACACATAATGGCAATTCTACAAATATGGCAAGTAAGAGCCAAGATAGCATACTGATTAGAGTGCTGGATTAGGACTGGAAATTTGTTGTTGTGTGCCTTCACGGGGCTTGCAATTTATGGTGACCCTAAGGTGAACCTACTGCAGGGTTTTCTTGACAAGATTCGTTCAGAGAGGGGGTTTGCCTCTGCCTTCCTCTGAGACTGAGAGAGTGGGATTTGCCCAAGGTCACCCAATGGGTTTTCATATTCAAGCATGGATTCAAACTGTGGTTTCCAAAGTTGTAGTCTAAGATTCAAACCACTACACCACACTGGCTCCCCAGAATCAAATCCGCACTTGAATGGGTGCCCTTAAGTCAGTCATTCTCTCTCAGCCTGACCTATCCCGAACGACTGCATGAGGATAAAAATGAGGAGACCCATATACACCTCCCTGAGCAATTTAGGCAAAATAAATTCCACTGCTAGATAAAGTCAATGTTGCAGTTTCTTATCCAGTCCAATACCACCAGTATCCAATTGAATTAATAGCTGTAACATTTAGCGGTTACATTTCTATACTGCTTATCAGTGCTAAGCACTCCCTAAGTGGTTTACAATGTGTTTTAGCTAACTGCCCCCAACAAGCTGGGTACTCATTTTACCGACCTGCAGAAGAATGAAAGGCTGAGTCAACCTGGAGCCCTGCAGGATCGAATTCACAATGTTGTGTCTGCAGTACTAGCATTTAACCACTGAGCCACCAGGGCTCCTGGTGATCTCCAAACATCTCCAAAGAACAAGACGCATGCAGTATCATAACTTACCAGCTATTGCTCCAGCTAAAAGTAAAGATCCAGGGCCCACTCGTCCATCTTCACTTGCAAAAGCAGATTTCATGTGAGCGTAACAGGGGAAGTAAATGGCAGAGAAGGGAATGTCACGAAGAAAACAGGCCTTGGCTCCCTAGGACAGGAAAAGATAAAAGACACAAAAAAGAGAGCTATACTCTAGACAGGACCAGAAAAAGATTCTTAGTACTGAGACAGGCAGTAGCTTCCTTGTTTTTATTTCCCTTTTTAAAATGGTGTTCACAATTTAATACAGATTTACACAGGCTTACACCTACTGATGTCAACCAGCTTATGTAAATTTATCTTCCTGCCAGTAAATTAAAAAAAATGCCACCTGTTTGTGGAAATTTTGGAAGTCAAAGTGTTACAAAAGGATTCATCCTGCTGACTTTAAGTATGAAAAGTACAGAAATGCTTCATGAACTCTGGACCAGTTTTGGGTTTATAATACTGGCAACAACACTCCCAAAACCAAGATGGCAGACTTCTAAAAGCAGAATTTGTAGTACCTTCTTCTAATTGAATATAATCTCCTGATACAGCCAAAATAGTGAAAGTGTTTCAGATAATTCTGAGATTATTCTTAAAAAAAAAATGTTTGCATAGCAGTCTATCAGTGGTGCATTGCTCCATATAATGTAAGCACAATAATCACATGAAGAATAATTTGGTGTAATGCAGAAAAATTTAAAACTTCCGGAATTCAGTATTGCTGACAATTGATTACCGTACAAGATATAGCTTACCAAGAAACCCAAAAGCCATATTATGTGGCTGAAAAATGTTTTGTAGTAACAGTGACTGCTTCCTTACAGCCAAAATAGCTGCGTCAAGTTCTGGCAGAACAGAAATAGTCCTAGTACAGCTGACTGGTTAAAGATGATGTGGGAAGTGGCTGTTAATATTTAAAATTACTTACACTGAAAGATAATTACCAACAAAATAACTTGCTTATTGAGAGACTGCTCATTATCTCTCTGAATTGAGAAGTTACTGTAAATGCTGTCTTTTTACTTTATTTAGTCAATTTCATAGATATGTTTGTTCATTTTTAAAAGGAATTTCAAATTTATCACTTAACTATATTAATTTGGATGTGCACAGAAGAACAAAAGAGTACACAAAAACAATTATGAAAACTGCACCTTATGTTGTTGAATATACATTAACAAGACAAAGACAGTTTCTGAGAAATAAAAAAAGCTATATGTGAAAGAAAGGAAAAGACAGCAAAAACTGATTCGAAGTCTCATGGTTCTCATTTTATCGGGCAGACGGATTTCCCCCCGTCCTCATCTCCACAACAGAAAGATGTATTTTTTTTAGAGACCATATTGTTAATCAGCAGGATATGGCTCTCTAGTTGCTAATAGTCTGCCAATCCAGTGGCGTAGCTTGGTGCAAATGGGGTAGGGGCGAGGTAACGGGCAATGGCACGTAGGGGAGGGGCGTTGGCACGCAGGGGGATGGGTGATGGTGTGCGGGGCAGCAGGCAAGGAGTGGTGGCACCCTCAAAAAACTGCTGCCCAGGGCGCACCGCCCATCTCACCTCCCCATCCCTATGCCACTGTACAAATCCCATCATCCCATGGCTAGTCAACCTGATGGGAGTTGCTATGCAACAAAATATGAAGGACCCACCCCTGCAGCAAAACCAGAAGCAAAAACATGCAGTGGATTGGTGGTGTACAATGAAAGACAATAGGGGCCTTCTGGCCCATGCATGTGTCCACTGGGTATCTTCAAAGATGCATAAGCGTCCCACATTTTCTACAATAATATTGACATTTATGGAGCTAGTTCCCTTCTCGTTACTAACTGATTTCAAGCTGGCTTTGACTTACAGTGACTTGCTAAATGGAAGACCTCCAAGTCACCCTGTTCGTTTGAGTTGGCTTTGACTTATAGTGACCTCCTGAATGAGAAACTTCCAAGTCACTCTGATATCAGCAGTTCTGCTCAGGTCTTGCAAACTCGGGGCTGTAGCTTCTTTGATTTAGTCAATCCACTTGAAATCCCATCTTCCTCTTTTGCTACTACCTTCCACTTTAGCAAGCATTACTGTCTTTGCTAATAAGTCTTTTTATCTCATGGTAAGTCAATGTACAACAGCTTCAGTTAGTCATTTTGGCTTCTAGGGAGGGTTCAAGACTGAGTTGCTTTATGAGATGCTTTTGTCTTTATGGCAGTTCATGGTATCCAGAGAACTCTCTTCCAGTACCACATTTCAAATGAACCAGTTCTCTTCCTGTCAGCCTTTCAAAGCCACACACAGAATCTGGAAATACGAAAGCATGGATGATTCTAACTTGGTGTTTGATGGCAATTTCCTTTATATGTAAAACTGTGGTCCAGCCCTCTAGGCCTTGTCTGAATAGCAACATTACTTCACAACAGTGCTAATCTGAGGCACATCCAGCTTCCATTTGATCTGGTACAATCCAGACCTTCTTGATTCTATATAAATGTAGTGCTAGTGCAGCCACGATGAAAATTGTGCTGGGGCAACTTTGTTGCAAGAAACTTTAAAAATAAGGTATCTTATTCATGCTATTGTACTGACAGAATTAAATACTATTTATACATATAGTGCAAAAATAATTAAAAAATACATTGAAATTATTCTTTTCTTGTTTGTTCAGAGAAGTGGATGTCTGGTTCTTAAACAGCATTTTCACCCAGGAAAGCTTGATTACCATCCACTTAGCTTCAGCTTCCACATCATAGGCCATGAAGACCATTTCTAGGCCAATGGTACTTCAAGATTATTACTGGTAGACAGAACAAGTACCCACATGGTACCCACACTTTCCAGCTCAACAATATGAGCTGTGGGATTTCCACTGCATGTTTCTACACCGGTCACAGTGGCAAAGAAAACAGAAAATCTCACTGGAAAGTGGGCATACTTGTGGATATACAGAATGTGCAAGTCTTGCTACGGATTCTTTTAAAAGAATCAAGGAAGAGGGAAAGAAATCATGCTGCACCCTTTATTTTCTACTGATAACCAAGTTAACCTAAAAGTCAGTATGCGCCTCACAGGATGAGTTTCCAGCCTCCAGATAAGGAAGGAGCAGACAAGAAGGGAAGGTGCAGATAACCAGGTTATTATGGCAAAAGCAATGAAAAGCAGCACTAGCCAAGAAAGGACTAAGATGAAACAAAATACTGACCAGTGATAGCCAGTGGTTTTCATGTTATTAGGGTACAAAAGCCACTCCATGCTTTAAATGAGCTATTGAAGGTGCTGAACCTAAATTGGAAATAAATATTTTCTACATCCTCAATAGCTCATTTAAAATTCAGAGTAAAACCCAAAGAGTTTTACTCTTACATCACTTCATTCACAAGAAAGCCAGCAGCCACCACTGGTATGCTATGGGCATATTTGTCCTTCTTAGTTGCCCCTCATACAATAATGTAAACAACAGTTGTCCTCTATGGGAGCACACAGTATCTGCAATAAAATGTTGCTATGCAGAGCAGTTCTCAGGATTCCAGACATCTAACCAGTCATGTCCTTTCCCAAGATATTCTATTTTTCACACACACACACACACACACACACACTCCATGCCCAATAAGCATGCTCATTCCTCATTACATTGTCCCCCCTCTCTGCTGCTCCCCATTACTGTACATTTCCAGAAACCTTAGGAGTTCCTCTGACCTTCTGATACATCTCCACTTTATGTGAATAATGGCATTTTGGCTGTCTGAGTATCAACACTCACACAATGAGTTGACATATTTTTGCAGAAGATGGATTCTAACAAAGAAGTACTTCTGTGGCTCGTTCTCCTTTGCTCTAAAGCTTAAGCAAATAACTAGAGCTGCCACTCTGCCATAACTTACAAAGGCATATGCATGCCTAACAGATTTAGAATAGCAGCCTCTTAAGAAAGAATGGGTCAAAAAATCAAAACCAGTTACATTATAATGATCTTTGGTATATGGAAAAAGAAGGTTGGAATCTTAAACCAAGAGAGATGCTCTCTAAGGAGGGCATGAACCTTAGTTGGTTTGCCTATTTACAATTCAAAGAGAGATTTAACCAAGATAAGATAGATCTAGCCAATGAAGCTAGAGGAAATGATTTTTTACTTAGAGTTGTGTAAAGATGATGATCATGTAATTTTAAAAAGTGTATAAAAGTTTTTTGAAATAAGAGACAGAAGATGATCCTGTAAAAGAGTTTATGGTAAGGTGGGCCCTTATGATAAGATGAAAAAAATGTGGTCTAAAGATATAAAATTTACTCTGTGTAGTACATTTTTTTAAAAGAAAATATGTGCAAGATGATGTATACATGGTACCTAGCAGGATTCAGAATACCAGCCTATGCAAGACAGACACATTCCATACAGATAAATTCCCCTTATGCAACATATTTGCTCAGCAAGGACTACCAACTATTGTTTCACTCTGTAACAGGTAAAGCTGGAGATGAACAAATATACTGTCTTCTAAAATACTGTTTTCCCTGAAAGGCTGAACTCCATGCTACTTGTCTCTGCTGTAGAGGAGAGTTCATTAGTTCTATTTCATTTTCTGTGTTGTCATTATAAGTATCAAATGCCTTTTGTTTCCATCACAGTTCAAGATGCTGACTAGGACTGTTAAAACTATGAAAGGTGTAGGCCTCTTACAACACTCCTCCACTACTTCACTTTGAAGTTATGATTATCCAGAAGCAGCCTCTTAGCTCTATCCAGTTTTAAAAACCAAGGGAGCAAATATTCCTTCATATTTACAGTACAGCCTGCTCGTGCAGGTTCATTGAAGCTCCAAGCTAAGTAGATAAAGCAGCATTTCTCTCCCTCTTCCTCTCCCTCTGTATGCTTGAGTAGGGATTTGGCTAAGAATAATAAAGGCAAAGGTAGGCTCTATAAAAATCAGTATATATAGCTTTTTTCCAAAACCACCACATCAGGTTTCCTCCAAGAACAAGCAAAGACTCAAATTCTACTGAAGGAATGATGGCATCTACACTAACAGTGTCTTTAAAAGTGAGACATACTAGCAATGCTTTAGCTCCTCTATTTTCTCATATTTATAGTAATCTCCCTGCAAAGATGGAAACAGCATGCTTTTTAAGAAACCCTCAGGTGACATGCTTTCAGATTTAAGAAAGAAAATAATCTGTCAACTTTAGCTGGCTTATAATGTAAACAAAGCTGGATCAAAACTTTAGATCCACTTTATTAACCACCAACTTTGGCTCAGTTCCAGTATCTCAACAGTCTAAAGTTTCCTCTTACCACTGTGTTTGAAAGTCTGGGAAAGCATGTTTAACAGCAGGCCTCATTTAACTTCAAGTTAATCACCTGCAACCAGCTAATGCCAATTAGGAAGGCTTAAGGGAAAATGTACCTAGCATCTTGCAAGGCCAAAAAAATGTTTACTCTTACAATGCTCAGAAAGTTTAATGAGAAGCAAATTCTCATGATCTCAGTCAAATTTGTTTCCAAATTAAGTAAGTTCTTAATTCTACCTTTACTTTAGTCTTCACACCTTTTTGATGTTCACCCTGTGTAAAAAGCCTAAAGGTACCTTTAATATTACTTCTTGGTAAGACATTAGGATCATCTACCCAGACCTGGGAAGTAACTAGTTACATGTAATTCATTCCTTTCCCCAATAACAATAGCATTGCATCACAGTAGGACTGTAACTTAACTAAGGATAAACTCACTCTTTTTTGCAGTGTAATTATAACCATTTGTCACTTCTGTACTTATGGGAATGTGACTAAATGGTAAAGGAGAAACATCACGTGGTTACGGTGCTGGCTCAAGCTGTGACTCAAACTGCTATCCTGTGCCTTGTTGTGGGTGCTGAGGTGATACAATGTAGACTACAGCAGTTGTTACTCAAAGTGGTGGTCCAGGGACATTGTTCAAATCACTGGCTGTCAGTTCATGTTGAGTTTCCAGGAAAGAAACAGTTGTAATTAATGGGCACAAATACAGTGTCAGTCCTTGGCACACTGAGAAAAACAAACAAACAAAACCTCGCTGGTTCCCCATATCAGATAACTACTGGACCAGAGGGTAGTGTGTTCTGTACCACCAGTCAGTGGCTTACAGTATTCAAACATATCTTTAAATAACTATAAAGTAACTAGATAGAGAAAGCAAAGTGCTACTTTAAAAAGCTGTAATTACAGTGCTAACAAACTACTGGAAGAGGGCTTTGAACGACAACGACAGCTAGTTGTTCTTTTTAAAGAAATGAACTTTCCAAGCTCTGCATCTACCTGAGTTTATTTTGGCAGTTTAGGGATATGCTGCTGAAATGCTGTTGTAGGAGAAGCCTTTGCTTCCTGGCATGTGCCTCCTTCATTGTACCTGTTAACTGGCTCCTCACTTTCCTCTACTTCTTTCTAATAACCCCTCAAGCCTTTAATCTGGAATTGCATCTTGGAATATAAACCAATAGAAGGGGGGAAAAAAGGGATTGTCAGAAGTTGTGGATAATCAACTCAGAAGTCAGGGCTAGGGCAGGTTCTTTAGCATGCTAATTCCCACTTATTCCAGCCTTACCTGCAGGAAAAAAAATAAGGATCTAAATAAACTATTTCTACTACAAGGGGAGGGTAATTACACTCACAAAGGCACCTCTGTGTCAGGGTTGGGCACAAGGAGCCAGAAGGTCTGGGAGACGCAGGCTTAACCTCGTCTCCTGCAGTGAATGCACATTGTCTTGTGGAGGGGGGGAAATGCCAGACTGGGGGGACCTCGCAGAACTCAAGACAACAGTAGTGCACCTTGTTTGAGAGGGTTATTTAATGCTTCTGGCACCTGTACTTACCGCCATCCCCTCTTTTCTGACCTTACAGGTTTAGAATTTATTTGGCATGTATAATTGTTATTTTGATCCTATAGCAACAAACAATAGGCAGCATGTCATTTCTTGATCCGTTAGCATTCCTCCTGGGTTTCACTGGCAACTTAACCCTTCCAATTCGGATGTACAGCGGCGTCCTCAATCAATCCGTGACAGCACCCCCCCCCCTCCACCTCACCTTATCTTGCTTCAAAAGCCCCAGTTAAAGATTTAAGAGTCTCCACTGGCATTTCAGGACAGAGAAGGAATTGGTTATGTGCTCCCACTTTAAATATCCAGTAGGACTAAAACATATGTCCAAATCACTCAGGAAAATATTACTTCTGTAAACATAAATCAAAAAGGGAAATTGGGCAGCTTTGAGTATTCACATCTTGGCACAATTCACCTGTTTTTCTAGTATAACATGAATATAAACACATTACTGTTGCTTTATTGTTGTTATATTCTGCCCATTTTTCAGTCTGGGACTCAAGGCATCTTACAAAGATTAAAAGCAGATACTGGGTATTACTGACAAGCGCTAACAAACACGTTAATCTTTAAAGAAGGTTCAGGAAATATTGGAAAGTTCAATTACGATTCTGAAATATTTTCCTAGATCACATCAGGTTTACCGCTTGGATTTCACAGTCGATGCATATAACTCTAAAAAGAAATTAGGAGGAGTTATACTCTTCCAATTTCAATTTTCAGTACAGTCTGCTTACTGTTATATTTCTGATGAAAAATTAAACTGCACTAAAATAATATTGGTTAACTGAAGGAAAGTCTTAATGATACAGCTATTCAGAAAGAATAAGAAGAAAATGAACAGGGAAAATGATTCAAAAGTATTTGAAATTAACTCTTCAAGCTGATTTCTTAACAAAAAACCCCCACCAGTACGTAATCTCTCTGCAAATGTACAATAAAGTATGAAAGTTGAGCTGAGGCAAACAAATATTTTTCCTTTACATTACTAAGTTAATAACCTATGAGTACTAGAAAGTGTTTATTTCTTATCAAATACACAATAATGTCAGCTTTAGGAAATCATATTTTATACCCATAGACATGCAATTTTGCTTCACCCTAAGCAATTCAAATTGTGATGGTGTGGTATTTTAAGGCCAA
Source organism: Cyclura pinguis (assembly GCA_030412105.1). Lineage (NCBI taxonomy): Eukaryota > Metazoa > Chordata > Lepidosauria > Squamata > Iguanidae > Cyclura > Cyclura pinguis. Next base: position 23,958,492 of record CM059604.1, read on the forward strand.
CGGTTAGAACTGGACAGAGGTGATATAGCACATAATTATATATAAATGAATAAAAAGAATTATAGCATGTTCAAAAGATGTTTATTTGAAAGTAACTTGCTAAGAACTAATGTAATCTATTTTCATGTAAATACACTTTGTTACAAAAATATAATGACAACACAGAAATATACTGAGAATAAGCAACTTCCGACTGTTCTGCAGAATGATGATCATTCACTCAAGAATTTATACCCCTCTTGGTAAATCTGATATTTTATGTTATATTTTCCCTATCTTCATAGCAGCATCTTGACAGGACCAAGGATACAAGCAGCAAGTCACATTAACCTGAGCAATCAATAGAGGAATCCACTGTCAAAAATCAATGAAGCACATCTCCAATTTTCCACTTTCTTTTTGAATATAAATCCAGGTGTCAACACTGCCCCCTCATCTAGTTTGAGAATCCTATTCCAGAGCTGCACAAGCTCTACATCCTTGCCGTATGTAACACAGAAGGATAACATGGTATGTGCCAAGGATGTGGAGCTTGTGACTCTCCAGATGTTACATTACAACTCCCATCATCCTTCACCACTGGCTATCAGACTAGTTCTGACTGTATTAGCAATCCAACAACACTGAGAGGGCCAAAAGTTGCCCACCTCTTAATGTCCAGCCATGCATCAACAACAAATTTCAGTTGTCTATATGGCATTTAGATAGCCAGAATGGTGTAGTGGTTTGAGCACTGGGCTATAACCCTGGAGACCAGGGATTGATTCCCAGTTGGGCTACGGAAATCCACTGGGTGACCTTGGGCACATCACATGCTCCCAGCAACTGACGCAACAAGCTCCTTCCATACTTAGGTAAACCACTCCTATCCCATCTTCTCTCACTTGACCACTGTTAAAGTTTTACTTCCTGCCCTGTTCAACCTAACTAATCATGACAGACATGCGGGTCAGTTCCATCAGCTTTCTCTTCCATAGTTTCAGGGGAGGAATGATCTGGGCTGGGCCCATGGCACAAAAACAAAGTTTTAGAACCTCCTCTCTCCCTGGTACAGTCTAGACCCAAATTGGGTGCTTCTCCTCCCTCTGCCTGTTTTTTCAAACAGAATTTTAAGAAGCACAAAATACACAATGGCTATTACACTTGTAATTAAACAACGTCAAGCTCAGACTAAACGTATCTTGGTCATCAGTTTTACTTTCTGAATTAAACATCTGTTTTATATCAAAATACCTGTAGCTAATAATGATCATGCACTTCACAATGTCCCTGGAATCCTATGTACAACCATAGTACCTAAATAATGAAACACAGCATAAGCAAGAATGGATTTCATGTCCACCATAGAAAGATATGATTAGTTTATTTTTATTTTATTTTTAAAGTTTGGCATAGCTTCAAAGTCATGGTTTTATTTTAAAAATATCTCAGGATTTAGGATTGAACATTCTCAGTTCACTATCCACCTTGCAATCTAGCCACAGGAATGTGGAGTGTTTTAACATATTTTGCCCCTTTCGCTTGTAAATATTTGCCCCCCAGCAGCAGTGTAACAAAAGTTACAGGAGACTCTCCACACAATGTATGCTTCCAAACTCCCATTCATCTACAAATAACGCTAACATACTCAACTCAAATACTCAAACTCACATGAAATGGTTTTCTCAAACTGTGATAAGCACAGAGCAATACAGACTTGGGTTAATAAACATGGTGAAGCAATACAGACATGGAATCGCTTCATTTTTACTTCCTTCTTCATCAACTCTCCTCTTTAAAGACTTCCAAAAATGTACTACACACATATATACAATCGTTTCAAGACAGCAGACATAGCAAAGCTGGCATGCAACCAACATTAACTCCACTCAGATGTGTTTACATGACAAGCCACAAAAGAATTTATTAGCAGTAGTTATAGCTATTTTGTCAAATGGGTGAATGTTTCTTTTGACCACATAGGCTCACTTACCACTAATGGGAGGAGAACAGCACCATAAAAACATCCACTATGAGTAGAACTAACTCTTGAGTTGGCAGAGTAGTTACTGCCACCACTACTGGCAGAAGCAAAATGCAAAAGAGCATCTCCATTTCCAGTACAACAACAATGCATTCAGCACTACTGCCTTCACCCTAGAGCTTTTAAGTATAATTGGAACTAAGGAAAAACCAACTTTTGTATTGCCATAGTATGAGGATGATTTATTTGTTTTATTTAGTAGATTTATATTCTGCCTTTTTTTTTAACCAAGATGGGATATGTTGTTGCCATTGTTGCCGCTGCTGTTAAAGACATTATTTTACTAGAATCTGACTATTGCAATATGTTTACATATTTGATGCATCCATGCTTATATAGTCCTTTTCTGCTTGAACAGATGCTATGGGAAAGGTAAAATTGGGAACAGGAAAACAATAGAAGGACAAAAACACTCAACCCATGGCCTGGCTTCTGTTTTTCTATTCTGACTGCCCTTGATGCAGCTTCCCTTGCAATGGCAGGGTGGAAAAAGGAGTGTTTCCAAAGACTAAGCAAATGTCAGGTCTTTCTGAAAATGAATCTTCTTCATTCCATCCAAGGTACTCAGCAGCCTGGCTCAACCACACTGGACAAAGCTTCCTCAACATCATAGCATCTTAGCCAGTAGCAATCAGAAGAACTTTAAAACCAGAGGAACTGATTCAAGAGGAGATAGTCAATCTCTGATAAGAATGACAGAGACTGACTGTGCCACCAGAACAACACTTCTCTGAGACAGAGAAAGAAAGACAAGAGGCATAGGAGATTACATTTTAAAAAAAAAGTGTGTTTAGAATGGAGACGTAACATTGGTTTAAATCCAAGGAGGAGGGAGTACAAGCAAGTCTAGGAAAGCAAGACTGATAATACTTTAAGCCTGCTCATGTACTGTTGGGCTCTTGGCTAATTCTAGAATTAGGAAGTAACTAGGTATTGTTGTTTATTTCAAAGAAACAACAGCAGCACTTGCAATTCTTGCAACAAAGACTTGGGTTCCTCTAACTTAATTTTTGAAAACTAAGATTCCCCACCCCTGTCTTTTCTTCTCTCTTGCACACAGTTCAGTTCAAAACATATAGTCAAAATATATTACCTTGTAAAGGCCAAAAAATCCCAGGTCCCGCAACACAGTAAGGGCACTAACACGTGGGCCAGTTGTGATCTCTCCAGCTACTTGCAGGCGAATCTTGACAATTTCTAGGGGGTTTGTGAAAATCACTTGAGATCCTCCAGCCTGGAGAAAAAAAACCACACACACAAGAGCAACATTGTGAGTGCCATTTACTTCATTGAGGTGAAGGGTGGGGTGATAAATCTTCAGCTACCTGAAGCTGCAGCCAGCATAGTCAATGTGAAAATCGTCATCCAAAATATTTAACAGGCCCAAGATTCCCCAACCCCTGTACAGATCAAAATACAACTCCCTACGCAGTGTTGAAGGATCTATTTTAATGATGCTTTTGGTTCTGTTGTTGGTTCATGGGGATGGAGGCAGGATGTCCCATGAAAGTCAAATTGCTGGCACATAAGCATTTATCTGTGATTGGCTTATGAACTGCTAATGACCAGCACAGTATAGTGGTTTCAGTGCTGGAGTATGACTATGGAGACCAGGGCGAGATTCTCCACTCAGCCATGAAAACCGACTGGGTGACCTTGGGAGCATCACACACTCTCGACCCCAGAAAACCAGAAAACCCTATGGTTGCCATAAGTTGGAAACAACTTGAAAGCACCCAGCAGTCTTTTGACATTAGTAACTGAGGGATCCTAAGATAAACAAATGCTACTGCTGCTTATCAACAAACAGTTTTGGTAAAAGAAAATCTTTGGTAATAAGAAACTACAGTCAGCCTTCCACATTCACTAGGGCTAAGGACATGGGACCCCAGTTGAAGTGGAAAAATCGCAAATATCAAAATGTCTGTGTGTGTCTGTGGGAAGGGAGCTGAGGCATGGTGGAAGAATGGGCACCTAGGGTCTAAACCAGGTCAGGGAAAGGATGAAGAAAGAGGGAGGGTTGGCATTGTGACCCTATACTTCCTCTATCTTGCCCATGTCCTTCTTTAGGTGTGAGGGGTACATTGGGAGAGGGCTTGCATTGCTGAGAAACTGGTCTGCCAGCCATCACATAGTGGTTTATGAAGGAGGAGGAGAATCAGAGGCAGGTTTCTAAAGAGCTGCACAGCCTGATCAGAGCTGTCAAGAGGGAAGGTTCCCACAGAAAAGGAGCACCTGAAGGGGGGGCAGGGACTGGAGAAACTCACAAATAATCAAATCCGTGAAAGTCAAACCCACAAACGTGTAAGGCCAACTGTGTACTGAAAAGTTAGCAATAAAGCAAAGCAAATTAAAAACATTTTACAAACTTAATTATTAGTTAGAGAAAACTGAAATCTGAGAGTATCTACAGTATTCTACTAAATAAATAGGTCTTGCAAAAGCTTTCTACCTCTGCCTCCCATTTTGGCACTTGAACAAAAAACGCTATGGAACATATGTATTTACAACAACTAATTTCCTACGCTTTTAAAAACGTTACTGTACTGGATGTTTGCGTATCCTCAAATGGCATTTTACTCAGTCGCTTCTAATCTAATTTGAGCATGACTTCTTTACACACAAGGCAGTTCTTTTTTATTCTGTTTCTCCCTACAGCACTAAAAGAACACAACAAAGAAATGAAGAGCTCTAACACAACCCATCTTACTTAAAAAAAAATACAAAAAAAAATTGGGTAATGATCTTGCCACTTACATAAAGTAACTAGTCCTGAACAACTGCCAACACCCTTAAAACAGCAACATTTTGGCAGACTAAAGTACATCACTAATAAAACTAATCCTATGTAGGATTACTAGGAAAGGTTTGGAAAGCTTGAGATATGTATCAGGAGTCCTGGCAGGAAAATGATATAATATCTAGCCTCACTCATTAACTCCCTTCTTCCCTTTCTTCAAAATAACCCAAGCATTTTGAGCTTTAGGCAGAGAGAGGACTGGTCTATCCTGAACTGGAACTGGGAACCAAATGCTAAAAACTGTGTACTTAGTACTAACAGGGGAAGGATGCCTCCCTTCCTGCAGATCTTATGTGATTCCTTCACAGAACTTGGATTTTTTCTTTTTAATGACAACTACCAGACTCCTCCTGCTGGCACAGGCAGTGGGCAAGCTGGCTGGCAGATTCTGAGAGTTGTACTCTAAAGAAGTGACATTCCCAAACTTTACTCCTGCACCAAATGGTTGTAATTCATCTTCACAGCTCTTGTCCCCTAGGGAAAGTGTGAAAAACATTTTCAAAATGCCACCAAGAACATGGCAGAACCTGGTATGCCCACCCTTGGCTACCAAGGAAGAAAATCAGTAGAATAAGAGGGAACACAATCACGAGGTTATGTTCATCAAAAATTTTCCCTTCCCCTTTCACCCTGTTGCAGCTTCTCTCTCTTCCCACACTCTGCTTCTGGAGGTCTTCCATCCTTCTCAAGTACATTTTGGCAGGAGTAGGGGAGGCTGTAGGTAGAAGGCTCCATAGTCTCCTGTCTGTTCTGCTGATGGGTATCTTACGTAGGTAGAGAGAGGCTAACACGATTCATTCTACACTCAAATATTTATATACCATGTAGGGACATCTGGAATTCCAACTGGTTTTATATGCATTTAATGTCCCCAAGGCTACTGTTGGGTTTGTCAACAATCGGAAACAATGGTAGATGTAAATGGTAACATGGAATTAAAATATTTTTTAGCTATTCTGCATACTATCACCATAGCACATGAGGCCCCAGAAAGTTTTCTTCAAGATACATGGAGGGACCCTGATGATGATGAATTATGTTAACCAAAGCAAAGATGACTGCTTAAATTGTAAAAACCCTTTGAAATCAATGGTACCACTCAGAGTTATTACAGGTCAAGACATTAGTTTCTGATCTATTGCCAAATAATAACAATAATAACTACAAGTATACTCTAGGCTGCCTTTCTCCAGTGTCTTCCACAAGTGGTATGCAATGACCCATTTGCTTCTATTTATTATAATGAATTGCAACTGTGGGGATCATCCATATACTGAAATAATTAAGGCAGAGACTTTCTCCTAACAAGAGTCTTCTTGAAGCCTCAAAATGTCTTTTTTAAAGATGGTCAGCAGCATTAAATCTTTATCATTTTAAAACAAAGTAATTTTAAATCTTTATCATTTTAAAATACATGTGCAACAAGTGAAACTAATTTACCACCACTAGTTTTTTTCTATGCTTCTTTGTAAGCTGGACTTATGATCTCATAACTTTTGGGAGTCATGTTTGCATACATTAATGGCTGAATGTGACCACCAAAAATCTACCTGTTCAGCCAGGCAGCACTCCAGCTGAAGAGTTTCTGAAGCACGGCATGCCTGGCTGCTGGGAAACGACGACTAGTCACAGAGCACGTTGAGATAAGCAGATGCAACTCCACCCTGAGGGGTCTCTCCAGGTGCTCATCTCAACACATCTGGCAACTGGGTTGAGTGCTGCAACCACTATTACTCAGCATCTCAATCTGCAGCACCTCAAAAACACTTCAGCTGGGGCACTACATGGTTTAGGAGCTAGACTTTTTTAGAGGGTGACACTGGCAGAAGTAGCTACAATGACTGAATTCTCTCATCATAGCTACATCTGATGATGCAGGCTCTCTGCTAATATTTGCAAACTTAAACAAAGAAATAAATGATAAAAGACCCTTAGATATGCTAGACTGATACTTGACTGAGGGCCACCCCTAAACTATGGTCCCTTAAGAACAGCCTTCGAAATAAGCCCAGAAATGTTACTAGCCCGAAAATACTTTACTAGTCTGCTAAGAGACCAGTAGCCTAAATTTACAAGCTGGTGGTGGGAGGAGGAGAAACCTTTTCCTTCTGCAGCCAGAAAGGAAATGCAAGCTACACATACACTTCTTTTAAGCAAACTTGATACAGAAGTAATGAAGCAATTGCTTTCTCTCCGGCCAGCCTGCTGTGTTTCTGTGATGCTCACTGAGAAATGTTTTTCTCCCCACTTCCTTCATGGCTATCATGGAAACCAGTGTGTGCCACCCCTCCACTGTAAGATGTGCTCACTTGCCTGGCTGGAATTTCATGCCCTTAACTCCATCAAACTCCTGGCTGTCTATCACAACTAGACATCCAGTTAAATAAATGTTGCTTTACAGGGAAGATGCTGGGCACTTGTTATTCTGTCATGACCAGGGACCATCCTACACAATTATATTCCACATTAACAGTCATGGCAACATTCTATAGAATCCTATTCTGGGATTTTCAATTTAGGGATGAGCATTTAGAGTTCTCATCCAGAGAGTTCTAGTGCCTCACTAAACTATGTCCCAGGATTCTACAGAATGCAGCCATGACATTTATATAGCCATGGAAGGCAAGCAAGCAAATAGATAAATAAATAGTGGAATTGTACTACTCCAATTGTGTAGTGTGAAAGGGTCCCCATATAAACCAGTAAAAGTAAAGACAGGGCTCAGTGGCAGATAAAAGCTGAAAGGTATGGTCCCTGGACCTCTAGGCAGGGGGGGAGACATCCACCTGTCTGAAACTCTAAGAACTGCTACAAATGCAGGACTAGTTAATGAAATGGAAAAAATGGCACACAACTGGTTTCTTTCTTCTGCATCCAGAAACTTCTCTAATTTATCTGTCTGGAATGAAGAAAAATATATAGCCCTGCAACACTGGTATCTGTATCAGTGAGGATATTGTTTTGGACAAGGTTATACATACAGCAATTATGACACTGTGTCAAAAACAAAAAAACTAAAAATACCCCAGGGCCAAATCTTTGCCACGTTATCGCCCTATTTGCTTGTTACCATGGTTGTTTTTTTTTCAGGCACACAAGCAGAGAAGCCTGAGCCTTGCTTCCTGCCAGGCTCCTGGCTGCCTATCACAACTAGACAACCAGCCTGCCATTGTCCTCATGTGGAAAGTAAGGCATCTACACAAGAAAGGTTTGCATAAAAATTCTCCCTGAGATCAAGAACGTCCAATAAACTGGGATCTTGCTCACATGGGAAGTCTCCAGACAAACAGAAAGCACTCCTTTGTAGATCTGCCGGTTTCCAAGTGAAGTAAGCAATAATGAAGGCAGAGAGTAATGAGCAAGACTGTTTATGCAGCTCATTCAGCAACTTCAGGCAAACTAAAACTCATCAGCTAAGCTAAGCCTTACCACAAAGATTAGAGCTTGGAGAACTACTTTTTGGAAGAAAACCCATATAATCTCCCAGCTAGTATGGCCAGGGGATATGTTAGCTACTGAGTTCTGGGAGTTGTAATCCAACAGGTAATTTTTTGAAACTCTGTCATTCAGGTCACTTGGTGCTTCTGGAGGAGCAGCGACAAAATAATGTTATAAAAACGCTGAAGTAAAAATTAATAGCAGTTATACCTCATGCAGTCTGTTGGAATTTAAAACTCACATGCTATTTTAGAAGCATACTGTCTAAAGATTTCTCACAAATGCTGTGATATACGCAAAGATCTAATACAACACTTTATCAAAAGGTAGAAACTAATTTAATTAAAATTTCAGCCTCTCTTTCTAACAATTAAAAAAACAAAAATGTCACTCTTTTATTTTAACACGTGGTGAATCCAAAAGCTGAATGGTTTTGGGACTCAAGGACCACACAACATGAGAGCAATAAGTTGGCTTATCCATTCTGTATTGTAGGGTAATATATTTTTAATGGAAAATTGTTTCTGCACTTTTTCAGTGACAACTCTGACTTAAAAAAACCCAAACAAAAACACAAACCACAATATCACTAGACACCTCTCGATGGCAGTATAACCTTGTACACTTGTGCACTCCCCAGGATAGAAAAGGAAAAAGGGTAAAGAATTGGTATTTCTTCTTTGTCTTGGAAAAGAAGAAAGGAAGAAAGAAAAAGGGAATGCAGTCACTTGCAGAGAAAAAACATATCAGCTCAGCGCAGCTGACCATCACAGCCACATGCAATTCAGTCTAAAAAGAAATTTGCCTTATTTGATAGGTTCCACTGCTTGAAATATTTGGAGAGAAATGGCTATTAAAATAAGAGAAAGAATTGCATCTTAATGGGACTGGGTTATTTCTTTCCCTAACAATATGTGGCACCCCTGACTCTACACGGTACACTAAAAACCTCAGTGAAGGAAATTGTTAGAGGGACAAAACCAACTTCTGATTTAGTGAAACAGAAAGTACGTAGTAGCTATATGAGCAACTGTTGTGCATGTAAAAACAACAAAAAAATCATATCGCACCCCAAAGATTACCAAATTTATTATAGTCTGAGCTCTCTGAGCGTTATAGCATGCTTCATCTGAACCATGAAGTGTTAGCTAAAATTTGAGGTGTAATATATATATATGGTTGGGACTGAGGACTATATATACATTACAGACAAAGGAAAAGTAAATGTAGAAAATACAGATAATGGCAATTTCATTGTTAGCAGTGGCATTCACAAACCTCCTGCTGATACTACAAGACACCTTGGTCTTAGTGTGTTTGTGTGTGTTTTAAATGACAGAAGGGCTGGAATACAGAAAAGCTAAAATAAGAATAAAAGACCTGGGAAATTTTAACCTTCCTATACAATTATACTCAAAAATATGAACTAAAATCAGAGTTTAAGCTAGCTGTGCAAAGCTTGCTCCAGGGGCCTATTCCAGCCTTGTATCTTGTTTCCAAAAGTGTCTCATTAGATGTATCTGGAACCGCAAAAGCAGAGTATGAAGGCAAGTCTTTCCCTATTGTTTGTCCTGCATTAAAAAAAAAGTTCAAAAAGCAGAAAGTAGTTTAGCTATCATGGTTGACAGCCATTATTAGACCTGTCCTCTATGAATTTGTTTCATGCCCCCATCAAAGCCTCCCCAAACTCATGGAAATTTCTTTTGAGTAGAATTCTAGTATCTTCCACTATCCCGTCCCACTGAGAGTTCAAAACATGTACCTTATTTAGCTAAATAATTAATAATTATCTATTCATAATTTTGGTTGCCCCTTCTCTAACTTTTGGAGCTCTACACTACTTTGCTGAGGGAGAAGCTGTACAACTGTACACAGTAGGACACATATAACCACTTTCCTAGTTCTTCATAAGAGTGATAAAATACTGGCCAATATCAGAAATCAAAGGAGAAGAAGAGGAAACTCATTTCAGACCAGTATTTTTGTGTAGCCATCTTGTTTCCTCAAAATGAGAGAACGCAGATTGTACGATTCCACCCACTGGACAAATTCTTAAAAAAACAAAGCAATTTTGTAGACAAAGACTCATTTTGTTATAGCATTGTATTCTACTGTATCATCATAGAATTCTGTCATTGCTCACACGTAAATTTGCCCCAGCAAAATCAGCAGGGCCTGAAGATCCTTCATATGGAGCCCAGTCACCTGAAATCTGTTTTTTGCTACACATAATCTGCATAACTAGAAAACCATGCACACATTACATTTCTTTTAGCTGAAATTTACATGTAAATTTCTTCTAATATTGAGGAAAACTCTTTCTTCGTGAAACAACAAAAGTGCTTGAACAGTCAAGCATAAACTTGAGAAACCTTGCAAAAACCTACACTTTTTTTTTAAAAAAATACAGTTAAATAAGCAAATCAAATTAAAATCAATTAACACATGGATCCAAACATTACAAAACACCACTATTTCTACTAAAATGCACTGATTTTTTTTGTTTAGGGGGAAAGATTCTAATTTTAAGATTTCCTTGTTCTGAGTTTCTAATAGTATGTCTAAGTTGGAAAAAAAATATAGTTTATTTACAAGCCCTGACCAGTTCTGTGCTATAAAAACAGAAGACTTGATATTTTTCACTTTATTAACTATAGCAGTTCTTTAGAAGCTGAGCCAAGAAATCAAAGTGGAGCCTATTTGATTGATGTTATAAAAGCAATTAAGTCACAGGTTTGTCAAATATGTTAACATTTGGCTCTGCTTCCAGTACGTGTCTATTTTGACTGCAAGTAGTAGAGCAGTAACATTTAATGATTTACAGACCTTCCATGTCTTAAGGTCTGGTAGCTGAATTAAATCTATGACACCATCCTTCTGCCTTTATTTGTTTATTTTTCGGTAATGTAATAGTATTGCATGGTGATAGTGTGTGTGTGTGTGTGCGCATGCGTGTGTGTGCACGCGTGTATACATATGTGTATATAAATGCATGTGTATTTGTATAATTCAATATTATAACATCTCAAAATGTTACTTCTTGACTGTACCCTTCCCGTTTACTAGTTCAGTACAATTTACTGGTCAAGCCAAAATGTTTTAATCATTTAGACCAAACAAAATGAAATGCAATGCAATATAAAACAATTAACCGTAGTGCAGAGTATATATTTGACAAACAAGTACTTGAGTTTCCATTGAAACTTTACTAAATTCCCACTGTGAAAACTTAAGTTTACCCACACAAAATGTAATTAAATGCATTACAGCTGAAATATAAGAAATATATTCTTGTCATCAACTTTCCTGATCAGAGTTAACAACTCATCAAGCAACTTCTTCCTTGGCAAATTATATATGAGATAATGGAATAGATAGTAATACATATCTTCTGTTCTGGCCAGATACACTGGCATTGTTCTTGTGGTTATCTTCTTGTGCTATCCCCTCTAGAAAATAACTGAATGCAATTTAAAGCTAAAGAGCTGTGGATGAAAAAAAAATCCATCCCCCCAAATGTTTTAACGAAAAGGATAAGTAAGAGAAAAAGATGAGACTCTAGTAGATTCATTATATTGGAATTGTTATAAATATCTATGTTATTTTATTTTGTCAAAGAGGGCAAATGCTAGGATTCCTTGTTGAAAATTATCGTTTCGCTTAAGAGAGCTGAAATCTTTAGATTCCCAGTGAAAGAAAGAAAGAAAGAAAGAAAGAAAGAAAGAAAGAAAGAAAGAAAGAAAGAAAGAAAGTAGGTAGGTAGGAAGGAAGGAAGGAAGGAAGGGCTTTGGCAAGAAAAGGCTGAAAAACTAACATTAGCTTCTCTGATTACTTGCTCCTTATTTAGCTGCCTCCAAATAGTAATTTTTAGCTTCTAACGAAGTATAGCTTTTAACAATGTATAAATTTAATTTAAATTTGCAGACAAATATATTAATGAATAGAAAGGAACAAAATCTGAAATATTCTCCTTTGCAAACAACCACAGAAATATTCTCCTTTGCAAACAATAACAGAATTTTTAACTTAGTGTTGAAAACAACAGACTGTTCTACTATAGGGAATAAAGCATTTTTAATTTAGTCGAAAGAGAAAAAACCAGCTGACATGAGCAGCTCTCTAAGAGATGCCTGAAGGTACTACTCTCTTCTCTGCATAATCAACTTCAGCTTATACTAATGCTGTGTCCTATTCTAATTTAAGAAAAACGAATTAGCAGCTTTTGAGATGTACAAATTACATCTTAAAACAGAAATTCAGCTACTTAAACCAATATTGCATTTGGACTCTCATCACAACATATGCTTCTCCTAACAAAGTCAGAATCTTTATTTTTTTTCGACACAGAGACATTAACGCCTTCTCCTTACTCTCCACCTCCTTTTAAAAAGTTTTTTTTTCCAGTATAAAGTGCAGAATTTTGTTTTATCCATAATGCAGACATCAGCCAAGTAAAATAACTTATCAGATCAAGGTTTTTGCCTTCTGCAAAACCATTTACATTTCTCCAGACACTGGTAACATAATCTTTTAACAGATTCCTGAGAGTAAAAGACACAGGGATCACAAAAGTTTAAATCCTGCAGAACTGAGCACTACTTTGAAATTCTTGTAGAATTATAAATTTGTATGTATCAATTCAGTGCAGCAGCATTAGTGTGAAAACAAAAACAAAAATAAATGCTGCATGAAGTATCACTCTATTATCCCTTTGGAGAAGCACAGTTTATTTTCAAAAGTTAGTACTAAACTGCAGAATCATACCAAACCTCTTAGATCATATAGCAGATACTCATTTGTCCACGACAACTTTGGACTGTGTATACTTGCAAGCATACATGCAAATCCTATGGTATAAACATGCTTAACGTTTTCTACAAGAAAATACAGAGGATATTTCAAGCTTCAAGCTTAGAAGTGGATACCTGTTTGAACTGAATAGCTAAGAATGGAACTTATCATCAGGGATGCTTCCAGATGAGCAACTCCTATCACTAATAACTCACTGCTATTTTTTTTTCTGGTAACCTACAAGTGGAACTGCAATCAACTATCAGAGATATTGCACTTTCTCCCTGTCTACTCATCTTGCAATGTGCTGGCCACACCAGTGGGCATGACAAACTCAATGTGGGTGAGGAAAGTGAAGGCCCAATTCACCCAAGAAAAGATCTAAATGATCTTTTAAAAAAAAATTCAGTAACGTATTTAGCGTTAATATATTCAATCATTTAAGCATCACATCCATGAAATGCTTTTAAAATTTGTTAAACATTTGATTTGGATCAGAAGTGTGGATTGGAAGTATTCAATTAGTGGGAAAACACATAAGCTTTTTTTTTTTTTAACAGAACTGAAGTGTAGCCTGGAAGTGTTTAAATAGGAAAAAATCATTTTTAAATTGTGGAATTTCTCTCTCTCTCTCTGAATAGTATGTATTTGTGTGTGTTTATGGCCTAAGTGTTTTAGCATTAATTGAAAAGTTGATTAAATAAAAAAGTTGACTGTAAGATGCTATTACCACAAAAGTTATCATAAATTTATGCAAAGATACATCATTCAAATTATCTATCTTGTAACAGATACTAGGGTGTTTGCATTTGTGGATATTGCCTTATTGTCCATCTTTCCTTTTTCCAGAAAAACGTCAGATCTTCTTAGGTAAAATCAGAAGACGAAACAGCTCTGAGAAAATACAGAAAAACTACAAATGGAACATAATGCCATGTGGATACATGACTCCTGCGAGATTCAAGTGAACAAGAATGTCAATTCCATGGTAAACCTAAGATTAAATCCAACTGAACCCCCACTCAACCAGAGACAATGGGACTTGTATAAAAACAGACTTGTTCATCTTCCATTAATTTATTAATATATTCCAGTTGGAACTAACACTTGAATTTAACCCTAGTTTGGAAGCAAGCATGGGTACATTGATTTATACAGCATTTTGCTTTACAGTGCTTCTTCCATAATATTATGCAACCAGTCTATAAGTGAGTGTTCTGTTAGCTATTTTAGCAATACAACGATATTGTACAAATGCCTATTTTTAACACTTCTGCTTAACTGGCTCCTTCTGATGTTACCAGAAAACTTCAGCAACGAGTTGTTCATATTCTTTTAAACAGTTTGCTTTTATTATTTGCATGATTCCTCCACATACCTATAGGCTGAACACAAGTCTAGACTATAGTGTACTGCACTGTAACACAATGTTTGGACACAATATGATGGCTGAATATAGCAAGCACTTCCCTTCTTCAGTACAGATAGAATTTCTTTTCCTGTTGAAGACTATCTTTTCTCTGAAGTAATCAACCAGGAGTGGGTAGGGCTAGCCTGTTTTCACCTTTGTCTCTTGCTAGCCATTAGATCTTCAGACTTCACTTCATGTACCTCCCCCTGGATTCTTTTTAAAATCACAGTTTCACAAATCCAAATATTCCCAGTATTTGGTGCAATGCTTTGAAGGGACTTTTGTAAGATGTAATGGCATCAAACATTATATGACTCCTAACATCTTGTCTGTCAACCATTTTGTCTGAAAAGCACTCTATTTCTGCATTACAAGTCTTCACTATCCTGATTTACAGCACATGCCTCTTCAGAGCTTCAACTCTCCATGTCCTTGTTTTGGCTTTTTTCTGCACCCCTGCCCCTACTCCCATACAAAACCTTTCCCATGTCTTTGGACTTTTTTCTTCCCCTCTTTGGACTTTTTTCTTCCCCTCTGGTGATAGTGGATGAATGCAACCTTTGCTAAGCTTCCTACCCTCCACAGGAAGGGGACTCTCGTAGGACTTGGAAGTCTCTAGCTGGTCTGACTTAGTAAGGATTAAAAAGGAAGTCTTTCAGGGGCCCTTTCACACTATACAATTATAGAACTATGATTCCCCTTCAGCTGCCATGACAACATCCTATGGAATCTGGGGGTTTGCAGGTTAGGCAAGGGTGTTTAGAATTCTCAGCCAGAGAGGTCTACTGCCTCATCAAGCTACAGATCCCAATATTCCAGAACATGTAGCCACAACAGTTAAAGTGGACTCATAGTGCTATAACTGCATAGTGTGTTCCTGGAAGCCTTCATTACAAGAGCTTTCTCTTGCCTTGGTAAAGAAGGGAGTTAAGGCAGAAGGCAATCAGTCTTCTCTGTTCCTTTGGCTCCCTTGACTTCCTCTGCAGCCACCAAACAGGAACTAAAGGAGAGGCTGAATGACAGATCCAAATGTGCTACAGGCCACATGCAGCTGTCGGTCGGTGGTTCACCACCTTTGCCATAGAACAAAAAAAAAAAAAAAGGTGGGGGTGCAGAAGCATAAGCACAGGTTTCACAGCCCAAGGCAGCAATGATAGCTATCTTCTCAATTCTCCCCACAGGGAAATGTGTCTGAATAGCCTTCTACTCCTGACATGGAGCAAGGAAGAAAGTAGAAATCTAAGCTTCCATACCTACTGAGTCTGCATAGCTACTAACGTATGGTCAAAGCAATGAACTACTGGTGGTAAAATGGAGTAGGGGAACAAAGCTTGCACTAGCCTGTCCCTTGCAACAGATTAAAATGAGATCAGATGTTGGCTAGTGATATTTAGAGAGGTATAATGGAACCCCCGTCAGATATTTTTATTATTCCATTAGGAGAAACAACCTAATGTCAAGCTAAAATTCATAGGGAGCCAAGAAATATAGGATCTCAAGGATAACAACAGCTGATATGCTAGGAATGCATGTTCCTCATACCTCCCCCTGCAAAAAAAGAAAAAGAAAAAAGAGGGGGCTTTTTTTTATGAAGGCGAGATTAATCAATTTTTTCCTTGCACTGTGGATTCAGCAGAAAGCTCAGAATTAAGTGGGCTCCCATGGCTGACCACATAAGTGCATTCTCACATTGTCCACATAAGTGCATTCTCACATTGTACATTTGCTATACACAACCTGTGGTATCGCAAAGACTAACCAAAGTATCATGGCAGTCATGGACACCATCTACCGGAAACTGTCCTTGAAAGCTTATGCTGTAATAAATAGACTGGTCCTTAACGTGTCACAGGGCTGTTCTGTGTTGGCTGCAACACACTCCCACTCCTGTAATATTGAAATTACTATAAATCATATGCTTGCTCCTCTAACACGAAAAAAGCAAACAGCAGTGGTCAGCACACTGAAGGCAAGACAAGCTTCAGTTTCAGCAAGCTGAAACTAGTTTCTTACCATGAAAAATTGCTATTCAGACTAAGTAAATCCATTATTCCATTTAGCCCATCTAGGGCCTACACCAAGACTGGACAAGCTTGTTCAGGGGCAAATTTTCCCTGTGCGACCTGCCACAGGCTGCAACATCCCCCAAATTAAACCCGAAGTGCCTGAAAAGCCTCTTTCCAGTTTTGTTTTTTTATAAAAAAGAACAAAGTAAGGTGGAAGGGTTGTGTACCTTAGTTTGAAAGGCTTCTAGGAGTAGTATTTTTTGACAGGAAGCCACAAAAAATGGGCATGGGTTGCATGTGGCCCATGAGCCATGTATTATTGTTGTCGATCTCAACAGGCAACTTGAAGGGACATACACACATCGACTGGAAATGGCTCTTCAGGGCTCCAGAAAAGAACCCTATGTGGAGATAATTGTGACTGCATCTGGGACCTTTTGCATGTAACACATATACTCTGCCACCGAGCTACTGTTACTTTCCTTAAAAAATTCTTCATTTCTAAACATATGATGAAAATCCCACTAACTTCAAATAGGATAATGCATCTAAATTAATTGTGATTAAAACAGCAAAAAACCCAGCTCCTATCATATATCGTTTCTTGGAAATTAATGAAAAAGCAAAATTACTTCCGAAACTGTTTCCAGAGAAGAAATACTGCTAATGATTGGAAAAACGATTATGTTTAATAAGTCTCCACAATTACAACACTAAGAGAATTCTATTAAATAGAGAGCTGTAAAACTAAGCACGTAAAATACAGAAAAATTAAGTTCTTTATGCCCACAGAGCCATCTATACAGCCAGACTAAACAGTCCTGCAAATAAAGAGTTAGGTGCAATTACGTTAGAAGTGCCAAAGCATTAGTATGAAGTGCAGAAGAAGCTATCAGAGCAGTAAAAGGACAAAAAGCATGACACTGAACACTCTGAAAGTCAGCAAATTAAATAGTCTTAACAAGGCACAACAGAGATTTTTTTTAATGATGTCGTGATACAAGAAATATTATAGGGCTTGAATTCAACAGAGTACTTTACATATCAATCCTATAGAAAATAACTTTGACGATTCATCGTCATCATCATCATCTTCTTCTTCTTCTTAATGAGAAGATGAAACTGGCTGTGAGTGGAAGGATAATGGTTCCTGAAACAAAAACTCTCTATTTCTCCAAAACTGAAGGAGGCTTTTTCAATTAAACAAGCAGCTTTGTGGACACAAGTGCAAAAGTCAATCATGTGTACTAATTCTTAGTAATCAGCCTGCAAGGTGAGCTCCCCAGTGACTCAGAAGTCAAGGTATGCCAAATACACTGCAAATAGCAAAGCACAACTGTTCATCTGACACTGACCCCATCAAAGTGCTTTGAATTCCGTAAGGACAATATACCTGTTGAGCCACTTGAAACACTTGTTCCTCTTCTAGAGGCTATTGTTGCTGATTCCTTTAAATACAGACAAAACAAAAGCCCCAGTTTCTAAAATGGGTTTGATTTACAGAAATATGAAGTATAAAACAAAATTTTATTATAACAACATCTCTGGGCAAGCAAAAACCAACATTAAGGCTACAATCCTTACAGGAAGTATGAGTTCCACTAAATCAAACAGGGGTTGCTTTTGAGTAGACGTGTGCAGAAGCAGTGTAAACCAAGCTATCTGCTTCCTAGGAGACTCATAAACAAGCATACTGAAAGCTCCTGTCCTCTTGCAAAGACTGCCAGAGTATCCCCCCTGCTCTGCATTTCAAAATTTCAACAGACTCTTAGAGATCATCATCTTAGGGAGTCCTGTACAGTTTACACTGTGACAAGACACTGCAAGATCTCTGCCCTTATTATCAATGCACTGTCTCATTTATTCTGTTACATATTTTTGAGCCACTGTGCTAGACTGACTCGAAGATATATAACATAATAAATAATACAATGGGTGACAAACAAGATAAAACAAAACACAACTTTAAAATACTGATTCAAAAGCAAAAATAAAAATGGCATCTTCCAAGCAGAAGAGAAAACAGCATGGAGAAAGGTAATTATAAAAATGGCCTGTAAGATCACCCTCCTTTAAAAAGCTTGTACTAATAAAAACAACTTCTCCTGTTGCCAGGATTGATTTGATTTAAATCAAATTGATTTAAGTCATGGTTTAAATTATGGTTTATATTGCTTCTCCAGAGGACTCCATTTTAAAAATTCAAATCACAGTTTAATTCACTAGTGAGGAAGATTTTATTTAACCATCCATTTTCAGAGGTACATTATTGTTCAATACAACCAACCTTAACACATATTCAGAAATCTAATATTCATTAGTAGGTAGGCATTTATCAATTCTCATTTTTTTCTAGATTAATTTTCAGTTAATCAAGAATGGGATTTCTTGTTCAGTATCCTGGTTCAGATCTGTTCCATCTCCTCAGATTCTCTATTCACTCTATTCACTGATCTTCTCTATTTTTGCACTTAGAGGGAAGCAAGATGGAGGTGAAAGAGAGAGAGAGAGCGCATTTTATGTGCACCATCTGCAGAATAGATACGATCAGGTTATTTCCCATCTCCATAAATTATTATATTAACACATCCACAGAATATAATTAGAAGTTGCATAATTAGTCTTCATTATGGTATCTCTGACCTCAGCTCTTTTTTGCTAATAGCTTTAAGAAAAAAAAGCTAATTCATATTTTTCAAATTCTAATTTAAATTTTAAAAATCAGATGTTA
This sequence comes from Cyclura pinguis, assembly GCA_030412105.1. Taxonomy (NCBI): domain Eukaryota; kingdom Metazoa; phylum Chordata; class Lepidosauria; order Squamata; family Iguanidae; genus Cyclura; species Cyclura pinguis. The sequence goes on from CM059604.1 coordinate 23,977,692, forward strand.
ATTTTAAAAATCAGATTTAAATTTTAAAAACTGAATTTTTATATTTTTTTAATTGTTCATTTTTATCAGCCCAGTCTACTGCTTAAAAAAAGTCTGTAAAGCCAAGCAAACCTCTCTCAGGTTGGAGTGGGGAGTCATTCCATGGTTTGGCAACCAGAAGAGAAAGAGTGCAAAGAAGAGCAAAGGCCAAACAAAAGAACCAAACCAGGAACTACTCACAACAATAGCACACAAGTCTGAGACCAGCAGTAGGGGGAGGAGGGAGTTAAAAAAATACATTGAGTCTAAAATTTGAAAATGAGACAGGGCTTTTCAACTCTTTCTCCATGTACCACCATCTTTACTTCAGTGGTTATCAAAGTAGGACACTATGATAACCACTGAAGTAAAGATGGTGGTAATTGACTCTTTCCTCAAATAGGGGTAAAAATCAGGTGGGAAGGGCAAGAAAAATGGCTTAAAAGGGAAGGGTTAAGAAAGCCCCCTCCTTTCAAATTGCAGCCTTACAACTTCATTATTTAAGAAAAGAAAAGAAAATGACCCCACTTTCTTGACACAAGGGCACTAAGGCTTTCAGAGTAAAGCATCTACTGGGCTATACCAAATCCACTTAAAATGCTGTATCTAACATCTATCAAATGTTAGTGAGACAGAAAGAAAGCCAGCTATCACACAATATAGGAGAGCATTACCAAATCAATTTCATACTGCCAGGTCTGAAAGAGGTACCAAAACGTATAAAACAAGACCACCCACGGGGAGACAACACAAGTCTCATCCTATCTACCTGGCAATGCTCTATGTCCTATAAACACTCCAACTCAAAGAAAAATTTGGGCTGTTTGCCACCAAACCTCTACTGCCAGGAAATTATGCAGAATCACACAATTAATTTTAGCATGTGACTGCCAAGTGAGATATTCAGCACACATGGCATTTTTTTAAAAATATGAGTAACAAATTGTCCTCTTTAAGGAAATAATTTACACATACTAAACCACTGAAAAAAGATAACTAGAGCATTACTTTGAGATGTGTTTGAGACATATTCATCATTATGAAATAAGTTGATAAAATAAATCAGATAAATACTAACTGACAAAACATGAATGGGCCATCGATGCTGGCATATATATCAAAATGTCTGTTTCTTTGGATTTAGATCATTTGCTGGCATTTCTGCTGCACTGACAAGTATTTTATTTCACTATCAGCTTTGCTATTTTTTTTTTGTTTGGATTTTTAAAAGGCCTACATGCTTTGATTTTTTTTTTTTTTTTTAAAAAAACTATCCTCCCCGAATTTTCCCAGTTACAAAACAGGTGAGCCTACCTGGCAAAGTGTGACAGGTCACTGATCAAACAGAGCAAAGAGACATCACCCTCATCTTGGGAAAATTGCAGAAATGAACACTGAACAAATATAGTCTCAAAGCCACATACTGCAGTCTGCTTTCTGCAAGCCCAACTGCATGAATCTCTTTTTCTCCTGTTATTACAGTACTGTTTGTTGGGATTGGTTTGCACTTCCATGTTCTTTTCGGCAGAGATATAAATTGCTTTAAGGGAGTGACCTCAGCCTTCTTATGACAGCAGAAATTTACCAGTCAGCTTGGAACTTCACCAGCTCTACCCTGCCCCGCTGATCAAAGCCAGTTTAAATGAACAGCACTCTCTGTCTTTTAAAATGGCACTCATCTTTGAACAAGAGTTCATTTCATGTAAAAAGGATTTATAATTGCTTGAACAAAATCAATACCCTCCTCCTCTGATATAGTGCTTGTTATAATTATATGAATTGCTGTTGCAAAGCTAAACAGCAGAAATATTGTCATTTAGAGAATGAAACACAGGTCATTCATTATGATACAAAGTCCATGAAAGCAAAACAGGATTTGTGTAATGCATTTCATATACAGCCTACATCACAGAACACATGATGTGCCCAGTTAACACCACAAAAAACTAAAAACACTACGGCAACAACCTTCTGTGAGTAGTTTTTGCCATTTGTGAAACCCATGTTACAATATAAATGGGAAAGTTCAAGCATGGTTGAAAAGGGAAGGGAAACAGGAAAAAAGGAAATGATACAGCAGAATAGATGTTATAAGGAAATTGTGTATTATACCAACTTTTAGATAAATTCACATGCAACACATGTAACTGTCTATAAACTTTAGTCTGTGAGCCTTTAAAATCTTACTCTAAGATACTGAAATAATTATTACTGCATTTAAAACCACCAACAATCTTCACCAAAATTAAGGAGCAAGCATCAGTGGACTATTTAAGAAAATAATATATAGGTTCACTAGTATCATGATTTAACCCCAATCCCATTTTTTGTGGTTACATTCATAGTAAATACAGTAATACATCTGGGATACAGAAAAATAGAGGAAACACTTACACAGCCGCCAGCAAGAATTTCTGCTGCAAGAGGAACAGACCCATCTTTGAGCATAAATTTGTCTCTCACAAAATCGTTTACCTTAAGAAATAAACATTCAGTCAAATGAGAAAAAGCATAACCCGTTTTTTTAAAAGTACAGCTATCCATAAATTCTATGTCTAATATCAATATAATGCACACACACACTTGGGAAAGTACATTTAGTAAGCTTAAAACCAGATTTACAGAATGTAGGTATCAACAGATGCATACATTTTGCAACAAAATAATATAATTTAGATATTTAACAAATTTGTCAATATTCCAGCACCTTGCAGCCTTATTTTGAAAATAAGTTCTGATTAATTCAGTTTTTTACTTTTAAGTCAGTGGACACATAATTTCAACTAATTGGCTATCTGTGAATTTATTAATTGCTTTCTGAATTTTCAAGTGTTAAATACAAAGGTAACTAATATGAAACTAAACAAATGCAGCTTATAGAAAGATTTCAATTGTATATTATAGTTATTTTAATTATATTAATAGGAACCTGTAATAGTGGAGATCAAGATTTATTCTTCTCTGTGTTAACTAAGGCAAAGACATTGAATACAGGCGACTATTTCAAATGAGGCTACCAGGCAACACGCATTAGTCTAACTCTCATCCAAAATACAGAATTTATGTTATATGAATATAACATAAGATAACAAATGTACAAACGTCATAACATTATTTCCTGTGCATTTTGGATGGCAGCTTTATAGAGGTACACTATTTATATGTGCTGCGTTCTTCAACTACAGTTTTATCCAACGAAACTATTAACTATATAATTATGCAGGCTCAACGCATGCAACAATCCATTCAATACAATCTTATAATATCTATTCAGAGACAATCAACACTAAGTTAATGCATCTTACTGTCAGAGAAGTATTTACAGTATTTCAGCATATGTCTTCTCACTGGAAAATACAAAGATATAAAACCACAGATTTCTGAACTATGTATTTTGCATCAAACTTACAGTAAGTTTAATGGCCTTTTCCGGGGCTACACCCAATAACTGTGGCAAAAGACCTGTAAAGAGACAAAAGTACCATATAAAACACGGTATTAAGCTAGCAAACAAACAGGTATGTGTGAAGTTGGCCACTCTAAAAGGGTGGCAGTTTTAGGGCAATTGTCAGCTGTAATGTTTAACAAGAGTACCTAGACACTTCATTAAAAAAAAAACAACATAAACCACACAATTTAGATGCTATTACACACATACATATACACAGCCCATATGCTTTATAGATCAGAGAGATCTGTTTGTGAGCCTACCAAGGGGTGCAGAATAACTAATGCATCATTGTGAGTGCAGACAAGGTTGTGAACTGGGAAGCATCTCCCCCACCCAACTCACCTTACAGAGTTGCAGTGACTGAAATAACGACGCCATATTAGCTGAATACAAAACCCCCGCAATGCTCAGTTTTAATTAGCAGCAGCTAGATTTACAGGACAGGTAGACAGAACTGGAATTTCCTGGAATGTCTTTGGATGATATTGTCAAGGATTTCTGACTCCCAGTTCTTCCACAACTGCAAACGAAATGACTCTTCTCTGTCCTAACTTAGATTTCTTGTCAAGAACATGAGAGGTAAACAGGAATGGCCCTTGTGTGGAAGGTCAGAGACCTCCAACTAGTTCTGATACTGAGAACAAATTCCCTGGTTCATAGTTCTTGAACGCTGCATATATTATCATTTACACCTTGCTTAGGTTGGTGGATGATAATGTGATAACAAAAAACCCAAAGTATATCCCCATGGTCCTGGTCTACAACCTTGGCCGAGAACATAATTAGCAGAGTAATCCTATGAGTGTCTTCCAAGAACTAATGTCACTGAATTGTCAGGTGTTAAAGTAATTGTTAGGATTGGCAACCCAGGAACACAAGAAAACAGACCTAGCCAGGCCACACTGGTGCTCAGTAGATAAGGTGAAGCTAAACAGCAGAACTCACTGACACGATGTGTAGGTAGTTACGGTTGCCAACTTAGGTGACTTTCAAAAGAAGACTGGATAAAATCATGGAAACCAGGACCATCGGTAGTCACCAATAAAGCTATCTATCACTTCTAAAATCAGAGATAGCATGCTTCTGTGTGTCAGACAGTTTCTGAAGACTGCAAGATGGAGTATGCTATGTATTCATGTCCATTAGGTGAGCTTCCCATAGGCTACTAATCAACTGTGTAAACAGAACGTCAGAACAGATAGCCTTTTCTTAGGTTCTGAGGAGCCCAAGACTTTGCAGAACCACTAGTTACTGACAGTATACATACTGGAGCCATATGGATCTACGGCAGAGGTTTCCAAACTTTTTTTGCTGATGACACACTTTTTTAGACATTCATCATTTTGCGGCACAGTAATTTAGTAAGTGGATGCAGCCCCTCCACGCCAGCCTGGCCCGCTGCCGCCCTTGCTGGGGTCCTTCTTAGCCCACAGCAGTGGCGGTGGTGGGAGAGGAAGCCCCGCCACCTGGACCTGGTCCCCTGCTGGTGCCACCGCCCTCACCAGGGTCTTCCTTGGCCTGGAGCGGCTGTGGCAGTGGGAGGAGAGACAGCCTCTCCACCCCAAGCCTGGCCCACTGTCCTCGCTGGGGTCTTCCTCAGCCCAGGGCAGCTGAGGCAGTGGTCTGAGAGGCATCCCCTCCACCCGAGCCTAGCCCACTGCCACCGCCCTCCTGGGGTCTTCCTCAGCCGAGGGCGGCAGCAGAGGCAGCCCATTCACCTGGACGTGGCCCATGGCAGTGATAGAAGAAGCAGTCCCTCCACCTGTTACGTTTGTGCAACACACCTACACACTGCAGGTGACATACTTATGTGTCATGACACACAGTTTGGAAAGCTCTGATCTAGGGACTGACTTAAAAATAACATATTTTCATATGTTCTTTATACCTTGCTACACGATCAATGACTGTATATAAAAAAGTCTTGTTTAGAACTTAAACTTAGGAGCCCAATTTATTTATCTAGGTATACACAAAATACAGGAAGAAAGCACACCACTGTATAAAAATAGATGCAGGAAGCTGTGTTTCATGTTTGACATTGGATTTCTCGTTTGAGTTGTTCTGAAATAAAGTATTGCAAAAGAATTGCAACAGGATTATAAATCAAGTGTCATAGAAAGGTTTCATGGAAAGGTAGGGAAAAATGAGAGAAATATATGTAAAAAAGAGAAGAGATTACTTTCACAAGCAAGACTATGTTGTAGGATAATTTACCACTTGCTTAAGCAACTATTTCTGAGAAAGTCAACAGAACAAAAAACTGCAGTTATACTAATTTCCATGCTTGAGTAAAAATAGCTTAGAGATTTTTTTTAATACCAATTTTGAGAGGTGTCTATCTTCAAGCATTCCAAATGAAAGAATGAGCAACGTTTATGGTTATTCCTCCACTTTGTTCTTTTTCATCAGCTGTTGAGATTGCTGTTGATGCTTGATTTCGGAGCAAACCAATTTTGGTACAACTACTGTTTGCCTGCTATTTGAGAAGTTCAAGTCTTTTTTTTCTTCTTCTTTTCGTTGTTTGGTCTGCTTTTCGACTGATGCTAGACCTTGAGAAGCTGAAAATCTACAGGCAGGAAGAAGGGGATGCTATATTCTCTCTGTCTTGACACTATCCATGCTCAGTGTCCAGGAAGTCAAGGAAACTCTAATTAGGTCCAGTGCACTTCAATTTTACTGGTTTTATTAAGAATTTGGAAATGTTATTTTTCAACTTCAGATCCCATAATCCCCAGCCAGCAAGGCAACAGAAATTCTGATGTAGTCCAAAAAATAACTTTTCCAAAAATTACTGTCTAGAAATTCTGGGAGATGTAGTCCTCATAAGAGTCTTCCAAAGTCTTATTTTAAAGCAGTCGAGATTACCTCTTTTTAAAAATTGTGCATAGTAATTGTACTTAAACCAACTCTAATATCTATAGACTAGTATCAAATCTTCCTTTTCTGGGCAAGGTGACTGAAAGGGCAGTTGCCTTCCACCTGCAGGCCATCTTAGATGATATATGCTTCCTAGACCCCTTTCAAACTGGCTTCAGAGCACTATATAGAGCTGAGACCTCTACAGTTGCCTTAGTGGATGATCTTCAGTTGAGGGGAGAATGTGTCCTTGCTGACGTTTTTGGACCTTTCAGCAGCACGTAGTACCATCAACCATAATATCCTTCTAGAATGCCTGTGGGGTTTGAGAACTGGAGGCACTGTGCTTCAGTGGTTCTGGTCCTATCTCTCAGGTAGGTTCTAGACGGTGGTGATTGGAAATAGATGCTCCTCAAATATACCATAGCATAAGGTGTCATTCTATCCTCAATGCTGTTTAACATCTATGTGAAGCCACCAGGTGAGATCATCTGGAGGCATGGGACAACTGAAACTGAATACAGACAAAACAGAGATGCTTACTGGATTTGGATGGAGTTACACTCTCCCTGAAAGACTGTGTTCACAGCTTGGGGGTAATCCTGCATCTGTCACTCCAAATGCAAAGCCAGATAGATGGGACAGTCAAGAATGCCATCAGCTTTGCCTGTTATGCCAGCTGCACCCCTTCCTAGAATTGGAGGACCTAAAGATGGTAGTGTATGAGCTGGTAACCTCAAGTTTAGACTTCTCCAATGCACTTTATGTTGGGCTACTTCTGTACCAGCTTCTGAAACTTCACATAGTTCAAAACACAGAAGTCAGACTGTTTACTAGTACATCTAACAGGGACCATATTATACCAATCACTCCACTGGCTGTCAACTAGTTTCTGGGCAAAGCACAAAATGTTGATTATTTAAAGTTGGTTATTTTAAAGCCCTACATCAGTTAGATCCAGATTACCTACAGGAAGGGCTTCTCCCATATAATCTGCCCCATATGCTCTGGGTCTAAAACTAGACTGATGGTTACACAGAGAACATTTTCTTCAGCCACCTCTAGACTGTGGAATGACCTGCCAGAAAAGATTTGTCAGCTTAAGACACTATCTGTATTTGAATCAGCAGTAAAGATAAGTCTCTTCTGGCAGGCCTATCAAGATTATTTTTAAATTATGGTTTTTAAAGTATTTATTGATGGATTTTAATATGTATTGGTTTTATATTCTCTTTTCTCTGGTGTTATGTGCTGTGTTATTTATTTTTGTTCCCTGCCTTGATCCAGAGGGAGAGGCAGGTAAGAAATATATTGTTGTTGTTGCCATGTTATTTCTGTATTAAAGTATAGTATTTACTCAGAAGTATCTTAAGTGTGAACAGTATTTGAGAAAAGACAAAACCAAACCCACTGAATCAGAATTAGCCAACTGTGGCCAGCCAGATGTGTTTTGGACTGCAGTTTTCATAATCCCTCATAACTGGTTATGCTGGCTAAGGCTTACGAAGTTCCACTCCAACAACATCAAGAAATCCATAATTGCTTACCCTTACACTCAACAGGCACAGGCCACATTCAGATATAATGACAAAACAGGTTTTTCCATGAAAGAGTCTTATGAGGTCCCATTTCCCTTCCCTGTGTAAAGCTTCCAATCATTTTTTAAGAAGCCAGTTTTATCAGAACACTATTCGTGGAAGATAGGGCATAATATCCAACAGCTCTCACACTATAATAATAACAATAATAATACGTTTTTATTTGTCACCCGCCTCTCCTCAGGGCTCAAAGAGGGGTACAATACTCATCTACATTCCTTCATACCACATTCTAGACTGGTCCCAATTAGGCCCTGAGGTTGTCTTCCAGAAATAAAGGAGGCAGATAGGTTCTATTGTATTAGAGAACATCTCCTTTGTTTTCTGAATCCATAGGATAAAGAGCTGTAGTTCCATGGTACAACCACTGATTTGCATGGAGAAGGTCACAATATCTATAGTTTCAAAAAGTATACCAGGTCAGCAGGATTAGGAACACAAGCCAGTCAAAGCACATAGCACTGGGTTCTGTCGACCAAGTGTTTGACTATATATTAAGATAGCTTTATCCATTCAGTGTATACTGTTACAACACACAGCAGTAGTGAACAACAAATATAATGGAGTAAAAGCCAACATCCTGAAAGGCTCAATTTGTGACTTTGAAAAAAAAAAAAAGAGTCAGGAAACATGGGTGTGAATTAGCATAGAATAAATTACGCTGTATATCTAATCAATCAGATGTTTTCCTTAAAGCTTTGTTTGCTGTAAAGCTGTACTAAATAGAAATCACCTGTCAACACTTTACTCAAACAAGCTACAAGCACATTTAGCTGCATTAAAAACAAAGACAACAACTTTCACTCTTTTTAAATGCTAGAGGGTAAGTTGCTTCTAAAGAAGCTGGTTTGATTTCTAAAAACATGCTGTGAAAAGACAGTATAATTCAAGGGCGGAGAGCCCCTTTTGGCCCAATTTCAGAAAAGGTTTGGGGGCTGCATTCCAGTGGTGGGAGGCTCTAAAGGCAAAAGGGTGTGATCCAAAACAGCAGCATATTTTAGCTTAAAAGCTCTTACTCCCCATACTACTTATGAGTAGTATTCTAATCTTTTGAAACTGGAAATCCTATGCAAAAGCTGGAAAACCACTGAACAATGGAATCCTGGGGAAGGGTGCATGATTATATGGGTGACTCTGAGGAACTGGGACTCTAGGAGGCCCACATCTGGCATAGGGCCTCAGGTCCTTCACTCCTGCTACGAGTGACAGGAAGAACAGTGCAGCTATTGATGTCATGGATTCTTGCCAACTGGGATTCATGTAAAAGCAGCTGGAGTTCTGGCTGAATTCAAGTGAATGTACTTCTTCTCTTGTTATTGTGCGCCTTCAAGTCATTTCTGACTTATGGCAACTCTAAGGCAAACCTATCACAGGGTTTTCTTGGCAAGACTTGTTCAGAAGTGGTTCGCCTTTGCCTTCCTCTGAGACTGAGAATGTGACTTGCCCAAGATCACCCTGTGGATTTCTATGGCCAAGCAGGGATTTGAATGCTAGCTTCCAGAGCCATTGTCCAACACTCCAATCACTACATCACTGTAGTTTTCTACCTCTCTGAAAATTAGTGAAGGGGAGGAATGAAAACAGAGATACTTGCAGAGGTAGCAGAATCGTCTTTAGAGCTGCTACAGTCCACAAGAAATGGTTTCCAGTTACCTTGGAAAGGGGAGGAGAACTCAGAAGGGGGAGGGGATGACTCCCCAGTCCCCCCGTAAAATCCTATCCCATGCTGTGGAACAGGTCTCAGTGTGACTGGGGTTAATGCAATGTCTTCTTTAGTTTTATGTTTAGACTGAAAAAAAAGGATAGTTTTCTTATTTAAGGAGATAGCATTGGGGACAGGGATCCAAAATTCCACATTTTTATGACAGCTTGGCTGAAGATTTTGGCTGGAAGATTTTAGAAGATGCTGCACATATAAGCAGAGAAAAGCAGTGAATACTTCCACACTTGTGTGCTATAAAGAATGGACAGTGACTTGTCTTCTCAGTAGTGGGCATTATCAAAGCAACTTTTTTTGTTCACACATATCACTTTTTTGGATCCTGTTTCTACCAGACAGAAACACGTACTGCAACTGATATGCCAGCTTACAGTCACTTGGCAACTACGGTATATATTAAGTTTATTAAAAGTTATACTGCTGACGCTACCACTAACACATTTGCTGTAAGTATCATGTGAACTAGTGTGGTGTAGTGGTTTATTCACAGGACTATGATTCTGGAGAAAAAGTTCAAATCCCTACTCAGCCATGGAAACCTACTGGTCACATTATCTCAGCCTCAGAGGAAGGCAAAAGGCAAACCCCCTCTGAACGAATCTTGCCAAGAAAACCCGATGATGGTAGGGTTTAGGGTCTCCATAAATCAGAAACAACCTGAAGACATGCAATGACAATCATACGAATCAGTGGTTCTTAACCTGGAGTCCAGGGACCCTGCAGAGCCCTAACAGAGGTCCTTGGATACCAACAGCTGCAGCAGCAACAGGGACTTGCCCAAAGTCATCGAGTCTCAGAGCAGGGATTTGAATCCTAGTCTCCAGAAGCCTTTAATAAATAAATAAATATTTGAATATTTAAATATAAGTTTAAATATTTAAATCTTGAGTTAAGTCTTGGGGGTCCCTGGCAACAAATCATATTTACAGGGGGTCCCTGGTAAAGAAAAGGTTAAGAACCACTGCACTAACATGAATGTTATTAAGCCAGATGAAACAACTTCAAATGTTTCCAACAGTATCTTCAGCCTTTGAAGTAAGGGCGTATTTAAAAAATGTACATTTCATATAGAATTGGCTACTCTCTTATTTTCAGTTTAGATCAGTCCAGTACAGAAAGTACAATAGCCAATGAAGGTGCTGCTCAAAGCCAGTGTTTCTGAAGACAACATAAGATGCTTTCGTAGTTTCATAAAATAATTTCTGCAGATGCCATAAAAACAATATGTTTATCAGACAATGCAGAAGAAAACCCACACTGTGGACATCGGATAAAGATGATTTATTCATTATAGCTTCAGAAACTCATGTTTTTTAATAGTGAACCAACACTAAAAGCAATCAGTACAATCAAATTCATACTCAGATTCTGCAATGCCATCTTAGGGAATGTGAGCAATGTCCAGTCTAAGTCAAGGTTAACAACTATAAACGCAGAAAGCCAGACTGAGGAAATCTCCTCTTACTTTCAAGTGAGAGAAATCTGGATACTGACCTCTGTAGAGCCCAAAGAATCCTTCATAACGTAGCACTTTCTTAAAGCAATCAAAACTGTTCTTGTACATCAGCTCCCCAACAAATGACCCAGTGGAGCGCTGGTTCTGCATTCGGGTTTTCACAAGATCAATCGGATATACTGCAGTGGCTCCAACAGCTAAATGTTAAGTTGCAAACAAACAAATGAAAATGTCTTTCTGTATATAGTTTCATTTTGTCAGGTTTATTCTGAAAATAATAATACATGCCTGAACCACAGTCCTGTAAATTATTTTCAGGAGTGTTTGTGCACACCCAGCAGCAGTGTTCACACTCCCCCAAAACTTAGAAGCATTACTTTTTAGACTAGAATTCCCGAAATCTCCCAGCAAGTATAGCCACTTGCTATGCTGGCTGAGGAATCCTGGGAGTTGTAATCTAAAGGAAGTGATTTTTCCATGCTATGGCTATTGTTCTACAATTTTCATTCACAACTTAAAGGAGGCATACAAATTAAAAAATATTTTTATTGGATGAGCCAGGCACCCTGTACCTCTTGCATGAAGCTCTGGAAACTTTTGAGCTACATTCTGGCCATTGTCTGGGATAGGCTGGGGGAGGTTGGGAGTCATAGTTTAAAAAGTAACTTTTCCAGATTCAGCTCTCCCAGTGTTTGAATGGTAGTCTTCCTTTCCACCTGCATGCTGGAGTTGCTTTTGAAACTATTCCTGAATTTCAAGAGGCTTTTGATGTGGCACATATGTCGGCTATTTGTTGTAACTAGGGGAAGAACTCTCTAGCCCCACACTTGAGTCCCTATCCTCTCAAAATACTTGAGAGTTAGTTACTTCATCCCACCTGACAACCAGCAGGTTTGTACTAAAAAGAGAAAAAAACAGTGGTAAAATAACTCATGAGCTCTATTGAAAGACTGCTCCTACATTTTAACGTCAGTGATCTTCTGTATGCTTAACTCTGCAAAGAATTGGGTTGTCCTTCACATAACAGCCAGAAATAAAGAAATCATGCTGAGATTTCCTTACATGCAACTAGCCTTTTGCAAAGTTACAGTCAGAGTTTGGAAAAATTTCTTTATGGACTATAATTTCCCACAGTGGCAATGGGATCTTGGGAGTTGTAGCGCAAAGACAGTAAGTCTTCCATGCTCTGGTTACAGTTCTATAACATCTGTAAGCAACTTAAAAGAGCCATGCATTTTTAAAAAGACCATCCTCTTGGAGGAGTTCAGTGTTGTATCTTTATTTTCATGAAACAAAGGACTTTTGGGCAAGCATATCTGGACATCTCGGGGCAAAGTGCAATATGCAATGTGAACACAGACAGATCCAATATAGAGTAGCTGAATTCCTGCACTGTAGCTGAATTCCTGCATGTAGCCAAAACAGTATCATCCAGTTAAAAGGCAGCTATCAGTGAGCTAGTGGGAACCTTGATACTGGCAAAAAAAAAAAAAAGATTACTTTGGGGGAGAAAAAAAGACCTAGCACATTCTTAATTATTTAATGTATTATAGCCTCCTGCAATAAAGGAGAGAGAGATGTTTATGAGTTTTTCCATCTCAGAGACCCAAATAACCTGGCTTGCCTTTGCCTTCTATGCATCTTGACTTGAGCTGATAGGGCCTCCCTCTTCTGCAGCAAGTTCTTTAGCCCATCCCCAGTGACCATGCTCAGTGAGCAGAGAATGTTGACTGGTGGGGATGGAGAACAGAATGGAGTATTTTGGAAAAATCATTGCTGAGTGGAATCCTGAACAAGAGTGTTTTACAACATCAACAATTAAAGGAAGGAAGGAAGGGTGTCACTCACAGATACACAAACTGAAGAAGTCCATCACAAATACATGAATGAATAACAAAGCAATAATAGTTATTATGGAATGTAGTTGCAAAATACAATGAAGATAATATTTACAGCCAATGCAAAGAATACGAGATTGTGAATAGAAAAATACAGACAACTCAGAATAAATGTAATCCGTAACAGTTTGCAGAAACGCTGCCTTATTGAGAATGCTACCACAGTGGAATGTGTTATCTTTGGCGAAGACTCAGGCACCACTGAAACTAACACATTAAACACTGGGAAAGTTTTAATGAAGAAGATCTACAACTAAAAGACTACAAAGTTTCTGGAAGTGGTGGTCTTGATTTTTTTTTCTTCACAATAAATCACAGATTTGTTGCCAACAACTAGACTGACATAGATTTACCAGCAATGTAAGAATGTATTCTCATAGCATCTAATCTGATGTGATTACGAAACTGAGACTGTTTATTACAAGAACAGTTTATAGTTTGTATCTCTGCAAATTGTTACAGATTACATTTACCCTCAGTCGACTTCTTTATTTCATCATATAGGTAGTGTTCTATGTTTGTTGACCTTCTTGTCATAATTTGTGGAATTAATAAAGGCAGGGCTCCACGTACGCTGATCTTTAAGTTGTAAGCTTTTGTATTCCATTGAAGTCCGTACTTTGTATTCAAAATCTTGTTTCATTTTCATTTGCTGTAAATAATTACCTTCATTATATTTTGTACCTACATCCCAAAATATCTGTTATTTTCTTTGCCATTCGTTCATGTATTTGTGGTAGCCTTCTTAAGTTTGTATGTTTCATAATATGATATCATTTTGCACCTCTCACTTATAATTACAATGCTTGACAGAATCAGTAAATTATAAGTAAAGAGTAAAAAAAAAAAGCCATTCTTGACATCATGGTCATAAAAGTACAGACAGTGTTCATTTCTTGGATTACAGCAGGGATGGACAGAGTATAGACTTCAGGACATGTGCAGCTCTTGGACACCACTTTTGCAGCCTCTGAAAGCCTTCCCACCATCCCCAAAGCCCTCACCCACTCCATTTTTTAAAAAATACTTTGGTTTGGTTTTCAAGTAAACAACTCACCCTAGAATCCCCCACTATTCCCAAACACTTCTGTTTTCCTCTGCAGTCCCTCTCAAAATGGTGACTGATATAGCATCACTTCTGGCCACATTTTGAGAAGGACTCTTGAGAAAAACAGGCATATTTGGGCTTGCTGGGAATTCTACGAGCTATACCCCAATTGTGGCCAATTCCCTGCTACATCTCCATGGGCTGCAACTCCCAATTCCTCAGAAAACCCAGTAGCCATTTTAAGTCTAAAAAAAGAATTTTTCCAAATTGTGCACACAGGTTTCTTTATATAATGCAGGGCTGGGAAGGCAAATGACAAACATAGTCACTTGTTCATTCATTCATTCATTCACTAACCTCCAGCAACTGAACCAAGGGCAAACCTATATGCAGATTCTGCTACCTGGATAAGAATTGGCCGGGACACATCACCCGGAGCTTGCTGCAAGTGCATCACGTACAGAGAAAATTTGGGAGCAAGGAAGAAAACGATGAGAAGAGTCAGGTTAACATTTTCTGCAACTGCATGGAACAGTATAAAATAACTGGGTATGAAAACTCAAAGCATTTTACAAATATGGTTGTTACATATTTGTTTACTACACTGCTACCTTAATTCCTAAAAAGAACCAATCACACACATGGGTGCAAATATGGGTCAACCATCTGGGTAATAACCACACTTAGACATATAGTGCAATAAATAGTGTAGCAGGTGCACCCCATAATAAACTGGAATTGACATGTTTTAGATGCTTTTCTTTGCATCTAGAAAATATTTTGGCTTGTTCCCCCTCTGCCTTAGTTCTTATTTTTAATGCCTACTCAGGTTTTAAGATTAAGAAAAAGCTCTTCCTGCTCCAAACTGCTCTCTAGAAAATAAACTTACACTAGCTATAATGGCTTACATGAAGCTGCTTTATGCTAAATCAGACCATTGATCTATCCAGCCAAGTACTGTCAACTTTAACACAGCTTTCCATGTTTTCAGATAGGATTCTTTGCTAATACCTGGAGACTCCTGGTTTTACCTGGTGACGTATCATCTAAGAACTAATCAGCCCTGATCTTACTCAGCTTCTGGAATCCGATAAGATCAGCTGTGCTTGGGATAGCATATGAGCATGAAAGAAAATAAAATATATCTTCCCATCACTAATTTTGTTATGCTAGTCTGGATTGCCACTGAAAGTTAGCAGGTATGAGACAAAACCACTGATACCAGATAATTACAGGACTTTTAAAATCCCCATGCACCATGAAAATACAGAAAAAAATAGCTAAGGTTTCCTAAATTAAAAAAGTAAAATATATGGCCTAGTTTACTGAACCACCACCAGTCATTCAATCTTAACCTACTATAACTAAAAGACGGAAACCAGAGTTAAATCAGGGCCAGAAAAGAATTGCTGAAAACAAAAAATTAGCTCTAGTTATTTTAACAACATTCTGAACACGAACACACACACACAATTTTAATTTTAATTTTAAATACTGGTTGAAATTTAGTTCACCCAAATTACTGGTTTGAATGTATATCATTGTGAAATCAGCTTTGGTCAGAGCTTTGGAAGATTATTGTTCCACTTCTTTTTTCACTACAACTCCCAGAATCTGTTTTTAAGTAAAAATTAATCTTCCTGGATTCTGGCTTTGATACACTTGCAGCTGCATACAATGATAACTCTGAATCTGACAGGAAGCTATCTTATATTTGGTCCATACAGCTTGTCATCATCCAGGGGTATGAGGCACCCATCTTTCCCTACTCAACCAGGAGAAGTCTACATAAATGCAAAGCATGTGGTTTATCAATGAACTACAATCCTTCCTCACCATTTTCAAAGGAGGAGGAGGAAGAGAGGAGAAAGCCTACTAGATACACAAGGTTCTCATTATGTTTAAAAAAGATCTGTTGGATCTCAGCCATCAAGTTTCAAGGAGAACATAAGAAAAACACAAGGAACTGCCCATTTCAAACTGTGCATTAATTTGGTCAAGAAACCACTGTAGTGTGTGCCACCTGCTTTACTTTCCAAGATATTCCTGGAGATTGATTTAGTTGTTCCCAGGACCCAAACTGGAGCATTTACATCAAAGATGTAAAGAGTATTTGCATCAAGGACAGGGAATATGCAGCACTTCAGAAGTCACTGGCCTGCCACTCCCATCATCTCCTACTACTGACTGTGCTGGCTAGGACTGCTCAGAATTAATAATCCAATTACTTTTGGAGAACTACACATTCCTGAGGGTCTTTTTTTTTTCAATGCAGAAGCTGTGACAACATGACACTGCTATCTGTACAGATCTCCTGTACTGCATGGAGAATCTCAAATCCAGTGCCAAGACATAATGCTAAACATATGCATAGTGTCTGTGGCAGCTTCCAATGTGGTACCTATAATGAACAGGCTGGCTTTTGGTCCAAACCTCTTTAAGTAATCTTTGAGACAGGTTTTATGAGCGAGCTAATAAAAATGTATTGTCCTAACACACTGGGTTCTTAAGGCGAGACTAAAGAAATGCTGTTGTAGGGTGATGTAGGGTGGGAGGAGGGGTAGGATAGGAGGCAGCCAAGCGAGGAAGGCCTGGCTTGAGGCCTATTAGACCCAAAAATGTAGCCTGCATCAACTCATTGTGGTCAAACTGGCGTCTCTGCACAGACCCAGAGTACAGAGAGCGAGGGGGAAACCCTCCAGCTCTCAACATACATAACTTGGTTTGACTTAAGTGATAGTTTTAGAAAAACAAGAGCTACACCCAGGTCTATGCCAGTTTTTCAATATAAGAAAGAGACCAATAAAAAGTATTTGAAAGTTGGCAAATACTTTTTTTGTCTTTTGCACCACATCACTTCCCAGTTTCCTGCTCCACAAACATTTAAAAACTAAAATTAATTTTTTTTAAAAAAGCCAGCAGCAGCTCTTGGTTTACTCCATGATCTTAAAAGGATTTCAAACTATTGTGACAGACTAAACAAAACCATCACTTATTTTAATAGGCAGTTCAAGACAGAATGCAACAAGAACACTGCAAAGGGTACAATCTCACCTAGGAATCCATCTCACTGAATTCAGTGTGACTTATTCCTGAGTAGGCATATATAGGATTGTACCTAAAGAACTGAACATCTCACGTAAGCAAATAACACTTTCACTTTATACATGGACGCCTGTTGACATTTCCACTGTAAACTCGGGAAAATTTCTTCCTTTAATTAAAAATATCCCAAAGCAGAACCAGGAAGGACTGAACCAGTGAATTCAAGTAAGTGAATGAATATTCCACTCTTGGTTAAAATGAGTCCTTGATTTTTCCTTTTTAATAATTTCTATCTGGCAATTATACTTTTAATGTTTTATATGGAAAGGAGCAAGTACACACAGACACACACAGGCACAGGCACAGACACACACACACACAGACTTACACCAAACTCATTTTTTTGTTTTCTGGCAGAGCAGCAGAGGAAAGATCTAGTGAAATGAAAGATCTAATGAAAACTTTTTTATTTAATCCACAAAGCAGTGGATGCACCTTAAGTACAATGATCCCAAGGACCCTGCGGGCTCGCTGATTGGAGGATCAAAACAAGGCAATGAATGCATCATTACTTTCCCCGCACATCCTCTGCACTCCCTTCCACCCCCTCACCTGTCTCTGAGCTTCAGCCAGATTGTAAGGCAATGTGCCTTCCTCCAAAGGAGCAATTCTTTCAATATCAGCCATCGTCATGCGTCTGCAGATACAAAGCAATCATGAAAATGTAATGTGTATTATATACTAGAGAAAGCTAAGCTATTTGCAGTAGTAGGCAATATTTTGTCAGCCATGGTGTTTGCTTTTTTTTTTTTCCACAGCAAGAGAGGGAGGGGAAAAAAAGAGTAATTTTCAAACTTACCCCCGTGGCTCATATAAATCTGCTAACTGGAACAAGATGTCAACTTCCATGGGTGTAACCTGGCCAAATTTCTGAGCTGCCAGAACAAACTCCTCTACAACAAAAGAAGGGGTGGGGTGGGGAATACAGAAGGGGAAACTAATCAAACAACACTGAAAGTTATCCACAAATATTCCAGAATCACCAGTGTTTACTATGAAACCAATACACTGCAAGAGAAGAAAAAAAAAAACCACAAATAGCACTCCTGCCACTGTGTAAATGTATGTTTTAAATACTCTATATCCATCATGCAAATAGGAGAAGCAGACTAGCCTTCGAGCTTAGTGCTAACAGCAGGATTTAGGATGTTTGACATACGGTATCAATCAGTTGTGGGTCGGGGGAGGGGGACAGAGAAAGAAGGAGACAGAGATGTGGAAGTTTTCTTGCATGTGCGTCCCAGTAGGTTATATTAATGAAGGGCTGGCACTACAGAGGGAGTTCTCTATAAAAGCGGTTAGATACAGCCAGATAACATCTTGTTCCAAGCTTGTAGATCAGCTTACTGTAATGCCAATACAAGTTTATGGAATTTTTCAACTACCCTTGAAGGTCACTTTAATAGGCTGCCAATTTGGGACAAATCCTAGGAAGTTTTTGAACACTTTAAAATTTCTTTACATTGACTTCTCATTCTATCCTGCCTTTAGGACCTTGATCTTTCACTCATGTAAACTACACAACTTTAAGCAAAAGTAAAATCCAAAAATATAATTGTAATAGACAAAAGCAACCAGGAACAGGAAACCACACTATGGGGTTGGGATATATTTTTTTTTACCAGTGTCAAACGATTTTGTTTTAATTAGTAAGCTGCTTTCAGACCCAATTTTGGTGAAAAGGCAGGGTCTACATAAATATGACGATTTTGATGATGGTACTACTACTACTAATAATAATAATAATAGCAGCAATTTCACTGTTATCCTGAAAAGATGAAATGGCAGAATTTTTCCAGAGAAAGTTCAAAACCTTATTAAAACTAACCTTTAGTAACTTCAACGTCTTTTCTATGTCCAGCCAAAGTACTATAGATTTTTCTAATGAGTTCCATGTTATTAAGAAGAGTATTAAATCCATTAAAGTAGGAAAAGCTGACTTGGTGGGAAGTGGTACCTCCAGCGGCCTAGAATGGAGAATGTGATGAGGAAAGTAAGAAGAGAAAACAATCATGTTAGATGTGTTTCATTTTTAATCATACAACATGAACACAGGGAATGGGGAGGGAGAAAAAGACTTAGTGAACATTGTTAGTTTTAAAAAACAGCAACAGAAGTAGCAAGGGATTTTAAAAACGCAAAATGGAAAAAAAAGCCTATAATAGATTCTTAAGTTACTGAAGCTAATCATGACCAGCATGCACGTTGCTCCCCTATTCCAGTGAAACCTAAACAAATACATATGCAGGATTATAACAACATGGCCAGTGGTAATTTACAGAGTTCAAGTTTCAATACTGTTGCAGTCGAAAATGTTTTATAAGTTGCTTTATTTCTTCTAATGAGCAAATCTCAAAGGCTTTAAAATGCCAAGGATATTAACGTCTAAGTTGGGAGGGGCAGAAATTGAAAAAATCAACTCATGCTATAGGGGAAAAACATGGGTCCATTTTAATATTTAAATCTAGAAAATACCAACATGACTTGGAGTCTGCAATGAAATCTTCTCCTGAGACAGTTCAAACTTCACTCTCACAATCATTTCCCAATGAAATAACCAAAACTCTTATCTTCAAAATGCTCACACGTTATTACCCTGAAGAACACAGCATTGCAAAGTAATCTTCCAATTACCTATGAGAGACCCAATGATTAATTTTGAGAAAGAACGTGTGTCCCCTGCACAACAGAGCAGATAAGTTTGCCTACAGACTGTCATAAATTTTAAATCATGGGGGTGCAGTGAGGATGAAGAATAAGAACAGAAAGTAAGGGCAACATGTTCAGTGACTGTCATTTGGGAAAAAGTCATATTTGTGAAAATGCCTTGCAAAATATTCACATTGCACATGTCAATATGCAAAACTCACTCTGGTTCGAACACTCATAAACCAGGTTGAACCTCCCTTATCCAAAATACTTGGAACCTGAAGTTTTCTGTATTTCAGATTTTGGAATACAGTACCTTTTCAGAATAGCCTCGTGTTTCGTTTGTTCACTACCTGTGTTGTGTATGAGATATGAGGATCTGTGACATGGTGGGAATCCAAGTGTAGTGCTCAGCATGAATCCATACAGAAATTACCTGGTGCCCATGGATTTTCTATTTCTATGTGTGTGGGGGAAATACTTTTATTTATACGTATACTTATCTATGCACGTATGCACAGATTCAAATATCTGGTCAAAATGTTCATCTGTAATGTTTATTTGTATTTTATACACCACCCTACCTTCATCTTATTTGTGTATACCAATTTACAGTATCTCCCCTTCACACAGCACTATTATGTGTCCTTTGGAATAAGCTTCCATTGTCTTCAGTGAGATTTAATCTCAGCTAAAGGCTCTCTCTCCCACCCTCCTTCTGCTTTGGTGAGAAAAAGTGGGGGATGTTTGAATTTTCTTCCAGTGGCTAAATGGGGTATGGAAACCCAGTGAGGTCCCCTGGCCCTCAGTCACTCATACACTCTGGATGTAGGAAGTGGCTACATTAAAGACTATTGAATCCTCTCAAATGCAGCAATGGAAGGCATGGGAGTTTCACTCACTGAAAGCAGCAACTATGGTAAAGGATCTCCACCAAGACAGCTAGCCCCCACTCCCCTTGGATTGTAGCAATGCAGCAGCACCTTTGTACCTGCCCCCACATTTGTCCTTACTGGGGAACACACACACCCTCACCATTCCTTGGTGTCCCTCTAAGGCAAATACTGTGAAGTGGTACATATGCTTCTGAGCTGGAAAGAAAAAAACTGGCAGCTCCCACCAAGAAAAAACCAATAAAACCCATCAACAAGCACCCTGCCCACATTTGATGCAGCATCACAGCTGAGACCAAACTCAAGAACAGACCATATGAAAGAAGGACACCCCCCCCCCAAAAAAAAAAACAGAATCAGAAAGAATTGGGAAAAATGAGATTCTTTTTATTTCAGGTTTAACCCATGTAAATGGGAAGAAATGAGGGGTTTGATTCAGGAATCAGCAACCATGTGTCAGTGCTAGAAACAGAGATAAAAGGCATTTTCAGGCCCATGAAGATTTGCCCTAAGTGACACTATTAGAAAAGCAATGTTTGTCCTCAAAAAATTCAGAGGAGGAGCAGCACCACATTGCAGATGCATTATGTGGTTGCTATGGTACTAGCCCTAAGAAACTAAGCGTTATGAAGGTGAGAGCAGTGATACATTTGACAAAGTCTGTCATGAATGGGATTGAGAATGAAAAGCCTATGTAAAAAAATTTTTTAAACAAGCCTGCAAATCTTCAAAGAAACTAATACAGTATGATGCTGATAAACATACAAATTAAATCCCCCTGCACTCAGCCAAGTCTTCTTGCAAGACTTTCACAGAATTTGGAATTCATTTGTTACAATTTAGTATTTCAATGTCCTTCTACTTTATCTGTCAAAGAGTTCCCTAGCTTCAAATTAGCTATTTCCCAATTTCAGCATTATCTCTGTAAACATACCACCAACAATGTTAGTTCTAACAAAACAGCATCCTGTCTGCATTGCACTGGTGTAATATGCATACTGTAATATAGCTATAATACAGAATATAAGAAAATCCTGCAACTTGTTTTTCACTGCCCTCCATCTTCCAGATCTCATCTGCCATGTAACTAACACAATTTTCAGAAGCATACAATACAGCACAGAATGGTTATCCTGCATGTCCATTTTGCCACTTTTAAAAACAACTGGAATTTTGTCTGAACTACTGACTATAAAGTGAATATACAGCAAACTGTTTGGAAGTAAATCTAACATGGATGCAAACAAAAGCAGCTCCCTTCGTAGAACTTGGAAAAGTTTCTTTTCTGGACTTCAGCTCTTCCAGCTAGCATGGCTAGTTACTGGTCATGCAATTCTCAGAGTTATGTGTAAGAATTCTGAGCACAGAATCAAAAAGATATATATATAGGTTACCTCTCTAAGAGATGCAGCAGAATAGAAACAAAAGATCAACTGCATTAATAGCATTAAACAGAATGAGACAGAATTCTGGCACTCATATTAGATCCTGTTATTTATCTGCAACCAGGGACGTGAGGCTGGAATAATGTTAATTATTCCAAGACTACAGAGGTGAAAAGAAATGTATTCTTGGCTTCTGCCACTGGGCCAAGGGCTGCTGGATGACAGCATCTCCTGCTTTCCAAGAAGAATATTGTATGTAGCAAGGGGATAACCATGCTGGAATCATCCACTGGCTTAATCAGAAAGACCAACTGGAGGCAACCATGTTTGTCTCCTCCCTGCTACAGGGAACACTTTGTTCCCGCTGCTAATTTTCCTGGGATGGCAGAACCACACAGAAGCATATTCTGAACTGGAGCGGGCAGAGTGTGGCTCTCCAGATATTGTTCGATTGCAGCTCCTAACATTCCTTTCCATCACTTATACTGGCTAGGGGGATTCTTGGAATTGCAGCCGAAAAAGTAATGTTTCCAAGTTCTGCTTGTATGCACATGTGAGAATTTGGGATAATTTTGTCGTTGTTGTTGTTATGCACATAATATATTATAAAGCTGCCTTGAGAAAAATGAAATTGGGAGGGTAATCATTTTCAGATCAATTTTATAATAAAATACAGTAATAACAGTTTTTATTTGTTTTGCTATTTGTTATTTGTTTTATTTGTGTATATTTTTATTTGGACACCACTTGGTACTATTCATTGAAAGACAGTATATAAATATACTGACAGATACATGGAGGGAGCAAAATGCTGCTTGTTTTTTGAACGCTACAAACTTGAGGAACGTTTGGAAAAATACAGGCAATGGGACGGAGGCAGCAGAATCAGGGCCACCTCAGGGCCCATTTTCAAGCTGGCTGAAAAACCAGTGAGCTACTAAGAGATTTGTTAAACAGCTCAGCATGCCAGAAATAGCTGCCCAAAAGTGAAATATTATCAGACACAAAAATTCTTGTTAGGGTCAAATGTACATGGATTGCATCTCTGACCTGCAGCTAAGGTCTGGGGGTGAACTGCCATCCATCTAAGATGTCATGCCAAATTTCATGCAAACTGCAAGTTAAATTAAGCATATTTATAAAACATGCAAAGCAGATGTGAGCTTCTAGCTCACCATCCATTACTGAAGTAGCTCTTGGTGTCATGGAAGCTGCCAACCTCTGCAGAAGGAGAACATTAGCTTTCTAAAATAAGACTTTCATGCATAACTGCCCTAACAGGGTAACAGTAGATTGTTAAGACAGCACAAGAATTTTTTACCCTGATGGTGCAACAGGTCATCAGATACAGCTCAAGGTTGCTGGCTACTACTGTGGGCCTGAGAAGATAATATCACGGATCTTCTGAAGAGGAAAACTTTTGCATGAACGGCTACATGGATTTATCATGTATAAACTTAAACTCCTTTCTCTTGCATCCAAAGCCTGGGTTATGGATACTAGCAAAAACAAAAACAAAAGGAACAGAAAAATAGCCTTGAAGTAAATAGCACCTTCAGTGTTCCCTCTATTGTCTTCTGGGTGTACCTATCTCAGTGGGAACCCCAATTATGACGAAGGCTCATATGCAAGACTGCAAATAGCAAATAACTTACAGCTACTAGACATTCTTCAACAAAAGGTGTCAACATATGAGGCCGGATTGTGACCATGATGTCTCTAAAGTCAATCGCAGTGACTCTTCCAGCTTGTGTGTTATCTCTCTGTACAAAAGCTTGTTTTGCATGTTCCAACTGGATCTCCTATAAACGGTTAAAAGAAAAGCACAATTAAATAAGGCTACTGACAAACTCTGCAACATTCTACTTTTAGGTATTTTCTGTTTTGCAGGGCATAGAAAATATCTATAGACCTTAGGTAAGAAATTTCAGCAAGTATGGGGCCAATTTTCCAACACCTCTAAGAGCCACATGGACTGCTATAATCGCAAAAAGATCGGGGGCGGAGGAGCTGTAAATTGCCAGAAATCCACTTCTCTTTCTCTCTCTCCTTCTTGGTATTAAACAGTGCAAGAGGGAAGCAGATCATGTGTAAATGCTGAATGACTATTCTTGGAGGCTTCTAGAAAGGGCGAATAGGCAAACAACCTATTGTTTGCTCCCCAAAAGGGCATTCTGGGAGAATCTGGGGAACAATGGTTAGGAAAAAAAGGATTGGGACCTGCATGTTGCCATTCTACCCTTTCCTGTCATAGATCATAACTCTGGGAATGAATGCGAGAAATCTGTGAGAGATCTTCAGCTCATCTCTTAGCATGAATATGTTTGTGGCTTCTCAGAGTTCAACAACAGACCACAATAATTAACCCAGTTTAGGTACACAGTATAAATATTCTCTTAGGTATAACCTTAATCTATCAGAATTCACTTCTATTCAGGTGTTCAGAATACGGCTAATCAAAACACAGTTGTCAGTCTCTTCATATAGCAACTGACAATCAGAAAAAGTCTTCTTTTCAGACTATTGGTCCACCATTGGAAATCAAATCTTGTTGGTTTATGTTTCGAATTGTGCATAGAATTACTGTATGCATAGAAACACAGGCCTCAAACCAATTGCTAGCTCCAACTAGAGTAGAACATTTGAATTAACTGATTACCTGCTAGCATGAACACCAAGACTCACGTGCACCTTTTCTATGAATGGATACTCTGCTCACAAATCAGTGGCTCTAATGCATGAATTATGCTTCTAATTATGCTGTCTATTTAATGAGAAAATTGTCTTTTTGCTATTGCAACAAATACTTTGGAATTCATATGGATTTCTTTAGCAACAAAGACAAGAGAACATGAAAAGTACAGTCCTCCCTCCCCATTTGCAAGTCTGACCTTTGCATATTTGATTCTTTGCAGATTATTTCCTGCTGCCTCTGCTTCCCTTCTGCATTCACTCACATGTGGTGGTGGGTGGGAGAGCAAGAGGAGGGAAGGTGCATGCATTTGTTCCTTCGCTTGCTTGGGTGGGTGGGCAGTGGACAAGAGGATGGGACAGGGAGACCGAACAGGGAAGACACATGTGTTCATGCTCTTGTTTGCTCAGGTGGGTGACAAGGAGTTGGGATGAAAAAGCATGAGGAAGGAAGGCATGCACATGCGTTCCCTCCCTCGCTCAGATAGGTGGGTGGGTATCAAGGGGATGGGCCAGGGGGACTGGAGAAGGGAAAGCATGGATACATGTTCCTTCACTCAGTCAGATGAGTGGATGGGTGTGGGGTGGGATGGGATGGGAAGGGGGGAGAATAAGGAAGGAAAGTGCACATGTGCATTCCCTCACTCAAATGGGCAAGAGACAAGGGAAATGTGATGGGAGGAGCTGAAGGACGGAAGGTGTGCACACGTTTTCCCTCCCTCGTTTGCTCAGCCGGGTGGGCAGAGGATGATGGGATGGGGAAGCGCAAGGAGGGAAGGTGCACACGTGCATTCTCTCTCTCAGATGAGCAGGGGGTGGGATAGGAGAGTGCGAGGAGTGGAGGTGTGCACATATGTTCCCTCACTTGTTCATTCAGGCAGGAAGAGGAAGATATTTGCATGTTTCCACTTTTGTGAGGGTCCTGCAGTGGAGAGCCAGGTGTGATTACCATATTTCCCAACATATAAGACACATCTGTGTATAAGACGCACCCACATTTTCAAACAATACTATTCAGGGGGAAAAAAGTCTTATACACCAGCAAATACAGTATTAACAATTGGCATACAATGAAAGTATTCCCAGATTTAGCATTAGAGACATAGGGCATGACACAGGCAGTCTTGCTGATTTTAACAAAAAGGAATTAAGCATATGCCTACTCTCCAATGAAGCCAACAGGTTAATGCTGGCTGGATCATGCCCACAGATGTAGAAGCAACGTAGAACAATTATCTATAAGTTCAAAAAATGTCTAATACCTTCTCAGTTTGGGAGTTGACTCATGCTGTGAGGTATTCCTTCTAAGCTATTGCATAGATTTCTGGATTCAGCAGAGTATGGGTTAAAGGATCTTTGTAAGAAAAAAGAAATTCAGCTGCTTTTCAATACAAAATTAAAGGCCTGCCAAATGTCCCCTATATTGGAGGTAGTGTAATCCCTCTACATAACTTTAAAAACAGCCTCAATTCTTTGATGGTGGGAGTCTGAATTCCTAAAAGCCACAATAAGTGTTTATACAAAATTAATTTGCAGTTGATAACAGGAACTCTGGCACCAGAGCTTAATGAAAAGATCTCCCAACTTGATTCCCTCTCTCTCTCTCTCTCGCACACACACACACACAAACATACACCCTTCCCAGTGCTGTTTTTCCTGCTGCAGCTTATAAAGTCATTTTATTTTTCAGGTATAGGGAGATTATGTTCAGGTATGACTGATATTTCCAACATTCACTTGACACTGCACAGACCTTCCCGCCTCTGCATATTGTGAGGTCCCACTGACAGGCATTATTGCCTCATCAACGAGCGTGCCAGAATGGAAGAACCAGCTAGCATACATTTGAACTTATTTAACAAAGCTATAAAACATGCACATATGAAACATAATGTAAAAAACTGATGTTACGACTTTGGGTAAAAACTGAAGGTTTTGGTATCACGTGTTAGCTTCAGCCATATTCAGTGGTGCAACAGTTTTATCTGCGGAAGAAAAGCCCTTAGTTGTGCAATTATATGAACAACCATTTTTGTAAATACTAAAAATTACTTCTTCATTTAAAATTCATGTTCATCCAGCATACTGGGGCGAAAAGCCCTCTTATTATTTTATCTATCCTATCTGTAACTTGCATTGGTTTCAAGGAGTTCAGAATGATGCACATGGTAGGGTGAGAATTATTCTATGACCCTCAATAATCTTGTGAGTTGAGGTAGGCGAAGCTTAAAATTGTGCAAGGATCTAACTGGTCCTAAATCCAGCATTCCATCCACTGAACTGCACTGGCTCTTTACTTGTGGCCGAAGCTATTATAGAACCAAAACAAGGATCAGTTATCCAGTCTAGTAGCTGCTTCTATCATCTGTTCCTACAGATTAGAATTCCCATCCTAAGCATGCATGCATACACATACACACACACCACACGAACACAGAGGGCTGCCATTTTTTCATCTTGGATATAAACACAAACTGGTCATGTAGTAATGCTTTTGGCTGACTCCCTCACATTTTGTGAACTTAAGCGCATATACAACCACACAGTCTACCCATCTGGATTTGGATGTTGGCTATATAAAGTGTTTTGCCTATCCTAGGAAGTTCTATTTAACATCTAAAATAAAACTGAAGGAAAGATGGGCTGTTTACATGAAGAAAGTCACCATCCATCCATCCATCCATCCATCTACCTACCTACCTGCCTATCTAATCCTCCCTCTACATTCATGGGTTTGACCTTTGCAAACCTGATTATTCACGAGACACATGCTTGCCTCCCCTCGTCCATTTTCCTCCTTCCACTCCCTTGCATTCCTCACCACAGGCTTGTGTTTAAAATGGACTTTTTTTTCTTTTTGAGTGAGCAAAGCCCCCTCTCACTGCTGGAGGCGTATCCTCTCTCCCATGTGGCTGCACTTTCTGCTGTGTAATGGCTGATGACTGGTCAGCTGCTCTCTTTGCTCCTACCTCTCCTTTTTCAAGATGACTGCTGGAAGTAAACAGAAAGGAAGAACTGTGCTCTTTTCCTTTTCAGCGGAAAGTACCGGTAAGCCCTTTACTGCATCTTTTTTCTTCCCTGTCCCCCCAGCACTGGACCTAGAGGCAAAGGAATGGGAGGGAGGAGCTCTGGAGGAGAACTGTCGGGGTGGGAGTTATTCATGACGTTTCCACTTTGGCAAGGGTTCTGTGCCCCAACTTTGCTGAATATGGAGAGGCTACTCTGTGTGTGTGTGTGTGTGTGTGTGTGTGTGTGTTTACTATTTTTATTCCAGCAGGCTTTCAAAAACTATGAGCGGTTTTAAAGAAAGAGTTTTCAACAGAGTTGCACTGCATTTTATTTTTGTTACTTTTAATGCGTGTGTTTAAAATTGTTTTTAATTCAACATCATTTTAATATTATGCTAGCTTAATCATATTGCTGCACTTGTTCTATCAATCTGCGTGTACAACACAGGCCAAACCAAAAGCCAAAAAAGAGGAGAAAGGATTAGGAAAAGCTGGTACGTGCACGCACTTGGGCCCATCATGCTGTTTGAGACAAGGTGTGGTGCACCAACACTGTGGCTCATGAGCTTTCTTATTGTATAAGACATAGCAACACTGGCACAGGGTCTGGGCGAAATAAAAACTTCCTGAAGGCCAGCAGCCCTAATTTAAAGTAGTTTCAGCTGGCAGACCAAATGAAGCAAGACCAATAGCCATGGTGGTGGAAGGATGATAAAAGTTGCAGTCCAGCACATTTGGAAGGTACTAGGCTGGGGAAGGAAGAATGAAGGCTTTGGCCAAATGCTTAGCAAAGGGTGCAAGTTTAGGACCATTAGACTAATGTTTTGGTTTCCATGTATTATAGTAAGTGGAATTAAATTACTATAGTGTGTGTGTGCACATGTGGGTGTTTGTATAGCACATTTATAGTACAGAATGCAGATATTTTGGACTCTGAGTATTATAATAAGGGGAACTGAGAGGCTAAGGATGCTTTTTCCTTCTTAAAATCTTTCAACATTTAAATATATACATTTTCACATAACAAATCAATTAACCAATTAGTTTAAAAAAAATTAGACCATTTGCTGACTCATGCCCATTTACCTTTCCACTAGTTGCTAGACTCCCAGCTGAATATACATCTCCAGATAATCTGGCTGAACTCTTTTTAAGAGCCACACCTCTGCTACCTCAACTTATGGGAATGAGACATACTCAAAACAAGAACAAAATCAGCAATAAAGATGGCATATTCAAAAGGCACATGGAACATACTTATTTAATTATTACTCCTCATTACTTCTTTGAAGCTTCCCATTTAAAAAAAATCTACAATTTCCACTAGTAGTTTGTTGCATTCTTTATCTCTACTTGACAAAAACTGTTTATAAAATACAGACGGCAACAACATATGGAGGCAACATTATTACTGCAAGTGACAGGTGGCAGGCTATTTGTAATTTACATACACACACACACGCACTCACTCACATTACAAACAAGTGGAGATGCATTTACAAAATAATATTTAAAGGACACCAAGGTATCTCACGCGGTACAAATTAAGAGAAATATATAAAAAGCATTTTCACACTGAGATAACTGTGGCATCCTACTGTTGTAAGGTCCAAGGTTGAGACACCAGAACAAGGTGATTGGCTCATATCCATGGAAAGCATCAAAGGAGAAGGGTGAAATGCCAGACCTTGCTTAATTCAAAGGCTTCTTAAAGATGTGAATAGTAACTCCACATTTCATGCTACAGGCAGTTTTTTTTTTCCATGCCAAGAACCCACGTGGGAAGGTTATCTGGTATTCTCACCTGCCTAGAAGCTATGTATCCTGATCCCAGATTCATGAGGGCTGGCTGTGATTGCTGCCTAAAGTCAATGTTTGTTCTACATATGGCGTTAAGGCAAGGGTGAGAAACCTCTCTCAGCCCAAGAGCTATGTTTCCATTATTTGATCAATCTGTATTCGATGCCTTGACTGTGTGAGACTGTTGGGACTTGCTGGTAACAGCAATGTAAAATCACATGTATACCTGTCCTACTTATATCCCATTTCAGAACCTTAGAGAAGCCCTAGTCAAAGTGATGGTCCACAGACTGGTACTGATGTATGTGTGAGCCACAGTTGCTGGTCCTTGAAATATTTTCAGGAAAAGAAAGAAATAACTACAGCCAATGGGTACAATATGATACCAGTTCCTGGCATTTTTTAAAATCACTTTTAACTCAATAGTGTTGGAATATTATAGTTTAACTATATTTTAAGGTGACAAATTTTGTATGTTTTTATCTTTTAAAAATTGTCTTTTTTACTTTTATTCTGAACCACTTTGGATTACTTAGGAGAAAAGTCAGATATAAATCAAATTAAGCCAACCAACCAACCAATCAAATCATAATGGGTTTGAGAAAGCTGAAATATAATGACTGGTTCTGAGTAAGCTTTTTGTGACTGAAGGGAGATATGAATCTATATATCCTAGGTCGAAGCATCAAACCATTAGAACACACAGGTCTACAATGGAAATGAAGGTTTTAAATTCGAGTATTAGCTTTTGAACCAGGTTTTGCACCTGATTGCAAAACTGTGTTGTTTCTTTCTGGGTGGGCAGGACCTAGGCTCATACAATTATCTACTGAATTTTCCTTGCAAGATCTTGCCGTAGGATAGGTAGATTTCTATGCTATATTCCACAGATCAAAGCAGCCTCTAGAAAACAGGTCAGGAGGCTGGAAGGGTTATCCTGTAATTTGACATATATATTTACAGCAAGATTCAGAAAAAATCAACATTTTTTTTCCTCCACCTTCTTTTCTAACTTGAATACGGAAGAGAGTGGAGGGACCGATATTTCCATGTATAAGAGAGCAATCTCAAATGAAAAATACAAAAAAAAAAGTTCATAATAAACCCTGTATCCGATCCTCAGAACTGCTAAGAGAAGTCGCATACCTATTTGGTTTTACTGGGATAAACACTTCTGCTTCCAATTTATCTATATATTTCAGAACTAAATGATAAGTTGAAGTGATAAAGGATAAATGATAGAGCTGAAAGAGACAGCAACTTCTGGGAAGAGAAAACACTTTCAACTTGACTCTTGTTGCAATTATTCATGTCTGAGGCTTTGACAAAGAACACACTGTGGCTTCAGACAAGGACTTAGCCCAGTGGGCTGAGTGTGTTCAGGCCTTAGACCCTCTTCAGGCACAGAAGACAAACGATGGTGTTAAAAGATCAGTCCTGGAAATGACAGGCAGTATGCTATCCATATAGACGCAGACAAGTATATACTGATGAGATGTCTTGACTCCCTGTGCCTCCTGTACCTTTGATCTCTAGCTAAAGCTCTGGCATGACTTCAACTACATTTCAAGCTCAAATTAAGTTTGGGAACTCTGTCCTCAAGAATATACGCATTGAAAATATGGGATGAAGCACAGGCCTCTGGGCAGCAGCAATTTCAGGCAGCAGATACTGAGTGGCAACAATCTCAACCCCAAGACGTTCTTCCTCTGCCCCCTATTTTTTCTTATTCCCTTGATATTGCTGGGTATGCACAAAGCATGCCTTGCACCTTCTAAATTAACCTGCTGCCCTCAGGTGTTTCAGATGACTCCATCCCACTGCCAGTACTAGAATAAAATTCAACTGCCAATTCAGTTAGCTTCTGTAAGCTGGTGTAGAAGCAGTAGCATCTTGTCCTTTGCCTCAAGCAGCAGAAATGTTGGATCCACCCATGCATTGGCCTGATATTTTTATCCCAGGATGGAAGCATGTCATCTCTAGTGGACGCTGTTCAAAGTTCATAGAAAAACCTAACATTTTCTGAATACCACAAGGTCACTCATGAGCAAAGAGAAGGAACTGAAAAACCCTGGAATAACTTTTTGCTGTAGACAAGGTAGCAATCCAGTGGTATCGTCACTGTATAACCAAGGCCATAAATCCCATGTCTATCTCTTTTTCTCTGTCTCTCTCTCTTTCACACACAACCTAAGTCTACCAGCAATTTATTTTGATGAAAGGTCAGTAAAAAGATCTAAACCCACAGAGCTGCCATTCAAATTAAAGTTTCAACAGTAAGCATTTCTGGTACATTCTGCTTCTGATCAGTTGCTGTCTTGCACTGAATTAAAACAGCTGGATGGGAAAGACTTTTACTCCCGCAATGGTGAATTTGTGAATTTGGAACAGCAACTCTCAAAATGAAATAGGCACTTTTCGAAACATGCTAAAATCCATGGTGTTCTCAAATTTCTATCACTTTCCTAAGAGGCAACATGGACTAGCTCTGAAGTCAAGTGAAGTTAGCAAAATGACAGTCATTAAGACTAACAGAATGTGATTATATTATATCAAACATCCAACATCCTCTTCAGACAAAGAGTTAATTAGGCTCTACTCCACCAAGTCAATTTGAAGCATTTGTCCTAGTAGCATTATCTTAATTATTCCTCATCAAAATGATAACACTTCCTACTGTGAACTAACATCCTTATGTAAACAAAATTACAGACTCCATAGTCCTGAAATATGATCCTTTGTCAAAAACTCTCCTGTGTAAAGGCTCTTTACCACATATCCAACTAAAACACAACAGAAGCACACATTCTGCTGTATCTGGAGTCTCATGAGGTTTTAGTACTTCATCTAAAAGCGGTAGCATGCTTCTGAAGTAGATTCCTTGAAGTATACCCCATTCCAAACATGAAATAAAGACAAAACATTTTTGCCTCGACTCTAAATAAAGAAGCAGATAAAAAAGTATCTACCATGTAAGATAATACAGAATTGTGATCTGCAGCCTTTGCACATCCATAATCTGTATTTCAACCCACCATTCATTTTGATCCTTCTGTTTCTCATACACACATAGCACTGCTTGATTCTTAAAATACCACACAGGCACTTGCCAGTAGCTGGTTGAGCTCCAACAAATCCTCTTGGACCTGTTCATAGGTTCCTGTTCACTATTCCATGGAACGGCATAAGAACTTTATGGGAGAAGGAATCCATTTTTTAATCTTTGACTTTTAAAGCTGACATTTCCAGAATTTAGGTTTGGCAGTGCATCTTGTAAGCTACATCTTATTCGATGACAGCTCAAAATCCCCTGCATCTGGTTACAAATATCCAACACACTGAACTCACTGAATGGTGTGTGTGTGTGTGTGTGTGTGCATGCACATGCATGTGCACACACAGACAGACCCTACTGCCTTTAAGCATCTTAAATGCCAACTCCTCAGAACCACATCCACTATACTAAATTGAAGATGTTGACTGGAACCTTTCCAAAAATATCTATGCTACTTTGAGATGCCAAAAGAAAAGTTAATGCTTATGTAGCAATTTCAGCACCAGCCAACTGTATCTTACAGGCACAAACATACTGCTGTCTAAAAATGTAGATAGTTAGTGTGCAGTGAAATTGATGGGAGATCAGAATTAAACTACACAATTACAACTTTTTTGTTCTGTTTATTCAAATTTCAAACATTTATTGCCAAAACTCACCAACAGGAATTGGGTGAACTCTGCATATGTTAGGCGTCTTTTCCGATCTTTACCAAAATGCAGCTGCACAAACTCTGAGTTCCAGTTAAAGGGAATCTGCTGGTGAATTGTGGTCTGGCCAAATACTTGCTTTACATCCTCTGGGGAACGAAACAGAGAGAGAGAGAAAGAGAAAGGCAATGATGAAAACAAAGCAAAATAATTGAACCAGTTTGGGACAGAGCAGAAACCATTCTGCCCCTTTAGATGCTATTAGACTACAAGTCCCAGGAGCCCTAGCCAGCATAGCAACAGTGAAGAATGATGGGAAGTGTAGTTCAATAACACTTAGAGGGTCAAATGATTCTTATCCCTGTTCTTGGAGAGATTTATACATTTCTCTTTTCACTATATCGTAACTCTAGATTAACTGGAAGCTGGATGTACCTCACAGGTTCAGGTATTATGTCATAAACTACCACAAGGCTACACCAAGGAATAGCTTTCCCCATTTTGCCTATCTCTCGTTTCACTCAGTGACACAAGCAACAACAGTATCCACAACCCACCAAACTGTAGGTTAACTCTTGGCATTCCTCAGCAATCAACCTTTTATTTCTTCTCTCCTTGAAAAAACTATGCAACAATGTATATTGGGGTTTTTTAAGCCCCATTTGTGAAAATCCAATTTCAAAATATCATAGAAAACTGTGACATGTCTAAGTGCCATCTAGCATTTGCTCCCAGTCTTCAAAACAATATACAAGTTATTTTAAGTATTTGCTTAAACTGAACTATACAAGTCAGCAGCAATCCTGCAACAAATTGCACATTTCCAATATTGTTCTTATTGTGGAACAACCTGACCGGTTTTGCTTTGTGCTGTTCACTGTTCCAAATTTTAGACTCTCTAAAATATGCGGAAGATTGCATTCCTCAATGTCATTTGATCACACTTAAACCACTTTCTTTCCTTCTTCTTTCCTTGTTTAACCTGAAAATTACAATATCTAAGTTTTCCGCAGTGATGCTACAAGCTGACTTCAGTGTATTTTTTAAAAGTAAGGAATGATTGGTTTCCTGACAAAATACACATTGAATTATACAGTACAGTTATCTCAATAGACATTCTAAATGTATTGCTTTTGTTGACTAATTGTGACGGTTATGAAACAAGCTCCTCTGCCCTGAGCTTTATATATAACAAGTACTTCTTTCTCACTACGGTTCACAAACTCCTATACAAGCTCACTAGACTGGACTTGAAATTATTTCTTCTTCCTTCACCGGACTCTTCACTCATTCATCTCAAACAATTTCACTGATCAGAGTACTTATTCCATAGACACACTGCTGGAATCAGAATCAAAGATCATTCATGCCACATGAACAGATTTATAACATTTTGGCCTGCTTTAACTGACAGGTCCAATTGCGGTATCTATGGCAGTTCTTCTCTGTATTCTGTTTTTCCTTAATTGCCCCAAACCAGCTTAAATTTAAAAAGAAAGGAAGGAAGATGATCATCTGAAGCAGAAAGACCTCTTAAATCTCTAACCTCTTGAAGGAGATGAGCCATGAAACCGAATCACTCTTTTACTACTGCTTTCCTCCTGATTTGAAAAATGATTAAACACAATCAGAAATTGCAACAACTGGTGTAGAAGCTGAGAGAAGAAAAAAACCCAGTATGTTGATTCTAGATTGTCAGCTGCTAGTGGTAGATACAGACCGACGAGAATGACGGAGAGTTCAAGTGAAAGACAAGGAATTTGTGCTGTTGACTTCTGTTCCCATGGGCCCCAGACAGCAAGGTCAATGGTAAGAGGGGATGGTGGGTACAGTGCAAAATCACATGGTGGGTCACAGGTTTTCTACCTTTGATTTTGAGTTTTATTAAAATTTGTCCTGTGGCCACCAAGTTCTCTTTAAGCATTATTCACATTAAGCCTATTCAGGCATTCTCTGCTACATAATCTCAATTACCCGAAAGGGGGAAAAGACAAGGACTGACTCCATTTTTGCCCCACCCATTCTCTGACTTGAAAACCCTACATTAGTTACCCCAGCTACTGTCAATCATAGACCCAACTGATAGATTCACACCATCTCTCAAATTTCTGGTTCCTTTATAGTTTGTTTTTTTGCTTTCAGACTCTGTGGCAGAACTGAGCTACCACATGAAAGAGAAGAGAAATCCAAAATTTGGGCATATCTATGAAAGATCAGCAGTGTGACCCTTCTATACACCCTACAATTAAGTGTCATGTTAGAAAAAAAAATCTCTTGCTAAATGGATTTTTTTATTTGTTGAACTGAACTGTTAAGGTTTTCATTCTTTCAATGTCACAACAGAAATCCTTATTAAGTAATAAAACTATTGAAAGTCTGTATTTCCTCTGCATCCAAGCAGCAAGACAGAATTAATTTGTTAGTATTTTATGATAAAACATTTTAAAAAGCCAAACATTCGGAACTTGTCAGGGAAGTCTAAGCTTCTACCCTGTCAATACAGTTAATTTATTAAAAAAGGCACTGCCATCTTCTGCTAAGGAAAGAGTACAAGGCAAATTGGAGATTTTA
Source organism: Cyclura pinguis (assembly GCA_030412105.1). NCBI lineage: Eukaryota > Metazoa > Chordata > Lepidosauria > Squamata > Iguanidae > Cyclura > Cyclura pinguis. The sequence goes on from CM059604.1 coordinate 24,013,547, forward strand.
TAAGACATTAAATTGCATAATGGTGTAAAAGTGGTGGCAGTCCCATGCTCAGCAATACCAAGGTTGCCTTTTGAAAGACTCTGATAACGTCCTTTTATATTAATCATAGCTAAGGATCTGAAAAAAATAATGTAGACTAAGAGCTGGACTTATGAATCCTACATTCAAGGCTTTTAAGGAACTGAATACAGAAGATTCAATTTTCTTAAAGAAGTGATAAACTCTGGGAAGCTGTCTGGGAAGGAATACATCATACACTCCTGTGCTCCTGTTTTTGTTTTGTTTTGCACTAATGTGGAGTTTTAAAGAGTTTGAGTATTGGACTATGATCCTGGAGATCAGGGTTCGATTCCCTCTTTGGCCATGGAAACCTATTGGGTGACCTCGGGCACGTCACACACTCTCAATCCCGAAAACCCCATGACAGGTTTGCCTTGGGGTCCCCACAAGTCCGAAACAACTTGAAGGCACACAACAACAGCAAGCAAAAGAATGTTCTTCTAGACATTCCCACCTTGAACTGACAGGTGAAATAAAGGATGGGCTCCTGTACCTCTAACAGTTGTGCAAAAGAGGGAATTTCAGCAGATGTTATCACACAAGCTTTGCTTGCTGAAATTCCCTCTTTGCAAAACCACTAAAGGTAGAAGGGTCCTTCTCCTCATCTGGCAACCCTATTCCCATGTCCACCTATTCTTAAATGGTGCTAGGCTGATGGAGAAAAAGGCTCATTGCACAGGCATCAGAATTTCTGGGGTACCTTGGCCCACTCATTAAGTTCAAAGAATTTAGGAGGAGCCTTTGGCTTTGAGGGTCACAGATGACAAGTATGTGAGCAGGATGGTGGGCAAATATATACCACTAACTAGTCTAGGAGAAACTGCAATTTCACATGTCAAGGTCTAGTACGTGCATTTACAATTCTGCTTATACAACATCAACACTGCAAATCTTTACTGGCCCAGGTGTCAGTTTCCACCCCCTGTGGATCTCTATTTGGTCATCTGAGCTTCCCCAGCTGACTATAACCCCTTCCCCATGATACCCTCTATGTGCATTTTTCTCCATTCTAAAAAGATTAATATGTGTCTCCTAAGACTTAGTTACTGACAGTTTGGACTTTAAGCTAAAATACGCTTGTATGTTCAGCCCTACCCTTTCCTTTTGCCTCACTCGCCACGGAAATATGCCCCCTCCCCCGAGGACTTCTTTAAAATTTAATTTACCTTCTCAGGCTGAAAGAGGTTCCCCACCATTGTAGGGGAACTATAGGCTATAGGGTTAACATAGAAAAGATTCATCAAACTTGGTGAGGCTTATTTCAGAGGAGACAAACAAGATTATACTGTAACAGATGTCTCCTTTTAAGGCTATAATCTTACCAATGCCTACCTGGGAATAATATCCACTAAATAGAGTGGATCCTAGTCTGGAATAAACAAGCACAGGATTATTTTATGTAAGTTAATATATTGCACATCACAAAAGATGCATTTTATGCTGCTTGAAATCAGCAAAAATCAGTCTAGTTTTGATAATAACTGCATTTTTCCTGAAGCCTACTAGAAAAAAAAGTTTTCTTCATGGATTGAAAAATGAACATCTTTTGTGTGTCCTGAATTCATTTCATTAGATGACCATAATATCTAGCCTTATGAGAGGCAGAGACGGAAAACAAAATTTGTATCCATTTTCTTTATATCAGAATAATTTTATGAACCTCTTTCAAGTCCTCCCTTAGTTACACTTCTCCACACTGAAAGGCCAAAACATTATTTGTAACTTTTTCCTTCCTATACTTTTCCCAATATTTCCCCAATAGCTCCCAGTCTTGCCCCAACAGTTCACATACTGAAAGAGTTCTCAGTAAAATCGGAGATCAAGATGAAAGCATACTCCTTAGGATTAATTAATGTTTTCATCTCCTACAACAGGATTTCCTCAAAGATATGTGCCTCAACAATCAGAACTGCAAAGTAAGTCTACATGTACTTTTTCTGGCTAATTGTAAAATAAAGCGTGCTATTTGCAAGATACGTAAGGTGATGGCAAACGAACATCCTTTATCACTGGCCCCCAAACTCCCAAAACATTGTAGATCTGACCCTTAGACGTAAGGAATTCACAGACCCACACCCTGATCTCTGATGGGTTTTAAAGATTCAGTATTTGGAATTCTCATGGGACAGTGTTCAAAGTCAAGAAAAAGTAGGGAAGGACTATATGAAATCAACCCCTCCCATGTGACTCCTCCACATTATGTAAGTAATGGTCTTGTGCTTTCAAGAGGGCCTTGAGTAGTTAAAGGGACCCTCCATAGTTCACATATTGAGCAGGGCGATGTTTCAACATTTCAGTATAGAGGCTATAATCCTGAACTGATGTCTTTGATTACACAGACTGGTTTAAACATAATGGATAATTGCTTTATTCTATCATAAGTATTAGCCTTAAGATGTTTTGCATATGAAAGCCAAAATGACTTTTTGCATATCAATTTTCTCTGGTTTTTTTCCCAGTTCCAATCAGAAATTGGATTTCTAGCCTGTCTCTGACACAAAATAGGACTCAAAGACGTAAATTCATGTCAGAAAAGTATTTCCCTTCTAGATTCTGCAGTCTCAACTTTTCTTAAATATTCACAGTTAAGGTGTGTTCCCCTTTACAGAAGATAGTCAGTTTTCCATCTGAAGATCTGTTCAGTGTAAACCCTGTCTAAAGGGGCTGAAGTTCCAATTAACAATTAGAACTGGACACTGACTGCACTATGCACTGAGCGCGTAGACACACCATTCAATCACAATCTCCCCCACTATGGTGAGATACATATTTTGTTATGATAAATTATTTCTAAGGCAGGATCTGTGATCTATGCATAAAATCAGCATATGCATGTTTTATGCAAACCTGCGTCCCTCTCTTTTTAAAAAAAATGGTGTTGCATTTCTTTTTTGATGATGCATGAATGGCAACTTTTTTCATAGTATTATTACTCCTGTTCATCCCTTCAAACAATCTCAGACTTTCTTCAAGTAATAAATCTTTTACTGATTTCAGTCCACCTACTCTGGAGTAAATCAGCATATCACGGGACATATTAAAGTGCCCAGAGTTTAAAAATGAAGGGTCTAGAGGCCTTTTATCTTTGATTTGTAAGGTAATATATGTTTACTTGCAACTACAAAGATCTGAGATTAAAGATTTCAATGTCGTTGCTGCCACAGCAGTGTTGTTTTTTTTCCTTTAGTAGAGGCAGGTCAAATTCCTTCCGAAATTGCAGCTTAGTAAATGGGCCTTTTCTTCAATGTTGTTGTCGTAAGAAGGATGGTTATATTTCAGTTCTCAGTTAACCAGACAGTGACCTTATACAGTTTGAATTTACTCTCAAATTGGCTCTATCCCACCTTCTCAATACATATTTTTTTCTTCTTTTTTTTAACATTGCATGAAGAAACCAGAAACACAATATTTTAGCCATCTGAGCAAACTGCATTCTGAAATCAGTCCACTAACTGGAAGTGCTCTCTGTTACCTCTATCTTTTAAAATTGGAGCCATTATAGTCATTCGTGCAAATCCACATTTAGCCTTTCATAAAGAGTGGATTTTTGACCCATTGAACTGGAAGAGCTTCTGCGCTGTTCTCCTGATCTCTGACAAGATATCCCACAACAGCTGAGAAGACAATTTCTTGCTGGTGTGAATTTGTATTCTGTTGTTAAACTCTGGGTGTTCACAAATGGTAGATCTACTTCAGGTGGCTAGCACTCTGATGATTTCAAATGTTGTTACAAAGCTGTAGGAAAAAAATCAAATACTGTACAGAAAGCCAAATAACAAGTGTGTAAAATCCAATTATTGTTACTGAGACAGGCCTTCTTAAGGAGATGCAGACGACTGCCCTGGGCAATGTGACCTGCTCTTTCATTCTTCAGAGGTATGTGTGTTCTAGGGGGTGCAGATTTTCTAATTAGGCTAGAAGAAAGCATATATCAATCAACTGGTAGTGAAAAGCTATCAGCTTCTCTTTTTATGTACCTTCAAGTCAATGTCAACATACGCAGACCTATGCTAAGGTTTTCTCGGCTAAATTTATCGCAATAAGATTTTCCATTGCCTTTATCTGAAGCTGAGAGTATGTGACTTATTCCAGGTCAGCCACTGGATTTCCATGGCTGGAGATTCAAAACAACACTCATCATTACACTACATCACATTAGCTCATTTGTTCATTACAGATTCATTAAACTGAACACAAATGCCAGATGTTATTTCTCAGAGCTCAATGTTCAAGAGGGACAAAGACAGAGCTCATGGAATGATTGTCAATGTTTTAAACCAAAAGCTTCACTTCACTCCAAGGGATTTCCAAAGTGACCAGTTGGAAATTTTTATAAGTTCATAGATTTATACGTCATTATCCCCACTACAAGTAATAAGAAAAGTTTATAGATATTAATGCAAAAGAGAATGTTTCCACTATACCACCACCACCCATGCTCTCCAAGACTGAAATCTGGAAGAAGAGCTGTACTCTGTGGATATTAGATGTTTAGGAAATACACTTATGGTTGCATGGCCCCAAGTAATTTTCCCTGAGGCAATGCTTACTCAAATAATTTCCAATTAAACTTATCCACATAGGTTATACAAAAATAAACTGGATCCTACATGGCAAATCTTTGACCCAGTGACAGAACCTATTTTGCTGTCTTTTTTGCTTTTCCTCTCTCTATATGTGGAGGAGAGGTCGAATGATAAATGTATGCTATTTATTTACAAATATCTCTGTGTTCCTGTTCTTAAAATAAATCATAATGGTTTACAAAGTTGACTTTGAAATATGTCCAAGGTAAGCATTGTGAATTAAGAGCTCACAAGGTGGTATATGTATTACTGTCATTCAGGTCAAGAGATAATGTCCTGTTTCATCTCCACTTTTCAATAGCACCAGCACTGCATTCAAAACACCGAGCCTGAACAGTAACAAATATGGTTTGCTCTGTGCTTTATACATGTCTTCTGTTTAACTTAAATACATGACATAATATCCACATGCCAAAGCTACTGCGTATACCCATGGTAAAAGAAATATGGGCACTGTTGCAGTTTATCATTTGAAAGCAGAAGTTACAAATGTCAATCTTTCATATAGGGAATTTCATCTTGTGTGAAACAGCTCTTATTTTTTAGTAAGTAGACAAGCAAATGCAGTTTTATTCCTCATTCAGCCATCATCTTTCTTCCACAGGGATTTGTACTTCGCCCATTCTGGTTGCCAGATCTCTCAGCCTAAACCCACTAATATCCAAATATGAAACAAGAGTCATTCTAGAACCTATAGCCTAACTATCTTTTAAAATTAAGGTTCTCCCATATAGGTTTTTCTGCACTCTATTTGTTAAACTAAAGGACTGCTTGCAAGGCGGCAATTCTACAGTGTCTGCAAAAAGACAATGCAAGTTCTAAGCAATAACCTTTGACATTCGCAAAGCCAGAAGTTGTTAAATTTGCTTTGCCTCCCAACCCTGCAAACATAACCCTTAGAATTAAAGATAAAGGTTATTAAAAGGACTGTTAATTTTTAAAATGTTGACATTTAGACCCAAGCATCTAAACTTTTCTTTATTAAACCATCTAATAAAGGAAATCAAAGAACTCTGCCTCTTTAATGAGGCATTAAAATACAGTAATACAAAAAAGGAAAAACTGTTAAGCCTCTTAAACCCCTGGACTTACATTATCAGCTTTTATGTGCCTGTCAACACTCAGGAGTAAGAAGCAATGGTTTATTCTCTGTCTCAAATTTAAAAGCCAACTAAACTTCCTTCCACCTTCCTGCTGAGATCTTTAACTCCTGGCAAAGAGCAGCAGCTTAGCCTAAAATGTGGTACAAGAGGCCAAAGCAGCCACTATCAGTTGCTAGCCAAAGCATATAACTATCTCTTATATCACCTGATTAAACAACAGCTAAACCTCCCTTGTTTTAGTTATGAATGCTTTTTTTTTGGGGAGGGGGCAGAAAGTCTTTGACCATCCGTGTCGTTGATTTCTTCATCAAGAATGGTTTGGATATTTCATAATAATAAACAACATATACTAAGTGTTATAGAATTAGAACTAAAATTTTAAAAACAAACATATTACACATTCATTAGTTTGGAGAGGAAATGGATGAAGAGAAAGTGATTGGGGCAGATCAACCTTTGTATCAGATAGCCAAATGATCAGCAGAGCCCAGTGCTAAACTGTAGACCAAAAACAGAAGTGCAGTCAAACTCTGCAGTCTCTTTGTGGCTGAGTTTCAGTGGCATGAAGCAACTGTAGAAACATTGTAAAATCCTGTCTGATAGGAATACGGGAATCTGCCTTAAAGTGAGTGAGCCCGTTGTTACATTTAGGAAATGAGTTTTAACCCTATTCAGAAGTTTTTAAGGTGTGTTGTTTAAACATATGAAGAGCGAGGTCCGCTAGCTCAAACTCCTCCATTGTCATCTAAAGCAATACTACTCAAAGTGGTGGTCCCTGGATCAGTAAAAAAAAGACACTGGTGTCCATTTGCTTATTAATGGTTTCAATTTATTATTTAGAAAAACTGAATGTGTTTTGGCCTGTATATAAGCTGATTGTCCTTCTCCAGGAGCTACATTAAAAATAAACACAAATATGTATATTATCTTAAAATCTTTCACAAAAGGTCAATCAGCTCATGTACAGACCAAAACGCGTTGGTCTGTTTAAAAAATAAATGTAGACCATCAATAAGCACGCAGAGACGACTCTCCTTTTCTGCTGATTCACAATACTTGCTTTTCAGTATCTGTTCTTGCTGTTGGTCCCTGGATCAGTGTCAGTCTCTGAGACATTAGTTGCTGGTCCCTGGCAAGTTTCCCGCAAAGAAGCAACTGTATGCAAAGGGCACAAATATAGTGCCAGCCCCTGGCACACACGGAAAGAAAGAACTGACATTCCCCCACATCGGATAGGCTATGAAGCACTTCCCCCACAATTACCTTCACTCACATGAGCAAGAACCAATATTTCCCTGAAATTCCCCGCATTTGGAATTGACTGTATTGATCCCAAATTCTCTACGGCTTTAGGCAAGGCTCTCTCTCGTTTCTGTCTGGACGTGGAACCTGGAATGTTCTTCATGCAAAACATATATTCTATCACTTACCTATGGCTCTTCCAAAAAACCTCTGACAGGATTACTAAATTTTCAATAATAAGACATTAAGATACAGTCCTCCCTCCACATTCACAGGTTAGACTTTCACAAATTTGATTATTCGTGAGGCACATGCTGCCCTCCCCCCGCCCCGCATTTTCCTTCCATTTTTCATCCCAGGGTTGTGAGCTTTATGTTTAAAATGGATGATTTTTCCTTTTGGGTGAGCAAAGCCCCCTCCCATTGCTAAAGGCATGGCCTCTCAGCCATGTGGTTGCACATTCTGCTGTGTATAGGCTGCTGATTGGTCAGGTTTCCTTTCTCACGGTGGTCACTAGAAGTAATTACAATTCCAGAACTCCCCTCTTCTCCATCTGAGGGGAAAGTACCGGTAAGTCTTTTAGGTTGTCTTCCCCCTGCCACACCAGGACAGAGGCAAAGGAATGGGAGAGGGGAAGCTCTGGAGGAGAATGGGAGAGGAATCACGGGGAAGAGTTATCCGTAGTTCTTTCACTTTCACGTGGGTTCTGTGCCTGAACTCTCGCGAATGTGGAGGGGCTACTGTACTACATATGCATCAACTCTAAGGTGACACAGGCCATAATGCTCATATTAAATCATAAAGGACAATTTGTGGTACATCAGATGTTATCATTTGATTGCAATTCCGTTGGCTCTAGCCAGCTCAGCTAACGGTGAAGAATAATAGGAAATGTAGTCTAACAATGTCTGGAAGGCCGCATGTTGTTCATCCCTATCTGTTCCTCAGAAACTACTGCATAATTTTAAACAGTAAATGCTTCTTACTGTATGTGTAGATGCAAGACTAGAGAACCTTTACCTATCAAGATGTTTTGGCCTACAACTCCAATCAACCATACTCATAATGGACTCTCTTAAGTGCATGTGAGAATATGGTCCTAATACGGAAGTCCAAAAGCTCCATACCCCAGAGGTATCAACCTACATCCTATTTTTTAAAAACAGATCTTATTTTACATAATATGAATGAGTTGTAATTATGGACCACCCAGCAGTAGTAATTAATTCTGGTTCCAATAACCCATGTAAACTATTATGACTGCACCTTAAGAAGTGTTCAGTGATGTAACTGTGTTTTTTTTTTAATTTCTTTTATAGTTACAAAACTACGGCCTCAAAATAGAGGAAGGGAAGGAATATTACTTGATTCAGCTGATGCTTTCTGCTGCATTGCATTCTCTCCTGTGGGTGATAAGGTAGACAGCAGGAGAGTCAAGCTCTGCAGGACAGTGGCTTGCAGCAAAAATGAAAAGTAGTTTTAGTTACTTTTGAGACAGACAAAACCAAGGAGCTTTTAAAAAAATAAATTGCTTTAATTGTATCACTTGGCCTTGGATCTATAACTGTAACTAATTACTTTGGGGAAAAATATTTTTCCCCTCAACCTTGGCAACAAATTGTAAATAATCTTTTCTCCAAAACATTCAGATTACATGCAAGTGAATACTTTGGAACATACTACAAGATGGCAGTTTGCAGAAAAACAAAAGGATTGTTTTTAAAATTGGAGGGACGGAGAAAATAAGCAAAAATATTTACCAGAAAGTTTGGGAAAATGTAGACTCCTTGACTTTCACCAACAAATATATTATGTGCAAAACAAAATATTCAAATGGATTTTGTTTTGATTTCATAAAGGTTTAGAAATTTCTTCACACAAAACATGTACCTTTGAAATTAAACATGTTTTACAACAACATCTCCATGAATCCAAGACATGGGCACTAGGGTAGCTTATTCTTAGAAACCCATTTAGACAAGTGTCTGACATCCGTAGGACTAAATTGCCACCTGCCTACTCACATGTTTCTATTCTGTCTGGAAGAACAATGCACAAATTACCAGCTGTGAAGAAGTTCTGGAAGTAGGTTGAATTTCATTAAAGTTTTTCTTTTATTATTTTTTTAAATACTGACAGTACACTGCATTTGCTAACTTGCTTATTTAAAATATTTATACATTGCCCTTTGCCAAACTTGGCTCCAGAATTGTTTACACAATTAAAACAATTAAATCATATGGTTAGGCAGAAGAGCACTCATCAAGATTTTTAAATGCATCTAATCCAAAAACCCTGGCATAATTTCTGTGCATATCATGCTCACAGGAGTCATCAGTAACGCCAAGCTGCAACACAACAACAACAATTTGTTTTAGAGGGGTTTGTCTGAACATGTGCATACTTACTCAATCAAAGAGTGGCACTGGCATATGATGCTGGGCTATAGTAGGAAGAATTACTTTCACTTTTCAGAAATATGCAGAAATACCTCAGTTAACAAAGCAGATATGTTAGTAGGCATTACTTCTTTAATCAAAAATTTGGTACCAGAGGCAGGAATAACAGAAAAAACAGGGGTTGGCTGCTGCATCACAAAACAGAAAAACAGTTCAACATGTTTCAGCAAATGTTTTATTAAAAACTAATCATACACACATAAATAAGCAAAAAAATAAAAATAAAAATTGAACCTTCTCAAGATCACTTGAAGGTTTCTTCCAAAATATATACAGCGATTATGTTTTCTTTCACAAACATGCATATTTTTTATGATTTCAAGTCTATACTTTCTTAACAAGCTAGGAGTGCCTGGAGAGGCAGGCTGATCTCCCCTTTTCTTCCTGTTTTGCTGTTCATGCACACTCAATAAAGGATTCTGGAGACAGCTGCTGTTTACCTTGCCTGTTGTGGGCAAGTGCTACAGTAAGATTGGCTAGAGTAGAATCCCATCCTTTTTCAGCTGAAGCTTTCTTGCATTGATTACTGCAAACATCCTATTGAAACCTGAAAGTCTGCTTCTCCAGATTTCCTTCAATTTTTACTTTTTTAGCAGCACTCACCTCAATAATGATGCTTCTACAAAAACTTCCACTAGATAGAGGACCAGGATATAAGGGGGGGGGGGCAGATATAAAAAGCCTTTATAAAAAGGAGTTTCTTTGTCAGAGGCTTTGTTAATGGAGGTATTTCTATACTTAAAAACACACAGGGCACAAACCACTCACAGCCTATGTTGGAGAGCTGTTGATTTCAGTGGAGAAAGCAGAGTAGTGTTTAACTCTCTCGCTGACATTAATGCGTAAGAACACTTAGCTCGAGTGGGACTGTGTCAAAAGTGTTTTGACTTTTTAAAAAGAATTTTCATAGTTGTGCAGAGGCTGTATGTCATCTTCTCAAAGGAACCATGATAAAAGCCTTATACTAAAGATAGGAACTGTCCTTATTCAAAACCTGGCTATCATTCTAGTACTCTTTGAATCACAGCTAAATCCAGCGCTAGTCCCACCTGCAGGAAAGGGCCTACTTCAGGAAGGACTAACATGTAGATAGACACAGGTCTTTTGTCAAAACACAATAAAGGTATTTAAAATATCTGCCTAAAGTATCACTAATTCAAATAAATCTAACCCCCCTCCATTACCAACCAAAATTTTTAACAGTAGGAACAAATCCATCTAGACCTATACATCTGATAGATAAGTATTATAAGTGTTTTTTTTCTATAATAAATAGTGATATTTATAATAACAAATCTCATCTTAGAAAGAGAGAGAAATTAAAATACGGAGCTTACCAAAAGTCACTTCTCCTTTGCCAGTTTTGTCAAAAAGCTGGAAAGCTACCATGAATAACGCATCTGGAGCACAGAGGACAGATTCAAATGCTACAAATTCTTGAAAGGATATCAACCTAAGGAAGATAAAAAAAAAATAGTCAAAAAGAATACTGGATACATTTTAGACCATATGATAAATTGGTAACTGGCAATATTGGCACTTCAAGTCATATTGAAAACACATACATTTTAATGTATTGCTCCATTGTTATCAACTATCATTGCTGATATGAGCATAAAGTAGGCCAGGTCTCTACAGCACTCACACTCTGGAATTCTCTTTTTCCTATAAGCAAAAAAAGGTAAAAAGGACTAGCATGCAGAACACATGGTTACCTTTAGCGATAGGTAGACAAAGTGTCACATGTGGGTTAGATGCAGCCCCACAAGAGTTCAAACATTTTTGCCTCCAAAATGTCTAAACATGATCTCTAGGGGCCATGGAGGTCATTTCAACCATGTTTGGAGTCTTCTTCAGCCTTCCAGGGGTAAAAATAAAATTTTGCAAGGAAAAAAATGACTCAAAATGCCCTCTAGTGGCCCAGGAAGACCCCAAAACATGCCTCCATGTTGGGTTTGGAGACAAAAAAAGGTTTTGATTTTCTTTTTTGGGGGGGAGGGGAGCAGGTGCCATGGAGGGTGGGACCCTCCAAGGTCTCCTGGAAGGCTAATGTACCACTGCCCTAGACTGTGGTGGTAATAGATATATGTATTTTGCTGTTGATTTCCCTGTATATTTAATTTTTAATGCTGCTAGCAGCTTTGAGTACTATTCCTCTTGGGTAAATCTTCTTGGATTCTACTTTTTAAATATTTTGTTTTAATTTTTAACTCTTAAAGTAAACAAACAGAAAAGATGTCACTGTTAAACATTTTACAGCAATGTAGTTGGAGATAATCTAAGCAAGTCATTATTTAAGGCAGAAATGGTCAAAGTATTGCTTTCCAATTTTGTTTGACTGCTCAAGCCACTCTAGCTAATAATGAAGAATGCTGGAAGCTGCAATCCATCCATATTGGAAGGGCTGTGTTTTGTCCATCCTGTTTTGGCCCCAATGAAATCAAGTAGTTTATGATTAACTTATCCTATTGATTTCAAAGGGGCACTTACTGCTGAGTTAGGTAGTACCTGTTCTCGGCTGGGCAACATTCTCCATTAGCTGAATCTGTAAACAGAGTGATGATCTTTTCCTATATATTTGATGGACAGTATCTCATGTCAGGCAGTTTAAAGCTGGGAAGTTAATTCACATCATTATTAAACAGTAAGAACAAGATGCTAGTGTTCATTTAACAGAAGACTGCTGTTTTCACCCATTCCCTTTCCATGGTACACATATCAAATCCTTCAACATTCCTTCCAATTTAGTAACAGAAGAATGCCACCTTCAATCCTATCTTGGGATAAAGGAGAGATATAAATTCTATAAATAAATAAACAAAACTTATACACATAATGCCCCTTTCACTGGTACAGGACATGGTGGGGAATCATGTAGCCCTGGGACCGCAACTTCCAGTATGGTCTACCACTAGCTAGGCTGACTACAGATGCTGGGATTTGCAGTCCAGCCACACAAAAGCGACCACATGATTCCTACCCGTTATAGTTTAATTCACTAGCTCTCATTGCTTCACAGGGCTTTGAGTGAGTATTCTAGTTCTCATGACACGACTGCCAACTACACCAAAGTGCCTAAACTTCCTTTCCCTTCAGGATCATGATCAAGAAAACGGGAGCCATCTGGTGTTTAGTCCTTACTTCTGGAAAGTTGATCTAAGTCATGACAGAGGAAGGGTGCCCTTGCCTTTAACAAAGTTGGTGCGAGAGCTGCACCAGTGGTATCCCAAATCTTGGTCCTTACGCCAGCAAGCTGCATCAAGATCTGGGCTGGCCCAGTGGTAAGTAGATCCAGGAGGGAACCCTGCTTGAGGACAAGATAATGCCAAAACTGGCCATAACCATGAGGGGTGGGGAATGAGTGCAGATCCGCTGCGTGCTTGCTAACTGTTTCAAACCTGGCCTTCTCCACTCCACAGTTATACTGGTATTTCAGGGAGAAAGGGGATCTAGCCCCTTTCTCTCCTCTGGATGCCCAACTTGCAAAGGGGTCTACTGGCAAAATATGAGGTAGGTTTACTTTAGCAGTGAGTACTGAAACCTATATCAAGCTTGTGGGGAGAACTCAGTTTCATTTTTTTTTTGCTCTCTTGCCTCTTCAGACTGCCCCATCTATCAGACACTTCTCCAGTTCTGGCCCCACCTTGTGTCCAGTTATGCCAGTGGAATTTGTCCCCTTCCTGGGCAATCAGCTGTCACTGTGGTGCCCATCAATTATATCAATTCCATGTATTACGGCAGCTGAACCCCCACTGTTGACATGCGAAACAAAATCAAGTTAACAGGTACAAATGTGAGGTACATTAGGCAGAAAAAAAAATGAAATGCACAAATATAAGGTGAGTGAAACTTGACTTGACAACACTACTTGTGATCTTAGTAGACCCAAGTTAAACATGAAACAATAATTTGATGTGGTAGTCAAAAAAGCTAATGTAATTCTCGGCTGCATCAACAGAAGCACAGTGTCCACACTGAGGGAAGTATTAGTGCCACTCTATTCTTCGTCTATCAGACTTCACCTGGAATACTACGTCCAGTTCTGGATGCCACAGTTCAAGAAGAATATTGACAAGCTAGAATGTGTTCTGAGGGGGCCAACCAAGATAGTCAAAGGTCTGGAAATTAAGCCTTATGAGGAACAACTGAGGGAGCTGGGTATGTTTAGCCTGGAGAAGAGACAATTGAGAGGTGACATGATAGCTATCTTCAAATACCTAAAGGGAAGTTACGTAGAAGATGGGAACAAGCTTGTTTTCTGCTATTCCAGAAATTGGGGCAGAAACCAAAAGATTCAAATTACAAGAAAAATATTTCACCTGAACATTGTTAAGAACTTCCTTACTGTAAGAACTGTTCAACCGTAGAACAGCCTATTTCAGAGGGAGACTGACTCTCTATTCAGGCTGGATAGCCATCTTTCAGGAGTGCTGCATGGCGATGGCGGACAGTCTCTTCCCACTTTATGATTCTACGTATTGGAGACTCCAACAGTGAACATGTGGAGTCCAGAGCTCTGAAAATTGGGGGAAGTATGTCTTCAGCTCTCATAATCCCCTAGGCAGCACAGCCAGTGGTAATGTTTGCTGGGGAATTCTGGTGCTCTTACAAATAATACCACTTTTTTTTGTAATTTTACTATTATTTGTTTAATATAAGTGCAGGCTCCAGTATAATTCCTATGCACAAACATATATACATATATACATTTATGATGTTTTTGTTGGGACTTTCAAAGACAAATGCTGGGGTAGGAATTATTGTGACATGAAGTTCAGCCTGCTTCATAAGACTGTGGAAGTGATCTGATGAAGTAAGCTTTATCTTACAAAGCTCGTGTCATAATAAAATTTGTGGGGTCTTTAAAGGGTGCCACACATCAATCTGTTCTTTTTCCTACAACAAACTAACACAGCTACTCTTCTCGGCCAAAGAGCACGAACACTTTGAAATGTCAGATAATTAATTAAAGCAGTCAATATATACATATAAAAATTAAGTAATTAATCATTTTTATGGGAAAAGGTGGAAATCATACAAATATACAGCTCAAATTGGGCTGCTGCAGAAGAAACATGAATATCTGCTGTGCCAGCTGAATTCAAATTAACCCAATTTTTACATGTTAATTAAACCAGCTATTTTCTTCTTATTGTATTTTTGCTCCTGAAATAGACTGGCCTGCAAGTGATTCCCAACAGATCTACTCCAACAACAATGACGTACTCATTTACTTCTATTATGACCACACAATACAGTAACTGAGCAGTAATTTTTCACAGTCAATTACACATGTGGTTCCTAATGGTTAAAGATGCTGAAATAATGCACGCTGCATAGCCATATGTTCCAAGCTCTATACTGCACAAGGGCAGTTGCCTAGGTAACAGGTTTTCTCTCTGGCTTAGCACAACCCTTCATTGAATATCATTAGGTTTCATTAAACAGCACATATTAACATGAACCTCAATATACTACTTAAGAATAATTTTGCCGACATAAGCACGGGCTTGTCTAATGTAAAAGCCCAACTGAGAAAATCCTAATAACCCTGCGTTTTAACGATGCAAAATGGAGAAGAGATGGATGTATTATAAACCAAACAGAAAGATCTCCTGTTAAGTCAGAGATTTTTTTTCTTCAACAATATCCCCCCCACTCATTTTTTTTAAAGGAAAGAACCATCAGTTGTTAAAAAAAAGAGAGAGAGGGAGAGAGAGAGACGGAGGCCACAAAGATGAATCAAACAGAACAAAAAACTAAATGGTGTTAAAGAGAAACCACAATGTGATTTTCAGCAGCCCTGTCAGCTCAGTTTATCCACAGAATAGAAATTAAGATAAGCTTGCCAGTTAGCTCAGCACTGGTTTAAGCACTTATCTCTGTCTTTCTCCTGCCCATCTCCTCATTCTTATTAATGCCACTCCTTCTACCTCTTCCTCAAGCACTAGCAGAAGAAACTTTCAAAAAGGCATTCCAGCAGGGATAGGCAAAAAAATTATTTCACTTCATTTTTCACAAAAATGTACTAAAACTCACAGATGTCTTCATATTCAGGAAGAAAAGAACTTGAGAATTAGATCTGTTCATCCATGCCAAGGACTTTGCTTAATTTAAAAGTCTGGGTTTGAATCTCTGTGTAGTCAAATCCACTGGTATTGAATTAGAGTTGCCAACTCTTTTCTCCCTCTCTCTCCAAGAAGCTCCTTGTTAATGCCTTTATGGCAAGCAGCTACAACATGGTCCACTCTGTGCCTAGAATAGCTGAATTTGGCTGGTACAACTGGAAAATAATTTTGTTTCCTATCATTTTGGAAGAATTTAATAAAATTTGTAAATTTCTTCATATTTGGGATGGAAAAAACCTGAGGTTTACAAAAATTCAAATGTAGAAGAAGAGAATTGTTTAAACATAAATGACATAACAATGAAATTACAGTACTGAAGCGAAAAAATCAAGGTTGCGTGAAAGAGGGCTAAACAGGAGAGTGTGTGGTTTTATGCAAAGGGATTGTAAGCTTTTGGCTCTTAAAAACAAGGTTGACTGTTGTAAGTGAACATTTTGATCTGTTGTATATCACCTCAGGGGCCCTAACAGGCCATAACCCAATAAACAAATGCCCAAATAAATAAACTCAGGTCATTTCTGGGACTCAAACCAAACTCTAGGGCTCAGAATTCCTTATTTCTAAGTACAAGTCCTCTGCATCAAAAGACAAAGAAGAGAATCAATAAGCTTACAGTCTGTTCACCCTTGTTCTAGAAAAAAGGGAGATTCTAAACATAGGTTTCTATCACAGGACACCTGACTTATCAGGAGATGCAGAGATATCTTTAGGAAACACTAAGTGTAAAGGAACACAGAAACAGCCTGCAGCTTAGGCTCTTCAGTATATCCCCCCCGCCAAAAAAAATCCTAAGACTGCTCAGAAATTATACAACTACCAGAAAGCAAGATGGCAGGAGACATAAACAGGATGCTAGCTGGATGAGATTTCCATTCTGTTAGAGCAGGGAGGGGAAAGGACACACCCTTGGGAATGGCCTTGGGAAAGAAGCTTAGAGCTGTCTGCTATACAAAACATCTGAGAAATACATATAGCTAGAGGTTAACTGGTCAGGTATTCCCTTAAAATGTACTTGGCTTTCTCTTCACCAGAATTGGACACCTTGAATCCAAGAATCCTATCATTTCTAATAAGGCCTTTCTAAACAATACAACATGGCTACGGTTTGGCCATTCAAAATAATTGGCACCTGGTGGTTTCCATGGTAGTGGTGCAATCAATTCACTCTGTGTTTTTACTCCATGCTTTAAAGGAGCTATTGAAAATTTTGAACATACCTTCAGGTTCAGCACCTTGGAGAGCTTCCTTTAAAGTACAAAACAAAACACATTAAGCACGATCCTGTTAGCGCCTTATGTGCATGTATGTCTTTTTTTTTTGGATGAGATACAGCCCTTTGTGTACCATTCGTAACTCATTCACCTACCACAGCACCCCAGGAGGGGTTGCTAATGCTCCTTATCAGAGGAGAGGAGAGGAGAGGAGAGGAGAGGAGAGGAGAGGGAAAGACAAATCTAACTACGAGGATGCAGCTGCTCTGGCCTCCAAGGGGAAGAAAAAGGAGAGTGCCCTCCATGTGTGAGAGCATCCTCATTTCTTCAGCCCTCCAAGCTGAGAACAGCAGTTTCTCCACTGTCTGAATTTTCTTCCTCTCCCCTCTTTTCCCCATTTAGATACTCCCCCTTTGGGACTTGACTTCTGCTGGGGAAAAGGGGAGGACATGGAACTGGATGGGAGTAGCTTTACACACTGCCTGCGCAATGCAGGATCTCAGCCAAAGTGGTTCAGCTGCACCCATGATATGAAAACCATCAGCCATCACTTCTTTTTAAGAAACTTCACTTGGATAAAAGAAGAAGGAAAAATCATGAAGATAAATGACACTGCAAATGAATCTGTAATTTCCTCTTATCTCCATATCCTGCCCCAATGATTCACTTTTTTAAAAATGGGAGTGGCAAATAATCAACTGAAATAACCACTTCCAGAAATTCAGGTTATCATACAGCAAATATCTTGTGGTATTGACAAACTGAGCCTTGAATTTCCAAATGTACGTTGTTAGTTACACAAAACTGAAGACAGAATACAATAATCCAGGAAAGCTAAGGATGTATTACAAACAGGGTGGAAATAAAAATAACTACTCAGCATAAGGACATAAGTGAAATTTCTCTATTCCAGATGTCTTTTGACTATAAGGACTTTTAATAGTGTGTTATTTTATTGACTTTTGTCTTTTCAACTGATTTATTTTTAATGATTTTAAATTTATGGGTAACTATTTTAATAATAACTTTTTGTATGCTAGTTGTGCATATTTCTATATGTATTAATTTTAATTTTAGTTAAGCTATCAGGACTCCAAGTTTGGGGGAAAGGAAGAAAGAACATCAGGATGATTATTGTGGTGACGATGATAACAAAAAGATTTTTTAAAAAAACAATTGAGGTTGAAGTCTTATAGTTCTTATCTAAATCCTGTTGGATTTGCTTCTGGTAAAATGTGGATTACTTGATTCAATCTTCACAAAAACGGTACCCTGCAATCAGATATTTATTTACTCTACTAAAAACACAAAAGTCAAACTGGCATGTCAGAACAGAAAAGGACAAAGAAGAGACAAAACCTAGTAGAATTCCATCAAATACCAATGACTTCCAAGCTAAGCACATTAATATTATGTAACCATAATCAATAAAAATTCATCATGTTTAAACTTGAGATCACTGGAAGAGAAGCCGCCTACTTCTGATTTAATACTTTACAACAACATAGAGAAGCCTGGAAAACAGTCTCTAAGAAGCATCAAACACAGTGAGGACATTTGAACATGTGCAATGGTTCTTGACCTGTGTGAGTTGCAGTGTTCAGAAACTAATGACAACATGTCTGCAGGGCAAACAGACAGTAAACTCTAGCAACCTGTCAGCATAGTCACAACAGTACTCCTCAAGTGGCTAAAATGCAAGATTAGTCACAGAAAGGCAGGGAGAAATTACAGTGTTTGGAATCGCACAGTAACAGTGTTGTTAAAAAAAAAAACACAGAAAAAAACAACACCTGACAACATTCTCAACTTCTTGCCTTTTATTCATTTTGATAAGCTGAGCAATAATCCCCATCGTTAAAAATTAGTCTCTTTTAGCCACTGAAAGACAGCTTATATTAAAAGCAGTAAAAACACAAAAACGATCATGGTTCATTCAAAAGACACTGTCCCCAAAATTAATGTGAGATGATGGACGATGTTGGTCTGAAGACAGATCTGAAATTTGTAAAATCAAAGCATATCAAACTATATCAAAGATATCCTCAGAGATTTCGTCTCTGGCTAAGCAGGCACAAAATGTTAGTTTTTCAGCTAGAGCTGTTTACCATAGCTTGTCCAATTAATATCTTAAAGAAAGACTTCCAAGTGACCTCCAAACATTTATTATTTCTGCCCTGCATGTCCAATCATAAGAGAGATCAGATTCTTACACTGCAAGATTGTTTTACTGTCATGAAAACCAGAAAATAATAAATTAATAAAATTGCCCCAAAACCAACATCATATTGAATGCTCACCGCAAAGTATCCTCCCAGAATTTAAATACTCTTAAGGCAACAACTCCACAATAGCTTTGAAGAGCCAACATACCTAAAACCCATTCAATAGTTATCCAATATAGTATGATTGATCTTATGCAACCTGGCAGGGGTTAAATGCCATCTATAGGCACTTTATAGAACATTTTTCTTGGAAAAGGAAGAAATCAATACGGAAAAAGATGGGGTCAAAATTTTGTTTCAATCTGCATCAGGAAACAGGTGCATTAAGATTAGCTTCCTACATCACCTTTGATCATCTTTGTTTCTCAAAAGACTCTTCAGTAATAGTAATGTACGTATTGAACACAGTGTATCTGAAAGAATCATTGAGACAATATAGCTCAAACAATGTTAGAGCCTGCAAATGAAACTTCTGTCCTAAACAAATAACATGCAAATGAAGTGACCTGGGCAATTTGTAACCAAAAACTAGCGATAACCCGCTACCTTTTCTATTCTTTTTTTTTTCTTAGCATCATCATGTGACTTTAACTTCACCATACGCCTCACATTTTCCCTGCAACTCCTTCAAAAACATTTTTGCCTGACGAAGAAACTTTGATTTTGAAGACTTGCATGAAGATTTTTCTGCCTTTAGTTTGGCCTAATAATGGTATTACTACAATACGGGCTTTAGAATCACAACAGGATGATTGCCAGGTTTCTTGGGGAGAAAAACATCGGTTAATCTGTTTCAAATTAGTTTAAATAGAATAGATATTCCACATATACAGTGCCTGTCTAGAAAGAAGAGTGAGGTAGATCAATAAATTTCTGAAGCTCAACTTTAATACCTGAAAAGCTAGATGATCCACAAGTACCCAGATGCCTAGTCCTCAGCAGCATACAAAAACTGATAAAACAAGAGAGGAGGATGGTGTAAGCCTCTAGATTAGGGATGGGCAACTGTTCAGGGGGCAGAGGGGCATTTTTCCATCCTGTGTCTGACCAAGAGGCTACACCAAAGTGTTTCAGCACATCCAAAGTGACATGTCACTTCTGGCCACCATTTTGGCCAGTGTTTTAGATTTCTTTTGTGTTTGGGGGAGATTTGAGAGTGTTGGAGGGTCAGGGGAAAGAGACTGCTATGTTTGGGCAAATTTTGGATGGTTTTAGGGGGAAATGCTCAAAAATCAGCCCAATTTCTTTTCAGAAAAGAAAAAAAATCAGCAGACTTTGAGGTGCTTTTGGGTGGCTTCAAGGGTTGGGCTGCACTTTGCCCATCCCTGCTCTAGATGTTGCACTGGAAATCGCATCTGTCCTAACCAACGGGGAAGGATGATGGGAGATTCAGCTTAACAGCATCTGGAGGGCCACATGCTCTCATCCCTCCCATACACGTCTACTCAAAAAGTAAGTCCCACTGGGTTCAGTTCAGTGGATATAGGAATGCTGCCTTAATCAACCAACCACTATTAAATTCTAATGTACAACAAAATACCCATGGTATACATCTCTGAGAATTCATATAGCTCCCCCTCCCCACACATATTCATTCTTCTGTATGTTTAGCAATACTAATCATTACCCTCATCATTGTATAATAAATAGAAAAGCTACAATAGTTTACTAAAATCAGCAATTTAACCATAATAGCATAATGGGACACAGGGTAAGCTATGCCTATTATTTAATGTTTCAATCTTAGACAAACAACCTATTTTCAAAACTGCTAGATTAGAGATAAATCAATAATAATGGGGAAAGCTGGTATTTCAAAGCATTATTTTGAATTGTTTACACTTTCTAAAAATAAAAGCCATATAGTATTTTGAGTTACTTACTGGAATCCAAGCTATGATTGGCAGAAATTGCATATTTTATTGGATAGAATTTAATTGTAAGGAAAAAAAAGAGGTATGGATTGTTATGGAAAGCTAGCTGGATTGTTAAGAATGCAATTTGCAAGAAAAAAAAAATCTTTGCAGCTCATCTGTGGGAGGGTGAAAGTCACCCTAAATGGCCCTCCTGAAGTCTCAGAACTCCCACCTGCCCCTCTGGAAATCAACATGGAAATGCTTCACAGTGTTTCCACCTAATGTGAAAACAGTCAGAAATACTGTTCTTCTTCCATGCAGAGCTGAATAACAGATCAAACTGAAGCAACTATTAAAGTTGCAGAAATGTTGAGCCCCATTAAGCACCTGACGATATGAACTGAGATTTCTGAACTGCATTATTTGGACTCTGGGGTACTCTAGTTGGGACTAACAACATAGGATTTAAAGTTACGTCTACCAGATCACTCCTGCCCCACATATCTATTGACACTTTCAAAGACCTGCAAAAAGTGAGTCAGACAGGACTTAAGGTGACTTTTTTTTTCCAACAAGGTACACTCTTTCTAAATGCTTAACCATCTTTAAGAACACTTTTCACTGATTTAACAGGAACTGATGTTTAGTTAAACAGACTGCAATTTTTGAGTTCTCTCTTGGATTTCTTTTCAAAAATTATGTGAGACATTCTGTTTTCTGGTACATGTTAGGGGCATGTTACAGATTTTACCTAAAGGAGTAGCAAGTTCACGTTGCTTTTAAAAAGAACTCTTGGATGGATATCATCTGGACCCAACAATTTGTTTAGTTTTAATTTGCCAGTAAGATGTGTAACCTCCTGTCTTGTTACCACTGTTTGTCTCGGCTCTCCGTTTTTCCATTTTAGAAATATTGGTTTGGGGATAGATATCTGCCTTGTATCTTACACAGTGAGGAAAGGTGAAAAAGCATAGTGTTTCTGCAATCACTTATCCCACTTTAATTGAGGTCTTTATTGTCTTTCAGTGGTCCAGCTGCATCTTTTGTTGGACAGGAGTGATCTGACAGATAAGGCTCATGTTCTTAGTCACAACTAGAGTAACCCTTCAGAATCAACAGAAACTTGGCAAGTCAACACTTATGCAAGTTTCACTGATTCAATGAGACTACTGTCACTGACATCAACAACAGGGTTCAGGTCACTGTTTATCTGAACTTTCAATAAGCTTCTGACAAGATTCCTCACTGAATACTGCTGACTGAGCAAATGCAGTAATTGTGGACTAACAAGAGAAGCCCTCTTATGGAATAAAGGCCGGTAAACAACAGAACTGAATAAATGGCCAGTTCTCACCAACCAGTGGCAGCAGAGGGGTCCCTCAGGCATCTATACTGGAACTGCTGCTCTTTAATTTCTTACTACATGACCTTGACTTAGGGATAAGTGGTGAGGTGGACAAGCTTACTGATGACACCACATTATTTAGGATCACACAGAAAATTTTAGAATGAACTTTATAATGGCAATGTATGCAAGTGTAAAATGACAGATATGGAGGCAAAAACTCCCAGAACGTAAAGCAATAGGATCTGAGTTGGTAAGATTAACCAAGAAAGGGATCTTGGTTGTGGTGGATAGCTCAGTGTTCAACTGCCTATTTTTTAAAAAAATCCACTTTGGGCATAATTAGAAAAGGAATCAAAAATAAAACCGCCAATATCATATTGCCCTTTTATGAATCTATAGTATGACCATAATTGGAATACTGTGTACAGGTCTGGTCACTGCACCTGTAAGAAGATTCTGCAGGTCTGGAAAAGGTGCAGAAAAGAGCAATCAAAATGAATAAGGAACAGAAGCAACTCCTGTATAAGGAAAAGTTACTATACTTGAGGCTACTCGGTTTAGGGGGAAAAATAAGAAAGAAATTAAGATACAGGTGTATAAAATAAAGCATGGCATGAAAAATATTTACAGTGAGGAAGTTCTGATGTAATAACAGAACCCAAGATCATCCACTGACATTGAACGGCAGGAGATTCTGGAAAGATAAGAGCAAGTACTTCATCACACAACTTACAGTGGGATTCAGAAATAGTGATGCTTGCCAACTTGAACAGCTTTAATGGCAGTATGCCTCTGTATATCAGTTGCTGGGATGCACAAACAGGAGGGAGCTGTGGTCCTTGTGTCCTGTTTATACACTTCCCATAGGCAAGTAGTCAGTCACTGTATGAAAGAAACCTTTGACCTGGTCTAGCATGGTTCTGCTTATGCTCCTATCTTCTTGGTAAAAAGCAAGAGGAACAGCAAGTCAAAGGTCTGTTCAAAGATAAATCTCTGTTAAAATCCACCACTCTTTTGCAATTTGAAAACAAAATGGTTATTTTTTCCTACCACAGAATAACCACAAATACTTATGAAGAATAATCACATATCCCCTGAAACACAAGCTGATGGGACAGAAAGGAGACATCCAGCAGAGAAAACATTTTCTATACAAAACCTACATCCCAAGTCCTAGCCAATTTCAGCACAAATCATAGCCTTCCACAGGCTCCTGTAATATTTGGTCTTATGTTAAATAAATGTTTCTGATTTACATTAAGCCACTTGCATCTTATTTTGTTCAAAACAGCACTAGTTATACAGTGGTGAATTGTAGATTACTCTGTAAGTTTCTTGGGTTTCAGGTTTGGTTCTTAATTTATCTTCTCATTGAAACTTTCAATTTTGTGGCATGAGGGTTGCCGGTAGTATTTTATCCCTGATAGCAATAAACCAGAAAACCTGTTTTTCATCTGTATTTGTTCTTGTTTTTTTAAATGTGATTTTACAAAAAAATTATTATGATAATTCTAATGGCTAAGATTATTCTGATGATTTTAATTGTTTTGTTATTTAATTCCTTTGTCATTATGTTTATTAGCCACTTTGACCACCATAAAAACAGAATTACTAAATACTTTTTAAAGAAAATATTCTGATTTAAGTCATAATAAATAAATAACAAAGACTTATGGCAGCTTAAAAGACTAACAAACTTATTTGGGCATAATTTTTGTTGATTAAAGTCATATCAACATTTTATAAAAAGCTTTGCTGGATTAAACCAATCACACCTGCCCAGTCCACACCTGCCCACTACAAAATTCTGTTCATACACAGCAACAAACCAGATGCTAAAGGGAGTTTGAAAGGAGAACATGTGAGCAGTACTGCCTCTTCTCTATATTTCCAAAGAACAGATATTTTGAGATAATCCTTCTGCCACTAGAGATGTACAAAGTTTAGTTCATAACATAGTTATATACTTCTGACACTGAAGGCAACTTGATAGCCTTATCTATCATAAATTCTTCTAATCCTCTTTTAAAACTATCCAAGTTGGCGGCAAACACTACATCCTATGGAAGAGAATTTCATGCATAGTGTGAAGTACTTCATCAGATAAACTACAGTGGATAAAAGTTTAAGTTATAATATATTTATCAGTCTTCAAGATTCAACAAACATTTTAGCTGCTTTTGCTGTGGTAGAACAGCAACACCGCCAATCCAACTGGAAACTGCTTTATTAAATTAATACCAGAGTCTTTTCCAATGTCCCTCCTTCTGTTTACCCAACAGAAGTAGAACCAAGCAGCCAAACAAAGCTTCTTGTATTTTGAGTTATACATTCACTTTTCATATCTTTCGTTCTTTCATCTCATTTCATCTATATCCTACCTTTTTCCAATTTGTTACATATTTTCTGCTTAGAAGGCATAACTTCAGAATGTCTCACCTTCAGTTAAAATAGGTGATCATAAAACATAGTGCAAAGTACAGAGACACTAATCCTTCGTATATTTGGCACACTTTCTTATTTAACGCATTTTAAGGACTGTATTCTGTTCAATTCAATTTACTCATAAACAACGAAGAAGCCATTCCTGCTAAAGCAAAAACTTGACTATGCATTATCTTCTCCATATATTTTGTGAGAAGAGCAAGATCCAACTCATTTTGGTAATCTTTTAGTGCTATTACCATACAAGTATTTTAAATAAATGCCACAGTACATACCCATCTTTAGTCTGATCCACCACACCTCCCAGCAACTGGACAGTGTTGGGATTGGGTTCGCCATCTCCTGTTATCTTCAGAAATCGTGCGACAAAATCATTGGGGGACATGTAAAATTCACCATTTTTCTCAACGCTTGCATACTGTTAAAAAAGGCAAAGAAACGAGAAACGTGTTTTCTTAAATTATGATCTAGCAGAAAGAACACATCACTGGTTTGATCATGTGCAAAATTATGAGCAATGCTTTCACATAAATGACTACACATACAGCTCCTACCACAGAAATAAAATTATGCATAGCCAGCACAGTGCTGCCCTATGCACCATGGTTTGGAAGACTGTGCAACTTTCCTGTTCTTATCCTTGTTTAGCGGTAACTACGTAGTCATGACACCCAATGTATTAACATATGGTTTCTAAGTGCCATCCACCAGCAAATCAGAAATTACGGTTTGAAGTGAATTTCTTATTCTTATTGGAATCATGTCAAGTTAAGTTTACTTGTGTACCCTTTTTGCTAATACTGCATTCAAAGCAGTTACACAACAGCTAAATTCATAACATAGCAAAATCAATCACAGATCAATACATTCAACAATTTCTATCAATAAGGCTACAATAATCATATTTTGGAGGACATACATTAATCACACTTTGTTACAATAAACTATGGTTAGCACTAAAAAGAAAAAGAATAGGGGAAAGAGAGTGTACTTTGTCAAACACCTTTTCCTGATCATTCAAACCACATTTTGGAGGATTGTCTGAAATGATCCTATTCTTCTGACCTTTGATCCATGAGCAATATAATCCTTCAAGAAAATGCCAGTGAAACATCTTGTGAAATATAAAATATCACCTTTCTCTAATATTAACTTAACAAAGGCATGGCACTGTCCATTAATATGCATTCGTACGGAACTGCCATGTGCAAAACATTAATGTCACATGACTCTGACAACATTTTTCAAATTCTCTTTTCTTTTTACTCCCAAATATCTGCCTCTTGGGAGTAAAAGTAGAAAAGAAACAGAAGTGAAAGCAGAAGTAAAACAAATTTTATTTGAAGACTAAAATTACTCTAGAAAAGGAAGAAAGCAATATGAAGAGCAGTAATAAAAATGCCCTCAATATGCTATACTGGCCTAAACCCAAGAAATCATATAGTATTACAGAGGAAGGGGGGCAAAGAATCACACAATACATTTGGCATTTCAATTTTTTCCCCTGAGTAGCTGGCTAGGTCTGTAGACTGTAATAATACAAAAGGAAAAATACTGGGACTGGGAAGAAAGAGATCATGTGTGCCTTCTGTGTTTTTATGAACAGCATTATTTCAGGATAAAGGTAGCCACTACTTGGGATTACAGGCTGCCATTATGGTCCTTCATGGACATTAAGCCTTTTAGTGATTAAGAATTTTGGAATCTCATTGTGCTAGCAAGTACACGCTATAGGTCTAGATGTTAAATCACACTTCATCTTGTAAGCCATTTAATTTCAACCAACACTTTACCCGAGCAACTGGATGGTAAGCCAGCTGGAAGACGAGAGCTTTGACAGGGACTAGCCCACCCCTGCAACTCTTAGAATCTTTTAGTCAGGATGGCCTGTGCATTTCCAAAGTAGTGGTCATGCAGGCTGGGAGATTCTGGAAGGTTCAGTCTAAAAATTGAATTTTTTTCAAGCTCTGGCAAAACTTACTGCAATCTTTTCAATGCAGTGGTTCCCATAACTTTCACCAAATTGCTTGACATTAATTGCAGAAATCTGTACTCTGCAAATGCATGGTTAAGACAGCAGAGTAGAGATCTCAGACCTTGTTTGTTCTAATGGATCACTTATTTATTTTCTGAAAGTCTGATTAAGAAATTCTACCTCAACTCATGTGTATCCAAGCAAAATTAGACAAGCTGGGATCCAGTGAATTTCTAAAACAGTAAATAGCCCCTTGTTACAAGGCAATCCTCTCTGAAACTGATGGGAGTCTCAATAGCCAAAGACCAACCCCTTTGACACATTTAAGGTAGTTCTCTGGATCCCAACCTTATTTTAAAATCTCACTAAAGCAGATTTCCCACTCCTTATCACCACAATTCTTTTCAAAGTCACAAATCTGCATACACCAATTTCAGTAAGAAGCTGGTTAGACAGGAGGAAATGTAAAATACTTTGAAAATACAAGAAAACATTATAAACTTCTTGGGTGGTATTAAAAGAGATATTAAACTAAAGTTGTAAATAAATTATGAGAATACATACATTGCCAACGTGTCAAGGAAAGAAAGATCTATATCCGAGCAAGCAGCACGTTCTCAATAGGAAAGCCAAATTACTGATTACTGGGGTATGTTTCTTTTTTGTGAGGACCTAATAAACATTTGCTACAATTCTCCACAGAATAGTATCCATGCCAGATACCACAATAAGTTAGGTGTCTAATACAATCTTGCAACAAACTTCAAAGACTCAGGTTTTGTTTTAGCCTGTAGTAATTCTTACAAGGCAAACACTACTGCCAGTTCCCAATTTATAAAGCCACAGTTGTGCTTCACAAGTATGCGTACATCTTCAGTAAGCACATATGCCGCACCTTCCTGTTAAGAGGTAAACATGTACATGGATTCTTTTTCTTTTTTCACTACTTAGATTTAAATTATATACAAGTAATTTCTTTTAGACAAGAAATGCAAAGACCAAACATTAATATTATATTCATATCACTTGGAATATTATATTCATATCAACTAGAATTATCTGGGGGAGCTGACTGCAGTTAAATATTATACCTTCATAAGGAAGATTAGTACATTCCTTTTTCCTATTTATAATGTGGTTGAGGCTGATAGCCTTAAATCCATCTAACAAAGCCACGGGGGGGGGGGGGGATAAAAACAGAAGCAAAACAAGCTCAGTACACAAACAAAATTAAAACCAATTTAAAGCATGGTAGCAACATATAAATCACCAGCCTGATTAGTGGGTGATATAGAATGGGGGGAAAAATCACCTGTACGCTTCTATAACTGCCTCACAGATCAATCGAATGCATTGCAACCATTTGTGAGAGAATCTTTCTTAGGCTTGAAAACTTTTTAACACAACAGTTATTGAGAAACAAATCAAATAAGTCAGCCATTCTGCTGCTTCTACATTTCATTTTTTCCCTCTAGGCTAGCCCCCTGCTAAGACATTCAATAACAGAAAGCAGCATAAGGTTTCGGTGTCCCTCTGTTTCTCCCCACTGTGATTTATTCTTGTGTATTTGAAATCCAATCACGTACCCCCCACACTACATATAGAAAATGACCTTGAAAATGTCAGCCTGCTCATTTTGACTGTAAGTCTAATCTCTTAGGTTATGGTAGGAGAGTTGTAAGAAGGAGAGTTACTCTAGGAAATTATCATGACAAAAGGGGAAAAAATCAATTCTGTTAGTTTAGGAATAAAGACTTTCAAAAAGGTGATTCTATGCAGTCATGTATTTTTTCCCCACTTTGGTAATTATACCCACAGAGAATTTGATATTACACAATAATGCCTAATGGCTTTTTGGTAAGTTCCTTCAAAATTCACACTAGATAATCATATATTTTAAATACTCAAGCATTAACTAGTTGAAACCCATTCAAGCCTTTGCAAATATGTTAGCAGAACATACATACATACATTTAAAAGGTAATGCATAAAGTATCTCAAAAGCAAATAATATACAACTAAGGAATATCAAACTGATTACTATGTGTTTAAACTAAACAGGAAATGATGCAACAAAATGCCATTATGATTTTGTTCTATTTTGGCATTCCTTCTTGTGGACTACAATACAATTCCACTTATCTTGGAGTAAGATCTAGTGAACTCCACGGGGCATACTTCTAAACAGACAGATAGACAGACAGACAGATAAGATATAGAATTCTGTTGTTAATTTCCAATTTCAACCAAAGCGTGACAGTTCTGAAATGCTTCTAATGAATTGAGGAGGGGATGATTTTCCAAAACCAAGGTTATTGCTGTATATTTCTGCACAGAATTCTAATTCACACTAAGCAATGAGCCAATATTTTGAAGAGTCCAAAATGCCAGTGTACTCAGCCCATTTGCCCTGTTTAATGCCTCCTACTTGTGTAACCAGCTAAGCAGATCAGGACAGCTTATATAGAATGACATCCAAATTGGGAATCCTGATTTGTCTTTCGCTTCACAAACCAGGATTTAAAAAAAAAAAACCCTGATAGTTCTTAACTTATTAATAACTGGCTTGTTTGGCAATGATGACCTAGAATTCCTGGTTCATAGAACAAGCTAAAGTAGCGTGGGCAACTGGCCAGAATGAGAGACTAGACCCTCCCACTATTACCAGCAGATCCAGTACTACCACTGTTAATTCTGCCACTGCAAAAAGCAACCCAGTTCTCTGGGAAACATGGCATACGAGAAATGCACACTTTGTTTCCAAGTAGAATCATGTTCTGAGCAGTCTGCTGAAAGAACAGTTCTATTAAGAAGCGAGGTATGTGCTCTCCATCTGATGTGTTTCCCTCCAGAATCATACTGTTCTGGTGGTAGCTGGAACCACAGGAGTGGCCCTCAGGTGTGGGTGTAAAAAAAAAAAAGGACCAGAGAATGCATACGTGTTATATGAATAGCCTATAAAGAAACTAGTATAAAATATGTGGCCTTATTTATAAATTTGTATTCAGTGCAAAATGAGTTCAGACAGAACACTAAACTATGGTTTAGAGATACGAGAGCAAGCCTAGGAATCCCACTGGGATCACATCCTCCCTGCACCTCTCTTCTTCTCTGGTGTAGCTGCAAGGTGATCAGAAGCTTCCATGTTTACATTAAACTAATCACAGGTTAGCAAAGTTTAACCAGTTACCTTCATAAACTATGATTTCAAGTGGTCTTCCTTCCAATCGCCATAGTTAAAACTAACCACAATTTGGCTGAGCTTGGAAGACCCAAAGAGCTGTGCTAAGTAACACTGGAAGCAGAAGCTTTTAAACTCCTTATCAAGACTGCTAAGCTATTATTTAGCACTGCATGCAAACTCTTGCTCATCTGACTTCCACTATATTGTAGTGTTTAAAGCCATCTGCAACGTATCTTGTTCCACATCAATGGACTATAGCTGGCTATTGTCTTAATCCAGCTTTTGAAACCACTGCTTTTTACATACTTCCCACTTGATCAAGCTAATTCTTGAAAAGATTTATAATAAATCCAAAAAAGTCAATTTTTTTAGTAAACTAAAATATAAAGAAAACAAAGCAAGTACATTACAATAAAACAAGTGAACTTCTAAAATCAAGTAGTGGCATTAATCACTGAAAGTTCAACTGAACAGTACATAGTTTTTATAGGGTGATGTGGAAACCAACCTAATCTCCCTGGGTAGGAGTTCCTCAACAATGGCATTACTACACAGAATTCCCTGGCTAGCAACCTGTTCATGACACACACTGGCATAATGCCAATGTACTGGGTTTTTTGGGGAGGGGGTCACCTCCCTCATTTCACTATCAGTTGTCTGTAGGGCCCTGACAACAGAGTCAGTTAGTGAATGCAGAAAAGCATTTGGCTGTTTCCCTAAGGCTGCACATATAATGATGTCATCTTCCAGGCCCCTGGACAATCCCCCGGAAACTCCAGAGGATGCCTTTGTCACTGTGAGTCCATCTATAAGATCATAACCAAACAGTTCTCTGCCACACCCTATTCTTCACCTTTTGCTAAATGGCTGTGCTGAAGGGGTCCCCAAAGGTAATTGGTGAATCCTGCAGGAGGGGTGAAGGACGTAAAGTTCTTGGGGTAAAGTTCTTGGGCAGAACTTTATGTTTTGCCTTCCTGCGTACATTTTGGCCCCTGTACATAGTCACCAACAGCCTCAGCACTTTTTTTATGTAGGACATGCCACAGAGCATCAGATAATAAATTCTGCCTTCATGTAGGTCCATATGGAAGAATCCAGCTTTCAG
Source organism: Cyclura pinguis (assembly GCA_030412105.1). Classification (NCBI taxonomy): domain Eukaryota; kingdom Metazoa; phylum Chordata; class Lepidosauria; order Squamata; family Iguanidae; genus Cyclura; species Cyclura pinguis. The sequence goes on from CM059604.1 coordinate 24,044,474, forward strand.
ATTCTCTGGTTCCAAGCCATTTAAGGTTTTCTAGGCAAGACCAAGCTTCATGAATCGGGACCAGAAATTAGCGACAGTGATTAAAAATAAGTACTACATGGTCTGTTAAACATTAAACAGACAGAAATCTGGCTATCATGTTTTCACTAGCTGCAATTTGAAAGCGCTTTTTAAAAACAGGCCCACAAAGTACAGTAATCTATACATGGAATATTAAAGCATGGACTACTTTCCTTGTCTAGAAAACCAGAAAAAAGCACTCTTGGCCATCACTACTAACAGCAACTCCACACTGCATACTTGACACTTCAGTGAGAGTTCAATCCTACCCAGAATATGTTGGATTCCCATCTGGAGTTGGTCAGTTACTGACCAGTACTAACTTCATTTTCTTTGGAGTGAGCTCCAACATTCAGTCCCTCACTGCATCTAGACCATGACGCAGGACTTCAGGACTTCAACAGGACTTTTGGAAATGTTACTTCTTTGTATAATAAGCCGCATTTTCAGAGATTTGGATCACATATGGCCCAATGGGTGTATATTTGAACCTTATTAATGGTTTGCTCTCTCCAGAACAAGAGACTCAGACACAACTTTCAATTAAACTTTCCAAATGATTAGCTATTAACTGATTGAAAGAGGGTGCTAATTTCTATCCATCTCCACACCTTTGTTTTTTGATAAACTCAAATTATTCAGAGAAATCAGCAGCAGAAACATAAACAAAATAAGTTTTCATCATCTATCTGCTATGCCTACCTATTTATCTAATGTTCCAGTAGATAAAAGTAAATGGCTTACTTGAGGTATAGGCAAAATGTGGCCCTTCAGATGTTATTGGGCTACAACTCCCACAATCCCTCTCCATTGCATAGACTGGACAGGGCTGATGAGGACCAAGTTGCCCACCCCTAGCTTACTCAATATGCAAAGCCAGGATGGACATCTCGCTTAGTACAGCCTAGCAATCTGTGGCAAGATACAAGACTGTTACCACACATTCTTGCTCCTGAATTCTTCCTACCGTACTTAACAACAGATTTATAGGTAACATGGAAAACAAGTTTAAAAGCTTTTGTAAACTTAAATTTGTATTGAGGTTTCTGCATCACAATTTAAAACCATCTTTACTCATGGTTAAAAGCTGCAAAATTCAATGTCAATCACTGCTTTGGGTGGTAGCATAACCCAGAGCAAGCACAGAATAATGCAACCTCTCTTGATCAACAAACAGTGACCAGCATTTATACTGGGCTACATATTGTTTACAGAGCTGATTATGATTCCATTTCCCATTCCCCATTTGTAAAAGCAAACTGAATTATTAGCTACAAGTAATCCAAAAATTTAAGAGCAGTGGGGAAGCACTAATGAGGAAAAATCTCAGTTACAGATTGTAGTTCTACTCTCTAGATTATCTAAAGGAGTTATTTCTTTCCCTTTTGTGTAGGAAATGTTGAAACTTCTGTTCTATTTTGGGGGAGCAATAAGTTTTAATTTCAAGATAGCTATATTTCCCTGATTCTATACAATAATCATTCAAGAATGTATTCGACTTCTTGGAGAGCATTGTTCAATTTCTGATAGTGGTATTTAAATCTAACATGGTAATAATACAGTGAATGATTAATGGTTAGAAGACTATCAAGAGATGAATAATGCAATAAGAATGAAAGAAATGAAAAATTCAGCCTTTAAAAGATAAAATATTTACTTTTAACATACCTTCAAAAATATTGTTTTCAACTCAGTTGGATCAGCTCTCTTGGTTAGAGCCACCTACAAGTAAATATAATTATATTAATATGCAAGGTCTATATAAAAGATGTCAAAATGTCATTAAAATGAGAGAGAGAGAGAGAGAGAGAGTAATTCAAACAATGGAATGAGAGATGAAAAATAAAATGTTCCCCTCAAGCAAATTAGGCAGTGGTTTATGTGAGAAATACTTACTTAACAGTTACACTCAATTATTCCATGTTTTTGCTGGAACTGTTCCCATGAATAAGCTGGCAAATCTTAAAGAAGTACACACAAACTGGAAGGAAGGATGGTATTTCTACCATGTGAACATGCAGTTCCAAGGACATGGAATGGGCAAAAATCATTCAATAAAGCTAGATTACAGTGATTAAAATTGCGTTATGTAAGATATAACACTAAAGAGCAGCCATATCTACTTCACCCTGGCAATTAACACTAGTTACAACAAGAACTCTTGCTTTACACCTGGAAAACCCTACTGTTTTGATGAACCATCTTGCAATGTAAGCTCCATGGCTAAAGGTAGTCATCTGAAAGTATTCTTTACATTCCTCCTTGCTGTTCCATGTTGGGGTAGAAATGATAATAGACTTGAGAATATCTATAGATAGAATTTTCATGGTACACCATTCCACCACCACCAGTGAAGATTGTCTTTACTGGCGGCAGTGGAAGGAGGCACATGATGTCCTGCTGGCCTCCCATCAACTATTATTCTTGTCATTCTGGTGTGTAGTAGCAATTATACCTGTAGCACAGCCATCCTCAGTACCACATGCTTTCTCTTTTTGTAGTTCAAAACTACCAAGCTGTTCCAAAGCTTGGAAAACAAGTAAGTGCTACATTTAACAGTTCTTTTCCTTTTCTTTCTCATAAATCTTTAAGGACAGAATAGCTATGAATGGAGCTTACAACAAAGAAACATTACTTTTTTTTTATTTCAGCTCCCATAACTCCCCTGCCAACACAAGCAGCCCTGAAGCAAACTCCTTGGTTATTGCATGTCCACCCAACTCCTTGGAGTAAGCCCAAAAGAGAAACTCACAGCTACAGTTTCCAACCTTGGTAATTTCTAGCCGGGGAGGATTGGAGAAGTTTCTAGCTGCTTAGTCTAGTACTAAGGCTGGAAACCAAGAGAGATAAATAGACCAACTACAGGCCAAGATCAAGAGAGGAACATAAAAATAACTTCTAAAGAAAAAAAAGGGGATTCTTTAAAAGTTGGATTTTTAAAAAACATCAGAGATGGACTTTTCAAAATATGGCCTCTTCTGCACCCATAAAGAATGAGTGTGACATTTCCAAGGGCGCAAACATGTGAACATTTGTGTGGATATCTACATTACAAGTTAAGACACTGAAAAACTGAAACAAAGAAACTCAAATGTCTCCTGTGAGAAAATCCCCTAAATCAAATCACATTCTCTCACTTTAATCCATGCCTCTCATTAGGAGTACATACTGCACAGCAAGAGACATTAATGCATTAGGACAGAAGTACACACTTTTATCTACTTACTGGATGCTAGCTATTTGGGGGTTAATGATGTTTGGCAGTTTTTCCCTTTAAACTCACCGAAACGGCATGAGCAATTGTGGGGTAGATGGCCTGAAAATGTGTGTTATCCAAGTGTGCATGCTGTCCTAAGTGTCATAATCTTGTGCTAAGACAGTTATTTGCTCAAGAGCTCATTCACAAGGCTTTGTGCTCTCTGTGGCAGACTGGACTTCAATGAATTCAGCAACAACTACAAGATATTCCCCCCATCCCCACCCTGTAAAAAAAAAAAAGCTCTCCTTCCTCCACTATCTATAAAATCAACCATACAATGTATTGGTAATCCAGCACTCTGCTGAACATTACCATTTCCTCACCAAATGTTTCCTAACCCCAACTCAAAATCTCAAACATAACTATGGAAGCTGGTGGGTACTAGGACAGCATTGGGCAACACCCAGTAAGGCAGAGGTTACACTGGTGTGTCCCAGACCTGCCAGAGGCCACAGCTAACCTTTGTATTTCTCCAGGATAATGCGGACAGAAAAAAAAGCCATACTTGTGCTTTGACACAAGGTGTATGGGGAACATGCACCATGTTTTTAAACTGAATCATGATTTTGGCAGTACATTCAGCTTACAGACAAGCCGTATAGTCTCTGCACTTTCTTTTAATACAAAATGAAGCCCCCGCCCTCACAACTGCACTGAAATTTGGCCTGTGGCCAATGTGCTACCCACCCTCTTAATATTACAAAGAGTTAACAAAATAACCAAAATCCCATGACTGAGTTAAGCTATATGAGAGCATAGTCTACTGAAGTCAGTGAGATTTAATTTAGGATAACTGTATGTAGGACTGCACTATACACTACACAGATTTTGATGGTGGTTAAAATGATGAAATTATGCTGTGGTAGATAAAATATTTATTTGACTTATGGCTGAATGCCAGGACTTCCAAATCAAGAGATAAACCAACTCTACATCAACAATATGATAAAAAAAAAATTGTATCAGCAATATAAGTACCTCATTCTGTCAAAGGTCAAGTACTCAAGATAAACATCAAGGCTGAATACCCTACAGGCCACATCAGTAAAAGGAGGACCTGGGACAGTTCCCTCTGTAGATTCCTAAGACCAAGAGCAGTAGAATTTTATTAACTTTATTAGGTCTATGTTAGCATTGCTCAACAATTTTGATGGGTCTACATTTCAAAGCCAGCCAACCTTAATCTGCACCTTCAATATTAACATGCAGACTGGAAACAATTATGCTTTGGATTTTTCACACTTAATTTTTAAATGTAGTTCTTGCATTTCTTTTAAAAAAAGTACTTTTTAAAGGTAATACTTTAAGAAAAAATGTGTTGAGCACAATGTGTTTTGAAAGAAAACTTGTTTGAAATGCATATCTTGTGATAAAATTGGTTCAAAAATATTAGTTGAAATTCCATTTAATATTTCATTTTTTAAAAAAATCAGGGTGATGTAGAAACAGCTTAGAATGGATTCATGAATAAGTACAATGAAACTGACCCAAACAGGAAGGAGAATTAGGTATACTAGTCCAAAGTAAACTGCCCCTATCTCAGCATTAACAAGAAAACAATTCTGTGGTAGAGGACTAACATTTACAGTAAATTCCAGAATGGTCTTGATATTGCTGCAAACACATTCATTCTGAATATCTAACACTGTGAGATTTGTTAGTATACCATATCTACATACTACACGTTCAGAATTTAGATCCTTACATAATTACAAAAGTACCTTCCACGCACAATAGGCAGGTGCCAATAAGTATGAAGCACCCCAAGATCTGCAGAATATCCTGCCCCAAGAAACATCCTAAAGATGGTACTAAGCTTAGTGGCCACAGAATGCTAGGTATTGAGATGGTAAAGAGAATGGAAGACCCATAGAGATGGCAAACAGAATAACACACTGGAAAATGGAATGGAAGTGGGCATGGATGGTTGTCTTCCTGAAAAAGAAGATGTAGCACTGCAACATTTTACTGCAGATCCTTCTTGTAAGTCTTCTGAGTCCAATGAGGTACACTAAGAAGACTTACTCTGCTTGAGAAAGCTAATGTCATTATGAATAATTTTCCAATGGAATTAAAAACAAAAGATTCGATATAAAATTTACATCAAGCTTAAATTTAAGAGAAAACTTTTATAAGATGTTACATAGCTGGTATATGACACCAGAAGGACTGCAAAAAATAACTAAAAATGGAAATGCAAGATGTTGGAAATGTGATGAAAAGGTGGGGACATTTTATTATATGTGGTGGTCTTGTAAGATAGCAAGGAAATTCTGGAAGGTAATCATAGAATCATAGAAATGTAGAGTTGGAAGAGGCCACACCATCCAGTCCAAGCCCCTGCCATGCAGGAACACCCTCAAAGCACTCCCGACAGATGGCCATCCAGCCTCTGCTTAAAAACCTCCAAAGAAGGAGACTCCACTATACTCCGAGGCAGCATATTCCACTGCCGGACAGCCCTGACTGTCAGGAAGTTCTTCCTGAGGTTCAGGTGGAATCTCCTTTCCTGCAGCTTGAATCCATTGCTCCTTGTCCTGGTCTCTGCAGCAGCAGAAAACAAGCCCTCTCGCTCCTCCACATGGCATCCCTTCAGATATTTAAACATGGCTATCATGTCCCCGCTTAACCTTCTCTTCTGCAGACTAAACATACCCAGCTCTCTAAGTCTATCCTCAAAGGGCATGGCTTCCAGGCCCCTCACCATTTTGGTCGCCCTCCTCTGCACCTGCTCCAGCTTGACCATGTCCTTCTTGAATTGGGGTGCCCAGAACTGGACACAGTATTCAAGATGAGGTCTAACCAAAGCAGAGTAGAGTGGTACCAGTACCTCCCTCGATCTAGACATCATAGTCCTATTGACGCAGCCGAGAATTGCATTGGCTTTCTTGGTTGCCGCATCACACTGCTGACTCATGTTCAGCTTGTGGTCTATTAAGACTCCTAGATCCCTTTCACACGTACTGCTATCCAGCCACGTGTCCCCCATCCTATATTTCTGTATTCCATTTCTTCTACCTAAGTGTGGGACCTCACACTTCTCTCTCTTGAATTTCATTTTGTTAGCCTTGGCCCAGCTCTCCAATCTGTCCAGGTCATTTTGAATTTTGATCCTGTCCTCTGGCGTATTAGCAACCCCTCCCAATTTGGTGTCATCTGCAAATTTGATGAGCATGCCCTCTATTCCTTCATCCAAGTCGTTGATGAAGATATTGAACAGCATTGGGCCCAGGACAGAACCCTGTGGCACCCCGCTAGCCACTTCTCTCCAGGATGAAAAGCAGCCATTGGTGAGCACCCTTTGGGAGTAGCCAGTCAACCAGTTACAGATCCACCTGACAGTAGCCCTGTCCAGCCCGCATTTTACTAGCTTCTTTGCAAGAATGTCATGGGGAACTTTGTCAAAGGTCTTACTGAAATCGAGAAATGCTACATCCACACCATTCCCTTCATCTATCAAGCTAGTAACTCTATCATAAAAAGAGATAAGATTAGTCTGGCATGACTTATTTTTGAGAAATCCATGTTGACTTCTCGTGATTACCGCATTGCTTTCTAAGTGATTAGAAACTGACTGCTTAATGATCTGCTCCAGGATCTTTCCGGGTACTGACATCAGGTTGACTGGGCGATAATTATTTGGGTCCTCTTTTTTTCCCTTCTTGAAGATGGGGACAACATTTGCCCTCTTCCAGTCTGCTGGAACTTCTCCTGTCCTCCAAGATTTCTCAAAGATTATAGCAAGCGGTTCCGAAATGACCTCTGCCAGTTCTTTTAATATCCTAGGATGCAATTCATCTGGCCCTGGAGACTTGAATTCATCCAGTGTGGCCAGGTATTCTTGTACCACCTCTCTACCTATTATGTGCTGCATTTCCCCTGCTTCCTCCCCTGCTCCCCAACCACCAGGTTGAGTGCTTGCATCCTTCTGGGAAAAAAACTGAGGCAAAGAAGGTGTTAAGTAGTTCTGCCTTTTCTCTTCCCCCTGTTAGTAATTCGCCATCTTCTCTGCGCAGCGACCCTATCGTCTCCTTTTTCCTTTTGCTGCGGACATATATAAAAAAAGCCCTTTTTATTGTTTTTAATGTCTCTGGCCAGCCTAAGTTCATTCTGTGCTTTAGCCTTTCTGACTTTCTCCCTACATCTCCTGGCTACTTGCTTAAATTCTTCTTTGGTGTTTTTCCCCTTCTTCCATTTCCTATACATGTTTCTCTTAACACTTAGCTCAGCTGAGAGTTCTTTAGTCAACAATTCTGGTTTCTTCAGATGCCTTCCATTTTTCCTCTTTATTGGCACAGTTTTAGACTGTGCCTTCAGTATCTCCCTTTTAAGGAACTCCCATACCTCCCGAACTCCTTTCCCTTTCACTATTCTTGACCACGGAATTCCAGCCAGCAGCTCCTTAAGTTTACAGAAGTCCGCTTTTTTAAAATCTAAGATGAGTGTCTGGCTACACTTATCTTCTCCTTCCCACTGAATGCCAAATTCCAATAGGGCATGGTCACTCCCCCCTAAAGATCCAACCACTTCTACCTCATTAACAAGGTCATCCCTATTGGTCAGGATCAGATCTAGAATATTTGATCCCCTTGTCGTCTCTTCCACCTTCTGGACCATGGAATTGTCTGCAAGACAAGCAAGAAACTTTTTGGACCTTGCTGTCTTGGCAGAGTTTGACTGCCAACATATATCCGGGTAATTGAAATCTCCTATTATTACTGTATCTCTCCTTTTTGAATGTGCAGTCATTTGGTTGAGGAAGGCGTCTTCAAGGTCCTCAGCCTGGGTTGGAGGTCTGTAGTAAACCCCCACCAGAATATCCCTATTGTTTCTCGCTCCCTTAATTCCCTTAATTCTTACCCAGATGCTCTCTGAATTTGATGAAATTTAAAGAATTTATAATATAAATTTTGAAATGAAGCCAGAATTTTATCTGTTAAATATGCTTTGGCAACAAAGAGAAATAAGATGTCATCAGAAGACACTGTTATATCTGAGAACTGCTGCAAGGTTGATATATGCGCAATATTGGAAAGAAAGGCAATATGTTGATATAGAATGGAAATTAAAAGTCCTGGATATGGTAGAGACAGAAAAGTTAACATTTTCTTTGAGAAATAAACCTATCCAGAACTTTGAAAGGAAATGGAGAGAAGTTTTGGACTGGATAAAGACATAATATAAGAAAAGAAATAAGAATAAAGCAAGATTGTAAGTAATGCAATGTAATAATGTAGCAAGGTAAAATAATAATGTAACAAGGTAGTAAGGTAACAAAACAATTGTCTAACAATGTAAGATGTAACAAATCCCTTGAGTAAGCAACACTTATGTATGAATGGAATGGATACATGCAGATTCAACTGGAAAACAAGCTTGGAAGTGGGGAAGGGTTTTTTTATTTTTAATTAAAATCTTTAATAAAAATATTTCAAAAAAAAAAAGATTCAGGCTGGTGCAGAGAACTCATAATCGCACACCCCACTTTTAATTTAGGCCCTGGCACACCTGGTTATCAACATCCTCTTCGGGAAGGATAGTGCTGGTGCTTCTTCAGCACTGTCGAAGTCCAAATTATGGACTTAAGCAGAATGAAGAACTGTTCCAGCCAGAACTACAAGTCACAAAATGTGGTCAGCTTATTTACAAGTAGAATGCAGCCAAGTGTTCTATAGTGTGAATTGTTTGATCAGACAAAGAAGGCAGTGCTGAAAGCTTGAGGTCCAGTTAGTAGCACCCAACCTGGCAAAAATGATCACATGCCTTTCTTAATGTCCAGCTAGACACTTTCCTCAGTATACTACTATAATCCAATTCTATGTTATCAAATGCAGCAAAGCGCTCAGGAACTGGCAAACTAAATCGAACTTTCAAAATGACAGAAAGTGATGAAAAAGGAAAGGAAAAATATCAGCAGCCAGTGAACAGTCTGTTCCAATAGGAAATCAATACTAGCAAAGACTTTCAATTCTTCAAGTCAGGTAAGTTTATCACAGGGACTGCAGCAGTTACAAGACTAGCTGTCAAAGTGATAGATCTGGAATTATGATATAAACTGGTCCTCTGGCAATAAACAAAGCTTTTGTGGTAGGAGTAGGAATAGCCTAGTTTTTAAGACAGCCTCAAAAGACCCCCACCTCCATTTGATTATTCATTTATTTCTCTAGCATCTCCCTGTATGCATTAAACTTTCAGGAGTACAAATGGACCAGTCAAAGGAAACAGAGGAAGGCAAGCGAAGTCAGGTCAAAGTGTGGTTAACCAGCCCTTGCTGTATGAACGTGGCACATCTATAAACACTGTTTAAAGGGAACTGGCTGCTAGCATTACAGATTATGGAAGAAAATCAGATAGCAACATTCTGGATGTCGTAAGTTAAAACTAGAAACTCAGTCCAACTGGATAGTAGTTGGACGCTACTACAGAGAAGACAGGAAAAATGCAATATACTTCCAGACCTCCATCCAAGATAGGAGATATGCCAGTAGAGTCTATGTCTATAAAAGCCATGAAGAGCATCTGAAAGATAATACAACTAAGAACCACAGAAATGTAAAAACAATGTTCCAGATCCTCTCTCCACTTCCTCCCAAAGATTTGTAGACAAAAATAGGCCACTCTTTTAAAATGTCGCAGAACACTGATAAACAAGTCTGCTTGGAAAAGGTGAAAAAGAATGATAAGTTACAGAATTAGGGTACCAGTAAACCTGCTGTGAGCTGTGATTTGTGTTTTCTGGAATAAATCAAACCAGAAAATTTTCCAGCATATTTTACCACTATTCTAAACAATGTTATTAATTTAGCACATTTGCTTCATATGTTATATTGAGAGTAGGAGAAATTGTTTTATTGGGATATTTTTAATGTAGAGAGAATGGCATATATCTCCCTTACATTTTTAATGAAAAAGGACTACATCTGAAAGAAACCTTCTTTTAAGGAAACATATTTAAAAAGAGCTAACCAACTGAATTTACATCAGCAGTTTAATTTTATTCTACTGAGGGGTAACTACAGCAATTTCAATTTCAATCACTCACTCTCTTCACTACTTGATAGTTGCATTTCAAGCTAAGAAAAATCTGATTCAGTACTGCTAGTTGAAAGTTCTAGTTGGATGCAAGTGTGGTCCAGACATAGCCAGAATCCAAATGAATTATACACTGAAGAGGTTGCCACATGTTATTTTGAAATGAGCGACTGAGCCAATGTAGAGTAGTGGTTTGAGTGTTGTACTGGGACTTCAGGAAGTCAGGGTTTCAATCCCCACTCCACCATGGAAATCTATTGGGTGACCTTCAGCAACTCATACTCTCTCAGCCTTAGAGAATGCCCTCTGAACAAACTCCTCTGAACAAACCTTGCCAAGAAAATCCCACGATAGGGTCACCTTAAGGTCACCCTAAGTGGGAAACAACTTGAAGGTACGTCACAACCACAGCAACAATGGGTAACTGAATACTAGGGTTTATCAATGCTACCTCCTTAAAAGAATGATTTATGTTCATATCTTGTATTTATCCCATCTAACATCACTAATTCCGGTACAATAGCCCTGACAACTATATGTATGCATGTACGTATAGACACGTATACCTATGCATTTAGTATGTTGAAAATTTTCCACAAAAAAAGGATAGAAGTGGAAAATTTTCCGAAACAGAAAATTCCCCACAGAAACAGCAGTGGTGGCTCATGGTAGAAGCAAAGGGGCATTTGGGAGTGAGGTCCATACACACCCAAACACTCATACCCTGTTTTGACCATGGGATACTCCTGGGTTGGTTTGAAGATAAAATTTTAGGACAAAACAAACTATACAGTCAGCAGCAAAGAAACCAGGAGATTAACAATGTGGAATGGGGATATGTGTGTGGGTCATATTGATTTCAAATATACAGTCAAAGCTGAAGCTAAAGTTTCCATCACTGAAATAATTAGAAAGCTGCTAGAACATTTTTCACCAGCAACATAACAATGTCACAGCCATTGTGCTGTGACAAAAAGCTACCTATCTATATATTTCCAACTAGGGAAAGATGTTAGTCATTTCAGCACAGTTGTCCAAAGAATCTATGCAGGTACCTTTCCCTCCCCTTAAATCATAGTACTTGGAAGAAGAACATGCTTATAAACTGTACCTTCACATTCTGCAAATAATTAGCCTGACTACAGATCCTCACTCAGCAGCATTGCGGCACAAGAGGGAATTGAAAAACAGTGTTGGAAGCTAGAGGGAGCAGCAACAGCAATCCAAAGATCTGCCAGAAACCTCTAGACAACATCAAGAAATCACCATGAACTTGAAAAAAAATAGTAACTCAACCAAACACAGCCCACCAGGAGCAAAAGAAGCCATTCGTTTTGGTTGTTTGACTGGGATTATTTTATTTTTTTAAAAGTTGGAATTGTCAAGAACCTTGCAGGGCAAAATACATGGGTCATGAGTCATAAGTTGTTGCTTATGAAGCTTCTATTTCTGAAGTTTCTGATTCTATTTCATTATTTTTCACACATCATCAGTGTATCTTATCTGGTGCTTTACAGAATTTCTTGAGCAAGTAAGGTAAGTCCGTGATCCCACAGAACTTACAGTTTCAAATCCATCATTACCAAAGTCAACAAACAGATGAAGATGATGGGAAAACACATTAATATGAGTATGTACCAAGTGTTTATGTGCTACTGATTCATAGGGGTCAGAAAATATACTGTTTTGAGTACAACTCCCAGAATGCCTCAGGCAGTATAGCCAACGCAGGCTGGTACAACAAGTGCTGCTGGTTCATTCCAGAGAATCAAGCAAGGTGTAATATATTGTACAGACATAATTAGAAACATCCTTATGCACCATTTGATCAGGGGCAGACAAAATATGGTCCTAGAGCTACATGTGGTTCCTAAAGGCTACTTTCTCAACCCCTTCAGACTCCCCAGATCACCCATTTTCTTGCCCCCCCCCCCGACAAATGGCTTCTTCCATAATCCTTCAGGAAGTTTACCCCCTCTGCAGTTTGAATAAAATACATTTTTGGTTTACAAAACTCGTTCGCAAAACAAAAATCTAGTTTATAAAGCCAGAAATTGATATCTAGCCACTTAAATTTTAGTTTTCACATTTTGGCATTTTGGGCAATTTATATGGCCCCTGAAATGTCTCGTGGATAGAAAACTGCCCCTTGATCTGTTGCAATTGCCCATCCCTGCATTATATTATCAAACACTTTAAAAATTAACCAAAAAGAAAAGAAAAGAAAATATATATAAGATATAAGGAAATCTTCCTATAATCTGCTTGGCAGCTTTTAATCAGAATGAGATGCCTTCCAATCCATCCATCTTTTAAAGTCATGTCTTTCTCCTCCCACACACCTTCCACTATGACTGTAGCATAACAACATGGGCATCCATCATCTTTCTACATCTGTTATTTCTTGTACTCGAAAAAAATAGAAGTTTAACCTTCAAATGCTGAACTGATGAAACACATTAGGTAGAGTCCACCGCCCACTCTGCCACTCTCGCTGGGAAACATACCAACAACCAGTAGTAAGTGACAGACAATCTGCTTCTCACTCACTAGGCTTCCTTCCAGAAATACACCCCAATCCTCAAAAAGTTCTCTACCTCATGTTGCTGATGGTAGTTTTATGTTGCAAGCTACCAAAAGGATATAAAGCATTTTGGAGATTTTAGAAATAGGTCTGTTCTACTTGTGTCCATTGTGTCCAAGGACATTTTAGATTATGCTACAGATTTCAGACTCATGTATGTTTACTGTTTGGTAATGTACACATGCAACAGTGATTTACATTAAGAAATGTTGTCTGCTTTCAAACGTCCTTTACAAAACAGTAGCTCAGAGAACTGGCTGAGCTGCACACGGCCTAGGTCAGATCCAGCATGTACTTTCTTGGGGTTTGATAAGCTCTGCTTGAAAACTTTGGCCTTAGGTTGTCATTGAAAGGTACCTGAACAGCTTCTTTGACAGCTTCCAAACAAATGTAAAAGCCACCACAGATGTTTTACTGTCCATTAAGTCTAAGGTAGCAGCAGCTGTTTGCTATCTATCATGTGCCCTCATTCCAGAAACAGCATTTTTGTCTTAATTTCACCTTCTACCACTACCGCTACCACTACCACACACACACACACACACACGCAGCATGAAGGTGATATACTTCTTTTAAAAATGTGCACCACACTGTTAGTTGTATCACGTACATCAGGTGAAGATTATTCATCTTTCACATTCACTAGCTTAGCTACTGCTACTGCTATATATTGTTAACATTTCTTTCAGACTTCTCCTCATTTCTAGGCAATGACTGTCCTTTTAGAATACAGAAAGCTTCCTGTTGTATAATGAGCTCAGAAATACTGGGGGAAGTTACAAATGGAGCTTGAACACACAGCGCTATGACCAAAAAGTGGAAAAAAACTTTTTTGGGGCCACAACTCCCCAAGTTCTCCACACAGCAGTGCTACTGGCCATGTCACCTAGAGATCTGGGGAGCTTCAGTACAAAAAAGTAACTTTTCCAAGTTCTGCTCAAAGATCTCTTCATGCTTGAGGATCACCTCGTGTCTTAAGAGAGCTCTTCTCCAATTCTTTTGCTATCCATCATAAATTGATCAAACTTCAGAACAAGAAGCAAGTAAGCCTAGAGGAACAAATCAGGTGAAAACTATGCATCTTCATCAACAAGAAGCACGCAAGCCTAAAGCACCTAAAGATCAAGTTCTTCCTCATCTATAATGCACTGAACAAGGGATGGTCAGAAAAGATTACAGAACAACCAGACTGCTAATGGCCTGACAGGCATCCGTCATGACAAAGTAGACAGTGAATCTGTCCAACTGATAATAATAAGTCTTACATTGGAAAGTTTCAGTGTTACTGCAACTGATTTCTGTGTTATCACCACAATGGTGCAAACTGAGTAAAGTGAGCAAGAGATGAAATAATACTGAAAAGTCTGTTCCTGTGATTTATTATGAAGGTTCTTGATTTGTTGAATCTTAGTCACAAACACGCAGGAGGAGGAACTGGGCTTCAGAAGATAAAATCCCACAAAATGTGCCAACTAATAATTGCGTGACAAAAATACTACAAAAATAACTGACAGGTAAATGCATCTGCATAACGGATGTAGGCAACATAAAATGCAAGTAACACTATTACCGTGTACTACAAATGGGAAGGGAAAAACTCATGAAGTTAAGGAGCTTTCTTCAGAACTAAAAGCAAAATGAACATCAGCTAACACTTTAGTTCAAATGTAAAGCATGCCAGAAAATGGGAAAATAAAATCTGACTACTGTTCATACCAGAAAAATTATCTTCACATTTAAAACATGCCACTTGGAAATTATATATGCTCCTAGAAACAACAGGGTACTTTACTGTCAGAAAGTATGCACTTGCATACTTGCACATGTTTGAATCAGTCCAAGGGTACAAAATGAAGCCATGTGGAAATTAATGGAACTTTTGCCATTGGCCTCAACAGGATTATGAAGTGCAACCAAAGTTAACCATATCTTGTTGTTCATGTGAACTGGGGGTTCAAGACCAAAAATGCTGAATCCTTTTAGAAGGTAAGTGATATTTATATTGGTTTCTGTCCTACAATGAAGCAATCTAAATGCAACTACCAGTCCCAACTAGAGTAGAATCAATTGGCGAATGGAAAGTCAACACTTATGTATATTCCACTGATTTAATGGGTCTGCTCTTGTTGGGGATAGCAATTAGATTTAGGCCACAGGGTAAGGGGCTGGAATTCTGCAGCTCTCCAGATGTTGTTGGACTGCATGTCCCATATCTCTTCCCAGCACAGCCAACAATAAGGAATACTGGGAGTTTCAGTCAAACAACATTTGGGAGCTCACATAATTGCAACCTATGCTACAGAAACTGGCATATAACTTTTCTTAACAACTGTGATACGGGGATAGGTGAAATTGTTTTTGTTGTGTGCAAGTTGTTTCTGATTTACAGCAATCCTAAGGCAAACCTATCACAGGGGTTTCTCGGCGAGATTTGCTCAGAGCGGGTTTGCCTTTGCCTTCCCCTGACACTGAGAAAATGTGGCTTGCCCAAGGTCACCCAGTGGGTTTCCATGGCCAAGTGGGGATTCGAATCCTAGTCTCCAGAGTTGTATCCAAATGCTCACACTGCTACACCACTGCTGTTGAAAGCACAAGCATATATTTTTTCTGTTAGGCTGAAGTATGAACAGAGAGCAACTTGGGTATGCAAACTAGGAAGATATTTAAATATTAAGAAAAGTGAACTAGGTGGCAGAAAATATTACAATGAACATTTTTAAAAAATCAACAGAAGGAAGAAGAGGCAATTATAACTTTCATCCACCTAAAAACAAAAACATCCGTTGAATTGCTAAGAGCAATTCAAATGTGTTCATGCACTGAGAATCTTGAAGCTCCTAGTTCAGAAATCATCATGTTTGGAGACTTGTTTTGTCTTCCCAAATACTGTATTAGATACAGCTTGAGGCACACAGGGTTGTTCTTCTGTAAAGCATAACATTTATATCTTGTTCTCTACTTCTTTTGGGCCCACATCCAGCTTTATTTGTCTTTAAGAGATCAACTAGTTGCAATGGAGAAAATTAAGATGTCAAAATTGACACTCAATCCAATTTAAGACAAGCACAAAGGACAAGAACAGTCTTTACAAACTTCCTTTCCACAATGTCATACCTAACAGTAATGGTTCAGACAATGGAAGACTGAACTGTATTTTATTCACAGCAGTTGATTTTTAAAACAGGAACATTTTTTTTCTACAGTTTTACAAGCAAAAAGCCTAAAATGTATGAGAAGTTTGAAGATTATCCATTAAAATATATTGCTGGAAACATAAACATATTAACTTCCATATAAAAACAATATACCAAAACAAAGTCAAGTGTGGACCCTTAGAGGAGAGGAGGACTCAACACACTCCAATGAAGACTGAGCATGACACATGATCACAGAGTACTGGCTAAGTGCTCCTGGGGATGGCCGAGGGACAGGGAGAAAAAGAAAGAGTGTACCTTTGAAGGCTACGTGGCTGGCTACACAGCAAGCTTAGTAGGAGTATTCCATTCTGCAATATGCTGTTGCAGGTGCCACATGTACCACATATATCCGAAGAGCTGAAAAGAGCCATTAATCTGGCAAGTGGACAGTCAGTGATTAAAATCTACATCTTTGGCTTCCTGCTTCTGTGTTCAGTGTCCAAAACTACACTGTCTGTCTACTTCCTTTCTGCAAATAGTATAGCTCCTTCCACAAGGTGAATCATTAATTCATTGTGGTCTTACCATGCCCACACTGTTTGTCACTACGGCTGTACTCCAACTTTCTTGCCAACAGCATCCTATCTTTTGGTTTTGCATATCCTCATATTTTTTCAACACCCCGCTTGTCACGTATTCCTGCCACTTTCAAGCCTCTTATACTTGGTTTCTCCTTCAGATTCTAGGTTCTCAGTTTATTTCCAGATCAGACTGTCAGCTTCTGGATCAACACCTTTAGTTGTTCCTTTAGTAACAGTATGGTCTGCAGTGATTTGTAAGCGAGCACGCTTGTATCTTGAAAGGTTTTGCATGCTGATTTGTGCTTACTGAATTTCTACTAAATACCACAGACAGATCAGGCCATTTTGTTGTATATATATTTTGTTTTATATATATATATATATATATATATATATATATATATATATGGACACATATATATTTGATATACATATATATATAGAGAGAGAGAGGTATGTGTGTGTGTGTGCTATTATATACCAACACTACATCCAAATTTTGTATTGTATGTGCATTCTCTCCCTGACACAGGCAGAAAACACTCCAGAGCTGATTTGCTCATAGGAAAGAGTAGATTCCCTACATACACAGACCATTCCTCACATTAATGATTCTTCTTTCTAAGACTACAAACTGCATTCACAGAAACCAAACAGTTTGCATACATTCTATGCCAAGTTTAGACTTCAGATGTCTGAATTATTACAAAACTTCTACTGCATGACAACAGTTAAAGCAAGGGCTATTCCTGAAGGCCTTACCATTTAGGCATCCCAGTCTCAAAGTCTGAAAAGATTCTAAAAGATAGTATGGGTTACACATAGTAGTAGCCCTGATAATTCTCATTGTTATCCTAATATTTTGCAATGATGTTAGATTGTCCTATTGAAAAATGCAGAAGCTAGCTATTAAAACAGAGTTATAGGTTGTCAAACTATCAAAAAAGGCCATAAGAAAACCTAATTAATGTTAGGTTCATTTCAATTTTGAAACAAGAAAATGTAGTTGGTATCAACATGGGACTAATTCACAATCACTAAGAGACACCTTCTATCTAAACTGACATACCACGGCAGACTGCATTATTTTATTTTTTTTAAAGTGAAGTGACAGGCAGGCTGGCAGACTTAACATTAGTGACAAAAGAGAGAGGGACTACCTTAATAGAAATGTAAAAATTATTCAAATGCAGTACATCTCAGTTATGAAACTCTAATTTGATTTCCTTTGTGCGATGTACCAGGACCATATAGGCATTTCCTACTCATAAGAATCATTTCTACTGCCTTTCATTCTGCCACATTTGAACATTTCTGTTGAATAAGATATTGAGAGGTGACATGTATTTTACCATCACAGTTTTCACTGAAGTAGGATACAAATCTACAAAGCCCCTGCCAATCAAGTGTGTGGAACATGTTGTCCTCCAGAGGTTATTGAGCATCAATTCCCATCAGTAGAGGTTTCCCATCCCCTGTTGTACATAAGTCAAGGAAAGAAGTCACTTCTCCAGAAAAAGTGACAATACTGGAGAAAAAGAACGACCAGCAGATGTATCTTTTTAAAAAATAGGCACTAAAATGTTCAAAAAATTTAAAAAACACACATTAACACACAACATTTAAAAAACAATGAACACAAATGATTTTCGTAACTTTAAACTGGATGATGAAGACTCTGAAATAATCAAAGACTTTCTATACCGTCTCAGTAATAAATCAAAATGGAGACGGTGATTAAATTAGAATATGAGAACCTGGAAGCACAGCTATGAAGGAACGATAACTGAATGCCAAAGTTAGATCATTCAGAATCATAGAGCTGGAAGAGACCACAGGGGTGGTCTCCAGTCCAACCCTCTGCTATGCAGGAACAACACATATCAAAGCACTCCCAACAGATGGCCATCCACCCTCTGTTTAAAAAACTCCAAAGAAAGAGACTTCACCACACTCCAAGGCAGCATGTTTCACTGCTGGACAGCTCTGACCATCTGGAAGCTCTTTCTGAGGTTCAGGTAGAATCTCTTTTCCTGTAGCTTGAATCCAGTGAATCCATTTGTGCCATTGTACTTTTGATTTCTATGTATAGTTGCAAAAGCTAGACAGTGAAGAATGATGACAGGCAGAGAATTAACTAATCTGAAATATGCTGCTGAAGAAGAGTTCTACAGATAACACGGACCACCAAAATGACCAACAAATGGGTCCTATGGCAATTCAAGCCTAAACTTTCCCTAGAAGCCAAAATGGCCGGACTGAAGCTATTGTACTTCGGCTGTATCATGAGACAACATGACTGATTAGAAAGGACAATAATGCTTAGCAAAGAGGGAGGCAGCAGAAAAATAAGAAGGGCCACATTACAGGTGGATAGACTCAACCAAGGATGCCACAGTCCTAAGTCTGCAAGACTTGAGCTTGGCTGTTGATGACAGGGTATCTCGAAGGGCTTTCATTTGTAGGATTGCTATAAGTCAAAACTGACTCGATGACAACTAATAGAGGTTATTTAAACAAGTGGTAGGATGTAAATCAGAAGCTGCATGATATATTCTTGGAAATACCCTACCATATTAAAGTACAGATATGGAAACACAGGAACAAAGTTCCAGCGTTCTAAAAGCTAATACTCTAAGGAAAGAGTATGGGTAGACTTGCTTTCTTTTTTGATATGGTATCTCTTCTTATGTAGGAATTTTCTTGATGCAGAGGAAAAAAATATAAATGTTCAGAAGCAACTTCACTTTTATCACACACCACCAAGACCACCAAGATTCTGACCTCAGGACAATCTCTCTTGTAGACAGCCTCTTCCAAAGTGTCTGGGGTAGCTGGAGGAGGCCAATTCTGTACCAATTCTTTGGGATTAAGGCCATTGTCTGTACTGATGATACCAAAAAATTCATTCTGGCTGTCAATATTGATGTAGACAGGCACAGAAGATGCTTCTGACCATGTGGAAGCCACTGAGAGCTCTTGAATAGCAAGAGATTGAAAGAAGCACAATATATTCAGATGCTGAATTAGGTTTACCTAATCTACTATCCTCAGAATAGTTTCCCAAGACACAGTGAAAGGTGAGCTCTCAGTTTCAAAGTCCCTGCTTTTGGAAAGCTGTGAAAGATGACACACATTTGCACCTTATGAACGTCACCCAAACACAGAAGGCATTTAATTGTCCATCTGAAGGTGTTATCTTCCTTCCCATTGGAGGTAAGGAGCTTAAACAGGACCTTAGAGGTCATACAATCCTCAGGTCAAACCTGTCACTGGAGCTGAAGCTGAATGGAGACTGCAGAAACAGGCAGAAGGCAGAAGAGAATACCCAAAGACAAATCAAAATTACCAGAAGAAGGTAACAGTACTCGGCATTCAGATTCCAAAGGAGGAGACAGAATGTTCTCTCAGTGCTGCTCATACTGTAGATGACTAAGAGGGAGATCCTGAGGTGTGTCTAGGCAGGTATGCTGAAGGATGGGATGGGATTCCTGCCAAAACTCTATTCAGCTTTTCAGTATTCTGACTGCAGCTCTATGTTGGTGCTAGTCACATGAACCACAGAGATCACAAATAAGAAAGATTTGCCACTCTGCATCTCATCAAAATCAATTCACTGTGACATGAGAATAATAATAAATAAGCCAATCAGCAACTTTTTAACAGATGATGGTTAAGTTTCGTTGTTGCTGTTGTGTGCCTTCAAGTCATTTCCAACTTATGGTGACCCTGTGGTGAATCTATCACAGGGTTTCCTTGACAAGATTTTTTCAGTATTTGCCTTCCTTTGAGATTGAGAGAATGTGACTTGCCCATGATCACCCAGTGGGTCTCTATGACCAGCAACGATTTGAATTCTGGTCTCCACAGTCATAATCCAATGCTTAAACTCTACAGCTGGTTGGCCATGACATGTATGCTCTGTTTCAGCTTTTGCAAAAGAAGGCCCTATTCTGCACACAGCAATGTGATGTAGTTGTACCAGTTGATAGATCCAGAGCAAATGGAAACTGACAGACCTGACCCAACCAATAATCCCCTAAAAAAAATTCCTAGTGGGTTATATCCATGCTTACTTTCTTTCTCATGATACAACACTTCGTCAGATAAGAAATTGCTCAGTTGGGCAGTGGTATACTTTGAAGTGCAGGCATTTACCATGACTGTTCACAAAGCCACATCCCTATGGAAAATCCCAAAACTGAGGCAGCTGCACTGATTCATAACATCGACCCAGTCCTAGCTATTCACATCACTACTGGGTGGTCTTTTGTAAAGATAACAGGTTTTAAGACCAACCCACCACCAAAATACTTTTTATCATTATAACTGACCATTGGTGATAATATATTGCTGCTGTGAAAATTCATTCTTTCTGCTATTGTAGCTACTTTGAAGATCCAGAATAAGGCCAGTGGGGACACAGAAGCCCAAGAAGGGATGGTATCTGTGTCACTACTAATTGAAACAAAAACAAAAAACCAACACTCTGACCATGTAAGCCCTGGCCTCACTGCAATACAGCATTTAGGTAAAGGGTATTCTACTTTTTGCACCCAATAAAACACGAAAGTTTGTGGGCCATATGAGATTCAAGGTCACCCAGGATTCTGTAGCAACTAAAAACAAGTTTATCAAATACTTCCTATTTTACTAACTACAGCATGTGAGGATTTTCAGGCTGCATTGTCTGCTTGCCAGTCATATCTTAAAGTGACATGGTTCACTCTTACAATCCATTTTCTCTCTTTGTACATCTTTTCAACATTCATCATCTTTACATGTCCACTCCCACTTCCAAGTGCTATTTTCTTGTTTTCTTTTTTAAAAAGACAGATAAATGCCAGCAGCCTACTTCTTATGAGCAATTTTATCCTACTTCACCACCGCTTATGCAGACCAAAGCAACATTTTTGGTAAAGTATATGACTCAGCTGTGCGCTTCTTAGGCACTGTAAAGTGCATGAAATTATTTTTAAAATGTTATGAAAAATGTACTGGCAGCTTTCTTTTTAGTGTTTTAACAAAGCTACAGTTTCCATTTCTTTTATTCCAAAATAAACTATTTCTACAAGGGCAGCTTGATATCTCAGAAAATGACAGAGATGGATAGACATTTTTCAAACACAAATATACAGCAGAAATTTAAATTGCATTTTTATTCTCTGAAAATATAATCCAACACTAGACATATTCGAAGTGAAATTGCCCCCATAATTTCAACAGAACATAGTAACATAAGCAGCTACCTTACACAAGGTAAGATTACTTGCTCATCTAACCTGGAGTGGGCAACTCTGACTGATCTAGAGACCATTTTTGCTCTAAACACTCCAACCTGGAAATTCAGTAGCAAATCATAAAAATGAGTTTCGGTGGCAAACTAGGAGATACCCTTGAAACAGCAGGATATATTAATTTCAATAGGCGTTTCCCAATTTAACACTGAATTTCAGAAGAACAACACAAAAACCCTTCAAAAGAAAGACTTGCAGCTTGTGTTTAATGTTTTTTAGCAGTTTGCTACTGAAACTCATTGGTGTAAAAACCAAGTGCCACAGAAACAGTTTTGGAATTCACATGTTACCTATCCCTGTTTTAACCCAATATTGTGTAACTGCAACGAATCTAAAGAATTTGTCTGACTGGAAACAGTTCTCTAGGATCTCAAACAGAGATTTCCCTGCATAACTGTTTTGTCTCATAACTGGAGTGAAGCTGCAATCTTTTGCATGCAAAGCAGATATGCACTGCAGCTAAGCCATGCATCTTTTCTAATGGCACTTACTTCCAAGCAAGAATGTTGATCCTCTTTTTACTAGGAAAGAATAGGCAACTTGTAGCCTTCCAACTGTTGTTGAGTTGTAATTACCATCAGCCCCAGCCAGGATAACCAAGGGTGATGAACTACGGGAGTGCAAACTATGGCTGAGATTGTACATCGGCTCACTGCAGTGTAAGAACTGGAAAGGAGTTACATTATCATTGTGTTATGCAACCATTTTACTAAATGCCAATGCAGAGCAAAATCCAGGTAAATGGTCGATGCACATGGATGATATTCCACTGTGTAATGGCAATGTGGATTCACAAAAGCTCTTTGTGAACTTTAATGTGTCAGTGCATATGCAAAAATTTTGCATGCAGGATTCTGCTCACACCACTGTCAGCTGGATATAACTAATGCTCAATGACCACAAAATTCACTCTGCATGTGCAGTACAGCTTATACATGCATACGTCACTAACAGTTTGGATTACTGTAACATGCTCTATATGTGGTGGAGAGGGTTTTAGAAACTTCAGCTGATCCAAAGAGCTTCAGTCAGATTATTAAATGAAGCTGGCTACGGGGGGCACACAACATCCTGTTTCAGCCATTCCATTGGTTGTCCATCCATTTCCAGGCAGAATTCAATGTGCAGGTGAAGACCTATAAAGCCCCATGGTTCAGGCCCCGGTTATCCGAGGAATTGTACTCTCTCACATGAACCTCTTTGAGTTCTTCTGGGGATGCCCTGCTCTCTGTCCTACCAGGTACATTTGATTGGAACATAGGAGAGAGAGAGAGACTGGAACCTTCTTTACTATCTTTCTGCAAGCAGGTAAAAACAATGTTATTTCACCACGCCTTTGAGAACTGATTTTTCAAGGAAACAGGCCTTGTACAATGTGCTGAACTTTTCCTTATAGTTCTTTATTTGTTTTAACTGGCTTTAACTTTATGACAGTTTGATTGCTTTTTAACTTTTGTACACTGTTTGTTTTTAACTCTGTTTAACAGTTGTAAGCTACCTTGAGTCCCAACGTGGATAAAAATCAATATAATAATAACAATAACAATAGCAGTATCATATGATCCCCAGTCCAACAACATCTGGAGGACAATAAGCTGTCTGGTCCTACACTAAGGTAAGCAATTAAAGAGTTCTGTGGAACCTCTGGACAGAAATCAAAAAGCACATTGTAGCTATTTTGCCTTACCCTCCTCCTTAAGCTATTTTCTTTCTGAGGGGTAGGCATAAGACAAGAAACTGTGAAAACCTGTGGGGGCTACAAGTGGAAGATTACACTACCTGGATCCACATTTAGACATCTGTGAATGAGACCACGTCCCACAAGACTCTTAACTGTTTTGTTTGCCTGTTGCCACCAAAAGGACAAAAAAGAGTGTGAACCCTAGTATCAGATCTGGCACACGTCAGTTGAGGCACCTTTTCACCACTCCGTCTGAAATGACTCAGCAGGAAGGCACATCGTAGAACAGGGTTATATTCCTGTATATGGAATGCTTATGGGATGAGGTATAGGGTCTACTTACAATGCAATCCCATGCCATGAAAACCCCAATTTATAGCCAGATGTAAGTAAGTATAAATATTCTGCCCGGCTTCCTCTCAGAATGGGCAGACTGTTGCAGCCTCAATGTCACAACATTTTTCACAACATTTTTCACATCATATCCCTTTAACCCTTATGGCATAATGTTTATAACCAGTTCCAGCATGACTGAAGTAACAAACAAATAGTGTCTTGTAGCAGCATTTCTTGCAGATTTAATTTAACATGAACTTTTGCAGATTACAATCCACTTCCTCAGATACATAAAATACAATATTAAAGTCACACACATCTGTGTAGGTGTTGTATTTATCTATATACCAGAGACTTAAATCTTGTACTCCATACTTGTACTATAATCCATAGAAACTAACACTAAACTAAATCTGTTTTAAAAGATGCCACAAGACTCATTTTTGTTATAATTCTCTTATAGTTGTCACTCAAACATTTCAGTTATAAGATATGAAGTACTAGGTGCTATTCAGGGGCAGCTGTTGACCATAAAGTGAACAAGGCAATTTTGTGAGCCTGTTTGTTGCTAATAGCCACTCAATTTGACACACAGAGAGAAAAAGAATGCAAAAATAAAATGCAGTAAAATGTCTCCATCTTGCCATAAATGCAATTCAACACATGTCTTCCAACACCCTGATAAAGAAAAGGCAATTGAACCTCAACATACTAGTTTAAGTAAGCCATTTCTAATATGCACAGATGTGAACTTGCCCATGAACAAGGATATTCTTCCTCATCCATCATTTAGGGATTTGTGGTGCATTAAGCAGATTTTTTTTCTTCCAAAAATGTAAAGCTACACACTGTTTGGCCAGGAGAAGACAGAGCGTCACCTGATTTTCTTTGAGTGCTTGGCCTGCATTCAACAGGATCACTTGGTCAGAGGCTAGCTAATAC
Organism: Cyclura pinguis; assembly: GCA_030412105.1. Taxonomy (NCBI): domain Eukaryota; kingdom Metazoa; phylum Chordata; class Lepidosauria; order Squamata; family Iguanidae; genus Cyclura; species Cyclura pinguis. Next base: position 24,069,383 of record CM059604.1, read on the forward strand.
TTGCACATTTTCAAGGGATGGGAGGAAAAATGCATCCAGTGAATTCCTGAAACAAGGACTGAGTGACAAAAAGAATGAACTGCTTTCATCAATTCCTCCAAAATCAATTTTTAAAAAAGACCTTTAAAAGCATGTTTTTTATGTTACTAATGCTATTAAGTACATAGAACAAAATGTGGGGTGGACAACATGAATTTTTTTAACAGTTACATTATAGAATAATTTAAGAAGGGATTAAAAACTTAATATACAAAAGCACCTGACATATATTACAAAATTGTCCCAATCCATTAGGTTCCCTTTAGCCAGCAACCCTCATATTATTTGTATGCCATCAAAATCCATGAAGATATTATAGTATCACTTGAAGATTTCAGTGTGTTAAGTGCTTAATCTCTTAACTGACTCCTCCAGGACCTGGACAGGATTAGACATTATACAATTAAGGCAGCTACAGATCATGGTCTGAACCCAATTAGACCTTTTGCTGTAATGCAATTATCTTAGTGAAACTCTGTTGTTAATATGTGGGCAGGACAAGCACTTTTTAATGCTCCACAGCTCAGGACATGCTATAGCATGAGCATGCAGTGCTAGCATGTGAGAAAGGGTGTCTTCCTTTCCTATAAAGAATAGAAAGTTCATCATATTCTCTAAACCAGCACAAATTAGTTGTAAAAAAATGTGTTGTTTGGAAGAGCCCATACAGTAGGCAAAATATTGCCTAAATTAAAAATGACAAGAATCTTAAACTTTCCTAAAAAATGTTCTGGGAAGGAAGCAAAGGATATTCAACTAACCGGCTTCACATATATGGAGATCATTTTGGAGTAACAGAGGCTTAATGTAATTGGTAGCCCCATCTAGACTAGGTACACTGAATCAGTAGGAATTTGGAAGTCACAGAATTGTAGAATAGAACCACAGAATTAGAAAAGACCACAAGTGCCATCCAACCCCCATGCAGGAATACACAATTAAAATATTCCCGACAGATGGCCATCCAGCCTCTGTTTACAAACCTCCAAAGGAGACTCCACCATATTCCAAGGCAGCCTATTTTGAACTGCTCTTGAACTGCTCTTATCATTATAAAGTTCTCCCTAATGTTTAGACGGAATCTCTTTTCCTGTAATTTGAAGCCACTGCTCCACATCCCATTTTGTGGACCAGCAGAAAACAAGCTTGCTCCATCTTCCACGTGGCACTCTTTCAAATATTTAAACATGATGATCATGTCGCCTCTTAAACTTCTCTTCTCCAAGCTAAACATACCCAGCTGCCTAAGCTGCTCCTCATAGGACGTGGTTTCCAGGCCTTTTACCCTTTTGATCACTCTCTTGTGGACACATTCCGGCTTGTCAATATCCTTCTTGAACAAGAAGGATATTGACAAGCTGGAATGTACTCAAAACTGGACACAGTATTCTAGGCAAGCTCTGACCAAAGCAGAATAGTGGTATTATTACTTCACTCAATCCAAACATTATACTCCTACTGATGTAGCCTAGCATAACATTACCTTTTTTAGCTGCTGCAGCACACTGTTGACTCATGCTCAGCTTGTGGTCTATTAAAACTCCTGGATCCCTTTCGTATGTACTGCAGTCAAGCCATGCATCACCCATTCTATATCTGTGCATTTCATTTTTTCTGCCTAAGCACAGTACCTTACATTTCTCCCTTTTCAAATTCATTCATTTGTTCATGTTAGTTTTGGACGAGCTTTCTAATCTCTTAAACTCCTTTTGAATTCTGATCCTGTCCTCTGGAGTATTAACTACCCCTCCTAATTTGGTGTCATCTGCAAGTTTGATAAACATGCCCTCTACTCCATCATCCACATCACTGATAAATATGCTGAATAGCAATGGTGGCCCCAAGGAAGACCTATCATGGGGTTTTCTGGCGGCTAAAAGTGTGTGATGTGCCCAAGATTACCCAGTAGGTTTTCCATGGCCAAACAGGGGATCAAACTCTGGTCTCCAAGGTTGCAGTCCAACACTCAAACCACTACACCACCATCTTCATGGTAATAATAACAATAATGATAATGCTTATGTATCCTCATCCACCCATACCTAGTATGCCTCTTGCTTACAGACACATCTTTAAGCCACATCTGTTGGAATAAAAGTCTTACATTTTGATATATACACTACAAAGCAATGCTACTGAAAGTGGCAGTCCACAGACACTAGTTCATGAGCCAGTGGCTACCAGTCCACAGCAAGTTTCCAAGAAAGCAAAGGAATATAACAGTAATATGGCATAAGTGTGCTGGGGGGGAATTTCTGATCTACCACATCATATAGTTTGATTAGCACTGCTATAAAAAAATTTTAGCACATTATTTCACCAAAAAGTATGAAACTAGCTATAATTGTTGTGTGCCTTCAAGTTGTTTCCAACTTATAGAGAACCTCTCATGGGGTTTTCTGGGGCTGAGAGTATGTGATGCACTCAAGGTCACCCAGTGGGTTTTCACAGCTGAGTAAGGAATCAAATCCCGGTCTCAAAGTCATGGCCCAATGCTCAAACTGCTACATCACATTGGCTCTTGAAACTAGCTATACTGGACGCCAAATAGTGTGATGCTCATAACAGTTAAGCCAGAGTATTTGGATTTAAGAGATTCCTAAAGGTCTGCCCAAAAGTGCACTTAGTCTCTTGGTGGGATTTCTACCTGCCCCCCACTCTCCGCAAAAACACTGCCACAACTAGATCTACAACATAAAAGAGTCTTTGACATCTCTTCTGGAGTGGAAGAAACTAAAACAGTTACTGAAACTAGGAGAAAGGGTAAAGCTCCAAAACCAGATGGTTCTTCTATTGAATGGTATAAATCATATCTGGAGCTATTGGTCCCTAAAATGTGTTGCTTGTATCAAAACATGCTTGAGTCAAGCGCCTTTCCAACTTCCATTTCTAAAACTTTTATTCCTCTTATTTCCTCCATAAGGCAAAAATATCTTTATTAAACAAGTAACAATAATTCATGGATTACCCTACGAATTCTGTGTTTTGCTCAAGATTGCAAATTTGTAAATCCAACTCAAGACCTCAACTGACAAGGATTACTTAAGACAACTTTAAATGATATACAAGTCATAGCTTCTCAAATCAAGTTCTTATCTGCTTTAAAAACAAGAAGCCTTTTGTGCTCCCCTTTTTTAAAAATAGCAATTGAAAATATGACAAAAAACAAAATATGGTAAGAGAAGAGCTTGGAAAAGTTAGTCTTGGACCACAACTCCCAGAATTACCCAGCTGCAGTCCAAAATTTTAGCTGTTCTGAGCTCTGAGCTGCGAGAAAGTCATGTCCATGAATCTATTCATGCAGATGGAATGTTTCATTTAAGTATTACTTACCAACCCTATTTGAAACAACTAAAAAAGTAGACTTATTCACAAACAAAATAAGATGATAATGAGAAAAGCAGAAAATGAGGCATCTGTACCAAGCTCAACACTTCAATTCCTTAAGAAGTTCTACAAGGGCAATTGGCAATGGATTGCTTTCAGTCTTGCTCAAAGATCCCTGAACTAGAGCCAGGACAACATTCGTTTGCCTGGAAGGTTCACTTATCCTCCTCCTACTTATATTCATTTGTACAGCCCAGGTTTCAAATATTCAAATTACATAAACATAATTAACAGGTAAATAAGACATAAAAAGTAAAATTGCATTTATTGTGCTGTACCTTCAACAGCATACATCAGTGTTCTCCAAACCAGTGCCCTTCAGAGTGTTGAACTCATACCTCCTTCCTGACTAGGGACCAATGGTACTGTAGACCAACAAATCTAGAGCACACCAGGTTGGGCATGGTTTGTGTACATATTGCAGTAAAAGAACTTGTTTACTTTACTCAGCAGGTTTAACAATGTTATAATTACCTCCTCCTATACAACTCTGCTCAGGCATTATGCTCAACCTCTTCCTTCTATCCCCCTACTGACAGAAGCTTTTGGGGAGAAGAAAAGCAGTATTTTTCAACTATGGCACCCAAGTTTTGAAACATTTCCAGAAGTGTGTATCTTTTCATTGTCTGCTTCTAATTACCTACTTACCAGTCTTATATAGGTCCTGCTCTGACAGGCGACTGGACTAGACAGCCTTGGGCTACTACCAACTCTAAGTTTCTGACAAGAAGATCCATTGAATTAAATGGATCTTACTTCTAGGACTGCATTCTAAGACAATTTTCTTTCTGTAGGCCTTGAGGTTACTTGTCAACTTAACAGCAACTCCATGAATTTCATAACATTTTCTTAGGCAAGGAAAAGTCAGGGGTGGTTTTGCCAGTTCCGTCCTTTGAAATATAGCCCACAGCACTTGGTATTCACTGGCAGTCTCCCATCGAAGTACTAACCATGGATGATTCTATTTAGCTTCCATGATCAGACAAGATCTGGTGCCTTTAGGGTATTTAGGTTATTCTTCTACTTAGAACATTCAAATACTTTGCACTACTTTAACTGATTTCGTCATTGTTTTGTTGCTGTTTTCATTTCTAAATACAGTTGGCCTTCCACATTTGTAGGTTTAAAGTTCGCAGATTTAATATTCATGGATTATTTGCTGCAGCCTCTGCTGCTTCCTGCACCATTTTCAATAGGTACTTACAAGCGTCAGCTTGAATTCACCAGCAAGCCCTGAGAGACTACAAAAGACTGCAAATGTGAGGTGGTGATTGTAAGTCTCTATTTAAAATGATACAGGGCAGCAGCAGAGACATTGGCAAGCCTCATCAGCCACCTGTTTCTGCCTTACAAAGGAATCCTACTGCCTACAAGACAGAACTGGGTGTCTGGCATGCTCCTCGTTACAGATTCAAAAATGTATTGTGCATAGGATTTTAATAATTTACTAGTATGTGAGATCTGCAGTGGGCTGAATCTGTAGACCATGCTTTTTTACCATGGAGGAGCCTATAGATATTCACATTTTTTCCACTTTCACAGGGATCCTGTGTCCCTAATCCCTGTAAACATGTAGGGTTGACTATAATTGAAAACTACCTTAAGCTTGCATTGCATAAATATTAGAAAATATATTTCAATATTAATATACAAATATAAAAATATCATGTGCAATTTTGAATCAATTGAAAAATATGATTTGCAAAGGTCAAGAGTTGGGTGGGATCTATGGGGCCCTCTAGATGTTCCTGGATTACGCACCTTCCCCTTCCTCAACAATAGGTCTGTTGGTTAGGGCTGCCCCCCAACTTGTTAGACTTCAAGTTCCAACACCACCTCTCGTCCAGAGGATTAAGGATCTAATTCTCCTACTCCACCCTGATGATGTGAACAGCAGCTCCTGAGAGCACACAATCACTCTTGAGGAACTTTTAGTCATCTAAACAGAGAACTTTCCACATCCTGAGATGGGCTGTATCCCTCATTCAAGCTGCAATCCCAGCCCTGCTTTCAAATTGTCTTTTAAATGGACCTGCTTTTACAAGAGTAAGTAATTGTTGGTCCATAGTGCCAGTTCCCCAAATGGGTGCCTATCCTCTGCTCATATATACACTGAATGCTGCTGAAGTTTAGCTGTGAGTGTTACCAGATGTCTGGTTGCAAAGGAAACCCCTCACTTTTACCTAAAACAATTGAAGGCAAGGGAGTGGAATATGAATGGTTTGAAAGAAGAACTAAAACTCCTAGGGGTTTCTGCAAGTGAGATTTTCTTTTATATGAGGATTTTCCATTGCATGCCTTGGGTTCTGAGCACAACAATAATCTGAAAGGACCAAATGCAGCAACAGTTGGGGGAAATCTAGAAGCTGCAGAAAAAGAGATGCAACCACTTTTTTGGCTTCATGTTATTATATATTATGACCCCAGGTATATCATTTAAATATTTGTCTTTGTCATGTGACATAAAAAGAAAACAAATTTGATTTTTTTTTAAAAAAGGAAGATCTAAAGAGCCAACAATTCTTATGCTACATTTTCAAAAGGCTTAGTAAGCCTTACTCCAGTAAGAGATAAAGGGTAGTCATTACTCACCAATGGAAAACATTCTCCAATTTTTTATATGCATGCTATTGCAGAGATTGCCCTAACATGCCTCAATTAATTTTCCCCCAGCAGCAATTGCAGTTTCTTCTATTTTTGCAAACAAATACATGCACAAAAGCTAAGATATTGCCATCCAAGGTTGGGTGCCCATTCACAGTTTTTCAACATATCTGAATAGAAGTCCAGATATGATTTTCTCCTAAGCAAACACAAGCAAGGACCATTCAAGGTTACAGCCAGTCAGACATGCCCTCTTCCAGGATATTCCACTACAGGGAATAGGTCTAAGTTTACAAAAAACCACTGGATGACCTTGGGTGTGTCATATACTCAGTCCCAGAAAACCTAAGGTTTACCTTAGGGTTGCCAATAAGTCAGAAACGACTTGAAGGCACACAACAATAACTGGACTTAAGTTATAAAAGGACAAATTTCAGACGAAAATTAGGAGGAACATCTTGATGGTAAGAGCAAATTAAACACTGGAATCAATTTCCTAGGGCAAGGGTTGGCACGCTCTGGTGTCCAGATAGGTACACCACTGAATATTTGGTAACTCCGGAGAATAGCAACAAACCATCACATCCATCGTCGAGAGGTTATCAAAAATTGTGCTAGATGCAGGGACACACAGAAATCCATAAGGATCTCAAGGGCCACATGCAGCTTGCAGACTATACACTTCCCATCCCCAGGCTAGAAGTAAGTTTTCCCTCACTGGAGGTTTCTCAAGCAAAAGCTAGCAGCCATCTCCAAGAAATCCTTGTAGCTCTTCATTTCCTACATTGAGCGAGGGGCTGCATTAAATGAGCCTTATTAAACCTGGTGTCCTTGAGATGTGCTGGGCTACATTTCCCATAACCACCAGCCAAGATCTTTATAATTTCAGCATATCAAAAAAAAAATACAATTGGATGCCAAGGACTACATGAGGTCAAAAATGTACAAAAATGAATGAATACAGGGAATCATGCAGGATGCTGCCAGAGACAGAAAACAGAAAACATATCAATGACTCACCAATCCATTGTTTGGCTGAAGTGGAAAAAGACATAAATATTAACAGACTGTATCAGAGGAGGATCTTTACACAAACCAAGTTTAAATCTTCAAATACGTTTGAACTTCACTCTAAAGCAATTGCCCCTGAAGTTTCTGCTTTGCATACATCTTTTATATCCACTATACTATACAGCCAAACTATCTGGCTCCAGCCATTTCACCCTACTTCTGTAATTTCTAGCAGAATTTAATTATTTAACTGATTCAGCTCCACACTTTTGCAAGGAAAACACCGCCTGTTTTGCAAACAGCCAGCCTCCTTTCATGGCACTAAGAAATAACGCAGATTTTGACTGAATTCTAAACAAATTCACTGAACATTGTTACCAATAAGCATCTTGAAAATACCTTCAAAATGCAAGCTGATTTGTATTTAAGAAGGCTCCGGGGGCCAGAATGTTCTTCCAAGAACACAGAGAAACTTAGCATCCACTCAAACACTTCTAGTCTTTGAAATGTCAGAAGACAGTCCAAAGCTGAACAAAAAAACCCTGCAATAATATATTGCCTGAAGATGCAACACAACATTGAAAGCCCCACTGTCCATGAAGCTTTGTACTAGATGCAAACAGGAGTTCCACTCTAGTCTACATATCAACCAACCTTGGTAGCATAACACTGGTATTTTTTAATGCTACCTGTGCTTAATTCAGACCTCGGGAAAACCCAGGATTTTTTAGACTACTATTCTCAGAATTTACTAACCAGGGACTTGGGATGTTGTAGTCCAAAAAGTTGTTTTTCCAAGCTCTGGTTTGATTTAATGCCAGAAGCACTGTCAAGATGAAATGATGTTTAGAAAAAATAAGGTACGTGAAGCAATTTCAGGTCACTCATGCTCATCATAATTACGTTTATCACAAAAATCACATGACAGGTTTACGCTCCTGAGCAATTTGGAATTATCATTAAAAGGCCTCTTCATCCTCTTTAGTTAGAAACAAGATCCAGGTGAACAACAGTTACTTTTGTCAGTAATGTGAGGTGGGGAGCCTATGGTCTTCTGGATTTTGGACTGTGACCCTAGTCAGCCAAATGTGATGGGAGTCAAACCAGTTCTTATTAGCAAGGTATTGTGCAAAAAAGTACCCATATCATACTGGAACTCATAGGTATTTCAGCAGCTTTGAAAGAGAAGCTAGTGAAGAAATGCCTTGGAAGAAAATGGTGTCAACAGTGTACTACCAGTAATGGCCCTCTGTGATTATTCAAATAAAGTGGTTGTCCAGATTTTACTCCTGTGTTTACAGGACATAAATGAAACACATACAACAGTGTCCCAAAACATTATCTGGAATCATCTTCAGAACAAATAATTAGCCATACAATCCTACAGAATGGACTGTCAACCTTCATGAAGGATAGGGGTGCAGGATCCACACAAAAGTGGAAAAACTGCAAACATCTCTAGGCCCTCTAAACATGCAAGCTACAAACTCTGCCCCCGCAAAAGCTCATTGTGCTCCTTCTTCTCCAGGACAAGAAAGAGGAGGAGGAGGACACTGAAGGAGAGTTTTGCAGCAGGTTCCAGCAGCTCCCTGTTACTACCTTTGCTACTGTGGCACCAGGATGTGTCCAACTCCCTCAGTGGCTGCCTCCCAGACCAGCCTCCATCAGTCTCCATGTCTTCCCCTAGAAAAGGCCCTAGGTCCTTACAGGGCTTAATTCCATGAGCACAAGTTCTTTTTTGGATAGTCTTTTACACCCTCCGCCTCCCTTCTGGGAAGCAAAATTATTGACTTCCACATGCACAAGTCTCTTTTTGGACAGGGCTTGTGATCCTCAGCTTCTGGCTGTGCTGGAAGAGGACGACCAGCTTCAGCCACCCTTCTGAATAGCAGCAGCAGGAGGAGAAGAGAGGAAGGCAGAGCCAGCAACCCACAAACTGCTCCCTTTCATCACAGTACAGTACTAGCACCACCTACACCAATAGTTACATTGCCAGTGAAGCAGAGGCTACAAACCCACAAATAATCAAATTTGCAGAAGTTAAACCCGTGAAAACTGAGAGCCAATTTACAACTACTTAAGCCTCATTACAGTGAATGAGTCTTACTATCTAAAAAGTATAGTTAATGTTGCAACTTTAATACAAATGTTGTGGGCAACATCACAGATTAGAGAACCTCTTTAATCTGGGAATGAGGATGAGATATGAGCATGATCTAGGCATGCAATCTAGCATGCCTAGATCATGACCAACAGGACAATCTTACATAGGGACAGCTTATCGTGTATTTATACACAAACCAATAAGCTGTAGTCAGTTATGGTTTCTTATCACATACCTATCCATTCACACAGAATAAAGATCATTAGATAAGTTAAAGAGGTGTATATTAATTTATTATTGCCTAGATAGACATTTCAGCCACATACTCCTGAAATTACTTCAGCAATGTTGTAAGCTACAAACAGTGGCCAGGCAAGCTGTTCAAGGCAACTGTGAAATCTTTTCTGCATAAAGACCATGTAGGATGCCCAGTTCTAAAGGTGCAAAAAATGAAGGAAAATTTTGTTTTGCATTCGTTTTGTTTCACAATTCCTCCTTCCCCCAAAACCCTGCGTGTCACATCCCACAGAGTCTTCTGGTCCTCTGAGGCATCTTTGAAAGCTAGGGATACCAACAAAACCCCATTCCTTCACCATTACACTGTCTGAAGCTTCCGCTGAATCAAAGAACCTCCCATTGACAGGAGGACTCCATCTGGAAATAAAACCAGAGGCATTTTTGTGCAAACCTATATATTTCTATTAACAAGAAGTCAGTCATTTTGTGCTCAATGGAACTTACTCCAAAAGTAATTACAGAGCAAGGCTCTCTAGACGTGATCAGACTAGAACTCCCATGACCTTGCTCCACTGGCCATGCTGTCAGAGACCAAGGAAAATCGGAAGTCCAATAACATTTGGGTGCTACAAGTCTTCCAGTCCTTGTCTCTTTTAGCTCTTATCATAGTTTTTAAGAGATGTTTGAAACAAGTTCAAATCATTCATCTCTCACACTAAATACTTTTGAACCATGTTAAATCTCACTGAAGAATTTTCTCCGTAAAAATCAACTTGCAGTGCAAACCCATAGTGATCATAACTGTCCTCCGAAACCTACTTTACCAGGCATCAGCCACATCGAGAAAAGATTATTCTAAGGGTGATCAAGATATGGGTGGACATTTCTACCCCCACTCCCACCAGAGAGGAAGGCTGTGACAATTGGAAGCAGGACCCCTGTAGCTATTCCTTCTCACAGATCTGCTTGCTGGCAGGGGGACAGAAACATCATCCACCCATGCCCTGACTGCCAACAAGCAGAACACACCTCTTTCTCTGGGTGTGGTTGATGCCTAATAAAGCATGTTTACAGGGGTGGGGGTGGGGGGAAGAATCAAGCTAGAAGATATTGCCGATATAAACAAATGCAACTAAGCAGTCAATGTAGAATACTGGCCAGTATAAAAATAATTTCAAACATACACTTTAAAAAGTTAAAAGCAATTTAAAAACAGTACCGTTTAAAATACAGCACTCTATGATGTCAGCTTTCTTGGTGCTGACATCATTGTATAATGCAATACAAAATAATCTCTCTGTGGTATTTTTGTGTACATGGCTATCTAGTCACTCTTCTGTTTTGGTATTTTCTGTTTTATTTTTGATTGGCTGCAATGAAGCCTTTCTTGGCAGTTAAGAGAAGAGTTCTGACATTAGAGTGTGCATTCAGGCTCCAATTCTACTTCTCAAAAAGTTAAAAGTGGGCCAACTTATGTACCTGTCTTCAAAGGGAGAGAAGATGCAACATATGTTTGTTGCAAGCAGTAAAAAGCGAAACAAAACAAACAAAACAAACTCTATTCTACCTGCAGCTTTTATTTCCCAGAAAAAGAAATACAGCCTTTGGAAGCCCAAGGTATTCTAGATAAAGTGTTTGTACTTTTTAAACTTTTAACAACCTATCACCACTTTATAATGAGAATATGGTAGGAGGTTTCCTTTTTCCACAGCACCTTTCAAACATTTCTCCTTTGCACTGATCATCGGTTTTTTAGCTACTAACTACTAAAACTTGGAAAATGGTCAAAGAAAGTCAGGTGACTAGCTCTGTTCAAACCAAAGTTCCTACATTAAAGTGACCTTTGTGTCAGTCTCATTTCTTTAAACTGTATGAGGCACTACAGTGAGAACAGTCAAGATGCACATGATAAGAGTACATGATGTGTATTTATACCTGGGAAAGAGCGAGCCAGTTTCTGTGCCAAAGATACTGTACAAACTGAACAGACTGCAGGTGGACAGTAACTGGAAGTGGGGAGTCTATGGGTCTCCAACTACCACATCCTCTTGCTATTGTCCATGTTTGCTGCAGATCATAGAAACTGCAGTACAACAGCTTCTGCAGGGCCATAGGTTCTTCATTCCTGTTTTATAACAATCCCAAGGTGTAATCCTAATCATACTTTCAACTGAAGAAAAAAAATCACAGTGAACACAGACGTATGTTGCAAGAATCAATATGTACCTTGGCATGGCAGACAAGGCTTACTTTAAGCCAGAGTTTGTTCTCAGTGTCAGGTTCAAGTGAAACAACAGAAAAGATGGTGTCTTGGAACAAGCCTAGAACAACCTTCTTTTAGCACAGTAAAGGAGCAATACCTCCGAAACTGTCAAAGGAAACCAGATTTTCCAGGTTGTCAAGACAGATTGGCTCTTGCAAGGGACTGGAGTAGTTTCTTTGTAGTTTCTTTCAATTTCTTTCCTGTAGTTTCTTTCAATTCTGTGATTTTATGGGCCTTTCTGCACTACACTGTTACAGTGCTATTATTCCACTTTCAACATCCTGTGAAATCCTGGGGTTTGCAGTTTAGATAGGGACATTCAGAATTCTCAGCTAGAGAGCCCTTTGGCCTCAGTAAACTACAAACCCCAGAATTCCAAAGGAAGTTGAAAGTGGAATAATAGCACTGTAACAGTGTAGTGACGAAAGGCCCTACAATTCTTGGTTACAGTGGTTAAGACTGGATCACCATGCTCAGGGGTAGTGTACCCCTGCACAGAGGGTCTAAATCAGTGGTTCCCAAACTCTGGTCCTCCAGGTATCTGAGACTTCCACTCCCAGAAGGTCTGGCCAAATTGGCCAACAGTCAGGAATTCTGGGAGCTAAAGTCCAAAACATCTGAAGGACCAAAGTTTGGGAGTCACTGGTCTAGAAGAAAAATGGAGAAACTTAGCAGTCTTCATAGCCTGCTGCTTAGCACGTGCTGTGGGAAACTCGATATTAGGCCTAGGATTAAGATCTGGCAACATGCAGCCCTGCAAATGTTGTTGGACTGCAACTCACCATTTGACTCCACAAGCTGACTGCTGGGAGCTACCTTCTAGCAACATCTAGCGGGTCCAATTTCAGCCCAAATGATGTTGAACTGCAACTTTTATGATCCCTAACCAGCCCAACCAATGAAGACGGCTGATGGAAGTTGCAGCCTTACAGTATCCAGAAGGCCACGTATTACCCATCCCATCCTTGGCGGGCAACTGTCAGAGCTTGCTCTGAATGTGGGCATGATGTTAACCCTCTCCATTTAGCAATGAAGAGTTTGTTACAGGCCATTTCCACACTAGACTGTTACAGTGTTGTTATTCCAGTTTCAACATCCTATGGAATACTGTGGTTTAAAGTTTAGGGAGGGGCATTTAGAATTCTCAGCCAGAGAGGTCTTTGGCCTCAGTAAACGGCAAACCCCAGAAATCCACAGGATGCCGAAAATGGAAAAATAGCACTATAACACTGTAGTGCAGAAACAGTCTCTGCTGTAGCATTGTCATTACTGTTCCAAAATTTATAATTCTGACCCCTCTCTTAGAGCCCTGTCACACTACATGATTATAGCGCTATGGCCATTTCCGCACTACACTGTGATAGGCTATTTCTGCACTAGACTGTTACAGTGCTATTATTCCATTTTCAACATTCTATGGAACCCTGGGGTTTGCAGTTTAGAGAGGGGCCTCAACTGCAAACCCCTGAATTCCATAAGATGTTGAAAATGTAATAACAGCCCTATAACCGTCCAGCGCAGAAATGGCCATAGTGCTCTGGTCCACTTTCAACATCCTGTGGAATTCTGGGGTTTGCAGTTTCCTGAGGCCCAAGACCTCTCCGGCTGAGAATTCCAAAGGCTAAACCCCTAAACTGCAAACCCCAGGATTCCATAATGACGCTGAAAGGGGAACGACAGCACCACAACAGCCTAGTGCGGAAAGGGCCACAAAGACACCATTTCGCTGGTTAACACCACATGGTGCCGAAAGCTGATCTTTCTCCCCTCTCCCTTAGTCTCCCCCCCCCCCCCAGCTTCTCTCTTTTCCTTTCCGCCGGGTCTTTCCCCATCCAAGGACGGGGAGAGGGAGAAGCGGCTCCTAAGAACCGGGCCAGGCTGCCCCAAGGACAGGCCGTAGGTCAAAACGAGAAGCCAGAGGGGGCCGCCGCCGCCGCCGCCGCAGCCTTCCTCACAGTAAAAGCCTGCAAAGAAGGACCCGGATAACAGGAATAATAATAACCGGGAAACCGGCGCAGGCAGGGCGCGCGTGTGTTCGCGCCGCCGCCGCCGCCGCCGCTCCTCCCGGGCTCTGAGAGACTTACCTTGGCAGCCATGCTTCACCTCGCGCAGCCCCGGCCCCCTTTTCCCCCTCGGCTGGGCGAGCGGGGGCGGCAAGCGGCGTCCTCGCCGACGCGCCAACCAGCTGGGAGGAAGGGCCGACGCCGCTCGCCCATTGGCTGGAACCGACGTGTCCCCCCCCTCCGCTCTCTCTCCTCGTGCGCCGCGAGGGAAGCCGGCTGGAGCGCGCGTGATCTCGCCGGGCATCCTGCGGCCTTGCGAGCCGCGTGAGCGCGTTGGGGAGAAGCGGCTATGAACGCAGTCGCGGATCGATCCTGCGGGGGGGGACAGGCCAGGTTTCCGCACTAGCCTGTTATAGCGCTACGATTCCACTTTCAACATCCTCTGGAATCCTGGGGTTTGCAGTTTCGGGAGGGGCCGGCCGGCCCCTCCCGAAACTGCAAACCCCAGGATTCCAGAGGATGTTGAAAGTGGAATCGTAGCGCTGTAACAGGCTAGTGCGGAAACGGCCAAGGAGTGGCCTAAGAGAGGATCTGTCGGAGTCTGGGGGACAGACTTCATCACCTCTTTCCGCTGAGTTTTGTGCATTTTGGAGGCTGGAACTGGCTGGCCACCAGGTTCCGTGAGTGTGCGATGCAGTGTGTGTCTGCTCGGGAGTAAGTCCCACTGCATCCAGCAGAAGGGCTTTGATCCTTAATGTAAAGCAAGTGAACGCGGTAATAAAGAGCACTGCTCCAGTCTGGGTGGGGGGAAAATTATTTTATTTTTATTGGTTGCGGACCGAGGCGGCTATATTCGTGCTTCGTGCGCAAAAATCCCCACTGAAATTCCAATAGTATTGATTCACGGCTCAGCCCCGGAAACTGTTCTCGATGCCAACTCCGGGCATGGTTGTGTAATCGGCGGAGCTCTGAGCCTCTGAGTAACAGCCTTTAATTTATATATTTAATCAGTACACATTCGCCCTCTTTGCCCTTCCTCCAAGGCGCACAGGGCAGGCGCCAGTACGCAAAATTCCCCTGCTTCTAACGTTGCAGCAGCCCTGAGGTGGATTAAGCAGAGGCTCAGCCAAGATCGTGCGGGTGGATTTGAACACAGAGCGTTCCAGTCGTAGCCCTCCGACCTCTGTTTTATAGGATACACACACCTGGCTGGAATTAAAGCCGTTCCTTTGCAAGCAATGGACAACCTCTGTCATAAATAAAGCACTAAGTAGAATTCAACTGATGAGAACCAGGATGGTGTAGTGATTCCTGTGTTAGACTAAAACTCTGGGAGACGGTAGTTTAAATCTCCACTCAGCCACAGAAACCTACTAAGTGACTTCAAGGAAATCACACTTCCTTGGCCTCAAAAGAAAATATAGTCTTCCCTCCACCTTTGCTAGGGTTGGAGGCACAGAACCCCCGTGAAAGTGAAAAAAAAACGTGAATAACTCTAGGCTCTCCCAAACCATATTTAACACACAAAAAAGTATGATCACCATATTCAACTCACCATGGATTCCTTTGAGGCATCAGCGTTCCTTCACAAGGCAGAAATGGGTGGCTGGTGGGGCTTAGTGCCACCTCCACTGCTGTCCCACACCGTTTTTAATAGGGACTTAACAAGCTTCGCTCACAGTTTCTCAGTCTCATGAGGCTTGCAGTCCCTATTAAAAATGGCACAGGGAGGCAGCAGAGGTGACAGCAAATTATATGTGAATAATCAAATCCAGAAAAGGGACACCCACAAATGTGGAGAGCTGACTGTAGTGGTTCACCTCCTCTGGAAAAATCTCTATAGGGTTATCATAAATCGGAGTTGACTTGCAAGCACATAACAATGAGTACATCAAGTGAATGGCTTAACAGCCATTGCATTTAAAAGACATACCTAAATAGCTAAGGGATCTCAACTGTAAACTTCAACTGAACAATGAAGCACTGTGAAGTTCTTTATGAGAAAGGAGGGTGTGGGCTAGCAGGTCCAGGGGCCAGTTTTGGGTTGCTGGACCATACCATGGGCAGCAGCCCTTGCTATTAGAGTTCCCACCTCTCAAGGCCTGGTCCTTCTGCTCAAATGTTCAGATGAAGAGGTAAGAATCTCATGGACAGAGCATTGCCTTGAAAACTGCGTATCCCACATTTGTTGGACTTGGTGGGTTTTTTTGTTTTGTTTTGTTTGCATGGCAAATTGTCATTGATGCTTAATGACATCACCAGACTCTGCCCCTTCTAACTACCATTGTACCATCACTGGGACCCACCAGCTGTGATGGCAACAAGAGGTGTCTCTTGGTCTCAGGTTTTGACCCTGAATTTTCAGGGCCTGGGATAGTTGTATCCAGCAAACTCTACCAGCTACTTCTTTAAAAACTCTGGAGTGTTTTTACTCATTTCCACTGGTGAAAAACCATATTTTAGCATTTAAGCCATATGGGGAGCATACACCTTGATTTAAAGGACAATCACATTTCCCAGTTAATTTATACAGTGCGCCTCTCACGAATCTAACAGCAGAAAAAAGATGGTGAACTTATTATTATCCATGGGCTGCATCCTGCCACCCCCACCCCCCATCCTACATGTCTGTTCAGAAGTGAGGCCCATTTCAGCAACGTTGAAATTATCCCAGGTAAGTATGTGTAAGATTGCTGCCTAGATCTCTTTTATTTGGAGCTTTATGCTGTTTAATCTGAAGTTTGAAGAGGGAGGGATGAGGTTAATTCAGTATTTGCTCAGACTGTGAGCCATGACACATGATTTAGATTTTTCCTGGCTGGGTCACAGAATAAAAGACTTTTTTCAAAATATTTGAGAAATGCTGAACTGTTTAATAAAGCACTAGTCAATTAATATAAATAAATACAGTTGGCCCTCCACATCTGTGAATTTGACTTTCACGGATTTGATTATTTGCGAGTTGCTTCAAACCCTTCCTCCCCCGCCCCCCGCACCTTAGGCACTTCTTTTCCAGGAGAATTTTCCTCCTCAGCAGCTCTGATCAGCCACACAGCCCTCTAAAACCCCCGTGTGGTCCTCTTTCTGCTGCCTAGTCAGCTAAGGATGGCTCACAGCCTGATATCTCAGCACACAAACTCTCTCCTGAGGCCCCAAACACCCAAGGAAGGAGATGGGCAAAAGAGAGGAGGTATAGGGCCATCAGCATGAACCCCCACCCCATTCGATCGCCTTTCCCTGACCTGGTTTGGACCCTGGGTGCTTGCTCTTCCCACCATGCTTTAATTCCCTTCCCACAGACATATCTACACATTTTGATATTTGTGATTTTTCCACTTTTGCAAGGGTCCTGTCCCCTTAACCCTAGCAAATATGGAGGGCCAACCTGTGCATATACTTGGATCCAGCTGCAGGCCGCATTCCTAAACCTATTTATATGGTGCTCTCCCCTAGGACTTATTTCTCAATAGATGTGCACAGGACAATCTGGAGTCTTGAATGAGAGTCATTATGGTGTATTGGTCTGAGCATTAGACTATGACTTTGGAGACCAGGATTTGAATCACTGGTCAGCCATGGAAACTCACTGGGTGACCTTGGGCATGTCACACACTCTCTGCCTCTGATGAAGGCAAAGGCAAAGACAAAACTCCTCTGAACAAATTTTGCCAAGAAAACGCCATGATAGGGTTCCCATAACTCAGAAAGTACTTGAAGGCACGCAACAACAACGATGCACAGGACCGGGCCAAATAATTGAGAAATCTTGAATTAATCAATGTTTGAAGGCAAGTGTACTTTGCGTATGCCTAATATTTTTTATATATTATAAGAAGTGTTCCAAACATGACGATGATGATAATTATACTAAATTTTTTATTTCTTACCCATCTCTCCCTAAGGCTTGAGGCAGGGTACGACATAACTTAAACTACAATTGTAGATTAAAATACACTAAAGCACATAAAACCATTTAAAACACATCAGTTTAAAATGAATAAATTCTAAGTTAAACCTTAGAATTCAAAATATGCAGGTTCAGTGGTCACCGTCCTAACTTCCTGAGAGTTAGTTCCATTGTAAGCATAAATAGTCATAGACTTTAGCTATAAAACAGAACCACCTGGACTTTAGCACAGGTTAAACTATGATCAGTGCTTCTTTTCAGTTACCCAGGACCCAAAGGTGGGGGAAGTTGCTTTAGGCTGAGAAAAACACCTAGCTTGCCTTGGTACAAGAATGCTGCCCACCATAGCAACCACTGTATTGTATTATCTGATGTAATTGTAGACTAACCTGAGTCCACTGAAATAAAAAAAAATCAAATCTTATTTTGGGAACCTTACAGGGGATGCTGGGAGTTGTCGTCTAAAACAGTACCTTTTCCCAACTCTGGATTAAACTTACCTAGAACTCTATTTGTTAATTTAACTCACTGAAAGTTGCACTTAAGCCACTTACAAAGACAATGACATGACAGTCCCTGTCCTCTATCTGCCTAAATTAAAGACACAGCACACAAAGAATAAGGGCTGAGGAGGGAGGAAGAAAAAGGAAAACTCAGTTTACAGTTTTCATAAGGACCAACCAGATGGAACAGTTCAGGTCACCTGCTAGCCAGATAGTTGGGGAAGACTGAAAGGCAGCTGTATTTTGGGTACGAATGGAGGAATAGTCCTGCTTCTTTCCTTCATTCTTAAGGCTCTGTCAATCTCTCGGTCACTGCGACTGATAACGGAAGACTGAGGCCATTTCCGCACTAGACTGAGGCCATTTCTGCACTAGACTGTTATAGCACTATCATTCCACTTGCAACATCCTATGGAATCCTGGCGTTTGCAGTTTCGGGAGGGGCCAGCCGGGCAACAAGCCTCACATACCATTCAGGATGCTTGTGGTTCTAGGTGGCATGGACTTCTCTTTTACATGAGTGATCTCCTTCGGCATCATCGCTCGAAGGAAGTAGGCTGTCCTCGGACTCCCCCTTCCTCAAGTTTGGCATTTGAGCAGGAATTTTCTCTTGTGTTCTTGTGAAACTAGGATTTAGTCAGGCTGTCAAACCACTTGGATAAAATTTTTTGTCAAGATGAGTTTCATCAGATCGGGTGGGGGGTGGAATTAGGCTGAAAACCAAGCATCATCCGCAAATGCAAGGCAAAGAAGGCAGCTGAGGAGAGACCAAAAACTGTTAAAATTAAAAAATCTTCCGTTTAACAAAGTGTGCCATAAATATTCAGTGAGTGCTAGATTCTCAGTTGGCATAAATCAGCACGGTTCTAGAGACTTCAAGGACACCATTCTAATTTGTATTGGCGGGAGGGGGTGTAGCAAGCAAAATAATCTATTCTGAATAAAAAGAAAGTAATTTTTTCCCCCAAGAATGACAAACACACTTTGCAACTCAGGACAATTTGGGCATGAATTAAAAGACACATAATCATCCTTCATATGTGGCAGATTTGTTTATGCTGTAAAGATTTGCTGCACTTGATTAATTATCAGTATCTAGCTTCAAAGATTTGAGGTAACAAGGAAGCTCTGATGAGAGAATTATTGGCAGACCTGCTCAGAATACATATCAACTCACATGTGTCACATATGCTTGGAATATTTATCAGACTGTAATGGATTACTAATATTATTTCTTGTCCACAATTAGGCAGTGGCCAGCAATAACTCTCCAGAGACAGAGAATGAGATTTTTTTTTCTCCTAGTAGGATTTTAGCAATCAAGAGAAAGGAAATATTATTCAATCATTTGTTTGTGATTAATCGCATTCAACCATTAAGCAATTTCTGCCCTCTGTGTTAAGTCATTCTTATTCTGAGCCGGTTAAAAATTAGCATAAATACAAGTGCCAGTGACCAAAAAAAAGGAAATAAAAATGCCATCAAAAATAATTTTAACTAATAGCCAAAGAAATATTTCGTGCCAGAAAGACTGCATATCCGATGTCCATTATTTCCATCTAGAAACAAATAGGAGAGTGATTCCATCAGTGGTGGTGTGGGAGGTCAGGTAGCTTCCATTTCTTTCTTGTGTCACCAGAGGTTTGGCATATGATCCCCTGGTGCACCAGTTTGTTATTAGGGCTGCAGTATTTAGTCAATTAATTGACTAAACTTCAATCAGTTTTAAAAGTACAGATTAATTGAGGAGATTTTAACCTTTTAAAAACATTTTTTAATTGAAGTACCTCTCAGATAGTAATCATTACTTTAACTGATCAAGGCAATTCCTGTTTGTTAAGAAGCAAATATCATTGCATTCAAAGGGAATTATTCCCATGTTGTTTTTTTAAAGAAATGCTTTAAAATATCATTTCACACTACACAATTATAGCGCTACGATTCTGCTTTAAATGCCATGGCAACATCCTATGGAATCCCGGAACCTGTGGTTTGCTGAGGCACTAGAGCTTTCTGACTGAGAATTCTAAATATTCCTACTCTGCCACTCCCAGGATTTCATAGTATGTTGCCATGGCAATTAAAGTGGAAACATAGCACTACAATCACATAGTGTGACACGGCTCTAAGAGAGGGATCAGAATTATATAGGCTTGCAGATGTTTGATGGCAACTCACATTTCTAAACATTGGATGCTCTGGGTAGAACTGCTGGAACCTGCAGTCCAACAGCATCTGGAAGACTACATGCTTCCTACTTCTGAACCAAAGGTGTAAGTTCTATCTCATTTAATATGATTATCTTCTGAGCAAATATGTGTAAGATTGCACTGTAAAAGACATCTTTCCCTTTCTTATAAGGCATGCCTTTTCCAAGAGGAGGTCTTTCTGTGGTCAGCCCCTCCTTGTGCCCAATTATGGATGTATTCTATTTTCTCCAAGAGAAGCTCACCTGGCATCCATGTGGCCATCCTTTCGATGCTAGATCCTGAGATTTCTCTTGGGTGGCAGACCAAGACATTTGATTTGGATAGATTTAATAGTCCAGCTTTGGTGGCTATTTCTGTTACTTGTTATCAGTTTTAGCCAATATTTTGTCTTGATGCTTTAATTTTAATGAATGTGTGGGTGTATCGTATTGTAAATCATTTTTGATTAAGTGAAATATTTACCATCAAGTCAACTTCAATGAGGGAGAGACATCCAAGATCTCCAGTTGCCAACTATCCTGATCAGTTGTATGTAAACTGATGCAAAGTGCATTGATTGGCACACTAGAACTGATCTCAAAAAAAATTAAAAGACCTGTTTTTTATTTCTTGTGTTTTGCAATGTTTTTAATATCTATGCAATCTTCCAGTTTTCTAGATTTTGTTATACCAGGCTCTTTAATTTTGCTGGATTGGATCCAAATTTAGCTGTACTTAGAACACATCCATTTAAATCAACAGAATTTTAGTCATTTCTTACAAAGTTAAGTCCTATTGATTTCAGTGAATCTTTTTGAATAATTACTTAATCCAGATGCAACTCACCAACCATATACAATTTCAATGTTTTTTTGAGAACAATAACTGTGTACTCAGTAGTAGACATACACAACTCATAAATTCCTGTAGATGCTCGTATCTCTAAATTGTTTACATATTTATGAAATGTGTAGGCTTTTCATTTTGCAAAAAAGGAGCTCAGTTTATAACAAGATATTAAATTCACAAATAATCACATTTTTTCAAGAGGCTTCTTTTTAATATTTGAGTCTCAACTTACTTTTGCATTTTGATATGTGATTATAAGAGGAATATGGTGTTCAAATGTCCAACAACAAGTTATGTCATAAACATAGGAAAGTGAGGTTTCTTTGGGGTGTTTCAGATATATTGCTAAAACATGGCTTGCTGTTACATGAACAAATCTTGAAGGAATGTCAGGCTCACATCCTTCTTCCTCCCCTTATATACTGCTATTCCATTTTTTGCTTCCCAGACTGTGGCAATAGCAAACCCCAATTTGCCACTTTATCTCTAAAGTTCCAAACTAGAAAAAAATGTGGTTTGTTTCATCTAAGGTGGCCCCATGTGACCTACTTTACAAAGGCACAGTACTCCATTGGGTAGACGGTCAGAGAATATCCTCTGTCCACATCCTCTATTTCAGAGATTGGTAACTGTAACCTTCTAGATCTTTTTTTACTTGCAAGTCCCATTAGGCTTAACCAGCATAGCCAACAGTGGGAGATTATGAGAACTGCTGCTCTAAAACATCTGGAGGACCACACTTGCTAACCCCTGCTTTATTTGAAAGTTGTCCACTTGCAGTCTTATTTAAGATTTGTTATGTGTGTTCAAGCTGATTCCAACTTATAATGACCTTACCATAGGTTTTTCTTAGCAAGATTTATTCAGAGGAGAATTGCCATTGCCTTCCTTTGAATTTAGCCTACAGCACCTGGCAGTCTCCTTACTAAGTACTAACTTAGCTTCCAAGATTTGATAGGATCTGGTGCCTGTAAAGGATTTAAGCTTAGTTTAAAAAGTTTAAGTAAATCAAAGTATATGCCTTCAAGTTGCCTGTTGACTTATGTCACCTTTCTCAATTTCATAAGGATTTTTTGAGCAAGGAACATTTCGAGTTGGTTTGTCCTTGCTTTCCTCTGAATGTAGCCTACAACTTCTGGTATTCTCTGGTGGTCTTCCTTCCGAGTAATAACCAGGTCTGTGGCTGCTTAGTTTCCAGGATCAGACAGGATCTGAAGCCTGTAAGGTATGTTTTGAATATCAAAATACAGGTGATTAAACAAAATTCTGTTCATGCTTTAAGAAAGGAAGTCAGGTCATGCTGTCACCCCTGACCTGGACAAACTCACTGGTTCTGCCCTATAGCAACTATATGTGCATTTAACTTGAGGAGATTCCTATCTGCTTGCCAGTGTAAGACACAAAGAGATCTCTATGAGAGGGAACACTGGCCCTGCCAGTTTCCCTTCTATATAGAGGAGCTCTACATGCACAAGGATCCTTCTCTCACTCCCAACACATAGCTGAGCTCAGGCAAGTTCCCTTTTTGTACTGAAACTCCCAGGATTCCTCAGTCAGCATTGGCTACTTTCCAAAAAAAGGAACCAGCCCAAGCTCATTAGGAGAGGCCCTTCTCTTAATCTCACTACAGTCATAAGCATGGCTGGTGGGGACACAAGATAGAGCCTTCTCAGTGGCTACCCCTAGGCTCTGAAATTCTCTTCCCAGAATAGCCCCCTCCCTGCAGTTCTTCTATTGTCAGGCAAAGATCTTTTTATTTCAACAGGCTTTTAAAAGAGAACATTTTTTAAAAATGGGCTGAAGGTGCTGTACAATTTTAAAACTGAACTATTTTAATTGCTTTTTATTTTGAATTGCATTTTATCTTTTTAAAGTGTAGTTTTAAATCTTTTAATGTTAATGAACAGTTTGATTCCATTTTAATGTTCACTTTTTGCATGTTTTTAGCTGTAAGCCACCTTGAGTCCCAATTTTGGGACTCCTTTTCTGGGAAAAGGCAGAATATAAATAAATATAAGAACAGTAACAACACTACAGCAGACAGAAACAGAAGAGGCATGGAAATACAATGATACACCTGTTGAATTGATGTATGTTACTTCTCAACACCCATAGGGGACATTAAGAGTAAACCCCACAGAAATGTTTTCTGCACAATATGGAGAGGAAGATATCCCTAAATCTCTGGCAGCTGTTCTAAAAAGTCTAGCCTCCTCCCCTCCTCTCCATACCCGGAGGATCAGGACAAGGTTCATGTTGTGCAAATCTTGGTCTGCTGCAACCAGTTCATTTGTTTTCTATCATCATTAAGTATGTAATACCTGTACAAAGGATTACAATTATGCAAAATCACAGGGAGAATTATGAAGGAACAAATACAACCATTCAGTCTTCCTGCAGACTAATACTCGGGGGGGGGGGGGGGGACTTTTTTTTGTCATTTTGCTTTGCATTAATAACTGTGTGCTACCTTAATGAAAATTGACATTGAGGTTGAGAGCTGCATGAAGTCTGCATTTTTTAAAAATGCATATTTTTAAAGATAAAAAAAATGGCAATCAATCTCTCATTGAAATCAACAGAAAGTCTCCAACTGATTTTAGCATAACTGGGTTACACCCACAGTATCTATATCCATACATCTAGAACAGGTGGTTTCAATTAAGAATGGTGGGCTTTTGGGGTTTTCTCCTCTGTTTTAGTTTGGCTACCAGAGAGACGGGAAGACGTAAATTATCAAATCAGCTGATTGTGGTTCTGTGGTTTCATGGATCGAAAGCAGGCATGATGTCTCAAGAGCAAATCAGCTATGAAAAGCAACTGTAAAAATGCCATAACTTGCAGTTGTGTTTATTGTATTCCATTGATTCGGAGCAACCAGATGCAAAAGAGGAGAGGGCTCATCCACCTTCAATTATTACGGAGAAGAGAAAATTGCCTCTTTTACACAACCATTAAGGGTGCAGTGCCTGCTGCATTCTTTTTCACATCTGGCCACCCAGCAATGATTTCCACCTATGCAAGTGGTACAGTGGTTTGAACGTTGAACTAGGACTCTGGGGGAGTGTGTGTTTGTATATGTGCCCTCAAGTGGCTGCAGCCAGGTTCTTAACTGGAACTGGCTACAAGGAGCACACAACTCCCTTGTTGCAACAGCTCCTCTGGCTGCCAGTCCATTTCCAGATACAATTTAAAGTGCTGGTTTTGACCTATAAAGTCCAATATGGCTTGTGTCGTGGTTACATGAAAGACCATATTACCCTTTAAAGATCATCCAGAGAGGCTCCATCTCTCTGTCCCACCACCTCTCAGGTACATCTGATGGGAAGAAGTGAGAGGGCCTTCTTGGTGGCTGCTCCCAGACTTTGGAATTCCCTTCCAAGAGAGAACAGGATGGCTTCATCCTTGCTCTCCTTCTGATGGCAAGTTGAGACATTTTTGTGCTATCAGATTTGTATAAATTGTCTGGGTTTGGGCTCTTGATGTTGTGTGAGTCTATTTTAAGCTTGGTATCATTTTTTTAGTGTATTTTAATGTACTTAATATTTTAATATGTAAAGTTTTAACATAATAAATGGTTTAATTGTTTATTTCAATTTTATATTTGTACTTTCATGGATGCTGTAATCTGTATTGCTTTAATGTTAGCCACCTTGAGTCCCATTGTTGGGAAAAAGGCACGATCTAAATAAAGAAAATAATAATAAAACCCCCATAAATTTCATAGTGGTTTCTTAGGCAAGGAATACTCAGGGATGGTTTTGCCTGTTCCTTCCTCTGAAATATAGCCCACAGCACCTGGTGTTTATTGGTGGTCTACCCATTCAAATACTAAGCAGCACTGACACTGCTTGGCTTTGAAGATCAGACAGATGCTGGTGCCTTTAGGATGTTTAGAAATCCAGGGTTCAAATCTCTGCTCAGCCATGGAAACCCCCTAGATGTTTTCTCAAGCTAAGAGGAGGGCAAAGAATAAGTCTTACCAAGAAAACCTATCATGTGCTCACCATAAAAAAAATCCAAATTTCTTTTCTTCCATTCTACAACAGGAGAAGGAGATATATTCTGAGGGACAGTACTACAGTGGAGTAATTGCCTTCTTCTGAGACTGAGAAAGTGTGTCTTGCTCAAGGTCACCCAGTATGTTTCTATGGCCAAGCAGTGATTTAAATCCTGGCCTCACAGAGCCCTAGTCCAACCGTCAAATCACTACATCAAGTTGAATCACTGCTGTTGAGGGTATCTTCTGTTTTTATTGTTTTTTGCCTGCTCCTAATGAACTATCATCACTAAAGAGGTTCCTTATATGGTAGTCCATGACTTGTTCGCTGACTGTAACAAAAAGTAAGTAAGTAAAGAAATGGAAATTCAATTGTCTGAGTAGACTGTACTGGTAATATAACAAACATGAACATTTTATGCCAAACAAACATGTATAATTGTATTGCATTGTTTATATAATTCATTTTATGTTCCTTAAGTAACAAAATGAGTTTTGATCTGTGAAGAATACTAATATGACATTGCCCCTCCCAATTGAATTAAAAAAAAAACTGGGAAAAACGTTCTTTTCCATGGCTTCTAAAGTTCAAAAGTTTACATCTCTAGGGTGACTTGGTCTCTAGTGAGTAATTAAAATCCATCAGCTTCACCAAAAACTTAACCCTGCTGGAAATAAAAATGGCTACAACTGGCTAGTTGATTTGGATCAACGCATTTGCCTGAATTTTTGGACTCTTATCTTAAACACATGATTGTAGGGACTATAACGCCGAGTACCTGCACTTCAAAATTTACTCCTGCACCGTTAGGCATAACTCTTTACCATTATAGTCTTTAGCAAGTCACAGTGTCTCCCTGTCATTTGCATATACAAAGAACATGGTCCAAAGAGTGAGTAGAACTACAAAAAGCACTGGGGAAGTCAACAGCTCAAGGATGTTGCAAGGCATCTTGCAAATTTCCATAAAAATGGATGAAGAGAGAGAGAGGCAGAAGAGCTAGCCACAGATACTGTGTATTGCTCAACTCAAACTACACAATTTATATTAATTGTTTTGCCATGGAGATACAAGTGCTTTAGTTGAAAAGATATAAGTCACTATGTAGGGGATTCCTTGTGTGAATATCGTACCAAATCTTCCTTTGGAATGAAAAAAACCTCCCTGTTTAGACAGACTCACCCATATGAGACACTTGTTAACTGTAATACAAGACCAGTAAATTGATTACATAGCTGCCTATTCATCAGAACCTGCTATAATTACTAAACGCTATAACAATAATAATTTATCTTCATTACAGAATTGCTCCAAAAGATTCTGGGAATCATCAGTTATGGAAAAGTTGACACAATGGTCGAGATATTCCTGACAAGACATTTGAGTTTTAGACAAAACAGGAGACTTTAAAACAAATGTTATGCCATTTTAAAAAGAGAGTGTGGTATGACAAACACCAGATATACATGCTTATGTATTTTTGCAACTCTTTACAACAGGAACAATCAAGTACTCTCTATTCACATATATGCAGAACTAAGCTCCACTGAATTCAGTGGGGCTTACTCTCAGGTAAAAGTATACAGATAGGGCCTAAAGGTACCAAATCCTGTCTGATCTTGGAAGTTAAGCAGGGCCAGCCCTGTTTAGTACCTGAATGGGAGACTAACAAGGAATACCAGCTGCTATAGACCATATTTCAGAGGAAGGAACTGGCAAAACCTCCTTTGATTATTCCTTGCCTAAGAAAACTTCATGAAATTAATGGGGTCACCATAAGCCAACAGGTGACATGAAGGCACATGAACACACACAAGGATATATATATCCTTACTTGTGTGGTCATTGGCCTGCTGCCTTAATCTTTCTTTGAGACCAATGGTAACTCATTCCAAACTGTAGGATTTACATTTATTTTTACTAATTCCTTCTAGATTTGTCATTTTTGAAATATAGTAACATAAGTAAAATAATCCCTACTCAATCTGGCCTGAGCATCCAAATGAATGATTTTAAAAACTCTCGTGAAGTTAGTTCAGTATTCTTATCTTTGATTTTCTGTCTTAGCCATTCAACTGTTGCTATTAGTTTTAAAATGGCCTCCTTTTATTTTCTTATATAATTGTCTTATGAGCCCATGCCGGCCATTGACAACACCCTGTTCTGTTTGTCCTCTCCACATCCATTTTCCCCTTTTTCTGTACAGAGAATGCTTGTCTTCTTTCCAATCAGAAATAACAGTAGCATTCTCATGACACTTACGTCCCCAACTTTAAAACATTTAACTTTAATGAACGTGTTCTCGTTTGAGCACAAACTTTAATATATCTACCCAGGAAGCCAAACCAGTTTGGGGAATAGTGTTCAGTACCTTGGATAGCTCCACTTAAAACCTGGGGCAGATTTGTTGTCCTACTGACCTGGAAACCACCATCCACCACTGCTTCTTCCACACCACAGCTCGCTGGATCCCATTTCACACAGAGATCTCCAAGCAGAGAGTGGTCCCATTGAAGTAAATGAAAGGAAGCTCTGCACGTACCCACATCTCTTCTTCACTTCAGGGAACTTTTATTTAGATTTGCCTATATTATGATCCCCATTCACTCCCCTCCCCTCCAGTGCCTTTGGATTTTATATTATTCATTCTTTGTTCTCAACTCCCTTACCTTCTAACCCATGGTATTAGGTATCTATTTCATTAGAAGGCGAGGGTGGGGGGGAGAAGAGAGAACAAGAAATTTCTGCCATTACTGTCCAAAGGTTTTGCATGATATTTACTCTTTTCAGCTCTTTGAAATTTACCTTTCAAAGTAAGGCATAAAAATGGCTGTTTGACATCCATGGAAGATTTATCAGTCTTCAAATATGTTTTAATGAACAGGAAAAGTCTTTAAAATCCTTGCATTGTGGCTTTGCCCTTTCAAAGGACTTTAATTTTTGTAGGCATATGGAGTCTGCTTAGCCTCTTAGCCTGCTGATACAATCACTAACTTTTCACATGCGAGTAGAAACAAAATGCAGTAAATGAGGTTTTTACAATTAAGCCTGTTGCAGTATTGAGGGCATGTTCCTACCTCAAACCCCCACATCACTCCCTTGATTCCTCCATGAAACCACTGGTCATTATACTTCACCATCTCAAAGCTTACTCATTCAATGCTTTACCTGGTAGAATATTTGAAACTTCAAACAGCTGCTTGTAAAATGCTTCAAAGTTATGAGGATTTTAAGAAAGAAAGAAAGAAAGAAAGAAAGAAAGAAAGAAAAGTGCAAATCAAGGTTTGTAAAAGAGCAGCATTCCCTATTTCCCTATCCCCAAAGTTAATAAATTGGAATTTTTACAATAAAAAGGTTGGGGCCTTTCTGTTTAGGCTAATGAAGCCGACCTAGTTCTGCAACCTTAAATGATCTCTTGTTCTCATGTAGTATATGAGATGGAGGTGTAATGAAGTTCTGCTGAGTGGAGTATTCCTTCAGAAAAGGCCTTGGAAGAAATGTCAGTGTGTGTGTTGTTAATACAACTCATGCTTCCAACCTGACTTTGCTGTGAGCTAGCCTCATCGTTCACACATTAGGTACTGTAACATTAGTTTCTCACTCGGCACACGTTTCAACATGCAACCATTAGGAACAGGCAGCAGCTGAAAAGGAAAGAAGTCATCTCCTTGCATTGCCTCAGGTTGTGCTGTGGCATTTTGTTATCCAACATGACAGTACATGACATAGGTTGGATATGGCATGATTTAAGAAACTTCCTCAAGAGGTCAATCAGAGGAATCGCTAAAGTCATTCTTCCTCTTTTCCATTAGACGCCACAGAGGTTATCACTTAGAAATCTTGAAAGATTAATGGAAGAGAGAGGACATATGGGAATTTGCCAGTAAATAAGAGAGGCACTGAGTAAGTTAGAGCTAAATTGGGAGGATCAGAGCCTTGTCCCATTACTCAAATTTGTTTTTTTTAAAAGAGTTGTTAAAAATTTGTAGTTTGTTGGATTGCTAAGAAACAGTAAATTAGCTCCCCTTTGACAGTGATCTACAATTTATTTTTGGACCATGTGGGTATTTTTGTATGTCAGAGTTAGCAGAAGTTACTGGAGTCATGCCAGCTCTGGGGTGTAGGAGCTGTGGTCAAAAGAAACTTCTCCACACTCTAGAGTGCAGGTGTATTTTATTGATGGGTACAGACAAAAACATATATAGACACAAAAAGCAGAGTTTTAAAAAACTACTGCAGCTCCCAGAATCCCCAGCCATCATTGCCACAGTAATTTTTACAAGCTCTGATATACATTCTCTGTATAAATATTGTGCATTTATACATTATTCAATAGAATATTGCAAAGACATTATTGCAGTTATCCCTATGGTAGTCTTTTAAGCTAGTAACAATATCCCTGTTAATCAGTGATGTATTTAAGTCTATTTCTCCAAGTCTGAAGTCAAGCCTCAAGTCTCTACCTTCAAGTCTGAAGTCAAGTCTCAAGTCCTAGAAGATACTTTTAAGTCAAGTCTCAAGTCTGAGAGCCAACATTATACCCCAACTTATATACCAGAATTTCTGGACAGAGTCAAATAAAGTCAGTTTTAACAATTTAACCAGAGCTGGCCCTCCACATTTGCAATTTTGCCATCTTCAGCTTCAGAGGTGAGGAATAGGATCCTGTTTACTCCCCCTTCCTGAAACTGGAGACTTTTGCGCCAACGGGCATAAAAGAGTCTGAAGCTTTGGATGTGGGGAATAGGATCCTTCTTACTGCCCATTACTGAAGCTTCAAAAGCTGTAGAAGGAAAGATCCTTCCTCTTCAAGCCCACTGCCTAACACACTTGCTCTTCTCTGAGAAACATGTCCTATGCTTTGGGGGAAAGTCTTACCTTCTCTTAGGAAAAGTTTAAGAAGGCTCCTCCAATATGCAACAGGGACCTCAAGCCCATTGCCTAACCTGTTTGCTGTTCCCCTCTGAGAAATGTGCCCACACTTTGGGCTTGAGACAGATTGTCATGTGACCAGTAAGCGAAAAGAGACGGAAGCATTTTTCAAAGTAGTAAGGTTTCTGGATGAATGTTTTATGTTACTGAACCAAGGGCAGCAAGTCAGTCACTAAAAAATATACAAGTCTCGAGTCGAGTCAGTGCATCTTTATTGCCAAATCGAGTCTGAGTCAAGTCAATGAGGTGACTTGAGTCCGAGTCAGTTGATTTGAGTCTACATCACTGCTGTTAATACAAATTAAGAGGCTTAGTAGTGAATCCCAGAGAAGAGTTTGTGTGTAGGAGATAGTGCTAGAAACACCGTTCTGGAATCTGTGCAAATTTCCAGACTCTCCCAGCCAGGATGGCCTACCAATTCTATCATGGGCTTGTTGTCAATATTTCATAGCTGCTCAAACATCTATTTGATATTGGCTGGACCAGAGATTTTGGGAGCCCATGTGTAGTGGGTTTGAGTGTTGGACTACAACCCTGGAGACCAGGCTTGGCCTTGGAAACCCACTGGGTGATCTTGGCTGTGTTACACACACACACACAGCCCCCAGAAAACTCCGTGATGGGTTCACCTTAGAGTCACTGTAAGTCAGAAGTGATTTAAAGGCACACAATAACAGAGATTTTTAAATACATAAATAAATAAAGTTTAAAGTCCAATTATATTTTGTTGGATTTTGTAAAGTACTTCAATCACCAAGGGATGATGATATATGTGTGTATGCTGCATAAATATTAATACTATTATTAACGATAATAATTAATCATTATTATTTTTAGCTACTGATGGTATTACTATTTTCCAAAAATCATGCGAGCGTGCTTGAGCAAAACAATAAAGAGACCTCTTGCACCTTAAAGTCTATCCTATATATAATTTTGTGTTTGGGGGAATCAAATATGCTGCCTAAGAGTGTGCTGGAGTCTCTTTCTTTGGAGGTTTTTAAAAAGAGGTTGGATGAAAAGACGGGGTCTTTTTTCCATATGTGGTGGACATGTAAGATAGCAAAAAAAATTTGGAAGGGGGTACATGACGAAATCCAAAGAATTTGTAAGCTGAATTTTGAAATGAAACTGGAGCTTTATCTGTTAAATATGCTAGGGCAACAAAGGGAAATAAGAAGTTATCAGAAGATATTATTATATCTAATAACTGCAGCAAGATTGACATATGCACGGCACTGGAAAGAAAAGAAACATATTGGCATAGAAGAATGGAAGTTAAAAGTTCTGGATATGATAGAGATAGAAAAGTTAGCATTTTCTTTGAAGAATAAATCTATCCAGAACTTTGAGAAAGAATGGAAAAGAGTATTGGCTTAGGTAAGGATATAAATGTATGAGAAATCAAAGAAGAAATAATGTAACTGTTCTCCTCTCTGTAAGATGGAAATGATGTTTGTAATGGGATGGAAATAAGCAATTTCAACTGGAATATTTAAGCATGGAAGTGGGGGGGGGTATTTTCGAGATAAACTTTCAATAAAAATTAGAGAGAGAGAGAGAGAGAGAGAGAGAGAGAGAGAGGTTGGATGGCTATCTGTTGGGAGTGCTTTGATTGTGTATTCCTGAATGGCAGGAATGGGCTTGGACTGGTTGGTTTTTGTGGTCTCTTCCAACTCTATGATTCTACAAAATGCCATAAGACATTCATTAGCTTTGAGGCATTCAGTAATATATCTTTATGTTTACAAACTGTACGCTTTACACCTGTACAGATATCATTAAATACCAAAGTCAAAATCACCTGTTTCCATTTTTCTATGTACGGTTGAGAAATCTAGACAGTGAAGCAAACTGACAGAAAGAGAACCAACTCATTTTAAATGTGGTGCTGGGGAAAAGTTCTACAGACACCATGGACTGCCAGTAGTCTTACTAGAAGCTGTGATGACTAAACTGAGGCTGTCCTACTTTGGACACATCTTGAGATAACTTGACTCACTGGAAGAGATGATAATGCTTGGTAAAATGAAATGCGCTAGGAAAAGAGGAAGATCATATCACAGGTGGATAGAATCCATTAAGGAAGCCATGATTCTGAGGCCATTTCCACACTACGCAATTATAGTGCTACTATTCCACTTTCAATGTCCTGTGGAATTCTGGGGTTTGCAGTTTACTGAGGCCAAAGATCTCTCTGGTTGAGAATTCTAAAGTACCCTGCCTAAACTGCAAACCCCAGGGTTCCACAGGATGTTGAAAGTGGAACAGTAGCACTACAACTGGAGCCATTTCCGCAGTAGACTGTTATAGCGCTTTGATTCCACTTTCAACATCCTATGGAATCCTGGGGTTTGCAGTTTCGGGAGGGGCCAGCCAGCCAGCCCCTCTCTAAACTGCAAACCCCAGGATTACGTAGGATGTTGAAAGTGGAACCATAGCGCTATAACAATCTAGTGCGGAAATGGCCAGTGTAGTGTGGAAATGGCTTGAGTCTGCAAGACCTCAATAGGCCTGTGACCTGGGCTCTTGGAAGTCTTTCCTTCATAGGGTTGCCATAAGCTGAAGCCAACTTAAAGACAAATAGTAAAATAAGTCTTTCGGGTGTCCTTTGAGAGTTCCTTGAGGTTATTACTGTTCATAGTTATTACAGCAGCTGCAATACTGAGACACATCTTCAGGAAAACCCATGAGAAATGTGTTGTTCCTTCAAATGAAAAAATCCTATATTTTAATCAATTCCAAATAAATTGGAAATGTGTTTTTAAAGGATGAAGTAGCAAAAATACTTTAATTTTTTGAGATCAAAGTAGAAAAGGCCTTTGGCCTGGTTTTCTAAACATTCTTCCATAATCTACTTCATCTTCAACCACTTAGCAATATTAACAATGCAAACTCACCAGAGAATGCAAGGATACAAAAGAGCTCTATCTATTTTGCTGTGAGCCATACACAAACACCCTGGAGGAATTTGATTACTGATGTGCCTAGCCTCACAGAAGCTCAGTTTTCCAGGCTTTGCTGCCAAGAGTATCTACACTATTCCCTGATGCCCTCATTACTCCTCTTTTCCAAATGCAATGACCTAATCCAGATCTAGCCATTGCTGTTGGTTTGTAAATTTATCCTGTTTAACTCAATAGTGGGCTAAGTACATAGTTTCCCCCAGGAATACACTGTGTGTTTTCTTCCTAGAGCCCAGATACAATAACCCTTAAGACTAATTCTGCATGTCTAAATGAGCTTTGTGCTTGTGGCTTCTTGGTAGTGCCAGGTGGATGGCTTCTAGCTTTACCAGTGGAAAGGCAGTGGGACCTTTCACACTACAGTTATAGAGCTATGATTCCACTTTAACTGCCATGGCAAAATCCTATGGAATCCTGGGATTTGCGGTTTAGGGAGAAGCACTTAGAATTCTCAGTGGGAAAACCCTAGTGCTTGCCAAATCACAAATCTTCGGATTCTATGGTCATAGTGCTATAATTGTGTAGTGGGAAAGGGTCCACTATAGAGGTATTTCATCTTTCTCTTCTTTGGCCATTTCCGCACTACACTCTTACAGTGCGATTATTCCACTTTCAACATCCTCTGGAATCCTGGGGTTTGCAGTTTCAGGAGGGGCCGGCCGAATGTGACGCAAGACCCAGGTACATTGGGGGGAAATCATTGCTAGCCCCCCCTCCCCCCGATATCAGATAGTCTGAGAAACACTGTTCTGCGTGTATATGGGAGATATTTATTATTGCTTAAAAAGATCCATACAGATGAAGTACATTTAATCTTCCTGTGTTTTTACTTTCTGCAACTTTAGTTTATTTTTGCACTAGTGTATTGTTACATGATGACCATGTATGAAGTGTTAGGCATCAGTGATTAAGTTTTACAGGTTTAGATCTCTTTAGTTATTAATTGTGTGTAAACTGAATTTAATTCTCTGTTCTCTCAGTTCTGGCTCTAGCAGCTCCTAGATAAAGTAGGGAAGGGCTTTTTTAAAAAATTCCACTGGAGACAATGAAGTTCTTAAATGTCCTAAATTTGTTCTATGGATCGCGGCCAAATTATGACAATTATTTTCAAAAGCGCAATAAAGCACAAGCAGAGAATTACTTATACCAGGAAATTGTTGTCTTTTTTTATATTAAAAAGATCTCTATTGTTACAGTAAGCTTAGGAATGACCTCTCCTCAAAAGATAATATTAAGGTGCTCAGGCAATCACTTTGATAGTACCGATCTAACTAAGGAAAAGGTATTATTATTTTTCTTCTAAGGGGATGAACTACAGAATTAAACCCGGACAGGCTGTCACTCATGATGACAACACCAGAGAGTTGAACTTCTTTGATCTTTAGACAGTTAAAGTAGAAGCTGAGAGTCCATGGGGAAGACGATGTTAATACACCAAGACCCAAACCTCTTGTACCCATGGAAAGGGGAGATTATCTTCTATACTTAGTTGTCTTGAGCTGTTATTGATCACCATGCTAATAGCTATTATAAGAATCTGGTATGGCTTAGAAGCTAATTACCAGCTCCTTTGCTATAATTACATCACAGTTTAACTTGATTTTGCAGACTTTATGAAAATAAATCAGCTATTTTGCCGTTGAGATTACATTATATCTTCTGGAGTTGTAAGAACAGCTCATTCCACCAAGAGAGAATTTCACATTAAGCTAGGACCCAAGCCTTGTCTTTTTCAGAAAGCTGAGCAAAACTTCTTCAGTTCCCCCAGATGCAGTTGTTTTCTGCCAAATGTATAGAATGATGTGTGGGTTATTGTTGTTGTTTTTTAAGAAAATGACAAAATCACTGTGTTTTTAGAAATCATTTTCCTTTTGTTTTGATTTTGGCTAGAGGACAATATGAATGATTTCTTTCAACATAAATTATGGAAATATTCTGGAGAAAGAAATACATGTAACATTCTTTCCTGAAGAGATTGCCCTTTCCAAGACATTCAAGCTCTCTCCAGGCTGTCTCTCTCTGTCTGTCCCTGTGGTAGGATCCTGGTAAGGGGTTGCAAGAGGAGGAGCCAAAGCAGAGATAGATTGGGTGACTCAAGGAGCAGACAAACCACAAACAAACCTTAACATGAAAGTATCTGCTGAGGCACAAAAAGTGCTTCACATGTATGTACCTTCTATGTACATTTGTAGAAGGCTTTTCCATTTGTAGCTCTACCCTTTACTTGGCCACCTTGTCTGACTTTCCCATTTATAAAAGGGCCCATCTCCTGGTTCCCTCCAAGTCCCTCACAACTGTCTTGGATGTCTTCCCAAGTCAGGCAGCCAAGAAAGGCCTCAATCCAACTGTTGCCCATGTCCTTTTCCACCACTCGGCATTCCCTTGCAACTTAGGTCTAAAGGGGATACTTGCCACGCTTCTGTTGTGTAGCTTCTATCTTCCAGCTCTTCCCTCTTAGAGCTATTCAATGTTCTCTTATTGGCTTCATTGTGACACCCTACTGCAGAGGCTTTAATTGAGGCCAGCAACTCATTCTCCAAGGCTCTCGAGGCCAGGGTGTGGGGAACAGGCAAGGCGGTGCCTCTGGTGAGTTTTATCTTTCCACATATCCTCAGTAGAAAAGCCTATCTGGAGGGCCAACAAGTAGATCACATGGCCCA
Source organism: Cyclura pinguis (assembly GCA_030412105.1). NCBI lineage: Eukaryota > Metazoa > Chordata > Lepidosauria > Squamata > Iguanidae > Cyclura > Cyclura pinguis. The sequence continues at coordinate 24,105,038 of CM059604.1, forward strand.
TAAACGTCTGTTTCACAACTAAAGTTGCCAGGCCAGAACTATGCCAGGTCCTGAGATTTCAAGGCCAGATCCTGAAACCTAGGCATGACCACTGTAATATCACAGGGGAGGTGAGTCCTGGTGACATTACAAAAGTAATGTTACCAAAGGCGACCACTAGTGACATAATGAAACATGACATGACACGATGAAACATGTCAAGAATCAACCACAGTTGCACAGAATATGCCATTCCAATAAAAAACCAGAAAGTCTTAGTAAATGAGGAAAACATGTGCCCACCCAATTTTCAATGCAGTGCTCTCTCCTTTTGATTTCTCCCCTTCCCCCTGAGACTGGAGAAAAGCGCCAGGCTTCCTGAAATTTAGGGCCTGGCCTTGAGATCTCGGAACATTCTTCCCAACCCTCTGATGACAGACCTTGTTCAACTTCCCCAACAGCACCTGCCTCACTTTGTGTAATGGTTGAGTTGCTCCTGCATGTAAGAGAATATACGTGTGTGGAAAAGAAAAAAGAGAGCCAGCATGATGTGGTGGTCTGAGCACTGGACTACAACTCTGGAGACCAAGGTTTGATTCCTCACTTGGCCGTGGAAATCTACTAGGTAACTTTGGGTGTGTCTCACACACTCAGCCCCAGAAAACCCTGTGATAGATTGAAGGCACACAATGACAACAAGAGAAAAAATGTGTATATGAACATGTAAAGGAATAAGGGCAAAAAATCTCACTCTTTTTTGTTCAGCATTTCACTCTCCTCCCCGAATATTTCTCATAGGCCCCGAATTTTTTTCTTTAAACAGAAACAGATATGCTATGATTCTTAAATATTACAGGTCTCAGTAGTTGGTTTACACTACTAATGTTATCATAATATTACCAATGTGCTATTTGGAAAATGATTCACAAAGTTACTGAGTAGTGGTTCAAATTTTTCTTTGCTTTGGGTGGTATTTCCAAGCAAATATTTGCATGAGAGCCCAGCTGAAGTGTAAGCTTCAATATTATTGGCATCTCGTTAAAAAAAAAAGGGGGCAAAAAGTAGTGCAAATTTTTTTTAAAAAAGATTTGAGGCAATTTAGTGAAGACATATTTTAAAATTCAATTATTGTAGTTTTAACTATAAACTAATTTAGAGAATGAAGGGGGAAAAAACCCTCAGGAGGCCAATGGTTTTTATTAGATATTAATCCTTTAAAAACCAAAACATCTAAGGGCATTTCTATTCTTATTGGCTAACTGTATGTTCTTGACATTACTTATTATGCCATGTTGAGACCAGGGCTTGCCCAGAACATTTTGTTGCCTGAAGCAAAGGATAAAATCAAGTTCCATTCCATTCCGTATATAAAAATGGGGTTGGTGAGGAAGTAGGTGGTAAATTTGAGAAGAAGGAACAGTAAGGACATGGGGCTGTTTCTGAAAGGCACCATGTCATACCCTCCAACTGTCCTGATTTAACAGAGACAGTCCTGATTCATCCTCTATGATCCCATTTTCATCTGCTTTTAAAATGTTCTAGTTTCTCTTTCCTCCTCCCACTTTCCCCCTTTGTCTTCAGCTTACTTCACTTGCTGCAAACTGCATTAAAAGCACAGAAGTCATTTGCACTTAATTAACTCAGCAGGAGTGAGAGTAGAGTGTGGAATCTCTCCCTTCCCAGTAAGCCAATAAATTGTGGCCACCTTACCCAGCTTGTCTGTTGTTCCTCATTAGTAACTTTTGCAACCTTGACCAGACTCTGATGCTGCTGAGGCACACATACCCTAGTTTTCATCTGTGGAATCCTGGAGGGTATTCCATACCAGGACATAACCCTTAGTGGGTATCTTTTTTTTTTAAAGCCACTATATCCATTTCCCTTAAACAAATCATGGCCATCTTCCCATTGAAGGTATGGTTGTAGGGACTTTTATGATGAGCACCTGCTCTCCAAAATTTGCCACTATACAATTGCATGTCCGTTCAGAAGTGGTAGCCAGATATTTTTCCTGCTACCCTACTACTTCTACTACTACTACTTGTTCTTAGCTCTCCCAGGACGTCAGCGCTGCTTAGTGCAATAGTGCTTACTCCTAAGGAAGTCTGCATCCAATGGTAGCCTTGGGAGCCTGGGAGTCCAAAGAAGTTTGCCTTGGTTTCAGATACTGATTGGAACTTACTGGCCACAACTTTGACTTTGGGATTCTAGCACAGCATTGTTTTTGTTAGGCAGAAATGTAGGCTAATAGGAGGACACTTGCTGCATTGTTCTTTATTTTTCCATCTGGACAGCGTCCAGTGTGCTTACTCATCTCTTGCAAGTAACATGTATGGAGCATACAATGGTTTATTTTTCTGTGCTAGAATCGTTATTGGAAGCCGTCTCATGGAATCGTATTTCTATTTCTATTGATTTCTACACATTTCTATTGATTTACATGATTCATTATGTGAAATGAGTTTTTCTCTTTGCTGTGAGAGGATACTTACTTTTCTGTGCAAAGTAGAAGTCTAGAAAACATTCTGACCTTTTAAACACACACACACAAACACACCCCTCTTCAGTAGTCAATAAGGGAACATTGACTTCTTATCTCTCCCCATGTAATCCTGACAAAGAAATCCATCCTCCCCCAAGCAAAAAAACAAGAATCCATGGAATCTGGGCCATCCTTTGCACAAACATGCAATCTTGTGCATGTCTTGTTGCTGTTGGGTGCCTTCAAGTCATTTCTGACTTATAGCAACCCTAAGGCAAACCTGTCACAAGGTTTTTGAGGGGCTGAGAATGTGTGACATGCCCAAGGTGACCTGGTGGGGTTCCATGGCCAAGTGAAGAGTCAAACTCTGGTCTTCAGGGTTGTAGTCCAATGTTCAAACCACTACACCATACTGGCTCTCTACTTAGAAGCCAGTGCCACCGATTTCATTGGGATTTATTTACCAGTAGCTGTGAACAGATCCTCGGCCTTAATGTCAAAATGATGCAACTGGCAAAAACAACACAGCATACACAGTCTGAACATCAGACAAGAGCTCTGGATACAACCGTAAGGGATGTGAGTTACAAAACCAAATCAAACCAAAACATCCATTAAAAATAAAATATTTCCTTTAAAACAGAATATCTGATTTTCTAGAATAGAGATTTCAACAACAAGTAGCTTCCTGATAGTTATAAAGAAACAGCAGAGTGCTTGTGTTGTACAGCTTCTGCTTTCATTTCCATCTCTGAGGACAAGTTTGGTTTAAACAAATATATAATGTATTAACACAGGAGCACAGGACCTTCACAAGGATAAATGAAGTAAAAAAGGAGTAGTGACATACAGTTCTAAGCCAATCGTTTTAGGCCAGCAACAGCTAAATGCCAGCTGTGCAACAACCAAATTAGCATATTTCTCATGCTAAAGTGGCTACCAGATGAAAAACAGTACTTAATAAAAAATATTAGCAATCATATGGGTAAAACTACAAAGTGCAAGAACTAAATCTGGATAGGTACAGATGGATGGATGTGCAGAGAGTGTTTTCTGCAATGAACAGAACAAGATTATTAGTTACGAGCATGGAGATGTTATTTTGTGGAACTACAACTCCCAGAATACTGGTTATGGATTCTGTGACATGGCAGTCCAAAACTCTGACTAATTCATGAGCAGGCAGTTTGTGAAGATTTTGTACTTTTTGCTTTTCTCTATTAGATACATTTTCTACTGTTTCTATTTCTGATATCTTTCAAGAAGAGTTGGGTTCCAGCTCCCATTGCTCCAGTACATCTGAAGGCCAGCAGGTTGAGGAAGTCTGAGACAATTTATTGGTAGTTTGGGTTAGTATTCCATTTCCTGCCTACTGCTTTCATTTTAGAGGAAAGCATTTCAAGCACAGATGTGCTGTACATTGGGGTGAGAATTGTGTCTGCCAAGCCATATTTGTGGCTCCAGAGGCCTCTGTCTTCAGAAACTTGGAAACAGAAGTGAGAAACACACTTCAGGAAGCTTCCTGGGGGGAAACTATCCTGTTAAATGCAAGGGATTCTGGGATTTGATAGCCAAAAAAGAACCCTGCTTGGCAATTTACAATCTGACTTGAGTCTGCTACTGCACAGTCCAGTCCAGAGGTATTTAATAGAATGCTCACTCTCTACTTAAATGATTCCTTTTTTCTGTCCCCTTTCTTCCTTTTGCACTGAAGTAGGAATCATATAGCTCTCCAGGTGTTCTTGGGCTGCAGCCCTCAGCAGCCCTAGCCTACATAGCCAAGCATGAGAAATGCAGTGAGTTGCAGCCCCATAACATCTGAAAGGCTGGATATTTTTCACCCATTTCCTACATGATTGTGTCCCTGAATCTCTTTTAGGAACTGTGTAGCCTAAGGGTTATAGTGTTAGACTGGGGCCATTTCTGCACTGCACTATTATAGTGCTATTATTCCACTTTCAACATCCTGTGGAATTCTGGGGTGTGTAGTTTACTGAGGCCAAGGAGCTCTCTGGCTGAGAATTCTAAATGCACCTCCCTAAACTACAAACCCTAGGACTCCATAGGATGTTGAAAGTGGAATAAGAGCACTATGACAATGTAGTGCAGAAAGACCCTGTGTCTTGGGAGATTGAGGCTCGAGTCCTCTTTCAGCCATAAAACTCTCTGAGTGACTCATACACTCATTCATTCTCACAGAGGCCATTTCCGCACGAGAGGGGAGGAGTGGTTCACTGCATGTCAAGAGTGGTGTTTTTATACTCTGATTCAGAAACAGAATTCAGAAATTCAGAAACTGTGCTGTCTGCACCCCCTCCATTTACATCATACTACTGTGGAGAACAGCGGTTGCTGCATCCACAACAGCAAGTCCCTGGCCACTCCCATTCCCCTCCCTCACCCTGACCCACCATCGCTGATTGGTCTGTTTTTTAAAAAAACACACACATTTCTGTGTTGCTATGTTTGTGCATAGGAATATATGTTCATTGATATGTGGAAAAAAACACGTTTTAACAGTTCATTACCAGATCCACTCTCTTCCCACTGTCCGTTTAACACAGGAAGACAATAATGACGGCAGCCTGTCCTTTGATGGCGGAGAGAGATAGGGACGGAAATGACAGAAGGAATAGCCTGGGAATGCCTGTAGCCGGCCACTTCTGCGATGTGAATCGATGCTACGCTTCTGCATGTAGGCGAAAACTGAAGCAGAACCAGTTTGGGAGAGTTACACTGGAGTTTTTCCAGTTTTCACATACAGTGGTTTCACATCACAGTGAACCGTTCTAGGAGCTGAAAAAGTGCAGAACCATGAGGAAAACTACAAAGCTGCTACGATGTATCAGTCTCGTGCGGAAATGGCCAGAGTCATAATAAGGATAAAGGGAAGAGAATAAAGGGGGAATAAAGAGAATAAAGGGAAGAGATAAGGAGCCAGTGTAGTGGTTTGAGTTTCAGACTACACTCTCTGGAGACCAGGGTTTGAATCCTTGCTCAGCCATGGAAACCCACTGGGTGACTTTGTGGAAGACATAGTCCCCCAGCTTCAGAGAAGGCAATGGGAAAACCTCTCTGAACAAACCTTGCCAAGAAAACCCCAAGATAGGGTTGCCTTAGGGTCATCACAAATCAGAAATGACCTGAAGACACAAAACAACAAACAAAAGCCATGTATGTTGCTAAGGACATTGGAGTACAATGGGCAGGGGGTAAAGCTCCTACAGCCCTCCAAAGTCCCAAAATCCCTCCCGCCCAATAAAAAAGGTAATTTTTCACCCCAAGCTCTCCACCATATTTCTGTATAAGAACCTGCTAGAGCCCTAAGCTCTGTTGAGGAAGGCTTTCTCTCAGGCCCTTTCTGCGGCTTACCTGATTCTGGTGTGGGCACGCGGGGATCACGCGAGCAGCCTCTTGCAAGAGGCACTCACGTCCCCTCTGCTTCTTCTCCGCAGCAGCTCTCTACTGGCTGACAGGAAGCGTGAGGGCTCTGCCTCTTCCTTCCGCAGCGCAGCTGGGTACTGGCTGACAGGAAGCATGAGGGCCGCATCTCTGGAGGCTCCACACGGACAGTAAGTGCGTGTGGGGCCCTGGAGTGATGCACGATCATGCTTCATTTTTGGCAAGAAGCTGAAAATGATATATTGTGTGATCGGTGCCTGCTGGCCCGAGCAGCGTCGCGCAATTGCGAGGACGTCATGTGGAACGGTCCTCGCAATCGCGTGACGCTCTGGAGGCCCTTTCGCATGAGAAATGGCATGTGAAAAGGGCCTCAGTCTTGCTACCGTCCCAGGTTTATTTGGTGAGGACCTGGGAGGGAGCCTTCTCAGTGGTTGCTCCTACCCTGTGGAGCTCTCTTCAGTGAGAAGCTAGGCTGACCCCCTCCCTGCTTTCCTTTCACCAGCAAAGAAAACATTTATTTCAAGCAGGCTTTTAATGGGTGAGCTGGGGAGCTTTTATTTATTTAAGCTGTTTTTTTTTAAAAAAAGTAAGTTCTTATAATTTTATATGTTTTAGTGTCTTTGATTGTTTCAAATGTTTTTTTAACTTTTTTAGAAGCCACCTTGAGTCCCACTTTGGGAGAAATGATGGCATATGAATATATAAAATGAAATATATTGGAAAAATACCCTAGAAGCTTGAAAATTTTTAGCCCAAATCTGTTAACTCTGAATCCAAAAGTGACATTGCTTTGGAAAATAGCCTGGAAAAATGTTTTTAAAATCTTAATGGAGGCTAGAGGCTCCGACTTAAAATTGACCCCAACCCCTTTTTCATTTGCCTACCCTAAGCTTGTGGGAGTAAAGAAGGTATATGTCAAATCCTCTGAAATACACCATATTGGGGAAAGCTGGGAAAACTTCAGGGAGAAGGACTGTTGGTTTTTTAAATTCTTTTTGCATTCCCATGGTTCCAATTTGTATATTTTGTATGTGTGTAATTGACTTTACAGAGTAGATGTAATTATTAGAAGGTAATTTGCTTAAACTTTCCTTGAATGCAGTGTTGGGTATTTAGGATAAGAAAGAAGAACTTCTGTGATACTTACCCAGCATATCCTCCCACTGTCCCAGTCTGACAAGGCCAGTCCTGATTAATCCTCTGTGGTCCCATTTTTTCACCTGCTTTTGAATTGTCCCAGTTTCTTCCTCCTCCCGCTTTTCCCCTTTGCCCTGAGCTTATTTCCATTGCTGCAACCTGAGTTCATAGTACAAAGGTAGTTTTCACTCAATTAATTCAGCAATGGAGAGAGTTAAGGAGAAAGTGGCATTTTGCCTTTCCCAACAGACTCAGGCAAAAGGAAAGAAACAGCTTCAGCCTTACCTAGCTTATATGTTCTTCTTCAGTAATAACTTTTGTCATCTTACTCACAGTCTGATGTTGCCTGGCTACACGTGCCTTCATTTTCCATCTGTGAAATGTTGGATATTGTGATACAGCAGTAATCTGAAGCAAAGGAGTGATGATTATCATAGATCCATAAAGTTTACTACATGGTTACTTACCAAGCCACAAAGTGAATTTCTCTATGAGATGCTGGTAGACTATAGACCCATATCCAAATGTTAATCCCAGACTAAACTGACCAAACTGAATTTATTGGACTCAGTAAATCAGCACATCTGTATGTTCCATTAATTCATTGGCTTTATTCTACTGGGACCAACAATTAGCTTTAGTGTTGACACGCATCTGTTTTATTATTCCCCTTACTCCCCTCATACCAACTGGAAGTCCAATAAAAGGAATAGATAAAATTGTCTTTACCACATAGCCAGCTACTTCAGTTGACTTTAGTTCTTCATGGCTACACATATCAGGCAACAAGTGACAATGGCATGAAACTTTGTACAGACACAGAGAGGAATCATATAGATAAACAGAAAGAGAGCCAGGGAAAGGAACTGTTATGAGGTGAAGAACTATCACAGTCACAACTGTTCACAAAGACAAGTGAACAATTGGGAAGATAAAGTGAATTGGGCCCATTTATGTTCCCATCTTTGTCTTCTTAAGATTAGCACTGACTTTTGCCTTGCTGTGGCCTTCCTACGGCCTTTCCTGGGCCAAAAAAAAAAAAAAAAAACCCTACGTAGTAATACCATTGCAGATGTTGGCAGTGCCACTTTATGGACAGCCTGGCATCTGGCTTCTGACATGCTGGGTGGAAAAACAGTAGCCAATGCTCACCGATGGACACCGCACACCTTAAGCCTCACAAAATGCCTGTGTGTGTTCGCTCTGGCCTCAGATGTGAAGGTCTCAAGCCAAGGTCTTCCACATGGGTGGCCATGTTTAGCTTTTAGGAAAAAGCGGGAAGTAGCAGTGAGAAAGGCCTTGTCAACAGCATTTGCTACATTCATCAAAGGCCCACTGAAGGCCAGTGGAGACTGTGGTTGCTGCTGCTGTTGTTTTTCAAGACACCTCATTTGGTGTACATGAAAAACTGTAAATAGATGTTTGCTTTAAAAATTAAAACTCCCAAGCAATTTTCATGCTCCCTTAGTAGACTCTACATCAAAACCTTAGCAAAAACTAGGTCCTAAAATTAGCTTTCAGTTTAGGGTGGCCAAAGTGTTGCCGTTCAGATGTTACTGGACTGCAGCCATAGCTGATAGTGAGGGATAATGGGTGTTGGCCTCCAACAACATCTGAAGTATCAGAAGTTGCCCATCCCTAAAATGTATGCAGAAGCCACACTGCCTTTCTTCAATGTTCATCCTTCAGATCTGACAACTGGAGGTTCTGTTGCCTGACTTAACATTTCCTATTTCTTCCCCAGGACTTCAAGTATCTTCACTGTCTAATGACAGAAAAGAATGCATCATGGCCAGCTAGCTAGCCACTGTGTTCCATCTGAACGTAGTGGCACTATTTTACTAGTAAAAATGGCTATGAATATATAGGAAGCTACTTGAATAAGACTATCTGATAAATGGACTTTAACTCAGGACTGTATATGTGCACCCACAACAGCAAGGTTTCAGGTAGCCCCCTCTCTCATATTGGGAAATCTTAGCGACTGAATACAGAAGTGGAAGAAAGGGTCATCAGAGACAAAGTTAATAGGTCACTGAAAATAGAGCCAACTATGTCTAACTTGTTATCCAGTCTTCTTCTATGCGAGGTGTAAGTATAGTATACCTTGCACACCTCTGTTGGGAGTTTAGGTGGGCACTGCCCTATTTGCTTGAATGGTAGTACTATCCCTGGATTGAACCTGTGAGCTTCTATATAAAAAGTATATGTGCTACCACAGATTGTCACCTTCTCTCCTCCATATCTTTTCCTCCTCCCTCTCTCAGAGATACTTTTGTGGAAAGGCGTGTGGTACTGATTCTTGCCTGATGCAAAGGAAGGAACAAAAGAAGGAGGATGGATCACAGTCTCTTTCTTTAACAAGTGCCCTGCATGAAACAAAAAGATCCCAGCTTCCCTCCCCTCTCCCTCAGAGAAGAAGAAGGAAAGGTAGCATCAAATTAGATGGAGTTTTGAGTACACAATTCAAAGCTTTGCTTATAATGGCAACTTCTCTTTTGTGGAGGAGAGGAAACTACGTCTCCACAAAAACCATCCCCTTTACTTTCTGCTATGACTTTGAGATGATTTGGAAGACCAAAAAACACTTCAATGAGAGTGAGTTGGTCTAGCAAACTGGGGCAGGGAGCCCCCATTCTTCAGTCTCAAGTAGGGGTCACTATAACTTCTGTACCTGTTTTTATTGGAATTTTTTAAAAAAGAAAAAAAACCCATACAATGTACTTCCTGTCCTGGCTTACTTCTCATGAATTTCGATGACTAGCTGTGACTTTTTAAACCCAGGGCAGTGAGTGTGCTTTCCCCCGCTATCCTAGGAGTTTTCAGTACACAGGGTAAATTTCTATCTCCACCCATTGTCTTAGTTCCTACTGTACTTCTGGGCAGTCCCACTGATGCTGTTTCAAGCAAGGGTGTGAATTTTGTCATGGAGGTTTCCCATTGACCTTTCGTCTCTCGTTACATTTCTGGTTACCAGACTTTATGACTATAACAATTTTTTAAAAATGTGTAAGACAGGTAACATGGCTATTGGGGGAGGAGCATGGAAGGAAGTGTTGAGTTCATGGAGGGGATGATCGGGAAGGAAGGAAAGAAGCCCTGCCTGCACCACAGTTAAGCACATCTGAAACCAGGAAAAAAGAGTGGATGAAACCCCAGTATATTTAGGGCATGGTTAGAAGCAGGACTAAGAACAGCCATTAGGAGGTGTTACAAAGCAGGAAGTTCAGAAGCAAACTAGCTTGACATTTACTGAAACTACTGGCCCATCTGGAAGAATCCTAAGTATACATTTTGTTTAATTAGATATACAGTTTGAAACTGCATACTCCAAAGTTGCATGTAGCCTGACCCATAGGAAATGGCAGCCAGCCTGGTCACTAACATACAGTTTGTGGTGAAGTTTTCACAGCCCCAAGCACATTGCAATACAAGATTAGGGAAAAAAATACTGTACTTTACAAACAATTCTATAAGTGCTTAACTTTCTGACTAGTTACATGTGGTGGCCATCAATGTAATTTCTAGTCTTGAATGAAATCTTATCATCTTTAGAATCCTCCAAGTTTTTTTCTTGACAAAGATGAGGACATTTTAAGCCGAATGACAAAGAACTATATAGTGCTGAAAATAAATGGACATGTGGATTTTAACCCACTCTGTTCTTACAGGCTTCTGGGGTAATATTATGACATTCAGCAACAAATAATCAGAATACTTCATTTTAAAAGAAAATGCTCATCGTTGAAAGAATCTTTCTCAGTTTAACCCACCTTGATTTCTGGGATCCAGCTGTACTATAAAGTTGGTTAACAAGATTGTTTAACTGACACAAATTTAGTTAGCTTCTGCCAGAAAGAAACCCAATAGACTAAAGAGATCAGAAACAGAAGCTCAATTGTTGTGGGGAGCGAACCCACCCACACACCAACTTTTCTTTTTATTTTTAGATCATCTATTTTTAAGTTTCTAAAATTAGTGTAAAGATAACAAAGTAGTTAACCAAGGTCCTAGACTACTTCATTACTTCATAGTTATTAGCTTGACAGACTAAGTGACTTCCCATTAAACATCAATGACAGAAGAGTTGGAGGGTTTAAAAGGTCAATAACTACTTTGATAGGCTCCCCTTATGTAGCTTTCCACCAGAGACTTCTGGAGCTTGAACACTGACAAGCTAATTGCTCTTTTTTCCCTAATTAAGCAAACCCTTCTCTATTAGCCTGTTTATCACGATTGCTCATTTTCAAGACCTTTCAAGATCTAACCTAATATAAATTCATTAATGAATTGCAAAAATGAAACCAATCCCAACTAGCTGATGTTCTTAACAGAACACTAGTGGAAAGGCATAAAGAATTCCATGTAAAAATAAAAGTGGGCCAGAGTTTGCACAGATGAGAAAGCTAAATGGTTTTTCTTGTCATGTCACAAAAGGACATACAAGTATAGATTTCCTTGAAGATAGCTGGACCCACAGTAGACAGGTATGACGAAGCCAGGTTGATAAGCATCTGAACAAGGAATTTAAAAAAAAACAGCAAGGTGATCAATAAGTAAATAAACCCCTATATGTTTCAGGTCTGTGTTATCTGAAGGACTGTATTCTCCCATATGTGGCTGCCTGCGTTTTGAGATCTTCTAAGGTGACCCTTCTCTCTATCCCACCACCCTCACAGGTGGGAACACAGGAGAAAGTCCTCTTAGTGCCTTTGGAACTCCCTTTCTAGAGAGTATAGTTTGGTGTTTCCCCTGCTATCTTTCCATAAGCAAGTGAAGACTTTTTTTACTCTTTCTTTCTTTCTTTCTTTCTTTCTTTCTTTCTTTCTTTCTTTCTTTCTTTCTTTCTTTCTTTTAGTAAGCTTTTGACATCTGCTTGCTTCCCCTGCTTCAGGGGGAAGGACCCTTCAGAATATGCTGTACTGTTTATTGTTTTCTTTTAATTATCATGCTTTAGCTGCTTTTGATTCTTAGTTTATTACCTTCTCTATTTTCACCTTTCTAAGTCACCATGAATCCTAGACTGGGAAAAAGCTGGGATATGAATAAATACAACAGTAACAATTAACAACGTCAACCATAAATGGAGAATACATTTTATTAGGAATGCTAAAGTATTGCACAAGAGGCACATAACATAAGTGCCACAAGCTTATGAGCTCTTCAGAACTCTCATCAGGCATGGTGGTATAAAAATTGAAGAAGAAGCGATGAAAGAGAAAGACCCCAAAATCTGACCTGGCAAATGGGGCACTGTCTACCTGTCCAGCTGCAAGTTTCATCCAGCTGCACTATCAGTTAGCTGGATTTCTTAATATTTGGTTTCTTCCTCTGTCCCCAGGGTTGTTGTTTTTTTTTTACCACCATGCCTGATGAAGAGCTCAAGATGACTTAAAAGGTCTCATTACTTATGCACTACTTTATGAACATTTAACTGTTCCTAATCAAAGGCTCTGTTCTTTCTTGGCACAGAGAATGAAGAACTTCTTCACGATCTCTTGTTCTCCCCCCTCTTCAATAAACAGAGGTGGGAGGCACCTTCAAGGATTGGCTTTCATTGGAGAAAGAAGAGCACAAATTATTTAGGAACCAAAGTTAGAAGGAAGGAAGTAATATGGCCCGTCTTCCATTTGTTGACTGGCAATACATATCACAACTAAGACTCAGATTTTGTCACTAGGAGAAAAACATGATTCTGATGATATGTTCAGCAAAGCTAGACCTAGAGGGACTAGATGGTGCCATGCCATTCCACGTAAAGAAGATGACTGGGTTGACGGTTGTATCTTGAACACGGGCAACTGGACAGCACACCACACCATACGTGAAGGAAGCAGGAAGCGATATTCAGAGGTACATGCAGAAAAAAAATCTGATTCTGTCCAGTACCGTCTGCTTCAACTCATCTTGCATTAGCTGTTATAGTTCTTGGGTTCAAAGATCTGTGTTTGCCATCAAAAATGAAGATAGGACCTTTCAGCACAGTCATTTTGCAAACCCATCTCAAGATGTCTGCCTTTTTTTAACCAACTTTTTTTTCCACTGTCTTAGGGGGCTGGGAATGCATTGGTGCTATTGTACATGTTCAGGAGGGGATAAAGCCCGTAATTCCAAAAAGAGCAACAAGAAAAACAGAAAGATTTCCCCCTGGAGAAACAAGGGACGAGAGAAAAGAAATATGAAAGATGTGCTGATCTACAAATAGCCGCGAGCAGTACCACAGCAAAAAGTACATTGTTCCCTTGTCAAAAATGTGCCTGTACTGCAGTACCCTTTAATTTTAATCTGATTACAGGTATATTCACACTTGTTAATGTCACCTAGGAAAGCAGCTTATAAAAAAGGGAACCACATACTCATTCATTTAATTTCCCATAATCTTGCCTCTTTTTATAAAAGCGTCTCATTGTAACTCTTGTCCTAAGAAGATCTCGGCCATTTATGATGTTTGCTTTAAACTCCTTAAAGTCTGGTTTAGCATTTTATAACTTTCCAAATAGAAAGCTTCTTTTCTTTTAATAGAGGCGGTGGGTGTGGTTCTTCACATACAGTGCTCATTTACTTCCTGTTCTTAAATGTATTCATGGCCCTGGAAAAATAGGATGGATGCAAAGTACTGGAGAAAGTGAAGTTGATGTTATATAGGTGGCTGGTTGCTTTATGTGTGTATATTGTCCTATTGGGTATTATTAAATTATTTCCCAATGATGACTCCGTACCTTCCAACTCTCCCAGTTTGTCAGAGACAGTCCCAGTTAACCTGCTGTTGTCTCACTTTTCAGCTGCTTTTAAAATGTCCCAGCTTCTCTCTCCTCCTCCCACTTTCCCCTTCACCCTCAGCTTACTTCTTGCAAATTGAGACAGATTAAGAGTATATATTGAGCATTTTGTGCTTTCTGTAATAATATTCGTTTCTCCTACCAGTGAGTAGAAGCTGGTGCCCATAAGGATGGTAAGGGGAGAAAATGGCCAGTGGAAGGTGAAGTCAAAGGAGACAGAGCTAACTAATTCTGATCCCCCCTCCCCTTCTTCTTTCCTTGCAATGAGACTGAAATATAAGTCCTTAAGATCTCAAGTCTAACTGAATACTTTGTTGACTCTAGAAGCTTTCACACTATTGCATTTAATCGGCTTCTTGAGGAAAGAGTGTGCCATCGCATTAATTAATTTTAAGTAAGGAGGCCAGCAGAAATAGGTATCTGGGGGCAGCCTATCATAGGATTGAGGGAGCACCTCAATCGCTCCTATGGAAGAGCCTCTATTGCTAACAGTTACCTCTATTTGTGCTAGGGCCTTTCCATCCTACACTGTTATAGTGCTATCATTCCACTTTCAATATTCTATGGAATCCTGGGGCTTACAGTTTAGAGAGGGGCCTTTAGAATTCTCAGCCAGAGAGCTGTTTGGCCTCAGTAAACTACAAACCCCGGAATTCCACAGGATGTTGAAAGTGGAATAAGAGCACTATAACTGTGTAGGGTGGAAAGACACTTAAATCAGTTAACTAATTCCCCATCACATAGCACCCTCTTTCCTATATGGATTTGCATTTTGCTCTTACTGTTTCATGGTGTGATGATTGCAACTTAAAATATCTGCCAGGAAGTTTGGCTTCCTTTGCACACAAATCTGAATGAAGACCTTCTTTCTCTTCTTTTCCTCAACCCCTCCACATCCCATCTGCTGCATGAAGTATGGGGGTTTCCTTTTAACTGAGTGAGTCCCTCAAGTGCATCTTTACAAGTTCCATACATCATGAGCAATTATTCTTTCCAAAGTTGCTTGTTTTAATCCATCACCCCCCAGCTTGTACTTAATCAGATGCACAGTCAGAAAAATGGCAACACTTCCAACATCTCCCCTCATCTGCCAATGAACAAATCTTGTTTCAGCTTGCTTTTATATTTCCATATTAACACTGTATAACATGCTGCATAAAGGGAGAAATACGTCAAATCCCAGCACTAGTGAATCTGGTCACTAATAGCTATAGGGATAATTTTTATGAGAAGCCCAGAGGGCCCATTCATCTTAGTTTTTACCAAGACTCTTCTGCTTCACTTAGCTGCTGAACTACTGCACCTTCCCCAATTGTGGCTGTTGTCACGTGCCTTCAAATTGTTTCTGGCTTATGGGGACCCTAAAATGACCTTATCACAGGGCTTTCCAGTGGCAGAGCTTGGAGTGTGTGTGTGGGGGGGTGAGAGGGGGTGGGGCTATGGCACGGGGGGGTGGTCACTGTGTGTTGGGCGTGGCCAGGGCGCACGAGGGTGTGACTACAGGCCAGGATGCCCCAAAAACCTTGCCGCCTGGGGTGAATTGCCACCTCTGCCACCACATCCCCACACGACTGGGGCTTTCTTGGCAAGATTTGTTCAGAGAGAGTTTGCCTTTGCTTCTTTCTGAGGCTGAGAGAATGTGACTTGCCCAAGGTCACCCTGTGGGTTTCCATTGTCTGAGCAGAGATTTGAACCCTGCCTTTCAGAGGCGTATACCTCTATACCTCACGGGCTCCCTTATTTTTAAAGCCAGCCTGCGTTACAGAGTTGCACTGTCACAGGTTGAGCACTTCAGGCTATTTATTTCATTTGATTTATATTCCACCCTTCTCCTTATGAAGGATCCAAAGTGGCCTACAGAAACAAGATACAGTTAAAAATATTAAAGTCAAAAAAATAATTAAATAACCACCCCACCACAAAACCTTTCCATTACATAGATCTTCAACTAAAGGCCTGCCTGAAGGTCTCAGCCTGCGGGAGAAAGAAAAGGAGAGGTGAGGTCAACCAATCGTCCCATGACGGTGGGGAATTCCACAGTTTAGGAGCAGCCACTGAGAAAGTTCTCTCCTGGGTCATCCCCAAATGTGACTGTGATAGTGGTGGGACTGAGAGAAAGCCTTCCCCCAAAGATCTTAAAACTTGAGCAGGCTTGTATAGGGAGACAGATCTTTCAGACAGTGAGAACAGGGCTTCAAAAGTCATGACCAGCACTTTGAATTCTGCTTGGAAATGGACCAGTACGCAGTGAAATTGTTTCAATAACTGGGTTACATATTCCATGTAACCAGTCCCAGTCAACAGCCTGGCCACAGCATTTTGGACCTGCTGAAGTTTCTGTACTTTTCAAAGGCAGTCCCATGTAAAATACATCAGAGTAATTGAATCAGGATGCAGTCTAGGTATGTGTTACCATGGCCAGATCTGACATCTCAATGGATAGGTGCAACTAGCGCACTAGTTTTAATTGTGCAGACACACTCCTGGCTACTGCCAAAAGCTGGCTACCCAGGCTCGAATCCAAGTCCAGGAGTACAATCAAGCTGCAAACCTGAGATTTCAAGGGGAATGTAATTCATCCAGCACAGGCTGAAGCCCTGTTCCCTGATATGCCTTCTGACTGACCAAGAACATCTCTGTCTTGTTTGGATTCAGCTTTAATTTATTTGCCCTCATCCAGTCATTACTGACCACAGTAATAGTTCCTTCTCCCTTTAACTCCAAGGAAGCTGTTTTGGTGCTAATGAACACTATGACCCAAAGAATTGGCTCCCACAATGTTGGGATGCTCTCAGAAATCCACTTGGTACCAACACTGGCCCTTTTCACAAGATGGCGCCCTCCTGGCGTGAGGATTTGAAGGAGCGGGACCGTGACAATGCTTCAACATGACGTCGTTGCAATCCCACCCTTCTTGTGTCGCAACCGGTGCGATAACAGAGTATATCACTGACGGAAAAGCTCCATCAATGGCCGCCAAACATGCAAGCCTTCCATCGCCGCTAGCCATGCAGAAAAGCCAAAAGCATCATCATGTGCTTCCTTCCCCACTGCAGCACGGGAAGAAGGCCAGCTGCAGTGCAGAAGGACGGAGCATGTCCCTCATGCTCCCTTTGCCAGGCAGCTGGTTGGGTGTGGAGGGGAGTATTGGGGACATGCTCCCATCCCAGCAGAGGCACTCCTGTGATTGTAATGGGATGACATGGGAGAGCATCATCGTGTGGAAAAGGCCATTGTTTCCTTTCCATCACAAGGTTAGGAGTTTTCACTGTTGTTAATCACTATTGTTTTAATCCCTGTTATATGTGGGTCATTTTAACACTTGCATGATTTCTTGGCTGGTTTGAACTCCTTTCCTTCCTTCCTTCCTTCCTTCCTTCCTTCCTTCCTTCCTTCCTTCCTTCCTTCTTTCCTTCTTTCTTTCTTTCTTTCTTTCTTTCTTTCTTTCTTTCACTGCACATTTGGGAGCTGGGGGCTGACTTTGAACTAATTTCTTTTTTTAAATCAGGCTGGTCTTTTGTTTCAACACCTGTATTTTTATTCCATTGGCTTTGTACTTGGTCAGTTTTTAGAGATCAGTTTTAAAATAATAGGATTATACATAAAGAATCTATTTTATTCAGATCTTACAAATAAATTTAAGAAAGATGGAAAACTAAAGGCAAAGGTTAACCTAGGCTGGCTTCAGTGACATTCACTAAACTATTACCAAGCAGCTCAAATCAACTACAAGCTGACAGAAAAACACAGCTGCGCATTGATTTAATAGAGAAAGCCCTGAAATGTATATAACCATCATTTGTAGAGACAATAACAACAGTCAAGAAGTTTTCCCTAATATTTTGGGAGAATTTCTTTTCTTGTAATAATGAATCCAGTGGTTCATGTTCTTGGCTCTGGAGCAGCAAAAACCCAGCTCATGCCATCTTCCACATAACGTCCCTTCAGATATGTAAAGGTTATTATCATATCATAGCAAAGCAGAATGGGCAGAAAACAAGGCAGGCCAGAAACCAAGGTGAACTTGGAATCCATATAAGAGATTCTGAGTATTTGTGACACCTTTAGAGATGGTGGCTTACATGGAGTGAATTTCATTTTTCCATTCACAACAACCTGAAGGGTAAGTTAAACAAGTGGCTGGTGACCTGTCCAAGGTGAACTCCACTGAATTAATACCTGAGCTGAGATCTGAACACAGATCTCTCCCTGCCCAAGCCCACCATTCTAAAAGGTCTCCCAATGGGTCAAAAATGATGGTCCCATTTCCTTTAACACCAGTTAAATGGACAAGAATTAGCAGGTGAAACATTTCACTGCTCGGAAATAAAACATTATTATCTGCTAATTAGTGCAGAACAAGAGGTGGTTACAAGACCAACCACAGGGGCCATACAAAAGCTGGAAATCTGCATTCTTTCCATGACACACCCAGCTAGCCCCTTGAGGCTAGAAAAATTGTCAAGATTCCAGACAGTAACTTAGATGTGGGAGACACAAAAGCTCTGGGTAGATAGCAGTGAAGAGAGTGTGAAAAAACAGTGTCCCCAGCCCGAATTGCTATATAAACAAGTAACCATAAATGTCACTCACTCTTCAAAGTTAGATGATATGACCCATCATTTGCATTACAATTCCTTCTACCTGTATACATAAATTTTGTTACAGTGATATACCAGCCTCCACAATTACAAAGGGAAACAATTACAAAGAAAACAAGTGCAAAATGCAGGTACAGAAATATTCCAACACACACACAGACACACACCAGGGAAAAAACATAATTGTCTTTACTGAGTGTATCTGTTGGTGCTTTCCTGGACTGACATGATTACTAAGAAAAATTAACCAGCCAATTCCTACCAGAGCACACTAAAGCACGAAAAGGTGCCCCTTAAATATTATTTCATCAATCACATCTTTAAAGAGAAGGAAAGAATACAAATTATCAGATGCACCTCAAAAATTTGTTAAAATTGAAGCTATTTATAAATAATAGCTGTCCTTCAAGTACAGTCACTCTAGTAACACAGGCCTTCTTTTTCTCCCAAGAGAGTTCTTCTCCTTGGAGCAGCTGTCATGGAGGCAGGAATTCAACAGGTTTACTGCAAGCATACAAACTCACAAAGAAAAAGTTATCCCTCTTGACAGTTTTTCTTATCATTTCATCCTTTGCCTTAAAGGCAAAAAGGCCTGTCGGGGAGAAGTATTGACAAACTACAAACCCCGGGATTCCATAGAATGCAACTGTTGCAGTTAAAAAGTGAAATCATGGTGTTATAACTGTATAGCATAGAAGGCCTTCTGTTCTTGCACTACTGAACTTGATAGGTTTTGAGCAGCTAATATGGGTTCAGGGCTGAACCAGCCCTTGAAAATACAATTACTTTTGCTGGAGTGGAATTTGGCACAGTCTGTTCAGAGCAACAACAGAGCAATTGCCAGACCTCCTCGCAGAACGTATTTGAACAGAGGAATGTTTTCCATTGGAAAGCTCTGAGTGCTATCAGTCAGAGGGCTCTGTGCAGCTATTCTGTCTTTTCAACTTGAAGGGTATTTTTCTTTTTCTAGTCAGAAAAAAGAAGACTCAGTGGGAAAATCTGGGAACTTTACAAGATGAAGATGACCACACTGTCTGAAAGAATGTATTTCCTTGTATGAGCCTGCCCAAGTTTTAGGATTTTTAGGGGAAGTCTTTCTCTTGGTTCCACCATCATTACAGGAACATTTGGTGAGGACATGGGAGGGAGCCTTCTTCATGGCCACTCCCAGGTTGTGAAACTGTCTCACACTGAAACTTGGGCTGGCCCCCTCTCTCCTCTCCTTCTGCCAGCTAGCAAAGAACTTTTCTTTCAGGCAGGCTTTTGGATATAATTCATATAGCAGAATGGGCTTTCAGTGGGGTTGTGCTTTTATCTTTTTAAAACTGTTTTTAAATTGTGTTTTATATTGTTGTAACTTTGTGTTTTTAACTTTTTTGTATGTTTTTTAAATTTTTGTACAAGTAATTTTTATTTTTTTAAGTAACTTTTATTAATTTTCAAAATACATGAAAACATATGTAAACACAAATATATATATATCATTATTATAATCCTTCCATTCCACCCCCCCTTCTGTGTATCAAAAATTATTATCCAGTTGAATCCTTCTTCTCCCTTATACATAATCTGTGTCAAATACCCCAACATACTTGATCCACAAACATTTACATGTTTAACCAAAGCATTACCCTTTTCCATTCTCTTTCAGATTTCTGAACCATTTTATTCTTAAGCGAGTATGCTAATTTTTCAGTCTCTACCATGTCTAACATTTTTAATTTCCATTCATCTAACTGAATATCTGTTTTATCTTTCCAATGTTATGCATAGGTCAACCGTGCTGCTGTAATCAAATACAATAATATCTTCCGTTGTTTTCTAATCTCCCGGTTCTGACCTAATATATTCAATAAGTAAAATTCTGGTACCATTTCAAAATTAACTTTACAAATTTTTTGAATTTCACCGTGAATTCCCTTCCAAAATTTCTTAGCCTTGGGGCATATGTGGTGTACGAGTAATTTTTAGATGTACCCTGTTTTTAATTGTTTGTAAGCTTTCTTACACCGTGTACAAGGAGATAGATAAGGAGATAGATAGATAGATAGATAGATAGATAGATAAGGAGATAGATAGATAGATAAATACTCTTTGGTACATTCTATGAAGGAGAAAGAAGGAGCCTGAACAATAACAGGTTATTCTGGAAGCACCCTGTGTCGGTTCCTGTTGTTTTGTATATTCAAATTGACTCTTAATTATGGCAACCTTATCACAGGGTTTTCTTGGCATGGTTTGTTCAGAGGGAGTTTGCCATTGCCTTCCTCTGGGGCTGAGAGAGTGTGACTTGCCCCAAGGTCACCCAGTGAGTTTCCATGGCTAAACAGGAATTTGAACCACGATCTTCCAGGGTCTTGGTCCAACACTCAAACTACTATACCACACTCTTAGTTTCATCTAGAACTTGGGAAAATTACTTTTTTAGGGGACTGCAACTTCTAGACCTCCCCCAACCATCATGGCCACCAAAAAAAGTAACCTTTCCAAGCTTGGATTTCACTGCCTCACATTCTACACCCTGAGTGACTACTGAATGGAATTTTGACTCATTTTTTCACACTGAAATATAAACAACACACTGTAAGCCTTTTGTTTCCTATTTAGGGCAATCTTTTAAAAGCCCCTTAAGAACAGTTGTAAACATGCAGCTGTACCAGCACGGACAGTCATTTTACTCTATGACCAACCAGATGAGTAACAGCATGAGTTAAAGGATTAGGGCTTTCCATCAAAAAGTACTGTGCTGTAAAGGAGACTGAATGCATTTAGGTTTTAAAACCTAATCGTACGTGTGTGCCAACTTCCTTAATGTGCAAAGAACAAAACAAAAAACCCAAACACCTCTAAGCAAATTCCGGTTACAATATATCAAGAGGCAAGCCTGCTTAAGGCGGAAGCAATAGCTGCCTAACCTCATTTTCAATTATGCTTCACTGAGGGCATGTTCTTATCATCCCTCATCATTAGACACAAGGGTTCTTGACAAGAGGTTCCTTTAGGAAGAGATATGCAATGCACACCAAGAGAAATTGAAAAAGGAAATTGGCATATTTTTTTTAAAAAAAGAGGGAGGGAACTCTTTACCTTATGGGGGGAAAAATAGGTCTGTGTAAAGGCACCCCCAACTGAATTCAGGGCAATTTGGACCAGTTTGGACCCAAGTGCAAACTAATTTTTAGCCCCTCCTTTCGGGAAAGCAAAACTTCCCTTTCTTATGCATGCATGACATTTAGAAGTGTGGCCCTCTAAATTCATTTGGCCAAATTTGGGTACATCCACCTTAAAATTTGTTTTAATGTGTTTGAAGTTTACTCATGTGTGTGTTACTTTTGTGTAGCCTGGTAGTTTTGGTGATGGATGTGTTCTACTTGGGCCCTAAGATTTACTCTGTGTGTGCAGCTGAATCATAGAGACAGCGTAGACATGCACAAGAGGAAGAAGTGAAGACAGAATGAGCATATTATATAAACACAGACTGAAATAAAAATTAACCCATTACCTAAAAAACTAGGACTACAATGGGTGTGTGCCGAGAGGATAAGGGAAGTTTCACTACCTAATTACTATAAAATAAACTCCTGAGTCATAGGCGCATTTAGAACAAACAAGAAAGAGAATAAGGAAGGCAATGGCAAACTTCCTCTAAATAAACTCTACCAAGGAAACCCTATGACAGGGCTGCCATATATTGAAGTTGACTTGAAGACACACAACAAACAACAAACCCCTTATAAAGTGTATAAAGGGGCTTCCAACCTGATGCCAACCTAATATCACCTGTGTTGTTATTATGTGCCTTCAAGTCAACTTTTCAACTTATGCAACCCTATGGTATGTCTATCACGGGGGTTTCTGGGGCTGAGAGTGTGTGATACACCCAAGGTCAGCTAGTGGGTTTCTGTGGCTGAACAGGGAATTGAACTCTGGTCTCCAGACTGTTATATCATGTTGGCTTTCAATAGCACCTGCAGAGTAGCGTTATTTACTGCAGCTCCAAGAAAACTATATACTGATATTATTGGTGATTTATTAGTGATTTTAAAATAATTAAAACAATTAAATTACAAAGTTATCAAATTATTGATTAAAATAATATTAATAACAACTATTAACTAATAATACTTAAAATAATTAAAATAATTCATTATAAAGAATTGTTTGTATGTGTGCTATACAGACAATTTGCTACAGCTCCAAACCATTTTAAACTCAGATTTATTTATTATCCTGTCTTATTATGGATTTTTTTTTTCATCCCTTGTATCAGATTACAATGGCCTTTGGGCTAAATGCAACCAAGGCTCTCTTACTGTCCATGTAAACATGGAAACCTGGTTCGAGCCATTAAAATAAAATCGCTTCTTCCTTGGTGGCCTCTGGGTGGATACCAAACCTCTGTCAGGCTTGAATAATGAGACCTTGCCATGTTAACAACCCTTAGTGATGACTTATGGAAATCTCAATTTACTTCCTCCCTTCACTCTTTATGACATGTTCTCCCAGGTGAGTTATTACATAGGCTGATTTATTGGTCTGGATGGTATTCAAGGTTATTATAAAGCCCAGCTTTCTTGTGCTGAGAAGATCCTCAAAATATATCTTCACTAACATCCCTGTCACTCTCGAGGGGTGTCACACAAACCCCCCAAGATCACATAATTTTCAGACATTGAATTTGTGCATATTGAGTTATTTAAGTGTATACTTCACCCCATTTTCAAGGCTCAGCAAACAATATTACACCAACTTACCCAACATGTAAACCCCTGGCCATTCCCAGCCAAAAGCAAGGAGTTATGGGAGTTGAAGTCTAAGAATAGTTGGAGAGTTCACATCATCGTAAAATACACACATACATACATGCTGCATCACCTATTTGTAAATGAAAACTAACTAAGCTTTTCTGAAGAGGGTGTAGCTTTAGCAGTTATTCATAAGAATTTTTCTGGTTGGACGAGATCTGTCAGTTACTAAATCCTACTAGCAGCCATTGGAAATACAACTTCCCCAGAGTAATATCCTTTCTTTTAAAACACTGCCCTTTCTGGAAAGGAATTCATCTGAAAGGAGATGACATCTCATGACTTTCCTTTTGGTTGGGCTCGTACACAAGAATTCATCATTTGTTGACACTGGCGACAGAGTTCTGTTCAAGGAAAGTTTCTCCTGACAATTGGAACACTGTAATGACTACCATGGGGGAGTGTTATGGGTGTTCAGCACAGGGACTTCTGTACAGACTGGACAAAAGTGACACTAAATAAGACCATCTCCATGAGTTGGTCTACATGTTCAGACAAGGTACATTCCATGGCAGAGTTGGTGGGCTATCCTAGTACAATATGAAGATGGGGACCTGGAGACCTTTCACATTACATAGTTATAGCACTATTATTGTAAGGGTGATTCCACTAAGGAATGAACTGCCTCGTGCTCTTTGGATGTCTTTAAAGAAAGGCTGGATGACCTGTGTATACCTACATGGCAGGGATTTTGATGGTTTTTGTGGTTCTTTCCAACTCTAGGACTCTATGATTCTATGGTCCTTGGCTGAGAGAATTGAAGAGCAATGTTGGCTGGACCTCATCTGGAATACTGTGTCCAGCTCTGGGCACCTCATTTCAAGAAGGATATTGACAAGCTGGAATGTGTCCAGAGGAGGGCGACCAAAATGGTGAAGGGTCTGGAAGCCATGCCCTATGAGCAGTGGCTTAGGGAGCTGGGGATGTTTAGTCCGCAGAAGAGAAGGGTAAGAGGGGTCATGATAGCCATGTTTAGATATTTGAAGGGGTGTCATGTCGAGGAGGGAGCGGGCTTGTTTTCTGCTGCTCCAGAGACTAGGACAAAGAGCAATGGATTCAAGCTGCAGGAAAGGAGATTCTACCTGAACCTCAGGAAAAACTTCCTGAGGGTCAGAGCTGTCTGGCAGTGGAATATGCTGCCTCGGAGTGTGATGGAGTCTCCTTCTTTGGAAGTTTTTAAGCAGAGGCTGGATGGCCATCTGTTGGGAGTGCTCTGATGTGGGTTCCTGCATGGTAGGGGGTTGGACTGGATGGTCCTTTTGGTCTCTTCCAACTCTATGATTCTATGTTTACTAGGATTTCTTCTTTTCATATTTCAATTCTTGAGCAGTTAGGGTAATCATACAACCCTTCTGATATTGTTGAATATAAATCCTATCAGACAATATAGCCAGTGGTGAATAATGCTGGGAGTTGATTCCAACAATGTCTGGAAGGTCTTTGTCCAGCCCTGGATAGAAGAGTTTCAACTATTTTTGGGAACTGAGTTAACGATTTCTACTGGGTCTAGTATGCGTCATTCTAGTATGCCAAGCTGATCACGTCAGTTTAATCATTCTCTGTTTTAAGGTATCCTCTGTTTGAAGGGCTGCTCACCATCTGGTACCTCTGTGGTTTAAAGAGCAAGAATACTAAGAAAAATGTGGCCTTTAAGAATGGAGGCAAGCAGGCAGTCATGTAGGGACGGGGAGATGATGGGGGCAGTTTGCCCCCAGTGGCAATTTTTTTGGGAGCATCTTGGCTCCTTGCTTGCCCTTTCCTATGTGCTGTAGCCACGCCTTGTCTGTCATAGCCCCATCCCATCCATTGTAGCCATGCCCCCATGTGCTGTAGCCCCGCCCCATGCACTGTAGCCTGCCCCCATGCACTGTAGCTATGCCCCCTCCCGCCCCCCCCCCTCCATGCACTCCAAGCTCTGCCACTGCAGGCAGTCCCATCAGCATGTTGCCACCTGGACAACAGGCTGAGGAGGCATAAAAGTTTCTTTTCTTTCCTTCCTTCCTTCCTTCCTTCCTTCCTTCCTTCCTTCCTTCCTTCCTTCTTTCGTTCCTTCTTTCGTTCCTTCTTTCTTTCTTTCTTTCTTTCTTTCTTTCTTTCTTTCTTTTTCTGTCTGTCTTTCTGTCTTTCTTTCTTTCCAAATTATACTGGTTATTTAAGGATTTGCATCTACACCTATAAATCACTGTATGTAAATTTCATTCAAATGAGTATTATCTTATGTTTCCTTTTTTGGTGATGCTTTAGTGGCTACTTTACATAGTACTATCCATACATGTGCATATAATCACTTTGTACTCATGCAAGAGGTATGCCGAGAATTTCAGATCAATGTGTCAAACGGTTGTATGTGTTCTGTAACTCAGGAACAATTCAGGCATTTTTGTCTCTTGTGGTCTTGCAAGCAATATAGTGCAATTAACTCCTTTCTCTCCAGAAGATGCCTCATATAATTACACGGGGAAAGCAGATCCCCTGCAATACAATCATCTTTCTGCTTAGCTTCCTCTATATACCATTGCACAGTTGGTTAAATCTCTACTCTTCTGAATTCAGCTAAGGAGACTATGCTATGTTCCACAAGGTTTTACTTTTCACTCATGCATGCAATAAACAGACATAAGCATGGAGCTAATGCATTTCCCCAGTAGAGCATTTACTTACTTGCTTCATCTGTCTTTGATCCTCCTCTGCTGGGAGCCAATGAATAAATAATACTGCTGATTATGAGCAGGAAACAATCTGATGGGGTTAGATGCCTCTGAGAAGCCTTTATGGCATTTCAGTTAACTTGGAAGACGGAGCCCCATCATGGCTGCTTACAAAAGAATGAGCATCCCTCTTCTTCTAACTGGACTCAGCTAGCTTTTCACAATAATCCAGCATGGAGACTAAAGGGCAGTCCTGTACAGAGTTTGGGAAAACTAGTATTTTTTGGAAAACAACTCCCAGCATCCCCTAGACAGCATGGCCACTGACCATGCTGGTTGTGGGGATTCTAGGAACTGTAGTCTAAATTTGGACCCTATAGAAATTAACCCTCCTGTGTTACATGGGACTTCTCCAGATGTGTGTGGATCTGGGAAATGTGTTCATCTGCTTTTTAAAAAACCAAAAACTGGAAAGCATCCAATGAACTTCACAAATGAAAAAGGAGACACATCTTAAGAGGCTAAACAGATGGGACAGAGTTGACAATCTCAGTTATGAATGCACAGCCTAGTGTTAATGCATTTGCAACTGATTCGTATTTGTTATTCCTATGTATTCAATAGTGTTGGAAAAATCATAAAAGTTCCCCGGTCTTGAATTACCAGGTAGCAGCCAATGCAAGTGAGAGAGCTTTGTTCTCCTGTCAATCAGAACTCATCAAATTGTTTTTCCACTTCCTTCCCACAAGCAATCTCTGGCAGGAGGAGACATTGCAAAAGGGATCCTGCTTCTGAGTGACTCACCAAGGATCATTCATAAGAGGGGGGTGGAAATGTCAGTCTGCTGCATCCTGGCTGACAGGAGAACAGATCCTTTTCACTCACAGTGGCTGCTGCCCAGTAAGTCCAGAGTTAACTAAGGCCATTTCCGCACTGGGCTATTAAAACGGGGCAGAGCGACCTCTGACGGAGGTCTTCTGCACCATGGAGTGGACTGGGGCGGACTACTCTTTGTAGTTCCATACCTCAGTCCGGTTCGGAGCGACTGGAACTGGTCGCACAGCATGCTTTTTAAAAACCTCTTTTAAGAGGTTTTTAAAAAGCAGAGAGCGCGCGACTCCGTGTCGCTCCGTCGCCGTGCTCCGCTGCAGATTTGCAGGCGTGCACAAGTGCATGCCTGTAGATCTGCTGGGGGCGGGCTTTAGGCTGGCGAGCTCCTCCGGTTGGTGGAGAGCCTCCACCAACTGGAAGCCACCATTTTGGATGCCAGAGCAGTGCGGAGCGACGAGCTCGCACTGCTCCTCGTCCTGACGGACTCGCCCGGATGATCAAGAAAGCCGGTGAGTTCCGTTTTCGCCCGTTTCCTTTCTTGCGTGTGGAAAGGGCCTAAGTTGCTGCTCTAGAATATTAGTCAGTGCCTTTGTTTTCTAAAAAGCCCAACACATTTCAGCCTGTGAATGCTCTGTAGGCCTTATTTGGGCTCTGTTAAAGTCACAAAAGAACAGCACATATGTGCAGTTTAGGGAGGGGCCTTTAGAATTCTCCACCAGAGATCTCTTTGGCCTTAGTAATCTACAAACTTTCACAGGATGTTGAAAGTGGAATAATAGCACTATAACAGGAAATGACTTCAGTCTCCAGAATGCAGAGAAAGAGGGAAAATATGGGAGAAGGAAGAAGAACCAAGCCAGTATGTGATGTAATGGTTAAAATGTAGCACTGGGACTTGAGGGATCCAGGTTCTGGTACTAACTGAGCCATGGGTGATCTCTCACCAGTCTCCCTCTCTTTATCTCTCTCACACACACTTTCTCTCTGTCCGTCTGTGTATCTTTTAGTTTGGCTTGCTTCACAGGGTTGTTGTGAGGAGAAAATGTTGAGAAGGATTGCTGTGCATGTGTCCGGGGCTTGGAAGCCCACCAAGGCTCCTCAGTTGCCTAATGAGCAACTGAGCTCCAGCAGCTCCACAAAATAGCCTCAGGGCTGAAGTAAGTTCTCCAAAAAACACAACAACAGTCCAGAAAGGGAGCAGTCCAAAAGCCAAGTCAAACCAATAATCTGAGCAAAACATCAAGGTCCAAGGCACACAGGCAGAGAAACCAAGAATCATCACAGCTGTCACCACCAACAGCATCAGTAGATTCTAGCAACCCTCTGTTGTTGAGGTCTGATTATATAGCCTTAGCTTCCTGGCCAGCTGTGTCCTAATTAATGAGCCCTTCACATATAAGCACTGTCAGAGGCCTGGATATTCTCTTTACTCCTGCACTGGGTGCCATAAATACTGCCTTTTCATGTTTCTGGGGTGTGACTGCTGGGAAGGGACCTGTCTGGGTCCTGGGAGTCTGAGTCCTAGGGAAAGGGCGTGACAGTATGTGCTTGTGTAGTCACTGAAGAAAATGTATAAATGCGCCAGAAAAGACTCTACCATGTCTTTGGGGGAAGAAACAAACGTTAAGCCACAAAATCTACCAAAAGCTAGAAAGAAGGAGTGTGGATCTAGGTGAGGTTACAAGGTCGATGCAAGGTGGTTTCTGGAATAAGCTTCCTTCCTATGCTGTGCCACACTTGTTGGATAGCAATTTTTTTTTTTAAATTACCAAATTGCACCCCCACCCAAATCAGTGGAGACTAAACCAAAACAGATGTAGTGCCTCCACATCCATTCTCCCCTCCTCCCACCATTTTCCCCCTCCCAAAGAAAAAAAAATGGAAGTAGAATTTTCTGTCTGTTATTCTTTTGGATGAGCTACTGGTTGATCTGTATTACACCAGCCCTGGGAAAAGGTTGCTCAGTCACGAGAGGAGATGGACAGCTCGTCAGAAAACGCTCGGGATCGGCAATGATTGGGGGCTAATTTCATGGATGTTTCCCAGTCCCCCCCCCACCTCCCCCTTCTCTTCCCTGATCCTCTGTTCCCTGCTGAACAATAGAGCTTCTGAAATTTCCTTTTTAACATCTTTCACATTGAATCAAGAATACACTAAACATACTCCCTGCAGCTGTTGTTAGTCAAATTGCTCCTCTGGAGGGACCAGCAGATGAGGTTGCCTCCTTTGAGAAGGTCCAGGCAGAAGGGCTTAGCTTGCAGTCCAGCCCACACTCAATCCTGAAATGTGAGAGGTTGGATTCCTCTCCCCCTGATTCTTCCTTCACCGCCACCACCTAAAACACACCCATGGAGGCAGAGCCCTTAAATGAACCCAGATGGCTGGCATAAAGGCAGGCGAGGGAGACGGCATCTTGCAAGAGTGCCTGGGGGGAACTCTGCTTGCTGTCATCTTATTCTGTGGGCCAAGAGCCTTTGAGAAGTCTGCCTTGTTTCTTAATCTGAGATCACTCCCGTTTGAGTTTCTCCCCAATTTCCTTTTGGGAAATGTCACACAGCCATCAGAGAGATAGCCTGAGATTGATTTGACTGAAATCAAACATCCCCTTAAGTTCCATGTTGAATATTATTATCCTTAATAAAGAACATACCCTTACCAACACACTGCGTGTATATATATCTAAATCAGATCTCCACGGCTATGCTGTATAGCCTGCCTGGAGTGTCTTTTTGAGAGCTGCGTGTGAAAGAAAGCAATTGGCTACGAGGAGTAGAAAATGTTGATTAAAATATGAATGTAGTGGGTGCCGATAACAGCTTTTAAAAACTCCAAATCTCCTAATGTAAATCAGGCAAACATATTTTTCTCTTTATTTCTCTATGAAATAATGCAAACAATTAGCTGACTTGGGAGGGAAGGAGGGAATTATAAAGAGGTTGATCTCTGAAAGATTATTTTTCAGTTGTAGATGTCTTTGTATTAATAAAAGACAGTCTCCCTCCCTCTGTGTGTGTATGCGTGTGTGTGCGCGCGTGCGTGCGCCTGTGTGTTTATCTATCTAGTAAGCTTACCTTTTTATACAAAGGAACGATGACTGGCAAGGAAAAAATGTAAAATTTAATGTGCACGTTATATGTTTTGCTGAGTTTTTCCTTTGTTCTTTGGATGATAGATTCATTTTCTGCTCTGCACCAAGCAGGACCAATAATGGATTGTGGAGAGGATTAAATGGGATTGGATGCTCAAGCGGTGGCCCTACAGGATGCAAATAAAATGTGCAGTAGGGAATAGGGATTTTTGTGCAGTTGGTACAGAGTTCTAATCAGGAACAAGACTGAAAACGAAAATAAGTTACTATTACCTTTCAGTCTTCATAACATTATATTGTTGGGGTCAGCTACCTGCCTGCTCTGTCTGAGACCAAGAAAGATGCATGAGGATACATCTAGTTGTTTGGGACCTAGCTGTGTTCCTGCAGACATTGGCCATTTCCACACTATGCTGTTATAGTGCTATTATTCCACTTCCAACATCCTCTGGGATTCTGGGCTTTGCAATTTAGGGAGGGGCCTTTACAATTTTCAGCCAGAGAGCTTTTTGGCCTCAATAAACTACAAACACCAGAATTCCACAGGATGTTGAAAGTGGAATAATAGTACTATAACAGTGTAATGTGGAAATGGCCTAAGACAAAGGGACTTAGGACATTACTCTATTCACATAACCCTCTGAGTAAACCATGGTAAACTTGTGCAACTGCCTTCTAAGTGAACATTCATAGTGTTTGATTACACTGTACATCCCTCAGGCAGAGTCTGGAAAAGGAACTTTTTGTGCTGTAACCCCCAGAATCCCCCAGCCTGCATAGTCATGGCTTTTCTAACTTCTGCCCTGCCCTCAGTGGTCTAATACAAACCGCCATCCTTCAGAAACTAACATGTAGGGGAATTCTTCAGACTGGAAACTTTGCTAAACTAGGTCTGGGCAAATTGTTCAGTACTGAACAGGCATATTGGAAATATAGAGGTATCCGTGAGAGTTTGATCTTTGCAGATTCCAGTTTGAAATCCCCTGGCCCTTGCTTACCTTCATGCAGATCTCTGCTGTCCGCCAGATTCCATATTTCTCGTAATGTTGCAACTCAGTTTTTGGCAGTCGAAATGTAGCAAAACACACATCTAGATACCTATTTTGAGAGAAAACACCACATTTCAATATGCATTTTGAGAGGATTTTTTTAAAAAAAATGTGACAGATTGGTGCAGAAGCAGAATGGAATTATGAATCAAATGAATAGAAATACAAAGATCTGTCACACCTAAAAATATAGCTTGAGACAGAACGCAATAACTGTGTGCATAGGTACCAGTCGCTGTTGTCTTACGTACGTTTATTTCTCTGTATGGGTTTAGCTGATTTTAAATGGTGGTGTTTTAACTTAACAGATTGTTTACAATGTTTTTATTTTAAGTTATTTCTACTGTTTTACATGTATTAGAATTCATTTTATTGTATGCTGCTCCAGGATCTCATGATATAAAGTGGAACATAAATATTTCAAATTAGGAAATAAATCAATAAATCAATAAATGCAACTTTGCTTTAAAAGCAGTCATGGAAGGGTATCTGTGTGTGTATGTGTGTGAGTAAGAGAGAGGGAGAGACTGAGAGCCATTTCCACACTATACTGTTATAGTGCTATTATTTCACTTTCAAGATCCTGTGGAATCCTGGGATTTGCAGTTTAGGGAGGGGCATTTAGAATTCTTAGCCAGAGAGCTCTTTGGCCTCAGTAAACTACAAACCTCTGAATTCCATAGGATGTTGAAAGTGGAATAATAGCACTATAACAGTATAGTTTGGAAATGGCCAGAGACAGACAGAGAACGAGAGAGATTTTGACTGGATTGACTGGAGCAATGGTGCCACTGGAGATGCTTAATCATTTCTCTCATGCCTTTCTTTTAACTGAAGTCTCCAAACATCCCAAGTGGGGTGAAAAGACAGCTATCTCTATCATGTCGACTCAAGGCTCCCCGTCAGACTCTTACACGGCCAGTCCTATTGTTAGGCAGAGAGAGATGAGACTGCCTCAGGCAGCCGGTTTCTGGTGTCATGAAACAACAGCCAATTTGTAATTATTTGTTATTATTGCATTTTATTGCTGCCCGGACGGTGAGAAGTTTTAGTGTACCTTTTCTGCCTCAGGTGCCAAAATAACTTGGCTGGCTTTGTGGGTACTGTGGTACATCTTGACTTAAGTGAATAAGTATGCATGTGTATGTGTGTGAATGCGTGTATGGAAGAGTGTCATTTGCTGTTCTGTCTTAGCAATAAAAATGACTAGTATTGAGCCTGGGCTCATACCAGCTTTGGGGACAATTTCAAACTGGAGATTTATTCATTTCATTCAGTCATTTCATTTCAGTCCCATCTCAGATTTTATATTTGGTCCTCACTGAACTACTTCATACTGATGTCAAGACCAGAGCTAGTAAAAGTTACTTTTTTGAACACAACTTCCAGACCCTCTCAGTTAGCTTGCAGGATTCTAGGGATGTAGTCCAAAAAGTAAATTCTCCTAGCTCTGACCAAGAATACTCAATATCTGTAGGGGATTTAGTCTAGCATCCTCAAATCCATATGGACCCGATTATCCATTGATTTAAAATGCATTTGGAAAAAAAAATATGAATGATATCAGACTGTTATTTGAAAAGGTAATCTGTTCATCCTGTCTTTCATGGATTTTTAGCAAAATGATGTGTATATAAAAGAGAAGACAGAGGGCTACAGCTCAGTCCCTCGGATGACTCATTTGGTTGAAGCCCTTCTCCTAAATGGAAACTTTTCATACTTCCCCTATTTATCAGTTCAAGTGGCATCTGAGAAAAATGGCTTGTGGGTTCTGACTGGTGCCACAAAGATCAGGGGAGGCGCATGGCTCAAAGTTCCTCTCTAAGGATCCCTTTGTTTTTCCAACTCCCGGGAGTGCATGTTCCATGTGAGGCAATGACAGTTTGTGTTATCGGACAGACATATCAGTTTCAGTGACAATCACTGCCTTTTCAGGGAAAAAAAACATTATTTCTCATGCTCGTCTCCTTCCCTGAAAGTCTAGTTTTTAAAAGAAAGGGGGAGGTGGAAGAGGAAGGTATACGAGGGGCAGAAGGGGAGGATTGTGAGGAGAGATAACTTATGTTCTGCTGACCGAGAAGTTAAATGGTGGCAATCTATCAATCAGCTTAGAGGAGGCTTTAAATCAATGAATGTATAAACTTAAAAAGAAGCTCTTCACTCGCTCGGATGCAAAAGGAAAGGACGTCCCTTTAGGCGGTGGTGACTTGAAGAATATCAACAGCAGTGGCTGTTTTGTGTATGTATTGCTTTAAAGGCCATATGTCACGAGAGAAAAGAGGAAAGAGCTAACTAATAAGTTTCTTCCTTCCTTCCTAACTCAATGACACATGTGACTTGAGTGGAGCCAACAGGTTATGAGAATCCGATACAGCAGTTCCAAAGATATGCTCCTTAGCAAAGACCACTGGGGTAAACCATGTCATTCCTCATTTCTACAGTTGGCCTGATCTAATGCAGGCTCCGGTCTTGAAATTCACACCAGCTCTTTGTGTGCTGGAGTCACACAGATAACAAGCTCGGCGCACACTTCCTCTTGTCCTCCCCCCTCCACACACCAGCACTACCAACTGACCTGCTTTTCCTCAGTTTTAAAATCATTTGCCAGGTCAAAATAAACTTTTCAGAACCTCAACGTGAAAAATGTACCTAGCAATTTGATCCTCGTAATTTGAAATTTGGAAGATAAAGTGCAGCAGCGTCTAATTTAATTATATCATAAGCAGCTTAATGTTTGTGTGAGTGTTTGCGTTTGGTTTCTGTTATTCTGATTTTCATGTGCATTTTTCAATAGCTGGAAAGGAGTTATTAGCTATGCAAATTAATGAGCTTTAAGCAGAGGGAGGACAAGAGCAGAAGCTGGTGGTGGTGGTGCTTGTTTCTAAAAGCCTAAATGCCAGTTAGTGGGGAAGAGGAAGAATCCTGTTTTTCAGCTGGGGAAAAAGTCCCTTGTCTTCTATCAACTGCTCATCGGAATAAGAGATTTTGCAGTCTAGGGGTGAGGGTGGACAGCCAAACTTGCATACCTTCCAACTTTTCACAGATGAAAACGAGGACATACATGGCCAAACAACATCAGAGTGTGGTCAAGATGGCAAAAGGTCTGAATGAGGAAGAACACAGAAGCTAAGGGAGGCTGCAGCAGTTTGCTTTTGTCTGAGCCTACTGAGAAGAACAACTTTCCACCTTCTCTTTTCACACCCACCCCCACTGAGTTAATGGAGTGCAAACTATTTTAGCACTTTGAATTCAGCTTGCCCCATGGAGCAGGAGAGAGAAACTAGGATGTTTTAAAAGCAGCTGAAAAGTGAAACAACAGAGGCTTAATTGGGACAATCCCTGCCCAGTTGTGACAGTTGAAGGGTACAAATCTGGAGAGAAGCTGTTGGGCCAATTGGACCCCCCCCCGCCCCACAACCAGATCTATGTGGCTTGTATGTAGAAGTTCCCCAACCTTTGCTGAGTCACAGGTTTAAATTACTAGAAAGAATTAGAGTGATCCTCAGATTCATGTGCCCCCCCCACTTTACCATAGCAGCAAGGAGGAATTTAGAAACATTTGCCTCCTGATCTCGACTAACTGTAGTTCATCTTAACTATGGTTACCTTAAAAACCAGCTAATACCCAGGCAGAAGTTATGAAAATGAGAACATCTAATTTCAATTCTAAATGGATCAGCTATTAAATGACCTTCCAGTGTCCTAGAATACATGGTCTGAAATATTTAAAGACAGAAGGAATGCCAAGCTCTCCAGCTAACCTTGCAAAAGTTACTTTTTTGGACTACGACTCTCAGAAGTTCTTCTGATAGTCCAAAAAACCTTATCCAATCTCTGTGTACAAGTCCAAGAAACTAAACAGATCAGGCAAATATTCTTTAAAATAGTTGCCTATTTAGATGTATTTATGTGGCATTGACTTTGTAAATAGAATATAAGTCTAAATATTCTGCCTTTTTTTCTGAATCATAGATATAGCCACAACAGAATATTTAGTTATAAATGTTACATGGTACTCAAAAATGATTCTACCAGTGCCTCATATGTTGTTTGTTTTTACAGCTTCTCTTGAATGCACAGATATGGCAGTTGCTTCTGTTCTGCTCCAGTGGGGGAAGAAGTTTAATATCTACACCAGAAAAATAAAAACTAATGCTAATTCTTCATTGGTATCTTACCTAGTTCTGCATCAAGTAGCTGCTAGAAGTGAAGGAGGTAGGTGCCATATATCAATAGCTTCTAAAGCCTCACATTTTCCCTCTCTCCAAACAGAAGTCCCTTTATCTGCTAAGTACCTGGATCAGAGGAATTGCCAAACTTCTTCCACAAGTTCTTGAAAAACAAATTGAGGTGTTTAGGCCACAATTTAGTAAATGCAGGAATGACTGCCAAATTGGATGGGGGATGGGGGAGGTAGGGGAGAAAGAATCTGCTTCTATACATTCCAGCTATTTCCTTTTTGTATAAAGACAGACAGGCACCCCAAAGTTACAAATGTGAACTCCTCAAAGTGAGCAGGAATTGCTTCTTACGATACTCTCTCTCACACACAAAAATCTACATAGGTTCACCTTGCTTGCTTACAACACAATGAGTTGGTAAGAAAGAATCCACACATTTCGGGAACTGGGTCTAGAAGATGTCTTTTACTTTACTTTTACTTAGAGAGCTCCACAATATATTGAAGATATCAATCTTTAAGTTAAATAAGGAGCCCTGCAATCAATTGTGCTTTGCACCAACAGCTTACTGACCTCCACCCCAGCATTTCCAATGGTAAAGGATTGTGGGAGTGAAAGCCCCACAACATCTTGAGGGTCAGATGTTTTCCATCCCCATCCTTGAGAGAAGCTACCCAAAAGACTTCATGAAGATGACAGGCAGATAGATATTTGGAGTGTTACATGTGTGCAAATATATGTATGGATGCATGCACACATGACTGGCATCTTGTGGGTTAGTACCATCAAAATATACCCATTCCATCAATTGTTAACTGCTGAGTCAACACACAGATCCCACTGATTTTACTCTAGTTAGGATTAACAACAGAATGTATATAAGGCCATTTCTGCACTACACTGATATAGTGCTATTATTGCTCTTTCAACATCCTGTGAAATTCTGGGGTTTGTAGTTTAGGGAGGTCAAAGAGCTCTCTGGCTGAGAATTCTAAATGCCCCTCCCTAAACTACAAACACCAGGATTCCATAGGATGTTGAAAGTGGAATAATAGCACTATAACAGTGTGGTGTGGAAATGGTCTCTATATCTGTGTGTGTGTGTGTGTGTGTGTGTGTGTGTGTGTGTATGTCTATGACAATAAAGTGGGAGGAAAGGCAGGAAACTTGAGTTGACCCACTTCCATTTAGTTTGGTCCATCTTCTGATATTTTCCAACAATTGATTCAGTATTTCTTCTTCTTCTTCTTCTTCAAGGCAAAACATGTTTCCCTTTTTAGACTGGTGAGCGTCTCTGTTTTGTTTTTGTCCTGGTTTTCTTTCTTCTTCCCCTGATTACTTCATTCATTCCTTGTAATGGTCGAACCCCTGAGGCAAAGAACAGAGTGATTCATTTGTACATGGGCTACAAAGATTTAACAGACTGAAATTCTTTAGTCTTTTTTCTTTAATGCTTAATTGGGGCTGTTCTTGAAGCTGAGTCATAAATCTGAAGGCTGCTTGAACGCATTACAAAAATGCCAATAGAGAAGGCCCTTTTTAGGCTAATCCGCACATAGATCATATCACATGAGTTTTGCACTCTTACTCAGCTCTGATGTAACAATCTCAGTTACATTAAATATGATAATTGGAGCACTCTCCACATATTTTTGATGATAACTTCCATAATCACCAGCAACTGGACATGCTGGCTGGGGCTTATGGGAACTGTAAGCCAAAATGTTTGGAAGGAATTACCCTGGTGTACCAGACTCAGAATGGGTATTGTGTCCATGTGCTTCCTGACA
Organism: Cyclura pinguis; assembly: GCA_030412105.1. NCBI lineage: Eukaryota > Metazoa > Chordata > Lepidosauria > Squamata > Iguanidae > Cyclura > Cyclura pinguis. The sequence continues at coordinate 24,141,810 of CM059604.1, forward strand.
AATCCTGTAACAGAAACACTGAGGGCTTGCTAAAGCATACAGTCAGCCCTCCATATCAATGGATTCTGTGCCCATGGATTCAACTAACAAAAGCTTGGAAATATTCCATATATATATCTCCAAACAGCAAACTTTGATTTTGCCATTTTATATAAGGGAAGGCATTTTACTACACCATTATACATAATGTGACTTGAGCATCCACAAACGTTGGTTTCCATGGGTGTGTGTGGGGGGTGTCTTGGAATCAAAGCCTAGGAGATACTGAGGCCCAACTGTATTTTCCTCTCATATCAGAACTAAGAAACCATGTTTCAGTTTGTTTTTAGGGTGGAGGGAGACCCTGATCCCCCTTTCTTTATTAAAAGAAACTGTTTTTCAGTAGTCACGTTTGGTTACCTAGCCATCAGTACTAACAATCTGGAATCCTTTTTAGAATGGGTGATAGTAGGTTCGCTTCTAAGCAGATGTAGATCTGTGATAATAGTGTTGTTAGTATACCATATTTGCCGGTGTATTAGACACACCAGCATATAAGATGCACGCCACTTTTCAAGGGGTGTTTTCCAGGAAAAAAAATTTTCAGTTCTCTGGTAAGCAAAATGCACAGGAGAGGAGGAGAATGAAAAGAGTGCTGCGCCAGGAGGGGAGGGGAATGAAAAGAGTGCTGCACCAACGCCCCTCCTTTCGTGTTTTGCTTGGGCAGAAACTCTTGGCAGAGTCAAAATGCACAGGAGAGGAGGGGAAGGTAAGGAGAAACTGTGGAAACATCTATCTATGTTCCTATAGATCAAGGCTTCCATTACTCCCTCCCTTCCTGTTTTGCTTGGGCAGAGAAAACTCTTTTCATTCCCCTTGCCTTCCCTATGTTTTTAGCGTTACCGTATTTGCTGGTATATAAGATGCACCCATTTTCAGAGGGTATTTTTTAGGAAAAAAGTGTGTCTTATATGCTAGCAAATATGGTAAGTGAATTACTTCATTCTAGAATGAAGGTGAAATTATACTGCTATAAGTGAATTACTGTGATCCCTCTGTATATGTGGGGGTTCCATTCCAGGAATTCCTATGTAAAACAAAAAAATGTGAATGTCACATCCCATTGTAGTCAATGGACACAACGTGTGCATGCCTGAGCCCATCATATCCATTGACTATAATGGGAACGATGTTTCGTGTGACCTCACATTCATGTTTGCGGAGCTCATCCCAGAAGAGAGTACACTGTACTTCATTCTAGAATAAGGTAACATCTGATACTCTCACATGATATACTTGCCTTTAGAGGTGTTTCATTCCCCCAAAGCCCCCTATTTTGGTGGAATCCCATGCAGTACTAAAATCTGCAGTTGGTAATCCAAGTGGGTGGAATAGGGAGAAGTGTCCTGAACTTCTGATTTGTCAGTTCTCTTATAGCTGCCATTTTATTCAAATGTCAACATTCACTCTGTGAAATGTCATCCTTCTGCCTTTGGATTTCAAACCAGCATCTTACGCTAGCTTTATAATTACTTGAGACGATTACCTAGAAATTCAAAGTAATTTCAGTAATCATAATGTTTCATAGGTATTTTCAAATACTTTGAATCAATGGCAGTCTTCACTTCAACATTTAAATCCCAATATTCTCCCTCTTTTTCCACACATAGTCTCACAAGGGCTTTCCGTCAGCAGAGAGAAAACAACTTGATACAACACTTTGATTTTAAATATTTCTAATCATGTTCATCCTTGCAAGTCAGTTGTCCCAAAATTGCAAATCTTCCACATATTTATGTCCCCCAAAAATGAAGTTGAAAATTGAGGCACCCGTGTTGATTCATCTTAAAAAACAAAACAAAATGTTCTGAACCTTGTTGCTGATGGTATCACCAGCCCCGGATGGTATCACCTGCTTATCTCAAGGTATATCCACACTGCACAACTGTAGCACTTTGATACCACTTTAACTGTCATGGCTCCTGTCTTTGGAATCCTGGGATTTGTCACTTGGGCAGGAATGTCAGATTTTCAGCCAGGAGTTCTAATGCTGTAGTTGAGAGGAACGTGAGTTCCTCACTGAATTACAAATCCCATGATAATTAATGTGGTTTCAAGTCATTATTATAATGTGGTATGGTTATCTCACCTCATACTGATGGATTAAGAAGGTGTGTATTCAGCCCTTCCTCATCAGAAATTAGACTGGCATTTTTAGCTTCACCTCTGTACTGCCAGGTTGATTAATGCTCAGAATAAAAAAACCCACAACCTACATAGATGATCATGAGGACTCATGGGAGTTGTAATACAAAGGGTACCTTTTCCAGGCTTTAGTAAGCATAATATGCAATGCTGCCTAGTGCAATGTAGGTTAAGCAGCAATCTGAATAGTGATTTGCCATAGAATCACAAGGCTGGAAGAGACTGCAAAGGCATCTAGTCCAACTACCATGCACAATACTGGTTCCCTCTATGCATCTGTGATCCACTGCAGTTCAGGGGAGAAGGACTTGCTCTTGCCTTCAATTCAGCTTTTACATTAGCCACAGATTCACAGATCACTCTTCTTTGAACTTGTTACTCCATCTGAAAAATGGAATGACAGGCAGGTTACCTCAGAAAGCTGTTCCTAAGACAAGCAAAGATTCTTAAAAGTGCTATTGGCCAGCAGTGGGCAGACCTCAGGCTTGTCAAGCCTTTTTTTTTTATTAGAACATCAAGATGCACCAGCCAAAGCCAGATGCCAAAGATACACATTTGGAATTTGCAGGATGCCTCTGAACAAATCCTGAGCAGAGGAATCTTTTTACAATAATACAACTGAAATGAGCTTACAGTCCTTTCCCACAGAACTCCAAAAGTAAACCCTACATGGAGTTGATGTAAAGGAGGTCACAGAGGTAAAAAGTTTGAGAACCAGTGGTCTATCAGGCATATTGTCTATCTGTCTTTCTATCTGTCTAAGTTACATTTATATCCTACCTTCCCTCCAATGAGTTCAAAGCAACCTACATAGGCAACTGACCCACCCACACCCATAGAGGGCCATTCTCTTGCCCTTGGACTCCACTCAAAAACCTTCTACCACCCAGCAGCTGTCAAGCCCTGGGAATAGCCCCTGGTGCTGTTTCTTACCAGCGGGAAGGGAGGGAATGCAGTGGCGCAGCTAGGGGACCAGGAGGGGTAGTCCGCCCCACACAGCATTTTGGGGGGGCACCACCGTGGCATCTGCAAATCAGATGGAACCCGCCTCCATAGTCTACCCACATTCCCCCCACCTGCCTTTCCCTTTTGGTACATGCCAGCCAGCTGCTTCCACAAGAGGTGCATGGCTCCTGGGGCAAACCAAGTTGGAATGCCTGGAGGGGGCAGAGGGAGGACCCGCCCACCATTTTCCCCATTACTGCTGGTGGCACAGCTGCTGAGGCGAGCCGAGAGGGCTCCCGTTACCACTGTGGCCGCCACCCTGGGGCAAAGGACAAAGTGGCCAGCTGCTGGTTCACTTTTTCCCTGCCTCCTCATTAGTATTAATGAGGTGGCTTGTTTCTCTGCCTCCTTAGTGCCATTCCCACTACCATGTGCTGTCATTTCCAATTTCAAAGCCACATCAATTATATTGAGGGGGCAACAAACTTAGGGATCACCCCCTTGGGCAGCAAAAGCTCTAGCTATGCCACTGAGGGAGTGGGGAGGTGATTCAGACCATTAAGACCCAGCTACTGTAGGCTCCCAGGGAAAGGAAAAGATGGGTGCACTCCATTTGAAACCACACTTTCATTTCTTTGTCCTCCCCCCCAGCTGCTTCTCCAAGGTCTGAAATGCCTCCAGAACGTTCTAAAAAAGAATAGGAAAAGAGAGAGAAGAGAGGGAGAGATGGGGGCAGGGGGCTTTTCAGTGTGGTGTATTTTAAAGAAAACAAATTCACCAACAATTTTAGCATGTGTGCATGCATGCGCACACACACACACACTGCATCTGCTTAACAAGGCTGACTGAATTTGTTTATAAGCCTACTGAAGCACTGAGTGAGGCAAACTGCATTATGTTAGATTTTAATTACATTTTGCTTTAGGGAAACATTTATTAAAGATACAGCAGAACAATAATACATTTCTAAATTTTATTTGCTCTCACTTCTGGGTTTTGCCCAAGTTTCTGGAATTTCTTTGCCTATCAACCACCCTTTCTTCCCATAAACATATAAATATTGACAGGCAAGTAAAACTGGATTGGGAAAACATATCTCTGTAACAGGCACTTTTCAAAAAGAAAAAAAGCAGGTAAAAATTCAGGAAAAGGTACCTCCCACATTAACGGACCATTCCTGTCAGTACCGCTTTTGGGGAAACACCAAGAAGTGTGCTGTTGTTGTCACATCCTTTTTGTGGGCTTCTTTTTGGTATCTCTTTGGCCAGCATGAGAGCAGAGTGCCAACCTTTGATCTGGCACCTTGGTTTGCTCCAGAAGGACTCTTACAATATTCTCTTTGGAAAGTTTCTAAGAACAAATGGTGTCTTTGGAGAACAAATGTCCTTGTTCTTTGATAATTACTAGGCTCAGTGGCAATTGGTGACTTCCACATCAGTGGCTGGTGAATCCATTTTGGATTTTAGTCCAAATTGAGTCCAAAGTGCTGAACCCTACTCACAAATAGGTTCACAACCTTGGATAGCTCCTGGATTATATTCAAGGCCTCATGGGCATGGAAGCCATCAGCCACCACAGACAACGGGTATTGGAAGGCATATAGCTGGCCCAAAAGGCTGCAATGTAACTGTAATGGTCTATTTCCGGTTGTTTTGCAATACCAAAGAAGATGGTGTGATGTAACTCTTATATTCTTCTGCCTACACTCAAGACAGTTTTTCATTCTGTAAAAGAAAACAGTCAAAATAATTTTATAAACAAGAAGAAAAACTCTTCAGGAACTTGCATATAAATAGATCACAAAAGAATCAGGAAAAATACATTGAAAGACTGTGTACATACAGATTATGAACATATCCAAAAGGAAGATAAAGAAATACAGTGACGAAGAAAATGACACCAGTAAAAATAAAATAAAATTACAGTACTCTCAACACCCAAGACCTAACATCAGTAGGCGTCTGCTTATTGTTCTAATACAAAATAAGGTGATACCTTACATTAACAAACGTATTGATTGCCTGAATATGGCTATGAATAAGTTTTCAATTTTATACATAATAATAACATTCCAAATGATGTGAAGCCACTTGTATTGAAAAGTGGGTTGAGGACAATGGGTTTTATCTATAATTTTTGCTGTGAGTGTTAAAGAATTGTGTTTTTAATCTGCTCCGTAACTAAAGTTCCATTGGGGTTTTACATAATTAAAAAGTGTCATATTACCTATTAATTTTTAAAAATTCTTTCTAAGTAGGGAGTTTTGAAACAGTTAAAATACATCTGGTATCCCCAGAGATTCCTATCATATACATTGTGCTTGAGTAGACCCAAAGAGGCAGTCCCATAACAAGTTGTTGTTGTTGTGATGGTGGTGGTGGTGTGCCTTCAAGTTGTTTCAGACTTATGGTGACCCTAAGACAAATCTTTCATGGGGTTTTCTGGGGCTGAGTGTGTGTGATACTCCCAAGATCATCCAGCGGGTTTCCATGGCCAAGTGGGGAATTGAACTTTGGTCTCCAAGATCGTAGTTCAGTACTCAAACCACTACGCAATGCTGGCTCTCCCCATAACACGTTACTTAAATGGAAAACAGTTCTGTTCCAAACAAACAGTTACAACAGTTGCAATTTGGTTCCACTGTAAGTGCCGTGCCACCATCCAATGGCATCTTAGGACTTCTAGTTTGGTGAGGGACTTGGAATTCTCTGCTACTGAGTTCTAGCCTAGTTCCCTGTTCTAGAGTGCTCTAGAGTGTTCCAGGAGGGAATTCTAAATACATCATAGAACTACAAATCCCAGGATGCTACAGGATGGAACCATGGTACCTAAAGTTGTATCAGACTGCTTTAACTGTGTAGTGTAAATGAAGAACAATTCCCTTGGAGAAATGCTGATGCCAGTGTGGGCAATTCATTGTGGAAACCCTGGAACATATAGTTCTTTAGTGCTGGTAGCAGCCCAAGACAGACATTTATAACACGGTGGCTGAGGGACATGATATCTAGTGTTCTTTTTGACGAAGCTAGACCTACAGAGTCATATTTGAACTGGCTTTCTAATGGCAGTTCAGTCAACTGAAAAACAGTGGACTGAGCCTCCATATGACAGACTGCCAAAATGACTCAGCGTACTGAAAGTGGTGAAGAAATGGAGAAGATAATAAATTATGGGACCTTACTTCTGTTACTGGTATGTATACTGTCCTGATGTTGGTTAAATGTTTAGCTTATATATTTTTGTTTGGTTTAAATATTTTGTTTATACTTAGTATCTGCACCTGTGTTTGGTATTTTGTGGTTGTTAGTTGGCTATGTCACTGTATTTTGTAAATGGTTCTTGGCTAACGAATAAAACTGTGTGTTTAGAGTAGCCATACAGGGCGTTATACATTTGGCATTATATGGGAGGCTGTGGTCAGTTATGTAAACAGAAAGGCATGAGAAGGATCAGAACAGGAGCTCTAGGAGCAACTCCAGATTACTTATTCTACCATGGAAACATTCAGAAAAGGCTTCATCACTCTGCTACCTGATTTCTGCAGCTCTACCCATACAATCACCACACACAGTACTGCTTCTGGAGTAGGTAGCTTAAGCAGTCAATAAGGCCTTGATTTGTTCTCCCCCCTTTTTATTTTTATTTAATAATAATAATAATAATAATAATAATAATAATGCAAAAGACACATTAGGAAACCACTTTCCACCCATTCTGCTGAGCAACTGAGCTGACTCTGTACTCTTGAACTTGTTTCTCAGTCTAAGGGAGCTGACTCACTGAGTGTACTGTACAGCCTTGCTATGCCAGTTCCAGAACCTGATCATCAACCAACCAACTTTAGGGCAGGTCCTCCATCTTTTGCTAAGACTGCTAGGTCAGGGCTGTCCCAGGTCCTGAGATTTCAGGGGCAAATCCTGAGTCCTAGGAACAATCCCTTGTGATGTCACAGGACTCAATAGAAGTCAAGGGTCTGCTTTGGTCAGCCCCATCTGGAATACTGTGTCCAGTTCTGAGCACCACAGTTCAGAAAGGATATTGACAAGCTGGACCGTGTCCAGAGGAGGGCAACCAAAATGGTAGAAGACCTGGAAATCATGCCCTATGAGGAGTGGCTTGGGGAGCTGGGTATGTTTAGCCTGGAGCAGAGAAGGTTAAGAAACAAATGTTAACTATGTTTAAATATTTGAAAGGATGTCATATGGAGGATGGAGCAAGCTTCTTTTCTGCTGCTTTAGAGACTAGGGCACAGAGCAATGGCTTCAAATGTCAGGAAAAGAGATCTCATTTAAATATTAGGAAGAACTTCCTAATAGTAAGAGCAGTTTGACAATGGAATGCACTCCCTCAGAATGTGGTGGAGTCTCCTTCTTTGGAGGTTTTTAAACAGAGGTTGGATGACCATCTGTTGGGAATGCTTTGATGGTGTATTCCTACATGGTAGGAGGTTGGACTAGATGACCCTTGTGGTCTCTTCCAGTTCTATGATTCTAGGTGAGCGGCCCTCCTAAATGTTACAAGGGGCAGTCCCTGGTAATGTTAACAAGCATGATGCAGTAAGCATCAATAACAGTTCAAAAGATTATGCCACTCAAATTGGGAAAAAAAACCCTCAACAAATATGGAAAATCTTTATACATATAACTTTTCAAGGCAGCCCTATTTTAGAAAAAAAAACCCAGACCAGATACGGTCAGTTTTAATATGCTGAAAGGGCATTAATTCCCATTATTTTGAAACAAAACAATTTTATTGCTGAATACTCAATCAAAATGTCTGTTGGTCTTTTGGAAGGAATACAGGTACAGGACTCCTAAACTAACATAAACACTGCCTGGGACTGAATGAAGGGGGAATAACATCAGTCCCAGGTCCCTGAAGTTTAGGTGCCATAAATGCCGAGTAGTCACAATTGCCTCTGGAAGCAAATCAGAAGCAGTTCTGAAACCGCTCAAGTTACTGATGATGTTTTCCTAGGTATCTGGGACCTCAGAGAGATTGCTAGTGATTTTCCAAAGGCCACAAAAGAAGACAGAGGTACTGCCAAAACCTGAACTCACAGATGTATTTTGATTTCTATTCAGGTTCATTAACTATCCAAATATCCCTTTCATTCCAGAGCCTTAGTCCCTACTCTTGTCAAAACTACATCTGGAAATTAAGTTTCCAGTGAAACTATTCCAAAACATTGGTGGCATCAGGGCAGGACTTTGCATCTGAAGACCAGGGCCCCATTCTGTACAATGTGCATTCAAGTTCCCTACTGCAGTAGAAATGACTTGCCAAAATACAGTAATACCAAAATGTGGTAAACAAGACATATTTCCATCGGAGATAAGGTGTGGAGGCCTCCTATAAGATCCTTAAGCTGAGAACTATATTTATCTGACTGCACTGGAGAGTGGAAGGTCAGAATCTGAATGAATAAGAGGCATGTGGACAATGGCCAGTGAAGCGCTGTGGGTAGAGGGCTAGCCTGAGACTTAGGAGAACCATGTTCTAGTCTCCATTGTGCCATGAAGCTCTCTAGAAGACCTTTAGCCAGTCACTCTTTCCTAACACCTACATCACAAGATTGTTGTGATGAAAAAGTGGGGATGAGGACAGCCACCTAAACTTGCCTTGAGTAGAAAAGGCAGGGTGGAAATAGTGAGGGTGATGGTGGTGGTGGTGATGATAGTAGAATAGAACTTTGCCCATTTATCTTCTTGTAGCTTCTCCGTGAAGCAATTTATCTTAGTTTACTTCTGCTGTTAGGGCTCATTTGAAGAAAAAAAAGTCATGTGTGGGGAAGGAACAAGCTTCAAGGAAGTAAACTATGTGGCAGGAAATGTTACTACTTCCATCTGCATGCCCCCTTTACCTAAAAATTGGTCCATTCGCTCTCCACTGTGGGGAAAGAACTGACTGACCTGTCACCAACTTGTGTACTTTGGTCCTCCTTGTCAAACCAAAGCCAAGCCACAATGGAAAATGGAACAGAAGCATCTGTGGCCAGAATACTTATATTTTCATCATGTTGATCAACAACCTGATCATGCTCTCTGTTTCTTCTTAACTTTTACCACTTTAATTTTATTGGCCTCAAAGATGCTCTTTGGCTCCAAATGTGAAGACAGATGTGCGGTAAAGATATATGTCTGTGCACACAGATTCTTTTCCTGGGACACGGTGGCCATCACGAATAAAGAGTGCATGGAAAAAGAAATGGTGGGTTTTTCTTCTTGATTGATGCAGCAGCTTATAAATGCCTAGTGAACACAAGCTTATGATCACGTCACACCATCTGATCCACACATCAAAATGACTTTGGAAAAGTGATTTTATCTCATTTTAATTGAGAATAGTTTTTTTCTTACATTGATGCCAGTTAGCAGTCATTTAAATAGGGCTTTCAATCTGTTTTAATTAAGCAGGTCTTGAGACTGGGGCAAGGTGGGAAATTCATACTGCAACCAAGGCTGTATTTGTTTGTTTTGTATCCCACCTTTCTCTCAACATGGGGCCTATGGCAGCTTACAGCATAGATTAAAACAAAATATAGCTAAACATTTGGTGACGAAAGGTTAAAAAATTAAATAAGTTGTCCTACAAAAGCACTTTTTAAATAATATAAAAACATATTTTTACAAAAAACATAAGGATAAAAGGGTAGCACACACACACAGATACATTACTGAAAAACCTTTTGCACAACCATCTAACCACCAAATGCTTGTTCAAATAAAAAGGTCTCTCCCTGCTATTAAAAAGAAAGGAGGAAGCAGGGCAGCCTAGTCTGTCATGGAAGAGAAGAAGCATCTGCTAAGAAGACCTGCTCATGTGTTCTCACTAGATGGGCTTGTAAAAATGGTGGCACCAAGAGTTTGGTGCAGATGAAGGTAACTTACAGAATTGTGTTGCCATTGTCTTTCAGTTACTCATCTGATTATGATGCTGTTATGTGTGTCATTGGTTACTGTTGTTTTACAGATGACTATGAGAGTTGTGGGCAACTGAGCACAAAGCAAGACCTATGAAAATCATTTGAATTTAACCACCACATTTCGGATGTGCTATAACTCAGATACAGCAGCATTTGGTGGCTTCCCTGTTAATGAAATGAATTTATGCTGGGTTTTAATAGGAATTTTAAAGGAACTATCGAAGGTGCTGAATCTATTTTAGATAAAGTATTCAACACTTTGGATAGCTCCTTTAAAATTTAATTAAAACCATTGCTCAAATGCAGTTTTGTAACTGTATTAAGAGAGGATGTCCAGATGCAAAAGAGAAGATAGCTTCTGCACTTTTAACAGTTGCACAGAAGTGGGGATTTCAATGGCTGTACAAGCCACACACTGGCTGAACTTCTGTCTCCTATATAACTATTGGCTCTTACTTATCTGGCTGCCCTATTTTTATATAAAGGTGAACTTAGTGTTTGACTCAAAGTTGCATTAGGTAATTGCATATAGTCAGTGGCGCATTTGGGTTATTTTAGCGCCGTGGAATCTGGACTTAATGGTGTTACTGTGATCAAATTTGATGGCCGCATGCATTACTTCAGTTACGAAGCATGCAACAAATTTTTCCCCTGTCACTTTAGAACTGCTTTTATATTCCTGATACACTGGAACAAAACTAGCAAAAGCAAATGAGGAAATTGTTCTCTAAATGGAAATTCAGTTTTCCAGACTCTGCATTTAACACACACACTTTCCCCAACTCTGTTTTTAACACCTCTTTTAAGAAAATATTGAAACTATCATCCGAACAAAGAAAGCTTTCTGAGCTTTGCTTTGAACAGAAAACAATCAACAGTCAGGGTGAGGACACTGCTTTTAATGAACGAATAAATAAATGAGTTTGTTGTGGGAAAGGATGGCATATTTTATATCTAATAATATATATAGGTATATATACAGTTTTTGCTTTCCTTAGTTTTAAAGTCTACCATCCTCCTCTGAAAAAAAAAAGCTATCTAGCTAGCTGTCTGTCTGCCTGTCTGTCTGTTTGTTTCAGGGCAATGCTCTTACTCTGAGAGCCAGAGAAAGGGACTCAGCCCCTGAGATTTGGGAATCCTGGCCTTCACATCTGAAAACATCATCTTTCATGTGGCTGCCTACGTGCTGTGCTTCAGTTGATGAGGCTTTGATTTTAAAACAACCACAACAGATTAGATATTGCAAGCGTAAGATCTGTCAGCACCCACTCCAAACAATTCACATATGGAGGGCTCCAGTGCATTTCAAGAAATTTAACAGAAGTAAGTGACAGCCTCTTTTTAAAAAATTGTTGCTGCTGTTAAAAGATGGAGACAGAAACTCTAGCTGCAGATCATGAAGCATTGGATAGCAACCTCGCCCTCTCTCCAATTTTCTTTCGACCTCAGATCTAAAGCTGCCCACAACTCTGAAGCAGAATTTAGCCAACTTAATTTTGGACCACAGTTCCCAGAATCCTCTAGCAAACTTGGGGATAGAGTTGTGTTTTTAAAAAGAACTTTTCCAGGGTCTGCTTTCAACCACCCATTTGTCATTTCTACCATGCCGACTGAATGGAGACTTCACACTGTAAGAATCCTAACAGTCATTTTAACTGCCTCAGGTTTTCCAAGCAAGACCATGAGTTATACCGTGCACTAAGAATTTCCAGACACTGGCTGGCAGTGTATTCAGCATTCCTAGGTGTTATTTTATTTTTTAAGAACTTTTAAGGCGTCAGTAATTTCAGCAGCCTCAGTGACACCCTCTAACTTTGCACCAGTAGACACATCTGGTCTTGGTTTATTGATTTTCTTTGAGAATGTTTCGCAGTCCAAAGGAGATGGCAAACTGTACAGAAGATAGAATTTCTTGTTGAATTCATGGCATCTGGTAGCTTGTTTTTAGGCTAGGAAGTTGTTTCTGCTTCTGAATGAACAAAGTAGATTAAGTTCATCTGAGGACCCATTCTACTGTTGCTGAGACCTTGATAGATCAAAAGAATTCAAGTCATGACTCGGACTCCTGAGCTCTGATTTCTCTTTTTTTAAATAAAATACGGAGGGTCCGCATACTGTGAAGAGTGTGGAATCCAAGCTCTCAGAGCTGATGTAGCTTTATTTCTAGACTTAGATCCTGCCTATCATCCAAGGAACTGAGGGCAGTGTACAAGCTTCACCCTCTCTAATGGATCCTCACAGCATCAGCAGAGAGAGACTTCGGGCATTTCTACACTACACTGTTATAATGCTATTATTCCCCTTGTAACATCCTGTGGAATTCTGGGGTTTGTAGTTCACTGAAACCAAAGAGCTCTCTGGCTGAGAATTCTAAATGTCCCTCCCTAAACTGCAAACCCCAGGAATCCATAGGATGTTGAAAGTAGAATAATAGCACTATAACAGTGTTGTGCGGAAATGCCTTTAGACTAGAGAGAGACTTAGATTTAGAGAGAGAGAGAGAGACTGGGGCAAGTCATACTGTGAGCATCAAGGCTTTGAACCCAATTCTCCTCAACTCCTTGCATAACACTTCAAGCTTTCCTGCTGCCTGAGGCAAGACAGAGAAAACACAGCACTGAGTCCTCTCCTATCCCAGCCTCCACTCCTCAGTCTTTCTCTCCCCATTTTCCCTGCTCTGAAAGTGGGAAGGCAGGTAAGTGTGCTCCGGGGACTGCTGAATACTTTCTTCCCACAAAGACAGCTAGGCCTGAACACATGGCTCTCAGGGGCCCTTCCTCCAGAATCTAGAATTGTGGGATGGGTACAAGGTGATGTAAGCAATTTCTTGGGTCACTCCATCCACAATGCCTAGTTCTGAAGATTCCTCAGGGCCAGCCATCTCTGGAGCACCAGTGGCGTGTGTGCAGGGATGTCTTCTCAAAAGGTGGGAGAGCAGAAAATGGCTGAAAAAGGTCTGTATGGGACATGTGACCTGTTCATTGTTCCCTCTCAATTTAGCCTGCTGCCCTCAGAAGGACACTGTTTTATCCCCGTGTCAAAGTAAGAGGTCCAATCAGCTTTTGAGCATGGAAGCCATCTTGCTCATTGCCTGAGGTACCAATGTATCTCGAGTTGGCCCTCACATAGTTGATGGATTGCAGAGAGAACTCTAATGCAGGCTAGAGTTCAGTGTGATTTGGGTTGAGTCCAGAAAGCCAGTGTGTTGTGGTGGTCAGAGCACTGGACTATGGTTCTGCAGACGAGGGTTGAACTCCCTGCTCAACCAGGGAAACCCACTGGGTGACCCTGGGCAAATCACACTCTCTCAGCCTCAGAGGAAGGCAAAGGCAACCCCTCCCCAAACAAATCTTGCCAAGAAAACATTATGCCAATGGATCTTAACCTTTTCTTTACTGGGGACTCCCTGTAAATATAATTTGTCACTGGAGACCCCCAAGAGTAAGCTCGAGATTGAAATATTCAAACATCTATTCATTTTTTTTTTAAATTAAAGGCTTCTGGAGACTAGGATTCAAATCCCTGCCCAGGCATTGGGTGACCTTGGGTAAGTCACACTCTCTCAGCCTCAGAGGAAGGCAAAGGCAAACTGCCTCTGAACAAATCTTGCCAAAACAAACCCTGTGATAGGTTAACTTTAGGGTTGCTGTAACTCAGAAGTGACCTGAAGGCTCACAATAAAAAAGTGCCTCTGGCAAAAGGAGTTCTTTCTAGCCATCATGTCTTTTCCCTTTGAAAACTGACTCATGGTGATCCAAAGGTAAACCTACTACTAGGGGGGGTTTTCTCGGCAAGATTTGTTGCCTTTGCCTTTCTCTGAGGCTGAGAGAATGTGACTTGCCTGAGATAACCCAATGGATTTCCATGGCTGAGTGGGGATTCAGACTCTGGTCTCTAGACTCATAATTTGGGCGCATGCGCATGCCTGTCACCATGTCCCTTTTTTCAGGGATGTGGCAGTGGGGATATATGTGGGCCTGCCCAAACTGCTCCCCTATTTGCAAATAAGGGAACAGTTTCAGCACTCACTACCTTCTTGTTATGTCCTTGTTGCTGCTGCTGCTGTTGGTTTCCAGCAGCAGAGCTTTGCAGATGCACTGTGAGGGATCCATGGACCCCAGGGGTCCCTGGCCGTCAGGTTAAGAACCACTGACCTATGATATTGTCACCTTAGGGCCTCCATAAGTGCAAAATGACCTGAATGACAACAACAACAACCAAATGAATTTTTTTTCTGGAGCAAGTCATTCATGTGCCAAGATGAGCGTAGCCACTTCCTCACCACCAAAGGAGATGGGGCGATATATCACAAAACAAGACTGACACTGGTTAGCATAAAATGTGCATATTCTAAAATAGGCCATTTCTGCACTAGAGGCCCCTTCCTAAACTGCAAACCCCAGGATTCCATAGGATGTTGAAAGTGGAATAATAGCACTATAACAATTAAGTGCGGAAATGGCCCATGCGGAGGTTGGCTAGTGTGCCCCCCCCCACTTGATTTTCCCTTCAAGTGTAAATGGACTGCAGAATTACTTCCATAATCAAAATACTTTAGCGCTCATTCTCTAATTTCCTTCGGAAATTCATTAGTTTTCTCAGATGAGTGGTAATGTCACTTGCATTTTGGGGTTATGAGGGGATTAAATAGAGGAAATCTTTGCCTAGAATAATCACAGTTACTTAACTTAAACATATTTGGCTCCTGTGAAACTTTGAGAAAGAACAGCTCTTGGTCCCTTCAGTTACCGTGGTTAAACTCAACAGCTTACTAAAATATTGCTAGATGAACAAAATTATTCAGCAAGGAGGAACTGAAGCAGGCCAGAGAGAAAAGATTGTTTGTTAGCACTGGCTGGCATGGGATTTTAAGTATTTCCTTTGCCCTGCCAACTAGAAGTTGATAACATGACTTTCTGAATATCTTCCAAGCCTTGGCAGGAATACTTAACTTTTTAAATGTTTTACACTTAAACCCTTAAGATTTTTTCCAGAGAAGAGTGGCATTTTAATGCATGCATATATAACAGCAGGGTGATTCTAACAGCTAACACATACAGGAAAGATATTAATGTTTAACATGTGTCGATTAAAAATGGAAACAGTTTAAGACCAACGTTCCAGCTTTGCCTCCAGAGCCTTCAGTTAAACACACCAAATACTTAGCTCCTGAGTTAGCAGAAAGAGGAATTGGCAGTGAAATCAGAGGTAAGCACCACCAAATTTAATAGGACACTCAGGTTGCAATCTCGTACCAAACTTATTTAGAAGGCAGCAGCACATTTAGGGCAGTATTTGGGGATACAGTTCCAAGCCCCCACTCAGCAGAATGAGTAGAAGTGACCCCAGGCAAAGCAGCACTTTGTTTATCACGCCACATTTTGAAGTCAGTGAAGTCTTGCATATTATAATCAGGGACAGCCAAAGGATTTTGCTATCTGAGGTGAAGTACAAAATGGCATGCCTTCCCCTCTATCTGAAAAGAAATTGACTTGACTGGACTTAAACATTGTTCATGTGTCAGTGTCCTCCACCACATCTGAGAGCAACAGGCTTGTTGAGGGGATGCAGAACAAGCTGTGTGGTAAACACAGAGTAGGAAATGCTCTCTAGGGCTCGGGGGGGACAGCTGGTTTCCCCACAGTATCTGCCTTCTGAGCTGGTTGCCTCCCTCTCCTTAATGGTAGGGCTGGCTCTAAATGACGTTCTAATGAACAGGTAGGAAACGTCTCAAGAATGGGAACCCCTGGACCTGTTGGAAGCTGCAGGGCTGCCATGCTTGCCAAACTTTGACAGTTGCCATTAATTTTGCCACTGCTGCAGCTTCTTCCAAAATTTACCCCAACTGCAATAGCTTTCCGTGGTGCAAGAGGATGACAGAGTATCCACTAGCATCATACATGAAGCAAGAAGAACCACAGAGCAACAGAGCAGTGTGTGGGTGACACAATTCTAGCAGAAGAATGGTTGCAATGGCTGCATTTGTGGAGAGAGGAAAGACGGTATGTTGTGGGTGGGTGTGCAGAGACGATGGTGACAGCTGCATTTTCAAAAGGGGGCATGAGCTGAAAGATGGATTTCTTTTAACAGATATATCTTTTTCACCTATGTTTTTCATTTACATATGTATGTATGTATGTATGTATGTATTTCATTTCACATGTAGCTAAAAGTACTGTAGTTTAGTTTCCCCCACCCACTCTATTTTTATCCTAACAACAACCCAGTGCAGGAGGTTAGGCTGAGAGGCTACAGAAGATGGCAAAGTGGAATCACAGTGCTATAACAAGTAGTGGGAGAGGGCCCTAGACTGGCTCTTTTTTTAAGTAACGAAAAAGTAACAAAAGTAATGAATAACATACCAAGCAACTCAGCAAGTTCTCCCTTTTTACTGAAATCAGCTATGGTGGCTCCTCCACTTTTGTGAAGGTTCAGGGTGCAGAAACCTCATGAAAGTGGAAAAATCACAAATAACTCCCCCCTGCACTCCCCATCCCATTCCCTTGCCTTTTGTCCTGGCATACATGCCTTCCTTCTCTGCACCTGGGCAGATACACACACACCATCCTTCTCCACTTGTGTTCTCCCCTTGCCTTTTGCCCCAGTGCATGTTCTCTCAGCCGGGGCAAAAGGCAAGGAAAGGGGGGAAGGTACATGTGTGTCTTCCTTCTCCGTACATACATGGTGCTCCTCCTCTCATTCCCTTGCATTTTGCCTTGGTGGGCCTTCTCCCCCATGCAAGGTAATGGGGAAGGAGACATGTGTGCCTCCCCCCAATTTCCTTGCCTTTTGCCCCAATGCATATTCTCCACACATGGGATAAAGGCAAAGGAATGGCGGGGGGGGGGCGTTCATGCACCTTGCTTCTCAGTACACAGTGTTCCCTCTCTCCCAATCCCTTGTTGAGGTGCAGAGAAGGAAGGCACAGGCGAGGAAAGAGGAAAATGGAGGGAGGCAGGCATGCCTCATGGAAAGTTAAATTTGTGAAGGTCAGACTCACAAATGTGGAGGGAGGACTGTACTTCTTAATTCTCCAAACAAGCAATGCTGACAACT
Source organism: Cyclura pinguis (assembly GCA_030412105.1). Lineage (NCBI taxonomy): Eukaryota > Metazoa > Chordata > Lepidosauria > Squamata > Iguanidae > Cyclura > Cyclura pinguis. The sequence goes on from CM059604.1 coordinate 24,158,920, forward strand.
CCTTTCAAAAAGTAACATTCCAAACCCTTATCCACAGGGAACCAATAAGTAAAACAGATATGGGAAAAAGACAATCTAACTCTGTGTTTCTCAGGCTATCTGATGTGGAGGACTGGCAATTATCTTTGTTATATATGCATGCATTAAATAATATGCCAGGGGCTAGCACTATATTTGTGCTCATTGGGGATATTTGTTTCTTTCTTTCCTGGAATTTTGGCAGGGGCAGCAACCAATAGCTCTGGAACTAGAACCAGTCCACAGACTACCACTTTGCATATCACTGGTTTAACTCACTCTTCCTTAAGCTCCAGAAATATTTGAAAGTTGTTGTCACTGGTGTTTTTGAGATAGGCAGCCATTATATTTTTACATTGGCTCCCTTCACATGTCATATAATTGCAGAGGGCTCTTTCACACCATCAATAAGCAACAGGGCTGTGCTGCTGAGACCACTGCTAAGTCACTTGCCTTCCCCAGATCCTTCTTTGAATGTCTGTACATGAATGTCATACCCTCCAACATTTCACAGGTGTAAACCAGGATGTATACGGCCAAGCAAGATCAGAGTACAGTCAAGCTGGCAAAAGTTATTAATGAAGAAAAACACACAAGCTAGGAGAGGCTGTAGCCTGAGCTTACTGAGAACTGCATGATTTCACGGCTTCCTCTCCTCTCTTCCTTGCTGAGTTAATTGAGTACAAACTATTTTTGAACTTTGAACTCAGTTTGCAGCAAGCTGAGGACAAAGGGGGAAAGGGAGAGGAGGGGGAGCAAAAAGCTGGGACATTTTAGCAGCTGAAAAAGTAGGATGGCCGAGGATTAACTGGGGCTGTTCCTGCCAAATCAGGTGGAGGGAGAGGTGGAGGGTATGGGATGTATGGAGGGACATAACTGACATACGAAAAACTCTTCATGCGTAGGCTTCCTCAGGATCTCGATTCCAGATCTCAGGGACGCCTTCATACATAGCAATCTGTATGCGGAGATTTGTGTATAACACGTGGATGCTAGGGTCATGGTAGAGGAAGAGCTGCCCCTTAATCTCAGGGAACTGGTCTTTCTAATGATTAGATTCTTGAAGAAATCCGAATTGCATTCAGTCTGCCTGAATGAGTGTAAATCATCAGTGCTGTTATCTTGGGTACAATAATTACAGGCCACATTTGATTTAACCATTTCTATAAAGAAGAAATTTTGGTAGCTTTCACCAGGATAAGTCTAGATTGGCACGAACTCTATCATACAGGAGCTGTAATTAAGACCCTGGACTGAAAACCTGTAGCAAAAAAATATATGAGTTTTGTGATCCATCTTCATAAGAAGCATATGGGTAATATCTAAAGCTAATTGCAAATAGAATTTACAGTCTGTATTGTAAGGGGGAAATGGATATTAGGTAGTAAAAAAAGAGATGAAGTTCTTTGTCTGCGACTGTTTATTTATTTTTTTTACTATGAGAGCTATTTGCTTCAATAAGGCCAGTTAAAAAAAATCCCAGCTAACTATATCTGAATATTTAAGCTGAGCTATAAATATGTGATTTTAAAAATAGCAGTTATTGTGCATGCTGGTTTCCTTTTCACTTTCCTAAGATTTAGTAGCAAGAAGTCTTCGTCATGCTAATGTGCTATGTTCTGGTCCCACTCACTTACACCGCAGTGGGGTGGGGGTGGAGAGACCCTCTCTTGTGGATTAAACCTTTCAGTTTACTACTCCATCCACATTGACCCCAGGTGGCTCCGAAGTAGTGCAGGTCAAACTTATTACATACTATTCACTATCCCAATAAACAAGAAGTGTGTTGTCACATTTGAAGTGCTGCATATTTTTTCTAGCAATTATGCCTTATTATATATTTGCCATTCAGAGAATGCAGGTGTGGGCTATTGAATCCTGGCCAACGTGAATTTGCAGAATTGGCAGCCAGTCCTTGGTGAGTTATGTTCCACTGTCTGTCGGTTTTACAACTGTTTTCACTAGTAATTTAGCTCTGCGATGCAATATGCAATTAGTCCTATTATCGAGGCAGCTGTATTCACTTTGACAATGGCTCTTTCCCCCTCCTTGGTTTATACCACTGCCTGTTGTGATTCTGTTGATTAGATGACAGGAGTCGTTAAAGCAGTGTCTGGATGAGCCAATATTGGACCAGGAGCCCTCTTGCAAATATGATTCTTACCAAACTTTTCACTCCCTAATGCTATTTCTTAGAACCCAATTAAAAATGCAGAAAAGCTGTTTTGTACCACAGTAAACACTCTCATCATGTTAAGATTTGTTTCTGCTCTGGTACCAGCCTTAGGAACCTTGTGGCTTGTCATAAATAATGTTGTTTAAAAGTCTAAGGTGAAAACTATAAATTCAGCCTAGGCAGTTAGTTATTCAAAAAATTAGTTTCTGAAATTTCTTTCGGCCTCTACCGGTTTGGAACCATTTTGAAGGGATGTGGATGATTGATCTTGATCCGCATCTCCACAACAGCAACAGAAAAAAACTGCTTAAGCACTCTGGGGAGAGCTTATTTCTAAGGTATATCCACACTTCACAGTTATACCACTTAAATACTACTTAAATGGTCATGGCTCCACTAGATGAAATCCTGGGATTTGTAGCTTGGTGCGGTCTTTTGAATTCTTTGCCAGCTGTTTTAGGGAGTGTGCTAGAGAAGTCGAAGTACCTCTCCTCAAACTAAAAATCCCAGGATACGACAGGATAGAGCCACAAAATTTGACGTGCTATCAAACTGCTCTAATTGTGCAGTGTGCATGCCAGGTCTCTTTCACATTACACACATTATAGCTCATAGATTTCATTTTAAATGTCATGGCTACATCTTATAGAATCTTAGAGTTTGGAGTGTGGTGAGAGACAAGAACGATGTTTGTCAGGCTATCTTACATGGGGTATTGGCACCACATCTGTGCTCATTGGGTACAGTTGTTTCTTCTTTTCCGGAAAACTTGCCAGGGACCAGCAGCCCACGGCTCAGGGGCCAGCATTGGCCCAGGACCACCACTTGGACCACCACTGGGAGAACGAGAAAATTATATATACCCCCATGAAACTACAAATCCCAGGATTCCATAGGATCAACCCATAAAAATTAAAATAGTACCCCTATAATTGTGTAGTATGAAAGATATCCAGGCTGCAGTCACATGCATACTTACCTGGGAGCAAGTCTTACTTTCTTTACATAGGGTTGTGGTGTAATTTGGGAGCAGTAGAGACTTTTCTCTCAAAGAAAAGCAACAACTTTTCCTTGTACTAAGCTATGGGTGGGGGAAAGGGTGGTCCTACTGATGCTACTGGACTGCAAATCTCTGTCCTTTTCCTCCTCACTGGCTATACTGCCTACATGCTCTCCATGTTCTGATTTGGCAGGGACCACCCCAATTAATCTGACGTTGTCCCAATTTTCCACTGTTTTTAAAATGTCCCAGTTTGTCTCTGCTCCTCTCACCTTCCCCCTTTCTTCCTGGCTTACCCGTATTTGCCAGCATATAAGATGCACCCGTGCATAAGACGCACCTCATTTATACACTGCCAAATACTGTTTGCTGGCATATAAAACACACTAGCATATAAGATACACTCCGTTTTCAAACAGTATTTTCAGGGGGGAAAAAGGGAGTCTTATATGCCAGCAAATACAGTACTTTAATTGCTACAAACTGATTTTAAAGTGCAAAAGTAGTTTGCATTCAATAAAGTCAGCAAGGGAGAGAAGACAGGAGAGGGCAGAATCTTGCACTTCCTTGTAGACTTAAGTAAAAGCAAACTGCTGCAGCCCCTCCTAGCTTGTCTGTTCTTCCTCATTAATAACTATAGTTATCTTGACTACACTCTAGTGTTGTTTGGACCAAACAGCATTAGTGTGTGGAAGGTATGTGCCCACAGGTGCAGGGAGTTGTAGTCCAACAGTAGGTGGATCACCACTAGGGGAAAATTTAGGATCAACACTGATCTTAAATGTTGTTGTTGTTCACTGCCATCAAGTCAACTTTGACTTATGAGAGAACACCAGGTCACTCTGTCATCAACAGCTCTGCTCACGTCTTGCAGACTCGGAGCCGTGGTTTCCTTGACTGAGGCCATTTCCGCACAAGCCTGTTATAGCTCTACGATTCCACTTTCTACATCATCTGGAATCCTGGGGTTTGCAGTTTTGAGAGGGGCTGCTTGGCCCCTCCCGAAACTGCAAACCCCAGGATTCCAGAGGATGTTGAAAGTGGAATCGTAGCACTATAACAGGCTAGTGCGGAAATGGCCAGAGTCCATCCACCTGTCATGGGGTCTCCTTCATTTCCTATTGCCTTCTTCCTGGTCAAGCATAGTTGTCTTCTCTAGTGAGTCAGGTCTTCTTATGACATGTCCAAAATATGACAGTCTCAGGTCAGTCATCTTGGCTTCTAGGAAGAATACCAATGAGGGATTTTTCCCAGTACCAATATCAACCTCAGAGTTAGATTTTGATTCAGGACTGCAGCAGGAGACGGAAAGGTTAAATTGCTCTTGCATACCAGTTGTAATCCTGGTAATTATCACTCCTCCTGCCCTCATAGTATTTGCATTTTTAAAAATCTGCTGCACATTAAGAGAAAAATAAAGGTGTTTAATGTCACATATATGGATCTTACTTTCCTGTTTCAGAACACAAGGATTTCTCAACCATCTGTGAGGGCTACAGTAGACACTACATGAAATACATTAAATATTCTACCCAGTGTGGCATAGTGGTTTGAGCAGTGGACTATTGACTCTGGTAACCAGAATTGGAATCACTACTTGGTCACAAAAATCCACTAGGTGACCCTGTGCAAGTCACATTCTCTCAGCCTCAAAGAAAGACAAAGGAAAGCTCCCTCTGAACAAATCTTACCAAAAAAACTCCCTTGATAAAATCATTTTAGGTTCGCAGTAAGTCAGAAATGACTTGAAGTCACACAACAACAACAACAATAGCAACTTTTAACAGCATGCAGTTTAAGATCATGAATATTTTTTTATATTCAGGTAAGCTGAGGAAGGCTTAATCCAAATCAAGCGCATTGTCTGTGCATGGATGAGTATGCTGTAAACTATACCAAACACTTTTTATTTTCCACCACTAGAAAAGACATAAAAGGGTTCTGTGACAGCCACAAAGCATGCAACAACAACAATTAGGATCAATAGAGTTTCTTTGTTTTTCATAAAAGCTCTCATGTAGTTGAGGGAAGGGAAATCAAAGTTTGAAAAACTGCTGGGATAAAAAGGTTTAAACCTCCCCACCTGCACGTGATGGGACCAGTCTGGATCTGGAATGTAACAGGATGTTATTGGAATGTAAAAAAAAAACAAAGTGGCCAAGATCCTTACCCAATTCCTGAAGCCCACCTTAAAAGCCATCCCATCATTCCCAAGTGATGGAGTTGTATGTTGCTGGTGAGTAGGACACTGCAGGATGACATGACCAGTTCCCTTCTGCCAGTTAGCAACAATGAAACAAACAGTTGCAGCAGGACTCTGCAGGGGTCCCTTCTTATGCTTCTTGCACCATCACGTGGAGGGGGCTGGCCATATCATCCTGTAGTGTTGCACCCATCAGTGCTGTAGAACCGTGTCTCTAGGAATGGCTTTTAAGGTGGCTTTTGGGAGCATTTATGATTGTGGCAATGGTATCACGGTCATAAATGTGAATAGGAAACAATTCCATGGTTGTAAGTCTGAACTGTGACATCATAGCTGACCAACAGGATGCTAGCCAGTGATGCTAAACTCCATGCTGCCTATTTCATGTATTGTATGGTTTACTTTTAACGTGTGAACTAGGTATAGGAGGATGGGATCAGGCCCATTCCTTCCTCATGAAGAATCATTGTAACTTCAGGACAGAGTGAATGCATTATCTTACCTATGGCTATGCTGAACTTTCATGGAAGCTTAGGGAATAGCTGCGGCTCTGTGGTACAACACTTGCTCCCATGTAAAGGAAGAAGCCTTGGAGTACTGCTAGAGTTTACCACTCAGGGATAGACAAACGAATGGTGTAATTCATTAAAATACAACCTCCTGTATTCCTGTTAAGGACTGGGGCTTGAATTCACAATCACAGTTCTGAATGTGTAACCCAGAGTTATGAATACATAAGGATTGCAAAAGTCCATCAGTCCTACTTATCAGGCAGCAGCCTCTGTGAGCAACACAAGTTTGTACTGCTGTCAATCAGGAACACAGCAGGCTGATAATTCCAGCCCCCTCCTGTGAGTGATTTCTGATGCAACAATCAGAAGTAGGATCCCTGTTACAACTCCTCCTTGCACCAGAGATTGCTGGCAGCAGCGGGGTGGACCTATCAGTCTTCTGCATCTTGGTTGATAGGAGAACAAATAATTTACAGTGACTGCTACCTGGTATGTCAGGATTGGGGCAGTGTTAGGCTGGGAGATGCTACTTCACTATGAAACTAAAGAAGATATATAGCTAAGTAGCTGATCTGGAACCTCAGCCAAAGGCTGTAATTACACAAATACTTACTAGGTAGCAAACCTCACTGAAATCAGTGACATTTGCTTCTAAGTACCCGTAGAGAGAACTGGGCTGCAACATATATTTCTGCTTTAGAAAGAGGTTTAATCATTCATAAATGCCAGATTGACTTAAATTTGGTGGATTTCCCAGAGCTATTTCTTTAACATCCCTAAAATAGTTTTATTTTAGGGTAAACAGCTGGACTATTTCGTAGAAGGAACATAAAACAATAATTTACTTTATAGTGTTATAAAGATTTGTAAAATTATTTCCAGCTCTAAGATGTATTGAATGTATCCAAGTAACAGAAGTTTATCACTTGACCACAATGGATTAAAAGCTGCTAATGCAGCATTTAGCAGTGTTGTTTCAAGTGGTCCCATTTTCCCTTAATAAAATCCATTTTTATAGCTGAGTGTTGGTATGTTTTATAAAGTCTATATTTCTGAATATATGTCAGGAGTGACACAACGTACACAGTTCTACATGGAAGTCACACGTGGAAGTATAACCCATATGGTGAAACTTAACACTAGTTTACAACTCCTCTGACACAACCAAGACTGAAATAAAATTCCATTGGTCAGCTTTTTGCTCTTGCTTTGATTATCAGTCAATGATGATATGACAGTATGAACAAGCATTCCCAGAAGGCTGCAAATTGAATATCTATGCACACTTTCTGGGGAATAAGTTGCATTGAAAACAATGGGTTTCTATACACATGATATATAAGGGATAGGCCATAAGTCAACAGGTTGTTTGGAGGCACATACACACATAGGAATTGTGTACACAGATTAGGGAAGATTTTGGTCTGGTAGACGTTGAAGAAATCCACAGGAAAAAGGGAGAGACAAATCTCCAAGCACTCTGTAGACGATCTTTATTTATTATTTGAAACAAGGCCAACAGGTTTCAGCCTATACAATTGTTTCAATTGCCTTCTTCAGGGGCTATATAAAAATAAATATAATACAAATGACAAATGAAAAACCATAGAGACAACACGTAATTATGATAATATCTATAAAAAGATATCAGGATAAATTTTATGTTCTGCATATTGCTAAAAAACCTGTACAGTCCAATATATGCAACTAGCAGTGGAAACATCTGAGTTGAAAAATCTCTTTCCATTTTCTGGATTGATAAACCAATAAAGAGCCAGGCTTGAAGTTTTTTTTAAATTTTATTTTACAGATGATCAGGAAGAAAGGGAGGGAGAGCAGAGGGGGTGAAATAGCTTGCAAAAATATATGATGCAACCCAAGCTAGATTTTTTTTTAAACAGAGTGACTTTACAATAGTGGAAGGAAATCAAGTCTTCCATTTAGTCTTCCTGGCATAAAGGGTTTTTATTTTAAAATCCACTCTGCTTCTTTTCTCAAGTGTCTTCTCATTATTATCATTTTTTCTATAATCCAGTATGTAACGTCTGTTGCAGAATGATGACGTTCCAAAACAAATGGGCAGGGGCACAACTATTTTTTGGTGGTGTTGTTATTTATATTAGAGAGGTTCTCTCCTATATGTTTTTTAAAGAGATCTTGTTGTTTTGTCTGCATATATCTTTGGGCATTTGCATTGTATAGCACAGATGTCAAAAGAGCTATGCCAGTAGTAAGCTGGGCCAAAGTGTATCTCTGTTTGCTATTGTAGTTTGTAAATTCAGTAATTTTGGAGGTGTACCTGCAACAGACACAGTGGCCACAAGGTTGATGTCTTGTGGGTCTGGCTGCACTCAACAGAGTCTGCATGGATGTTTGCTTTTGTTCCCTGAAACTATTCACCAATTCACCTATTCACCAAAATGTCTCTGATGTTTTTGATTCCTTTAAATGAAATCTGGAGGTTTTCTTGGCAATCTGGAATGTTTGGAATGAAGTGCCAATGTTTTTTAATGAACCCTTGTAAATAGTGATATGACTGAAGGTAAGAGTACAACTGATATGGTTAGATTGAAGTCTGTCATGGTTTTTCTAGTAGTGCAGAATGTGACTGTTGACATGACTTATATAAACCTTGAGCCACCACATCATGTAGATATCTTCTGTCTGTTAATTATTTAGTCAGTATACAAGCTTCCTTTTTGAAATCATTTTCATTAGAACAGTTTCATGTCAATGTAAGGAAGTACCCATAGGGAAGACTGCATCTATGTGATCTGGAATGTGACCCGTCAAACCTTAAATAAGTGTTTTTATGTATTGGTTTTCTATACAGGGAGGTTGTGAGCTGATCCTCTGCCTTTTTCACTTTTAAATCCAAAAAGTGGACTTCTGTATTGTTGAATGGTATATATCAACACATTGCACATTGACATTTCTAGAATTATTTCACTTATGGAATTCCATAAGATCATTTTCATTTCATTTCCAAATACATACACACACACACACACACACACACACATACCCCAATACCAATTGTTTTCTGAACCTACTTCTAGGACAGAGGAGTCCTCTTTCATACCTCTCCATGTACAAATTGGCCACCTTTGGAGCCATGGGACATCAGCTGGCCACTCCTTTAATCTATCAGTAAAAATTGTTTTCAAATTTAATTTTTATTTTTTATTTTTTGCCAGGGCTATTTCAGCAAGAGAGGTTAAGAAGTGAGAGGTAGAATGTCTCATTTCCCTCCTGTCTAAAGTTTGTTGTTGTTGGAGAATTCTTGCATTCTCCCTCTCCCACTTTTTGTTCTAGGGCAAGTGGAGCTTAGCTTGCTTAGAGTTTCTTTTGCCTTTGTATGTCAAAGCCTTTTGCTTTCTCACCTAAAGCCTCAACTTCATGCTTTATGTTATTCAAATGCATGGCTATGGTATCTGGGTGACCAGACCATGCGACCCAGGATAGACCCTGGAGTCACTGGCCTTACATAAAAGACCATGCTTCTTAGACCTCTCTCTCTTTGTCCTCTTTGCCATTTTGTTTCTACTTCCTTCCCTCTGACCATGCTTTACCTCTCCACCAAGAAGACGGTGAGTTAAGAATGAGGTTACTATCTTACCTAATCTTTTTGCTAGCTAGTTAGGATCTAGTCTCTCCAATGCACATGTAATTGTAAAACTCATTAACTCATTAGTAAAATTTTCATAAGTTTATAACCTGAAACTGCCTGCCTTGTTTGCTTTCTAAGCCAGCCTCAGTTCAGGGAAGCCACACAGAGATTGGGACATACTTTTTTCTGCTACTCTGCCAGAAGAAGGCAGATTCTTAACAGTTTTAGCTTTCCTAGAATTTCCCCCAAACAGCTAACACACTTGGAAACTCCAACTCCTAACAGTTATATGGTGGTCAAAGCCTCCTCTTGAGGTATATTGGTGTACAGAGATCTCACATCCATAGTGACTAGCAAATCTCTTTCACACAAGAATTTTGCACACCGATTTGTGAAAATTTTGGTCTGATAGACATTGAAGAAATGTCCCAGAAAATTCTGTGGCTCGGGAGTAAGGATGTCACCTAATATTTCTTAGAAACATTTTATGATATGGTCTTTTGGAGTTGCTTGTTCAACCTTGGCTACAATACTGAAACTACCTTAACTCATTTGTTGTAAGCAAGGTTATATATGATTCCCTGGCAGGGCTTTTAACACTGGCCTACAAGAAGATTTCTCCATCCAGAGGACCAAGGAATGGAAAAATCTGTGGCTGGGTTGTCCCTAAGCAGACAGCACAGAGTTAATGCACTCTGCCTGAATACAATATAATTTTCACAAATGCAGTCATTTGATGGCTTATTCTTCCTGCTCAGTGGAAGGATCCCAACAGCATTGTTAGTACATATTACTGTAAGGAAGCAACCGCTGTGGGTTGCCATGGCAACACATAAATAGTTGAAGCTCCAAAGAAAGCTGACTTCTCTTCAGAATGGTTCTTCTTCTCCTAAAGAAATATGAGCACAGAAGACCAGAAATATATTTGTTAAACTCTTATCTCAGCCCTCTTTTGGGTAGCTCTGACCAATATTACAACCTAGGGTGGTCTGCTTTTGCACACCCATGAAGAGGAGAAAATAGGAGACAAGATTTGCATGTCCTCATTTCTACAAATCGGTGATGATTTAGAAATTACTGCTATCAGTTAAATAGTAATGTAATACCATCTCATCAGCAAGAGGAAGACTGTGACCAGGTGACCCATGTTCCTGCTCATTCTGCTGTTGCAGTGTCATCAAGGCACACACTGCACAATTAGACTCCTATGATTTCATTTCATCTCCTGTCGCTGCATCCTATAGAATTCTGAGGTTTATAGTTTGAGAGCCAGGATAGTGTAGTGGTCCGAGCCAGGATAGCGTAGTGGTCTGAGCAATGGACGACATCCTTGGAAACCAGGGTTTGATACCTTGCTCAGCCATGGAAACCCACTGGGTGACCTTGGATGTATCACATACTCTCAGCCCCCAGAATCATAGAGTTGGAAGAGACCACAAGGGCCATCCAGTCCAACCCCCTGCCATGCAGAAACCCACATCAAAGCACTCCCAACAGATGGCCATCCAGCCTCTGTTAAAAACCTCCAAAGAAGGAGACTCCACTATACTCTGAGGCAGCAGATTCCACTGCTGGACAGCTCTGACCATCAAGAAATTATTCGTGAGGTTCAGGTGGAATCTCTTTTCCTGTAGCTTGAATCTATTGCTCCTTATCCTAGTTTCTGGAGCAACAGAAAACCCTATAATAGGTTTACGTTAGAGTTGCTGTAAGACAGGAAAACAACTTGAAGGCACACAACAACAACAGAATGCTCAGTCAAACAGTACTGTTTCCTCACCAAACTACAAACTCCAGGATTCCATAGGAATGGCAGTTAAAGTGGAATATAGTGGTGTCAAGGTAAAGTATGAAAGGGGCCTTGCTGATGGGTAACTCACAATCTTTGCTCTCCCTTCTTATGGTCTTTTATCTTTACACAGACATAGACTGGACAGCCTTGCAGCAGATGATGGTTTTAGATGACTCTCCTCTATCAGTCCTTCAAATACAGGACAGTGCTCTCTTGCAACAATCTTACAATACATGTTAGGTCAGGAAACAAAGTCTTGCTCAAGGCAAGAAGGTAAACTGCTCAAGCAGGGATTTGGACCTGGGCATTTACTACCTTTAACGTCTGCATTTTAGCCACTTCTCCACCTAATGTGACAGACTGTGGATGATGGCTTCAGTGTTCATTGCATGACCTACAAACCCTAGCATAACTATCCTTAGATATGTTAGGTTTACTTTTGGATTACAATTGTATGTATTGCATTTTATGCAAATTTATACATTTATGTGCATTATTTTATTTATATAGTTCATTTATACACATATGCATTTTTAAATGTATATAATTTATTTCAAAATCTTGAGCTCAAGAAAAATGACATCCGCTAATTAGAGCTTGTAAAAATTATTTTTAAAGATAACTTCTAGAATTATCTAGCCAGCTGTTTATTTTCAAATAAAAGTCATTCTGAGGGTATGGAACTGAGGGCCATTCTAGTCTTCTCCTTTCCGTCTCTTTATGCCAAGTTTCTCTCCTATTGCTTTGTCATCAATGGCATTTCAGCTGTGTGTTCATCTTCACTTCTTTACTCTGTATTCATTTCTCTTTGGAGCAGATCTGCATTAGTAATTTGCATGTGATCTGTAGTTTGTCCCTTGGCACAATATCCTTCAACACTGCACAGATAAAAACCGGGACATACGTGGCCAAACAAGATCAGCATGCAGTCAAGATGGCAAAAGGTCTGAATGAGAAAGAACACAGAGGCTAAGAGAGAATGTAGCAGTTTACTTTCTCTTGAGCCTACTGGGAAGGGCAAGATTCCACCCTCTTCTCTCATCTTCCTACATTGGATTAGAATCATAGAATCATAGAGTTGGAAGAGACCACAAGGGCCATCGAATCCAACCCCCTGCCATGCATTCGGGATGAGTCCTATCCCTGGTTCGGGATCTCCAGTTCAGGATCAGTCCTACTGCATGTTGTCGTTGTTTACCAGCTGCTATTGCACTGCAATTCATTTTAAATGTGCCTTTTTTTTAATGCTGCAGATAATCTGTTAATGACCAGCTTTCCCGCAACAATTCAGTTAGCTGTGGGAGTGCAAATTCCTCACAGAGCTTTCTTTCGTACCTGATCCATTAGTGGGTGTGGTGTGGGCATTCCTAGATTGGCATTCCTTCGGAACATTACTGAGCAACTACAGGGTAAAAATTTTAAAAATTAAAAGAATAAATAACATGGACCACTAATAAGGCATGGGGCAGCAAAAAGCACTCAACCGTGATGCTGTAATGTGGAGGAAAAAAACAGCGCAAATGATGTGACTAACCAGCTAATGTTGAAAGGGTGCAATAATCTGATCCCATCATGGCAATGGCTATAATGAGTTTCCAATGGAAGAACACTGGATTAAGGCATGGTGTGATAAGGCCTTAAGAGCAGACCATCCGACAGTTTACACATGAAAACTGGGACATGTGAGGTAAAGAAACATCAATGTGTGATCAAGATGAAAAATATTAATGAGAAACAACACACAAGCTAGGAAAGGCTGTAGCAGTTTGCTTTTGCCTGAAACTACTGACAAGGGCAAGATTTCACCCCATCTCTCCATCCCCCCTCTCTGAATTATTTGAGTACCAACCACTTTTGCACTTGGGACTCAGTTTGCAGCAATGAAGTAATCTGAGGAGAAATGGGGAAAGTGGGATGAAGAGAGAGAAACATTTCAAACGCATTTGACAATGGGATGGCAGAGGAGTAATTCCAACTGACACTGTCAAAATGGGACAGCTTGAGGGTATGTAAGAGTACGGCTGCACTACAGAATTATAGCAGTTTGATATCACTTTAACTACCACTACCAGAGTCTTGTTTGTGCATTACTCTAGCAGTTACACAATTTTGGGGTTTTGCAGTGAGGGATGGCAGACAAAATATACAGGCTCCAAGCAGCCTATTTCTCCAGTGCATCGTCTATTTCACAGCCACAGTGTCTATGGCCTTCTCATGCCCTTGTAGTTACATGGTGCAACTTACAAACAAACAGGATTCTGGCCCATGGCTCCATGCTACAGAATGCTGGGATTTGTAGTTTGGTATAGTATGCTCAGTTTGTGTCAAAATAAACCACGTATCCAGTAGTATAAAGTTCTTTCCTCTGCCGCCTTCTTTTCAGGCGATAAGAATAATTAGGATGAGAGATAGAACTTAGGGTTATTTAGAGTTATTTGGAATAGTGGTCAAGGCATGGGGTCTTGCGATTATTGTTCCTATCTTTAAGAAAGGGAGAAAAGAGGATCCAGCAAACTATAGACCCACCAGCCTTTTAAATACAATCAGCAAGATGTATGCAAGACACCTGCAAGTGAGGCTGCTTGAATGGATGGAAAGGGAACAGATACTCGCAGATGAGCAAGCTGGATTCAGAGAAGGCCACTCTACCATTGATCAATGTTTGATATTACACCATTTGGTTAGAAAATACTCTTCCAGTAGCCTGACTTCATTGTATGCTGCCTTTATTGATTTTAAGGCAGCTTTTGATTCTATTTCACGGGTTCTACTGTGGGAGAAGCTGGAGGCCTCCTCAACTGACAAGCATCTGCTCCATTTGATTCGTATGCTGTATCAAGAGACAATGATGAAAGTAAGAGGTAACCCTCTTGGGCACCTTACCAAAACCATAGAAATACAGAAAGGTGTGAAGCAAGGCTGTATATTAGCCCCACTCCTATTTAATTTTTATATCAACTCTATGGTGGCGCAGTTCTAGAACACTAACTTTCGTCCCCCTAAGATAGCTGATAGGAATATTTCAATCCTGCTTTATGCAGATGATGCAGCCATACTCTCAAGAACACCCATTGGCCTTAAAAGAGCACTGAGAACCTTAGTTCAATATTGCAGCGCAAATCAATTAGAACTCAATTACCAAAAAACTAAAATTATGGCCTTTACCAAAAGGCCTAAAAAACATTTGTGGAATATTGATGGCCATAAAATTGAGCAGGTTTCTTGCTTTAAATATCTGGGAGTAGTTTTACAAGCAAATGGTAGTTTAAAAATGCATGAGAAATATACTGCAGGTAATGCTCAAAGAAGTTCATCGGCTATTCAAAAATTCTTTAGGTCAAAAGGAAGACAATTTATACCAGCAGCCCTCAAATTGGTTGAGGCAAAAGTGATGGTGCAACTCCTTTATGGCGCTCAGCTGGGTCCCTTTCAAAACTATGCACCATTAGAGCTTGTACAAACAAAATTCTTAAGAGCGATTTTTCAAATCCCCAAGTGTGTTTCAAATGCTACTCTAAGATTAGAGTCAGGCCGTATGAAAATAGAGTCTAGGGTGTGGTTGATTATAATAAACCATTGGCTTAGATTAGTTTCTTCTTCTACTGGCTTTGGCTCTTTGGTGCTGAAAGATGGACTCCATTCTAGATGGAATCAAACAGTGGTTATTAAAATACAAAGCTTGGGCTTCTCTCTAGTATCCTTATGTAATTTGGGCTACGATAGAGCCAAAATGGCCGTTAAACAAAGGATAGGGGACATAGAGCGTCAAATGGACCTTGGTATGACTCCTACTTTCATTATTAGTGATTCCAACAGATATGCTGCCATACCTATGAAGTATTTAAATAAACTGGAAATCCCTGAATACCAAAGAGCCTTTACCTTGGCACGGTGTAATGCTTTGCCATCAGCACTATTGGAAGGCAGATATTGGAAGATACCCTTCCTAGAGAGAAAATGCCCATGTAATAATGAACAATTGGAAACTGTGGAACACGTACTTTTACAATGCCCATATTACAGGGATTTACGATTAAATCTTATTTCCCCCATTCTCAATAGATTTTTAGGCCACTCGGAACAGTTTTATGTCTCACTACTACTTTCAGATCATAATTCAGAGATATGCTGCAAAGTAGCTAACTTTTTTGTGCAATTGCCATTAGAATCCGGCACAAGATGGTCAGTGATGCAGATTAGATAAAGGATAGATAAAGGAGAATTTTATGGGGATGATGTTGTATGCCTTATAATTCTTTTTAACCAACTGACTATTTATATGTACTAATTTGTCTTTTATTGACTGATTTTATGGTGTATGAGGAAAATGTTGTATGGTCTTATAGCCTTTTTTAACCAATTGACTATGTACTAAATAGTTTTTTACTGATTGATTTTATATGTTTTATGAAGATGATGTTGTATGGTTGTATATCTCTTTCTAACCAATTGACTATTTATATGTATCTCGTATCTTGTTTGTTCTCGTATACTGATCTGAGACTATAATAAAGTTGAAACCCCCCCCCCCAAAAAACCCCACATATCACAAAAACACCATATATCTCCAATGGCCATATCCCACAGAAAGAAACCCTGGGTAAGACTCGAACCCCTGTATCGTTCACTGGTGTAGGAAAACAGATTTAAGAGCAGAATAGTATTTCCTCATCCCTTGTACTGGGTAACCTTTGTTGTTCTAGCTGATGTATTATATATGCTATCTCCAAGGTGTATATTAGTCCATAAATCACGAATGACATTTTAGAATGACATTTTTACACGTGTAATTCCACTGGGCATATTAATGGCTTTACCTTTCTATGGGACATCTGTGACAAACTGCAGGAACTGAACTTAAGACTCCAGGTTTGCATCTTGCTGTAAAACTAGTAATTCTTTATTTGAAGTTGAAAAGTATATATCACATAAATTAGAATGACCCCAAAAGATGGCATTATAAAATGTCAATAACCTATGGGCCACAATTTTGCATAAGTGCAATTTATATCAAATGCCTAATCTTTCAGCTACTGACATGATGTTCCACAGCTGCATCAGAGCTGACCTTATAGCCTGATTATACATTATATTCACTCCATGAACGTAGCTTCTTTTTACTGATACGAGCTCTGCTTATTGAAGGCTGTCCCTCAAATAGAAAGAGAAAATATGTGTGTTTGAGGATGTAGGTGATGGGAGAAGCCCAGACATTTTGCTCCCTGAGACAGAGGAGCAAATGTTTTCCCCTACCCACTCTAGCAAACAGCATCTAGAGACAGACAAGTCATTTTCTTCTTGAGGAAGAAAATTCCCAAAGCACCCTTTTTGTCTCCCTTTGTAATTTTCAAAGAGAAGGATATATTAATCTCTTACATCATTAGAAAGAAAAGGGGCATGGAGAGCAATCTAGCACCATCTTTAAGACTAACTGATTTATTTCAGTGAGAGCTTTCATGAATTTCAATCCACATCTTCAGATGCACTGACAGAATTAATATGAAAGCTACAAGTATATGAGCAGTTACAAGGTTGTGGGTGTGGGTGCAGAGTGCAATAGGATATAGAAACATGCAAATTGTGATCTTGGCCATAAAGCTTCAAAGACTGGTTTAAGATGATCTTTCAAAGATCTGTCAAACAGTTGATCTGTCAGTCCTGAGGTGTTAAAAAAATCAACCTGCTTGGAGCAGAGAGGCTCAAGAAAGTCTTACCAGAGATAATTGACGAAGATCAGAATGGCTTTCTACCTAAAAGATCTTTGAGAAATAATATTAGAACAGTTCTAAACATAATTGAATATTATGAAAAACATAATAAACGGAAATTGGCCATGGTTTTTGTTGATGCGGAGAAAGCTTTCGATATGATTAGTTGGCCATTTATGAAGACAGTGGTTAAACAGATGCAGGCAGGAGAGAAATTTACTGCATGGATTGAAGCAATATATAGACAACAACAAGCTCGATTGGTCATCAACAGCGAAAGAACACAAAAGATAGAACTCCATAGAGGGTCGAGACAAGGATGCCCTTTGTCACCTTTGCTGTTCATTTTGACAATGGAAATACTTAACAATGCTATAAGAAAAGATAAAGAAATAACAGAGTTCAAATTAAGAAATATCATTATAAATTGAAAGCTTTTGCAGATGACTTGGTCCTCTTTTTGGACGATCCATGCAAATCTATAGAAAAATTGAATTCTATGATGCAAGAATATGGACAATTCTCTGGTTTCAAAATTAATAAGGAGAAAACAGTTCTTTTAACCAAAAATATGACTGAAAGAGAAGAGAGGGAACTAGTACAAAAAACAGGATTTAAAACAGGACTAAAGGTAAAATATCTAGGAATTTGGATAGTTAAAAGAAATAATGAGTTATTTCAAAATAATTACAAGAAAAAATGGAAGGAAATAACAAAAGATCTACAAAATTGGACTTCTTTGCAGCTTTCATTGATGGGGAGAATTGCAGCAGTAAAGATGAATGTTTTGCCAAAAATGAACTTTCTGTTCCAAAACCTGCCTATAATAACAAATATGAAACCTTTCATACAATGAAAGAGAGAATTAACTAAAGTTATATGGCAGGGGAAGAAGCCTAGGATAAAATGGAACATTATGACAGATACAAAAAGGAGAGGAGGAATGGGACTACCAGTCTTTCAATTATATTACAGAGCAGCGGCTTTTATGTGGATAAAAGACTGGATAGACCTTCAAGATATGAAAACGCTGGCATTGGAAGGTGCAGACTTGAGGATGGGGTGGCATGCCTATATGTTTTATGATAAAGCAAGAATAGATAAAGACTTCTCACATCACTATATCAGAAATCGCTTTTGAAAATATGGGATGATTATAAAGTCAAAAACATGAGGCAGCTCCCCACATGGGCCTCACCGCAAGAGGCTTATTTTGGCAGATGGACTGATACAGATAAATGGTTGCGGTATGATGATATAATTGAGAAATCAGCATCCAACAATCTTAAGATGAAAACAAGGGAAAAACTAGAACAGGAGGGAATAAGACTGAGTTGGTTCCCTTACAGACAATTAACAGAAAGGTTTCATATGGACATAAAAACTTATGGAATTGAACCAAAAGAGAAAGTTGGAGTAATTAAATGGCTTTTTGAAAATCCGCCTCATCTTCTTGCTCAAATCCATCAAGAGATATTACAGCAGGAGAGACAAGAAGAAACAGTAAAGGAGACAATGATTTTATGGGCTCAAAATATTGGACATTCAATTCAATTAGAGTCTTGGGAGCAGAGTTGGAAAAAAACCCAGAAATTTACAGTAGCCCAGAATTTGAGAGAGAACTATTACAAACTATTTCACAGATGGTATATGACACCAGATAAACTGAAAAGGATTTATAATACAGGTACCGGACAGTGCTGGAAATGTCAGAAGGAGGTCGGTACGATATATCATATGTGGTACTTCAAAAGCTAAGAAGTATTGGAATGGAGTACATAATGTAATTTGTACATTAGTGAAAGGCCAGTTTGCTAAGACGCCTGAATTGTATTTGTTAAATATGACTGATATACTAGAGGGTGTTGGTATAAAGAAGCATTGGAGAATATTATTGTACATGATAACAACAGCTCGTTTTGAATATGCAAGGTTATGGAAAACCCAGCAAATACCTACAATAGAACAATGGTGGGCTACACTTATTGAAAATAAAAATGCGGACATGGTCTCCCAGAGATTAAAGGGGAAATCAGACGATGAGATACACAAAGAATGGCAAATTGTAACGGGTAATTGCTGGGTTTTAACAGCTGGAAATACGTAATTCATGATTAAATTTATATTACGCAGGGGCAACAGGATATATATCATGAAGCGGAAATACGAAGAATGAAATGTAAGAACTATCAGATAAACTAACAGTAAAATGTTGTACAGTACCTAAAGCTTGTGGAAATCTGGAGAATGAAATCTAGATCAATGTGGAAGATCAGATATATTTCAATGAAGCTGACAATCAAATATGTATGTTTTATAATGAGAATTTTGAATAAAATGATATTTAAAAAAAAAATCAACCTGATTGCCAAAAGTCAATTTCCTTGAAGCCCAAAACCTTTCTGAGGAAAATTCTATTGTTACAGGTACAATTCTGAGGACCTGTATACGAATCTATATAGTGTGTCAAGAAGCCATTATCTTTCTTCATGCCTCTGCTGGTGGTTTGAAATTTATAAATATATCCCAACTCGGATGTTCTTCTTTCCAGTCTTCCCTTGAGATTGTTTGTGTTCCAAAACAGCTACTTGAAGGTCATTGCTTGTATATTCATTTGGGGTATTTTTGAGGATTGCCATTTCTTATGTCCATTTATCATCCTGTGTAGGGACTGCCCTGTTTGTTCAATGTAGAGTGCAGAAGAGCTTTACTGAGGGGGACTATGTAAATGCACCTCTGATGTTATGGGTAGTTTTATTAGGACCAATGTTGCTGCTAGAGTGGGAATGGGAACAAAGTTGGCATCTGGGTTTCTAGCAAGGTCTTGTCTCTGTATTTCCATCCACATTCTGTGTTTTTTTCTAAGTGAATAATGTTTTAGTTTGGAAGGCTACCCCAAGCATAAGACAGACCAAAAACAGAAAATGACAGAACACTACTTGTGGTCACCTACAGCTTCCATACATCATCAAAGAGCTATGAATTGAGGGGCTCCCCCCCGCAAAGTTGTGTTTCCCAGAAAAAAAAATTGATTGTAGAATATTTTCTTTTAGAATCATTAAATGTTAAAGACAAGGTTTTGTATATTTACCACCCCCAAATTATTTCTAAAACCTGTGTAGCACGTAGAATTCTATTTATGGTAAGATTATGTGCAGTATCTGACTTTACTGCAATTCCTCCTCTTGGAAATTTCTCTTTTTCTCAGTTCTTTTTATGGGAGTTAGTGCTTTATGTCTGTCTGGAACTACAGAGAACTGGAGGAGATAAAACAATTTCCTTTATTTCACTAACGCTTATGGTTTCTTCTGTTTTTCTTGGGACTTGTTGTCAAATTTTATTGATTTTATAAAAGATCGGCCACAATTCTAGATCAGCTATGACACTGCATAACTACCTCAGTTACATTCCTATGTAGTGTCTTCCAGCCCGCCCACCCCCAATCCAGGACAGTAGATGCTGTGAGCAACAGGAGTCTGTTTTCCTATTGATTGGGACACAGTAGAGTGATGGATGTTTCCATCCTCCCTTTCATGAACAATCTCCTACGTGACAGCAGGATTGCTGTCATAATTCCTCCTCACACCACAGATTGTTTGTAGAAGGGCCATGGAAATGTTAGTGTGCTGCATCTCAGTCAACAGGACAGCAGATCCTTGTTGCTTGCAGTGGCTGCTGCCTGGTAAGTCCAGGTTAGAGGACCTGCATGATTCTGCACATATTGCCTGATCTATTGAATACAAAGGGATTGTGAGTTTCAGCCATTTTTTAAACCAGCAAAACCAAATAGGTTCCTTATAGCTCACATGCTACTTACAGCTCAGGACCTAGCAGCTCCACTTGTAACAAAAAATAAAAATAAAATAAAATAAAAAGTCATTTGTAATTTTAAAAAATAAACTATATTTTTAATATAGCAAACATCATAATTTTATGCCAAACCAACTTATAGAAAATATGCTTTATGTTTCTAAAATAACACAGTGAATGTTGATCTATAGAGGATGTTAATATAGCATTTAATTTTTTTTTCTGAAAATTTCTCTTTTTCAAAAAAATTGGGAAAAGTTTTTTTTCCCCTTATGGCTTCAAAATTTCACATCTCTGTGTAGAGTTTCTCTTTTAGCAGTTGTTGTTGTGTGCCTTCAAGTTGTTTTTGACTTATGGTGATCCCAAGACAAACCTGTCACAGGGATTTGTTGGCAAGATTTGTTCAGAGGGGGTTTGCCTTTGCCTTCCTCTGAGGCTGGGAGAAGATGACATGCTCAATGTCACCCAGTGGTTTCTGTGGCTGAGCAAGGATTCGAGCCATGGTCTCCATAGTCTAGTCCAATGCTCAGTGCCCATGC
This sequence comes from Cyclura pinguis, assembly GCA_030412105.1. NCBI lineage: Eukaryota > Metazoa > Chordata > Lepidosauria > Squamata > Iguanidae > Cyclura > Cyclura pinguis. Next base: position 24,180,288 of record CM059604.1, read on the forward strand.
TGTCGCTCTCTTTTGAAGTACTGGGAGGTTTTTCCTTTTGTGTTTCTCATATGTGATTTAATGTCAATGACTCATAAACAGTGGAAGAAAGCCACCAGATCACCTCAGAATTGTATCATGTGTGTGAGTTTGGAGGAGGGGGAAGATAGGCTTTGTGAAAGAACAAAGCCCTCTGCTTGGCTCAACCTGGATAGATCTACAATATTATTGCCTGGCTTCATGATGTTTTCCTTGTAGGCCATGGAGGCCAAATGTAGGAAAGATAGTCCTTTCCTTTCTTTTTCTTCAGAGAAGAAAACTGCATTTAATACACATTTTTCTTCTTTTCCTGGAGAAATTTTGATAAGAGTTTTGGCTCTGTACAATTAGTTCCAGATCTGAGATTTCTTTCTTGATCTTTTTGAGATGATCACCATCCTGGTCAGCTTTAAAAGGGGCTAAGACAAATTCTTAGAGGATAAGGACATCAAAGACTACAAATAAATCTGTTTATTATCACATAGAATAGTTCTGTCACATTTATTGTCACATAAAATATCCCTCTGAACACCAGTTGCTAGAGAGCGTTACCAGAAGTATAAGAATTTGATCAATATAATGATTTTGCCACCTCGTGCCCTGCATATTGTAATCAAGAGATAAATGCGTTAGAATTCAGGAGTTAAAAACATCTGTGACTTGCACAGGGAAGTATTAAATGTATAGGTCTGGAATCTACACAGTCTTGGAATTCATGCCAACTATAATCAAAACACAAGATAAAGAAGAAGAACAGCTGAGAACTATAGGAAACAAGAGCTAGCTAAGTCACAGTGATTGAAAGGATGCAGCAGAAAAGATGCAGCCAGCCTCATAGGTGGGCATGCATAGTAAAATCCAGCATGGAACTAATACAGGCAATAGAAAGGATCTATCATAAAAGGGCAGGAAGCCCCAGGGAGAAAGCGGAACAAAGTGTTTTTAGCTTTCAAAACCAGGCTGGGATGAAAGTGCAGTGAACCCATTCCCTGATTTACTGATAAAACAAATAAACAAATGCTGTGAAAAGCCATATAAGTAGATTGATTGCTGTTATTTGAGGTTGGTCTCCCCATTCCGGCAACTGAGTTAGAAGAAACTGATTGCTGATTGCTGCTGAATTTCCAAATGGGTGAGACTAAGCTATTTACAGTACCATAATATGCCAGTATAACAGATAGCATTAACAATACTCTCTGTAACGATAGTTCTCCTGAATTAATGCAATGTGTGGAAATGTATCACAATATCTGTGGGGGTTTCATTCCAGAACCCCCCATGAATGGCAAAAAATGCAAATACTCATGTTCCGTATTATTAAATGGTCACAGAATCATAGAATCATAAAGTTGGCAAAGATCACAAGGGCCACTGAGTCCAACCCCCTGCCATGCAGGAATACACCATTGAAGCATTCCTGATGTCTGGCCATCCAGCCTCTGTTTAAAATCGCCAAAGAAGGAGACTCCAGCACACTCTAAGGCAACATATTCCACTAGCAAACTGCTCTTACCAGCAGGAAGTTCTTCCTAATGTTTAGATGGAATTTCTTTTCCTGAGGTTTGCAGCCATTGTTCTGTGTCCTAGTCTCTGAAGCAGCAGAAAAACAGGCTTACTCCATCCTCCTTTTCTTCTCTGGGCTAAACATACCCAGCTCCCTAGGGTGCTCCTCAAAGGGCATGGTTTCTAGGGCTGGTGTCAATATGCACACAGATGATCCAGCATGTCTGCGTTCATGTCACCGCCATTTTAGGTACAGGAAGTGATGCTCCACGATCACTGGAATTCGCAGATCTGGAGGTCACGTATATGCAGGATGTATATGGAGGATCTACTGTACAGAACTAACTTTAAAAGTATCTGAACTATATTGTGTAAAAAGCTAGGTGTCTTAGATGTAATGCAATGTACTGAAATGCTGAAATACTACCAAATACTGAAATGTATGTAATAAATGCATGCTTGAGAAATTCCTCAACAGATGCAATATTGGATATATTACGTTCAAGTATGACAAATATGGTAAAAATTGATATTCCTTACCATCGAGATGTTAATGTACTACAAGTGCTAGGTGCCTTATAAGTTTGAGATTCCTTATAACGATAGAATATTCTTATATTGAGATATTTATAAAAAGATAAGATGCTGGGTTCATATAGTATCTAGGAAAGCAATAAGCATAGACTATGTAAAATCCACAATAAGACTATGGCCATTTCCACACTAGACTGTTATAGTGCTATTATTCCACGTTCAACATCCTATGGAATCCTGGGGTTTGCAGTTTAGGAAGGGGCCTTGCGGAAGTGGAATAATAGCACTATAACAGTCTAGTGCAGAAATGGGGGGAAAAAAAGGTCTGAATTTCAGCTAGTCACTTTTATGGAAGAGCAAAAAATACATTCCATTATTTTAACATGTCCTATATGTGGGGTATGTGTATGAGAGGAGCAGTGCTCTCACATATTTAAATTCACATAAGTGCAGAGACATGCACAGAAAGGTCTGGTTTTGTGTTCTTTGTATATCTATTATTTTTTAAAACTAATGCAGTTCATATAAATAATAGAAACATGTTAATGCAAAAAAAATCTTTTTTGGGGGGTGTTATCTAATGTTGTTTGATTTTTATTTTATTTTTTATGAAAACACTCTCCATTGATAGAGATGAACAACAGGCCAAACCAGCAGGAACTCATTCCTCATTCATGTATGCTAATTATATGGTGCCAGATACCAAGGGGTTCTCTCTTCTTAAATGGAAAATTCTATTTATTTTTTTTTCATATATGATGGTTATGAGAAAAAAGAATGGAAAAGATTAGCATGCATACCAAGATATTCTGCATCTCACCTGAAATTATGTTGTCACCTGAAAGAAGAGATCTCTGGCATCCCTCCTTGCACGCCGTTCTGATGGAAGCAATTAAAGCCTAATCCAAAGTTTAATTATGAATCCCACAATCTGTTTCTCATTATGTTAGGCCATGCCCTGATAACATGTCACAGAAGCTGGTTATTCTTAGCAAGATCAGATGATGGCCCTTGTTGCTTTCCTTCATACCACAGTCTTAGGGCCTTTCCGCCCTACACTGTTATAGTGCTATTATTCCACTTTCATCATTCTATGGAATCCTGGGGTTTGCCGTTTAGAGAGGGGCCTTTAGAATTCTCAGCCAGAGAGCTCTTTGGTCTCAGTAAACTACAAACCCCGGAATTCCACACGATGTTGAAAGTGGAATAATAGCACTATAACAGTGTAGTGCAGAAAGGCCCTCAGTTTCAGTGGCATGTATATTGGGGTGAATATGCTCAGGATAAAGAAAAATACGCTACTTGCATGGGGATTTTGGAGTGGGTTCCACATGAACACATACATCTGTGGATCAGATGCAAGTGGGGTGCATCAATCTGGCCTGGTTTGTTGTCTATTTGCACAGAAAGATAACAGTAGAAATCAATATTGGTGCAGTAGTTTGTGTGGATCAGGAGACTGGAATGACAACCATACCCAGCCTTTGGAAAGTTCCTTTTTTTTTAGATGACAGTCACCATAATCTCTTTATAGTCCTATTCAGCCATTATTGTCTGTTAACAGGAATGAGGTCACTTGTACAAAAGATTAGTGTTTTCATTGACCCATCCAAAGATGTCTTATTCCTTAGTATTCCAGTACAGGAAACAGATGACGCATGCAGAATGACAAGGTTGAAGCCTAGTCTACTGCTTTCTGCATGGCTGCTAAGATGAATCTAAAGCTGACATAAGAACTAGTGTTACCCTGTGTACTGGGGGTCCCGGGAGGGACACCAAATTGTGCTCAACTAAAGGTGGGGAAAATTACCTCAGAGCACTGCTTAGCGTTACGAGAGGCAGGGTAACGTAGTGAGATCTTGAACCCTATGTCTACAGGGTCGGGTCGAGTCAAGCAGCACACAGAAGTTGAAATAATAAATGATATTTTATGAAATACAGGCAAACAGTGTATGCGACACACTCACACAAGATAACTAAAGAAAATAAAGGTTGGAGTGGTATAGAGGGATTTTTAGAGGGATTGTTGGTTTGGGTGATACTTCATCTGTCCTGAAGCCCGGAAAAATAGAGAGCGAAGCTGGGGTACAATGTAGCTCAGCACGTGGAGCTGAGGGGAGGCTCGCCAAGGAAAGCAGCAGCAAGGCAGGATGAAACTCGGGAGCGATCCAAGGAAGGTCTCGGAATCAAGGGTTTTTATAAGGAGAATTGTGACTGCAGGCTATGCCGTACTTGGGGAAAACAATAGAATTGGAGTTGGAGACAAAGCCTCCGAAAGGTCAGAATCTGAATGATTGAGTTATCGTAGTGGCTCTAAATAGAGTGGCCAGTATGCAAACGCAGAGTACTTAGGTATTGTATAGTTTACCCATCAAGCTACCATCGCGGGGCAGAGGCTCTTTTGTAAGTTGCGTGCATACCTGATTAGAGTACTTGCCTGGAGGTCTCCTAAAGCAGTAAGTCAGCTATTTTCTGGCCTGCCTGTATTATCCAGGAATATTGCGGCGATTAACGGCCGAGCTTGTTTACGTGCTTGTCCGGCGGCCTCGCAAGCATGTGGAAGGGAATAGAGAAGTGAAGCCGAATTATGATATCAAGAGGATGTCTTTTAATATCCCCAAAGCTTGGACTAGCCAGGGCAGTAACACTAGCGCTGTGCTTCCCCTATTCCCTCAGATGTTGACCTGAACGACAGGATCTTGTAGCAAAGCTGGGGGCCTTAAGGCAGGAGGCTCTGATACGAAAAGTTGGGAAAACATCCTTTAAACACCACCAATCAGACATTAGTTTCTAGGTGGCCATATAGATTCCAGTGAGCCTAGACTGCTGATTTGTTTGACTTAAGAGAGGACCATTCTCTTTTTGAAGATCAGTCAGAGAGTAGTTCGCTGTTTGCATTTGTATTGGAAGAGATGCCCAGTTCAAATTTGGTTTAACCATAAGACGGGAGAGCAGATGAGCTTGTTCTTCTATGGCTTGCATCTGAAAAGCAGGAGATGCAGAGCTACAGGTCATCCATTTACAGTCTTCTCCATTATATATTACGTTTCTGTTTACATTTATGCATATAAATTAGTACATACAGAATTTGTGCAAATCTACGTTTTCTGATGGCCTTTTGCTTTTTATAGATCTGTAGGTGGCCATGCTACTCTGTAGCTCAGACTTTACAGCCATTAGGGATATAACACGCATACGTACATACAGAGGTGAAAGAAGAGAAGCTTCAAACCAGAAGAAATGGGAAAATGTGACAAAGCTGAAGTACATATTCAGTGCTCTTTCTGTTGCCTTGGCTTAATACCAGTTTCAAAGTACTCTCTAAACTCTCTGGAGAGCCATAGCTCAACAAGTAAGACAAACTTTTTTATAAGAATGTAACCAAATCCACATGGGTACATCCAAAAAGGGAGCTGTTGGGAGACATACGTATGGACAAGACTGATGAGTGCAGAAAAGAAAAACTTTCCTAGTGTTGGATGTTCAGATAATCAAACCAGACAAAAGTTTGGAACATTATTTGGGCAAAATCCAATAATAAGTCACAACTAGGCAACACTTATTGAATAAAGGACCTTACCTAAGTATAACATACCAAATGCCCATTGATTCAATGGGTTTATTCTAATTGGGACTAACAATTCAAACATATTTTCAAGGCAAACTTATTTTCAAAGTTTCAAAATAAAATACATAATTTCAACATTAAAACACAACCTAAAAGCAATTTAAATGAAACAGTAAGCAGATCTAAAACAGCAGAAATTACAAAGGAGGGTATTCCAAAGTTCTGCAGGTGGCATTGAAATGGTACCAAGAAGGTAGCTGTTTTGAAGAAAAGCATAACTTCAAAGTTGGAATGCCACTATTGACAAAACCCTGTCTCCACTATCCATGCAACACATTTCAGATGGCAAAGCCACCTATAGAAGGACTTCGGCAGATGAGCTTAACACCTGGGTAGGCTAATACGGAAATAAATATTCCACCTTGAAAAGAACCAGTCTTATCTGATTTCAATAGCTGAATGGGCCCGGCATGGTTAACTGCTGGACAGGGACCACTAGGGAAAGCCAGGAATCTCCAGCTAGAGGTATGAAAAAAGTTTTACCTAAACCCTTAGAGAACTTTATCCAGTCAGAGTTGATAACATGGGGGTTAATGCACCAAAGATCTGAGTTAATTTAAGGAGCTTCCTGTGTTCCTAAAACACTGGCTCTGCTTTGAAATATCATATGGGTATATACTATTTCAATTTGTATATGATTAACTTATTGGAGTACGGGCAGTGATAAAGGCAGAATTTAGTTAATTACTATTTTATCTAAAAAAAAAAAAAATCACATCTACCATTAATCGTCCAAGGTTTTCTAAACTCCGGTGGTGAAAAATCATTGCACGCGTTCCAGTCCTGTAAGACGAGAGAAGCAACTTCATTGAGAGTGCTGAAAAAAATTACAAATGCCTTTCCTAAGTGTTGAGCTTCCCATCCTTCTCACATGCTTTTGAACCTAAATCCTTTCCTCTTTGCAGAGGAGAATATAAAAGCTGAGCACTGAGGCCTGCTTATTTGATGAGGATTTGTGTCATATCAAGGGTAAGTGACATTTCCTACATTTCAGGGAAGCACCTGTATTAATTGTATTTCCTGCCCCTTGTATGGGCTTTGTTTGGAAGAAAAGACGTTCATCTCAGGTGAGTTAACCTTGCTTTTAGAGGGCACCTGCAGTTATCTTAGTGTTTATTGTAAATCAAAACATGTTGAGCCTTTAAAGCAGTGAAATAAAGAGGTGCTGACAAGGGGGTATGCCGATAGGATTAAGAGCCTTTCTCACCACTTGTATTATCAGGCTGGGGAGAGTGAGTCGTGTTAAATTATAGGGGGTTTGGGGAAGAGGTATTCCCAGAAATTCCACAGATGGGAGATTGATTTGCTTCTTCAGAAAGTTTGTGAAGAGGAGGCGTATTCAGTGTTTTGCGAAGTCTCTCTCTTCTCGTCTCTGGGTTTTACGAGGCATACAGCAAGCTAGAAAGCCAAATCCCTCTTGTTCAGCCTGAGACTTCTATAATTGACCAAGACCCCCGCCCCTCCACCAAGCGATTGGATCCATCCAAACCCTGTTAGAGCATCAGCTCCCTGATGGAGATCACAGCTGCAGTGAATAAGAATTAGCCAACTCACTCGCATGGACTGTACATGCATTCCCATCTATTAGGGTAAATGACATGTCGTTCAATTTAAGCACGGGCAACCGGAGACTGTCATATTTGGGAAATGACAACTGTTATTTGTTTATTGAGAATATGTATACAGATTTTTTTTCCTTCCCCAGGCATAGAGAATGCATTTTTCTCTTTGCAGCCACCAGTGACACTGGCACATCATGTGATCACAGCAAAGCCCAGGCAAAGGAATTACCAACAAGAGAAAATTAAAGCAGACAGGCATCTTTGACTAATTTGGAAGGCAAAGTCAGAAAGAAATGTAGCAAGAGAAAGAGAGAGAGGGAGAATAAAGTTATTCACTCTCTTTCCAGGAATCTGAAATCCTTTCCAAAATGTCTTGAGATATCTATTCCCCTTCAAATGAAGTTAATAGCCTTCCCCACGAAGGCTTCATTTCAGGTATCAGCAGGTTTTGGCAGTTCTGCAAGATACATGTGTTAAGTGGAAGTGACAATATCGAATGCACGAACTGTTGGTGTAAGAGGAAAATGAGCAACGTTGTCAGTAGTAGCAGAGCAAGGTCTAATAAACCAAAGGTTTTGTAAAACAATTTACGCAATGTGAGAACAGAATGAAGGAAAATCGGGGGACACAGCAGGGCCCTCCTGAGACATTTGGCTGCCAGTGGTGCTCCTACTTCTTACCATCCCATCCCAAATGGATGGAATTTATTATTTTCACCAGTGGCAACTGGTTGCTTCCGTATCTGTGGGATGGTGAATCTGTTCTGGGGTTAGTTCGAACTTTAAAGGTGCTATCCAAGGGGCTGAAGACGATCTCACCCACTCCTCCAAACATGTTCAGCTCCCTGGAGAGCTCTTTTTAAACAATGGTAATGATGTAGTGTAGTGGTTTGGGGACTGGACTACAACCCTGGAAGCTAGGATTCGATTCCCCACTCAGCCATGGAAACCCACTGGGTGACCCTGAGTGTGTCATATACTCACAGCCCCAGAAAACTACATGATAGATTTACTTAGGATCACCATAAGTCAGAAATGACTTAAAGGCACACAACAACAACAACAAAAATGGCAGAATCCCCCTCCTTGGGACTGACAGGACAAGTCATGTGGCTCATGTAATTCTGTCCTTCAACATTGGGCTGTCACTCTCTGTTCCCTCTAGCATCCGATGCCTAAAGTAGATTTCTCACTCTCTGTAATGTTCAGGCTATGGACCAAAGGCAATTGTCCTAAGAGGTCAGACTATTTATCCATTTAGCCCATTATTGTCTAGTCCAAGACTAAACTGACTTTAGGTTTGTGTGATGAGCCAACTAGACCCAGTCGTAAAAGGCATACACTTAGAATTACAAAATTCTAAGAGTCCCTACCAGAAATAAACAAAACTCAATGTCCTTGCACACAAAAATCTTCACACTTCAATTTTTTTAAAAAAATTCTCAGTATAAATTAGGGCACAAGATACATTGGTTCATTACTGGGGCCGCATGTGCAGTAATGACCCAACGTAGCTTGCAATAAATAAGTCTTCAAATTCTGCAGACTGTTGGTGATCTGCAACCATGAAGCTTTAGGACAGTCTACAAATCATAGTCTATTAGGAAACTTTTCTAAATCAGCAGAGACTCTACCAATCAAAGCCCATTTTCAAATGCTGTTGTAATGTCCTTGCTTTGTGGATCTTCGAAGTCCCAGAATTATTTTCTGCTCACCATAAAAACAGTTCCCTTCTAGTAAGAGTCTGCATTTGGGCTTTGGAGAGATGCAAAAAGAAATTAAACTATAGAAGCATTATACATATGTTTCCTCTGGGCAGTAACTTATTTGAACAGCTGCTAGAGAGGTACAAATCAACTTCAGAGCACAGCCAGGTCTGGAGAATGTGCACTTTGAGTTTTATTTTCTTTTTTTTTTCCCCTATCCCTGACCCCCCCCCCCCCGCCTTTTTGGTTTGAAGCATATGACCAACCTGCTTTCTCTTACTGGTAATAATTTCTCTAAATTAAAGGGTGCTGCAGTATTTCAAAGCTGCCAAAGTCTGTTGTTGTACAGGCCACCACTGCAAGGAATCCAGGCTTCAAATGTTAGTACTTAGTGCCAAATTATACTTGATGTAGGGATCTGAAAGTCATTTGTCAATCTACTTGCTTTTTTCGTTGCGGTTACTCATGAGAAGCACAGGTTTTCCTTTGAATCACTTGTTTGCTCCAGGGAAGAAAACGACAGTTTATTCCCCTTTTTTGTGCAATAAATTGCGTTTCTTTTTTTCAGTGTTGCAAGTATAAAATTAAGTAATATATCACACTGGAGTATTTTATATAGCATTATTTTTATTAGATAAATATTAGTTTACTGAATTATATGCTTCCCTTATATATAATCTTATTGTACACCCAATTGTTTGTTCTAATTAGAGCTGCAGACTCACTTTGATAAATTAATTGTAATTTTATTTATTTACTTATTTAAATATATCTGTCCCTATATCACAACATTTCAGAGTGGCATAAAAACAGAATCAGTTTAAAACTGTTTAAAACATTTTAAAAATAGAAATAATATAAGCAGTCTAAAAGCATATTGAACAATTTAAAACAAAATAAAACGTGGTTTAATTTGGTGCCAGAATGAAGTCAAAATAGTTGCTAACTAGACCTGTTTTTCCTTTGGCATCTTTTCTGTAACTTTGAAAACAACAGCCTTGCAAATGAAATTTACTTCCAAGCAAGCTTAAATTTTTTTTCTTTATATTTCTTCAAATTGGATTTATTTCAGTCTTTTTCCAGGCCATTTATTTTTGCATTTAAAGAAGACCAAGAGATATATAATCCCATGTAAATATTGTTTTTATATTCAGTTCCTGAATAGAAATTATATGAAAAAATGTTGTATATATGTTCATGTGCATTTTTCAGGAGAGAGGAGAGAAGTTCTGCAGCATTCGTCAGACCCCTAAAGGGCTCTGTGCCCCCCCCCGCCCCGCAAAAAAGATTAATAGCTACTGGGCTGGAGTATTACAGAGATTTGGTTTACCCTGTGTGGTGGACTACAGAGTCTAGGGCCATTTCGTCCCTACACTGTTAATAGTGTATTATTCCACTTTCAGCATCCTGTGGAATTCTGGGGTTTGTAGTTTACTGAGGCCAAAGAGCTCTCTGGCTGAGAATTCTAAATACCCTCCCTAAACTGGAAACCCCAGGATTCCATAGGATGCTGAAAGTGGAATATCAGCATTATAGCAGTATAGTGCAGAAATAGCCTAAGTGCCCTATCACATTAACTGTTATAGTAGTATATTCCTTTTTAACTGCCATGGCAATGTCCTGTGGAATTCCGGGGTTTGTAGTTTAGGGAGGCCCAAAAGCTCTCTGGGTGAGAATTCTAAACGCCCCTTCCTAAACTTCAAACCCTAGGATTCCATAGGATGTTGAAAGTGGAATAATGGCACTATAACAGCCTAGTGCGGAAATGGCCTTAGACATGAAAGTGACTGGGTGATCTTGAACCAGCTACAGCTACAGGAGTTGCAGTCCAACCCATCTAGAGGTGCCAATTTAGGAAAGCTAGCTCATGCCCTCTGACCCTCCTGATCTGACAAAGATCGCCCTGATTAATCTTCTGTTGTCCCAATTTTTCAGATTTTTCAGATGCAACAAAATCCAAAAGAAGAGTGAAACCTTTATGGGCCAAGCAAAATGCAGAAGATGCATCATGCAAGCTTTTGAAGTTTCACTGGCTTCTTCACCAGGCAAAGATGTTAAAAATCATACAGGAGAAGAACAGTAAGAATGTCAGAGTCACAGGCCTACATTCTGTCTCTGACATTACACTGTTGTCAGTTAAGAAGGTATTGAGGGATTTCAGTTCAAGCAGAGGCCACTCCTTGGCTGTGTAAGGACTAGGGATAAAGAGCAATCAAAGCAAGTAATAAAATTTCAACTCCATTAGCAACAGAAAAGTAACTTCCTTTTGAGATCCATCTGTCCTTGTTCTGGTTTGTCTTTTCTTATTTCTCATCCTGCTTTCTCCCACTGCCCCCAGCTTACTTAAATTGCTGGAAACTGAGGCCATTTCTGCACTGCACAGTTATAGTGCTATTATTCCACTTTCAACATCCTATGGAATCCTGAGGTTTGCAGTTTTAGGGAGAGGCATCTTTGGCCTAAGTAAACTACAAACCTCAGAATTCCACAGGATGTTGAAAGTCGAATAATAGCACTATAATAGCATAGTGCAGAAATGGCCTGAGTTCAAAGGGCAAAAATGGTTTGCATTCAACTTAGCAAGGAGAAGAGGAGAGGAGGTGGCCAAATTTTGCTCATCCAAGCAGACTCAGGCAAAAAAGTACTGCAGCTTCTCCTGGCTTGCATGCTCTTCCCTGTTAATAACTTTTGACATCTTGAACACGCTCGGATGTTGTTTGGCCATGCACGTCCTAGTGTTCCTCTGTGAAATGTTGGAAGGTACACTAGCTTAGACTCATGCAAAGAGCCACAGCTAAGATTTTGGACTATGTTCTTTAAACATTCTATGTCTGAACAGTAACACAAACTGCTTCTGAAACTCCTCTCAAGTTTCAAAAGTAGTTTGTCATGAGGCTCGGGGGTAGGGGAAAATTTCACCATACTACGAGGGTCTGTGAGTTTTACAGAGACAGATTGAAATCTTACAAAAGTTTCAGTAGGATTAAATAGCGTTATATGTCATTAAAGAATGACAAGGGGGGGGGCGAGCAGGCAAATTGCATGTACAATTTGCGACTTTGGTGACTTTAATCCCTTCTTCTTTAAATGGATTATCTTCTTCCAAAATGCAATTATTTCTGTCACTTGACATGAATTTCGTATTTTCACCATAAACTGGTGTAATTTTTTTTCAAGTGGTGCATTTAAAGAAGGTTTAAGGTAATATCATTAATTTGGACTGCTCTGGCCTATTTTGTTACAGTTGTGTTACCATATTTAATGTACTTGCTAAGCGCAGATAGGCAAAATATAATTGTAGCATAGAGAATTGATCATAATCAGGATGTAATTTATTGTAAACTGTTTGTAATTTATCCCCACTATTTGTCTGCCATTGTACACCTCCTTGTTTTGGGAGCAATTTTGAAATTTCTCTCTCATTTTTCCCCCTAGCTTAACCTACTGCTCTTAACATTCATTTCAGTGCTGCTCTAAAACTAGCAATTACAAAAGATGTAGGGTGGATAATGCGAATGGCATAACATGCATTTTCAAACTTCAAACTAGGCAAAGTTAGTTTTTTGGAATGCCACTCTCATAACTTCCCCGCCTAGTCATTTGCCCACTGAACTCAATGGAGTGGGATTTATATCTGAGAAGACTTTGTAAAATTATTTTACCAGTAGGGTTACCCCCAAATATTTTGCTACCTGGGGAAAAGAACAAGACAGCATCTCCTTCATTTCATGTGTAAAAGCTGCCTTGATGGGCAGTTGGGTCTTATTGCTACACTGGTGACATGTCATCCTCTTCCACTAATCTAAAGGCCCCAAGATGTCTGAGGGGAGCAAAAAGGAGGTTTCATGGCACCTTTCATTCAGTGCGCCTCAGCATTTGTTTCTTAAGGCATAGTTATCTCCACTCTGAATTTTACTCTAACTCTAAAGGAACTACCACTCTTCCATCCTTTTGTTAATCTCTTAAGCTACAGGTCTCAACATTCTGATTTATCAATTAAAACTAATAAAGACAAGTTAGGACAATTCTGATAAGTTCAGGAACAGTCATTGTAAAACAATCTTAGCCACAAAAGAACTTAGGCCCCTTCCGCACCTTACCTTTTTCTGGCGCTGGAGTGTGGGGATCACGTGAGCAGCCTCTGGCGAAAGGCTCTCGCATCCAGGGTCCTTCGGCTCCGCACAAGCTGCCTGCTCACGCGAGAGCCCCGCCTCTTCCTTCTGCAGCGCAGCCTGGGAGTTTCCGCGCGGCTCTGGAGGCTCCGCACACCAGGTAAGTGCGTGCAGGGCTCAGGAGCAATGCGCGATCATGCACCATTTTCGGCTTCTAGCCAAAAATGAAAAGGTGCGCAATCTGCGCCTGCTGGCCCCTAGAGCATCGCACGATTGTGAGTGCATCGTGCAGATTGCTCCTCACAATCGCGCGATGCTCCAGGCCCTCTTTTCCCATGGAAAATGCAGTGTGAAAAGGGCCTCAGTTAAGATGATGGAGATTTATACCAAAGAACCAACAAGGCAAGATCAGGAAGTTCAATGTTGGTTTTTTCTTTTATTTGGTGGAAACTACTGTGAATTTCTGTCATAGACACTTACTTATTTCCTTATGATTTAAAGGACACGATTTAATGTATTGTATCATGAACAGTGTCCTAGAATCATAGAGTTGGAGGAGACCCCAGGGGCCATCTAGTCCAACCCCCTGCCATGCAGGAACCCACACCCCCAACAGATGGCCATCCAGCCTCTGCTTAAAAACCTCCAAAGAAGGAGACTCCACCACACTCTGAGGCAGTGTATTCCACTGCCTGACAGCTCTGACCATCAGGAATTTTTTCCTGAGGTTCAAGTAGAATCTCCTTTCCTGCAACTTGAATCCATTGCTCCTTGTCCTAGTCACTGGAGCAGCAGAAAACAAGCCCACTCCCTTCTTGACATGACATCCCTTCAAATATTTAAATATTTTTTCTTTCTGTTTTTTTTTCTTTTTTCTTAATAAAAAATATTTTTTAAAAAAGGGACTATCACAATGTGGAACCTGTTTTGAAGTTAGTGTTCATCACATTGGATTTTTCTTGTTGTTGTGTGCCTTTGAGTCATTTTTTGACCTATGGCAACCCTAACGTGAACCTATCATGTAGTTTTCTGGGGCTGAGTGTGTGTGACATGCCCAAGGTCACTCAGTGGATTTCCATGGCTGAGGAGGGAATTGAACCCTGGTCTCCAGAGTTGTAGTCTAATGCACACACTGCTACACCACACTGGCCGTTATCACACTTGATAGCTCTGTTAATGTTCAGACTAAAACTCATAGCAGATTCATTGTTCAGCTGTCTCTGGTGAAGCAATCACTTCATGATAGGGCTAGCTCTGGGTGTCAATATACCAGACCTCTGAACCAGATGATGGAATTAATTTATTGTAAATAATAGTGTTACCTGTCAGACATTACTTTTGGAGCATAACAATTTTAAAAAAAATGTAATGACCAGTAACATGGTAACTCTTTGGTCTAACAAAAATATGGACTCATTGTTCCTAAATTGTTGCTAAAGGGGTGTCATTTAGGGGAAACTTGGGCCATTTTAAAATTGTACAAGTTTGTTTTTTAAAGATCAATGGCATTATCGTTAAAGTAAAGTAAGTAATAACAAATTCATACCCTTCAACATTTCACAGATGAAGACCAGGATATGTGTGGCCAAGCAACATCAGAGTCTGGTCAACATGGTTAAAGTTATTCATGAGGAAGAACAGACAAGCTTGAAAAAATTGCAGCAGTTTGGACTCACCAGACTACCTTTTTTCAAACCCCTACTCTCAGAGGCTGAATTGTCTTTTCTGAAAGCCTCCAGGAGCTTCATTTTACTCTTCAAGTAGGTCGTCCGTGTGCTGTTTTAACATCCCAAATGCCTATTTTTTTCAAAGACACTCATATGTGTACGTAAGCCTCACATTAAATTGCATGTAAAATACAATCATTAAGAAATAATATATTGAACCACATAAAACTGCATCCGTGTAACACAAGACTCTCTTAATACTTAAAAAGCAATTTGAAAATCAATCTGTATGGATTTCCATAAGTGCTTCTCAAAACTTAAGCCTGGCAACTGACTAGAGTAGGAGGCGAAGTATGAAATTTTAGCATCCTTATCATCCTTATCACAGCAACTTTTTTGAAGAAGCACATGGATGGTCATATGGTCTTTTAACAGAAAGGGAGGAAGGAAGTAAAGCTGGGACTGTCTCCTGAGACCCAACGGTAGGGTAGATATGCATTCTACTTTAGAGAGGTCAGTCCTCTCAAGAGATCTCAATTCAATGTTCAATTTTTTTTCTTTAGCAGAAGCCATAGCAAACAATCAAATATTGTTGTTGTGTCCCTTCAAGTCATTTCTGACTTATGGCGACCCTAAAGTGAACCTATCACAAGATTTTCTTGGCAAGATTTGTTCAAGATTTGCTTCCCTCTGAGATGAGAGAGTGTGACTTGCCCAAGGCCCAGTCGCATAGGAACATCGGGGTGATTCGCCCCAGGTGGCAATGTTTCTGGGGCACTCCGGCCCCTGGCCGTGCCCCCACACACCACAGCCACACCCCACGCAGTGGCCACGCCCCTTGAGCCATAGCCCCGCCCCCTCCGGCTCCCGCTCCACACACTCCAAGCTCCGCCACTGCCAAGGCCACCCATTGGATTGCCATGGCCAAGCAAGGACTCAAACCCCAATCTCCAGAGTTGTAGTCCAGTGCTCAAACCACTACACCAATTACAATACAACAAAACAAGGGATGGGGGGAATCCATGGGAAGTTAGAACCCATTATATCCATATACAGTTTATCAAAACAATATGTTAAAACAGTAAAAGGGACAGCAGAAATAGAATACAAGCTTGACTAAAACTAATAGTTCAGTAAATAGTTCAGAAAATCCACATGAAAATACCTGGTGTGTCAGTTTTGTTCGTCATAGAAATTTTTGTTTTTAGGCCGGATTTAGCAAGCAAAATGGTAAAGCTTGCCTTTCAGAATGTGACAAATTTATCTTGCTCTGTTAACAGAGATCAGATAAAGATCTTTTTATTTTAACAAGCATTTGGTGACTAAGTGGCTATGCAGAAAGGTCTTTAATGTGTTGCATTTTATGCATTTTAAATGTTCTTGTCATGTTTTTAAATGACCTTGTATTGTTTTAAAGCATTGATGTTTTAATGTGGTAGTTTATTTAATTTTTTAAAGCTTCTTTATTTTTAGATGTGTGATGTTTTAACTCATGTTGTGAGCCACCTCAGGTTCCATTCAAGAGAAAGGCAGGACATCAATAGAATAAATAAAATTATCTGATAATAGCATAATTAATTTCTCCTTATCTGTTCTTTCTGGATTCTTTTTTTTTTTTTTGTAAGAAGGACTGCAGAAGGTTTTCCTGCTTACCAAAAATATACAGCACCAAAGCATCATATGAGCTCATTTTTAACAGACCAGTAGTCACAAAGACAAACGCTTTCATTATGAGGAGTCACATTACAGTGGCCTTCTAATTCAGCAAGGGACAATATGTTCTAATAGACCTTTGTGAAAGTTTATCAAAGTTACAACTGCAATAATTGTAAAATAGGATGGGGGGTTCAGAGTGAGTGGAAAGACTGGTTCATAAAGATTAGCTGATCTCATGGTATGTAGTAGTTTTAAATCTTGTATATCTAAATCTCTCAGTCTTTGTTTAAGGGAGAGCTTAAGTCCCTTTCACGATAAAGTTGAAGTTGGAAACCAGTTAGCACCTGTTACCCTGATTTCTGGGTGTCCCAAGAGGGACACCTAAATGCGCACTCAATTATATAAGTTGGGGAAATTAGCCAAGAGCACAGGCTAGCAATATGAAAGGCAGGGTAACGTAGCGAGATCTTGAACCCTATGTTTACGGGGTCAGGCTGAATCAAGGAGCATGAAGAAGTTGAAATAATAAATGTTGTTTTATTAAAAATACAATCAAACAGTGTATGCAGCACACTCACACAGATAACTAAAGAAATAAAGGTTGGAGTGGGATAGAGGGATTTTTAGAGGAGGAGTTGGTTTGGGTGATACTCCACCTGTCCTGAAGCCCGGTTAGAAGCGGAGAAGCTGGGGAGCGTGGATCTCAGCACGTGGAGCTGAGGGGAAGGCTCGCTGGACAAAGCGACAGCAAGGAGGGATGGAAGCCAAGAGCGATCCGAGGAAGCGCTCAAAGTCAGGGGTTCTTACATGGAAAATTGTGACCGCAGGCTAGTTCGTACTTGAGGGAAACAATGAGTTTGGGGCTGAAGACAAAGCCTCCAAAAGGTCAGAATTTGAATGATTGAGTTATAGCCAAATTGTCAATAGAGTAGCCAGTATGCAAACGCAGAGTGCTTGGCAGATGAGGATTCTTCTAATCAAGTTGCCTGCTCGGGGCAGAGGATCTTTTGAGAGCTGCGTGCATACATAATAGAGTACTTGCCTTTGAGGTCTCCTGAAGCGGCGGGACAGCTATTTCTGGCCTGCCTGTATTGTGTTGGAATATTACGGCGATTATCTGCCGAGCCTGCGTGCGTGCTTGTCTGGTGGCCTCACAAGCACATGGAGAGGAATGGGTATATGAGGCCGAATTATTGATATCAAAAGATATCTTTATATCCCACAAGCTCGGGCTAGCAATGGCGGTAACACACCAATCAGATCATGCAGACTACCTGGTCCCAATCTTCCCCACTGTGGTGAGATGTACTATACCTAATCAAATTATAGTCATTATTTCTAAATTTGCATATGCAGATTTTATGCAAACAAGGATGTCCTTTTCTCCTTTGTTGGTGATGCATTTCCTCTGTTTTAATGACAGATAAATGTATGCCATTTCCAATATAAAGGGCCTTCTAAAAATATACTTCCTGCTTTCTCAATGTCTCTCAGGTCCTGTTCAATTATATTTAGTGACTTCTGTGGTGTAACCATGAAAGTTGATACTACACTGATGCTGGCTATTTGGCATGTTTTCTTTTTTGTTCCCTCAAACAGGTGTACTCTAAATATTTTCTCAGGTAGGCAGCCAGGATTTATGAAATAAGTATTGAACACTTCAAGTTTGGGTGTCTATCTACACTTGCATCTCAGCCATTTTTCAGGGTTGCAGCCACTTCCCTCCTGTGGTCCACAAATAAGAAAATTGCCTGGTATGAAGACAAGGCTAGGAACAGACAAGCTTAATTGTGACATCAAGGGAAGTGGTTTGTAGAGTTACAGTACCCAAGTGAAAAAAGTCTCCACATATCTTCTCATCTCTCCTCTTCCCCTCACACCCTGTTCACAGTGTTTTACAAGGCCGGGGGGGGGGGGGGGGCTAAGGGAATGCTTACTGGACAATACTAAATATAGGTTATCCACACAAAATACATAACGGGTGCTCTCTCTACTGAAAAAAGACAGGCTGAAGAGTTCTACGAGTGCTTCAGGCATCCAAAGGAAAAATCTGCTGCAGATTCCACAGGGAGCAAACCCTGACAAAGTACAAATCAGTATTGCTGCAGGGAAACCAATCCAATATTTAAAACAAAATATACATGTTTACAGAGCCATGTTTTGGACTGCATGTCCCAGAATCCCCCAACAAGCATGGTCATGCTCTGCCAATTTGCCCTTTAACAAACAATAAATAGTACAACTTCTTTCAACATTGGAATAAGCTCAGCCATGTGGTTATGCAGGATTGTACCGGTTCACACTCTGCTGGTCTCTCTCTCTTCCTTTTGGCATTACCTGACATGGCTGTGTTTTTCTGTACCCTCAGTGCCTTTTCTTCCTTCAACATATCCTTCCTCCCATGTCTTTTCTCCTTCTCAGAATATATTCCACCATCGATCAGAACTGGAAGTCACACACTGCATTTTGAAAAGAGGCTATTTCTTCTGAATAAAGGGATATACACTGTGTGATTAATAATGACAACTCTGTACCTTGCTATACTCTACACCAGGGGCTATAAATGTTGATACTCCACCTGTTTTGGATTTCAGCTCCTAGAACGCAAGTCAGCATAGACAATGGTCATCATACCTTCCAATTATCCCAATTTGGCAGAGATAGTCCTGCCTAATCCTCTGCTGTCCCAGTTTTTGAACTGCCTTTAAAATGTCCCAGTTTCTCACTCTTCCTTCCACTTTCTCCTTTTGCCCTCAGATTATTTCAGCTCCTGCAAACACAGTTCAAAGTGCAAAAGCAGTTTGTACTCAGTTAACTTAGCAAGGTAGAGAGGAAAGAAGCAGGAGGAATCTTGCCCTTCCCTGCAGACTCAGGCAAAAGCAAACTGCTGCAGCCTCTCCTAGCTTGTGAGTTCTTCCTCATTAATAACTTAAGCCATTTTCACCACATTCTGATGTTGTGTGAAACTAAACTGATGTTGGAGGGTATGGGTCAGGCATTGTGGCAGCTGAAGTCAAAAAATCAGAAGGCCAGACAGTTGCATAGGGATGTGGGGGTGGGTGAGCGATTTGCCCCAGGTGGCAATGTTTTGGGGGCGTCCCAGCTCATAGCCACGCCCCCACATGCCCTGGTCACACCCCTGCACGCCCTGGCTATGCCCCCTCCCACCCCCCCTCCACACACTCCAAGCTCCTCCACTGAGGCCAGAGGTTATAAACTACTGTTCAACATCTGTGTGGAAGAAGTTAGCTACTTTTCCATTTTTCCTGATGCAACTATCATCTCATGAAGGTGTCCAGGTTAGGCGTTGCAGTATATTCCATTACTGACCAAAGTTTATCAGGCCTGTCTACTGAAATTAAATCCTACTGTTTTCCATTGTTGCTATCATCATTCATTCTCTGAACTAATGGCACAAAATAAAATCTGGTGGAATAATCAGAGTTGTATTGTGACTAAGGAGGCCTGAGTTCGAACCCTCCCCCAATTCATGAGGCTTACTGGGTGACCTTGGGCTTGCCCTTATCTCTCACCCTAACCTACTTCACAAGATTGTTTATGTTGATAAAACTGGGGAGAAGGATCAGGTATACCACTAGAACCTTCTTGTAAGAGAAACTGGGTATACGAAAGGCATACATTTCTAAAGAAGCAAAGCAAATCCCACTGAAACCTAAAGTTCTTAAGAGATTGCAGGTCATATATTTCATCAAAGTGTAGTCTTGCCCCATAAATTTGTGAATTCATGATATGAAGAAAAATCTTTTTAGAACCAAACCCAAAGTCTTAAGACCAAGAGTTTGCAAGCTGTATTTTTAGCTGCAATCCCAATGCAGCTATGTCTGCAAAAATTTATGGAGACCACTCATAAGTGACATTTTCATGAGTATGGTCAATGATAGGCGGTCTCAGTATAAGTTTTAGGAGAGTATTACAGAAATAGAGGAACTTAAACTGTAACCACTGTCTAACTCAGGGGACTGATGGCTTTTGTGGAAGTTACACATCTCATTGCTAATATGCCACCAGGAGACATCCAGACAATTGTTCTTCCTTCTTCTGAGGCCTACATCCTTCAGAGGCCTACATGCCATGAGAGGTTTCACGTGCTATAAAAACAGGAAACTACACTGCTTCTGTTGTCGGAGTAAACGCCTTAAGAGAAAACAGAGCTGTGTAGATGGTGTTGTCCTCAGGAGATTTCCCAAAAAAATGATTAACTGCATTGCAGAATGGCAGAACATAGGATATATACAAGGATTAAATGACTCAGGCCCTTTCCGCACCAGGCAATTAGAACGGGGCAGCGCATCCTCTCACGGAGGTTGTTTGCACCTTGGAGCGGACTAGGAGTGGACTACTTTTGGGAGATCCGCACCTCAGTCCGCTCCAAAACGACCCCAAGTGGTCCTCCAGCGTGTTTTCTAAAGACCGCAAAAAACAGGTCTTTGTTTTCCTGGAATGCGCCATTGCGTTCCTGCTCCCTTGTGCAGATTCGCAGGCTCGCACCAATGCGAGCCTGTGATCTGCGGAGGGCGTGCTTTAGGTGTGGCGAGCTTCAGTGGTTGGTTGGGACCCACGACCAACCGGAAGCCACCATTTTGGAAGCTGGAACCGCCATTTTGGAAGCCGGAAGCTGCCATTTTGGAAGCCGGAAACCGCCATTTTGGAAGCTGGAGCAGTGCGGATCTGCAGACCTCACACTGCTCCAATTTGCCCTGGACCAAGGAGGAGCCCTGCGGAAGGGCTTCACGGACAGTTCGTGTTGCTTCGGATCCCAGAAGAAGCGGTAGGTAACAGCACGGAGCGATTCCCTCGCCTCGTGCGGAAAGGGCCTCAGCCAGCTCAGCTCCGCAATCTATAATAGTGTTGGGCCAAGCCCTGGAACATACAAAGTAATAATAAAGACGGAAAGAGTTTCAACACATCCAGTCTGCCTTTTATTCACCACTCCTCTCTATCCAACATGATCCACCTACACTTTGGAAATGAAATAATCAAGGAAAATTCTCCTAGATGGAATTTTGATTTCCATATTCATAGACATTTATTACCAATATAAATTTCAAAAAAAAAAAAAAATTCAGTCTTTTATGAATACATGCAACAACATGGGGAGAAGGGTGAAACTAGTGTCATGAAATCAGGCATGGTTGTGTTAGATTTTATCATGTCGTTCGTGTTTTCCTAATGCAGCAGTGATAAACTTTGGGGGTTTAAAAAGGGAAAGTGCTACAGCAATGTCTACATCAGGGTTGGGCATAGTATGAACCACAAATCTCATGTGGCCCCTGAACTCCTACACCAATCCTCCCAAAGTCCCCTCAACCTTTTTTTTTTAAATGGCAAGATCTGTCAGTTTTACAAGCCAGCAATCCTATTTGATCCTGAAACTTTGGAAAGTGTTTGGACAGATTCAGATAATCCATGGTTCAGTTTGGATAAATCCTAATCTCTACTTCAGGATTCATTCAAAGTAGAAGAAAGCAACCATTGAGGCAGTTGATTTGGTTGTGGTGAAGGTGCAGGAAATAGTTAATTATTTACTTTATTATGGTTGAATGTTTACTATCCATGAGGAAGAGATGCTTGGGGGCTTTCTGCCTCAAGGTGCCAATATAATTGAATTGGTCTTAGGTGCTGTGACCTTGAATTTGGGAAACAGAACTATTTTCTGCTCTGCCTCGGGAAGCAAGATGTCTCCGTCAGCTGCAATTTGTAAAAACTTGTGTGCATATGGCAGAATTGTTGTTTCTTTCTTCCCTGATGCAGACAAACAGCTTTTGAAACTCCAGCTTACTTTCAAATACTAAATATGTGAGACAAAGATTTTGTAGAGGGGAAAAACTCACAAATTGAAAGCACACATCTGTTTAAGAAAGTAGTTCAATTAGTCTATGGTGCTAGCAAAACCACCTCTGAGTATACCTTACCTAAGAAAACTCGATTGATTGATTAATTGATTGATTGTATTTATATGCCGTCCTTCAGGGAAAAGGCTCCCAGGGCAGCTTACAAATCGTTGAATTTGACAGTTTCCTGTCCTCAGACTTGCAGTCTAAATAAGAGCATTTCTGCTCTATGCTGTTACAGTGCTATTATTTCACTTTCAATATCCTGTGGAATTCTGGGGTTTGTAGAGTCAGCCTTCCACATTTGCGGGTTTCACTTTTGAGGATTTAATTATTCACAGATTATTTGCTGTCACCTCTGCTGCCTCCCTATGCCATTTTTAATACGGACTGCAAGCCTCATGAGACTGAGAAAACTGTGAACGAGGCTTCTAAGTCCCTATTAAAAATGGTGTGGGGCAGCAGTGGAGGTGGCAGGAAGCCCCACCAGCCATCCACTTCTGCCTTGTGAAGGAACCCTGATGCCTCAAAGGAATCCATAGTGGGTTGAATCATACTTTTTTTGTGTGGTAATTACGGTTTGGGAGGGCCTAGAGTTATTCATGATTTTTCCACTTTCATGGGGGTCCTGTGCCCCTACCCCTAGTGAATGTAGAGGGACGACTGTAGTTTACTGAGGCCAAAGAGCTCTCTGGCTGAGCATTCTAAATGCCCCTCCCTAAACTGCAAATCTCAAGATTCCACAGGATGTTGAAAATGGAATAATAGCACTATAACAGTGTAGGGCGGAAATGGCCTAAGACATGATATAAAGATAGTGTAGGGAAGGAACTTAAGTCCGGTAGGTGGTGGCTGTTCTTCTCTCCTTCAGAGTTAATAGCAGTGGCAGTTCAAAAGGAGAGAGGACCTCTCATCAGTCACTGGAGCCAAAGCACAGTGAAGCACTACCAGGCTGCTCTTCACTCCCTCTGAAGCCAGACCAATGGCATTTTGAACACGGAGAGAGGGAGGGCTGGTACCAAGGTATGATGGAATCATAGTTCAAAGACAGGCACAAGAGGGAGGAGGCAGGTTTATTTGAAATGCTGCAGGGCTCCCAACACCTTCCTCCAGACCTGGTGACCCATGCATATAATGTTTACCTTTTCAGATTTATGATATATTCACATTTGATTCTTCACTATCTTTTAATAATACAATAGTTTTCTTTCTGTTTATTATTTATAATATTCTTTTCTGTTTTCCCACACATCATAACCCTTCCATAGACTATCTGCATTTCTCCCTTTCTTTTCAGTACAACTTAGTTTTTTTTTAATTGAGCCTCTTAAATAAAATGTCACTGCCTCATCAATAGCTGTAAACAATATATCCATGATGTAATCTGAATGCTAAAAATGTTTCTGCGATCATGTAGCGGATTACTCTTTCTGTTTGCAACCACAGTTCTTTTATCTTCAAAATTGCACATACACATGAAAAGAAACTGTAAAACTCACAGTTCTTATTGGAAACTTACTCTGAATAGGAAGTGTGAATCTTTCAATAAAATGATAATATCCAGCAGTTTCTCTAAGATACACAACAGTTTAAAGGGAATAGTGAAGCAGCCACAACCAATTAACATGCTGTCATGTCAATGTGTGATGCAATTATGTGAGACTTTAACATGGAATGAAGTAAGCATACAACAGGCACTTCTTTCTCAAAAACAGTGTTTTTTGGGGAAGGAACCTGTCTTACTTCTTAAAACAGACTAAATGACTATCCCGTTGGCAGACTCCCCCTCCCCTTTCTTTTGCTCGGGTGAAATATTTGAAAAATTGCGTGAACAGAGCAATTTCAGCACTTCGAGTAGGAGCACAAAGTGTTAGCAAATTGTTCTGAAAGGCTCTTAAGTGTAACATTGGAATAATATTCTCTACACTAGTGGGTGCATCCTTTTTTAAAGCTATTTACATATTCACATGAGAAAGCCATACAGTTATTGTCTAAAGGAGCCTATTTAGGACTGTATATGTGTGTGTGTTGAGAGAGGTGAGGGGAAATGACACGATCAGTGTTCTTTTGAAATCAGTTGTCAGTGAGTATATTTTAGATACCTCCTCTCCAATCTGAGGATAATTTTGGGGGGAACTTAGTCAAATTCAGAGGAGCAATTTGGGCAAGAAGATGAATACATTTAGGCCTTTTGAGTGGTTAAGACTTCCATAGAGAAAAGAAATTTGCTCAAAATCTGTGCTCCATCTCTTAACAGCCTTCCCTTTGACATATGTGCTTGACTTCAATGGAATTTATTTCCAAGTGAGTGGCATCAAGGACTGCTGAAAAGACGCACAATTCCAAGGTATATGCAAGGGCTTTCTGATCTCTTCTGTATAAGGAATGGCTCCACACAGAATTATCCATCCTGTATGAGGAAATGTTCCCTGGTCTCTGTCTCTGTCTCTGTCTCTGTCTCTCTCTCTCTCACACACACACACACAAATCCATGCTGTCCCCTCCATGAAATTTTCCCCTTAGAGTGGCTATGTACATATTGCCAAAAAAGAGGGAGAGATTGCAATAAACAAGAACAAAAAAGGCATGAGTTTGCTCAAAACCTGCTTAGGCATTTATGCATGCATACAAATTTAGAAATAAATACCAAAAGTTGTAGAATTGGCCCAAATCATGCTATTAGTCTTGACTGGAGTACACCAGATCAATTGATAGGATTTACCTATGTATTTACTCATCATTCAACAATTGACTGAATAGGTCTACTCTAGCTGGGACTAACCAACAGAAAGCTAGCCCTTGTGTGCTTCCTTGTTCTGTTGTCCAGGTACTAGTTGTTGATGGGCAAACTACAAGAACTTGCTGCCTGTTCTTGTAGTTTTTGATCTTTAAACTAGAGTTTGACCAGACTGGATTTTGACCTTCAAACAGAAGACTGAATGCATTTCCACCCTTTTGTGCTTTGGAGCTATTACCTAGGACCCAGGCAGGTTACTGTATGAAACATCATAAAAAGCAGGGTTAACTTATCTCCACTGAGAAAACAGAGGCAGTTACCTTGGCAGTTTTTCAGGCCATAATATCCATCACCACAGTCACATTACCATAGGTAGAGATGGCAATGCCTCCAGGATATAGTCACCTTGGGCAGTGCTGGCTGGGGAATTGTAATTGTGGGACCTGTAATCCAAAAAAACAGTATCTCTCATGAGGTAAAGTGAGTCAGAGTGGAACTCTCTGCCCTAACAGGCTGCACAGGCCTTTCATTTCCTAGGGCCTTTTCACACTATAGAATTATAGCAACATTGACATGGCAGAATTATTGCACACTTTAATTCCCGTCTTCTGGAATTCTCGGATTTGGAGTGTAGGGAGGGGTATTTAGAATTCTCAGCCAGTGCCTCTTCAAACTACAAATCCCAGCATTCCATAGGACAGAACCATGGCAGTTGAGTGAAATAATACAGCTGTAATTTTATAGTGTGAATGAGCTCTGATTAAAAAAACAAAAAACAAAGATTGGGCAAAGTGCCCACCTTAGAGTTCTCCAAAAATGCTTGCTGGGAACAACTTTGCATTGCACTAGAGTAAAAAAAGAACCACCTCCCCACACACCCAAAAAAACCCAACCAGTTATCCTATCCTTCATAGAGAGTGTGCATATGCAGGGGTGGAAAATATCCTGTTATCCGCATTTTTATTGGTCAAGAGAAGGAATGAATTTGCAATCAGTTATGATACTTGATGAAGGTATACTCAAATAACTGCACTTCCAGCAAAATCAATGGTATCAACTCCTCTATTATATGTATGAGTCAATGGCTCTTACAATAATATAATACCACATACCTCTGAGAAGACGTACATTGAGAATACCTTCCATCTCATTATCTAAAGCTTGGGTAGCTTGTTCCTAGAAAGAGAATACATAGGCATAGATTCTACCAGTTCTGGCTTATAATCATCATTTAAGTTCAGTTTCACTTTAAATACATTGAAATATTGCTAGCCATTAGGATCATATTTAAATAGCTATTTCATCCTAGGTGCACACAACAATTTGGAATTCAAAATGTATTGAACTATAACAGGACAGGAAAAAGTCCCACATTCAGCAGAGGAATAACACATTTCATTTATGTATTTGTTTATTTAATTTATAGCCCACCTTTTTTTCCTAGGATCCAAGGTGGCTCACAGTATGTGAAAACAAAATACAGTGGAACAAGGGGTAATATAAGAGTTGAAAAGCAATTAAAGCACCATTTTGCAAACATTAAAACAGTTTAAAAAGAAGTGAAAACAAAATGATAATGATAAAAATACAGCACACCCCAATTAAAGGACCTTCTGCAATGGCCAGTTAATAGCCAGGCACTGGGGTAAATAAGGCTTTTCCTTACAGTGGCCTCTCCACTTTCATGAGAGTTCAGGGCACAGAACCTTCATGAAAGTGGAGGAACTATGAATAACTCCCCCCTGAGCTTCCCCTACCATTCTCTTCCTGGGCTCCCCCTCCTATTCCGTTGCCTTTTGCCTGGGCCTTTTGCCTTTCTTCTCCATACCTTGGCAAAAGGCAAGATAATGGGAGGGGGAGGCATGCTCACATCCCCCTTCCATTTCCGTACTTTTTGCCTGGATGCAGACAAGGAAGGCAAGCCTACCCAGGCAAAAGACAAGGGAATGGGAGGAGGAGAATTGGAGAGAGGCATGCACATAGCTTGTGAATAATCAAAACCCTGAAGGTTGCAATGGAAAAAAAGTATACTGTGGAGGAAGCTCTGAGCCAGCTCTTTCAGAGTGTCACTAAGATGTGTAGCACATTGTGTTACTTGCTGAAGCGTGCTCAAAAGCAGAAGAAAATGTTCTGTCAAAGCACTTGACAAATTCAAGCATAGTTTACAAGCAGCTTCTGGAAATTCTTTCAGAAGCAGAGGTCCTGGAGTAGGTAAGTCCTCTTGCTTTGATCATCAAAGGGGCAGAACCTAGAGGTGGAGGACCAAAAAGTCCACACTTACTTTGTTCTGTCCTGGGAACTCCAACTTATGTCATGAGAGACAGGAATGGAAAGAGCTGGTGGAACTCTTCCACACAATTATATTGCTATGATTCCACTTTAACTGTCATGGCTGTAGACTATGGAATCCTGCGGTCTGTAGTTTAGTGAGGCCCTAGAGCTCTCTGACTGGGAATTCTAAATGCCCTCTCAACTGCAAATCCAGAATTCTATGGGATGTTGTCATAAGAAGTTAAAGTGGAATCATAGTGCTATAATTTTGTAGTGTGAAGGGGCTTGTGGTGCAAACATCCACAGATGTTGAGCAGACAGAGATGTTAGTTGTGAATCTCCAAGGCCAAAGAGGAATACGAGTGACAAAGCAGTGCTAGAAGCCTTTGAACTGACCCTCAGAGAAAGCATAGATGAGTCCAAATGTGTATGTATTCAGGGCATCATGTATGGCTTGCACAGACCAATGAAATGACATGCCCTTGTTGTTTGTAGGGAGGCTGGTGCAAAGAATGGACCTTCATTGATAACGGTGGGGAAACACATTTCCTTTACTAGGTTTTGGGATGGAAAATCTTCCACGTTAGGTCTTCCTGCAAATAAACATGAGTTTGGTTTCCTGATTTGAGGTTTTAAAACAATTTTTGTTGTTCATAATAGCAGTATCTTTATGACAAATGAATTGATTATATTTTTGGAATAAAAAGAAGGGCTGTCATTGGAGGAAACAAAAAGGACAAATGGGGGGGGGGAATAAAATGTAGCAGTACCTTGTAAGACTAACTGGTTTTGATTTTTGCATGAGCTTTCATGGATATAAATCCAATTCTTTGGATGCAGTACAGAGTAACATTAAGGCCTCAGATATAAAGCATATTTATAGAGGTATGGGAGTGGGATAGAATGTAATAGGATCAAGTTTTCCTGCTCTGGATATTTCAGTATTTTGTAATACCCTTCATTATATACCTACAGACTCTCCAGGGGACATGGTGGATTTTTAATTCACTAAAATACATTGGAATTTCCAAGGAGGCAGAAAATACCCAAGATGTCTCTTTATGCATTTTTAAAAATTCAGCCTGGCTGAGGATTAAACCAGGATTTTAAACAGTGTTTTGTTTTTTTAAGTGAAACATAAATATTGGCAAACAATGAAACATGAAGTCTGATTTCCAGGCTTAATCATAACACTTCCATGCGGCCCAATTGATTTTAGTTAGATTGTATTACATGTGACTGAAGGCACAGTTTGTTTTCTAGTCTTTAAATTGTCAGAAACTTCATGAAATACAGAGTAGTAATCCTAGAATCAATAGGAAGAGACAGGTATTTTTCACCTGCTGTGGATGTGGATGTGTGTTTAAAGGAGACCATCAAACACTAAAAAGGTGGGGGAAGAGGAGGAAAGTACTACAGCATTGGCAATCATACTTGCTTAAAGACCTTTTCCCATTATACTGACAGATGGCAGGAACAGTAGCTCCAAGACTCAAGTAAACCAAGGGAGGTGTAATAAAATCCAAAAATAATCTGGATTTAAGTCCAACGAGCAATGGGTTTTATGTCAAAACTGAAACTTCTATACAGCGTTGATGATGGATAGCAGACAGCATTGCCAACCTTGAGCCAATTTTACTTCTGTGACAGTGTGAAAAACAGAAGTATCTGTGCTGAACACTACAAACATTTGCTAAGCTAGCATCAGCCATATCATTGAAAGCTCTTAGTTACTGCACCAGTGACTGAGTTCTGATGAACCCAGAGAATATCACAGTCCGTGACACACTCTGAAAACCAGCTCAGTACACAAATTGTAAAACCCCAACATGTGTCACTTATGTCCCTTACAAGCTGGACTTGGCTATCAATAAGTGTCAATATGAAGAGGAGTTTTCGTGATAAAAGTATGGGTTTGGTAAAACACCTTTAGTGAGAAGTCTTTGTCATCCCTGGAGGAAAACACTAAGGATTTGTTTCAACATGCTGTGTCAATGAGAAGTTAGCGCAGAAGTTAGGCTTTTCAATGTGTCACTTTCTTGAAAAGGCCCACACTAGTGGTTTACTTTAGAGTTGTCATTCTTTCTTCACTTCCTTTGTACAGAGAATTCTACTCTACTGCTCTACTGTTGCATTCCAGAGATTTCACTGGCACTGTCTCATTATTTTTCAGATCTGATATGATTTTGACACATAAAACACCGTTGCAGCATGAGGTTGTGCACAGGGAGACAGGGTTCAGGGTTACTGTCCCTTTTGTTAGAAGCTCCCTCCTTGGTTTCCACATCTATTTGCTTCCCTGTTTATGATGACAACGCACTAGTAATGAGTTGCCCCTTAATATATTAGTTCCTTGTTCTTTAGAAGCAGGGTTTTTTTCCTTCCTTTTGAGGACTGAAACTTGAGAGCAGGCATTGCCACAACAATATATTAAGTGCCACATGGAAACACCATTTTAAGAGTGTCACTACGTATGTATCTAATTAGAGATGTCCTATTCACTGAGCTGGTCCAAGAAATTAACTACCGTATACATGTGAATCGGGTGAAAAAGATAGCTTAAACTAATTACAAATAAATTATCCAATAAATATTATTAAATTCATTAATATCTTTCCTGTTCATTATTATCAATTCCTCTCTTTTATACTTGTTTTTAAAGTTTTAAAGAAAGGCCTTTTAGGAAGATATTGTATTCTTGTTTGCGCTGTTTCTTAACTGCTTTCCGTTATTATGTTAGAAATTGTTTTAATGTTGATTGTTCATACATTTTTAGCTATATTGTACTTGTTTTAAATTGTAAGACTGTGGAACCTTCTCCCACAGGAGGTCTGGAAAGCCAGTCCTCTCTCTGCTCTGTTTCCAAGGGCAGGGTAAGATCTTTTCATTTAGGCAGGCCTTAATATGGCAGAATAAGATTCAAAGTGGTGTTTTCATAGAACTGTTGTTCTTTTTTTCTTTTCTTTTTTAAAAAACCTTTGTAATAGTACATTTTTAGTTAAACTTTAAATTTTGTAAGGTGCCTCAGGTCCCTTGGCAGGAGAAATGTGGAGCATAAATGAAATAAATATATGATGACAATAGACCATTAAATGTATAATTTACAAACAAACCTTAAATGTAGTTAACTAACAATGTAATCATAACTATTGACTATAGACATTTTGTTCTTTGTCATCAACATCAGCTTCTGCACTGTCTCAGGTCTTTTCAGAGCAGACTTTTCAGCAGAGGCTCAGGGGAAGGAAGAACCAGCAAATTTACCTCTCCACTTCCACTTCTTCCTCCAGCAGGTGCCTCCAAGAGTTCCAAGTTACCTCCATAAATGAAATGAGCCGTTCTGTTTGGAGGAGGGTATGTCAAGACACCTATGTTGAAGTCAGGAATGTCCCAGCATTTCCCAGTTAAGGTATTTCAGCCTGTGGATGGGATTCTTCAGAAGCAAGTTCGCTGATGCACATTGAGGGTGCTAGATAAACAAACAGTGGCTCAGATCTCTGCTTCCCATCATACTGCTCTCCTCTGTTCTAACCATGTACATCCTGTGATAGTAGGAAGGGGTCTATACAGTATAAATACTTTTTAAAAGTCTAACAGTTCTATCTCAGTTGTCTCTTTTCTTGTTTTTTGTTTCTACAGATGAAGGAAACTTACTTCTTTGGACCAAAATAGGTGGGTGAGGTAGCCAGCACATATTTCCTGCTTAACATATGAAGAGCCACAAGGTGGGAATTTACTTTTAACATTAAAGGAGATGGACAACATACAACCTCCTTATTAAGGTATTTATTTGAGCACTTCCCCCTAGGCTGGTTCTGAGAGGAAAATGCTTAAAGCAGCTGAGCCAAAAGATAAGAAATTGAAAATGAATTGCTTCCTTGGTCTGCATACTTCTTTTCCAGAGCAACAAACCCAACCCTGCTTTATATGTGAATGGAGCATAAGTGAGTAAGATAAATGTCACTAACCCCTTGCCACTGATAGCATCTACTCTCATAAGAGAAGGTTGACATTTGGGCAGTGCGGTTTTACTGTACAATGTTCTTTTTAATAATTTTGAAGCTTTTTTTATTGGCTTGGATTCTGTAACAGCCTGCCTTTCATGGCAGAGACACTGATTCACCAGAGGTTCTCACTGGCATTTTTTGTTACTCCTCTTACCTCCCTTGTAGTGCGGAGGGTTCCCCAATTCGACAGAGACGACTTTCAGGGCAGTACAGGAGGATGGAGGAATGAGCAAAATAATCAATCATCCTTTACCAACAGGAAAGTCACATGAGCAAATTTTCACTTGCACACTTTACAATTGGCCGTCCAAATTTGCAGATTTGACTTTCACGGATTTGATTATATACAAGTTCCTCCAACCTCTGCCTCTCCCCTCAGGTGCTTCTTTTCAAGAGGAACCTTCCCTCTAATGTGGCTCTGATCAGGCTGCATGGCCATTTAAAAACCTACCTCTGGTCCTCCTCCTCATCCAGCAGCTGCTGCCTAGCCAGCTAAGGATAGCTCACACTCCCAATTTCTCAGCACAACAAACCCTCTTCTAATGCCCCTCTCACAAGGAAGGTGATGGGTGCAAGAGAAGAATTATAGGGCCACGGTACTGACCCCCCCTCCCTTACCATTCATTTCCCTGACTTCATTTGGACCCTGGTTGCCTGCTCTCCCCACAATGCCATGGTCCCCTTCTCATAGACACATTTTAATATTTGTGATTTTCCCACTTTTGCGGGAGTCCTGCACTCCTAACCCTACTGAATGTGGAGGGCTGACTGTATTTTAAAAAAATATTTAAAGAGATGTGCTTGAAACGCTTCATAAAGAAACATTTCACTCAAGCCCAGCCACAAAATCTCTGTAACTGTACGGTAACATGAAGTAAAATGCTGATCAACTCAAATCTTGGTAACTCACACTATGTTAAGTGGTTATAGCTGAAGGACTTGCTTTTCAGAATTTTTTTCCCATCATCCTGCATCTTCCAGTTGGCTGTACTTCTCTTAACGAAACCGAAAAGGGTCAACTAAGCTTTTCACTCCAACTTTTATTTTCTCTTATTTATAACCTACATTTTGATCTTTTTTGCAGTTCCCAGAGCAATGCTAAAATAATGTGTGGGGAAGAGAACTAAAAACTCTTACAGCATTTGTAGATAAATGAGTCATGTACTTTGAGTAATAGATGTATGACTAAACTACTCAAGTAGTCATTTACTTTTTTTCTCAAAGCCATGAAAAATTGGATAAAGGTCTAAGGGTATTTAAAGCTGAACTATGAAGTTTTGTAAAGCAACCAACTTGGTCTAAGGGAATTTTCTTTTCAAAGCAGTTAGCTTTAGGACAGGGATGTAATAATATCCTGTGTATAACCCTAGCCAGGTTTCAACAAACCTGCCCATGTGTCCCCATAGCAGCTGGCAACATACCATTATCACATTACTCAATTATATCATGGTATACGCAAGGTTATTTAGATAAATAAGGTTAAAAGAAAGTGTTTCTACTGGTAGCATTAGCTTAATCCCACATTATTTCCTACTCTTTTATCACTTGCCTCACTATGTAGGACTAGATGAAATTTTAACTTTCCTCATACATGTGAAAAGAAGACTCAGTGACATACTCATTCAATATGACCTTTTGTGTTTACTCATTTCACTTCAAGGTTAACCAAGTACAAGAAATATTTCCGCTTCTTTTCTTGGAAGTTTGGTGATGTGGAATCAGCCATCATAATGCTGCCAATTTCAGAGCATATTCATGGGAAGTAGGGTTACATTCAGCAATACCTCTATAGTGTGCTGAACCATGCAGATTGGATTACGAACCTTTCCATTCCAATTCTCCCCCTTCCAGGTTGCTTATACAATGAGACTTTCCTCTACAGATATCGTAATCTCCACTTTATACTTGTGTAAGCCAAGAAAACTGATGTTGTGATTCAGTTTAAGATATATTAAGCAGTCATAAAAGAAAACCATTGTGAACTTTTTCCTAATTCTGACATGAGGTGATGAAAATGTTACAGAAGTTTCAGTTGATTTTGATTTTACCAAAAGTGGCATTTTCAATCCAGCAGTCTTCAGTTCTCTCTATTCTGACTTCAGCCACAGTCAATTAATATTAAAGAAAAAAAATATGATGAACCCATGCTTAGAACAGCCAGCAATATGATTTTAGAGCCTACCAATAAGTCAGAGGTAAACCTGAACAGTAAATCTAGGCAATACAACATTTAGATTCATTTATTTATTTATAGAAAACAGAAAACAAAATTTAGGGTAATAAGGGATAGTCGAGTATCTTCTCTTCCATTCTGCATTCCGTACACCTTTGCATTCAAATTTACAGTCCAATCTCACATGGCAACACCACTGGAAGCTATGAGGTTTCCATCTTGTAGCCATGTTTTTCTAGTTCTGCCCTGTAACAATAAACCATCTCAGTCAAATGTTAAATCATGTAAAATTCCAGACAACTGACTTTTTTACGCTAAAAATAATGGTTGGAACGAGATATAACCAATGGGTTTTTTAACTGGCAGCAATCCTATGCTAATCTATCTAGGAGGGAAGCTCACTCAATTTTATGGAATTTGCTTCTGAGAAGACATGTGCAGAACTTTTCACACTGATTTCAATGGGACTTAAGTGCTACTTAACTTAGTTTGGATCCATCCCATTACATTTATCATATCTTCACTTTCTCCTATATCTCCTCCTTTAGTCTCTTCAGGAGCTCCCTCCTCCATCTTCCTCACTCTTCAATTTGTGGCATGCCACCTCCCCAATCCTGCCCCATTTTCTGGCAGCAGTGTTGCCAATTAGCAGACAAGCAGTATTGATTTATTAATTCCCACCAGCACATGCAACTCTCCATTGTCCTTTTTGCCTTTTTGCTAAGCAGTGTGTCTAATGACAGAAAAATCTTAGGACAGGAAGCCTTAATGTGTACATAGATAACAAAATACACAAAGCAACTGAAATTTGGTAATTAATATCTTCCTCTTTAGGCATTTCCTATGTTTTTTTGGCATTCTGACCAATATGTTTGTGAATATGCACTCTACAGTGGAGTAGAAGAAAAACGTAGTCACATCCTCTAATCGTCTTTAAACTGCCTTTTTTTTTTTTTGATAATAAAGGACCACAATGATATTAGTATCAAATTCAGTGGAAATGGGCTGTTTAGTATAGGTACAATGCTAAAGCACATCTACAACTGGAATGTGCTTAGCTTCTCTGATTAATCTCTTATTGTCTTGGCCAAACTGAAACAAACTGAAGTTAATATTAACTATGATTAATGGAAACAAGCCAGCTTTGCACTATAGCTTTTAAAGTAGACTTTACATTAAAAATAGTTAAGATTAACCACAGCAAGATTTTGGATAACATGTTAAACTCCTGTTAATCTAGAATAGAAGCAGGAACATCTCTCCTTCCCCATCTTTCTCTTGTACCCATATTGACAAGGGGAGTGTATTACAAGAGTATAGAATCATTCTTACACATATGTTAGACAATAAATCTGATGATCAACGTACAAGGATATGGCAGCCATTGCAATATTATCTCAAAAGTAGAGTTTAGGATATCAAGAGTAGCAGAGGAATTACTGAAAAATTATAGTAGAAGTATAAAACTTTGAGAACAAAAAATGTGCGCTAACATGATTTCATTCACAAAAATGAAAATTTCTGTTGAGCTGAGTGGAGAGATTTATAGTATTACTTTTTGATTGTAAACAAGACATAGTAGAAGATTTTGATTGATTCAAAATTTGTTTATTATACATGCTATGTTTGTTATTTACAAGCTTCTCTCATCTTATACACGAGGGTGTTGAAGCAATAATATTAAGAAAAAACCATATCCTCCTCATGGGGGGGAGTTCTTGCTTGGGTGTGATTTGTTCTTGAGGATGTGAGATGCTGTATTCCATAGGATATGATGAGATAGGATGAGATATGATATGATAAGAATGTGATATGATGTATGTATAGTGGTATGATATGGCATCATGTATTATATGATAGGATATGTGAGATGTGATGTGATATGATGTATGTACAGTTTTATAAAAAAAGAGTATAGAATCATTCTTCCAACACTTAATGACAGTTAAGACTTAGGTCTGAACAAAGCCAATGTCTACTTCAATAAAACATAGTCCCATGTTTTGGAAGAAAGTTATCTAATGTGTTTTGGAAACACATTATATTTTTCATCACTGTCTGATCTGATTCTCAATTTAGGCAAGGACTAGGAAAACTTTGAGACTCCAGACATTGGTGAACTCCAATTCACATAAGTCCTACCATGCCTGGCAAATAGTGAGGGGAATAGTAGCTCATCAGCATCTGGAAGGCCACATTTCCCATCTCAGCCTATAAATTTTTCTTTTACGCATATACTGAAATTGTTCAAATCACCTTAACTGATTGGAGAAATCATCTTCCACATTGTCATCATCCCAGTTATCTTCCCAAACATGTGCATCTTCATCTTCATCTAAACCAGCCCAGTCTGAAAATAAAGACACAGAACATGCTGATTCTGTATGCAATTCAACAAAACTTGGGTAAAATGTTTCAATTCCATTTTAATTAATAACATAGTAATACTGAGCAACTCGTTCTCAAGGACAGTTAATTTTACTGGTTAATAACGCAACCAAAATTTAATCAAAAAATTAAATTTAAAGAGCAAAGTACGCTTGGCCCTCCACAGTCACTAGGGTTAGAGACACAGGACCCTTGGAAAAGTGAAAAATTTGCGAATAAAAAAATCTGTGTGTCTGTGGGAAAGGGGCTGAGGCACGAGTGGGGAAAGTGGACATCCAGGGTCTAAACCAGGTCAGGGAAAGGAGATGGTTGGCATGGTGGTCCTGTACTTCCTCTCTCTTGCCTGCCTATCTCCTTCCTTGGGTGTGTGTGGGGCATGGGTACAGCGTTTGTGGTGCTGAGAATCTGGGCAGAGAACCATCCTTAGCTGGCTAGGCAGAGACTGTTGAGGGAAGAGGAGGACCAAGAAGTGGGTTTTTAAAGGGCTATGTGGCTTGATTGGAGCCACCAAGAGGGAAGGTTCCCCCCAAAAAGAAGCACCTGAGGTGGGAGGGTAAGGGTTGGAGAAACTTGCAAATAACCAGATCTGTGAATGTTAAACCCACAAATGTGGAGGGCTGACTGTAATTGAAACTTTGGTGTTTGAGGTTAATCAGGGATCGGCAACTGGAAGGCTAGGGGGCCACATCAGCCCCCCAGGAGATGCTGGAAGATGCATTCACCCATTGCATCTGCTACCGTTTTCTAAAAAATGTTTTTGCCCCACCAACCTTTAGAGAGCAGGAGACATTTTCACCATGTTTTAGCCTCAGGAGGGGCTTCTTTGAAAAACAGGAAGTGAGCAGATGTCATTTGCATTGCATCTGGGCCTACTTTGGCCTGCAGAATGTGCAAATCCCAGTGGAAACATGACCTACACCCACTACAGGGCATTGGGGCAAAAACATTTTTGCAAAATTTTTGCAAAAAATGTCCCCATCAAATTAATGGAACTTGTCCTTAATTTGGAAGCAGCAAAAGAGCAACTTGTCAGATAATGGAGAATCGAAAGGCAGGAGCTTCCTGTACTGCATTTCTCTCATTTCTACACACTTTGTAAGATGATAAAAGCCCCATCGTTGTGAGCAAAGATACTTTAGCGCCTCAGTCTGGACCAGAGCCAAGAATCATGGTTTGTAAATGCATGACTGGAGTCAAATAACAGAAGCACTTCACAGACTGACATCCTTAAAGGTCTGGTTGATAATTTGTGGTCACAGATATTCTAAATCTGAGAGACTGAACAACTCAGTTCAAGGTGGATGAAATGAGCAGGGTGAATCAGTACTGGGTAACCCAGACAAGATGATGGGGTGAGGAAATAAGGCAAAGAGGTGAGAGTGCAGCAAACCAGATGCTGACTGACTAAAGATCAGGTATTAGCCTAGGAAGCTAAAAATAAGGTTGGAGCCAATTAGGGAACAAGAAAGAAATGGAGTTCTGCCTAGCTAGCAAGGTGCAGTGAGAGGTGAGGTACTGTTTGTGCCTTCTAACTCCATAGACAGTGATTCAGAATCAGCTGGGGACATAATACCAAGGAATTTTAAAACTGACATGTGAACAAGTTGTACATCAAATTTTTCATCATTGCTAAAAAAGTAGGAGCTCAGGCTACTAAAAAACTGTGCTTTTTTTTCCATGACAGGCTTTCACACTATTGACACAAATATGTAAGGTTTGAGATGTACAATAAGAGGCTGCTAAGTGAATACTATTTTGCAGGACACAAAACTGGATAACTGGCTTTCAAAACCCAATCTGACAATGTCTTTCTACTGATTGCTACACTAAAAACTTGCTTTCTGTTATTTATTTTAAGTCTATAGCACTATAGAGCAGGAAGAAGTGTGAACCAGATTTGTGATTAAACAATACTGTATTACTTGATGGAAATGCATGAAGATTATATTGTGATAAGTGCCTAGCTTTTCGACTGAAATATTCTGATAGCATTTTTCAAAAGGAATAACCTGTAGACATTTCAGGGCAGAAGCATTCTAACTTAGTATATAACACACGTAAAGCCTTCATGTACCAAACTGAGCCTAAACTAAGAGTTTTTAAAAAATAATGTTGAAACATACATAGGGGCAATGCAGATATAACACACAGTCCTTCCTAATGCCATTTGGCAGCCCAGCCTTAGGATGTACTGATTCCCTTCTTATAGCCTTTTCCATCCCTGGAGCAAATACTTCCCAGCCTACTTAATCACAATTGAATTTGTTAGCATTTATGTTAATAACTGCTAGCCAAAATTTCTTGTAAACTAGAATCTAGGAGTGATTTCAAGTTACAGATCCTGGTTTAACACAACGGTTCTTTGCATGTTGGGGTCACAGACCCCTTTGAGAATCTAATGAAAATTATGGACCCCTTTCTTATAAAATGTACATAAATAAATGCACACAAAAAGTTGCATGCAGCTTATTTCTTTGCAATGGGAATGGATTTCCTTTACATGGACCAGTCTGGAAAGAAATAATACAATGAACAGTTGAAAAGACTTTTTTTTAAAAATACTTTAAACTTTACCATGTCTGGAAAGAGTTAAATAACAGGAAGGAAATGAAAGGGAATTTTTGTTGTTGTTGTTTCATGATCTCCTGAAGGAAATCCACGGATCCCATAATGGTTCATGTATTACAGGTTTAGAATTTCTGGTTTAAGGGAAAGTTAAGTCATTCCTGCAATTAAAAGCTCTGTCTGTACGGGCAACATCCAGATATTTAAAGAAATAAATACAGTAAGTAACTACGAAGTACTTAAACCTTTGTTAAATGGGATGGTGAACTTCAATGAAGAAGAATATGAATCCTGAGGCTGACTATGACAGAAGTCAAGAAAAAGGCAGTGTTACATCTGAATCAGTTCGAACAAAGAAATCATGGGTTCAGAAAGAATAAGTAAAATGAATGTAAAGAGACCAATTCTTGATCGTTTACTAGAAGACTATTATCAGTCTGGTTATAGATCTAGCAATGGTATGTAAACTAGGACCTTTAAAGTGCTTTTGACCTGGGTACCATGACCCGTTTAACACTTTGCTCTTAAAGAAAGAACTTAGGATTACATTTTAAGATTGAAAATTTCAACACATACATTTGGAAGCAGAAAAAAATATGCCAGGATCATGGGTGCAATGGCATCACCTGGAACTGGGGCTCTAAATAATCAGTGAGATTTGCTGCTTATAACTGAAGTACAACCCCTGCTTAAATTCTGCAACACTCGTTTAACTAGGCTACTGAATAAGTTCCTTGCTGTTCTCATTACCTTCATGTCAATGAACACAAATAAGTGGGGAAAAAAAGATGAACTATTCTCTAAGTCATGGGGGGACAGTTCACACTCCTCCATATGTGATGGGTTGTAACACCCATCAGCTCTTGGTAGCACAGACTAAGATGAAGGACAACAGGAGCTGCAATAAACTAGCATGTTGCACACCCATGCTCTAAACCTTCATTAAGACACAGAAAAGATGTGATACATAATGAAACAATACATTTGTATTCCAAGTACTGCAAAAGTCAGCTATTAGCCTTGTAACACAACCTTATTTCAGTAACTGAAATTTAAAGAGATGAGTGGTATCTTCATAACAAAGCAAATCCACTTATTTAAACAGGGTTCACTCCAAAGTAAACATGTATTGGCTTCTGATGGAAAATGCACTTGTTAGTTTCTCAAGGAAGCCTCTGTGCTCTCCCTAAGACCACCCTTTCTCAGATATAAAAAAAGATGTACTGGAGGTCAGGAGCAGCGATTACCTTCGAAATAGGTTGCAACACCAATTTCTCAAAACTCCGAAATTATCTTCTAGCCCATGCTATTTTCCCCACTCACACTTTCTAGTGATTTTGGCAACCTATGCAGCTCCTAGAAGATTCCAAGAGCAGACAAACATTCCCAGCTCCACTAAAGTTGTCCATTCCTATGTTACAGCAAGGAATGTTATTAGTTTTCAAATGCAAAATTCAAAGCTCACATGGAGATGGCATGATGTTTTAAAGGAAGCTTGGGATAATACAGGTTGAGCCTCTCTTATCCAAAATGCTTTGGACCAGGAGCATTCTGTACTTTTGATTTTTTTAAAAATTATTATTTTGGAATACAGTACCTTTTTGGAATGGTATCGTGTCTTGTTTGTTCACTACTTGTGTTTTGTATGAGACACAAGGCTAAAGAGAGAATGAGCTCTGCCAAATGGCTGGAATCCAAGTGTAGTTCTCAGGGCAAATCCATATCTTTTTCCATTTCACAGATCCATAGCCTCTCTCTTTTTGCCCACAGCCCCCTGCTTCCACCTTTGAGGCAGCAGATCTCTCAGATCTGAGAGATGCAGGAGTGCCATAGCTGCTGCCTTAAAGGC
This sequence comes from Cyclura pinguis, assembly GCA_030412105.1. Classification (NCBI taxonomy): domain Eukaryota; kingdom Metazoa; phylum Chordata; class Lepidosauria; order Squamata; family Iguanidae; genus Cyclura; species Cyclura pinguis. Next base: position 24,220,515 of record CM059604.1, read on the forward strand.
AGAAGTGGGTAACTGGTGGCAAAAAAAAAAAAAAAAAAAAAAAATCATTTTTTTGGATTTCCACATAATGTAGCCTGAACCTGTATAAGCATTCAATGGAGAAGGAAGATCCTTCTTTTTTCAAGCTCTCCAGGCAGACAACTGGCTCATAGATAAAGTTTTGTATAACGTGCAGCATTTTGAGCATTAATGGGTCCTACAAATGTATCAGCCCATTTGTTCTGTGTTTGTAGATTAAAGGATAATCAGTAGCTATCTTCACATAAAAACAAAACAGGAAGACTATAACTATATTCTAACTCACTTATCTAGACAAATGTTATGTGTCCTGACTTATGCCATGTAAAAATCACCATCCACTTGTATTACTTTTGTCTGACCAGATAAAATGAAAAATTATTTAGCATTACAAGGCTCAGAAATTACCATAACAGCAATATTTTTGTGAATAGGATGCAATACACCAAAGTCACAATAATCTCAAAATTTTTTATAAGCACTTTATCAAGCCCAAGCATGATTTTTCCATTACATGAGGACACCCAAATAACCTATTTTTCACACCTGTGTAAGATTTCCAAGGCTATTTGGAAACTGATGGCTCCTCATACACATGTGCCAGAAAAGCACATGCACTACTGCAGCACAGTGGAAAGCTTAACAAAAAGAGAACAAATCCATTTCAGATGGCTGAATCTGGGTGGCAGCAAAAAAGTCACCACTGAAATTTATGAAACCTTAACAAAAACATTTGTTGGACAATGTATTTTGCCTCATATGCTGATATCATTCTACTGTGCAAGAGAACTAAGAAGTATACCTTCCAGTTAATAATGTTTTGTTTATTAAAATCAAGTTTAAGAGTGAAATAGCAAGATTCACTACCTATGTAATTTATATTAAGATCTCATTTAAAGCAACAGTGAAAGACATGCATTCATACCCACACTAGTAACATTCATAAGTTGTTCTTAACTAGTCTTCAGATGAAAATCAGCTTGAGAATGTTACACAGAATACCCATTCACTGCAACAGTTTAAGAGTATACATTTTAAAAACTTGAAGTTAGATTCAGGGAATAGTTTTGAAGTTTCATACTAGTACATTCTGCAAACTAGAACTGATTTAAAGATTTTATCCAGTCCATGGTGTTATACTTAAAGACAGTAACTGTGACATATAAATCAAATCAGAAGTATTCACATTTGTACATAACTGCTGTTTCACCAATGACAGATTATGCACCTGTTCTATGAAAATATACCTGTTCTATGCTATCTTTCCAGAGGCAGGTGAAGCCTTTTTATTTGTTTCAGCAGGCCTCTGAGGGAGTGACTGCTCAGGAGACAAGGCCTTCCATAATATGCTGCATTGTTTATAGTGTTATGTTTTAATGATCATGCTGATAGTTTCACTGTATTTTTAACTTTTGGGCTATGCAAATTTTTTTTTGGCTATATATTTTAACTTTTGTAAGCTGCCTTGAGTCCTGGACTGGGGAAAAGGTGGGATGTAAATAAATATAAATATAAATAAATATAATAATTACAACATATCTCTTGGTAAATTTTTTTTAAAAAATCATGTATCATACAAATAAAAAAAAATTATGTATTCAGAATATATGGGTATTCAAGACAAGGTTCATGCAATCCTAACCACATCTACTTTGAAATGAGTTTCACAGAAAAGTCTGAGTAGACATGCACAGGATCATGCTGGCTTATTTTATTTATTTATTGGGTTTGTACCCTGCCTCTCCCCTAGAATGAGATCCAAGGTGGCTTCCGGAAGTTTAAAATAAGAGTAAACAAAAATCTCACATTTACAGAAGTTAAAAAAGAATTAAACAACAATATATTAAAGCCATGATTATAACAGTTAAAAACATAGTTAAAACATAATTACAACCAACTGATGGAAAACAAAATAAAATACAAGAACCCTGCTTCACCCATACTACAGTTATATAAGTCACAACTCAAAGGCTTAGCTGAACAAAAAGGTCTTCACCTGCCCAAGGAAATGGGATAGGAAAGAGGCCAACTGTACTTCCCATGGAAGGGCGTTCCATGGCCTGGGAGCAGCCGCAGAGAAGGCGGCTTGAGTCCTCACCAAACATGCCACAGTAATACAATACAACACACACGCACACATTTACTGCACCATGCGTGGGATGCATGTGGGACTTTCTGACTCTGATTCCAGAATAATGTCTCTGGCTTTGGCGCAACACAACGGGGGGGGGGGGGCACCATTTGTTGCCTTCCTCAGGCAGTAAAGTTCCTTAAGTTGCCCATGCTACACTCTGTGTTACTCCATTACACCTGCTATGCAAATATTGGAAGATACTGTTCCTCCCAAATACCTATGCTGAACAACTAACAAAGTATAAAGACTTTAACAGTTCTTGGAGCTGGGCCAAAGCTAACAAAATGAATTTCAACAGAGAGAAATGTAAGGTCCTGCACTTAGGCAGAAAAAATGTAAGGCACAAATATAGGATGGGGGACACATGGCTGGATAAAAATACCTGTGAAAGGGATCTAGGAGTCTTGGTAGATCACAGGCTGACCCTGAGTCAGTAGTGTGATACAGCAGCCAAGAAAGCCAAGGCGATTCTTGGTTGCATCAACAGGAGGTAATGGAACCACTCTATTCTGCATTGGTTAGGCCTCATTTGGAATACTGTGTCCAGTTCTGGGCACCTCAATTCAAGGAGGATATCAACAAGCTGGAACGTGTCCAGAGGAAGGCGACCAAAATGGTGAAGGGTCTGGAAGCCACGCCCTACGAGGAATGGCTTAGGGAGCTGGGGATGTTTAGTCTGCAGAAGAAGAGGTGAAGAGGGGACACGACAGCCATGTTTAAATATTTGTCATCTGGAGGAGGGAGTGGGCTTGTTTTCCACTGTTCCAGACACTAGGACAAGGACCAACAGATTCAAGCTGCAGGAAAGGAGATTCGATCTGAACCTCAGGAAGAACTTCCGCTGCTTCGGAGTGTGGTGGCGTCTGCTTCTTTGGAGGTTTTTAAGCAGAAGCGGGGTGGCCATCTGTCGGGAGGGCGTTGATGTGTGTTCCTGCATGGCAGGGGGTTGGACCAGATGGCCCCCGGGGTCTCTTCCAACTCTATGATTCTGTGACATCTTTCCTCAACCAAATGGCTCGACTGGGACGAAACCACCTTCCACACTCGCACCAGCAAATCATACTCTAGCTCCCGCACTACGGCCAGACATGTAACTGGACAGCTCGCATCGCGAAAGGGGGCAGAACCCATCCTCCGACACAGAAGAGGACTCTTCTTGTCTTCTCAGACAAACGAACACACTGGAAGACGCGAGCGCGCACGCGCGTCCCCCTTTGGGGCCTACTAGTATCTCCGCACACCTCCACCGACAGCGCACAGTCACGGGTTCCGCAAGGCCGCTCCCACTCTTCCCTACGCGCCTCTCCCCATATTCGTTCCCTTCCTACAGTCTCCTCTGCCCGCAGCCGGGGGCCTCCTGTTCCCCGAAACTACCTTCGGCCGGGAACTCCTCGAACTCGTCGTCCTCCTCCAGAAGCCCCAAATCCACCGGCTGCTTCTTCTCCGACATCCTCCGCCTCGGCCTCCCCCAGCCGCTCTAGAGCCTTCCACCCAGCTCCACTCTACTGCTCTCCGCTGAGAATGACGGGATAGTGACGAAAGCGGCCGGCGGACTACGGGAGATGAACACCCCTCCCCCCCAAAAGCTTCACGCATGCGCGGCTCGCCAACGCGGAGCGCGCCGGTCAGCTTCTTACTCCTGCCTTGGTCTTCCGAATGGCGGTTGGTTTTGTGCTTTAGGCCATTTCTGGACTAGCGTGTTATAATGCTATTATTCCACTTTTAACACCCTTTGGAATCCTGGGGTTTGCAGTTTAGGGAGGGGCCTTAAATGCTCCTCCCTAAACTGCAAACCCCGGGATTCCATAGGGTATTAAAAGTGGAATGATAGCACTATAACAGGCTAGTGCAGAACGCAACTTAATCGTTGTTGTTTTTCCGTTCTCGTTCCTTTACTTTTTTCGGGGTTGGAGTGGCAGGATGACTGCTGCCTCAGAGAGAGTGTTCTTAGGCGGACGGTCGTCTCTTTTTTTGGCGGGAAATAAAATTGGGGTAAGTGAGCAAAACGAGAACAATGAAAGTATACAATAGGTATAGTCCCTTGAGTGAGATGATGTCTTGAAGAGGGATTGTGTTAGTCTGTTGCGGTATAAACACTGTTGTGACAGCCTGAAACCTAGCCACTGGGCTCCAGTGCACGAAAACTTAGGCCAAATAAAGCGCATTTGTTTTAAAGTGCAGGATTCTTCCCTGAGTTTGGGAGGTGCCATTTGGCTTAGCCTCAGAGTTTAGGAGATTTGAACTCTGCTCCCTCCAATTATAATCGACCCTCTTTTAATTAATACAACACATTGCATTTATCGATTAATTTGGTTAGCAAGACAGCCTCCAGAAATATGCTAAATATAATATACTCTTGTATTTCCTGAAAAAGACAACCGTAAACCAGCAAAGGAGCTGAGTTCTTTCTGCTATATATTAGCCCATATTTCTCTTCGTTTAAAGGTTCCAAGACTTGTCTGTTCTCAATGGTTCTGTAGAAGAGGGAATCTGACAAACAAAACAAGCTATGGTAGAAGCCATAAGATAAAGGAAGCATTCCAGCTGCTCACTTCTGCTTTCTGAGTCTGTAAAAGAAACCAAAACCCAACTAAACAAATTGTTAGTGGTGTCAGTTATATGATCATGTAGAACAGGACGCCACAGAGATGTGGAGCTTGCCACAGCAGGTGAAGAAGAATGAACTAATGTACATTAGTTGGTATACAGGTATCAAATGATATCTGTGTTAGATAGAACACAGCAAAACAAAAGAGTTTTTCTTATGGATTCTTATCCATCATTCCATATAACTTAATTCTCTGTGCTATGACCACGTGAAAATAAATGCATGTTGCAAAAATACAAGAATAAAATATGGTTTTAAATGGCTATTCAGTAGTCAGGAAACCAGCAGCACTCCAATTCTCAGTGACAATCTGGTCCTCAAGACAATTTGTACAGAGTAATCCTAGACGTGTTTAATCAGAAAACATATTTAGAATTGCTGTCTCAATGGGCTTATAATTTTTCTGTATATTTTGAGTCTGTTTCCAACTTCCAATATACACTTTTGAGATACAGTGTAGAAAATACACCAACCTGTGGTGTACCTGAGGTTGGTGATTAATTATGGTGTCCATAATTTTCTATGTGCACCATGCAGGGCCCCCACCTTTAACCAGGAAGAGGCACAAGAGGTTCTAGAATATTCAAATATTCTCTACTTAGATTTGTACATAATTTGCAAAACCTCCTTTTTTTCATAGTGTTCCTCCCCCAGTGTCAGTCTGCAGACCTAGAACAATGCACTCTTAGAATTTGTGTCTACAACAACAAAAAACAAAACAAAATCCTGGTTTTATATTAGAAAGTCATTCTGTTATGCCTGCTTCTTTAGAAATGTTGTATAGCCCAGAAACTCAGTTATTTGCTTCAGTTTTGCCTTCAGAGAGTTTTTTTTTTGTGCCAGATCTCATCAACTGACATTCACACTCACATTTTTCTATTGTCTGGACCTTGTTGGTAAAATTTAGTAGCTGCATTAGCATCTTAGGTTGTCTGCAGACCACAAACCTTCAGCTGTGACTTCCTCTGACTTCTTCATGCCTGGGCACATATCAACCTATCCACAAAGTTCTGCTTTATGGAAAAATGTCCAGCACATTCAATGACAATTCTGGTTTTAGCCTTGGAAAGAAAAACAGCATTCTCCTCACTGATCAGGCGCTTGCAGAAAACCTGTCAGGTTTGGGCCAAATATTTGAGAGGCACTTTAAAATTTTCCTTGCAGTATTCATTTTCTAAGGTATTGGTGACAATCGTGACCAAGGATAAAATCCAGATCTATTGTAAATATCCACTTTACAAATCTTACCTTTAATTTTTAATAAATTTAATCAAACTTCTCTTACTTTGTAACCTATACACTTAACAATTAATGTTCTCCCTTTAAAATGTAATTTGGGCCTCTCCTTTTTCTGAGAAGCTAGACTTTTCTTTATTCAGAGATAACATTGGCTCAAATAATGATACTTGACCCCATATCCACTATTTCTATCTTTTGTAGCACTTCATATTTGCTACTGGACTAATTATAGCTATGATATTATTGCCGAGATCTAAGGACCGTCTGTAGTGGGTACCCTGTCTACCCCATAGGCCTTAGCCCTTTAGCTTGACAGGACCTAGCATTTTGTATTAAAGGCACCCTTGTTTTGCTCCTGTGGGCCAATAACCTGCCCTCCATTTAGAAGACAACAGCCATCACATTGTGGATAATTTTGTTGTGAAAAACTATTACGTGCCCTTGAACCCTCTTAACTTTTATCAGTGCCAGTTGCCCTAGATGTCATCTTCAGCACCCACAGCTTTGAGCACTTGATCCCACGCAGAGCATTGCTGTCCCCACCTTGCTATTGCAAATTGCTGAAATTTGAGGTATGGCAGGGGAAGTAAACTCTGCACCTCTGCTTTAAAACAAGATGAATACAGAAGTGCACAGGGAATGCACTTTCTTTTGAAAGAGAGTAGAACTTTCTAGAAACTTCTAGGAGCTTCAAGGAATGGGATTGTCTTTGAAAACAAGGCATGTGCGTAAAGCATGTACCTTGTTTTGAAACAAAAATGGCCATTATTTTACCACAAATTGCTGCACTGCTGAATTTGGCAGTGACACAGGATGGAGGCTTGTTGCCTGTCTATGCCACCTATAGTCTATGTGTGTTTTGCTATCCAACATTTTTAAACCATTTGCTCCAAAAAGTTTGAAATGCAATTGCCTGGTAAAATAGTTCCATTTGCTGACTTATATTGAGGCAATTTCAGTTCTCCTCCTTGCCCCATCCCATAGTTTTCCAGGTGCTTTCATTCTTCAGTTTTCTCTCTGCTTTTATTTTTCTGTTTTCTCAAACTACTGCTTCTTCATGGGCAATCTGCCTGGCATTTCTGTCAGGTCCTATTGCTGCCAATGAATTTAAACATCCACAGCCACTAAGAGGCATTAGTAAAAAAAGGTTGGATTTCTTATTCTGATCAGTCATTGCATAAAGGAAAAATGGTAGATCCTGTATCTAAAAATCAGTGTATCTGTACAGGAATGGCTCTAGCAATTGTCTGTTTAGAACCACTGTATGCAATGGGACTTAGTCATCATTAATTCTTCAGTAGGTCTAACCAAAGTATGACTTACGACTATGTCCTGATCCAGTCCATTGGCTTTAATGTGCTTTTAGACATTGCTGCCTTGGAAAAGCTATTAAAAATGCCTATTATTGTTATTTGCAATCAAACTGCTAGTATAGAGGCCTCAACTAACTCCATGCAAGAGGTTAGAAACATCAGATGCCATCAGTTTTCAACTATATAACTCTCACTTTTCATAAATGTATTCTACAGTTACAAACTCAGAGGGTAACTGATTGAGTTTGGTGAGCTACCTGCTTGTGGTGCCCACAGAGAGTGAGATTTATCACTTTAAAATGAAGTTGCATTCTGCAGGAGCTTGTTGAATTGGAGCACTGTCTAGCACTGAAGAGGGAAACCTTATTTTGCAACAACTTTCTCTGTATTTTGTGGGAGTTTAAACCTAATATTCACTGTAGAAAAGTGACACTGTCTATAGAGTTTTATTATAGAAAAACAGCTTGTTATGTTCCTGCATAGGACAGGATGAGCCTGTAGAAATTTTTGTTTCTTATTCAGACTGTGGCCATTTCCACACGGGGCGAGGGTGTCGCCCCGTGCCAGTACTTACTGGACTTCTTGGCTCCATGCTTGGGTCCAGGCTGGTCCGGAGCAGTGTGTAGCTGCCGCTCCGCACTGCTCCGGGGATGAAAATGGCGGCTTCCGGTTGGTCGAGGCTCTCCACCAACCGCTGAAGCTCGCTAGCCTAAAGCCCGCCCCTGGCAGATCGCAGGCTTGCACTGGTGCGAGCCTGCAAATCTGCACTGGAGCGCGGGAACAGAGTGGTGCGCTCCGTGCTTTTGAAAGACCTGTTTCAAGCGGTCTTTCAAAAGCACACTGGACGACCACTTCGGGTCGTTCCGGAGTGGGCTGAGGTGCGGAACTACGGTAAGTAGGTCCGACCCAGTCCGCTCCCAGGTGCAGACGTCCTCCCTGGAGGACGCTCTGCACCATTTCTTTAAGCCCGTGTGGAAATGGCCTGTGTTTCATTCACTAAACTGAAAGGAACCTACAGGCTCATATCTGTTCAAGTCTGGAGCCTTAATTAGGAATTACAGCAGAAAAGTATGCTGATGAGGAAAGAGATAGTTTCATCTGGTAAAATGGAAAAGTTAGGTTTGTGCAGAATTTAAGACAACTGTAAAGCCACGTTTTTCAGGTTAGTTTTGTATTCTGCTGGTGATTCAGAGTAACACAGAGTTCAGCGTGTACATGGCAGAACAAGTTTGTGCCTGTGGAGGCTCTGATGTGTTCTCACTAGGCAGTTACTTCCCTTGCCTTATAACAGCATTGCCAGGTTGCTGGTTCTTTTCCTTGAACACCAAGAGGCTGATTCATGAGTCAGTGACTTGCACAGCTGGCTTGTACTGTGTCCTAGATTTAAAAGGGAGAGGGGAATATGCACTGGGAATGTTTCAGACTTGTTCCAGCATGTTCTGCATATAGTCAGTGGTTAGGTAATGATGGAAAGGAAATATGGCCATTAAACCCATTAGATCTTTGCCTTCCCTAGAAGATTTGAACAATAATGGCCACATGCTAATTTTATAAGACAGAAAAAAAAACAAGAATGTGCTTTTTTGCTGCTTCTGCTTACTAAAATGTTAATACCGAAGAGTTGATGGCAAAGTTATTAGATTCTGATAGTATGGCCCCAGTTCAGTTAACATTGGACTTGACCTGAGAAGCTACCCTGATTTACATAAATAGGAGTGACACATGATGGTCCATGGTATGACACGATCAAGTTATCCACTTAGGGAGCAGTCACATGAACAAAGCAACGTGCTTCCATTTCCCAGGACCTGCCCAACATAGTGTTTAAATACATTGAAGGGGATGATCTGGAGTCAAGAAGGTACAGGGGAATACCTGTCAAATTCCATATCTATCATCTATTTACTTTAAATCAGTTCCACCTGCTTTCCCCAGTTTGGGTCTTTGGGCTCCCTATAGGAGAAAAATGGGATATAAATTCAATAATCTACTAATACATAAAAGTCAAAGTTTGTTTGTCTTTGTCAGGTGAGAAGACCTCATATGATTGGCTGCCTAAGAAGATTCTAGGGAATCCTGGGGTTTGTAATTTAGGAAGGGGCCTTTAGAATTCTCAGTCAGAGAGCCTTTGACCTGGCCAGTTGCTATGGAGATGAGGCGTAGCAGCAAGGAGGAGGGCAGTTTATTCCCTCGGGAACCCAACCTCTGTATGTTAATAACTCTGAATACAGATTGGATTGGGGAATATGGGGAAAAGTTACAGGGACTGGACAAGACAGTTTGGGGAATTGAGACACAGGATCTCAAATCTTTCTGATAAGTGTTACCTATGAGAAAGTAAAATCCCGTGCAACACCGGGTATATATGCTGGTAAATGAATAAATGGAGGTTTTTGTTTTTGTGAAAATTTTATGTCCTACGTTCAAATTATGGGAGAGAGCAAAGAAAGATCAACTTCTTCCAATGTCAGATGCTTTCTAATTTCAGCCAAATCATACTGCCTCCCATTTTTTTTATTTAAAAAGATAGCTAGAAGGGACAACACATAAGTCATTACTTTTTGCCCCCCTACCTCCCCCTGTAATTCAAACATTGCTAATAGGTTTTCAGCATCTGAGAATATTAGCATATCTGGTATAATAAGCCCCAGTGGTTTGGAAAGAAAATACAAATGGTAGAAACCATACTCTTCAGCTTAACAGTTTTTATCACAACAGCTTAGCTGTTGGTTAGGGATGATCTAGGATTTTTAGTTACTCAATTTGGCTAGAATAAAAGAACCCTAGTTGGAAGCAGTCAGTGGCTCATTCAGATCAATCCTCTTGACAGCAGGACTCTTCTTTAGACATGTACAGATCAGAAGAAGAGCAGTATGACAAAAAAAAAGTATATCTTGTATTTTCACATTCTCTGGACAATTCATCATGTAATTTTCTTTCAAGACTCTTACAAATTTGTATTAATACATGGTTGAATTGGACACATTTTTTCAGTACAGTTTATTTAATATTAATCTATTCATTTGGGGGTAAATGAAGAGTTTTAATGGTTAAGATGTAACCAGAATATATTCTCAAGTGCCATGTTAGGTTTATCAATCAAGTAAGAATTGTGCACTTGAGCATAAGAGCACATGGCTACCATGTGATCCTCTCTGACTGGGCTAATTGAAAATCTTTTCTCCCATCCTGTTATAAGCCCTTGAACAAAGCAGTTTGAAACATACAAAATATGCTGCTATCTACTTTTACAGGCTCTGCTACAAGCAGTTGGTTAAAGAACTGCCTGTCCATTCAAGTAAGTGTGTGTGTGTGTGTGTGTGTATGTATGGATGTATGTGTGTATGTGTTTTGAAAGGTCCAGGCCAGTATTGTCTCTTGGATGTCTTACTGAAATCACCAATATAAAACTCTTCTAGTTTTTTAAAAAATAGCATAAATTATGTCAATAAGCTTGGCAGTACTGTATCTTGACCAAGTTACATTGCATGCTAAATTATGGTAAAATGAGCTGCAGGAGACAAGAGAGGCAAAACCAACAACCATCCAAGGAAAATTTCTCAAGGGGGCAGCTACCAACCCCACAATTATGTAAAGCATCATGTACACGAATTGCACTATATAAATGAATGAATAAATAAATAAATAATCACTATCCTTCTGAAAGCCTTTAACTGTATTAAATTGAGAGTCTAGGCTGTGAATCTTAGGTCCCTGGACGCTGTGGGATTACAGTTGCCAGAATCCTTTACCACTGGACATGTTGGCTGGAGCTTCTGAGAGCTGAAATCTAACCATACTTGGCAGCCTGAAATTTGAGGACTACCACATTATACCAACAGTGCTGGGTTGTTGTGACCCTTTTCCTTTCTCTATTCTTCCTTCTTTCTTTCCTTCCTCAGCATTGTAAAGTTTTGGTGACCCTATGAATGAGAGATCTCCAAGAGGCCCTGTCAGCGATAGCCCTGCTCAGGTCTTGCAAGTAGCTTCCCTTGTTGAGTCAATTCAGGTAGAAGGTTGCCTTCCTCTTTTCCCACTGCCTTCTACTTTACTGTGCATTATTCTTTCACATTCTATTGATTGAGTTGGTCTACTCAAGCTGAGAGTAGTAATTAGAATTAGGTCTTAATAATCACCACCATCTGAACTTGCTTTTGCACAATCTTTCTCTGAAGTTTAACCTTGGAAAAGAGTGGAATAAATAAATAAATAAGGACAGACTTATAGGACTTTTCTGCCTAATACCTCCCTTCCTAATACAACTGTGCCTATTTAGTTCTAGTCATGTGCTGACAGCAGCTACTGCTTTTGGATATCCATTTTCCTGAGAAGTCACATCCAGTTATTTCAGTGGGGTACAAATGACCACTTCAATGTATGTAGACATGCATCCAAATATGCATTTTCAGTCACCTTGGTGTCCAGTGTGGGAGCCTCTTTCTACAGCTGGATTTCCTATACTAGACCAGGGCAGCTATGTGGAAATAAATCCCATTGATTGTGATGAGTTTACTGATAAGTATACTTTTATTCATTAAATATTACACCTTCTCATCTATTTCTAGCATGCTTTCTATTTTGAAGACGCAAGACCAGGATATAGTCAATGAAATTTCTAAAATGTCTAAGAACTGGGGATGATGTTGTTGTTGTTATTATTATTATTCCTACTAATGCTACTGCTACTATTCAGAAAATCATCCTACAATATTTTAAACAGTCCAACTAATACTCTTTTTTTTCTTTATTAAATTTAGGTGAAAATAATATTGGTGAAATAGGTGTGATGAGTTTCTTGGTGTATTGGCTTTTCACAGCTGGAGCCCTTACGATTTATTTATTTTCTGTGGTTTTTAATATAAGGCGATTTTCTTTTTGTGGCATATACAAGATCCAGACAAAATTAATAGATATATAGTGTAACGGTAATATTCACTTAAATACCTGTGCGTTTACACTGATAATTTTGTTCACAGCAGTGTGGGCACTTAATGAAGAACAAGATTTAATTTAAATTTAATGAAGATTTTTCTCAAAATCCCGGGGTATATTCTTTCAGATAAATGTGCATTTGATCAGAATGCCAAGGCAAAAAATAAAATAAACCTTAGATTGGTGGCATTATTTTTGTTGGATATAGGGAAAAGAAATCAGTGTTTCACAGTATTTGAAAATGCGATATTTTCTTTGTTACAAAGAGCTTGCTGGTACAGTAGGGAGACAACGCGAAACAGAGCTGAAAGCCAGTAAAAACTTGTTATGCAATGAAGAACTTGCCTTTTACAGCTCTTGCGTTCTTTTGCAGAAAGCAGATCGTTGCCATAAAGAAGTATTTACCAATTTTAAAAGGTCTTGGCCCATCACAGCTAGTGTTAGATTTCGAATATAGCTTTTGTTGCCAAGGTGACAAACACTTATAAATACAACGCCTCGTCGGATGTGCTTTTATCCCAGTATTTTTGTGGCTTTTAAATCAGATACCATTAGCAAATATATTAGGTAATTTTGCTGAAAGATGATTTTTCCACTAACACTTTTTTTTTGTTGTTGCTGCATTTCCCCAGGTATTTGGGTAAATGTCTGTTGTGACACTCCAGTCCTGCTAGGCTTCTACTGCATGAGGATAGCTATAGTATACCTGTGAAGATTTACACATTAACTTTGGTTTTTCTTTTTGAAAATGGGTAATTGCAAAATGTGTGAATGACCACCTTTTTCCAAGTCTTTATTCAAGCTATACCAATTTCCTCAGTAGTGTTTATTGCTTACATAGTGATTATAAGATTGACCGAGTGCTTGATATTTTCAACTAAAATATGCTTTTTTGTAACTAGCACAGTAATGTAGCTTACAGTGCAGCGGAAAATATATGGCACCCCCCCCCCCCAATCCTTCTACAAAATATACAAATATCACCTGGGTAATTCCTGCATAGTGAAGAAAACGAGTTATTAAATGTTAAACAATAACTTTACTTCTTGCCCAGCTCTGTCTATATTAAGGAACTAAATGATTTTTTTTTAAGGTAAAGAAAGCAAGTTGTACAGCTAGTTGGCTGTATCGTTGGTGGCCAGCAGTGTTTGGACTTGGAATTTCAAACTGAAATGATTGGTTTTTACTGTGCACATATTTGGTAGCAATCAAAGAATTTGGCATCAGAAGGCAGGCATTAATTCCAAATATTTGTAGTTTCCTTACCAGACAGCAACTGTGGTGGAAAACATTACACAGCAGGATGTTCTGCAACCACTGAAGGATGGTGTTTCACTTTGGTAGTATTTGAGCTGGATGAAAAAAGTAAATTATAACCTGGGCAGCCCAATTCACAACCCACTTAAGTTGAAGTTCTTGGATTTAAGCTAATTTAGTTCCACTGGTGCGTGTAAATGGGACAGTAGACCCTGAAATTAAACTACCACAGTGTAGCTTAACTTGGTTGTAGATCACTCTATGCAGGGTATATTGCAGATTTTCATTCCTTATGTCTCAAGAGTTGGAGGACCACCTCCTCCATTCCAGTGGAAGCTATTGTAACCTTAAAGCCTTTTGAGAATGCTCTCAGTTATTATTCCATTTGTGAGGCTAGCTCCTTCTCTAAAGGTGCACAACAGACTTTATTGGTGACTGGCAGAGAGCTGTGGATCCCTTTTTCCCAGAGAATTCCAAATTTAAAAGGCAAAGGTTTTGTGGAAAGCACTGAAGGAGCCAAGCCTGCGCGTTGCAATTGCCAAATGGAAGCAGACGACAACAATCTTCAGTGGCAAAAGCCCACATGGGATCCATGCAGATCATGTGTATTTACCCCTGGATTTTTTATTTTAAAGCAACAAACAGTGGAGGGTAAACTTTCACATGACGCAACTGATCTACCCAGCAAAGCACTATGGATGTAACAGTTATTTCACTCTGGGTAGAACAGATCCTTTGTGCGTGAAAGAACCAGAGTTACTTGACTTATGTCAGATCCCAGAGTTGTAATAGACGTGTATGCTCTCAAACATTTCACAAATGAAAATCAGGACCCATGTGGCCAACCAGCATCAGAGTGTGGTCAAGACAGAAAATGTTATTAATAACAGACAAACTAGGAGAGGTGGCAGCACTTTGCTTTTGCCTGAGCCTACAGTGCCCTCCCTCCTCTGTTCCCTGCTGAGTTAACTGAGCACAAACTACTTTGCACTCAGTTTGCAGCAACTGAAGTAAACTGAGGATGAAGGGGAATGTGGGAGGAGGAAGGAGAACCTGAGCAGGTAAAAAAGTGGGATGACAGAGGATTGATTGGGATGTCCCTGATAGATTGAGACAGTTGGAGGGTCTGGACATGCTAGTTAGGAGATTCTGGGCCATTGTAACTTGTAACAACTCTTCCAGGCTGTGACGTTTGCCAGCTAAGACCGAGAAAGGACCATATGAAAAGCTGGAGAACTGCTGCCAGTCTGTGTAGACAAGGAGAGTGTGGCCACATGGAACGTCAAGGCTCCCCAAGTCCTGTCAAGCCCTGCAAGGCATCCAGACATTCTCCCCAATTGTTCATAGTAATAATGGCACATAACTGCCTCGTTGCAGCAGCTCTACTGGCTCCAGCTCTGTTTCAAAGCAGGATTCAGAGTGCTGGTTATCACCTGTATATAAAGCCCTATTTGGCTATTTGAAACACTTTGGCCATTTCCGCACTACACTGTTATGGTGCTATTATTCCACTTTCAGCATCCTATGGAATCCTGGGGTTTGCAGTTTAGGGAGGAGCATTCAGAATTCTCAGCCAGAGAGTTCTTTGTCCACAGTAAGCTACAAACCTCAGAATTCCACAGAATGTTGAAAATAATAGCAATATAATAGTGTAGTGCAGAAACGGCCTGTATGTCATTATATGAGACTGCTTGGGTTTTAAGATCTTTAGAAGAGGTCTTTCTGTCAGTCCCATGACCATCACAGCATCACTCAGCGTACAACAAAGAGCCTTGTTGGTGGCTGTTCCCAGGCTATGGAATTCTCTCTCTCAGGAGACTCAGGTGGCCCCTTCTCTGCTCTGTTTTTGCCAGCAGGCACACACCCCCCCCCTTTTTTTAAAGACAGACCTTGGGCTGCTAAGTGGTTATGTCAGAAGAGGCTTTAAATCTGTTTTAAATTAGTGTTTTTAGTGGGATTATTTGTTTTTTCATTTTTAAACTTTTTCAAATTGGGTTTTATTTATATTGTAAAGCACCTTGGGTCCTGTACCAGGAGAAAGCTATGTTGAAATGATGTTGAAAGTGGAATAATAGCACTATAACAGTGTAATGTGGAAATGGCCTTAGTTTCTGCACCTCCAAAGGATAAGACCTGACGCAATGGCTTAAAATTGCAAGAAAGGCGATTCTAGGCTGAACATCTGGAAGAACTTCCTGGTGGTAAGAGGTAATGTACACGATAGCTCTGTGTTTGAGTAATTAGGTGAGTTTTCAAAAAGCTTTATTCAGGAACAGTGAAGAAAACAACTGCACACTTTGGCAGCTGCCAGAACTAAAGAAGCATTGGATTTGTAGTCCTATGTAAGCCTCTCCATTTCAAAAATAGCATGTACTGCTATCCCATTTGTTAACATATCAAAACAAGACTTTTCCTGGGCTTTGCCATCCCCCTCCCATTTTCTCACCCAGCCTGCCAACAGACTGATCTTGGAGCCCTGTCTCTTCATTCTTATCATCAAACAGTACCAACCAGTACCGTAACATTCTGGGTTCTCAGCTCATTCATCACCACCATCCATCATCCCTTCCTCCATCTATCGAGTGAAGCATCTACGTAAAAGCTATCATCTAAGACATGGCAGGGGGAGCTCAGCCAACTTGACATAAGAAGTGTGTGCAGCAGTGGGATGGACCCTCCTTTGAAGGTGGTAGACTCCCCTTTGTTGGAGGTTTTAAACAGAGTTGGCTAGCCTTTGTGTTGGGAACAATTTAGTTGTGAATTCCTGCTCTGGCAGAGGGTTGACCAGATGACTCTCAGCATTAAAAATTGAGAAAACACCAAATTATGGTATCATGGGGGAGAGAGAAGGGTCCAGAACATCACTCTACCGCTCTCTGACTGCAGAAGATTTCCATGTTCATTGTTTTTAAAAGTAAATTTCACACTGTACCTTTGAGCTTCTATCAATGATAGATTCCAGAAGTTAATGCTTGGAGATTATTATTCCTACCCACTAGAAGACACTTTTCTGGAAATCATAGTCAAACCAACCAACCAACCAGAAACTATGCTTTTCTTTCTTCTATGTCTACTTGTCCCCCATGCTCCTTAAAATTTATATAAAACCATCAGAAGGGGGTTGTCTGACATCAGTTGTCATCAATTGTTATGTACTGTTTTTCCTTTTTACTGAAGCCGGGTGAGGCAACAATGTCCCTGCATGACTAAGGCCAACAATGGATCATCAGTGGTGAGATTTAATAAACTGAAGCTTAATCATGACGAGATGGGAAACTATGTGGTAAATAGTTGGTGTGGATATGCTTCTTCTGGACAGAGTCACACTTCTTTTAAAGGAAAAAGGATAATAGTTTGGGAATCTATGTAGATCTGTGACCAGTTCTGAGGAATGTGGACAGGAAAGCTTTTTTTTTTTTTTATAGTTTTGGCTGATGCACTATAAAAAACGTGTTCTCATATGCAATGACCTAATTCTACTACATATGCTCCAATTGTTCTGATTTGGCAGGGACAGTCCTGATTAATTCTCTGTTGTCTCACTTTTTCAGCAGCATTTACAATGTCCCATGTTCTTTTTCTTCCTCCCGCTTTCCCTCTTTGTCCCCATCTTACTTCAGTTACTGCAGTATGAGTTCAAAGTGCAAAAGCAGCTTGTGTTCAGTGAATTCAGCAATAAGGAGAGGAAAAGAGGGGGCAGAGACCTGCCCTGCTTAGTATGCTCAGACAAAAGCAAACTGCTGCAGCCTCTCCTACCTTATGTGTTATTCCGCATTAACAACTTCCTACCTTCATCACACTCTGGCCACTTGTGCTTGTTTTCATCTGTAAAATGTTGAAGAGTATGCTACTGTTGTGCATGTACAGGGAACCTTTTGACTTCGTTATGTTGTATTAGGGAGTCAGAATGACTGGTTTGAATCTTGGGTTAGCATTCTGGGATACCAGAGTTTGAATCTCCATTTGGCCATTGAAATCTGCTGGGTGGCCTTGGGCAAGTAAGGCAATTTCCGCACGGGGCGAGGGAAGCGCCCCGTGCCGCTACTTACCAGGTCTTATGGCTCCCCGGTCCGGTCCAGGCTACTCTGGAGCAGTGCGTGCTCGTCGCTCCGCGCTGCTCCGGTGTCAAAAATGGCGGCTTCCAGTTGGTCGAGGGTCTCGACCAAATGCTGAAGCTCGCCAGCCTAAAGCCTGCCCCCGGCAGATCGCAGGCTCGCATTGGTGCGAGCCTGCAAATCTGCACAAAGGAGCAGGCTCGCACTGGCATGCTCCGTGCTTTTGAAAGACCGAAAGAAACAGGTTTTTCAAAAGGACACTGGATGACCACTTGGGGTTGTTCCGGAGCGGGCTCAGGTGTGGATATACGTTAAATAGTCCGGACCCAGTCCGCTCCCAGGTGCAGACGTCCTCCCTGGAGGACGGACTGCACCATTTCAAATACCCCGTGCGGAAATGGCCTAAAACTCTCTCAGCCTTAGAGGAAAGCAATGGCAAATTCCCTCTGAGTAAATCTTGACAAAAAAAAGTGATAGGTTTGCTTTAGGATCACCATATGTCAGAAGGGATCTGAAGATGCACTACAACAATAAATGCTGTGTGAGGGTCTCCTGAGAAACAGTTTTAAGACTTCAGCAAGTCTGGAGTTCAGGACCTTGCCTTTTTTGGAGCTGACCACCATTATGCATCACACTAATACTACAAGAATTCCATGTTTTAAGTCAGTTCCAGAACAAATGTAAAGAATCTGAATAAAACTGTAAACTTTGGGTTATGTTTGGGATGTATGAAGGTGTGTATGTATTGCTTCAAATGGTCTGAGATCAAGAAAAGAAGCCCATCTGAGATAAAAACTTGTTTCAAATAGGAGTGGTTGAATTTGGAAGAGGTCGATGTCTGCTTTGTGGTTGAATTCTTATTGGGTGCAAATATGCCAGATCTTGTATGTTGGTCCCTTTGAAGAATTGGTGACACTACCTTATCCCTCAAGACATCCGAGATGTAGGCTGCTGGGGGTTAAAATGTAGGCTCCTGGAGTTTAAGCATTGTCTACTGTTCTTTGATTGCTTGGTATTAATGCATTTTTTTTTATTTTTAAAAACTGTTTAAAAGGGAACAGTGTTTGTTAACACTGTGAACCACTTTGGAGAGCCAAATTCGAAGTAAACAAATAGAAAAAAATAAGAGATGAATAATTTGTACAGCTGCAGCGTGAGAGCTTCATTTAATACCATCACCCTGCAGTCATGGCCATCAGCAGATCTTGCTGAGATCTCCACCACTTTGTGGCTTTTCCTCTTTATCTTTCTTTCACACACCTACCTACCTTCTAGGGATGAAGCTGTCACCTGCTAATTCCTTACCTTCTCCCTCCTGCTGCTTTTGGGAATTCCTTGCCATACTGGGCCTTGGGGAAAGACTGATATTCATGAAACCTGATACTGTTGGTCCTGAGCCTCAGGGGGGAATGAGTCTTGAATAAAATAGACTCCCCCTCCCAATCTCTTGGAGCCTATGTTTTCCTTGGAGACAGCATCTCTCTCTCTCTCTCTCTCTCTCCCTCTTTCTCTCTTTTACACTCACCTCTTCCTAAACAGCAGAAGCCAGGAGGGAAGGCTGCAAAAAAAGACAATTCCTCCTTTCCTTTGCTTGCAGCCACATCAAACTCAAAGCAGTGCCTTGGGCATCCATCTAAGGCCACTTTTCCCTGAAAACCAGGACCAGAAGGATAGGATCCATGATGTCATCACACCTTTTATATTCCACAGTTTCATCTGGCAGTACTTGCGGTTAAGAGTTTGGCACAGGAGTAGAAAAGCCCCAGTTCTTGTGTATGTGTGTGTTTGACTTCAGCATATAATACATATTGCTCTTTTACCAAGATCTGAAACAATTTAACCACAAACAATTGTTGGGAAAAGTGCCTAGAAGTCAAGGCCCTCATTTTTGGTTGGAGAATTAGATGGTATCTAGTAAAACAGTACAGATAGCACTGTGTGTTATGTGTGTGCGAGAGAGAGAGAGGGAGAGAGAGGGAGCATGTTTAGGGCTTGGCAAGCTGAGAACGAGCTGAAACTGGCTACATACCTGAGGCAGCTGTTACCCTGGTGGCGCCTGGATTCTTCTTTCTCAGACGCAGGGCTGGCTCCCCCTCATCTTTCTCCTCCCTTCCTCTCGGCCCCCACAAATCTTTCCTTTGCCTTTTCATAGGAGCTTCACTCTAGGCTTCCCATGCTCCTGGGATCCCAGCCTAGTCTTACAGTCTGGCATTCAAGGCCTGTCTACCTGGGTGATGATCACATACTGGCCCAAGCCCGAAGGCTTTAGAAAAACCAACCATCATCACTTTTATCTCTCTCTCTCTTTCTTTGATTTCTGATTGAGATTAGGCATTGCCATAGCAACTGGAGAAAGTGACAGGGGCGAACTGAGCATACCTCTTCCCCCCTTCTTTTCTTTTTTCTTCTTTCCACCCCTCCCTCCACACCATGTAAGGCTTGAGCCTTCCCTTCTGGCTCCATCAACAGACAATTGTCAACTTGACCTGCCAGACTCCATTAATTAAGAGAAGGGCTCGGTGGATTCATGAATTCATCAGTTTCCTAAGGCCGGGGCGGGGGGTGGGGGCAGGGACAGGACAAGGTAAATTGGCCTGGTAAATAGGCATGCTAAAATTGATGATTTGAATTGTGGGAAAATTTGTAGACAATCTGAAGGAATAACAAGAGAATAATGAGAAAATTCCTCGTTTTTCTAAGAAGAAAATGGAGCCTAATAATAATAGTACACTATTAAAAACATCAGTTTGGACAATCATAATGATGGCAATGATGGTTTGTGCACAATTTTTTCCCCCATTTCCTGCCTTGCTTTAGATGCTTTAGATGGCACAATGATTCCAAGTACATCCACCCCCCCATCTCTCTTTCCAGTCCCTTCTTGGCTTTTTAGTGCGCTGATGTTGCACAAGTGCAACACACAAACAAACAGCTTTGCACTGAGCCAGGCAGCACATGTGCTAGATGCCAGGTGGGGATAGGTCATAATAAGTATCCAAGTATCAAAACTACCTTTCATGAAAAAAGGTAATTTCTTCCTCCTGTTCTCATGCCACTCACTCTGAGATTTGTTTCTTCACCTGCAGACCCAGGGAAGCAAGCCATTCCCTGAGACTTCAGCCAGTGATGTGACACCTGGCAACTCTACAAACTAAGCCAGATTTACGTATGAACTTTTGACATGTACTGGAGTAGAGGCTACTGAAATATCAAGCTCTTCTGATGCTGCTGGAAATTAGTGGGTTTAACCTCGTCTTCCAGAGATCTAGAAGTAGTCAGAATCATGTGATACCCCATGGGTTTCCACAGTTGTTAAACATTATCATCTAGTCTCTCTGTCTTTCTAGAAAACTCTTAGGAATCCTTTAGAGTGCATGCAACCCTCAGCATAGCCTCCAACATTTCAGAGATGAAAACAAGAACACATACAGGCCAAGCAACATCAGAGCATGGTCAAGATGTCCAAAATTATTAATGAGGAAGAACACACCAGCTAAGAGAGGGTACAAGCAATTTGCTTTTGGCTGAGCCTACTGGGAAGGGCAAGATTCTACTCCTTTCCATCCCTTCCCTGCCCTTCTGGGTTAACTGAGTGCAAACTACTTTTGTACTTCAAACTCTGTTTGCAGCAATGGACATACACTGAGAATGAGGAGGACCGTGGAAGGAGGAGAGAGAAACTGGGGCATTTTAGAAGCAGCTGAAAATGTGTGATAACAGAAGATTAATTGGAACTAGACCTGCTAAATCAGAACAGTGGAGGGTGTGTGCTCTCTGTATGACTTTGTATAGTATTCTCTAAGCTATGTGATGTGGGGACAGATAGGATTTTTTTTTGTTTAATTGCTTGATTGATAGCAGCAGTTGAGAGACAGCAGTGCTAGCTGGGATTTTTGGGGTGGTGATAGTGGTGGTGATGAATGGCTGTCTTTCAGCTCCCCACCTCACGTCCCCCTAGCGCAATAGGGAGCTATAACTCTAGCTAGATATCCCAAGGCTGAGGTATTATGGTAGTAAGAACAAATACAAGAGATCCATTTTTAGGTTTCCTTTTTCCAGGTTTACCTAAAAATAGTTGTAGGGGACAGAGAATTTGGTGAGATCATAAAAAGAGAGGAGTGATGAGAAATAGAAAGGCATTACCGTTTTCCGCTTAAATGTAATTGGCTCACCGGTACACCTCTCTACAACATTTCTGATGGAGTCTGTTCTAATGCCATAGCACGGCACACATAAAACCAGTAATTATTATTGATATCTACTGTCTAAAATCATGGAAGACTAGCAGTTTTTCTATGGGTTCGTCTCAATTATGTAAAGTATCCAGTTACATCCCCAGAAGGTTTGGAAAAGGGCGGGGGAGAGGAAGAGAGAAATCCTCTTGTCAGAGGAGAACAATTATTTATGGTGGCAAATTTTTAATCTGGGCAAAAATTGCAGCCTCTGAGGATTAGGGGCAGTTATGAGCAAATTAATAGGTTTTCTACGATCGTAGCATGTCAGCCTGGCTTTAAAGACTTAACAACTCAGTGATCCACAACAAAACCACATTATTGTTGTTGCTGCTGCTGCTGTTGTTATCATTATTATTATTACTGAACCATTCAGATAGGAAAAAAATCTTTCTAGCCTATACATTATATTTCATGCATGACTCCTTTTTTAAGCACTTCGTGTTTCTTTATGTGTCTATTGGTGGTAGTGACTTAACTTGAGAAGAAGTGTTGTGCCTTTGTGAGGCCCTTTCTGCACCTTACCTTTTTTCAGCGCTGGGGTGCGGGGATCGCGCAAGCAGCTTCCAGCGAGAGGCTCTCGTGTCCCCGCTGCTTCAGCTCTGCATGAGCTGCCTGCTCCTGAGCAGGCAGCGCAAGAGCCCCGCCTCTTCCTTCCACCGCTCAGCCTGGGAGTTTCCCAGGCTGTGCTGAGGCAGGAAGTGCAACTGCCGCGGCTCCGGAGGCTCCACACACACGGCAAGTGCGTGCGGGGCCCTGGAGCAATGTGCGATCGCGCACCATGTTCAGCTGAAAGCCGAAAATGAAGAAGTGCGCAAGCGGCGCCTGCCCTACCCTGGAGCGTCAACGTGATTGTGAGTGCGTCATGCAGATCACTCCTCACAATCGCATGACACTCCAGGCGCCCTTTCGCATGGCAAATACTGTGCAAAAAGGGACAAACAAACAACACAGAACATTTGCCCTCTGTTGATGAAGAGCTAGATTTAATGCAACAGCACCCAAAAAGCTATGACTATGTATGTGTGGTGTATATAAGCACACTCTTCTTCAGCCCGTGCTCTCTAGGGGTGCTGTATTGGTCTTTTCATTCAACAAAGTTATCTGTCAAGAAGAATTTAAGTTTCATATTTTCATCTGTCAGTTGTCAAAAGGCCTGTCAGCCGAGCCTTACACTACACTTTGCCAAGAGGCCTATAGCCCAGAGTGACAATACAATCTTATATTTGTGCTTCCAGGCTCCAGATAATCCTCTCACTTTCCTCCTCAGCAGCATAGTTATGATCAGGCTTAAGTTGCATATTTCGGGAGGTTTTTATCCAGATTTTGCTGATAAATACTATCAGCGGGAATGAAATGAAATACAGCCAAGTTTAGCTCTTGTTACCAGACCAGACCTGGCTGGAGACATTTCTATGTTCTATAGAGACGGTATTCATATTAAACAGTTTAATGCCTATATTCCCAGAAACAAAAACCAAGAATGCTAATATTCTCTTCTTATCTACCTCATTGTATTGCCAAGCCTGGAAACAGAGAAGTGTTTGTGTTTGTCTATGAATCTGTGTGTATGGGAAAAGTATGTTTGCTGTTTTCCTAAGTCTCCTTCTTTCACTTTTTTTTTTTAAATCCATACAAGGTATATGGGATAATATTAATTTACCATTTGTTAAATAAGAGTTCAAAACACATCATTTGGGTTTGAAAATTGTATGAAAACAAAGAAGATGTCATGGAATATTAACATGACTTTTAAAATACAGTCCTATTTTTCCCTCCTGTGATATGCACAAGAAAGGAAAATGTGATACATACTCTGAAATAGTCCTGACTTTATTTCAATGGATGCTTATATTATACTAACTGTTAAACTTCTGTTTAGGGGAGCTATTAGTAGAAAACACACCACTTTGCACATACCTGAACTTATCTTATTTTGGAATCTAAGCAAGGTCAGGCCTGGTTGAATTTGGATGGAAGACCACCAGAGAATTCCAGGGATCTCCAGGGCAGGCTAGGAATGATTCAGGCGTGATTCGCTAAAGCTCCACTGTCACACAGACTTGACACTGTTGGGCTAATTGCTCTGACTTAGGGTCTTTCCGCACTACACCCTTATAGTGCTATTATTCCACTTTCAAAATCCTATGGAATCCTGGGGTTTGCAGTTTAGGGAGGGGTCTTAGAATTCTTAGCCAGAGAGCTCTTTTGGCTGCAGTAAACTACAGACCCCAGAATTCCACCAAATGTTGAAAGTGAAATAGTAGCACTATAAAAGTATAGTGTCGAAGGGCCCTTAATCTAAAGCAGCTTCTATATTCCTGACGTGCATTACATGCAGATGGCTCCAGGCTCAATCATACAATCACTAGGTTCAGATCAGGGTGCAAGTGATCAGAAAGACCTGTGACCAAGATACTCGAGGGCCACCGCCAGTCCTGGTAGACAATAAAGTGTTAGTTGTGGAAATAGGTTCTCCAGGTATAATGCAGCTTTCTATGCCCTGTATAATCTATATTTTCTGTATTTTATTTTTGAGTTCTCTGTATGTATGTTTGCCTGGCAGACTTGTAATGGGTAATAGAAGTGTCTCTTCACCTCTATCAGCAAGAAGTATCAATACCATCTGCTGGTATGGACCAGGAGCAAAAGAGATCTCTGTACAGGAACAGCAAGGTTTAAAATGAAACAATTCATCTGCTAGGGCCTCTTCACCCTGACTGTCATTCACTTACCTTTGAATGCTTTAAATCACAATGGATAGGTTTGCACAGAGTTTGAATACAACAGTTTTTATTTTTAAAAAGTTATTTGTTACTTGTTACCTGACTTGACACACTCTCTCTAGTTACTTGTTACTCATTATTTAAAGAGTAACACATTATTAATGCATAACTTTTTATATTATTTAATTATTATTCTTTAAAATGCACTTAAAAATACAGATTGGCACCCCTAATTCTTTCAACGTGACCTCCCCAAACAGAATTCTCACAAGCACCTCTCCCCCTCCTTGGCAGTAAAAACATGATAAGAAATTAAATAGCTAACAATTTGGTGCCTTTTTGTGACATCCAAAATTTGCTGACTGAGACACCTTCCTTCCTCTGCTTAATGATAGGGCTGATCCTGGGTGTAAGAGAGCAAATAAATGTGATTCTGACTATACTGTAAGTAACATTTTCATTTGAGTGGCTGCAGGCAGATGCGGTGTATGTGAGTTCATTCATTCCTAAGCTTTAAACATTATAGTAGCATCACTAAAAGAAACAGCAGCAGCATAGTTCTTTCGGCAGCTAGTCTCCATAATTTGAAGCTTGCACTTAAAGCAGAGAGCAATTATCTACCTTAGTTTCTAATAGTCTTTTTCACTGGAAATTGATTCTGAAATTATGAAACAACTTGACTACTGCTGTTTTATGAAATTAACACGTTTTAATGACAAAATGTATACATCAAATAATGGTTCAATTATACAGTTATCCCACAGGCAGGACCTTATCTGTTGCAAGAATATAATTGCCCAAAGGGAATGAATAACATTCATTTTGTGCAATTGCATGGACAGAATAATATCCTCCACCCACTACTAGCATTCTAGACTATAATTCTTGGAAGCTCCACTGAAGCAAATGCATCTTACTTGAGAAATGTAATGACAAACGTAAGGAAAAAGTTACAGTTATGCTGCAAAAGGAATCTAGTTAATTTTTGTTAATATTACAGGATGATTTGGATACACCTTCAGTATAGGAAAATTGGATTACCGTATTTGCAAGAGCTCATTATCTATAGTGAATTGTTTCAAAGCTGGGCTGTGCACACAGACATGGTCATGTACAGATTTGGTAGTTAAAACATGATGCCCAAAGTTAATTGTGTTGAGTAAAAGAGTGTTTTCATTTATCTCTCCCTGATTCTATATAGAAGGATTGTATGACTCCAAGTAAAACTGTTCTGGGAGGAGGGAAGGGGAGATCAACCTTCTCTTTCTACACCATTAATTATTTTAGAAACCTCTGTGATGTATACCTTTAGTCATCTTTCCCCCTAATCTCGAAATCCATCTGTGCTTTCCTCACAGGACAGACACTTTGACCTTCATTCTGTTTTACCTACCATTTTCTTGGATGGTCTCAGCAAATGAAGACTTGAGTCTACATGCATGCAAAGTTCAGATTCTTTGGGCCCTGGTGCAGCATGTCCTGATAATTTACACTGTGTTTCATCTTCCATTCTGCTGCTCGTCTGTCCACTTTTGTCAGGATTCTTTTCGAGGTTTCAGCAGCCTGCTTGGAAGATGTCATTGCCCTAAATAACTTAGTGCCATCTAAACCAGTTTGAAGTCTATAGCATTCTTGTGCTGCAGCTGCATGTAAAATAAGGCGAAGGACTATTTTTTCCTTAGCGATAAAGATATGATGTCTAAACAGGCCTTTAGACCACTATGGCACAGGAAATTCTACGCAGATATTAAGCACGCTCAGGAATCCCCAAAAACTCCATCTAGCATTACATCTTCTGACTGGAATGATATATGATTTTTCTACTGGTAAAATTTATAATCACTGGAAAGTATTCTTTTAGATTCGGGATTAGGTGCACTTACTCTGTTAGAACACAGTCCTTGTTTGAGACAGGACTTGATCTGTTGTTATTGTATATTCAAATTCAGAAAGGCCAAAAACCTGGCTTGTACAATTCATAGCCAACCAAGTCTTCTTTGAAGAGACAAATAAGGGATATGTGTGGTATTTATGTTTCCCTGGGCACCACAACATTGCTCTGCTTCCTTCGGTAATTCTAATTAAGCACTCATTTTTCTAACTCAATAAATACCCCATCTTGAGCCTTCTTTCCAGTTTAAATCAGTGTTTATTTACTCTGTTTCAACTATCCACTCTGAAAAAAGCTACAGGTTCATTTCATTGAGAAAGGATTTATTTATAAACTGCAAGTGTACAATTAAACGCACGGTAGGGAGTTCTTAAATTATAGGAGATGAATAGGAATTAAAGCTACAGGCCTTTAATTGTTAAATGTTGCTAATATTCTGTAAAACTACGGTGTTTTTTAAAGGATTGAGGGGGTCTTATGGTCCTATCTTCAAAACTTGTGGCATACTATACCTTTCCATTAAGCTGTTGTTGTGTAAATTTAGTATGATATAGTGATTTAACTGTTGGATTAGCACTCCAGGGGATCAGGTTCAAACCTACACTTGACCATGGAACCCCCCTGGGTGACTTTCGGCAAATCACACTCTCTCGTCCTTAGAGGAGGGCAATGCCAAACCTGCTCTGAACATATTTTGCCAAGAAAACCCTAGGATAGGGTTACTGTAAATTGGAGTTGATTTGAAAGCACAATCTAGGTACAAGCAGCACTTTTTCAGATAAAGGAGAAAGCCTCCAGATGGCTTTGTTGGTGTTTATTTACCTGTATAGGCTTTTACCAAGAAAAAGGCATAGCTATTATTTAAGAACACATTCTTCTCTCCTCCGTGTTTGGAAGGGTTACTTTTGATCCCCCCCTCCACATCTTTGCCTGGTAAAGACATGAATGTGCTTTGAAAGCTTTTGTAATTATTTTTGTGCCTTCTGGTTAGCCTACAATGTGTACTTTGGTTTTGGGATTATAATGTCTGAGGTTCTTTTATGCTACATAATTATGGCACCATCATTCCACTTTAACTGCTATGCATACATCCAAGGGAATCTTGGGATTTGCAGTTTGGGGAAGAGCTTCTACACTTCAGGCAGAGAGCTCTAGCATCCAAACTACAAGTCCTAGGACTCCACGGGATGAACTCATGGCAGTTAAAGCAGAATCAATACTACTGTAGTAGAAGTTGTGTAATGGAAGAGGACCACTTGGAAACCAAAGCTGGAATGCCTGCTCACCATACTGGCTGCTAAGATTCTGAGAGCTGTAATCTAAAAAAGTAACCTTCACAAGATCTGTCCTAAATTTGACTAGATCAGTAACTATGCTAATACCCTCTAGCCACTTTTACAAATTCACTAGATTGGTCTGAAGAGTAGGCAGAGCAACTACAATTAGGAGAGGAGTTGTCACATTTCCAGTTGCATACCCTCTAACATTTCACAGATAAAAACCAGGGATACATATGGCCAAGTAACACCAGAATGTGGTCCAGATGGCAAAAGTTATCAGTGAGGAAGAACACACAAGCGAGGAGAGACGGCAGCTATTTGTTTTTGCCTGCACTGACTTGAAAGGACAAAACTCGGTCCCCTCCTCTCTCCCTCCTGAGTTAATTGACTGTGTACTACTTTTGCACTTTGAACCTTTGAGCAATTGAAGTAGATTGAAAACAAAGGAAGTAAATGGAAGGAGGGGAAAAGAAACTGGGACATTTTAAAAGCAGCTGGAAAAAAAATGGGATGACAGAGGATTAATTTGGACTGTCTCTGTCAAATCAGGGCAGCTGAAAGGAGGCCCAGACCATGCTCACAAAGAAAATGTTTTGCCTGCACCACAGCTCGCAGTGGCAGAGCTTGGAGTGTGTGTGTGGGGGGCTACAATGTGAGGGACATGGCCACTGTGCATAGGGGCATGGCCAGGGCACATGGGGGCGTGTCCAGGGCACACAGGGGCTTGGCTACGGGCCGGGACACCCCCCAAACATTGCCGCCAAGGGTGAACCATCCTCCCGCCCCCCGCCCCCATTTGTATGTGACTGAAGGCTTGAGATCAGTTTCTGGCATTTTAACAGAAAGATTTTGGCAATGCTTTGAAAACACTTGCTTGAAAACTTAGAGGGCTGCTGCTACTCAAAGTGGAGAATGCTGAGCTAAAAGGGACCACAGATTGCCCTCTCCTGTAGTAAAATGTCACATGGATAAAGTTTTTGTGCATCTTCTCTGTGTGAAAATAAGAGCCCCTGAAGTTAGTGCATTTACTTATTGATGGATCTTGGCTTTTCTATATCACTTATTATTTAGAAAATCCCAAAGTAGATTAAAATATTCCAAAATTAGAATGGATGAATACAATGAAATCAAATAATAAGGCAGTATTACATAAAGCAGGATGAGATCTGTAGGAGGGAACATCTGCAATTTAAGATACACAGATGACTAGCGGAAAATAGGAAAGACTTGCAATGATTATTCTATTCTATTCTGCATTGGTTAGGCCTCACTTAGAATACCGTGTCCAGTTCTGGGCACCTCAATTCCAGAAGGTTGTCGACAAGCTGGAACGTGTCCAGAGGAGGGCGACCAAAATGGTGAAGGGTCTGGAAGCCATGCCCTATGAGGAACGGCTTAGGGAGCTGGGTATGTTTAGTCTGCAGAAGAGAAGGTTAAGAGGGGACATGATAGCCATGTTTAAATATTTGAAGGGATGTCATATTGAGGAGGGAGGGAGCTTGTTCTCTGCCACTCCAGAGACTAGGACAAGGAGCAATGGATTCAAGCTGCAGGAAAGGAGATTCCACTTGAACCTCAGGAAGAACTTCCTGACAGTCAGAGCTGTCCAGCAGTGGAATATGCTGCCTCGGTGTGTGGTGGAGTCTCCTTCTTTGGAGGTTTTTAAGCAAAGGCTGGATGGCCGTCTGTTGGGAATGCTTTGATGTGTGTTCCTGCATAGCAGGGGGTTGGACTCGATGGCCCCTGGGGTCTCTTCCAGCTCTATGATTCTATGCTTCTATGCTTCCTGAAGAAAGTGCAAAGGTATATTTACAATTGAACATTAAGAAAACAAAAATAATGAACACTGATGATTTACATACTTTATAGAACAGGAGTACAAATCATGTGGGCCTTCAGATGTTGCTGAACCACAAGTCTAAGTTGTTTTTACCATTTGCTATGCTGTCTTGAATTGTTGGAACTTGCAGTCCAAGAATATCGGGAGGCTTGCTTATTTCCTATCTCTGCTCCAGAAGATCAGTCATATTTGTAAAACACACACACACACACACACACACACACACACAAAATGACTGAACTGCCCTAACAATTGGTTCATTTTGACATTTGACATTTGCTTCTATATTTTTATTCTGTCCAGACTATATCACCCTTTGATCGCAGTGAATTCAATCCCAAAAGTTAGAGATGACAGAGGTTCCAGTCATTTCAAAGATAACTAAATGTAACTAATTTAGGCTGCAATCGTAAACATGCTTATTAGAGATTTACCTTCACTTGACACAGCTGGACTACTTCTTCTTGTTGTTGCTGCTGCTGCTGTTGTGTGACTTCAAGTCATATCTGACTTATGGTGACCCTAAGGCAAACCTCTCATGGGGTTTTCTGGGAGCTGACAATGTGTGATGTGCCTGAGGTCACCCAGTGGGTTATGTGGGGAATTGAACCCTGGTCTCCAGGATTGTCATCCAATTCTCAAACTACTAGAGCATGTCAGCTCTCAACTGGACCTACCTCCAAGTAAATATGTTTGGGATTCCACTACACATCAAGATCGAGGTTCTGATTTTTTTATATTTATTCAAAATTAGCAGTATTACTCAACTTCAGAATATCCTTTATTTGTCCCTATCCTGCTGCACATTCTCTTTGTTCTTTCTCTTCTCTTCCTTCCAATCTTTTGCTTTCACATCCATCCTTTTCTTTGTTCATCCGGGTCTTTTTGAGTCTTTCACATTGGTCGCCCTCTCCCCCTGCACAAATGCTTACCAGACAGCAGTACTTTTGTCTTTGAGCAGTTTGAAGACTGTAGGGATCCTCCACAAGGAAAGCTATGTAGGACAATGGTTCTCAAACTTCATCCTCCAGCTATTTTCGACTTTATCTCCCAGAAACTCCAGCCAGCTTGAACAATGGTCATAGATTCTGGAAGGTGAAGTCTAAATGCCCAGGAGACCAAAATTTGAGAACCACAGATGCCAAGCTGCCTAGAAGCCATGAGGAAAAATGAAAGTCTCAGCCCTGCTGCCAGTTTTATCTCTAGGGAAGGTTAGGGATGTCTGTCACCTGGTGACTAAAGATGGTATTACAAGATATAGGCAGATTTGAATTAACAAAAAATAATGACTGTACGTAAAAAAAAACAAAAAACCCTACAGATCTGTGGAGATACTCATATGGGTCTTGGAGTTATGATGGAATCAGATGCATGGATACACTTTCTTTCTTGTTATTATAAATCACAAAATGGGTAAAAATCAAGGCATAAAACTCCACAGAGATGGTGCTAATATTTAAACTAGAAATGTCAAACTATTTATCCTAATACCAAATCTCAATTTATCCCAGTACCTTTGCACTAGAACTGCTGACTGATGAACTGTTTGTTTATCTTTATGAGTTTTTAAGTTCTGGAGAAGCCTTACCTGTTAATGTTTTTTTTTTTTTTTAAAAAAGATCATTCATATATTGAATGCAAAACATGTTGGCCGTGTGAAATGCAGTATGGTGCACCACTGGTACATTGTCTTTTAGTTTTGATTGCATTAGACTCTAAATTAGAGGGATTTTTTTTTAAAGGTCATAGCATTGATAACGTCTTTCAATGTTCATTGCAGCCTATTCAGAAGAAGCCACTATACAGAAAATTCCCCCACCCGCTAGATGACCTGGTAAGCCAGAGAGAACAGTATTTAAAGTAACTCATTCTGAGAGGACTGATGATGAGCTAGGGATTCTCCCTCCACCTGGCTTCTTTAGCCACCCATATAAAAGAAAAAGGATTTCCCTTTATACCAATTAAAAGTGCAGGCTCTCCCTCTGCTTTCTTCTCTTCAAGAAGAAGAAGTTAGCCCCTGCTGAGCTTTCCCCTAAGGCGTCTGCAAAGCCACACAGGTGAGCCCACAGCAGCCTTAATGAGAATGAATCAGCCCTGATCTTTCCAGAGATAAACACCAATCTTTTATTCCAGCCACCTGCTCTTTGACCTGACAAAGAAGAAAGCAGCTTAGGAGGATGAGTCTACAAAGTCAGTTAACTGGAGAATTGTTCTTTGGAAAATAAATCATGTCTTAGATTTTTTTTTTAATGAATCAGTCCAAACAAACGTAATAATTGGACCCCACAAATTATTTCTGTTGTTTATTTTGGAGAAAAGCATATTTGCATTTCTTGAAAGGATTATGTCCCACTTCTGCTATATTGGGCATCAGGATATTCGACATATATCTTAAGGGGTAGGGGGTCTCTATGCAGTGGTATGCCATCAAAAACCATCACCTGGGGGTTGCTTCTTTCCCAGAAAATTGTTTGTCTCTTTCCACCAGCTTTGCATGCATGTTTGCATTTTTCCTCTGAAGAAACCACATCTCTCTCTTTTCCCCCTTGCTTTTTATTTCCATGGTTCCTCTCAACTAAAGAGAGAGAGAGAGAGAGAGAGAGAGAAGCAGGCACAAGATGGGGGGAAAAAACCCCTGTGAACTGACACAGATAAAAATCCTAGTTTTGATCAAATGATAGGCAATAAGCATGATTTGTTATTATTGAAAATGTTTTCCTTAGTGTTAGACAGCTCCCTAAGCCCCCTTTTTCCAGATTATTTATTTGATAGTTTTAAAACAGTCAGATTCCCAATTAAAATTACAACTGCAATCAAAGAAATCTATATTTAAAAAAAAATTGAGAGAAAAAAATCTAAGGCTAAAACTAGAACATAATACTTACACACTAACACACTAAAATAAAACACTCAACACTAGCAAACTAAAATGCTAAATGCCTACCTACTAAAACACAAATGGGCTCTAACCCAGGCAAATGGTAATATAGGAAAAAATATGAAAAGAAAAAATATATCATTCTTCCATTACAGATCTAAGTATGTAATCCTACTGGAATTACTCGTGTCCACAGCCACAAATTATTGCATTGTTAGATTTCTTATTGCTCAAAAAGTAGGGTTTCCAATCTTTCAAAAAAAAATCTTCAGTTGACTTATCCTTTTAAAATGTTCATTTGGCAATTTGAGCTAACTCGGCAAACTTGAGAATCTGTTCTTCCATCCTCAGTGCTTCAGTCTGTTTCCTAGTTTGACCAAATGATATCCTAGCTGCTGCTATCATATAATGAAGAAGTAATCCATATTTACTCTCCAAATCTGTATCCATAAAGCACAACAACAACAACAACGAATTCCCTTCAGCCCTTTTGATAGTCTAATTACTTAGAGCCTGGCATTGCTCCAAAGAAGGGACTGGCAGGTACACAAGAGAACTATGTTTGCAGTGAGAGCTCTGGTCACTCATTTGACCGTAGCACTTCCCACTCACTGTCAAAGGCCGTTTCCTCATTGCACTCTTAGGCCCTTTCCGCACCAGGCAATTAGAACGGGGCAGTCCGTCCTCGCAGGGAGGTCGTCTGCACCTTGGAGCGGACTAAGAGTGGACTACTTACTGGAGATCTGCACCTCAGTCCGCTCCAAGATGACCCCAAGTGGTCCTCCAGCGTGTTTTTGAAAGACCGGAAAAAACAGGTCTTTATTTTCCTGGAATGCACCATTGCGTTCCTGCTCCCTTGTGCAGATTTGCCGGCTCACACCAATGCGAGCCTGTGATCTGCGGAGGGCGGGCTTTAGGCGTGGCGAGCTTCAGTGGTTGCTCGGGACCCACGACCAACCGGAAGCCGCCATTTTGGAAGCAGGAAGCCACCATTTTGGAAGCTGGAAGCCGCCATTTTGGAAGCCGGAGCAGTGCGGCTCTACAGACCTTGTACTGCTCCGATTTGCCCTGGACCAAGGAGGAGCCCTGCAGAAGGGCTTCAGTTCGCGTTGCTTCGGACCCCAGAAGAAGCGGTAGGTAACGGCAAGGAGCGATTCCCTCACCTCGTGCGGAAAGGGCCTTACAGTGCTATTATTCCACTTTCAACGTCCTATGGAATCCTGGGGTTTGTAGTTTAGGGAGGGACATTTAGAGAGAGCTCTTTGGCCTCAGTAAACTACAAACCCCAGAATTCCTCGGGATGTTGAAAGTGGAATAATAGCATTATAACAGTGTACTGCAGAAATCGACAAAGAGTGAAGAACTTAAGATGTGTGTGGCTTGCCTCTTTGCTAGTGGAAACTCTGTACAACTTTGTTTAGCAATTCTCCACAAGCCTCTGTGTTTAGGATGAATTGAGTCAGTGATGCAGGCTGAGTGATTTTCTTATCACTTAGGTGAGTGGTTCTTAACCTGGGGTCCACAGACCCCTGAGGGTCCATGCAGCCCTCTCAGGAGGTCTATATAGGGTTGCCATTCACCCCAGAAAAGAAGGAAAATCCTGGATTTAAGGAACTAAAAATGTCCCAGCCAATTGTGGCTGGTTGATGCAGATTCCTCAAAGACAGTAATGATGATGGCAGCAGTGACAGTGGCCATTTCCACACTACACTGTTATAGTTCGTTTACTCCACTTTCAACCTCCTGTGGAATTCTGGGGTTTGCAGTTTGCTGAGGCCAAAGCGCTCTCTGGCTGAGAATTCTAAAGGCCCCTCCCTAAACTGCAAACCCCAGGATTCCAAAGGATGCTGAAAGTGGAATAACAGCACTATAACAGTGTAGTGTGGAAACGGCCAGAGTCTTGCACTAGAGACTCTGGGCATTACTGTGCAGGTGTACCAGACAGCCCAGAAAGTGGGAAGGTGAGAAGCACCTACCCTCTCTACTCTCTCAGTACTCTTTTGGAGGGAAATGGCATTTCTTCTGCACTTTTCCCCAAACCACCACTGAGACCTTTACTTTCCAGGCACTGCTTTGGGGGAAACGGCAAAAGAAATTATTCTTTAGGGCTGCCTCCCATTCATAACCTTCCTTGGGGAAATTCCATTTTATTCTGTTTTCCTGGCACTTGAATGATCTCAACATGCTACTCCACAGACCATTAACATGTCTCCTTTCCTTTGCATTGTCTACTGGAAGAATAGGAGATAAAGGTGAGCAACTGACGAGCAACTTCAAATAAATATTTGAATATTTAAATCTAAATGTAAATATTTAAATCTTGATTTAAGTCTTGGAGGACTCCAGCAATAAATTATATTTACAGGGGGTCCCTGGTAAAGAAAAGATTGAGACTGATTTAGGCTGAATTGGGATGGCACAGGTTGAACTCGAATGCACACAAGCCGTTTCCAGAATACACTCAACAAAGGAAGCATAGGGTTTCTTGGTGGGATGCATGATTAGGGAATGTTCCGTAGCAACGAAGAAACTGAGTCAGTGGACCTGGACCAATGCGGAGGAAAAATGGAATTAATCATTAGCGTTCAGCCATTTGTAGAGGAGAAAAGGAAGCACAAGCTTTGATCACCATGGTGGCAACAGATTATCAGACACACAAACACACCACATTAAGCATCATCATCCAAGGTATGTCACAGGAAGAAGCAAAACACAGGCATAATGTCTCTATGTGTGTGTATGTGCCCTCCAGTCACCTACCAGCTTATGGCCACCCTATGAATTTCGTAGGCAAGGGATACACAGAGGTGGTTTGCAGTTTTCTTTCACTGAAATATAGCGTACAGCTCCCAGTGTTCTTTGATGACCCCAATACAGCCTGACTATGCTTAGCTTCCGACATCAGTTGGGATCTGGTGGTTCCAGGATTTTTAGGCCTATAGGCATAATATCTAATGTTACATAGGGGAAGAGTTGTGATGGTGGAGGAGGAGGAAGAAGATCTCATACAAAGTGCTCGACCCATCTTCAGTATAAATACAACCTGCCGTAGAAAGTCACATGAGAGGCAAAGAAACCAAGTAAATATTCAATACTTTCCCCCAGCTCTTTGCTTCTCTACTTCACATTAACAAAAAGCAGGGTGGGAAGCTGGTTTGGGGTACCAACCTTTTCCATTCAGGGTCCCTACAAGTGTTCTGGTATATAGTTCCCATCACCCCTAACTCCTGGTCATGCTGTCAAGAGTTATAGGCCAAAACATTTGGAGGGGTCTAAATTGGGGAAGGCTGGTTAGATGTTAGGGCCTGACCCTTCTCTGGTCTTCAGGGTAAGGGCGAGGAATCTCAGGATGAGAGCACTACCTTGAAAAGTGTATGTTTGCATTCCTCATTACACAGACTTCATTTTCAAATTTAAATGGCATACTCTGAGCAAATGTGTTTGATGCTTAATATTTCATGCTTTGTGACATCATCAGGGCCCACCATCTGTGATATCATCAGGGACTGTCCCTTGGTCTTAGACTTTGGTCCTGAAATCTCAGGCCCTCTGATCAGTACTAATCTGGCAGCCTTATTGACCAGGATGTCTAATTTCCAGTTGTTCCACAATATCAGTATCTGCTGCTTTGCAATTGCTGTCGACATCAGGCTGTCAAACTAGCTGCCCTGCATTTTAGCGCAGGGAATGGAGGTGAGTGGAATTGTTAGGAGAAGTACCTGCAGGCCACAGCTTACGCAGTGGGAAGCAAAGAAGCCATCAGATTTGCAGCTGCTATTTATACATGGATACACAACCCGTGGCTTTGGACTGTTCTCCAATCTCTGTGCAGCACCTGAAACTTCAGAGAGCCCAACTATTCCCCCACCCCTGAGTCCAGCTAATCTTCTGGGCTTGAGGTGGAATGCTCCCCTCTCCCAATCTTTGGCTCCTATACAGGTTCTGCTGGTGGCAGAAAACCAGCAGTCTCAGTGGAAAGTGCTTGGTGATGGGAGAGGCTTTTACCTCCTCAGACACACCAGCAAACCCTAGATCTCAACAAACAAGGAAAGGAGGTTTGAACCTTCCATTCCATGCATGCTGAGATGCAGGCGTATATGATCAGATGCAGTTCCCACGGCTAAAAATGTTGTACCCCTCTGCCTTTTGGGTTGGGTTCAGATACACTAATACTTTGAGCAGCGTCACTAAAATCAGTGGAGCTTAAAATGCAATTGATCCATTGTATTTATGGCCCTTTTCGCACCTTACATTTTTGCGGCGCTGGGGCGCAGAGGTCACGCAAGCAGCCTCTTCTGAGAGGCTTTCATGTCCCCGCTGCTTCGCCTCCGCAGCCGCTGCCTGCTAGGAAGCAGGCAGTGTGAGGGCTCCTCCACTTCCTCCCGCAGCACAGCCTGGGATTTTCCCAGGCTGTGATGGGGCAGGAAGTGTGAGCGCTGCGGCTCCGGAGGCTCCGTGCGCACGGTAAGTGCGTGCAGGGCCCTGGGGCGATGTGCAATCATGCATCATTTTCAGCTAGAAGCCAGAAATGAAATAGCACGCAATCAGCGCCTGCTGGCCCTGGCAGTGTCACGCGATTGCAAGGACGTCATGTAAACGGCTCCTTGCAATTGCGCAACGCTCCAGAGGCCCTCATGCAAAAACGGCATATGACTAAATCTTGATCCAACCCAATATATTCGATGTGAAACATGAGTTTCCTAGTTTTTTATGAGCCAAAAATTAATAATAGTTCATACATTAATCATTTTGATCTTCAGTTTCTTCCAGTACAAATGCCCTCTTAATAGAATTTAACTATCCAGTTCTCTCTTGGTTTTTTTAAAAATTTAATTAATACACAGCGGTTGCCATAGACCCTCTTGTATTCTATATACACATCTCTCGTGAACAAACACTGTGTACTTTGAGAAGAATTAAATAACTCAATTGGATTCTAGTGCATTTTTATATAATCTTTCCAAGCATATCACACATTATACTTGGTTGCCCTCTAGAACTGGAACAATTGGCTGTTTGTAAGATATTAACTGCATTTTAGTCAGCAGTTTTATATAGATTCTCAGATATTTTCCTGCAAAGTTTTTTTTCCTTATTGTGAAGTCAGCAAAAAACAAACAAGCAACCCCCGCACCAAACTTTCCATGCCAGCGCTACAACAGAAAACTATAGAGATAGACGAATGGCATTGATTTTTTTCAATACTCAGAGGCTAAAGGTGCAATCTGAATCTGTTAAAATTGGTAATGATCAAACCATTGCCTTCAGTTGTCTGTAGACAGTACCTGACAACTTTATTGGATCAATTCCAGTTGTTTATTTTTGCAAGTTTTTGAGTCACTCAGAACTTTATTTTATGAAAAGCATTTAAGGAATCAAAACATATGAATGGTCAGATTCTGACCCTAGTTTACTTTATGACACTCATTTCAATGAGACTAGAAAATCGGCTAAATCTGCTGCAGCTTGTTAAATTTCCTCTTCTATGTAGCTATTAGATATGTTTGTGTGTTATTTATTAATTACATTTCTACCTTGCCTTTCCTCTAATAAGCTCAAGGCTGCATATATAGCTCCTCCCTCCATCACATGGAACAGGGAGCAGTTGAACTGAATGCCAAAAGGCCTTAGTCCAACATTCTAACCATTATACTTGCATACCTTCAAACTGTCCTGATTTGGCAGGGACAGCCCTGATCAATTCTCTATCATCTTACTTTTTCAAGTGCTTTTTCTCTCTCCTTCTCCCAATTTCCCCCTTTGTCTTCACCATACTTCATTTGCAGGAAACAGAGTTCAAAGTACAAAAGTAGTTTGCATTTCATTAACTCAGCAGTGGCAAAAGGAGACAGGGAGTCTTGCCTTCCTCCATATACTCAGGCAAAACCAAACTGCTATAGCCTCTCCTAACTTCTGTGTTCTGAATGACTTTTGCCACCTTGAAAACACTCAGATGTTCCTTGGCCACACAAATCCTAGTTTTAATCTATGAAAGGTTGGAGGGTATGACGAGACAGTTATTACCTGTTTTAAAACAAGCCCTAAAATTAAGCCCATGGAGCCCTGATTATGGGGCAAAATAGCTAGCAGAAACCTGCCCCCTCAGACCCAGTGATGTAGACTCCAGTCAATTGACTCAGACCCAAGTCAAACTTAAGTCACTTCAGTGACTCAACTTGTACTTGACTCGGCAAAAATTACACACTGACTCGACTTAACTTGAGATTTGCATATTTTAGTGACTGACTTGCTGCCTTTGGTTCAGTTACATAATACATTCATCAAGAAACCTTACAACTTACCAGTCACATGACGATCTATCTCAAGTGTGGACATATTTCTCAGAGGGAAGAGCAAATAGGTTAGGCAATGGGCTTGAGGTGGGGCTGAGGTCCACTCAGCGGCTGGTCCCCACGACATATAGGAAGAGCTTTCTAAAGCTTTTCCTAAGAGCAGAAGGCAAGACTCATACTCAGAGTGCCGGGTGCGTATCTCACAGGGAAACAGAAAATATGCTAGGCAATGGGTTTGAGAAGGAAGGATCTTTCCTTCTAAAGCTCTTGAAGCTTCAGTAATGAGGAATAAGAAGGATCCTATTCCCCACTTCTGAAAAAGCCTCCAGCTTTACATATGGGAAGTAAGAAGGAGCCTATTCCCCACTTCCAAAGCTGCGGATGGCAAAATCACAAAAGTAGACAGCCGACTCCACTTAAATTGTTAAAACTGACTTTATTCGACTCTGTCCAGAAGTTCTGGAATACAGATTGGAGTATAAAGTTGGCTCCCAGATTTGAGAGTTGACTTAAGACTTGACTTGAAAGTATCTTGCAAGGACATGAGACTCGACTTGAGATTTGAAGGTAGAGACTTGAGACTTGACTTGAGACTTGGAGTAAAAGACTTAAATACATCACTGCTCAGACCTCAGGAAGTTATATTGGCCATTTGTGGTAGGCTGTCTGCTATCTGTTGGTCTTGGGCGAGCAGAGAGGATGATAGGGATCCTTAGGAGGAGGCAAAAAAAAATGGCCTTGGCTGGTTGTGTGCAGTTTGCTCACTTTTTTTGCCCTTTGACATTACACAATGACAGTGCTATGGTTCCATTTTAACTACCTTGGCAATAGTCTATGGAATCCTGGGATTTCCAGTTTAAGGAAAGGCATTTTGAATTCTCAATCAGAGTGCTTTAGTGCCGCAGCAAACTCCAGGTCCTTGGATTTCATAGGATAAAATGTCATGGTATTAAAAATGGAATCACAGTGCTGTAACTGTAGTATGAAAGGCACCTGGTTGTACTGCATAGCAGAGGAACAAATTGCATAGCAAGCAGCAAACTGAATTCTAAAGGATGCCAGTCATTACAGGGCTTTTAAGTTCTTATACATTGGGCCTGAGTTTTGTTTTTTAAAAAAATGCAAACCACACTGTTTTATTTTGGAGAATCACTTCGCCCACTGGATTCAGTAAAGAATGCAACACAGAGAGATAATCTGTATCTTTTCCCATCATCATCCCTTCATTCTTCCTTTTTTCCCCTAAGACACAAGGTGACATATCCAAGTGCTTGTCCTTCATCAATTCTTCAGTGAGCAACAGAGCAGAAAGTCCTAATATCTATTCATTTGTAATCTGTCATTCTTAAAGTATTAAGGACAATTGACTTCACATGTCTCAGATAATTAGAATAGTCTTCCTTTGCTCTAGATTTTTAAAGCAAGTTGTCTCCCACTCCTAATCAGTACATTTATTGATGTCTTTCAACATACCTTGTCAACTGTGTATTAGATTTAAAGAAAGAACATTGGCTAGAATTCCATCTGAAAAAATTATCAAAACAGCTTTTCTCCCTGATTTTACTCTTCCAAAGGAAATGAATAAAGCATTTTAGTCACAATAAAAATATTTCTCTCTTTTGAGGAAAGGATAGGGAAATGTGATGTAAAACCATGCACATAATAATACCAGTTGACAATAATTCAGGAGAAAGCTAAATTTACTTTGACATTATCATAGAAGGATACAGAGGGTTTATGGAGGAAAACAAGAATTAGAATCATTGAGTTGAAAAGGACTTCAAGAACCACCTAGTCCTGGGGCCCATTTCTCACTACAGAATTATAGTACTATGATTCTGCTTCAACAACCATGGCAGCATCTCATGAAATCCAGGCGTTTGCAGGAAGAGGTATTTGGAATTCTTATCTGGAAGGCTTTAGTGCCTCACCAAACTATGAATCCCAGAGTTCCATAGGACACAGTCCTGGCAGCTGGAGTGGAATTGTAGCACTATATATCTGTAATGTGAAAGAGACCCAACTATATGCCAGTGCAGAAATCCACAGCTAGCACACCCCTGATTAAAATATTAGGGTTAGGTCAGGCCATGGGATTTACAGAAACTGTCATAGAGGTTGTCACGGTAAGCTTTAAGGGAGCACCTTTTGTTAAAGATGGTAGAATTATCACCTTTGTTCTAAGAGTCTGTTCACACTATATAACTGTAGTGCTATTATTCCACTTTAACTGTCATAGCAACATCCTATGGAATCCTGGGGTTTGTAGTTTGGTGAATCAGTAGAATGCTCTGGATAAGAATTCTAAATATCACCCCTGAAACTCCCACAATTCCATGAGATGTTGCCATGACAATTAAAGTAGAATGCAACACTATAAATGTATAGCATAAATAAACCACAGCAAACTCTTGTACTGTGAGATTGGCCTCATAAAAAGAAGACAGGACTTCTGTTTCCTTAAAGATTGATATACGCCCTGGGCCATATGCAAATGGCGCATTCACAAGGTTGGCTGGTGTATATTCTGCACATTTCTACATGTATTGCATTGGCTGTGTTTTGAAGTAGCACTAAACCAAAGGTGGACAAATTGTGGTGTTCCAGATATTGTTGAACTGCAACTCACATCAGCCCCAGTCAGCACAGACAAATGTGATAGATTCTGAAAGGTGTAGTGCAACTTAACCCTTCCCCCCAAACCTGGACTAAACTTCAGTTTATTACTATATTTACGAGCTGTAGGTTAATATACTCCTTCTTCCTGGGTGTTCGGAGACAAGGCTCAAGATCAGTCTGATGCTACCTGAAGGTGAAATAGCTTAGGAAAGAGACCTATGAGCCTGAGGAATGGAGGTTGTAAATTGCAGTTCTGGCAGTACTGACTCATAAGACCAGACTTTGTTTCCCTGCTTGGCTCTTGGGATCACCTCAAGAAATATTTCACATTCCAAAGATGACTGCAGTGAAAATCAGTTTGCCTCTCCTGGGATTTCCCTCATTGTGCAACAAACTCTTAAACATGTAGTGATGGGAAAGAAGACCAGCTGGGGTGCATAAATATCGGGGTGAAATATCCCAGGCTGGAAGGTATAAACTGGAGATAGTAATAGTGGGTTTCTCTATCATTTACTCAATAAAGCAAGCATAACTGTAAAATACACAGGCATGCCTACTTTATACAGGGCACTGTCCTAATAAAGAAAAACACCACTATTTTTAACCTGGGATGTTTTATAGTAGCTACAGGCCTATTAACAATACATAGTGTGATTCCACTTTAACTGCCACGGCTGCATCCTATGGAATCCTGGGACTTGTAGTTTGGTGAGACACTAGAGCTCTCTGGCTAAGAAGTTGAAATGACCTTCATTAAAGGATGACTCCAAAGGATGGAAACATAACAAAGTGGAATCACACTGCTGTAATTGTGTGTCATGAAAGTACCATGTATTTCCAATCACCAGTAATAGATAAAGGCGAATCTTTCCAATAAGAAGAATGTGGAAATGGGTTTTGGGAAGGAACCGTGCCAGATGATATCAAGGAAGAAAGAAGGGATTTGAGACCCACAGGCTCTGAGATAATATTGTTGACCAGATTGATCCCAGAGAAAATCCTGTTTGATTGGTCCTGCCAGGGAGACAATCCTGATCTGGAAACCAAAATAATTCCCATCCCTGGATTGCATACCCTCCAACACTTCACAGATGAAAACCAGGACACATGGCTAAGCATCATCAGAATGTAGTCAAGATGGCAAAAGTTATTAATGAGGAAGAGCCTGTAAAATAGGAGAGTCTGCAAACATTTGCTTTTGGCTGAGCCTACTGGGAAGAGTAAAATTTTGCCCCCCTCTCCTCTACAAGCTGCTTTTGAAGTCTAAACTTAGTTTACAGCAATTGAATTAAGCTAAGGATAACGGGGAAAAATGGGAAGAGGAAGAAGGAAAAACCCAGAGCTTTTAAAACCATCTGAAAAAGTTGCATGGCAGAATATTAATCAAGACTATCTCTGTCAAATCTGGACATTTGGAGGGTATGGGATTAAAAGAAAATGTTGAGATGACTGCTTTTCTCATGTAATGTTGAAATAGGGGCTGGAACACTGTATGTGACTTAAGGCCCTATCATACTGCACTGTTACAGTGCTATTATTTTACTTTAACTGCCTTGGCAACATTCTGTGGAGTTCTGGGGTTCGGATTTTATTGAGACCCAAGAGCTGTCTGGCTGGGAATTCTCAATGTTCCTCCCTAAGCTGCAAATCCTAGGATTCCATAGGATGTTGACACAGCAGTTAAAGTGTAATAACAGCACTATAACAGTGTAGTGTCGTAAGGCCCTTACACCAGAACGACACTCTGTTAAATGTAAGGCCTCTTTGGGGGGGATGTACAGTGGCTGCAAGGGGATGGAAGACCAAGGTGTTTCTGCCTCCAAAGAAAACTCTTCTTTCATGCCATCCCTCTTCCGTTGCTGCAGCAGAGGCCTGCAGCCATTTTGCTCCCACTCCTGCGTCACCTCCTTTGCCATTGCTACCCACTTAGGTCACCATATTTACACTGGCTAACAGGATCTTGGCCACTATTTCCAAATCCATGGGAACGCCTTTATATCTTGAATGGCTGTAAGAAGTTAATTTATAGATTCCATTTTTATTTGCAACTCAACAAAAAATAAATACAGGAAGCTCCTGCCTTTTGATGCCCCGTTATCTGACAACTTGCTCTTTTGACGCTTTGAAATTAAGGACAAGTTCCAC
This sequence comes from Cyclura pinguis, assembly GCA_030412105.1. Lineage (NCBI taxonomy): Eukaryota > Metazoa > Chordata > Lepidosauria > Squamata > Iguanidae > Cyclura > Cyclura pinguis. The sequence goes on from CM059604.1 coordinate 24,263,975, forward strand.
TAATTCGACAGGGATTCTGGTCTTTCATCAGAGGCTCACTTGGAACCACTCGCACGTGTGCACGGCTTGTAAAGCAAGCTGAGAGGGGGAAAACGGTGCTAAGCTGGCTGAGAGACTTTGCCAGCGGCGGATGCTCAGGCCATTTCCGCACTGGGCTAGTAAAACGGTGCAGAGTGACTTCTGACGGAGGTCTTCTGCACCGTGGAGTGGACTGGGGCGGACTACTTTTTGTAGTTCCGCACCTTAGCCCAGTTCGGAGTGACCGGAACTGGTCGCGCAGCGTGCTTTTTAAAAACCTCTTTTTAGAGGTTTTTAAAAAGTACGGAGTGCGCAATTCCGTGTCGCTCCGTCCCTGCGCTCCGAAGCAGATTTGCAGGCATGCGAAATTGCGTGCCTGCAGATCTTCCGGGGGCAGGCTTTTGGCTGGCGAGCTTCTCCGGTTGGTGGAGAGCCTCCACCAACCGGAAGCTGCCATTTTGGACGCCGCAGCAGTGCGGAGCGACGAGCTCGCACTGCTCCTCGTCCTGACGGACTCGCCCGGACGCTCAGGAAATCCGGTGAGTCCTGTTTTCGCGCGGTTCCTTCCCCACATCTGGAAAGGGCCTCAGTTGGTCCCAAATGAGCCTTCGTAAGTCTGTCATGCTCGCTTCAGTATGGTACATGGCTCCTGCTTTTCAACCAGTTCCATTTTCTGACGGTGTTCTGGTCCCTAATCCGGTAGATAAATGGGGGAAGTCTGTAAAATGGGAAAAGATAGCAGCTGTACCAGCAGTGGTAAATGACTTGTGTACATTTCAATAGCCAGGATTTCCTGCAGTAAGCAGAGAAGCACCAATTTTGAAAGAATAACCCCTCCTCATTTTGCGTTTATGTAAGGGGAACACAGTTCTTTAAATGTGCTTTTTTTTATATATTCTTCACAGTTGACAGCTGGACTCATGGAGTTTACCATTCAAATTTAGGAACTTTTCCATTGACAAAAGCAAAATACACACTGGCTCCTAACATATAAGTTATGAAATAAGACTGTCTACTACATATTTAGATCAGGAGGATAAGACCAGGAAAGAGTTGCTGACTGGGGTTACATTACTTCCACCACCAAAGTGAACTTAAGGTAAAAGATTTTGAGGTATTTTTCCTCCCTTTTGCACCATGCTCCTTCTTTGCCTTAAGAAACAAATTGATATCACACAGAGATAATGCTTTTCCTTTTTTTAGTTAAAAAAATTACACAAGATTGAACAATTAGAAATGAATGTCAGGTTAAAGAGACAGTAGAAGTACACTTGCCTCCTACTGAAGCATTTTAGCCCCTTTTTAAAGGATTGACTTCCATATTACAAAACTATTTGAAGTATAGCACTTAACCTTCACTGCCTCTTCCTCTCTTTAGAATGTGTGGAGTATATTAAAATTTGTGTGTGTGTGTGTGTATGTGTATGTGTGTGTGTTTAACAGACTGAGGTGGAGCACCTTGGTTCTTGGAGCCAAATCTGGCTCCCCGTAGTCTGAGTTGGATGGTTTCCCAGCTTTTATAGAAGGTCCCTACTGCCCATCAAAAACTTAGTTGCTGGCAGTTAGAGATTTCAGCTAAAATATGCTGGCATTTTTGGTCTTGTTCTTTTGCCATTCAACAGTGGAATATGCTGTCTCAGAGTCTAGTGGAGTCATGTTCTTTGGAGGGTTTTAAACAGAGGCTGGATGGGCATTTGCTGGGAGTGCTTTGAGTGTGTGTTCCTGCATGGCAGAAGGGGGTTGGACTCAATGGCCATTGTGGTCTCTTCCAACTCTATGATTCTATGACTCTATGGCCATTTCCGCACGAGAGGGGAGAAGCGGTTCATTGCATGTCATGGTGTTTTTATACTCTGATTTGGAAACTGAATTCAAAAATTCAGAAACTGTCTGCACCACCCCCTTTACATTGTACTACTGCAGAGAACAGCGGTTGCTGCATCTACAACAGCAAGTCCCTGGCCACTCCCATTCCCTGCCCTGTCATCACTAATTGGTCTGTTTTTTTAAAAAACACACATACATTTTTAACACATTTCTGTGTTGCTACATTTGTGTGTAGGAATGTATGTTCATTGATACGTGGAAAAAAACACATGTTTTAACAGTCTATTACCAGATCCACTCTCTTCCCGCTGTCTGTTTAAGACAGGAAGACAATAATGACAGCAGCCTGTCCTTTGATGGGCGGAGAGAGATAGAGACAGAAATGACAGAAGGGACAGCCTGGGAACGCCCATAGCCGGCCACTTCTGCAATGTGGATTGATGCTACGCTTCTGCATGTAGGCGAAAACCGAAGCAGAACTGGTTTGGGAGATTTACATTGGAGTTTTTCTGTTTTTCACATACAGTGGTTTCGCATTGCAGTGAACTGCAGTGAACCGTTCTAGGAGCTGAAAACATGCAGAACTCATCTATCTCACAAGGAAAACTATGAAGGTACAACAGTTCAACGTGCAGACGGGAGGGTAAGTATTCGACACTGCTACGATGTATCAACCTTGTGCAGAAATGGCCTATGACCACCACTTCAGTGCAGCCCCTGCGAATTTTCTAAAATGGAATTTGCCCCTACCCCTGATCTAACACAAGAGTTAGGTGTACTTCTCAGCAACTCTAGTGGCTCTGTGTAGTCGAGAAGAGAGGTAGAATGGCATACCCTCCATCTGACCCGATTTGGCAGGGACAATCCTGATTATCCTTCTCTTGTCCCACTTTCTACTTGCTTTTAAAATATCCCAGTTTCTCTCTCTTTCACTTTCCCCCTTTGTTCCCATTCTACTTCAACTGCTGCAAACTGAGTTCAAATTGCAAAATTAATTTGTACTCAACAGTGGGGAGAGGAGACAAGGGGGCAGAGTCTTCCCCTTCTCAGTAGACTCAAGCAAAAGCAAAATACTGCACTTTTCCTAGCTTATGTGTTCTTCCTTATTAATAACTTTTTGCCATCTTGCCCACGCTCTGACATTACTTGGCCCCACACATCCTGGCTTTCATTGGTGAAATGTTGGAGGGTATGGAATGCTGTCTCACATCACCACAAAGGAGAGGAAAGAGTCTTCTTCCTTTCTGGAATGGTCCATTCCCAATGGAAGAGAAGGCCATTGGTAATTTTTGTGCTATCCCCAATGAGTTTTTTTTTTAGGCAGCACAGTTCTGCCATCAATGTTGGTGAAATGGGGGCAGTGGGGATGTATATGGCCTCTTAGCCAAACATTGCCCATTGCTGTGTTGAGATCTACATACTGATGGGATATAGTTCCTCAATTTTTCTCTCCGCAAGAGAAGTGTCATGCATCAGCTAAAGTCAGCCGTACTCCCAGAGGGTTCAATAGTCAGGTCAATTTTGGTCACTTGCCAAGATGTGACATGATATTCTGCAGTCCAATGCCTTCCAGGTGTAACTCTCATAATCCCTAGCTAGCATGGTCATTGGCCACTAGTGAATAAGGATGCAGTGGTTAGAGTGCTGAAGTGGGGCTTTGGAGATGCAGTCAAGTGTCCTTCCACATGTAAATATGAAGTTCATTAGGTGATCTTCAGCTGGTCATCTGCTCCTAGACTCATCTATCTCACAAAGTTGTTGTGAGGATAAAGACAGTTTTGTGTAAATATTAAAAAATATGGGTGACCAGTCAGAACACTGAGAGACCCCATGGGGCAATAGCCAGGGTGTCGAACAAGAGTCTCCCAGCAGAATCTTCTGAACTGATCAGAGCTATCATAACACAGTGCTCCCCAGAGGTGGCCCCAAATAGATGCCGTAGTTGACCTCAAAAGCAAGCAAGAGGTCCAGCAAAGGCAATGGGAACAAACTCCCTCTATCTAGTTCCCAGGCTACCAAGGTGGCTAAAGTTACCTTCATTTCATAACCAGACCTAAGGCCAGAGTGAAATAGATCTAAATCATCCAGCTTCTTCAGGAACTCCTGGAACTCAGGAGCTACCACATGTTCTAGGTGTTGCAGACACCGGCTGTCCGTGCCAGGCAACAGAGTGCAGGGTCAGCAGGAGGCCATTCACAGTCAAGCAGAGACACTAACAGTTAGTACAGCTTGCCTGTTCACAGTCCAGAAATATTCCAAAGGTCAGAAATCCAGCGGACAACATGGACAGACACTCCAGGGTCAGAAAATCCAGGCCCGCAAAGAGCAAGGAATCCAAAGAACACAAGGCAAGGGCCAGCAGCACATGAGTGGTTTTTGGCATCGAGCTACTGCCCTGTGCCTTCCTTAAGAAGGCTGGAGGTAGCTGGTTCTCGTCCCAGCCTGATTAGTTCCTGGTGCATTTTGATCTGGTTGTCCTCCTTCAAGGCTACTGTTCACCTGGGGAAACCATGTCCTGGCCCATGACACTAGGGCAGGGGAGGGAAAGTCCAGGTTATGGGATGTATGTGGCTCCTGGGTTTTTTTGTGGCCCCAAGGCCTGTCTTTAAAAAAAAAAAAGAATCCCATTTTTTTAGTCCCAAAATTCCCCACAAATGAACCTGGGGGTGAGGAAGACAGTTTTAGTAGGATTGAGGCCCAGGAGAGGCCTTTTTCCCAAGCAGTGAGCAGGGCCCCCTTCACATTGCACAGTGATAGCACCATCATTCTACTTGAACCACCATGGCAACATCCTGTGGAATCCTGGGATTAGCAGTTTAGGGGGATGTATTTAGAATTCTCAACCAGAGAGCTTTTGGTGCATCACCAAACTATAGATCCCAGGGTTCCATGGGATGGAAACATGCCAGTTAAAGTGGAATCATAGTGCTATAATTGTGTAGTTTGAAAGGGATCCAGGATATCAGCTTCTGATTGGTTTCATGTTAGAAAGAGGCTTCTCCAGGGCTAAAAAAGCCCAAAGAGGGCTACAATGTGGGAAAACCCCTGGGAGGACTGGGAAGACTTGGGTGGGCAAAAAACTTTTAAAGTTTTTTGGGGGGTATGGTGTGAGTGTGGCTGTCCAAGGTCCTCCTAACCACAAACAGTTGCCTATTCCTACTTTAGGACCTTGAATAAGAATATAATATTGGAGACTCGTTGCTCATTATCTAATATGGGATTCTAGGTTGGCTTTTTATGTATTTGTCTTTTTATATACTGGTAGCTGTGGAACCTAAATGCTTATTTACCCAGACAAACTACCCACCACTGTCTCTCATTTTTCGAAGCCAAGAAGGGCAAGAATCCTATACACACACACACACACACACACACACACATACATATATACATATATACACATACATACATACACACACACACACATACATATATATATATATAGGATTCTTGCCCTTCTTATATATATGGTGGGTCTTACCTCTCCAGGGATTCAGGCAAATGCATACATAAATAGTCCCAAGACATCTGGAAACCTGGTGTAACAAGTGCAGAAATTAGTTTCAATGGCAACATCAGAATGAATGACTTAAACGGAATGGGTGAATTTTGAGAAGAGGTGACTTTGTCTAGCAAGTTATTTTTTTTTAAATAAAATAAAGGTATATTTTACTCTGGTGCTTCTATTCTACACATATTTTCTCTGAAGTAAGCTCTACTAACTTTGATAGAATTAACTTTCAAAGATTCACGTTTAAGCTTACTGCTTTATTTTAATTTGCAGTTTGTCATTTGTCATTTGCTTTTCCTTCAAGCAACAAGAGGAACCCAGGACCAGAGGCTGTGGCAGGAGTGAGTTATTGTCTGCGAGGCAAACACTGGCCATTTCCGCATTACACTGTTACAATGCTATTATTCCACGTTCAACATGCTGTGGAATTCTGGGGTTTGTAGTTTACTAAGGCCCAAGAGCTCTCTGGCTGAAAATTCTAAATGCCGCTCCCAAAACTGCAGATCCCAGGATTCCACAGGATTTTGGAAGTGGAATAATAACACTATAGCAATGTAGTGCAGAAATGGCCATAATGTTTTGCTTTCCTTTGGTGCCACGTTTGACCAGTTAAAGGAAATAGCAGCTCTTCAGCTACCTAAAAACTCTACAGTGTTCTTTCCATATCCCCTAACATTGCACAGATGAAAACTAGGACACATATGACCAAATCACATCACAGTGTGGTCAAGATGGCAAAAGTTATCAGTAAGGAAGAACGTACAAGCTAGGAGATGCTGCAGCACTTTGTTTTTGCCTGAGTCTACAGAGAAGGGCAAGATTCTGTTCTCTCCTCTCCTCTCCCTGCTGCTAAGTTAATGGAGTTCGAACTATTTATGTATTTTGCACTCAGTTTGCAGTAAGCTGAAGATAAAGGGGGGAAGTGGGAAGAGGAGAGAGAAACTGGGACATTTTAAAAGAGCTGAGAAAAATGAGATGCCAGAGGATTAATTGGGACTGTTGCCAAATCAGGACAGTTGGAGGTTATGTCTTTTGTGCTTATGGTTCCTCCATCAGAACCAAAGGAAATGCCTAGAAGATGCTGACAACTGTGGTAACAGGAATGGAGTCAAGACTGGCTTCAGGGCTGGCCCTACCATTAGGCAGAAAGAGGCAGTTGGTTCAGGCAGCTGTTTTTGGTGATGAAAAGCTTGGCAAAATAATTAGCTACTAAATTTGTTATTATTGATGCTCCTTCCTGCACCACTACTTGAATGGATAGGTGTGGTCATTTTCTACTTTAGTTCTGGTGACAAAATGTCCTGAGTTGGCCAATAGGTGATACTGGTTTGTAGCACTGTATGCATACTCCAGAGACCAAGTGGGGGCATTTTTCCCCCTTATTTGGGAAGCAAAGCTTTAACAGACACATACAGTTTCCTATAGTCATGTGGATTAGATTAAGGGAAGACAGTCAATTTATTCATGAAATTCAAACATGCCTCTGGAAACAAAAAGAAATGGTTTCTTTTACCTCAGACAGAGTAACATATGCTGAGCTTAAAAGGAAGTCTATGAGTGGTTGTGCGTGTGTGTGTGTGTGTGTCACATTAATTACTGACACTAAGTGATTTCCCATGAACAATTAACATGAATCATATAATCAGCTGTAAAGATTTGAAATGAAAAAGACAGATTAGGTCATTAGTTTGTCTTAGTGCAAAGGGAGGAATATCCTTGCCAAAGCATGAATAATGAAGACAGTTAATTGGACAAGAAAACTTTAGCTGATTGACAGCCTTGGATAACATAAGAGTGTGCTAACGTCTCTCATCTTTGAACCTGTGATACAAATATACAGACAGACTGGGCTGTTTCAATCCCATTTTTCTGTAGTCGTAGTCACATCATAGCCATGGATAATCCATGCAAAAAATGGCTACTCTAGAGTAACACAAATTTACCACTTTGCTTATGGAACAAGGAATTAAATCACTGTGCAGCAAAGCACTTGTGTCCCCAGGGACAAATGAGTTTCCTATTGATGGAAGATATTTTAAATTCTGCTCTGGACTATCTCCAGGAAATCGGTAATAATTACTAATTGTATTTTGCTAAGCAAAATGAAAGGATGCATTCACTCTTGAACATTCGCCTTTAGTTTTTGCAATTAATTACAGCGCTCCTTGATGTGATTAAGTGAACTTGCAATTCAAAGGCAAGAATGAACCAATTAATCCTTGCTAGAAAACCTAACACTAGCAAGAATCATAAGTTTTTATCCCCCTTGCTGGACTGAGAGTCATTTCTTTCAAACTCACACTATTTATGAATGAGAATTTTTTAAAAAAACAACCAGTAATGAGGGAAAAATTCCTCTTTGAACGCTTACAGTGGATTCCTCTTATATTTTGTATATTCTAATGTTACAATCCTTCGATTTTGTCAACAGAAATATCTGAGGTTTTATAACTTTGTGTGCCCCTCTAATGTCAAGGTTTGGTACTTGAGATGCATGTGGGAACAAAGAAAAAAAAAGATAATTAATCAGACAAAATACTTGAAGATGATTGCTGGTTTCTTCATTTGTATAATTATCAACAAAGCATTTGAAGCACTAATAGAGGTCCTTCTGAAAAAGACTTGATTTTTACAGAGCAGAGAAAGTATAAGATTAGCATGACTATTTAGGGCATGCAGTTTGCAATCACTGATATACAAAGGGAAAGGCTAGACTAGAACAAGGCTGCCATGGCCATCACTGCTTATTCTCATCCTATACTGAAAAGCCAATGTGACCAAGAAGCAAACTAGAATTTTGCAGGAAGGGATCACTATTATGCATGCCGACTTGTTTCTGTTTGACCTGCCCTGGGTGTCTTGCAAGTGCACCCTTCCCAAACACCAAGTTTTAAAATATGCACTCTTTTTAAGAAAAGCAGCTGAGCCATGTTACTTTTTTGGACTACATTTCCCAGAAATCTCCATCCAGCATCAGGCCTGGAGACAATCTGGTAGAAATCCTAACTTCTTGGTGAAGAAGTCTCACAACAGAGCAGAGACAGTGAAAGTGGCTGAATCTTTCCCCCCCACTTTTTCTTGTAGCAGAGAGTCTTTCTATAGAAGACATGAGAGCTGCTACACACTCTTCTGAGGCAGCTGGATCACTTTGTTGATAGTATCACTATTTTTAACCCGGGTAGTATATGTTAACCATGTAGAGGAAGCAAAGGGTCAGAACAAAGGTCAAGGTTGGGATGGCAGAAGCAACTCTCTTAGGACATCCAATTGAGCAAGGATACATTTGACTTGGAGTCGGAAAGGGAAAGCTATTGCAATTATCCTGCTCTCAAAATTAAAAGGAAAATAGGCTTTGGTATTTCTGGTGTGTTTAGGAACCACAGTCATTTGGAAGCTGAACCCCAAAATGGATTTTCAGGCCCATCTCTAACACTGCATCACCACAGCAATGATACCATGGCTTGGCTTAATGATACAGTCTAAGCCATGGAGCTACAAAGTCCAGAAGAGAAACTTGGGGTTTGTGCTGACATTTCTTTTCTTTTTTTCAAAGAAATTTTTATTAATATTTCACACACATATAATAGCTGGATATACACCTCTATTATGGATATATCCAACCTCCCCCCACTTCCATATTTATATTCCCCAGTTGAATTATACATTATCTTTCATTTTTACACAAAGAGTTTTTCTGCTTTATCATCTCATAAATTTATATTTTTAACCAGTCCAGTACCCCGTTCCATCCCTTTCAAAGTTCTGAATAGCTTTGTTTTTCAGAGAATTTGCTAATTTTTCAGTCTCTACCATATCCAGGACTTTTAATTTCCATTCTTCTAAATTGATTTATATCTTTTCTTTCCAGTGTTGGGCATATGTCAATGTTGCTGCCGTGATCAGATACAACATCTTCTGATGTCTTCTGATCTCCCTGTTCTGACCTAACATATTTAACAAATAGAATTCCGGTATCATTTCAAAACTCACTTTACAGATTTTTTGAATTTCATCATGTATTCCCTTCCGAAATTTCTTTGCCTTCTGACAAGTCCATGACGTATGAAAGAAGGAACCCACCTTCTCCCCACATTTCCAGCACTTCGCGTCCCCATTTTTAGTTATTTTTTGTAATCTTTCTGGGGTCATATACCATCTGTGCAGCATCTTATAAAAGTTTTCTCTTAAATCTAGATTTGGCATAAATTTTATATCTACTTTCCAAGCTTTTCTCCAGGCTATTAATTCAATTGAGTGCCCCACATTCTGGGCCCATCTAACCGTCATTTCTTTTATTTTGTCTGGTTCCATTTCTCTCTTCAATAACAATTTATGAAGTTTAGAAATTCTCTTCTTATAATTTTCTTTCAACTGTAGATCTAATTCATTTTCTTTTCTCTCAAATCTGTATAACTTTTGATCCATTTTAAACCTTTATTTTAATTGTCCCCAAGGGAACCAGTTTAATTCATGTCCATCAGCCCTCAGTTCTGCCGTTCTCATTCTAGGTTTATCACCATCCCATTTCAGTATGTCTTGATATGTTAATAGTTTTCCTTGTTTTGTTGGAGTAATTTTAAAAGCTTCCTGAAGTGATGTCCAAAGTGGAAGTTTTGTATAATATTTCTGCTTTATTTGTAGCCAAATTTTTAATAAGGTTTTCCAGATGCAATGATTCTTAAATTCTTTATTCACCGCTGACTTATTACAGCACTGGTATCCGTGCCATCCAAACCTGTCATCAAATTCTTCTAATTCTTTTATTGGTGATTTCTCCAGAAGAATCTAATCTTTAATCCAATCTAAACAACAGGCATAATAGTATGTCTTCAGCCATGGTAAGTCAAATCCTCCTCTCTCTTTTGCATCCTGTAATATTTTAAATCTTATTCTTGGCTTTTTACCTTGCCGTGTTGACATTTCTATTGTATCTTTTCAAAAACTTCTTCTCCATCTCAAAATTTCATTTTGACCATTTGTACTTCTCCGTCAAACAGCATTCGTGTTGATCTTTCCTTAAACAAAAACAAAAAGAATCAAAATCAAGAATAAGAAAATTAGGGAAGCAAGAACAAGCAAAATGGAAATCTTTGTTTCCATTTTGCTCTTCCAGGAAGAGACTGACAGTCACAAAATATCATGACTACAAACCACAGGCCACTTCAGCTGGCATTTTAGTTTTCTAGAAGCAGCTTAGGTATATTGCCCAGAATGGTGCTTAAGACTAGTTATATGCAAATAAGTGGCTTAGGTGGCTTGTATATCACAGTGTATAGCATTTGGACTCCAGTGTAGAAATGTGTGCACATAATTAGGCAGAGGCAAATCATAATTCATGGGTTCTTCTTCCAACCCCATTGCCTTGAAAATGGGTAGAACCCATATTAAATCCTTCCTTTTGCTAAGCTTAAAGAAATCAAATTCTTGTAACATATATTTTCATTTAATGCGTGCACCTTCCAAGTATCATAAAGCACCAAAGGAGTTTGCCTTGGCATCACACCTAGTTACAGTAGTGCTAAGTTTCAAGTTGTAGCAAAAACCAACATCTGGAGGTAATTGACTGGATTTTAACTGGCTTTGGTGGTAATATGCAAGTCATATTTCATCCTAGCATATATTTCATTCATCTTATGAAAAGATGCTTCTTTCCAAGGATCCTAGACATATTCCTTTGCTTTCTCATATATCAAAAGTATCAGATGGTGCAGACCACATAAAGCAAGAATAAGCCCATGCTACAATCTTAGCTTGAACAGTTCTGAATGTTGTTGCCAACACATCCATCTCCTCAAAAGGAAAATATACAGAAGTCAGTAGCAAAGTGCTTTTTTTTCTGTCTTCATAATTCAAATCTGGGATGCCAGCAAAAAATGAAGCAACTTGGAATTAAGAGGCAATAGCATGAAAAATAAGAGTGAATGGTACAACAGTAGGTTCTTTAAGACAATGCTACTCAAAATCGTGGTCCTTGGACTGGTGCCAGTCCATGAGCCATTAGTTGTTGGTCCACAGCAAGGTGCCCAACCACAATCCATCAGCTGCTGGGCCACAGCAAGTTTCCAGGAAAGAAATAGTTGTCGCCAATAGACCCACATGTGGTACCAGTCTCTGGAACAGGGAAGGGAAAAAATTGCCACTCCCCCATATCAGATATCCTGAAAATCACTGTTTCAGGATGTCATTGGGCACAAGCCACAGAGAACTTCTATGAATTTGCTTAAGCAAAGGAAAGAGGCACTAGGCAGTAAGTATTACAGATGTTCTATGGAATGTGCACATTTTATGCCACTCAAGGTGGAACTGGAAGTCATACCTCAGTTAGCCAGTCCCTCCTAGTGCTTACCAGAAGGAAAAGCAACAGCAAAGTGGGGTGATCTGAAGCAAAGAACCATCTTTGTCACTGGGCAGCACTTGTTTATAAAGTTGTACTCTCAGAGCTTGCTCCTCAATCTGAGCAATTTGTAGAGTTTAGAGGGAACATGTTACAAGCAACGTTGATACCTGTAACAAATCGGGGGTGGGGGTGGCAGTAATGAGAAGGTAACATAGTCACATTTTTAAAAAATGTTACTTGTTTTGCTTAATTTCAGGCATTTTTAGAAGCATTACTGCAGAATTTTTCAGATTTTATATAATTCTTTTATTAGTCCAAAGGTTTCTTCCCAAAGGAAACTAAAATGTAAGGCACTAGATTCTGTCTGATCTAGGAAACTAAACAAGGTCAGCTCTGCTTAGTACTTGAGTGGGATACCACCAATGAATACCAAGTGCTATAGGTTGTATTTCAGAGAAAGGAACTGGCAAAACCACCTCTGAGTATTCCTTGCCTAAGAAAATCCTATGAAATTAATGGGATCATCATAAGTTGACAGGTGACCTGACGGCAGATACACACATAATGCAAAGACACACATGCACACAGTAATGGCAGTGAGTTCCCTTTTTGGCTTACTAAGTCACATTCTCTTAGGTCATTTCCACACTAGAGTGTTATAGCGCGATTATTCCACTTTCAACATCCTACGGAATCCTGGGGTCTGCAGTTTCGGGAGGGGCCGCATGGCCCCTCCCGAAACTGCAGACCCCAGGATTCCATAGGATGTTGAAAGTGGAATAATCGCGCTATAACACTCTAGTACGGAAATGGCCTTAGAGGAAGGCAAAGGCAACCCTTCTCTGAAGAAATCTTGCCAAGAAAGCCCTATGATATGGTCTCCTTAGGATCGCCATAAGTATATATAAGTTTCTGAGCTGTGGTAATTTGTCTTGGGTGTGAGGGCTCTGTGGGCTGGCCCAGGAGTGTGGTGAGACAGTTTTCACTAGTGGGGGACACAAAGGGGGGAGCAGATGGGATTTTGGCGTTGGTCACAATAAAAAAAGGTTTCTGTAGAAAAATATTTTTGTAAGTAATAAGAAAAATAACCCTCAAGTACAGAGGATCTTGTCAAGCTTCCAGAAAAAGCAAATACTGTAGATTTAAAATACAATATTTTCCACATGCAAAATAGATCTGTAAACTAAATAACAGTGGTGAAGAAGTAAGAAATAAATGCATGATGTGTAAGTCATCCTGCCATAATGATTTGAACTGTTAATAATAAAGTAAGTTGTGTTGTGGTTTCTCTTCAGACTCGTGAAGAAACTATCTACTTTAAATTCCTTCAAATATGTTACTTTCAAAAGCCAAGATTCTTAAATTTGCTTTTCTTTGGTGAAACACCAAATGCCCATATAGCGTCAGCACACGTGTCAAAATTGAGAATGAATTTTCACACATGGCTGTAGATGGACCAAAGTTTATCTCTGCAACATACAGAATATATACATGGAAAGGCTTCCTTATATGTGCACTTTTTTTTTGAGAAATAACATTTATGTTTATGTTTATAACAAAGAGAAGATATAATAGGTTTTTAACTGCAAACAAAAAATTGCATACAAATATAAAAATACAAAAATGCTTAGAACTTAAACATAGAAGTCTACATATTTGCATTGTCTAAAATGCAAGAAGAAAACTTGGGATGCTATGGTCTCAATCCAATTTTTTCATTAATCTAATCCACTGTGCAGAGGAAACACATTTGCAGAGTTAGCACAAAGAAGGGATCCAGTAGTTTTTCAATGTGCAGTGCAGATCACATATGTGTTTCATCTCTTGTGCTATCCCTGTGTAACTGCTACATCCAACTCGACCGTGCTAATGGAGTTTTTAAAAAGAAGTTTACAAAGTGTTAATATTGGGGTTTTGGAGAATTGTACCATATCTTTTTTTGCATAACTGAACTGTATTTCTAGATGTTCAACTATGGTACAAGAAATTTTGGGAGTGAAGGAAGATTTCACTTGGGGGAAGATTTATTACTGGGGAGGCAAAGCCCTCCTTTGCTTCTTCCCCTGTCACTAGAGTCCTGGTCTGGCCTAAGACATTGTCCTACTTGAGGTGAAGACCAAGAAAGTATCCCCTCCCATTTCCTGTACAAAAGCTGACTGGATTGGTTGAATTTTTCTTCAACACCAGTAATGGAAAAACATTTTCCACACAACTGAAGACAGCAGGGTGACTTATGAGGCATGCTACATCATACTCAGCTCTCTTCTTCAGCACCATGCAATTGATCTCCCAGCAGCTGATGCCTGAGGCATATGCCTCATTCTATCTAATAGGAGGCCCATCCATTGAAATCTCCTTACATCCCTGCTCTCTTTACTTGCTGCTGCCTCAGATCATGACTTTAGTTGTAAGCACTTCAGCCTCTTCCCAGTATCTCTTGATGCTTCAAATCTGGAGCCATACACACCTGATCTTGGTGATCTTCATGACTCTGGGTCCTCTTATCTTCATGGACCTATTTGGACAGATAGCATTCTAGTTACTTCAGGCTGAATACTAGCCTCTAACATCTTAGATGCTGCTTGGAAGTTCATACTTCTCAGTCTTGGAACAATCTGTTGGCTCCTGTCTTCACTTTCCCCTTGGTTTGACAACCTGGCCTGGCAGATATGCTATAAGGGCATGTCCTTCAAAGAAGTCAACACTTCAGACTGTAAATAATGCAAAACAATTCTCAGTAAAAGATGTTATCTGTCCTAAGTTTCAGCAAGTGTTAAATATAGTCAACAGTTTGAAGGACTGGTATGATTGGAAAAAGATGGCAAACTATTCGTGCTGTAGTTTTGTTTTCCCAGCAGGGATCACCATAAGATATCATTGATGTGTTCCCCTTTCCTCCCAGCTGTACCACAAAAATGCAATTAAAAAAAAAAGAAGAAGAAGTGGAGGCTATTGTGCCAGACATCTTGAAAGTTCCAAGCTGGACTCATGATCCTCTTGGTTTGCTGATGGTTACCGTTGCGGCTTTGCTTTTGACATTTGACACAGGTGCAAGCACAAGCCTTCGCATATGGGAGCAATTTCATATGATTCATAATGGAGAGCCCTGAAGGAGAGTCGGAATGAGATGTACAAGGTAATGTGACATTGCTAAGAATTAACATTTCTTGCTGAGGAACATACTCCAACAGGATCACGCTTCTCAGCTATGAGATTCAAAAATTAAGCCTGGAGAGAGGGAAAAGCATTTTCCTATTGCTTTCTTTGGCTTCATGGTTGTCCAGATTATTGGGATTTAAACTCAGTCCCCTGATGACTCCAAATATGTAGCTTTTAGTCCAGAGTGTCAGAATGTCTTGTATTATTTGGATCTGGTTGCCTCCCAATAGAATGAAGCAGATGGTCTGTGGAAGGATCTAGTACCTTGTAATCTCCACTCAGTCCAGTTAGAAAGATCCAGACAGTGGGTAGGAAGGGCCTCTGTGCCCAAGAGCAGCTGTCAGTGCCATTGTTGTTGTGTGCCTTCAAGTCATTTCTGATTTATAGTGAACCTAAGGTGAATTTATCATAAAGTTTTCTTGGAACAGTGGGTTTCCATAGGTAAGTGGGGATTCAGACTCTGGTTTCCAGAGTCATAGTCCAAAACCCAAACCATTACACCACACTGGCCATACCTTCAGACATTTCACAGGTGTCAACTGTGACACATGCAGCCAGGCAAAACAGAGTGTTGTCAAGATGACAAAAGTTATTAATGAGGAAGGACACACAGCAGCAGAACTTGAAGTGCGGGGAGGGAGGACAGGAGGGGTGTGTGGCCACAATGCGTGGGAGCGTGGTTGTGTGTGTGTGGGCGTGGCCACAGCACGTAGGGGTGTGGCCACAGCACACAGGGGCATGGTTATGAGCCAGGTTACCCCAAAAACATTGCCACCTGGGGTGAACTACTCCATCGTCCCCTCCATCCCTATGCAACTGAGAACACACAAGCTAAGGGAGTCTGCAGACATTTGCTTTTGCCTGAGCCTATTCGGAAGAGCAATGTTTGGCCCTCTCCTCTTCTCTGCACACTATTTTTGCAGTTTGAACTCAGTTTATCACAACTGAATTAAGCTGAGGACAAAAGGTGAAAGTGGGAGGAGGAGAGAAAAACTAGGATATTTAATAAATGTCTGAAAACACACATTCGGGGAAGCTGTAGCAGTTTCCTTTTGCTTGAGTCTGCTGGACTGGGCAAGATTCCATCCCTTCCTCTCCCCACTACTGAGTTAATGAGGGCAAGCTGCTTTTGCACTTTGAACTCAGTCTGGAGCAACTGAAGCAAACTGAGGACAAGGGAAGAAGTGGGAGGAGGATAGAGGAACTGGAACATCTTTTAAAGCAGCTAAAAAATTGGGACAACAGAGGATTAACTAGGATTGTCTCTGCCAAACTGGAGCCATTTCTGCACTAGACTGTTATAGTGATATTATTCCACTTTCAGCATCCTATGGAATCCTAAACTGCAAACCCCAGGATTCCATAGGATGTTGAAAGTGGAATAATAGCACTATAACAGTCCAGTGCAGAAATGGCCTGGAACATTGAAAGGATATGCAGAACAAATCACTGAGAACAGAGAGAGTTTTAGGCAGGACCTGGAAAAGCCAGAACTTTATTTTTTGGAAAGTCATTCATTCTCATTATTCATTTACGGTGCTTGTAAAGGAAGCTGTTGCTGATCCTGGTTTCAGATGTAACTTGTGGCACTATTTGCTGTCCTCTTCTTTGCTTTTTCATTACTTGTCAATATTTTTTTTGACAGGGAGGGAACTTAGCAATATGAAGAGGATGGCATAAAACATGAACCATGACTATCAAAATGCTTCCATAAACCCGTAATCAGTGATCTTTGAAAGTAACATTTGGTATTTTGCCCACTCCAAGAAGTTAACCTGCAGGTTAAAAGATTATAAGGGAGAAAAAGATAGTTGTTGGGTTTCCATTTACGGTCCTCCCTCCTCATTTGCGGATTTGACCTTTGTGAATTTCATTATTTGCGAGATGTGCGTGTGCCTCTCCCTCCCCAATTCTCTTCCTCCCATTCCCTTGCATTTTGCCAGGCATGGAGAAAGGAAGCCAAGTGCTGAGACAAAAGGCAAGGAAATGGGGGGTGGGGCATGTGTGTGACTTCCTTCTCCCCTCGGGGGCTCCCTCCTTCCAGTCTCTTGCCTCTGGCTCCAGTGCTGAGAACTCACACCAGGCAAAAGGAAAGGGAACGGAGAGGGGAAGGCTCAGTAAAGCCTTCCTTGTCTCTTCTGGAGCTCCCCCTCCCAATCCCTTGCCTCTGGCTGCAGTAGGCAAAAGGCAAAGTAATGGGAGGGAGATCGTGGGTGAGGGAGTTATTTGTGGTTTTTCCACGTTTGCTAGGGTTCTGCACCCCAAACTCTCATGAAAGTGGAAGGGCCACTTTCATAAAACAGTGTAACAAACATTGCAAATGGACCTCTGCCTACACAGGGGAGGCTGTAGAAGGATGTACTCAGTGGAGAACAGTGTAGAAACTCACCTGTGGCAGTAAAGAAGAAAGGAATGAATGAATGCGGGAACTGAGATTCACCAAATAAACTGAGCACCCACGATTTCATATTAATATCTGTATGGTATTGTGGTTGTGTGCCTTCAGGTCGTTTCCGACTTATGGTGACCCTAAGGCGACCCTATCACAGGGTTTTCTTGGCAAGATTTGTTCTGAGGGGGTTTTGCCTTTGCCTTCCTCTGAGGCTGAGAGAGTGTGACTTGCCCTGGGTCACCCAGTGGATTTCCATGGCTGAGCGGGGATTCCAACCTTTGTCTCCAGAGTTGTACTTGAATGCTCAAAGCATTATACCACATTGGTGTATGGGATACCGCATTTTAATTTGTTCCCTTTTAGTCTTTTTATCTGTCCTTTTCCTATTTAATCAGCCTAACACATATTTGTTTTCAGCACTGATTAATCATATCAGTTTTAGAATAAGGACTTATTAGTTGCTGGGTTTTTTTTTAAAGAAAAATCTGGTCAAAATGTGTTTCAAAAGCCCTTAATGATTAATGTTGTCAGTAACTAGAAACCATTTCTTATTACACCAATGCAGTTGCTTCACTCTTGCTCATTATACAACTTTTGATATATAATGTTGCTGTGCTTACATTACGAAAAGGATGTAATTATGGTTAACTAATAACTCTTGTAATTGTAATTATAACATCTTGTAATTATTTGTAATTCATTACTTCCAAGCTCTGGCAAAAAAAAAAAAACCATTTTGTGTCTAACTCTCAGTACATATTTGTGTGACATACTAACTGGAGAATTCTCAAATTTTACTCCAAAAGAAGGACTTTTCAGATATTAAGCTAGGTGGGCCAGCTAGTTTTAGGTAGCTTCATATGTTTAAATAAACTGCCACCATCACTGACACAGAAGCATTACTTTGTTTGACTTACCACAGCCTACACTAAATTCATTATTGATAAATTAATGCCACTGATTCAAATTAGCATGACAACAAACCTGCAGAAGTTAACTTTTTTAGATTGCATCTCCCACAATCTCCCAAAATTTGGAGTCCAAAAAAGGAACTATCCCAAGCTCTGCAAACTTGACAGTCGGGAAAGATGGCATTTGCGTGCTCCCATTTCTTTTGTAAACTTACATAGCAAGCTTTATCATAAAACCTGTGCATGCACATACAGATGCATGCATGCCTGCATACACACACATACACAACCAGGTAGTTTTCCTCAAAATATTAAGGATATTATCCAGCCAAAGGGAAGCACTTTTAAATCCTATTGATTATAACAAGAGAGAGCGCAGCATGTGCTTAATTCTCCTCTTGAATCAATGGGACTTTACTGTGCTTAACTTTAGCAGATAGTGCCCCAGAGTTATTATATACACATTGTAAAATACCAATAGAATCTGTTTCTTACCCTTTGTTTGATGTGGTATTTATTAAGACACCATAGTTGTCTTCTGCTTTCAAAAAAGAAAAAAAAAGCTTGATCACCTGCTTACCACTGTTCATCAGAGCTTGGAAAAGTTTCTTTTTGGCCTACAACTTTAGGAATTGTAACCAAAAGGTAACCTTTTCTAGCTCTGATATTCCTGGGCCAGCGTCTTAATGAGATATGCAGTAGTAAGTTGCAAAATATAGACAGAGTGCTTTTATTGGATATCAAGCAACAACAGCTGATGGAGATGGAAGGGAAAGTATGGATGCAAAACCTAAACTGATAAACATGGTGTAGGGAATACATGATCTGCAACAGGACTTTTATAATTTTGTAATATGGCCTGAGGCCACTGTGAAGTGTGTGGGAACTCAATATAGAATTCATACCAAGGCATGCTGTAATTATGCAAGAGGGTATCAGACATTTGCAGCCAGTGACCACATACATTGAACTAGAGTGGGATCCAGTATAGGGATTGTGCAATGCATTGGTTCTTAATATGGGGTCAGGAGGCCCCTCGGGTCCACAGAACCCGCACAGGGGGTCTGCAAAGCCATACTACTGGTCACCACCAGCAGTGGCAGCAACAGGGACACAGCAGTGTGTGTGTGTGTGTGTGTGTGCTGAAACTGCTCCCTCGTTTTCAAACAAGGGAGCAGTTTGTGCACGTCAAACACCTGTTACCGTGTCCCTTTTGTCAGGAGCACATCTGTGTTACCCTGTTTACTGGGGGTCCTGTGCGGGACACCAAAATGTGCTCAACAGTAGGTGGGGAAGATTAGCTCTGAGCACTGCTTTAGCATTACGAGAGGCAGGGTAACTTAGCAGGATCTTGAGCCCTATGTCTACGGGGTCAGGCCAAGTCAAGGAGCACACAGAAGTTGAACTAATAAATGATGTTTTATTAAAACACAATCAAAACAGTGTATGCGGCACACTCACACAAGATAACTAAAGAAATAAAGGTTGGAGTGGGATAGAGGGGTTTTTAGAGGAGTCGTTGGTTTGGGTAATACTTCACCTGTCCTGAAGCCTGGTTGGAAGCGGAGAAGATGGAGAGCGTGGATCTCAGCACGTGGAGCTGAGGGGAAGGCTCGCTGGACAAAGCGACAGCAAGGCAGGATGGAAGCCAAGAGCGATCTGAGAGCGATCCGAGAGCAATCCCAGGACCGATCCGAGAAAGGTCTCGGAATCAAGGAATCAATATAAGGAGAACTGTGACCGCAGGCTAGGTCGGACTTTGGGAAAACAATAGATTTTGGGCTGGAGACAAAGCCTCCGAAAGGTCAGAATTTGAATGAGTGAGTTAGAGCCAAATTGTCAATAGGACAGCTGGTATGCAAACGCGGAGTACTTGAGCGTTGTATAGTCAGATCATCAAGCTGCCAGCGCGGGGCAGAGGATCTTTTGAAAGCTGCGTGCATACCTAATGGAGGTACTTGCCTTGAGGTCTCCTAAAGCAGCAAGTTGGCTAGTTCTGGCCTGCCTGTATTGTTTCGGAATATTACGGCGATTATCGGCAGAGCCTGTATGCGTACTTGTCCGGAGGCCTCGCAAGCACGTGGAAGGGAATGGGTATGTGAAGCCGAATTATCGATATCAACAGATATCTTTTTATATCCCCCAAAGCTCGGGCTAGCCAGGGCAGTAACATTTGTGTCCCCCGACACATCCCTAATGAAAAGAACACAGCCTCAGTTGTGTGCATCTTTCCAAACTGCTCTCTGAGGTACATGCCTGCCTCCATGACTCTGGAGACTAGGGTTTGAATCTCCATTCAGCCATGGAAACCCACTGGGTGACTTCAGGCAAGTCACATTCTCTCAGCCTCAGAAAAAGGCAAAGGCAACAAATTTTGCCAAGAAAACCCCCATGATAAACTTGCCTTAGGGTCACTATAAATTAGTTTTCAAGGGGGAGAGATATAATGGCTTGAAAGAACCTCCCCTGTCAGCAGCACTTTATTGTTGTATGTCTCCAAGTCACTTCTAACTTATCGCAACCCTAAAGTGAACCTACCACAGGGTTTGTTTGGCAAGATTTGTTCAGAAGGGGTGTGCCTTTGACTTCCTCTGTGGCTTAGAGGATGTGAATTGCTCAAGGTCACCCAGTGCCTGAGCAGGGATTTGAATCTTAGTCTTCAGAATCCTTTAATTAAAAAAGAAACTATTTGAATATTTAAATATTTAAATATTTGAATATTTAAAGCTAAATTTAAATATTTAAATCTTAATTTAAGTCTTGGGGACCACGGCAACAAATTATATTTACAAGGGGTCACCAGTAAAGAAAAGGTTAAGGTCTGGCATGATGCAAGTGGAAGGTAACTCCAATGTAGGATCTCAGCCTTGATGTCCTTTGCAAATTATACAACTGCTACCTATACAACTGTAGAATAATAGTCAGACTAAAGCAGGAACAGAGATGGTCTGGCCATCCAGATATTGCTGAATCTCAACTCTCAGAATCCCTCACCTTATGGCTGATGGAATTTCCACTCCAACATCTGGAGAGAACCACTTGATCTCTACCTCTGAGCCAAAGCTATTGTTGCTTTTAAGAATAACACCACTGAAAGAGAAGAAAGATACTTTGTGAGTGCGATTACTTGAGCTTCTTGAAACCTGAGACATTTCAGAACAGACTGGGTCTTGTATATTTTTTTCCTAGGGAATGAGATATTCAGTGGAATGTATGAGGCAAACATAAGGAAGTGGTGCACTTGTTTGGTTAAGACTCTAGCCTTGACCTCCATCTTCAAACCCTTGTCCTTTTATTAGTCACATGCTTCCTGAAGTGGGGAATATTTTTGGAGAGAGAAAATTGTTCTGGGACTGAAAGGGGGCTGAGAGTGAGACAGAAATGCCCAGATGACAAATAGCTTTCCATGATACCCAAGGTTCATCCAGCTGCTCCACTACATACTTATGTGATTGATGGTGTTGATGTTCTAAATAAGCTTAAGATATGCCAAGTATAAGAGTCATAACAAAGTCCATCAGACTCACATCCTAGATAGGCAAACAGGTCTATTCTCAGCATATGGTAATTCTAAGAAGGGTACTGCTGTTACGTATAACCTTGCAAAAGTTTGTCTGGTTTCTGTCCAACTTAGACAAAAACTATTTTCTGTTCAAGAATGAATAAGGGTCACTTCAGGTCTGTCTGAAGCTTCCAATTACTAAAGATTTGGACTGTAACTGGACACCCTTTGGAGTTGCCCTTCTTGATTTCTTTGCCAAGATCAATACAACGTTTTTCTCCCTTGGTGTAAATGGGACAAAATAGAGACACATTCAGAAATGTGGTCCATTTTGTTTGAGAGGAACTGTCATGCCTGTCTAGTGGTTTTTTCCTCTATTTAAAGAAAAAGATCAACAACACATGGACAAAAATGAAGAAAAATGACTGGATCACTATGGGAGAATCAAAGAATTATTCATTTACCATCTCTATAAAATGTTTGTAATCAGTTCAAAAAAGGGGAATTTTCATTTAGTTGTTGTCAGTGTTGTAGTGGACTCAAGACTCATGGGGTCAGAGTTTCTGGACATATTGATTAGAAGGAATGATAACGTTATTTGCTACATACCCCTCTTGGACTCCACTATGCTCTTGGTTTTTAACTGATTTAGTTTGGTGGGAGTGGAATGGTTTTTTCCAGTGACAGTTTATGTGATGAGCTATTCTGATTGTAATCCAAAGAATTTTGTGTTGGTTTGATTGGACAATTAAGATCCATTACCTTTACAAAAGATATGCTTTTAGGAGACTGGTAAACTGAGATAGATAGATAGATAGATAGATAGATAGATAGATAGATAGATAGATAGATTATATATATGGAAAGAGAAAGAGAGAGAGAGAGATCAACACAATCACTTTTATTTATTTATAGTATTTTTGTATTGCCTAACCGCCCACAAGGGTTCCCAAGGCGATGAACAAATAAAAACCTGACCACCCTGACCAACAAAACCAGATCAAGAGTGTGGCCTGCTACATATATAGGGCCAGATATTAACTGAGACAGGCCCATGGGTGCCATGGAAGCATGACATCCTGAGTTGGCCCTGATGAGGGTGCCTCAACATGGATGTTGAAATCCCCCACCACAATAAATTTCATACAGATTAACACCACTTCTGAGATGATCTCCAGCAGCTCTGGAAGGGACACAGTTGGGCAGCCATGTGGATGGTACACCAACAGAATCCCCCATTCTGTCTTTCTACCCTATTGCCAAGTGTATACATTCAGACCTTGGAAACTGTCAGATAGGGTACCTCAATAGAGAAATGGACTTGCAATAGATCGTTGTGACTCCTCCTCCCCACTCATCGAATTTTGTCTGCTGCTGCACCTGGAAACCTGGTGGACATTATTGGGTTAAGTTGACACACACACACACACACACTTTAATTAACCAGGTTTCAGTTATGCATGTAAGGTCAGCTTGTTTGTCCAGAATCAAGTTTGGGATCATACATCTCTTTCTAGTCACTGACCTGGCATTAAGCAGCAGTACTTTGTGGTCTCATGGAGTTCTACTCGAGTTCATTTGGGAATCACTCTGGAGTGCTGCTACAGGGATTGCCATGATGAGGGCCTACAGTTCATGATTTACCACTACATCACTGACCATTGCCTTTGCACAAACAAATTACTAGTTCTTCTTCCCCTTCTTCCTTTAAAAAATGTATTAAAAGCAATACCAACAGCTAAAGATGTGCCAGTGTCAATCCTAGTTAAAATGTAGTCTAAAAGGCTATTTAAAAGGCCACACAGTCTAAAAGAGTTGGACAAATAAAGTTCCCACATGTCATGCAAGTATCCTTGGCAAAAGGCACTCCAGAGCTCGGACATTATGGCTGACCTCAGGTCACTATCATTGAAGGGCTTCTTCTGCCAATCACCTTCAATGGTTTCTTGGGAAATCATAATTGATCCATGTAGGACTTTAGAAGTTGAGATCAGAACTTTGCAGACTGGAAATTAATATGGTAATGCTGTCTGGTGACTCTCCATCCGTAGGGTGATGAATCTACTCCAGGTTTTGAATAGGCTTAAAGAATCTCTCCAAGATGCTAAACCTAATTTATGGATAGTGTTCAGCACACTGCATAATTCCTTTAAAGCCTGGCTTAAACCCTGGCTTTGATTCACCACCCACTGACTTGAAAGTTATCAGGTGCCACTGCAGTATGTTTGCTTTAAGAATGGAGGGGGGGGTATTAATACCTACTCTGAATCCTTCTCCACAGTGCTCGAAAGTACATAAGCCTTTCTGCTCTTTGCACATGAACATTCCTTAATAATGCTTTAGACCAGATTAAAGGGCATGTCAGGATTCAAATTCCTGCTTGACCATGGAAATCTACTGGGTGGCCTTGAGCAAGTCACATAGTCTCATCCTCAAAAGAAGGTAATGGCAAACCCCCTCTGAACAAATCTTACCAAGAAAACCCTGTGATAGGTATGTCTTAGGGTCACTATATGCCGAAAATGACTTAAAGATTCACAACAGCAGCAGGAGCAGCAACAACAATAATACAACAACATTATTAAGAACTACAAAGGTCCCAGTGCAGAGGAAATAAATCAGATTTATCCCATTGAAATCAGTGAGGCAAAATTATCTGCCTCTAAGGCTCCTGTCTTTAGCTCACTTATCTGGAGTAAGCCTCTCTGAACTTAAAAAGGCCTAAACTTCTGAGACATATATAAAATTACACTGTGACTTTCTTGGGATGTGGAATCTACCTTCAGCGTGAGTTGGTTTCCCTTATAATAGCGCCCCTTAATATGAATGAAAAAGTGTTATTACAGGTGTATTTTTTTTAAAAAAAACAACAACAAGAATATTCATTATCACATGATAAGACATCTAGATACAGAGGTAGGAGACAAGTTTTTTTCCCCACCAGGGTGATACCGCTGGGTCATCATTGTCCATGGCACATGGATGCTATTGTCTCTGCTTTAGCAGATATTACAGGTTTTTGTAGCATCACAAAAACCTGTTTGAGTATAGATGACAGGAGGCAAAAGAAACAAATGTTCCCAATTTAAACAATGCTAACTTTTGTCCTAAACTGAAAATGATTTTTAAAAATCTGTTCAGTTTCCATTCGTAGTAACTGAACTATTCAAAGGGAACTGTTTGAAGAAGAAATGAGCTCAAAAGACATTCTGAGCAGTGGTTTCTAGTACCAAATGTAGATCAGCATGCCCAGCTGTGTTTATGTCAGTGATTAAAGTCTTATTCCTATCTGACCCTTACGCATTGAGATGGTCAACCACCTGGGTATACTTACAACTGACTGCATCAGCCATTTGCCTTTATCAAGCTCAGGCTTCCATTCAGGCTTGCCAGATGTCCCTTTAAATGGAGATAACTCTGAGACTGCTGAAGGAATATAGAACATAATGCACATTCCTTATTACTAAGCCAAGCATGTGAGCTCTGTAGTGCCTTCCACTTCATCTGATGCTTGTATGATACATTTAGACCTAACACATTAACTGATCTTCTTACATATAATAGCCTAAATCCAATTGTTTGTCCCAACTAGAGTAGAACCATTGAATCAATGGATCTTACGTATGGGGTTGCTAACCAACTTTCTGTGGATACAGTGAATCTATTCCTGTTGTGTGCCTTCAAGTCCTTCCCAACTTATGGCGACCCTAAGGCAAGCTTATCACATAGTTTTCTGTGGCTGAGAGTGATACACCCAAGCTCACCCAGAGGGTTTCCATGACTGAATGGAGAATCAAACCCCAATCTCCAGGGTCGTACTCCAATGCTCTAACCAGTACACCAAATACCTACTCTTACCAGTGGCTCTCAAATCTATTCTAGTGGGTACTAATTTTGGATGCCACTTTGAGAGAGCGATGCAATATAAATTGAAACTAAATAGCAATTGGGTTTATGCCAATGAAAAAGTGTTTAAGTTAGCAGGATACAGTACCTGAGTATTTCCAATATTTTATAACAGTGGTTCTCAAGGCATGTTCTCAGGGGACTAAGAAATAGTCCAGTGGGACTCAGGTGTTTTAGATACAACAATAAAAATCTATCCCCAATAATACTACTGGTTTTTTTTTGTATTTAATATCTTTGTGTTTTACAGTTACCATAGCAGTAGATGTTATTCTCCACTGCATTATTACAATTTCCACAATTGTACACTACTAATGGAATTATTATACTGCTACAATATTAAATGTTCCTAAAACTTACATACCTGATAAATGTAATAACAGAGTGCCTGTAAACATCAGAATGTGTTCCTTGGTGATCTTTTTGTTTCCATCAAGGTGGGAAGGAAGTTCTTTGACAGAGTGATTGCTGGAACAGAAGATAAAAAGGCTGAGCAATGCTAGTAGCAATAAAATATAACAAATAGCTACTCAGAAGTAAATCCTACTGAGTCCTGCCATATTTCTTAGGCTTTTTAGGACAGCAGCCTTTATTACATATGTGTTGCATGCCATTGGACTTTACAATTAACACGAGCATAATTAATAACTAGCATATTCCCATCTGACTACTGCAATCAGGCATGTCCTTATCCTTTGTCAAACATCAGAATGAAAGCCTTCAGCAGCTAAAATAAAGTTCAGATTTCTGAAGATGCAAGGGCTTGACTGAGCCAAAAGACGTTTATTGAGTGCTTTCCAAAGCCACTGAAGTTAAAGGATGTTTTTCCACTGGTTTCTATACTAAAGTGTACTCAGGTTTGATACCTACCTTTCTCCCCCATTTACACTTTGCAGTAAAATGTCAGTAAAGAAAAAAGGTCATTGGCATAAACGATTCAGGAGAAATCCGTACAGATTTCACCTCTATATCCTGCAATGTGCAATTCAAGCTTATGGATGATGTGGGAGCATTCCAAGGTTGGAGCATCAGACACAACCAGTCCTCTGTTGGACTCTTTCCTGTGAGCAGGACAGAAGGAAGGGATGAGTTCAGAGTTTGGACTACAACTCCCAAAATTCTCAGACACTAGCCGTATGTGTCTAATATAAAGTCAAGAATAGAGACACTGGGGCAAACACACCTTTCTTTGCCACTTCTCCTGGTGTATTGCTGATGCCACAATATGGTTCACAACAGCTTAATCTGTGGGAATAACAACTCTATTAGAGGACAAGAGTTAGTCTTTTTTCCCAAGCTTTCAGGCAAGGCAAACCTGGACCCCGAAGGAGTTGTTTTCAGCTCTTGCTGGAGGCATGGGAGGAAAAATGGAAACTCCATAGCAGTAACCTCTGACCAGGGATGGAAGAATTCACCTTTTCACTCTCCACAATTCACCTATTACAACATATCCCAATGCCAGGAGGAGAAGGCAGTGTGGAATTGCTCTTTACAAAATATTTGCATAATGAGGTTTTGTTCAGCCTTAATGGCCACATACAGAGCTTTGTGAAGGTGGTACAAAAGAAGTCTGAGGTAAAAGGTTCGCACATACCTCACCTTTACAGATCACCTCCACATTGGCAGGAGAAAACTTTTCAAGGCTGGCTGACCTAAAACAGAGAGTTAACATTACAAGACAGAAATGTACTACAGGAAGAAGGAAAGGTTGAATTTATGTAACTTTGGGTTAGGCAAATTGGTTGCAAAATACAGATCCCAAGTGAAATAAGAAAGAAAGAGAAAACAGCATTCCTCTCTATTAAAATTCTTCCCCATGAAAAAGAAGGACACCTTTGAGAGTAACAAATTTAAGCTTTTCTGGACTCTGGTGCATCTCTTCAGATGCAAGCTTATGAGGAAATAAATTAGTTGTTTTTAAAGGTGCCAAAAAACTCCTTCCTTCTTTTTATAGGGCTGTCTCTCTGAATGTGTGCCCATTAAAATCCTGATATAGATAGTTATCAGGTCACCTGCTCCAGGGCTAATGCTTCACTCCACCAAACCTTTGATGCTGGACACCCACTGTGAACTAAGCACTTCTGCCTCTCTGTCTCCCAATAGCTCCCCCAGAAAACATTTTACAGCAGGGAAGGAGAATGTGGGGTTTTTTTTAGGGATTCTTGCTTTTCAACAGTGTTCAAAGTGCTAATGCAAAAGGGTAGCTTTTTTTATTCCTCTTTGAAACACACATACACATGCACAGCT
The DNA here is from genome assembly GCA_030412105.1 of Cyclura pinguis. Taxonomy (NCBI): domain Eukaryota; kingdom Metazoa; phylum Chordata; class Lepidosauria; order Squamata; family Iguanidae; genus Cyclura; species Cyclura pinguis. The sequence continues at coordinate 24,291,785 of CM059604.1, forward strand.
GAGCTTTCCAAAATCTTTTACAGTTCTACCGCATCATTTTATCACCCTTCTTTGTTGTGTGCTGCATCCTTTTCATTGCTGTCAATTCTTTCTTTCTTTCTTGAACTTTAGCACCTAGTATGTATCTTTGTTACCAGAAATATTCATTGGTTTCTCATCTGAATTTTAAAAAGGAGATGCCAGGACTCTGATTACCCAATATGGCAATTGCACAATTCATCTGGTGCAAATATATCGTAACATGTCCCTGCCATTCAGTAGATGATTCCATGGAAGGTTTTGCAGGTTGCAAATTAAAAAATGGTGACAATTGTGCCCAGCTTTTAAGAATTTGGATGGCATTGCAATATTTGGTATTGACATATGAGCTTCATTTACATGCTGCTTTCCCACTAGCGAGCTCAAGGTAGTGGTCATGGATTCTCTTTCTCCCCATTTTATCCACTCAGCAACCCGATGAAGTAGGTCAGGCTGAGGAAGACTGACTGGCCCAAGGCCATCCAGTCTTGTGGTTCTGTGGGGACTCAGATCTGAATCTCCCAAATCCCAGTGAACCACTCAAATCAATACCCCATATTGCCTCTTATGCCTATTGATTAGTAACTGAAAGCCAATAATGCCACACACACACACACACACACCACTACCCTGCATTTAGTGAATGCATGCAGGTGCAGCAAGATCAAACTCCCTGACCACACACTCTGATGCCAACATGGCCACTGACCATAGCACTGACAAATGAATGTGTAACATTAGTGAGAAGGAACCTTCAACCACGAAACTTCTTAGAGGATCTTGGCCCAGCTACCCACATTTTTTCTTCCTCTCTCTTTCTTTCCCTGACCTACCTCACCAGGTTATTGTGAGGATAAAGAAGGAAGGAGACAGCCATATGTTCCACCTTGAGTTTGAGAAGCCCAGAATAAATAGAATAAAGAGAATTTCTCCTGGGGGTTTTTTGGCAAGATTTATTCAGAGGTTTGACATTGTCCTGAGGTGGTGTCCCTTGCCTAAGTTGGCTGACTGAGGATTCAGACTCAAGCTTCACAGAATCCTGTTTTACCATTCAAAGAACTATCCCATTCTTTTCTTTTCACTTACCCACGAGTATTTTCATACGCAAAGGAAACCTTGCAGTTGCAGTAACTGTTTGGTTTAACACAAATCATTTTATTAAGTGGCAGGAAAGTAAAGGAAATGAATTACAATGGAAAGTGGTTGTTTAAGGAATGTCTTAGTATCTGGAATTTAACATTTGTCCTTCGTTTCTGTCAGTGCTATCATGACCCTATATAAATAGTCCTCCCATGTGTACAAATGTTTTGCTTGATTGGACACAACTAGGAACTAAAATGTTAGCAATGAGAATATATAAATATTAATAGACAAGAACATTCAGAAATAGCAGTTTTCTCTCCTTTCTTTTTGTTTAAACCCTCTAATTATCATAGCCCTAGGGCAAGAAATAATACAATAATTTCTTTCTCTTGATGGCACATATTGCTTCTGCCATTCTTTTATTTTGAGCCAAGATATGAAATATTAGCCATGTTAATTCTTTTCTGTCTGATTGCCAGACCTCTCAAAGTCTTTGTTTTGCTCAACATGTGTGCAATTTTCACTATTTTTGTCCAGCAGTGACCTTTGGAATTCCAGAATAATTTTCCCTCCCCTTCCTGGTGCCCTCACGTGACCCAGGAAAACAAACATCTGAGAGACCTCTGGGCATCGTTCACATCTGCTAGGGGATATGATGAAGGCCATTGTGTGATGTGTTTTGAACAGCAGGTGTTGGGCTCAGGAAAAGGGTGGGTTGATTTGGGAGGGGATGGGCTGGGTCTGTACTTAATTCTCCAGTTCCCAGGCTATTTAGGAAACAGCTTAAAACACAGCTTAATCTGTTTGTACAAATTTAACATGGTACATTTACAATAAAGAATTGCTAATCAAATGCTCATCAGTATTTGGTTTCCAAGGGGCTACATTTTGAAACTGGTTTGTGCAAAGAAATAACTTGAAATGAAATCCACATTTAAATTGGAATTCAGAATTCTAGAAGAAACTTTAGTTCTAAGAAATACATCTGATTAGTATGAGACTACTGATGATCTTTAGGTATAGTTTTGTACTAGAGCAAAACAGGAGTATTTTTGTCATTTGCCTAGTAAAACAACTCTGTGACTTCACAGTGGGAATAAATGTTTTGTTTGATTCATTTTTAGCAAGAATTTTTTGAAGTTGGTAATATTCATAAATTTGATGGAAAGGAGCTTAAAATTTATGAGAGAGAGAAAGAATATGAAACCAACAGATTTACCCATTCAGACAGAGGGAATGAAGTGTTTACAGTAGGTCTTAACAAGGGCCATTTCTGCACTACACTGTTATAGTGCTATTATTCCACTTTCAACATCCTGTAGAATCTTGGGGTTTGCAGTTTAGGGAGAGGCATTCAGCATTCTCAGCCAGAGAACTCTTTGGTCTCAGTAAACTATAGTGCTGTTATAATAGCACTATAACAATGTAGTGAGGATGTGGCCAAGATGGGTTTGAAATCCTGTATACTATTATGCTAAATCTACCTCATGTCTGAGGTGCAGAATTACCTCTGTTTTCCTGACAGGCCATTTTATTGTCTTTAAGCACCACATGGCAGGTAGATTCAACATGATTTTCTTCACATTGGGAATAGCTTGTTGAATTAGGCCAGTAGAGAAGGTTGAAAATATTGTTCATTTAATTTTTGATATTTAAAAATTTCATACCTTTGATGAAGAATGTGAGATTTTATAAACTCAAATGTATAAGAATGTGAAATTGGCTCATTTGTTCAGCTGCATTGGGATGATGACAGATGAAGATCTCTCAGATGGCTGTGTGTATATGCCTTCAAGTCCCTGTTGACTTATGGCAACTCCATGAATATCATACAGTTTTCTTAGGCAAGGAATACTCAGAGGTGGTTTTGCCAGTTCCTTCCTCTGAAATATAGCCTACAGCACCTGGTATTCATTGGCAGTCTCCCATTCAAGTACTTAACTAGGGCTGACCCTGCTTAGCTTCCAAGATCAGATTGGATTAGATGCCTTTTGGGTATTTAGGAATTCCCAAACTTGGGCAAAAGCACATTTCTGTAGCCACTCCTAGCTTGTATAGTCTTCCTGATAAATAATTTTTGCCATCTTGACCACACTCTGTGTCCCAGTTTTCCATTATGAAACACTAGAGCATATCAACCTATTTGATGGAGGAAACATCTGAAGGTAGGCAGACCTCTGTTTTCACACTGAATACCAAAGCCAGGCCATTTCCACACTAGACTGTTATAGTGCTATTATTCCACTTTCAACATCCTATGGAATCCTGGAGTTTGCAGTTTAGGGAGAGGCCTTAAACCCCAGGATTCCATAGGATGTTGAAAGTAGAATAATAGCACAGTGTCTTTGACATTCCATAGGTCCCAGAAACGCACAGAACCTTTAAAAAAATTCCCATGTTCTTCCAGATCTTTCTAGTTTATAGAAACTAATTCTAGAAACCAGGTTCTAGAAACTAGAAACTATGGCCTTATTTTTAAGTGGCAGCATTTACTTCAAAATTACAGATGTCTAAGTTCAATATTAGATGCAATGATGGAGACTGGGAAATCTAGCCCTTGTATGAAAAATTCCGGTTTCCAAAATATCTCCAGCCCTGTCAGTTAGAGGGGGATATCATGCAGCTTTCCAGATGTTAATGAGCTATTATCTGTAAATTTACATAAGCACCCAGATTCCCAGAGAAAACTAGATTTCTAGAATGTGACCATGGAAAATCACCATCCCTGTTTTGGAGGTGCCTTTTGCTTCTTTTCTGCTATGAGGTTCTAGAGTTTCCATTTTTCAGCCTTCAGCCCCCCTACCCTTCCTCTAGATGTTTAATCCAGTGAGGTAGGAGAAACTTTTGATATGAAGGTACTAATTATGACAGTCCCCATATCTGTTAGTTGTAGGAAGCTTAGCATGCCCATACTCAACAGTTGGTTGTTTGCATGTCTTTCTAAGAGTTTAGGTACAGGATAAATTAATGTCAGTTTGTTTGTCTTAGCTGCACCCATTTTTTCTAAGCATTGTTTTTAAGAAAACATGGGAGATGTAGTCCAAAAAAGTAACCTTCTCAGCCTCTGGAAATTACCCGTGTAATTGTAGGTATAGATGTAAAGGTGGTGCAAGAATGGTAATATCAGCTTTGTGTGTGCAGAAAGCAGCATCACACTTTAAAAGCCCATAAAACCTTTTATTTTATTGTATGCTAGTAGCAAACAAGCTAAGAGGGAATAAGCCTACAGTGTTTTTCCACAAATACCACTGAAATCCTATTTCTATAGAATCTTCTATTTCCTATCAAATTTTGTCAGGCAACTAGAGAATGTTGCTGGGTGTTCACACTTATCTGCCAGGCATAAATGCTATAAATGGATGATTACTTTAAATACATCTACTTTAAGAAGAGAGTTATGGGACTGCACAAAAGCATCATGCTGTGTCTACTTGCAGTGAAGCACCTGGAAATAAATAAGTTGATGCAGTTGTTATTAGCAAACTCACAAAACACTCATTACCTCTTTAGCCAGATATGTTACCTCCCTTTGAACTGAATTCAAACTGGATTTCCTTAGGGTTTTCTGAAGAGGTGGTTCTCACATATGACAAAGTGACACACAAAACAGTGTGTTCAGGTTGTTGCCCTATGTATCTTCACTCCGTCCTCTTCTGGAAAATGCTTTTCCCTCTCCTTCTCTATTTCCTGGGAAATATGAGTATATAGTCAACTCTGTACTTGCTTTTCCATTGATTCTACAAGTCACTCTTCTTGCATATGAGTTCTGTACATGAAGTGGGCAGAACCAAAGTCATTAGCTGGTTCTCCTTGAGCCCGTTCACACTGCACAGTTAGAATGCTATGAGTCCACATTAACTGCCATGGCAACCTCCTATAAAATCCTGGGATTTGCAGTTTAGAGAGGGGTATTTAGAATTCTCAGCCAAAGAACTCTATTCCTTCAGCAGGCTACAAACCCCAGGATTCCATAGAAGGTTGCCATGACAATTAAAGAAGAATGATAGTACCATAAAACTGTGCAGTGTGAAAGAGCTTTGAGTGCTGTTTTTCCAGGGTTCTAAAATGTCAAAAATGGCCTTCATGGCTGGAGAAGGTAATGAAAATGATCAGAGGAGGGACGGCTCAGGAACTGTCCTATCATTAGTTAGGCTGAGGCAGCCACTTCAGGCAGTAGGTCTGGAGTATCTTGACAGGGCAGAAGAGTGTTATTTATCTAATTTCTTATTATAGGCCATTTCCATGCTACACTGTTATAGTGCTATATTCCACTGTCAGCAACCTATGGAATCCTGGGGTTTGCAGTTTAGGGAGGGGCATTTAGAATTCTCAGCCAGAGAGCTCTTTAGCCTCAGTAAACTACAAATCCCAGAATTCCACAGGATGTTGAAAGTAGAATAATAGCACTATAACAATGTAGTGAGGAAATGGCCAGGAATGGAGAGAAATGCTTAGACCTTGGAGGGCCACATACCCTGCAAAACATTAAAAAATGTTTTGCCTTAGCCTTTTTAGGTCCAGGAGAGGCTCTTTTTAAAAACCACTCCCTGTTTTGCCAGAGGTTTTGCCATGTTTCCTGCCACAGACCATTTCAGCCTTCTTCAGCTATTTCAGACCAAAGAGAGACCTTTTTCTAAAACAGGAAGTGAACAAGATGTGATCAGAAGCCACCTGCTGTTCACTTCCTGTTTTGGAAAAAGGATTCTCCTGAAAAATGCCCCCATGACCCATAGAGGGCATTTGGGGGCAAAAAATAGGTGCCCTGGCCATCACAAAAATCTTCTTGGGGGCAGCACAGCACCCATGCACTGCTCTTTGCTCACTTCTGTTCTAAACCTGTAAATCACAAGGTCCGTGGGCTGAATCTGCCCCCCCCAGGCCATTTTATGCCGCCCTTGCACCTCTCCTGGAGCTGTGGCAGTCCCCCTGCCTGGTGAGCTGGATCCCCACATTGTGGGCCCCCAACTGCCTGTATTCTGAAGAGGGGCCCAGCAGCGAGCAGTTGCAATCTACTTCTACTTCTGACTGCTCCTCGGTCCAAATTTTGCCATCAGAGCATTGCCGCAGGTTACCATGGCAACGCTCTGCGCGGTTTGCGAGTAGATACATTTATATAGTCTTACAGATACAACCAGCCCTTTGAGGGCAACCAAAATGCTGATGCGGCCCAAGATAAAATTGAGTTTGACACCCTTGCCCTAAATGAATAACTGTCAGGCTGAGATGTAAAATGTAACAAGAATAACCATTATTAATAACAATGATGATGATGATGATGATGATGATGATGATGATGATGATGATGATAGTTTTATTTGTTATCTGTCTCTCTTCAATGCTCAAGGCAGGGTACAACATAAATTAAAATACAATTAAAAATACATCATAAGTTAAAATTCATTAAAATACATAAAACAATTTAAAATACAAATATATCATACAATAAATCATAATTAAAAATGGACTGGGTAGGCCTGCTGGAAGAGATAAGTCTTTAGTATTTTTTTAAAATTCAGATAGCATCTTTTGTTGTTGAATCTCTTCTGGCAGGTCATTCAACAGTCTAGGGCTGGCCGATGAGAAAGTCCTCCGGGTAACTACTCCCAGTCCTGTCCTGGCTGGCTTAAGTAAATGGCCCTCAGAGGACCTGAGTGTAGGGGGCAGATTGTGTGGGAGGAGGCCAACCCTCAGGTAACTTAGACCCAAACCACATAGGGCTGTAAAGGTAATAAACAACACTTTGCCCGGAAGCTAACTGGCAGCCAGTGAAGTGATTTTAATATCGGTGTGATATGTTCACTCCTCGCTGTACCTGTAATCAATCTGGCTGCTGTATTTTGGACCAGCTGTAGTTTCCAAACTTGGTACAAGGTTAACCCAATATACAGCACATTGCAGAAGTCCAGCCTTCAGGTTACCAGCACATGCACTACCACCTTTAGGAAGGCGCACAGTTGGCGTATCAGATGGAGCTGATGAAAAAGATGTAAAAAGTTCAGAGTGAATGTAAGCTGATCACTGTATCAACCTGTGAAATGTCGATGTAACTGCTTTCTCCTGTGCCTCGCACTAAACTTTTCACTACCTCTTCAACTCCCAAGTAAAGGCTGTAGAAATGTTGCAGAAATGAATGAGCCAAATAATTTTTTCAGACAGATTGTGAACAGAAGAGTGGCTGCAAAGAAGCTTCCAATGAGATTCAGCTCCCAAGTAAAGGCTGTAGAAATGTTGCAAAAATGGATGAGTTAAATAATTTTTTGGGCAGGTCGTGAACAGAAGAGCAGCAGCAAAGAAGCTTTCAATGAGATTACTTTTCTCAAATGTTCCTGTTGTCACCTTAAAAATTAGCAAAACCTAGTGATGCCCCTCCCTCCCAAAAGGACTCCGTGATGTTGTGGAAAGCAAAAATGATCCTCCTATTCACTTTGAATATTTTCCCCACCCTTTATTAATATAATGGGATACATTTGGCGCATTAACAATCATGTGTCTCCTTAATAAAGATGGAGGACTGTGTTTTTTTTCTACTCAAGTACCACGTTCATTTAAAATCAAGTAGGCAACTCAAAGGTTAAGAGGTTTAATATCCCGAACTCTACAACTGAAGCACTGTATGGTCCACTTTATTATTATTAATTATTCAGAGGACTGATGGGGGTTATTAGAAACTTCATATGGCAGGAGAAGAGCCTAAACACCTTTTGCCTGCTTTGCAATGTGACCGCTTAAAATCTAGACTGGGCCTGTTGGCACTGTCATTTTGTATGCTGTATGAATATTTCCCTTGTGAAATGGGGGGGGGGGGCTCAGTAACTCTTCTTTAAATACATGCTAGAAACCATGATGGGAGGGAAGGAAGGAAGGAAGGAAGGAAGGAAGGAAGGAAGGAAGGAAGGAAGGAAGGAAGGAAGGAAGGAAGGAAGGAAGGAAGGAAGGAAACCACTTCTATAGGTAAAAATGTGAGCCCATAATTGGCCTCTTTGCTGGGGGTAGAGTGTAGGCTTGTCTATGCATTTGGCAGAACTTGGAAAAGTTCTATTTGGGATGAAAACTCCCAGAATTCCCAGCCAGCATGCCTACTGGGTAGGTCTGGTAGTCCAGGAAAATAACTTTTCTAAGCTCTGGCATTTGGTCTATGCATGCCTATTTTAAAAAGGTGAGTGTAAGCATTCAAGCTTCCCCAGGATGTCTGTCTGCCTACTTATCCACCTAACATCCCAGTTTCTCCCAGTACTGAGATCAGAGGTGTCACTACGGGAAAGAGAGAATGAAGGCATTGCCCCTCCAATAAGACTTCTGCCTCCTCAGATGAAGTTTTCCTTCACTCTCCAAGTTTCCGGCATTGCAGAGAGTAAAGCCGTTTCTGCACCTGACCAGTTCCCACCGACATCCTGTCATGATCCCAGCAGTGCCGTTGCCGGGAAAGGGGCATGATCGGAATGCTGCCCTCCACACCCAGCCAGCTCCCTGTGGAAGGGAGCCTGAGCAACATGCACCTGCCTTCTGCAGCACAGCCAGTCTCTTTCCCATGCTGCACTGGCGAAGGAAGCGCAGGATAACGCTTCTGCCCCTTCTCATGGTTGGGGTGACAGGAGTGTCACATGATAATGGATGCTTAATGGATTTTTTCCATTAAGTGACTATCCCATGATTGTGACGCATAGGGATGTGATGGCTGCTGGATTGCAACAACATCATGCAAAAGCATGACCGTGGACCACTGCCATCATGTCCCCATTGCTGGACTGCGATGCCATGCAGAAATGGCCTAAGACATTGAAAGCCATTCACACCTTGAAGTCTTACATTTGCTGTGTTCACATTCTCTTGATAACTCCTGCTCCTTTTCTTTTGGATGCCTAAACCGTATTTCAAAATGCTCCACCAAAGTTTTAAATTATTGCAGTGTGTGAATTTCTGGAACTGAAGGAAATGTTATGGAGGGGGGGATTCTGGAGGGAGCACCTTTATTCCCCCCCCCCAATAGCTATGTCATTGCAGGACCCCAGATGGCTCACAAAATGATTAAAAACAGATACAATTTAAAACACATTGTTATTATGTTAAGGCGGCATAAAATAGATTACCATGTTAAAGTAGTTAAATAGATTGTCATGTTGAAGCAAAACCATTCCAAAACCATTTAAAGGCACATCTGAGAAGAAGAGGAAAAAGTAAACCATTTCTTATGAAAATCTCACTGTCTTCCAAGCTGTGCATTTGGCACATTCTGAGGAGGGCTTCTAATTTGTGTCCATTTGAATGGGAATGGAAATCTCCAAGGTTCCTAATCACAGAGAGTTTCTGACTCACAGTCAGACATAGCTTGGGAAAGTCACTTCTTTGGACTACAACTTCCACTGTATCCCACCTTGGAAGGGTTCTGAGATTGTAGTTTAAAAAAAAAGGCAACACACACACACACAGACGAGATAAAAAAGAAAAACTCACATTCAAAACTACACATAAGTAAGACAATTCTACTAACTAGAATAAACACTAAACAACTAAAACTACCATATTTGCAGGCATATAAGATGCACCCGTGTATAAGATGCACCCCATTTATACACTGGCAAATACTATTTACCAGCATATAAGACACACTGGCATGTAAGATGCACCCCATTTTCAAACAGTATTTTTTTGGGAAAAAAGTGAGTCTCATACACCAGCAAATATGGTACATAAGATTACAAAGGTTTAGACTGGTTTGACTTCCAACCTCTCAGCTGATGGTTATAAGCTAAAATATTGATACATTTCTTCTAAATTATTAATGATATGGTAAGCAAAACTATATTAAAACTAATATTGTTAATTTTATATAGTTAGTTTGTGTTAATAAAACTAACATAAAAGTACTGCTGTTAAAAGTAATCACTATCTTAAAAAAATTGCACTCCTAAATTTCTAAAAACTTCCCCAATGCTTAGTGAAAAGTATTATGATTCTATCTCAATCCTTTTCAAAATGACTTATCATTCCATCTCATAGCATCGCATTTAGTTTATCCACCTCAATCAAGTCAAGAAGCTTCAATATCCAGGCCATTTCCACACTATACTCTTATAGCGCAATTATTCCACTTTCAACATCCTATGGAATCCTGGGGTTTGCAGTTTAGGGAGGGGCCAGGAAGCCCTTCCCTAAACTGCAAACCCCAGGATTCCATAGAATGTTGAAAGTGGAATAATTGCGCTATAAGAGTGTAGTGCAGAAATGGCTCCAGTCTTCTTGAATTGGAGTCTGCATCTGTTTCCATCTCTGCACCAACAGTAATCTGGGTGCCCTAATCATATGCTGTAGACCAAGGGCAAGTCTTTAAGTGAGCACCCTTGCTTTCAGTTCTCTCTTTAACCTCACACATGCTGGCTAAACATCTGCATCAGTCAGTGATGTATTTAAGTCTTTTACTCCAAGTCTCAAGTCACGTCTCAAGTCTCTATCTTCAAGTCTCAAGTCAAGTCTCAAGTCCTTGAATATACAAGTCACGTTTCAAGTTAAGTCTCAAGTCTGGAGGCTAGTTTTATACCCCAACCAAAATTCCATAATTATTGGATAGAGTGAAATAAAGTCAGTTTTAACAATTTAAGCAGAGTCAGCTCTCCACATTTGCAATTTTGCCATCTTTAGCTTCGGAAGTGGAGAATAGGATTCTATCTTACCTCCCACTGCTGAAGCTTCAAAAGCTTTTGAAGGAAGGATCCTTCTTCCTCAAGCCCATAGCCTAACACATTTGCTGTTCGCCTCTGAGAAATGCACCCTGCACTCTGGGAGTGAGTCTTGTCTTTTGCTCTCAGGAAATGTTTCAGAAGGCTCCTTCAATATGCAGCAGGGACCTCAACCCTGCCTCAAGCCCATTGCCTAACCCATTTGTTGTTCCCCTCCGAGAAATGCTCCCACACTTTGGGCTTGAGAGAGATTGTCATGTGACCAGTAGGCAAAAAGATATGGAGGCATTGTTCAAAGTTGTAAGGTTTCTGGATGAATGAGCTATGTTACTGAACCAAGGGCATCAAGTCAGTCATTGAAAATATACAAGTCTTGAGTCAAGTCGAGTTAGTGCATTATTTATGACTGAGTTGAGTCCAAGTCAAGTCACTGAAGTGACTTAAGTCCAACTTGAGTCCAAGTCTATTGACTCGAGTCTACACCACTGGCATCAGTGTTGTTTGAAACAGGCTTCCACCTAAAAAAAGTGCTGTTTCTTAGTTCCTCCCCGCCCTCCAAAAAAGTCTTTGTTAAATACTAACAAACGCTAAATACATGAAATACCAACCAATAGATTGTGGCATAAGCTTTTGTGGGACAAACTGCCATTGCAGGCAAACATCTCTTTCTTTATGTAGATAAAACTCACTATAAGACATTGGCTCAGGAGTGGTCACTGGATCTGTTGACACAGAGATGATGAATCCACACTTGGTTTTACAGCCGCTCCTCTTTCATCTGCTCTGGGTTGCACAAGAACCATCCCAAGACTGAACCCTGTTCTCAACAGAGGTTTAGCACTAGAAGTGCTTCCATACAACTTGGAGCATCTTTATGACCATTTCTCCTACCCCTGCTCCAAGTTGTATAGGAGCTCTCCTGTTAGGAATAGGCTCTAGCAGTTGTTTTGACTCATTTGGGGACCAAAAAATTCCAAACTTGAGGAGTCCTGGGATTCAGGGAGTTCCAGGGGCCACAAATTAGGTCCCAAGGGTTTCATGCAGCTCATAGGCTGTCCTTTGCCCACCACTGCTTTAAAAAAACTCAACTGAAACAGAAAAGGGGTGATAGTAACATTTATTAGGAAAGCAAAGACCTGTATCCATGCTAGAATTCCACTCACAGAAGAGCAGAGTCCACCAAATGTGAGAGCTCCATTTCTCCTTTCTCATGTAGCTCTTTGAGCACCCCAAAAATCTATTCCAGAGATCTGGAATCCCCTCGAAAGCATGTGTTTTAGCCAGGGAGAGTGATGTGCTGCACAGGACCTAAACCCCAGGGCTACTGCAAGTGTCAGGTTGGATTTAGGGCAGTTTTTTTCCTATTACCCATACCCATACATACATGTACATGCAGTGGCTGAACACTGGGACAAAGAAAGTCGTAGAAGTACATATTTTAGGGAGTTATCTACACTGCTCTGCAGTGGTCCTTGGAATCATCCCTACTTGGTACACTGGATGAGCGGAGGTTCTTGTGCCAGTGTGGCTTGGGCTGATGTAATAGAAAATGTCCAAATCTCTCCAGTCCCCAAAACTCTTATGTTTAAAAAAGAAAGCTCCATTTAATTGCAGTTGATAATCTCATCTCTCCTGCTGCTGCTACAGGACCTAATTGGCTCTTGTGCATCTCTCTCCATGTGCTGAAATTGCTACAATAATTCATTTTAAAATGATTCATTAATTCATTATTACAACAGAATTAACTAATTCTGACACCCCGAGAATCTAATTAATTTTCATTTGGAAAGCACATTATATGCTCGTCTCTCTTTTATTATCTTCTTTTACTTTCTCTTCCCTTTCTTTCTTTTTTATGTTCTTTCCTTTCCTCCCTTCCCCATCATCATTTGTCCACTTTTATGGAGGGGAGTCCTCTATTTGAAAGGCTCCCAGGTGACAATCCTCCTTTTGAAAGTTTCGCCTCTTTGAAGGGCTGTCCAATCCAATTTCAATGTAAAGGCAAATAACTGTGAGATGGGAGAAGAGAGACCTTGAAGCTGTCCATCTACAATAATCACCTGGACAGAAACTCAGGAGGAATGCAGGTCACCTGGTGACAACCTTCCTCATTTTCATGAAAAGTACTGTATCCTGCTAAAATTACGAATGTCATAACATTGTTGATGTTGCTGCTGCTGTTGTCTGCCTTCAAGTCATTTCCAACTTATAAAGATCCTAAGGCGAACCTATCACAGGATTTTCTGGGGCTGGGAGTATGTGACACACCCAAGGTCACCCAGTGGGTTTCCGTGGCTGAGTGGGGAATTGAACCCAGGGTTGTATGTCCAGCACTCAAACCGCTACACTATGCTGGCTCCTATCCTAACATTGCAAGTGTACATATTAAATTAACATATGCGGTTTTGTGCAAAGATTTTCCCCCACTTTTGTAGGTGAACACTTTAATTTCATATCTAAGGGACGTGGCAAAGATGTGCTGTAGAGCACTCTGTAAAGCTGTAATGTTTTGAAACAAGGCGCTATATTGCTTAAGGCAATAGGATGGAGTGAGGGGCACCACATCATAGCTTGTCCAAGGCTTGACCTTCACTTTTCTTCAAAGATCTGTTCCGAGGGCTGAATGTCAAGTGATACAATCATGAATTGTATCCTTCACTTTGAAACTTCCTCCCTAGGGAAGCTAGGATGGCTTTTTCTCTGTTACCTTTTCAGCAGCAGGCTAAGACCTTTCAAGCCTTTTAGGACTGATTTTTAACAAAAGAAGGATTTTTTTATGGTATCGTACTGTTTTTAATCCTTGTCTGAAAGTGAGATTTTGAATGGTATTAATTCTACTGTTGTTTAATACTCTTTTCACCTCCGTTTTGTACGTTTTAACTTTGTGCATTTTGATAGTAATTTTCTGTCTTTTGTGAGTCGCCTTGAATTCTACTCTGGGAGAAAGATGGGATATACTGTATATACTCATTTATAAGTTGACCTCATGTATAAATCGAGGACAGTTCTGTGGGCCCAAATTATGGATTTTTATATGGCCTACGGATAAGTTGAGGGCCATTCCATGGAGAGGGGAAAACACAAGCACTGCCTTTAGGGGGCCAGCTGCCCCTGGTCAGTGCCACCACTGTTTTCCTGCCCAGGCATTCAAAAAGGTCTTTTGCCACTCTACTCAGAGAGGGGGATGGATCTTTTTTGGATAAAAGTTAAGTTACCTCTGTTTGGATCAATGTTAAATTACTTCTAAGTAAACTCCAGATTATTGCAATCACATCCTTGGGAAGATGTATTCAAAGGAGGTTTGCTATTGAATGGGGATTCAAATCCTGCTTTTCCAGAGTCCCAGTCCTACAGTCAAAGCACTACTAGAACTACTTGACACTTACAGAATAGTAAATCCCACTGAAATTATTAGCACTTGCTTCAGAGCAAACAAGTGATATGGATGAGGGTATAGTCTTACCCTGTTTAGGCTTAATTGGATTGTGGATTGGTGAACAAATCAGCCAATCTAAAGCCTCAGGGTTAAGAATTTTGTGACTTTTAGCTGAAAGCTTCCAATTAGATGTTAAGCATTCTGGTTCTCAATTACACATTCAGAGTTATACAGTACATGCCTAAATCTGAATCAATGCTTGGGCTGGACAGCCTTTCAAAAAGAGCACATTTTCAAATAGACTGTCCTGATATGGTTTTTTGATAAAAGAATATACGTCTTCATATATGGAAGTTCTTTGTGTAACTACAGAATTTGCTACCATAGGAGATAATGATAGTCACCAACTTGGCTTCAAAAGGGGATTAGACAAAATCATGGAGGATTAAGCCATCAAAGACTACTGATCATGATGCCTCTATACATTGCCTCTAGTCTCTGAGATAATATCCTCTGTATCAATTCCTGGAATATTTTCTGTCCTACTTATTTTCTGAGTATTTTCTGTCCTACTTATAGACTTCCCATAGCCACTAATTGACCACTGTGTGAGCAGAATGCTTGAATGAAATCACATTACTTGTTAATGAAGATCATGAGATATGAATGGGTAGAGGATGTTCTGGCACCCAGAGCTTCATGGCAGAGTGTCTTCCTGCTACTGCTCAGTCACAAACAGCTTCAAAGTCATTATATTCATTCTTACAAGTAACCTTCCAAACTTTGTTGCAGATGCATTATGTGCTCAGTACAATTATACTGTGATAAATAGCAATAGCAATGGCATGTGCGTTTCTATATTGCTATACTGCTTATCAGCTAAGTGCTCTCTAAGCGGTTTACAATGTGTTTAGCTAATTGCCCCCAACAAACTGGGTACTCATTTTACCGACCTGTGGAAGGATGGAAGGCTGAGTCAACATGGATTGAACTCACAACCTTGTGGCTGCAGTACCGGCATTTAATCACCCACTGTCACACCTCTGTATTTCATTACAAGATAGGACATAATTATAATAAATGTTACATTTTTTAAAAAGTGTCTATTGTTTCTGCTATGACAAACACAGCTCGTTGAGATTAGTTTTGCAATGTAAAGCATATACCTTTGAATCCAAAACTGGAAATGTTTTGTGTATGGACTGCCCTTCCCAGAATCCCCAATCATGCAGAAGTTGTAGTCTAAAAAGTAACTTTTCCATGCTCTGTTGTCAACATAGTGTTATGTAACACTAGCTTTCTAGCATCTTCCTGCCCTTCCTGTTTTGCTACATAATAAGCAATTGTTCTGCAAAGCATTCCCACTATCCCCTCCTCTTCTGTTGTTTCCTACAGTGCTGGCAACCAACTTCTTGTTAATGATCTGTTAAAAAAGTCTGTGATAGCTCCACCCACCTGTGTAGCTTTGTCTTTTTCTCAGAAGTACAGCCTCACCACAGTGTCTCCAGAAAGACTAATGAACACTACACTGTGCCCCAAAGGAATAATTTATGTAAGCTCCTCAGACATTTTAGTTCCGTTCCCACAAATGTTTGAAGAGAAATTTGGCTTTCCTAGATGGTGGCACTCAAGTTGTTAAAACTCTGGTTTCAGATGTGCTGGCTTAACCACCTGGAAGATTTTCAAAAGCAACGTTACTGTGAAATAACCAGTTTGCAGCGAGATGGTGGGTAGTCATCACCAAAGCTCACAAACTTCCTTTTGAAAAGTAACTCATGAGACTGGCTTAAAAGAAATTAATTGCCATTACTCGTTGCCATTTTAAAAAAAGGTAACTTGTATGACTCCTTAAACTGCTAGTTACTTTTCCATTACTTTCTGTTACTAACTGATAATGACTTTTCATTTCTGACTTTAGAGAGAGAACCCCTTAGGATTAATAAGAGAATGGCATAAAACCTAAAAATTCTCTGTTGCAACGCTTCTTAGGTAACTGGAAAATTTTCCTTGCTTCACCTGCAGGGTTGCTTCATTCCAACTCATTACATTGTTTTTCAGAGCCAGCATCATGTAGTGGTTTACCTGTTGGGCTATGGCCATTTCTGCACTAGACTGTTATAGTGCTATTATTCCACTTTCAACATCCTATGGAATCCTGGGGTTTGCAGTTTAGGGAGGGGCCTGAGAAATGGCCCATAACTCTGGATACCAGGGCTCCAATCTCCATTCAGCCATGGAAACTGAATGGTTGACCTTGGACAAACCATACTTTCTCAGTCTCGGAGGAAGGCAATAGAAAACTTGCTATGAATAAATCATGCCAAGAAACCTAGGTTTGCTAGGTTTGCCTTAGGATCATGATAAGTCAGAAACAGCTGGAAGGTGCAGAGAAACATTGTTTTTGCAGTTTAACTGCAAACATTTCTACTAACCCTTAAAAGTAACTCCTTACCAGTAACTGCATTACTTGTGACTTGTTATTTCCAAGCTCTGGTTGTCACACAGATGACAACTATGACTGTAAATAGTCACTGGGACCTGGTGGCTTCCATGTGAGTGGGTTTGAATCTCACTTCCTGGTTTGAATGCACTAGCGATGACCCAGCTCCTCCCAATGTAAAGAATAATAACACTGAGTTACCTTACAGGATTATCAAAATGATTACAGGTGCATCATGTATACGAAGGATGCCAAACAATCACATGCATTAAGTACTGTAACTGCAGTGGTGACTTGTGGACTGAGGAAGAGATTGCTCCCCAAATGGGGGAGTATGCACCTCTTGTTTCCTCCACAAGCCATTCGTGTATTCATAACACGGACCAACTGCTCACTGCATAGCTGTTCTATGTGAAAGGAACCATCATGATTCATTAGTCCACAGGTACAATCCAGAGATAGTGAAACTCTCATTGAGTAAGAATATTCCTTATAATTCCTTAACACAGAGGAAAATTAAATATTTACAGTTGATACAGAATTCTCGTGCTTTTAATAGGTAATATGTTGCTTATCTGACTTAAAAAATTATGAAGACTTTTTTCGAAAGGAGATGGGAGTCCATTTGGATGGTTTGGCTTTAGCCACCACCTTGTCCTGTCAAACATTAAGGTGAATTTTCCTCCATCATTGCTGAAACACATTTCCATTTGATTGTGAAGATATGATATAAATGGCTTAACTACATGGCTGGAGGCTTGAAATATCAGGTCCTTTATTACTGTCTGCCTCCAAAGTTATTTCTCACTTACAGTGATCCTAAAGCCACCTTACCAGAGCATTTTCATGGCAACATTCACAGAAGATTTGCCATTGTCTTCCTCTGAGTCTGAAATAGCACAGTTTTTGTCTGGTCATCCCAGTGGGTATCCATGGCTGACCAGGGACTCAAATCCTGGTCTCCCACGTCATTTCTGCACTAGCCTGTTATAGCGCCATAATTCCACTTTCAACATCCTATGGGATCCTGGGATTTGCAGCTTAGGGAGGGGCCAGCTGGCCCCTCCCAAAACTGCAAAACCCAGGATTCCACAGGATGTTGAAAGTGGAATCATAGCGTTATAACAGGCTAGTGCGGAAATGGCCCCCGAGTCTTAGTTCAATACTCAAACCACTATACAACACTGGCTCATTTTATTTATTTGTTACATTTACATTCTGCCCTTCTTCCAGTTTGCTCAAGGTGGTTTATGTGTCTCTCTTTATCCTCACAATAATCAGGTAAGATAGGTCAGGCTGACCAAAGGTGACTGGCCCAAGGTCACCCAGTGAATTTCGTGGTCCAGTGAAGGACTAGAACCTGTCTTTTCCAAGTCCCAGTCCAAAACTCTAACCACTTTAAAGTATTGCATCTCATGGTGTTACATCTGCCCCATGGTGAGTTTATAAGAAGTAGGGATGGGCCAACCGAATCCTTGAATCTTCAGCAAGGATTTGAGATTTGCAAATCCGAATCCCTGTGCAAAAATAGGCGAACTGAATCTTTCAAATCTACCAACTAAAAATAGATTTTTTTAAAAAGTTCTGTTTAAAAAAGTTTTCAAAAATGTAAATTTTCTTTAAAAAGTTGCTTTTTAAACTCTTTTTTAAAAAGGGGATTCAAAAGATTCAGGATTCGTGAGATTCGTGGATTCCCAGAACCTTCCAGATTCAGATTTGGAAAATTCTGGATTTGTCCCATCCCTAACAAGAAGCTATCATTTGGTAAATGCCCTCATTATATGAGAGGCCAACTGTTCCCCTTGCCTCCCTTTCTTAAAAAAACAAAAACAAAAATAAGGTGGCCTGGCTTTAGCTCATGCCTTTATTTAACTCCCCTTGACTTCAGTATAGTTCACACAGGTAAGACTCCCACTAAACTGGGCCCGAGGTATCTCTTGACATTTGCAGATCAGCGTGGCCCTTGTTTTGCCGAGCTAGCAGTGTTCGTTCTAACAAATGTGTCCGGAACAGCTCTATCCATCCTGTTCCAACTCCCTTAGGGAATAGTACATGCTTCAATCATGTTCTTAGAGGAAACACCCTTAAACAGTTATAATTATAAACATACATTAACCCTGTTTACAAGGCAAAAATATGCTGCAGAGGGGGTGAGGGAGAGAACAGAGGAGGTATCAAAGTGACACTGCAGTTTGTCAAAGGAGACATTGTTCATGATATTTTAAAGCTTTGCAGGAGAGAACAAAAATTTCACAAATGGCTATTGTTACTGATCCTTGCCTCAGCTTTACTTGTAACCCCACAAGCAGGTTGTAGCCTGCAAGAATGTGTGGATGAAGAGAAGAAATTAATGGTCTTTCTTATTCCCAGCCCCTACACTCGCCCAGGTTTGGATATCCTAAGGTCTCTTTTCTTCTCAGAGACTTTGAAAGCAACTCCGTACGAAATCATCCCTGTAGATGTTTCTCTTATCAAGTCCAGGTTGAAATAGTTTCATCACATACTGAAGATCCCACAGCTGGTTAAATGACTTAAAGAACAAAAACCATGAACATCACATACCCATTGCTCGAATCAGCCTTTATGGGTGGAATGGACTGATACTTATTAAATTCCAAATCAGATTTGATTATCTTTTGGTTTTTCTACATGCATAGTATCTCTCTGCTTTTTGTACATATTTCTTGATCAGAATGGCTCAGACAGCCTTCTTTGTTCTACAGTGATGACTCTCGCTGCTGTCCCTTCCCTCTGTTGTCATCCTGTGTCAGGGGTGAGCCATAAGCATCCACCTGTGATGTGTCATGTGTTACAGACAAACAGAAGACTGATTGAAACAAAGGACAAACTAAGGGTCAGAAGGAAGTCAGGATTCAGGATAGATCAAGAGGCAGGAGCAAGACAGAAGTCAGAAACAGAGGCCATTTCTGCACTAGATTGTTACACTGCTGTTATTCCACTTTCAACATCCTATGGAATCCTGGGGTTTGAGGTTTGGGGAGGGGCCTTTGAGGCCCCTCCCTAAACCTCAAACCCCAGGATTCCATAGGATGTTGAAAGTGGAATAATAGCACTGTAACAGTCTAGTTCAGAAATGGTCAAAGACTTCTAAAGGCTACAAAAGGACAATCACCAGAACCCTAGATTGACTACTTAGTTAGGGAGATGGAACTAAGTAACATCTCCTGGCCTTACTTCCCTCCTAGTCCACCTTAGGAGCCAGCCTCTGGATTGGGCAAAAGAGGTCCACTCAGCTGGCACTCAAGCCACAGGGAGGACAATTTTTCCAGCTTCTTCTTCCAGTGAGCAAATCTGGGACTTGCAACAGGGGTCCTGCTTCTGATTGTTACAGGCTCACTCACAGGCAGGAAGGAAGTGAAATGTCCTCTTCCTTCTGTCCCAGTCACCAGCTGACTGGATGTCTTTCACTTTATCTGGCAACTGGCTCTTAAGGTAGGCTGGGGTAGCATTTACATAGGTGAACAATAAGATTACATAGTCTTACAGGTCAGTTACAGATCTGTAACTCAGATCCATAACTGCAATACTGAATACCAGCCCTTGTTGCTCAAGCAAGACTTTAATGCAACAGAAAGTCCTTTCTCTTAAAGAAGGTCCAACAACAGCTGGAATAGATAAGGTCTGTCCAGGGCCTGAGTATACTGCCTAAATTCCTGATCAGGATGGGGAACAAGACTGCAGGACTTGCTTATGTGTATTGGTCTCCATCTAAGGATATCACATAGAAACCTCCTTCTTAGGGTTCCCAGAATAGGGCCTTGTCTTCCTCAGAGATGACAGAAGATGGGAAGAATTTCAGGGAGAGAGCATTACCTTGAAAAATGTCTGTGGATGCTGTGATTGCTGCAGATTACTTCTAAGTGGTCGCTGTAGGATCCTAAGGGGTCCATCTCTCAAAGTTTGTTAAACGGTCCTGTCAATTACTGGCTGCTGGTGCCAGGGTTCAGTTGGAAGATATATTTATTCAGTTAGGGAAATGGTGAGCTTGATCTCATGGAGAGAGGAAAGTTCAGGGTGTACACTAGATGGTTGTGATGTGCTTGCAGCGGCAGCCAGGACAGCACAACAGCATCACAACCTCTGTTCATAGAAGCGGGTGAGAATGTAATTTGTCCACTCACATAGGGTTGTGTAAACACCTGAAGATGTCCTTATGCCTAAGGAGAGATGTTTGCTGCCTGGGACAGAACTGAAAATGATGCCCTCATAGTGCCTACAATATAAGGGAAATAAGCTATTTCAGCTCCTGAGGCAGAAAATCCCATAAGCAACTTTCATGGGCAATAAAAATACAACGATAAGACGTTAAATAAGTAACCATTTCTTAGTTAAATGTATTAAATAACTATCCTTTGTGCAGAGCTTGGAAAAGTTACTTTTTGGATAGGTGTCTTAGATCCCCCCAGCCATCAGAACCATTCTGGGAGTTATAGCCTAAAAAACATTTTTTTCCAGGTATTGGTTTTGTGATACCCCAAATCACTTTGACGAGGTAGGCACCTCACTCTACCTGTTAGTAGAGTCAGCCCTGCTTGGCTCTACAGTGTGCTTAGAGTTATCATTTCTTGTCAAAGCAAAGGCATTCTGAACGATAGTTATGCATTCTAAGCTCTTACACTGAGACCCTGAAAAACATGCGAAAGGTTTGAACAAATGGGATGCATAGCTGCATATGAAGCTTTTTCAGTGGACAAAGGGAACAAAGGCAAAAAGGAAATTCTCCATAAAGCCATTCTGGGCTTCTGACTCTGCTGGTGGCCCAGGAACTGAGCAACATTTCCATTGCCAGAGAGACTGGGATGGGACTGGCATGCTTTGGGCTGGCTATCTTTCCTCTGAATGGCACTGAAATCCTACAGCTTTTATTTTCTTGGTGAATGCATGTAAGGACTCTCCTATTTTTGACCCCATATGGAGTCCTATAATCTAGTCCCGCCTGGGGCACCAGAACCTTTTAGGCCATCACTGCTGAAATTGGTACTGGAAGGGAAAATAACATCTCTTGGAAAAGTCAAAAGAGACTAAGAGGAAATTCTCGGAGGGGAACGTTATAAAAGAAGGAGGGAGGTTTGCTACTGATTCTTTTATATACTCTCGTTCAAAGTTTAACTCTTTCCCATTTACAGTAATGTAATCAGTTTAGGTTTTGACTGCAATTTCATCTAGATTGAATCACTGTCGGTGGTGCATACACGAACGTTCATTGGAAAATAAAGTCTAAACCACTTCAGAGTGCTCGGAAGAGAGGTGAGCTTTTGTGCAAAAGTCTGATGGGATGACTAGGAGAGACAGTTGATTTGTTTGGGTGAACTCGAAGTGGATGTTCTTTTGTGATTGTTGCTAAGCGGTTGCTTGATTTTGTTATCATTTTTGCCTTTGGCAGCTGTAATGAATTTGGCACTGGTGATGCAAAGAATGGTAAGAAAAAGCATAACAGCTTTTATTTGGGCTGCAGTCCTGTACTGACTTGCCTTTGAGTAAATCCCATTGAACCTGATGGGAGCTGCTTCTCAGCAGATATATATCGTTTGACATTATGACTTAATGTGTTTTATCATATGCTCAGCTGTCACAGATAAAAATTCAGAATCTGAGCAGGATCCTGGCAATCTTGTCTGAAGCCTGATACTGTAATTTTGGACTTCTTGTCTCAGGTTTGCTTTCTTATACGAGCACTCATCAACATTCTGCAGAATGAGAAAAACATGCCACTAAGCTATTTTATGTTTAGGATGATAATTCTTACAAGATTCAATCATGCATTTGTAGTATAATGATCAGAGCTTGTAAAAATGACTTTTTTGGACTAACTCCAAGAATTTCCCTGTCTGTAAGCATACAGGTTGACATGACTGATGGGAAGATGACTTTTTATTTAGGAGGAACATAGGGGTTCTGCAATGGGATGTCTCAGTGTCTTTTGCAACATTTGAGAAGCATAGGCATGGTTGGCTTCACACTTATGGAAAAGAAATACAAACGCTTGGCATGCTTCACAGTGCTTGATATACTTAAGCTTGGGGTTGAGAGCCAGCATGATGTAGTGGTTTGAGCATTGGGCTACAACCCTAGAGACTAGGGTTCAATTCCCCCCTTGGCCTTGGAAACCTATTGGGTGACCTTGGGCACATCAAACACTCTCAGCCCTAGAAAGCCCCGTGATAAGTTTGCTTTAGGTTTGTCATAAGTTGGAAGAAACTTGAAGGCACACAGCAACAAACAACAACTATTATTCCTCTGCTGCAGAGACACACACACACACAGAGAGAGAGAGAGAGAGAGAGAGAGAGAGAGGCCCATATATGACTGTGTCCTATGATGAAGTGGAGTTTATACCTGAGGCTTTCCATCATTTCTTAGCCAGCTGTGAGGCAACATCAGCTCCTAAATTTCAAGTTATGGAAAAGAGGCCACAGAATTGCCAACTGAGAATGTTCCTGGATGTGTGGAAAGTGGTCTTATTCACTACCTGTTGTGAACACTGGGAGCATATCCTAGAGCACGAGTAAAGAAACTCTTTTATCCCTAGTGAAATGAAATTTCAGAAAAGTTCTTTAGGGGAGAGAGCATTCTGATTGTGAGGAGGGGCAAAAGAGCAGGACTAAAGGTAACACCATATTTTTAGCTCAGACCTCTAGCTGGGAATATAGGAACAGAATTCAAAAGGACCCTGATAGATTACATACATTTCTGAACTTTCAAATCCTCTGTCTTCCCACTTTTTCAGCTGCTTTTAAAACGTCTCAGTTTCTCTCTCCTCCTACCACTTTCTTCCTTTATCCTCAGCTTACTTCAGCTGCTGCAAACTGAGTTTAAAATACAAAGAAGTTCACACTCAATTTACTAAGCAGGAGGAAGAGGAGAGGAGGGGGTGGAATCTTGTTCTTCCCAATTGTCTCATGCAAAAGCAAACTGCTGCAGCCTCTCCTAGCTTGTGTGTTCTTCCTCATTAATAACTTATTGATCATACTCTGGTGTTGCTTGGCCACATGTGCCCCGGTCTTCATCTGTGAAATGTTGGTGTATATGAAGTAAATCTTACTGTTCAATAGACCTTCTTTAATTGGGACTAGCAATTGGACGTAGACCTTAATCTGCATTAGGATGTTTGGCTGTTCTTCCTCGATTTTTCCCTTAATTTGCAAAGTTATGCAAAATTATTTATTTATTTATTTATTTATTCACTCAATCATTCATTCTTTCATTATATTTGTATGCCATCTTTCTCCCAATATTTGTATGTTTCTGTTTCTTTTTCTCTTTCTTTGAATAATTTACACCAGACTTTTCTACTCACTAGAATTGTGCTCAAACAACTTTTTTTTAAAAAAAAATCCCAGAAATAAGTACTGAAACAATTAAAATAATTAAAAATGAAAGCATACACATAGCATGGCAATTAATTAAATAATGATTATTTACAGTGTCCCTGGACAAGGCAGAAATGTATACCTTTTCTGTGAGTTGCCCCATTTTGCTTTAGAACTGATGAGCACTCCACATTTGCTGACATATTCATGTCTGCATAAGAATGTGTGCATCTCTAAGATAAAATATCACTTTTGAGCCAATAGGAAAAGGTGAGGCTTTGGTCTTGAGGAGAAAAAAGCAGGTCTTGCAATTCAGTACAAGTTTTCTTGTTTCACACACACACACACCCAGTTGTACAAAAAGGACAGCTCTAGCATAATTCCTGCAAGATGACAGTCACTTGTGAACATTATACCAAGGAAGATCTGGCCCTATATGATTAGGGGGGGTGCTCTTTTTTTTTTTTACCAATTCTAAGTCTATGTCAATTTACCTCTTCCATGTCACAAATACTGTATTTTCACTGGAACCTTTGGTGCATTCGCTTCTTTTTCAAGTGCAGAATGCACATTTCCATAGATATTTTTGAAAAGAACGAAGGAAAAAACCAAAGAAGGGAATGAGAAATGTTAATCTAAAATTTGTAACACATACTCACTGATGTTGATCCCAATATGAAATATGCAGAGTAGTCATGCTAACACAAGGTAACTGAATAGGATGTATCTTTGTGTCCATAAGCATAATGCTAAAGAAGATGCTTGGTTTTAGCACCTCATATTTTCTTTTTGTTCACTGGTTCAGCTGACATATATCTTAGAAGCATGTGAACAAATAATGCATATATCTGGCCATGATCAAGTTACCAAATTTGTCCACTGCAAAGTGTCCTTCAGCTTTTCCAAATATTGTCTCCCTTTCTCGCTTCCATATCATCTCACTGATGGTGAAGCAGACCAAAATATCTGCAGAACAAATGAATGACTCCTGATGAGCCATCCAGGCGACTCAAGCCATAAAATGTAGGCAAAAAGCTATCACTTACATTTGCTCGTGGATGTGTCGGCTTGCTTCTGATTAGCAGCCACCCATGAAGACAGCTGGTTGCTGATGTTCTTTCCTATGACTGAACACCTTATTCAATTCAGAAAGTTCAGCTGCATGTTTCACTAAAGGAAATCCATTCACATTTCTCAGCTACAAGCTTGATTTCACACAACTGCCGTCCCTTATCTCTCAGCAGGTTCAGAGTCAGAAAGTTGTGGCATTAGAGTGATGCTATTTTTAGAGATGTGAAGGTCCAGAAAAAACCTGGAAAAATTCAGAAAAAAAAACATTTTTCCTGAAGCCTTTTTTGGTTTTTTCCAAAAAATTGGAAAAATTGAAAAAAGGAAGAAAATTGATTATCGAATGTTTTATTTTAGCATGATGAATAAAATCTTTAAGACAAGGTGTTCATATATTCTCCAAATCATTTCTAAAAACTATGACTGAAACTGATACTGATAACTATAGCTCAGAAAATGAGTCTGATTAAATTTCATGCCTATTCACATTGACTCTTAGTCTCTCCCTCCTCCCTTTCATACACTTCCCCCGCCTTCTTTTCATGGGAATGGGTGCTTTATGTCTATTTGATACTGTGGAGAGGAAACATAGATAATTTTCTTTATTACTAATGTTGATGGTTTCTTCTGTTTTTTTTTTATTGTGTTTTGTTTTGTTTGTTTGTTTTGCCTGCTCCACATAAACTAGCAAAACCAATGAGGTTCCATACAGTTCAGGAGATTATTGCTCCATTTGTTACAAATAAAATTTTTTAAAAAAGT
The DNA here is from genome assembly GCA_030412105.1 of Cyclura pinguis. Classification (NCBI taxonomy): domain Eukaryota; kingdom Metazoa; phylum Chordata; class Lepidosauria; order Squamata; family Iguanidae; genus Cyclura; species Cyclura pinguis. The sequence continues at coordinate 24,317,537 of CM059604.1, forward strand.
AAATTCTGTTTGTAATAATTGTTTGAATACACTGTATTTTAAAATACGAATTGTGATAGTAATAGTTTACGTTCCTAAAGTAACAGAGTAACTTTCAATCTGTAAAAAGTGCTAATGTTGCGTTTTTTCAATTCTTCTGAAAATTTCCATTTTTTTCTGGAAAAAAAAACAGAAAAAAACCAGGGTTTTTTTGCATGGCTTCAAAATTTCCAGAAATTTTACATTTCTACCTACTTTATAGTAGACAGTCCTTATGTGAAACCACTTCCCTTTGAAAGACTGTCCAGTCGAAGTCCAGTTTAAGGATATAGAATCATAAGACAGGAGAACAGGTGCAATTTTTCCATGCCTAGACAATGGACTGAGCAGACACACAGATCAATTCATCACTAGCCTTCCCCACTATGGTGTAGTAAATTGCCTTTCCATTTAAATCCCATTGAGATCCCACATCACAGTCTGTGTTTAGTAACTTTAGAGATCCATAGCTGTGCTGTAGAAATGGAATGAAACACAGCTAGTCAATTGCAAAGAAGTGCATTTGGGCAAGAGTGCTCCAGCATACATCAGATTCTTCTAGTGTGCATTGGCTGCTACTGAAGCTCTTTGGACACTTCTAACGCATATCAGTTGTTCCTGTGCTCCCCTGGCACTTCCTAGCTGGTGTCTGGAGGCAGATGGGGGAGAGTGCTTCAGTGCCCATCAGTGCATTGTGCATTGTGCACTGGACCCCAGCAAAATATGAGAGAACATAAAAGTGCACATTGACTTCAAAGTTTTAGAATGAAATTGAGACTTAGGCCATTTCTGCACAACATCACTCTCCCACAACGGGGACACATTGCTGGCAGTCGAGTCGTGCTTTCGCACAACATCATCATGGTACCGCTGCCAACACCCTTCACTCATTGTGATTGTGGAATATTCCATTACCAGGGTAATGGCCCCTGATCACATGATGCTCCCGTTGCCAGCAGCTGTGCTGAAAGGGAGGAAGCACAATTTAGGCGCTTCTTTCCCCAGTGCAGCATGGGAAGTGGCCGGCTGCACTGCAGAAGGAAGGCACATGTCATTTGTGCTACTCTTCCATGGGCAGCCATCTGGGTGTGGAGGGGAATGTTCCCGTCGTGCTCCCATCGCAACGGGACAATGACGGAGACAGGTAAGGTGCAGAAATGGCCTTAGTTTCTATGTGAAAAAGATTTAGCTCATTTTTAAAGCTCTACATAAGTTTACATAAGAATCCGTTAGGCAGTCTATAGTACCACAGCTGTGTATACAATCATATAGGACCATTTCTAATGGCAGCCATATAGGATCCAAAGGATCACATAACAAACTTTTAGATCAACTCTTTGGAAAGATCAAAGTGATTGACACATTGCTTTTCCCCCCAAGCACCTTTGTTATTTGTTCAACATTTTCTTGGCACTTATTTTCTTGTTTCTTTATGTATTTATTCACACTTTATAACAGGTTGGAGAATATGTAGCCTTCAAAACTGCAGTTTTGCCATGAGACTGATGAGTAATTGCATCTGGACATATATCATTTCTGTTTTGGAAGCTATAACAAAAAGGCTAGATACAAAAACCTGACAGAACTATGCAACCAACCAGCATTGTGCAGATCCCTGCTCTGGTATGACAGAAGGTGGAAGGTGGAAGGCAGTCAGCTGAGTACAAACACTGTTTCTGATGAAAACAAGAGGAGTAGATTTCCTCTGAGCTCACTCTGTAGGAGAGACTTGTTTATCGGCTGAAAATGTGGTGAGTGCTTTTCCACAGTGGGTTCACCAGTAAAATTACAGACATCTCTATGCATACAAAGTTGCTTAAGATCACCCACCAGGAATTTCTTCTGCCGAGAAGAGTGGCACAATTACATCATTTTTTTTTAATGCAAACATCCAGTTACGATTCACAGCAACTCCTGGCATAGTCAGAGGTTTGTTTATTGTTGTTTCTCATTGTTTTCATTTCAAGCTGCTATTCCTCAAATTTTAGCCTCCATGACCCTGTATCATATTTAGACACCCAAAAAGATGTCCATGCATTTTAGCAAGAAGGCAGAAAAGGGAAAGAGGCTTTCTTCAGCATTTTGCTATTTATTTTGGGCCTTCAGTGCCTTTAAAGGAAAAAAAAAGCAAACTTTTACTCATCAAAAAGGCATGCACACAGCTCCCTATAAAAAATTTCAAAGCCACTGCCTCATTTGACCCAAGAGTGTGGTTTGTGAGGGACATACAGAGCAAATCCTGTAGTCTCCACTATGTTGATCAAATTCCCCAAGCTTGGGAGAAGAAATTCAGATTCCACAAGGATGTCCTACTTCCAAAGAATTGCATTTACTCAACAGACATTATGCTGAGTGTATCCCCTTGACTGGAATTAAGGTCCATCCCTTCAGCTTGTTCAAACAATTTCAATATAATAAAAATTACATTTAACATTGTTGTACAGCATTGATCAGTCTTATTTCCATCAATATGATGCTTTAGTAAAGAAATCAACCATTTCACTGGTTGCAAATGGTTTGCTCATGGCCATATTCATCTGCAGGAGCACATCAGGAATAATAAACCCATATTACTGCACAGATGTCTATTGTCTTATCCTCACGCAGGCCATCCTTTATGCCCAGCCTGTTCACCAAGGCTGTGTGTCTATGTTTTTGTGGAAGTGAAGCTCTGGCATAGCCCTAGAAACTCTACTAGTAGTATTCAGGATGGATTCCTATCTACAGTGTATTATTATAGTGTAAAAAGACGAATAACACAACAACAGCTAGATTCTTGTTATTGTCTTACATATGTATGAGTTAACCTGTCAAAGCAGTTTGTCATTTTTGTCCATTGCAGAACATCTGCATTCAACTCAAGACTGCAGAGATGGAATTGTGCATGCAGTGCCATTTTGCATGAGCATTATGCATAGTTCCAGCAGATTTGTGCCACATGCTGCCCATACAGATGTGCATTGCATGTTGTGCATTGCCTGTGTAGATGCTCAGTGCACAGGACATTGTGTATTCAGATGTGTGCATGTAACATCTCAATTCATTAACAAAGCAGCATGATGCAACCACCATGTAACTCCATGAGTGTAAAGTCAGATTCCATCTTCCTGAAGGATCTCAGCCAACATAACAGACATAATGCAATATAAAATGCTGTTGGGCTTCTCCCTTTTCGCATGGCATTTGCCATGCAAAAGGGCCTCTGGAGTGTCGCGTGATTGTGAGGAGCCATCCACATGACGTCCTCGCAATCGCGCGATACTGCTGGGGCCAGCAGGTGCTGATCATGCACTATTTCATTTTCGGCTTGTAGCCGAAAATGGTGCACGATCATGCATCGCTCCAGGGCCCTATGCTTACCATGCATGCGGAGCCTCTAGAGTCACGGCGCTTGCGCTTCCTGCCCAGGCTGTGTTGTGGAAGGAAGAGGCAGAGCTTTTATGTTGCTGGCCAGCCAGCAGGCAACAGCTGCAGAACCAAAGCAGCAGGGACGTGAGAGCCTCTTGCAAGAGGCTGCTCGCGTGATCCCTGTGCCCCAGCGCTGAGAAAAGGTAAGTTGCGGAAAGGGCCACAGTCATTCAATCTGACTTGGACAGGAGAAGTTGTCAGTGGATTGCACCCAATGTGGGCATGAAGTCTCAGGAGAAACATTGTATTTCAGAGCTTTTCATTATACTTCACAGATCAATCCCAGGCAGCCTGAACAGAGGTGGGGGTTTTTTTCCTGTCACTCCTAGATGACCTTTCTGTTGCTTGATCCACATCCTGTCGCATGGACATCAATGTAAGCAGCAGAAAAGGGTCTGAATCCCATTACATATCCTCCAAATTTCACAAGTGGAATCAGAACACAAGAAGCCAAACAACATCAGGGTGTGGTCAAGATGAAAAAGTTAGGAAGAACACACAAACTAGGAGAAGCTGTAGCAGCTTGCTTTTTTCTTAGCCTATTGGGAAGGGCAAGATTCTACCCCTTCTTCTCCCACCACTGAATTAATTGAGTGTAAACTACCTTTGTCCTTTGAACAGAGTTTACAACTTAACCATGAAGGAAGAAACTCTGATTCCACAACTGGATGTCCTACTGGATCCAGGATTCTGGAAGCTGTAATCCAAAGCCAGTAACAACAAACTTTTTGAACCTTTGTTGAAACACCATGCAAGAAAATGATGACTGTCAATCCACACATTCAATTTAAAGGATTTTATCTATCAAAATGAACATAGGAGATTCTGGGGCACAAAGCAAGACTGAAATTGACATTTCAAGGTGAAGTGTCTCCTATTTTATATTTTTATGTATATATGTTTTTTCTCAGTCTGCTGCATGAATTAAAGTTCTATCACTTTTTCAATAGAGAATTTTCTCAGTTACTGATGAATTTGGGGGGGCTAATCAATCCTTGCTCCCCAAGCAGGCTTTTAAGGGACTTAATGCAGTCCTCTGACCTAGGAGAAATTACCTTCCCCTGCTTTAGATATTGACTTCTGTTATTGGCCCTTTCCACATGTGTGGGGAAGAAATTTGCGAAAACGCCCCAAAATGGAGCTTACCGGCAGCCGGGTAAGTCCGTTGCGACGCAGAGCAGCGTGAGCTCGCTGCTCCGCAGTCCTCCGGCGTCCCAAATGGCGGCTTCCGGTTGGTGGAGGCTCTCCACCAACCAGAGAAGCTCCCCAGCTGGAAGCCCGCCCCTGGCAGATCTGCAGGCACGCACTTGCACGCACCTGCAAATCCACATCGGAGCTGGGCGACGGAGCAGCACGGGGCTGCGCGCTCCGTGCTTTTTAAAAACCTCGAAAAAGAGGTTTTTAAAAAACACGCAGCGCGGCTAGTTCCGGCCGCTCCTGAGTGGATTCTGGCATGGAACTACAAAAAGTAGTCCACGCCAGTCCACTCTACGGTATAGAAGACCTCCATGAGAGGTCGCTCTGCACCATTACAGAAGCCCGGTGTGGAAATGGCCATTATTTCACTCATTAGAATCAGTGGGTAGAACAAACTGTCACAATGGGGTTGCAGGGACTGGGTTCCACGCATTCTGCTGAGTGAGGGCCTGGACTCTATCTCAAAGTCTTACCTCGCAACACTATGGTATAGAAGTGGCTTAAGACATCCTTTACTCTCTGGACTTTCATTTCAACCTCTCTCATTGGGTTCAGTGAGCATTTTGTCTCTACAGAGGGTAGAGAGCCAGTTCCTATGTGAGCCCTTAGTAGTCCTTATTTATGTGCGGATTCCCACTAGGAGTACTCAAATGCCTAAGGGTTTGCAGAAGCCAGCCAGAAAAAAGACTTGCAAGATTTAGTCTTCCTGTCGTTTCTCCAAAAAAAATACATGTAGAGAAATCTAGAATTATATGTAAGTCCATTTACTTTTTGATATTACCACATCATTTCCACTTCTGGCACAGAGACTTTGCTGAGGTTAATCTTGGGCACCGTTTCACGGAGCACATTGGCATCCTTCTGTAATGTCGACAGAGGCCTCATTGAGGAGAATAGCCATGGCGGAGCGACCCCGTTGCCCTTCAGTTCTCCTCACAGACTTATTTGTTGAGTCTCTCAAGCTGCTGTCTGAGCACACAAACATGTTACACAGACAGCACATTAGATGGAGGTGAAATACAGATGATTATATTTAAGGGCTTACAATAGTCATTAAGAGCTCTTTAACCACAAGCCCTGGCTGGGCAGAAAGCTAAGGCTTTGACTGCATGCTTTGGCTACTCTTTCAACTGACTTTCTCTTTCTTCATTACTGAAACCTGGCCAATTTTCTCAGCCCAGTGGCAATGCAGGAGAAGGGGGAGTTTAAAAAAAAAACACCAAGGAAAACATCCAGGCCCCTGTTAATAGGATTATAAGATTTGGGGAATATGATGTTGTTGCAGATGATTTATTTTGAAAGTTGATTTTGTTTTAGTGAAAACAAGTGCTGACCCGCACACAGGGGAGTTCCAGCCATGGTGCCAAATACAATCATTTCTGGTTTGAAAGATGTGATTGCTTTTTAATGTGGAAATTTCACAAGGTTACTTAGGGAGGGGGTAAGGAGGAAGAGAAGGAGGTGAGATTAAACTCCCTTATTTTATTATAACAAAGTCACTTTGAGATACGTGCTACAACACCCTGACAGTGTCCAGATACCTTTTGACTCCTTTGTGTATCGGAACAGAAGGAAAACAGGCAATTCACAACTGCCTCCTCAGCTACAACTTCTGTTGCAGCTGTAAAAAAATGAGAAAGGAGGTAGGAGGCCAGGAGGAAGGGGATTAAGTGGGTGATTTAAAGAAAAAAAGAAAGAAAAAATAAATAAATAGACCTGAATTGCAAGCCACACGCAAAAGCACCAAGGAGACAGAGATAGAGAGAAGAATGTAGTCAATCCTATCAAGCAACCGGGACAAAATAATCTCCCTTGTTCTCGTTGATAGCTTGGCGGCCAAACTGACAGCCCACAATTTGGCATATTCAAAAGGAGCTTGGTTTTTGAGGCTACTAGACATCCTTCTTCAAATTGGTCAGGAAAATAAGCGATATTAATAATAACCATAATAAAGAGGCCTGTCATTTTAAAAAGCAATCTTCCTAAGGACATAAAGAGAAGGCAAGAAAGGGTGGTGAAGCCCTCTTTCATCCTCCTTTTAGCAAATGTCCATTTCTGGCTTTGGGAGGAAAAAACAACCCTCTACTATAGACCTAAATATTGGCAGAAGGGGAAAGTTCATGGATTGTCTTTCTTCTTTCTCTCCTTCTTTCTCTCCTCCGCCTTCTCCTTCCCATGGATAGATTCTGACACACGCACAAACTGTTTTTTTTTTATCATAACATAAGGCCTCAGAACATTGCTTTTATTTCAATTTCATTTTTTTTAACCAGGATAAGAAGGTTTCCTAATTTCATTGGTAATATTCTCACACCCAACAGTTTTTCTACCAAGGTAAATCTGTTCATTTCTATATATGTGAACTTCTACCTAGGAATTCTTGCTGAAGCTCATGTTTGATAAGAACGTACTAAAATGATCAATTTCTTCATATTCTTGATAGGATCAGGGTAAGAGGGAAGAAGTGCTGGTAATTTAGAGTTCAGAATATCAATCTGTAGAAGGAAAAACCCAAGTAGATGCTAGCTTTGGCCAGTTCAAGACATATTGCTGCCTGAGGCAAAAGACAAGATGGTGCCTCCGTCCATTCCATGTACAGAAACCCACTAAACTGGTGGTTGAAACTTGTTCAACTAGTGACATCTGGAAAGGCATAGTTGCCAACTCTTTTTTTTTTTAGAGTGCTCCTGTATAACTCTCATATCTCTATTTCGTTTGCCTTGTTTCACACCTAAATACATTAAAGTCACCAGATCCTGCCTGATCTATGAATCTAATCAGGTTCAGCCCAAGTTAGTACTTGGATGGGAGACTACCAATGAATACCAGGTGCTACAGGCTGGTATTTAAGAGGAAGGAACTCGTAAAGCCACCTATGAGTATTCCTTGCCTAAGAAAACCCTATGAAATTCATGGGGTTATCATAAGTTGACTGATGACTTGAAGGCATATACATTAAATTCCTTCAGGTACATCCAGTGGGAATGTAGGAGGGAACCTTCTTGGTGGCTGTACCCAGGATCTGGAGCTCCCTAAAGGGACTAGACCAATGTCCTCTGTGTTACTCCACATAGGCAGGTTAAGGCATTTTTGTTTTGGCAGGCCTTTAAAGACCAATTGCTCATGGGGAAAGAACTTTTAATGCTCCGCTATATTGTCTTTTCTTTTCTTTTTTTCTCTATACTGATCAAGCTTTTAATTGCTTTTAATTCTATTGCTAGTTTATTTATATTATGCTTTTTGTGTGACATGTACTTTTGGCTGTTTCTGATTTTGTAAGCTGCTTTGAGTCCCAGGGGTGGGGAAAAGGTGGAAAATAAATAAATAAATTTAATAAAGTGCCTGGAAAAGTATGTCTTTTGGGGGGGGGGGGGCTCATCATAGAGGCTGGTATTCTTTTCCACTTTTCACAACTACCCAAGACTCTCCCCTAGATTCACCATTTAGGCACTGTTAAATGGAGACCAAAGGGATCAGTGAAGCATCTACCTAGATGCAGACCAATGATGTCATCCACTGAGACCTCCAGAGGATCTCAGTGGAAGGTGTCCTCAGTCTGTGTCCGGTTACAGGGACATACCTAGGTGCTTCTTCAATCCCTTCTGCAATCCTACAGCAATGGAATGGCCTGGGGTGGGGGAGGCTGCAGCAGCTAATTGGTGAGCTGGAGTGTGTGACAGGGGAAACATAGTAGAGTTTCATATGGAGAAAAGTTACACTACAATCAACCATGTAGGATCTCAGTATATGCAATGTGAAGAACTCCTAAGTTAAGGCTAGCTCATAATATTTTGGCAAGGTGGAGCAATGAATGGTGGTCCATCTTCTCTGAAGTCAAAGTGCAGGGTACTTGTGGCTGGTCAAATTAATTTGGTGCTTGAGGCAGACAAACTCCACGAGTGCCTCTCTTTATCCCTGGAATTCCGGGAGTTGTAATAATTTTGTCAGGCTCTGGCTCTGTCCAGTGTTAAACCTGGCCTTGATCAAATCTATTGCTTAATCTTAGGAGCAGAGGAAATACATTTGTGTTACTCTAGAGTTAGAAGATTGCAGGCACACTTTACAAACAGCAAGAAAAAGAAGCAGAACCAAAAGCAGAGGAGTTCATGCTGAGATTGGTAGGGTGGGGAGTCTATATGTCTGTTTATATGCTTCACATACCCTTTCAGCACAATAAAAAATATTTAAGAGTATTTTGTTTTATTCTTAAATAGGAAGTAGAGAGAGCCAGTGTGATGTAGTGGTCTGAGCATTGGGCGACAACCCTGGAGTCCAGGGTTTGATTCCCTACTGGGTAACCTTCAGTGTGTCACACACCTTCACCCCAGAAAACTCTATGATAGGATCACCTTAGGGTCACCATAAGTCAGAAATGACTAGAAGGAACGCAACACAACAACAGCAATTTAATAATATTTAATTCATTTGATGAAATATGCATATGTAGAGTAGAGAGTAATGATATCTGGTACCTGTTCTTCATGGCCTTTCATTAAAGGTTCTCCTACTGACCTACAATGCCAAACTGATAATTTAGAAAGGAGGCATAAGAGGGACATAAGTGATGCAGCCCAAATGTTTCCCTGTAAAAATAGTTTGAAATGACACATATGCCATGGAACCTCTTACTTTTCCATGTAATTTGCTATTGTTACACTGGTATGGTGCATTCAGAATGCATGTCAGCTTGCTCTCTTTTTTAACTCGGAGGATAGGAGAAGGTGATGTTATTGCAGGGTTCCTTGCAAAAAGCTCGGCAGACATTGTTATTATGATATCTGCTGGGCACAGCACAGAGAGCACAAACTAATGCATGTTTATTAAGAGGACAGAATAAGCGTGAATGAAGTGCATTTGGTGGTTCTTAGGGAGGCCTAGGGCTTGGAGGCAGAGAGCTTAGCACTATAAAAAGAAAGAGGGTGGGAAGATGATTCCAGCTTTTCTGTCTAATACCTAAATGTAACTATAAACCTCATTTCCTCAGCGTCTGGAAGGGGAGCATGAGTGTCAGGTGCTTGCTTGACTTTGACTTCAGTAAACATGAAGGAGGCTTTCTATCAAAACAGATCAAGTCAGTGACCTGAAAATATAGTTAATTTTTCCTGAAAAAGGAACCTAGTTGGATCTTTGCTGTGAGGGCCTCAGACCTGGCACAAAGATGTGGACATAAAAAGTGGCAGAATTATCTAGCTTCTTCATCTCACATGTGCTGCGTATGCATAGTAAGGGCTTTTTTGCACCTTACTTTGTCCCAGAGACATCTGGTGTGGGTACCAGTGTCAGCCCCACTGGCATGGGAGCACTTAATGGCCACACCTCTTCTTGTCACAGTGCAACTGGGGCAGGAAGTGCAGCCATTGTGCTTCCAGGGCATCCATAGGGCAAGTAAGTGTGGGTGCACTGTGGGATGGTGGCAGGGTCATTGATAGGGAAAACCCATCAATGATTTGTGGCATGATTGCACCACCTGGGGACATTGCGAAGACATTGTTCATAAGCATCCTCACGATCCCATCCTTCTCCTGTCCCTATGGTGGATTGGGAGGGTACAGCGGAAAGGGCCTAAGAAAATATCCACTTTAGCAAGAGATACATGTGGCTTTCCTTTTGATTCCACCCTAGATCTTTGCCCCAACCCAATGCTAGAAGGCACTCCTGAGACACTTCCCAAATTAGACTAGAATTCTAGGAACCGGGGTTCAAATCCCTGCTCATCCGTGGAAGCCATCTGCGTGATGTTGGGCAAGTCTCACTCTCTCCCCACCTCAGAGGAAGGCAACAACAAACCTACTTTGAATAAATCTTGCCAAGAAAACCCTCTAACAAGGCCACCATAAGACAGACTCAGTTTGAAGGCATGTAGTAACCACATCAGCTCCAGGCTAAAAAGCTTCCTCCTAAAAGCTTAACAGCAGATTTAAGTAGAGAACTTTACTCTGTCTCCAATTTACTTGAGAAGGTTGAGATGGTGGGTGCTCAACCTTCACTGTGGAGAAACTTCCTGAGTAAGAACAAGAAAAACCAGAGTCGAATGAACCTATTCAGGAAATGATCATTCTGGGATCAGTGCCAAAGTCAGGGATCAATTGTGCTAACACCAGAAGTGTTTGATGTTGTCTAAAGGAAGAGGCTCTAGCAAAGGGGTCCTAAAAAAGCAAAAAGAAATAATTAAAAACAGAGGTTTGCTCCCAGCTCATACCTTCAGTCATCATGGGACTACTCAAAGCAAGAAGGTAATCTTTTTATTGTTTTATGTGTTCATCAGCTTTTGTGTTCATCAGCCTTTGGGAAGTGGAAGGCAACACAGAAATACTATACAGACAGACAGACAGACATACTTTAAATAAGACTGTTTTTAGTTCATTTGAAAGTCTAATATATTTGACAAGACTAACATAGCTAGGTAAAACTCTGAAGATGTATAACATAGGATTGACGTAAGGCTTATCTTGATGGACCAATAGTTCTGGTAAAGGTTAGACTATTGTTTGTCTGGACTTTATACCTCATAATGTCTCATCATTGGTTTTCCCACTACTACATCCAGTCATGCCCTAACGTATACCAGAGTTTCCTCCACTCTTTTTTCCTGCTTGAGGGCTAGTTATCTGTTCTGTGAGTTGTGTTTTCTTCCCTTCCTATCACTCTCTCTCTATGAACTCAAACCTCCCCCAGCAATGTCTCATCTGCAGTATCCATATACCTGGTCTGTCATGTTTATTTTTTAAAAATACTTTTATAGATGTAGTGCAAAAGTGTCATAGAGATACCATGATTTACAACATTAGCATTATAACCTTAGAAAGCCAGGAAAAAAGAAAAAGTGGGGAAGCGATTATACTGTGAATACAACGCAACACAGAGGAAGTGTTTAACCTGATAACAGGAAACGTAATGAGGGTATTTCTGTGGCAAAGATCCCATTTCCATTCAACAGTTTGTCAGTGGGACAACCAGAACTATAGAGGGAACTAAAGTGATGGATATAGACATGGGAATTTACTCCTGGTTCTATTGGAAACTCCCAGAACAAAAGAAAAAAAAACTCTTCCCTGGGTTTAAAAAGTGGCAGCTGGTCCCAGAAATTCACAAGACACAGACAGGAACAGGGGTTACATCACATAGATTTTAAAAAATCCCTCAAACAGAGGTAGGGTTCCTGCCAAATCCTGAGGCCTCTAGACAACCTTTGTTCATATTTAAAAAATGAAGCCCACACCACTTAAGTCAATTGAGTAAGCCCGGTTAATTAAAATGGCTTTACTTAATAAGTAAGTCTGGATCTAACTCTTGAGAAGCCATCATTCAGATCTTTGGTCCCTGTAGCTTGATATTTTCTATACTGACTGGCAGCAGCTCTTCAGCTTTCAGGTGGAAGCTTTTTCTTTAGAAACCGACCCTGCAAAGCATGTGCTTTATAACTGACTTATGGTCCTTCCTTTGCTGGAATCACCTTCCTGGATTGTTTTTAAGCCTCATCTAATCCAGTGCTCAGTTTCCAAGTGGAGCCAGCTAGATGTCTTCAAGAGCTACCAAGCAAGGCATGGTAGCAATGGCTGTCTCCTCTTCCTTGAGTTGACATGCAAAGGTCCACTGCCTCTGAATAAAGTAATGTGATGAGATCTGAACTTTCTTCAGATCTTCAAATGGCTTCCCTTTGGTCAGGGCTCCCAAAGCCACTAATGATTTGCCAAGGCAGTAACTGCTCTATGATTTATGCCTGTGTAGACCTCAATAACTCAACTCCTATTCCTTCAGGAACTGAACTCCAGTCAAGCATATTATAGGCAGTCCTATACTAACCAGTAACAGACTGATTATCTTTTTACTGAGACTGGCTCATCTTTGCTGAAATGATTAGAAGCAGAGATCTTGTGGTATGTAACATTATACGCTGGCCAGGCATTAGTTTAAGCAACATGGAAGTTCAGAACTGTTCCAGATTGATATGAAAAGTGTGGATTCTCATGATATAGATCTATGGCTTTTGATGATGGGTTTTGTCGGTAGTTGTTGCCCCATGTCCACTGATTTCATCTCTTGGATCGACCTGAGGGCTCTTCAAAAGTTCTTTGAAAAACCAGAACATGATATCTTGTGGTAGTCCTATGGTTTCAAAGGCAAATTTTCTCCTATCTATTTCTTTTAAAAAAACTGTTAGTGTTATAGTGTGAAGTGCCATTTTACTGGTACATTATGCTATTAGTCAACTCTCCAATATCTCCTGTTTGGGCAAAGCACTGGAACATGTGGTGACTTCCCAGCTCCACACATTCCTAGATGAAACAGATTATCTAGATCCATTTCAGTCTGGCTTTAGGGTAAGCTATGGTACAGAGACAACTTTGGTTGCCCTGGTAGATGACCTACTTGGGGAACTGGACAGGGGAAGTGTGTTCCTGTTGGTTCTGTTGGACCTGTCAGCAACTTTCAGTACCATCAGCCATAGTATCCTTCTGGGTCTCCTCTCTGAGATAGGGCTCAGGAGCACTATTTTACAGTGGCTCCTGTCCTTCTTGGAAGGGTGGACTCAGAAGGTGGTGCCTGTGACACCCTGGCCATTATCCTGGAGTATCTCTCAGGGTTCGGCTCTGTCCCCCATGCTGTTTAACATCTGCATGAAACTGCTGGGAGAGGTTATCCAAAGTTTTGGGTTCAGTGTCATCTATATGCTGATAACATGCAACTTTAGCTGTCCTTTTCATCACATTTTAAGGAAGCTGTTTCTGTACTAAACAGAACTCTGTGTTGGGGCTGCCTTTGGAAACTATCCGTAATGGACTGGAGGAGGGTGAACAATTTGCAGCTTAATTCAAACAAGACAGAGGTGCTCCTGGTTTGTTGGAAGTCTGATCAGCAAACAGGGGCTTAACTTGTGCTGGATGGGGTCACACACCCCTGGAAACCTCAAGTTCACAACTTTGGTATGTCTCCAGACTCAGATTTGAGCCTGGATGCCCAGCTTTTGGTGGTGGCATTTGCACAGTTAAAACTAGTGTGCCAGCTGCACCTATTCTTTGAGAAGTTGGAGCTGGCTACTGTGACACATGCCTTGATTACATACCATTTGGGCTATTGTAACACACTCTGTGTTGGGGCTACCTTTGGAAACTGTTTGGAAACTTCAGTGGTTCCTAAATGTTGTGGCCAGGCTGTTGACTGGGGCTGGCTACAGGGATCATGTGACTCCCCTGGGGAAACAGCTGCATTAGCTGCCGGTCCATTTCTGGGTAGAATTCAAAGTGCTGGTTTTGACCCTTAAAGCCCTAAACGGCTTGGGTCCAGATCATATCTTCTTATATAAGCCAGCATGAGCATTAAGATCTGAATGGGAGGGCTTTCTCTCAGTCCTCCCACTTCACAAGCCCCATGAGTGAAGGCTCAGGGGGGAACCTTCTCTGTGGCTGATCCTAGATGGGAAGTCTGGTTGCCCCCCCCCCCCCGCTCTCTTTCTGCCCGCAGGTGAAGATATTTTTATCTAGTCAGGCTTTTGAATTTTGAATGCTAATTATGGAGCAATAGTGTGTGTGTGTACAGAGTAGAGAGCCAGCATGATGTAGTGGTTTAAACATGGGGCTATGACCCTAGAGACCAGGGTTCGATTTCTCCACGCAGCCATGGAAACCCACTGAGTGACTTTGGGTGCATCACACATTCTCAGCCCCGGAAAACCCTTTAATATGTTTGCCTTAGGGTTGTCACAAGTCAGAAATGACTTGAAGTCATACAACAACAACAACAACATCAACAACAACAACAACAACTGTGTGTGTGTAACTGGTGTGCTTTTTTAATCTTTTTATCTTTTATTGAAACTATGTTTTAAATATATTTTAAGTGTTTTACTGTCTTTAAGCATGTTTTAATAATAGTGATATTTAATTCCTTTTTAATTTTAGTAAATTAATATTTTCGCATCATCTGTTTAAATTACCATGCCTCGAATCCCATTTGGGAGAAAGGCAGCATCTAAATCCAATCAATCAATTAATCAATACTATAACTCTTTTAAAAGAGAGAGGGGGGAGGAGGAGATAATGACACCGTTTTATTTCGTTGTTTTGGGATTGAAAAGAAAGCTACTTGAGGGTAGGAATTAAGTGTTGCTGCTGGTGCCAGGAATTGCCATAAAAGAGTCCAACATAGCAGAAATGTCATTGGGATATTTTTTTAAAAAACCAAGAACTAGAGGGATGAGATGACAAGGAGGAGGCAGATTGCGAGGGGGCTGCAGCTTTGTCTGGGTCCAAGGAGATGGGGACTGAGGATGATCCTCTTCCCCAGCAAAGCACATCAGAGCTTCAGAAGCCAAAGATCGAATCATAGAATCATAGAGTTGGAAGAGACCACAGTGGCCATCCAGTCCAACCCCCTGCTATGCAGGAACACACATCAAAGTACTCCCAATAGATGGCCATCCAGCCTCTGCTTAAAAACCTCCAAAGAAGAAGACTCCACCACACTCCAAGGCAGCATATTTCACTGCTGAACAGCTCTGGCCGTCAGGAAGTTCTTCATAACATAACATGCCCTGTACTTCACTGACAGACTGAGGAAAAAGCACTGAACCCAGAGCCATTTAAGTGATCAGTGCTGACCCAGTTAGCACTGATGATGATCTGTTGATCTTGGAGGAGCTGCTCATAAATATCACAGTGGTTGCCTCCCAGTCTTAGTGCTGACGACTGTCTTACGGTTTGCCGAGCAGTACTCTCCATTCCTGTGTTGTCTTGACCATGAACTGACTCCATTTTGGACTATTCTGCTTACTCTTTGCTGGCTCAGGTACCTGGACTTCTGATAGAACTTTTGGACTGGCTAAAGACCACCTTCGTGCTCTTCCCTGCATCTTGTTCAAGTAACCTGTGACTGACCCAGACTGGAATGACTACTTGGCCACTCCTGCATCCCAACCTGCTGCTGTGGATACTTGCTGACTTGTTTCAGGCCAGAAATGCTACACAGTTAGGAATCAATAGGCACATAGCAGCTGTTTTCAACACCTTCTATGCGAGGGTCACATTTGGACCCTGCCTGGTTTATTTTCACGCCTCTTAAGCTTCAGAAGTCCCCCTCCCTGATCAAAATGTTCATTAAGATGCTTCCAGGAAGTATGATTCTCTTTTAAAACAAGATACACACGAGGCTAGCATAGTGTAGTGGTTTGAGCATTGAACTGTGACTTTGGAGACCAGGGCTTGAATCACTGCTCAGCAGTGGAAATCCGTTGGGTGACCTTGGGCAAAGCACACATGCTCAGCCTCAGAGGAATGGCCATGGCAAACCCACTCGGAGCAAATCTTGCTGAAAAAAACCTCCATGAGAGTGTCACCTTAGGATCACCATAAGTCAGAAGCGACTTGAACAACAACAAACACATACACCGTCACTTTGTATTTACGAAACTGTAACTAGACTTCTGGCCACTTTTAGTTTCAGATTGGGGAGGGACAGCTGTGACGGATCCTGGGGAGAATGGTCTTTAGTCCCATAGGACCGGTCCGCTACTGTTCTATATAGCAGGAATAATGGCTGGATGGTTGTCTCTAAGGCCATTTCCACACTGCACTGTTATAGTGCTATTATTCTACTTTCAACATCCTGTGGAATTCTGTGGTCTGTAGTTTTCTGAGGTCAAAGAGCTCTCTGGCTGAGAATTCTAAAGGGCCCTCTCTAATTCCATAGGATGTTGAAAGTGGAGTAATACTACTATAACAGTGTAGCACAGAAATGGCCTAAGAGTAAAGAATATTACAAAGTGTAAGCAGTCTTACTCAGCTCATATCTGAAAATGCTCTGTATCATACAGACACAGATTAGGATCTACCTGCAGATCTTTGAATGATTTACAGTAGATTGGCAAGGGTTTCTGACTCGCAATTATTTAATAGCAATTAAAGAACTTCCTCTCTTCTTTAAATTCAGCTGTTAGTAATCCTAGTCTATGATAAGTCTCATGTCGTTTTTTTTTTCTTTTTCTTTTTAATTTAGGTAATCGGAGCACATGGGCCATGGACTCTAGCAGGTTATTTGTGTATGGTCTCTAAACTTAAATGTCTAGGGACCCTGATACTTAAGGTATGTACCCATACACACACTTGCTTGTATATTGAGATCCATTTAAAAAACTTTTCCCTGTGTCCCACCAGTGGGGGCAACACAGTGGGCACAGAGACAGGAGAGGGCTTTCTCTGCTGTGGGAACTTTGTTGTCATCTTCAAAACTCAGCTGGTACCATGGTTAGTTTAATTTCAGAATCAGATAAAAAGCAGAGTCTTTAAAGAAGCTTCTGGGCCATAGAGATCAAGGCCTGACTAGGGCCCTTTTCGCACAGCATTCGCCATGTGAAAGGGCCTCTGGAGCATCGCGCAATTGCGAAGAGCGGTCCACATGACATCCTCGCAATTGCACGATGCTGCCAGGGCCGGCAGGCGCCGATCGTGCACTGTTTCATTTTCGGCTTGTAACCAAAAATGGTGCGCGATCGTGCATCGCTCCAGGGCCCCTCATGCACTTACCGTGTGTGCGGAGCCTCTGGAGCTATGGTGCTCGCGCTTCCTGCCCCAGCGCACCCTGGGAAAATCCCAGGGTGCGCTGTGGAAGGAAGAGGAGGGGCTCTCACACTACCTGCTTGCGAGCGGGCAGCAGCTGCGGAGCTGAAGCAAAGGGGACACGAGAGCCTCTCACAAGAGGCTGCTCGCACGATCCCCACACCCACACGCAAAAAGGTAAGTAGCGGAAAGGGTCTTAGTGTCTGTATGGGGAGTTGAATCCTAGTTTCCAAAAGCCTTTAATAAATGAATAAATGTATTTAAATAAATATTTGAATATTTAAATCTTGAATTAAGTCTTGGGAGTTCTCACCAACATATTATATTTACAGGAGGTCCTCAGTAAAGAAAAGGTTAAGAAGCACTATTTTAAATAATTTAAAATTGCTTCTAACCTTTACATTGTTTTAAGTTATTATGTGGTTTTAGACTCTTTACATTTTTCTGTTTGTGCTCTGTCCCGTGGTTTTATGATATAGGGCAGGATATAGAGATTTTAATCATGAAATAAATTCATTTATCTCCTCCCTCCAGCCATTTTTCTGCACCTTGTTCCACCTCCTATTTTCTCCTCTGGCTCTAGTGGATGAACTTCCAGGTTCTGGTGAAAATTAAAGTAGACTTCACAAACCTGGCATCTGCCTGTGCCTGTTGTAATAGACACATTTAATCCCTTCTCTCAGCAGGTCTGTGGTCAAGTCATTGTAGCCCCATGGCTTTTTAAAGTGGTGGCGATTTATGTCTGCCCACTTTCATCTCTGCTGATTGTCTGACAACCAAGAGAACACCCCTGATACACAGTGCTGATAGCGATGCCTGCAATGCTCCTTTCCAGAATGACAGCCTCATTGCATCTCATGGCAAGAACGGAATGACCAACCTCAATGCTACAGTGGCTGTTCTGCCTGCTTGAGGTCCTAGAGTCAATCCTTGGCAATTTCAAACAGACTATACAAAGATCCAGAGCTTGGAAGAAGTTCCTCTGTTGACCTAAAACTCCGAAAGAGCTCAGTCAGCATGGCTACTGGTGATGCCAGCTGAGGACCTCTGGCAGTTGTAGGCTAAAGAAAGTAATTCTTCCTAGTTTGGAAAGATTCCAGTCAGAAATCCTGGAGGCCGCTGCCAAACAGTGGATACCATACTGAGCTAGACAAACTAATGTTCTGATAATATAAGGCAACTTCCCAGGTTCCTGTTGAAATCTGGGTCAGCTTGGTTAGAATTTGGAAAGAGAGGACAAAATTGGTGCTGCTCTTTGGGTCTTTCTGCACTACACCATTCTAGTGCTATTATTATTCTGGGGTTTGTAGTTTACTGAGGCCAAAGAGCTCTCTGGCTGAGAATTCTAAAAGCCTCTCCCTAAACTGCAAGCCCCAGGATTCCATAGGATGCTGAAAGTGGAACAATAGCACTATAACCGTGTAGTGCAGAAATGGCCTTTGTCATGGTATCCTGAAAAGGTGTATGTGAAGTTTTTTTGCTCTCAGTCTCAACTCTCTATTTCTCCTTCCCTCCCTCCCTCCCCCCCATTTTTTTCTTTTTTTCCTTCCCTCCCTCCCCCCCTCTTTCCCACTCTCTCCTTCACGAAAGAAACCTAATGAAAAACCCAGCCTGAAAGGGTGACCACAGCTCACAGGTTTCTCCTGGCATGACAGGCGATCGGAGGCCTACTGTCAGCAAGGGGCTGGACAAGAAGCAGCCTTTCACTGGGTTTGTCTTACTGAGAGGAAAAACAGCTTTGTGCAATAACTTTATGGCAAATGTTGGCAGAGGATTTGCACAGCATACTGAAAGAGAGACATTTCTAACCACAACCCGATGAACCGCACTTGTTTACTCTGGCATCCAGCCGTGAGTTGTTCATAGGCTTTCTGTCTCTGCTCAACATGTTCCAGTCTTGGAGGCTCAGTTATTGCCAGTAGTTTCCAGGACATTCCGCTAGGCTAAGCAAAATTGCCCTGAGCAGTAGTCAGAAACCACGGGGGTAGTACTTTTTAAACACAGGCCATTTTCAGAAAAATGAAAGATACTGAACATCCTCCCTGCCTAGCTTGTGGTCTCTCTGTGCATTTTAAAAGACCACGTAGGAGAAGAGATTAACACCCTCCATCCTAGAGAGATGCAGAGGCTCGAGGTCACATGGAGTGGCAAGCACCAATGGAGCTAAAGAGGCTTCTTCTGCAAGGCGACAAGAAATGAGAGCATCCAGACCTCATTCTCTAGATTACATTCCGTTCCAGCTGACCAGATGAATGTTATATGTCTGATATGTTGTGCACAGACTGATAGGCCGTTTCTGCACTACCTTGTTATAGTGCTATTATTCCACTTTCAACATCCTAGGGAATGCTGGGCTTTGCAGTTTAGGGAGGCTTCTTTAGAATTCTCAGCCAGAGAGCTCTTGGGTCTCAGTAAACTATAAACCCCAGAATTCCACAGGATGTTGAAAGAGGAATAATAGCACTATAACGGTGCAGTGTGGAAATGGCCATAGACCCATGGAGCTGGAAAGAACCTCAAGGACCTCAATTCGCCTTGGGGGAATACTCCCTGCCAGCTCATAGATCCAAAGAAGATGCATCTCAGAGAGGTGGCTATCCAATCACTGCTTAAAGAACTCCAACCTGGACTTATCCTTGGTTAACATTCAGCCAGAGCTGAACTTTGTAACACTGGGCTTTACTCCCAGCTATGATATAAAATAGCATAGCATGTTATGACACCAGAGCTTGTAAAAGTTACTTTTTAGATTGCAGTGCCCCAGATCTCCCGCCTAGCATGGGCATGGGGAGTTAGAGTTCCAAAACATTCTGGGACTTGTCCAAAAAAGTTCTGGATTTCCATGGGCAATAGTCCAAAACAGAAACTTTTCCAAGCTTTGGATGAAATTACATCAAAAACAAACTGGCTTTGTCAAGGAGATGCCACACCTTTAAGAGGCATATCTGTCTCTATGTACACATGTATACAGTACATTCACATTTGTTTCTCATTGGTTTAAACACAGTCAGCACTTTTTTACCCTTCCTCTTTCTTGAAGACATCCAGGGAAGCGAACAAAGCTTCGTAGCAGATCATATACTTCATACGCTAAAGGTGCATAGTTCAGTTCCAGCATTCCTTCCAACTGTTCCTATGTGACAGGGACAGTCCCAATTAATCTTTTGTCATCCCACTTTTCAGTATTATTCTGTATTATTCAGCACTCTGTAAACCTCATGTGCAATGGTGGCTTACAAAACAAGCAATGTTACTCTTCAACTATCCTGATTTGTCAGGGACAGTTTCAATCAATCTTCGGTTATTCCACTTTTTTTGCTTTTTTCAAAATATCTCTGTTTCTCTCTCCTCCTCCCATTTCCCCCATTGTTCTCACCTAACTTCAACTGCTGTAAACTGAGGTCATTTCCATCCTACACTATTATAGTGCTATTATTCCACTTTCAATAGCCTATGGAATTCTGGGGTTTGTAGTTTACTGAGGCCAAAGAGCTCTCTAAATGCCTCTGCCTAAACTGCAAATGCCAGGATTCCATAGGATGTTGAAAGTGGAAGAATAGCACTATAACAGTGTAGGGCGGAAATGGCCTGAGTTCAAAGTGCAAAAGTAGTTTGCACTCCATTAACTCAGCTGGCGGGGGGAGAGGACGGGACAGGACAGGACAGGTCAAAATCTTCCCAGTAGGCTCAGGCAGAAAATATCTGCTTCATTCTCTCCTAGCGTGAGTGTTTTTCCTCATTAATCATGTTTATCATCCTGTCTGCACTCTGAGGTTACTGTGTATCATGTGCCCCAGTTTTTGTCTGTGAAATGTTGGAGAGTATGTTCCTGGCACCCCCAAGCAGGGCTAGGAAGGAATCCTGGCTAAAACCAGGAGAGGTGCTTCCAGTCACTTGAAAATATAGAGCTACCTGGGCTGGTTCAGTGTAAGGCAGCTTCCTATGCACCTATAATGCCACCTGAGATCTGTTATCACTGAGACAAGCCCTGCACCCTGTTAGTAGCTTAAATGCACATCAAACCCTTTTTGGATGGGGTGCAGAGAGCTATTTGCTTGCCTTTACCCTCTGTCCAAAAACCTCCTATCACTCAGCAGCTGTTAAATCTCAGGACAGGCTGTTGTTGCCACTGCTTCTGTGAGAAAGGAAGGCAGTGAGGAAGTAATTCAGTTCTGGCTGCTCAGAGCTCCTAGGGGAAGGAAAAGATAGATGGATCTATTTGAGAATGCATGCTTATTTCTCCTTGTACCTGACCCTTTATGAAGGATATGTCTCCATTGATTGGTAGAGGAGGAACATCACATGGTTCAGGTGCTGGCTTATGCTGCCTTTTCGTGCTCTGTTATGAATATAGCTATAATGAGGCGAGTGTGATTTCCATGACAGGCCATCAGATTGTAGCATTTGATTTTTTAAAAAAAGAAAAATTCAAATTAACAACAATAGTCACTTGTTCACTTTTCAAGAAAGATGAAACGAGTTATCTTTCAAAATTGTATCTATATTGGCTCACTACATTTTGAAATAAGATGGGAACTATTACTGTAATTAATTACTTTTTAAAAGTATATGCGCAAGCCCTGATGCAGTTTCCATTTTACTAAGAAAAGCAACTTCTATGGAAAAGAAGGAACGAGGTGTTTGTGGGTGGAGAAGAATCAACCAAAATGAGTTCATATTTCTTTTACTTGAAGAGGCAAACCCTATGGAGTTCAGGCAAACTATTGGATGTTCTGTTTTCCAGTGCTTCTTGAGTCCCCAAAGCTCAAGTAAATCTAACTTGCTTCATTTTCTGAAAGTATCGACAGCAATATGCAATAGCGAAGAATCAAATGCATGTACTTCTGCTTCAATTTTTATTCACATTAGGCATTTTTGTTTTCAAAAGTAGACAGTGGCAAATGAGCAAGGAGGTATAGAGAAAAGCTAGATCAAACAAAATCCAAGAGATACCAAGGAAACATTTGACACCTTTCAGCTTCCCTTGCTGTTTTTAATTTCACTAAATCACTCCCATCTGGGAATTGTGTATTTTCTCCCAAAAACATAATGTAGAAATATTTCAAATGCCAGTGAAGTCCCATCTGAAGTGTGTTTAGTTTTTGATAGGATATGAGCATAAAGGCTTTCTGCTCCACCCTCCATTGCTGCCGCCCCCTAACGTCTGCCACCTAGGACAGGGGCCATTTCTGCACTACACTGCTATAGTGCTATTATTCCACTTTCAACATCCTATGGAATCCTAGGGTTTCCAGTTTAGGGAGGGGCCTTTAGAATTCTCAGCCAGAGAGCTCTGTGGCCTCAATAAACTACAGATGCCAGAATTCCACAGGATGTTGAAAGTGGAATAATAGCACTGTAACAGTATACTACGGAAACGGAGGTTTTAAGCAGAGGCTGGATGACCATCTGTTGGGAATGCTTTGATGGGTGTTCCTGCATGGCAGGGGGTTGGACTCGATGGCCCCTGGGGTCTCTTCCAACTCTACGATTCTATGATTCTATGATCTACTTATTGATAGGAGCAGCCCTTTTAACGTTTTTTGTTGACCAGGACAAATTTAGTCTGGGAATCTAAAAATCAGTAAAACAGTGGCAAGTGATTTTTGCCCTGTGAAGAAATTCCATGTCTGAATTAGCAGACCGAAAAGTGTTTTAGTAGCCTCCTGTTAAACTTTGAAGCTTGGTTCTCACAGCATGTTTTCAGACTGACAGGCAGTGGGACATAGACGTCTTTCCGTTGATCTGGATGCTTCTATTTGTTCTGTTGAGGCTATCACTGGGAAATCTAGCAATCAAGAAACTTCAGTTAGCAAATCGCAATCATGTTATCAAAGCATGGGAAATTTACTTCAGGTGAGCTGTTGCTGTGTGCCTTCAAGTCATTTCTGACTGATAGTGACCTTAAGGCAAACCTATCATTGGGTTTTCTTGGCAGGATTTGTTCACAGACATTTGCTGTTGCCTGCCTCTGAAGCTAAGAGAGTTTGACTTGCTCAGGGTTGCCCAGTGGATTTCCATGGCTAAGCAAGGACTCTAACTCCAACCTCTCAGATTCCTAGTTCAGCACTCAAACCACTGCACAACACTTGCTCCCTTCTCTAAGGCCATTTCTGCACTACACTATTATAGTACTATTATTTCACTTTCAACATCCTATGGAATTCTGGAGTTTGTAGTTTATTGAGGCCAAAGAGCTCTCTGGCTGAGAATTCTAAATGCCCCTGTTGCCCCCTTGGTAAACCCTATCCCGGGGTCTACAACTTTGATATAAAATTAATTTAACCCACCAGAGAGGTCACTTGGATGCACAAGTAGGCAATAACGCCCGTACGATCAAATGCACCAGGTCAGACCAGCAAATTCCCCAGTCACATAGCCACAGGAGACCTCATGTTGTGATAACCCATGGTGGGCAAAAGGTCATCAACCTTTAAGGAGTTCACTTGAAGGGAGTAAAAGTGTTCCCGGAAAGTTGGGCACTGGAAGCAATAAAACCTTATCAAATCCATCTCCAGAAACTCACACCACAGCCCCAACGCGGAGGAAGATCCTGTTACTGGGATGACACCTTGTTATCTTCTGAAAAGTGCCAGGTGTGGAGTTGTTTTTCTTTTCTGTCCCTGTTTGTTTTCCCCGGGAGAGGAATTGCCTTCAAAGTAAATTTTTCCTACAAATAGTCCCTGTTTTTGGGCTAGTTCGGCAAGGCGAGGCAAGGAGAAGAAGTATGATGCCTCCTGGTCATACCAACTGACCGGTCCCCCCTCCTGATAGCTGTGCGATCTCCTCAGTGTCTCTTCACTGAGCTGCTATTCAATCGCTGCTTCCTGGACCAAGGACTTCAGGAAGAGGTGCAGTATCACCCAGACTACGAACCCCTCAACAATCTCTCTATCTTATTTCCACTCTTTATTTCTTTTAGCCCTTGGATGAGTGTGTGCGTGTTTGCATAAGTGTGAGCTATTACTGCTTAATAAAGTCATTCATTGGACCTTTTTGTGTGATTTCTGACTAAGCCTGGCCCCGTAAAAATTGGGTAAAAGATCTCACTAGGTTACCCTGCCTCTCGCCTTGCTGTTGCTTGTGCTCCGTTGAGCTTATTTTCCCCATCACTTGGAGCATATTGAGGTGTCCCTCTGGGACCCTCAGATTTTCAGGGTAACACCCCTGTCGGGGATTCAGAGCAGGGAACCCTGGGAAAATGTTCAGCCCACTGCAAGACATTGCATCATGCTCCAGGTGTATGTGATTGCTGGACATTACATCAGAAAATGGAGTGGGGTGCAAAAGGTACACGGTGGTGTGCAGACCCTCTACCTGATTGGTTGTAAATATGTACATAAGAAAGCAATGCTCAGACCTTATTGTCTGTTGACCAAGCCCGGTGCAAGCTTTTGTCCGTCTGTTCTATGTTTTGTATATGTCGGAACCTTGAATGATAAAGTGCCTCCTGTTTGGAAGAAAACCTCCCGTGTGAGTATCCTTATTGGGGAACAAGGTTGCTGCTGTTAGCTGGCTGTGAAACCTAGCTTTTTCGCTGCATCTCTGTGGGATTGAAACTCCTATTATCCCCCAACAACCCCTCCCTAAACTCCCTAGGATTCCATAGGATGTTGAAGGTGGAATGATAGCACTATAACAGTGTAGTGTGGAAATGGCCTTAGGTTTGTGTTTAACGCATAATTTTGCATGCATATTGGATTTCGTACAAGGAAATTTTATTACGTTTCAACAGAATCCTCATCTGTAGATAAACAGAAACAGTGATCCATCCCAGAATGATCTATCCTTCAGGGAAGTCTAAAGACAGAATAATTATGATAGGAATGGGGTGTTGTTGGGACACTAGTATCAGCAAAGTGTCATCCAAAACTACCCAAGTGATTTGTATCTCCAAGGAGTCATTGGGAAGATCATCAAGTAGGGCAAATGCATAGGGCTTTTTAAAATTATTATTGCACCTTGAATTCAAATGCTAAAATGTCTCAGGTTCTCCTTAGCAATGAGTTGACTAGCTCATGTCAGCCCAGGCTGTCTGTGGTGTAAGGGCAGCTAAGCCAATGGTAGTGAGAGGCTCCATGTGCCTGTTGGAACTCATTGTGATGTCACAGCTGATTCATCACTCACTATTAGACCATACTTTTAGGCTGTTAGGCTGCAAATTTGCTAGAGCAAAGCTGACCCACTGAACCTGTATTTCATTTCACTTCATTTATTGAGAAACTTCTAACATTCTGGTGCTTACGCATCACTCAGGGCAGCTAACAAAAATTATAAGCAAGCATAAAGTATGGTCAGATTCCAACAAGGTGACACTAATATAATAAAGTATAATAAAATTACAGCAAACACATACCTCAAGAAGCTTTTCATGGAAGAACAAAATGGAGCAAAAAAGGTCCCAACTTAGCCTTCCAGTGCAAAGAATCTCACTAGATAGATTGTAGCTATATTAAACACATTTTTCAAAACATGTAAAGAATTTTAATCCTTACTCTGATGTTATGAATACATATAATTATATAAATGATGAATTGGGTTTTACAGTAGCTTGAAATAGAAGCATTATGATCCATAGGCAGCCCAGTGGTTTTAGGCACAGGAAACAACTGGGAGGCTGAGTATTGTATCCTAATCTGTGCTTCATTTGAACCACGTAATGTCTGGATTGCATTTCTCTCTGCTCTGTGTGGGCTTTGTGCTTCCTGAAAAATTATGGATGTGCATAGAACTGTTTGCCATTACGTTAACTAAAGCAGACGCTGCTCATTAGGGTTTCTGTTATCCATTTGTTGCCACATTCAAAGCAGCTGTCAATGGGTAGCATGTTTACTTTCAAATAAGCAAATAAACAAACATGGCTATGACCTTCGCTAATGATATTTATTATGAATTATGCATAGATTATTAACTGGCTGTCACTGATGAAGCCCCAATGTATTATGGTGCTACCAGAAGAACAAGGCCTATTTACATGCAAGGAATTATCAGAATCAATATGTATCCCTATCTGTCTCTGTCTGTCTGTCCGTCCGTCCGTCCGTCCGTCCGTCTGTCCGTCCGTCCGTCCGTCCATCCATCCATCCATCCATGCCACCATATGAGGATCAAAAGTTACAGTTGTGAATTAGCATTTCTGCACAAATTGGTCATTGCTTCATATGTGTGTAGTTGTATTGGATTTGTTGCTCACAGTTGACACATCTTTCCTTGTGGCTTCTTTTTGAGATGAAAGAAGAAGAAAACATATGAATCCAGTTCCATGCAACCACATTTAGGGTTGCTGGGTCAGGATTATCCAAGGCAGGGGAGTAATGATTGGAGGCATGGATTAAAAGAAGCCATTGTCCCAATAAGAATGCCTCCAAATGAAAATTTCCTTTAGTCCCCAAATTCGTAGGATTGCAGTAACTCAAAACTTCATCTGAACATTTAGAAATAGAGTTTTGGCATCCAAAAACAGGAGGAGGGGAAGGAAAATTACCAAGAGAACACAGCAGATGTGAGATTTCTAGATGTAAGTGATTTTCAGTGTCTCACTTTCTGCAATGCTAGAAATCTGAGGATAAAAAGAAATTTTCCTTTGGGTAGAAAGAATTCTTACTGAGGGACAGTGCCTTCATTCTCTCCCCCTCCATAGCTACACCTCTGATCCTAGCCCCTGATATTTGGGAGCCAGAGATTGAAACCAAGAGACAGTCCCTCATGGTATCATGTGGGGGTGGTCATGTCACAAGGATGATATTACAATGGAAAGCCCCTACTGATGTCTTTAACCGTGACACCTTAAACACCAATCACAGTTGTATAGAGCAGACTATGCAAATAAAAAATTCCATGTGTAATGAACAGGAATATACATATACATATACATATACATATACATACACTTTTCAAGGCAGCATTGTCACCCTGAAATTTCTCCCTCTCACCCTGAGGACCAGAGAAGAAAATCCAGGCCCTGAGATCTGGGAACTTTCAGGGATGTGGGGGTGGGAGTGGAGCAATTCACCCAGGGCAGCAATGTTTTTGGGGTGTCACAGCCTGTAGCCAAGCCTCTGTGTGCCCTGGCTACACCCCCGCATGCCCTGGCCATGCCCCCGCGCACAGTAGCCACATCCCTCGTGGCGGAGCCCCCCTTCTTCCACCCCCCCCAACACAGTCCAAGCTCCGTCACTGGGAACTTTGTCTATATTACACATAAGATTCTTTCTTTATATATCCTTCACCATGGAACACCCAAGATTAATGTTCTGTGGAACATTCAACTTGTAAAATGAACATTAGAAAATGACTTCAGGCATGAGTATGGGATCAGACAGTCAACTCTACCACGGGTGAGGGCCAATTTCTTCTCCCATGCCCCTCTGTCAAGTTACATGGATGCTTTTTGGCTAACCTGGAAGTGGTATGACATCACTCTGGTTTCAATAATTTGGGGAGGTTTTCAGGGTAGCATGGAACAAAGCATCCCATACTGTTTTTTGACCATTTTTAAACCAATGGGTTTTGAAGGTCTCCTTGAGAGCACAAAGTAAAGTCTGGAGGCAGCACAAAGCCCATGGACTACATTTGGAACATTGGAAGCCAAATGTTTTTTTGTCCATCAGGTCCACTACTACCTACTCCAGAGATGGGCAAAGTTTGGCTCATGGACCTCATGTGGGATTCAAAGACTCTTTCGTGGGCCTCAGTATATCTGCACCAATTCTCTCCTGCTCTAAGCTGGAAAAGTTTCCACATAAAAGTTGAGTTTTGCCACTCTGGAGGCCTCCAGTGTGTGTGGGGTGGGTTGCATTTAGACAGATTGGTGAGTGTCCCATAAGCCCACTTAAAGAACCAAAAATCAAAAACAGAATTGCAACTCTGTTTACTCTTTTAAAAAAAGGTACATCATTTTTACTATTTTCATGCATCCTGCAGGAGGTTGTTGATGTTTTCTTCTTTCATGTCCACTCAGAGTCTTGGGGATCCAATCACTGGGTTATTGTGGCAAGAATTATTCAGAGAAGGTCTTCTTTTAAGTCTGAGAGAGTGTGATGTGCCTAAGTTCACCCTAAGATACATTTGTAAACAAGAGGACAAGGAAGAAAAACAGAGCTTCTTTTGTAAGGAGGAATGTGTGAATATTTAAACTAATGCTACACAATTGGCAGGCCACTCTTACTTATTTACTTATGAACACCGATGCCTTCTTTCCACTAAAAATACTGCTCAAGCCATCCAAGAGGAAGCATACAATGCAATGCAAAATTATGCACAATCATAGTTAAAACATTTTAAAATCTCAATAAGAATTCCGCAATGAGGCAAAAAGCTAACTCAACAGCAAGCATTAGGTTGAAATAAAGATCTGAAATCAGATGGCTAAGAGGCCAACAGCAAAGCTTCTGCTATCACTAATGGCATTTATAATACAGTTTGCTCCAATGTGGAAGTCAAGGCTGAGATTGAATAGTTACTCTAACAGAGTACAACTGTTCACCAAGGTAACAACCTTGCTGGTCTGGGATGGATGAGTAATAGCTTTTTCTTCTTCCTGCTTGTAGAACAGCAATTGGATGTTCCTGGCTGAACTCTCTGTAGCCAATCAGTGGCTGAGAGGACAGAGCTGTAATCAGAGGTCTCTGGTTGCCCTTTCAGAATCAGCATAAAGAAATTGTGCAAAATTGGTTTAAGTTACCTTCTTTCATAACATCTTTAAAAGTACTTGCGCTGGTCTAACCATGGATTACACCACTGTAAACCACCTGCAGGATTCTGGTCATAGTCTTATTTTTCACGTCTTACAACTTGAGTTTGTTAAATAGTCTCATGTCCTAGAATGGTCCAGGAACTTTTTTTTTCTATAGTCACACAAAGTAACTTCTGAAGTTCTCAGTCTGTCATGGTGCAAAGAAACTCCTTATACTCCAGTCTCAACTGATAGTTAATGGTAGCAACAGAAGAGAGATAAGTCAGTGAATTAATGAGTAAACAGGAATCAGCAGGCCATAGTTATGCCACAAACTCATACCAGTTTTACATTATTTCAACTGTCATTTCTCCTCCCAGTTGCCTCCAGAATCCTGGGAAATGCAATTTAGCTGGCCTTTCATGTTCCTTTCCCATTATTCTAGAGAGAAGGCATAAGTATAAAACCAGTTTAAGTCCATGCTGCATAATAATGACTGAAGCCAATTCCAGATCAAACTCTAGCTCTGTATCTATAAATAAATGGTTGTTAGCTGTAGCATAGGTCTCCATTACATCTTGGCTTTTTAATTATTTTTTTTTAAAGTTTCCTTAGATGAAATAACATCATTGCACTAACATATTAGAATATCACCATGGCCATTTCCACACTACACTGTTATAGCGCTATTATTCCACTTTCAGCATCCTATGGAATCCAGGGGTTTGTAGTTTAGGGGCATTTAGAATTCTCAGCCAGAAAGCTCTTTGGCCTCAATAAACTACAAACCCCAGAATTCCACGGGATGTTGAAAGTGAAATAATAGCAATATAACAGTGTAGTGCAGAAATGGCTTGTGTTACAATTTCAACATATAATATCTATTAATAAAATTTAAATAAAAAAGCTAAAGAAAAGAATAATATAAAAGAGCAGATTATCCAAATCTGAAAGAACAACAGACAGCTTAATTAACCCTGTAGATAAATGCATACAGATAAAGAAAGAAAAAAAAGGGGCCTCCTTACTTACTTTAACAGGCGATTTTGTATGGAAAGAGGCAAATCACAGCAACATCTTTGTCAGTGGACTTGCTGGGCTCAGCTTGTAGAACACAGAGATATAAAAAGGTAATCAGTTATGGAGCAATGGATGCGTGTTTTTGGCCAAAACAAATCCCGCATGGGATAGAGAGCAAACTGGGCAAGCTTCTTTGGATCAGGCAAATTGCAGAACCTTCTAGGCCACAGCAGTCCCTTTCAGCGTGAACCAGACTGAAGAGCTAATCTGTGGTGACAGAATGAAAGAGCTCAACATGCTGCAAAACTGAAAAATTAGAGGCTTGTGAAATGCAGCTATATACAACAAATATTTGAGGGATGTTTTCAACAGCTGTGAATGTTTTACTTTGCCCTTCTGAATAGCTGTGTGCGGACCTCCATTGTTCCATCCAGTCTGATCTTTTGTTTGATGGATATTGATTGATTGATGTGATTAGTTACGTTAGTAAGTAATTGGTATTTAAAATTCTCTGCCAGAGAGCTCTAATGCCTTGCCAAACTTTCAGGATTTCAACATTGCTGTTAAACTGCCATAAAAGCACTATAATTATGTATCTCATCTGTCCTCCAATAAGCTCAAGATGGTATGTCTATTTTTCCTCCTGTCCATTTTCTCACATAAGCCCTGTGAGGTCATGCTGCAACTAGTCATGACTAGCACAACTAGTCATCCAGTGACTTTCATATGAGAAATGCAGGTTTCTCTACCCCTCCTACTAGGAAACTGGACAATTTCCCGTAGACCAGAAAACTGGACAAGTTGGCATGTATCATATGCTCTTATCACATGCATCAGGTCATACACGTAGAGCATTAGCATTTCAAAATGCTGTGACTTGGGAAATTTTGCTTCTGGCACCCCGGTACTGCCCATGTACGGGCCTTTAAATATAATGACACAGATGCCTGTGCATCTGACCCAATAAATGCTTTCTGTAGCGCAGCTTTCATTGTGTTTGAACCAAACCTCACAAGGTATTGACAATTTCACACAGCATTGTCTGCATCATTCCAGGTGACTTGCACAAGCCACAAGGTGTCTATTTTGAAATCAATACAGCTCTCTAGGTTTACATTAAGTGAAGAGAAATAAATATATAAATGCAACTTAATTGGAAGAAATGTTGCTCGATGTATTTCTCATTATTTAAGGGACCTGAAAATACTTGAGCAATTTACTCTCCTTTATTGAGGCACTGTGGACCCAGATAACATGAATATTTGGGAGGAGCGACTGAAGAAGATATATATTGTGTGGTCAAAAGTAGAGCATTTTTCCAGAGAAGCTGTTAAAAAAGAAAGAAAGAAAGATGTTACAATTTTACGTTATTAACTTATAGTTTATGCACTTATTAAATTATATCCTGACATTCCCTGAAGAATGGAACTTCATATGGTTGATGAAAATATCATCATCATCATCATCATCATCATCGACCATTTCCACATGCTGGCCCCTCCCTAAACTGCAAACCCCAGGATTCCATAGCATGTTGAAAGTGGAATCATAGCGCTATAACAGTCTCATGCGGAAATGGCCATCATCATCACCACCATCATCATCAAATTTAAATTATTACATATATACAAATTAATCCATTAAAAATGCAATTGAACACATTACAGTTAAAAGAAATAACACCCTACCAGCTGGCAACTAAGGATGGGGAAATTTGTCATAGAATCATAGAATTATAGAGTTGGGAGGTGACTGACTCATGGATCATTGAGTCCAGCTCCCTGCTCAGTGCAGCATTTCCAGCTAGGGCAGAGCTTTCCGAACTTTTCATGTTGGTGACACACTTTTTAGACATGCATCATTTCATGACACAGTAATTCAGCAAGTAATTCAGTAAGGGGAGGAAGCCCCTCCACTCAGGCCTGGCCCGCCACTGCTGCCCTTGCTGGGGTCTTCCTTAGCCCGGGGCAGTAGTGGTGGTGGGAAAGGCTGCCCCTTCACCCTGGACCTGACCTGACGCCACCACTGCTGCCCTGGCTGGAGTCTTCCTTGGCCTGGGGTGGCAGCAGCACTGGGAGAGGCAGACCCTTCACCCGGGCTTGGCCTGCCATGGCGGCAGGAGAAGCAGCCCCTCCGTTCATTATGTTCGCATGACACACATGCACACTGCAACCGACACACTAATGTGTCGTGACACACAGTTTGGAAATCTCTGAGCTAAATCATCCACGGCAGGTAGCTGTCCTGCCTCTTTCTGAAGACATCCAGAGAAGGAGACACCACCACGTTTCTAGGCAATTGGTTCCATTGCTGAACCACTCTTGCTGCCAAGAAGTTCCATTTAATGCTCAGTTGAAGTCTACTCCCCTGTAACTCCAAACCATTACATTTGGTTCTACCCTCTGGAGCAAAGAGATCTGTCTTGCCCCCACCTTTCTGTGACAGCCCTTGAGATATACAAAGAGTACGATCATGTCACCCCGCAGTCTTCTGTTTCTTTTGCTTTGGAATTTTTAAAATTATAATTTCTTTCTGTCTCAAACATAACAAATGTATGTATTTTGGAACATTCTTTAAAAATGGAGCGAACTGAAAGGCACCAAAAATTCTAAACAGGAAGTGGATTTCAGTCCATTTCTGGTTTCGGTTTTTAAGGTTTGAAGACTTGGAGCTGCTGCCTTTTTTGCTTTCCCTTCTGCCCCTCCCTCCAAAAATCCACACACAAAAAAAACCGAGCAGGAAAATTGGGGGAGATGGTTTGAGAGTGGTCTACGGTCAGCAAAAATGGCCTTGCAATCACATGTGGTCCGTGAGCTGCTCCAGGCCATCCAAATCCTCCTTTTCTCTTCAGCTGAAGTGGGACAAATATAAACAGTGCTGCACACAATATTGGTTCATCTAGTTCAGTGTTGTTTTCATGAGACATAGGCCCTTTTCACATGGCATTTTCCATGCGAAAGGGCCCCTGGAGAGTCGTGCGATTGTGAGGAGCGATCTGCATGATGCACTCACAATCATGCAGCGCTCCAGGGTAGGGCAGGCTCCAATCAGGCACCTTTTTATTTTTAGCTAGAAGCCGAAAATGGTGTGCGATTGCGCATTGCTCCCGGGCCCCGCACGCACTTACCTGGCGTGCGGAGCCTCCAGAGCCACACTGGTCGTGCTTCCTGCCCCAGCACAGCCTGGGAAGGTCCCAGGCTGTACTGCAGAAGGAAGAGGCGAGGCTCTTGCGCGAGCAGGCAGCTTGTGTGGAGCCGAAGGACCCCGGACGAGAGAGCTTCTCACCAGAGGCTGCTCGCGTGATCCCCACACCCCAGCGCCGGAAGACGGTAAGGTGCGGAAAGGACCATAGAATCTGTCTGGTCCTCCTGATGTTGTTAGACTGTGGGTCTTTCTGCACTACACTTTTATACTGCTATTATTCCACTTTCAACATCCTGTGGAATCCTGGGATTTGTAGTTTACTGAGGCCAAAGAGGTCTCTGTCTGAGAATTCTAAATGTCCCTCCTTGAACTGCAAATCTCAGGATTCCATAGGATGTTGAAAGTGGAATAATAGCACTATAATAGTATAGGGTGGAAAAGCCTTGTGACTCCCAACGGACCTAGCCTGCATGGTAAGCAATGATGAGAATCATAATTCATCAATATCTAGAGAGGCCACATACACTCAATTCCAGGTCTTCATTGGCAAGTTCTTCAGAACATCAGACATGTTTCCATCCTTACCTGGAGATGCTGGAGATTGAACCTGGGAGCTTCTACATGGAAACCATACCTGCCAACTATCCTGATTAATCCTCTATCATCCCACTTTGTCAGCTGCTTTTAAAATGTCCCAGTTTCTCTTTCTTCTGCCCACTTTCCCCCTTTGTCCTCAGCTTACTTCTATCACTGCAAACTGAGGGCAAAGTGCAAACATAGCTGGCCGTTAATTAACTAAGCAGGAGGGAGAGGAGAAGAGGAGGCAGAATCTTGTCCTTCTCATTTGGTTGAGCCCAAAGCAAACCTCTGCACCATCTCCTAGCTTGTGCCTCCTTCCTCAGTAATAATTTTACCATCCTAACCAAACACTAATTTCTCAGTGACATGCGTCCCAGTTTTCCTCTGTGCAATGTTAGAGGATATGCAGAGATTGTTGTTGTTAACTGCCATCAAGTCAACTTTGAGTTATGGCAACCCTATGCACAAGGGACCTTTGAATCACCCTATCTTTAACTGCCCTGCTCAGGTCATGCAAATCCAAGGATGCCTCTTACTTCATTGAGTCTATCCATCTGTAATGCAGCCTCCTTTTTTTTCTACTGCCTTCTACTTTACCAAGCATTATTTTCCTTTCTAGTGAGTCAGGTCTTCTCATGATATGGCCAAAGTATAACAGCCTCAGTTTAGTCATCTTGGCCTCTAGCGAGAGTTCAGGCTTTATTTATCTAGGATCCACCATTTGTCATTTCCAGGGTATCTGTAGAACTCTTCTCCAGCACCGCATTTCAAAGGAGCTGATTTTATTCCTATCAGCTTTCTTCACTGTCCAGCTTTCACAACTATATGTAGTAATCAGAAACACAATGGCATGGACAGTCCTTACTTTAGTATTCGATGATACAGCTCGACAGTTCAGGATCTTGTTTAGGTCCTTCATAGTTGTACTTCCAAGTCCTAGCCTTCTTCTGATTTCTTGACTGCAGTCTCCATTCTGATTAATGACTTACCCAAGGTATGGAAAATCTTGAACTATTTCAGTGTCTTCATCATCTGCTTTAATGTTCTGTAAATCATCTGTGATCATTATTTTTTTCCCTTGATGTTCAGCAGTAAACCTGCCTTTGCACTTTCTGCCTTGACTTTCTTGAGTAATCATTCCAAGTCTTTGCTCTTTTCTGCCAGTAGTATGGTGTTGTTTGCGTATCTTAAATTGTTGATGTTCCTTCCCCCAGTTTTCATGCTTCCTTCCTCTGAGTCTAATTCTGCTTTATGTATGATATGTTCAGCATATATTAAACAGAGTAATAAAGTGCAGCATTGCCTGACCCCCTTGCCAACTGGAAACTATTCCATTTCTCCTTATTCTGTTCTAACAGTAGCCTCTTGTCCGGCACACAGATTTTGCATCAGGACACTCACATGTTGTGGCACACCCATTTCTTTAAGAGCAATATATAGTTTTTCATAATCTAGACAATCAAAGGCTTTCCCATAATCTATGAAGCACAGGCTGATATTCTTTTGCAATTCTTTGGCATACTCCATTATCCAACACATGATCCCCAGTGCCTCTACCCTTCCTGAGCCCAGCTTAGACATCTGACATTTCTTGCTTCATATATAGTCTTTGTTGTAGAATTTTGAGCATGACTTTGCTAGCATGAGAAATTAATACCAGGATCCTCTGGCTACTGTAATCCCTGGTGTCTCCTTTCTTGGGGACTGGAATGTATATTGAGTGTTTCCAATCTGTGGGCCATTGTTTTGCAGGGATATCTCACTGCGGTATCCCTGAAAAAACCTCCACCATCCCCAATATGATGAGAATTACAAGTAAACTCAGAAAAGAAGTCTGGTTGTCATGTTGCTTGGCCACACATATACCCATTTTTGTCTGTCAAATGTTAGAAGGTAAGGCAAAGCAGGTACTCTATCGCAGAACTATATCTCTTGCTCAGAATTACAGCACTGAATGACCTAAACTTATACTGATAATGGCTGCTGGAAAACAGCAGAACTGACCTAAGGCACAGTCACTGTACCTGGCTGTGTGAGCACAATGTCAGGGTCATGATCAGGTAACTCAGATGTGAACAACAATCACAGGTATAGTGTCAGTAAAGTCTCTCAGGTTTTGCAAAAGCAGCCTCTTAGCTCAGTATCTGGGGTGGAGTATGAAGAATCACCACTTCCCAAATAAATGAACCCTCCAGCTTGTTGATATCAACACTGATTGGTGAAGATGCCAATAAGGAGAATGTCAGAGAAGAAAGAAAGACAATCATTAACTCACAAAAACAATTTGTAGATGGATTCTCTCTCTCTTTCCTAGAAGGATTTGGCCTCTTTGAAAAACACTGTGCTTTGATGAAATAATGTATTCATTTTCACCTCTTCCTGAGCTGTGCACCCAAATGAGGAGGAGCTATCAGCTGCATGATCTCTTTGAAACAGCTGTAAGTCAGGTCAGATTCATCTGGCACAATCTTTCACTCACAAAGATCCCAGAGGAGTCTAATGTCATCTGATCTCAAAACTGATGTCTCAGACACTGAGTAAGAGATAAGAGCTGACAAGTGATGGATTTTTTTAGACAGTCTGGCTATCATGTGATAGCTGCATGGAGGAGAAAAAAAAATAACCCAACCCATGAAGCTAGTTGCTCAGCAAGTGTTCATGTCTGCCACAGCCAGAGTTTGGAAAAGTTACTTTGGAGATGGAAAATCTCAGAAGCTCCCAGTTGTCACATGCTTCAACATTTCACAAATGAAGACTGGGACACATGAGCCCAACCAACATCCTAGTGTAGTTGAGATGGTTAAAGTTAGTATTGAGGAGGAACACACAGGCTAGGAGACTCTGCAGCAATTTGCTTTTGCCTGAGTCTACAGGAAAGGTCAAGATTCTGCCCCCCCTCTCCTCTCCTCTCCTGCTGCTGAGTTGGTTGAGTACAAACTACTTCTGTACTTTGAACTCAGTTTGCAGCAGTTGAAGTAAGCTGGGAACAAAGGAAGAAAGTGGGAGGAGGAGGAGGAAAGAAACTGAGACATTTTAAGATAACGGGTTGGGACTGTCCCTCATTGGGACAGTTGGAGAGTATTCACCGCTTGCTTCATAAGCCACCAATTGCTCATGAGGCCTGCTGTGTGCTGAATAACTGCAATGTATTTAAGTCTTTTACTCCAAGTCTCAAATTGAGTCTCAAGTCCCTGCAAGAAACTTTCAAGTCAAGTCTCATGTCTGGGAGCCAACTTTGTACTCCAACCTATAGTCCAGAATTTCTGGACAGAGTTGAATAAAGTCAGCTTTAACAATTTAAGCAGAGTCGGCCATCCATATTTGAACGTTTGCCATCTGCAGCTTTGGAAGTGGAGAATAGGATCCCTTTTACTTCCCCACGTTGAGAAACTGGAGGCCTTTTGGTCAATGGGCACGAAAGAGTCTGCAGCTTCTGAAATGGGGAATAGGATCCTTCTTACTCCTCGTTACTGAAGTGTCGAAGGCTTTAGAAGGAAGGATCCTTCTTCCTCAAGCCCCTTGCCTAACACATTTGCTGTTCCACTCTGGGAAATGTGCCCTGTGCTCTGGGGGTGAGTCTTGCCCTCTGCTCTTAGGAAAGGTTTTTTTTTAGAAGGCTCCTCTGATATAGTATAGGGACAGGCTGCTGAGCGAACTTCAACCGCACCTCAAGCCATTTGCCTAACCTGTTTGCTGTTCCCTCTGAGAAATGTACCCACATTTTGGGCTTGGGACAGATCATAATGTGACCAGTGAGCAAAAAGAGATGAAAGTGTTGTTCAAAGCCGTAAGGTTTCTGGATGAATGTGTTAGTTCCTGAATGAAGGGCAGCAACTTGGTCACTAAAAATATACAAGTCACGAATCAAGTCAAGTCAGTGCCTCATTTATTGCCAAGTCAAGTCCAAGTCAAGTCACTGAAGCGACTTAAGTCTGACTTGAGTCCAAGTCAATTGACTGGAGTCTACATCACTGCCGAATAATGATCAAGTGCTGAAATACTGTATGCTGCATGCATGTGAGAACTCATTCTGACTAAGTCACATTTCTTGGTGAAGTTTCCTGTAAGCCACGCCAAAACTTTGCCATATAAACACTTCAAAAATAATAATACAATAAATGGAGTTTGAGAACTCCTATTTTAGCAGAAATGTTATCATTCTAGAGTCAGGTCCCCAGAGCCTTCTGGCATTGCTGCTGAAACTAATACCAGTTGAAACTAATGTGCATTTCTATAAATTTGAGGACTTTCTGTCCTCCATGTCACTGTTTCCTCATTGTCCTCTTTTTGACATGGAAATCGTGGAAATCAGACTGATTGTGGCTGATCAGCAGAGAGGCATACCTGTTAAATTACCATTTGCCAAATTCTCCACATTGGAAGAATTTGTAGCTAGTTTTTAAAGGAATAATTTAATCTTAGAAAAGATTAATGGTAAGATATTTGCCTAACTTGTCAAAACACATGACTTGCTGAAAGTGAGTAGGTACATAAACTTTTTTTCCTCCACACAATAGTTTAGCCTACACAATTGGTTTTACAAAATCAGCTCGCTATAAATCTGCTTTCAAGAAGGAGGATTATTATTTTCTCTGCGCAGTCTCACCCACGGTGGGGAGGGGGGGGTCAGTGGAAAAAAGCAGATTTCTCAGAAACTGTAAAAAAAAAAAGGCAGCAACATCATACTATTTAAAAGAAAGCTTGAGAAATAGTTTTTCTTCTCCTCTTCCTCTCCTCCTTCAACATATAGTTTACGTCTAGTGACTTAACAGCAATCTAGAAAATAATGAATGATGCTCTAGCCATTGCCAATGACATATGCCACCCCTTCCTCCTTCTCTTCCTCTTCTGCCTTCACCACCACCACCACCACCACTACTCCTACTATGACCATCAATACTTTATTCCTAGTTATGGGTCTATATACCTGTGGTAATAGTATAGTCATCCTCATAGAATCATAGAATCACAGAGGTGAATGAGACCTCGAAGGACACCCAATCCAGCTCCTTGCCATGCAGGAACACACAATTAAAGCACTCCTGTCAGATAGCCATACACCCTCTGTTTAAAAATCTCCAAACAAAGAGACTCCACCACACTCTGAGGCAGTGTATTCTGTTTCTGCCCTGGCTAGCCCGAGCTTTGGGGGATATATAAAGATATCTCTTGATATCAATAATTTGGCCTCACATACCCACTCCCCTCCACGTGCTTGCGAGGCCCCCAGACAAGCATGCATACAGGCTCGGCCAATAATCGCCGTAATATTCCAACACAATACAGGCAGGCCAGAAATAGCCGACTCGCAGCTTCAGGAGACCTCAAGGCAAGTACCTCCATGAGGTATGCACACAACTTTCAAAGGATCCTCTGCCCCACGCTGGGAGCTTGATGATCTGACTATACAACGCTCAAGTACTCTGCGTTTGCATACCGGCTATCCTATTGACAATTTGGCTATAACTCAATCATTCAAATTCTGACCTTTTGGAGGCTTTGTCTCCAGCCCCAAATCCATTGTTTTCCCCAGGTCCGAACTAGCCTACGGTCACAATTCTCCTTATAAAACCCCCTGACTTTGAGCGCTTCCTTGGATCGCTCTTGGCTTCCATCCCACCTTGCTGTCGCTTTGTCCAGCGAGCCTTCCCCTCAGCTCCACGTGCTGAGATCCACGCTCCCCAGCTTCTCCACTTCCAACTGGGCTTCAGGACAGGTGAAGTATCACCCAAACCAACAACTCCTCTAAAAATCCCTCTATCCACTCCAACATTTATTTCTTTAGTTATCTGTGTGAGTGTGCTGCATACACTGTTTGATTGTGTTTTAATAAAACATCATTTATTATTTCAACTTCTGTGTGCTCCTTGGCTCGGCCTGACCCCGTAAACATAGGGTTCAAGATCTCACTACGTTACCCTGCCTCTCGTATTGCTAGGCTGTGCTCTTGGCTAATTTCCCCAACTTATAAAATTAAGAGCGCATTTAGGTGTCCCTCCTGGGACCCCCAGAAATCTGGGTAACAATTCCACTGTTGAACAGCTCTTACCACCAGGAAGTTCTTCTGATGTTTAGGTGGAATCTCTTTTCCTGTAGTTTGAATGCACTGCTCCATGTTCTAGGCCATTTCTGCATGATACTGTTATAGTGCTATTATTCCACTTTTAACATCCTAGGGAATCCTGGGGTTTGCAGTTTAGGGAGTGGCATTTAGAATTCTCAGCCAGAGAGTCTTTGGCCTCAGTAAACTACAAACCCCAGAATACCACAGGATGTTGCAAGTGGAACGATAGCGCTGTAACAATTAGCACTAATCTCTGGAGCAGCAGAAAACAAGCTTGTCCCATTGTCCATATGTCACCCTTTAACTTCTCTTCTCCAGGCTAAACATACTCAACTCCCTAAGCCGATTTTCATAGGGCATGGTTTCCAGTCCTCATCTATAAGTGCTGAACAACTCTATCAGTACTTACAACTTCTCTTGGTTACTCCTTCTTGTTTCTCTTGTGTTTTGGTAGGGTAAAAACTTAGAAAGTCCTACTACAGCTCCCAGAAGCCCATAACCTGTATAGCTGGTAGGGCAGATGAGGGGGCTTCTGGAAACTGTAGTCCCTGGCTGTAATCCAGTTGGAGACCACTAGTTACATCCAAATAGTTGCACAAAGGGTTATGCATTCCCAGAGTTTGCAGAAGTGTGATCCTTTGCCCAGCCAGTCATTCTGAAAGCACGCATACAGCACTTTCTCTCACTTTTGGCTTGATAGGAAGCTATTAACCATTTCACAACAAGTGAGCTCAAATTCCTAGTGCCTATTGTGCCATCATTTAGGCATCTGTGAAATCCAGTGTGACTACTAGTGTATATTATTCTACACTAAAAATGTTGAGTATCTTGGCCCCTAAAAGTAACTTTCCCAAACTTTGATATAAAGATGTTTTAGTCCTATGATCCCATGATCTAACT
Source organism: Cyclura pinguis (assembly GCA_030412105.1). Classification (NCBI taxonomy): domain Eukaryota; kingdom Metazoa; phylum Chordata; class Lepidosauria; order Squamata; family Iguanidae; genus Cyclura; species Cyclura pinguis. The sequence goes on from CM059604.1 coordinate 24,358,092, forward strand.
CATAGCTACACACAAGGGAAGGCTGAAATCTGGAAGTAAGTGGATGATATGAATGAGATCCACTCACTGTCTCAGTTATACTGCCCCATAAGCAAAGAGTAATAGGTATCAGAATGATGCATTGCAAGAGATGCATTAGTGTAAGAATTTAGCCAGTAATCCAGAAAACTTCAGAGTGCTTCACAGTATTTTCAACCTAGAGCCCCTACAGCCATGTATTTGTAAGGAAATTCAGTCTTAATTTTTGATCTTATTTCTAGGCTGCTCTGATTTTTGTTGCTTTTGTTGTTACTTACATAGAATTTCACTTTCCTTTTTGCCTTTTACAGCCACATATTCAGTAGGCATTTCATCACCATCCAACATACAGTCACAGATTCATGTGATCTGATTTTTCCTTGGAAATGCAAAGGGGTGGGCATCTTGATGTGACATCTGAAACCTGTCCATGCCTCTTAGCATGTTGTGTTTCCTTTAGCGAGTCAGGGTTGTCACCGAGATGTAGAACAGCGGCTAAATGATCATGATTATTTTGTGAAGTGTCAGATTCTGATCTTTCCCTCATGGTGCCCTGTGTAAGATGAGATTTTCCTAATGCATGAACAATAACTATGATTATGACTTTTGACAATGAAGGTGTTGGGGAGATGCTATTCTTGTGTAAAACCTGCCATTTGAAGAGGAGGAGGGGAGGCTGTCTAAGCCTATGTTCCTTCCAGTTTTCTTCCAAAAGTAAAGTAACATCTTTAGCTTCAGACAGGCAACATGTTGAATCATTTGAACTATTAGTTTATTATTATTACTATGAGAACTTCCAGATTTGAGGAGGCCAAGCTGTGTATGGCACCTTTTCCTCCTGCTGTGTACCCCCATCGTTTACTAGTTGGGCAAGCTAGTAAATGAAATCAAATGAAATCATGGGCCCATTCAACATCAGTGTTGTAGCCAGTGTCTCCTCCTCAATGGCACCAGCCCCCCCCCTTATGTGCATACGTTGTGGGAGGAGCCAGCTTCCTTAAGAGGGTAGCCCCAGGCAGCACATCTCTGTAAGCTAGAAACTTTGCTCAGAACAAATGTCACTGAGGCAGGGGCTGATCTGGTTGAGAAAAGCCTGAGCAGTGTTCCATACTGGTGAATTGCTGTGTTGAGTGCTTTCAACTTGTTGCCGACTTACAGCAAACCTAAGGGGAACCTATCATGGGGTTTTCTCGGGCTGAGAGGTGACACACCCAAGGCTACCCAATGGGTTTCCATAGCCAAGTGGGGAATCGAACTCTGATCTCCAGATTCATTATCCAACACTCAAACCACTACACTATGCTGGCTCATACTGGTGAGTACCATCTTATTAATAATGTCCTTACACCCCAAAATTTTCAGAAATGAGACTGGGCTAATTTGTCATTCATTGGGTGTCTCTGACTAGTAGATACAAGCAAAGGAACACCCAGTGTTCTACTTGTCTCAGTCACTATCCCTCCTTGACTTGGTATAGCTCCTGTCTTTGCAGAGCCCATCTGGTCAAATAAATGGGCGTCAGAAATTACAGACATACTTAGAGCCAGCGCTGGTGGAACTGACTCATCTGCTTAGAAACCTGAAGGCTTCTAGCCCCATCAAACTTTCTAGTTGTTATCAGTCAATGGCTGAAATCTTGTATAGATCAGCCTAAATTTGTAGTTCCACTTGTGGACCTATGCTAGGCTGAGCCATGTACCTTTTCCCTGGACTTATCATACAGCCTTTGTACCACCACCACCCGCCCCCATGGCAGTTCTGTGCCTCATGAGGAACAGACAGGAGCAGAGAAGTGCCTGGCTATGTCTCCATAACCAGATGCAAAATGATTATGCCAGTGTTGAGATCTGCTGGAGTCCTCTGGAGGTCTCAGCACTACTGCAATCATTTCGTTCATCCTATAGTGACATAGTGAGATTCTTCTCCAGTCTTGCCCACTCATCTAGTCAGATCAGCACCTGGAAATGATATGCATGTCAACTTTAGTTCCAAACTGGAAGAGAAGGGAGGGGGATAAAGAAAAGCTGTGTGTTTAATGTTTAGCAGTTTTTGACACCTGATCTATGGCCTAATCAACTGGCAGCTCTTGCACAATCGAAAGTTTCCATCAACTTTCCCCAGCTTGCTGGGTTGGGGGTAATAGGGACTGTAGTCTAGTACAGTACTTCTTAAGCTATATGACGTAGGAGACTTCATTTTTTTTCTTAGTATGCCAGGGACTCACATCATATTAGTGCCCAGTGACTACAACAGCTTCTTTTCCTAAAAGTCACTCACAGTCAATAGATTGTGGATTAGTACTGGTCCACAGACATCCACTTTGAATAATACTGGTCTAATTGTTACCCTGATTTCTGGGGTCCCGGGAGGGACACCTAAATGTGCTCAAACAATGGGGAGGGAATTAGCACAGAGCACAAGTTGCAATGCGAGAGGCAGGGTAACGTAGCGAGATCTTGAACCCTACGTCTACGGGGTCAGGCCGAGTCAATGATAAGGCAGATGTTGAAATAATAATAATTGGTTTATTGAAATACAATCAAACACGTGTATGCAACACACACACAGAGAGAACTATAGAAATAAAGGTAGGAATGCGATAGAGGGATTTTGAGAGGAGATTTGGTATGGGAAATACTATACCTATCCTGAAGTGCGGTAAAAGCAAAGAAGTTGGGGAGCGTGGATTCTCAGCACGTGGGGCTGAGAGGAAGGCTCGCTGGACAAAGCGGCAGCAAGGCAGGATGGAAGCCAAGAGCGATCCGAGGAAGCACTCAAAGTCAGGGGTTTTTATAGGGAAAATTGTGGCCGCAGGCTAGTTCGGACTTGGGGAAAACAATGAGTTTTGGGCTGCAGACAAAGCCTCCGAAAGGTCGGTACTTTAGATGATTGAGTTATAGCCAGATTGTCAACAGGGTAGCCAGTATGCAAACATGGGGTGCTTGAGCGTTGTATAGCCCGCTCATCAAGCTGCCTGCGCGGGGCAGGGGACCTTTTGTAAGTAGCATGCATACATAATGTGGTACTTGCCTTGAGGTCTCCTGAAGCTGCATTCGGCAATGACTGGCCTGCCTAGATCGGGGTTTGAATGGTTCGGCTATTGTCGGCCGCGCCTGTGTGCATGCTTATCTGGGGGCCTCGCAAGCACGTGGGGAGGAATGGGTACAGAAAGCCAAATTATTGATATCAAAATGATATCTTAATATCTCACAAGCTTGGGCTAGAAACAGCGGTAACATAATGTCTCAGGAAGGGACCAGGTTGTGGAAAGCAGCCTTCCATATTTCATGACCATGCATGGGCACATGCTTGCAGTTATGCTGCTCTAGCCTCTGGTATCCAGTGTAGTGCACAGACATTGCCTATCACATCTGTGCAGCTAAATGGAAGCTCCTACTGCATATGGTTAAGTCCTTTCCCTAGCTTACATAGTTAACTGCTTTCCCTAGTCTATACTGCATGCAGTTAAGTGTTTTCCTTAATCTATAAAAGGCAGAGGCTTCCCAAAGAAAGTTTTGACAGCTCTGTGTTTCACATCCTTGCACCACTCATACCACATTCCTTAAGTGGACCAACTCTTCCATGTTCAGCACTACAGTGCATAGTCAGCAGACCAGGGAAGGCTGAGCATGGGCTTTTGGAGATCAGATCATCACACTGAGGGTATCTACTTTTCAAAGACTTATTATTCACAAGTGGACATGTTCTGAAATCCAATGCCCTGTGCTTTAGAAGAAGGGTGGGCAGCTCCTAGACTGCAAAAAGATGCTATGTAAATAAAATAAACAAGCAAACCTAGAAGAGGCTAGAAGGCTGCTTGAAAAATGTGTTCTGAATGCTAGACAGTGCAGGGAGCTCTACATTCTATTTATAATGTGTTGTCACCATGAATGAAGACTTCTAGGAGATACAGTTCACCCTTTTCTTGGTCTGGGAAAGGGAAAATGGACAATAGCAACGGCCTTGTTTTGGATATTAGTTTATTAGAGGTTTTTAACAGCCATGAACAAAGCAGATCAATACTGCATAACCTGATTTCCATGCTAAGGTAATAGGCAGGGTGTCTAGAATGAAGCAGGGAGAGAGTATAGGAAATTACAGAATGGAAACTTTGGAACAGTGCTATGCACATAATTTTAAATAATTTTACAAGCAGTTAAATGAAAAGAGAAAAGCAGTGGCCAGGTTGATAAGGAAAACAGTGCTTTCCTGAAGAAGCACGTTCCTTTTACTGCTGTTGTTACTGACAAATACAATATAAGCCCTAAGGCCTGTTGAACCATGTTAAAAGCCCGTCTAGCTGGGAACCTCATTTCCCAAAGTGGCCAATCACTTTGGGAAACCCCCCCAACAGGAACATATGGACAAAAGATGCTCTCACTGTTGTTCCCCAGTGACCCGAACTGGTTGCAAGTGTCCTGCCTCTTCTGGGTAAAGTTTTGCACTTTGGACAACTCTAAAGTTCAGGCTAAAGCCCAGAATAGATTTACCACCGTACTGACAATGGAGCCACCAGCTTCCTGAATAAGTCCAACATATTGGATAGCTTCAGACTAAACACCACAGTGGACTCACTGTTCTGCTGACATGGGAGTTTGTAGCTTCCATTGGTCTGAGGCTGATTTTTCATATCCATGGAGGCCTTACTACACCATTTCACAGCTGAAAATTGGGCAAAAATCACAACTGGAACTCAGTTCTGAATGTAATTCTTGGTTCCTCTGGGGGAATAGATGTGTTCTTCTGCTCCAGTAGTGGGAACGGATTGATCTGGAGTGAAAAACATTCCCCATAAGAAATTTAATATGAATGGGAACCTAGAGGCTCTAGGGGCTCTAGGAGGTAGGTAAAAAAAAAAGTTACTGGGGGCTATATAAGTTTCACAGGCTGCACAAGGCCTGTGCAAACCCATAAGGAACTCTGAGAAGTAAACTTGACTACTGGAGAATTTATCAAAGTATGGTTTAGGTTATGTCATTGACTGGAAACAGATGCCCATAACTGAAATGTATTTCCAAGCAAAACACAGCTATTGAGTCCTTGTCCAAGTCTCTCCATCCATAAACCAGAGATTTCTTAGATCCCATCCTCCTCTGCTTTAGATGACATCTGATTGTTTTTCATATCATGTTGTCTCTTTAGCTTATTAGTTGGTAATATATACAGACTAGACAGAAACTAGTAGCAGCAAATACCCAAATGTGATAAAATAAAATAGTTGCCAATTATATACCATCGCTGTCTGAATCATGCTCGTTTTGCTGAAATCATAAGAATTTCCCTCTGCCCAGTCCTCTACTTTGCATAAATTTATGCTGGAATATCAATTAAGCCAATTGGCCTATAGTTTCTGGGGTCACTTTGGTCTCCTTTTTTAAACAGTGAGACTCTAATGCTAAGCTCCCAACCAAAAAGATAACAGCCTGGAATATTTATATAGGGGAATAGGCCTGCCAAAATGTTGTGACTGGATCTTTTGGCTAAGATCAAGTATGTGTGTTTTGTAAATACCCTTAGAATACTACTGCCTTTTCAGAATTCCAGGACTGGCCCCAAACATTTTGCTGCCTGAGGCAGAGCAGAAAACCAGAGTCCCAGTCACCAGAGTCCATGCCCCCCAACTCGGTCATCCCATTTTTTAGCTGCCTTTAAAATGTCCCGTTTTCTCTCTCTTCTTCCCTTTGTCCTCAACTAACTTCAGTTCTTACATACTGAGTTCAAAGTGCAAAAGTAGCTTGCCTTCAGTTAACTTCAGGAGGGAGAGGAGGGGTAGAAATTAGTCTTCCCAATGGGCTCACACAGAAGTAAACTGCTGTGATTTCTCCTAGCTTGTGTGTTCTTCCTCTTTAATAACTTTTCCCATCTTGACCACATTCTGATATTGTTTGGCCTGACATCTCCCAGTTTTCATCTGTGAAATGTTGGAGGGTGTGTGAGTCATGTAGTATAGTATCAAAACCAGCTGAGCTATTTTGTCACAAGAATCATAAAATTCCAGAAGAAGTAAAACCACAACAAGAGCAAAGTGAATAACTAACAATTTGCTACCCTTCCACGACACCCAAAATCTGTTGCGGTCCTCCCTCTACATTTATGGGTTTGAAATGTGATTATTGGTGAGGTGTGCATGTGCTTTTCCTCCTATTCTCCTTCTGCCGTTCCACTGCATTTTGCCAGGTGCAGAGAAGGAAGGCAAGCACCCAGACAAAAGGCAAGGAAATAGGCGGGTGGGAGGCACGTACATGCCTTCCTTCTCCCCTCCAGGCCTCCCTCTCACATTCCTTTGCCTCTGGCCCTGGTGCTCAGAACTTGCACAGAGCCAAAAAACAAGGGAATGTGGAAGAGGCTCTCATGTGCTTTTCTTTTCTCTTCTGGAGATTTCCCTTCCCATTCCCTTGCATCTGGCCCTGGTGTGCAAAAGGCAAGGGAATGAGAGGGGAAGCCCCAGAAAAGAACAGGAGGAGGATCACAGGGGAGAGTTATTCACAGCTTTTCCACTTTTGCTAGGGTTCTACACCCCAAACCATCACAAAAGTGGATGGACCACTATATGAGGCAGCAGCCTCACTTTCCCAAATGGCAGAGTAGGTGTTAACAATTCTGTATTATTGAAGATTCTATCATAATGGGCCTTGCTAGGTGTTCCCATTGCTACAAGACTGAAATTTAAGTAGTGCACCTGATTTTTTAAAAAATCTATGGGAAATGTCTACATTATTTTAGGGAATGAACATAAATTATTATTATTATTTTAGATATATATGTATCACCTTGACTTAGTTTTTGTCTCAGTAATTTGCCCTCTTGTGGCTGACACAACTCCATGAAAAATGTAAGGGCCCATTGCTGCTTAACTTCAACAGTAGAAGTTATTGTATATATATAAAAAGTATATACTACCTTTTATAGGACTATGCTACATGGTTAAAGAATGCGATCAAAGTATAAACTCAGCTTTTAGGAAGCCTTCTTAAACCTGATCCACATAAACCTTTAGGTTAGAGACTTTTTTGGGGACCCCCCCCCCCTGATTTCCTCAAATTTCCCGTAGCTGGGAGCCCAAAGCTGAAACAGAAAAGCAAGTGTTGCACAGAATGAAAAAAAAATGCTTATATTAATTACCCAAAGTGGAGGGAAAGGTATACATTGCAGTTAGGTTAAAGAACATGGACTTTGTAAAATGAACTATATTCTAGGGACCCATGGCTTTTGAATGGAAAGCCAAAAGGCCGTATTCCCTTTATCTGGGGTCAGTGGCTGCTCATGACTCCAGTCTCATGTACAAACTCTGGGAAATCCACTCTGAATTTTAGGCTGAACCTTCAAGGTACTATCCAAAATGTTAAACCTGTTTATGGCTTGAGGTCCTCATCTTGTAGAATTCTTCTAAAGTTTAGATTAAAACATGGAGTGGATTTACCTCCCCATTGACTCTGGAGGCACCAATCACCACTAGGTACATGATCTGCAGTAAGGAAAAGAAGTAGTTTTAATGAATTCTATATATTAGAGCTGCATCGCCTAAGTCCTCTTGTCTGATTATGTTCCCCTCTTTGAATGTAAGTGGCTACTTGGAAAAATTCCAGATTATTGTTATAGTGGTAAATTTTGAAGGGCAAGTGCTTATCATGACAGTCCTTTAGTTACACTGCCCAAAAGTGTTTAAAAATTCATTCAGCTATGTTGATCCATATTTCCCAGCCATTTCCAACATTGCAAGGGGATCTTGTAGCACCTTTGAGATTAACTGAGAGGAAGAGGTTTGCACATGATGAAATAGATGAAAAGTTTATGCTACAAACTTCTTTTTCTCAGTTAGCCTCAAAGGTGCTACAAGAGCGCTTTAAATACTGACCAGATTAACACAGCTGTGCTTTTGAATATTACTAACATTATTCATCTCCACCAGGAGCAGGTCTTTCGTAAAGCTAATGAGTCTAAACTGCCTGATCAAGACCAAGACACCCCACAAACCCCTTGCACTGCAACATGGATAGCTTACAGTGTCGTATGATGACTTGGGAAGTGCTTCCCCTTCCCATGGCCTTCACATCCAGGTACTGGACAGATTCCAGCTAAACATAGAAGGAAAACAGAAGCCTTAGAAGTGTGCTGGAAACCATCACTATCCCTTCTGATAAAGAAGATCCCAGGGTTTTGATCCTGCAAGTCCTGGCATCACTACAACACAGTTCCAATCACACATTGGCTGTTGGCTTGTCCTGGTTAGAGTACACCCAGGGCCTTTCTGCACTACACTGTTATAGTGCCATTATTCCACTTCCAACATCCTATGGAATCCTGGGGTTTGCAGTCTAGGGAGGGGCATTTAGGATTCTCAGCCAGAGAGCTCTTTGGCCTCACTAAAGTGCAAACCCCAGAATTCCACAGGATGTTGAAAGTGGAACAATAGCACTGTAACAGTATAGTGCAGAAAGGCCCCTAGTCAATCAATTGTTGAATGGTGAGTCAAGACATTGGCAAATCCAGTATGTTCAATAGCACTACTCTAGCTGAGACTAAGGTTAGGATTTGGGACTTCTTTTGCAGCTCTTTCCGACATCTCTCAAGAAATATCAAAAACCTACCAAAGCCAACATGAAATTAGTGATGGGAAAGTAACTCTACCACTAAGGTTTCTTTTTAATTGCCAGACATATCGGAACCAAAGAATTTATCCTTCTCTGCTTTTCTTTTTCTTTTTTCCTTAGTGTTATAGTGTATCAGTGAAATGGCACTTTTGCACTATAACTTCAAACCATAGGAGCCATGCTCCAGTATTTTTTTCAAAAAAGGTTGATTAGCCTTGGTGCAGTTCAAAGAAATTGCTAACAATAGCCACAAGAAAGAATGGAACCAGTAGATGCAAGGCAATAGCAACTGACAAAACCTAACAAAACTCACAAGCTACTTTGTGAGAACTCACACTTCTTTACACCAGTCTGGAAGAGCAACCAATGACTTAAATTCAACATCCCCCCAGCATAGTGTGAATATCCACATGGTAGCATTATGGAACCCAATGAAGACTGTTAACCTTGTGTGACACATGCCACTTATTGAGTGCTGTGCTGCAGTGTGAACTGCATAAGGTATATGCAGTACACATTCACCTCACATGTACAGTGTGAGTTATACATGCCTATATTGCTAGCAGGATGCCATCCTTCATCTCTGTTTTGCCTCCTCTTCCTGGATTTATGGATGTATCAAATGGCATTGGCCCCTTGGCCCCTTGGCCCCAGATTTCTACCACATTGCAGCCAAACAATTTTGCGACATGAGGGAAGGAAATAGCTCAAAGGGATACACTATGCATCCAGGAAGGCCCCAGTTTTAGTCCATGGCATTTTCTGGTAGGACTAGGAAAGACCCCTGTCTGAAATCATTATCTTAGTATACATTACACTGAACTACTTGGATTAAGGAACTGACTTGGTAGTATAAGGCCACCAAACTCTATGGACCAGCAATATGTGAGAGTATACTCGTATATTGATGGAGCATGGAACAGAGATTTGGGTGTTGGACTAGGACTCTGGAGGCCAGGATTCAAATTCCCACTCAGCCATGGAAACCCCCTGAGTGACCCCAACCTCAGAGGAAGGCAATGGCAAACCCCTCCCCTTGCCAAGAAAACCCTGTGAGAGTCAGAAATGACTTGAAGGCATAAAGCACACACATATGATCCGTGGGTCAACAGAATAGGAGATGTCTTAGATGTAAGCCAGACTTTGAGAATGTTAATTTTGGACTACGGCCTTTTCCGCACCGGGCTATTTAAACAGTGCAGAGCGACCTCCAACGGAGGTCTTCTGCACTGTAGAGTGGACTGGGGTGGACTACTTTTTGTAGTTCCATACCTCAGTCTACTCCGGAGTGACTGGAACTGGTCGCGCGGCGTGTTTTTTAAAAACCTCTTTTTAGAGGTTTTTAAAAACCACGGAGCATGCAACCCCGTGCCGCTCCATCACCCGGCTCCGGAGCAGATTTGCAGGCACGCGCAAGTGCGTGCCTGCAGATCTGCCGGGGGCGGGCTTCCGGTTGGCAAGCTCCTCTGGTTGGTGGAGATCCTCCACCAACCGGAAGCTGCCATTTAGGACACCGGAGGAGTGCAGAGCGACAAGCTCACGCTGCTCCTCTTGGCGACAGACTTGGCCGGCCGGAAAACAAAGCCGGTAAGCTCCGTTTTCGGGCATCCCCCCCCCACATGCGGAAAGGGCCTACAATCCCCAGAAACTCTTAGCCATGGGTGATTCTGAGAGTTGTAGTTCAAAAAAGTAACTTTTAAAAGTTCTGGAATTTCTCAGTGAGTGAAGCCCATGTGTAGTACTGTGGCCAAATTTATAGAGAAAAAAGAAAGAGAGAGCCAGCATTGTGTAGTAATTTGAGAACTGAATTTGGACTCTGAACAACCAAAGTTTTACTCCCCGCTCAGCCAAGGCAATTCACTAGGTGATCTTGAGCAAGTCACATTTTCTCAACCCCAGAAGATGACAAGGGCATGTCTTCTCAGAATAAATCCTGCCAAGAAATCCATATGATGGGGTTACCATAAGTCAGGGTCAGCCTGAAGGCGTATCACTGTCCTGTTCAGAAAGCCAGCCAAAGTTCACAGTTCTTAAACAGAGTCTCCAGTAGCAGCCACAGTCAAGATTTACTGAAGCTGATCTATCAGTTATTGTTTTTGTTCCATCTGGACAGGTCAGCAATAAATTCAAGGTGTCAGTTCAAGGGAATATCCAGTAGAGTAGTTAGCACCCAAAGCAAGCTTCAAAGTTTTTCAGGAACGTGAAACAAGGACCAAAAGAAGAACCTGTTGCTTCCATTGGAAAGGGCAGCTGTCTGCAACAGACTTCTCCCTGCCTTGTCTCTGATATTTATTGGTCAGCAGCCTCCCTCAGATGTGGCCTGATTAATGAATCTTTCCTATATAAGTGCTCTGAGTGGCTTGTGGGTCCACCCTTCCTTGTCTGTGTTGGGCTGCAGTAAGTATTGTCCCATTCATGTCTGTGGGTGTTGGGAAGAGTCCTGTCTGTGCTTGCACCTGGGTCCTGGGAATGAGGCATGACACTCACCAGTCACATAGGGTAGAGGGGTGATGGGGGCGGTGCGCCCCTGGTGGCAATTTTTTGGGGGTGCTGTGGCTCCTTGCTTGCCCTCCCCCACATGATGTAGCCCTGCCCCCACATATAGCCCCGCCCTGTCCATCATAGCCACACCCACACCTACTGTAGTCCCATCCCCACATGCTGTAGCCCATACACTGTAGCACTGCCATGGCCCATGCACCCCATACACTGTAGCCCCACCCTGTGTGCTGTAGCCCCACCGCTATACACATAGCCACACCCTTGCCCCTCCGCCTCCCCTCTGTCTTCCCCCCCTCCATACACTCTAGGCTCCGCCACTGACACTCACAACAACAAATGCGAGACAAAGGTATCAGGAGGAAGCAGAATGAAGATGGAGAGAGAGAGAGAGAGAGAGAGAGAGAGAGAAGGAAAGCAAGCAAGCAAGCAAGCAAGCAAGCAGGAAAGAAAGAAGGAAAGAAAGAGGGAAGACAAAGGCCATTTCCACCCTACACTGCTATAATGCTATTATTCCACTTTCAAGATCCTATGGAATCCAGAGGTTTGCAGTTTAGGGAGGTGCATTTAGGATTCTCAGACAGAGAGCTCTTTGGCCTCAGTAAACTACAAACCCCAGAATTCCACAGGATGTTGAAAGTGGAATAATAGCACTGTAACAGTGTAGTGTCGGAATGGCCAAAGAGACAACCTGGAGGACTAATCTACGTGTGGTCTTAATCAACTGAGCAACTGTGTGATTAAAACAAAACAAATAGGAACCACCCACAGTAAGATGAACTAGATCAGTGTTGTGGGATGTTAGATGGGAGTTCTTCAAAGTTTTATCCCTGCCACAATACTAATCCAAATGGATTGGAGGAAGGTACATATGTGCCTGCTATTTGGCTCAAGAAGAACACCAGGGCAAAGAGCATAAAATCAAAGGGCAGAGAAATCTATGGATGTCTGCGGATGTGCCTTCTAGTCACCTGTCAACTTATCGTGACCCCATGAATTTCATAGAGTTTTCTTAGGCAAGGAATATTCAAAGATAACTTTGTCAGTTCCTTTCTCTGAAATATAGCTTGCAACACCTGGTATTTGTTGGTGGTTTCCCATCCAAGTACTAACCAAGACTGACCCTACTTAGCTTCTGTGATCAGACAGGGTCTGGTGCCTCTAGGGTACTTAAGCTCTTGATAGGGAAAGCATCTATGGATACAGAAAGGAAAAAGCAGGGTGGTAACCAAAATGAAGATGGAAAGAACACAAGAATGGAATGCCTGGAGAGAACAGGGTCAAGTGAGACACAGGGAGACTTGTGTTATGGGGAAACTGAAGAGACAGGGAATCATAGAAAGACCTGTCAGGTGCTAAGAGTAGAAAGTGCTATAGAGCGCAGGCAGAAAACAAGGGGATAATACAGAAACATTGTATAAGGGGTTCTATAGGTAACAGAAAAGGAGATGAAGTTCAAATTGTGTAGGGAGAGCAGAAACAGAAGCAAGCATATCCCAGGACAGGGAAAGAATTAAAAAAAATTGCTTTTTGGGCTCCATCTCCCACATTCCACCCATTAACAGCACCACTGGAGGTGGTTAGTGGAGGATTCTGGATCTGGAGTCCCCAGAAAGGAACTTTTCCAAACAATAAGGTAGGAGGACTGCCTTATACACTCATGCAGAAATAGCATTATATGATTTTAAATTAGAACTGTAGAAGTATAATATTTCAACAATATATAAAAATATAAAGCATTAGATGGATGGATGGATGGATGGATGGATGGATGGATGGATAGATAGATAGATAGATAGATAGATAGATAGATAGATAGATAGATAGATATTGTTGTATATGTTGCCTTCTGTATAGTGTGAAAATGTGTCAAAGATGCTTAGGTTCCGTGAGTGTAAGAGGCTTAGATATCTATATCTCTGTGTACAATATAATTTAGAATACAGAGGGAGTAAAAGAGTCTACACATACACAAATCAAGGGTAAGTTAACATAACACTGAATGTGTACGTGCATGCATATACACGCAGACCCAGAGGCTGGTAAACCCACTCCATGTTGTGTGAGTGCAAGGTGCAATCACAATATTCTTAATCTGTTGGGTAATAGCCTATGCTTTGACTGCAGTAGCTTTAATCTCCCTTCTGAAATGACCAGTTATTCCTTTATATTGACAATTCTCTCTCTGCCACCTGGCAGCAGAGGCCCCTAAAACCAAGGGTTATATCTTGCGAAAAGCTTTTTTCCCCACAGTGTGATGACCTGATTACTGCTGTGATCACCCTTTATAGATCAAAGAAAGATTAGCATGATTTTCCTCCCCCCCTACGTGTGTGTGTGTGTGTGCGTGTGCGCATGCGCATGCCTGGCACCTTGCAAACCTCTAGAGATGCAATGGAAATACAGAGCAAATTTGCACTGAAAAGAAAATGTGACCCAGGGAGCATTCAGTGAGAATATGTTGAAAGGGGTTTGTCCCATCAGCTGAATAATTTCAACTGGAGTTCATGTTGATTTGCTTTAGAAAAATAAAACCATCCTCTTAGCATCTGTTTGGAATCCTTATATTTAAATGCACTTAAACATCTCTTCCAGCCACTAGGTAATATTACTCACTTTGCTTCTATTGATCTTTTTTACTTAGTCCACCACCTAAGATTAAGTCTTCTGGTCAAGCCAAACCCAAGACATTTTGCTGACAGGGACAGAGGAGCATCCCTACCCACCAATATTAAGCTGTCTAATACCCAAAGCCAGGTAAGTTATTTTGACACAGAAGGCAGAAATCCATTGAGCACTCTTCTCTACCAGTTAAAAAAAAGGTTGCATCAAATTAAACATTGCACAATTTGCTGCCCTTTCGTGACATCCAAAATATAATGCAGTGGCAGAGCATGGAGTGTGTGGAGGAGGGGTGGCGGGTGGGGCTACGGCATGAGGGGCATGGCCACTGTGTGTGGGGCATGACTGTGGTGCGTGGGGGCGTGGCCAGGGCACATGGCGCATGGCCAGGGCGCACAGGGGTGTGGCTACAGGACAAGACTCCCCAAAAGCATTGCTGCCCAGGGCGAACCGCCTACCCCAACCCCCATCCCTACACGACTCATATAATGCCCAGAGAAGTTGCGTCACTTAGCCCAATAGAAGAGCTGGCCTTCAAATGAGAATTGCACATGCTTAGTGACCATGGAATGCTGATCGAATGACTGCAAAGGAGGAAGAAAATGAAGAAAAGAGAGTGGAATGGAGTTGCTGGAGTCTTGAATAAGATGTGCTGTTCATTACAACATTTTGTGCCAGCAACTGTTGTCCAATTAACTGAAACCCTAGCTTAAAGGACAATAAACCACAAGTTGATGGAACAGCAGGACAACCAGACAGACCAATTATCTTCATACCCTACTCGTGGGCTTCCCTGAGGCATCTGATAGACCACCAAGGGGAACCAGGATGCAAGTCTCAAACTGAGTCAAGTCAGTGTGTAATTTTTACCAAGATAAGTCCGAGTCGAGTCACTCAAGTGACTTAAGTCTGACTTGAGTCCGACTCAATCGACTTGAGTCTACATCACTGGTAGGGAGCATGAAGGACTTACAGAGGCTCACTTGGGACTGACCACACATTCACTGCTTGCAAAGTCTTTCAGCCAGCTTAATGACTTTTTTCCCCTTCTCAGCTTGCTTCAGCACACACATGCTAGTGATTCCAAGCAATTCTTCATAGGCAAGAAGAACTGATGAAAGAGCAGAACCCCCATTGAATTAGTGGAACTTGTCTTTAATTTGGAAGTGTCAAAAGACTGAGTCATCTGATAACAAGGTGTCAAAAGGTGGGGGCTTCTTGTACCAGAACAATGAATGTGATAGTATCATCATCACCATCCATGATGGATTGTTTGTATTTCATGCACTCCTGTATTAATTTCATTGATGTTGCTTTCCCACCCACCCAAGAAAACAAAAACACCTTTACTTGGGCTTAATTCTTCCTGATTTTCATTGATTTTGCTGCCAAGCCAGCCCACTGAACATCACAGACCAAAGGAAGCCAATAAAAGGCTGGGTATCTAGATAATCTTGTCATTTTTTTGTCTTGCTCTTGCCTGCTCTTGGCAAGGGAGCCATTCACAGCTGCTTGAAAAGCCTGTGCTCAACAGGAGACCTTGTGCAGCTGCAGCCTTCTGCTGAGCAAAGCAAAATGGGCTAGATTTCAGCCTGCCAAGCAGCTGCTATAAAGCAGAAGTGTATTGCCAGCTTTAAAAAAAAGAAGAAGAAAAAAGACCGATGCCTTGTCCACTTATTCTTCACAAGAACATAAGAAGAGTTATGCTGGAGCAGACTAAGTCCTATCTGGTCTGCTGTTTGATTCCCACAGTGCCCAAACAGATACTTATAGAAAGCTTCCAAGCAAGTTGCAAATGTAACAGCAGCCTTGATCGCAGGTTCCCGAGTTACTGGCACTCATTGGTGTGTACTTCTGATACCAGAAGCAATATATAGCTATCATAGCCAATGGCCATGGGAGTTTTTTAAACTCTGGGGCAGGGAGGGAGTGATTTGAACATTCAAAGGAGGTTGTTATTAATTTTACCTGTTTGCAGCAGAAACTGCTTTTCTCATCCATTATCTTCTTAAATATGAGGACTCTTACAAGCATAAACTATACTTAGAAGTACCCACCATGTATTCAGTATAGCCAACTCATTGTCAATTTTTACTATTCTTGGGAGGCCTCAATAGTATTTTCTTTTCTTGTTTTGTGCCTTCAAGTCATTTCTGACTTATGGTGAGCCTAAGGTGAACATCTTACAGAGTGGGGGTTTTTTTGGGGGGGGCAGAATTTGTTCAGAGGGGGGTTGCCCTTGCCTTCCTCTGAGGCTGAGAGAATGTGACTTGCCCAAGGTCACCCAATGGGCTTCCATGGTTGAGCATGGTCTTGTCCAGTGCTCACACCAGTGCATCATGTTGGTTCTCATTTTTCATAGCATTAATATGTAGATTTCTTACTACGAATTCCTGGGGAAGCTCAACTACCTAGAAGTCTTAGTGGTCCAACTTTGACAGACCATTTCAGTAGGGTTGGTGCCTCCCAGCTAGTCTGTAGAGGCTGAACCACTGTGCCCCCCACCACTCTGGGATCCATGACCACGAAGATTCTTTTTTTCTTCATACTTCATACCTTCCTTTCTTCCCTTTATGTTCAGGGGACAACCATTGAGACCTGGTAATTTCCTAGTTTCTTATTCAACACAAGAGCATGTATAAGAAAGCAGATTTCACCAGGCATCTGCACCCAAAAGTAAGATATGGGACAGTCATTCATTCATTCTAGCAACTCCATGACCAAGATACTTGTCCCTTTGGGATGCTGCAGCATTGATTCTGGTCCAAAGCTTTCATTTTCCTCAATGCCATAATACTCATGAACCAGGAATAAGGATATAATAAGGAAGAAGGAACTAAGGACAAATAGGTTTTGAGCTACCCATAAACACTGTTGTTGTTACATGCCTTCAAGTCATTTCTGACTTATGGTAACCCTAAGGCAAACCTATCAAGGGGTTTTCTTGGCCAGATTCATTAAGGGGGGGTTTCTCTTGCCTTCCTCTCAGGCTGAGAGTATGTGACTTGTCCAAGGCCACCCAGTGGGTTTCCATGGCAGAGCGGCTCTCTTACCTGTAAACATACATAAAAAAAAGTCACTGTGAGGCATTTGAGATCTTTCTTATTATTATTACTTATTATCTTTTTTATTAAAGGCACTGATTCTTATGGGACCCTATTCTGAAATCATAGAAAACACCACACTCACACACACACACACATATTTCCCAGAAATGACTTCCAGTTCCAGTCCCACCGTGTCAATACAGGGTCTAGGAAAATGGTACCTGTATGGCCCACCAAGAATCAAGACAACCCAAAAATGGCCCTCCTGCCCTCAGAGCAAGCCCAGTCCTGGCCTATGAAATATTCTAAAATGGTAGTATCTCTTTCCTTACATTGTGGGGATGCAGGAGGGGTAAACTGCATGTGAGCATGCTTAATATTTCTGAAGAGCCAAAATATCAACACATTTCACCTAAACAATACAGCTATCAGTTTTTACTGAGGTAGTTTTCATGGTACCTATCATAAGACTGCAATTTTGTATTAATGTCTAATTTAGGGATGACATACAATTTTCAGGTACAGCAAGACATTCTCTCACCCACAATTACAAATCCCCTGTTTCTTATTACCATGGAATATACATTTGGCACCCATAAAATATGGCATAAAGTTCTAAGTGACCTTTATGCCATAAATGGCAGATTAGCAGCAAATTCAGAACTTCTATGTTTAGAAAGAAAAGGTATTATTAAAGTGTTTCTACTTCACTTTGCATCCATTAAAAACAAAACAATAACAACTGCTTAAACGATAATAAATAATCCTTTAATGAGAATGCCCAATAGGTCAATCTAATCTAGTTTTTTGATTTATCATCTATAAAAGATTGCCCTAACCCTTCCACAACTTATTCACCTCCAAACAGCCCATCTCTTGCAAACTCCCAGACTGGGTAGGTTATTGAGGCAACAAAGTACAGTATATCATCTTGGAAACCTCTTCTTCACCCAGAACCAAAGACATATTCCTCAACTGCACCCACAAAAAGGATGGAGAGGAGGTCAAAGAACCAAAATTAGGTGGAAGGTAGGGTATGCTGCAGAGAGAAACTTGAAATGGTATGTCAGAAATTCAGTGTAACCTGGTTCTGACCAGCACATGGCTTTGCTCAAGAGGTGTTCCAAAATAGGGGTTAGGCTGTAGGGCCTTGAAAGCTATCAAATGGTCTGCAGGGTTAAATCACTATGGACCAAAGATTTATGTCCAACCTTGAAAACCTTTTGGATTGCTAAAAGCCTTCTCTCACCTATTCAGCACTAAGCTGGGTGTTTACATGATCAAGTCTACAACATTAAGGCACCTTTTTAACCAAAATTTCCAAAGTGTCAGGATACATGCAGGACACGTTCTTTCTCTCATATTCTCCCTACATCATTTACACCCCAAGATGAAAAAGGCCTTGGGCACTAACTTCATCCAGACCATTGGGAGGGGATTTGATTTTCAAGGGGTAGCAATGGCAGGAGGAGTAGATAGTATCTCAAAGAAATACCTGTGAAAACCCATACAGGTCTTCTTCAGATTTTGCCCCATCTCAATGATTAGGGAAAAAACCAAACCCAAATCCCGACACGATGGATGATAGAATTACACTTAGACCGTCAAGAAGTCTTTGTTTAGCAATATCACCTCTCCCAATCTTCAGTGTCCGCACACCAACATTCCAACCCACAGTATTAGGGGAACAGAGCAATTTCCTTCCCTTTTTGCACTACATAATGATAGCACTATGATTCCGCTTTAACTGTCATAGTTCTATCATAAGGAATGCTGGGATTTTCAGTTTATGAAGAGTATTTAGAATTCTCAGTGAATAAATTGTAGTGCCTCACCAAGCTACAAACCTAAGGACTTGATATGATGTTGCCTTGGCATTTAAAGTGGAGTCATAGTACTATAGTTGGCCTGAAAACCATGACCTATGAGGAACAGTTTAGGGATCTGGGTATGTTTAGGTTATAAGGTGACATATTAGCTATGTTTAAATATTTGAAGGGATGTCATATGGAAGATGAAGCAAGCTTGTTTTCTGCTGCTCCAGAAACTAGGACATGGAGCAATGGCTTCAAACTTCAGGAAAAGAGATTCATCTAAAAATTAGGAAGAGCTTCCTACTGGTTAGAGCAGTTTAATAGTGGAGTATACTGCCTTGAAGTGTGGTGGAGTCTCCTTCTTTGGAGGTTTTAAAACAGAGGCTGGATGGCAGAGGAGTGGTTTGATTGTGTATTCCTGCATGGCAAGGGGTTGGATGCAATGGCCCTTGTGGTTTGTTCCAGCTCTATGATTTCATGGTATGAAAGGGCCCAAAATTGCAATGGTTCTAGCTTGAGAACTGGTGGCTTTCAACTCAATGGGGTGGTGAATCTCAGGTGTATTTTAAACAATAGGAGAGCTATCCAAAGTGCTGAACCAATTTGGAGTATAGGGTTCAGCACATTAGTTAGCTCCTTTAATGTTTGGATTAAAAGGTGGAACAGATTCACTGTCCCACTGATTTGGAAGCCACCAGCCATTTTGCTGATAGGCTTTAATCCTAACCATCCCTGCCTGGGTAGTTAGTGACCATACACAGGCTTGAGCGGTGAGCTTGAAATCCTATGCACTTTCATTCTAATGAACACAATTGATTTTTTTTCCTTGTAATGATGCAAAAGATGGGGTGATCCATTTCACACATAAAGCAGAAACAAAATCTGGATTTCTCAATTCATGTGTAAATACTCTTATGGGAAACTGCAGCCAACCGTCCCTTCTTGATCCTTTTTTTCAAAAAATGTATATCCCATTGTTCTTCTGGGATGGGAACTTCTCTTGTGATGGGATACAAATATTAAAGGAGATACCTTGTCGGTGGTCCCGATTAGAATAAATCCACTGAATCAATAGAATTCCTCTAAGCGTTGATGCACAACTCAACATTTAAGTTAATGGGTCTACTCTAGTTGGAATGAACCAACAGGATGCCAGCCTATGCTTCCCACATTCACTTGTTACATGCAGTTAAGACATCAAAAGCTGAGAGCACCTATAAAAGGTGAGAGATCAAGTTCTTTGTAGCCATTTCCTCCTGGGAAATGGTTGGCTGGATATTCATAAACTTCCAAGCTGTATGCATTGCATTATGCAGAAGGGATAACTCACAAGATTCAGTAGCATATGAGAAGTTCCATTGTTTGGGATGCTACCCAAGATTTCTGAGGTGTTAACACAGTGGCTGTGGGAAGATGGTCCAGTGCTACTAGAGCCAGCATGGTGTAGTAGTTTGAGTTTTGGAACAGGAGTCTAAGAGACCAGGATTTAACTTGATGGCATAATAACACTACCATAGCAAGTCTGCATGGAGCTGGTACCATATTGAAGTCCATAGGGACTTCATATTCACAGTGTAGGTACCTTTCCCAACTAGAGTGCTAAACAGTCCTAATGCTCCTATGTATGTTTAATCTATATTATGGGCTGGACTTTTAATCTCTCCAACACCATTTGATTAAAACTAAGTGTTCCAACAAAACTGTTTTATAAACTGAGATTTCCACCATGCATACAGGTATTGCTAAGGTCCCAGTTTTAAACTGACCTACCTAGAAATAATTCTCAATAAGAATTTGCTTCCAAATATAAACCTCAATATGGTTCGTATCTGTGTATCGGAGAAACACAGGGAAATCATGTAGCTCCACAACTTTACCCCAATGGGACCAGTTGCTTCAGACACACAAAAAAAGCCTAACAAGAAATCTTATCCCTAGGAAGAATTGCACTTTGATTTAGATACCATTGCCTCCTATTTTTTTTTCAACAAAGATGACTAAAAAATTCCATGCCACAATACTCCCCCAATTCTCCCTTACACACACACACACACACACACACACACACACACTATAAACCAAGGAAAGGGGGATAATAAAACTGGTGGTTGTGTGAAAGGAAAAAAAAATCGAAAGGAAAAGGAAAGGACCTCGATTTTCCCCTCTCCCCCTCTCATTTGTTTATCTCTAGACTTCTAAACCAGCCAACTCGTCGTTGTGTCCCCCCACCCAAGAACACCCCCTTTTTCCTACGAATTCATTTGAATAGCTTTCAAGCTGTAAAATGGAAATGTAGCTCCTGCCCTCTATTTCAGCAGCAGCCGCAGCAGCGTCCTGGCAACAGAGCAATTTTCTATCATCAAGGATAAATGGCATTGAACAGAACATTCTGATAAAAAAAAAAAAGGAAAAAAAGAAAAAATAGAGGAGAAGGAGAGATTGTGTGTGTGCGTGTGTGTTGGAGGGGGAGAGCCTGAGCCCGGGAAGACTGTGTGATTGCTGCCCTTCCTGTCTGTCATCCCATTACAAAACCTTCTCCTCCAAACCTGAGCTGCATGCTGTCAGAACTAATAACGTCTCTGTAATAAAGAGTTTGTGTGGAAGGGGGCGGAGGGTTGCATTCAGGCACAATGTTCCCATTTATGACATAGAGCTCCTTCCTTTCTCCCTCCTTTCCTCCCCCCCCCGTTTCAAAAGAAAGAGAATCCAAAATTGCATGCATACATGCATGTGTGTGTGTGTGTGTGTGTGTGTGTGTGTAGACATTATCTATCTATCTATCTATCTATCTATCTATCTGCATGCGCTCACACAAGGCTGGGTTTTAAATTAAAAACAAAAAAGTGGACCCTTTCCTTTGTGTCATAGCAAAGCGCCAGACCCTCCGTAGCTGACTTCCATGTGCAGATTGTAATTATTATTATTGTTATTTAAAGTCAACTTTTCTGTTTGGTACTATACTGAAGAGAATGGAGGGAGGGAGGAAATAAAGAAGGACGCAATGACTCGCAACTTTGATGTGTGTGTGCTTAAAAGGAAATTTACCATCGGCAGAATTTGCTATCTTGTAGTCGGCCGAGGTCTCCGCGAATGTCTAACGTTGATAACGCAAACGGTGCAAAGAAGATGATTAATTCGATACTGGGCTGTTGCAATGCCCCTAAAGCAGGATCTTTACCAGTCCTCGCTCAGACAAAGATCGCAGCTACTGGGTCTCTTGGATATCAGATCCCCAACATCGTTTAAGAAGCTTGCATTTTCTGACGCCCGATGACACTGATTCATTCACTGCTGCCTCTACTGTATGAAACTGATGGACAGCCTTCAGTCTACCTATGGGGAAGAGCAAGCTGGAAGTATGGAAACTGTCAACAGCTAGGCCTGTATAAAAGTCCCTAAAACACATCTTACCCCACTGAAAACTAAACCACAGTCCAGTTACTTGCCTGCAAGCTCCATGTGAGAAGGAGGGAGCAACAGACTTAAATTTACAGTCTAAAGTAGGCCATTTCCACACTAGGCTGTTATAGTGCTATTATTCCACTTTCAACTTCTCATGGCCCTCAAAGGCCGCTCCCTAAACTGCAAACCCCAGGATTCCATAGGATGTTGAAATTGGAATAATAGCACTATGACGATCTAGTGCAGAAATGGCCTAAAAGTGTGACATTACCAGCAAGTCCAATGGCTTCTTTTTAACAGTCCTGTAGATTAGGGCTGTTGATCCCATTCATTGTGTGCGTGTTGCTTGTCCACTAATGGTGATCCTGTGAATATCATAGGGGGGGTTTTAGGCAAAGAATGCACAGAGGTGGTTTGCTAGTTCTTTCCTCTGAAATATAGCCTATAGCACCTGGTATGCCTTGGCAATCCCACATCCAAGGGCTATCCAAACTTGACCCTGTTTGGCTTCCAAGATCAGACAGGGTTTGGTGCCTTGAGGTTTCAGGAGTCTTTTTATTGTATGTTTTGGCCCTGCCAGTATAGGCAGTGACCTTACCGGGTGTTGTCAGGCACACAGAAGTTGAACTATGAGGCTGAAAGCAAGTTTCTCACTTCTGTCCTCTAACAGAAACATGACATTGATTTCAAAAGGAGATATACTCAAGAATGCTTGTCATGACAGTTCTGCATTGTCAAATAAGTTCTGTTGAACAGATCTTATTTTCCCCCATCACTTTATGCATTAGCTTGGTGGGGTAGGCAATCTGCTGCAGACATTTTAGATTACAATGACCATGATCCCTCCTGTTTGTGGCTTAAGGGGGTTGTTGCCCAAAATCTGGAGGGCATTCAACTGCCTACCCCTGTTTGTATGAAGAGTAGGGTTAATTAATCTGGTTTTATAGCTACCAAAATTGAGATGATGTTTTGGGGCTGAATTCAGACTAAATACTTTTTGGAATAGACAGTAGGTCTTGAAGTATTGGCTAACGCAAGTCCCAAATATTTCAATACACCTACTCTACAGTTGGATCCAACTCATGTGTTGTAAATCTGATTTAAACGAGCAAGAAAGCTGTAGATTGATAGTAGTTGGAGCAAGATTCCTTGCATTGTGGCATATAACTAGTTAAAATATAGCATCCCAGTTAAAAAAATATGAAGACAAAAGAAGAATCTAGGAGTGCGTACCTAATCTGCGGAAGTGAATGGGTGAGTGAGGTCATTTCCACACTAGACTGTTACAGTGCTATTATTCCACTTTTAACTTCCTACGGAATCCTGGGGTTTGCAGTTTAGTGAGGGGTCTTTGAGACTTGGGTAGTGGCCTGAGTTTCCCTTGCTTCCATACATGCCAGTACTAGACCTTACTGTGAATTAAGTTCAATCCTTTTTCACTTCATTGACCTCAAGTACAATTACTTCCATTAATTCCTCCTACAGAAGTAGCAGTTGTTACTCTGTTATAGCAAAAGTAATAGGCGGGGAGGGGGGTGGAGTGAGCACACAGATAGTGGAGCAAATGACTATGGAAAGCAAGATGTTAGGCTTCTGACATTTATTTGGAAAGTAAACAAGACAAATACAGTGACCATTAACAACTGGTTGGAGATGACACAACATTTCCAGTCTTACTGTGCTGTCTTATATAAGGAAAGAGTTTACATTTTACTGGATCCAATGGGCATCCAATGGGGTACTTGCTGTTATCTCTGCCAGTAAAACCGCTTTTTAAATGATATCTCAAGCACCCAGAAATTATGGTGTGAGCTGTAGCAATTGGAATGAATGATAAAAGAGTGTTTAGAGCACCTGAATTATTTGAGCTTAACTCATATACAGAGCTTTTCCTTGTCTCTCAGTTTTATGAAAATTAAGAGAGAAAACAACAACTGTATACAAATACTAATGAGTGGACGTAAACATATGAATAAGAACCTTTTAAAATTATCCTTAGATTCTTCTCCAGCTTCCTAAAACTAACTATTTAAAGGTCAAAGGTAAAAGGCAACCATGTTAGTCATTGGAAAAAAAATTTTAAAAATGTAATACTGGCCAAACAAAAGGTCAGAAGACTGGTGTACATATTTTCAAGATCTCTAGTCCCACAACTGGGATTGTTAGTGCCAACTAATAATCAATGGAACCTTGGAGAATCAAAACTAAAGTTGCAACATGTCTACTTTAGCTGACACCAACAATTAGATTTAGTCCATCATGTCTGTATAATGTTCGGAGATGGAATTACAGAGGAGGGATCTGCTGACGTTCAGCTCTAGCAGATGATGGGATGGTTTGGGATTTCACCAAAAATCACTCTTAGAGGTACCAGGGGCAAAAGATACAGAAACATTTGATCTTCCATTTTGGGAAATATAAAATACAGCCAGAAACTCAGAACCTTTTCATTCTGGGCAAAGCACACTAGCTCTTTTGTTGGCAGAAAACAGAGAGAAGCTAGGCAGTCTTTATATTAAAGGGGCTGGAGATGCTAGATTAGTACTAAAAGGCAATCAAAACCCATATTGGATAGCATAATTTGGCGACTGGAAGGCATAAAGCCTCCAAAACAATTGTTTTCAGTGGGTGGAATGTTATCTGCAAAGATTAATTTGGATTTGCAGGCCTAAGCAAAATAAGTCCATACACTAGACATCTACACATTCATGTCACATCGTTTCAGCTAACAAGGTTGTTGATATTATATATAAACGTAATAAAATCAAAACAGAACAAGCAATAAAGCAGCAAGTGAATTTAACAAAAGGTATGTAGACTTAAGAGAACAAACACTCCAGTCTTTATTTTAATGAGTCAGAAGAAAGTTCACATTATTTCAGCAGAACTCTTAAGTAGGAATCTTCTAGCCCTGGGCAAATTTATTTCGGAACAAGCTCTACTGCACTTAATGAAAAGTGCTTCTGACTTAACTTGTTAGATCTGACTGCTCATTCCTCTAGAGGGTCAGTTTCTCAGCTGTGCTTGACCTACAGAATTTGTTCCTTGCAAAGTCCAACATAGTTTTGCCCAATAAAGACTGGAACAAATAGCTATTTATGTTGCCTGCCTTGGACTGCAAAAATGGTGAAGCCATAGTTTAGTTGTTGTTGTTGTTGTTGTATGTCTTCAAGTCCCTTCCAATTTATGGCAATCCTTAGGCAAACCCATCATAAGGTTTTCTTGGTAAGATTTTTTCAGACTGATATTTATTTTACCTCCTTCTGAGACTGAGAAAGTATGACTTGCCACCTAATGGGTTTCCATGGCAGAGAGAATTTGAACCCAAGGCCATTTCTACACTACACTGTTCTAGTGCTATTATTCCTCTTTCAACATCCTGCGGAATTCTGGGGTTTGTAGTTTACACGGGCCAAAGAGCTCTCTGGCTGAGACTTCTAAATGTCCTTCCCTAAACTGCAAACTCCAGAATTCCACAGGATGTTGAAAGTGGAATAATAGCACTATAACAAGGTAGTGCAGAAATGGCCCTAGTCTCCAGAACTGTAGTCCAGTACTCAAACCACTACACCAGCTCACCTTTAATTTTGCCTTGAAGAAATTCAGCTCTCCTTACACTAACAACAGCCTATGAGGTAGACAAGTCTGATAAACAATGGCTGGCTTATAAGTCAATAGTCTTTGTGCCTGTGTGGGGATTTAAACTCAGGCCAGTCCAGACATTCCAGCCATCACAATACCTAGACATTGTAAGTAGGTTTTTAATATGCAGTTGATAACAGGGAGGCTTTTTATTTCAGTGGGTGCATTATTTGTTTAGCTTTTGTGTGCATTT
The DNA here is from genome assembly GCA_030412105.1 of Cyclura pinguis. Lineage (NCBI taxonomy): Eukaryota > Metazoa > Chordata > Lepidosauria > Squamata > Iguanidae > Cyclura > Cyclura pinguis. The sequence goes on from CM059604.1 coordinate 24,383,920, forward strand.
TAAATAATTTTATACTATTCTAATAGTTTTTAAATAATTTTTAGTTGAGTTTTTATTAATTCCTTTTGTGAGCTACCTTGGGTTCCAGTCCTGGAAAAAGGTGGCATATTAATGACATTCATCCTCATCCTCATCCTCCTCATCAGACTTGCTGCGGAAACCAGTGACTACAAACAATTTTGTTTCCTTTGAAGCCTAGCAGGAGTCAGACCCTAACAATGTAAATACATCTTCTTGGGTGTGATCATCTCTTATCTTAGGGGAAATTTTGTTTAACCCCTACCTATGTAAGAAAGTCTGGACAGAAGCAAGCAAGCAAGCAAAGAAATGAAGACATTGGTTTCTTGTTCAAAGTTTTATGACTCATCAGAGAAATTATATATTTAAAGCATGGTGATATCTGTATTCTTATTTCAGGTGTCGAATCATATCATATTTCAGTACATACATGTTCTTACAACACAAACCTACACGTTTACCTAAAAATAAGTCTCATTGAGTTTAATGAGAGACTTAGTGAATATGATATCAATTTATCTGGGAATAATCCCATTTATGTTTAATGTATTTATTTCTGAGTAGGCTGACGCTCTTAATCTACATTTGCCATGATTTCTAGAAGACAAATGCAATGGGAGTTTTCATGTTATTTTATCACCATGGAGAATAAGTTGAAGCTACGTGATACTTGCATTATTCAGATGAAAGAAGGTAGTCTTGGCTAGTACCTGGATCAAATGCTACCTGTGAATCCCTATTTAATGCTGCTCTGAACTCCTTGAATGATGAAGGATAAAACATCGGCTTAGTAAGAAACAGTATGTCTTGGTGTTTTAAGGCAAAGTTATAAAATTACACATAGATCTTAGTACCCCAGCTGAGAAGTTCAGAGGCCTGTTAGAAACTGTGCTATCAGTCATCTTTGGTCACTTTTATGGCCTACTTTTCATGACTGGGTTGGTGCTTTGGACACATTTTTGACCCAACCATATCTCTTCTTCCACAAACAACCCAAAATAATTGGCTGATCTGAGGTGAAGGCCAAGATGGAGCTCACATCTTTTTCTGGACCAAAAGCCAGTTGAACTGGAAGTTGCTTCTTTCTTCAGCACTGGCAATGGGACCACACTGAAAAGTAGCAGGTTAGAGTACCCCATAAACCTCTCCTCCAACCTTGCGGCCACCTTCCAGCTTCGGCTCAAAATGAGGTAACTGCCTCATTCTCCCTAATGGTAGGACTGGGCCTGTCCCATCCCTCTGTTTAAGGAGCTCTACATTTCTTACCTAATCCAAAGACTTCTGCTTTGAGAAGCAAAGACCATGTTTTTTGTGGCTATCTCTTATATCAGAAAAGAAAACATACCCCCCTTCCAAAATCACAACGTTCTAGACTCATGGTATCCAGGAAAAATGGATTTATTTACATAATGTCCCATCTTTCTCCCAATGTGGAACTCAAAGTGTCAAATGATTCCTAAACAACACTGTGCCATTCATGAAATGCTCAAAGTCATCTCTGGTGTACAATGGTTACAGTGTTGGAATGAGACTTGGACTGAACCTGAGGTCCAGGTTCAAGTCCTCCATTCAGTTATGAGATTCACTAAGGTTCATATCTTGACTAACCTCATAGGTTTCTTTTGAGGGTTAAAAAGGGGAGCCAGACAGTCACACAAACAGCAACATGGGAAGATGTTTTATACCAAGTGACAGATATCACAACCCTAGAAATTAGAAAGGGTAATCTAGTCCAGCATTTGTTAAATCCAACTGGCAGCAGCCCTCCAGAGTTTTAGGTGGGATTCTTTCTTAGCTCTATTTCAGAATCCCTGATTTCATCAGGTAGTTTCCCATTCAAGTATTAAGCAGTATTATTTAGCTTCTGAATATATAAGATCAGTGTGTTCAAGGCAATATAGGCTGCCTTTAGGTTACTGAAGTAAAGCAGGCATAACTAATAACAGACCAAATTATTTCCAAGTTAATGGGCTTAGTATCATAGCTCAACTTCACTTAAGGCTTTGGTGAGCAACCACTGGATGGAAGGCCAAGAAGAATCAGTCAGTTTGATAAGCTTAAAATGCCCTGCTTTGAATTCTTTTTTTAAAAATTACATCTTGATGTTGTTTGCTGGAAAGCACAATAGATAGGGGACCTTGCAACCTGCCTTGTATTGAACCAGGCCACTGGTGGAGAGGGAAGAGAGAACGAGCTAGCAGACTGCCAAAGTGATCAGATGGACTATATCACTTCAGACAGCATGTGGTGGATTCTAGTTTTGAATGCTTCTTTCTCTATGTACAAGAATCCCTAGAAACAGCAATGCCACAGCAAGGAGATAGAGTCTCTTCCAGCTCTTGGCCTGTTGTGCTGGTCTTCTGTTCACTGAGGATCTTCTGACAGAGAAATCCATTTGACCTCTCAGCATTGTCTTCTGTGCTGTGCTGCTGCTTCTTGAGATACCCAGATAGATCTTGCCTTCTAGAATCCATAGGTCCTAAATTGTCTGTGAATGTTCCCTCAGCTCCTCCCTCAAAATGAGGAACATATATGGAGCTGATGGAACTCAAGGCCGCAAGACATAATGCCTTAACTAACTTAAAAAGATGAGAACTAAATAAATGAGTGGGGAACAGAAGACAGCTATATGTTCAGAGACAGAGGAGCAAATAATGACGGGGGGGATTATTGGCTAGAACCTGTTGGTTAGTCCTTAATAGAATATACTTCTTAAATCAGTTGGTGAACAGCAAGTCAGCACCTAGGTAAATGCAATTGATTGAATGGGTCTATTCTAGTCGGGGCTAACATTAGGCCATTTTTTTAATTCCATGCTTGTAGATTTTCTAGGCACACATGTGCAAAGTGATCTGGAACAAGAACAAGAGATACTTTCATTCTTCAAGGAGAGGAAGACATAGAATGCCCATAATCATGACAACAGGAGACAGTCGAATCCTTATTGGGGAGGGGGGGAGGAGCTTTTAGTTCCAAAAGGATCAGAAGAAATTCTAGTTCAAGGCAAGCTGCAGTCTGTGCAGATCATTGATGCATTTACAAATGTTTCTAAGAAATGGGAAAGGCTCTTTCCCCTCCTCCTTGCCACCTGGATTTTGTGTTTGCGCTTTCTATGCAGTGTCCCAATTAATTCCTTTTGTGATGTTAACCTGCAGTTCTATGCTCATTTACCTTGATGAAGTCCTACAGAACTCAGTGGGCTTGCTTCTTGGTTGGCAAGTAGAAGGTGACCTCTTTATTTTGTTACCTGCCTTCAAGTTGGTTCTGATTTAAAGCAACCCTATCCTAAGACTTTCTCTGCTAAGATTTATTCAGAGTACATTTTCCTTTGCTTTCCTCCAAGGGTGTGTGACCATGATCTGCCCAAGATCACCCAGTGGGTTTCTGTGGCTGAGTAGGGATTTGAACTGAGGAGTTCCAGTCCGACATTCCAACCACTACACCATGCTGGCTCTATTTCTTCGTCAATTACATTGATTTCTCCCCTTTCTTCCAAGGATCTCAGAGCTGCAAAGTGTTCCACTTTCTCTTTCCCACTTTTATCCTATAAACAACAATAGGTCAGAACTGAGAAAGATTTTCTGGGCCAAAGTGACTAGTGACTATCACGGCTCAATAGTAGCTTGAACCTGGATCTACTACAAAGTCCATCTCCATGAGTATATTCTCCTTGGTCACAAGTGGAGCAGTCAGGTAGTTGGGCCCAATAGTAGGCTCCCATGTAAGGTTATGAAGACGAAAAGGTAACCATGGTCATTTTAATTTTCTATTTCTATTTCTTTTCCTCATTTTCTTATTTTAAGAATAACTTTGCTACTGATTAAAGTTGGTATTGCCAACTGCACAGTAACTTATTTTCTGCTTCCCTTTTTATTTTCCTACTGCACAAAAGATGTTCAGCTGCACCTTAGACTAGTGTCCACATCACTTTGAATCATCACTCCCACTAGGAGTTTTCCAGTTAGTCCTGTGCTTCTCAAATATATGTAGGACTGCACCTTCCTAGAAATGCATCCCTGGTGAGTGGCCCTCTGTAGGTTCTTTTACGCAACTTGATCCTATGAGGGTTTATTACTTTTAGAGGAATCCTACTATGCTCTATGGAATTTTCTCCCAAAATACTATTCAGGAGAGGTCAGCTTTATTTCATTGATTGATTCATTCAATGTATACCTCACCTTTCCGCCACCAAGTAACCCTAGGCGGTTTACAAAATTTGAAATGGAAGTTGGCTAAAATATTACATAGGACAGTTAAGCTACTTTAGGTAGATACACTCCCCAACTTTTTCTCTATCCTTTTCGTGCCTTTGCACTTCAGAGATGATTTTATTTTAAAAAGTTCAGCATTTTCATTCTGGTCTGTAGGGTTTACGCTGATCAATAATCAAATTATGTAGATAACAAGTTCTCTTTTGGGGGGCCGGTTGGGAGAGACGCTTCCTTCCAGAAAGAGGCGTTAGAGCAATACCGCACTTAAGCTGCTTCCGCCACCTTTCAGCAAACCACGCTAACCTAATCCGAAGCAGCCCGGCTAAAGAGGGCGGCGGCGGCGGATGCCGCGAAGGTTTTGTCTTGAGTTATCTTCAGAAATAGATTCCAAAAGCGTGAAAAGCCAGCAGTCGTCAGCGGGTTTTATATATGGCCCAGACGCGGCCTCAGCCCTGTCACAGCCGCTCAGCATTGCCGCAGTCAAAATCCAATCCAGGAAGGATCTGGTTAGTCTCCACCGAGAGGTAATTAGCAGTTTTAATTTGCCTGTGTCGACAGCTTTCAAAAAGGAAAAAAAAAAAGAAAGGAAGAAAAGAAGGAAGGACAGACAGACGAGCGCCATCCATCTTCCAGTCTCCTAAGTTAGATACAGGGCAGGAGAAGAGGGAAACTGAGCCCGGGACCGAACTTCGAAGGAAGCCGATTTTATAAAGGTGAGGGGCTGCTTTTCCAAATGCGAAAGAGAAAAATTCCAAGAGAAGCGCGGGGGGGACGGGCTTTTTAAACATTTATGCAAAACAGCGCTCAGTGATTTTGGGAGGGGGAAAGATTCCAGGGTTAAGGAGCTCCAGAACCCTAACCTGTGACTTCCCCATTCCTTCTTTTCTCCAGATTAAGCTGAGTTACTCCTTGGGGGAAACATTACTTTTGTAGTCCTCTGGTAACCGGCCATGGCCAGGCTGTCTAAGAAGTTCAACGCCCAGGATTTCCCCCAATCATCGCTAAGGTATTGTGGGAGCTGTCGTCCAAAAAAGTAACTTTTCCAAAGTCGGAGATTCGGAGAGTGTTGCTGCCTAAAACTCTCATCCCCAGACTTTCAGGGACTTGGGTCTCTCTGGCCATTTCCGCACTAGACTGTTACAGTGCTATTGTTCCGCTTTCAACACCCTGTGGAATCCTGGGGTTTGCAGTTTAGGGAGGGGCATTTAGAATTCTCAGCCAGAGAGCTCTCTGGCCTTAGTAAACTACAAACTCCATAATTCCACAGGATGTTGAAAGTGGTATAATAGCACTATAACCCTGTAGGACAGAAATGGCCTCAGATTCTCTGCTTGGCCAGAGAAACTGGGTAGGTGACCTTGGGTGGGTCACACACTCTCAGCCCCCCAAAAAACCCAATATATGTTCACCTTCAAAGGACTTGAACAACAATTTAGAATTCTAATCCAGAGAGCTCTAGTGCCTCACCAAACTATAAACACTCGGATTCCCTTAAGATGTTACCATAGCAGTTAAAGTCACTCCTTGCTCTATTTCTTGAAGTGCAGCTACCTGGTAGATTGTTGTCTGCCTACTTTTCTTTATGCTGGTAGCAACACAGAGGCCATTTCCACACTAGACTGTTATAATGCTGTTATTCAACTTTCAACATTCTATGGAATCCTGGGGTTTGCAGTTTAGGGAGGGGCTTCAAAGGCCCCAGGATTCCATAGGATGTTGAAAGTGGAATAATAGCACTGTAACAGTCTAGTGTGGAAATGGACAGAGACTAGGGACTTGGATCTCTTTCCCACTGTACACTTTGTGATCCCACGTTGACCGCTGTAGTGATCTTCTATGAAATCCTGAAGGTTATTGTTTGGTGAGGCACTAGAACTCTCTGACAGAAGATTCTATATACCTCATGAAACTTAAAAAAAAACCAGGATTCCATATAATGGAGTCCTGGCAGTTAAAATGATGTCAAAATACTATACTTAGTGTGAAAAGATGCCAGTCTGGTTAAGACAGGGTTGGGAATCATGCCCACTGGCTGCATGTTGTTGAACTGAATCTCCCAGCATTCCTCACCTTCGGTAGATGCTGATAGGATTTGCAATCTGACCACATCTGGAGGGCTGCATGATTCCCACTGTGGTGCTAGGAGATCTCCACTTGCTGTCATTACCACCTTGCTGCTCCTACTGAAGTCAACAGAAACCATGGGATCCACAGGAGGAGGATCACAGCCTTAGGCTGAATATTTGTTAGGAGTAAATCCCTTCAGACCAGAGCTGGGAAAGTTAGTTTTGAAGCAATGGAATGTGACATGCCCGCAGAACTGAGCAGTGAGAGGATAGCAGTTGGGCTCCCCTACATCTTCCTTCTGCTCCATTATACAGGGCCTCATGTTATCAATTATCTTTATTTGCTGCAAAAGTAGCATTTCTACCACTATACTAAACCCTGAGGGATTTCCTTCCTGTTTGCACGGTCAGCTGGTGATATAAAAATGTATTTCCCCTGAATCCCACAGAAGGCTTAGTGATGTCTGCCTTCCAAACAGAAGAGATCGGAATTCCAATGCAATTCCCTCCCTGTAGTATTTTACCACTCTGAGCTCCTGAAACAACTGCCCTTAATCAGATTGTATGGGAAGATTCAAGATTTTGTGATTTTTCACAAGACTGATTTTTGCATCTGGCTTACACTGTGAAGGGGTTTCTGGATAAATCTCAGCTCCTTCCACACCACGCAATGTGTCTGACTTTTGTCAGAGCAGGCAAGGAGGACACAGAAAATCCACTTTTAGTTCTACAACTCCTAGAAGCAGTAGCAGACTTTGCAGGTTGTGCAACAGAGGAAGGGAAAGTCCCAAGATTTTCCAAACTTCTGTGAAGGTGGTCCTGTTTTCCAAAGATATTCATAACTAAGCCCAATCATTGTTTTACCATCTGTTTATGGCAGATGTTTTCTGAAATCCTATAGGCATCTGGAAGAATCTGTGAATAGGGGAAGAATACCACTGGGGTTAGCTTAGCTTGGAGTTAGCTTAGCCATGTGCTAATTTATTTGGGAACAAGCTGTATTGCAAAGGTTCTTAACCTTTTCTTTTGTTGCACTGGACCACCAAGACCTAACTCAGGATTTAAAACCCTAAAGTGCAGCAAATATTTATTTAAAATGGCTCATCAAGGATCTTCAGATTTGGAGAGAAAGGAGAAATCGGTAAATGCATACACTCCTATTATAATATTTTTATTGGAATGACTCCATACAAATTTGTCTGTCTGCCTGCCTTTCTCTTGTCCTATTTTAACTGTAAAAGCTTACAACATTTCTTCAAGCCTTCATAGAACCCCAGTAAGGACATCACAGCCCCCAGGTTAAGAACTGTTGCTCTATTGAACTAAATGAAAAGTGCTTCTGACTTTACTCATGAAATCTGGCTGCTTCTTCCTTAGAAGGGTCAGCTTTTCAGCTTTGCCTGACATGCAGAATTTGTTCTTTGAGAAGTCAAACATTGCTTTGCCCAACAGAGACTGGAACAAGCAAGTACTTATGCCTGCTGCCTTGGACTACAAAAATGGTGAGGCTATAGTAAAACCTTTGGAAGCTGTAACACATGAATTGTAGGATAAATTGAATATATCATATGAGCCTTAGCTCCATAGCCTGTCAGTGAACCAGGACACATCGCCTTGCTTTTAGTTGTGTGCCTTTAAGTTATTTTCAAATTACAACCCTAGGAGGAACCTACGATAGGGTTTTTTGGGGGAAGACTTTGAATCATAGGGCATTTCTGCCTTACACTGTTACGGTGTTATTACTGCAGTTTCCAACATCTTGTGGAATCCTGGGGTTTGCAGTTTAAGGAGAAACATTTAGAATTCTCAGCCAGAGCGCTCTTTGGCCTCAGTAAACTACAAACCCCAGAATTCCAGAGGATGTTGAAAGTGAAATAGTGCTCTTAACAATGTACTCTGGAAAGACCCAAAGAATTGGAAAAGACCACAAGGCCATTGAGTACAACCTCATGCCATGCAAGAATAAACCATCAAAGTATTCTTCAGAAGGGGTTTGCCTTTGCCATCCTCCGAGACTAAGCAAGTGTGACTTGCCTGAAGTTACCCAGTGGGTTTCCATGACTGTGAAGGGATTCAAACCCTGCAATCCATGGTCCAATTTTTCAAACCAGGACAGCACACTGGCTCATTGTACCCTCACCTCCACCCCAATCTGCTGCTTCTTAATGTTTGACTTTCAAAGTAAGAAATGCGGCCACTTCTATCATGACTTCATGACAAGGATAAATTAATATGAAATTATGACATTAATAACAATTAAAAATCATGTTAAAATTAATAAAATTGGATGCTAACTAATTTCATACGGGATGCAAACTACAATAAAAATTATTAATGCATGTCTATCTTGCACTTTCTTATTTTAAATTTCTGCAAGCAAATTCAGTGGCCATTTCCACACTAGACTATTATAGTGCTATTATTCCACTTTCAACATCCTATGGAATCCTGTGGTTTGTGGTTTAGGGGCCCCTCTTTAAACCACAAACCACAGGATTCCATAGGATATTGAAAGTGGAATAATAGCACTATAGTAGTCTAGTGTGGAAATGGCCAGTGTGGCCTCCAGAGGTTTCCAGGGCTGTCTTCTCATCCTAGACCCTGAACAGGCAAAACAAAAAACAAAAGAAAGAAGAAACAAAAAAGAAAGAACGAAAAGGAAAAGAAAGAAAAACACCTTCCAATAAAGACGTGACACCACCTTTTGCCTGTAGACCATGCCCTCAGTTTTAGATTGCTTCTCCCATCTTCTAGTCTCCAGATGTGCCTGATGACAAATCTCATCATCTCCAACCAAGACACTAACTGGCTGTGAGGACTGGGGACCATGGGAGATATAATCTATCACATTTAAAGAGTATCAGAGTGAAGAAGACTGTAAAATTCCACAGAGGGGTAGATCTCAATCTCTCCTGCCTCCCTCTGCTGCTCATTTGGGCAGGCCTAAGTAGGAATTCATCCAGATATGTGATTTTTAAAAGTTAAGAGTATCTGTGGAAGGGAAAGCAGGCACACTTCTATAAATTGTCGTAGAACCTGATGTTCCTTTGCCTTTCTCCTCTCAAATATGGCTTTCATTATATGCCTTCTGGCTCTGAACAATTACACAAGAGATCCTAGCATGAAATGAATTTTCACGAGGTACATGCAACCAGGGCTACTAATTTCAGCAGGGGTATTTAAGTAAAGGAAGTATTTTTAAAAATCAGTGAAGACATTGTATGCCAGCCTATGAATCTGTTTAAGCTTATCAGATAGTGGACAGAGAATAGGGGAAGCAAATTAATAACCTCCCAAATGGGGTGAGTCCAGCCTGGTCTGGTACATAGATTCATAGAGTTGGAAGGGAATACAGGGGCCATCTAATCCAACCCCCCACACTGATAAAGAAACACAGAACAAAAGCACTCCTGAAAGGCGCCCATCCAATGTCTGTTTAAAGACACGCATTTACAGTGCAATGATTCCACTGCGCATAACTATATCCTATGGAATCCTGGGGTTTGTAGTTTAGCCAGACACATTAGAGCTCTCTGACTGAGAATTCTTAAAAAAAAAAACTTTGTGGAACTACAAATCCCAGGATTCCAAAAGAAGGAACCATGGCAGTCAAGGTGGAATCACAACTGGAAGTTCAACCATGAAACTATGGAGGAGATTTGGGGGTTTTAAGACTATACCAATCTGCCAAAGCTCCAGTAAGATCCTGGAGGTGTTAGTAATATCTGGGGCTGGGTTTCTTATCTACTGGTCATAAAAGAAGGGAAATAGATGGAACCCCTATGAATAATCCACACCACAAAATGTGTTAGTCCCACATGTAAGCAGATAAGTGAAGTAGGCCAGTTGAGTCCCACTGAAGTCCTCTAGAGTGACTTGATTGAGTTCTGGATCGTTTATGAATTAGGAACTGTCTAGCTGAAAGGTGGGGGAGTGATAGAGATACTATTTTAGAGTCTAAAATTAAAATGGAGATTATATTCCCTCCCTCCCTCCCTCTCTTTCACACAGACAGACACACATTCCTTCTCCTTTCTCCCCAGACCTATTTCAGATAATGGATTTCAGAGGATCGCGTGTGCATAATTGATTTTCTGTAGCCTACTGAGATCGCAAGGGAAAAAAAAGGAGACATATAGCTCAGTTTAGAGGGGAAAAAAATCTGGATGAGTGTGAGGGGCAGTTTTGCACGCAAGACAAGCCCTGGGAGAAGAAATAACGCCTGGGCAAGGGAGACTTTCAGAGATAGGTGCCCCCCCCATTAGCTTAAAGGCTTAAATAGGTGTGTACATCGATGTATGTACACACACACACACACACACACAGTATAATGAAAACTCTGAAACAGACAGAAAGATAAGAATGAAAGCTCTCATATAGCCCCCCAATATCAGTTTAAAGCTTTCATCCTCTCTCATATATATCTGTATCTGAATGATTTAAATAAATGGGTGGGTTAAATAAATTAATAAATATAGGAAGCCCTTAGTCTGTATACATATACATGAGTGAAAGCTGTCATATATCTAGATCTATAAATATAGCCCCCCCCCCCGCCCCGTATCAGCTTAAAGCTTTCATTATCGGAGAACTTCCATCACACACAGAAAGAGAAAGAAATACAAGTTCTCCGATACAGATACAGATGAGAGAATGAAAGTTCGGGGGGGGGGGGGAATAGCGAGAGAGAGAGAGAGAGAGACATTGTTATAAGACATTATAAAACGGTTATTCGTATAACTCCACAAAGTAAAGCGTGTTCCGTTATTTTAAATGACACCAAACTAAAATCTGCGGGGTGGGGAAACATACACTTTAAAGCTCACACTTGGACTAGGTACTCCAAGTACTTGAAGAACTTGAGGGGCGAGAGAGTGTACCGACACTTTCTGTTATGTTATTTATACACCCCCTCCAGCCAGAAATGTTGATTTATTTCAACAAACACCAGGCGCCTGGGGTCTGCCGCTTCACCTCCGCAAATTCGCCACCCAAAGCCCAGCAAAAGCGCCCCTCAACCCACCCCAGGGCTCTGCCCTGGTTGCCCGGTGTCGCCAGAAGATTAGAAGTCCGTGGGTCAAGAAATAAAAAAGGGGGGAGGGAGATAAAAGCAAACCCGGAGTTATCTTCACTAATTAAATCAAATCTCTCCTAGCTCCCCTGTAACACCGCGAGCCGTTTCTCCTCTCTGTATTTGCTACCATCCGGTTGGAAGCTTGGTAAGCGAGTTCTTCCAACATCCAGTAAGGCCGTTTCCGCACTAGCCTGTTATAGCGCTATTATTCCAGCCCCTCCCTAAACTGCAAACCCCAGGATTCCATAGGATGTTGAAAGTGGAATAATAGCACTATAACAGGCTGGTGCGGAAATGACCTTTACCTTAAGCGTTTTGATCTCAACGCAGGGAAACAACGCGGAGGCTTTTGACGTTCATTAAAAGCAAACGTAACTCCAAGCTGAGACGGGGAGAGAGAAAGCAGAAAACGAGAAAGTTAACGTGATTTTTTTGACGGCGGGGAAGGCACGAAGGCCACCGCGATCCTCGACCATTCGCCGACTTTGTGGTCTTTGGCCGCAACTGCCGAAACCTGCTCTTTTGAACCTTATCTCTTCCCTCTTCCTCCCACCTCCAACTCCCGGGCCGGTTTGAGGAAAGTGACAGAAAATGAGAGCTAAGATCTCGACGGTGTGTGTTGCGGGGGGGTGTTCGTTACTAACGAGGAGGAGGAGACGTTGTTGGATGAAGCGCCTGAAATATTGATGGAAAGGCTGCAACTTGATCGCAAAGAGGGACGAGATCGTCCGAGGAGCCCTGACTTCGCTTCGGGGTTTCAGTCTGAGAAACCGTAGCCTCCTCCCGCAGAGCCCTTCAGGGCGGTTTAAATAAATAAAGAGATCGAGGGGAGAGGCGCTGAGTCTTGCGTTCCTGCGCTGAGGCGGGATTCTCCACGGGACGGGGCTCGATCCGAGGTCTGCCTCCTCCGAAGGAAAGCCCAACTGGAACTTGGCTCGTTCCTTCCCTCCTAACACACCCGATCGTTCCTATCTCCCTTCCCTCCCCCTCATTCCCCCTCTTCCAGCGAAGCCAAAGCAAATTTGTGGGCAGTCAGGAATCCACCCGAGCGCTTGATCCCCTTGACGGATTAAGAATTTGGATCGAGGTCGACATCGTCCTGTATAAAAGCCGGGGAAAGAGATAAATACGGGAGGACCCGTTGTGGAGGGGAAAGCGGGCTGGAGAACAGGAGGAAAAAGAGTGACGCTCAGCCCTCCTTCTGGGAACGGCTTGGGTTTGGCAACTAGATGCGAGCGCGCCCTTTGTGGGTGCCTTTGGGTGCGGGGTTGGTCTACCTCGCAGGGTTGTTGTGAGCGCAGGAAGGGAGAAAAGCCCTGTCCGCAAATCCAGGTGGAAAGACGAGGGAGGGAAAGAGAAATATTTAACCGATGATCTTTGTCGCTGCTGCTGGTGGTGATAATTTAATGCAACCAAAAAATACCACCGCTGCCTCTGGTAACCTGTATAACTTGATTCAGCTAGAATATTGAAAAGGAAGAAGATATGGGGAAGACGGTAAAGGAGGACTGAGCCAGAAAAAGGGAAAGGAAGGCCTCTAAATAAGGGTACTGGGCGAGTGAATCTGATTTGCGCCGGATCCTGAGCGTGGAGATTTAGATATCAGAAACACCCTCCCACCTTGGCTTCAGGACAAGTTCTCCTTCGGTGTTGTGGATCGCGGTCAGAGCGCTGAAGTTTGCGGCCAAGGCTGGAAGGACTTTTCATCATCTAAGTAACGACTAATCAAGGAAGTAACTTCGAGTCTGTTCTATTTTTTAAGGCGTTTGGGTTTTACAAGGGCAGAAACCGGAATTTCACCCAAACATTTCGCTTTAAGTGTGCTGCTGACAGAAACAGGAAGGAAAAAAAAATAGAATATGTTGAATGAGGGCAGGATTTTATAAGGGAGAAGGAGGATAGGAAGAGGAAAAGCCTCCAAACCCAAGAGCCCCAACTGTAAGGAAAGAGCTATTAATTTCACCAGGGCTTACTTCTGAGTGAATATAGACCGGTAAGGACGAGGTTCATACGTGCCTAGGCGTCACACCGTATTCGTTCCTCGTGGGGAAGACGCGGCGCCCGTTTACACTGAAATCAAGGCGCTTCGGATTCCCTCTGAGGGAATTCCCTTTGGGGGGAAGAGACTCGAAAACATTCTCTCGGCGCGATCCGGTTTAAAGCAAACACACCCAGCCCAGTGGCGTCGCATATGATCTCTTTCCTTCCAACGACACCCCCTTCCAGACAACGCCCTAACTTCACTCTTCATCCGAGAGACGCGCGACTGTCCTGATCTGGGACCGAGTGGGGTGTCAGACCAGACTAGCCTAACACACACTTCAATCTGAACAGAGCCAAAGAATAATTTTAGGAGTAATCCTAGTCCCGACCTCCGATTCCCCTCCCGACACCCAATTCGTCGGAATTTTTGAAAGGCCCCCTCTTGCCTGGGCTCAGAGACACACATTGAATTCATCTGAAGGGGAGGCGGGGAAATCCGGTTTAAATTACCGGACAAATCTGTACAAGAGACAGTGGCTGGGTCTCGGTGGATCTTTCCCTTCTGCCTTCGATTATTTTGACCCAGAGAGGAGTGTACGCGTGGGATCCAGCTGGAGGCCTGCCACTCTCCATTCTCCGCCTCTTCACTCCCCCCCGCGTAGCCAACAGCCGCCCCCCCCAAACTTCTCCCCCACTTCCTTCGCATTCGCGGTATGGAAACCCCTTGACGCCTGCCAGTCTGTTCCAAGGCTGGTGGGTTCCAATCCAGAAAGCGAGGAAGGCGGCGGAGGGGGGGTGGGAGGGGAGAGGGAGGAGGGAGGAAAAAGGGGGAGATTAGAGCAGGGGATGCGGGGGGAGAAAAGCGCCTTCTTTTCTTCCTCCCCTCTCGGACTGGCAGCGTTTAACTCCCTGGCTCTTCCCTAAAATAGCTCGCATTCGGAGAGAGGAGGAGGTGACCTCGTTTTGTGGGATCCTTTACTTCCTACTCGCTGGCTATTAAGGAGATGACAAGATGACATCCAGGCAGAAAGCGAAGAGCAAATGGGTTGTTTGGGGGTAAACAGGCCGGCTGAGGGGGGGGGGGGCGGTGGAGGCGGTGGAAATGTGAGGAACGGATGGAGAAGGAGGTTTGGGTTCTGGGCCTGGAAAAGGGGAAGGAAGAAAGGGAAGAAAATCAAGCGAGGGAGGGAGGAAAGGAGGAGAAAAGAGGACGGAAAGGTGGAGGAGAGGAAGGAAGGAAGGGAGGAAATAAAGAGAGGGAAGGAGGGAGCGAGGGAGGAAGGAAAAAGTGGGATCGAAGGAAACCCAGAAAGAAAGAGGAAGGAAGAGAAAACGAAGCAAGGAGGGGAGGGAAGGGGAAGGAAGGAAGGAAGGAGGGAAGGGAGGAAGGGAGGAAGGAAGGAAGGAAGGAAGGAAATGAAGGGAGAAACGGAAGGGAAGGGAGTGAGCGAAGGTAAAGAGGCAGGAAGAAACGGCGGGAAAGGAAAGAATAAAGAGGAAAGGAGGAAGGAGAGGGAAAAGAAAGAAGGCAGGCGCCCTTCTTAGCCCGTGTTCAGAGAAGCCTCCAGTTGAGGATTAGCGGAGCTACGGGAGTACCGTCAAAATAAAGCCAGTGGGAGAAATGTAGGAAGTCCTCCTATCCCTCAGAGGCCTCCGCCCCTATCCCGGTGCCTAGGCGTTGGCTCTGGCGAGCTGGCGGAAAGAAAAGGGCTTGTTCGAACCTAGGCAAAGAAACGTTACAACCTCTCTCTGGATCGGACCCCAGGCAGAGGCTAGAGACACGTCCCGAGGAAGGTGGCAGCGCGCCGCAACCAGGGCGTATGTTAAAAGACGGACGGAAAGGCAGGCCGCTCTCATTCTGCTCGTGGTAATTGGGCTACAGGCTTAAGACAGGAGGCCGGGTCGCCTTGTGGCCTTGCACGATGTGGTGACACCCATTGCCTTTGTGTGCGTGTAGGGCACCTTTCCAAAGAGCACCCACTAGTGATGCAGATTTCAAATATGCCAGCATTATTGTAGTGGTTTGGGCGTCGGACTATCGTGTTGGAGACCAGGGCCTGAATCCCCACGCTCAGCCGTGGAAACCCGCCGAGTGAACCTGGACAAGTCACACTCTCTCGGACTCAGAGGAGGGCAAAGGCAAACCCTCTCTGAACAAATCTTGTCAAGAAAACCCTGTGACAGGGTCGCCTTAAATCGGGAAAGAGTTGGAGGCACACAACAGCAAAACACCAAAGCTTATTCATACTGAGCCAGGGACAGTGTCGTAGGGTTGAGTTTCTCATACCAATTGCGGACTGTGCACATCACAGACCCGGTAAGTTGGATCTGGACTTCATCACTCTTAGAGCGTGAAATCCTTGGAACCGAAGTTAGTCAGGGTTACTAATCCGTTTGACATCAACGGATCTTTGGCACTGACGAAGTGTGGATTCAACAAGCTCACAGAGATTTGAAACGTCAGTGAGGACTTTTCCGGATTCCACGAGTTTTGCCAGAGTAGCAGAACGGAGATTTTAAGTTTTATCCATTCCTGGATTAGGGTTTTCCAGAGGGGAAAACAGACCTGAACTCAGGACAAAGGGGAAAACAAAAATAAAACATCTGTAAATTAGCTATAGACCTAAACAAAATATTAGGGCTCAGTTTAAACTGCAAATAATAATGAGTGTCCTTCCCTGTTTTCCAAAAAACATTAAAAAAACAAAAAACCCTGTGTATTTAGAAGAGGCTACAACAGATTAAGAGGACGACATGCAGAGTTTCTGGTCCTCTTGGCCGGAAATTCGTTGAAATAATAATATTAATTTCATTATTTAGATTCTAAATTTTTAGTACCTATTCTGTACACGTCCGTGTTGCCTGTCTGTGGTTCTATCGACATATCGCATACTGCTTATATCTGCCTTTTCTCTATAAATTCACAGCTTCAGGTATAAAGCTACAGTCCATCAACCTGAGTTGGGCAAAATCCCATAGAACGCAGAGAGACTTTCTACTGGTAAGCTCCGTTAGGATTGCGCTGGGAGGTGGCAATGAACAGGAACTGGGCTGAGTTTATAACTCCAATTAAGCATAGCAGGGCTTACTTCCGAGGAAGTCTTTCCTTCCCAAGAGGGCGTCGATTTGGGGCTGGAGCGACGCTCAAGTGTTACATGTTGTGGGAATTAGCGAATAAGACGTGCTGCGTACACAGATTGTCTGTTGGAAAGTAACCTCTAATTGGGCTTTGCTATCAGTTGTGTATAGGCTTGCAGCCTTGAAAAATTAGCCCTTGTAATATCTTTTACTTTTCCTTGGTATTTGTTTTTCAATAATAAAATCAGGATGGAGGCCTCCATTCTTCCAGTGACTTCTAAGATTGTTTTTAAATGGAGTTTTTCTTTCCTCTCATTAGTTCCTAACGACCTACGAAGGCTAAAATTCTACATGTAGAACTACCCTAGGGGAGTTTAGACGATGCCACCAGAATTTTGTGGTGCATTCATGACAAATAAGCGGTGTTTTCTTAAATGTTACCTAAGTCCTGGTGAGTCTTCATCAGATCTACTACGATCCAGGAAAGCTTATGCCACAAGCAAGGCGTCGGTTTTTCGGTACTCTTTTTCAGTACCAAAAACTCTCTTGTTTTTGAATCAGCCGACTAATACGGAAACTCCTGTGAAAAGTGATAGACTGCTGTGTGCGCATGCGCGTCCTTCTACCTGTTCGTTCTCTGAGTAAGGGTGTGGGTGCGCGTGCGCCGACGGGGGTGTGAAATATTTCCCAGAAGAAAAAAAGCAGAGGAAGCCAGGATGCTATCTCGAAGGAAGAAGAGGAGGAGGAAGGACCACAGGCACAGTTATCCTTAAGTGACTGATGAAATTTTATCTTTGTATTCCGCCTTTCTGTCTTAGGCTGTTAAGGTGGCTAACAGTAATAAAGAGTTGTACAACCACAACTTTTGTACAAGTTGGTTTTATTTCCTGTTTCTTTCAGGAAAGTTTGGGGTGATTATACCACCCTCCCCTAAGACAAAGAAAAGAGAGAGAAGAGAGAATGATAGACAAGGCAGGGGGAGTCCTCCAGAACTCTGTTTTTAAAATCTGTTTTTCAGATCTGTTTTTAACGACGGAAATAAAAGAATAACGCGTTGTTTCAGCTGCAGAAAGAGTACAGGAGAGATCTGAGGACTTTAGCAGGTGTTTTGCCTGATTAAGCCGATAACTCATTCCACATAAATTAGGCTAAAAATAGCACCCCTGTTTCCTGACAATCCTCGAATTGTATTTTATTTGCCAAACCAGGGAAGGGCAGGAGATGGAGGAAGGAGAAGGAAGAACGAGGAGCAGCAGCGCGTTCCTCTCTCGAGGGTTCACACGCGGCTGTGCGCTAAAGCGGTTCCAAACTCGGTGCGGCGCTTATTTTGGGGAAGAACCAAGGCGGTATGGTTCGGCCAGAGCTGGGGGTAGGAGGGCGCTGGGTTTTGGAAGTGGGCAGCGAGCTAAGGTGTTTGACAGGTTTGACATGCAAAACATCCCTTCAAAAGAGTGAGGTGTGTACCCGATCGATGGTGCTCACAAAAAGGAGGGCGAGACTGAGGTTTGGTTTCACACTAGATTTGCTGCCTTCTCTAAATGACTGCCTTTCTTAATGGCGCCAATAAAAAGTCCTTCCCTCCCCCCAAGTCTCGCCCCAACCCCGCCCCTGGTGTAAGACGTCTCCAGGAAATATATCGTATAAAGAGAAATAAACCTAGGGGTGGACAGATTCCTTTTTGTGTCTATCAGAGACCATCTGGCCGGGAGAAGAAAAGAAATCTGTATTCGTCTCCCTGGAAATTTATGGAAGGAGTTTGGGGAGAGCTAAACCGGATCAGAGAAAGGGAGGGAGGGAAAGAGAGAAAGAGGTATAAACCGTGGGTGAAAATATTCATGACGATTTCCGGGAAGTGAGTCCCGTGGAAAACCACACTCTGCTTCCGATTTGCTTCGGATCACCCGTTCTACACCAACTGAAGCAGACAATTCTTCTGCCCCTGCCCCATGTCTTTACTAGAAGGTTAAGTCCCAGTTCGGGAACCGATTTCCCTCCGAAGTGAAACTGGACAGTTCCACTGGGTCGAGGGCGCTCGGTAGGGAGGGGAAAGGTTTTCCGATCTTTGGGGGCCCTACATCAGAAATAAACTTGCCGAGTTAGCCGCTCGTTACTCCGGGGGGCGGGGGAACGCGATACCGCAGTCTGAATTCCGCGTGTTCCATTCGAAATCGGAGTGGGGTTGATTGTTTGCTTGTTTTTTAACTGTAAGGAAATTGGCGGAAGGTCTATGATTTGGGACTTGGTGAGTATATTTAGGATCGACTTCAGAAAAGTAGCGAACCCTTGGGGGGAACAAATGCGTTTAAGAGGTCTTTGTTTTAGAGATCTGGTTGGTGAACTTCTCTACAAAGCTGCCTCTTCCGATTCAGCAGGCGAAATCCAACTATCAGATCCAGAGAGAGCAGCCCCACTGAATCCATGGGGTTTACCTACTTGATGACTTCAGGGCTGATTCCCTGGGCCGGCCCACTTGGGACTAGCGATTCGATTTAGGTCATTGTACATTGGAAGGAGGGTTCAGTCACAACAATTCCTAAGAAAAAAAGAAGGGGTCCACCGGTGAAGGTCTGCGTGGCCTAGTGGCTTGAGTTTTGGACTGGGACTCCCGGAGGGCCGGGTTCGAATCCCTGCTCGGTCACTGCGGGACTTTGGGCAAGTCACATTCTCTCAGCCTTGGAGGAAAGTGATGGTAAACCTCCTCTGGATAAATCTGATTAAGAAAACCCTACGATAGGATCACCATATGTAGAAGTCAGTTTGAAGGCACACAACAACAACAACAAACAGTGCTGGACGGGGAGACGTGTGAAAAAAAAATTGTAATATTCAGAACTGGGACCGAAAAAGCGGTCTGGAACCCTTCCCAATCCGTGGATGTAAGTTTGCCACATTATTTAAACAGGCGGTTTGCAGTATCCACACGGCTCCCATTCCACCCTACTGAGGAGGGTTGCAGCTCAGTGGTATGAGCATTTATTTTCTTTTTAACAAGCACAAAGTCCTAGACCCCGGGCCCTTCTGCTAAGGAAGACTGGAAAAGCCCCTGGCTTGAAATCTTGGGGACCCACAACCCGTAGGTAGAACGGGACAAGGCCAGCCAGCGAGGGGAGATTCCGTATAATACAGCTTCGTAAGAGCCTCAAATTTACTTGGGCCTTTAGGCTGGGAAGGTAGAGAAGCGATGGAAATACAGGCCTGGGATAATTGCTTTGGACAGGCTAGGTTCAGTCTCTGTCAATCCCCCCCCGGTTGCAAAACACACACACACACACACACACACACGCACACACAAGCTGCAGGAGAGAAAGTCGCAATTTTTCTTACACTGCACGATTCTTTGGCTACCCGTGTAAACGAACACCCAGTTATTCCGCCGGATTCGAGGGCTACTTATCCAGGTCTAATTTCTTTAGAACCAACCCTTGTAACTGAGCTCATCGTAGCAACCACGAAGCCTTTCCTTGGAGCACGAAGTGAGGCCTAAGAAAAGCAACGGAGGAGCCAACCAACGCCAGGAGTGGGGGTGAGAGAGAAAGAGGGAAGGAAGGGCGAGGAAAAGGGAGACTCAGAGAATGAGAGAGAGAAACTAAGGGGTGAAAGAAAGTGAAGGAGAGAAAATCTGGGATGTTGCATGTATTTCATCACACATACACATCTATACAGTGTGTGTATGTATATAAACACACACACACACACACTATAGATATAAGCATAGATATAGATATAAAATTTGGAAACTGAATGCAAATCTAATGTGGGGGACAGAATTCTCTTTGGGGCAGCGCTGGCTCCCCTTTGCCTCCCCTCCCTTAACTATACTCCCAGAGGAACTGCCATATAAACATTGCAATATATTGCCATGCCTCCAGGACAGCAACTGGGGGCAAAATTAGGTTATCGCTCCCCTGTGTCCCCCCATTAAATTTTGCTTCAGTCCCCAAATTTCTTACATTACCGTAACTTAAATTTTCAGGGGAGCTTTTAGAAATAAGGTTTAGGCCTCCAGACAAAGTTACCCAGTGAATGCGAGTGCAGCAAATATAAGAAGGATTTTCAGTGTCTCTCTCTCAACAATACTAGTCGTTTTAAAGCTGAAGACTGAGAATTAGAATTCTTATTTGGGGATTCATGCTTCCTTTTGCCCCTCTGTAACTACATCCCTGGACTTCATCTACAGTTTTGTCTCTATAGCTCGAGAAACCAAGATACCCGAATTCAAGAGAATTTACCCTCCGATTCTCCCTAGTGAAATCAAAGCGCTTGGACGGTATTATACACTGGCAACCATATCCCAAGGCAAAGCACTGTGTGATTCAAAGCGTGAGAATTCAGAAGTAAATCTAGCTGAGGTGGGTTACCACGGAGTTATATGGAACTTCTTCCTTCGGTTAATCTGCAATTCTGTGCTTTCTTCCCAGAGAGGTAAAAGTTCTTAAGGAGGAGCAAAATGGGTCCACTACCCTCCCAGGAGAATTTTCCACCCGGGATGAAATTTTCTTCAGTTCCTAAATTTCTAGCATTGCAGTCTCTTAAAACTCCAGCCCACCATTTAGAAATATAATTTGTTCATCCAAAGAGAAGGGGCAGGCAAAATGCCTGATGTGAAGACAACACGTCGGAGAATTCTCCATGTGCACGATTTTCAGTGTTTCACTCTCTGAAATGCTAGAAGGGCTGAAGGGAAATTTCATTGGGGGAGAATTCTTCGGGGGGAGGATGCTCTCACACACACACCCCATCTCTGGTAAATTCCGCTGAGCATAGCTGAGATCTTCATAGGGCAATGTTGCATAAGGGTTACATTTGCTTGGAAGGAGCTCCACGAAATTTGCTGCCGCAGAATTCCCGTTCAGCCCAGTTATTTCCCATTGAAGGCTCCTTGTGGAGAACGCAGGGTATGGGGAATGTTTGCGTGTAAAGAACTCAGATGCAGCCCTTCCATGGTGCCGAGTGTAAAACATTTCACTTAAAATTTAATCATGAACCAGGAGCAGACTGGAAAAAAGGCAGAAGGAGGAGAGAGGAGAAGAAGGTGAAAGAAGAGGAGAGAGAAGGCAAGAAGCAGCCGCTGCGGTTTACCTTCCTCAGGCAAGAAATCCATATTATTATATAGATCGAGAACAGAAAATAAGATAGCTTGAAAGTGAAACCGTGCTGACAGTCCCTCCCTCCTACCCCATCTAGGCCTGAGGTCCTCCTCACCAGCTTCACCAGTTGCCTTTTCTCTCCCAGAAAACTGCCTGGCTCTTAGATCCCCATACCCCCACCCCTTGCAGCCCAGGAGAAGTTGATCGAAGAGGTTTTCTCCTGAGTAGATCTGCCCCTTCCCTCCCTGCCGGAAGCAGCTGGCAACCTGGGCGAGCGAAGAAGCAGGCGAGGAAACCCGAGTTCATAAAGAGGACAAGCGATCTAGATCTTCCGGAAAATCTCCTCTCCTCCACCTCCCAAATTTACAGCCTGGAAAGTTACTTTCAAGAAGGAGGCACATCGTGACGTGCTGGAGCTCTCCAGAGCCGAGTAGCGGTCGTGGGCTGATGCGCTGTGGCGCCCCCCAACCGCTCGTGGGCTCACGCCCCACCAAGCGGCAGCTCCGTCAAACCAAGGCGCGGATCTTTCTCCCAACAGAAAACAATAAATATTTACCCCCACCGGCGAAGCTCCTTGAAGTCAAGAGTCATTAAGGGCAGCCAATGAGCGCCGCAGAAAGTCCCCTCCGGCCTGTTAGGTGTGGCTAATTACATTGGGTGGAAATTGCCAGGTTAAGGCATGGGATTGTATCGTGGCGTGACTCGAAGGGAAAACCTAACCGTGACAGCATCGCCCGGGGAAACGGGGAGTCTCTCTCTCCGTCCATCCATTCCTCCCCCCACCTCCGGCACAGAAAAGAAAAATCCACACTGTCCGTGTGAACATACCAGGAGTCAAAATTGCGCACTGGTTGTTTGTGAGGGGAGCTAGGTAGCTTTTCATGAGAGAGAGAAGAGACCGATGATCGCTTCCCCATAGTCTCAAGGGAAAAAGCCGGTCTGCTCTGTCAAGAAGGGGTGCCATGCTGTGTCCATCTGGATGGCTCGCCTTCTTGCTGCAATGTGGGCTCCACGGGGCAGAGAACGGGGGTAAGAAAACCGGTCGAGCGATTCCTTTAATTAGGACAAATTCTCTAGGTTTGTGGGTATGCCGGCTTTGCAGTGGCACCAGGTTCCTCCGCCTGAGAAGGAATCTTGTGTAGGCTTGTAAACTGCTGCATTTTTCCACACAGAAAATACGAAACGACCTCACCCCAGGGTTTGCCCCTATTCATCTGTCCATCTGCTTTCCTATCAATGCAGATGACACAGGGGAAGGAGATACGTTCTCAAACAAATACGGTTAAAAAAACAAACAGGCAACTAAACAGACAATAGAAAGCATAATTCTATGCACATTCCCACGCATACTCGCAACAATAGCCCAGAAAGAAGGTGTTTCAAGAACCAATTCGTTTAGCTCGGGGCACTGGTTATAATTCTAGCGGTCTCTCTTAATTTGTTTTGATGTTAAACACACACACACCATGCTTATTCTCTTTTTCCTGAAATCCTCGAAACCGTCACCCATGGGCAACGCCACTTTCAGAGAATTCGGACTTGCCTTCAAAGATCCCCAGGACTGAGCCTGGCCATAGATGGGTTTCGTATAGTCCCGGCTCTCAGCGTTGTTAAGGGGGACTTGCATTATCAATAATTCCCCCAAGATTTTATTCCTGGGGCTGGGCCCCCTAGGAATCGCAGTCCTAGAAGTGTGTGAAACAGAGGAAAAGGTACAGAGGCAAAGGCAGACAGGCACTCTGGACTCCCAACTTTGGATTCTCTCTTTTTCTGGGGTTCTGCATTCCCACGGGTCCCGAAAAGCAGGGAGACCGTCCGGGGGAATTCCTGGCACCTCCGCAAAAGACCGCTCTCCTGACGGTTGTTAACAACAAGCTGGAGGGCATAAAGCAATAAACCTGCCAAATCTGCCTGTGCATTAGTTACACCCGAAGAATAAAACTCAGCGAACTGGCAGAAGAAGGCTTAAGGGAGACCTTGCCCAGCATCTCCGCTCCTCCTTCCCGCACAGCCGGTCCAGAACCTCTCCTTTTGTCCCTCCCTCACCCTCCCAGCTCCAGCTTCAGAGTCTCCTCTATATGCCTAGGAAACATTTATTTTAAAAAAAGCCATTGCAGGTTTGGAAACTGCCCGGTTCGGGTTACCCTTTCGCGCCTGAAAGAGGGGAACCCTTGTTCCAAAAGTCGGCGAACAAGGGCGAGGGACACTTCCAGCGGCATTCAGGGTTACTGAACCGATGCCAGAAGCTCAAGGAGTTAAACGCTGAGGAAGAAAAGAAGGCCGGGGAGGGGGCGCGGAGAGAAAGAGAGAAAAGAGAAGGAAAAAGAAGGGCGAAAGACACAGAAAGGAGAGGAGACCATCACCTCTCCAAAAGACAGAGACGAGCCCCGCTTTGCCTGTCCCCACAACTGAGTTTCCCTTAGGACACAACGGTGTCCCTGTGCGTGTGCGTGTGTCTGTGTTAATTCTTCAGCAAAATCAACCTGCAACCCTCTTAACACATCATCAGGAGAAAAATGGCAAAGCCATTGGATGTCTAGAGTCACTCAAATTTGTCTTGACCGGACGAAGGGGCGGGGGGGAATAGAGAATATCCCTTTCCTAATGTAAGGCCTTAAAAAAAAATCCTGCTAGATCTGGAATAAAAATTCATTTTCCAGCAAAATCCGGCCATAGTTCTCTGGGTTTCAGTCGAAACCCCCCTCTCGCCTCCCTCTCCAGCGATGCTAGAATACCGAAAGCCGGAGAGAGCTTCTCAGCCTCTCCAACTTTGCCTTTTTCCAACCGATCTTTTTCCTACCTGGCTCCTCTTCCGCAAATCTCCAGAGATCCTGTTTTTCCTCCTTAGTGGACGCCAGATTTTTTTAAAATAATTATAAGAATAATAACAATAAAGCAAAACAAATTAAAAAAAAACAGCCATCGACGGGCTTCAGCCCCCTCCCCCCGAAAAAATAAGAGAGAAAGGCAATAGATCCTCAGCGGCGCTGGTTCCAACTTAATGTCTTTCCCCGGTCCATCTTTGCGAGAGATGTGGCGATACCACCTGGATGTTCAGCTATAAATCCCCTTGCAAATAATAAATGGATTAATAATAACAAGGTATGAAGTTCTTTTTATAGAAAAAAATGGGAGAGAATTGAAACTAAATGCGGCAGTTAGACAACCATTTTGATAAGAGGATAATTGAGGCGACACTGGTGTATAATTAGAGGATAATTTATGCTATATCCACTTTTATTCCACCTCCCAAAATAAACCCAGTCCATAATCATTACAGGCAAATTGTTCTGAATTTTATAGCTGCAATTTGAACAAAGTAGTGCAGTTAATCATGGGAGATTTTTTTTTCTTTTTTTGTGTATTCCTGATTAGAAGTCTAATTGCCTCCTTTCGGAAAGTAAAAATAACTGCGAAGCAACTCTATTTTTATCATTAACAATGTTGACAATAAAATAAAATCAACTAGAATTGTAATCGAAAGGCAAATTTAGGGCGAAGGCACTTTTCCTCGGGTAGTTTATATTGCAATCAAGATTTGCCAAACCACTAACCGCATGTCTCATTTGCATATATTTGAAAGCATTACAGACGCTTCTGTTTTCAATGGGGGGTGTGTGGAAATGTATTACTGACGGATCTCTTAAGGATTCGCCCTCGAAGCAGGATGCTTAAAAGCAGAGACGACAGTCTGGATCAAGGAGAATGCCCTGACATTCGAGTTCTTTTGACGGAATGATTCCCACGGGCACCGTGACACGGTTTAGAAGCAACTCAGGAACAGAACGGGACTGATTTGATTTCCGAACTCCGCGATAGGAGTCGCAGACCTCTTTTTAATGCGCGAGCTGAGCAGACCGTCTGAACGGTGCGCAGGACAGACACGTGTTACAGACAAAATATGGGGTCAGCATGTGATGGAATGTCAATATGGAATGTATGCAGAGACATACAAAGCCGCACATGTGTCTGTATGTGCGGTGTATGTGCGCGCGCGCGTACACACACAGAGCGCCCGTCTCTAACAGCGCCTGGGTATGTTAGAGGTTCTGCTGCTTCAGAGTGCAGCTTTTGTTGCGCTACAGCACAACACACACACAGAGAAAAACACAGAAGCACGCGCGCGCGCGCACACAGACGCACGCACGCACACACAGAGCGCCCGCCGCTCCGGTTGGCTGCTTCGAGGTCGCTCCACGCTTTGAAGTTGTGCGGAAGGTGGGCTCGCGCAGACGCCAGTAGAAGTGCCCGGGCTCGGTGACGTCAGAGGTGGAGTGACCAATGGGGAGCCGCTGCCCTTTGGAGACAAACCAGTCGACTTGTGGGCTCTCTTTTCTTTTCCTTTTTTCTTTTTTTGTTAGATGTCTGTGTCTCTGTGGTGCGCGCGCGTGTGTGTGCGTGTGTGTGCCTGTGTTGCGTCCACCCCTTCCTCCTCCTCCTGCCTCAAGTGTAAAAAGGAGAAACTCAACTTTCAGAGAAGCCACCTTTAAAAAAAGGAAAAAAAAAACCCTCAGCCTTAAAAAACTCTTGTCAGCTTAAAGCGCGCGCTCACACACACACACACACGGGGTTGCGTGGTGGGGCGGGGAGAGAAAGCTAATCCAGCCAAAAAGCCAAATAGTGAGGAGAAAAAGAAAGAAAGAAAGTAGGAGGAAAGGAGGGGTGGAAAAGCAGAGAGAGAGAGAGAGAGAGAGAGAGAGAGAGAAGCCCCCAAGCTGCGAATGGAGGGGGAAAAGAGAGGAGGAAAGGCCCAGGGAGGACCGAGTCTGCCGCTCCGTTCTCCCTCCCCGCCCCCCCTCTGTGTCTTCCCTTCCCTTCCCCTTCCCTGCCTTCCCCACTCCTCTCTCCTCTCCCTCCCCGGCTCCGCGCACACTCCTCCCCTCCACCCCTCCCTCAGTTAAACAAGGCCCCTCTCCCCGTATTGCTCGCTCGCTCGCTCCCTCGCGCTCTCCTTTCTCCCGCCTCGCCGCCTCGCCTCCCCCCCGCCACACACACCTTCCACACGCACGCACGCACACACACACCCTCGCGCGCGCAAAACAAAAAAAGAAGACGACGACGACGACGACGACGAAGAGGGGAAATTAAAAAAAGAGTGAGAGAGAGAGAGAGGGAGAGAGGGAGAAGCGCGCGAGGAAAATAGCGCGCGAGCCCCGTCGCTAATTCCCGCCCGGCGGAGGCTAATAGGCTCCTTCGAAGGTGGCGGGAGCGCGAGGGGGCGGCGAGGAGCCCGGCAACGACGACAGCGGCAGCGAGGCTCTCGTCGCTGGCTCGCCCGACTTGGATGATGACCATGACTACGATGGCTGACGGGCTGGAAGGGCAGGACTCGTCCAAATCCGCTTTCATGGAGTTTGGGCAGCAGCAGCCGCCGCCGCCGCCGCCGGCGCCCCAGCAGCCGCCTCAGCCGCCGCCGCCGCCGCCGCCGCCTCCCGTGGCACAGGCGCCCGGCGGCTCCTCGCACTCGGCGCAGCAGCCGCAGCCGCAGCAGCAGCAGCAGCAGCAGCAGAGCTCGCCGGCGGCCATGGCGGGCGCCCACTACCCGCTCCACTGCCTGCACTCGGCGGCGCCCGCCTCGCACTCCCACCCGCACCACCAGCACCCGCACCACCACCACCACCACCACCACCACCACGCCGCGCCCTACCCGGCCGGCCCCGCCGGCGCCAACTCCTACAGCCACCGCTCGCTCGCCGCCGCCGCCGCCGCCGCCGCCGCCTACCCTTACGTGAGCCACTCGCAGCACAGCCCGTACCTCCAGCCCTACCACGGCGGCGGCGGCGGCGGCGGCGGCGGAGCAGGGGGAGGCGGCGGCGGCGGCGGCGGAGGCGGCGGCGCGGGCAGCCAGACGCGGCCGGACGACGCAGGTGGGTGAGACACGGACGCGCGCGCGGGTCCCACGCCAAGGCCGCCCGCGCCGCCCCCCCGCCTCCCTCTCCGCGCTTTCCCCCTTCCTTCCATCCTCCCTTTGTCTCGCTCCACCTTTCCTTTCCCTTCTTCCTTCCCTTTCTTCTTCCTCTTTCCTTTCTCGCTTCCTCCACTTCCCTTCTTCTCCTGCTTCCTCTTTCGCCCCTTCCTTTCTCTTTCCCACTTTCTTGCTTCCTTCCTTCTCTCCTCCTTGTTTCCTCCCCTGCCTCTTACTTTTCCACGGTCTCTTTCCTGTCCGTCCCTCTCTCCTGCTTCCTTTCCTCCCCGCTCTCCCTTTCTCTGTTTCTCCCGATCCCATCCACACACACCCCGATCTTCCAGGACACTCGTGTCTGGGGCTGCCAGTAGCGCCCCCCGGCCCCTTTCCCCCTTCCCCTCCGTACGCCCTCTCTCTCCGCACTGACATCTCCACAGTCCGATCCCAGGGCCGGTCTATTCGGGAAGCCGATCCCACGGCTTTCCACGGGCTATACTCTCAAATAACGGTCCCTTCGTTTTCGCGGCCTTTTCTCTCTCGCCTGCCCTATGGTGGGGTGTCTCCTCTGGAGTCGTGGCGTGTCCCGGATTGGCAGCTCGCGGAGTTTTCCCCGGCGGATGGCAGCCGCGTGAATCCTTTCCCGGGAGGCCGCCTAGCGTTTTGTTTCAGTGGCTCCGAGCCATTTCCACGCGCTTCCTCCTCGCTGTGGATTGCCAGCCCGGGCTTCCTTAGCTAAGACCTTGTTGGCCTCCTCCGAGCCGTCTGGAGGAGGACTAGGAGTGTGCGTGCGCGCGTGTGTATATAATTTCCCCCTAGGATATCTGTTTGCTTTGTCCATGAATGCGCTCTTCGCGGTGGCCTTGCGCTGCAGAAGCGCTCCTCGAAAGAGCGAGCGGGCCTTTGCCTTTCCTCCTGCCAGCGGCGCACCGTGGGCGACAATGCCAGGCTACGAAGGAGAAGGAATTCCTCTGCAGCCACGGGCAGAAAGAAGGGCCGCGATCGTCGCTTCTTTGTTTCTTGACGCAAGACGATAAGAGAGCGAAAGCGAGCTGAGAGCGGGATTAGCACCCGAAAGAGAACGTTCAGATGCTCCTGCCCGTGGTAGTTTTTTTCTAGAGTCCCTCTGCTAGAGAGAAGATGCTTTTCTTGCAAAAACTCATTCCACATTGCCCCAACCACTATGTATATTGGAGGTCCACTATCAACAGTTCAGTCCCTCCCTCCATGGTTTATCTGCTGGGCTAATCACTAACCAGTAGCTTAAGGAACGAAAGACGATCACCAGCGCAAGAATACTGCCCGTGTAGTAAAGATCTGGTACCGGTACTTGACTCTGGATACGTGTTCAGCTAAATAGAATTGAATGATAAATGTTGCCCTGTATTTACTGAGCAGCCTATGAATTCATCTGAATCTCTCTCTCTTC
Source organism: Cyclura pinguis (assembly GCA_030412105.1). NCBI lineage: Eukaryota > Metazoa > Chordata > Lepidosauria > Squamata > Iguanidae > Cyclura > Cyclura pinguis. The sequence goes on from CM059604.1 coordinate 24,412,768, forward strand.
TCTCTCTCCCTAATGTGATAAATTAATCTGTGTTTGTATAATAGAGGTGGATGTAAATATTGAAGGAGACATTTCGCTAGAATATCCTGTCTTTGTATACACAGGGAAAAAAGGCAACCCTAGATTAGTTAGATAGGTAAATAAATCTAGTAGACAGGCTAAATAAAGAAATATAGCAGTTCCAACTAGTTTACGAGGTGGTTTACTGTTTCTATCTTAAAATGAATGAGTGGGACTGGGGAGCAATAATTTTTTTGTTGGAGCAAAGTAGTGCTTACACGAAGTTTACCAGGCCTTCTGAATTATTAGCCGGAGTTTTGGGCCAAGCCTATCAGGGAAGCGCCTGTGATTATTGTGGAAGCAAAAGTGATTCTTAGGTGACCATTAAAAAAAAAAAGGCCTTGCTTAGGTTACTTAATAATGGCATGGGAATGGATTTGCACTTTAGACGGTCACAGGCTTCTGGTGAAGAAGACCCCTAACAAAACCAACTAGGGTGCCGGGGCTGGGGATGCTGGGCTGGCCATCTCCTCTCCAACCTGCTTCCTATTTTGATTGCAGATCAGCAAAAAACCACAGTCATCGAAAATGGGGAAATCAGATTTAATGGGAAAGGGAAGAAGATTCGGAAACCTCGAACCATTTACTCGAGTCTCCAGCTGCAGGCTCTAAACCATCGTTTCCAACAGACCCAGTACCTGGCGCTACCAGAGAGAGCAGAACTGGCAGCATCACTAGGACTGACTCAGACACAGGTAATAACAATTCCTGGAGAGGTCCGGGCTCCTGCAATCCTGGACTATACAACTGCTGGGACAGCCCTTACCCAAAACAGCACCATGATTTCCAGTGACCAGAGGCCAAGAATAGAACTGGGGGTCATCCATAGGTGAATTGCAAAATGAAGCAAAAACTAAAGTTTAATGTGTGTGTATGGATGGATGTGCATGTATGTTTCTCTTCGGTGTATCTGAAGCCTTGAGTCCTGCTTTGAGGAAGGTTCGAGTCCACCAAATCAAAACGTGGACATTGATTTATTCTGTTATGGTCAAATAACCACAAAGGTGGAAAACAACGAAGATAAATTTTAAAACATTTTTAAAGGATTGAGATGGAGAAGGGAACATCCCCCTCCCTCCAAATTCTGGTTTGTTACAGTGGAGATATATTTAATATGGTTATATACACAACCCCAGAATGAAGCAAAAATCAAAGTTTAACATGCGTGTATGTATGTATGTATGCGCATATGTGCTCCTTTTCTGTATATCTGAAAACTTCAGTCTTGCTTCGTGGAAGATTTGGGTCCACCAAATCAAAATATGGACATTGATTTATTTTGTTATGGTCAGATAACCACGAAGGTGGAAAACAATGAAGAGAAATTTTAAAACTTTTTTTTAAAAAAAGGATTAGAGTGGGGAAGGGAACATCCCCCTCCTTCCAAATTCTGGTTTGTTACAGTGAAGGTATATTTAATATGGTTATATACACAGCCTCTGGGCCCATAGAACTCACATCTACCTTAGTAAATATTCAGTAGTAAATTATCCTGGATGAGTAAGTGGAATTCAGTGAGTGCCCTAGGGCAAAATGTACAGAAGGTGATGATAGAGCTGACGATCAAAGGGAAGCGTGTAGAAAATTAGAGGAAGTTAAGCCACAGTTAAATGTGGTTGGTGTGTTCTTGGTTTCTCAGCAAATATAAGCCTGAATGACAAACAGAATACTACTTACTTAAGAGAAAGAAAAAAAAAAGAAAGGGATTTTTGGGTTCACAACTAAAAGGGTTTTTTTATACGTCATGGTGACATTTGTATCTTCTGGGCACAATAAGGGGGAGATAAACCTTCTGCAGGTATTTCTTAGCTGCTATTAAGAAAAAACATGTGAATTAGGAGGCTTGGTGACTTGTGGTGATACCATGACCTTGCAGGTTTTTTTCTTTTAAAAAGGGCATGGAGGTATATTTTAAAAACCAAGTATGATATGAATTTGGTCTTTAGAAAGCTGGACCTATGTAAGAAAGGAGAAGGGATACATTTTGCATGATATGGAGTTCTTCCACGATCTAGGATTTCTTTTTGAAGTTTGGTCAGATTTTTCATTTCTCCTACATGCAAGGCTCCTTTCATTACTGTTGTTCCTGCTGGCTTTGCCTAAAGTCACTAGGAGGAATCCAGCTATAAACTACCAACAAATATTCTCCTCACTGGAACTTTTCAACTCCCCCGGCTTTCTGCACTCTAGGAAGTGAGCTGCTGGAAATGCACTATTTCAGATAATGCTTCACTTCTTTATAGGTTGAATTGGAATCCAGCAAAACTGGCCTGTTGGGGACTGAAGCCAGTTTCAGACCCATTGAAGTCAACTGCCAGACCACTTTAGAACCTGGTCTTATTCTGGAAATCCCGCTCCCTCCACAAAGCACATTAACTTGCAAATAGGTCTAAGGCACTATGGTGAAACTTCTGAGCATGTGTGTTTAGGAGAGCATCTCTGTCCCATTGAGATGAATGGTGGTGGCGGTTGCAAGTGTAGCAGAATTGGGATGTACCAGGCTAGAGTGTGGGATTTTTGATCTCTGCTAGAGTGAAGCTCTTCAGCCAGCATGGGTTTGAGTGTTGGACCACAATTCTGTAGATCAGGGATCAACTACCCGCTGGACTCTGGAAACCCACTGGGCGACTTTGGGCAAGTCACACTCTTTCAGCCCCAGAGGAAGACAAAACAACCCCCCCCCCCGAACATATCTTGCCAAGGAAATCCAGTGACAGATTCACCTTAGGATCTTCTTAAGTCAGAAACGACTGGAAGGCACACGAAAAACAAAGAGTGAAACTCAGTGAGGTAAAGCTGAGGTGGGCAACGGAGGTGTCTGTGGGACTGCAGCTCCCTTCATACCTCACCACTGAATTTGCTGGCTAGGATTGATGGGGGCTGCAGTCCAACAATTCCACAGTCGCCCACCCCTGATCTAAACAAGAGAGGAAGAGGAGGAGGGGAAAACTGCTGGATATTCAGGGACCATGGATCAGTAGCAAAATAAATGCACTGAATCTGCTCTCTCTCCCATAATTATAAAGCGGTAATTAGGTGTTGGTAATTATGACACATATTATAGGCCTGCTGCTTATCGGATCTGTCCACGTCGGCAGGCCTGTCTACCTGCGTAGGTGACTTTAAATGGATGCCTGAGAAATAAAGGGACGGAATGCCCGACTGCATTGTTAACTGACCCATAGAAGGCAAAGGCCGTTGGGGGGGGGAATAAACCAAAATGCAAAGAGCAAAAGTACCTAAGCACACCCTAATTGTGGTTTAAACAATGGCGACAAAAGAGAAGGAGAGGTTGTGAGGTTTGTGGCACAGCGGCAGATAGGTAGGGCATATTGAGCTTACAAAGAGGGAGGGAGAGAAGGGGGGAAGGACGGAAGGACGATAGGTGGTTGGTCAGTGGGACTCTTTCGGGCCCCTTCCTTCCCCCTGGAGTTGGCCCTGTACAAGACTCTCACGTCTTCTGCCTTTTCGGTTGCAGGTGAAGATCTGGTTCCAGAACAAGCGCTCCAAGTTCAAGAAGTTACTCAAGCAAGGCAGTAACCCCCACGAGAGCGACCCCCTGCCTGGCTCCGCCACCCTCTCTCCACGGTCTCCAGGTCTGCCTCCTGTCTGGGACGTTTCAGCCTCTGCCAAAGGAGTCAACATGCCTCCCAACAGCTACATGCCCGGTTATTCTCACTGGTACTCTTCTCCACATCAAGACACAATGCAGAGACCACAAATGATGTGAATGGGCCAAGAGAAACAAGAAGTTCCTGGAGCGGCCCGCCTCTGCCAGCCTGGCCTTGTCAAGAGGGCCGGGTCCCGGGGTTCTGGCGCAATGTTGGCAGTTGTGTGGCAAAGGGAGACAGACTGGGGCGGCTCTGCCTTCCCCTTTTCTTTAACCTCAGCGATTGATCTTGAACTGAAAGAGACAATGTGCGTGGTGGCCCACGTCAGATACTCTGCTTTAGGATATTTCCATTGGGACTGGGAGGCACAAACCCTCTTTGGGAGTATAAATCCAGGCAAAACCCAAAACAACAAGAAGGGGCAAAAAAAAAAAAGTACAAACTTTTCTCACCAGTCCACACAGCAACTAGGAAGGAAGGAAGGAAGGAAGAACGAACGAACTGGTTCCGTGCAAAAGAAGCTAAGGGAAGCTCTCCTATTTTTATTCACTAAACCGAGATTAACAATAGATTGGAAAGGGGTGGGGAGGGATTTTTTTTTTCAAAAAAGAAGAAAATACCACTTGCAACAGAAAAAAAAAAGGGGTGTGTGTGGAAAAGTAAAAGTTACCTAATTCATTTAAGAACCATTCCAAGTAGCAGACTCCCCCTGTGTTTTCTCAGAGTGGAACTGACAACCAACTGCAAGGTTGAATCCAATCTCTGTCTCCTTTCCTCAAGGCTGTAATGCCCCTGAAATACCCTGGGCATTTGAAACAGGCCAGAAATTTGCCTGCACATCTCATATTGTCAGAGCTCAGAAAAATTCCTTTTTGGACTACAAGTCCCAGAATCCTCAACCAGCATAGCTACCTGCCAGGAGAATCTGGGAATTGCAATCACCAAAAATTAAGCTTTCCCGAGCTTTGCTCATTGTCAGAAAGTCCGGTGGTGCCCCTCTATTCCCTTCATTGTGTTAAGTGGGAAAGAATTCCCTCATCTGTGGATACAAGGGCCCAACAGAAAGAAAATGGGGGAAAGTAACTTGCTTAGCAAAATGAGACAACAATACCCCAACCCCACTCTGATCCTAAGGCTAAAATTCCACCCCCACCCCTATGGTTTGCAGTACTCTTGTGGGTCCCTTTCAGCTGCCGAACAAACCTGCTGTACATATTGTTGAATTTTAGTTGTATATATACTTTGTATGTTTTGTCTCCTTTCATATATAGAGTAAAAGCAGAAAACGTCCTGGAGAGCCCTGCCTTTCTCTCTATATGCTTTGACAGTGTCCTTTCTCCTTCGCCTTCCCACCATGCAATATTTATTTTTTTAAAAAACGAGGGCTAGAAATTAAGTATCTGTTGTTGTTGTTGTGTGCCTTCAAGCCATTTCCAAGTTATGGCGATCCTAATGCCGACGACCACGGGGTTTTCTTGGGCTGAGACAGCGTCACCAGCCCACGATCACCCAGTGGGTTACCATGGCCCAGCAAGGAATCAAACTCGTAGTCCAACTCTCAAACCACTGCATTGCGCTGGCTCTCGGAAATTAAATACACCCCGATGCTAGAGAGTTTCGCTTGATAACTGAGTTTTACCTATCTGAATGGAAGTTGCCTCTCCTGCAAGAGGGCAGCCTCAAATCCTACGCGCAGATCACCACTGACTTCGGCAGGACTTCTGGAGGGTAAACATGCTCTGTCTAAGATGTGAATAAATAGAACTATCTATTAAACGGTGGGAAATAATGCAGAGAGACGTCCCTATATTTGCCTACCCCAGCTATGCATGTCAGCAGGTGGTGAGCAATGGCAGGCGGATATTCTATAACCGCTACACACACGCACGCGAAGTAGTCCAAAAATCGTGTCTGGTTTTGTGACTCTCTATTATCTAATTAACCAAATTAGGGATGATTTTTTTTAACAAAAGTACATTTTCATCGTGATCCACACGACCCTAATGGCTCTGAGCCGGTTTGCGCCCTGTGGAATCACCAGCACTTTCCCTTCCAGCAAGTCCTTTGCCTGCCTTCTGAAGCCATTGTTCGATTTTCTTTCTTGCAAGATTTGGCAGGAATTTTGTCTCTCCTGTTTGAAAGAGAGTGCCAGGAAAGCTGCCCTCGCCTGATCGCAGACTTTGGGTGATTCAGGTAGTTAGAAAGGAGTCTCTACCCCAGCCCAGAGGTTGCCTGTCTTTTATCTGTAGTGGCAGTGAGGGGAGAGGTTCGTAGCGGTGGTTTTTGGTTTTTGCTTTCCCCAGAAAGACTAGAGCCGCTCTCTGCTAGCAGGGCTTCCAGCGCGCTCCCCGGTACACAATGCCGTGTGTCCAGGGCGAATGATATCCCTTCGTAGGTTGCGCAAAGGCGAGAAATCATAAAACATGAAAAGCCCCTTTCGTCACACAAGCAGGATGCCCCCATACTGCGAGAATTAATGGCTAGAGCCCTGGGCATCCTTCAAATTATGAACCTTGAAACCACTGAGCCATTTATCAGAAGTCAATGGAGATCCTCAGAGTGCTCCATATAATGACAGCTACATACAGTCGTGCAAAAGGACAGTCACTATAATTAGACACAAAAGCCAAGACTACTTACCAATATACCAGCGCCGGGTTTTTGTTGAGCAACTTCCACGCTCAGTCAGTCTTCAGAATGGCTTAAAACCGATCAAGTCTTGTCATTTTCTACCATTCGCATTGTTGCATTAGGAGGAAAAATGTTTTCTTTTCTCTTTTCTCCCCACCCCCCTCCCCATTCCCACTGTGAAACTTTGGGTTCAGCTCTCCCCAGGTTCAATTGTGAACAAAGACCCCAGCTGCAGTGCCATCCAATTTGAAGCAGACATTGGGGACAATTTAAGGTTTTTATCCATAAGAAGGTTTTTTTCCCCCATTCTCTTAAATGCAGCCATAATTAGAGTAATTTTTCATGTAGCCCGCTGATTACAGCGTTTTTACCGTCAAAGATAATTACCTGTAATTTTCTTCCACTTTTAATACTAAAAAGCCATCTTTATTTAGATTCAGGAACAGGAAAGGCGAAACAAAAGAGGGAAATTATTCTGTTATTCATACACAAATTGCAGAGACGTAGGACCTAAAATTGAAAATTAACCCAAATTATAATGCTAGGAAGAATGGAAGAGGCTTCTGAGGTACAGCTGGTTGTGGGGTTCACTGAATTATTCAGATCCGTGTTAGAAGGAGAAAGCTACCATACATTTAAACCAAGGGTAGCCATTCCTTTCGTAGGACAACTAGTCCCCAAAGATTTTAGGAGGAAAGATAGTCCTAAAATCAGCCGAATCACAGGGTAAAGGGAGAGATGCTTACAAACGAAGCTACAACCAGTCCGGTCCAAAGACCATCGTCCTAATGCTCGGCACGCTCTCTAGAAGCGAGTAGCGCCACTGAGACGCAATGAAAGGCCTTGGTGTTGCTAAATAAGCATTTAAATGAGATTTCGGATCGGGGCGGTGTAAGAGGATGTAGGTCTCCCTCCACTAAAAACAGTGGTAAAACCCCTACCAGTTTTAACAGCATTCGATCTCCAGAAGAAATCCACATGATCCCCAATATTTTTGGATTTACAGGTTCCTAGGGATGGGCTGTTCGATCCCGGTAACCAAATTCAACCCCCTCCCCACTTCCTCGACGCCATTTCAACTCCCACCCTCGGGCATCCCGGAGGGCATGTTCATTTCTACTGCTTTGCTCCTCTCATTGCCCTGGGCTCGATCGCTTTGTCCACTTTTGCTTCCTACGGACGTCCCGTTCTTGGAGAGGGTACCAGATGGTGCTGAAATGGGATGGCACGTATCATCACCTTCTCTCCGACCCCCGGTCCCTCATCCCCTCTCTTTTAGGCTACCTGCTTTATTTTAGAAGGCGACTGTGGAAATACCACCCTCTATTCCATTTTACGGGGGACTAAGTAAGTTAGCTAAATAGGATATATAAAAGGGAGGTCCCAGGACCGGCTTTTTTTTTAGAGCAAAGGGCTTTAAAACCCAAACGCAGGCCCTGAATCCCTAAGGGAAGGAGAGAGGGAAACCCACAAAGCAGCGTAATTTACACATACTAGTGAATCTGTCCTGTCTTTCAGTCCAAACTGAGGACTTCTTGGATTTCTCCTCTCCCATCAATGTATGTGTTGAAGGGGGCGCTTTAAACGCAATGCTCCTCCCGCCTCAACTTCTCCCAAAGTCCCTCAAAGTTCTGGCGTGGATCTCAGCCATAGCGCGACAACACCCATTGTCCAGTCCTAGGTTGTCAATAAGTAGGTCGGAAGGGAGGAAATGAAAATCAGGGTTTTGCGGAGGAGAGATTGAAGGCAAAACGCTTTTTTGGCCGCTCTCAACCTGAGCCACAAAACCTAGGTAGAAGTCAAGAGCGAGGGCCCCAGATCCTGAAACCAAACCGGTCCCTCGCGCCCACCCCGAATCCAGCCAGCCCGGATCGACAGGACCTGAAGCCGCAATAGGACCGCTGCAGCCTTGTCAAGCCCCTGTGAATCCAACCTCTTTGGCACAACAGCGGCTTGGGCAGGGAAGCGGCGGCGGGGGCGGGGGTGGGGGGAGGTCCAGCAGAAGATGCGCTCGACGTCCGCCCGCGCGCGGTGCAAAGAGTTGACCACCAGCCGGAGTATACGCGGTGCGGCCCAAGGAGTGGGGTGGAATTTATCTTGCATGAAAGTACTTGGGGCAGGAGAATCCTGACGACACACATGACAAGTAGAATCGGTATATTCTTCAAATGCTAGCTGCTGGATTGGGGTGTCCTAGCAAATTATTTTTCTTTCTTTCTTTCTTTCTTTCTTTCTTTCTTTCTTTCTTTCTTTTTTTTTGAGGGAAAATTTAAACTCCATTTGAAAAGATGCTGGAGAGAGGGGAGAAGAAATTACCAGGGAGAAAATCTGAGCATGTCTAGTCCGAAATGTTCCCCTACCCTCAGAGGGGCCGGCTTACTCTTGAGTAAGTGTGCCTAGCGCGTGGCAGACCTAAGGAAACTCTCAGCACACACCCACACAACGCACCCAGCAACACGCGGGCTCAGTCCGTGGATTAGACCTCTATAAGCAACGGGACTTGGAAACACAGATCACGACTATAAAACCGCTGGCAGCACATGGAAGGAAGGGAAGTTACTTCTTAACAACCCCCTCCGTAAGGAGCACCTTACTGATGCTGGCAACACAGCTCTCCCCCCCCCCCCCCGATCCGGTCCGTTTCGAGACAACCCCCGCCTTTCTCAATACCTCCCCACCCACCCCCCGGTCTCTCTCTTTCTGGGCTTAGAAGCGAGTCATTGTAAGCGAAAATCTCGAGACGACCGGATGGGGTGGAAGGAGAGCCGCGTTTCGAAGCCTCCCAGCTAAAGCCCAGCGAGTCCCAGAAATTGAGCCTGAAAGGTGACAAACAGATAAAGGGAAAGAAGAAAGGAACGAAGGAAGGAAGGAGGGAGAGAGGGAGGGAAGAAAGGCTCATCCTGACGACTCGATTAAAGATCAAAGAAGGAAGACTGAGAAATCACAAAGAACAATTGGGGGAAAATAAAGAATTTTTAAAAAATCAGATAAAAGCAAACCCATCCTTCAAAACCGCTGAAGAGCTATAGAGAGCTGCAGCCGAGGATCCCTGAACCCAAACCAAAGGCGGACTTACCCCCGTGCAAAAATCTCTTAAGCAGGGATGAGGGTCTAAAGAAATCTATAGTGGAGAGAAGCAGAGGAGAGAATATTTTTTTTCTGCGTCTTAGGGCAGAAGCTCTTTCTCTATATTCTTGGTTGACTGAGCACATCCAGGTGTGAAATTGTTTGCACACCCCAGCACCTCTTATATTGCCAGCAAAATTAGCTGTTATTACTGTCACTGTTTAGTGATGGTTAGCTTGATAAAAAAAAAAAAAAAACCGCTGTAATCAAGACCTGGCGCATCTTTGCAAATTACAGATAATTGTAAACGTCCAGATTATGATAATAGCATCCTAATCCAGCCTGCAATATAATTATTACAGAGTGTTACATCTGAAACTGTCCAGTAGGGCTAATTCGGCCATTATTTAGACCCCTCTCTCTCTCTCTCTCTCTACCTCAATCTCGCTTCCCCCCCCTCCTCCCCCCTCCGCCACTACAAATGGGTTGCTGAGCTGAAAATGTACGATTGTAATTTCACGGGGCACTCAATGAGTAATGATAGAGGAAGAAGGGGGAAAAATACAAAAGTGAAATGTGAACAGGCGCGATCAAATCAAAATCGGAGGACAAAAAAAAGGGGGGGAGAGGAAGGGAAGAAAAGAAAAGAAGTCTGAGTTGATTCGGGGGTGGGGGAGAAGAAGAGCGGGAATTAAGAACCGAGCAAATCAGGGGGGCGGCATCGCTGACGTGCCCGCCCGAAGCTGGGCGAGGGACGCTTTGTTGCCTATTCAAGAGCGGCCGCCGCGGTTGCTTCCTTGGTGCGGGAGCACGAAATTCGCATTCCCAGATGCTCCCGCCTCCCGTTGGCTCCAGGCGGAGGTCCCTCCCTCCCTCCCCCCCTCCCTCTCTCCCCCTTACCCAACGCGGAGAAACAGCCAAACAGCCCTTTTCCCTCGAAAAAGAAGGACCCCCCCCAAGAAGAGAGGCGAGCGCGGCGGAACCGAATCCTCACACAGAACCCAATGTCACTGGCCATTTCCGCACTAGATTGTTATAGTGCTATTATTCCACTTTCGACATCCTGTGGAATCCTGGGGTTTGTAGTTTAGGGAGGGCCCCCTCCCTAAGCTGCAGGAGCCTCCCTGAAAAGGCCTCTCCCTAAGCTGCAAACCCCAGGATTCCATACGATGTTGAAAGTGGAATAAAAGCACTATAACAGTCCAGTGTGGAAATGGCAGATTCCAGTGGAGTCTACCTTGATTAACCGAAACGCAAGGCTGTTAGGCTTCATGGCTGTTAGGCTCCACTGCTCTTAAACATCAACCCAGCCATCCCCTTCATTTGAGCCTAATGCGTATTAGGTTATTTGCTTCCCAATTTGGGAAGCCGTAATGTTTTGGTCCCCTCTCATTCTGCCCAAAGCCCCACCTAGAAGGCACTGATGCGTAATGGATCAGATCAAAAACCCGTCTAGGCCAGCGTCCGTGACCCCGACAGTGGACGGTCGGGTGGATTCCGGGTGCCCTCGCGGCCCCAGAACCTTATCTCAGGCTAAACTTGGAGCTGCCAATTGGCTCTTAATAGACGACCATAGATTCCCAGGGATTTTTCCTGGTATTCGCAAGTGACCTCACGCATCCTGAATTCTGTGTTCTCTCCTTTGCAAAGGAAGCTCATGCCTAGGAGAAATAATGCCGGCTTACTCCTAGGTAGTGTTTTAGTTTCAGATCGCGTGACCCCTAAGCTTTCTTATATAAGGAGAACAGAACTTCTGACGTCCGTGCATAAGGGCGAGAGGAGTGTCCTTGCCCCATTCTTCCAAAGCCAGATAGAATCCCTTTTGGTGGTCACCACGCACCAAAACACTCGTTTTCTTCTTTCACATTCCCCCGTCGGACAAGCGCTTGGGACCCCAAAAAGCAATTAGCCGGGCACAGTTTTAATTTTAATTAACTTAACAAAGCAGCCTGTGGGGAGGATTAATGCTGTCACTGTTCTCGCTGGTGTTTGGCAAATGCACAATGCAAGATGCTTCCTCTTGCTGTTCCAACCATCAAAAGAACTGCTTGATATGCAACTATTACACAATTGCCCATATTCCTTCACACATCCATTCACACAGACACGCATGCACTCTAGATGGGTGCTAAGCTATTTATATTTCTGCGGTCACCTCGAATGAAATAAATGACAAAAATGTTTCTTTTTAAATGCACAGGCGCAAGGGTGTTCCCAAACCAGCATTTCCAAATAAACGTATATAAGATTGGAGGGGGAGGGGATTAAAGGTGCCACGCTCAATCTTACTCGTAGGAAGTCAGCCATGGAAACCAAGAAGATTTCCAGGTCATTGTCGGCTCCGGAGGGTGCCAGGTTTAGCCCTGAGTCTAAATTAGGCATAAAAAATATACAAGGACTTTGAATGGTGCAACTACTTCCAGCGGATCCCGCGTTGGGTGATATATTTTTAAAGTAGAGCTGTCAGAAGAAAGCCACTGGCATGATTCAGGGGCCCGGAGTTCGAGGATCTGTGTTAGGGAAGGAAAATGATTCATAGGTGGACAAGACAGCAGCGCTTTGGATGTGGTGAATGCTATGGGACCAGAAATAATCCGGTTCCAGTGGGATCCTTCTCCTAACCTTTTGTCTTCACCTCCACGTGGGTGGTTCATTTCTGGGTATATATTTTCTTTAAAAAAATTTACTGCGTTCAGTGAGGTGTTCTTTTTGCATGGTGTCTGTGGGAACCAAGAAGAAAAGGGACCAGTGTGCAAGAATTTGCAGGAGGTCAACCCTGTTAAGCTGTGATAGCGAAAACCAACCTCGAGCCTCGTGGCATCTCCCGGAATAACATGTTTTATTCAGCATAAGGATTCGTGTGGATTGCAGGGCCCTTTCACTCAGACGCATGATAAAAAGAGTATCTGAATCAGATTTTGGGGAGGGCGGAGGGGCAAGTGGTTTCAGCCCTCCCAAATAAGCAAGGTCCATTGATTCCAATAGGTCTTACTCCCAAGGAAGCGCTGCTTGCATTGCAACATCGGGAAGATTTTCCTGAGGTGCTTGCCTATGGAAGGCCCAAAACTGTTTCTATTCCCTCCCCGTGATCCCACCATTGGTTTCTTCTCCCTAGCCACCTCTTCTGAGTTCCATTTTCTCCCATCAAGTTCAAGAGAAGGAAAGGTTAAAAAAAAACTCAATCAAAGAGAACCCAGGCTGAGGCTACAGACCACCTAAGCTTGGGCAGCTGGCAGGAGTCAGACGGCATTTCTGAGCTCCGAGGATATAAAAAGCGCTCGGCTTGTGAAGGTGTTTGCTTTTGGTTAAGAGGTCGTAATGTCTGGCGTTGGGCGGTTGGCTGTAAAAACTTACTCCGAGCTTGCGGATCGGACTGCCCTCTCCCCGAAGACCTCTACAGCTTTTGCCCTTAAAATTATACAGAAACACGCGCGTGCGCACTTCATGAATCCTCAGCGTGAGAGAATTTCTGAAGACGTTCCATACACGAACATGTATGTTCACTCCCGCCTCCATCTTCCCTATTCAGGAACAGCCCATAAAGCAGTTTACAGTATTAATGCAAAGCGCCGGCCGCAAGAAAAACTTCCAGAAGATATGGAAAGATATTCCTTGTCCTCTCTCCCCATCACCTTCGTTTTGGTCTCTGTGAGTTTTCCGAAGCGATAGCAAAATGTGTTCCATTTTACACACACACCATGGGATGTCAGGGATGGAGAAATGACGAGTGAGATTCTTCTGTCTCCACTACATTGCCTATCGGCCTGCGCCCTCAACTGCCCACCAAGGAGGCGCAAAACGGGTGCGGGGGTGCGGTCCGTCGGTGGAACTGGTGAGTCTATGAAAGGGAATTTTGTTGTGTGCCTCCAAGTCCTTTCCGACTTACAGCGAATCTACCAGGGGTTTTCTGGGGCTGAGAGTGTGTGAGCTGCCCAAGCTCGCGGGGAAATGGAATCCCTGTCTCCAGCATCGCAGTTCTATGCTCAAACCAGGCTGGCTCTCTATTGAGTGGAACAGGCCCCACGAATTAGAGAGTACGCTAGGCTGCAATGCCATTTCTGCACTAGACTGTTATGCTGCTATTACTCCACTTTCTACATCTTATGGAATCCTGACGTTTTTATTTTAGGGAGCGGCTTCAAGAATGGAGAGGTCAAGTGCGCAAGGAGGGAATGAGGCTCCCACGAGACCAACCAAGATTCAAGGTCTCCTGGAAACAACGAGGAATTCGGGGGCGCCCTGCCCGTCCCGAACCCTGCTGCGCTTCGAGTTTGAAACACTCTGTAGATCTGGATCGATTGGGATGGAGCAGGGTTTCCCTCTCCCCGCAGCTCCCCAAATAAAAGGAATGTCAGACTCCAGACGTTTCTTGACTGGGGGGCGGGGAAGGAGACTGTGTTTGACACTAAATGAGGATCTCCCTGCCGGCAGCTAGAAGGAAAAGCAGCAAAGCGGGATGGGGAGGGGGGGAGCAGGAGAAATTGCAGAGCCTCGAGTCTCTTCCAAGGGCCAGTTTTTTAAAAGCGCGTTTGATCTGTACTAGAATCATAGAGTTGGAAGAGACTCCAGGGGCAATCGAGTCCAACCCCCTGCCATGAGAAGGGGGGAATGGGACGGAGGAGGCCGCCAGAGAGGGGAAAAATAAAACTGGAGTGTGCATGAGGGGGAGAAGTAGAAAGACCCGTGGGTGGGAATTGTGCGTCCCGCGGGAAGCATACGGGCCAGGAGAGGCGTCTGTGCAACCCTCGCCTCCCCATCAAACCAAAACAGAAAGCAGAATGGCGGCTCTAGAGACCTCCAGAAGGCATCATTCCTCGCTCCATAGCTGTCCTCCCCGGACCCCAAGCAGCTTAGATTGTACGCAATCCACGGGGGTCATGGTTTGCGCCGGGCGCCCGGCAGATCCTTTGAAGGCCCCCACGGAGCAGCAAGCGAAAGCCCCCCCCCTCCATCCAGGCTTTGCATCTGCTTGGTGGCTCCTGCTACAATGGAAGCGGAGGAGGAGAGGAGGGAGAGGGAGAGAAGGGTCGGGGAGAAGCGAGCAGGGAGGGGGCGCCTGTGGGTGGCTGAACCCTGGGTGGAGCTCCAGGCCAGAAGAACCAGATCAAGGCAGAGGAAAAGTTTGCGGGTTGCTCGCTCTCTCCGGTTTGTGTCCCCCTGGAAGGCCCTTGCGGCGGAGCCCTGGAGCCATTCGGCATCCGCAGGAATGCGTCTCCTCCACACCCAGCCAGCCAGCCCCGTCCCTCTCCCGCCCCGTGCGGCCGCCCCAACTCCTCTTGGAACCGAGGAACGAGAGGGGAGGGAAGGCCGGGGACCTTGTCGAAGGTTACACCTCCCGAGCACGGTAGGTTATCCTCCGAAGTCTGTTGTTTAGTCCCAGCTAAACCCATGAAAGCATTGGGATTTACCTCCGGTAAATTCAACAATTGAATTGAGAGGTCTTTTCTAATTGGCCCTAACCAATAGGATCCAGACAATTTTCATCTCTTTATTTATTCATTGTTAGGGAGAACCAATGGCGCAACGCCCACCTCACAGCTTTCATCCTAGACTGGATCTTCCATAACATCTCAGCGATATCTAATAGATGCACATCCGGGGTTTGTGGTTGCCTGCCTGCAAGTCCTTTCGGACTTATGGAGACCCTAAAGCGGGGTTTTCTGGGGCTGAGAGTGTGTGACGCGCCCAAGGCCACCCAATGGTTTCCATGGCCCGGCGGGGACTCGAACCCTGGTCTCCAGGATCGTAGTCCAGCGCTCAAATCACAAGAGTATTCTATATTTCATCCCTGCCCACTGAAACAGTGAGCTACGGCGGATCAACGCAGAGCTGGACAGGCGTTGGATCCCTACAATTTCTTAATGATTTCATTGTCGGCACGCAAAGAAAGGGGAAGGCGATCCTAAGTTTTAGATGTCAGAGGGGGTGGGGCTAGGGGGAAAGAAAATCCCAGCGAGAAAGAGCCACCGATATAACTGAAATCGACCAGCAAAGTCGAAGACGCTCTCCTTGGAGGACCTGCCCCTTGAACCAGAAACTAAACTCTCCTAGGCTATTTCCGCACTAGCCTGTTACAGTGCTATTATTCCACTTTCAACATCCTATGGAATCCTGGGGTTTGCAAAGGCCCCTCCCTAAACTGCAAACCCCAGGATTCCATAGGATGTTGAAAGTAGAATAATAGGCTAGTGTACAATAGCCCCAGACAAAGGCCGAGCAAGCGTCGAGATCAAAATGGACCAGACCCAAAGCAAAACAACAACCAAAGAGAGTGCTCTTTTTTTTAAAACCACGCTGTAAAAACGGTTGCATCCTACCCAGGAGTCCTGTTTTAATAAAGATTTGGAAGAAGATTTCCCGGGTATTATGGTCGCGGAGCACAAAATGCAACCCGAGCAAGGCCCGTTTCGCAAGGGCGAAGCCAGAGAAGGTAGACCGGAGTAGAATTTTCGGTCAAAGGAGGAGGAAAGAAAAAAAAAGTTCCTAGCCTTTGATTTGAAAAGCACGTCGACCACATAATACAGGCCAGGCTGGTATGGTTTCAAGAACACGGGAATCCCCCAGCCTTTAACAGGTCAAATGCTCCAGAAGATATACCTGTTTTGCTGAATGCCCCTGGAAGTCGCCACACAAAGAGTGCGTGGCTGTTTGCGAGGCATGTATACTGCGAAGGAGGGCGAGGAAAACAACAGAGGAAGACCTCCTATGAGGGGCCTCCCCTCTTCACTTTTTCTCAGCTCTCCTGCTATTTAAAATCCAGGACAAATCTCAAACAACACAGGATTTATTTTCTCGCCTTCCACATTTTTTTAAAAAAAATCAGAAACCGTTCTGGCAGAACCACCTCTGAGTATTCCTCTCCTAAGAAAACCCTAAGCGATTCAAGGGGTCGCCATAAATCGACAGAAGGCTTGAAAGGGACGGACACACACACACACACACACACACACACACACACACACGTTATCCCAAATTTGCTACAAACAAGCAGAATTCCTCCCTCCTTTCAAAAGAAACCAAATTAATAGGAAAAGTGGGGCGGGGGGGGAGAGAGAGAAAGAAAGAAAGAAAGAAAGAAAGAAAGAAAGAAGGAAAGAAAGAAAGAAAGAAAGAAAGAAAGAAAGAAAGAAAGAAAGAAAGAAAAGGGGCTGGGAGGGGAGGGCGAGAGATTAGAGACAGGTAAATTTGCTCGCGGCTACAAAGCGTGCCTTTTCAGGTTTTGGCTCCAAACCCTGGAACATCTCTTACTGAACTCCTCAGATGACAGGATGTAATTTTTATGGGGTTCTCTTTTTCCCCCCCTTTCTTTTGGAAAATGTTCTAATCTTCTCTTCGGGGAAAAAAACACACACAAGCATCTGTCACATTTACTCCGAAAATCTGAAATGTTACCAGCCTAGGTTTAGAAGGGGAAAGACCCTTCCAGACCCTATTATTATTATTGCTATTATTAGTTTAGAAAGCTTTGTAAATTAGAAGGAAAAAAAAAGAGTCACGCGGCGTGAACAAAGCGTGACGAAGGCAAGATTCGGGGTGGAGAATGATTCCCGTTTTGAATTCCGATTTTTCCCACTTCTACTGCTACCCTTATTACTCAGCCTTGAGTAGGAAGAAACAGACTCCCACTTGTTTCCAATTTTTGTGGACACGTCGGTACTTCTGGCACCCAAGCGACGGGGGCCCGAAGTCGAAATGGACTCACGGAACTCTCGGGCCCTCCCTGAGTTTTCCTACTCCCCTATCCTATTGCTTCCAGAGCTCGTCCAAAATTTCAGTTCGGGATTGGGGGATTTGGATGGAGCGAGGGCTTTCAGTAGGAAGGCGAAGGAGGCGGGGAAGAGAGGAGAACGATCGCTCTCGCTGGCTCTGATCTACGTTAAAAGGCTTGGTCTCCCCCCCCACTTGTCTTTCCAGATCGCCTTTGTTTTGAGCCGGAGGAGAGGGAGGCCGTCTGTCTCCTCCCCACCTCCAACCCGCCAGTTCAAGTATTCTGTCCTGTTTGTCGGAGCTCCTTTTGAAGGAAACGTAATTTGGATAATTAGCCGATGGGATTCTCCCGGATAATTGCTTGCATTGTGGATCTGAGGGGCAGAGGGAGGCGGAAAGAGAAAGAGGGCGCGATTTATCTCCTCTTACCCTGGATAAAATTATTCTTCTCTCTTCCCCTTCTTCCGCTTCCCTATCTCCACTTTAAATATATATATAGAGGGCAGATAAATCGCGCCCTCTATTTTATATATATATATATATATATATATATATATATATATATATATATATATAAAAAGTCGTGTGATCTTGGGGAACCGACTCGCTTTTGTACAAATCGCTTGCTGGCCTGACTAAAAGCAACAGAACCGCCTTAAAAGGGTGATGGCTGCTTTGGAAAGGGGTTGGCGCAGCCCCACATCCTGCGATTCTTTAATTTTTGGGCCACAAGAATCCCGAGTTTCCACTTGGCCCGACGAACTGCACGCGAATTGGGAGGCGGAGGATCGGGCCCTAGTAAGCCAAAACCCACCCATACACACGACCCTGCACGCATCTATTCAGAAGCCAGTCTTTTTTTTTTTTCAGTTGGGAACCTTAAATGACCAGGGTAGGAGTCTGGACTGAATTAATTTCATTTCTCTTTCGCCTTCTAGCAACAATACTTTCTATTACTTCATGCATTTCAGAATCTGGAAAGGCCGCTTTCAAGCATTTGGGATCCTGCCTGGTTATTATCCTGACTATTCCCTAACCCCTTGTTCCTCCCAACTCTACTCTGACGATGCCACAGAAAATAGCAAATGGAAATGCATAGAGAGGGGAGGGAGGAAGCGGAGAAAGTTCCCACGCATCCTTCCACATGGTTCCCCTTTTGCCAGATAAATGAGGGACACTCTCGGAAACCGTTGTGGTGTTTGGGTTGTTGTTGTTTTTTTCTTTTCCTTTCGTTTTCTTTTCCTGTTCCGGTGGTGGAAATAATTTTATTTTATTCAGAATATACATTTAATTCCTCTATCTACAGGTATGTACAGGGTTAAAATGACATTGAAAAAAGGTCTCTGGAAAAAAGTTTGAGGTCATCAGATTTCAAGGCACCTTTGAAAGTGTCCACAGCTGATAAAAAAAATTCCAAAAACAACAACCAAAAAAAAGAAAGAAACCAAAAACAACCACCCCGAAGTCCGTTTGCATTGAAAAAAAAAAACGAAAAGAGGGTGGGGAACGTTCCTTTGAAATGTAATAAGTTACATGCACAAGCTTTACACAATTTATCCTGTATAGGTTCCTTTCCCTTATGTTTTTTTAAAAAAGTCCCGCATATGCAATTTTTTTTCTCCTTTAAGAAAAAAAAAGGCAAGAGTCCAAAAATGAAGAGCAAGGGGCCCGAAAGAACGACGTTATTATCGTTAATAATTATTTAAAAATTAAAACCCCCCACCCCATTCTAATAAATTGTCCCGGCAGCCAAAGCTAAGGGGTGTTGTAGAGAGCTAGGGGGCTGCAGGTGAGCACTGAGCGCGTTACCGCTGGAGTACCAGGAAGCCGAGTTCTCCAGATAGCTGGATGCCGGGGATGGGTTGGAGGTCGCCCCATGAGCGTGAGGATGGTGGCTGAGGGACCGGCCGCTGCCCTGCGAGTCCCACACCGCGGGAGACTGGGGTGAGTTACAAGCCATAGGGTCGCTGGCGCTGGGGCTGTGCTCCGGAGGCATCTCGCCATTCTTCATGATCTTCTTGATCTTGGATCTTTTGTTCTGGAACCAGATCTTCACCTGAAAGGGAAGACCGAGGGAGGGGAGGAAAAAGGATCACAAGTGAGGAAGGAAACAGGTTAAGACAAGGGGGCTTTCAAGGCGCACACGCTGGCATCCTAAAACGCGTCTGTTGGCCTCTTGAATTGCAGTACAGCAGGGAGTGGAAACCCACGTGTGTTCCCTCAGAAGTCAGCCCCACTCTATTTTATCAGTGGGGGCTTATTTCCAGGAAAATGTGCCAACGATTGCCAGCCCCATTTCCTAAGGAACCGAGCGTAGGATCTCGACTGTAGGAAAAGTCGGCGCATGCACACGATCGGAGTCTGTAAGCTCATCTAGAGTCGCCAAATGAGATCCATTCCCGAGTAAGCGATTTCCCGGGAAATCGACCGAGACCCGCTTCCGAGGAAGGCTGCAGATCCAAAAGCACGCCTACCTCGGAAGGAGCACCCTCAAAAAACAGTGAGGGCCTTACTTCAGAGTAGGCGTGTGCAGAATTGAGCCTGAATTGCGTGGACGGACAGAAGCGGAGAAGAAATAAGCCAGAAGGATTAAAACTGACACTTGCAAGCTGTCCCTAAACACATTCCTCCTCCAAAGTCTCCCCCATCCCTTAACACCGGATTCCTGTTTAGCAACGCCCATCCTCTTGGCTTGCTTGCTGACTAGCGATTTTGTCCCCCGTCCCGGCCCTCCGGAGAGGGAAAGAGCAGGATCGGGATCCTCAACTGTGTCTGGGAGGCGAGGCCTCGCTCCCTTTTTCACCTGCCGGTAGCTGTGCCCGCGGCATCGCGGTTGTGAAAGAGAAGCGACCAGGAACAAAGGTGTGTGTGGGGAGGGGGAAGGGAGAGGAGGGGAGAAGGTAATGTCTCCACAACACCGCTGCTTGCTCTCAAATCTGCCCGTGACAAGGCGCGGAGGCAAAGGCTTGGTTCACACGACGTGTGCCGCCGCTTGTACCCGCGTCTCCCAAAACTGCGGCCAATTTTGGGCTCCCGACCTAAACGATCCCCCCCCCCCAGGAGCCTTAGTTCTGGGTCAGTTCCTCGGCGAACGGAACCCCCCGGCTCCAGCTGGGTTTTCCATGCTCATCACCCCACGAAAGATCCACCCACGTGTATTGCTCCCCTCCTTTAATGCAACCAAATGACAGGCCAGATGGGACCTTAGATATATATATACATTTTTTTTTTTTTCGGAAACGAGAAAAATCCTGGCGAGCAAAACACAAGCCTGCAGAAGTAGGCCGAAGGAGAGTAAATCTCTACGCGGAAATAAACAGCCATTTCTATATCCCCCCCCCCCCGACATCGAGGTCTCTCTCCCCATCCTAAAAACTCCCCACCCCACGTAACCAAACGAGGCCGGTCAAATTCAGATAGGGAAAATGATCAATCGGTCGGCAATCTTGCAGAGAGAAAAGCGCTAAGAGGCCCTTCTCGTGTTGCAACGCGCCTTAGGAAACGTTTCTTTAAAAAAAAAAAAAAAAGGAGATCTAGAGAAATCCACATCCCTCCCGCTTCTTAGGAGCAGAATCGAGGCGCCCGATCTCTGGCTGGAACTGGGGGGATCGACGCAAGCCCGGCCCTCCTTACCTGCGTCTGCGTGAGCCCCAAGGAGGCCGCCAGCTCGGCTCGCTCGGGCAGGGCTAAGTACTGGGTTTTCTGAAACCGCCGCTGCAAGGCCGCCAGCTGGAAACTGGAATAAATCGTCCGGGGCTTGCGGACTTTCTTTGGTTTGCCGTTGACCATCCGCACCTCCGGCTCGGCCACGTCTTTTTCTGTGGGGCGAAGGGGAGGCGGGGGGGGCGGGGTGAAGGAGTGGGAAAAAAAGAAAGCTTAGGACAAGTCGGAGGGAGGAAGCCGTCAGACCCAAACAGGGCGCCCCTCCGCCCGCCCGCCCGCCCGCCGTCCCGAGGCCGGGATCTCATCTACAACCTGCCTGACCCCGACGTGGCCCCCGCCGAGTTTACAAACAAACCCGAGATGTTTGGTCTGGGAAAAAAAAATGGGTCCGGGCGGGGAAGTCACGGGAAGGGCTTGGAGAAGGGAGGAATGGGCGTCTTGGCCTTTTGTTACCCAAGGAAGATGCCTGCGGGGGAGGGGAGAGACGGGTTGGCATTTCGGAACCTTCCCGAGGCCAACTTGGCATGAGTTGTCCCACCTGGCATGGACACTGAGTTGGCCAATCTTTTCATAAAAGATGGGGGGGCGGGGGAGGGGAGAGACGGTACGGACCCAGGTCGGACCTTAAAACGTCCCCAGATGTGGTCTTTGCCGTTTCCTTCACGCGATAACGGCGAGGGAACAACGAGGACAAGAAGCGTTTAGCGTCCCCACTCTTAAGCCATTTCCGCGCTAGACGTTTATAGCGCTATTATTCCACTTTCAACATCCTATGGAATCCTGGGGTTTGCAGTTTCGGGAGGGGCCGGCCGGCCCCTCCCGAAACTGCAAACCCCAGGATTCCATAGGATGTTGAAAGTGGAATAATAGCGCTATAAACGTCTACTGCAGAAATGTGACTAGTCCAGGGGCTATGGCTTTGCAATGATAAAGAACTCCTTTCCCACCGAGCTCTCTCTCTCGCTCTTTGTGTCTCAATTTGAATGAGAATTTCTTGTTTTCAGCCTCCACTCGGAGGCTGGGAAGGAGAGGGACTCGCAATTTTGCAAAGAGAAGTAGTGAATGTTCAAACTCTGTTCCCCCCCGCCTCCCGGCAAGCAAACGGTTCCCCTCAATTTCAGCCGAAAGTAGCCGAATCCGGCCCAGACAAGGAGCCGATTATACAGTATAAACTCACGCCGCCGATGAAGGTTGTGGGGCGGGGGGAGAAGGAGCGGGATGTGGTTTTGTGGAGGGGGGGCGGAGAGAGGGGGCTGCAAAGATGAGCTCTGGCTCCCTTTGCAAACCCTCAGCTCGCCCACGGGGCGTTTTTCTTCCTTTCGGACGAGCAAGACAAACAACCCATCTCAAGAAACGCGCAAAATCCTCCCAAGTACCCGAGCTGGGAGGGAAAGAGAGAGGATTTATTTATTTTTGTAGAAAATGTTTTATTACGATATCGAGATCTCCAAGTCTAGAGAACACCCAGGTTTGCCCATTAGGTGAAGTTTTAATGGAAACACTCCCGCCCCCCCCATAAAAAAATTACAGCCAGTTAAAAGCGTCGAAGGCTGAGTGGCTCCTTTCTGACCACGAAAAAAATGAACTTGGGGGCCACGTCGGATGTGCGACAGGAAGACTCTAGTCTGTTTCCACTCTGGGTTGTGTGTGTGTGTGTGTGTGTGTGTCTGTGTTTGGGGGGGGTGGAGACGGAAGGCTGTGTTGCCTCCCGGAGAGCTCTTGAGTTTTCCTGCGGAACCGCAAGGAAACGGCTTAACCGCGCTTCTCCGTGTGTGGGATGGTTCCCTCGGCCGCAGGAGGCAGTTAAATTTAGCCCGGTTCTGCAAGCGGCGTCTTTTGGAGGGGGGATGTCGGGGGGGGAGAGAAGGCAGGAGATCAAATCATGTCCTTCCTTCCCCCTCCCTCGTTCTTCCCCCTCACACCCCCCCCCAAAAAACCCCACCTTCGGCCAGTTGTCGCCCGCAGCTATTTAGGACAAAAAAAAATCCTGCCATACTTTGCAGTCCTTCGGAACGGTAACTTCGGTAAGTAAAAAAATCGGGCTAGGATATATACTCAGCCCATCTCCCTCAAACAGATTTTTTTTTCTTTTAACCTCTGCAACACTAAGAGTGGGGGGAAAGCACACATCGAAAGTACTCCATCTCCCATTTTTTTCAATCCGGAGTTAGGGACAGCAAGAAAGAATCCAGATCGAAGGGTTTTTGTGTTACGTGCGTTTGGGTCTTTCTCGATTCGCTCGAGAACAAGGCTTCCCGGCGTTCTCTACTTAAAACTCCAGATTAAAATTCAAAGAAGGGTGGGTGGGTGGGTGGCTGGGGGAATATGGAAGCGCGATGGAGAAAGGCGTCGAAACGGCCGCCTCGCTCAAAAAAAAAAAAAAAAAAATCTATCCTGATCTAAGCTCGCGAGGGCACCCGATCCTCCCGGGCAGACGCGTGCCTTTGGCGTGCCTCTTCCGAAGCGCGGAGACCCGGATCAGTCGGCGTCCTCCACACGGCCCCACTGTCCTCGCCATCCCCGCCTGCCCGCGGCTCGGCGCGCCTGCTTACCTGGCTGGCTGGCGGCGCCCTGCGCCCTGCCGTAAGCCCCGCCGTACTGGTGATAGGGGCTGGCGTAGCTGCTGTAGTCCGCGTAGGCTTTGGCCGGGTAGCCGGGGGCGCCGGGGCCGTTCATGCCCTGGTATGTCGGGTACTGGTACGGGTGGAGCGCTTTGCCGTAGGGAGCCGACGAAGGCGAGCAGTAGCCGTGCGGCGCGCCTCCCGGCGAGCTGTAGTAGTCGACGTCCGTGGCCGAGGACTCGGGCAAAGTGGGCGACTCCTGGGGAGGGTGCCCGTGCATGGCGGCGGCGGCCGCGGTCGTCTGAAAGGGCGCCTGGAACTCGCTGGCTCGGATGGCGGGGACTCTTCGGTCAAAGACGCCGGTCATAGTAGTCGGGGAGGCAGACGAGCAAGGAGACGGCCGGCCGAGCGGCTTGCTCTCCTAGGCAGCCATGGCGGGATGGGTGGGGGGAGGGAGGGAGGAGGAGGAAAAGAAGGAGGCGGCGACGGCTGGGAGCTCTCTGGGGCTGGTTATGGCTCTGGCAGACTGCTAGCAGGGAGCGTAGAGGCTTGGTTAAATCCATAATTGCGCTCTTACGCACAGCGGGGTGGATCGGGTTCCATTGGCCAGAGCAATCAGGAGCAGCGACACCCTAACTCGTCCAACTAGTTTAGCACAACAAAGCTCTCGGCTTTCCCTCTTTCTTTCTCTCTCGCTCTCTCTCTTTCTCTCTTTCTTTCCTTCTCCACCCGCCCCCCCCCCCAAATTCTATTCAAGCGTCCTTAAAAAAAAGGGGAGAAATGGGACTCCTTCTCTCAGGGTAAAAACCAAGTGAGGAAAGGAAAAAGCTTTGGCGGGGGGGAGAAGAGGTGAGGTTTTGTGTGGACTATTACACACGATTTTTAAAACATACAAAAGAAAATAACGAAAAAATATTAGTGCCATAGAAGCGCCGCGGGTCTCCCCCCTGCACGTGTGAACGCTCGACTTCCGTGTTTCAAGATCTGTTACGACCCGCTTACTGGTGAGAAGCGATCATTCTTGAGGCTAACCATTCTAGAGGAAGCCCACGAGTGTCAGGCTCAGACGGCGTCTCACTTTCTTAGGGAGGCTCTCAGAGGTTTGTTTACAGAAGCGGGTTCTTGAATTACAAGAAAAACTGATGCGATGTTGCAAATGGCAGGGTGGAATAGCTGGATGTAGGAAGGAGACAGCCCTGAATTCATGGACAGATTTGGACAAGGCTCTGGCCCCGAATCTCAGTCTTCCCGTCTGCAAAATGGGAGCAATCGAGATACTAAATGGATCAAGGACTTCCTCAGACTAGAAAAAAAATGCTCTGCTTAATGAATGATTATTGGTCGCAATGATAATTTAAAAGCACGAGAATAGGGACTGAACCTCAATAGGACATCTAGTCCGGGTTTCAACTTCTTAATCGGGAGCAGGCATTTTAAAAACACGGGGACTATACTGGAACACAACCAGGACTTGGCTTGTTGTTAACTGCCCTGACGTCGACTGATGGCGACCTTATGGCACAGCTAGGCAGAGAGCGTGTGTTTCTGAACGGAGGCTTCTTGCGTATCAGCCTGTGCTTCAGATATAATATGGAGTCTTGTCTACATTGACCTGACTTGGAAGTAAGCCCCATTTACTGCACTGAGACTTATTTCTGAGTAAAAATTTTATGAGCCTCGGTTGCATGGGATGTTGGGGAGTGGGCGTGTGTCTCCTACCGCCAATACACCCCGGAGGTCTTGGGAAACTATATATGTGCCTATTGAAAAGTCAAGAGTGGTTTGGAAACTTTACCCACCTTCACCCCGCAGCGAAGGAAATGCGCAAGGCAATCCCACAGCACAAACATGTAGGGTCTTCATTCGCTGTGGTACACAGCGTCCCTGATTTGAGCAAGACTAGGAAATACCCGGACGAAGACACGCGTACATGTGTACGCGTGACGCTAGAAATGGCTAGAAGCAGTGCTTGGACATTTCCTCTCCCTATTTTCTTTGCTTCATCAATTACCATTCATTTTCGGGGGCTGCCCAAGATTTCCCACCCAGGCTCTTCCTTTGTCCCTTTGCCTCCGCTTTCCCCAACCTGGCGTCCTCCAAGTGTGTCGACTACAACTCCCATCAGCCCCAGCAGGCCCAGTTTACTTCATCTCATGGCCATTAAATTTCCTTAAGGAGGAATTCCCACGTTAGGAAAATTACTTCCAGTGCTAAGGCAGTGCAAGCTTCCTTGCTGCAATCTAGATATGTCAGAGTATGGAAGCTCCAGTGAAACCAATGAACGCCTTGAAGACCAGGAGGGCTATGAAATGATGGGAAAAAAATATGACAGTAGAAACTCGTACACGAAACTCCGGGGGCGGCTCTCGTTCGGAAATAGCTCCAAATGCCACTTAACGATTGCTCGTGGGAAGGCCCGAGGGAGTGGAGGACAAGGAGGGAGAGGAGAAGGTAATCCACCGGTGTGTTGTTCAGCAGACGCGAGGCGAAGAAATCCGACGCTGTTTCTAGTGGCCTGGAGGTGCAAGATCTGTTTTAAAAAAACATTCTTTCCAAGCTGTTTACTGTCCAGATTTAGACTGTTTGCTTTCTGAAGATCTTCTAGCCAGAAGCTGGCCCGATTCTAGCCTTCCCTTCCTTTTCTGCCCGATGCCCGCTGGACCTGAGTGCCTGGTTTGTTTTGGAAGAGGCGCACAGGTCTTACTTTTTAAAAAGTCACATGGCACGAATCCCTGTAATAATAGGAATCACCTTACCCCAAATAGTGCATGGCACATGATGTCCCCTCCCCCAACTGTAAAATTAATCAAAACACTACTGGTGTGGGGGAAAAGGTCCCTTAGAAAGGCGATGGCAATGCCTGAGTTTATTAAAACGTCCACTTTACACCTACTTAGGAGGAAGGGCAGGCATATTAAGGGGGGGGGAGAACAGATGAGAGGTCATGCAAGATGCCAATGCTATAAATCTTTGCGCAGGAGTGTATTTTGTTGTTAAACAACCCATACCAGCAAGACTGAGCAAAGGGCAGCTCCAAGTAGGGAACAGAAAGCAGGACGATGCATCTCCTGGCCTGTATCGGGGAGGAGAAAGTGTGAACGGGGCTGAGTGGGGCCCCCAGCTGCTTGTTTGTGGCCCTTGAAGCCCTCAAGCTCCCGGACATTCTACCAAATCTGTATGCTCAGTCTATTAAATCCATCATCCCTGTAACGTCGATCAAACCGGTTCTTCAATCCTACGGATTACAATTCCCCTGGTCGCTTCATCCCTACAACATTTTACCAGATCCATAGGTTGGCTGTTGAATTCAGCACCTCTGCAAGTTTTTGATCGGGTTTCTTCAGCCTGGTCCCCTCCTGACCTGTTGAACTACAACGCTGGCTCGCACTCTGGCACAGAGTAGAGTAAGAGATAGTGGAGGAAATTTATGCCAGGAAGCCATTGGCTCCATTGACTCTACAAGAAACAGTGAAAAGGAGTAAACACAACTTGGATTCATTGGTAGCTAGCTATGCTAGTTCCAAGCGGTACAAGCTCTGCATTAAAATGGACTGAGATCCTAAACTATACTGTGATTAAGAAAAGTCTTAGCATTAAGAAAAAGAAAGACAGAGAAATAAATATTTGATGTAATCTTGCCTTATTCATTTATTTACAAATTCCACATCATCTGGGCCCCTAAACTGTAGCGTGCTTAAGGGCCTTTCTGCACTATACTGTTCTAGTGCTATTATTCCACTTTCAACATCTTGTGGAATTCTGGAGTTGGTAGTTTACTGAGGGCAAAAAGCTGGCTGGCTGAGAATTCTACATGCCCCTCCCTAAATTGCAAACCTCAGGATTCCATAGGATGTTGAAACTGAAATAATAGTGCCATAACAGTGTAGTGTGGAAAGACCCTAAGGCCATTTCCACACTACACTATTATAGTGCCATTATTCCACTTTCAATATCCTTTGGAATCCTGGGCTTTGCAGTTTAGAGAGGGGCCTCTGGATTCCATAGGATGTTGAAAAGGAATAATAGCGCTATAACAATGTAGTGCGGAAAGGCCTTAAATCTGTGAATAAATCCAGCCCTGAGCGGAGGCAGGCATTTAGGAACTTCGGATGGGATGGCTCATCGGATCAGACGCTTATGTAGTGACGAGGGAGCAGAGGAAAAGGAAAGAAAGATATATTCATATGGTTTTTGTTTAAAATTAAAGTGGGCGGGCGGTGGAAGAAAAATTCAGGTTTCCGCCATCCACCGCCACCATCAAGAACGGCTAGCTTTGACACGTGTCATGTCCCCTTCTCCTCGATTCTGCTGGCCCTCCATCCCCACCCACTTCCAGCCCGATTTCTGGACTCTCGCTCGCCCTTCTTACTCCGCCGCGGTTTATATTTGGCACATCCGGAGCGGAGAGTCCAGGGAGGCTTTTGCAGCCAGAAAGCCAGCGCCGGTTGGGGCTTGCACAATCTCCTCATTGTTTCAGCGCTCGGGGATCCGGGGCGGGCGGGCGGACTCTGGCTGAAGTGGTCAAGGCCGGAGCCTGTGGCGGCGGCGGCACCCGGGCTTGGAAAGGCGGGCAAGTCAGCCCCAGCTCGCCTTCTGCTGAGTTGGTAGTTTGCCTGGCTGAGCAGCAGCAGCAGCAGCAGCAGCAACGGCGGCGTCGGCCACGCTTTGCTACAAATCAGGATCCCGCTCGGGACAGGAAGGAACCTCAATGCCACCCCATCGGCGTGACACGTAGAAGAAAATAGGAGTCATCCCCCCCCCTTTTTTTAAAATAACTTGTGTTTTCAGCATCACTGGCTAAGGTGACGCTGAAGTCTTTACTAAGAGTGCCATCTTGTGGGCCAAGGGTGTATTGCTCTATTCGGGCTATGCCAAAGGGCCGGAAGTCTGGAGTTCAGGCCATTTCCACGCTAGCCTGTTATGGTGCTATTATTCTACTTTCAACATCCCTGCGGAATCCTGGGGTTGGCAGCTTAGCGAGGGGTCTTCGAGGCACCGAGCGTGTCCAGTTCAGTTTGCTGAGATGGATCAGGCTGGGTCCGAAACCGGATGGGAGAACACGTGTGAATGCTGTCTGCCCCTCGCTAAACTGCAAACCCCAGGGTTCCACAAAATGTTGAAAGTGGAATAACAGCACTATAACAGGCTAGTGGGGAAATGACCTCCCTAAAGGAACTCGCTGGTTAAGGTAGCTGAAGCTTTTCTGCACTACACTGTTACAGTGCTATTATGCCACCTGCAACATCCTGTGGATTTCTGGGGTTTGTAGTTTACTGAGGCCAAAGAGCTCTGGCTGGGGAATCTAAATGCCCTTCCCTTCACTGCAAACCCCAGGATTCCATGGGATGTTGAAAGTGGAATCATACCGCTATAACAGTGTAGTGCAGAAATGGTCTCAGTTGTGGATGTTTCTGCCTCATCCAGTGGGGTAGCAGGGTCAGCAGTTGGATGCCTGGTTAAATAATAATGCTGTGAAGAGGTTGGAAATAAGACATTGAAATATTGGGCTGACCACAATGAATTCCTTTTGTGTTAACTAAGACCCAGCCAAGTGTCTGGGTCTGTATGAGCCATCAAGTTGCCTGATCTCCCATCCAAGTACTAACCAGAGTTGACCCTGCTTAGCTTCCAAGATCAGTATTTAGGCCAGCCAAGTAGAGTTGCCTTTAATAGTTTGGAACAGAGAATTTCTGCCAGGTGTTGCTTCTTACCCTTTTGTGTGACAAACAACGGCTGCTGAAATTCCTTCTTCTACGCATCCATTAAATGTAATGTAACAAAGCTAAGGAGGCTCAGCCCTGGTTAGTAACTGGATGGGAGACCACTAAAGAATACCAGGTGCTGTAAGCTATATTTCAGAGGAAGGAACTGGCAAAGCCACCTCTGAGTATTCCTTACCTAAGAAAATCCTGTGAAATTCATGGAGTTGCCGCAAGTCAATAGGTGACTTGAAGGAAGGCACATGCACACAGCTAGGGGACGAAAATTCCTTTTGTGGTATAGTTATGGGAGAATGGAGAACTGTCTTCTTTAACCCCTGCCCCCCATTCTTCCCAGCCTGTGGTCTTTTCACACAATTATAGTGCTTTGTTCCACTTTAACTGCTGTGGCTGCATACCCTCCGCATGTCACAGATGAAAACCAGGACATGTGAAGCTAAGCAACATCAGAGTGTGGTCAAGAGGGCAAAAGTTATTAATGAGGAAAAATACACATGCTAGGGAAATTTGCAGCAGTTTGCTTTTGCCTGAGCCTGCTGGGAAAGGCTCGATTCCTGCACCCTCTTCTCCTAACCCTGCTGTTGACTTAATTGAGTGAAATCCTCTTTTCCACTCTGTACTCACTTTGCAGCAATTGAAGGAAGCCAAGGACAAAGGGAGAAAGTGGAAAATCGAGAAACCGGGACATTTTAAAAGGAGCTGAGAGAGGAGAGAATTAGGATTGTCTCTGCCAAATTGAGACAGTTGGAGGATAAGTAGCTACATCCTATGGAATCTATGGATTTGTGGTAGGGTTCCCAGAGTCCTATAGGATGTTGCCATGACAGGTAAAATGGAATGATAGTGCTACAATTGTTTAGTGTGAATGAGCCCCAGCAGGAAGAAAAAGAAATACCTGTACTTAGACTTTGCAGAATAGATGTACAATCATCCCTCCACATTTGCTAGGGTTAGGGGCACAGGACCCCCATGACTGTGAAAAAACCGTGAATAACTCTAGGCCCTCTCAAACCATATTTAACATACAAAAAAATATGATCACCATATTCAACCCACCGTGGATTCCTGTGAGGCATCAGGGTTCCTTCACAAGGCAGAAGTGGGCGGCTGGTGGGGCTGACTGCCACCTCCACTGCTGACCCATAGCATTTTTAATAGGGACTTACAAGCCTCATTTGCAGTTTCTCAGTCTCACGAGGCTTGCAGTCCTTATTGAAAATGGCATAGAGAGGCAGCAGAGGTGACAGCAAATAATCCATGAATAATCAAATCCGCAAAAGTGAAACTCGCAAATGTGGAGGGCTGACCGTAGTTATCCCTCCTGTGATCTTGCTGTCCCAGCTACCACTGATACAACAGCTCCTTACCTTGTTTCTGATCCTATGGATGGACAGAAGGGATAGATGGATCCTGTGGATGGATTGCTTAGCCTTTAGTTAATTTGCTTGCATCATCGTCTTTTAAACAATATAGGAGAGAGCTTTCCCATGTTAGGGAAATTTTAATATAAGGAAAGGCTTTCACTGAATGAGAGTATGCCATTAGAAAAGGTGCTGTTGTCAGGAGCCATGGGACTCATGTGCTACCCTCATGTGTGATGAGTGCAGATCACTGCTTTTCAGTGAAATCTCTTGACGGTCTTGTCCACCTAGACTGGCCACTGGAGCTTCCTCAGTAGGATGGTGTATATAAGGGTTTCCTACTGTAGATGGGCCATGACTGATCAACAAGGTCTTCCTCAGCCCTAGTGTTCTCCTGTATCTTTGTTCCCAGAGCATGGAAAAGAAACTGGCCCTAAAAAAAAAAAAAGACATTGTAGAGCTCTCCCTATTTCTGATTTCCGACTTCCTGCTGGGTCCTTCAGTCTTGACTCACTCCTCAGTCCTGACTACTGGTTTGTCATATGGCTCCTGTTTCCCAGCTCACCTCAAACCCATAGTTTCATCTTGACAGAAATATACAGTCGGCCCTCCAGGTTTGCAGGTTTAATTTTCACGGATTTTATTATTTCCGAGTTTCTCCAAGTCCTGTCCCCACCCCCCACCCCCGGCTTCTTTTCCAGGGAAACCTTCCCTCTCAGCAGCTCCAATCAGGTCACACAGCCCCTTAAAAACCTGCCTCTAGTCCTCCTCCTCCTCCACCACCAGCCACTGTCTGGCCAGCTAAGGATGGCTCACAGTCTGATTTCTTGCACAACAAACCCTCTCCAGATGCTCCATAGACACCCAAGGATGGAGATAGATGAGAGAGAGGAAGTAGAGGGCCACCATACCAACCCACCCCATTTCTTCTCCTTTCCCTAACCTGGTTGGGACCCTAGGTGCCTGCTCCCCTCCATATTTTGATATTTGCAAGTTTTTCCACTTTTGCAAGGATCCTGCACCCCTAACCCAAGTGAATGTGGAGAGCTGGTTGTAGTGCTATGTCGACCATTGTGTGGAGCCTCTCTTTTAATAGAAGTGCCATATTCTTAAAAAAAAGCAACCACTCAGCAGCAGTAGCAGCTAGTGGTTCCCATGTCAGCAGGGCAGTGATTCCATGCTGGATTTTATTTCAGACTTTAAAGCAGCTATCCAAAGTGCTGAGTCTACTGAATGCATGTGTGTGCGGGTAACATTCAGCAACTTCTAAGACTCATTTAGAGAGAGCATTAAGACACAGAATGAATTCACCACCTCAGTGACATGGAAACTATCAGTTATTTTACTTAGTGGCACTGGTGCAGAAGTCGTTTCAACAAAATAAAGGATCAGTTTATAAATTGTACTGAGTCAACCTGCCTAGTCCCCTCGCTGGCCCAGTCTGGTCACCTTTGAAAGGAACTATGTGGCCAGAGCTGACAAAAGTAACACATTTTCCACAGTTCCCCAGTCAACAGTGGCATTTTGGGAGTTTTAGTCCAGAAGTTCTTGAAACTCTACCTACCTCTATTGATGGAAGCTGGTTCCTGTATTTCTTCTTACTAGCCATTGGTCAAAGTCCAATTGCTTGTTCTAACTACAGTAGATCCCTTGAATTAATTGCTGAATGATAAAGGAGCATTGATTCAAAACTTTTACTCTAGCTGGGAGTAAGAAGAAGATTTAGGAGCTGTATTTTACAATATGAAAATCAGCGTGGTGTAGTGGTTTGAGCATTACTCTGGAGACCAATGTTTGAATCCCCACTCAGCCATGGAAATGCACTGGTTGACCTTGAGTAAGTCACATTTTCTCAGCCTCAGAGGAAGGCAAACTCCCTCTGAACAAATTTTGCCAAGGAAACCCAGTGAGAGGCTCCCGTCAGGGCTGCCATAAGTTGGAAATGACTTGAAGGCACACAACAACAACAAATTTTACAATGTGGGGGCCAACACAGTGTAGTGGTTTGTGTATTGGGTCAGGACTCCAGGAGACCAGAGATCAAATCCCAGCTTGGCCATGGAAACCAAATGGGTGATCTTGGGCAAGTCACACTTTCTCAGCCTCTCAATATCTCAGAGTAAGGTTAAGGAAAACCTCCTCTAAATAAATGTTAACAAGAAAAACCTGTGGTAGATTTGTCAGGAACAATGTGAAGGCACACAACAATGACAGTTTGACAATGTATCCTGTTGATTCTCTCCTTGTTTCAGATGGCATACTTCAGTTTGAATTAAAAATGATTAATCAAATTAGGTTCTTAATCTCTACTGCAGGGGTGGGCAAAGCGCTGTTTCTGTGGTCTACTTTCAGATTTAGCTAAACAAGTTAATTGCACAGTCCTATATCTGTCTGCTCAAAAGTCTGTTGAGTCTAGAGGGATTTACTCCCAAGTAACTGTTTATAGCTGTTAAGTTTGATTATTGGAGGGGTCTGTGTTTATAGAAATAAACCTGCTGTAGCACAAAATATGAAGATGAATAAAATATTTATTCTTTAAAATATAAGCAGATTTAAAGATGAAGTACAATGTCCTCATGCTAACGCTATTCTTCCCTCATCTCCACTTCACATTTTTTTTAAAAAAACTACATAATTTATTTGGAAAAATGGAGGATTGATTTGACAACATTGTCTTGTATATTTTGTGATGTGGCCTCTTTATAATTTCTTTGTATTTGCAAAGTTTATTAGATTTTCTTTGCAGTTTGTTTTGCCATCATTTAGGAGCATTTTAGAGAATAATAACTATAAATGCATTTTCTCCTTAAAATGAGTCATTTGAAATGTTTTTAAAATCCTGTAATAGCAAATTTGGGGAGAGGAATATCTGATATTTTGTTTAAAAAGATAATCATGCAGAGAATTATTTTTCAGTTAAATCTATCACTCTGTGTTGCATGACATGTTCTTCCTGAATGAAATCAAAGAACAAATGCTGTCAAAAGAAGAAGTGGTTTATTTAAGCAGGTAGAATATGTTTGTTGTTCTTATAGGTCTGCAGGTTGACTCAACTTATGGCAACTCATAGGGTTTTCTTGGCAAGATTTGTTCAGAGAGGGGTTGCCTGTGAGTTCCTCTGAGGCTGAGAGAATGTGACTTGCCCAAGGTCACCCAATGGTTTTCCATGGCTGAGTGGGGATTCAAATCCTGGTCTCCCAGAGTCCTAGTTCAACTCTGAAGCTACTATGCCACATCGGAGGGGTGTGTGTGTGTATGCCTTCAAGTTACCTATCAACCTGTGTCAATCCCACGAAGTTCATAGAATTTTCTTAGGCAGTAATGTGTACTCAGAGGTAGTTTGCCATTGCCTTTCTTTGAAATATAGCCTACAGCACTGGATATTTCTTGGTGACCTCCCATCCAGGTACTAACCAGGGCTGATGCTGCTTAGCTTCCAAGTTCAGATGGGAATTGGTGTCTTCAGGGTATTTAAGCCTGATACATAGAATCATAGAGTTGGAAGAGACCACAGGGGCCATCCAGTCCAACCTCCTGACATGCAGGAACCTACCTCAAAGCACTTCTGACAGATGGTCATCCAGCCTCTGCTTAAAAACCTCCAAAGAAGGAGACTCCACCACGCTCTGAGGCAGCATATACCACTGCCAGACAGCTCTGACCGTCAGGAAATTCTTCCTGAGGTTCAGGTGAAATCTCTTTTCCTGTAGTTTGAATCCATTGCTCCTTGTCCTAGTTTCTGGAGCATTGGAAAACATTAGCTCTGACCAGTGGCGGAGCTTACAGTGTGTGGAAGGGGAGGAAGAGAGGGGGCTACAGCACGAGGAGTGGGGCCACTGTGTGTGTGGGCGTGTCCAGGGTGCACGGGGACATGGCTATGGCCCGGGACGCCCCAAAAACATTGCTGCCCGGGGCAAATCACTCCCGCTCGCCCTGTGTCCCTACATGACTGACTCTGACTGAAGATGTTATCCGAAAGCATTTGAAATTATATCAATAGAGAGAGAGGAATATATCCCCATCTCCATATTTTATATAGTATTGTTAGAGTGGTTTTTTAATAGTTTTTGGCAAAGTTGCCAAGTATGTCTTGCGTTTGTAAGATCCCTTGATTATTCTCAGTGCTTGGAAATTCTCTCCAAATTTCAAAGATACTGGAAATGTGGCACACCTTTCTTCCCTTTGACTTGCTGAATGATGACGTTATATAGGTCTCTCTGTGAAAACAAATACTGCCATTCCTGAAAAGGCCAGAGGATGGAACAAGGAGACCCCTTTTTCGGATCTCCTGCTCCGTAAGCTAACCACATTTAGCTTACTGCTTCTTTCTGATGCATGGTCATGGGTGTGGTGGTCTGAGGCCTCATTCTCACTGGTAGTCTCAACTAGAGGAGATCTATGGAACCAGTGGATTAATGGTGAGTCAATGCTTTTGTAAATCCCATTGATTTTACTTGGGATTACCAGCAGATTGGAGGCCAGAACGCTTAAGATGTGCCTCCATCTTTGGTCAGTCTTTCTATTTTTCTCCAAATATTACAAATGCCATAAATCTCTCAGTAAAGAAAACCAAGCCAAACTCAGGTAATTCTACTTCTCTGGAATTTCCTGCCCCTTGGGGAAGAAGATGTTCACATGTGTGGTATGGTGTGTGTAAAATAAATATATTCTGAATTTTCATTTCCAGAGCTCTTTTTAGGCCTTCAGAGAAAGATGATATGGTTGATTTATGAATGAGAAAAGACACCCCTGAGACAAATTTCTTAAATTTAAGTCAAAGATTTTGTATGAAGAGAATTATTCCCTGTTTTGGTTGACCCTGGGATAAGGCAGGCAGGACCTCTTGCAAACAATCCAAATGGGCGTCAGAGCCAGGGCTGGATCAAAATGTTTTGCTGTCAGGCCAAAAGACAACATGGTTCTTTTGCCCGTCCCCTACATCACATGTATAGAGTTGAACTGCACTGGCCAATGACTCTCACTTCACCACTGGCAACAGGAGGTGCTTCTCGGCTTACAAAGGCAGCAGCCTAATTTAGGCCATTTCCGCACTACACTGTTCTAGTGCTATAATTCCACTTTCAAAATCCCATGGAATTCTGGGGTTTGTAGTTTGCAGAGGCCAAAGAGCTCTCTGGCTGAGAATTCTAAATTCACCTCCGCCCAAACTGCAAACCCCAGGATTCCATAGGATGTTGAAAGTAGAATAATAGCACTGTAACAGTGTAGTGTAGAAATGGCCTTAGGGGGTGTAAGACAGGCTATGTGCCACAGCCAGCTCTGTCCTCCAACAAACGGGAGTGGTCGTAGCTTGCTCCTGCTAAACCTCATCACCCTCTCGGGGCAGTTGCATCACTCTGCCTGAGGGTAGGGCCACTGTTGATCTAAGCATATTTACTGTATCAGTAAGGATGGAGAATTCATAGAAAGAGTCTCAATCTTAGGAGCCTTCATCCTTCAGCCAGTCAAGATGCCTTTGCTCTCCTGAGCCCAAGAAGTTTCTGGGATCCTTTGCTTGTTCCTTCCACTTCCTTCTGTTTCATTACTCACAGGCCATTTCCGCACGAGGCGAGGGAATTGCTCCCTGCCGCTACTCACCGGATCTTCTGGCGGTCCGGTCCGGTCCAGGGTGAATTGGAGCGGTGCATGGTCGTAGATCCGCACTTCTCTGGCGTCCAAAATGGCGGCTTCCAGTTGGTCCTGGGTCCCAACCAACCGCTGAAGCTCGCCAGCCTAAAGCCCGCCCTCCGCAGATCGCAGGCTCGCATTGGTGTGAGCCTGCGAATCTGCACCAGAGAGCAGGCACGCAATGGCGCGCGCTGGCATTTTGAAAGACCGGAAAAATCAGGTCTTTCAAAAACACGCTGGAGGACCACTTGGGTTTGTTCCGGAGCAGACTGAGGTGCGGATCTACGGTAAGTAGCCCGGACCCAGTCCGCTCCAAGGTGTGGATGTCCTCCATGGAGGACGCACTGCACCATTTTACTTACCCCGTGCGGAAATGGCCACAGTTTGCCTTTGTTTCAATACCCCCTCTTCTCTATCCTCCATGCACCAGAGCCATAACTTGATCCTTGTTTTACTTCTATACTTTTTTATTCTTTGTCCCAGCGGAAGTGATCAGATGCTGAAGACAACAATTATTTGTTATTTTATTTATCACAAAAAAATTAAAATATTTATTTGTTGTCGCTGTGTGTCTTCAACTCATCTCTGACTTAGGGCAACATTAAGACAAATCTTATCACGTGGTCTTGGCAGAATTTGTTCTGAGGGGGTTTACCCTTGCCTTCCTCTGAGGCTGAGAGAGTGTGACTTGTTCAAGGTTACTGTGGAGAGGGGCAGGCCTGCTTTTCTTTTCACAGACTAGAGATGGTAGCTGCCTTCCCAGCCTCTCTATAGTACCCTGCCTTGCCACCTTCTTATACAACCCTGCTTTCCTGCTTAAATCCACCACCTTAGTGGAAAAGGAGTAAAGCCTCTCTGGTCTTATTCAAAAAGGATTTAATACCCCGTGGTAGCATGTTTCTATCAAAATACAGCTGAAGAAAAGTACTCTGCTGAGTCAGAAATTATAAAAATAGAATGTTATAAGTATATACAGGCAAAATAGAACTTCCAAAAATGTCTAATTAGCTCAATGCAGTATTCAGGTACAAAGCTTTCATACCCACTCAGACCTTTGGCTTCCCCTACTCAAAATCCTAATCCCTAAGTCAGGGTCTCACTTTCTGACTCATTCAGGAGTGATCTGGTCTCTCCTTTGCCTCTCACTAGGCCTCTAAGAAAACTAACTCTCCTCCAGCAAAATCCTTCCTCCTTCTCTCCCTGAAAGAATCTGCAAAAATGCAAGGTCATTCCCTTATATAGAGCTCCTCCTCAGAAAGCTCAGCCCATCCCAATGGGATAAGCTTCTCTCTTACCCAGAGCTACTTGGGTCACATGGCAACCTGTTGCTAAGGCCAGCCTGCTTCTCAGGCCCACCACACCTCCTAGGCTTTGTCATAGTTACCCTGTGGGTTTCCATGGCCAAGTGGGGATATGAACCCTGTTCTCCCAATGTTCTAGGTCAACACTCAAACAACTATACCGCTCTATATCGCAGGGATGGGCAACTGTTCAGTGTTAGAGGGCCACATTGGACCTTAGAGCCTTTGAGGAACTCATTTCCCTCCAGCATTCCTACCTCCTAGAATTTTTTCTAACAGACCAACAACATCCAGAGGCCCCAAAGTTGTCTACTAACTGCCTTAAGGAAAACTTTGCTGCAGGCCTATATTAAGAATCCTGGTGAAATTATATATAAACCAATCTGGTAAATTAATGTTGTTATATCTGAAAAATTTCAGTTCAAGTTACTTTTTTGGACTATAGGTCCCAGAATCCTTCAGCCAGCATGGGCAGTAGATATGCTGGCTGGGGGATTCTGAGAGTGGCACTGTAACAACTTCTGGAGAAGCAAAGGTCACTCACCACTGCTTCATAAGAATGTATTTTGTATTTGCTTTTTCAATGTTTCCCCCCTCAAACTTGTAGAATTTTGATATATTAAGGCAAAACAAGGATGCAGGAGGTGGTGGTTCTTTTACAGCTATGCTTACTATCTTACAATGTTTCCCCTTTGCCACTCCATCAGGAGAACTGAGGTTCCCCTAGACCAGAGATTTCCAAACTGTGTGTCACGATACGTTAGTGTGTCGGCTGCAGTGTGTGTGTCGCACGAACATAACGAGCAACCTATGAGTCTATGTGAAATAAGCAATACCAACTTGCATGCACTTTTACACAGCAAAGGTGCCAATTAGCATAGTGCACTAGTAGTATATTTCCCTTCCATCATATCCATGTATGCAAACTGTAGTCGGGGGATCGTACAGGTACTCTGCGTGTGCAGTTTGTGTAATTGGGTTGAAACGGTGATAGTGAATGTGAAAATCCATGTGTCGCTGCTTGACAAAAAGCCGCCTAGTCTGCATTATCTGTAGATGTGTCCCCCACACATTTTGTTATTACAATTTATGTACATGTTTGTATCTCTTATAAGGGGTTAGTTTAACCTCCGGTTTGCTAGTAAAACTGAATTACTGTGTTGCGAAATGTTGCATATCTAAAAAATGTGCCGCCAACATGAAAAGTTTGGAAAGCTCTGCCCTAGACAGTATTATCAGTTGCACACAAAGCACCTCATATATTGTAGTCTAAGCCCAGCAGAATACAGCAGCAGTATATATATGTGTATGTGTGTATATCTGTATATCTATATACCTATATCAATATATATCTATATATCTCCTTCCTTCAATGAGGAACAACTGATAGGCCAACAGATCCACTTATTATTTTAAAAATACACATGTAGGAAAGACCTTGAAGTGGTAGTTTTCAGTGGATGTTGTGATTGTGCGGGAAAATAAAGAAATGGGTGATCAGTCTTTTCAAAGAAATCACATCTGCTTCTCACTACATCTCTGACCTGAATAATAATGTAAGTCTTTGTTGTTACTTTGTGTATGAATTTGGCATTTCCAAAGTTGATGATTAAAGGCATCATACAATTCAGCTGGGGAAGTACTTTGTGTGTAACATTGACATTTTGTGTGTCTAAAAGTACCGTTTTTGTACCCAAGGAAAATACCAGGCTACTTTTTGATGGAGGAAGAACAATCATATTTTAAAATCAGTTTCAGTAGTATGGCGTTGAATGAAATAGATTTTAAAGATTTTCTCGATTTGGATTTCTCTGACATTACTGATGTTTAGATCCTGAGGTGAATACATTTATATTGAACAATTTCCTCCTCTAAAAGAGAAAATAGACATTTATTTCACAGCTCTTTCTTACTGTACTTGGATCTGGGGAAGATCCATTGGTGCTGAGCGGGTGGAAGATTCAGGACAGATAAAAAGGAGTACTTCTTCTCAAAGAGCATGGTTAAACTGTGGGATTCGCTACCAAAAATGTAGTGGTGGCTGCCAACTTGGATGGTTTCAGTGGGGAGAGAAATCCATAGTGAATAAGGCATTCAATGGCTACTGGTCAAAGTATGCATCAGACTGCAGTCAAATGTACAAGAATGTGCAG
This sequence comes from Cyclura pinguis, assembly GCA_030412105.1. Lineage (NCBI taxonomy): Eukaryota > Metazoa > Chordata > Lepidosauria > Squamata > Iguanidae > Cyclura > Cyclura pinguis. The sequence goes on from CM059604.1 coordinate 24,452,230, forward strand.
GTATACCTCAGTTAAGAAAGCAGAGGTATTCTTGGGCACTACTTCTTTAATAGAGTGTCTGGTATCAGAGGTAGAAATAATATAGAAAGAGTAGGGGTTGGTACACGCACCACATAAAAGAGGAGTGAAATGTGTCTGAGCAAACTTTTTGTTCAAAACTTTTTTTAAATCATGTGTTCAAAACTAAGGCCATTTTCACACTACACCGTTACAGTGCTCTTATTCCACTTTCAACTTCCTATGGTACCCTGGAGTTTGCAGTTTAGGGAGGGGCGTTTAGAATTCTCAGCCAGAGAATGCTCTTTGGCCTCAGTAAACTACAAACCCCAAAATTCCACACAACATTGAAAGTGGAATAATAGCACTATAACAGTGTAGGGCGGAAATGGTCTGACTTAAAGAATGAGGTCAGGCAAACCTTGCATAAGTGGAGAAATCACTTTTTAGAGATTACTTTAAGGCTTCTTCTAAAACGCACCTGGGGATGACTTTTTCATAAGTCTCCACTTTTTCATTTTAGTGGCCAAATTAAAAGATTGATGCTTTTTTAAAAAACTAGTATGGCTATCTGCTCCCCCCTTTTCTCTTAGTTTTGCTGTTCATACATGCACAGACTTTGAAGACTGCTGCTGTTGACCTTGCCTGTTGTAGGCAGGCACTCACAGCTACAGTGGGATCGGCTAGGGTAGAATCCCATTCCTTTCCAGCTCAAGATTAATTGCATTGTTTATAGCAGATCTGTTGCTGCAACTCAACACTGAAGATATGTTTCTCCAGCCCTGCCGCACTATACTCCCAGTGCTAATGCTGTTAATCAATGTTCAGTGAGACTGTGGTGAGCAACTGTGAAAGGCTAGGGGGCCCTCCAGGAGACCATGGAAGGCCACACTCCCAACACATCCATTCCTGAAAAATAATGCCCCCAATGCACTCTACAGGATACTATAGGTCCATGTTTTGGGGCCTTCTTGAACCATTATAGGCCCAAGAAATGGAACAGGAAGTGAGTGAGTGGAAGTCATTTCTGTTTCAAAAAAAGGCATATCCTGAGCCTAAATTTGCCCAGTATAGTCCCAAACATGGTGGAAATGCCCCCTGTTATCAGGTTGGCTTTGCTCTCCCTGCCATGTATTTTAATGCCAGATAATACTTTGAAGTTTAATGCCTTGTAGTCCTTTCACATTTGATGACATGTGATGCAATGTGATGTAATGCTTTGAACAAAGGGCTGGAAAAGGGATGATGGAATTAAATGAGAAAAACAGTGTATTGAAAATGAAGGAACATTGTCAAATAGATTGCGTTACCACTTATAAGGCACTGTAAATTCTATAGTTCTTTAGTCTTGGCAAGTGCCAAAATGTGCTGCTGTTACTCTGCTGTTCTTGAATAAAGCATCTGGTAACTTCTTAATCTAATTTCTGGGGCTGCAGTTATTGTGTATATGACACCTGCACCCTTAGATTTTTAGCTATTTGGAGGCATTTGGGAGCATTTTTCATCCTTTGGGGGCCTTGGGAGCTCCCCCAAATCTGGTGGAAATGCCCTCCATACCCCCTAGCAGGCATTCTGGAGGAATTTTTTGCCTCTAGGAGGCCCTGGGACCAAAAACAGTCCTGGTGGGACATATGTGACCCATGGCCATGCTCCCCTCTGAGCTAGATAGAGGATGAGGACAAAAAGTGGCAATGCAGGGGCCATAAAAAGCTTTGTAAAAATGACCTTCATTGCCAGAGGCTCTGTCAACTGAGGTATGCCTTTATATGACTAGAGAAAATTCAGCATCATATTTAGGAAGCAAATCTACTCTATAAAATACTACATTGCATTTTTCTGCTTTGTCAAATTGGGACACAATGCAGTGCAGGAATCGAACTGGGAAACTGAAGCTGGAATCCCACATATGCTCGCCTGTATATAAGCCTCATTCAATGACACAATTATTATTAGACTGAGAGGAGTCTTGCCCCTGGGCTACTAGCCAGCTGTCACTTGTCCTACCCACCATCTCCATGAGTTTTGGCGAGGCATTTGAAAAAAAAAATCTAGTTTGCTGTTTGTGCAGCATTGGAGGTATGCTAGTGCTGCACAGCATCTGGGCATGCTAGTGCTGCTGCCGTTGTTTTTGTATGTGCCTCATTCCCTCATCTTCTGTCTCTTGCAGGGAGGATGGAGGGGTACAGCTGCCTACTACTTCTGGCTCTGAGTTCTGATAGCTTCGCCTATTAGGCCTTTTGCCCCTGAACACTGTATTGTGTCTTGGCAATCACTGAACTCAGAAGGATGTACTTCTGAGTAAACGTACATAGGGCTATACTTTAAACTTTCTGGCCAAGAGCCTACATTGTGTTTGCCTGAGCCAACTGGGAAGGGTAAGATGCTGTTCCCTCTTCTCCTATCAGCAGAAAAAGGATAAAGAGAAGGCCAGACCAACCTCACATGGAAGAAAATTCCATAGTCTTGAAGCAGCCACAGAAAAGGGTCTCTCATATATCCTCACCAAATGGGCCTGTGGCAGTGATAGGGCCACAGTGAAACTGTCACCCAAGGGTCTTGATATGTGGCCAGTCTCATATCGGGAATTTTCAGGCTAGCAGTAACTAGCAGTAAGGGCTAACGTTTGGGGCTAACACTATGATTTAGAGCCAAGTGAAATGGTTATGCTTATGGCACTCTGCTTATGCAGCCATGAATTGAATATATCCATTGCACGATGGCCAAAAAAGTAAAACCAGCAGGATTCCAACTTCAGATAATACACATTACGTACCTGAACAGTGAATCTTAAAAACAATTTTGTCTCCCACCAGTTTCTTGCAGAAGAACTAAAGTGATGTTGGCTGAATAAATGACTGTATTTCTTGCTGGCCTGTGTGAAATACACCATTAGTCAAAATAATAAAAATAAATGGTCTTCCTTATCTGTGCTTGAATATAATCGAATATGACTTTCCACAACTGGCTAATTTTATTATCATTATATCTCATCCCAAAGGGAAGAAATTTTTTTATAAAACCCCTCTATTCCTATATGATGAGAACCCGAGAGGCCATATTTTCATTTAGCAGCAAAAAGCTCAAGACATGCAATTTTTATGTAATGGCAGGAAATGGAAATAACCTAAGTTCAAACTGAGGATCCATATTTTAACACAAAATATATTTTTTGCTGCAATCCAAAGTCTATTTTCCCCAGAGCAGTCTCTTCATTGACTTCTGTAAAACTATTCTGCAACAAATGCATAATGCATTGCAAATCAGTTACTAAAACCAACTGCTAATCAGCACTGGAAATTCTTTGCAGCTTGCCTAGTTTTCCTTCTGAGCTATTTAGCAGTGCCCTGAGGTAGTTAACACTGATTGATTGATTGATTGATTATGGCATGCCCCAGTTCCAGGACTCAGGTGCAACCACAAACAGGAGGCTCCCTAACAGCCACAACATAATAGAAACATAAACAGGACAATATTTACTTCAACCAGTGTAGATGAAAAAGGGAGAGCCCATGAGACTCAGAGTATTTATATAGAGAAGCAAAGGGCTGGGGGAGGCTGTCAGCCCATAAATACAGGGGAGGGGGTGGGGAGAAATTTCATCTAGCAGTGCCAAGTAAACACAAGGTCAGCCTCTACTGGGGAAAAGCATTTCGAAAATGTCCCACAACAGTGGTGCACTTCAGGAAAGACAGTGAGGCAGAGGTCTGGGCTTCCACTCAGTAGAATGAGCAGGAGGGGTCTTGGCAGCCCCCCAAGGTTCCTCAGTGGCCTAATTAGCTAGATAACAGCAGCTCCATAAAACAGCCTCAGGGCTGAAGTAAACTCTCAGTAAAACACAAAACAGTCCAGAAAAGGAATAGTTCAAAAGCCAAACCAATAATTCAAACAAAGTGTTGAGGTCCAATGCACACAAGTAGAGAATGCAAGAATCACAACAGCTGTCACCACCAAAAGCATCAACAGTTTCCAGCAACCTTCTGTTGTTGAGGCCTCTGATTAAATAGCCTCAGCATCCTGGCCAGCTGTGTCCTAATTAATGAGCCCTTCCCATATAAGCACTGCCTGAGGCATAGGCTCTTCTTTTATTTCCTGCACTGGCTACTGCAAGTACTGCCTTTTCATGTTTCTGGGGTGTGGCTGGTGGGAAGGGACCTGTCCAGGTTCTGGGGCAAGGGAATGACAGACTCCCTGGAGCAGCAGGGTTTGCCTACCATATTTTGAACTAAGTGAAGAAAACACTACATAGGAAAACCCTAAATTCAGAACCTGCAGTTCTCTAAGTGCAACACTATTCTCTGGGCATTATCATGCTCACCTCAGAAAGCAGTGATTCATGGAGGAAGCTCTACAAAAAAATGACCACAGTTAATGGGCAAGTAGGTTGTATGGGTAGAGGAAGTCCTTAGATCCTAGGTCAGAAACCTCAGGCCTGGCAGCTGAACCTGAAGCTTTTAGAATCCCAGTTCAGGTTTAACTGGTGTTGTGCAATGGTTTAATTGGCAAAAACATATTAATTGGCAGATATGTTCAATTGGCATAAACTATAAATCCTATACAGACTTATGGCTGAAAAGGCCATGTGAAAGGGGCTTTGGCTGGGAGTAGGCCAGAGATGACCCCAACATTGTGATAGATGATGGCTCTGAGTTGAGGAACAACTGATTGTGTCAGGAACAGAGCCAGTGATTGACCAAACCAACTTGCAAACATTCCCAGCAGTTGAAGGACAAGTGGAGCCAGAGTTGCCCCAACCAGCTCCAGAGGGAGAAGGAACCAGCAGTGATTTGGAAGAATCACCAAATCACAATCAGAAGTCCCCTGAGCCCCTTAGCCTCCTGTCATGAAGAAGGCTGAAACAGGCAGCTCAGAGGGAAGCTGCGTTGGCTAGATTAAGGAAGCAATAACAAGTAACACCCGTCTCTGTGGCTATTTAAGTCTGTCAGCATGGCTTGCTCTTTGCTAGTAGCAAATTACTTGCAAGCCTCATGGCCCTTGTGTTCTGGCTCCCTTGACACCTCTGGATGGACCTCTGCTTTCTAGACTGTTGGACTGGACTTCGACCTGGCTCGGGTCTGCGGTTTCCTTAATAGTTGTTGTATTGGACATTCCTTGCTGCCTCCTCCTCCTCCTCCTACCAGCAAGTATTCTCGCCTCCTCCCCCTTGCTGGCAGTGAGGTGCAGGCAGGGAGTTGGACTCTGACAAACATGACTCAAGTTGTAGGTTCACTGAAGGCTGGAAAACTTGACTTAATGGCTCTTTCAATGAGAACAATAGCCAGCCCTGAGCAAGGGCAAGAATCCCCTGCAGTGTGCATTTCCCAACAAAGTCTTCCAAGCACAAACATCTTCCAAAATCCTATCTTTAGACACAGAAAGCCATAAAAGCAGCTATTAACTCTGGCACCTATTTGTTACAAACTCCAAAACACAAGGAGTTGTTAGTTTTGACAGCTCTGGGCCAAGAAAACAGGAAGATTTCCCCCAAATCAATAATTGTCTCATCCTTGCACCTGTGACTTCTTCCTGGTCCTTGATCATACAGCCATCAAAACCTTTTGCCATTTACATGTCAAAAATCATCGACTTGCTTCCTTCAGACATTAACAACCATCAACCCATCCTGTCACCTTTTGTCCACCCTGCATAACTTTTTAAAAAATTTTTATTTAATAAATTTTTAAAACAAAAAAGAACAAAACAAGATTATGCAAAGACATAACACAGAAAAAATACATAAAACTCTTCAAATGAAAGGAATGGCATATTTCACAGTTATCACCCTGCATAACTTTTGTTTACACAGGTAGAGAGCCATCAGCACCTAACACTCCAGGGCAGATTTTTGGGTATAAAGAGACCTAGATTTTGGGTCTCCCAATTTCAGGGATCCACTCTGATGCTCTGCTTTTTGAACATTGCTGTCCTTGAGTGAATAGCTTAAGCCATTTCCTCTTTCTCTGCTTCTCTCTGGATGGTAAGTATAACCCAATCCTCTTTCTATTCCTCTATCCAATTTTCCTCCCTTTCTTTTCAGTTAGCCTTGTATGATTGCTTATTTGTGTATGACTATTTTGTGTATATGCATGCATATTTTCTCCCAATAAAAACACATTAAATTGTACCATAAATCTTCTGGCTGATGTCTTTTAGCAGTTACCCCATATAACACAGGTGTCAGATCTCACTAAGTTACCGTCCCTCTTGCAGGCCCCCTATCTTTGAGCTAATTATTCCCTATTATTGAATAGAGGTACTGACATCATTGCTGGGCCCTCGTGGCACCCACATTTTGGGGTAACAAAACCAGCTGGGCTCCCCTTTCCAATGATGGTATCATCTGGTAGTTTTATGGCTTTTGTACAGGTTTTTTCCCATTCTGAAAGACTGAACCGTCTCTCCTAAAGCTTAATTACTGGCAGTAAGGACTTTATTGCTAAATCAGAGAGCCAGTCTGGTGTAGTAGTTTGAGCGTTGGACTACAACTCTGGAGACTGGGTTCAAATCCCTTCTCAGCCATGGAAACCCACTGGTCACACTCTCTCATCCTCAGAGGAAGACAAAGGCAAAAACCTCTCTGAACAAATCTTGCCAAGAAAACCCTGTGATAGGCTTCCCTTAGGGTTGCCGTAAGCGGGAAACAATTGAAGGCACTCAGCAGCAACACTATCTAACCTAGAGGTTCCTAGAGCACAAAAGATTGGGGACAGACTGTTTCTGCCCAGGAACTGGCACACAGCCACTTTAAGCTGATGTAAGGCACTGTGTGCCACAGAAATCACTTCATGACAAAACTAGATCTCTGATCTCCCCAAAGGGTGAGCCTGTTCCTGTAGTATGGAGGTGGGGAATGTGTGCCTCTCCTGTTGTATGTTGGTAGCCAGACAAGTTTCCCAACAGAGTCTGAGGCAGCAGCCACAGGCAAAATTTGCTATAGTTTGTCAGTCAGTTACCATTTGTTGTTTCTGCAGTCTGAGTAATAAAGTTTGAGTGACAGTCCGTTGGGTGTATCCAGCAGCAAAGTCAGCACACAAGGCAAAGGTCAAGGTTTCCAGGAACACAAGCCAGAGATCTGAGTGTCAGAGGCATTGCTTCTACCAGCGAAAGCTGTTGTCTCCAACAGATTTCTCCCCATGCTATCCCTTGTATTTATCACTCAGCAGCCTCCCCCAGCTGTTTGCCTAATTAATATGTCTGCTCTATATAAATGCTCTTGAGTCTCATGGTCTCTCCCTTTTCTACCTATGCTGGCTGCCATAAGTATTGTCCTCTTCATGTCTCTGTGTTGTGGCTGTTGAGGAGTGTCCTGTCTGTGTTTGCACCTGAGTCCTGGGACTGGGGCATGACACCTCCAGAGGTTTAGGGCTATGACTCTCACAAGCTCCCAGGCAGGATGGCCAGTTGCAAGGCACTGTGGGAGCTGTGGCATAGAGAACATCAGATCACCTGCTTCTGGGGCCACTCCAAGAAATGTTGCCACCTGAGACGAAGGCCCCTCTCCCTCCAATTCTTTGTAGACTTGACAGTTGAATCATACTTGAACAGGGTACAGGACAGAGTTCTACAGCACTCCTAATTTTAGGCTTTTTTTACATAGTGCGAGATAGGCTGGGAAGGCAGCTAAGGTAGAATGGCTTAGGAGTACCCCTGCTTTCTCTCAGCATCTTCTTGCAGGAAGTGTCTTATTATTTGCCTAATAGTAGCGACACCCCAGAAGGTAGCTCTATCCAGAACAGACGGAACACCACCTCCTGGTTCAGACAAAACACTCACCAACAGTATTTGTATCTTGTTGGGATTTTAATTTCATATTTTTGTCCTTATCCACCCATTCTAGATAAAGAAATATACACAACACAGGGGAGGCTTAAACAACAACTTGTGTTAAATGTTACTTGATAAGGAGAGTCTGCAAAATTGCTTAAGTGAGGAAAATGAAGTTGAACAATCCGATTGATTCCAATCTATTCAAGAAGTTTAGGGGTAACTTCACGAAAGCAAATTGTTCTTAAAGACTGAAAGCTACATCCCTCCCCCTTGTAAAGATTTTGCCAGAGACAAATAATTTTATTCATTTTTAAAAGCATGTTTCCAAGGAGTTGGGCCATTTAAATATGCTTGGAAGGGTTCAGGCCTCCATATTTATACATCATCCTGTCAGAATTCTTTTCTGTTGCCGAACAATACTGATCATCCATGATGCACAGTATTGTGCTGAAATCTATAACTGGGTGATTGAAACACGAAGGTTTTTTTTATTCCTCTCAAAGGGTGTCAGTTTTTCTAAGTATTTGTGAACACTAGTAAGAAGAATACTAGACGGATGACAGGCAGAGATTGATCATACCAACAATGCCAATATAGTCTTTCGCACAGGATACAGTGTCATTTTTTCTCCCTGAAAAGGAACTTCTATGCTTTTCATACAGAAACTGAATGTGGCAAGCTTTGCTTTATATACAGCTTTTCATATCTCTGGTGGAGAACTGACCATTATTATTATTAATTTTTTTAAAGAAAAGGGATTGCAGGCTTTAAAAGGGCATCTTGAGGAAGAAACAAAACGACACAACTAGTTGAAAACTGAAGAGATCTTTCTTTAAAACACACACACATTACTGTTCTGTGGAAAATGATATCCACTTACCCACGTAGGATATGAACAAATAATCTTGATACATCTATTGGATAAAAAGAGCTATTTGGTTGCTGAAAAATGCCACCTTCTCTCTCTTTTAAAAGAGCATTTCTGTCATAACAAAACAGTGCCCTAAATTGTGGAGCCTTTTCTGTTTTTACAATTTGTTGAGTGGCTGTAGAAACACACACTGATATAATTTCCTTTCAATTTCTGACACCCTGATGTCATCTTTATAACTTGGCACTGACAGGATTTCATCTTGACATCATTATATTACCTCAAATTGTTTTGCATTGAGAATCCCAGGAGTGTGTTGTGATGATAATACAGAAAACACTAGTTGAACAAATAAGTGATTGTGATTGCAGAAGAAGTTTTCCTGGAAATTAATGATTACCACATGCTCAGTTTTCTTGGACTTACCAGGCATTTTGAATTTTATTTTCATTCTTTTAGAAATGTTGAAACAATATTATTGACCACTGGTGCTTCATAATATATAGAGTTACTTCTCCAGAGTCACTGGGGTTAGGGGTGCAAGATCCCTTTGAAAGTAGAAAAACTGGAAAAAAAAACCCTCTAGCACCCCCAAACTACAGTTAACACACATGTCATACCCTGCTTCCAGAACATGGAAATGGACTCTGACTCTGGCCATTTCTGCACTAGACTGTTATAGTGCTATTATTCCACTTTCAACATCCTATGGAATCCTGGGGTTTGAAGTTTAGGGAGGGGCATTTGGAATTCTCAGCCAGAGAGCTCTTTGGCCTCAGTAAACTACAAACCCCAGAATTCCACAGGATGTTGAAAGTAGAACAACAGCACTATAAGTGTAGTGTGGAAAAGACCATAGGTACCAATGAAGAACAAAAAGATATTGCCTCTAGATTGGAGGATCCCAAGAACATGCTGTCTACCATCAATGACTTGGCTGAACCACTGATGAACATATGCTGGGAGGGTTCTGGATGGGGGCCTTGTTGACACTTTACTAGCAATGAATGAGGATATTTTGATAACTACAATTCCAGCACAACCTTTGGAGCCAAAGAGGGTTAAAAATATATATTTTTCTCTTGAGTAATCTCCCAAACAAAAAAGCCCCTGTTCAAACAGAATCCTTGGATACATTATACACTTGACTACTCTAGTTTGACAATTACACTTACTATCTTAGAATATTATGGGCTCGACAAACAAGTTCCATGATGCAGATTTTGCAATTTATTTACAAAGATTCAAAATTCTTGGTTTGCAAGCGATATGAATCACTGAAACTAATTTACCATTGCTCTATGGATTTTGTTCATTTTCTGTTCTAGCTATCAAAAGATATAACAGAGGCTGTGGTAATGGTAGCTTTACTATATTTATTTCAGTTGATTTGCAAGTTTAGAGTCAACCATTGGTTAGTTCCTTTCCGCAATATATACAAACCCTCTTCATTAAGAGTAAATATTGTGGTTCTCTTATTTGTGTAAATGTCTATTTTTCACCTTGCCTATAAAAAAAAAAAGTAAGGTCCCAATACCATTTGGAATAGTTTATCTGAAACCCTTACTGCCCTGGAGTGTCAATATCCCCCCAAAAGGCTTTGTGGACATTTTAACACTAGAATTGGGGCCATTTTGAAACAAGTGGAGGGTATTAATTTTGGACAAGACTCTGAAGTTACACCTCTTGCTAGGGTCTCCCAAGATAATACCTATAAAAACAAGCCAGCTCTGAGTCTTCTCCGTCATGGTTTCCCCCAAGCTATGTTTTGAACAGCTATCAAACTGCAAGGTTTGGAGTTCAAGATGTTACAAGTTTTTTTAATTGTATTGCACTCTACTTGACAATTTTCCTATCTTGAATTCAAAAGAGAAGGTTCATGACTGTTTTTTGACCATGGTGCTCAACTGGACAGAAAGGCTATTAACAACTCTAAATTTTCAAAATGATAGAGGCTCTGTAACTTTGACCATCAAAGGGTTGTTTATCTGACAAAGCTCACATTCCCAAAAACTTAAGCAAGCTTGTACAGCCCTTTGTTTTCAGACCATGCCTACAGCTATGATTGATGGTAGATATTTTCCTATCCCTTTGGCCCTTTCTTTATTTGTGGGGCCCCAGAAATTGAGGATTTGTCTCATTATTTGTTCTTTTGTCCACTATATCCTGAACAAGAACTAAATTTCTGGGATCTATTAAGTCTTGTTTACATATGAATACAATCTCAGAAAAGATTTTCTGTCTCCTGTTTGACATTGACTCTATGGTAAACAGCAAGATTTCTCTTTTCCCCCTGGCAGCAATGAAAATTAGAGAAAGATTTATTACTGATTTTGCAGTTGATTGATCAGGGGATGTTTTTTTCCAATTTTAGAACTGTTGTTTGTATCCTATGTGTTTCAATCATATTGGCTGCTATCCATATAAGATTTATATGCTATTTATTTTATGTTTTTTTTTAATACTGTCACATTTTGATATTGTATTTATTTACTTTGTATACAAATGGCTTATGGTCTAAGCATTAATAAATTGCTTACTTAACTACTGAAGCATTTTAGCACTTTGACTATAATTGTTGCATAACACTAAGGAAGGTACAGTGGAAATGGGTGAAAATCAATCTCTGAGGTGTGGCATGAGTCTAGATGTGACATGTGATTGATGGGAGAGGGAGGAAGAACAACACAAGGAAGGGGTGAGAAACCTTCGACATTTCAGGAAAGAGTTTGGATGCAGACCTGGGAATATGCAGGCAAAAGTAAAACAAAAATAACTGGAAACTCTCAATACTTCCAGAGACATTTTCCCCTTCCGGTAGGCAGAGAAAAGCCCTGGGGGACTTATTTAAAGGGCAAATTGCACCCACCAGAGGCTTTTGGATATGCAATATGCCTTTTCAGGGTGTCATATTTTTCTAGGGGAAGAGGTTTATAGATGCCTCGTGTGGTTATTCTCAAGACGTAAGATTTATTGACATAGCAATAATAAAACAGTAATCAGCAATCACAATGTTGTAAATGCTGCAAGGAAATTCCTGGCACCCTGGCACAAGATGTGAGACTCTATTCTCCCGGCACACGCCTCAGGCTTGGAATATGACTTGAGATCCTGTTTGTAGCTGTACTACTGCATGCAGCTGGGGAAATGTGAACCAAGGAGTTTCTTCAAAGCTGGTAGCCCCTCTCTGATTCTTTTCCTACCAGCATTCCAAAAGCTAGAGGACAAAGCAGGAATGTATGTGTATGCATTGAGCCAGTCAACATGGCCCCTTGATATTTCAGCGCTGAATGGCTGTATTGTATCTTCGGGGAACGAAGAGGAAAAAAAAGTCTTTATGGCCTGGAAAATGCTTGTCATATTTAGGGATCTGTAGAAGTTATATTCAAAATGAAAATGTTAGTGGGTATGAATGTTCATCTGAAATTCAGGGACATGTCAGGTTTGCAAAGATAGTGAAAGATACCAGAGTTCAGAAGAGTTATTTCTGACACTTAGTGAGTTGGGCTATAACTTCTAGTCACACCCCCTCCCAGCATGGTTTTTTTTTTCAGGTGTGTGTGTAGGATTCTGGGAGGTATAATCCAAAAGGTAACTTTTCCAAGCATTACCAGATGCATGGATTATTCTTTGTGGTGCATTGAAGCAGGACAGGGCTATCGCGCTGCTTATCCTGAAAGATCTCACTAACATTCTTTCTTATTCTACACTTAGAAGATGTGTAAAAATGCTGTTCAGATGTAGAATTATAGAATCATAGAGTTGGAAGAGATCCCGGGGCCATTGAGTCCAACCCCCTGCTATGCAGGAACACCCATCAAAGCATTCACAACAGATGGCCAGCCAGCCTCTGTTTAAAAACCTCCAAAAAAGGAGACTCTACCACACTCCAAGGCAGCATATTCCACTGCCGGACAACTCTGACTGTCAGGAAGTTCTTCCTGATGTTTAAGTACTTCTGGCCTGATTTAATATGGACAATGGTGTTGACATTTGGAGGTTCACTATTTGGTATTTTGAGGGTGGATTGGACGCTGTTATGCTTCTGATGATGCAATCACTGGGGTATGAGGATCTAAACTGATTTTGGCTCAGAATAAATTCAGGGTTTTTTTTTTAAAGTTTTGTGGAAAAATAGCTTGACTTTTTGAATCCAGTTCAAAGTCTAACTGAGGGAGTTTATCTCATCAATAACCAATTTGCCTTCATCTAGTCCAATCCCCTCCCACACAGGAATAAACAACTAAAACACTCCCCAAAGATGGCCATCCAACCTTTATTTAAACACTTCCCAAAGAAAGAGAGTTCATCATCCTCAGAGGCAATGTATTCCACTGTCAAGCAGTGTTTACAGTCAAGTTCTTCCTAATGTTTAGATGGAATCACTTTTCTCATAACCTGAATCCACCGGTTTTTGTTCTTGTCTCTGGGGCAACAGAAGACAAACTCCCTCTTTCTTCTACATGACTTCCCTTTCGATATTTAAAGATGGCTGTCATGTCTCCTCTTAATCTTCTCTTCTCTGAGCCAAATATACCCAGTTCCCGACTCTGTTCCTCTAGGGTTTCCTTTCTAGACCTTTTACCATTATTTAATAGATATTACAAAGGATGTGTGGCTAGGCCTCTAGCAAGATGTCTCATGTAACCTCATTCAGAACTTCTCCATCACCCACAAGTGGCAGCCAATGAAGTGGAGACAGGGCCCATTTCTGCACTAGACTGTTATAGCGCTATTATTCCACTTTCAACATCCTATGGAATCCTGGGGTTTGCAGTTTGCAAACCGCAGGATTCCATAGGATGTTGAAAGTGGAATAACAGCGCTATAACAGTCTAGTGCAGAAATGGCCAGGATTTGGGAATTCCTGAGCTCATCTTACATGCATCTTACTCAGTTTACCATAGCAAGACTTGTACCATCCAATGGCAATTGTGCATATCTTCTGCTCCAGTGGGATGTGTACGATTTAGAATTAAGTGCCCTTTCAGTTAAAAAACTCCTCTGGCTGACATGAGAAATCTATTGCACAGAGAAAGATGATATGAGAGGAGCATAAACAAAATTTGAATTGTTAGTACACACATCCCCCCAATATAGGTTTTGCAACATTTCACCAGATGAGGCTCTTGTAGCTTGTATAGTCTTTTGTGACCTTAATATGGCCTTAATGAGCATTTTGGGATTTTTCTGATTGCAGACATCGCGTCCCTTATTTTTTCACACATAGTTGTAATAGGGATTACTGGTTTGGGATAATGGTTAGAGTGGTGGAGTGTGATTCAGAAGGTCCAGGTTCAAGACCCCACAAAGCTATGAAGTTCCCTGGGTGATTATGGGTCAATTAATCAGCCTGATATACCTTGCAGGGTTGCTGTGAGGATAAATGGGAGCAAGGACCATGTATGCAACCTTGAATTTACTGGAAGATATACATATATTGGGTAAGAAATGTAACTAGCAGTGATCAATAAACAAATATACAGATAGCACAACTTTGTATATATTTCTGTCTAACCACCTTTGCAGTCATGCTTTGGCCTGATAAGATCATCCATTTTTATATTTTTAATTTGTTTTTCCAAAGTAATTTTTTTCAATACTTTGATTTGTTGACAGACATGTGTTGGACAGAACTCAATTTTCTGAGATAAATTACTTAAACATTCTTCTTTTGTTCCACCGACTCCCCAAGTACTGCTAAACATTCCGCTGAGAGTCCGAGAAAGAAAAAGAAAGCTTGGCTTCTAGGCAGCTATGTTTCTAACAGCCTGCAGTCTGAAGCTGGTGAACATCCTCTTATTCAATGGTAGTGTTCAAGCTATTTTTGAATGTTTCAGCATGGGTTTGCTTTGATTCTCCTGAGGTTATATGCGCGGTTACAATGCTGGCAGAGTTACACAAATACCGTGTTCACAGCTCAGCAATCTTTGGATCCACATTTGGAGTTCAAGGTGGGTGGCATGTCAGTAAATGCCAATAAAGTGGCTACAGCAAGGTTGTTGCAGAGACTCAGTGACTCAGTACAGACCCTGTGCAAACTTTGAATTAAAGGGCCAGAAGTCTTTTATTTTTTAATTACCAAAAAGTGAGGGGCAAAGCTGAAGTCAAAGGCAATTCCTTTTCCATAGGTATCTTCACCTTGCCTTTATCAAACACAAAATGTACAGGAAAATGATAATGCACACATAGAGTTTTGAACATGTTTTACACATCAGTTCAAACAATTTCTCATGCAACTGAAGGAATGTAGCTGTCCATGACGTGTAGGGACAAGGGTACCCGTGAGCACCATAGAACAGGGGCCTATCCACACTACACAATTATAGCACTGTTACACCACCTAACTGCCATGGCTGCATCTTAGGGAATCTTGGGATTTGTAGTTTGGTGAGGCACTACAGCACTCTGGCTGAGAATTGCTCTGATTGAGAATGTATCTCTTTAAACTGCAAATCCCAGGATTCTTTAGGACAGAATCATGGAAGCTAAAGTAGAATAATAGCATTATGATTGTGTAGTGTGAATGGGCCCCAGGTAGAAGGAATTGTAACTTGCTAGTTCTGCTATTAGCACATTCTGGTTTTAGTTGTCTTAATAACCACTGAGAGATGGAGGGAGGCAGAAAAGAAGCTCTCTGCCACTCAGTGATGGCAAGAGGGCAATTCAAAAACATGTAGAAATGTGTCCTATATGCAGTCAGACCCACTAGTTCATCTAGTTAAGGGCTGAAGCAAATGGTATGTCTAACTTTTGTTTTGGGTTGTGGTGCTTGCTCAAGCACTGAAACTTATCTATCTCTCGTAGCATGTGATTACCCTCATCTACTTATCTTGCATTCAGTGTGCTTTGTGTTATGATTGGACAGCGGGAAATAAAAATGAGCTTAATTTGCAAGTCTGTTTGCCAAGGCATGTATCTTTGAGGAATTCAGAGTGCAGGAGGAGAAAATCGCTGGGAATATGCAGTGCTCCTTAATGTTTTGTTGAACCTTAGTCAGAGCAAGGAGAGTTACTTTAGAAGTAATTGGCCTGTTACGGTTCCAAGGCCTCCCAAAGTCATTAGTGTTTCAACTTTCAAAACTTTCAGAATTGGTCTTTGCTTTCTTATTTCTCAGAAGTAATTATAATAGTTATTTCAAGTTACTTACAAAATACTACAAGCCACTGGCCTGAGGTACAAAACAAATGTTTCTATTATGCAGCTAATCATTGCCTCATCGCTCACAATCGGGCAGGAGGCTTGAGCCAGTGAGTGATGCCCTATTCTAGAACCTATCAAAGTACTTTTAAAAGTCATTGTTACATTGCAAAAGCAGTGTAAGTTATCCTTCATTAAGTTTCTGTTATCATGTAATGTAATTATGTCTTAGCTTTGACTGAAAGGCACTAATTACACGTAAATCATTATTTGTTACCAGTTATTTCCAAGCTCTGAACTCATCATTGTCTATGCTGTCTATGCAGCAATTCTCCAGGGTTTCAGATAGTTGTTCCCAGATGTATCTAGATATTCCAAGGATTGAACTTATGATTGTCTCCATACAAATCATGCACTTTGCCACTGAGCTACAGCTCTTTTCTTACACCGTGGATGAGGAAATTCACCAACATTTGAACCCTGCCGCTTTGCAAACACAATCCACTTTTGGGAATGATATCTGCCACTATTAGATGTGGACCCAAACAGAGTAGCCCATGAGAATGTGGCCCACCCTGGAAAAAATTCTAACTGGCCATTTCTTTCTTGGTTTGTAATGGTAAAGCAGAGATAGAAGTCTTTCTGCCTTATCCCTTGGGGAACCCTGTGATATCACTGAGCACTCCGAAGAGTCTCAAGACACCTGGTAATATCTGAGCCAGGAGTTCTCAACTAGGATTGTGGGAATCCAGATATTGTAGAATATAATCTCCTAGATAATCCACTCAGTATGACCAATGATTAAGCATTCTGGGATGTGAAGTCAGTCAACATCTGACGACTCCCAGGTTGAGAATTATAGGGGTGCAATCACATTACACAATTATAATGATATGATTTGACTTCAACCGCCATGGTTCCATCCTATGGAATTCTGGGATATACAGTGAAGGGTGGAGTATTTAGCATTCTCAGCCAGAAAGCTCTAGTGCTTCATGAAACTACAAACCCTGGGATTCCATGAGGTTTTGCCATGGCAGTTAAAGCTCAGTCATCGTGCTATAATTATTGAGTGGGAATGGGCCTCTGGTCTAAGTTCTTTCCATTGTTCTATTGCAGATGGTGTGGTGCAGCTAGGGTCCAACAGCCCAAGGATGGAGGCAAGGAACTACCTACTGATAGCAGCTGATAAAGGCAGTTGCAAAAAGGCCACACATAGCACCCAGGTTGGCATGGGCATGCTTGGCATGGACATTGCAGGGTCCACCAGGATTGTGTAGCATCCTTTCTTTGTTTGTCCCCTGACACTGAAATTCTAAAAATAAAAATAACAAAATATTTTTCTTTTTAGAACTTTATTGTCAGGGGACAAATTACCCAAGCATGTACATGCTTCCACCAATGCTCCTTTGCATTATTGTTATTATTTTGTTATATCCTTTTATTATTTTTACCTTTTCTGCAAGAAGATAGTGCTTCTTCCTAAGTAAATGTGTTTTCCACCAGGGCAGCAGGTACAGGGTAATTTCGGACGAGGCTTTTATCATGCTAGTAGTTAGAAGGCACTTTGCAGCTGCTCTGCCTTTTCGCCTTAATGGATTTTCTGAGGTAAGAAAAAAAAAGGTGGAGGAAGGGGTCGAAAGACAAGGAAGGTTAGAAGTAGAGGATGACACTGTGTGAAGTCCCCATCAAATTTAGACAATGAAACAGGACAGTGTCATCCTGAAAATGGCCACAGACTCCATTTGATGGCTGTATACAAGATGATGCTATGATTTAAGGTTTTTTTCTTTATTTTTTAAACATTAGTTTTACACATTAACCATAAACTTTATAATTACCGTCTTACATGGATAGCCTGTTTCATGACATATTATCCGAAAGGTACTAGATCTTCTTTTTATTTATTGATTTAATTTCAGATTACATATTCAGTACGAGCCAATGTATCAGGCCTAAATACCTTAAAGGCACCAGATTCCATCTGATCTTGGAAGCTAAGCAGCATCAGCCTTGTTTAGTACCTGGATGGGAGGTTACCAAGGAATATCAGATGCTGTGGGCTATATTTCAGAGGAAGACAACGGCAAAACCACCTCTGAGTATGCATTGCCTAAAAAAATACTAAGAAATCCATGAGGTCACTGCAAGTTGACAAGCAACTTGAAGGCACATGAACACATCTTATAATAGTCCTTGATTTTTAAAGAGTCTTGTGAGTTAATGGGAGGCTTTGATCCATTATTAAGTCCAAAACCTGTACCATGGACCCAAAGCTTTGATGCTTCCACTAAGTTATATTTTGCGATTTCTCCCCTTGCACTTTTATTGTCAGTTTTTCAACTGGAACATGCATCAGAGCCTGCCTAGCCAGTGTTAGAGAGATAATCCTGCATTTTTTCCAGGATTTTGCTATTTCTGCTCTTGTGACTCCAGTCATGAGTGAGGTCAGATCTTTATGTGGCAGTTCTGTATTTTCCCCATATGTTCTAAGATGCCTATACCCCTGCACTGTCTCCAGCATTTTTGTAAAATTGCATTATTACTTTGTGAGTTTAATATATGCTAAATGCCATGTCTTAACTGTTTTAACTACTAATTATTTGGATAGAGCTAGTTTTTTTAAAAAAAATCTCTTTATTAAACTTAAAGTTTAAATTCATAAAACAACACACAAGGGAATGAGAAACATACACACGCACACACAAGAATGTGAAAAAAAACCACATACAACAACTAGGTTCCTTCACTGTGGAACTCCTTATCCAAGGATATTAGGCTGGCCCCATCTCTTTTGAGCTTCTAACAGGCAGTCAAAATAGTGCTGTTCTACATGGCCCATAATGTTTGAAATTGCTCTGTTTTAACTTGTAAAATTGTATTTTATGATTGTTTTTAGACTGTTTTTAAAAACATTTAAAGAGAATTTTAACTGTGTTTAAAAATGTTTTATCCTTGTACTGTTTAAATTGCTTTTATTCATTCATCCCCTTGGGAGTTCTGGTGGGCTGGGAGGTGATGTAGAAACACCTTAAATAAATGAAACAAATATTTGGCTTGCATACTTCAGGTATGATGTCTGTTGTTTTTCACTGCACCTATGATATCTCTAGAAAGATACATCAGTGAAGGCCTCCCTAGCTGTTTCAAACATTCACTTTGGAAGCTGCTCATTTATGCACCTTTCCTAGTTGTTTAGATAGATAGATAGATAGATAGATAGATAGATAGATAGATAGATAGATATGCATGCACTTACACACACACACACATACATATACATACATACATACATACACACACTTTTTTTTCAAATAAGAGAGCTTGAACTTTTTCAACCCCCTTTGCTGTAAGTCTCGTTGCCAGAACTGAAGCAGCCACACAGAGTGGTAAGGAAAATATAAAAATCTAGAAAGGGGGAAAAAGTAAACAAAATAATATTATAGTGTATTTACTCAGAGCAGCAACCCTGCCAAGGAAACCACATAGCTCGCAGTAATACATGTCTCACAAAATACGCGTTTAATTAAAACAAGAGACTGGGCAATGAGATTTCTTTTAATTTTGCTTAAATGCATGTTACTGTTTTGTTTAATTTCCTTTTGGGGTAATGTGAAGTTGATCTTAAAACTTACAAGCATAATAAACATACAAGACAGCAAGCATAACCACTCCTAGCTGCAGTCCAATAAACTCTTACCTGGCAGTAAGTCTCATAGGAGACAGTGGGCCTTACTTCTCAATAAAAAAAACACACACAGAGAGAAGCCTGCACCAATCTGGCACCTTCCAGAGATAATGGACAACAACTCCCATTGGTGGACATGCAGGCTGAGAGTTGCAGTCGAGCACATCTGGAGGGTGCCAGACTGGAATAAGCTGATGTGAGATACGTTGTGCTGCTCTTATTAATTACATTCAGTGATTTCGTTTTGAAGAAACATGCAGTGGCGCTCTGTGGTAAGGGTGCCACTTATTTTAGAACAGGGATGGGTGATATCAGGACCTGATCCAACCCTCTTGGGGACCCAATCCAGCCCTTATGGATTCTCCAGATAACTACACCTCCTTTTCTATGACATCATGTTTTGCTAGCTTCCCATCATTCATCTGATAGCCTCCTCATTTTAAAAGTCTTAGTTCCCATTTTGGAGAAAGATGAGATAGATATTCAAAGTCTCCTAACACTTCAGTATTAGCAGGAAGAGCTTTAAGCTAAAAAAACAAATTTGCTGGGACAGCTGCACACTACAGAATCATAGCACCATGATCCCACTTTAACTGCCATGACTGTGTCCTGTAGAATCCTAGAGTTTGTAGTTAGGCACTGAAGTTCTCTAGCTGAGAATTCTGAATGCTATCATGGGACCCTAAACTATAATTCCCAGAATTCCTTGGGATGGAAACATGGCAATTAAAGTGGAATTATCATACTATAATTGTGTAGTGTGACAGGGCCCCTGGTATCCAAACTTTTTGCTTTGGCCTCACCTACCACTGGAATGTTGCCACTAGAAATTCTCTGAAATGTTTCCTGATGGCATGTTGTGGCCACAAGGAAGAGCCTACAAAGTTCAGTCAAACTTAGTAAATATACTTTTTTTTTAAAAAAGCTATGTCTCCCAGAATCCTCTAGCCAACATGGCCAGTTAGAGTTGTAGTGTAAAACTTTTCAAGATTTTGGTGCAGGCAGCAAGAAGACCTCTTAGGTTGGATCCCTATTGGGGTTCTATGCTAGTATAAAAATCATTGCACAAGGGGTTGCACAGCCAAACTATCTACAAGCAGACACACAGTCCCCTCTCTCATTTTTATTGTGGTGGGTTGCTTTTGGTTCAACAAACAGTATACTTTTCTCCACCGCTTGATGGAGCACATTGTCAACATGAAGATCCAACTGAAACCAGAACTGTTGGGACTGGTGGATGAACTAACAATATATGACAACAGTGGTGAAAATATTGTATGTCCAGAAGTGAAAAGATTCCATGATACTATCTTGAGATGACTGGATGATGAAGCTGTTGGATATGGCAGGGACGGACAAATTGAC
This sequence comes from Cyclura pinguis, assembly GCA_030412105.1. Taxonomy (NCBI): domain Eukaryota; kingdom Metazoa; phylum Chordata; class Lepidosauria; order Squamata; family Iguanidae; genus Cyclura; species Cyclura pinguis. Next base: position 24,473,055 of record CM059604.1, read on the forward strand.
AACATTCCTTAGAGAAGGTTCTTTGAAAGAATTTAAGAACCAATGGGAGAAGATTATAATCTTTCAAAGAAAAGTTGGGAGTGAGACTTGCAGCAACAAGTTTTGATTAGCATGGCTAGAATTACTGTTGCAGAACCTTATTCTGATTTTAAGCATTCTACATTTAATATAAGTTATGGGGTAATTAATTTCTAAGTAAAAATGTAGTGAAAACTGAACATAACATTTGACAGCTAATTTGATTATTTAGGTATGGATATACTGATGGAACTTTGAAGAAGTATAACAAGTTTTCCCTAGGGGCCATTCTCTAACGAATCAGAAGTCAAGCCTTTAATCCCCTTTTTTTGTGGTTAGGGTGCTAGTTTAGTTAGATATTTATTGTTTAGTTAGTAGATGCTTATTATGTGGGTGTATTTGTTCCCATGTATGTTGTTTTATACCAATTAAATGCCCTTTCAATATATATATGGGTGTGCACATACATGTGTGCATGTATATGTATATGTCTGTGGGCGCGCGCGCACACACACACACACACACACACACACGGGGGGGGAGAGCAACATGCATCTCTACTAAAAGCCAAGCATTAATTAGACCTCTCATGACAAATGGTGTGGTGTGGATTTTCACTTTCGTATCTGTGCTGTTGACTTTTGAAACACTGAACAGGCTGGAGGAGGCCATGTGAAATCCCTAAATCAAAATATATTTGGAGCAACAGAGTTCAAATCAGGGCTATCTACGCGGGAGGTTAGGTGTAAGCTGGAGTGCTTTTACATCAATACGGCACTCAAAAATAGCCCAGATCCAGATTCCCACCTATCCCCAGAAGTCAACAATCTGAAGGTAAATATGGAAGTGTCAGCTATGTGGAAATCCAAACGCCAGCATTCCATATTTTTCCCTTGTGCCACAGAGCAAACAAGGTTTTTAAATGTTTAAAATACCGGTACTAAAATAATCAAAATCAAACAGTGACTGCAATTCCTGATGTCAGCTATATAGTAACCTCTCCCAACCTGCGCACCTGCCCCCCGATGTCACTGTCTATTTCCTTTGCCGCACTACACTATTATAGCACTATTATTCCACTTTCAACATTCTGTGGAATTCTGGGGTTTGTAGTTTACTGAACCCAAAGAGCTCTCTGGCTAAACTGCAAACCCCAGGATTCCATAGGATGTTGAAAGTGGAATAATAGCACTATAATGGTATAGCGCACAAATGGCCTATAACTGTATCGGCTAGGACTGACGGGGGTTGTGGTCTCAGAGACCGGAAGGATGCCAGTTTGGGAGATGCTCCTGTACCTTGTAGAATCTGTACTTCTCTTGATCATACTGAGGAGGATCTTCATATAGTATTAACAGTTCTCTAATATCAACAAGTCTTAAAACTGCAAGGAGCAAGTTTTGAAAGGACTTGTTCTTTGTTAAGGTTAGGGGAGGCTGGGTCAAAGCTCTCTGCTGCCCCCAAGAGGCTACACAGCACAATGTACTCCAATGTCTCATTTCATGTATTGGATATCTTCATCTAGAGTGACTACAACAGAACTTTCCAAACTTTTCATATTGGTGGCACACTTTTTAGACATGCATCATTTCACGACACAGTAATTTCAGTTTTACTAGCAAACTGGAGGTTAAACTAACCCCTTATAAGAGAGACAGCCACATACATAAATTGTAATAACAAAATGTACAGGGACCCAACTTATCTCATGAAAAGCTTTCATATATTTTTAAAACTGTTTGATTTATAAATAATAACATGCATTTCCAAGACTGTAGGCGACACACCTACACACTTCAGGTGACACACTAACGTGTTGTGGCACACCATTTGGAAAACCCTGGACTATAGCTTTCAGCAGAGGCATCTGATCTACTGAAACTGCAAATTCAGGTTATGTCCTCTAACATTCACCTTTTCAATCGCCACATTAAACAGTGTGCTTGCACTAAACACACAGCATCTATATGTTCATGACAAACATTATTTGAGAGCCAGTGTGATGTAGTGGTCAGGGCCTTGAAATATGACCCTGGAGATCAGAGTTCGATTCCCTGCACGAACATGGAAACCCACTGGATGACCTTGGGCACATCACACACTCTCAGACCCAGAAAACCCTGTGACAGCTTTGTCTTCAGGTTGCCATATGTCAGAAATGACTTGAAGGCACATAACAACACAAGAACAATTAAAATTTAAAAAGAAAAAAAAGCACATTCATACATAAAATGGATGGTGCAGGCAATAATATATATATACTGGTGGCACCATGAATTAGCAAATATCTGAATTTCATTCTTAAAGTTTGCAAAGTATACGCAGCTACTTCTTTGCCCAAACATTTGACCATTCCCATGTTAGCAGTATCTCCAGTCAAAGGTCCACTCATAGTACACAGTTATGATTCCACTTTAACTGCTACAGTTGCATTCTATGGAATCCTGGGTTTTGTAGTTTGGTGAGGCACTAGAGCTCTCTAGCTGAGAATTCTACCTACTAGTCCCTAAAATGCAAATCATAGGATTCCATAAGTTATCGCCATGGCAGTTAAAGTGGAACTATAGTGCTATAATTGTATAGTCTGAAAGCACCTTCAGGGTATGGATAGCAAGGTTCTCTATTGATCTTTTATCAATTTTGTGTGTGTGATCAGAAGAACACAAATGGACAAAGTCCTCTCTCCCTTGCCTGCCCAGGGCGAATATGGGCACTGGGGTGGGCAAACACACAATTCCACTAGCTAAAGATGCTGTTTAGAGCCAGTGTGGCACAGAGTGTTTGAAAGGGACGTGGGAGATCCTGGTTCTAGCTCCTTGAGCTATGAAACGGTCTAGGCGACCTTGTGCCAGTCCCTTTTTCATAGCCTCACCTACCTCATAGAGTTGTTGCGAGGATAAAAGATGGAGGAGGCCAGCAATGTACACTATCTTGAGTACATCAGAGGAAAGGCAAGATGTAAATGTAATTAAGAAACAAATAGTGATTTTTTTCCAATAAAACAGGGTAGTGTGGAAATGGCCTATGAGACAGCCGGCACCAGCACGGGCACCTTGCAGGAACGAAAGGTGAAACCCCAACTGCTCACATGGATTTGGGGTAGTGTTGTCAGGTTTTCAAAACAGCATTAAAAAGACCCACACCACAAAATACAGGATTTTTTGCCATCTCCTTCTGTCTGTATAAAAAGAAAGGGTTTCTGACCCTCAGATAGAATCAGGAACACCTAGCTCCTTGCGTTATTAAAATTAGTCTGATGTAACAGTTTGAGCAGGCTGCCACTTTGGAGACTAGGGGTCTTTCTGCACTACACTGTTATAGCACTATTTTTCCACTTTCAACACCCTATGTAATCTCGGGGTTTGTAGTTTAAGGAGGGGCCTTTAGAATTCTCGGCCAGAGAGCTCTTTGGCCTCAGTAAACTGCAAACCCCAGACTTCCACAAGATGTTCAAGATGGAATAACAGCATTAGAACAGTGTAAGGCAGAAAGGCCCTAGGGTTCGAATCCCTTGCTCAGCAATGGACACCCACCGAGTGACCCTGAGCAAGTCATACTCTCTCAGCTTCAGAGGAAGGCGAAGGCAAAGGCAACCCCCCCCCCCGAACAAATCTTTCCAAGAAAACCTTGTGACAGGTTCGCCTTAAGGTCGAAACGACTGGAAGGCACACAACACCATGCCAGCCTTATAAAAGACAAACCTTCCGTGCTCTCAGAGACATCTGGCAATCTTACTTTGCTCGCTTACACTTCGGACGGAACGACTCTTTTAAGAAAAAAAAAAATCACAAATCCAGGTCCATTTCCGCACTAGGCTGTTACAGCGCTACTATTCCACTTTCAACATCCTATGGAACCCTGGCGTTTGCAGTTTTGCAAACGCCAGGGTTCCATAGGATGTTGAAAGTGGAATAGTAGCGCTGTAACAGCCTAGTGCGGAAGTGGTACAGCTCTTTTTCCGGCGGCTTCTTATTCTACCTCGACACCCTCCGCAACGTCAAAGGAGGAAAGAGGGAGTCCCGCGCCTGATCTGTCAGCGCCGCCCGGGGAGGAGCGAGGCGCAGGACCGCCTCCTGGTGCTCCCGCCTGAACGCTCCGGGCTCCGGGCTGCTGCCGTTGCTTCTTCGACCTGCCTTTAGGGAGTCAGAGCTATCTGGCCGGTAATCAGTTACTCTTCCTGGGGGTCCCTTGCTCCTCTCTCCGGGTACCTTTCTTACCAGCTCCGAAAAAGGCTCGCCGACGCGGCGACTAGCGCCACCTTTCCCAATGCCCCTTACGCAAGGGAATTGTTTTCGTTTTGCGTACACTGCAGGGACTGATCCGAAATCAGAGCTGCACGTCCGTTTCTTTCTGTCGTGGGGTCTTCCTGCTCAACCTTTCCCGCCTCTTGTTTACTCGGAGGTAAGCCCCGTTGCGCTCAGTGGGGTTTACTGACGCATCGGGAGGTGTGCGCAACGCTGCAGTTTTACGCACGGCTCATGTTGCGCTCGCCTAATCAGAGGTCAGTCCTACCACTAAAGTCAGTGCGGTCTACTCCTAGGTAAGTGTGCACCGATGACAGTCTGGGTGGCTCCAACTTGAGGCACAGTTGCTCTCCCTCTTTTCTGTATCTGTATGTAAGAGACTCTGAAAGGCATTCTGATGTAGGTTAATGGTTAGGAATCTCTCATGGAGGGGGTGGTATTAATTCCAGTTGGATAGATTAAAAATTCTGTCTGTGCGGCCTTCCAGATATTAGCAGAACTACAGTGCCCATGATCCCGTATCCTTGGGCATGCTGTCTTGGGCTAGTAGGAGTTGCAGTCCAACAATATCTGAAGAACTCTATGTGTTCCCTATCCTTGCCTAATGGTGAGGTTACACTGTGGTGGCATTGTGGCTGCATATAGAGGGATGTTTTGAAATTAGGGACTACAGCCCTGTGCACATTGACCTGGGAGTAAACCACACTGAACATTGGAAGACATGCTTCCCAGTAAACAAGAAGTTGGCTGAGTTTTCAAAGAAACCTTCAGTTCTCTTGCATGGACAGGGATGACCTAAAGTAGCAAACACAGCCAATCTCTCTGGAGCAGATGTGAGAATCACATGGTCTTCCAGATGTTGGACTGCAAACCCCAGCACCCCTTGTCAGAATAACCATTGATGGGGAATGCTGGGAGTTGCAGGCCAACAACATCTGGAGGGCTGAAAGTTTATTAGTCCCTTGAGTCTGGAGGAAAAAAGCTAATGCTGAGTGTGACTGTACTACAGACATTCAGATGTCATTATATCCCCATGATCCTTCATTACTGGGTAGGGGTGATGGGACTTATAGTCCAACCACAGGTCCTAGAAGGTCATTGGAAGTTATAGTTCACCAAAAGATGACTGTAATAAGCTCCAATAAAGCTACAACTGTAGCTTGTACCTTCATGATGAAGTACCATGAAGTGAGGAGTTGGTTTTGTTAATTTATTATTGTTTGTATTCATAAGATCTCTAAGCAGTTTGTTTGATTGGCATCATACAGTTATTTAAAAATAGAACAGTAATGCCACAAAATGTAGTGAGGATCCAAAGGGTGAACTGCAAAATGGTGGGTCAAGGGCCGGGATATATATTCTGAACAGTACAGCTTTCCAGAAATTGTGTGGAGTCCCAGCGCTCCACACCACAGACTGTAATGGCATTCCAACAACATCTGGTTGCATGATTCCCACCCCTGGTTTAGGACTAAGGAACTTGATGGGTACATCTGAGAACAACCTCAGCCTGGGATTTCATTTTACAGGACTAGGCTGTGTTTGCAGTCCTTCCTCTGTTTCTACAGCCAAGTTTGGGGATGGATGAATGAGACCCTTTTGGTTGTTATTATCAGAGACTGGGAAATGACTTTTTTGAACAGCTGAGGTCATGCTGATTGCAAGATTCTGAGAATTTTACTAAACTCCAAAAGGGAACATTTCGAAGCTCTGATCTTGTTCAGCAATTGGGAATCAAAAATCCCAGTTCATCTACTGCAAACTTACCATCTGCTGATCTGTCTCCTGCTGTATATCTTACAGAGATTGGATAGGCTGCTTGAGAGCACCCCAAAAGGTCCATTCATATCTAGAACAATTCACTTTCACCCCAGCCCCCTTGGTGACATTGAGCCAAATTGCCTTATCACTGCTATCATCCAACTTTTTTTGCTTTTCAAATTGTTTTTGCAGTGCCAACTTTGACAGAGAAGCATCTCACAATTCTCTACATAGTCCTTTTTAGCCCGGTGGCATTTCTTGTGGGATATGCCAGGCAGCGTAAGCCATCATGTATCCCGAGTAAGGACTCTGTACAGGAAGATCCTACAGCTGCACAGGGCTTTGCCACTGGAGCTGAAGGCACTGGGAGATCAGTATGTGAAAGATGAATTCCAGAGGCACAAATCTGTCGGTCCTGAAGAGGCCCAGCAGTTCCTGCATGAATGGGAGGCAAGTCTTTGCTAGCACCACTTTACTTTCTGTTTTGCTTCTAATTACTTTGCTTTAGTTTTGGGTCATTTGGGACTAATATGATTGACAGGGGATCTGTATTCTGTTATCTGCTGGTCCTTCTAGAGTTGTAGTTTTAGAAGTGCATTTCTCGTGTGTTGATAGCAGTTAGCAGCAGTGGGCCTAGCTCTCCTGCTGCCTGAGGTAGGACACAAAGTATTGCTGCCTGCTCCTCCCCTCGTATTAGGGCTATCTGTCATCATTATTAAGAGTGGGTGAGATGGGGATGAATGGCACAACCAGCCTCACCAAAAGTTCCTCAGAATCAGGCCTTATGGGTAAGTTGCTGGTGTGTTTGGGAACTGCGTGTAGTTCTGTGTAGTTCTGTGCTTCCCCATGCTGAACACTGACACACATTACAGTGTGCCCTCAGTATCCGCTAGGATTTGGTTCCAGGACCCCCCATGGATACCAATATTCGTGGATATTCAAATCCCCTTATATTCAATGGTGTAGTAAAATGGTGTCCCTTATATAAAATGGCAGAATCAAAGTTTGCTTTTTGGATTTTTTAAAAAATGTTTTCAAGCTGTGGTTGGTTGAATCCGTGCATACAGACTTCGCAGATATGGAGGGCTAACGGTACTACCGCAAAATAAGTTTTATTGGTGCTAAGTGATGAATCAGATATTGTATAGTGGAGGAGTATTCCAGCCCTTTCACTCACAGCCCATGGTAGAAGTAGATACCTAAACAACTAATTCTGCTTAGACTACCCCTGGCTAGCAATCCAATTCACCGTGGATACTTTTGGGGTTCTTGGGCTGGGGTACACCCCCCCCCGGATGAGGTAGATGGAAAATGGACTCCCAAGTGTCATATAGTGCAGAAGCAAGCAAAGAAAAATGGGTCAAGCCTGACCCATTGCTCCTCCACGTTAGCTAAAATTGTGCAATTAGTAACAAAGGACAATTTATTTCCCCAGTCTATTCTCAGCCTTCATATCTTTTGCCAGACATGAATTGCCAAGCTAATGCAAAAAATATTTAATAAGCTGTTAATACAAATTAACTGTTTCTGTACCACTGGACAGCTGCTAACATTTGGGCACGATGCTAACAAGAAATTCCTTTTTTTTAATTTAATTTTTTATTAATTTAATTTAATTTTTTATTAAGATGCTAACAAGAAATTCCAAACTGATCAGCCTGATGGCAAAGGGCTCTCCCTGGGAGATTGTCTGTCCAGGCATGGCTTGGTGCAGAGCTGTGATAGCAGTGGCTGTTGTTGCGTGCATTCAAGTCATTCCAGCTTATGGCAACCCTAAGGCAACCTTATCATGGGGTTTTCTTGGCAGGATTTATTTATGGCGGTTTGTTGTTGCCTTCTTATGAGGCTGAGAGAGTGTGACTTGTCCCAGATTACTCAGTCAGTTTCCATGGTCACGTAGAGAGTTTTGTAAACCTTTAGTGCTGTTGTAAGATAATTTATTATCAATACAAGCAGAAAAGGGGGAGGGGAAGGAATTATATATTGCTGTATTGCAAATCCCCATCACCCCAAATGCTGTCCATCTTGGCTGGACCTGGTGCCAAGTGGAGTCCAACAACATTTGGAAGACCACAGGTTTCCTCATTCTTGCTCCAGTGTAGTAACCGTGCAGCCCTCCAGATGTTGTTGGACTGCAACTCTCAGCAGATCTAGGCAGGACAGCCCATGGTGAGGATGCTGGGTGCCGCAGTCCCACAATATCTGGTAGACTGCACAGTTCCGACCCTTGTTGTATATGGAACTACACAAAATACAGCACACAAAAGGTTTGTAAACCAAAGGGGAGAGGATAGGAGAGTGGAAAGATTTAAAACAATTACCATAGGCTTCTTTCCATGGTGTTTTCTAAATATTATTTCTATCCAAATGCAGGACAAGTATCCATGTTTTGCTTGACTATGGCAGGGAAATTTTTGACTCTGGATGTTTTGGACTTCAGCTTCCAGGAGCCCCAGCCAGAATGGCCAATAGTGAAGGGATTATGGGAGTTGCAACACAAAGAATCTGGAGAGTGCAGGGTTTCCTCACCACGGTCTAGAACATAGGTGGGCAAAATGTAGCCCATTGGGTGGCTTCCTAGGGGCAGTTTTGGGTCCTCCAGGGTCTCCTAGGAAGTCATTTTTTTATTTTATAGAAAGTACAAAAAGGCTGAGAGCGTGCCCCAAAATGCCCTCTAGGGAATGTAGAGGGCATTTCCACCACATTTGGAAGCTGCCTGGGCCCCTGGGGTAAAAGAGAAATCACAAAATACTTCAAAAAAATTTTTTTTGCCCCAAGATACCATCTAGAGAGTATGAAGGGGGCTTTCCACCATGTTTTGCTCCCCCAGGCCAATATAGCCACAGGAGAGGCTTCTTTTTTGTGGGGGTCGGAATAAGAAGTGAACAGAAAATGACTTCTACAAACTTCCTGTTGTTCTAAGAAAAATCTTTCCTGGCCCTAAAATGGCACAGAAAAGCCCCCAAACATGGTAAAAATGCCCTAATGTTTCATAGAGGGTGTTTGGGGGCAATTTGTTTTTTATTTTTTTATTTTTTTGCAGGAGTGGATGCAGTGTGAGAGACAGAGTGACCCTCCAAGGTCTTCTGCAGGGCTAATGTGGCCCCTCAGTTTTCCACAGTTGTCTATCTCTCATCCAGAACATTTTTTCCCAACCTGGTCCCTTTCCTGGGACATCACACTGGACTGACCATTCTGGCTGTGGATGATGGGAGATGTAGTCCAACATATCTGGAAGTTCTCACACTGGAACTATCCAGTCTATCTGTGTGTGCATAGAGAGAGTAAACAGAATATTTGAGTAGAGAACTCTAATTGGGGTTTCATTCCTTTTCTTCCCTCTGTTTTGAAATAAGCATTCATGAATAAGATGAATAGAAGCACTCTTTGCATGAATGTTAGATCCTACAAGTAATAAAAAACAGAGTGTCTTGCTTTGCATGCTTGCTTATTTTTATATATTGCTCTCAGATTAATGGTTCTTATCTTGAAAACCACAGGGAAGTGTTCATGCTGAAGGGAGGTGTATAAACAAAGCGTGCTTTGTTTATGAGGAAGTGCTGCTCTTCAGGTAGATCCAATCAGCTATATCAATTATTAACACATGCTTCTTTCCAATATAATAAATGTTTACTTTTTTAATTAAAATAATTGGTACTCCAAGAAGAAGCAGTTGGTATGAATGACTTGATCACGGTTATTACCTCGGAGCATTACTAAATTAATGTTGCTAAGTAATTTAATCCAACCTGGAAAAAAAACCACTATGTAGTAATAACCACATTGTATAGAAGCTAATAATAATGTTTGAGCATAATGCTTCATTCTTTTATATTTCTGAAATGAAATTGCACACGCTTTAGTTAACATCACAAAAGAGAGGAGATGTTTATATTGATAGAAATAGCTGTGTTTACTTGGAAGTAAGTCCAATTGTATTCAGTGGGACTTAATCCTGGGTAGGTATGTACAGGATTGTGGTGTTAACATCTAATCTGTTCAGGAACCTGCCATCCTTTATAGACCTTCATGGTGCAAGGAGCACTCTTACATCTTCTCATGGCGTTTTCATAATACACAATTATACCGATGTGACACTGCTTTGACTGCTATAGCTATATCTTGCATAATCCTGGGACTTGTAGTTTGATGAGGCACTGGAGCTGTCTGGCAGAGAATTCTAAATACTTCACAAAACTACAAACCCCAGAATTCCATAAGATTGAGCCATGGCAGTTAGAATCGTAGAATCATAGAGTTGGAAGAGACCACAAGGGCCATCATTCAACCTCCTGCCATGCATTCCTGACAGATGGCCATCCAGCCTATGTTTAAAAATCTCCAAAGGAGACTCCACCACACTCCGAGCAGCACATTCCACTGTTAAACTGCTCTCTGTCTGGAAATTCTTCCTAATGTTTAGATGGAATCTCTTTTCCTGACGTTTGAAGCCATTGCTCTATGTCCTCGTCTTTGGAGCAGCAGAAACAGGCTTGCTCTATATGACATCCCTTCAAATATTTAAACATAGCTATCATGTTGCCTCTTAACCTTCTCTTCTCCAGGCTAAACATATCCAGCTCTCTAAGCTATTTCTCATAGGGCATGGTTTCCAGGCCTTCTACCATTTTGGTCACCTTCCTCTGGATGCGTTCTAGCTTGTCAACATCCTTCCTAAACTGTGGTGCCCAGAAATGGACACTGTATTCCAGGTGGGGTCTGACTGGAGCAGAACAGAGTGGTACCATCACTTTCCTTGACTGAGATGCTATACTTCTATTGACGCAGCCCAGAATCATATTGGCTTTTTTAGCTGCCGCATCACACTGCTGACTCATGTTCAGCTTGTGATCTACTAAGACTCCTAGATCTTTTTCACCTGTACTGTGGTCAAGCCGGGTGTCACCTATCTTATATGCATTTCATTTTTTCTGCCCAAACCTTACACATCTAGCTGTTAAAATTCATTTTGTTAGTTTTGGCCCAGCTCTTAAATCGGTTAAGATCATTTTGAATTCTGATCTTGTCCTCTGGAGTGTTAGCTAGTTGACGTAATATGAAGTGCTAGAAACATGTAATGTGAAGAAGAGAGGACGTAACTAAAAATAAGCTTCCAAAACTAGTCAGTGAGCCTGATCTAGAAGGCTTTATAAGTCTGAAGGGATATTATTAAGTTTGTACATAACTCAATAAAATGAGATATGATTGTTTTGACTGTGATCTATTTAGCTGTGTATGAACCTTTTGCCCATGTATTCAGGCCTTTTTTCCTTCTCTTTGCTGTAAAATGCAATTAAACTGAGAATTCTTCAGTTAACCATAGTTTTCTATTTTGTCCAAACTGACTGGTTGTCAGTTTTGTCACATTTTAGAATATGAAACCATGGGTTGAAGTTGCTTTAATGTGCAGGTTTGTTCTGAAGACAGTAGCCATAGTTTCAGTGTTCACACCAAGTAGTTAACTATATTTAATCAGATGCTTTCTGGTTTACCTGTGGGATGAAATAATACTCTTCATAGGCAGGTTAAAGGCTCCTGCATCTTTTGACTTAATAAGCTCAGGTATGATGATAAAAACTAAAGAGCTTCTCTTATCTGTCTGAAAGATCTCTTTTCAGTCTCTTCCTTTGGTCAGACCCGAGTCCTAGCCCTCGGTCTTAATCCTGACCTGAGATCACTTGGTTCCCAAGTTCAAGATCTTTCACAGGTTCAAGTTCTGATGTTTATGTAGTATCAAGTTCAAAAGTTGTAGTAGTTTCTTTTGTGTAGTAAATCAGCATGACATTATAATGTGAGTCTCCCCCAACATGGCATGTTCTAAATGTTTGGGGTTACTACTTCCATTAGCTTAGGCCAAAGCTTTCCAAACTTTTCATGCTGGTGATACATTTTTTAGACATGCATCATTTCATGATACAGTAATTCAGTTTCACTAGCAAACCAGAGGTTAAACTAACCCCTGATAAGAAATACAGACACACACATAAATTGTAATAACAAAATGTATGGGGACACAACATATCTCATGGAAACCTTTCATATATTTTTAAAAACATATGATTTATAAATAATAACATACATTTCCAAGATTGTAGGCGACACACCTACACACTTCAGGCGACATACTAATGTTTGGAAAGCCCTGGCCTAGATTATTGACCATATTGGATGGCACTGGTCAAAGTTATCATTGAAAATATTTCGAGGACTTCTACCATTTATTTTTGCATCTCAATTTTCTCATGTGATCTGTACAATGGGGCCTGCACACTGCAGCTGATTTGATTAACTTATCAAAGTATACAATGGGTATTTGAGTGTTTTCCCTGTGTTAGTCCCTTTGTGAGATACTGATTGTTCCTAACAGCTTTGTTTTACACACCAGCCTGCCTGAAGCAGGATTTAAATGTGGTGGTTGTGTCTTCAAGTTATTTCCAACTTATAGTGACCCTGAGGTGAACATATCATGGGGTTTTCTTAGCAAGAGTTGTCAGAGGAAGTTTGCCTTTGCCTCCCTCTGAGGCTGAGAGACTGTGACTTGCCCACGATCACATGGTGGGTTTCTGTGGCAGGGCAGAGATTTGAACCCCACTCTCCAGAGTTGTGGTCCAGTGTTTAAATGACTACACCATGCTGGCTGTGCAGGATCTAAACTGTTTAGATCAAGTTGCAGTTTCCAAAGCTTCCCACATGGTGGCACCAAACATCCATACCAGGCTTTTATATATTGCTAATATGTTCTTGTGCTTGTATAGAAGTGGTCAAGGGAGGTTGTGGTCTTGGGGCACAGTGGGCTTTATCACTGCTGCTCAGAGAGGAAGATCAGGCATTGCCAGATGCTTTATGGTGCCACTGTGGTAAGGCTTTCACAGATGCATGGACAGAGAAAGCACAGGGACCATTTGCCTAGGCAGGTAGGTGCTTCTCAGACTAGTTAATACATGGAAGTGGCAGCTAATTTTTTACAGTGTGCCAAGGACTGGAGGAGGAGAAGGAGGAAGGTGATGGTTTTTTTCATTTATACCCTGCCTTTCTTTCGATAATGAGACTTCAGATGGCTAACGAAATGCTTAAAAACAGTGCAGATAAAAACAATACAAAACTTCAATAAAAGCATAAACGTAAAAGTTATTTAAAAGCAGTGAAATAACAAAAACAATGTTTTCACTTTATAAACATTAAAAATCATTTTAAAAATTCTATATACAAACTATGAAAACAGGACCAAACAGCATTAAGAACCCATCCCAGTCAGTTTCTAAGGTTCTGATGGCATTAAAATGATGGTGGAGGGAGAGCGAGGAGGGGGCCATCCTGGCCTCCCAAGGAAGGGACTTCCAAAGTCTGGAAGCAGGCACTGAGAAAGCCTTTTCCTTTGTTCCCACCAAATGGGCTTGAGATGGTGGTGGGACAGAGAGAAGAACCTCTCTAGATGATCTTAGAGCTCTAAAGGGCTTTTTTGTAATGTAGTATTTCAGATAGTCAGGACCCAAGCCTAGACATTTTCTTGTTCTTTTTTTTTTTAAACTTTAGAAACAAAACAGGACATTGTCCTACAGCAAGTTGTCTCCTTTGCCCCGTATGGTCTGCTCTAATTAGCAACAGCTCTCCAAGGCCACAGCCAGTAATTGTTCCTATCACATTCTGTCTGCTTTCTTTTTTTAAATAAAAATATGGAGCAGAGATACCAGGGATTGAACCTGGAACTTTCTACATGCAAAGTACATGGTCTTCTACTGAGCTATGACCCTTCTCCAAAAAACAAGCCGTTTTGATTTCCCAAGTAGAAGCCATTTTGAAATACATGAAATGTATATGATAGGTTTGTTAGGAATGGTAAACCTCCTTTTCACTGTCTTTTACCATGAAACCACTGTGATGAGACAGTCTAAAATGAAATAAGAGATAGTGCCAGAAGATGAAACTCCCAGGTCAGATGGCACTCAACAAGCTACTGGGATACAGCAGAAGGCAACTATAAGTAGCACTGTGGATAACGATGCAACTGGACTCAAGCCGAAGGATGTTCAGCTGCTGATGCGCTCAGAGGCAAAAGGAAGACCTGAAGCTGCACAACACATATTATAAGGCCATGGAATGTGAGAAGGAAAAATTAGGGGAAGCTGGACATAGTAAAACAAGAAATGGAATGTATAAAGATTGCAATATTTGCAGTGAATAAGCTAACGTGGACGGGAATGGTAAGAGGCACCAGGGAACGTACTGCAAACATATGTTTGATAATGCAAAATCAGTCTGTCCCTTATAGATTATAGCAAAGTCTTTGATTGTATAGATCATGGAAAACTTTGCATCACTTTTAAAGAAATGGGTGTGCCACAGCACGTGGTTGTCCTGATGCATAACCTGTACTCAGAACAAGAGGCTACTATCAGGACAGAATTCAGAGAAGCAGAATGATTTCCAGTTGGCAAGGGCATCAGGTGCATTTTATAGCCCTACCTGTTTAACTTATATGCTGAACATTGGACTTGGAGGAAGGAGGTGTGAAAATCGAAGGAAGGATGAAAATGAAAATAGGATGAAAATATGCAGACGACACCATGCTACTAGCAGAAAAGAGCAAAGACTTGGAACAATTACAGAAGAAAGTCAAAAAGGAAAGTGCAAAGAAAGGTTTACAGCTGAACATAAAGAATACAAATATAATGACCACAGATGACTTATATAACTTTAAAGCAGACAGAGGAGAGAATTGGGGGTTTAGGGGACTGGTATAAGGCTTTGGGCTGTACAGAAGCGGGGTCCAAGAAACCACCTTCACAGTCTGTTAAGGCTTTGTAAGCTGAAAGTGGCATCTTTGTGAATTTCTTATTTTTCTTCTGACTCCATGAATAAACAACAACACAGACTTTTTCTTCCATAAAGTACAATAACATAAACCCAGCTCAGAATCAATCTAAATTAAAAAAGGCTCTGGCTAGATAGTTTGGATCATTATTTTAATAATGGCAACACAGGAGCAGTGTGTGCGTGTGTGTGCGCATGTAGGCAGTAAATATCATCCTAGGAAAAAGGAGCAAACATGAATATTTTATGTACACTAATTGAATATTCTCATCAAGATGGTGTTGACAGGTGATAAACAGAACTGTGACTGAATTTTCCACCACTGTAATGAAATCGCAGTTGGAGTTTTTCTTGATGCCTTAAAACAGTGGTGCAGTAGGGTTCCACGTTGGGCTTAAATCCAGAGCCTCACAGTGGACAGCCCCCAAAAGATCACCCAGTTGCGGGCTATGAAGCTGCCTTTATTATGGCCAGTTCCCTGACCTAAGGAGTTGGGTTTTGCAGTAGCAAAAATGCCTCTGGGACAGGAGAGGGGAACCTCTGGTTTGTGGACCCAGATTCAGCTAACAAGCTGTCTTAATTTGATCTGTGCTCGGGCATATCCCTCCTTATGCTACATGCCAGAATAGCCGTCCGAGGGCCATGGCTCAGAGAGGTACAAGCTATACTGCTGCATAGTTAATTTTTTGCTTTATGTTCAAGATGTACTTTGCCATCAGTTAGTCAAACAGAGAAAGAGAATATTCTAATTATACGCACTGTGAATTAATAGACTTTTAGTTTACAGCTGCCCAGTTTCTACTTGCTACACAATGGAAATGCCTCTGAGGTACTACCCATGAAAGGGTGATTGGAAAAAGTGTGAAAATTACATATAAGGGACACATATCTATGCAAGTCTGGGCCACTTTGCTCCCTCATTCCAAGGCTGGTTACTTGGGTAGAATAATTTGAGAAGGACGGAAAAAGGGAATGTGTAAAAAGGCTTTCTAAACTCTGGATAGGTGGCTGTAGATTTATGTTTTGTTTTTTTTAAAAAATTGTATGTTACACTTTCAACAACTCTGAAAAGACAATATACATATGCAAATTGAAGGTTGTGTTTCATATAAGTGCTAAATGTAGTGTTGGTTAATTGGTCTTATACTTTTAAAAAATATTCAAAAAATAATAATTTGAAGTACTTCCAATATAGTAATCTTCAAATAAAAATGGGAAAAGGTCTGTACAAATCAGTATATATTTAATAAGATACAGGATATGTAAAATAGTAACTATTAGGTTTTTTTTTACTACAAAGACATGGATTTTTGAATTATTATTTTTTTCCTTTGTCCTTTCAATAAAGAAAAAGCTTGTGCATTTGACTAAGCAGACAGAATGCAAAAGTATTTCATTTTCTAAGTTAGGCATCATGCAACAGGACAGATGTCCTTTGTATAATGTCAAAGAAGAAAATTTAAACAAAAGAGATCAAAAGCTTCTTCTCTTGCCTGAATGAAAGCAGCACAATGAAATAAATGCAGAAACTGTATGGGCCCTAACTTTAAACACAGACCCAGTTGGCATAATGGGAATTGTAGTCCAATACATCTGGAGGATGCCAGGTTGGTAAGAGCTGCTTTAGAAGAAAAGAAAATTTCCTACCATAGCCAATATGTTATTTCAATAGTTATTTCTTGTGATCTTGAAAGCTCAGAATTAGGGAGGTGGATAATATTAAAATAGTGCCGAATTGTGCTCAGATCCAAAGATTTCTTTGCACGAGTATTAAGAGAAGAATATTTCTGAAATCATTCACTCCTGACATGTTGATGAGAACATTTTAGCTGGTAGACTAGATTTCGACGAATGCGCAGGGGCTTATGGAGAAAGAGACATTTGATTCAAAGGCAACCATTATAGTCAAATTAGATTTGCCCCAGTAGGGGCACAACTGGGCGTCTTATGCGATAAGAGTTTAGTTGCTGATTTGGCATGCTGTTTTGTCAGATGCTCCCATCTATTCTTTTCCTGCCTCATGCTATCAAGTTCCCAAGAGCTGTCACTTTTATGTAGCCATCTTCAGATAAGGAAGTATTCTCCCTGGAATCTGAGTGCAGGTCTAAAAGCTCTAATAAGTACCTTCTCTGAACTTTCTTCTCTGGTGTCAGGCAGTTTCCTGCCTATTACAGCTGTAGCCCTAAGAGCTATTACCTTAGCAAAAGGAGATCTCTGAACAGGGCAGACTAGCTATTACAGAGAGAAATAACTCTTGACTATTCCATAGAGTCAAAAGACTGGGGGGGGGGGGTTGGAATCAGGAATAGTGACTCAATTTCAGTTTTCAACAGAATTCAGGTCTTCTGTAGAGTACCTGAAATTTTCTCAATCGCCGTCAAAATGACAGCTACATTTAACAATGAGGTATTTTGTGTCTGAACTGTAGAATTTCACTTTAGTCACATTATATTCCAGTCCAGCATTACTAAGATCCCCAGTGTGATGCCACTGAATGGCAGTGAGCTCTATGGAAGGTGAGTGAATGCGTGACAAGATAATGTAAAAATAAGACACACAGGTGCAGAATCTGCCTAATAGACCATTTAATCTGTATGAGTGTATGGGGCTGACTTATACTAAAATGCAATCCTATGCGTACCTGCTAGAAAGTAAACCCCACTGAGTTCAGTGGAGCTTGTACCCAGGTGAGCAAGGGTTGGTTTGAGCCTTATTTAGACTATCGGTCCATTTAGCCCAGTGTTTTATACTATGGCTGGGGAACATGTGGCCGTCCTGATGTGGTTGGATTGTAGGTCCTCCCAGCTAGACAGTGGTGAGAAATGGTGGGAGCTGTGGTCCAGTGACATCTAGAGACCCATGTATTCGCAGCCCTGTTGTGAATTCTGACTTGCAATGGCTCTCCATGGTCTCAGCCAGAGAGGTTGTTCCATCATCTGCTCCTGAGTATCATTTTAACTGGAGATGCCAGAAACTGAATGGGGGAGCCGTTATTATTCTAGACACATGCCTCACTGTGCTAGCCGTATGCTGACTGCTGTCTCAGTGGTGACCAGCCAAATCACACATCCCAAATTGCTCACAACTAGAAATCAGGATGCCATTCCCTGTTGTTTTCCCTGGCATCTGATACGTTTTCTCCCCATAAGTGTGGAATGCATACCTAATCTCTTTACTTTTGCATGAATGGCTTGTCAGTGGATCATCTGGATCCACCCATGCTGCTAAACAGTAACTCTTCTTGGAGCTTACCTTTACAAAAGAACGAGACAGGAAATCTCTGGTTAATTCTATGCTGAGGAAAGTAAAAAATTAAACTGCAGTCTTGTACATACTTCTGTGGGAGTCAGTTTCATTGGCCATTTCTGCACTAGACTGTTATAGGGCTATTATTGCACTTTCAACATCCTGTGAGGCCCCTCCCTAAACTGCAAACCCCAGGATCCCATAGGATGTTGAAAGTGGAATAATAGCACTATAACAATCTAGTGTGGAAATGGCTATTGATTGCCTGCTGTCACTGCTCCTCATCTCAGCCATTCACTTAGTCATCTGAGCAGAGCCAATATGTACACCTATTAGAAGCTATGTGATTTGTATCTGCATGTATAATGCCTCAGATTGGGTATGCCATTGTCAAGGGAAAAATTGTAAACATTGATTACAGAATGCATTATCTCAATTAAGAACAAAACCGAAGCAATCAAGAGGCCAGCGGAAAGCTGATCATTGCATATAATAGAGTTAATTACAGTGTGAATAGATGCTTAGAATTTGGCTTGGTTTTTTTTCTCCTTCTTTGGTTCTGTTATAATATCAGATGTGTTCAGAGTCTGCTGCATTGCTGGCGTGCTCATGGGCTTGCTGAAATTAGTGTATTTTATGTATTAATTAGTATCTTCAAGGGAATTATATACGTTGCTGGGCTGCCAACACCCTTCAATGTACAGAGTCTTCCTCTTCTCCTAAATTATAATATACACCTATTTTCTATATTTGTATAGGTAATAGTTAATGGGAAAATAATTCATTAGACACTGGATTTGAGGAAGTCATTTTGAGATGCATAAGTGATAAACATTTGTTTAAGAAAATAGTCAAATACCACAAGGATGATGTTTGCCTTTTTAGATTTTTTTTTAAAAAAGCTAATACTCTGTGGTTTTACATCAATCAAATTATTTGACTGTATATTTTCTGTGTTTCTCTTTTTTAATTATTTTTATTTTCACAGGAAAAGCACAACAAATAGCCAATTATTTCTGCAAATAGAGGAAACAGGCTAGGCCTGAGGCATGCAGTGGATTTGCAGCCGTCTTGAGAGGCAATTTTATTTTGTTTTATTTTTTAAAAATCGAAAAGCATATACCAAATACATAAACTTGTAGTTACTGTCATTGGTTGCAATGCAATATGCTTTCGGGGATGTGTGTATGACTGAGGTAAGTCCCTAACAGAGTTGGCCAACTGAAAACTGGAGAGGGCTCCTGTACCTTTACTGGTTGTGTAGAAGAGAATTTCAACAGGTGTTGCTTGTTACCTGGTTTTGTGAAAAGGAACACCTGCTGAAATTCCGTTTGCTTATTACTTGGTTGTGTGAAAAGCAGCACCACTGGAATTCCTTTCAATACACAACCATTAAAGGTACAGGAACCCTTCCTAGTTTTCAGTCTGGCAACTCTAGATTCCCCAACAGCCCAGCTTTAAGTACATTTTGTATGTTTACATCAACACAGTTTCCATGAGCATTGGGCATAATTATGTGAACAAGTAAGTTCTTCTGAGTTTAGTGAGATTTACTGTTATTAAGTGTATACTTAGCTTGGGCTGTGTGTGGTGGTTTGGGGAGCTGGTGGCATGAGCTCCTAGGCCTGGGCTTCTCTTTTTCTTCGGACTGTACAGAGATATAAGGAGCTCGTGGGAAGGTACTATATGGGGGCTTCTGCAGCTGACAACACAAGCTCATTGCTTGGCCTAGGCACTTCATTTTGGCCTTTCCCTGAGATCCTGTGACTCTTCATCCAGGCCACAGGAAGGTGGGGAAGGGGTTGTCGGTGACTCTTCTAGGTCTCCCCAAGTTACCATTCTGTTTCTGTGGAAGAAAACTAATGGAAGGCAATTTCATGGAATATTCTCCAACAGATCCGTCTTTCTTTCTTTCTTTCTTTCTTTCTTTCTTTCTTTCTTTCTTTCTTTCTTTCTTTCTTTCTTTCTTTCTTTCTTGAAGCCTGTTCTCATAGAAATATGAGCAAAGATAATACTGGGTAAAGCTGTACTGTTATTCTATGGCCATTTCTGCAGCACACTGTTATGGTGCTATTATTCCACTTTCAACACCCTATGGAATTCTGGGGTTTGCAGTCTCCGGAGGGGCAGTTAGAATTCTCAGCCAGAGAGCTCTTTGACCTCAGGAAACTGCAAACCCCAGAATTCCACAGGATGTTGAAAGTGGAATAATAGCCCTTACAACAATGTAGGGCAGAAATGGCCTACCTCATTGAAAGGAGAGAATCAGATTAAAGAAGAGGGCTAGCTGGAGTTAGTATCAAGTCCATAAAGTAATACTAAAACTGGACTTACACATGTGGTCCGTATCCTCCACAGATCTCTTATGGATGGCAAAACTGAGGAGGCCATTTTGCAATATATTCCCCAGGGGAAATTTGGGAAATGTTTGGCAACTCAAGGTCTGCAGTTTAGGAAGAATTTGATAACATATTCCCAAAAATGTTCAAAAAATGTTTTCTGTGAAGTCATTTTAACCCTACCCAGCCTTAAGACTCCTTTCAGGAGTTGGGCTTCCATCTTTCTCATTGCACATGTAGAGAGGGAAATTGCTTCCAGCTGCCCTAAGGATCCCATTTTCATGGTGCTGTTTGCTTCCATGGCGCTATTATTTCCCCCAGAAGTCACATCTTAGATTTGTTTTGAAACTGACTCTGGGCTGTGGATGAGGCTTTAAAACAACTGGCAGTAGAAGCAAGGTACTGGCGATAAGAAAAATGTTCACAATTCTGTGGTAATTAAAATGCATTAACACTCCTTGCCATATTTAACTTTCCTTAATTCAGGGTCACAAAGAGTAAAGAGCACATTATTTTATGAAGCAAAATGTTGCTATGGCAGCAGAGGCAGGAAAGAAAGAAGCTGAGATCTCTGTTTTATTTCTAAGAGGATGTATTCATTTCTAAAAACTCCGCCTTATTTGTGGCTATCAGAGCAACGTGGCTTTTAGGGATGCAGGGTTGGTACATTCTTTGATTTCTGAGAAGAGCTTAAAGAAGATTTCAAAGATGTTCCTTCCTGTGTGTGTGAGATGGGGGCAGGGTTAACCTACAGCTTTGTACTGAAATCCAAAGATGGCAAATGGCAGTCTGCATATACAGGAACTAATATTTGCATAGCATTGTATCTCTTTGAACACTTCTTCATTTCTTGATTAAAGCCATCATAACAGGGGCTAATTTTTTTCCGTGTGTGTTTGAAATTAGAAATATTCAGAATTCAAAACATCCAGTGCAGTGTCTTTGGAAAGACATCTTAACTGTGTGCAGGGAGACTTTCTGGTAGATAAATACATTTAGACTTGTAGTATTTTCGAAAGGAAGCTGTTGACTCCCATGGTACTTTCCGCATCAGCCTTTTTAAGTGTTTGCATGGCTGGGCCTACTTTATAGAATGTAAGACAATCTTAAAAGTGCTATCAAAGGACAGTCCTCAGTGCGTAGTCATCCTCTCATGGAAGGGGTGACCAATCCAAGTCTGTTTTAAAGATCAAGAATCAAAAGGAAGAAAAGGGGCCTTGAAGTTGCCCATCAGTAGGGAACACCTGGACAAAAGATGGAGGATGCATATCTCTGTGATCCAGATTTGTATCAGTGATTAAATTAGTTGTCAACAAAGCCAGTCCAGCCATTGGGTAGAGTATTGTGGCTTCCTCGGGCATCATTTGGGGTATCATGACATGGCAGAAAGTAGTTATTGATTGGTTGTTGTGGGTTTTCCGGGCTTTGAGGCCATGTTCTATTAGTATTTTCTTCTGACGTTTTGCCTGCTTCTGTGGCTGGCGTCTTCAGAGGAATATACGTCAGGAGAAAATACTAATAAACACGGCCTCAAAACCGGGAAAACCCACAACAACCTATGGATTCCGGCTGTGAAAGCCTTCAGCTTTACATAGTTATTGATTTATTATTGTCATCTTTATGCTGTAGGGAAAAGCTGCTTTGGTGATTCCCTATCTCATGTATGAGAACAGCTTGGCTGGCTTTGAGCTCATTGTCCTGTGATTTGGGGTGGTTGTGAAAGCACAATTTTCTGCTCTGCCCTCAGGCGTTAAAACCTCACGGGCTTGTCCTGCTGGTAGAGAAAGCCTTGGCTTCTCAGTGGCTTGGAGGTCTTTCACACTATACAGTTATAGCACTATGGTTCCACTTTAACTGCCATGGCATCATCCAGTGAAATCTTGGGGTTTGTAGTTTGGTGAGGCACTAGAATTCTTTGGCTGAGAATAATAAATACCCCTCTGCTGCAAATTTCAGAATTCCACAGGATGCAGCCATGGCAGCTAAAGTGGAATCATAATGCTATAAGCATACAGTGCAAAAGGGCCCTTGGTTTCAGTCTCTCATTACAGATGTGGGTGCTTAATCCCACTAAAAGTAAACTTTCAGTGGAGAGTCACCTAATCACAGGGAAGGTCACTGATGCTGATGCTGTTTCCTTCCCTGAACTAAAGAAAATCCACCTATCAGATGTTTTTGGACATCCACACCCACAACCCCTCACCATTAGCTATGCTGGCTAAAGCTGAAGTGATACATAGTCTTAAAATATATATATGTGGGGCTGCAATTGTCCATCACTGGCATACACAAATCGTGTTTTTAGTCACTGCTTTATGGCTTATGGCTAGGATTAGTAAATACAAATGAGCATGTTGTTTTTTTCAGATCACTAGTTATCAGTTAGATGTACCCAGCAGTGGAGGAAAATATTTCAGATCAATTTCCTGGTTGTACCTGTTGTGGTAACAGGCGGGACACTGTCCTTTTGTGTGCAGAAGGTTTTTTTCCCATAAAAATAAGATGTCAGTGTTTGCAATTTGATTAGATACCCTATACTGTGATCGTTTCTCATTTATTTGGTCTCTCTCTGCAATGAATCTTTATGACAGTAAAAGTGCATCAGACCTGAATCCTTGGGGAAATAACAGTTCATTTCTTTAAGAAAATACACTGGCTGCAATGTCAAAGAAATGAATGGAATATGTGACTTGAAAGAGTTGTCTGGGATTTAGATCTCACAGCTAGGAAGCCTTCAGTGTTGATTTGGAACACAGTATTTTCTTTGCACACTTGAAACATTTTTGCAGTTGATAATTCCTGATTCCTGCGGCAGTTGCTTTTGTTCCTAGATTGAATCTCCTGATTTTTCCTTTTTTTCAAAATAAGCAGCCATGTTGGCTAGTGGAATCTGGAAGATGTAGCACAAAAAAGTGGGAGAATAAAGTGAATGATATTCTGAAATGGTCAAATAAAGAATAAATGGCTACATTTCTATCACCACATGGTTTCAAAATTTAATGCTCTGATGATGAAGATGATTAAGGGAATTTAGCTTGTGTTTGATAACAGGAAAAGGAGCACTCTAATTTGTATCCGTCATGCATTTTCTGTAATATGTTCTGCATTCTGATTTGTTGGTCAGTTAATTAATAGATCCTGCTTTCTAAATGATTTATGAATTCTGAAGAGTTTATCTCTGCCTCAGCCCTCCTGGCTTTTTAGCCCCCTTGTACTTTGTTTGCACATCTATCGGTATCAGGATAGAGCAGCATGAAACACCCACACTGAGTTCTGCTACCAGTTACAACTGCATAAAGAATTAAGGCCTTGCTTTGCTGGTTCTGCTTCTTGTCTTCTGCCACTGTACATTAGAGACAGCACTGCATATCACACAGGAGGACAGTTAGTGCTGGCGGCAGTGAGGACCTGGGCCTCTTTCACAGTACACAATGATAGCAGTATGATTCCACTTTAACTGCTGTGGCTATATCTTTTGGAATACTAAGCTTTGTAGTTTGTGAGTCAGTAAAGCGCTCTGGCTGAGAATTCTAAAATGTTGTTGTTGATATGTGCCTTCAAATCAACCCTGACCTCTCCTCGGGTTTTCTTGGCAAGATTTATTCAGAGGAGGTTTGTCATTGTTTTCCTTCTAGGCTGAGAGGGTGTGACTTGTCCAAGGTCACCCGGTGGGTTTCCATGGCTGAGTGGGGAGTTGTACCCTGGTCTCCAGGATTGCAGTCCAGTGCTCAAACCCCTACCCCTCACTGACTCTCACTATATGGAATGCCCTGTCTTAAAACTGTGAACCATGGCAGTTAAAATAGAGTCATCTAATATATAAATGCTGAAGTTTGTTTATCTGTGTCAGGTGAAGACCTCATATGATTGGCTGCCTAAGAAGATTGTGTGGAATCCTGGGGTTTGCAGTTTAGGGAGAGCCCTTTAGAATTCTCAGCCAGAGAGCTCCTGAGCCTGTCTGGTTGCTGTGGAGACGAGGCCTAGCAGCAAGGAGAAGGAAGACAGTGTATTCCTTCAGAAACCGAACCTCTGTATGTTAATAGCTCTGAATACAGATTGGATTGGGGAATATGGGGGAAAGTTACAGGTACTGGACAAGACAATTTGGGGAATTAGAGACACAGAATGCCAAATCTTTTTAAAAAGTATTACCTATGAGAAAATAAAATCCCGGGCAACGCCAGGTATATACGCCAGTAGTGCTATATTTGTGTGGTGTAAAAGGACCTCAGAATCGGCATCAGTTCCTGGCTGCCAAAACCTTAGTAGACCCAGCAGTGTTGATCTCTGCCTCAGATGCTTTACATAGGGGTGGTCCACTTTGGTGGAGCTGGGAATGACACCAGGCCTGAGAGTGGGAAAAAGGGGAGGCTGTCAAAAACAGAAATGACCAAACATTCACTTTTGGTTTTACTTTTTTGGGGTGTATGTGTGGCTTTTGGGGCTTGCCACCCACCATCCTGTGTCCACACGAAATCACAGTTCCAGGAGATCCCCCCAATAGTGAAAAAAATGGTGTCAAATTTTACTTTCTCACCTAGATTGGTAAAAGTATATGTGTATAAGTATAAAAGTATATGTGGCCCACAGCCTACATGTTGCTCACCTTGATCAAGTGGCTGGGTCTTTGAACTTCGATGTTCATTTTCTTAGTATTCTGCTGTGACACTTCACTGGAGCCTTTGGTGTATTACGGGAAGTTAAAATGTTAGATCCCAGATGCCACAGAGTACTGGTTCCTCTGCCATATAAGCCTAAAGGCAGCCTGTTCCAGAAAAAACCTAAGAGCAACAATAAGTGATTGGAGAAATTATTGATTATTTTAAATCGAGGGATATAAATTCAGTGAAAGGCAAGGGAAACAAAATCACTGAAAATCAAGAGACATATATACTCTGAAAAGCTTGTATTAAATTAGGGGAAATATAACCAGTGACAATTCACTGAAATTCACTTAAGAGCTCAGCTAAATTCACTGATTAGCTTATTTTAAATTAAGCAAAACAAATTTAGTGAAAATCAAGGGAAATAAATTCACTGAAAACCAAGAGAAATAGAATCACTGAAGACCATCATATCCTGTGTAAATGGAGGAAAGAGGCCATCTTGCGATTTTTAATAGGTTCATTGTACCACCAAAGTCACCTTGAAATAACCTGCTAATAAATTACTGCTGATGAATTTGTACATGAGTTCAAATTTAAATGTGAAATAACTGCCACTCCTAATTACTTTTCTTAATTGATACTATAATTTGATCTAGTTAGAAGTTGTGTTTGATCTTTTAATACAGTCCCTTAAATTAGTTTTGAGGTGTAGGTTGCTGTGAAGTTTCAGTTCAGTGAAACTGAAAGCAGACTTTGAGATAAGCAAGTAAAATTGTGGTTGCTAACTTTTCTGGTACATCCAAGTAGATTTTCAAAACAGAGTGGTAAAATGAAGGACATATTTTTGCTCAAAATAACTGCTTCAGATCTCACTGTTGCAGACTGAAGGAAAATCAAGATGGTAGAAAAGGACAAGGAACAGGTTCTACCTAATATATGATTGACAAAGAGATAGAATGAATAATAGACTATACCTATCTGTGACCTCCACAGAGATAAACAGATTTGTAACTAGTTTAGTGTAGTGACCAGCCAGCATAGAGCTTGAAAAAGTCACTTTCTGGGCCACAACTCCCAGAATTTCTCAGCAAGCATGACCACTAGTCATGTTGACTGAAAGATTTTGAGAGTTGTAGTCTAGGACTTGAATCCTGTTGGGATACTATGCTAGTGATTAAAAAAAAAATCACTGAATGAATGGTTATATTTTCTAAGAGGTTGCTGGCTGTCATTCTACAACCAGACACACAGCCCCCTCTCTGACTTTTGACTTAGTGGATGAACAGGTAATCAACCATTATGCAATGCCATGGTGCAAGTTGCACGACAGGTTGCATTTCTGTGGGATCCAGTATAATTATACTGGCCTATATTACACTATGCTAAAAGTACATAAATGTTTGCCCCCAAAATAATCTTTCCAAAATCTGATCCAATAATCTGAATGCAGTAAAGGATTTCCAAGCAGGCTGTTGGTGAAGTAAGTGTAGCAGGGGCATTCAATCGCTAGGCCCATTAAGAAGTTAGAGAGTTTTCAAATTTCCAGAGTCAAGTTGAATTGCAGGTCAGTTCTGCAGATACCAGAATTGTTCAAACTTGTTTCTCTGTAGTGCAAGCCCCATGTTCATTGCATTGGATGTTATCCAAATGATGGTGTTCTGGTTTAGATCTTTTGCACTACATCATTATAGAAGAGTGATTCCACTTGAACTGCCATGGCTGAGTCCTGTAGAATCCTAGCGCTCATGGTTTGATGAGGCACTAGAGCTCTTGGCTGTGAATTCTAAATACCCCTCCCTAAACTGCACATTCCAGGATGCCATAAGATGGAACCATAGGAGAGCACCATGGCATTTAAACAGAAATATTGCACTAATTGTAGGCATTGTGGTTAAATGGTTGGTGTGGAAAAGAGCTTCTGCTACCCCTCAGAAATTAACTTTGCTTGTCAGAAATCAAATAATAAGTTATTCAGTGAAATCTTTCTCTTTCTTCTTCCTAGAACTATGCAGGAATGCTGTGGCAGCAAGTTAGCCAACGTGTAGAGAGCTCACCTGGTCAACCCTGCTTTGGGTCCCACCTTTCAGAGGAGAAACTGAATACCCTTCGGGACGAACAAATTGGACAGCTACAGGAACTAATGTATGAAGCTACAAAACCCAAAAGACAGTTTAATGTTTTGGATGATACAGAATACAAAACCTAAAATACTTCTCTAAATGCATTTAAAAGTTTTTTTTTTAAATGGTGCTTCTTATGGCTCTAGTTTGGAAGACAAGCTCACTGTCAGAAGACTGGATAAATGACGCTGATCTACATTCTTTCTGTTTTGTTTCAGCCTCCAGGGATACGCAAGATGAATATTTAGAAACAGATATGGTCCCATTTATATTAATTATGGCCTACGCGTGTGCTTAGAATAACTGAATAGGTGGTATTTCTGAAAAATTTGACTGTCTTAAATTTGTCATATGCTGGAGGGGAGTGGGGAGGGATGTAAATGACAAGTTTGGGGATAAGATTGGAGGTTTTTTTTTTGGATAGTCATAACAAGTGTACCCACCTCCAGCTTCCAACGTCCTATTTTAATGCAGCATGGAGAGGGATTATCACTTCCCCTCTTACTTGTATTGAAGTCAACCCTTTCTCAACCAGTGTGGTTTGGAGCATTAAGACAGGTGATTAGCCTGATCTCTGTGGAGGTCCTGGGGATAATTTGCTGAGCTTAGCAGAGTTACTTATTTACAGTTCCCAGCCTGAACACTGATCATACTGAGTGGGAAATTCTGGAAATTTGCCAAGCTCTGGTAATTTGTTTGTGGCTGCAAGAAGGGAGTGTAGTCCTGAAGGCAGCGGTGGACAAAGTAAGAACCAAATCTAGGCAAGTCTTTCTTTAAAAAATCTCATTCTCTTTTTTCTGCCACCCCCTCTTAGCCATCATACTCTTTCTCTCTCCACCTTTCTCCCTACCCAGTGAGCTGCTGTGAAATGGACAAAATTCTGAATTTATCGCTTGTAGATGACTGTTGAAATTAGGAGCAGCACAACACCAAGTATAGGGAGAGGGCCATGTGAAGTCCCAGGGCTACCAGTTGGTAAAGGGTTTTTTTGGTTGCAATTCAGCTGTGCAGTAAGCAGATGAGCTTTCTGTTTGCTGGAGCCACACAATTTCTTTCCTAATCTGCATTTCTGTAATTAATTGATTATTTTTAAACTGAACTTTATTAAAAATGCAGAATACATACAGAACAAAAGAGACAACAAATTACAACAACAAGTAGATATGAAAAGCAGAAGGAGAAGAAGAATATCTTCGTAAGTGCTAAATGCCAGATACTAAGAACTAGTTATATAAAAATACTTTTTTTTAAAAGGTAGTTTCCAGCTTTCTCAACACAGGCTCTTCTATATATATGTATATATATGAAAAAAAAAACAAGTTCTCTGACCCATTTAAATGCTTCAGCTGCTACTTTTCCAGAAATACTAATTATCAAATCCTGCTGTAATCGTACAATACTGTTTTTGCTTGCAAGAAGCATGTTAAAGACTCCTAGTCTTTTGTAGAAGTCATCACTGATTTTCTCTTACAAGTACCATCAATGTATCCATTTTGGCTAAGTACAACAGTTTTGTCAACCTGTCCTCTTTCATTGGAATCTTTATATTCTTCCATTTCTGTGCATATAATAGTTGTACTGCTGTGAAATCTTGCTATATTTTTTTTCTTAAGTTTGTCTTCTATTAGTCCCAGCAAATGAAGTTCAGGTTTTAATTGAATATTAACCAAGATGTTTAATACCTTTAACAGAAAAGTATTTAAAAATTCAAATGTAAGGAAAAGTGAAAGCAACAGATTTTCCCATTCCCCAGCAAGTTTACTAACGAAGTATATAGGGAGCCAAACTAAGTCCCAGTTCTTTCATGTATGACTCTTTGAAGATAACTCAATGAAACTGATTGGCATGTGACTTAGGACAAAATACTTATTCATACCACACATCATTAGCTTCCAGAATTTGCTCCCACAAGTTGTAAATGCGGATCTGTAGCTTCTGATTTCTTTAGAAAGGATCAGACAAAGGTCTGTGACTGCCTACAAGTAAATGGAACTTCTTGGTTCACAGAAAGCCATGAAATATGAGCTGCTGATCAGGTGGTTGTATCAATAAGTAGGATTGCCATTTCCTTCATGTTCTTCCCATTTGCTTTTCAGAAGCATCTGAATGGCAAATAAGCTGCTCAGCTAAAGGGACTGTTGGTTTGATGTGGCACATGTGTATTTTCAAACTCCTATGAAAAAATATCACATTCAGTGATGGTGATGATGATGATGTGAAGCCCATACCTTTGCAGCTCAAAGAGCAGGACCTCAGACAATTAATGTGAACCTCAGTATTGAAAATATTCACGTCTGTGTAAAGAAAAATGCAAAACTGTTGATCATCATATTAGTTCATTTAACATGATGAATGTAAGAAGCACTATGATAAATTGGATGCAGTGATACATGGGAATCTATGCGAAAATAGCGATCACCACTTGCAAAGAACTGCTGGGAATGTAAACCTGAAAAAGTTGTTGGAAATGGTAAACTGAAAAGGACTAAAATGGATAAACAGTTAGAACATAATATGTCAGACACACATACGAGTGAGAAAAAGAAAGACTGGATTATAGGCAGGACAATCCCAGGGGACAGCAGAACTGCAGAAAAGGAGATGGAAAAGACTGTGAAATATTAAGACTTACAAATTGAGATTCAGGGCCTCTGGGGAAAGAAAACTGTGGCTGCAATAGTGATAGGCAGTCCAGGAGCAATTCCAAACAAACTGACAAACCATCAAAACGATATTATAGACAAGATCAGAATAACCCACTTATATAAAATGACACTACTTAGAACATGCCACATTATCCCGTGATACCTCACTGATTCGTAGATTGCTCTGTCTGTCTGTCTGTCTGTCTAATTTTTATTAGCATTTTTCCAAATATACATAAACCTACAAATACCAAAAGAAAGAGAAAAAGAAAGAATATACTAAAACCCACCATTACCAAAAAAAAAAAAACACGAGAGAGAAAGAGAGAGAGAGAAGGAAAAGAAGAACAGAAAGGTAAGGATAAAATACACAGAAATACAGATAGATCGATCGATCGATCGATAGATAGATCGATAGATAGATCTAAGATGTCTTAACCATCTTAGGCTAAATATGCTTACCAAAAGCAAGGTAATTTGGTTTAATTTAATTCCAGTCCAAACTTGCCTATTTGAGTTTAGGTCCAATCCAATCCCCAACTGGAGCTGCGTCTGAAGAGTCCTGGAAGTTGTACTTTACCAGGGTGTCTCTGTCTGTAAGAAACATATCCTGGTGCCCTGGATGCTGCTGAACATGCTCATAGAAGTAGCTAGAATGGATGCCAGGATTCTTGGGGATTACAATTTCCAACACTTCCAATGCTACTGAAAAGTGCTGTGGGTCATAGTAGTAGGCTTCTCATCCTTGTCATTCCTAGTTTTAGTCAGAAAGTGAATGGTGGCCACAACAGTGGGCTAAAAATGACCCATACTCAACTTTTGGAGAAGTTTGTCCCCCAATTTGTAATTAGCCCAGATAATCTGAATTGGCAGAATCCATAGTCTAAACTCCCCAGGTCTGTTTCCTTAACAATACAGCCAGTAGTATGAGGGAATGAAAGTCTACTTCATCTGTTCAAAGAAAACCTCTAATAATTGAGTAGAAGGATGAAATTGGCCTTATAATAAATTTAGCTTGAATGTGAACGGGCAAAAGAACTTATCAAAATAAAGAGAAAGATGTAGGACTAATTCAAGGAAATCTGACCACGCTTCAGGTGAGAGTAAACGGAAAGTATGTGTAACACTGGCCTCTTCAAAAGAGATGTGTGAGAGACCTTTGGCCAACATTTCACAGACCTCTTGAGTTTGAACTCTTAGCATTTCTTAGCTGGTTGCTGAGCAATCACAAAATGTTATCAGGTAGGCATCTTACCTGATGAATCTTGTCACTTTCCTTTTGGTGAATGTAAGAGGCATTTCAAATGGAGATATGAGGAAGCTTTAGTTATTTCATGGGAGAAACAGCATGACAAATATTCCAAATGGGGAAGGGATATAGACCAAAATTTGATTCCATGTTCAGCTGTGGAAACCCACTGGGTGACCTTAGTGTCAGAAGCAACTAGAAGGCATGCAACAACATAGAGCCTTGACAGTCATGCGATGCAGAGGAAGCTGGAAAGTGAGCCTCCCTTCGAAAAGGTAAACTAAGCAAGGCAAAGAGAAGCATCAAGGTGGCTGATGCTAAATATCTGTCACTTCATCTGTGTTGGTTTATTTGTGTTTCCTTTTACTCTCTAAGGACTCTGCTACTCTGAGTCTATCTCTTCATCAGCTTGGCCACAGTATGTGTGAAAAGGATCTAGGAGTCTTAGCTAACCACAAGCTGAAGATGAGTTAGCAGTGTGATACGGCAGCTAAAAAAGCCAATGTGATTCTGGGCTGCACCAATAGAACTATAGTGTCTGGGTCAAGGAAGTGATGGTACCACTCTATTCTGCTTTGGTCAGACCCCACCTGGAATACTGTGTCCAGTTCTGGGCACCACAGTTCAGAAAGGATATTGATAAGCTAGAAGGCGTCCAGAGGAGGGCAACCAAAATGGTAGAAGGCCTGGAAACTGCCCTATGAGGAGAGGCTTAGGGAGCTAAGTATGTTTAGCCTGGAGAAGAGAAGGCTAAGAGGTGACATGACAGCTATGTTTAAATATCTGATGGGATGTCATATGGAAGATGGTGCAAACCTATTTTCTGCTGCTCCAGACACTAGGACATGGAGCACTGGCTTCAAACTTCAAGGAAAAAGATTCCATCTAAACATTAGGAAGAACTTCCTGACAGTAAGAGCAGTTTGACAGTGGAAGGTGCTGCCTTGGAATGTGATGGAATCTCCGCTGGAGGTTTTTAAACAAAGGCTGGCTGGCCATCTATTGGGAATGCTTTGATGGTGTATTTCTGCATGGCAGGGGGTTGGACTCAATGGCCCTTGAGGTCTCTGAGGCTCATTCTGCAGCCATTTAGGCAGATCATTTGGAGCATCTCATCAAGTTGCTTACTTGTTACCTCTCTAAACCTTATATATAAGCTACCCTCCCTACTCATGTCAGACTGAGCTTGATTTGTAAGGGTGTGAAAACTGGGGGACTGTCAGACTTCTTGTCAGGTAGGTTATGATCTCCACAATATCAATATCTTCTTGAAAAGTTAAAAGACCAGCACTGAAAATTAAACATGAGAATTTTTGGATCAAAGTTATTATCTTATATTTTTTATTGTCACAGACGTCAATGGTGGCATTCATCTTGTCTCATCACTATCTATAAAACTCACTAGCTTTGTCTTTTTTTAGCCTCTCAGTTTTGTACAAGTTACTTTCACATACCATGACATGCTGCTGTGCCATTTTTTAATGGTGGCAAATGATATTTTTTACAGATCATGTTCAATGTGCCTAGATTTTCTGACTCCTCAATTTGTAATGCAGGTCCATATTCTATATACTGAATATAGCAAAGGCATGAACCCCATATAAAGAGGATGACATGGAGGCCTTTGCACCCAATAGAATATGTATAGATTGGTTCAAGACAATGGGTTTTATCTGCCACTTTTAATATGTAGGATATTTATATGTTAATCATCCTTCAAACCTTTCTTTCCCATCATGTTTCTTTGCTAAAATCTCTCAGTTACAGCAGTGAGTGAAATTAAAGTGGGAAGCAGGAAGCGTAACACTCCTATTGTTTTCAGGGCACTTAGCAAGAGAGAGCTCTTTGGCATCAAGCGTTAACAGATCAACGTTTTCACAGAACATTTTCAAGATTGACAGATGAAGCAAGAGGAACTCTCTCCCACTCACTGTGCTGATGATGAGAAAGAGATGTGGGTTGGTGTGCTTTTGGTCATGATGACTGTTAATCTCTGATTTGTACTGCTTTATTTCCAGTTGCTCTTTAGTCCACTGATAACCTCTTTTGCAAGCCTATGACCCAAACTCCAACTTACATTTCATATCCAACATGCAACTCACACCCTTTTTTCTCTAGTTTTGTAAAGGGGTTTCTGCGAGTGCAACCATTTCACATCCAGTTGTGTGTCTTCATAAGATGCATAAGTATTTGTCAGTGCCTTGATTCACTGGGATTGTGGCAACAGCCATTGTACATTCACCAT
The DNA here is from genome assembly GCA_030412105.1 of Cyclura pinguis. Taxonomy (NCBI): domain Eukaryota; kingdom Metazoa; phylum Chordata; class Lepidosauria; order Squamata; family Iguanidae; genus Cyclura; species Cyclura pinguis. Next base: position 24,506,340 of record CM059604.1, read on the forward strand.
TGCACAATAAGACGATAAGTAAGCACATTGGCAAATAAGTGATCAGCTGCACAATGCTGTATTCAGCAGAAGGGAGCAGCACAACCACTGTATAACTCTGTGAGTGTAGATTTTTACGATACAAGCACAATGGAGGATCTCAGCCATTTTCTGCCCATCTACTGGGACTACAGAAAGGAAAGGGAATAAAACCAGCTCAGCCAAAACCCAACAGATGACATGGTATACTAAAATATAAGCTATCTGCTATAAGTAAAATTCAAATGCAACTAGAATTATGTGCATATCAAACCATTACTGCTACCAGCTTTTTAAAAGAAGATGTTATGTTTTGTTTTTCCTGGAGATTTTAAAAATACATTAACAAGTCTGCCTCTGATTTCTTAAATACACTGTCTCTGTTTTTCCCCACCTACTTTGTTTCTATTATTGTTGTTTTTCTAAAAAGCCTGTTTTTCCCCAACTGTATCTTAAAATCTATGGGATTACAAAATAATAATTGTGAAAAGAAAAACACATTCTGTTAAAAAAAAAAAATCTACAATGGGGTGAAAGTGTTTCTATGTATCTGTTTCAGAAGATGTCTGGGAATGCACAAAAAGTTCATTTTAAAACCCACAGATTTATGGTACTTCCAATGTAACACTGTAATACTATGAGGCTGGTTGACCTAAACTGCATCCCCCAGTGCTTTCCCATCAGCCACCTGCTGTAGTCTTTCATGGTTAAACTGATTTGATATAACAGGGCTTCAGCAGCTGCTTGGATCACCCTCTCCTGGAACTGTCATCTATTAACAGCCCTTCTGCCTAGGAAAGGCAGAACAGCAGGGCCCAGCTCCTTTGGCTCCACTGAGCTGCTATTTCATTCCTCAGCTGTCCCTAAACTAGAAGCTGCTTCACCTAGTTGCAACGGCACAGAGTCAGTAAGATCTATTCCATTGACTTGGCTAAATGAAGAGTTACAATTTTGTCCCTCATTTCCCTTGTTTGTTTGTTTGTTTGTTTATTGGATTTATGTGCTGCTCTTTCGTCCAAAGTGGGACCCAAGGCAGTTTCCAGAAAGCTAAAAAAAAAATTGAAAAGATGTGAACAATTAAAACATTAAAAAATATAAACTTATAAAACTTACAATAAATTTTTAAAACAGCTAATAAATAAGTAAAAAGTCTCCAGCTCACCCATTAAAGGCCTGCTTAAAAAGAAATGTCTTTGCCTGCCTGTGAAAGGAAAGCAGTGAGAGGGCCAGGCTAGCCTCCAGTGGAAGAGAGTTCCACGGGGTGGGAGCTGCCACTGAGAAGGTTCTCTCCCGTGTCCTCACTAGATGAACCTGGGATGGTAGCAGGACGGAGAGAAAGCCTCTCCTGCAGATCTTAGGGCTCTAGCAGGTTCATGTAGGGAGATACGGGTTTTCAAATAGTCTGGGTCTAAGCCCTACAGGGCTTTATAGGTCATAACCAGCACTTTGAATTGTGAACAGGTAGCGAGTGAAGCTGTTTTAACAAGGGAGTTCTGTGCTCCCTATAACTGGCCCCAGCTAGCATGCTGGCTGCTGTGTTTTGAACCTGCTGAAATTTCTGAACAGCTTCCAAAGGCAGTCTCATGTAAAGTGCATTACAGTAGTCCAACCAAGATGTAATCAAGGCAGGTGTCTCCGTAGCCTCATCTGACATCTCAAGGAACAGGCACAACTGGCACACAAGTTTCAACTGTGCAAATGCACTCCCAGCCACTGCTGAAACCTGGGCGTCCAGCTTAGAGTTAAATCCAGGAGAATATTAAGGCTGCAAGCCTGAGATTTCAGGGGGAGTGTAACCCCATCCTGCAAAGGCAAAGTCTCTATTCCCTGATCTGCCTTTTGACTTGACCAGGAGCACCTCTGTCTTGTCTGGATTAAACATTTCCATTCTAGCAGGTCATTATGAAAGAGTCATTTCATGTACCCTGACGCCTGAGCTGAGGGCCAATCCTCCCACTTGCTGCAGTGAGGCAGCTGCTTCAGATGGCAAAGCACCACAAAGTGTGACAAATATACAATTCTCCCTATCATAGGAGGGCCTCTGCAGCTTCTCTGGAGCTGTCCATTTAGAAATTTGAAATAGGAAACCTCAAAGCCAATGATTACAAAGGCCGCCATTTCTGCATTTCTGGCTGCTTTTTGTAGCTGATACAGCCTTATACAAAACCTTCCTGGGTTCTATCATAGAGGGAAGGTGCAGTGATGGCAAAATAAGTGGAAGTTGTGCTGGGCTATAACAGAGTGTTACCTTCTCAGTCTGCAAGCACCAGGAAAGCTTGGGATGCCCCTGACTGAATTTGCTTGTTTACTGCAGCCCAATCCCTTTTTCTTTTTTCTTCCTGTATTTTATACTAGAAGGTAAGCCTGTGAGGAAGGATTGTCTTGTTTTTAAATCTCTGTGCAGTACTTAGTGAATGTTAGGTGCTTTATAAATGACTGCTAATAATATTAATTGGCAGAATCCTAACTTGGCTACTTAGTTAAGTGTACATAACGAAGTAACATCTCCTGTCCAAACTCCTCCCTGCACCCACCATAAGAGCCAGCTGCCAGATTGGCTGAAGGCTGTTCTCCTAGCGATCAGGTTGCAAAAGAAGATGACGTTTCAAGCTCCTTCCCACCATAAAGTGAGACAATGACAAAGACTTGCCACTGGGGTCCTGTTTCTGATTGTCACAGCTTTGCTTGCTGGCATGAGGAAGTTGGAAATCTCATCCTCCTTGTGTCCCATTTGGAAGCTGAGCACCACTTTTGCCTAATCTGGCAGCTGGCTGTTAAGGTATCCTAGGGTAGCAATTACAAAGGTTAACAGGAAGTCTGTATAATTTACTGAATACAGTTCTGTTACAGGTTTGTAACTCTAGATCATGAATCCATAAGTGAAATACTGAATACCAGCACTAAATAATTATAATTTCTCAGCGCATATTTGGTTGCAGCCCAGGTCAGTTTGTCCTGAATAACTACAGTATATATTAAAGCTACATGTCAGATTAATCCACCTACTGTGAACTTCAATTGCTGGTAAACTGAGACTGTTATGACTAATTGAGATTCAACAATACATAAACTATCATCAAAAGAGTGTTTCTGTTTTATATCAATTACTATGACTTGTTTGTATGTTTATTTATTTAATATAGATACTGCCCTTCTCCTAACATGGGCCCCAAGGCAGCTTATAAGATGAATTAAAACGAGATACACTTAAAACAATGAATAATATGAAAGTTTAAAAAGACTTAAACAATCACATTAAAAATATTGATTTCTTTTTTAAAAAAAAAGGCAGTTAAAATATAATAATAGTTAGAAAAATACAATTCAACATACCCCAGCTAAAGACCCTTCACAAAAGACAGTTATGGTAACTCTCAAAGACCAGGGTAAGCAGAAAGATCTTTGCCTGCTGAAAGCAGTGAGAGGAACAATCTAGGCCCTTTCCAGACGTGTGTGTGTGGGGGAAACGACGGAACACGCTACTCACCAGATTGCTGGTAAATTGCTGGTAATACTCACTTCGTCCGGGCGAGTCCGTCACGACAAGGAGGAGCGCGAGCTCGTCGCTCCGCACTCCTCCGGCGTCCTAAATGGCGGCTTCCGGTTGATGCAGGCTCTCCACCAACTGGAGAAGCTCGCCAGCCGGAAGCCATCCCCGGCAGATCTGCAGGCACGCACTTGTGCGCACCTGCAAATCTGCTCCGGAGCCGGGCAACGGAGCGGCATGGGGTTGCGCACTCCGTGGTTTTTAAAAACCTCTAAAAAGAGGTTTTTAAGAAACACGCTGCGTGACCAGTTCCGGTCGCTCTGGAGTGGACTGAGGTATGGAACTACAAAAAGTAGTCCGCCCCAGTCCACTCTACAGTGCAGAAGACCTCCGTTGGAGGTCGCTCTGCACCGTTTAAATAGCCCGGTGCGGAAAAGGCCCTAGTTTCCTGTGGGAGGGAATTCCACAGTCTGGGGGCAGCCACTAAGAAGGTCCTCTCCAATTCTTCACCAAATGTGCCTGTGATGGTGGTGGAACCAAGAGACAGCCTTCCCCAAAACTATTTATGATTACTATTTTTGCTTCCTGTGTTCAGAGAAACATATGTTTTGGGGTGAGGCCTTTGAAGAAAACAGGATACAAGAAAAAACAGATCTAAAAAGCGTACCTTTGTTTTCCTTCCAGTTTTGGAGACGATGGATTGGATTCAGACAACATTAGTTCAGTCCCATGGAAACCAATGGGACGTATTTGGCCCATTCATTAACTGTTAATTGTTCAATAGTATAAAAGCATGACTAATCTAGGGCACTGCCATAAGAACAAAAAATTATTTCGAAATATTGAAAGTTTCCAATTATTTTTTCTTTTGATTGTATCTACCTACCCATAAGTTGCATCTAGTCTCTTGAAATATCCCAAGTTCCCTTCTTCCTTATCACCCCCGTGTGTTCTTTCCCTTCCCACTGACCATGTGTGCTGTCTATCTCATGCAACATTTCAGAAACTGAAATGGGTATTATTATTATTATTAATTATTAATATTATTCAGGAATTTATAGTCAAAGTGCTTAACTGCTTTAGCAATATTGTGCTAGTTAAACATTAGGACAATTTTGTTTTTGTGCTAGCATTCCTCTTTTTCTCACTTGATCTCTGTTAATCTGTATCCTCAAAACAATAACTGTGTTTACTTGTGGCAGCCATCTTAGCCAGTGCTGAGAACACAAAAACACATAAAGCAAGTGCAAAGGTAGTACTTGACTAATTTAAACTGACCTGGGGAGTAAGAATGAAAAATCCCTGGTAATGCCAGCAGCTTCCAGGAAATATATTGGGATGAAGTAAACATTGAGTGCATTTTCAAAAATAAAATCGGAAAGCACAGATGGAAAACTCAGAACTTCCAGAGTTTCTGTATCCATCTGGATATGGCCTTAGCCTCAGTATAATGCTCTAACTTTAAATCTGGAAGCAGTTTCTGATACCTCATATGAAAATGTAACAACCCCTCCCCAGGTAAAAATGATGCTGAAATTCTTCCAGTTAATCTTTGCTTCAAAGAAATGCAGGTATCCACACAACAAACTAGGTTGTACATGTCCACTGGGTCACGTTACTTGTAAGACGTAACTGCAAGCTTTGACTTCTGCTTTGTTTGTTCCTATGGTGGCAAAGCGTAGATTATTTGATAGGAGAAGATTCTGCTGCTCTCTGTTTAGGAAGGATGTATGAACTTTTCAGAGCTGTACAATTACAACTGGATTTCAGCAGGTCCAAAATTTCAGCAGGTCTAAAATGCTGTGGCTAGGATGATGACTGAGGCTGGTTACATGCAGTGTAGGCCACCTTGAGTCTCGCTCTTCAAAAAAAGGTAGGATATAAATATGTGAATTATTGATTGATTGAAAACCCTATGAATGCCTCTGCCTGTTGTAATAACAGAGAAAACAAAAGTTTGCTGACCTTTCATGACACCTAAACAGTGGCTGATTCATTAGGCCATGTCCCAGTACCTCTTCTTTATGAACATCCCCATGGAGTGGGATCTTATTCTACAAAAAGCCATGTTAATATGTTTTATTCCGCTTTTAGGAACTGGTGAGAATAAGAGATCTTAAGAGATAGTTGATAAGTCAATTTATTTTGGTCATACTAGCTACATTTTTAAAATTTTGAATTTGGAAGTATATTATTTGAACTTCTGTCTTAAAAGTTCTCTTTCTTAGAAGTTCTCTTTTGAATATCCAATGTTTTCCTTGAATACATAAAGCTTTACTGAAGGAATTGCAGCAGTCTAATTATGTTCTGAGCTGGTTGATGTTGAGGGGAGATAACTAAAATTAGCTCCACAGAAAAGGAACTTTTTATTCAGTTTTGCCTTTGCCATCTTTTAAAGCACATGCTGTGACACATCCCCCATCCAGGTTGACTGCCCAGTTCCAACCTTAGGGCTCCTATCACTAACTTTGCCATTTTACCCTTGAGATCCTTCCTTGGATCTGGTACTTGAGCCTCAAGGTGCCCACTATCCTGGACAAGTGGCTGTGTTGATCCATAGGTTCAGTGTGGTAAAGCGTGAGAAATAATTATTAAATTAAAAATTCAGACAATAGATGTAGCAATAAAAACACTAAAGACTTACTAGATGACAAATAAAATAAACATTCAGCCTCATGCCAGTTGCACACACCACATATGGTAACACCTCAGTTTCAAACAAAACATTTTCTTTCTGAACACCTTCTACATTCTGAACTTCCAAAACCCTCTCCTACTGGCCTTATTTCTAGTTGGCCCTATATCTATCTCTGATTGGCCCCATCTAGTTAACAGATAACCCTTTTGCTTATGTCCTTTTCTCCATATGCCCTGCCTCAAAACATTTCAGGAGCTGTGATGGGCTGGCTTGACCCAGACTTGCCCTACTACTTGCATTACTCCTGCCTAATTTTGGGAATTTGGGAATGACTCCAATAAACCTTTAGGTATTCACAAGAGTTCTGGGTAATGATATATCTTGTTAAGCTTTTGTTGGACACCTTTTGAAAAACACAACAACAATACTGCAGAAGAAAATCTTTAAGACTGAAGATGCTTGTTGAAATATTGATGCTCTGGAGCTTTGTGAAAATATAAGAAAGCAGTAAATAAAATATGAGACATTTAAAAGGAACATGGTAATAGAAAAGTATAAACTGAGCATTTCGAGGGAAGAAAAATAGCATTTCAGAAAAAGCAGTTTCCTGGAAACAAATTAATTTTACCTGTATTAAATTTATAGGCTGGGCATAGGCAGACTTCAGATCTGTGCCATTTTACTTCGTCTTTTAGAAGAAAACCAAGGTCAGCACAACTAAAGCTAAACTGCCTTGCTAAACTGCCTTGCTGTCCTTCCTTCAGAAGGTGAAGACTTTTTTTTCAGATGGGCTTTTAGAAATTGAAAGCTTTTAAAGAAAGAGCTGTAAGAGGGTGCCGTCTTGTTTTAAATTGTAATATATTCACTGCTTCTTTAAATCTTTTTGAAGTCTCTTGTAAAACTGTTTTAATATGATTGATAGTTTAGTTCTATTTTAATGTTGACTTTTTGTATGTTTTTAATTATATTGTAATCACATTCATTTGTAAGCCAGCTTGAGTTCCAATCTTGGGGAAATGTGAGATATAAATAAAGATGATGATGACAATGGTGATAATATTATCTACCATGACATGGGACTAGGTACAAAATAGGGCCCAGAGTTAGTACTCATTATGGACTGTTCTCTGAGGACTATATACTGCGATGATGCACCTGTATAACTGTATACAAAAACAAATGTACAACAATAGTCATACTCAAATGAATTGCTATGTTAGTATACAAAGAGATCTTGTAGCACCTTTGAGATTAATGGGAAGGATGAAGGATGAGTAGGATGTCTGTAGCATCAGCTTTCATAGATTCACTCTACTTCATCAGATAACAAACTGAATCTACAAAAGCTTTTGCTACAACCTTCTTTCTCACAGTTTCAAAAGTGCTACAAGATCCCTTTCTATAAATGCACAACAGGGTGGTACTACTACAGTCTGGAGATTCTGATAAAGAAGTACTAATACCGGGTGAAAACACACAAACATTTTTAAATCCCTGCTGGGCTACTTCCAGAAGGCTGGAAGTGAGGGATGAGTTGCAGTTTGTAAAAATTACTTCTTGACTACAATGAGTTGGAGTTTGTAAAAATTACTTCTTGACTACAATTCCCAGAATCCCCAACTAACTTTGCCACTAGGTAATTGTAATCACTCCCAAAGCCCTTTTACTAATCCTGGGATGAGCTGCATTCAACACTCTCCCTCCTGTTCCGTTTTTTGTTTCTGTCATTTCCCTCCCATTGCAAGCCATGGGAAGGATATGATGTAAATTGCCCCAAGTTCTCTTTCAGCCAGCAATCCCCATGACACTGAGGGCTTAGTTTTGTTGGGCACTGCAACAAATCCTGGTCCACTGGAGATCTGAATCTTACCAAGACCAGGGAGTTTTCCCAAAGGAAGGAACAGGACTAGATCAGCACCATGGAGAACTCCACGTAAATGCTGACACTTTCCTACCTGCAACTTTCCTACCTGCAATAAAGACTGAATGAGTCATAAATATGATTTTTGGCCTGCTTGAAGCTGACCTCCCTGTATCCATACTGCCTGAGGCCTTAAAAGGTCATGATCTATATCAGTAGCCTTGGGCAGTGACAGTATAGAAGAGACTGAAGCATGGTGGTATGTTTTTGGCTAAAATCCCCAGAATCTGATGACAGCAATATGACCTTGTCCCAGGGGCCATCCTAGAAAACTGAGTCTGAAAAAGTGGAGGACTTAGTTACTTTTTAAATCAAATCCTCTCCATGATCCTTTAACCCAGGAACCTTACCCCCTGAGAACAAGGAAATGGGATCTTAGACCTCAGCTGGTCTAAATCAGGGGGTGGGCAGAACATAAATTTCAAGTTACTGGTTGCAGTGAGTTGGCAAGGACTTCCAGCTCCCAGCTGCAACAAAACAGTTTCCTCTACTCTGCCCTAAATTATACTGCTGAAACAAAGAAAGCTTGATGTAAGCAGGAGTGGATGGACTGTGACCTCTGATCAGTTCTTGCATTCAAAACAAATTCTTGGGCTCAGAATTCTTTAATTCCAAGCGCATGTTGTTTCCCCCAGACTCTTGTTGGTAGATCTTGGAGTTCTAGTACAAAAGCAAAGTAGATCTTACAGATCTGAAGGCTGTCCACCCCTGCTATAAATCTGTTCCAGTGTTGAAGGCATGGCAAAGGGATGACAGTTGTGGTAGTGGAATTTTGGCTACTGCATATTCAACATATCACCTGCTCTTTACAGGCCATGATTCCACCCCGCCATCAATCCACTTTCTCCATTCTAGGGTAGCAGGGGCTATGTGCATAATTCTATTGTATTTATTTATTTAATTTATGTCCTGACTTTCTCCCAATAGAGGACCGAAGGCAGCTTACAACAAATTAAAACAAAGTATGGCTAAAACCTATATGATGTGAAAATTTTAAAAGACTAAATAAACAGTTATATTACAAACACTAAATTAAAACCCCTCTGCCACAGTTGTTGCTGTCTTTAGACAACTTGGAGTCAGAAGCCCTACCTAATCTCAAGCAAAGGACATTGAAATCAACCAGGAGATTGTGATCTATTTTCTGCCCACCTTTGTTGGGTGTCACTTGACTTTAAAATGTTTCTGTGTTTTTGAAGACCTAAATCCTATTGTTAGTCCCATCTAGAATAAATTCATTGATTCAGTCTTAACTTATTAGATCAGCACCTATGTAAATTCCCTTGATTCAGTACTTAATACCGCACTTGAGATTAACAATGGGATTTGTGCTGAAATAGACAACTATATGGTGGTAATGTTGAAAATGAACAGACATGAGATATATTTCCTAAGTGATGCTCTTCAACACAACATTACACAGTTATGAAAACTTTCACAGGTCATTTAACCTAATCCCCTGGTGGATGTCCTTTATGAAAAACATTGCATTAAATACTAGCTCTAACTGCTTTGATTATGACTACAGATGACAGAAAGAGGGCCAGAGCAGAACAGTAATTCTATAGTAGTGCTTTCTTAACTGAATATTTTAAAAAATGCAAATCTGGAAATAATTAGAATCATTTAAATAGAAAGTATAGAATATAAACTAGATCACTATAGAGAGCCAGTATGGTATAGTGGTTTAAAGCATTGGAGTACAATTCCGGAGACCATGGTTTGAATCCCCACTTGGTCATGGAAACCCACTGTGTAATCTTAGCCAAGTCACACTCTCTCAACCTCAGAGGAAGGCAAAGGCAAACCCTCTCTTGCAAAGAAAACCCTATGATAGGTTTGCCTTGGGTTCTCCATAAGCTAGAAATGACTTAAAGGCACAAAGCAACAACACATCACCATAGTGGGAAATACTGTGACCTAGGGTATGTCTATACTGAACAATTATAGCACTTTAATAGCAGTTTAACTGCCACGGTTCTATCCTGTGGCATTCTGGGATTTAGTTCTATGAGATACGTAGAATTGTACACTGTCTTGAACTACAGGATCTGACAGAGAATTCTAAGTATCTTATGAAACTAGAAGTTCCCAGAATGCCACAGAATGGAACCATTACAGTTAAAGTGGTATCAAAATAGTAGAACTGTATAGTGTGGATATACCCCAGGTGAACTGTGTTCCTGCTCGGTCCATTGCCCATGTGCTCACTGTGGATAGATGACTTCAAGTCATTTGTTGCCTTTTTGTGGTCCCTCGTCTTCACAGTTCCGCATCTGTCAAATGGGCTTTGAATGGTGTACCCCTTCAAATAATGCATCACCTTCTGACAATCCTTCCAATAAAGGCAGGACATAATATAACTGTTGTGGCACAGAAGCCATACCAAAGAAAAGGTATCTGAGGTAAAAGTTTAAGATTTCTAATGGAGGGCTGAACAGAAGTTCTTCGCAAACACACTCCAGCGATAGATGCAGTTAAACCATGAGACCAAAAATACCAGCATATTTTAGTTCAAAGAAGTTACAGCTATAACTAAACCTTGGGAAAGGTATCTGATCCTTAGGAGAGGTATTTGATCCTACACATGCAAAAAACTAGGAAACCAGCCAACAATTATGTCATGAGAAGAGGACGAGTTCATCTGGAGAAGTCCAGAGGCCGTAGGTTGGCCAGATTCAGCCCCAGGTCCGGAGATATGCCATTCCTGATATAACGAGAGAGTTTCTTCTTCTCTCTGTCAAGGAGCAGCTTCTGCTGAAGGTAAGTGTCCAACCAAGTAGTGCTTGGAAAAGTTACATTTTGGAGTATGGCTCCCACTCCCAGAGAGCATGGGCAGTTATGGTCCAAAAGGGTAACTTTTCAAGGCCAGCAACTGCAGCTAAGACAAAGGTCCTCTCCTTGGTGGATCTCTGGAGAAAAACAACTGACATGCAAGTAGACAAAACTCTCCCCATCACTAAGGACAGATGACAGCAGCAGGAGAAAGGTAGTCTCCTCTCTTTAAGCCAGAGGTGGGAAACATATGGCTTCCAGATGTTGCTGGACCGCAATTCCCAGCGTTCTTCACTATAAGCTATGGCTTCTGGGATGTCCAGTTCAATAACTTCTGGATGGGCACTTGATACCCAAAGAGGGTGATTTATATTTGAACATGCATTCATAGTGCAACTCAGTACAGCTAAGTAAATACCTGTAGGACAAAAATCACAGATTGAGATTTAAAAAGGGCTTTTAAACATACCACTTAGATGACTGGCTTGCCAGCTAGACCTTTGTCCATTAACTTTAATGGAGGGAGTAAACCATTATTTTGACTGTAGACAATAAACTGTATCATTTTATTGAAACAGTATTTCTCTGTTCTTCTGGTTTACAGGAAACTAATATTTACAAATGCGTCTTTTCAATTTAGCCTTTATCACACTGCTCCGTCCACAAAACAAGCCAGTATCTGTACTTAGTCCAATTATGTAAATCAATTACCGTCACAACTCTCCACATATGAAAAGGATGTCTCCCCCTCGTCTGCCGCCATTGGCTCGTCTTTTTGTTTTTGAGCTGTCTGGGATTTTTGAGGTGATATTGACCCCTCCTTTTTCTGAGTATTCATTTGTACAATTATGCAGAGTTCTTAAAAATCATTGCACATATTTTGTACATTCTGTACATTCCAGTTGGAATTATAGCGCAGTATTTCTTGCCTGAGAAAACCCTATGGAATTCATGATGCCACCATACATCACTCAATAATTCGAAAACACATACACTCACATCCAAGGTAGTTTCTCTCTGTTGAAGGTAGTTCACTAAAGTTCATTTCTTTTGAATGGTCACAAAGCAAAATCAATCAAGAGTGCCAAGTAAGAAAGAAAATCACTTCTACCAAGAATTCCAGATGAAAGCAGAATAAAGATGCCTCTTCATGACAACTCCTTGTTTCATTTCATTTATTTCTCTACTTTTATTTGACCCTTGCGTTTCTTTCATTCTCCTTTCGAGCATACTACCTTTTTTGTAGCATGCATGTGGAAAGATGGTTAGGTCCAAAAGATAGCTAGAAACAGAGCAGGCTACACATCTAATGAATAAGTACTATCAGAATCATAGTATCTTAGAACTGGGAGAGATCACAATGATCACGTAGTCCACCCCCGCACCATGGAGCTAGGCACAAAGTATTGCCTCGGGAGTCATTGTTCATTATCAGCTCTGTCTTGCTCTGTGCTGGCTGTCTTGTTCTTCTAATACACCTGCTACCTCTTTTAGAAGAAAGAAAATTGTAAGGCCTCACTTGGAGCAGAAGAACAGAATGTGCGTTGGGGGAGGAACCTGGTTTGCTTGCTTAGTGCCAACCATGACAGAGATTGTTTTGTTTAGAAATGTTCAAGCCTGTTTGAATCAGTTAAAATTTGGGGAGTCACAAATACCTTGGGTGTCAGTCTCTTCCTGTGAATCACTTGGGCCTACAACTCATCTACTTGGACTAGCAGAGGAATTTAGGGTCTCAGCTGAGAAGACTCATGCATCATTTAACTACTTTTCCTTTCTAGGGATGGGGAAAGTGAGGGACTAATAGGCCACGTGCAGCTCTGAGGCCATTTTGCCACACCAAACGCAATCTAAGGAGTGTGGGAGGCAGTTTTGCCACCTTTTTGGCTTCCTGGTTGATACTGGGAAAAAATCATTCAGAGAGGGCCAAAAATAAGATCTATCCCTCCTCATATTTCCTAGGGGCCAACAGAGGTTACTCAAGGAAATTAAAAAGCTCATTTTTGTGTGCGTGAAAGAAGCAATGGGGTGGAGGTTGAACTCTCCAAGGTGACTGGGAGACGATTGCAGCCCCAACCCCAGTCAATAGTCTATACTTGCATTTAATGGACAATTCCAGGGGAGGAAGATTCTCCTCTGTGCAAAAGGAAATCCTTTCCATTGAAGTGAATGAAGAAACCAACTAACACAGAAAAGGAGCTCTTTATGCACATGTAAAAAGTATGAAAGGAGCCATGCTGGATTAGACTAAAGGCACATATACCTTATAGGCTCTATATAGCCCAGCATTCTGTTCTCCAAATGGCCAACTGCATGCCAAATGGGAAGTTCACAAACGGGATGTGAGTATAACAGCTTCCCTCTGCTCGTGTTCCATAGGAACTGGTGTTCAAAATCATAAAGCCATAATGACCAGTAGCTATTAATAGCTTTATCCTTTGGAGCTAAGGAGCATTACTTAGAAACAATGACAAAAGCATTCATTTCCAGATCATGCATCTAGCACAAGTACGCAGTTACAAGTAGGAAAGTATGGAGCATTTTCTTCATTCCTTAGGGTAGATATTCTTTGCATCCATTCTCTATATTAGGCTAAGAATTTGTAGTAGTCCCTGTAATTCTCATACAGAGACCATGAAGACAGAAGCTGACTTATTTTTTAAAATGAAACTCTCCTTCTTTCCCTCCCTCCATCTGTTCCTCCCATGCCTTTAGACAATTAATTGTGTTTTTAAAAGGTATCTGCAGATGACAGATATTAATTTCTGTGAATGATCAATATATATGTAGATTATTGGCTATGTGTGTTAAAATCAATAAATCCAGGATTTATGTGACATAAATGTCACGCTGTATTTATTGGAACAATATAATCAGAAACTCAAGATTACAATGAGTGAAATCTTTTCAAAACCTCCCTTGTAAAGTCAGTAATTATTTTTATTACCTGATGTACGTACATGAAGATAAGCAATGATTACTCCGAGTATTTTCATGGATTGAAAAGTCACGTAAAGCTTGGAGGCAGCTCATTTTCCATTTTAGGAAGACGTAACATGGAATTATTGTCTCTTTGGAACAATCTGATTCTCCGCTGCTATTCAATAATAGCAAGTTTCACTTGCTTCTAAGATGAAAGACAAAAGTGTATTAAGAACAATGTTGAAGTTATTGTTTTACTGGTTAATCACCAGTTTTGCTAAGTTTAGACATGAGTCATAATTTGTTGCCTGGAGGAACTGAAACCATGCTTGCAGATGATTCAGAGATGCTCATGCCCATCAAGGCGGAGCAGGCAAATGAGTAAAAGTCTTTGCAAATGTATCTGAACTGAGAGATGGATGGAAAGGTGAATCCTCATTCCTCTTGAGCAGCAGGGGTGAGCAAAGTGTGGCCTGCAGGCCACAAAAATGAATTCCATTTTTGCAGCTCCTGAAACTGTAATGAAGAGCTCATGTACTTCACAAGTTTAAATTTAGAGGTCCAATTTGCAAGCGATTTTTACTCCCAAACAGCTCAAAATGCCTCCAAACCACCCACCAATATAACTAACCCTCCAGAATTCCCAACTCATCATCCATTGCCAAACCACAACTGAAAATTGGCCAGGTATGGTCACTGGAAGTGATGTAACATAATTTCCAGTGTGCCAAGATGCATGGGGGTGAGTGAGTCTTGGGTGAAAATTGGCCTCTGTTTCCCAGACAGTAGCCCACCACTGTTGAACAGGTAAGCTGGAGACATAGTGGAGAGGTCTCATGGGCACAGCATGATTTTCTTAATTTTTTAAAAAAAGAAAAACAGACTAACAGGATCCTTTATAGAGTTACTTGTTGGATAAAACACAATTGTACATTCAGATCAGAAATTGTTCCTCAAGGTTTTCCCAGATATTAGACAGATGAGAAAACTATTTGATTAATACAAAAGTTTAGGCCTCTTTTGAATGATGCACATCAACTTCATGTCAGCCTAAATGGGTTGTACAGTGACTTGTGAAAGGTATCTGTGGTGAACTGCTAACAATGATTAGTTTAGCACAGGCTCACTGAAGTCTAAAACAAAGAGGAAATGCTGGGCAGATATTCAACAGTCTTGTGACCTACATACCTTTGAACAGACCATCTTACGAGAACTCATAGAACTTGGTTTCAGGGGAAGAAGTACTCATAATTCTGTTTGTTCCAAAACAAGCCAAGAAAATTTAAAAGCTGGAAGTGCTATGCTGTTCCTTTTTGTCCTCCTGAGACCCAAACTTTCTGATGCTTATGAATCTACTTTTCAGATTGTAATTTGTGTTTCTTGGCCTACTGGAATCTCACTGAAGGATATGTCCATCTCCTCCACTGCTGGACTCCCACAGTCACCCATGTTCTAGGATGGGTTGTTGTTGTTGTTATGTGCCTTCAAGTTGACTCCAATTTATGGTGACTCTATTGTAGGGCTTTCTTAGCAAGATTTATTCAGAAGAGGTTTGCTCTTGCCACATTCAGAGAATAGAGCAAGGCCACCCAATGGTTTTTGTGGCTGAGCAGGGATTTGAACTCTAGTCTCCCAGGCCAGCTCTCTTCAGGTTTTTTAGTAGTTGAAAACAAGATCGCTGTTCCATTACAATCTTGATCCGCCTAACTGATTCTTATGCTTCTGTGTGCCCTGTTTAAGGCTGTCAGACTCCCAGGTGATTATATCTACATTCAACAGAAACTGGCATGGGGAAATCAGGCCGTTCCAGGGATTACATAGCATTACAATTGGAAGCAGGAGCATGATCCAGGTAGTCAAAGGACCAAATGGGAAAAGCAGTGACGAGCAAAGTCTAAAGCCAGGAAGGCAGTTGTCAGAAAGATCAGACTGAGGTACTCCCTGAAGATCAACAAAACCAGTGACATCAGACAAGGTCACAAGGAAATGTTGAGGTCATTTGTCTGCTACAACAGAATAGCCTGGCCTTAGCTAATATATAGCCAGCAGTAAATCTGGCCTCATTAGTTCAGCATTCTGTATTTAAAATGGAGCAGGGCATTTCCTGATGTTTTGCTCCCACAAGTTTAATTTATAACACTCTATAGGTGAAGTGCTTTTGTATTCTTCTCCTAATCTGCAGCTCCTGCCTGTAGAAGACCAAGGTCTGCCTCTCCAGGTACTAAGATAGCACTTCTTTCCCCCTTCTTCTTTCAAGGTGGCTTGGATGGAACATGACAGTATAAGCTGAAATAAATGTCCCTGAATCCATATACAAACATTAATACTGGATTAGAGCCAAAGAGTCCCTTCTCAGAAATTAAAGTTCCTTCTGTTTGAGGAAAAGAGTCTTTTGATGCAATCCTTGACAAGCTGCATGCCCCTTTCTTATCTTCATCCCCATCTCTTCCTCCTTTTTTAATTTTCTTTTATTAGTTTGGTGCATTTGCTGCTATCCTGCATGGTAAAACTAAGTAGAACTAGTCCGTCTCCTAACCAGCATTACTTGAAAAGCCCATCTTTTGGTCTGAGAATTCCCATAGCTGACTGATAATTCTGGGGTTGTAGTCCAAAAAGGTAACTTTCCCAAGCTCTGAGGTTGAAACCTTAGTAGAAAAACAAAGCTATTCAACAAGATTAGTAGGGAAATGTAGACTATATGGGTACTACTTGGGCTTTCCCTTCTGCTGCTAGTGAATGGAGTGTGATTTTCCTCATGGCTCTTGGAGACATAATTACTAGACAAGCTGTAAAATTGAACTGACAGTCGCAAGCTGGGAGAAAAGGCCCTATGTGCCTCTTGAAGCAACTCAGTAGAAATGAAAGATGATTTAAGAGGTGTGAATCCCCACAAGGGAGAAGATGGTCCTTGCTTTCTAGGCCTGGCATCAAATAATAACTCCAAGTATCTGTTTTAAGTATATATTTTACATAAACAGCAGTGAAGAAGAAGAAAAAGAAGTGGGTTTTGATTTTTATATGTGTCCTAATCGAAACAGTTTCTCACACACAGTAATCAAGCTCAATACAGTGCTACTCATTTATGTCTTTTGGTTGGGGTGCTAGCAACGGGGGCCAGAACATTTTATCAACTTGTACCGCTCCAGCCCCACAAAACCTGACAGAAACATCATTCAGCTATCATCAGCACAACGGTCAACCTTTTCCCCATGTAGCCAATGCCCATTAAAGTAGGTTGGGGTGAGTGGTGAATTATGATCATGGCAGTGGTATTAAAATTGTGACTAAGTAGTGACTGGTGAAGTATAAGCTGATACAGGATTCTAGGCTGTAATGGGGTTAATAAAGAGAGCAGTTAATAAGTAAAAAGGAGAGCATGACAGGCTTATTTTGCTGTTGTTTTTGTTTGTTATTTACCATATTTGCTGGCATATAAGATGCACTATGTCCCCTAAAAAATACCCTCTGAAAATGCGGTGCATCTTATACACCAGCAAATAGGGTAACTCTAAAAATACAGAAAAGGGAGAGGGAGCAAAAGGAGTTCTTCCTGGAAGGGAGGAGGTAGTGGAAACCTAGTGTAGCACTCCTTACCTTCCCCTCCTCTCTTGGTGCACCACTCTTTTCATTCCCCTCCTCTCCTGTGCATTTTGACTCTGCTGAGAGTTCTCCATGCCCAAGCAAAACCGGCAGAGAGGGGTGGGGTGCAGCATTCTTTTCATTCCCCTGCTGTGCATTTTGACTTTGCTGGGAGTTCTACTTGCCCAAGCAAAACAGGAAGGGAGTAGTGGGGGAAGCCTGGTGCAGCACTCCTTTCACTCCCCTACTTTCCTGTGCATTTGCCTCACCAGGAAACTAAAAAAAAATTCTGGAAAAATACCCCTTGAAAAGTCTTAGTGCATCTAATACGCCAGAAAATAGGGTATACCGCTTCTTATCCAATTTGGGACCCAAGGTGGCTTACAATTAAGCACAGCTAAACATTCCCAACGCACAAAAGTTTAAAGTGTAATTAAGCTATCAAAAATTTAAAATCTGTCGAAAACGTAAACCATTAAAAAGAAAACAACAACTAGAAAGCCCAGCAAATTATGCAAAGGCCCTTTCCCTTTGGGCAACCAGTCTTCCAAGGCCTGCAGAAATAAAAATGTCTTTACCTGCCTAAAGAAGGATAGCAAGGAGGGTACTGGTCCAACTTCTCTAGGAAGGGACTTCCAGAGCCTGGGAGCAGTCACTGAGAAGGTTCCTCTCTCATGTTCCCAGCAGATGTTCTTGTCAAGGTGGTGGAACAGAGAAAAGGGCCTTCTCAGAAGGGCTCAAAGCATGGGCAGGTTTGTATGGGAGGATATGGACATGGGCCATATAAGGCTTTATAAGTCATAACCAGCACTTTGGATTGTATCTGGAAATAGACCAGCAGCCATTGGAGCTGTTGCAACAAAGGAATTGTTTGCTCTCTGTATCCAGCCCCAATTTTTACAGTCTGGCTGCAGGAATCTGGACCAGCTGAGGTTTCTGAAAACTCTTTTTTAAACTCAATTCAGCCCCTGTAATTTTAACAGGAAACAGCAGCACTTTAAAGTAAGTGAAGCCTGAAAGAACTGGGTATTCCTGCAATGACATCTGTTCTTTTTTTCATGGAAAACACACATTCGCAGTTCAAATCCTTGTTTAATATTTGTGTATTGTCTTGCAAGGCAAAGTTCAGCCTGAAGAGAACATGGGGTTAGATCCAACATTGGTCTTTCGCTAGTGGAAGGGCTCAGTTCACAAAAGTTTTCTCCATCCAGTTCTAGGAGATCTTCCATTTCCTTCTCACCACATAGCCTACCAAACAGCTGTATCTGGTTACATTTTCCAAGAGACTGCCATAACAAGAGTCTCTAGGTAAAGCCATCTCTGTGGGAAGGTGTGTGTAGAATAGTACAGTTGTTGGCAAACCAGTGGAGGCCATGAATTATCTTCGTGGCTTATTGATCTGAGTATGAACTTGTGTTGCCTTGAGTAGTTTGTCATATGCCTACATTTCCAATTATTTTCATATACAAACTGTTATGAATATAGACCAGATGGCAGAACAATTCTGAGCCATACACATTCAATTTTCCACATTACACAGAGAGTGCCATTTCAAAATGAAATGCTGGGATCTTTAGGACATTTAACTCTGGAGTTCTTCCAAAAAGAGAACTGTGTGAGTGCCAAGCATACCAAATGCATGCTTGACCCTGACACCTGCAACCCACACAGAAACAGTGCCAATCTCTGCTGGCCTATACAGACCGTTGCCAGTTTTTTCTCCTTGGCAATTCATTCTGATTCTTTCAAACAAAGCAGCTATACAAGCCAGGTGTGCTAGGGGTCTCTTTTGATCTGAATTCAGTGCCCATTTCTGTCACAGAAGTCTGACCCTTCTCCATTACTCCATTTGGCTTCACTGTCCAAAGTAATTTGTGCTTGGAACAGCTTTTGTTGGGAATTAAATCAGCTGGACTCTATCACCTCAATTTTTATTTTTTATGGAAGTTTGCCATTTGGAGTGGGCAGGTCCTTGGCCTTGAAAAACCAAATTACTGACAGTTCTGACTTGTTCCACTTTAACAAAATCCTATAGGAGGCACAAAGGAATCTATAAAAACTGACACCATGGTCTCATAAATTCCTTGTTTTAAAAAAAGAGCCTAAGGCATGCCGTTGAATTGTTCCCTATTACAGAACTGAATGTTATACTGGAACCCTGTTCTGTACCATCATCAGACCCGCAGGTCATCTCATGCTGAGCGTCACTTTAGATGAGAAAGCTGTGGGACAAATTCAGGATTGCCCCAGTCATTAGGCAGAACAAGGCAACTTCCGCAGGCAGCAGATGCTGCGGTGAGGAGCTGAAGTCATTTATGGCAAGAATCGAACTGTACTGCTAGACTGTCTGAAAGACTGTATCTCCCACCATGAACCTATTCAAATTTGTCTTACTACTGAAGGCAAAATTTAAACTACGCAATCACACAGTTAAACAGAAGTAACAAACTTCACCAAAAAAATACCTACCAAATGCACTACATAATAAATAGATGATCAATATAACTAACAAAAACACTATATTTAAAAAGATGGTTTCCAGTTTTCCCAACAGAGGGCCTTTCCGCACTACACTGTTATAGTGCTATTACTCCACTTTCAGCACCCTGTGGAATTCTGGGGTTTTGTCGTTTACTGAGGCCAAAGAGCTCTTTGGCTGAGAATTCTAACGGCCCCTCCCTAAAAAGGTGAAAGGGTGAATGAGCACTGGGGTGATATAGAGGAAAAACTAGTCAAAAAGAAAAAGAGTGGAAGTGGCTACATCCACACACAAGGAGACAGGAGGGAACATGGAGTGGCAAAAACAAGACTAAGGATTTCCAACCAAGGTGAAGAAGCTGGTACTTCTGCTAATCCGCAATAAATGGTGACTGCCTGAAGTGGCAAACATGACTTCTTGAGTTTCTGCTTACTGTTTCATATGATTTTGGGATTTTAACTTACTCTATTTCACTGGATACACACATTGAAATCTTTTAGTCTACTGCCCTGGTGTAGTATTGAAGAGTAGTGTAAAAATATTTCTTTCTAATAAACAAATGAATAAAATTATGATCTGAACTGCATAGGACTGCCTTACTTCCAAGGTCAGCCCCATTATCAGGCAAAATGAAGCCACTGCTGTAAGAGGCAAATCTGGGAAAATATAAAAGCGTGGTAAATGGCTTGTCATTTTGTTTCCTTGTAGTGTTTTTACTGCTAGGGATTGGGGCATGTGTTTTTTGGATTTCCTGCCTCCTGAAAATTACCTTTAGGTAATGTGTACCTGGATGTGGGTAAAGGCAGTGGGTGTATTTGTGTGAATGATACTTGCTGATCTGCATCAGGCGTAAAATGGCTTAGGTCAGCCCCACCTGCTCACTTGGGAGCAAGTTTGCACAGAAGTTCTTTGGGGTTGTTGTTGCTGCATGTCTTCAAGTTGTTTCCAACCTGTTATGACCTGACTGTGAACCTATCACAGGGTTTTCTGGGGCTGAGAGTGTGTGACATATCCAAGGTCACCTATTAGGTTTCCACAGCTGAGCATGGAATTGAACTCTGATTCCCAGGGTCATACCTTCCCAATTTCTAGGTGGCAGCCCTCTGCACCTTTCTGACTGCATCACCCACTCACATTCTTTCAACTTCTGCCTCCCAGATCCTCCCCGACAGAACCACTCTGTAGCCTTTTCTTGGTCTCCTTGTTCTTTTCTCCAGCATGCCACTTCAAGAAGTTTCAAATGAGTTAGAGCTCACCTCACAACTAAGGCCAGGGAGCAGTGAGCAGGAAAGACTATTCCAGGATATTCAGGGGCTGAGAGTGTCTGACATGCCCAAGGTCTTCCAGTAGTTTCCATGGCCACAATGGGAATTGTGGGAATTGAACTGTGGTCTCCAGGGTCATAATCCATCACTCAGACTGCTACACCACATTTGCCTAGAAAAATTGCCTTCACCAATTTTGCCTTAGGATAAGCCACTAGTGCCCAGCCTAGCCTAATCCACGAGCTGAAAAGCTGAAGTATCATATGTGGAGAAAGGTAAATAAATAAATACAAGCAATTGAAGAAGTCCGTATCAGCAGATACAACCAGTGTACCTCAGAGCATTTGGACACTTTGGATTGGAAAACATATGTGCACTCAAAATAGATGATCCATCCAACATTAAATATTCCATTGATGCAATCATATGCATGCTTACTGGGAGGTGCATCCAGTTTCATTCACTGAGCCTTACCCTCAAATGATCAAGAAGAGGACCTGAGACAGCCCAAACTATCATTATCTTGTACGTTGGGGGGGGGGGGTCCCCATTCTCAAGTCCTTTGCATCCGATCTATGAAGAAATCTGGGAATTTTTGTAAGTTTTTCTAAAAATAAAATTAATTAAAAATTCTCACACATCCCTACAGAGAATTACAGTCTCCTTCTCATAAATTTCTGTGGGATAGCAAACCATGCATTTAACTCTCAGTTGCTAAAAGCAATGGGTCTTATAAATGAATCAGAATCAAAAATGAATCAGAAACTATCAGAAATGGGCTCTATCACATTATGATTCTGCAAAAAACTTGTCTTTTTCTTTTAAAGAATTCCTTGATACACCCAGTGATCCAAGTGATGTGACCAACATTAATTTTTTTCAGATTCCTAAATATCCTGGTTCTAACAAGATACAACAATAATATTTTATTTGGGGAAAAGGAGATCCTTTGGACAGCTGTTTGCAAGCAGCACACTCATATTTACAGCAGCAGTCTGGTGGATATCAGGGAATGGCTATACTGAGTGCTGAAAGCTATCAAGGACACACACTTTAAAATAGTTCTCTTCATGTAAATCCTTTTATGCTGGAATAGCAACAGGGAAAATTGGCTGCTTTTGCTGTAATTAACTCGGCTTAGGACCAGCTTCTCTCTCTTTGCTAAATTAGCTTCCGCTAATCACTTAGAAGTAGCTATTGGACTTGCTGTGGTGAATCAACATTTGCACATATCATTATGTAACCCTCTGGAGCATAAATGTTGATATTCTGAAGTTGTTTCTCAATCAGACTGGATAGTTCTTTCTTAAGCACATTGCTGTCATAATTCCAAGACTATGGCCATTTCTGCACCTTACCCATTTCCATTATCCTCCTGTCACAATTCCAGCAGTCCCACTGCCAGAGGATGGGAGTGTGACGTAAATGCTTCCCTCCGCTCCTGGTTGCCTGCCTATGGAAGGGTAGCGCAAGCAACTTGTGCCTTCCTTTGGCAGTGCAGCTGGCCACTTTCCATGCTGCACTGGGGAAGAAAGTGCCTAGATTGTGCTTCTTCCCTTTCCACAGAGCTGCCAGCAATGGGAGCATTGCGCTATCATGGCCATTACCATATTTTTTTCCCAATAATAGAATATCCCACTATCACAATGGGTGGGGATGCACTGGCAGTGGGACCACGATAACGTCATGTGAAAGCAAGACTTGCAGACTGCCAGCAATGCGTCCTCATCGCAGGACAGCGACGTTGTGTGGAAATGGCCTACATCTTCTGGAGATAGTATTATTCAGCCAGTTAACTTTACCTGCTCTTCTTCACTGGTTTTCTGAATTTTCACATTGACAAGTTACTTTCATCTGTGAAATCTGAGGCATATTGATAACAGTTACTTGAAAAGGTCATAGTATTATTATTAGCATAAGAATAGCGCATGGACAGAACACCTTTCAAGCCACTATTGCTATCAAGAACTTCAAATTAGTCAACTGCAGCCTCCCCAAATTGGTACTGAGTGTGTTGTAATAACTGAACCATAAAAGGTGATTATAGTGAGAATACCTTGAGACCACCACTATTCATTGTCATTAGATTTCATCTTGGGGTGAGTGAGAGAATTTTGTTTCAGTCAGGAAAGGGAATTTAGCGATGCTAAACACCCTCTCCTTCACATGGGGATCACAAAAATGGCTCCATCACAGCCCCTGTTTGAATTTCAGAAGATGCTTCTACTTGGAATAATAAGATTTTTTCTTAGACAGTAAGTTGCATTGTGCAAATTTCTTTGTCACAAATAAAGTGGGGAGAGAAAGAGTTAATTTTTTCCTTTTCAAGGAGTGTTGAGGCTCCCCCACATCTCTGTCTCTTACACACAAACATACTAGCCTAAATCCTATTGGTAATCCCAAATAAAGTAGACCATTAAAAACCAATTATTGAATGGTGAATCAACAATTATGTACATCCCATTATTTCAATATGCCTGCTCTATCTGGGACTACCAGTATAAGTCTGATAGCATTCATACAATAAGCATCAAATCTAGCATGGTCTTCAGCTCCAAATCTGCAGTCTGGTCTCAGGTTTTCCGTTGCTCCAGCAACTCTTCTTGTGACTCATTAGATAGGCAACTATGACCCTCCAGACATTTTCAACCCCATCAGCTTTAGTCAGCATAGAGCACAATCACAGCTGCCCTCTTTTGCCATAAGGTAGATCCACAAATTGTCAGTTTCTAAGACAGGGTTAGCTAGCATTCAAAAGAAAACATTTCTAAATTGTCAGTTATTGCTACTAAGGATGGGAAGAATATTTGAAAATATTTTTTAAAATTGTAAAAAAATATGTTTCCTGGTAGTTTTAAAACGTTCATGAGAAAAAGGCTGGACTGACAAGAAATCTTTGCAGTTCAGGACTTATTCTATGCAAAATTCACACAGGGTTGCTTTGTGCAGTCCTATCCTGTGCAAAATTTGCATGTAGTATTTTTGTGCAGAAAACAGTCTTACTACCTTCTTCTGAAAAAGCACTTCATGTCAGTTTCCAACCTACCAGAGTTGCTAGTTGCCAGGGCCTCTTGACAGTGCCCATTGTGCCAAAGTGCAGTGAAGCAGCCACTGCTGGGGCATATATTTGGGAGGGCAGAGCAGTGGCAAGGGGGTTGAGAGCAGAGCTATCTGTGCCTAATAACTGACCTTGCAGTTCAAAATCCGTCCTGCTGTGCTCAAGTCCAGTGGCATACACTGTTTGCTAGACTTCCAGATTTAAAACTGGAGAGACCTCCTGTCTCTTTAATGATTGTGTAGAAGCAGGAGTTTCAGTGGCTGTTGCTTGTCACACAACCAGGCAATAAGCAACACCTTCTGAAATTCCTTCTTCTACGCAATGTACAGAAGCCCTCTCCAGTTTTCACTCTGGCAGCTTTACCTGTCACTACCATTGAAGTAAGGTTCAACTAGTCCAGTCAGTTTCTTGATGTAGACTTGCAAGGAATTGGAGTGGGGGAGCACCGTCTTGTGCGCCTTTGGAATAAACATTTCTTGAGACACAGCTGTCACATGGTAGAATATGGTACAATTTCTTTTGGGACTGCAACTGCCAGAATGCTCTAGCTGGGTGATTCTGGGAGTTTGTAATCCAAGAATAACTTCCCCAAGTTTTTCCACAGGGACAGCATATAAAAACTATTGGAAATGCAAAGGGATTGGTGCAAGGTTTGTGTAAGCTACTCAGATATTATCTTGTACAGATAGAAGTCTGTGCTTCAAAACAGCAGAATTTGAACATATTGTACTGATTTAAAAGACTCAGTATTAAAACAGTGATATGTAAGTTAATATCATAAGGAAAACAACTGTTGGTCACTGATGATTGGGAAGAAACATATGAGTTATTTTGGATTTCAGGCAGAAATTAATTTTAGAAAGTCCAGTTACATTAAACCTTCTTCCTCTTTCATATAATGGTATCTTCAAAATAACCATCTCCAATATCTCGCATTATTTTTTTAAAAAAAATCTTGAGCAGTATAATAATACCTTGCTGGCAATTAAACGCAGCATGGATGAGCAGGTATAAGTGATGATTTTAACGCAAATAATAGGAATGTATCTAAAATAATCTTAGGTTAATCTAATTGAATCAGCCACCTTTGTTGCCATGTACTTTTCATGCTGGCTTTGATTTGCAAGCAAATTATATTGCTAGGTAGAAACAATTGTGGCAGCTTCTCAATTTGTAGCTAACAGACTTGAGACTCCCATCTCATAGGAATAGACCTGCTGAAATCCACAGGACTTCAGATAGTCATTACTGACTTCTCCCCTTGATTTCAATGGGTCTAACTCAAATCCCAATTAAATCTTGGTCCAAGTAAACCCACTGAAATTAATGGGTAAATCAGGATTGAGTTTTGTTGATTTCACAGGGTCTGCTTTGACTACATCTGAATTCATCCCGTTGAAATACTGAACAGTTACCGTATTTGCCAGCGTAGAAGATGTGCCCATGTATAAGATGCACCCCATTTATACACTGGCAAATACTGTTTGCTGGCATATAAGACACACCAATGTATAAGACGCACCCCATTTTCAAACAGTATTTTTCGGGGGAATACAACAAATACTGTATTAAGAACGGTTGTGAATGTGTTTTAAGAACTGTGTGGAATCTCTAGGGAATTTGGGGCAGGGGGTTTTGCTTCTGTCAGCCCAACCACACATGCCTAAATCTAGATCTGACCTTTATGAAAGAAAATGGTAGATACCTTGGGGAGTAACAAAAAAGAAAGATACAAAGACAGCAATGGACAATTCGTGACTGTCCAGCAATTACTGGATTGCAACTTCAAGCATTCCTAGCTAGTATAACGGATGGTGAGGACTTGTGGTCTAACAACATCAGGGGAGCCACAAGTTGCTTACCCATGGGTTAGAGATACTCAGAATCATGAGACAGCAGAGACCATAAAGAACTATCATTGAAAAATCCAAGTACCCTTGCGAAAAGTTGCTTCTGTTGGGTCTTGAAGGATGGTTTTCATGGCCTGACTTCAGTCTCATAATTATGCAGTTCTCCTTTTTGCCCCAAGAAAATTAAGTTGGCAAAATTAAACAATATGTTCCATGTCCAAAATGGATATTTTTATTTAACTTATTGCTTGAAATATACAGGGTTTTTTGTCCTTTCTCCAGTTTTATGTCCTTTAGTGACTTTGGTAATGAACCATCCATAATATGAGTTTTTAAAAGTGTGTGAGAGTAACTACTGAGTAATGTGTAGATGCAGACTTTTTGACACATACAGTTGAGTATGATATATTATTATAGGAAGTTTGGAAAAATCTCTTCGAGAGACTTTTACAACTACACAAAAATTCAATCAATACAAAATTATTGTGGGGACATGAACATACACACTCACGCTACTCATACACTCATGGGAACCCACTGGCTGCTGGAAGTTCATAAATTTCGAGCACAGAGAATTACAAAAACAGTGAATTTCATGAATCTTTATGAATACATTTTATAAAATTTAACTTTATGAATACATTTTACAAAATTTAACAAAGAGTGTTTCTTTCTTCCTGCATGTTAAAATGCAGCTCTACTGATCCACATGAATCGAACTGCATGCAGCAGAAATGAATGGAAGCGGTATAATGTCCTTACCCTGAAGCCTGAACTCAAGCATTAGATCTCTGTAGAGCTAGCCCTATTAGGCACACTTGAACCAGCTGCCTCAGATGGCTGATGCTGCTGGACTTGCAGACCCTCCCAGCTGTTCTTCCTGAGCCTCATGGCTTTTCCTTCTTGTGGACAAAGCTGGGATCCTAGATCTTCTATAACGAATCTTCTTCTTTGGCTATTGCGGATGATCTTATTCTACTGGCAATGTTGAAGATTCATCTGCCAGTCCAGTGGATTTCTGTACACAAAGCCTGGGGAGGTGCTATCTGAAAAAAATTATTCTTGTACTATGTAGGGTCAAAAAGACATTAAGGGAAATGCGTCTCTCCTATAATCAATCCCGTTTTCCTCCCACAATGGAATTTCCTCAGAGATATAACCCTCAGCAATCAAATTTGCAAATGTATTTACTTTCCAATAGCTACTCGCAAAACAAATCATGCTAAATGCCAGATGCATTGGTGAGAAATATAATATAGGATGGCAAACAAACATCTTTCACTACTTAGGGAAGGTGCTCTACTAAAAAGTATTTAATGTATCATCTAATGTAACCCTAAATGTTCAATTAAGAATAGAGAGAACTTGAGCTTTTCATGCACTATCACTCTGGCCCATTCACAGTAATTATGTGTGAATGGCTGCAGATGTCATCATCTTCCAGTTCTTGTCTTCCATTTGTAACCTCCTATGTTCAACACTACTTCTTCCATATATTTTCTTACCACAGAAAGGTATTAAGGAGAATAAGGAAGACTAACTATACAGTTTAACTGGGAGTGCCAGACGCCATCTGTCTGGAAGCAACCTTACTGGGTCATCTTGGGCCACTTCCTTTCCCTCCAACTCTCTCTCAATCTCATAAATCCTGCAGCATGAGTGAGTAATAGTGGGCGGCTAGGGGCTGCATTAGTTTCCATGGAGACCTTGTACAGCTGCATTCTCCCACCACATCCCCACAGAAAAAAATCAAAATTTTGCCCCAAAATGCCCTCACAAGGATGTGGAGGGAATCTCTGTCATGTTTTGAGGCCACCTGGGTCTCTGTAAGCCCAGAAGAGGTTTATTTTTAGCAACAGGAAGTGACCAGATATCATTATGGCCCTTTCCGCACTGCACTGTTATAGCTCTATTATTCCACTTTCAACCTCCTATGTAATCCTGGGGTTTGCAGTTTAAAAGAAGGGCCTTTAGAATTCTCAGCCAGAGAGCTCTTTGGCCTCAGCAAACTACAAACCCCAGAATTCCACAGGATGTTAAAAGTGGAATAATAGCACTATAACAGTATAGTGCAGAAAGGCCCTAATTGAGGGGAGAAACACACCGAGTTCCTTGTTGGAAAAAGTGTGGTGTAAATTTAATCATCAATAAATAACAAAAATGGAGCGGATTGATTTACCAGTTCAATCAATTAATGTTTCTAGACTTGTTTAGAATCCTCCTCAGTGCCCCAACTCTGCTGTTCTTGGAAATGCTGTTGCCTAACACTTCCATATGCAACTCCCTGCTCTGTTTCTTCTTCCTTCCCTGGCTGTTTATAGCCTTCCACTCCAGACTGCATGTCCAAGGAATTTTCCAGAGATGGTCCAGTTACCTCATCTTGTCTTCAGTGGAGCTGTGTGAAAATGAATTGAGGAGCCACTCATGAATCCACTTCAGCAAATGAAAAGCCAAACCCCAACCTATTTTGAAAAAGAGGATTATGTTAGATCATCCCATTCAGAGAGATGGCAAGGACAATGAACCTGCCATCCTCAAGAATGTATACTCAGTTCAAATGTTAGTGTAATTTAATTACATTTAAGGTCTGATCGTGAGTAGAATAAAATAATCTGCAGGATGTGACTACTGGGGACATATTTAATAAAGCTGAAGAGAATAAATTGTAGGGCTCCTATGAGATCATGTCTTAAGTAGCAAACAGTTATTAAAGCACTTCCCTTTTTCAGCTTCCAAAGTGATGACAAAACTCACAGGGAAGACATGTTATCCAGTTGCAGCAAATACAACAGGCCCTTGTGACTTTGGAAAGGCTAACAATATGCTATTTTACTCTGAAATAAAGCCAACTGTGTTCAGTGGGACTCAGGCCATTTCCGCACTAGACTGTTACAGTGCTGTTATTCCATTTTCAACATCCTTTAAGGCCCCTCCATAAACCGCAAACCCCAGGATTCCAGAGGATGTTGAAAGTGGAATAATAGCACTGTATAACAGTCTAGTGCAGAAATGGCCTTACTTCCAAGTAAATTTTAGAAAAGGTATTTTTAGACTACAGTTTCCATGCAGGCTCGGGATTCTCGCAGTTATAGTCCATAGATAACCTTTCCCAGCTTTGCTCCCAAGTCGGTATATATAGGGCTGCACTCTTATGTATTTAGATTGCATCTGAATGTAACAATAAACTATAGTTTATCATTATGTGAATGAGCCTTTGATTTAGAGAAATCCTCTTTTCTATCCTCATTTGTGGCCACTAGAAAGAGACAAATTTCTTTCATGATTTCAGTTAACCATAAGTGTAATGTTTATCCAGATCCTATTTCCTGGTTAATTTCAATAACCATGGTTCAGTGAAGCAAGTCATCTTGTTAAACCAAGGTTTGACTTTAACTTGTTTCAGTAAACCATCATTAAGGCTGTCTTCATGGAGCCAGGAACATTCTGTTGCTGCTCTGTTCTTGTTGGAAAAGAGACAATAAAATTATTCTTTTGCTTTCTGGCCCATGTATGCTCTAAGATGTCTATGAGAAATATTCATATATTCAAACAGTATCAGCGACTTAAACCCTAGGCCGTTTCTGCACTACGCAGTTATAGTGCATTATTCTACTTTCAACATCCTGTGGAATTCTGGGGTTTGTAGTTTACTGAGACCAAAGATGCCCTTCCCTAAACTGCAAACCCCATGATTCCATAGGATGTTGAAAGTAGAATAATAGCACTATAACAGTGTAGTGCAGAATTGGCCCTACTCTGCTTCCTCCAAGCAGTATGCACCCAGAGCTCTCACTACTGCAAAAGTGCCCACAGTTGCTTTGCTAGAGAAAAAAGGGTTTCATAAAGATATCCTGTTATGAATGCCACATAATCTTTGTGACTGAATTGAACAGAGAAGCCTGTGCACACTTCAACACTGAAATATGATTTGTATGATGCTGTATTTCACTAAAGGCTGTTACTCCACTGGAAAACCCTATCCTGGGGTCTACAATTTTGATATTAAATATGATTTCATGTGCCTGAGAGGTCACTCAGATGAGTACGTAGGCAGCAACGGTCGAACAATCAAAAACCAGTAAAATCCCCCATCACGTAGCCCCAGGAGACCTCAAGCTGTGCAAACCCACAGTAAACAAAGGGTCCTCGGCCCCTGAGAGGCCAACTTGAGGGGATTGGCGTGTTTGCCCCAAATTGAGCAAAATCCTATCAGGCAAGGACCATTTACATGAAGTCACACCACAACCCAATACAGCCGAAGATCCTGAGACTTTGGCAACACCTTGTAATCTCATCACACAAAGGAAGTTACCATTGTGGAGCTTCTTTCTCGTTGCAACACCCATTGTTCTCCCCAGGAGAGGATTAGTCCTCCAGGTACTCTTCCCCCTACAAACAGCCCCAGTTTTTGAGTGGTTCTTTGGATCACTCCGGGTCATCCCAGCAAACCATTTCTCTGTCCGTTGAGTAATCCCCTCAGCCCTCCCTGTACTGAGCCCCACTTCTCCGCTGTTTCTGCCAGACCAAGGACTTCAGGAAAAGGTGCAGTATTACCCCAGCTACAACCCTTTCAATATTCCCCTATCCAGTTTCCTCTCTTTCGCTTCTTAATAGGTCTAGAGTGAGCGTGTGAGTGATTGCTTTGGTGCGTGAGACTTTCATTCAATAAAATCATTTATTGGACATTTTTGTTTGGGTTTTGGCTTGGCCTGATCCCGTAAAAACTGCGTAAAAAGACCCCACTAGGTTACCCTGCCTCTCGCATGGCTATTGCTCATGCTCTGGCTAGTCACCATTCCCCATCACATGGAGCACATTGAGGTGTCCCCCAAGGGACCCCAGGAATCAAGGTAACAAGGCCAATCTAGTTGACCATTCTGTTCACATAGCAGCCAGAGGTACTTATGGAAAATGAACCAGCTGGATGTAACTGTTGCACCCTCCATCTTGTGTACCCCAGCAACTGACATACAGAGAAACTGTGTCTCTTTTAGTGGAAGTAACACATAGTTATGCTGACTCATAACCATTATACAAACTTTGATTGTGTCTAATCCCCTTTTGAGACCAACCAATGGTAGACTTCATGATGTCTTGTGGCAGTGAATTCTACTCTTTAGTTTTAAAAAATAAACCACAAGTGAATGTCCAGGTTGGAAGTAAACACTCCAAAAAAGCTGGAGCTATTTACCTTCAGACTGGAAAGTGCAGGTGAAGGAAGACTTTTAACTCCCTTTTCACCTTGAAAATGCACTTTAAAATGCTTCCATCCTACCCAATCACCTCATAAGGAGGGAAGAGAAATTTTGCTATCACCTCACATCCTTCAGCATTCAGGTGGGAATATACTAATATGAGATACAAATAACTCTTATTATATAATACTGAGCATGAAATAAATAAACACATTACCATTTCCTTCTGTCATTAGCCATGAGAGCTGAAGCTTTGGAGAGTTGGTGCAAGCCATTTGGAGGGTGAAAATTTCCACCTCCTCCATGTTCTAGATCTTTCCATGTTGTGTGGGTTGTTGTCAACTTTCTTCTTTGTGTGATGTCAAGAGAAATGAGACGGAATCAGAGACTTGAAAACTTAGCTGTTTTGGGTGGCAACTACCAAAGATTCTATCCACAAAGAAGAAAAACCACAAGGCTCAGGAAGAACAGCTCGGAGGGGCTGCCATATTCCCTCAGCATTTGCCATTTGAGCTAGTTGGAAGGATCTTGAACATGGCCAGTGCTTAGGACAGAATTATGTCCTACTTGTAAATGTTGAATTGTGCGTACTGTTTGAGATAATCCCCATAGTTATACATCCAGAGAGACACCAAAAATATAGGCAGTCCATACCAATGACCCAATTCTAGTAGTTTTCATCTCTGAGAGTACAGTAGCAAACTCCCAATTAATAATTAGTCAATAACACCTGGATCATAACAATAGGGTTCTTTTTATTTCGTTTGTGCAAACGGGAAGTAGCTGTGCTTATGCACCCAAGACAAACCACTCCAAAGAAATGGCTGCACGCAGGCAGCTATATACCCTGCTAAGCATGATTACAGAAGCAGAAAATACCAGTTAATTGGCTACTCCAAATGCATACATATAGGAACTATGTCATGAATACATTATTATGGCCCTTTTCGCACCTTACCTTTTCCTGGTGCTGGGCTACTCGGCTCGTGCATGAAGGCTTGGGAGGAACGCTGTCCCATCCCTCCTGCTTCGGCTCTGCAGCTGCTTCCTCGTCGCGTGAACGTCCCGCCTCTTCCATTTGCAGTGCAGCCTGGGACCTTGCAGGCTGCACTGAGGAGAGGACGCGTGACCGGCCTGGCTCCCGAGGCTCCGCATGCCAGGTAAGTGCACACGGGGCCCCAGAGCGATGCCTGACCACGCAGCATTTTCGGCTTTGAGCTGAAAATGAAAAAATGCATGTGTGGTCCGTGTCAGGCCCTTGAGCGTCGCGCAAATGTGAGTGTGTCATATGGACCGCTCCTCATATTTACGTGATGCTCAAGGGGCCCTTTCGCTTCAGAAATGCCGTGCGAAAAGGGTATATGTCTGCTTTCAAACATTGCACATGTCCATATAGGTGGTCCCAAATAATAATAACAGATCCCACCTTGGTGGTGTGTAACTTAAGGTTCTAATGAAGCATAACTAAGCTGTAGGTAACTGAAATTCATGTCTCGCTGTGCCCCCTCCCCTCAATCTGGTTTCAACAGCTTCTTGCTTACAAAGTTGCAAGGACACCTGCAATTCCATTTCTTTGAAATAACTTTTAAAGAAGGAATGTACAAGGGAACATTGCCTCTAATGTCTAAAGATTTTCACATCAGTCTGTGGCAGACAGACTTACTCATTGTGTTCAATGTAACTTTTATCTGTGTCTGCATTCCAAGGCCCACTTCCCAGGGTGAGAGCAGGAAACAAGACCTTCAAGGACTATCAAGCTGGATTTAGCATGAGTTTTACAAGAGTATTTGATTGCATGACTCATCATGTTCTAACTTCAACTTAAAAGATTTCCTCTCACAAAATCCATATTTTTATTTCACACCATCAACAGGAATGAGTTTTTAGTACAGCTAATGGGTCTTAATTCAAGATCAACCTGTCTCCAATACTAGGCTTAATAACAGGGAGCTCATAAGAATATACTATAGCTGGGGAAATTCATTCCTTGCCCCACTTCTCTCCCCAGTGATTGTGAGGGTTGCAACTATATTAAAGAGGGAACAAGGAATCTTGAATGGGGATAGTAGATGATATCACTGTCCCTGCTAAAGTCTTGATACTTTGATCCTGTGATCTCAGGCTCCACTACAGTACATGGACTGAAGCTTTTACTCTGAACTTTTCATACTGGGAGCAAATATTGCCTTATCTTCAGAAATGGAGGCATTCTCCAAAAGTGATACAAACGTTGGACACGTTAAGCACTGACAAAACTGTTTGTAACAATCTGCTATTGTTTTTTCCCCTCAGCTTTCCCACTGTAGGTTGTGTTGCAAGATGGATGATGAAATGTAATTACAGTATGCACTTGCTAGTTCTACATCATTTGTGTGATCAGCTGGCTACCAGGCTGCAAGAGCTTCAAGGAAAATTTATGCACTTCCTGTAAGATGAAGGGTTACTATGGCAGCAAACCGTGAAGCTTTACAGGAGTTTCTTTCTGGTATTCACAAATTCACTTTAGTTTGTATTCAGAGCATGTTGCAATACAGGGTGAACAATTTCATTACACTGTGTACACACCTAAATCACTTCTGCTTCCACAGTATTATGAGCAAGAATTATGTTCCAACAGAGTGTAAAAAGAAACAAGGAAGGGTAATTTCCCTTCATGGTATACCCTCCTTTGCTAAAGCCAAGATAGAATATTTTCACAGTAAAAAAATGCATTAATCTTACTGACATGATGAAGTTTTATTGGGAAATTCTTCTGCAGAAGGATTCAGTTTTGTCTTTGGTGCTTATGCACAAAGAACTACAGGCAGAACAGAACCCACATGCCAATTGCTGCACTTTTTGAACTCCTTTCTAGGGTGATTATCTACTTATGTGTCAGAATAAGTAGTGAAAGAGTCAGTAGATTTTGGAACTAAGAATGGATAGTACCATATCATATTATTGGTGAAAGCAGGATCACAGTTTTGAAAGTAACACTCAGAATCTTGAATTAACTAAAGGCCTTTCTGTAGTTTACTGAGGCCAAAGAGCTCTCTGGCTGAGAATTCTAAAGACCCCTCCCTAAACTGCAAACCCCCGGATTCCATGGATGTTGAAAGTGGAATAATAGCACTATAACAGTGTAGTGCAGAAAGGCCAATAAGGTTACATCAAATAAAAGGTAATATAGGATTCCTGAGTTTAGTTTAGGCATTCAGAGAAAAATGTCAGGCTCAATTATCTAGGGGATGCAAAGAGAGCAAACATGAAAGTTCTAGGTGTGAATGGTTTTCAGTGTTTCCCTCTCTGCAATGTTAGGCAATTGTGTGCTGAAGAAAAACTTCACTTGGAAGGGTAGAATTCTTATATGGGGGAACAATAACCTTATTTTGTCCCCTCTTCTGCCACATGCTTGTTCAAAGCCCTACTTAGTTATATACTAACTTAGCACTTCCTAGCGTCGAAATGAAGGGAACTTTTTAAAAATTGATTTCACTGCCACAGGATATGCATTTTTTTTTACTCAAAGAAGAAGAAATTGAAGTGAATGGAAACCTTATTGGGGGAGTGGCTGGGACTGAAAGGACAGAGGGGCTGTGGAATAGGGAGGTAAATCCTTTCCCTGAATCCTATTGCTTAGTCCCAACCAGAGTAGACCCATTGAATCAATTAGTGAATGGTGAAGCAACACATAGGCATTGATTCAAAGGGTCTACTCTAGTTGGGATGAGCAAAAGGATTCAGACCTTGTCCTATTCTCATGCTTGAGAACAGGAAATGTCAACATTTTTCTCAGATGGTGAGCATTTTTGCACATTCTTCATGAGAGTATTCACAATTACAAGAAATTATTTTTTGCACAAATTGTTGCTCCCTTGTTGCATGGGTGTTAAGGAAGGATAGG
The DNA here is from genome assembly GCA_030412105.1 of Cyclura pinguis. Taxonomy (NCBI): domain Eukaryota; kingdom Metazoa; phylum Chordata; class Lepidosauria; order Squamata; family Iguanidae; genus Cyclura; species Cyclura pinguis. The sequence goes on from CM059604.1 coordinate 24,541,407, forward strand.
GCTTGTGTGAATGGTTTACATGTTTTTGATGAATCAGCCACTCTTTCTTGGCATGCTCTGTGGGTACAGTTGCCAGGTTGAATTTGGGCGAGGGGGCTCCTGTAGCTTTCTGCATGTGTGTGCATGCAAGAACACACCTTCAAGTCACTTGTTGACTTATGGCATTTATGGGTTTTCTTTGGCAAGAAATACTCAGTTCCTTTCTCTGATATATATACCCTACAGCCCCTGGTATTTGTTGGTGGTCTCCCATCCAGATACTAACCAGGTACTATTTGCTCCATTGTGTTGAAGAGCAACATTGCATAACCAAATGTGGGACCAAATGTTCGAACAAGTGTGCTGGTTTTCTGCTGCTCCAGAGGCTGGAACACAGCCCAGTGGATTCATTTTAGAAGAAAAGAGGTTCTCTTTAAACATCAGGAAGACCTTTTTATTTTATCATAAGATCTGTTCAGCCTTGGCAGAGGAAGGGGTGAATTCTCCATCTTTGGAGGTCTTTAAACAGAGGTTGGATGGGCATCTTTCAAAAATGCATGGCAAGGGTTGAACTGGATGGCCCTTGTGGTCCCTTCCAACTCAAGTTTCTATGATTCTAGATCAATGTACAGCTGAATGGGCAAAAGCATTGCATCATAACTCTACTTCTGTGACCTTGAAATGAATGTAGACCTTTCACATCAGAGAAAAACATCTACCTGTTTCCATAGGGGAATTTATGCAGGCAAAAAAACATCAACAGGGCTTGGGCCTAGCTTGTACCACCACCTAGCTTGCTGGCTTCTATAGCTTTTCTTTGAAATATTGCCTTAAGTCTGGATTTCACTGGATGATTCTACCACTGTTGGGTTTTTTTTGTTGATATTCCTTATATAGGCTTATGTTCCGCAGTAGTATCAACCAGTGGAAAATCCTTCACCTTTCATGAATTGTGCACTTCTATTAATAGTGCACTACAATTCCTCTTACTGCAGACCTCTAAACCAAGTCCCATATTATTCCAGAGGCCCCTCCAGCTCTCAGAAACTGATTTCTAGGGACAGAGGTGGCTACAATGGAGAGGAAGCCCACTTTGTAGCTAGCACAAAACCACCATAGGATCATACCACTCAATGTTAATTATTTAATTTGTTTTGCACCATTTTACCTGTCGTAGGATTTGGTTTTCTCTTAAACTGGAGGTGCCATTCTTGCAGCAGAATTGTGGGGTAAACATCAACAAGCAAAGGAAAAAGTAAATCCTTTTCCTGAAGCACTTTCTCTTGAAGAACAAGTAGAAATTTCCATAAAATGATTTTTTTTTTCTTTGAGCTCACACAATCATAACATTTATGAAGAAGCTGGGAATCGTCTCTGCGCAGTTTCCACACCAGAAGATACATCATTTGGCACACTGAATAGTATCTAGCCATTTACTTGGACCAAATTCTATGAAGTCAGGGGGACTATTTAAGTGGATTTAAGTATTCTTTGAGCCTTTTTGTCTTCTGTATGGGACCAGCAATAATAGAGGAAAGGGACAATGTGCAAAAGTCTTTGGGATTTTTGGTGAATAGAATTATACCTTCTTGAATCAGACACAGATGAACGAAAGCAATGTTGAATTCAGAAGAAAATGGAGCATTGTCATCTGAAATTATTATTGTGAGCCAGTATCTTTTAGGGCAGTTATGAATATGTAACCTAGAGTTACGCACTCATGACTGTTTTGTATTCACAATCCCAATGTAGCCTATAGTTTAGGGGACGTGCAGAGACCATGAAATTTCCTCAGTCCCCACTTCCTGGGCAGCAACAACTGCTGCTGTCAGTGGTGTCTGTTCTCTTGTTGATCAGAAAGCAGCCTACTGATGGTACCACCCTTTCCTTGCACAAGCAATTTCTGGCTCAAGGGGCAATTGCAACAGATTCCCTACTTCTGCCAGTCACACCAGAGAGTGCTCATTGGAAAGGGTGCTGGTGTCATTTATCTGCTTCCTGATTATCAGGGGTACATATTCACATTGATCTCAGTGGCTGCTGCCTTGTAAATGGGGATTGTGGGGAGACTGAGACAGGAGTGATTGCAGAACACTGCAACTATGGTGCAACAACTACCCAGCAGGATTTCTGCCAGCATTTTTTTCTGGCTAAGAAAAATGCAAACAAGTTATGGCCTGGATCAGTAGTTTTTAACCTGGGGTCCATGGATCTGTGGAGGTCCACAGGGCCCTCACAGGGGGTTCACGAAGCCCAGCTGCTGGACACCACCAGCAGCAACAGGAACAAGGCAGTGGGAGTGTGTTTGTGGGTGTGTATGTGATACTGCTCCCTCATTTGCCTTCACGTTACTTCTGAGTTATGGCAGCCCAAAGGTGAACCTATCTCAGGGCTTTTTTTAATCAAGATTTCTTCAGAGGGAGGTTGCTTGTGCTTTCCTCTGAGGTGAAGAGAATGTGATTTCCCAAGGTCATCTAGTGTTTGAGTGCGGATTTGAATCCTAGTCTCCAGAAGCCTTTAATAAATAAATAAATAAATATTTAAATGTTTAAATAAATATTTGAATATTTAAATCTAAATTTGAATATTTAAATCTTGAGTTAAGTCTTGGAGGTTCCAGCAATAAATTATATTTACTGGGGATCCTTGGTACAGAAAAGGTTAAGAACCACTAGCCTAGATGAAATGGCAACATCATTTGCACAGAGAAAGAATTCAAGAGCATAAAATCTGGGGATTTGCTTATAGAACCCCTGATACCTGAGCAAACAAGATATGTAAGTTTCAAGTTGATTATTTATTCCTGTAAGAGTGAATTGTAGGACTTACACAGAGTTTCATTTACCATATATTTTTCTTATAACATATCAATAGGTTTGTTGTTGTTGTTGTTGTGTGCTTTTAAGTCATTTCCGACTTATGGAGACTCTAAGGCACATGTGTCAAACGCAAGGCCCATGGGCTGAATCTGACCCCCCAGACCATTTCATGTGGCCCTTGCACCTCTCCTGCAGCTACGGCACTCCCCACTCCTGGCGAGCCTGATCCCCCCATTGCGAGACCCCGGCTGCCAGTATTCTGAAGAGGGGCCCAGCAGTCAGCACTTGCAATCTACTTCTACTTCTGACTGCTTCTCTGTCCAAGTCTCGCTACCAGAGCATTGCCGTGGGTTACCATGGCAGTGCTCCACGTGACTCGTAAGAGTTGGACAGAGGAGCAGTCAGAAGTAGAAATAGATTGCAAATGCTGGCTGCCGGGTCCCTCTTCAGAATACTGGCAGCCAGGGGCCTGCAGTGTGGTGATCAGGCTCACCAGGTACAGAGAGGGGCAGGGGGGCAGAAAGATACACGGGGGGGGCAGAAAGAGGCACGGAGAGGGTCTGGGGGCAGAAAGAGGCATACTTTGGATATACTGACCAATTCTATGTCACTTTATAGAGGTATAGGGACCATAAACTATAGTCAAATAGCCTCAAAATGTCCAAGAAAAGAAAAGTTGATGCAGAAGGATGGCAGTTTAAAAACCAGAAATAATCGAATGCAGAGGCAATTATTTAATATGATAAAAGAGTAGATACATTTATATAGTCTTACAGATACAACCGGCCCTTTGAGGGAAACCATAAAGCTGATGCGGCCCAAGACAAAATTGAGTTTGACACCCCTGCTAAGGTGATCCTATCACAGGGTTTTCTGGGGCTGAGAGTGTGCAATGTGCCTAAGTTCACCCTGTGGGTTTCCATGACCAAGTGGAGTCCAACGCTTAAACCGGTACACTATGCTGGCTCTTACTTTACTGTCAGCAACCTACAAACCATAGGATTCCACTGGATGGAGATACATTAGAATCACAGCGCTATCATTGTGTAATGTGCAACAGCCCTACAATTCCCAGAATTCCCAAGCTGGGATGTCCCCTGGCCATGTTTCCTGAGGGGATCTGGGAGTTGCAGTCCAAAGGAGTCATTGTTTCCAAGCTCTACTGAAATGACTCAGGTCTGAGATCAATTATCAGTGGCAACAACCACCTTGTAAAGTCCAGTTTCCACCACTGCTGCCTATATTAGAGCACTGCTGTCTGTATCAACTCTTCAGAAGTGATTAGCAGTTACTTTACTTCTGCTGTGAGGAAACCAAAACACAGAGTGGTGGTTGTAGACACAGAGGAGGTTAGCATAAAATAAACATCAATAAAACAAAGATGAACAAAACATCCTATTCCCAGAAGAGCTGTTGACTGTAAGAAAAATTGCCTTACGTATTTCTTTTTTTATTTCTTCTGTGTGTAAGAAACAGGAGCCCGAATCCTGATTAAAGATTCTAAAATGGTTTCTGGCACCATGCAGCCTCTTTTGTATGCATGATCTGTCATGCTGACCTTCTAATGAGTATGGTCTGAACCCCTCATTGAAATGTATCACTCTTTTCTAATGTCTTTCCCTGCTTTAGCGCAATAGTTAGATGTCAGATATTTTGGACACAGTGCTGCTGAAGTAATTTTGTGCTGACTAATTTTGTGCTGGATCATGGCCATTAAGTACATCAAAGAAATGAATATCTGTGGCTGAAATCTTCATACTCTGTAGCTTCTGAGTGCCCACTCTAACCACTGGGGACCAAAGTTAGATGTGTGGCTGGTTTAGATAGGACAGAAAAGGAAGTCAAGAATGGGCACCGATCTGCATATAATTTGTATGTGTTGATTTATGTGTTACGAGGCCTAAATACCTTAAAGGCACTAGATCCCATCTGATCTTGGAAGCAAAGCAGCATCAGTCCTGGTTAGTACTTGAATGGTAGACCACCAATGAATACCAGGTGCCGTAGGGTATATTTCAGAGAAAGTTGCTGGCAAAACCACCCTAAGTATTCTTTGCCTAAGAAAACCCTTTGATATTAACGGGGTCACTATAAGTTGACAGGCGACTTGAAGACATGTATACACAAACAATTTAGGTATACAGATGCACATTAGGAAAGAATTGTTTTGATTCAAATCATGGGTGGATTGGATTACAGCTCCTAGCAGTCTTAGCCAGCACAGCTTTATGAAGAGAAATAGTAAGAGTTGAAGTCCAGCAACATCTGGAGAGGTACAAGATTCACACCTTAGTTTCTATAGAAATACCATAATGCTCACCAGCAGTGGAAAATGCCAGTTGACAATTGGTCTGTGTACCTGCACAGGCTGCTCTCCTTTAGGTTATTCCCAATAGAGTAGATCCATTCAATCATTTGTTGAATTGAGAGTGCATACCTAGATAAACTCTACTGATTTAATGGGCCTTCTCTAGTCAGGATCAACAACAGCATTTGGGACTGTAGCACTTTCACATGCTGGAGCCATCTTGGCATAGGGGTGCATTGCTGCTAGTCCAAGATGCATGTCATTGCATGATGTCATTGTAGTCCCACTCCTGTTGTGTCCTTAGCTGTCACAATTGCACAGTATACCATTACCAGAAAAAAATCGGTAATGGCCTCCCTTTCGGCAATGATTGCATCAGCTGTGGCCATGCAGGAAAGGTGGAAGTGCTTTCAAGTGCTTCCTTCCTCAGTACAGTGCAGGAAGAGGCCAGCTGGACTGCGGAAGGAAGGAGCATGTCCCAAATGCTACCCATCCGGTGGCAGCTGGACGGGTGTGGAGGGAATGTGTTTGGTCCCACTCCTATCCCAGCAATGGCACTGCCGGGATGATGTCGGGACATTGCGGGTGTTGGGGGATGATATGAGTTTCAGCCCCATGGAACCGCAGCAGAAAAGCCAGAGTTCAGCCAGCCAACAGCAGCAGCCTTGTTCCCCAGTAAGGATACTCACACACAGAGGAGTTTCTTCCAAACAGGAGGCACTTTATCTTGCAGCAAAGTTCCGTTATATACAAAACATAGAACAGACAAACAAAAGCTTGCGCCAGTCACCGGGTTTGGTCAACAGACAATTACAGACTGGGGATTGCTTCCTTATGTACATATCTACAACCAATCAGGTAGAGGGTCTGCTCACCACCCTGTACCTTTTGCACTCCACTCCATTTTCTGATGCAATGTCCAGCAATCACATACACCTGGAGCATGATGCAATGTCTTGCAGTGGGCTGAACATTTTCCCAGGGTTCCCTGCTCTGAATCTCTGACAATCCCCTCCAAAATGATCAGGCCACTGCGCAGGGCATTTTTTGCACTACATACATGTTATACAATACATAAGTCATGGTACATACAGTCATGGGTACCATTCATCTTCCACCTTACACCTTACACCTTTGTGAGCAAATCCGCGGTATTGTGTTCAGATGGACAATACCGCAAACACAAAACCCCATCTTGGACCATTTGCCTCACATTTTGATACCATACCCCAATGTAGTCCTACACTCAAATTTTCTGCCTCAGTCACACGGGACAACAAAATACCCTCCTCCTGACCTTTTAGGGATAAGCATAACTTTACTTCCTGACTCAGCGAGTTGAGTACTTCCTGAGTCACTTCCACTGGAACCACTGCTGGAACTAGTGCTGACCTCAGTGCAAGGCTCTTTCTTGACCGTAAATGCAGGTTCAGCACTAGATGGTGGTGTTGAACTCTTTGGTGTGACATCGAGTGAGACTTTTGGCTTCTCCTCATCAGTACTTTCCTTAGTACTTTCTTCTTCATCATCAGCCATCACCTCCCCTCCATCTTCAGAGCTTTCAAGTGTATCCGGAACACTGTCCTTTTCCTCATCAGACATCACTGCCCCTCCATTCTCACGAACACTTTTGTCACTTTTACCCAGGGGAACCAAAACCTCTTGATTACAGTGCAGTCTTTTCATACTTTTCACACTTTTACCCAGGGGAATCAAGACCTCTTGGTTACAGTGCAGTCTATCCCAACCTGAATGGACTTCAAAGTTTGCACTCCTAGAATACACTATTCTGCCAGCATGGTGTAGAAATCTATATTTGTTACCCTCATATCCCACAAGGCGTAACCGTCTAGATTTCTCCTCTCCAGACTTTCTGAAACTTGGGGGAACATACACACTAGCAAACTGACCCCAAACGCATAGATACTGCAGGTTTGGCGCTCTACCATACAATAGGTAGTATGGAGTTTGCTTCACACTTGAACTCCACATCCTGTTTAAGTGGTAGTTTGCTGTCACTATTGCTTCTCCCCAAAGTCCTGCTGGGGCTTGGGCATCCTCCATCATACAGTCCTTCATTTGTTTTAACAGCCCAATTCTTCTTTCTGCAAGACTATCCTCCCCGGGAGATGCGGGGTTGGTGGTTTTATGCCTTATGCCTTTCTTGCGCATCCAGGCTTACAGGCTATTGGACAGGAATTCTCCCCCTCTGTCTGATACAAGACTAGCTACTTTGTAAGGAAATTCCCTCTCAACAGCATTCACCCACGCTTGGAACTTTTCAGCTGCTTGACTTTTCTCTTTCAGCAGGAAGACATAGGAGTACCTGGTGTGTCTGTCTACAATTACCAGGAAAAACCTATTTTGCCCTTCAGTTGGCTTGAATGGCCCAGCCAAATCTGCATGAACAACCTCAAAAGGCCGTTGGGTGACACACTTGCTTTTCTTGGCAATGGGATAAGCCTTTACCTTAACCTTTTTGCACACAGAGCACTCTAGGAACATAGGACAATTTCTGACCTGTAACCCAGGGCATACCTTTGCCAACTCTTGCAAACCTTTGTAGCTGGCATGACCCATCACTCTGTGGAAGTAATGTACACACTTTTCATGTAGAGGTTTGTTACACAAAGGGTTAACATTTGCCACTTTTCCTTTGGGCAACATGTGGTACAACCTCTGCTTTTTCACCCCTTTTGCACAAAAAACACCATTTGCTGTTATTATACATCTCTCCCCTTCAAACACCATTTTGTAACCATCATTTGTCAGTTGGGAGACACTGAATATGCAGTTTTGCAAATTGGTAACACACAACACATTGTTAAATGCTTTGCCAAAGCATGGCACATACACAGTACCCATCCTTTGCACCTTGCTGGGTGCCCCATCTGCAAGGGAAATTGCTGTTATATTTGCATTTGTAACATCACTCAACAGCTTTAAATTGTTCACCATGTGGTGAGTTGCACCACTGTCTAGCAACCACACACCACTCTCAGACTGTTCTTTTGCCACAAACACATGGCCTTCAGCCTGTGATGACACGCCCCTCCACTTCTGGGCTGTCTTCTTCCCTCTGCTCGGTGCTGGCATTCTGCAGTCCTTCTGGAGATGGCCGACTCTCTTGCATCTGTAGCAGCGTCTGGCAAAGCTGCACACTCCTTCTTCCAGGTCAGATACCTCCTCCGGAACTGCCTCTCCCTCCTGGCGACTGGCTGTTCTCCCCTCCGACTGCAGTCTGGGGTTGAACTGCTTACTTTGGACTTCCTCCAGGATCCTCCTGGCTACCAGGTCCACAGTCAAATCTTCCTCAGGCACACCCTGCAGGCTGTACATTAGATAGTCCCACTCCTTAGTGAGACTTCCCAGCAGAATAAAGCTTTTCTGGACTTCTGGAATATTTACGCCTCTATTGGCAACCTCCTGAAACAACTGTTTCATCAGCATGAGGTGCTCTCTTACACAGCTTCCGGGACATAATTTTGTGTTATACAGTCTTCGTCCATAGCATTTTGGACAAACACGAGGAAGATTGATGCACATGCTTCAGAGCCTCCCAGAGCTGATATGCTGTGTCCACAGCAGCAGCGTGAATCAACTGGGAAGGACTTAAACTAAGCAAAATAACTGCTTTGGCTTTTTTGTCAGCAACACGATACACTGCTATCTCAGCAGCCGACGCACTGGCCAGCGGCCGAACCTCGCTCTCCAGAACAGAACAGTCATGAAACATCTTGGAAAACGGTAGGACTGACTGGTTGGACATCTGGGATGGAACAGTCCGTTGCAATATTTTGTTAGTTCCTCTTGTTTATATTCTAATCTTCAGCACAGAGCTCTGAAACATTCATTTTCTGGGCTACAACCTCTTGAATCCCCCAGACAGCCAATAAGAATAATGATCATGCTGGCTGGGAGATTCAGGAAGGCTGTGATCCAAAAAGCCTCCCACTGGCCTTTCGAGAGCTCTTCTCTAGCCTGTGGTCACCAGCTGAGAAAGATACAGACCCAGGTTGATTCTGCAGTTCTCTTGGTATATACCACACAACACAGGTAAGCTCTTATCTCTTTCAGGCAGCTAAATTGTGTTCAAGTGGTTAGGAAAAGAAACCTTGATCATGGAAGCAGAACAGGGTTGTTGCTTTTGATTAATATGGAATGTCTGTGAAATTACCTTTTGGTTGGTTCCTTAGTTATTTAGGGCCAACCCATTTAAAACTCTCACACCTAAGCACATGTCAAAAATGTTCTCATAACAGCCTATGTTCCATCTTTCATGCCATGATGAATGACCTTTAATCAACAACTTCAACAAATAGTTCTTGATGGAAACCTGTAATTTCAATTACTGCATCATTTTTTGCATTTCAAAGCAGAGTGAAATCTCATTTTTCTAGACCACTGCTGTATGTTGATAACCTACTACAAAGCTATGTGTCCGAAAAGAAAGATAAAGGTATAAAATAAATTTATTCTGAGCTATAGCATCTTCTTTGAAATACTACCATTAATCCCTTCTAATTGTCAGAATAAAAGAAAGGCTAAGGTTGGTCATCTGTGACCTATGCTGAGGGCATGATGGATTTAAATGTAACAAGATTAATTTTCATATCATCATTTGCCATAATCTGCTACTCTTGTACAAACGGATGTTTAAAAAATAAGAGACAGAGAAAGAGATGGAGGGGGATTAAAATATTGTATAGAATTCAGTATCACACTTATGGTGCCTAACCTCGGGTTATGCATTCATAACTGATCCAAATTCTGGATGTCCATGAAGTCACAGGCCATTTCTGCACTAGCCTGTTATAGTGCGATTAGTCCACTTTCAACATCCTATGGAATCCTAGGGTTTGCAGTTTAAGGAGGGGCCTTTAAAGCCCCTCCCTAAACTGCAAACCCCAGGATTCCATGGGATGTTGAAAGTGGAATAATTGCACTATAACAGGCTAGTGCAGAAATGGCCACAACTGTGGCACTACTGCCATGAATCTAACTATACTCCAAACCGACTCTTCTGGGCCTCAGCCCCACAAGGGAAGAGGATCCATTCTGCTGTCAATCAAGGCATGGATAGATGTATCTCTCAAGGCATGAATGGATGTTTACACCAAGGCAGAAGTGCAACAAGGACCCTGCTTCTGATTGTTGCAAACTAGTTCACTGGCAAGAAGGAGAGTGGAAATGTCATCCACCTGTCCTCAAATATCCGCAGAATGGAGCTCCATTTCTCAGTGTGGCTGATGCCCAGGAAAGTAGGATGGAGGTGGGATTGTGCCAGGAGACATTACAAATGTAACTAAGTAGTCTATGTGAAATTCTGACCACTTATTTTGAACACCTATGTTTTCAAATAGACTTCTTTTTGTTATGCCACTCAAGAGCAAAGCCCAACTAGGGTGAAGCCCAGTGCTTCCATATTGTAAAGTGAGCTTTCCCCAAAACAAAACAAAAGCAAGAGAATCTGGAAAACTTCATTTCTTGTACTACAATTCCCAGAATTCCCCAGCCAGCATGGCTCCTGATCCATCTTTGTCAACGAACCCGAGTTTTTAATACAGTACAAAATGATCAGCCTGGAACACCAGGGACAGCTGCACTAAACCAATTTGATTGTGTTGAGCAGTAACCGTTATTAAAAACCCTGTTGAATGGTTCTGAGCAAGTCATTATGTCTCAGCTACAGTTTCACCCCTATAAAGCTGGAATGATATTGATTCACTAGGGAGAACTATGCAATATAAAAAAGGCAAAGAGTGATTACTTGATTCAGGTGACAAGAAATAAAGAAGAATGGGGTTCCTATATAGAAAAAGGAATTTCAGTATGTACATCTTATTCTTTTTCCCTTATCCAGGAAACATGAGCTGTTCATGCCAAGACTGATTTATTTATGAGTTACATTTATATCCTGCTTTACCTCCAATGAGTTTAGATGGCATACACAGCTTTTCTCCTCTCAGCTTGATCCACATACAACCATGTGAGGTAGTTCAGGCTGAGAGGGTCACTGGCCCAAAGTCACCGAGAGCTCTGAGGGATTTGAACTGGATCACTACAACACCATCCCAGGCCTTTTTTATGATTGTTATATATACAGGAGCCTTTGTATATACCCAGAAACTTTTTTAAAAAACATTACAATATGCTTTACATAAGAGATTTCTAGTTTTAAAAAAATACCAAAAAAGTCCAGAACATTTCAGTTATCTGAAACATTTTCAGTTATCTCTTGTTGTCTACTGATCCTTGCGTGGAAGATAACAGTCAAATCCTTAAATGTCCTCACTGGAACAAGTCCATAGCTTAGAACAGTTACTTTTTCAGACTAAAATTGCCAGAATCTGCCATGCCATGAGGGGGGCTGGAGAGTGTGAAAGTTTCAAAATGCTATTTTCACCATCCTAGGATAAATAGGTACTTTCCAGCGATTTCTACTGGTAACTGGTATGAGAGACATATTGTTTCTGAACCTGGAAACAGATCTGAATGGCTTAGGGCACTACAACTCCATGGCCCTTTTTGCACGGCATTTGCCATGCAAAAGGACGCCTGGAGCGTCACGTGATTGTGAGGAGCAATCTGCACGATGCACTCACAACTGCGTCACGCTCCAGGGTAGGGCAGGAGCCACTCACGCACTTTTTCATTTTCGGCTTTCAGCAGAAAATGGTGCGTGATCACGCATTGCTCCAGGGCCCCGTGCACACTTGCCGTGTGTGCGGAGCCTCTGGAGCCACAGAGGTCACGCTTCCTGCCCCAGCGCAGCCTGGGAAACTCCCAGGCTGCGCTGCGAAAGGAAGAGATGGGGCTCTCGTGCTGCCTGCTTGGAAGCAGGCAGCTCGTGTGGAGCTGAAGCAGCGGGGACATGAGAGCCTCTCGCTGGAGGCTGCTTGCGCAATCCCCGCACCCCAGCGCCGAAAAAAGGTAAGCTGTGGAAAGGGCCCATGTCAGTTTGGGATGTGTTCATTCGTAAGCCTCTTCTGTCCTGTTTCTGCATTAATCTGAAAATGTTGTTCTATAAAATCCACAGGCAAAGCCTTATTTAACTATTAGTCTAAATGCATATTTTAAATGTATTTCCTCAAAAGCGCACATTTATAAGTTTATTGCTTCTCAAGGAATGCATTTCTAAACACATTTTGTGCTAAAGTAAACATGTCTGCATGTTTTCTGACATGATTTTTAAGCTGAGAGCTGAGATCACACAGTAAATAAGGTTGTCAGTTGAAAAGCAGGACAGGGCTTCTGTTGTTTTGATAGATGTGCAAAAGAGGGAATCTCAACAGAATGCTGCTTGCTATGCAAGCTCCACTTGCTGAAGATCCCTCTTCCTCAGCACCATTAAAGGTACCAGAGCCTTGTCTTATTTTTCACATGACAACCCTGAATGGCAAACTCAAGAGATGTGCAACATCCAAAGAACAACTGCATTTTGATCTACATGTTAATTCAGAAAGTGTAAGTAAGGTTGGTTTACTCTGCATTGTGGACCAAGCAAGCTTCTCCAACCTAGCTGCCCTCCATATGTGTTGGACTACAACTCCCATCACACATCTCCTATAGGAATGGTGTTTGGGGCTGATGGGAACTGTAGTCTCACATGTTGGGAGGGTGAACAGATTGGGCTAAGTTTCCCTTGACTATACTCCCTGAAGGTTCTGCATAGTCATCATTGCTCATAACCTGTGATAAATCTGTGCTCCATGAATTTACCTAAGACTTGTTTTAAAACTACCTAAATTAACTTCATGTAGATTTTTGCTACAGTAGTTTATGTGTGCACTGAGTGTATCATTGTCTTGCTCCACTGTGGGATATGTAGAATTGATCTGAACAGCAGACTGGCATTTTTTCATTATTACAGACTTTGTGCAAAAGAGAGAGAGAGCTTTCGTACTACTTTTTCTGGTGTCAAAAGTGGTCCAAGTCACCACCCAATGGAATCTTGGTAATTTCATAATGTACTTAGAATCCTCTGCTCTAATGCTTTTGTTTTTGGGCAGTAAACTACAGCTCTGTAGGACAGAATCCCAAGTAATTTATCAGTCAACAAACCCTAAAATTCTGTAGGATGGAGGTATGATAATTGAAGTGATATCAAAGTCCTGTAACTATGCAGTGCAGCTTTACCTCTGACAGTCAAGAGCTAGAATTGTTGCATACGTTTAAGTTCCCCAATAGAAGTAGTTGGACATTTTTATCCTCACTGTGAAACTTCCATATCCAGTTCAAGTTTGGGAAAGCAGAGCTGCACATGTAGTGCCATTATGCATGGAGATGCACATTACAAACAAATGCTCCAAACACCAAGTGCATGCAGATGGATGCACATGGATGCAGGATGAAGACGTGCATTTGGTTGTGCATTCAGTTGCGCATCTGGTGTCTTGATTCAGTTACACAACATTGCCCCAATGGATTCAAATTACAAGAAAAGAGGTTCCATCTAAGCATTAGGAAGAACTTCCTTGCTGTATGAACTGTTCAGCAATGGTATAGATTGTCTTCTAGGATAATGGTTCCTCCACCTATGGAGGTTTTTCAACAGAGGTTGGATTGGCATCTTTTGCGAGTGCTTTGCTTGTATATTCCTGCATGGTGGAGGGTTGGACCAGATGGTCCTTGTGGTCACTTCCAATTCTGTGATTCTACAAGAGTTTTGAAGCACAATTAATGCATAACTCCACTTCCCCCAAATGTAGGATCTTCACCAAGATGTTACAAAAGGAGATGGAGAAATGGGTTAAAAAATAAAGTGCTGATGCTGAAGTCACGTTATCTGCATGGTTTTCCAGGATGGAATGGAGGAAGAAGCACAGGCAGATATTAAAATGAGATTTTTTTAGGTGATAGAATGGCTTTAGTATTTATGTGAAGTAGCCCCCAGGTATAACGAAAGGAAGAAAAACAGAAAGCTTTGATTCTCCATTTGTAATAATACAAAATCTATTGATAAACTCAGAACTATCTATCCTGGGTGAAGCACACTGGCTTCTTTATCAGTGGAAAACAAAGAAGGGGGATAATTTTAGATGGTGGACTGGGTACTTTCTGCCCATAATGCTGAAAAACATTCTATTTTCTTTTTTCTGCTGCCATTTTTCAAAGCCTACAAGTCATTTTTAGTCATGCATCTAAACTGCAAAAGGGAACATTAAAGAGAATATAAGATGATTCACGTTCTAGTTCAGAAAGACTCTGTCATAAATCTAGTTTGAATGTATCATCTGGATCTGTGCTCTGTATTAAGATAAAAGTTATTACATGTGCCATTTAACAAAAATAGTCATTATCCTTTGCAGTAAAGTGCCATCATTATAAGCACAAAGAGGTGTCTTTAACTCAGTTTGCTGAAGCCCTATCATTAGAGTTGTATTCTTCTGTTCTTTGCACCATACCATATTTTAATACACAAAACTGGATCTTTGAACAGAGCATCCTGTAATACTTGGAGGTGTGAACGAAGAAAATTAGACAAATTGTGTATGTGGGGATGTGTCTGCTTCTATTCAACTGTGAAGACTTTTGGAATACAAATGATATGGAGAAGCAGAAATATATTCAGAATTTTTCTATGAAATGGAAGTTCTCTTTCAGCTTTTTGAAAATGTGTGGCCAATTATAGTTCCCCAAAACTTCTAGAATAATTTCCTATGAAGCAGAGTTTGATATACTGAATTTGAAATGTGGATTCTTTCTGTTGATGCTGGTTTTAAGTGTGATAGATCTGATCAGTAGAGTGGCCATATGTCCTACCTTGCTGATAACAATTCTCTGTTTGAATGGCCATCAGAGACCAGTCCTCTGTTAGAAGACCTTTCTAATTTTGATCTAGTTTAAAGATAAGGAACTAAAGAGGGGGAGAGCAGCAGGGAGTTTAGTTACCCATAAATTAGTCAGCATCAAGACAACAGATTGAGCTGATATACTTGTCACCTGCATCCCATTCACACTTCAGAATTATAGCGCTATTATTCCATTTTAAATGCCATGGTTCCATCCTATGGAATCATCGGGTGGCAGGTTAGGGATGGGCATTTAGAATTCTCAACCAGAGAGCTCTAATGCCTCAACAGACCACAAACTTCAGAATTCCATGGGAAGGAACGATGGCAGTTAAAGTGAAATAATAGTACTAAAATTGTGTAATGTGAATGGGTTCTTGATTAGTCTCCGGCACAATAGTGAGATGCATTGTTTCTCTATTGAAATTATAATAGTTAATTTTACTTGCACGTATAAATCTGTGGGTGCAATTTTTATACACATCAATGCCCTTTTTTGCTTATGCTACCATTACCAACCTACCCACAAGGCTGTAAGGTAATACATAAATAAGTCGCATGGAATAAAATGGGACTTGTTTCTGAAGAGACATGTTCTCTACACTGAAAGAAGCTTTCCTTTGACTCTGGAGAGCATGGCACTCCTATCTTTTTAAGCACTGGGAGTATGTTGACCTGCCACAAACTTAGCTCAAGTCCAGCCACTTTTGCTGAAAGAAAAAGAGGGATAAAACAACAGATGCACTGTGCATCTGTGCATACACAGTGCATACACTGTGATATTTACATTGCCTTGGACTCTTTGCAACGTTTCCTTACACTTCATGCAAAACAGAAATTTTTTAAAAAGCCATGGAAAGGCATCTGTAATGCAAATGAGTGCTTTGTCCCATGTGGGTTTTATATTTGCATTTGCAAAACTTATTGAATGAAAAATCACAAGATGACTGCAGCTAGGGATGTACCTTGGGGTCAAAGCACAGGTCCCATCTCCTAGAGGTCCTCCAATAAAGAGAGCAGCAAGGGATGAGGACGTAGAAAACAGTGCTCTTTGCATTCAGGGAAAGAAATTGTGAAGTATATTTCTCACATAAGTACTAGGGAAACAGAGATAGATTGAGATAACATTCAGTGGACAAAACCATCAATGTCCCATCCTGATTCTTGCCCTATATACCTGGCAATGCAGAGTTTTCCTACAGGCATACCAATGGGAACCTCCATCTTAAGGCATATAGCTTCTTGAGAAGTGGACATTTTTGGCAGGAAAGAAGGCAAAGAGTTCAGCTTTCCCTCTCCAACTGTTACTGTCCTGATCCTTTAACCTGCATTCCTGTTCAGAGCTGCTAACTTTATTTTAAAAATCCATTCCAACTACATTTAGGAAATGGATTTCTAAAAAGTAATTCACTTGTAGTTTTGAAAAGACACATTGAAGCTGATACATATTATAATGGTTTTACAAAGTCATGCATCACTATTAACCGTTACAATCCTTAAAAAGTAACACATTGCTGTTATTCACTGTTGTGTTAAAGAAGTAGTTCATTGAAAGAAGTAGCTCATTGAACTGTTTGTTATGTTATCTTTTCCTTTTCCTATTTTTAGTTATTTGCCTTCAAGTCATTTCTGGCTTATGGTGACCCTAAGGCCACAAGGCTACCTATCCTGGTTGTTTGTTTGTTTGTTCGTTTCTGGCAAGATTTGTCCAGAGGAGGTTTTGCCTTTGCCTGCCTCTGGGGCTGAGAGAGTGTGATTTGCCCAAGGTCACCCAGTAGGTTTCCATGGCTGAATTGGAATTTGAACTCTGGTCTCCAGAGTCATAGTCTAATGTTCAGACCACTACGTCATGCTGGCTGTCTTACTTTTCTGTTACTGTACTGTTAAAAAACACAAAATTTCAACTGATAAGATAACAGCACTTGAAAAGGGCCATTTCTGCATGGGGCGAGGGAATCGCCCCGTGCCGCTACTTACCGGACTTCTTGGCTCCCCGGTCCGGTCCACACTGCTCCGGAGCAGTGCGTGCTCATCGCTCCGCACTGCTCCGGGGACGAAAATGGCGGCTTCCAGTTGGTCGAGAGTCTCGACCAACCACTGAAGCTCGCCAGCCTAAAGCCCGTCCCTGGCAGATCACAGGCTCACACTGGTGCGAGCCTGCAAATCTGCACCAGAGAGCGGGCACGGAATGGCACGCTCCGTACTTTTGAAAGATCTGTTTTAAGCGGTCTTTCAAAAGCACGTTTGACGGGGTCGTTTGGGAGCGGGCTGAGGTGCGGATCTACGTTAAGTAGGTCCGACCCAGTCCGCTCCCAAGTGCAGACATCCTCCCTGGAGGACGCTCTGCACCGTTTCTATTAGCCCATGTGGAAATGGCCAAGGTCTCCCACAATGCCTCTAAAAACCTGGAAAATGTTTTTAAAATTAACTTTATGAAGTAGATGGGAAAGGATGTTCACTGAGGCAACAAAGTCTCACTCCTTGGTTTACTTTTGAAATATAGTGCTGCAAAACTTTCAGTACCGAAAAGGGAAACATGGAACAGGTAACTGGCCTACATCCTATTCCTAATCCTAACTAGCGTAAGTCCATTGGATCAGTTGGGTTTACCTATATGGATTGACTTATCAACATTCAAGACTTGAGTAAATGGGTCTACACCAGTTAGGAGGAAGCAACAGAATTGCTACCTGCAGGCTCTTTACCCTCCAGGCACAAGTGACTGTCCATAGCAGATTTAATTGCCTTCCATGCCTAAATAAGTTAACGCAGCCTCTTTCAGCCCAATCCAATCCTATCCCAATCCACGATTGGGATAGTTACCATTATCCTTGAACACTGACCATCCTGTCTAGGGCGGATGACACGTGTAGGCCCAGGTCCCATGGGAAGACCCAACTAGAGAAGATACATTAAATTAATGAACTTTACGGTGTCGATTCACCTTTCAATAATTAATTTAATGGTTCTACTCTAGTTGGGATTCCCAATAGCATTCAGATCTAGGATATCTGGAGGGCACCAGCTTGGAGAATGCAGAGGGAGATATATGCTGCCAATACTTATAATTGTTGAGTGAAAGGATAAAGTTGTGGAAAGATTATTAAACATCTTGTTCAAATGACTATTTTTAACACCCCTTCAACTGAAGAATAAACAATTATTCAGAGCTCTTAGCTGTCATATGTTACAACAAATGTTTAAAAAAGATATCCATCTTTCTCCATGTAGCTAGAACACTGTACTTCCTGTAAAATAAACAAACACTGCCTGTAGTACCACTGATTTATATGAAATATATGGTCAAGGTATTTGGAAGGAAAGGAGAACTGAACTGAGGCTGTGCTGAGGGGCAGTCACATTCTGGTCTGTGTGTTTCATGAGGCTAGTGATGACCACATTATGCTCTCAAACAAGCAAAGACTGTTGACAGAAACAGAGCCAAAATGGAGCCACTGACAAACAAGATGGAAGTTAATTGGCATGCCTGATGGATCTTCAGAGTTTCCAAAAGTACGAAAACTTCTTTTAAAAAGTTAAATTGATTATAATTCTTTTTAAAATGTTTGTTGGAAAGTAAGAAAGCCAATGCTGATGAGTTCAGAGTAGAACAAAGAACCAAAAAGTCATACACAACAAAACCGTACTCACTTCTGTATATTATGTTTCCTTAGATTATGAGACAGAAATTAGTTCAGTAAAGATGGATGTTTCAGCTAGACTGGAAGAACCTGGCTAGTTCAGCTCTATGCTGTCAATGAAATATGGATAATGTTCTTTGAGATATACGATGTGGTTGTGCCTTGTGGTAGCTCTGTTTTTTTTAATCTTATACAACTCGTCTTAACTTTATCTTAGAAAAAAAATTGATATTCACAGACCTTCTCATTGCTAAACTGTGTTCCTGTAGAGGGGGAGCAGTGTGACTGGACAAAATAAATGGAATTTTCATGTTCATATCATTACCCAGAGATTTACATTGAAAGGTTGGAAAGGGAAATCTTCATCACCCATTCTTCAACAATCTCAAGATCTCACTGCTTTATCCACATTTGAACATGAATCCAATCAAAATATCATTTGATTTTTAAAAGTATGATTATGAAGAAAAGGAAAAAAAGAAATTAAAAAAAGGGAATATATTGAATATTGGTGTGGGCTAGGAATACACAATGATAGGGATATATAATAATATATGCTGTCCATTTAAGCTAAAACAGGGAGATGTGCTGATCACTGGAGAATAGATATTTATCTTCAGGCTTTGTAACAGAAGTCAAGTCTCTAGTTTCTACCTTTAACTCTCAAGTTGAGTCCCAGGTCCTTGCAAGATACTTTCAAGTGAAGTCTCAAGTCTGGAAGCCAACTTTATATTCCAATTTATATTCCATAATTTCTGGACATAGTCAAATAAGTCAGTTTTAACAATTTAAGTAGAATTGGCTCTCCACATTTGCAATTTTGCCATCTGCAGCTTCAGAAGTGGAGAATAGGATCCTTCTTACTCCCCTTCCCAAAGGTGGAAGCTTTTATGTCAATGGGCATACAAGGGTCTATAGCTTCAGAAGTGAGGAATAGGATCCTTCTTACTTCCCATTTGCAAAGATGGAGGCTTTTTCAGAAGCGGGGAATAGGATCCTTCTTACTTCCCATTACTGAAGCTCCAAAAACTTTAGAAGGCAAGCTCCTTCCTCCTCAAGCTCGTTGCCTAACCCATTTGCTGCTCTGCTCTGAGAAATGTACCCACACTTTGGGTTTGAGATAGATCATCATGTGACCAGTAGGCAAAAGGAGATGGAAGCATTGTTCAATGTTGTAAGGTTTCTGGATGAATGTGTTATGTTACTGAACCAAGAGTGGCAAGTCAGTCACTAAAAATATAGAAGTCACAAGTCAAGTCTGTGCATCATTTATTGCCAAGTCAAGTCCAAATCAAGTCATTGAAGCCACTTAAGTCTGACTTGAGTCAAAGTCAATCAACTCAAGTCTACACCACTGATGGGTGGTACTACAATCACTGTCTATTGTTCTCCACAGATTTACTGTACAGCAGAAACAAGGCTCCTGACATGCGTGGCAAAGCCAACATGTACATGTAGGACTGGATTGAAAGCAGAGTGAAGACATGTGGGACAGGGCTCACCTGTGCATCTGAACATTGTCAGTGTCATTGTCTCCAAGTCATCTGAATAGTGCTGTAAGTATTGAAAAGTGAAAGCTCGTATTCAAAAAGAAACAACAGTTTTGCATTTGGGGAAGTGACCTGGTGTTATTCAGAAATATTCTTTAGATATGCAATGGGCCCTCCACTTCCATGGGTTTAACATTCACAGATTCCAATCTTTGCAGATTGTTTGCTGTTGCCTCCACTGCTGTCCTAAACCATTTTTAATAGGGACTTATATGTCTCACTTCATGTTTGCAGTCTCACTACAAGCCTTGCAAGACCGAGAAAGACTGGAAACATGAGTCAAGCCTTGTGAGTCCCTATTAAAAATGCCTAGGGCAGCAGAAGAGGCAGGAGCAAACACCTCCAGCTTCCTGCTTCTGCCTTGCAAAGGAACTCTGCTGCCTCAAAGGCAGAACCGGGTGGCTGGCATACTCTCCGCTGGGGATTCAAATGTATTGTGTGCTGTACATTTGAATCTACAGTGGCTGAATCCACAGATTGTACTTTTTTGTGTGTGTCAAATATGGTTGGGGGGGGACTATATGCATGCTTTTCCCACTTTTGCAGGGGTCTTACGCCCCTAACCCCTATGAATGTGGAGGGATAACTATACTTGATTGAGTACTTTTTCCTTTCAAAAGGAGGATATTGGAAGTTTGAAAAAGATCAGATAAACTAGTGGTTTATTTTTGCAAATTTCCATGTGGATTCGTTTAGAAAAAGAAATGCTCTCCTGGTTGTGGGCCATCTTGAGAGAAGCAGTTGCGGAAGGACCCTGAAGAGTATCTCTAGCTGCCTGTCTCAATACATGCTGCAATCATCATTCCCCACCCCTACAATCTGCAGTGCCTCACAAACCCTTCAGTTGTGGTGTTACCTGGCTTAAGAGGAAGATTTTTGGGGGGATGGCATCAGAAGAAGTACCTATGATAAGAGAGCTCCATCACCATAGCTCCATCTGTCAATGGAGGGTCTCAGCTGTTATTTTCTGCCAATTTTCTTTACAGGTAATTCATTCATCTGCAACAAATACTTTACAGCTTTGCAGTGCATGTCTCTCCTGGGTTTTTTTAAAGTGCAAACTTCTTTTTGTGCTGTAGCATCCAAAGCTGATTCACAAGAGCATCTTGTCCATCACCGTGACCTTGACCCAGCCTGTCTATGATTAATGACACCCACTGACTTGAGTGGGAGGACAATCTTTATAGCTGGCATTTGAGAATTCCATTCCTGATAAAAGGATTTTGATGTTCTTTTACAAACTAAGGGAAATGACATATGTACCAGATAGATGTAAGGGTTATGCAGTTTGCATTGACAGAACAGGGATTAGTAAAACCAATATCTTCTAAAACTGAAGAGGATTCAGGAAACAGGCGAACTTAATAAGATTGCAATTGGAAGGTAGTCTTTAATCAAGTTCAGTACAGTAACTGAGGATGCGTCTCTTTTTCCTGTTATGTTCTTTCAATTCAGCTCCAGTTATTATGACCCTATCAAGGGGTTTTCTTGGCCAAACTTGTTAAGAGGAGGTTTGTCACTGCCTTTCTTTAAAGCAGAGAGAGTGTGATTTTATCAAGGTCATCTGGTGGACATCTGTGATGATGGGGAATTTGAACCTTGGTCTTCTGGAGTCCTAGGCCATACCGGCTCAGCTGCATTAGGCCAAACCAAAAATCCACAGGGTTACACAGGCCATTCTAGCATGGAATCAGAGCGAGCTTTAAAAGACAGTTTGCCCAGGTGACAGGTCAACAATGAAGATATCCTAGATTAGTGTTCCATACCACTGAATGTTCACCCTGTCCTACAAGTACAAGATGCTGCAAGTAGAAAATGTTACATGCTTTATGTTGTTGTAGCAAGTCTGAGAGACATCTGTATCTACTACCAGATAGCTATTGTCATTAGCTCTACTCTTCTTTAATTTAAATACATAAATTCAAATGTTAGTCCCCAGTAAAGCTGACCCATTGAATTCACTTCTGCATAGTAAGTCAGCATCAAGTCACTAGGCTTCCCTGTCATGGAAAATACTAACATGCTGAATGTGTATTTAAACTGTTTTAATATATGTAACCATTGTTAAAGGGCTACTGTGTATCATGGCTAAATGCGGCTAATTGCTGTTACATTGTATCCAGAAGCCGTTTGCTGTTACAGTGTATTTGATGGAAGGGGAGAGCCAGAACAGGCTGGAAAGAGAAAGTTAAGACTGTTGGTGCGAGGATGTTATGAGAGTGGAGTGGTGTGGAGAGAAGTATGTAGATGGGTCAAGGATTTGTGGGCTGGTGGTAGGCATCAAGCCTGGGAAAGAATAGGGGGATAGATTCATGGGGGAATTTATGACTTTGGCCAATGAATGCTTTATATACTCAAATTTATATTGATAAGCTTTAAAAGATGTATGCTCTATCTATTCTTCAGTTTCATCCAGTCCTGTAGGTGTTCCACTCTTGGAACATTCCATGAGTGGACCTTTACATATAAACAATGGGTCACAACTCATACCCCCTTTGCAAGTTATTTTTTTAAAAAATTAGCTTCCCTCCCTTCAAAATTGGAAGTAGATTTCCAGCCATATATAATTGATTTTTCTCCCATTTTTATGGAAAAAAGTGGTACCTCCCAGAGACAGGAAACTGGGCCCTTAACTCCCTGGAGATTGTCTACTTCTCTTGTATACCAGTGGGAGTTTCTGAACCATCTTCAGCACCAGCCCCACACTGTGTTAGTCCAGGAATAGGCCACCTCCTTCAGCCTGCCAGATCCTAATAGCTCCAGCCAGCATAGCCAAAGGTCAGGAGCAATGGGTGCCATAGCCCAAGAACAGCTGAGTATCACATTCTCTCCCCACCTCTGCACATATCTCTGTGCTAAGCCTTTTAGAATATTTTCTCACCTTAAATATACCAGTTGGGATTCAGGGACTCTTAGTTCACATCTGAGAAGTATGTGCAAGAACTGAAGAGCTATTGTTACTCTGATTTCTGGGGGTCCAGTGGAGGACCCTTAACTGTGCTGAATATAATGGAGGAATGGGAATTAGTCAGAGCACAAGCTATAGCACACGAGAGGCAGGGTAACCTAGCGAGATCTTTCAACCCAATTTTTACGGGGTCAGGCCAAGCCAAAAACCAAGCAGAATTGTCTAATAAATGATTTTATTGAGGGGAATTCACTCATGCATGCACACAAGATACACACAATCACACATTCACACAAGAGCTAGCTGAAAGAGAAAGGGAGGAAAAATTATAGAGAGGCTGAGGGATTTGGGGGGATTTATAATTACCAGTCCAGAAGAGTAGTGAAGAGCAGAAATGTACTTTGGCTTAGGTAGGACCTAAGGACAGTTCTCTTTCAGGAGCCAGACGGACGGAGTGACAGGTAGACCTTCAAGAGACTGCACTGGGCATCCTGAAATCAGGGGTATTTGCATCCTGAAAATAGCTTGTGGCTGTGAAGGTTCCAGATGCAAGACAAAGGGAACCTGCTGTGGACAATGAGTCTTTCACCTGCTGATGAGCTTAATGCTTTGATTGACAAAGACATGACGAATGTTGTAATAGCTGTCTATTGTGGGTGCTGTGAGGACAGAGGAAAGAATCCAGGTGTACCAGGGATGGATATGTGGCAATCAGTGTCCTGGTGGGCTCCTCACAGTTGGATTCCCTGGAAAATTCTAGCTTCTATTTAAGCCTATTATCCAAAGGAATGGTGTGTATTTGCCTGACAAATGACTCAGTCTTACCTGGAGGAATTTTGGAGTTGACCTATGCTTCTCACATTTACAGTCAAATTCTTTCCCTCGCTCAGTTTGACCTCTCTGTCACCTCTCAGGCTTGGATTTGACATCAGAGCCAATAAACTGTGTTGCCAATTACATATGATGCCAATTAGGTATGGTGCCTCTCCAAACCATACTGATATTGGGGACCCCCAAAGCGGGGCCTTACACTATTCCCTTTTCTCAGCTGAAATGATTTACAAAGCTTTGGTTAGGAACCTGGGTCTCTTTATAACACAGAAAGGGGTCCCCACAACTGCTCAAATTGAACTGAATTAAATGAATGTGTCAAAATCAAAACTGTTCCTCCAGAACTCATTATGTTATTCTGATGGAACCAAATGTCCACCCAAGAGCTTTTCTCCACTTCTCAGGCTTCCACTTACAAACAAGTCATTCTCTGTCCTGCGGTTTGAGATAGATGAAATATGCAAAAAGTGTCTTGCAGCTCTGACTTGTCTTGGTTTTCTGCAAGAAAATATATGGGTAGAGTTGAACAAGAAGTAAAAAATAAACTCAGCAATGGTTTATTCAGTGAAGTTAGTTGGGGACTTTTCTTTTCCTCTTATGCTAGCACACTTCTCTATCAGGTCCAAACAGGGCTTGGGGGGAAAATTACCTTTTTGGACCGTAATATGTGCAGTGCCTTCAGCCTGCATGGGCAGTGGTCTTTCAAGGTTGGGGAGGTTTCTGGGAGTTGGTGTCTGCCAAAGGAAACTTTCCCAACTTCTGGATCTAAATGCTCTCAAGAAGAAGCCAAGACACTAATCTATCTATCAAATGATGTGTCATCTCTTTTGAAAACAGCAGTGCAAACTACTCATCATTCTGCCTAACCATCCTATCCTTTTTCTGTTTTTACCTCCACAACCATCTGAGTAGATAATTTATTCTTTGAGCAAATTAGCACTGTATTCTTTCTCTCACTCTTTGTTTTGAAAGGCCTGAATTGATTTTTTTTCACAGTGAAACAAGGTGAGGAGGTGCTCAAGTCACATATCTAGTAATTTCAAAAAATCAGTGGTAACTGTCAACGGAACTGACATGATACGAGGGCAGGAAACTTCAGAAGTAGCTCCCACAATATCTTATTATCTTACTGTTCCCACCACACTCTGACGTGAAGAGTGTGCTCTTCTGACTGGCAGTTTGGATTGTTTTTTCACGGAATCACAAAGTTGGAAGAGATCTCAAGGGCCATCTAGTCCAACACTCTCCCATGAAGGAACACACAAGTAAATTAAATTAATTCTATGTGAATCTACTTATGTATTTATGTATTTATACAATTGATATTCTACCCTCTGTTCAGTGGTGTAGTGGAGACACTGTGGTTAGGTTTAAAGTTCCAGCATATTTTATTAGAAGTATTAGTAGCCATACACCCCCACACTTGGATATAGTTTAATTGGCAAAATATGATTTAACTGGCAAGATATATATTAGGTGGCTTTGATATATAATGTACCCTGATGTATCTGGAAGGCCAAGCTGGACAAGAGGAAGACACTGGCTCAACACATGCACTGTAAAGGTAGGTCAGATATCCCCTCCAGGCATAGCCAGGTCATAGTCAGAAAATTATCAGGTAGCTGCAGAAGTGATAGACTTAAGCTAAGCTGTTAACAGCTCTGCTATCAGAAACTAGCAATTGACGAATTCAACCTTCTTTGCACTGACCTGGAAATTTTCCTCATTGTACCCAAGCCTGTCCACTATTACAGAGCTATCATGGCATCTATTAGGTCTCTGTCACCTAAAAGTAACACCATCAACTCATTCTGGACCCCATTGTGTCTGTTGCAAACTCCTTTGTTTACTTGGCCAGAGAGCCATTTACACCTGTGCCCTCCAGCCAGATTCTGGGTATAAAAATCCTTCATTTTGACCAATTGGTTGCAGTACATCAGATGCTGAACACCAATCTGTCACTTTGAATCCTGATTTGTACTGCCCTTAGACACAAGTCTAAGTCACATCACTGTTTCTTTGCTTTTCTTCTGAATTGCTAATTATCGCCTATTCCCTTAAGTCTTGCTACCATCCTTTTCTTCTCTTTTCCTTCAGTTAGCCTTGTGCGACTGTTTGGATCTTGTGTGTGCATGATTGAATTCCCCTCAATAAACACATTTTAGCTTACTTTTGGATCTCTGGCTGATTTTCCTACAAGGACCCCATAGACATTGGTGGAAAGATCTTACTAGGTTACCCCACCTCTTGTAGCCCTCCTAATTAAAACTTCTTATTCCCCAATTTTTGCACAGAGGTGCAGGTACTGTTGGAGGACCTCAAGGGTTCCCCACCTTTTTAGGTAACAGCAGAGACAATGAAGTCATATGCTACCTCCCAATCTATCCTTTCCGAACTTAGCTGCAATCCTCAGATGTTTTGGGGGCTGGAGTGTTTCTTTCTGATTCTGAGAAAACCAGCTCCTGAAAAATTGTGAGCTCTGTCTCCTCAACTGCAGATATAGAATACACATATACACACACAGTTGAATCAACACAATTGGTGTCATTTTTGTACATGATGATGAAGCCACATATCACTTGAAAACAAACAGTAAAGAAGACAAAGGCCATTTCCATGCTACACTGTTATAGTGCTATTATTCCACTTTCAACATCCTGTGGAATTCTAGGGTCTACTGAGTTTTCAGTTTACTGAGGCCAAAGAGCTTTCTGACTGAGAATTCTAAATGCCCCTCCCCAAACTGGATTCCACAGGATGTTGAAAGTGGAATGATAGCACTATAACGGTGTAGTGCAGAAATGGCCCTAGCTTTAGCACAGTGAATCCTTTTAAATCTCAGCCAGATGGACAAACTCCACAAGAACTTAAAAAGCATAAAACCATCATATAATTTAGAAAGCCTGGATAAAATGATAAAGTCTTTTGGCTGGCACAAGATAGATGCCAAAGCAGGTATTAAGCACATTTCTCTTGGGAAGGTATTCAACTTTCCCGAGGTTGGAAGGGGGCTGTAATAGAGAATACCTTTTAAAGTTGTTCTTATGTTTCCATTCTGTCTTCAGATCTTAGGATATTGGGCAGCAGGCAATATATTAACCTGATAAAATGCTCTTTTATTAATAAATGCAATGTGGGATGCTATCCATCCCTTGCTCAGTAAAATTTCATGTTTTCATCACTTAGCATAAAAAAATAAAGTATCTCAGGAGGGTGGAGATGAAGTCCAGTGGAACAAGGCAGTGTATTTGCAGTGCAAAAATACACTTATTTCATGAGTAAAAATAAATCTATATCCCATGTTCGCTTGATGAATGTCACCCTTTTCTCACAGGACTCCAATGCTTTTAACTGTGTGAAAGGCACAAGTTTAGTAGGTACAACTTTTCATGGCATGAATATAAAATCTTGGAGAAAACTATCCTTGTTGCCTGTCCCACAGCAATTAAAGGTAGTGGAGCCCTGCCAGAATTTTTGAAAACGTCCCAAGCCTAAATTTTTACCACTTCTGACGGTTTTCATTTTCTAGAATTCCTTTTGTCAAATTAATCCCCCAAATATGCTTAACAGCTCCTGAGACAAAGATGAAAACTTTGCTGTATAATTTCACTATCAGTCTGTCATGCTTTCTCAATCTGTTACACTGCTCTTCAACATTCCTGCTGAGAAGAGTATGATGAGCAAATGAACCAAAGGACACCAATTCATTCAGCGTTTTGTACATAAAGGAGATATAAGAAACTGCAAACAGAAATTGGTGTATGATGTGGGATGATCTCATTAAAAACATAATGTCTCCTATTTCCAATGTTTAGGGCAAGAGCAAGCAACTGTGGATTGCTAGGAGGCTACATTAGCCTACAAGGAAATCTTGGAGGGCTACACACCCTACTGTACCTTCCCCACCCCCACCGCACATAACAAAAAATAAATTTTTGCCTCTAAATGACCTCTGGGGTGTTTGGAGGACAATTTTGCCATGTTTTTTATCCCTACCAGACTATTTTAGGCCCAGGAGAGGCCTTTTTTGACAACAGGAAGTGAGTGGAAGTCATTTCCAGTTCACTTCCAGTTTCAAAAAAGGCTTCTCCTGGGCCTAAATTGGCATGTGTGGGGGCAAATATGTGGTAAAAATGCCTCCATGCTGCCACAGGTCATTTGGAGGCAAATCTGTGTCCCTAGGGGACATACGCAGCCCACTGCTGGTTTAGGAGATGTGTTACTTCTCTGTCTTTTGGCCAAAAGTGACTACAATGTACTGTAGTATGATACTGCTCTTAATGCCAAAGGAGCGCCACCTGGATGCTGCAGATATCAGCTGGCTTGAATCCACTCCAGATTCTAGCCTGCACTCTAAAGAAGCTGCCCAAGGTGCTCAACCTATTTGGAGGCTAGAGTTCAGCAGCTTGAGTGGACTCACCACCACCCCATGGAAGCACCAGTCATGAGAAATCCTAAATCTTGCAGAGGATACAAAACAATCTGTAGGGAAAACCCTAATGGGTAACAGGATTGGCCAGAGGCTTCCATGTCTTTAGTCCAATGAAGTCCTTCCACATTCACAAGTTTGACCTTCACAAATTTGATTATTCATGAGGTGTGTGTGTGCCTGCCCCCTCCTCCTCCTCCTCCTCCCATTCCCTTGTGTTTTGCTGAGTGTGGAGAAGGAAGGCAAGCACCTGGACAAAAGGTGAGGGAATGGATGGGGGGAAGGCTCACATGAGCCTTCTTTCCCCCTTGTGGAGCTCCTCCTCCCATTCCCTTGCTTCTGGAAAAGGAATGAGGGGAAGACACACATGTGGATCTTCCTTCTCCCCTCCAGAGCTCCCCGCTCCTATTCATTTGTGTCTGGCCCTGGCTCACAAAAGGCATGGGAATGGTATGGAGGAGCCCCAGAAGGGAACATGAGGGGGATCTCAGTGGGGCAGTTATTCAGGGTTTTTCCACTTTCACAAGTATTCTGCATTCTGAACCCTTGCAAAAGTGGAGGAGCCACTGTGTTTTAGACTTAAAAGAGCTATCAAGTACTCAACCTTTTTTTTTTGGGGGGGGGGTCATCAGATTCCTTTAAAGTGGATTTAAATAGGCATCTGAAGGAGAATAAGAGCTGCTCATTCTACATCATTTGGTTATTTCTTTCTATCACAATTATCTCCATGAGTGACCATTCCACCTAAATTTTCCCTCTTATTCCTCTCTTCTCTTGCCTCATGTTTATTTATGATATCATATATCACACTGAACAGCAAGAATGTCATGTTTAACTGTGGTTAGTTCTGAGAACATCCCATCAGAAAAGTGTGGGAAGTAAATACAAAAACAAAACAGTGGCATATATTATATTACGCATACATTTCATTGCACTTGTGGCAATGACGCCTCTGACTCTGAGCTAATGTTGTGCTATGGAATTCCCACTGATATTACAACTTTTATTTCTTTAAAATGAGTTCGAAGGAACTGTATGGTCAGATTCTTGCCTTGGGGACTACTACAATGGATTTCATGACCTCAGAGTTTCCAGCTGGGTATCTTGAAGGTTTGGCTTGTTGCACTCATGCTGTGATGGAAGCAATTTCAGAAGAGGTCTTAACCTTTTTCTATGTTCTGTTTGATCTATAACTTTGCTCAACCTGGTGCACCGCAGTTGTTTTGGAACACAACTCCTGTTAACCCCAGCCAGCATGGGGGACGGCAAGGAATGATGGATATTGAAATGTAAGACTTTGAAAATTGCCAGCTTACGGGGAAGGCTGGATTAGTGCATTTCATTTTTGTTTTCTTAATCAAAATGTCAATAAAACATTTGCAATGCTATTAACATCACCGGGCATTAGAACAGACCTGGACAGTTCCATTTCAATGCCCACAACGTTCCCTCTAAAACAAACAATTATCCTATCACAAATGATTTATGGGGATGTGCTTGTTAGTCATTTGCAAGATGATGATCGTGACTGAGAGAGTTTAATGTACTTTGGTTAGCTAATGAATAACAATAAGCACATAAGCAGAACAAGTGGGTTGCTTTCATCTGAAGGCTGAGGTCATAGATTCATAGAATCATGAAGTTGCAAAGGGCTTCCTGGGCCATCTACTCCAACCCCCTGCTCGATGCAGGATCTCCAGCTAAAGCGTCCTGTTACCCCAAAATGTGGGTGACTCAGGGGTCCACCGGCAATGCCAGTACTTCCACGTGACAATGGGGAATTAATTAGCTCAATTAGGAGGCCTGAGAGAGGGGAATAACCTAACGAGATCTTCCACCAATGTTTATGGGGTCCTCACAGGAGAGAACCAGCCAGAGATTCAAAAGTCAACTAAAATGTGTTTTAGTGAGGAGAATTCATTCATGCATGCGCACAAGATACAAACAGTCACACATTCACATAAGAGCTAACCAAAGGAAAAGGGAGGAAAGATTGATAGCAAAATTTCAGGGAGTGCGCAATATTTAGCATTCCAGAAAAGCAATGAAGAAGCAGCATTGTGGCTTAGACTTTTGTCTTAGGGCAGTACACAATCAGGAATCAGACGATAGCATACTACCAGCAAGTGAAGTACTGCACAGAACAGCTTAAAACAGAGGGCTTATATACCCAAAATGTGCCTGGGAGGCACGGGTGTGAATGACTCTCCTGGCTGAGTGGACAATGGAAGTTGCAACACGGACAATGGGGTCTGGGCAGAGTTAATGGTCTTAGTGTTTAGGTGAAGCAGAGGTAATGGCTGTTATAATAGCTCTGTATTATGGAGAGGTTTGGGGGACAATTCAGGGAAACATCCAGCTGTGAGGGAACAAGATTGAAACAATCATTGTTTTGGTGGGAATTTCCCTTGACTGTTGTATACTCAGAGATGTTCCAGCTTCAGCTTAAACCTATTATCTCCAGAGCTGCTTGGTAATCTGCCTAACAATTTCAGCTATGCCTAGAGGGGGTTTGGCTGACCTGCCCTGCAATCACACATTTTCAGTCAGTAATTTTCTTCTGCCCAGCTTGACCTTCCAGTCATCCCAGGTTCTATTTTATATCAACGTCAATCAATGTAGGGTTGCCAATTAAATAATATTTTGCCAATTAAATCATGTCAAACCTGGGGGGTACATGGGCCATAACAACCCGTAGCAGGTAGCTGTCCAGTCTCTTTTTCAAGATATCCGGAGAAGGAGACCTAACATCTATCTAGGAAATTGGTTCCACTGCTAAACTGCTCTTACTTTCAAGAACTTCTTTCTAATGTTCGTTTGAAATCTACTCTCCTGTGGGGAGAAAAGAACAAACAACACATTAGAAATAAACAACATAAATTAAATGCTCCATATTGCAGGACAACACAGTAGGCTGAAGGAGGACATCCTATCTATGCATGCTTTCTTATGAGAAAGTCCCAGGAACACTGACTATAATTGGAACTTACTTTTGAGTGATCAAGGACAGGACCGGATCACATAAACTAGTACACCAAAGTCTGTTTGATTTGCAGTGGCGCATGTAGGGTCTCGGCCAACTGTAGCCACAGCAACAATCTGTGCTAAGCAAGAGACTTACACATTCCATGCTGTTGTTCTTGTTCTTATTAACCTGCCTTTTCTCCAGGCATAGCTTTCTCCCTCTAGGCATAGCTGAAACTGGGAGTCAAGGCAGATTATAGCAGTTAAAATAAACATGGCCTTTAAAATGTACCAAATGCAAAAGTTAAAAATATCATTAAACTATCCATAAAATTAAAACCAATTAAATAGCTATTGGAAACAAATAAATAAAACAGAGACAGAAATCCACAAGAACTGATCTCCTCAAGCAGTCTTCAAAGGCATGTTGAAGTAATAATGAAAAAAAGTCTTAACCTGCCTGTGGAAAGATAGCAAGAGTGCCAGTCTAACCTCTCTGGGAAGCGAGTTCCAGAGCTGAGGGCAGCCACTATGAAGGCCCTGTCCCATGCTTCCACCAGATGTACATGGCTGTGTTCAAATTTAGTATCATGCAACTGAGCTACAGTTCCAAGCCTAGACAAAATTTACTTTTGTATGTAAAATGCATGACACCAAGTCAAACACTCCCCTCACCTCCTTCCTCCTGTGCTATTAGATTACACATCCTGAATACCTCCATCTGTCCCAGTTTGGCAGGGATAGTCCAGAGTAATCCTCTTTCCTCCCCGATTGCTCAGCTGCTTTTAAAATGTCCCAGATTCTCTCTCCTTCTCCCATTTCCCTCCTCATCCTCAGCTTACTTCAATTGTTGCAAATTGAATTCAAAGTGCAACATTAGTTTGTACTCAATTAGCTCTGTAAGGAGGAGAGGAGAGGAGGGGCAGAATCTTGCCCTCCCCAGTAGACTCAGGCAAATACAAACAGCTGCTACCTCTCCCAGTTTGTGTGCTCTTATGCCATCTTGACCATACTCAGATGTTGCTTGGCCAAATGTTTTATCCCACTTGTATCATGGGTTTTCATCTGTGGAATGTACTCCTGTGTCAAGAGGAGGGCGACCAAAATGGTGAAGGGTCTGGAAGCCATGCCCTAGGGAGCTGGGTATGTTTAGTCTGCAAAGTGAAGGTTAACAGGGGGCATGATAGCCATGTTTAAATATTTGAAAGGATGTCATGTTGAAGAGGGAGCAGGCTTGTTCTCTACTGCTCCAGAGACTAGGACAAGGAGCAATGGATTCAAGCTGCAGGAAAGGAGATTCCACTTGAACCTCAGGAAGAACTTCCTGACGGTCAGAGCTGTCCGGCAGTGGAATATGCTGCCTTGGAGTGTGGTGGAGGCTCCTTCTTTGGAGGTTTTTAAGCAGAGGCTGGATGGCCATCTGTTGTGAATGCTTTGATGGGCGTTCCTGCATAGCAGGGGGTTGGACTTGATGGCCCCTGGGGTCTCTTCCAGCTCTATGATTCTATGATTCTATGATTCTATGATTCAAGCAATACTTTAGCTGTTTTAGACACAGACACTACTATACCTAAGAATATAATGCCATCTTCCATGGAATGTTAAACTCAGATTCAACTGGGAAAATGGATGTCTGGAAGCGGGGGAGTGTTTTTTTTTAATTGTTTTTCATTTAAAATTTTAATAAAAACTATTTTTTTAAAAAAGAATATAATGCCATCTTCCAATTTGCTTTGGCAAAAGAATATGTTGTTATTGTTATGTGCCTACAAATTGTTTCTAGCTTACAGTGCCTCTGTCTTAGGGCTTTCTTGGCAAATTTAGTCCAAGCAGGCTTGTCATTGGCTTCCTCTGAGGCTGAGAGACTGTGACTTGCAAAAAGTCATGCAGTGGGTTTCTGTGGCTGAGTAAGGATTTGATCTCTGGTCTTTCAAAATCCTCATCAAACATTTAAACCACTACACCACACTGGCTCCCAGATATTTAAATATTAGATTATATTACATTAAATATTATATACAAACACACACACACACACATATATATACATATAGAAAATATATAGTGGCTATCTTTGATCCTATACTGAGTCCTGTAATTGATACTTTGTTGTTGTGTGCCTTCAAGTCATTTCCAATTTATGGCAAGCTTAAGGTGAACCTATCATAGAATTTTCTGGGGCTGAGATTGTGTGATGTGCCCAAGACCACCCAGTGGGTTTCCATGGCTGAGTGGGGAATTAAATTGATACTACCGTCATAATCTTTATCATAAGACAGAATTACTACAATCCGCTAGAAGTCTTAGATTCAGACAGATGATTCCATGTTGGTCAAAATACACCTGAGGTGTTAGGAAACTGCATCACCTCAATCTGTGACTCATTGTTAAAGTCCCCCTTCCACTACATCTCTTTCTGCAGTGCAATAGAGTTGTGGCATAATGTTCAAATATTATATGTGGTAGTTGTAGCTGTTGTCTGCTTTCCTTGATGTTCCAGTGAATGATATCTTGCAGAGGCTTTCTGAATGCCCCTGCTGGTAGAATAAACTATAGAGTGAAACTTCAAGCAACAACATTTTGTTTCAGAGTCTATTTATCTTAAGTGAATTTGAAAGCAAGCATTTGCTGAATGGATACAATAGTTACATTTGCTGATTGGATGACTTACTGGAACATCAGTAGGAAAATTCATTTGGAACTCTATGGAAAAAAAGAAAAATAACATTGCTTTTGCAGAACATTGATGTTAAAGGTGAAAATAAGCTCAGTTTGACTTTGGTGCATACCAATTTGAAATTCAAAAGAACAAAGCAACTTTTAAAACCCTGTAATATTCCTTTGTCCTCTGTGCTGTTGTCTTTAATAGAAACTCTGAGAACAGACATTATTGATGTGACTGTAAAAATTTACTGAAGCAAATAGGACGTCATTTGTGTTCTTGATGTAATAATTGTTTTTCTCTAAGAAAAGACAAAGCTTTAATCAAACCAAATGAAGAGACTGAAGTCTAATGATTGTCCAGAATTTGTTATACATATGACTGGGAAAATAATTTTTTTGTATTACTATTTCCAGATAACAGGAGAACTTTATATGTAAAAGGAGGAGAAGAAAGAGAAAGAAAGGGAGGGAAAGAAGGAGGGGATTTGTAGTTTGGTGAGTCACTAGAACTCTCTGGCTGAGAACTCTAAACTATGGGAATTCACTGTGCTGTCATTATGTAGTGTGAAAGTGACCAAAATTTTCCTTCAGTTTCATGTTCCCAGAGGCTTATATCTCTTGACCTCTATTCTGCTCACCCTCTAAGACAAGCATCGTGATACTCGCCATTTCTTCACTAGACTGCTGTAGCGCTATGATTCCACTTTCAACATTCTATGGAATCCGGCTGGCCCCTCCCAAAACTGCAAACCCCAGGATTCCATAGGATGTTGAAAGTGGAATCATAGCGCTATAACAGCCTAGTGCGGACATTGCCACTATTGTGCTATGGTCTGGTCCGCTCCTGCAACATAGCCAGGCAGGTATTTTCCAGAGAAGATACTGATCCAGTTTACGATGGAAACAGATGCTTTGGCCACTTCTGCACATTACCTGATCCTGGAAGTGCCTTTGCTGGGAAGTGAGCATGACAGGAACACTCCCCTCCACATCCGACCAGCTCCCTGCGGAAGGGAGTGCAAGTGACACATATCTGCCTTCCACAGTGCAGCCAGGCTCTTTCCCATGTTGCGCTGGGGAAGGGAAGCACCTCATCATGCTTCCTGCTCTTCCATGTGGCCAAGAAGGATGGGAACGCTGTGGGATCATGGATGCTTAATGAATTTTTTTCCATTAAGCGAATATCCCACAACTGCAATGAAGGGGGAAGGCAGCAGGACTGTGACGATGAGCCGCAGACCAATGCCATCTCGTCCCCATAGCGGGACTGCGACACCATGCAGAAACGGCCTTTGTTTGGCAAACCTGTTTTCACAAAACCAGGTACTCTAACTCTCCTCCTGGTTCTATTTCTATAGTACTCTACTCTCATGTATACATAGAAATCCCAAAGTTTCATGCTCCACTTCCCTGTATATACCTCTTTCACTACAGACTATCTTTAAAGGCACATATAGATTTTGTGTTACAGTGGCCAAATGTTAGCATCTCATTAGGGTGACCCACTGATACAATGATAAGTAAGTAAACCAACACATATACAAATTCTATTGATTCAATGGGTTTACTCTATTCCAGAGGAGCAATACAGTCCAGTCATAATCCCCAAACTGCACAACAAGAATTTAGAAAAAGATCACTCTGTCCACTGTACATTTAAGTATCCTAGATGGACAGTTTGTAATCAGTGCATCATCTGATAATAATGCAATTTCATCTAATTTTGTTGTTGTTGTATTCCTTCAAGTTGACTCCGAATTATGGCAACACTATCACAGGGCTGTCTTGGCAAGATTTATTCAGAGGAGGTTTTCCACTGTCTTCAACTTAGGTTGAAAGAGTGTGACTTGCTCAAGGCCATCCAGTGGGTTTCCGTGGCTGAGCAGGGGTCTGAATCCTGGTCCCCCAAAGTCTTAGTCCAACACTCAGAGCAGGGCCATTTCTGTACTGCACTGTTACAGTGCTATTATTCTACTTTCAGCATCCTATGGAATCCTGGGGTTTGCAGTTTAGGGAGGGACATTTAGAATTCTCAGCCAGAGAGTTCTTTGGCCTCAGTAGACTACAAACCCCAGGATTCCACAGGACGTTGAAAGTAGAATAATAGCACTATAACAGTGTAGTGCAGAAATGGTCTCATTCACCATTCTGACTTCATCTAAACAAAACAATCCCAAAACATGTCTTAAAAATAGGGATTAGGGAAGGACAAAGTCTCTCTCATGTTATTTCCCTTCTCTTTCAAGTCATATCAACAGACCTTGTATGTATACATTCTGTTCAAATCATGAACTAAATGCAGAAATATTAGTAACAGGGACACATAATCTTTCTTGCTCTTCCATGTGTGTAGAATCATAGAATCATGGAGTTGGAAGAGACCTCAGGGGCCATCAAGTCCAACCCCCTGCTATGTAGGAACACCCATCAAAGCATTCACAACAGATGGCCATCCAGTCTCTGCTTAAAAACCTCCAAAGAAGGAGCCTCCACCACACTCCAAGGCAGCATATTCCACTGCCGGACAGCTCTGACCGTCAGGAAGTTCTTCCTGAGGTTCAAGTGGAATCTCCTTTCCTGCAGCTTGAATCCATTGCTCCTTGTCCTAGTCTCTGGAGCAGTAGAGAACAAGCCTGCTCCCTCCTCAACATGACATCCTTTCAAATATTTAAACATGGCTATCATGCCGCCTGTTAACCTTCACTTCTGCAGACTAAACATACCCAGCTCCCTAAGGCGTTCTTCATAAGGTGTGGCTTCCAGGCCCTTCACCATTTTGGACATGTTCCATCTTGTCGACATTCTTCTTGAATTGAGGTGCCCAGAACTGGACACAATATTCCAAATGAGGCCTAACCAATGCAATGTAATCTATGGGCAAGGTTATGTTAGCAAGGTTTTTGATATGCAGGATTTTAAAACAGAACTAATTCATGCTCCTCTTTATATCACACTGATGTCTGTGTGAGTCCACGGCTATTTCCGCACTGCACTCTTATAGCGCGATTATTCCACTTTCAACATCCTATGGAATCCTGGGGTTTGCAGTTTTGGGAGGGGCCAGCCTATTCTTTCCGCATTATTTCTTGGTACCAAAGTTTCTGTTAAATATGTAAACAAGAACACAAACAGCTTTGTTAACTGTACTTTACTTCATGACCTAGTTTTCTCCACAGCTTTGAAAAGTTACATTTTAAAAACAATAACTTTCAAGATCTTCTAGTGATCATGGTGACTATAGCTGTTTGGGCAGCTGCAGTCTAAAAGTCATTCAGTCCAACTCTAGTCCATGAAGTAATCCATAGCTAAAGCATTAAGGGAGGCCATTAAGTGTTGGCCATCTATCCTATGCTTAAAAACCCCCAGTGAAGACAACCCTCCACTCTATGAGGCAGAATATTTTACTGTTGGACAGATCTTATTTTCAGGAAGATCTTCTTAATGTTTAGTTGAAATCTCCTTTCTTGTAATTTAGATACACTGCTTCACATTGAGACTTCTGTAGCAGGCAAAAAAAGGGTCACTCTATCTTCCACATTTGATAAAGCTTTAGATAGTTAAAGATCTCTGTCACATCACCTCTCAATCTTCTCTTTTCGAGGCTAAACATAAAGTATGGCTTCTGGACACTTTTTCATTTTTATTGTTCTTCTTAAGAGTAGGAGAAGTGCTAAAGCCCACCTTTCATGTCATAAATCTTAGATGGGCACTTTTGCCACCCTCAAAATTTTTAGGTGAGTATAGTTCCAGAAACCACAAGACTTGGATCCATATATGGGTGTGACAAACAAAATGCTTAATAGTCATTATAAGCCCCACTAATACTTTGAATCCAAACCTTGACAGACTTAGAGTAGACCCACTGGAACCCATATGGCTTCAGCTATTCATGACTAACTTAAGTCTCACCTTTCTTTTTGGTAGTGATGTATTTAAGTGTTTTACTCCAAGTCTCAAGTCACGTCTCGAGTCTCTGCCTTCAAGTCTCAAGTCAAGTATCAAGTCTTTGCAAGATACTTTCAAGTCAAGTCTTGAGTTAAATCTGGGAGTCAACTTTATACTCCAACCTGTATTCCAAAATTTCTGGACAGAGTCAAATAAAGTCAGTTTTAACACTTTAAGTAGAGCCAGCTGGCTGGTTTTGTGATTTTGCCATCTGCAGCTTCTGAATTGGAGAATAGGATCCTTCTTACTTCCCATTTGCAAAGCTTGCTTTCTGCTCTTAGGAAAGTTTTAGAAAGCTCCTCCTATATGAAGTAGGGACAGGCTACCTCACCTCAAGCCCATTTGCTGTTCTCTCTGAGAAATGTGTCCACGCTTTGGGCTTGAGACAGATTGTCATGTGACCAGTAAATTGTAAGGTTTCTAGAGGAATGTGTTGTGTTATTGAACCAAGGGCAGCAAGTCACTCACTAAAAATATGCAAGTCTCAAGTTGATTCAAGTCAGTGTGTAATTTTTACCAAATCAAGTCCAAGTTGAAGTGACTCAAGTCTGACTTGAATCCGAGTCAGTTGACTCAAGTCTACATCACTGCTTTTCAGTGGGTCTGCTCTGAAGTATAACTAAAACCGAATACAATTAGGATTCAGAATGGTGTCTTATTTGTGTGTGTGTGTGTGTGTGTGTGTGTGCATTTCATCAAAATAAGCTACTGCTGTGACACATTCCCTCTCCTTTTTAAAATAGACTTGCAAGATGAAGAAGCAGAATTGGGAGCAGAGGAGTTGGTTTGATCACTGAAGCCTGATACCAAATGTCATACTTCATCCTATCTTGGTTTTCTTGGCATGTAGAAGATGGATTCCTTTTCGCCTCCTTAAAGCACATCTTCTTCCTTACAGCTGCTGCCTCTTCACTGTTTTTTTTTTAATTCATTTTAGTCTAGGTAGTCATAAGAGTGCTTTTACTTTTCTCAAGTTGCAGGAGATTTTAATGAGGAAACAAAACTGAGCAACATCAGATGCCTTTGCAAACTGTCTCCAATTGAAATTCATAGAAAACACACAATACATGCACAACGCAACTTGAGGAACACAAAAATCTCCAAGTCAAGCTCTTAATCATTCATAAGATGTCTGCTTTGAAAAGTCTGGAAGTGAGCTGCAGCTCAAGGCTACAGAATAAGAAAGCACTGATGTTTGTAGGTATGTTCAGTGTGGTGAGAGGAGAGGAGAAAATCTGGGTAATTGCCACTCACATTTCCTGAGAGCGACACTTCTCAACCACAAATGCCAATCAGGGAGACAATTTGTGGGAGGGGATGATTCACAAAAGAACAATGCCACTGTGTTGTCTTCCCACTAACCAAGACAAGCGTGCAGTGATATGAAAAATAATGGTTAACAAGTGAGACAACAGCAATCATGTGAAGAAGTTTGAAATTCCCGTGATGGTTTTCATGTACTGCATGTAGTGCCAGTGGTTGTTTGTGACATAAAGTGGGATAAAATCTTGGCATTAATTAAATAATTAATTAGGCCATCCTCTTATGGGCAGAATTGGTGCTTGGGCAACTAATGGGCTGTGCTGCCATTGTGCTTAATGCCACCTTTAAAGACTGCTGTCTTTGGTCTTTGGCAAGGACTACAACACCAAGAATCCCCCCCAAAACATGGCCAGTGGCCATGCCAGTAGCCATGCTTGTGTGGAGGGACACCCTGGGAATAAAAGTCAGAAAAGTAATTTCCTCAAGCTTCACAATTCCTTTCCCCTGTACAATGATATGACAAAAATTAAACTCAGATGAGCAGGAAAGGCAGAAAAAATATGGTATTAGCACGAGGAAGAGCCAGCACAATTTAGTGGTTTGAGTGTTGGCCTAGGACTTTGGAGACCAGGGTTTGAATCCCCACTTGGCCATGGAAACCCACCGGGTGACCTTAGGCAACTCATACTCTCTCAGCCTCAGAGGGTGGCAAAGATAAAATCCCAGCTGAACAAATCTTGCCAAGAAAAACATGTAATCAGTTCACCTTAAGGTCACCATAAGCTGGAAATGGCTTGAAGGCACACAACAACATTAGCATAAGAAGAAAAGTTGAATGAAGACGCTGAAATATTGATGTAGGAAAGGCGTTGGAGCTTCTCTCTCTACCATAAGATGCTGCCTTATTTACTAAGTTGTAGTCTATTAGTCCAGACTATTGGTATAGTAGTTTGAGCATTTGACTATGACTTTGGAGAGCAGAATTTGAATCCCTGCTCAGCCATGGAAATTCCGCTAGGTGACCCTAGGCAAGTCATACTGTCTCAGCCTCAGAAGAAGGCAAAGACAACTCCTCTTAACAAATCTTGCCAAGAAAACCCTGTGATAGGTCTGCCTTAGGATCACCACAAGGTTGAAACAGCTTGAAGGCACACAACAACAAAGACTTTTATCTAGTCTGGTCTATCTAGTTCGGTCTTGTCTATACTGTTTGACAACAGCTCTCCAGGCTTTCACACAGGAGCGTTTCTCATATCTGACCAGAGACGCCAGATATGGGATCTTTTGCTATGTTTGTGGTGACTGGTGGCTTCTATATGGGGTGCTGATCCCTCAAATAAATCCAACAACTTAGGTAGCTCCTTTACATTCTGAGTAAAGTTCCTACTGATATGGAACACTTTAGTCACCATGCTGCTAAGCAAAGGTTCTGCCTCTAAGCTGTGGCCTCTCTATTAATTTTGACAGACTGAGTCTGGAATTCTGCCTAGAGACATACTCATGCATAAGTCACATTATGTGCATGAGGCCAAAAAGCCACTATTGCATTAACAAGTCTATTCTGTTGATAGCAGTGGAAGCAGAGTTGTATAGACAGCACGTTCCTCTGTGCCTTGTCTTTGCAAGTTCAGCATTGGGCATTATGTGGTGTGGCTGAGCATCTTATACTTTCGTTATGCATGTGCATCCTACACTTTGCATTGCAGTTGCACATTGTGCATTGTGGTTGTGTACCCTATACTTTGCATTGCAGTTATGCATCATGTCTTGTGCACCGTGCAATGGCACCTAGACGTTGACATGAGTTGCACAATGCTGTTCTCCATGGGGAGTGGGGGTCACAGTGCTTATGTCGTGTATTTCTTCATGCAGACATTTATGCTATAGCAAGAGGATGTTGGATTGCAGTCATAGACTAGTAAGCAAACATTTTTTTCAGTGGTGGCACCTCACCTTTGGAACTCTCCACTTATTTCATTTCACAAGATGCCTACTCTCACTTGGTTCAGATAATTCTACATGATCTCTTTGTTTTTTCTTGTTAGCATTTAAAAAGGTCTTTCCCATTGTTAGGTCTCCAGAGGCAGTTTGACTAAAACTCCCATGATCCTTAACTAGTGCAAAGATAGGCAGTGGGTACTGGGATCTAGGGACCCAAAGCGGCAGGGGATGGGGAACTTAAACAAAGTCTCACTTGATTGATGCTAGTGAGGAAGGCTATGATACTATGCCCAGAAATACGGGAGCAGATCCCACTGCATTCAGTGAGGCTTACATCTGAGTAAACCTGAATAGGACTGTATAATGTTTTAATTGTTTATCATTTCTAAAATTATGCTTATTGTTTTCAAATGTCATCAGTTACCCTGAGAGTCCTGACTGAGAGATGAGACTGATATAAATAACAAATAAAATGTCAGTCATTTTAATTGCCTCTTTTTAAAACACAGTGAAACCTTCATGCTAATATTAATACAAATATAGATGGGACTGACTATATTATTCCAGGTAAACTGAGTTTGTTTTGCAACCTCTGTTATCAATTAATTTTACTCCTAAGTAAAATGTACAATCATGTGATAATTAAGCTGTAGATGAAATCTGGAGAACTTCACTTCACTGAACGTCAATTGCCTGTGATAAGTAACAGATGCCATTAGCAAGCTATTCAATATAAACACATTAGGTGGTTTGTTTGTTTTTTGGCTGTTAAGTTATTTGCATAATCTAGCCCCATGAATTTATTTTTCTCAAACAGAAAGTAGAGGGCTGATAAATTTTTAAAAACAAAGTTGGACAAAGTGAAGATTACAGCAGAATGCAGACTCTTTGAAACATATTCTCATGGGCTATGACATAAACTTCAAGAGAATTCAATGGGTCAGTGGATGTGGGGCCTTTGAATCATAAGGCAATGGATTGGATCCAGATTTGTTAGATACATTTAGCTTGCATTGTAATCTATGGGACTTAAGTCATGAGCAATTTATCCCACGTAAGTTTGGTGAGACCTATGTTTAGCTGAATTGATTTGGATCCAGTTGAGTCTCAGAACTGGGAAAACATTGGAAGGTTACAAGTGGAAGACAACAACTTCCAAAGTACCTACTCCATAGTTATGTCAGTTTGATACCATTTTATCTATCATGGTTTCATCCTATGGAATTCTAGGATTTCTAGTTGGATAAGGTACTTAGAACTCTCTGCTGCACAGTTCCAGGACACTCTCCTATAATACTAGACGATAATACTAGAAGTCTCTAGAACAGCTTTCAAGGTGCCTCACCAAACTATCCCAACATTCCATGGGGCAGAGGCATGGCACTCCAAGTGTCATCAATTTCAATAACTGTGCTACATCTCTGGACCTCTCAATCCTATTTTTGAGGTGTAACCATTGTAAAATAAAAGCCTAGCTTGGAACTAATCAAAGACATTTTAATACAGAAACTATCCAAAATGCAGAACTCAGCCCTCAAATAGCTTCAGCACCTTGGACAACTCCTTCAAAGACCAGACTAAAACTTAAAAGCAGATTCACTAACACTCTAACATGGAAATTGCCATCTGCCACTGACTAGGCAGAAAGGTTCACGTCCTACCTGGAGGAGGTCTCCTCAGAAAAGGAAGGAAAGAGTCAAGATAAGAGGTTTTAGTTAGAGCCAGAAGAGGCTGGCAGTCCTGCCTTGGTGAAAGTAGAGCTTGCGCTATCTCAATGGAGCTCTTGAAGGCCACAAATTAGATTCAGAGCCACTTTGTCCTGTAGAACATTAGACATTGAAACACCAGTTTCAGAGGAACAGGAAATGCCCTGAAATGCTATAAGGGGAAAATGCTGCGATGACTGTCTTGATTTACAGTTAGCTTTAAATTAGGAGAGCTAAGGCCATTTCTTTACTGTAAGCAACAGCTCCAAAACTTACAATGTGTCCTTGTTTGATGTTTCCCATTGTGTGGATTCTGGACTTTGACATGTCCCTTGAATTACTCTCTCTGGCTGGCATCCTGTTTGTGAAATGTGAGTGTAGCTTGTTACATCTGTGTCCCTTGTATGAGGCTATTTTTTGATCTTGTGCTCCATCCCCAAACCTCCTCCTGGCAGCTGTCAAGCCCTGGGAGGGGCTGCTACTACTGCTACTACTTCTTATTGGGTGGGAGGGGAGAGAACGGGCAATTCATTCATATCATGAAATTAGAGCTGGCCTGGGCTCCCAGGGGAAGGAAAGAGGAGGGTGCAGTCCATTTGTGAGCACACAATCATCTCTTCCTTCCCCAAAGCTGAGTCTAGCTGCCAATTCAGGTTCTGAATTGCTTCCACCCTCCCTCCCTCCCAACCTCTCCTCTCTGATAAGAACCAGCAGCATGGTCTCCTGGAACATGACAGTTTCCAGGGGACAGGGGAGAGATGCAGAACTAAGCAAGTCGAGCTATGCTCTGAGGTAGGACCTTGGCCCCTGACTGGTATTATACTCTATTCAAAGCTTCTTTCCATGTTTAGAGCCCAGACTGCTTCAACCACATTTCTGCTGTTGCTGCTACTCTGTGTATGAACCTGGACTGCATTAGTATCTCTAGTCCTTTTTCTGTTCTTATGGTCTACTAGTGTATTTATATGGTATTGCCTGGGATTTTTTTTTCCTCTTAAGAAGTCATCAAACTGTCTTCTCCAGTACCTGTAACTATTCCCCATATTTCCCAATGCAATCTGTTTTCAGAGTTATTTACATACACAGTTTGGGTTCCTGATGGAATACATTGTCTTCCTCCTTGCTGCTA
This sequence comes from Cyclura pinguis, assembly GCA_030412105.1. Taxonomy (NCBI): domain Eukaryota; kingdom Metazoa; phylum Chordata; class Lepidosauria; order Squamata; family Iguanidae; genus Cyclura; species Cyclura pinguis. Next base: position 24,585,278 of record CM059604.1, read on the forward strand.
GGTCTCATCTCCATAGCAACCAGCCTATTCTAGTACCTGTAACTTATCCCCGTATTTCCCAATCCAATCTGTATTCATAGTTGTTAACATAACAGAGGTTTGGTTTCTGAGGGAATACACTGCCTTTCTTCTTGCTGCTGGGCCTCGTCTCCACAGGAACTGGCCTGAGGCCCAAGAGCTCTCTGGCTGAGTATTCTAAAGGCCCCTCCTTGAACTGCCAGTCCCAAGAGTCCGTAGAATCTTCACAGTGAGTCAATCATATGAGGTCTTCTTGCCTCACACGGCCAATTGTATGAGGTCTTGGCCTGCCTGGCACAGACAGACAAACTCACAAACTTTGACTTTTATATAGTAGATGAGAATGCTCACCTGTGTACAAAGTAAAGCAAAGTACAAAGTGTTGGTTATTACCTTTAAAGCCCTACATAGTTTGGGTCCTTCAGGATCACCTCCTCCCATACAATCCACCCCATATGCTCAGGTCCTTTGGGGGACATTTATTTAAATCAGCCAGGACTAGACTGGCAATGGTCACCCAGAGGACCTTTTTGTCAGCTGTCCATAGACTTTGGAATGACCTGCCAGAAGAGATTTGACAGCTAAACATTGTCTGAATTTTAAAAAGTACTAAAGCCTATCTCTTCTGGCAGACCTAACCAGTCAATGAACTATGAGTTTAAACGGGTGTATTTTAAATTGTTTTTTGTGTTTTTATTTATAATTTAATCTATGTTGTACCCTGCTTTGAGCCTTGGGAAGAGGTGGGTAAGAAATAAAAAAAGTTGTTGCTGTTGTTGTTGTTGCTGCTGCTGCTGCTGCTGCTGTTATTATTATTATTATTATTATTACTTTTGAGCCTTAAACAGGACACAAAACTTCCTTTAGATGGATGAAGCTTTCTTCTAACAAAAGGACTGTTTCAACTAATGGAGTGAATTCTTCAGTCTGAGCAGGGAATTCTTGGAGAGAACCTACCACTTTCTTCCCTCTGAGGATTTCCCTGTTCTCTGCTGAGAAACATTTTTCAAAAATGAAATGATATAACTTCACTTATCTGTTTTACAGCTTTGTGTGCATGGGAACGATACAGAGTTAACCAGTGCTTGGGAACTCAAAGCCAGCAGATCTGACAAATTATGGTCATCACTTGTTTTTCTTCCAGTCAGTAGTCAAGCTCATCTGTTGTCTCTACAGAAGCAACCCTGTGCCCAGTTCCTCCTCTCATATGGTTCCTTATCTTCTAAGATAACAGTGGTAGTATCCACACCAATAGGACTAGGTTCCACTCTGAGATCTATTCTGAACTTTGAGGGAACTATCCATGGTGCCACATTAACTTTGAGACTAGGATCTAGGTCCTTGGAAAGTCCCTTTATTAAAGGCTCGTTCCAAACTAGGCTTTCATTGGATAATTGTTAAACCTTAACAATAGAATCCTTAAAATCAGGACAAAAAGCCTATAATGATTTCACCATTCCACTGTTGTAGAATCCACCATTCCATCGTTTCAATGGAAGCGATCCGCTATTTTACCTTTCCCTATTATTGTTAGGGCAAGGGATATTTTGAGTTGCATTTTCCCTTGCATGCTCAATAGACCACAAGCTGAACATGAGTCAGCAGTGTGATGCGGCAGCCAAGAAAGCCAGTGCAATTCTCGGCTGCATCAATAGGAGTATGGTGTCTAGATCGAGGGAGGTACTAGTACCACTCTACTCTGCTTTGGTTAGACCTCATCTTGAATACTGTGTCCAGTTCTGGGCACCCCAATTCAAGAAGGACATGGTCAAGCTGGAGCAGGTCCAGAGGAGGGCGACCAAAATGGTGAAGGGCCTGGAAGCCATGCCCTATGAGGATAGACTTAGAGAGCTGGGTATGTTCAGTCTGCAGAAGAGAAGGTTAAGAGGGGACATGATAGCCATGTTTAAATATTTGAAGGGATGCCATGTAGAGGAGGGAGAGGGCTTGTTTTCTGCTGCTCCAGAGACCAGGACAAGGAGCAATGGATTCAAGCTGCAGGAAAGGAGATTCCACCTGAACCTCAGGAAGAACTTCCTGACGGTCAGAGCTGTCCGGCAGTGGAATATGCTGCCTCGGAGTGTGGTGGAGTCTCCTTCTTTGGAGGTTTTTAAGCAGAGTCTGGATGGCCATCTGTCGGGAGTGCTTTGAGGGTGTTCCTGCATGGCAGGGGGTTGGACTGGATGGCCTGTGTGGTCTCTTCCAACTCTACATTTCTATGATTCTATGATTCTATGATTATAATTCTATGCTTATTACCAAGAAACTGTTTGTGGGATTATAGCTTTGATTGGATTAAATTAAAAGTTGAAACATTTCAACTGAATTTTTGTCAGAATGTAAGCCCAGGATAACAGAATGGTCAGTTCTTATCTTTCTACTCATAGTTTCCTTAAGAACCACAACACTACCCTTTTCTTCAACAAGAGTTCTCAAACATGCAAGAATCTAGTTGCTTGTCCTCTGTTGTTTCCATTTTCCCCTCCTTTTATCTTCAGTACTCATCTCCAGCATACTTTATATTTATGCACAGTTCCCGCCAAGATCAATGGAGACTCATATACAGAATGACAGCATGCTGTGCTGAATTTCCTACTGTGCACAGAGTTTCCGTGTGTACAGTTGCTGGTATCCTGTTCCGTTTCTCTTTTAAATTCCCTATGTAGAATTCCCTGTGCAGGTTACCTCATGAAACAGATCTTATCTGTCAGCATAGCCCACACTGGGAATTCTGCCTTTGTTAAAAGAGAAAGGAAAACAATATAACTACTTCTCCAGAATGCAAGAACTGAAGTTATGAAAGGAATGCTGCTATGGATCTGTCAACGCTTCTTACATTTTATTTGAGCTAGAAAGTTGCCTTTGTCATGCTGCTGTGGTCTTTTAGATCAGCTAGGAACAATGTTTTGAACTTACAAGAGATCTAGGTCAGGACCACACAGCCAGGGTCTTTCTTAATCTTCCCCTGCTCTCTCTTTTTTTTTCAGAGATGTGTTGCAAAAGGTGGCTTGTCTCTTCTACAGTGCAGACAGCTAAAAAAAAAAAAAAGCTAGATGAACACTTGACTGAAAAATGTATAACAAATCAATATGGAAAGCCCACTCATAGGATAAAGGTAACAAACCTGCTCTATACAGCAGGTATCACACTACAAACCTTGCAAGTGAAAGAACTATTGGATGAACTTAGAATGAGAGTATTGATGTAAACATGAAGAACATGGATGAAATAACCATTAACTGGATACAAATTGGACAATGAGCAGATTTGTAATGAAATATTTATGTAAATAAAAGATAATAATACCTAATAGGATAAAACATGGGCTGAATACTGGCATTTGCTTGCATTAGATGAAACAGATTTGAAATTTATCATATGGGTGTGCCTTTCAAAATGATTTATATCATTTTTTTTTCAGTTGTGTGCCCCTCTAGCGTTTTTTGTTTGGTTTGGATTATATGGGGAGAACCAAAGCAAGAGGAACAAAGAACAATTCAGCTGCATCAATGAATTCTTCCTGTACGCTCTCATCCCTTCATGTTCCAGCCCAAGCATCCCAAAAGAGCAATGCTGGCACAGTTATGAACTGAACATTTGCAAATTCTGAATCATTTATTTCAGGGAAGTTTTAAGCAAGCATAGTAAATACTCCTCTTAAACAAAAATCAACTTCCACTCTTCTCTGCTTTCTACTTCTTCTCCCTAGGAGAAACTCTGCTGCAGATATGTGAGTAGGCTGCAATCCATTTACTCCAGAGTGACTACCACACAGGGACAGCTTTGTATAGCAAAAGCTACAAGAGACTTCCCATTTTCCTATTTTTATTCCTGTGCACTCAGGGTGGTGCATGGTTAAACAAGGAGAGGTTCAAATGCCAGAGTGAGACCCCTACTTCAGATCATCAGCTGCCAGTGTCTGCACTCATAACATATAAAATTTGCATGAGACCATCTTCTTAGAGGACATTTTTGGTGCCCTTCAAGATTGTTTGCTGATGTATCACAACATTGCTGCCTGGTTGGAAAGATTTAGTGGGCTAATATGCATAAATGACATCTTGGAATCATGCAATGATTGCAGAGGCATTGCTTGCTGAATAAAACAATATTGGCCAATGAGCGGCTTCATTAGTCATATAGAATTAGTAGGGCAGGGTGCCAAATCGATCAGCTGGTCAACCCATTTGCTTCCAGAGAAACGCATAAAAAAAGAGTACAAAGCCCTGCTGAGCTTTAAGAAGATTATAGGAGCTCTATGGGAAGAAGAAGAATTTCCCAGTTCAAACACTCTTAAACTGAATGTTGCTTTCAGTGAAATTAATTATGTAGAATAATTCCATTCTATCTGTACTGTTTTAAGGTTTTTAGAAGAAAAGCAAACAATGAGCTTGCTACATTCTGGAATGCGGAACTAGAATTCAAAAGGCAGGGGTAGAGTTTTTAATTAAGACACAATTTCTGCCTGAATATTGCACAATGTGTAGGGATCATTCCAGAATAATGGCTGGCATCTAACCTAGGTCATTTCTGCACTAGACTGTTATAGTGCTATTATTCCATTTTCAACATCCTATGGAATCCTGGGGTTTGCATTTTAGGGAGGGGCCTTTGAGGATAATAGTACTATAATAATAATAATAGCACTATAACTATCTAGTGTGGAAATCGTCACAGATCCATAAATGCCCTGTATTCAGATACGCTACGTTTGTGGTACTATTTCCCCAATTGTAAATATGCCTCAGAAGCCACCTTAAACTCAAGAGTGCCACTCTGAGAAATGAAAGTCTGCAGTGTGGGTCAGTGTAGGATTTCAGGATGACAGGGCCAGTCCCTTCCTACCCTTGAGCCATGGTGTGATGAGCAGAAACTTCTTCTCATTGCCTGACGCTCAGGGCAGGAGAAGGCTTGTTGCACCATGGCCTGGGGGCAGGAGGGTGCTAGCTGTATCAAGCTGTAGTGCCCCAACCACCCATGCTGAAGGCCTTTATCACTCAGAGTAGCTTCCTCAAGTTTAAGATGGGCTCCAGGCAGTTGATAATTTAGGTCATTGGCAGCTATGTGTACACAGTAATGTATGCAATGTAGGATCTTGGCCGGTAAGAATATCTATCCAGAACAGTGCCTGAATATTGCAAGACATACATATTGTACATGGAACATATGTATATGTGGAATACTCCATATATGTAAGTATGCATACACTTTCCTTAAAAATTGGAACCATCAAGTGTCCTCTAGTTCCCTATAGTGCAATCCATTACATTGGCATCAGGATTTTTGTAATTAAAGTATACTTGCAAGGTTTGGTCCTAAGCTTGCAACTATTCCAAAAAGTAAAAACTCTTTACTGATCATTAGGGAACAAGTAACATAACACTCTAGTCTTTCTGGGAATCCATTTAGTGATTCAACAGGAGAACTGTTTCAGAAGCCGTTGCATAGGCTTCCCTCACTTATCTGACAGGTTAGGGACTGGAGACCTGTCAGAAAATGGAATTGGTTGAAAAGCAGAACCCATGTACTGTAGCGTAGGTAATATGAAGGAGTTATGGAGGCTCACTTGGGACTGACTAAGAGTTCACTGCTTGCAAAGTCTCTTAGCCAGGTTAGTGCTTTTTTATTTCCTTTCAGCTGACTTTGCAAGCAGCCCACATATGTGAGTGGTTCCAGGTGAGCCTCCGTAGGCAAGAAAAACTGATGAAAGAGCAGAACCCCTGTCAAATTAATGAAACTTGTCTTCAATTTTGAAGCATCAAAACAGCAAGTCATTAAATAACAGGGCATCAAAGGGTAGGAGCTCCCTGTATTGGTCATACAACGGGGGGGGGGGGTGTTCCAAAACCCATCATACAGTGATATACTTACTAGGTCGACCAAAAGGTGCAAAACACATCATGCTAGCTTTCAAGGCTTCACAAGCTTCTTCATCTTGCAAGGCTGGTGAAATAGCATACAGGGGAAGAAAGTGATAATGTTGTGACCATGGAATCTACATTTTGGATGCTACAGGAATTGTATGTAAACGAAAAGTGACCCACTCCCATGGCTGCAAGCTGAGTGGGTAAAAAAGGTAATAAAACAGGCAGTTTGGTTTCTCTGTTTGGTTACCAAGCATCCCTCTTTGTGAACTGTACAGTTGGCCCTCCACATTTACGGATTTAACATTCATGGATTTGATTATTTGCGAGTTTCTCCAACCCTGCGCCCCCAATCTCAGCTGCCCCTTATGTGGGGTAACCTTTCCTCTCAGCAGCTCTCATCAGGCCACCCAGCACTTTACAAGCCTGCCTCTGGTCCTCCTCCACTCACCACTCCCTGCCCAGCTAAGGATAGCTTGCAGCCCAATTTTTCAGCACCACAAACCCTCCCCTGGTGCCCCCCCAACACACACAAGGAGATGGGTGATGGAGGAAGTACAGGGCCATCATGCTGATCCACTCCCTTTCCCTCTCCTTTTCCTGACCTGGTTTGGACCCTGCGTGCCCACTTTCCCTGCCATGCCTCAGGCCCTTTCCCACAGACACACACATACTTTGATATTTGCGGCTTTTCCACTTTTGCAGGGGCTTCTGAGCCCCTAACCCTACTGAATATGGAGGGCCAACTATATTTGCATCTATTCAGTATGAAGCCACAGGCTGCTGTTATTGAGGAATGTGACTGGTTTCTTGGGAGAACCTCTATATTCTCAGGATTGGAGATAAGAAACTTAACCTAGTTTACAGAAACCTTTAGAGCTGGCTTCCTTGAATGTAACTGTCCTGGGAGCCACCATGGAGACATGTGTCTTTCTCTTCCAAAAACCAAGGACAACAAAAATCACTCAAGTTCTGGAGGGAAAGGAAGGCAGTAGACCTTAAGACAGCAATTAACATACCTGCAATTAGTGATCTGGGCCTAAATCAAATTACTAGTCCCAACTAGAGTAGACTTGTTGAATCAATTGGTGAAAGTTATCTAAATGTTATGTACAGCTATGTAAATTCTGTGTATTCAGACAAGAAAGGGGGAAATACCTGGTCTACCTAAGTATCTTTCTATGACCTTTTTCCCCACAGTCCAGGTAACTGCTTAATAGCATCAGTGTTCAATCTCCAACAACTAGGAAGTATGTGTAAGGACAAGCCAAATGGTGAATCTCAATTGCACAGGGGCTTCCCACTTGATAAGTACTCCTCTCTTTCTCTTAGTTGGGTGGCAGTCATGTAGGAGAGATCCACATGATAATTTCTGCTGATATGGTTGAGGGTTTCATTCATATACATTTCCCTATCTCTCACTGAATCACAGGAAATTGTTCCCAGTCCTTTGTGGGTAAATGTGGAATAGGCTATAATGGATCTATTTTGAAGTAGGGTAATCTTTGTCAAGAGGTTCCATATGCATATTGTAGAATATTCTATTTTTACGTCAATTCAGTGCTTCAGTATCAATGCTATTTCCTGCTTCTGAGCATCTGGGGAAGAAGTTTCAGAGGAAAGGACCTGGAAGGGTAAAGAAAGACAAGAGGTGATACGAGCAGAATCCAGAGGAGATGTGCCAACAAACCTGTTTTATGAACAGCAACCTTACAGAGGACAAGTGAGACTTGAAAGATGCTGCTGAAATTTGGAAATCAATAAAAATGTTCTTCAGTTATGATGAGGGAAATTACTTATGTGTAACTCGGGATCTGACTGCATCTAAGTTTAGTAATTCAATTCTGTTTGAATTTGTTGGAGATTCAAGTTGACAGGATGTTTTGAAAAGAAATATGTGAATATAAAGGACAAATTTGGAGACACTCCATGGTCCAAGCAGGAGGAACACCTTTCTCCAAAATGGTAGGGCAAGCCATTAGGTTGAGTGCCAGTGGGAATACTGTATATTATCTCCTCCTGCATTTATTTGCTTGTAATCACAAAGACCTGAATCCTATTAGTTACTCCTAGCTAGATGAGATCTGTTGAATCAGTTGTTGAATGATGAGTTAACATGTTCACAAATTCAAGTGATTTAATGTGTCAGCCCTAGTTGGGACCAAACATAGGATTCAAGTCAAATTCCATACCTACTTAAGCTCAATACGGCGAAACAATTCCCCAAATCCACAGCAACATGTAAAATTAATCTGAACTAGAGGTAGGGTGCCATGTACCATATGTTCTCACCTTAGCTGTTTGTGTACCCCTAAAGGCCTCCACACACCCAGTCCACACAAACAACAATAAGCTCGCTGCTTATTTATTTCATGTCTATCCCACTATTCCTACAAAAAAATAAAGTGACTTAACATGGTCACCTCACTCCTATTTTATCTTTGCAACTATCCTGTCAGGTAGGTTGTGCTAAAAGGTAATGGGCTAACACAGTGTGGTTGGGCTGGTGAAAAAGAAGACTTTACCAATTTTGATTCTCCACAGCAGCCCCTCCAGACTCCTGAAAATCTGCAAAGATGATCAGGAGGACCTTCTGAATGGGGCAGGCTGAAGTATTGGGAAGAGGATGGAAGCTCTACCCTTGAAATGTACTTCTGATCAGTCTTTATGGATTCTTTCTCCCCAGCACTACCACACTTTGCACAATTCAGCAAGGCCCCTAACCCAGGATATTGAATGAGTTTCTTTGGGGAGCTGGGGTTATGGAAGTCCACCTCCACTTCCATAGCTTTGCATGACCATATCTCCATCTAACTCAGGGACTGTGTGACACCATATCACCTAGGAAGATTCACTGTCAAGGAGAGATCTAAATCTAATTCTCACCACTCATAGCTTGACACGCTAACCAGCTAGGTAGGGAAAATAAGTACCATCAAGTAGGGATGGGCAACTTCTGCAGGTCCAAGCACTGGCCAGTGGCTACCATGTTAGTAGGGCATTAAATCCACTCTGAGTTTTATTCTAAACTGTCAGTGAGCCATCCAAGGTGCTGAACCCATTTTGGAGCCAGGATTCAGCACCTTGGATAGCTCAGTTAAAATTCAGACTAAAGTCTAGACTGGATTCACCACTCCACTGAGCTGGAAATCACTAGCTATCAATGGGTTCAGGAAACAATCTTATCATCTGCCTATTCCTTCCACGAAAGTGGAAAGTGGAGTCCACCTCAGTCTTTTTTAAATGACCTTTTTAATTAAAAACAGAATATGAAGTTGTGACAGGGGCTTACTTTTTTATCTCTCTGACTGGCATGGCAGTTTCCCAATCTGATAAGGGGCCCTGTCTTTTCCACACAGCACTGCCTTCCACCTTATAAAAGGATGAGGGCCTGCAATGGTTATCTAGAACTCCTTTACAGTTTCATGGTGGCATGCCTTCTGTGTAATTTTAAATACTATACACCACTCGCTTGAGTCAGTATTTATTTTAAAAGCTGTAATATTTATTAAGATAGCATACAGAACAAAGTATTGGCATTCATATGCAGGCCAAAATTAATACAGTTCTTCAAGGTACTTTTAGTCAGTTTCCTTATATCTTTAACCTCTCACATAAGCACAAGTAGCATAAATAGCCCTTTGGCTACACTGTCACCAAAAGCTCAACTCCTAATCTAAGTCACAATTTCTGACCAGATTCTATAACGGTTTAATTCTTCTTCTACCTTTCTCTAGGTTTCGCCTAAGAATTAAATCCTTCCCACACAGACAACTTAGTTGACTGACTGAGGGACTTTACTCAAGATCTCTTTCTCACTGAAGGACTGCCAAATAATAATCAGGGTTTGCCTTCATATCTCTTTTCCTCTCAGCCACCAGCCCCTTCCACACATTATGGGGCTGGGTTTCTCTCTTGAGCAGCTATTCTGGTTGCCTAGCAACCTGTTTGAAGGCTGCTCTGGTACTCTGGATAGCCATATCCCCAGAACTCTATCACTCCATCATGTGCCTTGTTTTAAAGTGAATCGCATTTCCTGTATGCTTCTGCAAGTATAGTTCTCCTTGTTTTAAGGACTTTTAAGGCTCTGATAACTGCAAAACATTGGGGACACATGTGTCTTGCAGGCTGCAGTTACCCATGTCTTCCATAAACCACATAGGATTGTCAAAATAACTAAGCACACCTTTTCCATTTTTCTCCTCAAAAGTTCCCCATAAATAAACAGCAGAATTACATGGGATGTCTGAATGCCTGATGTGCTCTCTTTCCCTGATCTTGCCTTCCTTCTGAAATGCAAGAGATTGGAAAATGAAGTGGATCATATACATTCATTAGGTTTATAAATTGCTGATGCTAGAACTGGCAGCATTTCCACTTTAATGGAAGTTAATGGTGCCCTAATTGCACAGTTGCATCACAGTGAATCACCCTTTCATTACGTTCAGGATTATTACAACTAATCGCAAAGTGAAATAACATTTCTATAAGCACCAAACATTTTGCCATCCAATCCTTTCATCGCTATCATTGCTGAGAAGATCCAATAAATGAATACTGAAACATTCACATTTAATTTTTAAAAGCTTTGTTTCCAAAAATTGCCGGCACAGTCCCATGCATGCTTATTCAAAAGGTGAATCTTGTTTAGTTCAGTGGGGCCTATTTCCAATTAAACATGCATCATTTTGTAGCTTTCATTAAACAGATGATGTCTTCAAAGTATAACTACACTTCTGTTAAGTTGTTTGCATGTAAGACACTAAATCAACTTGTTACTTTATTAGCAGTGGTATCATCAACTGCTGCAAGAGCTAATTTCTGTGACCATTGGAGCATAGCTACTTGCTTATTTTTCAGAGTTTACTATGGGAAACTACCTATTACCAAGGCACATTTTTGGTCCATGCAGCATAGTACTGTTTACACTGTTTGCAGGGGCAGCCCAAGCAATCTTGAAGCCTGAGATGGGAAGGGAAGCAACACTAAGCACCCCTGGGCATTCTTGCGGCTGTTCTTCCTTCTACCTCCATTATATCATTTCTCCCTTGCCCTTGTACCATTACCAAAGACTCTGAAAAGGCTGTGTAAAGGAGACTGTCATCATTCCAACCTAAGGAGTTCTGGCATTGGCAGTTTAGGGAGGGTCATTTAGAATTGTCAGCCAGAGAGAACTAGTGTCTCACCAGACTACCAGGGGCCTTTCTGCACTACACTGTTATAGTGCTGTTCCGCTTTCAACATCCTGTGGAATTCTGGGGTTTGTAGTTTACTGAGGTCAAAGGTGCTTCTCCCTAAACTGCAAACCCCAGGATTGTATAGGATGTTGAAAGTGGAATAATAGCACTGTAACAGTGTAGTGCAGAAATGGCGCAGGATTCTATAGGGCAGAACCATAGCAATTAAAGTGGAATAACAGCGCTATAATTCTGTACCTTGAATGGGCCTCAATCTCAGAGACCCACACTCTCCCACCATGTCCCTGGTCCCATTTTTTTAAAAAATATTGAGAACCCCCGTGTAGGGCCTTTGGAGTCGGAGTTTGCTTCCCATTTTAAACCCAGGATAGTCTTGTATGCTTTGAAATTATACCACCATAATTCCTCTTTAACTGTCATGGCAACATCCTATGGTATCCTGGGGCCTGCACTCTGGTTTGGAGGGGCATTAGAGCACTCTAGTTCAGAATTCCAAACATCCCTCCCTGAACTGTAAATCCTAGGATTCCCTGAGATGTTGCCATGGCAGTTAAAGTGGTATCACAGCACTATATTTGTGCAGTGTGAAAGGACCCCAGAAAGTAAACTAAAATTTTGGAATGGGGGCTTAAGGTCCTCAAAAATGGTCTTGGGGGCCATGCAGCCCCCAGACAGCACTTTCTCCAGTCAGTGGCTGGGGGTCCTCCAGTCCCCACCTGCACCTCCACAGCCAGGAACAATGTGCTGGAGACCAAGGAGGGCGATGGTTCCAGTGATTATCTGCCAGGATGCCCTCTGGCACCTTGAAGCTGTGTCACACAACAAACATGATCAAAACCTCACAGAAGGATGCTGGTAGAGAACGTAAAACAGTCATTTATTTACCTTAGTATGATTGTGTTACTGCCAGAGATAAGAACAGAAATTGTCTGCCAAATGTATTGAAATTTACAACAACAACTCCTGTCCAAAGAATTTCAAGAGCAACACAGGGGCACAGAAAGTTACACTGCTACACTGCATCACTGCTCAGTTACAAATCTATGAAGTGAAGGAATCCTTATGAAATGGTGGCTCTGTTTATGCATGTATTGCTAGTAGGGTTTTCCTCCCTGCAATCACCTTTAATTGTCCAAGTGTACAGTATACTTTTGAGACACACCTCCCAGGATTCCACTGCCATCATAGCATTGTCTGGGGGATTCTGGGAGTCATAGTCCAAAATGTAACTTTCCCAAGCTCTGATGTACACACACTCCAAGTTCTCTTACAAGCTGTGATGTCCAGTGTCTAGATTAAAGGTTAGGAAACTTTGGATTAACATCTTGCCATTTGTCTCTTCAGTATCACCCATCCTAAGCTACTTTTGTTTTGGGGAGTGAGGGATGTAGGGACCCAGAGTATATCTATACTGCACATTTGTATCTCTTTGATACCTTTTGATTGACATGGATCCATCTTATAAAACCCTGGGATTTGTAGTTTGGTAGGGTGTTTAGAAGTCTTTGCTTGAGAAGTCTAGCACTATAGTCCTAGGAGAAAATCAGTTCAAGGGATTGCTTTGCAATAGCACATATATACAGAACCTCTGGGTTTTATCTGTGTTCTTTACTGTCACTGAAAATTACTGATCTAAATTTTTGCCTCTGAAAGGTGTTCACATGGACCATAAAATGACCAGAAGAACATTTTAGTTATCATGAGTTTTTAGTGTCCCAGCAAAGAAATAAACTACAGACATTGAAAGCTATAATTTTTAATAAATAAAATTGTAGTTACCTTTAAAATGGAGGACTCCTTCGTACGTTCTCTGGAGTTTAATGTATTGGATATGTGAAAGGATGCCAACAGCAAGACTTCAAATCACAATTATTCTAAAGAAAGGATATAGTTACTAAAGTATAACATTTTTTAATCAGCAATATAGAATAAGAGACTTTGTATAGTTTAATTGGTCACATGGATTCAGGCCAACAGTAATGTTGCAATGTATATATGATTTAAGAATTAATAAAGTGATCCTGGACTGAAATTAAACACACACACATACACACATGAAAGTGTTGCAGTAGAAAGATATGAATGCATCAAAGATGAACTTTACTATACTATATTTGAGAAAGGTGATGTCATAAAAAGACAGCAAGACAACAGGCTACAAAAAAATGAGGATCTTACACACACTTCATTGAGGTCAGGTGTTCCATCACTCTCCTTTAATTAATTCAAAAATATGTTTTGTGAAAATCTTCTTCTCACTACTATTGGCTGGGTAAATCTTAGAACTCAGAAAACAATTTTTTAAAAAATAATGTGTTATAGCACTTAGCTTATTCATATTATGGCCGGAAAAGTACTTTCTATTGCTGCATGTGTTACTGCTTACCTTAGGTGTAGTGAGGTAGGGGTTTCTTCCACTCTATTTTTTATATAAAGCAAGGATCTATGCCTTTCAGAGCAATGCAGGACTTATCTGACACTCCCAATCTGATGAAAATCTACCACATTGTTGTGATGTGACTTGATGCCTTAACCACTCCAGCAAGTGTAGTTAGCTGCCAACCACACTTCCTGCACTCACTTACCCCCTTATTTACTTAAGGTAAGCAATATCACACAAAAACAACCAGTAAACAGTACAGATTGCATGAAAATATACCAATTTTTCTAGTTATGTCATTTTGGAAAAGAACATTGTTATGAGCACATTACCTGCAAAAGTAACTTGCTTCTTTATCTGTAACGTATTCTTTCCAACTCTGGCCGGGTGCCTTTTTACCTCACCTGTGGGGATCTAATACTTGGAGCCTGCTGTGATGTACATTTTATCTAAGTATTGCAGCATGGCAAGGGGTTGGACTATATGGCCTTTGTGGTCCTTTCCAGCTGTATGATTCTATGACAATAGCACAATATATTTTTCTTTTATTCTGTCCTAATGTTCTTTAAATAAATTGTTCATACACAGTTGCTGGAGCAGCTGTGTTGTTCATCTCAGAAAATATGTTGGGTAATGGTGTGCACAGCCAGAATTTGGCAGCAGATCTTGATGATACAGAGTTTGAGGGATTCAATTAGCTGTGCAGAAACATAAGGCTATGAAGACATATGTTCCAAGCAGAATGTCAGCCATTATCAGGAACCATGTACTTTGGAAAGCCCAGGAGTATACCAGGAATTCTACAATGCGAACCCACATTGGTGTTTTTTTTAAAATAATATTTATTAACTTTTATACAAACCAATTCACAACAGCAGAAAAAGAAAAAACTATATATAAACAATATCCATGTACAACTCAAGTTGAAAGGAGGCTGAAACAAAACTAAACTAAAATGAGGACACAGTGCTAAAGCACATTACTAAAACACTGAACCATCACTATAAACACAACTGAACTACATTAACTGACTAAAACACAGAAGAATTCTGACCCCCCCGTACACAAACTATAACAAAAAAGAAAGAAAGAGAGATTAATAGAAAGTATCTTATTCTACCATTATAGATCTGACTAATACAAGTTACTAGAATTTCTAATAAACATAAGCACACGTTGTTACATCTTATAGCTCAGAAAACCCATAAATGGTTAATAGTCTTCCAGAAAATCTTCAATAGGTTTTTTTTTAATTTTTAAATCCATGTCAATCTGGCAACTTGGGCAAAGTCCACAACTTTAAGAACCCACTCTTTCATCATCAGTGCTTCAGTTTGTTTCCAGGTTTGGGCAAACAACATTCTTTCACCTGTTATCATATATTGAAGAAATAGTCTAAATTCAGTATCCAGTTATTTATCAACATGTACCCATATTGTTAAAGCAGGCAGAATCAGATCAGTAGATGTTTCAATCTACAAAAATCAGAGGCCTAAATCCACTTGATACTCCCAGCTAGTGTCCATCAACTAAATTAATGGAAATTACATATGAGTTGATTCAGATTTAGTCCACAATCTGGCCATCAAAGACATTAAACTTTTTTTATTTCTGAAGTTGCTTTTTCCTCCTTTTCCCACTACATGTTTATAATATTTCATTAGTCAGTATTTTCAGTCTTTTAATGAAATCCTCCCTTCTGTTGCACCACTGCAGGGTATGTGGAAGAATGTCATTATTTTTCTATGCCTTGATTTTTATGTGGCTGCATTTCCAAGCATTATAATAAGACTACTACAATGTTTTTCCCCCTTTCTAAGGTAATTAGAGAGCTTTTGACAGGTATTTACATATTCTCCAGCTACTTCTTATGGAAAGTCCCAGCACTCATTGTAAATGCAAACTTGGACTAACATGAACTAACTAACTAACATGGACTAAATGAAATCCCAAGATCATCCTCACACATAATGTTCCCCTAATAGAACTTTTTTTTGGCGGGGGGCAGGGGAAGAGTCAATAAAACCTATCTTCTTAATACAAAACATCAAGTATATCTACATGTTAGGAGTGAGCAAAGTAGCCTTTCCCTTTTTGCTCTCCTGCTTGGGAGGGAAAACATTTGGTGGTCTCCATGGAACAGTGATGTATTTAAGTCTTTTACTCCGAGTCTCAAGTCAAGTCTCAAGTCTCTACCTCTAAGTCTCAAGTCCTTGAAGATATTTCAAGTTGCAAGTCAAGTCTCAAATCTGGAAGCCAACTTTATACCCCAACCAAAATTCCAGAATTATTGGATAAAGTGAAATAAACTCAGTTTTAACAATTTAAGCAGAGTCAGCTCTCCACGTTTGCAATTTTGCCATCTGCAGCTTTGGAAGTGGGGAATAGAATCCTGTCTTATTCCCCATTACTGAAGATTCAAAAGCTTTAGAAGGAAGGATCCTTCGTCCTCAAGCCCATGGCCTAACACATTTGTTGTTCCCCTCTGAGAAATGCACCCTGCACTCTGGGGGTGAGTCTTGTCTTTTGCTCTTAGGAAACATTTTAAAAGGCTCATCCGATATGCAGCAGGAACAGGTTGCTGAGCAAACCTCAAGCCCCCTTCAAGCCCATTGCCTAATCTGTTTGCTGTTCCCCTCTGAGAAATGTGCCCACACTTCGGGCTTGAGAGAGATTGCCACGCGACCAGTAGGCAAAAAGAAATGGAGGCATTGTTCAAAGTCATAAGGTTTCTGGATGAAGGCGTCATGTTACTGAACAAAGGGCATCAAATCAGTCATTAAATATATACAAGAGTCGAATCAAGTAAGTGCATCATTTATGGCTGAGTTGAATCCAAGTCAAGTCACTGAAGCAACTTAAGTCTGACTTGAGTCCGAGTCTATCAACTCGAGTCTACATCATTGCCATGGAAGACACCAAAATGTCGTGTGACTGGCACCCTGTGTCAGATCACCGCATATAATGGGGTGGGGCAGTAGGCTATTTCAGCCTAATCACCCCATTACATGTCCTCTTTGATCTTTACAGTGTGACCCACCCTCTCACCCCCAGTGCAGTGTGAGACTTGTCTGCTCACTTTGAGGCTTTTTTGTTTTGTTTTCCCATACTGTACCTGGGGGTGGTGTCTTTAAACAGGTTTCCTTTTCCCAGGTAGCAGGAGGAGAATTTAAGACTTTACTGATAAACTTTTGACACCCTTTTGATGTAGGGTAGGGCTCTGGAGATCCTTTTAAGGTCCTGCATTCCAGGTGCTGGAGAAGTTGACTGCCTTTGAGGCTAAGCTGAGATTCAAGCTCTCCTTACAGAGTTCTGTAACTTGGGTGGGAGTGCCTGGCTTACCTTCCAATTAAGCTGGACCAGGAAGCAACCCACTTTCAACATCCTGTGGAATTCTGGGGTTTGTAGTTTACGGATGCCAAAGAGCTCTCTGGCTGAGAATTCTAAATGCCCCTTGCTAAACTGCAAATCCTAGGATTCCACAAGATGTTGAAAGTGGAATAATAGCACTATAACAGTGTAGCATGGAAATGGCCCGAGTGTACATCCACATCTCTTTCACCACTTTTGCCCTAAATGTGAACAGATGAACATTGAATAGGACTGTACTTTTCCAGACATAGCTCTAACTGTGCACGAGAGACAGAAGCAAGGTTAGTGCATATCATCTCACTCTATGCCTGTCCAAATGAATGTGTGAAAAGTTCTCATATGCACTACAACACAGCAAAAGCATAAACATTTTTATGGCATGTCCCTTGCAAGCCAGTGCTGAAGGAGAAAGGTGTCTCTCTTGCTTCCTCTTCTTTCCCCATCACTTCTCAAATCTCCTGAAGTATCTGTTACCATGGCTATCTTTTTGCGTTACTTTGTCACCCCAAAAGGTAGGTGCCACAAGGGCCACCCTACAATGCCAAATACCACCTTGAAAAAGTGGGAAATTAATTAGCTCAAAATCAGGAGGCTGCGAGAGGGGGGCAACTTAGCAAAATCTTTTCTACCAGTGTTTACGGGCACACGCAGGAAAAAAACCAGCCAGAGACTCAGAAGTAAGCTAAAGATGTGTTTTACTGAGGGGAATTCACTCATGCATGCACACAAGATACACACAATCACACATTCACACAAGAGCTAACTGAAAGAAGAAGGGAGGAAAAATTATAGAGAGGTTGAGGGGTTTGGGGGATTTATAATTACCTGTCCAGAAGAATAGTGAAGAGCAGAAATGTATTTTGGCTTAGGTAGGACCTAAGGACAGTTCTCTTTCAGGAGCCAGACGGACGGAGTGACAGGTAGACCTTCAAGAGACTGCACTGGGCATCCTGAAATCAGGGGTATTTGCACCCTGAAAATAGCTTGTGGCTGTGAAGGTTCCAGATGCAAGACAAAGGGAACCTGTTGTGGACAATGGGTCTTTTGCCTGTTGATGGGCTTAGTGCTTTGATTGACAAAGACATGATGGATGTTGTAATAGCTGTCTATTGTGGGTGCTGTGAGGAAAGAGGAAAGAATCCAGGTGTACAAAGGACTGGATATCTGTCGATCAGTGTCCTGGTCGGCTCCTCACAGTTTGATTCCCTGGAAAATTCCAGCTTCTGTTTAAGCCTATTATCCACAGGTATGATGTGTATTTGCCTGACAAATGACTCAGTCTTACCTGGAGGAAGTTTTGAGTTGACCTGTCCTTCTCACAGTTACAGTCAAATTCTTTCCCTTGCTCAGTTTGACCTCTCTGTCACCTCTCAGGCTTGAATTTGATATCAGAGCCAATAAAATGTGTTGCCAATTACACACGATGCCAATTAGGTATGGTGCCCATCCAAACCATACTGACTTTGCGGACCCCCAAACCGGGACCTTACAACTTCAGTGACTGAGGTGGGGTTTTTTTTTTTGTTGTTGTTGTTTTTAAAAAGCATGGGGTCAGGCTTTTGGTCTCAAGGAACTTGCAGGGCTGGAAAAAGACTTCATATGTGGAGGTTCTTGTGCTTGCAATGCGAGTATTGCTTATTTATTTCATTTCTACACAATCTCTCCTGAAATGTCTCACCCATATCAGGGGGAGGGGCTCTTTCGAAACTCTTCCAGGACCCCAGTCACTGTAACCCAGGCTGGATTCCATGTACATATGGCAGGAACCCTGACTGAATTTGGCTCCCCATGAGATGTAAAAAAAAGATAATGAAAAAGAAATTCATGTTGTCTATTGAGAATGTGCTACAAATCCAAGGAAAATCCATGCTGAATTTGTAATGTGTGAAATGACTCACAGATGCCTGCAGAAAAGTTTGCTCCTGAAGTCACACACAAAAAGGTTGGGTCAGTCTCCTGAGATTTCTGTAAAATGTGCCTCCATTCTAAGTAAAAGATTGAATGCACATTGGAATGACAGAATACTTGCATTTTAGTGTCCTTTTCTTAAGTCCAAGAAAAGGAGAAAAAAGAGAGAGAGAGAAAAAAACCATTTGGATTCTGCTCTGAGAGCTTTTGTAACACTTGTAGTTTTTGTAGCAAGAAATATCATCATATCTGTAGCTTCCTAAATATTTTAGCAGAAATGTTTGTCAGAAGAGTGGGAAGGGGTAGCCATGGTTGCTGCAGCAAAATAAAAATTGGCACTTCAAAGGCCAATTTTTATTTACCATAAACTTTGGTGACTGCAGCTCACTTCATCAGATGTACCAAGTATGCATCATCACCATCACCATCATCATCATCATCATCATCATCATAATCATCATCATCATCACCACCACCATCTTGGATCTATGAGTCTTAGTACACCACAAGCTGAACATGAAGCAGATAAGAAAACCGATGCAATTCCAGGCTGCACCAACAGGTATATAGCATCTAGGTCAAGGGAGGTGATGGTACCAGTCTATTCTGCTTTGGTCAGACCCCACCTGGAATACTGTGTCCAGTTCTGGGCACCACAGTTCAGGAAGGATATTGGCAAGTTGGAATGTGTCCAGAGGAGAGTGATCAAAATGGTAGAAGGACTGGAAACTATGCCATAGGAGGACCAGCTTAAAAAGCTGAGTACGTTTAGTCTAGAGAAGAGAAGGTTAAGAGACAATATGATACCTATGTTTAAATATCTGAAGGGATGTCATATGGGGGATAGAGCAAACCTGTTTTCTGCTGCTCCAGAGAGTAGGATGTGGAGCAATGGCTTCAAACTTCAGGAAAAGAGATTCCATGTAAACATTAGGAAGAACTTCCTGATAGTAAGAACAGTTTGACAGTGGAATAAACTGCCTCAGAGTGTGGTGGAGTGTCCTTCTTTTGAGTCTTTTAAACAGAGGTTGGATGGTGGTCTGTCAGGATTGCTTTGATGGAGTATTCCTGCATGGCAGGGAGTTGGACTTGATGGACCTTGTAGTCTCTTCTAACCCTACCATTTTATGATTCCATAATCATCACCATCACATCATCGGTATCCAAATAAGCAAACTTTGGCCATTTCCACATGGGCTAAAAAAAACAGTGCAGAGCGTCCTCCAAACAGGACGTTTGCACCGTAGAGTGGACTGGGTCGGGCTACTTTTTGTAATTCTGCACCTCAGTCTGCTCCAGAACGTCCAGAAGTGGTTGCGCAGTGTGCTTTTTAAAGACCTGTTTAAACAGGTCTTTCAAAAGCACGGAGTGCGCCACTCCATTCTGGCGCTCTGGTGCAGATATGCAGGCTTGCACCAGTGCGAGCCTGCAGATCTGCTGGGGATGGGCTTTAGGCTGGCGAGCTTCAGCAGTTGGTGGAAAGCCTCCACCAACTGGAAGCCAACATTTTCGTCCCCGGAGCAGTGTGGAGCGGCGGCCACGCACTGCTTCGGAGCAGCCTGGACTACAGCGTTGAGCCAAGAAGTCCGGTAAGTACCGGCACAGGGCGTTTCCACTGCCATGTGTAGAAATGGCCTAAGATGAGAAAATATCCACAGGCTCCCAACCCTCTCTTTCCTGGAAGCATTAACCTATGGATAATGGCATTGTCAACATTATGAATGAGGTTGTATCTCCACGCTGGCTGTCATATTACTACCAAAACATAAGCATGACATCCTTACCCACTGTAATAAATGCTCTGTTTACGAGTCTTATAAACAAACAGTTATTATCATGCAGATTATTTCAGCAGCAAACCAATTTTCAATGCCTAGGAGAAAAAGCAATGTTATTGCAGTTTATATTCAGGCACATTTTGTCAGAAATATTTCTTTTATACCCCACAGGATTCTTCTTTGGTTGCTGAAGATTAATCATAGGCAAGCCCTCCCTCTCCCCAGTTCAAAACCACCTTGTTGTTTATGATCTTTTGCATT
Source organism: Cyclura pinguis (assembly GCA_030412105.1). Lineage (NCBI taxonomy): Eukaryota > Metazoa > Chordata > Lepidosauria > Squamata > Iguanidae > Cyclura > Cyclura pinguis. The sequence goes on from CM059604.1 coordinate 24,606,057, forward strand.
TTGCTGCAAGCATTCAGAAAGAAATGTGCCTGTATTCCAAAGCATCTCCTTTCCAGTGTGAAATGTTGGCATGCGTATTATTGGCAGTACACCATAAATATCCTAGAGACAACAAATTATAGGACTGTAGGGATGGGAATCACCCAAAGGGCCATGTAGTCCAAGCCCCCACCAGTGCAGAAACCAGTACACTGGCCTCAATCTATTTTGCTAGTCCCATAGTCTTGATTTACCACTTGAGAATTAATTCCATGGTTTTAAAGTCAGCCCTTCACATTTGTGAGTTTGACATTTGCGAGTTTGCTTATATGTGAGGTGCATGCATGCCTTCCATCTCCACTGGGGCAAAAGGCAGGGGAAAGGCAGAGAAAGGTGCAGGGACAAAAGACACAGACATGCCTTCCCTCTTCACTCGGGAAATGATGGGGGAAGTCAGAGAAGGGTGGGAGGATGGAAGGCACACGTGTACCTCCTCTCCCCTCTGGGGCAAACAACAGGAGAAAGGTAAGAAAGGGTGTGAAGATGGAAAGCACACACGTGCCTTCCCTCCCCACTGGGGCAAAGGACAGGGAGAAGGGAGCAGGGACAGAAGGCACAGGCACCTGCGTCTCCTGCCCTCTCTTGGATAAATGACAGGCGATGGGAGGGGAGAGGGATGGGGAAGGAAGGAAGGAAGGAAGGAAGGAAGGAAGGAAGGAACAAGCATGCATTCCCTCCCTCCCTCATGTGGGCAGGAGGAGGGAAGACATTTGTAGTTTTTCATTTTCGTGAGTATCCTGCGCCCCAAAATCTTGTGAATGTAGAGCACCTACTGTACTCTAGTTGAGACCAATCAATGGGATTCAGATGTAAAGAAATCCCATAGCACCCTTGAGACTACCTGAGAAAAAGACATTTCTAGCAGAAGCTCTCATGACTCTAGTCCACTTTTTCAGATGCCAGTTTGTGCGAGAATTTTTTTTTTTCACAGTTAGTATCAAAGGTGCTAAAGTATTCCTTTATTTTCTTTTATGTTAGCAACAGACTAGCATGGCTTTTTTGATGGGGGGGAGGGATTCTGCTACAATAGGATACAGGTCATTTTATTCTCTTATCTTTTTTTTAAATTATTTTTATTGCCCATTAAATTACAAAAACAGATTAACATTCAAATCACAGACATTACTTTCCAAAACTATCTTTTCATAATCCCTCCAATCTCCATCTAGAATCTTCCATCATTCCTTCATTCTTCCATCTGGTTACCACCCATCACATTCCTATCATCCACTTTCACATACTTTCTTCTTTTACTTACACCCTTCTACTTCCTTCTCTAATCTTATTAACCATATATCTTCATTAATGTCTGTCATATTACCTATATCTCAGTCTAATCCATATTTTAACATATCTTTTTTTCCTTAACAATATTCTATAAAATAGTATAATCTCCCCACCCCTCCCACCAGTGGCTTAGCAGAGATTTAATTAATTCTTCTCATATTGAAAAATCTTCATTCAGAATGTGGGATATGGATTTAATTACATTATTGATTTCACCGTACTCCATACTCCATCCTCCATAAAGAGGATACTCTTTAATCTTTATAAACAATAGTTCCCAGCCTGATTTCCACCACCCCCTTCCTTCAGTATTCCCATAAACTTTAATCTTCTTTCCCTCAAAATATCGAACAATAAATTTTCAGCCAGGTATTTATTGACTTTGTATATATTCCAAATTGTTTTATCTTTCCATCCTAATGCTAATACAGCTTGTGCTGCTTTTAATATATTTATAACTGCTTTTTCCTCATTATTTTTCAGCCCCTTGTCCTTTAAATTTAATGTTATACAATTCCCCCTATTCAATTGTATATCCTTACCTATTATTCTATAAATCTCAATTTTAACCTTATCCCAAAATTTTTGAACAAAGGGACATTCCCACCACATATGTATATATATACCTTAGCCCCGCAACCGTGCCAACACTTTGAGGATATATTTTCTCTATAAAATGCTAATTGGGAAGGTGTTCTATACCATCAACCAATCAATTTCATTTGTTGTCTTTTATCCTAGTGTTCTTATTTTTCTTTATTTCTTGTGTTCATACTTGAATTTCCTCCCTTTCTATTTTTAAATCCCTTTCCCAGTTTACCCTTAAGCAATCTAGGACTCTAATCTGATTACCTAACATTCCTCTATATAGTTGTCCAATCATACTTTTACCCTTATCTAACTTCTTTTTAATGATCTCCTCGAACAGGGTTACATTAACCTGATTTAAATTTTTGATTATTTCATGTAGCGAATGATTTATTCCAACTATATGTAGCCAATAATTCTTCCTATTAAATTAGTGAATCTATCTATTCCCCATGGCCTTCCTTGTTCATCAAGGAGATCTCCTAACACTCTAATTTCTTCATTATTTAATCTCTTTAATATTCTCCCCAAATCTTCACTATTGATTATGTTCAAACTCTCTAGAGGGTACACTTTTGGATTTTCTACTTTCATTATTTTTTGCCATTTACACCATATTTGATTGTTTATATTTTATTCTCTTATCAGAACTCTAGTTTGAATATAATTCTACTGTCCCTGCCTTACAGCACCATCCACATGCTGAAGATCTGCTTGGAAATTGATGCCTGTGTTTAAGAATATGCAAGACACTAAGGAATACAGTGGACCTTTTGTACATGCAGGGGTTCAGTACCACAACTGCCCGCGAATAGCAAAAAATGTGAATGATCATGTCACATATTAATAAATGGCAGCAACATGGGCATGGATGCTTCAGTACATCTGCATTCACATCACCACCATTTTACGTGTAGGACACGATACTTCACAGTTGTCCAAAATCACAGACCCAGAAGTGGCATATACAGAGGGTCCCCTGTAATTACATTCATTTTACCACAAAACATTTTAATGTGTAATAAAAAATAAAAGGAGAAAAATAGCCTGTGTTTCTTCACAGAAGTGTTCTGAGACTAAAGAACTTTCTTCATATTTTCCTTACACTGGGGTGAAATTAAATACCCCAGAAACAGGTTACAAAGTGGCTGAGTCAATTTCACCATTACATTGACTTGCATGGAATTAGAGGAATCGGTTGCAATTAGCAGCAGCAGCAGCAGCAGCAGCAGTACTAGTAGTAATAGTAGCAGCTGCAATTAGGAAAGCAAAGCAAATAAAAATATTCACCCCCTCACCACTATACCCTATCAAAGCTAGGGGTGGTTGAGGGAAAAGCTTGACTATTGCTAAGTGGCAAATAAGGAGATGGAGGGTCAAGTTTAGATATGACAACCTATTTTAGCTCTTATGCCCATAAAGTGCATAATGTAGACAAGGGCCTGGCAGACTTGAGGCTGAACAGGATCAATGCTGGTTTTTGTTAGAACTTCACTTGGCTCCGAGTGACAAATAATGGCATGGGGACAAGCATTCACTTAAAATTGAGGACCTCTGAGCACATGCTCAGCCCAGGCATATGTTTTCAGTGTGCAAAGTGAGCCCCCACAACCCACTGCCATAGGGAGTGAAGCTATCCACAGCGGCACATCACAGGGATCATCACATCACAGGGATCATCACATCAAGAGTGTAAATCCATAGTTGGGTCCAACTATAGATCTAAGGCACATTTACAATTCTTCTCTTAGGCCATTTCTGCAGTACGCTGTTATAGTGCTATCATTCCACTTTCAACATACTGTGGAATCCTAGGGTTTGCAGTTGAGGGAGGGGCATTTAGAATTCTCGGCCAGAGAGCTCTTTGGCCTCAGTAAACTACAAACCCCAGAATTCCAAGGGATGTTGAAAGTAGAATAATAGCACCAGAACAGTGTAGTGTGGAAATGGCCTTAGTCATATATAGGAAAACTTAGAATGCTTTCTTTCATTATTGGAAGGAGAATGGCTGGACAGGCTCCAGGTATGTGGGGAATACTGGAAAAGGGGCCCACTAGTGTCTCACCCAACCCGGCTGGCCAGTTGCTCCTGCTCTGAGCACTGAACAGTCTTGTCTAGCCACCCAAAGCTGTGCTACCTTAGGTGGGCATTAAAATGTGGCTACATCCAGGTATCTCACATTGCCCAGAGTTTGGCTAATATAAAAGGGTCCAAAGCATTGGCATTGGAGCCTTACCATTCCATCCAGTTGCCCTGGCAGTTACCCAAGGATACCAGATGTTGAAGCCAGTGTCAGGGGAGAGAAGGGGACTTGATTGACCAGTGGATGTCAGACTGCTATGTATAAACAGAGCTTGGAAAAATTGCCCTTTTGGACTACAGCTCTCAGAATCTATCCAGCTAGTGTGGAGTGAATAAAGTTCAGAAAAGCAACATGAGATACTGCATAAACAGTTGAGTGAGCAACTTTTAGAAGCCACTGATTTTTTTCTCTTTATTTTATTTTTTTTTCCTGTTGAGGGAGACAATCACAGAGAGGAAAGGAGAGAACACAAGCCCAGAAGCTAGGAGATAAATATATATATATATATAGATCAACCTATTTAAATTCAAAGGCTAAGCATATCCACCAGCATCCAATTAGAATCAAAGCTCCAATATTAACCAGAACCATCTACAAGCCTTTTAACTGTCACACGCCTTGTCAAAGTGGCAAAGGAAATAAATGCCTAGAACAAGACTAACATGGACTTCTGTCTTTAAAGGTGGAATAAACTTCCAACATTTGCCATAGATAAGCAGCAGGAAAGAAGAACATTTATCTAGGTTGCAGAGGCAGATAACCTTGATTATTTTTCCTGCCAGGAACAACATGGGAATATGATAGAACCTGCAAATCTGCAGGGGGTAGGGCTTAAGCCAATATTGGATGGGGACAAAATGCAAGGCAGACAGGCAAACCTTTCCCCATCCATGCTCTACTTTCTCTTTATACCATCCCCTTCTGTGACAATGCACTTATGCATTATCTAATGGCTGTGAACCAACCTACATCCAGCTAACAAGGGATTAATTTATCACTTAGGATGACAGAGGTTACGTAAGATCAGGGGAGATACCCTTGGCCAATTAAGCTTTGTGTGAATATAGAGGTGCTTTGGAGGAATCTATGTTCTCGGGGGCTGTTGGTATGTTCTTTCAAACTTTCCTAGGGACACTGAACACCATCATGACAAAGACTGGTAGTGGCTGATCTCCAAAGGGGCAGACTCCCCCTTCCTTTGCTATGGGAAAACCTGAGAACAGAAGGTCTACTTTTCTGTAGTGACTAGGGATTGTTTTTTAGTTAGGGGACACTGGCGATTTTTGTTATGTTTTCCTAGCTGGTTGTCAGTTTCATGGTGTCTTTGGAATGTAATCTGTTTCTATATCTTTGCAACTTTCTAAGCTATGCCTGGAGAAAGACACTTCAAGATATAATACCCAGAAACATAATTTAGTCCTGATTACCTAGAATAAAATTTTCTTAAATTATCTGCTAAGCCTTGGAGCATTTTTGGCTACTTGGCGCACACACACATACATACTCCTTTCTTCTCCAGGAGAAGAGAAAGGAAAGTGATTTTATTTTGGGTTACTCACATCTTGCTTTCCACTGGGAATGGTGGAGGAGAAGGTGCTCAAGAGCTCCTGTTGGCTAGCTTTTTCTTTTTTTGTCAAAGGACTGACGACAGAGAAAAATTATGACACCTACTCATTTTCCACTCTCCTTGTTCCTTACATAACAGGCTGCTGAGAAAGGATCAAATCAGTCTTCCAAAATTTAGAACTGACAATTGCAGGTGAATTTGGAAATTACACTAAGGGCTTCAAGAGGGAAGGTTGAGAGCCACATAAAGTCCAAAGATGAAAGGTTGTCCATCCTGGATCTAGAGGAAGGATGGTATAAGACAAATCCTAACCCTTCGCGTTTTAGTATTCCTACACAACTTGTTCAATATTCTTCAAAGTGCAAAGGCAGGACCATGTAACTTGTGACCTACCAAGTTCAGTGTAGCACAAGAGCTACGTATTGTAGTGTGGTGGGTATTTTGATAAGTCCTCTACATTATGTAATCTGGCACAGTTTGGAAAATGTATTTTATTTTTGGACTACAACACCCAGAATCCTAGTCTGCCAGTTGGACACCACCTTTGCACACCAGCAGCTTTAGGGGACAGATTAGTACTGCTGAGAGAAATGAAATCTATTTTAGCTTCTGCACTGGGTGTACAGTATTAATAACACGTATTAGAAGCATATATATTAGCTTATACGTGTAACACATATTCTAGATATATTTACACATATATTTCAGTATATTTTATATTTGAGCTTCTGTAATACACCAAGTCTAAGATGACAGCTTTCTAAAATTGGCAGCTGACCAAAAGAGGGTCTCCCAAGGCCTTGAATGTCCAGATCTGTAGGGTGGCAGGTGTGTTTCAGATAACAACACAGCAGGCAGGACAAGGCTGTCTGTCTTGGCCTTGAATCTCCAGATGTAGAACTGGACTGACAAAAACAGTCTGACTGGCTACAAGGCCTCTGTAAGGAGTAAACTGATTGATAGGGACATCCCAGAACACGAAGGGGTACTTTGAAACTGCTGATAAGACACCTGGAATGTAACATGAGAATTAAGGGTACACGAGGGAAATGCCTCATCAGTGCGTGATCACTCATACTGTAAATATGAGGAAGGGGAAATGTAACTTCTTAGGCGCTCCTGATAGACTGTAACCTTTCGGGTCCCTTCCAATGGGATCCCAGGGGAGGGAAAACCTGCGACGGGCACAGGGGATAAAATATGAGGTATTCAATACTGGGGGTGTCCTTCTCTCTGGGGAGCACCCGCTTCTGCAGAAACGTACTTTTCAATAAACATTTAGTGCTTCAGCCGATCCTGTGCTAAATTGTTTTATGAGTCTTTTCAGCTATTTCTCACACCACCATAGGCCCTAACATTTCAGGGCCAAAACCTGAGACCAAGATGCAGCCCCTGGTGATCTCATTAAGCATGATACATGAAACATCAACCATGATTTGTCATTTCAAATAATAAAAAAATCAAGTTTAAGTAATGAAGAATCTACCTACCTATCTATCTATGCATAATTTTCAAGGCCGTGCTCTCACTTTAAGATTCCTCTCCCTCTGAGGACTATGCTATGATCTTGCAGCTACATCCCTCTTGTTTCTCGGAGACCCCATTTTAGCACTTAACGAATTCTGCCAGAAAGCCTGCAGGGACTAGGCTAATTTGAAATCAGAACTTTACAGACAAGAGGATCAGTCTCTTGGGCATGCAAAGAATGTTTGAACTCTCCTGCTAATTTTACACTACCCATGAAACCTGCTTATCCTAATCCACTGGGTAATATGATATTTTTAGTCATGCAAAAGAGATATCAGACGTCAGAAGCACATCCTCAGTTACTGATCTTACATTATAGAGTTTTTCTTGCCACAGTTTCCACAGTATTTTTCACTACAAATCTTTCAGAAACAACATTTTATGGATGCAAAACTTGCCCAAAGTTACATGGTCTCTGATATTGCCTGTAAAACACGGTGTTGGTAACAAAGCCAACAGGGGAATGTGTTCATTTTAAGAAAGACATGCTCATACCATATCTGTGCCATCAGACTCAAGATAAATACAATACTTTTTTTATGACTGTTGAATCATATAGAAATTAGGCAAAATATACATGCCATGAAAAGCAAGCAGTTCGGGATCTCTATGTTGCTATTGATCTCTCTGGGCCAAAAACTATATCTTGATAGCTAGAGACATGGATCGTGTCAGGGACATGAAAAATTGTGCCTTCACAATTCACACTTCAGCTCACATTAGAACCAGCTAGCATGGCCAACAGCCAGGGATAACAGATATCCCAACAATATTTGGAGGGCCAGAGCTCAGAACAGTTATTTTTGCAACTAAAAGGATGCTTCAGTTAACAAGGCTACTGACAGTAAAGCTCCTTTTTACCTACCTCCACCTACCTCCCTTTTTTCTTCCTAAGCCTCTGTTTAGCTAGTGTTTTTTAGCAGCCTCAGCATTCAGAGAATTTTGAAGGAGGGCAGGAGAAACACACATTTTCCAGATTGCTGCTGTCAAGCTGGCATAGCAACATGTCTGCAGTAAACAATGCAGTAAACAAAGACTGGCCTGGGAAACAGTCAGATACTGCTGTAGTTGATCCTAACATAGCTATGTCTGCTTGCCTACAACAGGCAAGATAAACAGCAGCTGGCTGCAGAATCTCTTACTGAGCATGCAAAGCAGCAAACCAGAGAAGAAAGAGTAACTCAGATAAGCCTGCCTCACCAGCTACTCCCATCATGTTAAAAAAATAGTTTTTTAAGTCCAGCCACTAAAATTAAAATCATAAGAGGTATGGATGCTGGTTAAAGAAAAAAACAATCCAGATGCATTTTGGAAGAAGCCTTCAGGTTGTCTGTAGAAGGTTCAAAATGTTTTTGTTTAGGCTTTCCTGACCTGGATGTTTCATTTCATATCTGCATATTGTTAGTTTTGAATTTTTAAATTAGCTGAAACATTTGTATGTGTGTGTACTGTGGCGTGGTGTGGTGTATCCTTTCTCTGTTATTTCTGCCTCTGGTACCAAGTCTGGTAAAGAAGTAATGCCCAGGAACACATCTACTCAACTGAGGAATTTGTGGCTATTGTGTTCCTTCAAGTCACTTCCAACTTATGGCAACTCTAAGGTAACCTATCATGGGGTTTTCTGGACAAGATTTGTTCAGCCTTTGCCTTCCTCTGAGGATGAGAAAGTATGACTCGCCCAAGGTCAGCCAATAGGTTTCATGGCTGAGTGAGGATTTGAACCCTGGTCTCCAGAATCATAGTCCAATCCTTCAACCTCCTATACCATGCTGACTGAGATATACTGTCCAGATCCCAGAGTCCTCCAACCAACCTGCCCAGCTTCTGAACCTGTAGGGTTTTTTGAAAAAAGTAATACCTCCAAGTTCTGAATAATGCCCCTTCCAATCAGATGTGCAGCTACCACATATGTTGAACTCTAGAACTACATTTTTGAACATCTCTTCATGGGCACTGAAGGATTCTGGTGCTCATGGACTCCACTGACCTGGGCTGGCTGTTGGGACTTCCTAGAAAAGAAACATTATAATAGGCTACAAGTTTCAATTGAAACTTTGCTTACACAACAAGGACATCATAGCTCCTCTGAAGCTAATCCAAATCTCTGCCATTCAGGAATACACAACACAGTTAACGCACTCCCAAGAGAGGGCTATCCAATCACTATTTGAAGACCTCGAAAAAATAAGACTCCACCATGCTTCAACACCATTTATTCCACTGTTGAACACTTTCACTGATGGCTCTTAGTGTCACGAAGTTCTCTCTAAAGTTTAGGTAAAATCTTTGTAGTTTGGATCAATCGGTTCATGTACTAGTCCCTGGAGCAGCAGAAAACAAGCTTGTTCCAGCTTCTACATGAATATATTTCTTCAACACCTCGGAGACAACTAATAGGGTACCTAACTGACCAGCCTGTATCATCATACTCATTCCTTTGAGTTAGGGTTGCTAGCTCTCAGGGCCTGGCCTGGAGTCAGTGATGCAGACTCAAGTCAATTGATTTGGACCCAAATCAAATTTAAGTCACTTCAGTGACTCAACTTGGACTTGACTTAGCAATAAATGACTCGCTAACTCAACTCAACTCAACTCAACTCAACTCGAGACTTAGTGACTGATTTGCTGCCCTTGGTTCAGTCACATAAGACATTCATCCAGAAACTTTACAACTTTGAACAATGCTTCCATCTCTTTTTCCCTACTGGTCAGATGATGATCTGTCTCAAGCCCAAAGCTTGGGCTATTTCTCAGAGGAGAAGAACCAACATGTTAGGCAACCGGTTTGAGGCAGGGTTGAGGTCTGCTCAGCAAACTGTCCCTGCTGCACATTGGAGGCGCTTTCTAAAACTGTTCCTAAGAGCAGAAGGCAAGACACAGAGTCCCCAGAGCATAGGATGTGTTTCTCAGAGGTGAACAGCAAATGAGTTAAGCAATGTGCTTGAGGAGAAAGGATCTTTCCTTCTAAAGCTTTTGGAGTTTCAGAAATGGGGAGTAAGAAGGATCCTATTCCCGACTTCCAAAATTGCAAACAGCAAACATGCATATGTGGAGGGCTGATTCTACTTAGAATTCTTAAAACTGACTTTATTTGACTCTGTCTAGAAATTCTAGAATATAGGTTGGGGTACAAAATTGGTTCCCACACTTGAGACTTGACTTGAAAGTATCTTGCAAGAACTTGAAGCTCGACTTGAGAGCTGAAGGTAGAAACTTGAGTCTTGACTTGAGACTCAGAGTAAAAGACTTAAATACATCACTGCCTGGAGTCTCCAGGTTTCATGGGTCACCACCAGACAAGGTGAGCTTATCACCAGGCAAGAGGAAAGGACGGTGTGCAAATCTGCAGGTCATCTAATAGAACAGCAGCTTGTTACAATTCGGAAGGCTTAATTGGTTTGTTGCAGTACTTTGCAAAAGCTCTCTGAGTCTGTGCATTACTTAGTTAAATTCCTCCTTTCCTGCTAGTAGTTTTGGTGCCAGGGCTCACTCCCCATTCTCTTCTGCATTCCCCTTCTATTTCTCACAATAATAAATATCTCCAAGGATGGAGCCAACATATTTGAAAATACTTTTGTGCATATCTAAAGTGGAAAGAGAGGTGTGCATGAAGAAAAGTCCCACTTGAGGACTCTTTGTCACGCACACCTCTCTTTTCCCTTTAAATATGCACCTTTTCTCACGAGTTTAGAATAAGCAAAACATACTATTTAACAATTGTGTCCCACTTCTCTCAAAAGCTTCGTAATGACAGTTATGGGCATAAATACTTCCTAATGGAAAGTTATGACTGAAGTCATAAATGCATATCTCCTGCTTTGCCCTTGGGGGGGGGGGGAGACAATAAAATACATTTTAAGAAGTCTAAACTTTTAATGGCCCTTTACTTCTGAAAGAAAAGAAACTCAGTTATGTATTCCAAAGAAAGACTTATTCTAATGACTTCTAATCTTCTTATAAAGCATTTTGTTATAGCAGTGTAATTTGCATAATTGTCACCCTCTGCAACATAAAAGATCACATTACCTGCTGTGTCTTGCTCTTTGATGAGTGCTACCTTCTAGCTAACCTGCATATTGAGAAAAATTGTGTGGTACAAGGGGTTAGATGTATAAATGCTCTTTTAGAGGAAAACAAACAGCCTTCATGCATTAACTTTGCCCTACTAGTCACAATTAGGTGGGAGTAAGCCCACTAAACTCCATTTACTTCTTTGTCTAAATATTTGTTATCACAGTTTTCAAGGCCCTGGTATTCATACAGAAGCCCCTATAACAAGGAAATCAAACTTTTTTTTAAAAGCAAAGAATCAGTAAAACAAAAACAACAAGACACTTTCAAAGGCCATTTCCGCACGAGACTGTTACAGTGCTATGATTCCACTGTCAACATCCAATGGGGTCCTACGGATTCCATATCCTATGGAATCCTGGGATTTGTAGTTTACTGAGGCCATAGAGCTCTCTGGCTGAGATTTCTAAATGCTCCTCCCTAAACTGCAAACCCCAGGATTCCATAGGATATTTAAAGTGGATAATAGCACTATAACAATGTAGTATGGGAATGGCCTGCGACATTTTACAAACAGCTCAAAAAAATCGTGAGTCAAAGGAATAATTGGGACTGTCCCTGCCAAATTAGGGCAGTTAGTGGGCATGAGAGCTTCCAGAAGGAATATTTAGACATGCAATCCATTATGTAGCCCCTGGTCATTCTAAACATATAGAGCAGCTCTTCCTCCTTTCCATCTTTTCTAACGTTTTTATTGCCATTAATCTGGCTTCCTTCCAGCTTCAAGTCTGACCCCTGAGTGCCATTTTTGTCTGGGGAACTGTGTGGGCTACAAGCCCCAATTTTCATCCCACTCATAGCCCACACTACTATGCCGATGGCATACCAGAAGTAGTATCACATCATTTCTAGTTCTCTTTTCAGCCAGTTCTGGATTGAGTAGAGAAGGTAAACTTTTATATTTCCAAATGATTTGGCTGTGCTTTAGCAATTTTCAGGCCAAACAATTCCAAAAATTCCCCACAAAAAATTAAACTGGGGGGTTTCTGAGGAGCTTTAAGAGAGTGCTATATACATGTAGCCATGGGCTGCCATTCCCCACCTGTTCTAGATCTTCATGCAAAGATTTTATATGTATTTTTTCAGACCGCTCCCAAATCCTGAGTCCTTTTGCATTAGTGCTAATGCAACACAAAGGAGAAAGTGATCAGACTAGTAGTATGATACCCAGTCCCACGCAGAGCTTAAGGAAATTACCTTTTTGTCCTACGTTTAACAGGATCACCAGCCAACATGACCACTGGGGTTTTGTGTTAAAAACATTTTTGGGGAGGAAGTGAAATTTTTGCAAACATTGAAAAAAATCTCAAAAAGAGAAAATAAGTGGAAAATGTGCAAAATTTGTTATAATCTTTCCTAGTAGGGAGAAACCATTTGAACTGCTTTGCACTTACATGTAAGAATGAAATGCCAAGTCATGGCCTGGCCACTAAAAGCGATACATGATGGCAATGCAATGAAACATGGTAGCTTGTTGTTATTAGTTTTATTTATGCCTCATCTTTTCCCCAAGATTGAGACTCAAGTTAGCTTGCAAATTAAAAATCATTTCAATCCCAGTCCCTCATTTTGATAAAACTGTGATTAAAGCTAAAATTGTGTTTGAATAAAACATAAAGCTCATTTGAAAACCAATCTCTAACAGCTCCCCTCTCCTTTACTCCTCTATATTTGAATGAGTATCATGTGCGGGTGGGTGGGATCTGTTTGGATTAATTTTACCACTTACATCAAAGATTGTCAGTAAAGGAGCTTGTAGCCTTAGTATAAATAAATATCGTTCTGTATGATTTATTCAACTGTACAGCAGTTCAAAAGGATAGCTATCTACGGCCGTTTACAGTTTTAATGAAAAAACAATTTGATTGAGAATTCGACTGTTCAAAATGTGAAATATGTGTTTATAGCAGACTAGATGGCTGCTTTTCCTCTATAAGGCTTCTTTAAAAGCTACTGGAAGAAAATCAATAAGAAGAAGGACTTATGAAATGCATCTGAGAGTATTACATTGGCAACATGTTTCAAAGACTTGCAGAAATGAATACAGCAAAACCAACATTCCTTCTGAGACAGAGTTAATGTTCTTCTGGCAAACGTTTGTATAGAAATATATGACCAGTCGTGGTCTCTGCAGACGATGGTGGATGCTTCAGAATAAGAATTTTCAGAAGTGGATAGTCTGACTGTTTTACTGGAATATCACAATTGTAAGGTTACTCCAGCATCACTCAGAAAGCTAGAAATTGGTCTTTCTGTGTGAACAGCTATATAGTCCAAATACACTAAGGCCCTTTCCGCACGTGGTTATTAAGGCGGGTCAATACATCTTGCCATGGAGGTCTTCTGCATGTTGGAGCAGACTAGGTTTGGTTTATTTACCTTCGTTCCACGCGTAATTCTGACTAAATGCGCCCCCATGTGGTAGTAAAGCGTGCTATTTGAAAACCAGAAGAAATCGGTTTTCCAATTTTCCAGATCAATCCGATTCGTACTTTCACAGTGGTGCAGACACGTACATTCGCGCCAATGTTCATTGGTGGGGAGGGGAGGGCTCATGGGGGGGTCAGGGGGTAGTATGGACTTTCGCACGTATGCATGTACGCAATGACGTACGAAACCATGCAAAAAAAAAGGGGGGGCCAATCACAGCCAACGGGGCTGGGTGACAGGAGTAGCAGGAGTGACCTTGGTGGACGCAGTGTGGATTCATGAACTTTCACTCCTCCGAATCAGAATGGAGCATACGCACTAACTGTGCGGAAGGAAATGAGGGAAAGTCTGCCTTTTTTCGAGCCCAGAAAATCTGGTAAGAAACAGCACGAACCGATTCACCAGCCTCGTGCGGAAAGGGCCTAAGTTGCTGAATAATTTGAAACTAAGTTTGTGTAGGAGTCCCTCAAACTAATAGATTTCCATGCTAGAAAAGAAAAGCAGAATATTTTGTTTCCATATAATGTATGGCACATTTTTTAAAAAACTGTTCATTTTTTCAAGATTTGGTGCAAAATACTACATTTTCTCAATTGAAAAATGGTGTAGAGGATTAGTAACTTCCTACTCACAATCAAAAGCTGATTAGACCAATTCTAAATGTTCATTTTCATTATGACATAGCAAGAAACATTCAGTTTCTGTATTTTTATAAATTCTACACCGGACAGTTTTCTACCGTTCCTGTACTGAGGCTGACACTTAGAACTCAGGCCATTTCCACCCTATACTGTTATAGTGCTCTGGGGTTTGTAGTTTACTGAGGCCAAAGAGCTTTCTGGCTGAGAATGCTAAATGCTCCTCCCTAAACTGCAAACCCCAGAATTCCATAGTTTTTGCATGTTTTTGACAAGTGAGGTTGTTCTGGGCTCATGTTAACACCGTAGGCCCTCCACATTCGCAGGGGTTAGGGACACAGAACCCTCACAAAAGTCAAATAACTGTGAATACCATTCCCTGTACTCTCCTGTGCCACTGTGGGTGTGCCCACGTGAGTAGCGGGCAGGAGAGTGCAGGAGGGGAGGAGATCTTTTCTCCTGCGCCCAAAGATCTTCCCTTCTCTGCGCTTTCTTGTCCCCACCTGTGCGATCTCGCGGGCAGCAGTGCAGGAGAGTGAGAGAGAGAAAGATCTCTAGTCCCCTTCACTCTCTCACTGCCCACTCACACGACCGCGCAGGCAGTGGTGCAGGAGAGCAAGGGGGAGAAGGATCTCTCCTCTCTTTCACTCTCTTGCCCGCTGTCAGCGCTATTGCCTCGGCTGCTGGCGGGCAGGAGGGGGGGCAGAGGGAGGGAGGCAATGATAGCGTGAATAATCAAACCTATGAAAGTCAAACCCACGAATGTGGGGGGAGAACTGTAATTGGTTTTCTTTAGGTGTGGTTTTGTGGGATTTTGTTATGAATTACAGTAGCCTACAAAACTGATAGTCTCAAAAACTTTTTAAAAATGCATAGTGGTTTTATAGGAATTTGGCATTCTAAATCCAAAAAAAAAAAATGACCTCAGATGTGGTACATCACGTACATTTTTTTTTTACAAATTTGCTTTGACATTTTTATGTTATGATATATGTCTGAATGAAATTAGTAGTGAAAAATTATCACATGAAACCTATTTTGTGGGCAGTTCTGAATATATTTATTTACAAAAACGGTGATATTTCTTGCTCACAAATTCCCCAAAAAGTTTTCTGGACTGTTGACACATCCACAGCCACCCATGATTCACAACTTACTGCAAGTTTTCAGAATACAAGAGTCTTGAATTTATCCTGAAAAAAGAAAAGTTTTCTACTCAACTTTCAAAACACTTTAATTCACTGACATGAAACACAAAAATCCATTCAAAAACACTAAAAGAAATTGCACTGGAACATCTGCAACTGCACTTAATCAAAGCTGAGCAACAACTGAATTGATTAAAAATAAGAAATTTGTCAAAGAACTGTGTGCAGTACAATGTTTTTCTTGTTTTTGTTTTTTTAAATTCAGCACCCAAAAATACATCAAAAACGGCGATAATATTGAAAAAATATTTTTCATGGCAGCCTATGTTATTAAAGTTGACTTTCAACTCTCTTATGAATTGGGCACAACATAAATGTTTTAAATTAATAAATATTGAAGCTCTTTATTTATACAGCTCTCATAATGTGCAAGGCAATCCTGCAAAATTAACTAAAATCTTGCCATTTAAAAGAATGTATCTCCTCTTACTGCCAATGTTCATCTTCATTTGTTGTCACAGAAAAGAGACACTAGAATCCAGAAGTCTGTTTGTTTGTTTGATTTGGCTGCATTACAATGTTATCTCAATGTACCTGATTAATTTCATGATTTCTTGCCTCCATAAAGAGACCCTCTTTCCTTGAAAAGAAAATGTGTTTTCTGACATCCAGCAGAAAATAAACATTTAAAAAGACTGATAATGCCATTCCAGATAATTCAGTCATGCACTCAAATGAACACAGCGTTAAGGTCGCTCATTTCCGTACCAGATGCAGTCTGTCCACAAACTTATCTACAAGAGCAAATTTCCTAGTCAGCATCATGAAACTCAGTGCACGACTACTTCCGATGTTCAGTTCCACATAGCGGCATGGCATAGTCCTAAGAGACAGTAAGTGAATGCTCTAAATTCTATTCTGTTACATATAGCATATAAATGACAGAGTTCAACTCAAGAAATTCCCAAGTTCAGATCACCTGATTTCTGAGACCTGATTAGAATTGGAAAAAGACCCTCTGGCCTTTTGAAAACTTCACATTGTGCAGTTTAGATTAAAATACTGAAATGAAGCCTCAACATTGGCAACTGCATTTCAGGAGCATTTGGCATCAGCAGTTGAAATGTTTTGGCTGGTCAAGTGAAAGAAAACTGTATTATTAAATGTACAAGATCTGATTGCAATAACCTTTCAGTTATGGCAAAATCTGCAGCTGGAAGTCTTCCAGAAAATATATAGAGAATGTTTGCCATCAGAATTCACAAAAGGATAGAGGACGGTCAGGGAGTGATTCCCCAAAACACTGTTGGCTACATCTCCTAAAGATGTGAGGACTCTCCCACAGTGTGTTGGAAAAGTTACTTTTTTGGACAACAGGTGCCAACATGGCCAGTGCCTGTGAGATCCTGAGGATCTTCATCCAGAAAGTAACACATCCAAGTTCTATTCTCTCTCTGCTCCTCCAGTTCTTCTATGGCTGCCTTATTTTAGGATATACTGCGAGATGTCACTGCACTGGCAGCCATGTGCAGCTACCTATCTGTCACAATTTCTGACCAGAAAGACAATCAGAACATAATTAGTCTTACCAGGTGCTCCTTGCAACCATCTTCTCATGCTTTCATGATCCCCAGGATGGATTTGCCATAGTGATGCATCATCAACATAATAGTGCTTGGAGCACCTTTTTGGTGCTAGGCAGTTCTGACATCCCTGGTTTACTGGGGAACTTTGGACATTAAAACTGATCAGAGAACAGTGGTATTAACTGACCAGGAGCGATACGTCGTACACTTGTGAG
Organism: Cyclura pinguis; assembly: GCA_030412105.1. Taxonomy (NCBI): domain Eukaryota; kingdom Metazoa; phylum Chordata; class Lepidosauria; order Squamata; family Iguanidae; genus Cyclura; species Cyclura pinguis. Next base: position 24,623,236 of record CM059604.1, read on the forward strand.
AGTAGACAATCATATAAAAACTCCTTTTAAACTATTTTTTAAAAATGTATTATATATACTTTTGATAGTCAGTGCTTAGATTTTGTTGTATGATGTAGTGTACAGACATCATCAATCATTCAGTGAGTCAGTTCATCAGGGCCCTTTCATGCTGCACAATTATAGAACTGAGGTCATTTCCACCCTACACAGTTATAATGTTACTATTCCATTTTCAACATCCTATGGAATCCTGGGCTTTGTAGTTTAGGGAGCAGTGGCAGAGCTTGGAATGTGTGGAGGGGTGGATGGGAGGGGGAGTGGCTATGGTGTGAGGGGTGTGGCCAATGTGTGTGGGGGTATGGATGCAGTGCGTGGGGCCAGGGCGCACGGGCGTGTGACTATGCACTAGGACGCCCCAAAAACATTGCTGCCTGGGGCAAACCACCTTCCCTGCTCCCCGTTCCTACACGACTGTTAGGGAGGAGCATTGAGAATTCCCAGCCAGAGAGCTCTTTGGTCTCAGTAAACTACAAACCCCAGAATTCCACAGGATGTTGAAAGTGGAATAAAAGCACTATAACAGTGTAGTGAAGAAAGGCCCTATGATTCCACTTTAACTGACATGGCTGCATCCTATGGAATCCTGGGTTTTATAGCTTGTGGGGGCACTAGATCTCACTGGCTGAGAATCGCGCATGTTCCTCCCTAAACTGCCAGTCCCAAGATTCCATGGCAATTAAGGATGGGACTATGGCAATTAAAGTGGAATCATAGTGGGATAATCATGTTGTGTGAAAAGGCAGTCAGTCAGTCCCCCTTATCCACAGTTAGGTCTAATTCTTTTTGTTCATCCTCACTAAAGTAGAGCCAATGAATCATTGGGATTTATCTATGTGTTGAATCACCTTTCCATAATTGATTGAATAGCCTGCTCTGCTTAGGACTAACAGACAAAATGCCAGCCTTTGCCTGTTTTTACATGTTTCTCTGAGGGAGTGCCTGTGCAGCACCCTGTCAGGCCTTTAATATCCATTTTAAACATTATAATAAAAAAAACTGTGACAGATTCACCTGTCTCCTTGATATCCCAGGAAGCTATACTTCGTTGTAGGGTCTGTGTGCCTTTGCTTGTCCCGGACTACACTGTTATAATGCTGCTATTCCACTTTCAACATCCTGTGGAATTCTGGGGTTTGTAGTTTACTGAGGCCAAAGAGCTCTCTGGCTGGGAATTCTAAATGCCCGTCCCTAAACTGCAAACCCCAGGGCTCCACAGGATGTTGAGAGTGGAATAAGAGCACTATAATAATGTGGTGCAGAAATGGCCTGGGATAGGACTATCTAGTTCTGTCATACCTTTAGCCATTCTATGGAAAATGTCATCTGGATAGCCGACCTTTATTAGTGAGTGTAGACTTGTATAGATGGAAGTAGTAGTTCCTCATGCTTTGGGTGGCACTGGGGAGAGAAAAAAGCAGGGTTCTTGTAGCTTAGTTTGAGAAGCTGATGTTTTTGGCTCATCGAAGGAAAGAGATGTCCAAGTGCTATTAAGGCACTAGGGAGAATGCACCTGTGAATGTTTGGGCATATTTTAATTGATCAGTCATTTGGCATTGCTCAGAACATTAATTAAATACTGCATGCTCTAGAAGCAGGTGTTGCTTGGATTATCAGGATCATGCTGGTAAAAATGACACATCATATGATTAAAACACAGGCATTTGCCTGTCACTAGTGTTGGTACTGGCAAGACTGTGAGTGGCAAAGATTTTGGCATAGATTTCTGCCCCTCTTGTACTGATCCTCATGATAATGATTGCCCATCTTCTGCCACCACAAGTGGGAAACAAATGCATCTGTTCTTTCTGAATAGAAGCACTTTGGATTTGGGCCTTGGATAAAAACCAAGCTTCTGCACACTTGTCTTGCATTCCCTTTCAGAAATAAACTTTGTCAGAAAGGTGAATCCATCTCTCTGTGTTATAACTGAGGCAAACCTTGGCATACCTTTGGAATTCAAGAAATGCAGGCACTGGGATCTGAGTTCACTGTCCCTTTCAAAATTAATTCCATCTCTTCTCAATATGACTCAGTATGGGAATTGGTCTAGAACTCCCAGAGTTCTCTAGCCAATGTGAGAAGCCATAGTGAGGTGCCTTTGAAATGTATATTATAGTTTCAAAACATACACATGTTCAGACCCCTGGACATCCTTAAAAGAAACTCGAGAAGTAAAATGAGTGAGGTATGAATTCCTGACTCAAATCTCACCTGTGCCATGGATTCATTAGGTGGGCTTAGGTCAAGGACAGGATTGGTATGGCCCTCCAGAAGTTGTTGGACGGAAGTTCCCAACATTCCCCATGACTGAGGGCATTTCTGCACTATGCTGTTATAGTACTATTATTCCACTTTCAACATCCTTGGAATTCTGGGGTTTGTAGTTTACTGACACCAGACCTCTCTGGCTGAGAATTCTCAATGCCCCTCCCTAAACTGCAAACCCCAGAACTCCATGGGATGCTGAAAGTGGAATAATAGCACTATAACAGTGTAGTGAAGAAAGGCCATGACTATGTTGTCTAGGGCTGCTGAATGTTTCAGTTCAACGATATCTGGAGGGTAATTTCCACCTCAAGAACCAATGTGGTGTAGTGGTTTGAGCACTGAACTACAACCCTGGAATTTCTTGCTCGGCCATGGAAATCCACTTTGTGACCTTGGGTGTATGACACAGGCCATTTCCACAATACACTGTTATAGCACTATTATTCCACTTTCAACACCCTATGAGATCCTGGGGTGTGTAGTGTGGGGAGGCCAAAGTGCTCGCTGGCTGAGAATTCTAAATGCCTCTCCCTGAACTGCAAGCCCCAGGATTCCATAGGATGTTGAAAGTGGAATAATAGCACCATAACAGTGTAGTGCGGAAATGGCCACACACTCTGCCCCAGAAAACCCCATGACCCCGCCTTAGGGTCTCCATAAATCAGAAATGACTTGAAAACACACAGAAACAAAATTCCCACCTATGGCTTAGTCACAATATGCTCTTTCTCTTGGCTTCTTCATCCCCTCTTCATGTTTCTACAAACTGGGGGCAATAATACTAGTTTACCTTTGGGAAGTCATATTCTCAGCCTTTGATCTTTCAGATACTTGGACATGACTTCCCAGGAGCATGGTCAGTGTTCCAGGATTCTTGAAACTGAAGTTCAAAACATCTGGAGGGCCAAAAGTTGAGGGTTGTTGCAGTGACTATGCCTAGACATTTGAAAGCTACAGCTTTAGCAGTGGGAGTAATAAGGGCAGAGATATCAGCTAACACCAACTTTAAAACAACAACATAGCATCACTGCAGAAATGTCTTTGGGAAGAAAATATTTATTAGAATCTGTTTAAAAGTAAGTAAGAAAAAGGCCAGTTGAAATATTAAATATTCTTAGGAGGGCATTTTGTAATGTGAGCTGTGATGAAAAGGTCCACTGTCTTATCCATATGAACCAGGCTACACAATTATAGCACCATGATTCCACTTTAACTGCCATGACAGCACCTCATGGAATCCTGGTGTTTGTAGTTTCAGGAGGCGCTAAAGCTCTCTGGCTGAGAATTCTCAGTAATCCATCCTTGAACTGCAAATCCTAGCATTCTGTGGTTGTTGCCAGGGCAGTTAAAGTGGAATGAAAGTGCTGTAATTATGTAGCATGAAAGGGTCACACAATTCTTTTGTGAAGGAACAACAGGAAAGGCTGAAGAAGCTGAACACAGACATTTTTTTATTAACTCCCCAGTAAATAAGTATTTTGTCAAAGCAGTTGGTTATAGGAACTTTGAAATCAAAGCAGAATAAAATCAATTTACAATATCATAAACTGACAAACAGAACATAAAGCAGCATGCAGGACCCCAACACTGTTTTCGCAGCCCTCCAAATTCCTTGGAATGCCCTTTTTCTAACTTAAAAAAAAGGAGGGGATAGCAATTCACCCTGTAAACCAACTGTGGTCCTCTGCCACTGTTTAACACTTTAAGAGTTACACTTCAGGACAATTCCAATTCTTTTGTTCTGTTTTGCATGGGATTTTGTTGCCATTTTTGGTAGTTCATGTGGCTGCCAGGGGCAAAAACCATTTAGTCTGAGGGGCAAAAACCATTAGCTTTGGGCACATCCTAGTCCCCCCCGACTCTCTCCATTGCCTGATGCTACTTTTTCAGTGCAAGGGAAAGTGTCATGCTCATTGACGCTCATTGGCTCCAATCCAACATCCTCTCAACATAATGTAAATATTTGCATGCAGACTTTCAGTACACTGAGCCATATATGCTCCTCCTGACTCACTAAAAAGCCCCTGAAGTGACTCCTATGTCCTTCCTGTGCTTTGTGTTGAGCGGGCATGATCAGAGAAACATCTGGCTACGTCCTCATAGCTAGATTCATTACAGCAGTGCTGAAATTCCTGGAGGACCCTGTAGATCTCACATCTGATGTCACCATTTTGTGTGTGGCTATGGGAGCATACCCAGACACTTCTGTAATCTTGCTTGCTTTCTGCAAAGCATAGAATGGCCTCCAGGGGCTTTGCAATAAGTCAGGGGGATCTTTGGGTGCTGCAGAGGGAGGGAAGTAATACCAACCCCTGCAGCACCTGAAAAAGAACATCTGCATGTATAAGGGAGATGTTCATGTGCGTATCCCCCTAACAGAATGCTGGCCTTTGAGTGAGAAGGCTCAAGGTAAGGCAACTCACAGGTTCAGATCCAGAATACAACAGGGTGCAAGACCCTGGACAGTACCAGAGAGTATTGACCCAGAAATTCTTGGCTTGGATTTAGGAACATTGATCACTGGTGTCTTTGAGAACAGGAGTGGGCAACTGTCAGGGATTAGGGGGACACACTGGCTCTCCCAGGGGACATCAGAAGACTATACCATCCCCTTTTGCTCGGTCTCAGTGGGGCTCCCTCCCTTTGACTGTTGGAGTGTTTGTAGGAGATGCTCTGGCAGCTATGTCCCTCTGTGTGGTGCTCTCAGTTTCAAAACTGGTTCTTGTTCCATTTTTGAAAAAAGAAAATGAGATCTAAGCAGTAAGAAGCCTGATGGTGTGGAAAAAACGGCTTAAAATCATTCTTTTGCTTTTGCTGGATGCAGGGTCTCCCTATTGCCAGGCTCTGAAATTACCTTTTGGAAGAGGCTAGGTTCACTCCCTCTCTGTTGTGTTTCCAATAACAGGCCAAAGACACTGGCACATGCCAGGGATGGGAATTGTACAACTCTCCAGAAACTGTTGCACTGCATTTCCCAGCCTGTCTGGGAGCTGAAGTCCAAAACATCTAGAGGACCAAGGAACCTGGAAAATCAATTTTCTTTTTTCTTTGTAATTTTTTAATTTTTTTATTATTATTGTTATAAAGAAAGAGGAACAATACATAACAGGATAAAACAAAAACACCACGTGAATAACATAAATGTGAAAAAGAGAAAAATTACAACACAAATAGCTTACATTACTATTTCTCTCCAGATCCTTTATCATCACATACTTATTCAACATATTATATATCATATTGATTATATATTTTTATTTCATGTATCCAAACCTCATTCTTCTTGTACTCATTATTGCTATAGTAATTTCATTCTTAAATCTATTCTTTTCAACTATATTTAACCTATTGCTAATACTATATATGATCCAGTTATTAACCATAAACTCTAAATGTGAACCCATTCCCAGAGCCAATTATATTTCAGCTTTCTCTGCTTTCCAAAGTTGTAATTCTTCTTGTGGAGGGGTGACATTTCTCTCTTTTGTTAAAGCCTTTTCCACAAATATTTTCCACATTGCTTCAAAGTCATTCCTTTTCATTATCCCTTTTTTAACCTTGATTCAATATATTAACTTATCATTGATCGCAATTTTCCACACTTCTTTATACCAATCCTTTATTTGAAAATCTTCTTGAGTTTTCCATTTTCTCGATATAATTAGCCTTGCTGCAGTTAATAAATTTTTAACTAACTCCTTCATTGTCTGGGTACAATTAACCTTGGAAAATCAATTTTCAGTGGTTTTCCAGGATGTGTTAAGTACTAGACAAGGGTGGGAAACTTCACCACTCTAAGTTTCGTGTACTACTATTCCCACCATGCCTCAACACTGTGGCTAAGGCTGATGGGAAATGGAGTTCAGCAGTGTCAGAGGGACTGCACTTTTGGAAGAAATAGCCGAAGCCACAATCACCAATTCCATAGTTTTGATTGATTGGTCAATTGAATTTATACTCCACATTTCTCCGGGGATTGGATCCAAGGCAGCTGTGTGGACGGTGTAGAAAGTTAACTGGGAAAAAAAAATCACCTTATTTGAAATGTGCTAGAGGAGAGTTTTACAGATACCACTGACTGCCAAAAAAGATAAATAAGCAGGTATGAGAAGAAATTGAGCCCAAATTCTCACTGGAAGCCAAAAGGAATACACTGAGACTATCATACTTTAATCATATGATGGGATAACACAAACCAATTAAAAATATGATAATGCTGAGTGAAATCGAAGGCAGCATGAAAAGAGGAAGCCCACATTACTACTGGATTGACTCAGTTGTAGAAACCACAGCCCAGAGTTTGCAAGACCTGAACTTGGCTATTGATGCTCAGGCTCTTGGAGGTCTCTGAATTATAAGATTGTCATGAGTCAAACCCAACTTGCTGGCACACAACAACCTAATCAGGAAGTCAATAAGTTCCCCAGCCCTGAACTCAGCTTAAGAGACTGGGTGCATATTTATAAGGAATATTCATCATTTGAACATTGCAGAGGGAAAGAGAGCTGACAGCAATTTGCTTCACTCGCTAAACAGTCAATCCATAGGTGGGAGAAACTGATATCTTTTTGACTTCTCTACTTCGCAGAATAAGAGCCAGTAATTTCTAGCAGAATTAGCATAAAAAAGGATAGATGTGGTGTCTCACACCGCCATAGCTGTCCATTCCGGCTAGAAAACTTCCTAACAGCTTGTTCTAGTGAATAAAATAATGTATGCAGCTTGGCAAGAGCCCTGTTCTTTCAATTCACACCCAGCCTAAGTGATTAAGTGCTGCACTTTCACAGAGTCAAGCTGACTTTGGGGATGGATGTCTGTGCATTATGGTTAGCCAACAAAATGAGCTGTGATCATAGTGTTTTATCATCCAGTCCCCAAGAGGCCTGTTTAATGCTGCCATACCTAATAGGGCTAATGCCTGAATGAATGCACGGAATGAATGCATAATTAAGGGCCAGGAATGAAAAGCATTCCAGTCCTAGCTGTGCAGATGGGTCTCCGCAGGTACCTGCAACTGGAGCATGGCAAGTTATTTTTGAGCTACAACTCCCAGAACTATCCAGCTTCGAAATATTTCTTTGGTGCTACAGTTCCCAAAATCCACCAGCCATCATGGCCAATAGCTAAGGGATACTAGGAGCTGTAGTTTAATTTTTGCATGCACTGTATATAACACAGCTAACCTCTTGGACTTATATTTCCAAAATAATTTTGTTTCCTGGACTCCTATAAGCAGCATCCCTATTGCCCAGAGCCCACTCTGGATGGGGGAGAGACTTTTGGTCCTCCAGATACTCTTGACTTCATCTCCCAGAAGCTCCAGCCAGTTCTTTCTCTGTACAGAACTCCACACATTAGAGATGAACAGGGACATTCACCACCCCTTCTGCTCCTGTTGCCACTAGGGGATGCAAACCCAGAGGAAGACAGAGCAGTTCCCAAAATAGGTCCCTCTTAGTGCCTAGGAGTGGCAGCCATAGCAATAAAATAAATAAGTGGCTACAAAAAATAGAGTAGAAAGTACAGTAAGCAGCAGCAGAAACATCTTCCAGTGAGAACCCATTTTTAGCCCTGCAACTCTGGTGAGAGTAACAGCCTGATCTCATGCATTTTCCCCTCAATTATTCAGGTAATACACAGCATTTGGGTGACAACAGAAACACCAGGAGATAAAGGAAGTGACTGGGGAAGAAGAGGAAGCAAGCAAATCATTTTCCTTCTCCATATCCCCCAACTTTCTTAATTTGGCGGGAATAATGGCAGTTAATCCTCTGCCATCCCACTTTTTCAGCCCCTTTTAAAAATGTCCCAGTTTCTCTTTCCTCCTCCCACTTTCCTCCTTTGTCCCTTGCTTACTTCAGTCCATGCAAACTGTATTCAAGGTACAAATTTAGTAAAAAAAGAAATTAATTCAGCAAGACGGAGAGGAGAGGAGGGAATGCAGTCTTGCCCTTCCCAGTAAAGTCAGGCAAAAACAAATTCCTACAGCCTCTCCTACCATGTGTGTTCTTTCTCATCAATAGCTTTGGCCATCTTGAACACTCCAATGTTGCTCGGCCACACATGTCTTGGATATTATCTATGAAATGTTGGAAGGTGTGATTCTGAATTGGCTCCCTAGCCAATTTGGACTCTGGTGCAATTTGGACTCTGGTGCAAACTCAGACAAATGACTTACTGATGTTCCTGGGCTCAGGTTCAGTTTCTGCCATTTCCAGTTAAAAGGATCAGGAGGGAAAGAAAGAGCCCTCTCAAACGCCATTTCCGCCCTACATTGTTATAGTGCTATTATTCCACTTTCAACATCCTGTGGAATTCTGGGGTTTGTAGTTTACTGAGGCCAAAGAGCTCTCTGGCTGAGAATTCTAAATGCTCCTCTCTAAACTGTAAGCCCCAGGATTCCATAGGATGTTGAAAGTGGAATAATAGCACTATAATAAGATAGTGCAGAAATGGCCTAAGTTCCATGTTAGGAAACTTGGAGCCTGTGTCAACCCTGGTTGCTCTGCTCTTTCATGTTGAAGCCATCTAAAAGGCCAGTCCTAACATTAGGCAGAGAATGTGGTGGATGTCTCAGGCAGCTGATTTTGGGTATCATGAATTCTTAATTATTTAATGAACTATTGCTGCTCTTGTCCAACTAGAGAATTGGAGAGCTGCTTGTGTTGACACAGATGGCCTTAGTGCTTTTGTTCTTAGCATCCCCATTCCAAATATAAATTCAGCACTTTGGATAACTCCTTTATTATTAACTATTTATCATGAAAATATTTATATTCCACCCTGTATTTCAAACTCTCTGGGCAGCTTGCAAGCAAATCAGTTTAAGTAATTTAAAAATGAAAAGAATGAAAATCAACATTTAAAAAAACATATCAAAGAAATTAGCAAATTAAAATGTAAAACAGTTTCAAACTAACTATATGTATAGATTTGGATAAAATTATTGGGCTTTAAAAGGTTTAACAGAAAGATAAGTTTCACGGTGCTGGAAAGAAACCAATGTTGGGGCCAGTCAGGTCTCCAAAGGTAGAGGATTACCTAGCTGGGGGCCATGGTCAAGAAGACCTTTCCAATGTCCTCACACAGTGTATTGTTTCCACAAGATTTTTTCAAAAAATAATAATTACCTCCCTCAGATTGCTAGTATGTCCCTGTTGTGGAAGAACTGTTTCATTTTGCCTAGGTAAGTAAGAGCAATTACAGCTTAAACACTGGAGAAAGAAGCAATGAATAAGTTCCTTTTATTGAATCCCAAGTTATAACCAGACCACACTTTAGGACAAAACTTATGCAGAGTAATCAGATAGCAAATTCCTAACAGCACTAGTAGTTGATTTTCTGCCTGAACTCCTCAGTACGTAAAAGGAAATCAGAAAATAATCATAAACCTCTAAGTCATAGCAAATCTATTCTACAGTTCAAGCAGAAAGTGTCAGCATACTTATCTTCACTCTTTCTCTCCATTAGAAAATATCAGAGTTTGGAAAAGTTACTTTTTTGGACAACCACTGTCAGCATAGCCAGTGGGAAAGGGATCATGGGAACCGTCAGACGAAAAAGGAACTCTCCTCAGCTTTGTAAGATACTGCTTTTTGCATAAAGCTCTAAGAACAGTTTAACTGAGAGCTAAAAGATAATGAGTTTCATAAACTCAAACAGATATTGATGGATTACTATAATAGACTAAATTAAGAACAGCTGCTCGGGGAATACAGCTTAGGTAGAATAAAAGAGATTTAGGCTACAACGAGATTAAAAATGCTAGATGTGTTTCTAAGACAATGGCAATGCACAAAAGTGACAATCTCTAATGAACTACCTCATGTTCTCCATAATGCTGCACTTTGTAGATCTGATAAAAACAGCCGTTCTGTGACTTTGCTTCTGGGATTACTACTGTGGCATTTTAAAACACATTTAATCACCTCATCTAGTTTCTTGGCCTGATATCTCTCTCTCTCTCACTCCCAGAACAAGTTCTTCTTGCCAGTCCCCTGAAAACAACTAATAAGTGCAGGTTTGTATAGGCATAACCAATAAGCCAAACCTAATAGGAACGCACCACCAAGTTCTGAAAAACAGAGTTCTAGTCTTTGCAAACCTGCACCAAGAAAGTCTGGGAAAACTTGGGTTCAAATCTCCACTCAGACTTGAAGCTGACTGGGTGAATATTTGCTCCTTATACCAATAAAGCAATGTCTAAATCCATTTTCAAGTCCCACCTAGAGTAATTCCATTAAATCTATGGGATTTATATAAGTACTGACTTACAGTTCAGCAATTGATTCAATAAGTCCCCTTTAGTTGGGACATTGGTTGTAAGACTTCATTACTACATGCTCCATTACTTTTGTAGAATTTTGCCATTACATTTGAAATGGGACTTCACACCCTCATTACCTCCAAAAAAGGAACTCATTACAGATAGTTACATTACATGCTAACTCATTACATCAGCAGCAGGGAAAGTGTAACTGTTACCCTGACTTCTGAGGGTCCCTTGGGGCACACCTTGATTTGCTCCAAGTTATTAAGGTTGGGGAAATTAGCAGAGCACTAGCAATAGCAAAACGAGGGGCAGGGTAACCAAGAAGGATCTTTTATCCAACTTTACAGGCTCAGGCCAAGCAAAAGGCAGACAATGATTAAAAGGTAAGCTAAAAATGTATTTTTATTGGGGAGAATTCACTCATGCATATACACACAATACACACAATCAAGCATTCACGCAAGAGCTAACTAAAAGAGAAAGGGAGGAAAAATTATAGAGAGGCTGAGGGGTTTGGGAGGATTGATAATTACCAGTCCAGAAGAGCAGTGAAGAGCAGAACTGTGTTTTGGCTTAGGTATGACCTAAGGACAGTTCTCATTCAGGAGCCAGATGGACAGAGTGACAGGTAGACCTTCAAGAGACTGAACTGGGCATCCTGAAATCAGGGGTATTTGTACCCTGAAAATAGCCTGTGGCAGTGAAGGTTCCAGATGCAAGACAAAAGGGAACCTATAGTGGACAATGGGTCTGGAATGGACTGATTGGTTTCAATGTCTTGGTTGAAAGGGGGTTTCTGGGCTATCTGCAGTAGGATATGCACACAGTAGGGCTCCTGGGCACCTTATTGTTTTCTGATGTTGGCAGTTGATAGGATTAGCTCAGAGCCATTAAGTCAGACTTGCTTGGCTAATTTCAGAGAATTTTTGACCTTGCCATGCTGAGGTCACCGCTGACCTACTTCCAGCCAGTGTCCTTTTCTCCCACATAGCCTTGCCAGCCATAAGTATAATTTATATTTTATGCCAACACATCTGCCAATTAATATATTTTGCCAATTAGACCATATCAAAATGTGGGGGTGTACGGCCTGGTGACATAACCATGGACCACATGTGACCCAAGACCTATTTTGTACCCCACGCAAAACTTCCCAGACACAACAAAGCCCTAGGACTACTCACCTTTTTGGAAAACTACCACCAACAGAATGAAAAATGCTCAAACCACAGCAAAAATGCAGATTCCCCCCTACTATCACTACAGCCTTACTGCTTCCCTGCAAAATTGCTGGTTTCCAGGTGAAGCAGGAACGGGAAGTGATATCATGCCACTTCCAGATCGGCCAAGATGTATCCCTTTAACTCACTGGAGGGGTACAGGGGGAAAAATTGTCCTCTGCCCACTGGGCAGCTGCCCTCCCCTTGCATTAAACCCAAGCTCTGTTCCTCCCATCTCTCAGGTCAGAATTTCCACTAGTGTGTGGAGCCACTGAAGAAACTTCTGTGTTGGCTATGAGGGCTCAGAAGGTAAGCTCTGAGATTCCATTTCCCTTTTCTAGATTGGGTCTTCATCTAAAACTGCAGGCGGAGATGTACATTCTTTTCTATCACCTCTGAGATGCTTTTCCAGCACCATAGGACTACAGCATTACTGTACTGTCTACGTTTTCACCATGTTTCTCCCTGGCAGGAACTGTTCTTAGAGTTGGCAAAGAGGCTAGACTTTGCAGCAGTCTTTATCCAAAATACAGTTTGCCCTCCATATCCATAGATTCTGTCTCCACAGATTCATCCAACCACAGCTTAAAAATATTCTAAAAAGCATAAAAATTCCAAAAAGCAAACTTAGATTTTTGCCATTTTATATAAGGGATGCCATTTTACTACACCATTATACATAATGGGACCTGAGTGTTACCCTGGTTTCTGGGGTCCCGAGAGGGACATCTAAATGCTCTCTCAATTATGTAAGTTGGGGAAATTAGCCAAGAGCACAGCCTAGCAATATGAGAGGCAGGGTAACGTAGCGAGATCTTGAACCCTATGTTTACGGGGTCAGGCTGAGTCAAGGAGCACACAGAAGTTGAAACAATAAATGATGTTTTATTAAAACACAATCAAACAGTGTATGCAGCATATTCACACAGATAACTAAGGAAATAAAGGTTGCAGTGGGATAGAGGGATTTTTAGAGGAGTTGTTAGTTTGGGTGATACTTCACCTGTCCTGAAGCGCGGTTAGAAGCGGAGAAGCTGGGGAGCGTGGATCTCAGCACGTGGGGCTGAGGGGAAGGCTCGCTGGACAAAGTGACAGCAAGGCGGGATGGAAGCCAAGAGTGATCCAAGGAAGCGCTCACAGTCAGGGGTTTTTATAAGGAGAATTGTGGCCGCAGGCTAGTTCGGACTTGGGGAAAACAATGGATTTGGGGCTGGAGACAAAGCCTCCGAAAGGTCAGAATTTGAATGATTGAGTTATAGCCGAATTGTCAATAGGGTAGCCAGTATGCAAACGCGGAATGCTTTAGCGTTGTATAGCTCGATCGTCAAGCTGCCAGTGCGGGGCAGAAGATCTTTTGAAAGTTGCGTGCATACATAATAGAGTACTTGCCTTCGAGGTCTCCTGAAGCTGCGCGTTGGCTATTTCTGGTCTGCCTGTATTGTGTTGGAATATTACGGCGATTATCGGCCGAGCCTGTATGCGTGCTTGTCCGGGGGCCTCGCAAGCACATGGAGGGGAATGGGTATGTGAGGCCGAATTATTGATATCAAGAGATATCTTTTTATCCGACAAGCTCAGGCTAGCCAGGGCAGTAACATGAGCATCCATAAATTTTTGTATCCACAGGAGGTCCTGCAACCAAAACCTAGCAGATACCGAGGGTCCACTGTAACTCTCTGGTTGCAGGAGGAAAGTGACAGCAGATAGGAGGAAAGGTTCAAATTTGCCAATATTACTTTTTTTTTTTTTTTGGACTACAGTTCACAGATATGCCAACAACCATGTTAGTTGAGGGATTATGGGAGCTGTGGTGTAAATAAGTAACTTTTCCCATCTCTGGGAATAGCTGCACAATGATTTTTGAAGGATAGTGATGGGAACTGTCATTTTAGAAGCACCTGCTCCCTGTCATGATTGCTCTTTCATGCCTCTAACAAAACTTGAGCTTGGAAAAGGAATACCTGCTATGATCCCCTGTACTGCAACCAGAGTAGTTGCTTGTTTATTTCTTGTTAACATCTTCTCCATCTTATAGAATGTGTCCTACAACCCAGAACTTGATAGGTGACAGCTTTAGTGAATAAATAAAATGTTCCAAGCTGTCATTGTCTGGAATTCCTCTCCTTCTGGACTATAAAATCTACCTTTGGCATCTCCACATCCTACAGAAAGAGGAAGACTGGTGAAGGAAAAATGCTACTTTTACTTGTTTCACAAGAAAGAATCTAAATATTTCATGCTCTCGAATGGATTCTGCTAACGTGGGAGCTGCTGCCATCTTATTTGATTCGCTGTGGCATTTCAGCTCTCAGGAGCCAGTGAGTCAGTATGTAACAGCTACAGTTCCACCACTAAAATGGCATAAGGCACTCATTTCATTTGTGCATCCAGGTTTTCATGTTCAGCTTCTACTCAAATATGTAGCAATTTCCAAAGTAGTAGCTGAGTTAGCCTGTTGCAGCTGAAACAAGAAATCTATGGCACTGACAGATTGATTTGAGCGTGCATTTACCAAAATGTTTCCTCAACGGAGAGGAGAATAATATAGTGGTTTAGGTTTAGATATATACAGGACCATCTGCAATTTCCCCTCCCTGGATCTGAAAAGTATGAACGAAATATATTACTTGTTTCTATTAAAAATCAAGTGTGTTAGTTGTAAAATGCCACAGACTGACTCTTAGAAACTCTTACAACAAGGTGAGCAATTGCACTTGGAAGAGGCCACTTTACTCCTGAAGGCAAAACTGTCATGATATCATTCCTGGTTTCATTTTGAGCTTTTTTTCAGTCTTTGAGGGAGTCAGGGAGGGTTCATACCCCCCACATTTCAGAGATGAAAACTGGAACACATGTGGCCAAGCAACATCAGAGTGTGGTCAAGATGATAAGAGTTTTTAATGAACACTCAAGCTAGGAGAGGCTGCAGCAGTTTGCTTTTGCCTGAGCTGACTGGGAAAGGCAAGGTCCTGCCCCTACCTCTCCGCCCCTTTAGGAGTTAAGTTGGGTACAATTACGACTTTTGCATTTTGAACTCAGTTTGCAGTGACTGAAGTAACTTGACAGTGGAGGAAAGTGGGAGGAAGAGAAAGAAAGCAGGACATTTTTAAAGCAGCTGAAAAAGTGAGATGACAGAAGATTAATCGGGACTGTTCCTGCCATACTGGGACAGTTGGAGGGTATGACAGTGAGGGCCCTATCACCCTACACTGTTATAGCGCTATTATTCCACTTTAACTCATGGCATTGGAATCCTGGCATTTGCAGCTTAGGGAGGAGCAGTTAGGATTCTCAACCAGAGAGCTCTTGGGCCTTACTAAACTACAAACCCCAGAATTCCACAAGATGCTGAAAGTGGAATAATAGCACTATAACAAGGTAGTGTGAAAGGGCCCTGAGAGAAGTGAAGTGCCAGCATTTTGCAGAGGTTTTAGCCCTTATGGGGAAATTAAAAATTGAAACACTGAAATAGTGTCCTGCAGGCATCAAAATCTGCAACAAGATGTTTCAGGGGCCACATTTTTCTGACCCTTGTTTTACGATTATGTGTATCCTTCAAATGAATAAATAAACACTCCAGCCTCTATAGCACTCTGGTGATGCAGTCTTTCTTAGCTTTGGGCAAGACAGCTGAATGCAGTGAGACTATCTTTCACATGAACACTGCTAGTTTATTGGCAGCTGGGAGCCAAACCCTAATCCTAGCCCTAAGCCTTTATATTCTAACAATGGCGCTGCTGAACAAATCACCATCTGTGTATAAATTCAATCAGCCCAATATTCAACACAGGTCTCTCATTCATCATACGTAGTCTTGTACCCTGCTTACTATCCGATTTTACAAGGCAGAAACACAAATTGTAATACAGCTCATGTAAGTCACAAGGCCTGTAAACTGGACAAAATTAATCATGGGCTCTATTCCAGCAGCAGTTGTGAAAGGCAAATTGGATGTTGCTAAAGCCAGAGGGCGAAGAGGTGGCATTAAGGATCCAACCTTGGCTGAGAACTGCCTGAAAGTAATCCATGATGTGACCCTCAAGCTGCAGATGCCCCTCTCCACGTTATGGTCATCTTTTGCTTCTATAGTTGTCTAGTTCCCTCCATTTCCTCTGTCTTTTTTTATCTGTAAGTTCCAGGCACAATTCTGCAAAGTGCCAATAATAGTTATCTACATCTTGTTAGTTAGTCCATCAGTCCGGGCTTTGAGATCTGCTGGAGAGGCCCGTATCTCTGTCCCACCACCTTCACAGGTGCATTTGGTGGGAACACAGCAGAAGGCCTTTTCAGTGGCTGCAGCCAGGCTCTGGAACACCTTTCCAAGAGAAGTCAGACTGCTACCCTCCCTGTCTGCTTTTCATAGACAATTAAAGACATTCTTATTTCAGCAGGTATTTAATACATAATTATTGTGAAGAAAGGTGCTGGTTATTTTAATTATGATTTGCTTGTTGTTTTTAATGTGTATTTTAATGTTCTTTTAGTTACTGTTGTTTGTTTAATGTGTGTTTTAGCCTTTATATGTTACAGTTTTAACTATGTTTTCTTTTTAACTATTGTAAGCCACTTTGAGTCCCTTCAAGAAGAAAAGTGGGATATAAATAAAGATGATGATGATGATGATGATAAAAAAACTAGCATACCCCCATTAAAAGGACTGTTGAACAGTAAGCCAACACCTATGTAAATCCCATTGTTTAAGTCGGCCTACTCTAACTGGGAGTACTGATAGGATTCTGGCCAATAAATGAACAAAATCAGAAAATAATTAGGCCTCAAACCATAATGCATCAGTATCACCATCACTGGTCGTCAATACATTCATAATGACACTCTTGAAAAGCTTGTAAGAACAGCAGGACCTCTGACAAATATTTGCACTCAGTATCATCTATATGTGAGGAAAATATTGACAAAAGTAATGAAATCAATTAGGAAAGTAAACACATCAGAAGCAATTATTTATTCCTAGCAGGCAGGCTGTCTGCTTTTGCATTTGCCCTCTATTGGTTGTGTTTCCTGTACAAACAGGATAAGTATAAATAGCACGTTATACCATATTAAATTGCAAATACATGTGTGGCATTGCATTATGATGGTCTTTCAACACTTCTCTGTAGAATGAATTCACTGCAATCCTTATCTAGCATTTCTAGCAATCAGTCTTGCTTTGTATATGACATGCCATACTGCTAATAGTGTTTTGTTTCCTTGGCAATTAAATTTCATTTCATATTATTTGTTGTCAGTTTTTTCATATCTCATTTCACTGATAAGCAGGTCGCTAATTAGCCGCAGATGTTGCTGAAGTAAGAGAGTTGAGGTAAAGCTAAGAGTTGCAGTAAGGTTGGCCCCATATACAGAATTCTCCGGCCACATTGTCTCATCATCAGCACAAATACTCTAAAGAGATGACGAGTGCACTATTTGCTATCTCAAAACTAAGAGAAATATGGTAGCCCCTTAAGTCAGAGGAACAGGGTGACCAAAGGTAAAGGCAGTCAGGGCTTTGGATAATTAACTGAACTAACATGATAAAATAGTTAAGCTATCAAAGTGGGGCAGAAGAGATCTGGATTCAAATCTGCCTTCTGCCATGAACAGAGTTAGGCAGGGATTTAGTTTGGTTCACTGGTTCAAGAACTTACCTCAAATTGTACAAATTTCCTCATAAATGGGATGGAAAGATTGAAAAGTAAGTTCAAAATGTGGGAGAAAGCAAAACTATCATATTAACCCACCCAAGGATTTTGAGTACTTGTCTTTTACTTGCCAGGATTTGAATGGCTATGTTTGTGGTACAGAATGAGAGTTGCCAGGTCTTCTTCTGTGATGTGTTCCTTATATTTAACAGCTAGATCATTACAGGCAGGTACCAGTCAGTCAGTCAGTTTATATCCCACTTTTCCCCCAATGCAACATCAAAGACAACTTGCAGCAATTTCATAGACTCATAGAATCATGCTGAATGCAGGATCTCCACTAGAGCATCCTCAGCAGATAGCTGTCCAGCCTCTTGCTGAAGACATCCAGAGAAGGAGACCCCACAAGCTCTCTAGGAAACAAATTCCATTGCTGAACCACTCTGTCAACAGGTTCCTTCTAATGTTCATTTGACGTCTGCCCACCTGTAACTTAAAACCATTAGACCTAATTCTACCCTCAGAGGCAGCAAAGAACAAGCCTGTGCACTCATCCTTGTGGCAGCCCTTGAGGTATTTAAAGAGTGTGATCATGTCACCTCTCAATATTCCCTTCACCAAGCTGAGTGTGCCCCCCTTCTAGAACCATATGTTGAAACTCATATGTTTTGTTTTCTATACCTCTTATCATCTTCATTGCCCTTCTCTGAACCTGCTGCAACTTGTCTGTATTCTTCTTAAAATGAGGTGCCCAGAATTGAACATAGTACTCCAGATGAGACCTGACGTGAACAGAATATAAGGGGACTATTACTTCCTTTGGCTTGGAAACTACGTTTCTGTTAATGTAGGCTAAGCTGCAGCATCACATTGCTGGCTCATGTTCAACTTATAATCAACAATAATCCCCAAAATGTGAGATCGAGAAAATAATAAAATGTGGGAGAATGTGCAACTGATATATCTATCCATCCCTAGCCATGCAGCTCACTGAAAAAACTTGGGCCAGTCATGCTCTCTCAGCCTAATTTACCTTCCAAGGTTGTTGTGAAGAGAAGATGAAGATCGTGGGCATCACCTTGAGGAAAGGCAGATATTAATGGAATAAAATAAATACAATGAATTTAAAACATAATTCTTGGCTTCAACTGCCAGCACCAGCTTTTTTGTGCAACAACTTTGCTGGCAGAACATCCAACTCATTACAATGAAAAGGTTGTTTTGGCTGGCTCATCAAAATAAATTAGATGATGATGTGCCTGGGATTTGTTCAGCCACTTTCTATCTATCATGCTATCCAGGCTATGATCCACCATGCACACTGTGTGCTGGGCATGAACAGAAAGTTTGGGAGAATTTTCATCTTCACAATTGTCCCTTGAACTGCTTTCTCCTTAAGAGGATAGTCTGATGTGAACCTTAAATCATGTTTGATCCAAGACAGTGGCTGTCTTAGTAAAGATGTTGACCTTCAGTCCTAAGAACCAGCCAAACCACAAAGGAAACTCAGCAGCTACCTGGGACACTAAGGCCATTTCCACACTATAGTGTTATAGTGCTATTATTCCACTTTCAACATCCTGTGGAATTCTGGGGTTTGTAGTTTGCTGAGGTCAAAAAGCTCTCTGGCTGAGAATTCTAAATACCCTGCCTAAACTGCAAACCCCAGGTTTGCATCAGAGCTTGGTGTTACCCCACTGGCATACCCTATCCCTGGAACTATAAATTTTATATCAGATATGGCCGCCAAGCCAGAGAGGTTGCCTGAATGGGTACATAGACAAGGAGGTCGAACGACCGAAAATAGGTCTTGCCAGGAAAATTCCCAGTCACGTTCCCCTAGGAGACCTCAGGCTAAACACGCCCACATGGACAAAGGGTCTTCAGCCAAGGAATAGCCAACTTGAGGGGATTATTGGGTTTTCCCCAGGTTGAGCAACTCTGACATTAGTAAACCCTACATTGCAAGGTCCATCTGCGTAAACCAATCATGCAAACTACCAAGTTGCTATTGTGTGGCATTTCTCCCTTTATTTTGGCCATTGTTCTTTCTGGGAGAGGGCCTGCGCTCAAGTTACGTTCTGCACTATAAGTAGTCCCAGTTTTTGAGAGTCTCTTCAGAGAACTGTCCACCACACTAGCAGACTGGCACTCTGTTAGTCAAATGATCCCCTCAGCTGCTTCTCTTTGCTGAGCTCCTTTCTTCTCGCCGCTTCCCGGATTGAAGACTTCAGGATAGGTGCAGTATCACCACCTTTATACCCTCTCCGCTGAATCCTGTATCCATTTTCACCTCTTTCCTTTCTCAATAGGCCTTGTGTGCGTGAGTGAGTGAGTGTGTTGGGGCATGAGAACACATTTATTAATAATATCCAGTTATTGGTACAATTGTCTGACTTTTTGCTTGGTTTGACCCTGTAAAAA
Organism: Cyclura pinguis; assembly: GCA_030412105.1. Lineage (NCBI taxonomy): Eukaryota > Metazoa > Chordata > Lepidosauria > Squamata > Iguanidae > Cyclura > Cyclura pinguis. The sequence goes on from CM059604.1 coordinate 24,643,104, forward strand.
TTGGGTAAAAGATCCTGCCGGGTTACCCTACTCCATGTTTTGCTACAGCCAGTGCTCCACTAATTTCCCCTATCTTTGCATTTTTGGAGTGAATCAAGGTGTCGCCCAAGGGACCCTCAGAAGTCAGGGTAACATTGAGGAAATTATTTTGGACTCTAGTTCCCAGAATCACCTGTTTCACTTTACCAGCCTCTGGGAGTCTCTGGGAGTAAGTAGGCCCTGGGACTATGCCAGTTACATCTGGATAGATATAGGTAGGAATGTGCTGTATCAATGCAATTCTATTTACTCAGAAGTCAGCACCACCATTTCACTGAGACTTACATCAAGGCAAACATATGCAGGGTTCCAGCTGAAAGAGAACAACTCATTAAATGAAGTTTTAAAATAGCTGTGAACCCAGTAGCAGCATTAGCAATGCTAGATGTATAGATGAATGTGCTTAATTAAACATTCACAGAAAGGAATGTAGTGCCCTGGTAAATATTCCTTTTAAGACGTAACATCTTGGCAGTTCAAAGACAGCGTATGATCTCCTGGTGGATTTTAAAGTTTGATTCACGTCAGTGTCTGTATTGCCCTTCACAGTGATATGCAGCAATTTACTAATGTTGTAAATTGGATAGAATTGCCTTACTCATTGTGATGCCTTCCATATATTTTGGACTACCATCAGCCTCCAGCTAGGGGTTGAGGAAGGTTGGCCTACATAGACCTGGTCTCTCTTCACTTTGTCATGCTGCTCACTAAATGACCTCATGTTGTTCATAACCATAAACCTAACACATTCTATAGGACTGTTGCAAGGTTGAAAGACTTAGGATTGACTTAGAGTTCTTTTGGAAGAAGGGAAAGATAAAATTTAAACTCCAGACAGTAAAAAAAGCCCCTGTGATTGGTCAGCTCCTTCTATCAAAAAGTGTATCTTTCTCCAGTCCCTGGATCTAGACTCTAAATTAATTGTACCTTTATCATTACTACCTTTTCAAGCCCCCAAGAATACCAATAGAATACATCAGGAGATCATATGAGCACATGAGAGAAGTGCAGCACAAACTTTCTTTTTTATTAACTGCTTTCTCTTGTCTTTTGTTTCTCTTTTACTACAATGCAATTAATCACAACCTAGACTGCAATAAACTGGACAGAGGACAGATTTACATGTTTTGTAGGACTTGAATTATGATTCTATTTCTGTCATGGTGATCATATTCTTTCATCTGATGAAGTTATTCCTGATGAAAAAATCCTTTATTTCCTTTATATTTTTCCATACCACTCACAAATGACTTAGGATCATGCATGTACCAAATCAGTGGTGGCTTCCACGTTGTTGGGACAGTGAATCTACTCTGGGCTTTAGTCTGAACTTTAAAGGCGTTATCCCAGGTGCTGAACCCTAGTGAAATAGGATCTGCACCTGGGATACATCCTTTAACTTCAGGGCTAAAACCAAAAATGGATTCATTGTCCTACTGACATGCCACCACACAAATGAATGTGAACACTACTGAAATTAGTAGGTCTGTGTGGATGCTAACAATGGAAAAAATATTTGTAATTGTGAATTGCAATTTGGTGAGTTGCCTTTAATACATGATGCGTATTTTAAGAATTTAATTTATTTTAATTTTTTTAAAATTTATTTTTATCAAATACAAATACTGAGATAGAAAAATAAACAACAATCAAATGAATATGTAAAAAAAAACCTAAAAGAGAGCAGAAAACCTATACAGAACAAATCATTATGTACAAATTACAAACAAAACAATAAAACAAGAACATGCAAATCTAATTAAGAGAAAAATTGCAAATTGTTTTAATTTTTAATGTTTTGAAAGAAGTATTTTAATTGAATGTATGATTGAATCCTTTTTAAAAAATTTTTGTACTCTGTATTGTTTTAGATGTTCTCTTTTAATTTATATTGTAAGCCACTTTGAGTCCCATTGGGGAGAACCGCAAGATATAAACCAAATAAAAAAATAAAGAGATATTCATTCCCACTTCAAAAAAATGGGTTTCCTGACAGTTGGAAAACAGGTTGGAAAGAATAATAGACTGGTGAGAATTTTGTTTTATTTTCTGCTGGTATTCCAACATCTCCAGGTACTGTGCAATAATTATTCTGAAGAGGGTTTTTCAGTGAAGAGACTTTTTCTGCACAAAAAAAAAAAAAGTTTCTTCAGCAGAAAACATTACACAGGAAACCAGAATTGTGTGTGTGTGTGTGCGTGTGTGCGTGCAAAATCCCACATTTTTCTTCACAAAATAATTCCTGCATAATACTTCAGGAAGTTTGAATATGGGGAGAATACCATGGAAGAATGTTTGCTTTCTGCCACAGTAGGAAAAAAACCACCATAATTATTTGTCCTCATGTGTGAAGATGAAATGGTCACTCAGCACAAGTATCCCTTCCTAACCTTCATGCAGGTGCTGTCAGCCCTTCTCTTGTGCAGAGCAAGGTGACCACCACAGGAAGCAGGTGCTTGGGGTCAGCTGTTTCCCCTGAGCTCCTTGGCTCTTCCATTCCGTTTGAGGACAGAGCTGCACCACCCAAGCTGTCTTGGGGGTTCTTTCACTAACATACTGCTGCAGTATTTCAGAGGATGCTGTTTCATTACGAGTGCTGAGGTAAGATTTCAACTGTTTGTTCAGTCAGCTTCTGCATATGGACTAAGAGGAAGATGCCCTTCATCTCAGGCATTAAAATCTCTTCGGGAGAGGCAGCTTGGTGTATTGGTTTGAGCCCTGGACTATGACTCTGAAGACCCAGGTTTGAAACCCTGTTCAGCCATGGAAACCTCTGGGATGACTTGGGCAAGTTGCACTCTCTCAGTCTCAGAGGACGGCAAAGGCAAACCCCTTCCAAATAAATCTGGCCAAGAAAGTCCATGATAGGGTCACCTTAGGGTTTCCATAAGTCCAGTTGCATAGGTACATGGGGGTGGGGAGGAAGGCTATTCGCCCTGGGTGGTAGTGTTTTTGGGGCGTCCTGGCCCATAGCCATGCCCTCACATGCCCTGGCCATGCCCACACACACCGCAGCCCTGCCCCCATGCACGGTGGCTATGCCCCTCACACCGTAGCCCTGCCCCACACACACACTCCAATCTCCACCACTGCATAAGTCAGAAACAACATGAAAGCATGCAACAACAAGCCCTGTAGAGAAGAGATGTCCCACACACACAACTATACCCTGATGTTTTTTGACAGTAACAACAACAACAACAAAAAAACTACTTTTTTCTTTAGAAGTTCAGTTGCTCAGCTGAAATTCGATAATGCAGCATCTGAGGCGGAGGAAGGCATATTTTCCTGCCTTGCTTTAAAGCAGAATTGTGCTTCCAGGAGGGTAATTCTGCTCTAAAACAAGACATCACTTCTCCACTTGTATCAAGAACTGCTGTTTTGGTGGTGAGAAGAAGAGCTTGGAGGGGGGAACTGGAAGGCTTCAAGAAAAGTCACAAGTGCCTCATAGGCTGTGTGTTGCCCAACTCTGTTGTAGAAGGTATATAAAATTTCATTTAATTTTACTCATGGTCTATATGGTATGTGCACTGAGAAGAGGTCATTGAAAGCAGGATTCTCATTTGCATGAGACCTGTAGTCCAGTGATTCTCAAACTTTTTTACTCTTGTGACACACTTTACATCCACATGAGGATGTTGCACATCCTCTACCTCATATCACGTCCCCCCATCCATGTTCTATCCTATGCCTCTCAAGCCTTCTCTTTCTCACAGGTCCTTCATGCCACATGTGCCCTCTGTCTTAAGACTGAGTTTTCATGGTTACTAAGGGTCATGTGCCTGCTGCCTTTGAAGCTGAGTGGGAAAAGCGTAAGAAAATGGAAGCTGGGTTTTGCTATGTCCAGGGATGGAGGAAGGCATGATGGGGAAGACACTTTGTGACGGTCTTTTACAGAGACTAGTCAATCCTCAGTCAATCCTCACACACACACAAGCTTGCCTTTCTTTTTCATATTTGCTATACTTGCATGCTAACTTTTTTTGCCCTGCCCCCCTTCAGCAACTATCTGCATCCTATTAGGCTCCCATCTCACAGTCTGAAAACCACTCCTGTAGTCCAAAAAGCTGCCCGGAAGTAACTCATGGAGTTAGCCCAGTACTGTATGTTCTGGCAGTTCTCAGAAACTGACATTGTTGTCCAAAAAGGATTTAGCTGTAGCCCAAAAAAGCTGCAATCCAAAGAAGTAACTTTTCTGCATTCTTGGTGTCATAGTACAGAAAGGTAACTTTTTGCATTTAGGGTAAATTTAGGATTAAAACATCATGAGAGTAATTGCTGCTGAGTGGATACTCCTCTAAACTTTGTCCATTGTGTAAAGGGATTTGTCCACTGTCCAACTTTGTCCATTGTATAAACGAATTAAAATTAGTAAAAGAAAGGTAATTTGCCTTTCTTTGCCATTACTGTGACTTCTGGCAAATTTCCAGCATGAAAGCAGGTCTCATATCATAGTACTGAAAGACTCCTAAAGCACAAGAGTAAGACTGTGAATTGTATAATTTTGTTCTACTTTTTCTCTTGTCCCAGCAGGTATTGAGTTTGTCACAAAATGCAGTGCGTGGTTTATTGTGGCAAAATGTGAAAGTTTGCTCTTCTCAAAGCGTCATCCAGTACTGCCTAGTCACATGAGAATCTTTACAGAAAACAGAAGGGGCATTTCCCCCATGTGGCAATTTGTAATTTTCTCACTGAAAATTGCCATCCATTTTATTATGAAAGTACCTTGAGGTAACAATCTCAAAACTTAAACAGGGAAGGAACCTGTTGGCTAAGGACTGAATCAGAAAAAGAACAAGCCAAATATTATGTGGCAGAACAGCTTCCTAAGGGAACCGATATAAGCCTCATTAAAGGAGTCATTTAAAAATTAGACAATAAAAGTGGGAGCCCAGGAGGAACTTACAGTGAGGAAAAAAGAAAGAGAAGCCTTTCTTTCCATGTTGCCCTGCTCCATTCAGCCTCTTTCTCTCACACATATATTTGCATATACTGAGAGTGGTCTGACTACAGCACCCCCCCACTGGCCTTGGTCACAGGTCACTCCTGCCAAATACATATTTTCTCCCAAGCAGTGCGTGTTGGTGCTTTCCATACTACTGGGGCAATGAATCCATTCCAGGTTTTAGTGTAAGCTTTAAAGGAGTTATCCTGGGAATCCTATCTCCAAAATAAGTTTAGCACCTTGGAGATCACCTTTAAAGTCTAGACTAAAACCAGGAGCGGATTCACTACCCAACTGACATGGAAGCCACCAGCTTAGCCCTGCCATCAAGTTCATTCATAATCTCTCTCTTACATACCTCCACCAATCAAGATGTTGTAGCTCTGCCCGTATTATATTTTCTCTGGAGATATACACACATACACACACACACACACATGTTCCTTAGGGTACACATTTATTTACATAGTTTAGCTAACTCACATTTTCACCATTGACTAAAGTGTGTTTGTGCATATCTTCTCATCTGTTTGCATTGCTGCTTGCATTTTAAAACACCAGCTCTGTTTTATTCTCATTTTATTTCTCCAGAATGTCCTTATAAACCAGTGAATTCTGTAGACAAATTGCTAAGAGCTCATGATCTTTATTGAACTCTTCTTCTTTCAGCTCATATAAGCAAAATTACTTTCAAAGTGGCAGAATGTTGTGTTTTAGTTTCTTCTGCTGGGGACCATTTGGCTAAATTGTCTTCGTAATTTCAGCAAAAGGATCTGACCCCACTAGGCTCTCCACTGAATACATTTATGTTTTAGTCATTTTATGCAATATATGTCAGAAGCTAGGGTCTTTTCCCTTTGTGAAGCGAAGTAGTGTGCGTGTGCACACACCGACACACACATCAAGCACAACAGATCTGTGGTTGATTGATCAGAACGACCCAAACAATCTATGCGCTGCTTCCCATTAAAAAAAAATGTGGCAAGTAAGCAGTCTGAGCCAAAAATTGTTCTCACAAATGTAAAAACTGCTTTGAGACCAATGGAAAACATCTTGCACTCTCACTGGGTGAGGGAAAAATTGTCTAGTTTCTTGTTTCCACATGCAAGTGCGAAACAGACAGAGGTCTACATCTCTGCTTCCATCAATAAGATAATTCTGCCTGAGCAACTCTTAGTGTTTTCTATATATATGCAAAATGAGATTCTCCCTAATACATGGGGAGGTGGGGATGTTCAATTCTCTACAGTGCCAAAACATATGAATTCCAGAAAGGGAACTTGCTTGCCAGATGATGTATTTTAAAACTGTTGCCTTTGTCAGGTTATCCTGCATCAGTGCTTTCTGCCTCAGAGATTTGTTTTTGTACTCAGCCTTTTCTTCTTGCACTGAATAACACAGGAGCCTCCAGAGTTCTGTCGGCTAATAATAAAGCAATAATTTTAATCAGTCTGCTAGGAGAGGCTGTTTAATCTTGTGCATGCATTGTGTTCCAGTGCAAAATATACCAAGGCAAACTTTAGTTTTACATTTTGGTTGCAACCCTTGACACGCTTACAAGGGACTAAGGGCTTACTAAACATAATGGCCTGAATCCTATTGCTAATATCAACTGGAGCAAATCTATAGAATGAATGGGATTTATATATGTGTTGGTTCACACTGGGTTTTATAAGCACCACCCTGAGTTTTACAGCAGCATTTGGGGGAAACTATAGCACTGAATCTATTTTGGGAAGAGGCTTCAGGACCATGGATAGCTCCTGTTAAACTGGGAGTGGCTCCTATAAACCCCAGGCTGTATTCACTGTCCGGAAGTAACAGCCACCTCCCATCTCTGGAGAGATCTTGGTGCCAGAAATTGCCCGCACTGGTGCCCTTTTGATTTCATATCAACCCTGTAATGTTTACTAAACAGAACACTAGTGACTGACTGAAAAATATGCAATCACCACCAAAGCTGAACTGCAATTTGAAGGTGGGTCTTTCAGAGAAACTGTTGCATATATGGAAAGAAATTAATAGTTAGCAGAGTATGTGCAGAAATAACCATGCTCACCTTTTATGAGATAGACAGCTTTGTGCCATTTTGGGCCAACTTGCCTCAGCTTGTACACTGGCATCCCTTTCTGTAGCACACTCTCTACTGGCCAGCAGGCTTTCCCAAAATGTGCAAACTCTCTCTGAGTGAAAATCAGCATCACCCACATGGTCTAGATGCAGTATTTTTATTTAATGAAGCTTTGTATTTAATATCATTTGATCTTTTTATTTCTTTGCTTCACATTAATGCCCTGCAAATGATGTCTCTGCATGTAATGTTTCTGGACAGTCTCTTCTCTGTTAAACGTAATTCAAAGCCTCCACTGCAAACCCTTCCATTTTACTTCTTTTTAAAAAATCTGTTTGATGCAATTCAGCTTCTGAATCCTATTGCTTAGTGCACTGTTACTGCCCTGGCTAGTCTGAGCTTTGGGGATATTAGAAGATATCCCTTGATATCACAATTCGGCTGTACTTCTCTATTCCTTTCCACGTGCTTGCGAGCACGTAAACAAGCTCGGCCGTTAATAGCCGTAATATTCAAACTACAATACAGGCAGGCCAGAAATAGCCGACTCACTGCTTTAGGAGACCTCCAGGCAACTACTCTAAGTATGCACGCAACTTACAAAAGAGCCTCTGCCCCGGGATGGTAGCTTGATGGGTAAATTATGCTATACCCAAGTACTCTGCGTTTGCGTACTGGCTACTCTATTGAGAACCACTACGATAACTCAATCATTCAGATTCTCACCTTTCGGAGGCTTTGTCTCCAACTCCAAATCTATCGTTTTCCCCCAAGTACGGCATAGCCTGCAGTCACATTCTCCTTATAAAAACCCTTGATTCCGAGACCTTCCTCGGATCGCTCCCGAGTTTCATCCCGCCTTGCTACTGCTTTGCTTGGCGAGCCTCCCCTCAGCTCCACGTGCTGAGCTACATCGCACCCCAGCTTCGCCCTCTATTTTTCTGGGCTTCAGGACAGGTGAAGTATCACCCAAACCAGCAATCCCTCTAAAAATCCCTCTATACCACTCCAACCTTTATTTTCTTTAGTTATCTTGTATGAGTGTGCCGCATACACTGTTTTGCTTGTATTTAATAAACATCATTTATTATTTCAACTTCGGTGTTCTCTTTGACTCGACCCGACCCCGTAGACATAGGGTTCAAGATCTCGCTACGTTACCCTGCCTCTTGTAATGCTATGCAGTGCTCTGAGCTAATTTTCCCCACCTTTAGTTGAGCACATTTTGGTGTCCCTCCCGGGACCCCCAGTTCACAGGGTAACAGCACAGTGAAAGAAAAAAAAAACACAAAATAATCCTCCTAACCACTTCACCTCAAAACCATATCCAGTTTTTTGAACATAGTCATATTTGGAATATAGTCATATTAAAAAACATATTCTGGAAAATTACTTTTTTATACTGCAGCTCCCAGAATTCTAAAGCTAGGATGGCCAGTGGTCACACTAGAGGCTGAATTCTGGAAGCTGTAGTGACTAATAGCCAGTAAGAGAGCCAGCATGGGTATACTGGTTTGAGTACTGGACTACAACCCTGGAGATCCTGGAGACCAAGGTTCAGTTCCTCCCTTTGCCATGGAATTCCATTGAGTGACCTCGGTCATGTCACACAATCTCACCCCCAGAGAACCCCACAATAGGTTCACCTTAGGATCATCATAAGTCAGAAATGACTTGAAGGTACACAACAACAATAACAAGATAGCCAGTAGCCATGCTGGCTAGGGGATTCTAAAACTTGTGGTGCCAAAGTAACTTTTCAGCAGAGATTTTTTCATGTGTCTATCCACAGTGATGACATTACCCAGCCTTATCCTTGTAGATTAGAATCTTATAGGCACCAAATCCCTGCTCAACCATGGAAACCTATTGGGTGACCTTGGGCAAGCTACACTCTCTCAACCTCAGAGGAAAGCAAAAGTAAACGCCCTCTGAATAAACCTTGCCAAGAAACCCCTATGATAGGTTTGCCCTAGGGTCCCCATAAGTCAGAAATGGCCTGAAAGCACACAACAACAATGTATTATTGAGGAGATTAAAAAGGAGATGTTTGTTCACACAAAAATTAAACTATAGAATTCGCCTTTACAAGATACAAGTTATGGTTACCAATGGATGACTTTAACAGGTGGATTACAGTAGACACCTTCACAGCTGACAATCTTATTTATGGCTGCTACTTATATAAGCTATATATTACTGACAGTATCAAAGCCAGTGCAACTCTAAATGCTAATTACTGGAGAACACAGGGCCAGGGATAGTACTGTGTTTATATCCTCCTTGTGGGTTTCCCAGGAGGTATCTGGATGTTCATAGCATGAAGTGAATACTGGACCTGGTTGGTCTTTTGTTTGATCTGGCTCTTTTTATGTTCTTGTCCTCTAGACCAGATTATGCCCACGCCAAATCAGCTGGATAAAATCATTCTCAATTTTGTCTCTTGTAATACTTAGAGATCAGACCAGGAAAACAAAACTGACGACTGCAGTAAAGATATGTTGGGATCATATTACCACCAGTTTACTGCCTTTCCATAGTGGTTTCTATCTGTGATCTCTGTAGGAAAACAAGAAAAGAAATCCAGCACCAGATTAAGGGGGTGGGGGAGAGGGAAAATGAAATCATTTTTTTGAAAAAAACTTTTTCAGATTTATCTCACAGAAGTTTTTTAACCTTACATAACCCACTTTCCCACTTGGTTTCGTGGGTGGGTTATGAATTTTTTATCTGTACTAGAGTTAAATATCACTGCATCTTGAATTCCTAGGTCGAGTCTTTCACTTCTTCGCTTCCTTTCTGCTTGTTACATTAATGTAACATGACTGAATTCTGAACATGCCTTCTCCAGATTTACTCCAATGAAAACTCAGTGAGGATTCCTCTATCTGCGTCACATCTAGCCTTTGCTTCCCAGTGCAAACAGTGCTGCTTGTGAACTTGTGTCTGTTCTGTCTTGGAGAAGTGAGGGAGAATGGATTGTTAAGCTGTGTGATACATTTAAAAAAAAATCTTCAGAACAAAAAGCTAGGTGAACGCTCACCAGTTGTGCTAGGTCTATGGGCAAAAGACTGAGTATCTAATTCTGCCAATTGCACAGATCCTTGGACATCTATTGGCTAGTGACTGTGCGTCATCACATTGTTTTCTGAACATTTTAAGGTCAATTTGTATACTATTTTTACAAACCTCTCTACTTTTTTTAAAAATGTCTTTACCACTTTGTAAAATAAATCCCTCAAGAGGCCAGGCTCACTATCCCTCTATCTGTTGAGCACAGAAGTATGAATGCTAGTTTTTAAATAAATAATAAATGAATGAATGTATGGATTCTGTAACATCTTTGCAATCTTTCTGCATAGTAATTTCGCACTATTTTGGAGATTCTGCTTTTTAGTCAGCTATTTTTTAATCTTTATGAACTTTGTGCTTCCCACTTCTAGCACCAAAGCTTACTTATATGTTTCTTTGTTTAGTGAAGAAAGATGGGAAATCAGTTTCTTACAAGGTGCCCACCTTCAATCAAATTATATGTGAATACATGAAAAGAAATCTTGAGGTTTTATTTCAACAGTGTGGGTCCTCCCTATGAGAGATGCAGTGGCAGGGTGCAAGGAGTCCTCTGAATGATACAATTACAGAAAGAGTCCCGCTTTTGTTGTAATCTGACATCCACCCTATATAAATTAGTCATGGCAGCCCGTATATAAGTACCAACTGCCCTCAACTGCATCACTTAAGAAAAAGAAAGAAGGAAACTTCTCGAAACATACATGCACAAAGCAAGCTCAAGCTGAGTTTTATCACTTAAGAGAGAATAATGGAAACAGATTTCCTATTTACTGCAGCTGTTTCCGGAGTGGTTTCATCTTGTCAGTTACAATATAGGCCAGGCACTCCAGAGGTGCTGAGAGGTTTTCTGGTAAACGAGTGGCTTTCTTGATACTAGTCATCTAAATAGTTATTTTGAAGCAGTTCCACTACTGCAGAAAGAATCACTTTTAGTGCCTTTTATCATCTGACCTTCTCAGAGTTCTTGACAATGCAAAATGAATACACTTCTGGGACCTGAGATTTTCATGCTGAATTTCAGAAATATCTGTAGAGAAGCCTCCTCCCACTGTTTCTAAAGGACACATGTTTTAAAAGAAAAAGTTCATCCCGATGCACATTTTAGACACTTTTTAAGAGAGAGAGAGAGAATACAAATGGAGTAATTGATCTTTGAAGTAGATCTTACAGCATAGGTGGAAAACCTGTGGCCCATGGGCCACATATTGGTCCCAGAGCCATTTTTTGGTGTCCAGAACTCTCTTTGATGGCTCTGAAGCTTCTCTTCCAAACAATCTGGAAGGCTTCTTAAAGACTGCAGGGGCCTTTTCACACTACAGAATTACTGTACTATAGTTCTACCCATGAAGCCATCCTATGGAATCCTGGGATTTGCTGTTTAGGGAGAGGCATTTAGAATTCTCAGCCATGAAGTTCTAGTGCCTCACCAAACTACAAACCCCAGCATTCCATGGGATGCAAACATGACAGTTAAAGTGGAATCATTGTTCTAGAACTGTGTGGTGTTAAAGGGTTGACAGTGCGGCAGTTCTGCATTAAGGCTATTATTATCTCCTAATATTTCCCTCCTTATGTGTTTTACAAAACTGGAACTTGGCCTCTGACCACCTCACATTTTGTTTTACAGGGATGGTGTGACATGAAGTTAGTCCTGCTGTGGTGTGGGGAGGAAAAAATGGATCTTGGATATCCACAGTTTGTACATCCTTGATCTACAGGAAGCTATGCATTTGGAATTTGGTTTTTCTGCAACTGCTCAAACAAAGGCTACAGTTAAACCAAACCATATGTTAAATATCCTGGGTGCAGTTTACAATCCCTTTCTATTTTTCACTCTCGGGTCAGCAGATGGCACTTTCATCCAGACTGGGACCGTCACACAGTTTATGACTTCTATTACTATTTCCTCCCTAATCCTTCCTCTATGTGGAGCCTTAAAAAGGTGAGAGATAACTGTTGGAACTGATGTGCACTCCCTCCCCTTGCTTAACAGTTGTTTTGGCTATATTTTGTTTTAACCTGTGCCATAAGCCACTTTGACTATGGGCTTACAGTCCTAATAGCTGATCTAACACACTAGCTGGAGGCAGGATATAAATTAAATACATAAATAAATTAAACCTCTTCTATGGGAGGTTGTTGGGAAGTCCTGAAGGAAGGCTGTAAAACCCTTCCCACAGGCAATGGTTGAGGTGCTTACCTCATACTCAGGTAGTTACTTGAGAGCTGAAAAGAAAAAGAACTGCCCTTAGTGAGTAGTTTAGCTCCAAGAAACACTGAGCAAAACTGACATAAATGTCATGAGTACTCAGCTGTCAGAAACTGAGTAAAAAGATCACTCCCACTTGAAACCCTGGGTTGTTCATATTTGATTGACTAGTTTCTTAAAGGACCTGATTACCCAAGGAGTCAAGAAGTTTCTTGAAGTTTAGGTTATTATAAACTTCTGGTTCTGTTCCATCAAATAATGAAACAAAGGACTCTTCCTGATCAGCCTTGGGATTTGGTGGGAGTTGTACTTATCAGGCTTTTTAAAAAAATCCATATGACATTCTTCCTATGCTAGTCTTTTTTTCCTTCCGAAATTCTGGTACTAGTTACAACTTTTTAAACCCATTGGAGGGAGTGGGGGGATTTTCCCTCTACCTGACACAGCCCCAGAAATCCCATGATAGATGTGCCTTAGGGTCACCATCAGTCAGAAATGACTTGAAGGTACACAATAACAAAAAATCTGGGAGTTTATAATACAGAACAGGGTAAATATCACAAATCTGCATCCATTGCCTCAGTTTCCACTGTATTTTCAGTTGTCCCACTGATAAAGTTTTGAATGGATGGTGCCTGCTCCCATGGGGTCTCCTGACCTACATTCTTTCATTACATTTTCACTTATCAGATTAAACTTTTTTTTTCTTCTTCCCTCTGTATCTTTTCAGTGTTATAGCACTCATGTGGTATATCCTTGTGTCACTTTGGCACTATGATTGTACAAAAATTTTAAAAAAAGAAGGAAATTAAACATAGAAAATAAAAATAATGTGCAGGTGTTGATATCTTTCAGTTACCCGATTGATAGCTTCTTATTTTTTTAACTCTCTTCTTCTTCAAGTTATGGTGCTAAAGTGGTATGGCCTTGTATCACTATAGTACTATGACTATATAAATATACTATTTTTAGAAGATTTAGAAATAGTAAACGGAAATAATGTACAAGACTGAGAATGTGGACACTGGGAGAGGAGAAAACACAAGGAAGTATAGAATCCATGGAAAGGAGACTGGGCCTGGAGGGAAACTATGCCCACACTACATAGGGCTTTTTACATTGCATATTTATTGTGCTATGATTCCATTTTAAGTGGCATGATTGTATCCTATGGAATCCTGGGATCAGCAGGTTAGAGATTTAGTTTCCCACACTATGACCTGGCTAGCTTATTCCCCACCCCATCACAGTCATGCCAGATATTTCTGTTTTGCTGTTTTTAAGCAACCAGGCACAGCCAGAGAACATGAAGGCCTCTTTGATACTGCACCATTATAGCAGTTTGATATCCCTTTAACTGCTGTAGTGATATACTGCAGAATCTCGGGATTTGTAGTTTGGTAATGCACTGTAGCTCTCTGGCTGAGAATTCTAAATGGTCCACAAAACTGTATATTCCAGGATTCTACAGGATGAAGCCACAGCACTGAAATTGATATCAAAGTGCTAGAACTGTGTAGTATGGAAGAGACCAAACAATACCATGTCCATTTTGTCCTCACAAAGATATTTTCAGATCAGGTGATCTGATGCTCAAGGCTTTTCCAGCCAAGGAGACAGGCAATCCAGGGGCAGTCAGCTAGAATTTGAACCATATTTCTCCACTGTTTAATAAAGACATTAACTCCCTTAACTATAAGAGTAACTAAATGTTGCCATTATCCTGCAAAAGGAGTGAATTTGTCCCTTATGCAGTTACAATTCTAACTTGATAATAACTTAATTAACAGGAAAGGAATTAATTGCAGGTAACCATTGATTAGTAATGAGTTACATCCAGATTTTGATTAGTGATCTGATTAGATCTCAAAAGGGTCAAAGCGTCTTCAAGACTGCTTCTGGTTTTCCATTTTGAGGGATCTGGGATTCCTGGATTTGCTTTTGGATACCAACTCAAGCCATACCCACAATATTATGATAAAACGAAAACAACTAGTGATCAGGGAAAATGGCAGGTCAGAAACTAAATCAAAAACACTTTGCAATGTCTTCATAATAGCATCTCTCATAATAATAAGCAACAACATTTATAAAACAAACCACGGATACTCTTCTCTGACCTCTTACACTTAGTCAAACAGAGTTTCATAAAACTATTTTTAAAAGCTTTTTAAAAGCATGCAGAAGTAAGGTGGCGATTCCGTAAATGGCTTTGGGATTCGTTCCCTTTCGCTAGTGGAATAACTCAGACTTTTTCCTAGCACACAAAGTGTTTCTTGGATAATGCGCTTCTCACAGGGTGCTGCAATTATGGCGACAAGGACAGGGGGAATGGGGTACTTATCTTGGCAAGTGGGCCCAGGAGTCGTAGAATGGGAATACAATATCCAAAGAAGACTTTTGATATTGGAAACAATATCAGTCTGGTAAGTAGGTAGCCACATTCATGGCCTGATCTCAAACTCCTAACATTGTATGGCTTCAGATATAGGCCATTTCCGCACAATATCACTAAAGCATAGTAGCTGCCGGTTGTATTTGCTTCAGGGCCCACGGTTCCGCATGATGTCATAGCGATCCAGTAGCCATCCCGTCTAAAAACGATAGCTAGAACACATTATTTGAACTATGGAAAAAATCTGTTTTGCACCGCCTCGTCCACATATATCCCATATGCTGCCTCAATGCGGAAATGTTAAACGTGCTTTACTGCGCATTGAGAAAATAGCGGCACTGGCAGGAGGCCAATCAGGGTCAGTGGGGCAGGGCAAAATGCAGAAGAGACACTCTGCTTCAATTCTCATTAATGCTGAGAGGTGCAGAACACGGCATCGCTACTGCGGTTCAAGAGAATCCGCCTTAACTACGGAAAAGATCCATTTATGGCATCTTGTGCGGAAAGGGCCTTAGTCTTTGTTTGATTCAAAAGAAGTGCAGTTCTAATTCCCAAGTGCTGTACTGTAACATTAAACTAAATTAATCCACCAATAGGACTGTGTTCCAATAAAGAGATACTCAAGACATTGGTTTCTGATTCATCTGCAGCCCTGTTGCCATACGACGGTGTGAGCCATGAACATTTTTCATTGTTCTATGCCAGGGAGCCTGTGGCCCTCCACACATTGATGAACTACCATGAGTCCCTCCAGTACTATTTCTTACTCCAGTGATTTTTTTTTCTCCCAATATGGCTTGAGTCCACAGCAAGAAGCAAAGGGCTTAAAAAGTCCTACTCCTCACCTGGCATTTCAGTCTATATCTGACTTATGGATACACTCCTGAAATTTCCTTTTTAAAAATTGACATAGGCCATTTCCACACTAGACTGTTATAGTGTTATAGTGCCACATTCAGCTCATGGGCTGGACCTTGTTCACATCATCCATTCCACACTCCATTCAATTCCTTCATCCATTCTACCCTCCATCACTACACCTCAGCTCTTAACATTGCTTTTTAGAGATGCATAGGTAAAACATGAGTATTTCCAAAATACTAGAAAGAAAGAGGGAAAAATTAAGGGAAATCTAGCAGTGCCTTTGAGACCGATATATTTTAGCATGGGGTTTCATTGATTTTTCATGCTAAAACAAATCAGTCATTCTCAAAATTGATACTAACTTCTTCCCCTTCAGCCCATTTTCACCTTCTTTTTCTACTTTCTATGATAAACCAGACTAACAAAGCTGTCTTTTCGAAAAATGAGTAAAAATTAGATTAACAATGTATCAGCCTCATAAACTGCAGGCAGTTTCTAATCACTTAGAAAGCAACGCGGTAATCACGAGAAGTCAACATGGATTTCTCAAAAATAAGTCATGCCAGACTAATCTTATCTCTTTTTATGATAGAGTTACTAGCTTGATAGATGAAGGCAATGCTGTGGATGTAGCATTTCTCGATTTCAGTAAGGCCTTTGACAAAGTTCCACATGACATTCTTGCAAAGAAGCTAGTAAAATGCGGGCTGGACAGGTCTACTGTTAGTTGGATTTGTAATTGGTTGACCGACCGAACCCAAAGGGTGATCACGAATGGCTGCTTTTCATCCTGGAGGGAAGTGACTAGCGGGGTGCCACAGGGTTCTGTCCTGGGCCCAGTGCTGTTCAATATCTTCATCAACGACTTGGATGAAGGAATAGAGGGCATGCTCATCAAATTTGCAGATGACACCAAATTGGGAGGGGTTGCTAATATGCCAGAGGACAGGATCAAAATTCAAAATGACCTGGCTAGATTGGAGAGCTGGGCCAAAGCTAACAAAATGAAATTCAAGAGAGAGAAGTATAAGGTCCTACACTTAGGTAGAAAAAGTGGAATACAGAAATATAGGATGGGGGACACGTGGCTGGATAGCAGTCCATGTGAAAGGGATCTAGGAGTTTTAATAGACCACAAGCTGAACATGAGTCAGCAGTGTGATGCGGCAGCCAAGAAAGCCAATGCAATTCTGGGCTGCATCAATAGGAGTATGGTGTCTAGATCGAGGGAGGTACTGGTACCACTCTACTCTGCTTTGGTTAGACCTCATCTTGAATACTGTGTCCAGTTCTGGGCACCCCAATTCAAGAAGGACATGGTCAGGCTGGAGCAGGTCCAGAGGAGGGCGACCAAAATGGTGAGAGGCCTGGAAGCCATGCCCTATGAGGATAGACTTAGAGAGCTGGGTATGTTTAGTCTGCAGAAGAGAAGGTTAAGAGTGGACATGATAGCCATGTTTAAATATTTGAAGGGATGCCATGTAGAGGAAGGAGAGGGCTTGTTTTCTGCTGCTCCAGAGACCAGAACAAGGAGCAATGGATTCAAGCTGCAGGAAAGGAGATTCCACCTGAACCTCAGGAAGAACTTCCTGACAGTCAGGGCTGTCCGGCAGTGAAATATGCTGCCTTGGAGTGTGGTGGAGTCTCCTTCTTTGGAGGTTTTTAAGCAGAGTCTGGATGGCCATCTGTCGGGAGTGCTTTGAGGGTGTTCCTGCATGGCAGGGGGTTGGACTGGATGGCCCGTGTGGTCTCTTCCAACTCTACATTTCTGTGATTCTATGATTATAATTTGCCTTCACCATCTTTGGAGACAGAGAGAAACAGAAAGAGATATTCACCAATCTGGTGCCCTCCAGATGTGTTGGTCTACAACTCCCATCTTCTCAAGCCAGTATTATCAATGGTCTCTCAATGGTCATTTTCACTGGAGCAATGAGAATTTAATCCAACATTCCTGGAGGACATCAGGTTAGAGAACGCTGGTATTCATAACAAGTATTATTAAATCTTCTTTTGCAACCATGTCTGAATGCATAGGAGACCAACATAAGTTGTCAACAGTTGTATCTTGCTTGACCTCATTGGCTTGGATAATAGAGAGCAAGCATAAAGATTCATCCCTTGGCTCCCTTTATTTGGTTTTCATTACGAAGAAGGAAATGTAGCATTGCTATTGAGCTGTCTGGGTGAGTTGGAGGAAGGCAGAATCTACCACATCATCATTAGTATAAAAGTAAATACAGGAAATTAAGCCATCTAATGAAAGTTAAGACATAAAGAAACAAAGCATTAATGGAAGCAAGTTGAAGAGCCATTAAGGCATCATAAGAAAATCAGCTAAAAATAAGGGAGGGAGAACAATTTATAAAGCTAATCTCTGGTTTCACAGCATTCCTCCTAAGTACTTGCGAGTAAACCTTTCATAATGTACTCACAGTAGCATTTTAGAAATTTGCTTGAAGTTTAGGTGATTATCTGACTACAAGATTAGGTGGTGGTTGCCAGATACTTAAAAAGAAAAGAAAAACAATTATATCCTGGAAGAGCTAAAGAACTGTCATAGTCACATCAATTCTAGTAAAGTATTATTATTATCATCGTTTATTTATATAGTGCCTTCTATGTGCATGATGCTTTACAAGTAAAGCAACCAGCAACGGTGGGTGTATAATCTAAAATATGTATATGTATATGTATATACATACACAAACAGAAAGAGAAGGAAGGAATAATAAAACCATACAATTCCATTGTAGAATAGATTATCCAGGTACAGTACCAAAAATCCAATATAATATAAAACAAACTGACAAGTACATGTAATCAAACTATACAAAATTATTTTAAAAAAATTAAACTAAACTTCAATGAGTAACATAAGACTAAGTTCTACTGAACTTACTGGGGTTTCCTGTGGACAGACTTGTACTATTAGGCTTCAGTTCTGTACATATTTTCCTAGGAATATGTTTCACTGACTTCAGTGCCCAGGTTTGTACTCCTACAGTAAAAAGCTAAAAATTCCTTTGAGCTCAAAAGGACATACTCCCATAGTAACTATGCTGAATAACATGTCCTAAGAAAATAGATATTCACCTCAAAAGATCTCTTTTCTAGCACTCACAGTCATGTTGAAAAAAGCTAACAACAAAGATCCAAAGAACTGGTTTAGGTAACCTAATAAATTACTGGTTGAAATTGGGATATTTTTCTTTAACAAGCAAACTCCCAAATCTATCACAAACTGTAGGCTATATTTCAGAGGAAGGAGCTGGCAAAACCACCTCTAGGTATTCACTGTCTAAGAAAACCCTATGAAATTCATAGGGGTCACCATAAGTTTACTGTAGACTTGAAGGCATAAACACACATGTCCCAATCAAGAAAAACATGCCCACAGCCTAGTGTTTGCAGAGTGAAAACTGGAGAGGACTCCTGTGCCTTTAGTGATTGTGTAGATGAGGAAATTGCAACAGGAGTGACATGTTACCTGGCTTTCTGACAAGCAACAGCTCTTCTACACAACCACAAAAATGACAGGAACCCTCTCCAGTTTTCACTGTGGCAACCTGATCAAAGCTTATCATGGAACTAGCTGCACATTGCATTGGATCAAATGGGTGAGCTGTTTTGTCTAAATGTTCAGAAGCAGAGGTGATGTGGGTGTTATCCTATATACCCTGGCTGGGCAACTTCTATGGGTCTGGGGACCATTTTTGCCTTTCAGTGGACCTTGGTGGACCAACCCTACCCGTTTTTCAAGTCCCTCAAATTCCCCCAACTTTTTTTTTTCATAAAAGTGTTCCTATCACACCTCTGAAACTTTTTTGGGGCTGGCAGATTTAATGGATATTTCAGAGATGGGCCTGTTTTAGATGTAAAACAGCATTTTTTAAAAAAGGAGGAGGACAAGTTTCAGGGCCTGGGGTGGCAGGAGGGGTGGTTGTGAGAAATAAGGGGCTGGGACTGCACTGGCAGCACTGCATGTGGCCAGCAGGGTATATTCTGCTCACTCCTGCTATACATGCTACATTCAGAAGTAATATTCATTGTTGAATTCAGTGGGGCTTTACCATATTAAGACTGGAACTCATAATCGTCCTTTAAAATCATCAATAGAATTCCTTGGAAATAAACTGTAGTAGCTACAACACATAAGAGTTGTTTAAGACTGTGATATTTATTAGAGATATTTATTAGATTTTATTGACCTTAAGGTATTTTGTTTTTATGTGTTGAATGGGATTAGTTTAAAAAGAAAAAGAAAATGAATGGTGTCCCTGTAATTTGACCAAACTATGCAGCCATTAATTTTTGTCAATATTAAACTGGGGTAGGAAAATTGGTGCTCTCTGGATTGTTTGTATTACAACTCCCATCATCTCTGAATATTAGCCATGTTGGATGGGATTTGTCATCCCAAACATCTGGTGGATACCAGGTTGCCTGCTCATGTGTTGGACACCCTTTGTGGATTTCTATTTTCTGAAATAAGAAAGAATTGCTCCATACCACAGTAATAGCACAGTCCTATACAGGTCAACTCAGATGTAAGCTCCACTGAATTGAATAGCAGATACCCTCAGATGAGTGTGTATAGAATTACAGCTTAAATAAAATAAATATGTAGCCATATATTTTTTTTAAAAATGGATGCTGACTAACAAAAAAAATCTAGTGGGATAATGTCATGTTCATGTTTGTCATCACATCAGCTTCAACTTATGGTAATGCAATAAAGGAAAGTTATTCAGGAGATCTCCTCGTCAACATCCAGCTGAGGTCTTCCAGACCATAAGCTGCATCTTCCTTCATTGAATCAAGCCATCTGTAATGTGATCTTCCTCCTTTCCTACTCCTTTTCACTTTACAGCAGTGGTTTCCAACATTTGGCCCACCAGGTGTTTGGGACTTCAGCTCCTAGAATTCCTGACTGTTAACCAAGTAGCTAGGGTTTCTGGGAGTTGAAATCCAAAACACCTGGAGGACCAAAGGTTCGACACCACTGCTTTACAGCATCATCTTTTCCAGTGAGTAATGTCATCTTGTGATGTGTCCAAAGTATGATACCATCAGTGTATTCATTCTGGCTTCTAGTGAGAGCTCAGAACTGATTTGCTTTCTGATTCTTATGTAAGCTGGATGGCAAAGAAAACTGACAGGAAGGAAAACCAACTCCTTTCAAATGTGGTGCAGGACAAAATTATCTGGATACCATAGACTGCCAGAAAGATAAATAAATGGGTCCTGCCCAACAAAATTTAAAGGAGCTCTTTCTAGGACAAATGCATGAGCATCCCATTATTTGACCTCAAAAGGGCAATATAATTCTATACAAGTCTGCCCAAAGTCCAGTGGAGTTTAACAGCATTTATTCCTAGGTAAGTGACTGTGGGATTGCAGTCCTAATAGTTGATCTGACACACTAGCTGGAGGGGGAAATAACCCACTTTTTGAAAGAAGTAGAAGTCTCTGATCTATAGTATACCTACTCCCAAGAACTGTTAGAGAATGAACCAAGAGATTTCCTTTAAGGTAAAGAAGGACATCATTCTTTACCATTCAATGAGTTTATTTTCCAAGTTAAATGAAAACTGGCCATACTTTACTTTAAGCTGGACTATATAACAATAATATGTGTTAGTATTATGTAAATGGTTTCAGCATTACTGAAAACGAATATGGCACTAATACATACAATAAAACAATGGAGGGCTCAATATTCCCTAAAATTACACAGTCCATTACTGAGACTCTGCCAGAAACAACAAGAATATCAATTCACTGGAAGTGTCTTACTTAATACTTTACCCTTATATCCTTTCTTACATCAAAAAACCCCTCACCTCCTTCCCTTTTACTTCAGTGTTTAGTTCTGTGTGGCGGTTAACTTTAGCCTTCATGGTACATTGCATGAGATTGAGGTCAATCCAAACTCCAGGTTTGACAAGTTGATCTTGCAAGGATCACAGGAAAGAATTTGGGATCAGTCTCATCTTCTGCTGGCCAATGGTTTCCTATTCCTGTACAAAACATGAACCATTGTTCTTTTCCTATTACCTCTCTTACGATGCCTGTGCTATCACAGAACTGTTCACTGAGACAAATATTTTGTTGATTCCTTCAAGTTCCAGGTATAATGTCCTGAAACGATTTCTCAAAGTGAAGTTGCGTGTTTAGTGATTTACATGCTGTGAGTTGGACAGGCAACAAAATATTACAATATTGTACATTGCAGTATAGTACTGTCCCTGTCCAGGATTTGAACTACATAATTCCATTCCTCCTCCTCCTCATTTTCTGTCCTCCTCATCCTGCTCCCAACAGTTGGTTAATTTTTTGGATTCATGCTTAGTATAGTCGAAGTCCTTCAATGCATGTTAGATTTTTTTTCTCAGAGTCCTTCCAGCTGCCATTCACCCCCCCCCCGTGATGCTTTTTTTGTGTTTCTGAAAAAAAAAAACCCAGACCCTTCAACCTGCTCATACTCTTATGTGAGGATGGCAACTTTTTGGCTAAATAAGCAACAGTATTCTTCCCTCCCACCCTAAAATTCTAGTTAGTGCATACAAGCGGGTCTTGCAATTAAATGCCTGTGTCATCATAGGCTCCAGTTATCCCAGTTTGGCAGGGACAACCCCAATACATATACTTTTTTAGCTGCTTTTAAAATGGTCCCAGTTCTCTCTCCTACTCCCACATTCCCCCTTTGTCTTCAGCTTATTTCAATAGCTGTAAACAGAGTTCAAAGTACAAAAGCAATGTCCAGTCATGTTATTCAGTTGGGGGCAAGAAGAGAGGAGCGGGTAGAATCTTGCCCTTCCCAGGAGACTGAGACAAAAGCAGTCTGCTGTGTCCTCTCCTAGCAAGTGTGTTCTTCCTCATTAATAACTTTTGCCCTCTTGAGCACACTCTGAGGTTGCTTGGCCATCAGTCATAGTTTTCATCTCTGAAATGTTGGGGGGGGGGGAGTAGATGACATCACAAAGGATTATCCTAGGTTTTATAATTTGGCCTTGAAATTTCAATGCCTGGGATTGTCCTGACCTGGCAACCCTAATTAGATGCAGTAATGACTTCATGTAGTCATCCAAAATAATTGGAAACCATATTGATACTGGTTTCAACTAAAGCTTGCAGGCAGCTTATTAAAATTAATGATACCTGTAATGAGTTCCTTCTGGGGCCAATAAAGGCATTAATTTCCATTCACTGAAAGATGCAACCTCTGGTAAGAGGGTTTTGTTTTTGTGCAATGAGTACCATTTTACAGGGGGAAATGTGATTAGTGTTGCTGCTTACCTTACAAGGTGAGAGGGAGGTGTGTCTGCTCTGAGTTCTAATGTGAGTTTTCTTATGTAACATGGAATAGTAAAGTCTCAAGTTGTCATCTTCATGCTTGAATCAATATCTTAGTCAAAGTTTATCTTCTTGTAAGCTTAGCTAGCTACTGAAGAAGAAATCAAATTCAGCATTGAACGTGCTTTCAAAATGTCATGTTTCATCATATGGAAATAAGCAGTGCATACACCTGGACTGCTAAAAAGACGAATGATTGGATCCTAATGCAATCGAGCCTGAACTCTCCCTAGAAGCCAAGATGACTAAACTGAAGCTGATATACTTTGGCTATAACATGAGAAGACATGACTCAGTAGAAAGGACAATAATGGTTGGTAACAGTCACGTAGGGATGGGGGGACGGGTAGGCGGTTCACCCCAGGTGGCAATGTTTTAGGGGCATCCCGGCCCTGGCCACGCCCCCACACACCGCAGCCACACCCACATGCATAGTGACCGTGCCACTCGCATCAGAGGCCCCCCCCACCTCACACTCCAAGCTCCGCCACTGGTTGGTAAGTTAGAAGGTGGTAAGAAAAGAGGAAGATTGCATTACGAATGGATAGATTCAATCAAATAAGACAAGTCTCTGAATCTGCAAGACCTGGGCCCTTTTCGCACCTTACCTCATTCTGATGTCGTCGCGAGGGGATTACATGAGAAGCCTCTTGCAAGAGGCACTCGCGTCCCCTCTGCTTCCCCTCTGCACCAGCTCTGTGCTGGGTGGAAGGAAGTGTGAGGGCTCCACCCCTTCCTTCCGCAGCACAGCTGGGTACTTTCCCAGGCTGAGCTGGGAGAGGAAGCGCGCTGGCTGCACATCCAAAGGCTCCGCACATAAGGTAAGTGCGAGTGGGGCACGGGAGGGACGTGCAATCATGCATCGTTTTCAGGAACGAGCCGAAAATGATATATTGTGCTATTGCTGAGGAATGGCCTCAGAAGCGTCGTGCAATTGGAAGACGTCATGTGGAACGGTCCTCGCAATCCCACAATGCTCCCGAGGCCATTTCACAACAGGACTGGCGTGCAGAAAAATGATGAGTCTTGGAAGTCTCTCCTCCATAGAGTCACCATAAGTTAAAGTCAACTTGACAGCAATTAACACTAACAACACAACATCTTGAAACCAGAACCTAACATGTTGACTTCCAAAAAGTAGTATTTTACTTTTTATTTAAGTGGGCTGTAGTCCATGAAAGCTTATACTAAAATAAACCAGTTGGTTCTGAAGGTGCCATGAAGGTGCACGGGTCCCTCTTCGGTGCAGCAGTGTGACTTGAAATAAATTCTTCAGTAGTCTCCTCTCTACGCACCTCTGGAGAGTGAGTCAATGAATTGTTCCACAGAATGTGTGCTGGCAGGAACATTCTGGAGTATCTAGAACTGAAGCCATTCCAGGAAGTGCCTGCCAGTACACTTCCTCTGGAGCTATGCCCCACATTACTCCCTAGTACAGAGTGGGGAGACAACTACTGAAGAAATTTCTTTCAACTTCCCACCCTAGTCAATACTAGAACTGAAGCCACTCCAGAAAGTGTCTGCCATAAAACTTCCTGTAGAGTTTTCAAAAAGATAGTCATGTTGCAATATAAAAAAGGAAAGGAAAAATTAGTTTCAGCGCACTTTAGAACTGGTTATTTCAGTATATGCCGTCGTCGGCTACAACCCACTTCAAACCTTTTAAAAGTAGCACTGATTTCTGGTTTTAAGGCGATAGACATTGATTATTTCCTCTATGATGAATCATGCAGTTCAGAAATAATATTTGATGCTGAATTCGATTTTTTTTTCACTAACTGGTAATGATTACAACAAAGTAAACCTTACTAAGATACTGATTCAAGCATGACAGATGACAATCTGATGTTTTACTATACCATGTTACATAAGACAACTTGCATTAGGGTAATGTGGCATGACATTTAATTTTTTTTAAAAAAAAAAGCTCTCATTTTTAGATCAGTTGCTTATTTTCAGTTCAAACAGAACCTGCTTCAATGAGAATATTCATTGCCTGGAGCAGTTGTATGTATGAATGAAAGATGGTTATCTCATTCTCAGCAGCATGCAGGATGATTCAGAAGTATAAACTTAGAGTAGCTTGGTTTTCAATTATCAAAAAGATTCTGGAAGAAACACTGCAGAGATTTCTGTTAGCTAGCTGTCCCCTTCTATCAATCACATATGAATCTAAGAAGAGCTCTGCTGGATTGGACCAAACAATCATCTAGTCCTTCTATTCACACACTGGCCAATCTGAAGCCCATTAAGTAGGATGTAAGCACAACAGCACCTCTCCACATTATGACACTCATATTCTCCGGCAGCAGATATGCAGAGGGCTGTTGTTTCTCATGTGCATATATGTGCCTTCAAGTTGCCTGTCAACTTAGGGAGACACCATGAATTTCACAGGGTTTTCTTAAGCAAGGAATACTCAGAGGTGGATTTGCCAGTTCCTTCCTCTGAAATATACCCTACAGCACCAGGTATTCATTGGCAGTCTCCCATGTAAGTACTAATAGGGGCTGATTCTTCTTATCTTCCAAGATCAGACAGGATCTGGTGCCTACAGGCCCTACTATAGCTTCTGGTGGTGGTGGTGGTTGCTGTTATTGTGTGTCTTCAAGTCATTTCTGACTTATGGCAACCCTAAGATGAAACTATCATGGGTTTTTCTGAGGCTGAGAGTATGTGATACCTCCAAGGTCTCCCAGTGGGTGTCCATGGCTGAGTGGGGAATCGAACTCTGGGTCTCCAGGGCTGTAGCCCAATGCTCAAACTATTACGCCATGCTACTGCAGTATATATCCATCAAAATATGACAGCCACATCCTCCATGAATTTATCCATCGCCTTTTAAAGATTTGCCAGTTGGTATCATCTATCTCCATACAGAGGAATGGACATAGATGCTTTCAATTTTTTTTTCCACATTGTTCTGTAACATATTTGCATGACTCTTCTCTGCTGTGGCACACCAACTACGGAATAGCATCCTCTTAAAGGGCCAATTTGGGCCAGTATTCCTGTCATTCTAGCACCAAGTAAAAACATGGCTGTTTAATAATACTTTTGAAGAATGGTGGATCTTGTCCAAGTTTGCCTATGTGAGTGGTTTCAAGTTGTCTTCAGTTGTTTTACCTGCTTTTTAATCTGTCCTGTTCTATGTATACAAAGCTTTAATGCGTGTTTAGCTTTTAAATTATTCTTATTTTTTAAGATTGATTTCCTGTACATCAACCTGACATCCTCGGATATAGGGCAGAATATAAATATTTGAATGAATCAATGGATGGATGGATGGATGGATGGATGGGCATACCACAGCAGGAGAGCTACAAGGTACTGCTCCTGGCTTAAAGTCAAGCATAACAAGGGTACTCTGAATTTTTTCGGATATCAGTCCTTCTTATTCTTTCTATGTTGGGGATGCTTTCAAATGGGTTTCATGACTTCTGACAAAATGGCTGACTGTCCTTTTTCCCACCTGAGTATTCATCTAACCTGAATGCAAGCAGCATATCTATGAATGTGTTCCTCTGCCTTCTTGCTCTATTTACACACGTTACAGTATAAATCAAGATAAGCTGAGCATCTTCCTTAATAAAGGCTGGGAATACAAAGGGCTACAGGTAGAACTCTGGCCTGATGCATTGGACTACCATTCTCAGTCTGATTTAAATATCCAGCCTACTTAGATAGTGAGCCAGTGTGTGGTGCAGTTGTTTGAGTACCAGATGAGATTCTGGGAAACCACGGTTCAAATCTGTGCTCAGCCATGGAATCCTGCTGCATGACCTCAAGCAACTCACACTGTCTTGCTGTGACAGATTCTGCCTCAATGCAGAGTTCTCTGAAAGCTCACTGTCAGCACATTGTCAATTTATTAACTGAGCCACCAAGAATGACCCTTGGACAATGGTGTCCGTGACCAGAGTATAGATACACAATTTTTAAGTGGCGGAGGCAATTCTCAACAAATCAATATCATTCCTTTGCTTATCAAAGCTTTGGTAGATAAAATCAATTGCGAAAAGAAAGATACCAAGTTATAAGCAGCACTATTAAGCTTAAGTATTCATACCAATACATAGTTATGCAAGTAGCTCTCTTATGCCTACGTAACAAAATACAAGTATAGCAGAATTAATACTTCTTGTGCAAGCCATAGCAAAATATTAGTGAAATGAAGTTATAATTCTCAGTATACCAACCAGATCTGTACCTCAGGCTAGATACAGATCTTCTCACAAAGAAAAAACATCCGTCCGTGTTCCGGTTGGGACATTCTATAAGGTTGCCATCACACATATGCATGGTTTTACCTGCATCAAAGACGCACCTCCCCAGCTTTGATAGCCCCCAAAGTCTGTATTTCAATACCTGGTAATAATAAGATATCTATACATGTTGCTGTTCCTTATAAGACAGGATGTAAATGTATGGGCCTAATTAATATGTGCATGCAGCTAGATAGACTAATTGCCTTGGTGTTCTTTGTATGAACCATAGGCACCTGTTGACTCAACTTCTATGGATGAGTTTGCTTACTCAGGATTTGCAGTACTAATTTGCAGGATTTGCGTGGACTACTGTCCAGTTCTCCTTTTTTATTATTTTTGATGAGGAAGGTCATTATATCCTTTCATTTATTCTCTTGGCAGCAAGTCCAATTGAGCTTGGTTGAGAGAAAGGGTAGTTTCTTGGTTTCATGTTTTTGTGACTGTAACAGGCTATGAGTTATCCCAAAGAATTTTCTATCTCAGGTCATTCCAATTGGGCAATATCTGCCACACCCTAAGAGAAAGACAAATCTCTCTCTTTTTTTTTTTGCCTAGGAAACTCTATGATAGGGTTGCCATAAGATGAAGTCGACTTGACAGCACGCTAAGAATGAACTACTTAGATGAAATGTTCCTTTTCTTTCTTAGATGTACCATGATGTTTCCACCTTTATATCCATTGGTTGCTTTTCACCTTTTCCTCCCCTTTGTGGAAGTAGACATATCCCATTATGCCTATCCTGAGCCTTTCCCTCTCTTCATCTGTGTAGACATTTCTTTATTCCTACTGTCCTCCTCCTCCCCTTTGGCTTCACCTGGGACTGGCCAAAGCTCCCCAACTAAGGCAGGAACCAAGTGGTAGCTCTCCATTTGCACTGATAACCAGTGTTGCATTTAAGTCTTTTAAGTCTCAAGTCAAGTCTCAAGTCTCTACCTTCAAGTCTCAAGTCCTTGCAAGATACTTTCAATTCAAGTCTCAAGTCTGGGAGCCAAATTTAACAGAAAAAAGGAGATGAGGGGGGTAGGGTTTAAAGCTTTAATAATTAGAAAATCAAAAGCCCATACTGTCATTCCCTTTCCCGTCTTGCCTCAACAATGCTTCAGACAGACTTTAACATTTCCTTTAAGGGTTTCCTTTAAGGGTTTAAACTTTAAGGGAATGCAGCATAGCTAGCCTGGTGGCTTCCTCATGAGTCATCAGGATTTGATTTAAATCTCCAGACCCATAGATTCTGGCCTTTCACTTCTTTGCTTCCAAGCCTCCTTTACTCTCCCCTTGCTTCAGCCAGATTTTAAACCCCTCCAGATCCACTGATTCCTGCTGTTACCCTGTGAACTGGGGGTCCCAGGAGGGACACCAAAATGTGCTCAACTAAAGGTGGGGAAAATTAGCTCAGAGCACTGCTTAGCGTTACGAGAGGCAGGGTAACGTAGCGAGATCTTGAACCCTATGTCTACGGGGTCGGGTCGAGTCAAGGAGAACACCGAAGTTGAAATAATAAATGATGTTTATTAAATACAAGCAAAACAGTGTGTGCGGCACACTCATACAAGATAACTAAAGAAAATAAAGGTTGGAGTGGTATAGAGGGATTTTTAGAGGGATTGCTGGTTTGGGTGATACTTCACCTGTCCTGAAGCCCAGAAAAATAGAGAGCGAAGCTGGGGTGCGATGTAACTCAGCACGTGGAGCTGAGGGGAGGCTTGCCAAGCAAAGCGGCAGCAAGGAGGGATGAAACTCGGGAGCATTCTGAAGAAGATCTCAGAATCAAGGGTTTTTATAAGGAGAATTGTGACTGCAGGCTATGCCGTACTTGGGGAAAAACGATAGATTTGGAGTTGAAGACAAAGCCTCCGAAAGGTCAGAATCTGAATGATTGAGTTATCGTAGCGGTTCTCAATACAGTAGCCAGTATGCAGACGCAGAGTACTTGGGTATTGTATAGGTTACCCATCAAGCTGCCAGCGCAGGGCAGAGGCTCTTTTGTAAGTAGCGTGCATACCTAATTAGAGTACTTGCCTGGAGGTCTCCTAAAGCGGCGAGTCAGCTATTTCTGGCCTGCCTGTATTGTAGTTTGAATATTACAGCTGTTAACGGCCAAGCTTGTTTACGTGCTTGTCCGGTGGCCTCGCAAGCATGTGGAGAGGAATAGAGAAGTGAAGCCGAATTATGATATCTTTAATATCCCCAAAGCTCGGACTAGCCAGGGCAGTAACATTGCCTTTTACTCCCAAGTTTTCTTTACTCTGACCAAGTCCTTCACTAAAAAAAGACAAGTCTCAAGTCTAGTCGAGTCAATCCATGATTTATTGATGAGTCAAGTCATTGAAGCAACTTGAGTCAGACTCGAGTTGGAGTCAATCAACTCGAGTCTACATCACTGCTGATAACAGAACAAATCCCATTTCCAGGAGGAGGAAGTGGAGATGAAGAAAAGATGCCCAACTGCTGGAGAAGAAAATTTCAGCTGTCCATTCATCTACCAACTAGATACCTATCTGAGCAGCCAATGACCTTCCAGAGAGACATCATTTCCCAGCAGCACCTTGGAAACACTTTGATTGGGGTGCTGCCAGGTTGGAAAGGTAGGTTTTGAGGGTGGCATCATCAGACATAGCTACAGTAGCAGAGCTCTATCATCGTAGTTTTGTGTGATGATGCCTGATTTTGTCCCAGACTTTAGGTTTCTTCCACAGTCACAGTATTTGATAGGTATGTGCACCAACCACCAGATCAGGTTCAAATCTTGGTTCAGCAATTTTTAAAAAGAATCCAGTTCAACCCGGGTCAATTCAGAGGCTGTCTGATTCAACCCAAGACTCAAATCCCTGGCCTGAGATGCAGAAAAATGTAGGGTCATGCCTTTCAATGATTAACACAGAGACAACCACTAAGAAACTCTTTCTCTTATTACCACCCTCTGAGCTGAATGAATGAAACTTCATGGCTCACCTTAAGGCAAAAGTGAGCTTCCAAGATGTTGCTTGATACCAGATTTTGCTGGAGTGCAAGTCCCAGCATCCCTTATTATTAAGTATGCTGGCCAGGGCTGAGGGAAGTTGCAGTCCAACAATATCTGTATACACACATTTGCCTATTCATGCCTTAAGATATGAGTAGGTACATAAAGTCATAATCCAAAGCATTTTATTCAAAGAAAATCACTAAATATAGTGTGAGGAAAACTGGAAATGACTGGAACAGCTTCCACTGTGAAGTTTGCTAAGAACACATCAAAACTGTGCTCCTTCTAAACCAAACACATTATTCTGAATATGATGATCTGCCAGTAAAAGCACGAAACTGCTAAGCAGTACATGTTTCTGTCTAATGGCTGGAGTTATATGCAACAGAAAGAGTATTTTGAGACTGTGATTTGCAAAGCCCTGCCTTGTAATTAAAACAAGACTTGCTTACTTTAGATCTCTGTTATATGGAATAAATGTAGGTGATAGAAAGAAAACTTGGCCAGCAACCGTCATGTCAGTGCCCCATATATCAACTTGGAGGCACAGATGTACGAATTGTCATTGCACGGCTGTAACACAAAGATAGAGTCAATCAAAATATTTTTCAACACACTGAAAATCCAGATGTAATACCAGGAAATGAACCTGAATGTTCTCCTCTTTGAAATATGGAAAGTGTGTAGTCATTATCGAGCTTCACATTTCAAAGTTTTTTTAAAAAATTAATCAATTCACCAAGAAACCTTCTTGGACCTTGTAGGTAAGAATATGAATTTTTTCCTTCCGAGTTCAAGAATGTGAGACTGTGAAGTCACACATGGTGATATTATTACTGACCCAACAATGACGACAGTGAGAAAGCCCTAATAGGATTCTGCCAGGTCAACTTGAAAAGGGTTGTCATAGTTGCAGTGGAGAAGAGAAGAGACTTTTCAGTTTATTCTAGACTGTATTCAGTGCATGGGATGATGTTCCAAACATGTTGCATTCAGTGAGAACAACTCTCATTCATTAATTACAGTGACTCCTCCACTTTCACGACGGTTCAGGGTGCAGAACCCTCACGAAAGTAGAAAAAACACAAATAACTCCCCTCGCTTCCCCTCCCATTCCCTTCTAGGACTCCCCCTTTCCTATCCCCCTACAAAACTAAAGGGACTGGGGGATGGGGAAGCCTCACATAAGCCTTCCTTCCCCCCTCCAGAGCTCCCCCGCTTCTGGTTCCCATGCAAAATGGAAGGGAAGGGTGGGGGAAGCCTCACGTGAGTTCTCCACACCGGGGCAAAATGCATGGGAATGAGAGGAAGAGAATGGGGATGGAGGAGGCACCCATGCTTGCAAATAATTAAATTCACTAAGGCCAAACCCGCAAATGTGAAGGGAGGACTACTTATATTTGGCTGAGTTCTTAATGCATGCCATTATTACTAAGTGATGCCTTACTAACTGTGTGCTGAATTAACCCTCCTTCCCAGGATGAGACATACTAAGTCTTGAAAACTGTGGAATCCACATAGACATAGACCTTCAAGGTAGCAATTCTGCTTTGTGAACAATTTCCCCAAACTAAAGCCATTTGGCATATATGGTTTTTTAAAAAAATCACAAGTCAAAATAAGTCTCCCAAAACATCCATTGCTGTTTGCTGTGGGGATACTCTTTTTTTCCTCCTAACCAAAGTCATACCTTCAACATTTTGCAGATGAAAAAGGGGACACATTTGGCCAAATAACACTGGAGAGTAGTCAAGATGATAAAAGTTACTAGTGAGGAAAACCACAAAATTTAGGAGATGCTGCAGCAATTTGCTTTTCCCTGAGCCTACTGGGAAGAGTATGATTCCACCTCATCCTCTCCTCTCCTTTATGCTGAGTTAACTGAGCACAAACTACTTTTGCACTTTGAATTCAGTTTGCAGCAACTGAAGTAAGCAGAGAATGAAGGTGGAAGTGGGAAGAGTAGAGAGAAACTGGGACTTTTTAAAAGTAGCTGAAAAAGTGGGGTAACAGAGAATTAGTTGGGATGATCCCTGCCAAACTGGGACAGTTGGCAGGCTTGCAGTGTTGACTTCAGCCATTTCTGCGCTACACTGTTATAGAGCTATTATTCCACTTTCAACATCCTGTGGAATTCTTGGGTTTGTACTTTACTGAGGCCAAAGAGCTCTCTGGTTGAGAATTCTAAATGCCCCTCCCTGAACTGCAAACCCCAGGATTCCACAGGATGTTGAATGTGGAATAATAGCACTAGAACAGTGGAGTGTGGAAACGGCTATACTAAGACAAAAAAAATGATTCATGCTGTTTTTGGTGAACCATGATGTAGTGAAGCCAAGGTGACTGCTCGGCTATTCATTCATTCATTCATTCCGTACTGCAATGTTATTATAATTATTTTTATTTTATTGCAATGTACAATCAAATGCACTAAAATATTCTTTAAAGCAATTTTTTTGCCTTTTTTTATTTTAATTTTTTTTAAAAAAATTAAGTACCAACTTTAAAAAGCCAATATTCTTCAAGAACAAATTGAAAACTAGTTCCAAGGGCCGCTTTTAAAGCTGTCTTAAAATGTGTTTTACCGGGAAGTCAAAGAGATGCCACAGCTGTACAAAGCCTGAGTCGCAAGTTGTAGCATCTTCTTGAGCTCAGAGGACAGTTTAGTTATAATATTCATGTACCTTGAGGAAATGCAAAGTAAATATTTTACGACCACTGCCTTCCTCCTGAGCTGATTCTTCCTCAGCATATAAAACAGAAAAAAATAAATATGTTACAAGACTTTCTTTTCCAGCACTGCAGTACTCTGGAACAAGCCATCAGCATTTTGAGTACTGCTTTCCTGAGTGAAGCATGATGGAGTAAATAGCTTGTTTGATTTGCAAATCTAGCATTATTCTTGGTGGAGATGCACAGTCTCCAAGGCTTCTGTCATAAATTGAAGCCCAGGAACTATTTGTTGTTATGTGCCTTCAAGTAGTTTCTGACTCATGGCAATCCTACGACAAACCTATCCTGGGGTTTTCTTGGCAAGATTTGTTCAAAGGCGCTTTTCCAATGCTTTCCTCTGAGGCTGAGAGAGTGTGACTTGCCCAAAGTCACTCAGGAGATTTCAGTTGTTGAGGATTTAAACCCTGGTCTCCCAGAGTCATAATGCAATACTCAGACTGCTACACCACACTAGGTTTCAGATAACTAGAAGTTTTCCATTATGATGTTGGCATTAATACTGTTATCTTAGGAGGTCTCTGGAATACGTGTTGTATGTCGGCTCTTACAAGATTGAACCCACATTATTGTTGTTCAAGCAAGGGAAAAAATGGACATCTCCTTTGTGAGATCATTCATAATATGCAGGAACCACTGCCAACTTTCAATTGGATTGTGTTATTGTCTTCATACTATTTGTGATGTCTTCTTATAATGTTTTATTACAGCCTTTGGGTCTAATCCTTTTACCCTACATGTATAGTGATTTGACAGTTTTAACTTGTTTTAAATAGGAATATTGTTTAATATGTCTTTAGACTACAATTTGTTCTTATTGCTTGGTTTTTCATTATCTGAACTGATTGTACTGTACGCTGCCCCAAGATCCTTCAGTATGGGGCAGGATGTAAATGATTTAATTAATAAGTAAATGTTTAATTCTAAGTTCTTCTGTGACACTTTTCAAAGTGAGCTACCCCTTTTAAGATTTCAGTATCTCTGAAGGAGAGATTGTGGGAACTTAGCACAGTGGTCACCAACTGTCAGAGGAATCTTGCTGCCTGCTGAAACAATTGGATTTTCAACTGACCCACCAGTGGCCATGTTGAATTGAAAGTAACTGCACCATAATCATTCGTAAAATTATATTTTTTTCATTTAGACACAAATGATAACACATGCCGTGCTTTGATAAAAAGCTACGAAACACCCACCGTATTTACTTCAAAGGATGGCTATCTAAGAGAAAAGTCTGAAAGGTGAGTGAGCCAAATGTGCTATTTTTAATGAAGTTGCACAAGAGAAAAACAGAATATGTAGCATGTTCTGAAGTTACAGAGCTAAGGTCTTGGATTATAGCCTCCTTTGATATCATCTGAGCTACAGAGCGCATACATTCACTATGCATGACTGGTGCATAAAAGTCCTCAGCTCATGAAAATAATATTGCCTACATTTTAGCATTTCCTTAAATTATACATGTGGGCATTAATAAGGAAAGATATAAACCGATCATTAAGTAGGACAAGCTTTTAACGGGTAGTGAGAGAAAGACTAAGATGGTGTCCATTTGTTTGTATATACATGACAACACAACTCTGTGACAGAAGAGAGTGGACAGTATCTTTGAAATAACACACTCATAGCAGAATTTAGGGGACCAGTATAGCATAACCGCTTGAACATTGGACTAAGACTGTGGGAGACCGGGTATCAAATCCTCGCTTGGCCACTTCTGGCATTTCTGTAAATTTAAGTTTGCTATCACATTGAAACTACTTAACTAACACATACCTTCCAACTATCCTGTTTTGGCAGGGATGGTCCCAATGAATGCCATTCCACTTACTCAGCTGCTTTTAAAACATCCTAGTTTCTCTCTTCTTCTATTTTTCTCCTTCATCTTTGGTTTACATCAATTGCTGCAAGCACAGTTCAAAGTGTAAAAGTACTGTATTTGCTGGCATATAAGACTCACTCCCCCCCCAAAAAAATACTGTTTGAAAATGGGATGCATCTTACATGCATTTATACGCCAGCAAATAGCATTTGCCAGTGTGAAAATGAGATGCGGCTTATACACTGGTGCATCTTATACACTGGCAAATATGGTAGTTCGCACTCAGTTAACTCAGCAAGAGTGAGAGAAAGAGGAGAATCTTGTCATTCCCAGCAGCTTCATTAGTTGTTGTTGTTTTCCTTTTTCCATGCTTTCTTCAACTCAGCACAGTATACATACTCCACAGTTCAGTTTTCACCTCTGAAATGTTGGAAGGTATGATAGCTTCCATCCATACTTAAAATATTGGGACAGATCCTCGACTGCACTGGTGATGCATAAAGATACATGGACTGGTGCTCGAGTGTAGTATAAGGCTTCCTAGTTCCTAACAAATTAGAAATGGGTTTGCCGAATCACCCTCCACAATATTATTTTAAGCATGGAACAGCTGTGCAGGGTTGGGGGCATATTATTTCCAGTTTCTATGTATGGCTATGGAAGCTGGATGGTGAAGAAAACTGGCAGAAGGAAAATCAACTCACTTGAAATGTGGTGCTGGAGAAGAGTTCTACAGACCTGTCAACTGCTAAAAAGGTAAATGAATGGGTCTTAGAGCAAATCAGGCCTGAACTCTCACTAAAAGTGAAGAAGATTAAACTGGGGCTGTTGCACTTTGGACATATCATGAAATGACGTGAGTCATTGGAAAAAGATGATAAAGTGGGAGGCAGTAGGAAAAGAGGGAGATTGCTCTACAGCAGGATTGATTCAGTCAATTTTTTGGGGGGAAAGGGTGAGATAGACATCAAATATATACACACATACATACATACAAAGGCCACTACCCTGAGTTTGCAAGACCTAAGCAGGGCAGTTATTAAGTTGAGAATCTTAGGGGTCTCTTATCCATAGGGTTGCCATAAACTAAAATCTAATTGACTAAAGTCAATCTGATGGCACATAACAACAACAATACCTTGGATAGCTCTCTACATTTGGTCTAAAACTCAAAGCAGATTCAACACAATTCAATGACGCAGCCACCACCTACCATTGATTAGAATTCACCTTGTTCCTGCCCATTGGTCATTCTGTCTGGAACTGTTAGGAATTGGTGGCTATCAACATCTGGAGGTCCTCAGTCTCACCACCCTGATCCAGGTAGAACATATTCTGAGGCTAAAAGAACCTCTTTTATCCACCGCCCTGCAAACAAAAAACAGTAGGAAAAGAGGGAGACTGCACCTATAGATAGACTGATTCAATCAAGGAAACCACAGCCACAGCCTCTCATCCATAGGATTCCCATAAATCAATCTTGACTTGATGGCAAATAACAACAATAAACAAAGCACAGTGCAGCCAACCAGTGATTCACCAAAGAGATTTCATATCAATTAATATGAAACTTTTCCTCACATGTTATGACAGACGCTATTTCTTGGCTGCATCACGGCTGATTTCATCAAGTTTCTCCTTCCCATCAGCAGAAGGGAAAAGTAACATCTGCAGCAACCATAACATAGCCCTATTTTTCATATTTGACTGTCACTAACAGGATTCCAGCCATTTGGTTTTGATCTTGGTGAACAAATTATAACTACTATAGTGTTCATCCATCCATCCATCCATTGCTTTATTTATATCCCACGTTTCTCCCAGCCTGGGACTCAAGGCGGCTTACAAAAGATAGAATACAGTAAAACTCATATAGTGAAAAGCATATAAAAATCAAGATTTTGTATTAAATAACAATAGAATGAAAACCAATTAAAGTTTTACTTTTAAACAGATTTTTTTAAAAAGTGCAGTACCACAAAAGTCATTTTTGTTAAAATCAGTTTCCAAAAGCTTGCTGGAAAAGAAAGGTCTTAACCTGTCACCCAAAGGAAAACAAAGAAGAAGCCATTCTAACTTCCCTAGGGAGGGAGTTCCAAAGTGTGGGAGCAGCTACAGAGAAGGTCTTTTCCCAAGATCCCACCAGGAATGATTGTGGAGGCTGTAGGATAGACAGAAGTGCCTCCTCTGCTGATCTTAGGGCTTGGGCAAGCTCATACGGGAATCCCTTCACCCTCCACTGGTTGTGAATTGTTGTCACACTCACACTGTCTAGCATTATCTATCCTTAGGATACAGGGCAATTTTTTTTCTCTTCTACCATAAACATTACTAAGTTTAATATTCAGATCCTATTGATGAATATCTACCTCCCACATATCTTACAAATGTAACTTTTTCCAGTTGCTTCTGAAACTCTTTCAAAGAGTCTTCTCTCATCAGTGCCATAAACTTGTCCATCTCTGCCATATCCATCAATTTTAATATCCATTCTTCTCACAATGACATTTGTGTTGTTCTTCCATTGCTGCACATACAACAGTCTCACTGCAGTAGTCATACAAAATATAATTCTTACATACTTCTTATTAAGTTGATCGTGCACCAGATCCACTAAGAAAAGTTTGGATTTCAATTGAATCTGCATTTTAAGAATTTCTTCCATCAGATGGTGTTATCATCATGCAATACATCTTTGCTTTATCCCAAGTCTACCACATATGAAGGAAGATCCCTTCTTTATAATTACATTTCCAGCATTTGGTTGATGAACCTAAATTCATTTTTGATAACTTTTCTGGAGTCAGACACCATTTGTTTCTTTTGAATGCCTAGTTTTTATTTTTTTATTTTTTTTAATGTAAGCATTTTCCCTATTATTTTAGCCTGCGACTTAGGTTGCCTAGTGATAAAAGCAGAGCACTGCAGTATCCCAGTAAATGTCTATGGCGATTTCTGCACTACTCTGATATAGTGCTATTATTCCAATTTCAACATGCTATGGAATCATAGGATTTGCAGTTTAGGGAGGGGCATTTAGAATTCTTAGCCAGAGAGCTCTTTGACCTCAGTAAACTACAAACCCCAGAATTCCACAGGATGTTGAAAGTGGAATAATAGCACTATAATAGTGTAGTGCGGAAATGGCCTATGTTTCTATTGCAAACATATATCAATGCATATCTGTGCGTACATACAGAGCCAGAGATTTACTTCCTGCATGGCAGTGGGTTGGTCTAGGTGGCCTGTGGCCACTTTTCAGCTCTAAGGTTCTATGATTCTGTATATTGATTACATAATACATATGAGTATACATGTCGAAGTATTGTGGGAGTGCCCTCCATTATTACCGTAATATTTGACATTTAAAAACAAATCATATTTGGTAAGCCCAGATGCACTGACATTTCAAAAAACACACATACATTTGCTTTAGGGAATCTCCATAGTCCACAAATGACATGAAAATTGGCTACTTCACTAATAAATATTTTTAAGACGTCGGTATCAATCGTTGTGTTACTGAGACCTCTGATCTGTAATCAATATCTTTTGACTTAGCATTTTATGCACCCACAGAGAGAAATTAAATGATAATCAATCATAGCTGATATAATTTATGAACAGATAGAAGCACTGGCTGACTGAAACAATTCAAAATAAAATCCGCAAGGCAGCCTAGCTAATATTGCAAATAATATATCTTACCCTCTAACTCTAAAATACAGTATTGTGCTAATTATTTGCTTACATTCCACTACAACACTGTGATGGGGGGTGGGGGGAATCTGACTGTAGCTTGCTTCTGGGGAGGTTGAATAAGAAAAGAAGACCTACCCAGCTCTATTCCAGTCCTTTGGGCTGTTTCAGTTTTGAATGGTGCCCAGGAACAGATTGGTAGCCAGGGTAATGCTGTCAGGAATAGCAAAATGTGTTCACAAGTGCTGAAAAAGTTAGCTACTACACACTGTAGCTTCCACATAGTCTTTAACGGCAGACTCATTTGCAGCAGTAGACCAGACTGATTGTTATCAGACTGTTGTCAGGCCATAGTGGCAAAGCAACCAAAGTTGCTAAAAAGTGCTACAAGTCACAGGCCATTTCCTCACGAGACTGTTATATAGTGCTATTATTCCACTCACAACATCCTATGGAATTCTGGGATTTGCAGTTTAATCCCTAGGATGTTGAAAGTAGAATAATAGCACTATAACAGTCTAGTGTGGAAATGGCCATAGACAGCTGAGCATCAATCCATTAGGCCAGCGGTAACAATAAACCCAGGCTGCAGTTTGGTTCTTTAGATCTCCAAGTGTGGTAGAAATGCCCTCCACAACCGTTGGAGGGTATTTGGGGGCAATGTATATATAGATATATTTCCAGGTGCCCTGCGGGCTACATATCGACCACGGGCCACATTTTGCCAACTCCAATGTACATGTTAATCAGCAGGGGAACAAAACAGAATATGCCCTAATTGTTGCAGTGCTGGTGAGCATTAAATGGAGGAAGTCCTTCACTGCTAGCCATCGTGTGTGCTTCTCTCTGTGTATCCTTGCTCCCCTGACCTTAGAATGCAACAAAGAAGAAGAGTTCCTCACTAAATTGAAGGAAGCACAGAGAAAATGAGCTTATGATCTTCAAGGTTGTAGGCTTTGCTCAATGGTTTTCTATTAGTCATAAGTATCATGGGTTAACAGAAAGACTTGTTATGTTCTCCTACATGCCTTTCTTTTCAAAAAAACTGTTAGTGGCAATGGAGGCCAACCCTTGAAATGAAATGGCTTTTCTAGAGGAAACTAGTCAGCATCCTGACAATGCCTGTACTGGAAAACAGCCAGGGTTAAATGCCCATAATCATGCCTAAGTAACCTTGAATCTAATAAGATAGAACAGCTCTGAGTGCTGTTAAGGAAGCCAAAGCTGGTCTTTAAACTGAATGCTGTAACTCATCCAGAACTGTCATACTGGGAGGCAGAAATGGTTTCAGGGGCAACCTCTGTCAGAGCAAACTTCACAGGGAAGAGCCTCTACTGAACACCTCAAAAGCCCTAGCATGATTTTATGGGAAAATATGGTTCTATAGTACTAGAAAAATACTGCACTCTGTGTATGTGTGATGTGTCTGTCAGTCTCTTTGCTTCTTTCTAACCTGGTAGGTGCTCAGTCACTTGAATTCACTTTTAGAGGGCATGATAAGCCATTTCAACTGTGTGGAGATTGTTTTGGAGGGGGTGTTAATTTACAGAAGAGAGCCAGCATGGTGTAGTGAGTGTTGAATGTTGAACTACAACTCAGGATTTAATTCTCCACTCAACCATGGAAAGCCACTGGGTGACCTTGGGCATGTCACACACTCTCAGCCCCAGAAAACCCCATGATAGGTTCACCTTAGCGTTGCCGTAAGTCAGCAAATAACTTTAAAGGCACACAACAACAAAACTCATAGAACTCTACATATGACTTCAGTTTCGAGTATTTTGTTTTTCAAGAAAATAAGGGTTTTTTTCTGTTTTTGCCCCACTTTTGGATGATGGGCAGAAAATAACCCTAATTTGATTGAACCTGTGAGTCAGACAGCTAAGGTAAGGTACTCCTCTAAAAGGTTTTCCTGGCAGCTAGTAACAATGTGATAAAAAGCAAGCAGGCTTTCCTTCCTTTACCAGTAGATTTTCTGTCCTTCTCTTTGCAGCTATAATGATTGTGATCTTGGCACCAATTTATGCTTGCTGGCTCAAGGTATGATTAGCAGCAAGAGATGATTTATACCAACAAAATCACCCAGTTAGCAGACATAACATTCCCAAGTGGTCAAGCAGAGGATGAGTAGGAGACAGCCTGGGCAGAAAATGATTCCACCCTTCTCTCTCTTCAGCTGTGTACTGATAACAACAGCTAC
Source organism: Cyclura pinguis (assembly GCA_030412105.1). Taxonomy (NCBI): domain Eukaryota; kingdom Metazoa; phylum Chordata; class Lepidosauria; order Squamata; family Iguanidae; genus Cyclura; species Cyclura pinguis. The sequence continues at coordinate 24,683,743 of CM059604.1, forward strand.
AGTTCTAACCCTTCTATATAATTTTACAGGATTTAAGGTGCAATCTTTATCTCTGAGCTATTACCCCAAAACATGGGTGACTCAGGGGTCCATCCGTGGTGCCAGTACCTCCACGTAACAATGGGGGATCAATTAGCTCAATTAGGAGGTCTGTGGGAGGAGGATAACCTAACGAGAACTTCCACCAATGTTTATGGGTTCTTGAAGGAAAGAACCAGCCAGAGATTATCTGAGAACCAAATGCTGATGAGTTAGAAGTCACTTATATGTATTTTTGACCCTCTTTTAGTTTGGTTGTAGTTTAATTTAATTTAGTATTAGATTAGATAGTAGAGTTTCTTTGTTTATTTACTGTTTGTTTTGTTAATCCCCTATATGTTATTTTACATATTAAACACATGTTAATAAAAAATATTGTGTGTGTGTGTGTGTGTGTGTGTGTGTGTAAATAAATAAAAAGAATCTGCTCTGAATTTTAGTTTAAATGTAGAGGAGCTATCCAAGGTATTGTTGTTACGTGCCATCAAATTGACTTCAGTTTATGGTGACCCTTTGATCTTCATGATCCCCAGTTATCAGCTGCCGTGGTCAGGTCTTGCAAACTCAGGGCAGTAGCTTTCTTATGTATGTAATTATGTATGTAATTATGATGTATGCATGTATTTGATTTATATCCCATCTTTTACCCAAAATTGATCTAATGAATACACCTGTAGAGCAATCTCCCTCTTTTCTTACTGTCTTCCATTTTACCAAGTATTATCATTTTTCCAGTGGGTCACAGCATCTCATTATATGTCCAAAGTGCAACAGCCTCATTGTAGTTTTCTTCACTTTTAGTGAGAACTCAGGCCTGATTTGCTCTAAGACCTATACATTTGCCTTTTTAGCAATTGACAATGTCTGTAGAACTCTTCTCCAGCATCACACTTCAGACTCTGCGTATTTTTCAAATGAGTTGATTTTCATGCTATCCAAGATGTTGATTATAGAGACCCTAGCACCTTGGATAGCTCCTTTGAGTTCCACAGCAAAAGAGCCACCAACAGCATCTGGAGGACCACAGGTTCTGCACCTCTGATCTAGAGATTATTGCCAACATGACATCATAGAGCATTTTTACGTTGCTCTAATGGTGAGTACTGGAATAGTTGTTTCAGAGTTTGAAGTACTTGCAGTCCAAAAATGCAGGTGCTTCAGCCTGAGCCACCCAATATAACAGGCACAGTAGCATCTTGGAATACAAGGAATGAATCCTTTCTAGGATACTTGCAATGCCTCTGGTGCCAGCCACATATTATATTAATATTAAAATCATCAGGAATTTGAGAAAGAAACAAAGATCTACTATCTGTTTTCATCACAGCAGCATGTGTAGAGATTACTAAGCAGTGGAAACTTCCAGTGAGGGTCTTTTTTCAAGCATGGGTGCACAGAATAGGATCCATAGCATTATCTAAACAACTATCTTACCAGCATCTAATGGACAAGGAAGCAGACATAAATTAGCAGCTATTTGGTATCTTCTTATGATGTACACAATTTAAGAAACAAAACAGTTAGAACCCCCTGTCCAAGAATATGCAAAATCTAGATCAGTGCATTTTGAATACTTTCAATGCACTAATATTTGGGACTCTTCTTTGATCCCCTGAACAGGAAACAAACAAAATGAGCTCTCATGATATCTAATTATATGTTTTAATGACCCTCCAGTTTTTTAGGTTTTTATTTGTTGCGCATGTTCTGGCTTGTTGCTGCTGTTTATAGCCTGGTGTTTTTATGGTGAATTTCAATATTTAAAAAAGAGAGAGATTGTGTTCACATAATGGACAACATGAAAAGATTTTATCCTTTGTTCTTTCAGACAATGCCACCCACAGTCTGAGACAACTGCCTGAGACATCTTTAAGTTACAACATCTACAGGAGCACATCAAGATACAGTGGTGCGCTTGGGTAATGCAGAATTTGGACCCATAGGAGAGAGACAGGATTTTATAGTGGTTTGAGTGTTGAACCTGGGACTCTTCCATACAACACTATTATAGTACTATGATTCCCCTTTAATTGCCACCATTCCATCCTGTGAAATCCTGGGGCTTGCAGTTTGGTGAAGCACTAGATCCCTCCAGTTCAGAATTCTGAATGCCCTTCCCTAAACTGCCAATCCCAGGATTCTGGAACCATGGGAACTAAAGTGGAATCATGGCACTGGATCATAATCATGTAATACAAAGGGTTCTAGAGCCCTAGGAGATCACAGGTTCAAATCCTCACTCAATCATGGCAGTGGGTGACCTTGTACAAGTCACACTCTCTCAGCCTTTGAAAAGGCAATGTCAATCCTGCTCTGAATAAATCTTGTCAAGAAAACCCTCTGATAAGATCACCACAAGTCAGAGTCAACTTGAAGGCATGTAACAATAACAAGTTTTATTGGGAAGGGGATAAGCATATTACTTTGCTTACTTTACAATATGATAAACCAACCTTTCTGCATTTAGGGGGTTCCCTTGGTCACTCTGCCACATAGGGCCTGGAAGTATTGTTGCCAGAGTCCTGCCCTGTGGTGCCCAAACCAGGCCCTGCCTTTACTATCCTGAAACTGGACTAAAGGGCTTCCTTCCACAGTTGTGGTCACTTGGATTTCTGAGTACTGCAAGGTTCACTAAATTCATAACCCATCTCAACTGAAAGACTTAAGAATGAGCCAGTTTAGATCTCCCCCACCTTCATAAAAGCTAAGTATTTGAAATCTCATGGCGTAGACACAACCCAGTACTAAATAAACTAAACATGTCTCTAATTGTAGACATGTGCACCCCAAGCTTTTCTCCCCTCACTTGTATTGTACTGTGCGAGGGGAAAAGAAGCCTTTGAGAGTCTTTCTATAGGCTTTTGTAGGTATATAGGCTGTCTTCTCTTCTCCCACAGCCAAAATTTCTGATATTAAAAGATGGTGGGGGGTCTACCATGAGGTAGAGTGAGGCAGGCACCCAGGCAACATATACTGGAGTCAAAGTGATTGGCACTGAAGTAAGATTCAACTGATCAGTCCACTCAACTTCAGCACATGGAATAGGAAGCATATGGAATAGGAAGCAAAACATCTTGAGCCAGCTTTGGAGTGGAATTGGGGGCACTGATGATCCCTCTGTCTAGGCAAATGAACACCTATGATATATCATGGGCCTAGAATATGATAAATCATGGAGAAACTGGTGACAGAGTCTGCAGATCAAGCAGCCTAGGCCAAATTGATTTGAATTTGCATGATCAATAACGCAGGCACTTCACAGAGCCCAGTCATCTCATTTGTGCAACCCTTTGCAAAGTGAATGTGATTTTGAGGGGGGACAGTGTTTTAAAAAATCCTAGTTTCCTTGATCTAAGGGATATTTGTGGCTCTGTAAACAGGCGCACGCGCACGCGCACGCACACATCCCTCCAAGTCCTTGAAGCGAGACCTTGGGGGGGTCCATCTCCAATTCCAACACCAGGCCTGAATGCAGAAACAGTCTCCCTTGGTCCTCTCAGATGAGTCACTGCATCTGGCTTTGATGATTCATCGCAGGTCTCCCGGGACAGGGGCGCCGCAGCCCTCTTTGAGAGACGGACTCCTCCTGCGTAGGCTTGTCCCAGATCGCATCGTAGCCAAAGCCTTAATGCGTCCCAAGGGGGCCTCCCCCAGAGAAAGCCTTCAGACCTCGGAGGGGGGCAGCGAGGAAGGAAGTGACTCTTCCAGCCATTTGAATCTGGATCATGCTCGATCACGCTTCCGAGGTGGCGGGAGGGGCCGGGGGGGGCTGATCACGTGACTCGTATGATAAATACGAAGCGAGCCATCAGCCGGAGGAAGAGAAGCGCTTCCTCGACCCGCCCCGTCTGTCGGGATATAAAAGACGGTGGGCGCTTTGGCGGCTACACGCGGCCACGAAGCTGCCCGAAGGCAGAGCTTCTCCGTTCCAGTAAGTGTTCTCTGAGCGCCTCACCAGCCGTGGAAGCCTCAAGGCAGAGCCTTCCGTCCCATTTCGCACAAACGCTGCGTCCAGAGCGAGGGAAACGGGGGAGAAAAAGTGGCAACCGATCCTCCGCGTTTGCTTCCTTTTCCCGACGGGAGCGCACGAGGGAGACCGGTCTCACGCTTCTCTCTCTCTTTCTTTCTTTCTCATCCTCTCTCTCTCTCTCTCTCTCTCTCTCTTTCTCCTTTGCTTCTCAGAAGCTCGGAACAGCCGGCAGGCGACCGGGGACCAGGCTGTGAGGTTCCCTCGACGGCGCGTCCCCACCTCCTCCTTTCGCCAGGCTCCGCAGCTCCTCGAAGGGGAGAGGAAACGGGCGGCGGCGGCGACGATGAAACTCCTGCTGGTCTTCGCCGTCCTCTTCCTCGTGTCGGCTCAGGCGTTCGCGGAAGAACTCGGGGACCCCGAGGAGCTGAGCTATTGGTCCGACTGGTCCGACGGCGACCAAAATAAGGTGAGGAGCCCTTCTTGGGAGGGCGGCCGGGCAGAGAGAGGGAGAAAAAAACAGCCACTTGCAGCCGCAGCAGGTACGATCGTGCGATCTCTTTTTTAAAAAGTAATAAAGTGCGGGGATTCTTTGTCGGGAGACGGGGCGGCGGCCGCTGTGGGCTGAATCCTTTGGCTTGGTTCCGGCTAAATGGACCCCTTGAGTCCGCGGTTGAATGGCGAATCAACACGGAGGCAATTCCCTTTGGCTGTTTCCGCACTAGACTGTTATAGGGCTATTATTCCACTTTCAACATCCCATGGAATCCTGGGGTTTGCAGTTTAAGGAGGGGCCTCAAAGGCATTTGATTCAGTGGAACTACTCTGGTCGAGACCAACAGGATTCAAGTTACTGTCTTTTTACTGCTTCTTGCGCTTGAGAGATGGAGCTGATTGTAATCCAGGGATTCAAGGGCTCTCAGCTTTGGGAAAGACCTTAATCTGTGGGTCGCGAGTTTAATAGACATGCATAGTTGAATGGTGTCGGTGAGCTCTCTGGTTTATGTCCAATATTAGTCCTGCCAAGGGGAAGACCCCTTTGGAAATGATGAGTCTGAAGTTGTTGTGTGCTTGGCCAGGGTCCGTTCCTTTTAATAGGTCTACTCTAGGACTAACCTTGTGCTCCAGCCCCTTCTGTTTCTGTTAAGGGCAGCAACAGCCCACTAAATTCCACAGCTCTAGTTTTCGGATGGTCTCCTCAAAGCCTGCATGTTGGTCGGTAGAAGCACTTGTGAGAGTTTTTGTTATACATTTCCGCACTAGACTGTTATAGTGCTATGATTCCACTTTCAACATCCTATGGAATCCTGGGGTTTGCAGTTTAGGGAGGGCCTTTGAGGATTCCATAAGATGTTCCGTGAGATGTTGAAAGTGGAATAACAGCACTATAACAGTCTAGTGTGGAAATGGCCATAGACAGTGTCTTCAGAGAAAGTGCAGACGGTTGTCTTGGCGGAGTGGATGGTACCCCATTTAAGGAGAGATGTGAGGGAAAGAGAAAGAGAGATTATCATCCATTCAGATACAAACACACACATGGACAGGCAGGGGCTGTAATCCTGTGCAACCGTTGCAAGTCCATTGGAGTGCAGTGAGACTTCATTTCCAAGCAAGCGTGCTTAGGATCGGAGCTTAGGAGCTGCAGTTTCAGAAATGGGAATGTTGTTCCTAACTTCGAATCTATACAGCCAAAAGCCTGTAGGTGCATTCCTGTACATTCCTGTAATCTTACACATATGCCATGGGGCTTACAACCAACTAGATTTAGGATTGCAAAGGCAGAGGTGTAATTTGGAGCTGAATCCTAAGAACTTCCCAGTAGATGTAAAGGGGTTCACTTGTTCTGCCTCATTCCCAGAATTTTACAGTGAATAGCAATATAAACAATTTCCATAGATAAAACTCCTTCCATATTTTCCTACAGCTTCTTCTGCCCTTTTTTTTTTCTTGTCTTCTTTCCACCAAAACAAACAAAAACTGTTAGGGAAGGAAAACAAAGACAGAATAGATGTGTGATGTCCTGACTGGCAGAACCAGGAGGTATCTGTCTAGAAGCTTCCTTGGTCATTGCTAATAAGGTTAAGTAATGGGCAATTTGGTTCATATTTGGGCTTGCTCATAAACTGGATAGAAAGACAGCATAGTGGTTTGAGTGCTGGAATAAGATTCTGGGAGACCTGGGTTCGAATTGCTGCTCAGTCACGGAAGCACCGGGTGACCTCAAAGAAGTCACAATCTCTTGGTTGAAAAGGCAGTGGCAAACCTCTCCTGAATAAATCTTGCCTAGAAAACCCTATAACAGGGTTACCAATTACTGTAAGGTGGAATCAGTTTGAACACACATAAGAACACCTAATGCTTTACTTGAAAGTCATGAAGCAAAAAAGGTACATGCAGCGGCAGCTGGCGGGTTCAGTGTCAGCAGAACAGCAAATTGATTCTCGGGCTAAGGTGCACATTTGAGGGATAGGTTCAGCACCTTCAATTGCCCATGTAAATTCCAGACAGCATCCCAGAGTGGATTTACCACTCTATTGTCGTGGAAGCTGCCAGCTGTCTGTGGGTACCCCGGCACTGGGAAGAGAGGCAGTGAATCATCAGTCAAGGCAGTCATTTGGTCTGTGACAGGATTTTGAGTTTAGGCTCCATCCAGCACAATGAGCAGCAAGTTCTTGATTGCACCAGGGCTTACTTACCACATTTTGAAGCAAGTGAAGTAATACATAGGTTGTTGTGGGTTTTCTGGGCTTTGAGGCCGTGTTCTATTAGTATTTTCTCCCGACGTTTCACCTGCATCTGTGGCTGGCATCTTCAGAGGATCCTCTGAAGATGCCAGCCACAGATGCAGGTGAAATGTCAGGAGAAAATACTAATAGAACATGGCCTCAGAGCCTGGAAAACCCACGACAACCTATGGGTTCTGGCTGTGAAAGCCTTCAACTTTACATGAAATAATACACATTGCCATATAAAAGCCTCCTCACCCCACCCCATGGAAGACTGTCAGTTCCACAGTCTAAAATTATTTAACTGGATACATGCAGACAGTGTGGTCTACCTAAGGAAATCATTATAGGTAGGGAGAAGAATGTATGGATCTTGGAAGGATGAAAACAGTTTATTTGAACAGCACAAGCCACATGCATGCGTGCTACAGTTACCAGAGGATAACACACACACACACACGCACACACACAAAATGCCTTTTAAACTATGACTCTCAGTGGCCATGCTGTCTAGGGGGATTCTGGGACTTGTCCAAAAGACTAACTTTTCCAAGTTTTGGCTTAGATCATATCCCGTCTCCCATCTTGGATTAGCTTGTCTATTTGTGTAGCTGGCACACTCCGTAATGTGTTTTTCAAAAGCATCAAAATCCATGCAACATGAGTCTCTTATTGCTGGTCCAGATTCTACCTTTGCACCAAGTGAACAAGCAACTTTCAAGAAGACAAGCTCCAGAAGTTACTTAAACAGCCCGGGGAGCTATTCTCTCCCTGGACATTTACATCCAAGTCCTACCTGTTCTTGGTACAGAGGATTTTCTGCAGATCCCTGGTTATAACCAGGGCTGTCATTTCTCCCCATCTCTCTTGCCTTGTTGGATGAAGAGCATCACTTGATGTGGCATCTTTATGGATAAGAAGCTGACATTGTCAAGCCCGCCATCTATCAGCATGCTGGTAAACAACTATTCCCATGCCACTCCATATCAAAGATGCTCTTGAATTATACTGCATATTCTAATGGAATGAGAAATCGAGAGTGATTTGCCAGTATAAACTGAGCTAGACAAGAGATGAGCGCATGAATCTTTTGTTGTTGAAGGACAAGCTAATTTCTCAATAAACACATGCAATTTTTAGAAGATAAAATATATCTCACCTAATCAAGGTTGCACGGTGGATATTTTGCTAGGAGATGATAGAGATTAATCTCTTTCTCTGTACTTTCCTGATGCTGGCTTAACTTTTTCCTGCCAATAAACCTTGAATTTAAAGCTGGGTAGGGAATGAGAAGGGGGATTATGAGAGAAATAGAGATTTGTCTGCTCTTCTTGTTCATCTCAGTTATCTTTTAAAAGGAAAGGGCCAGCTTGGCATAGGTAAATTTTATCAGCAAAATGGCATGGAAGAAAAGGTTAATTCTGCTTCCTTGTATCCATGGACCCAATCCCTTTCTTTCCCCACAAGAAGATTTTTTTCGTAAAAATATAAAAAGATGGAAGATCTCTCCATGGATCTCCTTCATGTCATCTAATTTATCCTCCCTTCTGGGTATAAATTAAGGATCAGAAAGGAATGGAATGTCATAGCAACTGAATGTCATCATGAAGGGAGACACTTGCTATGAAATACAAATTTCTCATATTTATTAAGCTGATTTTACAAAGGACAAAAGAAGATGGCATTCTTTTCATTCAATAAATGCACCATTCCACCACCTGCTTCAGTTTACATTTGGCCAAATGTCTCCCAACTTTATCCAGCCTGGTGCCCTCCATGAAGGACAACAACTTCCAGTAAGCCTAATCCACATGGTCACTGGCTGTGCTGGTCTGGGATGTTGGAAGACCATAAGCCTTCCTTTTCTGGGAGATATATAAAAATATCGAAGACATTTTAATAATGATGTAAACAAGTACCTCTCTTGTGAGTTGGAAGGAAAGCTTCTAGTGAGCCATTTGCTGGAACAAAATCAGCTTGCAACAGATCTCAGATTCTGAGCACTGGAAAAGAGAAATACTAATTATGAGAATGCCCTGTTGAGAAGAGAAATTGATTTAATTTTAAGATTAAAAGTCTTGGTCCTTTCATGTCTTGACAAAAAAATGTAGAATCTCTTCTACTCCCTTTGAAAAAATATTGAATTATCAAACATCTCCTTGTTTTGCAGCCAAGTCCCTTCCATAATGTTACCAATTTCATCCCAACCTCTATAGGTAACATAGAAAAGCTTCAGCCTTCCACTTATATGTTTTCAAGCATCTGTAAATGATGCTAGAGTTTCTCGGAAGAGAAATTTCTGTAGACTTTTCTTTCAGTAAGTAAATACAGACTATAAACAATGCATGAGAGGTTTTTAGGAACTGACAAAGAGGCTTTTAATAGTGTGTGGTTTTACTGACTTGATTGTGTTTTGTCTTTTATGGATTTGTTAAAGCTTTAAGTCTACAGATAGTTTAATTGCATTTTAGCTAATTTTTGTATGTTTTTACTTATGACTTCGTGTTTTTAAATGTACTTGCTTTAATTTTTATAAGGTGCCTTGAGTTTCCTTGCAGGAAAAGGCAGGATATAAATTAATTAATAATGACAATAGCAACAATATGAACAGTAATATGAGGTTATATTCCATGATGCTTATATGTATGAAGTTGTGTGCTGTCTTTGTATAGCCTCTGCAGGTCAATACACATTAGTGTTTTTAATTATTAAATATTATTATGGGGTGCTAAAGAGATGCATAATTTGCTTCATGGGGTACTTGTCCGCATTTCTTATCTCTAACAAACCCAAGACTTTCCTACCAAGCAGAAGTGTGGCATGTTTCACTATCCACATCCCAGACTTGTTCTGCTTGGATGTGCAAGTTTTTTTCCCTCCTATTCAATTACAAGATTTCTCTTACCCTAGTTTGACCCCAGTTCCCTACACAGTGGAACTGATCCACAGAACTCCCCCTTAAAAAAATTGTTGAGATGGAGATCAGATAAGTAATTTTTAATCTTTGCAACCTGCATGCTGCTTTCCTCTGGTTCCTGTAGCAAAAGCAGACAGTTTGGAATAGAGTCATAGTGTTAACACTGGGATGAATAAGCCTGAAGCGAGGCATAAGTGGCCTTCTAGATGTTGTTGAATTACAGTCCCATCGTCCCACCCATTGTCTGGGTGGGTGTTGAAGTCCAGAGGTGAAGAACTAAGAAACAAACTCCACACCTTCTCACTTCCCTGCACTTTCTTATTTTCCCTTGTCTAACTGGGGATTCTATGGAACGTGCGTGGATACAAAAGCCTAGCTGGGAAGAGGCATTCTCTTTTCCAGAGCCTTTTTAGATTCCTCAAATGCGATCCAATTTGCAGGCAGAACAATTGGAGGTACACTTAGAAACCAGTTCTTGAGTGTTGAGATCACTAATAGTAAACGCTTCTTTATTTTCTTTATTTATTTTCTCTTATTTGTTTCCTGGAGGTAGATTCTACTTCTCTTGCTAAATTTATTTTTGATATGTAAAACCAAGTTTGTCTGCAACAAGCATCTGTCTTAGTTCCTTGTTCCTAGATAAACAAAATGGTAATGTGTCTGGATTGAATCCTGGGATTTGTTTATGCCTTCCAACTCCAATTATACAGGTTAACACTCACCTCAGTTCTGTGAGGAGAAAAGAAGAGAGCTAGTCCATATTTTGCAGGCAGACAAGATGTTTACCCCCGCCGAGGAGAACAGGCCTGACCGGCAGGTTTCAAAAACTGATAACCACACTTCAGATTAGTTCCCTACATGAAGTATACTAAATTTTAATTGTTGTGTGTCTGCCTTATCTTTTAGTAAGGTCTGTGTGTTTAAACCACCATGTATGAGAATGAAAATAATTGCACTGAATGGAATAATTTCTGACTTGAACAAGAATTCTGATGTGTTTGAATTGTGGTTGGAATTCGTGAGATCGGGCTGATTGAAAATTATTGTATGGTGAGGATATTTCCTGACACCAATGAGAATTCAACAACCTTACAAAGAAAGAAATGTTAATGTTTGCTGAATTGGGTCAATCCACTGGCAAGAGTCCTGATTCTTCATTTCTGAATCATTGTTTGCCAAAAATAAGATGGGACAATTTTTGTCCTAGTGCTTTATGTCGATATAGGGGGAAAAAAGTACTGTAACAGCAATGGATTGTTTGTGAGATTTGTTGTTGTGGTGGTTGTCATTGTTCAAGTCATTCCTGACTCATGGCAACCCTAAGGTGAATGTATCATGGAGTTTTTTTGGCAAGATTTGTTCACAGCGGGGGGGGGGGTAATTGCCTTTGCTTCCATCTGAGACTGAGAGAGTGTGACTTGCCCAAGCTCACCCAGTGGGTTTCCATGGAAAAACAGGATTCGAACTGTGGTCTTTAGAGTCATACTCCAATGCTCAAATAACTTCACCATTCTGTCTCTCATTTGGAAGATGAATGGATGGATGGATAGATAGATAGACAGACAGACGGACAGACAGATAGATATTTGGTCCTGGTGTTTTTATATTTCTTTAAAAAACCCTGTAGGTGGTAAGTGACTGAAATGTGGGGAATATAGTTACAGACGTTCAGCTTAAAATGGCATCAAATGCCTACGTTGTAGGTCTAGTTTTCAATCTGCAACCATATAGGGGGGTGCTAAAATGGTCTGATTTGATATATGAGAGTTAAATAATGCTGGAAAAAGTCTAAGGGCTCTGGGAATTATTATTTTTTTAACCAACTTGTATATCACTTGCCATATCTGAAATGATGTTCATTTTGGTATCCAAATGATTTTTTAAAAAATGTTCAAAAAGAAATAAATACATTAGTAAAAAGAACAAAAACCCTGTTAAAATTTTTAAAAAGTCATGATCAATTCATATATCAAATAACTATCAATTACTTTATAAAAATCTGTAGGAACCCCTTGAGACAATGTCAGCAAAATTACTGCGTTATTCTATAGACATCAGATATAAATTGCTGCTGAAAGAAGCAAAGAGCGGTCATCCAATGCTGTAAAGAGACAGAGCTATATAGGGAAACGTAATGTCTGTGTTCCCCTGTATCCATAACTCTAAGTGATTTGTTTTCTGGATAGCTTTCTGATGATGCTCTTATTGTGAAATTGTCCTGTTTGAAACAGAGATTTATTTGGGTTCAGATACTATTGTCTTCCATTTGGTCCCTCCCTGTGTTTTTCTACCGATTCTTCCATGTTTTTTTTTCAATATTCAAAAAAAGAAAGAAAGAAAATCTGTTGAACATGCCAGGGGCTATCTACATGAAAGTATACCTGGATTAGCTAGGTTACTCTCAAATGTAAGGCACTTAGAGTGAGCTCAGCCAGGTAACAGCTAGATTTGATATTTCTAAAAAAGTGGGGAGGGATGATCTAGCACTGCGTGGTTCTTTGTCAGTCACTGTTCCCAGCCTCTAGAATTCCCTACCAAGGGAGACTAGGCTGGCTCCATCTTTGTCATCTGCTGACAAGCAAAAGCGTTTTATTTTAGGTGTCATTTTGACACTTGATTGCTGGCTCAGGAAGAGGTCCTTCGATTGGATGGGTGCTGTGCTTTTTTTACCGATGTCACTTATTAGTTATTTGTGTTTAAATGTTATAATTTGTTTAATCATATCTCAATCCTATACCATGTTGTGTTTTGATCTATATCTGTTTTTAATCTTGTCATGAGCCACCTTAAGAAATAAATGAGAGAAATGTGAAATATAAATCATGTCAAACATGTAAATAAGTTGTCTCAACGGTCCTAGCCACAATCCTAGGTTCACCCTAAAACTTGCAGGGCACCTGGTAGACTTTAGTCTAATTAAAGCTGGAATCTTGTTGATGACCCATTGAATTAATTGTTGATTCAATATTTAGGTAAATGCTCTTGTTTCAGTGGGTCTACTCTAGTCAGGAGTATTTAGGGTTGGGTCTGCTATCTCATTCAACAATCCATTCTAAAGCTTCACCTTTAGACAAGATGGTTTTGTATGCTTTCCTTTGCTTTACTAAACATTGAGCCTGGTGAAGGATTCTGGAAAACCTGAAACCAAAATGTCACTATTTGGGGATGTTTTAGTGGGTCCTAATCAAGGTATTACCTGATCATGGATTTTGGATTTATTTTCTCTTGTGGGCCAGGAGACTTCCTTTGCTCTTTGTGTATGTATGTGTATCGCTCCACCGTCAAGAGATGACTGAGGCAGCCATCACAGACCAAACAAAGCAGTTTTCATCCCACCTCAACAGGGACTGTTCCCACATTTAGCTGATGGACATCCAGTGATGACTGACTGAGGGATGAGACACCAAATAACATGCATGCTTACTGGTTTGCTTCTTTAGTAGTCACATTTAGATTCCACCTTTCTTCAAGGTGGCATACAGAGCTCTCCTCCTCCCCACTTTATCCTCACAACAGGCCATACCCTCACACCCAAGACTGAGAAAATGATCTGCCCAGGGTTATCCTTGGTGGGTTTCATGGTTTTGTGGGGATTTGAATTTGAATCTCCCAAGTCCAGTGTTCTAACCATTAATGCCTCTGTGTGGGAAATGTTACAATTAACCTTTTAGCCTGCTTAGAAACCTCTCTGATTTAGTACAAGTAATCAGTCAATAGAAATTAACGTAATCCCACTTGTGAAGTCTGAAGACTCAAAGTATATGTTTAAAATGTCACAGTAAATGGCAAACTCTTCATCACCGTCCTCGTTCTTTCCTCCTCCTCTTCCTTCATAAATCTAATGGATTGAACAGATACAGAGCTGACATTAACAAAATCAGTGTGGAGCTGTACAGCTTGATGGGCAGGCATACAAAAATTTCTATTTGCCACGTCTGGATCTGTAACTTTCTCCCACCCTACAGGGCCAATAGCGATTTTAAGTGGTGATCAAGATCAGAGAAACAAAAGCAGAATATGGTTAAATATTACCTCTCCTTTGACTTGAATCAAATTCCGAGCCCCTCACACCTGTTTTAAAATCTTACAGCAGCCCTAAGACAAACCTGTCATAGGGTTCTCTTAGCAAACTTTGTTTGGAGGAGGGCTTGCCTTTGCCTTCCTCTGAGGCTGAGAGAGTGTGACTTCCCCATGGTCACCCAGTGGGTTTCCATGCCGAAGCAGGAATTCAAAGCCTGGTCTCCAGAGCTGTCCTCTAATGCTCAAACCACTATATGATGCTGTTTGGATCAGGTCCTGAAAGTTACATTAGAAATTTAAACAATAGTTTCCAGAATCTCCGTGCCATCATGGCCACTGATCATGCCTGCTAGAGGATTCTGGGAACAGTAGTCCAAAACTAATTTTCCCAGGCTTACCTGTAAATCCAGTGTCCTCTTTTTTTGTTAACCCAGTATCACAGTATCAGGACAGCATGGCGAGTGTTCTAGTAATCATACAGTATTTCTGTTTCAGGAGGAGTTTCCTTTACCTTTTGAACACTTCTTGCAGAGGATCGCCAGACGACCCAGACCTCAGCAGTTCTATGGCTTAATGGGCAAACGAGATGCCGGTGAGAACCATTTTTTAAGCTCCCCTTCTTACTGCTACCAGACTGATTCCTGCAAAAGATCATCTCCGCTGAAACACGCAGGTGTTTTGGCTCATCAGGGCTGGGATCCTGTGAGTGACATACACTGGCATAAAACTCCCTGTTACGCCAGGGTATGTACTTGTTTGATCATTGAGGAAGGAAGTCAACAGTATCTCCTGATGCAAGGCTAGTGTCCTTCCCCATCCCTTTGCACACTCTGAGCTTGAGGTTCTAGGGTGCACCTCTACAACCAGACAATGGCTAGGAGGGGCAGGAAGCTCTGCAGGCACCACCAAGCTGCAGAATTTTCTGGCTGGGAAAAGGGGAATGCTGTCATCTTCCAGGAATATGCTGGAGATCCAGGATGCTGATTGCTGTTCTGTTTTACCAGCCACAAAACTGCAATCAGGTGGTGCATGGGAGCCCCTCAGTGTCCAAGCACCAATTGGCCATTGCATACATCCTCACGTCTCCACATGAGATTCTGCAAAGGGGTGGAAGGAGAAGACCAGCAGAGGTGGAACTTTGTACTCCATTGGCACTGGGCAGGATGACCTGACCTGACCTGATTTTAAACCAAAGGTACATAGCCTTGAGCTCTCAGACTTTGGGCATGCCTTTTGCTGCCCCAGAAGCAGATGAGACTCAACTCACTTTTTTTCCTGAAGCCCAGCTGATCAGATAAGCTACTGGGGAGTGGGGGAAATACCCTTCCTTGGCTTCCACAATTGCTGCTCCTGCACCACTAGTAATTGTGATTTCTCGTGGGGAAAAACAGTTGCCAGTATCTCCCATGCCCTGCAGTGATCCTTTGAGCACAGGTAGAGAGGAAACATTTTAGCCATTTCTGCACTACACTGTTACAGTGCTATTATTCCAGTTTCAATGTCCTGTGGAATTCTGGGGTTTGTAGTTTATTGAGGCCAAAAAGCTCTCTGACTGAGAATTCTAAATGCCCCTCCCTAAACTGCAAAACCCAGAATACCATAAGATGTTGGCAGTGGAATAATAGCAATATAACAGTATAAGGTGGAAAGGGCCTTAAACCTTCTTACCCTTACACAAGGCAGTGTGTATTAGACTATATAAGTGTGTGAGAAAGTGTGTGGGTCCCTGCTACCCCAGTGAACACTGGACGTGGTGGTATTATCATTGTTGCTTTTGTTATGTTTATATCTCATCTTCTCCCCCATAACTGAGGACATTGTCATACCACAGAGTTCTAGCATTATGATTCCACTGTAACTACCACGGCAACATTCTATGGAATCCTGAGGTTTTTAGTTTGAGGAGCCTATACAGCTCGCTATGTCTCAATTAATGCTCTATTCTCTCACTTTTTCATCCGATTTTAAAATGTCCCAGCTTCTCTTTCATCCTCCCACTTTCCTCCTTTGCCCTCAGCTTACTTCATTTGCTGCAAACTAAGTTCAAAGTGCAAAAGTAGTTTGCACTCAGTTAATTTATTCAGAGGGGACAGCGAGGAATCTTGCTTTTCTCAGGAGTCTCAGGCCCTTTCCACAGCACCCTCCCCTCCCGCCATGGGGACGGGAGAAGGACGGGACTGCAATGACACTTCTGCATGATGTCATCATGGTCCCAGTCCTCTCCCATCCCCAGGCCGCGCAATTGTGGGTTAAATCATTGACAGGTTTTCTTTTCCTTGTCAATAACCTGTGATCACAGCGCCATCCCAGACTTAGCTGTTTTGTGGAAGGCCCAGAAGCATGAAGGTGGTGCTTCCTGCCCCAGCACAGCCTGGGAAAGTACCTAGCTGAGCTGAGGAAGAAAGCAGCATGTCCCTCCCACTCCTTTCCTCATGGAGCCAGTCCTGGGGAATGCTGCTGTCATGCTCCCTTCCTGGCAGAGCCACTGCTGAGATGGCCACTGGATGCCACCACGAGAAGGTAAGCTGCTGACAGGCCTTCAGGCAAAAGCAAACTTCTGCAGCCTCTCTTACCTTGTTTGTTCTTCCTCACTAATAACTTTAGCAATCTTGACCACACTCTGATGTTGTTCAGCCATATGTGTCCTGGTTTCCATCTGTGAAATGTTGGAGGGTAACAGAAGAATAGAGTTTCACATCTGTATAGTATTTATATCTATATCTCTCTTTTACTAAGCATAATATCAAGGAAGGTTTAAGGATGCTGTTGCAATCCTCGGTGAAACTGTTAAATCACATTTTCTAAAACTAGGAATTAACCCAGTTCACATTTCAGCAATATAGAGGATGTCAGGAATATCGCTTGTAGAATTATTCAGTAGAGTAAAAGAGAAGTGAGCTGTGTGTCAGGATAAACATATTTAAGAGGCTTCTGCACAAAACATACTGGGTGTATTGTACTTATAATGAAAAGTGTTTCTGGCAATGAATTATTTAAAAAAAACAAATATTAGTGCATTTATTGCCCTCTAACAGTACTGTAATATCACTAAATGTGTTTGCTTTTTCATTAAAAAATCACAGTTGAAGAACAGTTTAGCAGCAGTTCTGCTAATTATTTCTTTTTATTGTTTTCTAGGATATGGCTCTCTCTCCCATAAAAGTAAGTTGAAACTGGTTTTATTAGATTTATTAGATACAAACTGATTTTCTTGCTAATTTACCTGTGCATAATCATCTTCTGATTCCAATGCAACTTTTATCGAAGGTGGTTACCATATGTTATACTATAAATAAATAAAAAATATTTGAGTCTAAATACATTCGTCCCAATCTAGTGAACCTATGGACATGTTGATGTGTGTTTAAGGGCTCTGAATGAACCAGATCTGCTCAGCTGCTGCAGAAAATCCTCCAACATTGGAGAGAGTAAAGTGATCCATGGATACCATAGTTGTAGTCTATAGCAGCTTAAGGTTGCAGTAACAGGCACACTAGCCATTGAATATTCTGAGACTTACTTCCAAATAAACATGCATGGCATTGCTCTGCCTTTCCACTATGGCTGATGGCTTCTCTCCCCCATAGAGAGACAGGGCTTTTTCTGTCATGGCCCCACTTTTATGGATTGCTCTTTTGCAGGAGATACACATGGCTCTTCCCTGACTATTATTAAGAGGCTTTTAAATATCTGAATGTTCCTTTCTGCTTTTAATTGATGCTGGGCTGTATCCCATACTTACATTATATGGTTTTAGTTGTCGCTGCTTTTTTTTTTAAATGAACTTCATTTTTTAAATATAATTGTTTCAATGTTTAATTCTGTAAACTACAGAAGAGTTTGTTTCCAGCCTTCAAAGGGGGCTACACGCGCGCACACGCACACACACACATACAACAACAACAGTGCTAGTGAGTACAGAAAGACAATTGTAGTCCCGGTGAAAGCAATGATAATTTGTATTAATTTGTTGGATTGGTTTCAGTAGGATTTAGGGAACAATTCTATGTACATTCATAGAATAACTTTCTACATCTCATTGTAAGTCTCCTTGAGCTCAGCGAGGCTTACTTCTGAATAAGGATGTGCAGGGTTGCACTGTTTCTCACTACTACAGTAGTTGTAGCTGGATAAGGAAGTGGTAGGCAATCTTTGACCTTGTAGATGTTTTGAACTTCAATTCCCATAATCCCTGATCCTTGGCCATGTTCAGTGAGGCTGGTGAGAGTGGTAGGCCAGAACATCTGAAGGGTTAAGGGTTCTCTGGCCCTGAGATAAAGAACATTTCTGCACTAGACTGTTATAGTGCTATGAATCCACTTGCAACCTCCTATGGGATTCTGGGGTTTGCAGTTCAGGGAGGGGCCGGCGGGCCCCTCCCTGAACTGCAAACCCCAGGATCCCATAGGAGGTTGCAAGTGGAATCATAGCGCTATAACAGTCTAGTGCGGAAATGGCCCAAGACACAGATGTGCCCTAGTGGATCATTGGATTATGCTATTATTGTGTCAGTAATCACAGTAGTACCTATTGATGCTTGCCAATATCAGTGGAATTTCCTTCAGAAATACTGCTTAGACACCAAACCAAAGTGGCATGAAATCATGATCAATTAGAAGGCCATATCATTTAAAACTACTTTCAAATACTTACAACACGAAGTTAATTTGTCAAATGATATAAATAACCAAACTGAAGTTGCCACTAGTTTAAGCCCCCACAACCTGCTTTGGGGCAGGGGCTCCTCTCAACAACTTTGGAAAACTCTGTACCCTCCCTCCAGCTCCACCCTGCCTTTCTACTAGATGGTGGCTCCTTCTTCTGCCACAGCCATTTCAGGGTGATAGCAGCTCCACAGGCTTCTTTGTGAACCTTCACAGGCCACGAATTTTAAGATAGCTGTGTGTGACAGTCGGAATGACAATAGCAGCCACCAGGGAATAAAACTGTCTTGCTACAATCAGCTGTGCAGTGCTTCATTGTCCTGGATTAATAACCAAGCCACATCAAACTTAAAAGAGACCATGTTACAGGAGGGACGATGGCATGGTACAGAGCAAATCCTACAATTACTATCATCTGTTCTCATGCACTTCTGGCAGCAAAGTCTAGGCAGCATATGTATCAGCCCAGCAGAAAAAGGCAAAGGGAAACAGCAGAGACAGATGGCAAGAGACATGGGAAGGAGAAAGAAAACCAGGCATTAAGCAGACTCATTGCTGCTGTGCTGTTTACCAGGGCCAGCCCTACTCTTAGGCAGAGGGCGCTAGCTGCCTCAGGCCACAGAAACTGGAGTGTCGTGAAAAGGGCAGCAAATTGGGTGTGATTTAGTTTCTTATTGTTGTATTTGTACTGCCAGGGATGGATGGAAGGACAATTGTAGAGTTTTCTGCTTGAAGTGCAAAATAACTTGGCTAGCTTTTGATACTGTATGTACCTTTACTAAGGTTAGTAGTCTAGTAACTGATCCACCTCAGAGGTCTGACTGTTGTGGGCCAGGCCTGTTATTAATCCAGAATCAGCTACACTGAATATTTCCACATCATGTAGTTACTTTCTCTAAACATAGAACCTTAGAGTTGGAAGATACCACAAGGGTCATCTAACCCAACTCCCTGCTGTGCAATAATATGCAACTAAAGCACTCTTCAAAAATGCCCATCCAACCTCTATTTAAAGCACATCAAATAAAGAAATCTCCATCCCCACAAGGCAACCTATTCTATTCTCAAACGGTTCTTGCAGTAAAAAAGTTCTTCTGAATATTTAGATGGGATCTCTTTTCTTGAATTTGAATCTACTGGTTCACATTCTAGTCCCTGGAGCAGCAGAAAATACACCTGTTTCATTTTCCACATGATATCCCTTCAGATATTTAAAAATAGGCATCATATCACCTCTCAGTCTTCTCTCCTCCATGCTAAATATATCCAGCTCCCTAAATCATTCTTCATAAGGCTTGGTTTCCAGATCTTTGATAATCTTGGTTGCTCTCCTCTGTCCAGTTTGTCAACATCCTTCTTGAACTGTGAAATCCAGAATTGGACCATGCATACAAGTGTGAGATGTTGCTCAGCACTGCAGCATTGTGATTGCAGTGGAACTGCCTTCCCTCCTTTCTTTCTGAAGACTTTAGTATGCCCTGAAAACCAGGATCTGATGGCTACCATGCCTTCCAGAGCTTGTTTTTTTTGGGGGGGGGCACACAATGGGAAATCACCCCTCTGTGTTCTATTGCAGCGATGGAAATTATGCAGCCCTCCAGATGTTGGACTATAGCTCCCACAATTGGCTATGTTGGCTGAAGATGCTGGGACTTGTACTCCAAGAACACCTGGAGACCCACATGATTTCTATCTCTGTTCTGTTAGATTCCACTATTCCACCAGCAGAAGTCCACAGTGGATCCTGCGAAGAAAGACATAGAGAGTCCCTGGTACTGTCTTCGTGGATGATGCAGTAGATAAGCAAATAAAAAGAAAAGGAGAGAGTACAGTTTAGCATCTCCTCCTCCTCTTCCTTATTCCTTGTATCCTGCCTTTCTTCCAATAATGGGGCTCAAGGAAGCTCCCAACATATTTAAAAACAATACAGATTTAAAACTATACAAAAACTTCAATAAAAGTATAAATATAAAATGGTAATTAAACAATTTATAAAGTTAAAACATCGAACACGAAAAACCTTAAAATTCATTAAAAGGCAATACAAACCGTAAAACAGCGCAGCATTAAAACCCCATCCCAGTCAGTTTCTAAAAAGCCTAGCGGCACAAAAATGTTTTTAGCTGCCAACGGAAGAAGAGCAAGGAGGAAGCAAAGACTGGGAGCAGCTACTGAGGCCCTCTCTGTTGTGTCCACCAAATTAACCTGAGAAGGTAGTGAAACAGAGAGAAAACCCTATCCAGAAGATCTTAGAACTCTAAGGGGCTTATAAAGGGAAATACATTCCTTCAAATAATCTGGACCCAAGCCTTATAGGACTTTATAGATCTGTAAATCGTAAGATTCCATAGGACGGATCCATAGCAGTTAAAGTGGTATCAAAATGCTGTAATCGTGTAGTGTGGAGAAGACTCAGATGAAAAATCCCACTATCAAAACATGTAAAAAGGTGCAGTAGCCCCTGTCTTCCTTTGCATCTGGCCATCATAGTCTGTATCAGTTTGAAAACTAATTCTTTGCCAGTGTGCCCTCTGCCATTTTAGTGGAAGAGTCCAGTAGTCTTGGATCAAGATATGCTATCTAACCAGAGGATTTTTCAAAGCTCTTTGAATTGTGGGGGAAAGGATAGAAGGAAAGAAGGATGTGAGACTAGAAAATAGTGTGGATGAGAAGCCAGAGTGTTCTTCTCCAGACTCTCTCCCCAATGCCTGGGATTAGTCCTGGAGTAAAGTAATTGGTTGAGTGAGTTACTTCAAAACAGTCCTAAGCAGTGGTGAAGTGGAGTTAAGGCTGATGGAGTCAAAGCCTTGGGACTTTTTGATTAGGAGAAACTCTGACATTATCTGCCGGACATGCTTCCCGTTCCTTCTAACTTTAGCTGATATCTCCACAGTAGCTAGATAGGAAATGGATTTTCTCAACAGTAATATACTGTTACAAGGTATACCAGTTATCATCCAGAATATTTTGCTGTGGCTTGGTCTTGAGTGAGTGAGAGCTGTTAGCTTGATTTATCACTGAAAGATCCTTCAATATGAAGACACATTGCACGCCCAGTGTGTGCTTAGAAGTACCCTCTGTGTTTTCAGTGTAGCATGCCCTCAGGTAAGTGTGCTAGGATAGGTTGCAGGCAACCTTTATTGTCCCCGGGAGGGCTCAGTGACAACAGCTGTCATAACATTTCTTAGTGTTTGATCACTTAGTACACTTGTGATTGAGAATTCCTGAGGAGGCTCAACTACATAGGAGTCTTTGTGGTCCAATTTTGCCATATCATTTCAGAATGGTGTCTAAGCCCTGCCTTGCCCAGTTTAACACCCATTCTGGGGTCTATTTGTGACAAGGTGGAATACAGGACACTGACTTATTGTCATTGTTGAAGTAAATTCAACTGCCAGTCCAGCTCATCTCTGTACTTAGAATGGGGCAGAAGGTACCATCTTGTCTTTTGCCTCAAGCAGCAAAATGTTTTGGGCCCATCTTTCTACAGGAGGAAAATTAGCAATCCACCCACAAGCAGCATACTCAGTTTTTTAAATGGTTTGAAACTGTTCTAGGTTGTGTTATTGATTATATTCTGCCCTTAGATCTTTGGCCGGAATTCTCTAAGGCAGTTACGAATGCATAGGCACCTTAGTTATGTAGCTATGTAGTGTTTCTCAGCCCAACGCCCTCACTTCATCTTCAATTAGCAGGTAGCAGGTGCTATGAGCAACAATGGTCTATTCCCTTGTCTATTGGGAAGAGCTGATTGACATTTCCATCCCCACTCCCATGAGCAATCACCAGTGTGACAGTGCAAACCAAGGTCCCTGTTGCAATTCCCCTTTGCACTGGAGATTGCTCTCAGAACTGGGGGGATGGAAGTGTCAGTCAGCTGCTTCTCAGTGAGTAGGGGAACAGACCTCTGTTGTTTGTAGTGGCTGCTGCCCAGTAAGTGAGGACTGGGGGGATTTCATGGTCCCTACATGTTCCTAAACTAGTGAAGACATAGGAATCATAGAAACATAGAACTGGAAGAGGCCACAATGTCCATCTAGTCTAACTCCTTGCCATGCAGGAATACACAATCAAAGCATTCCTGACAGATGACCATCCAGCCTCTGATTAAAAACCTCCAAAGAGACTCTTGAATATGAAACCAGCCACAAATGCATAACTAGGTTACACATTCATAACTGCCATAGTGAATTCTGAGCCACATTTGTAAAGTGGTATATAAATATTGAAATGAATAATATAGTAAATAAAATTTATGGTTGATGGTGAGGCATAATGAAGATAAGGGGGGTTGAAGTCCAGAATGTTTAGGGGGCAACTCTTTCCCTATCTATTCACTTTTCAGTGCACATGGACTGAAACAGTATCCCTCTAGAAATTCAAAATGATGTGGACAGATTAGAAGAGAAAGCTGTCTTTGTCAATCTGCCAGAAAGATCTGGTGTTAGGCTACTGCTGGAAAGAGCCCACTGGATCTGATCGTCTCCATTGGGGGTGAATGGGGAAACTTATTGGGCAGATGCATCTATATCTGAGCACCTGTGCTTACAAAGAATATTATGCTTGGACTAGCATCTATGAGTATTAAAGAAGTATTAGAGAAGTTAAGGCTCAAAAAAGTCCAAGAGGGATGGATGGATGGAATCCAAGATGGAGGAGGGGAGAGGGGAGGAAAGGAAAGGAAAGGAAGATAGATGGACAGGCAGACAGACAGAAAGGCCAGGATGCTCCCAAGAAAATGTGGCATTCCCTGACAACTGGTGGCTTCTATGTCAGCGGGGTGATGAATCCACTGCAAGATTTAGGAGGTCTCCAAAAATAGGTTTAGCCCCTTGGGTAGCTCCTTTAAAGCTCAGACTGAAACCCAGTGCAGATTTACCAGCTCCCAGCCGAGAAGCCACGAGCATCCCCGGATACCATTGAAAGAGAGCAGAACAACTTTAAATCAATAAGAACTATATTACCAGAGAAGAGATCAGAGCAAGTAGAGGAGCATGAGCATACGTTGATCTTTATTTGGACTAAGACTTAGGTATCACCTTTAATATTAATTCAGATATTTCTAGGTTCTGTATTCATCTTGAAAGCACATTGCCACTATAAAAAGGCGTATTTCAAATGTATTTAAACACCCACAATATATTTTTCAGGACATAAAACAGATTCATTTGTTGGACTCATGGGCAAAAGATCTTTAAATTCTGGTATGTATAAACTATAGCTAAACCTAAAAGCATAATTATCTTTTATCTCTTGTTTTTATACATACATAAATATAACTATAAGACACACCCCATTTTGAAATGTTATTTTTGGGGGGAAAAGATCATTTTTAAAAAATAACATGGTTTCTCCCATCCCACTTCCTTTCCATTTTGCAAGAGAAGGGAAGAGAGAGAGCTCTGGAGTGGGGTAGAGAAAGCTCCTAGGACCTTTCTCCCCTCTCCCTTTCCCTTCCGTTTGCAGAGGAAGGGAAAGAAAGGAGCTCTGGAAGGCCAACAAAGGAAGGAGCTCTGAAGGGACAAAAAAGAATGCTGTGCGAACTTTCTTTGCCCCCCTGCAGAGCTACATCCTTTGCCTTCCAATGCAAAACGGAAGGGAAAGTGGGGAGGGGGAAGGCTCGCCCAAAGGTTTTTTTCTCCCTCCAGAGCTCCCCCTCCATTTCTAGTGCATTTTGCCCCAGCGCAGCGAACTCAATCTGAGGCGAAATGGAAGGGAAGGAGTGGTGGGGGAAGCCTCATGGGAGCGTTCCTTTAGCCCCCTAGACCTCCCCTTCTCTTTCCTATGCATTATTTGCCTTAGCGCTGAGAGCTCACACAGTGGTAAAATGCATAGGAAAGGGGGCTTGGTATTTGTCAGCGTATAAGATGCACCCCATTTTTAAATGTAATTTTTCAGAGAAAAAAGTGCACCTTATATGCCAGCAAATACGGTACATATACACACACACATACTGAGTATTTTGAGAACGTCTAGCTTACTGTTTACAGGGGGGAACCTACAAATGTTGTGCCACCCCGACTTCCCAGTATGGCCAGTAGCAGAATGATGGAAGTAGTAATCTGACAACATCTGGAAGACCACGTGTTCTCCAGCCCTACTAGAAAGGGGTGGAGGAGAGAGAATATGTACTTTTATGCGGGTTGTTCGACTGTCTGAACTTCTGTATCTCCCCATATGATCCTGCCTGAGACTTAGAATATTCAGGAAAGGGCCTTCTCTTGATCCCACCAATCTCACAGGCACGTTTGATGAGGACACAGGAAAGACTATTCTCAGTGGCTGCTCCGAGGCTATGGTACGCCCTCCAAAGGGAGGCTCAGTTTGCCCCTTATGTGCTCTCTTATTGCCAGCAAGGAACAAACTTTTGCTATCAACAGCCCTTCTTCTTGCAGCCTACTGGGGCAGAAGAATGTTTTGTTGGTACACTTTATGTTTGAATGTGTAATATGTTGAATAAGTTTTAATTTGGGGGGATTTTAAATGCGTTTTAAACTTCTGTTTATATGTTGTTTTTAGCCATTTTAATTTATATCGTAAGCTGCTTCAGATCCCATATTAGGATACAATTTAAATGACTAAATAATAAAATAAATAAATTATAACTCCCACCCATCCCAGTCAGCGTTGGCTCTGTCAGGGATGATGGAAGCTGTATTCCAACAAGACCTAGAAGGCCACATCTGCCCACAACACACTTTAGATATTAACAAAATCGTAGAACATCCAGTTTGATGTAGATTCTTCATCTCTCACTGTGGTTCCTTTACTCCAGTTCCCTGCCTTATCCTCAACAAATACAGTCACTTTTTCTTTATAGTCTGCCCCCTACTCTGCATTTACTGCTAACACATATGTCTGCCATTAAACTGAATTTCCCATCAAGCTACTATTCTGTAGTTGCCACTTTGTGTATGTGTGTATCTCTTGAAGTCATTTCCAACTTATAGTGACCCTAATGGGCACCTACCATGAGGTTTTTTTGGTTTTCTTTCTCGCTTCATGGGGGTTTGCCACTGTCTTTGTCTAAGGCTGAGAAAGTGTGACTTGCCCATGATCACCCAGTGAGTTTCCATGGCTGAGCAGGAATTCAAACCTTGGTCTCCCAGCATCCTAGTTCATCAGTCTAACCACTATACCATGCTGGCTCTTGTTGCTACTTTATTAGAGCTTAATTTACAGATTGAAAAATGCAGCATCCGCCACTTCATCCACAAGCTCTATGTTTAGCTAATAGAAAAATACGAGTGTGACTTAACTGTATTTTGAAAGACTCTCAAAAGATTTTTAAAGGAATGTTCTCTGTTATTTCCTTAAATGGATTGGGATGCCAAATCATCTAATGCTATCTGCAATTATTTAAGCATGCCTTGTAAACTATTTGCTGAAATTACAATGTTCAATTACATGATTTTCCACCCTGCAGTATTTGTAGCAGCAATATTATGTCTACATCCTATTTAGTTTTACAAATTGCTATGAATCATGAGCAATTGAGCCAAAGATTTATCTCTGAGAGAAATAGCCATTAAATGCTGGTGGACTCGTAAATATCAATTGACAGATTCAAGCTTGAATTGAGATTCAGCTCCTGTTGTGAACTTGTGTATGAAAATACAAGAAGCAGAAATAACCAGGGTTTTAAAATCTGATTCTTATTTCAAAATTGCTGTAATGGATAGAATAATTTGAGCTTCTTCCCTAAAGTGAGCAGGAACAATAGAGATACATCCCCACTCAGATACAGAATTTATCTGAGCCTGAAATGTTAAGTTCTGGTTTCAATATCCTCAGCATTCATTGCTGTTCTGACAGAGTGAAATTCACAGAATGATGGACTGAAAAAGAGACAAAACACTGAATTGGTATAGATCTGATTGTTGAAATGAAAGTAGAATTGTTTCTATGGTTGCTGAGAAATAATACATTCCACAAAGTTTAAAGTGGAGGAAGCTTTCACCTTTGTATTATGCAGTCAATCCAGGATGCCACATGAATGCTTTCTCAGTATTTTCCACAGTTGGATTCAAGCGAACAATGAACTTGAAGTAATATTGACACCAGAACCATGGAAACATTACTTTTTGGGATGCCAGCTCTTAGGATCTCCCAGCCTCAGTGGCCACATTGGTTGGGGGATTCTGGGAGTGCCCCAAACAATTTTTTGTGAGGAGTACACTCATCCTGGGAGGGAGGCTAATGTGGCCCCCTGGCCTCCCAGAGTTGCCCACCCCTATGGTATTGGGAGTAGTAACTGGTGGCTTCCATGTCACTGGGATAGTGAATCTACTCTGTTGGTCCAGATCTAAAGGAGCTATCCAAGGTGCTAAGCCTATTTTGGGCTGAGTATTCAACCCCTTGGATAACTTTCTTCAGACTATGATCTATGGAAGCAACCAAGAATCACTTGCATGCTGGCCTGAGCACAAGTGACTGATCCCACAGCCTGAAGATGGTCAGCTGACCTCAAAGGAGATATGGTGGGTACCTCCAATACTAATCAACAGTGAATCCTTTCTGGGTTTTAGTCTAAATGTTAAAGAAGTTACCCAACATGTTTCTTTCTGGTCCTATCATTGTAATTGAGGGGGGAGGTGATTTCATATTTCAAGATGGACCATGGGCTGATCTTCTGTGATAAACGGTGCTTCTGGTGACAAGACAGCTCATGCCTGAAGAATCTGGTGGAAACATCATGTGATAATAACATTGAGAAAGCTAGCAGTCCAATGCTTTGCATGTTTCCTCAGAAGTAAGCCTTACCTTGTTATGTGAGGCTTGTTCTTGTGTAAGTGTGCACAGCATCATGGGTAAAAGAGTGTTTTGTAGAATTTGGGAGTATAATACATCTCATTCTTGGGGGAAGACTAAGATCCTGTGGTCTGCATTTAATGTGCTGTCCTGGTGCTCACTGTTGACAGGGAACTGAGAGGCCCCTGTTCTCTTGCCTTATTTTGTGTTTATGCCTGAGATGGATGACACAGCCTTCTGAGTAGAGGATGCTTACAAAGAAAGGTCCATATTCTGTAAAGTAGCATGTATAACGATCTGTTTCTTGTCTGCCCATAAGCATATGGATTCAAATATCATTTTAGTCATTAACTTCCTATTACAACTTCTCTGATTTTGTATTGTGGTTATGAATCTGGATTAGAAACACAGTTGATGATCTCTGATTGTAAGAGGAGAAGGGTGATGAAACTAAATCGTACATGAGTTATTGTTAGTAGATTAAAAACTTATTATTAAATCCTGGCTCCTGTCTTGCAGTGCAGTTGAGGCTGGGGCAGTTCTTCTTCAGGTAGTAGTTAGGAATGTAGCTATGAGGGGAAAGAATGAGGACATTGCCCCCAAATGAAAATTCTGCCCCCCCCCATGAAATTTTCCTCCATCCCCCAAATTTCTCATACTGCAGAGAATGAGACATTGAAAATCATTCATACCTAGAACTTTTATATGTCCTGTGCTCACATCTCCTAGGTAACTGTGACTGCTTCTTTTCTTTGGATGCCTGATCTGTATTTCCAAATGTTTAACTGAAGTTTTAAGTTGTTGAAATACTAGAAATTTGAACCCTGAAGGAAAAGTTCATTAGGTTCTTATTTGGAGGAGAGCCATACCCTCATTTTGCCTTCCTTCTACCCCCATTTCTTTATAGTAGTTCTCCAAGGTTCTGGACATGTAGGTGCTATATGTGTCATCTTCAGAATTAAGGATGGCCCTACCATTTGGCATAATGAAGCAGCTGCCTTGGACACCAAATGTTCATGGTAGAGAACAGCAGTGACAGGTTAGAGGACAGAGCTGGGTATCATGTCCTGAACAGCCTGACCAGAGTTTGCAAAAGTTATCCTTTTTCACGAGTGTAACACCAAGGTCATGCTGAGTGGGTGATTCTGGGAGTTGCCATTCAGAACAATGGCTTTTCCATAGAGACACCCTGCTGTCCTTTGCAAAGCCAGTAGCAGTTGGTGGCTTCCATCTTAGTAGGCAATGAGCCTGTTCTGGATTTTGCTCTGAACTTTACAGGAGCTATCCAAAGTGCTGACCCCTGTCCCCTGAATAGGTTCATTGTCTAAGATAGTTTGGAACAGAATCTGGAGCAGGTGCCCCACTGTACTCACATAGAAGTTACCAGCCACAACAGTGGAAAACATTTTGGGGCAGCCCTGTTACCTAATTATGTTCTAACTATCCATACCAGCAGGTGAAAGCTAGTGGATATGAGAGAGGGCTAAGAGAGGAAGTGAGGATTATTGTTAGTGTTTTTTGCAGGTTGTTAGTCAGGTTTGTAAAATGATGTCTCAGTGAATTCTTCAAAGGAGCTAATAAGCCCCAAAGGGCCATACAGAGGGATTAGCTGCTCTTTAAACACCCATTGGTATAGTAACTGTGGGGTTCATTCATAGGGATATAAATATAATGAGGAACTGAACATTGAAAAGGGACAAGTTAGGATTTGCTAACATAGCTTGAAGACTCCAGAATAGATAACAGAGACAGAGATGCAAAAGACAAGGCATAACATGTTTCAGACTGGGGAACTAAAATAGACAAGGAAAATGTTCTCAGTTGCAAAGTAAATAATCAGAACAGTTGTCCCACTGCTTTTGGTGGACCAGAGTAATTCAAACTGTGCATACAGAGGACTGTCAGATGTTCTGATGCTTTGTCATCAAAAATCAAAGGAATGGTCCCTGCACAGAGGAAAAATAATGTACAGTTATGTTAGGAACAGGTGAGACATTCTCCTGTATGTGGTGTTGTACATTCAGAGACCTTAGTCTTTTCCCTGAGAGGTTAGGAAATGTATTGGGGGTTATGGAATGTGGGAATCGTTCAGACATTACGGCATGGTGTTAACAGCGCAGCTGCTGTTTTGACGAGTGCAGGGTTCAGCATCCTGACATCCTCTAAAGTTTTTAGAATTACTACTCCCACATGTTGGAAAGGAGGCTTGTGAAAACTGAGGCCAAACATCTGGAAAGCAGAAAGTTCCTCACCCGTAGTTTAGCAATTTAGTATGAGTGGCCTGTTCTTGAAGAGCTGCCGGTTTCTTTGAATCTACTTAAGGCGCAAGACTTGTTGGCAAATTTGGGAACCATTAAGGTAGCAATGAGTTCCAGTGTTTGCCTCTCTAGCATCCAAGACGTTAAGACAACATTCATTGCAAGAGGTGTTGGGCAAGCCATAAATTGTAGGGTTGGAAGGATTGTAGAGTTGGAAGCAGAGCTTGGGAAAATTACCCTATTGGCCCCAAAGTTCCACTATTCCCCGACCAGCACAGCCATTTTTTAATCCTGCCCTTTGGAGCAATTGAGAACAAGAAAGTTCTGCCTTCAGTGTGATAACTGAAGATTTACCACATCTCCACCTAACTTCCTCTGCCTGGCACTTTCAACCATTCCTTGTAGGATTTTGTTTCTAGATCTCTCATCATCCTCCAGATACTCTCCAGTTTGTCAGTCTCCTTCTTAATAAATGATGCCCAAAACTTTTCACGGTATTGCAAATGGAACATGAGCCCAGATAATTACTTTTAAAAAGTAACATGGTCCTGTACCTTATTTTAGTATTTGAAAAGTAATTTGCTGTTCTTACTTATCACAGTGTTTTGAAGAAGTGGCTTGGCCGTTGCATATTCATGGTGTTGATAGTTACTTTTCAACAACTTTTCATTTTAAAGAAGCTAAAATTGGTGAGAGAATGGGATAAAACTTAGATGCTTTGTGCCAAACTGCCTCTAAAATGCCCCTTTAAAAAAGTAAATTTAAAGGCTCAGTAGAAGGCATTACTCTTTACAACAATAAGGTGACTCCATTCCTATTCATTATAATATTTCAGACATGTAAGTTTGCTGTATCCTCAGTAGAAAAAAATGAATTCAGTACAGTTAATGACCTTACTTGTAATTAGTAATTTCCAAGCTCTGAATGAAGCCTCACCAACACAGAATATAGTGAGATAATCACATAATTTTGCCTTATGTTTCTAGAGTAATTCATCATAATACATACTCATATGTTTATTATATTGTGTTAAAATATCATTATTTTTTCTTCTCACAGGATCTTCGGAATGGAACACAGCACAAATCTATGAAAGGAGACGTAAATGAAATATTCCTGCCATTGTTTGTTGAGATTTGTTTGTGGCCAAATTAATTAGTGTAATATAAAAATAGCCATTGTAAGGAATAATTATTTATTTATGACTTGTCTTTTTTTTTTAGTTGAATATTCGATAAAAGTAATGTTTTCATATTGCGGCAGTAATACATGCAGTCAGTATGCAGATATGTGATGGATTCTACCATGAAAGTCCTTCTGATATAGAGATCAATGGTGTTTCACAACAAAGCACATTATTTGATATGTTTTGTGAAAGAAATGTTCACCAAATGTTTAAAAAAAGTGATAGAGAAATAAAAAAAACTTTTGTTAATTTATAGAAATTGTTGTCAGCTTCACTACCAACGCCAAGTTGATCAGGTGTCTAGTGCCTCAAATTGTGTTCATAGCAAAAATAATAATAATAATAATGTACTGTAATTTCAGTAGCCAAAATATATTTGTATCATTGCAGCATGAGTTTTTTGTGCCTACATATATAGATATATTTTAAAAAACGAGATTGAAATGTGAATCTAGAAGTCTTCATTTCATTGCCTGGCTTTTTACAACAGTTAACAGGTTGAATAAATGTTTTAAAAAAAATGACTTTGGGGATTTTGCAGCATACATTCTGTGAATGAATGGAATTATTCAAAATAGAAAAAAGCTGTTGATATAAAACGTGCACACATATATACCCACAAACCAAAAATGCAAGTGTAAGGACTGGGCTAGTGAATGACCAATCAAGTATTATAGTGTACATCTCTACTTAGAGGTAAGCTCCTTCGAGTTTATGGGACTTACTCACAGGTGATGTTAATACAGCTGCCACCTCAGCTATTACATATATTCTCTTATATGTCTCTGTTGTATGCTGCTGTATCTGATGTGGGATTCATGTGACCCAAAGGATGTATCTGGTTCACCTGTTTTTCATAGCTTCTCTCCTCTCTCACCCAGAAATAATTTTACCTGAAAATTTTGAAGTGCTTTGTCTTCAAAATATTCACTTCTCCCCAATGTGCCCTGTTTTGCTATAATCCCCCTGCCACACCAAAGGTTGGGAGGCAACTTCTAAGGGCTGCAAACCAGAATTGGCCGAGTTTTCCTATTCCTGTGCTGTGTTATTATTATCATTATTATGATTATATATTTATACTTGTTTTCCACCTTTTTATCAGTTTGAGACTCAAGGCCACTTATGACAAATTTTATAAAAACACATAATTAAAAATGTACAAAATACAAAAGTTAAACAATCTTTAAACTTTAACAAATTAAAACCATTAAAAATATAAGCCATTTTCAAAAACATCACAGCAAGCAATAGCAAATAGAAAATCAAGCACATTGATTAGACAGGATGGGCCATGTACAATCATTCCTCAAAAGCCTGTTGAAACAGAAAAATACCAAGCTTTTAGCAGAATCCACCAAGTAGGATTAGCAGATGTCAAGATTCCAGCTTAAGTTTCCAGATTTCAAGAGTTGGCTCTAAAGAAGGGCTGTGCACAACTCCTTCAGCCAAGAGCTCTGTGTCCATCATAAATCTGTGTTTTCCTTGCCTTTTTTAAAAATAACTGGCCATGCAGCTTACTTCACTGTGCAAAGCTTAATCAATTTCAGTCAAGTTATTGCAACTTGCAAAAGCTCCAGAGGGTCTGCATGTTTACTTAGCTAAACTTTCTTCCACTGTGACATTACCAGGGACTATCCCTAGGTTTTGGCCTGGAAATCTCAGAGCCTAGGATGATCCTGACCTGAGAAGCCTACAGCAGATCCTGAACTCCTACGCACTCTTCTTGGGAGTGTGTCCCATTATTCTCAGGGGGCCATACATCTCAATATACAAGTACAGAACTGCACTGTAATTTCCCAGTGTTTACTTTGTAAAATGAGAGCCATGATGACTCATAGCATACCAGGACGTTCCCCCTCTAACTCTGAAGCAGCTAGGAATGGCAGCAAGTTTTCAGTTTTCAGTGAATTGCATTTTGCATATGTGTGAACGTACTCTTGACTTGGCCTTTAGATGTAGGAAAACAATTGTAGTTCATGCAATATGGAAAACAGCTTTGGCATCTGGTGTTCCAATAAGTTCCAGAGGAGATTGCTACCTCTGGATTAAGGCTTTTTATTCTTTAATTGCATTAAAACATTGTAAATCCACTTACAAAGCAGTTTGCGTTCAATTTGAATACAGGATTATAAATGCAGCAAACAAGGTCTGTTTTGAAAATCCAAAGATATCCAAGAGAACCACAGAAATAATCTAATTAAACCTAATAAATTCAGACTAACAGTAGTGAAGGCAAAACAAATTAAGCCAAGAATCATTGAAACTAAAATCAGTGAATTACAATTATTTAAAATACATATGCAAATACAGCAGCAGCTAAAGTCAACATCAGTCAAAAAGAGACTGCAGACTGTGGAAGAAAGGAAGGAATATGTTTGTATTCCTGTTATTTATTGCAGTGGAATACAGTTCCAAATAAGGCTATTTAGGATCACAAGAGGCATACATTAAAGAAAGTAACCTTTAAAACTTGATTGAAAAGAACATTTACTTGTCCCCAGATATATTGAATAGGTAGATATATTGGTAGATATATAGGTAGATATATTGAATAGGACCTATTCCAGTGTTGACTTTCCATTCAGAAGTTGTTTCAATAGGTCTACTCTAGTTTAGATCAACATTATTGATTCCTTTCTTGATTATCATTTCCTGCGGTCTGGAAGACATTAATTCTAAATAGTTGACAACATTCTTAATTCCTTGTCTTAGGATGTTAACCTCACCAAATCATAATGCTCTTCTCAAATTTGTGGCAACCATTACAGCCTGTAGAGTCCGTCTCCAGCCGTAACTGCGGTCAAGCAAAGAAGCACTCCTCTGTTCCTACCACAAACTGCCTTCTACCTTCTGTCCCACCCACTCTTAATCCATATCTGTGGTTGCAATGGTGGCAGCAGTGGGGTCGTTCTCCATTCATTCCCTTGTGCATGGATTCAGAGCTTGGAAACATGACTTTTGAGAACTGCAACTAACCAGACTCTGCTAGCTGGCATGCACCGTTGCCAGACTGCTGGTGGGAAGAAGAGGTGAGAGCTGTAGTCCTGAAAGTTAATTTATGTGAGGTCTGCATGTATCACTCTGACACCTGGAATAAAGGAAGACACCTACCTGTCATTGCTATTGCCACAAATAAATACATTCTAACAGTGCGACAGCAAGCAGATGTGCAGGTCTGGTGAGACTGTGGGGTGAAGAATGACGTTCTGTTATGAGAAATGTACTCCCAAAGATGTTGTTAGAATAGCTCCTAAAGAGATCTCAATCAGGTCCAAAAATGGCCAACACTTTTCTAACTATTTGGGATTCCAGTTCTATTATGGAGACCAGAAACGCTCATCCCTTACTGGCTTTGAATCCTCATGCTGCTCCTGCTAAGAATGCAGGATTCATGACAGGAACAATTCCTGAACAATTGACACTTGGCCTTAGAATAATAAATAGACTGCACATTTACAACTCTTGTTACTGATGTGACTCCAGATCAAAATGTCTCTATAGGAAACTGACTGGTTACAAATGCTTTTATATGAGGAAGATGAGGGAGATTTGGAAACTTTCATTGATTTTTGAGGAGAGTGCCTAGCTTAGAACAGTGTTCTTAAATCTAGCAATGCCTCTCATAAACAACTGTGAATCAATCTCATTCTGTTTTCAGTGCAAATATTTTTTGGCTTCTAATACAAATCATTTATTGCACTAAGGAAATTTGCCACATGGCTCTGTGAAAGCTGAAGGAGTTCTCCCTCCTGTCTTCACAAGCCACTAAACTCAACACTTTTCAGCCACTGTGAAAACAATGAGCAGATACTTCTCCTTCAGAGCAAAGTTGGCGTTATGTGTACAAATGTGTGCTTAGCTTTGGCCTTTTCCGTACCGGGCTATTTAAAGGGTGCAGAGCGACCTCCAATGGAGGTCTTCTGCACCGTAGAGTGGACTGGGGCGGACTACTTTTTGTAGTTCCATACCTCAGTCCACTCCGGAGCAACCGGAACTGGTCGCGCGGCGTGCCTGCAGATCTGCCGGGGGCGGGCTTCTGGCTGGCGATCTTCTCCAGTTGGTGGAGGGCCTCCACCAACCGGAAGCCGCCATTTAGGATGCCGGAGGAGTGCGGAGCGACGAGCTCGCGCTGCTCCTCGTGGCGATGGACTCAGCCGGCCGGAAAACAAAGCCGGTAAGCTCTGTTTTCGGGTGTCCCCCCCCCACACACACACATATGGAATGAGCCTCTGACTCCATGAACATTTTTTTTTTCAGATAGAATGCAAGATCAAGAATACTCTGTAAAACCAGAGCTGAAATTGCTCAAACTCGAGTATTTTCTGGGAGCAACAGTTAACTATAGTCCTAGTACTCATATAGTTCCTGTTTTAAACAACAAGAATCTCCTGAAATTCAAACATTTTTTAAGGTTGGCAGATCTTGAAATTAAAACATCTGATATGTGGAGGAATAACTGACAGATTTACACACCCTGAAAGAAACTCTTGAGTGCTCAGTGTAAAAATCTCTGCTTGATTTGCCACCTCTTTTTTCCCTGACAGGGTCCACACTTTTAACAGCTGCCTGGGAAATAGGTACAACAGGTTGCTTTTTGTTCTGGGAATAGTTCTGCCTATTACGTTTGGCCAGTACAGCTTTTCATTCATAGTGTTTTCTTAATAAGCACTTTCAAAATTCCTTCGTATGTTCGTAAAAGCATATAGTCCTTTAATCCAGCTCCCTGTCACTGTAGGCATCTACCACTAAAGTATCCTGGAGAGGTGGCCATTGAACCTCTGCTTAAAATCCACCAATGAAGTAGAGTCTTTCATTGGCAGAGGCAGACTGTTCAATCTTCAACAGCTCTTACCATCAGGACGCTAATCCTGCCATTTAGTTGGACTCTCCTTTTGTGTAATTTGACTCTATTGGCTCAGGTTCTATCCTCTGGAGCAGGAGAAAACAAGCTCCCTCTGTCTTCTACTTGACAGCCCTTCAGATATGTAAAGATGGCTATCATACCACATCTCAATAGAAAGAACTTGAGATTTTTTTTAAAAATAAACCAGTGTGTGAGAAAACAAAACTGATAATTGGTTCATCACTGTGCAGTTCTGCTAAGAATAGAAAGAGTTATATTCAGTTATTCAAATCACTTTTCCAGCTCCAAAAACATTCTGCCATTCTTGGATATTATTCATTAGTCTTCCAGTGTCTTATATTGACAGGGAGCCCTCCACATTTGCCAGGGTTAGGGGCACAGGACCCCTGCAAAAGTGGAAAAAGCAAAAATATCAAAATGGATGTGTGTGTCTGTGGGAAAGGGGCCAAGCCATGGTGGGGAGAATTGGCACCTAGGGTCCAAATCAGCTCAGGAAAAGGAGAAAGAAAGGGGCTGGTTTGGCATGGTGGCCCTATACTTTTCTCTAGCCCATCTCCTTCTTTGGGCATAGGGGGCATCAAGAAAGGGTTTCTGGTGCTGAGAAATCAGGCTGCAAGCTGTCCTTAGCTAGCCAGTCAGCAGCTAGTAGAAAAGGAAGAGGAGGACCAGAGGTGGGTTTTTAAAGGGCTGCAGGGTCTGATCAGAGACACCAAGAGGGAAGGTTCCTCCCTCTCCGAAAAGAAGCATCTGAGGTGGGCGGTCAGGGGTTGAAGAAACTCACAAATAATCAAATCCATGAAAGTCAAACC
This sequence comes from Cyclura pinguis, assembly GCA_030412105.1. NCBI lineage: Eukaryota > Metazoa > Chordata > Lepidosauria > Squamata > Iguanidae > Cyclura > Cyclura pinguis. Next base: position 24,719,944 of record CM059604.1, read on the forward strand.
TGTAAATGGGAAGGGCCAACTAATGTAATTAAGAGAACAATCATGTTTATTCAGAAATAAGCTTCAATGAGTTCAATTAGGCTTTTCCTAACACATGCATGCAGGATTGCAGGCCAACGCTGCTATGTGTCATCTAGGAGAAGAGAGGCCAGGTGTCATTTGGACTACATATAACATCCCTGGGGATCTATGAAATATTGAATTGCTTCCATCTAAAACTAGATCACCCTTTCTCACCAGAGCCTTGAAAAGTTAGAATGGCATACCATGAACTGCCAAAAAGACAAATAAATGGGTTTAGGTGTAATGAAGCCTGAACTTTCCCTGAAAACCCACAAGACTAAACTGAGGCTATTATACTTTGGATGCATCATGAGATGAAATAACTCACTGGAAAATATGCTCTGTAAAGTGGGCTAAGGTTCTCATTGAATTTGCCACAAAAAGTAAAAATAGAATTCAGTAGGACTGAGGCAAGCAAGAAATATCTAAATATATTGTCCATCTTCTCAGAACTATTTGAAAGTTCACTTTGTTTGATTAGGCATTCTAAACTTTAGTAGACGATGCCATCTTTTCTGTACCCGCTCTACCACCACCATCTACTTTTTGTGTGTCATGGGATTGTCTTGTCCCTACATATGTGCCTGGAATTGCAAGTGAACTAAAAGTAATTTGTAAAATAAGTCGAAGAAAGGGAGAAGAAAGACTTCTTCACATGCCTCTGAAAAGACCACGGCACAGGCAACAGGCAAGAATCTATTCCACAGATAGAGTTACTATTGTGAGCCTTCAAGTTGTTTCTGACTTATAGCAACCCCAAGGGGAACCTATCACTGAGTCTTCTGGGGCTGAGAGTGTATTATGTGCCCAAGGTAACCAATGGGTTTCCATGGTCAAGCAGGGAACTGAAGCAGAGTTGTAGGACAATGCACAAACCACTACACCACATAAAAAACCTGAAAAAACTCTCCTTCTCAACAGCCACAATTTCTTGTACTAAAAGTGTCCATGGTGTCCTTCGAACTGCAAGGTTACCACTGTATCCTGACACACAAACAAAGGCCATTCCTGCACTAGACTGTCATAGAGCTATTATTCCACTTTTAACATCCTATGGAATCCTGGGGTTTGCAGTTTAGGGAGGGGCCTTTGAGGATGTTGAAAGTGGAATAATAGTACTATAACAGTCTAGTGTAGAAACAGCCAAAGATTACCAGCAGTCTAATATCCTCCTAAGCCTGCCAATCTATCCATAGCAAAGAAGAAGTCCTGTGGAACATGGTAGTTTTCTCTCCTGGCACAGAGAAATACTCAAGAACCTATGCCAATCTATGTTCCCAGAGCAGCATTTCCAAATCTAGGAATGAACTCTGCAGAACTAGTTTCCATGTCCAGAAATCTTAATGAGAAGTGGCCATAGACATTGTTGAATGCAATCAACCCTTCTCCACTAAGCATTTATAGTATTATGATTCCCCTTTAACTGCCATGGCAGCATCCTACAGAACCCTGGGATTTGCAACTAAAGGAGGGGTATTTAGAATTCTCAGGCAGAGAGCTTTATAGCAGTGCTTCCCAAACTTTGGTCTTTGATATTTTTTTCAACTTCAGCTGTCAGAATTCCTGACTGTTGGCCAAGCTGGCTGGGGCTTCTAGGAGTTGAACTCTAAAACAGCTACAGGATCAAACCACTGCTCTAGAGCCTCCCCAAACTATAGGATTCCATAGGATATTGTCATGGCAGTTAAAGTGGAACATAATGCTGTTAATTGTATAGCGTGGAATGGACCCCGGTTGGGAGAAGTTGGAAAAGTGGAATCTGAAAACAAAATGGTGAGTCAAAACTCAGTGTTGCTGGAAACTCTTTAAAATAGTGACATTTCTAGGCTACACATCAACACTAGGACTGGGCAACTCAGATAGATCTTGGGGGCAACATCAGTCCCAGATCCCACTGTGAGTTGCATCCCATTGTGGGCTGCCCCCTGATGTACATCAGTGAAATTTGGTGGTGGGATCCAGGGCTCTGTGTGTGTGTGTGTGTGTGTGTGTGTGTGTGAATTGCTTTTCCATACGAAAACAAGGCATGCATTTTTGCACAGAAATGTGTCTTTCTTCTTCTTCTTCTTCTTTTTTTTTTTCTTTGCTTCCACACTCCTGAAATGTACTGCTGGGACACTAAATTCAGTGTGGCTCTGCGAGGCCACAAAAACAGCTAGGGAGCTGATGCAGCTGTGGGTTGTCTACCTCCATCTACAACTCGGCCGCAGAAGCAAGATTGCAAACTGACTCACAAGGGTCACATTCCCAAATGTTCTACCCACTTGTTGGCATATACATTTTTACCACATTGTACCCACTTTGAAATTTAAAAACATGTTCTCAAAATGTCCTTGGTCTGATTTGTGAAATGGTATTTCAGGCAATACTTATTATCCATCCTTTTCAAATATTTCCTCTCAAAATGTTCATTTAATCTCTTTGGGTACTTGGAAATCTGTAGTTTAAAAACGACAGCCTCTGCAAAGCAGGTCATTTATTCTGATGAGAATGCAGGGAAGAGCTTTTAAACCACCCACACAGGTGTATCTTTTTAGCAAAAGTGCTGTCTTTTTTTGCCCTCTTCTACCTCGTATAGTGCCAGGGTTATTAGAAAGCAAGCATTGCATTTAAAAATTCAAAACCATACTTCTTAAGAGTATCTGTAAATAAATCTGGCACTTTTATGTAGGGATTTGAAAACTGTCTGGCAGGAAACTTGTTGGTGTTTTATATGCCAACAGAAGTGTTTGGACATTTTTGTCTGCTGTACAAAATTGACTTCAAAGTTGTAGAAGAAGAACTGCCCATGTGGTTTCATTGCACATGCAGATGTGACTTCTTGGCTGATGCACATTTTGTTGGGTAATGTGAGAGATGGTAGTGTGCCCCAGAAGCACAGTAATTATAATTCACAAGCGGATGATGAGCAGCTACCAGGCTCATATCACCACATATGATCTGGTAGAGAAGATAAAGCAGGCTTAGTCTTTAACCAGGAAAAGAATATCAAGTAGGTTTACTTACAAATACAAAAGATTTCGTAACATGTCATGGTGAGATGTTATGAAACATGTGCTCTTCAAACAGAGACTGGGAGAACTATAGTCTACTAAATGGAGAACGATCAAACTCAGACTAACAGCATAGTGATTGGTGCAGGAAGGGAAAGGATATGGCTAAGACCAAAAAACAGGAAATGACACAAATACACGCTATGCTGAAACCTGCAGAAACATGTACAAATCAGCAGCTACTGAACATAGGCATGCTAAGGTCGCTACCTCTAACATATCTGCTGAAAGTGATACTGATTCCTTTGTGCATTTGATCATGTAACACAATGAACTCTAACTCCACATGTGGAGATTTACGTCTGATCTTGACCTCATTCTTGATTTTGTTGGGTTTCTCTGAATCTCAACTGCGTTCCCATCCCAAGATATCTATTCATACATGGAGTCATGAGATGTTGTTTCTTCCTGAATGGAATTCCACAGACTTTTCTCTTACATCTTTTTTGTATCTATGCATTTTTAAACAAGTCTTTATTTACACTTCTTTATTTACATAACTTTCTTGTATACATTGACTAAAGCCTGTGAGTATTTTTCAGTTGTACTGATTTTGAGCCATTACATTTTTAAAATGTTCATATAAGAAGCTATAAAAATTCTAGCATGTAGTCTTGCTTATGAGGGGGACAAAAACCCTTCGAACAACACTATAGAAGATCTTGATAAATTATGCACTCTGTTTTTGTCACCTGACTGGTTATATATGTCTGCCCTGGCATTTCCTTTCCTTTGTGATTCCACTTTAAATGGCTTTATGATTTGTTTCTCTATCCGCCTGTGCGAAAGACTAAAGAATTTCCAAGGATCTAAGCTTAATGCTGGATTTTAATTTAAAAAGTCCATTGTCAGCAGGCCTTTTCAAGTGAAGGAGGTTTTTATTTTCCTCTGCCCAGTAACTCAGACGATTCAGACAGGATTGAATTTGAGCATTTTGCTGTCTCTCCGACCACCATCACCTTGCCACACACACACACACACACACACAGATAAAACTTGAAAATGCTGATATCTCATGGTTTTCCCCCAAGCCCTTCAAGTGAAGCCACATACCTTGCTAACAGTCTTTCCTAGGCCTGATTGTGCTTAATCTAACCATGTCCTCTGATACTTTTTGATCCTGCAGATTTAGGAATTAGCTTGCAACAAATCATACTCCGTACTAGGCTTTATTTTATTTTATTTTTTACGTTGTGTTGCTAGGGCCCATTTTCTCTTGCAGTAACAAGTTTGGAACTTTAAAGTGCTTAGAAGGAATATAGCATGATTAAAAATTGTTAAGAGGATCGCAAGGCCCCTCCTCCACTTTCCTTTGACTATGTTTTCAATTCGCATTGATTTTTAGACTACAGGCCAACTTAATGTAATCAGCTTCCAAATTGTCATGAAAGCACCTTTCTTCTCTCTAGCTCTCTCATCTTTACATTAGCATGGGTTACCTGATTTCATTCTCTCTCTCTCTCTCTCTCTCACACACACACACACGTGTGTGTGTGCGTGCGTGCGTGCGTGCATGCATGCATGCAAACAGGCAAACTGAAAAGCTGAACACCCTGCCGACATGACCGTCTTCCCCTATCATCTGCAGAGACAAGTGCCTCTGTTAACCACTGACAGGTAGCATCACCACCAGCTGTGCCAATTCACTCCCTGGGCATTTGTAAAATGAAGAAGGCAGCAGGGAACTAAATGACAAGGCATCTGAGGGGACATTCAAGATTACTGTGCCTGGAACATGAAAGGGCTGATGAAGGGAGGAGTAGAAATGTACGGAATTACACAAACTAAGCCCCAACATGAGAGGTTTTACTCACATCACCCCAGGGCTCTGCTACACTACTGAAGGCATGCTAAAAATACCCCCAGTTTAATATAATTTCTGCCAGGGGTGGCCCAAGACAGTTTTCAGCCTGAGATAAAGGACAAGAAGGAATCCCCTTTCTGTTCTATTCCAGCTGGACCAGTGGTTGAATTTGACTTCTGTGCTGGCAACAAGATTGTGTGTTTCACAAGAACTGATGATCGCAAGCTAATTTAGGGGGCCCAGGACGTGCACAGTTCTGTCCTTAAAGAGAGAGGAAGAGCCAAGGGAGATGGTACTGCTGCCCCCTAACCAAAGCCTTAAAAAGTTATATTTTTTATGGACTAGAGCTGCCTAGATACCCCAGTCTCCTGCCATCTTCAGCAGATTTGCCAAGCCAGAACCTGAGACCTTGGGATAACCCCCTGTGATGCCCCAAACATTCAGTTCTGGTGGTCAGCATTAAACTGGATACATTAAGCATCTACCACATTTTCACAGGGTATATCATTCAAACAAAAAAAAACCAAGTGTGACAAATGAAGAACATATATATCCACACCTTTTACAAGGCAGCACTCTCATCCTGAAATACTTCCTACTCACCATGACAACAGGAGAAAAAGGCCCAAAACATAAGACTCAAGGCCAGGCCCTGAAATCTAGCAACGCTGTATGATTAGGACTGTTCCCAGTCAAGACTATTCCAGGCATTGAGATTTCTGGGCCAGGCCCTGAAATCTACGAATAACCTCTTTTGAGGTCACAGGAGGTGAGCTCTGATGATGTTACAAAGATGATATTCCAAGGAGCAACAACTGGTAGCACAATTAAGCATGACGAATGAAGCAACAACCCCAGTTGCACAGGGTAAGCCAATGATGTAGACTCGAGTCAATTGACTAGGACTCAAGTCAAACTTAAGTCACTCGGGTGACTCAAAACAGCAATAAATGACACACTGACCTGATTCGACTCGTGACTTGTATGTTTTTAGCAATTTGCTGCCCTTGATTCAGTAACATAACACATTCATCCAGAAATTTTATGACCTTGAACAATGCTTCCATCTCTTTTTGCCTACTGGTCACATGACAATGTGTCTCAAGCCCAACATATGGGTGAATTTCTTGGAGGGGAACAGCAAATGTATTAGGCAGAGGGCTTGAGGCAGGGTTGAGGTCTGCTCAGCAGCCTGTGTCCACTGTATATTGGAGGAGCCTTCTAAAAGTTTTCCTAAGAAGAGGAGGCAAGACTCACCCCCAGAGCACACGGTGCATTTCTCAGAGGGGAACAGCAAATATGTTAGGCAACGGGCTTGAGGAGGAAGGATCCTTCCTTCTCAAGCCTTTGAAGCTTCACTAATGGGGATTAAGAAGGATTCTATACCCCACTTCCATAGCTACAGATTCTTTTATGTCATTGACACAAAGGCCCTTTCCGCACCTTACCTTCTTCCGGTGCTGGGGTGCGGGGATCGCGCAAGCGGCCTCCGGCAAGAGGCTCTCGCATCTGGTGTCCTTCAGCTCCACATGAGCTGCCTGCTCGTGCGAGAGCCCCGCCTCTTCCTTCCACAGCACAGCTTGGGAGTTTCCCAGGCTGTGCTGGGGCAGGAAGCACGACTGACGTGGCTCCAGAGGCTCCGCACGCCAGGTAAGTGCATGCGGGGCCTGGGAGCAATGCATGATCGCACACCATTTTCGGCTTCTAGCCGAAAATGAAAAGGTGCGCAATCGGTGCCTGCCGGCCCCTGGAGTGTCGCGTGATTGTGAGTGCATTGTGCAAACCGCTCCTCACAATCACGCGAAGCTCCAGGCCCTCTTTCACATGAGAAATGCCGTGCAAAAAGGGCCAAAGCCTCCAGCTTCAGGAAGGGGGAGTAAGAAGATCCTATTCCCCACTTCAGAAGCTGCAGATAGCAAAATCACAAATGTGGAGGGCCAAGTCTGCTTAAATTGTTAAAACTGACTTTATTCAACTCTGTCCAGAAATTCTGGAATATAGGCTTGATATAAAGTTGGATCCTAGACTTGAGACTTGACTTGAAAGTATCTTGCAAGGACTTGAGACTTGACTTGTGACTTGAAGGTAGGGACTTGAGACTTCACTTGAGACTTGGAGTAAAAGACTTAAGTACATCGCCAGGGTACATGTACCATTCAAATAAAACAAAACAAACCAAGAGTATACACACGCATCCACGCCACACTTTTCAAAGCAGCATTCTTGTTCTGAGATTCCTCCTCCTCACTCTGAAAGTTAGAGGGACCCTCAGATAGCAAAACCTTAACCATCTGTGATATTTGCTTCCCATTGCCTAATCCAAAGGAGGCCCAGTTGCAGAGGTCTGGGGGCCAGTTCTCAGCCAACTGAACCAATGACTGGATAGATAAAGCCCAGAATCCTGGGATGTGAGGGGTGGGAAAGAAAGAGATTTAAAGCCCAACCCAGAAGTGGCAGTGAAAGTCCATTTTCAGTTTTGTAAAAACTCTTGGTTTTAAGGCAATACTACCACTCTTGAAAGCTTTTTCTATTGCGTGCCTTCAAACCATCCCCAATTTATGGCAACCCTAAGGACTCACTAGAAAAAGCAACAATGCTTGGCAAGGTAGGAGAAGAGGAAGAAAGTATTACAGATGGATAGACTCAATCAAGGAAGCCACGACCCTGAATCTGCAAGACCTGAGCTGGGCTGTTTATGATAGGGTGACTTGGACACCTCCTGTTCATAGGGTCACCATAAGCTGAACCTAATAGCAGTTAACAACAACACTTTGAGGTAGTATTTCAGCCAAAGACTGCTAGTATCAAGGACTAGGAAAGATTCTGGAGCACCATTTTCTCTAAAATGGTATAAATTAATACAAACAAGTTGCCAGAGAAAAATAACTATCAAAATATATTCATCTGGCCTGATCTGGACTGAACTGAGGGATTGGGAATACAGTGGGCCCTTGTTATCCACTGAGGTTTGGTTTCAGAACACCCCTTCCCCATGGATACCAAGATTCATGGATGCTCCAGTCCCATTATGTACAATGGTGTAGTAAAATGACATCACCTATATAAAACGGCAAAATCAAATTTTTTCTTTTTGGAGTTTAAAAAATATTTTCAAGCCATGGTTGGTTGAATTCATGGATACAGAATCCATGGACATGGAGAGCCAACTGCAACATAAATTTGTACCATGGGTCTAGTATACTGGACTGGTATACTAGACCCATGTCTAGTGAACTCCTACTATGGCAAATTGTGTTGTTGTATAGCTTCAAGTCACTTCCTTCCCAATGGTGACCCTAAGGAGAACTCCATGGAAACTCAGTGGATGACCTTGGGCATGTCACACGCTCTCAGCTCCAGAAAACCCCGTGATAGGGGGCCATAAGTCAGAACAACATGAAGGCACACAGCAGCAACAAAAGTGAACCTCTTATGGGGTTTTCTTGGCAACATTTGCTCAGATGGGGGTTGCCATTGCCTTCCTCTGAGGCTGATAGTACAGTATGTGACTTGCCCAGAGTCACCCAGTGGGTTTCTATGGCCAAGTAGAGATTCCACCTTGGTCTCCCAGAATCCTTGTTCAAGACTCAAACTAGTACATCATGCTGGCTCTCCTAGGAGCATGAGGGCTTTGGGGCAGAAGGGGCCTGGAAGCCCCAAAAAGCAGCCCTGGGGACCACATGTAAGCTGCAGGCTGTAAAATATGACCTAATGGCTCAGGCCCAAGCCTGATCTTTATATAACTAAATGTTGGCTACAGGGGTTCTTTAAACTGAAAGTCAAGAAAGCAGTGTGGGGCTGTAACCAGGTGTGAAGTGAGGAGCTACCGCAAATCTCTAGTGGGCCCCACTCCATTAACAGTGCACCTTGGTAGACTTATCCGGCTATGATGGGTTTGTGCCAAGCAGCACTGGACGGTTGCATACAGACTTTACTCAACATATACTGTTGACATGAATTATATAAAATCCCCTTATATTAAAAAAAGCGTAAGCAGTCTTCTGATACAATTGGGGCACAAAAGAACTCCACTTTTCTTAAAAAATCCACAAACAGCAGCAGAACAGACTCATGAAAACAGCAGTTGCTCCAGGATATAGAACAGAACAGGAAATAAAACTGGACTCTTTACAGAGTCCTTTCAGTCCCTAGTTATTAGTGCTGCCCCCACTGACACTATCTGTGAAAAGCTTTTCACTTTCTTGCGAACTGCCAAGGCCATTTTATTAGATAATGGTGTTAACTGCCTCTTGATGATACTTCAGATGCCCTTGCTTTCCTCTATTACAACCGTAAGGAAGCAGCTATACATCCACGCCCAAAAGCTTTAAAAACTGATTTGTTGCATAATTTAGGTACCAGGGAATTTATACTAATATGAGCCTTGTTCTTCTTCGATGAACAAAAATATCACATTATTTTCTCCCTTTCTGTTTGATCCCTGACTTTTTTTCCCACTCTTCTTTGGCCGCCTTTCTCCGTTTGCTCTTTCAAGAACTATAGGCAATGCACATAAAAACAATACACATCCAATAAAGCACTACTCTTTAAGCTATCTCTAGAGAGATAATCCTGCCTTCATTATTTAAATTATTTCCCACACCGAATAACAATGTGGAATCATAATAATGGAGATCCAGCATCCTTTGCAAAAGCAAAGGCACAGTTTTGCATAACAATTTTGATTTTGCCCAGAGCATTAATTGAATAAGCCATTTTGACTTTATTTATTGCACATAGCATTTGTATAATAACTATTACGTTTTCCCTTTGTCAAAGATGAGGCTAACTCACAGGCATTAAAGTCTTAACAAGATTACTTTGGGGAACCAATGAACAAACAAAAGTTGTTTAAATCCTCTCTTTTCTCAATTTAAACTGAGAAAAGCAAGGGATCTGCAGAGCAATCACTGCCATCTTCTGGCACAGACCAGCACACCTTCCAACATTTCAAGATGAAAACTGGGAGGTGCATGGCAAGCAACTTCAAAGAGCTGTCAAGATGGCCCAAGTTATCAGCGATCAGTGATCAGTGATCAGAACCTAGTAGAGGCTTAAGCAGTTTGTTGTTGCCTGAGTCTACAGGGAAGGACAAAATTCTGTCCCGTCCTCTCCTCTACTGCCTGCTAAGTGAGTGCAGACTACCTTTGCAGTTTGAACTCATTTTGTAGCAACTGAAGTAAGCTGAGGACAAAGGGGGAAAATGAGAGGAGGAGAGAGAAACTGAGGCATTTGAAAAGGAGCTGAGAAAGTGGGAAGATAGAGGTTTAATCAGAATAGTCCTTACCAAATCATGCTCAAGAGTATGGAGTAGAACCAGAACAAATCAGAGGAAAGGCAGTGGGATGCATGATTCTAATTGGAGAATTCTCAGGCATGAACGAAACAGATCCTGCCCTTAGGCAGAGTGAGGCAGGCAAATGTCCCAGGCAGTATCTGTTTACATTCAGCCATCAAAGCTGCTGAATACAGATAGTCTATGGGCAATGTCAGGAAATGAACATTAGGGGGCCTCCAGGAAAACTTGAACAGCCATACTCCTTTCTACATCCACAATTTTTTTAAAAAAAATTGCTCAAAATACCCTTTGGGGAATATGGGGCATTTTCACCACCTTTTTGTCTGCTCTCAGACTGTCTTCAAAACCTCACTTCCTGGCCCAAAATTTTGGTAATTGCTCCCAATCTACCTTTAAATCCATTTGGAGGGATGTAAGAGAAACTCGCCCACCCCCCAAAGAGTGAAATAAATAAGGTTCCCAGGCTTTGGATATAGTTAGGGTATATAGTTTCCACAAAGCAACATAAGATCTCCGGGTTCACTATGAACTCCTGACTACAGGTCATGTAAGTAAGTTAATATTAGAAGAAGAAGAAGAAGAAGAAGAAGAAGAAGAAGAAGTTAAAACAATAAGTTAAATAACTGGATTCTGCCTCCCCCTTGGTGATCCTTAGGTTACACCATACTTCATGGTAGAACCAGCCCTGTGCCTAATGTTAGAACCGTGGACGAACAGCTCTAAAGGCAAATCACAACAGTGTTAGGCATGGTCTGTGCAGCCCTTAGGAAAAGTCTTAGAAGAGAGCAGCTCCTCGATCTCACAGCGGGTGAGATTGTGTATAAAGGGGGCCACGTGTAAGTTCCACTAACCTATTAAGGAGGAATGTAGAAGTGCTGAGGAAGGCAGATGGAGGCAGCCAGCTTAGCGGGAGAGCTCCCCTCACAACCAATCAGAACCTTCGGGGGTTGGACTTTGAGGGTTGGACCAATCAGAGACTAGGTGCTGTCCAGCAGCTGTTTCACTAGCTAACAAATCTCTCCTGCAAAGCACTGGCTTTACCAAGAGTTTTGCCTGTCCCTTTGGGTTTGTTTTTCTTAGCCTTCCCTGGCTGGGTCTTTCACACCCCTGCTGGTTTTATTTGGTTTCAAACCGGCTTCTGCAAGACTTTGGCCAGTTTTCTTTTTATGTCGCCGTTATTTCAGTCTATTGCCGGATGTCGTCTTGCGAAAACATCATCCAAAGAAGAAAAAAATATATGTTAAACAAGCGCAATGAAGAAAATTAGTCAATCAGTACATCGATCACAAACTTCTAGCACACATTATATGGCCATGCAGACCTTATAAACGAAACACAGGAAGTACAGCTTTTTATATGTGGAAGTTTTAGGGTGCCACCTTGTGCCTGTGAAACAATACACCATCTGCCAGTAGCTAAAACAAAAAAATAGTCTTGTGGTATCTCCAGTTTTTAACTGGCATAAGCATTTGTGGGCATCTGAAGAAATAGGTGATAATCCTTGAAAGGTTTTGCAGACTAAAACCTGTAACGCTTTTAAGGTGCCACGAGATTCTGTTGTTTTTTGCTCCAACAGCCTACTCCCACCCCCCCAGAAATCTGTCCGGCAGCAAAACATGTGAATTTTAAAAAACAGGCGTAGTCATTACGAAAGCGGCATTGCTCCTCCCCTATATTTCAATGACAATATACTCTTGGCTTCTGAGCTGCCTTGTATGTTAAATAACAGAATGTTTCAACCTCACACTGTGTTTGTGTTAGTCTATGCACATTTCTGTGCAGTAATTATCCAGATACCTTTTTTGTTACTTTTTTTTTAAAAAAAATGTACATTTGCAACGTAGAAATTATTTAAGTCATTGCTAAGGAAAAATACAGACTTGTCATTAGGTGGATTCTACATACTTTGATGAAGATGCTATTTTCTATTATGCTTCTGGAGTAGTAGAAAACAATAGTTTGAGGAAAGTATGACAACTTTGGAAACATACTGTGATTACAGCAACCAGGTGCCCTTTCACACCACACAATTTTAGTGCTATGATTCCACTTTAGACTGTCACGGTAACACCCCATGGAATCTTCATATTTGTAGTTTAGGGAGGGGGTATTTAGAATTCTTAGCCAGAGCTCCTGTCCCTCACCAAATTACAGAACACAGCATTCCACAGGATGCAACCATGCGAGTTAAGATAACAATCACAGTGTTGTAACTGTGTAGCATAAAAGGGCCCCAGCTGTAGTTGAAGACATAGCTTTGTATGTACAGTGAGCCCTCTGCTTTTGTGAGTACAGGATACTTGCAAAAGTGGAAAAACCATGAATATCTTCCCGCCCTCCTCCCAAGTGAGTGAGTATGCCTTGCCTCCTCATGCTCTTCCCTCCACTTCCTTGGTCATTTGCCTGAGCACGAGGTGGGGGGAAAATGTATGCCCATGCCTTCTCTCCCCTCCCCTAGTCATTTGCCTGAGTGCAGGGAGGGAACATACACCCGTGCCTTCCTTTCCTGCACTCCTCATCCGCTTGTCATTTGCCCAGCGAGGGGTGGGGAGTTACACCTGCACCACCCAATAATCAAATTTCCAAATATCACACTCACAAATGTGGGAGGAGGACTGTAACTATTCTGTATAAAAGGTAATTTCGATAGGTAAGTAATTATGCCACTGTGATGCAAGTCAACAAGAATGACTGGCATTCTGTACTGCGGTTAGATTCATAACCTAGACTGATGGATCCATTACTGCTCTGTATTCAGCAACACTACATAGTCTTACTATAAAACTGCACACATGCCACCCCAGCCCACCTGAAGATCCAGCAGATAGATCAGGCAAAGAAGGTCCATTCAGCTTCTGGGTGCAAGGAGGATGACATTTCCACACCCCTCCCACGAGTGAGAAAGGCTGTGAAAAGGACTTGCAACAAGAGTCCTCCTTCTGAGTATCACAACCTCACTTTCTGGCTGAAGCATGTATGAAAAAGTCATCCTCATATGTACTGACCATCATCTGAACAGACCTCTCTTGGTGCAGGTGGTGTTTCGTTAAGTAGGTTTACGGGTGGTTGGGCCAAGAGACAGTACTTGATTACATTCCTAAGTAAGCAATGTAGAATATGGGCCATTGTTACATATCCCAGAACATTCTTCCATACAATTTTGATGGATAAACTGATTTTCAAATCTAAAGAATTCCTACTTAAGTTCTGAGTTTACAAGTCATCTTTAGATATTTCCACATGCACATCACCAAAGTGCATGATGACATCAGGTGTACAATATGGGGTCTTTTTCTGCCCTCGTTGTCATGATGCAATGCATTCCACATCCTTCTTTGTTTGGCTATCGCATGGGGTTTGTTTACAGTAATATTGGAACACACACAATGATGGTAGCATTTGGATCTATAGTCACAACACCTATGCTCAGGCAATCAATTCAAAATTACTATGCGGGAATTTTAAAAAAAATTCAAGTTTCCTTGAATGAAGTGTGGGATGATTATGCATTCAGGAATGCAAATCTACTAGTTGCATTGCATTTGAAATCTCAGAAATGCTAGTCATTAACACGCCTGGTTACCCCAAGTTAGAGCACAGATGTTCCATTTTATTACCCTGCAGATGTGACTGAAATATTCATCCTTGTAACGTTTACATGATTCGATGCTCCTTCACACAGTACACTCCAATTGCCAATGTGTGGCATGGAAAACAGTGGTTAAGCTGCAACTAGTCCAGGGAAAATGACAGTAACTGCTTGAATCAAGACAGTTCAAAAGGACAGCAAAATATCTGTGCAGTAATAGGGCTCACTGCTGGGAAATTACATTTGTATGCAAATGAAGAACTACGTCATGACTTTCAAGGACATGCCAAGGCATGAATGACTTGGGACATTGCAAGGGGAGGAACTTAGACTAAATGAAGCAACCTTCAATCTTAATCAAATACATTCACTCAAACATGCACATCTACCCTTCTGTTTTGCCTCAGTGCAAGTTCTTTGCGCTGGAGCAAAATGCATGGGAATGGGAGGAGGAGAATTGAGGGGAAGATGGTACGCCTGCACCCTGTAAATAATTGAATTCGCAAAGGTCAAACCTGTGAATGTGAAGGGAGGACTGTACTTTGTCCCTTCCATAAGAGCAAAGTAGGACCAGCCCTTACATTATGTTTTGCTGCTGCTGGAAAATATGACTTATGTAAAATCTGCATTTTAAACTAACATAACAGAAATACAGACTCATTTCATGTAAAAGGAATTCAAATATGTGTGCTTGTTTTATTTTTAAGGCTTTGTTTTTCTGCTTTTCCACATAAGATGATGGAAATTTCATATTAAGATGTCAGCTGCCCAGAATAAATACACTTCCTGCTCATAAAAATGTCTGTTCCTTTGCAGATGACTTATAATGTTGCAACGTGCGAGCAGATGGATCAGTGGCGTCGATCCATTTTGGCATCCAGTAGTGGGGGAGCCAATCAGAACGTCCAGGATAGTGCTTCTCAAAGATCTGGCGGTAATAATAGCCTTCTTTTGTTTTGGGAGGATTGAAGGGAAATTTCTCTGCTGCCTTCTCCAATAGGAAGTCATCCACCTACGGGCAGGGGAAAAAAGGGACATAAATATACGATAGGCAAACCATGCCCACTGTGGGAGCTGCAAGCAGGAACATAGGCAATGCAGATTCCCTTTAAAAAGACACCCATTCTAGTACACTGGGGGCAAATTTGCTCATGTCATTTAAGAGCACTTTATATCTCAAAAAATACCAAAGAACAACATAAGACAGTCAACATTGTCTTTGTAGACTAAAATTCAGTCTGCTTATGTTGGTGCACCGCTTTATGTCTTCTTGCCAAAATTACACCTAAAAAAATTTTTTTGGGTTCACTTAGGCCATTTCCGCACTAGACTGTTATAGTGTTATCCTTCCACTTTCAACATCCTGTGGAATCCTGGGGTTTGCCGTTTAGGGAGGGGCCAGCCAGCCCCTCCCTAAACTGCAAACCCCAGGATTCCACAGGATGTTGAAAGTGGAATAAAACTATAACAGTCTAGTGCAGAAATGGCCTTAGTTGGTCTAGAAGTTCTGTGTTCAATTTTGTATGTAATTCCAGCAACTCACTCACTTGTCAAATTTTAAATCATGGGTGTTAAATACTACATGAGTCCTACAACATTGTTTTTGTGGTCTTTGACCATTCCAGATTTTCCTTTTTCCTTTTTTTTTAACATCTCTCCTGCTTACAACAACAACAACAGTAAATTGCCTCCAGGAGTGGCAATGCTACTTTTTAAGTAAGTCACAAAGAATCTTTCAGTTTTTAACATCAGAAATACCAATTCTTCCAAACTAAAAGTGGACACCTGGCCACTTGTAGTTTGGTGGTTTTTGGTTTGAATGGAAAGAAGGGAGTTTTTGGCAATTTAAGAATCCTGGGACCAAAAACTGGTCTCTGGACCTGTTGCCGTTACCTACCCTGCTTTAATCACAACAAGCTGCTTTGGGCCCTATTGTGGGACCAAGTGGGATATAAAACAAATAACTAAATAAAACAATAGACTGGGGACTTTTGATCTTCCAGATGTTCCAGTCTACAATTCCTATGTGTCCCATTCAGAATGGGCAATGGTAAAGAAATGTGGAATTTGCAGACCAAAACAGCAGGAGTGTTTTAAATGGTCT
The DNA here is from genome assembly GCA_030412105.1 of Cyclura pinguis. Taxonomy (NCBI): domain Eukaryota; kingdom Metazoa; phylum Chordata; class Lepidosauria; order Squamata; family Iguanidae; genus Cyclura; species Cyclura pinguis. The sequence goes on from CM059604.1 coordinate 24,735,856, forward strand.
TTTTCTCTGATCACATTTAGGGTCTCCTCATCTAGGATTTCCCAATGTAGCCTATTCAAACCACGTTAGAAAACTACTTTGTGCAGCCTTTCACATTTTAAACACACTATTATCCAGTAGCCTCAAATAACTGAAACTTGAAGACTAAATGAGCAAGATTTTTTTTTCTTTTTTTTTGGCATGCAAATAGTCACTGCCTCTGTGTTCCAGGGAACAATGGCTGGAATCCTGTTGCTGACATAAGGACAGTAAGTCCTTTTTTGGACATTGGGAAAGTATTAGTTCCTTGCACAGTGTCTATGCACACAGCCCCAATAGCTTTCAAGAGCTGGAATTGGCTGCTGTGGCATTTGATGGCTGGGGAGGATAAGGGGCAGGAGATCCAGGCAGCAACTGACCCTAGCTGTATCACTCCAGTTGACAGAAGAAAGCTAACCCCGGTCTCATGGATCTCCAGTGAGTTGCTGGAGATTGAAGAAGACAATCTCAGTTTTTTTTCCCTCCAGCTGCAAACAGCAACCCAGAGCTACTTCAGTGCCTTCTCTGCCTCCCTCTGGCCAGTAAACAGCCATGGTAGCCAGCTCCAACTTTCAAAGGCCTGAAGGTCCTATGTGAAGTGGACCATTAATCGTTCACCCACATGACACAGGATCACAGCCAATGCAAGGCATTTTTCTTTAGCCTGGTAACTTCCAAGTATGCTATCTCCCTAGGAAGGCGTGAATTGTAGTTCAGCCCATTTAAAGGCACCAGCCTTCTTGTTAGAATTTCTTCTGTAACACAAGATGTACAGGTTGGATCACTGCAGTTGAGGGAAAGCAACCTTCAGTGCTATCTGAGAATTACCACTTCACATATTATAACTGACCCTTCCATCTGCTCTTCCATCTGTAAGAGACTCAGTGTCATAGTTAAATTTTCAGCCTTATGAGATCAGAGTTCAAATCTCTACCAGGATTCAATGAGCCAGGCTGGGCCAATTATCTTTTCAACCTAACCTAATCTGAGGAGCTGTTGTGAGGATAACATGGCAGAAGAGAACTATACAGACCATCCTGACCTCCTAATAAGTAAATGGGCCAGTTAGTCCCAAACACATTGAAATGAATGTAATTTGTGCATAGTGATGTGCGTATTGTATGTGTGCTGGCTCCAAAGGGGGCAAGTGTGCTCTGCGGTCTTTTAACTGGCTGCACTTGTTAAACTGAAAAGAAAAGACAATGTTGACATGCAATAACCCACCTGAAGATCAATGTAGTCTTGTAGTATTGAGAACCATGACTTCTTGACAGAAGTTATGCCATCACTGAAGGCTTCTTTCGGTCTCCAGAGTATTTCTTTGGGCAATAAATTGGTATCTTCAAAGGCCTCTCTTAGGAGATGCTTTTCAATGCCGTTCTGTTAAAAGATAATCATAAGCCATCAGTGACTAGAGTTTAATGGTTTCCTATTTATCTTCTTAAACAAGAAATGCAGTCCTTTCAAAAGCATCTCAGCTATACATCTGGAGTGGTTCAAGAATGAATTTTGCCCTAAAGCTAAAGTCAACTATATGGTGTTCTGTATTAAGCAAGTAGGCATGAACTCTAAATATATTTCATATATTCAGTGGCACCCATCATGAATGAATTAATCCAGTGATGATCACATCCAAGGCAGGCAATCCTAAACAAGTCAGTCACAAGGTTTTTACTTTTAAGTAAACCTATAGATGATTGCACTGCAAGACTTCTAGCTTGGCAAATAAGTGGCGTATATCTTACCTTTGGTACCCTGAGTTCTGCTGGCAAAGACAGATAATAAGCAGTAAACTGGTGGTCTAGAAATGGAACTCTCAGCTCAAGACTGAAAAGGGAAACGTTTGAAGAAATAAATATTTTGTGTACCACATATGTACACAAGCACCCATACATCACATTATGACAATCTACAGATGCTAGCAGAAATCACACATGGCTGTTAACTACAGGGTAATATTCTGACTTGTATCAATTTGATCTGTACAGGTCACATGACTCTCACTAGTTTATATCTTAGACAGATCAGGGTGGGGAATCTGTGACCTCTCAGAAATGGTTGGGCTGCAATGCCCATCAGCCCCAGCCAGCATGGCCAATGATTAGCTAAAGCAGACTCCAGCACCTGAAAGGCCAGAGGTTCTCCATTCCTATTATGGAAATTCTGGTTCCGTGCACTGAGCAACCAGTCTTCATTAATTTTCCACAGATATCCTCCCTTCATTTGCAGTGTAGAGCCCTTAAATTGATATTGAAGAACTAATTCTAATTTAACTTTAAAAAAAACCATTACTCTAAAATGAACAGAGTCAGTTTATTCTTGTCGCTCTTAAGTACTTTCACATCAATTCCAACTTATGGTGACCATGCCATAGGGCCTACTTGGCAAGATCTATTCCTAAGAAATTTGCCATTACCTTCCCACGAACACAGCCTACAGCTGCTAGCGGTCTCCCTTCGAAGTACTAACCACATCACACTTAGCTTCCAAGATCAGACAAGATACTGTGCCTTCAAGGTATTTAGGCAGAGAGCTGGGTTACTTTCTGGTTTTAAAGAGCCTCTCCGAAGCCTGCAACAACTCGGGAGGTACCAAAACATGATGACATTGCACTATGCACAGAGGGTTCGAGAGAGAGTTTTGATTTTTTAAAGCATTAAACTTTCCCTCAAAGGGGGCAGGGTGCATTTGAGACCTCAACAATGGCATGTTTTAACCCATCTCTGAAAGAAGCAAGCTACTGACTTCATATCTAACTTCAGTAGTAACCATGGGCTTTTCTGCACTACACTGTTATAGTGTTATTACTCCATTTTCAACTTCCTGTGGAATCTTGGGGTCTGCAGTTTAGTGAGGGGCATTCAGAATTCTCAGCTAAGAGCTCTTGGGCCTCATTAAACTATAAACCCCAGAATCCCACAGGATGTTGAAGGTGGAATAATAGCACTATAACAAGGTATGGCAGAAATGGCCCCATGTTGCCTGTTCCTCGACCTCTAAAGAACTACAGTTGATCTCTACCCATGGGCAGCAGTTGTCCTGTCAGCACGAAGAACATCAAACAGGTACAGTTCCCTAAGAAGCCTCTCACTCTCCTCCACCGCTTCTTCAATTGTGGGTGCCTGCAAGAAATGCAACACATAAGCAGCAATTACTTTCATGTAGGAGCACTTGGGCAGCTAAGATGCACAACTCCACTGCAGGTCAGAGAAATAAACAACATGTGCATTGGCAGACGGGAGAAGAACCTCACAAGTGTGTTTGTTTTTTTTCTTTCTGGAGCAATATTGCAAGCACTACCATCACTTTGGATATTTACCTTATGGAAATAGATATATCCTTGCGTCAGCTCATCTGAACCTTCTCCTGAGAAAATGACTGCACTGTCTGTGTTTTTCTTGATGTACTGAGAGACCAGATACATACCTACAGCAGAGATATAATTTCCAAAAATATTTTGTGGTTATATTGACACTGAATGGCATTAAAAGGGAGGAAGGGAGGAAGAAAGAGAACTGAAAATGGTCCCTTTCATAGTTTTATGCTGAGATTACACATTTCTTTTCATAGTCCTCTTGCAAGGAATAGATTCGTTATATGGTATATATTGTATCAATGTATTGCACTGTACATTTGCTTGGATTCAAACAGCCCCTAAAGCAATGATTCTTAACTTTTGGTCTTTCAGATGTTTTGGATTTCAGCTCCCACAAACCCCAGCAAGTGTTGCTGAAGGTCAGGATTTCTCAGGGTTGATGTTCACAACCATCTGAGGGGCCAAAAAGCTGAACCTCTAGCCTAAAACAAGGGGAAAGATTTCCCATAACCAGGCACCTCAGACCTGTTTTTAAGGTAGGGGAGACCCTTGCATGCATGTCTTTACAAAGCAGTAAAAACACAGAATAAATAGTAATAATAACAGCACCAATTAAAACAATTAACAGTGGGATTACCACAAAAAGAATGACAAAATAATAAATGAAATATAATGCGACTGTTCAAAGCATAAAATATTTTATTATTTCATTTATTATTTTGTTACTGTCTTTGGAGTGGTCACATTGTTAATTGTTTTAATCGGTGCCCAGCTCCCCAGCCTACCCATAGAGGGGGCTTGACCCCCTCACCTTCTGAGATCCATGTCCTTAACTTTTCCACAAGAGGAAGAGAGAATATCTACAATTTCCACTGATCAGCACGCTTCCCTCCACTGTCAGCTGCTCCCCACAAAGTTCAAATAGCCACAAACAGAAAGGAGAGACAGTTTTTGAGATACAAGCCCAAGAAGCTGGAACAATGTGATTTGGATATGGTAATCCTTTCTTATCTACAAAAGAAAAAAAACTGTTCTGGCAATATGGCATAAACCCAAGTAATCTGATAAGCAAGCACATGTTTAATTTCAGTTTTGGAACTTTTGTGAACCCAGGATGCTTAAAATAAAATATAGTAATTTCAGCAAGAACAATGTGGAAATACCACAGGAAACTGCCTTAAACTAAGTCAAACTACAGTGAAGTCAAAAATATTTAGAGATGACCAAGTGATGGGGAAGGTGGATCTAAACTGACTGGTATATCATCTTCTGAGTTTTAGACAACAATCTCCTCAAAACCTACAGGAAATATAAATGAATGGGACCTTCTGCATGCAAACAACATGCAATATCATTGAATTCTGGTCTTTCCATTACAGCTGGTTGATCGAACAACTAGCAATATAGATTGTCAAGGAGGCTTATACTATTATGAGGACAGTATCACCCAGTCAACTTCACAGTTAACACTAGTCAGTTCATTCACCAAACTACCTGAATGCAAAGATACTATCTTTCCATCTTCTTCTGCACTTACATACATTTCCTTAGACAACTAGCAATTAAAGTATGCCTGGAGGGAAAAAACTGGAATGAGGCAATCTGCCTATTCATAGAAACAGTAAAGGGCCAGGCATCTACTCCACGGTATTTATCTAGATGCAAGGCAGGAACAGACCTGTTCAGTAGGCATTCTCAAATATTCCTATGCTTGTAGAAATCATGCACAGAAAACTTGCAGTCAAGGCAACAGGACAGGCAGGATTGGCTCAAGGGATTTTGCTGCCTGAGATAAAGGACAAGATGGTCTCCCCTGCCCTCTTCCACTGCAGGTACAGAAGCTGACTGAGACTGGCAAATGAACTTACTTCATCACTGCAAGTGGGATAGAGTTCTCTTTAACACCTTGTCACTGTGGGGGGACATACAAGATAGGCTATGGGGAACACAGTGGTGTCCTCCGAGAGAAAATGGCCACAGATCTCAGAAAGAATAGCTGAGGCTGCCAATGCTGCCCACCAATATCTACCACCAGAGGCAGCTGCCTCATTCCACCTTACAACAGAGCCAGCCGCAAAAGAGCCAATGTTGCTGCTCCTTTTTGACAGCTAGATAGGATAGAGTCCCAGCAATATTAATGTGTTTGGTGTTGTTTTTAATATGTGTGGAGTATAGAACAGAAGCACTGAAATGTAAAACCTGAATAAGTACCACTGCCACATGGCACAACCTGGAGAGAATGGACTCAATTCAGAGTATATATGTACTGGTGAGAATTTTTGCACACTGCTAAAAAGACAATTATCATCACCTCTCAAAAACCACTTGTTCTTATTTTTGAAAAATATTATTCTGCTGAAAGAGGTGCCTGGCTCTATGTTGTAAGAATAAAAAGTGGCACACAGCTACTGCTGGACTGCCAGCTGGGGGAAAGGAGACAGATCAAACAGATACAGTGAATTGATTGGTTATTCTTTGTGAAGGTATGCATCAAGACTATAGATTATCTTTCAACTTGCACCAGCATTTTTAAGATTAAAGCAGCAAGAACCTTACCCACTGAAGCTCGTACAGTAGTGATATCGTACGTTTCCAAGGAAAATATAACATCTTCGAGGGATTGAATCCCTTCTTCAGAATTAAAAATGACCTCGTGATGTTCACTTCCAATGTGAGCTGCTACCTGTTGATGACAACCAATGTCAAGTCATTAAACTGAATTAACCTCAAAACTGAAGGCTTATCTATAATGTTCTTACCTACTTGGAAAAAAAAACTTTAAAAATGTAAATTCCATTCCAAAATAATCCCAAGGAAAGTTAGATTGTTCAGCCTAGATGTATTACAACTTAAAAACAGAAGCTACAACTGTCATGGAATTGAAAGCTTACATACATGTATATATACATATGTACTAGCATATATATGTACTAGTGTATTTACCTGGCATTGTGCCCCAGATTTTATTTTCTCATAGCTAACACATGTCAGAAATACCTTAGCAATTACCCTGTCTTATCTTAGGAAATAGATGCAGTTGAAATATACAGATTTGATATCTTGTGTCTGTAATTCCCCAAACTGCCTTGTCTATTATCTGAAACTTTTTCCCATAGTCCCCAATCCATTCTGTATTCAGAGTTGTTAACATACAGAGGTTTGATTCCTGAGGAAATACAGTGTCCTCCTCCTTGCTGCTAGGCCTCATCTCCATAGTAACTGGCCTATTCCAGTACCTGTAACTTTTCCCCATATTCCTCAATGCAATCTGTATTCAGAGTTGTTAACATAACAGAGGTTTGGTTTCTGAGGGAATACACTGCCTTTCTTCTTGCTGCTGGGTCTTGTCTTCACAAGAACTGGCCTGAGGCCCAAGAGTTCTACAGCTGAGTATTCTAAAGGCTCCTCTCTGAACAGCCAACCCCCAGATTCCACAGAATCTTCACAGCCAGTCAATCATATGAGGTCTTCTCACTTCACACAGCCAATCATATGAGGTCTTGGCCTGCCTGATGCAGACAAACAGACAAACTCACAAACTCTGACTTTCATAGAGTAGATGAGAGGAGCTTAGATATGGATCAGTCCAAAAGATACATTATTTTCAGCATCATGTTTTCCACACTGGTCATCTACACACTCCTGGGAGCCATCAAGTAGAGCAATGAAGGTATCCATCCTTCAACTAGTGTTTGGTGGTATACAGCTTCTGAACATGGAGGTTTTATAGAGCATATATCTATCAAGTGACTCCATCAATGGGTCTAAACTGTTTTTAAATCTCAGCTAGGGGCTTTCACCACATATGTAGCAGCAAATTTTATAGATTATAATTATGCACTGTCTGAAGAAACGCACTCTGTTTTCACCTAGATTACATGGCAATTACTTTCTTAGGATTGCTCCATCCCTAGTTATCTGAACAGGTGATCTGACTTGTGAGATTTCAGTCAGTGGCCACATACTTGGTAGCCTTGAGGACTAGGACTTTACTTAAATACACACACAAAACTCAAGGCTCACTACAGAGCTGTATTTCATGCCCATGTCCATTAGTGTTCTGCCTTATTGTACAGTCACGACACCCACATAGCTTAGAAAAATACAGAAGCTGAGATCCTAATTCCTTAGGACAAAGACATGCACAAGTGCAGTTAAGCCAAATCTCACACACAACCTGGCAATGTGCTGACAGCAACTGTACACAATTAAACTGCACAACAGGCAGTAGGGCTCTGAGCTTATTCATTGCACAATGGTCAAACAGCTTCCCATCCACCAAGTGAAAAGTGTCAGGGAGGGCTGTGTGTCTGCTTGAAGAACAATGGGCTATACTAGGGGCAACACATAGACAACCTCCAAGAAACTGCGCGTGCAACAGTTTTTACACTAGATTAGTACCCCAACAAAATGCCAGTCTGAATGTCTTTCTCTTAAGCTGAAATGTCACCATACCTTTCTTGCAGCTAACAGGTCAGGACTATCTTCCATTCCAATAGCAAAGGTCTGCAGGGGGTAGGAAATCTTTTGCTCTTTCATCAGTTTGAACAGCATTGCAGCAACCAAGCTTGAATCCAAGCCACCTGTTAAATAACCATAAATTATTACATCTGTTAACGACCTAGCTCTACCATAAAGCTGTTAAAACAAATGCATGGACAGTAACAAAAGTTTTTTTTTAGGTAAAACATATCAATTGTGGCAAGAGCATTTAGCATGGTTCAGTGTGCATTAGAATCCAACATGCAAACCGTTACAGAAGTACAGTAAAAATGTCATGATACAGTTTCCCTATAGTCAGAGTTCAGAAAAGTTACTTTTTCAGTATATAACTCTCAAAATCCCTCAGCCAGCATGACCATGACAACTCACGGCTATCTCTGCACTCATCACCAAATGGAGAGGTAAGCAACACACTGCCTCCCTCTAACCATTTTTGTTTTGCTACCAGGGCACTGAAAACTACCCGACAATGAACAACCTTGATTTCTCTGAAAACAAAAAGCTCGCAGGAAGCACAGTTTGTCTAAAGCAAACAAACGTTCCTGTTTGTCTAAAGCAAACAAATGTTCCTAGAAGCTCAATTCTCCTTTAAAAAAAGGTGTGCTTTCTTTATGACTGTCTTGAGTATCTTGTCTTTTAGAATTGTCAACAGGTGCCTATATGGTTCAGATAAAGGACACCAGGCTAATTAGTCTGCCCAGCCACATGCACATGTTAATCATGCCAACACACACTTATGTCCTGTGTTATAAGGAACATCAGCATATATCAAATACTTCTTATTATTACTAGGTATTGAAAACTGGGCTTTGGGGACTATCAAAGCTAGGTACCTATGGCTATTAAGTCTGTAAAGCCACGTACATGTCTGGTGGCAATCTTATATAAAGCCCCAACCAGAAATAGGGGGAAAGCTTTTACTTGCTGGTAAAAATCTCTCTCTGGTTGGTATACTGCATGAGAAATATAACTTGGTTTCACTTACACTTTTTTGCTATACCTTGCATAAGAAACCCATCTTTTGCTATACTTGCATTTGGTTATATGGGTATAAAGAGATATACTTACATAAGCACTAGGTACTAGCATATCTATGCTTAGTGGCGCTATCTACAACTTTGTATTTCTCTTTTTGAAAGTGATTTTATATACCAAAGCTTTTTTGGGTGAAGGAACTATACACAATGGTTGAGAAGGGTCTCTGCTACTCTAAAATTGTGTATCTACACTCTGGCCAATCACAGCATTGGCCAGGAGTGTTTCCTGGTGGGAAGGGAAGACCAAGCTTGATATAGCACATGGTCTGTTAGTAAATTGACAATGTGCTGACAGTGAGCTTTCAAGAACTCTGCACTGAAACAGAATCTGTCACAGGTTGCAATAAAAGGGAGCTCTACTTCTGTTTGATAATTGAACCCAAATGAGTTTCACTTCTAAGAACAGTACGAAGCTTCTGGGGAATCATAAATCAATCAATCTCCTCTTGTGTCCAGTTTCCAACCTCTGCAGCCCAGCCCAACCTGACAAACAGGAATGTGTCATCTTCACTTAGGCTGGCTGGGATAGCAAGTACCAGATGCACTGACAGAGAGAGAGCAGTGATTCCTCCACAGCTGGACTGCAAACACAGGAAGGATCCTTCACTGTTGTTGCTCATGTTGCAAGACAGAAATCCTCCCTTATCATCTTCTCTCCCCAGATATTTTTCAAACTCCTAGCCAGTATAACTAATGTGAGGGATGATGGAAGCTGTAGTCAATTTACAATCAACTCTTTTTTACCAGATAAGAGACAGCCAATCCTTCTGTGAGTCATCAAACGCTTTCGAACAGCATTTTCAAACAAAATCCGGATGTTGCTTTTCACTGTTTCAATATCAAAGCCTTTCAGGAAGAAAAAAAATAAAGAGTTCATTAAAACTGACCAAATAAGAACATGACCTTCTTTACCAGAAACATAACTCGTTCTCTAACAACCATATACAGGATCTCATGATAGAGCAGCCCTTGAATGGGGTGAGCAACCTCTGGCCCTAAGGCCTCAAGTAGCCCTTGGCCTAATATCAGAAGTCCTCTACATGTAATCAGTTCAGGCCTCTAGGAAGAGTATTCTGCCCCTCTGTCAACTAACACACTGGGCTGGAGGGGCTCAAAGACAGATAGAAAAGTTGACTCCACCTGCTTTGAGGCTAGAAGGACTCACTCACTGATAATATGTACAGTGGTGTCATCCAGCAGGTTTGCATCGGTTCACCTGAACTGGTTATTAAATTAAGACGAGGAGGCTGGGGAAGATAAAAGAGGAGCCAGGAGTAGCAAATTGGGGGTGGGGGGGTGGGGAGACCTGAGCAGACAAGGAGGATGAGAAGCAAAATCAGAAGAGAGGGTAGAACTGCATTCTCCAGAACTTCAAGGAAGAGTCAGGAAATGGACATGTCAAGAACCCCACTGTCCTGCATGGCTGTCACCAAGGGGCTGGAGGAAAAACACTGGCCAGACGTGGAGCCAAAGAAGGAATATTGCCGACTCCTGGCATCCCGGTAGGGAAGCAGCAAACTTCCCTAGATAAAAGGAGACTGACAGGACATACCAACACATGTATACATTTAGGGCAGGGGAGATAGAACTGGTTGTTAATTATTTTGAATGACACCACTGTCACTGACAGTGACACACTGTCACTCCATTCCCTTAACAAAGGAATATGAGTTTTGACAGCAAAAGGTTATCCACTCATGTCCTGAAACAGAAAGAAATCTGGCAGTTAAGTCACTTGTACCTTGAGGTAGATACATTGTACCTGCCTAACAGGACAAGAAACTGGTTACCTGATGGCAGATTTTGTACTGTGCTGTAGGCAGCATGCAGAGGTTCCTCTTTAGGGCTGTGAAATTTAACCACTTCTATTGATGCAACTTTGCCACTTGGCTTTAAATCCAAGACTTCGTAATGTCCCGGAGGGAAAGGGTCCACTTTTGGAGCAAAGGACATGTTGTGTTTCAAATCAATAAGGCCTACATAAATAAGAATGCAAAAATTATATGGAGGGAGCTATTAGTTTTTGCATGACTACAATAAAGTGTCTGCTGCTGTAAAACTTGAAATTGCTTTCCCCCAAATCAAAAACTTGACATTAGTCTCAAAATTAGCATCAGGTAACAACAGCATTTTAAAAATCAGCTACACAATATATTTAGAATGATTTTAGAAGAGGTTCTCCTTCAAACAGTGAAACACATCTCTTCTCATAGCACGTGACTGCCCTGATCGATGCATTTTGCAGCAGCATACTTTGTTTTGTGACTTGTCACTGGAAAGTAAGCGGGAGCTTTTATTTGCAAGTCTCAATGCTGAAATTCAGTCTTCTGAGGAAACTCTGCTGTGGGACAGCACGCATTTTCCTCTCACTATTTAGTGTGATCCTATGATAAGTGACAGATATAACCTTGGCTACTAGAAAGTGGGAAAGATCTTCAGGTTTTCAAATTCAACTACTTTTAGAGGAGTCCAAAGTCCTAAAACAAGAAGGATAGAGAACCTATAGCCCTCCAAAGGTGGCTGGACTCCAACTATCTCCAAAATCAGGCAGCATGGTCAACGGTCAGGGATGATTCAAGTTATAGACATACCACATTTGAAACGCCATGGACTCTTCACCACGGTGAAAAAGAAACATTTTATGAAGAAATACTGATACTGAAATACTGGTAACAGATAAGTTGCAGACTTACTATTAAGCCACTGCTGACAGAATTATAAAGAATATAACTAGGAGGATTAAGGACTTGCCAGCTTCTAAACAATGGCCCATAAGGGATTTTTGTAGGAATTATACATTTTAAGGGGAAACATACCCCTAGTGCTCTCTCTTCTCTTTCATTCATTAAAAAGATGAGAAGATATCAAGTTATACAAACTCAACTGAGAGGATTAATCAGGCTTTTCAGTATATTAGATGGGGAAACAACTGTAGATAATTTATGCTTAGATAATGTCTAAATGCATACTTGCGTTTATTTATTTCTAAATAAAATTTAAGACTAAATTGTGACAAATGGAGAATGAGTAAAAACTGTTTTCTATAATGGAAGCCCATTACTGCAGCCCTATTCAACTTGAGCAAATTCTCAACCTCACTGTGCAGAACTCAGTGCAGCTCTACTAAACCTGAGCAAGCCCTCTAATTTTTACCTCACAAAACAGTTTTAAAAAATGCTCACCAGAGAAGGTCACAGAATAATCACTACAAAAGTTGCCTCACGTTTTCCATTTTACGGAAAGCGGAAAGCTGTCATATCTTGCTCAAAGCAAGCTGTCAACTGAGACTTTCTACTTCAGTCACCATAAACATGTTTTCACAACAATGATCTCTGTTAACATAAAAGGAAGCAAGATATTTCAGAAATAAAAGCATAATAATAATATGGGGATGCAACTAAGCTGTTTTGCAGAATAGTCATTCTGTGATTATAAATATCTCTACTCGGTGAAGATGATTACAAAAATCTTCAGAATTTGAGGTTACCTTTTGCCTCAGAGCATACGCCCAGGAATCCATCATCAGTCAGGACCTTAAACAACGGTCGGACTCCATACGTATCTCTTCCCAGAAACACTTTCCTGTTTGCAGTGTCAAGTAAAATGAAGGCAAATACACCATCAAGCATAGAAGCTGTTTGCTCAATTCCCCCTCTGTTGTAAAGATGAAGGATTACCTCTCCATCTACTAAAGTTTGGTAATCAAATCCAAAGTGTTTCTGCAGCTGGAAGATTTAAAAAGAAATTAACAGAAGGAAAACTAGCATTCATAGAAACATTTCAAAGGTACATTGGACATCCTTAAGAGGGAACAATCAAATATTGAGATGAGAATGACACAAATTTATTAGGTCAATAAGGGTCTAGAAGATGTGCAGGCACTGTCAAAATCTCTCTTGAATAAATTAGTGTTGAGTTAGCGGGGTGCTGTTCTGAGATAACTGATCCACATAACTAGACTGGGCATAAGATAACTGTTCTGTCATCTTTCATGTTTCACAACAATGCTGGAGCTGTATATTCAAAATATGTTGAATACATAAAGAAATCCGCACCTGTGAAGGTTCAGAAGTATTGTGTCAATATTTGTGCAGACAGTTTTTCACACGGAACCCAAGTAAGATGTTCTCCCTAGCAGATCTGTCACGTTTTCTATGAACAGCCTCCCATTGCCCAATGCAAAATGGATAAATTCGATGTTACTCTCATCTTGCATTTGGTACTGTTGTTGTTGTTGTTGTTGTTGTGTGCTTTCAAGTCATTTCTGATTTACGGTGGCCTTAAGGTGAACCTATCACAGAGTCTTCTTGGCAAGATTTGTTCAGAAGCGACTTACTTTTGCCTTCCTCTGAGGTTGAGCGTGACCCGCCCAAGGTCGCTCAGTGGGTTTCCATAGCTGAGCAAAGATGTGAACTCTGGCCTCCAGAGTCACAGTCAATGCTCAGACCACTACACAATGCTAGCATAAATCCACTGAAATCAATAGGACTTGTTAGTCTCCACTAATGTAAGTATCACTGATTTAAATCTAGCCAGTACTCCTATTAAATTTAACCCCAATCCCCATAATCAAAAATCTCCATAGTAAGGATTTCTCCCAGTGATACTTTCCATTATCCCTGCATATTTTACATTCTCCTGTATTAGTCTCAGCAATTCTGACTTTCTGCTATGGTTAGACACTGAACAGAAGCTGAATCCTCAACTGTTTATTTAAGTCAAATTCCCATTAACAGGGATCTGACACATGTAGCATCACAGTCTTGGAAAACTGAGATAGGCGACATTGTGTGTGTATGTTTGAGATTATAAAATATAGGTAAGCGTGAATATGAATAAATGAATAAAATATAGGTAAGCAGCCTAAAACCTGCAGTCTGAAGCTGTTGGAGTAGATTTTGAACTGTTAATAATATATTGCAGAGCAATTACAATTTTTTTCTAATGTGGCTTTACTAAGACTGATGTTAAGCCTTTCAAAGCAGTGGATTGCTGTTACCACCACCTTTATTTAGGCCATTAACAGGGCTGCATTTGCTTATATTGCACTAGGAAACAACAAGCAGAATAGAATACAATGGGAATAAGAGGACTTAGGAACAAATGGCTATACAGAAATTGTTGGACTGCAGCTCCTACCAGAGATATCCAGCAGAACCAGTGGTGGGAAACGCTGGGCTTCAGCAGGAAAACAGAGGTACAAAGTCCCAACTACACAGGTTTTTGATATCAAAGTATACTGTTGGACCCTAGCCCTCAGCTCTTCCGCCTCTTCACTGGGTCTCCATTTTAAGTCCCTTGTGTGTGTCCCTCTGCAAGTTACTTACGGCCTCTGCTCTGAATTCTCACCCAGAGCACCTGAGCAAACCAGTGAAGCTTTGGGGCAACAACATAACTATCTATATACTGTACGCAATATTTATAACAATATTGACAGAATCACAAAGTGGTGTAAGGTTCTTGATGGATAGGAGTGAGGTATCTTTCTCTTGGTGGCTATACGCCTATCAAGCTAATCTCCTGGGGATCACAAGCTCATAGTGGGTGAGACCAAAGCCACCAGTAGATGGGCTATCCCTTAGCCCCTCCCCATTCTCTCACTCCCCCCCCTTTCCTAAACCTTTCCTCTTACCAGAGTTCTGATCTCCTGCAGATACCTTTGAAAAAAAAGCTAAGGGCCACAGACAGTTCAACCGTGATTTAAAGAATTGACAAGCAAAGGATTTCATTAATATAAGACAGACATGAGGAAAATGTTCTGAAGTGCCATAACAAGTCCTGGAGAAGGCATTCCTTATAAGAGGTTTTGGGAGATTTTTACCTGTTTGTAGTTATAGATTTCTCCATTATAACATAGCCACAAGTAGGGAAATTTCTTCACTCGTAGAGGCTGCATTCCATATAGCTGATCAACAATTGCCAGACGATGGAAGCCAAAACAGCAGTTGGTGTATCCATTGACATTCTCAAACCGAAAAGCATCTGGGCCTCGATGTGCTATTTTCATAGCACACAGACACTGAACAGAGAGGCATCCATCACTCCCAAAAAGGGCCCAAATGCCACACATGATGGTATCTATTCAGGGCTGTTGGAGAAGAAGCAACAAGGGCAGTGTGATGCGGTGACCAAGAAAGCCATGAACGCAGGTTGCATCAACAAGGGTATAGTGTACAGATCAAGGGAAGTATTAGCGCCACTCTATTCTGCTTTTATCAGAGCTCAGCTAGAATTCTGTGTCCAACTCTGAACACAACAGTTCAAAGACACTGAAAAGTTGGATTGTGACCAGATAAGTGTGGCCAAGATGATCAATAGTTTGGAAATGGGTATGTTTAGTCTGGAAAAGAGAAGACTAAGAGGTGGCATGAGAGCCATTTGTAATTACATTCCTCCCTCCACATTTGCAGGTTTGACCTTTGCGAATTTGATTATTCACGAGGTACCTGTACCCCCCCCCCCGCAATTCTCCTCTCCCAATCCCCTTATCTTTTGCCTTGCACAAGTTCTCAGCTCTGGGGCTGGAAGCAAAGGGATGGGAGGGAGAGCTCTGGAGGGCAGAAGGAAAGTGCATATTGCCTTCCTCTCTGCCACAATCCCCTTACCTTTTGCCTCAGCACGAGTTCTTTCTGTCCTCCGGGGCTCCCCACAATCCTGTTTCCTCTAGCCCCAGCACAGTGCAGGAAGGCTCACATCCCAGTACAAAAGGTATGGGAATGAGAGCGGGGAGCCCCAGGAACAAATGGGAGAGGGATTGCGGGGGGTGAGTTACTCTTGATTTTTCCACTTTTGCAAGGGTTCTGCACCCCAAACCCTCGTGAATCTGGAGGGGCCACTGGATCTGAAGTGATAATATGTAGAAGGTGAAGTAAGCTTGTTTTCTACTGCTCTAGAGACCAGAACACAAAACAATGGATTCAAATTGCACGAAAAGAGATTCTACCTAAACATTAAGAAGAACTTTTTGACTGTAAGAGCTGTTTAACACTAGAATAGACTGCCTTGGAGAGTAACAGACTCTCCTTTTTTGGATGTCTTTAAATAGAGGTTGGACGGGTATCTTTCAGGCCTGTTCTAGTTGTTTATTTCTGCCTGGCAGGGGACAAGACAATGTCCCTTGCAATCCTTTCCAAATCTAAAATTCCATGAATATGCAAGTACAGATTGAGTATCCCTTATTCGAGATGCCTGGGTCCAGAGGTGTTTCAGATATTGGGAGTATCTGCACATACATAATGAGATTACACACCGTTCTTTCAACGTGGAGGTCCACTACTTCTTCTGTTCTACTCTTCCTTCCCTCTTCCTGTAGGAAACATGAGAGAATTACAGAAGCTTGCTCTTGACCATGCACATGTTGCTTGCAAAGTCAGTTAGATACCCCTTTTTCCCCTCCCTGCTCCCTTGGAATCAAGTGTGTTCCCTGCCCGCAAAATCACTGTTTTTTTTTCCCAGTTCGCTTTGCAAGCAGCATGTGCACAAAATCCCAGGAAAGCCTCCATAATTCATGTTCTTTTCGCAAAGGAAACTGGGCCATGCTTTTGAAGTTTCAGATTTTGGAGCATTTTGGATAAGGGATATTCAACCTGTCCTTTCTTTCCCAGTTTCATCCCAACTAGAGGGCAAAAATTATGCAGCCTCAAGAATCTATCTCTCTTCCTGTGAGCCAAATAGTCTGAATATATTTTCCTGGCAACCTACCAAGTCTGCTCTTGCACTGCACTGTTTTGATCCAGACTGGGTTAGATCTGCCATTCTGAAGGGCAACTACTACCTTCTACTATTCTAGAAATCCCAGAGTAAAGCCATAATCCTTACAGTGTCAGAAGTCTGAAGAAAGCGGACACTTCGCTTTCATCTAACCATTAGCTGTGCATTCTGTTGTAGAGTTTGTGTATCTGTATACTGGTGATCTGCACTTTTTGGCCTAGATGCAATGGTTAGTTCCAACTCACTAGATCCACTAACTCACTAGTGCTGACTTACTGACTCTTTGACTCAATGCATATAATCCAGCTGGGATTAACAACTGCATTTTGCCTTAGTGCTGCAATTTTTTACCGTGTGTTTTTTTTAACTGTATGTTTTGATTTTTAACTATAACTTTTTATGGAGGTTCTTAGCCACCTTGGGCTCTGTTCTAAGAACGGAACAGATCAAACCAACAACAATACAGAAACGGATGCTGAGACCTGGGTTTCAACAGAAATTTCTTCAAATTAGCACCTGCCCATACCTTATTTGGCCACGGAGGCTCACTGACTTAGGGATGGATAGGTCACAGACTATTTTAGCTCCATATCAGTTTCAAATACCCGTTCCACCCCGATCATATGAATTTATCCTCTAGGGGGGCAAAAAACTTGAGCGCGGGACTGCCAGGAAATCAACACGTGTAGCTTTCCTCGGCCTTCACGGTGATGCTGCAAACTGCATCATACCTCGTTAGGCAGCTGCGAACAGCAAAAGAGCTCCATCAGCAAAGAACCGCTGGCTCACGGCTCGACTTCCAGGAAAAAATAAGTTACCCCCTTCTTACCTCAGCGCCGCTGATGATCAGGCAGGAGAAAAAGAAAAACTGCTTCCAAAACGTGAAAAGAGACTGCAAACGGCCCGGCCCGGCACTTCCACCTCATTCGACTCAACCAGCTTGCAATGGAAAAGAAAGACAAAAGCGGAAGTCGTCTTCTGAGCCGCACACCCAAGCCACCCTTCCCGGCCTCACGTAACACAGACCCAGATTGCATCAGTCTCGGGCTCCACCTCCTGCTTGAGTTCTGCCGGTTGCAAAGTTGCAAGGGATGAGCGCCGAGGGCTTGGTGGGAAGCGCGTCGCAAGACCTACAGCCGGTGCAACGCTGCCGCTGGTACTTTGAGTTACCGCCCTCTTGCGCCGCCCTGCCTTCGAGGAGGTGAGATGGCGCTCGTCCGCGATTGTGTCTGTGCCACGCTTTCGTAGCACTTTAATGCCACTGTATGTGCCCTCCTTCCATCCCATGAAATCCTGGGATTTGTTATTTCCTGCAGTGTTTAGAATTCCTTGCCAGAAAGCTCTAATTCTATAACATACACAGAGTATAGAATTCTGAGTTCCCTCATCCAACTACAGATCGCAGGATTCCATGGGAAGGAGCCGTGGCTGTCCAAGTGGCATCAAACTGTTATAACTAGGCAGTGTAGGGACCGGTCATTTCTGACTTATGGTGACCCTAAGGCCTTTTCGGCACTACACTGTTATAGTGCTATTATTCCACTTTCAACCTCCTCTGGAATCCTGGGGTTTGAAGTTTAGGTAGGGGCCTTTAGAATTCTCAGCCAGAGAGCTCTTTGGGCTCAGTAAACTACAAATCCCAGAATCCCATAGGATGCTGGAAGTGGAATAATAGCACTGTTAACAGTGTAGTGCAGAAAGGCTGTAAGACAAAATGTGGTATAGCAGTTTGAGTACTGGACCACAACCATAGAGACTAGAGTTCGATTCCCCTCTTGGTCATGGAAACCCACCGGGTGACCTTGGGCACGTCACACACCCTCAGCCCCCAGAAAACCCTGTGCTAGGTTTGCCTTAGAGTCGTCCTTAGTCGGAAAATGACTTGAAGGCACACCACCACCACAACAAGGCAAATGCGTGAGAGGGTTTTCTTGATAAGATTCGTTCAGAAGGGGCTCGCCATTGCCTTCCTCTTGAGCTGAGAGTGTGAGAGTTGTCCAAAGTCACCCAGTGGGTTTCTGTCGCTAGGCAGGGATCTGAACCCTGATCTGGAGTCGTAGTCCAACACTCAAAACTGCCTGTCATCATGGTCTCACCCACTTTTTATTTTATTGTCAAACAGTCATTCAAGGAAGGTCAAGCAGCAAATTAATAGCAAGATAAGGGACACCAAGCTGAGGCAGGAGATAATCCACAAAAATTCATGCAATGATAAACAACATGAGGTGTCAGGTGACTCCTCTGTTATTTTTGAGGTTATGCCAGATTTTCCTCTAATGTAAATTCTGCTGTTTTCAGTAAACAGTTACTCTCTCATAAATGTGCATGAGATGGCAGCCTGAACAACCAATTGACCCATGGCCACCAGTGGGCTTCCTTGGCTGGACATAGGTTTGAACCTGGAATCCTAGTCTAACAAAACTGAACTGCTTGTGGTCTCCTTTAGCTTGGAGAGAATAATCTCAGGAGACTCTCTGCCTCCTGAGGACGTATATTTTGGTGCAAAAGTAAAGGCCACTCAGTTTAATAGGGCTTACTCCCAAATAACTGTGCGGAAGAAAATCTTGCAGCCCCAGATTTCTTCAGTCCGCTTGGCTTCATAGCTCTGGTAGGAGGAAGGAACAAAGTAGAATGTATATTTGGAAACGTACGCCTTGTGTATTTTAAAAACAGGATGCTTGGGGTGACAATGTGCTGCCCTCCAGATCTTTGACTACTTCTGTTCTACTCCCATAATCTCTATCAGCTACATGTCTGGGGGCAATGGGAGATAGAGTCTAGCAACACTGAGGGCTACACGTTCCTCATGCCACTTTAAGGAAGCTTTGACAGCATTTACTACACAATTATAGCACTCTGATCCCACTTTAACTGCCATGGCTCCATCCAAGGGAGTCCTGGGATTTGTAGTTTGGGAGGAAAACTCTGAATTTCTGCTGCAGTTCAAGGGGAGGGGATTAAGGCAGAAAAATCCAAGTGCCTCTTGCTAAACCATAAATCCCATGATTTCCCAATGTAGAGCTATGGAAAATAAAGTGATGTCTTGCCCACCTGCGGGATTGACTTCTCCCTTATATTCTGCCATGTGCCCTCAGTTCTTCTGGGAGACATTTATTCCAGTCAGCCAGGACCAGGTTGTCAACTGTCTCCCAGAGAACTTTTCTTCACCCACCCTTAGACTGTGGAACAACCTGACAGAAGAGAGTCAACAGCAGAATGCGCTCTCTGAATTTAAAACAACATTAAAGACCAGTCTTTTCTGCCAGGGTTGTCCAGATAATTTTTAAATTATGATTTTTAAATTATGGATTTTAAAGTACAGGCTGATCATTTTTATATGTATTGATCTTACATGTTCTTTTAAACTGATGCTATGTGTTTTTAACTGCTTTATGAGTTTGTTCCTCATTTTGATTCATAGGGAGAAGTGGGATGATGCTGATATCATCAATCTGCTAAAACTGAGTAGTGTGGATAGTTGTTTCCTTCTCCAGCCTGATGTGGATTTGTAGTGACAACCACAGACTTCTTATGCAGATAAACAGTAAGTATCAAAGCTGAGAACCGATAAAAAAGATAGATAATAAAATTGTAACTAAAAATAATAGAATTGTAGAGCAGTAGGCACTAAAGCAGTAGAACAATAAAGCAATAAAACTGTTAAACTGGAGAAAAACAAACAAACTGCAACGGAGACTCTGCCAAAGCTGCCGTCCCAGACACCATCTTTTTTCCTCCTGCTCGGGTCTACAGACTTCTTATGGAAAACCAGCAACAGATGAAGTCTTGCTTAAATGATAGCATAAGGGATCAACAGCTTCAAACATCACCCTTCTTACACCACTATTGGAAAAGTTAATTGTTGGACCACATGACATTGTGGCACTGGCCAGATTAGCAGAGGAATTCTGGAAGTTGTTATAAGAAAGTAACTTTTCCACAGGCTTGTCTTGGAAGGAGTGTCTCTCTTGAATGACAGTGGGAAATATTTGCTGATATGGATCCTTATGTAACTCATCTAGTAGTTTTATTTGTGTGGCTGCCAAAAAAGAGCTGAACAAAGCTTTTAACAGCTGTTACCATAAGCTGCACACATGTTGAATTGATTTGATTAGTATGTTTGACTTATTTATTTCCCTGAAAAAATGCAATAAAAATGAATGGCAGTTGTTTACACCAAACCACATTTGTCACGTTATTGCCTGGTCTCTAGACAGAGAGATTCATTTAAAGTTCTTTTCAGCTTTCTCCAGATGTTGCCATTCTGAGTAATCTTCTACCACCTGCTAACTTAAGCTGTGTTCTACTTTTTACTTCTGACCCAAGTTCACTTATGAATAAACCAAATAGCACTGTTCCTTCCAGTACAAGTCTTTGGGGACCTGCTGTCTGTTTTACTCCACTGCAAACACTATCATTATGTTTGTATTTGTATTTGACTCATTGTTCCCACCCCATATAATGATCTGTTCATAATTTGACTGTTCATCATTTCTAGAGAGCAAACCAGGAATTTTTTCAATCTCTTTTTGAAAATCCATGTTACCAATTTCTGGATCACTGGGAGTCTTACTGTCTGAGCTCTGTCAGCATTCATCAGAACTGAATTTCACCTACTGTGCAGTTTTTCTGCAGCACAAGTCACTTTCAGCAAATGAAGTACAATATTTATTTTGCATGTAATAAATCAGGGTGGGCGATTTCCATCAGCCCAGAGGTCTTCAGAACCTACTATGGGCTGCAGCAGGCCTAGATACGCTGAAGAAAAAACTGGAAGAGGTTGGACGTCCATTTCCACTTACATTTTTAAAAAGGTGAGGAGACTATGATTCATTTTAGCACCAAACCGTCATTTCTGGAGACCTCCAGGGATAGATTTTCTTACCTGTGTGGCTGCCAAAAAGATGGGAACAAAACCTTTAACAGTTGTTGCAGTAGGCCTTGAACATGTTTCAGCAAATTAACCATTTCACCCCAAAAAGATCTGTGAAAAAAATAACTGCAGGGTAGACAAGTTTTGCAGGATGGCAGAAATGATCTTAGGTTAGCATGCGGCCTGTGGAACATACATTGCTTACCAGATAAGAGATAGAAAGGAGAACAGTCTTCTTGTAGAGAACAGACAAAATGTTGTTCTTTTAAAACATAAAGATAATACTGCCTTGTCATTGTTAAAGAATTTGAGAAGGAAAGTCTTGCTGTGGGTGATAACCCTCACCACCCTTTCTTTTTTAAACATATAGCTGTCTAGATATGCATTTCCACACAGAAATTTTTATAACAGAAAAGTGCACAGGATCCAAGCTAACGGACATGACAAAGCAGCAAAACAGCATGAATATTAATGCAAGAGAACTATTTTGTTTCTACATACCACATGGCATAGTGGTTTGACCACTGGACTATGATTCTGGTGATCAGGATTCAAATCCCTGCTCAGCCATGGAAACCCACTGGGTGACATTGGGCAAGGCACACTCACTCAGCCTCAGAAGCAGGAAAAGGCAAAACCTTCTCTGAACAAAACTTGCCAAGAACACCCTGTGATAGGACTGCCTTAGGCTAACGTAAGTCTAAAACAACTTGAAGGCACACAGCAACAGGAACACAGGCTGAACTGCCACAAAGTTGTTTCCATTACATTCTGAATCAAATGCCGTATCAGCAGACATACAGCAAGCAATGGTCTGGACACTCCTACAAGTAATTACTTCATGCATCTGCTTATCCTAGGGCTGGCAGGAATAGTAACTCTCTGTTTTGCATTCTTTCCTGTCAAAATAAAATGCATTTTTACCTAAACTTTCTTAGCATTCAAGACTAAGATGTGTCTTAGAACTCATTAGAGCAAGACCTTTAAAAGGTAAACTCAATGGTTCCCTTCTACCAATGTCCAAGTTGTAGGGCTATATCCATTCATCTCATGAGATAATCTCATTGGGTACATGCTATCATGACACAATTCACTTGCCATGGACTACCACCAGTGGAACCTGATGGGCCACATGAAGAGTTTCATTGACTTTGCTGAAGCTACCTGCAGCTGTATCTTCTGTAGCTGCTGTATGAGGATAGGTTGGTCCATTGCCTATGGGGTAGAAAGGCAGGTTTCTTGTGGTCCTTTGATGCCTTAGCCAACAGATGAAAGAAGAATGTGCCGCCCTTCAATTTTGCAGTTCCAAGGCAACGAAGTTATAAGTTACACCTATGAGCAGTACCTAGAAAATAAGGCCAAGGTTATTTTCTTTCCTGCAATGCACACTCAAAGCATAATTCAACCTGCACAGGGAACTTAATATTGTCAGAAGATATGCCTCCCAAGATATTTTGTTATAAATGGGTATTCAAATATCACTGCTGTTATCATGGTTAGCACCTTCAGCGTAGATTTGATTATTGTATGTATAAACTGCTCACAAGTCTTAATATTCATCATGGTACAGTCTATTGGACATTTGATTTGAAACTTTTAGAACAGACGAAGTAGTCACACCATTCTGTCACAAGGTAGAGCTATTGCTCTGATGTTCAAAGCTAACTCAGCTTTGATTGTATTACAAAAAAATTTATTGCATCATGTAGGCATTTCCAGCTTTTCAATATAAAATGGCCTGTATTTGACAACATCATTCAGAAGTTGCAAAATTTGGTCATTTATCCTTAAAATTGTTTTTCAGGCTGACGCTGGCTGGTAGACAGATAGACTCTGGAGGGCAAAAGCCACACAAAAGAGGGTGCAACTGCAGTTGAATGACCCATTTTCAGATTGAGAAGCCATTTCAAGAGAGGATTAGTAAGAATGAAGAATTTAACCCTTTCTTGACCGGCTATTTCCCTTTTTAAAATCATTGTTGGTGAGCTTTCATGCAAATTGCCATGCCATTAATTAAAAACCCACAAGGTACAAGTGGAAGACCAGAAGCTTGGGGAAAATATTTGCCAAATCTGGAAGTGCTCCCACAAGAGATTTACAGATTTGGATACCATTCAGGCGACTCCATGGATCCATTTGTTATAAATAATCTACTGTGCTGCCTTGTATACTTAGCTACAAGCTTCCCTGACTTGTTTGACAAATTAAGGACTGGAGCATTGTCAGAAAGTAGAAGTGGCTGAAAAGTGGAACCCATCTACTGTAGGGAATATGAAGGACTTACAGAAGCTCGCTTGGGACTGACCACACATACATGCTGCTTGTAAATTTTTTCAGCTGGCTTGGGACATTTTCCCCTCCCCCTGTGCTCACTTTGCAAGCAGCGCATGCGACGGTCCTGAGCAAGTCTCTGCAAGTGAGAACTGATGAAAAATGGATTCCACATTGGATTAATGGAACTTGTCCTGAATTTGGAAGTGTTGAAAAAGTGAGTCATCAGGCATGCTCCCTGAGCTTTCTTTAAATTTCTCCAAGCCAAACTATTACTTTCTTTGGGCCTTTCCACCATACACTGTTATAGTGCTATTATTACGCTTTCAATATCCTGTGGAATTCTGGGGTTTGTAGTTTACTGAGACCAAAGAGCTCTCTGGCTGAGAATTCTAAATGTCCCTCCCTAAACTACAAACCCCAGGAATCCATAGGATGTTGAAAGTAGAATAATAGCACTATAACAGTGTACTGCAGAAAGGCCCTTTGTTCTCATTCCTCCTGAGTTCAGGCACTGGGCCACTGAACTCTTTATACCCCTTTCTTTGGAACCCTATATTTACTTTGAAGATTGACTAGCAGTTGCTTGTTCTTTCTGCTTAGCCAGCCCCATGCTTGTGAGCTCTAGAAATGACCTATGCACTAGGAATAACTTTTAGGACATCCTAATGCTTGTGAGCTCTAAGAATAACCTAAGGTATAACTGCTTATGAGATGGTTTGTTGCTATCTTTTCTCAGCCTAATCCTTGGTCTGTGCTCTGGGACCCAACCCATATTCCCAGGGCCACAGTTCTGTGCTTCTCCATTGCATTGCTGTGTAGCCTTGTTTGTCTAGATAGTTCCATTAACCTTGTATACGCAAAGAGAAGCCTTACCCCTTTGTGAAGCGCCCATTGAATCCAAAACCACATATAAGTTACCATAACCTGTGAGCTTCATACATCCAGTTTTGATTTCTTGAAGGCAACCAGGACTGACTGACTAGTATGGTAGAGCACATTCTACATCTTCTCATTGACTTAACATATGTAGCAGCCTTTCTCCAAAACACGCTGTAGAAGCAGGGACGTTGGGAAGCAAAAACTTCTAACCCCAGGAAAGTTGGTAGGGATGGGGGGAGAATAGATAATACCTATCAAAGCACTGGTTGTCAAGTGTCAGATTTAAATTGCTAAAACAAAGACATATCTTAGCCTATCTACAACAAAATCAATATAGACTCTTCTCAAACTAGCCTTTCCTGTACTGCCAAATTTCATATCAAACCAGTTTTCTGAAGATAAGTGTAACATCTGCTGTCCTCACCGCATCACTGAACTGTAACTATATTGGCAGAATGCACTTATTATTATCATCATTTGTTTATACAGTGTCATCACTGTACATGGCACTTTACATGTAAAAGAACAACAAAACAGTTTCCTGCCCTCGGGCTTATAATCATTAAGACATGACACAAATGGGACAAAGAATGGCAGTGTGGAAGAGGATTTCACCCTTAACATATGAGTGTAGCAGTTAATATTAGTTTTTAGATATTTTTATAAAACTGATATTGTTACAGCGCTGTTATAGCAACTGCACTCTATGTTAATGTAGTTGCAGTGTAATTGTTTGTTTTGTTCCCATTCAGGGAAGAAATGTGAGAATTATATGTTCTTTTTGACTGAAGTTGCAATTCTAAGTGCATTTACTAGAAATATAAGTCCCACCAAACTCACTGAATTCATTGGGACTTCTCAGTGAACATGCACATAATCCAGCAAGATGGGATGATGTTTCCTTTGAAAAAGCAGACCCAGAATGGTAATTGGGATGCTAGTTTTTTTTTTTTAAGTTTTAGTAGGTGATAATGTGAAGGATAAAGTTCAGATATAGCATACTAGATACTCAAAAGGGATTTGTGTCTACACCTTATCTGGTCATAAAACTGAAGTAATGAGCCCATTTATCATACTGCCTTTGGATATATGAAGGGTAGGCAACTATTGAAGGTTAGGGAGCCTCATTAGCTCCGAAGGAGCCTTTGTGGGGGCCTCATGCTCAACCCCCTCCACTACCACAACAAAAAAGAACTTTTTTTGCCCCAAAGGAGTCCTGGAAGCATTCCCAATGTGTTTCTGGGGGCATTCCTGGGCCCCTAGAGGGTATTCTGGGAAATTCTGGGACAAAATTTTGCAAAAAGAAAAAAGTGTCTTGACACTACAAGGGTAGAGAGCCTCCAAATGTGGTGGAAATGCCCTCCATATCCCCTCAGGGTCATTGTGGGATCACAAAATGGCCCTGGGGGCACATACAGCCTATGGGGTGGATTTTTACCACTCTTGAGATATACCGAACATAAAAAGAATTTTACTATGCCCAATTAACAATTATTCTATCTAAATTTTATTTCCATATTCCTTCACAACATGAAATGGAGCATACCTATGATACCCTGGTACATCTAGCTCTGTATTAATTAACTGGCAGCAGCTCTCTCTAAAAGTCGTCTAGCTAAGGAATTGCTTAGTCTTCTAGGGTTTCATATAGGCAAACCCAACCTGGAGATGCTGGAGATTAAACATGATAGTACAGGTCACTGAAACAGAGATCATGGTACTGGGAACATCTGAGCATTACTCCTGGCTTAAAAACAACATAGAGCTGCACCCAGTAATCAAGGATTAAATTCAACTTTAGTCCTAGCTAGACTAAGAAATCTACTCTTGTAATGTTGGATCTTGTGTGGACTAGGAAATCTTATGTCAAATAACATTTGTTAGCCTTTTGGGTGGATTTGGATTCTTTGCTGCTTTTGCTGCCATGGAACAACATAGCTACCTCTTAGGGAGTGGCTCTGGAATATTGTCCTAGTGATGTCATTCTTCACTATTTTCATTCTTTTCTTCTCGCTATGAGAAAGTCTTGGATTTCAAAGATGGTTGTTGTTCACCTTCAAGTCATTTCCAACTTATGGCGACCCTAAGGTGACCCTATAATGGGGTTTGGGGGCACTTAGAGTGTGTGATACATGCAAAGTCACCCAGTGGGTTTCCATGGCCAAATGGGGAATCGAACTCTGGTCTCCAGGGTCGTAGTCCAACACTCAAACTGTTAGACTGTTCAGCTCTTATTCTGCACAAAAGTCACACATGAATTTTTGAAAGAGTACACTGGCACAAGGACTATGGCAGTCAGGTAAGCACATGCAGTCCTAAATTATTCACAAGATATGAAATATATTTGCCAGAAGCAGCAATGGAGATAACCTTCAGGCACACACACAGGTCCTAGCATGCGCATTTGGAAAGACAAATAAAGGCTTTGAACTGTGAGCTCATCATTGCAGTGAAATTTCTCATTCATTTCCAAGACAAATGAATGCAAGATCAATATTGTGTAACATTGGCGTACTCACTTTTGCCTAAAATACACTCCCACCTTGTACTCCAGGAAGCAGTAGGACATTAGCTCTTGCTATCTTGCCCTGTCATTAATGTTGAGTAACAATGGTTCCTCCTTATGAGCCAGAAGGACAAACAGGATCTAGAATAATTAGAAAGGACCGTTGTTCTTAAAAGTGACACAAGAGGTTAATTAAACATGTGAAGTCAAACACATTCCCAAATACAATTTTATTTTATCATAAGCATGCAGTTATTTCCTCCTATATATTTACATTTCACACCTTACTGGATTATTCCAGTTTCCCCAAATCTTTCATCTTGAACACTGGTTTCAATCAGATTTGATTCCATATTGTATTGTAATATTAATATAAATACTGATATTAAATTTAATATTACAACTGCAGCCTGTGAGTTTTTCCCCCCAATCTGTGAATGTATCTTCTACTGCTTTTTATGTGGTGCTGTTTCTTCTTTGTCTTTTGAATGCTGTCTAATAGCTGGTGTTCTTCCCATCATGGAAATATAGTAATGAGAGAGCTGCATCTGTTGAACTTCTCCCTCTCTCAAGCTGTTAATGACAGATGCCATTAGCAAGTAAAATGACATAACTGTAAACATGTCACCAACCACCTTGAGGTGCACCTTTTAACCAATTTAGAGCACATCCAGATTGATTGAGAAGTCCCAGATTTTGTTCCTGTTCTTTCCAATTTAAATAAACTGAGACAGGGAGCTGGCATAAAAAGTGCCTGATTGTACCAGAAGCTGACAGAAAAATATTCTAGGATAAATAAAATGCACATGGATCTCCCAAACTGAATTGGGAAAAAATGGGAACAAAATCTGGGACTTTCTGGTCTTTCCAAACAGTCTGGATGTACCCTAAGATAAGACCAAATAAATACACTAGAAACCTAGGCCATTTCTGCACTATACTGTTATAATGCTATTATTCCACTTTCAAGATCCTATGGAATTTTGGGGTTTGCAGTTTAGGGAGGGCATTTAGAATTCTCAGCCAGACAGCTTTTTGGCCTTAGTAAACTACAAAGCCCAGAATTTCACAGGATGTTGAAAGTAGAATGATAGCACTATAGCAGTGTAGTGCCGAAATGGCTCTAGTCTGTGTCAATATTATGGCAAAGAAATAGACCCAAGAATCTCCTAGGAATAATGCTAGGTCTCTGTCCCAAATTCTCAGAAAACATGAATGTGGAACACCCTCCCACATATAATATTATAACCAATTTGCTGTTGGCTGTTCCTTCTGCTCTGAAATGATTCTTTGCTTTTTATGGTCTGTTGATCTGCTGCCACTGCCACCTTAGTCTCCTTTTGGTACTTTTTATTATTAAGAATTTTTGAAATCTGGTCTCTGTTTCTCCAAACCTAGCTTAATTATCTACCCTCTGTCCTTAACGCTTTCAAATCCTGTGCTTTTTAAACATCTTCTTAGGTCTGACATTTGGATGCACTGTTTGGAAACACAATCACAATCTTCCCCCTCTACTTTTGTAGCTTTAAGTCTGACCACTACCTTTATGTATTGTCAATGAAGTGAATCAAAACTAAAGAAGCAGAGTACCAGATATGGTTCAATGCACACAGCAGTTTGCACTTCAGGTAGGTTACCATGACAAAAAGCCCAAGTCTGAATCTGTTATCTGGCAAATCTTGCTGAGGCGTACAGAAATTGTTTCAAAATAAAATGCTTTTGTGACAGAATGGCTTTTGGCTAAGTACTGTCAATGCCATTACAAGCGGGAAACTACTGAAAGAGTACAGTCAGCCCTCCGCTTTTGCAGGTTTCACTTTTGCAGATTTGATTATCCACGGATTATTTGCTGTCACCTCTGCTGCCTCCCTACGCCATTCTTAATAGGGAATGCAAGCCTCCTGAGACCGAGAAACTGCAAAGGAGGCCTGTCTGTTTGTCTGTGTCAGGCAAAACTTCATATGATCGGCTGCCTAACTATAGAATCCTGGGGTTTTCAGTTTAGGGAGGGGCCTTTAAGATTCTCAGCAAGAGAGCTCTTCCACCTCAAGTCAACTGTGTCTGTCTGGAATAGGCCAGTTGCTAACCTGGCAGCAAGGAGGAGGGCAGTGTATTCCCTCAGGAACCTAACCTCTCCATATTAATAACTCTAAATACAGATTGGATTGGGGAATATGGGGAAAAGTGACAGGTACTGGAGCAGGCCGGTTGCTATGGAAATGAGGCCTAGCAGCAAAGAGGAGGACAGTGTATTCCCTCAGGAACCCAACCTCCTTGTGTTAACAACTGAATACAGATTGGATTGGGGAATATGGGGGAAAGTAACAGGTACTGGACAAGACAGTTTGGGGAATTAGAGAGACAGAATCTCAAGTCTTTCTAACACGGATCACTTATGAGAAAATAAAATCCCGGGCATATACGCCAGTTTAGAAATGAAACCACCACTTCTGCTGAATCATGACGAAAAGGACCTTTGAGCTTTCCCTCAAAGGACCTTTCCCGTTCTCTCTCCCTTAACCGACTTCCCTAGTGCCTGTCTCTTCAGAAGTCAAATGCTGTTGAGTTTAAACGGGCCTCAGTAAGACCCGACAAGACCACCCAGGCCTATTACTAATCCGTTCTGCCCAAAAGCAATGATAAGCAGCGTCAGCAAACCCATCCCGGCCCTGCGGCTCCGGAGCCTGAGGAGAAAGCACCGCCTCCCGCCACGCCTCCCTCTCCGTGTCTGTCATCAGGTGGGCGGGAAAGGAGGGCCGCGCAACACCGCCCGGTTTCGAAGGCTGCGGAAGGAAGGAGTGAAGCCCTCAGCCCAATGAGACGGTCGGAGGCGGGCTCGGCTCTCTTTTTTTCCTCTCAGGCCAGGCGAGCCGACGGGGCGAGATGGTCGCGACGTAGCAGCCGGCCCGGTTTAGGCTGAGGCCGGGGATGGCGTTGACTGGGCCGCAGTTTCGGGTGCCGCCGCTTCCTGCTCCGCCGGCCTCTTGGGCTAGGCTCCGGGGCGCCTGAGAGAGCCGCCTTCCCGTCTCCCCGCTACCTCATCCCCCCGGGCAGAGGCCGGTCTGAGGTAAGAGAAGAAGGGGCTGAGGAGAAAGGCGAATGGGACCCGTTCGTGTGCGTTGGGCCTGACGGAAATGTCCTGGGGAGAAACGTCGCCGCTGGCGGAAGGTTTCTGAGGGGGATGATACGGTTTCCCTGGTCGCCGCAGTAACAAGTGGCGGAGGATTTGTGTGTTTTTCTGGTTGGCTGGGAGTGGGATTGTAGGGTTGCATCCAGTTTCAGACTCGGACCATTTCTGCACTAGACTGTTATAGCGCTATTCTTCCACTTTCAACATCCTACGGAATCCTGGGGTTTGCAGTTTAGGCCCCTCCCTAAACTGCAAACCCCAGGATTCCGTAGGATGTTGAAACTGGAAGAATAGCGCTATAACAGTCTAGTGCAGAAATGGCGTTAGTCATGCATCCGTTGTTAGAGATGAGTAACTCAAGTTCCCGGGACTGCCCCAGCCTCCCTCAACGTGATGTTGCCCTCCAGATCCGTTGGACTACAGTTCCTATCCTCCCGCCAGCCAGCATGGGCACTGACCGTGGAGTATGGGAGTTGTGATGTCTGAAGGCACCAGACCCCACAGTCAGCGGCGCCCCGTTTGGTATAATTTGGGGGGAGGGGGCAGAGTGCCGTGTCTGTTGGGGCTTCTGATACAAGATCTCACAAACACGAGTGTTGACACGACCTGTTATATACTTTCCGATTGACCTTCTCGCCTCGGTGTCATCCCTATCTGGATTGGAACCGAAGCAGACATCTGGGCGAACTAGCCTGCCCCGATGCGACGAGAGGATAGCAGACCAACAAAATATTGGAAAAGGGCTTCTCTAGGGGAGGAAAGGGGTCGAGGGTGGGGGACAGCTTTTTAAAGGCTAGTTTGGGGAGCGGGGGTGCTGAAATGCACTGACACACTTCCGAGGTAGAGAAAAGAAAGAGATTGTTTGTCAAAAACAGGAAGAGAACCAGGATCTCTCCCCTTCTGTATCGAGGATTTGACAAACTGAGATCCAAGAGTGTTGTCTCTGTGTGTGTACGTGTGTGTTTTGAATGACACTGAATAAGCCAGAATAGGTCTCTCTGTCAAACGTTTATAGGGAAGGGTTAGACCCCAGTGAACACAGTGGGGTTTACAGTAATTTCAGATGACATATACAGGATTGTTCTGTTAGATTGTACTCACAGGCATGTTGTATTGAGAAGCAGTGGGACTTACTCTTGCACAAACATCCCTTAGAATGTGCTATCAAAAGTGATTTTGCACTTTCTGCTGCTGTCACTCTGCCTGGATGTGTGAAGGGCAGAAATGCACTTATTATAGAGTTGTTAAATCTGTTCATGCCTCCACAGGGAAAGGGTCTTAGTTTCTTGCAGTTCTTTAATATTACTGTGGAACAGATGCAATCTATTTCAGTTGTGGCTTTAACAGACCAGATTTCATCTCCCCCTGCCCTAAGTTTGAAATATTTGAGAATAAATCTCTCCCCTCACTGCATTTTAATCTTCCCCTGCCATAGAGATGAGGATTGTGGCTAGCAAATTCAGTTTCACTTTATTTATAATCTTCAGATGCCTTTCTGCTGTATCCTAGCACCTCCATCTGGAACCTGATACCTTTGCTGGTGGTGTAGCAAGAACAGATTATTTTGGTACTTTCCTGCTTTTTGAACTCCTATGTTCCTGAACTGTTCAAAATCCAAGGAGCTTGGTTTTGTTTTAACATTTGCTAGTGGTACTGTTGGTAAGGGATTGCTGGACTGCCATTTAGACCAGAAAAATGCTATATGAAGTATAGCTTTATTTTTTGATAAGTTAATACTATACCTAATCTTTAAAAAAAAAAAGAACCACCCCCTTTTCTGAGTAGAGTGGTAAAAGGCCTTTTTTGAATGCCTGGGCAGGAAAATAGTGGTGTGGCAGCCAGAAGTGGCTGGTCCTTCAGGTGGCACTGGTGCTTTTCTGTCTCCGTCAAAAGACCATCGACTTATCCATGGATCAGATCAAAACCCATAATTTTGGCCCCAGAACCTGCCCTTGACATGAGGTCAACTTATGTCCAAGTATATATGGTAATTTAAAAAATGCTTTGATATGATTGCGTGTCTTTATTTTGCATTGTTCTTTTATTTTCCCCCAGTGTCATGTGAAATAATAATTTGTCTCTCTCAGCAGAGATTCTCTTCAAGAAATGGCCACTCCAAAATCCATATTGAATCTTCTGACCTTTAGTTTTGGATCGGCAATTGGCTTTTTCATATGTTATCTGCTGTTTAGTTTAGTATTGGAAGAACAAATCAAGGTTGAACCTCACATTCTTTACAATGATCCTCATGGACATCACTCAAATGATGATGAAAGAAATCAGCTGAAAGGACAAATGAATTTCAATGCAGATGCTGGGCAACATCAAGGTATGTTTTTGCTCTGTCTTGGGCAGTTTATCATTTTTCTTCACGATATATAGTCTTGTAGTTTTCCACTAATATGTACTGTACTTGGATTCCCCATATCTTGAGAGCATATGAGAAGGAGATTTTCATTAAATTGCTTAGTAAAATTGAAGCTTTTTAATGCACAAGTAAAAAGTTTAGGGCAGTTTCACTTGTCATTTAAGAAACCAGCATTGCATTATAGCTGCACAATTCTATGTGTTTCTACTCAGGAGTCCCATTAAGTGCAGCAGAGATTACTCCTAGTAAATGGATAACATTGCAGTCATAATTGTGCTGTGTGTGTGTGTGTGTGTGTGTGTCGCAGTAGTTCCTGTTAGAGCAGACCCATTTGAATGAACAGGAGTTGTTAGTCTTAAGCAACAACTTTCATGGATTTCAGTGGGTCTGCTTTAGTTGGATCTAACACTGAATTTAGCCCATATCCTAAAATCTGACATTTCCCCTTCTTGGTATTGACACTCAAAGATCTTGTGATAACACCTGTAAATGCGAAATAGTTTTCTAAACCTGTTTAACAAGATTGGAGATATCTAACTTGAGTTAGCAGTTAAAATAAAAACAGGTCAGATCTTACCCTTTTGATTTATTAATGGATGTGATGAGAAGATAACAACACAGAGGCAA
This sequence comes from Cyclura pinguis, assembly GCA_030412105.1. Taxonomy (NCBI): domain Eukaryota; kingdom Metazoa; phylum Chordata; class Lepidosauria; order Squamata; family Iguanidae; genus Cyclura; species Cyclura pinguis. The sequence continues at coordinate 24,769,097 of CM059604.1, forward strand.
TAGATATTCAAAACATGTATCACAGGAATGGGACGCTGCTGTGAGGGCCAATTTTCTCACACATACACACATATATCACACAGGCTACACTGGTGTTTCACTTCGGTAAATTTCCAGCCTTTCTTTTTCTTGGCATGTTGGGGACTGGGGGACAAAATCATTTTGAACCATTTTGAGGACCCAAAAATCACTTAATGTATCAGATACAAATTAGTAGTCAGTTAGCTTAATTACTATAGCATGTCCACAACATCAAGAAGTGTCAGCTTAGGAAGACCTAAAGTGATCCCTGATTCTCCATATTTTGAGCACATCAGTAAATTTGTTTAGGGACAGATGCAGATGTTCAGTATATCTTCCAGTAACATGAAAGGTGCTAGGTCAGGCTTTCTGATTATTGAGGGAATGAAGGTGTTCTCTGATCACAGATCTGTATGACTGCACTTGCCTGAAGATGTTACGTACCAATGATATTTTGGAATTTAATTTCCCCAGATGAAAACAAAAATATTGCTGAAGAACTGTACCAGAGGGTGAGAATCCTCTGTTGGGTAATGACTGGTCCTCAAAATCTGGAAACTAAAGCCAAACATGTTAAAGCTACATGGGCCCAGCATTGCAACAAGATGCTATTTATGAGCTCTGAAGAAAACAAAGACTTCCCAACAGTGGGATTAGAAACCAAAGAAGGTCGAGACCAGTTGTATTGGAAAACCATTAAAGCTTTCCAGTATGTACATGATCATCATCTTGATGAAGCAGACTGGTTCATGAAGGCAGATGATGACACTTACGTTGCACTGGACAACCTGAGATGGCTTCTTTCAAAATACAGTCCTGAAAAACCTCTTTATTTTGGAAGAAGGTTTAAGCCGTTTGTGAAACAAGGCTATATGAGTGGAGGAGCAGGTTATGTGTTAAGCAAAGAAGCTCTGAAGCGATTTGTGGATGCTTTTAAAAACAACAAATGTACTCATAGCTCCTCTATTGAAGACTTGGCATTAGGCAAATGCATGGAGAGCATTAATGTAGAAGCTGGAGATTCCAGAGATACAAGTGGCAAGGAAACCTTTCACCCATTTGTGCCAGAGCATCATTTAATCAAAGGATACCTACCCAGAAATTTTTGGTATTGGAATTATAATTATTATCCTCCTGTGGAGGTAAGTTTTATTTTTGTTTAATAAATAGAACAATTATGATATACAGTGGGCGCACCGTATTTGTGAATACTGTATAATACTTTACATACTAAACTGACTACAGTCAGCCCTCCACATTTGCAAGTTTCATTTTTGTGAATTTGATTATTCACAGATTATTTGCTGTTACCTTTGGTACCTCCCTATGCCATTTTTAATAGAGACTACAAGCCTCATGAGACCGAGAAATTATGACCAAGGCTTATGTGGGGCAGCAGTGGATTTGGCAGGAAGCCCCACCAGCCACCCACTTCTGCCTTGTGAAGGAACCCTGATGCCTCAGAGGAATCCACAGGGGTGAATATGGTGATCACCCATTTTGTGTGTTAAATATGGTTCAGGAGGGCCTAGAGTTATTCATGTTTTTTTTTCACTTTTGCAGGGGTCCTGTACCCCTAACCCTAGCGAATGTGGAGGGATGACTGCACAGGCAGTGATTGCCTTTGGGTGCGAGGATGAAGAAAAGTAGGACCTTAACAGATGGAAATACTATATAGCAGACTATATACTGTTTGATTTTATATTGGAGAAAAGGAGGTTATATCTAGGTTAGCTGAGAAAGCTGGTCCAGGAGGTGTGAGAAATTGATTGACTTTGTAAAGAAAGGAGAGGGCTATGGGGATGTGGATGACAGAGTTAAAATGATATACCACATAAAGGGAAAAAGAAATTAGGTACGAAATCCTGTTTCCAGGAATGGGAGCAGGAGAGGGATGAAATATAAATGTTGTGTGTAATTTGTATGTAAAATACAGTCAACCCTCCACATTTGCGGGTTTCACTTTTGCAGATTTGATTATTAATGGATTATTTGCTGTTACCTCTCCTGCTCCCCATGCCACTTTTTAATAGAGACTGCAAGCCCCATGAGACTGAGAAGTTGTGAACAAGGCTTGTAAGTCCCTATTAAAAATTATGTAGGGCAGCACTGGAGGTGACAGTAAGCATCCACTTCTGCCTTGTGAAGGAGACCTGATGCCTCAAAGGAATCCATGATGGATTGAATATGGCGATCATACTTTTTTGTATGTCAAATATGCTTTGGGAGGACCTAGAGTTACTCACTTTTTTTTTTCACTTTCACAAGGGTCCTGGGCCCCTAACCCTAGTGAATGTGGAAGGATGACTGTATTAGAAAAATAACATCTAACTCTGTACATATGTGTTGACATGTATAGCTGTCTTTATCTTGTTGAGACACTGGTCTATATCTAGTCCAGTCCACTTGATAGATGATTTCCAAGGTGATAGGAAAAGATCTTTCCTACCTGAGATCTCTCTGTCTCTTGTGTGTGTATGCATGTGTATATATGCACACAAACACATAACTGGAAATAACAGATTTCCTGCGTGCAAGGCATATTATTAATCGCTATGTTTTATAGTTCTTCTTTGCCAACTTAATGGCAAATCTATCACGGGGTTTGTGACATGCTCAAGGTGACCCAGTGAGTTTCTGTGGTTGAGTAGGGAATTGAATCCTGGTCTCCAGGGTCGTAGTCCAACACTGAAACCAGTCTGGCATACTGGCTCTTCTCCTCCTCTTAGAAATGTTCTAGTCCTGTTGCCAAATAAAATCAAGTGAAGAGACTGACACTGTATTTTCCTTGCTCTCCAAGTCTGAGTGTGCTTTAATTTGATTACACTTGTATACCATCTTGTGCTCTGAGACCTTTTTTTTTTTTGTAAAGTAAAAATGGAGCACATGTTCTTTAAGTATTGTATTGGTGTTTAATACCCCAAAGTTAAATTGATTTAGAATGTGAGCTTTATTTGTCTGGTCTTTGATCATGCTTTCCTCTTTCTTTGGTAGGGTCCAGGCTGCTGTTCCGACCTGGCAGTTTCATTCCACTATGTTGATGCCACTACTATGTATCAGTTGGAATATTTGATTTATCATCTTCGTCCTTATGGTTACCAGTTCAGGTACAATCCTGATTCTCCTAAGGACACAGGAAAGCAAAATTTAAGTGAAGAAGCAAAGGGTGATGTAAAATCCAATGCAAACTTAGAAAAGCCTCTGAAAACCTCTGAATAAAATCATTTATAGTGCACTGAAGAAGCCTTATGGAATGGCGAACAAACACATTTAGCTTACAGTGGCTAGATGGGTTTGCTAAATATCTGTATTTTAAAAGTGTTCCTTCATTTGGCTGCCTACTGCAGATGATTTTCTAATCATGCTGGTGGGAAGGATATTTCACATGCCATGAGACTGCAAGGTCAAATCCATAAAGTTCTGTATTAAGCATCATGGCTCCTTAATTTTGATTCAGTAATATATACTCACAATTCTTACATTGAAACAAATACTGTTGTCCAATTCACTTGTGAACATGCAGTATTTTAGTTCTTTTATCATGTGAATGCCTTCTGTTAACTACATCAGGTACATTAGATGCTGACAGCTGCTTTGCTAAAGAGATTTAAGTGTGAAAGTGTTTTTAGGAAAAGTCTTTACATAAAAGAGATTCGTCTTTACATAAAAGAGATTCGAGTGTGAATATATGTTTAAGGAAATCTTTGTCTGATAAAGTCATCTGTCTAGAAACAATCCTTCTGCATAAGGTTTGCATTTACATCTGCATTTGTAAAACTGAATATTTTGGGTTTCAATTTCACATGTTATACTGATAGGTTTCTTCCTGCAGAGAACGTCAGATTGGCAGAAGGATAGTGGAAATATGGATGAACATGCTGAACTCATTAATGGAATCACCACAGTCTTACTAAATAGGGTGTGTGTAATCTTTGACGGCTAGGGCTGTGTATGGTGCCAGCTGGTGGGATGACACACCCTTATGCTTACACACCCACACATACCTAACTCATTTTGCCACACCCACTGAAATTGGTGGGGTGGCGGGGAGCATTTGGCGTCTTTCATCTCCTGGTGATCCTGACCAAGAAACAACTATTTTTGCTACACTGAGATCATGGACGGTATGGCTTTCTCATTCCCCATCAGTCCTGATCAAGATTGCTGTCCTGCCTTTGCTAATAAAAATAGCTGATCAGTCAAGCTGTGGGTGGAGCTCCCTAGCCATCACAGTCCAGTGGAAGGGCTGCAGATGGCCAACAGGCTGCAAGTTACCTATACGTGCACTAGATAAACAAAATAAAAATGTGTTCAGATGAACTTTCTCATGCTGCTTCTGGAAAATGAATTACTGTGATAATATTATAGGTAGTGGCAGGACATTGATAGCCCACATATTTATGTTAGTTTGATAGTATTTACTCTCTCGTTTTGAAAAGAAACTGAAAAGCCATTTTGTTGTTTATAAAACTGGACTTGCAGCAGAATAGGTATTGTTTGAGCTGGAAAGTGAGGCTGTGTTTCTTGTCCATTACTTCAGGTGTTTTTTGATTTCTGTTTAGAGGTAGATATCTATAATTATTTAGTTCAGTTTGAACAGTGTGCCTATTGCCTGTGTGGCATTCATTGGCTCATTTAAATCATGATTTCTTTCTGTATTTGATTGTCTCACATATTAGGGCAACTTTGAAAAAGAGGCCTTTGCCAAGACATGAAGGAGCTCTGTACTTTATGCTTAAATATGAACCACAGTGCAATTTTCTGGTATTAGTTAGGTCCTCTCAGTCAATATGCTATGTACCAATTTGGACTAGTAATTCCTCATTTTGATAGTCAGACTTTTTTCACTTAATTGGCATGTTGACAGTGGTCAGTCAGGGCGTACTCTCCTGAGTTCATCATATTGATGTTTAAAATGAGATTATGTACTTGCTGGTGTGTACTAGTTAAAAATCTTTGTCAAGCATACTAAACTCATTGCAATTTGCTTTTTAATTGAGTGAGGACACTGGACCACATCTAGTGTCTTCTAAAATTGTTTACTTTATGGTTGCACATGTGCTTCTGCCTTTCTAACATTAAAGCATGTGATAACAATGTCTGTTGCTCTTAATGAATGTGCAGTACACTTTTAATATTTCATTGTAGATAAGCAGGATGTACCTCACACACACACACAAATAGAGTAGATGTTGTCTTATTTATTTTATGAACTTGGCCTGTGGAGAGGTTCTGGAAACTGGAATTAACAGAATGGTGCAGACTCTTTGCTCTAGAATTAAATTGATGCTGAGTTGTTACTTCAGTTTTAAAGCACTTATGAGGAAGTGCAAAAGTAGTAACAGACCTGTCAAATTCTCAAATAGCCCTTGTGACAGATGTACTGCCAAGATTAACATTAAGCTATTTTGCTTATTTGCAGATTATGTTTAGGCTTCTATGGTACTTAAGCAACTTGTTGCCAATATCAGGTATAGAGTACTCCCAAACAGAGGCCTCTTACCCTTGCAGTCCAAAGATACTGTGCAGTATTCCATCATTCCTTGGTTTTTGACAGTAAGAATGAGGAAGAATCAATGAGATAACATGGAGTGTTCACAAACAGAAACAGAAGAAAGTTGAAGGGCATTTTCTCAGTAATAGCATCTTCTGGAAGAACCTGTAGCATATTCTCCAGTCTATTAGTAATATCAATTCTTTTCCTTTTGACTTTAGTGGCATTCATCTATCTACTTATCTACCTCAAAGCACCTGGTGCAAATTTGCCAGTGCTCAAGTATGTTGTTAATCTGAGAGAAAACTGTTCTAAGGATTTTTAGCTTCAAGAAATAATGACTGTTATTATTCCATTATGACGCCAAGCAGTGAAAGATCTACCAGAGATAGAGCCACCCCCAATAAGTGACTTCTGTATACCTGCAGGTCTCTTTCAGTATGTAAAGGTATATTTTAACATATATGAAGATAGGTAACATAAAGCTATGTAAAATAAAAGTAATTCTCCTCCCCATTCCAAATGTACAGAAAGTTAAGATGACAGCTGAGAGAAAGGAGGGTAAAAAGATTTAGTCTATACATGGATTTTCCAGGAACAAAGAAAGGGGAAAGGGCATCCTTTTGCACTCCCCCACAGTATAACCATAAAATGTTGTGGTTCTGGATTCTTAGTCTCAAACCTGAGCCATCCAGTGCTACAGGAACATAAGTTGCCTTGCATTAGGTCAGACTATTTGTCATCCAGATCATTTTTGTTCACGGTGAGTAGCAGAAGCTTGCTAGGGACTTAGATGGTTCCTTCATATTACATGCTTACCCAGTTCTTTCAGTACAGTCATGGAAGGCCTCAGTGGTGTGGAAGAGGTGTGCATTTATCTGTTCCCTGCTCTGTCCTGCTATTTCCTTTTCCCCAAGATACCTAAAAAGGACTGCAAGATTTCTTTTCCAAGATGACTGTAAGCCTGAGCAGGAGAAGTCTTCTACAGCAGGGATATACTGCAAGATATACTATGTTAAGGAACTCTGCTATATATGCATGATGATACAGGAATAGTTCTTTAATGTAAAGGGAGTGCAAAAAATACAGCTGAACCAACTGCAGTTTTCTGACCAGAAGTGCCTTTACTCAGAACAGATAAAGGCTGTCTTCTGAAAAACATGTTATTGCTTTAGGGCTCAAATTGTTCTCTACATGCTGCTCCTTTTTTTTTTTTTGACTGTCTCTCATGTTGTAGTCTATGTATACATGCGGGAAATAATGGAGTTACCAAGTTCTGAAGTTATACTATTGATAATCTCTTACTACATCCTTGTTCTAGTTGGTGCAATTTAAATTGCTCAATTTAAACACTGAGGATCTTAAATCACCCTAAAGCTTGTTATTGTCTGAAGGCACAAAATGTCTTTCAAGTGTGGTTTATCTCTAAAAGCTCTACCGTGTGGATTGGCATCAATTGCTGTACTGAACTCTAATTTTGATCTGTATTACTTTTGTATTTTTTTGCACAATATGTAATATACTTACTCCCAGCCTGTGTGATAAAACATTCCAGTTCTGGTGAATATTACCTAGTCTGCTTAAGTTTCAATCACTTTTTTAAAAAGTTTCTCTTAAAAACTTTTCTTAGAACATTTGATACCATCAGCAGTGTTGAAAGTATTTCGTTGTTAGCAAAGCTTGTGGAAATTACTTTTTTGTTCTGTAATCCTCAGAATCCGTCAGCTACTACTGGCAGTGCTGGCCGGGAGATTCCTGAAGTTGTAGTTCAAAAAAAAACAAAAACCTGTCCACATTCTGATCATTAGTTTTTATATTGTATTGGACTTCTATAGTATCTTTGATGTCTGATTTGAGTGGAATCACAAAGTTGAAATGAGATTGTACTGTGGATAAAGTATAAACTGGTTCCATCCTTGCTTTTTATGCATATTTTAAAATGATATCATGTTCAGCTGGTTGTAAAGCTTTATCTTGGTCTTCTGCTAACAAAAAAATGTGAACTATCATTTCATGAAACAATTTCCCTTCAATGTACATTATATAGAACATAGTATATAAATCTTCCTGGAAAACACATTTGAAATGACAAATGTTAACTGCTGAGTGGTATGTTAATGTAAAAAAAGACTTTTACGTGACAAGAGAAATGTTTTTTCACAGCAAATAGTAGTTAACTTGTTAGTTCATGTGATCAACAAATGAATGTTTTGAAGTATCATCTTCTAAGTGCCTTTTGCTGGTTTTAGCAATTAATTTAAATGAGAAATACACCAATAAAAATAACTTACCACAATTTTAAAAATGTCTCCTTTGTAGCTTTTACTGTGCTGTGAATATACATTGAGGAATGGGTCAGATATGTCAAGTTTAAAGTATGAATAGTGTGTATATTTCTTTCTGTATAGATATTCTTACATAAAGTGAATTTAAGTAGTTGTTAGATGATTTTCCTAACTAGCTAAGATGGGCTACTTTATTGTGATGCAGCAATTCTGCAAGGTCAGTCCTGTGGCCTCAGATGATTTAAGTACTTCATATGCCAGAGACTTAACCTGTTGTCCTTTAAATAAAAATAGAAATGAAGAGGAAATAAAGAGCAACCTGAAAAAATGTCCTTCACATCTGATATGGCACATCTTTAGCCATTCACCAGAGAGGGGTTTTATTTGGAGCTGAGACCCAACCCCTTGAGTTCCCATCGTCCTTGTGTTGATGGGTAAGGTCTCAGGGATGTCATGTTCAAGTAGCTGTTACAAAGCTATGTGTGACCAGTAATCCGGACTCATCAGATTTTCAGATCTCAGCTCTCTAGTTAAACAGGGCCCTCTTAATTTTGTAGAATAGGCACATATTAGAGAGCATCCAGTGTAATCCACAGGGAAAAAGGGAGGTGTCTCTCCAAGAGCTTAGTACATGGTTGTTTTTATTCTATTTTTGAAAAAAGCCCAAATGCATTTGGCATATGTATACATTTCAATGACCTCCTTCAGAGGCTACATAAAAACTAATATAAATATAAATGTAAAAGTAAACATCAAAAGGGCAAAACAATTATATTATAATGCCTACATAAAAAAAACATATTTTAATTTTTATATACTGCTTAAAGCCTATACATACCAGTATAAAATCTAACTGCAGAAATTTCTGCAACAGAAAATCTCATTCCATTTGCTGGACAGAAAAGAAACAAGAGAATCAAGCTCAAGGTTGTTTCTTTTATGATTATTATTTTAGCAGATGTTTAGGAAATGGGTAGGCAGAGAGAAGGTGGAGTAGGATAGTCTTCAAAAACATACCATGTGACAAAAGCTAGAAAAAGTTGAGTGAATTTACAAAAGTGGGAGAGATCAAGTCCTTCATTTAGTTCTCCAGGAACCAAAGATTTTAATTTTAAAATCCAATCTGCTTCTTTTTAAATAGAATCTACTCATTTTTTAAATTTACTTTTTCTGTAGTCCAAAATTTGAAGTCTGTTGCACAATTATGGTATTCCAAGAAATGACTTACCAAAGGGGCACCTATTTTTCTTCTTATATTTGGAAGGTGTTCTCTCTCTCTCTGTATGTACAGTCAGCCCTCCACATTTGCGGGTTTCACTTTTGCAGATTTGATTATTCATAGATTATTTGCTGTCACCTCTGCTGCCTCCCTATGCCATTTTTAATAGGGACTACAAGCCTCGTGAGACTGAGAAACTGCAAATGAGGCTTGTAAGTCCCTAATAAAAATGGTGTGGGGCAGCAGTGAAGGTGGCAGGAAGCCCCACCGGCCACCCACTTCTGCCTTGTGTAGGAATCCTGACGCCTCAAAGGAATCCATGGTGGGCTGAATATGGTGATCATACTTTTTTTGTGTGTTAAATATGGTTTGGGAGGGATTAGAGTTCTTCATGGTTTTTCCACTTTCACAGGGGTCCTGTGGCCCCTACCCCTAGCAAATAGCAAATGTGGAGGGATGACTGTATGTATGTATGTACACACACACACACACACACACACACACACAGCATCTTGTTCCCACATGCATCTTTAGACACTTGCATTGTGCAACATTGTGTAAGTGGTAAAGTGGGCCACAGTGTACCACAAGGTGAAGCACATTGGACTTTTGTAATAAATAACTGCCATCCACTTGGGTACATCTCTCCTCCTTTTATTCTATGGCATCTTAATTTTATTCCATATACATGCTCTCAAGATTGCTTTACAACTAGATGGAAGAAACTTCCATATTTGCTCATTTTAACAATCAGAAACTGTTGACTTGCTCAAATGTATTACTTGCTAGGTGGCTCTTAAGCCAGCTGGACCAAGAAATGGAGAGCTTAAGAAGAAATGGTTAAGTTGGTTTAGCTCATATTTGATTTTTAAATCTGAAAATGTCCATCCTTGGATTGTCTGATTCCCATTGCTAAACGAACAGTGGGATGTGAGGAGCATAGTGAGACTTACCATTGTGACATTCTTCAAACTATTTGTGAGGTAAGGAACCATGAATACTTAACCCTACCTCCATACATTTTTAGAGCCAGAGGTGTACAACAAACCAGTCATGCCACTAATATCCCTGATTGTATTTTATTCGTCTTTATAAATGTGGAGAATTATGTGAATACCAGAATTACAGTATTTCCAAGGAGGAGTGCAACAAGTTGATAGTTTAATTCTTGTGGCCACTGTTATCTTGTACAGTGCTGGTTATATAGATAGATAAACACCCATAAACAAAACTGAGTAAGAAAACATGCACATTCCTGTATACCATTCAGTGTTCTCTTGAGTTAAATGGTCCTGTAATCAGTTTTACGGTTTTTTACAGTCTTTTGATTCCAAGCGTTAGAAGTAAGAATGTGCAGTTTGAGCTTTGACAGAAGTTCTAAAAGTAATGGATCTCCTTCACCAAGAGAGATCTGATGTATAAGTAGTCATCTGAAAGTGTTACCCATCTTGATGTGGATGTGCATACCACCCGTATAGAAGTTCAGGAAAGCAGTACTGTATTGGCTAGATGACTTTTTGATAAGGTGCCTTTGGAGGTGGCAGGAGTTAGACTTTACTAATTGCACATAACCACAACAGTTTTGAAGTTCTGCTTTTAAGGAAAAGGGTTGATAAAGTTTACATGACCTTTTGATTCATCTCGTTCAGCATACTGACTGACAACAACTCTCCATGATCTCTGCCCTATCTGGAAATGCAGGAAATAGAATCAGGCTCCTCATTTATTTTTGAGGTATCACATGCTAGATTCCTTCCCTGCTACGCACAAAACTTGTGATAAATGGTTATTGAATTTGTTGGTAGTTTTTTATTTTTATTGTTATTTTTTTTAATACAGTATTCCTTAAATCTTTTGACTTACACAAGATCTGAAAAGGGAACATCTTGATTTTTGCAAAAGAAGATGACCTTGAGCTCCACCTTGTGGGATTTAATGGCACGTCATTTAACTCAGGGCCTCCCTTTATTGTTTTGGATTATTCTTCCGTTCACTTGCTCAAAACAGCAATTAATGTTGGATTAAGTAACAAAAACAAAACAAGATACCACCCACTTGTATCAACACCTTTACCTCAAGATGTTTGTTGCCAGTCTGCCTATTAAACCATCGCAACAATCCCACTATTGCACTAATGAAGTTATCTTCCAGAAGCTTTGAACTACAGTTCTTGTTTACCCATTTGTCTGGGATCAGTAGGGGTTACCTAAAGCATTGGGAGAGTATCACGTTGCGAAAAGCTGCCTTAAAGTAACATCCTGAATTAAATTAACTCCACTGTTTCTGTGTATCTTTAAGCTGTCATATTTTGATATTAAAACTGGAAATTACATGATGATTCGATTGTTTTAACCAGAAAGTTATGTCACAGAGAATACGCATTTCTTAACACTTGTTGACCTGATTATAGTAATGTTTGTTTCTCCAGCAGCAGGTTATCTTATGATGATACCTGAAAGCTTAAAAGGCTCTTGACTGTGCTACTTATGTGCTTATGGACACAAGCTGAATGGTGGAAGATAAAACAAGCATGAGAAGGCTTATTGTGTAAAACAATAATGGAGCAAATGTATCCCTTTTACAAATAGATTGTGCACGTTTAAAAAACTGCAAAAATAATAGCAGGTTCACATGTTCATCCTAATAAACTAATAAGGATCTATGTGCATAAGCAACTTTTCTGATTCTGCAAATACGCACACAGAATTACACAGACATAAATGGAGCATGAGTCTAAAATCACATCTGCATGCTATCTACTTTTAAAAAACAATCCAGTAGGTATCTAATAGCTCACTCTTAACCATGTGTATTCAGGTTTCATTTTAAATGAGAAGTGTACCATGATCTCTGTACGTGTGTAAGCAAGGACATTATACACCCAGAAGCAAGCTTTCCTAAGCCAAATGGAATTTTGTCTCAAGCAGGCCTGCATGGATCTGCAACTTCAGATTAGTGGCTAATGGTGCTATTCTGTATCACCAAGGAGTAAACTCAGACTTAATTCTAAAAATGCATAGATTGTGCTGCAAGCAACTGCATTATAAACAGCAAAGCCCTTGCTTTATATGTCTTGATGGTTGTGGAACTAGTCAAGGTTATTGCATATTTTCATCCCTTTTCTAACTGGGGGATTATAATACCCTCCTGCTTTTACTGAATCAATGTACAAGTGATATTTTGAAGGTGAACTGGTATTCTCTAAATGTTTGGGATGCTTGAATAATGAAGTCAGCATTTGTCCATGCTTGATCTGATGTTCATTATATGTAAGATATACACAAATTAAATTACTGTAGCATTTCCAAATAAGAACAATACAAATATGCATCATCTTCTGAAGATCCATTTAATGACTACTGATCAATTTAAGCTTGTACAGTACTTTTTGTGTAGGGGAAGGGTTTCAAAGGAAAATGTAGTATGAAAACACACTTATGTACATCTTTCAGTGCTGTCACTTATTAAATTCCCCTATAATTCACTGTGACACTTTGCTATCTACCCTTTTCTACAAGAGCCCTGAGAAACAAGAATATATGGGGTGAGCTTTAACGCACATTCCCCTAAATACTGGTACTGATTCACCAGGAGAGTCCTGTTGACAAGCAGATATGCTTGATGCCCATTTAGGCATTACTGAACTGGTTAGATGACTCTTGATGTGCAGAGCCATCAGTTGTTCTGTATGACTACGTGCTTGCAATTGCAGCTACTATCCAAGTATTAAAGAAAGAATGAGAAGCAACAATGTTTACGTTAGATGGGTAATTCGTGCAGAAACTTTTGGGAAATAAGTCCCATCATTCCTTCCCTTTAGAGCTGCTGCCTAGGGTTGTGGAAAGTTGCAGTTCAACAAGATCTGGTGGAACAAAAGTTGCCCACTTTGGCTTATACAATTCTTAGCTACTATATTTAGACATGCCTTTAAAAGTCCATCTAGGTACCTGCATCCATGTATACAGATTCTAAATTAAAAGTTTCCATCAGTAGTAGTACATAGTTTGAGCAGAAAGGCTGTCTTATATTTCAGTGATGGAATAATCCTGCACTCCCCCTTCTCAGACCCCAGGCCACTGGTGAATAATCTGATGTATTTTTCCATTTGCTGCTCTGACAGTGTTTTTCAGTTTCAGGTATTATTGGTGGAGAATGAAAGAAACTGGAGAATATTTTCATTCCAAAATAATGAAAATGCCATATTCTATTAAAGCTATATTTTAAACATCCTTGGTATCTGACTTGCTAATGTTCCTGAAAGACTGCCATAGGCAGTACTAGAGCTTAACAAGAAACATGGAATTATAAACTGCTGCTTTTTTTGTCAAGTGAAGCTATTAGCTATGAGGATAACATGCTTTATAAAGTCTATTGAATGCATTGTAAAAAGCGGTAGGTGTGGTACAGAAATAGCACTTGTAATAACACAACATCTGCAATTCTTCTAGTATTCTTCGACAAACTTCTCTTTCTTCTGGAAGCTTGAGTTCTCTGTAAGAGGAAAACACAACACAAAATGGTATATTATCCAAGAAAAATAAATCCATCTACTGAATCTGCATATTTTAGTAGTAAGAGAAGGTAGTATTCAGATTTATGTCACTCTAAATATTAATGCCTTCCCACTGGAGCTTTAAGTAAGCAATCCTGAACTTTTGTATGGAAAAGAGAGGTATAAATGTTTTAAATTAATAACGTCTAGAAATACACAGCTTTCTATAGCTACCACAGTTGCTGAGTCATATGACAGCTAGCATAACACTTTATATAACAAACATGCAATTACTACAAGGAAAGTAATTTCTTAATAGAGACCTTACTATTAACATGACATACTTGGTTATCCTTGAACACAGGCTGCCCGGCACTCCTCTTCTGTTTCAAACCTATTTTGGTTGCCACTACAGCCTCCATACCAAAACCGGGCACATGAGTTTGAATCCTTGGCATAATACCACTTCGCTTGATAATTTCGACAGTCTCCAGTTTTCAGTGGTTCCAGGCACTTGGAATCTGTGAAAAGAGAACAGCAAAATTTATTTCAAGTAAGACGTGGTCAGTGTTAAAGAAGCATTCTGTTTTTGGCCTTTTCTGTACTAATATTGCAAATGAGGCATGAATGGTTGCAATGTATGCATGTACCTGTACCTGTACAGAATGTCACTGAGCTTTTCTGCAAAGCTTGTGAAATTACCCTATTTGCTGGCATACAGGACTCATTTTTTTTTCCTGAAAAATACTGTTTGAAAATGGGGCGTGTTTTATATGCTGGTGCATCTTATACACTGGCAGATACGGTACTCTAAAAAGTAATTAGTTGATATAATTGCAAGACCAAAAAGTAGATACTGTTATGTGGTTGTGGTCATACCAATATTTTCTAAAAATAACTCTCCACTTTCCAGGAAACATATTCAGGAACAGCTGTGTTGGCCATGCAGGAAAATATAACAAAAACCAAAATCCACAAATCCTCTGCCTGCACTGAGATCCCTCCAGACCATCTAAATTGACAACAAAGGTAACATCTAAGACCAAATGTAGGCCTGTGACTCTAACATCATCACTTTTTTCTCCTGTATGATTTTTAACATCTTTGCCTGATGAAGAAGCCCATGAAGCTTTGAAAGCTTGCATAATGTATTTTGTGCATTTTGACTGGCAAATAAAGGTATTATTCTTTTGTGGGTTTGGGGATTTTGTTGTTTCTTCACTTTCCAGTTTCTCAAATATAACAAATAGTTGTCCTTAGTTACTCTAAAACAAACCCTGAATGCTGTGGTCTTTTCCCATCCACCTCCTCATTACACTAGTTGATAGTCCTCCCGCCCTATTTAATGAGACCACATACTGTAACTATAAAATTAACTCAAAGTTATTGTTATGGTAGAAAATGAATGGCATCATCCCTTGTCAAGTTAAACTATCACATAACTTCAGTTTGTTTGTTTGCTTTTTTAAATAGGGAAAGGCATTAATTGCAAGTAACTGTTTTATCTGGGGGTTTTTTCTGCTACCAGGATTGGCATTTCTGCTGATTCTCTTGTTTTTGTTAGTTTTCCAAGCACTGACTAGTTAATGACTGTAATCACTCCCCACTGCATGCTTGGAACGGTATAATAATAATAATAATAATAATAATAATAATAATAATAATAGTAGTAGTAGTAGTAGTAGTAGTAGTAGTAGTAGTAATGATGATAGTACCAAATCCTTCAACTTTCTGACCATATCCTCACAAAATACAGATGAATTATTTTCTTGATAATTCAGGCTGTAAGCCTACACCTACTTACCAGCTGTCAATCCCCTGAACTCAGTGGGACTTGCTTCCGAGTAAACATAGAACTGTATTATCAGTTACATAATAAGGACCTTCAAATACTTTCAGTAGTTAACATGTCCTTTCTTTCGCTAAGAAGCAGTCCGACTAGCTCATCAGTGATATACATAGTACTACAATGAGTGAATTTCATGTTTCGCTTTTCTCTTAATTAGTGCTCTTGTAACGTTTTTATGCAGTGTATTTCCACTTTATTGCCCATATTTTCAGTTTCATTTCAAAATAACTGAAGAGCCTTGAATTGTCCACATCCAATTTTCTCATTTAAGTAGAATATTCTTGAGCTGCTCCTCTGCTCACTTGAGACAATACGCAAATAAATGTAATTCAAAAATTACAAAGAACTGAATGATAAAGGGATCAGTAAAAAAATGCATTAACTTTTAAAATCTTTGGGGAACTATATTGTCTTCCTCTGTGGTGTAAAGGACCTTAAAAACCAATTTGGGCTAAATTCCCTGAAGAGGAGCCTTGGGGCTACCACACAAAAGGCCCTGTCTTAAGTACCCATGATCCTGAAGCAAGTATGCACACTAGCTCATCCCTGTTCCATTTTCACTGCCTTGTTAACATGTGTATATGTCTTTGCACATCAGTTTTAGCCCACGATGGTTGCTACTAGCCTATAACAGGGACCAGTGTAGTTAGGGAAATCTACATAGCACAGAGACTGTTGAATTTTAAAGTTACTTTTTAAAACAAAAAGTATTGCAGTTACATTTCCAAGGACTACATGCTATTCTATGGTACAAAACACACTTTCCCAGGTCACTTGGGTCAGTACCCACACGTGAGTATGGGGCAGCCACATAAGCCAACATTTGAATCGTATGATACTTCTCCACTGTTTAGTGAGGCCACACCCTCCAGCTTTAAATGTATCCAGAAAAGTTACAACACAAAATGAGTGAAACTCCTTGTTAAGTCAAAACGGTAATGTCACCTAGTTATACATTTACAGGGATTTTTGATGTTACAGTCCTCCATCCACATTTGCAGACTTGACTTTTGCAATTTTGATTATTTGTGCACCAAGGCAAAATGCAAGAGAAAAGAGAGGGGAGCCCAAGAAGGGAATTGGAGGGAGATTGTAGGGGGGAGTTATTTGTAATTTTTCTATTTTCATGAGGGTTCTATACCCCAAACACTTGCAAAAGTGGAGGGGCCCCTTTAATTGCCAATTCAATTGCCAGATGACAATTTCACCCGTGCACTCAGTTTATAGCACAATAACTAATGTTAAACCACAACTACCAAAACATAAATCTGTGATGATTTTCCAAAAAATGTTACACCTCTGCCTTTGTTATTGGGGGGACAAGGAATTATTTATAATTCCTTTATAACTTTATAACTTTACAACCAGCATGGAGTAGTGGTTTGAAGGTTGGACTATGACCCTGGAGATCAGAGTCTGATTCCCCAGTTGGCCATGGAAACCCACTGGTTGACCATGGGCTGTTGCACCCTCTCAGCCCCAGAAAACCCCATGATAGGTTCACTGTAGGATTGCTATAAGTTGGAAACAACTTAAAGGCACACAACAACAACAGCAACAACAACAACTATGTAAGTAGTCACTGCCAAGCTTTGATGTTGACAGCCTGCATTGTTATCACCCAAAACAACCAGAACTGTGCAAACAGTATCTTTATCACTTCTACACTTTAGATTGTAGGTGTTACCAGAAGCTGCTATAAGCCTTTTACAGGCAACATCTGCCATATTTTAAAAATCAGTTGGGAGACAGGAGACATGATTTATACAAATCCGAACTTCATTCTTTGCTTTTCCTCTCCCAGCCTTAGATCCCCTTAATAGCCCTGGCAATACCTATTGGTTTGTGAAGCTCTGCACTGACTGTGTCTGGTTGCAGACCTCCAGTTATATTAAAGAAGATAAAAGCCTCTGGACTTGACGTGCTGGGTTCCAGATACTCTTGTTGGTCATAAAGAGAAGGGATGGCTGGTCTTCTGCGACTATCAGGAATATGCTTAGGAGAAGCTGTGGTACCATAGTAATCCCACTCAGCATGTGATGCTACTCTCTCACTGGGTATTTCTGGAAGGTGTAGCTACCAAAGGAAACAGAAATAAATGTTTAAATATCAGTGGTGAAATAAGGATAAGCTTGAATAACAAGCCACAGGATCAAAACTAGGGATTTCTAACTGCAAAGCATGGGTTCTGTCCATGATCTATGGGTCTCATTTATATAGATATATAAACAGCATTCTTTAGAAATACTTACAGGCTCGGTAACTTCTGGCTTAGCTAGAAGGATGTCTGGCTCTGGAGTGCCAACTATGGCAAACTGACCAGTCTGTTCTCGTCTTGTTTCAGATCCAGGAGAAAGTGCTGAACTGAGCACTTGGGTGATATAGGAACTGACATTATTCTCACAAATTTGTTTGAAGACCTTATTTTCAAGGGCTGGAAGATGTACAGAAGGGCAAAATGGTTAGATGGAAACAGAAATGGAATAGGGATTGGGCTAGTTAGAGGCAATAGTGGTAGACCTAATGGTTTAAACCCAGATCAGCCAGAAATTGGAAATATTTCCTGGTGGTGCAGTGGTTAAATGCCAGTACTGCAGCCACAAGGTTGTGAGTTCAACCCTGCTGCACTCCAGGTTGACTCAGCCTTCCATCCTTCTGCAGGTTGGTAAAATGAGTACCCAGCTTATTGGGGGCAATTAGCTAACACATTGCAAATGCTTAGAGAGCATTTAGCTGAACTACAGCTCCTAGAATACTCTAGACAGCATAGCTACCACTGTTTAAAATATCTTAGAAAATCTTTTGAACTGGCAAATTAAACTTACCTTGTAGGGTTATGAAATCATCTATCTGGTAGACATGTTCGCTGTCGGGGTCTGTAGCAATGAGATCCATTTCCTTCCGAAAACTGTCAAAATTGGGATCACTTTTTTGAACCACCCCGATTACGAATATTTCTATATCGTTTGCATGGGCTTCCATCACAACGTTCTTCAAAGTGCTGGGATCACGCTGATCTGCTTGCCCATCTGTTATTACAATAGCCACCTTCCTTACCCCTGGTCGGGCAGACTTGAATACATTGGTGGCATTGCTGATTGCAGTAGCAGTGTATGTACCTTCTCCTAGGTACTGCATTGTATCTATCGCACCTTTCAGGCTTTCTTTGTTAGGATATTGCTGCAGAGTGGACACCACCTCTACTTTGTGGCTGAAGTTGATGATGCCAACACGCGCTGTCGCTTGGTTGACTGTGACAGCATCGATCACTGTTTTCACAAATCTTTTGATCCTGTCAAAGTTCTCAGGCCCAACACTTTCAGAGCTGTCGACCACAAATACTAGCTCCAAAGGATTTTCCTTGCACTTAACACCACAACCTAAAAGTCAATGGTAGACAGTTTTACAACAGCTTAAGATAGTTCTTTTTCAAATTTTGTCCTGAATCCTATTGGTTAGTCCAAAGCTGAGCGGGCTTATCAGATTAATTGTTGAATTGTGGGACAGTACATAACACTGGTCTTAAAGGAGTGACCCTCACTCCCAGTTTGCTTCCGGTCTGAAACGAAGGCACTGGTGATGACATCTAAATCCCTAGACAGCTTGAGACCTCTCTCTCTATTTTCTGGTCCTCTAGCAGTGGTGGCAATAAGTTGTGGGAGGACATAGGAGAGGGCCTTCTCATCTGTCTCAGTTGATGGCAATGTTAGTTTCTTTCCAATGCCATACCTTTTTATTAAAGCCTTTGGGAGCCAAGGGGCTGGGATTTAACTCTTTGAGGTTTCTGTTTTCCACAAAGGTAAAACTTTTTCATTGGGACTATGTTTGGCGAGTTTTACCTATACAGCACCTAAATGTTTTTTCAGATGAAACAGTACAGAGGCTTCTTGAGAAATTCAATGTTCTCTGCCTAAGAAAGAGGTGAATAGTCTCACAGGACAAAAACAACCTGGGTTTCAAAGGAAGATACTTTTTCTGTTACTAAGAGTGTCGAAATTTGATTGTCTTGATTTTATAGCTCTTTGTTTCACACTTCGCAGATGGCCAAAGAGTTAAGTGGCCTCTGCTTGCATTGATATCCTCCAGATCATTTTAACTGACAATAAGACAACATCCTAAGATAGGCCTGTGGCTCTAACATGCTCATTTGTTTTCCTTCTCCTGTATGATTTTTAGCAGCTTTGCATTTTGAAGAAGCCAGTGGAACTTTGAAAGCTTGCATGAAATATTTTGTTCTTTTAAGTTGGCCCTGTAAAGGCATCACTGTTCTTTGGATTTTCGAATTTGTTGTACTCTGCTGTACAGCCAATGCGGCTATCCCAAATATGTTTTGGGGGGCTTAATTTACAAGTATACATGTACATGATTTTTCATTGCCTTAGTTGCTGTAAAACTAATTCTTTTAACTAGTTTTCTAAAAGCAAGACAATAGTTTCTCTGGAGTTGTTTTAAATTATTCATCATTTATTGACTTATCCAAAATCCCACAATAAAGGATAGGATATAAATATTTTAATAAATAAATTAAATAGGTAAATCTCATTGATTCATTTGGTTTACTCCAGCTGGAATAAACAATAGGATTCAGACTATGATTTAGAATGTTACCAAAAATAATTGTTCAAGATAAAAAAAAAAAAGCTCTGATATACACACAAAGTGCTTGCTGTCTCCTTATTCGTGAGCAAGACTTGTCTGCTGTCTCTTCAAGTGGCAAATCCAATGGCAACATGAAATATTTTCCCTAAATATTTCATGCAGGGATGAGAAATTGGGTTTATCAGACTTCATCAGAACCCTCAGCTGCAGCCCACTGAGAGCTGCCACACTGCCATATTTGCCACCAAATTTGGGTGGACCCTGTTGTGGCTTTTGATGATAAAAGCAACGCTCCATAGTGCAAGTCTCTACGGTACTGAGAAAGAGAGGAAAGAAGAGGAGGCCGGAAGGAGCAGTTTGGGTGGCTGCAAGGAACACAAAGATACCTCTGAGGACACATGCAACCCAGGAGCTGCTTACTGCCCATCTCTCATTTAAGGGCAGCTTTTGGGTATGTCCAAGTCAAAGGGGCATGTGTCTTATTTCACAGCAGGAAGCCCTTTATCTGAAAGGTTAAATACAGTGCAAAAATCAGAAACATAAGAAGGAAGAGCAGGAGCTTAGTTTAAACTATCCAGAAAGAATTTGCACCTGGACTGAAGATTAGCAGGCACATGGGTCACATAGGTCAGAGTTTTCCCCACAACAGTGACTGTATTTCTTTTTAAATTAAATGAATTTAAATTTCTATGTGCTACAATGTATCAAAATCTCTGCCTTTTCCCAATGCACAGTTCCTCATATTGGTTGATCCATAAGTGGATTTCTGTTTTGTTTTTTGTCTCGTTTCATGTTGTTTTAGACGCTTTAAATTGTTCTAAATGGTTTGAATTGCTTATTGGTTTTTGTACTCTGTCCTGAGAGGTCACATCATGGCTATTTAGCATAAAGTCAGTATTTAGTATAAATTTTCCACTAAGCTTTGTTTCCTGCATGTTGTTCTAGAATACCTTTGCTCCATATAGGATTCTCCACCAATGGAGGAATACATGCTTGTGAACAAGTGACCAGGATCAGAACTTCCACTGCTGCCAAAACTCACCAGGACTTGTTGGCCATCTTGGGATTGTTGAGGGCATTGTTTCTGATCCTGGTCACTCATCTGCAAATGAGCGACCAGGATTGAGACTGCCCCCACTGTAGTATCGCTGCCTAAGCCCTACAGTTATTCAGGCAAGAAAGTGGCAAGCTCTCTTCCTGATGTCTCGTCTCTGGGGAACATGCAAGACACTCACTTTGCAGGGTGTCCAGGTCCTGGAGGTCAAGTAATTTAATTTTTAAAATATTTTTTTTTCACTTTTCACGGTCTAGAGTTAAATTTGCAAATGCTGAACTTGCAAATACCACAGGCCCACTGTATACACAGGCCATTTCAGCTCTACACTGTTATAGTGCTATTATTCCACTTTCAACATCCTGTGGAGTTTTCTGGGGTTTGTAGTTTACTAAGGCCAAAGAGCTCTCTGGCTGAGAATTCTAAATGCCTCTCCCCAAACTGCAAACTGCAGGATTCCACAGGATGTTGAAAGTGGAATAACAGCACTATAACAGTGTAGTGTGGAAATGGCCTCTGTTAAATTTGTGTCTTACAGGACTCACAGACCCACAGAAACTTTTATAGAGAAACAATAGTGATGATTGGTCTCCAGATTGTGGCTTATAGAATCCTACCCAACCCCACTAACATTAATTTTTTTCAGTGAAAGCAACTTATATGATGACATTTTTCCTCTAGTAACTCTTACCACATATCTCCATGATGAGCTTGATTACCTCTTCTCTCTGAAAGAGAACATGCACTTGAACTGGGTTTTCAGATTTGGAAATAATTTATTTTTAAAAAAATAGTTTTCATTATTGTATCAATAATGAAAGAGAGTATTCTTAAACAGGCAAAGTCTCTAATTGCATGCATAGTTTGTACACACACACAGATTCTTTCAGAAATTTTGCCAAATTAGTGTAAAATCATGTGCAACTCCAGTAGGCAGGGCCCCATTTTCCTCTCCACATATATCTCAGGTAACATCTGAAGTGGTGGTTCCTGAACATAGGTCCCTAGAAGAACTGGCTTGCAACTCACAATCTGTAGAGATACAGGCTGGGGATTATGAGAGTTATGCTCTGGTTGCAAGATTGGGTACTGTGGACTGAAAGAGGGCTACAGGATGTTTGACACACTTTTAATGAGTCACCACATAGAGGTGCACTTACAGTAAGACCTGGTTCACCTTTGACTCCTGGAAAACCCTGGAAAATCAAAAACAATGACATAAGTTATTAAGTACAATACCTTCTGTGGTGCAAAATCAAATAAAGGAATATGTTAAGCCTTACCCTTGGTCCTGCAGGTCCTGGTTCTCCAATCTCTCCTTTGTTACCTCTCTTTCCTTGATCACCTTTCTCTCCATAATCTCCCTGGTTTTAAGCATGGTTAAATACAGCATGGTTATAGTTTTGCATAGTGCCACCATGAAAAGATTACTCTTGTTATTACTGCAGTGCTAGCAATTCAATGCTGTTTCATCAAGAAAGCTATAGATTAATTCAGGCCAACAGTACAGAATTAGCTGTTTTTGGATCTTCCTGCAAAACTGGTTTTGGGGCATTATAGGTGCAATTCTTGCCCAAATGTGCATAAGCAAACATCAGCTTAAGCATTTTTCTTAAGGATCCACCTCAGTGGTAAGAATATGCCTTGCCATCTCAAGTCTTAACTTGTAGAATCCAGCAAAATTTACCTGAAACCAATAAACATTTTTAGTTGTAGCAAGCTTTATTTTAGCCGTGGCTTTATTCTAGCTATCTGTCTGTGGTTGGCAGCCTGTTAGTGGCATATGCAGGTTTAAGTCAACCGTATGCCTACATATTTGGTCAGTGTGGAGATTGGTATTCCCTTCCTCCCTAGGCACTGACCAAATCCCACCCTGCCAACCTATTATAGAGTCACTGTAGCCTCCCCATGGCCATTCTGTGCCTAATGCAAAGTGATGAGGGACTGGAGAAGCCATATATGACATGATTACATCATCTGCTGAGACGCCTGTAGGACCACATTGGACCTCAGTGGAAGATGTAATCATTTCATGTCTGGATACAGGGACATAGCCAGATATTTCTCTGATTCTGTACTGTACTTCCCAAATACAAAATGACATGATTGGGAAGAGCCTGCAGTTACTCTTTGGTAGGTCTGGTAGTTGTTGAATGGCCAGCTGTACATAGTTCCACATACAGAACTCTTATCCTACTTGGACCATACAGGATTGCAACCTATTTTTGTAGTCTTATCATAAACATACACTCAAGTGTCATAGAATGAGTCAGAATTAGCATTTTCCTCATTGATTTCTGAAATGTTTTACATTTCAGGTCAACTGTGAGATACATAAACTGACTTTGCAGAATCTTTGGAAAAGTGTGGTTAATGTATAGTGACACAAGGAACTTCCAAACAGAAGAAGCTCCTAGAACTACAAATCAAAAGGCATTGTGCAGCTCTTTTCTTTTTCTGGTAATTTTGTGATAAGGCTGGGGAAGAAGAAACCAGGGCAAGAATGGATGGATTACAAGTGGAAGATGTCACTGTTGGCGCCCTTCCTATAATTCAAGTGAATGAGACAGGAAATCTGCATGATAGAATGCTCATCTAGAAAGATCCCAAGATGTCTTAAAGCAAGTATAGTGCACCTTTGGTTCTTCAAATATTTTGGACTACGGTTCTTATAATCCCTTATATTGCTAGTCTGGTTGGGGCTTCCAGGTGTTGAGGTCCAAAATTCAAGGCTGTCTAAAAGTCAAAGCTTGGAAAATTTTTGTTTTTGGATGATAACTTTCGACTCCTGCAACCAACAATGGATTTGTAATCCAAAAATGAATTTTTTCAAGATCTGCTTAGGATATTTAAGAATGTTTTAAATTAGGGCTTTTAATATAGATGAGCAATCTCTTACCTTAGGACCAGGTAGTCCAATCCCCATGGAGCCTTTTGGCCCTGGTAAACCCTGAATTCCTTGCTCTCCCTGCAAACAGCATTAAGACTTTACATGAAGCGTTGCAAAAAATGGCATATGCTAAAACAGGGCAGCCACAGACTCCTCAATTATTTAGGTCATTTTTTGTCAGAATGCAGAGCTGATTCAACTATGTCTGCTAGGCCTGGATTTTGGTGTACCCGTATGTCTTTTTTGCAAACAGAGACAACAAACATGCACAACAGTGACAGATGTTTTGCAAGACATCTTATCCCTTTTAATACCTCAGCTTTACTGTCACTTACATATGGAATCCCTAAATGACATGTTGACAGAAAATATATCCCTGTGGCTCAGTTTGTGAGTTTTAGCAGTGACAATATTTCCCGAAAAGCAATGTTCGCTAACAGGGCCCTTTGAAGTGATATGGAGATGTTCTAGTCATGAGACAGGCTTAAACAATGGGAAATAATATTCTGTTTTATGGTTCCAAATCCTCCAAAACCACTGAGTCTCAGAGTTTTATGATAACAAAGGAGTGCCACAATTCTGGTACGTATTTGATCTGATGAGGATTAATCTGTTAAAGACCTCTTTTGTAAAATAAATGCTTTCCAAATGGTGGTGTCTAGCAACTGCCTTCTGAATGTAGCTGACAAGTACTCTGGTAGAGCAAAATGCAAAGTACAGGCATAAAAGCCTACAAGCAGAGACTGAAGTTATTAGGTTCTAAAGAGTGAGAGAGTAAATAAAGGTTCTCATTAAAATACCATTAGAGGTCAACATGACCCAACTTCCATGCTGATAGAACAAATAGTGTTGCTATAGCAGCTATTTCAATTCCAAGTACATTTACAGTTCATTGGCCCTTCATATTGAAAATAAAATTGTGACTTTGGTCAGAGTATAACTGAGGAAGGCTCTTTGGTACCTGCTGCTTTTCTCTCCAAGAGGACTGGCCCTTGGTGGAGAAACGATTGCTCCAGCTTTAGTCACAAATGCTAAAATCTGGAGGAAATGACATCTCACATTCTATAGGAGGTTTCTGCTCTGTACCAAGAATTCTCTGCAGGTTTTGTCTGACCTGCCTGTCTGAAAACTGACCCACTGGGAATGTTACTGTTTTGGACTACAGCTTGCATGGCCTCATAATTACTTGCTCAGTGTGTGTGTGTGTTGCTCTTTTCTACCCAGATCAAATGTGTGTAGAGTAAACACGGTTTAGTTAATCCGGCTGGTTTTCACTGTGCGTAGAAATGCATGGCCTCCAAAATCATTTCTCACAGGTTCCTCACCAACCCCACTATCACTGTTAAATTGCCACTAAAAACAAATGATTTCACATAAATCATTATTTCTCCACTACTGTCAGCAATGAAGAAAGACCTATGTGTATCAGAATCACTTGGGGAAGAAAGTAGACAGCAGTGTCAACTAGTGGTTTCCATGTCAACTGGGCAGTGAAACCACTCTGAGTTTTAGTCTGAAGTTCAAAGGAGCTATCCAAGACATTATACCTATTTCCGGGGCCCTTTCCACAGGTTACTGGATCCTGGCGGCATCCTGCTGGAATCCCAGTAGAGCCTGTCCCGGGAGGGGAGAGCGACAGGACCACTCTCCTCCGCTTTGGCTGCCTGCAGGAATAGAGGAGGCACGATGGCCACACCTCCTCACGCAGTGCAGCCAGGCACTGTCCCAGGCTGCACTGGGGTAGGGAGTGTGGCTGCTGCACTTCTTGACCCTCTGCCGCTCAGGTAAGTGCGGGAGGGCAGCAGGAGGGCACACGATTGCCAGCCATTGACGGGAAGAATCTGTCAATGATTTGCTGTGCGATTGTGCCACCTGGGGACAGGAGAACGACGGGGCACAAACTACATCATGCAGAACCATCATCTGGGTCCTGTACTTCTCCCATCCCCAATGCAGGATGACAATGTCCCGGGGAAAGGGCCTGGGATAGGGTTCAGACCATTTAAAGTCTGAACTTGAAGTGGATGTACTACTCCACTTACATGGAAGCCACTAGGTGCCATAGGTAGAGAGGAAGGAGGATTGCTGGGATTGTACACATGTATGTAATGGTCCTGAGCACCAAGCCAGCACTACATGAAGCCCTCAAAGCCGAAAAGCCCCCCGAGCTTCTATAATGGAAGACATACGGCTGCCCTAGAAGGATAGAGCAATTATTACTCTGTTTTGGTTTTATATCCTGCCCTGTTCTATTTTACTACACCCAAACAAACTAGGTTTGCAACCTGTCAACTCAGTTGTCAACTGAATGGATTTATAAAAACAAAAAGCAAAACAGGCCTTCCCCTGAAGCAATAAAACAAATTGGTCCTTGAAACAATAGCATAATGAAAGGGGGAAGGGTCACTGTGCTCTCAGGGGAGAGAGATGCTGGCTGCTAAAGGAGGAAACATCATACACAAAAATATGGGAGAAAAATGGCCACAACTTTATTTGGCTACAGTTGGCATTTGGATGGGTCCGGATCCAGGCATCAGCCAACCTGCCTGTTGACCAATGAGCCCAACCAATCAGCACCTGCCGCGCTCAGAGTTGGCAGGTGCTGAAACCACCAATCCGCTGAGTGCAGGGGTGGCATCCACATCCGTTGACCTGCCAACGGCCGTTGCATCCCTGCACCGCCTGAGGATAACCTCAAATGGAGGCACCAACATACCAGTCCTGGACCATGCCATCCATGCCAACCGCCCCCAAAGCTGTGACAAAGAAATGCATGCAGAGATCACATAATACCGTGTGGAGGGAGGGGAGACACCCAGAACGAAGTGAGAGCTGGCCGGAGGAGGGCCAGCTTATAAAGCTTAGGGATGGGACGAATCCAGAATTTTCCGAATCCAGATCCATATCCATGGAAGGTTCTGGGAATCCACGAATCTCACGAATCTCGAATCTTTCGAATCCTTTTTTTTTAAAGGGTGTAAAAAGCAAGGAAAAGGACAATCTTGGGAAAGACATACTCTCTCAGCCTTAGCAAAAGCCTAGGCAAAGGCAAACTTCCCCCTGAAGAAATCTGGCCAGGACAATTGTCCTAGTTTTGCCTCAGGATCTCCCCAGATTGAAAATGACATCAAGGCCCTTTCTGCACAGGCAGGAAAATGTGGATTAATCCCACATTTTACTGCCTGTGTAAACAGGGCCACATACTAGAGTACAGAGCTGATCCAGGTCAAAACTGGATTTTCTTTGCATAGCTCCTTCTGGCATCTTGGGGTTTGTAGTTTTGATGATGCACTAGCACAGTTTGGCAGAGAAGGCTGTGACACCTTGTAAAACTAGAAACCCCAGAAACGTGTCTGAAAGAG
This sequence comes from Cyclura pinguis, assembly GCA_030412105.1. NCBI lineage: Eukaryota > Metazoa > Chordata > Lepidosauria > Squamata > Iguanidae > Cyclura > Cyclura pinguis. Next base: position 24,796,362 of record CM059604.1, read on the forward strand.
CTTTGCAAGTGAACTATGCAAAAGAATGTTTCAGCTGTCCTTGAAATCTCAAGCCTGTACCTTCCAGTCAAGTGCTGAACTTAAATCTTAAATGTTCAGTTTAAATATCTTAAAATACAACCCCAGATGTAATTTCTGAAATTGTTAGCAAAGGCCATTATTACTCCAAGGGAAAAATTCACCTACTTGCCATCTCCCCTTGTGTGTCTAGTCTCCCAAGTTTTCAGGCGTCCCGGTCTCCCAGGTTTTCAGGAGTCTCAGTTTACAATAAACTGTTTGGGTGGCGGATTCGAAAGATTTGGTTTGCCTATTTTGGCACAGGGATTTGGATTCCCGAATCTCAAATCCCTGCCAAGTATTCGAGGATTTGGTTGGCCCATCCCTAACAAAGCCCTTTCCCTGACCAGAGGGAAAACTGCAGGAGCCTCTGGCCAGGGAAGGAGTCAGCCAATGAGTTTAAACTCATTGGCTGCCGGGGGAGATATCTGGATGCAGGCAGCCCTGAAGCATGCTGAGAAGGAGGAATCTGAAGGAGACCATGCAGCTGCTGCAGCTCCCCAAGCAGCAATGTTGCTGCCCAGTAAGTCGGGCAGCAACCATTTTCAAAAGTCTTCCTCAGTGTTCAGTTTCTTACCTTACTTCCTTGTGTGCCCTCTCCCGGAAGACCCTGTGGGCCTGGCAAACCTCTTTGTCCTATAACGCCCTGTGTTTAAAATGCCAGAAATTAAAATTAGACAACGGGGCTGAAGAGAGAGAATAGTTTAAGATTACATCCAGAAAGAAGTCAGAACTTCATAGGTCTGGAGAAAGTTTTATGACGTGACAGCTGGAGGCTTCTATATAAGTGAAGCAGCAGATCTGGTCTGTGTTTTAATCCAAAGTTTTAAAGAGATGCTGAACCTATATTGTAGATAGGCTTTGGTGGCTTGGATAGCACATTTAAAGTTTGGATTACAGATTCATCACCCCAATTGAAATACAAGCCACCAGCCACCATTGGCTCTGTGAATTTCTCCACCACTTTCAAATACTGGAAGGTCTGGAAGATATCGCAAACATACCGCTTTGCAGCTTTGAGGGGAATTTGAAAAACAGGCATACAGATTGAGGTTGGCAGAAGAACATGAGCAGTTATGTACTGATGGATCTCTGGGTGACTTGTAGTAGATCAGCAATGTTTGCTTTCCAAGTATTGGACAACAGCAGCAAGAAAAGACACCTCCCCAGCATACATTGCTGGTACTCAGAATGAATTCCTGTGTTTGAAAATCTGTAATTCTAAGTGTGCATCTTCTACACCTGATTCCCATTGATCAGGAGGATCTGGTAAAAATACAAAGTAACTCCAATAGATCCTGCAAGCTCAAAGCACGTCTATGCTTGCTATTAATTGTCTATTCTGAAGTTTAGCTCAGTCCCAGGCGACTCACTCCAAGGGATGTGAATATAGGCGTTTAAGCTATAGATGTAAGAGTCTCTTAACATTTCAGAGTAATGGTTTAATGATAACACATTAACATAAACATTGTCATTTCCAGGTTCTGGAGAGCTATGAATCATGTATGTATATACATTTGTAGATTTTTAAGAAGGGATTTTCACTCACCTTTGGACCAGGTATTCCTATTCCCCTTTGTCCAGGGAGCCCTGGGGGTCCTCTTGGTCCTTGTTCTCCCTAAGGGAAAGAAAAAAAGAGTCCCAACATAGTCACTGCCATCTCATTGGTGTACATAGGCAACCATGCTTGATTTCAACACAAAAGGTAGAAGTACTGCAAGGCATGTTACTTATAATAACTTACCACTGCCAACTACTTCCTAGAAAGAACAATGACTAAGAACCATGCCACATTGTTATACCCAAATTATTCTAGGTCTTCATTGTTCATTCAATGTACATGTTGAGTATTCTTTTCCAAAATGCTTGGACCTGAAGTGTTTTACATTTGGGATTTGTTTGGATTTTGGAATAGCTGTATTTGCATATATGTAAATACAGTACTGTACAGGAAATCTCTGAAGAGCCTGTGAATGAACAACCAGGAGCACCACAGCTGGTGCCTCGAAGGTGGAAGTCAGTGGCTGGCAGGCTCCCTGGAGATCTCTTTTATAGAACCATACAATTTTTTTTCTAATAGAGGTATCAGGTCCCTTATAGCCTCAGTCTCTCAGATCCTCAGTCTCTCTCCATCCTTATGCCTCATACTCAACAGAAGTAGCGAACAAACGGGATGCAAGACTGGAGAGAGACGCGAGGCTGGAGAGAGATATGAGGATCAGTGAAATAGTGGGATACATGGATTCGTGCTGAGTACTGCATTTGGATTCCTGGCATTTCACAGATCCTTGTGTCTCACTCCAGCCTCACATCTCTCTTCAGCCTCATGTCTTGTTTGTTTGCTGCTTGTGTAGGGTATGAAATACAAGGCTGGAGAGAGACTGAGGATCCAAGAGACAAATGAGCAGGACCACTGCAGCCACCACCTCAAAGGCAGAAGTGGGTGGCTGGCAGCAAACAGTTTTTGGTTTCTGGAGGTTTTCAGATTTCAGATTTTCAGAATAGGGATGCTCAGCCTGTATTAGTTATTTATCAGCATTATTCAGAGCTGGGGGAGGCAACTGCATTAGGACAGAGGCCAATTTTTGCCCCTGTAGACACTTGCAGATATCTCACTGCCAGCCCTGAATGGCTGTTACATCACTTTCCACTTCAGTTTTGTCTGATCTGAAGAGGTTTTTGTAAGGTTTTGGGAAGGGGTGGGTTTGGGAAGAGAAGGAAAAAAGTCAAACCATCATATTTTGAGGTGGTTCCAATGGGCTTTTGAACATTTGGGGTCAAAAGGGCTCAAGGGCTTCAAGGTTGTCCTAGAGAGGTTGGGGGACAAAAAATGGGATGAGGGCCCTATGCAGACCATAGGGCCACATTTCCCCATCTTTGATTTAGGGGACATGTTATAACAAAATGCTACCAGAAGGGTTCATCAAATAATAAGTTCAAAACTACAGTAATAAAAGGAGCAATACAGTATGGTATATGCATCAATAGAAAGCAATGCCTATCAAGATTTTAGAAAACAATGCCAAGATTTAAAAAGGAAGAGCAGGCAATAGAAAAACACAGAGCTAGATCACAGTAAATGCTACAGCAAAACTTGAAATGCCTAGATTTTTTTAAAAAAATTGTATTTGCCTAGTGTTGAAAGGACATTCAAGAAGGCACCAGGCAGGCCTATCTGGAAAGAGACTTCTGCAATCTAGCCACAACTGCCTCAACAGACTCTTTCATAGGTAGCCCTCTGCTGTGCACAATGTAGCAGGGACTTCCAAAGAAGAGTCTCAGCTAAAGGTTGGGTTAGCCAGAGGTGACCCTTCATGTAACATATGATAGTCTGATAGCTTATTTTTATAACGCAAAAAGCCTCTTTGGAAAAAATTTGTTTGGGAGAAAGGAGAAACTGGGGAGAAGGTCCACCTAATGCTTTGCTCATACCTTTTCTTCTGCCCAGATGGTTTTCCACGCATTTGAAATCTCATGGTGGGAAAAGCTGCCAAGAGGACAATTTGGAACAATCTCCCAGCTCCACAGTATTTCTAAACATCTACACTACCCAATAGTTCCAATTCAAATAAATCAGGAAGAAATGTATAACAAAACAGCCAGAGATCTAAATAATGGGACAGCTGTGAATAGCTGGTTGACAGCAACTTTGCTTCTAAGAGAAAAAGCCCTGCTGCAGCAAAAGCACAAATCCACACAAAGGCAAAGGTGGTGTGGCGGGGACATCAATGGCACTCAGAAGTGACAACCCAACTTACAAACTGGTTCACATGGAACATTTTACTGCTGGAATGCAGTAAAGTCAACAGTTAAATCTGAGAAGTCTGGATTGACTTGTTTTGCAGATTAAAAATGATTGTTCTCAGAGAAGAGCAGGGCAACAACCTTAAGCCAATTTACTTGTGAATTAGTCCTGAGGAGCTCAATAGGACTTACTTTAAAGCAGACATGCGTGGGTTGGTAATGAAGATTTTGACTGCACTTCAAGATCTAGAAGCATTTAGGGCCAAGCAACACCCGAAAGACATCATTAGAAAGCATCTGAAACCAGCTCTTCAGCAACTCTTCCTGATTTATTTGAATTGTGAAAGGAACTACTAGGTAGCATAGATGTTTAGAAATGCTGTGAAGCTGGGAAATTGCTTCAAATTGCCCTCCTGGCAGCTTTTCTCACATGAGAGTTCAAATGCATGGAAACCCTTCTGGACAGAAGAGATGGTATGAGCAAAACATTAGATGGACATTCTTCCCAGTTTCTCCTTTACCCCAGTAGATCCTTTTCAAAGGGGCTTGTTCAGTTTGAAAAATAAATTATGGTGAACAAAGGATAACCTCGACCTAACCCATCCTTGGGACCCTTCTTTGGAGGGCCTCTGATTTGGGGAAACTAATTTTGTTACATGATGCAGTACATGGAAAGAAGGAGTCTAACCCTTGCTCCCCCCCACAAGGGTCCTGATTCAAATATAACTCCACTGCAAGCTACTATTAGCTGTGGTGTGGGAGGAGATGTGAATGAATAGGATGAATGGAGTAAGTGAAGGAGAGACTGAGACAGCTCACCCACACTGGGGCTCGGGCCTGGTGTATGGACGGTCAGCTTAAAGCATTTTTGGGTTGTAACCTGGCTTTAAGCATCAGCCCAGCATTAATCCCTATGTAAATAATAATAATGTTTCATGCTTCCCATTATTTGCTCAATTTGGGTTGAAAATTATACACAAAGATAATGTGGCTGGATAAACTTAACCGGACTGACCTATGATTCAATTTTTTTTAAAAAAGATAACTGAAGGATTAAAAAATAGTAAGCACAGCCTAATACAAGGCAAGCAATATTGTCACATACCACATTTTCTCATTCCACACTGCCCTCTGGACTTACTTGCCTTTCACTTTAAAGCTGCTAGGCTTAGAAAAAAAAAGATCAGGGTGCAAATCAACTAGCAAGCTGCAATAAAGGAACAACTAGTCCAAATCTCTACATGGCATTAAGTCCTGAACAGTAATGATGGGTTGTAGTTTCAGTTCTGTGTTCTTGTATTCACAGATAGTGCTCCAGCAATTGTAGTATTTTCATGGCTGTCATAGTTATTTCAATTTTCTTAACTTGGCATGTCCCGCATACCACAGCAAAACTCATAATGACGTCTAAGAATGTGCCTTCAACGATCTAGCACAACATACACATTATCTGACATAGCTGTCATGTCTTGTTAGTATCTATTTTACACCATACATATGCATTGAAAACCAGCTGCTGATTCTGGCTCCCCCATGCAGATGCAATGCATAGACATATGTACAGATAATGTACTTAGTTCTCCTACACAGTGTGCCTGTGTGTATGAAAAGGCACAGACGTGAAGTAGCTCAAACACTGTAAATGAAACGGACCTTGCCTATTTTTGCTGAGAGGCATACATATGCCACATGCTACCAGCAGGTGGTGGCAGAGGATCCATAGACTTCTGTATGGTTTCTGTGCATGTGGGAAACCGTGGATTCACTCCCTCCCACAGAAACACACATACAAACATGAGCTCTTTACAGACTTCAGTTCTATGTAAGATTACTTGGGGTAAGGTACCATGAGGCCTAGATATCTTAAAGATACGAGATCCCATCTGATCTTGGAAGCTAAGCAGGATCAGTCTTGGTTAGTACTTGGATTAGGTGCTGTAGGTATATTTCAGAGGAAGGAACTGCCAAAACCACTTCTGAGTATTCCTTGCCTGAGAAAACCCTATGAAGTTCCTGGGGCGCCATAAGTCAACAAGTGACTTGAAGGTACATGCAAACACACAGAAGGCATCATGAACCCATTTTCTGTTAAGCTGGGGGGGAGGGTCAGCTTTGGCAAATCTGGGACCAACTTTCTGCCCCAAAGACCTTCCATGTGTTGCACAGATTGCCAAAATAAAACTGGAAGTGGCCAGAAGTCCACTTCTGATTTTTGAAAAAAAAAGAAAGTGTTTTGTTGGGTTATTTTAAACATTAAGCAACTAGTATATATACCCGGCATTGCCTGGGATTTTATTTTCTCATAGGTAATACTTGTTAGAAAGATTTGAGATCCTGTTTCTCTAATTCCTCAAATTATCTTGTCCAGTACCTGTAACTTTCCCCCATATTCCCCAATCCAATCTGCATTAAGAGTTGTTAACATACAGAGGTTGGTTCCTGAGGGAATACACTGTCCTCCTCCTTGCTGCTAGACCTCATCTCCATAGTATAGGATGAGAATTATTAAGCTCCTCGCCATTGTACTGCTCATCTAAGTCAAACAGGTAGCTCTCATGGCTACATTTCATTTCATTTTTAAGAAGAAAACATTAGGGCTTCCTGCACCACTTTCTTGGGCTCCGTGATGCCAGTTATAAAGGAACATTGCAAACACAATCACAGTGATTTAAACAGTTTGCAGATTTAAATGAAATTTTAAATTTAACAGCAATAGGATTATATATGCTTTACTGCAGCCAGCATGTACTGAAATCTTGGACCCCGCGAAGCACCAGTACAGGATGTGTTTGCAGAAATCTGGCTGCTTAGCAGTTATGGTAGGCAATCTCAAAGCCCTCCTGAAGGTGACAAAGGTCCAGTTCTCATGCACGGTGGATGCAGTTTCTCTCCCTTCCTTTTTCTCCACTCTCTCTCTCTCTCTCTCAACTCAACTATTAAGTATAGCTCGTTCCATAACATTTCCCCATCCATGTGTACCAAATCAATAATTCATAGGGTTAACACTCTGCTCAGTAATCCCCCTGGCAATGCAAAGGTGGGCAACTGTGTGGGGGCAGGGGCCAGTTCCCATGTGCCACAAACCCCTACAGCAAACCCAAATACCTCCGTTTTCCTCTACAGTCCTCACAAAATGATAACAGAAAGCAACATCGTGCTACTTCCTGTCACCATTTTGAAAGGGACTACTGGGGAAAAGGGAAATATTTGGGGGTAATACTGGGTTCAGGAGTGCTTGTGGAGTTAGGGGTACAATGCACCTGCCATATATGCAGGGGCCCATTCCAAGAACCCCCATGTAAAAAAAAAAGTGAGTGTGATATCCCACTGTAGCCAATGGATACAACATGCATGCTCCCACTCACACCCACTCACACCCACACACTATTGACTATAATGGGAGCAACGCTTCACACAACCTTGCATTCGTGTGTGTAGAGGTTACATGAGAAGAGGGCGCACTGTATTTTCATCTGTTTTGACATATTTGAGGGTTTTTCAGTGTGGTTTCGTGACAAAAAATTGCCCTAACATCATGCTGATTTTTTTTAAAAAAAATGGAAAGTTGGGGAGCTTTGAGAATGGGGGGGGGACTTTAGGGGCCATAAAATTGGGGCCTGGGGGCCCATGGGCTGCAACTTACCCATCCCCAATCTAATGTGTCTTTTGGATCCAATTTTTCAGGAGAGGTAAAGAGAACTGAAGAGTACATTCTGCTAGTACATTCCCTTATCCTCATTGTCTCCCACCTATGCTTTCACCAGGGAGAGCAGAAACTGTACTTTCCATGGTTGGTCCAAGATATATTGCAGTCCAAGGAGAAAAACAAGATCCTCCTCATCCTCCTTCATACAGAAATTGACTGGACTGCCAGTCAATGGAAGAGCCATTCCCATCATACCTAAGGGCAACAGGCCCATTTTGGCAAACACGAGAGACCCTGGCCATTTTCGCACTGGACTGTTGTAGCGCTATTATTCCACTTTTAACATCCTCTGGAATCCTGGGGTTTGCAGTTTTGGGAAGGGCCCAACTTTTGCACAGTCCAGTGCAAAAATGGCCCCTGAGACACATTGCAGCACGTTCTCCAATGAAAGACAATCTGATTCACACAACTGAGATAAAAAGAACCATCCCTCAGCTCTTTTCTGGAATTCAGCTTGATCCAACAGTCCAAGTTATTTTTTAAAAATGATATTCTTCCTGCAGCTGGCTCAGCCGCCTCTCCAGGGACTCTGTTGGTGGTTTTGGTCACTACACTTTTATTTAGTTAGAATGACAGGGCTGGTTATTTCTTCTATTGCAGTCTGTATCTAGCTGATGTCTTTCTCAAAACTTGGTGTTTGAATGGCACTTACTTGCATTGTATATTCAGTTGTGATCACTGTTGTGCTCCTTTGCCCTGGATGTCTACCCTATATACAACAAAATGGTTATGCCTATAGTGTTGTTCATGCATCCCGCAGGCAATTTTGTGTGAATTGGGCCTCTTGTTATGTAAAATTCCTCCTCTCTGCTTTGCACATATGTAAGCCATCTCTCCAGGCCAGAGAACAGAGCTCCAATTGATCTCTGAGGAACATTCTGAAACAGTGATGCTTCGTGGCATTCCAGCTTGACTTGCATGTAAAATTACTACTAGAGGGCTCTTTGGTTAAACAAAGCTGGTTTAAAATACGTGCAGAACTGAGCAGTGTGGTTTCTATTAGGCATGACAGTTGGATGCGGAAATGACCCTCGAACGTGATCCCCCCCTCCCTTTCAAAATGTCAATTATATATACATAAAATAAATAAAGAAACTCACTATCAGATTTCTGGAAGCAGAAAATGACAGCAATTTCTGTGCTACATTTCAAGGACTTAAAATGTTTCAGACAGTAGCTAGAATTCTGTTAGTGACTTTACGCACCTCAATATGGCTTTTGTGCACATATAATTGTTTTTGGATAGGGTGCATGGATCTATTCCATAGTCCCTTGTACACCATCCAAAACTTCCCTCCCCCAGCAGTCTTCAAGCAGGATCAGGGAGGAACTGCTGCTGTTGACTAATGGTGGGGAGGGGACAGAGAGGGGAAGCAATTCCAGCCATGAAGATAGGGGTGGTCTGGTCTCAGGAAGAAGAACAGGGAGAGTACTCTCTATTCATGACAGCAGCTTCCTTATCCTTCCCCCAGAGACCAGATCAGCCACATCTTCGGTGTTGAAACTGCCTCCCTTATCTGTTCCCTAGAAAGTCAGAATAGTGTAGTGGTCTGAGCAGTGACTACAAACCTGGAAACAAGGGTTCAATTCCCCCACCTGGCCATGGAAACAGATTGGGTGACTTTGGGCACATTACATACTCTCAGCCCCAGAAAACCTTGTGATATGATGACCCTAAGGCAAACTTAAGTCAGAAATGACTTGAAGGCACACAACAACAAATCTGTTCTCTCCCCACTTGTCAACAGCAGCAGCAGAGACCCCACACAGGGCGGGAAAGCTGCCATAGGAGGATGCAGAACAGTACAAAGCATTACGCTCTGCTGAGTTGACGTACAATCTCAGTTATTATCCCAATATTTTCTTTTTTCTTTTTTTCTATCTTGCACAGTAAAAATGCAAACTTGTGTTATAAGGAAGCATTTCAGTTATTCCACAGATACCCTATAAGAGTAAATAGGATGTCAAGTGTTTTCACCAGCTGGAAAAGGTCCCCACCGTACTGCAAATCTGTACCCTATAAATCTTAGGGAAGGGCTAAAAGGGACCTGTAGCTCAGAAACAGATCATGTGCTTTGCATGGAGAGACACTATCAAACAATACCGGGCTATATCGGTGAATAATCTGGCCTGTGTTAACCTATACACTGCTGACTTACATCAGTGGGTGGTGAATCCACACCATATTTCAGGAGCTGCACCTGCTCAAAAATGTTCACTTTCTTTCAGATAAAGAATAAGATTAGAATCTATTCACAGCTTTTGATCTTGTAAAATCTATGTAAGCGTATTCATATTTTTTAAAACAGAAACCACCTAACCTCACCATCCCTGCTGCCAACGTTATGAGAGGGGAGTTGTACATATAAATCCATATTGCCTTAATCAGAACAAATGAACAAATAAAATTTGCTGCATTTAATTCTTACTACCACTAACCCTAAAACTGGAATGACCCTATCAGAAGGCTCTTGTGAAACCACGGAATGTGGAAAACCACTCCAGTTTGATAGCATCAAACCACTTAGCACTTGCCAGAAAAATACTCCAGGGTGCCATGAATGAATTGTGTGTTTGTTTTGACAAATTCCTGGGTTGATTTGTTCACATGGGGTAATATCTGGAAGCCCTGAAATCACACACTAAAAAACTCAGAAACAATTTTTAAAGGAATTTGGATTTTGTGACCAGTGTGACCAGTGACAACTGGTGTCTTCCACGTTAGTGAAGCAGTGAATTAGCCTGAAACTGGAAGGAGCTAGGCAAGCTGCTGTTTAGGAGGAATATAGTTCAGTGTCTTGGATAGGTCTTTTAAAGTGTGTGCTACATACTGGAAGAGATTCACCAGCCCTTTGAAACAGGAAACAGAATAAAAATATTAAAAATAAAAAATAAAAAAAAGAAACAGGAACCACCCAGTGGCAGAGCTCGGAGTGTGTGGAGGGGGGGGCTATGGCGTGAGGGGCATGGCTGCGGTGTGCGGGGGCGTGGCTGTGGTGTGTGAGGGCGTGGCCAGGGTGCACGGGGGTGTGGCTACGGGCCCTGATGCCCCAAAAACTTTGCCGCCTGGGGTGATTCACCCCCCCCTGCCCACACGTCCCTATGTGACTGGAACCACCAGCCACCACTGGGTGTAACAGGATTAAAGCAATTCCTTCTTTTTGTACTATGCAATTATAGATCTCTTGGAAGGACATGTAAATGGTAACACACGCACACAGAGAAATGCACTATATGACAGGCAGTTACTGTACACGTACACACAGAGTGAGAGCAAATGTACATAACACATGTCAATTGTCAGGTATCATAAAAAATTAGGCTCTTGTGTCTAGAAATAATGATTGAAATAAAGGATGTAGTCTGATGCAGTATCTTTTGTTGAAGTAGACTAAACACACCAGCCAGGACAGTGTAGTGGTTTGAGTGTTGAACTACAATGCTAGAGACTAGGATTTGATTCCTCACTCAGACTTGGGTGCATCACCCACAAACACCTCTACAAAGGGTTACCTTGGGCGCATCACCCAAAAAAACCATGATAGGTTTGCCTCAGGGTTACCATAAGTCAGATATGATTTGAAGGCACACAAAGACTAAATGTGCCCATTTTTAACTCTTCTGCTAATCCCTAAAGGTCCAAGCATAGAGAAATGCCATTTCCTTAAAACAGCTTTTAAAAAAAGTAATCTGTTGTTTATTGTTCATTATTCATGAGTAATAAGAAACACCGCATGTTATTAACATGCCTTTTTAAATTGCTTTTAACCTAAAATAGATCATGCATAACCAAATTAAAAAATCATCAGCGGCCAACTTTCCCCCAATGCTTCCAAATAATGATTACCTTACTCATATAAACACACACACACACACACACACACTAACATCTACTTCACTTTTCTGTAAACAGTTAAAAGGAAAAAACTGACCCTTGTTACTCAAAAAAGTAACGAAAAATGACTAATAGTTTTACTTGTTAAGTAACACGTTAATTCCAAATTTGAGCTCATCCCCATACAGATCATAGGCAGGATGTTCTCACATGGGAAGAAGTTGAGATTTATGTTTAATTCCAAGCAAACAAGCCATTAAAAAACCCCCAAGGGCATATAATTTAGCAGCTTATAAGCAGGTGTAAGGGTCTAAATATCCAAAAGGCACCAGATCCTGCCTAATCATGGGAGCTAAGCGGAATCTGCCCTGGTTAGTGCTTCAATGAGAGATCAGGGCCATTTCCACACTAGACTGTTATAGCCCTATTATTCCACTTGCAACATCCTATGGAATCCTGGGGTTTGCAGTTTCGGGAGGGGCCAGGTGGCCCCTCCCGAAACTGCAAACCCCAGGATTCCATAGGATGTTGCAAGTGGAATAATAGTGCTATAACAGTCTAGTGCAGAAATGGCCCAGGTGCTGTTGGCTATATTTCAGAGGAAGGAATTGGCAAACCATCTCTAAGTATTCCTTGCCTAAAAGAAAACCCAAAGAAATTCATGAGGCCACCATAAACCAACAGGTGACTTGAAGGCACATACACACACAAGTCAGTTCAGCATATAAACCAGCATGGTTTGAGTGTTGGAGAGCAGGGTTCAAATCTCTGCTCAACTACAGAAACTCACTGGGTGATCCTGGGCAAGTCACACACTCTCTACTTCAGAGAAAGGCAAAGACAGGTGCATATGAGTACAGTGCATATGATAATACCTTCTGTCCTGGATCACCTGTTCCTTTAAGGCCTCTGGGTCCTGGAGCCCCAGGTAATCCGCGAAGGCCCTAGAATCAGAGCAATATAAACAAGTCAATCTCACAGAAAATATGGGATGCAAAAATCCTGGGATTTTGTTTAGAATTGTTTGTTTAGAATTAATTCAGTAGACTTGGAAAGGCCATAGTTCATGGGCAGTGCACTTGTTTTGCAAGCAGGGTCTGGTCAAGACATTTTGCCGACTCAAGTACAGGAGCAAAGGTCTCTTCTTCTACCCACCCAAGTCAAGCTAAAGTAGCCAGGTTATTTTGGCCCATGAAACAGAAAATCTCTGAAGTATTTCTCCTCCTTCTTTAGCCATAAAAATACTGTAATAACAACAATAACTATTTCCTGACCTTATATGACACTCACAAGCTGCCACCTATCCATGTAAGACTGCTGCCTATCATTACAAGACCCCTGTCTGAAATTGTGGAAAGCTGCTGCCAGTCAGTGCAGACAAAACTGAATTGATAGGCTGTGGGTCTGACTTGGTATAAGGTAGCTTCATATTTATAGCTTTGTGGGGGTTGTTTTTGTTTTGGAGGAGGAGGAGGAAGAGGAGGAAGTAGCAACATCATCTGCTTTGAGATTCTGATGACAGCTTACTGGTGAGCCCGGAAAACCATCTCCTTTTGGCCCAGGAGCTCCTGGTGGTCCCATTAAACCTGGAGCACCCTGAAAACAAATTAAAAGAATTAATGCAAATCTGACATCATTAGTGATGAAGATGGACAATGTCTGCATGTGCTAATCAACCACGGCATGGCAGTATGGAACCATGTTGTATTCCTGTTTGAAAGTAAGCAGGGAGATGGGTGGGAGCTACTTTTGGAGAGAACACTACTAGGCAAAACATTCAAGAGGCTGTTATTAATAGATAGTCCACAAGTCTGAGAACTAGCGATACTGTGGGCCCCTTGGCCCACAGCATCTTGAATTTAGAATAGTAATAGCATGTGTATTTCTATACCGCTTATCAGCTAATTGCTCTCTAAGTGGTTTACAATGTGTTTAGCTAATTGCCCCCCAACAAGCTGGATACTCATTTTACTGACCTGTGGAAGGATGGAAGGCTGAGTCATCCTGCAGCCCTGCAGGATCGAACTTACAACCTTGTGCCTGCAGTACCAGCATTTAACCACTGCGCCACCAGGGCTCCCTCAAGACACCCTAGGCGAGCCCCAGAAAAACTTAAAAGTGCCAACCTCCTCAGTGCACTGTGTCAGCCATGCTTTGATGGTATATCCCTGCATGGCAGAGGGTTGGACTGGATGATCCTTGTGGTCTCTTCCAACTCTATGATTCTATGGCCCTTTCCGCACCTTACCTTTTTTCAGCGCTGGGGTGCGGGGATCGCCCGAGCAGCCTCCAGTGAGAGGCTCTCACACCCCGCTGCTTCAGCTTTGCACGAGCTGCCTGCTTGCGAGCAGGCAGCACGAGAGCCCGGCCTCTTCCTCCGCAGCACAGCCTGGGAGTTTCCCAGGCTGTGCTGGGGCAGGAAGCACAACCGCCGCAACTCCAGAAGCTCCGCACGCATGGCAAGTGCACAGAGGGCCCTGGAGCAATGCGCAATTGCGCACCATTTTTGTCTGAAAGCCGAAAATGAAAAAGTGCACAAGTGGCACCTGCCCTACCCTGGAGCGTCGCACGATTGTGAGTGCATCGTGCAGATCACTCCTCACAATCGCGTGATGCTCAAGGGGCCCTTTCGCATGGCAAATGCCATACAAAAAGGGCCTTGGGGTGCTTCCAGACAGACAGGTCCCAGTGCTCCCAATAGATATTCCTTCCTTCCCTCCTTAATGGATTTTTTTTCTGGTAGGAAGAAATGGGGAGAGGTAATGAGATGTTTATAAAGGGAAGCCAATAACATCTGACTCTCTTTAAAGACATAGTTCCTGCCAGCAGAATCTAGTGACTCCCATAATGGGGGAGGGGGTTGAATCCATTCTGGATTTAGTTCAAACTTTACAGGAGCCATCCAAGGTGCTAAACCCATTTAAGGAAAAGAAGTCAGTGCTCTGGATAGCCTCCTGGAAGTCTGGACTAAAATTCAGAGTAGATATATCACTCTGTTGACATGACATGGAAGCCACCAGCCACTACTGGGTCCTACTGGCTGGAGATGGGAATTGCAGCGCAATGTATCTTCAGGGCACCTCACTGATGGAGACTAATATACGACATAGCATTGGAGAGCTACTGTTCAAAAAAGAAGATAAAGAATGCAGAAGTCATGCTGGACAGGTCTAAGTCCTCAGGCATGCCTAATGGTTCGCTGTGCATTTTTGCCAAAGTCTGAAGATATTGAGTAGTTTCACTATTAGTTCTTCAGTAAAGAAGGAAATTATTTTGACTTCCAAATTCCTGTTCTGGAAAGATTGCCAGACACATGTTTTCACTTTGCGAGCATCCCAAGCAGGATAACAATAACCTTCTCTTAGGAAAGGTGGCTTTTGTCCAAGAGCTTCCTCTCATTAGAAGATTCTATTCCAGCATTTTCATTTCACACTGAATCTAAAGCACACAATCAGCGTGTCTTAGGTTTGGTGCTAGATTGGGTCATTTCAGATGGCATGTGGGCAATCAAATATTTGACCACTCCTCTACATAAAACCACACACACACACACAAATCCTGGACATGCACATCATAATGCTACCAGAACTTTTCTGTTTCTGTCACTCTCTCTTTGAATAAGGCATTCTCTGTTTTATTCATTCAGCAGTGGTCTCTCTGTAGTAGGAATAGATACTAAATTGTTCACAAATTACTAATGCTTTTCTTTTGACCTATCATCATTTCCACACTACACTGTTATAGTGCTATTATTCCACTTTCAACATCCTGTGGAATTCCGGGGTTTGCAGTTTACTGAGGCCAAAGAGCTTTCTGGCTGAGAATTCTAAATGCCCCTCCCTGAACTGCAAACCCCAGGATTCCACAGGATGTTGAAAGTGGAATAATAGCACTGTAAGAATGTAGGGTGGAAATGCCCTATGTCGCAGGGTTCTTAAAGGCCACAAGAAAGCATGTTCCCAATGGTTAACCCATTTTCCATCCCACAATGTGATTACCTGAGTAACACAAATGCCTCAACAGTCAGACTTGAAAATTAAATCCTTGCTTACATTTCAATGACCAATCACAAAACAAAACACTTTAAATGCTAGCTACATAGGGGAAGAAAATCATGTGCTATGACAAACAGATTTCATCACTTGATGGAGCATCTCTGCAAAAAAAAAAACATGATAGTCATGGTTTAGTTTGACCCTCAAATGTTCAGGGCCCTGCTTAAAAGCTTCCTATCTGATGCCTGTGAGTGTACGCAGACAGCAATCAATGTTATTGCCTCACTTTATTATTACTTTCTGGGATTCCTCAAAGCCAAACTAGGCATGATCATGTTTAATGTGTTTTTGCACTGAATATATGGAGTTTTTAAATATTCAAATTGCATCACCAAAAGCATGGAAGGACAGATAATTAACAGAATCTGAAATCAACAGATTGCTTGTTCTCCCCTGTTGCACTTCTGTCTTGACCCTGCCCTTTTTGCTGCAATCCTGACGAAAATCCCTCCTCTGAAAGCAGAAGGAGAAAGAAAAAGTTAGGTTCTCTTTTTCATGGCTGCTTTGATTCTACTGTTTGTCTCTCCCTCTGCCCCACAGCAGCTGATACCATTCGCAGTTTTATAAAACTGCACACTAAATGGAAAAGTGGTTTTTGTGGAAACCTGCACCCTAAGTGGAAAGTTTTGTTCTTTGTGGGGGTGGGCATCATAGGCCATTTCCACACCGGGCTTCTGTAATGGTGCAGAGCGACCTCTCACGGAAGTCTTCTACACCGTAGAGTGGACTGGCGTGGACTACTTTTTGTAGTTCCACACCAGAATCCACTCAGGAGCGGCCGGAACTAGCCGTGCTGCGTGTTTTTTAAAAACCTCTTTCGAGGTTTTTAAAAAGCACGGAGTGCGCAGCCCCGCGCTGCTCCGTCACCCGGCTCCAAGTGCGTGCCTGCAGATCTGCCGGGGACGGGCTTCCAGCTGGCGAGCTTCTCCGGTTGGTGGAGAGCCTCCACCAACCGGAAGCCACCATTTGGGACGCCGGAGGACTGCGGAGCAGCGAGCTCATGCTGCTCCGCATCGCGATGGACTTACCCGGCTGCCGGTAAGCTCCGTTTTGGGCGTTTTCGCCCGTTCCCCCCCCCCACATGTGGAAAGGGCCATAGAGGGAGACAGAATACCACCACTGGGTGAAAAATAGTAGGAGAGGACTGCTGCTTTCTAGGGACAACTAGCTAGATACTGGGAGACAGGGTGTGGAATGAGATAGGCCATTCCTCTGATCTGGCACAGCTATTCTCATGTCTCAATGTTGCAAACACTTTTGTGTGTGCTTAGTCTCCAGTATCTTTAGGAGTTACTGTGTCATCTTTCAGTGTTTGGAGGCAAGAGACTAAACTGCACATTGCAAACAGTCTGGGGAAAGGGAGCTATTTGTAACTACCTTTTTATTACTTTAAGGAATGGGATGTTGCTTATGTGAACAATGATAAAAGCCAGAGGATGCCAAAGCAAACTAGCTGAAAATAACCAGAACTCTAATAACACGCACACACACAGAAAAGAGCATTAGGAATATGTCATAATTTGAAGAACAAATACTCTGTGCTTTTTAGAATCAGTTGTTCTCCTCCTGTTGGAATATATATGTAGAAGATTTTAAAAAACTCAGAAGGGATAGCTCCTCAGTTAGTTTCCTGATTTGTTAACCGTTATCAAGCCAGAGTTTTCTAGTTTCCGTCTAATAAAGCCCAAAATAAGTCAGGAGTAGGGACATAAACAATATTCACAGATTTTATTGTCTTCAATGATAAAGGGTTCTTAAAATGTTACAAGAATTTATGGGCCATTTCATTGATTGATCAATTGATGGCATTTTACAACTTTTTAACAAAATTGTATTGCTGTGAAGAACATCCTTTTTTGCAGAGAACAAGTCTTTGTGGAAAAACCTGTTGTCTTTCTAAAAGACATGGTGGTTTTCTGATTAAAAAACTGCTTTGCACAAAATACAATGGTCTTGCAAAAATGAAATTTTAAACAAAAGGCCCTAGATTTGAGAAATCATCCAAAAAATGCTCAGAAATTATCTTAATATTATTCACCAGGGAAAGAAGTACTGAACTTCCTTTTTTTATGCACAAGAATTAAATTGGCAAAGAATTCAAGCTGTCATCATGAGAACAGGAAGGGTATTTGACCCTAATGCTTGTCCCCATTTTCTTTAACTATAGTTTATCAAGTCCTGAACAACTACTGAAACCAGGCCATTATGTGTGCGTGTGTGTGTGTGTACATACAGACACATTATATTGATCAGAATCATCTTTTCCCGTTATCAATCACTTCACTATTTATTTGCTTCTTTGCATTCGGTCATATTCAGTTCACTTGTACATAGTTTGTTATATTAAAACTGCCCACCTTAGGTCCCACAATTGAAGGTCCAGGATTTCCATCACTTCCAGGAGGACCTGGATATCCTTGATCCCCCTGAATATAAACATAAAGATACACATCTTTCTTTAAGCATTTGTTTTGTTGGAGCGGGAGCACTACTCAGTTCTGGTATTCCTTGCTTCTAAAATCAGAGGCTGGGAGAGGAGATGTACTAGCCACATCTTTGTCAAAATAGCAAAGTAGGAAGGATTTACTACAGTTCATTCTGACAGGAATAGATCTGAAAGTGAAACTGTCAAACTCATGTAAACATTGTAGACATTGTAAAGCTAATATCTATTCTGTGCTTATTCCCAGAGCTTAGAAAATCACTCTTATTTTAAACTGCAGCCAGCATGGTGTAGTGGTTTGAGTGTTGGAGGTGAAGGTTCAAATCCCCACTTGGCCACAGAAACCCACTAGGAGACCTTGGGCAAGTCATACTCTCTCAAACTCAGACGGAATCAATGGCAAATCTTCTCTAAACAAATCTTGCCACAAAAACCCTGTGACAGGCTTGTCTTAGAGTGTCCATAAGTTGGAAATGACTTGAAGTCACACAACAGCAACAACAACAACAAACTCAGATTCCCGAATCTGCATGGGGCTAGCTATCCATGCTGGCTAGCCTATTGGTAAAGGGCACAGCACACCAGCAATGCACATCCTTTCCACACAAAAGGTCTCAAATGAGTCTTTGGCATCTGCAGGTAGGGCTGGGATTCATTCTTGTCTGAAGCCACAGACAGTCTCTGTCAATAAATGTAGCGATCGGAGCAGGAAAGATCAGCAGTTTGACCTGGTATACAGCAGATCTTTTGGGCACTCTCTTTCTGCAAGCCTAGTCTGAACGCATATTACATTTTATTTTGCACTCCTCTCTATTTATGGCAACAAAGCTTACCTTAGGGCCAGGTGGTCCACGAACTGAAGGCCCAGGGTTACCAGTTGCACCTTTGATTCCAGATTCACCCTGAAAGGAAAGAAATGATCAGTCACTATTCTTGGATGCCAAATACATTTCTCATGTACAAACTGATGGCAACATATTCACAAAATGGTAAGAAGTCCCCAATCTCTTGGCTGCTGTTTGCTCTTGTGAAAGATCATAAAATACTTTGTCTAACAGAGGAATTAATTCACCTGACAAACAGGATGGACAGGGTATGGTCATACTGAGAGGAAGACCCATTGAAATATACTGTGCTCAAGTTAGCCACAACTATGCCTATGCCTGGATTCAGTTCACCGTATTTGCTCTTGGATTTATAAAATCACTGGACCACAACATTAGGAAGGATTTCAAAGATCATTTCAGTTTTCTAAACTGAGGCAACCAGACCACATTAATTCTTTATTTCTATTATAGCTTTTTAAAAGAAATAGCTAGATTAAGAGCAGTCTAATCATTTTGTTCCTCTTTGGTAATTTAACAGTCTCTATGGCCAGTATGCATCTTAAGTGATTTTAAATCATTTTCCTCCACTGAGCTCAAGACAATGTACATGGCTCTCTTCCTCCCCACTTGATCCATACAAAAATGAGGAGGTCAGGCTGAAGAACAGGGTGACCAGCCTACTGTCACCCAGTGAGTTTTATGGCTTGGGAGGAAACTAGAATCTGGATCTCCCAAATCACAGTTCAGCATTTCTAGCCATTACACCACATGGGCTCTCCACACACCCTCACACATGACAGATGACTGTCCTCCCACTTCTGGGTTCCTGACCCTGAAAAGGTCTACTTCCTTTCCTTTATTTGGAAACTTGACAACTGGGCAAACTATTTGTTCTATACTCATTCCAACCAGCTATCCAGATAGGTGGGTGACTAGCTTGGGTTTGGGGCCATAGAGATTAGATGTTTTATATGCACTGTATATGATGAACTGTGAAAGCCAGCATGGTATAACGATTTGAGCATCAGACTATGACCCAGAGACCAGGATTCAATTCCCTGCTTGGCCTTGGAAACCCTTGGGTGACCTTGGGTGCGTAACACACCCTCAGCCCCAGAAAACCCCATGATAGGTTTGCCTTAGGATCACCATAAGTCAGAAACTACTTGAAGGCACACAACAACACAACAACAACAACAACATGATGATGATGATGATGAATTGCACACAGATGTATCCTCAGGATATAGAAGCCAACACAAATAAACATACCTTTGGACCTGGAGGACCTGCTGCACCTTTCGGACCATCCATTCCTTGAGCTCCCTTTTGTCCCTCTTCACCCTAGTCAAAAACAAACACGAAAGCTCAGTTTCTAGGAAGAGCTGCTTTTTAATTGGATGTATACCAGAATATCTAAACTGAGAATGCCAGTACTTGACTATAGTTTCAATAGGTTAATCATCACTTCTGTCTGTGAACATTATTCAAAGATCTACACAAGGGCAAACATAAACAACTGTCTTGAGACAGGTATTTTCCAACCTAATGGCAGAGCTAGGAAAAGTTAATTTTTGGTTACAACACCCAGAATCCCACATGCCAGATCCTGGGAGCTGTAGTCTAAGAAGTAACTTTTCTGAGTTCTGCCTAAACATTGCATGTGAGGGGAGTCTAAGAAGGTAGACACCCTGAGCCCTCTGATAGAGGTTCTCCTCAGCTAAGTTAACTCACGGCTAAGGTGTTGTTTTCTCAAGGAGAACACCTGTATGCCATATTTAGTTATACTGACTGACGGCATGACGGTCTAACAGCCAATGCAGCATAACCTTCAGTGGGTTTTTATTTAATACTGAAAATATTTAAAATGCAAGACTGTCATGAAAGTGCAACATCACTGATAAAATAATGTCAATTATACAGTTTTGTAAACCTTCAAAGATTTCTGCTTCTAGCACTCCCACCGCCCCCATACATCATAAGAACCAACATTAAACCATACCTTTGGGCCCATATCACCTTTCCCAGGCATTCCTTCTGGGCCTCTTGGGCCAGCCGGTCCTTGTTCTCCCTAATGCAAATAAGATGAAGACATTCATTTCATTTCATTCATTTTACATAGTATTTGATACATGTACCTTATACCACAGGTGGTATTCTAACCAGTTATCTTATATCAACAATAAATTGAGATGCTGGAAAAGCACAAGTGAGAAAGTACTTTTGTGTTCATGTCCTGTATGTGGGCCTTCTACAGGCATCTTGTTGGCCACTGTAGAAAACAGGGTAACAAGCAACTGACTAATCTTATTATGCGCTTGGCTGGGTGGATTATGTTATTATCCTATCTGCAGGGTGGAAATGTCAACAACTTTACTCTCATGGTACAACAGAATATGCAAATGGATGTGTAAATGCCTATTTTGTCCTGGACAATTTTAAAAATTATTTATTTATTAGTTTTAAAACAACCAAATTCACAGTTAGAGTCACCATCACAGTCAAAGAAATACATGTTCAAGAAGAAAAAGTTTTGTCCTCCTGTAAAGCCTTTCTTGGGTCAGGTGGAGGTAGGAAGCTAACCAGATTGCATGAAAGGTCCCTTCCTTCCATCCAAAGATGTTGATGTTTCAGATACAAGGCTGTAGCCAATTCTTACCCTCCACCACCCAAACCTCATCCCACCGCACCCCGGGTGTGTATCACAAGCAAGATTACTGTATATAATACTAAAGATGATGCTATTATTGTAAAACAAGTCTGTATTTTCTTTAACATCAGTTGATATAAAACCTTTGTTGGAAGAAAGAGAAGGAGAAGAAGGGAAGAAGAAAGCACTAAAACTGAAACTAAAACACAATACCAACACGCTAAGCTAAAACATTAAACACTAACTCCCTATAACGCTGAATACAAACTTATAAAAACACAAAAGGACTCTGACCACACCCCCAGCCAGATTTTAATGAAAGAAATAAATAGACAGATAGATAGATAGTAGGGATGGAGCAACTGAATCTTTGAATCCTGGGCAAGGATTTGAGATTTGCGAATCCGAATCTCTGTGCCAAAATAGGCAAACCAAATCTTTCAAATCCACCAACCAAATTGTTGGAGACTGAGACACCTGAAAACCTGGGAGACCCAACACACAAGGGGAGATGGAGTAATTACTCCCTTGGAGTAATAATGGTCTTTGCTAACAATTTCAGAAATTACATCTGAGGTTGTATTCTGAGATATTTAAATTGAACATTTAAGATTTAAGTTCAGCGCTTGATTGGAGGGTACAAGGCTTCAAGGACAGCTGAAAGATTCCTTTGCATAGCTCCCCTGCAAAGCTTGCCTGGATGTCATTTTCAATCTGGGGAGATCCTGAGGCAAAACTAGGACAATTGTCCTGGCCAGATTTCTTCAGAGGGAGGTTTGCCTTTGCCTAGGCTTTTGCTAAGACTGAGAGAGTGTGTCTTGCCCAAAATTATCCTTCTTTCCCTTGCTTTTTAAACCCTTTTTTAAAAAAGGATTCGAAAGATTCGAGATTTGTGAGATTCGTGGATTCCCAGAACCTTCGTCCCATCCCAGATAGATAGACACACACACGCACACACACACACATTATTTTGCCATTCCAGATCCTGCTAGGTAATCCTATTGGAATGAGTAGTAACCATAACCACAAATGATTATATCATTCGATTTCTTATTGCTCAAAAAATCCCTTCATCCTGGACAACTTTTCAAAGCCAGAGCTTGGAAAACTTACTTTATTGGACTGCTGCTCCCAGGTTTCCCCAGCCACCATGGCAACCTTTGAGGCCTCTCCCTAAACTGCAAACCCCAGGATTCCACACGATGTCAAAAGTGGAATAATAGCACTATAACAATCTAGTGTGGAAATGGCCCGGGAGAGATTCTGGGAGCTGCAGTTGAAAAGTGCTATTTTTCCAAAGCTCTGCTCAGAGCTGCTATAAGTAATCTGTTTCTAGCATGAACTTGAAACAACACAGCCAGTAGAGATGTAAATCCCATTCTTTGTCCCTGCATGCAAGGATGAATATTTTCCAGAGATTTCTCCCCTGCTATGGGGCGGGGGAGGGGTGATGAAGCTCTGAACATTTCTTGAGAGTCCTTGAGCCTTGCAAAATCTTTCACAGAATTATTCTGTTCAAAAACACACATGGTTTTCATGCTGGCTGGATGATTCTTAGATTCTAGTCCAAAAATTAACTTTTACAAGCTCTGCAAGTAAGATAACATCTCCTCAAAACTCCCAGAGTGAGGCTTTGTGCCAGACGGATGAAGATTGCTGGATGTGGGGCTGAAATCAGAGCTTGTATTCTAAACAGGTATTATATCAATAACAAACAAAACCAAGTTACCTTTTTGCCTGGCATCCCCATCAATCCTGGTTTCCCATTCTCTCCAGGAAATCCTTGTCTCCCAGGCTCTCCCTTTGAAAGAAGATCCAAACAAAGTTTCAAGGCACAGTTAGATTGATTTGGTACAGATACTTATTTTTTGTTTTCCTATGAAGAGCTGAACCTCAGGGTACGTCTGAAGGCCAACACCCCTGCTTGAACTCACTGCTAAGTCTCTGAGACTTCTGGCCCTGCTCCTCCTCCTTGTTCCCTTCTGCCATTGTTTTTGTTTAATTTAGTTTTGTTGTAACCAGGCTTCACCAAGTAGGCAGGCAAAGTGTAGCATCCTTCAGTTGCCTTGTGCTCTCCTTCTGGACAGTTGTCCAAACTGGGTCCAAAAGAAGAGGGTAAATGTATGAGAAGCACAAGGAGAAACAAAGCTTCAAAATGTTCCTTTTGGGAGGTCCAGCTCCCAGAATTCCCAAGTCACCATGGCCAAAGGGGTGTTCCAGAAGCTGTAGTCTTTTAAAAGTTACTTTTGCAAGCACTACGTAAAAGCAAGGAGATGAGGATTCACTCAGGTAGGGGCTGCCAAAGGCATTTCACGCACTGGCTTTTTAAAGACCAGAGCTGGTACTGCTGCCATGACATGCTGCTATTCATAAAAACTTGTGTGCCATTAGAAGGTATATACTGTATTACCATGGTTGCTATGCCACAATTCTAAAAGCATCATCAGAAGCAACCATCGGTATTATGTGATTATGAGATTCAACTCCTGAAATGGAGCAAAAAGACTAAATGTGTAGTCTAATCTGACCTTCACTTCCTGCATGTGCATGTGTTGTTCTCCTTGCACAACAAAATGGCACAAGGCAAGTCACTGAATAAAACAAATTCTATGTGTATGTGTGCAAAACAGACTCACTTTAGGGCCAGGCTGTCCAATTCCTGGTGGTCCAACATCTCCTTTTATTCCTGGTGTACCTTCTTGACCCTGAAGGTGAAGAAAGATTTAAATTAATAACAAATATTATATCCTAAATTGTTTATTTACACAATGGTCTCTTTTACATGGAGGTATTCTTTTATTATTTTATTTATAAACTGTCCTCCAACAGTTTCCCAGCGGGACCTTGCCTCCAGAAATTAAAGTTACAGTATCATAAATTAAAACAAACTGCAAGATTTAGAGTAGTTACTTAGTTAAAGATGGAAATGCTATTTATAACTAGAGAGTGTTCAGATGTACAGTTCTCTCTCCACATTCGTGGATTTGATCTTCGCAAATTTGATTATTTGTGAGGTGCCCACTTGCTCCCCCCCCCCATTCTCCCCCTCTCATTCCCTGGCCTTTTGGCTTTCCTTCTCTGCCCCTTTCCGCACTAGAGTGTTATAGCGGTATGATTCCACTTTCAACATCCTATGGAATCCTGGGGTTTGCAGTTTCGGGAGGGGCCAGCCGGCCCCTCCCGAAACTGCAAACCCCAGGATTCCATAGGATGTTGCAAGTGGAATCATACCGCTATAACACTCTAGTGCGGAAAGGGCTCCTGAGTCCCAGCAAAAGACAAACAAATGGGAGAGGGAAAAGTTTGCATGTATGCAAGCCTTTCTGTCTCTATTCTCCTGCCTGTCATGCCCGTGCTGGCAGAAAGGAGCAGGCATGCAGGCAAGAGGCAAGCAAACAGAGGGAGAGGAGTGTTTCCTCTTCCATTCGCTTGCTTGTTGCTTGCACAGGCAGAAAAAAAGTGGGATGTACAGGTGATGGGCAGGCAAACGGAGTAGGGAGAGTGTATTCACTTCCAGTTGCTTGCTAGCCACCCATGTGGGCAGAAAAAAAGGCGCAGCACGCAGGTGACACGCAGGCAAACGGAGCCGGGCGAGTGTATTCTCTTCCATTTGCTTGCCTGTCGCACCCAGCCTACAGGAAGGAGAATGGAGAGGTGAACCATGGGTGGGGCAGTGCTCAATCAAGTGGGGGGGAAATTATTCATGATTTTTGACTTTTGCGAGGGGTCTGCACCCTGAACCCTTGCGAAAGTCAAGGACCTACTGTAATTGCTCGGTGAGCCTATAGCTGCATGAACGTTACAAGAACCAGAGCTTTGGAAATGTATCTTTTTTAAAAGGCTACAACTCCCAGAAACATTGGGCCAGCAGGATCAATGGCCATGCTAGCTGGGAGTTCCTGGAAACTGCAGTACAAAAGCATTACTTTTCCAAGCTCTGGCCAGAACCTGTCAGGACCAGGCTTCCTCAAATTAGCACCCTCCAAATGAGTTGCTCCCATCAGTCCAGGCAGCATGGCCTCACAGTCCAACATGTTTTTTTTTTAATTTTTAAAATAAATTTTATTTAAATTTATACATTAAAATCACATTACATCACATTACATTGCATCACATTACATCCTTACATCACATTAAACCCATACACCCCACATTTTCTCCCACATTCAGTTTAACATTTTCCACCCGAAATAATTTATATTTCTTGTATTCTTGTGTTCTTCCATTCTATCACTCAAACATCCTTCTTACTTACTTACTACTATCTTTCTTCTTCTTCAACTTCATTCCACCCTTCATTTTCTTCACTCATTTCTTTGTAATCTACTCCCTCTTCTTAGAAGAACAAAGGTTCCAAAAGTTAACTTCCTGGGCTTCACTAAGTCCCATTCTTCTTGTAACTATCTAAGTTTCTCTTGTTACAAACCCCTTTTGGAGCAAGCCCTTTATCTATATCCTTTTTTCTTTTTCAATTATTGTACTATTTATTCTTTCCCTCTTGTCGGCCTATTTTATGTTCTTATAAACCGTCCATCGTTAATCGTAAATTTTGAGAATCCTTATCTCTTACTCATCACAGTCCAACATGTTTGGAAGGCACTACGTTGTGGAAAGCTATAGAAATCTGTTCGGGGATTCAAAAATAAGTTGTGCTGTAAAGAAATGCACATATATATGCCTACATGCTCTGGCTAGAATAGTCAGTTCTAAGGATTCCTGGGTTTCCAAGCCTAGGCCCAGAAGCAGATGAGAGGCCCTCTGTCCATCCCAACTGCCACCGCCCTGGCTGCAGAGGAAGAGAAGCAGAGGCAGGCAGAGCCCCATCATGCCTAGACCCAGAAGCATACGAAAGGCTCTCCCTCCATCCCAAGTGCCACTGCCCTGGCCATGGAGGGAAAGAAGAAGAGCAGGCACAACTCCCTCATGCCTAGGCCCAGAAGCAGATGAAAGGCCCTCCCTCCATCGCAACTGCGAGTGCCCTGGACTCAGAGGGAGAGAAGAACCAGTGGTATCCTGCTGGACTGAATCACCTCCAACACCGCCTTCTTTTTCCTTTGGCCATTTCCGCACGAGGCGAGGGAATCACCCTGCGCCGGTATTTACCAGATCTTTCTGGAAACGGACCAACACGGACTGTCCCTTAAGTCATTCCACAGGGCTCCTCTGTCTCGTCCAGGGTGAATCGGAGCAGTGCGAGGTCTTAGATCCGCACTGCTCTGGCTTCCAAAATGGCGGCTTCCGGTTGTTCGTGAGTCCCGACCAACCGCTGAAGCTCGCCATGCCTAAAGCCCGCCCTCCACAGATCGCAGGCTTGCATTGGTGCGAGCCTGCGAATCTGCACAAGTGAGCAGGAACGCAATGGCGCGCTCCGAAAAATTAAAGAACGGTTTTCTACCGTTCTTTAAAAAGCGCGCTGGAGGACCAGTTGGGGGCGTTTCGGAGCAGACTGAGGTGTGGATCTCAGGTAAGTAGTCCGAACCTAGTCCACTCCAAGGTGCAGACGACCTCCGTGAGAGGACGCACTGGGCCGTTTTAATTCCCTCATGTGGAAATGGCCTTTGTGTGTCATCTCTTAATTAAGATTGTGAGTCTGAGGGCAAGGAACTGCTTTGTTGTTCTTTTACTTATAAAGTGCCACGTCCAAAGATGGTCCTATATAAATTGATGATGATGATGATGATGATAACGTATAATATAAAATAATGAATTAATTCGTATTTTTCTAGCAGATGAAGTCAGCAACTGAATATGTGTCTTTAAGCAAGATGGTGGGCGTTACAGTATAACCGGGAACATGCTTTGAACAGTAAAAGGGAACTGAGGATATGGAAAAAGACAAGGAGACACTGGAGTGAAAAACAAGGGGCTACTGGCTGGCTTGTGCTGGATGATAAAGATTTTAACTCTGAGGAGAAAGAACAGCAAGCAATGTAGCTCTAGAGATAAGTAAAAGGCTGTGTCAGCCTGACAGTGTAAAAATTTAACCAATAATGTGCGTTTTTGAAGGGACAAGGAGAATATAAATTTCAAATGGAGAATATGTTCATCACGGACAGAACTGGTATAAAGAAATGTCAGTCCAATTGATCAATTGATAATTTTTAATGGTAATTTTAATTGACTACTCAGTCTCTCTGAGTTGTTTTTTTATTGGCTTCATAAACTGAGGGAAAGACAGATTTTGCGGTAACGACGACGACGACGACGACGATGACGACGACGACGACGACGATGATTTCAGCTAAAAGTCTCAGGGAACTGCAATGCCTCTCAGATCTTCAGACAGAGAGACAAATCTCAGGGTGAGTGACATTTGGAAAGATAAACATTGGTTTTTCAGTGTGGAATGCCTTTAAGCTTGGGTGCCCATCTCCACCTGTTTCCAGCTAGCATACTTGCTATGTTGTGGACTGGCAAGCAGCAGAGGGAATCTAGCTCCTGTTTGGCCACATTATTCTCAAAAAACAGTGGAAAGGAAGGAGCTGCTACTGTATTTCCTACTGATGACAAAACCAGCAGAAAGCCAAAGCAATAATCCAAGCTATTGGCATGACAAATACTTATTGACCTTTGAATGTATGACCTGAGCATTTTTTGAAGACTAGAACACTGCTCAAAGCCTGAACTTGGTAAAAACGCAGTCATGTAGGACTCTTGGCAATCACCCACTTATATCTTAGATGTTTCCCACAAAGATCAAAGACGGAATGCAGTTCAAAAATGAAGGGGTGGAGACCATAACCTAGTGCTTATTTTCCATTACTGTAATCAAGTAACACTAAAGCCCCCCACTTTTTGTTAAATCTTTGAATTGGGAATGATAAGTGTCTGATGAAGACATTATTTGGAGGGGTGGGTACATATTAACCCATTTCCAAAATTCCACATTTTTTGTTTGTGCTGTTAGAGTAGAGCAAGAAGCAGAGAAGTTATTTTATGGGAGAGGTTTGAATTTCCTGAGCAACGTCAGGCCCCCTTTGCTTAGAATCTAAACTGTTTGCAAGGATTAGGCCGGCCATCCCCGACCTGATGCCCCATGGCTGTGTGAGACTACAACTCCCACCAACCTTAGCCAGCAGGACAATCAAGTTGAAGGAGGTTGTGTTAGATTCTGAACAGATGTTCTCTCAATCTGAACAGTAGTTGTTGTTTGCCTTCAAACTGACTCTGACATGACAATCCTAACATAAGTGAACCTATTGTAGGTTTTCTTGGCAAGATTTATTGTGAAAAGGACTGCCACTGTCTGAGGCTGAAAGAGTGTGACTTGCACAAACTCATCAAGTGACTTTCCATGGCTGAGCAGCAATTCAAACCCTGGCCTCCCAGAGTGCTAGTCCAATACGTAAACTATATCGTACTGGCTCCCTATAGTTTAAATTATTCCCATTATTTTATGCACAGCCATCTAAGGACCATGGGACAGTGTCATACAAATTATACACCTGTCTGCCCTGTTTGCATATAAGATTTGGAGATATCTTCTGTTTTTATAAAAAGGAATGTGAAAAAAAAGCAAATAAAGCATACCATCCTGCCTTTTTATCCTTTCCTGTGCTTCATTGCTTTAAGCCATTTTCTCCCACCCTGGCTTACTTCTAGTATTAGCAGTATCAATAATATGTGTCTTCAGGTCGCCTTGTCAATTTATAGTGACCTCATGAATTTCACAGGATTTTCTTAGGCAATAAATACTGAGAGGTGGTTTACCATGACCTTCCCCTGAATATAGCCTACAGTACCTGGCATATCCTAGGGGAGAAATGGCATGAGAATTGGACTAGGACTCTGGACACCCGGGTTCAAATCCCTGCTTGGGCATGGAAGCCCGTTGGGTGACCTTGGACAAGTTACAGCCTCAGAGGAAGGCTAAAGAAAAACCACTCTGAACAAATCTTGCCAAGAGAGCCGCACAATCAGTTCACCTTTGGGTTGCCATAAGTTGGAAATGACTTGAAGTCACACAACAACAAATAATAATAATAATAACAAAATCTCATCATTACTGAGATTTTGATTGAAACAGCCTGTCCGAGACAGAACCAAAGTAGTTTGGTTAGGTATAGGTACAAGTACAGGTACAGATGGAGGGTTTTACTTCTTTCCACTACATACACCTTTGCACGTGAAAAGCAGACCAATCCACCCCCACATTATACTTGAACGGGTTAGGTCTGCTTGTGGCCACTCTGTCTAATCTAGTTCAGCCAAAAGCTCAAGGCTGTTCCTTCTGTTTGGCATAGTGGGACAGCCACTCCTGACAGCAGATTATGAAAGGGCAGGAAAATGTTAAGGTACTTATTTTGTTATTATTATATTTGCACTGCTGAGAACTTCCGTTTTTTTTTTCTGCCTCATATTCCAAAATAACTTGGTTAGTCTACATGTCAGACTGGAAGTGTGGGAGGTGCCATCTGCTTCTACACTTCTGACAGCAAAATGTCTTCAGCCTGATCTGCTAGGACTCAAGTCCAGTCTTTCTATTTCTTGGGTATAGGAATCTTTCCTTCTGAGCAAAACAAGAAACAACTGAGTTCCCTAGCACTTATCTCTACATTACTACAATTGGCCCTATGCAGGTAGCTGCAGTTTCCCATTGCATGTTCTTCCACATTTCACATATATCCATAGGTATCCACAGATATGTCCTATACACCAGTCAGCAACTGACACAAAAGTCAGGAGGTTGGAGTGCAAGGCCTGTCAGGTAGTTAATCCAGTACAGGTCAGTCACAGGTTATCCAGTAAAATGAAGGGAGAAACAAGAGGGTGGTCATCAGACAGTCCAGAAGCTGTTGCGGCAAGTCAGTAGTCCAGATAAATGAAGCCAGCAAGTAATAAAATAGAGCCATCAATCGTAGCCAGTCCAAGGTCAAGAAAACAGTAACAATGAAGAGTACTGCCAGTTGCCAAGACAGAATGATTGCAACCAACAAAGATGCCAAGAAACTGCTGGGAGATGCATAGGCAGATGTCTCAAGACACCAGGTACTTAACAGTCAGCATCTTCTACTTAACAGCCTCTGGGCTCAGTGCAGTCTCTCCTTAGCATTTTGATAGTCTTCAGATGATGACACCATGTCTTCAGTGTCTATGACCTCCTGCTGGGAGTGAGCTCCTCAGCTGCCTCAGCCCCCAGCTCCTCAGACATAAAGAGACCAACAACATTAGGAGTTGAAAACCCCCAGAAATCTGGCTCCTCCGTGTCAGAATCTTCCAGCTCCAGAGGGTGAGTTATGACAAGATGTAACAGTTTAGAAGTCTCCTATAGGGCAGCTGGTGGTTCCGGTGTCAGTGGAGCATTGACTCCATCCCAGGTTTTAATCTATAGTCACTCTCCAAGGTACTGAATCCTATTCTTAAATAGATATAGTACCTTGGATAGCTCACTTAAAGCTAGTGAAAACCTGTAATGGATTCACTGCTGTACTGACATGGGAGCCACCAGCAGCACTGGTCTACTTTACTGCATTCACAAGTTCAATTTGTTAGCCATGTAATCTTTTTGGACA
Source organism: Cyclura pinguis (assembly GCA_030412105.1). Classification (NCBI taxonomy): domain Eukaryota; kingdom Metazoa; phylum Chordata; class Lepidosauria; order Squamata; family Iguanidae; genus Cyclura; species Cyclura pinguis. Next base: position 24,827,191 of record CM059604.1, read on the forward strand.
GCATACTGTGGCCGGCATCCTATTAGTAAAATATGCAGGTGTGAGTTGCACCAAACATTTAGAGTGGTTTCTTTGGACAATGTGCAAGGGTTGTAGCCAGCTACCATTGGAGTTGTGCATGTAGGACTATTGCATATATTTGTTGTTGTTGTTGCTGCTGCTGTTATTTGATGTCCAGTCAATTTACAGTGACCTTAGGAAAGAGAAATCTCAAAAGAGCCCAGGGCATCAACCACTTTGCTCAGTTCTTGCATACTTAGGGCCATGGGGCTTCCTTGGTTGAATCAAACAACCTTTAGGTGAAGTCTTTCCCTTTCCTACTGTCTTCCACTTTACCATGCATTATCATCTTTTGAAATGAGTCACGTCATCTCACACATTCAAAGTACAACAGCCTTACTTTTAGCCAACTTCTAGTGAGAACCCAGGCTTGATTTGACCCAACATCCATTCATTTGCCTTTTGGGAATGCAGCAACACACTGCTGCATTCATTGCACATACAGTAGTGTATTAAAGTACACAGAGTAGCATGTGATTGTTCATTGCTTCTATGCCTTGCCTTTGTGCATCACAGTTGTACAACAGGCTTTCAGCCATTGATCCACATACATTGTGCTGTGTTGGCATTCATTATGGGGGTTGTATAACATAACTCTATCGGTAGATATTTATGTTATCCCGAAATAATGTAGGGTGTTGGCCTTTATGTCTCATAGGCCTTTTGACTTTGACTCTGAGTATACAATGCAATGTATAAACTTAAGATTCAGCACAGTACCTTTTGTCCAGGCAGCCCCACGCCTCGCGATCCTTTTGTCCCAGGCAGACCTTTCGGACCTGGAATACCCTATGAAAGATAAAATGTTCAGTTAATTAAGATTGCTCTTAGAAACTAAGTCCAGGAAATTCACCTTTCAAAGCACTAGCAACAAACAAAGAGAAGTGAGTCATAAATGTATGTTATCAAACCTAAAATGTGTAGTAAATCATAAATTCACTGCTATCTTAAATATTTCCTTTTCCCTTTAAAGACTTTTAAAAGACTGACTTATATTTTGTGTTGCTGTTGTTGTTGTTGTTGCTGTGGTTGTGGTGGTTGTTGTGTGACTTCAAGTCATTTGCAACTTATGGTGACCTTAAGGTAAACCTATCATGGGGTTTTCTAGGGCCGAGTGTGTGTGACGTGCCTAAGGTCACCCAGTGGATTTCCATGCCTAGTGGGGAATCAAACTCTGGTCTCCAGGGTCATAATCTAATGCTCAAACCACTACATCATCCAAAAAACAGCTTTGATAACCAAAGTTACAACTTTACAAACTTTGATACCCAAGGGTTTTTGTTTTTTTTAATATTATGGCTTCCAAAAGATCTACTCTCTCAGATTTTATATAATTATGCACAGCGTTTGCTTCTAAATATTAAAAATTGGCACACTGAAACCAAAGTGCCAGAACTATGAAATTTAAAGAAAGTCAGTTCCAAGTCATGAAAAAAAGTCACTGGCCTCATTTCAGCTGGCTTTTCAACTAAGGCCATTTCCGCACTGGGAAATTAAAATGGTGCAGAGCGACCTTCAACGGAAGTCTTCTGCACTGTAGAGTGGACTGGGGTGGACTACTTTTTGTAGTTCCATACCTCAGTCCACTCCGGAGCGACCAGAACTGGTCGCGCAGTGTGTTTTTTAAAAACCTCTTTTTAGAGGCTTTTAAAAAGCACAGAGCGCGCAACCCCGTGCCGCTCCGTTGCCCGGTTCCGGAGCAGATTTGCAGGCGCGCGCACCGGGGGCGGGCTTCCGGCTGGCAAGCTTCTCCAGTTGGTGGAGAGCCTCCACCAACCAGAAGCTGCCATTTGGGATGCCGGAGGACTGCGGATGCCGGAGGACTCGCGCTGCTCCTCGTGGCGACGGACTCGGCCGGCCGGAAAACAAAGCCGGTAAGCTCTGTTTTCGGGCGTTCCCCCGCCCCACATGCGGAAAGGGCCTAAGTTTCCAGGGACCTAGGAAGAGTGGCTTGATTATATTATTGTGCTTTGATATATAGTGAGCACCGAGTGCAATGTTTTAAGTGGTTTTAATTTTTTTTAGACTGTTTACCAGTGCTATCGTGTGCGTATGTGCCTGTCAACCTATGGTGACCCCATGAACCTCATAGGGTTTTCTTAGGCAAGGAATATTCAGAGGTGGTTTTGCCCACTCCTTCCTCTGAAATACATCATGTAACATCCATTGGATACAGCACCTGATATTCATTGGTAGTCTCCCATCCAAGTACTAATCAGGGCTGATCCCTGCTTAGCTTCAAAGATCAGACAGGATCTGGCGCCTTTAGGCCTAATGACTATCTTAAATTGTTTTAGATTGTTTTCTATTGTGAGTTGCTGTCTATCCCCCCAGCCTGAGATTTTTTGATGTAGGCTGAAATATTTAAATGAATTTGAAAGATATGGAACTTAATACACTTGAAAAAGTTACTTTTTTGGATTACAGTTCCTAGAATCTCCCAACTAACATAGTTGCTGACCATGCTGATGAGGAATTCCTAAGCTGTAGTCCCCAAATGTCACTCTTCCTAGGTTGCAGCCTTAACTTACACTGGGTCAAACTATTTGTTCACATGGCACAGAGTTGCCTGCTTAGATTGGCAGCACCTTATCTATATCTCAGGCAGAAACCTTTCACATCACTGTGAAATTATCTGGAGATGTTCAGGACTACATCTGGGATCTTCTGCATGCTAAGCAGGTACTCTGTATTGAACTATGGCACTTACATGCAAAGGGTCATAGTTCAAACAATGGCTGGCATCCTCTCTGGTAATTACAATGTCATAAGCCAGACTTGTGATATTGTAATAGTTCCAATTCATGTTTACGGTCATTGTACAACTGCAACAATCAAAACAACTCCTAGATTCCCCCTCTGAAACCTTACACTTCTCCCAGCACAGCCATTTCTGAGGCACCAGAGAGCAGGGTGGTGAGAAATGATGTGTTCAGCCCTGTTCTGATCATGGGGTGCACTGAGAAAAGCAGCTGAGACAGAATCAGGAGTCTTCGCAACTGCTCCTGCTAGTGTTCCCTGGGACTAAGAGAGGGATGGAGAAAGCACTACTCACTGCCCCACTCTTCAAGGCCTTGGAAATGACTGTGTTGGTAGAGGGCTGTGAGGCTTTAAAGGTAGCATTTTGGAGGGCAATATTGGGAGACATCATACCTACATCTCCATAGCTACCTCTCCCAATGTAGAATCTCAGCCAACATTTTAAAGACGTGATGGGGAAACTCCCCAAATCCCTTTTAAATGACTATGCTGACTAGGGCTTACATGAGCATAGATACCACCATTATGCACACCCACATATAACCTGACACGTACATTTATGAGCGTTCATTCAACCTGCAATCACAACCTGCAATCACGAGTTTACCATCACACTTCATGACTAAGTTTATTTCTGCACTGGACTGTTTTAGTGCTATTATTCCACTTGCAACATCCTATGGAATCTTGGGGTTTGCAGCTTAAGCTGCAAACCCCAGGATTCCATAGGATGTTGCAAGTGGAATAATAGCGCTATAACAGTCCAGTGCAGAAATGGCCTAAGACATCTGGATTAATTCTAGACTTTTCATTCTCCCCATCCCTTATTTGTTTTTTGTTTTGTTTTGTTTTCCTACCAAATCTGATGGAGAGTTTTAGAGAGCTCAAGAAGCTTGTATACTTTTGCCTTATTTCAGGTGATCCCAATAAAGGTATTTTTCCCCTCCTTGGATTTTGAATATTTTAAATTCATGTTTTGAAATGATGTGTAAAAATAATGCTGTACTACATGGCCATGCTCCATTACGTACCTGAAAGTGTGTACATCAGTTTTTTAAAAAAGAAGAAAAAAAGAATTTTTTTTTTAAAAGTTACCACTTCCCTCCACTCCAAAAGGAACAGCTTCTAGTCACATTGAATCCCATTTCAGGAGAAAGACAGGATATATAATTCAATCAATCAATTGATCAATCAGATTTGCATCAGGATCAGAATAAAATCCTGTAAGGTCAATTGGTTTGCTTGTCTAAAGAAAAACTCAATGCTGAGATTCCCCTTCTTTTTGTCAGTCTGAAGCACTTGGTTTTGAATAATATTGCACATGTATATGTGTTCAGGTCACTTGTACCTGATATCTGTTGGTGGTCTCCCATCTAAGTACTAGCCAGGACTGACCTTGCTCAGCTTCCAAGATCAGACAGAATCTGGTGGCTTTAGGGTACTTGACTATGCTGGCTTAAATCCAAATGATTCAGGATACAAATATGCATGCAGTCAAGTTGAACTTTTAGTTAAATTAGCCAAATATGGAAGATGGTTGGGACACAGTAAGTCCAAAGGGTCCAGTAAATCTCTCTTGGTTATGGCTAGACAGCACAATCCTCAAAGGGAATAACATACCCGCAATCCATGTCCACATATGTCCAAACAACCAAAAACAGACCTAGCCAGAACTACATGTTACCTTAATGTACACGTACCTGGTTGCCTGGGAGTCCAATTCCAGGTGATCCAATGGGGCCCTGTGGTCCATCAATTCCTCGCTCCCCCTGCATGAAAAATTCATTACAAATTGATGTTTTAATTCAAGCATCATCATCATTATCATTGTTGTTGCTGTCATCATCCTATTTTTAAGCTTGTAATGATTTTTCCACATTCCTGGTTACATATTTGTTCACAAACTATTAGAAAGAAACATCTGTGCTGGCAGGGAAGACCATGGGATAGAGAACATTTTGGACACAATGACAGTGAATCAGGAGGCAGTGATATAACAAATACCATCATGTGTTTTGTAGTCACAATCACAATCTAGGCTGATGTTCTATAAGTTTCCTCTGCATTTGTTATTCCTCTCTCCCCTTCAGTACTTTGATAGCATTGTTCTGCATGGCAGTTTCCAGTAAATTTTTATATATGTTGTTCTATATATAATACCTTATCTCCTTTAATAGACTGCCCTGGTGCTCCAACTGGTCCTCCTGGTCCTTCAGAACCTTTTTCACCCTGAAAAGATTGGACATTATGATTAAATCAAACCCATTTGTTATGATTTTAGGGATGCTGCAAAAACCTACCCATGTAAGTATGATTATTATCTGATATGAGCAGGCATTTATTCCTCCATATGAAGGTTAAGTTCTTTAACTTGAATCAGTTTTCCCCAGCCTTGAGCCCTCCAAGCATATTAGACTACACCATTCCTCATCCCAGTTTAAACATGGTTTAAGCACACCACACACCATTATTATGGAGGGTTAAACAACAACAATGAAGAACTGAGAGCCATTAATCCTGGGTTTGCTCTACCATTAGATATGGTGAACTGGCCCTCTCAGGTAGAAGATTATGGATGTCAAGAAAAGACAGCAAATCATTGGTTAATTCTTGCTTACTGTACTTTCACTGCCAGTGGTAGAAAGAGGTGCTTGTGGGATGGTTTTTCCTCATGTGCCAAAATAACCTGACTGGCTTTGGCTGCTAAATCCCTTGATTTCACTGGGCAATTTGCACTCTGCCAGCCCTGCCTTGATTAATATATTTAAGAAATTTCTTCCCTGTACTACACATGACAGACAATGAGATCCAATTTCACATTCACAGTCAGTTTATATGTGACATGTTGTCTGAATTCCTGGGCCACTTAGCAGCTCACTTACCAGCATAATCTTAAACACCTTCCATGCTTTTACTGGATGTGTGAACATGAAGCAAAACCAGCTCATTACGATTTCTAAAGAAAATCTCTTTCACCTTCTGGTCTATCCTTTCCAATAGCAAGACATTATATGCCTTGCTGTGACAGTCTGGAAGCTTGAGAACATTTGGAACAGAGACATTTATGATGGCTGATTCTCCTTGGATGGACTGGAAAGAATCACTTGGCTAGTTACATCTGGTGAAAATATACTGGTTCCAGGTAAAATAGTTACAAAAAAGAGGATTTGGAGGGGCTGCTTTGTTGATGATCTGTTAGGGTACAAGTTACCTTTTTTCTTTTGTTAAGGTACAAGTTATCACACAAATATGTGTTGGCAATTTTTTCAGGCGTTATTGTGGGCACCTATTTTTGCAGAGGTATCGCAAGACTGCTTTTTGTTGTTGTTGTTGCCATATGCCGTATACATATGGCAACAAAAAGGCAGACTTGTAGATGCATCCACAGAAACAATTGCCCACAGACATGCTTATTTGTGTATGTATGTGTTATTATGTGACTTCAAGCTGATTCACACTTATGATGACCCTATCACAGGTTTTCTTGGCAAGATTTTTTTGTAAGTGGCTCACCATTGCTTTCTTCTGAAATATAACCTACAGCAACTGATATCCCTTAGTGGTTCCCCATCCAAGTGCTAACCAGGCCTGGTCTTCTAACTCCCAAGAACATACAGTGCACCCTCCATATATGTGGCAGTTCCACCCCAGGAATCCTTGCACAGAACAAAAAATAGGAATGCTCCATCCCATTATTGTCAATGAATGCAACACTGGCATGGGTGCACGTCCAGCACATACACTGACAATAATTGGGCACAAGGCTTTGTGTTACCTCACATTTGTATGTGCTGTGGTTGCATCAGCAAAGGGCATACTGTAAAGGATATTTAGGAGGAAACACACACATTTGTCTGTGTGTATCTTGGTCTTGAAGAAATTAAGAGATTTTCTCCAACATCTTCTCATATCTGGAAATTTGTTGCCTGCTTAATTTCTCTATTTATCCACCGTTACTCTTTTCTCTCCTAACTCTTCTCTCTCTGGTTTTTTCCCCCCTTTCTGACACAGTTACATATTTTCAAATCACAAGCTCAGTGGTGGCATATTACTTGGGAAATGTAATTCACACTCTAGTATAATCTCTGGCCAAGACCCTAGCTGAAGATGCCAGAACATGACGCATACTTGTGTGGAAGTCCAAACACTGTGGGAGGAGGGCAAAGGCACCCACTTGGGCAGCAGTATGGCAGAGCTCTCCCAGCACACTCTCACACCAGTTTGGATTAGAAAGAAGAGCCTCTCTCACACAGCCTGGCAAAATCATTGTGTAAGGAGATGCTGAATACCTCCTTACACAATTGGGGAAAAACCAGTTACATTAGTGTAGCTCTCAGTTCTGAAAATGTAAAGCCCTGAGAGGATTTCAGGCACTATTTCATCCTATTTCCAGTCTTTCTCGCCACTCTCTCCCTGTCTAAAATACCTATCACTCCATATACATGTTCTTGGATCTTCTCTTTCTCTCTGTTTATGAAAATATCCATCACCATGGAATCTGAACTCCACTGTTGTTGTTGTGTGCCTTTGAGCCTTTTCTGACTCACAGGAATCCTGAGGTGAACCTATCACGTGGCAAGATTTGTTCAGAAGCCTGCCTTAGCCTTCCTCTGAAGCTGAGAAAGTGTGATTTGCCCATAGTCACTAAATGGATTTCCATGGCTAAGTGGGAATTCGAACCCTGATTTCCAGAGCTGTAGTCCAATGTTTAAACCACTACATCATGCTGGTTCCACTAGGATTTCCTTAATAACCAGAATTATAAAATGCATCAACAGCTGTATTCTTTTCATGTCATTCTGGTTGATCCTCTGTGATCTACTCTAAAGAGTAAAGAGTAGGACTGATAGAATCACTAGCAACCCAGATCACCACAAAGGCACCAGATTCAAAATTGTAAAACAGCTTGGAAAAAAAGTATGCCCATATATGCTTGGCAACCAGGAATCTAGATTGTTCTGGAATGTTATATACTTAAAAGCTAAATAAACAAAAAGAATGAAATGTTAGAAAATGTGTAATATTACATGTGGGCATATGCATGTTGGAAATTGGTTTAGATCCAAAGATTTGGACTGAAAATTTTCACACACAGTTTTAGCCAGCGTGCACTGAATTAAAAATTTGTAGCCTATACATTATCTATTGGAGAAGAAAACAAGTAAGTCATCTTAAGCCGCAGGAGGCTGTGAATATCCTGATTCAGATCTTCTAGTACAGGATATATGTGGGAACAGGATATAAACACTGCTTTAATTTCCACAGTTAATCATTAGTGTTATTTTTTTAAAAAAAACAAACCACTTGTTTGGTTACTCAGTAGGTTCACATATTGTATTCCCAGGAGCTGGTGCTGGTCCTAGAAGATCTCAGTCTCCATAGAGATTCATTACAACATTCCTTCCTGTTAGAACTTCCCAAACATGGAATCGTGAATGCAGTCACTCTTTAGTAGTGAAGGAAATGATAAGTGGAATGAGGACTCTGAGAAAGCAGGCCCTCTTTGAAAGCTTGAGAACGAGTGGTGCAAATGAAGACAGATGTGTCCCCACTGGTCTCATTGAAAGCACTGAGAGAAGTCATTTCAAAAAAAAAGAAAGGAGGTTCTGCAAATGTTAGACATAAATTATTATTGTTGTTGTTGTTATTATTACTGTTGTGGTTGTGGCTGTGGCTGTGACTGTGGTTGTAGAGATTAAGGAAAGTTAGAAATGTTACCTCTTTTGGATTACAACTCTCAGAATTCCTCAACTAGCATGGCCAATAGCCATGTTGGCTGAGGATTCTGAGAGTTGTAATCCAAAAATGTAATTTTTCTAAGCTCTGCATTTAAGAGCGTTTTCTTTGTTTATTGGTTTTTGACATTCCGATCGCATATTTCTGAACAAAAATAGAGACAAGTATTTTAGTTACTTTTTTCTCTTTTACATAATAACTTTAACAACGACTTCATAATGGCTTGAATTTTCCTATTGGGATGGGCAATTAATTTTCAGCGGAGGGGGAGGGATGCTGACAGAAGTGATTTGAGCCTTTGATAGGCAATCTTTTTGCATGGAATGATTTTATAATAGTTATAAACTGTTAATGCCCAGTTGTGGAGAGTCTCTCTTCCCTTTCCATGACAATACCCCACGTGACTGAGGCCCTTTCTGCAACTTACCTTTTTTTGGTGCTGGGGTGCAGGAGTCGCATGAGCAGCCTCCAGCAAGAGGCTCTCGCGTCCCCGCTGCTTCAGCTCTGCATGAGCTTCCTGCTCCCGAGCAGGCAGTGTGAGAGCCCTGCCTCTTCTTCCCGCAGCGCAGCCTGGGAGTTTCCCAGGCTGCACTGGGGCAGGAAACGCAACCGCCGTAGCTCCGGAGGCTCCACACGCATGGCAAGTGCGCGTGGGGCCCTGGAGCAATGTACGATCGCACACCATTTTCAGCTGAAAGCCAAAAATGAAAAAGTGCACGAGTGGCGCCTGCCCTACTGTGGAGCGTCGTGCGATTGTGAGTGTGTCTTGCAGATCGCTCCTCACAATCATGCGACACTCGAGGGGCCCTTTCGCATGGCAAATGCCATGCGAAAAAGGCCCAAGGCCTAATACTCAGTAGCATCATTCCAGAGCAGCAGCGGAAATCATGTGTTCTTCCAGATGTGGTCTCACTGCAGCTTCTAGCAGTCTGTACCAATGACTATGCTGACCAGGACCGCTGGGAGTTGCAGTTCAACAACACTGGGAAGGTGACATGATTCCCATCCCTGTTTCAAGTAATAGGAACCACTGCCGTAGTATGGCAGCAATAGCTGTATGAGGAAGCTAGGTTGAGAACTTTTTCCTTGACTCTTTTTCCAGCACCTCAAATAGCCATGATCACCTAGGGTAGCTACTTACACATTGCCAGAAAAAAAGGACATGCATCTTCTAAAAAGAAGGCAAAGGAGGACACAGATTTACCTAGAAATGTGTACCTGCTAAGTTACATGAGGGAGCCAGCATGGTAGCGGTCCGAGTGTTGGACTATGATCTTGGAGACAGGGTTTTCTTCCCCGCTCAGCCATGGAAACCCCCAGGGTGATCTTGGGCATGTCACACACTCTCAGTCCCAGGAAACCCTGTGATAAGTTTGCTTTAGGGTTGCCATAAGTTGGAAATGACTTGAAAGCACACAACAACAAACAAGTTACATGAAGAATCACAAATTTAGACTGTTTTTCAGTAAGCTAAAGAAAAATACAATACATCTCACCATAGCAGAAAACATTGAGACTAGATGAGCCAAATGGCAACTTCATCTGTTATCCAGGTGACAGCTGTTGGCAGCTTCATGGCCCCTCCTTGGCCTTCTTTATGTATAAAGCAGGCTTGAAACTATTGCCCTTCCAGTAGCATACACCTTTAAGTAGATGACTGTCATCTGACAGGCCTTTACAAAGTGGCTTCTGATGGCTCCTAAGTGAGTGGGATGGTGGATTTGCTCTAGGTTTTAGTTTGAACTTTAAAAAGAGCTGTGGAAAGTACCTATTTTGGGGATAGGGTTCAATCCTTTGGACAGCTCTTTTAAAGCCTGGTCTAAAACCTAGAATGGAGTCACCATACCACTGATGTGGAAGCCACCAGCTATCACTGATTTCAAATGAAGGACCATCTTCTCCAAAGGAGGGCAGAGGGTCCGAAGCAACCCCAAGTGTCCACTGAACCTGGACCTGCTGGTACCATCTGTCTGAGGAGCTCTACAAGACTCAGGCTATGGAATCCCATGCCCTACTGCATGTCTCATTCTCCCTTGTGGTAGGGCTAGCCCTGTTTCTATTTGTTTTAAGTGAACCATTTACCTTCGGTCCAGGGAGCCCTTCTCCAGGTGGACCCCGTTCACCTTGCACACCCTCAGGACCACGTGGCCCCTGAGTTTGAGAAGAAACAAACAGTGTTTAGATGCTGTGATACCAAGTTCCCTATGGGCTCCAGCTCATACATGGAGCCCTCTATGAGGTCAGGAACTGTTTTCCATGTTCTTTAGCATGTACAGTCAATTAATCAATCAGTTCAACATCAGCCTTTTGCCCAAGACTGGGACTCAAGACTGCTTCAAGTTTTCACACACACACACACACACACACACACACACATGTGCACACAGATAGAGTCCTCTCTCTACATTTGCAGGCCTGACCTTTGCAAATTTGATTCTGCATGAGGTATGTGCATGCCCTCCCCCCCCTTTCCATTCCCTTGCATTTTGCCAGACACAGATAAGGAAGGCAAGTGCTTGGGGAAAAGGCAAGGGAATTGGGAGGGGAGAGACATGCAAGCACCTTTCTTCTCCCCTCCAGAACTCTCCCTTCCATTCCCTTGCCTCTGGCCACCATGCAGAAAAGGCAAGGGAATGGGACAGGGATGGGGGGATTTATTCATGGTTTTTCCACTTTTGCAAAGGTTCTATATACACATAAACATACATAGGTACACACAGATGTGTGTGTGTGTGTGTGTGTGTGTGTATACATACATGTATGTATTTATATCAACAGATAAAAGGACCTGTACCTAAAATGAAGTTGGGCGATTTCCACAAGGGGTTTTTAAAACGGGGCAGAGCGTCCTCCAGGGAGGACGTCTGCACCTGGGAGCAGACTGGGTCGGACCTACTTAACGTAGATCTGCACCCCAGCCCGCTCCGGAACAACCCCAAGTGGTCGTCCAGCGTGCTTTTGAAAGACCGCTAAAAACAGGTCTTTCAAAAGCACGGAGTGCGCCAGTGCGAGCCTGCTCCCTTGTGCAGATTTGCAGGCTCGCACCAATGTGAGCCTGCAATCTGGCAGGGGCTGGCTTTAGGCTGGCGAGCTTCAGCGGTTGGTCGAGACCCTGAACCAACCGGAAGCCGCCATTTTCGACACCGGAGCAGTGCGGAGCGACAAGCATGCACTGCTCTGGAGCGGTGTGGACCGGACCGGGGAGCCGAAAAGTCCGGTAAGTAGCGTCATGGGGCGATCCCTTGCCCCGTGCGGAAATGGCCTTAGTATTGAGCTGTCTGAAAATATAAAAATATTAAAAACATTTAAAGCCTGGAAGAAAAGCAGTAGAGCACAATAAATCACAGTGCCCTTTATATGTAAAACAATCAGTTCCCAATCAATTCCTGCTAGAACAGAAAGAATAGAAATCTCGTCACCTCCCGATAAAGGGATAGCAAAGAGGAAGCCCGTCTGCCCTCTGTGGGAAGGGAGTTTCAGAGTCTGGGAGCAGCCACAGAGAATGTCTTTTCTCTCTCTCTCTCTCTCTTTTTTTTTGGATATAATCTTTATCGAATTTATCCGCTCATAAGATACTTTCCTTGCAACATAGAACTATCCATATTCATATGCACTCCATTACAAAATAAACAGCGCTGCAAATATGACATCAGTAGAGAACGCCTTCTCTTGTGCTCCTGACAAATGTGCTGGCGGAGGTCGTGGGACTGAGCAAAGATCTTAGAACTTGAGCAAGCTGAGATGGGAACACACAGTCCTCCAGATAGGCTGGACAAGAACTATATAAGGCTTTATAGGTCATAACCAGCACTTCGAATTGAGCTCAGAAATGGACTGGCAGCAGTGGAGCTATTGTAACAAGAGAGGCATACATTCCTTTTAACCAGCCTATTTACAATTTGACTGCAGTGCTTTGCACTAGTTGAAGTTCCCAAACAGTCTTCAAAGGCTGTCCCACATATAGGAGGTTCCTGTGTCCAAACTACTTTTTCTGACACTGAAAAGCAGAGGAGGCAGAGATGGCAGTGGGATAGTGAAGTGTTGGTGAACATGCCAAAATCTTGGACTGGAAGGAAGAATGTATTTACAGTCTTCCCTCCACATTTGTGGATTTGACCCTTGTGAGTTTGTTTATTTGTGAGGTGTGAGCATGCCTCCCCCTGATTCTCCTCCTCCCATTCCCTTGCCTTTTGCCCGGGTGCCCATGCCTTCCTTCTCCATGCCTGGGCAAAAGGCAAGTGGATGGGAGCAGGAACCCCATGCGCAGAGAAGGAAGGTGTGCACATGCCTTCCCTCCCATTCTCGTGCTCCTATTCCCTTGCCTTTTCCTCCAGCATAGGGAAAATTAAGACACGACACAAAAGGAAAAGAGGATGGCAGCGTGAGATGGGGATTAAGGCCAGCAGATACTTCCCTGGTATCTCTCCCTCCAAGGCCAACAGTGGCATGGAGGGGAGGGTCTTTTATCTGCTTCTGGGCTTAGGCAAGATGGAACTGTGCCTGCTTATTCCCTCTCTCCTTACATGCATAAGCACACAATCCAGAAGAATTACTTATTGATTAAAAGTATTTGCTAACTGCTTTTTTGCTGTCCCAGGACCCATGAAGTAATACACGAATACAGCCAACACATGTTATACACATACATAGCCAACAGAGGTGTGACTTGTCAAATAATTCTGGCATGTCAAAGAAGTGAAACAAATAGACCAAAAAAAAAAAAAAAAACAGTTCAAAGAAGGAATATACAAGTTCTTTCTATTCCCAAATATAATTTTCTCCTCCTAGCAAAATGGCATTACACTAAGCAAGTCAACCAAGGAGGGGGTTATTTTGTTCTATAATTAATCAAATAAGGAATGCTTTGGTCAAATTGTACTGTTCTAAAGAATGCATGTTTGGATCTAATTCCTCTACAGAAATAAATGGGGGCAGCTCTAACAGATGTTAAAGCTTCACATCTGTGTTCTAGCAGATATTTAAAATATTTGTACTGGGCGGTAATATATTTAGGCAGAATCAACTAGAAAGTTCTTCTGTGCACGTTTGATTGAAATGATCTGATTGATTTGAACGCAGATTACAAAGGACAACTTTCCAGTGGATTGTCATTTATTTCTAGCGGACAGGCCAATAATCTTTAACAGAATAGGCTAGGGTGGGATTGCTACTGTTTTTAAAGTAAAGAATAACTAATTACTTTTTAAAAAGCAATGTTCCAAGTTACTTGTAAAGTAAATTTACTGGATTGTAAACTAACAGGGACTGTTATTTTAATTTAGGAAGAACTAAATATTATTTTTAGCTGCTCATCTTTGTGTGAGCTCTAACATATCTGGACAAACTTCTCCCTTGCAGAAGACAGAAAACTTACAATTCACTTTGTTCTTGTTGCTATTATTCTTAGCCAAGCTAAGTGTTCTTCCTAAATTAAAATAACAGTTCCTGTTAGTTTACAACCCACTAAACTTAAAAAGTTACTTTTAAAAATAATTAGTTACTCTTTGATTTATTTTAAAAACAATTAGTCACAGCCCTATCCTACCCTCACTCTTAGTATTTATGGTTGTAAGCCTAAATCCAATTTTCAGTTGCAACTAGAATAAATGCATTAAATCAATTGAATCTGCATGTGTGTTCTCTTACCAAGATGCACTGAGGCAGTTTTACAAAGAAAATAAAGAATTATTTTCTTATTGTTCAAAAACAACTAAAATAATTACCTGTCATTTCTTTAAAAATCTTGGAATGTCAATGGCCTGGGTACAAACAAAATATTCTACATGGCTGCACACATTACCACCAAGTACACAAACTATAAATATAGAAGTAATGAAAATAGTTAAAATTACATCAGAAAAGGAGTGAAGCTACTCCTTATTGCATTGTAATCAAGATGAAACTTAGTTATGTTTCCCCTGCTGAAAAAGGAATTTATTACAAAACATTGTTTGTAACACATTCCTTCCAAGCTGGCACGTAATTTGTATATGGTCAGCAGATGCAGAATGAATCAATGAACAATTCCACTGTATTTCAATCAGCCACATCCTAAAACTTTTCCAGTGTTAAACCCCTTTTAGAACTTGAAAATTTACTTACTGTCAAACCAGGCTCACCAATTCCAGTTGGTCCCGGAAGCCCAATTCTTCCTTCCTGACCTCTATCGCCCTTGTAAAAAAGAAAGAAAGAACAAGGAAAAATATTTGTTACCCTTCTAAATACATTTTCTAAGATGGGAGGAGAAAAGAATAAGTCAGGGCAGGTTTTTTTTAATCTGCATAATAAAATCATAGTATTGTATCCTACATATAACTTCATTTATTTCATCATAATTATAAACAGTTACTGTGACCTACTGTTTAAGTTCCAGTAAAAATACATGGTATCAGGTTGCACAAGTTACAATGAAATACATTTTAATATTGTTTACTTTCAGCCTGCTCTGATGCTTTCATTGCACTGCTCGAATAAGATTTTGATGGATCCAACATACGCTCATGAAAGAAAAAGACTCTCAAATGTGCAGGACATTTATTTATGTACCCCAAGGACTAGGATTGACCTAAGACATTTGGTTGCCTGTGGCAAAGAACAACATCACTTCTACCCCTTCCATATCTGGAAATGGACTTGATCAGCCATTGGATTTTCTTCAGTACTGGCTATTGCACAGTATATTTCTCTGTATCTGAAAGCCAAAGGCTAACTCAGGAGCTCCAGCAAATGGCTCTTCTCTTCAATGCCTTACTACTGCCCTCTCACCAGCATCCGCCATTTGAGGCAACAGAGACATCCATAACCTCCAATGTTTCACAGATGAAAACGAGGACACGAGTGGCCAAGCAACATCAGAGTGGGACCAAGATAGCAAAAGTTATTAGTGAAGATGGACATATAAGCTAGAAGTGGCTATAGCAGTTTGCTTTTGCCTGAGCCTACTGAGAAGGGCAAGACTCTACCCTCTCCTCTTTCACTTGCTGAGTTGAGTGAAAAATACTTTTGCAGTTTGAACTCAGTTTGTAGCAATTAAAGGACGTTGACCAAGGAGAGAAGTGGGAGGAAGAAAGAGAAACTGGGACATTTTACAAGCACCTGAAAAGGTGGTGTGACAGATGATTAATCAGAACTGTTCCCACCACATTAGGCCAGTGGAAGAGTCTGAATCATCTTACTATTCTGCCAGCCCTGACAAGGGTCTTTATATTCTAGTACTCAAACAAGATAAAGTTCATGGAATCAAAGAGTTGGGAGGGACCCCAAGAGCCACCTAGTGTGACTCCCTGCTACTGCAGGAATGTTCTTCTAAAGCACGTGAGAGGTGGCCATCCAACAAGTTTGAAAATCTCTAGCAAAGGACAGTTTACCACTTTCTGAAGCTGTTTATTCCACTTTGAAACAGCTCTTGCCATCAAGGAGTTCTTCTTAATGTTTAGCCAGAATCTCATTTCGAGTAATTTTAAACAAGTGTTTCAGGTCCTTTCTTCTGGACCCGTAGAAAATAACCTTGCTCTATCTTCTAGAAGACAGCCCTTCAGATATTTAAAGATGATTATCATATCTCTCTCAATCATCTCTTCTACTATATTGGGGCCCTTTTCCACTACATAACTATAGCATTATGATTCCACTAACTGCCATGGCTGCATCATATGGAGTTTGTAACTTGGGGATGTATTAGAACTCTCTGGCTAAGAATTCTAAATGTGCTATGCTAAACTGCAAATCACAGTATTCCATAGGATGTTGCCATGACAGCTAAAGTAGAATAACAATGCTAGAATTGTGTAGTATGGAAGGGCCTCTGGTCCCCTTCCTCTGGACATGAAGCTTGTGAATTTGCTTTTTAAACTGTGATACCCAGAACTGGGCACAGTATTCAAAGTGAAGTCTGACAAAAACAAAATAGAATGTCATACAGGATTGTAATTCTGGGAATAATACAGGATAGCCATACATGTTGTCACTGTGTTTCATATGCTTTGTAGCAAAGGACTGAAAATTTTAATGCCAACACGTAATACAACCATTATCTACAATGGTTTACCATAGGTAGTGATAAATTAAAGCAAGCTGGATTTCTCCACTGTACTGAAGTACATCATTCAAAATTTGTGGTAACTAATGTTTCTATAGAAGTAAATGATGTGACTTTCAGCATTATAGATGAAAATTGACATCAGTCCTTTATCTGAACCATGTACGGTCCACAGATGTTTTCCCTTGCACCTTCCCTTATTTTTGGGGACCTCTCCCTCCATTGTGAAAAATGTGATATGTGCTTCCTTGTTTGTGTTTAGATTGAGGAAAGACAGCAGACCATGGAAAAGGGCTTTTTGGACCACAACTCCTCATATCCCTCAGGCAGCTTTTAAAGAGGTCGGGTGGAGTTGGTCTTTTCCATGAACAACAGTTGTTGCAGTTAAGCTGTTTGAGAATTTGTCACAGTGGTTATGAGGAAACAGCAAGAAACAGATCATTTAAGGCAGGGGTAAGAAACTTGTGGTATTCCAGGTGGTTTTGGACTTCAGCATCCATTATCCCTCACCATTGGGAGGGCTTAGGACTGATGGGACTCACAGTCCAATAATGTCTGGAGGACCACAAGTTGCCCACTCCTGATTTAAGATAGTAACATAAAACAACTCCATACAATCCAGTAACCACAGATGACTGACAATGTCTACAGATACCATGAAGAATATATTATTAAGGTAGGTCCCATACATTACCTTAGGTCCTGGATATCCAATTCCAGGGGATCCTGCAGGGCCATAAGGTCCTGGTGGTCCTGGTTCACCCTTAAAAGAAGCAGAAGAAAACAAGTGAGTACTTGTATAGTGGGAAAATATAGCAATCTGGCCCTGAGTACATTTTAAGGAATTAGTTTGGGATTTCAGGGGTTCCTGAATTTCAGGGGCTCAATCCCTTGCTCACCACATTGGCTTTGAAAATAAAGCATTGAGTGAACTGGCTCAGTTTCTTTGCAAGCATGAATTCTCCTGTGTTAATAACTCCATTAAGTCTTCCATACCTCACCTTATTAGGAGTGTGAGACCATTGGCCTTCCAGACGTTTTGAACTACAGAGTCCATAATCCCTTACTATTTGCAGATTTAGGAAGCTGAAGTCCAAAATATCTGAAGAATCAAATGTTCCCCATCCCTGTGTAATATTACTTTTGTATTTGAGATCAAATCTTTCATTCTTTGTTGTACTAAGTGAGAAGTCTGAACAGGTGGAAAAACATACGTATCTTGAATATTGGTCTCTTTCCATACTATTGATTCCAGTTCCCATAACAGCACACCAAGGTACATATTACTCTGCAGACTGTTGCTCTAAAGATTTTTCAAAAATATATTATGAGATAATCCGATGAATATCACAGTTTGGATTCAGACACAGTCATGCTCAGATTCACCAAAAGCCATGGGACAACTAAGCCCCTTTCCACAGGGCATTTGCCATGTGACAGGGCACCTGGAACGTCGCACTATTGTGAGGAGCGATCTGCATGATGCACTCACAATCGCGGGATGCTCCAGGGGCCGGCAGGGGCTGATTGCGCACCTTTTCATTTTCAGCTAGAAGCCAAAAACGGTGCACAATTGCACATTGCTCCTGGGCCCCGCACGCACTTACCTGGTGTGCGGAGCCTCTGGAGCCACGCCGGTCATGCTTCCTGTCCCAGCACAGCCTGGGAAAATCCCAGGCTGCACTGCGGAAGGAAGAAGCAGAGTTCTCACACCAGCAGGCAGCTCATGCAGAGCCAAAGGACTCTGGATGCAA
This sequence comes from Cyclura pinguis, assembly GCA_030412105.1. Lineage (NCBI taxonomy): Eukaryota > Metazoa > Chordata > Lepidosauria > Squamata > Iguanidae > Cyclura > Cyclura pinguis. The sequence continues at coordinate 24,845,539 of CM059604.1, forward strand.
GAGCCTCTCACCAGAGGCTGTTCACGCGATCCCTGCACCCCAGCGCCAGAAGAAGGTAAGGTGCAGAAAGGACCTAAGTCATAACTAGCTTAAATCCCAGTGACTTCAGTGGGTCTCTACTAAAAATAAGTAAGTCTGGATCCAAACAATGATTTTAAAAATAATTCAGTGGCAGCTGAGGCTCTGTGTCAGTGGAGCAGTGAGTCTGCTTTTTTAGGGCTTCATCACATGAGGCAAGTGATCCTGCAATTACAGCAGGTTAAAAGCATCATTCGCTGGGACTTATCACATTACCTCATTCCTCTTCTGTTGTTCTCCTGGTGGAAGACTGTTTGAAAAGAGTTTCATTGGTTAACACAAAAAAATCTGCTAATGACCTCCTTTGTAAAAGAAATGCTTTCCAAATGGTCTCCCACCAGGAGAACAACTGACACGGAATGAGGTAATGGGATAAGCCCCAGTCAAAGGCGCTATTATCCTGCTGAAAATGTGATTTACTTACCTTGTGTGATAAAGCCCTGTGTCTGAACTTTAAAGTAGCTATTCAAGATGGTGAACTGTTTGGGGGTATGAACACTTAAGACAAGTCTTTTGAATTCAGACTAAAACCCAGCTGGATTCACCACTCCACTGATATGGAAACCACCAGCTGCTACTTCACACATGCATATTCCAGATGGGATATTTTTCCAAGGATGTGTGTGTCCTATTTCTATACAATAATATTCCAGACCTCATGGGTTTTCATAGAGTATTGTCAAAAGGGTAGAAGTATTATCAGCTGAAGTCTCAGAAATAAAGTGAGCTTCAAGTTTAAACTCAAGATCAATTTGTAAGTCATACTATAATATTTGATAGAAAGAGAAAATTTTGAGATGAGAACTTAAGTTTTGACAGATAAAGATCAGCAACAGTAGCTTGTATCATCAAGAATGAAAACTGGAAAGATGAGACAGGGCTTGATAGTCTCCATCCCCTATGAAAGGTCATCTCATCTGATGGCCATCACCAAATCACAAAGCTTAGGAAAGTTGCTATTTGAGCTACAGCTCCCAGAATCCCCTAGTCATCATAGCCACAGAGGAATTCTGGGAGCCATAATTCAAGTAAGTTATTTTGTCCAAGTTCTAACTAACCTTTGTGGCAATGAATTTCAAATATTAATTGTATGTCATGTGAAAGAGTTTCACATAATCTTAACTGTTGCAACAGAATTATACAACTTGATTGCTTACTATGAGGAGCTAACACACAATCTGTAGGTCACACATGCCCTCTGATCATTTTTGTGGACCTGCAACTACCATCCATTACAACTAAATCTACCAGTATGCATTGAATGTGGCACCACAGTAGTAGCAAAGGAAATAAGGAAATCTTTTACTACTGCTGCTGCTATATGACCAATGTTCAGCAAAATGTTCAGTGTTCAGTGACATGGTTCTGGTCGGACAAGTCACCAGGTTGCCCATCTCAATTTATTAGGTTCATGTTGTTATATTCTTCCCAGCACAGTTTCTTATTGTCTTTATTATTAACATTACTATTATTAACTTTTCTTCCTATGCATAGTTAAGATCAGGACAGTACTCTAGATTTGTTAAAGCTCTTTTTGCATTCTGGTTCTGGGTCATAAATTATCCTTTTATGACTTGACTGTACTAAACAGCAACGGTTCTAATACATTAGCATTTTCCCATTCCAGGAAATACTTCCTTTCTCTCTGGAATGTTTTTCTTTTGTTAAACATGCATTTCTGGTTGTATATTTATCTCCATGACGGCAGATAATATCAGTGCTTCTACTTTATTTAGAAGTTACAATAACAAACAAAACCATGATGTTTCCCCCGTACAGTTCAAAAAGCCATGAATGGATACAAAATTTTGAAAACATCTGGGCTTTCAATCTTTTAAATGGTATAACTGAATTGACAAAAGGGGATATTCCAAAGTTCAGAAAAAATCCATTTATCTGCAATCGAGTAAGTTATGTTCTCAGAAATAAATAGTTGGTTCTAGCCACTATAGAATCAATTTTCAGTGTGGAAGATTAAAGCTAGGGTGAAAATCATCTGGCCTTTGAGATGATATTGAACTACATCTCCCATCAGCCCCAGCAGGCATAAGAAGTGGCAAGGAATGCTGGAAGCCACCACCCAACAACATCTGGAAGGCCACATGAATATCCTATCCAAATGGACAGTGTAATCTTAGGCATATTTACTTGGAATTAAGTCCCATTGTATCTTTTTTTTTTTAAATTAAGTTTTAAGAAAACTGCTTGTTACAAAAACACTTTCACTTTCTTGCAGTCTCTTACATTATTTCATAAACATCCTTGTAAATGTCAAAACTTGTAATGTCTTACAAAATCTTACAGATTAAAATCTAATCTTTAACTTGCGGTCCCCTCATCCATTTAAAAACATTGTTAAGACAAGTTCTTGTTACACTTTTTGGCTTATTCAACCCTTTTATCATATTTTACAACCCTTTAATCCCTTTCACAGAACAAAATATGGCAGCCAGATTGATTTACAGGTACATCGAGGAGTGAGCATATTACATCAATATTAAAATTTGTTTCCAGGCAAAGTACAAAGTGTTGGTTATTACCTTTAAAGCCCTACATGGTTTGGGTCCAAGTTACCTACGGGATCACCTCCTCCTGTACAATGCGCCCCCTACCCTCAGGTCCTCTGGGGACCACTTATTTAAACAGCCCAGGACTAGACTGGCAACAGTCACCCAGAGGACCTTCTCATCAGCCACTCCTAGACTGTGGAATGACCTACCGGAAGAGATTCGATAGCAAAATATGCTGACTGAATTTTAAAAACTGCAAAAAACTTATTTCTTCCGGCAGGCCTACCCAGTCTATTTTTAATTATGGTGTATTTTAATTATGATTTTAATCACAATATTTGTATTTGAATGGTTTTATGTTTTTAGAGTATTTTAATCATAATGCGTTTTAATTGTATTTTAACTTGTTGTACCCCACCTCGAGCTTTGAGGAGAGGTGGATAACAAATAAAAAATTATTACTGTTGTTGTTGTTGTCGTTGTTATTATTACTACTACTATTTAATATCTGGCAATCTGCACGTACAAGAAAGCTTCTGCCAAAACATTTAATCCACAGATGGGCAAATTCCCAGAGTCAGGGGACCAAATTGGATCCTTACAAACTATCTGGAAGCTGCACTGTTAGCATGTTTGGTGCTGCTGTCACTGCAATTTCCCCTGAAGTAGAGTGGCAACTTAAGAGATTCTCTATGGTATAAGAGGCTTGCAGAATAACTCCCTGCAACCTCCTATGATGATGGGGTGGGGAGAAGTCCATTGCAGACAATTGGTATTTCCAGTGTAAGCAATGTGTTTTCCTTTAGATCCTTGGCTCATATTCTTGGAAAACCTTGATCTTCACTTTGTGTGCTGTCAATGCTGCTGGATATTCCCTTGAACTGACATGCTGAATTTATTACTGACTTGGACTGCTGAAACAAAACTGTCAGTAACCGACCGATAAGCTTTTGAAACCTTGTCTGTGGCTGCTACTATAGACTCTATTGGAGGACTGTGAACCATGGCTGGTTTTCTGGATAGGACAGCAAGATTTGTTCTGAGGGGTTTACTCTTGCCTTCCTCTAGGCCGAAAGAATGTGACTTGCCCAAGGTCACCCAGCGGTTTCCATGGCTGAGCAGAGATTCAAACCCTGGTCTCCAGAATCATAGTCTAACACTCCAACGACTGCACCACCCTCATTTTGTCTGTATTTGATCATATCTTCTCAAGTAGACATGTGAGATTTTCTTTGGTGCTGAATAAATTAATGCTTTGATGTGAATTATTAACAAGACATCTCTTTTTCCCACCAGCAGGAAAAAAGATCAGTTGCCAAAAACAACCTTTAAGTTAACACACGTCTACTTCCTAATTATCTTGGCAGAGTTTCTATAGTGTTAGGGTTCATGTAAGGAAGTCCTATAAAAACAACCACAAAAACCGAAGATATTTCAAATAGAGAAGATATTCTATCAGTTTTTTTCTCCTCCAGTCAAAGATGTCCCATTCAGAAAATACCTGATTTCAGGAGCTAGGCAGATGAGCTCATATTGCAAAAGGGTTTTTAAAGGGTCCAATCAATAAAAAGAAAAGGCATTCCGAATGTTATCAAGCCAAAATAATGTCATTAACACCATCATGTTATAAAGATTAAAAGATCCTTACTCCTTCAGCACTTTGCTGTTAAGAACGTCAAGTGTTCTGCAAGGCAAATATCAACCGTTGCATAGCGTGGTGGTTCTCAATTATTGGCCCTCCAGCTGTTTTGGAGTTCAGCTCTCAGAAGTCCCAGCTAGCACGCACAATGGTCAGGGATGCTGGGAACTGAATTCTAAAACAGCTGGATGCCTGCGTAATTCAGAACTAATGGCATGGTGTATATATATTAAAAAAGAAAATATTGCCAAGTTCCTTTTGCTCTCCGTAAGGCAGCATTATCTGAGAAAGTGCAATTCAGCTGAATGACCAAATCAGACTGGTGCAGAGACACACGGGAAATATTCACCCCAGTGCATTTGAGTAGAAAAAGTATCAGATCAAAGTAGTAAGTGACACAGAGAGCAGCCTGACATTTGGGAAAATCAGTTGTTGGCTTGGGAAATCTGAGAGTTCTAGTGCCAAAGAATAACTTTTCTAAGCTCTGGGATAGCCTTAGCAGCTTTATTAACTTAATTTACTTAACATGCAAAGAATACTTCTTACATTTCATCCTGTGCAGCCCACCATACAATTTTGGAGTTGCTGCCCTTCCTCCCCCCGCCCTCTCACCAACAGGTGAAGTGTGGAGTACTTCTGTTCAGGGTCTCAGCTAACCAGTTTTCCAGGATACTCCTTTCCATCCTCTTTTCCTCCCCCATTTTCTTTCAACATCTGTGCTGTACCCAAAACAGTCAGCATTCTTGGACATGCTCAGCAAGTTTCATAGTTTTTTTTTTTCCTTTTTCTATTTCTGTAAACCTTGCAGTTTCTCAGAGCATGCTGATACACCTTGTTGTGTGTGGAACATCCCATTTTAGTTACATAAGGATCAGAGAACGAATTTTGTATCAGTACACACAAGAAGATTGAGTTCGTTTGTACCTTCCCTTATAAGCTGGCCATATCACAAAATGACATGAAGGCACACAACGACAGCAACATCACAAAAAGAAGAAAAGCACTTACACCAATACCAATATAAGAGGGCAACAGTTTACATAAAATGTGCACAAGCAAATTTATATCTATAGATTACAAATTGGAAAGATATCCTACTATTTAAAATGAGATATGGTACACCCAAAAGTGGAGATTTTGGCCCTTTTTGCATGGTATTTGCCATGCGAAAGGGCCCCTGGAGCGTCGTGCGACTGCGAGGAGCAGTCCACACGACACACTCGCAATCGCGCAGTGCTCCAGGGGCTGGCAGGCACTGATTGCACACTATTTCATTTTTGGCTTTGAGCCCAAAATGGTGTGCGATCACGCATTGCTCTGGGGCCCTGCGCGCACTTGCCGTGCGTGCAGAGCTCTGGAGCCGCAGCACTCGCACTTCCTGCCCCAGTGCAGCCTGGAAAAATCCCAGGCTGCACTGCAGAAGGAAGAGGAGCGGCTCTCGCGCTACCTGGTTTGTGAGCAGGCAGCAGCTGCCGAGCTGAAGCAACAGGGACACGAGAGCCTCTCACAAGAAGCTGCTCGCGCGATCCCCACATTCCGGCTCCCCAAAAAAGGTGAGTTGCGGAAAGGGCCTTTGACTTGCTGAACTGTGTCTCAACTCAGTTCTGTTTAGGCAACAATTACTATTAGGGCAACTTTGAGGCGCCTGCTGCTTTCCCTTCTTATGACTCTTTATTATTTAACTAGAACTTCACTATTTCTGCACGATGATGCTCTTTCATGTCGTGGTGCTGCAAATCGAGGTCCGTAAAGGAGCGCATCAGCAACGCTCCCCTCCGCACCTGCTCACTCCTTATGGAAGGGAGTGGGATAGCCTCACCCTTTCTCCAGGCACTTGCCATTGCTGCGCTGCAACAGGAAGCATTGCAGACACACAGCTGCAGCTTCCGCACGATGGTAAGTACGGGAGCGTCACACAGTGGAAGGTGTAAAATAGATTTTATCCATTTTTCAAATAGTGTATGAGTGTGACACTTCACAACGGGATGGCAGCTGGACGATGATGATGTCATGCAGAAGCACAACCTGCTGACTGTTGCCATCCCATGGCAAAAGCGGCTCAGCGTTGTCATGTGGGAAGGGCCCTAGACTGAACAGCCTTTCAAAAAGAGGATAGTTCTCTGTAAAACAGGACACATGGACACCCTGTCCCTGTGCTGGCTCTTCTCATTCAAAGCAGCATCTGCTGAATTAACAACTCAAATCTTTTTTTGCAGTGGAACTATAAAGCATAGTATACTGCTGTTTTGGTACAATTTTTATGGAATTTCTCTCCAATGTTCACCTCACACGAGGATCTATGATATTAACAGTAGGCCTTCTTGAGTGGAAATATTCCAAAAGGCAACATCTGAAATCTCTCAAATGACACAAGGTTTTTCGCTTTGCATCGGAACTGGCCTTTTTCCTACAAAGCTGGTTTTCCGCTTTCCAAAGAGCTTGTGTATGAAATCATCTAGAATATCTAACACAGTGGAACATTGCCTAATCTAAAATGCTTGATCTACCATTATCTGGAGGAGTATGCCCATGTATATATTCTTGGATGGCATGCAGAACAGCCAACCCATGAAAATCAAACAATTTTTTTAGATTTTCCCCCTCCTTGGAAATATAAAATGCACTTAATTAGTCTCTTTCAAGTAACTCCTGGATTGTTACCAGTTTTCAGCAGCTGCTAATTTAATAAATCTATATGTAGTTATGAAGATTTTCTTGTATTAAGCTTGACAAAATAAGAATGCTGTGCTGTTTTTCAGCCCCAACCCATTCTCTGATATGTACAGACTCATTTCTTTGTTATGCAAGCCATTTAAAAGGGAAATTTATTGTTGTGTGCCTTCATAGACTCCTGGGTTTGCAGTTAAGGGAGGAGCATTTAGAATTCTCTCCCAGAGAGCTCTTTGGCTTCAATAAACTACAAACCCCAGAATTCCACAGCATGTTGAAAGTAGAATAATAGCACTATAACAGTGTAGTGTGGAAATGGCCATAGAATTGGAAGGAGCCCTATGGGCCATCAGGTCCAAACCCCTGATCAATGCAGGATCTCTGGCTAGAGCATCCCCAGCAAGTAGCTGTCTAGATGTTTGGGAATACATCCAGAGAAGAAGACCACATCACCACTCTAGGTAATTGGTTCCATTGCCAAAGCGCCCTCATTGTCAAGAAGTTCCTTCTAATGGTCAGTCGATCATTATCAATTGAACATATCACTTCGTATAACTTAAAAGCATGAGACCTAGTTCTACCCTCTGAGGCAGCAGAGAACAAGCCTACACCCTCCCTTTTGTGGCAGCCCTTGAGATAGTTAAAGAGTGTGATCATGTCACCCTTGGATCTTCCCTTCACCAAGCTGAACATGATCAGCTCTTTCCACCTCCCCTCATATGTTTTATACTTCACACTTCTTATAATCCTTGTTGTCCTTCTCTAAACTTGCTGCAACTTGTCTATATCCTTGTTAAAATGAGGCACCCAGAACTGAATCAGTACTCCAGATGAAGCCTAATCAACGCAGTATATAGTGGGACTATTATTTCCCTCAGCTTGAAAACTGTGGGCCTTTCTGCACTACACTGTTATAGTGCTATTATTCCACTTTCAGCATCCTATGGAATCCTGGGGTTTGTAGTTTACTGAGGCCAAAGAGCTCTCTGGCTGAGAATTCTAAATGCCCCTCCCTAAACTGCAAACCCCAGGATTCCACTGGATGCTGGAAGTGGAATAATAGCACTATAACAGTGCAGTGTGGAAAGGCCCTATGTTTCTATTAATGCAGGCTAAGATAGCAATTGTCTTCTTTGCTACAGAACCACACTGCTGATTCACGTTCAGCTTATGAGCAACAATAATCCAAGTTCCTTTCCACATAAAATATTGCTGAGCCTTATATTCCCCCCATTCTATATTTGTGCATTTGATTTTTGTGGCCTAAATGTAGAATTAACATTTGTCTCTGATGAACTTCAAGTAATTTCCAAGTTCTGGCAACCCTGAGGCAAACTTAGCATTTTTGTTTTGTTTTGTTTTGTTTTGTTTTGGGGGGGGGCAAGATTTCTCCAAAGGGAATTTACCTTTGCCTTTACTGTCTGCTGAGTGAGAGTATGTAACTTGCCCAAGGTCACCCAATGGGTTTCCATGGCCAAGCAGGGAACCAGACTGTTATCTCCATGGTTATAGCGCAACGCTCAAACCACTACACTGGGCTGGCTCTCCGTAAGGCGGTATAACATAAGAAAAATCTGAATTAAAGATATTTGCTTGATTGACATTATTTTTAGTACTGAGTCTTACACTTCCCAGAATGACTCATTGGAGACATCTATGGCTGTCAATGTGCCCTTGTTTCATGAGAAGTAGGCTTCTCTCCAAGTTATAAAACTGTGCAGCTGGCTTATCTAATACTTAGAGACACCAACAGAATATTCTGGCACAGTCAGTTCTAAAGGTATGCCATCATGGTGCCCTTTCCCATTGGAAAACCAGCCCTAGCTTCTATAACTCCCCTTTAATTCAGTCCCTTTCAGCAACACATCAGAGACCCTAGCAACTCCATCTGCTCCACTGGCATTATCTTGAGAACAGACTTATTATTTATGCACTTGGAAGAAAGAGTAGCCACCATGTATAAATAACTGCTAGACTTTGAATTCATTCATAAGTGTCTGGAAACTTCAAAATTTGTAAAGAGGAGATGAATGTTCTAAAAAGATAACAGAATTTGGAGAGACTGCTAAGTCTCTGTCTGCCATAGCACTCGCATAAAAAGAAGGCACTGACCTTTACTAGCTGAATGGGCATTTATTGAGCTGTACAGAACTATTCATTTGACTGGGCAACTCCTTCGGCTTCGTTTCTCTGATGTTTGAAAGGTGCCAAGAGGCAAACTTCACTTTAGAATTTGCTAATTAAAATAGATGGCTCCTGTATTGTATTTGAATCGAGAGGATAAACAATGGAGTTGTGAGAGTATAAACAAAGGCTTGCCAGTTCTTTACTGACGATAAAAATAGAGAAGGCACACAGAAGCCAATTTGTCATTCAGATCTGAATGTACTGTATAAATCTAGCAACACAAGACTTATCTGTGGAACAGATTAATTCACTCGTCTGTTGAACAGATTAGCTAATTCATTGCAGTATTTATAAAGGACTTTCAAAGGTGATTTACATCAACAATAATGATGCTATTTTTTAAAAAAGTGTTTAAAGATAAAATGATTCTATTCCAAAATTATGTTTCTACAGGACTAATGAGAAGTTCTTGCATTAAGAACTTGTGTCTGAGTTTTCTTGTTTTCCTTTCCCTGTCTTATCTTCTTTTCCTCTTGTGTCATCTCTTTTTAAGAGTTTAAGTGTGATGGCAGGAATTACAGTGACATGTTTTTACTGATGTAAACCATGCAGAGAGCCTTTCCAGCTGCAAAGTGAATATATCTAATATATAACAGTCAAAGTTTGTTTGTCTGTGTCAGGCAAAGACTTCATATGATTGGCTGTGTCAGTTGAAGACCTCATATGATTGGCTGCCTAAGAAAATTCTAAGGAATCCTGGGGTTTGCAGTTTAGAATTCTCAGCCAAAGAGCTCTCGGGCCTCAGTCAACTGTGTCTGTCATAGATAGGCCGGTTGCTATGGAGATGAGGCCTAGCAGCAAGGAGGAGGGCAATGTATTCCCTCAGGAACCCAACCTCTGTATGTTAATAACTCTGAATACAGATTGGATTGGAGAATATAGGTACTGGACGAGACAGTTTGGGGAATTAGAGACACGAGATCTCAAATCTTTCTAACAAGTATTGCCTATGAGAAAAATAAAATTGCAGGCAATGTCAGGTATATATGCTAGTATGCTATAAATCAGTGGTTCTTAAACCCGGGTCTGTGGACCTCTCGGGGTCCACTATGAAGAATAGAAAGAGAGAAAGGAAGGAATGAAGACAAATTTGTACAGAATCATTTCAATAGATATACAATAGGAGCATGTACTTCTCCCTTTTCTCCAATTCTGAAGACCCTTGATGAGCCACATCAAATAAACATTTGATGCACTGTGGGGTTTTAGATCTTAAGTCTTGGTGGTCCACAACAATAAAAGATATTGACAGGGGTCTGCAGTAAAGAAAAGATTGACTGCTATGAGTCAAAGTGGTAGGAAAAGACACAGGATTGTGTCCAGCTTTGGGAAACAATGGAATGTAATGTCAGAGCAAAATGATAGGATAGTGGTTGTTGAAGATGAGATTATGAAATGTTTTATGAAAATAGGGGTAAGATAAAAACAACTATTTTTAGGGAAAAAATGATAAAGTTATAGGTGTTACTGGGGTTTTTTTTCTTGATTTGGAATAGCTGCATGGATAATGAGTTAAGGATATGATATTCTTTAAAGAATAAAGTGGTAAAAATGAGGATGAGGATATTGGATATGATTTGATAAAATACCTTGATGATTTTGAAATTGTCTAAAAAAGAAGAGATATAATAGTCTATCCACAGATGTAATAATTATCATAATTTTGTTGAATTAATGGAAATGGAAAAAAGAAGGAAGCTGATTTTAAGATGGTAAGCTTTATAACTTCAACTTGGAATCTTGTTTTTGTTTTCTTTTTTCTTTTCTTAAACTCACATGAGAAACATAAAGTGATAAATGAGTTAAACTGATTGTTGCTTTGTAAGTCTAATTGTTATATAGTTTATCTAATCCAATTTTAGATTATATGCATTACTAACAATAGTATTACTAATAGATCTTGTTGGCTATTACTATTACTATATATTTTAGGACTACATATTAGTATACTAATGTTTGATATTAATTAAATATATATGTAGCTACATAAATATCTATGATGTTATAGGAATAGCAACATGTAGTTATTATGATATATAAGATGACAGATGGTTAGGTGTTTGACTGATTACTAGGAGCTGTTTGCAACAAGGGCGGGAACCAATTTTTAATTTTTCTTTTTGTAGTTTTGTAGTTTTGTTATATAGTTTCTTTTTATGCATTCTTTATATTGTGTAGTGTTTATTTTTCTATTTATAGTATGATTTGTATTGATTGTTGGATTTTGTTGGTTTATGTTTTGTCTTATGTTTTTTCTATGCTTGTATGTTTTTATTAAATAAAAATGGTTTAAAAAAAACCTGACTGCTATAAATGAAGCATGGCAATCATAGCCCTTCCTGTTGTATGCAACTCCTAGCACATCTCACCACTGGCTACATCAGCGAGGGCTGCTGCAATCTGAAGTCCTACAATATCCATATATTAAAGAATTCCCCTTCCCTTTTTATTTCTTTTTTCTCTTTCTTTTCTTGTAATCATACTTTTTTAAAAACCCAGCATTTTTTTTCAAAGTCCACACAGATATACTTTAAAAACTACACTGTCTGCTGCATTTGAAACATGCTCAAATCAAGGATGGGAATCATATAGCTCTTCAAATGATGTTGGACTTCAACTCCAAGAATTCCTCAGCATTGGCTATGCTATCCAGGGCTACTGCAACCTCTAGAGGGCTATCAACATCTGGAGGGTTACTGTTGACTATAAGGCCCTTTCTGCAGGAGCTTCTCATCCTGGTCAGGGGGTGGGAGAGGAGCAGGACCACAACAACACTTCTGCGTGACATTGTTGCAGTCCTGTCCTTCTCCCATCACCAGGCAGCGTGATCGCAGATTAAATAATTGACAGGCTTTTCCCATCAATGACCCACGTTTGCACAACCATCCCACACTTACCTGGCCTGTGGAAGTATTGGAAGCACAATGGAGGTGCTTCCTGCCCCAGCACAGCCTAGCAAAATGCCTGATTGCGTTGCTGAAGGAAGAGGAATGTCCATCACGCTTCCTTTCAGCAGGGAGCCAGATGTTGCAGAGGAGAACATTCATGTCTGCACTCTCAACTCAACAAAGCCACTGCCAGGACAATGCTGGGATAACGCCAGAGACAGGTAAGGTGTGGAAAGGGCCTAAGATTCAGCAAGTAGTAATTTGGGAAGATTAGCAGCAGAAGCATTAGACTGATATTTGTAATTTGAGAGTTTTTTTTAAAAAAAAAAGATGACATAAGCCATTCCCGCACGACGATGTTCTTCCACGCCGTCTCGCTGCATTCCCGGGTCCAGAAGGGAGTGCATCAGCAACGCTGCTCTCTACACCTGCTCAGTCCATGCAGAAGGAAATGCAATGGCACCGCATCTTCCATCGGCAGTGCAGCCGGGCTTTTTCCATTGCTGCACTATGGAAGGAAGCATCACCAACACACTTCTGCAGCTTCCGCATGGCCAGAAGTGAAGGGAGCACCGCACAATCACAGATGCAAAATGGATTTTTTCTGTTTTGTGAAAACTGTGCAAGCGCGACGCTCCGCAACAGGATGGCAGCAGGACAGTGATGATGTCATGCGGAAGCGCGACCTGCTGACCACTGCCATCCTGTGGCAGAAATGAAAGAGCGACATTGTGCGGAAAGGGCCATAGAGTCTGTGTCAAGAAAGCTTGAATGTCTTTAATGTTTCAAGTGGGTTCTTAAAATATTATGTATGTTTTTTATTGTGTGTTTGCTTTTGGAAATTTAGAGGATGATGTCATTTGATGTTTCTTTTTCATTGATTGTTGTTATGCTAAAAATTTAATAAAGCATGCTTAAAAATATATTTAAAAATTTTAAAAAAAAACCTGGAGGGTCACCTGATTCCCATCCTTGCCATAAATAAGAACCAAACATCGGCTGGTGTTCTTCACTTATATTCCATTGTGCTGATCGCTGCTCACAAAAGTTGTGAATGGAACACAAAAGGCAAAATAAAAGATGGGCATTTATAAAGTTCCCCCTCCATTCTCAAAATGAATTAAATCAGCATCAACTACCCTATTCACATGGTGAATTTATTTATTTAGTTTATTTAGCTGTTTGTTTCACCTTTCTCTTAATGTGGAACCCAAGGCAGCTTACAGGGCTAAAACATGACAAAGCTAAAAACCTGATGATTAAAAAAAACACCTTAAAATGCAATTAAATAGGATATTGTATTCAAAAGTCACTGATTTTAAAAGGTGTAAAGTATGCTAAAAGATAAGTAAAAATACAGGCTCTGTAATAAGACTCTTTGCAACCACTTCACTGTTAAATGCCTATGTAAATAAAAAAGGGTCCTTATTTGTTGGTGAAAGAAGAGAACAGAGCCTACCTAAATTAACTTTGTTACTGATTTAGATCATGGAGATGATCCTGAATAATCACACACACGCATATAAATCACCAGAATGGACCAAGTTATAAAATAGATAGATATGGTCTGAATATTACCAAGACTTTCCAAAACTAGTGAAACATGCCAGCTTGGCTAAGTTGCCACCCAAAGACCTTTAGATAATAGTCTCTTTAGCATTTTTATAACCCGCCTTCGATGGGATGTAAATAATTAGATCAGAGAGAGAGAGAGAGAGAGAGAGAGAGAGAGAGAGATGGATGATAAATAAAACTTAGTTGGTTTTAAAGTGATTAAACTTCTGCATAATACCCATATGGAGGAACTAGCCCTGAGTTACAGCTAGATTTTCTCATTGTTTTTGCTTCACTAGTGATGCAGTCACATCTCCCAGAAATGCCTCCTTGATCAACACTTGTTTTCTAAGGGCGGATTCTAAAAACAGTTTCTAGACAGAGAATTAAGGGGTCAGAGGACACCCAGTGTTAAACATATCTTTGAATCCCATGATAGCAATTTTCATTTGCTCACACTTTGGAAAAACAGCAGCTGATGATGTTGCTGCTGTACATCTGGGAAATGCACCTATCCAATTTTAGAGGCTCCGTCCTTTTCTTTTAGCATCCCCCCTACGCAAGAGGGTCTTCCAACCTTCTGTTTAGCATTTTTTTGGATGAGATGGTCTGGAAGGACTACTGTTGGGAGGAGAGGACAGAGAAATCTGATTTCACCAATCCTCTTGCATATGCCTCACTCAGGTTCTGCCCATTAACATGGAGAGGTACATGAAAATTCTCCCAAAGTATGGTGTTCTAGTCCACCTCCACTTGGGAAAGAGGCTGCTGAGATAATACAGATGTGATACGAGTACAAGAGATGGTAAACAAAGAATGAGAAAAATCAAGGCAAGGAAAAGGCATGGGTGAAGCCAAGATTCCAACAGTTTTTACTGTCACAAATATTTTCCGCATATAAAGCAGTCCCTGTGAGTCTTCAAATGTTCTGGTTGCCTCAGAAACAAGGTCGGGATGTTTCACATAATACACGCCCACATACAATGCAATAGAAGCTGCATTCATGAGACCTCCTGTGACTTGTTGGTTAAATGCAAAATAGTGTCGTTAACTCCAGTCCTTATGTATACAAATATTTAGCCATTCAATGCTCAAACAAATAAAAATAGCATATTAAATGTATTGATCTAAATTATGTAGAAGGCAAACGACTAATGATAAGAAAACACCTATGTTTACAACCGGCCTAAGGAATTCGATATAACAGAATCAAATGTGGACGAATGAAAGAAAACCACACATCCCATGATGTTTTCCCTTCTAACAGCAACACACATAATCCCTTTGTTACATCACGAGTTGCTTTATAAACACATGAGTTTTAAAGACTATTTCTAGTATGGCATGAGAACGTTGCTTTAAGGTAGGAAAGCTAACAGCCTTGCAAAGCACATGAAAGCCCTTAGGGGTGACTAATAATGTCCGGAGTGAATGAAATATCAGTCTTCCCTTATTTCCCAGGTATATAAACACAGAGCTGAAATTGAACACTGAAACAGGTTGGGAAGGAGTCACACACACTCATACATAGACAGACACACAGACACAATTACTCTTGGCCAAGAGGGAACATCTTCTTAGCCTCTGCTGTCAGCTTGGCTGCAACAGTAGTCTGATCAGATGGACAAAGCTTTATTGAATCATCAGTATTTTTATAGAGCTTATTACAGAGAACAGAGGACAGATCATACTAACATTTTTCCGTAAACAAATGCATTTTCTTAGCGAGTTATCTGGTTGACATTTGACACAGTTCTTGCAAGAAGACAGAATGGCTTGTTTCGAATTGCTTAGGAAATCAGAAACAAAACACTAAAGCCTTGAAACACTTTTTACCCCCGACAATAACACCATTTCCTTTCATTTTACCAGATTGGGCAAGAAATTGAAAAATTTCACAATCCCTCTTTTTTTAATGGCTGTGGAGCCCAGGGGACCTCCAAATGCAGTGAAACTGCCCTTCATACACACCAGGAGGCCATTTGGTTGCATTTTGGAGCAAAAAAGTACAGGTTGTGCTTTGCCCACCTTTGTTCTAGGTGGGTTGGGGTGCATTGGAGAGCACGATCATTTTTCAAAAAAACATTTTTGGAGACCTGAGGGCACAGTTTCCCTGTCATTGACCTATATACATGAGCAGTGAGTAAAAAACGTTCACTCTCTGAGTGACAATCCTTCTATAATTAAAAGGGGGAAAAACGCTCTAGGCAGGGGAGAATATCACCCAAACGGCACAATCACAATTGAACATGCATAGTTGTTACAGAATGCTGAGTATGGTGAGAAAGAATGGCATAACCAGGTAGAAAATGGGATGGAATGGGGTATCTGAGAAGATCTTCTGGCTGGTGGTCTGGCACCCAGAAAAAAGAGCACTTCACACTGCTACATTTTGTTATAGAGCCCCCAGTAAAATTATGTATTACCGATATATATAGCTTACCTTACTTCCTTGAATGCCTTTTGGACCAGGATCACCTGGAGGTCCACTGATTCCCTTGAGCAAAATAAAAAAAAGGAGAACATTAAGATTTTAAAATCATTAGACATTCAACTATGGCTTTCTACACAATGTCAGTAATAAGAAGTAACCTGTAAAAATATCTATTTATGAATCTTTGCAGTAAGAATGAAGCAAAATTGCATAACACAATTTTATTGCAAAGTATTATTTTTCCTTCTGTATTTTTAATTCAGTGTGGCTTTTCTGTTTCCTTTGATGGTATTTGCCTTTTGTTATTATGCTCCGGTCCCTCTGAGTTAACATTATATTAACTAAAGGAAACAACACAACAACAAGGTTATCCAAAGCCAGTGATTACCACAAATCTCACCCCAGACATTCTTCTTCTCGCAGATCTTCTTTTCCTATTCCTGTTACATTAAAATTTTTGAGCATTTTAAACAGACAGGAAGTTAAAGCGTACAGTCAACATGGAAGGAAAAGCAGAATCTCAGAAATGCAGGAAATGATTTGAAAACAATGTTGTACATTGTTTTAATTTCTTTTCTGTCTACAGAATTTGGCTGGTTTGTAGTTTAATAGGAAAAATGCGTGTAAGCATGCATACATTTTTGACTGCATTTCTCTTAATAGACATTCTTGTTTTATCTTTTCCCTAATGCATGCTAACAAAGGTACATGCTTTAGAAGTTGTCTATTCCTGGCTTAGATCCAACTACAATTAAATTTATTCTGTATTTGAACTAATGCTATTGCAGTCTTGCCTTGTTTACTTCCCACTGACAACCTCCTTCGTAGATGCTCTCAGCTAGTGGAATTCCCTTTCAAGGGAGGCTAGGTTGTCTGCTTCCCTTAGGAAACCAAGGCCCTTTTATTAGATAAGCTTTTGAAAAGTAACTGGCTCCTGGAGAGGTGGCTTTTAACAGATATGTATTATGTCTAGAGCTGTTGAGATTGTAAATTCAGTTTAATTCAAATAGAGGTTGATGTTATCATTTAATTGCTTTTTTGTTCTGAATGTGTGTGTGTGTTGCTATCTGTACCTGTTTTAATTTTGTTATTTACTGTTAATTATTATCGGTTATTTCTCAACTTGGGGAGAAAGGTAGAAAATTGTTAGCGACAGCAACCCTAGCATGCCTGTTGTTATCAACCCTTTAGTATTTGTAAATAAACTGACTCCATACATCGCTACAAAGAAGACTAAACTCCCTTTATTTCTTGGCTAGATCTTGTGTGGATGGATAGCAGGCCTTGTTGTTGCTCAGTCTCTCCTTGCAAATACAGTTCTCCCTTCATATTCCCCGGTTTGACCTTTGTGAATTTGATTATTTGCAAGGCATGTGCTTGCATCCCTCAACCCCATTTTCCCCCTCCCATTCCCTTGCATTCCTTGTCAGGGTTAGCAGGATCTGGCTCCTCTGAGCATGAGCAGAGTTTGAACTTTGAAGCAAGGCTTCACTGTGGCAGAAGTTCCCAGTGAAGTAAAAAAATTCCAGAGGCTCACTAAATAGGCTTAGAGGCAGAATTTATTGCCACACTTTAAGACAAAGGCTCTTGGCAAAACATTCCAGCAGCAATTAAACAAGTAAGAATAACAGAAGATAAACGGACAGCATCTCCCCTTGCAAAATGTAAACTGTCAGCAGCATGACAGGTCCAGCTAGGCAATCCTGACTGGCAGCTGGTAAAGGCAAACACCAGCCTTTTTATGTCCCACTGTCACCCTGAACAAGTGGGGTGACCCGTTTTGGCATGTGGCCTTCTCCAGTATACAAGTCATAGAAAAAACAATCCTGCTGACCTTGCACCTGCTCGTCTGGTCACATCACCTCTTCCTCTGCCGTCCACTCAGAGGAAACCATGCCTGCCCGGCATATAACCTTGACACTCCTCACCCCAGGCTTGTGAGGCTTGTGTTTAAAATGGACTTTTTTTTCCTTTTGGGTGAGCTAAGCCCCCTCCTACAGCTGAAGGGATGGCCTCTCTGCCATGTGGTTGCACATTCTGCTCTGTATTGGCTGCTGATTGGTCAAGTGCTCTCTTTGCTCCTACCCCTCCCTCCTTTTTCAAGGTGGCCACCAGAAGTAGCTAGAAGTCAGAAAACTGTTTTTCTCTGTCTGAGAGGAAAGTAAGCCCTTTTCCCTGTTTTTTTTTCCTTCCCACCCCCCAAGAACACCAGAGCCAGAGGCAAAAGAATGGGAGGGCGATCTTGGGTGTGTGTGTGAGTTATTCATGGGTTTTCCACTTTTGTGAGGGTTCTGCACCTCGAACCCTCATGAATATGGGGTGGCCACTCTACTAATTACTCTGCTTACGAGATACATCACTGTCTCTCACTTTCCTCAACAGATAGAAACAAAATATATTTACTCCCAGCTCTGTTCCTTCCCTTCCTTTGTTGATTCTTTCGTCTCTGGCCTGTGCATGGATTGAACGCCAACAACATAAACCCCTGAACACAAAGGACAGGCACTAGAAGAGGTGCATGAAATTGTACCTAGATGATGGCACTATGTAAACCATTCTGGCAAATCCCTGTTTAAATTTCCCCTGTTGTATCACCAGAGATGTTCCTCAGTAGTACAGCAGGCTACCATGGGAACTCCTCTTAATCACAGAAAAAGGTTAATTGTGGCAAAACTCTATATTTTTTCTATTGGCATAAAAGCTAAAGAACTGGCAAAAGAGGGGGATAGTAGTCATCAGTTCTACTGAGACAGCAAGAATGTTCTCACAATTCTGCTGAAGCAAAGCTCTGTTGTTGCTGAAAATGATACTGAACTTGATTAAGTGACACAAGATTGACAACAGTTTCCCTTGAGAATGGAACGTTTTGAAAAATAAGATTTGAGGGGGAACACCACAATAAGGATTAAAATCAGTGCCCACACTGTCTGGCAGATACTGGGAGTTGAAGTCCCAAAAAATAATTCATCCAAGCTCTGTTGCTCATACAGAAAGCAACAGCATGCCCAAAAAGGAAGATAGGCTACAACCCTTATCCCTGATGTCTAGTTTTCTAATGAGTTTTGTTTGCGGAGAGCATTTAATTATGCTCTGATTGAATTCTCAAGTGATACAACTGAGGTGCTGATATACTATCCAAGATAGATTTTTAAAAAAATATTTTTTGCTTAATATATGGCATCTTCTGTTTTTCTTATTTCTTTAGAAGTGCCAAAAGGCCCAGTTATTTATTCTGATTGCATGGTACATAGTAAGACAGTTTATGCCTTCCTGAGCCATCCGCAATCAGGACAAAAATCCCTCCACTGGTGCAGGTGCAGGACTTAGGCCCTTTTCGCATGGCAAAGGGTGCCTGGAGCATTGCACGATTGTGAGGAGTGATCTGCATGACACACTCACAATCACGCAACCCTCCAGGATAGGGCAGGTGCCGCTTGCGCACTTTTTCATTTTCGGCTTTCAGCCAAAAATGGTGTGTGATTGCGCATTGCTCCAGGGCCCCGCGCACTTGCCGTGCGTGCAGAGCCTCCAGAGCCACAGCATTCACGCTTCCTGCCCCAGCGCAGCCTGGGAAACTCCCAGGCTGCACTGTGGAAGGAAGAGGTGGGGCTCTTGCGCTGCCTGCTTGGGAGCAAGCAGCTCATGCAGAGCTGAAGCAGTGGGGACACAAGAGCCTCTCGCTGGAGGCTGCTTGCGCAATCCCCACACCCCAGCGCCGAGAAAAGGTAAGGTGCGGAAAGGGTCTTAGTTTTGAAAAGCTCTCTTTGCTGCCAATGGGAATTTCTCATAATAAAGTTCATAGCTGTGTAAGTGTACACAGGGATGATCATGATTTGGGAAAGAAAGATAAACCAGTCTCTTGCATGCTGCTCTCAGCTGAACAAACCCATTCATCTGCTCTAATTAACTGAGGGGAAACAAAAGTTCTAGACCAGTGGTTCCCAAACTTTGGTTGTCCAGGTGTTCTGGACTTCAGCTCCCAGAATTCCTGACTATTGACCAAGCCAGCAAAGAGTTCTGGAAGCTGAAGTTCAAAACACCTGGATGACCAAAGTCTGAGAGCCACTGATCTAGACTCTTGCTGTGAATTGTGTAACCCATATCCTTCAGCTATCCCGATTTGGTAGGGGCAGTCCCGGTTAATCCTCTGTTGTCCCACTTTTTCAGCTGCTTTTAAAACATCCCAGTTTCTCTTTCCTCCTCCTACTTCCTACTTTTGACCTCAAGTTTATTCCCCTGCTACGATCAGAGTTCAAAGTGCAAAATTCATTTGCACCCAATCAACTCAGCAGCGGGAGAACAGGGGGCAGAATCATGCCCTTCTTCATCATTCAAGCGAAAGCAAACTACTGCTCCTAGCTTGTATATTCTTCCTCATTAATAATTTTTTGCTATCTTGACCACACTCTGATTTTGCTTGGCCACATGTGTTCTGGTTTACATCTGTGAAATATTGGAGGGTATGAGCCGGCATAGTCAATTTATTTCAAGCCCAATGGCACTGAAACATTACTAGTGTTAACAAACATACCTGAGGGCCTCGTGGTCCCTTTGGCCCAAAAGGGCCTTCTATTCCCTATTCAAACAGAACAAAAAAGAGGTACAAATTAATCACAAGTCAAAATACACTTCCCGAGACATTCTTCATCTCTCTCCACACAATTGTTGTATACTTGTGCTTAACTGTACGTATAGGTAGAACAGCACAGTTTCTCTAACTAAAGGAGGTAGCAGGTAGCCCTCACGGATATGATTTAGACCACAATCCTGTTGAGTGACATAAATACAGCAGCTTTGGTGATGTCACTATCATGGTGGATGGAACCACTGGTAGGAATAAAATGGCTGTGGGTACCGTGGTAATGGCATTAGGCCAAAAAAGGTGCTTTCTCTCTTGAAGTCTACAGCTTCCTCTGCTCTGCCACCATTGGACACACCTGTAAAAAGTACACTACAACAGCATAATAACTGACTGTTGGTGCTAGCATGGTACAATGACAGGACTCTTGCTTGGTGTTTTCTAGTCACTTTTAACCTATTTGCCTACTTTTCATCAGAGTGGATGATCCCCCCAGTTCAGAAGCTCAACCAAATGCATTATGTCGAACTGTAGCTACTCACAGCCTTTGGTTGAACATTAACTAACCAAACCAAGAGGCGAGCGAAACAAATATTAAGATCTCTTGGTGCCTTTTATGGTCTTTTTAATAGTGTTTGCTTTCTAGTGGTGTGTCAGAGTGTTTCTTAGGGATGGTAAATCTCTATTTCTCCAAGTCCCGGCAGATGTCAAAACCAATGAAACCATTTTTCATCCCATAGCTTTGTGACACCATTTATGTGTGTGTATCTAATCTTTGATTAAAATAAAAAAAAATTCACAGAAATTTAATCTACTAAATATTTCTTATCTTTTCTGTAAATCTGAAAGAGTAAAAAGTTAAATACTGACATCCCAAAAGAATAATAACTGTGGCTGTCCAGTTGCAGAATTTCATTCCCGTATGTAACAGCCCTCTTTCTTCAGCTTCAGCCATCACTATTGTTATGAATGGCTTCTATGAATGTCAACATGTGTGTGTGTGTCTATGCAGGGATGAGTCTACCAACTGCCTATAATAAGGAAACAAATCAGATAATAGAAATATATACATTTAAGTGTATTCTCTGTCTTTTCAGCGCAGATGAGCCACACTTGAACAGTTGTTGTTTTGTTTTGTTTTAATTTGTATTTTGAGTTACTATGACTGGAATGCTCTGCTCAATACTGTGATTGCCCTTTAGGGAAACCCAGATTTCTGAGCAATGGGAAACACCAGTAAACACTGCTGAACACTGCGCAATAAATCTTGAGTTCTTTTTAAAAGTTGTGCCAGGACACACAGCTACCAATTATGCCACTGGGCTGATCCCTCTAGATTGTAAAGTGCTTCTAAATATTGGCATTGTGCTCCTTTTGCTTTATGCTTCTGCTATGTGCTCTTCATGTCTGGTCATTTTCGACTGGCATGATCTCTGCCTTTTTTTTCAGAAAAGGAGTCTTGTTATACTTCTGGCAATGATTTCTCATCTCCTTTTGCAAGTGGGAATCCTGTGGGTGATGAGAACTTTGGCCTGTTTAGAGGTTTCTTCAGGTTCTTAATCCATTAGGGATTTTAATCCTTTACAGATGTTCAATGCCTTTCCCTTCCTTGCCTTCAATTTTTTTTTTAAAAAAAATGCCCAACAAAGCTCTTTCTTTGCCTTTCTACGATTTTGACATATGGTTTCTATGTCCATTTTTTCCTTTCCTTTCCATCTTAACTGCCAGCTGCTAACTAATTTGCTTTTATCTTAACATACAGTCACACAAACACCATTTCCTACTACTTCTTCACCAGCTGTCCCATAAACAGAAAGAGTTATAAGAATATGCTAGAAATGTTGTAATTTGTAACAGACTTCATTTTAAGAAATTACACCACTGTAGCACCAGTTCTATCTCTTGTTAGCCTCTATAGTTAGCTACAGCACTTGGGCTGAACAAGACAGGTAAGACCAGAATATCAACAAGAAATAGTCTTCAGTGTCACTGATAAGGGATGGGGACTAATGGCAGTTTTGTGAGAACTGGGAGCATCTTGAGTGGTAGAGCTTCTAATCCTGAATATTATGGTGGGAAAATGTAGCTCTATATCAGATTTTGGCCTGCAGCTTCCATAATCCTTCAACATTGACTGTGCTGACGGCTGGGAATTGTAAGCCAAAAAAAAAAAAAAAAAAATCTGGAGACTCAAAGTTGCCCACACTTGGTGTATATCAAAGATGGTTAGACTTTAGGTTTACAGTTGCAATTTTCTTTTTCTCTATAGCCTTGAGATGCATCAGTTTGTTTTTGTTCATGAAGATGTGTTTGCCATTAAGTCAAACTTGGTTTATGGTAGCCCTATGGATGAGGGACCTCTAGGAGCCCTAGTTACTAAGGTCTTACAAATTCAAAGCAGTAACTAATCTTTCACAGGAAATTATTATGTATAACAGGAAAATTCATATCAACTGAGGTGTGATTCAGTAAATACTATTACTATTACCTTTTGCCGCTCAAAAAAGACGTTTCCCATTTGCTTCTTCATATAATCAATCAACATTTGAATCAAATATTTACCCAAGCAGTAATCATATCACAAATAATTTACATTGTGTTGAACTTACTCTGTCTCCCTTTAGGCCTGGTGCTCCACATTCCCCTCTCTCACCCTACAAAAATAGAGATTTTTTTTTTTAAATAAATGATGCTTCATATTTTAAAAAAATCAAATACAATGAGGAGTTTCTTGTTCCGATCCTTTTTGAGACAGACAATGGAGTTCTTGTCTAACATTTTGACTGGTATGTCCTCAGTGTCTTCTACCCTACCCTACCCTACCCTACCCTACCCTACCCTAACCTACCATGCCTTGCCAGCCAGTCTCTCAAGTTAGCTCTTGGTCCTAGAGAGTGTTTCTACTCATTCCATTCTTGGAGACAGTTGTTGTAGTGATTTTTTGGATCTGAAGTGGGGCTCTTTTACTGGGTTTTTTTTTTTCTTAAATGTGGGTGGGGCGGTTTGCTAAGGTGATCCTCAGACTAACAGCTGACCCACACTCTACCACAGTAGGCAACACATACACCACAGGCCTCATGCAGGCCCCTTGAAGTCCAAGGCCCACTTTTGCCATCTCCTTTATTTCTGTAGCCTTCATACTACTGGGGACCACCTATTACCACCACTGTTTAAAAAATCCTATGTTTGTTTCTAATGTGGAAAATTACAATTCTTCTCTAAAGGAAGGCACAAAGTCTTGGTTTAGAAATGTTATGTAATGAGTGGGTTTCCCTCCATCCAAAATGGAAGTGAACTTCTAGCCATGACAAATTCACTCTCTCTGGGAATTTTTGTCCAGGATCTAGTAAGTTTCCGGAGGGTGAAAATGGGCTTTGGACCCACCAAAGTTACTCATGTATTGTGTTCTCTAACACAGTTTGTGACTTTCAGCTGTTGCTATTGAATTTGATCTGTGGCTTTCCTGGTCAGCATCGTGTGTCTCTGGACCTATGAAGATCTGATGCCATACACTGTCATGAGTTTTCTGATTGATCCTTCTAAACTTATGTCATGGCCATGCTGAGGCCCTTTGTTCTAGCTTCAGGAAGCTTCCAGTTAGAGTCCTTTTAATTTCCACACAGCTTTCAGCCCTAAGTGGAAGGCGTATATTTGCTCCATGCTAATTAAACAATATTTATAGCCAATCATCCTGTTATCACAGATTGGGGATGTATGGCATAGTAACATGTTAACCACCTTACCTTGTCTCCCTTATAACCAAGGCTTCCCTGTTGGCAGAATAATAATAAAAAAAACAAAGCCGTTTTATCATGGGTAATTAAATATAAATATCAAGAACATGCTATAACTTTCTTGTCTGAACAGTTTAGAGTGTACAATATCAACCAAGATGGATAAGCAAGGGAAAATCATAAAATGCCACCATTTAAAGAACAAATTATTGTATATATAAAAAAGCACCTGCTGCTAAGTGACATGGAGAGATCTGTGTGTGCAAGGGAGTATTTCTGTAGAATTAAGCCATTGTCGTTGTTTGCCTTCAAGTCATTTCCAACTTACAGAAACTCCAAGGTGAACCTATTACAGGGTTTTCTGGGGTGGAGATTATGTGACACATCCAAGGTCACCCGAGGGTGTTTGCAGTGCTGAGCAGGAAAGTTAAGCCATATTCACATACAAAACAACAAATGCATAGTTTTGGAAATATTCCAGAGGGGATGTGTTAGCTTTAGAGCTCTCACTGGGAAATAGATGATCATGGGCATATATTACACATATACCAAGATACATCTGCTGAAATCAACCAACAAGAACTTGGGACATTACTTTTCATAATGTAATTTGTCACTCATTATCTGAAGACTTGCTTATGTGTAACAAACTGGTTTTAATTGCAGTACTTTTACATTTTTATTATTTTAGGAGTAACAACTAAATGTTATTTGTTATCCCAAGAATGTAATCATGCTACTAGTAGTCATGTTACTTTTTTAACAAAAAAACCCACTGGAAATGCCACTATCCAAAATATAACATATTACTTCCAAGTTCTGTTCTCTTCTTGCACCAAAGGTATGTATTTCTATAGAACAGCTATATGATAATTATATATCACATACACAATCATTTATCCCTTCTAAACTGGAAGACTCTAAAGGCTATCAGCTTTTGAGACATCATTTGAAAACACACATTTTCTAGTACTGCTTGATTTTATTATGTTAATTATGGACCTAAGAATTATTACTAATAATAGTATGATTGTGATTACTCTTTACATTTATACTCTGTTGTCCCTCCATGGAACTTGAGGCACTGTACATAGTTGACCCTGTCCACGTCAACTGTGCAACAACCTTAGGCTATGAGATAATACCAGGCCCCAAAACAACCCCGGAGCTCCATGAATAAAGATTTAAACCTGCTCATCTCAGGCTTAGCCTGATGTTCTAATCACTATCCCACATTTGCTGCCCCACCTTTTGGTGCCTCTTTTCTGATGACTCACACTTCTGATGCTTCCAAATTAAGGGCAATATCTCTTAATTTGACTGGGGTTCCACTCTTTCATCAGTTCTTCTTGCCTATGGAGGCTTGCTTGCAACTGCTTGCATATGCACACTGCTTGCAACATGAGCTGAGAGACGAAAAAAGGTGCCAAGGTGGCTGAGAGATTTTGCAAGTGAGTCTCTGTAAGTCCTTCATGCTCCCTACAGTACAGTACATGGGATCCACTTTTCAACCACTTTGATTTTCTTACAATGCTCTGGTCTCTAATCTGTCAGATAAGTGGGAGAAACCTGTATTGACAAATACTAACTAGATTCCCTCTGTGACATGAAAGATGTTAAGTTAACAACAACTAGAAAGGCTAGGACAATCATGCTTGAAAAACTTCACTGTGAGATCGGAGCATGTTAACCAATGGTATCAGGCAGAGAGAAGACATGTTTAAGAGCACCATTTGCAAGAAATGACACATAGAGATCATTGTATAGACAGTCTTTTAGCAAGACAGTGTAAAATATTGTCCAGGTACCTTTAGTCCTTTTTCTCCAGGCTCTCCTTTCTCAGACTGTCCCTAGAAAAAGAGGTAGAAAATAGTGAAACCAAACATTTCTAATTTGAAAATACTGATGCCTTTCCCTTTGCCAAAGTGTAAGCCACAACTTTGAGGATGCTCTTACTATGAACGTATCGGCCAACATCCAAACAGCTGAGTAACTAGTCCCTCAAAGTCAAAGGTAAGGATTCACAGCTATACATATATTTTCATTCTCATACAGGAATTCTTCACAAAAATAAATGCTGCAAAACCTTCCCCTGCAGGTCACACACCTGCACTTTCTAAAAAATCCTATCAAATCATTCCTCTGAGATTTAAACATTTTCAGTATGCTTCTTATTTGAATATGCTTCATATTTAAAATATGCTTCAATACTTTTTCCAGCCAGGGAAGGAAAGATCTGTCAATTACATTTTCCCTCAATTTCTCTTTTGTCTAATCTTAACTGCACCTCGTCTCAAGCTTTGAAATTTTTCCAGTCTTAAGTTCTGTTCATCCTCAGTGTTGGGAATTTTCTTTACAAATGTAGAGTACATGAAAATGTGTACTCATCTATGTGTACAGTGCAACTTTGCTTATATATTTTTATAATAAATCCTCCTAACACGATGCATTTTTAAATGTTTCACTAATGTTTTGGGTCCTTTTTCTCTCAATATATACATTTTGTGTGTAATGTTTATTGAAGAACTCCACCACCACTTTCAGACAAGTGTGAGTTTCACCACTTAATGAAGTTTTGTATTGGTTCAGAAGACTCAAGTTAACTATGTCCCCTTAATTTCTCCCTCATCTTAGAATCAGGTTCAT
Organism: Cyclura pinguis; assembly: GCA_030412105.1. NCBI lineage: Eukaryota > Metazoa > Chordata > Lepidosauria > Squamata > Iguanidae > Cyclura > Cyclura pinguis. The sequence goes on from CM059604.1 coordinate 24,872,458, forward strand.
CAGATTCCTGAAGTAAACACAACAATCTTCTAGGAACTGGAATTTTCTGGTAAATGATAACTAGAAATTAAATTATGGAATTAGCACTGGTGATATTAATTGGGACAGCACGTATAAAATGGAAGCTAGCGCCTTACTTCAAGTGTATGAGAACACTTGAAGGAAACTTTGCAGGTTGTAGGTCTCAAAGCAACTGCAAGGGGAAAAAGCATTGTCTATTAATAGGTGCCATTTACCTCAATGTATATTATTTGAAGGATGACAGACTAGATACAAACCTAACTGGTAAAGAATAGCTGAGGAGATGTCATATCTGGGCCAATAAGCACATAGGCTTGAAGATAATTTGGGAGTTCAGGCCTTAGCATCTGAAGGCCTCATTTGATTGCTGAGAATCTTCAGACCTATCAAAGCCTGTCTAAATCTCTCAAAGAGCCTTGGATGAATGTGAGGACACTCACTGGAATTTATGCTTAGCGTTAGGTTTATGTGAGAGGATTCCCAATTCTCAAAAAGGCCACCAAAAGGTTCTAATATATAGATGAGGAATGTGTAGCCCTTCATATGTTATTAAACTGCAAGTCCCATGATCCCTGATTACAGTGCTGACTAGGACTAGCTAGTATTGTCCAATGACATCTGGAGGGCCATGTGCACCCCCATCTAAGCAGATTCTGGAGATATTTAACAAAGATATTTAACAGAAGGTGTAGTTGCCCATTGAGTTAGCTGTTTTTCATCCCTCCCAAAACACTCTGGCAGCTTCCAAATTCTCCTTGAACAGACACCTTAACAGAATCCTGCTGTGAAATTTTAAAGAATGTAATTCCAATTTACCTTTTCTCCTTTAGGTCCTCTTTCACCTTTATCCCCTCTGCCACCATGATTACCCTTGAAAAACAAACAGAGAAAAATTTTATTAATAGAATAGATGGTCAATGCATTCTAAAAAAACCCTGGATATCAGGAAGGACCAGCGGCTGAATATTATAACAAGAAACATGAGCCCATGTTGCTTGTATTGCTGATCTAGGAAATACCTTTGTTCAGCTAATGTAGAATATGCTATCACACAGATGGTTTACTGCCTACTAATCATGATGATAGATGGCCTAAATGTCCTAAAGGCACCAGATCCCTTCTGATCTTGGAAGCAGGGTCAATCCTGGTTAGTACTTGGATGGGAAACCAGCAATAAATACTGGGTGCTATAGGCTATATTTCAGAAGAAGGAACTGGTAAAATGACCTCTGGGTATTCCTTACTCAAGAAAACCCTATGAGATTCATAGGCCCTTTTCACATGTTGGGGGGGAAACGGGCGAAAACGCCCAAAAACGGAGCTTACCTCCAGCCGGGTAAGTCCGTCACCGGGTGGAGCAGCGCGAGCTCGCTGCTCCACACTCCTCCGGTGTCGCAGATGGCAGCTTCCGGTTGGTGGAGGCTCTCCACCAACCGGAGAAGCTCGCCAGCCGGAAGCCCGCACCCGGCAGATCTGCAGGCACGCACTTGCGCACCTGCAGATTCACTTTAGAGCCGGGCGACGGAGCGGCACGGGGCTGCATGCTCCATGCTTTTTAAAAACCTCGAAAAAGAGGTTTTTAAAAAACACGCAGCCTGGCTAGTTCCGGCCGCTCCTGAATGGATTCTGGTGTGAAACTACTAAAAGTAGTCCACGCCAGTCCACTCTACGGTGTAGATGACCTCCATGGGAGGTCGCTCTACACCGTTCCCCCCCCCACATGTGAAAAGGGCCATAGAGTCACCATAAGTCAACAGGCAACCTGAAGACACATACGTTCGTACAATCATGATGGCAAGCGATGGATACTTATATACATTTTCACCTCACAATTGATTGCTTCCCTTTTGCACAGGCTGGGCAATTCTGCATAAAGTTCTCCTGGCTACAGCCTGTAAGGATAGAAAACTGGATGCCATTGCCCTTGCCTGGCAACAGAAGGAATCATGAAGCCTGCTGCATTGTCTTGAACATCCACCTGGCAGTTGGAGTAGTTTCAGGCTTCGCTGTCACCAGATGGGTTATTGGGCATGGATTTACTTTGCCTGGCCAGTTGACCAATAAAGACAAGCTGACTGCTTCTGCTGGCTTCTCTCTGCTTTTCTGCTCAACCTTCTGGCTAGCAAGGCTGCTGGCTGATTGCTGTGGCTGCACCCCCAGCTATGGCTGATCAGCCTGCACAGGCCACCATTCAGAAGAGCTGCCTCTCCTTACCTCTCTAACACGGGTGGTTCTTTCCCACTGGAATGAAAAGGCTGCCCTATCCTTCCAGGCTCCACCATCACATTTTACCCTGGTGAATCCTTCCAATTCCTTACACATATCTAGCACTGCAACCCTATACAAGTCTCCCTGGTGGAAAATTTTGTAATCCAGAAGGTCTTACTCCCAAGTAGTTTGCACAGATTTGTAATCCTAGCCCTACTGAAAACAAAGGCACGCTAACTAGTTTTGGCTAACTTGTTCCACTGTTTTCTGTGGGACTTCCTCGTGGCTAACATGGGGTGGCATGCCACCATTACATTTAACACAGACTCGCTTGTGCTCCCATGCATTCCCAACGCACTAATGTGGGGGCCGTGACCTGTTCCTTATTGCACTGTAAAGCTACCTGGCTACAACTTAAACACAGTTAGGGCTGCCAGAGTAAAAACTGGAAAGGGCTCCTGTCCCTTTAATGGTTGTAAGGCACCAGATCCTGTCTGATTTTGGAAGCTAAGCAGAGTCAGCTCTGATGAGTACTTGAAGGGGAGACCATCAATGAATACTAGATGCTATATTTCAAAGGAAAACTGGCAAAACCATTTCTGAGTATTCCCTGCCAAAGAAAGCCCTATAGAATTCATGGGCTCACCATAAGCTGATGGGCAACTTGAAGGCACATACATACAAAGAGAAGAGGGAATTTCAGCAGGTGTTGCTTGTCATGCAACCAGGTAAGAAGCAACACCAGCTGAAATGCCCTATTCTAAGCAACCCTTAAAGGGATAGGACTCCTCTCCAACTTTCACCCTGGCAACCCTAAACATAGTGCTTTTTGTGGTTGTTGTTCCTGAATGGACACCCTCTCCTTTTCTTCCTGGCCTCATTTTAAATTGCCATATATTGTATATACGTTGGGGATAATTTTCCTCTTATGAACTATAAACAAGAGATGGTAAGCAGATTTCCACTGCCTCAGATACTTACCTTCAGCCCAGGGGGTCCTTGGTCTCCTTTCTGACATTCACATTTCTTTTCACACTAGAGAATTAACACAAACATCAGTAATAGAATTTCACATTTCACTCTAAGGAGACACAATGTGAAATCAGCAGAGGAACCATCCTCTGTGTATACATTCTAACAACTGACTGCTATTATTAACCATTATAACTGCAATTAGTTACGCAAAGCAGGTTGCAAAGAATGGAAGAAAAACAAGTCCGGAAGTTCAAGGTACACAGTGGAATATGACTATTTTAAAAGCTCTTTCAGAGAAACAGAAATAATTTCTAGCCAGTGAGCTTTAAATTCCTGATGAATGTTTTGCCTTAGGATACATCCCCACTACACAGTTATACCAGTTTGATGCCACTTTAACTTCCATAGATCCTTCGTATGGAATTGTGTGATTTTTGGTTTGAGACGGTAGTATTGTCTTTCAGTTCAGGGGAGTGCATTAGAACATTCTAAATGTCCCACCAAACTACAAATCCCAGGATTCCACAGGATGGAATCCTGGCACAGGCTATCAAGCTGATAAAACAGTGTTGTATGGATATACTCTTAGCCTCTCATGAGAGAAGTTCTCACATCTCCATGACAAATGGGGCTGGCCCTATTATCACTCAGAGGAAGGCAACTGTTTAAGGCAACAGAAGCTGGGTAGTGATAGAGAGCTGTGTACCACACAGCACACCCCATGCCTCTAGGTTGTTGCTTTCAGGTGCCATGTTTGAAAGAAGAACATTGGACAGAAAAGCTATGTCAGCTTTTTGTACTTGAACAGGAAGGGGCACCATCTTGTTTGTTTGTTTGTTTGCCTCAAGTAGCAAATGTCTTTGGCTGGTTCTGACAAAAGTAGTAAGTCATCAGGTATGATCATCTGTTTTCTAGCATCAGAAAGAAAAAATCTGGGGAGAGGAGGTCTTATCTCTGATGTAATACTAGGCTCTGGAGGCACCTGGAATGAAGACATCTTGTTATACCAAACTCTGGGAACAGAGGAGAAGGGATGCTTTTGTGACCAACAAAATCAGACAGTATGAAGCAACTTAATTTACTGTGACTGTAATTTTACAGACAGAAAGAGGGAGTGATGCTTTTGAGATTTTCTGCTCCATGCATCCAAGTAATTTGGCTAGCTTACAGTGCTATGCAACTTCTCCTGAGGAGATGACGGTACTATTTATTGCTCTTCCTCAGACAGCACAATAGGCTGGCCCTGAGTCTCCTTCCTGACCCCACACACTTCAGTGAAGAAGAGCCATCTTTTGTGTCCTCTGTGTATGCACAAAGGACCAACGGTAAACAAGTGTAATGAGAGGTTACCAAGGTTAACTGAAGTGTGTGGATCCCTGTGTGTAACACAGGCAATTTCTGCACTACACTGTTATAGTGCTGCTATTCCACTTTCAACATCCCATGGAATTCTGGGGTTTGTAGTTTACTGAGGCCAAGGAGCTCTCTGGATGAGAATTCTAAAAGCCCCTCCCTAAACTGCAAATCCCAGGATTCCATAGGATGTTGAAAGTGGAATAATAGCACTATAATAATGTAGTGTGGAAATGGCCACAGTCTGTTTATGCTAGCCAGTTACATGCAGTTGCAGTCTCCCATGAGGAAATCTAATGACAACACTACCATATACAAGACTGAAGTGGGAAAAAATGGGTGCAACTGAAAGTACAGCATGACCAACTTCCACATAAGAGGTTTGGTAAAATCCATTCTGAGTTTTTGGCTAGACTTTAAAAGAGGTTGCCAAGGTGCTTAAGCCTACCCCCAAAACAGGTTTAGCATCTTTGATGCTTAGTTCCTTTAAACTTTTGGGCTAAAATACAAAACTGATTCACCACTTCATTGACTTGGAAGTCACCAGGACTTGGCCAGACAGGAGAAATATGCTGAGCCCCTTTCCTGCTTGTGATTCCTCCTGAAAATTGCTTTTTCCAGCAATTTATCCCCTCCTCCATACACACATACACACACACTTAGGGAGTCACTACTCAACACCTTTTTTAGTTGTTAACCACTGTCAGGTCCACTTTGACTTACAGCAACCCTGAATGAGGGATATTCAAATCACTCAGTTATCAACAGCCATGCTCAGACCTTGTAGACTCAGGCTTGTGCCTTCCTTGATTGGATCAATTCACTTATAATGTGGTCTTCCTTTTTTCTTGCTGCTTTCCACAATATCAAGCATTGTTGTCTATTTCAGTGACTCGTGTTGTCTCATGATATGTCCAAAGTAGGGCAGCCTCAGTTTAGACATCACCTAAATTCTAGTGCAGTGATTCCCAAAACTTTGGTCCGCCAGGTGTTTTTGGACTTTATTTCCCAGAAGCCCTAGCTGCCTCGTCCAACAATCAAGAATTCTGGGAGGTGAAGTCCAAAACAAATGGAGGACCAAAGTTTGGGAACCACTGCTCTAGCGGAAGAAAAATGATGGGGGAGAAGGTGGTTTTTAGATGCTGGTGTATGGAGTAGAGGAGAATTCAGCACCCCTATTCCTACTGTCTGTGATGCAATTTAAATTACCCCCATGCCCACACTTTATCAGGAATTGGAGTTGACCTGATTCTAACACAAAAACGTTTTTTCTGCCTCAGGCAAATCAGGGAATGGCACAAATGCATGCACGCATGTACACACGCATATTGAAATGGATACAGTAAAAAGGCACCTTAGTACCTTAAGAACTCCAAGCAAAAAGGTAGCCAAAAACCATCTCACCTGAGATGCAGGACAATGTTCTATGAGAAAGAGCAGAACATTATACAATAGCAAAACACTACCTGCCATATATACTCACAACCTGGTCAGCTTACCTTCTCATCAAATAAAGTGGTCTGTAAAATAAGAAGAAACAAAAAAGATGTTCTGTTAATGTGTCGTTTTACTGATGGATTGGTTAGTGAAAGACAACTTGCTTTTTTTTTTTAAAAAAAAAGGTGATTACACACTGCTTTTTGTCTTAAAAGGATTATATTTTCTAAAAACTGAAAAAGAAATTAATAAAACAATCTAATAAAGTAGTAAAGCTGTTTTTACCAAAGGCAATTAATTCCACATCATCCCTTTTTTTCTCCCAGAGTCCAGGCTGTGTGTGGTATTATTTATATAGCTAAAATGGTATTATCTATCTAGCAAACATGGGGAGATATCAGCAGGCTGGATGCAAGGTCAAGTTTAAACAACAGCAGCAAAACTCTTGAGGGAGAAGAAACCCAATGAGACGTGAGAGAAATAGGCTAATGAGGACTTAAGGGTCCTTAGTTTACATTGCCATCTATTCGGCAACTCTCCCCATTGCAGCTTCATTTGGAGAGGTCAAGATATGCTAGAATCCTGCTGGGGCGTTAGAACTAGCATAAACCTGGTTCTGCAACCAATTGTACTTTCTCAGAGGCTGTGGTCAATGTAGTTTGTAGTGCAGCCAATCATTTTGCCAGCTCACACCATAATCTCTCTCACACTTTTGATGGGGTGGCTGGGGAGCTATAGAGCCATCGCTCAAAGGGGAAGCTTGAGGCCTTGGCAACTGTAGTACAACCAGTTGCACAGCTGTGAGATCCAGTATAACTATACTGGTGCGTATGTCTACTGCACAAAAATGGTATAGAGATCTATAGCTCATCCACTTTGATTGCGGTGATTATTCATTTATATGTGGCAAGGCCACCAGCTAGTAAGTAAGAGTATCAGCGCAGATCCGAAGAGGACTTTTGTACTTTTCAGATGGCACAGGCAACTATGGAGGTGCAGGGAGCAAATGGTCATGTCTCTGCTCCCCTGGCAGGCCACACCATTGTATGTCAGCTCACCAGAAGTGATATTGTGTCACTTCAGGCCACCATGCTGGCTGATTTTCAGATGGGTTTTTGTGGGGGGAGGGGTAGCGTTTTGGGATGATTCTGGTCGGGTGGAAGAAGTAAACCATTCCATTTGCAGCCCATTGTTAGTCAGTTTTGCCAATTTGGAGTGAAAACTGCCCCTCAAATGAGAGGGATTTTTTCAAAAATGTTTTAAGGTTTGAGGGTTTTGAGGTCATTCCAAGGGCTTCAGGGGCCACAAGCGGGAGGATTAGCAGCCACGTGTGGCCCTTGGCCTGCACTTAGCCCAACCCTGCTTTAAATGCTGGACAGAAGGAGAATTCCAGCAAGGGAAACTGTTCTTTCAGCGTGCTCTATGGATGGGAGACACTGGAGCATGTAGAATTTTCTCTTTCATCTCTTCTAAGTTTTGATCTTTCTGGGCTTCTTGGCTGATCACATCCCATTAAATTATGCTTCTCTTGTTCAATTATTCTTCCCCCTTATAATTCTTTTCTTCTAATTTCTCTGGCCAAAACAAGGAAGAAGACTTCCTTCTTGTTCATTTCTAGCACTCCCTTGAGATCTCCTCAGATGACTTTTGGTCTTCTGCAACATCTAATGTTTCTGGCCTTCTGACCTAATCACATCCTGTTTTCCTTCTGTCTAATAGCAAACTGCTAATCCTGTCTCCCTGTCTAATCTACAAAATTGTCTTCATGCTGTTTAAATGTTTCTGTCCGGCCATTTTTTTCCCTAGTGTGCCATGGACCAGTACCATATGTGCTTCCATTGCCTATAAAGTTTCTTTCCTCGAAATTCTCCAAAGACCAGCAACTGTAGGCATATGGACCAGCACCAGTCCATGGACCAACACTTGGAATAGCACTGGTGGAAAGTTAGATGGATTTAATTTCTTTATTTCAAAAGTTAAGTATACTCTAAGATGACTTTAAATGTTAAAGAACCAGCATGATATACAGAGCTTGGGAAAGTTACTTTGAGGACTACAGTTTCCATGCTCTCTATGACTATCCAGGCTGGCTGGGACATTCTGGAAGTTGAGTCTAAAAGAGCAGCTCTTCTAAGCTTTGGTGTAGTGATGTACAAAGAATGATGTTTCTTAGGCCCAAATCCTTATTCAGCCAGGATGCTCTTGAACAGCATTAAACCAGTCATTCTGTCTCAGCCTAATCATCCTTACAAGATTGTTATTGTTGTGTGTTGCAGGGGAACAATTTACATAAGCTCCTTGGAGGAAAAGCAGAGTACAAATAAAATCATAAATCATGTTAAAGAATACTGCAAATTATAGAAGATTCCTGCCAGCTTAAAGTGAAGGTTGTTTGAAGGACATCCTGCCCTCATCATAACTTCTTTGGAACTTCTTAGGAGATGAAATGGTTGTCTATTATCATTACCTATTAGATTGGCAGACTAGGGCCCTTTCCGCATGTGGGGGGGGGGGGGAACGGGCGAAAACGCCCGAAAACGGAGCTTACCTGAAGCCGGGTAAGTCCGTCGCCACGCGGAGCAGCGCGAGCTCGCTGCTCTGCAGTCCTCCGGCATCCCAAATGGCGGCTTCTGGTTGGTGGAGGCTCTCCACCAACCGGAGAAGCTCGCCAGCCGGAAGCCTGCCCCCAGCAGATCTGCAGGCACGCACTTGCGCGTGCCTGCAAATCCGCGTCAGAGCCGGGCGACGGAGTGGCACGGGGTTGCGCGCTCCGTGCTTTTTAAAAACCTCTCAAAAGAGGTTTTTAAAAAACATGCCACGCGGCTAGTTCGGGCCGCTTCTGAGTGGATTATGGTGTGGAACTACAAAAAGTAGTCCACGCCAGTCCACTCTACGGTGCAGAAGACCTCCGTCAGAGGTCGCTCTGCACCATTTCAGAAGCCCGGTGCGGAAATGGCCTAGGAGATGATGACTAGATTTGTGTTATATCCTACACCAGCATAAATCATGGCAGCAAAAGATGGACTGTGAAGGATATAAGACATTAGAGAAATAGCATCCTGGTTTTGCCACCAATTGCCCAGGGCTCAAAGGGGATGTGTGGGTGGGTGGGTGAAGTACAGGAGTTGTCAGGTTGCTATCCCACTTTAGTCAGTCGCAAGTGTCTCACCACGATGAAGGAATTAGCAAGAGTGTCATTGTCAGTCAGTCCAGATGGTAAACAGCAAACAGAAACTCAAGGTAACAAGCCAGAAGGGAGTCCAAAAGCAGCATTTGTCAAACAAAGCAAGGATGAAGGTCGTGAAGTAAACACAAAGCCAGACAGGTTGCTATTTAGTCAGATAGGTCAGCTGTGAGCAAAAATCACCCATAGGTCATTTCCGCACGACGAAGCTCTTCCGCTTTGTCTTGCTGCAGTCCCAGGTCCAGAAGGGAGCGCATCAGCAACGCTCCCCTCTGCACCCGCTCAGTCCATGTGGAAGAGAACACAATGGTGCCACGTCTTCCTTCTGCAGCACAGCCGGGCTTTTTCCATTGCTGCGCTACGGAAGGAAGCGTTGTCAATGTTCTTCTGCAGCTTCCGTATGGCCAGAAGTGATGAGAGCACCACGCGATCACAGGCCCAAAACAGATTTTTTCTGTTTTGCAAAAACTGCACAAGCGCGATGCTCCACAACAGGATGGCAGCGGAATGGTGACGACATCATGCGGAAGCGCGACCTGCTGACCGCTGCCATCCTGTGGCAAAAATACAACAGCGACATCGTGCGGAAAGGGCCATAGAGTTGCTGGAGATTTACACCTCACAGTCTTCACACAGCTTGATTAATTAGTGTCTCTTACTTGAGAGCATTGAGACCTGTGCAACTTCTCTTTGATTCTCCTTTGCCCTATGAAGGTATGCACCACACTCTCATCATCTTCCTCCCCCTGCTGGGAAGTAGAAACTCCATTTGCCTGCTGGATGTTGGGATCCCCTCCTGCTTCACCCCTGCATACAGGCACCACTGTGTCTCTGACTCAGACTTACCCAGAGGGTGAGGCAAGACAAATAGATGGATTGGAACTGGCAGATATGACTTCCCTTCCTTCAACACTACTGCATGAGCACCAGAAAAAAGTTTAACAACTAGCATGGCGCACCAGCAGGATTCCAACCAGAGACTTTTTAGCAGTAGCTCCAAATCTGTGTGGAACTCCCTCCCAAGCATGCTATCTACAGCATCTCAGCCTTTTGACTAAGATCAAGTGTAGCACCTTTATTAGTTTTTCAGCAGATCTTAAAAACATGCATATTTCATTAAAAAAAAAAAGGGCCCCACAACTAAGTAAAAATTTCCACCTATCTCAGTTCACATTCAAATACACCAAACAGCATAGCCTGGTCCAATGGCATGTAAAAATTAGCATGGTGGTGATGAATGGCCTGGCTGTATACAGTGCTGGCTTGCTAGTACTTCATGAGGATGCCGCAGTATTTTAATCAATTAATTTAAACAGAACAGATAGAAAGCTTAAGCAAGGGATAAGTAAGAGTGACTGGGGGCATCCACAACTGTTGACTTTAAACAGGCTTTAAAGCATCTGTCCTTGGTTTGGGACTCTATCCCCCAAAATAGTTTCACCACACTGGATAGCTCATTAAATATTGAGCCTACACTCAGCCCTCCATATTTGCAGGTTTCACTTTTGCAGATTTGATTATTCACGGATTATTTGCTGTCACCCCTGCTGCCTCCCTAGGCCATTTTTAATAGGGATGGCAAGCCTCGTGAGACTGAGAAGCTGCGAACAAGGCTAGTAAATCCCTAATAAAAATGGTGTGAGGCAGCAGTGGAGGTGGCAGTAAGCCCCACCAGCCGCCTACTTCTGCCTTGTGAAGGAACCCTCAAAGGAATCCATGGTGGGTTGAATATGGTGATCATACTTCTTTGTATGTTAAATATGGTTTGGAAGGGCCTAGTGTTATCCACGTTTTTTTCACTTTCATGGAAGTCCTCTGGCCCTAACCCTAGTGAATGTGGAGTGATGACTATATAACCCACAGTGGATTCACTGGGACAATAACATAGAAGCCATGTGCCAGTATAAGTAAGGTTTTCCCTGTGACTTTGGTCCTGCCTAAATCAAGCCTGGGATCTCTTCTCCCAAGCAAGTATTGAGTGATTAGGGATCACAAAGAATTTGTGCTGTGGCTCTAGTGTAAAATTTATGGCCTGAATTTCAGCCAGGGCAAATTTTGTTGTTGTGTACTTTTAAGATGTGTCAGACTTGTGGAAACCCTAAGATGAACCTATCATGGGGTCTTCTTGGCAAGATTTGTTCGGACAGCATTTGCCTTTGCTCTTCTCTGAAACTGAAAGAGCATGAGTTGTCCAATGTCACCCAGCTGGTTTCCATGGCTGAGCAGGGTTTCAGATCCTGTCTTTGGTCCAACACTCAAACTACCACATCTCATTGGATCTTAAGGTAAATTACACTGAGTCAATGTGAGATACATAAGCTTTCCCCTGTTCCTTTTCCCTGTTTTTTTTGCCTGATTATCTGTGGTTGATCAGGCAAAAAAAATTGCTAGCAAGAGCAGTTGATGTTCTGTAAGTATTCTATAACTTTTACTTTCATTGGTTCTTAGCCCATAGAATTCTTGCTTTTTACCTTCAAAAATGCACTGAATTGTGATCAACTCATTCCAGCACAATTGAATATGATAGGAGGGGCTGCAAATCCACTCAGGATTTTAGTCCGAACTTTAAAGAAGCTATCCAAGATGCTGAGCCTATTTGGAAGATAGAGTTCAGACCCTTGATTGCTCTTTCAAACTCTGGCCTAAGACCTGGACTGGATTGCCCAGCCCACCAACATGGAAGCCATCAATTAGCACTGTGTGGTGGCATATAATGCCAATATTTGACCATGAAAAACATCAATGGAAAAGCATACTTGAAAAATAGGCAATGTCATCATGCCCTGCCCTGTTCCTCAAAAACACTCTTAGCTACAGACAGAGGTGGCTGCATGTGAGGGCCAGGATATAAGTGAAAAGAGGAATGCTTATTAAAAGCAGTGTTGTGCCAGCCATTCTGAGTCTGTGGATAAGACAGCTTTGAAGCTAAAAACATGTGTGAATGTGGGACAACCTTTTTCTCTTTGTGTACACATCCACATATACTGAATCTACAAATAAGAGTTTGCAAAGAATAGCAAAAGAAAAGAAAAGGGAAAAGGAAAAAGGGGAAAGAAAAGAAAAGAAGAAATCCAAAAATTTAACTATTAAAAGAATACGCACCAACTGATTCCGTATTTTATCTGAAAGGCTGGGATCATTCAGATGGAGGACAGGATTCCCAGGAGAATTGCCAGCTACTGAAAGCAATTTTACTTCATCAGCAATATTTGAAAGGCCAACGGTAATGAAAGATATTCCAAATGCTCTGGCAGCTTCAGAGATGGTTTGGATGTCAGGGCTCTTTGGATGGTCAATGCCGTCTGTCATCAACAAAATCACTTTGACGCTGGTTTTACGGCCTTCTGTTTTGAAGAGTTGAGTAGCGTTGGAAATAGCATAATAGGAATAGGTGCCATGGCCAATGTAAGTCATCTCCTTGACTCTCTGCTTAAAGTTTGGCAGGCCTCTCCACTGGCCAAAAGGGTGGTCAATTCTGACAGAGCTGCTGAACTGCATGACAGCCAGTTTGAAGTCATACCTGCGGACTTTGGTGGGCTTCATGAGGAACACTTTATCACTCAGGAGGGTGACAAACTCCTTCTGCTTGTCAAACAACACATCCTTGGCACTTTCAGAACTGTCCACGATAAAGACAATATCAATGAGGCAGACTGAATCTGTCCAAGACAAGATGGGATAGAGAGGATTACAATGGTGAGCAAAGTCACTTGTGAGGAAAACATGCTTACACACACACCATCACCACAGTGATATCAAAGAGAAACAGGAAAGGAAAAGGAACAGCTAAGTGCAGATCCAATCAAATTAATATTATCATTAATCCATATTAACATTAATGTTATACATTAACATCCTAAGGACTGGAACCATCAGGTTTCCAAAAGCTAATATAGGACTAGGGAAAGTTGAGTTTGTGGGCTCAAGGATCACAGACCCAATTTTTTTCTTCACTGAGGATTTTTCATACAGTCCTCAAATCAAACAAGAAAGCTCAAAACTACCACAAAATATGGCAGCATAAAAAGTGGGGGGAGAGGAGGACTTTAACTGGCTAAAAATGAAAGCAGAAATGACATCACATCCCCTCAAGTACATGCCCTGGTCTCTCGGATTCCTAATTCTACACTCAAACCATTAGACTATGGCCCTTTCCACACGGGGCAATTAAAACGGCACAGAGCGACCTCCAACGGAGGTCGTCTGCACCGTGGAGTGGACTGAGTCGGACTACTTTTCGTAGTTCTGCACCTCAGTCTGCTCCGAAGTGACCGGAAGTGGTCACGCTGCGTGCTTTTTAAAAACCTCTTTTAAGAGGTCTTTCAAAAGCACGGAGCGCGTGACTCCGTGTTGCTCCATCGCCACGCTTCGGTGCAGATTTGCAGGCACGCACTAGTGCGTGCCTGCAGATCTGCCGGGGGCAGACTTTAGGCTGGCGAGCTTCTCCGGTTGGTGGAGAGCCTCCACCAACCGGAAGCTGCCATTTTGGACGCCCGAGCAGTGCGGAGCAATGAGCTCGCACTGCTCCTCGTCCCGATGGACCCGATCGGACCCACGAAAAAGCTGATAAGTAGCGTTTTTACGCATTTCCTTCCCCACGTGTAGAAAGGGCCGTTATTGGCAGTTGCTCTCGCATGCTTGCATTTGACATTTATCTGCATTTTGTAGGTAAATATACAGACTACAAGAAGATAATCATATTGCATTGATGAAAGCTGCCTCTTGAATGCTCTTTTCACTTAACATTGCAATGTCCTCTCCTTCTCAGCTTTAAAAACTGAGGCACTGTCTGTTCTTTACATCAAAGAGAAACTACATGAGGGCCAGGTAACACAAAGACTGGGATCTACTGCTAGTTCTTAGGGTGGGTTTCAGAAGATCAGCAAGACTTTTTGACTGATTTTTAACAAAAGCAATAGTAAAGGGCCAGTTTGTCCTCCTAAATTAACATTATGTGAAAGAATTCAAATCAAATCAAAGTAAAGAAAGCTGGGGGTAACATAGAAATAGATTTGATTGGGAAATGTTCAGTTCCTGCCATGGTAATGAGAATGATTCCTCAGTTGTGTGTGTAGTCCAAAGCACCTGATCTTCCAGGTCTATACCCATCTTCTTGAACTGCTAATTTGTGCCTAGCATGAATGCAAAGCCCTCAATATTTAGTAAGAAGCATTCTAGATTCCAAAAGCTTAAAGTTTGTCCAGCCCTTAGATAGGAAAACGTGTTTGTCTTCTAGTCAGCCATCTGGGTTCAAAATGAACCTCCCTAAAATGTGAAGTGGCAGGCTGTGCTCTACCTGTTATCTTAATGCTCATGCACATTTATTCAGATCAGTAGCAACAGGTGGCTCCCACATGACTTAGAGATGAATCTACTCTTGATTTCAGTCTGAAGGAGCTAACCATGGTGTCAAAGCTATTTGGGGGACTGAGTCCAGCATCTCGGATAGCTCCCTTATACACAAAAGTCTGGAATAGATTGACAGCCCCTCTGGCCGGAAAGCCACCAGCCACCACCTGGGACACAATGCATGGCATTTAATTTAATGTATTGAATTTGCAAGAAGAGAGGTGAGCCCTGAAGACTGACAAGACCCTCAAGCAAGTCGTTCTTATAAAATTTAAAAAAGGCAATTCCCATCAGACAAAAACAGGGGATGATACTGTAAAATAGGTGCTGTATTTTATAAACAGGGCCACTTGTACAGTAGCATATGTTATATTTTAAATCAGGTGAAGAGCAACCCCTGTTAAAACACAGTAATCTACACAAACATCCTTATGCCTTTTCCTTTATGCTGTTCATATTTCCCCATCTAGTTCATAATTATCCAATCTCACTGACAAGAAAGATTAATTCAAATAATTTTCTTCGTGCCAGGGTTGAGTATGCGAAATCCACAGACTTTGAGGAATATTCTTTGATTGAGATTTACCGCTGTGTAAGAAAAGAGTTTTTTAACAGAGAAAAAAAAGGAATTATCTGCTCATAAAACTTGATTTTGCACAGAAAACATGATATTCTTCACAGGAACCAAGTTTCCTGCATAGAGAACACTATATTTCTGTCCAAAACCCCATTGTGTTTGAAAATATTGTGCAGAAAAAAATCCAATCAGTGAAGAATCTCACCGTGTTCAGATTTTCTCATTGACTAGCAGTTGGGAAACCAGTTTTTCATCTAGGATTTGGAGACTGACTCACTATACTGGGCCCTCCCCTTTCCTGAGGGTTTGGAGTGCAGAACCCTCATGAAAGTAGAAAAAATGTGAATATCTCCCCGCTGCACATGTGCCTGCACATATTCCCTTGCCATTTGCCTGGGTGCGGAGAAGGAAGGCATGCATGGTGGAGTAAAAGGCAAGGGAATGAGGGGGGGCCACACGCGTGCCTTCCTTCTCCATGTATAGTATTCCCCCTCCCATTCCCTTGCCCTCGTAAGGCATGTGCACCTGGGCAAAAATCAAGGGAATGGAAGGAGGAGAATGGGAGTAGAGAAGGCACATACATGCCTCGTGAATAATCAATTTCACAAAGATCAAAGCTGTAAATAGAGACGGAAGACTATAATTCAATTAAGCTTTGAATCCAAAGGATCACAGTCAGAACTATTTATAAAAATCAGTTGAATAACTGAATAAGTCATGTAGTCAGACTAAGTTATATATTCTGGGTTTGAGAGAATCCAGGCCTGATTGAAGGAAACAGTGGCCTTGGGTAGCAAAGAGGCCTTTCATGAAAACACTGTACATGCATGAAGACAGAAAGGCAGAACCACACACCGCAAATAGGTTTAACACTCTAGATAGCACCTTTAAAGTTCAGCCTAAAATACAGAGTATAGACACTGCTGCACAAACTTTGGAACTACCAGCTGCCTGAACACACATGTACACACACACACATACATCTATTTTTTTCTGGTCCATTTACAGGTGAGTATTGGTACATCTTGGGCACGTTTGCTCAGTAAAAGCCTGCAACTGTTATACCATCCAGTTAATGTGCTCAGCCAGGGATAGTGCTGAAACAATATGGCAAAGGAACAGCACACTATCCCTCCCTTACACAGCAGCATGGAAACATGATGCCTCAGTTCATGAGAACCAAATTGACTTTTGCCATGATCCATAAGTCTTGGCTGCTGAAGGACAAGTATTACATGAACTGGACTTCCACACACAAGCCATTTATAGGATAATCCACATAACAGAATGGCTATGCCAATGACAGAGAGAAGGGGTTTGCTAATACAGTTTCTAAACTATGCTACTGGTTGAAAGTAAGAGCACTGGCACAGATAACAATGAAAGGGTAACTTGTCTTTGGAGAAATCTAATCCCACATGTGAGTGAAATCCATTCACAAAATCATCCTGTGGAGCAAAGCTTGGGAAAGTCGGACTATAACTGGCCTTTTTCCGTGCTGGCTGGGAACTTCTTGATCTAGAAACCCCTCACGTTTCAAGGTGTAGCACCGAAGATGTTATCAGAGCATAACTGGTCATCACTTCACAGTGAAAGATAGAAAGGCTCTTGGAGGTCATCTGAACTAATCCTCTGCCATCCAACTCTCTGCTTAAAGCAGCATCTACAATGCAGGACGTGTCTACAACATCCCCGATGGGTGACTGTCCAACCCCCACTGAAATACTTCCGGTGAAAGAAGGCCTATTACCTCCCAAGGCAAACCATTATACTGTTAGGCACCTAGGAAGTTTTGCTAAGAGCTATCTCACAGTTCTAGCTGCATAATTCTACAATTTTAGATTGCGACCTAATGAGAAATTATATTTTACTGAAATTACTTAGTTGTGATTGTACACCACTATGGCAACACCTATGTTATTTAGATGAAATCTCTATATAAAAACTATATATAAACAATTAGAACTTCTATTTTCTAAATCTTGCTTATTAAAACTTATTTTTCACGCCAACATATAGAATACTCTAAGAGATATGTAGTTCACTGTAAACCTACATAAACAGCACTATGGTTCATCTAAATATCTGATTATCCAACAAATCTGGACATCATCCAAACTGTTCTAACAATTTGGTTGTGCTATTTGGGGATTTTTCGGTAGCACATTCCATATAAAATGTCTGTTAAGTTTCTTAATGTGCCAAGCGATGCACGTTGAGAAGAGAATAATAATATCCCTTGTGTAGTCCGCTACTGATGGAAAACATGCTATTCAACAGAATCCAAGATGGATTACCAAAGATACAAAATGCTTATGTATGAAGTTGTCAGTCCCCTTTTGGAGATCATTCTGGTAGACTTGGAAACATTTAATACAGTCTAAAGCAAATTCTAGGAAAACGACTTTACCCAGGAGATTGTCTTTTCTTGCTAGAGAACTTGGCTTTTGTCCCTTCCTTCTGTTTTGTCCATACACTAAACAGTTCATAGCAACAGCCAAAGCCAGAAGGCAAAAGACAGAATGTTTTTTCCACATAGTGACTGGTATCCCAAATCAAATGATTGCAGATTGTTCCTGCCAATAAAAAAAAAAAAAAGATATTAATTCTTCATACCCGTTAAGAAATCAATGACTACATAACACAAATTTGCAAAGGACACAATCGATAACCAAACAACATAATCCAACTGGATTTAGCGTGAAAATAACTTACTTCTGCCTAAGTTTGATTCTTGCTGTATCTTTAGAAATGCTGTTTCTAATCTTGTTCTGCTTATTTTATTAGCTTGATTTTTTTTTTTTACTATTGATTTACAACACTATTTTACAATCTTAGTAAACTGTCTGAAGTACATATATGGAAAAGTGAAGCAAACCCAATCCGAATAAAATATATCAATAAAAATGATGAAAAATGTTGAAAAGTAATGAAAATAAAAATAATGAAGATATAAAAATATGAAAACTAAAAATAATGAATATATATACACACACACACACACACACACACATATATAATGAAGTAAATTTGATCTTCTGTCTTACACATCAAATATGAATGCTCTACAAACAATATAACTATAGGTCATAAGTCATACTATTTCTTCAATTTTTTGAAACAGTCATAAATACATTGCATTTCCTCCTGCCTGAGATAATGAAATAAAGGTATCTTGAAGAGTATAATGCCAGCTAAAAATACATAATAGTCTGGGGATTATTAACACTGCCTCAGTGTCAATCAACTTAAAAATAATTTATTAGAAGTAACCTTCCGATAATTGTATGAAGCTTGGTCTTAAAAACCATTTATTAGAGATTTCATTCTGGCAGATCTACAAAGGTAGGTTTTAAAAAGTGATGCTACCCATGTTACCTCTTTTGAGAAAATGTTTAAGTCAAACCTCCTTCAAAAGTCTGGATGTCTTTATGGGAATGCTTCAAAACTCTATTTTAATACAGTTAGAGCTCATAGGGACTGTATACTATTTATATAACCTCATCTTTTAGAAACAAAATTATTTGGCAAGGAAAGCAACTACTATGTTTGCAATTATTGTAGTAGAATATTTATAACCCATTCCACAAGAGAATAAAAATCATGGTAGTGTTGTTAACTTTCTGGAATACCTATAATTTGTTAAGACTGCAAAATGAGGGACATTCTACAACAAGCTGATTATAGTGCACAATTCTGTATTACTCAAAAGTTCAATAGGGTTTACTCCTAGAAACTGAGTACCTTAGACCCAATATGCACATAATCTCTTGTGGGTTAGATACATAGGTCTGTGATATCATTAACAGGAAAGGTTTGAACAAATGAAATTCATTTTTGGCACCCAAAACTTATTTATATAATATTGCTAAACTTTACCTAACAGTACTTTGAGATAATTAATGCATTCATTTCCAAAGACATCAGTTTAATATAACATAGTTCTAACTGTCATTATAACTTTGATTCTAGTATCCTTGTACTAATTTTGCTAATATAAATTGATACTGTAGTCTTGATATCTTACCTTACAGAGTACTGGAGCAACAAACTGGAAAATAAATAATCTGTAAACAAATTTGAGCTGAAAAGTCCATTGAGAGTATTTTGTAAATTTTTTTCTTACAGATAATGGTTCTTAAATAAATAATTAGCTTTGATGCAAATAAAGGTACCTTGCATCTGGATCTTACATGATCTTTTATTCATGTTTTAGTAGCCCAAGTTAAATGCAGAGTGGTTAGGCACTGAGCCAGATCTGGAAATCTGGGTGGGAGCAGTACACACTTTAAAGGAACAGCTTTTCTGGGAGTTTGTTTTACAAACAACAAGTTCATTGCCATTTGCTCTTTGGTGAATGAACATTGTATTTTGTGGTAGCATCTTGTATTTGCGTCTATCCCTTTCCCTATCATGCCTCTTCCACAAGAAGTACCTAGGGATATTTCTTGTGGAAGAAAATTAAGCAAGAGCCATGTTGGCTATAATGTTACAGTGAATACTTAGAAGTGGTGAATGTCAGCATGAAAAGGCATATTGAATGTTCGTGCAACTTTCTAAAAAAATTCTCAAACTGATGGAAAAATGGGACAAACATAAGACTGCAAAAAACTAGAGTCTGAGAAATTGAAGCTGACACATAGTAGATGTCATCTCTGCATAATACCTGATGATTTGTGGTAATCTGCACAGAGTGGGGCACAACTGCTTAACATGGCAAGTCTGACCCTGTTTACTTGGAGGAAACCTCAGCTTTCAATAGGACCAACTTCTTATTCAGTAAGTTCAGGGTTGCAACAAATAGCTGTCTCCCATACCATACTGGCTTCCACTGAGATGCTTTAGTTAGGTGTGCCAAGGTGCAAGTCAAACAACAAATGGTCAGGACCACAGACAGTTCACTGTGTAGCCATGGTCCTCATATCACTCAGCCCCACCAAGTATTTGAAGTCAGAGGTGGAGAATATTTTGCTCTCCAGATGTTTTGGCTGACAATTCCCATAGTTGCTCATCATTGACCATGGTCTCACAGTAGCCTAAAACATACAGAGAGCCAAAAGTTCCCTATCCCAATGTAAGTAGTCTTTA
The DNA here is from genome assembly GCA_030412105.1 of Cyclura pinguis. Classification (NCBI taxonomy): domain Eukaryota; kingdom Metazoa; phylum Chordata; class Lepidosauria; order Squamata; family Iguanidae; genus Cyclura; species Cyclura pinguis. The sequence continues at coordinate 24,892,650 of CM059604.1, forward strand.
CTAAATGGCTATAAACTTAGTTGAGATGAAGAATCATGATTTTCTGATTCGCCGAATTAATGGAGTAACTAACAAGGCAATAAAAAAAGAATGGGCTCCAGTCTTGAACTATGCATGAAAAAGATGGAGAACTGAGATAATAGACAAGATTTAAGAGAGTACTTTTTGATTTATTCAGCATTTACAGTCATGATGGGCAACAGTAAAAGACTTAAATTTGTGAAAGCCAATTACTCAAACAAGAAGGATAAATAGCAGATTGTAACCATATAATGTAGGGAGTGGGATTTTATGTCGGTAGGAGTTTGGACAATTGTGTACTTAGAGTTATCCGAGGAATAGATAAAAGAAAGTCAAAAGGGGATCCATGTAGTGATGATTACAAATAATGATTATAAACAATAAGAGATTTCTAGAAAATAACTGTGAAGTATTACAATGTTTATAATGTTGTTAGAATTATACTTGTTGCCCTATGTTTTTTTATTTTACCTATTAGTGATTTTTTTTCTATTAAAAAATAAAATTAGAAAGAAAAGAAAAGCAGGAACTTGCTTTCTAGGAAGTACCTACTTGGGAGTTCTCTCCTACACTCACGTGGTCTAGTGGGGTTTTCATATTTACTGTGTCCCTCCAGCTTAGTAAGTTCTCTTCGGCTCTAACTAGCTCTGGGAAAGATTCTTCAAAGTCCAAGGATTTGGGGAGAAAACTACTTCCACAGCAACAAGGATGGAGACTTCATGCCTCCTCTTCAGTCTCAGCAGGGTAGTGGCTTTCTTGGCTGCTTCCAATGGTCCTCTCAGTCCTCTCCGGTGGTCCACTCGGTCCTCTCCATCCTATATGTATGGCCCAGGAGCCTGTTACCCTAAGAGGCAGAGGATGTTGGGGTCTACCAACAATTCCAGTGTGTCCTTAGAGACAGGAGGAATTATAGCTCAAAGGAGACCTACAAGAAGAGGGTATCGGAAGAAACTTTTCACCTATATATACCAGTGATAACTGTAGAGAGGGATCTAGTTAAAGTTAAACAAAGTATTTTATTTGAATTGACAAACATATGCGACATCAGACTCTCTTAAGAACCATACAAGGCTATTGGAAAGTGAGGCAAGAAAGGTTCAATAGAGAGAGATTAGGAGTGGAAAGGGTGATAGTTACCAGCCTTGAAGAAGGAGGTTGCAACAGAGGAGCTCAGACAGTGTCTGAGGGTAGCATGGAGGAAAGGCACTCTGGGGTGCTATGTACTACATGCTACAATTGGCTGGGGTCAAAGCTAGGGTTTTTATACCCTATTTCACACCCTGAAGAGCTGTATTGACAAAGCTATGATGGCTTTCTCACAGGACTGAAAAAGCAGTCAGGAATGGGCAGATTGCTTAATTCTGAAGTGACAAAACATTGATGGGACTCATGATGATCTCTTAATGTTCAGTCAGATAAGGTGTATAGGGAAGATCTCCACAGGGTAAGATCAAAGAATGGTCTCTTACTGCTCACCAATCTAGAAAGTTCGTTTTTTCATTGTGTTCAAAAATGCCGAAAGCCTAAATGGGTGAAGGGATAAGCACAAACCCATCAGTGTTTGATTCTCTGCATAATCCTATCTGAACTTTCATGACTCTGAACATTTTCTCTGGTCAGCGTGACCCCGTTCATGTTCTCTCATCATTAAGAAGTTCAATTTATGAAAATCCCATATCTCTTAGGCAAGGTATAGTAACAACCCAATGGTAGATCTATTTCTTGCTAGATTGAATGCATGGGTATCATAGGCTGCCCTTGAAAAAGTTAGTGTTTTGGACTATAATTCTCCAGATCCCCAGGCAGCATGGTTCTGGGAGCTGAAGTTCAAGAAAGTGACATTTCTGAGCTCAGGTTACAAGTGGGGGTTGTTGCAGTGAATTCAAACACCTGCAATTATGTTCAATACTGCCTTTTGTATAGCTGGCAGGTGCAGTGAAAACCATGGTAAAGATTCTGTACCAATAGAAATGTTTAGATTTAGTGTGGCCACCACTTTAAGCAGCATCGTAACACTAGTTGCAGTTCAGGCTACAGTTATCCACACTTCAATTTTACAAAAAGCAATGTGCCTGGGTTCTACTTAACTGCATTTTTCTATATCAGCTATATACACTGGATAAATATTGATCTTGAGTACTTAACGAACTTATAATTTTGGTTCTATGAAATGTCTTTGTAAGCTGCCCAGATGCTTTTCTTAGTATACAGACTGAGATGGTAGACAACAAGTAATGATATTGTGGGGAACCATCAGGCCTGCAGGCAATAGAACAATTCTTGCACATATGCATAAGGATTTTTTTTTTGGTATCTGAATTCATTTAGACTTCTAATCATTTGAGTTCTTCCATGCCATTACCAACTGAATGCCTCATTCAGTATTAGGCAACTACCGTGCTATGGTCTATATGGGTCAATTCTTTTTACACGGAGTTGAATGCTATCATGAATGATGGTTTTCTTTTTCCAGTGAGAATGAGGTTGCACATTTTGTGTGTATAATCCTAATAGACTCCATATGGTAATAGTTTGTCAATGAGAGCTCTTCCAGTTTTCTGGTTATTTAGCATGAGCCAATTTTATGATTCTTTTCAGACTGACTGCGTTTTTTAAGGATGCTACCTACCATGATAAATTCATAGATATACATACAATTTTGTACCCAACTGTACTGCATCTTGCTTTGTTACATTGGGAAAAGTGTTTTTGTCTTGGTTTATCACATATTTCTGTCTTTGTGTCAGTGGTGGAATATTAAAAGATTTCTAATCCTTCTCATCATTCACAAATATGAATACAGTCCAATAGTGTACTATGAACAAAGAGTTTGGAAAAGTTCCCTTTGGGGACTACAATGCCCAAAATCTTTCAGCAGGCATGGTCATGTTGGGTGGAGGAATTGTTGGTGATGTAGTTCCCTGAACAAACTTATTCCAAGCTCTGTATGAACATATGAAGGTACCATATAGAATCATGCCATAGATGTCTCTAATATATGACACCAGCTCTCCCCAACTAGATTGTTTTTTCATATTGGCAGGAACAATCCAAGACTTTTTCAGCCTTGCTGGCTAGCCTCTTCTATGCTTAGAAATGCACTTTGGGTCTTGTGCATGCAAAATTTGTACAGTGCCCGTAAAGCAATGGGTTCTTTCACAGCTCAATCAGTCAATATGTGCAGAACAACCTTCATTGTTTCCACAAAACACAGTAAAGTACTATAGCTTGAGATTTGGTTCTTTTTATTAGGAACGATGTTGCCCATCAGATGCATTGGTTATACTGTCTGGGGATGTTGGGAGTTGTAGTCCAACCCATCTGAAATACACCAGGGTTCAGGGGAGAGAATGTCCTAGTCTTTTTGCTGCCTTCCTCTCCACCTGTGGTGGAGTGATATGTCACTATCTGACTAAAATATTCCATAAGCAAAATATCTCCTTCAGACCTATAAGGAGCCATTCACCAACCTCACTTGCCAACTTCATCAGTCATGTGTGTCTAAGGCAGGAGTGCAAGCCCTTCAGATGTTGTTGGACTGAAATCCCCACTATTCCTCACCATTGGCCATGCGCTAGGGCTAATGGCAATTGGGGTCCAACATCTGGAGGTCGGCGCAGTTCCCATCGCTGGTTCAAAATATGTCCAGTTAAAAAAATTCTTAAGAATCCAGTCTTTATAAGGAATATTTGTCATTATTTCTGTATTAGTCATTGTTGTATAACAACTTCAGATTGGTCTTCAGGCTGTCCAGGAAATGATGCCCTCATTTGCCTCTTTTCATGAATAGGCCCTTGAAAATCCAGCAGCGTCTGCATGAAAAGTTAATATAGAGACTGGCTTGGTGCTGCTTCTCACTTTCCAAATGCTTGTTCACATTATATCATCCATTTTGCCAGACAAAAAAGGAGAAGTTGAATTAATGAGACAAGGCAGCATGCTGTCAGAATATCAGAAAAATATTAAATACCTGGAACCAACATAGCATTAATCTAATCTCAGGTATGGATCTGGCCTCAAAAATGAAAGTTTAGTTACTCTTTAATGTCCTTTAGTTACTTCAACTACTCTGGGTGATTAAAGAGTTGTCAAACAATGTATTTAACATATTCATTTGTAAATTGGTATTTTAAACTGTGGTTATTGTAATGGACTTAAAGCATAGCAGTTATCTTTGTTCCACGAGCCCGAAATACATGGAGCTTAGCTATAAAGCACAAATATTCTATATATAACCCTACAGGGATGCACAGGAGGTGACTAACAAGAACAAGAGTGCAGTTATGCATGCTAGCCAGACATCTTTCACAAACAAAGAAGACAATGTATAGCTGTGGTTCTACAGGAATGTGTTGGTTCAATTGTGAAATGCCGCATGGTATCACTTTCAGAATATACACAAAACTAGATTCAGTATAGAAAACAGAAACTTTACTCAGGTTTAATGCTGTTTCCCCTGTCAGCCATAAACCCTGTGCACATTGCCTTTTCCACTGTCATACCCTCTAGGTGTCCTGATTTGCCAGAGACAGTCCCAATTAATCCTCTGTTGTTTCACTCTTTCAGCTGTTTTCAAAATGTCCCAGTTTCTCTCTCCTCCTGACATTTTCTGTCTCCATCCTCAGCTTTACCTCAATCATTGTAAACTGAGTTCAAAGTGCGTAAGTAGTTTGCATACAATTAACTTAATAGGAGGGAGCAGACAGGTGGAATCTTGCCCTTTCCCATAGGCTTAGGCAAAAGCAAACTGCTTTTAGCTTGTGCATTTTTCCTCATTAATAACTTTTGGCATGTCAATCAGACTCTGATGTTCCTTAGCGACATGTAAAATGTTGCCGATTATGTACTGCTGTGATAATCCACATATAATTTTCATGCAGGCTTAAAAGTGAGCTATCAAGCACAAAGTGTTTAAGACAAACTGTGATAAACTGTCATGAACTATGTTAGAAGTTCCTAAAACTACCATTTCTTCTTTGTCTACTGGTCCAAAATGACTAGAAAGGGAGTTTATCTTCTTTTCTTATTTTTGCCCTTCTAAAGGTGGATTTGAGCTCCACCTTGTGGTTTTCAAAGGCACGTCTTTTTCATTTAGGTTCCATTAAAGTCAAAGGAACATCGTCATCTTGCTCGCCTCATTTTATTTATTTATTAAAACATTTATATCCCACCGTACACCATGGAATCTTAGGGTGCCATATATATCTTTACCACTTCCATTTTGAATTTTGTTTGTAACTTGTTCAAATTCACAATTACAGTGAAATCAAAACAGGATTACCTGATTATTTCAGTGGGACTTACTCCTTGGAAAGTGGGTATACGATTACCCCTAAGTAAGTGGAATTCTGCTTTATGTACAGAGCAATCCTATGGATGTATACTTATAAATACACTGTGCTGAGTTCAGTGAGGCTTGCAGCTAGGTGGGTATTACAAAGAACTATAGCTGTCCCAGTCTAAAAAGCTGAACTAGAAAGGCCATTTTGTGACAACACTTTCTCCTCAGAATGTTGCTTGCTACCTTGGGAGCAACACAACAGTCTCCCAAACTGCACCTGAACATTAAAGTCCCAGGTGGAAAGAAACCACAGCATAATTCTGCCCTTACAATCTGTCAGGTTTGGTATTCGTGCTAGAATTGAACCATTATCCAGAAGCACACTTACAGAAAAGAGGCATCATGGAATTCTGAAATAAAAAAGAGTGCAGCAATTGCTGGTGTGGAAAGTGGTAGGTGTCACTTGTCATTTTAACAACAAGCCAAGTACCACTTAGCCTTCACTAACTCAGCAAGATTTAAACGGTGCATAGACAAAAGCCTTCTTTGTACAATGAGGAAAACAAACATAATGCATCCAATCCACAACCAGATATGCTCGGCTTATGTAAACTAACTAACCCCCTGGAACTTGAAGACGTACAAAGACAAAAGGGTATCCCCTTGAAAGTGTGGTTCAACTCGGGCCATTTCCACACTACATTGATACAGCGCTATTATTCCACTTTCAACATCCTGTGGAATCCTGGGGTTTGCAGTTTAGCGGGAGGGGCATTCAGAATTCTCAGCCAGAGAGCTCTTGGGCCTCAGGAAACTACAAACCCCAGAATTCCACAAGAGCTTGACAGTGGAATAATAGCACTAGAACAGTGTAGTGTGGAAAGGACCTTGGCTGTCAGCAGGTGCAGCCTCGCTTTCCAAAAGTTCCTTTCCTTTGGCAGGAGGATGCTCAGAGGGGGGAGAGCAGCGACCCAGCTGAAGTGGGATGAAAGCTTTGGAAGGCTGAAATGCGGCTATCTGGCAGGCAACTCAGACCATTTCCACACTACACTTATAGGGCTACGATTCCACTTTCAACCTCCTGGGGTTTGCAGGCCCCTCCCTAAACTGCAAACCCCAGGAGTCCATAGGAGGTTGAAAGTGGAATCATAGCCCTATAACAGTCTAGTGCGGAAATAGCCTCAATCTCCCCCTTCCAAAGACTCTCCCCTTTCAGGGAGCGCGGGGAACTTACTTTCCTTGCAGTACCCCTTTTGGATACCACACTCCCCAAAACTAACATTTCCCATTCCTGCTAGTTCCCGTTCCTCTACTGTGATTAGGGATTAAAAAAAAAAAGGGCGGGCAAAAGGCCACGCCCACCAAAGCTGCCTTAAATTCCCTTTTCCAGCCCCCCCCCCGGAAGCATTTCCTTCTCACATCGGAAGTGGAAGCCTCCCCAAAGACGGAAGTAGCTGCTGCGGTGCTGTTCTTTCATATCTCTCTCTCTCTCTTTCTCCCTCTGGCGCGTCTTCTTCTCCCCTCTGACAGTGGAGTTCCGGAGAGGGGTGGCGGGGTGAGTCCGGCTTTGGCGCCTCGGTGCCGGCGCGCCTTTTCTCGAGGGCTGGGGACCGGGGTGGCTGAAACCAGGGGTTGGGGAAGGTGGGCTAGCGTTACAGTAGCCTGTAGGGTTGGGGAAGGGCGGGGTGGGGGCCAGGGCTGTGTTTGTATTTTGGGGAGAAGCCCGCTCTGCCCCCCGTTGTTGCATTTCGGCTTCGGCTGCAGGGCGCACGGTCGGTCACTTGGGGTTCCTTCGCTTTGGCACATGGGTTGGCCCCCGAGCTCCAAAAGGCAGGGGAATCTCTAGAAGGGTTTGGAGGGAAACATTTTCCCATCTGGGAGACGCAGCCCGGGTAGGTTGTGTGTGTGTAACCCTTGAGTGGGAAAAAACACGTGTATGGAACCTAACGAGTTGACAGCCACCTCATTCAGACCTTGAAACCATTTCCACCCTACACTGTTATAGTGCTATTATTCCACTTTCGACATCTTGTTGAATTCTGGGATTTGTAGTTTACTGAGGCCAAAGAGCTCTCTGGGTGAGAATTCTCAAGGCTCCTCCCTAAACTGCAAATCCCTGGATTCCATAGGAGGTTGAAAGTGTACAGTGCACAGCAGAGCTTTCCAAACTCTTCATGTTGGTGACACACTTTTTAGACCTGCATCATTTTGCAACAGAGTAATTCAGTTTTACTAGCAAACTAGAGGTTAAACCTTATAAGAGATACAAACACATACATAAACTGTAATAACAAAATGTATGGGGACACAGCATATCTCATGAAAACCTTTCATATATTTTTAAAAATATATCATTTATAAATAATAACATATTCCCAAGATTGTAGGTGACACAACTACACACTTCAGGTGACACACTAACATGTTGTGGCACACCGTTTGGAAAGTCCTCGTGTACGGGATGTTGAAATTGGAATAAGAGCTCTATAACAGAAATGGCCTCTGTGTGGCGTGGAGACCCAGAAAAATTTAGGTGATAATTTTACCCCTCGTTGTGGCAAGAGTGGTTAACAAACATCTTTTTTTGACTGCTGGGACGTGCCAGGTGTTTGGAGTCATGCTGTGCAAGAATAGGGCAACCTGACACCTGCTCAGTGTTTGGGATTGCAGCGACCACATGGCTTAGGCAGCATGGCGATTGTGGGTATTGTAGTCTGAAGCACTGCCAGGCACCATGTTATCTGACTTGCTGTACTTGCTTACCTTTAACATCCTGACTTTTGTTTTAACGTAGTTTGACTGGGCCGTGGGTCTTGCTACCTACTCTTACTTACCATTCTGCCTCATCACACACAATTTGTTTTGAACATGCAATGAATGCTGGTGTTAACATTGCATATTATTGGAATGCTGGAGTTCACAGGGGTCATGTTGTCCAGTTAAAGCAAACAGTCAGTCTGATAATAAGTGCTGTATAGAAGAGTGACTACCTAGTCCTCTTACTTCTTCAGTGTTTTCTCCAATTGGCCTGGTGATGGGGTTTAAAGCAAGGAACCCAAATCTTGCCCATGGCGCAGTAATTGAAAGAGGGATAAAAGAAGCATTGTGGCTTGTCACCTGCCCTCTTGTTTCTCTAGGTAACATGGCAGAGATTTGGTTTGCTGCACTGAATCCCTGCTATTTTGCTGCACAGAGAGAGACTTTGTGCAAACAAATGGATGAAATGCCGGCAGCCATCATGTCCAACTCTTCAGAAGTTGTTGGATTATAACTGCTATTTCCCTTCACTACTGGCTACAGTAGTTAAGGTTGATGGGAGTTATAGTCCAATAATACAGGAGGCCATCCATTCAACACCTTTGCTCTGTGCTTCCTACAAACTGATATAGTCAGAACTTGTTGTTCCTACTTTCTCCAGGCATCTGTGTTGTTCCAGTCCTCTCTGCCATGTTGCCAAGAGAGTGTGAACAAGAGAGGATTAGGGAGGAGCAGGCACTGCTGCCTTTGCTGGCATCTTTTCCCAGTCTCCCTCCCACAAGCAAAGGAATCCGGGAGGAGGTGCTGCCAAGAGAGAGAGGCTCTGAGCAGAGGCATATCTGAGCAGAGGCATAAGCAGTGCCTAAAGCAAGCATGGAAGTTGCACCCCTACCTCCAGGGTCTCCTCCTCCCCCCTGTGTGCATGTAGTTTTCATAAGTAAGCATTACAGAAACTGGAGTGATATTATTCTATCATGCTATTGTAAAGATTTTTTACCTAATTCCCTAAAGGCACCACATCCTGTCTGATTGTGGAAGCTAAGCAGGGTTAGCTCTGATTACTACTTGGATGGGAGACCACCAGTGAACACCAGGTGCTGTAGGCTATATTTCACAGGAAGGAGCCAGCAAAACCACATATGAGTATTCCGTGCTTAAGAAAACCCTATGAAATTCATGGGGTTGCTATAAGTTGAAGACACACACAGGAGAAATTACAAAAAATATATAGAATGGTAAAGTATAAGCAATGTAACTGAATTAGTCTTTTCTTGCATTAATTTCCATAGATTAGTTGAGAAAGGAGAAACCTGAATGATATTGAAAGGTTCTTCTTTGAAGTCAAAAGTATATTTGAGTCTTGTGACATTAATATCTTCTTTCTGTTTTTTTTAAGGAAAGCAGTGCCCATATGAATAAACACAGCTTTGTTCTTCCAACCACACTTTTAAGTACTTGTATCCATTTTCCATAGCAGACATGAGTGGCTCCAAACCTGACATTCTTTGGGCTCCGCATCATGTGGATAGGTTTGTTGTATGTGATTCAGAGCTCAGTCTGTACCACATTGAATCTGCTGTAAGTTCAGAACTCAAAGCAGGGTCACTGCGTTTATCTGAAGAAACAACAGCTACTCTATTGTCCATCAATTCAGACACTCCATATCTGAAATGTGTGGCTTGGTATCCTAAGTATGATCCTGAATGTCTTCTGGCAGTTGGACAAGCCAACGGTCGAGTCGTGCTTGCTAGTCTCGGCCAGGATCACAACTCAAAATGCAAGGATTTGATAGGAAAAGAGTTTGTTCCAAAACATGCTCGACAATGTAACACCCTAGCATGGAATCCGCTAGACAGTAATTGGCTTGCTGCTGGCCTGGATAAACATCGGGCTGACTTTTCAGTGCTGATCTGGGACATTAGTAGCAAATACACTCCAGAAACTCCAGTTACTACTGAGAAAACAAAACTGTCAGCTGGAGATACTGAAGCAGGACTGGTTGTGACCAAACCCCTTTATGAATTAGGGCAGAATGATGCTTGCCTTTCTCTTTGTTGGCTTCCACGGGATCAGAAACTTCTTTTAGCTGGGATGCACCGAAACCTGGCTATCTTTGACCTTAGGAATACAAGCCAAAAAATGTTTGTGAATACCAAGGCCGTTCAGGGTGTAACTGTTGATCCTTACTTCCATGATCGTGTAGCTTCCTTCTATGAAGGTCAGGTGGCCATATGGGACCTTAGAAAATTTGAAAAGCCTGTGTTAACCCTCACAGAACAACCAAAACCTCTAACAAAAGTAGCATGGTGTCCTACCAGAACTGGATTACTGGCGACTTTAACCAGGGATAGTAATATCATCAAGCTCTATGATATGCAGCACACACCTACACCTATAGGGGATGAAACTGAACCTACAATCATTGAAAGAAGTGTGCAGCCTTGTGAACACTACATCGCTTCCTTTGCATGGCACCCTACAAATCAAAATCGCATGGTAGTTGTGACTCCCAGCAGAACTATGTCTGACTTCACTGTGTTTGAAAGGATCTCTTTGGCGTGGAGCCCAGTTACTTCATTAATGTGGGCATGTGGGAGACACTTGTATGAGTGCACAGAAGAAGGGGAGGCAAATTCCTTGGAAAAAGACATTGCCACCAAAATGCGCCTAAGAGCCTTATCGAGGTACGGCCTTGACACAGAACAGGTCTGGAGAAACCATGTTCTAGCTGGAAATGAAGACCCACAGCTGAAGTCGCTGTGGTACACTCTGCACTATATCCTTTGAAACAGTATTTGGTACACTGAAAAAATCCTGCAAAAAGCCTAACCAGACAACTTTTTTTTAGGGATTGGAAATGATAAAGATATTCCCTTCCCTCCTTTGTTTCAGTGCATTATTATCTGCTGCTCAAGAATACCAGTTGTGGAGGAAAGATAGAAGGGAGGGGTAGTCGTTATCTACAAAAGCGAACCAGGCAATCACCAGAAGTAAACAGCAAAAGAAAAACAGGACTTTGGTGCATCGACAGAAGCACCTTGGTAGTAGTAATCCAATAATATTGAAAATTGTGGTAATGAATGGAAAGACAAGATGTAGGGAAGAACCCTGTAGGGGGTTCAAAATGCCAGAGGGAATGAAATGGGGGGGGGGGTTTGGAGGACATAAGGATTTGGTGCAGAGTAGGATCAAGGTGGGATGCTTTTTTCAGACTACCTTAGAAAGGCTCTAAACATTCAGTAATTCAGCTCCTTCATTTAAATTGATATTATTGCCTGTGTGATACATAAATGTGAATGTTCTTAGAATCTGTTTTATTATGTTCAGTTTATTGCCTCATCCCATAGTCTGTGACAGTTGGAACAAGCTAGTTTATAATTCAAGCAAATGAAATTTCCAAAGAAATAAAAACTCCAACACCACACTAGAATTATGGTCCCAGAGAAGTCATGTAGAATGCTTTAAACTGTTATGTGAAATAACACTGTTAATAAAGTCTGTACAAAACCAGCCTGTTAACTTGGCAGAGAATCTTTAGATTACCCTAGGCCTGATAAACCTGAAGAAAAGATAAAACCTTAAGTCTGTTAAGCAGACTCCTTCTCACTTTGCCTTTAGCCCAAAATCTAGTTGTTGTCAGTGATCAGGTCTTGTAACCAGTTTGATATGTAGTGTGGGTGTCAGCATCTTAGAGTGGGGGAGTCATAAATTCCACCGGGCTAGCCCAAGCCTTATTTTTGTGGGTCTAAGCAGCTCTTTGGATCCTAGCTGTAGTTGGTTTCTTCAAGAGCCCGGGCAGGCCAAATCCAGTGGTAAAACAGGAATCTCCAAAACCATGAATCCAGCTATACAACTTAGCCCATGTTAATAATGTACCAGGTTTCCTATACCTGAAATACTTATGAAGCAGTATAACGATGATATGGATCAGAAATGCACAGGAAATAAAGGATCCTTGGTTTACGCAGGCATCAAATCTATTGTGAAAACATCTATGGGTAAGTACTTTTTGACTGATCTGCTATCGGAAAATGTTCCAAGCCTTTTGTTGTTGTTAAATGGCTTTGCCCAACCTCTCCCTGATTTGCCCTGCAGGCTTGTTGAGGGCAGGGAAATTGAATGAGAAGAAAATTTCAGTGTACATCTGACTATTCTTTAAAAAAAAACTTTCCTTTTGTCTATTGAACTCTGTCTTTTCAGAGTGCATTTTCTGAGCCACCACTTGATTCATGTGACACAATGATTGGTCAGATAATTACCTGAGCCAGTATTCTAAGTCTGTTTATATCCAGATGCCTAACAAGAGATAAGAGATTTTCTGGATCAGAAAAACAAATTTTAAAAGCCCAAATGAGAAAAACCTCCAATAATTTTTAGTAGCTGAAAACCCCATTCTTGAGCAACATTTGTTCTCTTTTTAGTAACAAAAGTATCATTTGTTGGGGTCTGCATTGACTCTTTTATAGTTACAGAACTTTCTTAATAAAAGCAGGAGCAGTCAGTGGTATTTTCTTAGTACAATTAACACAAGGATCTGATGTATTGCTTGTATTCTGAATGTTAAAGGTTTTGTTTAAATAACTGGAACCATTTTTCTGTAGGAACAACAGAGAACCTCAGGCATAGCAGGAGTGGATCTGACAGGCAGGCAGACATTATTCAGTATGTGAGCGAGGAAAGGTCATTGGCTTTGCAGCTTTGTGGGTGGATAAAGAAAGGCACAGATTTGGATGTAGAACCCTTTCTACACTCCTTGGAACAAGAAGGAGACTGGGAGCGAGCTGCTGCTGTAGCCCTATTCAACTTGGACATCCGACGAGCAATACAGATACTGAACAAGGGCGCTTCTTCTGGAAAAGGTATCTGTTCTGGTTCAGTGTTCCTTTTGAAGGATGAGTTTCTTCTTGTTACATTTTGTTTATCTGCTTATCACTTGACTAATCATATATTAGGTTAGGCTTTAGAAAAGATTGGATTGAAATAAGTTCTTCTATATGCAAGCAATCCCTTCTGTTTATAGAAGGGCTGTTCCATTGCACCAAATGTAAATTATTACTTCCAGACACAAAAGGGCTGAATTCACCTACTATGGTACTATGGCTTTTTGCTTTACGGCAGTGATGGGCAGTCTCTGGCCCACGTGGGCTCTCCATCCGGCCTGCAAACCTTTTCTACACTTATTTGTAAACCAGAGTCAAAGGTAACAATCTGTTTACAACTGTTGCATAGTGGATTGGATCCAGAAAAGCCTTTGCATGAGCAAAAATCCACATCCCACTATGCTGAAGAATAATGGATAGATCCTAAACTCAGTTTAGTCAGTAATCATAATCCTGTTGCTTCACAGCTGAAGAGATCGCAGTGATGTGAGCAGTGAGACCAGAAAACCCCCAGCACAGCCATTTATTTCATGCTGGGTTAAGTCTTCAGAGCAGCTACTGTGAGCAGCAAATGGTTAGCGTGAACAAAGTGTTAATGTATGAAATAGCCCATGTAGATATTATTATTTTTCTGTTTATAGAGAACTTAGCTTGGTAAAAGGATTCCTCATGATATAAAAGTTGTACCATTTTCCTTTTTTGTGCTTCTTAAGAATGAGTTCTGTTTCAGAACTGGTGATGTTTGATCTGTCTAATATACTTTGAGCAGCCGATTGCTATATTGGAGAATATGGATCCTTATGTCATTAGAAACAAAAGACCAGCTGTATTTCCAAAATGCACTCCAAAAGTGGCCAGGTGGAATTTAAAGTTGATTACTGTGCCGTCTTTGTTTCTGCAATACAGGTGACCTAAATCTCAATGTCGTGGCCATGGCTCTATCTGGCTATACAGATGAAAAGAACTCCTTGTGGAGGGAGATGTGCAGCACTCTAAGGTTACAGCTCAACAACCCATACTTGTGTGCCTTGTTTGCTTTTCTGACAAGTGAATCAGGTTCTTACGATGGGGTTTTGGTAAGCTGTTTTTAATTAGTTATAATCCCTTTTGATAAAATACGTGTAATAGCAAATCTGTGGTCCTTACGTAATTTGGAAACTTGATCTGAAAGTTCATGTGTTAGAGAACCTGATAGCTTAGGCAGCCTTCAAGAAACAAAAAGTTGTGGAAATAGTATTGACAAAGAAAGAAGAAAATGAGGCTGACAAGCAGTGTTTATAAACTAAACAGTTTCCCTTGCATAATATATTTAAAATATTTATGTACTGTGCTTCAGTTATCAGAAATTCAAGAAGCTGAATTCTAATGAATTTTACAAAATTTTATGAAAGTCACTAAAACAATTAGAATATTGCACAGAAATTTACAGTAAACCAAAACAAACAAAAAGCCCCAATAAACTAGGTACTAAAGTCAGTAAATCCTTGGCTAACACATTAAGCTTTAATGGAGACTGAAACACTGTTAAGACTGGCCTTTGTCTTACAGCGTGTGGATGGTAAGTTTAGAAGGTGACCACCACAGTAGAGATACTGAGACTGTGTCAAGAGCATGATTTCGCTTAGGCCAGGGGGTCAAAGTGAGGGCTACATGTGGCCCTTGGGGGCCCCCAGTGCTCCCTGGTTTTTTAAAAAGGTTGGGTATTTTTTGCACCACTCTCAAAAGAGCTACCTCCTCAAGGTTTCCCACATGATCTCTGAAGTGTGTGAAATAAATAAATAAAAAGCTCAGATTGAACCTTAAGCCCACTGGGGCATGCCGGAGTAAAAATTGGCCCCACCTCTTTTGTAGTTGCCAAGCCTGCCTTAGAGGGACAGGTACCTCTCCTTATGGCAAACTGCTCCTGAAAGTTATTCCAGAGTTGTGAGGAGGTGCTGAGAAACCAGAGTGAACTGATACAACACACCAATGGGCAAGCAGCTGAAAAGAAAGGTGATTGCCACAGAATGACTTAGATCACATAAACTTTTCTGTTCTTTCAAGTTGCAAATATTCTGTCATAATGTAAATTAGAATTATCATGGTATTTTGAGAAGTCTAATGCTAACGCTTTCAATTCTTGCAGTACGAAAGTAATGTAGCCGTACGAGACAGAGTGGCATTTGCTTGTAAATTTCTGACTGATGCTCAGGTGAGATGATCAAATCTGACATGATTTGCCTGCTTTACTCTTGATTCCTTTTAGGAACTATAGTGGTTTGGGTAACAGTAACTGTAAAAAAACTTTCATGTTTGTCACTTTTTTGGTTGAGGACCTAGAGAGTGATGCCATACCAAGGAATTTGATACTATCAGAAAGCATAATATGCTGTTGGGACATGAGTTAATTTTATTATTTTAAGGATTTTTCTTTTGTAAACAGGCATTTTCCAGTGGCAAATATGAATTACCTCTAGACAGCTAGTGTAGAAATAATAGCATTAATCAGAAAACTTGGTGGTTCTTTTCTAAGGCCAGGTGTGGGCAAGTTGTGATCCTCCAGATACTTTTGCACTGCGACTTCCATCAGCCCTAGCCAGCATAGCCAGTTGTGGGGATTACTGTGAGTCACAGCCCAACAACATTTTGAAGAGTCTCAAGTTGTTCATCTTTGTTCAAGGCTACTGGGGCAATGCAAATGAGGCATCGTGGGTGGGCTGGTGGGTTAATAACTTTTGTGGAGCTATTACTTAAAAAGGGCATTAATATCTGGTTTGGTTTGGTATCCTGTTGAAATCATTTGAACACCAAGTATACAAGGTAGATAATATTTCATGTGTTGCCAAATACTGATATTAGATGTAACAGATAAGATTTTGAAGTGACAGTGGTCCTTTCCTCAATTTTTAGTTCTGCTTTGTGGAATTCCACAGTGAAGAGTCAAAGACTTAGTAGGTCATCTTTTTTTTTTCTGTAGTTGAACAGATTCATTGAAAAATTAACAAATGAAATGAAAGAAGCTGGGAACCTTGAAGGAATCCTGCTGACAGGACTCACAAAGGATGGAGTAGACTTAATGGAAAGTTATGTTGACAGAACAGGAGACGTTCAGACAGCAAGTTACTGTATGCTACAGGTTGGTATCTTTCTTTGAAGTAATCAGTCCTTAACATTTCTGAAAATGCCACTTTTATTAATTTTTGTGATACATTATTCTGCTACAGTTCGCCATCCACATTCACTAGGATTAAGGGCACAGGATGCCTGCAAAATTGGGAAAATGGCAAATACCAAAGTGTGTGTGCGTGTGTGTGCGTGTGCGCACGCACACCTATGGGAAGGGGCGGGGTGGGGTGGGGAGAGTAAGCACACAGGGTCCAAACCAGGTCAGGGAAAAAGAGAAGGGAAGGGGATGAGTTAGCATGGTACTTCCTCTCTCTTGCCATTCTCTTTCCTTGAGTGTGTAGGGGGCACAGAGAGATGGTTTGTACTGCTGAGAAATTGGGCTGTGAGCTGTACTTAGCTGGCTAGGGAGCAGCTAGATGAGGAGGCGGAAGAGGACAAAAGGCAGGTTTTTAAAGGGCTGCATGGCCTGATTGGAGCCACCAAGAGGGAAGGTTTCTCCTGGAAAAGAAGTACTGGGGGGGGGGGCAGGAGTAGGAACTCACAAATAAATTTGAAACCTGCAAATGTGAAGAATACCAGTTTGCATATGATGAACCATTTGTAGCATCATGCATATCTGTCCACAATTATTTCCATGCCTGGGGAAGATATAGATGAATTGGTCTATAAAAAATTAGAAGCAAAGCTTTTCTCATTGAAACTCTATGCCAGTTCCTGTTTTCTCCAAAGAGACCACATGTGGGGCAAGCCGGAAATAAATAGGCCTTTGCCCACCCCATCACGTGGTGCAGTCGGGCACTGTCCGTGCCATCTGCCATTGGTGGCCTCTTCCCCTCCAGGCAACAAGGGCTGCACATGGTCAGGGAGGCATTGTTTTTGGCAAAAGTGGCATTTCGCCAGAATATTCCATTCTATTTGTGTATCTTCTCAGTTGATGCATTTCTGCTCTTTTAGGGTTCTCCATCTGATGTACTTAAAGATGAACGGGTTCAGTATTGGATTGAAAACTACCGTAATCTATTAGATGCATGGAGGTTTTGGCATAAACGAGCAGAATTTGACATTCACCGAAGTAAGCTGGATCCCAGTTCTAAACCTTTAGCACAGGTAAGTGTTTTTCTAACTGTCCTAGATGTGTCATCAGTAATTCCAGACAGTGCATAGAAAAAGGCATATGTTGCCCAGAGTGCTTGCTTGACTTTGTAAATAGAAGGGCATAATTAACAGACCTTGCCATCTTGCTGTGTTTCAATCCTGCAACCAATTTCCAGTACTAACTGTTAGCCAAACCAGAGTAACTGCCACCTCAAGGTACCATTCTTAGGACTTCTTGCAGCAGGCATTTGGTAATGAAATGAGAATATGCAGTTACGTGTGGCACCTTTCTCCTTACCGCTGTTGACACTTACCAAGCAGGGTCTTTTGTTCAAGTAGAAGGTCTTATCGTTTTTCATAAAATCTAAAGCTTAAAAAAATATTATCTCTGTCCTGGTCATATTTTGCCTTGTCTACTGCATTCTTCTTGCTAATCTTCCATTGTTGACCATCCATTCATATCCATGAAGTATTCTGGGCCCGATGATTCACTGTTGTGCCATTCTACCATATGTTTTCACTCCTTATCAGCTCCCAGATCCTTTACAAACCGTCCTTACTTTCAAAGCCTCCATTCTGTGAGCTTTGCTTGTTCAGTGCCGTCACCTTCAGTTGTCCAAAGGTCTCTAGCTCCCTGATATGATGCCACCTATTTTGTTTCTTACCTTTTATGCGTAGAACCACCTCCTTGAATGCCTTACTGTGACCACTTCTCTTGTTGCCTTTAAGAACCTTTTAAATTCACTGTTTCCGGTTGCCACTCAGTTACAACTTCTGAGTCTATAAGGCCAATTTCAAGGTGGGCTGTTCTGAATATTTACACTGTGCCTGGAGGCTTCCAGGGATGGCAATTGAATTGTAAGGGGTGTTCTTTCATCCCCCAAAAGTAGGATTTTTTTTAGTTTTGGGGGGTACACTTTCCTCATTCTTGTGGGAAATGTTCAGCAGACTTCCAGTCCAAATGCGAACTGCTAAATCCACTGACATAATCAATTAGCTTGTAAATTACCAGTCAAGCAAAAGGCTTGGTTTTGGTAGAACTTCCAAGCATTTCCGTAGTCAATAGGAATAGGAAGCCTTTCTTTTGCTGCTTCCCTACTACTGTCTGTACTACTCTTAAATAGTAAGTAACCATGCTTCTCTACCATAGTAGCCATGAATGTAAAGTTTGTTTTTCCAAGTTGATTTAAGATTAAACTATAATTAATTAAAATAAAATAGAGTTGCTCTCAAATTAATTGTAATGGATTCAGAATGAATTTAGTTGTTAGCCTGAGGGCAGGGAGTTGTGAAATTCACAATTTGGAAGCTTCTCTGAGCCCTTTTGGCTGAAGAGTGGGGTGTGTGTGTGTGTGTGTGTGAAGACTTTTACATATTTTTTGCTGACATTTAATTTTGTTAATTTCATATATTTAAACATTCTAAGCCCCTCCTACTTTACCTTAAGCCACACTCTTTCAGATGTCTGGCATTTGAGCTTTTGGCCAGCTGTGAATTTGGGAGGCATTTTCAAAAAGTTACATACCACTCCCTGCATTGCTTCAACATATGTAAGCGGAAGTTCATGGGAATGAAACAATCACATTCACGCAACTGCATGAAAGTAGTTCTCCATTTTATTTATTTAAAGAATCCCATTTCTCATCTAAAGAAGTTTCTGGATCAGCACATTTCAATCAATAAAAACATTGATTCTGTCCACAGGTTTGACCATCTAATAAAAGGCACAGTGTAATGAGGAAAGGGATGAGACTGAATGAGGTGGAAAAGTAAATAGTCTTGTTAGTAGAGTATTCAAATGGCTCTGCTTTTCCTCCTTGTTTTTATTGCACCCTGCTAGAATGAGTAGAGGTGGGAGCATTCATGATGATTTTAGTTTTCTAGCTGGATTAAAACATCTCTAATTGTTGTAACCATTAACATCATATTTAGATGTTTATGTTCCATTGATTACTATTTGTATTATCCCAAAAGACGGTAATCTCATTGATGGTTTCACCATTGATGCAGATGGTGACGTTTCCATGCAATAACTCTGGAAAATTTGACATCTGTTTGACAGGTGACAGGCACATAGTCCCTTTTCTAAAGGCCTAGCAGCTAATCACTTTGGTAACATCTTTCATAGCTTATGTTGCACTGATGTATCATTTGAGAACCCAGGGCCACCTCCACTCCATGATGCATTAGTAGCTAATTAGAATAGTCAAGGAATAGAGTTCATAAATAAATAAATTGTATACAGGCCTACGTATGTGTAAACATTACTGTTGCATTACTTATAGATTACAAAGGAGCTCATGTACATATGTGTTTTTGTCCCCAAGGTATTTGTAAGTTGCAACTTTTGTGGAAAATCAATATCCTACAGCTGCTCAACCATTCCACATCAAGGCCGAGGTTTCAGTCAGTATGGTGTAAGTGGATCCCCAACCAAATCAAAAGTCACAAGCTGTCCTGGTTGCCGCAAGCCTCTTCCTCGCTGTGCACTTTGCCTAATAAATATGGGCACTCCAGTTTCTAGCTGCCCAGGTATGGCTTACTTATTAAATATCCACTTAACTCATAGGCTTCTGGCATGTTTGGTTTCCTCCTTTGTTTTCACCTTATCTTATTTGGAGGACATTTTCTTAAAACCAGCTTCTCAGGAATGGCTTTCTTCTATATTTTATTCATTCTTCCATTCTCCTTAAATCCATTTTTCAGTGACATCTTCTCCTAATCTACATGTTCTCTTACATCTGTTTCTTTGTTTATTCATGATGTTTGCACACAACTGAACAGATTTGGTTTACTGCCAGCAGGCTGGCACAGAGAGAGCAGTTACTTCTGGCTTTAAGTGTGAACAACTTACTAAGTAACAAGGCTCTTTGAATTCTTAGAACAACTTTACATTTTAGGTGCAGATCATAAAAAGAAAGTATGTAGATCATGGCTAAAATCCAAAGAGCTACTTCAGGTGTGGTCCTAGGGTTTTGGTCTACCTAGGAAATACTGTGACTTTATTTGCCTTTGATAACCTGGTCTCACTACAGAAATGTCTTTGTAATGTATTTTATCAAAAGCCATTTACCAAGCAGCAAGCCCCAAAATTCATTTGCATGTGCAGAATTAGTTCTGCAGTTCTTTAGATACATGCACATCTGTCAATTACACATATTATGCAGCTTTACATACAGGAGACTGTTGGCTTCAGTTGCATTATAGATACATAACTGTAAAAGTAGGAGATTGTGGCAGCCCATTGTAACTACATGTGATGAGGATTGTGTGGGGGTTTTTTGAATATTTTTCCTACAAAAAAAAAAATCCCTATATATTACATAGGGGCAACTGCAGCCCCCTTGATTCTTCGCTGCTGGCTATGTTCTCCAGTTGTATCTGGGCAGCCATGTGTTGTCCACTCCGGCTGTGTAAAATTTGAAGGGGCTCTTATTATTTTCCTTAACATCCTAAAGCCAATCATGAGGCCTTACTTCATGAAAACAAATACAATAGCCACATAGTTCTAATGACAACCAGGACTACTTGAAATATAACTTGCCAATTATAATAAATGCAGGGGCTTTTTTGTTTAAAATTACCACAGAAATAATCTTAAATGTGGAAACTAGCCTGAAATGTTGACCATCTTAATTGTTGGCTTCTAGAGTACTTTTCTGCTTCCTGCCTATTTACTGTTAGACTTCTGTTTTCTCAGCCACACAGTCTCTAACTTCAAACCACTCTTATTTTTATTACTGTGAAAGCAACTGCACTGAAATTTTCTTATACATAGGAGGATCCAAGTCAGATGAAAAGGTGGATCTCAGCAAGGACAAGAAATTAGCTCAATTTAACAACTGGTTTACTTGGTGTCACAACTGTAGGCATGGTGGTCATGCTGGACATATGCTTAGCTGGTTCAGGTAAGTAAACAAAGGTGAATGTGTTGGATAAACTATTGGGGCTTGATGGCCAGATACTCTTTGCAGTCTGTGGACTTCTAAGCCAGCATACCACAGCAAAATACAACTTACACAAAACATATGGCTACAAGAGCATTGAGAATGGAAATCAGAGTTCTAGTTGTCAGATATACTAGCAAATTAAAGAAGTCGCTAATAGTAATGATTTTGACACAGTGAATAAAAGTTTGCTCAGACATTTCAAAATATATTTTGAAAGTTCTAAAACTTTGTATTTTCATTTTAAAACTAAGGAAAAATAATCTTTAGAGGAAAAAAATCTTATCACCATTAAGCTGAATCAGCCACAGAAAGGCTTATTTTAAGAATGAAAGGTATTATTTAGGAGCTGATATCAATCTGTTGTTCTTGGATTTGATGCTGCAAAAGCATAGTGTAATGCATTATGTTCTATGAATGCAATCATTGTAATTTCTGAGAATTTCAAAATGTTAGGTGCTAACTGTGTTAGGTCCAAGGGCCAGAATCCAAAGGGCTACTTCAGGCATCTTCAACATCCTGTGTGAGACCTTTGGGAACAGTTGCCTTTTTTCTCTTTTGAACAGCAGACCACTGTGCTGTATCATTAACAGTTCCCTTTGCTTACCTTTTGTCAGGGGGAACTCTGAGAAACAAATCCAGTTTTTCACAGTACCTTGGATCTTACTAGGTGAAGCATATGCCCCTAGAGGACAGAAAGACAGTGGTTTTGGAAAAAAATACTTGAAAAGCTTGAAAAATGTCTCCCCCACACCTCAAATAGCCTTAAAAGGGAAAATTGCCTTCCCTGGAAGATTGTTGGGGTGTGATTCTCCAGTTGGGGAGTGGAATTTTTGGTCTGAGGGTATTTCAAATTTTTCTGAATTTCCTCACATGGCTCTTTAAACTATGTGATTTCTGCTGTACTGCTTTAGCTTGGGTCTCTGTTTTTTACAGTAAAGGCCAGATGACATGCTGTGGAAGCTTAAATCATGTTTGGCTTAATGTTTATCTCAAAGAAGTTGTATTACTTTTAAAATCTGTCCTACCCAGACATTGGCTGTAGCAGGTTCTGTAGGTAGTGAATGTACCTGTCTAAATCAGTTAACATTACCATGTAGTGTATTCAGGATCAAAGGGATGGTGAGATGTTACATAAAAAGAACACTTTGTAGCTTGTTGCATTGCAGTGTATTGCATGTAGGTGTATATACTTAGGTTGATCCCTCTACATCCTGCTAGTCTTTAGCACCAAATTTTAGTTGTATAGCCTGAACATCATACTCTCATCTTTAAAAGAGACTTGAAGAGAGAATATTTTTTTCTAAAATGCAACTTGTAATGTGCTAAGTCTGCCTATGTATAGGTCCATGCTAAAAGAATTCTGTAAGATTATAAAAAACTAATTTTATCTAGCTTAAACTTCTCAACACTTCTCTGTATTTCACAATAATTTGTGTCTTGTTACCCTATCAAATATCAAAGTGCTTTATTGTTTTGCATGAAAAAAGCACATCCAAGTTCCTCTCTGGTATAGATAATGCAGTTTAGATAAAATTGTATGGTGGGTGGAAAATGTGTGAACTTAAAGTGCAGACGGATTATACAATGCCACTTTCCTTCCCTCTCCAGAGATCATACTGAGTGCCCTGTTTCTGCATGTTCCTGTAAATGTATGCAGCTGGATACAACTGGGAACCTCATCCCAGCGGAGATGGTCCAACCATAAAATGCCAGAGCCCAAATAAGTACCTTTAGAACTGGGGCTCCTCCAGTACATGTCCTTCACAACCTAAATGAGATACCATAGAACAAGTCACTCACAATTTGCCTAGAACAGAAATAAATCATTCTATAACATCGGCAATCTTGTGTGGATGGTTCTGATGTACTTCGTATGGCCATGTTCTGCTACAGGAGTCTTCAGCTGTGTCACATGGACTCTGTTGGATGGGTTATGAAGCAATTCATTTCAGAAGGATGTATAGAGGCTTCAATTCAAATGCAAAACACTTACCAGATGACTTCAAGCGTTATACTTTTCCAGATCTTGAGGCTTCCATCTAAGATAACCCTAGTGTTTTACCTTGTTCTATGAACTCTACAAACTTTTGAACAAGTGTCCTGAGTTGTGCTGTCAATTTGTTAGGCGCAAATGTTTCTGCCAGCCTTTCCTTGCTTAGATATAAAACACAATTGTGTTTTTGTCTATAGTTTGCTCACATTGCAAGCTGACGTTCCTAAGACAATCTTTGGGTGAATTAAGACGTTGTGTATCTTGAATGAATAGTAAGGTTCCTATTTGAATGGCAGCATGCAAAGTTACGAGTTTAAAGGTTTCAAATGAAAGGTTAATTAGTGGACTGCACACAGTGATCTGAAGTAGCCAGCATTTGAAAAATCAGGGCTGATCTATATCCCTAAAATATGAATGTGAATTGCAACATCCCATATGACTCTGTGAAAAGAGACTCATAAAGATTTCACTTCAGTTGAAAAGAGCATTCAGTTTCATCTGAAAATCTCAGAGTATAATAGGCAGTGATGAACAGACCGAAGAGTTAAATCAATTTACAACATTTGGGTAATTGGATTTCATCTGCCATTGTTGTGGTATTGGCTCCTCATACCAAACTTTGGTGTGTGCCAAAATTTCCCCCAAATATGAAGAAAACTGGATTACAGAATGTGATCAACTAGATTTTGGCTTAAAATAATGTGTAGTCCTGACTAGAGTATACCCGCTGAATCAACTGCTTATTAGCACTGGCTCTGCTCTAGTTGGGACTAGCAACTGGATTTAGGTCAAAATGTCTGTTTACTGGTAAAACTGCATAACACCAAGAAAAGAACACTGAAAATAGCAATATATTAACTAGTATAGTAACTATAGTGTTTGTTTCTCTATTTACTTCTCTGCTGTTACTTTACCAACAAACCAAACAAGATACTGAAACTTTGATAAATAGAAACTTGAACTTCTTTGCACCTTTTCTGTGCAATTTAGTAATCATTTGAGATGCATTATGGTTGCCTAGCTGACAATCCTGTATTTTTAATTTTAAATGTAAGGGCCTGGATCCAAAGAACCATGTGCAATAACCTGTATATACACTTGGACATTGCTACTCCTTTTCTCACTACAGTCCCTGGTGCTTCTTGAAAAGCTACCTAGTGCTTGAAAAATCTGAGCTTACCCTAAAACTTTGTAGTAGTGGGGACAGGGTAGAAGAAAAAATCAAACTGATCATGCAAATATTCATGTAGAAGCAACTCCACATGTACACAGGATGCTTTGGATCCAAGCCAGTTTGTACACAGACATAGTTTTTAAAGGGAAAAATTAATCTAATTAAGCATATTTATTTTTATTTACTGAGCTGTTTGGGCCTTTATTGATTGACTCATTTAAAGGCAACTTCCAGTCAGAATTGTATTTTTACTGTTAAGCTATATTGAAATGCATACCACAGAATCCAAGTTGTTATAGTTTTTGTAACATGGACAAAAGATGTGTCTACTAATTTTCAGGCCATTAAGAGCAACATAAAGACTATGTTTGTGTCCTTGCTTTTGTAGTATTAAGAGCATGGATATTAACTTGGTTGTCTTCCCTTCTGTAAAAAAAGGGTGATACACAAATATGAATTGTTAAGGTATAACCTGGGTGTACAAAAGCATTGTATTTGTAAAATAAAGGGAGCCACATTTTGATTCAAGGAATGCCTGAGTTTACTTCAGCAGAGTGCAAGCGCCTTTTGAGGATGTGAAGTGCCCTTGATAAAGACCCATATGCATGGAATTTCTGTTCAAACACTAATTCTCTACATCAGCACTGAAAAGTTAAATAATTGCACTGCAAAGGTGTTGCTTCTAGTTTAGTCAGTTGTCAAATATTTGGACAGCTGTATAGTCTGAAGGGTTTAAACCACTTTTGTTTCTGTTAAATACAGCTGATTCTGCTCTTGAAATGAAAAAAATTTGGTTTGATTTGCAGTTTTGATGAAGATATTTATTCCACATGCCTCAAGCAATATAGGAGGTTCTATGTGGATAGTTGCTATATGAATAAGTCCAGTGACCTGACGGCTAGTGCCTTGAATCATTAGAATCTTGTGAGCTAAGTACCAGTGCAGTGCTGCCCCTTCTCATTGCATTTGCAGCACAAATGAGTGCTTAGCATACCTGGTGAGAGCAGCAGTAATGGGGTTAAATACTTTTCAGGGATGCAGTTTCCTCATTCCTTATGCACCTATGTTAATCTCTCTCAGATGTAAACTGATACTCTTACTTCCACCTATAGTGAAACTAGCTTCATTCAATATTGGCTTATCCCTTAGACAGCTTTCTTATCTTTAGTGGCATCCTTAAAATGAAACCATGGTTCTTTAGCCATTGGTGTCTTTACCCCTAAATGAGAATTGTCACCTGTTGCATACATGCTCTCCCCCATCAGTTTCGCCTTTAATAGTCCATTGTTCAAGCCACACGCTATAGCTGTAAATAAGGACAACAATTAGGAGTTCAGTGGGAGACAAAACCAACTTAATATTTATTTCCTAAAATCGTGATCTACCCTTTATTTGGGTAATTCTAAAGAATCAAGCCTCATCTATCTAATCCTTTGCATTTTCAGAGATAAGTATAATCACCATGGTTCTTTGTTGTATAAACTTATTTTAAAATGTTCCTTGTAAAAACATTTTAAACATCTGAACTTATGGCACTTCTAAACTTCAAGTTAGCCATTTCATCCATTCTGGTTCCTGCTTGACAGATCCCTTATCTGTTACCAGAATCTATTTGTGTCTGGTGTCCCTACGCATATTGTACCACTTAGCATTTCAATGTGTCATCCTCTCATCACTAAGTCACTGAAGTCATACCTCCATTATTTGGAATGGTGCAGCAATGTTTTCAAAGTGATCTGCGTGTCTTCTAGATTTTATTTCCCTATCTATTCCAAGTTTCAAGTGGCAGTTCTAAGTATTCCTAGACAATTGAATCATTTCAACAAATACATATATTTTGAATTCTTTGGGCAGTCAGCAAGTGTAAGAAGTAATTCGGACAAGCTTGCCCATACATCCTCAATAAAGACTTGATATCTTTGTCTACTTCCACACAAGAAAAAAATTATTCAGAAATTGCCAAATGAAGTGTAAATTATACAAGCAGTAAATTCATTCTCTCTCACTGTGAAAAGCAAAGAGTAGCTTTGGAAAACTTATGAAAATACTGTTTTTTGTTTTGCCTTTAAGCCACTTATCAGACTCTTCTAGAGTAGATTTTAAAACTTTTGTGCCTGCCATTTATATTGTCTACTCTTCTTAATGTGCCATGGTTAGGTGATGTTTCCACATCATAAAACAGCCATTTTTCTACAGAAGTGCTGCCTCCTAAGTGAAATTGTTCTTCATAACTTCTAGATGCATTCCGTGTATTATTTCAAAATGAAAACAAAGCAAACTGAATAAGGGTTTTGTATCTTGTTATGTATTTACCCAGAGACATCTACCTGAGTGGTAGTCTGACATTAAATGTTCATCTACTGAGAAGTTTCTGCCTTTTATCAGAGATGTCTGTTTTTCTCCATCACTACTGCACCATCATTTATGTACCCTGGCAGACACAAAATCCAAATCCAGAAATTTTTGGATGATATCATAGACATGTCAGGTTCAAATGAAATTCTTGGATAGTTGTTCCTTAAGCATACAATTGTCCAGTTTCTTATTATGAAAAGTATCAGTCAGTACCAAAAGGGTAATACTCAGGAAAGTCGTGAATAATTTTCAGAGCTTCATTATATAGTGCAAGATCTGAAACAGCAGAAAAAGAAATTCACTAGTGCAAATACACTGCATCCATGTGACACAATACTAAATACATCCTCCATATCATTTTTTTAAAAAATGCCAAAGTCAGTCTAGTAAGTAATTGTTTTCAAGAATAAGGCTAAATCTCTATAGGAACTGAGTTAGCAGAAACTAACTGCAACAGTTCTTTCACCATGCGTTCTTTTAAAAAACAGATGAATTGGAAAGCCTAGGTTAAGCCATATAATGGAATTTGTACATTAGGACAACCATTTTATCTAGCTCAACACATCCAGAGACTTGCTCTGTTGAACCAATAGATCTGAGAAACTGTGAAGCTGTTGTAGTGATTACACCTTCCCCATTAATATGTTTCTGTAATTAAGGTACTTGTACATAAAAGCATTATGCTGAATTTGAAAATCTACATGGATTTAAAATTCTAATATAATGGGCTCATGATCTCTTTTTACAGTAAAGTCCAAACACGTTTCCAAAATAAATACTGCAAAAATTGGCCCTTAAAGCAAGAGATTTCTAGATCACGAGAATTCTAGAAAAAGTTGAAAGTTTAATCAATAATATCCAATTTTTTCTCTTACTAGTGACAAAATCAGGGTGAGAATTTGGGAGGAAGAAAAGCTGTTTGTCTTTTGAAGTATTTGTTAAGCCCAGTGATTTGGTAAAAATAAATTGCTGTTTGGCCTAAATACTCCTCAACACACACGTATCACCACAAAGGTATATTTTACAAAATGGAAACTAAGTAACTTGCTTACCAAATGCGCTTTTATCTTCTCTGAATTGAGTATATGTTGCACACATAATGTTTACTTGATTTGTAACTCTTCCCATCACTTCGATGACTCCAGAAATCTCTTCTTCTAGCTGCCAAAGCAAATCAAGCAGTTAAGGTCTCTTTAACTATTTAGAGCTTTAGAGTTACTTTCAACCTCCACATTTTATCTACTTCCTCACAGTTCTGTAATCCATTTTATGTCCAAATGCAGCACTTATTGTAACCCAACATAATTAATGTCTTGCTTGCAGAAAGACCAGCTGAAATTACTCCTTGTAATTTCTTTTTTATGTTTAGCACCTGACTACAAAGCATTTTAAGATTTACTTAATTCTAAACACCTACTTAATTCTTCAGAAATTATGTTGTTGCTTATTTTAAGGGTAAGTGCAGAACAGATTTAAGATTTCTAAATTGTACACAATAGCATGGAAAAGATAATCCATTCTATCTTGCTGCAACACAAACCACTCACAGGGCTTTCTTCAGGTATCAGATCAAAACCCATTGCCTGATAAAAAATCTGGCTGAACCCTTGTACACTATATTTCATTCATTTATTTTTATTTTCTTATTTAATGTATATCCCATCTAACTCACAAGAATGAATCTAAAGCAGCTTACAATATAAGTTAAAACAAAATACTATTAAAAAATGAATTCTTCAAAAGTTTAAAAAGCAGTTAAATAAACAATACTAAAAATATTTATTTAAAATAACTAAAAAAGCAGTTAAAACATATTAATGATGATAGTGCAAATGCAACACACCCCAGTTAAAAGACCTTCTGCAATGGTCAGTTAACACTCAGGGGCCTGTGTAAACAGAAAGGTCTTTGCCTGCTGGAGGAAAGCCAGTACAGAGGGGTGAACCTAGCTGTCCCAAGCGAGGGAATTCCAAAGCCTAGGAGCAGCAACTGAGAAGGTTCTCTCCTGTGACTTCACCCAATAATTCCTGTGGAACTGAAAGAATGCCTTCCCCCAAGGATCTTAAGTCTTGGGGAGGCTCAAATCATGCCACTTCATTCCAGCCCATCCAGTTCTCAATTTAGTGACGTCACCTAGGGAGAGAACTTATCTTTTGCTTTTGTTACTCTATAAAATGCCATGTAACCTGATAGTACTATTGCAGTTAATATGGGTGGCAGCAAATTCATCTCTATGACTTGCAACAAGTAACAGGCAACTTATATGCAAATACACTGGACGAAAAATTATGCTGATTTGGAGAATACGATAGATATTAACAGTGAACTTCAGGACATCGTTCAGCAACAACAAATGCTTCAGTTGCAGCTTGTAGGAAAATGCATTTGTCCTGCTAAGGCAGTGATTATGGTCCAATCTTCATATTAAGACAATACCACAATTAGCCATTTTTTTTGTGCCAGGATTTCTATCCTGAAGCTTTGTCTCACGGACCAATCAGATTAATATCACAAAGACTAGTCATTATATTCCACTTCCAAAAGTAACATCCAGATGCTTAACAGAACCCCCTCTCAAAAAAATTCTTAAGAGCAAGAGCTAGAAGACCTCCCAAAGGAAACTCAGACTTACTGGTATACTTAGCTCAATGGTTGCAGTTTTTCCTTCTCCATCAGACAGAAAGAAAAATTTCCCAGATGGATGGATCTACAAAGATTTTAAACATTTAACTGTCAGAATACTCTTACCTTTACACAAAGAAATCAATCCTAAACACAACACAGACATTTTGTATAACATAAATAATCTAGAGATATTTCTCACAGTTTACCTTATCTATATCTATATATGTTCATCATCAAGCACCTAAGGAGTTAAGAGCTACATCAGTAACAGCAAAACTGAATATTACGGGGAAAGTATTGAAGGGCCTTGTTAGCAGACCTGAAAAACCAAGTGAACACACACAAGAAAAGGGTATGTCTTAACTCCCCCTCTCTCCAGACTGACCTATTTTTTACAGTACAGTACTATTTATTTATTTAGTCACTTTTCTCTCTCCTATTCTCTTTTCTCTCCCCTTTCGCATCTTAAAGACTAATAAATTTATTACAGCATCAACAATAAGGATGTATGAGGCATTATCAAGCATTTCAGGTATATAATCACATAGCTGGATTACTAGTGATTCAGCTGGTGCAACTGATCCAGACCCTGCCCCCCGTTAAAGGCCCTGTGCTGAAGGAGAGAAAGTGTACTCGATTCTTCTTCTCCAGTCACTTTCTGAATCTCCTAGGTCCTCTGGAGCTCACTGGGGATTAATAAGCATTCCCAGTGGCTGGGCATGTTCAGAACATCCCTTCAGCTTCT
The DNA here is from genome assembly GCA_030412105.1 of Cyclura pinguis. Taxonomy (NCBI): domain Eukaryota; kingdom Metazoa; phylum Chordata; class Lepidosauria; order Squamata; family Iguanidae; genus Cyclura; species Cyclura pinguis. Next base: position 24,922,631 of record CM059604.1, read on the forward strand.
CAGCAAAATTCCAAAGGCAGAAGAAGGGGCACAGAAGGCTGTTAAGGAGAACTGCCTGACTTGATTTCCATCACTGGAAAGGGCATTGGGGTGGGGAGAGTTTGTAATGGGTGCAAGCCTGACTAGTCTGAATTTTCTTTTGTGAAATAGACACTAAGCCTGCCTATAGCCAAAACTGATAAAGCATTTTTTAAAAAAAATCTTTCACTCACTAGGAGAAGCATTCCCAGTAGACCAGGAAACAAATGTCAGCAGCAGCTGAAATAGATGGGCAGGGTTTATTTGTGTGCATTTTTTGTTGGGAATAGGTGGGTCTGGGTTTCTAACAGAAGAGCTGCACATGAGTGTGTTTCTGTGTAGATTTTATCCTGGTCTTAAGGGATTTCTGACTGGGCAATGAATGAGTGCGGGCCATATAAATTTATGCCTGGATTGATTCCTCCTCACCTCTCCCAACTGCTTTGCACTCATGTTTTCTTGGTTCAGTTTTTTTTCCACTGTACAGTACTGGATATTGGTGGAACAGAAAAAATCTAGCCCCTGGACAGTTGGACTTACATTTAAGAATTTAAGAATAAGAATTTTATGAACTTGTGATTTTTGGACTTGGATCATTAAAAGACATTTATATATAAAGACCTTGGCTTTTGGAATTAACAGACTGCGTTTGAACCATCTACCAGAAACGGAGCATTTCAGACAAGATGAGAGGCTTCTGGAAGACTTCCGCGCCCACGCAGTGTAGTAGCTGATCTAGCAGTGGGAGACTAAGTGGAATTTTACAGTCAAGGTCTTGGCAGCTGCTAGCAAACAGAGAGGAAGCCTCAGAGTCAGCATAAAAGAGTTGGGAGGGGGGAGCTGGAGTGACTCTGTCCACTGAAATGACTTTAAATAAGCACTGGCTTTAAAGGGAAGTGTAACCCTTTAATTAATTATAAATAATTCTTGTACATATATTTTTCATATTATATTACATAGAGGAGTTTAGAAGTACTGAGCTATATCTTTAAACTTATTTTTTCTTACATTTAAATATACATTTATATATACTACTATACATTTATATTATTTTTATTGAATATATAATCTTATTGAATCAATTTAGAGTGTGCTTATAAATAAGTTAAGCTAAGTGTTGACATTGATATTGAAACTGATATTGATATATATGAATTGATACTGATTTACATGATTGGATTATACTATTGCATTTTTTAAGAGTGATTTTATTGAACTAACTGGTGCCAGGACAACACAGATATAAGAGTGGAGTAAGAAGAAAGAAGAAAGAAGAGGAGAAAAGGTCAAGATATTTGTGATTAAAGAGTTCACTTTTAAGAAAGGACTAATGGATCAAAGAACAAGAAAGGCAGCGGCGGCGGCAGCGGCAACAAAGACTACCCAGACAATAAGGAGAACATCAACAGATATACCTCAGAAATCTCAAGATTTAATGTTGCAGATGATGGAAGAACTTCAGAATATCAGAGAGGATATTAGACAGGACTTAAAGGAGACAAGAAAAGAGATGAGAACAGATATGAAGCATGAAATGGACAAATTGGGGAAGAAATTGGAAACGTTAACTAAGGATGTTACAAAGTTAAAAACTGAGACTAAAGAGATAAAAGATCAAGTTAAACAAGTTCAAACAGAATTGACTGAAGTAAAAGGGAAGCAACAAGAGGAGGAACTTCAGATAACGTTGCAAGAATTACGTTATCGAGAAAGATGCCTTAGATTTAGAGGCGTTCCTGAATCCACAGGAGAGAATTTATATGAGAAAATGGTACCAGCCTTGGCAGAATACCTAGACACTGATGAAGATAAAATGGAAACATGTATTGACAGAATGTTCAGAGTATCCTCTAGAATAGCGAGAGGAAGAAAGTTACCAAGAGACACTATAATAACCTTCACTCGGACAGTTACCAGAGACAAAATATTACAGCGGAGCTACGAAGGAACATTTAAGATTGAAGAAAAAGATGTAAGAATTTTTAAAGATATACCATATCAAATACTCAAGAAGAGACAAGATTATAAATCTTTGGGTAATCTTTTGATAAAATTATAGATAAATTACAGATGGGAGAAGACTGAAGGTATTTCTTTTACGTACAAACAACAGAGATATAGGATTAATTCAATTTTTAAAGCCAAAGAAATGATGGAAAGCTTGAAGAGAGACTTACAGAGACCTACAGTTGGAGAGAAAGATGAAGAACAGGAGACGCTGGAAGAGGAAAAAGGAAAAGAAGAAAAAGGACAGTTACAAGAAGAAGAGGTGGAAGAAGAAACAGTACAAGAACAAGAACTGGAAGAGGAAGGAGAGTTGGCGGCAGAAAACATACAGGATTAATTGGAAAATTTGGATAAATAATTTTAATATAAAACTGACAAAATGGGATTAAAAATATACTCTTGGAACATTAAAGGATTTAACTCTGAATATAAAAGAAGACAGATATTTCATCATTTGGAAAAACAAAAATTGGATATAATTTGTCTACAAGAGGTTCGAATAAGGACTCAAGATTTGAAATATGTCAGAAATCCGAAACTGGGTAGCTGCTTTGCAGCTACGATCGATCAGAAAAAAAGGGGGGTATTGATATACGTCAATTCAAGATAAGGTGCACAACAAAAATTTCAGGTCAATAACAGCCAATATTTGGCGATAGAAGTAAATATGAAACAGGACAAGATACTAATAGTTGGAGTATATGCACCCAATGGAGCAAAAGGAGAATTCTTCCCCAAAATACATAACGAAATACAGAAATATGTACAAGAAACAGGAAATGCAAAAGCTATCGTTCTAGGGGATTTTAATGGAGTTATCAATCCAAATGATGGATGATCTAGATCTTTATGATATATGGAGATATAAAAATGAACAATTAGATGGATATACATTCTTTTCAGACAGACATAAATCAATGTCTAGGATTGATATGATTTTGACATCTAAGGATTTGATGTTGAAGACAGTGGACATAGACATTCTTCCAAATTTATGTTCGGATCACAATCCGTTGCAAATGAAACTTAAGATTACAGACAGAGAGAGGATATGGAGATTGAATGAACAGATATTCAAGAAGGAGAAGTACATCAAACAAGCAAAAATAGAATTAAATAATTATTTTAAGGAGAATATGACATCGGAATTACCAATGAAAACAATTTGGGATGCAGGTAAAGCTGTAATGCGAGGAAATTTTATCAGATGGTCAGCGGGAATCAGGAAAGAGAGGAAACAGACTGAAGATTCAATTCCGGGGAGGATGAAAGAACTATAGAGAAACAGATGAGGGGAAAACCGACGGACAATAAGATAAGACAACAGATGAAGGTATGTCAAGCTGAATTAAATCAACTAAATTTGTAAGAAATAGAACAACAGATGCGAAGAGTGAGATATACTTTTTTGAACAGGCAAATAAACCTTCTAAACTGTTAGCCAGTTTACTTCATAAAAGAAGGGTTAGAAATATTATTACAGAGATTAGAGTCGGTGACGGGAAAACTACAAAACAGGAGGAGATAAAACAGGCTTTTTATAGATATTACATGAAGTTAATGAGTACTACCTCCTCAATGAAAAAACAAGGAGAAATGGAAGAATATTTGGAAAAAATGAACAAAATGAGATTCACCAAGGAGCAGAAATCAATTCTGAATAAACCCATATCGATGATGGAGATAGTTCAAGCTATTAGAAATTTGAAGAATGACAAATCTCCTGGACCAGACGGCTTTACTGCAAAATATTACAAAATATTGGAACATGAAGTTTCGATACCTTTGCAGAACACAATGAATGAGATAAGAAAGGAGGGAATACCCGACACCTGGAAGGAAGCTAACGTGACTTTAATACCAAAAGAAGGAAGAGACTCAACAGATGTCAAGAATTACAGACCAATTTCATTATTAAATACAGATTACAAAATCTTTGCTGCAATTCTGGCTGAAAGACTTAAAAAGGTTCTTCAAGAAAATATACATGAAGATCAGAATGGCTTCTTACCAAAGAGAACGATGCGAGATAATATTAGGACAGTGCTAAATATAATTGAGTACCATGAGAAGCACAAAGAAAGAAAGCTGGCAGTGATATTTGTGGATGCAGAAAAGGCCTTTGATATGATTAATTGGTCATTAAACAGGCTCAAGCCGGAGACAAATTTATCTCGTGGATTGAAGCAATATACAGTCAACAACAGGCGAGATTGATTATTAATGGAGAGAGAACAAAACAGATTGAATTGCACAGAGGAACAAGACAAGGTTGTCCACTATCTCCGCTGTTATTTATCATGACATTGGAAATACTTAACAATGCCATAAGGGAAGACAAAGCAATAAGAGGACTTCAGCTTAAGAAATATGAGTATAAACTCAAAGCATTTGCAGATGATTTGGTCTCGTTTCTGGATGATCCTCTCAGCGGTATTCAAAGGTTGATGGATATTGTTCAGGAATATGGAGAATTTTCTGGATTTAAGATAAACAAGGAGAAAACAGTAATTATAACAAAAAACATGAAGGAGAAAGAAGAGAAGGAGCTTGAGCATTTAACAGGTTTTAATAAAGGTCAAAAAGCAAAATACTTGGGTGTCTGGATTACAAAAAGAAATAATGCACTATTTCAGAATAACTATGAAAAAAATGGAAAGAGATAATCAAGGATTTGGAGAAATGGACTAGAATGCGACTATCTATGATGGGAAGAGTGGCAGTCATAAAAATGAACATACTTCCAAAGATGAATTACCTTTTCCAAAATCTTCCTATTATTACAAATACTAAGCCTTTTATATAATGGAAGAGAGAGTTAAGTAAATTTATATGGCAAGGGAAAAAGCCAAGAATAAAATGGAATATTATGACAGATTCAATAAGAAGAGGAGGCCTGGGTCTACTGGATTTACAGATATATTTCAAGGCAGCAGCATTTACTTGGATAAAAGACTGGATGAATCTTCAAAATACGAGAATGCTGACATTAGAGGGAGCTGATTTAAGGATGGGTTGGCATGCCTATATGTTCTATGGGAAAGCTGCAGTTGACAAAGACTTTGTTCATCATTTTGTAAGAAAATCACTACTTAAAATATGGACTGACTACAAGAATAAGAACATCAGGCAACTACCTACATGGGTCTCCCCTCAAGAAGCTTTCTTTGGAAGATGGACCGATTCAGATAAATGGCTGTGTTATGATGACATATTAGAAAAGACAAATCTGAATTTTTTTAAGATGAAATCAAGAGAAAAATTGGAATCAGAAGGAACAAAGTTAAACTGGTTCCCTTACAGACAGCTAACTGAGAGATTCCAGATGGACGTGAAAACTTATGGAATAGAACAAAAAGAGCAAGGAAGAATGTTGAAGTTATTGCGGGAAAACCCACCTCATTTATTATCACACTTATATCAGGAGATTTTAAATCAAGAAAGAGAAGAGGAGACAGTCAAAGCAGCAATGATATTGTGAGCTCAAAATCTCGGACATCCAATTCAATTAGAGCACTGGGAACAAAGCTGGCAAAGGACACAAAAATTTACTGCACCCAGAACCTAAAAGAGAACTATTATAAGCTTTTTCACAGATGGTACATGACACCAGAAAAATTAAAGAAGATATACAATACGGGAACAGGTCATTGTTGGAAGTGTCAGGAGAACGCCGGAACACTTTTTCATATGTGGTGGTCATGTCCTAAGGCTAAAAAATATTGGAATGATATACACAATATGATATGTAAAATATTGAGGGTTCAAATGGATAAGAAACCTGAAATGTACTTATTAAATATTACACATATGTTAGATGGAACTGTAGCAAAGAAATATTGGAGAATAATGCTGTATATGATTACGACAGCCCGTATTGAATATGCAAGGTTATGGAAAACTGAGCAGATACCTACAATAGAGCAATGGTGGGCAACTTTCATTGAAAATCGAAATGCAGATATAGTCTCTCAGAGATTAAAAGGAAAATCAGATGATGACATTAACAAAGAATGGCAAATCGTTCTGAAAATGGGTTGGGTGTTGACAGGTAACAATTCTTAATTCATGGTAGCATGAACAGTTAGAAGTAAAAATCAGTGGAATATCATGGAACACGAAAAGTACAGTGGAAGAGCAGGATCTAACTTGTATGTTAACAAATGTAATGCGATGCATAATGTTGAAATGTCAATGAAATAACAGTATTGAAATCCAGAGAGGAGTGGAAGAAAGCTGTAATAGTTCGGTAGAATGTACAATGAGAAATGTTGTTTTATACGATGTAATCACAATAAAATTATTTAAAAAAAAAAGAAAAAATCTAGCCCCAAAGTAGTGCTCTTATGTCACATTATTATCGCTATCCTTACTACATGCAAAGGGATGGACTGGGGATTTTCTCCAAGCATATTGTGCTGCCTATGCTTTCCCCTAGTCCTTCTTACTGCAAAACAGATACACATAAATAGAATTTTAGTAGTGTCTGCTGTTTCTGACTTTCATTTCTCAGTAAACATGTACGTGGATGACTTGGGGGTGCTCATGATTAACATACAATGCTTTTAAGTTTCAGATTCTTTTAGAACTTGTGCTCATTCAAAGACTGTTTTTCTGTGTAGCTCTAAGAATATTAATACCTCCCCCCAACACACACCTCTGTATGTGAGCACCCTATAGCTATGGGTTTTTTTCTTTTTTTATCCATGTTTAGTGTGGAGAAAATAAGTAATTATGCATGGGATCAATCTTACTTCATATTTTATTTACTGTTTGTTCATTCATTTGGTTTCTATTCTGCTGCTCTGTCAATAGCTCACACAGCCAGGGGTCTTTTTTTAAATTTTTCATGTATGACAATGAATAACTACAAATCAATACAAGCCCTATAAAGAAAAGGAAGCAAAAGGAAAAAAATAAACATAGACAAAAAAATCGCAAAGAACAGTCAATCAGTATAAACATTGATTTTAAGTTTAGTTCTCTATCAGAATGATTATACAGAATCTCTTTAACAGTATAAACTTTTTAAGAGATGAAACCTAAAATATTTGTTGATGTGATGATGAATCACACAATTCTTGCGTTATTAACTAAATGAAAGGATGCCAAAATGGCAGCAAACATATCTTTTCTAAGTTCCCCTCTAGCCAAATGGATTCTACAAGTCAGTTTTTCTGTAAAAGCAACTCCCCATACATGGTCCAACCAATGCTGAAATGAAAGATCTTTCAATATTTCCCATGTGTTTCTGATTTCTAACCATGCAGATCCTGCCAATAGAGCATTAAGTTTTTTATGAAAAATATTTGCATTTTGCACTTCAAAAATGGTTCATAATAATTAAGTCCCCCTGAGATGTAGCTCTTGATGTTATTTTCTTAAAAAAAAAATTATACCACTTTTAAAACAATGCAACCACATATGATTTATTGTCCCAAAGGCAACACAAGCTCACCAAAAATACTGTGAAATATTATTATTTGTTTTGTGAAGTTTAACTTGAATTATACATTCCCTGAACAAGACTGATATCAGTTTACAATGTGGCATTGTCCATAGTTTAGTCCACTGTGCTTCTGAAATAGGAATAGTGAGGTATGTGCATGTATATGCCTTCAAGTCTTCTGACTTTCATAGGGGTTTTTAGGCTAGGAATATTCAGAGGTAGTTTTGCAAGTTCCTTCCTCTGAAATATAGCCTACAGCCCTTCATCTAGCTCCCACAACATTCTTGATTTGTTCCCCCCTCCATACATTTCTACAATTTATATGAATTAGATATAATTGCTGAAGAGGAGGGAAAACATGCATACTCAAACCTAGTCAATGCTCTTGGGGCTCCTAAATGCCTTTAAAGAGATCTTGGTTTTGAGCTGCCATAACTGTGGCATCTAGAAGGAGAGAGGAACAGGCAGGCAGAGCTAGGCCCAGCAATTGATGGAAGGCCCTCCTTTCATCTAAACGGCCACAGATGTGGTCTCTAGAGGGAGAGAAAAGGAAGGCATAGCTTTATCATGCTTAAGCTCAGCAACCAAGGAAAGGCCTTCTACTTCATTCTAACTTCCACTGAGTGGGCTTGGAGGGAGAAAAGAACCGGAGAACGGGTAGTGTTGCGTGAATTTAATTCCCTCAACCACTGTCATCACCCTTTTCTTGTGTGTCCTGTCTTTTTAGCTTGTAAGCCTGAGGGCAGGGAACTGTCAGATTTAACGACTGCAAATCACTCACGTATAGCACCATGTACAGTTATCCTTCCACATTCACTAGGGTTAGGGGCACAGGACTCCCATGAAAGTGAAAAAAAATGTGAATAACTCTAGGCCCACCTAAACCATATTTAACACACCGAAAAAATTTAATCACCATATTCAAGCCACTATGGATTCCTTTGAGGCATCAGGGTTTCTTCATAAGGCAGAAGTGGGGGGCTGGTTGGGCTTACTGTACCTCACTGCAGCCCCACACCATTTTCAATAGGGACTTGCAAGCCTCGTTCGCAGTTTCTCAGTCTCACATGGCTTGCAGTTCCTGTTAAAAATGGCATGGAGAGGCAGCAGAGGTGACAGCAAATAATCTGTGAATAATCAAATCCACAAAAGTGAAACCCGCAAATGTGGAGAGATGACTGTAGACTGATGGCACGATAGACAGACAGACAGACAGGCTGACAGATGGCAACAATAGTAACAGCTCCATGACTCCACCAAAGCTATCTGATGTTTGGGAATGACAATCCTTCCCCTGTGTGCCAGTGACTGATCCAAATGCCCACTGGTTACATGTTTCTTTCCTGGAAACTTTCCGGGGACTGGCAGCACTACTTTGATCGGAGCTGGGATTTGAAACAATAAGATTAGAGGAAAATTCAGTTAAAAAAAACATTAACAGTAAAACTGCATGACTAAAACACTCATTCAGCAAAACCTTGGTTTTTATTATTTTGCCCTTTCACCGTAGCAGTGCCTTTAAGAAAATGCAAAAATATAAACCAATTAGTCTTAAAGGTGCTCCTACATTTCTTCTTCTCCTCCTTTTGTCCTTCTACCCTCCTTTTATACCTAAGGTCAAATTATTCTCACTGATCATCTTTCCCTGACTAGGTTTGGTAACGTCTTGACTGAATAAAAGATCTGGAGATTTTGAAGGTCTTGCAGCTTAATGTGCCTTTTCGGATGGCCTAATGTTACCATATTACGAACTTGGGAATTCAGGCACCGGACAACCAATCTGACAAGTGCAGAGCGATGAAGAATCCGTTAAACCGGCGCAGACCTTTAGTGATGGGGAGCGCCTGACTGGCAGAAGCTATTGGAAGGAAAATTGTGGAAGAGTTCAAGGGAGTTACCACAGGAAAAGGCCTCCGCTACCCTCCAAGAGAGGGACTCCTATGCCAACACACATCGTTTCCCATGCAAGAGAAAGGCCATTTCCGCACTAGCCTGTTACGGCGCTATTATTCCACTTTCGACATCCTATGGAATCCTGGGGCCTGCAGTTTAGTGACCCTAAATTGCCAACCCCAGGATTTCATAGGATGTCGAAAGTCGAATAATAGCGCCATAACAGGCTAGTGCGGAAATGGCCAGAAACTCTGCCGCTGAGCCGCGCGACCACCACGTCCCCCCGCGGGCCCTTTCTTTACCTTTTCCAGTCGCCCTACGAAACAAACGGCCTTTCCAATATACTGCGCCAACTGACTTGAGGCGACGCGAACCCGGGGCCCGTCTAGCACATCTGCCATTTCAGAACCAGAAACAAAGTCGGTCTTCGTCGACGGACTTTCTCAAAAACCAAACTGGCGGGAAACGTCTACTTCCGCTTTCCTCCAGCAGCGCGAAGCAGTTACCCCGGCGACAGGCGGAACTATCGACGCTCCCAGCTGCGCCGCCGCCGCCAACGTCATTTCCGTGTTTTGAGTTGACCCGTCGCTGCGCGAGCCGATAGGTAGTGCGCATGCGTACAGTCGGAGAGGCGGCTGCTTGTGTTCAGTCTCCAGGATGTATAGCTGGCGAACCCGGAAGTGAAGGTGGTGGGCAGTTGTTGTTATTGTGGAAGAAGAAAAGCGGCTCCCGGAGGCAGGTGTGTATCAGAGAGCCAGGGTGGTACAATTAATATAAGAATGACTTTAACTGAGGCGAGGAGGAGAAACAGAGAATGAGGCGTGCTGATGACTTTGTCTTGCGCGCGAAGTTTTTGACAGAATGAGTAGCCTCGTTTAGGAGGGACTCAGAGACCGTTAGTTCCATTGATGTGTGCGCATGCGCGCAAGGCTTCTGAGGTGGCTCGGTCAGGTGGGAGGGGGTATCTGTTTCCTAACGGAGTTCCTCGCCTAACCCGTAACCTTTCCTCGTTACTCTTTGTAATGGTTGGAGCTGTTGTGGAATGAGAGAAAGGAGAAGGAGAGAAGGCCTATTCCTATCACCCTAGAACCAAGGATGCTCTTAGTTGAGAGTCTTTCCATCAAAGTAACGACTGAGTTGTGAGGAGGCACACACACGAGACTTATAACTACCACAAAAAAAAAACCATTATTATTGAGGAAACGTTGGATGATTACATGTATACAAGAAAAAAAGACAATTCGGTAGCAAATATTTCCTTCTAGAATCGAGTTCTAAATTACATCTAGGTGAGGTGAGGTTTAAAATTGAGGCTTTCCAGTTCCTATTCCTAGTTCCTTCTAGCCGGTTTTCTGTCCCAGATCCACCTGGGGGCATGGAAGGCCATTTCTGCACCACACTGTTATAGTGCTATTATTCCATTTTGAACATCCTGTGGAATTCTGGGGTTTGTGGTTGACTGAAGCCGAAGAGCTCTCTGGCTGAGAAGTCTAAAGGCCCCTCCCAAAACTGGAAACCCCAGGACTCCATAGGATAGAGCTTTCCAAACTTTTCACGTTGGTGACACACTTTTTTAGACATGCATCATTTCGCGACGCAGTAATTCAGTTTTACTAGCAAACCGGAGGTTAAACTAACCCCTTATGAGAGATACAGACACGTACATAAATTGTAATAACTAAAAGTATGGGGACACAACATATCTCATGAAAACATTTCATATATTTTTGAAGAGATGTGATTTATAAATAATAACACATTTCCAAGATTGTAGGCGACACACCTACACACTTCAGGCAACACACGAACGTGTCGCGGCATACCAGTTGGAAAGCCCTGCCATAGGATGTCGAAAGTGTAATAACAGCACTATAGCAGTGTAGGGCAGAAATGACCTAAGCTACCACTGCCCCCACAAGTTCCTGGTAGCCCGTTTCTGGTTTTGAAAATGTTACACAGTGAATGAGGGGATACAAACTAATTGAAATGCGAACTGTCACTCCTGGAAGTTTTTAGGAGAGTAAGTTTTCTTTTAGGGATTAGGATCAGAGAAAGTGCAGTCTGCAGAGTTGAGTGGATGTGAAGACTCCAAAAACAGGCTTGGAGGGCTAAGATGCTCAACCAGGGTCTCACTTGTCTTATTGTTACTCTACCATTTCTGTTTATATTTGATTCTGTCATACTACTCTTATCTTTATGGGGGTTACCTGTACCATATCAGAGTTTCTAGGTTGTAATCAATTAATTATCTAGAATCTTAATAATGTATATTTGTGTTGTAGCAATCATAATATTAGAGGGTATACTTGTTTCTTCTGGCAATGAAGAGAACATTTCTAAAGTTCTTGTAACTTCTTGTGTTAAAAGTAATTGATTTCTCTTAACATTTGCTGGCCAGTTGTCTAAAGGCCTCTTCTAAGATTGCAATGAGCCCTCTGCTTTTGCAGGGGCGCAAGACTCCCCGCAAAAGTGGGAACACTTCTCTAGCAGTCTGTAAGTCATCCAGGATGATTTTATGGGTCGTCCTGTGCTGGAACATTGAATCATGCTGGAAGACCTACAGAGAACAATTTTTGCATGGTGGGACAAAAGGAGTAAGATTTTTTAAAATAAATAAGTAACCCACAAATAATCAAATCCATAAATCCTGAATCCATGAATGTGGAGGGCCAACTATATTTGTATTGCTTTTAATATAATCTAATCAGCTAATATAATCTAATCTTGAACTTCTAAATTATCTACAAGATCAGAAAAGGAGGAGAAGTACTTGCTGAACATCCATGGCCCTTTCTGCACGACGTTGCTGTTGTGTTTTTGCCACAGGATGGTAGCGGTCAGCAGGTTGTGCTTCTGCATGACGTCGTCACCGTCCCGCTGCCATCCTGTTGCGAAGTGTCGCACTTGTGCAGTTTTTGCAAAATGGAAAAAAATCCATTTCGCGCCTGCGATCGCATGGCGCTCCTGTCACTTCTGGCCATGCGGAAGATGTGGAAGCGCATTGGTGCATCCTTCTGTAGTACAGCAATGGGAAAAGCCCAGCTGTGCTGCAGAAGGGAGATGTGGCGCCATTGCATTCTCCTCCGCATCGACCAAGCGAGTGCAGAGGGGAGCGTTGCTGACGCGCTCCCTTCTGGACCCGGGACTGCAGCGAGACAATGTGGAAGAGCTTCGTCATGCAGAAATGGCACATGTTTTTATGCTCCAAGTATCACACAATTTACGTGAGAAAAGTACATGGGTGAGCTATTAGTTATAAAATTAGCTGATTGTATTAATGTTTAATCTAACCTCTTGTAATGAACATGTACTGTACATTAATCAATTACATGAGTAGATTTGATGTGAAATGGACAGTTAATTAGAGCAACTATCTCTCTGACTAGAAAAATCACAATATCTGTTTTTTTCCCAGTTGTGGATATAGGCACTGCTGTCTTCTTGTCTCTCCTTCTTTGATATTAATGCAGGCATTGAAATCCAGATGGAAAATCTTTCAAAATGTATCATCAATGTTTCAAGTATTATTTTTTCCAGTTCTGCATTCATTTGATCTGAAGCTACCCTATAACTTTATATACTTGGAAATGTTACTTGAAAACAATCAGGTTTATTGTCAAATGTTTTGGCTGATGATAGCATTTAAGAATTTGATTGAATGGGCTTTATTTCCCTATTATACTAGGTACTTCTTGGCTTGGCTACAGTGACTTGTGGTCAGTCATTTCCAGTGCCTGGTGATGATCCGTAACAGTCTTTGACTGTTTAAAGTAGTTTTGAAAGTTAACAGAAGGTGTTAGTCCCAAAAATATTTTATCATTCCAGACTCCCAAGTGTATGGATATGTCTTCCCTTAAAAAGTAGCAATTTTTGTATATTTCTGTTCCCTGGTTTCCCACAAATGATTTTTACAGGGGTATAATCAATGTAAGGAACACACTTAAACTAAGTTTAGGGAACTATGCAATGTCATGCTTCATCATGAATGGTGGTCATAAATACATTTTGCACATGCATATGCTGTAGTTGAGCTTGGTTTTTCAGTTTGTCACATGAAGAGCTTATGATGGATAATAATGATATATGAGGTTTATATATTGTTTAAGTGTTGTAAATTCCTCACAGGCATTATCTCACTGATCCTTTAAATAACCTTAAATATTCTTATTCCCATATTGGGTATGAGATATACCTGCATATACCTATAGGTGAGAGGTGGGCAACTGCTGTGATTCTACAGGCAAGTTATCTTCCCTTGGGACCTTCTAGGGCAGCAAATCGTAGCCTGTAAAATTACAGAATGGAAGTGACCAGCTCATTTTGAACAATAGGTATTTTGTGATGTTAATGGTAGGACCACTCCTGTAGACTTCCACAGTCGCCAATTCGTAATTCACCCTTTTGTGGGAAACAAGAAATCAAGGGCCATAAAAGGTACTCTTTGCCCACCCCTGACATAAGTGCTGAGTTTTGTAGTACCTGGTCTCTTTATGGCTCTGCTGAGATTAGAATTCTGAAATCAAGCTCCTAATTGCTAACATGTGATTGTCACATACACCTATCTGAATTCCTGTACCATGAAGGAAGGAATTTTATGACCTGTGAAGTTGTACTAAATGAGTCACATAGTAGATTCAGTACTGATTGCTTTGCTTTGTCATTATTAAGTTAAAATAGCTGTGCTATTAACTTCTTAGCTTGTGTTTTGCATCTGTAAGAATACAATACTTTCAAAGCTGTAAGGTTTTTGGGGTTTTTTTGGATGCAGTTACCCTTGTCCCAGTAGATGCTTACCTTCTTAATCTGGGTCTAGTTATGCTTCACAAAGCTTGTTTTGCATGTAAACAGTTTGTGCCAAAACATGGATGGTGGTATTCATGCAGTTGCAGTGTTGTGCCTATACTGTTGTGCTTATAGTTGTTTTTGTTATTTAACTTTATTTAAATCTGCTCTTCCTTTTCCTCCCCCCAAAAAACTGTGATTCAGAATAACTTAAATGTTAAAACAAGCACAATATAGTTAAAACATGGAAAATGTAAAGATTTAAATGTAATTAAATTCTCAGTAACATTAGTTACAATTTAAAACATACAGTTAAAATGCAGTTTGAAAATGGTACAGTTAAAAGCAATTCCACACTCTATTAAAAGCCCTTAAAGACATACAGTGCATGAAAGCCCATCAGAATGAAAAAGTCTGTACCTGCTGACAGAAGGATCCCATGGTGAGAACCATTCTAGCTTTTATAGGAAGGAAGTTCCCAGGTTTAGGAGCAGGGACCCAGAAAGCACTGTCTTGTGTCCTCACCAGACATGACTGCCCCAGTCAAACTCAATATGGAAAGCTGTGTTTTATTGAGACAAACTGTTAGTGCCTGTAGCTCATATTTTTTACACAGACTAGCAGTAACTCTCCAGTTGTTCAGACACTGGTGTTCTTTCCCCTACCCCCATCCTGAGATGGTGGGCATTAAACTGGGGCCATTCAGCCAACAAACCATATGTTGTACCACTCAATTATGGCCATTCCTGGATCCATATCCCATTTATATGTTCCTTATTCAGCAAGTAATACTGTTTGAAACCTTACCTTTCACGTCTCCTAAACTAGTTTGGCTTCCACTCTTCCTTAAAATAGGAAGACAATCCATCCTAAGCAACAGCTATGGCACCTGTTAGGAGTGGAGCATATTCTGTTAGTGATGGTTTAAGTGGCACAGGTGCCTGATCCAGTGAAACATATAGTGGAGGCCAGGACCACAATGTTGGAAAAGAAGCAGAGCAGGTAGGCAATCTTAACAGCTGTTACTATCTCTTCCTCACTTGAGGACCTCAGAAAGAGGGATATAGATGTAGGCGAGGAAGCAGCGTGTAGACTCCAGGTTCCTTTGCAGCCTGCCCAGTAACCTGGGCCTGTAGCCTGCTGATATATTATCCATGACAAGAAAGCTGACAAAATTTGCAGTGTGTCCATGGTACAGCTGGTAACTCTGCACTACCTTGAGGGAACTATACATTTGGCATCCTCTCTGTGGGTATTTCTTTTTTTATATATATAATTTTATTAAATTTCACTAATATAAAAAAAGGATTATTTGACTTGTACTTGTTACATGAATTTTCTTCTGTTCTTCCACGCTGTTCTGGTCAACATTTCCCGCAGCTTAGTCCACTTGTTACATTAGTGCATCACAATAAATTGATTATCTCATCTGTTCGAACACACATTTCCTTCTCCTAACAATCATAATATAGTCGTTCTGGCTAGACAGTTCCCAACCATCACTCTCTTCTGCTTAACTCAAATCGTCCTGTTCCAAAATATTTCCATATCATTCTCTTGAAGCTTCTGTTTTCTCCACACACACACACACACACACACACACACACACACACACACATATATATATATATATTCCCCCCCCCCATTTAATTCTCCATTACCTACGGCCCAAAGTCTTAAAATTTTTAATTATTTCTGTCATTGTATATCTGGCAGTCTAAGCAATTATTACTGCAACAATCCCCCATCTTCTTACCCTGAATTCCATTATACTAAAATGTCTTGTTTCTCCTTAAGTACTTTTTAAACCCCTTCTCCCATTCAGCAATATCACAATGTTCATATTCATAACAATGTAAAAATAAAAATCCATCAATCATCATCTTCCCGTTCCCCTCTCTCATCTGGTGCCCTGCTGCCCGGATATTCATTTGCAAATTCTCTGTACTCTTAAAGTCGCTTATATTCCAGGCTGCACCGCACCCAAGAGAGAGGGTATAGAATCCTGTGACTTTATCCGCTCCTTTTCCCCCCTCCCTTCCTGGACTTTGCGGCTCGGAGTCTATTTCTGAATTTTAACTGTATACTCCTAGTCGCTTAAGTTCCGAGCCGCTCCGTCCAGGAGAGTGAGGGTCTTTACCTGACTAACTACCATCACAATCTCCCCGTTCCCCCCTCCCATCTTGGACTTCACCACCCAAAATTCATTTCTAAAGATTATCTGTAATTTCATTGTCGCTTAAATTCCAAGCAGCTCAGTCCATGGGAGGAAGGATCTTCCAATCACGTCTCTTCCACCACAGGTTTCACAGTCTCGACCCTTGACATCACATTGTTTATAGTACTGACAATATATCACTTATAGTAAACTTATTTGACATTGCTGAAATACATTGCCCCTTCTCAAATCCAGAACCCTGTGCCTTTATCCGCTTTATATTCCCTCCTCCCCTCTTGAAGCTGCCCGGAGTTCATTTCAAAAGATTCGTTGCATTTTCATTGTCGCTTAAGTTCCAGACTGCTCCATCCGTGGGAATGAGGATGTTTTGGATTAAATGACCTTCAGCACAGTCTCATAGTCTCAACAATCCAAGAGAATCAAGAAACAAGAGTCACTCCAGAGGAATAAAAAAAAAGGAGACGTGCAACTCAATAGCTTTCAATCCCAAAATATTCCTCCAAAATCCAAACACCTAATCCATAAATCAAGTTCCAGATCTTCTCAGTCCAGCCAAAATATCGAAGTATTATACTGTAGAAAATTTAGTGTCCAAATGGAGATTATAACTCATTTGTAATCCATTAGTCCAAATGATCAATTATATGCCATCTTATACTGTAAGTCCCAATTGTGATTCATAAGTCTTTCTTTATACTTTAAAAAATATTAACTGCAATCCTCGTGAGTAAGCAGCACTCCCAGCTAGCCTTTTCTTAAAATTGCAGCCGCCCCTTTAAGAAAAACTCCCAGCCATAACGAACTCACTCAGGCTCAGGGTCCCCTCCATTCTTTCGCTTCTGCCCACCGTTGCATGCCAGAACTGCTGTGATATTGACAGAATCGTGACCAGAACAGGTTAAATGACTCTTATTAAATTCTTACATGTTGTTTGATATCTTCTTTTAAAAGTTGACGGCGGCGCTTGTGCCGCTCAGGCGGCGATCCCACTGGCTCCGTCTTGGTCCTTCGACCCCCCTGGCGCTTTCCGCTCTCCCAGCCGGGCAGAGCAAACGCCGGTTTTGGGGTCCCCGTTGGACCCGTTCCGCACCCCTCGTACCGGAGGAGTGTTCTGCTGCCTCTGTGGTGGCAAAAGAGGCGGCTGGAGTCCAGCGGGTGGCTGCTCGGAGCTGCGCCATTGCGCAGCTTCAATCCGAGCTGCCACTCGCGCCGGCCGGAAGGGCCTCTCTGTGGGTATTTCATGTGGAAAGGTGGAAGGTTCAGAATGATCTGGAGCAAGCCTATTTTCTTCTGCTCTAGAGACTGGGACCTTTCCGCACTACAATCTTATAGTGCTATTATTCCACTTTCAACATCCTGTGGAATTCTGAGGTTTGTAGTTTACTGAGGCCAAAGAAAACTCTGGCTGAGAATTTTAAATGCCCCTCCCTAAACTGCAGACTCCAGGATTCTGCTTCAAACTTCAGAAAGAGAGATTCCATCTAAACATTAGGAAGAACTTTATGGCAGCAAGAGCAGGCCAATAGTGGAATACATTGCCTTGGAATGTGGTGGAGTCTCCTTCTTTGGTGATTTTAAACAGAGGCTGGATGGCCATCCTTTGGGAATGCTTTGATGGTGTATTCCTGCGTGGCAGGAGGTTGGACTTGATAGCCCTTGTGACCTCTTCTGGCTCTATGATTCTTTTATCTTGCTCTGCCCTTTTTACATAGTCCCTGTTATAATGAAGCAGATGTTCTCTCATCTTCTACTTGTCCCCATATCTAGGGTATGGAATGTCTACATGTAGATATTTTAATATAGGGAGTGTAAAATTATGTTTCTTTGAGGGCCAAAATAGTTTGGAGGGGATATGTTGAGCTACATGGGAGAGATTTCTTTCTTTATGTACTGTGATTTAGTTTAATACTGTGTAGAAATTAAACAGATTCTTTCTGAGGTAGGCTGTACAGACCCATGTGTGGATTTTGCTAAATATGTTTTTTATATAAAATAGTGGGGATTTTTTTCCTTCAGCAGCTCAATGGCTTCTTATTTTTCTTTTCTTTTTTTTTAATATAAAAAGTCTGGAGAAACTAGAGTGATGCCTTACCTTCTATGCTTGGAATAAGTTTTGCAATACAAATACTGAAATTAATATATTGTTTTTGTCATAAGAACATGCAAGTTTAAATTATTCTTTTTTTCAACGAATCTCATCTAGTTGTTTTGGTTGAAGATAAAAATATGAATCCATGGTATGGACGTAGGGGCTTCAGTAATAATAACATACCATTTAATATAATCTGCCCCTACATTCAGGTCCTCAGGAGTACAGTTACTTCAGTCAGCCAGAACTAAGTTGGCAACTGTTCCCCAGAGAACTTTTCTTCATCTGCGCCTGGACTATGGAATGACTTATCGGAAGAGATTTGACAGCCAAGTACACTGTCTGGATTTAAAAAAGCATTTATGACCAGTCTCTTCTAGTAGGCCTATCCAGTTGATTTTTAAATTATAAATTTTAAATTATGAATTTTAAAGTATGGACTGATTGTTTTAATATATATTGGTCTTGTATGTTCTTTTAAACTGATGTTATGTGTTTTAACTGGTTAATATGTGTTTAATTGATGTTATGTGTTGTATTTTAACGTGTTGTTGTTCTCTGCCTCTATCCATAGGAAGACTTGGGTAAGAAATGATAATATTATTATCATTACTATTGTTAGGGATATGTTCCACTGAAGTGATTCACTATCAAGGTTTTTTTTGGGGGGAAAGATGTGTGGCATTTTTGAAAGTGTAAAGATGAGTAACAAAGGAATTAGGAAGGAACCAAACAAAGCATGAAGGATTGGGAGCTGATAGGAAACAAGAGGCCATGAGATTAAGGGCCACAGTGTGTAAGGGAGACACATAACAATATGTGGCTGGTCTTGCCTTGATAAAGTAGGAGTAAATTTTAAATAAATGAACAGGAGAAACAAATAACTAGGTCATTTCATGGCAGATTGGCAGTTTGTGAATGTAGGTTATTAGATAGTCTTACAAAATTGCTTTAAACATATTAGTTTTCCAGGTTAAGTGCATCTAATATAAAGTTCTGTTAATCACAAAAGGTTGCTGAAAATAATTTAGTTGATCATAGATTATTTTTACTTAAAACGCCAGTATAAATTTTGTCATCCATAAAAGCTTCCAGCTTGATTTTTAAAAAAGAACACTTTTCAGGTAATCAAGTGATGTGTTTACTAAAATGTTTGTTGGGAAAGAAGGTAACATTGTCTCTTGTAAATTTTTTACAGCTCTTCAGTAATCTTTTCCAGATGTTCAAGGTTGAGAATCAACCAGCTGTGCTTGCTTTTACAGAAACCTGTACAGCTTCTTCAAATGATGATATTGAACAGTTTACAGATCTCTCTCCTATTCATTGTTTGCCTCTTTCCTTCACCAGGTTCAGTGTTTGCTCATGTTTATTTTGGTAGTTGTCAGAGTTACACATGTTATTTGCTTCAGTACAACATGATCTGTCCCCCTACTTTTCTCTCTCAGACTTACATTCCAAAGAGATGTTTGGCTTCTTCCGAAAAAGTCAGGATCCCAAGAAGGTACTAGTGACAGAAAGAGAAACAGATGGATTTGTTCTTTTGGGTAAGTAAATATAAGCCAGTACAAAATCCATACGTTTTAAACATTATTTGAGCAAGGGGTGTTTTACTATGTACTGAATTTTCAAAAGCTGTATGGATAGGTATCCCAAATCAGAGGCCTGTAGAATTAGCTCCTTCTTAGAGTCTATGTGCCAGTACACCTTTCTATTTAAAGCAAGTGCAGTATGACATAAGATTAGGAAATTGCCTTATAATGCACTAGGTCTGCCTGTCTGGCCCAGTATTGTTTACTCTTAACTGGCAGAAGTTTCTTCCATCACCTACTATCTGATCCTTTTAACTGAAAATTATGGGGATTGGACTTGGGACCTTCTGTATGCAAGACATGTACTCCCTTACTGAGCTAATTTACTCTAGTATTGCCCCATATAGGATAACTAGTGAAATAAAGTTGTTGTTTGAAGTTATGGAGTTATTCAGTATATGTTTTGGTAGAGGCTTAGAGACTTTTTTTCTTTATTGGATAAAAAACAAAGAACAATGCAACAAAACTGCAAAGCAATACAGAAAAGAAAAAAAACTCTGTAACAATACACTGCCAAGAAGAAAAACAAGGTTACAAATATTGAACTAAACTACGAGATGACAACAAAACTACAAATGACCAAAAAATTGGTTCCCTTGTTGTAAAGAGTGAATATTAATCAAACAGTAACAACTAACTACTAAATCCTTAAATTTAAATCAGTGTTAGTACATGTTGCCTTATTTTCATACTAACTATAAACCCACAAAATTAATGAAGTCTCTTATAATCAGGACACCTAGAGACTTCTTAAAAATGCAGAATTTGAATTAAATTAAATTAAAAGAATTAAAAAAACAGAATTTGAGAAAAAGGTGTGACATAGAAGTGAATAATCTTTAGCTCTGGGTGACAGCTGAACCATGAACTCAGGAGAATCAGGTGCAGTTGAAAAAAATAGAGGCTGGACAATATATCTTCCAATTCATGCATGAATAACATCTGCTTTGTTGCTTCTGTTTCTAGTTTTCCCATTACATTATTTCCCAGGAGAATGGCAGCCATCTTCTTAAGTAGTCGTGGATGTGAGACTTTGTCAACTATGAAGTTAAAAAGTTCTCACAATCCTTCCTGTGAGGGTTTGTGGCTTGTGTCGTGCCCCAAATTCTCTGTGGGTTTTCCTCCTTGAGATAGTGAGAGTGGAATCTATTCTAATAATGTGCCTGGGGGAATTAGGTAGTAGTATTTCTTGCTGCATGTTGTTTTTCAGATGGAGTTGCTTATTGCCAAGGCATGTGTGCCCAAGGATAAGTACTCACATGCTTCCCACTTGGCACACACTGTAATTAATAGTCCTAGATAAGAAACTTTTCAGCACTATTAATTTGCCAGGAAAGGAGAAAAGCAAAATTGTTTCCCATGAAGTTGAAGTACAGCATATAAAATGCAACTTTTTCAGTGGTTACCCATATCCAACGTTAATCTCTGCTGTTTCGATAGTTGGGCAAGGTAACTGCAGATCTATGCTATTGTGTTGAGTATACTTTAGTTTTCTAATTTATTGAAGGTTTAACAAACTTAAATTAAACCATTTTCTCTCATTTTGTTTTCCCAAGGAGTGTTTTCAATTGTGTATTAACAAGCAGAATTAGGACTACATGAGAACTTACAGCTCTTGTAGATCATCTTTGTGTGGTAGTTCTCTATCTTGTTTGCAGTACCTTATGTAAATTTTCACAAAATTCCCCTGGACATGCAGACAGATGAATGTACAAGGCTAGATACTTTTAATAATTTTTATTTAGCATCTAGTGTGATTAGGATGATTATCTTGGGTTTCCATTTTTGATACTTCCAAAGACATCTGGTATGGCATGGAAGTTCCTTGAAAGTTATTGGAAATATCCACCTGACAAACCCTGATAGATTCTATAGCCTTGATCTGGAATGACATAGCACCCTTCAAAGTGGGATAATAGATTTTAGAGATGCCACAAGCATAACTTGGTGCTACATAAAACTTTTTGTGCTGAAATTGAAGGGTGTGTTATGAAAATTAGAAGACAAGATGCAAACCCATTGCTGCTTTTCCCTTGCATCAAACATATACTTGAGCATCCACAGATTTTGGTATTCACAGGGAGTCAGAGAACCAATCCTGAGCAGCTACTGAGGGCCCACTGTATTGCCTTTTCTGTTGCCCAGATTGCCACATTTCCTCTTTGTTGAAAGAGCATGCTGTACAACTAGTTCTCAGCAGACATGTCCTGAAAAATACTCTTTTATTTAAATGTATGTAGTAAAATACCCTACTTAAAGACTTGATATATGCAAAATCATTTTGGGACTTTTTTTATACAGATTGTCACTTAGTTTAATGGTTACATTAGGAAGTGAAGGATTGTTTGGATTTCTTCTTGTTAGCTGTTCTGGAATAATAGGGTTAAAAGTTCCACGTGTCTGATCACTATAGTTTGAGTTCAGTGGGCAAGAAGATGACAGAGACCAGAAAAACAACCCTCTCCGGTGTCACTGATTTCTAGTTGCATAGGGAGATAATTGCTGCTCTTTCATTCAGTGTGGAGTCAAAGTTAATCCTCTTGGGTGCTGGTTTTACATAAAAAACAAAGTGCAGTGTGCTTTTGTGTCATTAGATGGCATCTTCATGCTCATGTGCTCCTCGACCAAATACGCCATTAATTAGCAGGCTACCCATTTCTCTTACTGCAGATTTCAAGTTTTTAGACTTTGGATGCCCACAGTTAATATAATAAGCAGCGGAATTAGATTTTTAAACAGTTAGCAAGTTTGAAGTAATGGAACCCTAAATCCCAAGAGCTGATTAGTGTTTCTTTCCAAAACAAGAGGGCATTTGGTACATTTGGATCATACAATTGCT
The DNA here is from genome assembly GCA_030412105.1 of Cyclura pinguis. NCBI lineage: Eukaryota > Metazoa > Chordata > Lepidosauria > Squamata > Iguanidae > Cyclura > Cyclura pinguis. The sequence continues at coordinate 24,945,476 of CM059604.1, forward strand.
GTAGCAGTTACAAGTTTAGTTGTAAAACCTGTGTCAACATTTTGCTGAAAACATTGAAGTACAGTTAGATGTGTACTTACTGCAGTAGTTAGTAAGCTTTTAGATATATTGGTGCAAAATTGTAATAGGACTCCAATAATCAAGGCCTTGAGATTGGAATTCTTTGAACTTTGTTCTTCACATTGTACAAACACTCTGTGTACCTGTATAAATGCTGTGTTGGACCATGAGACAAATTCCACAATTCATATTATGGTAATATCTTTGTTAGGCCAAACAAAAACATGTAGAAATCTCTGTGTAGACATTCAAAACTATAGATCTATTAATCAGCAGAGGCAATAAAAAGGGGAGGAGGCAAATAACAGTCTGAAATCATGTAGTCTGTATGTGGTATTGAGATGTTACTGGAGAAAGGGTTAGTAGAGTACCAAATCAGATTCATCAGGTTACGATCTAATGCCCCCTTTGTTTACTGGGAACAAGATAGTTTATAAAATAAAAACAATAAACTTTGTTTCTCTGTTTTGAAAACACACCTAGCCTCTGAAAACTGAAACCTGTTCTCTGTCTAGTGTCAGACTCACAGGCCCCTTTGTATTAGGAGAATGGAGTTCCTTAGTCACTGTATTTATTAATTTAGGCACTGGAACAAGTAAAATACATGGTTGACCTGATAACCATGCTAGGGGTGATCTTGTAGATCTGTTGGAGCTGATTTCATAGATTGGAATCCCTCATTGAAATAAACAGTAGCTCAAAATGCCCATTGTGCCACCCAGCAGGTAACAAATGGATGTTTGCAATCGTAGCCCACTTCCCTCTGGTCAGGTCCAAACTCTCAGCTATCCTGAGAAGGTTTTGGGACTTGCTGTAGCCACTCATAATGTAGAGCTTCCAGTTGTCATAGAGGAAATCATATGCTGCCTGGGCCTTGGCCACCGGTCTTTGAAAGAGCTGAACTCATAGACAGTGGTGGAATAAGAGGTCCAATGGATATCTCTGGAGACATTCCCCACATTCCAGACTATCTGTCAGTATTGTTCAGCAGCACTGATATTTCTAGCCAACTTGCTGTTCCTTGAGACTGTGGTTTATGTGTAGTATGTCTCAAGTCACAGCCCACCCAATGTGTTGTGTACTTACTGGTTCTTCTTTCTGGGCAATATCTAGTGTTGAGCTTGTAGGCCACTTTGTACCCCTTCCTAGCACCTCTCAGCACTAAGGAGTGCCCAGTGAGAGCTGGTTTTACTCTTCACCAATGCATCTCTCCATCTTTTTGGCCCAAGCTGATTAAATTTAAGACAGGGAGTGTGCATGTTAAGGCTATGTCAGAAATAGTAGGACAAATATACTTTCTGGAGATTAGAAATACCGGAGATAGAAGAAAAAGAAGGAGAGTTGCTGAGAAAAGAACAGAAGTGGTGCTGCAATGGCAGCCATATGAAGGGCTAGATAAAGAGAAGGAAAAAAAGAAGTAACACTGGGACTACTCTTACCCAGTTTCAAGCTGAGGAGTTTTAGGTTCACATGATCCCTGAAGAGCCCTTCTCAGAGTTGATTTGGCTGGGACTTCATGCAGACCTTTAGAGATTCCTACCTCTGCTGTTCAGCATTGTGTCAAATAAATACCCTGCCCTTCTGCCATGGATTCCTAATGACCACATATCTAGGACAGTTATAAAAGCCTCTGAAAATGTATGGACCCCTTCTGATTTTGAAAACTGAAAAAGCTTGACTGTTTCATTTGTGTTGATGATAATGTTGTGGTTTAATTTAAAAGGTTTCTTTTAGATGTATTTAACAAATGTATTCAAAATACCAGTTCTTTTTGCTGTTTGGCTTTGAATACATATATAAAAATGCGTCATTAATGTTTGCTTGGAATGCTTGTTACAGAAATAATGAGAAGCTAGTTTCCTACTCAGCAAGCCACAGGCTTGTGTGCCTCTCCCTTCTTTTCTGCCTGTGAAGAATTTAAGATTGATAGTGCCTCATGAATGCCCTGGTTAGGATTTGATAGTGTGAAATACAATCATGAGATAAGGATAAGTATTTGACCAGATAAAGTCTATGGGATTAGTCTCATACTAATATATATGGGATTAGTTTCCTACTAATAGAAATGTTTTTTAGGAACTAAGGAACACTGTCACATAAGGTCTTTACAGTATTTCATATTTTTTAAAATTAAAGATGGCTTTATTTCTCTCTTTATTTGGGAGCCTGATAAGGGGTGATATATGCTGTAAAAGGGTGACATGCAAAATGGCTACTCTATTCTCCTATGAAATTGCTGTAGTACAATAAAATCATATAGGGTTCACTTTAGTATTGCGGTCAGTTTGACCCTACAAAGAGCACTATCCTAATGCCTTCATAGAATTGGTCCTGGCAGGAGGAGATAAATTATCTGTTATTTGAATATGGTCACCTTTAGCTTCAGAGTCATAATAGCTAAGGCTTTGCTGACAGCTTGAGTCGGTTTTTCACTTCCTGAAAGTGACTCACCTTTGGCATCACACTGGTTTCAGTTCGGAACACAGGCAGCAAACACTTTAAGCCAATGCCATCTGAACTGACAGTAGGTTCTGGATCCTTATTTACTGTTAGATAACACACCTGTACTGACAATGTGTCTGATTTATGGCTTTTTTTTTTTGGTAATGCTGTATGCTCAGCCAGGGAATCCCCTCGGGTGATCTTGAGAAAATCATATTCTCTCAGCTTCAGAGAAAGGCAAAGACAATGCCTTGTGATCAAATCTTGCCAAGAAAACCCTGTGATAGGGGTTTCAGGAGCATTTCCTCTGCACTTTACCCCTTACTAATATAGCCCTGGAGTAGTCTTTTTTTGAAACAGAGAGTAAGCAGAAAGTGACTTCTGTTCACTTCCTGTTGTTGTAAAAGGCCTCTCCTGTGCTTAATATGACCCAGGAAAGCTCCAAAATGTGGTGAGGGTGTTTGGGGGAACACCAGAGGGTGTTTGGGGGAAAATAGTGGGTAGGTATCCCTCCAAGATTTCCAGGGTGACCAGTGCAGCCCTGTAGCCTTCCACAGTTGCCGACATTGACTCTAACGCATAGGTTTTGCCAGGAGTGAAATACAGGGTATAGATTTGAGCACATGGGAGAACTGTGAATTTTTGGACTGGACTATTTAAGAGCGGTTGTCCGTGTTGCTACTGTGTGCCTTCAAGTCATTCCCAACTTACAACAACCTTCAAGCAAACCTATTTCTGGAGCTGAGAGTGTGTGACATGCTCAAGGTCACTCAGTGGATTTGCATGGCTGAGCAGAGAATTAAACCCTGCTCTCTAGGGTTGTAGCCCATCACTCAAATCACTGCACCATGCTGTCCGTACCCATATCTAATTCTTGAGAAGGTGGGCATATAACTCATTCCCATGTTCCTGTTATATTTAGCAATGCTGGTGAGCAGGTGACAACTTAAGCTGATTTAAAGGTGGATTCTACTCCTTGAAAACCTCGGGAAGTTAATTTTTTTAAATTTAGGGTTGAAATATATATGTGAAGTTGTGATGTACTTTAAAATGCCATTTATGTGACACATCTTTTAAAAATGGACACCCATATATTTGAGATATACGCTCAACCATCGTACATCTACTGTTCCTCCTCAGCTTCCCCCTTAATTTATTACGCAAATTTTTAAGCATAGTTTTTGCCTTCTTAGAATGGCATGCTCCAGTCAGCTAACAATCTGTTGTTAACATGCCTCCAAGCTGAGTGATGACCCTGTCATAGGATTTTCTTGGCAAAATTTATTCAGTGGAGGTTTGCCGTTGCCTTCTTCTAATTCTGAGAAAGTATTACTTGTTCGGAGTCACTCAGGGTTCCATGGCTGAGTGGGTATTCAAAATCTAATTTTCCTGAGTTATAATTCAGCACTGAAACCACTACACCATCTCTTAACAATATGCAGATTGAAATACATCATATAATGAATTACTGCAAAACACCAATATATAAGAACAATTTAAGACCAATTAAGCACAGCTTCTGAAACAGGAACAATTTACTCTGGTATATAAAGGCAGGGAATCGAGAGCTCTAAAGCCATAATAGAGAAGATTGTTTCTCACATTCCTACCTGGTGCGCTTCTGATGGGGATCGAACAAAGGACAGATCTGTAGGTATTGGTTGTAATTTGGTAGTTAGTCCCATCTGGAGTAGGCCTATTAAATCAATTATTGAATGGTGGGTCAACACAGAGGTAAATCCCACTGATTCAGTGGTGTTACATTATTTGGGATTTTTAGAGGAATTTGAGTTATTGTCTGTAAATTGGAGTATGTAGACAGTTTTGTGAAGAAACAGTCCTTCAGGTAACCTAGCCATAATTTATTTTAGTTCTTGGGAGGTAAAAGTCAGTATCTTGAATTAGGGTCAAAACTAAATTGAAAGCCGGTGGAGATGGAACAAAAGTTCAATCAGTTAAAACTCAAACAGCTGCATATTGGATTAGCTAGTGGATCTGGCTATTTTTCAAAGAAGGTGGTCCATAATTAAGCTATATGTGATAGTTATGCAGATGCCTGGTTTGGAAACAGAACAGTTGGATTTCTTCTAGAGGATAAAATAGTATTGAGTACAAATAACCACACCAGTCGGCTGCTATAAAGTATAATGTGGAAAAATAAATGTTGTATAGGACAGAAGCACAATATAATTAGCAAGGAGTTGTTGTCGTTATTGTTATTTCTTTCCTGCCTCTCCCTGTGAATCAAGATGAGGAACAGGAGATGAAGATACAGCAACAAATAGACACATAGCACAGTTAAAAATATGAACACCAATTAAAAATGCGTAATCAGTTAAAAGAGCACAACGTCACTTTAAAAAGCATACATATTAAAAGCAATCAATTTATAATTTAAATTTATAATTTAAAAGTCATAGTTTAAATTCATTAAATTTAAATTTAAATTCATTTAAATTTAAATTTAAAATTCATCTGGGTAAGCCTATTGAAAGAGATTGTTTAGAACAGCATTAGAGACCAGTGTATCCAGCTGTCACATCTCTTCCAGCAGGTCATTCTGTAGTCTGAGAGCAGCTGATGAAAAACTTACCTGGTTAACACTTACAGGTTGTTTCCAGGTGACTCAAGCAGATGTCACCAAGAAGAACTGAGTGTGCAGGGTAGATTATAGGGAAGAAGGTGATCCTCTAGATAACCTGGACACAAAGCATGTTGTGCTTTAAAGATAACAACCAACATTTTGTATCTTGCCCAGAAACTAATTGGCAGCCACTGGAGTGACTTTAAAACAGTTGCAATATAATCACTCCTAGATGTACCAATAACCAATCTGACTGCTATGTTTTGCACTAATTGGCGTTTCAGAACTTGGCATAGAGGTAGCCAAATGTACAGTCCATTGCAGAAGTCCAGCCCTGAGGTTACCAGTGCCTACCCTGCCATCTTTAGGTCCTTCAGGCCTAGGAGGGGACGTAGCTGGCATATCAGCAAAAATTGATAGTAAGCACTTCTAGCCACCATCTCTGTCTGGGCTGTCATTTGGAGTGATGGATTCGGAAGCACCCCCAAGCTGCAAACATAGTCTTTCAGGGGAAACATAACCCTATCCGGGTGACACACCTCCAGCCCCAGTTTAGGACCCTTAACAGTAAGCACCTCCATCTTGTCAGTATTCAGTTTCAGTTTGTTTTTCTTCATCAAGCCAATTATCTCCTCTAGTCATTCATTCAGAGGAGATGCGCTGTACTTAGCTGATGCTGTTTTTGAAGGCGTGGAAATGTGTATTTGGTTGCCATCTTCATACTGATAGCACCATGCTCCATGCCTCCAGATGATCTCTCTCAGCAGTTTCATGTAGATGTTAAAACAACTTTGAGTATAGAATGGCACCTTGTGGTACACTGTTTAATAGCTGTTTCTTTCAGGAGCAGCTGTCCCCAGACACCACCATGTGGAAGCCATCTCAGCAATATGACTGGAGCCACTGAAGCACAGTGCCTCTGATTCCCAAACTCCTCAAGTGTTTGGTCAATTATATCAAACACTACTGAGAGGTCCAAAAGTGCCAAGAGGGATACAGGCCCCCTGCCAGTACTCAGGTGAAGATCATCCACTAAGGCCAACATAGCAGCCTCAGCTCTGTATCCTGCTGTGAAGCCTGTTTGAAATGGGACGTTCAATGTATCATTCGGTCAAACTGTATTTCTTAGCCGTTAACTAGGTTAGATCTTGAAATGTTACATACCAGTCCTTGAAATAAAGGTTTGGATGTTATTCATTGAAAGAACCGTGTGTGCATACTTTCCCATATTTCCATTTAAATATTTTTTATTTTGTCTGCTTACTCAACTATAAATAACTTGCAGTAAGTCTTTGTGTAGTTCTCATAAGTGTTCCAGAAAGAGTTACAAGTTTGGTAATAATGAAAATGGAATGAGGATGCTGTGAATATGTAGACACTGCTGATATGCTTCCATAACTCCTCTGTACTGCATGACTACAAATACATTGAGACTTTGGTGGGATCTGCTGCTTAAAAAAGGAAAAGATTCAAAGAATAAGTGCAGCTTTGTTTGTTTGTTTCATTCTAAGGATGCATTAGTTTACAGTGGGTCCTTGGTATCCTCTAGGGTTTCCAGGACGCCCCCTCCCCCCCATGGATATCAAAATTCATGGATGCTTGAATCTCATCATGTACAATGGTATAGTAAAATGGCATCCTCTATATAAAATAGCAAAAAAGAAATTTTTTGTTTGGGAGTTTGGGAATTATTTTCAAGTCATGTTTGGTTGAATCTGCAGACACAGAATCCGCAGATGTGGAAGGTCAACTGTATTTATCATTTCAGATATTAACATGGTAATATTACTTCTTGGTTCACACACAGGCTTTGAGCAAAGGGCAAGAGTAAAGTTTGAGCTTGTATGTCATTGCTCAACAGATGTAAAACTTTGTGTATGAACAGGGACCTACGGATGTAAATTCTTTCATGAGTATTTTAGTTCATGTAAAATGAGACAATGTGGTTGCGTGTGGGAGAAATATGTATTCATAGGCTGCAATCCTACAGTGGCACAACAGTGGTGAAATGGTCTGCTACGTTAGTACTGTAGTTTGCTTTCTACATGTTTGTGCAGGGAAGTAGGAATGGGAGGAGAAGACTGTTGGCTTCCTCCTGCAAATTTCTCACATACCTTGGGTTCCAGGGAAATCTGCATAGCTAAGGCAGAAGAGGATGGATGATTTGGGAGTTTGCAGGTCTCACAGAACAGGTAACTGCCCAAACCACTCAACTACCACCATCTCCACAAATACTGCCTTGTCTCTGTGGTTCCACCTCCTTCAAAGCCAGACATTTGAGAAATGGGAGCATAGAACAAACAGCTTTCTCTTCCTGTTGTCATATTTTCCATTTCTCTCCTTGCCACTACTTTTTTCTTTTAGCTGCCAGAAAAGCCAACATAGTCCCAGCCTCTGGCATTTAATCCCATGGACGCATGTTTACATGCAAAATTCCGTCTAGGTAGGCGAAGAGTATGCGAATCGAAGGCTCTCCTCTTCTGTTTTTTTTTAGTATTATTTTTATTAAAAGGCTCTCTTCTGACTCCATCATGTGCACAGTCTGCATGCTAGGATTATGTATGGTTCTTCCCTGATTGTGACAATTGAGAGTGTGGAAGAGTTTGCTTTGAATTCATCAATATTTGGGTTATATGTATCTAGAATAAATGATGAAATGGGATATTGTAGCACAGTTGAGGCTAACAGAGAAAAATAAGTTTGTGGCATAAGGTTTTGTAGACTGAGTCTGCTTCATCAGATACATGGAGTATACAGACCAACATATTCATGAATGAGCAGGTGCATGTGTGAATAGTAATAGAAATGCAAAACTTGTGGGTGTGGTGATGAAGTTCAACTTTGTCATTGGAGGCAAAGGTGGGAGGAAAGACATGGTCTAAAGCTGAGATGAGTAGATAACCATATGAATGTTGGAGGAAATTCTTGGACTATAGCATGATGTTGATTGGGAACCAGCAAGGATTTGTGATAAAATGGGGAAGAGAGTCTTCATGGGGCTAGGGTGTTAATTGGTATTATAGTATTGTCTCTGTTTAACTTACTGCCAGTGAACTGGGGTTTGTGGATATATCCGAATTCTACTATTTCTCTTTCCTGTAGTCCTTGTGGGAGAGGGGGGAGATCTGCCATTTCTTCATTCTGGTGTGCTCTAGTTTTACATACCCAACAGATATTTGCTCGCTCTTGGGAGGTATTGGGGCAGATGGGCACTGACTTTATGTGTCTTTTGTGCTGTGCGGAGTTCTGTAAAAAAAGGGGTTGGGTTGTGTATTTTTGATTGTGAATTTTGCATCATGTAATGCCTGTAATCTGAAGAACAGATAATAGCAAAGAGTAGTTGTGTATCCTTAGTTTTCAATGTGACATGGAAAACCACTTATAAGCCTAAGGGGATTTATACAAACCATTTCTGATATAGCATGGGCAAATCTCCTGTCCAAAGGAAAATAGCTTAAAAACAATTCTCAAAGGTCATGTCCAAGCCCTTGGGCGCGCCTTATGTAGCTCATTGGATCACAGCCAATGTGTCTGGCAAGAAGAATGCCATTGTTACAGAGTATGATTATGTACAAAAAAGTGATGATAAAAGGAGCCTAAAATAGATAAGTGGCATGTACACACAGATATAAAAATGACCAGTAACAGAAAAAGGGGAACAATTAAAATTGGTTTGTTAATGTTTGTTCCCACCAACTAACCCACCCACAAAAGCCTTGGCAATGTTGTTCATGATGCACTCTCCCTCCCTCTTCTCCACCTCCAGGTATTTCTGGAATGTGCCAGTTTGAGATTAAGATCTGTTACAGTGGCAGAATTTTCTCTCCTTATAATGTAAAGCTAGGTGACCTTGAAATGAAGTATGAGTGTTTGCATGCATTCCATTGCCCCAGACTGAGAGAGCACTCAAATGGATCACTGAATAAGTGTTTTCCTAGTGAAGAGGGAGCTAGTTAGAACGCTGATCTCATTTGTTTTGATGGGGAGGGGGAATCGGAAGAGGAATAGATGGAAAGGCCCACTATAATAGTTATTGGTAAGATGAGGTTCTGTCTTGCTCTCAACCTCCTAATCTTTAACACTGTGAAAGATTTTCTCCCCCAACCCCTTACTCACAAGTAATGTAAGCATGTTCTAGATCTCTTCACAGTTCTCACAAATTCTGATTCACAACTCACTTTTAGCATTCTGTGTTTCCTTTGCCTTCCTAAATTTAGCTTGAACAAAGACGACAAATATCATTGAGTCATAAGAGTCATAAGTACCCAGGCATTGAAAGAATGTTTTCATGGCAGAATTGTCACTGAAATGCTATAGAAACTGATTTAGTTACACCTATAGAACATACCTGTGATTTGAATCGGGACCCAAAGAAAGTAAGGCGCTCTTATAGAAGCCATGAGATTAGGGAAAGACTTCAGAGATCATCTAATCTAATCTTTTGTGGAGGTACAAAGTCTGCTGCTGTATTCCTGAAGTAAGATCAACTTTCTACTTACATCTCTCAAGGAGGAGTCCAGCAGCGTCCAAGGCAGCATATCCCACTTTTTAATGGCTCATCATGTGATTAGTTTTTCATCATATTAGTCTGCTAATATGACCCTATTAATTCATATCCAACTCTTCATCTCAGACTTTCCTAATCCTAATAGCTATTTTGGACAGCACTTGGCCATGCTGTCCAGTATATCCGGTACTAGGTAGAAGAAGGCTGCTATTAAACAACGGAAAACAAATTTGCCCCATCCATTTTTCTCAAATACTCCTGCTGTCTTTGACATAATTCTCTTGTATTGGTCTTGCTTGACACAAATGCCACAGCCCTACCAGCTCAAATATCCAGAAAAAGTATGTCTAATGAATTAAATAGTTACAGTGCACTAGTTGCATTTTATGAGTAATTTAAGTGAAGATTGATAGTGGAGTAATCAGTAGTACTAGTGCAGTAAGTGTAGTTACATCAGGTTAAATGCTTTAGGACACTGGAGAGTTTTACATGCTGCAGTAAAGGGGGTAGGAAAACTTAAACTGCCAACTTGAATGGTATATGTTTACATGAAAACAAAATTGCATTTGCCTGTTTACTACATCTGACAAATTAATGCCTGTTCCTGTATGCATGGGTATGACTTTGCATGCAGGGAGGGAAATTGAAGGCCAATACTAAAAGTAAATCAACCAAACGTAACATTTTATCCAAGTCTTTGAAAAACTAAAAGTAGTATAGTTTGTTTTTACTAGGAAGCAGAAGACAATTTACAGTCAATACCATTCTTTACAATAACTGAATGTAGAAAACCTAGTCTGTTCAGCAAAATGAAGCTGCTGTGCATAGTTTAGCTTGTCTCACATTAACATTTTGTCTTTTTAATTAAGACCTTCACAATCCTCTCCTTAGTTTTCCATAATAGAAGTGTGGTCAATGGTGAGGCAGCTGTAGCATAACTCAACGAGTACATGAAAGAAAAATTAATTTTTAGCAGCTTCTGAAAGTTGATAATGCTGCCCAGCTGAGTTCTAAAACAAATTGAGATAGCAGAATGAACTGCTTGTTTTTGTTGCTTTTTGTTCATTTGTTTGTTTTTTTAAAGGGAGGATGTTACTAAATATTTCCTAAGGCAAAACTGAGCTTTTAAACCTTTTTGTTCTCATCAGATACATTTTTAAAGGCTTGATGTTTAGATTAAAATGCATATTACTTTGATATCTAATTGGAAATAAGCAGTGCCTTTGTACCTGCAATATCTTACTGTCTAAGAATTCTGACTATCTTTATCATATTTTTTTCTGTCCTTTTTTTAAGATAAACAAGAGCAGAGGATGATTTTTCACACAAGTATGTGTTTACAAAAGACATCAATAGATAACAACCCCCTTCAATAGTTCAGGAAGATCTCCCTGTAAGTGAGCCCACTTCAAGGCTTGGCAGACTCCCTTGTAAGGACATTGTGGCCCCCTGGGGATCCATGGACCACAGATTAAGAACCACTAAATCAGAGCATTAATAGTTATGTTGTACAAGTGATCTGAAACAGTAAGAGAGTGTCATCCTAGAATCTAAAAGTGTGAACTGATCCCATGAAGTCTGAGTCATATGTGCGCATGCTGTCCATCATTCTTAAGTAGACATCTTGAGTGAGTTTGTGAAGATTGATATTCTTCTGTTTTTATACACTAACTTTAAGACTGTCCCTGGTAGTATACCCACAACTGCTCTGCACTGCTTGCTGTTTTGTCTGGTCCTTTCAGTGACAGCAGTTATTGCCACAGTTTGTTTTTATGGAGGAAGAAAAGCAGTGAATCTCTGTTGTGGTTACATGTAGAAGCTACATCATTAGACAACTGAAAAGGATAAACACATCCTACAGCAGTATGATTCATGACAATTGTCTTTCCTTTAATACCTGGAGGGGAACATTGTCCTGTATATGTTTCTGCACGGGAAAGAACCCTGTGGATGGGGTTTCACGGTGAAGCATGTGAATTTACAGAAAAAGAAATAGCCTATGATTATTGCCCCTGGGGATGGTCTTCTCTTTCTCTTAAGCCCTGGGCTTGAGAGATATTTACGTACCTATATGTGAACATGCTTGAACCTGGGACACCAGTTCATTTGAGAGCTCAGTGATGAAGTTAAGAATACATAGCACAATAGATTACTGCAAGGTAAGAAAGTATTCATAAGTTAACAGCTAAATCCCTTAAAGGCAGATCTGGTAGTATCTTTCTAATCATAGCTTTCCTTCTGTTGAAAATAAAATATTTTTACATAAAAAATGTTCTTTGTAAATTAACACATGTATGTTAATGCATAATCTATGGTGACCCATTAATTCAGAACCTGATTTTTCAAAACTGAATATTACATGTTAATATCTAGTGCTGAACTCTGTATTCTTCATGAGTTCATAATTGTTACATTGCCATTGTATGCTGTTCCTTCCAGTACAACTGCGTACATTACTCATTGTAATCATCAGAGTGAAGGGTAAACTGAGCTTTAAAAGCAGACTTAGATTGAATGTCAACGTAGTATGGCAAATCATTTGAAAGATTTAAAATGCTTTGTAACATTAACCTTTGTTTCAATGTGTTCGTAACCATGGTGTTGTTCCAGTAGATAGGATTTTGAGAACTCTTGTAGTGAAATTGAAGATCAATTTGGTTTCACTTTAGTCTGTTTTTCCCCCTGATCTATTTGAAGATGTTGGTCCATTAGGAAAAATGTCAATTCTATTTAACAGAATAGTTTGGACTATTATGCTTGTTTCTGTCTTGCTCAGCTACAGAATTCAAATGAGAAGCGTGCCCTACTTTTAATTTAGGCAGATTCCAGACTTTTGGCTTCAGCTAGGGAGAAACTGTTAGCTATTTCTCTAAATGGAGAGTTTTGTTGTCGAAGTAACATTTTGCATGGATTTTGATAATATTTAAACAGTCCGCAAATGTAGTAATTCACTTTTTTAAAATAATGAAGTACATATGGTCCACAATAAAACCATAAGCTCCAGACATGTAATACAGCTGTAAAAACAGAAAAACATAAATGATGGGGGAGGAAGGAGAATAGAATTGAATTTGTTATTACTGTTTTTCTAAATCTGTAGTCAGAACAAAGCATGCTCGGGAATTTTGGAAATCACCTAGAAGCCAGAGGACAAAACTACAGCTTTCCCCTTACTAAGCAATACCATAGATGTATGTGACCTTCCCTAATCATGAGATGTCAGTTTGAGACTGGTCATAGGGGTTTCTGGATGAAATGGATTGTCTAGAATGCATTTCAATCTGGTTTCTGGCCTGGCTGTGGGACCAGACAGCTTTGGTCATCTGGGTGGATGACCTGCACATGGAACTGGACAGGGAGAGTGTTTCTCCACTGGTTCTGCTGGACCTCTCAGCAGCTTTTGATACTATTGACCATGGTAATCCTGGGCCACCTTGCTGGAATAGGACTTGGAAGCACTGTTTTACATTGGCTCTGTTCCTACCTGGCGGGGCAAACCCACAAGATAGTGCTGGGGAACACCAGTTTGACCCCCTGGCTGTTGGCCTCTGGGGTTCCTCGGGGTTCTGGTTTGTCCCCCACACTGTTTAATGTACACATGAAGCTGCTGGTAGAAGTTGTTTGGAGTTTTGGGATGCTGTGCCATCAGTGTGCAGATGACACTCAACTCTGCTCCTTTCTACCCCAATCTTGAGGAGGCTGCTCTGGTCCCAAACCAGTGTCTGTCATCAGTAATGGACTAGATGAGGGCAAACAGGTGAGGAAATAGGGATTCAGTCTGTGCTGGATGGGGTTGCACTCTCCCTGAAGACACAGGTTTGCAGTTTGGGTGTACTCCTGGACTCACTTTTGAACCTGGAGGCCCAGATTGCTGTGGTGGCCAGAAATGCTTTTGTTTTAAAGCTTGTGCACCAACTGCACCCATTCCTTGAGATGTCAGATCTGGCCACGGTGGTACATGCTTTAGTTACCTCCCATTTAAATTATTAGAATGGGCTCTGCTTGGGGCAGTCTTTGAAGAGTGTTCAGACACTTCAACTAGTTCAAAGAGCTGCAGCCAGGCTGTAAACTAGGGCAGGTTATAGAGACCATGCCATACCCCTGTTGAAACAGTTCCACTGACTGCCAGTTTGGTTTGGACACAATTCAAAGTGCTGGTGATGACCTGTAGAGTCCTATATGGTTCAGGTCCAGGCTATCTGACAGACCGTTATCTCCCTGTATGAACCAGCCTGGGCTCTGAGATCATCAGAAAGAAGCGATCCTCTCAGTCCCTCCAATGTTGCAGGCACGATTGATGGAGATGTGAGAGAGGGCCTTCTCCGTAGCTGCCCCTAGACTCTGGAATTCCCTTTCCAGAGAAGTCAGAATGGCCCCCTCGATGTTGTCCTTCCAGCAGCAGACAAAGACCTTTTTATTCAAGCAAGGATTTTAGTACAGAAAGCTTTTAAGGAATGGGCTAGGAGGTGCTGCACTGTTTTAATTTTAATTACTTCTTTTAATCTCTTTTTTATCTATTTTAATTCTTTTATAGTTTAGTTCTGTTTTACTACGTACTGTTTATATGTTTTTAAATTCCGTTGTTTTAATATGGAAGTTGCTTTGAGGCCCAATCTTGGGCACAAAGTGAGACAGAAATAAAGGCAGTGGTGGTCTTGGCAATGCTGCTGATGTATGCAACATTTCTGAGTTTTTTTGCTTTCCTGTGGTCCCCTCCAGTGGACTAATATATCCCAAGTTCCTACAGTGATTGCTGTACTTGTCAGGAGAACAAATACTTTTGCAACCCTTTGGGATGCTTACGGAGACACCGATTTTAAGAATGTCTTGTTTAGTATAGTCCTTTGCAGAAGGGTTGCTCCTTATCATGCCAAGACCAAACTTTGTCAAAATGAATGATAGAATTTGTATTGGCTGTCTGTTCCAGTCAAAGCTGGAAGAGTACGTAACCACTCTGTATGTACACACGTATGTGTACTGTTGTAATAAGGAGCTTGGATTTCACAATTTCATTTTCTGTATTGTAAGAGAAAAATGTTTTCCATATTAGTATGAACAGGCATTCACCTCTTGGTATTTTTTAGGCAATATGAAAAGGTTGAAAGTATTTGCCTTTGTTCAAAAATAGTTGTTGATTCCCACTGTGGTATTCCTTTCTCAGGTTACCTTTGTCTTGAGTCTTGCTTTGAAACAAAATTGCAAACGATGGCATCTGTTTTGGCAACACTGTTAAGACCTCAAACCAAAGAACGGAAAGGAGATTTTTCAGTAAAGAGGAAATATGATCTTATTTGCATAATTGTTAGGTTTCCAGGGATCTAATGTGCCCCAAAGTATGCTGGCTCAACTGACACTCACTTGGAAATGCAGTTCAGCATAGTAAACCATAAAATCTTACAGTGGTAGACCTCTCTTTTCAGTGAAATCCTCATGAATTGTGAAGGACATTTAGTATACTACAAAATATTGTTTAGATCAAATACAGTTTGGCATGACTATGTCCTCTTAATGAATAAATCCTTGTATAAACAAGTTTGGGTTTTATAACAGATTATGAAATATTTCCATTGAGAAGAGAGGACAACAGTTTGTAATGTGAAAACATTTATTCACATCATTGATAACATTTTAAGAAATAAAAAGTTTGTAAAAACAGATAGAACGTAAGTGTTTTCTTCAGCTCTTTCTTGAAAACAACTCAAGAAATTAATCCTGCCTATTAGTATGAATTATACATTTTTTGAAAAGGGGATGCAGTTTATACATTTTAAGAAAAATTGTAATCATGAATAAGGCTATTAACATATATATTAACATTGTATCATTTCTTATAGGCAATACAGTTAATGAAGAAAGAAATGACTCTACAGATAAAAATTCGTTGTACGTGACTGCATCTGAGAGTGATCAGAAGTCACAGGTCAGAATGCCCAACTTTAAAGCTGTTTAGAAAAATATTACAGTTGTTTTTAGCAGGGTTTACATAATGCGAACTATTGTTTTGTATTTTGATAAGGCTTCAGAAATTTCAATTTTTTTGGAATTGTCATAAGTTATCCAGAGGAAAAGAAAGCCTTTTGAAAGAGAAATGAGAGGCACGTAGCATTCTTATTTCCAGTGGTCTAATATAAGTCACTGTTTTCACTGTTTCAGATGAGGATGAATTAGAATCACAGCTTTATCATGTCAAAATATGAATGTATTCTGGATGATGTCAGATATGTAAAGCTATTCTAAATATTGAAACTGAATCTGTAATGGTATAAATATCAGAGCTGTTTTATGCATAGCATTGAATTACTACTAGACAAAAGAAGGCAATCAGTTTTTTTGAACTCTTTAAAATGTTTCTTTATTTTGGAGAGAGGTAGGAAGGAGTCTTATAAATATATTAATACTGAGTGGTACTGTGATTGGTTGGATTTCTTATGTCATGACAGTTCTATTGGTCAAAATTATAAAGTCGTTTACTTGGATAGCAGAGCATGCCATCATATTTATTTAGGTTTTTACTGTTCCCTGTTAGTAATAGACCTTTACATAACATATCTGCAGACATTTGATTATAGTGAATAATGCTTTGCATAATATATCTGGTTCATTAGAAAGGGGTTTGTGTTCTAGATTCTTACTTGTAATTTGTATAATAAGGATTTCAGAAAAAGACCTGTGTGGTTAATGAGTGCTTTTTCAGATTGTTGATGCAGCTGTCTCAACCTAAGAGGCAATCTGATACTTAATATAAAAACAGCTTGTCTCTTTGTTAGTAGCTCCCACAGTGAAAACATCAAACTAAGTTGTGATAGTGCATATCATCTACATTGGATTGTGACCTCTTATTTTGTCTTTCTGAGCTGTTGATGGTGCCATGCATTAATGTATAATCAGTTTAAAACACAATGGAGGAATCAAGGCACACTTTACAGGCATTTAGGAAGGACAGCACAAATGAAACATTGTTACGGATTTGCCTTCTGAATCCTTCTAAAGGTTCCCCCATCTCACGAGGTTAGGTGAATTGTTGGGGTTGCTTTAGTTATGATGACCTGTTTATGAGTCACACTCTTTAGGCGCATCTGAACTTAAGCTGATGAATTTTTATTCATCATTAAGCCTTTTTTTTAAAAAAAAATATTTGCTTTTAATCTCTGCTGAAATGTGTTATGTGCTTTACAATTTTGAAATTTCCAGATTGTTTTAGCCACGTTTTGCGCTACTTACTCACTTTGTTGTTTTAATGCAAAGATGGCATACAGCATACATGTGGCCTTCCAGATGTTACTGAGCTACAACTCCCAGCAGCTGTAGTCAGCATAACCAATTATGGACGATTCTGAGAGTTACAGTTCATCAACATCTGGGAGGCTGTACACTTCTCATCCCTTTACTATAAGCTGTTGCTGGAGTGGTATACTGATAAGGGATAGGATGTAATGATTTTGCATTAATAAATTAATACCTAAAAAACTGAGAGAATAAGACAAGTGTAAGAGATCACAGCATACTCGCAGTAAAAAATACAGATTCTCAGGCAACCTGAAGGGGCAATCCACAACCTGGGTTAATCCCTCGCACCAGCCAATTAAGGCGGGAATTCTCAGAATTCCAAATCTGTTGAACTATTGGCTTCTTCTCTCTTCCCATTCAGTTTTATTTTTTCTACCTTGGCAACTGGTCAAATTTTTAGGCCTCTCTTCCTCTATCTACAATAAAAAAAATTATGTTACAATCTGATTTTGCCTTGTAAAGTAAGGAAAGATTTGAATTGGTGGATCAAGGATAATGTATTGGACAATGATGGTTCTTTCATTCCACGAAGGACAATAAGAGTAATGACAGATGCGAGTCTCTGCAGCTAGGGAGCACACTGAAATGGGCAGTGTATTCAGGAACTGTGGACAGTATTGGAACAGTTACTCAATATCAGTCTTCTAGAGATGAAAGTGGTCAGATCGGCACTAGTTCAGTTTGCTCCAAGGTAGAGAACCTGAGGGTGTAGATATGAACAAGATTTCAGTGAAGGCATATTGTCCAACCAAGGGGGATCCCACTCCCAGTAATTAATAAAAGAATTAAGCAGAACTTTGAATTGGGCCAGGAAAAATCTAAAATCACTATCAGCAGTTTATCCAAAAACTGACCCTGACAGCAGATTTTTTTAAGCATACACAGAGTAGCATGAGGGGAATAGAGCATGACCAGTCAGGCCTTAGAATGGTTGCAGACTGAATCTGAAGTATTAGCAGTAGACCTTTTTGTGCCAGAAACAATTTCAAAGTAAGATTGTTTTCAGTAGATGGAGATCCAAATGCTGAACGTCGTGACGCTCTGGCTGTGAAATAGCTGAGAGGGCTTCTGTATGCATTCCCACCAGTGCCAGTAATTCAGAAAGCTCTAAGAAAATCACATTGGAGAGAGCACTCCACATTGGCCTCACAGACCATTGTTTCCTCTTCTGGTAAAAGTGTTGGTGGTGGAATAGTGTGTTCTCCCACGGATGGCAGAGTTATTACATCAAGGGCCGATGTTCCATCCCAATCCAGATTGGTTGAAATTAACTGCCTGGAGGTTGAGTGGAGGCATTTAATTCAGCTAGGTTATTTGGAGTAACTAACTAACACAATTTTGGTGTCCAGAAGACAGTCCACTCAACATATATATGAAAATACCTGGAAAATGTTTCAGAGGTGGTGTGCAGAAAATTCAATTCAGCATGAGAGTGCAGAGGTAAAAGATGTCTTGGCGTTCTTACAGGGTGGGCTGTCAAAGGCTCTTAGCCCAACACATTACAAGGCAAGTAGTGTCTTTGTCTGCAGTTCTTTCCACCAAAGGCAAGTCACTATTTTCTCATCCTCATATTAAACGATTTCTCAGGGGTGCTATTTTTTCAGGTTTCCCTGACAATCTACAGGTTGCCTACTTGGGATCTGAACCTGATGTTGAAGTTTTGACAAAATCCCCATGTGAACCGTTAAAAGATACTTCACTAAGATTACTGTCTTTTAAAGTGGCTTTTCCAATAGGGACAACATCTGCTGTGAGGGTTCAGAGTTACCATCTTTGTCAACCATTCCTAATTTTTGCCAATTTGAAGAAGACAAACTGACACTAATTATTGATCCCTCTTTCATTCCTAAGACTGTTTGAGAGAGCTGAGAGTCAGTCCAAAGCCTGTGCATCCTCTAGAGAAAAGGTGACACTGACGGGATGTTTGGAAGACAGTCAGGGTTTATTTTCAGAGAATGAAAAGAATTAGATGTAGAGAAGCCTTGTTGGTCTCCTTCCACCCAAAGAGTTTGGTCATAAGGCAACTAAATCAGTGTTAACCAGATAATGGATAAAAGGTTGCATCTGTTTGTGAAATGACTGTGCTAACATGCAAATACCTCAACATGTCTGGATACATTCTATACAATCCATGGCAACAACTACCGCTTTCAGGGTAGCAGCATCATTAGAAGACATGTGTGAAGCAGCAGGTTGGAAAAAGCCACCTATATTTGTATGGCATTATAATGTTGACAAGTACAGACCAGGTTTAGTAGCCTCTGTTTTACATACAGTGATAAAAGAAATTAGCAGACAGTCCCTCTTTGAGGTAGTTTGGATGTATCCCACTGGTTATGGATTGCTCCTTCAAGTTGCCCGAGAATGAGAGGTTGATATCTACTGTGAATAATCATTCTAGGAAGGCTGAAGGAGCAATCTACTCCCACCAACGGAGATTTTTAAAAATCTGTCTATCTGTTCTATCAGTTTTTAATACCTAACAGTCAGCAGGGTGTAGAGATTCAGAGGAAAAGGGGGCCCTCCTCCTTCTCAATACTGACTTAGGCCTTGAACAGAAGCTAGGGAATTTCCCCCAAATTCTTTTAATTTTTTGCTGCCACCACCCACTGATTTAGCCCCCTCTACAGCAACACAGTGGGACGTTGCCTGGAATTCACAGTCTCTATGTTCAGTTTCCTTCGTTCACCTGGCCCTCTGAGTGAGAGAAATCCTATCCCTGCATGGGCCGAGGAATGCATGGGAATGGAGAAGAAACAGAGGCTTTACAGAAAAGTATTTATTTTAAACATGGAAGGTAAACAAGAAAATAATACTCATGAAAGGGCTTCCCCTCCTCAGGTTTGCTTGATAGTTACAAGTAGTATAAGCACAGATAGATTCTCAAGATCAGCCAAAGTGTCCAAAATAATAGAGTCCTAACGCAGCTAACTAGACCCATTCTAAACTACTCACAGCAGTGGGTCATTTCTGAGATAATATGTTGGGGAGGGCCGAGAGGCGGCCTTGTTTGCCTCTCTGGCAGCTCTCATCCTCCTCATGGTCTCGTCAAAGCTTATAGAAGCTTCTCTCCTGTCTCCACCCTGATTGGCAAACTATCTCATGTGACCTAACCCTAGCAGTCCATTAACACCTTGTAGGCTTGAGGGAGAACTATCTCCCTTAAGCTCTGTTATCTAGATAATGGGAAAACACCATTATCATACAGGGCTATGTAATTAAACTCAAGGAGAAGAGAGAGGAAGCCAATGCTACATGGATATGGAACTTTGAGAATTCCTGCCTTGATCTCCTGGTGTGAGGGATGGGGCTTGGAGGTATTGTTCTCAGTGGCTCCATTCTTTGTTGGAGTGATATTCTCAGAGGGTGCTGCTGGGGAATTCCTGCTCAACTCCTTGGCCATTGGCCTGTGAAGTCCTTCAGGGTTCAGTCTTGTCCCCCATGCTATTTAACGTCTACATGAAACAGCTGGGAGAGATTATCTGGAGTTTTGGGGTCAAGTGTCACCAGTGTGCTGATGATACACAGGTCTATTACTCGTTTCCACCTAATTCCTCTGTTAAATTAGTGTCTGGCAGCTGTAATGGACTGGGTAAGGACAAACAAATTGAAGCTTGATCCAGACAAAGCAGAGGTGCTCCTGTGCAGTTGAAAGAGAGATCTGGGAATAAGGATTCAGCCTGTATTAGATGGGGTTATGTTCCCCCTTGAAATGCAGGTTTGCAGTTTGGGGGTACTCCTGCATTCAGCTCAGAGCCTGGAGACCCAGGTTTCAACAGTACCAATGCTTTTGCACAGTTAAAGTTAGTGCACCAACAGCACCCATTCCTGCAGAAGTCAGATCTGTTCACAGCGGCCCATACTTTGGTTACATCCCATTTGGATTACTGTAATGCACTCTGTATGGGGCTGTCTTTGAAAAGTGCTCACAAACTACAGTTGGCTCAAAGGGCTGGAGCCATGCTGTTAACTGGGGAAGCACACAACTCACTTGTTGCAACAGCTCCACTGGCTGCCAGTCCATTTCCAAGCACAATTCAAACTGCTGGTTTTGACCTATAAAGCTCTATGTGGCTTGGACCCTGGTGATTTGAAGGATGTAGCTCCCTTTGAGAGCCTAGTATAATTCTAAGAACACTTGGAGAGGCTCTTCTCTCTATCTCACTACCTTCTCAGGTGTGTTTGGTGGGAACAAGGGAACAAGGCTATCTCGCTGGCTGCTCCCAGACTTTGGAACTCCCTCTAGATTGGCCAGGATGGCCCCATCCTTGCTCTCCTTCTGACAGCAAGTTAAAACATTTTTGTGCCATCAGGCTTTTATAAATTGACTAGGTTTTTAAAAATGTATTAATATAGTTAATATTTTTAACATGCAGTGTTTTTACTTTATAAATTATTTTATTGTTTTTTTTTAGATTTTATATTTATATGAATGTTTTGATTTGTATTGTTTCAATGTTAGCTGCTTTGAGTTCCATTGCATTGTTGAGAGAAAGGCAGGATATAAATGAATAAAATAATAACCACCACCACCACCACCATAATGACAACCACAACAACACCCATTTGTTGTAGATTGTTCCTTCAGCCTTCCTAGAATGATCATTCATGGTAGGTAGCAACCTTTCAATCTAATGTAACTATCTTATTGTTGTTGTTGCTGTTGTTGTTATTATGTGAAAAATAGATCTCTTTGTAAAACATGGCATATCAAAGGTATCTGAGGATTCCTGTTGTGCCAAAACAACTTGAAATGTGTCAGATTTTCCATCAAAAAATGAAATGAGAATAGTAACATTAAGATAGCTGTGTGTTTTAGTAATATGTCACATTGTTTAGTCCCGCAAGGGTTTTTTTTTTAATATACAAGGGACTAATTTCTGACCTAAAATTCCACGAGCAATAAAGAGCTATTCTTTTAGACCTAGTTCTCTTAGTAGAGAGGAATTTGATAACATTTATGTAGTGGGCAACTAAGGAAAAAGTGATAGAGAAATGCTAAAAGACATTTCTAAGAAATGAGTGACATTGAAAATAATAGGCCAAAGATAATGGTCTTAATTTAGTATATACAACTAGACAGTAAGAGCCTTTGAAATTGACTGAGATCCAGAAAAGCTGATAATTTTTGAAAGGCATCTTGGATACTTGGGGAAGTGCCAAACGTTTGACAGTATTATGGATACAGGCGAATTAAAATAAACCAGGGAAATGAAAAGTTACAAATAGTTCATTGCTGATGGAAAAACTCAGAGGCCTATTGGCATTAGAAGTAAGGAAGAGTGACTCCGCATACAAAAGACTTTTGCCAAGAAAAATAAGGAAGGCAAAATCCACAAGTGAATTACAGGAAATTAGGAATAGTAGAAATTATGCTTGTATGTGTAGTTTGACGGAGGAGCTGAAGCTGACTAAAATGTACCACAAGACTGATGCTGCCCATATTCTTTCTTCTTTGCCATGTCACTTTAAAATGGCATGTATATTGACAATTGTCTGACCTCAAAATCTGTCACCAATTTAATTTTTATTTGATGATCTCATGAAATAATATAAAATGGCAGGAAACAGTAACAGAGGATTTGTTGATCATGGAAGTCAGCTGAAGACAAGTTTCAGTGTGTTTGCCCCAATGCCTATGTCCTTGGAATTATTCCCATGGAAGGAAATGGGTGAAAAAGTATTACATTGGAGTTGGTTATTCATGGCACCTTTTCCAACTGTGTATGAGCAGAAAGTGCTTTTGACCACACAATTCAGCATCCTAGGAATGCTCTGTTTCCTTCTCTTCAAGTTGCTTGTTTCTGTAGGTGTTTCAGTCCCTGTAGAAAGAGGACAATAGTAAGATTCAGTGACCAGTTAAGTGGGAAAAATTCTTGATACTCCTATAACTTGAGGAAAATTAGTATTTAATTATCTTAATTTTTTTACCAGATTTCATTCAAAAAGCTACTGTATACAAATACACAAGCTGCGCTTCCAATTATCAAATTCTACTAAAGGAACTTCTGTTCTTTCAATTATTTAGAACAGAAGTAGGTAACTGTGGTCTTCCAGGTAGTTTTGGGCTTGAGTTGAATGATCCCTTATTAATAAAATAGTATGTTTTCACACTGACTGCATAAATTTGATACAGAATGAATTGCAATCCATTCAGATGTTAAAATAAGGGAAGAACAGTATTATAGTAATGTATCTGTCATTGCATTTATGTGCTTGCATTCTAAACTAGCCTGAAAATGCTGAGGTGTGATATCGGCAGTAATTCTGAGAGTTTGAGATAGTTATGGAAATGGGTTCTGTAAACTTGAGATTCATCAGGAATATCTTGGTATTTGTTGGAGATATAATAGAGAGGGTTGAGATTTTATCCTTCCTGGTAGTAGAACAAACAGTCAAAATGTTAATGGGAATGTTAGCATTAATTAATAAGAAATTAAGCAAAAATTTGTCTGTTGGCCCTATTTTTATTTAATGAACATATTTTAGGAGACATATGAGGTCAAAAAACATATACTTGTCACATGGTAGGTCTACTAAAATAGTATGCAGAATACTAGGCATTTAAGAATTTAATCAAACTCCAAACTCTGGAATCAGTATCATTTGGCCCTTCAGAGGTCCTGGACTTCAACTCCCATTGAACCTAGCTAGGAGGGCCAGTTGTAAGAACCCATGGATGCTTTATTCCAAAACATCTGAAGGACCTAGGGATCCTACCATAACTTAGAGAATAGTGCATAAAGCTGTGGAATTTGGCAGTTTTAAACGAAATAACATGGATTATATGAACAAGTTAGAAGTGAAATCTTCTATGAGATTTGAAAAACAATGGAAGCAGTTTAAATAATTTTGGAAGGATCAGCACGTTACAGTAATTGGTAACCCATCTTAGGAAAGTGAAATGAATAAACAAATTGAAACTAAAGGCATTTGGCTTTTGATAAAAAAGGGAGGATGGAGAAAGGATTTTATGTTATATTATGCCATGTCATGCTATGATTGTCACATAGCTGATTGTACTTGGGCAGTTTTATGTATTGTTTTTATTTGAACAGTGAGTACCCTTTTTTCTCTACCTCCTTTTTCTTTTTTTCAATGAAATGGACGTGCTAAGTTGGTTTAATTATTTAATTCCATCTTCTTTTGGTAATCTTTACATTTAAAAAATTAATTAAGAAAGGGAAGAGGAAAATATATTAGAAAACTAATTCAAAATGGTGCCATCAAACAGTAGTATTCCATAGAGGTCACAAGAAAATGTATTTCCTCTGTAAATGGGAGAACTTTTGTCAAATAGTGCATTTTTGTTAACTTGGAATGGTTGTTGAAATATATATCAATTGCAAAATAAACCTTAATAATTCATTTAAAAAATCCCAAGCAATTTAGTTTTGCTGGCACAGACATCTGATTTTATTTCTTATCACAGATTTAAAACATTTACATGACTAAGTATAACATGCTTTCCTGAATATGAAACTATTTAAATCATTCCCTAACTTTCATCATCATTGATGGCATGGTAATGAAAGATGTGAAACCATTTTTTGTTGAGGTCAGCAGCCATGAAATAATAGTGTGTCAGCATGGTACAACAAATGGACAGAAGATAAAAGAAATGCATCACTTTTTCTAGAGAGTTTGTAGACATTGACTGATATTCAGTCTTTGTTTCCTTGCCTGTTACAAAGAACAAGCTGTGAAACTGGTGAATGTCTCTCTTGTAAGCTGTGCACTAAAACAGAGGCAAAAATGCATATGTGGTTATGAATAAACAAGAAGCACACACAAGAGTCACCTTTCGTGTATTTGCATGTCAAGAAGTTCTTTGCAAAATATTGCACAAGGTTATGGGGTCAAGAGCTTTCAACTTTGACCCCTAGCAAATACCCTAATGTTTGCTTGATGTGTAGGAACCTGCCCAATATAACTGAATTTTGTTAAATACATGAAGTATCCCTGGGAAGTGTGTTCTCTGTGTCTTTCACTGTGTGGCATGTGTACATTTTTCCTGCTCATACACAGTATTTGGGAATAGCTTTCAGATGCTGGCTTGGACCATCTCTTTTCAACTGCTGATAGGCAGGGCTGACATTCATGAGACTGAAGCCTTGACCATAGTAATTCTCTTGGGTCTAACTACTCAGCTCATCTAAAAGGAGATAGTGGGCAAGGTCTTCAGGTTGTAATTTACAATAATGAAAGAACAAAGTTGACTTTTCAGTAATGTGCATTTCAGAGCAGTTTGCTGAACCAGAACTGAGACCTCCTAGAGGACAGTAACAAGGAGATGAAATAAAAAGCCACATGTTTCTGCAGGTAGCTGACTGAAAGAATCATGTAGCTTATTAGAGGTTGATATTGTCTTTGTCTTTTAGATCTATTTTCCTAGATTAACCAAAAAAAATTAAATCATATAGAAAAGCAGACTGTGAGATCAAGAAAGTAATTATTTCTGCCCGTAGATAGTTATGTATATAGTTTATTTTTTTACTATTGGTCTCTCTTGTAATTAATGTTTGGAAAAAAGAGAAGATTGCTATGGAATCGGTCTGTTCTCCTTACATTGCTCTTTGTTCTTAAATGCTGTGAATGTGAGTTTTTATGACTGCCAACATATTAATAGTATATTGACAGATGTACCAACGTAGGATGTAAACCATGATTATAATGAACCAAGAGTTGGAAACCCAGGTTCAAAGCCCTACACAGCGATGGGGTCTACTGGGTTGCATTGGGCAGTTTATTAAATTAGAGTCTAACTTTGTTTCACATTATTGTTGTTGACACTTTGCAAAGATCGTGCAAGAACTATTATACATTGAAAAAGTGTCATAGAAATTTATTTTCAGTCTCCATTAACAATAACTTGTTGTGATTGCATTTTTTTCAAATGCTGCTATACTAAACTGTTGCACCTGAGACACTCTGTTTGATATTCTCAACTACAATTTTTTGCTGTGCTTCATTTATTTGTGCCTCATCTTCATGGCCTTATCATTTTCTCCTTTTTTTTATTCTTTGCTATCCTGTTGCTTGCCTGAATGTCTATAGTATTTTTAATCACCAAAATCAGAAAGTGCAATATATTTTACAAGTTGAACTTGCATAGAATACAAACAGTACTGTCTTTTCATAAAGAATCTGAGTTGTAGGGCCAGAAGATCAGTCCATTTGTTATACTGTATTTGCTGGCATATAAGACACATCATCATATAAGATGCACCCCATTTTCAAACAGCATTTTTTTGGGGGGGGGGGAATGAGTCTTATCTGCCAGCAAATACAGTAATTTTCTCTCTGACTTGTTAAGAAAATTAGGAGAATGACAGTTTTTTGTATTCTGGCCAAAAAGTATGTCGTAAATATCTATGAAAATAAATAAAAATATTATTCACAGAGGCCTGCAAGGATGAATAAAATGTTGTCTGGCAGATGGTATAGTTATGAATGAAAAGTTATAAAACCTCCCAGGTGCTTTTGTGGAAGTCCCTGCGGATGTATGATGCAAGAAGCAAAGAAGGTAGTTGTAGAAATTATTCCTGTGGTTTGTGTTTTTCTACTGTCACCTTATAAAAGCAACTGATGGTTGGTTGACACCACAGTGTTTACTAATGGCCAGTTGTTTTTCTTTAACAGGTATCAAATGTATTGGTGTTGCTGGTTATAAAAAGAAGGCATCTAAGTACAATTCTTGTGTAACTATTGACAAATTTATATATTTGTCTTGTGGCATAAATTCTTCTTTGTCTTAATTTACTGTACTCCTGTACTTAGGGAGTACTTGATACTTTTAAAAAGCAAAATAAAGAGTTTTTGAGGATTTCTCATTCTCTGGCTTCTAAAATTCGCCACAATGTTTGCTTTCTTTTTTATTTAAACAGGCATCTCTAAAGTTCTACTCAAAATGGTGTTTTCAATTTATGCAGGATTGATGAATGAAAGCTGTTGAGATTAGAGCAGGGATGGGGAACTGCTGCCCCTGCAGATATTTAAGTGTTAACACCTTACCGTTACCATTAGCCTTGGTGGATGAAGCTTCTGGGAATTGAACCCCAAAACACATGGAAAGCCATAGATCGTTCATTTGTAGGATAATCAGATGCCTAACTGATCTATAAATATTTATTGCCATTTATTAATATTTTACTAATGTATGGACCACTATTTTTGTAGCTGGTTTGTGTTTAATATTCTCCTTTATCTATCCTTTCAGGGTCTGTTTTTTCCTTGAAGATTATTTCATGCTACTATCTGTTCTTATTCACATCAGAGATAAACATTTAGGTGCTGAGCCTTGTTGTTAAATGCCATAGGTCAACTTCCACTTATGGCAACCCTATGCATGAGAGACCTCCAGATCACTCTATCATTAACAGACCTGTTCAGGTCTTGCAGATTCAGAGTCATAGCTTCCTTGATTGAATCTATACATTTGCAATACAGTCTTCTTCTTGTCTTTCAGCCTTCTACCTCACCAAGCATTATTCTCTTTTTTTTTTAGTGAGTCATGTCTTCTCGCGTTAAGTCCAAAAGTATGACAGTCTCAGTTTAGTCATCTTGGCTTCTAGGAGAAGTTCAGGCTTGATTTGCTCTAGACCCATTCATTTCTTTTTAGAAGTCCAGGATATCCGTAGAACACTTCTCTGGTACCACAATTTAGAGAAGTTCATTTTCTTCCTATCAGCTTTCTTCACTGTCCAGTTTTAACAACTTATGCCTAGAAACTGGAAATACGGCAGCATAGACAATTCTAACTTATGTATGTTTATGCTTGAGGATCTTACCTGGTTCTTTCATAGCTGCCTTTCCAAGTCTTAGTCATCTTCTGATTTCTTGACTGCAGTCTCCATTGATTGAGCCAAAGTATGCTGGACTAGTGAGAGGCAATTGTAAAACTATTCTAATCACGAAGGTCAGCAGAAATCACCCAAGATGCTTGTGCTTTCTAAGGCAGAATATTCCAATTGGTATCTCTATATTCTTTGTTAAATAATTGTTTGCAATTCTTTAATGCTGATCTATAAACTGCTGTCTGATGCAGCCTCCTTCGGCTTTCCTAAGGATAAAGCCAATTTTAACAGTCAGCATCTTTCACCCTTCCAGAATATGGGCTAGCAGTAGGGCTACAGCATCACATCCATCAAAAGAGCTATCTCTTGTCAAAATACAGTTGTCAAAGAGGGCCTGAGAAGATGTAACCTTGCTTGGGTTTGTGATGTCCAGCTGGCAAATATTAGAAATTGCTTGTTACCATATTATGATATACTATACAGGATGACCATGCACAGTGCACTACTTATTGGAATTGTGTGAGAATTCCAATAGCACTATATAGTCGCAAGATTTTTCCAGGTTCAGGAACTCAGTACTAGAGTCAGAAATGGGTATTGTCCAAACTGATTTAAAATCTTTGCTATTCCTTTATTTTATTTGTCTTTCACTCTTTGTTTTAGGATTGAGACTGTGGTGATTCCAACAAGATTTTTAAAAGTGCAGGTGAAAACAGATAAAAATAAATACAGATAAAACAGACAAAAAGTTACCAGGCTAAAATACCAACTAATTACAGTGGGCCCTCCATTTTTGCAGGTTCAGCACTTGCAGATTTAATTATTTGTGGGTTAGTTTATGTTTTAAATTTTATTTATTTATTTTAAAAAAATCTTGTCCTATTTGCCCCTAGGATGGAAAAAAATGTCCTCTTACGGAATCTTAAGTCCTCCAGCACAATTCTGTGATCCAGCTCTGCTGGAAGTAGACCATAGAACTGTGCTGGAGTACCTAGAGATTCCTAGAGAAGTGTTCTCAGGGTTTTTTTTTAAATAGCATTTGTGATTTGATTTTTATTTGCCTTTTTTTCTCACTTTCCCAGGGGTCTTCTGCCCTAATTCTCACAAAAATGGAGGACTCACTGTATAACATTAAAACAATATTGAGTTAAAGAAAACTATTTGAAGACTGTTTTTAAAAAGGAACACAGCAGGTTGAAAGCCCATTTCTCAATAGTTCGAAAGTTACTGAAAGCCTTGAATTAAAAAGGTTTTTGCCTGCCAGGAGAAGAAAAATGGGGAAAGGACTAGCCTAACCTCACTTGGCAGGGAGTTCCACATTTTTTTCCCAAAGCCCAAGTATTTGCTGCTGTTACATGCTTTTTAAAATGTCTGCTGGAGGCACACACAATGGATGTTCATTCAGTATCCCTGTTTTCTCAGCTATTCCAGTGTATAAAAGAGTAAATGCTCCCTCTACTATTGTGTTTAAAGTAATTTAAAGTACCTTTGAAATACTGTTCATTTTCCTTTGTTATGAGAGCTTATTCCCACTGTGGATCATCAAGCAATATATGTGTTTGTATATGCATGTGCATGCATGCATGTATGTGTGCCTTCATATCACCTGTTGACTTATGGCAACCCCATGAACTTCACTGGGTTTTCTTAGGCAAGGAATACTGAGAGATGGTTTTGCCACTTCCTTCCTCTGAAATATAGTCTACAGTACCTGGTATTTGTTGTTGCACTTCCATCCAGGTACTAACCAGGGCTGACCCTGTTCAGCTTCCAAGATCAGACAGGATCTGGTGCCTTTGAGAGTATTTGGGAGGATACTAGCAAAGAAATGAAGAATTAGTCAAATACTCAATTTATTATCTTTGATCTTCAGAACATACTCATGGATTCTGTAATATGTAAGTTTACTTGTTGAAAGAAACCAGCAATCATTACTTGCAGGTAATGCTATCTTTTATTGACTTTTGTGAGCTTAGTCTTGTTTCTCCCAGCATAGGGGAAACACACATGCTCCACAATTCTGAATGCCTAAAGAGAGCTAGCAGGCAGGCTGTAGATCAATGCGAGGACCAGAGGATATGGCTCAAGGATGTATGTGTCTCAGATCAGCCTTACTTACTCAGTTAGATGCAAGATGCCAAAGCCTGGGATCAGATTGCTCCTGGAAAGGCACTGGCATGGTATTGGATTTCTGTTTAAAGATAAATTCTGCACTAAAGTTACTGCCAAAAGAAACTAAGTTCTATGATTTATATAAATCATAGCATGTTTAAAAAACTGCATATGTTTGCATTTTTCTCTGTTTGCAGAAAGAGATCAACCCCTTTACCCAGTATTAATCCTACTGAACTCATTCTCCGGTTTCAGGAATTACTCACACATTTTGAGGGCAAGTTTTGTAACCAAAAGGACTGCAGGCTCACTTTAAACTAACAACAAGATCTGATTTTCAAGAAATTAGATGGTGTGGCCATGACCAAACCTGTTTTTTTTTAATGTTATGTCATAGAATATATACAGTTCTGTGTGTGGTGCCTCTATATTGGGTTCTTCAGAAAGATATATTTCAGATTGGTTGAGGGGACAAGTGGAATGGAAAGTGAACAAACATATCTTGCGGTTAGTGTGGTAGACTCTTTTCTGCCTCCTTGAATCAGGTGAGAGGGTTTTGTTTTGAATGGATCTACAAAACAGGAGTAAAGTAAAACAAGGTTAAAGAGCATGCAGAATATGTTTCTTTAGTTCAGTCAATGTTCTCTTCCTTGTAATAATTGAGATGCATATGCAGCCTTCCTCAAGATTTTTTTTTAAATCTTATATTACCAAAGTGTCTTTATGTTTTTGCAACAGACCTTATATATATTTGGTAACAGGATAATGGCTTCAGCCTTGATTTGATTTTTTCAGTTCCTAAATAGACCTGAACACTGTTGGCACTCAGTTTGGGAGCAAATGCTTTGCCAGTACAAAATTGGCTGTTTTCTGCTGCAGTTCTTGTGTTCATGTTTGCAACTTGCTGCTGAAAAAGATCCTGTTTCTTTAGTTACAGTACAATGTGAGCAGTTGCAGAGCACTAATATTAGTAAGATTATACCTTTTCAATTCTAGGACTTGTGATTACTATTTCTTCAACAGATGATTTAATATTTTCATCACTTGTCATTTTAGTGATTTTAGAGCCCAGTTTTAACTTGCACCTGTGCCTTCACTGTCACTATTCCTTCCCAATGGTACACCAAATACCTTTTGAATAAAAATTCAGGAAGTGTCCCTGTGAACCATTTGAGAGAGATAAGAGGGGCAATCCAAAATTATGTAAGTTAGCAAAAAATTTCTGGGTCTGCTTTCAGTGAGAGTTGACGGTAAACAAATTTCATGAGCCCCCAATGTCCGCTGTCTAATTTTGTGTTGTTAAAATTTTCATTAAATTAAACTTGCTGAGACAGATAATCTGTATAAAACATGAAAACATATGTATAAAACATAGTAGCCACCTTTCTGAGTAATTGCTCCTAGTCTTGGCTCATTGGGTTGTTTAGAAGACTTTCTGGTATGCTTGGACACCAGTTTCTAAAGGATTTTAATATTTCTGAACTTTGTGTTTATAAGAAAATACGAGAAAACAACTTCAGTCAACAGTACAGAATTTATCCTTTAGCCTGTCACTGCAGTTCTTCTATGAGAACACCTTGGACCATCCTCAGAGGATGTTCTTAGCCATTATGCTGACTCTACTTCCTGATTTCCCAAAGAAAAAACACTTTCAAGGACAGCCATATTTTATTTAACTGTTCTCTGCCTTGTAATAATTCTGGTACCTTTAGAAGAAGAATGGGGAAAGTGTCCCCCCCACTCCCTGATTTGTTCGTTTTTCTTAAATATTTTTGACTAAATATGCCCCCAAGCCCCTAGAATATAAAATTCACTTTATTTCCTGGCTAACTTTGATTTTTCTCTCCTGGGCCTAAAACAAGGTCTCTGGCCTCCTCATGTGGTAAAAATGACCCCTTATCTCCTGGGTGATGTAGAGGGCCTTTTCATTTGATTGCACAACTGTGGGATTCAGCATAAGTAGGCTGGTGTATATTTATACTGTAATAAAGGTTTATAACAGGGATGGGCAACTGCAGTGGGCCCTGATCTTCCAGAAACCTCATGGATTGCCAAAAATTCCAATAAGCAAAAGTCTTGAAAATAGGTAGTTTCGGTGTTAAACAGTGCAGGGGGGAGGCTTCAACCTGTTTAAAAGGTGAATTGCCACTCCTGGAGACTTCCAGGAGAAACAATTAATTAATTAAGTCATTATTTATTTATTTATTTATTGTGTCCAGGAGAGATCAAAGGCTAATAAAACAGACCTTAGGAAGACACACTCTGTATATTCCTGGGGTTTAAGATCTTGGCCACAGTCTCTAAGTTACATAGTTTGTATTTTGACCTCTGATGGTGTATCAGGCATCCAACAAGGGAACTGCAGAAACAGTTTAAATCATGACCAAAATGTGGATTTTTTAAAAATAGTAATTATTAGTTGTGTTGGAATTATGCTTTCCAAAAAAAAGCTCATAGCAGCCCTGTGGGTTTCTTATTTCATCCCCATAGTATTTAATTACATTAGGTTGCCATAGTTACTGGCCTAAGGCGATAGCGTGCGTGCGGAGATCAGGGACTCCATCTTGGAATCTTTAATTCCAAGGCTGAGACTGAGCCTGCTACCCAGAACTGTATCTGTTCGGGTACTAGAATTCTCTTTTAGTGCAGTGGAATATTAGCTTCTATGATTGGCGGATGGTAAAAGACCTGTAGACTGTTCTAATCAGAAGGCACAAGAATGTATTATGTTCTTATGTTCTCATTATGTAATTCAGAGTACTGCTATCCACTGTCCTAGAGTCCTAACCCAGCAAGGTTAATTGGCCAGAAACTATTTCTTCTATTATTATTGTTGTTTGTTATTGTTCATTGATTATAAAGAAAAGAACAGAACAAAAAGAAAAAGAAAAATACCACGTGATACATATAACAGTGAAAAAAAAAGGAATTTCAGTAAAAACAAGCTTACATTGTTATTTATCCCCAATTCCATTACAACCATATACTTATTCAACATATTCTATATCATGCTGCTTATATAGTTTGGTTACCTATATCTAGATCTCATTCTCATTATACTCATTATTATTATAATTTCATTCTTAACTCTATACTTTTCAATTACATTTAATCTATTACTATAGATATGCTCTTATTACTAAACATATCAAACTATTCCTAAAAATAAACCCACCCCCCAGAATCAATTATGTTTCAACTTACTCCACCTTCCAGAATTGTAATTCTTCTTGTGGAGGTATGACACCTTCCTCTTTTATTAAAACCTTTTCCACAAATATCTTCCATATTACTTCAAAATCATTCCCCTTTAATTATTCCTTTTTTGACCTTAATTCGACATGTTAACTTATCATTAATCGCAATTTTCCACACTTCTTTATCCCAATCCTCTATTTGAAAATCTCCATGAATTTTCCATTTTCTTGATATAATTAACCTTGCTGCAGTTAATAAATTTGTAATTCCTTCATTGCCTGGATACAATTAACCTTATCAAATATAGATAATAATGCTATGCCTGGACATATTTGTAAATCAATCCCTGTTATCTCTTTTATCTCTTTAAACACCTTTTGCCAAAATTTCTGTACACCTTCACAATTCCACCACATATGAATATATGTACCAATCTCTTGACAACCTCTCCAACACGGCCTTGAGTAATTCTTATCTATATAATTTAACGTTACTGGTGTTAGGTACCATCTCCAAACCAATTTATAATAGTACTCTGTTATCCTTAACAGACAAGTTTTTTAAATGACGCTGATTCCAAATTTTTCCCCAGTCCTGAATATCTATTTTTTGTGTTAATTCTTCCTCCCATATTTTGCTAAGATATTCATCTTCATCTTCAAATTTTGCCAACATTTTGTATATTTCACTTGTGGTACCCTTCAATGACCAGAAAGTATTTCAACCTGTTTTTCTCCCACATCTAGTGCTGTAAGTGCTTTGCTGTGCCAGATCCTTTGCAAACTTGATTCATGACCACAGTGCAGGATCACGCCTCCTACTTAATTAATATTTGGCTCTCTAGTTCAACCAGTACCCTTAGGTTTCTCATTGTAGGTTTGTACTAATGAATTCTAAAATTATAATATTTACACTGTTACGATGAGGACATTGCTAAAGGAGAAAAACACTTGTTCATGTGGATAAATGTTTATGTATATGAAGCTTATTTGTGATTCCTGAGTGTATAATGTAAAATTTGCATGCCCAGTTCTGAATTATTTTAATTAGTTCAGTTTAGTTCAAAATCTGTGGTGCAAGGTAAATTAATAAAGGAGAGGATGAAGTAGAATCAGCATGCATAGTTGTAGAACATCACATTGTCCAGACAGACTGTTGTAAACAATGTGCTTGAGATAAAAGTATTGAAAGTATGCAACGTTTGTATAACCTTGACTTTGTGCAATGTAGTTATGTTGTGATATGTAGTGTTAGAACCAGTTGGCGAGTTAACAAAATTGATAAGGTGCTGTTAGGCTGTCCAGTACTTCCATACTTAGTACTGCTAGAATGGGCATAACATCTTGAGGCTGACAGATACTGTCTTTGCTCTTGTCACAGATACTGTTTGCCCAAAGAAGAGTAGGGAAAAGCTTAATTAATGGCTGCAGTTGAAAAGTAAATGCTAACTTAAGCTGATAAGATCTTCTGTACAGAACACAGCCTTACATTGTTATGTATATGGTGCTTTGTAATCTTTACTCATTATTACTGGCTTTAAACTCCTTGTCTCTAATTCATTTTATATATATTTTTATTTTTTAAAAAAATATTTTTATTTATTTATTGTTATGCATATGTCTGTTTGGAGGAATTCAGTATACCAATGGGGAAGTCTTTGGTCTGGATCCAAAGGCCTAAAAAAGTGGAATCGAAAAACAAACAAAACACAAGAACCTTTGAGTATCCAAAACAAGTCCACAGTGTGTCTGAAAGTGTCCAAAAAGTCATAGGCTTCCTGAAGACCTCTGGCCCCAGTAAATGTTCGGTGACATTATCAGATGATCTAGCTTTACTTCTGGTGAACAGACATATGATGGGGCCTCCTTCACAAGGAATTACTCATCTCTCCTGGTGCAGATTAGGTCTTTTTCGCCCATCCCAGATGATTTGTGGACATGTTCAGGATGGGGAGTGATAATATGAATTGACTTACTTTTTGATTAATTGTGCCAAGTACTAGCAATTTTGACTGCCAAGGACTCAGACAAAAGTCTTCCCAGCACTTGCTGCCTGAGATCTGTTTTAACTGGAGATGCCAGTTTTTGAACCTGGATTCTTATTCTTGCAAAGACAGTGCTCTACCATTAAACTATGGATTTTCCCCATCAAGAATGTGCTGAAGTCTAAAAGTCTCCAGAGCCTTGAATTTAGTACAGATTAATCTTCAGTATCCAGCATATATATGTTTAATTAATTGTTTTTTTCTAGATTAATTTTGGATCAAAAAGGGTAAATTTGCCCTTCTCTGCCTCTGTGCTATATCA
Organism: Cyclura pinguis; assembly: GCA_030412105.1. Classification (NCBI taxonomy): domain Eukaryota; kingdom Metazoa; phylum Chordata; class Lepidosauria; order Squamata; family Iguanidae; genus Cyclura; species Cyclura pinguis. Next base: position 24,980,768 of record CM059604.1, read on the forward strand.
CAGATTGATTTTGTAACTTGTGATCTTTTTCAGTTCTCCTATCTTGCAGCACTGGAGGGAGGAGTTCTTTTTCAAAAAACACACATCTAGTAAAGCTGTTCTTTCTTTCCTAACCATTTTGTTAGAAGTGCATCAATTTCAGTGGAGTTTTGTGCCATCTATGATTGCTACTTTTGTACAACTTTGCAGTCTTGTTCTGTGTTTTAGAGCATGTTAAAGTTCATACCTGTTGATAGGACTTAAATGTAATAATAATGTGACCTGAATCCAGAGAAACTGAGTGAGCCTTGATACAAAATAAGATATTTACTTCATGAATTTGCTATTTCTGTTATGGGGCTATGCTAAATTTTCATTTGTGTGGTATACCCTCTGAAATTTTCTTTACATATCTCAAAGAATTACTTTCCTACATTATATTTTTCTTCCATGGCATTCCTTCTTCATATCATCCTCCTGAGAAAAAAGTTTTAATATGGAAAGAACCTATTATTACTAATCATTTGGGATGCACACTGCTACTCATGGTATATTACTTAAGGGATACAGAAAAACAGTGTTTGTCTTCCTAGTATATTTAAGGTCTGCACAGGCTGAACTGTAAAAAGTTAATGAGAGCCATCTGATGTTTTAAGAACCATACAAGTGAGCCAGTAGTTCTGGTTGCCCTCTCTCTCCCTCACTTACTTTCCATTGAGCTTTGCTTTCAGCTGTTTTTACAGACTGAAATCTTGCTGGGGAAGAAGGAAATGCATGTAATTCTGTTATTAGAGCTACATCATTTCCTTATATTGCAGCAAAGAAATGTAAGAATGCAATGGAAGAAGAAAACAGAGTATGACATTAGAAAGGATGGAAGTGTTGCTTCTTTAATTTTTAAAAATGACAGGTTTTTAGGCATGACAGAGAAGGACTAGATAGAAAGCAGAGCATTGGAGGAGGGAGGAGGCAATGACTTTAAAATTGTACAATTCTGGGTTAGTCCCAGTCTAAGGATTATGAACCTGATAGCTAATGAATTTTACACCAAATTTAAATGTATATAGAAGTATAATTATAAGGTATATGAACTGGACCAAAAAGCTCTTTATTTGGTGCAGAGTTAAAACACTGAAGTACGTAAGCACGACTCCCTATGTACTATGAAATAAAATCTTCGGTAGTCTCATGGCACTTCCAAATCATTGAAAAGAGACAAATGTAGCCCTGCTTTCAGGATGTTCCAGCTCAGAAATAATGGCCAGTTTCACTTCTGATGGTGATTATATACTGAATGAGCCTCCCTAGAGAATATAGTAGATTGAGAAGGTACGAATGAAAACAGATGCTTTCCTTAAATTGATCCTGCACCCCAAAGGATAGAACCAGGTTGAAGACTCGTTTTGTATATATTCTTTTGTGGCACACTACCACCCACAGTGTATTTTATAACACCTGCATATGTGGAAGTCTGTGCTTAGGGCTTTAATGCAGGGGTAGGAATTGTTTGCTCCGTGGGTCACGTGCAGTCCCTCGGAGGACTTTTTTCTGCATGCCCTCAGGCTTACGCCTGAATACCTCCACCTTTTTTTTTAAATCAAAACAATTTTATGCTGTGCTGTTGGCCAGTCACTGTTCCTGGGTGCCTCCAGAAGTAGTGGATCACGCTTCCCCTCTAAAACTTCTGAAACCTTTCAGATGAATCAGAGGCTTGCAAACAGAAGTGATTTTTGTTTGCAGTTTTCAGCTGCAAAATGACACAAGACGGCTTGCTCACCCCAGTTTCAGTGTGTACTGAAAGATAAGCACTTTTTTCAGAGTTCCATTTGAAGTCCTCAGAACAGAGATGAGCATGTTTGCCGGTCAGTCTCACACGTGAAGGGGGGCAGCTTTTAAACTAGACAACAGAACTAAATCAATTCCAGTTTCCAATTCAGTTTGTTTTATTGAGGACCCAAGAAGAGAAAAATTCTGAAGTATTCATTTGCTTTTAAAATAAGATACAATTAGTTACCTTAACCTTACTTAACTCACAAAAGTTGTTTGCACTTGGATGAAGGAAAGAATACCAAAGCGGTCCATGTTTTACTCTTGTCTTGACTGTTGATTACACATTAAAAAAAAGGGGGGGGGAGTTGTCAAAGGTATATGATATTTCCATGAGGTCTGGGCAGAAGGAAATTCAAACTGTGAGAACATTATTATGTTATCTTCAAAGTGATTCCTACGTGTGCCTATTTAATATAAGGCTGAATTGTAAGGGAGCCAAATGGGGAGAGTCAACCTTAAATGTGTAGCAATGCAGATTTTGATATTTAATGTTACCTGATTATGTTCTTTATGTACACATCTTTGCAAAGGGTGGTGCTGGAACTGGATTTGTCTCACTTCTGTTAGTGAGCTCTTCTTTTTAAAATAATTGTGACGTCTGAGATGTGAACTATAGTAGATGGGCATGCTGCTTTCAAGGCTGACATGTTCAACCTTGATTAGCTAAATGAACTCCTCCAAAGATGTAGCACCCAGCATTTTAGCAGAGGGAGCAACATCCCCCTAACACTGAGTTCTGTACTGCGATTGCCAGTAAAAGAACCATGTTATACTCAGTGGAACAGTACATTGGAACTGATGATAATTAGGGTGGCCATAGTTGGAAAACAAAAGCTTAGCCTTTTTTGTTTGGTGAGGAATCAGAGCAATGTTTCTGTAAATCATTCATGAGTACTTGCAGTGTTGCTGCATGAAAGAGTAACTCCATTATTGTCATTGTGGCATTTATTTAGATTCACTAAACTCATTTCATTTATATGAAAGATCGATACACAGGGGAACAGAAAGATACATGAAGTTATCTGGATTTTTTCCCTAGCTTTTTAAAAAAGAGTAGATACTCAGTATGCTTTTTCCTTTATATACTGTATTAATATAAGTCATTTTTGAAGTCTTACATTTGTTCCACACTTATACTGCAAACAAGTATTCCCAGGAGTGCAGTTCAGCAAATAAACAGGACTGTGGGGTTTTGTTTATGCTTTATTCAGTTAAATGAGAGCAATATGCCTGTGAGTACATTTTCTGTTACTAGATAAAGTAATGGTATATCCTTGATATAATCCAGTACAGAGAGTTATAATTTTACTTGCCACTGAAATCCCCTCAGAACAAAACTCTTTTTACTTTAGGCTGCCTCACCCTGCTTAATAAGGGTAGCCCTGTATGGATCCATTGTCTGGGGAAAACATTAGATTTTCTATCTTCAGAAATAATGTTGTTTTTCTTAACTTGATAGAATGATAGAAGAACATTCTTGATGGAAGCTGAATACCGCAAAGGGAAACAAATGCACACTTACAACATAGTGAACTACTTGTGAGGAAAGACCCTTTCAAGCTGATTTAAGATTTACTGACAGAGGAGTGAGTCATTTGAATGAATACTGGGACCTCTAAAATAACTCTTATCTTTTCCTATCACTGCCTGGTTAAAATGATGGCTTTGTGCGGATTATTTTTTGAAAAATAAAAAAGTTGTTTGTTTAATTCTAGTGGCTATGTAGATTTCACTTGTTCAGTGTTCAGAGAAGTTACTCAGTTTATTACTTAAGAAAAGCTATTGAGTGGAACCCGGCATTAGTTTTACTCAGAATAGAGCCACTGGAATTGACAGGCCTTAAGTTAGTTGTGACAAGCAAGTCCCATTCATTTCATTGGGTTTACTCTAGACAGTTCTAATTTTGGATTTAACCCAGTGTTACTTCTAGAGCATAGCTCAACATGAAATATTATCATGGCATATTAACATTTTTGCAAGTACTATATTGTGTGAAAAGGCTGCTGTGAAGAAAATTCATAGTTTATTTTCCTACTCTTTTGTTTCCTTAGACAAACTCAGAAGACCAATTAAAGTTGGCAGGCACTGAGGTGGACACAGAAAAAAATCAGAATGTGGAAAGCAGTTCTTCTATGCTGGAACTTCTGAGTGATATACCTTTCACTCTTGCACCACATGTACTGGCAGTGCAAGATACCTGCAATGACTTCTCCAGACATTTGCTCTCTTTTGATGTCAATGACAATCTAACAAGATTTTGGTACGATTTTACGCTGGAAAATTCAGTGTTGTGTGAGTCATAGTTGGGTCACTTAATTTAAACGTGCACTTTGATCACTTGAAGTACTATGTGCAGATGTAATGTGTGAAGTAGTCCCGCTTCTCTGTGATGTACCATCAGGATAATGTCTAGTTGAACATTAATATTTTCCATCCTTTCTGATGTTCATTACAATGTTGTGAAGTACCCAAGATGGCAACTCTATTACAATAACCTGGCTCTAATTTCAACCCCTTTAATGCAATCTAGCAGAGATTTTCTTTTATCTTAAAAAGGCTATCCCACTATAAGAATTAGTTTAGATCAGCCTTTCTCAACCTTTTAACTCAGAAGGAATCCTTTAAATCTTTTTCCAGTCTTTGCATAAAAATTATTATATTTAGAGCTCGAAAAAAAAAAAAAGAGTTTGGCTGAGATTACACACCACAGTCTATATGAGTCATAGCAACATGGCAAAAGTGCAATCAAATTTTGTTAGTAAATTGTGAAGATGCATATCTGGGCATCAGCAAGAGTGCTTCAATGCACATGGGGCACACTTCTGATGCACTTCCTAGCTGGTGTCTAGATGTGCATTGTGAAGCATTCCAGTGCACACCAGTGCTTATTGTTCATCAAGCATCAGTCACTCCACTGACTGCCGTTGTCACCTGCATCTTGTAACATCACGACAGCCCTTAGGTGAATATGGACATTATCAAACTACTTAGTTCAATTTTGTGCACATGTAAGGCCTTTACAAAGATGTATCTCCCAAACAGAATGCCAGCCTTTTTTTTTTCCCCAATCATAACCACTCATGGAACCCCTAGGAACTTCTTGCAGAACCCTATGATACCTGGAAACCCTGTCAGGTTTAGAGCTCAAATTTTCAGAAGAAGAGAGATCACATGTTAGTTTCACTTGCACTTTGTTTTTATCAGTTGGCATTGTATGTATGATGGTAAATAAATTGCCTTGAAATGCTAGTAACAGTAAGAAAAAAAAATGAAATGTTGAAGAATGATCTGCCACTCTATCTACAATTGATTTTATACATCCTCAGTGCATAATTTGTTACTTCCATGTTACTATCTCTAGTCCTGGGGTTTTTAGATAGTGTTTCGTGGAGACTTAAGCAATTTTTCATCCGCTGATTATTCTCATTTTTACATATGTTCCTGGTTTGTATCTTAATTAATTTTTCCATTGCAAAACTCCATAACCACTAGAAACATTGAAATCTGTTCGAGTGTATTGGTTGCCACTCTCCATTTTTCAGTGTATATGAATGAAAGATGAAAGACTGATTTGGCCATTTAGGATTTAATTCCTGGGAAGCGTCATACAATTTAATGTCCAATTACATTAGTGTCATATCCAAACATTTCATATGTCATTACTGCAGTTAAGCCTTAGCTAAACTTTTCTCATTGTTAAGTATATGAATAATTCTTTGTCATGTGCAAGATTTATTTATTTATTTTTACATGGAGTTAGACGAGGGAAGAATATACTTCTACTATGCCAAAGACTCTTAGAGGAAAATATAGAACATGAGTATTTAAAAACTTAAACAAGGGTTTTGTTCCACATTGATACTCTTTAATTTCAGAATATGATAATAAATGTAATAGATAACAAATGTATTCACTTCAATTGTTGATGTGTGCATATTTTTCCCTCATGAAAACTTAAGATTTTAATAGTCTGTGAGGTCTACTTGTGTTGTTTTTCTATGCGTTGCATAAAAAGGAAGATTGAATGGGCTGGCTCTTTGTATAATAGCATCCTTGCATGTAAGGTTGTTTTCTTTGTAGATTTGATAACATGCCACAAGACTATGTTTTAATAAAGTTAGCAAATGAGAGATGCTTTGTTTTTGTTAAATGAAACCAATCGCTTGAATAATCTGATTTGTTCTAAATTCTCTTTGATGATGCACGTTTATCAGCAGCAGAACTGGAAAAGGTATATTAGGGTGTCTTTTTATTTACCCAGAGGAAGGAAATAAACAATATTATTAGGCAGTTAGAATCTATTCTGCATTTCCTGGCAAGAGGGAGCTTAATCCCTCTTCATCTGTGTTGAATTAATTAGATTTACTGTGAAATTAATCATTTATAGTTTGACTTCTTCAGAAATGATATTGCCACTATTACTAGTTTTAGCCCATAAATATTTTCCTGTTATTATTCTGTCAAGAATTATTTTGTAGCATATGTATTTATACATGCATACACACCCACAAATATGAACACCTCTGCACAAAGCTTTCTGTTATGATTTTCATTATAGATAACAGTTTTGTAGTATATGATTCTACTCTGTCTCCTGTAAAAATGAAATTGCACAATAATTGAAGTGATAAGTTGATCTTTGAATTGTAACTTTGGATTGTGTTGCTTGTTGTGAAATGGATTGCTAATGTATTTTGTAAAATTATTACATACATGTAAATACAATACAATAAAAATTATCACTGTGAATTTGTCTCTGGAGTAGACTTTTATTGACATAATTAAATCCAGTTATTAATAATAAGTATTAGACTATTGTGCCATGTCAAAAGGGAAGGATGTTTTTTAAATAGTAACACTCATCAAAAATCTCTTTGTAGTATAAAGTATTCCTATTCTCCTGTGATCTCCTGTCAGAGAAACCACTCTTTGTTAGTGTTTTTTACAATATGTTGTGGCTTAGCTGTGACATCATGAACACTATAAAGCAGTCATTTTCTTGAAAAGTAGACTTAATTTTGAAGAGAAAGAATTTTCCAAAACATTATCTTGAAACAAAGTGACGTTTTCCCTTACATTCTGACATGAACCTGAGAAAACAACATGAAAGGTCGTAATTATTTGATTGGTTGTCAGGCCTCTAAAAATATGGAAGAGGCAAACTTGGACCATACTATGTGGCAGATTAAGTATTTGTAGTGCTTAGTACTTCCACTTTATCTTGCAAGAGTCTGACACTGTCATAACAGTAGCACAAAAAAATGCCCTCATCAGCACGAAGTCCAAACCTATCAACCAAAGCCCTGTCGGTAGTGATTACAACCAGACTGGTTTCAGCCATATACAGCTCAACTTCAGTATCTTTTGTAGCAGAACAAACTAGGAGTGAAACCTAGCAACGGATACAGAAACAACTACATTGATGTTATGTGATTGGTCTCAACTTTGGTTCCAGTAAGTTGGTTCAGCACTACCAATCAATCACCACTGACTTGGCATGTCCAAAGTTGTTCGCTATCCATGATCTGACAAGGTGCCGACAATCAACCAGTACAGGAGGTGCCAACTACAGAACCCTCTAGGACTGATATGGCCTTGATATCCAAGGATCTAGAAAGACCAGATACAGAAGACTTTAATCTTCCCTTAGTTTACATTGTTTATTAACAACTTCCTGCATTTAAAACACATTTCAACTCTTTTGACTTCCTCTCAAGGCAAGATGTGTCATCCAGACATAAACTCTCTGCACCATATAACTTGAAGGATTCAACCAGTCTAGCCCCACAGTTTAAACAAATAGTGGAAGCATCCAGAAGGAGATCCAGTATTAAATCCTGTGACTGTAAATGAAAGTAATTCTGTGAATTCATATCTTTGTTAGGAGCACATTCTTCACCAGCACACATAGAGACAGTTTTAAAATTTCTTCTGCAGCTTAGAGAGCAAGAGTTAGCCTTCTCTGTTAGGATCTACTTATCTGCCACAATGTTACAATAACCAGGTAGACATATGATGGCATCACTGTATAAAGAGATTCTTAAAATGGTTATTACAGTTACAGTCATCCCTCCACATTCGCTAGGGTTAGGGGCAGAGGACCCCCGTGAATGTGGAAAAACCGTGAATAACTCTGGGCCCTCCCAAACCATATTTAACACACACAAAAAGTATGATCACCATATTCAGCCCACCGTGGATTCCTTTGAGGCATCAGGGTTCCTTCACAAAGCAGAAGTGGGTGACTGGTGGGCTTACGGCCACCTGCACTGCTGCCCCACACCAATTTTAATAGAGACTTACAAGCCTTGTTTGCGGTTTCTCAATCTCACGAGGCTTGCAGTCCTTATTAAAAATGTCATAGGGAGGCAGCACAAGTGACAGCAAATGATCTGTAAATAATCAAATCCGCAAAAGTGAAACCTGCAAATATGGAGGGCTAACTGTATATCCTTAAGCAGTGCCTCCAAATTCATCATGGTCTGTGTCACAGACCATGACTCTTTCTCTCTCACAGTGGACAGAAGAAGGGTTTGCTAGTATCTTCTCAGTGTTTTGCCAAATGGGTAGTGGAAACTATCAAACTGGCAAATCATTTGGTAAAAAGATCTAAACCATAAGTACTGAATAATCACTCTGCTAGGGCAGTAGGAGTGTCAGCATGGTTAAAGGAGTTCCTCTTACTGATTTATGCAAAACATAAATGGTCCCCAGGGTCACAGCCATCAACTTCTCTGAAACATTTGGATTATAGAGCCCATGCAGATGCACCTTTGATGGGACATTACTGTCGTCAACCATTGCTGGATATGCTAACCATTACATAAGCTTGTTTTTCACCTATTTATTTGAGGCACAGAATCTATGAAAAATACAGATAGGTTGCTTACCTGTAACTGGTTCCTTAAGTGGTCATCTGTGCACTCGTGAAACTCTCCCTCCTCCCCTCTTTTGCAGGTCCAGCACTGTTATCATGGTGGACTGTGGAAGTAAGAGTAGCCTTGGCATGTTTGAGTATGTGCCTTGGGAAGGAGATGGGGGGTTCATTTTGAGAACTTTCTGTAGGAGGTTCTGTGAAGATACAAGATCCTCTGAATAAGTACATTGATAGCCACTTGAAGAACTACAGTTACAGGTAAGCAACCTGTTAATCTGCATGATAGAAGCCTAGTATCTTTTATTTTCCAATCTGTCTCTCTGTGTGGAGGGATTTGAATGGGGGCGTAAGGAATGGCTGGATCGCAAGTTGGCAAAAAATTAAATATAATTATTAACTAGGTCATAAATTATTCTTCAAAGGTTCTGTGACATAGAAGAACAGGAAAACTCCCTGACAGGCCTACACTTGATTTAAAATTACAGAGGTACTCAGTATGTCTCTTTTCTTAGGGCTCAGTACTCAAAGTGGAGAAGCTATTGTCTTCTCGACATTGTTGGATAGAGCTTCATTCTGTCTCAGATCTGAAAATTCCTGCCAAACAGGAGTGTTCAGATTACTTGTATTAGTTTAAATCTACAAAACCTTTCTTGTAAATTGATTCAATTGAATTTTTTCAGCAATCTATTTAACCTTTCTACCTCAAGACTGAGTTTTTCCATAAAATCGGACATTCTAACTGGAGGAACACAGCATAGAATTATAGCAAGGCTGTGTTTTCCTTGACCTTGGGGGTCTTTCTGTTGCCTGAAGTTTTTTAAGTAGAGGTGCTGCAGATTAAATCTGGAAGTTTCTGCATGCTTAGAATATCTACCACTAAGCTGTGGCCCTCCCCCAAAGTCATGTTCAAAGGAAAGCCATCCTTTTGTTCCCTTGAAAGTTCTTAGTTAGATACTATTGTTTGTCCTTTCTTTTTGTTTGAATCCAAAACATTCTATAAAAGCAAAGTCTATAAAAAGTAAAGTTTGATAAGGTCTATTCTCCCAAAAAGAAAGACATCTTCTCTCTCAATCTCTCTCTCTCTCTCTCTCTCTCTCTCTCTCTCTCTCTCTCTCATACATGCTCCTTTATATTACTGTTTCTTTCAACACTGTATGTCTGCAACCCAGCTCTTACATTGGTATGGTTGAGCTACACCTCATGTCAGTCTATTAACTGAGAGTATGGATATGAAGACCTAAGCAAGCTCTTGCCCATAAACCAATCTGACCTGAGAGTAGAATATTTTAAGCAAGACATGTGTATCAACACAAGTATAAAATATTAAATATAACCAACTAAGAAATTTGTCAGTGTTACCCAGCTTGTAACACTGGTGATTTTGCTTTTGATTTGACTTGAACAAAAGTTTGAGTTGTAGCACCTCTGATTCATAAAATTTGTTTTGTGCTAAGTTCCATGCAAACTGGACAAAATTTAGCAATTTTTCAAAACACCTGAAAGTTTGCCAGTTGATTCCAAATTTGCATAAAGTGCTTGTAATGCCAGATAAATTTAATTATCAGATTTGGTCACCACTGTTTCATAAACATACATTGTACGGGGGGGGGGGAGAAATGCAGAGCATTTATTTGTAAAGTCCTGAAAGCCATTGGTGGATCAGGTCCTAAAACTTATCATGATCTTTGTTTTCATCCTGTTAGATGACATAGCATGTTTAGTGACTGACTGATGTGAATTTCTATAGCATAACAGGGAGACACTGTAAATTATATTATTTATGTGGTTGGTAGCCAAATGTCCTCAAACGCTGTCTAGCTGAGGTTCCCCTCAGTCTTCTCATGTCCCACCTATAGTCAGTCCTCCTGGTTTCCACTTCATTCTCTGTTGTAACAGATTTGTATGCAGTGCTTCAGTGGAAGTGATTATCCAAAAATGTAATTTTTGCACAGCTTTATATTATAATATTGCAGACTGATGTGATAATGTGATATTTTCTCTTGCTTCAAACTTGTTATTGAGGCAAAGCAATATTTAGCTATCCCTCCAGTGCAGGACTTTATTGATTTGGATGAAGTAAGAATATCAATTTCAGCTCACTTTTATGCTTTGACTGGCAGCCTCACAACCTCACTTTTTTCTTAGAAATTAATTTTCTCATTATTTCAGAAATGAATGAAAATTCAGAAAAATTTAGATGATTGCAAACAGATTTCATGACGTGGAATGTTACAAGAATCAGTGGTTTCCTACAATCCAAATGAGACTTAGGATTCATTTGTGTAGCAAATGAGAAAATTGGAAGCTTTCATTTTAAATTCACCACAGTTTCCTCTGGCATGCAAACTTGCATGACAAAATTGATTCCGAGCTCCAGTGTGTGAACAAAAATGTGGAATGTGTCACCCTAAGACTCCACACATCTTATGGAAATAAAATGCACGGGTCCTGCTATAGTGTAGTCTGTACTGTATTTGTTAATCTTGAGAAACCCTCTCATCAGTAAGATATCATTTGGCCTTCTAATACACTGAAGCGGATGGACAACTAGGTGTCCTACTTCCAGAATTTATGATGGTTTAGTTTGCAGAATTAATGACTATGATGGTTTCAGTGATGTGAAGATTTAACTTTCATATGAGCTGAAAAGACTAGAATTCTCAGTTTATTACAGCTTCTGTGGTGCAGGTGGTAACTAAGAGAGACAGGCTCAGATGTTGTTCTAGGTGTAGGCAGCAGCTGCTGTACAGATGAAAGAGAGGACTTGGTTGAGCCACCAGTTCCATTTAGTTTTATTTGTTACAAAGATAAAATAAATCCTTGAGATCAAAGATGCCATTTAAAGCCTGTTTTCCTAACTCACTCACCATTTATACATAATTCACAGGACATTTTAAGAGCTATTTACAGACAAACAGCAAGATTATGAAAATAAGCAAAGTCATACTGGAGAATATTTGCAGTTTCTTTTCATAGTAGTAACTTAGACTTTTTTTCCCATAGGCATTCTCTACTTTGATTTTATATAAAAGCCAAAATGCCTGAACTGGAGTAAAATGAAATATGACTCTGCTAACAGCTGTATTTGTTCTTCCTTCCCTGCCAAATTTGCACCCAACTAAATTCAGGATAGGGAAAAAAAAGTGAAGGAGAGAAGTTAACAGGTATGCATGTAGTTTAAGGAAGTATGTAGCTCAAAGTAAGCACAAATATTTTTCTCTTCCAATGTCCTACTACACAATGTGGATGTCATAGTTACAGGACTCTTGGTTCATTTTCACATACAAAGTTGCTTATTGTAAGGATCTTCTGGCATCCTATCATTCATTCTTCATTCTCAAATTGCTCTGGGATGATTCTGATATCATTGACCTAGTTCTTCATACCACTGGGTCTGATTGTATATTTCTGTTTTAGTGTGGAAATCTCTCATTAAAAAAATGCCCTGGATTTTTCTTCCCACCATTAAAAACATGTTTTTTGTAATGTTGATTAGATTGTGTTGCACCGATTTTCAAATGTAAAATATTCCAAAGGACAAAAAAAGCTGGGTGGTTAATGCACCATCACATTTCATGCTTAGAGAAATTGCAGATGAATCTGTGTATCTAATGCCAAAATCTGATGTCAGATACAGCTGTGTCAGCAAGGGCAAAATGTGGACAACTATAGCTAATCTTTCCAAAAGTTAAAGAGAATATCATAGTATGGTACCTTCAAGTGTTCTGTCAGCTTATGGCAGCCCTGTGAATTCCATAGGGTTTTCTTAGGCAAGGAATATTTAGTGGTGGTTTGCCTTTGTCTTCTTCTGAATATAGCCTACAGCATTTGGTGTTTGCTAGCAGTCTCCCTTCCACATACTAATCAGGCCTGACCCTGCTTAGTTTCCAAGATCTTAATTTAGAATTAGATTATTAACCAAGAATAGAGCTAGACTTCGGATTCTACAAATGCTTTTTGGGTGTTGCATCCATATGATAGAAAAATTTTCCACATACACTTTTTTTTTAATTAGCAAGTAAAAACCAAGCAAATGAAAGGGAAAACCACATTGTGGTTCAGACATTTAAAAGAGAGGTTTTTAAACAACTTGCAGTCTTCTTTATTCTGCTCTGAACATGAATATATTGTGTTCTGGAAAAAACATTTTTTTTTAGTTTTAAGTACAGATACAGAACATGTGCTATAGCACCAGAAAGCAACATAGATTCTGATTTTATTGAGATTATGCACATAAATATTCTTCATAATTAAGATGAATGTTAAATCTTCGTTACTCTAGCACCCATGAGGAAAATTAGTCAGTTAACCAAAGGTTAAGAGGGTAGGGCTTTTTGTTTATTAAAGGAATATCTGAAGGACTGTTTTCCATCTCACTGTTTTTATCTGATTAGACCTTTCTTTCATTGTGTGTGCATAAGATGGGATAGTAAAAACAAAATGCTGCTTAACCAAATTGGCCGCAATATGATTTCTGCTTCCATTTCATGTGTGAAAAGCCTTGCTGCTCATGTTGTCACAGAAAATGCAGCAGAAGCCTAGCATTCTAACCAAGAAGCAAGTCTGACACAATTCAATACTCCTTACTCTCTCGTTGTGCGTTGCGGCTTGCGTTCTTAATACTGGTATAAGCTGTTTGCTTGCCTTAGAAGTTTCAGGACACAGAGCCACAGGCTTCATCTTAGCCCTAGGATTCACTGCTGGATTCCATTTGTACAGAGGAGAATATTGGTTCTAGAGCAGGGGCGTCAAACTCAATTTCATCTTCGGCCGCATCAGCAATATGGTTGCCCTCAAAGGGCCAGTTGTATCTGTAAGACTATATAAATGTATCTACTCCTTTGTCATATTAAATAATTTCCTCTGCATTCGATTATTACTGTTTTTTTAAATCACCTTCCCTCTGCATCAACTTTTCTTTTCTTGGACATTTTGAGGCTATTTGATTGTGGTTTATGGTCCCCATACCTCTGTAAAGTGACATAGAATTGGTCAGTATATCCAAAGTGTGCCTCTTTCAGCCCCACAGCCCCTCTCTGTACCTCTTTCTGCTCCTCCTTCTCCTGTGGCTCTTTCTGCCTCCCACCCCTCTCTGTTCCTGGTGAGCCTGACCCCCACATTGGGGGCCAATCCAACTGCCAGTATTCGGAAGAGGGGCCCAGCAGCCAGCACTTGTGATCTACTTCTACTTTTCTGACTGCTCCTTTGTCCAACTCCTTCAAGCGGCACAGAGCATTGCCATGGTAACCCGTGGCGGTGCTCTGACAGCAAGACTTGGACAAAGGAGCAGTCAGCAGTAGAAGTAGATCACAAGTGCTGGCTGCTGGGCCTCTCTTCAAAACACCAGCAGCCGGGGGCCCGCAATGTGGAGATCAGGCTCACCAGGCAGAGGGAGTGCCGCAGTTGCAGGAGAGGTGTGAGGGCCACATGAAATGGTCTGGCGGGCCGGATTTGACCCGTGGGCCTTGTGTTTGACACATATGTACTAGAGCATGTGAAGAAACTATAAGGAAGATAAGGCCCTGTGGCTAGTTTTTCCTTTACCAGTATGTAACCACATTTTCCAAGAAAAGCATTTAGCTCCAACAGTGCCCTGTAGTATAGATTTGCCCCAGGATACCCTAACTAAATGCTTGTTGTTGTTGTGTGTCCTCAAGTCATTTCTGATTTATGGTGACCCTAAGATGAATCTATCACAGGGTTGTCTGGGGCTGAGAGTGTGTGATGCACCCAAGGTCACCCAGTGGGTTTCCACAGCTGAGCAGGGAATCAAACCGTGCTTTCCAGAGTTGTACTCCAGTGCTCACACCACTACACCTTGCTGGCTCTCATAGATCTACTTTTTTAGTTACTTTAAAGTTTAAAGGGTTGACTAGGATAGGGATGGTAGGTTTAATGTCTTAGTACTGCTCTGGTATGTTTATAATGTTCTATTTTTAACGCAGTGTAATACTATACCCCTTTGTTTGGATGTAAGCTCCACTGAATTTAATGGGACTTGTTTTTAAATGTATAGAAATGTGCCATAAAGTATTGTATATCAATGGAACATCCCTTTTCCATGTATTCGAGTGCCGTGTTGTTTAGTCACTGGGCAAAAGGCTTCAAGCTAATTTACTCTTGAGCCCATTTCTTCCATTTCTGTGTGCATATAGCTTACATAAATTCCAATGACCAAGCTATTAATTTCAAAAACAGGAGAATCTACTCTTTCTTTCTTTCCTTTTAGTTGATATTCTCATTGCCTTCATTCAGAAAATTTGGATTTATAAAAAATAAAATAAGATTAGGATCCCAACCACACCATGGCCTAGGCTAAGATGGGGTACGGTCAGGGCAGCCTCATTTCCTTCTCTGTCATTTGGTTTGCTTTTGAAGAAAAAAAAAGAGGGGAACAGAACCAAAGATGAAGAAAACAGAGGAAAGGAGTAGGATGACATACTAAGTTAAACTAAAGGCTGTGCTATCGTGCCTTTGGGGGACAATGTCTGATTTCACCCTCCCACAGCGTAGCAGCTTGTAATGTTCAACCGGGTTCCAGCCATGACTGTCCAGAGAATTTTCCTGGGAGCTTTGGAAAGAGAATGGGATGCATCTACTGGTCATTCAACATTTGGATCTGTTTCATTCAGTAAGAATAAACATAGCAGATGCCATGCCTTCAGCTGGGGTTGAGGTACATCCCAGAACTGAAAAGGGCTTTGTTGCTTTAGATGATAGGGTTAACCCATTGTCTAGGGAAGGTGGTTTATACAGGATTGTTTTTGGATGCCTTTCAGCTTAATTATTCTCCTTGCCCACGAAAACCAAAGAGTAAAACTAGGGAATGGAATGTAGTTTATGTGACCAGAATGCTTTTGTGCTTTGTATGACAGAACAGGCTTGCCTGCCCTACCCAGATCTCAAGCAGGAAAGAAAGAAAAAAAAAAGGTTTGCCCTTACATGCAAACAGGTGAGTGCTCTCACAGTGCGCTTAGGAAAGCGTGTTTTCTGCAGTTCACTAACAGATTTGGGTCTGGCATTCAGAGATTTAATAAAAGGATGGGAGTACCTTGAGTGTACAATGCCCAGTGGGCTTCTCTATATTTCAACAGTTGCTAGAGAACAAGGAGGATTTTTATTCTGCCAAAGATAGATGATTTGTGGCTTACAACCCAATCATTTACGTTGGAATTGCTGGCAGGGATAAGAGCATGAAAATAATGGTACTGCCATTTATTTATTTATTACATCTTGATGCCATCCTGCTTCCAAAGAGCTCAGTAAGAACACATCGTTCTCTCCTCATCTATTTAAATCATCCCAGCAACCTTAGGAAGGTTAGCTTAGGCTAAGAAGTAGTAACTAGCTCAAGCTTTGTCTCAAGAGTGAGGATTTGTCAGTGGAGTGGTGAATCCTGTTCTGAATTTTATTCCAAACTTTAAAGGAGCTGACTTGATTTTGTGGGTGAGATTCAGCACCTTGTTTCTTTTAAACCTCAGATTAAAACCTAGAGCAGATTTGCCACTCCACTGACATGGAAGCCAGTAACTGCCACTGCCAACACATAAATAACACTGGCTTACAATGCAAAACCTTCAAGTAAGATTAAATAACTTTGGAGTTCATTTTCAACAAAATGATACGACAAGACCCTAAGACAGCACAGATTTTTAGTTGCTGTCTTTCTGTCTCAGCCTTTGACTTCCAACATGGAGATAATAATATTAGCCCACCTTATCGGGCTACTGTAAGGATTATGGAAATTTCTTTGACCACTTGAGATATTTAATTTAATTGCTAGGGTTGCAAGGTTGGACAGCAATGAGAAATTGCTTCTTATAGCAAAGTTTGGCTGAAGTCCTGCATGGTCCAGTGTTGTTTAGAAATTCTACATGCAGAACTGCATTACAGCTGACCATTCATTGATACCCAACCTACCACAGAGTTGTTGACCCCCCCCCAATTCCATTCCTGCTGAGAGCAGAGGGGGATCAGAGAAGCATCTGGCTATGGCCCTGTAGCCAGGTGTAAAATTATTACATCTTCACTGAGGTCTTCCAGTGTGTGTGTGTGTGCGTGTGCGTGCGCCTTTCAGTCACCTGTTGACTTATGCCAACCCCATGGATTTCATATGGTTTTCTTAGGCAGAGAACACTCAGAGGTGAATTTGCCAGTTCCTTCCTCTGAAAATATAGCCTACAGTATCTGCTATTCGTTCGTAGTCTTCCATGCAAGTATTAACCAGGGCTGACCTTGCTTAGCTTCAAAATCAGATGGGATCTGAGGCCACCAGATGATGTCATAATTTTCCCTCTGGCTACGGGGACATAGCCAGACTCTTCTCCAATCACCACCACTCTCACCAGCCACAAAAGGCCATGGGGGGCTGCAGAAACTACCATAGGTCCAGGGGGCTTTGGTCAATTCAGAGGGAGGAAGGGAACACCAACCTCCACATTGGCCAAACAAGGACATATACAGATAGATGTAAGCTTAACATACACCTACATATACCACTAACAGGATGTTAGCCCTTGTACCCTAAGTTTGTTTATGACGTTTTTATTCCATCCTTCCACCAAGGAGCTCACCAACCATGCTTGATTTCTCCCTCACAAATAATTCTGTGAGATAGCATAGCGAAGGTGACTAGTTAAAGATCACTCAGTAGATTTGAACCCCAGTCTTTGTCCAACACTCATTGAGCGTGGAGCTGATAATGCCATGTATTTTATAATGAAATCAATTTTTTTCTGTTGTCCAACACTCATTGAGTATGGAGCTGATAATGCCGTGTATTTTATAATGAAATCAAATTATTTCTATGCTTTAGCTTACACTGCTTGTGTAGAAGTGCTACTGGGATAGTAAATTTAAGGGATGTCCCATCTTTGGAAATGTGTCTGTGTCTACTTGTTCTATCTGACAGATTAAAGCGTAGCTCCCTGAATTTCTCTAGAGAGCTTACTGACTTCTGATTTAAAGGAATGTGTAAATTGCTTCATGGTTAAGTCAGCAGGTAATCTATTTTATTGTATCTAGTTAATATCTAATTCTAGGCAGTAAAGGCAAAAGGAAGCATTTAAAAAAAAATCACAACCATAAAAGAACATTAGATCCTTCCAGGGTTTAGTATTCCAGGTGACTATCCTTTAATAGAAAGTTACTTTTATGCACAGGTGGCAAAAAGAATTTATTATGCCTCTTCTATTCTATCTTCAGCATACCATCCAGCATAACTTTTCCAAGTGGTGAAGGGCCTATTGGGGTCAGGCTTAGACAGGCCAAGATTAGAACCCTCAGTTGCCTACTGCGATAAATTTGCCAGGCACTTTGAACAGAAAGTCATTTGTATTCATTTAGAACTTTATGCCACCATTATTGTAGAGTCTAAGGAGGTGTCCAGAGCACTGTCTGGTCAATTTTCTTGGGTTCAGTTTCAGTTGTTCCAGCCTGATGATGTGGACAAAATTTTTGAATTGGTTTGTCTCACCACATGTAGTCTTGACCTTTACCCATCTTGGCCGTCAAGATCTAGCAGACATGAATTGATTGGTTGGATCCAAGAGATAGTAAATGCCTCACTACATCAGGGAGAGGTACCTGTTGCCTTGAAGGAGGCTGTAATGCATCCTCTCCTGAAGAGGACCTCCCTGAACCCAGTGGTATGTGAGAACTACCAGCCTATCACTATTATCTTGTATTTGGGCAAGGTGCTTGAACGTGTGGTGGCTGGGCAGCTTCAAATGTTCTTGCAGGAAGCAGATTATCTAGACCCATTTTAGTCTGGTTTCAGGCCAAGGTACAGTTCCAAAAGAATCACGGCTGCTCTGACTGATGACCTACTCCAAGGGAAAGAGGGGGACCTGCTACCCTGTTGATTCTCCTGGATCTCTCAGTGGCTTTTGGTATCATTGATCATGGTATCTTACTCGACCAGCCCTGGTGGATGGGGGAGTTGGAGGCACTGTTTTACAGTGATTCCACTCATATCTGCAAGGTCAGTGTCAGAGAGTGGCACTAGCAGACTCCTGCTTAGGCCCACGGCCATTGTGTTGTGGGGTATCAAAGGGTTCAGTCTTGTCTCCCATGCTATTTAAGAACTATATGAGGTCACTGGGAGAGGTCATTAGGAGTTTGGGTTGGATGCCATCACTATGCTTATGACACTCAGTTCTGCTTCTCTTTGTCATCAGAGTTGGCTGGTGCTGAGGAGGTGCTGAAGCAGTGTCTGAATCTCATAATGTGCTGGATGAAGGTGAATAAACTGAAGCTGAATTCCAATAAGAGAGAGGCTCTGTGGATTGGTGGTTCTGAACTCTGGAAATTGGGAAGGTTGCCTGCCCTGGATGGGGGTGCACTCCCCTGAAGGAACAGGTACATAGTCTGGGAGTTCTTCTAGATCCAACCTTGTTACTGGCGGCCCAGATAGACTCGATGGCTGAGAGTGCTTAGGACCAGTTTCAACTGGTCCACCAGCTGCAGCCTTTCCTAGACAGAGATAACTTAGCCATGGTAGTCCATGCACCAATAACTTCCTAATTAAATTATCGCAATGCATTCTATGTAGGGCTGCCCTTGAAGATGACTTGGCAACCCCAGCTAGTACAGAATACAACAGACTGCTGCTCACTAGAATTCCATTCAGATAGCACATAACACCCATTCTAAAGGAATTATCCTGGCTTCCATTCTGAATTCAAGGTGCTGGCAATAATATTTAAAGTCTTAAAACAGTTTGGGTCCTTGATACTTGAGGGAGCACTTCTCTCTATATGTGCCTGCACAAGAATTGAGATCTGTTGAAGGGGAAATACATTCTGGGAGGCCATGGGAGAGGGCCATTTTTATGGTTGCATCGCAGTGGAGGAATTCTCTCTCTCTGGAGGCCTGATAGGCACCAACATTAGACTTATTTTGGCACCAAGTTAAAACTTGGCTTATTATTTTTATAATAATTTTGTAATTAAAATTATAAAATTATAATTGTATTATAATTATTTTTAATTACAATTTTGTAATTATTTATTCTTTTGATTTTATTGTAAGCTGCCCTGAGATCTTCAGCTAAAGGGCAGGGAAGATATATAAATATACAATAGGTGCATGGAGCTGGGTCCCAAGAGATTGATCAGTGAATAAGACATTCCTCACTTCGTCCTACTGACACTACGGTCTACTGTGCTCCAAAGCCTTGAAGGTTGAAGGGCATGGTGGACACCATTCTGTGTGTGTGTGAACTATAAATTTTAGTTTCATATTTTGGTTTCTGAAATTGCAAACATGTCTTAAGAGCAGCACACTTGCTGCCCATTTTGCTGCTGTTTTCAGAGGCTGAGAAACCACAGAATTCATAACTTTAGGATTATGAATTTCCTATATGTCTAAATCAGTGGTTCCCAAAGTTTGGTCTTCCAGGTGTTTTGGACACTAATTCCCAGAAGCCTCAGATAGCTTGGCCAAAAGTCAGGAATTCTGGGACCTGAAGTCCAAAACATTAGGAGGACAAAAGTTTGGGAACCACTGATTAGATCGTCTCCTCTTGGCTATGATAGTTTAAATTAACAGTTTCAATTGAGAATGCTTTCTTGCTTGCTTTAATTGCACATCCTTAAAGAACTCTTTTTAAATGTGCCATATTGATTTTACATTATTATGGCAAAGAACACTGAGCTCATCAAAGTACATCAAGCAAGAAAATGCTTTTATATAATGACAAAGTTTTTTTTTCCAAGCAAAAGGGATAACTCATTCCAGGGACCAATTTCTGGTACTCCTTCAGTGCTGTGACTAAGGCCAATAGGCAGTGGACGTCATGCAAGCAGGGTGTCAAAGCCTGGATCAAAAATAACTTGTTTGATCAATTTTTAGTAATACATTTTCAGGTATTATTTTAAAAAATTGGGATGCTGGCAAAGAAGTTACTTAAATAATATAGTCAGAATTGTCTATAACTGTGTCATACTATCATCCTGCCCTGCCCTTGCTCTCATATTCTTATATACCCACTACCCCTCCTCCACCTCCTGGCCTAGAGACTGGAGGTTGCCCCCTTGTGAGCTGTATATGACCTAGATCCTCCAGTGCACTGCCCTCTAATCTAGCACTGAAGATAAGGCACAAGCACAAGTGTAAAAATAAATATTACACTGAAAAATGTGGATTTGGGATAGAAGTCATATAATCTTCTTTTAGGTCTAGGGAGATATATGTCACTACAAAGCACATACCAAAAGCAGAGGGACAAAGAGGAGGCTATGGGCCTTTCTCCACTACACTGTTATAGTGCCATTATTCCGCTTTTAACATCCTATGGAATCCTGAGATTTGCAGTTTAGGGAGGGTCATTTAGAATTTTCAGCCAGAGAGCTCTTTGGCCTCAGTAAACTAAAAACTCCAGAATTCCACAGGATGTTGAAAGTGGAATAATAGTACTATAACAGCGTAGTGTGGAAAGGTCCTACATGTCACATTTTTCCCTTGCATCCTATTGACCACCTGAACTATTGCACTTGCACCAGCCAGACATTTCCAAAAAGTTACTCTGCAGGATTTCTGTCTACTTCCCTGCCTGTCAATATGAACCAGTTTGTAGAATAATGGCTAAAGTGTTGGACTAGGACTACGGAAAACCTGTCTGAAATATCCATTCAGTAATGAAGCTCACAGGGTGACTTTGGACCAGTTGTTTTCTCTCCATCTAAGCCTACCTCACAGGGCTGTTGTGAGGAGAAGAATGGGGAGGGATATGCTGCCCTGAACTCCTTGGAGGAAGAGCAGGACATAGATGTAACAAATAAATAAATGAAATAAATTAAAGAGGCCAAGCCAGTTCTTCAGTTCACAAAACAAATGAGGCACAGTTCAGTAAGAAGAATATTTTTCTTATAGTGCAGCATGTAAGATTAGATTGCAAGTAACAGAAAAAAAATCAGTAAACATACATAGACATGAACAATTAAATCTAAACATTGGCCTGGCATAAATGCAAACCTGTCCAGTCTGACTGTACTGAGGAGTAACTGTAATAGGCAGGTATTGCACCTAGCACATGAGAATGCATTAAATTAGAAAAATGTATGGAAGGACAGCCTGGCATTAACTTTTGTCCAGTAGCTAAATTTCACATTGGCAATATCAACTTCAATTTTTGTTTTTTATTGGCCAAATTTCTGTTGCTAGTCTTTATTACAGTAGACCTATTGAATCAATGAGACCTACTTACGTGTTGACTCACCATTCAACAACTGAGCTGGTCTACTATGGCTGGGACTCACCGATAGGATTCCAACCATATTTCTTGCTGATACTGCTGGATCAGATCCATTTTATTCTGATCCCAAATTCATTAGAGTTTATCCCAAATTATGTACCTCAATTATATGCCACACTCTTTTGCACAACCAGTGAACTGACACAAATAATATTAACCTAACTGAGGTCATACAAGGAACATAATTATGAAAAAGGAAGAATTAATGTTACAGCCTTCAGGCTTTCCGTGAATGCTCTGGAAAGAGATGTCAAGATTTCTCAACCTACTTCACTACCTCAGAACAAGGCTCAGTGCATTTATAATATTCCCACACAAAATTTAGAGGCAATTGCTTCACTTTGAAGCCTCTAAAGAGGCTAAAGCAAAGTCTGAGGGGATGACACCTATTAATTTTATGGAGGAAAAGACAAATTGACTTGTTAACACCAGTTAACTCTTCCCCACAGGTATAGAAGAGCAAATGCTACTGAGAAATAGCAGTCTAATCCTGTTAGTTCTGTTCTATTTTAGGACTCTTTCTCTGATGTATCCCGGATGCTTCACAGTCTGCTAGGCTCTTTATATAATTCTGTTTGATTAGAGCAACAGAAGTACTTTTTTTAAAAAAGAAGACCTTGAATCAGTTCACTTTGTCCCTCAGTAGTTGCTCTTCCACTCCTGGTAGAGTTTTTCATTTCTATTTCAAATAGGCTAATAAGTTAAATGGAAGCCTTTTGGGCTTCTGGTGAGTTGAACATTTTGTCTCCATGCAAAGTTCTGTGTGATAGAACACTCTAATGATGAGGGCAATCAACATGGTCTCTGTGAGAACCACAGTGATCTCAGACACTGCTCCTGGTAGGTTCCAGGGATATTTTTTTTTTAATTTTAAAATGTTTTAAATTTTGAGATCAGATGCTAATGGATTTGATTCAGCAGTTTCGAACACCACATGCATCAGCAAATACTTAAGAACTATGGCTGGAATCATGTTGTGAGTCCCGACTGGAGTAAACCAATTCAATCAATGGTTAGATTGTCGGTCAACACAACACATAAGTAAATCTCATTAATTCCATAGGTCTTCTTTAATGAAGACTGGCAACAAAATTCAGACCTATATTTAAAAAAACAAACACCGGAGTTGATATTGCCAATGTAAAATTTAGCTAAAGGACAAATAGTCACTGCCAGGCTTACCTTCCATACATTTTTCTAATTTAATACATTCTCACATGGTAGGTGCAGTACCTATCCATGACATTTAGTCCTCTGCAGAGACACACAGGTGAGTGTTGCATTTATTGCAGCCCAATTTTTAGATGTAATTGTTCATGTGCATGTATGTTTACTCATTTTTTGACCTCTTAGTTCCAATCTAGTCTTTTTATCTGAGTAGCTGAGGTACTACAAAACAGACACAGGCTTTCAGTTTGAGTGTTGTTTATAAGAGTGAGACCCAGAGGCATTAAAAAAATAATAATAAAAGGAGGAGACAGTTGCAGCTGACAGTGTTTAATTTGAAATGGGGCCAGAAACCCAGACCAAAAAAAGAAAAAAGAAAAGTACCTCGGAGGGATAGAATGAGAGAAATTGTCCTGTGGTTTGAGAGGAGCAGGCACATAATGAGGTGCTAGACTGAAAGGTAAAACTTGATGTGTATGTTCTGCTTGTGGGCTGTGAGTATGTAGTTTGCCTGTTTGGTGCATGTGGCTGTGTTATGTGGTTTCTTTTTAAGTGTCTGTTTTTCCTGTGATTTTTTTTTAATGCAGTGCTGTAAACGTACAATATGGCTGCAGGTGGGGTGTGTGTGTGTGTGTGTGTGTATTCTGTGTTGTTGTTTGCCTCTATGTGTATGTGTGTTTTGCTGAACTCCTATGTAAAATGTTGTGCTCTGTGGGGACAAATATGTGATTTGGCATCTGGGGTTCAGACCTTACTTCTATCTTGTGCTCAGTGTCTTGGCCAAGTTTGTTTTCTCTGAGGTTCAACCATTTACCTTCTGTGAAAAGGATTGTTGGAACACAAAGCTGTAGGTTTCAATAGTGGCTTTATGTTCACATTCCATGGATGGGAGAGTATATAAGCCTGCAAATTCTGGGCAGAAAAAGGGGTAGGGGACTATATCCAGTTTTAATATCAGACTCAGAAAACTATTCACACATTTCTTTTGTCCTTGGGAATTTTTTAAAGTCTCTTAGGTCAAGTGGTAACAGGCCCCTCAAAAGCTAGAACCACCATGACATCATGTCTCCAAATTCACACAATGTATGGACTGGAAATACAAAGCCAATACATAAGGAATTAGAGATGTAGTTGACAGTAAACATGCAGCAATGGAGTGGGCTAGCCTCCGTCTTCACAAATGGGGAGTGATGATCTGAAAAGGAGAATCTCTGCTAGGCATGGAGGCGCTCCATGAAGTTGGGAACCCTGAAAAATGAGAGATCCTAGTCACATATGTAGAGTAGTATGTAGTTCCATTTCAGATATTACTTTCTGTACTGCAAAGAAGTGTCATGCCCTGCTTTCAGGACCTAGACATAGACTGTGACTCCGAAACTGAAACGGCAGAACCTGCTGAACAGGAGGAGACAGTACCACCCACCCCAGAGAAAAAACAGGGGGCAGTGCCAGCTCCAGCAGACAGCCCTGCCCCTTCTGACACAGAAGATAACTCACCCACCTTTGCTGAGCATAGACACCAAAAGGAAAGCATACGCAGATCTCAATGAATTTTTAACAGACAGCAGTTAATTAGGCACCAGTTGCACTGATCTGTTAACCTATAAAAGCTCAGCCATTCCCCTTCAGAATTTGTCTGCGATTAACTGACCGTTTCTCCTGTCATGTCTCTAACCTCTGACGTAGGATTGTATTCACTGTGCTTTGATTTATGAATATTTCTAGGAATGTTGTTATGCTTCACATTTGTTTTGACTCAGTTTTCCTACTAGATTAAAATAAGGAATCACATTGTCGAACTGTTGCTTGCTGCCAACCCTTATCAGGTGTTTGTTGGCTGACTGCCTGGAAAAAGGCAGGAAAAAGAATATATAGCAGGCTTTACATGTGGTGTTAGACTGCAATTCCTATCAGTCCTAGTCACCAAACTCAGTGAGGAGGGATGATGGGAACTGGAGAGCAGTAAGAAGCCACCCAGATCTAAAGAAACACAGGCAAACGTGAGCCTGAGAAGGTCTGCAGAGAGAGATCCAATGCCACCATAATATTTGGAGAAACAACTCATAATAGGGGAAAGATGGTGCTACTGAAATGGGTTCACATTTCGGTTTATAAACTTTCCTAAAAGGGAGGGAACAATAGGATGCATAACACAATAATTTATCTTCTCAGATTGCATAGGGGTTGCTGATTAATTGTACATGGAATGTATGTACTTCCTTCTTTTGCTGAAAGCTCCACAGTGGGATTGGTACAAATACCAGCTTGCCTGAGTGTGAGTATTTGTAGACATTGCAAAGTTATCAAGTCACATATAAACATTATTTTTCTAAATTTAGGTATATGTTTTGTGTACAGTCTTTACAAATCAAATAAAATCTTGAGTGCCAAAGGGCTTAAAGAAAAGTAAAACGCCTTTTCTCAGTTATTTGCTATATACACAGGTGTACCGCATGGTTACAAAAAGGAAGTGGGGTGGTGTGATGATAAGAGCATTGCAGCAAGCCTGTTCCATATTTTGAATTCCTCTTCATAGGCTTTTTAAGTTTTTCCTGAAATGGGGTTGCATTTCAGTGGTATGTAATTTTGACCATCTCATATGGCATTTGGAAATCTTAGCAAGCAACTGAAGCTGTTATGTAATAAAATGTGCAAGAATGGTACAATGTCCATGTGGTAGAACCAACAACAAATGGTATGATGGAGATGGAATGAAGAAAGTCAACCTTGTGCTATTTCTCATGCAGAGCTATTCTCAGCTGAAAGGGATGTAAGCAGGGTTACTTCTTGAGGCATTATATTCCATCATGGCTTTTTAAAAATCAAGCTGGGTTCCCAGTGAGGAAAATCAGAACATTTGGAACTTTTTTAATTTAGAAAGAAAAAAATTGACAAAGGGAGACAGAATTTTATAAAATTTTGTCCCATGTAGAGAAAGTACCATATATACTCAACTATAAGTTGATCTCATGGATAAATCAAGGACAGGTTTGGGGCCCAAAATTAGGGAATTTGCTGTGACTCCTTGGAGGATTGGATGGTTTTTCAGGGACCCCTTAAAACTCCTTTTTGGCAAGTTCAGCTCTTATGGAGCAGCATGGACTCATGGATAAGTCAACCCAAGTATTTAAGCTTGATTTTCCAACTAAAATGTTTCAACTTATAGCCAAGTATACACAGTAATAGACAAGTACATGAAAAGTATACTAGATTAAATCAAAAGCCTATCTGGACTATTGTTCCCACAGTGGCCAGGGACTTGCCTACAGGAAGCTCATCAGTGGGACAAGAGTGTAATTGCCCCCTCAGGATTTTCTTTTTCATAATGTTAGCAGTTGAAGTCACTCAATGAAGCTGACTGGCAGAAAGTTCAGGACAAATAACATCTCCAGATGGCACACAGTTTTTGGAATTCGTTGCCACAAAAAAGATGTGGTGATGACTTTAAGAGGCAATTTGATCTAGTCCTAGCAGAATAAGGCTATCAATGCCTTCAAGTCATGCTGGCTATTTGCTGCCACTAAATCAGAGACAGCCTGCTCCTGAATACCAGATGCTGGGAATCATCAGCAGGAGAGGACTTCCCAAAGGTCTATCTAGTTGGCCACTACCGGAAACAGCAGTTTTTCTCATGATCTCACACATGCAAGAGATGGACACCTGGGGGACATCATGTTGTCTGAGGAAGCTTTTTTTTTTGAGGTTAATATTCACATTTCCTCCTTATGAGCTAGAGAACTTTCTTAGTCCCCAGATAGAGTTGGTGAAATATACCAGCCTGATTCCAGAAACAAGGAGGGCCAGGAAAGTTAACTAGGGTTTGAAGATTTCCAGACTATAGATAATACATTCAAGCATTTTACAGGTGAAAACAGGGAATAAATTATTCTGTTTGCTACATCTGTATGGTTATCCCTTTATTTGTGGACATATGCTCCATTCTCTACCTTGTATGTTGCAGAAATTACTATATTGTTATCCTAATGCTGTATTTATTTTCACAGCAGTAGCTCATCCTTGTCTATTCAAATAGCCAGAGAAAGAAGATATCTGTTATGTATCTTACATTGCAGCTTATATCTTAGATTGCAGCTCCCCTCAATCATCACCATTGGTTTTATGTCTAGGGCTGATGGGAATTGCAGTACAAAAACAGCAGAAGGATTGCATGCTCCTGATTCCTGTTCCAGAGAATGTAGGAAGGGCATTGCAGTCAACAAAATTTTTAACCCATAACCTCATAAAGCAAAAATGCAGACAAGATAGAGATAATAATTTATGTGGGGCAAGTACCAGAAAATACAAACTGTCTCTGGTCAGTAGGATCAACTGGTATATATTCATGGAAGAGGATTTCAGCACTGTATGAGAGCAGAAAAAGAGCTGTAGAAAAGTGAGTGAAGATATTCTTTCCATTTTATAACCCAGGAGCATATTAAGGCCAGAAAAGTCTGAATGCTTCTCACTGTTAAGACCTGTTGATCATTTCCATTGTTTTCATCCCACTGTGCTGCTGCATCTTTTAGGACTGCGCAATCAAGTGTTGGGGGAGATATTTGGACAGATTCAAGGATCACTGGTATGGTAAGGACACTTGCAATTGGATCTGCTCATGTGACAGAACCTTAGTTGTTACAAAAGCCTTATGGCTTGAAACCATAGGGAAATGGCTCTGTCATCACTTTCATAACATACTAGTGTATATACCTGGCGCTGCCTGGGATTTTATTTTCTCATAGGTAATACTTGTTAGAAATACCTTAGGAATTACCGTACCTTACCTTACCTTAGGAATTAGACGCGGTTGAAATACATAGATTTGAGATCCCGTGTCTCTAATTCCCCAAACTGTCTTGTCCAGTACCTGTAACTTTCCCCCATATTCCCAATCTAATCTGTATTCAGAGTTGTTAACATGGTTTCTGAGAGAATATGTTGCCCTCCGCCTTGCTGCTAGGCCCTATCTCCATAGCAACTGGCCTATTCAAGACAGGCCTAAGAGCTCTCTGGCTAAGAATTCTAAAGACCCCTCTCTAAACTGCAAACCCCAGGATTCCATAGAATCTTCTTAGGCAGCCAATCATATGAAGTCTTCCCACCTGACACAACCAATCCTATGAGGTCTTCTCTGCCTGATGTGGACAAACAGACAAATTTTGACTTTTATATATTAGATAAACAGAGAATCTCAGTCAAGATTCATAAATACCAAGGAAGACCTCAATTTAAAAAAAAAAAAAGGAAATTTAGCCCGTTTGCTTGTTAACAGCATGTAGAAATGGAGGGGGGTTGAAAATAAAGGAAATAACCAAATGTTCCCTAAGGAAAATAGTAACAAAATTTAGGGGAAAAACGATAAACATGATAAACAGCAATTGGCTGAGAGGAAAGTTTTTTTCCCCTTTTTTTTTTTTAAAAGCTGATAATGCCTTAGTATCTTTCCATTCCTGAGACCTGTTGAGTTTCTGTTCGTAGATATGTGTCATAGTGACATTCTGTTTATCACAGCGTAAAAGGAGTGGTATGGAAACAGAGAGCTGATGCAACACTTGGGGACAAACATATGCAAAGGATCTTTTCTTGAACAGTAGAGTAAAATTGCTCAGCAAAAACTTTGATCTCTGTGATTATTCTCGTGTTTGTTCTTGAAACTTAACATTTTCAAATTGCCTTCCAGCCTTCATCTAAAAACATACTTTTGTCCTTATAAGTGGAGATGAAAGAACACCTTCAGCCCACAACTTTCTTGATGGCTGCCTCCATATTAATCAGCTCCCACACGAATCCTGGGGAACACTTAAGTAAGCATCACGCCACTGCTCATTTTGGCTCAGAAGATTTCCTGATGACTAATCACTCTACTCACATTGTCTTTAAAAGATGGAGGAAGTTGAAGAGCTCTGCATTTGAAGAAATAATGTAGTCAGAAGTAGAACCAAAGAATGACATCTTGCCACTGACAAGTCTCGCAAATGGAAAAATCTCACCGTTATTAATATGCACATAGTGATTTTGCACATCTGTCTCTCCTCCCTGTTCTGCATATAAGATGACAGCCTCTCTCTGCTTTCATTGTGGAAATTTCTTGTCATACCACAAATTGCTTTAAAGCTCTCTTACGAGTGACCTTTGGCAACTTTTGAATACCAAAGCCAGACAGAATGTTTTATATTCCATTTTGAGCATTCCATATTCCTAATATTTAAGCTTTTTAAACAACAGAAAGCTTATATAGAAGCTTTTATGGGGAGAGGGGGGAGCTACTGTTAAGGGAACTGTCAGCTCAGTCTATAAAATATACAGCATATGACAGAAAGAGAAAGAAAGAGAGATCCTACATATTTCAAATTCAGGCTCACAATGGGTCAAATCCAACTAGTGTGTCTTTGCTAAGGGAGAGATTCCATTTACAGAATGAGGAGAGGAGGATTTTCCCTCCTTCTTCAACCTCCAATCTTCCACAAAATCTATTCCTGAAGACCCTTGCCCCAACTGCTGGTGCAGATTTGGGAATGGGGAAATAATTTGGGGGAAGGGAATTACCCCTTCCCCTGATGGAAAATCTCTGTCAGCACTGGAACACTAGCTGGATTCCACTCATTCATTCAACAAGACTTTTTCCTACGGAAGTGTCAATAAGACTGTAGCCTGAGTGTCATACTGGAGTATGAGTCCCATACTGCAGATTTTAGTTTACTAAACTGACCTTTGTTGCTTTCTTCATCATTCTAGCTATAGGGGATGATATAACATGGGTCATTCCAAAAGACTGCCAGTTAGGCGCATCTTGGTATGTTCTGCTCTGTAGCCTTTGGTTGTCATGGGGCTTCCTTTACCTCCTCTGCCATTTAACATCTATGTAAAGCTGCTGGCAGAAGCCATTTTTAAGTCTGAGATTCATTTTCATCAGAAGTTGCAATCAGCTCTATTCTTTTTTTCACTGAAGAATCCAAGGGAGGTGGCCATCTGGATGTGGTACTGGGATGGATGAGAGAAAAGCAGAAAGTTAAATATGATGGCAGACCCAGAGTTTAAAATAATGCTAAAAAAACAAAGCCAGGAGAGCATCATAAGCCAGATAGTTAAGTCAACAACACAAAGGTCAAAGTCTGTGTGATCACCAGTTTTAACACTAAAGAAAGATCAATAAATCACTTGGAATAATCAGCCTCACAACTTTGTAAAATACATAATAACTGCTAATTAAAAGATAAAGAATTATGTCTGAAAAAAGGTATGTAGGCAAATCATTCAGTGGGACATATATTACCAGAGAGATGAACATTGATTTCCTAGGTCTAAGCCTACTGTTACTTAGCCAACAGTATTAATGTCTGTATTTTGTTTCAATGGGAGTTGATATTGGGGCTGACTGTTATCCAAAGCTTTTTATCTACCAGAGCCCTTGACTGTCACTTTGTGGAGAAGAGGGGGACACATGTATAAACTAAATTAAGAAGAAATAAACTCATGTTATGCAAGAAGAGATCAGGTATGTCACAGGTACTGTAACTTCACACACACAGCTGAGTTCAGTGAGCTTACTTGTGACTGGACATGTGCAGAACTGCAGCCATTCTCTTGCCTGTTGCACTATAAGGCTAGTGTTGAACAAGAACATAAAGTACTAGGGAAGAAACATTTGTGAAGAGCAGCACATAACATATCATCTCAACAATTTACCTTACGGGTAGGATTAATTATATAACAGAGCCCCATTACATTCTGTTGATGCAATTATGAACTATTATGTCTAATTAGTGATTATACTAAATCTGCAAAGAGGAACACATGAAACACACAGTCAACAGTCATTAGAACTTTTGCTTGTGCATCACCTGTCATTATGAATATTTAGCAATTTGGAATATTGCTTTAGTAGTTTGAAATACAACACTAATGATATTTTTAATTGAAATAAATTCCTTTTCTCTTAAGTTTGCCTGCAGCTGCCAGCAGAGAGAACTTTGTGCCTGTATTTAAGAGTCTTCAGAATATATGGGAATACTTTCTATGAAGGCATAATTCATCTTGCAAACCTTAGGAATCTCCTGAGAGTGTTGAAAAATGACTGAGGCTCACCAGTGACAAAATGGTGGAGCCAGTCACAGTAGTGGCAGGGAGAGGCAGCATTTATCTGTGGCTATGGTGATTCAACATTCCCATTTCAGGCAGAATTTGCAGATCCAAAGGGTCTGTCAGAAGGGTGGGCAGCTGCCCCCTCACATGACTATACTTCCCCCCTTTCACCTCACCCTTATGAAACATGAGGGGCCACCTTCTTACTTTGCCTGCTTTGGTCAACAGCAAGCCCTAAACCTCCAGTGGTACTATTGATCATTCTGGTGCAGCTGGGAGCTTTTTGCTGCCTCCGTCTCTTCTAGGCCCAAACAGGCCTTATTTCCATGTTTGGGGGAAAAAATTACCTTATTTTCTGTTTGAGAAAAAAAAGTCTGGCTTAGGCTTCCCAGATCTCAGGTCCTGAGTCTCAGAGAACGGTCCCTCTTCTGCAGTCATTAGGATAAAGATAAGGTATCTCAAGATGACAACACTCCCTTGAAACATGTGTATATGTAACATATTTTCCTCATTTGTTAGACCTGGTGTTTTTAATACTCTGTAATTGTGGTTAATGCTTAAAGGATCACCTTTATGGTATCATCAGCACTGCCCTCGAAACATCCTAGGGGCCCAAGCCCTGTGGGATCACAGAGGGTCATCCCTAGATCTCAGCTATTTGCTCCAAAATCTCAGGCCTGTCATAATCCTGACCTCACAACTCTATCTGGGCCTAGAAAAGATGAGCCCTGAAGGACCAAAGAAATAGCAAAATAGAGAATGACATTGCCCACTTGGGTTTGACACTTCCAAAATGCGGGGACGGGCTACATGGGGCTGGGGGACAGCAAGGATGGCATGGAAGCACACTTCTTCCATCCTTGCTATGAGATGTTTCATTTATATGGTTTCCTCCCCACTCAGTACGCTTCTCATAGCATCATTACTCATCTGCTATCTTTTCTTCTCCCCTTTTTCCTGTTATACTTAACTAGTATCCTATCCTCTATTACCATTATAATCCCTTCTGCTTGTTTTCACTTCACTTCCAACTCTAACAGCCTCCTTGTCTTATCCTCCTCTTCTCTATTCCATTTTTGGTATCATCACCACTACTACCATCATCATCACTGTTCGGTATTAAACTTTTATCTCCCTGTGTTGTTTTTGTGTGCCTTTACACCAACTCTGAGTTTTTACCCGCCCTGTCCTACAGGTTTTCTTGGCAAGATTTATTCAGAGGTTTGCTATTGCCTTCCTCTGATGCTGGGAGAGTGTCACCTTGCCAAAGGTCATCCAGTGGGTTTCCATGACTGAGTGGGATTATGAACTCCCATCTCTTGAAGCCCTCGTCCAGCACTCAAACCATTATACTGGGCTGGCTCTCAAGAAGGGTCATTTAGACAGTAGGATATGTTTCTTGCTGTTGTTATGTTTCTCCAAGTGAATGGCTGGCTGAGTGAGGATTCAAATCTTGGTCTCTTAGAGTCCGACACTCAAGCTGCTACTTCCCATTTTAGGTTCTTAATTTTCTTGAAAGCCTTCTCTGCCTCTTTACCTCGGAGGAAAGAGACACCCTAAATCTCTGCTTGTCAGTCACTTTTTCTCTCCTTCCAACCATGTAAGCACACACTGCACATAGCAGGCTGCTCTGATAATGTGAAGGTTCAGAAGTCACTCCAAGTTGCCTCTCCTTTTCGTCTCCTCCAATCTACCATAAACTTGTGCATTTGGGGAGCTGCCGTCATCACTCTCAGTCCAACGAAGCTGTATATCACAGCAGTGCGTGATAGTCAAGGAATTCAAATAAATACCAGTAGACTCACAACATCAACACCCACATGAAACTATGCTAAAATCCACTGGTGGACCAATTCCCAGTGTGAGAAATGTTGGACAATACAGGATATTCTTAATCAATGGGGAATAATAAGCCCCACTGGATACATTAGAAGTTGCTTCTCCAGCCACACATAGGATTTCACTTTTCACTTTGGAATAAAACCTTAGTGTCTTTTCAAAACATTCATGGCCCAGTTATCATATTTCCTTATATTCCCATTAAATTTTAATTCAGGGTTTCTAAAATTTGCAGTTTAGTATTGTTTCTCTCAATGTGCTGTGGCTGATACACAAAAACGTTAGAGAGTCAAGACTTAAAACAAAAAAAGAGATGTTTCTTTATAGTTAAAGCAACAGGAACAAAGAATCTTGCCAGAAATTGAACAAAGAAAAAAGACAAAGTGTCTAAAATAAGGCAAAGCTATTATGTTATCTAGAGGTGTGAATCATGAAGATAAGGGAACATTAATTCTTTTTTTCCCCCTTCATGGGACTGTTATATTGTAGAATGATGATAAACTTTTTAGACACCATGGTATCCTAGCATCCAATAAAGAAGGCTCTTACCTACAAAGGCATGCACCAATATAAATCACCTTGTCCTTATAATGTCATAGTATGTTCTGTTGGTTGTATTTATTACTGAACCAGATTTCTCTTCTGGAATTTATTCCTTTTCCATTTTGGAATACTCTTAATGTGGGCTTTCCTGTGTTCAATCAGTAGATGCCTCTTTAAACAGAAGACTGTCACCTGAAAGTTTATTAGATTGAAGACTATAGCCATTTCTGCACTACACTGTTATAGTGCTATTATTCCACTTTCAACATCCTGTGCAATTCTGGGGTTCATCGTTTAGTGAGGCCACTAAATGGCTCTCCCTAAACTGCAAACCCCAGGATTCCACAGGATGTTGAAAGTGGAATAATAGCACTATAACAGTGTAGTGCGGAAATGGCCTATAAAGCAGGGCATGTAGTTATTCTACTTCCTGAGTAAGTTTTCTTAGTAGCACACAGCACTCTATTCCAAATAGCAGTGGATTATAATTTAAAGTTACAGTGCCAGATAGCAAAGAGTATGATTGAAATTTCTCATGATTCTTTCCAAATAATGTTCTTCCAGGGCATTGTGGAGAATTCAAGTAGCAGCATCTGGCACTGATTGCTTTTGTGGGGGGGGGGGGGGATAAAGGATGGAAAAAGTTAAGACAGATTTCAGCTGTAGCCTTTCAAAGACACTGTACTAATGGCAGCTGCCTTGTGGTGCTCTATTCTGATTTTGGCCCTGACACCTTCCACAAAGATGCTACTTTATATTAAAAATGTACAACTATATACCTTTAAAGTAATAATTTTAGAAATATGTATGCCTTAGGAAGACTGTAGGCAAGCAAGGTGGATTTCTGGAAAGCTACATAGAATATATTTTAAGGAAAAATAACCCATCTTCCTCTTTTCTGAATAGATAGTGTACAATACTGATTTCCATATTAAGAGCCCGTATTGCATTGTTTAACAGAGTGAGTTAACTCTAATAGCTATTGCCTAATAAATTAATTATAGCATGAGATTTTTGTCTACAAGAGCACATGCAGGACTCTTTATTGGTTTTGCTGCAGCAGAACAACACAGCTAAGCCTGGGGATTAAAAAAAAACATATTATTTTTGAAACCCCCAAAGTCAATACTACAGTCAGTGCCAAAGTTAAGTAGGTGCTTCTGTCAAGTTAAGAACAATTCTGTGTACCTAGGACTGGCACTAAGGCACTGGCATTTTGCTCACAATTTGCTAGCGTATGTGCAAATAACAATTAAAAGGGTTGTGGTTGGGGGGCGGAAACAGAATCGTAACAGCCCTCCGGCCAGCCTGAGGTCACGTGTTCATGTTAATATTCACTTGATCTTTGGTCAACCATCCTAAAAGGATAACTTCCACTTTCCCAACCGCCCTCGCACCCACCTCCGCCTCTTCACAAAGCACCTCTGAATTACCAACCTCTTCCTTCACGTCCCCTTCTCCACCTCCAGGTGAAGCGGGGGATGACGATTGGTTCAGCTTTCCGTCTTTTCCCCCGACGGCGGCCAATCCGGCTCGAGCTACTGGAGGCCAGGGCGCCCAATAGGCGCACGGCTGAACGCCCCTCGCCCGCCACAGGCTGAGCTTGCGGAGTGCCATTCAGGAGGCGAAGGGCGGCGGGGCGAGAGGGTCGGCGGCGGCGGGGCTGCAGGTGCGACGGCCCCGAGGGCGAGCGCGAGCCCTGTCCCACCCCCCCCGCTGTCGCGCTCCTTCTTCGTCTCCTCAGTGGCCGCGGGCGCCGCATGGACGATGTGAGCCGCGAGGGGCTGAGCTGCCGAGGGCGCGGGCAGCCATGGCCACCCCAGCCCGGCGGTAACCGCGGCGCGGAAGGGTCCGGAGGCGCTGCTCGCTTCCCGCGGCCCCGGCCCGTCGTCCTCTTGCGCTGGGGGGCGTGTTCGTCTGCGAGCGCCGGAGGGGCTCGTCGTTGTTTTCGCTCGCCTTGGGAGGAGGGCCGCCGCCGCCGCCGCCCGCGCCATGTCCAACTCTTCTTCTTCGGCTTCGCAGACCCCTCCTCACCACCAGCCCCCTCAGAGGATGCGCCGCGGCACCACCGCCTCCCCCACCAGCGGCAGCGCCGGAGCGTCGGCCGGCAGTAACGGGGCCGGCGGCGGCGGCGGCGGCGGCGGCGGCGGCGGAAACAGTAGTAGTAGTAACGGCGGAGGCGGCGCCGTCCCCGGTGGCAGCGCTGGGACGAGCCGGCTCCTCCAGCCTATCCGCGCCACGGTCCCCTTCCAGCTCCTGAGGGGCAACCAGCACAGCCCGACTCGCTCGCCGGTCGCCTCAGCCTCGGTGGGGAGCAACACCGGCCCAGCGGGGGCTCGAGGAGGGGGGGTGGGGGCCGGCAACAACGGCGCGAGTCCGCCCCCGCCGAGCCCGACCCCGCCGCTGGCCCTGGCGGCCGCCGCCGCCTCCAACGCCGCCGCCGCCGGCTCTGCCCCGCCGGGACCCGCTGGCCCGGCGGAGTCGGCGAGGGTGAAGGTGAAGCAGAGGCGCTCCCCGGACAGCTGTGCCGCCGCCGCCGCCACCAACGGCAGGCGGAGGAGCATCTCACCCGAACGAAGGAGCCCCAGTTCGCCCATATGTAGAGGTAAACGGCGCAAGGGGAACTGGTTCGTCACCCATTCGCACAACCGAAGCCTGACATTTTTACCAACACCAGGAAGAAGCACTCTTTTAGGGTTCCCCCCGTTTTATGGATACAGTTACATCAAAGCAAGGCTTAGATGCCCACACCCATCCCGTTCTCATTCCTCTGTGGATTTACAGTCAGCCCTCCACATTTGCAAGTTTCACTTTTGGGGATTTGATTATTCACGAATTATTTGCTGGCATCTCTGCTGCCTCTTTATGCCATTTTTAATAGGGACTGCAAGCCTCGTGAGACTGAGAAAACTGCGAAGGAGGCCTTTAACTCCCTATTAAAAATGGTGTGGGGCAGCAGTGGAGGTGGCAGTAAGCCCCCCCCCGCCACCCATTTCTGCCTTGTGAAGGAAGCCTAGTACCTCAAAGGAATCCACCGTGGGTTGAATATGGCCCGCTTGGGAGGGCCTAGAGTTATGCACGGTTTTTCCATTTTCATGGGGGTTGTGTGCCCTTAACCGTAGCGAATGTGGAGGGATGGCTACTCAGAAGTAAATCCCCCAGGTCTAAGTGCAGTTGGCAGACCTGTCTAGAGCTGAACCTATTGAATCATTGGAACTTGCATAAATGTAGATGTGCAGGTTCCCCTGATTCAGTGGGGCTGTTTGAGATGGGACCAATAACTAGAGTGGGGCCAATGTAATGAGAGTAATGGGCCTCACTTTCTGGTAAATGCATATGGCTCCAGTCCTAATCCATACCAAAAGAACCTGAGAGGATTCTTTAAAAAAAAAAGTTAAGATTGAAGGCCCTTTTTCTTTTTTGGTTGAAGCACAACAGCAGCTGTTAGTAACTTGTTTTATGCTCACTAGTAGTTCTGGGGATGTCAGGTAGGACAGTACAGTTGCTACACGTTGGATGCCATTTCTGTGATAAAGTGAGTGCTCAGGCTCAGTAATTGAGAGTGTGGGAATCAAGACTGTTGATAATGCAGAATAACTATTTTATGCAAGTACATAGAAGGCTAGATTAATTGGTGCCCTGAAGTGAGATTTTTAGTTCATGAAGTATATTTTTAATAAATTTTAGACATCCTTTAAAGAAATGGCAGGAATAAGTTCTGTTACATCATGCCATATTAATGCCTTGCATCAGTCTAACATATTCCAATGACTGAAATGCTGTGCTAGTGTATTATTTTGTGTTAATAAACATTTGAAATACCTCCCTTCAAGAAGGCCCTGAAGCTTAAGACCTAGAATGCCTGCCTTTAAAAAAGCCAAGGTACAGAGATATCTTTTGGAAGGTTACTTAAAAGAATGCTTCTGCCTAAATAACAGTTGCAAAAGTATTTCTGCACACTTTTATCTGCACACCAGGAAGAGATATAATAGCAGCCTTAAACAAGCATCTGCTAATGCATGTGGAGGTTCTAAATACAGACGTTTGCATTAGGATGTAACCCTAGTAGGGCAGCTTGCAACACTTCCAAAACCTATGATACACAAACAATATTAATATAGTCTAGGATCCTGCTTGCAGTCTAACCAGGAAGCCTTAAAAACCGCCTGCCTTTCATAAATTTAAAGGAATTTTTAAACATCAAATCCTGGAAACTTAAATTGCACATTCTGCAATGTTTTTCTTAAAGAATGTAATGTAATGCCAGGAGAAACTACAAACTAGATGCCAACTCAGTTACAAATTTAAACCAAAATATACACCTTAAAAAGTCTGAAACAAAAGTCATAGCCATCTTTTTCATTCTTTAAAAATGTCTGTAGCCATTTTAGCTTTCACTCTTCCTTCTTCTCTTCAATATATGCGTCATATTAAATGCAGTACAGTACTTAATCTTCTGTTGCTTTTGGGTATCATGCATCTTTCAACGCTTCGGCTTCTTAAAGTATGCCACGTCTGTGTTGCATTTCAACTGCAAATTAAATAACCTCCTTGATTTAGTATTACATGGCTGCATGTTGCAGGTATTCTTGCCTGCACTTTGTTACCTAAATAAAGCTATATTGATCATACTAAACCATCCATTTCTCCAAAATGTTACTTTTAGTATATTGTATATTACAGCGAAATGTGAACGTTGATTTCTTCTTTGCATTCGAAGCTGTTTATAACAGTGTCCAAAAGTGTGAGCACTAGAAAGATCTCTTGGAAGAAATCTTAACTGTTAAAGTCTTGTGCAGAAAATAAATTTAATAATTCATACTTTTGGGTCTGGAAGATTAGTTTTTTCCAGGAGACAAAAATATCTAATCCGAATCACGTACTGTTTGCAACTACAAAATTTATGTATACTAACCATGGATGACAAATCATTTATTTAAGTGGAGTTATATTTAAGATAAAAGACTGCAAAACCTATGTAGCTTGCCTTTTACCTAAGTTCTTTAAAAGACTACTGGGATTGTAGTCTCTATGAAGACTTAAACTGGGAGCAAAGTCATTGAATTTAGTGTGCATGAAATAGGCATACATAGTATTGTATTGTAATTTCAAAAAAAAACCTCTTGCTTTTAGTTGTTCAAACCTCTAAATTATAAGAAAATGAGTTCATTATATTTAGTTGAGCCTGTGTCAAGCCATAGTATCTAGGCATCCCCTGCTTGATGAAGCCGTGAGAGTATGGTGTATAACTATTAATTCACAAACAGGAACTGTTACCTATATATACTGTGAGGCATTGAGTCCTCTCCTTAGTTAAACCAGTTTCTCAGAAGTGAACATCTTTCTTTGTCTGTCCTATGGACAAGTTTTCATTGAGCATGACCAATCCCACTCTGATTTGATCATTTCTCAATTGTTACAGTTAGAAATGGCAGCCAGTATTATCTGTAGAGAATCTAGCTAGAGTTGCTTTCTGAAAACTCTAGTTGTACTAGGAGATGGTAATGTGTCTTCAGCCATTAATCACCCTG
Organism: Cyclura pinguis; assembly: GCA_030412105.1. Classification (NCBI taxonomy): domain Eukaryota; kingdom Metazoa; phylum Chordata; class Lepidosauria; order Squamata; family Iguanidae; genus Cyclura; species Cyclura pinguis. The sequence continues at coordinate 25,019,868 of CM059604.1, forward strand.
ATAATTATTCAGCTTTATGTCCGTTTTAACAGCTGTCAAGAGCGTAATAATAAATAAACTTCCTTTAAAAGTGTACACTTACTCTGTCCCTGCCTATTGCAGTACATTGCTTTCACTGTACAGGAGAGTTGTGTTACTCAGTTTGTATTGGAGGTATTTTACAAAAGAAAATGTTTTTTTTCCTCGTACCCCAAATATATTAGCCACTTCTTATCATATGACTTTTTAAAAAGATATTCAGATTTAAGTTTTTTTGATAGTAAGGTTGCTGTTAGAGACCTTAAAGGAAATCTGCAAAACTGTTCTGGATTAGAAGCCTGTACAGGTCAGGCAGCTGCCACTGCAGACGCTGACATCACTACTGCATGAATGAAAACAGCTTCCTCTGTGTTTTTCTCCCCCTCTCGTCATCTTTTCCCTTCTTGTGTTTTTAGGGTGCTCTGAAATGTTTATTTTAAAGCTTTTATTAATTCCGATTTCAAATATGATCAAGCCAGACAAGCTGTCCTCTAGATTTTTTTTTGCAAACTGTATTTTCCTACACATTTGAGCTTCAGCCGCTGACATTTTAAGACATTATAGCCATTGCATGTTGTGTGTATCATGTGTATTATGAATACCTCAGAAAATAGGATATCTTGTAGTGTTTTTCTTATCTGTCTTTGACACATCGCTATTTTCTTGTGTTATGCTTGAAGATTAGAGCCTGTATAGTGAAAATGAATACTACATATAAGTTAACCTGGTACGAAACGTTGAATTGGTAAATAATAGTGACTGGGCAGTATTTCCTTAGTTAAATGTCATTTTGTTAGTATGCTAGCTGACCAAATAAAAGTTGCAGGTTTTATTTGGGGGAAATGTAAATAACTTCTAAGGTAGTGTTGCTGTTTCTTTATCATAAAAGTAGGTGTGATGTATGTAATTGTAACACTACTTTGTTCTTAAATTCATATGTGGCCTTTCAAGAGTAACACTAAAATGTGTGATCATTTTTTAAAAAAACCTTTACAGGATGATGGCTATGAATGTATAATTTGTATTACCAACAAAACAAAATTACTATGAATTCAGCATAGAGAGTAGTATTTAAAATGAAGAATGATGTGGTGGTTTGTGTCAGGGTATCATTTGCAATGGATGGATTTGTATTTTCTTACAAACTAATATTGATCTTTGTAGGAGTAACTTCCTTAACAAACACTTTATTTAATAGGTTTGATAGCTTTTCCATATATTGTGCAAAGCATAAAATTACCTCCATTTTCCTACCCTAGCGTGTGAGCAAGTTTCGTCTTGGGCTTTAACTGCAGTGGTTACTGGCTAGTAATCTATTTTCTTTGAGGTGGAAATATAGTTTGAGCCATGGATAAATCATGTGTACCTGATGAAAACTGAAAGATGAAGATCTTAGGTTCCATGTATGGCTTTGTTTCTAATGCTTACTCTGTGTTTGCATGCATGTGTGTATGTGAGTGAGTGTGTGTGTTTTAGCCCTACTCCATCTTATAAGTAAGGCTACTGGTGGAGCAGGAGATAAATGGTTGTGTCTCACAGCTCAATGCATGATGATGTGCGTAACCTTTTTCTAGAAAGACTGTTTACCCAAATATCATGTGTGTCGCTTGTGAAGCTCTGGAGGCTTTCACTAAAGAGTTTGTGACTGCACTTGGACCATACAGTAAAACGTTGGTAAGAAGATGATCTTGTCCATTTTAGAATTGTTTGGTTTTAATTGGTCTGTTCTGATTTATCTAAGGACATTTGTTAGCCTATGTGCCCAAAATTAAGAGAAACCGGAACTTGATGTGGGATAAGGCTGCAAGAGAAGACACAGCCAAAGCTACAGTGTTCTGTAGAATACAAGGTTGTGGAGCTTGCACTGCCTGCAGGGAGAAAATCCAGTTTGCCATTTAGGTGTTTAGAGAGGAATAGTGACGTGGTTGAATGACAAATTGGAAAGCTGAGTAATAGGTTAAAATCCATTCTGTGTCTGTGATTGAATCACTCTCTCGAATCCAAGGAATGGTGAAACTAGTTTTTAGAACCCATGGGGCTTCAGACTTCTGTTTTTTGAGTATCAGCCCTCACCCTACCCCATTCCACATGGCATTCCCCTGAACTTCAAAGTGGTGTTTGATATGGCACGGGATCAGCAGTGCTAGGAAAACTACATTCCAAACACATTTAAAGCCCTGATATTAACCTCTTAAAATCCTTAATAGCCTAGGCCTACGCTATTTGAGTAACTGACTTGTGAACCTGCCCAAGTGTTAAGATGTTTACCAGAGACCTTGTGCTTTGAGTTTTTTGAGTGGATGTTCTATCAGTGGGTTCCTGTGGTGGAGCCTTCTTAGTAGCAACACTGTAGTCTTGGCTTTCTTTCTCCAGGGAACCCAACAGCTTCCTTCTCTTCCTGATTTTTGGACAGATGTTAAAAAACCTCCCAACTTAGGATGACATTCTATGATAGTCTTTATAGTGCTAGTTTTTGTATTATGTTCTCTTGTATGGTATGATTATGTTGGTATATTTTATGTAAGCTGTTTGGAGAACATTGTTAAAAGTGTAGGATACAAGTAACTTCAAAGTAGATATCTCAAGATTGTTAGTACAGTCTTTGTATGTGTTTAAGTAGCTCTGTGGCATCTGGCGTCTGAAAACAAACTTCTGGTCAAAACAGATATGATGGTAGCAGCTATGGATAGAGCACTTTCTTATGAAAATATTTCTAGCATACTACATCATATCTATACACATGTGTATACACATACACACACATACACAGATAAATCTATTGCCACGTATTTCAGCCTGTTTGCATAAAGAATTGGCAGCAGTCCAGGCTACAGGGAGCTGGCAGGTTGACTCTACACATAAATGTGCTATCTTATGCAGGAGGACCACACCATGTAGCATATAAAAACCCATATAGAAACAAGCACATTATCTGTAGCTGCTGTCATTGAACCGCACTAGTTTCTTCCTGCAAGTTAAATGGATGGTTTGAACTTTATCTCTCTCTCCACAGGATAACTTTGTGTAGAGGAAACTTTCTAAGCTATTTTGGTTATATTCGAAGTGTACATCCTAAACAATTTTGAATAAAAACTTTCAGAATCATTTAGGAATTAAAATACTACACGTAATGTGTCAAAGAGAACTGCATTTTTTGGAAGGCAAGTAACTTCCATACATACATGGTTTATAGTATCTCTAAATTGGTGAATTTAGTGACCTTGATGCTGGTGAAATAACTATCCCTGTGAATCTTGAGTTACTGGAAAGACCAGCCCTCTACATCTGAAAGGATTTTTAGAAACTGCATACCTGTTTTCTTTTTCTGCTTCTCTTTGTTACATGCTTTGTGTAGTTTAATTAAAGTTAAGATTCATAACCATACTATACACATTTCTGAATGGTTCTGTTTCTCAGCTCAATTAACATGATTTGAAAACTTGTTTATTGTAGTGTTGATGACCTCAGTTTCCAGTGCATCAGGTGCTGTGCTTGCAAATAGGAAGGGGGTGTAGTTTCTGTGTACTTGATGTGGGTGTGTTGCCATCCAAACACATAAAAACATTTGTTTGCAAATGAAAAACTGATGAGAACTAATGATAGTTATCACCCTTCAGGAGGCACAGAGTGCTGAGGGGAAAATAGGCATTTAAGCTGCTCAAAAACCTAATAGTAGTCTTGATTCTTCCTCCTCTCCTCAAGTGTAGGGCTGTAAAGTTTTTTCCCCATTTCTTCAAAGCTTTTCTTCAAATCTTAATCATTTTTTCAAGAAGACTTTGGCTGGAAACAACCCAGAATCAGTAGCAGCTCAGAATATCTTGAAAGAAAGGATGAAACTGGGGGTATGTCATATGAGGTGCATGTCACTGCTTGACTGTGATTACTCCCCCCACCCCAAAAAACCCTCTTCCATACACTGGAAGAGGGAGATGGGAACACTTTGCGTGCACTTCACAACTTGGGTTTGAGAGTAAATGAGCAGATTAGGTGGTATGAAATTTTCATCTTGCCTTTCCAGTGTGAACACAGAATGTTCCAGCTAGCTTCCTGTCTGCTTAGTCCCAAACCTTAGCACCATTATATGGTGATTGCGCTATAGGGCTGGACTTCTCAGCTTCAACTATAGTGACCAAGTGGCTGCAGAGTTTATCAGATGTCACACGACATTGTAGTATCATGATGCTAAAACTTTTCAGTCATCTTCCTGTACGTTTATGCAAGTCAGATCTGGTTTTCTGATCTGCCTCCTGTTCCCTCCCCCCCGCCCCTGGAGGGTTACATAGGATCTAGCAGTATAAAACTTTTTTATCAGTTAGTACTTTTGCAGTTGTCTGAATGAAGAATTTTTGCATTTCATTGTGGATTGATAGTGTATTCTAGAAGTTTATTCTAGATAGTATATTCTAAAATATTTGATTTACCTTATATTTTATTCATCAGCAATCATGAGGTCATATAATCTTTAGCTATAGTTCACTCAGTAACTTAAATTTATTCTATCTTTGTTTACAATAGTGCCATTTATAGGATTCTAGGTAAACTTGGCTGGAACAGTCATACTTTATTTAGTACTTCTGTAGTACATGGAAGTGTAGTACTATAAGTGTGAGTAGTAAACTTGATAATGTTGCTTAAATTCATGAGCAGAAGTATATGCTAATATTGCTCTCCATCTCACCTATAGATACAGGGGAGACTCAGACTGAGAGAATAGTAGAATATGGTTGGGATTGAGGGGGGAAAACTGCAAAGTTCGTGGAAAACACATCTTGACACTGTAGAAAAACACTTCTTTAATAGGCCAGAATGTTTGGATGAAGATGGAAATATAGTACTTGCAGCAAATTTAAGCTAATGTTATGAACACAGAGCAATATTTAACTTAGTACAGAATGTTTACTGCTTTGAACATGCATGACTTTTAAAAGTTTACATAGTTTAATTGTGTTCAAATGGTTAAAAATATAGCATGTATTGCCTGGAGCACTGTATCCCGGATATATAGATATCTTAGTTTTCCTTGTTTGGTAAATAGGAGGAGGGGAGAATAAGTTGAAAATTGAAATGATGTTTAGACTGAAAAAACTTTTGTTTGTTTTTATTATATGAGCATAAAATGTAGGTTTAAATATTATCATGTAGAAACAAAACAATAGCAACATATATATCTAGAAGCTTCAGATAATGCTCACTTGAAGAATGTAAACTAAGAAAGACTGATACATTTGGATATTAGCTAATCTCTTAAGAGTGTTCAGGTCTGCTGAGAGTTGCAGATCAAAAACATCTATTTATAGTTATATCATAATACAGTAAATGTTAGTTTTCAAGATACCAAATAGCCTTTTTATGCGTCTGTATACAGCAGTGGTAGGAAATTGCATCCTCCAGCTGATGTTGGATTGCAATACCAGGCAGCCCTAGCCAGCATAGATAATAGGGAGGGATGCTGGGAGTTGCATTCCAGCAATATTTGGATGCCTGCACTTTGCCCACTCCTGACATACATGGGTGGGCAAAGTGACCAATAAAGTTTAGAGAGAAGGCATGCTAATATGTGTACTTAACCTGGAATGTTGTGTAGCCCATGTCCAATTAATACAGTAGGAAATTCATATTGGCATGAAAATTCTATGGAAACATAGCTCTCATTATGGTGTTCTTTAAAAGGGTCTTTGTGAATGAAAGAAGTTCTCACTTCACTACTTTTTCCTGAGTTTACCTTTGCTACAGCCTGTTTGTTGTAGACTTGTATTTTCCTGCTAGTCACAAAATAGTCAGCACTACTTTGATTTACCTTAGCTGTAAGAGGTTGTTTTCTGTATGAGTGTGTTAGGAAGAAGTTGCTTCTAAGAGGGTATTTTCTTATTAACAGGCCTTTTGTGTACATTGCCTCATTGACAGTAGATGTGGAAAGCTGAATTATTCACAAAACCATATTCACAGTGTTGCATATTACATATTTCTGTTTCAGTGGACAGACCAAAAGCCCAGCAAATTAGAACATCTAGTACTATAAGACGCACCTCTTCGTTGGATACAATAACAGGACCTTACCTCACAGGACAGTGGCCACGAGATCCCAACATACACTATCCTTCATGCATGAGAGATAAAGCTACTCAGGTAGGTGTAATAAATAAATTATTAATACTTAACTGTTGACTTTCTTAATTCAAGTTGTACGTATAATATATAACCTTTCTGGTTTCCAAAAATAATAAGGGAGGAGGTAGTTAGGTTGAGGGTAGGAAACAAGAAACTGATAAGGTTCTCTGAGAGGAAACATACCCTTTTTATCATAATCTTCCCAACTCTATCTGGTTTACTGTTGCCTTTCTTATCCCTTCCTTTCTGCATTGCTCTTTCTTATGAGACAGCGGTCAACACTTTAGTTCTAGGTTTCTGCATGAAGAAATCCATCTTTAGTTCCTAGCAGCCACTGCCCCCTGTAAGTTCCTGCTTTTGGCCTTGGAGTAAATTTCTCCTCCAGTATTTTTGGTGGAGTGGGAGTAGATACCCAACTATCTCCTGACAATCAGTTTCTCTCCCACCCAGTTACAAAAGAATGAGAATGTAGTGTACTAGAAGTAGTATTTCTTAATGTGTTTGAAAGGAATTGCTTTTAGTGGTCTTCAGTAAAAGCCCTAAGCTTCTGAATAGCAACAATAAAAGCAAGGTGGTTATTTGTGCTCTGCTGCAGCAAAGCATTTGCTCCATTCAGCTCATAAAGCACTGATGTACTCTGAGATGCAAAATACCATCTGCATAATCCTTGTGAGGGACTGAGCCTTTGGAAACAACGTTAGATTTGCTTTATGCCCATGAAGCCTTGTGATCAGTGAAGGACAACTTCTTGCATTTATGAAAGTAACTTTTAAAAGCTGTAACATGAATAGGTCAGACTTAGATGTGCAAGAAACATCCATAATTTAATTTTCATTTGATTGCTTTTCTAATAGCATGACAGTTCATGATCTTCAGAGCACACTCTTCAAAGGCAAAATCACAGTATTGACAAGAAGTAATTTTCACTAATATGTCTATACTGGAGCCCTCATCTAGTACATTCTGTGCCTTTTGTTCTATTTTATTTCATTCATATTCCCTCATTACACACTATGTGTTTGGCACACTGCAAAGATCAGCATAGAGGCTTTGAAGAAATAATCTAGGAAGAGCAGTGTTTCCCTGTAGCAACTGTCCTGTCACCATTTCTTTTGATGCTGGCAGACTTAATATCTTGACTGTTTAAATATGACAGTAGAATGAGGTATTGATAGAGGGGAAAATATTGCACTCAGTAGGTCCTGGGAAAAATATCTGCTGCCATTAAAATCTAAAAAGGCTGTCTAAGCTGCCTTTTCAGATCAGGAAACAAGTGTGTTTTCTGTCAGTTTTCCATAGTCTGTAGCCCTGCTTATGATTCTCCCATTTTTCATGAATCAGGAGATGAATTGGATCTCTAATTAAGACAGATAATCTAACCAAGATGAGAGCCAGCAGAAGTGGTGGTTTGAATGTTGGGCTATGATCCTGGAGACCAGGATTCTCCAGGGTCTGATTTCCCACCATGGAAACCCACTGAGTGACCTTGGCTGGATCACACACTCATAGTCCCAGAAAACCCTGTGATGGGTTCGCATTTGGGTCACCGTAAGTTGGAAACAACTTGAAGGCACACAACAACAAGAAGATCACAGCATGTTTACTTTTCAGTTGGGAAGCTGGATTTCGTTGATCTTTGACAACATGTAGTGTTTAAATAAGCTCAACTTTAGGATGCTAATTAAATGAAACAAAATTTAACTGATAAAACACTAGAAGTATTTTATGTTCCAGTGGATAGCAGTATATGGATCTGTAGGAGGGCAAAAAATTGGTAATGTATACAGCCCTTTCATATGGGTCTGTGGAGAAGGTGTGTTCCTATAAGTTACAAACAAGAAAAGTGCATAGAAGAAATTAATGAAAGGATTTGGAGAGGATAAAGGTGAGATTTATAATTTCGGGTCTAATGGTTGTTGGTGAATTCTTAGTGGAACTCATATTGCCATTACAGTTTCAACAGTGTGTTTAAAAAAAAACCCAGAACCTGGAGTTGCTCTAAATCTTCCAGTCCTGAATGCCCTAATGAAGCCCGAAGTAAGGTAGTTCCCCTCCTCTACCTGCTCTACTTTAATGTAAGCCTTCAGTAAACATGACCATTTACCCCTTTAAAAATGTTGAAGTCTTTGATGCAGTGATTTCACTCTACAGGAGTAGCTGTTGATTGCTTGATATATTGGCTTGATAGTGGCTCAGAGTGTAGGAGGACTTGAGAATACTGCGGTCACAGGCTTGCTAGAAGTAGAACTTTAGGCACTCTTACACAAAAGAGATGCAGTCATTTGTTGCCTACTCTGAATGAATTCACCATCCATGACTAGTTACAGTCATAAAAAGCTAGTTGCCATACGTGATTGCTTAGTCATAGGTATGTTTTGGACTGTAATTATGCTTTACTGCTTAAAAACTCTGTGAGCTAAGTCCCAGTGAAGGGTTTGGGAGGGAGCATTGCTCAGTGATAGAACGTTTTTTTATGTAGTTGGATCTGGATTTGATCTCTGGCATTTTTAGTTAGAATAATTAAGTAGCAAGTACAGTCAACCCTCCACATTTGTGGGCTTCATTTTTGTGAATTTGATTATTCACGGATTATTTCTTGTCAGCTCTGCTGTTGCCCTATGCCGTTTTTAATAGGGACTGCAAGCCTCGTGAGACTGAGAAACAGAACAAGGCTATCAAGTGTCTATTAAAAATGGTGTGGGGCCACAGTGGAAGTGACAGTAAACCCCACCAGCCAGCCACTTTTGCCTTGTGAAGGAACTCTGATGCCTCTAAGGAATCCACGGTGGATTGAATATGCTGATCATACTTTTTGTGTGTGTTAAATATGTTTTGGGAGGACCTAAAAATTCATTTTTTTTTTCACTTTCACAGGGGTCCTGTTCGCCTAACCCTAGTGAAAGTGGAGAGATGACTGTAATGGCAAAAGACTGCTTTCAGAGGTCCTAGGTAGCTTCTACCAGTCATGATAGACAGTAGTAAAGTAAGGCTATATTTTGTGAGCAAAAAGCTGTCAACTGCTCAAAATACCAGTGTCGAATGTTGTAGAACTTTTCAAATTATTTTGTTTTTTTTATAGACCATCATTCTCCCAATATAGGACCCAGAGTGGGTTATAGCATAAATTAAAATGAGGTACTAAAAGCCTAATACTAAAAAGTTTCTGAAAATTAAAAAGATAATTCTTATTAAACACTAACTTAAAACAGTTTGAAGCACACTCAAAACATGGTAAATAATATACAAGAAAATGTACTGCACACCTTCTGTGGAAGGCCTTTCTGCCAGAATCAGAAACAAATGTTTTCACTTGTTAGCAGAAAGAGCAGGCAAACTGACCCTTCATTACTAGGGAAGTGATCCAAAGTCACTTTCCTATGTCTCAACAAATATGCCTGTGACAGTGGTGGGACTGATAGAAAGACCTCCCTGAAAGATCTCAAAACTCAGGCGAATACGTATAGGGAGACAGTCTTCCGTATCTTCTTGAGGGAGAGCCTGTGCCTTTTTACTATCTAATACATGTTCAGTCATTTCGCCTTCATGTTAAATACAAAGGTAACTTAGAAAATTTTGAAATTTCCTGTCTGCTAGCACACTCAGTGATTAAACTTCAGATCTGTTTTTTTAACAGAGGAATCGCTATAGCAGTAACATGGCTCAAGAGAGCCCAAATTAACACTGTTTTCAAAATGAAATTACAAGTTAAAAGAGTCTGTTTTCTAAATAGTTGAAGGTAATTTTGTTATATAATTCACCTTGAATGACACCTCTATTTTGGCATCACTTACTCAGTAGCATGTTGTTTTGAAAACAAGTAATGTGGTGTATGTACTGCAGAGACTGGTTGACCGGCTTGCATCCTGCAACCATGATGTGGCTGTGGTACAGTCCTATCTAGTTTCAGAAGATAAAATTAAACACATTTTAATTCAAGCTGTAGTTTAAAAAATTGTTTATGGAGTCAGTTGTAAGCAAAAGAATGAGTTGTTTCTGAAAGTTGTATTGTAGTCTTACAAAACTATATGTCACGATAAATCTGTTGGTGTCTAAAGTGTCATGAAAAACTTATCGAGAAGAATGATCTCGCATGTCTATACTCAAAGGAGAGATTCTCTCTCTCTCTCTCTCTCTCTCTCTTTTATTCTCTTTGGAGAGGAGCATTCATTCATCAGTCACCCCTGTCATAAATTGCTTTAGTTTTACAAACACTAGGTATTGTATCCTCTTCCCCTTAACAAGTATGGTTCAGCAGATTAATAGTAACATTTTACTTTTAGTACATTATGAACTGTGAAATAAATGAGGTTACCTAAAAGATTCCCTTCCCCTTCTAAAATGGTGAAAAGTACTAATTTCTAATTAAATTATTCAGGTATGGCAACTGCTCCTGTCCATACAATTGCAGCAACCCAATAACAGTATGGCAGTTTCATGTATCTGTATGCAGGTAACTATGAACGAAACTCCATTCTTGAAGTGTGCAACTCGTTTATGGTAACTTTTGTGATCTTGTATAAAGTTTCTAGTGTCTGATGTAATAGTGTAGCTGCAAAATTGCAGGAATGGACCTGATAACTCTGTCCCAAATACACTGTGTTAGTTGTTCAAAAGAAACCCACACTGATAAAAAGAAAACGAAAAAAGGACAGCATGAAAGTGCTTTCTGGCAGTGTACTAGCCTGTGCAAGTATCTTTAGTGCCATAAGGAACTAAGAAACCACAGTAAACAGTCATGAAGTATTGTGGACTTATATTGTAGCCAGAGAAGCATGTTGCTGCTCATGCATATGTACTATAACACATATGTATAATTAATATGTATTATAATACTAGGGGCATCTTTTTGACTTTTACCAAGTGAAGTAGTGTTTCAGGTGGGGAGGGAGACTCAAAAAGCATTTGAATATTAGTATAGTAGAATCTTAATTTTTGATCATCAAATAAATTGGTGCACTTTTTCGATCCTTCATTGCAATATACGTTTTTAAAAATGTGCACAAACAGAGCAACTTTTAAGTAATTATTTCCACATGCTTAGTTGAAGAGGAATGGTACTATAGTACTGTTAGAATCTCCTCTAAGCAGCTGAGGCAGAATTGAATGGCATTTGACCCTTTGCTTCTTTCCGAACCTCTGTGTTGTTGTGACTCATCATGGGTGAATAATTTATTTCTGAAGGCACCATCAGTGTAGCTGTTACTTCATCTTGTGAGTTTAATGTACTTGAAAACATTAACAATTGAATAGGTGGTCAGGATGCTAAGTTATACATTGTACATATGAAAACCTTATTAAATCTTGTGGTTGCTTTATCAACACATCTGATTAGTTGTACTTAATTGATATTCTCTTAAAGGAAAACTGGCATGGCGACTCCTCTGAAATTACTTTGGTAATAAGCCTAAATCTATGTTTTGTGACTGAAATCTTGGCTTGTCTTCATCTTGGTGTGATTGCTTTTAGCCAAAAGTGCTACCATGAATGATACTTTATAGTCCCTGGCCCTTAAAATGGGGGGGAAACATAGCCATTGAAAGAACACATGGTTTGTATATAAAGCTCCTATCATCTACCAAGTTTGAGCCCCAGTAATATCTCCAGTTGAAAGGATCAGATAGCAAGCAATGTGGGAAACCACTGTCTGAAATCTTGGATCGCTGTTTCTAGTCAGAGTAGACAGTACTAAATTAACTAATTGTCTGATTTGATTGCTTTTGTTAATGACTCATTGCCCACTTTTTTTTTAAATGAGGTAGACAGCATATAGTGTACAGGAGCTGTATATGTGGTTTGTCTGCTGGGGAAAAAATTACCCTAGAAGGAATTACTGCTCCAGGAATCACAATTCTTTAAAGTAAAGCACAGGAGTTTGCTTTGGTGTGGAATGGTCTGTCCCTCTCCCAAAACTGGAATTTCCAGGCCCTCCTGATGCTGAAAAAGATGAACATTTAAAACCATATTTTTGGCAGTGATGCTGTTTGTAGTGGGTCCCAACAGGTCAAAATTTGCCCTGTCGCTGTCAGAGTTGGCTGCCCTTGCCTTAAACGCAGAATAATCAGCTATCTGGCACAAGGTGGCTTTGTATGCCACTCTGATGAAGAATGAGAACTTCAAGCATAGAGAACAGTGTGGACTACAAGAGAGCAAAGACATCGCAGTAGGTCCTTGAAGGGGATTTTTTCAACATTTTCTGAAGTGGTATCGACACTAGACTGCACCCATAATGGTTCAATAATTTATCATTGCCAGGGAACTCTAACATAGTGCTTCTGAGAAGAGGATTAGGGATCTCTTTAGAGCATTCTCAGCATCCTAAGGAAGCTATAGTTCATGGGACCTCTTTGGAAGAAATGCATAACAGCCTTATAGCAAGTTTGCACATTAAATTTGCTTGACCAAACCTCTGTTGGATTCCAGCTTAAAAACCATAGAGTTCTTTAAAAAAAAATTCTAGTTAGTTGAGTACATGAGATTAGGCAAGAAAAAGTAGTAAAAATAAGAATGCCCACCACCACATTGTTCCCCTATCCCCACTCATCATAAGCAGTGCAACTTTTTTTTAACTGATGTGTGTGTTTTTTGTTTTTATAAGCCCTGAAGCTTTTTACAGCATCATAAAATAAATAAAAAGGCAGTGATAACTGTATAGAAAAGATTTCAGAATGAACCTCCTACTAGGAGCCTTTACCTGCTAGAGCTGGAATACGTATCACATACTATACCTTTCCTGTAACATACTGGTTCATCCTCTACTCCCATGTCTGGCAGATGACATGGAGGTCCTGTCAACATGACTCTCCTTTCAGAAAGGCGGACAAAAAATCTTATGAGAGGATTTTCGTGCAATCTAGTATTAGCGTGTATGTCCTTCCTTTTATCTATTTAATGTGGTTAGTTGTATGTGTGGGCAAATGAGATGCTTTTCTGTAGAGGAGATACCAAACTGCCCTCAGCTTTTTTCTTCTGTTTGGTTTCTCATTCTCGCAGTATCTTCTTTACATCTTGTATCAAGGTAGCCTCCCACATGATGTTGAACTGTGATTTCCAGTCATCATAGATGAGCAATAATGGTAGCTGTGATCCAGCAACATCTGAAGGTCACATGATTCCCACTACTGCTCTTTATTTTTGTATGTGGAAGGGACAGGGGTAGTAACAGTTGGGCTTACCGATGTGTTCTCATTGTCATAGCAGTTAAAAGATGTTGTCATTCCTATATTCCTCCTATATCCCATTTTTACCCACTTGAGATCTGTAAGAGTCTTGTGTAGTCCACTTGCAGTGGGCGAGGTTGTACTGCCCAGGAATGTAGATATGAACAACAGTTAATGAAATCAGTGGGAGAATGTCAGAATAAAAAGAAACCTTTGCATTTCTTCGAGAGATGCAGCAGCATAGGCTGGGTACATCAGGTTTATTTATATAGTTCTTTTGTTCAGTTACTGCAAACAGTATGGTTTCAGTGTACTGTAGATAAGAAGTATGTCAGTATTCTACAACAGCCAGAGCCAGGTGCAAAATGGTGACTCTGGTATAGAACTACCATATATGTGCTACTGCCTCATAAACATTCCTGCAGGTGACTTGGTGAAAGAAGAACAAATAGATATTTTATTATTATTATCAAGCAAGGATTTTAGTGAAGAGAGAAACTTTTTGTTGAATAGCGGTGAATCAGAAGGTCTTGCAAGTCTTACTGCAAATCATTCAGAAAGCCATCAGCAGATCCTAATATATTTTCTACACATTCTTGTTTTAAAATATCATTTGTTGCTTGTGTCCTCTGCCAGATGTTGTTATGAAGTAACTTCATCTGAGCTCGCTTAAGGAGGGAGATGAGAATAGGTGAACATGGTCCTACTTTTGTGTCACTTCTCATCAGCTCTAGCTGGCATAGCCTACGGTGAGGAATGATGGGGGATTCCTCTATCACTCATTCCCTGTCCTTGATGCTGTCATGGTCTTCTTCAACTTTATGTAGAAATTTATGGGTATTAAAAGTCTTATTAAAATATTACTCATTAACCATTTAACTTATAAGTGATCGATGGTAGACTCATAGTATTGATTTCCAGGTAAATCAGTTGATGATGGAGTTTGATGTTAAAAAACGTGAGATCTGTTAAATAGTACTGAGTGAATAGATTTTCTTTTGGGTGTAAGCCCTATAGCTCCTGAAAAGCTGCCTTATTTCAGGTTCTGAAGTTTGTGATGCAAAACTGACTTCAGTTTTTATGTTATCCATACACTGACTATTTAGGATGCTGTAGTATAATATCTATTTTTCCTTCTTCTTTTTTTCAGCCAAATATGTTTTTTAGAAAAATGATTTATTGTCAGAGAATCTGTGTTTTGCAGTTGCACCAAAGCATGTTACTTCCACACTTCTAAATAAAGGCCTTCTTTGTTTTGCATCTTTTCACATCTACTTCTGTTCATGTGGCTCAACTTGCCTTTAGAAACCTCATTTTCAGTATAACAGATGAAGCACAAAAAAGTGGGGGAAGTGGTGGAAGGGTGGCTTGCGACTACTGTATTACATTGACTGTGTTGTTGCTGGTTAATGTATTGCTAATGGAGTGCATGTTCTTAAAATGTGCATTTGTATGTGCAATATAATAACAATGAAAAATGTGTTTAGCAAAAATATGGAGTTTTGTGTTTTGGGTAGAAACGTGATATATAGGGGCTAGAGTTGTGAGCTGTGAATAAGGAAGTCTTCTGGTTCAAATTTTGTCTTGATCACCACAAACCCACAGCGCAGGCAAGCCAATCTACTTTTTTCTTAGTCCCAGTCTTTATTTGCAATAATGGGAATAATAATAGTACCATTTCAAGGTTGTTGTAAGAACATGTGTGTGAAATGCCTTCAGCACTCAAAATATAAGTTGTAAGTGGTACTTATTCTGGAGTTGTAAGTGTAAAACTGAAGCAAGTCAACAAATCATACTTGTTGGTTTTTGTTCATTTAGACACCTAGCTGTTGGGCAGAAGAGGTATTAGAAAAGAGATCGCATCAGCGTTCGGCTTCATGGGGCAGCGCTGATCAACTAAAAGAAGTAAGTGCCTAATAGTTGGGTGACTAAGGAAGCCCTTAGGCTTCAGTAAAATGCTGTTAAAGTATTCTGCACCTTTCCATGGGAGCACATCCGTGCTTTTTGGTCCTTGTTTCAAGTTAAGTTTTCTCCAATGTGAGTAGATGACTACCAAGCAAGCACAGAAAAATCAGAATAGATCTCTGTGGGAAAACTGCTATGTGAACTGTCTATTGTACCACAGTTAGATATATGATAAGAAAGAAATCAGTCTGAGAAATCATGTGAATCTCTGAGAAATCTGTAATGAGATGGTTGAAATGCAGCATAATACTGGCTCACTCATTTGTGTGGTCTTTATCTGGCCATAACTAACATGAAATATAGTTAATGATTTTGGGTCAGGAAATAGAAGCTATTGAAAAGAAAGCTTTCATCTTTAAGGGACTGTTCCTGTTGTACGTGCATGCTCAGTGGATCTTGCAGAAATGGGATATGGCGTATTTCAGAGATTCTGTTCAAATACTAAGATTTAGGAGGAGTATACCAGTGTGATACAGTGTTGGATTAGGACTTGGGGAGACCAAGTTTTGAATCCCCTCTGAGCAATGGAAATTCACTTTTCTGATCTTGAGCAAGTCACTCTCTCTCTCAACCTTAGACGAAGGCAATGTCAGACCTCTTCTGAAGAAATCTTGCCAAGAAAACCTTACAATAAGATCACCATAAATTGGAGTCAACTTGAAGACACATAACAATAAAGAGACAAAGTTAACTAGGCTAAGAAAATGATAGCATTTATTTAAAGTAATGAGTGGCTTGGATAAGGATGTAACTTTGGAAAGTTAAGAGAAATTTCTCTGTTGCTGAGAAATGTGATTACAGCCTACAAAAGCAAAATGAAATATGTTTCTGAATTGTACCCTACATTTTTTTCTATATAGGGCAAAGGAAATGTGTACTGTTTTATGTTTATTTTAGTATAGTACTTTTTCAGAAGCTACAAACTCTGTAGTACCAAGACATGGATGATTCACTCTGGATAGCTAGTATTGCCACCTGGCTGTTAGCTTTGTCTTTGAAGAGGAGGTAGGTTAAGAATTCTGGAAACAATTCAGAATTAATGCTTAGAACTCTGGAGGCAATTCAGAATTAATGTATCTTCTTTCCAAAGTAGATACATGAATTACATCAGTAAGCTTTTATGAACTTTTAGATATGACTGTGATTCTCAAATGTATTACTTTATTTTGTCTAAAGTGTTGTAAAAGTACTCTGATCACTTTCAGCTAAGCCTACGTTGTTCATATGTTAACAGTGTAGAAGAGGGAACTTGGCTGACAATGCCTAAATTTTATGCACTAAGCAGTAATCACAATCTACATTTCTGTCTAGAGTGCGATATTGTATTTTTGCGGTTCCTGTTAAGACCCGTGTATCCTCTAGTCTGAAGTTCTAGTCTGAATGTGTGAGCACTGTGTGTCCCATGCCTTGCATTATTTGATTTTGTCTCTTCTTCTCATCAGATTGCCAAACTGAGGCAGCAGCTCCAGCGCAGTAAACAGAGTAGTCGTCACAATAAAGAAAAAGAACGTCAGTCACCTCTCCATGGCAACCATATAGCAATCAATCAGACTCAGGTAAGCAGACCATTGAGCTTGTTCAGGCAGACTTTTCCCCTCACCCAGTAGAATTGAAAAACTGAATGTCCTTTCTAGTTCTGAATTCCTGTTTACATTTTAAAATTGTACCTTTTTATGGGTATGGATTGTGGAGGAAATTTTAGTCCATTATAATCAAGCAGTGGATAGTCCTAGAAAAGGATGAAGAAATTCACTTTTTTTTCAAATTAAATCTTCAGCAGAGACATGATTTTAGCTTTGAGGTAGTCCAGTAGGCAAAAGAACTTCAATTTGTTGATTTTTTTCCCCTAATACCACGCTTTTTAGTAATCCTAACTTGCCTAGAAGTCTCTTTTACTGTAGAAAATGTATGTTTCTGAATGTTAGTTACAACCAAAATGGGTAACTGCCGGAACAGCAAAAGCACTGTAATATGAGTAGATAACATGGAACCCTGTAGTGCTGTGCTTTTTTTTAGTTTTTATAGTGGTGAACATTACCAATTTTTAATTTTCTTATACATATTAAGAAATGTGAAGAAAGAAGTCTAAGTAGTACTTTGGAGTGAAATGATAGTACATCTGCTCACAGTTTTTCTTCTTTACACGCTGTGCAAAGGTTGCTTACAGCAGAGGACCTTTTGTATCTTATGAGAACACAGGAGATTGTACAACCACTTGTACAATCATGAGGTTAATGCTGTGGTTGGTAGCTCCAGCTCCTCTTCTGTGGCTATGAAGAACTGCAGCAGCTCATCCTCCATATTATTTTCAAAATGAGTATGCTTTACTAAATATTATGTTTTTAAGGTTCCTCAAGGCACTTTGTTTTGCACTACCCTGGCAAGTTTTTTTGTTTGTTTTTGTTTTGTGATACATTAGATTTCCTCCTTTCTTGTTTTGGCTTTTTATTTATAACTTACTGTACCAAGCCACATTGGAAATGGCCATGCCTGTTGTGCAAAATACTCTTGGAACTTTTTTTTTAATTTGAATATGGTTGTGATATAGCTTGGTTTTTCAGAACAGTCTTGTACTTTTTTATAAGAAATACATCATTGCATTTTTTTTTAAAAAAACTGTTTTTGTCAACACATGGCCAGATTTCAACTTAATTTCTGTTAATATGTCCAGTAATTCCTGTGGCTAAGTTAGGTATAGGTTTTCACATACTAGTGAATTTGAAATTTTGTATTATCAGGTTTCAAGTTTGTACCATGCTTAAATAGAAACATTATTACAATGGGCTGTGTGCATTCATTCATATGCTGTGTTGTGTCTGTGATCGCTCTATATTAGTCTACAAATAGTGTCACTTTGAATTACACAATTCAAATTTCACCAATTTTTGTGTATTGTTTTATACCAGAAGTGGAGAACCTCAGATTTTGCAGCCAGATGCAACCTCTTGGGTCCCAACCTGGACTTTTAGTGTTCTGTGGTGGCCACGCATACCTTTGCCATTTTCTTACCTGTGTTTTTCCATTCTTAAAACATCTCCTGAGGCATAGATATTGGTAGTAAGAGCTTTCAGCTAAAATATTTTCACAGTTTTGGTTACACTTTGTTTTAATTCATATAATGATCTAGCTTGTACCTTATTTAGGAGAAAAGTGGGATATTAAATGAATGGATAAATCATATTTTGCCTTTGGTCTTACTCACTACTAGAATATATTCCCTGGGAACCTTTCTGAAATAGAATTTAGCCCTTGGGCTGGAAGAAGTTTCCCACTCTTGTATTGATATCCATGTGTATTTGCTGCACGTGTATGTACGTGTGCAATACAACACAGAAAGGGATTTGCCATGTATTTGTCTGAAAAACTATGTTTGGTCAGATGTGCTGCTGCACTGTTCCAGCTCTTTGTGGAGTCATGCTTTCTTAAACATTTCATGTTGAAATGTTTAATCAAATCCTGTAGTATGGCTTATACTGTAAATTGTAGTGCACATTGTGGCATCTATAATGTCATTTAGAAGTTGGGCAGTATGCTTGGATAAATCTTGAAGATTGCTGTCCAAATGCTAAAGAGGTCATTTGGTTTTGGTTCTGGCTTGGCTATATTGTACAAGTACCTTCCTGCACAATCTAATATGTTTACTAATAAAGCACTCTTAAGGCTATATTCTTACACTCTGAACTAGGAATAAGCTCATTGTATAAAGTGAAATTCTCTTCTCCCTATATGTGTGTGAAATCAGTTTGTACATCTGATAAAGAATACAAAAGAGAGGCAATTATAAACATTTTTCATTGTAGTTGGAATCAGAAACTGAATACTCCATCTTAAGTTCAACTGGTAAATAATAGTTGAAACAAATCCTAAAGGAATAGATCAGTTGCTTTCTATAGTTCACCTCTGGCATCCTTCAGAAATACGTGAGCCCTGGTGGTGCAGTGGTTAAATGCCAATACTGCAGCCACAAGGTTGTGAGTTCAATCCTGCCGGGCTCCAGGTTGACTCAGCTGTCCATCTTTCCGCAGGTCGGTAAAATGAGTACCCAGCTTGTTGAGGGCAATTAGCTAACACATTGTAAACCACTTAGAAAGCACTTAGCTGATAAGTGGTATAGAAATATACATGCTATTGCTATTGCTAAATACTATGGTCTTCCATCTTAGAATAGCGTACATTTAAAAAGCTGCAGTACCAGTAAATATGAGCCAGGTAGGATCAGTCAAGTCTTATAGTATTGCTGGTCAGTTTAAATACTGTTACATCCTATGGCAGTTATTTCAAGAAGAGCTATCTCAGTTTTAGGGAAAAGACAGAGTACAAATCAAATTAATTAACAAGAAATGTAGTGGGACCCACAGTGCCCTGTACAAAGGTGAGTCAAAGTTCTGCCCACAGCTTCTCACCATGCTGTACCACAGATATGGCTGGCTACAGATGCCATTGCTGTTAATATGCATTTACTCAATTTATGTAGTCTATTTGGTTGATTGATGTCAAACTCGTTCTTTTTTGTGTTCCGTGCTGTTTGTTTTTTCCTGATCCGACTACATAGGTTACTAAAACAGTGGTGCATCATAATGGACTGTTGGACCTATTTTCATCAGAAATTTGCAGCCACTGATGGGCTCCTGGATTAAAAAAATCAATGCATATCTCTTTGATTTACTATTTCTGTAATTTAAAAGTGAGTTAAGAACTTCACCTTTCTTCTCAGAAAGACTCCATCTGTAAGTTTTAAGTGAATCTGATGTATCTTTCGTTTGCTCTAAAGGCTTCTCTCTCAAGATCAGTCCCTATGCCACTGTCAAATATTTCAGTGCCAAAATCAACTGTTTCACGTGTGCCGTGCAATGTAGAAGGAATAAGCCCTGAATTAGAGAAAGTGTTCATCAAAGAAAACAGTGGAAAAGAAGAAGTGTCCAAGGTAAGATTAACGCTAAGAGTGTTGTTTTAAAGGGCATAATACAATAGGACCCCTGTATGTAGGGGGATTGGTTCCACCTCCTGCCCCCCCGCGGATACTACAGTCCGCAGATAGTAGAGAACTCCCTGTCCCACCACCTGCCCCGGGCCCAATCGCAGCAGCGGCCAGCAGGAAAACAGCGGGGAGCATGGGATCCCGTGATACCCGCTGTTTTCTTGCTGGCCGCCACAGCGATCGGGCTGAGGGCAAGGGGCAGGAGGAGGTGATGTGCGCGATGCCATGCTCATCGCTTCTCTCCTACCCGCTGCTGCCGCTGCAGTTGGGCCAAGGACGAGGGGCAGGAGGCAGTGATGAGCACATTCCTGCGCTCATTGCTTCTCTCCTGCCCGCCACCAGTGCAATCGGGCCAAGGGCGATTGGCTGTTGAGGCGGCAGTGGGGAGCCAGCCGTGGATAACTGAATCAGTGGATAATGAATCTGCAGATATGGGGGTCCTACTGTATAGAGATGAAACTTAGCTGTGCTATGAATTTATGTAAAATGCATGAATTAAGATCATTTAACAGATACTAATATGTATATTCTACATAATTCTAATAGCTGTGCCAATTAAGAGTTCTACAAACACTTGTACATATCAATAAGAGTGCTCCTGTTTTCTTTAAGAAAAATGTTTGTGTAAGATGGCGGAAGTGTCATTGTACAGTGCACCCTCTGTATATGTGGGGGTTCTATTCCAGGAACTCCAGCAATAAAACAAAAAATGTGAATGCGCATGTCCCATTACAGTCAATGACTGCAACGTGCACACACCCTCGGCAGTGCAGTCCATTGACAGTAATGAGATGCAGTGCTTCATGCAACCTTGCATTTGTTTGTGCAGAGGTTGCACAAGAGAAGAGTGCACTGTATATTGTTTTATTCAACTGGATAATGATGAGACATCTGTAGAAATCTACATTTCAACATTGTAATTGGAATCCAAATAAATAATAGTCTTTATCTTAAAATTCACTAAGGGTGACTGGAATTTTAACTGATGTAAGATGTGGTGAAGGACGCTTTAGTTGCTTTGTGTCCTATGTTGGGAGAAAGGTGGGATATAATAAAATGTTAAAGCACCAGTGTCAGTCTGGTTATTACACCTGCCAGAATAAAGGATGCTTGTGTAGTGATCAAACAAATTATCATATAAAATTGGTGCTCTTTTCTTCAAAAATTATTGCTGGACATTGGAGGTTTATCTTTCTGCAGTACTGACCAATGTTAAGTCTGATCCAGCAGCACATGAGTAGGTACTATAGTGGCTTCATTAGGGCCCTTCTGTTGTAACTGGTTTGCTGAATTGTTGCTGCAGCTTTTCTTATGAGGTAAGACATTCCCAGCTCCAGAGGCAAACCAAATCTAGTGTTTTTCTTTATCTCCAGAACTAACACTATTGGGGAAATCAAAACTGATTGACATGTTATAAATTCCCTGTTGTGTAATAATTTAATTGCATAAGTGAAAAAATGAGAAGAAGTTTAGCTTTGGATTTATGATATTTATTCCTATAGCTTTTAAATATCTTGAAGAAACCTGTCTTATTATTAACAGTTATTTCATTACTACATAAGTAAACAGTTTTTCCTTTTAAGCAAAGGCTGTTATCAAGACAGGACTTGCATATCTTCATCTATACCATATGTACTTCTATTTCTTTGTCAATTACTGTGTTACATAATATAATTTTAAGATACTTACTTAGATCTTTACTAAATGACTGACACTTATCATATTTGCTTGAATATAAGTTGATGTCTTGGATAAGTTGAGGGCAGGTTTTGGGCCCCAAATTAGGGAGTTTACCATAGTAAATTCCCTAATGTCAACCCCTGCCCCAAGCAGCAGGGACCTCCACGAGATCCCTGAAAAAACATCCAGACCTCCAGGAAACCCAGGCTGCTCAGCAGAGGAGGTCAACAGAGCAGATCATCATAAACTCCTCCCAGCTTGAGTTGCTCTAGGGCCTTTTTGCTTCTACCTTGAGCTGGGTGGCCAGCCTCTGGAAGCCTCAATCCAGGTGGAGGTTGTGATGATCTGCTCCCTCAGCCCTCCCCAAGCAGCACGGGCTCCCTGGCAGGGAACTCCGGGGAGCCCATGCTGTTTGGGAATGGTCAAGGGAGCAGACTTCTCCCAAACTCCTCCCAGCTTGAGGAGCTTTAGAGTTCTGCGGCATTTTCACTTCTCCCCTGAGTTGGCTGGTCTCTGCTTGAGGAGCTCTAGGTCCTTTTCAGTTTTCCTCTGAGGTGGGCATGGAGTCTGTACAGCTGGGAGTGGTCAAGGGAGCAGATTGTCAGAAACTGCTCCTGGTGATTCACTGCCTTGGCCTCACCTAAGCAGCACTGGCTCCCTGGCAGGGTATTCTAAGGAGCCTGTACTGCTTGTGGGGGAGTGGTTAAGGAAGAGAATTGTTTTCGTAATGAAAAGGAGAGAAGCAAAAAGGCCCTAGAGCCCTAGAGTTCCGCAAGCCAGGAGAAATTTGCTGCAGTCTGCTCCCTCCACCCCTACCCCAGCAGCACAGGATCCCTAGAGGTCTGGATAGTTTTTCAGGGACCTGAAATTCCTTTTGAACAAGTTCGACTCCTATGGAGCAGCATTGACTTGTGGGTAAGTCGACCCAGGTTTTTAAGATTGATTATTTGGCTAAAATTTTTCAACTTATAGTTGAGTATGTACAGTAATTTTATTTGATCTGTTCAGTAACTGCAGTGGAAGTCTTGCTTTATGTTATAGGCTTTAATCAGCCCAAAGCTTTATGTCTCATGTTGGGAGAACATACCTTTTCACAGGCAAACTTGGATGATGAAAGGTAGCTAGTTGTCTTTTAAAAAGAAATCATGCAGACAACACAAGATTGTTTATCAAGTTTCCCATCGTAAATAAATTTTTCAAAATCTTAATTATTATATACTTTGATTTAATTTGTTATAAGCCATCTTCAGTCCTGTGTTGGGACAAAGGCAGGAAATAAAGAATATTTATTATAAGTATCTCATTAAGCCAAAGGACTGAGTGAGAAAGCGTATAGTTTTAGAGGTGTATATTTTTCTTTGTGATCTGTGGGCCTCACACAAATGAGTCTTGTGCCTGTGTAGAGTTTTGTATGGTACAGTCCAGAGCTAATTAGCTTTTGGCAGGAATTCTGGCCTCTTCAGGTGCACCTTTATCTGGGGCCTGAAGCTACTCCTCCTCAGTACCTTTTCATCGTTTTCATCCATTGTTGAATTGACATTTCTTTCGATAGCCTCCAATGTTGAGTTGAGTGGTTTCTTTCCTTCTTTGTTCTCTTAGTTCTTTGTTCTCCTATGATTCTCCTTTCTGCCTGCCTGCCTGCCTGCCTTTCCTTCCTTCTGTCTTTCCTTCCTTCTGTCTTTCTTTCTTTCTGTCTGTCTGTCTGTCTTTCTGTCTTCCTTCCCTCCTTCCTTCCCTCCCTCCTTCCTTCCCTCCTTCCTTCCTTCCTTCCTTCCTTCCTTCCTTCCTTCCTTCCTTCCTTCCTTCCTTCCTTCCTTCCTTCCTTCCTTCCTTCCTTTCTGCGTTTATGTTATTCTCTCTTTCTCCTTCTCCCCTTCAGTCCCCTCATGGCCCCAAGCAGTGGCCCCACTTCTTTCTGTGTGGCCTCAAAGGCTCTTTTCAAGATCTGTGTGTCCTGCTGGAGGGGACGAACACTCCCAGTGCTTATTCTCTCTGGAAGAAGGGTGTCTTGTTCAGTCCTGAGCCACTTGTAGAGGGTTAACTGCACAGGGACTGAAGAACAGGCTTTCCCGCCTTTGGTTACAGTTGTGGGAACAGACATTGCAACTAAGAACTGGCCTCTCCTCTCCACCTCTACTTCAATTTGTAGTATACTATTGCTCTTTAGAGAGCTGTTGGACCCAGCAGTATTGCCCACAGACCAGAGTAATGTCGGTACTCTCCGTCGGCCCAGGAGTCAGTCCCAACAGTGGCACTAGAAGAGTGTCATCGGTACAAGTGGTGCTGTTGGAAGCTGAGAGTTGTCATGACCCAGCTCAACCCCCTCCTACCCACAGTAGGGATCCTGACAGACCCTTAATATACTATGTTGTGAGCCTTTTTGATTATTAGAACCAGATGAACTCTATGATATCCAAAATAGAAACAAATAGTTTAGAGCAGGGTGTCCCTATTATAAGAGTGCAGAACCTTTGCTATGGATTAAAAACTTACTCTTGCAAGTACTGTGGGTTCATAAGATCAGGATGTAAAAAGCAAATGGAAAATAATCTTGAAATGAATGCTTATCTTACAAGAAAGCAAAGCTATTTATATACATCCATCCATTCCATTTAAAAGTTTTGAGGAAAAAGTCTGAAGTGGAATTGCTGCATTCTTTATTTCCAGTTCTTCTAAAAATGTCCTGGTGCCTTGAAAGTCCTGGATAGAAAATGAAAAAGAAAATAATATTCTGCAGTGCAAGAGTAATATTTGCAGGACTCTAGGATAAAAAGGTGCTTCTGAATCTTTCTTTTAGGAACATGATCCACTTTTCTTTTGTGCACACTGACCTCTTCACATTCTCTTTATGACACTGTTTCAAGAAAGAGAAAATGTTTTATCCATCTTACATGTTCTGTTCAGTTGGCAGACTCAATATTTCTGCATTGTTGTTCACTTTTGAGTCTTCTCATGAGATGATCCATATTTTCCTAGTGTGATAACCTCTAAGTGTGCTAGCCAGAATTTAATCTGTGTACTTTTCATGTTTTTTAAAGGTATTACCAATAACAATTAGCTTTTAGATGAACAAGGGTATGAAATTGTTCACGAGATTTTGCTTATAGTATTCACGTGAGATTGCTGTAACTTTGAGAATTTATTTTTATAAAGATTTTTAAAATGAATGTAATGTATTAAGGGGAAACAATTCTGAACCTGTATTGTAGAAAACCTGTTTTGAAAAATCATGTGGAGTAGTTTGACTTTTTTGGACACTGCCCTAGTATGTAGTAGTAGTCTTAATAAAAAGCATTAGCTGAGGAAGAACAAAAGTCATATATGCTGAGGTGACCGCTTATATTACTGTTCTGCAACCCCTCTGGGCAAGATCTTGGGGAACTGCTATAGAACTTAAAAGTCTCCTTTTTTCCTTCCATGATATTTACAAACGAAAAGCTTTTGATCATCTGTCATAGCAATAATAACAGCCTTTTTAAAGCTGTGTCACTTTCTGTGTCTTCTTTAATCACACATGTATTGTTTTTGTTTTCCTTTCATACTGTTACTATTTTTTGAAAAACAGTGTTTGTTTAGTAAGGATAAATCTCAATATGTGGGCTAACTGCTGAAGTGCATCCAGGCCTGACGTTTATTTAAAGATATAGTGGCAAATTCGAGTGACTGGAATTTTCATGCAGTCTGTTGCACTAAACGAGTTGATGAACAGCATGCCATTGTGTCATTTGCCTCCTTTTGTAGAAAGTTGACTTCCCTCCCTCTCACAAGGTCATGTCTGGCTTGAAAGAAATTAGCACAGGTCAAAGTGCCCTCCAGGTCTCAGACTTCACTGCAGGAGACCGGCTTGTAACCATGCATTTTAATAATGTTGCTTTCATTGCAGCCCTTGGATATTCCTGATGGTCGAAGAGCACCATTACCTGCTCACTATCGTAGCAGCAGCACACGCAGCATTGATACACAAACACCGTCTGTCCAGGAGCGCAGCAGCAGCTGCAGCAGCCATTCCCCCTGCATCTCTCCCTTTTGTCCTCCTGAATCTCAGGATGGGAGTCCTTGCTCCACAGAAGACATGCTGTATGACCGTGACAAAGGTGAGGGACCATTTGAATCGCTATCGTGGCTGGCTTCTACTCAGCGGTACCCTCATTGTGCTTAAATCAGATTTTTTTTGGTCGTGTCGATGTGAATGAAAACCGATCATAATTGTTTTTGCTTGTTTACATATGTTTTCCCTCTTGTTTGTGCAGTTTCACAAACATCTTCCATAAATGTCAGATAAAAACACAGCAAACAAATCTTTATCTTTTTTCACAAAGGCTGTGGTACGAAAAATTAAAAGTGTTAAGGTTCCATATGAAACAGCGTGTGAATTGTTGGTCAAACAAGTGAATCCAAGTTGTGGTGGTATTGCTTTTAAGTAGTGAGACTTTCATTTTGTTCTCCCTTTATTGTTCATTTGGCAGCAAAGATTAAACTAGAAAGATAATAAATTCTTCCAGTTCAGTGCATGTAATATTATGGCTTGGGAATGACTTTGGTGATGAGTCATCACTGGCTGTGTTCTACTATCTGTGTTTTAAGAGTACAGTCCTTTCTATGTCTACTCAGAAGCAAGCCCTGTTGAGTTCAGTGGGAGTTACTCCAGTCAAGTGTGTGTAGGATTGCAGTCTGTTTGTCATAATTAAGTAGATGTTTGTAGCTTTGGGGCAAATTCAGCGTTTTGTGTATTTTGCAGTGCTGTACAAGCATGGGTGTTGGCAGTAAGCATGGAATTCAGCACACGTAGAATCTTGGCTTTCTTTTTTCTTTTGTGGGGCTTGTTTTTAGTCTTTAATGACTATAAAAGTATATAGCAGTGGACTAGTCCTAACTTGAGTAGACTCGCTTATTTGGGACTGACAGTTTGTTGATACCATTGATTCAGTGAGTCTTTTCTAGTTGGGACTGGCAATTAGATTTAAATGTATACATGTATATTCATTTGTATTCCAGTTTTCTTCCTTGGAGCGTATAAACAGTTTGTAGACGCTGACCAGAGTCAAACATGGTTAGTTTCAGAATGTGCCTTGTGACTGAACGTTTTATTTGTGGAATTGAGGAAGGTTGCAGGGTTTTATTTCCATATTTATTTATATTTAAAAGCAAATCAAAGATACATTTGGTCAACAGGAGACATTCTGTATTATTAATAACATAATTCTGGCTTGGTATATAAAGGAAGAACAAGTATTTTTGTGGGCCAGGGAGAGGAATAATTATTTTTGTCCCAGTTTTGTTTCATGTGTCATTCCTTCATAACAAAAATCTTATATTTTGCTTTTCTCCTAATTTTAAAACATGTTTATCCATTTCTTTTTCCATCTTTTCATACTAATTTTTCTATTTTCATTTCTTTTCTATGAACAATCACTTTCTATACCCTGTCTGTATTTCATTGGCATGCACTTTCTTTAGACTGTTCACTCACATGCTCATGAACTTGGATTCCCCCCTCCCTCTCTCCCTCCCAGTTTCCAGCTCTATCTGACCTGTTCTCATCCATTTTCTCTCTGTTTATGTGTGCCTTCATCACCTGTGGAGGCTTCCTTAGATTTATATGTGGCTTTACTGTTTCTTCTGTATCGGTTCTGTTTTCTTCATGTTCAGTTGGAGTCACTTAGACTCTTTTTCTTTTGTCAGACAATATGTTCTTGGAGTATAAAACACCTCTTGAGAAGCATCACAGCCTGGCTGCATTATGGATATGTGCTTTGGGGTAAAGTGTGGATTAAGAAGATGATCTTACATTGTGATATTTGAATAATCTTATGATGCTGTATTGTGTTGAATGGAAAAGATAAGGCACAGCAGTAATAATTTATTAAAATATTTGCGTCCTTCCCTATATCATGAGATCTCAGGGGAGGATACAAGTAAAATCAATTTAAGCAGATTAAATTTTTTTAAAAATAAAAATAATTTAAACAGATTAAAAACATATTAAACATTTTTCACAAGATAAAAAACAGGTTTAAAAGGTTGAATCAGGCCTCCAAGAGGAGGCATTCCACAGCTGAGAAGCCACAGTTGAGATGGTTTTCTGTCACTTCCTATTGGAAACCACTGAGACCAGTGTTAAGTGGTGTCTACAGAATACCAGGCAGGGTCAACAGTTTGACTGCCGGGTTTTGTGCTAGCTGAAGGTTCCAAGTCATCTTCAAGGATAATTCCACTTAGAATGCATTACAGTACAGTCATCCTGCCAGATTTACAGGATTTGTGAAAGCGGATCTCTGTGAAAGTAGAAACTTCACAAATATCTCTGGCCTCCCCAACTGTATTTAACAAGCACACAAAAAAGTACAGTCTGCGGATTTGACCCACTGCAGATTCAAATGTATGAAACATAGTATGTTTGAATCTGTGGTGGGGAACATGCCAGCTGCCCAGTTCTTCAGCTGGAGGGGGAGCAGGATTCCTTTACAAGTCAGAAATGGGTGGCTGGTGGGGTTTCCTACTGCTGCAGCTTGTTGCCCTATGTCATTTTTAATAGGGACTTAAAGCATTGTCTCATGTTCTCAGACTTTCAAGGCTTGCAGAGAGACTGCAAATGTGAGGCAAGACTTCTAAGTCCCTGTTAAAAATGGCGTAGGGTGATGGCGAATAATCCACAAGTAATCAAATACGCAAAAGATAAGCATGCAAATGTGGAGGGATAACTGTACCCTTATTCGGACATTAGGAGTGCATGACAATTACTGTGGCTAAATTGTCCATGTCCAGAAAGGGCCATGAACAGGTGGAAGAGTAGAAGCTGGACCAAACACTTAAAACCGCAGAGTCCACGGGGCCTCCAGTGACAAAGTGGTTTTTAGAACTATGGTTATCCCTCCATATTCACTAGGGTTTGAGGCACAGGACCCCTGTGAAAGTGGAAGAACCATGAATAACTCCAGGCCCTCCTAAACCATATTTAACGCACGAAAAAGTATGATCACCATATTTAATCCACTGTGAATTCCTTTGGGGCATCGGAGTTCCTTTACAGGGCAGAAGTGGGGGCTGGTGGGGCTTACAACCACCTCCACTGCTGCCCCACACCATTGTTAATAGGGACTTACAAACCTCATTCACAGTTTTTTGGTCTTGGGAGGCTTGCAGTCCCGATTAAAAATGGCACACGGAGGCAACAGAGGTGACAGCAAATCTGTGAATAATCAAATCTGCAAAAATGAAACCCACAAATGTGAAGGGCTGGCTGTATTCCCTTGCTGCACACCTGTTCTTTCATGGAGAGTACAGCTCCATCCAGGATAGACTGTTTATCCAATTGCTGGACCCAGGAGTCATCTGTATGCAGAATCTCCTCCTTGCTAGGATTGAGCTTCAATTTTCTGCTCCTCAGCCAGATGACTGCAGCATCCAGGAACTGGTCTACCACCTACAACAGTCCCAACTATGATGCCAAGGAAAAGTAGAGCTGAGTGCCATCAGCATATCTCTTGACGACTTCATCCAGCAGCTTTATATATGTATTAAATCAGTGGTTCTTAACCTGGGGTCTGTGGAGTCCTGACATGCCACCAGCAGCAGCAGCAGCAACAACAGGGATGCGGCAGCTGAGAGGGTGAGTCAGTGCCGACTGACTGCTCCCTTGTTTGCAAATAAGGGGGCAGTTTCAACGCTGCATCCCTCTGCCATGTCCTTGATGAAAGAGCCATGATGGCAGGCGTGTGCACGCATCCAAACTATGACTGGAGATGAGGGTTTCCAGCTATGGAAACCCACTGGGTGACCTCAGGCAAGTCACATTCTGTCAGCTTCAGAGAAAGGCAAAAGCAACAAATCTTGCCAACAAAACCCCCACGATAGATTCTCCTTTGAGTTGCTATAAGTCAGTTTTCAAAGGGGAGAGACCTGATGGGCTAGAAAGAACCTCCCCCTGTCAGTGGCATTTTATTGCTGTGTACCTTACAGTCACTTCTGAGTTACAGCAACTCTTAGGCAGATTTTTTTCTTCTTCTGCAAGATTTGTTCAGAGGGGGGTTTGCCTTTGCCATCCTTTGAGAATGTGACTTGCCCAAGGTCACCCAGTGCTTGAGCAGGGATTTGAATCCTAGTCTCTAGAAGCCTTTAATAAATGAATAAATATTTATAAATGAATTTAAATATTTAAATCTTGAGTTAAGTCCCTGTCACAACAGATCTTCACATAATCACCTTCATCTTGTATATCAGATACTGCCCTTTTCATTGAAACTGAAATATTCAAACCAGTCAACCCAATGAGAAGTACTAGGCGAACTTGCCCCAGAAACAACTTAGCTTTCTCGTGGGTTGTCTTTGTTTCATGGCCACAAACCTAGATGGTCAGGCATGAGACAGTATTTTAGTGTTATTTCAAGAAATTCAGTTTCTGGAGTCTCATTAATTTGAGTGGCGCCTACAATTCCCCTGTAGTTCTTAAGAGATATTGTGATAACATCAGTTTTCGGATTAAAAGAGAGGTTTTAATTTTCTCCTATTTTCATAGCTTTACACCTTCTCTACAGCCAGAAAGCTCTCTTTTTGTAGTAAGGATAATAAGTATAAATCCATTTGACTACCACAATTCTTCAGAATGGTCTCTGTGTTTTACCCATATATAGTTTTTCCTCTTGTGCCCACCCAGTTTTGAGAGAGTTCCAAAGTTCTAGCCTGAGAATTGGCACATTTTCTTCCCTCTGGGCAATGTTTTGCCTTGTGCACCTGCTTTAAGGGAGGTCCAGAGTTCTGTATAAATCTGATTATCTGCCACAACTGTCATTTTCTTCTGGTTATCTGGAAATATGTTTTTTTGGATTAGCCACTCTGATGTGGTTACAGCTTTAAAGGCTGTACAAGGTCACTTGTATTTATACATGTGGTTGTCTGCTAGAAGGTCTCCTTGAAACGAGTGACAATTTGATAAGAAGCAGTGCATCTGATCACTAATACAGTGGTCAATATAAAAAGTAGATTTACCAAAACAACTGTGTTGTAACTTTAACTCAGCACAGAGGAATAACAGGTAATACTGCTTTTTATATGTATGCTAGGCTGCATGTGATTTTGATTCATTGTAACTTGGGCCAAAAAACCCCCTCTTGAACATTGTCTTTTCCAACAACTTAATTTCTTTTCAAAATGAAACTTTGTTGATACCAGCTCAGATAATTATAACATGCTATCTCAGTGATGATTAATGCTGAATGTTCTACTTGTTCAGAAGCTTGGTGGTCACTTCACTTTATTTTTAAGTGTTGACTTTCTTGAGTTGTACTCACAGGCTCCAGTTTAATAATAGGGTTGTGGGGATGTTGATTCGTAGACCCTTCCTGTCTTATCTGTTGTATCAGGAACTAATATGGGCACTTCTTTTATTGTTGAATACAGTTTTCAACTGCCAAGTATACATTGCTAATTCAGGCAGAGGTATTTATTTATATCGTGTATGTGGAATAAGCAGTTTTCTAGAAAACATCTTGAAACAATGTGTGGAGTGATTTACTGCTCTATTTGTCCATGGAATGATTTTTGAGATGTGCATTGAAATACTTATTTCCCTTTTGAGAATCTTTCCTCTCATTAGAAAAGTGCCTTATATTGTGTTTTTATTGTGGGGGTGGGAAGAAGAGAAAAACCAGGCTGAAAAACCTGAGGGAGGCATTAGTGGTGATTACAGTCTTATCCTTTCCTGCCCTGCCCTACCTTCAGATTTATTTGGTGCAAGTTTTTTCGTGATAGTTTGGGTAACACACAGTTCACAATTCTTTCGTTGTTGAATGCAGTTTTTCCATTTTTCCATTCTGGAGGAGAGATTTCCAAACTTTTGTTCTGGATCCAACCTTCACAGGTTCAGTTTCTGTTCCAGCCATCTGCTGCCTATCCTTAAGGGCTCTTCCATAAAGATTCAACCCAAAGGGTTGATTAACATTGTATACCAGTTGTTTTGGAAGAAGACATGTTCAATTTGAATGCCTTATGCTAAAAAGGCATTTAAAATGATGGCAAAAGGTTTTGTGGTCTGTTGTTCCCTGTCATAGGTCTTATATTCTTCTTCAGCTAAATTTCCATTGTACTTTTCAGTAGTAAATCAGCTTTAAGCGGGGTCTGACTGTGTTTCTGAATAAAAAATGGAAGTTAATAATTGATCAAGCATGGGGAGAGCTAACCTGCTGGCCAGACACAGACCTGCTTTACATTTCTAAAGCATCTTTTCTTTTCGGTCTGAGGCTGTGCTTTGACCACAGGCTCCGCTGCCGCTCTTAGGATCAGATCAGCTGTTTACTTTACATTTCTATAAAGAGCTGCTTAAATAGGTTGAAATTTTCAAAAGAAAATGAACAGAAAGTCTGAAAAAGGAACCCATGGTCTGCTTTGGGATGGGAGAGTGATCTTGCACAGCAGGGGGGTGGAGAAAATGTTAATGGCACCTGTTGTGTGTGTGGGGAAGGGGAGGTGAGAAAGGGCCCAGCCTGTAGTGTGATTAGAAGCAGTTTTATTGCATTAAAAATGCCAGCTCTGTGGGGTGCCAGTGATTAGAATTCAGTTTGGTGACCCCCAGTGCTATTTACAGCCTGTGGGTTCACTTGTGAGACTGTGCTCTACAAAGAAAGATACTGGTTTTCGGCCTTTACTCTTTGGGTTCTGAAACAGAAGTCCACTTCTGATGAGTAAATTTCTCCTCCTTTTGGTAACAGACTGCACCTTTAATATTGTTGACTGGCCATCTGTTCAGTACAGCTACTCTCAGTTAATGAAGACTTTGCTTACTACGCAGCATTTGCTCCAGTATTAAAAATTTTAGGGCTGGATCTGTATGGGAAAAAAAAGATATTTGAAATGCTTTAAAAGGGATTCAGGGGCATATGGCACTGAATATACATAGGAAAGAAAGTCTGGAAGGATCGTTGTTGTTTGGTGTTTGATGTTAAGAACTGAAGGATATAGAAGTGTTTCCATAGACATTGACAGTAGCTACCCAGTGTGAGGAGTGGGTGGATGTCATTGAAATGATTCAGTTGACTCTGCATAGATACAGAAGTTAATACTGTTAAGCCTCTACAGGTAATCAAATCTTTCAGTTTTGTTACACTTGTGTCCCCCAGCCCCACCCCCCGCAGAATTTGGTTTCTTAACAATTGGGAGGACAAGGTCATTTAGAAGCAGGAGTTACTTTCTGCTTTTCAAACACTAAAAAGAACTTGTACTTATTTTTTCTGTTACTTGCGGGAAATTTGAAAAAGTTATTACGTTCTACTTCCTTACACCATTACAGCATATAAAAATGTAGAGTCCATGTCTGTTGTATGATCCCCTATTCTAGGATGGAAAGGAGACAGTCTGGGAGTTCTACATTTGTTGGGGTTATTTATTCTTACACAGTCGATTTTTACCTCCAGTTAATCATTCCTGGAATGTGTAAGTACATCTGAACTTCTGGTGAATTCAGGTGTTAACTAATATAAAATACCAAAAGATGTGGGAATTGTGGGTGTTTCTTGGGGGGGGGGCTAGAAAAAAGAGTTTTAATGTTGAAGCCATTGTTTGAAAAAGGTGTGAAAGATAGTTAAGAATCTAGCAAGTCAACCCACCAAGCCCTCTTCTTGTGCAAGGCATACTCTTCAGTAGTGCAGTCTTAGAGGTGTGCTTGGTGGAATGAGCTTTAACTCTCTCTAGGTGTACTAGACTTCTGTTGTTATGGTATGAATATTCAGGGTTGGAAGAAGAGTTACTAGAAACAACCGTAGCAGTTTGTCAGTTGTGAAAAGCAAATAGAGCTTATTTACATAGCAGGTTAAAGCACACATTGGCATTAGTATTATATGTACACTGTTTTCCTTTTTAGGCTTCTTTCTGTACATGACACCACCATGGACAATATTTCAAAATGATTTCATATTACAAAAGCAACTTGTGAACACTTTTTAGTTAGAAGGTTTATGCACTGATAAGGCACAACTGAACTTTTATGTTATCATTAACCACTTGCCTTTCTTTTGCATACGCTGTACATATTGCCCAGATAATTTACATTTCTGAAATGCATAATAAAGAACGTATTTGTTTCCAGGATTACGGCTCTGCCTTATTCAGTCTGTAGCATTGGGATAAAAATATCCTCCTATTATGTGCTGTTGTATGGTAGATTACGGCTTCACTAAAGCCTTTATTCAGAAGAAATGTGCTATACCAGAGTGCTTGAAGTAGCCTGCAGCAAAAGTTTTGTGATTTGAAGTAAACTGGCACTAGTGGTGAAGTTGTGCAAAAGCCATCATGTTTGGAAATCGAATTTAATTAAAAAGCACTCTCAATCCCTAGTAATACAACTGCTTTAAATTTTCAGACAGTGGGAGTAGCTCACCGTTGCCCAAGTATGCCTCCTCTCCTAAACCCAACAACAGCTACATGTTCAAACGAGAGCCCCCAGAGGGATGTGAGCGAGTGAAGGTCTTTGAGGAAATGTCGTAAGTAATGCCTTTTATATCAGCTGGGATCTGCAAATGCAGGAAACCTTTTCACTGGACCTTTTTCAACTGCAGATGAATAAACTACTCCAGCTGATGAGGGCTTTTTCCTTTCAGAAGCAAAGCACTCTAGCCAGTTTTGTACAGAGGAGAAGTTGAAGCGTTCCTGTAAGCTTGAGGGGGAATGTAGCATTTTTGTTCTTGACCATGTGATCCATATTTATAAAAGCACAACCAAGGGGGAAATGCAAGCTAAGCTATGGTTTCTTTAGCATTCTGCACAAGTATATTTCAACCTGCATAAATCTGTCTATGAGTATACCAATTTAAGTTCAATTCTTTAGTTATTAAGGTCTGGCAACAGCAGCTGTGGCTGGAGTTTTTTCAGTAAAACTTGACAGGTTTTTTTGGCATATATTTACATGCGTGTGTGTCTATGTGTACCTAAGAGAGAATGAGATGAATAATAAATGCAGAACAAATGTGATACGGGTTTGGCCAACCCATCCCCACTCCTTCCTGTATTACCATATCAGAGATTAGAGATGGGACAATTTGTCAGTGTAGAAAGGCAAGTTCTTGTTGCATGGCAAGTGGCTGAAACTCCAATACGTTGTTTTAGCCCCAGTAAAAAGTGCTTCTAGATAATTAGCAGAGGAATCTGCTTAAAAAAATAAAGAAGTCTTGCTGGTTTGGTATAAAGAAAGCTAAGGGGAAAAGGACAGCTGTCTCCAATTATGCTGCCATTTCACATGTGTTTGGTGTTGGGAATTTTCTGTTGATGAACCCCACATGGCTGGGATTACAATCTGGTTAGTGCATCAGAATCATTGCTAAAACTTGTAAATATTCTAATTGCTGTCTGGTTGGGTTTTTCCCCCCTATACTTACTATTTCTTGCTGTGAATAAGTCAGCTGACTACCAATATGGAAGATGTTTGCCCATCCGTCAAATAATCCCATTCCGTGTCACTCATATTTGAGCAACATATAAACCTGCATTAAACTGTCTTGAACTGTTCAGCTGTTTAACTTCTTTTACGCTCACTTTGTTATAGGACCCGTCAGCCTGTCTCAGTCCCTCTCTTTTCATGTCCTGACAAAAACAAGGTTAATTTCATCCCGACCGGATCAGCTTTCTGTCCTGTAAAACTTCTGGGTCCTTTACTACCTGCTCCTGACCTGACACTTAAGAGCTCTCCAAATTCTGGTCAAAGCACAGCTTTGAGTACTCTGACTGTTGAGCAGCTTTCCTCTCGGGTCTCTTTCACCTCTCTGTCGGACGACACCAGCACAGTGGACTCTATGGAGGCCTTAGTACAACAGCCATCCCAGCAGCCACCACAGCTTTTACAAGAACTACAGTCTGAAGACCACTCCTCTCCTCAAAACTACGTGATAATTTAGAGTAAGGCAGAGTGTCAGTTTGAAACTCAACTGCATGAGTGGCAGTTTTTCCCAAAAAAACAAACAAAGCTACTTATCAGCTTCTTTCCATATTTCAGTGCTGTTCTTGGCAGGGACAGAAATGCTCTTACACAGCATTTTTGTGTATGTGCATATTGGGGTGGGAGGAACAGAATGCTAGCAGAATCTGTGTATCATTAAGCATTTTAAGTGAAGACTATGCATTTCATAGAATGTTTGGCCAGATTAGTACTGTGTCCTGTGTTCTGTTTCAAATTCTACAGTATAAATAAGCTCTATATCAAGCAGAGGTTGCCTGTCTAAATAGAAAATGTCTTGCTGTGTTGTGTTCTATGGAAAATACTGTACTTCAGGATTATGTTTACAATTTATCCAGGTATTTATGTTTTGAATTTCTGTAATACATACAATGCAAAAAAATGGCCACAACAGTTGCACAGTGCCCACCCTATGGCCTAGCTTCAGGTACTTCTCTCGAAGTCTAAACTCAGGTAACTTGGAATGTATTTCACATTGGGATGTAAAATACTTTACAGCTAAAAAGCTAAAGAGGGTACATCACTCTTCTGCCTTTCATTATTTTATGCATTAATATTTCCTCATTACATTCCACTTTCTTGGAAAAAGTGCATTCAAATCTAGAGGAATAATTTACGCTGGACATGGGTAAACATGAGGAGAACCAGCAAATTGTGATGCATGGCATCATATTGTCGTGTGGTTACAAGTAAAACAACTGTTGCATTTACCATCATTTCAGCGTGTGGACTCTAGCATTTAAAAGTTTCAGGTGTTGCACAGTTAATGACTGTTAAGCTGTTGTGAATAAAGTGTTCAGTACTAGGCTGTATATAAGAAACATTCCATGGCGTGTGTGAGAGAGAAAAACAATCCAAGACAAGAATGTTTTCATTTTAATTACAGGAAAAAAAAGAAAGAAAAATAATCAGGTTTCAATAAGGGTGCAGGATT
Organism: Cyclura pinguis; assembly: GCA_030412105.1. Taxonomy (NCBI): domain Eukaryota; kingdom Metazoa; phylum Chordata; class Lepidosauria; order Squamata; family Iguanidae; genus Cyclura; species Cyclura pinguis. The sequence goes on from CM059604.1 coordinate 25,056,644, forward strand.
TTTTTTTTCCTCGTGATTGTGTTGGCAAGTTGAGGACATGAAATGCTACTGTTACCATTTTAAGAATCTAATTAAAAGTTTAGTTTCTCTTTTGGAGGAGATGTTTGTTAATATGCTGGTTGCAAAAAAAAAATATTTTTGGTTTTTGGACAAGCAAGGATATAGCTAAATTTTGTTTCGTACATATGGTGGGTATTTTGCACCTGCATTTAAAAAAGAATCTCTTAAGTAACATGTAAGATTTTGTAAAATAAAAGAAAAAAGAAAAAAAGAAAAAAAAAGCAATAGTTAATGTTATCAAAGCCTTTGCTAGTACCGTCTGGTTTAGGCCATTGGCAGTTAGATTTCTCACCCTTTGAAATTGGGTGGACGGCGGTGGAGCTTGTGAGTTTGTCTTCACAAATGCTGCATAGCCTAGAAGCAACCAGCAGCATTTCCTTGCTGCCCTGGAACTGTGACAGCACTGCTTTTGGAGATAATAATCTGCAATACAAAGAGGACCCCAAAGGCAAAAGACACTCAATATTCTTGGGTCTTTGCTTTCAGTTCTGTGGGAGTAGCTTTATGCAGGTCTTGAAGACTTGCTTCCTCTGTTCAGGAACTGAAAAGATTAAGACTGCAGCTGCTGCAGCATTTATACTCCCTCCACAACTTTCTGTTGAGGAAGAATGGAGTGGGGAGATATAAAAAGGCCTCAGTGAAGAGTACCTAAGAAAAGAAATGTGGAGATTATATAGCATGTGTGTGTTGTTGCAAGACGAAGCCCAGTTCCTTCCTATTGTCACCAAAGAGTTTGGTAATAACCTGTTAGGAAGTGTAGACTTAACAGCCTCTGTACAGTTGTTGTATGACTGTAGGAGCATGCTGGGAGTGGAAGCTTAAATCTGTTTCATTTTCACATGGTAATTTTTTAAAACGAAATCCAGTAACAGGCATCTTAACCTTGCTAATCTCAGGCCTCGGTGAAAGCACTATATGGTTTGTATCTTAAAGCATAAGGGAAAAAGTGTTCAATTCTTGTGATCAAATGTGTGTTCTTTTAAAGTTTTACAGTAAAGTTGACTATAACAGTACATTTCCGTTTTTATGCTTGTTTTGAAATAGAACTATATAGTCATGGTTTGCAATGCTACAGTTTATGGAAAGCTCCATCAGCTGACCTTTAGATCAAGAATGAACTTTGGTGTACAATATTGACAATGATATGATTTGTTCTGTTTTTCCACGAGAAGCTACGTATTAATTGTCAACATGCATTTGTTCTTGGAAGGTTCTGAATCAAATGTGTTAAAGCTAGTTCTTTGCTCTGTAAATTTCCCAGCAGTTGTTGATCTCTAATATATCGTACATAAGCTGTAGAAAGTTGTCAAATCTTGTTTCAGAAGTTTTGTATATAGTTGTACTGCTATTTCTAGCCACTGTGCTGAACAGTATTCAGATTACCACACAATATTGCTTTACATGAGGAAATGTGTGGCTTTTGTTTTGTATTTTTTCAGTATAGAAATTCTTGTGTCTTATTTAAATAAAATTATTAGGAAAAAAACCCACACACACCCTACAACTTGCAATATATAATGTTATTTTCTAAAGCTGTGTGGGAGTGGTTCTGAACTTTTAAAGAGAGTGGTCTGTAGTAGGAATAGGAAAAGAGTGGTCTTCCTGGTTTTTGTGGCCCCAGGAGCCAATTGTTTTGAATTTCCCCCAAATGCACTCTTGAGTCGGGGAATCTCACTTCCTTTTGCCCACCCCCAGCTGCTGTAAGCTCAGAACAAACCTTTTTCACACAGAAGGTGATCCAGAAATTGGCTTCTAGGTTGCTTCCTATAGGAAAGTAGGTCAAAAAACCATAGAGAGAGTACCCTCTATGTCCCCTAGCAGCCATTTGGGGTAAAAATTTCAATTTTTGGTGGAGGATGCAGCAGGGGTGTGTCAAGTCTCCCCCAGTTCTTCCCCTTGGGGAGTCATTTTGACTCCCTATACCTGAGCATTTTCCAATCCTTGGTCTGTAGCATTTGACCTATTTGTTTCAAGGGCAGGGATGAGTACCGTTACATGTTAAAGTTCACACTTTCATATGGAAAACTAGTGTATGAGGAACAATAACAAGTTGCAAGGAAAGATGATCCACTTGCATGCCACCTCCAAAAGGAGTGATGAGAGTGGAAGCTTAAATCTCTTTCTTTGTCTTTAATAGTGGGTGTGTTTGTCTTTAATGTTGGGCTTCTCAATCAGTGTGTAACTATTGCACTTGAGTTTTTGCTTTCCCTCCTTTAATGAAACCATTTATGCTTCGGTTTATTATACTCAAAACCTTCTTTTCAAGTGTTACACTGGCATAACACCTAGTTAGGCTTGCAAGTTGTATTTAGAACCTCCTGGAGGGTGGTGTCCAACATCCCCTATTGGAAAATGTTTTCCCATTAACTCCCTTTGCAGTGGTGCATAGGTATAGTGCCATCTCCTACCCTACCATGTGACTAAAAAGTTTCCACAGTGGCTGGAAAGCTGTCATCCATACAGCTCCCCCCATGCTTTCACAATTCTCATCTGTAGGAGTATACCAGCAAATAGGATCTTTGCCTTAAATCATTTACAGAGTCAGAAGTCTGTTTATTTCACTATGAAATGGCATGGCTGGCGTAAAGTTGGAGCTAACTTGCCACATAATTTTTTTTAAAAGTATACCTCTCCATTAGATAATGCATGTATTTGTCAATGCATACATTCCATTTTTCAGGACTTTTAACATGAGCAGTGGCAACGAACTGACTTATTCGTTGTCTTGTTCGTTATCTACTTCTTCTCTGCTTATAATGTCAGGACTTGAGTGACACACTAGCTTGAAATCCCCCAATCCTTTTTAACATACTAAAAATTGTAAAATATTGTTCTACAAACACTGAAGGATGTAAGCTGCTTTTGATATAGTTGTTCTATCTTAAACACTTTTTTCTTTACTGCCTTTACATATATGTGAAACTGTTAGGTACTTTGGGACCCATAATGATCATATATTTTCCAGTAAGTTTCTAGTATTTAACACACACACACACACACACACACACACACACACACACAGAGGGAGGAGGGGGGCTTTGTGGCTTGAATGCCGCAAATTCAAGAAAAAGATTGGTAATATTGTACGTTCATAAACCTAAATACTTTTGTTAGTCCTGACCAGAATAAACCCAGTCAATCAATGGGATGTAGCTATGTCTTGATTCCATTCAGCAGTTGGTTGAATGGGTCTGTTCTAGTTGGGACAAGTCTTTGAACATTTATCTAAGATTTAAAACTAGTTGGTACTGGCTAACAGGATGCCACCTAAAACAAGAAGAGGAGGTTCAAAATAGGCCATGGGATAGCATGTGCAGAATAGCCTTCCAAGTTCATGTGGGATGCCGATATAGGTCCTCAGCCCCTGGTTATTGTCTACCCCTGGCCAAATGGGAATTTGAACTAGTATGGTTTAAATGGTTTCTTGAACTGCAGAATGTTTTCCAGTATTTGAGGCCAAGTAGTGATTAAGTCAAGGTGGGTGACCCTTTGGCCCTGCAGGAATTTTGGACTGCAACTCCCTCACCTTTGGCCTTACTGGCTGGATCTTTTTGGAAATGGAGTTCTAAAGAAGTGTAGAGCCAGATGTTCCCAACCCTGGCTTAGACACTAAGACAGCACTTAAATTATGGATGTAGCTGCTCTTTTCATCTAATAAGTAGGGCTTGAACATGTTTTATCAGGATAGGGAAGGAGTATGTGACCAGATGGGTGGGACCCATCTTTTTACTGCATTTCCGCCCATGTGGCTGACTGTAAACAAAAGAGTGTGACATAAAATGGAGAAACCACTGTGTTTGTATCACTGAAGCCTCTGCACGCAACAGCTGAGAAATCTTCCCAGCAACACTCAGCACGGTGGCAGATTCCACAAAACCGATTGCACTAGTGTGGTACTATTGCTGCTCACAAAGGGAGAAGGTTTGATCCAAAATATAGCAACTTCAGTTTAGCACATGTCCATCAGTGCTTGTAACCCAGGTCAGTTTCATCGTCTGCTTCTTTGTTTCTACTTGACTGAAAGTGCTGGTTTGGACCTTCTAATCCCTAAATAGAATAGAACATAATTCCCTTAAATTTCAATACAGGCCTGCCTGAGCTTTGGGAATGAGATCTGAAGGCTTTGGTTTCTGTACTATCATCTTGGGACGTTAGGCCAGTCAGATGAGAACGGAAGTTTTCCTGTTGGGGCAGTTCAGATCTGCATCCTGGAAGAGATGTCAGACTCTGTCTTGTCTCCTTTTATCATGATCTATGAACCTTTTTTCCCCCTTTTCTGCCTTTGTTTGTACTGTCTTTTGTATTGCTGCTACTTGCTTTTAACCTGCTTTAATGTAGTTGCTTTTTTGAAAAGGTATTTCCTTTTGTTTGTTCTGTATTTATGTTATAAAGCCAGTGAGAACCAGGGTATAAATCATAAATTGAAACTTTAACCTGACATCACTTGCTGGATCTTGTAAGTGGTATCGAAACGTTCCCAACCGAGCAATGTCCAGAGACCATGGTTAAAGGGGAAAAATTACAGAGATCACTAGAACTTGCTCAAACTCGGAACCATTTGCTGAATCCATTAGGAATTTCTGACAAAGATCCAGAGACTCCTTATTCTTTCAGGCCAGACAGCACCACAGGGAAAGCCAGTAGGAATTGCCAAGAGGAATGAAATCATATTTCCTCTACAAGACGGCCCCCCTCCTGCTGAATGGATAGAAATTCGACTACTATCTGTGCAAAACAAAACACAAGCCAAGAGCACTCAGCAGGAAGAGAGAATAGAGAGGCACCAGCCAAAACATGGCATCACCCTCAAGACAAACACTTTTAACACATCTCCTTCCATCACTTCAGAAAACCCCATGATACGTTTGCCTTGGTGGTGTGTACCTTAAAGTCATTTCCGAGTTACGGTGCACCTAAGGCAAACCTATCACACAGCTTTCTGGGGCTGAGAATGTGTGATGTGCCCAAGGTGACCCAGTGGGTATATCAGACCCTGCTCTCCAGGGTCATAGTTCACTGCTCAGACCACCACACCACACGGGCTTGTAGGTTTGCCTTATGGTTGCCATAAGTCGGAAATGACTTGAAGGCACACAACAGCAGCAGTTTGGAAAGGTATTTATTAAAAGTAAAGTTAACAGTTCCCATTAACTTGTTAAATAATGCTTGTAAAGTAATCCGTCATGATGTTGAAAAGGTAACTTGTGTTCTGGTTTATTATGCTGCTTGCTTTTGTTACTTTGTTTCCTTTTTTCTTTTTTTAGAGAGGAAGAGAAATCAAAATCTTAGGATCGGTCAGGAAATGGCAAAAACCTTGGAAAATTTTCCTGCCAAGAATGCCTCTAAACATGCCCCGTTAAAGTAACATTTAGAAGTAACCAGAAACCATTGCTCGTTACCCCTACAGAGTAACTTCAGTCTTATTCCTAACATTACTTTCAAACTACAGCTTTGCTATACCTTCCATGTGTCCACCCTTCCAATTCCAAGTTACAGGTAACTTATGTTCCTTGTGGTTCAATACACTGAACCTCTGCTAATACCTTATACAGACCTATGGAGTAACCATACTTGGAATGCTCTTTATATTTCAGTCACCCTATTTGATTGGATTTGTTCTTCACAACAGCCCCTCCAGTCGTGAAAATGCTTGGGTTTGGGGGACCTGACAAAATGGGTGAACTGTGGGCTGTAAGAGGGAGGGCATCCTTAAATATTAGGCAGAGATGCCTCAATGAGTGAGGCTTTTCCACCCATGGATTCTGGCTCCAACTGCACAACTGGAGTTCAATAGAGCTGAAGTCACTGTTCCTCTCCCCTTTCTGTTTAAACAAAAGCATTTCCTCTGGCATTAGAATATATTTCCTGAATTACTTGTGCTCTTGATGTTTTCCCTTGATGTGATGTTGAAGCTTTTTCTTCTTCAATAATAATACGAAAGACAGACCTTTAGTAGCCAGAAAAAAATGGCAGCATCCTGTCCCCTTTGTTCCCACCCATCACCAGAACATGCCCTTCCTGACCTTCTTGGAAACTGAATTTGGTCCCCTGGGTGAGAGCAGTTCTCCACCCTTGGTATTATAACGACTGACTAAAAGCAGCCTGCTAATGGAAGCTGAGAGCACCTTTAAAAAGGAATAGTTCTTTACCTGAAAGATGCATGTGTCGTCAGTCGGTAGGGCTAAGGAACTAAGAGGTAAATCAGGAAGTTCTCTGAATCCTGTTTGAATCTCATCACTGCTATTAATTCCTTTGATCCTCAATTTCCCCTCTGAAACAGGGGGTATGATAATACTAGTTTAATCTTATTGAAGGGATTATAGCAAGATCATGTAGGTCAGAGCAGGCAGATGTCTCCCTAAACTCCCCACTGATGGGTCACACCCCACTGTAGGAAACCCAAACACCTCTGTTTTCCTCCACAGGCCTTCTCCAAATAGTGATTGGAAGTAATGGTTGCCATTTTGAGATGGACTGCAGAGGAAAATAATGGGAAGTAGTATGGGGTTCTTTAGGTGAAGCAAACCCAGCATTTGAAAGTACTATACAAATGCCAAGCTGCAGCAGCACTGGCTGTTGTTGCTGTGTGCCTTCAAGTTGTTTTTGACTTAAGGCAACCCTAAGGTGAACCTATTCTTGTCCTTAGGCACCCCTAAGGGGATGCTATCACAGCGTTTTCTGGGGCTGACTGTGTGTGATGCACCCAAGGTCACCCACTCGGTTTCCATGGCTAAGTGGAGAATTCAACCCTGGTCTCCAGGGGCATAGTCCAACACTCGAGCTGCTATACCATGCTGCCTGTCTGCATTAGAATGTAGTTTCTCTTATTTTCAGTCCCTTTTCCTGTGATCTTTAATGTAAAATCCACCTATTCCAGCCTCTTAATTGACAGTTACATTGACTGCCCACTGTGGGCCCAAGATCTCTTTCTTGACCCAGCATTCAGATTTCATGAAAGTACATGTGAAAGCAAGATGTCTCCCTCACTTTTTCAAGCTCTGGGAGCACTCACCCAGCCCTCCTTCTTTTAAGGGACCATTTAAGGCAGGGCTTTCCAAACTCTGTGTTGTCACATGTTACTGTGTTGGCTGCAGTGTGTAGGTGTGTTACACAAACATAATGGGTGGAGGGGCTGCCTCTCCCACCTCGACCCCCAGCCAAGGAAGACCCCAGCAAGGGCCATGGCAGTGGGCCAGGCTCGAGTGGAGGACCTGCCTCCAGTTACTGAATTACTTACTGAATTACTGTGTTGTGAAATGATGCATGTCTAAAAAGTGTGTCACCAACATGAAAAATTTGGAAAGTTCTGCTTTAAGGGAACATTCTACTATCTCCAGGACCTGCTGGGGGCAACACTAGCTCAACACATGAACCCCAGATGAGGAGAAGGCCACACTTGGTTTGGAACAAACCCCTTGTTAATTTTTTTCAACCCTAGAACAAAGTGCAAATAGGGGCCCACATCACTTTTTTTTTAGAGGCTTCCAGGAGCAATATAATCACTACCATCACCATCCATTGCATATCCTCCAATTGTCCCAAGTTGGCAGGGGCAGTCCCAGTTAATCCTCCTTTGTCTCCCTTCAGGGAGGAAAATAGATTATATAAACCCATGGTTCTGAGAAGTCAGATGCAGTCAGATAGAATGCTGGACCCCACTATGTCACCCTGAATCCTGATCTGCCCTTAGACACAAGTCTAAGCCACATTTCAACTTCTTCACTACTCTTCTGGATTGGTAATTATAACCCCAAACCCTCAGCTTTTCTATCCATAATTTTTCCTCTTTATCCTTCAGTTAGCTCCTGTGTGAATGGATGACTGTCTGTATCTTGTGTGCATGCATGAGTGACTTCCTCTCAAGAAAACTCATTTCTCGCTTTTGAATCTCTGGCTGGTTCTTTTACTACACAAGCCCGTAAACATTGGTAGAAAGGTCTCACTAAGTTGCCCTCCTCTTGTTAGCCTCCTGATTTTGATCTAATTCATTCTCCACTTTTGCAAGGAGGTATTGACATAACGGGGTGGCCCTTGTGGCACCTACATTTTGGGGTAACACCAGGTCACAGTGAATATTTGAGTACAACCATCATTAATGCCAATTCAGAACACCCCAGAACACATGAGCACCCAGAGTCATTATCAAGATTCTTGATGCTGTGATGGTATCTGAAAGACATCACTGTAGCTGCTGGGTGCAAATATGGTAACAATCTCTGACACTCAAGAGTGGATAAGAGGCAGTTCCTCATATCAAGACAGAATGAGGTGCACTGACACAAATGACATCTTGACTTCTGTGGAAGTATTTATAATATTTACAAGGGTTTGTTTACCATGTTTTTGGTGAAATACATGAGGTTCAGATTCCATGAAGCATGGTTCCACTGTGATTGTGGGAAAGAGTCCCTTGCCTCCAGCTCAGTTCTAAGATCATTGGGAGTCAAGAGAAACATGGCTCCATTCAGAAATTTCTTGACTGCATTATGATGGGGGAATGGCTTGAAAGTAACACCAAGCTGCACTCTGTTTCAGTCATCTTGCGTGTGAGCTTTCCATAGGCAACTGGTTGGCCATTGCATGGACAGAATGCTGGACGACCCAGGGCTTTGGTCTAATTGAACATGTCTCTCTTGGTCTTCAAGTTCATGATGATCATCATTCTTGAGCACCCTAGAGACATGTTTCATATCAATTAGTGAATTGGTTGGGGCTTCACACAATACCTCTTTAAAGGATGTGTCCCCCATGTTGTGAACTGAGAACACTGGATTACATGGATTATCCAGTAACTCCAGTGACTACTGAACTGGTGGCAGATGGAGCAAATGTATCAACTAGAGTGAAACTGTAGACCCATCTTCATCACCCCAAGGAAGCGGGAGATGCAAAGAAATCAGAAAAATCAGACATACCTACAGTTAGGAAGAGCGGCACCTGAGACAAAGCGTTTGGCATTGGTGTCAGATGATACCACGAAGTGAGAAAACGAGACAATGACTGGGAACCAGACTAAACTTTCCATAGTCAACCATTCTAGCAAGTAGGTCAGTCTTTTGGAATAATATGCATAGACTGATCTGTGATGCTGGCAAAGTAGTGCCCATGCACCTGCTAAGATATTGGCACACTAGCATTCTCATCTGAAGTACTGCAACCTGAATCAGTGCATTCTGTAGAGGATGAAAGTATCCACTGCATAAGCAGGCACTGCCCCAACACTGAACACATTTCTGGAACTGGTGACCTTAGCCCGTCTGCAACTGTGGAGATTGCCACAATAGCAAGATTGCTGTTCTAGATTATCTGTGGTGTGCCCAGTACTCCATCTGCCTGCCTCTCAGTTTCCTACATATTTTGGCACAATATATATTGCTTTCAAGTTTGCCTGTGTATACAAACGGGGGTCTTTTAGTTAACAGAAATTCAAGTTCTTTCCCCCGCCAACTGCATTTAGGATCAGGCACGCGTGGATTGATTATACACAGACATCACCTAAAGTTATTTTCAAGATAATGGCAACTGTTAAACATCTTAGGAGTCTTGGCTATGGATTCCCTGAGTGCCCTTAGACAAGCCCAGTTTCAGTTGGCTTTGATGCACAAAAATACGTGCCATCATGGATCTTTAAGGTGCCTCAGGACTCTTTACTGTGAGGTGTGTACAGTCAAGCCCTCCACATTTGCGGGTTTCACTTCTGCGGATTTGATCATTCACAGAGTATTTGCTGTCACCTCTGCTGCCGCCCTAGGCCATTTTGAATAGGGATTGCAAGCCTCACGAGACTGAGAAACTGTGAACGAGGCTTGTAAGTCCCTATTAAAAATGTTGTGGAGCAACAGCAGAGGTGGCAGTAAGCCTCACCAGCCACCCACTTCTGCCTTGTGAAAGAACCCTGATGCCTCAGAGGAATCCATGGTGAATTGAATATGGTGATTGTACTTTTTCTGTGTGTTAAATATGGTTTGGGAGGGCCCAGAGTTACGGTTTTTTCCACTTTCACGGGGGTCGTAGCCCCTAACCCTAGCAAATGTGGAGGGATGACTGTATATCCATTGTGTTCATCCATACATACCTAAAATTGAGCCTTATTGTTCCTTGGGGGTTGCTTCACATATGGCCTTCTTGGTAAGGAAATATGTGGAATGAACCCCAGTTAGCCTATACTGAGTCTTGTTACAGCATGGAGTATGAATCCCCCCACCCCAGGTGCTTTTCCCCACATGGCATAGAGGCAGAGGTCTTACCAACTGCTTCCTAAGCACTTGCTGGACTTTTTAGCCTATATCCAGCTACAGTTCCCGACTAGAGTAGACCTACTGAATCAATTGCTGAATGGTAAGTCAACATGTGGATGAATCCTATTGATTTGATGGTCCTGTTCTAGTTGGATTGACTAACAGCTGGACTGAGGCATTCATGCATTGAAAGCTAAAAGCAACATAACTCATCTTTTGTCAGGTGTATTCTATTTGTGTTCATTATTTTCAATCATCAAGCTGGGTCTGTTAGAAACACAGAAAGCTGCCTTATACAAAGTTGCAAAATTTGTCTTTGTAGCCCGGTATTCTGTGTGAACGCCTTCAAGTTACCTGTTGACATATGGAGACCTTCTGAATTTCACTGGGTTTTCCTAGGCAAGGAGTGCTCTGAGATGACTTGTCATAGAATCATAAGAGTTGAAAGGGACCACAGGGGCCATCCAGTCCAACCCCCTGCTGTGCAGGAACCCACATCAAAGCACTCCCAACAGATGACCACCCAGCCTCTGCTTAAAAACCTCCAAAGATGGAGACTCCACCACATTCCAAGGCAGCATATTCCACTGCTGAACAGCTCTGACCATCAGGAAGTTCTTCCTGATGTCTAGGTGGAATCTCTTTTCCTGCAGCTTGAATCCATTGCTCCTTGTCCTAGTCTCTGGAGCAGCAGAAAACAAGCCCACTCCCTCCTCAACATGACATCCATTCAAATATTTAAACATAGCTATCATGTCCCTCTTAACCTCTTCTGCAGACTAAACATACCCAGCTCCCTAAGATGTTCCTCATAGGGCATGGCTTCCTTCCTCTGTCAGTTCCTTCCTCTGAAATGTAGCCTACTACAGCTAGCATTCGTCAGTGGTCTCCCATCCAAGTACTGAACAGGACTGACCCTGCTTACTTTCCAAGATCAGGCAAAATACCCAGCTCAATAAAATTGGCAGCAGTTTGCCAAGATCCCTGGCAGAGGTCTTTCCCAGCTGTGGCCACCTAATCCTTTCCAACTGGCGATGCCAGAACTTGAACTTGGAACCTTCTGCATGCCAAGTTGTGTGCTCTATCATGTCTCCCCACAATAAAGGACAAAATTAAATACAGTGGCCCCTCCACTTTTGCAAGGGTTCAGAGTGAGAGTGAAAAAAACATGCATCACTCCCCCCATGCTCCCCCTCCCATTCTCTTCTGGGGCTCCCCCCTCCCATTCCCTTGCCTTTTGCCCAGGTGCACTTGCCTTCCTTCTCCGCACCCAGCAAAATGCAAGGGAATGGGAAGAGAATGTGGGGGGACGGTAAAGACACACACACCTCTCCTGAATAATCAAATTCGCCAAGGTCAACTCTGTGAGTGTGGAGGGAGGACTGTACAGGCATGCTGCAGTTAACGAAGCCTCTGAGAACGAAGCTTCTTTTTTATGAAGTCTTTTTATGCCTGCTGAGTATCCTTCTTCCTTGTCCTCTGTTTAGCTAGAAGTTTTTTAGCAGCCATCAGCATTGGGAGGATGATGGAGGAGGGCTGCAGAAATACAAAGTGTCAGCGTTGGGTTGCAGAAACATGTCTGTAGTAAACAAGGCAAGAAAGCTTGAGCAGAGAAAGAGCAGGATTCCACTCTAGCTAATCCAACTGTAGCCGTGTGTGCCTCCTTACAGTAGGCAAGGTAAACAGCAGCTGCCTTTGGAATGAAAGACAAAAAAAAATCACTGGATGTATTTTGGAAGAAGCCTTGAAACAGTCTCTTGAAAATTCCAAATGCTTTTGTTTACTCGTGCAATGCTTACCTGTCCTGGTTGTTTCATTTCATGTGTGCGTATCTTTAGTTCTGAATAAAAAGTTTATTGAAACCTGGTTCAAGTTGCTTTTTTTTTTTTTGTGGTATAGAAACCTATCTTTATTATTTCCATGTTATTTCTGCCTCTGGTACCAAAGTTTCTGTTAAAGAAGTAATGCTCAGGAATACATCTTCTTTGTTAACAGAGGTATTTACCTGTAACTCTTGTTAGAAGCTTATTCTTGTTTCTGCAAAATTGCAGAACCAGTTTTATCACTATCAGGGACAAGTGATTTATTCCTTCTTCCTGTTGTAGGCCTGTTCAAGGCTGAACCTATACATTTCCTTCAAGGCATTTTAAACCACTGTATCAAGACAAAGACTATTTAGACAGCCTTTCAAAATTTATCAGCATGTATCCAGATATTATACATTTTCTAAAACCGTGAGACAGAATCCATTAAAACTTTAGGTGATGAGCTGAATACAGGATCCATGTAATTCGTTGTCTGTATGACACCAGTTTCAGCATAGAGGATAATGCAGCCTTAAAGCATTACAGCTGGTTGTATTTATTTGCTGATTGATAGACACTTGCTTGTTGAAGTAGAAAACAAATTAAAAGATTGCTTTATTTTCCACAGACTTTTCAAAACCACTAATTTGCTCTATAAAAATGTGTTTATCATTACAGGATTATATAAATGGTTTCATAAATGTTCATAAACATTATTATTTCTTCTTTTTTTGCAGCTACTCAGTCTTATAAATGCAAAGACCTACAAGGCCACTCTTCTTATCTAGGGAAAGAAATCATAAAAGCTGACATTGTCAGCTTTTAATATACTTATTTCTAAGCATCAAAGCAATTCTAACTGCTTCACCTCTTACTCCCATACTATATGCAGCCTTTGGTGGCATCTTTATTTAGAAACCACAAAGTATGAAACTACAGTGAAGTAGACACAGTCCAAAGAAAGCTGGTCAAATAATGGGCTAATTGTTCACAGAACGATCAACAACCTTGTCTCATTAAATAACAGAGACTGTGCACACAGCCAACACAGCAAAATACTACAAAAATATTCTTTTAATTACCGTAATAATTATCATAATCATAAAAATTGCATACCATACTTTGAATGGTAAGTCTGGGAACACAACTTAAACAGCCAGGTTGCCAAGTGCCATTTCTAGACCCTCATTGTTCTAATGGCCATTGTTTAAGACAAAATGCAATAACACGTAAATTGCATATACCTCCGCTAATGGCCAGCGATGTCCTTCCATTAGAGAAAATTTGGCTTTATTGGTTGTTACTCATAATACACGGAGAGAGATTTTTAGAGGGGAATTGGGTGCAAATTTAGTTCCCATTCTCTCACCCACCCATCCACCCCTGTCTCAAATCTTGTGGCAGTTCAGCTATTGTATTTGAAGTGTGATGTGAATTGGTGGCAATGCAGACCTTTGTTACACTTGTGCAGCAGTCTCTGCACAATGCCCTGATTGAGTGGGAGCCATTTGCAGCTCAGATGTCTATGATCTGTGACCTAAAAACAGCTCTAATTAAGTCTGACACAGTCGCGTATTAGCTTGCTTGAAAGCCACTGCAATCTATTCACATTAGCCCTTTTCCCCCAGTAAAACATTCTACCTCTCCAAGCTGGCAAGCTACCGCTCCAGTCCATTTAGCTGGCTGCAGATCTAACATAGATTGGGACCAAAATAATAGCTTACAAGGATTTTTTGGAAACTGCAATAGGGGTGGAAATGAAGAAGAATCTGCAATATATTGTGGAATGCATACTTCTTTGCTGGCAAGACCACCAACAGCTTCCAGCAAAATTCAGCTTTGGCTCTAAACATGTAATTACAACCACCTCTGAGTCACTTATCTTATGGGGCATCACCAATATAAAATATTTAGAGAGTAAACCAAATAAGCTACAAGAGCAATGTGAGATGGTAAAGTGTAGTAGGATTTTCTGTCTGACCCTGTCTCAACTTTGTATTTTTTTAATGTCAGAATAGGACAAATAATATGAAAAGTATTTTCCCTTTTCGACAAGCAACAACGATTAAGGACCATTTCACAAATGTACTGTTGGGCAGTTAGAAATACGTAACCTTCAGTTGCGCATTCATAACTGCTATGTATTCATGATCCCTACCTAGCCCTTAAACTAGGGGCTATGTAGGGACTGTTAAAGACCATCAAACCACACTTACCAGTAAGCAACCACTGGTATCAATGGGATCTGTTGCGCTGTTTCTTGAGAGGCAACTGCAGAACACTATCACCCACCCCTTGTATAAGCAAGCACTGGGCCAGGGTGGATTTGCCACAGGGATCCTTTTTTCTACCTGGCGCACTGGAAGGGGTTCATCGGAAGGGGTGGGAACATCAGGCAGCCGCTTCTTGATCGAGAGGAATGGACCTCTGTCAATTCCAGTGGCTGCTTACCAGTGGGGAGGATCTGGACAAAATCCACTATGTAGCACTGTTAGTTATCTTTGCCCTCCACATTCAGTAGGGCTAGGGGCACAGGACCCTTGCAAAAGTGGAAAAGTGCAAATATCAAAGTATGTGTGTCTGCATTTGTGGGAAGGGGGGGGGCAAGGCATGGGTGGAGGCCGGGCCAGGCCAGGGAAAGGAGAGGACTGACATGGTGGCCTTATATTTCCTCTCTCTTTCCCATCTCCTTCCTTGGGCATATGTGGGGAATTGGGAGAGGGGTTGTGGCACTGAGAAACTGGGCTACAAGCTGTCCCAATTGGCCAGGCAGTGGCTGGTGGAGGAGGAGGATCAGAGGCAGGTTTTAAAGGAGCTGGTTGGCCTTACTGAATCCACCAAGAGGGAAAGTTCCCCCAAACAAAAAAGGGCCTGAGGTGGGGAGGCAGAGGTTGGAGAAACTCACAAATAATCAAATCCGTGAATGTCAAACCTGCAAATGTGGAGGACCAACTGTACATAATGGTCATATGGGATTCTGATGGACATTTTAAAAATAATTTTGTGTTCTACAAATTATCCCCTTTAGTTAGTCAGTATTCAGCATTTCCCAGGTAACTAAGCCATGCCAGAAACAAGAGAGAATTTTTCTTCTCAGTGAGTTTTTCAAGTTTTCAAAGTCTGTCCTTGACCACTTCAAGGCCCTTCAGTTCGGCCACCTGGAGATCTAAGCAGTCTTGAATTCAGGTCCAGCAACCTGAATTTAAATGTGTATGAAATGGGGGTATAAAAAGTAAATGGCCTTCTGGGAAAAAATCCTTGAAGTGCAAAACTAACAAAGTAAAGGAAAGAACCAGAATCTTTCTTCTAGCAATGGGATGAGTTTTCTCCTTACAGGAAGAGTGGTGCTTGCTTTGTTGTTTTTATAAAAAAAAACACATGGTGAAGCTTTCTAAACGGCTATCCCACCTGCAGTGTGATAAAATCTACTCTGCCCTTCAATAGACAATGCCATTTAAAAATGAAAAGCAGTAGAATGTGATATATTCCCATAGTGAGAAGGCTACAGTACAGCCTGTTCTCAAAAGTAACAGAAAATTATTAAACCAAAGTTGTTGGTGTGTGTCTTCAAGCTGTTTCCTTGAAGGCATTAAGGCGAACCTATCACAGGGTATTCGTGTCAAGATTTGTTCAGAGGGGATTTGCCAGTGTCTTCCTCTGAGGCTGAGAGAGTGTGACTTGTCCAAAATCACCCACTAGGTTTCCATAGCTGAGTGGGGATATGAACACTGGTCTCCCAGAATCGCAGTCCAACAGTCAAACCACTACACCATGCTGGCTCTCTAAACCAAAGTAAAGGATAATAAAGAGAAGATAAAGACAGCTATCAACTTAAAGGGAAGCATTCCCTGAAGCAGCTCTCTTGAATGGAAGATGCTTTCGCCCAGGGCCAGCTCCAGGGAGCCCTCAGAAAAAGGATCTTGCAGTGAATCAAGCTATCTCCTACAGACAACAGCATTCTGATAAGCAAAAGGCAACTGGGAACCATCGTTTAGATTTCCCACAATGCCTGGTGAGCAGATGTCATTTAACTTGTTACACTTTGGTCAGTGGCAATGCAAAAAATTAAGATGGTGCCCACCAGTTCCAAGTGTCTGGCATTGGCTGGCACACTGGGATATGCCTGAGGATGATTCATATCAATATCAGGCCAGCTCTCAACAGCACAAGTTTCCATCAGTGTATTTACGCCATCACCTGGAGCTAAGGCTGCTGCCTCCTTCCCATCTCCTACTCAGCAACAGCAGTCAGGCTGGAAGGGATTTGTGGGCACAGCTCTTCTTTTTGCCACTGATTGGCTGTGGGGGTGACCACAGGCTGTGCCTGAGTGCCTCTCTGCTGCTGATCCGTGGACAATGCGGCTGACCAGTGTCAGCAAGCCCCCTCATGCTGTTAAAACACCCAAGGCATTATGAAAGGAGGTATGGGATACCTCTTTCTGCAAAGTCACTAAAGTAAAGATGTAGGTGTAATTCAGGCATGTCACCAAGAAGATTCTAGCTTAGATGTGATAGTGTATCAAGGGATGAGATGAAGTATTACTTTCCGGCAAAATTACCATGATTTCATTGGCTGAATTCCCCACATTCCAGTACAAAAAGAGGAGTCTCTTCTTTTAGTCAAAACCATCTTTATTAAAGAAGAGTGTCACAACAGGCTCAAGAAAATGTGGGTATGAAACTGGCTATGACGAAAAGTGCTTTGTATGAATATTATAAATGCACATGTTGGTAAAATCAATACAACCCAGTATCTTGACAGCAGAAACTGCTGGCACAAAAGAACACACTAGAGTGACATAGCTTGGAGAGTCTATGTGGACTGATGTTGCGCTGTTTGCTTAATAACTTAAAATTAGAGAATGAATGCAGTAGATCCATAGATATTCAAATATAACTCTATAAATATTAGCCCCAAAGTATAGATTTTTCACTATGGGTACTAACAATAGAAATTTCATCTGTTCAGTATTGCAGCAGTATATTAAAGACTTTTGCCTGTACAAGTGATTCATGCAGCCTCCAATTACATGATTTTATTTTCTGATTTACACAAAGAAAAAAAATATAAAAAATAGGTTTATCATTTATATTTCATTCTTGTATTAGCCTTGACACTTCTCTGCCAAGAGCCAAGTTACAGTGAGTACATTAATCTAGGTAGCAATCTCCTCTCAACCAAAACCTCATTCAGTACATACACACAGAAAGAGAGGAGAAGGAGCAAATGCATTATACAAATCAAAACCTAGTAATTTTCATCTATAGAAAGAGGAAGGACAATCCCTTGATTTTATTAGAATGGCACAGATGTGAGAAATTGAACAATAGCACACTGATCTGTTTTTACACTTTCTAAAACCCCAAAGGACACTGTTTATGAGTGGTGAAGTGAGAGTTACCATAGGCAGACATCTCATGCATTCAGCAATTCATGTTCTTTATCTGTTTTCCCAACGGCGTCTGGATTGGACAAGGGGTCCAGATCAGCAAAGAGGCTAAACCAAGCAGTTAGGTCTTTAGATGAACTTGCAGTTTCTGAAGAAAACAAAAAGAAAAGAAAAAGAAAAACAATCTCTATCAAGTCAGGATTTTTGCTTGAGACTCATTTTGAAATAATACTTATTCTGGCAGACATGAACAAACAAACAATAGATTTAGACTGCATTACTAAAGAAAGCACTCAGGATATATCCAAGAAAATCCATTTTCATATTGATGGAAAAGTTAAATATTCTACAGGCTAAGTCCTAAATCCAGGGTTGCTCTGTTAGTCACAATGGAAAATTCTTCCCAAAGACCTCTGCGCTGCCTAAAATCTGTGTCCAGAGGGTTTAGGAGATGTCGTGGGGATACATCTGGGTTGCCTCTTCCTAGGTCCACTGCATTCTTCTGCTCGAGAAGATGCCTACATTTGAATGTTGATTATAGGTTTTTTAATATGTCATGCTGAACAATATACAATATGATAGAGATATATAAGCCTTTATCAGGATATCTTCATAGGGGCTTACAATACAAGAACATAAAGCACCTCAGAATATAATGTAAGATTATTCCAGGCCTATTTATATTTACAGTAGCTAAATGCAATTAACAAGATCTTCACATCCCTTAAAAGTTGCTTGAAGCACAAAAGAACAGGACGGGCACTGCCTAGCAGGTAAGAAATTATGGTGTTAAGTGAGCATATCTGTGGAGTAAGTTCTATAAGGTGGGTTACAGAACAACAGGCCACTTTCCACAGGCATTTGGAGAAGGATGGGGGTTTCCAAAGGAGATCTTCATTGGTAGGCAAGCTCAAAGTTTATCCTCTCTCTAACACCTAGCCAAAGTATTTCACACTTTTTAAAGTGTTTGGCCAGAATCTTGTCACTGCACGACACTGATGTAGGTGCCAGCAGGAGGAAAAAGTCCAGAGGAGCAGCATCAGGCACTAGACAAATAGGTTGCTTGGACCTGGCTGACTGTGTGTCTTTCTTTTCCATGTCTGTGCAACCCCAGAAAAGTTACAAGCATTAAAGGAGTCCACTAACAGGATTCCACAGTGTTTCTGGAAAGTAAGGCATATTATCTTTGTAAATCTCAGCAGAGGGCACTAGAACTTTCCCTTTTTTTCTGGGAGTCACCTGGTGGAAACATCAGAAATCCCAAAGCTGTCAGGATCGGATGGGCACAATGGTTTCTAACATATGGAGTAGGAGGCAGTGGAGTTTTGTGGCTGACAGTTTTTTTTTTTAACTGCTCAAGTGAAGCAGCTCCATTACCACTTAGGTCTTGGCAGCATTTTAAATGCCACCAATAAATAAACTAGCCTAAGCGTTCCATTGCAAATTAATGTAAACAGCACTCTGATTAAAGAACTGAAGCATAATTCTTAAAAGCAAGCATATCTTTTAAAAATGAAAATATACAAGAAAATGAAAATCTCTCAAACCACTCTTGTTAGTGAGGCGCATGCTTGTGCATACACATGTGCACACGTACGCACACAGACAAGGCCAGAGAGGAACAGATGTATCACCTTTCATGGGCGTCTTGTTGATATTCATGTTCAGGCTGCCAGATTTTGGTGGTGTCTGTAGTGCAGGCAAAGGGCTAATGCTGCCGGCTGCCCAATCTAAAATTCAATAGCAGAATTGCATTTCATCAGTCAACAGTAATTACCTAATGAGTTCACAGCACTCATAGCAGCAATATTCAAAGTACTTCCTGGAACTTAACTCTTTACAAATAAAATTGGCATGTTAATCTATTGATTTAGCCCTCTTTCGCAGTTTTAGGTAGGTCTTTATATACTGTACATATTATGTTGTTTTAACCCTGTGATAAACTGTCTTTGTGTACCTTGTTTAAAGGTGGAACAGAAATGACAATATCTCTTCCTGATTCCATGGAGGTACTAAAGGTTTTTTCATATAGCCAATTAACTGGTCTTGCATGAAGTTACAAGGTTTGTTTTGGCATTTGATTTAAATTGTTCTCTTTGCTTCATTACATGAAATAACCAAGTGAAAAAAACAGTACAATGTAACTGATAATTCTAATGTTTATCAAGAGAATTCCTGAGCAGATCTCTGCCTGCCTGCCTGCCTGCTTCGCTCTCTACTGACAGAGAGGACTTCTTGATTACTGTTTCATATGCCAAGCTGAAATACTTCCAGGCTATAGTTCTGAACCCAAGAAAGACTTCCAAAAAAGTAGCCTTTTGAGTACATCTGCTGGCATGACTACAAGCAGCTAGGTTAGCTGTATTACCCAGAGATTAGACATACCAATTTTTGGACTACCAAATGTCTGTGCTGGCTGGGCATTCTAGGAGCTGTAGTGCAAAAAGTAAACTTTTTCACACTCTGCTTGGTACCTGCTTCATTTGTCCTACAGGGGAATGGGCTATGCCCAAGGCAGCTGTATTTCTATTGCTAACAGAAAGAAATTTGTCTTCAGAAAGAAGGTGGGGGTGTGTTTACTAGCTGCAAGCCTATATGAATTAGCAGCTCAAAGAGCACTTCATGAACCAGATTATCAGTGAGACATTAAAGAAGCCAAGCTGCTCAGCTTTCCTGCCAGCAACTGTACAAATGTAGAAAGCTGAAACAAACAGAGAAGTAATCCTTTTGTCCTCAATTAAATTTAAAAATGGAAGCAGCAACTAAACTGTTCACACCAACTATCACACTTCCTATTTAAATAAACTATGATCCTAAGCTTCCTTTAATTGTTATTAAAAATTGAATACAAAATGGGGAGAAAATGCATTTTTAAAGCAGTCTGTAAAGTTAGAAAGGCGGCTAGAGGAGACAGCTGCATGTGTCAACAGTGAAATATTAAAAGTGCACCTGATCAGCATCATTTTCGTCTTTGCTATGAAGCTTACCCTTCTTTCACCTGGATTGAGAGCAGTTCAACAATAAAAAAAATTACTTGTACTACAATAGGGCCTAAAGAATAGGAATAAACTATACAAATATAGTTTTGTATATAGACAAAACAGACCAAGGGGCAATGGAGTTACCAGACAAAAGGCTTGGTGTAGCCACCACCTCTGCTACCACTCTGAGCTTCTAAAGTGCCTTTTATATTCTTGATTTGGACTTACCCATGCTTGAAATGAAACATTACTATTCTATACAGTTGGTCCCCCCATTTGCTATGGTTAAGGGCACAGGGCCCCCACAAAAGTGGAAAAAGTGCAAATATCAAAATATGCCTCTGTATCTGTGGGAAGGGGACTGAGGTATGTTGGGGAGAGTGGGCAGCCGGGGGCCAGATCAGGGAAAGGAGAAAGAAAGGGGGAGGGTTGGCATGATGGTCCTTGTCCTTTCTCCCTCTTGCTCTTCTCCTTCCTTGGATGTATGTGAGGCATTGGGAAAGGGTTTGTGGTGCTGAGAAATCAGGGTGAAACCCATCCTTAGCTGCCCAAGCAGCACCTGGCCGAGGAGAGGAGGATCAGAGGTAGATTTTTAAAAGGCTGCATGGTCTGATTAGAGCCACCAAGGGGGAAGGTTCCCCTGGAAAAGAAGTGTTTGAGGCGAGGTGGCAGAGGTTGGAGAAACTTGCAAATAATCAAAGTGTGAAAGTGAAAGCTGCAAAACGTGGAGGGCTGACTGTATACGTTTGCGTGAGAAACCATGACATGGGGTTCTTTACCATGTTTAGTGCAAGTCATAATTTCATATTACATCTGAGCCCAGCCTTGGTTAGTTTGTTTAAATCCACTAAAATAAATGGGATTCAAGGAACCCACATGTCCCTACCCAACATTCCAGCTTTAAAACCAAATAACCTTTTATCTAATCAATAAAAACTGCCTGCTGAGCACAGACAGGGACCTGACTTAGCTCATTCCGTACCTATTTTTCTCCATTCTTCCATATTGATGAAAGTGTCTACCACAATGTCTATACCACAAAGTGAAGAAACAGAAAAAAAATGCTTACAAATGATTTTCCTATCTGCCTGACAGGATTCTTTCGGACGGCATGGTGTACTACAAATGATCTTTATTTGTAACTGCTGAGGATTTTATCTAGGATCTTATGCAAGCAAAAGCATCTGTTCTAATATATTATGCCACCAAAGATAAGGAATTTTAAAAACCATTTTGTTATTTCATTTATACATTGTTTTAAATGTGCAAACAGCAATACTGTATTCATATAATAATGTATTCATTTTTGTTTAACAGTGGACCTCTCTAATGGAGTACTACTGTTCTCAAGTTCAGATGACAGTTTAAGCAGAAGCGTGGTTATCTGTGCATTGTCTATACAGGACTTTTAACTGAGCTCTGTTCACAGTTTGATGGCTGGAGTATGGTAGTCTCCTAATCTGGTTAACTGGCATTGCAGATTAAGACTATAGTTTCAAACACAGAATACTGTTCTAAGCTATCCGTGTACTGACAAACAATAATCCTAGCAAGAAGACATTTTTGAGCATTAAGACACAGTGTTAAACATACTTTCCAACCAAAGTACTTGTGTTACAATCAGTGAGAACTCTGAAAAGTAGTTGTCACAGTTGACTGCTCAGCTACACAAGTGAGAGAGATCTGTATCTATAATACTCAATAATTAATAAAGCATAGCTTTAACTGCTAAGAAAAATGCAGTCTATCAATAATACCTAGGATTGTTTGGCTAAATAAAACCACTGCAAAAAGCTAAAGTGACCACACTAATTGTTGCCAAGATGACTCTGACCTATGATGATGCTATGAATAAGAGACCTCCAAGTCAACCTATCATCAACAGCCCTCCTCGGGCCTTTCAGACTCAGGGCTATGGCTTCCTTGATCCATCTATCCATCTTTTCCTACTGCCTTCTTCTTTACCAAGCATCATTGTCTTTCTGAGTGAGCCATGTCTCCCCACGGTATGTCCAAAGTACAACATCAGGTTAGTCATCTTGGCTTCTAGAGAGAGTTTAGGCTTGCTTTGCTCTAGGATGTGTTAATTTGTCTTTCTAGCACTCCACAGTATCCACAGAACTTTTACGGCACTGCATTTCAAAGGAGTTGATTTTCTTCCTATCAGTTTTCTTCACTGTGCAGCTTTCACAGCCATACATAAAAACTGGAAATACAATAGCATGGATGATCCTAACCTTAATATTCAATGATACATCTTTACACTGGAGGTTCATGTCTAGTTCTTCCATAGCATTCCTTCAAAGTACTAGCCTTCTGATTGCTTGACTGTTGTCTACATTCTGATTAGTGACTGAGCCAACTATGGAAAATCTTGAATTATTTCAATGTCTTCATCATCTACTTTTTGTTTTCTTAATGTACAGCTGTAAACCTGCATTAGCACTTTCTTCCTTGACCTTCTTCAGTACCCATTTCAAGTCTTTGCTATTTTCTGCTAGCAGTATGTTGTCATTTGCATATCTTAAATGATCGAAGTTCCTTCCTCAGATTTTCACACCTCCTTCCTCCAAATCTAACTTTGCTTTACCTACTGTATCTTCAGAGTACAAGTTAAGCAAATAGGGTGATAAAATTTAGCCTTGCCTGACCCGCTTGCTAATTGGAAACAATGCCCATTCTCCCTATTCTGTCCTGACAGTAGCCTCTTGTCCTGAATACAGATCACATATTAGCACAATCCAATGTTGTGGCACACCCATTTCTTTAAAAGCTATCCACATACCATATGATCCATAGATCATATGGTATGTGCCAGAATTTGCTCCTAGTCTTGTTTTTGCACAGAGAACAGAGCTTCTCCATCTTCTGCTTCCAATTATATAGTCTATCTGATACCTACATTGGCCATCAGGTGATGTCCATGTATACAGTTGCCTCTTTGATTGTTCATCGCAAACACATTCTTCAAGCAATCTGTTGGCCTCACAAAATTCAATTAGTTGTTCTCCTGCTTCATTTCTTGATCCCAGACCAAATTTTCGTACAATCTTTGATATTGCTTTGTTGTCTACTTTTGCCTTCCAATCACTTATAATTAATAAGTCATGTTTTGGTGTGTGATCAATTTCCACCTAGACTCCAGCACAGAATCTTCCAATTTCTTCTTCTGCCTTTGTAGTTGGAGCATAAACTTGGCTTATCATTAAACTGATACGTTTTCCCCGAAGTCTTATTGGTATTATTTAGTCAGACTTTGCACTATATCTTTTGATTGCTTTTGGTACATTACTCCTCACTATAAAACTCCTCACTTAGATTTTCATTTTCTTGAGTAAAACGCTGTGTAATCATCTGACTCAAAATGTCCCATTTGTCATGGGCTTCCAGGACCTAGACTCAGATTCAGAGTCTGAGGCAGCAGAACCTGCTCTGAGCTCTGGCACAGAGACTGCTACAGCAGAAACTGCAGAGCAGACAGTACCACCACCTGCCCCAGGTACAGAAGAGTCAGCCCCAGCAGGGAGCCCTGCTCATTCCGACACAGAGAATGATCTATCCATACCTACCTTCACCCAGCGTAGACACCAAAAGTCTCTCCTGCGTCGCTCCCAGCAAATTTATGCCAAGCACCAATTAATCAGGCACCAGCTGCACTGACCTTGGAGCCTATCAGAACTGAGCCTTTCCCCTCTAGCTTTTGTCAGCAATCAACTGACCATTTCTCCTGTGCATGCCTCCGTTTGCTTCCCTTGCCTGTTATTCTGTTGTTTTGACTTGTGTTTATATTGCTTGCCTTTGATTTATGGACATTGCTGGGATTGTTATTTGCTTCTCATTTGTAAGGTGATTTTTTTCCTAAAGTAAACTGACTAATTGCTTAACTATCTGAGCTTCCTGACCTGTATTATCAGCTTCTCCTGGCTGCCAATCCAGATCAGGCATGGACACCATTTCTGTCCACTTTAGCTTGTTCATCCCAAGTACTGCAATGTTTATATGTTCTATTTCTTGTTTTACTATAGATTTTCATTCCCAGAACACACTAGCTAGTGTCTTCTATCTAAACAGAAGTCAGTTTCAAAATCAAAGACAGCCCCAACCATGCTCGGTGTCATGCCTCGGTCCCAGAACCGAAGTGCAGACGCTGACACAGACACTGACCCTTTCTAACAGCCACAACACATACTTGAACTCAACAATACTACTGCAGCCCAGAATATATGAGAGAGGGAGGGTAAATTATGCTCAGAGCACTTATACAGGAAAGGCTCATTACTCAGGCAATAATAGCTGAGGGAGACTGCTGCTGGGCTATAAAGATCATAGCCTTGGCTTTGAGAAGTCTGTTGCTGACAACCAACCTTTCTGATGGAAGCAACACTTTTATCTTTTGATTTCTGGCTGACATTTTTGAAGGACTTTGAACCTTGCTTGGTTTGTTCTCTAATCTACCAGACACTACCTTGAACTGACTCCCTGGATGTATTACTGACCTGGACTGCTTGAATGAGAGAATGATAAATGCCTGACTGATAAGCTTCTGTAAACCCAACTGTGGCTACTATGAACCTTAGCAGGCTTCCTAAACTGGGCACTCCTCCCATACCCTTCCTGCTGGATTTGTGCAGGTCATGCTCTTTTCAATCTGAGGACCCAACCTGTACTATGAATGTATTAATGATATGTTCCACAAAGTTTCTCAAAGAATGAATGAGATAACTGCATTTGGCAGAACAAAAAGTAGGCTACAAAAATCATAAATAAATACATTTCACCTGGATTCTATGTTATAAACTAAACTTTATACAGACAAATGTAAAGTACTATATATTCAAAAGCAGTAGGGAAGAAAAGTGGCCCAATGCTCTATTTGTGCCATCTTCAAAGATTTTAGAGTCCACAAAATCACCAATCACTATCAAAGTGCTTGGTGGTTTTGTGGACTCTAAAATCTTTGAAGATGGCACAGATAGTATTATTACAGGCTCCTGCCTGAAAAAATAAAAGGGAATGTCATTTTGGTCTGAATTGGAAGAGGCTCATCACAATTTTGGTACTGACTAGGCTCCACATTATTCTAAACTGGGTCTGGCTTGACACTTTAGATTTCCAAGGAATTGAACAGATAAGCATCTAAAGAAACTCAACAAAGCTGACCAGCATCCTGGAACGTAACATTTTAGGAAAAGGTATAGAAAGTAGCAGTATGGGAAAAATATTAAGAGGTCACACACATTAAACTTGAAGCAGACTCTGGTTTAAGATGATTCTCAGGAAAACAAAATATGAAAGCTTCTAAAGAAAGTTGTGGATTCTCTTTGTTGGATATATGCAGCAGCCAACAATCCAAGTCAATTTTGATTTGTTGACTTTGCCATCTTTTGTTATACATGATATACAGTATAGCATATGCTTCACTCAAGATCTGAAGTACGATCTCAAGCATTTACAGTCAGTCCTCCACATTTGCTGGGGTTTGGGGCACAGGACCCCCATGAAAGTGGAAAAACTATGAATAACTCTAGGTCCTCCCAAACCATATTTAACACAAAAAAAGAGAAAAGAATAATCACCATATTCAGCCCAGCATGGATTCCTTTGAGGCATCAGGGTTTCTTCACAAGGCATAAGTGGGTGGCTGGTGGGGCTTACTGCCACCTCCACTACTGCCCCACACCATTTTTAATAGGGAGCTAGAAGCCTCCTTCGCAGTTTTCTCAGTCTCACAAGGCTTGCAGTCCCTGTTACAAATGGCATAGGGAGGCAGCAGAAGTGACAGCAAATAATCTGTGAATAAACAATTCCACAAAAGTGAAACTTGCAAATGTGGAGGGCTGACCGTACGTATAAAGACTGGAATCTGGTTAGTGGCACACAGACACGTAACTCAGGATGTGTTTATGTTTGTTTTTGGAAACTGTGCAAAGAGCTGTTTCCCAGCTCCTCTATGCAACATTTAACCTCCTAAAATAGACTCAACACCTTAGATAGATTTCTTAGAATAGAAATTTCAACCTGGAATGGATTCACCACCACACTGACATGAAAACAATCAACCACCACTATATATCAGAGCCGTACAGAGTATTAAAGAATACTAAAGGTTCTCTTTCCTGGTTCAAACAAAAGGCAGCTATTAGAAAGAGCAGAAAACAGTACCAGAATAAAATCAGATGGGGAAGTGATGCTTTACTCTTTGCTTGCCAGTTCCTTTACAATTTGCTTTCCCCTAGCTTTTAATCCCACTACAGAAAAAAAAAGTCCCAATTACATTATCCTTTGCTGCTAGATGAGAGTGGCTGCAATCTCCAGTGTCTGCTTTTTGAAAGATGGTACTGAAGGTTATGTTAACTTGAACTTGTAACTGGCAGCTTGGCCCTTGGCATAGCTTCTAATGGGACAGGAAACTGCTCCATAATAGAACAAAATACTTTACATGTAAAAATTAATCTGACATCTCCAGAGAAAGCATCTCTGATAGCAAGGTTTGGAAAGAATTCTTCATGAAACTTCAGACAATCACTGCCACAGGATTTGGCTTGACAGAGGTATGATCTATTCTACCAGAAAGCAGGGATATACAGAACAATGCTACCTAACATGTATGTATTGGCTTGCTTGTTGAAAGTGCTTCACATGCTTGATTGCAGTAATTCTTAGACCAGCCCTATAAAGATAGGTCAATATTATCACACCCTGTTGCAAAAGTGTGTCTGACAGAGAGCAGCCTTCAGTTCATAGGAGAGGCAAGATTCAAAGTAGCAACCTACTTGTTCGTAGCTTGACCTTGTTGTGGAATATCTGTAAACATGCTCTCCTATGACTGAGAAGCAGCTGCTGGGCTGGGCAGAGGCAGGTTCAGATTGGGGCCACTGTGCTGAAATAAAGGGGCATTATCCCTTCCTCACTATGTTACTTCTTAATTCAAATTGTTCCTCTCCAAAGAACACATTTGCCACATGGGGAAAAAAATAATAACACCATGAACTACTCCTCCCTATCTGCCTTGAAATTTAGCCCCCACTGCCCTCAAGTGCTGTTTTTCAGGGTCACCACTTTGGGAGATGCTGTTCACAGATCTCCCACATCACGTGTAGTTTGCTCTTAGTGCCTTTATTATACCAGCTGTCCTATACTAAGCTACATCACATCAGCTTAAAATTTCTGGTATTTCAGCTCCATTAAGCATTTATACTAGACTGAGAAGCCAGTTTATGTCCCTATCCACAGGCCTATTAAACCAAAGTACTTGGATTCAAACCACTGAAGCCTCATTGACAACATGCTCTTATCTTAGGCCTGCCAGTCTTGACAAGGTCCCTTTAACAAGAGACTTTTTTTTTTCAAATTGTAACTCCAGGCTCTACTATTTTCTTCTACCTGAGGAATGTCAGAGGAATAATTTTCTCATCAACAAATGACAAGCAAGCCAACCCACATTAACACCCTGGAGGAGTTAAGAACCCTTCACACACGTCATCCCTTCACTCTAAAAATAATGAGACAATTTTTCCTTTCACCCTTTATGCCTCCCTCCCACAACCACCATCTGCCCAAGAACACTGGCAGCAAGGAGGTTGATCTGCTGGAGCACAGAAGCAACCAGAGTTGCAATTTAATAAAGCAGTTCCATTTTAATCCTGTTGTGCAGAAGCATGTCTTTTACAACGTGAGATCAGCTAACTGATATTTGGGAGAGTAAAAAATAGGATTGCAGGGAGGGTCAAAATATATAAATGGGGCTAGTGTGAGTAACATAACAGATGGTGTCACTTCCGGGAACATGCAAACTTAGAATAAATACATGAATGAGTGTGAGTAAGTGAGAATGTATGAGCTGTGAGTCTGGAGGAAAAGCATAATGTAAAATTACAACTTTGTATTAAGGTGCACATATCCCTCCTTGCCCAGAGCAGCCATAAGGAAATTAGAAGCACCAGATTTTATTTTAAACTAAGAGCAGTATCTTTCCTCTGATCCACAAACTGTGGCTACCTGTTATCTCAGGGTTATCTTCAGGCTAAATGTGACCCCCGAGGCATTTTTGGAGCCCCAAAAGAATCCCTGCTGCTGCAATGGCACAGCATCAAAAAAAAAAGGTCATTTTTGTCCACAAACAAGGCACACCTTTATCGGGAACCAATTAGCACTCCTGGTAGCTCCCAGAAGCGCTAACTGGCTTCCAAACATGGGACCACTCCCCACGTGCCTTTTTTTTTTAATGAAAAGTGGCTTGTTAAAGGAAAGTATCACCTTTTTGTTGTTGCTGTGCTACTTAATTTCAATGCCATTAGGCTTGGAGAGTGGCAATACAGCCTCCTGACTTGCATCAGTTGCTCACACAGTTTGATCCTTACTTATTTGGACAAACTACAGTTTAAACCATGGGTGGAAACTTCCCAATGGCAGGAGGCTGTACAGGAGATGCCCCAAAAGGGGCTACACTGCTGTGGGTTTTCCTATCTCTGCCACTGTTCCTGCTGCCAACATTTGGCAGCAATTGTGACAGCCCTCTGGGGGGTACAAGGGTGTCAGGAAGAGAAAGGAAGGGAAATATAAAAATACTTGGTTTCTTTTTGCTGCTCCATTTTGAAATCGGGAAAGTGAAGTCCATAAAAATAGTCAAGGAAATATTGCCTGCCTCTTGTTCAAATCAACGTTTCTCAGTTCAGATGAATTGAATAGGTTGTAGTCCAACATTTGTGCATGTAATATGATGCCTGTGCACAATATCACTATATTGTGCCTTAGTGCCACACCTAAACCCAGCAGAACCAATGTGAATTCAAAAGGATAGCAGTGCTAGTCTGTTTAGTTAGTTCCATAGCACCTTTGATATTGTTGTATTCTAACATAAGCTTTTGTGGGCACCAGTTCCCTTTATCAAATGAGGTACTTATAGCTGTCTGTTTGTGTGCACACATACATAATCCATTGCCACAGCATTTGGCTGGTCCACTGAGCCAAGCCAACTGGAAGAAAGGATTCATTTACTTATTGCGTTGTGTCCCATGGCTAGAAGTTTCTATTGCCAGCAACAGAACAGGCCTACCTTGAAGTGAGGACTGCAAATCATTCATATTTTGGTCTAAAAGCTGAGAGGGAAGGAAGCCTGAGGATGAGGACTGACTGCTTTCCATTTCTCCTACTGAAGAGTTTATGGCTGCATCAACAAGTGGATCCTCTCCAAAGACAGCTGTCCATTCCCTGCTGAATTCACCATCATCCAAAGAAGATGCATTGAGAATCTCATTCAACAGTACCATATCATCTTTATCAGTTGCCTCAGTTTCTCGGGAGTTTGTAAGCAGGTTCTTTGATGCTGTTGAAAGAAATAGAGGCACTAAAGTAAAAATAAATAAATAAATAAACAAACAAATAAATAAATAGGTAAACTAGGTAAAAACAAAGGTTGGTACTACAGCAATGTCCACCCAGATGTATCAGTAAAGGATAGATCATAATTCGATGGCAGAGTACATGCTTTCTTTGCAAAATGGACTAGGCAAAGGATGGCTGAAAATCTCAAAGAGCTGCTGCTAATCAGGGTAGCTAACACTCTGGATATTCTAAATAGTCTCACCTGACATAAGCCAATTTCCTACATAATTGATAATGACTGGGGAAAGCATAATTATTCCTATTTAAGTGATGTTTAAGATGGATAACCTTCCTATGACTCTTTCCATCACCCATATTCCAGGTGTCATTTTGAAATGCTGCCTGGACATTCATGATTTCCTATTTCTCAAATAAGATCTCAAATCCAGATGCCATGGTTCAAGCAAGGAAGTAGATAGTCTTGACAGCTGCCAAAATGCAGAGACCTTCACTGAAATACTCCCCTACTTTTCCAGACACATCAAGTACTTCAGCAAAATAACTATTTTGGAAAATAATCTGAAATATTATATGAATTGGTTTTTTTGGGCAGTAATCCTTTGCTATAATAGGTGATATAATTTAATATGGATTACAAATAGTAGGTTCATGATGGATTACTTAATAAAGGAATAGTTTACATTATGGTTATACTACTTCTGTTAAGTATTCAAACCAAGTGCTTAGCTTGATGGGGGAAGGGATCTTCTGCTGTGCTGCTGGCTCAGGTATATACAAGACGAAAAATGAAGGAAATGTACCTTGGGGAAACATAAGACAGCCTTTCATCCAGATGATAAGGCAAACAAGAGGGGACTAGGTTTTGCCCATTAGACCACTGTGGAGGGCAGTGAGATGCAGCAATTCACTGTAAATTTATTATATGCCTGTGCACTGGAGAGACAGGAATGGACAGTAAAGTGTAAGACACAGTGCAGAGTCAACCACAGTTGTGCAGAGACAGTTTAAAAATTCAGAGAATTTTAGGTATAATACCAACAGGCAGCAGCAACAATAATTTCTTGTCAAGAGGGAACTGATTAAAGTAAGGCCCTATTAAATCTCATAGGGATTCTTTAATGGGCAAATACTATTACTGCCATCCAATGAGTCACTGAAGCTGGTCTATACCTTCCACCTGTTTCTCTCCTCTCTAAGAAGAATGGAAGTCAGTTTAAGAGTGGAATTGATGACAGCTTGTTGTATGGCAAATGCATAAGAACTTTCTGTCACCCCTGGCCTCTTAGAAATATAGACCAAGTCTCAATACAATTAGTACTGCTGCATGGAAACCTGCTTAGCCACATTTCTTCCCCTTCTCTTTCTCTAGGGAGCTTGCCTGGGGGGAAGAACTGTGTTACAGAAGTCCTTCTGAACTCCTCATTCAGATACAGCCACCTGTTCTGCTTTTGGATTGGTCTGCAAGGATAGTTTGTTTTCTGCCCTTCTGACATCCAAAGAATACTACTTTTTTTTCCTAATGGATACAATGGATTTGGGCAGAACATTGGTAACTCTAAAAACTGGCCATGAGCACTTGTAAGGACACAGTTTGGAATGAATGATGGATCCATAATTAAGAACGTCCTGTCACTTTCAAACCTGCAGAAATTTCAGTTGACTTCCCTTTGGTTGACATTATATTAGACACCTGCCTCTTCAAAGTATTTGGTCTCCAACCTTTCAATAACTCTGTTTGTAAAAAAAGCCTGTAAGTCTTTAACTTTTACTTTCTCTTGCATCACTGAAATTTCTGACCACCAGCAGGTAAATGACTTCCATGTGTTGTCATAGATACGTCATGCAGACTGCCTCCTTGAGACCATGATGGTATCAGCCACAGACTCTTGAGTATCTTTGCTTTATTAATTTGCACCACTCAATCTCCACGTGGCTAACCTTCCCCAGCCTGGATCTGGATGCAGAACTGAACCCTGTTGTATCAAGTCCTTCACCTGTGGTAGATGATATGGCTCTCCTACTGATAGACTCATCAGGTGAGGAAACCATGGTCTGTGTGTAGACAATAAGGAGCAATCAGCACTACTTGTGTTTCCTCCAGTTTGACTTCGTTCAAAACTCTCTGGATTACTGGTAGAGGAGAAAGGCATACAACAAGCCTTTCAGCCTCTTTATCAAAAAAGTATTTTGATCTCTGGCATCTGGACTTCCATCTACTGAAATAAATCTTTTTAATTTGAAATTCCTGCCAGAGGCAAATAGGTCTATCACAAGCTTTCCATATCTTTCCTGCAAGTGCTGAAAAGTCACCATTCTTCTGGTAGTATTTCATGCCTTCTTAGGAAACCTGCTATCACATTCAGGGGGCCTTTGAGGTCTACTGCAGTCAATGATTACAGAAGTTTCTCAGCTCATTTTAATATTCTGTTCAACTCTTTTATCAGTTTCTGTGAATGGGAACCACACTGATTGAATAAATAGGCTTTCACTGACATGAGGTGTGCATACCTGCATATTTTGGTCCCACTGGGGCAGAATGTATTGTTAGTCTGACAGCTCTAATTTTTAATAGATTGACTGTCACAGTTTTTTTCCCATCACTGACCACTGCCCCTGAACTGAATGGCCATTGTAGTGGGCTCCCCAGCCATATAAACTGGCATCTGTTGTAATCACAATCCTTATTTGTGGAATAAAGACATTGCCATGATTTAGTGATTTGTCCCTGATCCCCCGTCTCAGATCTTTGAGCACCTGTTCTGGCAGAGTCAAAATGTGACTCCTCTGAATTACTAATTGATGAGGTCTGAGGAATAGTTGAAGAGGTCTGGTATGAAACCTCAACCAAAGAATTAGTTGGATTGTTGAAGTTATTATAGCTCAAACCTTGGATAAGCACATCACATCCATATTCTTGTCCCATATTATTCTGTGAATGTTTTATCTTTATCTTCCTCTTTTCCAAGAGGAAAACACGCACCCTTGCGCGAGTGGGGTGTGCAAGAGAGTAAAGGGGAGAGAAGATCTTCCCCCTCCTGTGCTCTGCTGTGCCGCTGCCCGCGTCATTGCACAGGTGGAAGGCAAAGAGAGAGTAAAGGGGAGAGAAGATCTTCCCTCATGCTCTCTTGGCCGCCCGCAGTTTTTTGACTTCTGCGGAGGTTCTGTGTCTAACCCCGTGAATGTAGAGGCCATACTGTAGACTCTACTGGTCTCACTTTTAGTTCAGAAATTGATGTTTTTCTACATCCATATCATACTGAAAGACCATACTGACTGAATTTTCTTTTACCACCCATAAGCACCTAAAAGAGATGATCACAGTGAAAAACAGCTAATTTTCATCTTAGTAAGATTAAGATTAAATTATCCTATGATTAGACCCTAGAATTGATAAAATAGTCAAAGAAAAAGATTACATACCATTTTCTTCAGGTTTCAAGCCTAACAAGTCATCTATAGTGCCTAAAAAAAAGGCGAAGTACAAGGAAATCATTGACCTATAAACTGTTTTGCTTATATCATAATTAGAATGATGTAGCTTTTCTTAGGCTGCAATTGCAGGCAGTTTTACATGAGGCTTTTATATGGTATCATTGTGCCTCACTCACTGAATTTTACAGGGTTTTCACATTGTCCTCTTCCACTTGTAACCATTATTTTTCCACCGTGTCTTCCATCCTTTTTCTTACCTTGGGAAATTCATTAGGCAAAAAGGACGGAAGAGTGGGAAAGTGACTTCTAAACACTAGCATGATGAAACCCTTGCCTGAAGCCACCCTTATATATATTTAGAGGGAAATTTATCCCACTAAACCAAAAGGAACTTACTTTCGAGTTGACATGCATAGAGCAACACTGCACTTCTGAGAAACACACCTGAATTCTCTGTATGGCTGAAGTTTTCCCCCAATGTGCTCAGAATGTCCTTAGCATCTTCTGCTGTAACCAGAATATTTTCTGTGTCAAACCCAGCAAAATTATAACAAAGCTTTAAACACAATGTATCTCAAAACTTTTCAGTCTGATCAGTATCACAACTATAACTTCCTTTAACTTGACAAATTTCAGGCAGATGATTATCCAATCTGTAGTAGCACTGTGATTTAAAGATGGAGGTATCTGTGTTTATTCTTGGGAAGGGGGGTTTATTACAACATTATTTCATTTCGTTTCATTTGCATGTGGGCTTTCTCCGAGAGTGCTACCCAAGGTGATTCCCATAGGCAGTCAATTAAAAAACCTTCACAAATCTAAACACATGAGGATATTTGGCTGTCTGTGAAATAATGAATTCAAAAAGGATTGTATTCCTCTCCAGTTGATTATTCAAATCTTGGAGAGTTTTGACAATTTTAAGTACTCTTGCTGTTAGACACTCATTGGGAACAATTTAAAATTTCAGCCAATCCCAGTTCAATCATTAGCCACATACTAACTATCATCTGATGGGAAAAGAGCACAGAAGAAAAACAGGGATAATAACGCATCTTTGGCATTCACATTTGGAGAAAAGTGTTGTGGCTGCCTCAAATGTAGGCCTTTTTCCTGGATAGTGTGTGGTGGGGAGAAGGCACTCTTGGATTGGGAGTAGCTGCAGCAGACTGCTTTGTTTCTCTAAGCTGCAAACAGGAGGTGACAGTGGTAATCTGAAGCAGTTATAGCAAGTAGAAGGATGCAGAGCACATGCTCATTCCAAATATTTAATTATCAGGCTGCCTTTGTGATTGTTAAATAAAATCTCTAATCTCAAATCTCTGTTCATAACTGATTTCATATGCTTTGTACTTTTAGAGTCGGGATGAAACATCCTGACTGAGACAATGTAATATACTCTAAAGTAACCTGCAAGAACAAAATGTTCACACAGCATATATTAACGTGGTGAAATTTGAAGCCCTCTGGCCTTGAAAGACATAAGAGCATACCTGAGTTGGCTGATTCCTTGGTGTGGCTTTCATCATCTAATGAAATCAACCTGAAATTGGAGGGAGAATAAACAAAAGCATACTTCATGCTATTCGCTATCACATTATAGGAGAAAATGTCATGAAATTATTGTTTCTTCCTCCATTATGCAGCTTTATGGCCCAATCAAGATATCTGTAATTCTAGGGATACTAATATTTTGATGCCTTTGTAACAAAACATGCACATGCAAAATCATTTATGGTACCTGATAATGTTAGATTTCATCACCTGCTGCATGAGTAAAGACTTCCTGCTCCAGTAAGTTACTGATAAGTATGGTATATGATATTACACACTAGAAATGTGTCACCAACAGTTCTTGTTCATATGGTGCTTCAGTGTTACACTGATAAAATAACGAATTTCTGCACTGAGTGGTACTAAATGCTAGAAGGGAACCTGATATTCTTACCAAAAGGCTTCATGAGGTAGACACTGGATCCCTCTCCTCTTTTTCAATAATGCTCAGTAGCAAAAAATGATATCTACCAGTGAACCACAGGGTATCACAAACTCTAATATTATACTGGTATTATACTGATGTTGTTAACTGCTGTAAAATCAGCTTTGTCTTATGGTGAACCTATTAATGGAAGACTTCCAAGACAACTTGTCATCAAGAGCCCTGCTCAAATCCTGCAAACCCAGGACTACAGGCCTTGTTCACTGAGTCTATCCATCTGTAAAGCAATCTCTTTTGTAAGCATCATTATCTTTCTTAATGAGTCATGTTGTCCAAAGCACAATAGCCTCAGCTTGGTCATTTTGGCTTCTAGTGAGAGTTCATGCTTGATTTGTTCTAAGACTGATTTATTAGTTGCTTTGGCAGCCCATGGTATCTATAGAAGTCTTCTCTAGCAATGCATTGATGAGTTGATTCTCTTCAAGTCATCTTTCTCCACTTTCCAGCTTTCACAAGCATACACACTAACATTTTATTGGCATGACTGCAGGAACAGACCTTGTGGATATATAGTGCCCAAAAGGATAAATGGAAAACTGTGTTGCATGGTTAGTCTCTTATGTGGAAAATCTCATGTGAATCTATATGAAATAGGATCACAACAGGAAGCAGGACTAGGGCAAAAAGTGGTTCAAAGATGAAATCTAAAGTAAAATCTTCCCATCTCCACAACAGCTTTTGTGATGTTGGTGCATTTACTTGGTGCAATGGGATCTCAACTAAAAGCATGTTAAAGATGTTGCTGAAACATCTAGAGTTTCAGAACTTTCTCTTTCCTTTTCATCACTTAAACATTTAAAGCAAAGTGGGAAATTATTTATTTTCTGTTTGGAAAAAGAGAGGAAGTTGTCTCCCTGACCTTGCATGGAGTAGTTAGCAGAAACACTGAATAAGCATGAGATTTGGTTACATGGTAACTGATGTAATGGGTTTGGCAGGGATCACTATGCCTGCTGTCACACTGAGATTTTATCTGTACCATGAGCCAAGCACTGAGACAGATCAATTGTGTCTTTAGATCCACAAGAACAAGACAGACACAGTGGGGCTGTAGAAGTATAACGGAGGGAAAAAAGCTACAACACAAAGCAAAAGAGAATTTTTTTTAAAAAAACAGGACAGCTTCAGGGGTAACACAGCTTTACTAGACCCTTCTAATTTTTGGCTTTAAAAAGAGGAGGAGGAGGAGGAGAACAAGGAAGAAGAACTCATCCACATTAAATCCTGAGCCACTTAATCATTCAGGCTGAAAAGGAAGCTGGCATCAGTCAGCTCATTCATTGTCAAAGTGCTTTTGCTGACTTGAAGCTTCTGTATCAAAGAAGAGGTTCCGTGTAGAGACTTTCATGCTAGCAGCCATTTAGAACTGCTCTTATGCAACAAATGCAAGCAATTATGTGAATGTCTTAACATTATGTTTTTTCAAGCCTCTAAGCATCCAATATTAGAAAAAAACCCTACACATATATTATCTAGGCCAGTGAGTTGATCTCCTATCAATTTTCTTGCGGCAGAAAACATTTCTAAGAGAGTTTGAGGGAACAGGAGTGCAAAATACTAAAAAATTAAATTCCAATGGCCAGCACTGAAAGCTATCTTTCACATCTGTCTGTGGGATTATAGCAATGCCTATGTCCTCATCTCTGTTTCTGGGAGTTTCCAAGTAAAAGGGATTGCATCTCTTTTTCCTCTTGCCATATATCCAAATTATTAAAGATTATGATACAACCTATTTGTACAGTTTTCTTAACACCTGAAACCCCACAAGGCTCAGCTCTCAAGATATACTCTTACAGAGTACTTGGTACTGTACTGGATCAATTCCCAAGCACTATATATAGATTACAAGAGCTAATCAGTGCTCAAATGAGCAGTGGATCTGTTCCAACTCTTGTGCACATGAGAAACGCCAAGGCAGGAAGACAATCCGTGGAGTGAAATCTGTTTATTTCCCCTGCATGATACACATAAGATGCTTACTTCATTGCTCCACAAAATGCCAGTGAAAAGAATCAAAAGCAAACAAGCACTGACAGCAACATTTGCTCCCACTCCCCTATACAGTATATGGGAGACTTAGAAGATAAGGTAGTTTCCTATGCAATTTAATGCTTTTCCTATCCTGAGGGGCAAGAGTAGAGAAATGTATGTAACACAGCTGTGTAAAGCATAACATAACATGTATTTGCATGCCAGCAATATATTTTTCATGTGTTCTTCTAAAGAAGGGGACACATAGTAAAGAGAAATGCACTCATCTGGGAAGCAATTAGATCATAAAAGGGAGTGGAGCATGAAGCAATAGTAAGTAAAAAGGGAGATTTCCTGGTCCGATCAAAATATTCAAACACTGAGCTCAGGGAATTTTCACCTCTTCTAAAGTATTGCCTGTCACTTCTGTTTGGGATGTCATCACACTTGAGGATATCAATAGTCTATTGATAGAGTTAATGTTCCATGGATAGTGCTCTGTCCAGAGATCTCTTCTACAACATTTCATGTAAGCTGACAAATTACTGGGGGAAAGGGTATGAGCTTATGTGA
Organism: Cyclura pinguis; assembly: GCA_030412105.1. Lineage (NCBI taxonomy): Eukaryota > Metazoa > Chordata > Lepidosauria > Squamata > Iguanidae > Cyclura > Cyclura pinguis. The sequence goes on from CM059604.1 coordinate 25,094,437, forward strand.
GAAAGCAGCGAGAAGTTACTAACTGATGTAATGTAGATTTACTACTCAGAGAATCAACTGACTTGTGTTTACTGAATTTACTACAGTTAGAAACATATATTTCTTCCCAGGTGCAAAGTTAGCCAATAATTATTTTGTTTGAACAGATGCATATCCTATGACTTACTGACACTGCTGATCATCTTCTGATTTGGTGTTCTCTAGCTGCAGTTCTTCTTCCTTTTCTTCACTTTCCATTAATTTATTTACAGGCTCTTGTAGGCTCTAGGTCAATACATATATGAAAAAGAACAGGCAAAAATAATAATAAGGAATGCTGAAAAATCTTTTGATGCTGTGACTTAGCCAAGTCACATAAAACAGAAGCCTCAGAGACATGGAAACAACTTCAATTTAAACAGGAAGACAGAAGAAGGCTTAAAGCACAAGAGGTCAGCAGGCAAAATTCCCTGAAGAATAACTACAGTGGAAATAGAATGAAAACTGGACAGAGAATCATGTAAACTTGCTTTTGCTCCAGAAAATGCACAGCAATTTGCAAAGCAAAAGCTAAACATGGACAATGTGATGAGCTACTCTGCTTTATATGTGATTGTGTCACACTAGTGTTTATTCACCCACGTTGGCTCACAGTCCATTTTCTGGACCAATTTAAAGGGCTGGTTTTACATTAAAGCCCTAAACAGGCTGCGACAGGATAACTGAAAGACTGTCTTTACTTTATGATACTTTCTTTGAAAAACAGAGATCTTTTTCAGAGGCCCTGCTCTTGGTGCTCCCACAAAGTAAACTGAACTGAGTGCCTATCTGGAAGTGGACTGATGACACACTGGTTATGAAGCACTCTCTTCAGAAAGGCTCACTTGCTTTTTAAACAGATTATTTCAGTGCTACTTGCAGATCTGCACAGATCTTTCAAAAAATTAAAAAATGTTTCAGTGTTCTGTGTTATCGTATATATGTTGGCTATCTGACAACTAATCTTTCTGGAGCTGTTGATGCCCCAAATTGTTTTGTTAAAATATGATGTTTTTTAATATCACACATTGTTTTGTTTTGGTGCAATATTCCCCCCAGAGAACAACACTGTTGGACACCTTTATACAAATACAGTAAAAATAAAGTAAAATAAATAGCTTGTATTGCAGCAGTGTACAAGACACTCCCAAATATTTGAGGGTTGAATCCCTGAATTAATTGTGGTGGTGAATATTTCATGTATCTGATGAAATGAGCTCCAGTCTATAAAGGTTTATGCCACCATCCACTTACTAGTTTTTAAGATACCACAGGACTCTTTACTGCAACAGATGAATACACTGTCTATCAGGAAAGCCATGTGACATGTCTCTATGCAATCTTTAGCATTTATAAAACCAGGTACAATGAACTGCTGCTCAAAGGATCAGACTCTTAAGCCCATTATTACCATGTATATTTCATTTCTGCACATTCATTCATTCTTGAAAGATGCAATCAAACTGCCAAAAGACACACATTGTACTTTCAATCTGAATTGAAGTTTAGTGTTTCATTTTCAGCCTACTTAAAATAAAGTGTTCTTTTGTTTTTGTTTTTACAGAACATCATTTTATATTTAGTTCTACCTGCTGTTCTTATTTCTGCTTTGTCAGGAGGGGAAAATGTGTACTAGTCTTTCATGTTAGATTTCTGTCAATGGCACTTTTAAAAAGTTTGTTTTACTGTTGTTGTGAGGAAGACTGATGCTTTCTGTAAGATTAGTAAAAGCTAGTATTTTTCTTTTAACGTTATCAATGTTATAAAGTATTAGCTTACAAAATAAACAAAATGAGGCACAAATGATTTTTTTATGCGTTCCCATATTATCTGCTACACAGTTTTTAATTCCAGACAGTGTGCCAAGTGAGAATATTTCCTCTTATCAAGCTTAGTTCCTGGACTGCTCACAGCTAAGTAGACTGATTCACTAATGGAGGCGTTGCAAAAGTCGTGCCAATGTAATTTTGACCTTTCTTTAGATGAAAACAAGAAATTTGCACTTATGTTACTTTTAGTATTCTTAGGCACTTCTAGTTAAGCATGCAATTTCATTTTTTTCCCAAATCACAATTTGTATAAGCATTTACATGGATCAGAAGCCCAGAAAATGCATTCGTCCATTCCCAACACCAAGAAGTAACTTACCATAATTGGCATAATGGCAATGTTCTTACTAAATAATACTATTTCCTAATCGAGTCTCTAGGCTTGAAAAAAAATAGTGGCTTGCATTAGAGAACGTATGTGACCAGACACAGGCAGAAGCTCTTTTCGTTCTCCTTTTAGATGTATTTTCAGGCAAGCTAGTAAATATTCTACTGGGCTCATAATTTTGTGGACTTGTTTTGAAATCTGAAATAGCTTATTTTTAATTGAAATCACTGACCTTTTTTTAAAAAAAGAAAAAGATGATTTATTGAAAAATTTATATGGTCTTCTTACAGGGTGATCACAGTGGTTTTCCATCTAAGAGACCAATTAGATGCATCCATATCTGTTTATATTCACCAAGTAACAGACCATTTATTATATACAACTCTGTCTGAATTTTTCCATTCACCAACATCAGGGGCTGCCATTAGCCCCACTCCCCTTTCAGGCTGTCTAGGGACATTTGGTGGGGAAATGTTTTTGCATTTTCCCCCCCAAAAAACCTAATCTCAGGGAAGCCCTCGGGACAATAAAAACAGGGCTCGGGGAAGCGCACAGCAGGAGCAAAAGTCCTTCAGAAAAATGAGACATATTATTTAATAGCTTATTTTTTTTAATTGAAATCACTGAACTTTTTTAAAAAAATTAGCTTTCGAAATGCACAGAAATCTCCAAGAATTGCTAAAAGGGAGGTACTGTTTGCCTCATAGGGATGAGTTATTCACAAAAGGCTCACATAGGTATGTTAAGGATGTTTGAGCCAACACTTAGGTTTTCTTAAAAGCCAATCTGATAATAGAGTTCAGCTATAAAATACTCTGATTTCAGATGAAGGTTACTGTGTGTATTCTTCTATATTCTGGATATTCCCATGCAAAACAATCCCTTGAGTCAGTAATAATTGCTTATTACTTGGAGGCAGCATTGAGGCAGAACAAGTATAACTACAATGCATGGACTGGATATTTATTACAGAATTCTTCTGTTTCCTCTTAAAAAGCATCCAGGGCATTTGCTGTGACCCTACAGAGTGTGACAAATACGTAGGATTGTCCAGTGACTACACTTTCAGCACCTGAGGTTTCAGAGTCAAACCTGAAACCCACAAATTGCCCCTTGTGACGTCACAGGAGGCAAGTCCTGGTGATACCATTAAGCACATTACGTTAAAAATAATTCACAGGTGCACAGAGTACACCATTCTAATGAAAAATTCCAGGTTGAACAAATGAAGACTACACACACACACACACACACACACACACATTTTTCAAGGCAGGACTCTTCCCCCTGAGATTCCTCTCCTCACCCTGTGTACTGGAGAAGAGGGTCAAAGCTCTGAGATCTGCCAACCCTACAGATACTTGAAAGACTTCAGCAAAACATTCTTACTAAGCATTCTTACTAAGCCTAGCCAAAATGGCTGTTGAGTAGCATATCTTACATTTTTTACTCCCTTGTAAAAAATGCCACCATATTTAACAGGGCCTTTCTGGAAGACAAGCTTTATTCAACAGTTTCTTTCATGGGGTATGAGGAACTCTGTAGAAAGTAGGCACAATGGGTGATCTAAGGTAGTCCTGGAATCTGGATTTCAGGTGGTCTTGTAAGACAACTCCATTGTGAATTCCTCTAAAGGACTGATAACCCTTAGCTAGGGATGCCTAACAAACTGAGTCTTTCTGAAATCAAGTATGAACTCGCCCTCAGATGTTTATGTTGCTATCCTGGGCACAAGTCTCACTAAACTAAATGCTGCTTCCATCTGAGCAGACTGGACTGGACTGTTCGTTATCCATCTGATTTCTCCTTTCCCAAATATTCCACAAGTTCTCAGATCAAAAGAAAAAGCATCAAATATATCACTGTATTTTTAAATATGTATTTTGAGAAAATATAATTTTAGAAATGCATATTTCAAGAGAAAACATATTCAAAATACTATTAAAATGAGTATTTTTGTAAGGGTTTGTTTTATCTATAACACATTAAAGAGAAAACAAAAAGGGACAGAACACACCTATGGATATAAACATATGTGAAAGTGATATGGGAAACAGATGGACTAATTCATCCCTACCTAAAGCTTTGACCAATTTGTGGTATCTATGGGATTCAAAATAGCTTCCTTCCTAGTAATAATATCCATATACAACCAGACTTGACTATGTGATAACACTACTGAGGGCAAATGAAGCTAGTTCAGCGAGAAGGCAATGTTCACGTTCCTGTGTTTATCTCACTGCTAAATATGGATGTAACTCTTAGAAGGAAGTACTATTATAAAACATCACCAGATCACGACTGGTTCAAGCTGTGAGTAGCAACAAAGTGGCCTCCCCCCACCCCCCAAAAAAATTTGGTTGACAATTTTTAGGGAAACACATCAGGCTAATCTGAAAGCTCTCTTCTGCATTAAAAATGACAGCTTGCCTACAATGCCCATCAACTGTCTGCACAAGCCAAATACTTCTCTCTTTATGGAAACAGAAGTGGACGTAAAAATCAAAAGCTAAATAAGTTCAGTAGCATTTTGTTAGAAAGTGGTGTGGTTTCATTTTCTCTTTCCACTATAGGAGAAAAAAGCCTGCTGTTTTTTAAATGAATTATATTGAATAATTGCTAATATATGCCTTATTTTAATAATTTCTGAAAAATACAGAATATTTGAATGCAGTTTTAAAAAATCAGATAGACATTAATATTCACTTGTAAATAAATTACTTTTTCTTATAGGCTTTACAGTTGCCTCTGTATCTAATCAAACTGTGTTCAAACTAATAATAGACTTCTGTCTGTTTTTTGCAAGGGTACATAACCACCACATAAAGCAGTCTGAATCCTTGTTTTGACTCTGTATCCTGACCTAACAAGAGCCACCACTTTACCCAGCAGACGCTGCCAGGAACCTAGCACCAGGAACCTACCAACTGACCTACTGGAACACATAGCCTTTGTCCTCCATGCAATACCTTGAATTTCCTGTTTTGCTATCTTGAGGCTCAGAAACTTCAAAGACTTGAATATTGTCTTGTCCTATCACCAACTAAAATGTCCAATCTTGCTTCCATGCTTTCCTGGTAGTGTTGCCAGCTCTCAGGGTGCTAACTTGAAGTCCCAAGGAATGGTTATACTTTCTAGGTATTGAAGAGAAATGGTGCTGGAGGAGGAGAAACTGATTTTTGTCTGTGAGGTAGGTTTAAAACCGGGTACTGATTGCCACCAGTTCCCAAATATTCTCAGGTCTCGCAGGCTCAGCACAAATATATCTGTTGTTATCTGCAAAAATATCAGTGTACTTAGAAGCAGGGGACAGGGGCTGGGAAGAGAACTGGTGGATACATACACTTGGGCCCATCATGCCATCTGCTTCTGGGAAGGAGATGTTAATAGGATCCATGAACCTTCTTATTGCACAAGCCCTGGCCAAGGGGGACACAAGGTCTAAAAAAAAATCCCCATGGGGTGGCACTGAGCCTTCCATAAGAGAGGGCAGCAGAGACAGGCCGAGAAAGGCCACACAGGATGCAAGCCTTAACGGTAACAGCTGTAGTCAGTGCTGGAGTAGGAAGCCAAAGGAAGAAGCAGCAGGAGACATAAGTTAGTAGTGATGATTTTGGGGTTTGTAAAGGCAGAGGGTAAGATCTTTGAGGAAATGGCAAAACAAATAATATCTATCACAATTATCTCTGTACGTAGTGAATTATATATAAAGTGTAACAGATGAAATAAAAACAAGTTGTGCAGAATTTAATATAATAATATATTTATGCTGAATAATAAAGCAGGGCATCTTCAGCACTGACCACTGAGAAAAGAAGGAAGCTTTATAAGGGCATTGAATAGAATTGTTGTTATTCAGCTTCACCTTTATTTTCTTCCTTACATACTCTTATCCTTATTTGTTCCTGTATTACCTTTTCTTCTACTACTACAATTATGATAAATATGACGCCATAGAACTACACAGAACTCTTACTAGTTCAATATATATCCATCTTTTTTCAACATTTAAAATATGAATCTTTAAAATGAAAAAACGAAGGCAAGATAAATGAGCATTTTCAAGGCCTGGGAGCCCCAAAGCAAAATCATCTTTCCCTCAACAGGATTTTTGGGCTTATTACTGTATTCTCTCAAACACAAACTCAGCTGTCAGGAAAAGCAGCTGCAATCACACTACTTCTATAACATACCTCAAAGTAAATAAAACAGCCTTTAACAGATTGCTCATCACTAAACTGGACAGAAAGAAAAGCCAAACTCCTCAAATAATATATTATTTCCAGAAATAATCCCAAGGGCTGAATGTCTCTTTAGAATGAATAAATCATCAGCTCATAAAACTGCTGCTTTTCCAAATGATAACAACTCACTAAAATAGAACTCTGAACTGATCTCAGAAGGTATAAACTTCAAGTTGAACTCAGATGCTGTAAAACTTTACACTTGAGACAATTAATATAGTTATTTCTACAGACCATAGTGTAACAAAATTTAGAACACGCTCTTCTACTTGTATGCAATGTATCTACTTGTGCAAAAAACAGGAGTAAATTTTCTCCAGTACCAGTGAAGTACAATAGCATAGTGCTGGACTTAGTGGAGTTCCCAGTTCAAACACCTGCTTGGCAATAAAGCACAGGACCAAACTAGATGAATTACGTGTTAAACAAGTTCTTTAAAGAGTGGGTTTTTAGGTGTAAACCCATATATCTCTAGTGACTGACCTGGGTCTCCTTTCCTACTACTAGCTAATTAACAACAACAACAACAACAACAAAATATCCTACATGGATATAAAGAATTTGATGGGACAAACAGAAGTGGGAAAATGGCTGGAGGAAAATTCATGCAGCTGGTTCTCTTGTCTGAGCTTCCATATCTACTTTCTTTTTTAAAAGAAATAATATAGTAATCATCCCAGTCCTGGACTTCAGGGCTTGTAAAATCAAGAGCAAAGATTGGGCCTCTGGGATTATTCTTCATTAGTCCTTTCATGTACCAGCTTCATGTTACTTCCAAACCAGGAAACTCAGTAAATCGGAATCACAGATGTTGAAAGTAGTATTTAAATTGTGACTTATTGTATGTTATGGTAAAAATCCAGGCCCCTGGGAAGACCTATTATCATTTTTTGTGTACCTGATGTAGTTTTCTAATTATGCATTTAGTAACACCTCTAGTTTTATCCTTAGATGAGACACAGCTGATAACTTAAGAAACAAGTAAGTAGCTGACATGGATAGAACAATGGAGCCAGGATGTGAGTATAAACACAGAGACGCGACAGTCCATAACAAGGAACAAAGATCCAAGTAAGTTAAGTCTGTGAATTTCTTAATTGATATACTGGTAGCTAGGTTCTAGTCACACTGACGTCACTCTTTAACTCTTAAGAAAATGTCATTCTAAAGAAAATGTCGCAGCATTATTTCTGTCCCTCTCCAATATTATTACTCAACTTTCCTATGCAGTCTACTACTTCACAGGCTAAAATTTACTGGAAACAAGAAGATACAGGTCCAATCATATGATACTTTTGTGGTACAGTGCCACTGCAAAGTCACTTCTCATGACTCGTTCTTACACATGGATGGTTCCCACACATGAGTAGGTTGAGTCATATGGGTACTTCCCATGCCACACTGCAAAGCGAATGTATCTCTTAGGATTACAGTACATATGTTAACACTGCACACTTAGATGAGGACAAAGTAACCTTTATCACATGTTGAAAGTGCTTCAGATTTTCTAGGAACCAAATGCAGATGTGGAGTTTATAAGACCAAGTAGTAACAATACTTGTAATACATACCAACTAATGGTTGTTCTAAATTGTGAACTTCTTCTACAATTAATACCTTTAGTATCTCTCTTTCATGTATCCAAATCACCCTACAAAGGGTGGAAATACCTGAAGGTAAACAGTCCTTACTTTCAACATTGTGAATTCATATGGCTGATAGCCTTTGAAACTTTCATGAATAGCTGCCATGGTATGAGATGTTTTTTCCCAAAAATGAAGAAGTGTTGTCTGTAACAAAAAGAAACACAACATTCACGTAATGAGATACTTAGTATTTCAGGCATATTCCACTAGATTTGTGGACTTAGAAAAACCACTTATCACACTGCTATATAAAGTTGTGTGGATTTCACTGCTAAAGAGAGATGAGATTTTTTAATGGATGATTTCTTTTTAGATACCTGGTATGTTGTCAGCACATGAGAAAGAAGATTACATCTGCTTGCTCCAAGGAGATCCACTTTTTGACAGACATCAGTTTTCAGTTTGTCAAAGTTCAGTTTTGCATGACGGACTTGTGCTTGGACCTATTGACACACAGAATATGTGAAAGACTAAGAACTCCTTCAGACACGGAATAAACCTAAAAGATGCCTTCTCTAGCATGCCTCTCTCATTTCCAAAGTCATTATTTTTACACTGATAATGTCATTATTTATTTAATTTAGTTACATGCCACTCTTCAGTTAATAAGTTCTCAGAGACATTTACTAGTTCCTGACTTGTACCAGTCACCCAAGGTCAGCAAACTCCACACCAGCAAGAGAAATCTCTCTCATAAAAAAACACCAACAAATACTCCAGACTTCATACACAGAAGTTCCAGCATTGTGCTGTGCTGGGGAAACTCTACACAGTACTAGGAATATTGTGCACATGCTGTTTACTTCCCTTGGCAAAGATAACATAAATGGCAGCAAGTAGTGTTCCACTAAGAGCTTGGAAAAGTTACTTTTTTGGATTACAAATCCCAGAAGTTTCTGGGGGAAGCGGTCCTGGAATCATAGTCCAAAAAAGTAACATTTCCAAACCTTAGTTTCACTGCAGAACTGCAATGGGTCATCCCAAATGACAAATTGAAACACTATTTCTTCTGTCCAGGAGAGACAGAAGAGCCTGTATAATGCATTACCACAACAGTAGGACAGCCACAGTTTTGGTCCCATGCTGACAAAGTAGGAACAAGAAAACTTTGTTCCTTCCAAGGCCATTTCTAGGGAAAGAACAAATTCTGCTTATAAAACATTTAACTAATCCTTCCAGCAAGATATTAAGGCCGTATTTTTCAGGAGACAAATTCTCAGACAATATTCACATCTATAACCTTGAGCCTTACCTAGATAGTTTTCTATATGGAAATAACACTTGATTTTTGGTGATCCTAATATTGCAGACTGAATCAGAGATCAAGTTTTATTAAAGTAGACCTGCCTGCATGAAATCTCATTATCAGTCAATGTTACTTTCTTCTTATTTTGAAAAAATTATGGAACACAGTACTCAGTGATTTAAGAACAACAGCCACTCACTTCCTTTAAGTGTCATTCTGTTTTGCACACCATCTTCCCTGTTCACACTCCAACACCCTTTATATATGGGATAATTCACACTTTTAACTTTTTTATCTGAGTGCAACCTGCCCAATGTGTTTTGCTGCCTGAAGCAAAAGACAAGATGGTTTCTCCCATTCACACAATCGGTTCCAAAAGGAGATGAACACTGCACTGGGAACTAAATTTTACTGCAACACTATTGATGGGTCAGTATTCATCACCGCCCTCAAGAGAAGCAGGCTACTTTAAAGGGCGCAGAACAAGCTACTGTATATATGTGCATAAATCAACATTATGTATAAGTTGAGGGCAGGTTTGGGGGCTAAAATTATGGACTTTGATATGACCTGAGGATAAGTTGAGGGTCATTCCGCAGAGAGAGGGAAGTCCAGCACCATCTTAGGAGCCAGCTGCCCCAGGCCACTGCCATGTTCCCACCCAAGGCATTCAAAAAGGCCTTTTGCCATTCTGCTCAGAGAAGGAGATGGTTACTTTTTTTTGATAAAAGTTAAGGTATTGTATTAACTGTTATTTAAAAAAAAAGGGAATCAACCCTTGTCTGAGTGGTGAAAGGTGAGAACTTAGTCTGTCCTGGGAGAGCCGAAGAGAGGCACTGACCCCCTCCACTCTCTCAGCAGTCCTTTGAGGGGAAGCACCATTTCCCTGCCCAGGCATTCAAAAAGTCCAGAAGCAGCACCATGGCAGAGAGAGCAGAAGGGTTCAGTGCTTCTTTTAGGTTCTCCTGGGATGGACTAAGGCATCACCTTTTGTCACTCTGATCAGAGAAGGGGATGGTTCCTTTTTTGATAAGAGTTAAGGTACAGTACTTAACACTGACCCATGAATAAATTGACCCAGGGTTTTAGGGTCAATTTTTTGACTAAAATTTTTAGACTTATACATGAATATATACAGTATACGACACACATAGCTGCATCCTTTAGCAGAAAGGAATGGCTAGCAAAGCAGTACTGCCGCTCCTCAGAACCCAGTGGAGCCAGCCCTGTGTTCCTGTTTTAAAACACACTGATTTCAGTACATTATGCATGAAAATGCATGCTAGCACTTAAGCTAAGCTATGCAATATTTATCAACACATTTATTGATATATCAATTCAAAACTTAATGTGAATTGGATATAGCTTCCTTTTAAAAAGAAAACAATAGTTACAAGTATTAATTAACTAACTGACATGTTTAGACCCAACCATCTATCTGATCTCAGGGCAACACACAATAAAATCAATTTAATAAATGTAAAACAATATAAATAATTACAACAATTTTAAAGGGGAAACATTAATTCACAAATTAATAGACAGATTTAAAAAGTTAAAATAGTTTTGAATGAATTATAGGCATATGCATGGGAGGGTTTTTATAAAACTGGTCAGTTCTCAAAAGCTTTCATAAACAATCATGTCACAGCAGTGCTGGCATCAACTGGGCCTCCAAGGGGAGGATGTTTCAAAAATAGGGTGCCATGGCAGAGAGGGCCCTCTCCCATGTCCTTGCAAGTATGTCGCCCTGACTGATAGGACGCAGAGGAAGGCCTCACCCACAAATCTTAAGCCATTGACAGATGCATAGAGGTTAGCCTTATCACTTCAGTGTTAAAAATACACTAGGCTGGAAAATCAAAATAAAGTATACCTGCATTAATTCATCATTCTATACCCCATACCACCCTGCAAGTCTGCACAGGATCAAAATTTCAACTTCAAAATATTATTTTTAAAATGTACTATGTAACAGGAAAAAAAAATCTAGTATACTTCATCCATATGCCATGCATCCCAGGGTTCATTACTGAAAAAACTTAGACCATTAGCACCCTTGTATGCTTCAGACAGACAGTGTGTACTTCAGACAGACATCAATATTTGTCATTGAAAAAAAATCCTATAATCCAGAATCCTATCTCACAATGTGGTGCAATATCTGTCCCGAAGCTCTTTTGAATTAGTTTAGTTTACTATTGTTACAGATATTATTTTTAAGAGAAACTGTCCTATTTAATAGGTGGATAATCTCTTTTAAGGAACTGATAATTTCTAAGAAAGTAATGATGATTAACATTAGATGTGACCTAATATGTAACATAAGAACATATGCCTTTGTGTCTGTACAGGTTATTAGGAGATTTAAAGCACTGCTGTGTTACCAAATGCTACACGTTTTCCTTTGCCAAGTGAGGCAAAGGCTCTAGTATCAAGTATTATTAAAATGGCTGGATCCTGTTTCATACTTTGGCGATACCACAGATTTCTCTGTTCAGAAAAACTTGCTATGCATCCAACACAGTAGTGAAGGGCATTAAGTACTCAAGTGGAACAGTACATCAACATAGCCCTGGTCCTGTTTCTGAAAATCCTTCCAGCTTTCAGATAACAATGATAGTAACAATACATTGGGACTTCATGCTCTGAATCATAGCTCACTTGACCCAATGCAAACTTTCTACAGATGGCCCTGCAAATTTGCAGGTTTCACTGTCATGGATTTGATTATTCACTGATTATTTGCTGCCGTCTCCACTGCTGCTTCATGCTATTTTTAATAGGGTCTGCAAGCCTTGCAAGACTGAGAGACTACAAACAAGGTTTTTAAGTTCCTATTAAAAATGGCATAAGGCAGCAGTGGAGATGGTGGCAAGCCCCATCAGATTTCTCCTTCTGCCTTGTGAGGGAATCCTGATGCCACAAAGATACCTACAGTGGGTTGAATACATAGATCATACTTTTTTGAGTGTTAAATATGGTTTTTTTTTGGGGGGGTGGCTAGAGTTATTCAGAATTTTTCCATTTTCATGGGGGTCCTGTGCCCCTAACCACAATGAACGTGGAGGGATGACTGTATAATCAGAGTTTAGATATAGCATGCACTTGAGCACTCTTACACCTTCCTTCTTTTTCCTTCTTCTGTTCTATACAAAATTTGAACCATAGTGCTATGTGACATCTGTGCTGTTATTACTGCTAACCACAGGTTCCAATTTGCAATTATTTGATTCAACACATTCATTTCAGCATACTTAATTTGAGGGTTCTCTTGACCATAGTACTGAATGAAGAAGCCTAGCTTCTAAAGCTGGCTAAAAATTCTGCTTGGCAGTTTTGCAAACACAGGCTTATCTGAGGAGAATATATCTTTCCTCAGTAGTTTATGTAGTAGTTGCACCCAGGTCAGACTATTATGTTGTGCTCTCTGTCAGGCTGCCTTTAAAGCTGGTTCAGAAGCTTTGAATGGGGCAGAATTTATGGCCAATCAAGCGCTGGTGAAAATCAGGTGCTTAGATTATAGCTAAGTACTTGGTTTAACATACTGTTTGCTGGATCAGGACCAGGTCAGACCTAAAGTCTAGTTTTAATCTTTAAAGTTGTAGCTGGTTTGGGACTAAGTTTTTTTTACTCATAGTACAGAGATAGCAGCCAATGCCTTTCTCAAATACCCACCAGGGAGAATAAGACTGGTAGGCACAAGAGAGAAGTTTTTTTTCTGGATTTGTTTTGCATTATGTTGCCAACTGGGGTATATCATGTCCCATTATTACAAATTTTAGCCTTAAAGAAATATTTTTCTTTTGCATTCTCTTAACAAGGTTTGGTCAGGATGTTAAACTGGAACTCTTGGTTGTCATTCTTTATTGGATTTCCGGATTGTAATAAGTCAGTTAATTTTTGTATGTGTGTTCTTACTTATGTTTTAGAAATATTATAGATTGAAACTTCATTGTTATTTATTCTGTGCATCAGTGATTCTTAAACTCGAGGTCCCCAGAGGTTCATGGACTTCAGTTCCTAGGAGTCCCACTCAGTATCTCAAGTACAAGATTCTGGGAACTGAAATCCAACAGCACGGGTGGTTGTTGTATATTCAGAACTGCTTGGGGAGTGTTTTTACACTACAATTCATCCTCTATACATGTATAATCTATATTCAGCTAAGACTTTTAGCTAAAATCAACACACATTTACAACATGATTTCAGAAATGCTGTTTCAGTGTGAAAGTGTGTAGCAGTTTTCTTTGGTCCCTGGAGGTTGATGCTACAGTGCAGTTTCCAGGCTTTCCCTTCTATAATAAAGAAGGCAAAAAGAAGAACAGGAAAAAAATGGTCTGGCTGAAAGTAAACATAACAGAAGCAGTCCTTCCTTCTTAGAACTGTCATCCATATTTTGCCTTAGAGAACAACCCAAGTGAAGAAAGGAAATTAAGACTTTTTATGGATGTTTTTTGGTGACTGGATCTGGCTGAAGTCCCTTACATACTTGGTAGGAGTAAGGTTTAACCAAGGAGTGGACAACTGTGGATGGCCAGGGGGATGTGTTAGCATGTCAGGAGACCATGGAGGACTGCACTCCCCCCAAGTTTTGCAAAACTTTGTTTTGAACTCTGTGGACTCCAGGAGGGTTCCAAATATGGTGGGAATGCCCTCAACACCTCTTACAGGTCATTTTTTATCTGTGGGAGGCCACAGGGATGACAAAAAGAATCCTGGGGACTGCATGTGCCCACAACTGCACTTTGCTCTGCTGTGTTTTACACAATCAGTATATGAACTCTCTCCCTTCCTTTCTTACTGTTAACAGCTGTATCCAAATAAAATTGTGGCCTTACATTTCCATCCACAATTTCTGAGTCTAGCTTCTCTTTTTAGGTGCAAGGAGCAATAGAAAATACTGCTGTCAGTTGTGTGCATTTCAGTGGGCTGCTATCAATGTCGATTTGGTATTGCCAAATATTACTGGAAACGTTATGATCACATTGTTACAGAAAATGCTATGCTAGAATTTACAGCAAAAACCTATGAATGTTCACACAAAGTTAAGTCTCATTGAGTTCAGAAGGGCTTACTCCCAAAGAAGAGTGCAAAGGATGCAGCCTTAGTAAACTAGTAATACACAATGTTTAATTCCTGTACAGAATATTGTTTTACTGGCTCAGGGGATCTAAGACTGGACCTGCATCATTAGCAGGTATAACCTGAGGAAGGGATCACTCTGTAAATCACTTCTTGGTTTCTAAGGTTTGAAGCAAACAAAATAAAGTAAAAAACTTCAGGTCAGGACACTTCATTTTCTAGTGCTAAAATCCAAGTACAGGCTGCCCTCCACTTTCATAGGTTCAGCATTCACAGATTTGATTATTAACAGGTTATTTTATTTTATCCTATTTATTTTAAAAAAAATTCTTACTGTATCTGCCCTTGCCATGGGGAAAAAATGTTCTCTCTAGGAATCTTTAGATTCTCCAGCACAATTTTATGGTCCACTTAAATCAGAAGTGGGCCACAGAGTCGCGTTGGAGGACCAAAAGATTCCAAGGACGAATATTTCTCTAGGCACTGCTACTTCCTCCAGCATGACTCTTTGGCCCACTTTTGCCAGAAGTTGACCATAGAATAGCTCTGGGGGACTTAGAGATTCCTAGAGAAATCTTCTTAGGTTAAGAAAAAGCATTCTCAGATTTTATTTTTATTTGCAATGTTTCCATTTTCACAGGGGCCTCCCACCCCTAACCCCCAAGAAAGTGGAGGGCTGACAGTATTGGTAATTCCTAGTTTTGGGGGTTTAACAAAGATTTTGAACATGTTTGTATTCAGGAGGCACTCACAAGATCAAAACTGCCTACCATAAAATAGCTCTTATTTAAATTTCTAATCCAACCTCCAGTTACAAATCCCATTAGATGAAAGAGCCATTAAAAGATATGTGTTCATGTAAATTAAAATACCTTGATTGATCAATTACTTAAAGCTATTCGAACCTGACCCAAAAAAGTCAGACAACTTCTAGAAAATAACTTATGCATTTGAGCATAAGGACAGAGATCAAAATGAGAACAACAACAACTAAAGAATAAAAATGGAACTGGAAATCAAAAGTATCTTCTACTTCCTCCGTAATGTGTACTATTAGTGTGTCAACTGCAGAACTACATGATAAAAATGAATTACAGCTGGATCAGTATAGGGAAACAGGAGTCAAGGAAGATGAATGGAAGAATAAACAGGAAAGGAACACAGCTGTTGAATAGATCTTTTCTTTTCTACAGAGCAATGTGCAATGATTGCCATTCTCACTTTTTAGACCTTATCAGAGTGCTGGAATCATACTTAATGTGGTCCATCTGCTTTGCTTTTGCTACAAAAATTAATGGCAAACATAAAATGTAGTTTGCCTTTCATCTCTTTTCCTCTACTCCAGAGTCAAATACAAATATTGACTAAATTAAAAGAAAAACACACAGCTGACTGATTTGGCAGGCCTTTAGAATTTAACTGTTTTTGCCTCAATATTTCCACACTGAAAGGAAGTGTAACCTGGACAAGGTTGCAGAAAGGAGAGTCAAAAGTAAGATCGGCTTACCTCTTTCAACTCACAAGCCAAATTTCTGACAAAGTCTGGAGAAGGGGGAAGGTGTCACATTGCAAGGGGGCACTAAAGACAAAATAGTGGGGCCAAAAAAGAGTCTTTTTTCAAAGCAGTGAAATAAGTTTCTGGTGGATCCCTGTTTTGAAAAAAAGAAGTCTGTGCAAGATGATAAAAAGCAAACTCCTTCCACTTCTACAATGCCCTGAAATCCTAGCACAAGGGACACACTTGGCATGATATAATTTACTCCATGACTTGCGATACAGGTGGAGATGGAGTCTAAGCTCTTGCTTTCTGAGAAACAGGGTACCAATATCCTAAATTTTGGGACACAAAGGAAGCATGAGACTTGAGGGAAAGAGAGACACAGATAACGAGCTGAAGGTAAGTTGATAAATGTGTCTAAAAGAAAACAGCTCATGCTAAAGATAGGAGTCTTATGATGATGACATCATTGGAGCAGACATGAATGCACAAAGAGAATTCTGAGGATTATGGAAACCCAAATCTAGGCAGGACATGTGTGTGGAAGAAACAAATAATATATGTGTCAAGCAAAACTTTGGCAGACAGGCCATTGGTATCAATTGTGTTTTACATGCATGAGCATATATGTTGAGCTGACTTGGCTTCAGTTCTCTCATCTTTAATACTAGTGTACATGCAATACGAGGAAAATGACTTTTATTTTAAACTGACATACTGAAGCCATGTCTTAATAATTCATATTACAAAGATTTCCATTTTTAAAAATTAACAAATTGTTCACTGATTGAAAATAGCATGTAAGGAAAGAGTCCCTCTTTCAAAGAAAGAAGGAAAAAAGGAAGAAAGAAAGGGAAGAAGGAAGGAAGGAAGGAAGGAAGGAAGGAAGGAAGGAAGGAAGGAAGGAAGGATCTGGATTTTAGAGTGCTGCTGCTTGCTTTCACTATGAAAGCAAACACTTGAGTTTACTTAACATTTAAGTAAATATTTAACTTATATAACAAAATGTTTGCCATACTCTTAAATGTTATACTATCATAACAAATAAATACTTCATAAATTCTATCACGGTAGGAAGACCATAATAGTTAGAATGCTCCCCACAAAAGGGGACGTCCAGATGTCTGATGTGAATTCCAAACATTCACTTAAAGCAACAAGTTGTACCTTTAGAAATGACATCTTTTTGAAAGCAATTCAAAAATAAGGGAATTTTCTTCTTTTAATTTAGTTTTGATATATGGCTGTGAGAAAAAAAATCAAAGAGAGAGAGCAAAATGTAAACAGGTGATTCCACTGATTTTTATCAAGAAGCTCTAGGAAAGATTAAAAAAAAAAGAACAGAAATCCCTTGTGGGACATCTGTGAAGAGTCTTACTGCTAACATTTTGCTAAAGGCATCTACATTTGCCAGGTGGTGATGAAACTTTGCTTGAAGGAAACAGTTCTTGCTCAGACGTACCATCATTACAAACTTTAAAAGAATTATAATGACACTCCAGCTTCCATATGCCTATGTCAAGACAGGAAATGTATTTTTAAATAATATTTTTTAAAAAAATCTTGATTACAGATATATCTCAGTTTACAAAGTAGATGTGTTCCTGGGCATTATTTCTTGAACAGAAAATTTAGCAGCAGAGATAGAATTAACATGGAAAGAATAGTGATAGGTTTCTACACCACAAAGAAAAAGAAGGCTTCAACATATTTCAGAATTTTTTTAAAAAAAACTCCACAAGGTAACAATGTGTAGATATGAAATGAAACCAAGTCAGGTAACTCTTGCATAAGTAAACTAAAATATTATCACCATTCTAAAGAGCACCTGACGGCTTCTTTTAAAATGCATCTGGTTTTCTTTCACCAGCCTGAGACTTTCACTTATGATTTCTTCTTTTGGTGCCCAAACTTAAAAATCTCTGTGTTTTTAATGTGATATGGGGTAGCTTGTGAGACAGGCTCTCCTTTTCTTTCAGTTTTGCTGTTTATACATTATCAGTTAGGGATTCTGGAAGCAATTGTTGTTTACCTTGGCTGTTGGAAGCAGACACGTATAGATTGGCTAGAATAGAACCTCATACTTTCCCAGCTAAAACTCTGCTTTCTGCATTGTTTATTATGGACATGCTGATGCAATCCAACACCAAGTCTGTGTTTTTTTCACACCTCCTTCATCACCTTTGCGATATCAATGCTGCTAAAAAAACAATTCCAGCTAGACAGAGGATGAGAAGTAAAGGTAGTGAGGCTCAGCAGACATAAAAAGAATCTGTAAAAAGGATTTTCACTGTCAAGGGGTTAGTTAACTGAGATATGCTCGCATAGCAAGTTATTTTTTTAAAAGAACAGCCCAGTTGATTCATTCTGCTTACAGCCTGTTTTTCTTGCATGGCTTTCAATGTAGCATGCAGAGTTCTCTATCCTATTTTATCCTCCAATCAATTTATGAGGTATCTTAGGCTGAGACTGGTCCAAGATGAGCAACAGAAACCGAACTTAATGTTCAACCCAAGGCTTCTCAGTTTTAATCTTATTGTCCAACCACTATTACATCATGCTAGCTCCAGTTTAAAATGAAATTTGAACTGAATACAAAACGGTAAACAGATTACATGTCAATTGTAAAATTATGACTGCCTTCATCAAATCAATGCCTGTTTTGTTTCTGTATTTTCAGTCAGATGTCATGGCTCAAACATGGTCTGCCCATCAGAAATATTCTGTGGGTTTCCTCTTCTCCCTCCTCTGTTCATGCTAATTCCCTCCTTCATGGTTTATGGCAATCAGAGTTTTCTGTGATATTCACATGGAAAAACTCTGATTACTGCCAAAATTATTTTGGTTACTGCCACACAAACCTTCAATCCAGACTCTGAAACTGCAGTTTGTTCCAAGTGTGGTTTGAAGGCAACGCCATAATCTGCTGAAATTGCTTTAGATTATCCAGATATATGAGGCACAGAGACCATGGTTACTTCAGTAAAAGACATAAAAGAAGAAAATGGTTAGAGACAAAAGAAACACAGGAAGGTACATCATAGGAAGATAGCTTTCTTAACAAAATGTATATGGCAAACAACAAATTAAGGATGACACAAAAATTAGGATGTGCCTTTACATGGTACAAAAATATAACCTACCAAAAACACTGAATGCCAATTTCAAAACAATCTTTAATCAATAAAGTTTCAAAGTAAGCTATCACATAGGGTAAAAATACCAATGGAATCAAGGAATATTTAGAAAATTATAACGTGAAGCAAGAATAAATACATTTTACAAAGATAAGCTAGCCTACATTTTTAAAACATGAAACTGTTGTTAGAATACTGTAAAAATCTGTGTTGTGTTGTGCTTAACTTGGTTGCCTGACACAAGAAGCTGCACAACAAACCTGACATACATTTTAAAATTTGTCCTTTTTTTCTTGGTCATTTAAAGCATGATTATAACATCCTTGAATTATAACAATCTACCCTGTGTCAAGGACTTTGCATGTCTCTATAAAAACAACAGACAGCTATCCTTTGCCAAATAACAAAAGTTGCTTCTACAACAGAAATATTCCATTTCTTCTTATATCGACAAGTGGAAAGATATGGCCTCTTAGGAAAAGAAAACAATGAATATGTTGTTTTGCTTGCATTCCTTTAGACTTCTTTTTTAAATCCAAAGACAGAGTACTCATCACCCATCAATCTGCATATTAATTACCAAAGAATTGATCATGGCTGGCCAGGGCTTCCTTAAGTCTATCCAGAATGCAGCAGTACTTTCTGGTTTCTAAAACATTCAGTTTTCTCATTAGTTACAGTAGTCCAGCAAGAAGATTTGGTACAAAAAGAAGAAAACATTCTTAAATTGGCCTGAACCTGAAATTAGAGTGGAATTTTGATATGATCGCTATTCACACACAGTATCTTGGTTTAATTAAACTGAGATACAATCCTTTTTTCCTGACACACAGCTCTTTCAATTTCTCCCTTTTCATACCCAATGATTAACATTCCTGGCACACACCAGGTTATTAAACCATGGTTTGCAGCTTGGGATTGCACATAAGTATCTTTACAAACAAGGATAGCAAATGATTCGTTTTGAAAGCTTTCAACAGAACACAGTGTGTTTTCTTTCATATTTTTAACATTTTCCAAAAAATATTTTAAAGCACTATAAATAAATAAAAGGAATGCATAAAGGAGAAAGAAAAAAACACTATCTAGGAAAACATAAAAACATATGAATTAGCAGTTAAAGAATAAGAAGAGGAAAAAAACCCCACAAATCTTCTGAATGGATTATAGCCTACCAAATGAATCAAGCTTCTCAAAAAGGAACATCAACCCTTCTCTTGGATCTTGCAGAAGAGGTCTCTTATCCTTCCTATTTTGTTGTCATTTTCCATTTCTCTGGACTAATTATTACAGAAGTTCTCTTTGTCCCTGTGTGCAAGTAGCTCAACAGCTGCATTCAGGGTTCTAACTCTATCCCTGTCACTTGTTGCTTCTTGTTTGCCCATAATTGTTTGAAAAGTTTCATCTTGCATCCACTGAGACTTCTCTTTTTTTGGCCGCAGATAAGTCTCTGACAATGTCCCTTGTTTCAGTCTAGTGTTCTTCTGGCTCCTGGACAATTAGGTTTAATACTGCAGATCTATTTTTCACATTTTTTTTAAATACCATGGGGATGTTCTTCAGGTTGTATTTTGGCGCTATGGTTGGTTTAGTGTTCTTTAGCTTTACTCTATCTTTTAATATTAGCAAGTCGTGGTCTGTGCCAGAATCTGCTCCTGGTCTTGTTTTTGCAGAAGAAATGGAGCTTCTCCATCTTCTGCTTTCAATTTTGTAATGTATTTGATTTTTGTACTAGCCATCAGGTGATGTATATAGTGCCCTCTTTGCAATGAACAAACTGCTGGCCTCGCAAAATTCAATCAGTCATTCTCCTGTTTCATTTCATGACCCTAGGCTGAATTTTCTAACTATATTTGCTTCTACTCTGCTTCTTTTGCATTCTGCTCTGTTTCCTGCTTCTGATTCTGCTCTGTTTTCTACTTTTGCATTCCAACTGTCAGTGATTAACAACAACTGCTGTTTTGGTGTATGGTCAACTTCCTCCTGGAACACCATCACCACCACCTCCTCCATCTCCTCCCCTCTCTTCAAGCACAAACTTGAATTATGGTTATTGTAAAAGATTTTTCTTATTGATATTACTCAGTCAGATTTTGCATTATATCCTTTGACTGCTTTTGCTACATCTGTTCTCACTATAAATGCCACCTCATTTCTTCTTAGTTTTTCACTTCCTGAGTAAAACACCGACTCAAAATGTCCCATTCCTGTCCACTTTAGCTCACTCACACCAAGCACTGCAATCCTTATATGTTCCATTTTTTGTTTTGCCAGATTCATGCTTCACACATGCCATGTTCCTATGTGCTCTGCAGCTTCAGACTTTCTTTTACCCTTTGAGCATGCCAACAACTGGATGTCTTTTTGGCTTGAGTCCTGTTTTGCCATTAGCCACAGAGGTCTCATAATTGCCCTCTGCAATATCCCAGTAGCTTGTTCAGTGTCATCCAACCTGGGAATTTCATCTTGTAGCACTATTTCTTGTTTCATTTTGAATTGTCTCATCATGGGGTTTTCATGATAAAATATATTCAAAAGAAGGTTCACTGTGCCTCCTTCTATACAGTACTAAGAATAGTTAGCTATGGTGCCACTGCCATTGTCTCTGAGAGATCCTCCACCAGTGTTGCCCCCTGCTACTGCTGCTGCCTTGTTTTGCTGCTGCCTTGTATGCCTTCTCAGCCAAAGCCTGTCTGATATGGGAGATCCTGCCAGTAGCACTGCTGCCATTAGCATAGCCTCTTGCCTCACAGAAGCATGCAATCCTGCCAAAGGGAAAATTTGTGCCATTGGTAGGATTGAAACATTACGCTTAGATAATGATATCCAATGGTTCTGTGGGTAAGAATGGTGCAGCAGATGATTTATCTGAGTAAATAATGTTTAAAGGGGTGTGTGTGCCCCAAAGCAGAAAACACTGCAGTGAATTAAAAAAAGAGATCCCACATTTTCTGAGGGTTGCAAAAGCAACTGGCTTACAGCCAAACAGCTATGAGTAACTAAAAACTGCTCAAATAGCTGAAAACACCTCAAACTTGTACCTATCCTACAATTTTAAATTCTGTGCATTACTTCAAAACCACTTCTTCTGCTTAATTTTTTCCAATATTTATTTCTTAAAACCAAAATGAAGTAGATAAAGTAGATTGGAGAGCTGGGCCAAAGCTAACAAAATGAAATTCAACAGAGAGAAGTGCAAGGTCCTATACTTAGGTAGAAAAAATGGAATACAGAAATATAGGATGGGGGACACGTGGCTGGATGGCAGTATGTGTGAAAGGGATCTAGAGTTTTAATAGACCACAAGCTGAACATGAGTCAGCAGTGTGATGCGGCAGCCAAGAAAGCCAATGCAATTCTTGGCCGCATCAATAGGAGTATGGTGTCTAGATCGAGGGAGGTACTGGTACCACTCTACTCTGCTTTGGTTAGACCTCATCTTGAATACTGTGTCCAGTTCTGGGCACCCCAATTCAAGAAGGACATGGTCAGGCTGGAGCAGGTCCAGAGGAGGGCAACCAAAATGGTGAGAGGCCTGGAAGCCATGCCCTATGAGGACAGACTTAGAGAGCTGGGTATGTTTAGTCTGCAGAAGAGAAGGTTAAGAGGGGACATGATAGCCATGTTTAAATATTTGAAGGGATGCCATGTAGAGGAAAGAGAGGGCTTGTTTTCTGCTGCTCCAGGGACCAGAACAAGGAGCAATGGATTCAAGCTGCAGGAAAGGAGATTCCACCTGAACCTCAGGAAGAACTTCCTGACAGTCGGGGCTGTCCGGCAGTGGAATATGCTGCCTCGGAGTGTGGTGGAGTCTCCTTCTTTTGAGGTTTTTAAGCAGAGGCTGGATGGCCATCTGTCGGGAATGTTTTGAGGGTGTTCCTGCATGGCAGGGGGTTGGACTGGATGGCCCGTGTGGTCTCTTCCAACTCTACATTTCTATGATTCTATGATTCTATAAAGAAGAAAAGCCCTTAAAGGCATTCATCGGGTTATGATTACTAATGCATTCTACAAGTAATATATACTAGGATGATGTAATATGTTCCCAGAAGCTTTCCTCTGTTTTTAAAGAGCACCATTTTCATTATGCATTTGAAGGGCATCTCTATCAAACATGCTTACACTGCTTTTAACCTACAAAGAAGAGTGATATAGCTCTCCTAGCCATTTAATTTTTACTAAGTGGCTGTATGTAGACAGCTATTGATCATACTCACTACATGACTTTAAACAGCAATTAAATTTAACTAGCAATTAAAATTCATACATTTGCATTGCTTAAAAAAACCTGACAATTTAAAGCATGCATGCCTTTAGAGTGAACCTCCCTTTCTATTTGTGCCCCTGAAGTAGTAAGAGTGTAAATATCATGAGGTGGTTAGGCATACTTCAGTTTAGAAGAGATTCACAATCTCCTGCTTCTCATGCAACCCTGCAGAGTGGAGGAGTCAGAGAATTAAATTTCTAACAAGAAGTGGACTCAGCTTTATGTCTTTTGTTGCAGGTCCGCTTTTATTTTACACATATATACTTGTAAAAGACTGATTGGCACAGGAAAAAAGTTGTGGGACTGGGCCCTTGTTCTGACTCAGCCTAGTCTGTACACCTGCAGATTCTACAAAGGAATATCACTTTTAAAGGAAGAGAAAAGAGGAAGAAAGGTAAATGCTCTTGCTCCAAAACCCATTGTTATGCATAAAAATCTAGTAAATGAAAACACTGCTTTTTTTTAGGCTCAGCAGTGTTGTGAGCAATTTATATTTTTAGATCAGTCTTTTTAGTATGAATGTAAGTAGGATTTTTATAAAGATTTTTTTTCCTCAATGTGTCACAGCTAGCAGATAGGTACTGTGCATAACACTGACTCACCAACAGTTTTTCATTATACCCACTCTTTCAGTTCCTCTCCCCAAGGGCTTTAGCTGGAGGATGAGTTTATAAAAGAAGATATGTTGGACTACAAGGCTATCAGAAAGCCATATCATGTTTCCATCCACATTCTGTTGCAAGGGAAAGGTATTCTCTAAATTTATATTCAAAGCTCTCAAAAAGAGAACTTTACCCAAACCCTAGAAGATGTCTTATACCACATGCTTATCTATACTTAGACCAGTAATGTGTATTCTGGCCTCCAGACTCTCGGTCATAATGTCCTATATCACCAGTTATTTGGAACATTTTCACACTACCAGGCATGGTTCTGTGCTGTAGAATTCTGGGATTTATAGTTAAGGGAGGGATATTTAGAATTCAGCCAGACAGCTCTAGTGCCTCATCAAAGGACAAACCCCAGGATTTCACAGAATGCAGCCATGGCAATTAAACTGAAATCATAATGCTGCAACAGTGTAGTGTGAACAGATACCTGATCTTTTATAATTGAAATGGAAGTTACTGCACACAAACTACACTGCTACATTTCCTCACTAATATGGCCTTCCTCTCTATCACTGGAGCAAGGATATTCAGCACAGTTGAACAGTGGAGCTTAGTTGTATCAGGCATGGTCCTGAAACCCCAGCCATGCAGCAGCTCTTTAGTCATACAGCAGTTCTTTTCATTGTAACGATGTGAATATGTTGTAAAAACACCTCTAAATTCCACACCAAGAAAAAAAAACACATTCTGTAAGAGGCAGAAATTATATGTTTGAATATATCTACCTAATTTATACTGCTTTTTCAGACCATGAAGCAGAGTTAAGTGCCATAGTTATGAAAACCCAGAGCTGATTAATGGATTTCCTCTACTCAGTTCTCACCCATCCCAGGAAATGTGCCTGAAGTTTTGGCAATGTCCATCCTCCCAGCCTTTTCAGGCCTTTTTTAAAATCACTACAAGCTGCTTTAGGAAGCTGAAGTTCTCTGAATGCTGAAATGTGTGCTCAAAACCAGAACTTCCATAGAAAAGTGGAATATACATAGCTTTGTTTATTACTGTCACTTTCAGGACTTAAAACTGCATCTATTGCTATAGAGCACATCCTTAGTCTACTGACAAAATGGCTCCAACACAATAAATAAGGAACAAAGGAACTAATTTCTAGGGTAGGGAAAAAATCAGCTACCCGCCCCCCCTTACCCTGCAAACATGACTGATGGCAGCTCTGCTGGACTAACAAATTCCCATCTGCCAGCTATGTTCAACCAACAGGAAACCCACCGATCCGTGTTGATGGAAGTCCAAGGAACAGAACAGACAGAGGTAAGTAAAATTAGAGACAAAAAGAACAATAGATTTTTCTCCACTTGTATGCATTAAAACAAGAAAAAATATGTACAATGTGCTTGCAGAAATACACATCCCAGGTGTTCTAATTATTAATAAATTGTAAACTAATTTGATAGACATTGCACAGTCTGAAAACTGCTGTACTGTAATTCACCATTCAGTAACATTCACATTCCATTTGGCAAGATTTTATAACATTCTTGCATAGATTTGCTTTACATCTGAAGTTAGTTGTGAGGTTCAGACAGGCAGATCCTTTCTGCTGTTCCATGCAGTTTGTAGAATGAATGAAAAGAAGAGAGCCCTAAAATATATGAAATTTATGTTTTGCGGGCAGGAAAAAAAGAAGAGAATGAAAGGCTAACTGGCATTTTTCCTGGTTTAGAACATTATATATAAAAATGAGAGAGCAACTAAGAGAGATGGAGGGGAGAGAGATTGAAACCTAGTGAACACCAATACCATACATTTCAAAGAACATCTCGAATACCTACACACTTATTGTACAGGTTTTAAATAAAGCTCAAATACTGGATGCACATTGCTGATAATTTTTCAACAGAAGTTGAAAAATCAGTAACCCATATCATTGTTATACCTTCTCCTCATGGGGGCTGCCTTGACATTTAAATGTGCAAAGAGATACGAGCATAGCAACCTCTCAGCAGTACAGTACAGAACCAACAAGTCTTGATCTCTGTAACAATAACCTGCAAGATTTCTAATAATCAGCTCAGGAAAACACAACACAACACTGGAATTTCCATTTCAACACAGAAATATTCTTTCCTAGACAGAAAGTAGTTGGTTGACATTGTATGGACCACAACTGCAATGCAGAGGATGTATGAAAAATAGTTTGTTTAGTTGCTGGTGTTCTGTGTTGTTTAAAAGGTGTTTTAACTAATAGATGTGTTGCTTATGAAACTTACTTATCCTTTCATCTATGCAATGACATTACATAAACATCTGTATCTGTGTGATATGATTTTAGTTTCTCTTTACAAAAATAAAACATTATCCAGAAAAAAAGTTAGTGCTTAACCCCAATGATACCAATAGGTTTAACTGCACAATTATTCCCATTATTTACAGTGTTGTAATACTCTTGAGAAAAGACAAGGCATAACAGCAGCTCACCTTCTCCCCATGCAACATATGCTTCATTCAAAAATTGAAACGGTCAGAAATATGCCTGAAATGCAAGTGCTATAATAAT
This sequence comes from Cyclura pinguis, assembly GCA_030412105.1. NCBI lineage: Eukaryota > Metazoa > Chordata > Lepidosauria > Squamata > Iguanidae > Cyclura > Cyclura pinguis. The sequence continues at coordinate 25,120,919 of CM059604.1, forward strand.
GTAATACAATACAAGCTTTTTTTTCCCACATGCACATTATAATAAAAATTGCCATGCCATGAAGCATGATTAGCTAACAGCAGACGTGGCACTATGAATTTACAGGCTTTGTTTTCCCAGTGCACCTATAACCTACTGAACAAAGGCCTTCAGTATGGACTCCCTTGTTGTGATATAAATTCTCAAACAACCTGACACATTCAGTGAAATACTGCCGTACAGTGGCACTGTTCAGAATTGCACACTAAAAAAAACGCCCTCAAAACATCAGGAACCTTAGCACAACAGTAACAGTCTGCTTATTCTTTTAAAAAACAAATCATAATTTTTGCTTATTAAAATTTTAACTCTGAAGCAACATCAATCTCCACTATTGTTACAGGATGCATCATGCAAAACCTGGGTCTTTGGATGACAGTGTCAGCTTTTTCAACAGGATATATATTTTAATAGTTTCTGTTACAGCCAGTTCTAAAAACAAATTCCACCATACATTCAGCCCCACAATCCAACACTGGGAAATCTGAACTCCCTCTTTTGTTTTGTAGCAGCCAGATTATTTCAAACATCAAGAGTTGACCCTCTGTCCCACGTACAAATTAATCACATGGCTTCAACACGCACATGCACTCATGGCTATAGACCACTGATATCAAATTGCACTAAACTACCTAACCATTCCTCTAGCTATGATATTCTTATGCTCTCCCGCCTTTTGGCACAACTTTTAATATTTACGGTCTCCTAAAAACTTTTAAAACTATTTCCTGTTTCCCCAAGCAAGACAAAGAGTTTTTAAGTAACATTAAAACCTGTATGTTGCTTTCTGTTTGTTATAATTTGTATTTTTTTCTTAAAAAGCTGCTGTCCTTCCAGGGAATATTATACAGATTTTTCAGCTCAAATTTTTGTGTCTGAAATTTGGTGGAAATTTCCATTGCAGCAGGAAGGCATTAATGTATCTGCACAGCCATCTTTGAAAGAATTTAAGTACTATTTTAAAAGTTCCCCTTAAATGCGTTACAAATTGAGTATCCCTTATCTGAAATATCTGGGACCAGAAGTATTCTGTATTTTGGATTTTTTTGGGGCGGGGGATTTTGAAATAACAGTACCTTTTCGGAATAACCTCACATCTTGTTCATTCACTAGCTGGGTTGCATATGAGACATGAGGCTTGACAGAGATGGAGGATCTGTGAAATGACGGAATCCAAGCACAGTGCTTGGTATGAATACATGCTCCCCCAATTCCACAGATCCTCAGTTTCTTTCTTTTTGCCACCAGCCGCCCACTTCAAGGCGGTGGCTGCTGCACACCTGCTTGTTCATCTCTCAGATCTTCAGACTCTCTCTTTTTGCTACCAGAGACAGATGGAGGATCTGAAAAGAATGAGCAGGAATGCTGCAGCTCCCGCTTCAAAAACAGAAGTGGTCAGCTGGCAGCAAAACATTTTGGTTTTTGGAGATTTTCAGATTTTGGATTTCCAGATATGGGATGCTTAACCTGTATCAACAAATAAAATAATATCGAGCCATACATTGATACAAAATCATTTTATTTTCATGATTTTGCCAACTGTCCTAAAAAATACTACACAACTACACTGAAAATAGTTGAAGCCTATTGGTAAGTCCCAGGTAGAGTAGACTCAGTGAATCAACTGCTGAATTGTGAGTCAGCAGGTAATTTAACTAATTTAATAGGTTTACTGCAGCTGGAACTAATGACAGGATTCAGCCCTTTATATTTCAAAAATCTACACACCTAACAATATGTCAATCATACTAAATCAGCAATTGTAGCTGATGGATTCCAGTGATTAATTCCAGATGTTTTTAACTATACATGGACATTTAACTTGTTTTGAGCAGTGACTGCACATAGGTATCCCAACTCAGAAGAATATTAAGAACCACTCACCAATTTGACATCCTTTTAATAGCACCGTGTATCCTCTGTTGTCTGTCTAGTACAATTGTGTATCAAGACAATAGGAATGTGCTTGCCTTCTAACACAGGTCAGATCCATGAACACACAAAGCATTCTCCATCTCAAGAGTGATAGCAGACCAGATGCCAGTTATGCACATCTGCCATATTTGCTAACTGCAAGCAACCTGAGGTGGCATAAACAATATAAATGTAATTTGCCCATTTCCAGGGATCCTTCACTGGGTTACGACCTGATGATCTTAAGCAGTGAGTAGCTTAGGATGACTGGACCAGCTGAGTACACAGACAGCATCAACCAAAGAAGGTAAATAACAACCAAGAGTCTGCTTGAGTCACCAGAGACTGTTTGTGTCTCTTTATTTAAGATGTTTATACGCCACCTTTCCTCAAATTATAAGGCTGCTGTTCTTGGTAGCTATTCTTGGGTCCTAAAGGGTAACTCTTATTGCAATAGCCAAACTAGTAATGTAAAAACAGATATGTTAATATAAGCTCCCCCTTTATCTTGTTCAAACCACTTACTTGGGAAATAAATTCAGGTTGACATATCTTTTAGGAATGGAAATATATTTCCAATAAAATTAACAGTACAATAAGTACCAGTTTATGATTAATTTCACTCTCGCTGCTGGTTGTGTCATTGTATTTCTCTTAGAGAAGCAAACATAGGCTCTATGGCCATCATCAGGTATTGCACCCTAGCAAGATGTAGAAAACTTCATACCTTCCTAAATTTCTCCATCTGCTTGTAAAGATCGGGATCTAGCTCTTGAGACACATCTTTCATCCACAACAGAGCTCCTCGGTATTCAGTCCGACATTGTTCCATTCGGTTGACAGTCAACCATGTATCAGAAATAGCTCTGTATCTGAATGTCTCCACCTCTTGATGTAATCTGCATAAAGGAGTGCGCAGTGCTAACCTGTGACAAAAAGCAAAAGTCATAGGGCTTACATACATAATGGAAAGTACAGTGACTTCTGAAAACAAAACAAAAGTTGTGGCAAACTGACCAACCACAGGAAACAAAATACCAATATAAACGTCATCAAGCAAACCATAACACTTACAAATCTATTTAAGGTTCATTTCACACATCAACACCCAAGAAATAACTTCATACCTCTGGTAATACACCATTTCTATATGACTGCCACAATTAATTTAGCTGATCTGAAACATTTTTCTAGCGTTCTTTTCTTGTTGCTTACCTTCCTTTCTTTATAATTCTGACAGAAAGTCCTAAATAACATGATCAGAAAAACTGCACTGAACAAGAATAAATGTTTAGAATTTAACACAGTCAAGCAAACTCAGCATTTATTTTATCAGTTACTAAATGCTTGTTTGATCTACAGTCTTTGAATTTATTTAATTAAATTTATTTAGCAATGAATATCTGATTTATTGGAAGGGTTAAAATGATTCTGGACTTTGTAAGGTATGCTGCCATACATAATATGCCTGTGCAAATGAAGAAGAAATTTTAAAACTGTTCTTGTCTGCATGTGTCTAAAACATATGAGCTTTCAGGTTCAACTTCATAGGGCTTTTTTTCCTCATAGAGCAACCAAGTGGAACTTATACAGAATGTTAATTTTTGAAATATTTTGCTTCACATGTGCAAATTAAAATAATAGAAATTGCTACCTCTCTTACTAACCAATAATTATAGCTTGTTAACTGTAACATCTTCAAAAGCTGAACTTTCCCTTCTGAATTTGTAGAATGGTTCTTTGACAGGAGATTCTGTAATCTCTCTCTCTATGTATATTAATTTAACCAGTTAAATAAGTATACTCATATACCCACCTACCCTGAGTTAAGTCCCAGAAGCAGAGAGCATTTGAGTCATCAGTAAACAGCTCTAGTTAATTTGCACACTATGTCAATAAGGGGGGGGGGCAATTAACATATTAACAATTACTAGACATGTGGTTAACAAGCAAAGTCTTCAGAAGGATGGGACTACTCTAGCTGAAAGCAAGTTGAAGTTCCCTTTGATAAATGCTGCAATAAATGGTTCCTATTTCTTTCAGAGGTGAAAAGAAACCTTTCCTACAATCATATACTACTGATTGCTCTGATTGCCCCCCTTTTTTTCTTCTGACATCATCTTCCTGGAGTTAGACCATCCTATGCATGAGACAAATTCACTCCCATTTAAAAGCAGAGCAATGCTGGTTTAATTAAAAATTGGAGGCTTACTTTAACACAGAATTCCAACTGATGCACATATGTGTGACCTAACCAGTAAACTGCCAAATATTCCAACTGCCCCTAATACTACAGATGGAAGGATAGTTAGATCTCCCAAAACATAAGTGATGCAAAGGAATCTCCATTTATTGGTCTTTTTTATGTTGCTGGTTCACAGATAATTTATAGTATACATGATAGGACTGACACTGGAGTGAACTCTTGTACTCTGTATTAGGCTATTATTTTCTGGAAAAGTGACAGCTTATAAAGCAGAGTTGTACCTGTTAAGCTTTAAGTCCTCAACAGAATCACTGAGAACTGCATCTCAGGTCTACCAATCTAGAAATTTCTTTACCTTAGGAGATAACTCTCTGTCAGCAATCTGGGGTTAGCAGACACATAGTAACAGCGATGTGGTTTTGTACAATGCCTCATTCCAGCCCCAGTACAAAACAGGTGATTATCTAGTGTTTAAGCTTTAATTTGTGTATGCAGAGAGGAAAGTTCTCCCCTGAACCATGCCTAGAATTGCTCTTTGGTAGAAACTCCTACATCCCAAGATCCTCCTTGTCAGAAAGTAGAGCTGGACATGAAGAGTTCTACTGGCTCCTTCTTCTGTTTTATTTGCTCTGGCTTTCAAACCAAAAAAGAGTGAACTGTTTCCTTTTCTGTCAGCTCTCCTATCATGACATGAGAATAAATACAGAACAGGCAGAAAACAGGCTAGAAAGGATAACAAAGAAAAGATGAGAAGAGAGTTTGTATGGTGTAGTGATCAGAGTATTGGACTAGGACCTGAGAAACTGACATTCAAAACACTGTCTAATCATGAAACTCTCATTCAGTCTTTCTTTCTCAGGATAAACCCACTCACAGGGTTCTAGTCATGATAAAATAAATAGGCTGCTTTTTATTTCTTGAAGCAAGGGCCAGATACAATGAAATAAATAAATTAGGATTCAAACCACACAAGATCATACAACATGTTAAAAATATAGTCAAGATACTCTTGTTGACGAAAGTATTAGGTGCCTCTTCCTGCTTCTTTTATAGGAGATGCTGGAAGACTGGAGAAGAAAAAGGCTGGGAAACTCATGTGGTCTTGCATTAGAAGAGAGAGTAGGGCTTCTGCAAGCTGTTCCAGACATGAAGTCTCAATAATGAAGTTCACCTAGTTTAACATACCTTTGCTGAGAAGAAAAGCAAAGGGCTTTCCCTGTAGCCTGCATCATCTTGCCCGCTCTGGTTTTGTCCTGAGAACCTTGAGATCGGAGAAATTTTCCTAATTCATTTTCTTCCTGAGACAGAACTAAGATTGAAAAAAGAGAAAATTGTACAAAAGTAAGCTCTTTGATAAATATGCTAATAGCACAAAAAACAAAAAGCAGGCATGCACACAAACACTCCTGCAATTTCAAATTAACCTTCATGTACCCCCTGCACTTATCAAACAGAAGATCAGGATCACTATAGCACATCCATTTGTGGGCTCAGTGCAACGTAATAAGAACTGCAAAATGACCTCTATGCTGAAAAGGGAACAGGAGTGCTTTTTGTTATTGCTGCTTGAATAGAGGTATAAGCTTGGTGGGATCAGACTATGGTGACCTGACTATAATACCTAGAATTTCCTTTGATTGTTTTAGATTCTCTTTCAACTCCTTGAGTCTAATTCTCAAGTGACAAGACATTTACAGGGCTCTAGCGAACATGAATGCTGATTTAAACAATTTACAGCATGCTGCCTTTTAAATTCCCACAGTATAAATATTTGTATAAAAGCCTTCTTATTTATACTGTCTAATTCTAAAGAATTTGTATTTAAATTAAGAAAGCATTTTAATGCATGGGTCCTGGTATTTTTTTTTAAAGCACCATGGGGAAGATCAGGTAATAACATTTCCCTCAAGACCTCAACTATCTATACTAATGAATGTGAGGGACCAATCCAAAGTTACACAGGGCACACATGAACAGCCTCCCAATGATTTGCTTTTTAAACTGAAAAGCAGATGTGAGAGGATAGCACAATGAGCTGAGGGGCAGCAGGGGAGAGGGGTTGTTTGATCTTTTCCCCTCCTTCCAAAATGTTTTTTTTTCTACAACGCTCTTTTGTTTGTAGAGCAAAATATATGCCTCTCCCTCATTCTTTTCATATATAGGTTAAAAAAAGCACCTTGGGGGTGGAAATCTGAAGGAACACACAAAATGAAGGGAGGTGCACTAAACAGCTGCTTCCTGAGTCCCTACAACCAAACCGCAGCTTTTAATGTTGCTTTTCCATTGTTGTTGTTGTTATTAATGTTTAGAAAAATTCAGACAACATGTCACATGTACCCTGTAACAGAATACAGACCCATCTCATTATCAAGTGTTTTGGAGTACAACTGTCAAAAGCTTGAGCAACTACGGCCAATAGTCAGGGATTATGGGAGCTGCAGTTGAGAGTATCCAGAAGGCCCAAGACTGCATCTCTCTACTCCACTTAATGTTCTAATTATAACATCTTCCATAATCATAATAAGTGTTTCTGCCAAATTAAAATGACTAGCTTTAAATCCTAAGTTGATTAACAACTTTAATGTCAACCTGAAATCTTGTTAGGGCTTCAAGCTGCTTCATAATTAACTTCATTTTGCCACTTATCAAGACTGCAACCATACACATATAGCCAAGCATGGAAAAATTACTCTTTGGCACTATAATTACCAGAATTCCCTAGCCAATATGGGCCACGTTACAGGAGATGTGGTCTCCAAAATTACTGCTTCCAAATTATGCTCTAGGAGCAAGTAGTACTGAATGTAGAAGACATGCAAAGGATTTGTAAAGTTAAGCTGAATATAAATGCACATGAAGCTCACCACAGCCAAAAATACTTACAACAAATCCTTTTTTGATATAGTTCAATTGCTTTAAGTAAATCCATACACGTCCTCTGAATTGAATGGAACAGCTGAAATATATAATGCAAACTTTGCATAAAAGGGGACGCTTGTTTCCTAAGATAATAACATATTAAACAGAAGTTCTGTACAAGCAATATGCAACTTCTCAAGCATAATCAGTTTTCACCCTGTGGTTAAGAAAGCATAACATTTCTCCCTCACACACAAAATTACACATGCAGCAATGACAGCATATGATAAGGTGTGATCAAACTGGTTTGTCTCATGGACATGTACAATCATTTTCAAAAGCAAATGCTACAGTGAACTTACAAGCAAAAGAAAGAAAGAATTTGGATTTTTCCTCTATGGAAAGCATTCCTCTCCTTAATCCAGTAACTCAACAAGGTTCTTCAAAGTTCTACCACCATTCATATCATATCTAGACTTTAAGGACAAACAAGTAATGGTTTGTTTTAGTATAAGCTATAAGGAAGGACCTACATATAAGGACAAGACTCTTAAATTGTGTCACCAAAAAGTTTAGCAAGACAGAGCAAAGAGACTATTTAGCTAAAAGTGTTCAATGTTATTTCTAGCTCAGAGCCCACTTAAAAAAAACGGGAGGGAGCAGAATACTAAAAAAGTCAAGGTTCCTTACAAAACATCTCAAGGTTGTTTTGCACATTACACCTGGGTTTGCTATTCACTGCACACAGTTCTTTTATGCCTACCCAGGCTGCTGGTGATATCATTAAGCTTTTTGCATTAAGTACCAATCACAGCTGCTCAGAGCTGACAATTCACACACACACACAGAGGAAGCCCCCACCTTTTGACACCCTGCTGTCTGACAACTCAAGTCTTTCGACATTTACAAATTAAGGAGCAATTCCATTAATTCAACAGGGATTCTGTTCTTTCATCAGTTCTTCTTGCCTATGGAGGCTCACTTGGGACTGCTCACTTGCACAAGATGCTTGCAAAGCAAGCTGAGATGGGGGGGGAGTGCTAAGCTACTTGAGAGTCTTTGCAAGCAGTGCACATATGGTCGGTCCCAATGAGCCTCTGTAAGTCCTTCATGCTTCCTACAATGTAGTATATGGGTTCTACCTTCCAACCAATTCCATTTTCTGACAGTGCCCTGGTCCCTAACATGCCAGATAAGCAGGGGAAGCCTGTATATGGCACACTAGGCATGCTGCGAAACATACTGTGTACTCTTAAAAAAAATTTAGGCTTACACTGGAAAGCAACAGATGAAGTAGCTTAAAAAGCAACCCACAAGAAGCTACTCTCAGTATGCAGATTTCAAAAGCCAATTACATGGACAAAAAGCACAACACTAAAAGGCAGGTCTTGCTGGATTCTGAGCAAGTGAAGGGTATCAAACCGCCTGTTGTATTAGTCTTATAAACTGTTACCACATCATGATTAGCAATTACCTATAAATAACATGGGTACAACAGAAGACATTCACACTTGCAAGTTCAAATTACTTTGAATATTTGGACTCTACTCTGTTTCCAGAATGAATTTGCCCAGGCAAAGTAACTTAATTCAAGCTGACTGGAGCAACACACAGATTTTTTTTTTCTCCAACTTGCTAACTCACATCATCATCAAATTTGCATGCTAAGGTCTATATTGTGTAGACAAAAAGCATCTTGTCTGAATCGCCTGTGCTAAATGGGGCTTAGTGGGCTAAATATATGCTCATGTAGACAAAGTACTGGAAAAAACTTGGCAGAGGCTGGAGAAGACTCTGTCTTTATCAATGAACACAGGAACAGATCTACCTGTGCATATTGCAACAATCAGTGGTCAACCAACTGTGCACAAGAAAAATAAGAGGAAGATAGCCACCCTCAATTGCTTGCCCTCCCACTCTCTAAATACATGAAGCTACAGAGTGAGATCATGGATTCATCTATTCCTGTGCACCATCTTCACTCTTCAAGATAGCTCTCCAAAGTCTCAGACAAAAATCACTCCTAATCCTAGCTGTCTCCTGGGAGCCTTTTAAGTGGAGAATGCTGCAAGTGAACCTGATAACTGGAAACCATATAATACTGATGTAAAAAGAACTCGCTGCTCATATACTTATGATCTGTATTCAAGTGCTGGTGATAACATTTAAAGCCCTAAACGATTTGGGACCTTGATACTTGAGGGAATACCTCTCCCTATATATGCCTGTCTGAGAACTGAGGTCTGTTGGAGGACTCCTCTGTGTCCTACCAAGGGGACACTACATTGTGGAAGAATATGGGAGAGGGTCTTCTTTGCTGTGGCAATGCTCATAGAGTATGCTCCCCTCAGAGACCTGATCCTGGCACAAAGTCAAAACATTTTTTTTAAATTAAAGCCTCTGTGACCCAACTAATTTTATCCAGTCTGTGCATGTACTGTGGCTTGTTTCTTTGAAAAGAGATTGGTGACTGGACAAATAGGTCTTCTGTTATCTCTGGCAATTCTGTGGCAACACTGCATACCAATTTTAATTCTGTTGTTTAACAACTGCAAAGAACATGCATTACAGCCAACTCTTTTCAACATGGTTTTAAAGGGAAAAACACATTAGACCTGGCACACCTAATGGATGAAAAGGCAATGGCTAAGAAACTAGACCTCACCCCTTGGCTGCAATCCTTATGGATGCAATACTATACATATTCAATTGATTTATCTGCCAAACTCAACAAGTCTTGTATTTCTTCCAAGGAACTCAGGATGCTGTTTATCTTTACAACCCAGTCAGGCAAATAATTATTTCACTAAGGTGCATGCAGCTATTTGCTGATTTCTTCCTTTCTTTGGGATAGATCTTGGGGGCCGGGGGGGGGGGAGCTTTCATCAGGTTGAAAAGCCCCTGGATAGCTGTGGCATTTTGGATCCTGTCTAAAGTCTGAACATGAAGAAAGGTCGAGGCTCATATACATACCTCCAGTTTTGCATCCAAATCTGCATCTGAGGCCACTACGTGTTCATCCTCTTTCTTTCCCGTGACTTTGATAAGAGTTTGTTTGGTTTTCCAGTATTTTTGCTGCATTTTATTGACCACAGACTTTTCTTGGCCTTGGGCATACCGATCATAAAATTCCCTTGAATAACTGCTAGAAGGCAAAAAAAAACAAAAACAAAAAAACCAGTTCATTTAAGATTAAATTTAAGAGATAAACCTAAATCACACAAAAATCGGATAAACTGTTTTTTATTCTGTTTCTGTGCAGATATTTACACTCCTTAAACTTTGGTTTATACTGTTTTACACTGACTTGCATTCTCTAAGCTTAGCTCTTCTACTTCCTCAAATTTTCTGGCCTGCCCAAGTGTATAACTTTGACTCAACCATTCTACTGCTAGTGACGTTTTATCTTGAATATAATTGTGAAAGACTATGCTGTAACTCCCTCAGTGCTATAGATTCACAGAGACAAACACACAAATTTACTTACTATTTGTGGCCATCCATGTTTTGTTATTTTTTTCAAACCCTGAAAATGAAAGGAAAACCACAATTAAAACGATTACTTCTATTTGCCATCCCATGCTTCTGAAGTGGGGGCATATCTATGAATCAAAGTACATTGAATAATTAAATCAAAAATGTTAATTTTGTGTGGCTTTAAGATAATCCAATGAAACATAGAAATGGCATAGCACTAAAGCGTGCAAGGAAACACATGCTTACATCCCCTGCATTACAACTTCCGAAAGCCTGATTCATATTCTTCTAGGACAAATAGTTCATTCCCCCTAAAACCACAGAAAGTATTTCAGGGATCACTGCAAACATGCATATTGATGTAGTACAGTTCTGTTAACTGGCCATCTTGAATTTCTTCTCTCCCCAAGGTGGCAGACTGAAGTCTGGGTACAGTTTCTTTCATAAACCAGAAGTATAGTTTTAGAATAATAACTCTTTATTGTTACTTGTACTTCAATTCCCAAGTCCCTTTCCATATGGGGACTTCCTTGGGAACAGCTTAGGTATCACACAGTATTAACTCTATATACAGGAGATGTATTGGTTCACAGAGATCTTTAGGCAATTTGTTATCAGAAGACTCAAGCAACAGCTATTCTTAAGAAGCTTAAACACGACAATGGTCCTTTCACTGTGGACATTGCTGTCATATTTATTACTCCTAGGAGAGCTTTGAGAATTATTTTTCTATCATGTTTTAAGCACACGGGTGCACTCTGTGGCAAGATATAACATGAACTGTCCAAACTGATGGAAACAGACTCTCAAGGAACATCAAATGTTTTATCATACTCAGCCTCCTCTCTCAATATATAAGTTATGCTTTGCAGATGTTAGGTACTTAGATTTGGTACTCTACTGTGCCACTGTGCAACTGTGCAATTGTTCTTCTTTCTGCAGTGCCATCAGTGTGCATGGGACTTGACAGAATAACACAGGGAAAAGACAGTTCTCTCCCTGAGGAGCTTATGATCTAAATTTTGATAGGGGAAGGAGAGGAGGAAAAGGAGATATAAAGGTAACAGAGAGAGATTTATTTTCAGCTGGAAACACCAAATAAATAAATAAATAAATAAAATAAAAATAAAAAATTAGCAAACCATTAGCAAACATCAACATTTTCTATTCCCAAACTGGAGCATTTGTGGAGGCGCTACAGATCAGTGACAGAATACACACCACGCATGCAGAAGGGTCCCTGGTTCAGGTCCAGGCAAGTCTAGTTGAAAGGATCAGGTAGTAGGTTATGGGGAAGGAACCTCTGCTTGCAACTCTGAAGAGTGGCTGCCAGTCAGAATAGGCAGCATTGGGCTAAGCTAACTGGCCAAATATCTAATGCAATATTGAGGCAGTTCTCTATCTAAACTCTCAAAATTGCTAGCAGAAAGCAGAAAATGCAGGTTTATGATCCCAACAGAATACCAGAATACCAACCAGAATACCAACAGAAAACTGCAACCATTCTAGCTCTTGGAGAAGCATATTTCAATGATACATGGGCTTGCAAAAATATGTATATCGCATACGCTCATATTTTCAAAAATGTAAGAGACAACAATCTGCAATTACATTCTTCAAGTAATTAAAACCGCTGGTGCCTGTCCTCCAACTGAATTTAAAAGATATTTAACCAAAGTGCATGTGCTTAAGCCAGGCACACACACGAATATACTGTTGCACCATTGTCAATTTCTGCAGTAAGACATATGCTGGAAATTTCATGCATATTGATGGATTCCTTGTGATTGCACTGAGGTCAATTAGTGCAGAACCAGCACTAATTCTCTGCAATGATGGATAAAACCTCTATTGGAGCACTAAACTATGCACAAGCAGAATCTGGCTGACAAGTTGAAAGACACAGTCTTTAAACAAGAGAGTGGCTATCAATCAAATGAAAAGCAAATGGAAACCACACAGAATGTACAGCTTTACGCACAAAGACAATAGTGTGAGAAAGAAGGCAGACCAGTGTTCATAATATTAGCTTTACTAAAAACACACAATTCTGTAAAAAGAAGCTTTCCTTTCTGCTTGTCTTAGGTCATTTTTGTACTAGCCTGTCATAGTGCTATTATTCCACTTTCAACATCCTATGGAATCCTGGGGTTTCCAGTTTAGGGAGGTGCATCTTTGGCCTCAGTGAACTACAAGCCCCAGAATTCCACAGAATGTTGAAAGTAGAATAACAGCACTATAACACTGTAGTGCAGAAATGGCCTTAGTTATGTCATTGGCCTTTACATGACAAAAATGAATTCAGGTTTTATAATTCAACAGAAAAGAGCTGATTCACCATGCAAAAAGAAAGGTGCAGATAAAATGTAGGCATAGCCTGAGTTCCTCCTCCATCAGGAAATGTACATGTATCACATTTCTATGTCGTCATAGCTACATCTGCCCATGCCAGCCCTTCAACACTCACTGTGTAAGCAGAACTGTCCCTCCAACACGACCATTTCCAGGTTGTCAGAGAGTGGAGGGATGAGAAGAGACATGTCCAGCTAGTTTTGGTGGCTGGATGTGCTGCAACAGGCATCTGCAAGGTGCTCTGGAGGTCTCTGAATATGGTGTCCTTGCAGCAGATCTAGCTGCTGGAAAATAGCTAAACACACCCTCGCTCACCTGGTCTGAGTGTTAGTCCAACTTACACCATCATCCAATTTATGCCATCATAATTCATTAACAGGATGCCAGCTATAATCCACATCCATATTGAATAGGTGCCATAGTATTTCAGGAAAAACCACGTTATCCTGAGGCAGGTATGTAGGCATTACACCAAAATCTCCAGAATAAAAAAAAGGAAGGTTTATGACACTGGCACTGAACAGTTCGATGGTATTCCAATTTGGATGGAGCACAGCAGAGCAATGAATGTAACATAAGTCATATATGTCTTACAAATGCGTTTATTTAATATTAGAGATGTTAAAACACTAATTACATGTCTTTCTTTAAAGTAAAGACATTACCACTACTACAATACCATAGTGACTTCTGAACATTTATTTCACCTACTGTTAAGAAAAGAGACAGGGGAACCACATACAATCAATTACTTTATCTGCTTCCAAAGTAAAGATATAAGGCCAATGCATATGTAATACCAGCTCTGGATTTGCAAACAACACTTTGCAAGAACTTAATATTTCAGAGGAAGGAACTGGTAGAACCATTGATTATTCCTTGCCTAAGAAAATCGTATAAAATTCATGAGGGCACTCTAAGTTGACTGGCAACACGAAGGCACATACACACACAAGCTTGTGACACATTTTTCTTCCAACTTGCCCTTAAAAAGTTTGTTCTCTGCCTCCCTTCTAGTGAATTAACATTAAATACATACATACATACATACATACATACATACATACATACTGATATCGTATTGCCTATACACTGACAGATACACCGGTCAATATAATTCTCAAAACCACAATTACATTCTGAGTTAAGAAAGCATAAATCTGGTCTCTTTGTATGCAATACAACATGTGATTAACTTCAGAACAGGAAGGGAGAAATCACTCTAAATATGGGAAGAAGGAAAGTATGCTCCTGAGGCCAAGTCCTCATTTGCAAAACAAATGAGAATGTGAAGAAGCTAACACTGTTTTTAAAATGCACTTGAATGTCACTGAAAAATAAAATAATCTTTCCCATGTTTTATAAATGAAAAGCGTTTTTCTGCAAACACAAATCAACAGTTCAATGGATTATGTAATATTTGTTGCTATGTGCTTTCAAACTGACTCCAACTTGTAGTGACTCTATTACAGGATTTTCTTGTCAAGATTTATTCAAAAGCAGTTTGCCATTGCCTTGCTCTAAGACTGAGATAGTGCGACTTGCCCAAGGTCACTAGTGGGTTTTCATGGCTGAGTAAGGCATTTGAATCCTGGTCTCCTTCTCCAAGCAGACTCAAACTAGTATACCACAATGCCTGCCATTATCCACTAATATTAACACACACAGTGCTACTCTAATGATATGTTTTGTAAGAGTAACAATTATCAATTACAGAATTTCATACTATAGTGTTCCCTCCACATTTGAGGGTTTGATCTTTGCAAATTTGACTATGTATGCCTCCCCCGATTCTCTTCTTCCCATTGCCTTGTGTTTGGCCATGTATGGAGAAGAAAGGCAAGCAGCACCCGGACAAAAGGCAAAGGAATGGTTGCGGGGAGGCACATACATGTGTGCCCTCCTTCTCTCCTCTGGAGCTGCCATCTCCCATTCTCTTGCCTCTGGCCCCAGCACACAAAAGGCAAGGGAATGGGAGGGGAAGCTCCGGAAGGGAACGTGAGGGGGACTGCAGTTTCCACTTTCGCAACGGTTCTGCACCCTCAATCCTTGTGAAAGCGGAGGGACCACTGTAGATGTGATTGAGCATGCCCACTGAAAAATGAAACTAGTTTAACAAGGAATAAATATACATAAATATTTTACTTATTTAAAATGATTTGGGCCACCTTTAAGGATAAAACCCTCTCTAGACGGTTTCCAGTATAAACATACAGATAACAATGAACTTCAAATAATGAATAGAATCTAGTAACATTAATTTTAAAAATCCAGAATCAAAATACACGAAACTCAACAACTAATTATAGCTGAGGAAATTAGATTGCAATTGCTACCTTAAGCCAAGAAAAAACTGTTGTTTCATTAGAACCATTTCCTTCGTTCAACTCTTAGTAAAACTAACAGATGTTGATGACTACATGAAAGCTGCTGTTAAATTAAGTAAATATATTTTTTAAAAAATGATCCATCACCAGTGTAATAATATCCACACAAATTGGGGTTTTTTTTGCAAACATATGTACTCATGAACATATTTCCTTTCAGTGTAATTCAGTATGTGTCTACTCAGAAATAAGCCCAAATGAGCTCAACAGGGCCTATTCTCAGATAAGTGAGCATAAAACTGCAGTCATAAATGGCCATTATACACACTTATCAATCCTAATCCCAGCACTTTCGGAAAATGAGTGTCTGCCTTCTCATGGATTTGTTTCATTATTAGCTATCTTACGATCTCTTTACTTTTCTACTTCAGTGTTTTATTGCTGCCTGTAGTGTTTCACCTATTTTATAATTGTTAACCTGTTTTAATAGTAGTTGTCATGAGCCAGCCTGATAAAATGCAAGGTACAAACAGTTTACATAGATCTATAATCATAAAGGAAAATATATGTCTGCACCCACTTCCACCACAGTTTCAAAGAACTGTGAAACCTAGCCATCTGAAATTTGTGATGGACACTACGGAGACCCTAGAGCTACACATCTGGGAGTTATTTTTTTTAATGGACTGATTTAATCAAAATCAGACTGGAACCTGCACTAACATCCATAGTCTCTAGCTGACAAACTTGCCTAACAATCAGGGATGAAGCCTGAAGCAGGCCTACAACACGGATTTCTTCACAGAGTTTATAAGCAGCTTCACATTGTGCTTCCCAATGCTGAGCTCCTGAATTCTTCAAATAGTTCAAAAAGACAGAGAAAGAGAAGGCCCTCCAGTGAGGTATGCAGAGGAGGAAGAATTCGCAAAAGACTGGAAAAAGAAAAGAGTATGTATGGGTATGGTCTGGGTATCCTGAGGTGAGAGGACCAGTGAGAAAGAAAAGGATGGGGAGGGGGGAGAGAAAAAGAGATCAAAGCAAGGGAGGCAGACCACGAGGGTAGTGAATGAGACTAAGAAATATCTAGACCTTGCAAAGCTAGTACAGTCAGCCCTCCAAATTTACAGGTTTCACTTTCAAGGATTCGATTACTTGTGAGTTTCTCCAACTCCACCCTCCCCCACCTTCAAGTGCTTCTTTTTCAGGGGAATGTTCCCTCTCTGCAACTCTAATCAGACTACGGAGCCCTTTAAAAAACCTGCCTCTGATCCCCCTTATCCTCTATCAGCTGCTTAGCCTGGCCAGCTAAGGATGTCTCACAGACCGGTTTCTCAGTACCACAAACCCTCTCCAATGCCTTGCACATACCCAAGGAAGGAGATGGGCAAGAGAGAGCAAGTACTGGGCCGCTATGCCAACCCATCTCTTTTCCCTCTTCTTCCCTGACCTGGTTTGAGCCCTGGATGCCCGTTGTCCTCACCATGCCTCAGCCCCCTTTCCCACACACATATTGATATTTGCAGTTTTTCCACTTTTGTGGGGTTCTGTATCCCTAACCCTAGCAAATGTGGAGGGCCAACAGTACTCAGGCTTCTGTAGTACTCAGGCTTCAGACTCTTTACCTAGAAAGTCAAGGAGACCAACACAATAAGAGTGAACCATGGTATTAGGAGGAATGCATGATTTCTAAAACACAGATTGAGAAAGGCATAAGGAGACAGGCAGATCTTAGATCCAACCATCTGTTTACAATGACATCCTGAGCTTAACTATGGACATGTTTATTCCAAATATATCTCACAGATTCCAGCAGCATTTACCTCCAAGAAACTATGCTTCAGCTTCTCTGCCAGTGCTATCACCTAGTTGTCCCGCTTCTAAAAGTGACCAATGCTCAGTGTGTTTTATGTAAATGAATTATATTCATTTTGATTTTAACTACCTCATGCTCAATGGCTTGAAGGGAAAAATAAAAACACTGCCTATATCTGGTGGGTATATATACATAAAAAGTATTATAACATGGTTATAATATTATTAAGTTATAAAGTGTTACAACTTGGATCTGAAGATTACTGTTAAATATGCTCACATCCAATCCAATCTCAGACACTACTACGAACTCCTTGACACCTCTCTCTATTTCAAAAATAGTTTGCCATGGAGAATGCTGGCTGCTGAAAGTCCAAAATCTTTTAAGATTCACAGATCTTCAACTGTTCTTTCATCCTGTTCCTGCCTAATTTCTAATGCTGTTGTTCCTGTTGTGTGCCTTCAAGTCATTTCCAACTTATGATGACCCTAAGGTAGGCCTATCACAGAGTTTTCTGGGGCTGAAAGTGTGTGATGCGCCCAAGGTCACCAGTGGGTTTCCATGCCCAACCAGGGAATCAAACCATGGTCTCCAGAGTCTTAGTCCAATGTTCAAATCACTACACCACACTGGCTCTCAAACTTCTAATACTTCAATCATAAACCTAATAAACAGAGCTCTAAAAAGCTGACGTTGCCTAGTTATCACAAAGCTTTCACGTTGTCACAAAGATGAAATGCAGCAGTAGTACAACCCTTTATACTTTACAGCACAAGGAAAAGAATTTTCTCTGTTTAGCTCCCCTGAGGGCCCTCTTAATTAAATGCATCCAGTATTTTTGCCTGCTTAGTCTTTTTGGTGCTTCTTTTTCACTGCCATGCATTAAACATCTGTCACTAACAGAATATGCATTCAGCCTTTATTTACCAATGCATCTTAACTTTACCACTACCCAAGTCATTCCTGCAACCCATTCTGCTGACCTCCTATGCTGCCATCCAGTCAAATCATATCCATGGGAACCTATCTCTCAGGATTTTATTGGATTGCTTACCATTAATTTCTGTGCTACCTAAGTGGCTCCATTCTCTGTATCATTGCCGACATGTGTGATGCTTCATCTCCCTATATTCTTTCTCCCATTCTTACTACTTTCAGACTATCAGTGCATGCTCTCCACCAGTCTTCAGCATTCAATCAAGCTGCCCCCATTTCATGATGCATTATAGCAAAATTAAGAACAAGACATTCATGAGAACATAAGCAGCATAGCTGGACTGGAGCTACTGCATTTAGGTGGATTAGGTAATAAGGAAAGTTCCAGGAAGATGCAGGATATGGGAAGAGGGGTCAGGGCAAAAAGGATGACAATCAAAACTAATGAACATACATGGTTTCAGATGAAAAGCAACAGGAAAAAAAGGCATCTTGAAAAACCATGCTTCAAATAGGGATTGCTGAGCAGCCTGCTATCTATTCGCATCCTTCTTCCCCTTCTGGGAGGATGGGGGCTGCTGGAGGAATTGAACAATGAAAGCAAGGCAGACAAATAAGTTTCACTATTAATTGCCGGTCAGCCTAATTCAGCTCTGCAAATAAGCCTAGGTTCAAAAAAAGCTTGCTGATGTAGGATAAGGATGAAGAAACGTATCTTTTAACAAGGAAGTAATCACCTGGTGGCACTAATCAAGTAAAACTAGGCAGACAAATAAGTTGTGTTACTAACTGCACGTAAAACTTGGACAAGCTATACTCTCTCACCCTCATAGGAAGACAAAGTCAAACCTACTCTGAGCAAATCTTTCAAAGAAAACCCCATGATAGGTTCACTTCAGGGTTGCCATGAGTCAGAAATGACACGAAGACACACAACAGCTGCAGCAGCAGCAGCAACAGACCAAATTCAGCTTTACAAATAAGCCCAGATTCAAGAGAAGCTTGCTGATGCAGTTTGAGGATGAAGATATATATCTTCTACCAAGTTAGTAATCAGCTGTTTAGCCTTGTCCTTTCTGCCCTGACCAACCATGGCTTACCAAGTTCTTCCTCAGCCTGCTACCTGCAATCTTTTTAATGAAAAATCTTGGGTAACTCAAGAACCTAGAGCTTTTTTTTTTTTTTAATTGAAAGCATGTTGTCTACTACTGCACTACAGATAAAGAGCCACAACTCAGTAACACAGCATATGGCTTGCATGCAGAAAGCATCTGATTCAGTCCTAGCATCTACAGCTCCAACAGCAGTACGGTCACATTCAAGGCAATATAAGCACTTCCTCACCTGAGAATCTGGACAGCCAGTCACTGTAGACATTACTGGGTTAAGTGGGCAAAGACAATTTCCTATGTTCCTACAGCAGGGCTTTCCAAATGGTGTGTCACGACACGTTAGTATCTTGCTTGAAATGTATAGGTGTGTTACCTCTCTGGGCCAAGAATGACCCCCTCCTGTCTGAGCTTTGGAAATGTATGTTATTATTTATAAATCATATATTTTTAAAAATATATATGAAAGATTTTAATGAGATATATTGTGTCCTCATATATTTCATTATTACAATTCACATATGTGCTCTTGGCTCTTAGTTTAACCTCTGGTTTGCTAGTAAAACTGAATTAGTGTGTTGCAAAATGATGCATGTCTAAAAAGTGTGTCACCAACATGAAAAGTTTGGAAAGCTCTGTCCTACAATCTTTCTTCCTCAAAGAAGTTACTGGCCCTCTGCCAACTGCCCATGCCATTAGGTTTCAAACTGATAAAAATGGGAACAGAACCCTTTCTGTGTAGCACCACATGTCTATGCATCATTATTAGGTGTTCAAATGGCACCTTATACGTTTAACTTTTAGGGACCTGCTGAAGAATGTAAGGTACAAGGGCTTTCTCAAAATTATTTTATGATATTCCACAAATTCCACTGTTACTGTTTTCATTTAAAGTGGTGTTTCTCGGCAGTATTTGTTGAAATTTGTTTATTATGGTTTTCATTCTTTATTTTCATTTTTTTTCATTGTAAGCTAATTTGAGCTAGGGTATGTGACTAATTTTTTAAAAAAGAAATTGGTCAACTAACCGGTTAAATGCTGTCAAATAACAGCTACATGTTCTTAAAGCCTTAACTCTGTAAGAAAAAAAAAATTAATCATCATTAGCTTTCTCATGCTAATTATAAATTATAATATAGTTAAATTTGAGTTTTTTTAACTTCTTAATAATGGACTGCATCCAAGTTTAGTCATACTTAGAGCAAACCCACTGAAATCCATAGGGCTTAAGTTAGTAATTTATTTACAAACTCTGTCTGACTAAAAGTTAACCAGGCCATTGGGAAGAGCAATTCCTGATATTAACATTATCAGGGATGGAAAGTGTAACATTTCAATGAACTTAGCTGTTTGTGAAGCTTTTAGCCACAGTCTGCATGATTTAATTCAGAAAAGTGCTTTCAAGGTTAAACTGTGATAAAATATCTTGCCCAAGCTGCCTGCCTTGACACGTCTACAAATAAGCAGCGGGTAGAGATAGACCAGTAAAGCAAATATTTATCACAATATCACACACAAACTGAATAGAAAACCTATTAATAAATTCCCCTTACTTGCTTAAATAACTGATTTAAAAATTTGTAAAGGAATAGCATTCTACCTTTTAAAATTCATTAAAATTTCTAACATGGTACCCAAAATACTTTTATATATCAGCCTCGTAGATAAGCTACCATTTTAAAAAACATGCTCTTGTAAAATTGTATGCATTTTACAAATTACCTTTATAAGGAAATACAAAAAGCTAACTTTAATTCAGTATAAATATTTCTCTGTTTGAAATGAAGCTGCCATAGAGATCTTACAGTAAACTTCTACAGGGGAAAAAGTCTGTTCTAATGAACAATTAAAATGTCTTTTCTCTGATATGATTTGAACATATAAATAGTCAGGGCCTTCTGGACATTCCAGTTGACCAGTTAGTTAATAATAACGAGACACAGTGTCCTTGTTTGGATTTTCCCTCATCACAGTTGTAATTACTTGAGGATGGAAAGCAGGCCTGTCGCAAGGGCCCAGCATTGTGTCCTCACCACCCATGGGAGGGAGGGCTATTTATTAATATCAGCATGCTCAGCAATCATGGGAGATTTGGTGGAGGGAGAACCTTTGTGCAGCATCACCTTCTACAAATATTCCACCCAACATGCAGATGAGAGGGGAGCAGGAACATACTAGTGTGTGAGTGTCCAGCGGTGACAACTCCACTCTCCTCCTAATTTCAACTACATGAAAGAAATGCCCAAACAGGGCAATTCAGTGATCTATGTGAGAATAAGAGACAACTTCAGAGGAACACGGTGGTGAACAACACAGAGTGAATAAAGGAAGGGTGAATTCTTCCTCTACTCCCCATTTCTTCTACTCCCCACGGCATCTTCTAGTCCATTTCCATCCAGCTGTTGCTGCTGCTCCCACTGGAGGCAGAAAACAACCTTTATGTCAGTACAGTTGGCCCTTCTCATTTGAGGGTTTGATTTTCACAGAGTTCACTATTTGCGAGTTTCACCAATCCCTACCTTTGCCCCCGCACCTCAAGCACTTCTTTCCTGGGGGAATGTTCCTGCTCAGAGGTTCCAATCAGGAAACACAGCCTTTTAAAAACCCATCTCTGGTTCTCCTTCACCAGCAGCTGCCTGGCCAGCTAAGGACTGCTTCCAGCCTGATTTCTCCGCAACACAAACCCTCTCCCAATGCACCTCACGCTCAAGGAAGGAAATGGGTAAGAGAGAGGAAGTACAGGGCCACTATGCTGACCCACCCCTTCCTCTGACCTGGTTAGGACCCTAGGTGTCTGTTCTCCCCATTATGCCTCAGTCCTCTTCCCACAGACACAGACACAGACACAAACACACACAGTCTGATAGCTACAATTTCCTTACTTTTGTGGGGGTCCTGTGCCCCCAATCCTAGTGAATGTAGAGGGTTGACTATACTTATTTTCTATAGTGTGAAGGGAAGCTCTGCAAGCTGAAGAATACGCAGATGGGTGACAGCGACATGGAAAAACCAACAGTTGGTAAAGCCTCCCCCCCCCGCCTAACAAGGAAGATGTTCAATATGGGAAAAATAAACTGTACTTCTGAACAGCAATCATCTTGACACATAATTCAGCCTACAACTATAATAAACCTATTTATAACCTGACAACCAACACCTATTTGGAAATACACTTTTGGGGGAGGATCGTGTTGGTGCAACTGCAGATGCTTTTGACTTACACCAATTATCTAGTTAGTGGTAAGAAAACTGCAACCTATGTGCACCACAGGGCTCCAAGGACCCATCCTCCACATCTTCCCTTTAAAAAATCAAAATGTCCCTGCACACAGAGGGAGCGCAACTATATTTATTTTATTTGCATATTTGGTTACTCCTGCCTTTCTCCCACTATGGGGCCCAAGGCAGGTCACAATATTTTGCCTTGTTTTTGACCCTCCTGGGCAGGTTTTAGGCCCAAGAAGCTCTTTTTGAAACTAAATTATTCCCTATTTTTTTTTTGGGGGGGAGGTCCCTCTTAAGCCCAAAATTGGACAGGAGCAGAAACACAGCAACCTTGCCTCCTGCCACACCTGAAGGACACAGGGAAGCACAATTAGTATAAAAATATAAACCCCCCCCCCATAAAGGTGGATGAAATGCATAACCTTCTTGCAGAGGACGGGGCATGTGAGCCTCAGATAGTTACTCATCATGATCTATATCCATTTCTATCTGGATTTGGGCCCTGACTCAGGACTGATTCAGTTTGAGTGCTTTTATTGAGAGAGAGAAAGCCAGAGTACAATAGTGATTTGAGCATTTGACTAAGACAAATGGGTTCGATCCCCCACTCAGCCATGGAAACCAACCTTGGGTGTGTCACACACTCTCAGCCCTCAAAAATCCTGTGATAGATTCACCTTAGGGTCATCGGAAGTCATAAAATACTTGAAGACACACAACAAGAACAACAACACTGGTATGATGGAACCTTTACTTTCTTTTCAGCTAGTGGCAGCACCCCTCTTCTTGTTTGAGAGCCAGCATGGGGTAGTGATTTGAGCATTGGATTACAGGCCTGGAGACCAGGGCTTGATTCCCTGCTTGGCCACGGAAACCCAGCCAGTGACCTTAGGAGCATCACATACTCTCGGCGCCAGAAAACCCTGTGACAGATCCACCTTAAGGTCACCATAAGCTGGAAATTACTTGAAGGCACACAACAACAACAACAACAACAACAACAGAAGTTATAAAGGAGCAGGATGAAAGGAGATCTGTGAATCTTAAAAGATTTAGGACTTTCAGTAGCTACCATGCTGCATGGCAAACTGCTTTTGCCATGAGAGGGATGTCAAGCAGTCTGTGGTATGATCTGGGGTTGGACCTGATGTGAGTGTACTTAACAGTCAGTCTTCAGAACCATGTTGTAATACTTTATAACTTAATTATATTACCACCAAGTTATAATATTTCAGATGTATGTGCACCTGCCAAAAATTCTCAGCCCTAGAAAATCTTGTGATAGGTTCACCTTAGGGTTGCCATATGCTTGAAATGACTGGAAGGTACACAACAACAACTGAGAGGGGAACAGAGTGCAACCACTT
The DNA here is from genome assembly GCA_030412105.1 of Cyclura pinguis. NCBI lineage: Eukaryota > Metazoa > Chordata > Lepidosauria > Squamata > Iguanidae > Cyclura > Cyclura pinguis. Next base: position 25,144,543 of record CM059604.1, read on the forward strand.
TCCTCTTGGTTAATTTCTCAATGGCTTATGAATCCATTTATCCTGGGTATCCTTCAAGACCAGTTCAATGGGTTTGGGGAACTATACTTAATTATTCTCTTCCAACGAAAAGTAAAGTTCCAGAAGGTGGCACTGGAAGACTGTTTTGACCCTGTGGCAATAGAGCAAAGGGGTGCCACAATAATATCTTAGTCCCAAAGCTGTGTAACATCTACATGCTGGGAGTGGGTATCAGGACACCTTAAGCAAAGGGTTACGATGTGTTATTTATTTATTGTCACACTGAAATCAAGTTTCACCAGGCGGATTTGACCGAATAATGATAAAAACAACAACAACCTGTAACTGATTTTCCTGGCAAGATGGAGACCTTTTAGATGAGTGCTTTCCTGGTCGAGGATATAAGTAGGTTACCTGTTTTGCACTCCTTCTGAAGAATCAAGTGAGCAGGCAGGTATGGGAAGTACTCCTGGATCCATCATTGTTACTGGAGATGAAGGTGGCCTAAATGGCTCAACATGTATGTCAGCTTTGGGACTAGAAGAACTTGGCCACAGGGGTCAAGCATCAGTAACCTAAGATTGTACAAGTGCAGTGCATTCTCTGTGGGTCTGCTCTTAAACCTGTTTTGGTTCAAAATGTTTTGGCTAGTTCACTGAGTGGGATAACCTACCTGCATCACACATCCTTGTTAAAGGAGTTGTGCTGGCTGACTATTTACTGCTGGGTCAGATTTAATGCTTTGTGGTTAACGTGTAAGATCCTGAACCAATTTGGATCTTATTACCTGCAACTGCCTGCTCCCTTATTAATTCATTCACTGCTTAAGGTTAAACAGCAAGGCTCTCCTTGACACGCAATATGCTCCTGAAGCCTATTTAGAGTGATGACACCCAGTACGTGAAACATACTTCCCTCAATATAATACATGGTCCAACAATCTCTTACTCACATCTTGAAGACATACCTATCTGTTGTAGTTCAGACTATCATGTTTTTGTTAATAACATAGATAATTTATTGTATGCATTTTTTGTATTATATATGCTGTTGTACATCACCTTAAGATCTTCAGAGGTAAGCAGTTCATAAACATTCATAAACAAATAAAAACTAAAGTCATAGGAAGAATTTTCATGAAAGGGAAGTTTCCAGTTTCCTTACAAGTGCTGCTACCTGTACCGACTCCTTAAAACCTAAGCCTCTCACCTACCTGCCACCTAAAAAGGAAGACGCACAGAAGCAGGCAGAATAACCTCAAATGAGGTCAAGGTCTGCAAGACTTTGAATGACCCTCATTTTCCTAGCCTCACATCCTAGCCTCAGTATAAAACATTACTACACAGTTTTGGGAGTGGGACTGAATGTAATAGGCTCCAGAAACACACTGTACTCCTTGCTCTAAAATTTTCAGTCTTGCCCAGCTGTTCGAAAATTTAGAGCAAGAAATATGATCTGTATTTTTCTGAATCCTATTACATTCTACCCCACTCCAACAACTGTATAAATTGCTTTATTCTTGAGGCCTTAATATACTGCTCAATATTGCAGCTGAAGAAGTGGGTTTACATCCAGGAAACCTCATGCTACAACAAAAACCAGTTAGTCTTAAAAGTGCCATCACATTTCTTCTTTCCTTTCCTTCCTCCTTTTTATCACTACTATATATTGTTTTAGTGCATTTCTTTCAGATATGTGTGCCAATTTGCAAATTATAATCCTTTCTAAACTCTAGAAATGAGTAAGAATTATATTTATATACTGAATTAGAACTGCATTTATACACTTCAGCCCAAATCCATTTTGTTAAATAATGAGAATAAAGTGAGAGATATCTACATACATATCAGAACTCTGACACTGAAATACAACATTCTTAGGTTGTGATATTTTACCAGTGATCAGCAAAAACAAGCCTAGCTACCATGTCAATGCAAAGGCGTTTTAGGATTTTCATTCAGGAATGTGGTATCCTAAAGCAGGAAAGAAAAACACATTATTCACATATAGCCTCCAATGTCATTGTTGGTGGGGTTTCCACAATTTCAGCAGAATTTTCAGAATTTTCAGCAAAAAGGTTTTAAAAAACCTTTTAAAACAAACAGAAAATGCTTATTTTAAAGGATTTAAAAAAAAAAAGTTTTCTGGCACACAGTGAATTCCTGGAGGTAAAACTGACCACTGGATCCACCAATGTCACCCACTCTTACCCTAAATAATATATGATCCACAGAAGTAGTCAGAATGAGGTAGTACATTAAGCATTAACTAAATTCAATGAAATTTAAGTGTTAAAGTCCGGCTGGATAATGCTCCAAGTATTGCAGGAGAATGGGAATACATATATTTTCTTTACATTTATATTAATACAAATATTTTAGGCTTCTTTGCTATTGCACATCTTCAAGTTGCTTCTGACTTATGCCCCCCCCAAGGTGACCATATCACAGGGGCTTTATTGACAAGATTTGTTTCGGGGGATTTGAGATTGCCTTCCTCTGAGGCTGAAAAAGTGAAATCTGCCCAAGGTCACCCAGCAAGTTTCCATGGCTGAACAGGGATTCGAATCTTACTCTCCTGGTGTCCTAAGCCAATACTCACACCACTACACAACACTGGATCTTCAGAGGCTGGCTGCAAAAGCTTCTACCTTTGCACTATCTGCCCTGGTCCAAGACTCAGACCACTATACCATGCAGCCTCTCTAAAGACTTCCATCTTTGTACTATATTCTCTAGCCCAGTACTGAAACTACTACATTATGCAGGCTCTTCAAAGGCTGGCCACAAAAGCTTCTGACTTTATACTTTTTTCCCATTTCTTCTCACCAGGCATTATTTGATTAAGAATGAAATCCTCTTGACAAGGATAAATTAACAATTTTGAGGCAGTGGGCCCACGGAACACTAGACGCCCCCATATACACACCTACCAAATAATGTTTGTGTTTTAGTAATCTTATCATTAAAAGCCAAACTACACATATAGACATTTTACAGGCAAATGCTCTTCAGACATGGTATCACTCCACAGTTCAGACAGACACTCATATACTCGAATGTTTGCCATGTAAATAATTTGCTGAATGTGGAAGTTTTCCACCAATTTGTTAGCTTCTATGTTTAATATGTTTTGTTGTTGCTGCAGGTTTTTTTAAATATGAGAGAGCTTCAATCATGCAATTTCCATTATCCATATTCTGAAGTGGTATAGTCAAGGAAGGATTGTAAGACAGTATTTCTGAACACGTAACTGTAGAAAGGCAGAAGTGAGGACAAAAATCCTACAAATATCCATGAAGGGTACTGCTTTAGGACACAGATAAAATTATAACCTTCACTAGAATACAAAACCCGGTATGTTGCTCCATATGCCAGCACATAACTTAATATAGAGTACTTTCAGGTACAAACTTACAATTTTTATTTGATTTTACCAACAACTACCTAGAGAAAATGACTATCATGCACACTTTACATTGGTGGTACTATATACAGAATAACAATTTTACAAAGAGAAAAACCCTGTCAGTACAAGGAAGTTGACCCTAGCCTGCCTTGGTAAGCCAAAAGCAGCCACAATTGGAATATTATGTATATACCTGGAGCTGGAAAAGCTACAGAAAAGGGAACCAAATAATCAGAAAACTGGAGCCTCTTTCCAGTTAGGAGAAGTTAGAATGTTTGGAGGATGCTTAATTTAGAAAAATAAAGCTGACTAAAGGTGAATATTATAGAAATTTACGAAATTATGCATCACGTAGAAACAAGGGATACAGAGAAGTTACTTCACACCACCATAAACACTAGAACCTGATGGATATCCAGTAAAACTGATCAGCCGTAGACTGAGAGCAGACATATCAAAGGACTTATTTGTTAGAACACATAATTAATTTATGGAATTTGCTGCAGCAAGATGTACCGATAACCAGTGGCAGGCTGCGTTTAAAAGGAGCTCATACAAATTCATGGAGAATGAGACCTATCAATGACTGTCTTAATGGATAAAAGAACCTCTAGGTTCAGTGGCAATATATTACTGAACACTGCTTGTTGGAGTGACAGCAGCAACCTTCATTGTGGGCTTTCTAGAACTATATGATTGGCTACTTTGGGGATCTCTTCAGAGCCTCAGAGATCCCTTCCTGGTGTACTCAAAAATATAGGATGCACAGTTGGGAGACAACTTGAACAACTACCAGCAAAAGACTGAAGCCCAGTGTCAGTGAGAAGAACAGAAACCATTTTTTAGGCCTATGCCATGAGGTAGCATTGCAGACAGCCAAAAACAGGAAAGAAAACAAAAACAAAAACCCTTTCTCTACCTTCCTTTTATCAAATGAATATTCCAGGGGTCCATTACTTACTATGCCTTAAAAGAGGTGCTATAAAACCATCTTCAACTCATTATCACTGACTCAAATGCCATCATTATAAAAACAAAGATGAGTAACTGCAGCTCTCTATATGTCACTGAACTGCAACCGCCATCTTCCCTCATCCTTGGATCTGCCAGATAAGGCTTATGAAGAGTTGCAGTTCAATGAAATTCAGAGGCCACAGCTGTCCATTTCAACAAAGACTACACTGGAGATGTCAGAAACCAGTAACAGGATCAGTTTGACTGCATTTCCCTCAGGCATGTCGACAGCATCATTTTCAGAACTTCACTGGAATGGTTAAACCCAGGTCTAAACTTCTGCTGTTACGAAGGCTACTGGATGGCTTTGGCTCTGTCATCATTTTATAGCATCCTTGGAGATAAAACTGTATATACAAACTTGAAGCCAACATTAATAGCCAGTGGCCATATCTGTCTTGATGTTAACTTACCTACCAGCCTTCCTCTATATAATTTCACATACAACAGCTGTTACACAGGGTTTTCACATAGTATGAACTCTTAAACCAAAATACAGAAAAAGCCAAAGCACAGAGAGTCACCACACATATGCCAACCAGAGATATACTCCTACGAACTGCTGATCAAAGACTGCACACTTCAAGACTGAACAGTTCCTACCAAGTACAGTCATTCCTCCATATTCGCTAGGATTAGGGGCACAGGACCCCCGTGAAAGTGGAAAAACTGGAAATAACTCTAGGCCCTCCCAAACCATATTTAACACACAAAAAAGTATGATCACCATATTCAACCCACCATGGATTTCTTTGAAGCATCAGGGTTCCTTCACAAGGCAGAAGTGGGTGGATGGTGGGGCTTACGGCCACCTCCACTGCTGCCCCACACCATTTTTAAAAGGGATTTACAAGCCTCATTGGCAGTTTCACAGTCCCAGGAGGCTTGCAGTCCCTATTAAAAATGACATAGGGAGGCAGCAGAGGTGACAGCAAATAATCCGTGAATAATCCAGTCCTCAAAAGTGAGACCTGCAAATGTGGAAGGCTGACTGTAGAAAATATGTTTCTTTTTTAAAAGTCCAGCTTGAAACGTTTGGTGGTACTGCCCTAAACCCATTAAAGGTAGTTTGGCTTGTGAAGAGCAGCAGGAGCGCAAGTTAATGATTAAAGGACACCATGATTAAAGGACACCAAGCAGTAAATGACCAAATGGATGGGGAGGGGATGTGAGGAAATGCACCTGCTGGTGTAATATTTGCTAAAAGCATGATGAGCAGAGGAAGGGGGGGAAGAGCAGGCAAGGAGAAGAGATGCCATTTTGGGAAGCAGGAAATTATTACCCAAGCAGGAGGTGGGAAGAATCCTGGCTCGACTCTGGAAGAAGGCAGCTTCTTACTTCCCTTCCTAAAGCAGATGCCGCCCCACCGGCCCTGACCAACCTCCCGCGGCTGATGCTACCGCAAGGCCATCCTCAGGCTTGGCTGCTGCCCTTCTTCCTCTTCTCCAGGAAGGAGGGCAACGCGCCGGCGAGACGCACCGACACGGCGGCGGCGGCGGCGGCGGCCACCCGTCGAGGTAGCCCCGGGCCTGCCCTGCGCGGCCCCGCCCTGCGGCCACAGCGGCACCCTGACCCGCTGCGGGGGAAGAACCTGCTTTTCCGGCTCGCCAGCCGGCAGGGAGGGCCTGGGCGACCGCCACCGCGGCAAGCGAAGGGTCGGGTCAGCCCAACCCGCGCCCCTCTGCACCTACCTCGCGAGCGGCTCCGAGGGGAAGGGAGAAGGGGGAAAGCAGCGGCGGCTGGAGAAGCCTCGTCCCCTGCCTCCGCCTCGCTGGGGTGCTTCGGGCGACGCCGGTGGCGGCTTCACCTCATAATTTGCCTTCCCGCCTTCCCCACCGCCGCCCGCCCAGGGACCTTCCCCGTCCCTCGCTTGTAATTACCTCACGTCGCCCGCCTGGTCGAGCTCGACACGGCCGCGGGGGGCCTCAGGTATTCCGGCGCCGCCAGCGTCACAATGCCTCCGCCTGGGAGGAGAACGGCCGCGAGCGGGGCGGAGCTTCGGCCACCACCTCCATCCCTCCTTTTCCCCCTCGCCTCAGGCGGCTTCTCCCATGGCCTGCGGCTGGCGGTAGAGCCCAGAGCCTCCTCGCTGCACGCTGGGCAGGCGAAGGCGGCTCCGCTCCGCTCGGGGCTGCCTGGCGCGGCGCGGCTTCCTGCTATTGTTCTTCCTTCACCCCCTGGCAGCGCCCGCCGCCGCCGCCGCCACGGGCGGAGATGAGACTGCAGCTTGGAAGCGTTCCCGCTTTTCTCTCCTCCTCCACCTCTGTGTTTACAGTCTTCGAGATCGTGAATGACGGGCCAAATAGGAGAAACGGTTGTATTCCCCCCACCCTCCCGTCGACTTACCACCCCGGGCTTCTGTATCTTGACACAGCAGAACGAAAGAGGCAAATAAACAGGTGAAGAAGGGGTTATTTTTAGATGCAGGACCTGATCACCTGCTGAGGTGTCCTTTTTTCCGGAAAAAAAAAAAGCGTTATTGCTATGATTGCCTGTTGTGCGTTGCTTAAAGGCACAGGAGTCCTGATCAGGGGGGAGAAAAGGGGCAACCTATAAACTATACATTCCCTGTATAGGGAGCCATTTCAGAGACAGCCTGACACATTCCCACCTAGACTGGCAGTTTTCTTTAACTCTTTCTTTGCCCCAAGTCCAGTTGCTAGATCCTATCTGATCTTGGAAGTTAAGCAGAATCAGGGCTGACTAGGGCCGTTTCTGCACTACACTGTTATAGTGCTATTATTCCTCTTCCAACATCCTATGGAATCCTGGGGTTTGCAGTTTAGCGGGAGGGGAATTTAGAATTCTCAGCCAGAGAGCTCTTGGGCCTCTGGAAACTACAAACCCCAGAGTTCCACAGGATGTTGAAAGCGGAATAATAGCACTGTAACAGTGTAATGCAGAAATGGCCTAGGACTTGGATGGGGGACCACCAAGAAGTCCCAGCTGCTGTAAGCTGTATTACAGAGGAAGGACATGGCAACCCACCTCTGAGTATTCCTTGGTTAAGAAAAACACAATTTTCATGGGGTCCCTGTAAGCTGACAGGCAACTTGTGAGTTGACACACATAGTGTCACAGCTAGCACAGACCCAAAGAAATGTAGGTATTTATCTAAGAGCTGATTTACCTTTCAGTAGTTGATTCAATTGGTCTACTCTAGTTGGAACTACCGGTTGGGTATCAGCAAATATCTTGGCCCTTAAAAAGGACATGGGATGAGGACCAAATGTCAGTGAAACTTAAGATGGATGATAACCACTGCAAATGCTAAGCTTCTCCTTGTTGTTTAATTCTACTGTTATTCTTTTTCTCTTAAATACAAAACAAAAGCACCCAAATGCTTCCCTTTGTCTCTTGCTAGAATTTTCAGGTGCAAGTGTCTGTTATGTGTTGCAATCATGCTATCTTCCTTTTGTGTAGACCTTATTGGGGAACTGTGACCTGTAGTTTCATACTGGGTTACAAATTGCCCAAGGAAGTCTAGTGTGGTGGTTCACTTGTGCAATTGTCATCTTCCTCCCTGTACCCCAGCTTTCCCTAGTGCACTGAGTTCTGAGGTCCACTCACCTTTTGTTTAATTTTCCATGAATGAAACGCTATCTCCTATTTCCTTCTGAATAAGAAGAACAAAGCACTGGAACAAAAATCTAGTGGATGCTTTTAAAAATCCACTTAGAGTAATTTCTTTCACCCAAAGGGAACTATATAGTGGAAAGAAAATGTCTGGCATAGAAGTGCACCTGTGTGCCTCTTCAGTTTTAAAAGAACAAGTTCTATCTTTTAGCCATCAACTTTGTAGGGTTAATTAATCCATGCATCTGTTGTGTGGGTGTGCGTGGGTGTGTGCGTGGGTGTATGTATACCTACATACATATGCATATATATGTTTGCCTGTATTTTAACTGCACCCTGGACTTGTTTGAATAGTACAATAAGGCTTTAATTAGCCTAGTTCATTTATAAGTCAAAATGAACTTTATAACTCTGAACACTGCAGAAGCATGTGTTCATATTGACAGCTTTTTCCCGTTTAAGTGTACCATGGTATGACTTGTCATTCTTTTAACACCTGTACTGTACATACTGGCAGTTTGTATAGAGATGTCCATCATCCTCATCTTAGACTTCCATGATGATGAGCAATCACCACCATATTGTTCCTCAGAGAATCTTAGAAAGACATTTATGAAACTATCCTACAGCTTCTTGATAATGCTATGTTGAACCTTAGATTGAGAGGCCCTAACTTGCTCATGTTACTCTAAAAACATTGTACAAAACCACAGAATTTGGAAGTTACTTTTTTTTTGTACTATAACTTCCAGATTTATCTAACCAGCATGGCCCTTAGAGAGCCTGTAGTCCAAAAAGATGACAGTTCTAAGCTTTGAAACTCAGTAGCAGTTTTTGTTACATTTTCAAATGATCAACATCCAAGCATTTTTAGAACTATTTATGTTGATATAATGGCCCAGTTCAGATATACCAGGGCATATCTGGTTACCTGAGCGAGCTAGCTACATCTTAGACACATACAGAAGAGAAAAAGAAACTAACCACTGTATGTATGGACTGTGGTTTAAAAACCACAGTTCCTTGATTTTGGAGGTCACACAGAACTATGGATGATTTAAAAGCATAAAGTTTTAATTATTATCCCACATTATAATTTGAGAGCATTCTTCTCAGCTTTATACTCACCTTTTTGCTGCTAATGAATGGAAAATTAATCTGGTCTTGGATGTAGTGCCCAGGTTGTTAAAGTATTCCTTAATAGAGGAAAAGCTGACCTGTTTTTCTGGAGAGCTCTGATGTCAGAACAAAATCTGAACCCTACCAATGTATCTTGGAGGCAGAAAAGGAGGAGGAGGAGGAACATTTCTACCCTTTCCATCCTTCTTTGGGGCTGTGTTTCCCTTCTATTGAAATTAATGAGATCTGATATATGCCACCTCTAGGACTGGCACATGCCTATCGGTAGCTTCACTCACCATGCTTACAAACCCACCTCCACTTTGCTTCCTTTTAGGTTTCCCCCATCTAGCTTAAAAGTAAGAACTGATGCCTTCTGTGACCCCTTTACACCTTTTTCAGGGGCTGGACAATGTTGGCCTCAACCATCAAACCAACTTGTTTAAGTTCTGAAATGAAGAAGATTTAAAAGAAGTCCAGGTTAGGGAAAAAGGCAGTAAGTGAAACATTTTGATAATAAAGCAACCGTAGGTACTAGGACTAGAGAAAATGGAGAAAATCCATCTGATTAATCAAATAAATTGTAGTTGTTTAACTGATGACAGCTTACATTTGTATATGAACAGTCTGATATTTCTGAAACTAGAAAACTGTTTCTCTTTGTTGAATGGCTTTAGGTAATAGTAGGAATCAGCTAATACCCGAAAAGTATTCTATCCCATGTATGAGAGAAGGAGAGATGCATGTTTTATGATAGTGGCTGTCATCTGTCAGTTGTTTTATATATTTTTGGATTAGCCTACTTAGTACTTGAATGGGGAACCACTAAGAATACCAGATGCTAGTGTTGCAGATCTTAGGGACTGCCCCTGACTGGCTAGTTTTCATGGATCATCTCCAGATGCAGATTTTCAAGTCTTTCTAGGCTTAGCTCTGGACAAGAGGAAAGGGCTGTGTGTAAATCTCCAGTTCAGCCAGCAGAGCTACAATTTAATTGATTTGTTGCTGCAGTTTGCAAAGGAGTCTGTATGTTTACTTACTTAGCTTCTTCCTGTTCTCCCAGTCATTGTGGTGCCAGGGGCTCACCATCTACTCTGTTCTTAATTTCCGTTTTAATTTTCAAACAGGAACATGGGTTCTGTGTACAGGCCTCCCCCACTTGTCTGACAGGTTAGTGACCAGAGCACTTCCAGAAAACAGAATGGGTTGAAAAGCAGAATCCATGTACTGTACTGTACGGAGCATGAAGGACTTATGGAAGCTCACTTGAGACCAACTGCACACATACTGCTTGCAAAGACTCTTGGCTGGCTTAGTGCCTTTTCCTCTCCTCTCAGCTCACTTAACAAGCAGTGTGCGTGCATGAGCAGGTCCAAGCAAGCCTCCTTAGATAAGAACTGAAGAAAGAAGAGAACCCCTGTCAAATTAATGGAACTTGCGCTTAATTTGGAACAGCGACGTATTTAAATCTTTTACTCCAAGTCTCAAATCAAGTCTCAAGTCTCTACCTTCAAGTCTGAAGTCCTTGCAAGATACTTTCAAGTCAAATCTCAAGTCAAGTTGCAAGTCTGGGAGCCAACTTTTTACGCCAGCCTATATTTCAGAATTTCTGGACAGAGTTGAATAAAGTCAGTTTTAACAATTTAAGCAGAGTCAGCTCTCCACATTTGCAATTTTGCCATCTGCAGCTTCAGAAATGGGAAGTAGGATCCTTCTTACTTCCCATTTCGGAAGTTAGAGGATTTTTCAGAGGTGGGGAATAGGATCCTTCTTACTCCCTGTTACTGAAGCTTCAAAAACTTTAAAAGGAGGGATCCTTCCTCCTCAAGCCTGTTGCCTAATACATTTGCTGTTCCCCTCTGAGAAATGCACCCTGCACTCTGGAGGCAAGTCTTCTGCTCTTGGGAAACATTTTAGAAGGCTCCTCCGATATCTAGCAGGGACAGGCTGCTGAGCAGACCTCAAGCCCTCCTCAAACCCATTGCCTAACCCGTTTGCTGTTTCCGTCTGAGAAATGCACCCACACTTTTGGCTTGAGACAGATTGTCATGTGAATAGTAGGCAAAAAGGGATGGAAGCATTGTTCAAAATGGTAAGGTTTCTGGATGAATGCGTTATGTGACTGAACCAGGGGCAGCAAGTCAGTCAATAAAAATATACAAGTCTCAAGTCAAGTCAAGTCAGGGCATCATTTATTGCCAAGTCCAGTCTGAGTTGAGTCACTAAAGTGACTTAAGTCTGACTTCAGTCTAAGTCAGTTGACTCCAGTCTACATCACTGATTTGGAAGCATCAAAAGAGCGAGTCATCAGGAATCAGGTTGTCAAAAGGTGGAGGCTTTCTGTATGTGTGTGTGAATTGCCAGCTATGAACAACTGTGGTTTGTAATGAATTGCCAGGGGCCTTCCCTACATTTCAGGTTGTAGCGAAGAAACCTCAGGGCCTGGGATGATCCTGAAATAGCAACCCTGCTAGGTGCTATAGGGTATATTTCAAAGGAAGGCAATGGCAAATCAACTCTGAGTATTTCTTGATTAAGAAAGCCCTATAAAATTCATGGGTTTGATGTGAATTAACGGACAAGTTCAAGGCATATAAACACATACACATATTTGTAATCACTGCTGATGAATAAGTAGTACCTTTTAAACTGATTGAACAGTTTTTGATAAATGTAATACTTGTTAGTAGATAATGAAATATACATCTAGTAGATGTGTAGATAGCACCACCTGGTTCATATTCTGTTTTGTAGAATGCTTAGCATAAAAACCTGAAGAGATCAGGTTGAATCCACTTTTGGATTGGGAGATACACAGGAATGTTGTGAAATATAGTTTGGATGGAGTGGGGAACAGCAGATAGAGGGAGTGATGTCAGAAATTCAGTCTCCTTTCACATATTTGGAAAAGAAAACAACTTCAAATGTGAGACAATGACAAAACATCATCTTTACTTAAATCCCACTGTGTTTAGTAGGGCTTTTTCACTGGAAAATGTGAATAGAATTGCAACTTTATTCTGGAGTACTCCCAAGGATTTTAGATGTTAGGTCAAAGTTAGCCTCTAAAATGTCATCATGCTCCTATTATTTTTATTTGGCAATAGGGTAACATGATTGTTCAGTGATGGTGGGATAAATAGGCTAGTCACAAATCCCCTTTTGCTTTTCTTTGCAAATATAAAACACATCTGCTGGTATAAATTAAAAATAAATAACTAAACAGTATTTCTGTTGTCCTTGACTATTTTTTGGAAATTCTCTGACCAACTGCAACATTTTATTTCTGAGTAGCTTTCTTTTTATTTCCAAGACATTCTGGAACAGAAAAGGTTTCTTCTCTTTTCTCTTTCAAACTTCTTTTAAAAGAGTTGTCCTGTCACAGTGCATCAATGAAATGGCACTTTTCCACTATACAATTGTAAAGATTTTTCTTTCAATAAAATTGAGAGAGAAGAAATTTTTCCCTTCAAATTATAGGACCACCTCAGCAATCATGCTCAAGTTTTTTTAAACAAATCTTTGGTAGATCCCTTGTGCAGAATCAAGAAATTGCCAAAGCCTCCCCTCAAGAATAACAGAACAAATTGAATGCAGCAACTGACAAATCCTAACAAAACTGAATGAACTCTATCATACAAATTCATGTTTCTTCAGACTAATCTAGAAATGCCCATAAGTTGATACTTTAACACTCTTTCTTTTCACTGACTGTAAGACACGAACTATCTTTCAGCTTCTAAGACATGATCGCCAGTTTACCAGGCCAGACTTTTGTACTCTCAGTTTCCTCCTTGTTTGTGTTATCATGCTGGATGAGTTGCTTTGGGAAACCCAGAAGGGCTGTATTCTTAGGCACCACATTGTGACTTTTTGGTACAATGTAGGGGCCATAATACCTTAAAGACACCAGATCCTGTCTGATCTTGGAAGCTATGCAGGTTAAGCCCTGGTTAATACTTGTGGATGGGAGACTGCCAATGAATACCATGTGCTGTAGGTTATATTTCAGGTGAAGGAACTGGCAGAACCACCTCTGAGTATTCCTTGCCTAAGAAAACCCTATGAAATTCATGGGGTCACCATAAATCAACAGGTGACGCACACACTAGTATGCTTAATGTTACTCATCTTTAATGTTTTTTTTTAATAATCACTGAAATCTATGTGCCTTAGAAGGGCTTTGCATATACAGTTCTCCCTCCACATTCACGGGTTTCAGACTCGCAAATTTGATTATTTGCAGGTTGCTTGCCTCCCCCATTTCCCCCTCCCATTCTCTAATGCAGGAAGAAGATCTCCTCCCTTGTCCTTCCCCGGCCAGCTATGGAACCAGCTTCCCCTGCCAGCTATGGTGGGAGAGTGAAATGAAGGGACATCTCCTCTGCCTAGCTTCCCTTCCAGGCAGCTGAGGGCTCCATCGTGCTGGGGGTGGGTGGCAGAGGAAGTGGGAAGGGCGATCCTGACCTCCATGCTGTCCTCCCACATTCCCCTGCGTGATTGCCCCAGGGGCAGGTGGGAGAAGCATGGGGGGAGCGCAGTCTCACTCTCACCGCTCTTCTTTTGCCCACCATAGGCGTGATCCTGCAGGGGGCGAGTGGGAGAAGGATGCGGGGAGGGCGATCTCACTCTCCCTGCTCTTCTCTGGCCCGCCATGGGCATGCTTCTCCCCTGCTCCAGAGGAGGCCCACAGGGGTGTGCAGGATTGGTGATTGCCCGTTCCCTGCACATCCCAGGGCCTCTGCTCACACTGAGGAGGCCCACAGGAGTGAGCAGGACCGGTGATCGCCCATTCCCTTGGGGCCTCTGCTCACTGGCAGCATTTGGCAGGGGCGTGCAGAGAGGGCGATTGCCCATTCTCTGCACACCCTTGGCCACCGCTGGTGTGATCAGACTCGCCATCTGCATGCCTACAGGTCTGATGCAATTGCCCCAGCAGCAGGGTGGGGGAGATTGCGAGGAGGGCGGAAAAGTTCTTTTCTTCTGGTTGCCATCTGCCTACCCCGCAGCTCCAGGAGCAATCGCCCCAGCAGCGGGGAGGGGGGGTGTGCAAAAGAGAGGAAATATTTTTTCTCCCCCTCCCATCTCCCGCCCGCTACCAGCCATGGCTGGCATGGTCATGTATGCAGGGAAGGAGGGGTGCTGAGGGTGGAGTTATTTGTGGTTATTTCATTTTTGTGGGGGGTTCTCTGCATGTATCCCCTGCGAATGTGAAGGGCCTACTGTGTTGTCATTTTATAGACTCACTGGATATTGCCCTAATTAATCCCTTTGGATGATCTCCTTTATTCTGTTCTGGAAGGCACTGGCTGCAAGAGTGCTAGGAACAATACTCAGTTTTAGGAATATTGCACAGTTGGGAGCTATTTAGTGTATACAACTGTGTTGATCAGATTAAAGCAAACTCATCCCTTAGAGCGAGATGCCCAACTGATTGTCATTCAATACAGACTACTAAACTCACTAAACTCAAGTATACCTTTATACTCGGTGACCTTGGGTGCATCATACACTCTTAGCTCCCGGAAAACCCTATGATAAGTTTACCTTGGAGTCGCCATAAGTTGGAAATGACTTGAAGCGACACAGCAACAAATATGCTCCCCCACGCATGTTAAATACACACGTTTCTAATTCCTGAAAAGAGCTTTTGTCAGGTCTGCTAAATATAGATACCTTTTCTTTGAAAATAAATCTGTTGTTTTGGACCTTTTGAGTGGGTATGTTTGAGTCAATTTCTCTAAGACAGACCTATCTTGTGTATTTAGATATGTAAAGTGTAAGAATCCATTGTGTGCACCATACATTTTGAAAGAAACCTTTGAATGTACATGAAACATGCTTGTTCATGTAGCTGTGTGAATGAAAACTCAAAACAACAAATGTTTAACATTGCACGAACTCATGGATTTCAGTGATGTAAGCGTGTATGCCTAGTATTTTCTGGATAAAGCTTGATGTGTTTCACTCAGGCTCTGACATACTTAGAGTAGACCCATTGAAATCAATGGAACTTAAGTTAGTCTAATAATAAGTCCTGCTAATTTTGATGGATCTCTTTGAAGAATGACAAAGCCTGGACTGATTGGACTGTACTGTATTGAACTGCACATCTCTGGTTTTTTCCTTGAAATATTTTCCACCTATCGTCTCTATAATTGACATCAATTGCTCCTTTTAACACTTCTCAGTAGAGCAGCAAGAGGTGTGTTCTCTTTTGAGAAATTTGCCGTCAATTTTGTTCCCTGCCAAGGTTGCTAGGAAAAAATGACCTAATTCCATGGGAAAATTGCAAGGTTTGTCTGAAAGCATGTAATAAATATCCTTGAAATCCTTCAACACCTTTCCTCTGATTGCTGGGCTGTTAAAAAAGAAATACTATGCTATGTTTTATTTTGCATGTCTGGAAAGAAAGTTCAGACTTACTCACTTTTCTCTTTTTCCAAACTTCTCCTCTCTCTTTATTTAACTTAACCATATTATTAACATATGTTACAAAGACCAAAACAAAAACTAGCACAAAGAATATTATTGACTGGGAATAATCCTGGTCACAAGACTGCAGTAAAGCAGGATTCTGTTGCAAACAGGGATGATTGCCTGTGTTTGGTGATGTGAAACCAGGGGTGGCCAAGGTCTGGGCTGTTTAGGTGCTACAGTGGCTCACTGAATCTACCAGAGACCACATGACTTCTGCTCCAAAGTTTCCCCACTGTCCATGTCACACACACAAACAATGGTGAAATCATACCATTTATATTTAAAGTGGCATTTTTCTTTGAAACAAGGGGCATACTCCTCAGATGTCTTGTTTGAAAGGAAAAAAATTATGCTTTTGCCATTTAGAAGGGAAATGGCATTTTTTGCAATGGTAGCACAGAATGGTGGTGGAAGCAGGGGACTTTTGATGGACTGAAAAAAGAAATGAGGAGTTTGCATGTGGCCCTCAGGTTTCCCTTCTGGTGTAGAGTCATAAAATCACAGATTTGGAAGAGACCACAACAGCCATTGAGTCCAACCGCCTGCCATGCAGGAACTACACTCAAAGCACCCCCAGCAAATGGCCATCCAGCTTCTCTTTAAAAACCTCGAAAGAAAGTGACTTCACCACACTCCGAGGCAGAATATTCCACTGTCGAATGGCTCTTACCATCCTGATGTTTAGGTGAAATCTCTTTTCCTGTAATTTGAATCCATTGCTCCATGTCCTAGTCTCTGGCTCAGCAGAAAACAAGTTTGCTCCATCTGCAACATAACATCCCTTCAAATATTTAAATATGGCTATCAGGTCACTTCTTAACCTACTCTTCGCTGGACTAAACATACCTAGCTCCCTTAGCTGCTCCTGACAGTGCATGGTGTATTAAAAAAATGAAACAGAAGTTTCTTAGTCAACAGGTGCATTGGTGATTTGACTCAGGCATTCTAAAACTGTGCACCAATGTGGTTCACCCTGTGCATGCAGCCATACACAGTGGCGGAGCTTGGAGTGTGTGGAGGGGGGATGGGAGAGGGCAGGGCTACGGCACAAGGGCGTGGCCACAGTGCAGGGGGTGTGGCTGCAGTGCATGGGGCGTGGCCAGGGCGTGGCCAGGGTGTGGGGGCATGGCTACGGGCCAGGACACCCCAGAAACATTGCTGCCTGGAGTGAATCACCCACACGTTCCTACGCGACTGGCCATATAAGAACAACACATTATCCAGTATGGTCATGTTGATTCTGACAGGATTCCAAGCATCTGATACCCAGAATGACAGTAGCCCATTCTTTGCTAACATGCTCACACAAATCCCCAGCAGCATTTGCCCATCTATCAGTATAGTCTCACTGGATGTTCCTTCTTCCATCTGGGCACATTCATAGTGTTAACGTATAAGGAGATTTAATATATCTGAAAGTGTCATAGAAGATGACAGAAGTAGAATATTGGTTAGCGACCGTGTTAGAAAACTAGCTGTATATCATGATAGATTCTGCTTCAGTGTAGGATTCTTTGGAAACATGCTGTCAGCAAGTTGGCAATCTTAAAATGTGCGCTCGCTGTGTCAATTGGACACAGAATCACCTGCAGTAGGACACATGTATAAGATTATATCCTGTGCTGGAAGTCTCAGAAGTTTGAGCAAACCTATAACAATCCAACTAAACATTCTCTTTATTCGACTGATTCATTCTGCTGAGTCTTTAAGCTGTGTCATGAATTTCACTATGGCAGGTGGTCTTGCTTTCCTTTGCTTTGGGTTGACAGAGCGCCTTAACCGGCAAGACAGTTTTCTCATCCCTGTTGTAATGATTTCTAGATAAGCCATTGGGATAGTTCCACTATATGCTTCATTGTCAACCTCTCTGGTTTGAAAGAATGAGTCGTGTGCCCATTTTAGCCTTTAGGTTCTCATTATCAAAACAGTTGCATGAATTTTCCCTAAACCCATTTCCGCACTACGGTGCTACTGTGCTATTATTCCACTTTCAACATCCTATGGAATCCTGGGGTTTGCAGTTTAGGGAGGGGCATTTAGAATTCTCAGCCAGAGAGCTCTTGGGCCTCAGTAAACTACAAACACCAGAATTCCAAAAGATGTTGAGAAGTGGAATAATAGGACTGTAACAGCATAGTGTGGAAATGGCTTTTGAGTCAGGCTGAAAGCTAGAGACTGAGGCCTGCTGTAGGATCCCTCCCATGTCCTGCCAATGGGATCAATACACAGTTAAAGGATGTGGGAGGGGCCAACTGTGCTGTGGCATTCTAGTTAAAAAATACCACCTTCCTCCGAGGCTCAATTGGCACCAAGACTGATTCCAAGTAAAAACATGGTTCTGGGTTATTTTTGTGACCAGTTGATTTAATCCAAATCTGCACATGTGTATGCTTTTCAATTGTCCTGAACTTCTAAAACTGGTTTTAATCGGTTTTGTTTGAACTGACCAGATTGCTTATTATATTTTCAGTCCATTGAGATTTCTCTTATTCTTTTAAATCATTTTAAACTGAGACCCAACATATGTCGTTGTTTAAGCAGTGACTGGACTACAGCTCTGCAGACCTGGGTTTGAATCTCTGCTCGGCCATGAAAACCCACTGGGTGACTTTGGGAAAGTCACGCTCTCTCAGCCTCAGATAAGGCAAAGGCAAAGCCCCTCTGAACAAATCTTGCCAAGAAAACTCTGTGATAGGTTTGTGTTAGGGTCACTGTAAGTCAGAAACAGCTTGAGGGACCATCATATCAGCACAACAACAAACTGTTAAAATTGATTTTATGGGACTTTGTGCTCATATCCTTGGATACAGGGAAGGATATTTTGAGAGAGAGAGAGAGAGAGGGAGAATAGGGCCATTTCTGCACTACACTGTTATAGTGCTATTATTCCACTTTCAGTATCCTGTGGAATTCTGGGGTTTGTAGTTTACTGAGGTCAAAGATGCCCTCCCTAAACTGCAAACCCTAGGATTCCATAGGATGATGGAAGTGGAATAATAGCACTATAATAGTGTTCTGCAGAAATGGCCAAGGTTACAAGATCAGTCAGTTAACAGCTTTAATTTCATTTCATTTTTATCTTTTTTCATTTTTGTACACGAAATTGTGCTCTAAGCATCAGTTGGTAAAAACTAATTTTCATCAATAGGACTCTGACCCTTATTTGGTTTTTTTCTTTCTCTTTTTTCAGTTTTATGTTTTTTCAGTTTATACGTACACACACATATATACAAATCTCTCTCTCTTTATATATATCTATTTCGAGAGAGAGAGAGAGGAAACACTGAAGATGTTTTTTCTTCCAATATTTACAAGTGCCTTTGTTTTTTAAATTGTGCATGCTCTTGCCTTATAATTATTTTATTCCTGAAAATATACACGTTTATATCTAATTACTTAACTGTCTCATGATTAATCAATTCACTATTATTTGATGGGTCTACAACCATGCAATCTAGATTATTATGACTTTTTGTACCATTTAGGAATTATTTTTTTTTCTGTCTCTGCTTCTTAATAGCAACTTATTTGGTGGGTTGCTAAGTATTTATTTGGGAGCCTCTTATCTGCTGACACTGGCACCCTCTGCCCTGTTGAGGAATAGCACTTGTTTAAAGAATAAAAAACTGTGTTTTGTCTGCTGAGAAACTGCCAATTGATGTGGAAAATAGTCTTTTCAACTCTATTTCTAAATACAAGTATTGCTTGTTATTTTGTGCACCTTTGCCGAATTGGGAAAAGTGGCTGCAATTTTATCTGAGACTGACAAAATTGTTATTTGTCAAAATGTGGATCAATCTACTATACAGAACTAAGGACAATTTCTCTCTATGAAAGTGCAGGGATCACTTGGCACAGAAGACACCTCTACTATAATATGTAATCAGAATTGTTCCTATATCATAGAGAACATTTATTATTTTCTCATCTGATTGCATCTTATGGTTTAGATTTTCTGGTTCTCTGGAACAGCAAAAGGGAGTAGCTGACCTAGTCAACCTGGTTTTCAGATAAACTCTTGATACTATACTACACAAGACACAGAGCTCAACACAGAGTATTTCTGGCAATACTGAATTGTACAAAAAAACCTTTAAAGAGATGAAGATGGCATATTTAACCAAAAAAACCCCCCAAAAGTTAAGCTTACGAATTACAGAAAAGAAACTGGGGCATTCTTCAAAGACTGCAATTATGGGGCTCATTTATTCAGCATTTCTGTTCACAAAATAATCCAGTGACTGTGACTGCTTAAGGATCTGTTAAGAGTCAACATGTCTGGAGTTTCCCCTGTTAATCAACAGGTATGTATTATCTGATAATACATGTACCTCTGCACTATAGAGGTATAGCTGTTTCATACCACTTTAACTGCTGTGGCTCTGCACTGAAGAATCCTGGGATTTCTAGTATGGTGAGAGGCTGTAAGGCTTTTCTGTATACAGGCATGAGAGTTCTTCAACAAGGATTTCTAAGCACCCCCCCACGACAAATTCCAGTATTTCACAGGGTGAAGCCATACTTAAAGTGGTATGATACTGATACTACTGTGCAGTGCAAATAGATCCCTCGTGCCAGTAAAGTGTCATCAGATTAGTGCCCAAATATTATACTCCCACAGTGGGATTTTTCATAATCTGGAGATAAAACAGAGTACTAGAAAGAGGAAGCAGATCAGGGTGTGAGGTTCTCTCATTACAGACACAGGCACAGACATGGTTTTATTAGAAACCATGGCATTTCTGCCCTACACTGTTATAGTGCTATTATTCCACTTTCACCATCCTGTGGAATTCTGGGTTTTGTAGTTTACCAAGGTCAAAGAGCTCTGTTACTGCTCTGGCTAGTCCGAGCTTTGGGGATATTAAAAGATATCCTTTTGACATCATAATTCGGCTTCACTTCTCTATTCCCTTCCACGTGCTTGCGAGGCCCCCGGACAAGCACGCATACAGGCTCAGCCGATTATCGCCGTAATATTGCTAGACAATACAGGGAGGCCAGAAAATAGCCGACTCACCGCTTTAGGAGACCTCCAGGCAAGTACTCTAATTAGGTATGCACGCAACCTACAAAAGATCCTCTGCCCTGCGCTGGCAGCTTGATGGGTAAACTATGCAATACCCAAGTACTCTGCGTTTGCATACTGGCTACTATTGAGAACCTCTACGATAACTCAATCATTCAGATTCTGACCTTTCGTAGGCTTTGTCTCCAACTCCAAATCTATTGTTTTCCCCCAAGTACGGCATAGCCTGCAGTCACATTCTCCTTATAAAAACCCTTGATTCCGAGACCTTCCTCGGATCGCTCCCGAGTGTCATCCCGCCTTGCTGCCGCTTTGCTTGGCAAGCCTCCCCTCAGCTCCACGTGCTGAGCTACATCGCACCCCAGCCTCGCTCTCTATTTTTCCGGGCTTCAGGACAGGTGAAGTGTCACCCAAACCAGCAACCCCTCTAAAAATCCCTCTATACCACTCAGACCTTTACTTTCTTTAGTTATCTCGTGTGAGTGTGTCGCATACACTGTTTTGCTTGTGTTTGTAATAAAACATCATTTATTGCTTCAACTTCTGTGTGCTCCTTGACTCGACCTGACCCCGTAGACATAGGGTTCAAGATCTCGCTACGTTACCCTGCCTCTCGTAACGCTAAGCAGTGCTCTGAGCTAATTTTCCCCACCTCTAGTTGAGCACATTTTGGTGTCTCTCCCGGGACCCCCAGTACACAGGGTAACAGCTCTCTGGCTGAGAATTCTAAATGCCTTTCCCTAAACTACATCTCTAGGTAGGTCTGCAAAAGATCCCCTAAAAATCTGAAGACCAGTTATCAATCTATATTGGCAAGACTGAAAAAGATGGATCAATTGTTGATCTCAGTATATCACACTTCCCTTACCTATTTTCCAAGGACTAAGGGCCACTGACATCCAGGTCCTGCTCTATGTTTTTTGCTGGTCATCCATTCAGGAATTTTCACATAATAGATTGCTGACTCTAAATAGTTACTGCATAATTTCATCTGCTGGAATAATACTGTGCTCTACTGGCAAAGGGGCAGTTTAGGAACTGTAGTGTTTAGCTCAGTGGAATTAACTGGAGGATTGGCTTGCTCAGTTAAATTATTAAATCTTGTTATATAATGCCTCTTTGTAATTATAATTGCTACTCAGCTTGTGATTACAAAGGACTTGCATTACAACCTCCTCCTCCTGATTCTAAATAATCATCATCTTTCCATTGTTGGCGTTTTCAATTAAGATTTAATGCTTTGCAGCTATATTTTGCCTCCCTTTATGGTATTCATTAGAAGACCTTATAATTTCCAAACTCCTCTCCACTGAAAGTAATTACATTAGATCAATACAGAGATGTTCCACCGATTATATTACCACAGCTCATCTGGAAAACTTCAAATATATATATATATGTGTGTGTGTGTGTGTGTGTGTATGTGTATTCATAAGATCAACTCAGTGAGCAGAAATGGGCTGATGATCTAAGACTTTTATTTTTAGTGCCTGAAATTTCCATATTGAAGGCCCCTCTGAGAGAAAGAGTTGCCGAAAGAGCATTCAGCTGCAATGAATGGCTATCCTGAATACAGAAACAGTCAAGAGGTCTTTACATTTTGCCTTTGGAAGGCAGATGCCACTCACACTGAAGTAGTCTGAACAGTGTTCTAATCACAGTTTAACCAGAAAGCTTGGCTGAACCCTGCCATTTCCATGGAGTATGTTCTCATCCCACATCCTCATAGGCAGTTCTTTCAGTTAGTTCTTTCAGTTCTTTCAGTTAGCTTCTCTTTAAGAGCATTAGCATGTTGTGCAGGGATATGTTCACAAATGGACCATGCGCTGGACCCTGTTGGGAGGTCATTAGCTGTAGAATCATTGAGTTATAAAGGGTTGATCTAGATCGGTCTAAACAAAGGGGAGTTCTCATGATATAGCTCCATGGGTTTTGCCAGGTTTTGCTGCTTGGTATCTCCTTCATGTCCACTTGTTCCATGCTTTTGGGGGCTTATTTATAGAATTTTCTTGGTTCTGCACTACAATCTTCTTCACACTACATAATTATAGCACTATGATTCCATTTTAACTGCCATGGCTGGATCCTATGGAATCCTGGGTTTTGTAATATGGTGAGGAACTAGAACTGTCTGGCTGAGGACTCTAAATATTGTTCCTTAAGCTGGAAATCATGGATAAAACCCTGGGAGTTAAAGTGGAATCACAGTATTTTAACTATATAGTGCAAAAGGGCTCTAAGGCTGTTCCCATGTTTTTTTTTAAAATGGAGCATGTTTTGTTGAGATGATCCCATCAGATGTTCTTAAGAAGAATACAAGGCTATGAGAAAGTGAGGCAAGAAAGGTTGGATAGAGAGAGATTGAGTGGAAAGGGTGATAGTTACCAGTCCTGAAGAAGGGGTCATAGCAGAGTGGCTCAGACAGCATCTGAGGGTAGCACAGAGGAATGGCATTCTGGGGCACCACATACAATTTGCTATAGTTGGCTGGGGTCAAAGCTAGGGTTTTTATACCCTATTTCACACCCTGAAGGGGAGAATTGACAAATCTGTGATGGCTTTCGCATGGGATTGATAAAGAAGTCCGGAATGGGCTGATTGCTCAACTTTGGAGTGACAAAACATTGATGAGACTCATGATAATCTCTTAAAGTTCAGTCAGGCAGGGTGTGTAGGGAAGATTTCATTACGATAAGATCAAGGGATGGTCTCTGATTGCTCACCAGTCTGGGCAGTTTGTCTTCATTCTCTTTAAAAATGCCAAGAGCCTGAAGTGAGGAAGCAACTAATACAATCCCATCAGCATTGAGTTTTCCACGTAATCCTATCTGAATTTTCGTGACCTTGAACTGCTCAGTGGCCAGAGTAATCCTGAACACATTCTCAGGCCAGCATGACCCCAATCATGTTCTCTGGTCATTAATAAGTTCAATTTATGAAAATTGCATATCTTGTAAGAGGGATGGTAGGGTATGGTAAGAGGAGGGCAGGGCTTACAGAGTGTAGTTACAGTGGAGGGGGGCAAAGAAATTTGCTTTCAGTTCCCAAATTGCTGGCATTGCAGTAGCTTAAAATTTCAGTTGAGAATTTAGAAATGCAGTTTAGATGTCCAAAGAAAACAGGCAGGCAAAGTTACTAAGAGAATGTCAATACAGCAAATAGAAGAATTCTAAGTGTGAACAATTTTCAATGCTAGAAATTTGAGAACAGAATGTAAATTTCATTGGAGAGGCAGAATCCTTATTTGAAAGGGCAAAGGTCTAATTTTGCCCTCGTGCAAGTTATACCCTTGCCTAGGCACGCCACTCTTCCCAATAAGTTTGTGTATTATCCTTAAGGAGCTCATAATCTGGAGGTTTCAAGTTGTCCATAATTAAAGTTCGCTGCCCACCCCCTGCCCACTCCCTGCAGATGTACCTGACGTACCAAAATTTATCTATATGATTTTTTTCTCCTTGCTGGTAATTTGGAATAAAAAATAAAGTGAATTCACTACAGCACTGAAATGGATTTTACTGATTGTGGAGCAGGGGTGCAAAGAGGATGAGAAGAAAGAGAAAATTCCTGAAAATCCAGCAGACATCTTCTTGCATGGAGGTCCACTTATGTAAGGTGCTGCTTTGAGCACCTTGAAGAAAGAAGCCATGCTAGCTTTCAGCTTTTGACAAAAGCTAGCAAAGGTAGGTAAGACCAGTATCATCATCTCAGATACGAATTTTCTGCTAGAGAGCTGTAGTGTAATCACCCCCTTGAACTTCAGCACTGAGTTGAATGAAACATTAATTTGAGTGGTAGCACCTACAGTCCTTAAAGTTGGTTTACACTCTGCTCCATGCGAAATCAATCCAAAACAGACATTTCCCAGAAAGAAAGAAAGAAAGAAATCTGATCAGTCGCAAACTAGCACAACATTCTTTCTTTCTTTATTAAATTTATATCCAGCCTTTCTTCTAGTGTGGGACCCAAGGCTGCTTACAGGACATTAAAACAATGTACAGCTAAAACCTTTCCGATACAAAGTTTTAAAAAGCAGTTAATAAATAAGTCTGTTAAAAATACAAAAAAAAAAGGTTAAAAAATGTATTAAAGTATTGTAAAAAGGAGAAAAACATAACACAACCCACTGAAACTCTCTGTTGCCACAATCAATTAAATAAATTCAACTAAATTAACTAAACAGACAGGTCTTTGCCTGCCGGTGGAAAGAGAGCAGAAAAGAGGCCGTCTGAGACTTTCCTGGGAAGGAGTTCCACAACGTGGGAGCAGCCACAAAGGCCACCGCCCATATTCTTACCAAAAGCAACTTTGATGGTGGCAGAACAAACCTAAAGCCCTTCCATGAAGTTCCTAAAAGTCAGGCAGGCTCATAGGGTCATCAACTTAAGTCTAAAAATCCAATTTGGCCAAAATCAGTCCACAAATGTGCATTTTAGACTAAGAAACATACACAAAATCCAAAGTGCTTGTTTGGAAGGTTCCCAAAGTAGCTGATGGTTCAGGCCTCAAACTTCACTGCAGTCTTTGTTTGAGTCTCCACATTGGATGACTCTGTGAGCAAGTATGTGGATTTGTGTTGAATAACATGACAAACTTTTAAATTATAGTACAGCTTTTAAATGTTGATTGCTATGCCTTTTTCACTGTTTCACAGAAGTTTTTTTTTTAAAATATGTTTTCTTAAAAAAAGAAGTTCATATCAAATTAAACAAAAATTCTACAATTTTTCATTTCTATGTATAATGGATGTCTTGAACACTAATTTATCTATCAATAAATCTCTTGAATTTATAATTAAAATAAAAATATGAACAAGTAATTTTCCATTGCCATTGTCATTTATCCATTGTAAGTAATTGTTTATGGCCATTTCTGCACTACACTGTTATAATGCTATTATTCCACTTTCAGCACCCTTTGGAATCCTGGGGTTTGCATTTAATATTCTCAGCCAGAGAACTCTTTGGCCTTAGTAAACTATGAACTGCAGAATTCCACAGAATGCTGAAAGTGGAATAATAACATCATAATAGTCTAGGGTGGAAATGGCCTTTATCTGAGATGTTAACGGCTTGTGTGGCTGCAGCGGCATACCAAGTCTTAACAGCACCCAGGGCAAGGGGATAGGGCAAGTGGTGGGCGGAAGTGGGTGGGATGAACGATGGGAGTGGGCGGGGCAAGTGGCAGTGGGGGGGGCAGGCAGAGGGATTCCTCTTTTTTGCACAGCCCTTGACATTGGCGCCCGAGGCACGTGACCTAGTTGCCCCACCCCAGATCCACCTCTGTGTGGCTGTTAGATGCCTTGGGTATAGCAGAAAGACGGGACCTACCGAAATTCTTAAGTAAATAAGATTTTATGTAATTCTAGAGTGGGGCAACTAGATCATGTGCCTCGGGCACCAATATATATATATATATATATATATATATATATATATATGCATTTTTGAAAAAAGAAATAATCAAATAATCAGGTAGATAGATGACACACTGTGCTATGTCTGCTTGTGTTCCCAATCCAGAGAACAATGTTGGACGGGAGCAGAATACAGAAGAGGGTTTGAATAGCAATTGATGGTACAGTTAGTGGAGTGAGTAGTTATAACATGGAGAAGTGACAGCAACTCTAGGAAGTGTTTGGCTCAGAATCATGAAGTACTGTAGTGGTCTGTAAGCTGTTATGGGCAGAAAAAAGGGAGAAACAGAACCTATCAGAGAAAGCAAATGCCTTCTAATGGACCTGATAGAGGGAAGATGGGTGAAGATTTTTTTAAAAATGTAAACAGTTAAAAATTACTAAAAAAAAAAGTGGTTTGAAGCTATGAGGGGAGGTATTTGGGGCTGAGGGGGGTCAGTTTTGGAGCTTCACCCCTGCTTTAACCCTTTATTTATTAGTACCATTCAAGAAAGCTGCCATCTCGTATTATATAGAAGATATTATACAGTGTGTGAGATTTGTATGTTCATCCCAGGAAAAGATTTCTTATCTCTCTAGTGGGAAGAATGTCTGATAGAGTATTTTGCCTGGGCAAAGATGTAAATGCTGTAAATTATCCTCATGTAATGAAGCTTTATTTGCTATTGCTGCCAAAAAGATTAGAGCGAAGACTGTAAAAGCAGTATATTGTGCACATGACAATTTGATCAGTATATTCAATCCTGCTTTTGGATTTACGGGTTGGAAGAAACTATGATTGTATACAATAAAATGGGGTTGATTCATTGGCTAACATTCCTTTTTAAACAAAATACTTTATTTTTTAAAAAAGATACATTATTTTTAAACAAGATACTATAGAAAAACTTGGACAAAAATGTACCTCTAGTCCTGTGGAAAGAATACATCCAAGCATGGATCGATGATACTGAATTTACAAATTGAGGTGTAGCTAGTGGAAGCTGGTGGTTCTTATATCAGTGGTGCAGTGAATCTGCTCCTGGGTTTAGTCTGAACTTTAAGGAGTTATCAGAAGTGCTGAATTCTATCTCCTAAACAAGCCCAGCACCTTTGATAGCTCTTTGAAAATTCAAACTAAACATTAGAGTGGATTCCGCATCTCACCCTGTCATTTTTTCCCCCTCCTATATGATTTTTAGTACTTTTGCTTGATGAAGAAGCCAGTGGAGCTTTGAAAGCTTACATGATATATTTCATGCCTTTTTGATTGGCTCAATAAAAGTATTGCTGTTTTGTGGATTAAGGATTTTATTGTTGTCTACTTTGTTATCTTTTTGATCCCTTTTAATTCTTTCAGGTCTTTTGGTGCTCTTTTATTTATCTAGCTATGTTGGGTTTTTTAACTCATTTTATTCCTGAGATATTTTAACATCTTCTTGCAATTTTTGATTATTTTGCTTATTATGTTATGAGCCTCTTATTCTTATTGTGATTTCAAAGTTTGTTGTTTGTTGCTGTGTGCCTTCAAGACATTTCTGACTCGTGGCGATCTTAAGGTGACCCTATCAGGGGGTCTTCTGGGGCTGAGAGTGTGTGACGCGCCCAAGTGGGTTTCCATGGCCAAGTGAGCAATCGAGCCCTATCTCCAGAGTCATGCTCCAACTGTCAGACTGTTACACCACACAGTAGGAACTTCCCTGAAAGCTGATAGCTATGGGACAACCAAGCAATGTTAAAAATCAATACTATATAAAGGGCCAATCTATTGTCTTTGGTGTGTATGTGTGTGTGTGCAAGAGTTGTTGACTCAAGTTGACATGGAGACCCCATGAACTTTGAAGGTTTTTTTTTCAGACAAGCAGTAGTTAGGGCAGTTTGTCATTGCCTTCCTCTGAAATACAGCCTACAGCACCTGGTATTCCCTGGCAGTCCTACTTGCAAGTATGAACCAGTCTTGACCCTGCTTTGCTTCCAAGATCAGATGGGATTTGGTACATTAAGAGTATTTAGGCCTCCTCTTCGTACCATTGCTTTCTGAAAAATACTGATTCACTGCCAATTAAGTTTTAAGGTTTGTCCCTTTGAACTGAATTGGGATCTACAGCCTATTAAATGTGGTTAGGGTCCTACATCTCCAAACTGTAATATCCAGCACTGTCTGCTTCTGCATTTTATGGCAAGAGATTTAACCTCAAATCCAGGGAAATGTTATTTGTATGCAGCAACAGTGACACCTGGTGGCTGATGGTATTCATCACACTCCTGTGTCATATGCTGGAGATGCAACCTGATCTATAAATTATATATGTAACAAAGCAATCATTTCACCTGATTTGTTTTTTATTTTGCCTTTTTTAATATGAATGCCCACAGGGGTTTAAACAGATGGGTTTTTTTACAAACACAACAGAAAACAAGCAGGTTTCCATATTTCATATGAGGATATTTTTAAGACATTGGATTTTTATTTAAAAGTATAAATACAAAGAAAAGAACAAGATAAAACAAGAAGAAGAAAAGTCAGGGAATAAGGGACATCTCTAATATATGAGTTCAGTCTAAGTACATACATTAATATAAGCTGACCATCTGTCCAAATTACGGTTTCTTGATTATTTTATATGAAGGCAAGAAATAGGTCACATGTAGGCTGAATGTGGTCCTCCAGGTCTTTCCGTGGCCCCTGCCACCCTCGTTTGCTGTCACTTGAAAGCAGTGGCAGCCTGCCACAGGAAATATGCTGGGAATTTTACCCTTACTTTAATAATGGAAGAGATACACTGCTCTTCCTGTCTACTGGATGCAATAGTTCAGGAGAACACTCTGATGTTCTCCTGCACTACAGAGAGGTGTTACTGTGGTCAACGGCTCTCTTTCCCGGGATCTACAATTTATTAAGCCACAACGTCACATTGATATCTCTACGTGGCTAATATTAGAAATCATTCTACGTGTCTGACAGGGTCACTGGACGAGCACGTAGGCAGGCGCGGCCGAACGGAAAATCAGGAAAATTCCGGTCTGGCCAGTGACTTAATCTGTCACGTAGCCCCAAGGAGCCCTTCAGACAGTCCAACCATCAAACACACAAGGAGTCCCCTGCCCCGAAATTGTAGCTCAATAGAATTACAATCAGCTTGCCAAGTGAGGGCAATTTCCACATTGCCGATGCTTTTGTTCTACTCCGGCAGAATCATTCACAAACCATCACGAATCATCAAGCCGGAGATGTCCATTGTTGAGGGCTTTGATCTAGCCCCTCTCTCTGTTGTTTTCCCCGGGAAAGGACTAGCCCTCCAGGTACATTTTCCCTTATAAAACCCCCCTGTTTTAAGCGGTTCAGGGGATCGCGCTCGTTTGCCTCCTGGCTTGCCGTCACTCAGCCGCCCCCCACATGCTGAGTTTCACCGCTCTCCGCTCTCCGTCTTAATTTGGTTTTCCCGAACGTCTGCATCAGGTGGAGTATTACCCTGAAACTCTCTCTAAAAACCCCTATCAATTTTCCTCCCTTTTTATTTTCTCTTAGGCTGTGTGTGAGTGAGTGCGAATGTGTGTAAGTGCGCAGTGACTGACTTTTTACAAAAATAAAATAAAAATCATTTATTGAATCTTTTGCTTGGTCTTTGATCTGGCCTGACCTGGTATACATTGGGTTTTAAGATCCTGCTAAGTTACCCTGCCTCTCGCTTTGCCAACTTATGCTCAACCTAATTTTCCATTCCCCATATTATATTTTGAGCACAGTCACTGGGACCCCCCCCCCCGGGAACTTTAAATAACTGTCTCAGTGACCAGGACCCGCAGGACCCCCGGAAATCAGGGTAACAGTGGTGCCACAGTGGCCACTGAATTTTCATGGCATCTCATGGTAGCCCATGAAGATGCAGCCTTTGGTGGACTCACACAGTGGCCATTTCTGCCCTACACTGTTAGAGTTCTATTATTCCACTTTCAACATCCTGTGGAATTCCGGAGTTTGTAGTTTACTGAGGCCAAAGAGCTCTCTGGCTGAGAATTCTAAATGCCTCTCCCTAGACGACAAACCCCAGGATTCCATAGGATGTTCTAAGTGGAATAATAGCACTATAACAGTGTAGTATGGAAATGGCCATTGTTAGATCTTGTTGGCCTTCGTATTCAACCAGTTGGAATGGAAAGAGAGGAGTATTTCAAAGACAGAAAGGGCCAAGTATTATTGCTTTATGAGCAGAACTGATTGAGTGGTTTTGCTTTCTGTCTCTCTCACTTCTACAACCTGATGGAATGGTCTCTGTAAGTTGCAAAGGAAGGAACTTCTAATGAAGTTGCTCCCTTAGCAGAGCTAACTGTGGCCTTGCTTTCCTTCTCTCCCTTCATTGCATCTGTGTATCCCCTTCCTTTCCCAAGCAAGCTGCTGGTTTCATTTCACCCAGTGGCTCTGGATGCTTTCTGATACCACGCTGAAGTCGTCACAGGTAAATGTGTGTAGGTTGAGAGGAAGAAGTCAATGGGATATGAAGATGAGAAAGGATGATAGATTAATCTTAGCCAAAAGACTGAGAAGCGATAGAAAGGATGATAGGTTCTGAGGAGTGTCATCAGTGTCCTCCTCTTACCTGGGGGGTGTTTCCTTGGTAGGTATCCATTTATGTTGACCCTTAATGCCAGGTCTGGTCATGAAAGGCATATGATTCCATGACAATAGGCAAGCTCTCTGTTTATCTAAGACTGATTGTAAGACTGAAAGTTTCAAGATCTTTCTTTGCTTGCATATAAGGAAAAAAAAAAGGTTTTCTCCCTACTAGGTGAGATCAGAATTTTTCCACATTTTAATTTTTTTTCATAGAATCATAGAGTTGGAAGAGACCACAGCAGCCATCGAGTCCAACCCCTGCATGCAGGAACACACATCAAAGTACTCCCAACAGATGGCCATCCAGTTTCTGCTTAAAAACCTCCAAAGAAGGAGACTCTACCACACACTGAAGCAGCATATTCCACTGCCAGACAGCTCTGATGATCAGTTCAGGTGGAATCTCCTTTCCTGTAGCTTGGATCCACTGCTTCTTGTCCTAGTCTCTGGAGCAGCGGAAAACAAGCCCACTCTCTCCTCGACATGACATCCTTTCAAATATTTAAACATGGCTATCATGTCCCTTCTTAGCCTTCTTTTCTGCAGACTCCCTAAGCCGCTCCTCGTAGGGCATGGCTTCCAGACCCTTGACCATTTTGGTTGCACTCCTCTGGACACACTCCAGCTTTTTTTTTTTTAGGTTTTTCTGCCAGAAAATCTTTTAAAAGTGTTTTTGTATTAAAAAATACATTTTGTGCAAAATATGAAAGTTTTCCACAAAATGTTTTATTTTTCCCTTGCCTTTTGCTCATAAATCAACAAAAACAGAGAAAGTACTGTTATTTCTTGTCTCACTCAGGGCAAAAAGCACACAGTGGTTGGTGAGTGTTTCTTTATGTGTTGAGAAAAGCAGCTGCAATAGGGACAAGAAAAATAGTGAATATTCTTTACATCCCTACTGTGAGCCAAGCAGGATATAGTACAAGTAGAAATGGGCTAAGGACCTGTTGTAACTTATATTATGAACTGCCCTGGGTTCCATATTGGAAGAAAGATGGGCAAATAAATAAATAAATAAAGATTAGAGATCCTCAAGTTCCTATCCTTACCTTTGTGCTCTTTCTCTTTTGCTATTTTTTCCTCTCTTTGTTTCCCGTTTTTTTGTTTTCTTGTGGGCCCTTCTCTCCTTCCACGCAAGTGCTTATTTAGACATTCTTCTGACCACTCTCCTTTTACCATACCAAGGAATAGAGCATCCCCTCTCAAACTTTTTGTTTGACTGCATGGAGAATTCAAGAGTCCTGATGAAGGAAGGATGATGGGAAGCTAACCTAGAGGATCTCTGGAGAAATGAACGTCTGAGATCTAACGGAAACTTCCTCTGCATTAGTGGGTAAGTTTAAGGAAATCTACCACCTAGTGTGTGAGGATGGTACTGCAGGCTACAGGCATTTTAATTAACTAAAATGTGTTAATCAGTTTTATTAGGGATATGGGAGAAACAGACATCTCTCTTTGAGACTATCTGAGCTAGCCTGCCACACTCAGATATGATGGACAATACTGTCTCATTGACAATGATGAAATAAGATTTAATAGCCATTCTGGCTAGATTCTGTATGTCGAATGAGATGGTGCACCACCTATTGCCTCGGAAAGCAAAATGCCAGTGTCTGGCCTGATTGTAACACCGTGGAAAATATATAGACACATTTTTTTCCAGTGGTGCAAACAGCAGCTGGGGTAGTATTTGAACTGAGGGCTGCTGTTCTGTTTCCAGTTCTCCACTCCTACCTGGTTGTTTTTAAGGTAAATTTGAAAAGACAGAAGATCTGATGATGTATTTCCAGTGTCTTAGCCACTTTGTCCCTAAACAATTTTAGTCTGTGAAGTGAGGATAACTAAACTCGTATTGATTGTTGTGAAAGCAAGTTTGCGATGCACTTTCAACATTATGGTGTGCTTCAGAAAGGAATCTTGTATTCCGAGGTGACATTTTGTATTTCAAAGATGCGTTGATCTGACAGCATGCAAAGAATCCTAAGTTGTCATTTCCTCAGAAGTAAATACCACTGTGTGTGATGGGACATACTAGTTTTAAACTGTGCTTGGAAGACACTGCATGAGAAAGACATGATATGGGGTGTATCCAAACTACATAATTCATAGCTGGTTGAAACCACTTTAACAGCCATCCTATGGAATCTTGGGATTTGTAGTTTGCTTGACAGTTGTAGGTTTCTATGCTCTAGCTCAGGGAAATGTACCAGGGATTTCTAGCCGAGAAATCTAAGTACCCCCCCAAACTACAGATCCCAGGATTCCATAGGATGGAACCATGTCTGTTAAAACTGTATCAAACAGCTATATGGTGGATACCCCCATGGAGAGTGGAAGTTTCATAACCAGAGAACAAATTATTTTTTATTGCATTTATGGTTAATTAAAATGGGTGCTCCAAATTGCTTAAGTGAGCCTTTGGGGAGAGGCAGTTGCATTGCTCCTCACAAAAAAGAGCAATCTCTTCACATCTATTTGAAAGGAAAACACACGTTTAACTCCATACAGAAGTCAAAAATCGTTAGTTGACTTTGTTTTATTTCTGCTATGCAAAAGGAGGATGAAGGGCCTCGGGGGACTCCTCCGCTTCAGGAGTTCATCAAAACTCATTCCAGTTAGGGGGCTCCCTAGGGATTTAAGCTCAAGCAATTAGAATTGCGGGCTTTGATGAAACTGGTTCACAGCTGCCTCGTTTATAGTAAACAGTTTCAAGCTACTTCAGGCATCCCAGAGTCTCCATTCTTGCATTTTAAATAGATGTCTTATGGGCTTCAGGGTAACCCCTTCATCAGAATGAGTACCGTTCAGGTGACGGGGGGGGGAGTTTTTGCCCCAAGCCATCATACATCATACCAGTATACCAGCAACACACTGGAAGCCACATTGAACCACTTCCAGGTTCTATTTTGGCCTTTTTGTTGCTGATTTGAAAGGTTTGGGAGGATAGAAGGAGTGAATCATGCATTTGCAAGCCCAAGATGTCCCCCTTATTATTTTACCAGGGGTCTAGGGGCTTTGAGGGAGTACCGGAGTACTTTAGGGGCCATAAAAGTGGGTTTGAGGGGCTATCTGCTGCCCACGTGCCCACTTCTGCTATACATTTGCAGCCTGTAGAATCGTATAGTTGGGTTGGAAGTGATCCCAAGGGTTGTCAGATCCAGTGTTCTGCAGATACTGCTATCAAGCTGACCGTGTGGAGGTTAACAGCTGCTGCTCCCTGCTGCTGTATCCACTTACTACCCAGCCATTTCCTCCTGTCTTGGTGAGAGTGGTTGCTCCTCTGTGCTGTTGCACCTGCCTCCTCCCCTACAACTCCTGACCACCTGTGCAGCAGTGGAAGCAGTAGCTCTTCCTCCTTGCTGCTGCATCAGGTTGACAACTCTGTCCATCTCCCACCTTCTCATTTGCATGGAGGCACCTCCTCCTCTTTGCCATCACTACCTGCACAGAGCTGGCAGGATCAGAACAGCAGTGTTGAAAAGAACAGAGAGGTGAAGGGGGATGGCAGTGCAGGTGGCTTCAAGATGGAAGCAGCATTGGTGCTTCTTCCACATCAGACATCAGAAGACTTTGGGACATCGCTGTTCTCAAAAGCCTATAGGAACCTCTAAAAGGCGGAAAAAGTCTCTCGAAGCCCCAAAAGTTTCCAGTTCTTTTTGTTTTGATTGTAGCTGCTTATTCATGTATTGCGTCCAGTCTCTTTCTTGTGTCCTTCCCCTTCCTCTTCCCACTGATCACATGTTTCATCCAGTTCCATGCAACATTTCAGAAACTGGTTGTGATGGAGGAAAGGGGGAATGGTATTCTGAGGCCATTTCCCCACCGGGCTAGTAAAACGGTGCAGAGCGACCTCCAACGGAGGTCTTCTGCACCGTGGAGTGGACTGGGGTGGACTACTTTTTGTAGTTCCGCACCTCAGTCCAGTTCGGAGTGACTGGAACTGGTCGCACATCGTGCTTTTTAAAAACCTCTTTTTAGAGGTTTTTAAAAAGCACGGAGCGTGTGACTCTGTGCGGCTCCGTCCCTGCGCTCCGGAGCAGATTTGTAGGCCCGCGCAAGTGAGTGCCTGCAGATCTGCCGGGGGCGGGCTTTAGGCTGGCGAGCTTCTCCAGTTGGTGGACAGCCTCCACCAACCGGAAGCCACTATTTTGGATGCTGGAGCAGTGCGGAGCGACGAGCTGGCACTGCTCTTCGTCCCAACGGAGTTGCCCGGACGCTCAGGAAATCCGGGGAGTCCCGTTTTGGTGTGGCTCCTTCCCCACGTCTGGAAAGGGCCTGAGTAGTAAAAAGCTGCTCAGCAACAGGTTGCCAGGCAACCAGAATGGCCACTCCAGAGGAAAACCCAGCCCCTTTAGTGTGAAGGAGGGGTTGGAGGCCTGAGTGAAAGGTATTTATAGCAGGCACACTGGTTTGGTTAAGGAGTCAGACTTCCAGAAGAGAGGCTGAGAGTCAGTTCTTCAGCCAGAGACTTTTCCAGTCAACCAAGGGGGAGGGGGTGAAGGAGAGGAAGTGTTTTCTCAGAGAAAACCTGGAGAGCGGGGCAGAAGAGAAATCAACCGATTTTTAAATCTGGTCAGAGAGAGTGATCTAGATTTGGGAACGGAGCCCTTGGCAAAGAGGGAAGCTAGAAGGCTGCATGTGTGAGAGACCTGTGCATATATGCTACTATAAAGAGATAAGAAACCATTTAAATGCATTTTGAAGATCTGTTTGAGCTTGGACATACATACAAAACCAATACTTGATTCTGTTTGTTGTTTTAATTAAGATTACAGTACATTTTTATAAGTCTTGAATTAGTTGAATGATTCTCAGTAGTTGTAACCAATGAGAACCATGCTATCATAAATCGTTAAAGGGGTTCTAAATAACAAAGATGATGTTTTAGGGAAGGCCAGAGCTGTGTATAAAGTGGCAAGGTGCTTTAGCAGACTGGAGAAGGGGAAACTGCCGTTCTAGTCTGGTAGAAGAAAAAGTAGGCTCTGTTGTCACACTGATTTTCATCCATTTTCTTTCAGTCTGTGACTGTTGTTGTTGTCCATGATGTCCATAGAGCTCTTCTCCAGCATCACATTTCACATGCATTTAAGCAAAAAAGTCCCAAGCGATGGGAAGGCCAATTCTGTTTCTCAAAACCTGTTTTTTAAAAGATGTTAAACAGTGAGTGGAGGCCTTGACATCTACTTAAAAGGTAAATTGTTGCACCCAGAGGCTTCTACGAACACTAATTCACCCTGATTTTTTTCCTAGAAAAAGATTGGTTTAGGAGTCCTGGAGGTATTGATAGACATCAAAATATTTCTGGGGAGCTATATGGGGGCCCCAGGGCCGCACTTTGCCAACCCGGGGGTTACACCATATATCTAAAATAAATAAATAAATATGGAGTTCTTCCAAAGAATTTCACCATTTTTGTTTGAAGCCGCTTATTGTATATCTAAGATCCACAATAAGCATCTAATTTGATAAACTGTTTTCTGCCTGTCTGCCACTCTCACTTTCTGTCTCCCCTTCTCTCCGCTTCTTCTAGCTCCTCCTTTCTTCCTACTAGTGTTCTGCTCAGTTCCCAAAAATCCAGTGCGAGATAAAATGGAACTTGCATTACAGTACTGTGTTAAGTCTGTTGCAGCAAAACTAGAAGTGTCCGTGAGATCTTAAATACCCATAATTTTATTATGGTGTCACAGTATTTTATTTTTCTTGGGTACTTTCTTCTGTTTCATTTCTCCACTGTTCATTCCTTTGGCTTGGGTTTTTGTGCACAGCCTGCAGTCAAACCTCAGGTCTTGCAAACAGATTAAGCTTTCCTCCCAAACTGTAACATTTATCTGGGAAATTAGGAGAAGGTCATTCAGTTTAAATTCTTTGAAGCTGTGAGACTTCACTGAAAAGGGAAGAAGAGATTCATTTCTCACCAAACAATAGGGCTGTATGTTTTACCTTCAGTCTTGAGTCCCTGAAAGGTTAAGACTTACTGGGAAGCTTGGAATCTGGGCCAAACTGGCGCTCAGTCACATGCTTAGAGACGAGGTATGATCGAAACAACTGAGTAATATGGCAACTGGATCCCTCATGTCTCAGAAGAAAGATGTCATAGTAGGCTTGATGAATCTTGGCAGCCTTTCTATCCTGTCTTTGGTCTTCACACTAGAAAGACAGCACACCTCTCAAGATAACATATCAGGTCCTCTCATAATTAAAAATTCTTAGAGCAGACAGGACCTTACACTTCCCAAGTCAAACCCTGCATTCCCCCAGGCACAGTCTGTTGGATAAACCCAGGGCCAGATTTGGATTGAACCATTCCCTTTTCAACCTCTCTCTCTTTTCCTGCCATACTCTTCCTGCCAATGGTGGGACAGATGGTTAATGCAAGAGACAACTGAACATCTTTATTCAATATCCTAATCTTTGAATGTCTTAAGAGTAGGGTTAAATGTACTGAAATAAACTTGACTTTTCATACCTGGAATCAATTGCATTAGGGTTAGCTCTTAGTAAACATGCAAGGAGTTGAGCTGTGTTTTGCATGTGTTGCGAACCTGAGAGTGAAATATGTCCAAATGTGTTTGTGCACACATGAATGGTTGGGGGACAGATGTCTGTCTCTGCTGTTCCCTAGCATCTACCTGAGGCAGTTGTCTAATGTGCCTCATAGCAGGCTTGGCCCTGTGGTGGTCAGAGGTTGAAGAACAGAGTTGTGTGTGCCACATGGTCTGCTCTAAATTCCTTAATCAACTTAACACACTGAGGTGGAGAAGACAACCCTTTCTGTCACATCTTCTATGGTAAAGTAGGATTCAACTGCCCGTCTGGACAGCTCACATAGTGGAATGGAAGGGCTGAGGCAATTAAAGATTTCCATGTTAGGGACGCAGGGAATCAAGTCCAGGTTTTATTCCCGATTTAAAGGAACTAACCAAAGAACAGAATCTAATTTGGGAACACAGTTCAGAACCTTGGATAGTTCCTTTAAAGTCTTGAACTCCAGAATGGATTTACCACATTACTGATATGGAGGTTGTAGGCCATCCCTTGGAAGAAGGCAACATCTTGTCCTTTTTCTCAGTAGCAAAATAACCTGGCCTAGATTAAAACTCTCCATAATACAACCTATGTCTATGAACTCATTGTAAGGTTTGCCTTCCCTGTTTCTTTTCATTTCACACTCAGTGCAAAGATTGGTGGTTGTATGTGTGTGTGTATTGTCATGGATATTTTTCCCCAAGTGATGTAACTTAAACTCAGAGATTTTGCTGTGCCATGTTATCTATTTCCTCATGAAAAATCAAAGACTTTCAAAATGCAGGTTTTATTCTCACCTGTCTGCATGTCTGTCTCTTTCAGTTCTAAATAATATATTTGGTGGCTGCTTAACCTTCTGTTAACCTACTCTATTAAAATTCATCAGACACACAGTAGCAATGTTCATAATCTTCAGTTCATTATCTTAATTAGATCTGTCCCATATTGTCCCACTGTTCATTCTCATTAGTTTAAAGGTGATCAGCCTCCAAAAGGCATATGAGCAGAATTCGCCAGATCCTATTGTTGGCTGTTCTGCTCTCATCTGCTTTCGGATCTTTCAGGTGTAATAATGATACCGCTACTGGTACATTTAATTAAAACTTGCTTTCAAATGGTGTGAATACTCATTTTGGAAAATGAAGAAAAAATTAAGTTGAGGATATAAAATGCCTGTTAATGGATCTGAATTGAACTGGGCTCCTTATTAAAATATAAATGAGACATTACAGGTGACGTGAAAACTAAGGTCCCTAAACCTAGAAACATTTTTAAGATTTGAGAGCATTTCATGAAGAAGCAGCTGGCCATTATTATTATTTTATTCATTTCATTTTGGTGTTTATCACATTCTTCCCCTAAGAAACTTACAGTTTCTCCCATTAATCTTCACAAGGACCCTGCAAAGTAGGTTAGGATGACAGACAGTGCCAGCCAAAGCCATTTTGGTGCTTGAAGCACCAAATGGTGCTGTCTTAGCGGGACTGACTGTGAAATGTTTAGCTGCACCATTATTTATTTACTTAGAACCATTTTTAGTGCGTTCCTCAGTTAAGAAAAGCTCTCAGAGGAGAATTACAATGATCAGAAGTAAGACACTGAATGAATGATCAGAAATAAGACAGTTCTTGCTCACTTGCAGTCTAAAAGACATGAACAGACACAGTTTAGGTCCAGGTTACTTATGAGATTGTGTTCTCCTCTATAATCCACCCTGTCCACTCAGGCCTTCCAGGGGACATTTACTTCAAGTCAGCAGGAATAAGCTGGAAACTCTTACCCAGAGGACTTTTTCTTCAGCCACCCCTAGACTGTGGAATGACCTGCTAGAAAAACTCAACAGCCAGATGCGCTGTCTGTGTTTAAAACAGCACTAAAGACCAAACTCTTCCAATCTCTATGAGCTTTAAAGTATGAACTGATCCTTTTTAATATGTATTTGTTTATATGCTCTTTCAACCGGTGTTACATGCTGTATAACTGGTGTTATGTTGTTGTATTTTAGTTTGTTGTTGTTCCCTGCCTCAATCCAATAACAACAATGTCATTATTGGGAAGAAGGCAAAAGAGGAAATTCAGAGGCTTAATTATAAAGCTCAGGAGAGTGTGTTGCATCAGGCCATGGAGTGAATTCTAACTATAGCAGAAGAGCTACTTCCTTCTGTCCCTCTGATGGCCACAGTGATTGTAGCTAGGGAGAGGTGCTCTCACTTGGAGATGGAGTCGCCCATCATGAAACGTGCAGTGTCTGCCTGCTGCTTTCTCTCTCTCATTACCACTTAGACAACCAGTGGTGATTGATGATCACTGGGGTCATGGGGTAGAAAGCGAGGTCACTGTAAGTGGAACCAACTACATCTCATTTACTGTCCAACTTCATAGAATCATAGCCTTTTTCTGCAGAATGGTGGCGTCCTGGCATGGGGATGTGAGAGGAGTAGGACTGTGACGGTGCTTCTGCATGACATTTTCACAATCCTGCCCTTCTTGCGTCACCAGCTGGCATGATCGCAGGGTATATCATTGAGAAACTCCATCAATGGCCCCCAATCATGCGAGCCTTCCATCACAACCGGCCATGCAGAAAGGCATCTTTCTCAACTGTAGCAAGGGAAGAAGGCCAGCTGCGGTGTGGAAGGAAGGGGCATATCCCTTGCGCTCCCTTCCACAGGCAGCTGGGTGTGTGTGGGGAGAAGTGCTGGGGACACACTCCCATCCCAACAGAAGCACAGCAAGGATTGTGATGGGGCAACACGTGAGAGCGTCATCCTGTGGAAAGGGCCATAGAATCATAGAGATGGCAGAGTGTCGGGTGTCCCTCCATATTTAGTAGGGGAAAGTATTTAGTATGGGATATGTAGTAGAAACATGTAGCTGCTTGCTTGTAACAAAGAATGTCTACCAGAGACCGTTATGTAAACACCACCTGGAATTCAGCACTGATAGTGAGTACCAGCCTCAGTTAGTTCCTCCAAGGTCATTGGCTGACTGCTTACCGTGGGAAAGGATTGTTAAGCTATAACGTTTTGTCTCTGCAAATTGCCTTCAGTTCGATCACTGAAGCTTGTACCCGCATCACGCTCCTAACAAATCATGCACTAGCATTGTTACTTTTGTGAGTGTGATCTCAGTTCCTGACACAGAGACCACAAGGGCCATCCAGTTCAACTCCCTGCCATGCAAGAATACATAATCAAAGCACTCCTAACAGATGCCATCCAACCTCTGTTTAAAAATCTCCAAGGAGAGAGTGTTACCTCACTTACCTCACCTACATGCTATGTCCTGAGGATCATAATTATTTTATATCAAACATAGTGAGCCATAGAGATCTATTGGAAGGACACGTAGGCAGTAGAGCTATGGAAATGGATAAAAGGGTAGCCCTGTTTTCTGTCACGCATCCTAGGTGAGTCTTGCAAATGGTTCACACAGGCCATTTGAATGGATTTTCAGCAGTGATGGCGCTAACAGGAGATGGGGGATCTCTAGGGTCAAATGAACATTTCAAGCAGCCAGGAATGTTACACTTTGGAGGCATACATCCTCGGATGAGAAACTCATCTTGCAGGAAACTACAAGGAT
Source organism: Cyclura pinguis (assembly GCA_030412105.1). Lineage (NCBI taxonomy): Eukaryota > Metazoa > Chordata > Lepidosauria > Squamata > Iguanidae > Cyclura > Cyclura pinguis. The sequence continues at coordinate 25,185,286 of CM059604.1, forward strand.
GCCTGGCTGTATTTTCTTTGAACTACAAAACTGAGATCCATCTTCATAAAAATGCAGCCATCTGGTCCCCAGGACATTTTTTTAGCCCTGTTCATCACTATAACTAGGACCCCTTTTTCTCTTCCATTTTGGAGGAGGAGGAGGAGGAGGAGTTCTCCCAGACTCAAACAATGCTTCTGCCAGTGGAAAAGCTCCCCTCAGCCTCCGGGGGAGAGGCTGAGATGAGCTTTTCGCTTGACTTTTCCCAGCCGAAGACTTCTGGATTGATATAGTATTACCCCCAAACCCTCATGTCTCTCTCCCTCTTAATTTTCACCTCTTTCTAAATTTCTATAGTCTTGTATGCTTGCGGGAGTGAGTGTGGCTGAGTGATTGTATGGATTTTAACATCTATTTCAATAAAATACTTAAATTTGAACAGTTGGCCTGATTCTCTGTGATCCAACTCCATAAAAGCTGGGCTAAAAGATCCTTAATTACCCTGCCCTCTTTGCATTGCTAAAGCAGTGTTCATAGCTAATTTTCCCCGCAAGTGATAATTTTTACAGGCATTGGGAATCCCCCTAAAGGACCCCCAGCAAGCAAGGTAACAAGAGACTGTACCACCATCTCCAAAGCAGTGTATCCCACTGTTGAACAGCTCTTACCATAAAGAAGTTCTTCCTAATGTTTAGGTAGAATCTGTTTTCCTGTAGTTTGAAGCCATTGCTCCATGTTCTAGTCTCTGGAGCAGCAGATTACAAGCTCGCCCCATCTTCCACATGACATCCTTCCAAATATTTAAACATGGCTATCATGTCACTTATTAACCTTCTCTTTTCCAGGCTAAACAGAACCACCTCTCTAAGCTGTTCCTCACAGGCCGTGGTCTCCAAGCCTTTTACCGTTTTAGTCACCCTCCTCTGGACATGAGACCAGAAGACTTTGCAAAGGACTTCCTCCCTTGCAACGTTGAAGTATACTTTGCACTCCTTTGTTGGTTGGGCGGTGTATTGAGGTGAGTGGATGAAGAGGTCAATGCCACATCTGCTCACATGTTAGAACATTCCATGCAGGAACCAGTTCCTACTGTCCTTTGTCCTGCCCCCTTTGTAAGCTTCAGAGCTGGGTGAGTTGCCCTGTCATCACCCAGCACTCTTAGCTACTTGACCATATTACCTCTCAAGTAGTCTGCTAACAGGTACTTTTGTTAATGGAGAGCCAAGCTAAACACAACATTAATTGGATGAATACAATTAACATGCACATTTTAATTTAATTTACTTTAATCTATGTGATGGAAGCAGCTGCCTCAGGGGTATAACTATGGAGGGGACAAAATGAGGGCATTGCCAGTCTGAATGAAAATTCTAACCCCTCCACAAAATTTTCCTTCAATCTCCAAGTTCCTAGGGCTGCAGAGAGTGAGACATTCATGCCTAGTCCTCTAATGTTTGCTCTGTTTTATTCTCTTGGTAAACTTTGCCTGCTCTTTTTCTACAGATGCCTAACCCATTTCTAAATACTTAAGTGACATATTAAGTTGCTGCCATGCTAGAATTCTGTGAGGTGAATGAAAAGTTCATGGGGGGAGGGACAGAATTCTTATTTCGGGGAACAAATCCCCCCATTTACCCCTTCCCCAATAGCTATGCCAGCGAGTTGTCTAGACAAAGCCTGAATAGCCTGCAGACAAGGGCCATTTTGGCCCTACACTGTTATAGTGCTATTATTCCACTTTCAAGCTCCTGTAGAATTCTGGGCTTTGCAGTTTACTGAGGCCAAAGAGCTCTTTGGCTGAGAATTCTCAATGCCCCTCCCTAAACTGCAAACCCCAGGATTCCATAGCATGTTGAAAGTGGAACAATAGCACTATAGCAGTGTAGTGCGGAAATGGCCAAGGCATGTGGCAGAACCAGTCCTATGTTTCAGCGGACTCATTGGGGATTTCCTCCCTCCAATGGTCAAATAATTTGTTTCTCCTTGAGCCTGCCTGGATGAATGGGGAGGGGAATTTTCTCTCTCTGCTACTCACCTGACAAAAATCTCTCCCTGAAGCTGCTGTTTACATTTGAAGGGAAAGCTTCCATTGATACCAAGGGAGGCCTCTTCCCCTTGAAATACAAACAGCAGCTTCAGGGGGGGATGGTTTATGGAGATGCAGCAAATTTGTAAACACATTGCTGTTCAGGTGCTTCCTCCCAGGATTTGGAAAAGTTACCCCAGCAGGCCTGTGATTTCTGTGAGGTGTAATTTTTTTTTTTAATGATAACACTTCCATGTTCCGGTTCCTCTTTCTTCTGCCCTCCAAACTTTAGCTCGCAGAAGAACATGCTTCATTTAATGAGAATCAAGCAGCTTGTGGCCCTCCAGATGTTGCTAGACCATAACTCCCATTAACCTCTGCCACTGGCTATGGGCCCAATTACAATCCAACAAGATCTGGAGGGCTACCAGCTGCTCACCTCTGGTTTAGAGCCCAGAAGGCCCAGGGAGTTGTATTTAGGCCAAAGACATTTTCAAGAGTTCCTCTCAGGCAGCTACTGAGTGAGGAGATTAATATCATTAGAACACTTGTTCTAGGGATGGACTTTTAAAACACTCCCCTTATTACGCTTCTGCATAGACCAGATTGCCTATTGCCTAATAGTTAACCTCAAGAGCTTAATTAAACAACATGGAATAAGAAGGAAGATTGGGAGAGTGCATCCTGCCTGCTTCAGGAAGAAGTCTTTTCTTTCCTTTCTCTATTCTGGCAATAGGAGGTGGGGGAGTGGTCTTTGATTTCTCTTTGTCAAGTGGCAATTGCAATGTGAAGAGAGCTGAGATGAGTGTCACTTTAAAAACAAAGTCCGGGTTCTTTCGATTCAAAGCGAACAAAAGAATGAAGTTGTGCAGCTGGGTGATGATGCTTCTCCCCAGCAGCTGTCAATGAAAAAGGAATGCAGACTCCGGAGAGACGTCATAAGTCCCAACAGCTCTATCCAAGGTTTTCTGTATTACATGTCAGATGATGGATTGTAGGCGTTCTGAATTCTAAAAGTAAAAGAGTCCAGTTGCTACAGATTTTTGCCCCAAGCATGATTGTTCTGCTGTTTTTTAGTTCCTGATATCCTAAGATTCCAATGAGGGGCCATTTTAGATTTAGATGTATATGGAGGGGGTAGGTAGGATGACAGAAATTTCAACAAAGACAGCCCACTCTCAGTGATGGCTCAAGGCAGAACAACAAATCCAACCCATGCCTTACTTCAGACCAAGATGTATAGTTCTCTGGATTGGTTAAGCTTTATTGAGACAGGAAATCTTTTCTTTTTTGTGGGTATAAAAGAGAACATGCTGTGATGCCAACTTCCTCAAAGCTGCTTCTAACTTCCAAAAAAGAACATGGCTTACCTCAGTGCTTTCTGATGAACCTAAGAAGAAATCTGCCATCAAAATAACAAATCTATCACACTTTTTTTTCCATTTAGTTTTTTCCATTTTTATTTTTATTTTAATCTTTAATAAAATGACAAAAAAGAAGTAAAAAATAAAAATCTAAAATGAAACAATATAACATTCAGCTTAATTGCAAGACTGTGCATCAGCGGGTCAAAATATACTAACTATGTTGTTTTCTAGTTATGAATGGTTAAAATGGGCTCACCCAAAAGTTCAGATGTTGTTCTGGAGGTTCAAATGATGTAGTTTCAGATCTTGTATATATGATAAATGAAGACCAGATTGAAGTCAATTTCTCTCCATCATTTTGTCCCTTTGATGCTTTTATCTGATATGTTAGTTTCCATTTAGTTCTAATGTACATATAACACACAAAGACAAAAAAAAAGATGAAGAAAACGGAGAAAAGACTGGGTTAAAAAAAACCCACTATAGAAATGAAAATACAGCAGGACAACAAATCTTGACATAAACATTGATACATGATGACCAAATGTCCCTAACCCTAACTCATGTGGATATCAGTTGGGACCAAATGTCCCAACTGATATCCACATGAAGTTGATGTTTGTATGCCACATTTAAGAATGCTGAAAGAGTTGTAAGGTTCACAGTCTGTTGAATAAAAGGAGGGAGGGGCAGCTGGTACATTCATTGCTGCAAGGACGGGGAATCCCCTTTTTGTTTTAACACCCCCCCCCCGCGACAGCTGCTCTAAGTTGAAAGAGAACTCTGTCAGTGCCATATCTCTGCAGGGATAGGGTCCTGTGCTGGAAGAATGCCTGAGCAGCTGTGGGAAGAGAGCAGCGAGGCTGAGTAAAGTGGAAAGCATTAATTGCCCTGCAGTGGTGCATCCACTAGCAGTGATGTAGGCTCAAGTCAACTGACTCGGACTCAGGTCGGACTTGAGTCACTCCAGTGACTTGACCCGGACTCGATTCGGTAATAAATGATGCACTGACTCGACTTGACTTGAGACTTGTATATTTTTAATGACTGACTTACTGCCCTTGTTCCAGTAACATAACACATTCATCCAGAAACCTTATGACTTTGAACAACACTTCCATCTCTTTTTGCCTACTGGTTGCATGGCAATCTGTCTCAAGCCCAAAGTGTGGGCTCATTTCTTAAAGGGGAACAGCAAATGGACTAGGCAATGGGCTTGAGGCAGGCTTGAGGTATGCTCTGCAGTCTGTCCTTGTTGCATATTCAAGGAGCCTTCTAAAACTTTTCGTAAAAGCAGAAGACAAGACTCACCCCCAGAGTGAAGGGTGCATTTCTCAGAAGGGAACAGCAAAAGTGTTAGACAACGGGCTTGAGGAGGAAGGATCCTTCCTTCTAAAGCTTTTGAAGCTTTAGTAATGGGTAGTAAGATGGATCATATTCCCCATTTTCAAAGCTTTAGATAGCAAAATCACAAATATGGAGGCCTGACTCTGGTTAAAACTGACTTTATTTGGCTCTGCCCAATAATCCCGGAATTTTGGTTGGGGTATAAAGTTGACTTCCAGACTTGAGATACGACTTGAGACTTGACTTGAAACTTGGAGTAAAAGACTTAAATACATCACTGTCCATTAGTCACCCCTGACAGAAGGCAAGCCTTTACTCTTTCAATGTTTCAAAACAAGTCTGTTAGCTGCTTATGCGAGCCTGGAGGATCCATTTCCACTGAATATGGGTTAATTTCCAAGAAGTGGGTAAATGACTTAAAAGCGCATCTTGTACAACTGCTAATTTCAGAGGTTGCTCAGGATTAAATTGACATGACTATTAAACCTCCTGTTCCAAGAGACGCTACAGTCAAAATCCTGTGTTTAAAGGAGGCATGAGCCAAGTTACAAAGCCAGCCGTTTATAACTTACATTATAGATATGTCAAAAATATTTTGGATGATTTTGATCAACTGAGGATTGTTTGGGGGTTTTATTGTGTGTATGGGAGTCAACATATGATGAAATGCATCCCTTCCTTTTCTCTATTTACAATTATAACTACCATGCTGTTTACTTATCGAAACCACCTCTTCAAGGATTTTTTTTCTTTTCCTTTTTAAAGGACAGAATGTGATCATTATGCAAGGAAAATATCAAGATGGATAGTGGGAACACTAAATGTCAGTCTCTGGACTATAATGAAAATGGGCTGCATTCGTAATATTTCCTGTCCTCAGGTCTCACTGTAGTCATTTTCCCAGTGAATACACGCATACTGTGCTATTTCTTTTTCTCATTACCATCTTTGTCATGGAAAAGAGGCTATCAGAATCTTAATGACTCATTTATTTAAGCCATTTCTGTAGTCTTTATATTTTGAACAACCTCTTCTGTTTCACTTCTTCCCCACAGGTTATTAATGCTGAGAATGGGAATTGCCATCAAATTGACGAACAATGAAAAGGCCAAAGTATCGAGATTGCTATTATCTCTGCAACAAAGATTATAACAAGGGTGAGAAGAGAGCTGGAGTGAATTCCGCATGTGTGTCAATGCTCCCCTGCCCCCCCTCCATGTCATTAACAAATATTATAAATACTCGCTCTGGGAAGTAAATGGAAAGACTTCCAAGGTTTCTAAGTTACTCGCTGGTGTTCATGAGATCTAGCCCTTCAACTCTTACACCTCACCCCCACTTCCCCCCAACTTTTCTGAACAGTTTGGAAGTTGGCAAAGTTTACCAGACTTTCATTTCTTTTTGAGAAGGGCCTGACATTAAACCTTATAACGAAAGACTTAGGGAGCTGGCTATATTTAGCTTGGAGGAGAGAAGACTGAGAGGTCCTTACCCCAAGATTGATATGGCTTACCTGGCAAACTATTACATTGGCACATACATTAATTGGCATTGATGTAAAATGGAATCTGATGTGACCGGAAAGTTGAGCTAGGTAGAGGAAAATTACTGACTGAAAACCTGTGATTGCAAGGCAAGTCAGCCAACACCCCCTCTAGGGGTAGCTGAAGTCATTGTCAGGCAGATTATCAAGCAACTCCAGAGATAATAGGATCAAGCTGAAGCTGGGACATCTCTGAGCATACAATGGTCAAAAGGAAGTTCCCACCAAAACAATGATTGTTTCAACCCTCTTCCCTCACACCTGGACATTTCCCTGAATTGTCCCCCAAACCTCTCCACAATACAGAGCTATTACAACAGCCATTACCTTTCTCCCTTAAACACTAGGACCATTAACTCCAGACCTCATTGTGTGTGTTGCAACTCTCATTGTTCACTAGGCTGGGAGAGCTATTCACAGCCATACCTGCAGGGCAGTTTTTGGACATATAAGCCCTCTGTTTTGAGCAGTCAGACACAGTACTTCTCTTGCTGGTCACAACACTGTCACTCTGATTCCTGAACGAGTACTTTCCTTAGATGTTTGTCTAAGTCACATTGTTGCTTTCTTTACTGCTCTCCAGATCAGTAATTGTCACCCAAACTCTAAAATTCTTCTGTCTACACCTTACCTCCCTTTGTCCTTCAGCTAGCTCTTATGTGAGTGTGTGAGTGCTTGGTTCTTTTGCATGCATGTGTGAATCTTTCAATAAAACACATTTTAGTTTATTTTTGGAATCTCTGGCTGGTTCTTTCCTGCAGGACCCTGTAAACATTGGTGGAAAGATCTCATTACATTACCCCCCTCTTGCAGGTATCCTAATTTTGAGCAAATTAATTCCTCACTGTCACATGGAGGTACTGGCATTGTTGGTGGACCCCGAGTCACTCACGTTTTTGGGATGACAAGATGATATGATAACCTTCTTTAAACATCTGAAGGGATAGCATGTAGAAGATGGAGCAAACTTGTTTTCAGATGTTCCAGAGACTAGAACACAAAGCAATGGATTCAAATTACAAGAAAAGAGATTCTACCTAAACATTAGGAAGACACTCTTTACTGTAAGATCTGATCAGAGGTGGAATAGATTGCCACAGAGAGTGTTGGGCTCTCTGTCCTTGGAAATCTTTAAACAGAGATAGGTTCAGGGGTGCTTTAGTTGCATGTGCCTGCATGGCAGGAGGTTGTGTTAGAGCACCCCTAGGGTCTCTTTTGGCTGTTAGGATTCTATAATTCTTAGCCAATGACTAATCCAAGTTAGAGCAGATTTAGCAGATTAGTTGCTCAACTAAAGTAGAGCCAATAGATTCTATTCCACTTGGTGTCAGCAGTTGAGTTTGGCCCTTGGGTTTTCAAGAACCTTATTTGCAAAGATATAGGATGAGCATAGGTGGAGGTCAATAGCTGTGTATAGCTGCAGTAGCAAAATTGACTCTTCCCCGTTTCAAAGAGGCATCTTTGGATGAAAATTGCTCATTTTGGTATTTCTATTTGTATTTTTAAAAATGTTTTTCTTGTGTGTTATCTGCCATCAAGGTGGTTTTGATTTATGGTGATGCTATGAATGAAAGCACTCCAGGAGTTTCAGTCATCAACAACCCTTCACAAGTCTTGCAAACTCAAGGATGTGGCTTCCCTTATACTTAAAATTTTTTTATTGAATATTCTTTTCCAGGAGAAAATATTTACAGTAACAATAGCAATAATAAAACAACAAACTACAATCACAGTAGGTAGACTGAAAATTATCAAGCCTCAAGAGCATGATTTACATTTGTAAACAATCTGTAATCATCTGTAATGTTGTCTTCCTCTTTTCCTGCTACCTTCAACTTTACTAAGTATTATCTTCTTTTTCAATGAGTCGTGTTATCTCATGATGTGTCCAAAATAAGATGGCCACAGTATTTCAGCTTCTAATGAGAATTCAGGCCTGAGTTGCTCTAGCACTAGTTTGTCTTCCTTGCAATCATTGGTACCCATAGAACTTTGCTCCAGCATCGCAGTTTCAATGAGTTAGGTTTTCTTCTTAATTGTCCAGAATTCACAATCACACAAAGAAATCAGAAATACTATATCATGAATGATTCTAACTTTGGTATTCAATGATATTTCTTTACACTTGAGGTGCTAATGTAGTTGCTTCTAGATCCTTTGTAGTTGCCCTTCCACATCTTTATCTTGTTTTGATTTCTGGAGTGTTGTATAAATCTTCTGTGGTCACTATTTTTGTTTTCTTAATTGTAACCTTGCTTTTGTACCTTCTTTTATCAATTTTTATTCCAACTCTTTCTATTTTCTGCTAGTAACATAGTGTCATCTGCATTTCTTAAACTGATGGTGTTCCTTCTCCCAGTTACCTCCTTCTTCCATATCTAATCCTCCTTCTGTCTATGTTGTATGTATAAATTAATGGATTGAGTGATGAAGTGCAGCCTGTCTAATCTTCTTGCCAATTGTCTGATCCCTAAACCATTTAGTTTCTCATTATTCTGTCCTGGCAATGGTCTCTAATCCAAAGTATAGATTATGCATCAGGAAAATTAAAAAAAAAAAGTTAGGTTCAGTTAATGCCAAACTTCGAGGATTTTTTGTGTGTTATGAATATATATTTTTTTAGCCAAATCCTACTGTTAGGCCCTTTTCGCATGGCATTTTTTAAGCGAAAGGGCCTCTTGAGCGTCGTGTAAATGTGAGGAGCAATCCACACGATGCACTCACATTTACGCGACGCTCAAGAGCCTAACGCGGACCGCACACGCATTTTTTTATTTGCTACACAGTCGTGCGTCGCTCTGAGGCCCCGCGCGCACTTACCTGCCCTGCGGAGATTCTGGAGCCGGGCCGGTCGCACTTCCTGCCCCAGCGCAGCCTACAGCTCCCAGACTGCACTGCGGAAGGAAGGGGTGGGGCGGAGCATTCGCGCGACTGGCAAGTCAGCTGCGGCGACGAAGGAGCAGGGATGTGAGCGCCTTGCGCAAGAGGCTGCTCGTGCAAGAGCCGCCCCCCACTCCCGCAAACAGGTAAGGTGCGGAAAGGGCCTTAGTCCCAGCTGGACCAGACCTATTGGATGAATTAATTATAACTCAGCGTATTGAGTGTATTTGGGACTGATAGCAAGATTCAGGCTTATGCTTTTTGTACATGTGTTTCCCCTAGTGCATCCACCACTTCTGTGTGCAAACTTGGCTTATGTGCATATCATTCTGCACTCAATTTTTATAATGTCTTGTTTTTGAGAAATACATGAATTTTTGTTTGTGCTTGTTTCCAATGCTCACAATCACATATGCGTTTTTTGACCAGAGATCCTCAAGGCAAAACTCAGAAAGGTAATGAGTTGGGGTTCTTTTTCTTGACTTACTTCAAAATGCCTTTAGAGAATTGATTACTTAGAAAATTCTATTTTTATATAAAAAAAGCACTGAGACAAAATAGAAGAAGGAATAGTTTTTGAACCTTTTATTGTCTCATGAAAAAGTTTCCACCCTCCCTTCTCTGGTTTTTCAGGAATGAGTTTGGGTGGCCATATCTCAACTTAGTCACCTTACAATCATTATGATCCTGGCAATAGTGCCACAGTCGTGGTGGTAGTGATGACGATGATATTGATGATGATGATGATGATGATGTTGATGATGTTGATGTTGTTGTTGTTGTTGATGATGATGATGATGATGATGATAATACTTTCTTATTAAATCATAAATACAGCTAAAAACACATAAAATCATTTAAAATACACTTATTTAAAACTCATAGTTAAAACTCACAGTTAAAAATTGACTGGGTAGGCCTGCCAGAAGTGATCACTTTTTAGAACTTTTTAAAATTCAGGCAGCGTGTTTTGCTGTCTAATCTCTTCTGGTAGGCCATTCCAAAGTCTAGGGTTGGCCAACAAAAAGGTCCTCTGGGTGACTGTTGCCAATCTAGTCCTGCTGGTTTAAGTAAGTGGCCCCCAGAGGACCTGAGTTTAGGGAGAAGATTCGATGGAAGGAGGTGATCCTGTAGGTAACTTGGACCCAAACCATATAGACATTTAAAGATAACAATCAACACTTTGTACTTTGCCTGGAAACTATTTGGTAGCCAATGGAGTGATTTTAATATCGGTGTAATACGCTCACTTCTCAGTGTACCTGTAAACAATCTGGCTGCCATATTTTGGGCCAGTTGGAGTTTCCAAACTAGGTACAAAAGTATCCCAATGTATAGTGCATTACAGAATGTCTTGATCATTAACATGGAACAGTTACCTAAATTTAATCATCTGTAACTGTACCACATTGATGATCACTGCTTAGTCACAATTGTGACACTATCACTAGGACTGTAACATTTCCTCAACCTGCTTTACCAGGCGTCAGCTACGAGGGGAGAAGGATGTCCATGCTGCTGGTGATTGGTGAATGACTTTTCTGTCAGGTTTGGGGTGAGGGGTGTCAGGTCAGGAGAGGTTACTTAGTAAAGTATATTAAGTAACTGATACAGAATACTGGCCAATTTTTCCAAGTTCTACGCACACAAAGTGAAGAATGAAGTAGGCGGTGAATGTAGGGAAAAGGCTTGGTTCATATCTCAGCTTATTAGGTTAAGATAAGATGATCTGAATGTGGGCACAGACTTTGCACAGCTGCTTTCCAGTTCCTGCCTTGCAACTGCACTCTAAAGAGAATCTCTTCACAGCTCCAATAGGTGGCTGTTTTTACAGTGCCTTTGTTTGAATTAGTTCCGTTTGTCTTCAATGAGGCTGTCATGTTGTCTGATTTGATTGGTTATGGAGAAATGCCACTGTTGCTAGGAGGAAGTCTGATTTGCAACATAAGGCAATTTTAAGCAGCAGCTGATCAGGGTGACATTTTGATAAAACTTGGGAAGTTTATTTTTTGGACTACAGTTTTCAGAATGCTTTAGCCAGAATAGCGAATGGACATGCTGCCTAGGCAACTGTGGGAACTGTATTCTTAAAAAAGCAAGATTTCCTAACTCTGCTGTTAGGAGAGAGTCTTGGAGAACATTTTTCCTCCCAAAGAATCCGTTTTTATGCTAAAAATATTCTGCCCGGCACTGTTGTAAGCATGCTTGACTGACTTGAAATGATTCATGACTTTGAACTTGGAACAATGTCTGATAAAAGTGGGACCATTAAGTGAAGATTAAGGGTTTTGTGTTTTCTAATATAATTGTGTCCCTGAATATGCCCCCTTGACTACCTTGCATGGTAAATACGCTCTGCAGATTTGTAGGTGTTGCATTTCTCTAGCAAAGCATGGATGTTTGCACTGAAGCGATTTAAAAAAATGGTGCAATCACCCAACAACAGCCATTCTTTTTAACCTGTTCCAACATTTACTCCCACAAATAAAGAGGTGTCTTGGGATTTTTTCCGGTACTAATAAGTTTTTGCACAATGCAGTACCAATATATTATGACCAATGATTTGTGGCAGCCTTCCCAAATGTAGTACCTTCCAAGTGAATGGGATTGCAACCACCACCATCCCTAGCCAGCACAGGTCATACTGGTTAGGGATATGAAGAATTGTGGGGGAAGCTTGGAAAGGGGGGATTCTGGTAATTGTAATCCAAAATGTAATGTTTTCACATTCCAGTCATAGCCCAACACTTCTGGAGCACGAGATGGTGGCAAACTTGTCTGTTGATTTGTATTGTCAGTATGATACTTTCTACCAATATTTCTGCCAGTATTTCTTCTGCTTCGTGTGTTCCATGCCTCAGTAATCATTGTGATTGTGATATCCCTGCCTCATTCTCTATATTATGGAAATCTTAATGGCCTGTAATTGAAATGACCTTATTTAGCAATAAAACACAGCATATTTTCCAGAAATGATGTTAGATTTGCTTTCATTTTGTACATGTGAAGCATGGCAACAGCCTTAAGTTGCAATCTCTATTTTTGTTTGCTTGGAAGAACCTTCATTGAGGTGAGTAGTGGAGACTGGCTATTCTGATATCATTGAGATGGGGTATCTGTTTTGGGTTTTAGCCTGAACTTTAACAGAGCTATCCAAGGTTCTGAATCTATTTATGGGGTTTTGCAGCTTGGATTGTGTCGTTGCAATCTTGACTAAAATTGCCAAGCAGATTCAGAACTCCATAAACATAGGAACCAACCACCTCCCTGGTAGGAGGAGGGAGTGAAGAACCCTGCTTTGCTCTGGGCTATTCAGCGGAGCCTAGTCTTGAGAAAAATATGGTTTTGAAAAAACATTGATTAAGTACCATCCAAACTGGCATGCTTGTACATGAATCTTACATGTATTCCACCAGTCAGTTGAAGACACAGAGCAGATTATGTTGAGATTGGTGACTTAGCAATTTGGGTGTGATAACATTATTAGTGGTCATACTGAAAAGAGCCATATGTACACTCACACTGCTCAATGCAATGTTAAATTCAAATCTACTATCTGGCAGCTCCTATGTTAGAGGACATGGCCTGCTACGCAGACTGCAGGATCCAATGAACAACCACAGTAGCCACTAGATCTTTAATGTCACATTACAGAGCTTCAAAAGAGGATAATTTTGAAATTACAAGTGACATTTCAAAAACCCTACCTTTAGAAGCCAAACATATGGACAGGAAATCTAATTAGTATAATAATTTTTTCTCAGCTCAAACCATCCCCAGAGAAACTTTAATGCAACTTCTAAAATTAATTAGAGCTTATTATTTCTTGGAGGAAACAATCATTCAGAGTTCTCTGTGCAAACATAATTTCTTCACTTTATCTTTTGAAATATTCTCTTGATCTTCAGCTAAAATACCAGATAATAACGTCATTCTTAATATCAAGTGAGGCCACTGAAGTCTGATGAACTGAAAGTAGTTTATAGATTACTTCTCTTTATAGTTAAGTGGGAGTTTCTAGAATTTTTATTACAAGAATTCCAAAATGAGAAGGAAATCAATGAGTCTGTTATAGAAAGGAGTACCTCCTCCCCACAGATTCTCCTAATAGGGCACAATTTATCATTTCAAATCTCTTATTACTCCTGAAATGAAATTGTAATTGAGGCTGTAATCTTACACTCATTTATTTCAGGGTAAGTCCCACTGAAGTAATTCAGAACTCACTTCTGAGTTGATGTCCAGCAGGCTGTGCTGTCAGTTTCCTCTTTAACTTGTATTTCAGAAAGTAAACTTTTCTCAATGGCAATAACAATCAAGTGAAGTAAATTAAATTGATATCTTTACTGATGCACTAAATTAAAGAGTCAGTTAACTCTCTTTTTCTGCTCTTAGAGTGCAATAAAAAATGACATCATACAGAAACTCAAGTAAGTCCTTATTTTGGACCCAGAGAGTCTTCCATGAAGCTGCAAGAACTGCTTGTTTAATTGCCAAAGGAAAAAAATGTGATAATTGGAGTGATAATTTTTTTGAGAAGATATGTACATATGAGACTGAGATCATAGCACTGTTGGATTAGCCCCTTTCCCCCCCTTTGACACAGGACCAAGTGACCCATCATACACACAGTTTTCCAGTGGAGAGACTGAGATGCTTGGTCAATTCCACAATAGGCTATATATTAGAGGGAAAAACTGCCAAAACTACCTCTGAGTATTCCTGGCCTAAGAAAACTCTTGCCTTTTCTGCATGACTTTCCCATCCTGCCATGGGGATGGGAGAAGGACAGGACTGCAACGATGCTTCTGCATGACATTGTTGCGGTCTCGTCCTTCTTGCATGCCCAGGTGGCACAATTGTGGATTAAATCATTGACAGGTTTTCACTGTCAATGACATGAGATTGCAACACTATCCCATGCTTATCGGTCCTGCAGAAGTCCCGGAAGCACAATGGCTGTGCTTTCTGCTCCAGCACAGCCTGGGAAAGTACCCAACTGTGCTGCGGTAGGAAGAGGTGTGGCCATCACGCTCCCTTCCACAGGGAGCCAGCCCATGCAGAGGGGAACGCTCCCATCGCACTCCCCTCCCGGCAGAGCCGCTGCTGGGATCCCCACTGGACAACTTTGCAAAAAGTTACGGTGTGGAAGCGGCCTATATGAAATTCATGGAGTCACCATAAGTTGACAAGCGACTTCAAGGCACAGGCGGACACAAAACACACTCACACAATTCTGAGTCGTGCATGTGTATCCCACTTTTTGGATGAGGTTCAGGGGGACATTCTCTAACCTCCCCAGGCAGCTGTCAGTCTCTAGGGGGTGCTGTTGCTTACTGCTAGGGTGTTGGGAAGAAAGGGAGTTGAGGATTCAGGAGGAACATGTCTAGGGTCTAGGCTGGTCTAGGCCTTGAAGAAGGGAAATGAGGGTGAACTTCATCTGAGAAAACACCCTCCTCTTGTTGGCTTAAACTATATCACACATACACACACATGAGAGATGTTAGAAGATTCCCAATTGTCCTTTTATTAGTATGATTAACGAAAGAATGATTATCTGTTGTTCTTGACTGTATTAAATTATTATGGCTGAAATCAGGAGTACGCATGTTACATCAGTAACATGGTTTGTTACATCAGTAATAGCCTTGTTTGTGTACATTTTGGTAGCTACACACTGCCCTGGTCATCTAGACAGCTGACAGAAGAGTTAGATAAGAAATAACAAGTAGTCAGTTTTATGTGAAATACTAATCTTGCTGATGTATGTTTCATTCTGCTTTCCTAATCAAGAAAATAGTATAAAAACGTGAAGCTTGAAGAATAAAGTTATCCTTTTGGATCACTACTGCTAGTAGGCTGGACTGAACGCAATTCTGATTATCAGCAGGATTCTTTGGCCAAAGAAAATCTTTTATGTGTTTTATTGTATTGCATACTTTGCATTCTGTGTTGCTGCCTCACTTCCTACCCAGTTTCAGGGCTCATCCCAGCTCCGTGTCCAACTTGTTCAGATACAGTGAGTGCGAGATTTTGACTTGCTCACACTCTTCTTTTGCCTGGCAGCCCAAACCAGGTGCTGCTTTTTTCCTAAGTCCTCTTCATCCAGGCCAATGAATGGTTGCAGCCGTGGGTCCTCAGGGAATGCCAGCTTCCAAGATAACAGAAAGGACATGGAACTGCTCAGGTAGAGCATTATGGTCCACCTGCCTGATGTAGAACCTCAGCATGTCTCTGAAGGTTTCCATGTGATCTGCAGTAGTGGTTGGTGGCTTTCATGTCAGTAGAGTAGGGAAACTGCTTCAGGTTGGGGCTGGGGTTCAACACCTCAGATAGCTCCTTAAAATCTGGACTTAGGCCCTTTTCGCATGGCATTTGCCATGTGAAAGGGCGCCTGGAGCATCGCGCAATTGTGAGGAGCGATCTGCACAACGCACTCACAATCGTGCAACGCTCCAGAGCCTGGCAGACGCCGCTCGTGAACTTTTTCATTTTTGGCTTTGAGACGAAAATGGTGCATGATTGGCATTGCTCCAGGGCCCCATGCACACTTGCCATGCGTGCGGAGCCTCTGGAGCCACGGCAGTCGCGCTTCCTGCCCCAGCGCAGCCTGGGAAACTCCCAGGCTGTGCTGCAGAAGGAAGAGGCGGGGCTCTCACGCTGCCTGCTGGGGAGCAGGCAGCTCGTGCATTGCTGAAGCAGTGGGGATGCAAGAGCCTCTCACTGGAGCCTGCTCGCGCGATCCCTGCACCCCAGTGCTGAAAAAAGGTAAGGTGCGGAAAGGGCCTTAAACTCAGAGCAGACTCATCTCCTGTCAACCTGGAAATCACCAGTTGTTTTCAGTGATCTCTAGTGATGCTGTGATAAATTCTGAAGTGCAGATGCCTGTTGCAATAGTCCCAGGCTCACCATGCCCACCCTGCCAAGAATCCTAAAATGGAGGAAGTTATCTTTGTCTGTATCAGAGGTGTGGAAAGCATGGCCAGTGGCCTGCATGCAAACCTCCTGAGTTGTTTTTGTAGTTCAAGAGCTTCATATTTAATTTTTAACAAGTGGCTTCAAAATGCCTCCTAACACTCCTTAGGGGTGTGGGCACAATTTTGTCACATTTGTCATTTTAGGTCCAAGAAAGGCCATTTTTCCAAAATGGAAATGACTTATAAATTGAGTCTCTGGTCACTTCCTGTTTAAAAAAAGATCTCTCCTGGACCTAAATGACACAGAGAGGGGCACAAACATAATGAAATTACTCCCCCATGCCTACTAGGGGGCATAGGGCAGGCAATCTTTTTGTTGCAGAGTGCAGTCCTCTGAGCTGACCTGGGTGGGCCATTTTTCTGATCCCCAGCAGTTACTCATTTGTGGTCTAGGGCCATTTCTGCCCTACACTGTTATAGTGCTATTATTCCGCTTTCAACATCCTGTGGAATCCTGGGGTTTGTAGTTTTGAAGTGGTTAAATTGTAGAAACTGCTTGCTTAAGTAGAAAAATAGAGAAAAATAAGTCAGGCAGGTGCGTCTCTTATCTTATCAAGGGCTTAGGTATGCGGCTTAGCAATGCATGGAATATAGGGAGTTTGGGAGTCAATGCGACCCAGGGAGAATACTCCCTAGCACAGAGATACTTCATTTTTGAAACTGTAATACATCATTTTGAAACTTAAACTTTTGTAACCTGTACCCTTTTCACATATGATAATCATTTCCTGTACCTGTTTTTTTAAAAACGTATAAATGTATGCTGAAACCTAAAACGGGGCTCTCAGTCTTTTGGAAGTTCATTTCACTGAGATTCCTGCGCAGTAAAATAAACTTTGTTTTCTGATCTGCTGGTCTCAATTCTCTGGCTTGCCACAGCAGTTTACTGCAGCCAAAGAGCTCTCTGGCTGACAATTCTAAATGCCCCTCCCTAAACTGCAAACTCCAGGATTCCACTGGATGTTGAAAGTTGAATAAGAACACTATAACAGTGTAGTGCAGAAATGGCCTATATCAACACACCAATCTCCATTTCCTCCAAGAGCTAATGAATGTGGTAGGTTTTTACTATGCTCACATCTGTATCAAGTGTAACATCTCAGCCAAGCTATCTAATCATTTAGCTCTTGTGATCATGCATAATTAGAAAGACATATGGCATTCTAATTCAAGAGAAAAGGTTCCACATATTGTGGGGGCATTTGCCATTCCAACAGTGCATTTTCTTACATGGATCTGAAGCTGAAGGAGACTTAGGCCCTTTCTGCATCTTACCTTCTTCCGGCACTGGGGTACAGGGATAGTGCGAGCAGCCTCTGGCGAGAGGCTCTCGTGTCCCTGCTGCTTCAGCTCCTCACGAGCTGCCTGCTCATGTGAGAGCCCCACCTCTTCCTTCCACAGCACAGCCTGGGAGTTTCCCAGGCTGCGCTGGGACAGGAAGCGCGACCGGTGCGGCTCTGGAGGCTCCGCACGCCAGGTAAGTGCACGCAGGGCCCGGGAGCAATGCATGATTGTGCACCATTTTCAGCGTCTAGCCAAAAATGAAAAGGTGCACGATCGGCCCCTTCCGGCCCCTGGAGCGTTGCGTGATTGTGAGCGTGTCGTGCAGATCGCTCCTCACAATCGCACGACACTCCAGGCGCCCTTTCGCATGGAAAATGCCATGCAGAAAGGGCCTTAGTTGTGATCTGCTGTGGTTATTTCCAATATACCAAGTACTTTATGGTTTTCAATGCCAGCTTTATTTTTTTTCTTTTTGCCCAAACTATAAATCCCAGAAGTCTGTAAGATGGAGCCATGTTGGTTAAAGTGGTTATCAGTTACAACTATGTAAGGAACATACATCCATAGTCTGTTCCATACCAGAAGCCCTTGGTAGTTAAACCTGTATCTTTCTATATTGTTACTTCTCTTCCTCCTCAAGGTCTTACTGTGGATTGTGAACCAAGAAACATATGTGTTCAATCTGGCCCATTTTCAGTGGATTAAAAATAGAACTAGAGGGACTATGTTTAAATAAGTGCCTCCTTTAATCAAGTGCCCCATATGCCAAAATAGACTGAAGAGCTTGTTTTCATGGAAATGCTCAAGAAATGATTTCAGGAACAATATAGGAAGAGCGATGAGATTATTAATGAGTTAGACTCACACAGCTGGGTCTGGAAAAAAAAATCCCTCAAATACTTTCTATTTTAAGATCATCTGTCTCTTTATTATTACATCCACTTGGCAAGGAGTCCTTTTGGAAGAAATCAGTTTTTTGTGGATATGTGGAATGCTTTAATTTATTTCCACAAAACTCCACCTGACCCACACAGGTTAGCAGTTCCAAATGGGTTTTTCCATTTTTTTTATAAAAACATTTTTTGTGGCCTGTTCCATTCTCAAGACATTTTATTTCCATCCATTTTGTATTTATAGTCTGCTTTTCATTTTTAAGAGTTCTAAAGCAGTTCACAATTAACAAATAGATACACTGGGATGGTCAAGAGCATGCTCGCTATTCTACTTTTATCGAACGGCATTTTCAGATGTGAGAAGGGCCTTGTTGTGAAGTGAGAGGAAGGGCAATCCTGGGTGCAGTTGGCCAATTATAGCTCATAGAATGCTGTGAAGTGGGAGCGGGGAGCTATGAGGGAAGGGATATAACCCAGAGACTTGTCTGTAAAAGAATTAGTTAGAGCCAGTCAGAAATAGGCCCTTACCCTGATGGCACAATGCTCCATTTGGATCCCGGCATTGCTAGTTGTGGGATGGGAGTGGTTTTTCACCACTTCCACACACGTCCCTCGGCGGCAGAGGAGTAGCAGTGTTAACACCACTGCTCCTTCCACGTTAAGGCATTAATGGGGATGCTTTTTCCCCACCCTTTCCTCTCCCCACAGTGCCTGATTGGTCACCTTTTTCTGGGGCCTTTTTTCTGATTGGCCAGCATCGGGTGTGTGCGTGCATCCGTGCATTAGGCTCTTGGATTGACCACAGGAGCTGGCACAATCAGGGAACTGCACACAAACAGGTAAGGGGACGGTGGTGCGATCAGGAGTCATTGACAGGGAAAACACGTCAATGATTTACCCTGCTATCATACTAGCTGGAGATGCGAGAAGTATGGGACTGTGATGACATCTTGCAGAAGCATTGTAACAGCGTTGCAAATTCCCATAAGGACAAACAGAAGGTTAACTTTCCATGCAAAGATGTCCTCGATGTCCATTGCAGAAGCCGAACAGCCCCACCCTGACGTCACAGTCTCACCCTGCCGAGCAGTCATCATCAGGGACACCAGGGGACAGGCTAGCCCAAAATGTTTTGCCAGTGGTTAAAAAGGGCATCTCAAGATTTCCTGCAAAAAGGGCCATAGATTGACAGCTAGGCCCTTTTCGCATGGCATTTGCCATGCGAAAGGGCCTCTGGAGCGTCACGCAATTGCAAGGAGCGGTCCACATGACGTCCTCACAATTGCGCGATGCTGCCAGGGCCGGCAGGTGCTGATAGCGCACTATTTCATTTTCGGCTTGTAGCCGAAAATGGTGTGTGATCGCGCATCGCTCCAGGACCCCGCCTGCACTTACCGTGCGCGCAGAGGCTCCGGAGCTGTGGTGCTCCTGCTTCCCGTTCGCGCGATCCCCGTGCCCCAGCACCACGAAAAGGTAAGGTGCGGAAGGTGGAGAGGAGTAGAGGAGATCTGAATAGAGTTTTAGGGAGTAGAGAGCATGGAAGGAGTTCTGGGAGAAATGCTATTTTGTCTGCAGCTAAGGTGTTAACATGTACTGTGTGTGGAACCAGCATAGCACTAGGTTTTTTTTTTCTTTTACAATAAAGCTTCACTGTTGTTGTTTCTACAGCTCTCTCTAGATGATTTAATTTAATGATCCACAAGGAGAACAAGTCACAATTTACCACACTGAACCCACTAAGCAATATAGGCAATTGTCAAGTGTAGCAGCCATCTTGAGGCCTCAGTGCCATACCCAGGGAGGAAACTTAAGGGTAAAAAGGCAGTGTGAGTGATAGGAGTCCAAGGGTTGGACTGTGGAGTCAACACGGAGTGCATTCACACTGTAGAATTATAAGCTATTATTCTACCTTAACTGTCACTGTTCTGTTCTATGGAATCCTGGGATTTGTAGTCTGAAGAAGCACTGGAGTGCTGAAAATTCTAAATGCCCTTTCTTAACCAGTCAGTCCCAGAATTCCTTAAGATGGAACCACAGCAGTTAAGATGGAATAATAGTGCTATAATTCTGTAGTATGAATGGATCCCTGGAGAGGGGACTTCCATTACAGAGCTTGTCCTTTGCAGGGCCTCCTTCACTTACCAGATAATAAACAAACAGTGCTAGATATCTGTGTCTAACTATGATTTTATTTCCCATAGTACTCCAAGAATGACTGGCATTGTGTAGAGGGAATTGTCAGAAATTAAGATGGAGGCTAGAACAAGGTACCAGGTGCTGGAACAAAAATACTTCAAGAGGAATTCCAGACAGACACTGGAAGACAGACAGACACTCCTAGAGGCCATGGGTGGGCAAAGTACAGTCCATGCCCTCTAGGAGTCTGAGTGCATTTTTGTGTGGTTTTGACACTGCCATTTTAGCCCCAGGAGAGGCCTTTTTCTAAAACAGGATCATTTTCTTTCACTAAAAAAAGGCCACTCCCGGGCCTAAAAGGATCCAGGAACCCCCCCCCCCAAAGAAACTACAGCAAAAATGCTCCCATGGGCCCTAGAGGGTGTTTGGAGGCATTGGGGGCATTTGGGAGCAAAAAGACTTTTCTTTTGTGGGGCTGTGGTGGGGGATATACCCTGCAAAGTCCCCTGGAAGGCTAATATGGCCCCCTAGCCTCCTACAGCTAGGTGGTGATTCTGCTTTTTATTCTACTATAAATACTGTACAGAAAAGAACACATTTCACCAACTGTGCGCATAGTGCACATGTAAGAGAGAGGCAAAAAGAAGCAATATCTGCTATCTCTTCTGTTGTTGCCACCCCTTTTTGTTGTATGTTATTTCTTTAGATTGTAAGCCTGAGAATTGTGCTTTCTTGTTCTTTTTTCTTGTAAAGCACCATGTACAGTGTTGGTGCTAAATAAATTTGATAACAACAATAGTAATAAATAATGGGGTGTAGATTTAGGCAGTGAAGAAACATAGAGACTGGTAGTTGAGGGGGTTTGTAGACTGGGATACAATGTAATGAGAGAAAATTATGGTAGTGACTGGTAACAGAATCTTTTATGGCCATGCTCTGGCAAAAAGCACCTCTTTAAAAAAGAAAGAGAGAATTATTCCCCTTCTGTGAAAAAAAAATCCAACCTAATTACAATCTTCTGCTGAATCTTTACTGGTGGAAATCACTAATAACAGAATCTGTATCTTTCGTGAAATAATATGAAGATCTATATCTACTGACCAGCAAACTAGAGACCCAAAAGAGTCCTGGAGCTCTACCTCCTTGTGTGTGTGTATGTGTCTTTAAGTTGCCTGTTGCCTTATGGTGACCATATGATTTCAAGCAAGGAACACTCAAAGGTGGTTTTGCCAGTTCCATCCTCTGAAATATAGCTAACAGCACTTGTTATTCACTGGTGGTCTCCCATCCAAGTATTAACCAGAACTGATACTGCTTAGCTTCTGAGATTAGACAGAATCTGGTGCTTAAAGGCATCTGGGCAATAGCCTTTTGTGGATTCCATCTGCAGCTACCTGTTAGAGTGAACTATTGCAATGCTCTGAAATGCTTCACCTAGAGCTCCTGCTGCCATCCGCTGGTTGGATTCTTTAAAGCAGTTCTCCCCATTTGCAGCTGCTTGGACCTATTGGCCATTTCCGCGCTATGCTGTTATAGTTCTATTATTCCACTTTCAACATCCTGTGGAATTCTGGGGTTTGTAGTTTACTGAGACCAAAGATCTATCTAGCTGAAAATTCTAAATGCCCCTTCCCAAATTGCAAATCTCAAGATTGCATAGGATGCTGAAAGTGGAATAATAGCACTATAACAGTGTATGCCGTTTTCGCTTGGCATTTCTTGAGCGAAAGGGCCCCCTGAGGGTCATGTAAATGTGAGGAGTGGTCTGCATGACACACTCACATTTACGCGACTCTCAAGAGCGTGATGCGCAACACATACGCACCTTTTTATTTTCGGCTTTTAGCTAAAAATGGTGCCCACTTGCCCACCGGTCAGGGGCCTGGAGTGTACTTACCTGCCCTGCGGAGCCTCTGGAGCCGGGCCAGTCACGCTTCCTCCCCTCAGTGCAGCCTACAACTCCCAGGCTGCACTGCAGAAGGAAGGGGCGGGGCGCTGGTGGGGCGCTTGCGCGACCAGGAAGCTGCTGCCGAGCCCAAGCAGCAGGGATGCGAAAGCCTTCCTCCGAAGGCTTCTCGTGTGAGCGTTGCCCCTCACCTCCGCGAAAAGGTAAGGTGCAAAAAGGGCCGTAGTGTGGAAATGGTCATTGTCAGATCTTGTTGGCCTTCTTGTAGCACTATAACAGTGTAGTACAGAAAGGCCCCACGTTGCAGAACCATCCTATCTGTTGAATGAATCCTCCACTAACTCTAAGGATAAATAACAGTTTTCTCTCTGCACCTGTTGAGTAGGGGATAAAGTGGAAACATTGAACTGATAAAATAACTCTTGCAGTATTTTTTCTTAATTGCAAACTTGAATAAATACCATTGCTACTCAGATACTCAGACTGGAGTCTTTGACTTCCTGGGTGGGAAGGGTATGAACCAAACCCAACCCAACCCAACTCCTGGGCCCTTTTCGCACGGCATTTTGGAAGTGAAAGGGCCCCTTAAGCGTCACGTAAATGTGAGGAGCGGTCTGCATGATGCACTCACATTTATGCGACACTCAAGAGGTGAAGCGCAGCGCATACGCACCTTTTTATTTTTGGTTTTAGCCAAAAATGGTGTGTGCTTGTGCACCGGTCAGGAGCCTGGGGCAAACTTACCTGCCCTGCAGAGCCTCTGGAGCCGAGCTAGTTGTGCTTACTGCCCCAGTGCAGCCTACAGCTCCCAGGCAGCACTGCGGAAGGAAGGGGCGGGGTGCGGGAAGGGCACTCACGCGACCAGGAAGCTGCTGTGGAGCCCAAGCAGCAGGGATGCAAAAGCCTTCCTCCGAAGGCTTCTTGCACGAGCTCCGCCCCTCCACCTCTGTGAAAAGGTAAGGTGCGAAAAGGGTTCTAGACTAGGGATGGGAAAAGTGTGTCCCATGCACTATGTGTGGTTGCAGGGCTGTTTTTGTGGCCCCTGGAACCCAGAAATGTTATTTTTTTTTACCTCCGATATGCTCGTTAGAGGTCTTTTTTCAACAGGAAGTGACCTAAATGTCAAATTCTAGGTCACTTCCTGCTGGAGAAAAGGCCTCTCCCAGGTCCCCTGTGTCCTCTAAGGAGTTTAGGGGGGAATTGGGACGCAAAAAGATTTTTTTTTTTT
This sequence comes from Cyclura pinguis, assembly GCA_030412105.1. NCBI lineage: Eukaryota > Metazoa > Chordata > Lepidosauria > Squamata > Iguanidae > Cyclura > Cyclura pinguis. The sequence continues at coordinate 25,208,852 of CM059604.1, forward strand.
GAGGGAGTGCGGCTATCCAAGTTTACCAGGGGCCCCAAAGTAGCCCTCTAACACATCACAATTGCCGGCTCCTGTATTAAGGGATATTAAGTTGCCGGTTCCTATATTAAGGGATACAGAGTATCTGTCTATATCCCTTAATGTCCTGTAAATAAATGCAGGCCTGCTTTACAGATGTTAGGGGAGGAAGGGATAGGTATTTTAGAAACCTTGCAGTAAGCTTTGTGCTATGATCCTGCAGTGCCATATGCTGCCTGAAGATACTCTGGTATGAATTTCTGCAATGGCAGCAGAAGTTGAGCTGTTATGGGGATTGGAGGATCCAATGCTCCCAAACCCCAGAAGCTGATGGTATCTCAGGTGCAGGAGCAGCTTTATCAGTCTGGTTGCACTACATCTCTCATGATAATGCTGGCTGGAGCTGGCAGAAGTTATAGTCCAAAGCAATCATCATCATTGTCACCACCACCATCATCAGTATCATTATTGTTATGTTTATTTATAGCCTATTAAAAAAGATACAGCTAAAAGATTTTCATTGTACAAAAGTTAAAAAAAACCTATCAATAAAATTAAAAGTATAAAGCAAAGCATGATAGAGACCAACAATTATAAACAGCACAACACATGAAATGTCTTTTCCACCTCAGCAATCCGCCCTCAAAGACCTGCTGAAACAAACAGACGAACAAACAAATGCTCCTCTGGATCCCTGAAGATGCCAGCCACAGATGCAGGCGAAATGTCAGGACAAAATACTAATAGAACACGGCCTCAAAGCCCGGAAAACTCACAACAGCCTAAACAAACAAATGGTCTTTGCCTGCTTATGAAAGGATCGAAAGGGAGACACCAGTCTAATCATTCTAGAAAAAAAGTTCCAGAACCTGGGAGCAGCCACTGAGAAGGTGCTCTGCTGTGTTTCCACAAGCCATATCTGCGAGGGTGGTGAGACAAAGGCCCTTTTCCCACAGCATTTTCCATGCGAAAGAGGGCCTGGAGTGTTGCGCAATTGTGAGAAGTGATCTCCACGATGCACTCACAATCGTGTGATGCTCCAGGGGCCAGCAGGCGCTGATCGTGCATCTTTTCATTTTCGGCTAGAAGGCGAAAATGGTGCACGATTGCGCATTGCTCCCGGGCCCCGCATGCACTTACCTGGCGTGCGGAGCCTTCAGAGCTGTGCCAGTCATGCTTCCTGCCCCAGCACAGCCTGGGAAACTCCCAGGCTGCACTGCAGAAGGAAGAGGCAGGGCTTTCACGTGAGCAGGCAGCTCGTGCAGAGCCAAAGGACCCTGGATGCGAGAGCCTCTCGCCAGAGGCTGCTCGCACAATCTCAGCACCCGAGCGCTGGAAGAAGGTAAGGTGTGGAAAGGGCCAAAAGAGAAGGGCCTTCCCAGTAGATCTCAAAACATAGGCAAGATTGCATACTCCTCCAGATAACCTGAACTAGGACAGTATAGTGCTTTGCAAGTGATAACCAGCACTTGGAGGACACCAGGTTGGGATACACTGTTGCAGACCATGCTTTGTCCTCCCTATTTAGACCTGTACTGCTGCTTTCTTAGTTCCCCTAACTATACTTTCCCCGGGTGCTTGATCTTGTCTTTTTCTAGGTTTTTCTATATGCGCTAACCTTCTCTAAGGCTTGAGTGGCATAGCCAGTTTCTGCCTTCTCTGTCCGTCTATGACGTCAGGGATAGCAATAGCAATAGCATGTGTATTTCTGTACTGCTTATCAGCTAAGTGCTCTCTAAGTGGTTTACAATGTGTTAGCTAATTGCCCCCAACAAACTGGGTACTCATTTTACCAACCTGCGGAAGGATGGAAAGCTGAGTCAACCTGGAGCCTGGCACGATGGAACTCACAACCTTGTGGCTGCAGTACCGGCATTTAACCACTGCGCCACCAGGGCTCTTAGCTTAGCTTATTGCTGCCAGCAGTTTCTGTGCCACTATCGTCACCCAATCCTGTAAATACCTAATGGTCACCTTGAGCCTGTGATGAAAGTGGGTAGTATGCCAGACCATCCACACTACAGCCTTATAGTGCGATGATTCCACTTTCAACCTCCTATGGAATCCTGGGGTTTGCAGTTTCGGGAGGGGCCGGCCAGCCCCTCCCGAAACTGCAAACCCCAGGATTCCATAGGAGGTTGAAAGTGGAATCATCGCACTATAAGACTGTAGTGCGGAAATGCGGCATATTTTGGTAGCACTCTGAGTTCCATGATGAATACAGTTGTTAAATTTTGCTGAGAACTTCAAAAAATTTTTTGTTGCATTTCTGTGCTAATCTGTTCCTGGTGACTTTGTTGGACTTTGAGCCACTTGAGTAACAGCATGAAAACCAGGATGGGTGTGGGGACTGAGTAGGACATGATCAAAATACAGAGAATTGGATATACTATGTTTAAAAAAAAACCTGTGGCATCAAATTGATTCCTTAAAAAAATAGGCTGAGGAGGACTATGGGAAAATCTGCATTAGGTTGAGAAGGGTCATGGCTGTCTTCTTTCCTCTATTATTCCTAACTGTATCATTGTCTTTGATGTTGCAGTTCAAACATACCATATCAAGCTCTTGTGACATGCAGCCAGATGGGAGAGGCAAAAAGTCAGGACATATATTGATTCTGAAGATGCTGGAAGAGCCCAGGGATCCATATTTAGCCCTGAGCATTGCAGTGAACATTTTGGGTTAGCAGCGTTCAGAAATGGATGAGCAGAAGAGCAAAAATCTATTAAGCGCTGTATTGAATTGACAGAACCCAGTTTGTGACTGTTTCATCTGCTTTGAAATGGGCATTTTGGGGCTGGGATTCTTTGGGAGATAGAGGAAGTAAAATTTTTCTTGGGATTGCTGGTAAACAGCATGGAGAACATAGTCAATTTGTAGAGATATTTCAGAGTCAGAAGAGTTTACTGCAGTTAAAATGTTGGCAAAGTGATTGGCTATGTAACCAAAAAATGAAACGAAAGGAAACAAAAAGTATTATTAGTAATTCCCCAGTAGCGAGCAGCTATTAGGTTGACAGAAGTCCTCACATGAGCTTGTTCTAGGCCGGGTGTCCATTTTTGCAGAAGAAAATCCTCTAGTTGTAGGGCTGTCAAAAGACAGTTCTCTCTTTGCAGATGTTTCATTTGAAGAGTTGTCTGGTCCAAGCACAGTTTAAAGATCAAGAACCGTAGGAAAGGAGAGTGGAGCTGTTAAAATTGCCAATCAGCATTGAGAACCTGGACAGCATACTAAGCAAGCATGTAACCCACCATTGAATGACAAGATGGCAGATCTTCCCTATTTCTTACACAAAAGCCACCGAATGTGTGTGAGATGGTTTTCCAATTGCCAGTACTGGAGAATAATGAGTTAAATCCAGGCCTGTTATTCCCTAGAGCAGATGAATTGAAAAACAACAACAACAACAACAGAACTTATTTCTGTCAGCCCTTCATGTCCATGGATTCTGTCTCCATGTGGATTCAACCAAGCACAGCTTGAAAATATTTTTTAAAAAAAATCTGAAGCGCAAACTTCGATTTTGCCATTTTATAAAAGGGATGCCATTTTACTACACCATTGTACATAATGAGACTTGAACATCCATAAATTTTGGTATCCACAAGGGGTCCTGGAACCAAACCCTAGCAGATACTGTGCCCACTGTCATATTTTCATCTAAGCATAACTAAGCTGAAATACAAGTCAGTAACTTCATTTTACTGATTTACATTTTAGTCTGCTCAGTTTTGTGTGAATTAAATATGGCATTTATGTATGCACCCTATATAGTGGATCTATGGCCAGACATTACTCACACTGACCTTTTCAACAGGCCTGGTTCGGATGATATGGGAAAGCTTAGAACATGCCTGTAAGACTTGTACTGTTCACACATTCATTGGCCTTATCCCTCCTCCATTTCAGAGGAAAAGGAGAGAAGGACAAGAGGAAAGGTATCCAGTGGGCTTATTCTTGATTTGGAATAGTTAGTGACATATATAGTTATTTGATCTTTATTTTCATTTTAGGCTTTTTATAATGTGAAAATTCTTTCTCTCTCTCTCTTGAATATATCTCTGGTTCTCCTTCAGATGGATAGCCAAGTATCTTATTTATTCTTTTAACTACATAGGTAACAAATAAGTATTTATCTCTAGTAATAGATATTAAATCCTCTTCTATGTTTTTTAAAATAATTTTTAATTCATTTTAACAGTAAGTTACAACAAAATGAGAAAATCAATATATTGAACAGGGAACAAACATGTATGAAACAAAGATTTAACCAAACATAACTGCCTTGGTTAATTCTCTACTTCAAATAATACGTCTTTAAAAACTGTATGCAGCCCACAAGATTTGCTGGAAGCAGATGTCATGAGTAAAATAAAACCCTTGTGAAAACATCTCTCCTTTCTCCTGCCAGACCTTTAAGATACTGGATCCAATGCTTCAGTGTCTTCATCAGGACAATCTGCTAGACTCTGTTCAATTATAAGTTAGCAAGGAGTCCCCTCAAAGTTTTCCATTTTTTGGGCTATTTCCCTTCACACTGCTGATAAGAGGGTGGAGATTGATTTCTTTTGTAGCAATCACTCCTAGCCCTCAGTGAAAACAAAAACTAACAGCACTGCTCTTAGTTTGTTACCAGCACTTCCATCCTGTAACCTGGTGCCATTGAGCACTCTAGCTATCATTGAACATCTGTCTCATGTTCTTTCCAACTCAAGGGAGGCAGTGTGCAAGTGTTTTCAGTTAATTTATTCAGGAAAAGGTGTCATCTGTGAAGTACTTTAAGTGCATTGTTGATGTTTGAGATGGATTTGAAGCGAAAGGAAGACCAGATCCTGTGCCATTGAATTTAGTTGCTGTTGTATTGGTTGCAATTGTGTAAGGACGGTGGGGCGGGAAGGCGCTTTGCTCTGGGTGGCAATGTTTTTGGGGCATCCCGTCTGGTAGCCATGCCCCCGCATGCTCTGGCCACACCAGCACACACCGTGGCCATGCCACCACGCACCGTGGCCACACCCCCATGCACCGTAGCCCCCCTCCCTCCTGCCCCCCCCACACACACTCCAAGCTCTGCCTCTGATTAGTTGGGATAAATTAGAAAATAAAGAAATCTTTGGACATAACAAATATTTCTCACTAATCCTATTTTGCCTACCATCAACAATCTGAGTGGGGATCAAATTTTGAATTTTTCTTAACTCACAGGAGTACTGGATTGTAATGTCTGGGGACTAAGTGGGATAACTATCTTTAAATAAGAGTGTGTAGTGGTTTGAGCATTGGACTATGACTCTTGAGACCAGAGTTCAGTTTCCTGCTCAGCCATGGAAACCCAGTCCGTGACCTTGGGCACCTCACATAGTGTCTGCCCCAGAAAACCCAGTGATAGGTTTGCCTTAGGATTGCCATAAATTGGAAGTGACTTGAAGGCACACAACAACAACATATCTAAATACATATCTAAATACTTATATAGTGTCAGATGCTAGCTCTTTTGACTTCAATGTTTAAATATAGAAGCTTGGATTTGGTGTTATTAATTTTTGGTTCTGTACGAGTCCAAAAGATATCCAATTTTTTCTGGAGCATTGGGTTGGACACACTGGGGTTGGTGAAGAAAAAGAATTTGTCATCTGCATATAGGTTCATTTTACATGTACCTTCCCATTAATTTGGTTATGTCCTGTGGTGGCAGCCAGCCAACTCTAAAATTAAAGTCTTTTGGGTTCTTCCTGTTGCATGGCGCACGTGAGCGGTCGTCTGGAATAGCGCTGCGCAATTCCGAACCTCCACCTGCTGGTTCCAGCCAGTTCGAGAGCCATCTGAACCAGCTAGACATCCCCTCGGTAAGGGGCATGCGGAAAAGGTCCGAAGGGGATCCAGAAGTTCGGTGCTGAGCTCTCTCTGAAATGAGAGAGCGGAGGCACTGTGAAGGATTGTGGGACCGTGATGGAACCTCCAGGCTCGCCGCTTTAGTGGCACAAGCGCCGCCGTCGACTTTTAAATCAAGGAGACACACAGAGACTACAATTAGCAATTCGATCTGGATTACAATTATTTAAGATCGCAAGAAGTACAGACCTGCATTCGCTGAAAGTGAGCTGCTTTAGAAAGAGACCCCGAAGGCTGTGAGTTGGACTGAAAGGGTTGGCAATTTAAAGCTACAGTAACCAGGTTGGTGAGTGCGAGGCTGGAATTTTCCTTTTCTTTTTTGCTATTTCTTTGGATATAATACGGTTTCTTTTACAAATAATTAAAGAGTTGACTTTTTTGGACTGGACTGGACTGGGATTAACATTGGAAGGTAAAGATTTCAAGTAACTGATTCAGCTTTCTTGCTTAAAGAGACTTTATTTATTTTTTTCCTTTTAGTTTTGCTTGGGAAAACAGAGAGACTTGTGGATTTATATGCTGTCATAAATACATTCCTCTGGATTAATACTTCTTTTGGGAACTAACTTGGATTTGTGAATTGTTTTCTTGGTTTTTTTTGTTGGAAAATGTACTTTGGTGTGGTGGTTTGATGAAGAGGAATCTCTGTGTTTCTTTTAGTTCATCAAGGATTTTTGAAGCTAATTGTTGTCTTTGGCACCTGGATTTTGATTTTGGATCCTTTTCTTAGTGGACAATGGAATTAAATAGAAACTGATTTTAAAAGAAGTAACCTGGCTCTTATCTACGAGTAGACCCACTAATGCCATGGGATTTACAGAGGTATTAGTTATTCTTACTTATAAGTAGACCCACTGATGCCTTGGGATTTATCCAGATGTAAGTGGATCTTACGTATGAGGAGACCTATTGATGTCTTGGGATTTACCTTGGTGGAAGTGGCTCTTACCTACGAGTAGACTTACAGATGCCTTGGGATTTACCTATGTGTAAGTGGTTCTTTGTTACAAATAGACCTATTGATGCCATGGGATTTAACAAGGCGTAAGTTAGAAGCAACTAAAGAACTGAACTTTTGTTTTGGGACTTTTCATGAACATATGTTTTAGAACTTTATAGATTTTTCACATTTAAGAACTTAAGAATTTTATGAACTTTTTATGAACCTTGGAATTGGACGAAATTAGGATACTACAAGACATTAACATTTACAGAATATTGGCTACAGGATTACAGACTGAGCTGAACTGTTCATGTGAAATTGAACTTTTCTGAAGATAAGAGGCTACTGGAACGCATGCCTATATGTTCTATGGGAAAGCTGCGGTTGACAAAGACTTTGTTCATCATTTTGTAAGAAAATCACTACTTAAAATACGGACTGACTACAAGAATAAGAACATTAGGCAATTACCTACATGAGTCTCCCCTCAAGAAGCCTTCTTTGGAAGATGGTCTGATTCAGATACGTGGCTGTGTTATGATGACATATTAGAAATGACAAATCTGAATCTTTTTAAGATGAAATCAAGAGAAAGATTGGAATTAGAAGGAATAAAGTTAAACTGGTTCCCTTACAGACAGTTAACTGAGAGATTCTAGATGGATGTGAAAACTTATGGAATAGAACAAAAAGAACAAGGAAGAATGTTGAAGTTACTGCGGGAAAACCCGCCTCATTTACTATAACATGTATACCAGGAGATTTTAAATCAAGAAAGAGAAGATGAGACAGTCAAATCAGCAATGATATTGTGGGCTCAAAATCTCGGACATCCAATTCAGTCAGAGCACTGGGAACAGAGCTGGCAACGAACACAAAAATTTACTGCAGCTCAGAACCTAAAAGAGAACTATTATAAGCTTTTTCATAGATGGTACATGACACCAGAAAAATTAAAGAAGATATATGATACGGGAACAGGTCAGTGTTGGAAGTGTCAGGAGAATGTTGGAACACTATTTCATACGTGGTGGTCATGTCCTAAGGCTAAAAAATATTGGAATGATATACATAATATGATATGTAAAATATTGAGGGTTCAAATGGATAAGAAACCTGAACTGTACTTATTAAATATGACACATGTGTTAGATGGAACTGTTGCAAAGAAATATTGGCGAATAATGCTGTATATGATTACGACAGCCCGTATTGAATATGCAAGGCTATGGAAAACTGAGCAGATACCTACAATAGAGCAATGGTGGGCAACTTTTATTGAAAATCGGAATGCAGATATAGTCTCTCAGAGATTAAAAGGAAAATCAGATGATGACATTAACAAAGAATGGCAAATTGTTCTGGAAATGGGTAGGGTGTTGACAGGTAATAATTCTTAATTCATGGTAGCATGAGTAGTTAGAAGTAAAAATCAGTGGAATATCATGGAACATGTAAAGTAGGGTCGAAGAGCAGGATCTATCTTGTATGTTAACAAATGCAATGCGATGCATAATGTTGATATGTCAATGAAATAACACTATTGAAATCCAGAGAAGAGTGGAAGATAGCAGTAATAGTTCGGTAAAATGTACAATGAGAAATGTTGTTTTATACGATGTAATCACAATAAAATTAATTAAAAATGTAAAATTAAAGTCTTTTATCAGCAGCCACAAGCAAAGTTTACAGCAGTTTGTTAGCCAGTAACCAGTCTTTTTTTTTTTTTTGAGGTCTGAGTCCATAGTACATTCTGAGCAATAGTCCAGCAGCCAAGTCTGTACACAAGGCAAGGATCAAGGTTTCCAGGAACACAAGTAAGGGATCTGAACATGAGGTGTGCTGCTTCCATTGATAAGATTAGTTGTCTGCAATGACTTCTTACCACCCTTTTCCCTGTTTATATAGGCTAACAGCCTCCCCCAGCTATTTGCCTGTTTGCCTAATTGATGCGTCCTTACTATATAAATGCTCTGAGTCTCCTGCGTTCTCCCTTTTTCACCTACACTAGCTGCCGTAAGTATTGTCCCTTTCATGTCTCTGTGCTGTGGCTGTTGGGAAGGATCCTGTCTGGGTCCTGGGATTGAGGCATGACAAGTTATCTTTTAAATTTGGGTTCCATTATGTTTGCCAGTGTTTCTAGTGGCAAATAACTGGTAGTGGTGCTGGTGCTGATGGCAAGCAGAAAGAATGTAGCTTTGATTTGTAGTGTGACGAGTGTGGAGCTTTTCACATAGACAAGGGCCAGAGACCCTTCATATTGTCTGGTTATTAGTGAAGCACATTTGTGCCTATATTCCATTTTTTTTAGCACTTTGGGTAGGTATACCACTATACCTATCAATGGCTTTGAAAGTACCCAAGAATAGGAATGAAACAGGCATCTTTCCAAGAAGGACCAGAAGCACTGTAAAGTAATGATCCAAGTCCCATCCCAGAAAGATACCATAATAAGTGGTATTGAAAGATACTGAAAGGTCCAGCAACACTAACAGGGATGCATTCCCCCTGTCATTCACCAAGACAATGGAAGCCGGGAGGGGGGCACAACACTCTCTGAAACTGCTCGTGAAAGGGCTATTGGTGATTGGCTGGTAATTCTCCACTATAATGGGATTCAAAGATTTTTTTCCCCAGTAATGGCCTCGCTAGGACACAAGGACCATCCTGTGCCAGCATCTTTTGGTCCAAGAAGAGAAAGATCTGGAGACAAAGGAGGTGTTTCTTTTGGCAACATGGAAACCTTCCTTTGCCGCAGTGAGGCATTCCCTCTCCTACTCAGCCAGCCACAGCTGCTTTTAAGAGCCAGGAGGGGTACTGGTCCAGTATGCACATGGTGGCTTTCATCTTTCCAAGGATCCTGTCCACATCCTCAAGCTGCACAAATGGAAATGTATCCAATAGCAGGAGACAAGGAGGAGCCACAGTTACATCTGCTGAACCTGCACAGCTGTATGTATTTCCTATAGAGACCTTCCCCATTCGCCTTATCCAACCAAGATGTTAAGAAGCTGTCAGGACTCCCATCAATGTCTTGCCACCTAAAATAAGACAGTCAGTCTGTTCCAGATCCCCCTTTGTTTACTCTGCCAGAGTGCCATTAACATTGACCCCTTCAGGGTAGAAAAAAACCAGTATTTAAACCCTCACTCCAACCCCAGCATTATGTAGTACCCCAGGTGTAGCACATTGGTTGTCACTCTGCATGTTGGTCCCCAGATTCCCATTCTCTGTGCTACCCTTGGACTGCAGCCTGAGCCACTCCATTTTGACCTCTTCTGGACTGATAAATTTCACCCTCTACACCTGAAATCGCTCTCTATCCAACCTTTCTCGCCTCTTCCTTCGCTAGTCTTGTATGGTTCTTGAGACTGCTTGATTTTCTGTGTGTGTATCTGTTGATTTCCAATAAAAATACTCTATTTAAACCTTTAACTGGAGTCCTACAGTTAGTACTGATATGCACAGGTGAAAAGATCCAGTCATTACCCACTCTTGAAGGCCTCCTTTGAGCTGTATTTCCCTCAGTTTCAAATGAGACATTGGCACTGCTGGTGGACCTCAAGGTCCCCCACCTTTTGAGGTAACAGTACATTTAGCCTGGAGAAAAGAAGGTTAAGAGGGGACATGATAGCTATATTTAAATATTTAAAAAGATATCATATGGAGGATGGGCAAGCCTGTTTGCTACTGCTTCAGAGACTAAGGCCATTTTCGTATGGCATCTGCCATGCGAAAGAGGGCCTGGAGCCTTGCGCGATTGCGAGGAGTGATCTGCATGACGCCCTCACAATCGCGCAAGGCTCCAGGGGCTGGCAGGCAACGATTGCGCACCTTTGCATTTTCGGCTTTCAGCTAAAAATGCTGCTCGATCGTGCATTGCTCCTGCGCCCTGCGTGCACTTACCTGGCGTGCGGAGCCTCGGGAGCCAGGCCGGTCGCACTTCCTGTCTCAGGCTGCACTGCGAAAGGAAGAGGTGGGGCTCTCGCGCAAGCAGGAAGCTGGTGCGGAGCTGAAGAAGCAGGGAAGCGAGAGCCTCTCACAAGAGGCTGCTTGCACGATCACTGCACCCCAGCGCCGAGAAAAGGTAGGATGCGGAAAGGGCCTAAGACACAGAGCAATGGCTTCCTACTTCAGGACAAGAAATTCCATCTAAACATTAGGAAGAACTTCTGGATGGTAAGAGCAGTTTGACAGTGGAATACGTTGGCTTGGAGTGTGGTGGAGTCTCCTTCTTTGGAGGTTTTTAAACCGAGGCAGAATGGTTTGTCATTCCAGGAATGCTTTGATGGTGTGTTCCACATGGGAGGGGATTGGACTTGATGGCCCTTGTGGTCTCTTCCAACTCTATGGAAAAAAAAATTGCAAACTCTATAAAGTGAACAATGAATCAAGATAGGAAAATGGTGTATCTTGGAAAAGTTAGGTTTTGGAAGATATCCTTTGGAATCTTCCAGACTGCTTGGCCACTAGTGGAGAAATTGTTATTTCTCAAAATGTATTCTTAAGTTTAAACAAGAAAAAAATTACTTCCTTTCTTTCTATTCTTGGACCAAAAGATGCTGGCACAGGATGGTCCTTGTGTCCAGTACTTTTTCTACATGGATGCTGACAACCAAGCACCTACTATGGGCGGCTTCTTTGTTCCAGACCAGACACTCCATTTCTCCTTGGTAACAGCTAGCCTAATGGACCCTTATTATCTGTCTCTCACTGGAAATTATGCCAATGCTCCTTCAGAATTGGCTGAGCGCTGTGCTGAATCAATGAGACAGCTGGCACCCTCCCCAGAGACTGAGTGCGTTTACCTTTTTGATTCATGCAGTCTGTGCTAGCTGAGGTCCAGGATGCCATGAGTGATTTCTCTTTGAGGCAGGTGAGAACAAAAGCGCTTTGTAAACCCAATTCAATAGAAGCTGGAGACATGGTGCTCTATTGATTACAAAAATACATAGGCAGTCCAGAAGCATTTTCTCCGTAATTGATTTCTGTGTGAGTTGGAGCTGAGAATCCTAACAAATAAAACATTCCACACCAGGATTGTCCTACATATATATCCACAAGCGTGCGTGATCTCAACAGTAGCATTTTATCAACTGCGCTCTCAAATTGTTCACTGAACAAAATTGGCCCACTGGAGATTATGTATCTTAAAAATGACAGATTTAAGAAGTTTATAGGAATGTGCATCTTTTGCTTTCTGAATTACATTGATGTTTCCATGTTAATCTCCTGCTACAACATAGCAAAGAGCTGTGTAGTTCCTTAAAGGCTATTGAATTTATTATCGCTGATGTGTGAAGTGTTTCAGTGATGGTTGTTGGCAGTGGAGTGGTGAATCCACTCTGGATTTTTGCCTGAATTTTAAAAGAATGATTAGGGGTGTTGAACCCTAGCCCTGAAAAAGATTGAGACCATATTTATGGCCTCACTGAAATGAAAATGGCCACTGAAGTGTTCCGCTTAGTAGGTAATACTGATACACATAAAGAAATGTCCTCCTGTATCCATGTGTGTTTCTTTGCACTGTCAATGGATGTATGCTACTTATACTTAAATCCAGCACCTTCCATAATGACAAATTTTCAGAAGGTAATTGTATTAGTCTACTGTAGCAAACCAACCAACCAACCTGGGACACTAATCTTGGTTGTTTTGAAAAACATTGGATTTAGCTGTATGATGTGGAAGTCTAGTAAAATTATGAAGAAACAATAAAAAATATAGGTAGATATGATTTTGATTTTTTTTTTTTTAGGGATGGGACAAATCCAGAATTTTCTGAATCCCTGGAAGGTTCTGAGAATCCATGAATCCCACGAACCCCGAATCTTTTGAATCCTTTTTTTAAAAAAGGGTTTAAAAAGCAAAGGAAAGAAGGATAATCTTGGGCAAGACACACTCTCTTAGCCTCAGCAAAAGCCTAGGCAAAGGCAAACCTCCCTCTGAAGAAATGTGGCCAGGACAATTCTCATAGTTTTGCCTCAGGATCTCCCCAGATTGAAAATGACATGAAGGCCCTTTCTGTACAGGTAGGAAAATGTGAATTAATCCCACATTTTCCTGCCTGCGTAAACAGGGCCACATACTATAGTACAAAGATAATCCAGGTCAAAACTGGATTTTCTTTGCATAGCTACTTATGGCATCCTGGGGTTTGTAGTCTGATGATGCACCAGCACACTTTGGCAGAGAAGGCTGTGACACCTTGTAAAAATACAAACCCCAGAATTGTGTCTGAAAGAGCTTTGCAAGGGAGCTAGGCAAAGGAATCTTTCAGCTATCCTTAAAATCTCAAGAAGACTGTATCTTCCAGTCCAGTGCTGAACTTAAATGTTTAAATTAAATATCTTAGAATACAACCCCAGATGTAATTTCTGAAATTGTTAGCAAAGATCATTGTTACTCTAAGGGAAAAATTCACCTACTTGCCATCTCCCATTGTGCGTCTAGTCTCCCAAGTTTTCAGACATCCCAGTCTCTTGGCTTTTCAGGTGTTCCGGTCTCCAACAAACTATTTGGGTGGCAGATTCAAAAGATTTGGTTTGCCTATTTTGTCACAGGGATTTGGATTTGCAAATCTTGAATCCTTGCCAAGAATTCGAGGATTTGGTTGGCCCATCCCAATTTTTTTTGTTTTTTTTGTTCTCAGTTTATATAAAGAGGTAGCAGCCAAAATCCAATACTACATATCAAAATCAACTCTATTTAATATTTTAGGGAGACCACCCAAGGCATTCACAGGAATGTTTCCAATGTCTCCTTATGTCCAAGTTCAAATCACATTCGATTTTTCAGAATATGGGGAGCAGCAATTTGGAAGGTTAGAAACTTTTATAACATGTATTGTATATAATAATCATAATCATAATAATATCCCTAATAATCTTAATTACTTGAATCCAGGTTTAGTTAGTAACATTTTAGGAGCCTTGAAATCAATGGTATAAGTTAGTTATGATGAATTTAGATCCCATTTATTTCAATAGAACAAAAGAGTGGTTTTCCTGAAGAATCACATCATCTATGACGAACAGGAAAGGCCTGATACTGAATTACCTTTGAATGATAATGACAAGAAACAGATATTACTTATAGATGTCTGTATGCATGAATTTCTACATTCCTCATTACCTAATTTGTCTAGAACACTGGTAAGGGATATTTACTTTTAGAATGCCATTCCACTTTGCATTGTGTAGCTAGATCATAAATAACTATAAGTAGGTTCTCTAAATAGTGGTGAAAAATCAGTATCAAAAGTATATAGGTCAAAGGCACCTCTTTTCTTTTGTGTCATTTAGAGTGTAGGAGAAAAGTTTTTGTAAAAATCTGGGGCCTTTTTACACCACACAATGTGATCCTATGATTGCATCATAACCACCATGGCTGCATCCTATGGAATTCTAGAGTTAGTAGTTTGGTGAGGCGCTAGAATTCTCTGGCAAAGAAACCTAAATGCCCCTCCCTTGACGGCAAATACCAGGATTCCATAGGATGGAACCATGGCATTTAAAGCAGAATCATAGTGATATAATTGTTAAAGGGCCTCTGATAGCAAGTACCCCCCCTCACCCTGATCTTTTCCTCCAGGGCATTTGTTATAAATTGTCATGGGGACTTGACTGGGTGAATTCTCTCATCCACCATTCTTCCTGAAGTCCCACATTGTCAATTCATTATTTTGCACATACTACAGCAAGGGCAGATCATACAACCCTCCAGATGTTGTTGGACACAGGAGTCACAGAAGTCCTAGTGAGCATAGCCATTTGTGAGAAATGCTGGGAGTTAGAGTGCAACAATATCTGCAGTACTGCATGGTTATCACCCTTGTTCTAGAGGATCACAGGTCCCTGTGAGATTGTTTGACTATTTCTCCTTCAAAATATAAAGGTATATATATTTTCTTTCAGAGCTGGCATGGTGAAGTGATTTGAGTTTTCGAGTAGGAATCTGAGCGACCAGGGTTCAAATTCCTGCTCACCCATGAAAAGCCACTGCATGACCTTGGGCAAGTCATACTCTCTCAGCCTAAGAGGGAGGTCAATGGGGAACCTCCTCTGAATAAATCTTGACAATAAAACCCTACAATAGGATCAGCATAAGTTGGAGTTGACTTGGAGTCCTGTTGAAATAACAACAACAAATATATGTTTGCATTAACATTCTCGCACCACTCTGTTTTACTTCCAAATGACACGTATTTGTCTATCCGTGTTTGTCATTAGAAGAAATGAGGATAGCTTGCTGTGGTCTGTTGGTATGTCACAGAACCCAAGAACTAGTGACTGATTGTTTTATTTTTATTCATTTACTAATTTGTATAACTGCCAAACATAAAATATCATGGTGGAGTACAACCTAAAAACAACAAAAATAACACACACACACACAAAGTAAGGTAAAAACCTGCCACATATTCCATAAGATCAGTTTCTCATGAGTGCCCTGGGTCAGAAATCATGACCTGAGGAGGCACCTAATATTAGTTCTGCATAATATTATTATAGAGGTGGGCAAAGTGCCTACCCTCCAGTATTTCACAGGTAAAAACCAGTGATGCATATGGTCAAACAACATTAGAATGTTGTCAAGAGGGCAAAAGCTATTAATGAGGAAGAACACACAAACTGGGAGAGGATGCAGCAGTTTAATTTTGGCTGTGCCTACAGGGAGGGGACAGATTCTGTCCCCCTTGTCCTCTCTGCCCTGCTGAGGTAACAGAACGCAAACGCTTCTGCATTTTGAACTCAGGCCCCTTCTGCACCTTACCTTAGTAGCAAGACAACCCGCTGCCATTGCGGTATTACCAATATCGCAATAGGCCCAGTACGGAGCCTATTGCATTCTGCACACACCAGGGCATTTGCAAGATAGCACTGGCTCACGCCCGGTGCCTTTTCCACACCTTAGCGTCTTGGGCCACGCCCAGGTTCCACCCTGTCCCTCCCTCGCCACCCCGATTGGTCGGTGTTTTTTGTTTTTTTGTTTTTTTGCTTGCTATTGTGCTAACGTCAGCATGATAGATCCTGCCAACAGGTGCTTGCGTCAGCCTCAAGGGCAGGCCAGTAGCAGGATGCCCCCCGTAACAGGCTGCACCGGAAAAGGTGGGGACTGACTGGACAGATTGCAGCTGTGACCCAGCTCAAGGTGTAGCTGTCTCCACCACTCCCATGACCCGCGATGGAGCCTGAGCAGATGGAGCTCCTTCGGACACAGGCCATGCAGCTCTATATGAACAACATCACTGCTGTCCAGGCCTGGAGGGCACAGCAGCGGCGGCAAGCGAGGGGATCCACCCTGGTGGCAGCCGCCACCATCTCCACCCAAGCAGCCAGCTCCATTGCTGCCGCCGTCTCAACCAATGGGGAAGATTCCACCAATCCACTGCTGTCTGGTGGGCTGGGAAGGGTGGGCTGAAATCATGGAGTCATGGGATTTAGCATCCTGGAGCTGGGAGGGTCCACAATGGCCATGGAGTCCAACCCCTGCCATGCAGGAAGACTCCTGACGGAGGGCCATCCAGCCTCTGTTTGCACACCTCTCAGGAAGGGAGGTGAGCCCACCACATTGGGAGGCAGCACATTGCACCGTCAGAAGGGTGTGCCCTCCAGGGATTCTCCCTGATCTTTGGGTGCAATCTGTTTGCCTGACATTTGGCCCTATTGTGCCATGTCCAGGCCTCTGCAGCAGCAGGAAAAGGGTTAGCTCTGTGTTCACTGTGATGTCCCCTCAAATCTGACAGCATGGCTCTCTTGTCTGCTGTCAACCTGATTTCCATCGAGCTAGACATCCCCAGCTTCCTGAGGCTTTCCTTGCAGGGCTCCCTGGTCTTCCGGGCCTTTCATCCTTTTGGTCTCCCAGCTCTAGACCCGTTCCGGTGTGTTCACTATCATTATTGCTTTGTGGTGCCCAAAACTGCACACGATATTCCAGGTGAGGTCTCCTCATGGCAGAATGAAGTGGTGGCACTACATTCCTTGGTCTGTACAGTACAGTTGCGTGGATCCTGTCTGGACTCGCAGTGGCCTGTTCAGCTGCCACACTGCACACAGTATGGCGTTCCTTCCAGCCTGTGGACTGCTAAGTCCCCGGGGTGCCTTTCACATGTTATGCTTCCCAGCCAGATGTCACCCACCCTGTGTGTGTGCAGTCCATTCTTCCTGCTGATGTGTGGATCGCTGCATTTCTTGTTGGGGACATATGTGTTGGGTGTGCTGGCTGGGCTCTCTAAAGTGTCCAGAATGTTTAGCAAGGTTGGAGGTGTTTGGCTGTTTGGGTGATGGCCATAGGGGTTGTTGGTGGTGGGGGTTCTCTTTGGGAGCTCCTCGCTGATTCCACTGTGAGAACTAGGCTGGCTGTCAGCCCCGAGGGCACGCTGCTCAGTGCTACAGTGCTAATGATAGCACCGATTTTTTTTTTTTAAAAAATGGTAAGTTGGCCGGACCCTCGGGGCTGCTGTCGTCACGAGTATGGGCAGCAACGTCAGCTCCGGGGTGGCCTCCCTCGGTGACGTGTTCTGCAGTGTTTGCTGCTGCAATGGGGGCAGTGGCTGGTCTGCTGCTGGGCAGAGCTTCCCCTGGGAGTTGCTGTGTGAGGGACAGGCAGCAGGGACTGCCCGCACCCCGCCCACTCCAGGGTCGTTCCTGGAAGCACACCGGATGATGGCTCCGTATACCCTCTGCTCGCGTGATTGATGTGGGAAAGGGAGGTTATTTTCGCCTTTCAGCCGAAAATGAAAAAAAGTGGAATCAGCACTGCCTGCAGCCCGGATAGCACCTATTTGGCTGGAACGTCATGCGGCACAGTGGCTCCTCAAGGGGGAGGGAGCGTGCCTAATGCGCTTTAAAAACACCATGCGAAAAGGGCTTCAGTCTGCAGCAGCAACTGAAGCCAACTGAGGACAAGGGGGAAAGTAGGAGAAGGAGAGAGAAACTGGGTCATTTTAAAAGCAGCTGAAAAAGTATGACAGCAGAGGACTAAAGGGGACTGTCCCTGTCAAATCAGGACAGTTGCAGGGTATGAAAATGTCACCTTCCAGATATTTCATATGATTGCAGCTCTTAGCATTCTTCTTCATTGGCTATACTGGCTTGGGCTGCTGCAGTCCAGCAACATCTGGAAGGCTACACTTTGCCCACTCCTATATTAATGGCTAGGGAATTCTACAAAGCTGGAATGGTAGTGCTGAAAGTTTTGTTCTTGGCCACCATGATATGAACTTCCAAGGGGCACCACCAAAAGTGATTTCTTTCCTTCAGAGGTATAAAGGGTCAAAACCCCCACAAGCTTGGAGGTGTTACTTACAGTCAGTGCTCCACATTCACAAATACTTAAATTTTACCTGGTAGTATACAAGTATACCTCAGTTAATGAATAGATGCACTTCTTCCTTCAGAAGGAGTTGTACCCATTACAAGTAACTTACTGATCCCACATTTTGGAAAGCATGTAGAGTTTTATTCCTGTGTCACCGTTACAGGTGACCATTATACTGTCCCCAGGTCTGCAGATGAGAAGTGGGGCATAAAGATCAATCTTGAATAAAGGCCAGTAGAAATATTCAAGAAGCACTAAAGAGAGATGGTAACAAAACTAAGAAATACAGCCGGCTTATGTCTGACTGAAGAAACCAGGGCTCTGAGAGGGTGATGAGGGTAAAGAGTGAATACTTGCTGCTTTCTAATTGTGTTTGTCTTTCTCTCTGAAAGAAAGCCTGAATGGCTGCCAAGCAAAATGCTCTTTCATCCCTCCATCTCTTTGTTTCTAAACAAGATTCATATAACAGTTTGAATTTGAGCCTTCCTTTAAAAAACAAAAACGAAACTCGGTCTCATTCTTTTTCTCTTCCCTCCCCTACTTTTACCTGAGTCAGGGAGAATGTCTATGCAGTGTGAAGGTGAGGTGCAGTAAAGCAATTACTCAATGCTGTTGGAGAGAGAAACAAATTACAATCACAGAACGAACTGTATTTGTCAAGGTACACATTATCCTGTGGGATGTGGGAGACAGCAAGCAGGGTGTCTCATCTTAGGACACTGAAGTTCAACATTTTGGTGCAGCATATAATTTTCTTATGCTGAGGTTCATGCTGGGGTTGCAATAAATTTACCATTGACTCACATAATCCTTTAACATGCATTTAGGAAAGGGCTTTTAACATATAAAAGATACAAAACAGAAGTTATGAAAAACTCAGTTTGGCTTTTTCCATACCAGGAAAAATAAGCTGAAAGAGCAAATCTACCCTGTTGATGATTAGTCAGTGCTCACAATAACTATTTTCAGGACTTTCATTGACTCCTTTGTCTAACCTTTTCTTTAAATTACGCACTTGATTGTGACCTTTCCTGTAAGTGGATACCAGCTAGGTTGTTATTTACAGAAGGTGTCAGTTTATGTCTGCTTCAGCAGTAGAGGTTGTGCCTAAGATGCAGAGAGAGCAAGAAAGAGTCTTAATATCCTTAAGCAGTCAGAGAAGTAAACGTCTTTTTAGATGGCTAATATCGCTACTCTCTGTAGCGATTCTTCCCAACCCAATGTATCACATTTTGAGTTAAATCAGACATACATATCTTGCATATTAAATCAAGACATGCATGAACCTTGTACTTCTATGCTTTTCTCTCTTCTGTCTCTTTCCTCCTCAGAACTGCAGCTGAAGGCTTCCTGTATTAACCATACTTTTCTTATTCCAGCTAACAGGAGAAGATCTGGTTTGCAGAAACAGAACAAGGCAGAATCTCAAACCAACTGCAGATCATGATTTCAGAACCTTGTTTGCACTGATACAAGTGACAAACTGTCATTAAACAACCCAAGATATTTTTAATGATGGCACACAAAGGATGGAGGAGGGAAAGCAATAAGGTAAGGTAGAGTGCTATAGCCCACGCTTGGTGTATGTCTTTTCCAAGAGACCAAGTTGTATATGTCCACATATATCTTTCTCTATAGATATATATGGATATATAAAATAAAAGTAAAAATAAGCTGCAGGGAATTTAAAAGCAAGGGTTTTTCAAACAACTTTCAACCATGATGCTGTATCAGATACTGGTCTGATACAGCCAACCATTATTGCAGAGTTTGGTGTGAAATTATGATTAATAACCCAGATGTCTTTAATCATGGCTTGTGGAGATGGTCGAGTAGGTTCTTTTTTCAGAATGTTGGCAAGGAGTGTAACTATTGGGTTACTAATCAATCATATACTGTTATCACAATGCAGAACACAGACAGATACTTACAGTTACTTAGAAGCCTATAAAGGCTAATGTTACAGGCTTATCTTCCTCTGCTTGGATTTCTTATAATCCTTAAAGTGTCCCCAGAGAAAAGCAGTGCAAGGTAAAGACAAGAGAGCATAATTCAAATATCTGGACAGCTGCTGTTAGGCCATGCCAGCCTCTTTACTGAAGATACTTTCCCTTGAGAATAAGAATGTCTTCTTTTTCTCAGCGCCAGTGAAAAACCAGGAATGAGAGAGTGTCCCCTTCCAACTTGTAAGCATCACTGTTTTTTTCTGGAAAGCCAGTCTTGTTGTGGTTTATAACTTGCAACTATTAGGGCATCTCTTTCACTTGGTTCTAGAAGGAGGATTGCTGGTGACTCGTCTGGGAGATCTAATGGCCCCAGGAACTGAAGGTATCTTATTTGAGTCTAAATGCCACATATACATTAAACTGTGTTTGCATTCAACTGATGGGACATGAGAATACTTTCTTTGCTTTTATTTCTCTTACTGCATCCTTTTCCCTTCCGGCTGTAACTGATAAAGTTATAGTTTGTATCACCAGTGACTCATTTTACTTCAGTGTACCCTTGAACCTGGTTTGGTCAGGACCTAAGTGGCTCAGCTCTCCTGTACATTACAGAAAGGAATGGGACACAGAGTGTAGGTACCAATCTTGACCTCATGAGCCATAGGATGAAATATGTACATCTGAGTATAAGTACCAGTAAGTATGAAGTTATATGGAATTTGCTGCAGAAATACATTGTGGAAAACAAGCAAGAGCTGACATTTATGAGAAGCATATGGGATTGTATTCTTGGGAATGTACTACCAGATAATGAAGGAGGGGTTTGGATATTTTAACAGTTTCCAGTCTTAAGAATTATCTGTCTGTCAAAACCTAGCATACCAGGATTTAGTCCAAAGGTAGGTAGCCTTTCTTCTTTGGGTGCTGCATTGGTTAGGTAATGGGAAATACACTGAAAGATAATGTCAGTCTTGGAAATAAAGCAGTCAGTGTGGGAATGGATATTGCCATATGTTACTGCCCTGGCTGGCCTGAGCTTGGGGGATATAAAAAGATATCTTTTGATATCAGTAATTCGGCTTCACATACCCATTCCCCTCCACGTGCTTGCGAGGCCGCCGGACAAGCACGCACAGAGGCTCGGCCGATAATTGCTGTAATATTACAACACAATACAGGTAGGCCAGAAATAGCTGACTCGCCGCTTCAGGAGACCTCAAAGGTAAGTACTCAACTATGTATGCACGCAACTTTCAAAAGATCCTCTGCCCCGAGCAGGCAGCTTGATGATCTGACTATACACCGTCCAAGGACTCTGCGTTTGCATACTGGCTACTCTATTGACAATTTGGCGATAATTCAATCATTCAAATTATGACCTTTTGGAGGCTTTGTCTCCAGCCCCAAATCCATTGTTTTCCCCAAGTCTGACCTAGCCTGCGGTCACAATTCTCCTTATAAAAACCCCTGATTTTGAGCGCTTCTTCGGATCGCTCTTGGCTTCCATCCCGCCTTGCTGTCGTTTGTCCAAGCGAGCCTTCCCCTCAGCTCCATGTGCTGAGATCCACGCTCCCCAACTTCTCCATTTCCCACCGGGCTTCAGGACAGGTGTAGTATTACCCAAACCAACGACTCCTCTAAAAATCCCTCTATACCACTCCAACCTTTATTTCTATAGTTTCTCTGTGTGTTTGTATTGCATACACCGATTGTATTTTTAATAAAATTCACATTTATTATTTAACTCCGGTTTGCTTCTTGACTCGGCCTGACCCCGTAGACACTGGGTTCAAGATCTCGCTATGTTACCCTGCCTCTCGCAGTGCTAACTTGTGCTCTTTGACTAATTTCCCCAACTTGTATAATTTTGAGAGCAATTTGGTGTCCCTCCCGGGACCCCCAGAAAACAGGGTAACACATATCATGCCATCTTTGACCAGTCTGGATGAGCCCTCTTTCAGTACTGTGAGCTGATAAATTTCAGTGAAATAGCAATTCTCAAACATGAGCTTTTTCTCCTCCTCTTAAATGCCCAATACATGTTTTAAGTTGTGTTGTTATAATTAATTTTCTTTAGAAGATAATAGTGTTGTAACTCTCAAAGGCTGAGTGTTTTCCAGCCATATTCTTCGCTTTGATTTACTGCTTTCATGTCTTTCTTCCCCGATGGAAAACAAGATGCTGTAAAAAAGAATGCCAGATATTTTTTTGTCCAATCCTACAAGATCTAGATAGGCTCAGATACAGATGGAAAAGAAATGTGCTATGGTGACATTTCCCTAGAGATACATCTATTTTACACACTTCCTACAACAGACAATGCCATAGACGTACTGGTGAGGATCAGTATGTAAAGGGGTCTTGTAGCATGTTTGATACTGAGAGAAAGAAGCTGGTAGCATAAGCTTTTGTAGAATTAAGCCTACTTCATCAAATGAATGACCTTGCCGCAAACCCAGATGCCAGTTCTGCCCACACATCTACTCAAGAAATGTCACCACAGGACCTAATCACATCACCCCCAAAATTAGAGGTACTTGACTTGCTCATCCCCTAATGTGATGTATGTCATCCTTTCTCAACAATGCACTTCAGCACTCTACATTGGGCATAAGGCCAATCTCCATGCCAGAGAATAAATGGGCATAAACCAGACATTAGGAATGGGAATACAGAAATTTTTCCTACATCTGCTGTAGACTTAAGGCTACGAAAGCTTCAGCTACCAACTTCTTTCTCAGAGAGTCTCAAAGGTGCTACAAGATCTCTTGACAGACAATGGGATGGAATGCAGCTTGGCTGAACCTTATTGCTTAGACTCATTGTCAGCAGACCTTCCAAATCAGTTGTGGAATGGTGAGTCAGCACATACGTAAATCCTTTCAATTCCATGGGTCTCTTCTAGCTAGTATCAACAATAGGATTCAGGTCCTTGTCTTAGAAATCTGTATATGTTCCTGTCTTGCAACATGTTTCAGCATCAAAAAATGAATATTAAGCTATGTGTATGACTGACAAAATGCCCATGGATTAAAATGCATAATTCTATTTTTAAAAAAGAGTAACCCCTGGGGAAAATGTATAAAAAATGCATATAGCCGAAAACGTGGGATAACAGAAGATTGATTGGGAGTGTCCTTGCCATACTGTTGGAGGCAGTTGGAGGATAGGTAAAGCACTTTCTTTATCAGAGCTTGAGAAATTTACTTTTTTTGGACTACAACTTCCAGAATCCACCAGGGCACTGTGGTCCAAATTCCCAACAATCTGGGCGTTATAGTCCAAAAAAGATAACCAAATAAATGTTTCCAGGCTCTGCATAGGAAACACCACCTGCACACATACAATACTGCGTAAGCCTGTCAGGAGCCCAAGGGTGCTCCAGCATATATTAGCTAGGGAAAAGTACTCAATGCAGTTTATAAAAGGGTGTATTTTGCCAACAGTGCCATAAAACTGGAGGCAGACTGGAAACCTAAGTTGAAATCCTAAGCACACTTATGGGGAAGTAAGACCCATTGAAGTAAATGGAGATTACATCTGGCTACACATGTATAGGATAAGTCCATTAACATTATGTTGTCCATTCCCCCTTACCTGGGCAATTGTTTTCTATGAGCATTGTAGCCACAATTACTAAAGGCAAATAAGAATATACGGGCCTTGCTTGACCTGTGTAGTGCATTCTGTCCAGAGAATGACCAACAATATCTCTTCAAAAATCCCACTAGCAAGATATGATTGCAATAGCATCATTCCTTTTGTGTTTTCCAGCAAGTGATATACAGAGACATACTGTCTCCAATACTGGATGTAATATACAGCTGTTATAAGTAGTAGCCATTTGAAGGGTTATCCTCCATGCATTTTAATTTAATTTATAAATTCATCAGTTGCCTCTTGGTCCAGTTTTGTCTAATTGCTTTTGAAGCCTGTCCAAGTTGGACTCTTCAAGATTTTCTACCTCCAACAAAGGTAAAACTTTTTTATTGGACTACAATTGGCAAGTTTTATTTACACAGCACTTAGATTTAACAGTGGAGAGACTCTTTGAGAAATTCAGTGTTCTCTGTGTAAGAACGGAGCAGTTGGCTTTGCACAGGACAGGGACAGTTGGATGTTACCCTGATTACTGGGGGTCCCGGGAGGGACACCAAAATGTGCTCAACTAAAGGTGGGGAAAATCAGCTCTGTTTAGCATTACGAGAGGCAGGGTAACGTAGCGAGATCTTGAACCCTATGTCTACGGGGTCAGGTCGAGTCAAGGAGCACACAGAAGTTGAAGCAATAGATGATGTTTTATTACAAACACAAGCAAAACAGTGTATGCGACACATTCACACAAGATAGCTAAAGAAATAAAGGTTGGAGTGATACAGAGGGATTTTTAGAAGGGTTGCTGATTTGGGTGATACTTCACCTGTCCCGAAGCCTGGAAAAATGGAGAGCGAGGCTGGGGTGCGATGTAGCTCAGCACGTGGAGCTGAGAGGAGGCTCGCCAAGCAAAGCGGCAGCAAGGTGGGATGACACGCGGAAGCGATCTGAGGAAGGTCTCGGAATCAAGGGTTTTTATAAAGAGAATGTGACTGCAGGCTATGCTGTACTTGGGGGAAAACAATAGATTTGGAGCTGGAGACAAAGCCTCCGAAAGGTCAGAATCTGAATGATTGAGGTATCGCAGAGGTTCTCAATAAAGTAGCCAGTATGCAAACACGGAATATTTAAGCGTTATATAGCTCGATCATCAAGCTGCCAACACAGGGCAGAGGATCTTTTGTAGGTTGCGTGCATACCTAATTAGAGTACTTGCCTGGAGTTCTCCTAAAGCAGTGAGTCGGCTGTTTTCTGGCCTGCCTGTATTGTCTAGGAATATTACGGCGATAATCGGCAGAGCCTGTATGCGTGCTTGTCCGGGGGCCTCACAAGCACATGGAAGGGAATAGATAAGTGAAGCCAAATTATGATATCAAAAGGATATCTTTTAATATCCCCAAAACTCGGACTAGCCAGGGCAGTAACATGGATCTTAAGCAAAGTTACTTTTCTGTTGCTAGTGGAGTTGAAATTTTATTATCTGTCTTTTATTACCTTTTGCCCCAGTCCTCACATGGCCAAGAAGGGAAGCGTGAATTGAAATCGCTCAATACCATCTTAACTGACAATAGAGTAATATCTGAGACAGAATGCGGGTGTGTGACTGTAACTTCATCACCTCTTTTCTTCCTGTATGATTTTTAGCATATGTGCCTGATGAAGAAGCCAGTGAAGCTTCAAAAGCTTGCATATGCTTTGGAGTTGGCTGAATAAAGGTATCAGTGGTTTGCGCATTTTGGATTTTGTTGGATTTTGCCGCACAGCCAACACAGCTACCCCTGAATATGTTCCCAAGTTTGAGGCCATCATCACAACTTACTTGTTTTTTTTTTAATTATTCAAATATTTTTATCCTGGTATGTGTCATGAGACAAATATAAGCAGATTAAAACCATTTAAAACAATAAAAATAAAATGTTTAAAAACATTTTAAATAAGTTGGTAAGTTAAAACAGATTGAGAAGATTAGAACAATTCAAAACCATATGCATAAACATTTTGGAGTAAATCAATTAGATCCTGAAGGCTTTAATGAATAGTCATGCTTTTACTTGGCACCTAAAGAAACCCAGTACAAAATGGGCCTCTGCTTGTGTCTCATCAGTGAGGCCAGCACATGATATAAGATGTGGGAGAGGGTCTTCCTAGCTGTGGCTGCCTGATTCTGGAATGCTCTTTTCCTGGAGGACCCTTCCAGCAGACCCCAGTCAACCTCTTCAGGCATCAAGAGCAAATATTCTAATTTCACTGGATCCTGTATACAGAAATATTTTCCTTTTATGGCCTTATTCTCCCATTGTTTAGCATTATTGAATGAGTTCAGCTTCTGGCAGAAGAACACTTTTCTTTGTCTCTTTTCCCCCCATCTGCATAATTCTGTACATCTCTCTCATGACCCCCGTACTCACCTCTTTGCTAAGCACCAACCACTGAAAACTTTCCTCGTCCTTTCCCCTATCATTTCCAACTTCACAATATCCATGTTGGTGTGCAGTGACCAGAGCTATACAAAGTATTCTGACTATGACTGCACCTAGAGTTTGATATCCAAAAAGCCAAATTCTCCAGCTCTGGTTACATAGTTGATTTTTTTTAAAAAATAAAGGCATTATAAGTTGGCTCTCCAACATGAATTTTATCTGTCCTACAGCCTCTGCATGCTAGCTTAACATGTTGAGTTGTCCGCAACAATACTGGATCTTATTTTTTATTTTTAAAGTGTTCATATCTACTGTTCAAACTATATGCCTGGCCTCTGAGCACAGCATGTGTTATGTGTCTTTGAGTCTGATTTAATAGTGATCCTGTCCTAAGGTTTTCTTGGCAAGATTTATTCAAAGATTTGCCATTGCCATCCTCTTAGGATGAGAGAGGGTGATTTGTCCAAAGTCACCCAGTGGGTTTCCATGGCTGAGTGCAGAGTCCTTGACCAACATTAGCATGCTACATGCATACTAGAAGCAAAATAAAACAGTTGGAAGAGATGCCATATTTCAGTGGTAGGGAAATCTTTTTGGTCCAGAGGCTGAATTCCAGTTTGGACCAGTAGGATACCACATTTTGAAGTGGGTAGGGCAAACACACAAGGACATTTGGAGGCACATCAAAATCTTACCAGATTGCTCTGTTGCGACAACATTCATGCATGGAAAACTTCCAAAGGTGCAAAGTAAAGCTATCTTCCACACAAAACCTTCCCAAGTTTTAAACAGACTCTCATTTCTGATCTCAAATCATTGATCAGAAATAAGGATAAACTGTGTGGGCCAGATGCTGAACCTCAACAGGGAGATTAACAGTGATGTATTTAAGTCTTTTACTCCAAGTTGTGTCTCAAGTCTCTACCCTTAAGTCTCAAGTCTGGAAGTCAACTTTATGCTCCAACCAAAATTCCAGAATTATTGGGCCGAGCCAAATAAAGTCAGTTTTAACAATTTAAGCAGAGTCAAGCCTCCAGATTTGCAATTTTGCCATCTGCAGCTTTGAAAGTGGGGAATAAGATCCTTCTTACTACCCATTACTAAAGCTTCAAAAGCTTTAGAAGGAAGGATCCTTCCTCCTCAAGCCCATTGTCTAACACTTTTGCTGTTCCCTTCTGAGAAATGCACCCTTCACTCTAGGGGTGAGTCTTGTCTTCTGCTCATAGGAAAAGTTTTAGAAGGCTTCTCGAATATTCGACAAGGACAGACTACTGAGCAGACCTCTAACCCTGCCTGAAGTCCATTGCCTAGTCCATTTGCTGTTCCCCTCTAAGAAATGAGCCCCCACTTTGGGCTTGAGACAGATTGCCATGCGACCAGTAGGCAAAAAGAGATGGAGGCATTATTCAAAGTCATAAGGTTTCTGGATGAATGTGTTATGCTACTGAACCAAGGGCAGCAAGTCAGTCATTAAAAATATACAAGTCTCAAGTCAAGTCGAGTCAGTGCATCATCTATTGCCGAATCGAGTCCGATTCACCGGAGTGACTTAAGTCTGACTTGAGTCTGAGTCTATTGACTTGAGTCTATGTCACTGGAAATTAAGCCCATAGCCTGGAGTTTCCCTACCTCTGCTCTAATTTCTTGGCTGTATACATTTCTCTCATGCTCTGAAAATCAGGACTGAACAGCGCCGGCCCAGGACATTTGGTTGCCTGAGGTGAAGGACAAGACTGTGCCCCTTCCTTATCCAGAGGACATAAGTTGACCAGGGTAGCCATAAGGTGAACATGTGTCCTGTTTTAGAGAGGGCAGTCCTTAGTCTGAAGAGCATCGAAGGATAGTAGTCTCTTTCCGTGTGTCCTCAGTTTGAGAGGCTGGCAAGTCCAAATTTAGTCTACAAGTAAAGAAAGGCAAGAAAGGAGAGCAGGGGCCTTGAAGTTGCCCACCAGTTCTTAACAGATGGATAAATCACCTGGTCATAGTTTCGCCCACAACAGTACATTTCAATTTAAAGGAAAGGCATTTCCCCCCCCAACGTACGCACCTGTCCACAGAAATTAGCATGTGAAAATTTTATTCTTGTGATGCTTTTCTGTGTGATATACAATTGGCCACCTTATAAAGCCATTTCCAACCCACACTGTTATAGTGCTATTTTTCCACTTTCAACATCTTGTGGAATTCTGGGATTTGCAGCTTAGTGAAGTCAAACACCTCTCTGGCTGAGAATTCTAAATGCCCCTCCCTAAACTGCAAACCCCAGGACTCCATAGGATACTGAACGTGGAATAATAACACTATAACAGCGTAGTGCGGAAAAGGCCAAATAGTTATCCAGGTACAAAATCATTCAGGCTGTAATCCTATACCACTTTGTCATGGACTAAGCCTATTAAAATCGTCTTGTGTATTTTTTTTTCCAACTGTATGTTTTGTAGGAATGTATTTTGTGTTGTCGTGCATCAATGAAATATATATATATTTTTTATCAAAATTCAAAATTAAGTGGGGGTGATTTTGCAGGAGTAGTAGTAGAATCGCCCTGTAATTCCTGTCAGATTATTAGTAATTTACAATTGGCTTTAAAAGCACTTTAACTATACTCAGGAAATAACAAGGCTTGGGGAAGTTATTTTTGGGGGACTACAACTCCCAGAACCCCTAACAGTACGTCCATGATGGTTGAGGGATTCTGGGAACTGCAGTTCAACAAAGCAACATTTCCAAACTCTAGCAAAAGGATGCTACGTTTCCACACTATTCCGCCTGTCCTTTGCGTGCAATGACTGCTTGTCTTTGGCCATTTCTGCACTACACTCTTATAGTGCTATTATTCCACTTTCAACATCCTATGGAATCCTGGGGTTTGCAGTTTAGGGAGGGGCCTCGAGGCCCCTCCCTAAACTGCAAACCCCAGGATTCCATAGGATGTTGAAAGTGGAATAATAGCACTATAAGAGTGTAGTGCGTATGGCTTTTCTTCCTGGCGAACGTGCATGAAAAGTGGTCTCTGACGAAAAGCTCTGTGGCTTCCTGACGTCTCCAGTATGCCCCCCTCCCATCCCACCCCCTTCCCCGCCTTCGCAGAGCTTCTCCTTCATCCTCGGCGTTAGTAATTTCCTGCTTGACTGCTCCTGCGCTATAAAACAAGCTTGAAGATTTAGCGATCTGGAGCAGCACACTCGAGTAACAGCACTTCCACTTTCCCTTTGACAAAAATTGGCACCTCGCTCTCGCCGAGCAGGGGGGGAAAAGAAAAAGAAAAAAAGCCAAGCCTTGCCCCTGTCAGTCAGCCAGCCAGCCAGCCAGCCTTCAGGCGCGCGGAGAGCAGAGCGGCCGGCGAAAAAGGCTGAGGGGGAAAGAGACGCATCAGCCATTTTAGAGAGAGCTGCTTGGCGCCTTTTCTTCCCTCCCTTCCCTATCTCTCCTGCACACCCCGGGCTGCTTCTGCAGCCTCGTTCTAATTGCCTAGGCACCTGCGCTATGAAAAGCGACATATTTTCAGTCCCCGTCGCCTATATATAGTGAACACCCCGATTATCAAGCTGGTGCAGTTGTTTAGGAAATGCAATTTTGCTCACACGAAGGCTGGCCTTCTGTAACTGAAGTCGCGGCTTTGTATTTTTGTGAAGCAAACTGGACCCAGAGAGATATAACTCACAGGAAAGGGTCTGCTAAACTTGGATTTTTATTCTCATTTATTTCTTTATTGCTAGATCAAACGGTTATTAACTAGCTCCAGAATCTGTTGGGGATTCTGGGTAGCACCAGTTATGGCCAAAGTCTCAAGGGACCTTTCCACACTACACCCTTATAGTGCTGCTATTCCACTTTCACTTAAAGTAGGGGTTTCCAAACGATGTGCCGCAACACATTACTGTGTCACCTGAAGTGTGTAGGTGTCTCACCTACAATCTTGGAAATGTATGTTATTATTTATAAATGATAAATTTTAAAAAATATATGAAAGGTTTTCATGAGATATGTTGTGTCCCCATACATTTTGTTATTACAATATATGTGTGGGTTTGCATCTTTTATAAGGTTTAACCTCTGGTTTGCTAGTAAAACTGGTAAAACTGAATTACTGTGTTGCGAAATGATGCATGTCTAGAAAGTGTGTCACCAACATGAAAAGTTTGGAAAGCTCTGACTTTAAAGACACTTTAAAAAAAGAACTATCCAAGGTGCAAAACTCTAGCCCCTCCCAACTAGCTTCAGCACCTTGAATAGCTCCTTCAAAGTTCAGAAGCCATTTCTGCACTACAGTGTTATAGTGCTATTATTCCACTTGCAAAATCCTATGGAATCCTGGGGTTTGAAGTTTAGGGAGGAGCCTTGAGAATTCTCAGCCGGAGAGCTTCTTGGCCTCAGTGAACTACAAACCCCAGAATTCCACAAGATGTTGAAAGTAGAATAATAGCACTATAACAGTGTAGTGCGGAAAGTCCGAAGGCTCCAGAGAACTCTAGAAAACTGGCTAGGCTCTAGAGAAGTGAAGATCTGTGGTCTATCAGATCTTGTTAGGTCACACTTCCATCTGTCTTGATGATAGCTTAGAAATGTAACTTTTTGAGGTATAGTGAGCTTGCTTGCTGGGGGTGTGTGGATTCTGGGAATTGTAATCTATTCCCCCCAGCTGTCTCTTGACTACTGGTCATGCTGGCTTGGACTAGGAGTATGTATATCTGTCAGCCTCATTCTTGAGATCCTCAATTTCTGATCCACATTATTGCTCCTTCCTATTTATGTACTGGGTTGCAAGACTTCTCCCACAGCTCAAAGAAACTTGTGTATATTTGGATGCATGCTTATTGAAAACATATACTCTTTAGCAGGGGCCTGGGAACTGTTTTTAAAGTGGGGGAGGTCAGCATTGGCAGGCAGGTTGCTATTAATTTTGCCAATTTGCAGCTATTTGCAGGGGGAGGACAAATTACTTTTCCTATCCGTTATCAGTGAAAAATCTTTATGCAGGTTCTTACAAGCATAATGTGCACCTAGAAGTGCTCTTTGTGTATTCATTGCATACTCTACAATTGTCCCAGTTTGGCAGGGACAATCCTAATTAAGAGGCTGTCGTCCCACATTTTCAGCTTCTTTTAAAATGTCCCAGTTTCTCTCTCATCTTCCCATCCTCCCTCCACAGCTTTGTCTTGGGCTTACTTCAGTTATTATAAACTGAGTTCAAAATGCAGAAATAGCTTCTATTTGATTAACTCAGCAGTGGGGAGAAGGGGGCAGAATCTTGCCCTTTCCAGTGGGCTCAGGCAAAAGCAAACTGCTACAGCCTCTCATAGCCTGTGTGTTCTTCTTCACTGATACCTTTCCCCATCTTGATCATACCCTGATGTTGCTTGGCCACATGTGTCACAGTTTTCATTTATGAAATATTAGAGAATATGTTGTAGACATGTCTGGTGGGAATGCCAGACAGTGCCTTTTCAGTGGCTGCTCCTAGACTCTGGAACTCCTTTATGAGGAAGGTTAGAATGGATCCCTTCTTATTGTCCTTTTCTTGGCAGGCAAAGACTTTATTCCAACAGGCTTTCAAAAACAATGTTAATAAGGGGCAATACTGTAACTGTACTGTTTTGAACCAGCTTCTAAAGTTTTTTTTAACTATGTTTTAAACTGTTTTAATGTTATTGTTAGTTTGAGTACATCTTAATATTAATCTTCTGCATGTTTTAGTAATTTGGTATCTGTTTTAATTTTTGAGTCCCAATTTGTGGTGGGGAGGGGAGGCAAGAGGTAAATAAAAATGATGATAGTGATAATGACAGCAGTAATAGTAATAATGGTTCCAGTAGTGATAGAAGTGTCCTGTGCTGGCAGGATATAAATAAAATAAATAAATAAATAAATAAAAATGCTCTGGGAGCAATTACAAATGGAGTGAATGGAAGCACCATGAATAGGATCCCAATCAGACAGTTACAAAAAAGTGATGCTAAGTGGAACACACTACATCATCGAAGGATACCTCACTGCTTCCTAGATTCTTGGATAGAATCCGCATCACAGTCCAAAACTAACCAGCAATACCTGGTAGAATGTGAAACTAGAAGAGCAGGAGGAGATAATGATTATGATGATAACACTAACAATACGAATGACTGCTACCAACACTGCCACCTCCAGTACCACTGTCTGCCCGGTTTGGTTCTGCATGGGGAATGTGGGAAGAGTACCCCCTGAAACAGCTTCCAGACTAATTGGAAGTAGTTTTTTTTTTCAGCATAAGAAATAGATTTGGGTCCATTAGGGAGGGGAGAGCTGATGGTTCTAGTGAGGACATATCAAGGGGAGTTGTAAAGTCTTCCTCCAGAAGAAACTGGAGGCATGTCTCAAGAAGCTCAAAAGATGGTTATTGGTATATTTTAAAAGCCCCTTAGTAAAGCTTGTTTTAAGAATAAAATAGCCATCTTTTGAGTATCTTGAGACATGTCTCCTGTTTCTTCTGTGGATTCCATTGGATCTTGAGACTTCTTCAGGAAAGCTTAAACACTCTCTTGTGGGTGATAGGTAATGCTGTTTGGGCTATAGAAGGATCAACACTTAAATCTAGACATTGGGAATGGAATGATTGGTTTTTCTTTAGGTCCTAAGTTACAGCAGTTTAAAATAGAAGGTCAGACAGTAAAAACAGAATAAAAAAAATATTTGAACAATTAATTCCATCTCACTTTTGTTATTTTCAATAGTGTACTGCTTCATGCAATGGGCATCCTCCCACCGCCTTGTAGAGAGAGATTATGCCAAGTGACCTGTGTTGCAGTTTTACATATGAGCACAAGATGGAGGTAGAGGACTTACAATAGTGTCTCTCAATTAAGACCAACTTTGTAAATCACATTGTTGTCAAAGGGAAAATACAAAGGGGCTTTTATGCTAAATGACGCAAACCAGGAAATTTGGTCATTTCTCTTCCTTCAGATATGACTTCACTACCTCAGATTTTTTTTTAATGTACTATCAAGAGTGAGGCAGAGATGAACCAATGTGGAATGGAGAACACTTTTTTCTGTTCTTCTTGATCCTAGGAAATGCAATTTTTTTATTGCTATCTAAGCAACACAGTACTAAATTGGCAGCTGACTCTGCAATCTAGTATGGCATCAGCTTAGTACTGAGAAGCAGTGCAGTGGCCTGGAGGTTAGGCTGTAGGTTTGGGAACTATATCTTTTGGCTTGGCTAGGAGACTCATGGATAGTTTGGAACAAGTCATTCTCCCACAGAATGAGCTACCTTGCAAGGTTATTATGAAGCGGGAGTGGGCTTTGTTCTGAAGAAGGATGGGAAAGGAATGAAATGGAAGTATCTTCTTCTAAAAGTGAATTCAAGCAGTGACAGTTGACAGAAACAGAGGATGCTCAGGAAAACCTCAATCTTTGCAGAAATGAAATAAATTCTATCCTCATACACACACTAAAAATGCTTCTAAGGGCAGCTTCTCCTGAAAAACACCCAGTGAGGACTGAGCATGCTCAGTTGTCACGGCCTATTGAGTGCCAGTCAGGGAAGGGGACAAATCCATTATCAATTCTTCTCTGAACTTTATATAAGTTATCCAGCCTATGGGGTGAACTATCCAACCTATAGGATAGGACCAACACTTTGGATAGTACCTCTGAAAATGAAGACTAAAATCACGATGAAGTCCTCATTGACATGGAAGTGACCAGCCACCATGGGGGTGGGGACAGAAATCTGAGGGAGTGAGGAGTAGAATGCAATGTCTGAGTTTCTAGGTTAATTTATAGCAAGGCTGGGACAGCTTTTGACTTTCCCGATGTTTTGGACTACAACTCCCATCCTCCCTTGCTACTAGCCATATTGGTTGAAGCTTCTGGAAAGTCCAAAACATCTGGATTTTGTTCATGGTTTATAGTATCCTAGAGGCACATTACACATGAATATAAAGAAAGCAAAAATAATGACCATAGATGATTTGTATAACTTTAAAATGGATGATGAAGACATCAAAATACTTTTGTATATCTTGGCTCAGTCATTAATCAAAATGGAAAATGTAGCCAGGAGATCAGAAGAAGGCTAGAACTTGCAAAGCCAGCTGTGAAGGAACTAGGTAAGATCCTCAAATATAAAAGGTATATTATTAAATACTAAAACGAGAATCATCCATTTGATAGAATTTATGACATCTGTATATGATTGTGAAAGCTGGACAGTGAAGAAAGCTGACAGAACAAAGATCAACTCATTTGAAATTTGCTAGAGAAGAGTTCTGCAGATACCACGGACTGCCAAAAAGATAAATAAATGAGTCTGAGAGCAAATCAAACTTGACCTCTCTCTTGAAGCCAAAATGACTAAATTGAAGCTATAATGCTTTGGACATACCTTAAATTGATGTGACTCATTGGAAATGATGATAATGCTGGTAAAAGTCAAAGGCAGTTGTAGGAGAAGAAGAAGATCATGTTGTTGTTGTTATTGTTGTTTGCCTTCAAGTCATTTCCAACTTATGATGATCCTAAGGCAAACCTATTATGGGGTTTTCTGGAGATGAGAGTGTGTAATGCGCCCAAGGTCACCCAGTATGTTTCCATAGTCAAGTGGAGAATCAAACCCTGGTCTCCAGGTCATAGTCCAACGTTCAAACCAGTATACCATGCAAGCTCTGAAGACCACATTGCTCATGTCTTTCAAACTCAGGGCTGTGGCTTCTTTGACT
This sequence comes from Cyclura pinguis, assembly GCA_030412105.1. Classification (NCBI taxonomy): domain Eukaryota; kingdom Metazoa; phylum Chordata; class Lepidosauria; order Squamata; family Iguanidae; genus Cyclura; species Cyclura pinguis. The sequence goes on from CM059604.1 coordinate 25,243,688, forward strand.
GAATCAATCCATCTGTAATGTGGTCTTACAGATGGATTGATTCCATCAAAGAAGCCATAGCCCTGAGTTTGAAAGACACAAACAGGGCTTTTTGATAATCGAGGCTCTTGGAAGTCTCTCATTTATGCAGTTGTCATGAGCAGAAGGCAATCTGATGGCAAATAACATCAACAAAGAGTGGGCATGACTGGGTGGCAGGACCTTTGGAAGAACTATTCCTGCCTGGAGGTAAGGAGGATATGCTGCACCATTTTGGACCAGCTGTTTCCATTTATGGCATCTAAATGTCAAGCACTGGAGTTTAGTGTTGATTCAGATAGTCAGCTTATGTACATTAGGAACACTTCTTACACAAGCAGGAAAAAGCCAGTCCTGCCATACTGTACATCAAGGTGAGGGAAGTTGCTGGCTGTGGGCGATATGTAAGCTCTTTTACAAGTGCACTGGACACCCAGAAGACCCTGACCTCCACAGGACTGCCCTGCATCCTACCAGAAATGTTGTCCAACAAATGGCAACAAGCCACCTGGAACTACAAACAAGGAACTACTCAAACCTCATATCCTTAAAACTGTGAATATGAGCTGCAAACGGGCAAGAACAGAAACCAGAAATCAAATCTGGTCTCATTTTTTTGGTGTACAATGATTGATTTGGGGCCTGTGTGGCCCACCAGGATGGGGGGATCAGGTTCAAAATTTGACGCCCATGCCCTCTGCAGTTGTCCAACCCAGCTGTATAGCTTGTGCTCATACCAAAGGGGTTTGTGTAGGGCAGTTGGCACAAGCTGTTTGTATGCAATGTGAACTCTGATGGCATTCATTACTAGGTGAGAAAAATCTATAGATTTTCTCTTTGCTATAAAACACTTTCTGATTTGCTGTTTGGTTTTCTCAGAGAAAATTTGCATATTTGTGGGGTTTTTTAAATGTAGACGTTGCTTTTTGCACCTCAAGTAGCATGCACAGTACTGGAAAATGCATAACTATTGCCTTTTTAACTGTGTGGTCTGGATCACATTGGATATGTTTTGTGTGCACTGAGTTCGAAAGCTTCCCTAAAAAAAAAAAAATCAGCACTAACTTCTAAGAAAGCAACTTATTCTTACTCCCAGTATTTAGGGGTACTCACACATTATGCATATGATTTGCATAAATGATAGTATACTCAAGGGAAAAAAAAACCCTTTTGCACCTCAGTCTTGCCAAGATGGAAGCCAAGACTTCTGGAGGAGGTGGATAAATATGGTCTGTGTTGTCTTGTCATGCTGAGATGGTCAGATTCAAAGCAGATGTTGGGAGCAGTGAGTTTCTTTGACATCCCCAATCTATTGCTGTAACTTATAGTTCTGCAGGGAAAGTGTCTTGCCCTTGCTCCCAGTGTAGAAGGTTTATTGAGCAATGCTTGGGTGATTTAAACAAGCTGATGATTGGCAAATGCTTTGATTTGTTGCCTCTCTAAATGTGTTTTATAGCATTTCTATGAAAAAAATATGGCAGAATGATATTGTCGAAAGTTATAGCACCCTAAGACACTTCCACTGGAATCCTGTTGATGTTTTAAATATGAGAGCCAGCATGCTGTAGTGGTTTGAGCGTTGAACTACAGACCCTGGAGGCCAGGATTTGATTTGCTGCTCAGTCTTGGAAACCCACTGGGTGACCTTGGGTACATCACATACTCTCAGCTCCGGCAAATCCCATGAAAGGTTCACATTAAGGTTGCTTTAAATTGGAAATGACTTGAAGGCACAAACAACAAGTTATAAAATATTTTGAGAGCCAGCATGTTGTAGTGATTTGAGCGTTGGTCTACAGCTCAATTCCCCATCCAGCTGTGAACTCCACTGGGTGACCTTGGGCACATTACACACTCTCAGCTGCTAGAAAACCCTATGAAAGGTCTACCTCAGGGTTGCCATAAGACAGAAATGGCTGGAAGGCACACAACAGCAACAACAAAGTTACCATATGGAGACAGTAGGACATTTTAGTCTGTTGTGGAGTGCCTGCATTCAGTTAAAGACTGCAGAAGTGGAACTGCCAATTTGATGCCAGTGTGCATGGAGATATGCATGCACATGAGATGCCTGTTTGGTTGTGTGTCGGGTTGCGTATTTAAGTGTGCTACACTGCCATTCAATATCGCACAATCTGGCTGAGATTCTACATTGCTTCAAAGTAGCACAAATATCCACTGGCAGAGTTACACAACCTCTACACTGAACACCAATGTAGTGCCATGTGGTTCAATGGTCACTGCACATGGTTGACAATTCATTGTGCAATTGCAGTGGTCAAAGGTAATGAATAGAGGTATATGCATTCACACATTACTCTGTGTCCTTTTATGCATTACTCCATGCACAGTGGTCTAGATCCACATTTCTGCTTACACCACCATCAGCTTGATATTACCATTATGCATTATCAAAAAAGATCACCCCACATGAATAGTACAATTTATGTCTGCTTGTGTCATTCACAGAGTGCAAGCCTCACAGTGTAACTCTACATGCAGGGATTTACGTTTTATTGTTAACTGCCATCAAGTTGACTTTGACTTACGGCAACTCTGTGAATGAGAACCCTCCAAGTCACCCTGTCGCCAGCAGTCCTGCTCAGGTCTTGCGGACTCAGGGCTGTGGCTTCTGTGATTGAGTCTATCTACCTGTAATGCTGTCTTTTCCTACTGACTTCTGCCTTGCCAAGCATCATTGTCTTGTCTCTTTAGTTATGTCTTCTCATGATATGTCCAGAGTATGACAGTATCAGCTTAGTCATTTAGGGAGAATTCAGGATTGATTTGCTCTTGGACCCATTTATTTGTCTTTTTGGCAGTCTCTGCGGAACTCTCTTGCAGCACCACATTGCTCCTCTTCCTATCAGCTTTCTTCACTGTCTGGCTTTTGCAGTTATACATAGAAATTGGAAATACAATGGCATGGACAATCCTGACTTTGGTATTCAATGATCTTGATAGTTCAGGATCTTATCTAGTCCCAGGACTGCCTTTTCAAGTCCTTGTCTTCTTCTGATTTCTTGACTGCAGCCTCCAGTTTAACAACTGAGATTTATGCTGTGTAACACCAGTGTAGGAACTCAGCGTTTGCCATCTGAGAGAGAGAAGAAAATTGCAACTCGCTGCCAAAATTAAAATACATAGTAGTGTCTGCTTGTTAGGTTATTTTGTCACCTAAGGCAGCAAACTCAAAATACCTCTCCCTCTTTCCTGGAAGTAAAAATGCAACTACCATAAATTATATAACAAATAGTTTGCTGTCCTTCCCTGATATCCAAAATCTGCCACCTAAGTTAGTTGGCTCACTCCGCCTAACATTAGGGCCGGCCCTACAGGACATAACACAATATATATAAAATTTTTTGGTAAAAAAAATGTAATTTCAGAATTGAATTAAAAGACCAAGATGCTAACTGTGAGAATACTACCCCCTATTGTTAAAATACTTTTTATAAATTAAATTACAAACAAGCAGGGAGCAACAGCATGTTTACCTTCACTGTTCTACTTAAAGATGTGCTAGAATTCAGAAAGATGCTGTCAGCATCTCAATAGACTGATGTGCCTTGAATCCATTGACCCCAATAGGGAACTGAAATGGGGCAAGCTGGCAATCGGTCACTTCCTGAATTACAGCAGACGAGTAAGAATGCATATTGTTGCGAAACATATTTTACATTGTGCACAGAGTTTATAGCACGCCTTGGAATTGGCTCCATCAATTACATCAAGGGGAACAGGGCTGGTGAATGGATGTCTGACATTCTTCCTGATCCACAGTCTTGAGAAACCAATAAACAGAGATCTGAAATGACTAAAAGAACAATCTGAGAGAGGAGGTGGGATATGGCAGGCAAGAGGGAAGGGAGTGGCTGGAGCAAGTGCTGTGTGCTATGCCCTTTTCTCTAGGGCTGGCTGGGGATCACCTCCTCCGTCCCTCTTTTCAGCCTCATTCTCAAGGTTCTGCATGTGGGGAGAGTGGCAATTTGGAGCAATGCTGAAGAAAGTATGTTGTGGTGGCATTCCTTAGAGGTGTCTGCTCTTTCTTCCTCTTTGACTATTTTTCTTTCTTGCTTTTATTTACACTGTTGAGAGATTTTGGCTCCTTCTCCTTGTTTGTTGGTTGGTTTTTAAGCAGCAAAGTACACAAAAGTGACTGTCATGCTTGCCAAACAAGGCCCTGGGGTTTCAAAGTCTTGAACTTTTCTTGATATGCTACATTAAATGCCTAGTGTAAGGCTGAATGTGACTTTCTTTTCTTGTGTTTATTTACTCACAAGTAAATGTACAGAGTCCCAGTCAAGACAGACTCCAGCAGACGAGCATAGGAAGGTTTAAATGGTGCCCCGAAGCCATTCCTCCCTCCCTTTAAAAATTAACCCCATCCCTTATACAAGGTCTGGAAATCTTGCATTAGCTCCAGCTCAGGTTTTTCTGCCTCTTTTTAATCCATGAATGTAAAAGAAGGGGCATATTTATATGAAAAGTAGCTGGGAGACAGAACTTTTCTGTCTCTCTTTTAGTAGTTTGAGCATTGGGCTATGACCTTGGAGATCAGGGGTTGGTTCCATGCTCCCTCGTAGAAACCCACTGGGGTGACCTTGGGGATGTCAAACACTCTCAGCTCTGTGAAACGTTTGCCTTAGGGTCACCATAAGTTGAAAGTAATTTGAAGGAACACAACAGCAACACGCATCACCTTATTCCCTGAGGCTCCAGGATTTTCAAGGATGATCTGCTCCTCAGTGTCATCTGGCCTAAAAGACTCGGCATCATCCCAGAAAGAGGATCTTTCCCATGGAACCATGACAATTTACCAGGCCTTGGCAGCATCACTCTCGGCTACTCTTTCTCTTCCTCAACAGTCTGAACAGCTGGGGAGCCCTAGAGAAAGGAAGGAGAACATGGAGGTTTCTATAAGCTCTGCAAAACAGACAAATAAACAAACAATAAAAAACAACAACTCAAGCTTGTCTGAAACTCCATCTTGAGAGTGATTTAGCACTTCTTCTCTTTCTTTTTGCAGTTTCTCTTCTCTCCTACAACTTCCACTCTTATTCTTTCTTAGTATCCATGACAAATGTGACTTGTCTAGGTTGTCAGAGGGACAATTGGATGTTTGAATGTTCATACACTCATGCAAACACGCATTTTGTTATTTTAAATAAACAAAGAAAAAAAAAGAAAAGAAAGGGTAGCCATTTATTGTTAATTGCCATCAGATCAGCTTCAACTCATGGCAATCCTATAAATGAAAGACCCTGTCATCAACAGACTTGCTCAGATCCTGGAAACTCAGGACTGTGGCTTCCTTGACTAAATTTATCTACCTCTAATACAGTCATCTTCCTATCCTACTGAGGTCTACCTTATCAAACATTATTGTATTTTCTGATGTGTTGCATATTCTCATGATATGTCCAAAGCATGACAGTCGCAGTTAGTTCTAGGGAGAGATGAGCCTTGATTTGCTAGCCATATTGAACCATAAAACAAAAACCAGAGTACATGTTGCAGTGATATCTTTATTAGGCTAACAATAAGATGCAAAGTACATCATGCTAGCTTTGACGCTAGCACAATGGCTTCTTCTCCAAGAAAGATGGTAAAAATCATGCAAGGGAAAAAAAGTGACAGTCTGTGAGTCACAGGTAAACATCTTGTTTGAGATGATGTACGGGCAGGATCTATGCAGACGTAAAGAATAGGCCACATCCCCTATATACGTAAAGGGACTGGAAACAAAAGCAGTAAGAGGAAAACAATCAAGTTTCACATCTTATTTGTAGCCACAATGTATGTCCCTGTGAGATCTAGATCTGTCTTGAACCCGTGTGAAGCCTAGGTCTCTTTGTGGACAGAATACAGTGAGTCTCTTATGAAGTCACTGTACTGCCAGGTATGGAGATCTTTGAACATGTAATAGCAGATAAGAAATACCTTTGATTCTGGAAGTTGGGTTACACCTTTCAAATCGCTCCGGGGCATTTGGAGAGCTGTTGTCAAAAGTAACTGTTCCAAGTTTTGTTACTTAGCTGCTAAAATCCCAAGATTCTCCAAATAGCATCAGGTGCAAAAGAGATACACTTGGAATAAAAGAATTCTAATTCCAGGAATTTGTTTCGAATAACAGAATTGAACAGAGCTCACAGTTCTCCCACACAAAAATGTCTAGAGCACATGTGTCAAACACAAGACATGCAGGCCAAATCTGGCCCGTCAGGCCATTTCATGTAGCCCTCGTACTTCTCCTGCAGCTGCGGCATTCCCCCCACCTGGTGAGCCCAATCCTCACGCTGCATGTACTTCTACTTCTGACTACCCCTCTGTCCAAGTCTCATTGTCAGAGTGTTGTCATGGGTTACCATGGCAATGCTCCGCATGGCTCACTAGACTTGGACAAAGAAGCAGTCAGAAGTAGAAGTAGATTGCGAGTGTTGGCTGCTGAGGCCCTCTTCGGAATACCAGCAGCTGGGTGGCCCACAATGTGAGGATTGGGCTCACCAGGTACAGAGAGGGGCAGAGGGGCAGAAAAAGCCACAGGGGAGGGAGGAGCAGAAAGAGGCATAGAGAGGGTCTAGGGGCAGAAAGAGGCACAGAGAGGGGCTGGGGGGCTGAAAGAGACACAGATTATTACTAAAACGAGCAATAATTGAATGCAGAGGCAATTATTTAATATGATAAAAGAGTAGATACATTTACACAGTCTTACAGATACATCCAGCCCTTTGAACGCAACCATAATGCTGATGTGGCCCAAGATGAAATTGAGTTTGACACCCCTGGTCTAGATAGTTATCCTAGTCTGTCTTTATGTCAGAAGTATCATTTAGGCCAAAAGTATGGGAATGTGAGTCATTTGCTGCTGCTAATTTTGAGCAATTTGGAGTCAATTTGGTTACTAAAAATGACTAGTTGGCTACTTCTGGGGCCCTTTCACACTATGCAATTTTAGTACTATCACACATCCTCCAACATTTCACAGACGAACACTGGGAGATGTGGGGCCAAGCAACGTCACTGTGTGGTCAAGGTGGTAAAAGTTATTAATGAGGAAGAAAACAAACACTAGCAGAAGCTTCAGCAGTTTGCTTTTGCCTGAGCTTAGTGGAAAGGGCAAGATTCTGCCCCTCTTCTCCGTTTCCCTCTGCTAATTGAAGGCAAACTACTTTTGCACTGAACTCAGGCCCTTTTCGCATGCCAGTCCTGTTGTGAAATGGCCTCGGGAGCGCTGTGGGATTGCGAGGACCATTCCACATGACATCCTCACAATCGTGCGATGCTCCTGAGGCCATTTGGTGGTGATCGTGCATCCCCCCTGTGCCCCATCCGCACTTACCTTGTGTGCGGAGCTTCCGGACATGCGGCCATTGCGCTTCCTTCCCCAGTGCAGCCTGGGAAAGTACCCAGCGGCACTGCGGAAGGAAGGGGCAGAGCCCTCATGCTTCCTTCTGCCCAGCACAGAGCTGGTGCAGAGAGGAAGCAGAGGGGATGCAAATGCCTCTCGCAAGGGGCTTCTTGCGTGATCCCCTCGCGATGATACCGGAATGAGGTAAGGTGCGAAAAGGGCTTCAGCTTGCAGCAATTGAAGCAAGCTGAGAGCAAAGGAGGAAAGTCAGAGAATATGAGAGAAAAATTGGGACATTTTAAAAGCAGCTGAAAAAAGTGGGGTGGCAGAGGATTAATCAGGACTGCTCCTGCCAGATCAAGACAGTTGAAGGGTATGGTATCATACCACTTCAACTATCATGGATGCCTCCTATGGAATCCTGGGCCTGTGAGAGGACAATAACGGCAGGGTCTTTTCAATTATGTAAAGCAGTACTAACTGTAGAGAGGAGTCCAGTTAAAATATTTTGTTTGAATTGACAGACATATGAGAAATCAGACACTCTTAAGAACTATACAAGGCTATCAGAAAATGAGGCAAGAAAGGTTGGATAGAGAGATATTGGGTGGAAAGGGTGATAGTTACTAGTCTTGAATAAGGAGGTCACAGTGGAGGCACTCAGCATTTGAGGGTAGCACAGAGGAATGGCAGTCTGGAGCACTACATACTACAACTGGTTGGGGTTGAAGCTAAGATTTTTATACCCTATTTCACATCCTGAAGAAGTATGTTGGCAAAACCATTATGGGTTTCCCATGGGACTGACAAAGGGGCCTACAATGGGCTGACTGCTTAACTCCCAAGTGACAAAACATCGATGGGACTCATGACAATCTCTTAATGTTTGGTCAGGTAGGGTGTATAGCAAATATCTCAATTGGGTAAGATTGAGGAACGGTCTCTGACTGCTCACTGATCTGGGTAGTTCATCTTTCATTGTATTAAAAAATGCTAAGAGTCTGAAACTCATCAGCACTGGGGTTTTCTGCATAATCCTATCTGAATTTTCATGACCATGAACGTGTCTCTGCTCAGCATAACCCTGAACATATTCTCTGGCCAGCATGATGCCAGTCATGTTCTCTGGTCATTAATAAGTCCAATGTATGAAAATTGCATATTTTCTAGAAGGGGTGGTAGGGTATGGTAACAATACCATGAGAAGTAATGAGCAATAAGTGAGCAGTAGCAGATTTTTCTTAATGTCTACTTTCTCCTTAACATACCTCTATCACTTTTTGCTGCTTCCACTGGCAGTGATTTGCTATGGATAATGTCTTGCCAGTACACTGGTATAAATTTTCCCCTCCCAGCATAGTTCTGTGCTCAGTCAGCAAGCAGAAACTTTGGAATGAGAGAGAGAGCTAGAGAGAAACCCGGCCTCCATACTTCAGTAGCTTTGGTTTCACCAAGAGTTATTTTGTGATTTTCTATAGTCGCAAGAAAATGATTCAGAAGTTTGTGATAGCCATTCCAAAATGTGGTGGCCATGACACTTGCCAGCAAAAGAGATGATTTTGGGGTGCCAGCCTGTTTCCCAGAACACTATTATACCACTCTGAAGAGACAGATGAAGTCACATACGTTGGACTCCTGTTAGTCATATAGGCCTTTAACATGAAGTTTTATTGAAGAAGCAAGAACAGCCCCATGTACAAACATACTTACAGGATACCCACTGTCTGTCCTGGTTTGCTTAATTCTCTGCTCTCCCACTTTCTCAGCTGCTTTTAAAATGTTTCAACTTTCCCCACTTTCTCCCTTTGACCTCAGCTTATTTCAATAGCTAGTAACTGAATTCAGAATGCAAAAATTGTTTGCACTCAATTAACTCAGCAGGAGGGAGAGGAGAAGGTGGAGGCTTGTCCTTCTCAGTAGGCCCATCTGTGTAATTTGAAAATAATTTTAGTAAAGAATATCTTAAATATAAATCTTATATTTTAAATATATTATACAAACATGTCTATATACATAACACACTTGCATGCGCGCGCGCACACACACACACATTCGTATATACATCCTCATGGAAAAATTCAGGCGTAACTTGGGGCTTCTTCACTTTGCTGTTGTAGCACTATGATTCTACTTTGACTGCCATGGTTCCATACTATGGAATCTTGGGATATGTAGCTTAGGAAGGAGCATTTAAAAATGATCAGTTAGGGAGCTCTAGTGTCTTACCAAACTATATGTCCCAAGATTCTAAAAGATGAAACCACGGCAATAAAAGTGGAATCATAGAGCTACAATTATGTAGTGTGAAAGGGCCCCCCATCCTGCCTGGTGGACAAGGAAGGATCATGTTGTCAGTGATCATATTCAGGCACATAAGTATGTCTAGATATATAGATATCAACATATTTTCTTGCATATAGTTTTTAATCTAATTTATGAAAACAACTAGTGTATATACCCACTGTTGCCCGGGATGTTGTTTTCTTATAGGTAATACTGTGGTGGGGTCAGTCTAGATGACCTCTAGGTATGGGAAAAACAGTTATTTCTTTCTGAGTTTGTAAAGAACTGTGGGAATGCAATGGAACCTTGAGAGCTTGAAATGTTGGCAGCTCGCCTCTGATTGGCAAGCTCGTTTCTGCTAGACCTTGATACATTAAGAATTGCAACATTAGAGAATGGTCTATTGTGCCGGTGGGAACCTTTGTATGTATCTGTTTCCTTTCTTGAACATGTGATGACTGTACTGGAGAATGTATAAATTGCTGTGAATATGAAGAGGAGGGGCTCGGTTTCTTTTGGGAGATATCCCAACCGAGGCTTGCGGGCAAAATAAAATCTTTTTTCCTAACCGAAAGGGTCTTATCTCTGGTCGCTGCTTCAATACTTGTTAGAAATACCTTAGGAATTAAATGCAGTTGAAATACACAGATTTGAGATCCTGTGTCTCTAATTTCTCAAACTGTCTTGTCCAGTGCCTGTAACTTTTCCCCATACTCCCCAATCCAATCTGTATTCAGAGGTATTGCCATACAAAGGTTGGTTTCCTGAGGGAATACACTACCCTCCTTCTTGCTGTTAGGACTCATCTCCATAGCAACCAGCCTAGTCAGAGCTCTCTAGCTGAGAATTCTAAAGGCCTCTCCCTAACTGCAAACCTCAGGATTCCATAGAATCTTCTCAGGCAGCCAATCATATGAAGTCTTTGCCTGACACAGCCAATCATATCACTCGCCTCACACAGCCAATCATATGAGGTCTGACACAGATAAACAAACTTTGACTTTTATATATTAGATTTTTAATGCATCATGCACTTCAATTCAGACTTTGAAATTACACTTTTGAAATTTTTATCTTTTACAACTTTCCTTTATACAAAATGTGCTTGACAAATTAAAATTCTTTCTTTGCTGGGATTTTTTAAATGAAGTTGAGGCTACCTTTGAGGAACTGATCCTTGTACCATCCTGTTATGTTGCATAAATAAATATGTGGCCAAGCACACACAGAGACAAGTCCCACTTAATTGTTTGATTTTAATGTTTCTATTCTTGGTGTGACTCCTGGCTTGCTTTTCAGTACTATGGCTGGTTTATTGTCTGATCTGCTCTGACAAGGAGACTCACTGGCTGATCTTGGGGACATCATACAGTCTTAGCCCCAGAAAACCCTGTGATAGGTTTGCCTTAGGGTCGCCATAAGTTGGAAATGACTTGAAGGCACACAACAACAACCACCACCTGATTGTTCTGTCAGACCAGCTCCCTCCTTCTTGACTTAGAATGCTGTTCAGTACTGAAGTGAGAAAAGCTTTCGTGGTTGATTCCTTCCACTTACACAACACAGCTAGAAAAGGCCTGGAAGTCCTCCCAGAAAATACAGTTGGTATCTTACTGACACGTTAACATTTAGGTTAGCTTTCGTCCCAATACTGTGGCTTTACCAAGCTATGAATCAAGCTGAAAGAATAGCAACTATAACTTTTGTTATCAACTATTCTGTCTTCAACTCTATTGCCTTTTGGGAACCTGTCAATTAACAATCCCTAGGGTGACCAACATAAAGAATCCCACTAATTGGATTTTAATGACAAACTTCACTTTAGTCATGCAGCAATTTTTGTAATCTAATTATCTCTTTTGGAAGACCACCCAAGTCATTGCTTTTCTGCACAGTATTATGTGCTTGTTCACCACAGGCCTCCCCTTGTAACTTTGCTGGAAGGTATTTTCATGTACAAGTGCATATGAGTAATTAAAATGATGACATTCCCCAGTGTATTGCTGGAGAAGACCTTTAGCATCTGGTAAATTAAACACGTGAGATGCAGAAACAAAGATCTGTTGTATATTTGATGATGCTGTGATCTTGTACAAATCTTCCAGAGAAGATTCTTCTCTTTCAGAGAAGAGAGGCCACAGAGCTAGAATTTGCTACTCTGCTTCTTTTGGTTTGTTTGTCTGTTGTTCAGAATGCAGATTTTGCTGTTGTACAGTGTGTACCTATAATTCAATTATGGGGAATTAGTATCGGACACAGGCCTTTGAAAAGCAACTGTGGAGAAGCAGTTTGAGGGTTGGACTAGGAGTTCAGGAGACTAGGCTTCAAATCCCCATTCAACTCTGAAAACCCATTAGGTAACGTTGGACAAGTTACACACTCTGAGCTCAGGGAAGGGCAACGGCACAGCCCTTATGAACAAATCTTGCCAGGAAAACTCTATCCGTGATAGGTCCACCTTAGAGATGTCATAAGTTGGCAATGACTTGAAGATACCCAACAATAATAAGCACGATCTGGATTCCTCCCTCCTGATCACTGTCACTGTTCACACACATGCACACGTATCAGCTGTGGAAGGGAGGACATGGCAGAGTCCCAACTGAGCTTCATGGCTTCGAGGAAGGCACTTTAAGTTGTGCAGCTCAAGCAAGAGCTGATCAGAATAGCAGGAGGAATGGACTTTCTAAGCAATATTATAGTGTTGTGAACTACCTCTTTTCTGATGCAAAGTGCTTTAGGGCAGTCTGGTCTTAAGAATCATCCTGAGTTATTAGTTACATATAATTATTTAATTTCTCCAGCAAGGTGTAACTATATTACATAACAGCTATAACAAGGCATAACATTACTCCTTTCGTGTTGCAAGTGTAGTATTCAGAGTTATTTTTATAGTTACATGGGCTTCACCTTACTAAATAGTGGAGGAGGAATATTGCATGATGCAGTGTTGTCTTGTGTTGGAGATGCAGTGGCAGCAGGTGGCTCCCATCTTAAGGGAGCAGTGAATCCATTCTGGGTTTTAGTCCAGAGTTTAAAGGAATTTTCCAAGGTGGTAGACCATTCTTATGGATAAGGTTTAGCACCTTGGATAGCTCATTCAGAATCTGCACTAAAATTCAGAAGGCATTTACTGTCACTGTCGCTATCACTCTTAAGCTGAAGGCAAGGTGCAAAGGAGGCAAGCAGATTTTTTTTAATTATAGGCCAGCAGCTTATAGCATTCAGTTTTTAAAAAGTAACTATCTTGATTACTTTTGAGAACCAGGAAAAACAAATAGTTACTTTACAGTTATAACTACAAAAGCAACTAACTACTTCTGACCATGAGACTATAACCATGAATAATTACTTTTGAGGAGTAACCTCCCAAGCTCTGATAACGATCCACTAATTTTACAGAAGTCCTGCTCTTGATGGAGACAAGAACTGTTAGGTTTGGTGGCATGGATTGATACAGCTGTCAGCATTTGTCTACCTACATAGCTATGGGGAACTACCATAATCACCTTCTCTTTGACATGTACTGCTGTGCCACTGGCAAAGACAATTTGTCTTCTCATGCTTGTGGTGGGCGCCCATCCTCGACTTGTTACAACAGCTGCCTTTGGTTCATCTCCCTCAGTGCTCCTCTCATCCTTTTACCATGTAAAAAGCAGTATACTAGACTGACAGAAAGGGAAAAATTGCCCGATGTTCCTGTTTTGAAAGGATTTTATGGACCTTTTGAACCCATCTCATCTCTACACAGAGGCAGAGGAAGTTGTACTATTTACAAGAGAGAGCACGGTAGAAGCTTTCTTGGTTTGGGACCATGCTCTGGTTGCAGATGAGTGAGTCCCTATAGCAGCTTATGGTGATACATTGGACCATTGTTGCTGCCATTGTCATTTAACTCACTGAAGCGAAATCAACATAAAGTTACAATTCCAAACATACACAGTAGGAAGTAAGCCCCATTGAACTCAGTTGGGTTTAACTTCTCAATAAACATGGGGAGATGGAGCTGCCAGCCACACCACTTCACTTAATTGGGTTGCGGATGAGTCTGCCTGTTAACAAAATCAAATAATATATTCTTGGGCTTCTTGGGTGGTAAATGGAGATTGCATGGATTAAAGAAAAGGCAAGAGGGCACAGTTTGCATAACAATCTCACACTCAGTAACAACTCTAAATACTCTTATTTTAAGGTATGCAGATTTTCTCACTCAATAAATATTCATATGCTCTAGTTAAAAGTGCCTTGTTCAGCAGGCATAACCTGGAAATCATCTTTGATGATGGGAAAGGGCCAAGACTCAGTGACAAGAGTGCATGCTTTGCATGCAGAAGGTCCAAGTTCAGTCCTTGGCATCTCCAGGTAAAAGGTAACACAGAACTCAGAGTTTGTTCTTGACTGGACCACAGCTTGGAAAAGTTACTTAGGAAGGCTAGAATTTGTAGGAGTTCTTTGCCAGCATGTCCACTGACTAAGGGATTTGGGGAGCTATAATGCAAGAAGTAACTTTTGCAAGCTCTGACATTAAGAATTAAGAAACAACATACCTCATGAACACATGCTAAGCTTAGGAATTTGTGACCAGTTATTGTGCGCCTTCAGGTTGTTCTCATTTTATGGCAACCCTAAGGCAACCATATCATGAGATTTTCTGTATATGAGAGTGTATGTTGCACCCAAGGTCACTCAGTGGGTGTCCATGGCCTAGTGGGGAATCGCATGCTGGTCTCCAGAGTTGTAGTCCAATGCTCAAACCACTATACCATTCTGGCTCTCTTTCTGATCAGTACCACAACTGAAATCACAATTCTTGCACATGAAACCCCTGCTCAACACATTTCTGGTCTTTCCTCAAGCATTCTTTTTCAGTAAATCCCAATCATAATCATAGTGATAATGATGGCTGACGATAATGGTGATAATGCATTCTGCTGTCCTTTTGTGATACCTTACATCTCTAACTAATGATAGAGTTGGAGTGAAACTGTTTTTGTTGATACGTTCAACAGCAAATGGTTTGAGAATTGTACCTAAAGAACTCCATCAGTGTCAACTGGATTGCAGTGGTGTATTTGGGTTCATTTGAATTACATGGCAATTTATTTATCTGTTTGTTTATACCAAGATTTGCAGATTTCTGCCCCTAGGACCCTCCAGGGGCCACATGGACTTCCAAAATGCCCCCTCCCCAAATGAGTGGGAAAAAAGAAAACTGGAAGTGTTATGGCCAGATATCCAAGTCTGGGTTTGGGGGATTTTTTTAAAAAATGTTAAACAGAAGTTGTGGGTGGAAGCGACTGTAGCCTGCTTAAAGCAACAACTGCTAAGTCCTGTAAGTTTCTTTACTGTAGAGTGTCTGGGTTCCCTTCCCTTTATTGTTGGTGTCAGGGTCCCCTCTCCAAACAACAACAACAACAACAACCCCAGACTAGGGGGCCAACTGCAGCCTCAGTACCATCTTTTCTGATCTGCACTGTTTGTGAACTATTGATTTCAAGGAGTTTAATCTAAGTATGACTAAAGCTGGACCTATCAAGCCCAGTGCTTCTTGAGTTAACACAAACTGCAGAATGTTTTGTTCACTTCCCCACATAGTTTTCTTTTAAAAAGAAAAAGAAAAGACAGGAATGAAGAGTTGCTCTAGATTTTCACACAACTTAACTTCGCAGCTGCTTCATTGTTGCCATTCCCCCTTGAAGTCAATGGCGCTAAACTGATTTAAATCCGGTCTGTAGTTCTGAATTATATAGCTTATCTCATCTTTCCCTTTTTCTGAGCTCACTTCAGAGACCAATTTAAGTCAGAGTGCCTGGAATGATAAGGACTCCCTTCAGCAATATGTTCCGTTGAAACCAGTGGAGCTTACTCCTAAGTAAACACCCCTGGTTTCCAGTTCCAAAAAGCGTTCTGAGGCAAACATGATGGTGAAAAAAAGGGCACCAACTTTGACTCTACTGAAAGTGAAGTACATGGGAGCATCCCTCAAACAGGGAGGGAGCACAAATGACATTTTCCCCTCCATATAGATGCCTAGGAGAGCTATGGGGCATCTGAAAGGTGCGTGCATGCTTGGGGTCAGGGATGGGGCACCTTGGGCCCAGGGGCTAAAGGTGCCCTTCCTTGGGTCTCAATCTGCTCTCTCAGGTTTCCCAGATTGAGGAAGCACTTTGGATCTCTTCCCATGATACCATCATTTCGTGCTTTTCCAGATTTTGTATGGTCCATGCCCCCCATTCTAAAATGTTGAAGTGCTTTTCCTCATGGTCAGGAGCCAGTGGTGTCTGATGGCTTCCTTCTTAGTAAGACTGCAGATTTGAATCAGGTCTTAGTTGAGCTTTGGACTGCTGCACTGGAGACCAGAATTTTGTTCCCTGCTCAGCCATGGAAACCCACTGGCTGACCTTGGGTGCGTTGCACATTCTCAGCTCAAGAAAACCCCATGATATGTTCACCTTAGGGTCACCATAAGTTGGAAACAACTTGAAGGCACACAACAAACTTAGCCTGGATTTTAAAGGTACTCTCCAGGGTGCTGAACTTGTGTTCAAAATAGACTCAGCGCATTGGAGAATGTTTCTGAAGCTGAATTTGGTCCTCAGGCTGAAGAGGAGTGAGTAACCTCCAGTCCCAGGCCTAGTTTCAAAGCCTTTTGCAAAGGATTAGTTGAGAACTCCTTCACTGTCCCACTGGGTGGAGTGGAAGAAGGAGAAATAGAGAAGGGAAAAAGGGCCAGTCAGAGTTATTTTGCCACCCATGGCATTGTATTGCCTGAGTCAAAGAAAGAGAAAAGAAAGAGATGTTCTCCCTCCAGTTCTAAGGGCAAAAGCCAACTGGATAGGCTGATTAATCTTTCTTTATCCCAAGTGATTTGACTGTGTGCTTCATTCTGCTTGAAAGCAGCAGGCTGACTTAATTGTGGTGTGAAGCTGACAGCATGGCAAACTGCTGTCTCCTCTGATAACTTGCTGCTACCTAGTTCCTGTTTTTACATCTTTGTTGTGAGGTCTGTTATTGGTGATCAGTCACATTTTTACATATTTAAATTAGGTAGCTGTAGGGAAGGAAGTATAGGCCTACCACGCAAGGACCATGAGAAGAAAGTGCCATGGTTCAAGGTGGACTTTAGATCAGTGGTTCTCAACCTTTGGCCTTCCAGATATTTTGGACTTCAGTTCCCAGAATTCCTGAGCATTGGCCATCCTGACTGGATCTCCTGGGAATTGAAGCCCAAAACATCAAGAGGCCCAAGGGTTGAGAACCATGGCTTTAGATCACAGGTGACAAGCTTCTGTGATTTCATCTGGTAACTGTAGGTGACAGAGACTGGCACTGTGTTAATGACTTACATGTGCCGACGTCCCTTTTTGGACATAGCACAGAGGGCTGTTCTCTTGCCCTTGTACTCCTTCCAAGAGCCTTCAACCACCCAGCAGCTGTCAAGCACTAGGAAGGGACCTTGCTGTTGTCTCTTACTGGTGGGGAGGTGAGGTGGTTCAGATCATGAAAATCTGCCTGGGGGAAAGAAAAGGTCAGTGTGCTCCATTTCAAAGTGCACCCTCATTTTCCCCCAGCCTGACCAAGCTGAGAACAGCTGATTCTCCATGGTTTTAATCACCCCCACACTCCCTTCCATCCCCATAGGTAAGTGATAGCAACAGGGGCCGCTATTGGGGCCTGCCAGCTGCCAGCCAGTGGAGGGATGTGCAATTGCATATACAGAGCTATACACAGATGCAGGATCTCAGCCTATGTATGTATGTGCACTGCCACTTTTAGGATGTCAGCCAATGAATATATCTGTACCACACATGCAGTGTGATGCCACTTTTAATGGTCATGCTTCTATCCTATGGAATCCTGAGATTTATAGCTTGGCGATGTACTCAGAATTGTCTGCTGCAGACCCATTGTGCTCCCTCTTGAACCACAGCTTTAAATAGTTCTAAATACCTTACCAAACTATACATTCCAGGATAATGTAGAAAGGAGCTGTGGCAAGTAAGTGCGCTATCAAAAGTGCTGATCCCATTTTGGGGATAGGCTCATCAGCTTGGGTGTCTCCTTCAAAATTTGGACTAAAAACAGAGTAGATTCAGCAGCCCGCTGACATAGAAGCCACTGGGTGCCACCCCCTGCCTGTCTTTAAAGCAATTTTATGGTAAGCTTATGGCACCAAACAGAGGCTGCAGTGTTTTCAGTCAAGGCCCACAGGAACGTCCATTGCAGCCTCCCTCCTGGTCACATCCAGACTCCAGTGCAGTTTATCTAAAGGCACTTAATCACCAATCAGCCTTTTTTATTACAATGTTCTAAAGCAAGGCCTCTGAGTCGAAACAATATTTTAGAGATTAGTATCAAAACGTCAGGGGGCGATATTAATCACCCTGACGTGTTCCTAGGGAGCAGATACTTGGCAGGACAAATGAAGTCCTTTTCTTTTTTCCGCTAGACTAGAGCATTCATGGGATGACTGTGTCTCTTGGTTTCCTCCTTTGGAAGATGATAAATCACAGCCTTCCTCAACAAGTAATGAGAGGTGCTGTGGTTGAGCTCCAGTCATTAGAGTCTCTGCCCAGGCAAATGCCAGGCTTCCCCATGGCTTCAAAAGGTGGGGCTCATTTCCAGAACTTGGGAAATTTGATTTTTGTCAGGGAGTACAACTCCCAGAATCCCCCATCTTGGGGATTCTTGGAATTGTCATCCAAAATTCAAATTTCCCAAGCTCTGTACATGAGCCGTAGCTGGAGGATTTGGGATGTTGTTAAAAACCCACAACTTTCCCAACTCTGCTCATGTGTAAGCTTTGCTTTCTCCTCATAAAGGCAAAGGATTTTTTTCTTTTCTCTTACCCTATTCCTTGTTACTCTTATGTAGTTCTGCTATAAAGTCACATAGCACATGGTATCAAAAGTTATGAGAAGAAAAATAAATAGGTGCCTACCAACAGGGACATTGTAGATAGATGCTAAGGAACGCATAGGAAAAATCTCTTTGGGTGCTGCCTATCATACTGAATGCAGCCAAAAGCACAAGAAGTATTTCAGGAAAAGACAGATTAATACTAGCCCAGTACTGCCTGCCCTGAAAGGAAAACAGCTTTGCAGTGCCTTGGATACTGATAGGATAGCCAAAGACATTTTGCAACCTGATGGTAAGATGTTAGTCCCCATGTAAGACTGTTAGCTGCCAGTAGAAAGACATGCCTAATACTACTGCTGCCCTAACATCTTAGGATCAAGGCCAGGGTATGAAGTTATTAAAAAAAAATAGTAAAAATAGACCAGTAAAATTACAAATTTAGCATTTTTAAAAGAAGAAAATCTTCCTTATGTTGTGGAAGATGTCTGTCTTTTGTAGCACATGACTTTCTTCTCCTCTGTTATCTTGCACTTAACGTGCTTTGTTTTGTGATTTGTCATTGGAAGGTGAGCATGGGCCTCATTTGCAGGTCTGATTGCTGAAGTATGTATTTCTGAGGAAGCCCAATTATGGCAGGGAACTATGATGAATCATAAAGAATATGCATCTAGTTTAACATCTAGTTTGACCCTGAGGTGAAAGATCTAGATGGAGTTCCCCATTTCATTAACAGTATCCAGCTGAACTAGTAGTTGAATCTGACTTGAATAGTGGTGGTAGGGCAGTTTCTTCCACCAACCTAAAAGCATAGGTTCATTTAAGTGATCAGGATGACTGTGAAACACACAGCTTGTTCCTCCAGCAAAGGAATTAAGTACTCAGTGGATCTGGGAGGAATAGACAGGGAGACTTCCAGCTTCTAGTTTCTGCTGCTTGAGACAAGTGCCTCCCTCTTCCTCAAGACAGGGACAGTCCCAGTTACTGACCATCGCAGATTATTTCTAGTTCAGTTCTAACTAGAATCTGAAGCTAGGATACACCCTCAAGAATGGGCTGAATCACTTTTAATCTTCAATGAGACTCTCATGGTGAGCATGAGAAGCCAGTTGCTCTGATGGCACGTGCCATACTGGCCCTGTGAGCACTTGGACTGCTGTAGATGGACAAGCAGATGGATGTGTGCTCCTCTGGGTCCCATAAGACTCCATGAGAACACGTTTTCTCCTGGGGAAAACAAGAGCAGATAGCTTCTCCTGTAACATTCCCAAACCAACAGTTCATCTTTTCAATAGGTTGCAGATCCCACCAGCACTGTTTAACATGCCCTCCCCCACCATTAGTTTTCCAAAGGAGAAACAGACATTGGGCCATTCCTGATTTTTTTTTCTTTTATTCCCCTCCCTCCCCTTTTTTTTCCTTTTTTTGCTTTGTGGGGCATTTTGGACAGTCGATATAGCACCCAGAAAGTCCTGGAGGCCACAAACTGGCCTTGGACCCACTGAAGTTGCCCATCTTTCTTGAAATGGTAGTTTAGAACATAAAAAAAGTGTGGGGAGGGTACATTCTGTAGACCAAAAATCAGAACTCTAGACTTCTTTAATTTTTTTTTTTAAGAGTAGGGGGTTTTTGATTAACAAGTGTATAATTAGTGAGGTGTCACCAGTCACTAAGCTGACCTTGAACATCTAGTTGGGGTCCTTCTTTATGGGTCACTGCATACACGATTTCAGTCTAAATCCTGTTGCTCCTAGGACTAGCCTAGAGAGCACAAAAAGAAATGACCCGCTTGGAACAGATCTGAGGAATTCCTAGTCAAAGTTAGGCCATTTCCCTACTAGACTGTTATAGCACTATTATTCCACTTGCAACATCCTGTGGAATCCTGGGGTTTGCAGTGCTGGCCCCTCCCAAAACTGCAAACTCCAGGATTCCATAGCATGTTGCAAGTGGAATAATAGCGCTATAACAGTCTAGTGCGGAAATGGCCTCACTTACCCTAGATAAGATCCCATATGAACTCTTTCATATCTTTTTAATCTGGATTAATCTCGCCCTTGGACCTTCCAATTCATGATCTTTGGCCATGTTTCTAACTCCTCGCTTTTTCACTGATCTCCTGAGCAAAACAACCACGAAGAGACCCGCGGAGGTTAGCAATGATCGAAATTAGCTCCGAATTCATATGCGAGGCAAGCTCGCTCGAACCCCCAGCACCCTACCGTCCTTGGATGATGGAAGTTGTCGTCCAATTCACTGAACGCGGGGCTGGCGAAGGGCAAAAAGCGACCCCTTGAGAGGTGTGAGATAGTCAAGGAGTGGGAAAAGCTTGGTGTTTTTTTTTAAAATACTTTTCGCCTTTTTCCCGCATGAAGTTGAAGTCTAAAGGGAAAGTTCGACACTGAGACATTTCCGCAATAGGCTGTTATAGTGCAATTATTCCACTTTCAACATCCTATGGAATCCTGGAGTTTGCAGTTTAGGGAGGGGCCTCAAACTGCAAACCCCAGGATTCCATAGGATGTTGAAAGCGCAATAATAGCACTATAACAGTCTAGTGCAGAATTAGGAGCGTCGGCATTCCAGCGGGTCACAATTCTGAATTAACCAATCCAGACTTTTGTGCGCGCGCGTGTGTTTTTAAAAACTGCATCCCTGGCGATGAAAGAGGAAGAAAAGGAACTGCAACAAGGTTGATTTCAGGACTCCGGGTTCTTGTCCCACGTCCTCTCCCCCCGTTTTTCCCCGCCCCGCCCGGCGGTGAGAAGGGAAGAGCCAGCCAGCCTGCCAGCCAGCCAGCCTTGCCAGCCGTCGCCTTCTTTCGCTCGCTCGCTCGCTCGCTCGCACTAAGCCCTATAACCCAACTTCTCTTATCTCGGGTGCCAGACTTCACGCCCCATTTCTCGAGCCATCTCGCACCGAGCCCCTCCAGTCATCTCCGGGAGAAACCATCGGAAGGCATCAAGCTTCCCTTTCAAGTGCTTTATTATTTGTGCGGGAGCCAAGGGCGACATCATTATTCATATTCATGGGATATTAATTGCTAGTGAAGAAGAAGAAGAAGAGGAGGAGGAGGAGGAAAGAAGGAAGGAAGGACGGACAAGCAAGCCACCCAGCCGGAGGTGGGCTGCACGAGAGAAAGAAAAGAAACCTGAACTCTCCTCTTTGTCCGAAAAGAGGGGACGGAGGGGGGGAGGGGGGGAGGGAGCGTCGTTTGAACGCTTCCGAGGGCATCGCTCCCCTTTCTCGCTCCCCGCCCAGCTCCGTAGTCCCGGGCAAGGAGCGCCCCCATGCAGAGGGAGCCCCCTGGCGGCAGGGCAGGGGTGCTGCAGAGCGCCCGAAGCGGGCTCTGAATCGCTTCCTCCCCCCTCCCGCGGTGGGTCAGGGCCAGCCAGGCTGGGGCGCCCGCTTCGAGTCTCGCAGCTGCTGCTGCTGCTGCTGCTGCTGGTGCTGCTCTCGCCGCCGCCGCCGCCGCCGCCCCTCTGGCTTGCTCTCCTCCCCGGAGCTGTGAAATGACTCTCGGACCGCGCTGAAAGGCTTTTTCTATCCGGCGCTGGCATCGCTCCGCTTTTCCCTCCTCCTCCTCCTCCCCCTGTCCCCCCTCCTCCCCCTCCCCTCCCCCTCCCTCCCTCCCTCCCTTCTTTCCTTCTTTCTCTCTTCCCTTCTTCCTTCCCTCTCCCTTCCCCCTAAAGAGATGCTCCGCCAAGGTCCTTGCCGCGAGATTTGTATCGAAAGTTAAAGGCGAGCAAGAAGCCGTCGCCGGGGCGCTGGCGGAGCCAATAAGTCATTTGTTCTTTCTTTCTTTCTTTCTTTTTTAAATAGAGACAAATCGCTCGGAACGCCCGGGCGGCTCCTACTGCAACGAAGGGAGAGGGAGAGAAAGAGGGGACCGACCGATCGCGCGGGCGGGCGGTCCGTCCGTCGGTCCGGGCAGGCTCCGCTCCCTCTCCCCTCCTCTTCGTAAGTTTCCTGCCATTCGCGACCGTCCTCCGGGCGCCTCCCTTCTTCCGCATGCTGGCTTGGAGGCGGCGGCAGCGGCGGCAACAGCAGCGGCAGCAGCAGCGGCGGCGGCGGCACCTGTTTCCGCGGGACCCCTCGGGCCAGACCATGGAGGAGCAGCCGCGCCGGGGGCACCCTCGTCGCCTCGCCCTCGGGGCTGCCGAGCCCATGTAGCTGCCGCTCGAGCCCCCTCTTTCTTTCGGATGGTGGAGGCGGGGACGGCGGCGGCGGCGGCGGCGGCGGCGGCGTGGTTTCCTATGGACTATAGCCGGAGATCGACGACGCCTGCTTTCGGACCCTGTCGGCAGTAGGTAGACCGGGGCCCCCCTGACGGTTCTCTTTCTTGCGAGCCCATCGGAAGCCGGGAAGTTGAGGGGGGGGGAGAAAAGGACAGGTCGAAGGGGTGTGTGTGTGGCCATTTCCGCGCTAGGCTGTTACAGCGCTATTATTCCGCTTTCAACATCCTGTGGAATCCCGGGGTTTGAGGCCCCTCCCTAAACTGCAAACCCCAGGGTTCCATAGGATGTTGAAACGGAATAATAGCGCTATAACAGTCCAGTGCGGAAATGGCCTCTGTGTGTGTGTGTGTGTGTGTGTGTGTAGACAGACAGAGGCGGGGGAGTCCGGAGCACGAGTTCAGAGCCATGCCCGAGTTCAGAGCTACGGATCTTGGTGAGAGACCCGTGGTTTTGTGTGGTGTATGTTTGTGTGGATCAGGGGATCGCCTTCGCGCTTCCGAGGGGCAACCTTGGCCGCTCCGTTCAACCTTCGAGCTTTGAGCTCGGGCTCGATCCAGGGTCCAGAGGTGCTCTTTTTGGCAGCTCCCCCCTTCGCCACCCCCATTTGGGCACACTTTCGGCGCTTGCTCGTGTGAGCGTGCCTCTCCCTTAGAGTCTGGGGTGGAGGTGGCCATCCGACTCCTCTTCTCACCTTCCTTAAACTGCTTCTGCCACCCCCATCTGAGCGCCTCCTTTGCTCCGGAGTCGCCCTGCAGCCTTGGCCCAAGGGAATCCCGTCTCCCCGCCCTTTCCTCTGGGGAGGGGATGAACTCCGCCCGAGCGGTCGACCCGGCCTCCCTCAGCTGCCCTTTGCCTGCCCGTCCCTCCGTCCGTGCGCGTCCGTGCGTCCTGCTGCCCGCCCTTCCTCTCTCCGTGCCTCCCAGTCTCTCTCTCTCTCTCTCTCTCTCTCTCTCTCTCTCTCTCTCTCTCTAACCTTGCCTGCCTGTTGTGGTCATGGAGCCTCTGGTTTCCTTTCCGTCTAGGCTGGCGAGAGGTCTCCCGACCCTTCTCTAAAGTAGATGCCAGGTGGATCTGTATGTTCCTGGAGGAACAAAGAGCGAGCCAAGGCGAAGCGGCGGAAGTTTGAGCTGGGAGGATGCAGACGGTCTACTGGTACGCCGTGCTCCTGCTGCAACCTGCTCTCTACCTGGTAAGTTTGAGATGCCTTCCCGCCGCACCCACACCTATCCCTCCCTCCTTTACTTTCTGGCTTATGTGGAAGGGCAGGAGCAAAGGCCTCAATCCTCGCGTCGCTTACTCCAGAGCAGTTGCAGAGGTCCTAGTGCCTACTTCTTTGGAAGTCAAGTGCCTCGGGGAGGGAGAGGAACAGCAGCCTGGCATCAGTTCCTTCAAGTGGCGTCGAGTTCCCCCGTCCCAGCGCTTTCTTCTCTTCCCTCCCTCGTTTAAAGGAGGTGTTTGGGGGCAGTGGGTGGTAAAGGATGCCATCTGGGCACCCATTTGCCCCTGCAAGCTTTGTTAGCCTCGCTTGCCTCAGTGACTTTGTCTGAGGGAGATTAAAGTTTGGGGAGAAAAGGCAACCTTCCAGGCCGTCCGGATGAAGAAGCTCAAGGGTGGCCGGACCTGGGCGGCAGGCAGGACTGATTTTGGGAAAGCGTGCTCTGTCAAACTTTTCTTCCGAACGGTCCTCATCCTCAGGCTGGGCCGGACTACAACTCCCATTGCTCCGGCTTGGGATGATGGGAGCTGTAGTCCGGCCCCCACCCCCCTCTCACCTTCTAGATCGCTTCCGTTTGGGTGAGAGGGGCTGAAGCGCCGTCCCGGTGGGCGCCTTGGGAGTTCCGTGTCGTCTGCACAGGACAAAGGAAGCTTAAAGAGCGTCTCCAAAGCGAAGCGGGTGTGAAGGCGAAGGGGGGCGGGGCAGGGAGTGAATCGCGATTGCCTCTTGACAGGTCCGGAAACCCGTCTCTCTGGCCAGAAGGACATTTCCTGTCTCTGGGATCTGCCTCTTGCTCCCTATCTAATCCCCTTTTGGCCCTGGGGGTTGAAATCGGTTGCTCTGGCCTGGGGTACCTTTGGCGAGCCTGAGGCAGAAGGGTCGGGGATTTGTAGAATAATAGAATAAGCTAAACGGAATAAGCTAAACTGATGTCAACAATCCGGTATAAACATCATCTAGTATTCCCTTTCCCTCCCTCCTCCTACAAAGTGCCACTGAATGAACTCCCCCGTGGAGAGTCCCTTTTAAGATCACAGGAAAGGACGCCGGTCCACACACACCGAGGCGTCCCGTCGTCCGTCCGGGTCTCAAGAATCCCAAATAAGCCGAGCGTGGCCTTTTTGAGCAAGGGGAAATCAGAGAATTAGCTTTCCCTCTGGGAAAGCAAGAATTGTAGAGGGAAAAAAAAAAGCCCCCGAGACAGCTTGAGAGACAGCAAGGGGATCAGACTACTATCTCCCCCATCCGCTCCGATCCCCCATGTAAACCTTTCTCGCCTCTCGGAAGCGCTCTTTCTCTGCGCCGCCGCCAGCGTGCCATTGCAGGGTTTGGCCGCTTGAGGGCGCTGCGCTCCATTCCTCAGTGGTACCCGGGATGCGTTGGGGAGGGTGGGCAGGTGAACAGAGGGGCAGCCCTTCCAGCTGGGAGCCCGCGCGGTTGGATGGCTTGTACAACCTTCATCCACGAAGGGACCAGAGTCGCCAGTGGGAAGGGTTTTTTTTTTTAAGTCTTGAAGAAATAGATAGTTACTTTCATCCCTCCCGTTCCTGCGAGGCGGAGCCTTCCGAACCGGGCGTGGAATCAAAACAGAAAGGGACCTAATAGATCGGGACCTACTAGGGACCTGGTAGTAGACCGGGACTTATTAGAGACCTTATAGACCGGGCCTCTTTTAACAGTCGCAGCGCAATGGCAAGCATCTCTCCGATGACGCTGTTGAGACCAGCGACCCGGGAAGACTTGGCCGACTGCGGATCTTTATAAGAGGCAATGCCCTCCCAGCATTTTAGCATTTTCTTCTCTCTGTGTACAATCTCTGATTCTTATTTTTGTTAGACATGGTGGCCAGAGAACTCCAGAACACGCAATCTCTCCCCCACATCTCTCTTTTGCGGGCGCAAAGATCAATAAAGAGAAATGCATGCATTTCTCTCTCACCCTCAAATCTGCCCCCCTTCCCCTGCCCTGGGTTTGTTCCCCCTCAAAAAACTCTTTTGCCCCCATTCCCCGCAACGGCGCGGGATTGATTCCACCGCGTGGCGAGCTGAAAACAAGCGCATTAATTCTCCTTTAATTGTAAACTGGGAGCATTTGAAAACCATTCAGTGTTGCAAATTATGCCGATTCAATTACCGTTTAGTTACAGACTTCATTACCTGAATGCCTTCCCTGCCTTCTCCACTCCCCCCGCCGCCCCACAAGGATTTGGCAAGCGGAGAGAGATGAGACCGGAGATTAAAAAAAAAAAGAGAGAGAGAGAGATTTCCTACAAAAATGCCAAATATAAGGGGATACAGTGGGTGATAAATACAAACAGTTTAGGGACACTTGCAGGTAGGATAAAGCTTGGTGTAGAACCGCGCAGGATTTTCCCAGGCTAACCTGTGATTTATTTAAGAGACTAGTTTCTCTGCGGAAGCGCTAGATTTCCTTGTGTGAACCATCCCATAATAACTTTATTAGCCGTGAACTCACTTGTGGTCCCGTCACCACTAAGACAGAAGGCTTTCTAGTCTGCTTCCTTCTGCTCGAAGGTACAGGATAGGGCCATTTTAACGCGCGGGACCTGAAAACAAAGGGAATGGGGCTGAAAAATGGATCTGTTTCTTCTTGGAAACGGATTCCGAGTCCTCTGGAACGTGTGTAGACAAAACCGAGAGACAGATTTCGGCTTTCCAAGCATATACTGTGAGAAGGGCTTGGTCAATGGGAAGACCCGAGGGTTTGAGTTTCGACAGCTCCAAAGAACACTCCGTAGCAGAAGAGAGGTTGCTCTGGATGCCGTTCCCCACGGCTGCGCCGGTTCTGGTTCTGGTTCTAATAGGTAACGGGGCCCTTCCTCCAGGCCAAGAAGCCTTAAAGTGCCACGTTGTCTTAGACTTGACGGGCCCGCAGCGCCCTGCCGCTTCTTTAAGGAAGCTGCCAGAGGTCATTGCAAAAGCAGACAGGCCTCCAGCGACAGGGGTGTCCAGGCGGACGCAGTTCTGGCGATGCGTTCCCTTAAATCGCAGGATGCCTTTAGTACTGGACCCCTAGTTCTCTGAGGTGATCGGGAAAAGGATTTCTCTTAGCGGCTCTGGGCGACCAGGGAGAGACGCCTGCCTTTTGGCCTAGTGCTCAGGAATCGCCTGGAAACATTTTCGGTATTGGAGGACTTAAAAAGAATCCTGATTTCTGTAATAGAATGGGGCCATTAACTAGGAGGAACGGCAAGGGGACACATATAATTAAGTCAGATGTTTCATCTGGGGCCTTTTTTTCCCCTTTATTTCACTGGATTGTTTTATTCTCCCCCTTTGGTGTGTGTGTTTTCCTGATTTAAACTATGCAGAAGGGTAAGGCAGACCTTGGTCTTACGTTGTGCACTTCAGGGGGAGCAAAATGTGGGTTACTAAAAGCTTTGAAATAAATGCTGAGGGGAAACTTGGGTCTGATGTCATTTCTGGACCTTTTCCAGTAGGCTGCTAGAATAAACCTGTGGTACAGAACAGTGCACAGGAATGCTGGTACATCATCATATGTGTGATTTTTTCTCTCTCTCTGTGCCTTCGAGTTGCCTGTCGACTTCGAATGACCCCATGATTTTCACAGTATGGATAATATAATCAAAATAGTATAGATAGTATAATCAGTATAGTATGAGGGAATAGACAAAATATCAGTTTAATGTCCAGGATTAAAATTCACACAACTGGAATGTGAATATATATACACTCAAAATAGGTCTCCATTTAGAGTAGGCAGACATATTAAGTCTGTGTGCATGAAAGAAGAAGCATGCGCATTTTAATGCAAACACAAGTTGTGTATGTGTATATGTGTGTGTGTGTGTGTATGTGTGTGTGTGTATAGAGAGAGAGAACGTGTATATGTGCATACATATACACACAGATACATAATGCATTGGCATTTATCTCTGTGCCTCTCTATGAAATAAACTCATGCGGGTATATCTGTGATGCTATTTTCTCTAACTTCACCAACTCCCTGAAAGAAAGTTACGAATCGGAACGCGTGTCAGCGAACTAGTAACCCACTGCAGCTTAGACCTAATATACACGTTTACTCGAAAAGCAGTCTTGTTGATTTCGGTGGACTTAACCATCCCACAAGTTCGCGGGGGAGCGGAGGGGCAAGGCTCAGTGTTAATTTGAAGCTGATCCTAAACTCTTTTAATACCGCGATCCTTAACCGCGGCAGACGGTTCCTTGGAGATGAATTGAACTCTTTGTCTGTGTTTAGGAAGAGGACAGTTCTCTCGTGGGATTAAAACGCGCGTGTAGGTTTCTGTGATCGCTTTTGCCAGTTTTGGGTGCCAGCAACTATTTCAGAAGTATCGGAGGGGCGGTGGGCGGGGTGGACCCTATCCAGATTCTTCCAGCGTGAGTATAGAAGACAGGGGGCAAGTCCGGAGTCTTTAAGAAGAATCGTTTGGCCCCAGAAAAGGGCAAAAGATGCGGGGCCGGGGGGTGGGGCTGTGGCTTTCCTTTTGGCGCTCCAAGTTTTTCTTGAAATGGTTTTTCCCCCCAAGGACGAATCCAAACAGCGTCGGGAGGTATCACTCCTGTTACAAACTCCTGCTTGTTCTTTTCTGTGTCGACCTGGGCGGGAGGGAGACACGCGACGCCACATGTAGGATCAGAGAGTACACAACAGGGCAAACATTGAAATAGTCGCCGGGTGAGGGAAGAGCGGATATTTAGAGTCTTCCTACGAACCCCCTCCCCACGCCTCCAGGCTATTGTAGACGCGTGGTCCCACTGCACATGACCTGCGAAGTGGCACTGGGGACCGAGAACACCCCCTTAGGTCTCCGCGTTTTGTTCGACGGAGAGGTCGAGTGAACCTCTCCAGCGGAGAACTTTCTACTCTGATCGCGTCGAGCCTTTCAAGCTATCCTCCTAACTAGAGCTTCATCTCCCAGTTTCGACAGTCCCCCCCTCCCCCTTCCTAGAGTTAATTTTTCAGCAGGTAGGGAAAGGGAGCCAGCAGAAAAATGCCTTAGATATATATCTATTCCGTTCCTTCTAGATTCGGCTTAGGTTGTTTATCTACTGCCTACCCCGCTTTTATTTATCCATAGAAGGAGATGGGATTTACTAACCTGTGTGGTGTGCTTGCGGATGTTGGTTAACGATTTTATGCGCCTAATGCCGAGCGTCTAGGTCTCAGTCATGTCGGGATTCAGTGAAACAAACCATGCTTATATTTCAGTTTTCTGGGTAAACCTTGGACTTCCACCCCGGCCGTAACTGTGAAGCAGTAGTAAGTTTCAATAGGACGAAGAATATTGACTTGGAAGTGAATTCTCTGGGCTTTAGTGGAACTTGCTTCTGTGTAAGGTCGCTTAGGATCGAACCACAACCATCCCCATCATAGGTCACCATCATTGTCCTTTAACCCGAGGAGACAAGTCTCCAGACTTGACCACACCGCAGGTGACTTTTATGTTTCAGGAATTAAAGCTTATTTGAGTGTGGGATGGAGTCGCCCGGCCTTAAAAGAGCTTAGTCTGATCCAGATTCCTAAACTAGTTAGAGGAGAGTAGGAGGAAATGGATTTGCATGCCCAAAAAGCTCTTCTTAATTACGCGTGCATATTCCCTGTTTGTGTATGAACCGCTGGGTGTGTGTGTGTCTGAAGAAACACACGGCCCTCTTCTTTTACCTATACCTTAAGCACATAGAGGATGGCTGAAATGGTGTGCTGTCAGTTGTCTGTACGTGAAGTGTGGAGTGCATACAGGTGTTACCGATTTCTGAACTTTTTGGAGACCTGTTGCTCAAGCCGCGTGTTAGGGACTACTCTAAAAGATGTGATATATGTCAGGGTTGGCGTTTTCGGGGTGCCTTAATCTCTGCTCCACAGCTACTGGATTCTAGCCTGGGGTACCTTTGCGTAGCTCTGTTCCGACTGAGGTCATTCTCCTCTTTTTAGGCCGGGGTGAACATCCGCCCGCTTTCCAGCCAAGATCAGCCTTTCCCGCAAACTGCCGGTCACGCAGTATTGTTCTCCTCTAACCCATTCTTTATAAGATTTTTCAAAAGTCGTATTTTTCCTTTTTTAAACTTCCGCGGATGTTTTTTTTTTTTGGTTGTGGTGTTGAAAGCACTTTTGCCGCTGTTATTACTTTTTTTTTCTTTTAAAGAGAGTTGCAGATGGGGAAAAAGGAGAGAGGAAGGAAACTCTCTGGAGACTGGGAGTGGGTGTTCGGATAACTCGGTAGACACGGTTGTAATCATTTTTCGCTCTTTGTTGTGCAAACAAACCACCCTCTACTGTGGGAACTCGTGTGTCCAGGAAAGGATTTCACCACGGGGCGGGGGGGGGGGCTTTGGAGATATCCAGAAGAATCTGCGCAGATCCTTTTTCTGGATACACCGTTTTTACTGCGCACCTCCGCCAACGGGCATGTTATGGAGCGATTGTGCACCATGCCTAAGCGCCATTGTTAGCGCACACTTGGTAGCGCACGAAATGACATCCGAGCTATCTAGTCTTTGTCCTCTCAATAGAATTTTTTTTTCAAACCGAGCAAAAGGGGCAGATGATGATGATGATGATGATGATTGAGGAAATGCAGAGTCATAGAGCAGTCGTTACTTCTCTTTCTCCGTCCTCCCCTTCCTTCCTCTTTTATGTAGACCGCAATTCTGCGTTCAGTCTCCTCGGAGTCAGCCCCAGTGAGCTTTTGAGCAGTCTTCGATTTGAGCGTTCCTTTTGCGTAGACCCATCCAGGAACACACAATTTCGCCCTATGAGGTCGCAAGCCTAAGCACGTTTTGGGAGAGTTCAGTGGGACATATTCCCAGGGAATTGTTTATAGAATCGCAGCCTTCTTCTTTTTTTTAAATTTTTGTTAAGTAACCTTTTTCAGAAGAAAGTTTATGAGATAAAGCGAGAGCCTCTTCTATCCGCTGTGCCCCTTTTTCCTCTAGCCTTGCATTCACAGGCGTTATTGAGGGGGAGTCCACTCGTCGTAAAGTAAAGCTCCCTTGGAACCCAACCAGGGCTTAGATAGGTCTACTCGGAAGTAACTCCCACGTTGCCCGACGGGTCTTCTTTCTAGGTTTGTTTCCTCGTGGCCCACACCCAAGCCCAAACCTAGTGTTGCGATTGGGCTGCGGCTCTCCTGTTTCGGTTCCAGATCAGTTTAAACTCAGGTACAAGGGCGAGAGTATTTACCTGAAAAGGAGACAGATGTTCCCTCCAGGAGAGGCTAGCCTGTAAAACACCCCCCTCCCTTCTGAGCGGCTTAGGGTTTACGTTTTGGAAGGCCAGCCTGCCTCCATCTCTACCCGGCATCTCTGATGAGCCAAATCTTTCAAGCCAGGAGTAATAACAGGTCCATTCTAAACCTTTGAATAGCCTGTTTTGCTTCTAGGCCATCATTTTAATTTAAATTTAAAAATTTTTTTTTTAAATGCCACTTTATTGATTAGCGGTGGCAGTCAGAGACCAAGCGGGTAAGCCAACCTCTGGTAGGGGAAAAGGCCCTTTCCTTGCCCTGCTCCATCCTCTTTTCCTAGGATCGCTCCTTCCTGACGCCCCGATCCTTTTCCTCCCCACTGTAGGGCGGGCTCATCCAACTCGCTTGGTGATTTGCCAGCTAGTTTAACTCACAACCGGCTCTTGTAAGTCAGCCTTTTAAAGCACCCCCTTGGGTGACTGGTAAATAGGGCTTTAGCCATTTTTTATGCGGCAGATTGACATGTTGACGACTCTGCTGGAAGGGAGCTTCTACTGCCTCCCTCTCCTCTCCCTCCCCCCCCTTTTTTTTGCAAAAGCTTGGCAAGCACTTCATCAAGGATAAAAAGGTTCTGCCGTGAGGATGTCACTCAATTTATTGTGAAAGTCGAATGAATTACGTTTAATGAAAGTGCTCCCCCGATGAATATTACCAGCCGTTTCCAGAGTTGGCTCTGTCAGATTGATAGGAGGAAGGAAATGCCAGCCTGTCTCTCTCCCCCCCCTCCTCGCCACAAGCAGCGGCCGCCACTCCCCTCCCTCCAAAGATCTCTGGTCTCCATGACTGCGTGAGCTTTCCAAGAACGCCTAAGAAGGGACAGAGACAGAGGGGAAGGCCCGCAGGTTGTGCAGTAGGCCAGACTCGCTTGCGCAAGATTATGCGCGAGAGATCTGTGCGGGACGTTCCATTTCGAGCCTGGATCTTTATTTTTTTGCAAGGATTGCGGGGCTGTGTCGCTTTGGGGAGGGGACGGGGGAAGAAAGGAGCGTGGCTGACTGATCACTGTAGGCAGAAATAGCCTCCCAACCTAAGTCACAAACCAAAATATCGAACATAGGCATCCCTTATTTCTTGGAGGCGGTCCAGCCCTCCATTTTTAATCCGGACAGGATGCCCTCTCCTCTCCTCTCCTCCAGTATAGGGCATGATTCAACTAAGAAGAAGGAAGCGTGGTTCCTTCCCCCCCGCCTGTCACTGAATAACTCACAGAAAGCTTCTGTGCCTAGTTAAAAATTAAGGGTGGAGACTTTGGGGGTCGGAAAGGGGGGCAACCTCCAAAACAGATAGGGGACAACACGCATTTGATGGTGGGGGTGTACAGTCAGTCCCTGGCTAGAAATATTTATTTAGAAGTAATTCCCATTGTGTTCAGTACGAGTGACTTCCAAGTAAATGCATGCAGGAGCGTCCTGACCAAAGCGCGAATTACTTCCGAGTAAACCGTTAACAGATATCGGGCTGCAGATCTTGAATTTACGATGGGTTTAACACCTGACCGCGTTTGCATGAGTAGATCCGGGTTGTATCTCATATATTGACATGCTCGTCTAAATACATTTAGATTCGAGATGACCGCCCCATTGGTTTTGCGTGGGTCCTAGCCTTCCCGCTTCGCATTGTCATACAGGTAGAAACTAGGCCTTCCACTTCACCGGAGTTAAAGCCGAATTCTTCAACAGGACCGAGCTGAGAATATGAGGAAATGTTCTGTTGTTGTCGTCGGTCGTGTGTCTTCAAATCGTTTCAGATTTACGGCGATCCCAAGGGGGAACCTATCACTGGGTTTTCTTGGCAAGACTTGTTCAGCGGGGGTTTGCCTTGGCCTCCTGAGGCGGAGAGAGTGTGACTTGCCCAAGGTCAGCCAGCGGCTTTCTTTGGGCCAGCGGGTATTCAAACCCTAGTCTCCAGAGCTGTAATCCAAGGGTGAAATCGCGACACCACGTTGGCTCTAAATAGTACTTATTCTGGAAGATTTGGCGGACACAGTGGCGGCGAACTGTAGGGTATTTTTTAGGGCCGTTTTAGAGGTGGGTGAAAGCGCTGGCAACACTTCTACCCCTCTCTACGGGATTTTATAAGATCTTCGATCCCGCGATTTTAGAAAGGGGAAAACTGCAGTCCTCATGTGCCTTGCTTTGGGAACAATCCTTGCCGTTTCACGGGATTATGATGTCGTCGTTCTAGCGTGCTCCTCCGGATGGAACACTTTTCACCTGGCATTAAAACTTTACTCTCATCCCTCTCTGCGCCTATGGCGAACCCATGCATTTCATAGGACTTTTTTTTTTTTAAGACAAGGAATACTCAGATGTGGTTTTGCCAGTTTCTTCTTCTGAAATATAGCCTACAGCACCTGGTATTCTATGGCCGCTTCCCATCCAAGTACTATGAAAGCCAGTCGAATTTGCTTCTGTATAAGCAAATATAAGACCGGGCTACACCTTTCTTAGAGAGCCAGCGTGGTGCAGGTTTGGACCCTGGAGGGCTGAGCGATGGACTACCACCTTGGAGACCAGGGTTTGATTCCCCGCTGGGCCATGGAAACCCGCTGGGTGACCTTGGGCGCGCCACGCTCTCTCAGCCGCAGAAAATTCCGTGACAAGTTCGTCCTAGGGTCGCCATAAAGTCGGAAAAGGGACACAACAACAGCACCCTTCTTAGAGCGCTTAGTAAGAATGCTGGTAGTATGGATGCTCTGGGTATCTCCAAGGGTACTTCCAACTGTGGACGCTGACTCAACACCTTTGAGATCAAAAACACATTTACACGGAATTTAGGGATGCAGTTTTCCTAAACGCACAAGTAATCAATCCAGCGAGGATGAAATTTTCAAGTAGATACGCTTGGGAGTGTTGCTCTACTTAAAAGTACCTTGTGTTGACATCTAGCCACTCCTGTTTAACCGGTTTGTGTAGGCCTGGCTACCGAAAAACCCTTTTGTTAAGGGTTAAATACCTTCCTACCCAGTCAGTTGCGTGGTTTAGGATGAAATCTCAGAGTCTTTGTTTAGAACTCCAATGAATAACATCCGGTGCGTTTGCTTCCCAGTCCAAAAGCGATTTATTTGGTAGTGCCAATAACGCAAGGGAAACCCGCTTCTAAGATGTTAAGATATTCGAAAGCAAACCCAGCTAGAATACACTCATTCAAGCTTCAAGCAAAGGCGTGTTTAGGATGTCATCCCGAACCACTTTTAGATTGGATCCCTGTAGCAAAAAGAAAGGAAGGACCCGGTAGGGATACATTTTAGTGTTACACGATTGCTGGTTGTTAGGAATCAAGACATCAATATCCCAGAGACTGAAAAAGTTGTTGTTGTTGCTGCCATGATGATGATGATGATGATGATATATCTTGTCCAGTGGTAGTTGGGAGATTTTGGAATAACAGTCCACAAATCTAACGTGTTGAAGCTCTCCAGTTTCTTCAGTAGCAAAGCGAAATAGAGACATGTTTTTGTATCAGCCTTCCAGCCTCTGAAATCTTCAGGGACACAGCTAAAGGCATCTGTTCTCCCAAGTCTTCAGACTTTTGGACTTCCGCTGTCCAGAGTTATCATCGTTTAAGTCTGCCTTCACCTCCCAGTTCGCTTTCCCAAACCGGCAACCCGGAGAGCGGCGCTATTACAAGACTCCCAAGCCTAAATCCAAAGGAGCTAGTCTCCTCTTAACCAGATGGTGGAGCGCGGAACGCGAGGGTAACCAAGGACGCTGTTAGAAGTCGCTGCTCTTTGTCAGGGACACCTGACGACAAAGCCCAGGAACCAATGAATGTTGCTTAAACGGAGAATCTCATTCTTTACTCATATGATTAAACAACTCCTGCTGCCCTTCCCCAGCCTGTCTCTGCTCCTGTTTTTCCTACCTTTGACTGGGAATGAAGAATAGCCTTCTCCAGTCTGTTGCCTACATTTCCATTCCTAGGCGTGTAGGCACATGTGGCTTAACATACACAGCTTTAGGTGTGTGTGTGTCTGTGTACATAGTTAGCGTGCAAACTTTCAGAACCCAACCCAATTTTCAGAGAAGAGCCAAGACAGTGGATTCTAATATAGGTTCTTCAGGTGGACCATTCTGCCTGTCTCTCATGTCTTGAGGCAGCTTTTCACTAAAACTTTTTGAAGTTTTTGAAGGATTGGAGCGAAATCTCAGGCCATCAGTGTGTGCTTCTTTTGACTTCTCTTACAGAGCGACCACCTCATCCATGGAAGAACCTCCGCTTTCTAATGTTACCCTTGACTAGCCCTGCTGGATAGGTTTCCTAAGATTTCCCATAGCTGCTTCCAAGACAGAAAAATATCGATTACGTGTGTAGGCAAACTTTCGAGTCATACAGAACTCTTCTCCCCCTCTTAGAAATATCTAGTTAGAGTAACCTGGAAGCCTAGTGACATAATATTTTTTTTTTCAATCACTTCGTTCAACTTTACACCCTATAACTTTCAATCCGACTGGTTCCTATGCTTCACTCTTGCCACTGAGTTCCAGTCTATTATAGGCATGACAAGCTTTGGGATAAAGATTACGAGAAGTTCAAATTTGGGAAATACATATATATGAAAATAAAATAAAATAAAATAATTTCTCATTCCTAATGAAAAAAAATATTACGAGAGGTTCTTCTTAGCTCCCGGGAGCAAAGAAAGAGTATAGCTTGATGAATTTGGTGTGTGCTAGATTTTTGATGTCGCTAAGGTTTCGCTAAGGTGTAAACCCGTCTTTTCTGCTCCTCTAAAGGTAGGATCAGAAACTGTGGTAGTTGAACCTCAACCTAGGGCTTCTGGGCTAGAGTAGCCAGCTTGCTCCTTGTGTTGAACAGAAAACTTGTTCGTTTGCTCTGCCAAGGCATATACTCCGTTTCCTTCCCACTTTCCTTAGGAAAGGAAGAAGCAGCGCAGGTAAAAAGGGCTATTTTCAGGACCGTGGACGGCTCCGTACGCCTTCTTTCCCCATGTAGCGTCCAGCCGAGATCCGAATCTTTCTTCAGCACCTCGGACAGCATCTTAAGCAGGCCTTGAGTCGCCACAAAAGAGTGACCCGTCCAGCCTCTACCCGGTAGCGGTGGCGACCTTTTAAATAGCCTTTCGCGTTTAATGACGTTTTCTAGCCCATCGCAGAGCGTCTCGGGCGAGTTAACAAAGCCCCGCTCCGTCCCCCCCACTCTCTCCCTTTCGCCTCCAAAACAAAGAAAGCGAATAACTGAGATTGATGTCTCATTAACGATCGATGCTATTTTATGTGAAGCGGCTTGAATAAAACATTTCTCTTTAAGGAAGCCCGTGCGCTCTCGCTTTCTTTTGGCCTCAGCAACGGGAAACGCCTTCCTTTTTTTGAACGTTTGTAAAGGACCAGAGCAGGATTTATTTTTTTTTTAAAAAAGAAATCTCCAAATAAAGGAGACTAGCAAGGAGGAGGGAGCCCTTGTAAGGACTCCTTCCACCTTCCCTATTTATAGTTACTCTTTCCCGTTTAACTTCTGTTCCTTTTTCAGAACCTAAAGGGAAAGCTGTTATTCCTCCGTATTATAAGAGAAAAGCGTCTGAGGAACCGGATTTAGGTATTTCCTGGACGAAGGGGAAACCAGGTTCAGTGCTATTTATAGTTAAAGACCATTTCCACACTAGACTGTTGTAGTGCTATTATTCCACTTTCAACATCCTCTGGAATCCTGGGGTCTGCAGTTTAGGGAGGGGCCTTTGAACCCCAGGATTCCATAGGATGCTGAAAGTGGAATAATAGCACTATAACAGTCTAGTGAGGAAATGGCCAAAGTGTCTATTGATCGGCTAGGGGTCGGGACGGAAGAATTGCATTGATACTTGATGTTTATATCGCCCTCTGGAAGACAGTGTCAAACTCTCCCCAGCCTCTTGTTAGCCTGGATTTCCCGGCATCATCCTCTGATCGGATTTTCTTCCCTAAAACCCACACTTTAATAGATCAGAAAGATTAACTTGGAAGGTTATTGACAATGAAACAGCTCTAGAAGACTAACGACGGAGGGTTATTCTTACGACTTGCACCAAAAGAAGTTAATGAGTGAGTCTCGGAGTCATCCCTTATTACATCAACCCTTTTTCTTCCTCCTGCAAATAATAACAAGGATCCATTAATGAATTACTTAACCCAGGCCTTTATATAAATGATGGAGGGACGCAGGAAATCTAATTTGGTTCCAAGCCAAGCTCTAGGAACGGGGCCATAAAGAAGGAAACTGCCGTGATTCCGTTAGCCATAGTGAACGGTGTGTGTGTGGGGGGGACGAGTTTTAGTCCTGTTCACGTAAGTATAAACGATAGTTGTGGGCGTTCCGACGTGTCCCGCCTTCTCCAGTTAAGTAAGAGGTAATCACTGACTTTTCCCCTCGGTGGCGTAAATCCCCACTTCATATCGACAGAGTTGTTCCCCGGGGTTTTGCTGGCAGAGAAATGGTTGTCGATAAAACACAAGAAAGTTGACAAGAAAGGTGTGACTGGATGAGAGATGGGGACCCTTCTAATAGAGAGCGTGGATAGGAAAAAAGCGGGCAATGCTTTAAATGCGGTGTATTCAAATTCCTAGAAGATTTTTTGGGGAGTGGGGTAGGGAGAAGGAAGGCAAACAGTTTGCTGGTTTGCTCTTCCTATAATTCAGGAACTCAGCAATGTCACTGTATTGGAACAAGACAGATTGGAGGCCTATCTATGCCGCCGGCTGTAGGCACAAAACTCTGCCTCAGCCTGAGCGAGCCTTCTATGAAATGAGGAGAACAGGAGGCTGTAGGACGGAGGTGGTTGTCAATGAGGCCAGTTCCGCACTAGCCTTTTATAGTGCTATTATTCCACTTTCAACACCCTATGGAATCCTGGGGTTTGCGGTTCAGGGAGGGGCCCTCCTTAAACTGCAAACCCCCGAATTCCATAGGATGTTGAAAGTGCAATAATTGCACTAGAACAGGCTAGTGCGGACTTAAGTGAGCCTTAATGGAGCGTTCATCCTATTAACCTTCGCCCTGACCGACCTTCTGGCCACTAGGCTAGAGTAGGCAGGGCGTTCAAACCTTCCTACTCATAAATCCGGTACATCCTTTAGGATATGCAAAGCCCTTTTGGAAACCTGTATTTTATGAGGTAAACGGCGAATTAGTTCTGTTTTATATGCTGGAAACCTAGAGACACTGGGCTCCTTTAAGACCGTTTACGCACTAGACTGTTATAGTGCTATTATTCCACTTTCAACATCCTATGGAATCCTCGGGTTTGCACTTCAGGGAGGGGCCCTCCTTAAACTGCAAACCCGAGGATTCCATAGGATGTTGAAAGTGGAATAATTGCACTAGAACAGGCCAGTGCGGAAATGGCCTCCGCTTTGCTCCATCGCAGGCTGGTTTTTCCTCTTCGGTTCTTCGTAGGTTCCCATCCCATCGCTAGCCGGTCGGCTCAGAGGGCGCCAGTGAAAGCCGCCCTCGTTTGCATATGTATGTGAAGGGTAGGGAAAAGAAAAAGAAAAGAAAAGAATGAGGCTTCCTCTTTGGTGTGTGTTGAATTTTCAGTATCAAATGACGGACCCGTTTGGCTTTCTTCTTCCAAGCTGAATGAATGCGAAGATTATGGAAGAACAAAAGCCCGGCCGACTCGCCTCCTCTTCCTTTTTCCTGCTGAACTTTAAAAGCTATTCTAATGCAAATATTTTTCTGCCTTCGTTCGGCCGCCGGTTTCCTAAAAAGCTCGCTGGGGAGGAAAATCGTATCCTGAACTCTCTGTACATTCATCTTAGCAGCACATCCACTGTGGAAATGGAGGATTCTGTGACCACCTTGGCACGAACGCCACATTTCTTTGGCAGAAGGGGTGTTCATAGGACTTGCAATTCCGATATGAAGTATGAGCTTCTTAGAGAGAAGTTCCTCAGCTGTGTGGCTTAAAAAAATTACGCTTGACTGGGTGTATCCTCACTGCACAATTGTAGTGGTTTAAATGCCATTGTCTCATCCTCTGGATTTCTGGAGTATATAGTCTCAAGAGATACTTTTAATTCTCTACCAGAAGGAATGCACTAGGGAATCCTAAATACTTTATTAAACTACAAATTGCAGGATTCCATATAAGGGACCCATGAGAGTTAAAGTAGTATCAAACTGCTATGATAGTGTTGTGTGGACAGGCTTGTTTTCAACAGTAAAGTATAATGATTTTGGATTAGTTTTAATAAGGTGATCACTCTCTCTCACATGAACTGCTGCTTTTGGGCTCTTTGTTTCTTCCACTTCCATGCCTTTGTTAAATGTGTACTGGTTTTTTTAAAATTACGTAAGCACACCTTGAACATTTATTTAAAAATAGACCAGGGAAACCTTTGGCCCTCTAGGTATTGTCAAACTCCAGTTCCGATCCGCACTAGAGAGCATGGTTAATAGAGAGACATGATGGGAACAGTAGTTTACTGTGGCAGCTGGTTGCTCCCATGTCAATGAGGTGGTGGATCCATTCCTGGTGATAAACTGAATTGTAAAGGAGCAACCCACAAGACTGAAACCTGTTCCCCAAGAAGTCCAGCACCTTGGATAATTGCTTTAAAGGCTGGATTATAACCCAGAGCAGATCCTACTGACCTGGGAACTCCTCCTCCTCCTTCCACACTGATTGGGTTACAAGTTACCTAGCTCTGTTTTAAAAAGTGGCATTGGGGCCATAAAAAAAATGACTTAATGGGAGCTCCTCTTCAGAGTGATTTTAGGTGTCAGTAGGCTTTTCAAAAATAAATCACTGGCCCTTTCAACTGTGCAGATGTAAAGAGAGACATGCAGGTCTTGGTAAAATTGATGTGCAAGAAGGGAGAGGGAAATTGGCTCCCTGACCTGCTTGTGGACTGCCATCTGTCAGTGATGCCGTAGCTGCAAGATGCCTGTGCTGAACAGGGCCTTGGCCTAGAAGGCCTCCAAGGTCCTTTCCAACTCTTGCATTTTTATACATCTGTAGACATCTAGCTGGCTACTGTTTTTAACCTATTAAAAACATTGTATGTGGAGCTGCCTTGAAAAATAACCCAGAAACTGCAGTTGCTTCAAAACAGGGCTACAAGATTGTTAAGTAGAATGGGGAATTTAATCCACACTATGAGAGTGCTTTATCAGCCACACTGGCTCCCGGTGAGTTTCAGGGTCTAGTTTAATGAGCTATAAAGCCCTAAATGATTTCAAACCAACTTATTTGGAAGATGCTGGTTGCAGAGCTAGGAAACATTACTTTTTCAGATTGCATCTGCTGGAAATCTGTAGCTAGCAAGTCCAAAAAATTAACTTTCCTAGTCTTTGAGGTAAACCCACCTAACTCTTACAATCCTTTTTGGAGGCTCTGCTTCATACATTACTGCCAAGTGAAGTAAGGTTCTTTTTGGTGGCGACACCCTGCCTATCACATAGGGTCTCTGGATAAGCTTTCCTGATGCCTTGTCTAGCACTCACTGAAGTTGACTTTATTCTTGTAGCAGATCCAGTGTGTGGTGTAGAGGCTAGAGCACAAATGGGAATCTTGCAACCCTCTATTCCTGGACTGCAAAGTCCCAGCAGCCCTAGACAGAATTGTCAGTGATGAGGAATGCTGAACATTACAGCCCAACAATAACTTCCACCTCTACACAGAGCGTTGGCCTGCTTGGGAGATCCAAATTTTAGTTTTCACTGAGCCATGAAACTCACTGGGTGACTTTGGGAGAGAAACTCTTCCTCAGACTGTCCTACTACCTTATAAGGTTGTTATGAGAACAAGTAGAGAACAAATGAGAACATTTATATCCTGCCTCTCCTCACTGGAGGAGAGGCAGGATATAAATGTAACTAACAAGATAACACAATCTTAATATAGCTTCAGAAGTACATTATCACAAGCCTCAGGAACCACTCAGTCCCTTCTTGTAGTCCTGAACTTTGTCAGAGTCTGTTACAGCACTGAAGTAGATTCTTGAATCTGAATTTAAAATGTACTACATGACGATCTCTAGGGCACTTACATGCTGATGATGTCATTCTGGATGTAAAGGTTCTGTGCTGGGACAACACCCTGTGGAAGTCCATAGGAAGTTGCAGTTTAGGGCATGCATAGCAGAGCAGGGGATGGCAATTTCTGTCTGCGGGCTTAATTCATCCTGTGGAGATTTGCCATCAAGCCTGTGGTGAACTGTGGGTTAGCTCTTTCTCTAAGTCCCACCTTATTGAGCTCAGTGGGACTTAATGCCCTCTTTATGATTGCACTGTGATTCTCATTCCAACCCAGAAACATTTCTTTTTCAACCCAGAGCCTCAGGAATAGATCCCAAACTAAGGTTGGCTAGGAATTTAATGAAAAGTTTCTTATTGAAACCTGCAGTTTCATGATTACATTTTTATCTAAAGCAAATGTTGCTTTCATTTACCCATGGACTGATTTACACTTATACACTGGAAACACATTTGAATGCCCCAGTGGGATCAACTACCTATAAATTCTGCATTTGGCATCCCCCTGCCCAAGACAATTAACAACTTTGTGAAGGCAGATCAAGACTTCACCCACTGGCTCCACCCCGGTCTTGCATTGTCAACCCCTCCTCCGGCTGTCAGTATATAGCCGGGCACATCTGGAGAGAGTGGCTTCCTCTGGGTGTGTAGAATGAGGCATGTCTCCATGCATGCAATATCTTTGGAGTCTGGGATATTGCATCCATGACCTTGAGATAATTATGGATAGTGCTATTGTAGAGAGGGGTGGTAGGCCTGATTTTCTTTTTACAGACTGGAGATGGTAGCTGCCTTCTCAGGCTTTCTATAGCATTCTGCCCCTGCACCTTCTTATACAACCCTGCTTTCCCCTTTTAAATCCACCACCTTACTGGAAAAGGAGTAAAGCTTCTCTGGTCTTATTCAAAAGGATTTGACCATTTGTGGTAGCGTGTTTCCATCAAAAATAGAACGAAAGAAAAGTACTCTGCTGAGTCAGAAATTATAAAACTAGAATACATTCTTTATTAAAACAACAAACAAGGAAAAGGTACTGGGTATTATAAGTATATGCAGACAGAATAGAACGTTCAAAAATGTCTAACGAGATTCCTCAGCTCAACTCAGTATTCAGGTACAAAGCTTTCATGCTCACTCAGACCTTTGGCTTCCCTTGCTCAAAGTTCTAATCTCTAAATCCGGGTTTCACTTTCTGATCCACTCAGAAGTGATTTGGTGTCTCCTCTGCCTCTCACTAGACCGCTAAGAAAACCACCCTCTTGTCCAGCAAAA
Organism: Cyclura pinguis; assembly: GCA_030412105.1. Lineage (NCBI taxonomy): Eukaryota > Metazoa > Chordata > Lepidosauria > Squamata > Iguanidae > Cyclura > Cyclura pinguis. The sequence goes on from CM059604.1 coordinate 25,286,143, forward strand.
CCCTCCCTCCTTCTGTCCCTAAAGAAATCTCTCAAAAAATGCAAGTCATCCCCTTATGTAGTGCTTCTCCTCAGAAAGCTCAGTCCCTCCCATGCACCAATGGGCTGAGTTCTTCTCTCACCCAGAGCCCCTTGGGTTCCTTGGCAACCTGTCGCTAAGACGGGCCTGCTTCTCAAGCTAACCGCTCCACCAGGCTCCGTCACAGCTATTTTCTGCTAACTACTAATGAAGACTTATTGAAACAGCTTCAAGTTTCCAGAAGTAGTCTTATGCATATAGGTGGTCTTTCTGTGATCCAGCATGGAATGGACTGTAATGTGTTTGTGACTCCTTTTTTTTCATCAGGAACCGCCATAGTTAGGTTCAGACTATTGTTTACTGTGCAGCTGCCCTTGCTATGTGTATAAGTTATATTTTATTGCCCATAAGCTTTACTTGGTCCATGTTCTTTGGGTTAAATTGTCCTGCACACACATACATTTGTAGTGCTTAGTCACACTGCTTGGTATTATTCTGTTTTGTATTTGCATTGCTCTATATTGTACAGTTAACCTTCTACATTCACTAGGGTTAGGGGTGCAGGAACCCCACCAAAGTGGAAAAATCACAAATACCAAAATGCCTATGTACCTGCAGGAAAGGGGATGTGGCATGGTGGGGTGAGCGGGCACCCAGAGTCCAAACTGGGTCAGGGAAAGGAGAGGGAAAGGAAGGTGGTTCAGCATGGTAGCCCTACACTCCTTCTCTCACACTGCTCTCCTTCCTTGGGTGTGTGGAGGGCAGTGGGAGAGGGTTTGTGGTGTTGAGAAAGTAGGTTGCAAACCATCCTTAGCTGGCCAGGCAGTGGGTGGAGGAGGAGAAGGAGGACCAGTGGCGGGCTTTTAAAAGGCTATGTGGCCTGAATGTTGCTGCTGAGGGGGAAGGTTCCCTTGGAAAAGAAGCACTGGGGGTGGGAGGGGGACAAGGGCTGGAGAAACTCACAAATAATCAAGTCTGTGAAAGTGAAATCTGCAAATGTGGAGGGCTGGCTGTATCACATGATTGGTTATTAGTTTATCTGATTGTCTGTGATTATTCTGTGGTCTGTACTGTTACTCCAAAACCCAGGTGCAACAAGGGCCACCCCGTGATGTCAATACCTCCTTACAGAAGTGGGGAATGAATTAGCTCAAAGAGGAGGCTTGAAAGAGGGGAGGGGGATAACTTAACAGGACCTCTTCTACCAATGTTTACGGGCTCATGCAGGAAAAGAACCAGCCAAAGATTCAAAAGTAAGCTAAAAATGTGTTTTTACTGGGGGGAATTCACTCATGCATGCACACAGAATACAAACAGTCAAACATTCACATAAGAGCTAACTGAAGGAGAAAGGAAGGAAAAAAATATGTATAGAGAGGCTGAGGGGTTTTGGGTTTATAATTACCAGTCCAGATGAGCAGTGAAGAAGCTGAAATGTTTAAGGGCAGGCCAGATCAGGATTCAGAGCAACATAGTGGGGTCCAGCATTTCATCTGACTGCATCTGACTTCTCAAAACCAAGGGTTTATATACACTGTTTCCCTGCCTGAAGGGGTGTGAGTTGATTGCTTTCCTAGCCTAGTGGACAATGGGAGTTGCAACACAGAAAATGGGCTATCAACTCACTAATGTTTGCAGTGTTTGGGTGACAAAGACCCAATGTGTGTTGTAATAGTGTCTATTGTGGGTGCTATGAGGCGAGAGGAAGGAGTCCAGGTGCACAGAGGATGGATATCTGTCAATCAGTATCCAGGTGAGCTTCTCACAATTGCATTTCTCTGGAAAATTCCAGATTCTACTTCAGCCTATTATCCACAGGAACAGCATCTATTTGCCTGACAAATGACTCAATCTTACCTGGAGGGAGTTTTATGCTACCATTCACAGTTGGAATTTCCCCCCTGTCGGTTCGACCGCTCCATCACCTCTCAGGTTTGATTTTGATATCAGAGCCAATTAATACAGTTGCCAATCCAATATGGTGCTAATTAGGTATGGTGCCCATCCAAACCACCCTGATATCAAGGACCCCCAAAGCGGGGCCTTACAGTACATTTTTCATAATATTATTTATAATTATATCAACTTCTTTGTTTGATTGTTTGAGATTTTTCCCCTCCTGCCATTTCCTGTTGAGGTTTTGACCATCGCAGCAAGACATCTGGGGACAGAGGCAACAAATGCAATGCCATTCTTTTTTCACTAAGTTATTAACAATAGCCCCTTCATCAACACACAGTTATTAAGCGTCAACGTATTCATGCACTTTCCCTTAATGCATTGTTGTTGCCACCCTTTTCACCACTATGCTACAACTGCAGCTACTAGAACTAAAAATATACAGAGGAATTCTATAGCTTCTTTTGAGAGTGACTTAAGAAAAGACATATCTTTCTTTCTTACATAGTACAGACTTACCTCAGACCTCAGCCTCAGACAAAGAAGCTCCTATTTACAAGGTCCTTTATACTTGCCCAGCTTCCCTTTTTCCCTTCATGCATTGCCTAGCTGGAAAGTTTTTTGTTTTTGTTTTAAAGCAGCATCAGCATTGGGAGTCTGGTAAAGGAGGACTGGAGAAACGCAGATTTTCAGTGTCAGGTTGCAGCAGCATGTCTGTAGTAAACAATGCAATGAAGCTTAAGGTGGGAAAAAGTGGGATTGTACTCTAGCCAGTCCTACTGTAGTTATGCGTGCCTGCCTACAATAGGCAAGGTAAATAGCAGCTCCCGCCAGAATCCTATACTGAGCATGCATGAAATGCAGAAGAGAGAGAAAGAGTCACAATTATCAGCTGCCCTCGGTATTTTTTTTTAGAAGACCACAGATCTGTAAGTTTGACCACTAAAATGGAGATCATAAGAAAGTTGGTGAAAGAAAAAGAATTGTTCCTGGATGCATTTTGAAAGAAGCTTTCAAGTAGTCTCTAGAAGGTTGAAGATGTTTTTGTTTACTTATGCAATGCTTACTTGAGCTGGCTGTTTCATTTCACTTGTGCATATTAGTTTCAGATACAAAGTTTGCTGAAACTTACTGAACTGCTCTTCTTTTCCTATGATGTAGGAACCTATACCTGTTCTTTCCATGTTATTTCTACCCCGATACCAAAGTTTCTGTTAAAGAACTAATGCCCAGGAACATATATACTTTAGCTGAGGCATATCTATAGTTAGGTAATATTATATCCTGCAAATGTTACTACTATTGCCACCCTTTATGTTAGGAGGAACTCCCCAATAAAGCTATTGTTAGCAGTGGCAGAGCTTGAAGGGCCGGGGGGGGGGGGGGGCGGAGGGGGCGTGGCCATGGTGCATGGGAGTGTGGCTGCAGTGCATTGTCATGGCACGTGGGCGCATGGGTACAAGCTGGGACGCCCAAAAAACATTGCTGCCCAGAGCGAACCGTCCCCATCGCCCCACTGTCCCTATGCAACTGATTGTTAGAATTTGAATCAAGCTCATAGCACTTCTTTCTAGATTCTTACTGGAACAACAGGACAGTCTATTTCTACCTCGTCGCTCTTGCCCTTTCCCTTTAAATGGAAAGTAGGCCTACTTTTGCTCTTCAGCTACTTTTATTATCTCAGAACTCGTCTGCCACTGTTTATCATCATATGCGGTTTTTAAAGCCCCTCTTGATTGAACCGTTCACGAAACAACTCTTCTGTTAAGCTACATTATCAAGAAATGCTGTCATAGACCTCCAGGTATATAAAAGAGCTTATGTAAAGTTAATGGTCTGCCTTATATATTTACAATCTCATCCTGAATGCCAGAAGTCTTTTTCAGAGCGATATACGTATTTAAAATAGGTGCCATATAAAATGTGCATAGGTAGGTCTGCCACGTAATCAATAGTCATAAACAATGTCATAAAGTGTTAAAAAAATCAGAGGGGTGGAATTGCACAATCACTTAGCATATCCATGGTGTCACTAATAGCTGCTCTAGAACTTGGCAACAATTATTCTTACAATATATATAGGAAGGGAATCCTGTACATATTTGAATGTGTATATTACAGTGATAACGCTCTTTAACATATTGCTTTTTTTTTTTTTTAAATGAGTATAACTGTTCATTTAATAGGTCTTAGAAGAGCAGTGAGATTAGATTGTATCAAATCCAGGAGCTATGTTTGTAACATAGCAAAATTGGCAAGTCTGTATTTTTAAAGGAGGGAGAAAAATGGAGATCCTGGAAAACCTACTTGTTGAACTCTGACTCCAAATATTTTCCAGCCTACATTGCGGGATAATTCTGGGAATGTTGTCCAAAAAGTTACTTTTCCAAGTTCAAAAAGAAAGCAAGAAGAATGACAGAAATGCAAGGCCTGTTAAGTCACCTCTTTGAAATACTGATTTATTTCTGAAAGTGAGAAAACATAATGAATGTTAGGCAAGTATCAGCCCATTTCTCCAAATAAAATTACTCCTGGGTAATGCACTGAGATTGTTTGATTTCCCCAGGTATTTTACTCCAAACTTTCAATGTCAAAATGTCTCACTGCTTGTGCTGGTGTGGCCAGGAATGCCAAATATGCCAAGCCACAGAAACATCAAACAAAAATCCTAACTTCACTTATACAGTGATGGGGAATGACAATGGCTTCTTTAGGAAAGGGATCTTGGGGTTGTGGTAGGTAGCTCGAATCAGTATGTGGTTGTTGTTGAAAAAGAAAAAAAAGAAACACCAAAACCAAATTCCATGTTCCGTAAAGGATTCTGTGAGGAACTGAAAACAGAACTGCAAGTGCCACAATGCCTTTATTCAAATATATGGTGTGACTGTATATACAGGGAATATACAATGCATTCACTGAAACAGTCCATGGGCTACCGGTTTGTTTGTTGGCACAATTGCCAGCACTGATTATGGCCTGTAAAGCATGATCCATTTTAGGTCCAACCCATCTGAAGCACCATAACTCACTATATGAAACCACCTGAGTCTTAAGATGCCTGGGGAAGAGCTTTCTCTCAGACCTACCGTTGTCATAGACCTGTCTGGTGAGGACCTAAGAGAAGGCATCCTTGGTGTTTGCTGCAAAGCTCTAGCAATCTCTTCCACAAGAGGCTAGGCTGATCCCCTTTCTGCTTTCCTTTTACCATCAGGGAAATATTGTTTTATTAGAAGAGGTATTTGGTAATTAACTGATTGTGCGGGTTTTTTTTAATGGCGTATTCTGCTGTATTATTGTAGTGTGTATACGTGCCTTCAAGTCGTCCGTTGACTTATGGCGACCCCATGAATATCACAGGGTTTTCTCAGGCAAGGAATATTCAGAGGTCATTTTGCCAGTTCCTTCCTCTGAAATACAGCCTACAGTACCTGGTATTCATTGGCAGCCTCCTCTCCAAGAACTAACCAAGGCTGACCCTGCTTAGTTTCCAAGATCAGATGGAATCTGGTGGCTTTAGGCTATTATTATTCTTTTTGAAAATGCTTTTATACTGTTTTGAATTGCAGTGTTTCAATATGATAGCTAATTTCATTGTTCTGTAGCTTTTTATCATCAGGTTTTTAGCTGTCGTTTGTTTTAATCTGTGTCGTAAGCTGCCTTGGGATCTGTGTTGATAGAAAAGTGGGATAATAATAAAACATAATAAATATTGTGTGTAGTCCTGATCACTACACTGCAGAAAGGACATTGTAGTGCTGGATAAAATGCAAGAATGTGCAACCAAAATTAGCACAAGGCTGGAATAAATCCCCTATGAAGGCAGACCTCAATGATTGGGGCTTTTTAGCTGAGAAGAACAGCATGTAAAGGAGTGTAAATAATTATGCATGGCGAGGAGGAAGTGGATAGGCAATTTCTTTCCCCTTATCAATGAAACTGAACCTGAGGAAGATGCATGATGGGGGATTCAGGACAGAGAGAAAAAGGTACTACATTACATTATGCTTACGATTTGCTGCTGTTGTGATAGCCACCAACTTTGGGTAGTTTTCATAAAGGATTAGAGAAATTTGTGGAGGAAAATCAATAGCTGTTGGTCTCTCTGCAGCTCTTTTTACATCCACTAGGATCAGTGGCAGGATATTTCTGCATACTGGTTGTTGGTAAACTCGATTGGAAAAAGGCTATTTCTTTCACATCCTTTTTTTCTCCCCTTCCTTTCCTTTTTTTTTAAATGCTGTAAGAGACTAGCACAGCTACTTCTTTGAAATTTTGTTTGTGAGTTTCTCATAGAAAACATGGTTGGCTTCTGTGGGAACAAAACGTTGGAGAGGTTGATGAAGAGGAGCAGCAAAAGAGATAGAGGGTTCCAGCGACCAGCAATGGGCTCCTTGCTTAAGTCTTGGTTTTGCTGGTTATCCAGGGATGCCAGCCTCTCATGCTGACCCTGGTTCTGTTCAGAGATTGAAAACAGCTACTTTTTTTTGGATGGAAACATCCAGAATTCTTTTCTGAGCATGTCTACTCACTACTGGCTAGAGGTGTTACAGTCTGAAATAATTTCTCTTAGCACTGGAATTCTAGTTCATCTAAAAATGTGAAACAATGTCTATGACCTACTGTAAACATAGCTTTTTTAATAACGAAAATGGCACAATCTACAATGTATATCCATTAATTTTTATTCATCATGGAAAGGTAGTCTTTAGGATTTTACACACTACTGTCTGTATTTGAGTTTATACCCCACTGTATCGTGAAGGCATGAGATAGCAAATTATTGTTGTTGCTGTGTTTTTTCAAGTCATTTCTGACTTCTGGTGACCCTAAGGTGAACCTATACTATATAATATAGAGATGAGATATGCAATTACAGTGCTGTTAAAATGCAACTAAATAATAATGTTCATCATAAGAATATAAAACCTTACCCTTTATCAACTTCCCAAAGGTATTTGATATAGAAAGGTTTTATGACATTTCTGGGAGGAAAAATACTCAAGTCTGAGTCTTAGTGAGTGTTTTTAAGAATGATAATTGCAGTGCATCTAATGTGGAGAACTCCCTGTGCACTTTTGCTATCTGTGGGTGGTACATGCATGATATGGTAAAGAGGTTATAAAAAAGCAAGGAAGTGTACTTCAGAATGTACCGTGGACACAGAAATATTGAACTGATATGTGAAATCCTAATCAACAGATCCAAACTGCAGCTGCCATAATAAAGGTGAGATTTTATGTAGGAAAAAAAGAGGAGACTAGGCTCCTTTTTCTGCCTTCCCTCCAACTGCTGATTTATTACGCATGCTTTCTGGTATTTATTCCTGCTCCTAAGATTTTATGCACCCATTATTTAAGATGATGAAACATGAACTGCTTCCCAAACATCACATTTTGGACCTGTAGTAATAGTAGTAGTGGTAGTAGCTGCTATGTGCCTTCAGATCATTTCTAATTTTATGGAAACCCTAATGTGGACCTATCAGAGGGTATTCTTGGCAAGATTTGTTCAGAGGGAGTTTGTCTTCCTCTGAGGATGAGAGAGTGTGACTTTGCCCAAGGTCGACAAGTGGGGTTGTAGTAGGGATTCGAACCTTGGTCTCTCGAAGTCTTAGTCATCACTCAGACCACTATACCATGCTGACTCTTAAGACCTATTGCTCACCCTGTTCAAAAAATACAACTAGGTGTGTACTGTAGTTTGCCATATGCTGGACAATGCTTCCTAAGTAGGGAAACAGGAAACCTGTTGTGCCTCCGATGGGAAGGATTGCAGCTCACTGGTGATACACGTGCTTTGCATGCAAAAAACCACCCTGGATACACCCCTGGTGTTTTCAGATAGGGATGGCAAAGACTGTTATCTGAAATCCCAGAGGCCTGTTGCCAGTCTGTATAGGTGGTACTGCATTAGATGAACTAATGCTCAGGCTCGATATAAGGTAAGTTCCTACGTCCTTTGGTAGGTAGGCTGCTTGCAGGTTGGTTGGTCATAATTATGTTCTGCTAAATAAGAAGATGGTAATTATTACTCTACCAATTATGGTAGAATTGGGTGGGATTAACTATTAGCTTAAGTGTGCTGTCAAGCAGGGTCGTAGTCCCAATGGTACTTGTGGTTGGCCCAGTCACGTAGGGACAGGGGGGCGAAGGGGACAGTTTGTCTCTGGAGGCAATGTTTTTCGAGTGTCCTGGCTCGTAGCCATGCCCCCATGCCCTGCGGCCACACTGCCATGCGCTGTGGCTGCGCCCTTGCATGCTGTGGCCACCGCCCCACGTGCTGAGGCCATGCCCCTGCATGCCACAACCACGCCCCACACCATAGCCCCGTTCCCCCTCCCCCTCCTCCTCTTCCCCCTCCCCACACTCCAAGCTCCACCGCTGGGTTGGCCCCTGTGGGGAGGAAGATGCTAGACTAGTTAGGTCATTGGTTGGTTCCAGCCTGGCTAATTTGTCTCTCTGCCCTTGAATTGTTCTGTGGTCCTATGATTAGTGTCTTCCACTATTTTAAAAAAGTTTTGCTATGGCTGGTTAGGTTTTCATAAGAGGATTGAGAAAGTGTGTTGGGAAATGCTTTGTAAGCAGCCTTGAGTCCCAGTTTGGGAAGAAAGAGAGGTGTAAATAAATGGATGGATGTATTGCAGCCCAGAGCTTTATACAGGCTGAACTGGGTGTGAAGAAGTCTGGATTCTTATATAATGCTGGGGTGGGATGATCTCTCATCTTCCAAGCAAACATTACAAGCAGAGTTAGAGAACTGAGCTCTGTCTTCCTCTTTTCCCTCCATATCCTGGTTTAATTATTTGGGAGAGATTGGGATAAAAACCATCTGGGGGGTGGTTGATTCAGACAATTTCAGTCGTTCGCTCTTTCCTGTCATAAGATTAAGCTTTCAGGTTTCCTCACTGGTATAGGCTTCTCCCACTTATCTGACCAGAGCACAGTCAGAAAATGGAATTGGTCGAAAAATGGAACTCATGTACTGTACTGTAAGGAGCATGAAGGACTTATAGAGGCTCACCAGGGACCAAACATGCACGCTCTGCTTGCATAATCTTTCAGCTGGCTTAGTTCCTTTCTCCTCCTCTCAGCTCACTTTTCAAGCAATAGTTGCATAAGAGTGGTTGTGAGTCTTTGTAGGCAAGAAAAAATGATGAAAGAATGGAATCTCCATAGAATTAATGGAACTTGTTTTTAATTTGGAAGCTTCAAAAGAGTGAGTCATCAGATGATGGGGCATCAAAAGGTGGGGGCTTCTTGTATAGGATTTTTTTAAAAAAGTCTTCACAAAAATTAATATGCATTTTTAAAATGTTTGTCCTAATAATATATGCATTCTTCTGTGACATTTTACTTAACACAGTTGTTTTTGATGAGCAATTTCCCCCTGTTATAATGTATGCTAAATGTTTCTAAATAAACTAATAAGCACATTTTTGTGCCCATTTTTATATTTTTAATATGTAACGTTTTAACTTTATAAATGGTTTAACTGTTTTTTAAACTTTACATTTATACTTTCATGGATGTTTTAAGTTGTACTGTTTTAATGCTGTTGGTCCCCTTGAGTCCACTGTTGAGAGAAAGGTGGAATATAAAATAAAATAAAAATGATATACATTTGGGTACTTTTTTAAAAAACAACAACCCAGAGTGTATTCATTAAATGCCAAGGTCATAATCATCCAGGCTATAGTATTGTTGATTTCTATGTATAGTTGTGAAAGCTGGATGATGAAGAAAGTCAGTAGGAAGAAAATCAACTCCTTTGAAATATCGTCCTGCAAAAATGCTCTATGGCTACAATGGAATGCCAGAAAGACACACGAATTGGTCTCAGAGCAGATCAAGCCTGAACTCTCACTGGGAGACAAGATGACTAAAACAGAGACTGTTACACTTTGGACATATCATGAGATGGTATGACTCAGTGGAAAAGATGGTAGTGTTGGGTGAAGCGGAAGGCAGTAGGAAGGGAGGAAGACTGTGCTACAGGTGGATTGATTCAGCCAAAGAAGCCATGGCACTGAATTTGCAAGATCTTATCATGAGAGTTGATGACTAGGGCTCTTGGAGATTTCTCATTCGTAAGGTCACCATAAGTTGAAGTCCATTTGATGCCAAACAGCTGCAGCAACCAGAACAGTGAGTCTGAAAATTGGAGACCTACATTGCAAAATTAGTAGAGGTGTGAATTTCAAAGGTTACTTGCCTTTTGATTTGTGTATTGGTTTCAAAGTGTGAATTGAGGTATGCCTGCATTTATATGCAAAATTAATGGTTTTCTCTGTCCTTAAGCAATGATAGTGACAGAAGGTGGGGAGATAAGGTGAAGGAGGTCTGAAGGGTCAGCTCTTCATCTCCAGGTACATTTTTTATTTGGGGACAGGCAAAAAGTGGAATCGTTCTTTATATTATTTATAAGTAGGACAGAGGTATGAATATCCAATGTGACTCCCAGTCATTTGGCCCTACCTTCCTGACAAATCAGTTAGACAATCTGATATAGTTCTTTCCTTGTGCTACTCTTCTTACCCTCCTGTGCATGTGAGAACATTTGAATGATGCAATGGGTAGCCTGTGATCTGCTCTTTGGCAGCATCTGGGAAATACTGGATACCTTGGGGTGGTAGTGGTGGAAATGCAACCCACCTTACTTAGGGAGTGTGACCTAGAATTAATGTTTGGAAGAGAGATGGCCACTTGTCCTGCTGGGTGGGAAGTTAATTCAATCCCTTCTTATTTCATTAGCAGTGCAGGCTGGTATGTCTTATGTCAACGGGATGGTGAACCTGCTATAGGTTTTAGTGTAAACTTTAAAGGCGCTATCTAGGGTGTTGACTCCTATTGCTGCAAATAGAGCCAGCACCTTGGCTAGTTCTTTTAAGTTCACACTAAACCTAAGAAGTGATTCACCACCGCAGTGTCATTGAATCTACCAGCTTACACTGGAGCTTAAAGTTCAGAGATCTGATTTTGATTCCATTTTGATGTCTCATCTCTGATGGAGGTTGCTAGCCCCCAGGTCTGCAGACACATGTGTGAATCTCCTCTGGGTTTTCCTCTGGACTTCAAAGAATCTGTCCAAGGTGCTGGAATATTTTTACAGCACAGATTTCAGCACCCCAGATAGCTCCTTTAAAGTTCAGGTTTAAACTTGGAGCAGATTTACAAAGACACTGACATCAGAGCCACCAGCTTATCCTGCTGGTCTCTCCATTTCCTGTTGTCAAAATATCTGACCCTTTGTATGTGTGCATGAGAACTTTCCAGGGGATTGTCTATAGTTAGGAATATTCAGAGATGGTTTGCAAGTTCTTTCTTCTGAAGGATAGCCTGTAGCATCTGATATTTGTTGGTCGTCTCCTGTTCAAGTACTAACAGGGGCTGACTGTGCTTAGCTTTGAAGGACAAACAGAATCTGATGCCTTTTGGGTATTTAGACCCCTTCTGATCCTTTAGTAATGTCTAAATCAGCTTGCTGCAGAGAATATAATTTTAGCTTTATGTACCTACAACAATCCCCTTTATATGTACACACAGTGCAGAGGAGTGTAATGTGAAGGCAGTGGTGCAGTTAAGATTTAATAGTCTTAAGAGGGCCTCCCTTTAGACAAGGTAGTAAAATGTAGGATAGACAAGGCTACCATTAGGCGGATTTGTAATTGGCTGACCGGCCGAACACAAAGGGTGCTCACCAAGGGCTCCTCTTCATCCTGGAAAGAAGTGACTAGTGAGGTGCCACAAGGATCTGCCCTAGGTCCAGTGCTATTCAACATCTTTATCAGTGACTTGGATGATGGAATAGAGTGCATACTCATCACATTTGCAGATGACACCAAATTAGGAGGGATAGCTAATATCCCAGTGGACAGGATCAGAATTCAAAATGACCTTGACAAATTAGAGAGCTGGGCCATAGCTAACAAAATGAATTTTAACAAGGAGAAATGTGCTACGCTTAGGAAGAAAGAATGAAATGCACAGATATAGGACGGGTAATACCTGGCTTGAAATCAGTGTGTCTGAAAGGGACCTAGGAGTCTTAGTTGACCATAAGTTGACCATGAGTCAACAGTGTGAACTGGCATCTAAAAAAGCCAATGTGATTCTGGGCTGCATCAGTAGGAGTATAGTGTTGAGATCAAGGGAAGTAATAATACCACTCTATTCTGCTTTTGTTAGACCTCACCTGGAATATTCTATAGAGTTCTGGGCACCATAATTAGAGAACGATATTGACAAGCTAGAATGTGTGTAGAGGAGGGTGACCAAAATGGTGAAGGGTCTGGAAACCATGCCTTCTGAAGAATGGCTTAGGAAGCTAGATAGGTTTAGCCTGGTGAAAAGAAGGTTAAGAGATGATGTGATAGCCATGTTTAAATATTTGAAAGGATGTCATGTTGAAGATGGAGCAAGCTTGTTTTCTGCTGCTCCAGAGACTAGGACATGGAGCAGTAGATTCAAAGTACTGGAAAAGAGATTTCACTTAAACATCAGAAAGAACTTCCTGATGGTAAGAGCCGTTCAACAATGGAATATGCTGCCTCAGAGTGTGGTGGAGTCACCTTCTTTGGACGTTTTGAAGCAGAGGCTGGATGGCCATTTGCTGGGGTTGCTTTGAATGTGTATTCCTGCGTGGCGGGGGATTGGACTGGATGGCCATTGTAGTCTCTTCCAACTCTATGATTCTATGACCCTTTCTTTGGCAAGTGCATTAAGTCACTTTCTTCAAAATGGAGCAAGTGAGACCCACTCTTTGGCGGACCTTCCTTCTCATTCTGGTGAGTGGGACCTTGGACTTCTGCCCTCACATCCTGCCCTGATGTCACCATTGAGGGAAACAACCATTTGGGTGGAATTTGTCATCAGAGTGGATGCGCATCATGTGGTAAGTGGAATCAGTCAGGTGCATTACACAGAGACTCTTTTCTTAGCAAGAAAATAAAGCTACTATTCATTGCAAGATAAGCCATCCCTAGATCTGTCTTGTTAAAGTGAAGATACAGGGAGCCATGATGGCTCTGGTCTCTTCAGTGGAAAAAAGTCTTCTTTCTCAGGGTTGGGAATCATGTGACTCATGGGCTGCATGAGCTTTTGAGACCACTGTGACCCTTCCCAAGCTCCCAAAACCACCTATAATTTTTGGCTCAACCTGTTTTTGATCCCAACCCTTATAACAGTAATAGCATGCATATTTCTATACTTCTTATCAACTAATTGGTCTCTAAGTGGCTTACAATGTGTTAGCCAATTGCCCCCAACAAACTGGGTACTCATTTTACTGACCTGCCGAAGGATGGAAGGCTGAATTAACCTGGAGCCCAGCAGTGGTTAAATGCTGGTACTGCAGCAACAAGATTGTGGCTGCAGTACTGGCATTTAACCACTGTGCCACCAGTGGTATGCCGTGCTTTAGCGTGCTGTACTTCAGCGCACTTAAACATTCTAATTGGAGGATTCCCATCTTCAAACAGAAAGAATCCTCCAGATGGCCCAGAAGATGACTCGGAGTGATATGACATCAGTTTTGGGCATCCAAGATGGCAGCTATGACTGTGCACTGCAACTCTTGGGTGGTTGTGAAGATTGGCCTCTGGGCTCTGGAGTGTGCCCACTCTTGCTCTAAGGCTAAATTCTGAAGACGAAGGGAGAAATCACATCACCCACTCTAAAGGAATCAGTTTAAGGCTGGGGAGAAGATCAGCATTGGTCAAACCAGGTGATGATCAGTCTAGGAAACCCTGTGGAGGTCATCCTCTTTCTTCCTCTTTGTACGTCACATGCATCTTACGTGTCAATTGAACTGCATCCTTTCACTTTCAGTGGGATCAATCACACTGAACTTTCAACCTTGACAACTTGCACTGTTGCAAATTCAGAAACCCAATCAAATGACAAATAGCTCTAACACAGCACCCAGGAATCTGTGTGCCTCTGGATGTTTTGGGCTACAACTTCCATCATCTCTGATTAACAGTCATGGTGATTGGGCTAGTGAAATTTGTAATCCAAAGATCTAGAGGGGATCGGGTTGAGGAAGGCTGGTTCCAGCTTCAGATGGTCAGCCATAAATACTTTCAACTAGAGAAGAAAAATTAGTACTCAGATCAGGGGCAGATAACTTGGCAGTTCAGTGCTTATCATCGCTATTTGTTGGGGCTGATGGGAGCTGTAGTCAAAAACATTGAGGGGAGGAACCAGGTTGCCTGTTCCTGCTGTAGACAATTTTGGGAGAAGGGAGAAATCAAAATATGCTGGTAGATTTCAGTCTTGTACTACATATGACCTTGAACAGCTTAGCTGTGCCTTGGATGGGTGGTGGGTGGGGAGTGTGAAATTGTTAGTATTCCTTTCTGAAGCTGTATCATCCTTCACCTTTATGTGGATTTAAAAATGTAAATAAAATTGCTGGAAGTAAATGGTTTACATGAAGGTCACACTTGTCTCTCCCATAAAAAGATTCAAATGTACCATTTGATCCATCAGTGGTTCAGCAGACAATAAGGCAGTCTATTGGTTTCTAGTAATCTATTTTTAAGCGCTTTACGGGCCAATATTTATGTGCCTAGTCCCCAGTTTGCGAAATAAGAAATCTGAAATAAACCTTTAAGAACTTCATTGTGAGTGTATTTATAGCCCGACTTGCCAGCGTATCAAGCAGTGAACTTTTTAAAATGCCAGGCCTTCCTGGATTACATTTTCTTAGTTGCAAAAATGGCAATACAGAATATTTTCAGAGATAGAAGGAGCAGTCTTTGAAAGATTTTGAGCATTCTCTGCTAGACTTGGGGGGGGGGGGAGAAAATCTTCAGTCTGCTTATCATCTTTTATTCTTCCTTTAACCATCTCTGCAGCAGGTTAGACACTCTGGCTGTGCCATTCTCTTCTGTCACTGAGCCAAAGCAGCAAAATACTAGTACTAATGTTACTAATAATACCTCCAGGTAGCATTTATATTTCTTTTAACTGGGCCACATGGTATCAGAGCAAATGAATCCAGGATATTTTGGATTCACAGTCTGCAGTGAAGTTGTATGTAGGACTTTAAGAGAAATTAGGTTGCTCTTCTCTTACTCCTGCATTAGGGGAGTGTGAAAAAACACACCAAGGAGGACTTAACATAAATGTTCCGAGCAGAGCTTGGGAAAGTTAATTTTTATAGTTAGCATTCTAGGAATTGTATTCCAAAAAGTAACTTTCTCATGCTATGGTTTCTTTATTTTACATTGGGAATGAATTATTCGATTTTCTAAAGCTGTTGCTGTCGTGTGTGCCTTGAAGTTGCTTCTAACTTATGGAGACCCTAAGGTGAATTTATCACGGGGTTTCATAAGTAGCCTTCCCCAATTTGCCACCCATCAAATGAGGTGGACTACTATTTCCATTATCCCCAGATAGCATGGTGCAGTTGTCCAGCACACCTAGAGGGCAACATTTTGGGGTAAAAAAAACACTCTGGATAATGAGTTGGTTCCTTACCATCCTCCTGTGAAGAAAGCAATTCCAACTGAGTGTTTCTGTTGATTAAACAGAGAAGGAGGAGACCTTACCTGATTCTTTCCATCATCTGCAGTTCCCCAGTTCTTGGCTGGCCTCTTTCGAACAGTCTGGGAGGTGATGCTCGAGGCAACAAAGAAAGGCAGGAACAAGCAAAAATTGCTACCCTTCTTTTTGTCAGTGGAAACCTTCTGACTGGAATTTTGCTGAGATACTCCTTTTATGGGTGGAAAAGAACCTGAATCCAAGCCACTACACATATGTAACTGAGATCTGCAGCAAAATGTTGCAGCGTGGAATGATCCCATTCAATATTCTTGCCAGCTAGCCATGCAGTCCTTCAGAGTCCTCCATTCTATCTCCTTCTTTGGTTTTCATGTCTCTCCTCCTCAACTGATTACTTACAATCCCTTGGCTACTGACAATGTTTGCTGGATTTTCTTCTGGGAGAAGGAGCTGGTTTTCTTTTGAACATGGTGCTTTGTGCTCCATACAGACTCCTCGCTTCCTCATGTTTTCTGTCACTCCACTTTCTGCACTCCCATGTTTTGACATGGGGTGCCCCATCTAACAAACATTTTTCCAGGCAGAGCTTGAGCTGATATAGTCCCAGCAATGGGACTGTTCTGTTTCAGTTAGATCTTTGGATTCAGACTTCTGATTTAGGCTTAAGTGATTATTCTGGTACATGAAGATACTATATATGCCTCATATTGAGGTGAAGATCAGTCAATACGAAACTGCCATTGTAACAGCAGGAAAAAGAATGCATTCATAAACAAATGGGAGCATACCACCCATTGACAGCAATTAAGAACAAGTAAGTGTAAAAAATGGAATTTTTAACTGGAGCTAGAAGGACCCTCTTGAGACAGAAACAGCATGGGAGCAGAAATACTATGGGAAAGGTCATTGATTCTCCACAAATGACTTTTTTTTAAATATGGATTTTACTCTCTTCTCTTTATTTCATTCCACATTGATATTTTTGTATAACTGTTATGTCATTTTCCTGCAAACCCCTCCAGAATTAAGCATCTTATAACCAACTGTGTTTTCATTTAAGAGAGGAGGTCAGAGTGAAAAGACTGAGGCCCGCTGTGATAGTGGCAAACAATAGGGTATGGCGAGGTTAAAAAGATTAAAGCTGATTCCAGGCATGGATGCTGGGACTACTTCATTCTTCTCAGCCTTAATCAGGCATGACTACAAGGTGTCCTTAGACTGTGCTTTATCTTGCTTGCCTTAAACAGCTGGCCCAGAATTGTCCTCAGAAATCTTTAAACCTGACTCAACCCCCTTTTGACTCTCCTTACAGCTTAGATACTGAAGCACAGCAATTAGAAAGGTAGATAGTGCTGATGCAAAGGAATTCTGGCTGGGAGTTACTCTTAATTAATGAACTCTACAAAGGGGTCAGAAAGACACAGGATTCGTTTCTAGTCAGTGAGGCTGAAACCGTAAGCCAAAGAAACAAAGGGAGGGGAAAAAAAGAGCTTCGAGAAGATGTGTACCTTTGGAGGTAATTTCCAGTTTCATCTCCACAGGTCAGAGTAGCCACAGAGTGGGAAGTCTTCCACAGAAAAATTGCTGTGGAAGGTCATAGAATTCCCTGCCACAGGGAATTCACTAGGATGCAAAGACTTTCTTTTTTTTTTAAATTTAGGTAGGCTTTTGACTCTTAACACTAACTTCTAACATTTCACAGATGAAAACCAGGACATGTGTGGCCTAGCAACATCAGGAATGTGGTCAAGATGGTGAAAGAGATGATTGAAAAAGAACACACAAGCTGAGAAAGATTGCTACAGTTTGCTTTTGCCTGAGCTTACTGGGAAGGGGAAGTTTCTGCCCCTTCCTGTCCTCTCCCCTCCACTAAGGCCCTTTCCACATATGGGGAGGGGGGGAAACGGGTGAAAACACCCAAAAACGGAGCTTACCGGCAGCCGGGTAAGTCCATCGCGACGCGGAGCGGTGCAAGCTCGCTGCTCCGCAGTCCTCCGGCGTCCCAAATGGTGGCTTCCGGTTGGTGGAGGCTCTCCACCAACCGGAGAAGCTCGCCAGCCGGAAGCCCGCCCCCGGCAGATCTGCAGGCACGCATTTGTGCGCGCCTGCAAATCCGCGTCGGAGCCGGGCGACGGAGCGGCGCGGGGCTGCGCGCTCCGTGCTTTTTAAAAACCTCGAAAAAGAGGTTTTTAAAAAACACGCAGCGCGGCTAGTTCCGGCCACTCCTGAGTGGATTCTGGTGTGGAACTACAAAAAGTAGTCCACGCCAGTCCACTCTACGGTGTAGAAGACCTCCGTGAGAGGTCGCTCTGCACCATTACAGAAGCCCGATGTGGAAATGGCCTAAGTTAATTGAGTACAAGCTACCACTGAACTTTGAACTTGGTTTGAAGCAACTGAAGTGTCCTGTGCCAGATGGCAGCCAGGCAAGGCGTACAGCTCTCTAATTAGTCTCTCATCAGGAGCCCTGAGCCAAGTTTGTAACAATTTGTTACCAAGTTACTGGTTCTTGTTTTGCAGTCTGAGTCTGTAGTAAATCCAGAGCAACAGTCCAGCAGTGAAGTCCGTACACAAGGCAAGGGCCAAGGTTACCAGGAACACAAGCAAGGGATCTGAATGTGAGCTGAGCTGCTTCTACTGGTAATATCAGTTGTTTGCCATGGTTTCTTTCCATCTCTTTCTCTGTTTATATAGGCTGAGAGCCTCCCCTAACTGTTTGCCTAATTAATATGTCCTTACTATATAAACACTCTTGAGTCTCATGGGCTTGTGCTGGCTGCAGTAAGTATTGTCCTGTCCATAGCCATTTCCGCACTAGACTTTTATAGCCCTATGATTCCACTTGAAACATCCTATGGAATCCTGGGGTTTGCAGTTTCGGGAGGGGCCAAGTGGCCCCTCCCGAAACTGCAAACCCCAGGATTCCATAGGATGTTTCAAGTGGAATCATAGCGCTATAAAAGTCTAGTGCGGAAATGGCCCATGTCTTCCTCTAGTGGCTGTTGGGAAGGATCCTGTCTGGGTCCTGGGACAGGGACATGACCTGAAGTAAGCTGAGGCCAGAGGGAGAAAGTTGGAGGAGGAGAGAGAAGCTGGGCAGTTTAAAAGCAGCTGAAAAAGTGTGACAATAGAGGATTAACCAGAACTGTTCCTGCCAGATGGGACAGCTGGAGGGTAAGTTAACATAACTTTTGCCCAAGGGTCTTTTAATGGGCTCTGCTATGCATTTATCCTTTTTACTAGGTTTGAATGTGTGTTTTAATCTGTTTTAATTTGGTGTTTCTAGATTCTGGACATGTTAATTTTTAAGACACTGGCTGACATCCCATTGGATTGCTGGTGGTTCATGTGATGGTGTCTAAATAAAGAACAATTCTTACCGTAATCTAAACAGTATATCTTATTATGTAAAAAAATTTCTACAGGACAGTTATCGGACCCGTGATCACCTTCTTGCCCAGCCCCCACACACTATGGCTGGAATTATATTAGTGGCATAAGGATGCTGTCCATTTTTTGGGCACTGCAGGGGTTGCTGTTTTCTTTCTCCATCTGCAGTGCCCAAAGCCCCCCTGCAACTTACTGTAAGCCCCTGAAGGCACCGCCTCCCCCTGCCATTCCTTGGTTTGCAGTGAGCAGGCAGGATTGGAGAAGCATCTGGGTGCAAAATGATGACACCAGTGATGAGGTCTGCTAGGGTATTCCAAGGATCTCAGGGCTACTGTAATTATTTACAGCAGACACTTCTCTGTTCCTGCCTGCTTGCTGTGGAGCATGGAATGAGTGAGTGCAATGGCTTTACAGTAAATTGAGAGAAGGGCATATTGTTCCTCATAGCTTAGGTCTGCATGCAGATATTACCACTGTGCTGAGAGGTTGTTGGGTTCAGGCCTGTGTATGCTTCCTCCTTCAGATTTTTCCTTTAAACCTCATTTTCATTTTATTGTTGGTTTTACTTCTGAGGCCTACATGTATTGGCACTGTTGGCAAAATGTCATTCTCTGCCAACATTCCTTCACTGTACTTCCCCTTCTCCCTCCATGTTAACAGTAACAGACCCCCTCCCCACAAATCAATAAAATGTATGATCAAGTAGAGAGACTAGATCCTCCCAGTCTAAGGCTGTTTCCACACTGGACTGTTATAGGGCTCTTATTCCACTTTCAACATCCTATGAAATCCTGGGGTTTGCAGTTTGAGGCCCCTCCCTAAATTGCAAACTCCAGGATTCAATAGGATGCTGAAAGTGGAGTAATAGCCCTATAACAGTCTAGTGCAGAAATGGCCTAAGTGTGACACTCTGGCTGAATTCAAGCATTACACTGAACCATGACTTGAGATAACCATGGTTGAAAAGCCAAAATCATTTTCGTTTTCAAATGCATCAAAACAAATCACAGTTTAAAGCTATTTGAACACTTATTTTACATTTCCACAACATACTCAATTCACTCAAAGACTTGTTTAGATGTTCATATTAACCATGGTTAATTTAGAACCTGCCTTGAGTCCAAGTTGAATCCAAGTTTTGCGAAAAGATGGGATATAAATAAAGTTAGCAACAACAGCAACAACTTGTCAAATTTGCACTACAGCTCCCAGAATCCACCCAACCAAGCTGGGTGAGGGATTCTGGAAGAGACAGTTCCAAAAAGTAATGTTTCTGAGTTTTGATCAAATACTGAAGTTCTATTAAGTTTTCTTAAACATAGGCCCTTTCTGCAACTTAACTGTTCTTGGCGCTGGGGCATGGGGATCGTGTGAGCAGCCTCTTGCAAGAGGCTCTCATGTCCCCGCTGCTTCACCTCTGCAGCTGCTGCCTGCTAGCGAGCAGACAGCGTGAGGGCTCCTCCTCTTCCTTCTGCAGCGCAGTGTGGGATTTTCCAAGGCTGCGTTGGGGCAGGAAGCGTGAGCGCCGTGGCTCTGGAGGCTCCGCACATATGGTAAGTGCATGCGGGGCCCTGGAGCAATGGGCAATCGTGCACCATTTTCGGCTAGAAGCCGAAAATGAAATAGTGTGTGATCAGTGCCTGCCAGCCCTGGCAGCGTCACGCAGTTGTGAGGACGTCACGTGGATGGCTCCTTGCAATTGCACAATGCTCCAGAGGCCCTTTCGCATGGCGAATGCTGTGTGAAAAGGGCCATAGTTAGGTATGGTATCTGGGCCTTCCTGTGGTGGGGAAAAAAAATGCAAGGGTAGCTGTGCTGACTATTAAACAAAATCCAAAATGCATATTGGTGGTACCTTTTCTAAGCCAGCCAGAAAGCACAATTTTTTAAAAAAACACAGTTTCCAAAGCTTATTGGCTAAGATGGGACAGAGTTAGTGCAGAGGAAGATAAATGATGATTTTGGAGTCAGAAGTTACCAGTTTGCATCTTGTTATAGGGAGAGTATTTAAGCAAGCAGAAAGTACAGACCACCCATCTATCCCCACAAAGAGCCAGAGGACTACTAGGAACAAAACAAGTAAAACAATGGTGGTAGAGTGCTAGATATTGAAAGCATTTCTTTCTTTTGTCATCATAGAACACCCCAAGATTGAGTTCTAGTGGTCCATGTGTTTAAGGTGCAAATCCCCCTGTTCTAGTTTTTACCAAGAGATCAATCTTTTCACATTAACAAAATCCCAAAGCAGCTGCCTGCAAACCAAGGTTCAGCTTACCTGTTCTGATCCTGGAGCTAAAGCTCTGGAAGAGAAATGGCCTACAGGATTTGGTTTGGGCTGGGTGGATCTGACTGAATGATGGGAAAAGACCAATTCATAGGATCTTTTTGCTGTACAGCCAGAGTCTTCTCTGCTGGCAAAGTGATGTTATTTGCAGGTGGAGAGTCAAGAGTGTTTGTCAATGAGTGGCTATCAGTGTATCCCATCAGGAGCACCAACTGAGGCATGGCAAGGCCCTCCAATGGTCTGAGATGGCAGCGTGCTGAATTGCAATCTGTGTTCTCGAGAGGGCCCTCCACTCAGACTGCCTCTTTGCTAGGAGTGGCCTTGAATTCTGGCTGATGAAAAGTACTGACCCAGATAGAAAATAAGCACCTGGTTGTGCTTGTAAAGGGTTGTTTACTTCATCTTGAAAGGCGCCCACTGTGAATTCTTAAATGGAGGAGTATCTAGCCAATTTTCTTTTTGAAACTTGGAGGAAAGACTGGAACATAGTCACTGTGAAGGTACTCTAGTGTTGCCTGCAAAGGGCAGTGTGGGAGGGTGTCCTTCATGAATGCTGTTGTCAGTTGCGATATAGGAAGTGTAACAAAGCTGTCAAAGTCTGTAAGGAGGACATGCAGACTGAAATGAACACCAAGATCATCAAGCAGGTAGTGTGATGCTTTACTCATGCAGTTTTGTGTCTTGTCCCACTGCAAGAAGCTGTCAAGCTGCTGAAGATTCCCAGGACATCACCCAAGTTCCCAGGTCCCCCAGTTTTATTTTTTAAGCTTAGAATTATTATTTTTTTTGCTCCCTAATGGTCAAAACCTGCTTAAAGCCATTGCAAAACACATTCGTTCTGCTCACACCATTCTGACCCTTCAGAACACCCTAAAACGCTTGCAAAAACAAAAGAAAAAGAACAAAAGGCTGAAAATCAGCCAAAAATAAGGCCAGGAGTGATGCTGCATCACTTCCGGTTTCCTTTTGGAGCCCCGCATAGGTCTGGCTGTGTGTGTGTGTATATATATGCATGTATGCTCGTGCAATGGTCCCTGCTCCCAGTACAGTGGTTGCTGTTGCTGTTGTGTGCTTTAAAGTCATTTCTGATTTATGGCACCCCTAAGGCAAACCTATCACAGGGTTTTCTTGGCAAGATTTGTTCAGAGGGGATTTGCCTTTGCCTTTCTGTGAGGCAAAGAGAATGTGACTTGCCAAAGGTCACCGGTGGGTTTCCATGGCTAAGGCCATTTCCGCAGCACACTCTTATAGCGCGATGATTCCACTTTCAACCTCCTATGGAATCCTGGGGTTTGCAGTTCCAGGAGGGGCCAGCCGGCCCCTCCTGGAACTGCAAACCCCAGGATTCCATAGGAGTTTGAAAGTGGAATCATCGCGCTATAAGAGTGTCCTGCGGAAAAGGCCTAAGTGAAGATTTGAACCCTTGTCTCCAGAGTTGTGGTCCAGCATTCAAATTGCTACGTCATGCTGGTTCTCTTCAGTACAGTGGGCCATCCACCCATTCATCATTATTTGGCACATTTCCTTTGCTTTCCCTAGTGTTTAAAAATATGTGTTTCGGAGAGAGAGTGGAAAACTGATATAAAATTTACACCAAACTTAAATTTAAGAGAAAATTTTTATAAAATGCTGCATAGATGGTACATGACCCCAGAAAGATTACAAAAAATAACTAAAACTGGGAATGTAAAGTGTTGGAAATGTGAGGAAAAGACGGGGTCCTTTTTTCATATGTGCTGGACTTGCAGGATAGCAAAAAATTTTTGGAAGGGGATACATGATGAAATTCAAAGAATTTGTAATTTGAATTTTGAAATGAAACCGGAGTTTTACTTGTTAAATATGTTAGGGCAACAAAGGGAAGTAAGAAGCCATCAGAAGATATTATTGTATTTAATAACTGCTGCAAGGTTGACATATGCACAACGTTGGAAAGAAAGGAAACATATTGATATAGAATAATGGAAGTTAAAAGTTCTGGATATGGTAGAGATAGAAAAACTAGCATTTTCTTTGAAGAATAAACCTATCCAGAACTTTGAAAGGGAATGGAGAGGAGTTTTGGACTGGATAAAGATATAAATATATAAGAAATGAAGAAAGAAATAATATAATCGTTCTTTTCTCTGTTAAGCGGGAATTATGTTTGTATGTAATGGAAATAAGCAGATTCAAGTGGAAAATTTAAGCCTGGAAGTGGGGAGGATTTTTTTTTTATTTTTGAAACTAAATTTTCAATAAAAATATTTTAAAAATTAAAAAAAATATGTTTCAACTTTGTCTCTTTTTCTCCCTTTCCCTTTTGTTATTCCCATATTCATATATACTATAGCTTTTGCATGCCACCATTCTAAGACCTGTTTCGCTAACCTCTTGAAGGTTTTGAATTTTCTTGTACATTGTGGGATAGTCCAAGAAATTCCTGCTAACCGCTATATACAAACATAACAAGAAGGCTTGGGTGGTGAAAATGAAAATATGAGATGGCTGAGGAAGTGCTGGGGGACATATCTGGCTTGTATCCTGCTTGTTCACCAATATTGTTCTAGCCAAACAGAAAATCTTTCTCATAGTCATACTGTGGATGATGCAAAGTCAATAGGGAAAGGACAAATTCCTGAAGGTAGTTTGAGTTGTGTAACAATGTTGTTTTGTTGTTTTAAGCTGACGTTCTGCATTTGTCAGCAAATAGGCATACCTTATGTGTAACAAATGGATCTTTGTGTTATAGCCATTTTGGGAACACTAGAATGATGAATTATGGCAAGTCGTTACTTCCAGCCATGCTACCAGTGTGTGTGTGTGTGTGTGTGTGTGTGTGTGTGAATGAATGAATGAATGTGAGTTTGGGAATCCTGATGGTCACTTTACCACTGGAAAGCAACACAGTATGGATTTGCAGAGGAGAAATGTGAGTGTTTTGTCCTTCCCCGATCTGACAATCTTTCTAGCTATCCCTCCTGCTTTCTTGCAAATTCCTCCTTCCCTCCACTTTTCTCCCAGCAAGGACATATTCTGCAACTGTCCTGGTTCACCTGAGACAGCCAAGCTTATTTCTCTGCCTTCCTGATTTCTCAATAGCTTTTAAAATGTCCTGCTTTCTCCTTCCTCCTTCCATTGCTTCAGACTACGTCGCTGTGCAGAGAAGATGGCGAATTACTAACAGGGGGAAGAGAAAAGGCAGAACTACTTAACACCTTCTTTGCCTCAGTTTTTTCCCAGAAGGATACAAGCACTCAACCTGGCGGTTGGGGAGCAGGTGAGGAAGCAGGGGAAATGAGGCACATAATAGGTAGAGCGGTGGTACAGGAATACCTGGCCACACTGGATGAATTCAAGTCTCCAGGGCCAGATGAATTGCATCCTAGGATATTAAAAGAACTGGCAGAGGTCATTTCGGAACCGCTTGCTATAATCTTTGAGAAATCTTGGAGGACAGGAGAAGTTCCAGCAGACTGGAAGAGGGCAAATGTTGTTCCCATCTTCAAGAAGGGAAAAAAAGAGGACCCAAATAATTATCACCCAGTCAGCCTGACGTCAGTACCCGGAAAGATTCTGGAGCAGATCATTAAGCAGTCAGTTTCTAATCACTTAGAAAGCAACGCGGTAATCACGAGAAGTCAACATGGATTTCTCAAAAATAAGTCATGCCAGACTAATCTTATCTCTTTTTATGATAGAGTTACTAGCTTGATAGATGAAGGGAATGCTGTGGATGCAGCATTTCTCGATTTCAGTAAGGCCTTTGACAAAGTTCCACATGACACTCTTACAAAGAAGCTAGTAAAATGCTGGTTGGACAGGGCTACTGTTAGTTGGATTTGTAATTGGTTGACCGACCGAACCCAAAGGGTGATCACAAATGGCTGCTTTTCATCCTGGAGAGAAGTGACTAGTGGGGTGCCACAGAGTTCTGTCCTGGGCCCAGTGCTGTTCAATATTTTCATCAACGACTTGGATGAAGGAATAGAGGGCATGCTGATCAAATTTGCAGATGACACCAAATTGGGAGGGGTTGCTAATACGCCAGAGGACAGGATCAAATTTCAAAATGACCTGGATAGATTGGAGAGCTGGGCCAAGGCTAACAAAATGAAATTCAACAGAGAGAAGTGCAAGGTCCTACACTTAGGTAGAAAAAATGGAATACAGAAATATAGGATGGGGGACACGTGGCTGGATAGGAGTACGTGTGAAAGGGATCTAGGAGTCTTAATAGACCACAAGCTGAACATGAGTCAGCAGTGTGATGCGGCAGCCAAGAAAGCCAACGCAATTCTCGGCTGCATCAATAGGAGTATGGTATCTAGATCGAGGGAGGTACTGGTACCACTCTACTCTGCTTTGGTTAGACCTCATCTTGAATACTGTGTCCAGTTCTGGGCACCCCAATTCAAGAAGGACATGGTCAGGCTGGAGCAGGTCCAGAGGAGGGCAACCAAAATGGTGAGAGGCTTGGAAGCCACGCCCTATGAGGATAGACTTAGAGAGCTGAGTATGTTTAGTCTGCAGAAGAGAAGGTTAAGAGGGGACATGATAGCCATGTTTAAATATTTGAAGGGATGCCATGTAGAGGAGGGAGAGGGCTTGTTTTCTGCTGCTCCAGAGACCAGGACAGGGAGCAATGGATTCAAGCTGCAGGAAAGGAGATTCCACCTGAACCTCAGGAAGAACTTCCCGACAGTCAGGGCTGTCCAGCAGTGGAATATGCTGCCTTGTAGTGTGGTGGAGTCTCCTTCTTTGGAGGTTTTTAAGCAGAGGCTGGATGGCCATCTGTTGGGAGTGCTTTGAGGGTGTTCCTGCATGGCAGGGGGTTGGACTGGATGGCCCATGTGGTCTCTTCCAACTCTATATTTCTATGATTCTATGATTCTATGACTCTGAGTTCGAAGCGTAAAGTACTTTGCACTCAATTCACTGAGGAGAGGGGACAGCCTGCATTCTGGAAAGCAGAGGAAGGGTGGAGTTTTGCCTTTCCCAGTCAAAATAGTGACTTTGGAGCTGGTGTTACATGATCACAAGTTGCTTCTTGTGGTAAGCAAAAGGAATACACAGAATCTGTACAAAGCAGGGGAAGGAGGAGAACCCTGACAACTAAAAGAACTTTTCTTTGAGAAGATCCCAATCAGAAGGTCCTCTTTGAATCTTCATAACTCTGGTCTCTCTCTCTCAACTTGTATCTCTCTCAGAGATGAACAGATCTCGAACATGCATTAGGCAGAGGGTAGATATGAACAGAGAGTTCATGCAGTGTCCATGGATCTCAGAGAAATCTCTAATTTTGAAAAGGTCTGATAAAAGCATTTTGCTTGTATGGTAATGTAATTATATCATATTATAAATTGTTGTTAATGTTATGTGCACAGGTGCATACAGAGAATCTTTGCTGATTTGGAGTTTTCCTTCTTTTTTGGGCTTTCTCAAACTCAGTACATAAATCCCAAGGTTTCTCTGCTTAAAAAAAGTAGTTCTTTCTCATTAATAACTTTTTTTTCCCTGCTTGTTGCCTGGCTACATCCTTTGACCACACTGTGACATTGCCTGGCCGCGCAAGTCTCAGTTTTCATCTGTGACATGATGGAAGGTATGCTAGGGTTTTGAGACACACATCTGTCCTTTTGAGGATCCAATGAGGGGTAGTGACTCTGCAGGGAAGAGATTTGCAGGGGAAAGTGATGGAGCAAATTATGGATTATGCAGCATTCTTCCTGTCACTTGACCTCTGCAAATTGTGCTCCCTTCCATACCCTCCAAAATTTCGTAGATGAAAAAAAGGCGTGTGTGGCCAAGGCACGTCAGGTGTCTTTAAGATGGCAAGTATTATTAATGAGGAAAAAAACACGCAAACTTGTAGAGGCTGCAGCGGTTTGTTTTTGCGGACTCTACAGGGAAGAGCAAGATTCTACCTTCTTTTCTCCTCTCCACATTGCTAAGTTAGTGGAGTGCAAGCTGCTTTTGCACTTTGAACTCAGTGTGCAGCAATTGAAGTAAGCTGAGGACAAAAGGGGGTGCGTGGGAGAAGAAAAGGGAAACTGGGACATTTTAAAAGCAGCTGAAAAAACAAGATGACTGAAGATTAATTAGGAAGGTCCTTGCCAAATTGGATCAGTCAGTGGTTATGCCCTTCGGCTGCCTTGGTTTCCTGTCTTTCTGAATGCCATTGAAGCTGAAGCTTGGCTTTCCTAAAGCAATTCCACTTATTCCGTTCCATATAACAAAATATACCTCCCCCATTGATTTTTGAACATAGACATGGCTCAGGAAGCTACAGATAGTTACAAAGCACACAGGCTCAAGGGAATGATTTATCTGACTAGCAGGCTGTCTGTTTATAGCAGAAAAAGAAGCTTTTCCTGCGACGCTACTAGTTATAACAATTTTGTAAGCCTTTCTAAGCCTCTCTGTGCAGCAGGGAAGGTGTTACAGCAAAGCAAGGCAAAGCAAGGGCCATGGTTTCAGATGATCGCAAACCGTATGTATTCACATTTGTAGAGTCTGTGAATAGGTAATCAGGAGGAAATGACCAGTGACTTATCAACCATTTGCCAAATGGGCTGTGAGATTCTTTAGTTTTTGAATTTCACTGCAAGAGGAATACTTTGCAAGTGACAGATATTATGTCGTGTTCTATCAGCCTTCCCTGACCTGATGTCTTCCGCATTTGTTGCGCTAAAACATCTATCTTCCCCAGATAGTGTGGGCCACGAAAGCTGGGAATGACAGGAGTTGTAGTCCAAAAGATGTGGATGGTATTGTGATGCAGAAGGGTGCTCTGTAGTATTCTAAGTAGTGTGTTTCCTCTGTTGGAAAACATCTAAGTTCTATAGTCAAGAAAAGGCCAGATTGAATGGTGGAGGTTAAATAAACGTGATAAACATTCTGTGCAACTAATTTCATTTCTGTTAGCTGTGAGAGGGCAGGAACAAGGCAGAACTGAAGTTTTACCCCTTAGCTACTGGACATCTAGGTCGGGGCAGCTGTTAGATGTTCTACTGTGTGTGTCTGTGTGTGTCTGTGTATCTGCCTTCAAGTCACCTGTTAACTTATGGTGACCCTATGAATTTCATAGGGTTTTCTTAGGCAAAGAATGCTCTGAGGTGGCTTTGCCAGTTCCTTCCTCTGAAATATAGCCTACAGCACCCGATGTTTGTTGGTGATCTTCTGTCCAGGTACTAACCATGACTGACCCTGCTTAGCTTCCAAGCTCAGGCAGGAACTGGTGCTTTAATGGTATTTAGGCCACCATGTTCTACCATTGCTGTTGTGTGCCTTCAGGTTGTTTCCAACTTATGCTGATTCCAAGGTGAACCTATCATGGGATTTTCTGAGGCTGAGAGTGTGTGACACACCCAAGATGATGCGGTTGGTTTCCATGGTCAAGTGGAGAATCGAACCCTGGTCCCTAGTGTCATAGTCCAATGCTCAAACCACTACACCATGTTGACTCTCGTGTTCTACCATAGGGATTGTGAATCCACTCTTGATTTTACCATTGTTCTTCTCATGTCTGCTGCAAGTTGCATGGGAGCTCTGCTGGCATTGGCCTTTTTAGAGGTTCAGCAGTCACAGAGGTCCTGTTCAATTCAAAATAGTTGTGGGAAGAGCTGTGGAAGAGCAGATTTGCCATCCCTACAACAGCAGATCCACTGGCTGCCCCCATCTAGTTCCATGCTCCTCTGAGCTCTGATGTTTCTCTGCTGAAGGAAAATAGTTTCCCTTTGATGCTGCTATTTACACTGGAAGGAAAACTGCCTTGGACATCAAGGTGAATTTCCCTCCTAGCTGTTTTAGGCAGGGGAGTAATTTTTTCAGCATTGTACTGTTGACTGGAACTGGTGTATACATTGAAATGTCTCATGTTTGGGTTTGTTTTCATTTTATTACATCTTTTGATAAACATTTGGTAGTTACCACTTGTGTCAACCAGATTAAATCAGGCCAAATGCAAAGAACACATATAAAGTTATAGTTAGATTCAATAGCAGCTAGTGGCTTCCAGGTCAATACGGTGATGAATCTGCTTGGGCTTTACTCCAACTTTAAAAGAATCATCCAGGATTCTGATCTTGTTTTGAGGACTGAGTTCAATGCCTTAGATACATTCTTTAAAGTTTGGACTAAAACCCAGGACGGATTCACCACTCCACTGATGTGGAAGCTACAACTCACTAGCTACTTATCTTGGACCACGGGCATGACTGCTGCTTGGTTTACAAGAAGGGTAGACATGCCTGTATCTTCTCCTTCCTACCTGGACTAGTCTCCTTTGCAGAAATAGATTTAAATTTTATAGATCTCCCTCCCCCACTCTTTTATTAGGTCCTGGGATCAGGTGCAGAGAGAAAGGGACAGGAAGTGTTTTTCCTTTCAATTTCTGGAGTATTCTCCCATCCCATTAGGATAGTATGCATCCTGCCTTTTGAAGAATAACTTTAGTTCAGGGGTGGACAAGGTTGGCACATGGGCCACATTTTTCTGGCCTTCAGGGTTTGATTTTTCTTCATTTTTTTGCTCTTAAATATCTTCACATGACCTCCAGGGGGTGTGAAGGGCATTTCTACCACCTTTGGAGGCCTCCTGGACCTCCTTTGGTCAAAATAACCTTTTGCAAAATTGTTCAATTTTTTTTTTACTCAAAATGCCCTCTAAGGCACCATAGAATCATAGAATCATAGAGTTGGAAGAGATCACAGGGGCCATCCAGTCCAACCCCCTGCCATCCAGGAACACACATCAAAGCATTCCCAACAGATGGCCATCCAGCTTCTGTTTAAAAAGCTCCAAAGAAGGAGACTCCACGATACTCCAAGCCAGCATATGGCAGCACTCACCATCAGGAAGTTCTTCCTGAGGTTCAGATGGAATCTCTTTTTTCTGTAGTTTGAATCCATTGCGCCTTGTCCTAGTTTCTGGAGCCGTGGAAAACAGGACGAATCCAAAACATGGTGAGAATGCCTCTATGTCCACCAGAGGATGTTCAGTGGCATTGGGGTAAAAAACAAAACAAAACAACACACACAACTTTTTGGTATTTTGGGGGAGTGGGTATTGTGAGGGCATGGACCTCCAAGTTCTCCTGGGATGGTAATACAATCCCTTGGCCTTCAATAGTTGCCCACCCCTGCTCTATTTAAAGGGCTATCTGAGAACGGTTCTCTGAAGGTAACTGTGGTCTGAAGAGCTATCCAGTCCAAGTCAACTTTAAAGATGAGGAAGGGCAAAGAGAGAGAGGGAGAGATGAGAGGCCTCCAGGTTTCCTGTTGACTACAGGTTGACCAAAGCAGGGCATCTGATTGCAGTCCTCCTCACTGTAATTAGATATATTGCATTTCTACTCAGATTACAGTAGCTGTTTCCAAGTGTACAGCTATGCATGTAAATTACCTCATCTAAATTTAATAGTGTCCTCTTTTGCCCTCTTTTTTATGTATAAGTAACTGTCTTGTTTCCCCCAGCAACAGGTGCACCCAATCCACATCTTTCAGGTGGACACCCTTGGGTGGGGTGCAAGTAGCTGCAAGCTTGTGATGGAGGGAGATGAAGGATAGCTTTCTTTTCCTGCACTTGCAGAACTGTCTTTAAAAGTCTCTGTCTTCATTCGGCTGATTACTTTTCTCTTTCTGTCTAATCTTTACAAACTTTTCTAAGTAAATTTAATGCCATTGTCTGACAGCAATAGAGAAAGTCTATATTTATTCACTGACCTACAGGTTAAAAGCTCGGTGGCAAATTATCAGCCTTCAAGACGATAAATTCTAGCTTAGTATTTATATGCACTGCCATTTTCTGAGAGTGCTTGGGGATTTTGGAAACCACATAATTTCATCTCTCTTTCTCTTGCCTTCTTTGAAATCCCGTGCTCATTTACCCATGACAAAGTTGCAATAAAGAGACCCAGAGTAATGTTGCAGTTTGAATATTGGACTAGGACTCTGAGAATCCAGGGTTCAAAACCTTCCTAAGCCATTGGAACCCATGGGTGTTGGGGGGGACCTTGGGCAGATTGCACACTCCCAGCCTCAGAAGGAGATAATGGCAAACCTCCACTAAATAAATCTTGCTAAGAAAACTCTAGGATAGGGTCACCATCAGCAGGACTTGATTTGAAAGCTTGTATCTTACGTGCCATTGTATTTCCAATTTCTGTGTATGGTTGTGAAAGCTGGACAGTGAAAAAAGCTGATGAGAAGGAAACCAACTCATTAGTGGGGCTGGAGAGGAGTTCTAAGGATACCTTGAACTGCTGAAAAGACAGACAAATGGAGTCCTAAAGAAAATCAAGCCTAAACTCTCCCTAGAAGCCAGGATAACTAAACTGAGGCTGTCATACTTTGGCCATATCATGACCTGACTCACTAGAAAAGACAATACGGCTTTGTAAGGTAGAAGGCAGTAGGAAAAGAGGAAGACTCCATTACAGGTGGATAGATTCAATCAAGGAAGCCACACCCCTGAGGCTGCAAGACCTGAGCAGGATGGTTGATGATGGAGTGTCTTGGACTCATCCATAGGGTTACCATACGTCAAGATTGGCTTTATGGCAGTTAACAACAACAGATCTTACATTTATACATATCTGTGCAAATATGTGTACAATTGCACAACTAGATATTTTCAACTCAATTAAAAGTACTGATGATTTTCTTAAGTAATATTTCAGTTCAGGGAAGATTTTGAGAGTTTAAATCAGAGTCTCCAAAGTCGTCTTTTTTTTCTGTTGGCACATTTAGAATTTTGAGGAAATATCAGGGGTGTGATCACAACAGGGGTGCTAGATCCAGTTGCTGTACACGCATTCCTCAGATTCACAGGACATTTTGATGAAGTTAAAGACAAATAACCTGCCTCCAAATCTGACTAGTGGATAGCAGTGGAGGTCAGAATCTCAGAGCATTAAGCCACTCCTTTGAACCTATAGCCAACTATCAAAGCTAAAAGACGTAAAAATTGGTTTCTGCCACTGTGGATTCAATAAAGCAGGTTTATGTTTTAAGGTCTCTGACACTGTATAGTGTGGCAGAGACCTTAAAGCATAAATCTGCTTTATTGAATCCACAGTCCTCCCCTTCAATATACACCCATCTCTCACACACTAGGCATACAATATCTACTCCTTCTAGTCACTTATTCCTCTCTCTGTCTTTTAGGATCACCTGTTCTGTACTCTCCCTCCCCCTGCCTTCTTCACACATCCACAGCACTCCTGAAAAATATGTACGAAAATTTATTTGTCCAAAACCTGTTTTTTTGGACTCGAAACACTATTTTGTGCAACAGCTTTGTTTTTTGTGCAAGAAACTCATCTTTTTGCACAAATATGTTTTTCACAAAAAGTCAAAAAATGAAAACAAAAATAATTAGAAAAATTGTAAATACTCCTGTGATCTTGCCTCAGAGGAACTTTGGAAATTCTTCATTCTTGCATGAGGGAATGAAATTAGTGAAGATTTACAGCCTTACTTTTTAATCATGTTTTGACTTAACAAGCAGATTCTCGTTATGAAGGCAGTGAAACAAAACAATTCAAAGAAAGAAAAAAAATCCTTAGCATTTTCCCAAGCTCTTAGTTTTAACATTTATGTGAGGATTTTGATTGCTAAGGCGAGGCTAAGTGCAGCAAGATGGACTTATCACAATATTTTTCTTTAATGAAAAGATGAGGGAAAAATAATTAATTTTTATCTTGTGGACAATTTTAGTTATTTCACAAATGAAAACAAAATATCTTCTGGGGGAACTACCGAAGATGTTTATATTACATTAATGGAACTCTTCCAGGGATGAATTATAGTGACAAAACACAAAACATAAAATGTATTTGAGATTTTCAATTATGTAATTGCCATTTTTATCAAGAATGACAGCAGGTTATTCTTCTCAGGGTGGTTAGAAAATGCACCTGAACTTTAAGACCTATGGCAGTCTTTTCTTGCACCAATGATATTTTTATATGATGAATGCTAAACTAATGGAATGTAACCTGTAGGGCTGGACTATGATTGAAGAAACCCAGATTCAAATCCCTGCACACTTGTAGAGTTCACTGAGTGACGTAGGCCAGCCATATACTTCCACAGGGTGAGAGTGTGAGGCCGTGCACACGGTCTTGAGTTCCTTGGGAAGAAAACATGGAGACAAATGCCATACATCTGATTGTCAAGAATAGACATTAGAGCAAGGGTTAGCAACTTTGGAAATCTAGGGGGTTGCATTAGCCCCCCCAAGTCAGCTTGCAAGGCCTCTATTCCAATGCACAAACTCCCACAGTAAATCAATGTCTTGGCCTTCATATGCCCCCAAATAGCTTCTGGGGATATGGGGGACATACTTGTTGGGGATATGGGGGACATATTTTGGAGCCTCCCTGTGCCATTTTAGGCCCAGAAGAGGCCTTTTTTGTCAACAGGAAGTGAGCAGAAGTCACTTCCTGTTCACTTCCTATTGCAAAAGAGGCTTCTCATGTGTATACATTGGTCCAGGGGCCCCAAAACTAGTTGGAAATGCTCCCATGCCCCTAGGGACATTCTGAGGAATTGGAGCAAAAATGTTTTTGTATTTTTCCCCATTTTATTTAACTCTTTTGGGGCCTTGTAAGCCATAAAAATGGCTCTGGTGGCTGCAAGCAGCCCGTGGGGTTCACTTTGCCCACCCCTGCATATTACAGCATATAAGAAGTATGGATGTTGTAAAGAAGACCACTTAAACAACAGCCCATAGCCCACCAGCTGTGTTTTATGGTTCACCGGTGGCATAGCACTCCGGTTTCCATTTTTACAGTTCTGCACAGAAAGCAGAAATGGGTTGATTGGCCCATGTTACAGCTCCCTATATTGCTTGTGGGTAGCCTTTGGTTGGTGAGTCAGCTCCTAGGAAAGATATTGGCAAAGAGGGTAGGTTATCCACAGTACTGGGCTCAAGACCTGATACTGGGCCAAAGCCAAATAATGTGGTATTTACAGTTAGTGCAAATTTGGAACAAATGGGTAAACATAATCCTTCCTCCCCACTACCCCCAAAAATTCTGTTTTGGGTCCAGTTTGCATGGAACTTTGTGTGAAACTATTTTTTTTTTTTGTACTGTGGGAGCTTCCACTTGTACTTTTCTTTCATTCAAATTGTAAGTGAAATCACCAATATCAAGAAGGGTTGCCGAATTTTCAAAATAGCAGTAAGGGACAGTTGACACTCATGATAGGGAGCAGTGACAATCAGGAAGCAGCTATTAACAGGTTTGTGGGGCGTACTGAAATAGCAAATGAAAATAACTAAGTTCAGTTGATCCAACCATGAATTTTTCCATAAAATTGACATATTGTCTGCATTCATCAATTACATCATGTACACATTTCTGTCTTGATGAAAGGTGCACTGCCCCCCCTCTCCGGCCAATACAAGATTTTTTGGCATATTGTTCAGTTCATCCCTAATAATAAGGGACACCTGCCAGTGTGATAAGGAACAAGCTTTCTGGCCTTCAGATAAGGTACATAATAAGGGACATCTGGCAACCTTAACATCAACCCTGACAGTGGTTTCATGTAAATAAATAAAACCAATGTTGGGAGTTGAAATCTGATAACTGGATTCCTCCCTCCCAGCCCCACCTTGCCGCATCAAACAAGGTTTTATACACCACCATTTCTGTGTGGCTGAGAAAACCTAGAGTACCAGATTCAACCTCTTAGGAACTGAGCTGGAGCACAGGATCGTGTGCTAAGTACTCCAACAAACAATTATCTCCCTGAACCAACCAAATGAGAAAGTCGACTTTGATTGCAACATCCCAGAGAGAGTGAGATGTTCTCTCCGGTCATATTAATGTCATGCTGATTTTCATTTATTTTGAAAGCCATGTGGCTCCCCTACCATGTCGAAAACCCTAATAAATAAATAATGAAGCATTAAACAGCTCAGCGTGCACCGGCTATGGGAATCACCAATCTTTTAATTGTGGGATGTTTTAAGCCTGCCATAGGTGATTCTGCGCTGAGCTTATGGCAGATAGAGCTTTGCTCTCAACCATGGCTTTCTGTCGTATGTTTCCCTCGCTCCCCCTTCCACCTGGGACTGAGCTCTCCTGGAGAATTAATTACCATAAAGAAGGTCTCTTCCCCCGAAGGCCTTGTTGCAGGTCACGGTTCGTCTCTTCAGCAAAGCAGGGTGGAAATGCTTGAACCTGGGCAGCCTGCGGATCTGTTGACATATAGATAGATGGAGTCTAATTTTCAGACTCACACTACAATATCCCTAAGCCTCAGAATTTTCCACTTTAGCAAAGGGCAGAGGTAAAGTTTGCTACACCAGGTTGCGCTGCATGATTTCTCCTCTGACAGCTGTGGTTTGTTTCTCAAAATTGGGCATCTTCTTCTGATGCAACTGTGCAAATGCATTGCAACAGTTCTTCATCAGCATATGCGTTTTAAACAATTTGCTGCCATTGTGAGCTGTGTTTTGTTTGGATGTCAGGATGCTGTTCTTGTCAGTATTGTTTCTTTGAAAGCTCTCTCTGGGGAGATGCTGGATGAGTGTGCATGGGTAATTTCCATGGATTACCACAGAACTGGGTCTTACTGGGCTGTACTTTCTCTCATGGAATGGGCAAAGCTGCCATTCACTTCTGTGGAAGTGAAACATTAGACAGACAGAGGCAAGAGTGGAACACAAATGGGGAAAACCCATTTCTACAAATACTTTTGTAAGGTCATTTTTTTTTTGCCTCAACTGCAGTGGGGGTCACCTTTTAGTGGGATTAGGCCCATGTTGTCAAGAATAAAGCTGTCAATGTCTATTAGTTGTGATGACTATATGATATCTTAAAGATTAGATGCAAAGCCTGGACCAGTTAGATTGTTAATGGTCATTCTGCCTGAAGGATTCTGACAGTCTGAAAGCACTTAGAAAGGACTGCCTTGACCACTGAAAGTCGACATGGGTTTCTCTAAAACAAGTCATACCAGATTAACCTGATCTCTCTTTTTGATAGAGTTACAAGCTTGGTGGATGAAGGGAATGTTGTAAATGTAGTATATGTTGATTTCAGTAAGGCCTTTGACAAGGTCCTCTATGATATTTTTGCAAACAAGGTAGTAAATGTAGGTTAGAGAGTGCTACTGTTAAGTGGGTTTATAATTGGCTGACAGGCCAAACACAAAGGGTGCTCACCAAGGGCTCCTCTTCATCCTGGAAAGAAGAGACTAATGGGGTGCCACAGGGTTCTGTCCTGGGCCCAAAGCTATTCAACATCTTTACCAATGAACTGGATGATGGAATAGAGGGCATGCTCATCAGATTTGCAGATGACACCAAATTAAAAGGGATAGCTAATTCCTCGGAGGATAGGATCAGAATTCAAAATGACCTTAACAGATTAGAGAGCTGGGCCAGAACTATCAAAATAAATTTTAACAGGGGGAAATGCAGGGTACTACACTTAGGAAGAAAGAATGAAATGCACAGGTATAGAATGGGTGACACCTGGCTTGAAAGCAGTACATGTGAGAGGGATCTAGGAGTCTTTGTGGACCACAAGCTGAACATGAGTCAACAGTGTGGCAACTAAAAAACAGGTGCAATTCGGGGCTGCATCAATAGGAGTATAAATGTTGAGATCAAGAGAAATATAATATCACTCTGTTCTGCTTTGGTCAGACTTCACCTGGAATACTGTGTCCATTTCTGGGCATCACAGTTCAAGAAGGATATCGACAAGGTAGAATGTGTCTAGAGGAGGGTGACCAAAATGGTGAAGGGTCTGGAAACTGTGCTCTATGAGGAGTGGCTTAGGGAACTGGGTATGTTTAGCCTGAGGAAAAGAAGATTAAAAGGTGACATGATAGCCATGTTTAAATATTTGAAGGGATGTCATATTGAAGATAGAGCAAGCTTGTTTTCTGCTGCTCCAAAGATTAGGATATGGAGCAATGGATTCAAACTACAGGAAAAGAGATTTCACCTAAACATCAAGAAGAACTTCCTAACAGTAAGAACTGTTTGACAGTGGAATATGCTGCCTCAGAGTGTGGTAGAGTCACTTTCTTTGGAAGTTTTTAAAGGGAGGCTGGATGGCCATTTGCTGGAGATGCTTTGGGTGTGTGATCCTGTATGGCAGGGAGTTGGACTTGATGTCCGTTGTGGTCTCTTCCAGCTCTATGATTCTATGATTCGAGGAGCTGTAATCAAAAAGCAACTGTTCCAAGTATTGATAAGAGGCAATATGGTTCTGAATAGCACTTGCTGGAGAACAACTGTAGAAGACAGCTGCTACTCTCATGTTTTGCTTACCCATTTCCCATCAGCCAGCATCTGGTTGCCCACTGTGAGAAACAGGATATTGGAACAGGTAGGCATTTGGTCTAATCTGCTAGGGCTCTAATGTATTACCTGTTCATTTCAATGGGGACAAATAGAATGGCTGTGTGCCTCCTATGCTCCAGCTAGTGGGCTGAAGTGGCATCGCAGTGACCGACTTCACGGAACTACATTTCATGCCAGTGAAGCCGCAGCAAATAGATTCTAAGTGGGGGATTCTTATGTTGAATTAACTTTGAATGATGACCTTCATCGTATTTATAGTCTTGGTCAAGGATTTTGCAGAGCCTTTTACAAAACCATGGGTGAGTGTGTGGCTCAGGGGAAAACCTTCAATTTTAAATCCACATCTCTGGGGAAAAAAAAAAGATGGTTTTGTAGCTGTTGAAATTTCAGTTTGTAAGGTGGACAACTGAAGTGCTCAGTGCAAAGAAGTAGCCTCTAGAGAGGATTTGCAACGAATGGCAGGCAAGTTTATTAGGATAAAAAACCAGGATGATAGTATGTATCACTCATGCCTTGCCGACTGCCTGCAGACTTATAGAAAGAGTGACTTAAAAGGGCTGTTTAAGGCAAATACTGATAGATTCCTAGGTGTATCATTATAGGGTGCTTATGACTTCTTTACTTGGCTCACCACCCAGGAATTCACTGCCCTATTTTCTCCATTTTGGTCCCTCCATCAGTGAAAAGGCTGATATTTTACACTCAGAAGGTTCCAGTTTCAGTGAAAAGATATTTGACAACAAGCCTGCTCTGCTTTAAACCTAGGAAACTGTTGCCATCCGGAGCAGAGACCCCTTGTTGGGTGGACCAAAAGGGGCCAAATTATATGCTACATTAAATAATTTTTAGAGTGTGTAAGGACTAGTTAGAGAGGCAGTGTGGAATCATGAATTGAGTGCTGGATTACGACTATTGGCGGCCAGAGTTCAAATCTCTGCTTGGCCATGGAAACCCACTGGGTGAACTTGGGAAAGTCACACTCTCTCAGCCTCAGAGGAAGGCAAACACAACCCTTCCCTCAGAACATAATGTTAGCAGCTAAACAAGCCAGTGCCATTCTAGACTGCATCAATAGGAATATAGTGTGTAGACTGAGGCCATTTCTGCACTAGCCTATTATAGCGCTATGATTCCACTTTCAACATCCTATGGAATCCTGGGGTTTGCAGATTCCGGAGGGGCCAGGTGGCCCCTCCCGAAACTGCAAACCCCAGGATTCCATAGGATGTTGAAAGTGGAATCATAGTGCTATAACAGTCCAGTGCGAAAATGGCCCAAGAGAAGTAATAGTACCACTTTATTCTGTTTTGGTCAGACCTTACTTGGAATACTGTGTCCATTTCTGGGCACCATAATTCAAGAAGGATAGTGGCAAGCTGGAGTGCGTCCAGAGGAGGGCAACCAAAACAGTAAAAGGTTTGGAAACCATGCCCTATGAGGAGCGGCTTAGAAAGCTGGATATGTTTAGCCTGGAGGAGAGAAGGATAAGTCGTGACATGATAGCTGTGTTTAAATATTTGAAAGTATATCGTATGAAAGATGGAGCAAACTTGTTTTTGCTGCTCCAGAGACTAGAACACAGAGCAACGGATTCAAATTCAACGAAAAGAGATTCCACCTCAACATTAGGAAGAACTTCCTGCCAATAAGTGCTGTTTGACTGTGGAATACGCTGCCTCAGAATATGACGGGAGTCTCCTCTTTTGGCAGTTTTTAAAGAGAGACTGGATGGCCGTCTGTTGGAAATGTTTTGATTGTGTGTTCCTGTTATCACAGGGGGTTGGACTCGATGGCCCTTGTGGTCTCTTCCAGCTCTATGATTCTATAAAAAGTGAGATTCAAGGACAGTAAGGCATTGCTTGATAACATTTATGTTTCCTGATTTTCAAAGCACGCAACATATAAAACCTCAAACTGTCCAATTGCTAATTTGTTACCAAAAACATGTTTCTAAGAATGTTCTGAGCTCAAACCTTTGTGTATACAATTGATTAATCACACAATATTTTGTGGAAGATATGAATTACAGCCTGTCATTCTTGGTAATCTGGATTTATTACTGAATCACAGCAAATTTGGTGACACATTTGGAAACCATTTTTCACACCCTGTAAAAATGGATGTTATTCATTCTATTTGAATTAAACACCTATAATTTCTTAGACTTTTTAGAAGGAAATTGTAGCACTTTTTATGGAGTCCTGAGGAAGAACTCAAGCTTGTGAAGATTTTCTGTTTAAGATTCCTTACAGCAGTCTTCCCCAACTTGTGCCCTCTAATTGCTTTGGATTAAAACTCCCATTATCCCTGGCCATTGGACAGGGAAGGGCATCACAGTGTCATGTTGCATGGAAAACCACTTTGCCACTGGAATCCAAGTTGTTGGCCTAGACAAATATTCAATAAATGCCAGACTCCTCAAGTCAGTCTGTATTCCCTTATGTGTGGTTGTTGAAGCCAATGAAACTAACCTGTCCAGTATCCCAAAATATCTAGTTGAAAGTTTTCTGGATCAAGCTGTTAGCTTTAAACATGTGTGATGGAAAGAGGAGTCCCTGAATGTATATCAGAAACCACTTAGTCAGACTTGATATATTTTTGATAAATCACGGGATTCTTCCTCAGGGACAGTTGGATTAGATTTTATTAGCTAAAAGAATCTTACCAAGATTGTATACCCTCCTATATTTCATAGATAAAAACTAGGATGCTTGTGGCCAAGCGACCTCAGAGCGTGGTCGAAGTGGCTGAAGTTATTAATGAGGAAGAACAAACAAGCTACCAGAGGCTCCAGTCATTTGTTTTCATCTGAGTATACTAGAAGGGGCAAGATTCTGCCCACTCCTCTCCTCTTCCCCATGCTGCAAATTCCTTGGTTTGCAGCAGTGGTACTGACCTGAGGACAAAGGGAGAAAGTCAGAGAAGGAGGGAAAAGCCAGGGTATTTTAAAAACAGCTGAGAAAGTGGGATGGCAGAAGATTAATTGGGACTGTCCCTGCCAAATCAGGACAGTTGGAGGATATGAGCTTGCCAATTACAGTCAGCCCTCCACATCTGTGGGTTTCACTTTGGCAGATTTGATTATTCATGGGTTATTTACTGTCACCTTTGCTGCCTCCCTATGTCATTCTTAATAGAAACTGCAAGCCTTGGGAGACTGAGAAACTGTAAATGAGGCTTGTAAGTCCCTCTTAGAAACGGTGTGAGGCAGCAGTGGAGGTGGCAGTAAGCCCCATCAGCCACCCAGTTCTGCTTGTGAAGGAACCCTGATGCCTCAAAGGAATCCACGGTGAGTTGAATATGGTGATCATACTTTTTTGTGTGTTAAATATGGTTTGGGAGGGCCTAGAATTATTCATGGTTTTTCCACTTTCATGGGGGTCCTGTGCCCCTAACCCTAATGAATGTGGAGGGATGACTATACTTTATTTCATGACCATATCAGGACCAGAATATGTTTGGAAGATCATTTTCCAAATACCTGCTGAAATTCCCTCTTATCCACAACTCTTAAAGGTATAGGAACTGTCTCCAGTTCTCACTCTGGCAACCTTACAATCAGTTCCTAAAAGCTTCTTGGACCAGAAAGTTTTTCACTTGCCAATGGAAGGAGAGCAAGGAGGGAGAGTTACTCTCATTCTTGAAATGGAAAGCTTGGGAGAAGGTCATCTCCTGTGTTCTGTGATGGCATGTGTGTCTGTCTGTCTGTCTGTGTGGGGAACAAACAAAGTGCCTTAGAGCTCACACAAGCTCTTATAGGGAAAAAAGAGGTCTTTCAGATAACATGAACCTGAACTTAATAGATTATAACCAGTGCTTTGAATGGTGCTTGAAAATGCAGTGGTAGCCTGTGAAGCTGTTGTAACAAGAGCGATACATTCACAGAGTTGAGGGGGCCTGTTAAGTCACCAGCTTCACTCCCATGCTTGATGTCAGATGTAGAGCTAGACAAGGCCAGTTATATTACTAGATGAAGTAAGGCAGCTGCCTCAGGCAGAAAACTGTGGGGAGAAGTGTGGAGCAATCCTGTTCATAAATATCCTAAAGGCATCAGAGCCATCTTATCTGGGAAGCTAAGCAGGGTCAGCCTGGTGAGTATTTGGTTGGGAGACTGCCAATGACTAGCTGGTGCTATAGGCTATATTTCAGAGGAAGGAACTGGCAACACCACCTCTGAGTATTCCTTCCCTAAAGAAAGTCCATGAATTCCATGGGTCACCATAACTTGAGAGGTGACGTGAAGGCATATACTCAGTGGGGAGCAGGAGCAAGATGGTGGAGGGCAGGGTTACACATGGCACACAGCCTGCACCACATTCCCTGAGCTGGCTTGTGACCTCCACATACAGGCTCATGGATGGGAGTGAAGTAAGATTCAGCTGCCATTTTGTTCGTCCTGGGCCAGCCCTGGAGCTGTAACATCTCTAACAAATGGCTGTTCAGCCTTTGTTTGAAAGAAAATGAATGCAGTTTGGAGGCATGCTGGATTCTTTGTTATCTGTCATCGAAGGGTTGAGAGGTCAAGAGGACAACAGTAAAAAAAGACGGAGCTTGAGGGTAGCCCTCTGGGGTGTACTGCATACTCTCTAGCATTTCACAGATGAAAACCAGGATGCGTGTGGCCAAGCAACATCAGAATGTAGTCAAGATGGCAAAAGTTATTAATAACAGAGAACACACAAGTGAGGAGAGGCTGCTGCACCAGTTCGTGTTTTCCTGAGCCTACAGGGAAGAGTAAAATTCCGCCCCCTCCTCTCCCTGCTAGTTCAGTGGCATAGGGGCAGGGAGGGCAGTTTGCCCTGGACGGCAATGTTTTTGGGGTGCCCCAGCCCATAGCCACGCCCCCGCACACCCTGGCCATGCCCCCACATCTTACAGCCACGCCCCCACACTCCACAGCCGCGTCCCCACTCACAGTGGCCATGCCTCTCATGCCATAGTCCCCTCCTCCCGCCCCCCTCTCACACTCTCCAAGCTCCTCTCACACCCTCTCAAGCTTTAATTGAGTTTAAATTACTTTTGCACTTTAAACTCAGTTTGTAGCAGCTGAAATGAGTTGAAGACAAAGGAAAAAGGGTGAGGAGGAGGGAGAAACAAGGACATTTTAAAAGCGGATGAAGAACTGGATGACAGAGGATTGATTGGGACTGTTCCTTCCAAATCAGAATAGTTGGAGGGTGTGCTACTATGGGCATCTGAACAGCATGCTTTGCCATAAAAGGAATGGAGGCTGAAATGGTCACTATTCTAGAAATCAGACTTTTAAGAGACATAGTATATTGTATTTGTTTTTTTTTTTGTATTTCTATCTGGATAATGTGTTTTAAAACTGTATTGCGTGGTTTCATATTTGTATTACTTCTTCCTTCCCCATGTGTGTATTATTTATGTATTTTAAATTGTATGCCTCTGGCAGGGCAGGCTGTTTGTGCTATATAAATAAATGATAATAAAAATAGTTCAACCAGCAGATTTTCCCTAGCGATCCCAAAAGTAAAGCCACAGTGCAGATCAAGCGATTCAATAATTGAGGAATACTTAGCAGGATCTGACAAAATACTTGTACACATTTCTCAGATCAACACTTGGAAGTAATGTGTTACAAGTAATTTATGTCCCTGTAACTAATTATTTTGTGGTAACAAAGATGAGTGGAGTTTCAAAAATAATATAAAGAGCGAGAGCCATTTTCCTTGGTGTCAAGAGTCAACATTATCTAGTTAATATTAAAACGTTTAGACAGTGTTTTCAGAGATATATTGATAGGAATTTGTAAAGTTTTGTGCCCTTCTTTTATCAACACAGTTTTTTTTCTCTCTGAGGAGAATTTATGGATAGTAATAGATAAGTAACAAGCAGAGCAATGGGTAACACAGTGGGTTGCTTTTCCTACACTACAATCAATAAGGATAATGTGCTACTTTTTGGGAAAGGCTAGATCATTTGAAATGGGAGCAGATGGTCCAAGGCCCCAAATAACTATGTTGCTTAGGTATGCACATACATCCACACTTATGTATGGACAAACTGTTTCTTTCTGTGATGCTGTTAAGAGAGAAATGTTTCTGGGAAGGGAGTATGTTTAGATTTAATTAATGAATTAGTGAATTATTAATTAATTGATTGGATGAAAATTAATTAATTAATTACGACTTCACTTTCCTCCCAGTTTGGGTCTCAACATGATTCAGAGTACATGATTCCCTTGCTTATCTGACAGGTTAGCAACCACAGCATGTCAGAAAGAGGAAA
This sequence comes from Cyclura pinguis, assembly GCA_030412105.1. Classification (NCBI taxonomy): domain Eukaryota; kingdom Metazoa; phylum Chordata; class Lepidosauria; order Squamata; family Iguanidae; genus Cyclura; species Cyclura pinguis. The sequence goes on from CM059604.1 coordinate 25,329,805, forward strand.
TGATCAAAAAGGGGAGCCCATCTACCGTAAGGAACATGAAGGACTTACAGAGTCTCGCTTGGGACTGAATGCACACTCACGCTACTTGTAAGGTCTCTCACCTGTCTCTTCACTTTTTTTCCCCACTCTGAGCTTGCTTTGCAAATATTGCATGTGTGGTCCCAAACAAACCACTGTAGGTGAGAAAAAATGATGGAAACCCACTGTTTCAATCTTGCAGTACAGACAAGTTCCATTAATTCCACCAAGGGATCCTCTCTTTCTGTAGGCAAGACTTGGGACTGTGCGTACATGTGAGTGGTCCCAAGCAAGACTCCATAGGTGAGAAGAACCGAGGAAAGAGTGGAGCCCACATCAAATGAGTGGAACGTGTCCTGAATTTGGAGGTGCTGAAAAAGCAACTTGTCAGATAAAGGAGCATTGAAATTCAGGGTTTCCTGTATAAGTTAAAAAGAATACAACTAAAAAAGTGTATTTTAGTTAAAAACCATTAAATAAACAATCCTTTTAAAACATTAATTTCAAACAGTTTTAAAACATATTTAAAACACAGTAAAGATAAAAATGGAGAGCCAGCCTGGACTAGTGGTTTCAGTGTTGGAACAGGACTCTGGGAGACTTTGGCTCAGATCCCTGCTCACTCATGGAAATCCACTGGCTGACCTTGGAAAAGGTACACTCTCTCAGCCTCAGAAGGGGTGAGCCTACTCTGAATAAAACTTGCCCCCCCCCCAAAAAACCTCCAACACATTATGGGTTTGCCTTAGGGTCACCATAAGATGGAAATGATTTGAAGGCACACAACAACAAAAAATAAAAGTATAGCGAATACCATTGAAAGACCCTTTTGCCATGGCCAGTTCAAAACTGAAGGCTTTTAAAAGGACTTTGCCTGCCAGCAGAAAGCAAGCAAGGAGGAAGTCAATCAAATATCCCATGGGAGGGAGTTCTAATGCCTGGGAACACCCACTGAGAAGGCTGTCTCCTGTGTTCTCACCAAATGTATTTGTGATGGTGGTAGGACCAAAAGAATACCTCAACCAAAGATCTTAAAACCCGGGCAGGCTTATATAGGAGGTACAGTCTTTCAGACTGTCTGGACCCAGATTTCTCTACCTCACCATCCCCAAGATCTAGTAACTTTGGACTCATTTTCTTTGGCTCATTTGGACTCAGCTGTTCCTTCAAGGGAAGAAGTAGGTGGTGTGTTGGGGTCACTGCCTTTGGGTCTCTGCCCTTTGTCATGCCGGCTGGAACACTGATGCCTTCCTTCTGGCCTGAAAGAGACTGACCATGCCCCAGGGAGGGCTTCTTTTGGGCTATTTCCATACTAGACTGTTATAGCGCTATTATTTCACGTGCAAGATCCTATGGAACCCTGGGTTTGCAGTTTAGGGAGGGCCTCAAAAACCCTTCCCTAACTTGCAAACTCTAGGATACCGTAGGATGTTGAAAGTGGAATAATAGCACTGTAACAGTCTAGTGCGGAAATGGCCTTGGTCTGCCAGCATTGTAGAGCTTCTGCAGCATGAAGCTAAAATTTCCACAGTGGAACTCACACACTTGCAAAATGTGTGTGTGTGTGTCTCCTGTTTTTGGAAGTGCTCCTAACCACTTTAATTGGACTTTGGTAACAGGACAGAATTACTTTCTAAGCTTTAAGTTGAGTGCTATAGATATTTCTAAGGTTTGTATTTGGGGTGATTTGTTCTAATATGTTCAGGGTACAGAATGATAGCAGGCTAGCGCTCAGCTACTGGGAAGCACACTCTAATTTTTACTTGATTTTTTCCTGGACTGTGTTTGTGTTTGTGGAGAAATGCAGAACACAACGGTATTCCTGAGCCGGATCAAACAAGTTAGCAGCTGCAAACAGTAGATTTTGTTCAGTCCCCTTTATAACAAGAGTAATCCAATCTTGTTTTTTGCAATCGTAAAACAATTTTTTAAATAATTTAGGTCCCTTTAGGAAAGAGTAGTAACTGTGGAGAGCAAAAGCTGCCTAACAAATAGGATTAACTCAAGCTGATTGTTTAGGTTTATAAAATGACATCAAAGTGTAGAAGAGGCAGACATTTTAGAGCTTAAGGAAGAATGATAGTTGAAAGGCATTTAATAAAGTATGAAATATACATATATTGATTTGGAGCCCTCTTGTGTATCTTATGGCTGTCCTATCTAGGTGCAAACTACATCATTAGTCTTATTTTTATTCCCCTTTTTTTTCTTTTTTTATAAGAAATAACTCCCTGTAATTAGTGGGACTTGTAAATTAGCTCTCCTTGCAGTGTATCCAAAGAGAAAGCTGTGCTCATCTCTAGTACAGGAAATGATGCTGGTGAGAAACAGAGTGTTGTGGGACTCTTATAGGTTGCTAGAACAAGAGAGACATGTGTCTTCCAGGATAACCCAGTTAGTGCTGCTAGTTGTGAGGGAGGGGAGCTCAAAATGAATGGGGAGACAAAGTGAGAGAGAAATTCTGGTAATGACGACTGTGGCAATTTTTGCTCAAAGCTCACTCATTCCATGTGTACTCTAGGATGTGCTCTGAAGTGCACAAAGTTGTAACTTTGCTGACAGCAGATTTGTGCCTGGGCCCGCTTCACACTATAGAATTATAGTGATGTTATTCCACATTCACTGACATGGTTCGATTCTGTGGAATCCTGGGGTTAGTAGTCTCGTGAAGGAACAGAGTTCTTTGCTGAGAATTCTAAATGCATCTCCCTGAACTGCCAATCCCAGGATTCTATAGGATGGAACCATGGCAGTTGAAGAGGAATAACAACACTATAATTGTGTAGTGTGAATGGGCCCCTCGCCAGAGTCTGGTGAAGAGAACCCTGCACATGAACCCAAAGGAAGAAAGGTGGGATGCAGTGCAATGCAATACAACAAAATACAGTAGAATACGATTATGCATCACTATAGCTAATGCAGCTAATATATAATAATATAGCTAATATGGTGTCCTCCCTGACCTTGTGATCATGTTCATTCCACATATGGGCACTGGGAGCCAAAATCCAGTATCCCAAAGATATAATAGAAAGGCAGATTTCTGTTTTTCAGTGGCTGGAAAGCTGTACTTGAAGCAGGATGAGCAATACTAGTGAAATCTCCAGTATCCAAGAAAGATCGAAGTAGAATTTCATGTGGCCAGGTAAAAGCACCTGAATGCCCAGGATAGTTCTCCCTATGTCCAGCAGAGGCCGGATAAATTAGGTGTTGTATGACAAAATATGCCCATCTGGTCAATTTCCACAATGAAATTGGGTTGGAGAATTTAGAGTTTTCTGGAAATTGGGCGAGCTAATTGTAGAATTGTTAAGGGCACAGTCACGAGGTGCTGGATCTGTGTACAATTTCCTCTGGTCATTGACTGCCAAACTTCTTTTGAATGAAGGATTTTCAGCCCTGAAATCATAGAATCATAGAGTTGGAAAAGACCACAAGAGCCACTGAGTCCAACCCTCTGCCGTGGAGGAATACACTGTTACCCTGATTTCTGGGGGTCCCGGGAGGGACACCTAAATGTGCTCAAACAATGGGGAAGGAATTAGCACAGAGCACAAGTTTGCAATGCGAGAGGCAGGGTAACGTAGCGAGATCTTGAACCCTATGTCTACGGGGTCAGGCCGAGTCAATGATAAGGCAGATGTTGAAATAATAATTGTTTTATTGAAACACAATCAAACACGTGTATGCAACACACTCACACAAGGAACTAGAGAAATAAAGGTAAGAGTGGGATAGAGAGATTTTTAGAGGAGGTGTGGTATGGGAAATACTATACCTGTCGTGAAGCCCAGTAAAAGCAAAGAAGTTGGGGACCATGGATTCTCAGCACGTGGGACTGAGGGGAGGCTCGTCAATCGGAGTGGCAGCAAGTTGGGAGGCAAGTCACGAGTGATCCAACGAGACGCTCAAAATCAGGGGTTCTTTATAGGGAAAACTGTGACCACAGGCTAGTCCGTACTTGGGGAAAACAATGAGTTTGGGGTTGGGGACAAAGCCTCCGAAAGGTCAGTACTTTGGATGATTGAGTTATAGCCAGATTGTCAATAGAGTAGCCAGTATGCAAACGCAGAGTGCTTGAGAGTTGTATAGTCCGCTCATCAAGCTGCCTGCGCGGGGCAGGAGATCTTTTGTAAGCAGCGTGCATACATAATGTGGTACTTGCTTTGAGGTCTCCTGAAGCTGCATTCAGCAATGACTGGCCTGCCTAGATCGGGGTTTGAATGGTTCGGCTATTGTTGGCCGCGCCTGTGTGCGTGCTTGTCCGGGGGCCTCACAAGCACATGGAGAGGAGTGGGTACAGAAGGCCAAATTATTGATATCAAATGATATCTTAATATCCCACAAGCTTGGGCTAGAAACAGCGGTAACAACACCAACAAAACATTCCAGACAGATGGCCATCCAGCCTCTGTTTAAAAACCTCCAACGAAGGAAACTCCACCACACTTTGAGGCAGTGCATTCCATTGTTGAACTGCTCTTTCCATCAGGAAGTTCTTCGTAATGTTTAGATGGAATCTCTTTTCCTGCCGTTTGAAGCTGTTGCTCTGTGTCTTAGTCTCTGGAGCAGCAGAAAACAGGCTTGCTCCATCCTCTGTATGACATCCCTTCAAATATTTAAACATTTCCTGAACTGTGGTGCCCAGAACTGGACACAATATTCCAGATGGTGTCTGACCAGAGCAGAAATGACTCTCCCCACCCATGATGAGTTGAATCACTCCAGGATGGCCAGGAAGGAGAATAAATGGTTTCTTGCTTCAATAGAGCATTGCTTGGGCAATGCGATATTTCTCCTGAGGTCTGGTGTGTGTCCATATGTACCCGGTTATTCTTTATGCCTGACTTCTGGTTTTCACCTTAATCTTACTTCCTGGGTCTTCATTGGTCGTGACATTTGGCTTGTCCCATAGCATCCATTTTCCAACTTCTGGCTCATCTCACATTACTGTCCAAAGCACAGTCCTGGCAAGAATACACCTGATGCTGACTATGAGTTCCATCATAGTTAAGAGACAGCAGTTTTCTGGGTACAACAGTTTCTTGTTGTAACCCTATAACTGGGCTTATGCATTAGGCATTCTGTGCATAGAAATATAAACTAACTAGTTTAAAATCAACTAAACAATCAATTAAGTTGGAAATTTTCTCACAAACAGTACCAACTTGATTAAATTTATTTTTAAACTTAATTGATTGACTTAAGTAGAAATTTGAGCACAGATTGCAGCTTTAGGCTGTTGGTGTCTTGTATATGCGTATATTCCCTACAGAAACAGTTGGATATTTTTCTCAGATATGGAATATCTGCATTCAGTTCAAGATTACAGAAATGTACTTCCACATGCCTTGCCATTGTGCACATAGATGTTCATGCACATACAGTTGCACAATGTCTCAATTCCACACAAGCATTTAGTATCGCAAGCAACGTGATTATTACCCTCAACCCTTGCGTAGAATGCAGAAGTAGTGCAGCTGAATGCATAACTGAATATGCATGCATATCTACATGCAGAATGGCAAGGTATGTGCAAGTCCATTTCTGTAACCTTGAAGTGAATGCGCACACCCTGCATCTGACAAAAATATCCATTAATTTCACCGCAGAGATTTATGCTATGCAACTCTGATGCAGGATCTCAATCATTAATTAATTAAATGAAAGGTGTTGCTAATGAACCAATGCCTTTTATGTTTTTCATGTGGTTCTTTACTCAAAACCCAGTTTTCATGGATAATAGCAAAACTACTTCTACCTTTTTGTTAACCCTCTCAGTGTTGAGGAACTGAAGTGTTCAGATCACACTATCCAAACCACTTATTTGAATTCATTATTACAGTAGGATAGTTTAATCTGATATATAAAAGTCAAAGTTTGTTTGGCTGTGTCAGGTGAAGACCTCATATGATTGGCTGTGTCGGGTGAAGACCTCATATGATTGGCTGTGTCGGGTGAAGACCTCATATGATTGGCTGCCTAAGAAGATTCTATGGAATCCTGGGGTTGGCAGTTTAAGGAGGGACCTTTGGAATTCTCAACCAGAGAGCTCTTGGGCCTCAGTCAACTGTCTGCCTTGAATAGGCCAGTTGCTATGGAGATGAGGCCTAGCAGCAAGGATGAGGACAGCGTATTCCTTCAGGAACCCAACCTGTGTATGTTAATAACTCTGAATACAGATTGGATTGGAGACTATGGGGAAAAGTTACTGGACAAGACAGTTTGGGGAATTAGAGACACAGGATCTCAAATCTTTCTAAAGAGTATTACCTATGGTCATTTCCACACGGGGTAATAAAAATGGTGTAGTGCGTCCTCCACGGAGGACATCTGCACCTTGGAGCGGACTGGGTCCGGACTACTTACTGTAGATCCGCACCTCAGTCCTCTCCAGAACGACCCCAAGTGGTCCTTCAGCATGCTTTTGAAAGATCTGATTTTTCTGGTCTTTCAAAAGCACAGAGTGCGCCACTGCAAGCCTGCTCCCTTGTGCAGATTCACAGGCTTGCACCAATGCGAGCTACGATCTGCCGAGGGTGGGCTTAGGCTGGCAAGCTTCAGCGGTTGGTCGAGACCCACGACCAACCAGAAGCCGCCATTTTGGATGCCGGAGTAGAGCGGATCGATGACCACGCACTGCTCCAGAGCAGCCTGGACCGGACCGGGGAGCCAGAAGATCCGGTAAGTAGCGGCACGGGGCGATTCCCTCGCCCTGTGCGGAAATGGCCGAAGAGAAAATAAAATCCTGGGCAATGCTGGATGTATACCCTAGTAACTTATAAGGTTGAAAGATTTTAAAGCAACAAGTATTAAGGGCTGTTTGGATGGATTTGGCTTATTTTCATCCAAATAGTTCTGCTATATTCTACACCAAACATCACACAGAGGTTCCTTGGCTGTTTCAGGAAACTGAATGCTCTTAAATGTAGGAATTTTGTTGGGATACAAATTGAAATAAGTACGATAAAGAAAGGGCAGTGGTAAGGATATGAGATTGGCAGACCATGTCTTCCTATATAAGCCAGCTCTGGCTCTGAGATCTCAGCTGCATGATCATCACGAACACAGTTGGTGGGGACATGAGAGAGGGCCTTCTCAGCGGTTGTTCCTGGACTCTAGAACTCCCTTCCCAGGGAGGCCAGAATGGCCTCTTCCCTGATCTCCTTCTGTCAGCAGGCTAAAACCTTTTTATTCAGAGAGGCTTTTAAAACATAAAAGGTTTTAAAGGATAGGCTAGAGGGTGCTGTATTGTTTTAATTGTTGTTTTTAAGTGTTTTTAAATCTTTTAAATTGCATATTATTTTTCAACTGATTGATTTAATACTGTTAAGTAGTTTAATTCTGTTTTAATATTCACTTTTTTGTATGTTTTAATTTGTATTGTTCTTGTATTGTCATTAGAGTCCCAGTTTTTTGGGAAAAAACAGGATTTAAATAATAATAATGAGGAGGAGGAGGAGAAGGAAGGAGAAAAGGGAAATCAAGGGAAGGGTTTTTGGTGGGTTAGATGAGAAGTGGGGTTTTCAAAATTGTTGGAGCTTTTTGCTTCTGTCTCAAGCTCAGAAATGGACAAGTGTGGTGTATGGGTAGGTTAAAATAATAGATGGCATTTTTCATCGTAATTCCAGTAACAATTTTAATGAAGGCATTGCATTTACATTTAAATGACAATTTTACATAAACATAATACTGAAGTTTTTTTCTTTCTAATGTAAATGCAGTTGAATTAGATTTTTTTAAAAAAGTTTATTAATAAAATTAGCCTAATCGTGTTAACCCTTTTCTGACTACCTTCCTAGCTCCATCTAGGCATGCCAAAGTCACAAATTCACGGGCTTTTAAAGGATTTCTACAATCTGAAAAGAAACCGGAGTATAAATTCATGGGCTTTAAAAAAATCTCTACATTTTTTTGGGGTGAAGAGAGGCAGAAAAGGAAGGGAGGAGAAGGGGAAAACTATTAACAGAGATCAGAGTGATAGACAAGTTTCTTTGCAGTAAAAACTAACAGGAAATGGGAGGTGTTTGTTCAGGTACCCCTGTCATCACCATCCTCATCTCAAAAGCAATAATACAAACTATGATATTTCCAATTCAACTCATACCATTAATTGCTATTAGCCCACTAAACAGGGGGAAAGTCAAATATCTGAACAGCAGCTTTATCCCTACCTACTGAGCTATTAGCAACATTGAGGGGATTGATTAGGAAATCAGTCCATGGAAAAAGATTTTTAAAAACCTCTCATTGGAGATTTAAAAACCTGCCTTTCGAAAACTGCTCTACACATGAAAATCAAAATCTTCCTCTACGTGGAGGCTTTTAAGTTAAGCAAGATCACCAGCATCAACAAATATCTTTTTGGACACCTGGGATGGTGGCTTCCATGTCAGTGGCAGAGTGAAAACCGCTCCAGGTTTTAGGTCCAACTTTAAAGAAGATATCTAAGGTGATGAAACTATATTGGAGCACACGACACCTCCTTGTATTGTTCCTTTAAAGTTTTGACTGAAACTCTGAGTGTATTCACTGCCCCACTGACATGGAAGCCACCAGCTATTGCTGTATTCAATCCTGTATCCAGGAAAGGAATTACCTGTGGGATGATTATAGTGTAAATGTAAGCAATTTTAGTAACTTCATGATACTTTTCTTCATGTCACTACATATTTGGCTATTCAGGGATTTTCAGGTTGTCTTAAGGGAGTCAAAATTCTCCCACTGGAAGCTCACTGAAGAGGTTGTAACTATGCCATGATCACAGAATAGTTCATAGCTGATGAAATTCAGTTGCCACCGAAGCGTTTTGTTAACCCCCATGGAACATTTTGTGGCATCCAAAAGATCTATGTTGTATATCTTTTCCCAGAATCTGGCCCTGAGAGAAGCCTTGGGAAAAGAATGTAACAAAAGAGAATAAACCAATTAATGACGAAGTTGTACCAGAAATAGGACATCTGTGAGAATTTTACTATCTTCCCCAGGATATTTGAGCTCTCGAGGGTAATCAAAAAAGCAAAGTGATTGCAGGGAATCTTAACTATTTTTTTTCAGTGACCTAGAACATTGAGAGCTGAGAAAAAAGATGAATCTTGGGTTTATTCTTTGAACATGCTGCTCAGTGAGATGCCATTCACAATCAGATCTGTTGGGCTGATAGTGCAATCCTATTCGTAGCTACAGAGTCAGCATGGTATAGTGGTTTAAGTTTTGGACTATGATGTTGTAGATCAGGGTTTGAATTCCCTCTCAACCATAGATACCCATTGAGGAACCTTGGGCAAGTCACACACTCTCAGCCTTAGAGAAACACAAAAGCAACTCCCCTGAACAAATCTTGCAAAAAAACCCCAACAACCCATGACAGTTTCACCTTATGGTCGCTACAAATCAGAAATGAATTGAAGGTACACAGCAACAACAGTACCTACCTATATAATATAAGTCTCCTTGAGTTCAGTGGAGTTTACTTCCAATCAGCTAGAGGACTGAATCCTTAGGAAATGTAGAAATTAACTGAACATAAGTCTGAGATCAAGGCTATTTAACAGCAGCCTCTGTAAACAAGCTATTCCCCAGGCGGGTACTTCCAAATTTCTTGAACTGCGTCACTGTCATCCATATCCAGCACATATAAAAGGCCTACTATCTCTGGATTATGGGAGGCATATTTTGACACATCTTGAAGGCCCCAGGTTGGGGGAGGCTGCTATAAGCAATGATACAAAATGCTAAGAAAATCAACTATGACATACCAATTATCAGTCAAAATTACTGCTGTCCCAGAACATTTCTCAGAAGCAAATGGACAAAATATGATGAAATGAGATTATTCTTATTGTCTAACTATTATTTCACTAGCTGTGGCTACAGTTTTCTTGTTGTACCTTAGGACTTGTGGGCTCTTTTTTGTCTTTCATTCCATAGGGATACATCGTTTTTGGTACCAGAACTGGACCTGTATTAGTAGACAGCTAGTAGTAAAACATTTTTTCCTATTGTACAGACATGTTTTTCTTGTTGTAGAGTAATCATTTATTCGTCACACTGAAGATCTTGGATGCTCCTCAACTATGGCAGAACCACTCTAACTGCCATGGCTACATCCTGTGGAATTCTAGGATTTGTAGTTTAGTGAGGCACTAGAGCTCTTTGTCTGAGAATTTTCAATACCTCTCCTTTAACTACAAATTGAAGAATTCCATCAGATGGAGCCAAGGCAGTTAAAATGGAATCATGCAGTTATAAATGTGTTGCATAAAAGAGCACTTGGTTTGTCAGAGAAACATGAGGGGAACAAACTAGCCATTTCTTGTTGGCTTATGCCTCCTCTGGTCCATCTTTTTCTTCCAGGATAAACGCAGGGCAGAGATCAGAAGTTTTTTCTTCTGATACTTCTGTGACATTATGGAGAATGGTCTGATTGTCATCTATATTCTTGAATTATATAAGTATCTCTCACAGAATATTGTTTGGATGAGGTCAATATTTCTTCTGTGCACTTAGAACTTTGAATTCCTTCTAGTCCTATCTCTTTCTTTAGAAAGAAGATACGGCTAGCATTATGAAAGACCATGGAACTGACTTTGTATCCCAGTGCCACATGATCAGTATCTAAAAGCTGAGACTGTTTGCAGAGGAGACATTATAAAAACAGGTGCTATAGGCAATATGGCTCACCTAAAGCACCAGGTGTGTAGTTGAACAGAATTTGCAGGAACTATATTATTTTGGAAAAGGGTTTGTCTCTCTTTCCCAACCTTGACCCACATTAAGATCTGAAATGCTTTGTTCTCGTTATCTGCTTTCATGTGACCTATCATTTCCAGAATGATAAGCAGCAGCATGTAAGTGTGTGTCATAGTTATTTGCTTGTAGATGAATTGGAAGATAGCAATGAAGGACCAGCAGTTGATATACATGTGTCAGGTACTACCATTTACACAGTTAAGGTGCACCTGATTCCCAGTGATTTAGGATAGTAGTGGCTGGTGCCTCCCATTATCAGAGTACAGTAAATCCATTCCAGGCTTTAGGCTGAACTTTAGAGCTGTCCAGATTGCTTGAACATATTTTGGGGATTAAGATCAGCACCATGGATAGGTCATTTTGAGTTTAGAGTGGATTCACTACCCCACTTACCCGAAAGCCACCAACCACTACTGTTGTAGGGAACTGAAAAAATACAAGCCAAAGCTCTTTGGAATGCAAGGGCTGAAACATACATACATACATACATACATACATACATACATACATATATATATATTTTACAATTTGAGGGTTCCTCTTGGCAAAGCTAAACATTCCAGCATCTTCTTCCTGATTGTTGATAGCAAGATATTACAGCAGAAGTGGGGAACCAATGGCTGTCCGCATTTTATTGGATTACACATCTCAGCAGCTTCAGCCAAAAGGCCAGTGATCATGAGAAATGGGAATTGTTGTCCAATTCTATAGGGTAGGGATTATTTCCCAAGCAGAGAGAGATTGGCTTTCTAGCCTATTTAAGAGTTATGCCATCTCTTTGACATAGTGGTAGGCAACTATAACGGGGATGGGGGGGCAACTTTGGCCTCCATTGCTGTCTTCCCTTACATGCTACACTTGTATGACATGGCTAGCCAATACTCATATGTACACTTTGTTCTAATTTACACCAGATATTCATTGAGAGGTTTGGGAAGATTATGGGAGATGCTCTGATAAGATATCACAAAATTGAAGATACTGTAAAAATTCATAGTGCCAGATGGTATATAGTAACAGTGAAAACTTCCTGGTCCCAGGGAAATGTGAGACAAGTTCTTTAAAAAGAATGGCTTCCAGAATTTCTGCAGCAAAATTCTGATATAGATTCACTGTATCATTGAATTTATGGTGAATATGTCTGGTGCAGAATGGCAAGAATTAATTCGAGGTCTGTTTTTGATGACTTTTTACTGCCTATATATTACTGGCAGGAATGGATGAGAATGTCATTTGAGTTTATTTTTGGTAAGAATTTACTAAAATCAACATGTTTCTTCATATTCAGGATGGAAAGATTTTTTTTTTAAAATAAATATTGTCGCTGTGGCTGTCTTTTTTTATCACAGAATCACAGCCCCCTTCTTCTCTCTACTTTCCTCCTGTCATGTTTTTAGATTTACATGATTCACAGCCTTCTCAAATTGGGATCCTTGCAGTCAAACCTGTTTAGTCCATTGATTTTAATTACATCAAGGGGACTTAACGCCAAGTTTAATTGCAAGTTTGTCAGCTCAAGTAGCTCATGATTCATGTCTTTTGGCTACTTGTCTCAGAATCGTGAAACTCAAGCTTTGCTGTCTCGTTTAGGATTTAAAATAACAATTTGTTCTGTGAAGATGAATAAAACTCCATTGTTGTGGTGCAGCGCACAGTCCTATGCCATGTTTATTAACTTTATGAGGCCTATCTCTCTCTCTCTCTCTCTCTATTTATCTATCTATGAATGAGAATTTCTCCAGTAATCGTCATAAAAATAACATAGATGAAATAAGATCGGATTTCAAGCAAACAAATAAATCCATACTGTATAGGCTTAAAAGTATATTTCTGATGAAGTCCTGTGGGATCATGTCAACTTTGTGAAACATATCCTTAGTAAGTTTAAAAGATACGCTTTTACAACAGAAATTGTCTTAACCTACTTATTTGGAACTGAGGTAGGGAGGCAGGAGGAAAGTTAGGCAAAATTAACTAATATGTCAAATTGTTTGACTGGAAGATCAGGTTTTAAGCCCTTAGTGAGCCACAAAACTCACTAGATGACCAGCACATATAAGAAACTCTCAGCCTGACTTGTCTCACAAGGTTGTTGTGTAGGTAAAGTGTGGAAAGAAAGAGTGACGTATACCTCTTTGAATAAATTGGAGGAAAAGTGCATTATAACTGTAATTAATAAACAAATAAGCTGGAATTCAGCTGGGAATTCAGTTCTGTTGGGTGCCTGTTGTGTTTCTGGACCTACAATGATTCTTTCAAATACAGGTTTCTGACAATTCAGGTATATACCTCAAGAGTCCTTTGCCATTCAAAAGTTTATTTGGCCATGTTTGAAAAGACTGCATGCTATGTTTTTGATAGGTACAGTATAGGAGATAATGATTAAACATATTAGGCATATTCCATCTGCATGTGTAGATGTCCACAGGATTGACTAAAAACCCGTTATCTCTCTACTTGGACTTTCTCTGCCCTCCTGAGAGTGAGTTAGTTCTCCTAGCTGTTACTTTCAGTGGTACGACTGGCCATGCCCAATGTACAGCTATATAATTTACTCTTGCCCTGAACCAGAGGCTGGAAAGGTCCATTTTTTACCTTAAGTTCCCAGAATCCTTCTAGAAGCACATCCAGCTGGGGGATTCTGGGAGTTGGTTTTCAATCTCCCCCCTCAAGTATTTTCTAGCTCTGATCTGAACTATATGCAGGTAGAAATAAACTGGAACAAAACTCTCATTCTAGGGCCAGCCCAAAGATGTTTAGCTTTTTGAATCAAAGGACAAGATGGCACCTTCCATTCCACATCTCTACAACTGTCCCAGTTTAGTAGGGATAGTCTTGGTATATTCTCTGTCATCTCACTTTTTCAGCTGCTTTTAAAATGTCCCAGCTTCTCTTTCCTTCTCCCACTTTTCCCTTTGTTCCCACCTTACTTCACAGACTCAATTTGCACTCAGCTCAGCAGCAGGAGAGGAGGAGTCTCTGGCAAAATCAAGCTGCTACAGATTCTGCTAACTTGTGTGTTCTTCCTCCTTGATAACTTTTACCATCTTGACTGCAAGTGTCCTAGTTTTGATCTGTGAAATGTTGGATGGTTTGCATATAGCTGGATTGGCAGCTGAAGCTTACTTCTACACAGGTGACAGGACAGCAACATGCACTGTGCCTGAGAGCAGCAGGCTAGCCTAGGGGTGCAAAGCAGACTATATGATGAGACACAGCCCTGTTCTCTAAGACTTTACCACTCCTCTCTGCCTCTTAGCATTTACCACTTGGCATGTAACTCCAAGAGTTCTGGGCAGCATAATCCCTCTTCCTCTGTCTAAAACATAAGTAGAAACCCAATACATCTGCCTGATTAATGGCCAAAGCAAATGGAAGTATTGATTCCATAATCACTCTGTTGCAAAGCAAGCTAGGTATTGTGATGCATCTGCCTTTCACTTGGAATAGTTTTGGGTCTGAAGCTCTGCTTCTGGCATGGCTAGTCCCTTATCTGGATACTCCAGGGCTAAATCCACATTGATCTTGAAGATGCAGTCTTGCAGGGTACCAGAGGCTCTCTTCTTTTGTATACAAATTATCTACTACTTTGTTACCTAAAAAGCAAGCGCCTACTGGTTACCATCTAAAGGCTACCTTGGTACTTCAGGGACATCTTTGGACTCTAGGGTGAACAGGTCACTTAAAATAGTTGATGTAAGGCTTATTTCAACAAGTAATAAAGAATCTGTGCAGTAGCACCACTTTCTCAGGCCAGGACTGTGAAACAGATAACATTCAGAGCTTGGGATTAAATGTGCTTTAAGTGATGACATTATTTGGAACATGTTGCTTTTTAGGTTAATGTGGGCATAACGGCAATATTTTTTAAATGTCAAGGGCTAATATTTGTTACCTTTTAATGCAGTACAAACATTTAGTTGTTATTCCTAAAATGTTGCTGTGTGTGTGGGTCATTACTTCTAAAAATACATTCTGATATCTGGTAACATCACAGGCCACAAACAGATAAATAAGACTGTTTGTGTCGTGGGAGGCTTTGGGTCCTATGACACCACTCTGTTATAGTGCTCTATTCCTCTTGAACTGCCATGGTAACATCCTAGGGAATCCTGGGATTTTAGGGAGGGGGATTTAAAATTCTCATCCAGAAGGCTCTTGAGCCTCACTAAACTACAAACTCCAGAATTCCACAGGATTCTGCCATGGCAGTTAAAGTGGAATGTAAGGTTATGACAGTGTAGTTTGATAGGACAATTAAAGGACACCATGTTCAGGAAGCTGTCTCCTCAACAAGAACAGGAGTCTTCAGACATTTCCCAGATACAACCAAGTCCAATGCTACTTAGTGACTGAACTGTTTTTTTGCTTATGCAGACCTCTCCATGCAGGGAGCTTTATAGGAGACAAGAAAGGAACATAGGAATTATGGACTTGCAGTGTGTACATGGTCACAGATTCGTTACCTCTGGTTGCAGGGATTGTTAGCATTTTCAGGCTGCTGTAGTAGGAAATGAATTCAGAAAATGTTAACACTACCAGTGCACATAGAACTTTTAAGAAGATCCTCCCAAAAGGCAAAAGAACAGGGGTAGGAGTAATTTAGGAATGAGAGATTCAAGAGAAGGAATCGAATGGGAACATCTGAACTGAGGATTATTTTTAACTTTGGCATTAGAAAAAGCTTAGTAGTGCTCATTGTGCTTACTTACTTATGAAAAAGTATTTAATATTTCTTGTGACATAGTAATTTTTTTTAATCTTTAGGAACCATGGGACTATTTATTGTAATACATTGGAGGCTGGTGGTTGGATCAATGTAGTGATTGATATTTCATAGCGATCTACCAGTTACAGCTTTAAAACAGCATTACATGTATATTTCTGAGATACACATGGGCATGTATGCAGGGCATCTGCAATCTCTTTAGTGTTAATTTTGGATTAATTATTTAATTAACACCTACAAAATACCAGACTTTTTTGTACATCAATCTGTTAGGGCAGTTAGAAAATAGATTTGGTAAGTGAATGAATGAATGAATGAATGAATATTGGAATTGGTCACAGAATATTCCTTTCAGCTTGGTTCGTGACTTTAATCTGTATGGAAATGCCAGATCAACTGTGACTTTGTTTTTTAACATTTTCACAGTCACACCCCTCCATCATAGCATTAAAGGAGTCAATGGTTAGTGGACATCTCATTAGGCACTTCACGCAGGCATGCTGTGACTATTTTGGATCACATATCCACAGTTCCAGCTGACAGTCGAGATCCAATTAAAAAGTAAATGTATCTTCATAAATTGGTGCTAGATGGCTTAGATTTTTATTCTTTTCTGTTGCTTCTTTTTCTTCCTCTTCTTCTTTTGAATGTAATTAAGTACTCATGAATATGATAAATACTTCCTCCCTCTGTACATTATTTGAAAGAAAGTGCTGTTGATTTCAGAGGAAACTTCTTCTGAATAAATGAGGCAGGGTTAGTGGCTACTGCTACTTTGGGGGACTTTTTGGCTGGATTCACCTTCAGTTGAATGAATAACTGATCTCTCAGCATGTTTACAGAAGGCTCCCATTGTAAAAGCTAAGTACTTGCGCTGGTCCTTGGATAAAAGGTTCATCTTTGTATCAGAGTGGGCAAACTGGAGCCTAAGAACCACAGGCAACCCCTTGGGTCTTTTTCTTTCAGTTCTGTATTAAACCTCTGAAGGCTCTGAATGCCCCAGTTTAATGGGAGAGCAGGCAAAAATCACCCAAAAGCCATTGTTGCAGGCCTCCAAGGAATGGTGGATACTTTCAAACCACTTATGTCCTTACTCTCCCAAACAAAGAGAATTGGCTGAAAAGACCAAAAATGGAAGCTAGTTTCAGACTGGCCAATCTTCGGTGATTTTTTGGGGCGAAGAGGGTGGCCTGTCACAGGGTCTAGGTACAAATAATTAGGCCCTACCCCCTCTGAAGGTGCCCACCCCTGCTCTACATGGAAACTTGACTGAGATCTTCCAGTGCACTGTATAGTTTCACACACATTCCCTACATCACTATGAGCGTGATCACTGAATGAGCACGACTGTTGGCTAATTCTATTTTAGAAAGCTGGACTTACAAATTATTAAAACAACTTCTGTACAAAAAGAATAGCTTTGTTAAACTAATTATCTTCATCATTCTGTTAATTGTAGCTAATGTATGGCCATGTTAAATTCCCTTGTGTATGCTTCTGTACTCTTTTGAACTTATCCAGGAAACCCTGATGCCATGACTTTTTACTTGTTGGCTGTGAAGCAAAAGGGTGACCAAAAGGGAATCTAATTGCCACTTTGTTTATTTATTTAGATTATTTATCCTATCTGTCATTCATTGCTTTCATTGTTATGTCATTTACTGTACACATTCCAGGAAAATTTGATCAACTCAACTGACTTGAGGTCTTGGCTAAATGAGAGGTCTTTATCTGATATCCAAAAGATCAGGACCAGGCAAGAAATAAAACTCCCCGGGGATGCAATACCATAAAGTGCCACAACTGAGAAGTTCCTTGGTTAGTTACCACCTACCTAAATTTTAAACTGAGGAAGAATTTTGGAAGGTGATCATAACAGGTAGGCAGGTTCCTGCAAGAGAATGTGATTCTTTGCTTGAAAACATATAATTAAAAATTAGCTCTGGCACTTTGAGCTGCTGTCAGAAATGCTAGCAGCCTGTTCAACTGCTCAAGCCCTTGTGAGGTAGCAGATTAGTTCTGCTCCACTGAAGTTCCTGAGCAAATGAATGAAGTGAAGGCCTTGAGTAGTTTTCAATGGCAGTTCCGTACACACACTGTTGTAATAGTTTAATAGGGATCAACAGTGACCAGGTTACCTCTGTCCAGAGAGCATCCTCCATCTCATCTGACTAAGATGAAGACAGGTGTGGTGATAGAACCTGTGGAAGAAATTGGCTTGAGTTTATAAACTGCTCACAGATGCCAAGATGGCCTGTCATGGGCTTGTAAGAGTTATGTTACCACATATAAAATGGAGATGAGCCCTTTTCCAGAGAAAAGATGAGTTCTCAGCTGAAGATGTGTGAGCTTAACAAGAGTGTGATTCCCACACCTCCCATTTCCAAGCTACAGGAGAAGGGGAAGCCATCTTCATGCCCAAGGAAAGGGAAGTATATTGTTTGGCTAAAACTTCATACAGAAACAGACCTATAAGGTAGAGGCGAGGCTACATAGCACCATTTTGTTGCAGTCCCATTAGTGGCTTCTTAGAGCTAGCACATTTTGGTGATACAAGGTCATCTCACGAAGCTAGATAATTCATCTGAGCAGACTGCAGTGACTTATATACACTTTGGGCTGCAAAAAACAGATGTGAGCAATTGCTGCAAACCATATCTCCTCAACAACAATCGTAGACTTTTATTTCATCTACCATATTAATAGTTTGTGTGAACTTGCAGCTCATGTATTGTAATCAGAAAAACAATTCAATAGGTTGTGTATGCCTTAAGAGACAAATATTTTTCAATCAGTCTTGGGAAGTTAAGACTATTTTTTTTTAAATGAAACTCTGGATTCCCTCCCTCCCACATGAATGCATGTGTGCACACATGCATAGAGTTCAGCTAGTCACATTATAATGCTGCCAGCATGATAGTCTCTCCAGTATTTTCTGGATGCTTCATGGTCAGCATCTTTCATACGCTGTGCCCTTCAGTTACTGACAGAAATAACACATGAGCACTTGGCGCAGAAATGTTCAATTTGTAAATCACCATACAATGACGAAGCGAACACATCTACTGTGACTAAAGCTTAATGAGATATGGTAGGGTGGTCCATTGACACTGATGGAGTTTTGTGAACTTCTAGCTTAAGTAACCCTGCTGGATCTTAAAAAACAAACAAACAAAAAACAAAAAAACAAAACAAAACCCCCAAACCCTTCAGCATTATTAGCAAAAAAAATAGAGAAGAAAAAGGAAAGTAATATGGAGAGATTAGAGCCAAAGACAGTTGCCTTGCACTGGACTTAGAATTTGGATTCTTTTGTTGTTTGTTTGTTTTAAACCTGAAGTGCCAACTAAAAGAAAAAAAATCACAAACATTTGTCTTATATAAATTAATCAATCCTTTATGTACTATTTATTTTATCCTGGGAGTATCTGGCTTGTCAGGTAGGACATATACTGTAAAACAAATACAAAAATATTTATCTCCCATCTGACACAATTTCCAGCTGTAAAGTGGAAAAGAAAGGGTGGGGGGAGATATAAAAGAGGTCATCAGCAAATTAAGTGCAGAAAGATCAGAGGTGAGATAATGAGCTCATTTACATGAGATGCAGGGTTTGTTTTAAACTGTACAACATTAACTAGGAGCGAATACACTGTTTAAACATAGCAATCTGAATTAATGACTGTAAATCAAAAAGAGCCCCCCTTTTCATCAGCTAACAATTAATCTCTAGACAGCTCTATGATGTTATTGCTGTTATGGTCAGCTTTTTCACTTTGTATCTGCTGGAACTTCAGAGATGATTGGGTCACTATTCATCTAACCTGATGCTTTTATTCCTGTTAGCAGCTTGAATGAGTCAAAGTAAATAGCCTTTTGAGACAGCCCACCAAAACTGGGGATTGCTTTTAGATCTGAAGCAGAACTATTGATGATTGGCTTGTCAACCCATTGAGTCTTTTTTGGAAAGCTAATTCTCATTCCAGTAGTGGAGCACAAAACATATAAGCGAGGTTCCTCTCCAACAACACAGGGAAAGAAATAAAAAAGTTCTCTGAATTCCCCTTCTGTACTGCCTTGGTTAATGATTCTGTGTAACCTTTACATTTCCTCCTAATGTTACTGATACCTCCTCATACAATATGGGTAGGCAAAATGTGGCCTCCAATGCTATTTTTGTGGTTCTTGACTGTGCCAGATGCTCTGGACTGTCCTTTTTCTGGTCCCCCAAAGATGGGAATTGCTTTCATGGAAACCTCTCCAGGAGCAGCAATTCGTCCTTTAAATAGGTTGCAGCTCCTGTGCAGTGTTCAACATAAAAAATTTAGATCTGCTTAACAAAATCAGAAGTGAGCTTCCAGACACTTACCCTTTAGTGTTTTTTGGCCATGTATGAAGGCCTCAGAGGGTCTCAAGGGAAGAAAAATGTCTCCTGCCTACTGTTTACATTGTTTAAAATGGATCACATTTCTTTATCGCTGCTCCAAAATATTTGGGGAGTGGGTGGGATAGAAGTATTTTAATAAATAGGTACATTATAGAAATAATTAGGGCCAGTATGGTGAGGTACTTTGAGCATTGGACTACAATGCTGGGTACCAGGTTTTGAATCCCCACTTGGCCATGGAAACCCACTGCGTGACCTTGAGCAACTCACACTCTCTCAGGCTCAGAGGCAGGCAAGGGCAACCTTCATCTTTGCCAAGAAAACTCCATAATAGGTTTGCCTTAGGGTTGCTGTAAGCCAGAAATGACTTCAGGGCACACAACAACAACAAAGAAACAATTGAAGCCCATCAGCCCACACCCATTCTTCTCAGTGGAAGTGCTGACATCTGATGATGTGCCTGGGTAAAAACTGCATTCTGAAAAGATGGCTGACATGCTGTTCATGAGCTGAGATGGTGTAAGACCAACTTATTCCATCGTGATCCACTTTTCTGGTCTCTGTGGTGGTCAGAACTCTGTTTTGATGCTGCAATAACCAAAGTCCTCACCTCAATCCACCCTTCTATGTGGCATCTCCCTCAGGACAATCATTCTCGTATTGGTGGAGAGCAGAGGAAGCAGCAGCAATGCATCCAGCTATTTTTATTTCGTTGGATATGCAGTGCTAATGTTATCTTCTGGTACCTCCTAAAGACCCTCAAGAGGTCCTTAAGCATGTCTATTGTAGCGTACCGAGCTTAAAAAAAAATAGCTGGATTTGTCTTCTGCTCTCCCTCACTCTCCATTAACACAGAAATGGTGATGGGGTGTGTGCCACACTAAAAATGGCTATGGGGGTTACACTAGGAGATATATGGTAGCTACCTGCTGAAGGCACATCTCCTAGTGAAGGATCTCAGCTAATATGTTCTTGGCTGCCACTGACAATCCGATTTTCCCCAAATATGAATTAAATGCTTGCTCATTTGTGGGAAGGTGTGTGTCTCACAGATGCTTCTTCAGTCGGTCTAGCTTTTGAGACCAGTGTTTTCTCTGTCCTGAAATGAAAATTGTTGCTTGCCAGTCTGGGATGTGCAATATTGTACAAAATTTGTGCTTTTGTTCCATCTTGTCTTGTAGCATTCCACACCTTTATGAGCCAGGGTTTGTTGTCTCCATTTTTGAAAAGGAGAGGCAAAGATGTTCTGTTTCCAGAAATCAGACTGTGGTAGCATCGTGAGCTTGCTAAGGAGAACATAGTAGGGCAAAGCAGCAAGGAAATATTCAGCTGAATCTGGGGCCATTTCCTTAAGGCCCCTCCCAAAACTACAAACCCCAGGATTCCATAGGATGTTGAAAGTGGAATAATAGCACTATAACAATCTAGTGTGGAAATGGCCTAAGAATGGACAGAAGCATACCCTCCAGTTATTCCAACTTGGCAGGGACAGTCCCAATTAATCCTCTGTTGTCCCACTTTTCTAGTTGCTTTTAAAATGTCACAGTTTCTTTGTCCTTCTCACTTTGTTCTCAGCTTACTTCAATCATCACAAACTGAGTTCAACGTCTAAAAATATTTTGCATTAAGTTAGCTCAGTGGGGAGAGGGGACAGGCAACTCGGGCAAAAGCAGACTTCTGCAGTGTCTCCTAGCTTGTGTGTTCTTCCTTATTAATAATGTCTGCTATTTTGGCCACATTCTGATGTTGCTTGGTCACATATGTCCCACACTGACCAGATGACCTGTATGCCTTCTGGATCTGTTGTCTAGGTGTTAACTATGGGCGGGCAACTTCAGTCACTTTCCAACTGGTTCTTCATCTTTTAAATCAGATTTGAACTGGACAGCCCTTCAAACAGAGGATATTTTCATAGAGAGCATTGTCTTCTTGCAGACTTTCAAATAAAGGGCTGCTTCCTGTAAAAAGGGTCCCCATCCCCATATCGTCTTGAGTGCTCTTTTCCCTTTCCTATATGAAAGAATACAAGAAGTACAGATCACCCAGATTAAAATCTGAAAACAGAAGTTTCCCTTATAAAGAAGACACTTGCAATCCAATCCTCTATATATTTACTTAGAAGTCCTATTTACCTCTTTAGGATTTACTTTTGTTTAAACTGCACATGGTTAGTTTGTGGAGATGCTGTTAATGTCAGTGCTTGGTAGACTCTGAATTCTCTGAAAGTATCTCATAAACAGATGGGCAGAGTAATCCTAACCACCAGATATCCTGGGTCACCAGTGCTAGAGAAGACATCTATCTCAGATGTCCAGATATACAAGCAGAAAGTTTTCTGGGTGTAAGGCCATTTCCTCACGACAATGCTCTCCCTCCTTTTCTTCTGCTGGGATGGGAGCATGTCCTCAACACTCTCCTCACATCTGGCTGGCTGCCTGCGAAAGGGAGCGTGAGGGACATGCTCCTTCCTTCCGCACCACAGCCAGCCTTCTTCCCATGCTGCAATGGGGAAGAAAGTGAGTGATCATGCTTCCATCCCTTCTGCAAGCCAGGTGGCAATGGAAGCCTTGTGTGATTGGCGGCCATTGACAGGGTTTCTCTGTCAATAGTATATCCCCTTGATTGTGCAGGCTGAGGATGTGAAAGGGTGGGACCATGACAATGTCATGTGAAAGCATCATTCTGGTCCTGCTCTCCTCATGCCAGGAGGGTGCCATCCTGTGGAAATACCCTAAATCTAATGCAAATGGTGGTCCCACGAGCAGTAGGCCCTGAAGTTGGCCTTTCCAGCTCCAGGACAAGATGGAGACAGTTTTGGTACCATTGGATCCAACGTTCATCTAGGTTCCTCAGGACTGGGTTCCTGAACTAAACCAACCCAGAGCTGGAATGTTTAATTCCCATCCAGTATAGCTGTAGGGTTCAATATAGGACTGCCAGGTGAAAAAGTCCAACATTTTGCCCTGGGCCGAGGGAGCCGGCAGTGCTTTGGAAGTGGTAGGAGATCCATCATTTCAGATTTCTATCCCTCATCCACATTGTAAGCTATTAAAGAGTAACAAACTGATTCAAAGGCAGCAGCAGGTGATGTGGCACAAAGGACTGAAGGCCTTTCAGGTTATTACAAATAGAGCATAATTCCTCAGTCTGAGAATCAACTGTATTACTTCTCTAGCATCAAGTGCAAATTCCCACCTGCGTCTTGAAAATGGCATTCTTTAACATGTGGCAGTGTTTTCGCGAGCTCGCTTCAAATGAAGGGGGGAAAAAAAATCACCTTGTGGCACTTGTTTGTCTCAGAAACAATCCCCTGGATGTGAAAATGTGAGCATTCAAGGGAAAGATCTGTGGAGCATGAAGTGAGCAGTTTGTAACCTTATTGTTCTGTTATTTTTTTCTCACATGTGGTGGTTCAAACTCGTACGAATTCACAAGAACCTAGTCTCCATGGAAATAGCAATGACATGTGGCTATTGTAAATACTCAGGATTTAATGTACCGCTACTGGTAAGGACAATTGAGTGACTGCTAGGAATAAGGAAGAATTCTGCATGGTCTGTATTTGAAAGCAAACTGATCTATTTGGCATTTTCTGGCTTGATATACAGATCAGAACACAATTATTGGTCAGATGGCTGCATTTTTTCAGAATTTTGACGTAGCAGTTTTGGGACACAAAAATCCTATACCAAGATGTGTTTGTACACAAAATGTTGCACAAAAAAGTAGATGTATTAGGAAAAAACTGCATACCAAAATAAATAAATAAATAAACAAAAAATTGAAATGTATTTGCATATGTGAATTTGAAGATCATAGACTGATGTGCAAATTAGGCAGAATGGATGTCTTTGAATACTTGAGTAACTGATTTGGAACAGAGATTGCCCATCGCTGTTGGTTGCATTTGCTCTGTTCAGATACAAACATAAGGACTAAGTCCAAACACATGATGCAGTGCAAATGAGGAAAAGGATGAGTTTGGGATCTAATCCAATGGGATTGAAAAAATGCTCCCTTGAGTCATTTCCCTGCTCCTGTGTGCCTTCCATTTCGCACTGAATTTAACTAGCCAAATAAACAAAGCGTAATCTCGTTTGGTGCATACCTCAGTGCTGGCACTAGAACAGTACCCAGAGTGCCAGCTGCTTCTTTGTTTGTTTCTTCTTGCTGTATTAATGGATTACACATCACTCTCATTACTTAGTGGAAGGACAAAACAAAACAAAGAGAGAGAGAGAGAGAGAGATTGGGAGGGAGAGAGAAAGAGATTGGGAGGGAGGGAGGGAGGAAGGGAGAGAACACTAGGGATATGTGGGTAGGAAAATGGTGTTGCATGGTAGAGAAAGTAGGAGATAAGGACTTGGATGATGTCTGTGTTTGGGAGGTAGGTTTTTTTTCTTTTTCTTTCTTTTTTTTAAAAAATATGTATCCTTGGCTTTACACAAATGCAGGAAAGATCTTCCAATTTTGCACTTTCTCAGTATGTACACTCTTTGTTTACATTTTATCTCTGTTCTATCCAAATGCTTTCAACACAAAGAATCCAAAATGCCCAGGTATTTTTCAGATCTTAGGTAGAAATCCAGCCACTCCCTGCCTCCATTAATCACTGTAATTGCTTTAACATCATTAAAAAGGGGAGGACAGAGGAAGAGAAGGAGGACGATGAGAGGGAGGCGGGAAAAACTGGGAAAAAGTTAATTCCTTTCAATGCCATATTGCTTCCAGAAATGGAGTCTTAGAACTGAAGAATCTTAAAACCAGCATGTGCTTTGAACACAAAAGCAACTATGTCACCTACCACAGGGATGGATATTGTGCTGCCAGTGGGCTGCATGTGGCCCCTAGGGGCTTTTTTGTGGCACTAAGCTATCCTTTAAAAGCCCCAGGATGCCTCCCCATTACTTTTTTTTGGCACCAAATAGTGCCTTATTATTCCACCTCTAGGAGGAGATTAGACCTGACAGTTCAACGCTCTCTCAGGTTCTGATTATTATTTGCATATTCTTAGGAATGATATGGTTGCTGCCATACTCACACACCTCCAAGCTGATCCCATGCAACTTCAGGTAATGTTTAGATTGTCAACTCATGGCAGATCTTGTGGCAGTTTAGGGAGGGGCATTTAGAATTCTCAGCCAGAGAGCTCTTTAGCCTCAGTAAACTACAAACCCCAGAATTCCCCAGGATGTTGAAAAATGGAATAATAGCACTATAAAAGTGTAGTGTGGAAAGGCCCTAAGAATCTTCTTTCTAAAATCACTTGTAGGCCTCGATGATATACTGCAAATAACTGCAAGATCTACCAGCAGATCTTATTCTACCTTCTGTTGGCCTTTGGTATAGGCATGGCTAAATACCACCAATGCCTACTGTGCTGTTTAACAAGCTTGGATTTAACAAGCAAACTAGGAGAAAGTTTTCCCTGCTCCCTGCAACTGTCATAGGTTTTATAATAGCAGCAACGGATGATGCATCTAAAGTGGGGGTACATTTAGCTCATTCCTGTTCTTGACAGCTGAAGCTATGCAATTTCATCACATGATCTCTACCTTCTATTACTTTAATGTTTAAATGAATAGGGCTTATGAATAAGTATCAGTCAGGTCATGATTAAACATTTATGAACTGATTATTTGCAAAATGCTGAGAAATGGCCCACTATAGTTTGCCCATCAGTTACGTAGACACCTCAAAGAAATGCATGAAAACGTGCATACATGCTTGCGCGCGCACACTAAATATTCTAATACTACAGGGCTTTAAAACACCACCACAATGCCTTATGACCAATGTTTGTCACCAGCTTCTCTTCCAGTCTGCCTGCTTTACTGCTTATTATAATATGAAAAGATTATCTTACTGGGATAATGGACAATAACAAAAATTGTAATTCATCCTAATAAGCATGAATAGTAACCCACATGCCTTGGACGTTTCCAAGCAGGCATAATTTATCCCTATCTTTGGCTGTGAAACAGTGTGGATCTCTTAACTGAGTCCCTGACAGATGGTTTAAGCTTTTTTTTTTTTTTTTTCCAGGACTCCATTTCCAATCATTTTCCCCATATTGCAAAATTGGCCTTGAAAAAGGGTAAAGAGTTGTTATGCTGCATTAGCATCCCTCCTGAATTGCTCGCTGTGAAGGGCATGAGAAAAACCAAGGAAATCAAAAGAGGAATGCTTTTTAAAGTGTGCCTTTGAAAGTTACAAATGTTCAACACATTGATGATGGTAGATTATATCACAAATCTCAATTTACATTTGAATGCGGGCACATTAAGGATAATAATGAAAACACAAACACCCTTGGTACCTTGGTCCAGAAGCCATTTGGATGGCATTCATAATATCATTTTTTTTAAAAAAAAGGGGGGGGAGGGGAGGTAGTGTTAAAAAGTGCTGTAATTTGGGAAGGCTTCCTATAGTCTTAAATTCCTGCTGTTCAGCTCCACTGCTGGTTCTCAGATGAACAGAGATTTTCATAGTGGCTTTCAAGTTATTTCCCCCTACCAGCTCATATAATGAAAGCACTCTGATATCTGCATTCATTTTCCGAGGAACATGAATTGATCACATTCTCTATGCCAATTTTTTTTTCATTTTCTTGTGCAGCTTCAGCTGACTGACTTCTTCATAGAAAATGCTGCTCTTTTCTTCTTGTCGCCTTTTAGTTTATGATCAAAATCAATGAGGACTGAAGCTTTCAACAGCCATCTATAAAATGCAATTACTGTATACAACACACAGTAAAACTCCTGTGGTGTATATGTTGAGACATAATTTATGCCACTTACCTCCAGAGTGGTATTGATCTTCCTGGCCGAATGTCTTACAAAAGGGCCCTTGAGTGTAAGCTCAAGGAAATATGTGGTTATTGGGATTGATCTATAATTTGATTAATAATGAGCTATCCCCTCAACTCTCCTCTTCACATTGGTTATGTGTGTATGTACGTGCCTGCCTGGGTGACCTGACCTTATATGTTTGGCGTTGGTTTTCCTCAGGGCTCTTATATGGTGGGATGTCTGCATTCACTATATTGTCATTGTTGTGCTGTCCCTGGTAGATGTCAGTAGCTATCCGATGGGAGAAAGAGGGAAAAGTATTATACAGATATATAACTTTTTCTTCCACTCTTGGCAGTT
Source organism: Cyclura pinguis (assembly GCA_030412105.1). Taxonomy (NCBI): domain Eukaryota; kingdom Metazoa; phylum Chordata; class Lepidosauria; order Squamata; family Iguanidae; genus Cyclura; species Cyclura pinguis. The sequence goes on from CM059604.1 coordinate 25,356,842, forward strand.
AAGCAGGCTCCAACAGCTTTCTCGGGTAGGGTGAGTTGTTGTGTATGTTGTTTAACAAAGGATGGGCCTTGAATGTATGCTTAGTCAAAGAAAAGATCATAGCATAATGCAGGGGTGGGCAACTGTGCAGGGACCAGAGGTCATTTTTCCACCCTGTGCCCATGTGGTGGACCGCACCAATGTGTTTTGGCATGCCCGAAGAGAAGCAACATCACTTCTGGCTACCATTTTGGCTGATTTTCAGCTGATTTTTTGGATTCCTAAAAATGGGTGGGTTGGAGGCAAAAAACAGACTGAAAATCAGCCCGACATCTTAATTTATTTTTTAGTCTAAGGACTTCAGAGGCTTCAATTGGGGTTTCTAGGGCTGCATGCAGCCCAAAGTCCCACTTTGCTCATCCCTGTCCTTGTTGTTGTTGCTGCTGCTGCTGCTGCTGCTGTGTGCTTTCAAGTCATTTTTGATTATGGTGGGATGTCTGCACTCATTGTATTGTCATTGTTGTGCTATCCCTGGTGGATGTCAGTAGCTATCCGATGGGAGAAACAGGGAAAAGTAGTAAATAGATATATAACTTTTTCTTCTATTCTTGGCACTCTTCCACTCTTATGGTGATTCTAAGGTGAACCTATCATGGGGCAGAGTTTGTTCGGGGGGGGTTTGCTCTTGCCTCCTTCTGAGGCCGAGAGAGTGTGACTTGCTCAAAGTCACCCAGTAGGTTTCCATGGCCAAGTAGGGATCTGAGCCCTGGTCTGTCAGGGTCCTAGTTCAACACTCAAACCACTTTGCCAGGCTGGCTGTCATCCCTCATGGATGGTATATTCTCCATCAGTTTGATAGTAGTAAAATTTGAGGTGTAGCCCTCACCAGAACAGTCTGTACACTGAGGTGGGCAGTTTCACTCGTAGAGGGCCTCATCACAATCCTAGAGGAACTTGAAAGGCTGCTATTTCTCCCAAAATGATTTTATTTGTCCTCAGATGCCTCCAGGCAAATAGGAAGAAATTTCACCTTATTTTTGGTCCTCTCTGGGCTGCCATCTGGGCCCAAAACACCCCTAGGCCAAAAATCTGCCAAAACTGCCAATGACATGCCCTGGGGGGCATTTGAGAGCAAAGATTTTTAAAGATTTTTTTTTTCAAAAGTATTTTGGAGGAGGTTTTGGAGAACACAAAAATAGCTCTGGGGTCCACTGGCTGCACTATTCCACCTCTCCTCCAAAGCAACACCTCCACAGAGACTCCAAAAAACATTGGGGTTCTGTATTGATCTAAAATAATTTCTAGAGTTTTTTAAATCTCTGTTAGGATTGGGGCTTTTCGAAAGCCACCCTAAGATAGTTGAGATTATAACAGGGATAACTCTTAACTGAGTTGGAACATTGCCCCTCCACCCAGTTACTGTGGGGATTGCCGCCAAACTCAGAGGGAATAGGGGAGTTCGCAAGGGGAGAAGCATGATGAATGATGTCGTAGGCTCTAGGAATCAAAAAGACTCAGTCTTTGGCCTTTTCCATACGACGATGCTCTTCCGCGTCATCTCGCTGCAGTCCCGGGTCCAGAAAGGAGCGCGTCAGCAACACTCTCCTCTGTACCCGCTCGGTCCATGTGGAAGAGAATGCAGTGGTACCACATCTTCCTTCTGCAGTGCAGCCAGGCTTTTTCCATTGCTGCACTATGGAAGGAAGCATCACCAATGCACTTCCGCATGGCCAGAAGTGACGGGAGCACCGTGCGATTGCAGACATGAAATGGATTTTTTCTGTTTTGCAAAAACTGTGCAAGTGTGACATTCCATGAAAGGATGGCAGCGGGACGGTGACGATGTCATGCAGAAGCGTGACCTGCCGACCGCTGCCATCCTGTGGCAGAAACGAGACAGTGACGTTGTGCAGAAGGGGCCTTTGATTCTGCTAGTCTTGGCTTCACTACACCACTGTTCTTCAAACAAAAAGGAAAACCTAAACAAGAGACAATTCTGGTATATGGAATGGTATTTGTGGTAGTGAAACTTGAGGCACTAGTTGGCTGAGTTAGTATGATGGCTTAGAATGTACAGCATCTCAGAGGCTAATGTCTAATATGTACTCTAACTTCTTTGAGAAGAGGGAAAGGTATCACTTGTTCTGGAATTAACACCACGCACAGGATGGCTTAAGACTGTGAAAAGGTTGTTATTGTTGTTGTTTACCTTCAAGTAGTCGTAGTACGGTAAGGGCCAAAATACTCTACAGGCACTGAATCCCATTTGATCTTAGTATCCAAGCAGGGCCAGGTCTGGTTAGCACTTGGATGGGAGACCACCAACAAATACCAGGTGCTGTAGGCTACAGAGGAATGGGCTGGCAAAACCACCTCTGAATATTCCCTGCCCTAAGAAAACCTTATGAAATTCATAAGGCCACCATAAGGCAACTTGAAGGCAAATATATACACACCTGTATGTGTGGAGGGCACACCTTGTATTGTAGGAGAATCACATCCCCATAGGCTTCTGGAGGTGCATTTCTCCTATTTATTCATCAGCCTTTTCAGTTTTGTTTTACAATGGGGGAGGAAAGGCCACCTATGGCTCACAGGATGCATAATTCCTTCCCTTGTTTTAAAGGGTAGCAAGTGTTCTGGTATTTAATTTTACTTCAAGTGGGACTGAAAACAAAATATTGTAGTTTGGAGTGTCTGGTCTGCAATGAAGGAAGTGCAATGGCCCCACCTCTTCCTTCCGCAGTGCAGCCAGGTACTTTCCCAGGCTGTGCTGGGGCAGGAAGTACAGCGATTGTGCTTCCGGGCCTTCCGCAGACCAGGTAAGTCCAGGATGGTGGTGCAATCGCGGGTCATTGACAGGGAAAACCTGTCAATGGTTGAATCCACGATTGTGCTGCCTGGGGATGGGAGAAGGACAGGACCATTATGACATCGTGCAGAACCGTTGTCATGGTCCGTCCTTTTCCCATCCCCATGGCAGGTTGGGAGGGTGGTGCAGAAAGGGCCATAGTCGCTGGAACAGTAGAAAATTAGCTTATTCCATCTTCTACATGACTTCCCTTCAGATATATAAATATGGCTACTAGAACGCCTTATGTTAGCAGAGACTCATAGATTTCAGGAGAAATTGACAGATATCAAAAGAAAGTCAATCTATAGCCCCCTTTACAAAGATGATCGTAATGCTGTGGTTTGGTTGGATGAAACAAGTAAAGAGACGATGCATTAGCGAGATACCTTTTGAAATTCTAGTCATGGGTGGTTCACTGAGTAGTGAAACATTTTATTTGCAAAGAACAAACCTCTATTACTTGATCTCTCAGTACCTAGTCTTAGGTAAATTCTGCAAATAAAAGGCTGTGGGGCAAAGTCACTAAGCTGACAGATTCCATTTCCAAATCCATGTTCCCTAGGTTTCTGGACAACAGTTGGTAATTTGTTGTATTGTGTTGGAAAACACTGAGTATTAAAAAAGAATGAGGGTCCTTTGGAGGCCAATTCATTTTGGTCATTGGCTTGTGGAGTTGGTTAAGCCTCACCCTTCTTTCAATTATGGTTTATACTTCAATCTTGTTGTGAACGTAATGCTCCTTTTGGGATTAAGAATTAATTGCCATTGTGACTGCATTACAGTGGACAAACATTATAGTGTGGTTAAAAATAATGGGGCCAGTAGAAAGGTTGGTTTTCTTAGTCTAAGGATGGGAGCAATGGGCAATAGAATTCAGACATCTTCCTGGTAGTGTGTGTCTGTGTGTTTTCAAGTTGCCTGATGACTTATGATGAGTCCATAAATTTCATAGGGTTTTCTTAGGCAAGGAATACTCAGAAGTTGTTTGCTATTGCCTTCGTCTTAAATTTAACCTACAGGACGACCCAAGTACTAACAAGGGTTGACCCTGCTTAACTTCCAAGATCAGATGGGATCTGGTGTCATCAGGATAGGGCTGTGTATAGCTCCATGGCATGGAGCCTGATTCAGTGGGTCAAATCAGGGTCTAATTTCATCATGATTGATCTGGATCAATCCACTCATTGCTAAACCCTGAATCTGAATCCAGATGTGGGTATCCAGATTGCTCGTCTTCCCTCATTGACTTGCATTGGGAAGCACAAAATAGCTTTAACTTCTTAATTTTTTTTCACGTACTTGTGTAACTTTTTGGAGGCATCCTAGATCCCAATGCTGATTAAGCTGGCCATATTTCAAACAGATAATTATATGAGGTTTTGGGATAGGCACCTGTAAAGTTCTTAAAGCAACAGTTCTTAAAAGCTGTGGACTGCTCAGTCTTGGGAAGTCATCCAGCTTTTGTCCCGTATTATAGTGAGATGGACCATTATATGAGAGATGGGGACCAATCTTGGCAATTCATACTGATTGCTCATTAATGGTCACTGATGGGCCACACAAGTGTATCTGCGCTGCCCTCAAAGTCCTATCATGTCACTTCCATTTTTTGGTTAGCCTAATTTTCAGCCTTTTAAAATAGGCTTGGAGTAGGTTAATGCAATGTAAATCTCCACATTTGGGTGCATTTTGAAAACATTTTGGGAAATTTGGGAGTTAAAAATCACATGGATGGCATGGTGCATTGAGGTTGTCCTAGGGATTTGGAGGCTGCATGTAGTCCTCAGGCTTCATGTACCCCAAACCTGCCCTAGAGCATCACTCAGCTAAGCTCACTGACGTTGAACAAAGGTCAGATATGAAAATGAGAATGAAATGATAGCTTACTTGAAGAGAGGATACTTTTACTTTATTATATCAGCAATCCAATTGGTGAGATTCAATGACACAGCCTAGGAAGCAAAGGATGATGAGATGATGCTTTCACTAACAGTCCAACTACAGTGTGCTCCCTGGGGTGTGGTTGGAGGCAATTTTGCCATATTTTTGCCTGTCTGTGGGCAGTTTTAGACCAAAGAAGCAAACTGGAAATGACAAGATAGATAGATAGACAGACAGATAGACAGATAGATAGATAGAATGCAAGAGCACACTTCTAAAGGGAAAGATCACTGCCACCTATACCAATGCATCACTAGTTCATGAGGTAAGGTGGGTTGTTTTGATTGAATAGGAACTCTGACACAGTTCACATGGAAGGGAATATACAACAAAATATAGCAAGTTATAAAAATAAATGGCCATGTGAATGAGCTCAAAGGAAACTAACAGTGAATCCTGTCATTATCAAACCTAAAGTGAAGAAAATTCTGTCCCATCTGTTCTTCCCTTTCTGCTATGACAGGTAACCTCTCTCTGGTATATGCTGTATTTTTTCATCCTGTAAAGTAGAAGGGGGAAAAGATCATGAACGAAGTCTCAGAGCAGAGTATTATAAACTCTGCATTTCATGGAAATAGCACTCAGTTAGGGTCAGATGTAAATTGCCGGTACATATAAATTAGGATAGATTTGCATAAGCAATAAAGCTATCCCTGATACCTATACTTATTGTCTTAGATAGCCTGGAAATTGGTTTGAAATTACTACAGGAATAAAGAAGAGACAGCTGACTGCCTTTGAGGATGAAAATATGCTAAAGGCAAAAATCATTAGAAAACTCCCAGAAGCCTCAAAGAGTCACAAAAAGGACTTGTTCTGGTGACTGAGGGCAATTTTTCACATTTGCTCTAGCTTGGTACAAGCACTTGTCATCTTCCTGTGTATTTTTAATTCTGCTGGCCAAATATATTTATTGCCCTTGAATCACAGAATTCACTCCTTTACAGTTATCTGTCAGGGTTGCTTCTCTGAGGTAGTGTGACATGATTTGCCATTCTCTTGGCCTTTGTCTTCTGGATTCTTGCTCAAAATGAACCTGAATCCACTCACTTTGATTTTCCAGCTTGAAGAGCAAGAATACGTGGTTAGGAGGAAAGATCATAGACAAATGAGTACTCACACCATGTAATGTCTTATATAGAATTTTCTGTAGGGATATAGAATTTTCTAGTCTACTCCTTTGAACTATAGCATCAGAGGACTCTGGGAAACAACTCTAAGAACCTCACAGAGCTACTAATCTGAGAATTCCGCAAAATGGAGCCGTGACAATAAAAAAAGTACCCAACAGCTAAAATTGTGTAGTGTAGATACACCCCAGGTTCCATTTAAAGGTAAAGAACCATAAGAAGGGAGAGCATCAGGAGCTTAAAAGTTGTTCATCAGTACTTACCACCTGGACAGCAGACTAAGTATAGCTTATGGGTCACCTGGTGGCTATCTCCCCTGGTATGGTAAGGTGCATTGTCTTTCTTTTTCTGTGACAGAAACTGTTTCTAAATTTGTATCTGTACATGTAAATGTTAGTGAATTTTATAAACTCTGTGGCCATTTCCGTATTACACTCTTATAGCGCGATTATTCCACTTTCAACATCCTATGGACTGTTCGACTGGCCCCTCCCAAAACTGCAAACCCCAGGATTCCATAGGATGTTGAAAGTGGAATAATCACGCTATAAGAGTGTAGTGCGGAAATGGTCTGTGTCCTCTTTATGGAGAACAAGGGGAATGAGGGAAAAGGCCTTTTGCTCCCCTTTCTCCTCCCCAGTATTGCAGAATCTATATGATTCTTGAGGAACAGATGCAGGTTTGGTCAGCCCCCCAATTCTATTCACCATGTCTCTATTGTCAGAGAGGACCTTCTTTGCTGCAGCACCGTTTTTGTGCAACACTCTCATCCTGGAGGTCTGATTGGCATCAACCAATCACTGCCAACCAATTAGTCTTTCGTTCCAGTACCGAGTCATAACATAGCTTTTTGTTAAAGCCTAACTTATTTTTCAAACATATGTGTGCATAGTTTTGATTGTTTTAACATGTTAAGCTTTCTTGACATATTAAACTGTTTAATATGTTTTTGGTCCCATTGAATTATTTTAGTATTGTTTTAAATCTGGTATTTTTAAAAAATGTTAATATTATTTCACTTGTATGCTATCCTGAGATCCCACAATACAGGATGGGATAGAAGTATTTTAGTAATTTTAATAAGCAGCATTAGTAGTAGCATAGAAGTAGTAGGAGCTTCCATATTCCAGTTGGGTACATGCTCTGATAGATGAACCTTCATTGAGTTTCCCTCTTCACACAATGCCTGCAACAAGACATTCTCCTTCTTTGCCTCTTCCCCTCATCTCTCTATACTTCCCAAAACTTCATTCTGAGGGTTTCCTAGTCTCCCACTCAGAGAAGGTACTGAAAATGTCTGTTTAAAGCATGTGTATGTGTCGAGAAATCACCTAATCTAGGATCTACTGCCCCCAAGGTCTAACCAGAGAGGACAGACTGGCACATTTTCTGCTTTGTTTCCACAGACAGGTGAAGACCTATCTGTTTCAATAGGCCTTTGAAGACAGATTGTACTAGGCCTGTACCGTCTAATCAATGTGTTAGATTTTTCTATTTGTTGTGCTGGTATTTTTTTTTAAAGGTTTATGTTTCAACTACTTTTAATTTCTTGATCGTTCAATTGCTTTTTAATTTTTTGTAGTTTGTGAATTTTTTACTATGTAGTTTTTATCTATTGTAAGCCATTTTTTGAGTCTTGCATTGGGGAAAAAAAGGGGGATGATGGTGATGGTGATGATGATGGCAGCCAGAATCCTTTTGGGGATTTATGTATGCATAAACACTATAGTTATGGTGGTATGCAGTGAATCCTTTCCTGATTCCCCCATCCCCATTTACCAGGAAGCAACTGCAGCTGCAGGTGTGGGTTTCTTTCTCTGCCAGTCAGGAAGCAGCTAACAGTCCCACCTGCTCAAATGAGTGACCTCCCTTGAGCCTGGAAGAAATAGGGTCCCTGTTGCAATTCCCCCTTGTGCTAAAGATTGCTTGTGCAAGGGGGCATGAGCCCCCTTGCTGCCTCCTGCTTGACAGGGGAACAGACTCCTGTCGATAGAAGCAGCTGCTTCCCAATAAGTGGAGACTGGGGGGATTTTCATGATTCCTACATAGTCCTTAGTTTAGAGAGTGTGAACAAAAGACAACCATGAGTGCATAATTCTAGGTTACGCATTTATACGTGTCCAACAGAATGCCTGCTGATAATAATAGTAAGGTGGGTGGATGATAAGTCAAGCTACAAAAAACTCTTTCCCCACCGTCCTCACTACAAAAGAAATTGTTTAATTCATTGGATTTACAAGCTAGTTGTAGGTGTTTCAAAATATTTCATCTGGAATTTGAACCTGCACCAGGTTGGAGGATATTTTTGATAGCTGGTGTTAAGCCAGGGCAGAGGCTGGTGTTCTGTCAGGGTCAGGCCCTAATGCTGCTCCTCGGGAAATCAAAGCCTGAGTGTATCCATAGCCTGGCAACTGCCAAACAAGATCTCATAGTGACCAGAGATGTTAACTTCTTTGGAAGGATGTGACAGAGACATGGCCTTAGGCAACTGTTGTGGCAGACCTCCACTTCCAGGAGCAGAAGGAAACCAAGTGAATTTTGAGGATGCATTTTAGGAGTAAAGGTAATGCACGAAGAACCCTAATCTGTGCATTGACAGCAGTGTTATTTATGTATCTTGTGTGGATCCTGACTGAGTGGAGGGAGGAACTCAGAGGTATTACAACTCCTCTTCTCAGTTTCTACTTCAATGAGGTCCAGGGCTACAGAGGTGAGACTGAGAAAGAGGAAACGTTATTTTAACACAATTAGTAACATCAGCACAGCTACAGAATGTGGTGTTAACTTTTGAGGATTAGAAAAGGATTAGAATATTTAATATATGATGAGGCTGCCATTTAAGGCCAAGTCCTTGCTAGGTAGCTTTCATTGCACAAAAGCAGAATTGCAATAACTTTAAAATCAAAACATCGGACATCTATATCTATACATACACACACATACACACACATACATATATATGTTTTTTAAAAAAAGCAGCACAGAAGGAAGCAAGAAGAAGAAAGAACAATAAATAGCATTGGACCAACAATAGCAATAAGTAGCATCATCAGACAGCAAACTATCATTGAAATGAATATAATAATTCAGTGTCAGATCAATTAATAGCAGTAAAATATACTTACTGAAGGAAAAAAAACAGTTTGGAACAAATAGCTCATTGATGACCATTTGAAGAGTTGTAATTATGCAGCCATACAAAGCTCTGTTGTAAGGATATAAATCGTAAACTATTTCATCCTTGCATGTGAGGACAGATAATTATAATAGTTTTCTTCTCGCTGTGGGAGAAAATAACTATTTCT